>OX344839.1:28160581-33844691 GCA_947037095.2 Nycteola revayana
AACACGTCGTCGGCGGAGCGTTCGTACAAACAACCCCGTTATGTATACGCACACGACACATACCATACTATTATACTATATGAATAGGGATTGTAATGTAATTGTAATTGTAATGTTAAAGGTTATAAGCACACTGTCTTTTATTCCTATAAAATGGCCAAGGCTCTCTGTATACAGCCAGTCACAAATATTACATTTCTCCCTCTAGTTCACAACTATATATTATACTTATAAAATATAAGAAACTAAAACTAAGTACAAAGCTATTTACAATACCGCTAAATGACGGAGGTTGTCGAATGTAGTTGTGTAATACAAACTAAAAAAATTGAGTAAGCACTTTCAATTTTCTACGCTCTAACTCTCTGTAACGAAGTACTATGACATCAAAATGAGTTTACAATAGACAAAATGAGTTGACTTATATATTCATCGGTTTCATCTCATCTCATCACTCATTCAACGGTTCATCACGTTGTTAGCGAACAATTCATTACTCTCGAACACTTTCTCATGTAATTGTATATAATTGTGTGTGTCACGTGGCTAGGTCACGTGGTCACGAGGAAACTCTTCTCAAACAATTTGAATCGGTGCCGCGGCGTTGAGTTGTGTCAGTTGAAATAGTCTGATGATTTTAATTTTGATTGCAGTCATAGGTTTTTGATTTCGTTTTATAGAGGAGAAAAAAATGAAGCATTGTTAAGTTAAACGTTTGTTATATATGCGTGTTTGTATGTCTTGGGAGCTTCACGATATAGTCGGTGATACTGCAAAACCGCGTATGTGTCAGTTGCTAATAAGGGGCCATCCATGAAGTACGTCACACGTGTTTCATGATTTTTTGACCAGCCCCCCCCTCCTTGTCATAGGTGGCACACTTGTGAGACCCCCCCCCCCCTCCCTACTGTGACGTCACAGAATTTCCAATTTTACATCTAAAATTTTAAATTTAAGCAGCAGTTCCACCCTTAATTTAATTTCGAAAAAAAAATTCAATACAGTCGCTTTTTTTTAGTCATTTGTATCTGCAGCTCTTTGATTATAGATTCCACTTCACCTTCAATATTTTCTCACTACTTTTCAAACTTTCCCATAAGGTATTAACTTCTTCTTGTATATATGCTGTTTTTAATCAGCGTAAGTTACACTGTAAGTTTCATACAGTTTACGGTAAAGATTACCTATCTTTATGTTCATTTTGAACTTGTTTTATTAAAATAAGTTGTAAAAAAAGTAACTGTATCGACAAAATAGCAGAACTAAAAAATACGTCGTCGTTCACTCGGCGAAAGTCAATTGTCGAATGAAAAAGAAACAATGAAATCACTCGACGTAGCGCGTGCGGTGCGTTTGGCGGCAGTAGTCAAACGGCTCATAGTCGGCACGTGCGGCGTGTCACTAGAGCGGGTATGAACTCATCAACAAAACAATTCAAACCGTATATTATTTCATATAGATAGAGTTGAAATTATTTCTTAGTTTTTAATTAATATTCCAAAATTCGCGATTCACTTTATTAAATTTGAAATGTGATGTCACAAAACATAGGACCCCCCCACCCCTTGTAACACCATGTCACACTTCGTCGACACCCCCCCCCCCCCCCCTATACATGTGACGTACTTTATGGATTTACCCCTAAGGTGTAATTTGATCTATCAAGAAATATTTAGTTATATATGTTTTATAGGGCAAAAAAACTTAATTAAATCTTATTAGCTATTGTCACCGACGATACATTTATTCATATAGGCACATTTAAAAATAATTCTAAATAATGTTCTTATAATGCTTCCTTAGTCTTTCTTGTTTCCTACCACTTTCAAAGGAAAATTACTGCAACAATACTCAAGGATAGTATTGTTTTCTTCGCATCTGTATGTTACTAAGACGGGAGCTCTGCTCGCCTTTATGGCCACTGATTTAGCAAAAGCCTAGTAGCTAAATAAGGATGTCCGTACGAAAAATATATCTTGCAGATTTTGTTTTGTAGGTAAACCAAACATATTAGCCACGAGGATTTTGCCACTTTACCGAACTGCAGGGCTCTAACCTTAATACATTATTTATGCAAGAGTCCCTATCAGCCTCGGAACTCGGCTACTTTTCACACAAGTGGTGGTAAAAATAGTAGAATCCTTAATACATTAATGATATCGCTAAAAGGCAACAATACTTGAATAATTAATTTCCCAGGCCGACATCATATACAATACTCTGGTAATCTTCAAACGAATGAAGTAATTATTATGATAAAACATCGTAATAGTCATGTCTTGATTAAACCCGATTGGTGTTATCTAGTATTTTAATCCGTCAATTTAATCCGTGCAGAAAAAACAAATATGTATAGGTATGTTCTTTACAAATATGGCAGACAGTATTCAGTACTTTCATATCTCATACAAGCTTCCCGCGCGCGGTTTCACCCGCGTAGCTCCCGTTCCCGTGGGAACTTCATAATAAAAAATGCTATGCTCACCGCAGATAGTGTAGCTTCCCAACGGTGAAAGAATTTTTCAAATCCGTCAAGTAGTTTCGGAGACTATTCAATTCAGACAAACAATCACATCTTTCCTCTTTATATTATTACTATAGACAGGCAGATAGGTAAAGAAACTAAAAGCCATAATCTCTCAATCTCCCCGTCAGCGACCGCCCTGAGCCGAGGTCCAAGTCCCACAGGGGACGCCCTCTTGCGCAGGTAGCTTGTTTTGTAGTGTTTAAACAATTTATCTAGGCTGGAGCTCTGCTCACCTTTATGCCCGGTGAAGTAGCAAAAGCCTCGTGGCTAACTACGTAAGTCCGTCCGAAAAAAAAAACAGGCAGATAGCTATTCAATCAACTAAGTATGTATTTTCATTTTACTATTAAATAAAGTACATGAAATCGAAATAAGATACATAATATGTAGTTCGAAAGTATATTAGCTCAATTAACTTGATCACGCCATAACTTGAGCACGACTAGACTGTTTCGGCTGATATTTTTGTTGTTTGTAATGATCATTTATGAACGAAAATTTCAAAAAAAAAATTATTTTCTGTTTGCACCTGCGTTTTCGTAAGATAAGGATTTTATAACATTTATAACCATGAAAGTCCCGTTAAAGGCGACTCAGTCGTTAACATTTTTTTTCTTTATTCATATAAACACATTTAAAATATTTTAATTAATGTTCTTATGATGCGTACTTTACTACGCAACTCTGAGAAGAACTGGCAAGAAACTCCGAAGAATCCTGTTTAAAATGGTTTTGACACAATTATTAATGAAGCAGTAGTCAGTTTTGTCATATAATCAGCAATTTTATGATTAGCTTTTTTTACATAGTTTATATTTAAGCTATTTTATTTTAGCTGTTTTCTATAACAAACAGACACTCAAATTTTATTTATCTGAATAGTTATTCGTTACTTTATGTAATTTTGTAACGAAACCTAACGCCAAAAATCTTAGTTTAATCTTAGTCTTATCTATATCATCTGTCAGTTCGTACAATCGATCATTATACGTCGAATGTTATACACAATTAGGGTTGCCACTCGTACTATATTATTTAGTATCGTGCTTTATTTCAGTCCATTGTACTATATATTATATAAAAATAATATAGTATAAATATATATAACATACTATATTTTCATCGATAATTTAGTTTTCGAGTGACGATTAGTAAACGTCAACTTCTTGGCAGTATTGGGCTTAGTTTGCTTTACCAGAAACGTAAAGGGAGAATATGTAGAGTCGTCGTTAACACGCATATGAATATTATTTCAGACTTTGTTACCCAAAGACTACAAAAAATAAATGTGTACTATTATTTTTCTTGGATTTCCCAATAGTACTATATTTTTTTGCATGTTTTGAAAAAATACTATTTTAGCATCAAAAATAGGTGGCAACCTTATACACAATACGAATACTTCTCTTACTATCAGTTTCTATATCAATAGTAGACTTTGAAATGATTAGTCGGATCAGTATTTGTTTCATTGTACTCAAATAGTTTTATTTTTTATCTTACTAGTTTTCTGTTGTAGGGAATAGATATGAATTTAGATAATTTTGTATCGCACGAGATGGTTTGACATGTTAGGATTTGGTTGGCGCCAAAAATTGATAAATATCGTAAAATAAGCGACCGTAGCCCAATGGCTATGGCGTCGGACTTGTGATCTTGAGGTCGCCGGTTCGAACCCCACCCATTGCCCTACCGACGTGAACCCACTCATAACACAAGCATTTTAGCTTAGCATGAGGAATTAACAAGAATAATAGTAGACTGCAAAACTCTGGTAATCTTTAAAAAGACTTTAAGAAGTAATCTTTAAAAAATAGAAAGAAAGAAAATGGATAAATATTGTTTCTTTTCGGGTGGACTTACGTAGCACGTGAAATTCGGAGCGGAGCTCCAGCCTTAATAAATAGTTTAAAAACTACAAACTAAGCAACCTGCGCAAGATATATAGTAATTTATAATTTAGCAATATTCCTTACCTCATCAATTGTTAAGGCTCGAGCACACCAAATGCGTTTGCGTGACTACGACGTAATCACGCCGTAGACACGCGCGTAGTTACGGCGTAACCCGATGTCACACCGGGCTACGCATACGCTTACGCATCCGAGCCGAGTACGCAACGCACATGGCCTATTGCGTACCCGGCTGCGGCAGCCATATTTTATTCTGTTTTCGAAGGTTGTGTTGTGCACGATGTCTGAAATGACGAGGAAGAAGCAATATTAATACTATTGTGCCAGAATAATCCTGCGGAATATATATATATTTATACGATGCATTTTTGTAGAATTTACTTTTTGGATTGTAGATACATTCATAAATACGCACAATTTCAATAAGTTTTTCTTTCTTATCTCTATTCATTACAAAAACAATACAAAACATCACTACGTGCCAGTATATCTGTAAAAATATACAACTGACTGCAAGTTACGTGCGTAGGGCTACGCACAGCAAAGGTACGTGCGTGTACACGCACGTACCTTTACTGCTCGGTGTGACGTCCAATAAGGCGCGCCATTGAATACAACGTCATCATGCAACGTTGCCGTTCTGCTCTGCGTCAGGTACGTCGTAAGTCACGCAGTCAGTTTGTGCCTTGGGAGCTGCATTGCGTAGGGCTACGCATTACGTCTACGCGCACGTCTACGTTACGCAAGCGGTGTGACCTGTCTCATACGGTTCCATACATTACAACTCAGTGGTACGTGCACGTCTACGCTTACGTCTACGCATACGCATCCGGTGTGCTCAAGACATTAATCGTTAAAACATAAAACAAGAGATAAGCTCTTGATTTCGATTTCTCGTATTATTAACTTAACATAGCAAATTATTTAACTTAAACAGTAGAATATATTCAGCTAATCTCCATTAGTTTGTGTGGTGAGGGACATCGAACTTTATTCAACAATAGATTTGCTATCACGTCTAGGGGACACGGGGCGGTCAACGTGTAGGTCGGTCATGTCTTACACGTTCAACTAATTAAATATGAGCTCAACTATTTAAATAATTAAAATGTGGGCAAGCCTTGAGATAATAATAATACTTAACTTCCATGCATCAAAACGCACCTTCCTATTTTGAAGCTCAATATTTATCTTCCCTTCCGAGGTACCTAACCAAAAAGAAATCAGGAAAGTGTGTAGTGTTCCATGCCAGTTTTTTTTTTTTTCGTTCGGTAATCCATTTACGCATTCCCACCGCCGCTGCAGCGTATTCGCGCGCTGGTGGTGGGCATATATATGTGGCACTCGCCCTCTCCATAGCGTGGTATGCTAAACTCATAAAACGAGGAGAGGACCCTACACCACTAAAACCCCCGGACACTCCTTCGATCCGCCGTTGGCGGGGGCCGGGTACGCATAAGCAATCCGGCCTTTGAGGTGGTAGGCCTGGCGCCTGAAGGCCATTTATTGTTTTTCAGAACTTTTATGTGTTCGAATTGACTCGCGAACTTTGATTGCGCGTTGTAGGTTTGTTGAGTGCTATGTGCTAGATGGCGCTGTTAGTAGTCTTCTTGTAATTTGTGCGGCTAATGTAGATGTCGCTTCAAAATCTTTGATTATTGATATCCGCAAACTTAATTAACAAACATAATTTTCATGGTGCTCCTACATTTGGCTTATCCAATCGTAAATGTCTTTGCCTGATGTTCAGTATCTCATTCTTTATTTATGGAATTTACTTTCCAACTCCTAACTTTCTGATTAAATGCAGAATTCAAGACATTTAGGTGTCTCGAAACCAGCCTAAGCCTAATAGCTTAGAGCTTCTTCCGTGTGTGCAGCTGTTGATCGTGGCTTACAGGAGTTTCAGTGGCGGGAGTGTGGGAGGGATGTGTCCCTTTAAAAAAAAATCCCCAGATTTTACATAGGATAGAAGGTCTAACTAAGCCCTTAATTATAGCAAGATCAGGAAGATCCACAGTAACAACAACAACAGTAGTATTAATAATTTAATTTACACACTTTAGGTGCACTATTACTCGGTTGTCATTTAAAACGCTTCAGATGTACAACATGTAAACTTAACCGTGTTACTAATTACAACTAACAATTTACTAGGATTCCATTGTTACTGTGGCTTATCCAATCAACATACCGCATTGCCGAGGTCACTACCATGATGGGTGAATGTCACGCTTGCTTTGAAACAACGTCTAACAGATTGTTTTACATAATCGCCGCCAAATTTACAAGCGTACGGAACCCAAAGGCGTCGGACTGCGATCTTGTGGTCGCCGTTTCGATCCCCACCCATTGCACCAACGTGTACCCACTCGCAACACAAGCATTTTAGCTTAGCACGAAGGGTTAATAAGAATACTAAAAAATATTAAAATAATAAATATTGTGTTAATTCAATATTTAAGTTAATTTCTAAGTACAAGTCGAAATATGATCTGCTCGTCTTAATGCCCGGTGAAGTAGCTAAAAGGAAAAAGAATGTGCTGGGTGAAAAAAGGTGTGCTTTGTGTTTGTAAAGTCTCGCCAAAGGGTTTCGTTTTACTAGCACGGGAGTTGTTTTAAAAAACGTGTAATCGCGGACGCTTCCGGACCCACTAAATTTGAAAATGTGAAATACTTATTTGTATGACATTTAACATTGATACATACATAAATTCAACCCTGTTTCCCATAGGGAACACGGGTTGCCTATGGGACGCTACGATCTTGCTACGATCTTGACATACCGCTTTCGCCTCCTCTTCATTAATTAATCTCCTCATGTCCTTCGGTTTAAGGCCTGGCCTTTCTTAACGAAAACTGCTGACGTTCACACTATAAATAATAATAATAATATAATAATAATGTTTTATTGGCATCCAAAAAAGTACAATGCGGTACAATTCTATTAACATGACTTAATGAACCAGATACATGGATTGATAAGAATATACGATGATCAATGGACCCCGAGCTAGGAAATTCCTGTGTTACGGGGGACATCCAATCCGTCTACATTTTACAATAATGATCCAGTATTAATTAAGTGGTTGAGTAAGTTGTAATACACAAATCAATATTAATAAATTAAATAAATAATACACTATGTTTTATTTTATACGATGCCATTAAATATTTTAATCCTCAATCAATTTTGAGTCGTCGTCATTAAATATTATGTTTTCGGATTCCATTACAAATTTCGAGGATTACCAATTCTCAAAATTTGCAAGAAAAGTTACTTGTATTTTGAAACAATACAAAAATAATTTATATAGCTTAGCTCTTTAGCGATAACAATTGCCACTTAATGAGTCGCTAACTAAACAGTTAATTAGCAAGTTCACGCCGTGTTAGTAGTTAAGAACATCTATTTAGATATAACTAACTGGCTTCGTCTGAAACACTTGTCTGATAGTTTATAGTTTGCTGTTATATACAGAAAGCTGATCATCATCATCATCAGCCCATATAACGTCCACTGCTGAAGATGGCATTTGCTATAGTCACCACGCTTGGCAGACGGGTTGGTGACCGCAGTATTACGTTGTGCCACACAAGGAAACGCTGCTGCCCGTTCCTTGATATACGATTATTTTTATAGATGATGTTATAATAATCGGGACCAACGGCTTAACGTGCTTTCCGAGGCACGGAGGGTAGTGCCTCAACCAACCAGACCCAGAAAGAAATCTTAGAATTTACACAAAGATTTCCGGTCCGGAGTGGGGATTGAACCCACGACCTCCGAGATTCAAATCGAGCCAAATACCGCTTTGCTACGGAGAAAGCTGATCACGTAAAAATATTTCTATGACTTTGATAAAAATGTCTTCGCTTTTACGTTACAGCGTTAACTATGTCTGAAAAAATATTTTTAACTAGCTAGAACATGCCCGGCGTCGCCCGTGCCCGTCGCTCGTCTTGACATTTAAAGAAAGTAATAATCATTTATTTGCCAGAACATGGTGACATTGATAGGTGATATAAATAGTGTAACAGTTCACATTCTCTGCACTTAGGGACTTTTTTTTTGTTGTTGCCCGTTGGGAAATGACTTTACGCTTTCTCACCGCCGCTGCAGCGTATTCGCGCGCTGGCGATGGGATATGTCGGACTCGCCCTCTCCATAGCGTGCTATGCTAAACTCATACCACGAGAAGAGGACCACCCAACACCACTAAAACCCCCCGGACATTTCTTCGATACGCCGTTGGCGGGGGCCGGGTAAGCATTAGCAATCCGGCCCCCCGACGGCTGCCCTTAGGGCCTGCAAATGCTGTACTTTACAATAAAGTCATTTTCCCTGGATATTTCAAATCTTCCTCAAGTTTACCTTCTTACTGATGTGATAAGAAATATCCCGCAACAACCGTGTCTTGCCAGGGCATGTTAAAAGGAGGCTTATGTGCAACAGTGGGCGTAAACAGGCAGTTGAAATGAATAAGACCATGAAACCCATTGACCATTACAATAATATACAATAACTAGCCTTAGACCACGATTACTGCAGTAACTGTGTAAATGTAGATTGTTTTCTTGCTACTCACTTGTGATTACTATAATAAAGTCTTATAGTAGTCTATAGTACTCTTTTATGGACACACATACGACCTTTTGTACAGAAACTTGGTATCGTTACGTAACTGTGTGGACAAAGTGTGACTTTGTTTTAGAAGCACATGTCATTTTCATATGTGTAATACAACTTTGTTTGAAATGCACAGTTTAGAGTGATATGATACCATACATGTGGATAATGCATTGTTTTAAAGAAAGATAAGCGTTTAAGGTTTAAGGGAAAATACAGTTGAATCTTAATAAACGGAAATTTACTCACACTTCATTATGTTTTACCAAGAATTGTACCGTGAACTTAGGATTAGTACATCTTACTGCTCTGCTTCTTTATAAAAAAAAACATATTTAATTTTTATGCTTTATCATGTCACGTTTATTTTAATTAATTAAACGCTTTGTCTGACGGATAAACGCGCAGCCGCTGATTGTAGATACCTGAAATTTAGAGGATGTATATATCTCAGAAGCATAAGGTTGGATGTGTCATTATTCTTCAGAATAATTTGTCGTATGTGCTTTTATCTACGTAAACTGGCAATAACGACCAAATGCTTCTGAAGTATAATAGTACATCCGCCCTTATGATTCTGAGGTCTACATATAAGACGTCATCATCATCATTAGCCCGTATGACGTCCACTGCTCAACATGGGCCTGCCACCAGAAGGAGGGTATTTGAAATAGTCACCACGCTTGGCAAGTGGATTGGTGACCGCAGTATTATATTGTAACTCACAAGGAAACGCTGCTGCTCTCTCCTTTATATACGATTATTATAGATCATTTTATAACAGTCGGGACCAACGGTTTAAAGTGCTTTCCGAGGGACGGAGGGTCGTCCCTCAACCAACTAGACCAGGAAAGAAAATTTTAAAATTTACACAAAGATTTGCTGTCCAGCGTGGGGATCGAACCCACGACCACCGAGATTTAAAGTGAGCCAAATACCACTATGCTACGGAGATTGTTGTTGTATAAAAGATATTCTTATATCTATTATACAACAACAACAACCTCTATAATCACCTAAAAAAGGATTATCAAAATTGTTACCTCTAAGGGTATGAAAAGGGTGGCAAATTTGTATGGAGCAATTGAAATCTACGCGGACGAAGTTGCGAGTAACAGCTAGTATACTAATGATCGAAATTCCAATTTATACAAGAAGTGAAGTACTGACTTGAACTGACTATCACGATATATTCTAGTAAAACGATTGCAGTTAAATGCATCCGGTTGTTCGGACTTAAATCGTCGGGTTATTCAGTCTCTACTGTATTTGCGTTACATCATACACCATACATATTTTACCATACGTATTTTTCCTTATACTTGTAGAAAGCTGACATTATAACGAGTAACTCAGGATTTTTTCTTTTAATCTAAATTAAGTAAACCAAAGCAAAATATTAAACCCACGTTCTGATTAAAGATTTACTAACTATGTCACTTACGAGGAGTATATCATTGTGTGATTGATTGTCCGATATTCTAGTATCTACTTGAGCACTAGATAATGTATCGGCACGTGTTACAGATAGTCAATGTCTTTAGCCTACTTACAAGCAGCTGACCGCGACTTCATCCGCGTCATGTATGAAAATTATTGTTTTTGAAAAAAAAGCTCAGTTACTCCTTATATTACCAGGAAGTCCCGCCTATTTCGGTACTATCGTTTTTGAAACTGGGCGGAATATATGGACAAACATACATATAGACAAAATCGAATTATACCTTATAAAATTTGATATCTACCAGCTCCCGTCGAAATCTGTCCTGAGATTATCCAGATTTGCCGGAACAAATAGACACACCGAGAGACAGAGATCGACCTGCAGACAAACAAAAAAAAAGTGGTTATATTATACTAGCCATCTGCCCCGGGGTCGCACGGGTGTAATGCTGATGTATTATACATATAAACCTTCCTCTTGAATCACTCAATCTATTAAAAAAAAACAGCAACAAAATCCGTTGTGTAGTTCTAAAGATCTAAGCATTCATAGGTACAGACAGACAGCGGGAAGCGACTTTGTTTTATACTATGTAGTGAAGATTATTTCAACATTCATACTTTAAAACCTATCATTTCCATTAAAACAGACACTTCAATTTTATTTATTTGTATGTAGTATGTATGTATAAATATTATTATTATGGGGCATACATGCAACCATAAATTCTGTCAGTAACTTAAATAAAGTCCTAAATTTAAGACCAACGGTTAGGCTACGCTCCGTAGCGACGGGACCGCGATGTAGCACTTACGTAGCACTATCGACTATGACCCTCTTTCTACGCGCTGTCATATAACTTTCTATAAGATTTTATTACATTCTTACTACGTTTAAGAGTGAGTGGTGATGCCCGATGCCCTCGTAGACCCGAAGTCCGAGAGGCCCGCGAACTGTAAAGTAGAGCGACAGTTGCACAAAACTCCCCTAAAATACTAAAAGTCATAATCCCTTAATCTCAGCGCCAGTGACCGCCCCTGAGCCTAGTTCCCAGCACTACAGGTGGCGCCCCCTAGCGCAGGTTGCTCAGTTTGTAGTTTTTAAACAATTTATTAAGGCTGGAGCTCTTTATATCACGAATAAACTATAGAACTAATTAAAATATTTTGTTTTCCATATGTCCATATTATTCAAACAATATTATTTCATTCAGAGGTTTATTATATAACAAAAAGTACCTCATTTCATCGGAGTACGGATTAGCAAGCTGAAGTGGCAATGGGCAGGACACATAGCTCGAAGAACTGACAGCCGATGGAACAAAAAGGTTCTCAAGTGGAGACCACGAGCTGGCAAGCGCAGCGTGAGACGACCGCCTGTACGATTGACCGACGACCTCATAAAGGTCGCGGGTAGTCGATGGATGCAGGCCGCTAGCGATCGTTCCCGCTGGTAATCAAAGGGGGAGGCCTATGTTCAGCAGTGGACTACAACAGGCTGTTGATTATAACGATGATGACATCATTTCATTATACATATACGTATCATTGTAGTTACAGTAGTACATGCAAGTTTTACAAAGATACTAGGTATAAAGAACCAATTATGAACACTATTCAGAATTATTACTGTCGAGAGCACGATTCCAGTGCGCATGCGTCACTAATGTCATTGTGTTTGTTGGCGCCATGTCGTTAATGTTACCACATAATAGTTACTACTCAAATTGTATATTTTCTTCAAATTCATTGGAGATGGATTAAATTATTATTGCCATACTTTTAGCAATTTAGCATAACGCAGGGCCAGATTTAAACTTAGTGCTGCCCTTGCCACGTTTTTTTCCACTTTCAAATTTTTTTCCGATCTGGACACTGGCCTCTAGGGTAAATCCATCACTGATGAAATCCCTTAACCGTCCACCTCTTTCTATATAAAAAAATTCTTACTTTCTAAATTGTGTGTATGCTATTTTACTCTCTTCCTGTATGAATACGTAAAGCAAAAACTTAGTACCCCTTTTTACAAAAATGGCGCGGACCTATATTGAGAAGGAGTGCAGAATGCTATTTCTTTTTAATTATGGTCGAATTTCGTCCACTGGGCGACCACTTACCGACCTCTATTTATATAAACAATGTGTACTGAGACATTTTAATTATATTAATAATGTATTTCAAAATTGTGATTAATAAAATTGGACCACCGACAGGATTCGAACCTGTATCTTAGGTAAAGCCCCTAGTGCCTTAATCAATTAGGCTACGGTGGAACCACAGCCGGTGGTCGAATTTTATTATTCTAAATTTTGAAATATAGTATAGGGCAAACTTTTCCATTAAGCGTTCAAAACATTTTAAATGTGTTAATTATATTGGTTTGTAATAGTTAAACTTAAAAACTTTTCATACAATCTATGGTCCGGAAATTTACCTACCTACTAAGAAAGTGGATAAATTTTGTAAAATCGCTTCCTAGCGGTAGCTAATAACTAACTTAATTTCAGCGCAATCCTTTCAGTAGTTTAAGCTGTTGTTATATACTAATGTAATGAGTAATAAGGCAGCAAAAGAATCGTAGCGAATTGTTCAATCGCTAGTTTCTCCCCTTTTGAGTTAAACCCCATGAACTTATATCTATTGAAGTATGTACTAACAATCTATTTCATAATTCAATTTTCCACAGTATCAGGCCTAGAATACTTGTCAGAATAACATCAACTAAGTTATTTTTGTTTGTTCGGTCTAGTGACACATTTATCTCAATTTATCATTGTCCTGACATAATTGTGATAAGACATACCTGTAAGACCTCGCTTGCTATCAGTGTGTTGCCTTGCTTTAATCTAATTTAAGTGATATGTTTTAACTATGAAATATAGTTAAAGTAAACTATGCAATAGTTTATATAAGAAATCGTTTCGATGTTACTATGAAGCCTTTTTTTGTGAAGGAAAATTAGAAATGCGATGTTCTTTTTATCGGACGTATATTTATGTAGTTAGCCACGAGGCTTTTGCTACTTCAGCGGGCATAAAAGCGAGTAGGGCCCCAGCCTTTAAAATGGTGTACAAACTGAGCAACTTTGGGACTAGGATCTCGGCTCGCGTTCGCTGACGGAGGTATTAAGGGATGACTTTTAGTTTATTTTGGGGAGATTTGTGCAACTGTCGCTCTCAAAGTCAAAGTTAAGTCAAACATCATTTATTCCGTAAAAATGGTTACATTGACTTGGAATTGTCATATTTTTTCCCTACCGTGCTCTACGTTACAGATCGCGGGTAAAATAAAAATAAAAGATTACTTATACCTACTTATTCGGGTACATATATATACCAATTATACGCTCGGAAACCTATTATAGTACAACAAAATATAATTTTCTTAGCAGTTGCTATCCTATACAATGTAGCAGAACAAAGATAATATCTTTTACTATTTGTTTTGTGTACTGCAATACTATGTTGTGTGTAGAAACAGTGTTGGTTACTCAATCATGCAAAAAGTATCTCCATAGATTTCTATAACATCAATATATTGGATAATTGTGGCGATGTCATGATTTTATGCTCCATAATTTACACTTACACTTTCATGTATCACTTTTACAATCGGCATTGTATCGGTAATTAATCTAATAAAAATTACCTTTTTGTATTTCACCTTTATTTCGATCAAGTTACTATGAACGTAACTAAAAGCCATAATCCCACAATCTCCTCGTCAGCGACCGCCCTGAGCCGAAGTCCAAGTCCCACAGGGGACGCCCTCTTGCGCAGGTTGCTTAGTTTGTAGTGTTTAAACCATTTATCTAGGCTGGAGCTCTGCTCGCCTTTATGCCCGGTGAAGTAGCAACTGCATAATATGTCCGTACGAAAAAAAAAACACAATGTACGTCGACGGGGACATTCACAAAATCTTGTAGGTGAAAAAATTACAAATATCCTGAAAAATATAGTATAGCAGAGTTCAAACGTTTTCAGATTAAACCGCTGGTACGACGGTCAGTAATTTTTTTTGATACAAACGTCTCCACGCAATTTTACCTTCAGTGAACAAAAGCAGAGCGAGCTGCTGATGTTTGAAGCACAGTTTGTTGTTTTTAACCATTATGTAAGAACGTTTTGCTCGGTCCTTGCTTATATGCTCGGTGAATAAGTGAAAGCTCGTGGCAAAATACATAATTATGTCAGTAGGAAAAAAATATCAGAAACTTTAATCCGGACACCACCTGCCTTTAAAGCCTCCTTTTTATACAAGGTCGTATTTAGTATCAAGAATACTTAGACAACCTCCGTGGCGTAACGGTATAGGGCTCGCTTTAAATCTCGGAGGTCGTGGGTTCGATCCCCATGCCGAATAAGAAATTTTTGTGTAGATTTCTTTCCGGGTCTGGTTGGCTGGGGTACTACGTAAAGCCGTTGGTCCCGATTGATATAACATCATCTATAACCAATTGTATACCAAGGAACGGGCACAGCAGCGTTTCCTTGTGTGTTACAACATAATACTGCGGTCACCAACCCGCCTTTTTTTTTTTTTTTGTTGTCCCGGGGGAAATGCGTTGACGCATTCCCACCGCCTCTGCAGCGTATTGGTCACCAACCCTCCTGCCAAAACAACTATGACAAAATCCTCCCTCGGGAGGAGGCCAGCAGTGGACGTTATACGGGCTGATGATGATGATTGTTAGTATCTTGTAGTAGTTAGAATTTTCCACTAAATAATACCTTCAGTTGTTATTTTTTTTAAACAACTAATCCATAACCTTGTTTGCATTATATTTATTACCTCACATATAATTCGGATATCACATATTTTTGGTTAGATACACTCGAAGGAACTGCCGATAAAAGTGTTAAGTAGGTTTTTCAATAGTTGTACAATTGATTTTAACCAGTACGATGCAGTCAAATCCTTGATTTTGTTAACTTTAGATATGATGTTCTTCTTTACAAATAAATAAAATTGAAGTGTCTGTTTGTAAATTTACTATGTATATAATACTAAAAATAAAACTACAATGTAATAAAACCACATGTTTCGAGAAGATGAAAGTAGTTACACATTTGATGATAAAAGTTTTGTATTTTCAGAAAAAGCGAGCTTTTTTAGATTTAGACATATAAATTTCTTCTACGCTTCTTATGACACCCGTAGGAAGATATGGTCGGGTGGTCTGTTCTAACTCGAAATTACACCGCGAACGGAACTTACAAATTAAATTACATTTGATGACCTAAAAATCTAGATTAAAATGAAAATTAAAACACAAACAAACATAAAATCAAAATATTATGATATTGTATAGGTACATTTAGATTAACCTAAATAAATGATATAATTAGTGATTGATCACATAATCAGACTTTATTAATCAGGTAGGTAACATGAGGCCGTGCAATGGCAATTACGTATATTTGATTATTGATAACTAAAACTAAATTATATATGTTTTAAAGATAAAAGATACAATTTTGGTTTGATTAAAGATAACATTATAAAATCTGATTGTTATTTTAGACAAGTAAATTAAAAATAAGCATCCTGCCCTTCTCTATATCATCTACAAGTGTGCGAAATACTACTGCGTCTACGTAAAATAGTATAATAATTATCCTCAAAAGGGGTACAGAGTTTTTGCGTCACGTAAAATATATAGATGCTGCGCCCCGCGGTTTTACCCGCGTTACTCTGCTCCAGTGGGTCGGAGCGTGATGTTTTGTAGCCTATATGTTAATCCAGCGTATAACCCATCCCGGTGCAAAATTTCAGCCAATTCCGTTCAGTAGTTTTAGCGTGAAAGAGTAACAAACGTCCATCCATTCATGCTTACAAACTTTCGTGTTTATAATATTAAGTAGGAAGTAGGATAAAATGTACTTGATGAGGACATTGAGAACACAGGCAGGATTCGAATCTGTAATTTTATTTAACACCTGTAATGCTTTTTATTTGGACGGTCCTATTTTGTTAATCACTAGGCTTTTGGTATTTCACCGGGCATAAAGGCAAGCAGTGCTCCAGCCTAAATGGTTTAACAAGTACAAACTAAGCAACTTGGACCTTGGAGGAATTATGACAAGGGGAATTTAATGCTACAGCCTCTAAGTCAGTCACAGTGAGTGACACGTTTTTAAGGGAAATATGGTATGCGTTTAACATTGCAGCATAATGACTAAAAGTAGTTTAGTATTAGTATCTATAGTAATATGTAATATTTTATTGTTTGCTTTGAATAGGCTCCAGAATTCTTTCACAAAAGAAATGCTATATTTAATTATGTAGTTTCTGTGGAAACGGGAGCAACGTCCCCACGTTTCCCATCACCACCATCACCATGCGCGGTTTCCCCCGAAGTTAATTTATCTAGTGACAAAATGATGATAGGAATGTTTAAAATTTCTTAGTTTATCGTAATTAAACGAACTGACAATAAAGTGACGAATATTAAGAAATCCCGTTTGACGTTACTCTAAATATTTGATAATATAAAATAGGTACAAACTATATGATAAACGTTATCAAAATCTTAACACTACATACATCATCATTCATCAACTGTCCTGACGTATGCGAGCCAATTTTGTGTCATTTCTTTAAACCTCTTTACATGGTTAGCAAGTGTTTCACACAATTCTTATGTTATGTAAAAGTTACGTAATATAGTCTAGGATAGAGATTTGAAACGTCATTGTAGTAATTTTTATTTTTTTTCATATATCGCACACCTAGATGAAGACTCCGCTAACTCAAAAAAGTACGTGTTTTGAGTTAGTAGCTTTAATATATTTGTTATATACTCTAGAAACAGTTTTTCGTCATTTCTGAAAAATGAGGTTTTTTGAGTTGCCGGAGTCTTCATCTAGGGGTGCGATATGTTTGTGGTCTTATTACTTATCGGGAGTGTTGTGATTAATTGTTTTATTTTTTTTGTTAGGATTACAATAAATTACTTAATGTAGAAGATATCTGTGATTTTAATGCGAAATACTTTAATTGATTAATGTATTTAGCGGATAAAGTGAGATTGAGTAAAATACTTTAGATAGTAAAATATTTTTCGCCTAATCCTGCTATCGTAACAAAGTTACTGTCCCTGTATTATATATTTTTGTAATCAAAACGACTCGATTTGATAACTAGCAAGTAATTGTTCTACAGAAATCAAGCAGTATTCAGTGTATGTGATAAATATAGATATTAATGAACAACAAAAGTGATTTTACAATGTGTTTTAAGAGAAAAAGTGGTCATGTGAAGTGAGCATGTCAGTGAGGTGACGTACAGCCGGTCGGCTGTGTTAAGGACATAAGGAATCATTCCTCTCCTAAAAATACTGTCACAGGGCCCGGTGGAACATAGCAAGGAGATCTGCAAAATGACCAAGGGCCCTCGGAAAGTGAAACTAGTCATTGTAGTCAACAATAAGAAAGAGTAAGTATTAGATGTAAGTTTTTTTTATAAGGCTTTTTGTATTACACTAGAGCCCGAGACTTTTTAACTTTTTTTTTCGGACGCACATTAGATTTACTTACTTAGTTCGGTTTTTGCTACTACACCGGGTATATCTCGAGTTTCCGTCCGTCGTTCTAAATGCCAACTTTGCCACCCCATTTTATTCTGTTAAGGGTGGAATTTTTAAAAATATTTTTTAATCGGAAAAGATGTACTTACCAACTTTAAGAGTTGTTTAATGTCAGTTTGGTCAGGTTCCGGTAATACGAGTTTTTACTTTTCAGTGCATATTATATATATTTCTTTCACAAAGTGGGTTTAGTAAAGAGAGACATGGGCCACCCATTGTCTCCCTATGGGTGCTGTTTGCCGTGGGATTTCCGGCTTAGACTAGACCATTACATGTTAAAATGTATTCTTCGTTTCATCAACTCACCAACAATCTAATTCGCAAGCAAACGAAAAAAAATACACATAATTAAATGACCACCAGTCATCCTTGGCTGTCATCCAGCGGATGCAACCGATTTGCTGCTCATTATCGTAGGCAATTAAGATGATTTTCCGATAGCATTTGCATATAATAGACCTCGTCGGTTCATTCATAGTTTCCATTCAAGATATTACGCATATTTATAGCGTAGATTCCATTGTGGGACCTAGGACGTAAACGTAATGACCTAGGTATTAGACGTTACATGTTAAATGCTCTTTTTATTGCCCAATGTCCGGCTTTGATAACATTTATTAGTTGTTCAGACTTCCGCCAACTTTTTTTATACATTTCCAAACACATCTTGTAAAGCACAAAGCCAGAATTATTTTTATATAAATAATTCCCATGTATTGCGAGAAACTTATAAACACGGAATGTATGGCCATAATTCACATGAATAATAATTGTCCTTGGTGGGAATCCCCAGGTGGGTACCTGGGGAGACCTGGAGTTCTGGAAATAAATGGAATCAATCCCGTAAAATGCAAAAGTTGCATGAGATTGATTATGATAAATATCGGATTACAATTTAGATTCAATTCTATGTTTAGTAATGAATTAAAACATTTATGCTTTATCTTAGAATGTTTCATTGACACTCAGCTACTAACTGAATCCAGTTCTTAAACCCAGTTACCATTCATAGTCATATGTATCATACGAGTATACAAAGATATAGAATATTCTAGATAGGATACGATAATACAAACTCACTCAACTCCTTCATTTGCATTGAACCTTCTGATGCAATTCTAGTCCGAGAGGCAAGTGAAATGAAAAATAAAGTGACATTTTGCACAAAACTCCCTTTGAGATGTTTATAGCCATCATCCCGCCTAAATTCATGATTCCTCAATCCCCCTGTCAGCGACCGCCCTAAGCCGAAGTCCAAGTCCCACAGGGGACGACCTCTTGCGCAGGTTGCTTAGTTTTTAGTTTTTACATTTATTCATTTCTTCTGCTCGCCTGTCTGCCTGATGAAGTAGCAAAAGTCTTCAGGATAAACTACATAATGTCCAAAAAAAAAGCCAAACATTATCACTCAGCTAGTGGCCCTTGAGCCAAGGCTTTTCGGAAACATATTACGATAGGCAGTGACTTGGTTGTCTATCCACCTGCTCGGTAATAATAAAAACAGGAAGCACAACATATCATATCCATAAATAGCTGCCAGTCTCAAAGTCTAGTCCAGCATTTAACGATACAATACCGCAGATCGGAATCCAATGGAATATTTTATCGTGAACGTAGTTATGAGGGCTCGAAGTGGGTCTAGGTTCATTCAGGGTCGGAACTTATGGAAACATATATACGAGAAAAAACTAAGTTTTTTTTATGGACTGGCTATTAGACTGATTAGTGATGGAAATATTATGGTGGTATAATAATGTGTTATGGTGATTTATTCAGATCGCTTTGTTGGTAGGAAAATAGGATTTTATCTATGTACTATTTATAGGAAAGAGATGCGTTTGTTATTCATTGATGTAAATGGTTGATGTATGTTAGATACCCTCATGTTATATCTGAAGATCAGTTGGTTTCTAAGTATCTACGCGTTTTTCTAAAAAAAAATTGTGAGGAACTCTTACTCGACAAATTTACGTCCGCGTACATTTCGTGTTCTTCATACAAACTTTGACCCCATATGTCCTTCCTTAGGGGTACAATTTCGTAAAAACCTTGCTAATTGATTGCTTACGTCATTACCTATTATTCGTCCTTATCTACAAAAAAAAACAACCTCCAAGTTTCAGGTCTCTACGATGGAAAGTTTAGGATGTGCGTTGATCTGTCAGTCAGTCATTTAGGAGAAAGTATTTATTATGCATAGACAATATAAATCAATGTGTTCAAGCATAATATAATATTTAATATGCCTTTGCAACAAAAAAAGAGGTGTGTTAACTTAAATTACCACTGATCGTCAAAGTGATTTCATATCATAATTATCAATACGTAACTTATCAGATTTCGTATCAGCAGTCACGTAGTAATTAAAAGTATCAGTGAAGTAATTGCCAAGCATCATTACAGAGGTGCGAACTTAAAAGTACATTGTATCAACATTTCAACGTAATTCTTCGAAATAAGGCTCAAATTTATTGAGGATTCGATATCGAAAATTGCTAAATTGTCTTTCCAAAATGGAATGAACTAAACATTAAAACTGCCAGACAGATTTGTAAAATTATTCTTGCAATTAAGACTTGATACCCTGTAGAATTATTTGTGTGAACTATGGACAATTGCACTGAGTCTTTCTGTGCTTCTTCGTAAATTAAATCTTTCAATAATTGGAACATGGACTTATTGCTCCACTGCCCTAGTTGGCTTTTCGAAAACTTGGTCCAGAATGATGATCGTCTCGCCCTCCTGACTCTTAGTTAGAAAAGAACCTTCCAATGCCCTCGTACTCCCGAATTTCAATCTAACCCGTCAGCTAGATCTGGCCTGAGCCAAGGTACAAGCCCCACATGCCTTCTTGCGCAGGTTGCTTATTTTGTAGTATTTAAATCCTGCTCGCCTTTATATACGGTGAAGTAGCAAAAGTCTCGTGGCTAACTATATATCTTCCTCCCAAAAGAAAGGTCATATTTTTGCAGACAATAAAATCCCATAGGTCTCACGCTGTAACCTTCCGCAAATGGTGGTCTTCCTCTGAACAAGGACACTTAATGGCGTGCGATAGAACCACTACACCGTAACGTTTCCGCGTCCAATCATTGAACATCATTAGATACATTTGTCAAGTGTGAAGTGCGTTTTGAATTCGAGTTAATTACGATATTTTTTGCTGGTTTTTTAAAGTCGTAATCTTTATAATTTATTGAAAATACGGGTCTTTATTGACAACCTCCGTAGCGTAGTGGTATTTGACTCGCTTTAAAGGCGGAAACATATTATTAAAACGCCATGCCAGCCGACGACACGCCACGCGTGTTGAGTCGAATCAAATGTATTGTTTTCTATAGAGCAGAAACACACTATGAACACCCGACACGACGCCACGCGCGTACTGATTTACACACGTGGCGTGGCGTGGCGTTTTAATAATGTGTTTTCGCCTTAAATCTCGGAGGTCGTGGGTTCGATCCCCACACTGGTCAAGAAATCATTGTGTAAATTCTAAGATTTCTTTCCGGGTCTGGTTGGTTGAGGGACTACCCACCGTGCCTCGGAAAGCTCGTTAAGCCGTTGCGTTGGTCCCGATTGTGTATAATATTATCTATAAACCAGACACCGAATCTCCAAATCGGTAGTACCTTAAAACAACTTAACAGTAGTATTAAATTAAAAATTTCCATCATTCTCCTTATTTTACGCGGACGAAGTCGCGGGTAGTAAATTAAATTAAAATATGACTTAATGCGAATAAAAAGCCTCGAAAAATGTTATCATTCTCTTAGTAATCAGTATCGGAGATTTCTTCAACACGCTGCGTAAAATATTCAAGTGTCAATGGGCCAACCAACTTCGATAATAAAAATGATCAATGTTAATGAACAAGTGAATCATCTGATGAAATCCATATTGTCACCCGACATTATGATGGTTGCATGCCAACTGTCATTACCACTCGCTGAACTAACATTTAAACCAGTTCTAGGGTTGTCACTACTGTTATTTGTTGTTAGATACAAAATGGCGATTATGTTTTTGTAGTTGGATAAAGTTGCAGCGATTGTTATAACATCATCTATAACAAGCGTATACCAGGGGACGGGCAGCAGCGTTTCCCTGTGTGTTACTACATAATCCTGCGGTCACCAATCCGCCTGCCAAGCGTGTTGACTATGGCAAAACCCTCCCTCGGGAGGAGGCCCATGTTCAGCAGTGGACGTTGTACGGGCTGACGATGATGATGATGAATGTTGCAGCTAGAATACAATGTTACATAAAATTGCTAATACAATAAATTGTAAATCATGTAGTCTTAAAAAAATGAAGGGACAGACTATTTTATGTTGGTGTAAAGTTTAACGTATACAATGACACAATTTATACAAATATTGTGCGGAACAATAAAAAAAAAATGTCGTCCGCGGTTCAATTTATCGAAGAAAAAATCAGCTTTTAGTATCCGAATACATACGTTTCGTTTCGTTTTTATGTGACCTAACTTTTTTATCCTAAAGATAAAAAAACACAATAAGAACTCATCGCCTATTACTGTACCTTGATATATTTTTATTTGTATCGCTTTAAGTCTCGGAGATCGAGGGTTCGATTCCAACGCCGGACAAGATATCATTGTGTAAATTCTATGATTTCTTTGTGAGTCTGGTTGGTTGAGGGACTACCCTCCGTGCTTTGGAAGCACATTAAGCAGTTGTTCCCGGGAGGATGCCGTTGTTCAGCAGTGGACGTTATACGGGTTGATGATGATGATTTTTAACAAATGTGACAACCCTATAAAGCCGTCAATTATGAATTAATTGGTATTATCCGAACTGTGAGAACGGTCCATTCATGTTTTGTAAACTTGCAGTTTTTGTTTGTATATATTTACCACTTTGTGTATAAAAGTCGGTTATTAGGGTCACCTTGTGAATGCACAGTAATTACTGTACTCGAATGCACGTTTCAATTGTGGACTCTTTACAAAAGGTAAATATAGTTTGGGTTTTAGATAATTTGGTGTGTGGTGACATTTTATTCACTCTCAAATGTAGGTGATCTATTTTTGACAGTGCTTATACACCATGAAGTAATAGATACCGGATGTCATGTTTGGTGGAATATTCGGGGTTTTAGTAGGTAAATCTCGTGGTATAGTTCCCCCTGGAAAGTGAAGGGAAGTTCGATCAATTATCTAGCTTCGTAGGTAGAACTTTGTATGTAAATCTTTGTGTAAATTCTTAAATTTTCTTTCCGGGTCTAATTAGTTGATAGGATACAATCCGTGTCTCGTAAAGCACGTTAAGCTGTTGGTCCCGATTGTTATAATATCATCCATAACAAGCGTATACCAAAGAACGGGCAGCAGCATTTCCTTGTGGGTAACAACATTATATTTTCGTCGACCCAGCAGACTGCGAATCGTGGCTACTATGGCAAAATGCTCTCTCGAGAGAAGGCCCATTTTCAACAGCGGATATTATCGTTATACCACTATTCCACTTCAATGCCATTTAAAATCAGAAAGATTAGAATCCTTTTCCTGCTTCTATACAATTCAAGACAATAGGATTCCCCAATCTTGATGCGTAGGGGTGAATCTGGGAAGGTGTGAAATAATTTTTAATCAATCATATGAGCCTGTTATCGTCCACTGCTGCACATAGGCCTCCTCCATCGTTTTCCAGCAGGAACTCATTCTCATAATCCACTGACTCCCTGCTACCTTTATGAGATCGTCCCACGCTGCGCTTGCCAGTTCGTGGTCTTCACTCGAGAACCTTTCTCCGTCAGTTCTTCAATTCCTGCCCATTGCCATTTTAACTTGCTAATCCGTTAATAAGTTTACACGTGTTTTTTTTACATGGGAAGCTGGTCTACAAACCTTCACATAACATGGTATTACAATTAATCAGTTGCCAACATCAGCGTCATTTATGTGGTTGTCATTTCAGCGGCATAACGCACACAGTGATTACTGTAATGACGGGAAGCCACGGCTTCCGCGTGAAAAGTTCAAAGTCATCGTCTGTCCACCCTCATTATGTGGACGTCATGATACGACGTTTGTAGGCTGGCGTCACAAAGGTTTTACTACAGATAGTACACGTAATAGTGTACTGTTTTTCGGCGTGGGATATGAGTAATGTTTATGACACTTGACGTTGGCTCTACTTATTAATCTATCGCTGGGTCTTTGCTGTCATAATTCATCATCTTCCTTTATCTGAATTTCTTTGGGTCGACATACCTCGTTTTTCTCTTTTGTTCTGTCATGTCAGCTGTCACGTCAGCTCGTATAGCACCCACTGCTGAACATAGGTCTCACCCAAGGGAAAACGCTGCTGCCAATTCTCAAAATCTACAGCTTTCTATTACGGACTATCATTTCAGTTTCGACGTGTGTCCCTAAGTGTTAAAGATATTGTACTGTGGTTTACGTCTTAGAATAGACCAGAATAGTCATCTTTTACGACACCCATGGGTAGATATAGGATCTTCCCATGGGTGTCGAAACAGGTGACTAAGAGATATACGGCTGATGTGTAGCACCAACTATCTACTTAAGGTTACTTATACCACCTTACTGCGATCACTAATCCACCTGCCAAGCCTGGTGACTAAAAATCCTCTCTCAGAAGGAGGCCCATGCAATGGATAATGTCCATTGCTAAACAAGGGCTGATGATAATGATGATTGAAACATAAAAGACATACTATTTAAACAAAAAAATCCGTAGTCGTGAAATTTGACAGTACATTTTATAACTTATTTCGGCTGTCATTTTTCTCTGAATACGTCACCTTTTTTTTCGTACGGACATTGTGTAGTCAGCCACGAGGCTTTTGCTACTTCACGGGACATAAAGACTAGCATAGCCCGAGCCTAGATACTGAATACTTACTACGTCACCGAAGATACTTCCAGTAGTGGGAAAACCCTAGATAATTGAAGATACCGAATATATCCGTTATCTATCAAAGATTTTATTGATATAGGAAAAATACTGACAGATTAGGCCATTAATTAGTTGGCTATCTTCTCCTACATATAGAAACGTCATCAAAATATTACGAAATAGGGTACCTACTATCTTTTAGTTCGGTAGTATTATAAAAAATATCTATTAAGATTATGTAATATCCAAACAATAAGCCAGTGGAAGGCAAACTTAGGTATATTTATAGAATACAAATTCCGTGGGAATTTGAGTGTTTTTATAGTTTTGATATAACATTATGTGTATTGTTGTTCTATTTTTGTTTTGATACTTATTGTAATCTAGTTTGTTAACAGAAATCTATACTTATATTATAAAGAGGAAAGATTTGATTGTATTCAATTAAGACGGCGATGGGAGTCTTAGTCTTATCAGTCTAAAAGGCATATTTGGGCTGGCGTAACCCGTGAGTTTGTTCGTGAACCCATTTTATTGAAAACACTCCAAAGCTATGGTAACATTAGCTCAGTAACTATCGTCTGGTGTATGCCGATCCTATGGCATAAAGTAAAGATTTGGATTTTAGAACTCGTACGGGACATTATAACGCCATCTATGAAATGAAATAATGAAATTTAATCAGCACTTAAGTATTTAAATATATACTTGTACTTGTCAGAATCACAATGCGTAAGACTTAATCTAATATGAGTATCACTTTAGTTGTTAAATACAATGTATAGCTTATTTACTGTTGTAACAAAAATAGTGTACCTATAAGAATTTTGTAGCCGTTCACTGTTTGCCAAAATACAGGCTATACCTAGTTTGAGAGGCAGGAGTTTATTCATTTGGGCCGGATTGCTTATGCTCACCCGGCCCCCGCCAACGGCGGATCGAAGGAGTGTCCGGGGGGTTTTAGTGGTGTAGGTTCCTCTCCTCGTGGTATGAGTTTAGCATACCACGCTATGGAGAGGGCGAGCCCCACATATCCCACCGAAAGCGCGCGAATACGCTGCAGCGGCGCGGCGCCGCGGCGGTGGGAATGCGTCAATGCGTTTCCCCCGGACAACAAAAAAAAAGGAGTTTATTCATTTGTGCACAGATCTTACAAAAAACATAATTAACTGTATTTTTTTCTACCCACTAACTTTTGCTGTAACTGTCTGTAATTTTTGATGAATAAACATATTATTATTATGTTGGTACATTTTACTGCCACTGGCCCACGGAGACCCTGTTATTTGAAAGGAATTCATGGGGTCGAAGATTGAAGAGGTCTTTGGTACCTTTTAATATCATATATATCTTTTTATATACATTGATATACAATTGAGATGTACCAATGGACAGTCCTCCACAGATACGAAACTATTGATTATTATTATTATTATTTGAGCTTTACAGGTATAATTATAATCTGTCAGTCCGTCTGTCGTCCAGGAGGCTAATTACCTAATGAAAATGTCTCGTAATTACTATTGTAACGTATTTCCTATGTTGTTGTAACTGTATTATTGAAGCTACATTAATTAATGAATTGGCTTATTTAACATTTTTTTAAATTATTACTGAGTATATAGCATAGCCGTGTAGTTTCCGGCTTAGAATAGACCACCCCATGTCCTCCCATGGGTGTCGTAAAAGGCGACTAAGGGACATATGGCTGATAGATGGGCAGCAGCATCTATTAGCTCAAGGTTTACATCTTACTGCGATCACCAATCCGTCTGCCAAGCGTGGTGATTATGGCAATATCCCTCAACGACCCTGACCTGCCAAGGTCTGTTAAGAGGAGGCCCATGTTCAGCAGTGGACGTAAACGGGCTGTTGATGATGATGATATAGTTTTTGCACACTGCATAAATTTTGTTAACCCCTCGTGCTAAGCTAAGGGTACAGCTGTACAGCAACCGCTTAACTATTTGACAAACTTTTTGCATACATAGTAAATGCTGAATAGCGAAGATATTTTTATCTAAGTAATAGTAATATAGTTTCCTGTATGGTTTAGCATTTGGACAACCTCCGTAGCGTAGCGGTATTTGGCTCGCTTTAAATCTCGGAGGCAGTGGGTTCGATACTTACACCGGACAATCTTTGTGTAAATTCTAAGATTTCTTTCCGGGTCTGGTTGGTACCCTCCGTGCTTCAGAAAGCACGTTAAGCCGTTAGTCCCGATTGTTATAACATCGTCTATAACAATTGTATACCAAGGAACGGGCAGCAGCGTTTCCTTGTGTGGTACAACATAATACTGCGGTCACCAACCCGCTTGCCAAGCGTGGTGACTGTGGCAAATACCCCCCCCCCCTGGAGGCCCATGTTCAGCAGTGGACTGGTGAATTATACGGGCTGATGATGATGATGGTTTAGCATTTAATCCGACAGTATATCATAACAGCATAATTTCGTTATGTACATCGGTCGTGATTTTATATTATGTTATGTGAACCTACAAGGTCTTGCTTACTGGTAACTTAACAATTGTCTACATTAGTGTATCACAGAGATAATGCACAGGCGACACGGCACGGCCTTGCTGTAACGAGCTTGTCACGCAATCTTTATGAAAAACACAAATAATACGTCAATATTATGTGTAAGTTTTGTTAATGTGGTTTCTAGTGGGTTAGTGGATATGTAAAGTTTTTAAGACTGCAGATATTGTAGTATTTTGACGATCTGTCCGGTGGTCGGGCCGGATTGCTTATGTGTACCCGGCCCCCGCCAACGGCGGATCGAAGGAGTGTCCGGGGGGTTTTAGTGGTAGTAGGGTCCTCTCCTCGTGGTATGAGTTTAGCATACCACGCAATGGAGAGGGCGAGTCCCACATATCCCACCGCCAGCGCGCGAATACGCTGCAGCGGCGGTGGGAATGCGAAAATGCATTTCCCACTGGACAACAAAAAAAAAATGTGGTCGATCAGAACGTTCGCTTGTACAAGAAAAAAATATTATCATTTTAATTAAATGCTCAAAATTAAGTCTTTGTTTGTTCTTTTACTAGCTGTCCCGCTCGGTTTCACTCGCGTAGAACCCGTTCCCGTGGAAACCTTGACTTAAAATATAGCCTATGATACTCTCAAATAATGATGCTTGCTATTGGTAAAAGAATTTGCAACATCAGTTCATTGATCTAGAGATTACCCCCTCCAACCTCACAAACTTTACCTCTTTATAATATTTTATTTATATCTTTTATAGCCTATGTTACTCAGGAATAATGTAGCATTCTAAAGCTGAAAGAATTATCGAAATCCGTACAGTAGTTTTTGTGTTTATTCGAAAGAAACGTACAAAAATATAAAAATACAAACTTTTCATCTTTATAGTATAAGTATATATAATATTAGTATAGATAAGCGTAGGTACTTTACACCTACTTAAAATTAAACCCAACGGAGCAATAAAGTGCTATTTTTATAACACTCATAAAACTTTTAATGACAAGCTCTATCTATTATTTAGTTATTTCCCATACATACAGATCATCAACAAACAGATTGCTTTTCTCTTCTGATTTGTACTTAATTTATTTACTACTACCTTCCTGCGCTTGTTTTCACCATCGTTGTTCCCATTTCTGTGGAAACTTCGTAATTAAATATAGCCTATATTACTTAGTGATAATGTAGCATTCCAATGGTGAAAGAATTTTTAAAATCCGTCCCTTAGATTTTGAATTTATTCCTAACAAACATACAAATTTTGTATATAATCACTATCACTATGATTACATAGTATAAAACAAAGTTGCTAGCCTGTCTGTCCGTCCCTGTATGCATAGATCTTTAAAAATACACAACGGATTTTGATGCGGTTTTTCTAATAGATAGAATGATTCAAAAGAAAGTTTATATGTATAATACACATTAGCATTGCACCCGTGCAAAACCAGGGCGGGTCGCTAGTGTTAGTTTAGATAGATAGATTTACAAGTAGAAGCGAGAATCTGTCTGTCTATTCGAGATAACTGTTGACTCTTGTTGTATGCATATTTTTATATCTTATTTTATCCAATTTAAAGATTACATCTATGTAAATACTTCAAGCCATTTCTGTGTCAGGGTTTCAATATTAACACCCGTTGTGTAAATTTTAAAGCTATACACATAAACATAAAGTTTATGTGTATAGATTTAACATTTACACATAATGCTAATCTAGAAAAATTCGCGAGTGTACGCCCTAAATATATTATTAATTGTCGAAATCGAGCGGGTCATACGAAATGTGCGCACGATTAACTGCTGAGAGGATTCATTATAATGGCGATGATGCTTTTTATGCGCTGTGTTGTGCCAACAGCCGACAGTAGACGAACGCGCCCCCAGGTGCGTTATTGTTTGTGTTCTAATAATATATGTTGTATACCTGTAGTTATATTAATTATTTCATATAACATACTAGTTGCGCCCGCGACTTTGTTCGCGTGGTATCGTAATTTTGGGTAGCAGTTTCAATTATTTAGGCCCTTTCTTGTCCGTGGGGATATGCATTTACGCATTCCCTACACCAGTAAAATCCCCCGGACACTCCTTCGATCCGCTGTTGGCGGGGGCCGGGTACGCATAAGCAATCCGACCCCCCGACAGCACCCGCGGCCATTATGGCACCGCGGGATCTCCTGGACCACACCCTTTTCCCCCCTTCTCAACTCCCTACAACCCGTTTTTCGCTATAAAAAGTAAAAGCCTATGTCCTTTCTCAGGTTCTACACTATCTGTGTATCAAATTTCATTAAAATCGGTTCAGTAATTTTAGACTTTGCCGGGTGTATATTCAAATATAATGGTGAATACCGAAATATAATGGATTAATCAAACTCACTGCGATTAAAACTAACTCGAGTTGAAGTTAATGGCAAAACATAAGAAATAACTTTCCATTGAAATTTTATCAGTAGTTGTTTGATAAAGGAATAAATAACGATTGCAATACCGACGTAATAAATATAAAAAAAGATGGATGGATCGTAGCCTATTCAATTTGAAGAACCACTGGTTTTAAAAGTTCTTCTCTGGTTCTTCACTATGATCTTTAGTCTCCCCACAATAATGTGCTCCATCTAATATGTGACTTTATATAACATTACTATAACTATCATTAGTACATATGTCGTTATTCACATACGTTTGTGTGTATGTGTATGGTCGACAACGAGTAAACCTTGACCGCTCATTCGCTCAATATCAAAGATATCAACCGACTACTTGTACAAGAACAATAATTTTGACCCGTAACATATTCATATACCAATCAGCTAGATTTAAGTTTAGCAGAACAAATTTATTTGCGTCAAGGCCTTATTATACACGGTATTGTATATGACAACCTTCGTGGCGTAGCGGTATAAATCTCGCTTTAGTCGTTGGTTCGATCCCCACGCCGGACATTTCTAAGATTTCTTTCCGGGTAAGGTTGGTCGAGGTTTTTTTTTATTTTTTTTCGGACGTACCTATCTTGTTAGCCCCGAGGCTTTTGCTACTGTACCGGGCATAAAGGCGAGCAGAGCTCCAGCCTAGATGGATGAAATTGTTTAAACACTACAAACTAAGCAACCTGTGCAAGAGGGAGTCCCCCAGGTCCAAGTCCCACACTAGGACCTCGGCTCAGGGCGGTCGCTGACGGGGAGATTGAGGGATTATAGCTTTTAGTTTCTTTAGGGGAGTTTTGTGCAACTGTCGCTCTACTTTACAGTTCAGTCTACGAGGGCATCGGAAAGTACGTTAAGCCATTTTGGTCCCGATTGTTATGATATCATCTATAACAAGTGTATAACCAGGGAATGGGCGGCAGCGTTTCCTTGTGTTTTATAGCATTATACTGCGGTTACAGACCCGCCTGCAAAGCGTGGTGACTATGACAAAAGCAGTGGACGTTATGCAGGCGGATGATTATGATGAAAAGTCTGAAAGAAGATTATGTATATCTTTATCTTTGCTAACTTAACTATTTGAAAATATTTACCTTGCCATTTTCTATTGGTATCTAACATTACAGTATATATAGCGCAAGCCCTAGCAAAAGTTTCATAACGTGGAAAAGAAGTTTGATAAAGAAAAAAGTTAAATTCCAAACTTTTTTTTTTTACTAGCTTCTTGCGCGCGATTTCACTCACGTACCTCCCATTCCCGTAGGAGCCTCATCACTAACTACAGCCTATTTCACTCCCGAATAACATAGCTTTCTAATGGTGTAATATTTATTAAGTCGAACCAGTAGTTTCTAAGATAAACGCGTTCAAACCAACAAACTCTTCAGCTTTGTAATAGACTTGAAATTGCTAATAAGCTGTCTAGGTTGTTGTAACATATAATTTATATTCTAACCATAGATAAATTAAATACGAATAAAGTAGGCACAATGGACCATTTCTAACACCTGTTTGACTATTCTGTTACTGGTCGATCGGCCTTTAATAGGGTTGTCACTGGGATGACCACATAGTATAAAACAAAGTCGCTTTCCCCTGTCTGTCCCTATGTATTAGTATGTATGCTTAGATCTTTAAACTACGCAACGGATTTTGATGCGGTTTTTTTTATAGATAAATCGATTCAAGAGGAAGGTTTATAAGTATAATAACGAGAGATGAAAGCTAGTAATTTTATATTGGATTTATACTTTAGAAAAACACAGTTGATTGATATCTGGTGTAATATTATGTGTTCTAAGCCGGCCCGCGTGGTGTTACTCGCTTAACTCTATCCACTTCATATGAAAGCAACCTACGATGGTGCCCCCTATGGGACATGGATCTTGGCTCAGGCCGGTTGCTGGCAGGAGGATTGAATGATGAAATTTAGAGATTGCGGGAAATTTAATGCTACTGTCGCTCTATTTTACAGTTCCCGGGCCTCTTGGACTCTTCAGATCTAAGACGGCATCGGAAGGTTATTAGCCCTGAAGTTACTTTGTAAAAGTTATCAAAAATATAAAATACATACATGATTGATAAAGAGATAGAGAGCAAATCAATTGAGCGATCAATTCGTAGATATCAATGAAAACCCACGCCGAAAGTAGTTAAAATAAAGTTATAGTTTTACTTATTTGTGGACGACTCAAATGCCAGCCCTATTAACGATCAATATGCGCTTGCGCACGTCAATACGTGCTGCTTTGTAACTGTTTGGAGGATAAATGACAGTCGGTCTGTTTGTTTGTGCGTTAACAGGTTGCCGTTAGAAACGACTTTGTCTTTTATATGTACTATAGTAGTTATATTACAATGGTAGTATGGAGTTGTTTGGGGTCAGTTGTTTTCAAGGTTATGGCGAACTATCTTGATAAGAAATTGTACTCAACTTTCCATATGAATTTGTTATTGGATTACGGAGCATTCGTCATCACATTTAAGCGACCCTAGCCCAATGGCTATGTGCGTCGGACTTGTGATCTTATGGTCGCCGCGCCGCCGGTTCGATCCCCACCCATTGCACTACCGACGTGAACCCACTCGTAACACAAGCATTTTAGCTTAGCACGAGGCGTTAGCAAGACTACTAGTAGGCTGCAAAACTTTGCTAGTAATCTTGTAAAAAGAAAAATTACTCCGTATGTCGTCTACTGCTGAACATGGGCCTCCTCCGAAAGGAGTGTTTTGCCATAGTCACCACGTTTGGCATGCGGGTTGGTGACAGCAGTATTATGTCGTAACACACAGGGAATCGCTGCTGCCCATTCCCTGGTATACGTTTGTTATAACGATCGGGACTCGTTGCGATCGTGCTTTCCGAGGCATGAAGGGCAATCCCTCAACAAACCATACCTGCAAAGTCAAATGGAAATCTTAGCGTTTACACATAGCTTTCTTTTACGGCGCGAAGATCGAACCCACAACCTCCGAGGCCTACAGAATAAGTAGAGAGTGAAAAATAATGCATAGTTTTGTCAAATCAGCGTGTCATTTTATTTTTCGAAAAATAGCAAATTGATTATAATTAGGCTATAAAGCGTTTTTGTAATTCACTTTAAATATTAGAGGGTTTTAAACCCTCTCCTCCTCTCCTCTCCTCCGTACACATAATTTAATAACATTTTTAAATGATGTTAAGAGTTCTCAGTGTTTATTATAAATGATATAATCTAATACCTAGATATTAGCTAGCATTGTGGGTTACTACTCGAGTCGCCAACTGAAAACCAGCGTTAGGTATCGCCTAGCCCAGGGGTTTCCTAACTACGGCCCGCGGGCCAAATCCGGCCCGCCAGTGTCATCAAACTGGCCCGCGACAGCCAATGTTTTATTGTTGTTACTATTGCTAGAAATACGACTATGGATAAGGGCAGAAAAAAATAATCTGTTGGCCCATGAAGCATACTGAAAATATCATTATGGCCCCTAAGGCTTCAAAGTTTGAAGACCCTTGGCCTAGCCTATGCCGAGGTAGCGACTTTTTCGGCAGAAATAAATGTTTGCTGTGTAATATCTTGTGCGTTCTTTCTTTCTAATAGTATATTCTCGTTGTCTACAGCCCGCCTACGTTTAAAACCCTGACGCCGACGTCACGCACTCAGCTGAAGCAGCAGTTGATGAGAGAACATGCACAGGAACAACTGCGCCGTGAATCATTACAAGTAAGTATACATTGTATCTTAGAAATATATGTTGCTATTTTATACTTTAATACTGTAAGCAATTGAAGACGTGCCAGGTTTAACAAAAACAAATATTGGACACAAAATATATCCTATAACTAGTCTTGAACAGTTGTTCCAAAGGTCGAAATATCACGGGAAGGGTTCAATATGCTAGTAGACAAAACGAACATTCAATTTTACTATTTTACTACAAAGGCGAGCAGGGCTCCAGCCTTAATAACCTTCCCGTAAGAACTTCATAATTAAATAATAATATAGCCAATAGCCTTCTTCGATAAATGAGCTAAAATGATTTCAGAGTTAAATCTCTGAAATATTTTTTTAACCCAAACAGTAGTTCCTTAGGTTGAGCTTTCAAGCTAATAAGCTCAACGGATAACAGTTAACAGCTGGCAACATAATTATTCACGCACACTAGCATCTAAGTTTACCCTGTACACACTACTGTATTAAGACGCCGCATTTTCGGAGCTATGGTTCAAAGCAATCGCGGTATTTTTTATTTTATTTCAAATATTTACACTAAAATGTACTCGCCGTTCTGCCAGTCAACCATAGGGTGGTGCAGAGAAAAAGTGGTAGGTGCACAGAAGTAAAAAAAAAATAAAATATATACATACATTCTAATAATACTAGATAAACTATACATACTTATACTATATACATAATTATAATTGTTAATATATATATATATATATATACTAGCTGACCCGGCAGACTTCGTACTGCCTCAATCGATACATAAAAGACCTAAACATTTGTATAAAATAAACTGGGCCGTAGAGACTTCGTTTATGCGGTACTCCTACCCCTACACTACCCCTACCCTACACTACCCCCACCCTACACTACCCCTACCCTACACTACCCCTACCCTACACTACCCCTACCCTACACTACCCCTACCCTAAAAAATCTTGGCAAAAAAATTCATGTTTTTAATTAACTAAATAAAGCTCAAATTGACTCTACATTTTAGTTAGAAAACGTTTGTATGGGAAAAAGAAAAAGGCTGTTTTAAGGGGTTTTCAGGCAATTATTCGAATTTTTCTCGCCGTAAAAACCATCCTTGAACTTCCACGAACATTAAAAAAAAAGAATTAGCGAAATCGGTTCAGCTGTTCTCGAGATTTGCGCTTAGCAACACATTCAGCGATTCATTTTTATATTATAGATATATATTATAGTACAACAGGTACATAGATGATCTATGTCTAAAAGAAAACAATCATCGCTGCAACGGCACTGCCAGTTGTCTAGAGACATGGTCACGTACTTCTTTCTTAAAAGATAGACGATTTTTAGCCATCCTGATTCCGAGAGGATGCCCTTTGCCCGTGTCTATGCGAGCACGCGAGACCATTCATTTTTCTAAGTATCGTAGTGAATACGATAATGCATAAAAATCTAGTTCAAACTGACCTGCGATTAAACTTTAATCAATTATATTAGTTACAGCTTCTAGAAATTTAGCTGATTGAATAGCAAACGCTGTTTTAATATTGTAGATTAATGTTTTACGGGTGACTTTCACTAGGTATGTTTTGTAAGGTACTAGCTTTCGCGCCCGGTTTCACCCAGATAACTCCTGTTCCCGTGGGAACTTCATGCACTGTGGCTACCTAGCACTGAAATTATTTTTCAAATTGGAACATTAGTTCCTAAGATTAGCGCGTTGAAGCAAACACACGAACTCTTCAGCTTAATATATTAGTATAAGATAATATAAGCTACTTTTTATTTTGTATGTCTGTTGTTTTGCTGGCAGTTCCGACTTTTTTTCTCCGATGCCCTCGTAGACCCGAAGTCCGAGAGGCCCGTGAACTGTAAAGTAGAGCGACAGTTGCACAAAACTCCCCTAAAAAACCTGAAAGCCATAACCCCTCAATCTCCCCGTCAGCGACCGCCCTGAGCCCGAGCCGAAGCCAAGTCCCACAAGGGATGCCCCCTTGTGCAGGTTGCTTAGTTTGTGTGTTTAAATCATTTATCTAGGCTGGAGCTCTGCTCGCCTTTATGCCCGGTGAAGTAGCAAAAGCATCGGGACTAAATACTATGTCCGACGTCCGAGTTCCGATTTGGACGAGACTTTTATTGTTTGGACAATATTGTAAAACAAACCCGCGATAAACTAAATGCGGTTTTTATCAATAGATATAATAATTCTTGAGAAAAGTATAGGTAGGTATATGATTTACCAAGGTTTTGTGCTAATCTTTACTACCGTTGAGAAGCCAACCCGGGTCGCTTGTAGCTTATAAAATCCTTATTTTTAGCATTCAGTTTAAAGTATTTCCAGAGTTAAACGGTCAATGATTTCTTTGTTTCCAGGCACAACAGGCAGGCCAGTCAAAAGATAATGAGGAGAAAAAGAAGTCATCTCCGGCGGAGGTGCCGCGGATCACGCCTCACGTCGAACTACCACCACAAGTATTACAAGTAAGTACTAAAAGCCGTGCCGCTGTTTTGCTAGACTTGGCGGTGGCACTACCGTGCCTTACGGTCACGATATACCTTTAGTTCAGCGGTCGCCAACCTTTTGGCAAAAAAGACTAAAGGCACTGTAATTGGTCACATCGTATAGAAAAAACGAAAACCCCATCCTCATTTGTTCCACACTATACGGAATACGGTCGATCGCGATTCGTTCATGCAATTATTATGATACTTATAACTTATTTACAAAACATTCACGGGCCGCAAGTAAGATATCCGCGGGCCGCGTGTTGCCAACTGCTGCTTTAGTTCATCTGATGATGACGATTCAGCCGTAAGACGTCCACTGTTGGACATAGGCCTCTCCCAAAATGGGGAGGGTTACCATAGATAATGTTATAACAATCAGGACCAACGGCTTAACGTGCTTTCCGAGGCACGGAGGGTAGTCTCTCAACAAACCAGAGCCGGAAATAAATCTTAGAATTAACACAAAGATTTCTTGTTCGGCGTGGGGTTCGAACTCACGCTCTCCGAGACTCAATTTAATACAGATGGAAACGCTGCTGAATCTTGATAAATGATAGTCATCGATCATATCATATTATTAAAAAAAAAAAATGTTACTAACATAGTATAAGGTTTTATGTATAAGTACTAACAAAATGAGTCATAGTAACTTGAATAAAGAATATTTAATAATAATAATACTAGGACAATTAGAAATCTTATGAAAATCACTGTAATAAATTCATAACCGATTGGAATGCTAAGCTGTGCCGTTATTGTTTCCAGGTGCGAACAGTTCTGGAGAACCCCACCAGGTATCACGTGATACAGAAGCAGAAGAGTCAGGTGCGGCAGTATCTCAGTGAATCGTTTCAACCCCAAGCGCAAGTCAGTCCGCAGGTCAATGTAAGTTCTATTCTCATTATCTTTATCTAGCTTTTATTACTTAATTAATACTGGCTTCCCGCGCGGTTTCTATCGCGTATCGCCAGTTCCCTTGGGATGAAGTTCCCAAGGGAACTGGTGATACGCGATTAAATATATCCTATCTTACTCTTGGATAATATAGCTTTAAAATGGTGAAAAAAAAATGAAATCACTGATTACTGCCGAAACTATTGAGTTTCAGAACCTATTCAATACAAACAGTTACAGCGGTTTCGAACTACGTCCGATCCGAAACCTATATAGACCCGTGAAAATATGGTCCATAGTAGCCGTAGAACTATTATATTTCTATGGTAATTTACGCACTAGATCCGATCTCCGTCATCTGATTTCTTCCCAAATTTCTAGACCAATATTCTTACGGGTTCGGATCGGACATAGTGCGAAACCGCTCTTAGTCAAATATTTTTATCGTTATATGTTCAAATAAATCTCATCCTTTTAACTGGATAAAGTGGCTGATTCCGTTAGTGAAAAAGTTTCTATGAAATAATTATTTATCCAGTCTATTTTAAAATAATTCTTCATAAAAAATTTGTTTAATGTAATAATATATAAATATATATATAACATGAAATCGGTGTAATATCACAGTAATATTGGCTAACTCTAGGTATCGGGCGGAAGATGTGCGCCCGCGCAGTCAGCGCCGGAGTTGGGCAACCGACGCGCGACGTCCCCCGAGCGACCCTCGTCCAGTCTGCGCTCGCCCGCTCTGCCTTCCGCCAATAATTCCGAGGTGACTTTATATTCTTCTTTAAATTATATGATATATGAATATTTTTTTTTTACATTCCCAATATTTCAACAATTTCACAATATTCTAAAATTACTCGCAATAATTCTGATGACGCTGGCATGACGATCTAGATGCATTCATGAGAGATTGGCGGGAGAAAGCCGCACAAAGGGAAGAGTCGAAGGTTATGGGGGAGACCTTTGCCCAGCAGTGAGACAATATAGGTTTATAACAAATAAAAATAAATCTCTTCCGCGAAAATTTTATTATTGATACTAGCCGCGACTTAGCGTAAATTTCAATTTCTCTGTATAAAGTTTGGAACCCCGTTTCATTCCTTTAATTAAAGGATGTTTTTTAAAGAATCTTGTCTTAATTATCATACTTTACTTAATGAACGGACAGGCGTGCCAAACTTTAACGAAATCCGTTTTTGAAGAAAAGGGTAGTTTGATCTTGTTTATCTCTTATTTCTTAAATAACTCGTTTTCTCCGAGTGAAGCTAAAACATTGAAAATATTTGCAAATTATCAAAATACATAGGTACTCTCGTATAATATATATCGCCTCTTTGCTTCAATAATGTGATATCTTGAGAAGAGAACTTAAAAAACTTATCACATTATTGAAGCAAAGAGGCGATATATTCTTTATTTGGCTTGTATTTAAAATACATTGAAATATCTTTTATATCAAAATTGCAGGCTGATGAGTTTCTAGAAGACATCCTGTCACTGGACAGCGGTGCGGGGCCCCTCTCATCGTCGGGGCCCCCTTCGGCTGCTAGTTCTGTGGCGGGGGACTGCGCACTGTTGTCCGACGCGGACATGCACGCGTTGGCTAAGGACAGACAGAAGAAAGATAACCATAATATGAGTGAGTATTTAATTTGATAAAACTACCCTTAGCATTATCATTTACCTTTGTATCATCATCATCATATCAGCCGTAGGACGTCCACTGCTGGACGTGGGCCTCCCTCATAGATCTTTAGTTGCGGTTAGAAGCGGCCTGCTTCCACCGCGAACCCGCGGCCTTAACCAGATCATCCGTCCATTTAGTTGATGGACGTCCTACGCTACGCTTGCTCCATTCAAGAACTTTTCGGCGCCAACGGCCATCTGTTTTCTGTGCTATATAACCTGCCCATTGCCACTTCAAGGAACTAATCCGTTGGGCTATGTCGGTAACCCGCGTTCTCCTACGTATCTCTTCATTTCTGTTTCGATCTCGTAGAGGAACCCCGAGTATAGCCCTCTCCATAGCTCATTGAGCGACTCTGAGCCTGGTCATTTCCTTTGTATGAGGGGTAAGTATAGTATTATTTGAACATGGTAACTGTAGTCTCTTAGTAAGCTTGAGAGGTTGCAATATACATGGTGTCTACAGTAACTTCTCCTGGTTCCTAGAAATATGCCTTGAAAGCCTTTTCCTTTCTAGTATATTGTTAGATTTTCAAAGAAAGTTATGATATATGTTATCGCCTGGGAAATTAAGCTAAGCGGCCGTAGTCCAATGGCTAGGACGTCGGGCTTGAAATGTTGAGGTCGCCGGTTCGAACCCCATCCATTGCAGTAGTAACACAAGCATTTTAGCTTAGCACGAGGGGTTAACAAGAATACTGGTAGACTGCAATACTCTGCAAGTAATCTTTAAAAAACAAATTAAAAAAAATAGATATGGTCATGAAACACTTCCGATTACCTAGTAAACCTACGAACTGTACAGTGCACCGACAACTGCACAAAACTCCCCTCAAAAACTAAAAGTCGTACCGGCGACCATAAAATTGTGATTTTGTGGTCGCCGGTACAACTTTTCTACGCCCCTACCAAATTTATTTTTCTCTATTTTTCTTCAGATGGTAATTAGTCCGCCATGCACTATTGTGCAAAAAGTTTAAATAATTAAATACAAATTACAACTGTATTTCTCTAAATTGATATTAATAAAATTCGATCACCGGCAGGACTCGAACCTGCATCTTAGGTCCCCTAATACCCTAATCAATTAGGCTACGGTGGAACCCTACCGGTCATCGAAATTTATCAATTGGTTAAGGCACTTACGATGCAGGTTCGAGTCCTGCCGGTGGTCGAATTTTATTAATCTCAATTTTGAAACATAGTATATGATAAACTTCCGTAAAGTATTCAATAACATTTAAAAATACAACTGTATTGTCTAAATTCCAGTCGAGAGGCGTCGCCGCTTCAACATCAACGATCGCATCAAAGAGCTCGGTACCCTCCTCCCTAAAACCAACGACCCCTTCTACGAGGTCATCAGGGACGTTAGACCCAACAAGGGCACCATCCTCAAGAGTAGCGTGGACTACATCAAGTGTCTGAGGGACGAGGTCAACAGACTCAAGCAGAGTGAGCAGAGGAGGAAGCAGATTGAACTACATAATAGGAAACTGCTGCTGAGGATACAGGTAGGTTCTAAATCGTATAATGTCCACTCCAGAGCCGAGTGGTCTATGTTCAGCACTTTAATCACCATGCTTAACAAGTGGGCTGGTGACCACAAAGTTATTTTTCTATACCTACTAATATTATAAAAGAAAAGATTTTAATTTAATTTCTTCTGAAATTAAAGAATCGGTTATCATAACAAATGTACATTAATCTGGAGTAACATAGGTTATATTTAATTATGAAGTTTCCACGGGGACAGGAGCTATGCGAATAAAACAGTCTATACAATTTCATCCAAGTTATAAACTATACCTCTGCCTTAAAAAATCAATCAAATCCGTTCTATACATAGATCCATTCATCTCTATAAACTTTCATGTTTAGTGTGTGTTTTGTATTAGTAGGATAGTTACTAACTATGTTGATATTGTAATCACATTTTTGTAATTAATCAAAAACTAAAAAGATTCCTTTAAAAAAAAATATATATATTAATACATATATATTTAAATATTCCTACCAATCATCATATCAGCTGTTATCGTCGTTCACTGCTGAACATAGGCCTTCCCCATCGATTTCCAGAGGGAACGTGTGCTATTGGCATCCACTCCCTGTGACCTTTATGAGGTCGTCGGTCCATCGTGCAAGCGGACGTCCCTGACGGTCCCATCGGCCGTCAGTTCTTCGAGCTATGTGTCCTGCCTATTGCCACTTTGGCTAGCTAATTCGTTGTCTTGTGGATTTCTTTATTTTTGATTATATCACGCAGGGAAATGCCGAGCATAGCTCTTTCCATAACCGATAATATTTTTTATTCTTCATTACCAGGAACTAGAGCGGCTAGCGCGCGTGCACGGGCTGCCCGTGTCGGGCGCGGAGGGCTGGTCGTCGCCGCACACGGACGACTCGGGCGTAGAGAGCGCGCCCGAGCCGCCGCCCGACACCAAGCGGCCCGCGCGCGCCCCCGCGCCCAGCCCCGCGCCCCGCCCCGCGCCCCCGCTACCCGCCGCCGCCCCGCCCGCGCCTGCGCCGGTAGGTTACACAACTAAATATGACAATTATAATAGCCCGTATAACGTCCACTGCTGAACATGGGCCTCCTCCTGAGGGAGGGTATTTGCCATAGTCATCACGCTTGGCAGGTGGGTTGGTGACCGCAGTATTATGTTGTCCCACACAAGGAAACGCTGCTGCCCGTTCCTTGAAATACGATTATTATAGATGATGTTATAACAATCGGGACCGACGGCTTAACGTGCTTTCCGAGGCACGGAGAGTAGTCCCTCAACCAACCAGACCCGCAAAGAAATCTAAGAATATACACAAAGATTTCCTGCAAATACATAAAATATATAAGAAAGAAAATTACTTACAATTTTTTTCGATGTTATTCCAGGAGCTTGTCCTACCGAAGACCGAACCCGCGTCCCTCATGGAGTTCGGTGAGCAGCCGCCCGACTTGCTACGAGATATGCCCTCCACTGAGTGTCTGTCTGCGTTAGATGCACTAGGTAATTATAAAAAGAATAACATGATATTAACTTTTTTAGTTTTCAGACACAGACAAACAGACATTTTTTTATTGTGTTTTTATTTTAATTAAAGGGTACTTATAACAAAAACATAATTAAAAAACATATGGCAGCGGACTTGCACCCATTACATAACCGACGTGAACCCACACGTAACACAAGCACTTTAGCTTAACTCGAGGGATCAACAAGAAAAGTTGTTTGCAGAAATCTTACTATCATCTCTTATTATTTACAGACGGGTTGAAGTTGGGTTCATGTTCCCCTCTGTCCCGCGACGAGCCACTGTCTCTGGGCTGCCTCTCGCCTGACCTGTGCCTCGAACCTGTACCCGAGCATCTGTTCAACCACAAGGATATTAAGGTAAAATATACAACATTTCTTCGTTATCTAACAATAATTTGAACTATATAGAAAACCATAAAGAACGTATACATTGCCGTTTAAAAGAATTGCTTATTTTGTGGAGATGGGTAGCATTTAGAAGTGTAATACATAATGTATGTGTGTAGATGCGGTTGTCTCCGACCCCGAACTTGCTGGAGGCAGAACATAACGAGGCGGTGCTGAACCTGGCGCAGATAGAAGACCTCATGGACGACGACTCGCACAACCCCGTCACACAAGGTACGTGCTACGGCTAGTTGACAGTATTTTCAAATTATCTTATATGGTTTAAAATGACTTTAGTAGATCAAGAAAAAAATACGGTACTTTTTTGAGATTTAGAGAGCGTGTAGAAAAACGATGTCAGTCATTTTGGTCTCTACACAATGCCCCATTAAGCCAGCGCGGGGCCTTTTAGTCCTATGAAGGCCACCTATTGTTGCACCATGATTCGGATCCATATGATTATTTATCGGATCCAATAATTTCTTGCTTGCCAACGTTTATTGGTGTGCCCCCAAATCGCGGGGCCCGTAGCATTTGCTACTCTTGTTATATGGCTAATCCGGCACTGTATATACATTATCTGTGTCCTTACGTCATTCTTGGATCGATGACGTCATGACACAGAAAATGTAACAGTAAAGGACCGGGTTCTTGTTTTTAAACTAGACCTATGACGTTCCAAAATGGCTGATCACGGTTTCTGAAAGTAAAAACAGACAAAAAAAAACACGTTTTATGGACAGAAATTATAGGTTCCTTGTGACAAATACTTTTAGATAGAAACATCATTCGAAGTCGAAGCTTTACTGAGATGGGTTTAATGTTATATTCATTTAATGTTATTTTATATTTAATTGAAAGCCTTTTTGTACTTTTACTTTGCTGTGCCCGACAGGGTCCACAAGGAACAAAAAATGTATACAAATTAAAACACTGTGGAATGCAATAAACGCGACAAGTGTTTTTTATTATTTTATTGTTAATGGCTAGAGCGTCGGACTTGCGATCTTGTGGTTGCCGGTTCGATTCCCACCTATTCCACTACCGACGTGAACCCACTCGTAATACAAGCATTTTAGCTTAGCAAGAATACTAGTTGACTGCAAAACTCTGCTGGTAATCTTTGATAAAAAAAATATATGCATAAAAACCGGTTGCTTTTGTATAGATTTTTAACTAATATAACTGTTCTTCTCAGGTGACCCCATGTTATGCTCGTCCCCCACGTCCCAGCTGTGTCTCAGCAGTGTGGTGGCAGAAGCAGCTGACAGAAACATTACCTCCATGCTACACGACGACTCCTCAACCTTCCAGACTGGTATGTTCATAACATTTTCTGTTTAATAGTTTTTTCAAAGTAAGGTCGTAATTATTTATAGTTTATTCTGTGACCAATAGCCATATTAACAACTTAAAATTGGCGGTTGTGTAACATTCAAAAAATTTAGTCATTTGTTCATACCATCCGATGCCTTCGTAGACCCGAAGTCCGAGAGGCCCGCGAATTGTAAAGTAGAGCGACAGTTGCACAAAACTCCCCTAAAATACATAATCCCTCAATCTGACGGATGTCCGAGGTCCAAGCCCCACAGGTGGCGCCCTCTTGCGCAATTTGCTTAGTTTGTAGTTTTTTAAACCATTGATTAAGGCTGGAGTTCTGCTCGCCTTTATGCCCGGTGAAGTAGCAAAAGCCTCGTGGTTAATTACGTATGTCCGACTGAAAAGAAAAAATAGTTTGCCATACCATAAAACATGGTCATTCAGATCTGTCTAAATCAGGCTTATATGATAATAGCTTCCCGAGCGCGGTTTCAATATAGCCTATATTACTTAGTATTTTATCTTAATTCCGAAGGAATTGGAGCAGATTTAAAATATTTTCCATATATACTTTCAACTTCTATGTTGCACTCTTAAGAACTGAATTTCGAAAAACCATGAAACTCTTATTCAATTAAATGCGTTTAAGAGCTTGAATCGCTTGTTTTATTAAAATCTTTGTAAATATTTCCATTCAATTTTTCAACCCCTATTGCACAACTCATAATGCGAAGTATTAGAGAGTGCTCTACTACCGAAAAATTCGTTTTGCCTCGGTTCCGCGACTATTTAATTAATTTCTCGATTGGTAATCCACGTAATCTCCTCAATATGCGCACCATTTTATAGATAAATTAATGGAGAATAATTCTGTCACTAATAAAAATTGATTTAAAATAAAAACCCGTCAATCAACACTTTTTTTCGTTTGAAACACGATAGCTGGCGTAAAAATTAATTAATCTAATCAATTTCTCTATCTGCTATGCGGAGGTTGGTATTGAAAATGGTTATCTTATTTAGCGTCGTTGAATTGTTATTAACGAAAAACTAAAATTAACAAATAATACACGAGTGCTTATATACCTATATACAGGGTTGATACAACAGAGGGGCTTTCCTTTAAACTGCCTATACTAGGTACCATTTCCAAGCTCTGTACCAAAAATCAATTTAATAGGAGCAGTAGATTAGTCGCAAATGATTTTTAAGATTTTGCGCCGTTTGAACACGATGTAGCTTTCCTAACAGCTGATTATGTCTACGCATAGGTCATGCACCTTAAAACGATAAATCTGAGTATAACCTACGATGCGTTGTGGCCGCTCTGACGCAAATCATTGCAAAACATCCCGCACAGGCGCGCGCGCGACTTTGCCGCTTTGCTAGGTCAGTGAAATTTATTCACAAAGGGTGGTTTTACTCTGATTTGTAATCTATTTAGTTTGTTTGAAAGAAAAAAATCTCAATTTGGTTGCTTTTTATTTTTATACCGTATCGGATTAATAAAAAACACGTATAGTAAACGTAGCGTAATTTAATGCCCCTCTGTCGTATCAACCCTGTATATTAGTTTTTTTATTTTTTTATTAATATTTTCTTCTTTTCGTCGAACGAATGAGCATTATGAGTCGTGCACTTTTGGATTTTCCAAATGGAAAACATTTACTTTCAGCTATTAACATTATGAGAAGATATTTTTTTTACTCTTAGGTGGCGATCCCTACGTCTTCAATAAATCATACACGTATGCAATGAAATATTTTTAAGAGCATGAATCTCAAATTTTACCTAATCGTTGCATTTTCATCCCTCAAGGGTTAAAATTAAACAAAAACCCTTAGTGTGTGTCCCCATTTTGAATTAAAACTGTCCAAATTTAACTTTTCTACCGTTAGCGGTTAGGGCTCTGCGTTTGTCTAGATGTCAGTAGGAACATATTCTCCTTTTCATAAAGATTGATGTGAATGATTTGCCAGCATTCGAATACAGTATAGTAACGTTTCGTTATCTCTCGCAGGCGCGTCGCTGATATCGGAGGGTCTGTGCCTGGGCGGCGCGCTGGGGCTGGGCGGGTCGCTGGGGCTGGGCGGCGCGCTGGGGCTGGGCGACGGGTGCCTGCCCGCGCTGCTGCTGGGCGGACACCACCACGCGCCGCACTCGCCGCACAGCCACCCGCGCCAGCACTGCTTCGACATGGATCTGGGCGCCTAGCGCGCCACCCATGTCCCATCCCACTCTACTACGGGAAATAGAACTGTGTAGCACGAAGAATATGAAGCTTCTGGCTTGGAGATTACATTGAGAGTATTGTCATATCGCCTGCTGAGACCAATACCACTCTATTTTATTAGCTTATCGATGAAACAAAACTTGACATATTAGTTTGGCGGCGAAACTGTTTTTGGCACTAACGGTTAAACGTGTAGTAGACATGGCGATTCACTTTCTATAACCACTATTGTAACTAAATGTTTGTTACCTACGAACGTTTAAAGTTACGACAACTATAATTTTAAAGTTTTCACTATGCGGATCGAAGAGTATCAAGATTACAACAACAACTTGTATTTACTTCCTGTACTTACACGCAAATAAGTACATATCAAAGCTAATTTGTACTTTCAATAATTAAGTACCGCAAATCTAGCGTCATCTGTTGAGAAAACTAATACTTTTTGTTAACGCCATCTATTGTTGAGAGTACACTCTCAACAATAGATGGCGTTAACAAAAAGTAAAAGTAACACTGTGTACTTCTCTTAAATATTTTGAGGTAAGCGCCATCTATTGTCAAGCCGCGAAGTCTTCGAGAAAACGCCATCTAGTGACTAGGTTTGAATACTTTGAGAACAACATCTGTTGATCAGAGCGGAACTAATTCTTAGTTGTAGATGTACTTTTGTGTGTATTCGTGCCGAATATTCCAAAAATAAGTACTAGGATGCAGGTGATTATTATTATTCCAGTTTTTGACGTTGTGCCTTAAAAACTGTCTTATATTGAAAATATTTCTTATATTTTTATCACGAGATATACGTTTTATTTGAAGTTATTGAAATTATCGATTTTTTTATAGGAAGGGTGGATATTTTACATGGCTTTCTCAAAGTATTCATTCTTATCAAATGTAAGATGGCGTCACGTTTATAAAATTAATAGAAATCAGGCAGGATACAAACATAAATTGTGCCAAAATATGGCCATATGTGATTTTCATTTATTTATTGAGGAAAAGGGAAAGTGGTAGAATTAGTTCAACAATATTCAAACAGATGGAGCTGTTATAAAAGATTGGTTATTATTACAAAATATTTCACTTTTGTTAATATTAATGTTGAATTTAAGAATTCGTCTCTTCCTTTTACCTCAATTTATTTAAATGGTTGATATTAAGTAGTTTATGGAGAACATTTTTGGTAGCTTTTATAATAACATCATAACCTTTAGAGATCTCTTGCATGTTTGAATGATATAGACGGATGAGTGCCTTATCGAATAAGATACAACATGCAAATCGACAAACTGTATGGTTCCGTACATTACGATATTTGTTCCTATTCGCATATCCATTTAGAAGTAAGACAGTAGTACCTTTTTGACACTTTGTGAAGTGATTGGCTTGTTAAGGAAATATACATATAGACAGTTTTTATTAATGTACTGTAGCTACCTTATATATAAAAAACACTTTTTTATTAGGTTTTTTATCTAAATATTACAATAAAATACTGGACCAATTCCGAGAAGTCTATTTAATAGAAGTACATTATGTAACAAAATGGTGTATTTGTCCAATTGGATTGAATATTTAAATAAAATATTGACACAATATTAAAATTAGTTCAGTTGCTCATATTTCCAAAGTGGGAGGACCATTATCATCTATTACGTTCGTTTATACAAGAATAAGAAGTGTATACCTATTGAATGAATTTAGACACATTTTTAATTTTGAAAAGGGCACAACTCCATTAGACAGCCTTATGAAATGTGAAATTGCTTGTTCAGTTCAAATTCTAACGATGATATTAAGAATGTAATGCCTAGGTACTATAATCACGCTTTGATGTAAGGTGGTTTTTTTTAACAATAGAACGGCAAACATGAGAAAAATATGAAAATATTATATTTTGAAGTAAATCAATGTCCCAATATGATGTGTGTCGTAAATATTCAAAAGTTGAAAAATAAAAGAATTTATTTGTCAACGAAATTATAATGAAGATTGCGACAGTTTATACACCCAGTTGTTAAGCCAAAGACTCAAATTAAAAAAATATTATGTACGATAAAAATATATTGCTGGATCATTTTAAAACATATTATAATTGTTTTTAATATGTTACTAATTGGTAATGAATGAAGAAATAGTTATCATGTTGAATGAAACAAATAATTCTTTTACAAAGGATTTTTTTAATCTGCTATATTAAGTACTATAGAAGATACTAACAATAAAGTTCTTTTATCATTAGGAATTACTACTTTGAAAATAAATAAAATTTATTAAAACATGTATGAACACCACTTGAAAAATAATTTACGATGACATAGATTATCTTTAATATATCTAGAGTTAAAAAAACTAATATAAATCTATCCAGCGGTATATTAAAGCCATGTAAAAAGTCTAAATTCTCCATAATAATTTAAGTTGAAGCAATGTGATCGGTTAGTTACCAACTCAAAGTATATTAAGCTAATAGAATATACTATGTTATTAATTATATTCACGGAGAAAAAATATATTGTAAAGAAATAAACTAAATTGTAATTCATTCTTATGATCATAGTGTAAATATGTTGAATTGCAGCTAATTTATAATAATAATTATCAAAATATATCCTATTTTAATTATCATATGTGACAAAACTATGAAATTGTTCAAAAATAACTTTTATATTAAGATTACTAGCAATGAATTTTAAGATTACTAGCAGATTTTTGTAGTCTTGTTAACCCCTCGTGCTAACTTAAAATGGTTGTATTACGAGTGTGTTCACGTCGGTAGTGCAATGGGTAGGGATCGAACCGGTGACCACTAAATCACAAGTCCGAAGCCTCTAGCCGTTAGGTTACGGCCGCTTATAATAATTGAATTGTGAATATTGAACAATAACACGCATTAATATAAGATATATTTTGAAATTTTAAACAATGAGTTCATAGAACTGTTGCCTTTGCTATAAATATTTACACATTTTATACTATAAAAGTATTATACTTATACATCGGAGGTGCTATATTTTTATATAAAATCTTATATAAAACTGGGATATTAATAAAAGGACCACATTTTGTACAGATTATTAACTATTGTGATACGAAATATATTTTTAGATGATATTTATTTAGGTTTATATTGACTTTTTTGTATATAATAGAGTAGTGATTTACACGAAGTGCCTTGCTTTTAGCCAATTTAGTAGAAAAGCTTACTTATATTTGTTTTTTTTTTCTTTAAAAAAATGTAAAAAGATTTGTTAAAAATCTAACACTGGTTAAGAAAACACTATGTAAGTAATTTGTTAAGTTTTTATGATGAATTTACTATATTATTGATGTGTGACTCTGTAAAGATAATTATCTAAAAGTATTTGTTGAATTGATAATCATTTTAAAACAATATTTTTATGATAAAAACAAACTGTTGATTCATTATTTGAATATAAGTCGTGAAGACTATAAAATATTATAAACAACTCAAATTAAGTATAAACAAGATACATATATATTGATGATAGATAGGTATGATTCTTACTATTTTCTTTAAAATGTATCAAAATTGTTATGGAAAAAATCTGTCAGTAATTTAAGACAGTTTAATATATAAAATAATGTCGAACAAAAGTATTTTTAAACTATAATAAATAGGGTAAAAGTACCTTAATATGATCCCTTAATATTTTTGTAATAACTTTTAAACTATATTAAGAATACTTTATGTGTTTCTTTATACTTGTTTCATCAGAATAGGGGTACTAAGGTGCTTTATCTTATGTTTAAGAGATAGAGAATCCTGCGAATCAGTGAGCCATTCACTACCTACATTGTTAGTTCATATGATCGTTTTGTTAATAGTGCGCGTGTATGTATCATGTAATTCATGTATTTCGCTCGAATTAGAATATTATTATACTTATGTATTGTAAATATTTATTAATTGCAGTAGAGCTTTATTATTATTTTTCCATTAGAATTGATTAGCAAAATTTTATTTCTTTCTATTTATTTATTTTAACTATATTATTATATATTGGATGTTTCGTTTTACAGTATGTAACTTAAATAGTGTTTACAGAATTTTGCGTATATTATAAAACAATATTTTTCATTATTTCAAATTAATAACGAATAAATTAATTTCTTGAATTACATAAACAGACTATTTAAGTTACACACTGTAATAAGGAAGTCTGTGGATTAGATATTCTATATTTATTGGTCTAAGACTACAAATGTAAGTATAAAATCATATCATATATTTTTGTGCTATAAAATCTATTACAAAACTTAAAAAATGTATAAATTTTGAATAAACTTAAAGCAATATGAAATCAATTATATTAATTGATGAGACTCGAACGGCCTCACAATATTGTAAAGTCTCAAATTTTGAGACTCTAAGCAACTTTGAGACCAGGCTCAACGAACGTATCGAGTGGAAAGAACACAAATAATGTATGAATGTTATTTAATATTGTATGAGATTAAAAAAAAATGTTGAAGTACAAACGTGAATACAATGAATTTACGAGAATATAATTCGTCTTTTATTAAGAAACTAACCTTTATCTGCTTAGAAATGTTAACTATTGGATATAATTCATGTGTAGTTGGAGCTATAATCACCACACTTGGTAATGATATACCCTATTACTCTGGTTAAGGTTGCGTACAAGTAATCTATGTCTGAAACTCAGTTTAGACATAAGAGTATTAATAGATTACAATGGTAGAACCGGTCAAGTTGAATACTCTATATAAAAAATATATAAGTACATATACAAGACGGAACAATATATAAATATCATCAACATCAATAGCCCGTTTACGTCCACTGCTGAAAATGGGCCTCCTCCCGAGGGAGGGTATTTGCCATAGACACCACGCTTGGCAGGCGGATTGGTGACCGCAGTATAATGTTGTACCACACAAGGAAACGCTGCTGCCCGTTCCTTGCTATACGTACAATTATTATAGTTGATGTTATAATAATCGGGACCAAAGGTTTAATTATCGTGCTTTCCGAGGCACGGAGGGTAGTCCTCAAGCAACCAGACCTGGAAAGAAATCTTAGAATTTACACAAAGATTTCTGTCCGGAGTGGGGATCGAACCCACGACCTCCGAGGTTAAAAGCGAGCCAAATACCGCTACGGTGCGGAGGTTTACTATTGTCTAAATAATAATATTTTAAATCATATTCTTTAAATCCATCTCAAAATTTCAGATAGAAACAAAGTTAAAACCAAATATCATAACCATCATGCTTTCTAAAATCTCACTAAAACATTTACGAACACTGACCTACTACAATACTGCCCTACTTCTATCGAAATAATCAATACGCAGTTTGACCATGCAAAAATCCTGATTAATTCAAATGTCCCTTGCATAAAAACTATCGTTAATTCTATTCGGCACACTCCTGTGCACAATGCAAGTGCGCAAAACACATTTTCCCCCAAAAATTCAAGTTGGCAACAATTATTTTTATTCATTCTAGCTGGCAACACAAAAGAGCGTTTCAAATTTCTAACAAAATTTGCGTTTTTGCATAAAATGGTTGGATCCCGGCGCGTGCGCAAGCACATTAAAATAAACGGTGACCCCACTTTCAGGGATTACAAGACTAAGTATTATTTTTATAAAAAGGAGTGTAAGAATAAACGTTTTTTTAATACTGATTTAAGAAAAATAATTTCAGTAACCACATGGATAAGCAATTTGAAATATACCTACAGTTTTCGTTTTTTTTTTTACTTTTATAAGCCCGTTTATTGGGCCTTAGCTGCTACATACCATACTACTCATCATTTATTGAGAGTTTCAAATTATTTCAAATACAAAAATGAGATTACTTATGTATGGTGTATAATAGCAAATATCTCATTTAATACAATGAAGAAAAATCTTTAAATATAAGTAATGCTCTATTTCGTTAAATATTTATATCTCCTATACTTTTATATATTTTCTAAACGAATAAATAAAGTTGATGTGTCTGTTTGTAATGAAAAATAGCAGGTTTATATTAAACGCTTTTGAAAAGGGCAACAATTTGCAAAAACACTTTTTTTTTGTCCGTCGATTCCGCCTAATCTCCAGGACGGTAGTACCGATTTAGACGGAACTTCGCTGATAAAAAATTAATATTTTAAGTAAAGTAAATCCGTTTTTTTAATGGTTTTTTTATTCGTAAACAAAATGTTCCTTATTTGACTCGGACTTACTAATGGTCAGCAGTTATTTACAAATATATTCCTTTGTATTTCAAAATTAGAATTTTCTATCATAACATTAAGATCGTGGTCACCCCATTTCATTGTAACTGCACACATTGTTATAGCCGATTGCTAAAAGCGATACAGTTTCCGAGTTTTTTTTCACAAAAATTTAAATGAAGTCCCCTAAGTAATAATAATCTTACATTTGCATGTATTCGGATCATGTTAACTGCTATTTTATTTTATGGGTATTAAAGGAATCGATAAAATGCAATATAAAGTAAGGGGGAGAAGGTTTTGTTCGCTGTGAAAAACGGAGACATTCTGGAATTTTGTAAATAATTATGTTTTATGAAATATTAGTGTGAAGGCAATAATAATTATGATGGAAGTACATACTATACCCAAAATGTATTGTAGCTATGCCATAAAAAAATAACTTGTAAATAAAACCAAGTCTCGCAACTTAGTTCCGTAAAAAGTTGTAAAATCCATGTACTTAATACCTACAATGTCGATTAATTAACTTAAGACACCTTCTGTTTTAAGTTATACGTAAGCAAACCTAAAAACATCTTACAATGACGATATCATTATGATTTTTTTTATTTTACATAAAAAGAATGACTTGGCCATTCCCTCAAATATTTCTTAATAGTTTAGACAATCTTCAGCCGAGGTGAAGTTCACCCGCATTGTATTTTTAACTTTCTTCAATACATGGGTAGGTCTTACATTGAAAAAAAAGTAAAATCGGAATGCTGCCGAACAGTGAGTAAACATTTTGCTACATTTTTCACAGTAACTAACCAACGTTATAAAAAAAAAGTCGAGCTTTGATTTGTAAACATTCCCGCTTTCATGAGACTCGGATTTTTGTTAAGAAATAATGAAGTTTATTATTAGATTAAGCACCTGACGCTACGACAGATCGACTGACAAGTTAAGGCATAGTTTTCGTAAGCGTGTGTGCGTAAGCTGTGCATGTACACGCCAAGGCATAGTACCGACTTCAGTGCTGCGTGTTTACTTTGTATTTGGTCTAAATATAGACCATAATAAATCTATGACTCTATGTTAAGTTCCTCGTCGCTCATAAAATATATCTTTTCTCTCCATAGATATAAGCAAAATACCTGTTTCTCTCGAATATTTGACAGCTGTCGGTTTTCTATCAACTTCACTTTGGTAAGAAATAGAAGATGCTTTTCAAAGAATAAAATATATTCTCAACCATGCAGACTGCATCATTGACTGCTCCGATCCCAGTAATACCATCAGTATCGAAAATACATGAAGTTATCAAACCTTCAGCTCCCGTAGAACCTTGGGTGGACCCTTTGGTACAACCACTGGTGGACATAGTCACAGAACCGAAGGTATTCTTCAGCAACGTGTTAAAGTCATAAGATAAATTGTGTATTCTAGATTAAGGCAGCATATGATTACCCTCCGTGCCTCGGAAAGCACGTTAAGCCGTTGGTCCCGATTGTTATAACAAGCGTATAGGTACCAGGGAACGGGCAACAGCGTTTCCCTATATACTACAACATAATAGCTCGTGTTGAGCGCGCGCGGTGGCGTGTCGGTAAACGCGGCGGACGAGGGCATGCAGCCCGTGGACGCCTACCATCCCGCGCTAGCCGTGTGCGTGGAACTGCGCGCGACACCGCCCGCGCCGCTTGCGTCTGCGCCTTCTGCGCCTAGCGAGCCACCGCATAATATGCGTAAGTTTCTACATTCAACTTGTAAGTTGTGGAATTTCAATAAAGCTTCTATCAAATGTGTACTTTGTTAGCGGAAATAGAATGGAGTGAGATGTACACTTTACGTGATCCGGAAGTAGCTTTAAATTTATTTTATAGTAAGATTTACGAAATTTTTGATAAGTGTGTTCCATTGAAAAATAATAATAATAATAAATCAATTAATAATAGATATATTTACCCCGTATGGTATACTCCCGAAATTATGAAAAATATTAAAATAAAGTACAATTTGCATAAAAAATCGAGTAAATCGCGGACTGATTATTTGGAATTTGCGTCGTATAGGGCGATAGTTAAAGCCGAAACTGCATTGGCACATGACCAGTACCGCAACCGAGTGCAGGCACATTTGGCTAAGGATCCGCGAGCGTTTTGGGGATACATAAGATCCAGGAAAGGCGACTCGAATTGCAGAAAGCTAATTGTAGATGGACGTGTTTTGTCAGACGATGAATCTGCCCAAGAATTTGCCCAATTCTTTGAGTCTGTGTACAACCCGGAACAGCCTGTGCTGAGCGTGGAGGCGGCAGACGCCAGCGCGGGCGCAAGCGTGGGCGCCTGGGTGCACCTCATGCGCCTGCAGCCTGCTGATGTCAGGCGCGCGCTTGCGCGTTTGCCGCCGAAACCCTCTGCGGGGCCTGACGGTATCCCAGTGTTTATTTTTAGAGACTGCCGTGCAGTGTTAATTGACCCGTTGCTACACTTATTCAATGTCTGTATAGGAACTGGAAAGTTTCCAGATTGCTGGAAACTCACTAGGGTTGTACCGGTGCCTAAAGGAAAAAGTGGTCCTGCACCCAGTGATTACAGACCGGTGGCGGTTTTATGTACTCCAGCTAAAGTTTTTGAGTCGGCAATCCACAATAGCCTGTATCCACAAATAAGCTCTCTGTTGTCTGACGCTCAGCACGGCTTTCGTCCGGGGCGAGGGACAACAGGGAATTTACTTAGTCATCAAGTAGATGTTGCCTATTTCGATTTTAGGAAGGCCTTTGACACCGTGGATAATGGCACCCTCCTGGCTAAGTTGGCTAGCGTCGGCTTCACACCGCACACATTGACCTTTTTCGCCAGTTATTTAAGGGACCGATGTCAATACGTTGACTGTAGTGGACAGTATTCTGAACCTTACTTTACTAGGTCCGGGGTAAGTCAGGGTTCTAATTTGGGGCCCCTTCTATTAATTTTAGTTGTCAACGACTTGCCGGAAGTAATCAATGAATCTATACCTTTGTTATTTGCCGACGATTTAAAATTGGTTCTCGAAATAGGGCAGAATGCGGATCATGAGGTGCTGCAGCAAGATATAAATAAGGTTGTTGAATGGAGTTCTCGAAATAAATTGTATTTCAACGTGAGCAAATGTTCAGTGTTATCGTTCACGCGTGCGCGCAATCCGACTCACTGTCAATATTATATAGATGGAACGTCGCTGCAACGTTTCACTGAAGTTAGGGACTTAGGCGTGCACTTCACTGCAGACTTACACTTTCGAAAGCATATCACCAAAGTCTGTAGGAAAGCATACCGCAACTTGGGGATGTTTTTACGTCTTTCTAACCAGTTCACTAACATCTGTGCTCTGAAGTCATTGTACGAAGCCCTTGTGAAAAGTCATTTAGAATGCAATGCAATAGTCTGGGCACCTCATGAAGTTAAGTACAAATTAATGTTGGAACGTATACAAAACCAATTTCTTAGATATATGTATTTTAAACAGTATGGTGTATACCCGGGATATCCACTGCTGTATCCTACCCTGTTTCTAGTAGGCATAATTGGCTATTTTAAACTTGAGGTGAGAAGGGAGGTAGCTCTCGCCACTTATGTATTTAAAGTTATGCGTGGTATGATACACAATCCAGCCGTCCTAGGGATAGTTAGGTTGTGTGTCCCGGATGAGTACGTGTCGCGCCGGCGGCGGCCGTCGCTAATGTGTGTGCCGGTAGCGCGGACCAACTTGCTGCAGCAGGCGCCACTTACGCGCGCGTTGCGAGTGCTCAACGCGATATCACAACGGGTCGATTTATTTAGCTGCACGCTGAGTGAATTTACACGAACCGCTTATTGTATACTATCTGATAGTTCATAAATAATAAGTGTATATGTATGATAGGTATTAATGTGAGACTCAAGATTGCAAGATTGATTGTTTTTAATAAAATTATATTAGATAGATTTAGATAAGTACTTAAACTACGCTATTGTATTAGGTTACCTGTGATAATAGTGTATGTGTGAAAATAATAAATAAATAAATAAATACTGCGGTCACCAATCCGCCTGCCAAGCGTGGTGACTGTGGCAAAACCCTCCCTCGGGAGGAGGCCCATGTTCAGCAGTGGACGTTGTACGGGCTGATGATGATTTAAAGTAGGGCGACTGAAGAATCTTATACTTGAATTTCTTAGTCCAATATTAAAAAAGAATAATTGATAATAGATTGATTCGTTTGATATGACTGACTCTGTGTATTGGACACATAGACCACTCTATCCGACCCGCGAACATGACGGGTCCCTTTTTATCATCCTGACCTTCTTTACAGTAACTGTTCACTCCGATCTTCAATCTTCACTCTTCTTTACAGGAAATAATCACTATTCCTCAATGTTCTTGTCAGCGACCGCCTTGAGGTTCAAGCACCACACGCGGCTCCCTCTCGCGCATGTTGCTTAGTTCATAGCTTCATCATCACCATCAGCCCGTATATCGTCCTCTGTTGAACTTGGGCCTCCTTCCGGGGAAGGGTATTTGCTATAGTCACTACGCTTGGCAGGTGGATTAGTGACCGCAGTCTTATGTTGTACCACACAAGCTGCTGCCCGTTTCTTGATATTTGATTATTATAGATGATGTTATAACAATCGGGACCAACGGCTTAATGTGCTTTCCGAGGCACGGAGGGTAGTCCCCCAATCAACCAGACCCGGAAAGAAATCTTAGAATTTACACAAAGATTTCCTGTCCACCGTGGGGATCGAACCTACGACCTCGGAGGTATAAAGCGAGACATATACCGCTACGCCACGGAGGCTGTCGGTTCATAGCTTGCTCTTGTTTAATTGTAGTTTTATGCGGTTTACAAGAATACTAGTAGACTGCAAAACTCTGCTAGTAAACTTAAAATGCTGCTTGCGTTTATGCCCAGTGGCTAATAAATAAATTGAAGCCTGAAGAAATGCACCTGAATAGTAAACAGATTCGTTTGTTCAATTGTTTTTCTTATAACGAGTTTATCCAAATTTACCTACCAAGAACCACAGCATCATAACAAAGATGCATAACAAATTGTTTACAACATTATTTCCTGAATAACATAAACTATCTCGCAATGCGTCAATCTTAGTTATATTGTAATTATGAGGTTTATATTCTAGTAAACGATGACAGGTAACCGCAAAAGAGACAACAATAATATAGGTAGTATATTATTATATTGTATTAATGTGTGTCACATTTGTTACTATGACTGGCAACTATAGCCTGGATATTTTCAAGTCAAGAGTGAATAAGTGTCTTCTAAACCTTCGAGATCCATCGTCAGCCACATCGTCGCTTACCATTAGGTGAGATAGTGGCTAAACAAAGGACTATCCAGAAAAAAAAAATGTCTTTCACACTGTAAGAGAAAGCATTCAATCCTAAAATATCATAAAACCTGTTTAAAACACTCACTAAATATAGTAAATCCTTAACATAGTATACAAATGATCGAATCAGAGCAAGCTAATAACGTAAACTAAGTAACGATATTGCAGAAATTAATCAAAAATACTGCAAGGTTATTATAATAGGTACCTGCATTTTGTATGTTATTGTAACAAGAACGTGTCATTGTAAGCAACATTAACTTGCTAATTTTATAAACGCGAAAGTTTGTGAGTATTGATGGATGCATGTTTGTTACTCTTTCACGCAAAAACTACAGAATGGATTTGGCTGAAGATTTGCAACGGGATATTTTGTAAGCTGGATCAATATATAGGCTAAAAAATCACGCTCCGAACCACTAGAGCAGCCTATTTTCAGCAATGAACATCAAAACCGTGTCAACATTTTTATCTATAATTTTGTCATATCAGTTTCCAAACTTTGTAGCCAGTACAACAACCACACCTACTCGACGCCCTGCTCCATGTGGAGCGCTTATACATCACGAAACGACTCCACGTGAAGAATGTCATCTTTCTCCGAGGAAAAAGAAACAGATTCTATGTGAGGACACCGGACCAGAACATTGTATATACGATCGATGAAGAGAATAGGCAAGTATTAAAGTTTTCTTAATACGAAGATCGAAGATACAAAGTAGATCCTGCTGCCAATCCCTTTGTAGCCTCTTATGATATCCATAGGATGATATAGGGTGGCCTATAATAAGCTGGATCTAAACCCATTTAAACCTACGTAATACCGTTTGGTGAAAGCGATTCGCAAATTTAATAGGAAGTAAAAAAATCCGATCGCTTTTGTCTTTTGCCCAAGATAATATGCTCGGCTAACTCGGCTTCAGCCGAAATCGGTTATGAAATAATGAAATAATGAACTTTATTCAGCACTTAGGTATTTACATACACTTGTACTTGTCAAAATTACACTGTATAAGACTAAATCTAACTAAAGTATCACTTAAGTAGCTAAAAACATTGTTAAAATTATTTGATCTTACAGAATTTTTAATCAGTCTGTCCGTCTGTTATGCGACAAATGACAAATGCCTTAAAGCCGGCCAAAGTCTAAGCGACATCCACCTGAGGGCACCCTTAAGGGGTTAGGACCAACGCTCAGGGTGCCACTGAAGTAGAGTAGATTTACGAACATTAGTGATGATCGCTAGCACGAGATCACAGTTCGGGGAATAAGCACCAACCGGTTGATTGAGGTTTTCGTTGGCGAAGATCGACATGTCATCTTAACTTTAACCTATGTTAAAGTTGTCGACGCGAAGTTGTGTAGTCTTTTAGTTATTGAGCTCTCTGTTTGTCTCCAGCTGGTGGGTAGGCTACTTCTGCTACGGTCTAAGGCCCCTGCAACTTCGTGTGAAAAACTGCCACGGTGTGGAGATAATGAGGATAAAGAGGCCTTACGCCTGCACGTCCAGGATTCTGCCGTGTCAGCTGCAATATTTACAGGTATTGTAATGACTAAATTTGTAAACGGACTCCAATCTATATAGATAACTAGCATCCTGCGGGCGGTTACAGCCAATCCCGCGGGAACTTCTTTATTAAATACATCTTCCAGATCTACGTACGTAACTCTTGGATAACGAAGTTTCTAATGAAGAACAAAGATTTTTGAAATTTGTCTATTATATCCGCATATTAGAAAAGAGAAAAGATTTGATTATTTGTTTGCATTGAGCAAACAAATAATCAAATCTTTTCTCTTTATAATATTAGTATAGATGTGACTATGATAAGTTCTGCACACCAGAAGGCTACGTTCTGCAGAAGGCTCTTCTTTGATTTTGGGTGTCATGACTTAAGCCCGATTGGTGGCACAACAATCCAACCAAGTGTTATGGTTATGGAAAATATTCTACCTCTACAAATAAATAACTACTTGGCAGGTGTATTGTCCTCCTGGACAACTGATTGGTACAATCCAGCAGCAATGGGCAGCAGTGAGGCCGATATACTTCGTGAAGAATGGCAGAGGACAAAATGTCTTCCAAATACGAGGTTAGATGATGTTTCGTTGCGTTTTTACGCAATAAAATATTGTATATCTATCATAGGTTGGATAAAGCGGTCGTAGCTTAATGACTAAGGCGTCGGACTTGCGATCGTTTGGTCGCCGGTTCAATCCTCACCCATTGCACTAACGACGTGAATTCTCTCGTAACACAAATATTTTAGCTTAGCATGAGGGGTTAACAAACACTCAGTTAGTATTTTTTTTATTAGTTATAATTTTGATTCAATTGTTACTTTGATTCAGGATTAACGGCGATAAACTATAACTCTTTCTTTTATCAAAGAAACGTAATGCTCTTTACATTAGATCTTGCTTTAATTTTCTGCCAAAAATCGTACACTATCAAGATTTTTACTCACTTTATCTCATCCTCAGGTCCAGTGCTGACTCTGAGTTTATTTCGCGACGTGCAGTTCCGGATCCAGCACATGGACGGGTCTCTCGTTGGGTCCACTTACAAGCAGTGGCAGGGTCTTATGCACGCCCTGTTCTTAGCTCCAGTCACTGACAGGTTAGTAGAAACCGGCAGACCGTGAAGACTCCTGTACCTACCTTTCCTCAGGAAATTAACTTTCACAAAACTGATCTCACGGTAAAATTTTGATCTATTTTCAACATCAGCCCATATAATGTCCACAGCTGATCATGAGCCTACTTCTTCCATACTTGGCAAACAGGTTGGTAACCGGCGGATCGAACCTTCGATCTCCGGGACTTAAATCGAGACATAACCACTACGCCACTGATGTTGTCGAATTCGGTTATCGAATCGAAGTTCTTTTTATAAAGAGGCAATTTTATTATTCTTATTATTTGCTTTTCATATAATTTAGCATAACTTATTTCACTTTCGCATTTGCATTTATCATTCTCTCCTAAGATGCTGCCATCTTGTTGTGAGACAATATTAGTATGTCATCTGTGAAAATGATTTTTTTATCTAGGTTTGGCGTGTCCTTCGACCGGGAGCTGACCATAGAGGAGAAAGGACTTTTGATGGCCGCTACTCTACTTATGGACTACATGTATTACGACACATAATAGTTTATTAAAAGATACATTATAACATCCGACAAATGATTTGAATGATAATGGTTAATTAAAATCAATATTTGATTGTTCTATACATATAATTACTAATAAACATTAGTTTTTTGTTAACTTGAATATTTTGTCTTAACATAATGTATATTATATTATTTGGTCCATATGTATGTATACGATATATTTAAATTCAATATTGCAATTGATTTTTAAATATATACCTATCTACTTAGCCAACCGATTTACCTGCTGTGTTGCATGAACCTACACAATCTTAATTATGCAAGCAAAATTAAACGTTCCTCTAAATTCAATATGGCGATTGAAAAAAAGTTAATTGTAAAAATATTTTGTTATTATATGTAACAATTATTTAGTAGAAAGGAATATGCGCGAAATGTATTTTACCTTTGCTGTTTTGTTCACGTCCTTGGCCGGACATTATACTGTGTATCCTATTGTTAATGTACCTTTTATTTGTAAAGAGATGCGAGGTGTATAATTGTTGGCAGCGGCTCGCGTATCATTGTTACCTGTTTAAATATATATTTATTTCATAACAAACAAGTATTTGCTGCTTATATTGTAGATATATTTTGATATAAATAAAATTGCTACCCGTTTAAAACAAAAAATGCTGTGCTTTTAAATAAGCTTTAAAAAATTACATTTGTACAAGGCTTCATCAATAGCCCGTTTAAGTCCACTGCTGAACAAGGGCCTCCTCTTAACAGATCTTGGCAAGCCAGGGTTGCTGAGGGTTACTGCCATTATCACCACGCTTGCCAAGCGGATCGGTGATCGCAGTAAGATGGAAGGTAATCTTGGCTGATAAATGCTGCTGCCCATTAAACAGCTGTAAGTCCATAGTCTCGTCTTACGCCACCTATAGGAAGATGGTGGTCTATTATAAGCCAAAAACTTAATAACAATAAATCGACTTCAACTTTCAGAACGTTCAAATATACCTTATGTAAGAAAAAGGTAAGTTTTGTTATGTAGTAAAGAATTCATATTTTTATTATTCCATCATATACCTCCCTATATGAAGTTTTGTAAAACTTGGGCACCCCATACCAAGTCGTTATTCAGAAAGTCCAATAAAAAATAAATCGATTGAATACATAATAATTTAACATTAAACCTTGTACAACATCCATAAATTCACATTAATAATAAAAATCCAAATCACATAAAATGCAAAACAATAAAAAAATTAACACACCAATTTGAGCTCTATGGTCACTGCGATATTGCTCATTATCTGATAACTAAAAACTCTTGGACATTAATATTGAAATGAGGGGACATTTGCGTTATACTTTAAATGCATTTCTACATTTTGCACACGAAAACGACAAATTCCCCGTTTTCCCCTAAAAATGTCATACGTCCCCTATTTGCATTGTTAACTTTTTTTCTCGGCAGATGTCCAAACGTAATGGCGCGAATTTTTGACAGCGCGCATAATTTTTGCCGCGAACTAAAACTTCCAAAAAACCTAAATTATAGGGAATTTATCCAATATCCAACCCTTTTTCCAAAGGATTGAATTCAATTACGAAAAAAATGCGTAATAAAGGGGTGCTTTTGTAAAAACGAGGGAAATGTAGGTCACTAGTACTTTAGTGAATTAAAGTTTTTTTTTACTTTTTTTTGGATCCATAAGCGTGGCTTGCGTATGTCTTTTGTTTATAAAAAAAGCAAGGGTTTAAAAATAACAAGGGGTTTTATGAAATGATTTAGGGATCTTTTTACGTGGTAGATTTGCGAAATTACATTTTTTTGACAAAAATGTGTATTTTTTACTGTTTTGTAAATAATAAGGTCGGAGTAGCGTGTCAAGTCCGACCGTGTGATTGATCGCGTATTGTTATTTTTTATTTTTATTAAATACACGAGATGCTGGCTCTGTTATTCTTTTTGGAATTATATTTATATTAAATTAATGTATTTATGATATGAATAGTTGCTAGTTGCGTAAAATAATGAAAACGTTGTTTTCGGAATAAATGCCAAATAAAAAAATGTTTATCAGCTTTCTGCTAATGAAGTCCCGTTTACCGCTTTGGAGATTAGGCGGAATGTACGGACGAACAAACATACAGTGATTAGTAGGTACTCTATATAATGTACATAGAGTACAATTAACTGCCTGTTTTGCATGCATGTGCATTTACTAAAAATCTGTTATTGTTCCACTACTAGAGGAGGCCGATGTCCAACTGTGTACCTATACAAAATGATAAAGATGAGATGAAAGAATCAATCGAGTAGCTCTATAAACGTATATATATGTATATAAAATGACTAGCAACCCGCGTGTGGTTTCGCCCGAATAACTCCCGTTCCCGTGCGAACTTCATAATTAAATATAGCCTATAGCGTTCCTCCATAAGTAGGCTATCTAAAAATCCCTCCCGACCCTTAGTTAGCTAAGAACCTTCCGATGCCCTCGTAGACCCGAAGTCCGAGAGGCCCGCGAACTGTAAAGTAGAGCGTCAGTTGCATAAAACTCCCCTAAAGAAACTAAAAGCCATAATCCCTCAATCTCCCCGTCAGCGACCGCCCTGAGCCGAGGTCCAAGTCCCACAGGGGACGCCCTCTTGCGCAGGTTGCTTAGTTTGTAGTGTTTAAACCATTTATCTAGGCTGGAGTTCTGCTTGCCTTTATGCCCGGTGAAGTAGCAAAAGCCTCCTGGCTAACTACATATGTCCGTCCGGAAAAAAAACAAACATGGGCTATCTAAAACTGAAACAATTTTTCAAATCGGACCCGTAGTTCCTGATATTAGCGCGTTTAAGGAAACAAACTTAAATTAGTTTAGAAGTATATATATATATATATATAAGTTACATGCAGCCTCGCTGTAGGTACTTTTAATTGAACTTACCTATGATTTTGTTCAAAGTAAATACCAAAATATTTTCCCAATTAAAATACATTGTCATTTATATACTCTACAAAGAGTTTGGAAATTCAACCATACGATGATAGTGTATTTAGACACGTGAGAACGTCTACGAGGATTCAATATTAGTTAACTGTGTACGTGTAGCACTGTATGTGTAGCAATGTGAGTGTTTTGTTAATGGACTCAAATGCAAGGACATGAGACTTTTTTTGTTTTTCTCGGACGGACATCATTGGGCTTACTCGAACTCCAGCCTAAATAAATGTTTTAAAAACTACAAACTAAACAACCTGCTCAAGAGAGACCTCGGCTCAGGTCGGTCGACATGAGACAGCTGTGCATCGAATGCACGTTTATAGGGAGACTGTATCAGGAAGACTACAAAAAAAAAATCCGATGCCAGTCTACTAATTAGAAAGCATCTTAATAGCGAACTTTAGTCTTCTTAAATATCTAAGTTCTGACAAATTATTGTTTAAACTTAATTTTTTTTAAATCAAAAATATGCTGTGTGGTTTTCGGCTTAGATAACCACCCCATGTCTTCTCCATGGGTGTCGTAAAAGGCGACTAAGGCAGATACGAGTTCCTACATCTAATGGATGTCAGCATCTACCTATCAGTTCTTACTTAAGTTACTTAATTCATACTGTGATCACCAATCCATCTGCCAAGCGTAGTGATTATGGCAATATCCCTCAACAGCTCTGGCTTGCCAAGATCTGTTAAGAGGAGGCCCATGTTCAGCAGTGGACGTGACTGTGCTGATAAGGTTAAGTAAAAGTAATCAAAAATATAAAACAATACCTCATGTAGGTATCGTAGGTTTTAGCGTTCATAAATAATAAGTAATTGACCGCCTAAGTAGGCGGTGCCAGTGATCACATCCTCTTTATATATCTGCCTCTTTATTTCAGTGACACTCTGGGTCGTGGTCCTAAAAGGGTGCCCTCAGGTGTCATTTAGAAATAGTGTGACAACAACTTGCAATTTTGATGCGGTTTTATTTTTCTTTTTATAAATCATAAGATAACAGAAATAAATGTCACAGGACAATGTAATCTGTTGATTTGTAAGATTTGCTGTTGTCGGATATTTCATTTTATTTATTACATTGTAATTCTGACGAATGAAAGTGTGTATGTTAAAGGTGATTCTTGAGAGGATAATTTTGCGTTGTCCGAAGAAAAAAAGTACCCGTAGTATTTGAATTAGATACCAAAATGTTTTTTTTATGCCACTATAATGTATGATCTCACGAAGGCACGATAGTTTTTGTGTCTAATTTGGTACTAAATAGTCGAAAAAAAATCCAAAAGGCCGAAATATTGATAGCCCTGGCGCGTCCTCTGCACATTTCGCAAACAACATACCAACAAAACCCTTACTTATGAACGTCAACAAAATAAACAATGCGGTTCCCGTGGCGCGTCACTAAACTTCGTACCTACATCCCTAGTAAAATTTTCTAGAAGACTGTCTCCGCGCCGTAGCATGAGCGCTGCTGGTACAGCTTCGAACGTCGTTGCGGAAGGTTGCGCCGCGCCGCCCGTTGGTCCAGGACGAAATTACGAAGGGAAATATTTGATTCCCCTGGTTTTGTTTCGCTAGCTCGTTGATTACCCTGATCACGTTTATAAATGCAATTTGAGTTTTAAGGATTTGAAAATGGAACAGCTTTAATGATCATGATCATGATAATTTAATGATATGATGATTAGTATTATATAGGGGCTACTTTAAAATAATAATAAAACTTGATTTTCTTATATATCTTGTTTTGATTTTGATTCCCTTGTCGACGTTTATTGATTCCCCTGGCCAAAAAAAAATTAAAATGCTATATATTGGGAACCATCCGGCCAAAAGTGATGCCTTTTCGTTAAATGAGTTTATAATTAAGTAACATTTTATGTTACATTGTTACTTATAAAGAATCTGTTTAAATAAATTTCGCCAAGGGAATCATCTAAATATGCCGAATCTCAGGATTCACCCTTAATACCTAAGTGCTGAATAAAGTACATTTATTTAATTTCATTTAAAAATATACCTAGTGTTCAGAAGCACATGCACGTTATAAACATTCAGCGTATGACTTCTATGTTTCTGAAATTGGTATACTAGATTTACCAACTTCAGAAACATTTGGCCGTAAGTGCCAGTTTGTGTTATTAAGATTGTTTGTTGTCAAAGAAAACAATTAAACGCAATCATCAAAAACAATCGTATTCCATAAAAAACGAAATATCGATGACTCCAAACGACAATATCACGCACTCATAAATAAAATAAAAATGTATTAAATAAAAAATCTCGATGAGTTCAAATGACAACGAGCCGTGTCGGCCCGCGACCGGCGGGTTAACCCGTGTAATGTTGACACTGTAAGTCGTAACCCTCGCGCATGTTTTGCCATGTTTTTTTAACATTTAACCCATTTTTCAACAATTTCACTGCATTTCCCCCCTTTATAACTTTGACAGATGCGACACCACGCGACCCTCACATCGCAATTTTTAATGGATGTCGATTTTTTACAAAAAAAAGCATTTTTGTCAAGTTTTTTTTTGTTAATCTAAAGCTGACAGTTGACGCGGATATAATCTTCAATTAAGACTATTTTTGGCGGATTTTTTTTATTGAAGTTAGGGTTGTAATTGTATTATTTATTTGTAGATTAGTTCTTCGAATGTAATCGACAGCTTTTTGTTGTTGTTTAATGTTTTCTTGTTAGTTAGTTGTATTCAACGTAAGGGAAATCTCTTTCGTCGCTTTATTAATCAGCTAGCTTTCAGTAGTAGCTCCCTTTCCTGAGGGAACTTCATCTTAAAGTATTGTTTATGGTATCCTCTTCTAACTCCTGGATAACATAGCTTTCTCATGGAGAAAGATTTTTGAAATAGGTCCAGAGCCTATTTATATAAACAAACAGTCAAATCTTTGCGTCTTTATAATATTAGTAAAGAATAGTAGTTGCCCAGGATTTCGTCTGCGTAGATTTCGATTTCTTCATACAAACTTTGTTACTCCTTTTCATTCGCTTAGGGGTGGATTTTTTTCTTTCTTCTCGGATGTCTACGTCATTATGACGTAGTAATTTGTTCACTATATGACGGTCATATAGTGAACGAATTACTTCCCAAATGTTCCTTATTAAACTAATGAATTATTTTTCCTGGTCACAATTGACAACTCTCAATAAACTAATGAGTCTGGGGGCACGGCAGTGCCCATCCAAGTCGAGTAAGAAATTATATTTTCTGGTCACAATTGACAAATAAGTGTGCTAAAACTCCGAAATGCTTGAAGTGAATGTATATAAAACAAATGACTATCAAAATCTATGGAAAACATTAAAAAATAATAAATTACAAATTAAGAATAAAAACCTCTTTACGGCATTGTACATATTGAAAATATACTCTCTAAGTTTCAGGTCACTACCATCAGCGATTTAGACTGTACGTTGATCCGTCAGTCACTCAGTTATGTAGGACAACGCGTTTTATTATTAGAAGATATTGATAAGATTTTTTTACTAAGGTTATATTTGCAAATTTAGTTATGAACAGTTAAATGTTTTATTACTAAACTTAATTTGAATGATAGTCATATCTACATCTTAAATTTTTAATGCAGTTTACAAAGTTTCTATGATTTTCTAGTAAGTACATTTTGTTGAAATATAGTATTTTTCGCATACATTTCAATAGAGTAATTTTGTATAGAGTTTTAATGATGACAGCAACACAATAATAAATGTTAATTGGCATTCAGGATAGTTACTCTCTAAATTGTTCATTATACAATTATAGTCATAGATCTCTTTGTTTATTTATCTACTTATTAAAAACGGCTTAAATGCCACTTTTGTAATATTTATTCTCAAATTTCTCGAAAACTAGACGTGACAGAATATTTCTAATGATTAAACAAGATAAATGTATTGCTCTTTATCCAACAAAAACTTTTTTTGTACAAGTGTATGTAAGTAACTTAGTGCTGAATAAAATTCATTTATAAATTTGTCTAAATATTATACTTAGGGCCGATTTTTCAATCGTCAGTTAGAGGTTGTCTGAGGAATAAATTTTAATTTTGAGAGAACGTCAATACAAAATCTGTCAAAATTTTAAATTTATTTATCTGATAACTTTTAAATGACGATTGAAAAATCGGGCCTTAATGTCACACAAACAATTGGGTAAAAGAAACACAACGTTTATTTGTATATTTAATTTATTGAATACGGTAGAAATGCTTCGTAGTAATTAATGGAAAACAAATACATAACAAACAGACGGAGCTAGGAACATATACCGACCGTCACAACCCTGTAGCACTTGTTACCGAGATACGGAAAATATGACATACATGGTCACCAACCCGTCTGCCAAGCGTGGTGACTATGGCAAAAGCCTCCTTCGGGAGGACGCCCATGTTCAGCTGTGGACGTTATACGGGCTGATGATGATGATAAACATACATACATATTTTATACTATTATATTGATATCAGAATAAACTTCGGTGTAATGACAAGACATAATGACATAAGTCGTACATTAAAAAATAATGAGTAATAGAATCTCGTTTTAAATATTGTTTGTTTATAATTGGGTATATTATATTTTAATGCAAAAAGTGCTACAAAATGGCTACAGCATAAGGTTTGGCTTTCTCCTAAAGCCAGAATATAATTCTCTTTATATATTTTAAAATATTATTTTACCCAATATGGATGCCAGAAGTATGAAAAAAACTATCCCGCTTTTACAATTTAATGTTTTTTTCTCCCTTTTTAGTTTTATTACCTAAATATATAATTCAATAGTGTTTTTTTAACCAATGGCCATCCACATTGGTAAAATTTATAAAATAATTTGACTAGAAACAACACAGTATTACGATAACTTGAAAATTATTTTCACTTGTAAATACAATATACCTACAGTCGCACTTAAATATAACCTAAATTAGGAAACGACTAGAACAAATTACATTTTTTGGAATATTTTAAAGGAACTTTCGTTATAATCATATATTTTTGTCAAAGTCAAATACCTTTTTAATAGTAAACCTCTTCAATATTTGAAATTGACAAAAAATTTAGCAAAATAGTCGCCTGTCGATTTCAGATCTTCCCAAATATCAAAACATTAACCTGAAATCAAACACGAGTAGTTTTGCTATATTATTTTAAATAATATACTAATTTGGAATGGGTTTTGTAAAAAGCCGTTGATACTTTCATTAGATTGGATTGTTTTTGTTTGTATTACCGCAGTAGTTTAATGTGATGTGTCAGTTTTAGGTACAAATATTTGTAATATTTATTTTCCTGTCTATTTTATATAATATTACAATTCTCCTACGGGTATTTTGTGAGATTATATCATCGGAATGGATTTTTTTTAACTTAATTGTCATTAATCGATAATACTTATAAATAATAAAACAAATTGTTATTATTGTTAAGACGTGCGACTGCATTACCTGCTTATTTGCGTTGTACTCGAGTGGTTGTTTGTTAACTATTAATATCACACCAGTAAACCTTTCTGCTACACTTAATATTAATTTGTACTGATTTTTATTATTTGTTACCAAACTCCGATACCTTTCATTCTTGGTTAACAAATTTGTACTATTGGTGAGTTAAAGATGCGGCAATTTTAAGGATTTTTGGACAATTTTACATAATATAGTGTAAAAATATCGCGAGGTAGAAAGTGGTTTTGACTATATTCTAAAGTAAATATATATGTGGTTGATGATGAGCTTGAAACATATGTCTAATAAGTAATTTGAACCATTTTTATTTAAAATAGATTTATATGGATGTTTATATTGAGATTGGCGAGTCATTATTTATTTCTTTATATGTTTTGTTATAGGTATTTACTAGTGTTTGTAGGTTTTATATTATATTTTCTTGTTGTATCAAAATTGTATTAATATGTTTATTTATCTAGCTTTTTCTTAATTTTGTAGTTTTGTTACAATATATAATATATCTACACCGTATTCTTTAAATATTTACTAACTCTATAAATATGAGGTAGGTTTTTGAATTGAATATAAAGTTTTAAAATATCTTACAATAAATATATTATTTGAATTGTATATTTTTAGACTAATAATAATATATAGTTTGCGAGGCAGACGATTAACTATTGTATAAAAGCACTGTTTGTACGTATGTCAATGTGTTAGATTTCATTTTTTAAATGTTAACTTTCTAATCTATATTTTTATACCTATGTTCATCATTTCTAAATAAAAGTTTTAATTTGAATCCTAGCTATGCTGCATCTTCAACCAGTTGCAATATCCACTCAGAGCACAACGCGTTAGGAAACAAAATATTTAAACATAATTTTTAATACATTTTTCACTACATCCAATGACTTCGATCTTGGTGACCGCCCATTCTCCTCAATATAATAAAAACACAAGCATTCACTACAATTGTTCCACGAATGCCCAGAGAAAATGGACGGTAACTGGAGATCTTACCACGCGTACAATTTTATTAATTTGTTATTATTTAAAACGTTATTAATATAATTTGTTGTATCGCGCACCCGAGTTTCGGCTTCGAGAAAGATTTAGTTTGGCTCTGTATCCCGGAAGACTAAAAGGAAGATGGCTCAAAATTCATTCATTTGAACTTATGCTATTACGTTTTAGAGCATTTTTATTCTGTAACTTTAAAATAGGAACTCTTGAATATTTGTGAAAAAAGTGACTAGTAGAACAGTATAAGTCAAAAAAATACTTTTTTATGATCTATTTTTATAGAGTAATATTTTGTCACGTAATTCAATATTATCTGCTTAAATTTACTTTTGGTTTGTCTTTTATATGATTGTTATCAATAAGCGTAGTCACCTAGTCTATTTTCATAAGGTTTACCCTGATCAAAAATCACATAGCATTACAATCAGGTTAAGGTTCTCACTCGAAGCCGATACACGAGTGACCTCTAGTTTCTTTAAATTTAAATTACATCTTACGTACATACATAGGAACTTTCTTTAGAAGCTGCAAGGTTTGTACAAGCTAACCTCCACACTGATCTACCAATAATGAATATTTAAACAAATCTTGTTACCATTTACCCATCAAATAAGTCTTGATTATCAAGATAATAATATTAATACGACCTCGACTCGCGCGCTCTGCTCTGCACTGTTTTTTATTATTTCAGTCTTACACGATGGCAGTTACCCACAAGTATAATTCTTTTATAAAACGTACATTTTAAAACTGAGATCAAAATATTATTATAAGTCAAAAGCTGTATATAATAAGGTGTATGTAAGAACAGAGGTGCGAGCCGCGGCCGCAGCAGTAACACATGGCTATGATTACAATACAAATAATATAATGCAGCGGAGCGGGCGCGCCTGGCTCGGCCCGCGCGCGCCCCAAACAATGACCCGTATGTATTGGCGTGTTACACAACAGAACCCGGCTCACCGAGCCCCACGACCACATATCTAATCAAATTTAATACTAAAATTACGTTTAATGTTGATCACTGCCCAATAGTACGTATCTTTGTGCTTTAAGTCACTCGTAGACAACAACAAATAGTATCGAGTAGCTAACATGATCGCGCGGCCTCCGTCCGGCGCGGCGTACTAACGCGCTAACTATATTTGTACTTTATTGTAACTCCAAAATATAATTTATACAATAACAGCTAATATAAAAACTAACGTCGTGAGGTAGAGCGGTCGTCGTGGCACGAGGGCGCCACCGCACCAGTGATCAACATCGCACCATTACTACGACGCTATCGCGAGTGCGCACTCGCGGATAAAATACCTTTAAATAATAATTACTCCTAGGGTGTATTTCTTCTCTCCCGATCGAAATCGACGTTTCATAAACTCGTCTCGGACCGACCCGACGGAACATCGAGGAGATAATAATAAATAATCGAATTTATAAGCGGCAACGTTTCACATATCACCCGTTAAATATAATTCTCAATATATGAAGTGGAGACCGTCGCGAGAGACGCCGGGGCCGCCGCGCGGTGTGGCGCTCGAGCGGGGCGGCCGCGGCGGCGTCTCCTGGGCGCACGCGTCCCGTAACATTTCAGCAATCGCTTGAAGGCACACAGCGTTAAATGTAGTCAGTAGAGTTCAGCGATCGTCGGCGGCGGCCGCCCTAGGCCGGCGTCAGCGTGAGCGTGACCGTGGCGCGGCGCGTGGCGCGGCGCCGCACGGGCAGGAACACCAGCGCGGGCACCAGGCTCAGCGCGCCGCCCGCCTCCTCCACCACGAAGGGCTGCATGGTGAGCGGCGCGTGCGGCGCGCGCGGCACGGCCAGCAGCGCCCCCGCGCCGCCGTGTGCCGCGCGCACGTGCGCCTCCAGCGCCGCGAAGCTCTCCGCGCGGAACGCGCAGCGCGAGCACGAGTACTGCGCGTCCTCCTCCGCACCCTCGCTGCCGCCCTCCGGCTCCTCCGGCTCGGGCGCGGGCGCCGGCTCACCCGCCGCCTCACCCGGCTCCACCGCCTGCGCCGCGTGCGCGCGCTCGTGCGCGAACAGGAACGCGAGCACGTCGGTGGTGAAGGGACAGTAGGAGCAGGCGTACGGCTTGTCGCGCGCGAGCAGATCGAGAGGCGGTCGCGGCGGCGGCGGCGGCGGACGCGCTGGCGGGGCGTGTTCCGCCAGGAGGTGCGCTCGGAGCGCGCGAGGTCCTCGGAAGCGTCTCGCGCACAGCGGGCACGGCTCGGCGGGAGACGTGGCCGCCGGGGCGGGCGGCGCCGGGATCCCGTGGGTGTTGTGCTTGTGCACGCGGAGGAAATACTTGCTGCAGAGCTCCTTGTGACAGATGTCGCACGTGACGCCGCCGAGCTGGGTGCCGCTCTCTAGCGAGATGCCGTGCATGCGTTGCATGTGCGTTCGCATAAAATATTTGTTGCACAGCTCTTTGTTACAGATCTCGCAGAAACTCGACCCGGAGGAGGACGCGCGTCTCTCGTCGGTCGGCGGTGGGGACGCCGAAGGCGGTCGCGGCCCTGGGTCACCCGTGTCGTCGGCCAGTCGTTCGGCCGCCAGCTCGTTCAGTTGAGAGATCATCGTTTGCAACTTACGCAACTCCTCGCTCGCGGAACCGGGCGACGAGACCCCGCGCTCTTCCACTATCAAATTCAGTGGGCTCGTTTGCCCGTCCCGCAGGGCCGCTTCGAGATCGTCTTCGCACTCGCGCTTCACTTCGGCCATCTCCTCGGGGTCCATAGGAGGAGGCAACGAATGAGAACGGGGAGGAGTGTCGGGTGGTGGAACCGAGAGTGCCGGAGGGGTCGTCAACGGCGTGCCGAGGGGTGTTCCGAGCGGAGTGCCCATTTGCTGCATCGGTGGTGTAGCAGAATGCGGAGAGTGATCCATGATGGGAGATCTACGAGCAGGCACTCCGTGTCTCCGCTCTCTGTGAGTGCGCAGGAAGTACTTGTTGCAGTACTCTTTGCAACATATTTCACAGAACGCTTCAGGATTGATGACTCCCAGACGACGCAAGGCGTCTGGTTGAAATCCTGCATCACGCGCTCGTCTCGCTGAATCTGGTGAAAGTCGACGAGGCGTGCCTCCCGATTCTTCGTCAGACGCTCTCCTCGGCGGGGAGGGCTGCATCGGTGGTGGTGCGGCGGGTTGCGGGTCGCCCCCGTCGTAAATGCCATGTTTGTTGGCTCGATGAGTTTTCAGGAAATACTTGTTACAGAACTCCTTACAGCAAAGATCGCAGTATGCCTCAGGATTGAAGATTCGTGGAGGTTCATGACGCGGAAGCAGACGGAATGCAGCGAGGGGATCGAAGGTGGGCAGAGAGAGTTCACCGAAGGCCAGGGCGCTCTTGTAGATGTCGGCCATCTTGGCGTGCAAGTCGAGCGGCGGGGGCGCTAGGTGTTGTGGCGTGGCGCGGGAAGGCGCCGCTTGTTTCCGCCGCTTGCGCCCGGGGCTGCCGCCGCCGCTCTCCAGGTCCAGCTCGCGCTTGACCACTGGCGCGACTGACATCGCGTCACCGCCGCATCTGAAATGATACAAATATATTCGTTAGAGCTTGTTATTTCGACATGGGAACTATCATAGAACCGACAAAGTAATAATTGTATACGTTAATACCCTGTTAATGTCAAAATTGATGAATAGACGTCATTTTGACTTTTCGGTTACACGTTGAGTATTGATATTTAAAAATATTTATAGATTTTATGTAAGTAATATCCAACGACTGAAAAAATAGAAAATTGTTTTTATACACAGAAGAGACTACAATCAATCTCTATTCCATGTTTTAACACAAGACTAAGGACTTGCTGAAATAAGCATCAATATTTAGTATATCTCAAAAAAATAACTTTTCAAGTATTAATAAAGCAAAGTATTTACCTATATGCTTTTTTTACTTTCAAATGATTCTGTATTCATAATATTCGAGACAATCGACAGGGTAATTTCGTTACTAAATTATTATTTAATCATTTGTAACTAAGTATATAATATTCAACAACCAACATAACTACTATAGTCCACTACTAGATGCTTTGGATTCGAACTTTTATCTTAAAGCAAGAATCGTTTTTTCTTTGTCAACTTCACAAAAATACAATTCACGCATACAAAGTTGACACAATTACACACATCTTTTAAAATCTTCCGGTATTTATGCAAATAATATTTACTAGCTTACATAGATTTTTAGCTATATCATAGTAATAAATAAATAAATTTAACAGAATAGGACCCCTTATTCTGTTATTTTTTTTTATTTATTACTTTAGATGTTTTTTCTTACTTTGGGTTTAAATACAAGAAATTATAATAAGAACGAATGCCTAATAAAACATATAAACAAATTTTCAAATTATAAATATAATACATGTGTTAAACAAGATTCCAATAAGAAACCCCTCACCTATTATTATTTTGTCTTAAATCTATCGCCTCCATTGATCACCTAATAGTCCTTATCAGCATTTCACAACCAGTCTAATATCACCTTGCACTCATGTCACTTCATATAAATTAATTCTCTATTTTAAGTTATTTTTATAGATTACTTTAATCGCAAAACTCACAGAACCGAAAGAAAAACTTCGCAAAACTTATATCACCCGATTACGCAAAAATGTATATTTTTATTTTTAGGCACGTGTTACCGGGTGCGCGTGCGCTCAAAACTGATGTTTTAAGTAAAACGCGTGCCATGAATTTTTTTTTTGTAGAAAATAGCAAAACTGGTGAACCCCACCCGGCCACCCCTGGCCATGATGTCGATTATTTGACAAGGGGCCGGCCGGTGCATTATCGGTTAGGGAGGGTTTACATGAAGCACACGAACTGCATGCTGCAAACATTTAAAAAGACCTCACGTCTATATTTTACAAAAAACAGACGTGAGATTAGGTACTACTACTAATTTAGGTTGTGAAACTATAATGTATCTTTTTTTTATGTCATTTAATTCTTATCTGATTTTTACATTATTTTATCGAACAAATAGTTCTCCTGTGCGGTAAAATAAGTATTTTTTTTTAAATCTGTTACATTAATTTATCTACTTTTCCAGTTTTCCATATTACATCGCACTCTTAAAATATAAGTGGCACTATACAAAAAATTACATTTTTTAGTTAAGTATACAGTCAAAACGCATAAAACGAAACGCGCCTAATGCAAAGACCCCGGTAGTTCTAATGCGCCAAATTCTGTTATTTTGATAATATTTTTATCTAGATTTAAACAGATTTGTTAATTATGAATATGTGTGGTAATTTTGACCGAAAACTGTGAGCATGTGCCAAATAAATATAATTCTTTGTTATTTTAGTAGTTACATTGTTTTATTTCTCTCTTTTTTATCATTACAATGTAGGTAAAATAACAATTTAGAGGTCATTAAGCAAAAAGTTTTGAATAACTAGAAAACTATAACCGACACAATGCTAAACTTTTTTTTGAAATGCTTCTCCATTGATAAATAATCAATGATTTTATTGTATCCCACTGGATACTGAAACAGCGTTAGTTAAACTGTTATTTTAAGCCGATCGCAAAGCTTTATTTCTATTTTTTTAGTTCCATATCACCCATTCAATTCTTTAAAAATCTTAAAACGGCTATACTGTAAAATTAACATTTTCGTTTAGTGCCATTTATGTTCTAAGGGTGCGACATGTGCACGAATAGGTACGCATATATACCTACTATAGAAAATATTTATTGGGAATGTAAATAATTCTGTATTTTAAGAAGCAACTAAATTGGCAATCATATTTTTGTATCGAATAGAAAAAATAAATAATAATATTATTGTCTATTCTTTTTTTTTCATAAATGTATTAATAAAATTTTGTATCCACACCTACATTTTCCACAAGTGGCTAATATTATTAAGAGAAAATCACAAATTCGCCATGTAAACCGCCTTAACACCAAACAATACACGTTACTTTCCGAAATTTTGGAAACACTATCCTAAGGGCGGCGCTGATTAAACATTCTCTGTTTCATTCCCACTAACAACATTTTTCATATATTTGTCTCACCCAATAATATTTCGTTCTTGCTCTATTGGCGCATTATGAGTTATGGTTTTGTAAATATAACTTTCGATTTCGACAGTATTGTATTTTTTCTTTGTTTTGTTTAATGTTATCTAAATTAAATGTATCGGAAATTTTTATATCTGTCAAAATTAAGATAAATAAAAAAAAGCTTGATGATATTTACGTACTTATAAAAAAGTGAAACAGTAACTTATATCGTTCTTGTTAACATGAAATGTCATGTCTAAAACCAACCAAGATTGAATGGCAAATCTTATACTAATAAAGCTCTAGAGTTTGTTTCATCATCAGCCCGTACAACGTCCACTGCTGAACATGGGCCTCCTCCCGAGGGAGGGTTTTTGCCATACTCACCACGCTTGGCAGGCGGATTGGTGACCGCAGTATTATGTGGTAATACTCAGGGAAACGCTGCTGCCAGTTCCCTGGTGTGCGCTTGTTATAGATGATGTTATAACAATCGGGACCAACGGCTTAACGTGCTTTCCAAGGCACGGAGGGTAGTCCCTCAACCAACCAGACCCGGAAAGAAATCTCAGAATTTACACAAAGATTTCTTGTCCGGTGTGGGGATTGAACCTACGACCTCCGAGATTTAAAGCGAGCCAAATACCGCTACGCCACGGAGGTTGTAAGAGTTTGTTTGCTTGTACGCTAATCTCAGTAACTACAGGACCAATGTGAAAAATTCTTTCAGTGTTATATAAAGTCCATTGATCGAGGAATGAAGTTCCAACGGTAGCCGGAGTTACGATGGTGAATGTAACGTGATCCTCGGGCCAGTCCAATGAGGATCCTATACTAATCTACTACCTTTCACTGGCTACCTAAGTGGACGACCCGGAGGAGAAACAAAGAACAAAACTAGGAATATATAAAGCTTTTACCCGCGTGGTACTAAATAAAACCTATAGCTTTCCATTATAAATGGGCTATCTAACTGAAATATTTTTTAAATCGGAACAGTACCTACCTATTCCCTGAGATTAGCGCGTTCAAGCACACAAACAAAGTCATCTAGATTTTTTCTTTTTTTTTTCTTACCCACATATGTAGTTAGCCCCGAGACTTTTGCTACTTCACCGGGCATAAAGGCGAGCAGACCTCCAGCCTAGATAAATGGTTTAAGCACTACAAACTAAGCAACCTGCGCAAGAGGGCGTCCCCTGAGGGACTTGAACCTCGGCTCAGAGCGGTCGCTGACGGACGATTAAGTGGCTTTTAGTTTCTTTAGGGGAGTTTTGTGCAACTGTCGCTCTACTTTACAGTTCGCGGGCCTCTCGGCCTTCGGGTCTACGAGGGCATCGGAAAGTTCTTTACAAACTAAGGGTCGGGAAGGCGACAATGCACGCACATCACCATATTATATCTTCAATGAATATAAGTTTCCAATTAAACAAAACAAAATATTGTTTTTGTCATCAAAGTCGTGTCTAATCGAGACCTCAAAAGCAGTTGTACTATTACCTTCAGAAGCATTTGGTCGTAAGTGCCAGTTTATGATAAAGTCACATCATCGTCATCATCAATTCAGTCGTAGGACTCCCTCATACATCTCCAGTTGTTGCGGTTAGAAGCGGCCTGTATCCACCGTCATCCCGCGGCCTTAACCAGACCTTAACAGAGAGAACCGTCCATCTAGTAGGTGGACGTCCTTCGCTTGCCGCTCCGCGGTCTCCATCGAGAACTTTTCGGCCTGCCTTTCTGTTTCCGTGCTATATGGCCTGCCCAATGCCACTTCAACGAACTAATCCGTTGGGCTATGTCTGTAACCCGCGTTCTTCTACGTATCTCCTCATTTATGATTCGATCTCGTAGAGAAACCCCGAGCATAGCCCTCTCCATAGCTCGTTGAGCGACTCAGAGCCTGTTCTTTAGGCCTATAGTGAAGGACCAGGATAAAGTTACATACGACGAATGTTTGTGTTTGTGACGTATAATGGCACATCCGACGTTATGCTCCTGAGGTCTACGTATATTAGACAACAAAAACATGCTTTAATCAAAAGTTGTGCCATTTTAAAACAAAATATAACCACAGTTTGAGTTTTTGAAGTAAAAATAGGGTAAAAAAAAACTTGAAAGGGAATATTTATTCGATATAAAACAACAAGCTCGCATTTTCATAGCATTTTTTCACCGCCAAAGTGAAAAGTTTTTTATTAAAAAGTCTAAGAACAAGTTTAATTACTTCCAAGGAAGTGGATGGGCGGACATCAATTTGTTATATTAAACTGTTATTGTAATTTATTATGAGCTACTTTATTTAGTTGGTTGTCCGCGACTTCGTAGGCGTAACTCCCGTTTCCGCGGAAATCTACTTAGAATTTCTAACCCGAACCCTATTACTAAGACTGTCTATCTGTCACCAGGCTGTATCTCAAGAACCGCGATAGTTAGACAGTTGAAATTTTTACAGATAAAGTATTTCTATTGCCGCTATAACAACAAATACTAAAAATAAAATAAATATTTAAGGGGGACTTCCATACAACCCTGCTGTGCCCTTTTTTGCTCGATACTTTTTAAGACGTCTTAGGCTGGAGCTCTGTTCGGCTTTATGCCCGATGAAGTAGCAAAAGCCTCGCAGCTAACTACATAATATATGTAGGTACACACGAAATAATGTACTTTTTTTAAACACGACCTTTCCCTGTAATTTGGGAAATATATATATAGGTAAATAATAAATCACAGGGATTTATGGGAGACTTAATAAGGACGGACACAAATGCCTAAAGATAATGATTTTCGGTGCGAAATAAAAATATTTTTTTTATTATTAGTAGTAGTTATTTTTTATTTATAAATTTACTATATTATATAATATGATTTTATAAACACAATTACCCAATGGAGACTACATCCTCACTTACAAACTTTCGCGTTTATAATATACTAGCGATCCGCCCCGGCTCCGTACGGGTACAATGCTGATGTTTTATAGATTTTATACATATAAACCTTCGTCTTGAATCCCTCTATCTATTAAAAAAAACCGCATCAAAATCCGTTGCGTAGTTTTAAAAATTTAAGCATACATAGGGATATAGGGACAGAGAAAGCGACTTTCTTTGATACTATGTAGTGAAGTATGGATTTATTTATACCTACCTAGATGCATACCTTAAATAGAAACATGGAACCAGGTTTTTATTTAAAACCAATCTGAAACAACATTCATAGAAAAAATAAAAAAGCATTCCGTCATAGACAATTTCCTTGTCATAGAGCAACTGAAATAAAACTTGAAATGAGGTCAACTTCGAAAGAGGAAATAGGGGAGCGAGAAACATCTATTACGTATTGTTTTCTTTTTCATATTATTTGATGAAAACCTTTTACAGTTATATGCGATTGTGAAATTAAAACATAAAGCTTGATAAATAATTTAAAAAATAGTAATATTGTAACAATCTTTCGAAATATTTTATACTAGCTTGTGATGTCGACCGCGTGGAATAGTTACTTAGGTCTAAGTCCGATTTTTTAACATTCTTCATTAGTGCTCCGCTCCTATTGGTCTTACCATAATTCTATCTATCGCGTCTAGACCTGATGAGTTTGTATTTTGCAAACATACAAACTCATCAGCTGCATATATTAGTATAGATTGAGGGATAGTGCATCTTTTTCTGTTGTTCGAAAAGTATCATAGTCAAACTAATTTTATTAAGTAGGTACCTAAAATACGCATAAAAACGGTAGGTATTTAAGCCTTTTTACAGCAGCACACAAAAACATCCTTCGAACCTTACCTATATTAAAGTTAGACATAGTTTCCATAATCAAGAAAGAGGTTTAAGTATTTTTAGATAGAATGTCTTATTAGTATTCGATATTCAAAATAGTCCTCGTTCGAACTTCGGAAGCAAAACAAAGACAAGATGGCGTCATTATAATTACCACTAAAACTGCCGCCACAAAACAAACCGCGTTCCATTTTACGAACACCACTCAATATTCATTCACAATTTTTTGGAGTCAAGTGCTATATTTTACTGCTAAGTCGTTAACTTTGAAATATCGGCCGAGGGTGGGGGTGGCAGGGGGTGGTTGGCAAATAAAATAAAAATAAAGACCGATTACGGCCGACATTTTATAATGGACGTCGAAATGACATGCGGGCGCCATGGAGGCGCGCTGCCACAGACTTCCTAAATGTCAACGGCTGATTTTTCCGCCATTTTTTCGGCCATTTTTGTTTAGTGTTATAGTGAACTTTAAGGTTTGGTGGAAAAGCGGAGCTGTAATAAAATAGCTGTTTTTATAGAAACTAATAAATTAGTAGGTTAAGTTTTGTTCGGTAAAGTTTTTAAATCGAGACGTAAGTAATATATTTTGTTTCACTTTCTCGTCATTGAAGTTGAAAATTGAATAACTGGGTTTGAGTCAACTTAAAACAGCAAGAATTTAGTTGACTCGCAAAATCCTAACGTGTGACTACACAAAGAGACATACACCCATGGTCTATCCCGTTTAAATCAAAAGTGATATTATAATAAAGAAATGTATAGCTGAGTTTAGTTATATGTTGCGTTCGACCGCGTGAAACCAACCATTTTTACGGAAACATACATAAGTTAAGGGTAGGTACTATACCATGTGTGTGTGAATTGAGAGCCCACATTTATTTTATTTCGAAGTAGTAGTAGTTAAATGCCAATATACCTATGTAAAACCAAACAATCAAGGTGGGTAATGTAGCCATCGTTATGGAAACCCTGCCTGCGGGTGACAGATCTAACGTATGTTTTTTATTTATAAACTAGCTCCACGAGCGCGGTTTCACCCGCCTAACTCCCGTTCCCGTGGGAACTTCATAATTAAATATAGCGTATGACATCCGGGGATAGTGTAGCTTTCCAACGGTGAAAGAGTCTTTCAAATCGGTCCAGTAGTATTGGAGCCTATTCAATACAAACAAACGAATCAAATCTTTCGTCTTTATAATATTAGTATAGATTTAGAATAGTTATAGTTAATAATGAAATCTATATATAAACAAAACCAAAAAGCTAATTTTACACTAAACTTTACCCTAGAATCGAACTTAGTACATCAATATTTTACACCTTCAGAGTAACAAAACATCGGATCCTAAATATTCCTTCAATAAATCATACTAAATACAAGAACATACCCTCAAAACACAAATTTAAACAGCAGTCCTCTCCATCTGACATGTCACCGCATATTTATATTCGATTACTCGGGGCGGGAATCGAACCCCACACCCACGCTCGCCAGGTGCTCCTTTATAATTTTATAATTGACGCGTGTGACCGTGGCTTTAAAGCTGCGTATTTGGTGAAATCAATATGGTTAGTGGGTTCCGCATAAATGATTAAACTATTTTTATTTTCATAATACAAGTTAAATCTGTAGGTACAATTATTCTGAGTATTTTTATATAATAAAGATAAAGATTTTTTATTTGCTTGAACACATTGTTTTTTTTTTTTGTTTATTTAACATAAATATTGAACTTAAATATTTATCTTAATTAAAACGAACCACTTTTTATTATTAACCCATATATGCCCAGTGATTCGAAAACGAAACAAAATGTAGTACTTTCATAAAAGCAAGGCATATCGTTTATTAGTGCATTAAAATGTAAAATAACTCCATCTATCGCAAGGCTACGTATACTGATTCTATTTGCAATAGAGATTTTTGACCAGGCGTGGACATTTGTTTAAAAAGTAAACAGTGCAAGTTGTGTTGAATTTTACGTCGCGCAAGAATCATGACGTCTGCCAGAAAAAAGTAAGTAGCTGTTCAATTGAGTAAAGCTTTGTACTTATCAAAGGTTTGTAGTAAACTTGGATAAATTATGAACTAATTCATGTATTTAGAATGAGTAAATAATAATTTATAAATACCTATACTGTCTTTGTAACTTTCATGTTTCGAAAACGATACGTCGGGCAAATATACAGGTGAGGCTTGTTCTAAATTTGTTTTTTGGTTTTAGGTGCAACACAAGGCTGACTACGAATGAAATCATTGATATCATCTATGATTTAGCTTCGGATGATAAAGTGACATCAGCTGACGTATACATCGACCCTCCAAGTAATGGAATTGTCTCGGATTCTGACTCAGGGTCGAAACAAATGTAAGTTTTGAGACTTTGTCACGTCGTCAACTATTGGCACCTGCTGAACTGATTTTAATTGGAAGAAATATCGGTGATAGCAGCGAGTCTGAAGAAGAAGTTGTACCCCCAAGCACGTCAAGCCAGTCACAGTCTTCATCTACCCGCAACCGGGGCCGACCATCGTGATCTATAGCTAATCCTCCGCTTCCTTCTCCTCCACCGCCAACTCCGACACCTAAGACAGCCTGAAAATGGGTGAAGCGAGACTTACCCCAATTTCATGATGAGTGGATCGCACCATTACCAAGATCAATAACTACTTTGTCCGATGCTTCAGAACCAGATGATTTCTTTGAATTGATTTTTAGCCACGAAGTTATCATGCACAGTGAATACGGCGTGGAGCCTGTACGAACTGTAAGGAGATACTCAGCTACAACCCAACGTCGTATACCAGTAAAATCGTTTATGGGAGCGGTTAATCGATTGGATCCAAATATTGTATAGCGTTGAGGGGCAAACAGTGGTACATTTACTTACTTTTCTAGTCGAGAGACGTTGCGGTCAACAATACTACCCTGTTAGCTCGCAATTTCTCTAACAATATATAGATACGCTGGAGTTTCGACGTAGCATTGCCAGAACCTAACTTCAAAAGTATGGCAATGATAACCAGCGTCCGGGACCTAGCAAACGGGTATCTACGAGTGTACCTACATCAGTAAGAAAGCATAACGCTGAGCACATGATCGGCAGAGCACCTAGTCGACTGCGATATGCCTTTTGCAAAAGCCTAACTGCCACTTTTTGTCAAAAATGTGAAGTCAATTAACATTCTAAATGTTTCTCAGCATTCCATTTTTAAGTTTTTACTATAAATATGTGTAAAAATAAAATAAATAATAAATAATCTCATTATAACATATTTGTTTTAATTGCCTATAACACATGTAGGATATTTGCCCGTTGTTTCGTTTTCGAACACTTCTAAAATACCTACAAAACAAAAATATTTTTGACTAAAACTACTCAATACTAGTATAGGAGTTAATCAACATAAACATATCTGAAAATAACCAAAATCGGAATCCCAATGTAGTTCTGGGCATATATGGGTTAACGTTGTGTACAGGTTGTTACTGGATATCAGGTTTACTTATGGTGTACTAGCTTTTACCCGCGGCATCGCTCGCATTGAAGCCAATGTCCCTATGTCTAATACCTCCAAAAATATGTGAACAGAGTTTTATGACGATCGGTTAAGTAGTTTTCGTATAAAAGCGTAACAAACTAACATTCACATTTATAATATTAAGTATGATTGCCAAAGCTATTATTTATATAATGTTAATCTGTTATCTGTATTTGTGTCTAATAAATAAAATAAAACTAAAATGAAACAAAAATTGTCTATCTATCGTCAATAAGTTATTGATGGTGAAGGTACCTATAATTATATAGTCCGATCGTTTAATTGGAAATTAATTAATTTCGATGTACAGAAAATTCTAAAGCGAGAATCAATACATTCTTATGCGAGCGATTTTGAATTCTTTGTCTGAAATTAATTTTTAATTTGACGCTAGCTTTCCTACGTCGCGCCGTAGAAAGCTTCCGATAGAAATTACATAAATAAATGACAATGAAAACCACAACATAATCTGTAGATTCTTTAGAAGTTGACAGAAAACAAATAGTTTTTTTTCGGACAGTCATTTATGTAATCAACCACGAGGTTTTTGCTACTTCACCGGGTATAACGGCGAGCAGGCACACTCTAGCTTTATAAAATGGTTTATAAACTACAAACTAAGCAATATGCGCAAGAGGGCACTTCCTATGCGACTAGGACGGCTCAGCGCAGTCGCTGACGGAGAGATAGTGGTATCATCTCTTTTAGTTTTTTAAGGGAGTTGTGTGCAATTGTCGCTACGTTACAGTTCGCGGGCTTTTCGGACTTCGGGTCTTTGCAACCTTTTATTTTTCGGATGGACTGACGTAGTTATCCTTGAGGCTTTTGCTACTTCACCGAGCATAAAGGCGAGCAGAGCTCCAGCCTTAATAAATGGTTTTATAACTACAAACTAAGCAATCTGCGCAAGAGGGCGCCCCCTGTGGGGCTTGGAGCCGAGGGGCTCAGGGCGGTCGCTGGCGATGAGATTGAGGGAATTATGACTTTTCTTTGCAAGCTAAGAGTCGGAAGAGCTAGGTGTTTTTTTACGGCTTAACGTGCTTTCTGCTGCACGGAACACCTGATGGTTTATATAATAGTATAGGTTTCTTTAAAACTCTTAGAATCCTCATTAGCGAGTTTATTAGAATACGATACTTATAAGGAATCCCTATACTTAATCAAATTTGTTCACCCGTCCGTATATAATGACATTATTCACAGATATATTTTGTATAGAAAATTTGTTTATGTTTGTGACTTCAGCTGCTTTGTATCGATGTTAAAAATAAATAATAAAAATATAGAAATCCTTTTTACTAGTATGTATTTTATTAAAAACTAGCTACACCACGCGGGTTCAGCCGCGTAGATCCCGTTCCCGTGGAAATCTCGACTTAAAATATAACCAATGACACTCACAAACTTTGCAAAATCGGTTCAATAGAGCCAAATATTAGCCCCTACAACCACACATACAATTTACAAACTTTACCTAACATCTAAGTATATAAGTTTTAAAATACAAATTTGTAGCCCTCAAAAAAATACCATAATTGTTTCATGAACTTGCATATTGGAATGTAATTTTTACAAGATTCGTTTTCAGTGAAATAAAAGATTATAAATGTAAAAACTGACATTGCATTTCAATTTATTACCCTTAAAAAAATACAAAGACTAAAAATAATCAAATTAAATTATTACAAATACACTGTTTCGTTCGTGAATTACCTTACGGACCCCTAATTTTCGACCGCTATCAATCGTTGAGAGCCGTTGGCAGCGATGTAATGTGCCCACATGATAATAATGTATATTTCGTGTTTGTATTTCAATCTAAAATATTATACAATTCAGATATTATAATTATTGATTTAGATTGTTTTTCGGACGGACAAATGTTATTCAAATAGTTATAGTTATCCATGGGGCTTTTGCTACTTCATCTCTCCCCGTTAGCGACCGCCATGAGCCGAGGTCCAAGTCCCACAGATTTTATGTATTGTGGTTAGGTTGGTCTAAAATTTGTTATGAAGAGGTAAAAACATAGTTTTATTTATCTCAACATTAGCGGTTTTCGGTGACTGAAAAGGAACCTCGTACGTAGGTTTCCGAGCCTTTACAAATTGAATTCGTAAAAAAAAAAGTCATAATCCCTAAATCTGCCCGCCAGCGATCGCCCTGAGCCGAGGTCCAAGTCTCATGGGCGTCCCCTCTTGCACAGGTTGCTTAGTTTGTAGTGTTTAAACCATTTATCTAGGCTAGAGCTCTGCTCGCCTTGTTATATTACTTCTCGGCTCCGTAGCATGATATTTCTTAGCCTTCTTCATAAAACAAGCATACCAACCCTAAATTTTACTATACAAGCTCTGGTGACTTAACTTCCATATGTTACGGGTGTGGGTATATAGTTCCACTGCGCTAGTCGACCCAAAGTGCCTAAAAGTGTATGCCGCGGTACACTGGTTTACCGCAGTAATTATTAGTTGGTGTGCACCATTAAAGCGCGTGCGTCGTTATAAATACTCATGGTCCACTACTACAATAATATCAAATGTGCTTACCTAATAGACAGAACAAGCTATTGGGCACTATTTAGTTAAATAATAAAGTTAAGACTAACTTATTATATGTTTCAAAATTGAGATTATAAACTTCGACCACCGGCAGGATTCGAACCTGCATCTTAGGTTAAGCCCCTAATGCCTTAACCAATTAGGCTACGGTGAAACCACAGGTCGGTCGTCGAAATTTATTAATCCCTTTATAACACGTCTCTAAGGGGGACGTTAATGACGTTAGTGCTTTATTAATCTCAATTTTGAAACATAGTTTATAGTAAACTTTTCCAAGTATTCAAAAACATTTAAAAATGGTATAATAATATACTAGTATATATACATTCAATTTTCGTGTTCCTAGACGTACCTTGCACACTAAAAGTTTGCAAAACACTGGACTAGCGTATTAAGCGAGCTACCTCTCTCACATAAGTTCACCACACACGCTTATCTATGGTGCGTATGGTGCCCACACCCATATGGGGGTAGCTTGAGTGACAGGCAGACGGCCTCACACTATTTACGTACATCACAATATCTAAACAATCAAGGCCGTGGATTTTATACAGACATGCGATTTTCTACATACACCATTTTAGTCGTTACTAGTAAATGGCAGGATGATTTGCCCACCAGCATTAGTATCCAAACGTAACATTAAGCTCTGCTAGTAATGTTATTAACAAAGACATCATTTTTTTAAAGACTAAAGAAAAAAATACACATTTTTTATTCCCTCAAGGATAAGATCAATAAGATGATCCTAACACATTCCAAGTCATTTTAATCTGTAATTTTTATTGATCATAATCATCATCATCAGCCCGTACTACGTCCACTTTTGAACATGGGCCTCCTCCCGAGGGAGGGTAAATACCTCAAATATGGCAAATGCCATATTCACCACGCTTGGCAGGCGGGCTGGTGCCAGCAGTATTATGTTGTACCACACAAGGAGACGCTGCTGCCCGTTCCTTGATATACGATTATTATAGATGATGTTATAACAATCGGGACCAAAGGCTTAACGTGTTTTCCGAGCCACGGACGGTAGTCCCTCAGCCAACCAGACCCGGAAAGAAATCTTAGAATTTACACAAAGATTTCCTGTCCGGCGTGGGCATTATCAATCAAACCCACGACTTCCTAGATTTAAAGCAAGCCAAATACCGCCACGCTACGAAGATTGATTTTGAATAAGAATATATAGATCCAGGCTATCATATATATTATATATATATATATCTTTATATATATATAATTCTTCTGTGAGTGTGTATGTCACTGAACTTCTCTCAAACGACTGGACCGATTTTGATGAAATTTTTTGTGTGTGTTCAAGGGGATCTGGGAATGGTTTAGATTCACAATTTTGTCCGCTGGACAATGTTTTTTTAATTAATTTTTAATTTATTAGTAGTTGCCTGAAAACCCCTTAAAACAGCCTTTTTCTTTTTCCCATACAAACGTTTTCTAACTAAAATGTAGAGTCAATTTGAGCTTTATTTTTTTGCTAAGATTTTTTAGGGTAGGTGTAGGGTAGGGTAGGGGTAGATTAGGGGTAGGTGTAGATTAGGGGTAGGTGTAGGGTAGGTGTAGGGTAGGGGTAGGGTAGAGGTAGGGTAGGGGTAGTGTAGGGTAGGGGTAGTGTAGGGTAGGGGTAGTGTAGGGTAGGGGTAGTGTAGGGTGGGGGTAGTGTAGGGTAGGGGTAGTGTAGGGGTAGGAGTACCGCATAAACGAAGTCTCTACGGCCCAGTTTATTTTATACAAATGTTTAGGTCTTTTATGTATCGATTGAGGCAGTACGAAGTCTGCCGGGTCAGCTAGTATATATATAAAGTAAAAATTATGTTGTTTTTTTCAGTGGGCATAAGTTAGTATAAAAGACAAGAGGCTAAATACACTTTCACCTCTAAACCAGAGGCTCTCAAAATGGTTTCTTGTTGACTCCTTTAAAAACTTTACTAGTTTTGGTGAACCCCCTGTTTCTTCATTTCCATCATATTACACACTTACAACTAGTGAACGCGACGAGTCTTTTCTGGACCCCTAGGGATCCATCTGAACCATTTTGGAAACCACTGCTCTAAACTTTTACTTTTCCTCACTGCAAAAAGACAAGCATACTGCCTTAATTTTCATAATTTACTCGAGTAAAAATGGAATAATTAATAATCAATTCCCATTTGAATATTCCCCTTTCTATAAAAATCGCGCAACAATGGAGCAACATACCAGTCGCCCGCATACAACAATTCAAATCAGCGAGCCTGCGCTAGAAGCCTAGCGGCCATAAATATGTATGTACCATACACGAACGCCACCGGTATTGATTTTGTGTCGAAAAAAATTTATTTTTATCTCCTCTGCCTAGTTTAAAGATAAACCATGATAAGCTAAATTAAAAACGCAGTAAATTATTCTGTGATATGATATCATGTTTTTGGGTTTATTATATAGAAAATGTAAGCTTGGAAAACTGATATTTTAAGTTCTTTAATAATAAATCTGGTGCTTAACTCTGCATGTATTTAACTAAACGTTTTTAAATCAAGTGGAAATTTCAAATCTGGGAGTTGATATCGAATCTGGGAGTTAATATTGTACTACTAGCAGCGCCTTGTGATTATATTCTCATTATTTTGCTCCAGTTGTTCGGAGCTTGATGTTTTGTAACCTTTGTTACAGCTTATAAACTATTCCCGTGCAAACGTTCAGCCAAATCCGTTCAGTAGTTTCTGCAAGAAAGAGTAACAAACATCCATCCATCCACACATGTACGGACACGCGTTTATAATATTAGTAAGGATTTCAGGGCCGTAGCTGCCGTCGTGTCAATGCTACGGGGCTCCAGGCTACAAAGGCCCCGAGTGTGTGGTAGGGCCTGTCTAATAAGTTTTTATACAAGGCACTTAAAGAGCCCGCTTCGATACTGCTAGCTTGTCTAACTAGGTACTGCTTCGCGTGTTTTAATCAATTTTGACAAGGATTCAACTGAATCTTTGTAACTCAAAAGGAAGATCAACAATTACATAAAGCTACGAGGTACTACTAACTTAAAACTGCGTAGTATACCTTAGCAGCAGGGCTTGATTTATAGGTCTGTAGGCCTCGGGACAACCACAAAATGAATAATTTGTGGCCTCAAATGAATTCCTAAATGTATGTTCGCAACTTAAGAACGACATGATCAATTTGGCTGAATCTTTTCATATTGTAATCGTAAGATGCAGGGCACGAACGGAGTATAATAAAAAAACAAGTTAATACAAAGTACGGAAGATAAAGGTACCAAACAGCGAAAACATTCAAAAGAAATGTAACTTATGTTTACTCAACGGAATTTAAAAACATAGAAAGTCTCTACTGTGGGGGCCCATATTATGGGGACCCCGGGGCACCAATTGCCCTCCCTTAAATCCGACACTGCATAGCAATAAATGAGCTAGCATTTAACAATTACAACTTTACAATAAAACTAACACTATAAAATTAATTCAACACCCAAACTATTCCTCCATTTATTCTATGTTTCCTCACTTCTCAATAAGTTATCGTGGTTCCAGTTATGTCCGGGAAGTGCCGATGGGCCAATCGTCCCGACCCTTGTACCCGGGTACTATGTGTCCCGGGACTCGATGTAAACAAATCTTTGGCCCGGGCTATATATGTCTAACGATTATGGATGTCGTTTTGTAGTGATAGATTTCATGTTTGACCACGTTATTGGGAGTCTACACAAATTTTGTGTAGTTTTCGAAGGCGATTTGTAGTTTCGCATGAAAATACAAAATATGTACTCATTTCTACGAGTGATGCAAAAAAATTTGTTAGTTTTGTAAGTAATTTGTATAGTTTGGTGTGTACGACTTGAAGAGGATGCTTTCTTATATATTTTTTTTTTTTTTTTTTTTTTTATTGAAGAGGGAGGCAAACGAGCAAGTGGGTCACCTGATGGTAAGTGATCACCGCCGCCCATGTACACTCGCAACACCGGAGGAGTCGCAAGTGCGTTGCCGGCCTTTAAGAAAGGAATAGGCTCGCTTCTTGAAGGTTGCCATGTCATACCGGATCGGAAACACCTCCGCTTTTAATTGATTCCACAGAGAGGTCGTGCGCGGTAAAAAGTTTCTCGAGAAACGCACGGTGGAGGACAACCATTCATCCAGGTGATGTTGGTGGAAGTTCTGGCGAGTGGATCTAAGGCGGAAAGCAGCGGCAAGAAATACCTAAGATTGCTAGTATGAAATTTTGATTATTATTAAGATAGCCTCCACTTGACAACCTCCGTAGCGTAGCGGTATTTGGCTCGCCTTAAATCTCAGAGGTCGTGGTCGTGGGTTCGATCCCCACGCCGGACAGGAAATCTTTGTGTACTTTCTAAGATTTCTTTCCGGGTCTGGTTGGTTGAGAAACTACCCTGCGTGCCTCGGAAAGCACGTTAAGCCGTTGGTCCTGATTGTTAAAACATAATCTATAATAATTGTATAACAAGCAACGGGCAGCAGCGTTTCCTTGTGTGGCACAACATAATACTGCGGTCACCAACCCGCCTGCCAAGCGTGGTGACTATGGCCCTCCCTCGGGAGGAGGCTCATGTTCAGCAGTGGACGTTAAACAGACTGATGATGATGATACTTAAAAACAAAAACACATCTATACTACGCACCTATATAATGATTTATTGACATAACCATATTTTATTCAAGGACAATTAAACCAACACCATAAGGCAATAAAAGCAATTAAAATGACGGATTAATTTCAATCTAAGTTATACACACATTCGATTCAAAATGGATCAGTGTTTTTGTGGATTTATGCTCCTTCTAGAGGTGATACAATTTGAACTTCCACGTGTTGTATTGTTTGACTGACCTTCAATTGCCTTGTGGTTTCCGAATTCGAATAGGCCACCCCATGTCTTCCCATGTGCTGTAAGAGGCCACACTAAGGAATATACAGCTAATGGATGGGCAGCAGCATCTATCAGTTCAAGGTTACGTACCATCTTATCACGATCACCAATATGCCTGACAAGCTTGGTAATTACGACAATAGATCTCAACGACAAGTTGAGTTGACAAGATTTGTTAAGCAGGGTTCGTAAAAGGGCTGACGAAGACCTTTAAGGCCATACCGCATTGATACGGCCACAGCGACGAGGTGACGATCCTATGTAACAAATCAATTTTGCTTGTCATTCCTGGAGTGCGGCCGCTGTCATATTTTTATATGAGTTTGTTTTCACAAAGTCGCCATCACGTCGCAGCCACCTTAGTTATTACGGTCTTGCCCTAAAATAATGAGTAGTTCTACCTCTACTAATTATGTGTTGTCTTGAATATAATGAGCGTCCATTGTTACTTACTAATTTAGTTGTTGTTTTCGAAATATGACACCGAGGCAGGTTATAAAAGGTTTTCATATCATTGTATTAGGCCTTCTGTCCGTCCTCAAATCAGGCGTTCTGCCCACCCCACAGACACGAATACAAACACAAACGTATATTAATCTAATCACACTCCGTTTCGCCAAGAATGTGTGAGTATACGTCTTTAATAATATCTGGGGGTAGCGCCCGGGGGGTGGCAGGGGCCGCCCCACCCCATACTAGTGAAAAAATATATCCTAAGGAAAACAATATTATAAATTGGAGGCCGCGTGTGTGCGCTCCGTAGAAACGGCGATGTATTTTCTCTCGTATGTCTTTTTATTTCATTTTACTTTATTTTATTCCGCATGTGATGTAGTATTTTTTTTTTTCACTTTTATTATATTTTCTTTGACGTAGCGAAGCCCTGGATGACAATGTGGGCGAATCGAATTCTGCCGACGCGGCAAAGTCACTTTTTGCGACGCGCGTCGAAATTAACATTCGCCTTAAAATATGCTTTTCTTTTTTTTTCGCCTTCCCGACGCCAAAGGGAGGCGCCATTTTTGTCGAGAAATACAATATTCCATGTACAAATCACTTTGTGTAACAATTTCATATGATTAGACATCGGTATTTGTTGAAGTCTGTTTTATAGATATGAGTACACACACGTAGAGAAATACATTAGTGTATGTAGATTACGTTCGTGTGTCCTCTGAATATTTATTTCAGATATTACATTATAGTGAAAGACTTTTTTATTAGATTTTGTTAGCGAGTTTAGTAGGAATTTCAAGTTATGATGGCCTTGAAATGGCACGTGTAAGGAAAAGTAAATTGTTTGGTATATTTTGATCAAAATTTATAGGACGCAGGCTGCTTTGTGAAATATTGGCAGTGCTTACAACTGATTAAAATACTTGCTAGTTTTCCACAATGAGATGTGGTCTTAGTTGACAATGTTTTGGGATTTGCATTCATATTTGATGCCTTAATTTGATGGTGAGGAAAACCGAATGTGGCAATTTACGTTTTAGTCACATTGCATTACCAATTGATTCGCTTTAAATTATAACATTATTAGCGACCCGCCCCAGCTTCGCACGGGTGCAATGCTGATGTACCATACATATAAACCTTCGCTCTTAAATCACTCTATCTATTTAAAAAACCGCATCAAAATCTGTTTCGTAGTTTTAAAGATCTAAGCATACAAAAGGACGGACAGACAGCGGCAAGCGACTTTGTTTTATATTATGTAGTGACTATAGCTTTCCGTGTGAGGTGTCACCCGCGGAGCTCCCGGTCCCGTGGTAACTTCAAAATAAAATGCAGTCTTTCTCGATAAATGGGCTATTTAATCTAACTTTTAAATAATTTTTCGAATTGGGCCATTAGTTCCTGAGATTTGCGCGTTCAAGCAAACAAACAAACTCTTCAGCTTTATATATTAGTATAGATAATTTTGTACCTTACTTAAACATGTTTATAGATGACTAACTTCAAATGGTAAAATAATTTTTTAAATCGGTCCACTACTTTTTGAGCCAATTTGTTACAAACATACTTACATACAAATCTATCCTCTTTATAATATTATTATAGATAGCTTAGATAGCTATATGTTACAGACTATCATAGATGATATGCTCGGTTGTTCAACTAGGTCACAGGACGGGAATTTTGATTGAACTGTTTCATTATGTCTGTAGGAAGCCGTACTATATTATAAACTAGCTGTCCAGCGCGGTTTCACTCGCGTAACTCCCGTCCCCGTGGGAACTTCATCATTAAATCAAGACCTCAGAAGCATAAGGACGGATGGACTCTATACTTCAGAAGCATTAATGTGCCAGTTTACTATAAAGGCACATACGAAGAATGTTTCTGACGTATACTGAGCACTAAAAGTATAGTATAACGTACGAACGATGTGCTGGTTCATATTTGCTTTAACACAAAGTACAGACAAGATATTAAGAAGAACAGGAGATAATTTAATACAGAGTATTCGATAGTGGAATCATCTTAGCTTGCGCGCTACGTTATGCTACGAATTTTCCCATGCTACGCGTTTTCTTATGCTATGCACTGTCTCATGCTAAGCACTTTCTTATGCTACGCATTTTCTCTTGCTACGCCTTTTCCCATGCTAAGCGTTTTTATATGCTTCGCTCTTTCTCATGCTAAGCACTTTCTTATGCTACACATTTTCCCATGCTACGCATTTTCACATGCTACGCTCTTTCTCATGCTAAGCACTTTCTTATGCTACGCATTTTCCCATGCTACGCGTTTTCTTATACTGCGCTCTTTGCCATGCTAAGAACTTTCTAATGCTACGCATTTTCTCTTGCTACACATTTTCCTATTCTAGGCGTTTTCTTATGCTACGCACTCCCTCATGCTACGTGCTACGAAAATGAACAGAACAATTAATTTTAAAAAGAGCACATCTCAAATGATTTGACAAATTACATGTGCCCTTTTCTAAATTGCAATATTTTAACACTCTAATAGCCCTTTAACGTCGACTGTTGTAGATGGGCCTCCTGTTTATAGACCTTGGCAAACCAGGGTCGTTAAGGGATCTGCGATCACCATGCTTGGCAGGCTTATTGGTGATCGCAGTAAGATGGTAGGTAACCTTGAGCTGAAAGATGCTGCTACCCATCCATCAGGTGTATGTCCCTTAGTCGCCTCTTACCACACCCATTTTTTTTCTCTGTCTGTTTGTACGGGATAATCTCCAAAATTGCACCGATTTAAATGAAATTTTGCAAGGTAGTTTTATTTTTATTCACAAAAAATGTATGAGTTCCCGTGGGATACTTAAAAAACCGAAGAAATAACAAACATCACGCGGACAAAGTCGTGGGCATCAGCTAGTTTAACAATAAAGTTCATATGATAACGTGGGATGCGTGGATGAAACCGGGCGCAGAAAGTTAGTTCTGATATATAAATTAGGATGAAAACATAAAAATAATATGATTCAACAGGGTTATTAGTAACTCTTCAAGTGTTAAAAACCCGTATCGATGTTACTGATATCTAGCGGATGTCCCAGTCTAGATTATTTAGATAAAAGTGACACAGTGTCGATGTTAAAACGCGGTTATTATAAACTAGCTTGTGCACACCACTTCATCCACGTCGAACAGTTAGTTACTTGTTTTTTAATATTACTAGCAGAGTTTTGCTGTCTACTAGTTACCCCCTCGTGCTAAGCTAAAATGCTTGTGTTACTAGTGGGTTCATGTCAATTGTGCAATGGGTGGGGTTCGAACCGGCGACCTCAAGATCACAAGTCCGACACCCTAGCCATTGGGCGACGGCCGCTTCCTTGGAAGAACCGCGATTATTAACGTTCTTCTTCGATGTTCCACTCCTTTTGGATTTAGAGTATTCATAGCCTATAGCCTTCCTTGATAAATGGATTTGTGCCTCGGTCGTCCCACAGAGTCTCGTCCCACATAAAAAATTCCCCACTTGTCCCAATTTGTATGCCTCGCTCGTCCCAAAACTTAATTTTCAATATTTTATTCCCCGCTCGTCCCAATTCGTATGCCTGGCTCGTCCCACATTTTTTTCATATGAGTTTAATTTGATTTAATTGTACAGTCAGCCTAAAAACCTGACTGACCAGAAAGATAAATAACCTCATGTTGCGGAAAATTTGATGAACTAATTCAATCCGAGACTCCACTATAATATAAATTATAAAATTACAAGTTACGCCACCATGACAGTTTTTTTCTGATCAAACTTTAGGTTTAGATTGAAGGCATTAATAAAGTACACATAGCCGACCCTAAGTACAAACCCTGTGCACCCCACTGCTTAGACCACTACTATTATTATTGTCCTAGAACAAGTTTTTGAATGTTTATAGCTTCGGTATTTTTGTGCGACCGGATTAGAGCTTGCTCTCTCGCTCTGCTTTCTTTGTATTAATCAATTGACCAATGGCGTGGCTTTGCGTTATCAGCGCAATCGGAGCAAATGCGGTTACAAAGTGCATCTGCTAATTTTAAATATGAGGTGTTTACATTAAGCGTGGTGTATTCATAGAGTGAGGGTGATATTTGTAAAGTTTTAAAGGGTAAGTAATAATTATAATTATGTCGATTTTTTCATATTTTGTGAAGTCATGATTTGACTTATATCACTATTGTGGTAATTATTTACTTTTATATTAGTTGCTGTCTAAGGATTATGGTCTTTTATTATATGCATACTTAACTCTGTGCCTCCTGTGAAAAAGAGTACATCGCTACTTTTTAGGAGACGCAAATAAAAACGCAATTAAAGTTAAATAAAAAGAGAATGTTCAAAAAGCATATAGCTCTATGCACAGCGTTAGCTTTGCTACCACCTGAACTTAAATGCGATGGATGGCTATATATAATGGAGGATTGTCCGAAAACTCTCAATATTGAGAAATTCAATGACTATTTTATATCGGCATGGCTTGACAACGAATATTATCGAGGCAAATGGGATTTTTGGGGGGATATCTACAGAACAAATAACCCAGTGGAAGGCAGTAACGCTAGACTAAACAGAACATATTCGGGAAAGCTGAACATCATTAGCTTTTTGAATGTGATCAAAAACGACGCTGTTCTTTCTTTAGCTCGCCAAGGTAAACCTCGGCGTGCTGATGATATAGCTCATGACAAATATATATTTGATTCTGTAACGGCAATGTTGAATGGCACTATATCACTGGGCCATTGCCTGGAAAAAATCAGCCCTTTTGTTTATTAATGATATTAATGTGTCTATATTAATGATAAGTTTAAAAATGTTGATTTTTTGGAGATTTAATTGTTAAAATACTACTTTCTCATAAATAGTAGGTTGATTAAAATACTGTGATTGTAATTTGATTGTGATATTAGTTACGTAATAAAGATTTTTAAATATAAATATTTCAATTTATGTTGAAATACCACATTAACATAAATAACATAACGTGGTACTTCTATAAGGTACATATAGGTAAATACAAATGTGTATACGGTCTATAATTATTTGACTGTTACTTATATACAAATGTTGATTTTTTGGAAATTTAATTGTTAAAATACCACTTTTTCATAAATAGGAGGTTAATTAAAATACTGTGATTGTGATTTGATTGTGATATTAGTCACGTAATAAAGGTTTTTTTAAATAAGTAGTTCTAATTATGTTGAAGTATCTCAGATAAATATTACATGTGTAATACATATATATTTATCTTAACGTGGTACTTCTATAAGATAAATACAAATGTGTATATTGATAGGTGTAATTAATAGTACTGTGATTTGGATTTGATTGTGATACTAAATAATAAAGATTTTCCTAAATTGCAATAGATCTTTTAATTATTAAAATTAAAAACATGCACCGCGGATGCATACCTAGAACTGGAAGTATTTAATATCTTTATGTTATTAGAAATAACTATTATTTCAATTTATTGGAAGATATAGTACAATATTTTTTGTCAACTGTACTTTGAATTTGCCAGGAATGTGGGACGAGTGGTGACTTTAAAACTCAAGTGGGACGAACGAAGAATTCTTTGGAATGTGGGACAAGATAGTGGGACGACAGAGGCACAAATCGATAAATGGGCTATCTAACACTGAAAGATTTTTTTGAAGTCGGAACAGTAGTTCTCGAGATTACCAGGTTCAAGCAAACAAACTCTTCATCATCATCATCAGCCTGTATACGTCCACTGCTGAACATGGGCCTCCTCCCGAGGAAGGGTACTTGCCATAGTCACCACGCTTGGAATGCGGATTGGTGACCGCAGTATTATGTTGTACCACACAATGAAACGCTGCTGCCCGTTCCTCGATATACGATTGTAATAGAATATGTTACAACAATTGGGACCAACGGCTTAACTTGCTTACCGAGACACAGAGGGTAGAACCTCAACCAACCAGACCCGGAAAGAAATCTTAGAATTTACTCAAAGATTCGCTGTCCGGCGTGGAGATCGAACCCACGACCTCAAAGATTTAAAGCGAGCCAAATACTGCTACGCTTCCAACAAACTCTTCAGCTTCATAATAATAGATGGATAAATAAATATAAAATTATTTTTATCGTATTTATTCGTGTATTCCATGCCTAATCTCCAAAATGGGAAAACCAATATAGACGGGACTTCCTTCTAGAAATCTCATTATTATAATTTGAAGTAACGCAGGTTTGTTTTTTAATCTGGCTATTTTTCGTCACAAAATTTTTCTTATTTTACGAAGATAAAATTACGGGCAGTAGTTGTTATAATAAATCAATTTTATTATTTAGCACAACCTGGAACCGTGTTGATTCAAAAAGTGGACAAGAATCAAAATCTTTTTAAGCGGCTTGGACTTGTGATCTTGAGATCGCCGGTTCGAACCCCACCCATTGCACTACCGACGTGAACCCACTGCACACAAGCATTTTACCTTAGCAAGAGGGGTTAACAAGAATACTAGTAGACAGCAAAACTCTGCTAGTAATCTTTTAAAAAAAGGAGTTTCCTATAAATACTTACTAATATTATAAACGCGAAAGTTTGTGAGTATGCACGGTCGGATGTTTGTAACTCTTTCACGCAAAAACTACAGAACGAATTTAACTGAAAGTTTGCACGCGGATAGTTTACAAGCTAGATCATTATATAGGCGAAAAAAGAGGCGGTCTTTCCTAGACTCAAAGCGAGAATTGAATACTTCTGGGTTCGATTCCCACACCGGACAAGAAATCTTTGGGAACATTTTACGATTTCTTTCCATGTCTGGTTGGTTGAGGGACTACCCTCCGTGCCTCGGAAAGGACGTTAAGCCGTTGGTCCCGATTGTTACAACATCATCTATAACAAGCGTATACTTACCAGGTAACGGTCAGCAACTTTTTCCTGTGTATTACATAAAACTGAGGTCACCAATCCGCCTACCAAGCGTGGTGACTATGGTAAAAACCACCCCTCGGGAGGAGGCCTATATTCAGCGGTGGACGTTATACGAGCTGATGATGATATAGGCGAACATCACCCTCCGACCCACTGGAGTAAAGTAACGCGGGAAAGACCGTGGGGCGCAGCTAGTAAGTGATATAAATGTATTTTGAATTAGCTAGAAATACATATATACAAATAAAAGTATTTGTATATATGTATTTTATTCATGTTATAAATAAAAGTAAAAACAATTTTTATATTAGACGTCTTTCGAAAAACAATGATAAGTAGTATCACCCCCATCCACTTCAAAATTGGACCGATTTAAAAGACAACAAAGTCAAAACACGTCTGATTCCACAAAAGATACGATGCAACAAAAGGTAAAGAATCCAAATCCATTGAAAACAAAATCTGATCAATAATAATCTTGTTGGGAAACGTTCAATTGACAACCTTTGTCGCAAAATACCTTCGTTCGTCGTTTGAGGTAAATATCCCATTTTTATCAGCGATCATGGTGACCCTAGTGTGACAGCACGTGTTTACAAGTTGTTATTTCATTGAACTAGTTGTAAAACATATATATTTTTTTGTTTACCGTATTTCGTAATGTTTTTCGTGAAAGTTATCATGTTTCAGGTGTTAAATTATGTTAAAAGTACGTATGTACCTACCTTAGAGTTAGAACTTACGTGATCGGTGAGTCATACAAGACAAATTTTAATCATGTCGAAGATTGGCTAAGTAATGTGGATCATTACCGATAGATGGCACTAACGTCCCCCCTAAAGACGTTTTACAAAGAGATTAATACATTTCGATGACCGGCTGTGGTTCCACCGTAGCCTAATTGGTTAAGGCATTGTGGGCTTTACCTAAGATGCAGGTTCGAGTACTGCCCGGTGGTCGAATTTTATTTATCTAAATTTTGAAATATAATATAAGGTAAACTTTGCCATAAAGTGTTGCCATAAAGTTTGTAATAAAGACATGTAATAAAAATTAAAGAAATTTGAACTGTTTCAAGAAATTTCTAAATTGAGATTTATAAATTAAGACCACCGACAGAACTCGAACCTGCATCATAGGTTAGCCTCAAATGTAAAATATACAAAATAATTAAATGGTAAATACGGACGGTGTCATCGATTTAATATTTAATTCCAAATGCAACTTTGGTGATATTTGTCGAAGTAATGTTGATCATTACCGATAGATGGCACTAAGATTCCCCTTAGAGACGTGTTTTAAAAGATATTGATAAATTTTTATAATCGGCTGGGTTCCACCGTAGCTTAATTGGTTAAGTTGGTTCTTATCGTTTATTTTACTGTTTCACATTTATTAAATTCGGACTAACTATTTAGCTACCTCTTGGCCTCTAAAAATTTACTCTTCTAGATCTTTTCACAACGAAGTACCTATATGTTACAAATAAGTTGAAGGAGTTCAAAAATAATGCGAATGGCTTCGGTAAAGCATGTGCTTGATATGGTGGAGGCTCTTCCGTGTTCCGGGTGTATATTTACATAAGTTCTGAAATCAACTAAGTGACATAGAAAAAATTTAATCTTTACTAATATTATAAAGAGGAAAAGTTCGTAGTTTCGATTTTTTTGTATGTTAGTTTCGAATAAACTCGAAAACTACTAGATGGCTTTCGATAATTCTTTCACCATTAGAATGCTACATTATCGCTGGGTAACATAGGCTATATTTAATTATGATGTTCCCACCGGAACTTGAGCTACGTTAGTAAAATCGTGCACCGGTAGCTAATCTGAGAATAAATTAATAAAAAATAATAAGTAAATTATAAAACACTAGCTTCCCGCGCTTAGGTTTCACCCGCGTTACTTCCATTCCCTTGGGAACTTCATAATTAAATATAGCCTATATTAATCAGTGATAATATAGCATTTAAAACGTGAAATAATGTTTAAAATCGGTCCTGTACTTTTTGAGCTAATTCGTTACAAACATATTTACATACAAATCTTTCCTCTTTATAATATTAGTATAGATTTAGTTTCTTGAAACAACCTTCACCACAAATACTAACGGATAATTTTCTTAGAATATTTAATATTTATTAAATAATTAATTTAAATTCCCTTCAAAATGTATGTATTTTAGAAGGAAAACCGCTGTTTATTGGTCAGTCTTATGATTCTTGCAATTTAGTTCCAATAAGTATATTAGAAGCAATTAAGTGCTCATTTCTGCAAATTCAAGGAAAAGTCATCATTTGACTTACTTAGTGTTCTGCTTGTGTTTCAAAATATCATCATCATCAGCTCGTATAATGTCCACTACTAAACATAGGCCTCCCGAGGGGTGGTTTTTACCCTAGTCACTTCGCTTGGCATGCGGATTGATGACCGCAGTATTTATGTTGTACAAGGAACCGCTACTGCCCGTTACCTGGTATACGCTTGTTATAGATGATGTTGTAACAATCAGAACCAACGGCTTAACGTGCTTTCCGATGCACGGAGGGAAGTCCATCAACCAACCAGACACAAAATTAAATGGGATGAGACCCCATGGGATAACTTGGGGTGGTCTATTTTAAGCCGGAAACCTAACGGCACACACCTCTATCATATCAAACTATTGGCAATATATTATTAGATACTTACTAGCTACGCCTCGCGGTTTTACCCGTGTTACTCTGCTCCAGTGGGTCGGAGCGTGATGTTGGTTGAGCCTATATGTTAATCCAGCGTATAACCAATCCTAGTGCAAAATTACAGCCAATTCCGTTCAGTAGTTTTGGCGTGAAAGAGTAACAAACATCGATCCATCCATACTTACAATCTTTCGCGTTTATATTTTATAAATTTATGTTATACTAGCTGTGACCCGCGGTTTTATGCGCGTTATTCTACTCCGGTGGGTTAAAGCGTGATCGTTTGAACCTTATATGTTAATCCAGCTTATAAACTATCCGTGTGCAAACTCTCAGCGAAATCCGTTCAGTAGCTTTTGCGTGAACGAGTACCAAACATCCGCATCCACACATACTCATAAACATTCACGTATATTATAGTATTAGTAAAGATTTATACTAGATTTAGTATCAAAGTACAATCGCCTTAATATAAAAGTGACTATGTATTTAATATAATTTTATATTCTAATAAATATTTTTTAATATTAGGAATTGATTTATTGACACAAGACTGACAAGACTTCTAGTGCACCTGAAATAAATTGAAACAATTTTATAGTAAATGTTACTTATTTATAATTGATTTTGTATCGTTTGTAATTTTTTTAGACAAGTACAAGTGTACGTATTAATAGGTACATAAGTGCTGAATAAGTATCGTTTAATTTGTTTATTGATTCTTAATACCTACTGCAATAAAAATAAACATTTATTTCCTTTCGAATATATGCAATGTAAAAAAAAGATTCCCAAAGTTATATTGTATTATTTTGTATTATTAGTAATTATATTGATACGAAACTTTATTAATGTAGGTACCAAAAATAAACATCATATTTTCTCTTCAAGGACTAATAATCTTTAACAAAGTTATACTTTTAAAATCTCAATACAAGGGCCTGCTCAGTATTTATTAGTATGTAATGAACTTTATGGATTTTCCTTCAGATAAAATAATTAATAGTTAACTTTGAAGCTAACAGAAACTTATATTATAAAATAAAACTTAAACAAATATTTAATCATTTCGTTCTACTTATAGAGTTCCACAATTAAGTATTGGTCTCGCAATGTTCGAGATTTTTCTAAACATTTTTCTATAACAAAATATCCGAATCATATATTAATTAACGCGGCAACTTCAGACGTATCCAACATACTAACAACTAAGTATATTGATTTTTCCACCCCACGCTGCCCTTTGCGAAATTATCGAAATCCAACAAAACCATCCCGGCCGAAACTGGTAAGAAAACTAATAACCCGTCTTACACCACCCTGTATAACATACACGCACACACACACAAACACGTATGAAGCATCAACAAAGTACAGTCACACACATTGAAAAGACACACGCACACATCCGTGACCCCAAAACTCTAATTATATACGTCCACGAAGAAAATAAAGATTGGGGAAAAATTTTACAAGAAACAAGTGAACTGGACTGGGGTGGGACTGACCGCTCCCCGTCATTAAGCGCCCACCACCCCCCGGGGGGCTAGTTCTCCCCCTGGATGTTTAATAATATGAAGAATTGGAGATAATTTGCGAGAAACTAAATAAGAAACGCCGGACGAAAATTGAAAGGTCGGGGGTGGGGATTCTGTCTCGCTCTAGCGGAGTCGCGGGATCCCGGTAGTTGGTGAGCACTTGAAAAAGACTTGTAGGTACCTATATCATTTGAGTAGGTAGTGTAATAAATATTTCGTTTATAGCAATATACTAAGCAATAAGTTATACACGTCGATGCTTGGTGCGCGTTTCCCGACATTAATTTCCTTTTAATAGGGCCAATGAAAAATTTGATACGAACAACCTTGAAATATAAGGGGCTACACGATACCATACATTTTCATTGCTCTGCTATTATTAAAAGATTATTTTTTTAATTCACGATTGCAAGGTATCAATTTGTATTCATATTACAAAATGGCTGACTAAATTAAAATTGTTAACGAAATAGATTTAAAATTTTTATTTTAATATTCATGAAGAGTCTGCGTATACTTTCCGCTTATAATATTTTAAAACGAAATTTAATTTAAAAAAGATTCTTAAACATAGGTGTTTAAATTTAAAAAATAATAAACTAAGCTTAATTTACGTGTATTATATTACCTACTTGTTGTATACGGAAGTAAAATTAAAAATATATAATAGGTAGTAATTTTTATAATTGAAGGTTTACTTGTTGTATGGAGTTGTATATATATATATATTAAAAATGCAATAAGTCACACTCATGGCAATTTAATATTAATGATCACAAAATATCTTTCAACTTAATTTAATATAAGTATTAAAGCGATGACTATACTATGATAATTTTTTGCGGCATATTTGCCGCAAACAATTAGATGGCGGTACAATCAATGATATCTATTTTGAAAATATACTTAAAAATATTGTTTTAATAATGAAATAATTAATTTTATTCAGCACTTAGGTATTTACATACACTTGTACTAACAAATAATTCTTACTCTATAAGATATCCGACTAAGTAATTAACAGTAGTAGGTAGGCAATAGCAAATCATACAAATCTACAGACTGCAAAGTCCGTCCGTCTGTCCTGTGATATTTATTGCAATTAACCAATTATTATTATTATAACAAGAAATTAAAACCGCATCCAAATTGCAAGTGGTCACATTATATCTAAGTGGCACACACCTGACGGCACCCTTATGGCGTTTAGGACCACGCCCCTGGGTGCCACTGAAGTAAAAAGGAAGATATATAAAGAGGATGTGATCACCAGCACCGACTACAGGCGCTCAATCACAGGGCATGGGTAGGGGCGCAACGCGGTCCTCGCCGGCGAGAATCCTACTCTAGCAAACCTGCAACCTTTCACTAGCTACCTAAGTGGACGACCCGGAGAAAAAAGGAAGAAAGAAACTCCGGGGTTGTTCTTTTTCGTCATCTTTTGTTGTGTTTTAGTCTCTTCTTTTTTTTAAAAAAGCTTGTTAACAAAATCTCATTGATTACATTGCAATTATACCATGTGCGCTGATGTACGCTCTGAAACATTTCCATTAGTGTAAGCGAAGTATTTACTGGATTTCCTCAAGCAAAAGAAAAACAGCCTCTTGCACATGAAAACGGAGGAAACATCCACGCACATTTTTAAGGAACAAACTACACGACGTAAATCTCTCGTCATAGAGGACACAAAACTACCACCTCAAATACATCCATCAGCAAGACGACCAGCCACCGCAAGCAGCACCCGTTCACGAGTATGACGTGTGAGCACACAGCCATCGCCTCCCTCGCCATATTAGAGGAAAGGAGGCGACCCGACTCACATCGCCACCGTAAGCAATGACAAACAAAGGGAGCATGACGAACTCACTGACAGTAGCATTTGTGGAGTCAATAATAATAAAAAATATCTAAACTTTAACTCAGCATAGCATGTTCCAATACAAGTGAGTCTATACAAATTAAAATATTTAACCATTTTATAAATACATACTTATAAAATTACAACAGATAGGTACTTATTGTGAGAATGACTTTGTTTTACTGCTTGCACCATGCAGTTTTATCATTAATATAGTCATTGATTGTGTAATAACCCTTTTTCATTAGGGTATTCTTAACCTCGATTTTAAATTTATTAAGAGGTAAATCATGCACATATTCTGGAATCTTATTATACATGCGCACACTAAGCCCCACAAAAGAAGAATGAACTCGCTGTAAACGGTGGTATTCAGCACACAATCTAGGTTTATTTCTAGTATTTATTGTGTGCAAAGCACTTCTCTTTTGATGTATATTTAAATTATGTCTAAAATTAAACATGCATTATATTTTCATAAATGTATTGCATTATATTTTCATAAATAATTATTCATATATATTTTTTCACAATCTCTGATGCGTGCGGTATAAGTTAGAGATAGTCTGAGGCCGCCTAGTCGTGCGTGGGTTCTTTTTTTTTTTTCGGACGGAAATATGTAGTTAGCCAGGAGGCTTTTGCTACTTCACCGGGCATAAAGCCGTGCGTGGGTTCGATTCCGGAAAAATCTTTGTGTAATATCAAAGTTTTTTTTCAAGTCTAGTTCATGGCGCATTGTAATTATTTTTCTCTCCTTTAAAAACGTACAAAATTTTAAACATTATTCAAATTAAGTTTTGATTTTTATAATAAAATTATAAATAAATACCCAGTGACACAATATAAGTATAACGTGTAGTATATACCTACTTCCTAAATATGAATGTATAGAAACCGGCCAAGTGCGAGTCGGACTCGCGCACGTACGGTTCCGTACCATTTTCACAAATGGCAAAAAAAACAGTTTGTTGTATGGGAGCCCCCTTAAACATTTATTTTATTTTATTTTTAGTATTTGTTGTTATAGCGGCAGTTACGAAGAAACCTGGTGCCAGACAGACAGCGAAGTCCCGTTTTTACCTTTCGAGAAAAAGCGGAACCCTAAAAAGTACCCTACATAATTTGCTTTAAAAAGGAAGGATTTGTATTTGTGTGTATGTGTGGAATTACATAACTACTCTTATACATCGGTAGGGGAAAATATGACACGTCACTTGAAAGTGTCAAAAGTAATGTGACATGCGTGTCATAATGCAGTAATGATTGTGTCATAACGGGTCAAGTATGTCCTTACTGATCGAGTGTTACTACGTACGTCTTTTTGTTAGAACAATGTTTACCTATTTTTGGACATTGGATTTTTATAAAGTAGCTCGCTTTAAGTCTCGGAGGTCGTGGGTTCGATCCCCACAATGAACAAGAAATCTTTGTGTAAATTCTAAGATTTCTTTCCGGGTCTGGTTGGTTGAGGGACTACTATCCGTGCCTCGGAAAGCACGTTAAGCCGTTGGTCCCGATTGTTATAACGTAATCTATAACAAGCGGTATAACAGGGAACGGGCAGCAGCGTTTCCCTGCGTATTACAAAATAAAACTGCGGTCACCAATCCGCCTGCAAAGCGTGGTGACTATGGCGAAACCCTCCGTCGGGAGGTGGCCCATGTTTAGCAGTGGACGTTGTACGGGCTGATGATGATTTTGACGTTTACGGGCTTTATTTAAGTTCTTTTAGGTGTAATAATGATAGTTAAAGAGGACAGAAATAACACATAAAAAAAAACAGGGAAACATAACATCGACAAGTCTATTTTCATTCCAATATCCGTTCACCTGCTTTGGCGTGATTGGATAACAAATATCTGAACTTATAACAATCCTTTACTTAGCAGCCCTCGGTAGTGCGGCACGTTCCACGACCGCTGCTATTAACTTTGCAGAGCAGATAAGCATTGCCATTCAACGGGGCAATGCTGCCAGCATTCTGGAAACGTTACCAACTAGCATATAATAAGAATAAAGCTACCTTAAGCTGAGCCCATCAATCAGGTGTCTCTTAGTCGCCGCTTACGACAACACCATGGGAAGACATGGCAAGTCGGAAATAATAAAGATACGTGCGTGAAATTCGCAGTGGCTTAATTTCAAAACAAGATACAAATACCCCATAAATAGTGCGGCATATTCCACTGCAAAATTTTCAGCAGTCTACTTTGCCCCAACTTGGTGGGGCAAAGTAGCAAAATTCGAAAATACTTCTCTTACTCCACCTACACCCAAAATTAACAACACAATTAATTACTATTCCGTTTGTCTGTCCGTCATGTGACACAATTAACAACCAAGGATTCGATTGGCAATCTCAGGGCCCCGCACCTCATAAATATGTAGTTCCTCCGTATTGTTAACTGGGGAACGATTTATGGCTTCAGGCCTTCGATCACGAATATTAAATCGTAGCTAAAACTAAGGGATCGCTAGATTTCGGAAGATAGTGAAGGAAAGCTTGTGTTAAATAGAGTTTAACTGATAGAACGTTGAAATGTGAACTTTATTTCTATGTAGTATTACGTTCAAAATAAAAAAGCTGAATTTGGAAACGAACGAATGCTTAGTTGTAAACATTTGAACTAAGAAAAATCTATCTATATATCTATATTAATATATGAAGTTGAAGAACTTAAGGAAGTTCGTTTGCTTGAACGCACAATTGTCAGGAAATACTGGTCCGATTTGAATAATTCTTTCAGTGTTAGATAGCGAATTTATTAAAGCAGGAAATAGATTTGTATAAATTATGACGTTACCACAGGAACGGGAGCTACGCGGGAAACCGCGGGAAGCTAGTAATTTATAAACTTCGATAACCACATACCGCTTACCGACCTTTTGACTTTCAAAAAATCGTCTCTATTGTCAGAATATATTTCAGAACTACAAAAATAGATAACTCTACCTAAAATAAAATAAACGCTATTTATAGTTTTTCTCTTGCTATTCAGGACCTTAAATACTAAGAAAACACACCCATTTTTGTGGAACTCCAAAACTGTGGTAGTAGTAGATATAAAATGGATTAGCTACTTCCATAAAGATTTTGAGAATTTTTGTCTGTTTATCATTCACTGGCCTTCATAGATTGTTTTGTTGAACATATTTGTGCTAATAAAATATTAATATATTTCTTAAAATATAGGCTGAATCGTAGAATGTCCTCTTCAACAACTACCACTACGAGTACTTGAATGATTGACATTTTAAGAATCTCAGAATGTCGCTTTTGCTGAATAAAATATCATAATTCTAATAATCATTATACATATTTACACTATACTATAGTTATATTATTATAATATGAGACTACGTCTGTAGCGTAGCGGTATTTGTCTCGCTTTAAATCTCGGAGGTCGTGGATTCGATCCCCACGCCGGGCAGGAAATCATTGTGCAAATTCTAAGATTTCTTTCCGGTTTAAACGTAAATCAAGGAACGGGCAGCAGCGTTTCCTTGTGTGGTACAACATAATACTGCGGTCACTAATCCGCCTGCCAAGCGTGGTGACTATGGAAAATACCCTCCCTAAAAGAGTACTAGTAGTAGGGGGTGATCTCTGTATCTACTGAACCGATTTTTGACATTTTTTCTTACCAATAGTACGCCACATTATTTGTGAGTACTATTGGTAAGAATAGTTCTAGTATATAGTATATTGGTAAGAATAGTTTTAGTAATAGGTCTAGTATTTTAAGACTAGGTTCCCACGGACTAATAAAATAACAATGAGATTTATATTTGGGACTAGCCCCGCGGTATTACCTGCGTCACTCTGCTCCAGTGGGTCGGAGCGTGATATTTTGTAGCCTATATGTTAATCCATCTTATAAACTACCCGCATTCAAACTTTCAGCCAAATCCATTTAGTAGTTTTGTAAGTAGGATTTCTTTTAGGATAAAACGACTGAACCAATTTTTTTGCATGTCATAATTATTATTCCGATAAAACTACTTTCTTTCTAATTGCTTAATAGACATAGGTAAGTCATTTTGAAAATGGTGTATAGCACGGGTGGCCTACCGGTCGATCGCAGGTGACTTGTCGATCCCGGCAACTATAATAATCGATCAACTTATTATTATATATGAATTGGGATTGTAATTAAACAGTCAAAGGTTATAAGCACACTGTCTTTTATTCCCATAAAAAAAACAAGAGAACGTCGTGAGTGTTCTATGTTTGAAAAATGGCCAAGGCTGTCTGTATACAGCCAACCAGCCAATCAGATATATTACACTTATATAATAAAAAGTAATATTTTAGTCCATTTTAGTCCATAAACGCACAAAGTTCTGAAATCTGAAAAAAATGTATTGTTTAATTCCTATTTATTATTATTTTATTTCCTATTTTTCATTTGATTGACTTATACGAAACGTGAATCGACGCTATGTATGCCAAATGGTCGATTGCACACAGTTAGCAGTCGATCTTAGGTCTTATTAAGTTGGCCACCCTTGTGTATAGTGTTACAGTGTTACCATTGCAAGTATATTGATCTCATGATGCTTAAATCAACATGTGACATAGGTTACGGTTTCCACTTAGCGTTAAGCGGGTCATATACTTATTTGCTGATTTTAGGACATAGCAAAACAGATGCTCATAAACCTTGACATGTGTTGCTACACGGAGAACGTAATTCGTACAACCGGATGCTGTGCAACTATTTAAGATGAATGGATCTTTCCTCATGGGCGTGACTGTCTGATCTTAACAATCTATACTAATAATATTATAAAGAGGACAGATTTGTATGTAACTTTGACATGTAAAACAACTTTACCAAACTAAATGAATATGAATATAACGAATTAGCTCAAAAAGTACTGGACCGATTTAAAAAAATCTTTCACCATTTGAAAGCTATATTATCATTGATTAAAAAAGGCTATATTTAATTACGAAGTTCCCACGGGAACGGGAGTTACGCGGGTGAAACCGCGCGCGGGAAGCTAGTACTCTATATTAGTAACATTATACATGACTGATGATGTTGTTAACGTGCCCCCACAATCAGAGAGTCAGAGAATCGAACAAACCACTTCTAATTTATAGTCCCTGAATCCTCCCGCCAGCAACTGCCGTTAGCCGAGGTCCAAGTCCCACAGGGGACGCCCTCTTGCGCAGGTTTATAGTTTTTAAACTATTTATTTAGGCTGGAGTTCTGCTCGCTCCTTCCGACCTTTAGTTTGCAAAGAACCATCCGATGCCCTCGTAGACTCGAAGTCCGAGAGGCCAGCGAACTTTGAAGTAGAGCGACAGTTGCACAAAACCCCCTAAAACACTAAAATTCATAATCCCTCAATCTCATCGCCAGCGACCGCCCTGAGCCGAGGCCCAAGCCCCACAGGGGGCGCCCTCTTGCCCAGGTTGCAGTTTGTATTTTTTAAACTGTTTAAGGCTGGTGCTCTGCTCGCCTTTATGCCCAGTGAAGTAGCAAAAGCTTTTAGGCTAACTCCATAATGTCTGTGCGAAAAAAAAACTTCCAATTAACTAAGTATTTGGCCTCAAGGCCAGTGTTATGTCGACTCTATTATTGCAATCGAAAATTACATAATGTATGTGAATCATATAACTAAAAAGAAACTGTTGAGTGATCTTTTAATTTCCTATTAGACAGAGGTATAGTTGAAAGTGTATTTCGTAGTATTTTAGTACTGAACAACGTGTAATTAATAATAGTTGATTGTTTTCATTTATTAGAACTAATTGTCTCATGACTAATATTGTATGTATAAGTTATTATATTTTAAAGCGGTGAACTCAATACGCCATAACTACTGAATGTCATTATCATCATTATCAACCCGTATAAAGACTACTGCTGAACATAGGCCTCCAGGGTTTTTTCCATAATCACCACGCTTGGTAGGCGGATTGGTGACCGAATTATTTTGCTCAGAGAAACGCTGTTGCCCGGTCTTTGGTATACGTTTGTTATAGATGATGCTTTAAAAATCATGACTAACATCTTAACGTGTTTTCCAAGATATGGAGGGTAGTCCCTTGACCAACCAGACCCGGAAAGCAATCATAGAATTTACACAAAGATTTCTGACCAGCGTGTGAATTGAACCCACCTTCGACTTACAGCTTGACCTATACCTACACCACGGAAGTCTATTACGAAATTATTTGCACAGACAATTTGGAAATGGGAACCCTCCTGCAATGCGTGGTAAGTATGGTTAAAGCCAGGCAACTATGGTTACAGTGGCGAGAGTGTGGGAGGGATTAGTCCCATTTACAAGCTCATATGATATCCACTGCTTGACGTGGGCCTCATAGTGATGAGGCTGTAAGTCAAGATGAACAGTGGCACATACGGAAGAGGCTCTAAGCTGTTAGGCTCAGACTGGTCCCGGGACACCTGAATGATCTCATATCGAATTTAATCAGAAATTTTATAGAAGTAGGAAAGTAAATTCTACTTCCCTCCAGCGCAAAGCGAGGTGCATTAATATCATATGAGCTGATGACGAGTCAGTTGCAATAAAAGCACTGGCGTAGCTACCGAAGTGCTGGATGGGGCATTGCCCCGGGCCCCCAAGCCTATGAGTTCCCAAAAACGTTATTAGCAATCCTCTCTTTACTTTACTAATATTATAAATGCGATAGTACTCCTTACTAATATTATAAATGCGATAGTAACTCTATCTGTCTGTCACGTTAAAGCTATTAAACCGATTGAAATGAAATTTAGTACACAGATAGTGTGAAAAAGTACATAGTCTTTTCTTTATAGCGAAAAAAGGAGTGGCAACCCCTTACTTTTTTTGCTGGGGGGAAAAGGAGAGATGAAGATTGTCAGTCATTATACCACGCGGACGTAGCTTACTAGCTACAATACTTGTATATATATATTGATAAAACCTGAACAGTTTAGGGGCACAGTTCTTTTTTGATCATCTATCTACGCCACTGAATAGAAGTTCAGACAATTCAGTAAAGGAATACCCAGGGTTTTGTCTCACCGATTTATTAATTTTACTGTCTGATCATATTGACTCACGTCTGTAATTGTTTACAAAACAAACATATTATCCAATCATTGAATATAATGATACAATTATTAAATTAATGTACCATTTCACTTTTATATTTGCCAAGATGTGCGGGAATGCCCAACGATTTGTGGTTAATCACGTATTAAGTATAGATGTTTACTACAAGTGAATAATTATTATAATTAATGCCTACATAGGTATTATAGCGGTAAAATATAGAGTGCTTACAATATATGCGCCATCCATTTAATAGTCCTAATGCGCGTTTCCAGAATGCTGGTAATTACTTTGCACAGCAGATAAGCATTGTCAATAAATGGGGCAATGCTGCCAGCATTCTGGCAACGTTGCCAAGTAATATAGATTTAGAATAGTTAGCCTATAGTAATACTATAAAGAGGAATGATTTGTTTGTTTGTAAGTTTGTTTGCATTGAATAAGGGTACTACTGTACCTGCCGATATGAAAAAGTACGTATTTTTAACTGTTTTGAACACTTTTATGGAAAAGTTTACCTTATACTATATTTCAAATTTAATACCAAAATGTAACATTGGACATATTTTCGAAGTAATGCGGATAATTACCGATAGATGGCACTAACGTCCGTAGAGACGTTAGTGCCGATATCGATGACCAACTGTCGTTCCACCATAGCCTAATTGGTTAAGGCATTACGGGCTAAACCTAAGATGCAGGTTCGAGTCCTGCCGGTGGTCGAATATTAATAATCTGAATTTTGAAATATGCGTATATTACTGCTGGAAAGCGTAAATAACGACAGAATAACGATCACGTTTCTAATGGTGAAAGAACATTTGAAATAGGTCCAGTAGTTCTAGAGCCTATTCAATGCACACAATCACATAATCAAATCTTTCCTTAAAAGAAATATGTATTTTAGGATAATTTTATTTTTCTAACGTGAACACTATAATGTGACACTGTCGCCTGTTAAAGGTATGGCAAATATTAATAAAGCACCTTATATTCCTTTGGTCTCGTGCCCAACGTCGAATTAACAAATTTACAAATTTCCCCATCATTATATATATATATTTGTTAGGATTTTCCCAAAATGAACGATCAATGGTCTTGTTTTGACAATTATGATTGACCAAAAATGGAATATCGCAAGTTGAAAGAGTAATTTTGTAGTTTTGCGCGCAGCAAAGTATTAAAGAAGCGTTTTATTTATATATACTAGTTGTTGCCTGCGACTATGTCCACCTAAATTTTAATTTACGACATTTTTAATTCCTTTAGGCATTGAATTTTTAACAATCCTTTTTTCTCGTATGCCTACGTCATATACAAAACTAGCTTCTCGCGCGGTTTTACCCGCGTATCTCCCGTTTCCGTAGGAACTTCATAATAAAATATCTAGTGCTCAGAAGCATAAGGTCGGATGTGCCATTATACGTCAGAAACATTAGTCGTATGAGCCTTTATCGTGAACTGGCACTTACGACCAAATGCTTCTGAAGATAATAGTACATCGGTTCTTAATCTTCTGAGGTCTAGTTATATAGCCTTCCTCGAAAAATGGGCTATATAACACTTTAGCTGTATATATTAGTATATATTAATTGTTATAGTAAGTCGTGTTATGAATATCAAGTAGCATATTATGCATAAAGAAGCATCATGAACAGACTAACATATTATGTAGCTAATTTATTATCATCATCAGCCCGTATGACGTCCACTGCTGAACATGGGCCTCCTCCCGAGGGAGGGTATTTGCCACAGTCACCACGCTTAGCAGGCGGGTTGGTGACCGTATTATTACGTTGTATTACACAAGGAAACGCTACTGCCCGTTCCTTGATTTACCTACTTATGATTATTATAGATTATGTTATAACAATCGGGACCAACGGCTTAACGTGCTTTCCGAGGCACGGCGGGTAGTCCCTCAACTAACTAGACCCGGAAAGAAATCTTAGAATTTACACAAAGATTTCCTGTCCGGAGTGGGGATCGAACCCACGGCCTTCGAGATATTAAGTGAGCCAAATACCGCTACGGTGGCTGTCGATCTAATTTATATCCAAAGTTAAAACAAACTGATTATACATATTATAAATTAAACCCCCCTCCTACCCCCTATCTAACATAGCTACGTGTTTATCATACACAAAACTACCCTCAACGTAGATTCGACTAAATACAAACGACTATTTTCCCCAATTTCCCTGGATATTTTCCCGATAGTTGTCCACACACACTAGTGTAATTTCTCAAGGGTGGAGGGGTGGTTCGAACACTGTTAAACTAATTATTGTGCGAGGGGTGAAACTACCAAGATTTTTCTACAAACCCCCCTCTTAAGTTCTATGTGTGAGATATATATGTAGATACCTATTTATAAGTATATGTGTATGACTAGTTAGCTATGTGTATCGAAATTAATTCTATGCTTGCTGGTACAAAATGCTATAAAATTAACATAATTAATGTTTGCGAAACAAATTGTAGTTTTGGTAGCAAATGTGTTATTTCGACTTTTAATTTTTAGCCGTAGTATATTATTTTGCCTAAGAACGGACGTAATATACGGCAACGATACGATACGGTAAATTTTGATGGAAACTAGGCTACCAATCATTCTACCAATTAACCAAATACGAACAAAGTGGAGGACTTTTGCGCAGCAATGAGACAGTGTGACAAAAAAAAGTGGAAAAAAAAAAAAAGTTAATCCGGACATAGCTAAGTTGTGTATGATTGTCTGCCAAAAGAAACAGTCTTTTGTTATAAATAAACGATTTTTATTCAGCACTTAGGTATTTACATACACTTGTAGGTACTTGTCAAGAAAATTCACAATGAATATAAAATTAATTATAAATATATAGGTAACATTTACTATTAAATTTTGTTTAAATCTATTTCAGGTGTGCTAGAAGTCTGTGAGTCTTGTGTTGGTTAATAAACTCTTTGCTATTTTTATCTATTTGCTTTATGGGTCTCCTTATTTTTTTTCAAATCGGGCCTTTTGTTCCCGAATTTAGCGCGCTTAAACAGACAAACTCTTCAGCTTTATAATATTAGTAGGTATAGATAGGTATTCGAAACGTAACAAACCATAAAATCTAATTCAAGCTAAAATCTAAAACTGATCTAAAAATGAAAGGAGCTCAATTCTATCTTTCCATGTGATCGCGTAGATAGGAATTAATTAAATAATCTGTTTCGAAAGCCTACATTTTATCAACAAATTAGACGTTTAGTGTTTAGTGGCCTTGCTGAATCGGATTACTGACTGAATTGTACACGATGTCAACTAAATCGTATGAAGTTTGTATCATTTAGTCCGGCCATACTTAAGCCGCGGCCTGCGGGTCGCAATTCGCGCAACGAGCTTTTGGAGTTGGTCCACTTTATTTATTTATTATCCATGTTATTTTATTTATTGAATATTTAAGTAATTATGTAGTACCAGCTTCCGCGCGCGGTTTCACCCGCGTAACTCGAGTTTCCGTAAGGAATTCATGATTAAATATATCCTATAGCCTTCCTCGACAAATAGGCTATCTTAGTAGTGTCTGAGTTTATCGTTTCCAAGCTAACAAACAAAAAAGGATTGAATAGACCTAGTCTACACTGGAACTTCCGCACCGGACTAAAAATAAATGTTTATCTTCTATCTTTGTCTAACGTCAATGGTCTCCGATCTGGTTTGTTAAGGGACTACCCTCCGGGGCTCGGAGAGCTCTGACCCACTATCTTCTCCACATTTCCACTCCTCAAAGGTTGATTACCATATACTATGAACGCATGCAATACAAAGAGTATCATTGATGTTGATACGATTGTGTTGCCGTCATTTCTCCAAGGTGGTGGACGGAAGGACAGACAGACAGACTCGGAGTAACTTAGACCACGAACTGGAAAGCACAGTGTGAGACCACCGCCTGCACGATGGAACGACGACCTAATAAAGGTCCCGGTCCCGGGAGCCAGTGGATGCAGGCTGCTAGATATCGATCCCGCTGCAAATCGATGAGGGGAACTTATGTTCAACACACGACCATAATAATAGGTTAATATAGGTTAAAAATTGCTAAATATTAAGTAGGTACTTTTGAGAAATTCAGGAAAAACATAGTAGGTACACATTTATCTTTAATAATTTTTCCACGCGTATTTGTTATTATTACTACTCTTTGCTTCGGCCATCTAGGTTTCAAGAAACCTTTTAAATAATTACAAGAGTCTGAACATGATAGATCTATATTAAAATAAATCAACTATTCATTGTTTTCATATGCCGCGCTGAGGTTGCGATCAAATTTTTTAAATGGGGTGAATTTTGGATTAGCAAAAAAATATAGTTCTTTTGTACTAATATATTATTTTTAATAATATATAGTACATTTGACGGAAATATAGTACGATACTATATAATATAGTACGGGCAACTCTAGGTTAATATGATGAATAGGCTGCGGAACCCTAAATAAGGTACATAAATCAATATAAATAATTAATTACGTAATTGTTCTAATCTTATATTTTTTCCTTGTTTTATTTATCACAAGTGTTCTAAATAAGGTTAAATAAATACGTCAACTCACAGTATTTTGCACAAATACAGATCCCATTCTTAGAAACCGTATCAAAGTGGAGGAAAAACGTTAATCATCCATTTAATGGGCGTATTGTGTCATTAAAATGCGCACGCGCCGCGCGTCATTAGCGTGCCACAGCTTAAAAGTAATACATTAAAAAGCAATTTGTAGTAACTGGTATTGGTACTTGAATAATTATGTTAAAGATATTTTTATAAAAATAATCAAAACTAGTTTTATCGCCATTGCATATTATAATCGCTTTAAACAGAACTCCTTTAAATAGATTTCTTCTTTTTCTGGTTCATTTATAAATTAGGGCAAAATTTGTCACTGTTACAAATTAATGAAAGCGGTACATGTTGATATTATTTAATAGTTACCTACTTTTTTTTTCAAGATTACGTTCGTGGCTTTACGGTATATGCCTTGCTTTCAGTCTCGAAGCTTATGGGTTCGAACTCCCTCCTTCGGGAATAGGAAAAGCTAATAAGTTATGACGATAATTTCTTTCAAGGTTCTAATAAATAATAAGGCGTTCTGCCCTTGTTGTCACACTTTAATTTTTAATTTAAAAATAAGTATGTTTTCATATTTTTATTTATTTAACTCTATATAACCATTTAAATATTTAATTCGCATAACTTATCAAATTGATAATGAAGTCTGGCTTTACGCATATCCAGAGCGAACTAAACTAATAATTCAAATAGTGTACTAATCGTTTTATACTATGCGACCGCCGCAAGCGCACCTAAGCGCGCCGTTCTATTGATAATGCGGGCTTACCCACAAAATACGTCACCAATGACGTAATGAATCATTTCCGACGTATCTATATTACGTAAAAGAAACTTGCTTGTATGCCTAAGCTACTACATTTCGATATTTGTTGTTTAGACTAGTTTTGTTACAATTATAATTTAAAGTCTGTCTGGGCTTATACATTTTTATGAAAACATAGCTGTTTTTTTGTTAAATCAACCTTTTTATGAATTTCGGGCTTCAACCTTATTGTAATATGTTCTATAGTATATAATAGAATTACTGAACCTTATTTTATAGTGCAATTATTATTTATTATAGACAGCCTTCGTGGTATAGCTGTATAAGTCTAACTTTTAAGTCTTGGAGATCGTGGGTTGGATCCCCAAACCGGACAAGATTTTGTATTATAAATCTAAGATTTTGTTTCGGACCTGGTTGGTTGAGGGATTATCCTCCATGCCTCAAAAAGCACCTTAAACAGTTGGTCCTGATTGTTATAACATCATCTATAACAATCGTATACCAGGCAACGGGCAGCAACGTTCCCTTATTATGTTACGATACAATACTGGAGACTGGAGGTCGCCTGTTTTGTATTGTATCGTTCAGTAGTGGACGTTATATGGGCTGATAAAGGTTTATTTAATGGTTTGAAACTACATTTAAGCAACCACGATGTGTCCCGTTGGACTTGGACCTCGGCTCAGGACGCGAGCGGTCGCTGGCTGACTTTTTCGATATTTACTTAGGGAAGTTTTGTGTAACTCTTACTCTACGCGAGCCTCTCAGACTTCGGTTCTACGAGGTCATAGGTAAATTCAGATATAGCCCGATTTAAACTGCTTATTCTGCGTAGGGGAGAGCGAGTAGGATTCGTACAGTTGTTACTCTAAATGGTATAGAAGAGAAACTTTTTAAATGTTTGAAGTTTACCGATTACTACATTTCAAAATCTGCACCGGTGGCTCAGTGGTTACGATAGTTGCCTCTGAGACCTGGTGTTCTGGGTTCGATTCCTACCCGGGACAATTATTTGTGTAAACCACCAATAGTTGTTCTGAGTCTGGGTGTTCTTTGTGTCCGTGAAATGTATGTTTGTAAAGTCCCCCGCGACACAGGGATTTATTGGACTAGTGCGGGAGGTGTCTTTAAAAAAAAAAAAAAAAAGATTCTTCTTAGAGACGTGTTATAAGGAGATTTATAAATTTCGACGACCGTTTGGTTTCCTCCGTAGCCGAATAACCATTCGGAAACGGAGGAACCCAACCCTAATGCCTTGGTTAAGCCTAATGCCTTAACCAAGGCATTTGGGGTTAACTAAGATGCAGGTTCGTGATTCGGTGGGCTAAATTTATTAATTTCAATTTTGTAATTTGGAAGAGAATTTATGTCGAAAATACTTTAACTATATTTTCTGCACAATATCTTCAACAAGTGTCACATATAAAAACATTATTCGGGTACACAGTGTATGCTAGTAAGTAAGTGACAACGGATTTCCTTAAACAGATGGCTACCTGCTCTGAGGGATATTTTCCCATCGACTTTCCCGTTACAAGATCATGGTCACAACAAGTACTTTCCTTATGTTTCTGAATCATGTATTAGATTTTATTGGGTCAAACAAAATTAACTGTAAAGCCGAAATTTCGGAGATGTAGATATACGATTCAACCTTTGTAACGTAGCGGTATTTGGCTCGCTTTAAAACTCGGAGGTCGTGGGTTTGATCCCAACGCCGGACAGGAAATCTTTGTGTAAATTCTAAGATTTCTTTCCGGGTCTGGTTGGTTGAGGGACTGCCCTCCGTGCCTTGGAAAGCACGTTAAGCCGTTGCTCCCGTTTGTTATAACATCATCTACAATTATCATAATACTGCGGTCACCAATGCGCCTGCCAAGCGTGGTGTTTATGTCAATATACCTCAACGATCCTGGCTTGCCAAGGTCTGTTAAGAGGAAGCTCATGTGCAGCAGTGGACGTGATCGGGCTGTTGATGATGATGATGGGTCGGTCATCAAACGAGCCAAGATTACCCTTAACACTGGTAGGAAAACGTCATCATACTCTCTTCTGACAGTGTTGTCAACGTTACGCATAGCACTGTCCCTAACCTTCCCTTCCCAATAATTTGACATAGCTGATAGAAAGTTGATATTATAAGGAGTAACTCTCATTTGTTTTCGAAAACAAAATGTTACTTATTTTATTGCGACGAATACGCGAGCAGCAGTTAAAGCTTAAAATATGCACAGTTAGTCTTACAACACAGTTGAATATAAATTTAATAAAATGTTCTCTATAATGCTTGTACATATTATCCTACTATGTTGGCATCTAGAAACCCGGACCATTAAAATGGTTAATACTATTTTGATAAGTGGGATTTCTAATGCAATGAATTCTATTGAAAACAAACAGATTAGTTAACTACTAAGTATAATAGTCATAGGTTATCTGTTTCCTTACAAAGTTCCCGCGAGAAAGAGACATACGTTTATATTATTATTATTCCCTCAGATGTGTGCCACTTAGATATAGTGTGACCACTTACAATTTGGATGCGATTTTAATTTTTTCCTATAATAATAATTGGTTAATTGCAAAAATATCACAGGATAGACGGACGGACTTTGCAGTCTGTAGATTTGTATGATTTCCTATTGCCTACCTACAACTGTTAGTTACTTAGTCGGACATCTTACAGACTAAGAATTATCTGTTAGTTATAGTTTTTTTTTATTTATTTTTTATTTATTTTTCTTCTTACATCGTAATTCTGACAAGTACAAGTGTATGTAAATACCGAAGTGCTAAGTAAAATTCATTACTTCATTATGTATTTCTAGATCTCAGAAACATAAGGACGGTACTACTATCTTCAAAAACATTTTGTCTTAAGTGCCAGTTTACGGTTAAGGCACATATGACGAATATTTCTGAATTCTAATGGCACATCTAGGGTTGCCTATACTGTTAAAAACAATACTTTTTACTGTTGAACAAAAATAAAGTAGGTATACAAAATACTGTTTTGAGCGTCAAAATGTTTAACACCATATATTGGACTGAGGCAGTGACCCTTTCATTTTGAATATTCTAGACATCAAATGTGATATGTATGTATATGTATACTCTAATTAGTTTTTAATACTGTTCAATATTCTTTTAGACCTAAATATACTTTGTTTTTGTATAAAATAGTTGGCAACCCTAGCCGGCAATCGTGCCGCACATCCGATCTTATGTTTCTGAGCTCTAGATTTGTAACCAGATAAGGTTAAATATATAAATGTTTTAAGGTGTCCTTGTAAATGCGTCGATGTGTTATTACAAAGGTGTATTCGTAAACCACGTTGTTGATTTGAACGTAGATATAAAATAAAAATATTGTTAGTGTTTTTTATTAAATCTTACGTAATTTAATTGAAATATCTTTACTACGTAACACAAGCATTTTAGCTTAGCACCAGGGCTTAACAAGAATACTAGGAAGTAGTTTGCAAAAACTCTGCTTGTATACTTTACAATAAAAAAGAAGAAAAAATCCAGCAACTCATCCATTTCTAAACTCAGGCTTTCACTACCTACCTTCGACAGCCATGACGTCACAACCACGTCACATCCTCAATTTCCTGCGGGCCCGCCTTGTCACAATAAACTAGAATTGCATTTTTATTACTTTACCGTTCTGAATGATATGATGAGTGTATTTACTTAATTTTTATGGTCGGCACCTATTTTTAGGGGGCCCATAAAAATATCGGGCAGTATTCATGGGGTATTAAGTGACTAGTATCGTGGATAATTTTTTTTTATGGTGTGTATAAAATAAGGTTGGTATAAACGTATTTTTGTGGTGGAATATACATATATGTGGTGGATAACATAGCTTTCTTAACTAAACTATAAACTAACTAATTAACTAGTCTGTGTTTCCACACATTTCTGTCTTTTGTGAGTGGCGGCTAGTCCCTACGGTAGGAGTCAAGCTCGTCCCGCCATCTTCGTCTCGGCCTGCCGCGATGGCGTCGTGCGTTTATTGCTACCCAATCGGTGGTTATTTTAGCCCAATTGTCATCTGACATGCGGCAGCAGGTCCAGCTCAGTCGCACTAAAGTTTCGCGGCTTTCTGGGTACCGTCTGTGATCTTGGTTTTGGCGCGCAGTATTGTGTTCCTTACACGGTCAGAAATTCCAACCCCGAGGATACTGCGCTCCATGGCTCGCTGGAAAACCTCGAGCTTTCTCATGGTGAAATAATAGTTGTTAGGCTTTTAACGGCCGTTGCCCAATGTCTAGGGCGTCGGACTCGCCGGTTCGATCCCCACCTATTGCACTACCGACGTGAACTCACTCCACACAAGCATGTTAGCTTAGCACGAGGGGTTAACAAGAATACTAGTACACTGCAAAAACTCAGCTAGTAATCTTTAAAGAAAGACACACCGATTTATGACGAATCCTTTCAATTAAATGGTTCAAGGGGATGAGTCAGATAATTTTCAGTACTTTATAACACGAATGTATGAAGTTTTCATGAATCATGGATGAGTCAAATTTCGTAGTAGCTAGTTCAATCAGTGGTAGTAATTGATTCATTGGTTGTGGTAGTTGCTTGTAGACCCGGTGTTCTGGGTTTGATTCCTAACGAGGGCTATTTGTGTGGACAAAAAAGTTTTTTTTTTCGTTTGGACTTACGTATTTAGCGAGCAGAGCTCCAGTCTTAAATGGACCAGAGACTGTGTGGTCTGAGTGTGGGTGTGCTTTGGGTCTGTAAATTATAAGTTTCTAAAGATTTGAATACATTTTCTTAGTGCGGTAGTTGCCTCTTCCAAAAAGTATGTAACTGTTCTAAGGGAATATAAGATTATCGTCCTTAGAAAATGACAATCTCCGTAGTTTCAAATATCGGACCAGTAGTTCATGAGATTAGCGCGTTCTAGCAAACAAATAAAGAAACAAACTCTGCAGCTTTATACATTAGTCTTAATTAATAAATTAAGATTAAAAATTAAACCGAATCATAAGACATAACTACGGTTAAATTATATATAAAAAAATAAATTGTCGTCAACTGGCTTAGTTATACAAGGTGTAACGGAAAGGGTTTATACATAGAAAGAGCAAGGCTTCTTTGAATGATAACAAACGATATGGCAAGGGTTATTTAATCCTATCTCTACAAGTCCAGAAGTAATGATTTTTTTAAATTTATAGATACCAGGAACCAAACTAGGCGCGCAGTTACCGAAAAGATTTATCGTGATATTAGGCAAGTAACGTGGAAAGTTATTGACCCACGTAGTGCGGTGACACGTTTGTTAAGATTTGAATTTAGGAAACATATGAAACCGAGAATTTGGTATCAATTCTTGGAGTATTTTATTTTGAGTTGAAACCCTTGCCATATCGTTTGTTATGATCCAAAGAAGCCTTGCTCTTTCAATGTATATACCCTTTCCGTTACACCTTGTATATATGAATACAATAACTATATAAATTACGAATGATATTATATTTACTATTAACTAACTAACTATATATCAGTAATATTGTCTATATCATTAGCCATAATTCATACCGAACTAAATTATACTACTATATTTCTGTAACTATAATTTTCTATCAGCAGGTGGTCGCAAATTGGCAATAATCTTGTTTAGATTATTCATATTTTTTTTAACAATAAGGTCACAATATATATAGTTGCTAAACGAGCTATGTAGAGGGATATGCTCGGGATTTCTGTACGAGATCGAATCAGAAATGAGGAGGTACGTAGAAGAACGCGGGTTACCGACATAGCCCAACGGATTAGTTCGTTAAAGTGGCAATGGGCAGGCCATATAGCACGGAGAACAGATGGCCGTTGGGGCCGAAATGTTCTCGAATGGAGACCGCTGATCGGCAAGCGTAGCGTAGGACGTCCACCTACTAGATGGACGGATGATCTGGTTAAGGCCGCGGGATCACGGCGGCCGCTTCTAACCGCAACAACTTGAGATCTATGAGGGATGCCCACGTTCAGCAGTGGACGTTATACGGGCTTATGTTGATAATGATTATAATTTGAATATTTTTCCCCTAATTTTAATTTCTACACCAAAGATTAACAACAAATTCCCGTAGAATATAGTGACAAATAATTAAGAACACCTCATATTGATGTCGAGATTATGAAATGGAAAATATATAAACAATTCGTATTTATTTCGCTATATATAATTTATTTGCTATACTAGCTGCGCCTCGCGGGTTTACCCGCGTCACTCTGCTCCAGTGGGTCAGAGCGTGATATTTTGTAGCCTATATCTTAATCCAGCTTATAAACTATCCGCGTGCAATCATTCAGCCAAATCCATTCAGTAGTTTTTGCATGAAAGAATAACAAACATACATACATCCACACATACAAACTTTCGCATTTATAATATTAGTAAGATTCGTAATTATTTCGAAACTTGAAGTAATTCTTTTTGACTTGTATATAATAAATAGTTATAATACCAAATATTATGATGTAAAATAATTTGTTTCTATCCATTATATTATCAATGGGGCTATTTGATTGATGATTTAGCTGTGAAGTCGGTCATTTCTCGTGTACAGACAAATAAGACTGGAGCTATGCTCGCTATGCCCGGTGAAGTATCAAAAGCCTCGTGGCATAAAGTCATAAATGTCCATTCGAAAAAAAAATCCCAAACAAAATTTTCTAAATATTTTGTATCCAAATTACTGCACTATAAACAAATAAAATTACATGTAAGTACAACTTTATAAAACCTAATTAGTCATATAAAACATATTAACAAAACAACTATGACGTCTCAATTAAACTAAATACAAGTAAATAAGCAATAATAATGGTCGCACTGATAACAACACATAATACGGTGACTGACTCACTCAATGCTCGCATATATAAGAACACGCCGTCCTACTCACAACCATTCTAAGCTCCAAGTTCAAACAGCAAAGATGGCCGCTAAACTTATAATTTTCTCCATTGTCATTTCATTCGCGATTTTCGCAAACGCACAAGACAACGGCTGCTCTTGCGACGATAAAGATGATCCAGAAAACAAAGCCTTATGGAAGTTCTTCGCTGATCTTCAAACATTGGACATGGATAATGTAAACGATCAAGCGGTGTACCCGGGATTGCTGTCTCCCCTCGTCGAGTGTAATTGCTTAGAGAAGAACAGGAGGAAGCGAAAGATTCTTCCAGAAGTAGAAGATAAAACAAAGACTGAATCGTCGACGGATGCTTCGTCTGAAGCCTTGGATGAAGATGAGGGGTCTAGCATTCCTTACTCGTACAGCCGAAACTGTCCTTTGGGATACATCAGGATTGCTTTCAGATGTGTGGACAGTGCGCAACTACTTGCGGCTAAGAAATAGTGTAAATAACAAGAAAGTAGGTCTGTGTTTAGTGACAAGTTAAATTAATACCTGTGACTTGTGAAATAAGATTGAATTTTAAACAAATCGGATTTCAGGGTAAAATACTGACTGCTCAGATCCTGTTTTAAGTGTCTGAAAAACGCATTTATTGGTTAAATGTAATGATGTTTGTGAACATTATTTATTGTTTATGCAAAAGATGTTTATTATGGCTATTTATTTTCTGGAAGCTGACGTTGAAAATTGTATTTTGATTGTTTAAAACTGTTTGTTTTAACTTAAAATGTGTTTGATACTAGTCTAAGTATTAATAATTAAAAGTGATGTGACATTCCAAGTATTTTTAGAATTAAGAAATTATAAATATAAGTTAAGAAAACATTTTAATAAATAAATTTGTTTTTTTTAATAAATACATAATATATATTTTTATTTCCTTTACTCTTGTCTTGTTATAAAAATAAGGATAAATTTAAACACAAATTTATAGATACATTTTACTTTAATTCTTTGATTTCATTTTAAACATACATCGATGCCACTCAATTATAATTTATTTACAAATTTTTATTTAAAAATAAAACAATTACCTTCGCAACAGTAACTAATAAAGAAAATATATAATTTTCAAAAATTAAATTATTATTAATTATAAAAAAAACCTAAACACGATGTTTTTATTAAAAAACATATATTAAATGTGTCTCTATAAAACACATTAAATTAAGAAGTAACCTCTTAACAACAGTCAATAATAATTATTTACTTAACGAAAATATTAATGAGGGCAATCGATGAGTCAGTACAAATTAACAGATAACTCGTTAACTAATGTTTAATTTCTTCAGATTAGACCCGCATACTAAACTTTTAATGTAATAAATAGTAAAAGCTATCTAATTGTAGAGAATAATAGCACTTAATAAGAGATGATTTGGCTAAAATATATTAAAATAAATTTACAAAAAACATTATTTAAAATTTAGTAAGTTATTATTTTGATAATTATTATTTTCCTTATATATTTTTTCGTTTGTGTATATAGGTATGTTTCTTTTATAGACTTTTGCATAATTGTTTAATTGTCTATTTGATTCATATTTTAGTATTTAAATTAGCTAGGATATAAATAAACTATAACGTTTTTATTTACTTTCACGTATCAGAGTACATTATATAATTTAATTTTGTATGTTTACATACATATATATTGAATGTAAATATTCATGACAACTTTAAATTTAAATACTAAACTAAATTAACAGAAGTATTATAACTAGACCATAAACTAATATACTTAATGTTTTAACTAATTTTAATACTGACATATTAAGTTTTTATAAAAAGTAATGAGTCCATCAACTATGGATATCAAAAATACTATGAGTCACTTGACTTACAACACCCATAGTGAATTTAGTCGGTTTCCGGTTTTAAATCCAAGTCATTTCTTAGGAGCTAGCTATCCCGCGCGATGTCACCCACGTTCATCCCGTTCCCGTGGAAACTTTGACTTAAAATATCCTATGTCACTCACAATATTTTATTCATTTATTCATTTATTTCAGACAATTACAGGTCATAGTTAAGTCAAATACATACACTTAACTCATAATTGAACGTGTACTTAAAATTTACTACATCTTAACAACAGATAAAATTGTAATTAATTAAATTCATTAAAACTCAAATCTCATTAAAAACATAAATTATACTTAAAATTGTCAAAAAATAAAATATAAATAAATAATAATTTGTAAAATGTCAGAACATTTATGATTTACATTTTTATGGTTTAATCGGTTCATTAGATCCAGAGATTACCCTCAACAAACACATACAACCTCACAAACTTTACGTCTTTATAATATTAGTATAGTTTTATTGCCAATGGAAGACCCATTGGCAAAGAAACAAAATTATATACCTGTAATTTTTTTCTTTAGAATAATACTATGAATATAATAATACCAATATTATATTTTTTTCATATTAAAAAACGTTTTGACCCTCTAACGCTTTTGATACCATTTATAATATTGCTTGAACACCGGTTCTAAGGCGGACCGCACACTGTGACGCATGACGCTTCCTACGTCACTACCACTTGAGATGCAAGCATTGACGCAACGACACCTAACTATTAAGCCTTTAAGCATTTGATATATGCGTGGTCCAATAACATTTACATATTTAAACATAAAATATAATAATATGTAATAAATCAGTAATATGCATAAATTATTACAAAATGATCTAATAACCTCCAAATACTAAATCCAAAATCGAAATATCTTATTATTTTAGATCATATTTAATCTTTAATTTCTTATAATATTATTGTTATTATTTAATTCATCCTTTTATATCCTACTTTTGTTATTATTATTTTAAGTATTTTATTATTATTTTATGTTTATTACTGTTGTGTGTTCAATAAATGATTTTTCTTTCTTTCTTTCTTTAAATTACTCAACATATTACACTTTGTACAAACGTTGGGTTCAAGCATAAAGGAGAAAATTGGATACAAACATAAATATTTAACTGATTTACCTATTCCTGACTAACTCTTGTTTCCATAGGAACTTCATAATTAAATAATGTATATCTATCTATATATATAAAAGAAAGTCGTGTTTGTTACAACACTTATAACTCGAGAACGGCTGGACCGATTGCCATGGTTTTTGATTTGTTGGATTTGTTTCCGTCCCGAATAGCAGAATACATTTTAAAAACAAAAGAAAGTCGTGTTAGTTACACTATTTATAACTCAAGAACGGCTGAACCGATTTGGCTGAAAATTGGTAGGGAGGTAGCTAAGAACTGTGAGAAGGACATAGGATACTTTTGGGTAGGGGTAGGGTAAGGTAGGGTAGGGTAGGGTAGGGTAGGGATAGGGTAGGGTAGGGGTAGGGTAGGGGTAGGGTAGGGGTATGGTAGGGGTAGGGTAGGGGTAGGGTAGGGTAGGGGTAGGGTAGGGTAGGTGTAGGGTAGGGGTAGGGTAGGGTAGGGGTAGGGTAGGGGTAGGGTAGGGGTAGGGTAGGGGTAGGGTAGGGGTAGGGTAGGGGTAGGGTAGGGGTAGGGTAGGGGTAGGGTAGGAGTAGGGTAGGGTTAGGGTAGGGCAGGGGTAGGGTATAAAAGTCCACCCGTGCGAAGCCGGGGCGGGCCGCTAGTACATATATACAGGGTGTCCAAGAACCTGGCGTCCAACTGGATTCCCACGATGCCCCAAGTTCTAACAGTACTCAGAAAAATATTTTAAAAAATCCACCCCATGTACTTACAGAATTATACTGATTTAAAAAAAAAAGGGGAAATGAGCACCCTGTGACATACTTTTGAATGCTGTGACTGCTAATGCTGATAATTTCGATATTTCTTGGAGGTTTTGTAATCTAGGGTATTGCTGTGTCTAAATAGAATGTAAAAATAAAGTACTTATTGTACCATTTTAAAATAAAATATTATTTTAACTAAAGGTGATATGGAAAACTATTGAATTTCGCAACTTTGACCGACTGTAGTGTAAAAAAAATGTACCAAAATAGTATGGCAAGTGACGTCAAATTTTGACGCGTTTATTCCTCTTTTTAAAAAGGTATAATACTTACACATTAATTTGAAAAAAAAAATTTTGATAATATTTTTACTCAACAACCCAATTTTTACGATGTCTTACAGAATTCTTAGAAAGAAAAATTTACGACGAATTGAATCTAACCTCTAAAGAATTACTATTGTATGCTCATAAAAATAACAACAGGCCTCTCAAAAAACAGGTTAGACCGTAAGGGACGGTATGTGCATGCATCTCACCATAGTGATTCGTTATTACAACAGGAGGGAGCAAGACAGAAACTATCTTTGCGATTTGCTGGTTCTTCTTTATGGTACCCCATTATTCAGGTAAGAGTGAGGGAGAAAAAGGTTAGAGGTGCGAGTGAGATAGATAGTGACGCTATCTGGGATCGTGCTATTTAGGATAACAGTACGGTCAGTACGCGTCACTGCCTCCTGCCGTTACTACGCACCTCTCTCTTATTGTTACCATTGATCACGTACTACGATTTAAAGCTTTGTTTATTGGACTCGATTACTCTTTGTGCTCTGGACTTTGAAACGAACTCTTTACGACGACCTTTGCCTGTGTTTGGACAGTTTGTGTTTTGTGTGTGCTACCATGGCGACCTACACTCCGCAAGAATACGCAAATATGCACTACATTTATGGAGAATGTAGAGGTAATGGACGAGCTGCAGCGAGACTTTACAGAGAAAGGTATCCGAGGGCTACGCGATATCCCGACCATCGAGTTTTCATTAATGTGCACAGATCACTATGTGACGGGCGGTTCCCCAATCAAGTAGCTGGTGAAGGACGACCCGTAAATGACTTCATACGCGATGAAGTTTTAGAGGCGGTGTCGGCAAATCCAAGCATCTCTGTGCGAGGAATAGAAGCTGATACGGGGATACCGAAGAGCACAGCACACAGTATTCTCCAAAAAGAAGAATATCATCCGTACCACGTACAGCGAGTGCAAAGTCTTTTACCTCGAGACTATCCGAGCCGAGTCGCGTTTTGTGAAACAATCCTGCAAAAACATCGAGAAGACGAAAACTTTATCGACAAAATTTTGTGGTCAGATGAATCAACATTTAAGAAGGATGGCTACATGAACCTACACAACTTGCACGAGTGGCATGTGGAAAATCCGCACTTGATGCGAGAAGATAGATCCCAGTACCGGTTCAAAGTGAACATGTGGACCGGTATTCTCTGTGGGAATATTAATGGTCCATTTGAGATGCCCGAGAATTTGACTGGCGAATCATATTTAAATTTTCTTCAAAATGATTTGCCAAACTTACTAGAAGAGACCCCACCAGATATGTGGTTCCAACACGACGGCTGTCCAGCACATTTTCGCGTATCCGTTAGAGAGTTTTTGGACGAGCAATACCCGAACAGGTGGATTGGGCGATCAGGAACAATCCCGTGGCCAGCCCGCTCACCTGACTTAAATCCGCTGGATTTTTTTTTCTGGGGAACTATGAAGGAGCTCGTTTATGCGAAGCCCATTAATGACATCGCTGACCTTCGTGAGAAGATAACACAAGCAGTGCAGGTGATACGTCAAAAAAGTTACTCGCGAAACATAAAGCGGTCCTTTTTAAGGAGAGTGAGAGCTTGTATTGCCGCGGGTGGTCAACATTTTGAACATTTATTGTAATAAAATATCTTTAAACTAACATTCTTTGCTTTTATTCTACTGGGAACCCATCTACCTGTGTGTATTTCCTTCTTGCTCACTCTTGGAACCGAAGTAAATAATAGTAGTAACATAACAGTTTCTAAGATAAGAAAGGGTCCGACAGTTACCGTTAGTAGGTAGACACTTCGTAAAAATTGGGTTGTTGAGTAAAAATATTATCAAAATTTTTTTTTTCAAATTAATGTGTAAGTATTATACCTTTTTAAAAAGAGGAATAAACGCGTCAAAATTTGACGTCACTTGCCATACTATTTTGGTACATTTTTTTTACACTACAGTCGGTCAAAGTTGCGAAATTCAATAGTTTTCCATATCACCTTTAGTTAAAATAATATTTTATTTTAAAATGGTACAATAAGTACTTTATTTTTACATTCTATTTAGACACAGCAATACCCTAGATTACAAAACCTCCAAGAAATATCGAAATTATCAGCATTAGCAGTCACAGCATTCAAAAGTATGTCACAGGGTGCTCATTTCCCCTTTTTTTTTTAAATCAGTATAATTCTGTAAGTACATGGGGTGGATTTTTTAAAATATTTTTCTGAGTACTGTTAGAACTTGGGGCATCGTGGGAATCCAGTTGGACGCCAGGTTCTTGGACACCCTGTATATAAAGATACCAGAAACCAAACTTTTCAAATTGAAATAAATACATCACTAGCACTCAATCAGGTGAACGATGTCAACGAACTATTTGCAAGTAAAAATAAACCTCTTACTCCTGGTATTTCTGAATAAAGGGTTCCGCATTTTTATTTTTGTTTTTTTTTTCGTTACTTTTATTTTGAGTTGAAACCCTTGCCATATCGTTTGTTATGATACAAAGAAGCCTTGCTCTTTCTATGTATATACCCTTTCCGTTACACCTTGTATAGCCTACATTCCTCGATAAATGTGTTATCGAACACTAACAAAATTTCAAATCGTACCAGTAATTTCTAAGATTAGAAATAGAACGCGCTAGCGTTCTACTCTTAAACAAACAAACCCTTCAGCTTTCTATTTTAGCTGAAATTTTATACAAATGCAGTGGAATCAAACGTAAAGGAGAAAATTAGATACAACAGCGACCGTAGCAAAATGGCTCGGGCGTCGTCGGACTTGTGATCTTGATACCCATTGCACTACCGATGTGAACCCACTCGTAACACAAGCATATGAGCTTAGCATGAGGGGTAAAAAAAAATTATAACATTAGATTGATGTCTGATAATTACATTTCGACCTGTTGCTTAATTACATTTGGACAAAAAATGCAAGAAATCAGTATCTCTGCTTACCTCATCATAAAATACTCCGTGATAGTTTACATCATCAGACATAAATATATATGATACATTTAAAAGTATTTTTAATAGGGAAAACTATTATTAAAAACCGGTATACGCGGTAAAACCAAACCCATCGTTTTTCCTGTTACAACATGGCGGTGCAACAATATTACTATAAAATATTATTTTTATCCGTATATAACAACGTGTAATTCCCTGAGAGTATATTATTATGACTTAAAGCGGGGGATTTTATTATTGATGTAAAGTATTAGTTTGCCTTGGAGCATAATTGCGTAGTCTGGGGGCTGCAAGGACCCCATAAGTGAGTGGTAGACTGCCTCTACAACCCCTAAAAATCTAAAGTCATCATTTCACAATCCCCCCGCCAGCGACCGCCCTGAGCCGAGGTCCAAGTCCCACAAGGGGCACCCTCTCGCGCACGTTGCTTAGTTTGCAGTTTTTAAATTATTTATTTAGGCAGGAGTCCGGCTCGCATTTATGCCGATTTAAATATTATTAGCATGGTACTACACCGCAGTATTATGTTGTAATACACACTGAAACGCTGCTGCCCGTTCTCTGGTATACGCTTGTTATAGATGATGTTATAACAATCGGGACCAACGGCTTAACGTGCTTTCCGAGGCACGGAGGGTAGTCCCTCAACCAACCAGACCCGGAAAGATATCTTAGAATTTACACAAAGATTTCTTGTCCGGCGTGGGAATCGAACCCACGACCTCCGAGACTTAAAACGAGCCAAATACCGCTACGCTACGGAGGTTGTCCATCAATTAGCTCAAAGATATTCCTATCTGACTGCGATTACCAATCCTTCCAAGCGTGGTAATTACGACAAAATGACTCAACGACCCTGGCTCGATCAAGTTCCATTAAAGAGGAGCCGTGGTGGCTATGGCCAAACCCTCCCTCGGGAGGAGGCCCATGTTCAGCAGTAAACGTTGTACGGGCTGATGATGATGATAGATTGTACTTAAAGACGAAGTTTTCAAGAGTATGATATCAGAGCAGATAAAAATGAAACTACACACCATGCCCTCAAATTAAAGGATGGAGATGACATTATGGCAGAAATGCAGATATCCTCCTAAGAAATCATACTAGATACCTTGATAGAGAAGTCACTCAAAATCCAGAGTAAGGTAAAATAACTCTTAAATATGTGAGTTCAAATTCCAATTTCGTACGAATTTATTGTAAGTAGACAAAATTGGATTGTGCAAATACAATTTTTATCGCTGTATTACTTTATGATAAGGGCTTCATTATGTATTTTTGAAGTGGTTTGTTTTTGTTTTAAATCACGATTACAATGGCTATGATGTAGCCTAACTGTAAGTTAGTATGCCGTGTGGTTTCCGGCATAGAATAGATTAGGGGTGTCCAACCGGTCAATCGCGATCGACTGGTCGATCCCGGCAGCTATTACAGTCGATCCACATAAACAATAAAAAGGTTTAGGCGCATTAGGGCTAATTCTAATTATGGCAACCGACTCTCTAATGGACTACTTCTCATAATGGCTACTTCTGATTAGGGCTACTTCTCACTTGGGCTACTTCTCATTAGGGCTACTTCTCAAAATTTGGGAATGTTTATTGTAATAAGTACGGTCTCTAAGTGATATTTTAGTCATGTTAATCTACAAACACGTGCCACAGATGCATTTGATTGTGATTGTCGTATAATAATCTGAAAAAATACCTATTTATAATTTGATTGACTACAATACGCGATTTAACGTTATGTATGCCATGTGGTCGATGGCCTACGATAATCAGTCGATCTTAGGTCTTATTTTGGTCACGCCTGGAATAGATGATAATATAGATCTTCCTATGGATGTCTTAAGAGGCAAAGGACACACAGCTGTTGGATTGACAGCAGCTTCTATTAGCTCAAGGTTCCTTACCATCTTACTGCGATCAACGGTCCCTCAATGGCTCTAGCTTGCCAAGGTCTGTAAAGAGGAGGCCCATGTTCAGAAGAGTGGACGTAAACGAGCTATTGATAATGATGATTTTAGGTTTTTTTTTCTCAGTTTCGTCTGTCTTTGTAAGCTGTACCAATGTTAAATATATCTTTATTAATATTATTAAGTTAAAGAGGTGAAGTTTGTGAGTTTGTGAAGTTGTAGGGGGTAATCTCTGGATCCACTGAAGTGATTTTGAAAATTATTTTACTAATAGAAAGTCACGTCATTTGTTAGTGTCATAGGCTTTATTTTAAGTTAAAGTTTCTACGAGAACGGGAGGTACGCGGGTGAAACCATGCGGGACATAGCTGTCCCGCATGGTTTCACGTAAACAACAAAAAGTGAATAAATAACCTAACATGTTTTTTTAAAATGAATTGAACAAAGTTGATTGACATTTTTTATATTCCTTACCCTACATTATCCACCTGATGTTAAGCGGTATAGGGGTCCAAATACAAGGTCACCTAGCCAGTACAGTAGATTTAGGATAAATATACCTTGTGCTTGCGTCTTTATCCTTTTTTTGTTGTCCGGTGGGAAATGCTTGTACGCATTCCCACCGCGCCGCTGCAGTGTATTCGCGCGCTGGCGGTGGGATATGTGGGACTCGCCCTCTCCATAGCGTGGTATGCTAACTCATACCACGAGGAGAGGACCCTACACCACTAAAACCCGCCGGACACTCCTTCGATTCGCCGTTGGCGGGGGCCGAGTACGCATAAGCAATCCGACCCCTGCATCTTTATCCTGCCGGCTAGGAAGTGGATGGAGAAACCATACACCTCGTGATTAAGTACATTGCTTGGCTGTGTTATTCAGTAGGGTAGCTACTTCTAAAGTCAAGCAGCTCATTACTCTTACTGAAGCTAAGTTCTACATCTCTTTATATTTTAGATTTTAGAAAGATCTACAAACAAACTGTCGTAATATTATTAATGATGTTAACAAAGATCAATGGGCAAATAGTATGGGATATAAACCCACGGCGGACAGAAATGAAATTGTGAGGATATATAGAAAAATGTCTCTAGTTTATCATGGTAATGGTCGCATTCTAGTGGGCTGTGGGAATATTAAAAAAAAAACTTATTTATATTCACATTATTTATTCGGCGTGATCAATATCTACTGTAATTTCATCAGGCAGTTGGAGATCAGAATGCAAGTTGCGATTACGAATGAACCACTGTTCCCCGGTGGCACGTCGAGTGAATCTACTTTAAACAGTTTGTAAGCGGTACAAACTGCTAGACGCTGTATGAGCGAATACGGTGTCATAATCGGCCTTATACACCTGGTTTAAATCCTAACCTTGTTATCAAGTGATAGTTTACTGCGTGAAATTAAAAGACAGTGTTGTCGACTGAATGTAAGTAGCCCGTGCACGAACGGTTTCTACATGCGCTCTGAAGTTTAGTTTTCGGTCAAGGATTACGTCTAAGTACTTGGCTTGCCGTTCCCAAGGAATTGGTTCGCCGAACATCTTGACCGGTGGACTGTTGAATCTCGAGAAGAGTACAGCGGCACTCTTTGTCGGATTGAGGGACATAAAAAACTCTTTAGTAGATATTTAAAGAACGACAACTTATATATTTAACAGTAGTATTCGATTTTTTTAATAATTATTTTATTGGTTCTAACTTTGTTCTCCCATGGATTCTAAATAAAATAACCATTTATAATGCTAAGTGAATTTATACTCTTTCATTTTATATCATTTTCATTTATGTCCGCGACCGGGTCGGATTGCGCCCAATGACCTTTTAATCTACGAATTTGTATTAGCTACCTTTAACTTAAAACTATTTATAACTATTTTGGAAATCATGGAATTCCGATTGACTGACTGATTGACGAACTTTATTTTTTATAATGACCTTGGCAATTGCATAAATTACAATTACCTACATATTAATAACTAGCTTCCCCCGCTAGCCTTCCTCAATGAATGGGCTATCCAATACTGTAAGAATTTTTCAAATCGATCACGTAATTACTGAGCTAATCTCAAGAACTACTTGATCGATTTGAAAAAATCTTATATAGCTTTCAAGAAAACATATAAACTATTCAGCTTTAAATATTAGTATAGAATATAGATTCATAAATGCATAGAAGAATCCTCTTTACTCCAAAGCTAGTAGCTTTGGAGTATAGAGGCATCTCTTCCCTCTGGACCAAAAGCTGTACGCACTCGTACTAACCATAAAATCATTATCATCATCAGCCTGTATAACGTCCAATGCTGAACATGGATCTCCTCCCGGGGGAGGGTATTTTCCATATTCGCCACGCTTGGCAGGCGGGTTGGCGACCGTATTAATATGTTTTACCACACAAGGAAACGCTGCTGCCCGTTCCTTGATAAACGATTATTAAAGATGATGTTATAACAATCGGAACCAACGGCTTAACGTGCTTTCCGAGGCACGGAGGGTATGTCCCTCAATCAACCAGACTCGGAAAGAAATCTTAGAATTTACACAAAGATTTCCTGTCCGCTGTGGAGATCGAACCCACGACCTCCGAAATTTAAAGCGAGCCAAATACCGCTACGCTGCGAAGGTTGTTATAAAAAACCATACATAAAACATCAAATAACTATAACGTGACAAATCTAACAAAAAAAAACCATAAAAAATCTAAAGTTTATAAATAGAGTACAGAATTGCCTAGTTATCTTAATTAATGAAAACATCGTACACATTATCAATAAAAAAATAATAATACAAAAAATAACGTTACTAGCGGGCAAACCCATACGGGTTAACGTCTGGCGCGCATCGGTTTTTCCGACATTTAAAAAGTAAAAACAGATTGTCTATGATCGCAGTGAAGGCATAGACACAGATAATACGATAAAGGTAATGACTTAGCTAATTTTTCCAAATTAGGGCTGTTTTTGAATCGTAACTTTTAGTAATCTATATATATAAAAATGAATACCTATTTCCCTTGGTTACGGCATCACACAAACGATTTTTTTGTTGGTTTGTTATTACCAGAATGTCAGGATTGTGTGTATGTCAGGTTTGTTAGTTTCTTATGAAATAATAAATTATGGAAATTAGTTCATATTAAAAAAAAACATAATAAATTTTCTAATTTAAGGCGCGGTGAATAGACGACTTTTACGTATTAGTTTTGTCACTGTTGCTCCGCGTAGAAGCGTAGAAATGAAAGAGAAGCGAAGAGACGCCGCGATGGCGCAACGTTTCGTTCGACTCGTTCAAATTATTTAATACATTAATCCTTGCAAATATCTTATTCCATTCGATAAATTAAAACAACAGTTCCCTTTATTATTATATATTACATCACTGTTATTAATATTATCAAGATTTGTTTATAAATAATACAGTTACAATTGCTACAATTTCAATTTAAATGGTTATTTTATGTTTTTTTGTATCGAGAAAATTTACCGAAAACGTGTTTTGAACACAACGGTCCCCCCATACATATGATCAAGATTAACATATATTTTTTTAGCTGCTCTAATATGTAAACATTTGGCTAAAAAACTGTTTTGTGAAGCCTATTTTGACTAGGTACAGCGCCGTGTGTCTATATAAACTCTTTTTATGTAATCTTATGGCGTTTGACATAACATTGACAGAATGCGTGCTGCTCTTAGTGCACATCACGGTTAGTTCAGAGCTATCACGCCTAATATCAGAAATTCAATTTAATAAAGAGTTTTACTTAGGACAGGACAATGTCTGTCGGGTGAGCTAGTAGAATATATATTTTTTTATTGACAAACTCCGTAGCGATAAAATTCTCGCTATCACCGGTGCGATCCTCACGCCGGACAAGAAATCTTGAAGTAAAAACTAAGATTTATTTCCGGGTCTGATTGGTGGAGGTACAACGTTCCGTGCCTCGGAAAGCACGTAGTTCTAATGCCTTGCAATACAAGATAAACTAAGTTGTTTGAACTTATACGCATATTCGATATTATTTTAATGTGTAATTTTTTATACTATCAAATAAGTAGCACATAGATTAATTTTACTACCAAAAATCAATTTACTGAGTATTGCTGCACCGGTGGCTCAGTGGTTCCGAAATCCACTGAATTTTGAGACCTGGTGTTATGGCTTCGATTCCCATCCGGGACAATTATTTGTGTGCACCATGAATAGTCGTTCTGACTGTTGTCTGGAGGAGGCTTTACAAACACACAAAGCACAACCTGCTTTATATGTTTAAAAAGTCTCCCGCGACACAGAGATTTATTTACCTAATTTAGGGGTTTAAAAAAAAAACAGTAGTATTAGTAATGACAATGTATATTTCTGTTACAATAAAAAAAAACTATTCCAAAACAAATAAATATGCACTAAAAAGTAAAAAGTCCCATAATTAGAACCTAACCAAACTCTCATGAAACAAATAAGAATCATGGAAAACGGTTAGCGTAATATTGAGTTATTCGTCAATTTGTCGCGCACATACTTCATACAAATTTAATAATTATATAATTTTCTTATTCTAACCAAATTGAAATGGGACCACACGTGAAGCACTAGCTTTCATTTCAAATAAAAACAATCATTTAAATCGGTTCCCCCTGTCGAAATTTATGAGGTAACAAACATAAAACAAAAAAAAATACAATTTAAAAAGACAAAATATCTAGTGTTAATTCCGCTAAAAACTATTTTTAGCGGAATTCATAATAGATATGTTGTCTTTTTAAATTGTATTAATATGGATTTAAGAAAAGTAATGCATGATTCTATTAAAAAAATACAGTTGAATTGTGATCCTCCTCCTGTTGAAGTCAGTTGAAAAGAAAAATCAAACCAAAATCATGATCATCAAAACCATACCTGCAAAGGTGCACTATAAAAAAACCTAATTCAACACAAATCCAGTACATCTTAACTACACATATGCTACTTCCAATAACAACCTTAACTCCTGTTTCTAAAGGCTACTATCGCTTGACAATACAAGTTAGTTACGATGATTTGCTTCAATGTTACATTGTGATTGCTGGTAACCATTGTCTCTGCGCCTGTGCCGTCACGACTATACGCTATGCTAATGAAAGACGCTTGTAATACTAGCACTAAATATAGTTGACATGGCTATAATTCATAATTAGATGATGCGTAACTTGTTTGAATCACGACTTTTTTTATTTCAAAGTAAGATAATAGGAATCTATCCGACCCACCGGAGGAGAGTGCGCCTGCGAACTGTAGCGTAGAGCGACAGTTGCACAAAACTCCCCTTAACAACTAAATTCGTAATCTATCAATCTCTCCGTCAGAGAAAGCCCTAAGCCGAGGTCGAGCCGCCTGAGCCGAGGCCGAGGCGCTGGTTGTTTAGTTTGTGGTTTATAAACCATTGAATAAGACTCTAGCTATGCTCGCCTTTATGCCCGGTGAAGTAGCAAAAGCTTCCAGGCTAACTAGATAAAGTCCGTCCGAAAAAAAAACTATTGCCCCCATATACGTAACTCAGATCTAGTTGCTGACAATCTCTGGGGCTTAGTGGTTAAGGTCTCGTTTTAAGTCACAGAGGTTCGATCCCCACGCCGGACAGATTCTATGATATATTAGTATAGATTCTAAGATATCTCTCCGGTTGGTTGAGAGACTACCCTTCGTGTGTCGGAAAGCATGTTACGCAGTTGCTTCCGATTGTTGTAAGTTGTAACATCAATCATCATAACAAGTGTATAGAAGGAAACGGGGCAGCAGCGTTACCTTGTGTGTTACAAAGTAATACTGCGGTCACCAACCCGATTGCCAAGCGCGGTGAATATGGCAAACCCCCCCCCCCCGGGAAGTGGATACGACCCAAAGCTGGGTATGCCTTTGTTAGGAGTAGGGAAATACGTCCTTGTGTCACACGGTTGCTATTATTAGGGCACATTATTTTTGGACGACCTTGTAAATTTAGCCTTGAAGTTATTGCTACTTTACCGTGAGTATGTAGAACTCCAGTCAGCCATATTACCATCAGATTAAACCTAAACTGTTTTAAAGTTAGCTCCTTCATCAGCCCGTATAACGACCTCTTCCGAGGGAAGGCGAGGGGGAGTTTTGCCATAGTGACCACGCTTTGCAGGCGGGTTGATTGACCGCATAATTATGCTGTAACACACAGGGAAACACTGCTGCTCCTTCCCTGGTATACGATTGTTATTGACGAACAACGGAGACCAAGTCTTAACGTGCTTTCCGAGGCCATTCCCGGAAAGAAAGTTAGATTTTACACAAAAATATCTAGTCAGGCGCATGGATCGAACCCACGCCCTTCGAGATTTAAAGCGAGCCTTTTACCACTAGTAGTAAATAAACATAGAGGGTGGGTTTTAGCCCCCAGCCCCCTTCAACCAAAGTCCAGGAACGATTATACTAACCACACTCAGAACGCGTATTGGTAAAATGCCAGTTACTAACTTGCTTCCAAATTCCATCCGTTGTGACGTATGAACCGATAAACATACAAATTCACATTTCTAATAGGAAATCCATTTAATTATTATAATCCAAGTTTCCCCCAAAGGATAAAGATTTCATCTCGGTTCCATTGAACGAGTCACTGCGTTTTATCAAGACGTCTGTCTGTCTAACTGGGGGTGTCCCCTTCGCCAGAGGCTCCCAAAGTTTATCGAATTGTGTACATATTTTTATTTTTTTATCAACTTCATATTTTTATTTATTTTATTGTTATTTAAAAAAGACAACTCCCGCACTAGGGAAATAAATCCCTGTGTCGCGGGGGAAAATCATATCAGCCTATTGTTGTCCACTGCTGAACATAGGCCTCCCCCATCGATTTCCAGCGGGAACTATTGTTAGTGGCCTGCATCTATTAACTCCCTGCGACCTTTATGAGGTCGTCGGTCCATCGTACAGGTGGTCATCCCACGATGCATTGCCAGTTCGTGGTCTCCACTCGAGAACTTTTCTGCTCCATCGGCCGTCAGTCCTTCAAGCTATGGGTCTTGCCCATTGCCATTTCAGCCTGCTTATCCGTTGAGTTATGTCAGCGACCTTCGTTCTCCTGCGAATGTTTTCTTTTCTGATTCGAACACGCATAGAAACGCCGAAGCTCTCTCTCTTTCCAAAGCTCGCAGAGCGACTTTGACCTTTTTTTATGAGGCACACATTGGCACACATTGGTACTTATTAGTTTTAGAATTCGTTTAAAATGTTACTTTTTGACATTTGAGAATAATGAAGTGAGACCATCGCGCTTCGGCACGATTGAAAAAACCTTAGGTAAAACCCATAATACCTTGACTATTCAGCCAAGACAAAACCTACTGTATGTTCATAAGAATAACAATTCTCTATTCACTGTTCTCTAACAAACTTTCAGTTAATGTAAGAGATATTTCTGTAAATAACATTAAGCGTTACGTTAAATATAAATAGCTTAAAAAAGGTTATGATAACATTTCTGACTACATAACTGCTTGGAATTGAGTTGCTCTGAATCAATACTGCTTTTCTAAAGAGTTAAATAATACAAACATTTATCTACAAAAAGGATTCCTCTAAGTTTCTTTCCAGTTCTTCTCAGAGTTGCTACATTTAGAACTGGTGGTCATAAAACAAGAGGACGTATCATAAAAACATTATTTATAAGTATGTAAACGTGTCTATATGAATAAAGATAACTTAATTTTTAATTTAATGGTGAAATCTAACCGACTGTGGAAATGCATTATGCTCTTGTCACCAACTAGCTTAGTGGTTCCCAAAGTGGTCCACCGGGTACTCAAGAGGGGTCTACGTAAGCCTAAAATGGATTCACAAATTGTAATTTTGCAATATGATATAAATGGATCAACAGGGGGTCCACAGAATCCAGTCAAGTTTTCAAAGGGATCTACGAGAAAAATAGTTTGGGGGCCTCTGAACTAGAGAGAACGTAGGTGCCATCTATCGATACATGTTTATTTTTATAAAGCACATACTTTATTTTACTGAAAGGGTGATGTATTTTATATAAATAGACGTAGAAGTTATCATAGAACTCTTAAGAGTTTTTACATAGTACAAAAGCTTATACTTAGGTTTAATATTTCGTCTCAGCTTCCACATTTAACCAACTAGTTGGTAAAGATGCGGTCAGAAAAACTATTTAAAAGTGCCTATAATACTTTTTTAAATAAAAGTCATGATTTAATGAATACTGGGTAAAACTAACATATAGTAACACGTTACAATGAACCCTTTTTGGGAGACATTACACACTTTAAGAACCTTTGCCATTTCCTTTGTAGATCTTAACTTTTGTTACGTTTATTTGTAACACATCAGCAAAATACATGTGAATGAAAACTGCGATAGAAAAACAAAATGGCGGGGCCAATGAGATATTATAATCTGTACTAATACCTATTATAATATTTTTTAATAAGCTATCAAACAATGAAATGCCTGACTAATTCGGAACGCACGGTTAAATAACAAATAAAATAAGCAGTCGTAATTTTATTATACCTATACAAAAAAATGCTATGCACCCGTATCCAACGTCAAAATCGGTGCAGCCCTTACTGAGATTAGCCGATTAACAAACAGACGGACAGCCTTTTTTTTTGTATTTTTGTTATGAGTACGCTATATTCATATGCATTTATTAAAAACCTGTAATAATCCTGTAGGCTTATCTTGATAAATGGACTATCTAACGTTGAAAGACTTTTTCTAATCGGACCCGTTCCTGAGGTTACTTTAAAGTAAACAAACTCTTTAGCTTTATAATATTATTATAGATTAGTCGATTCTTAATCTAAAATTTAAGAAAAATTCAAGTTACGGGCTCTTACACTAAACGCCTCTACCCGCACTCGGAATTCGGAAATGGGCCTTATTCGGAATTTCACCGCGACCCGCCAATTACCGACATCTTTATATAGGTCTGCTTAGCTTACGTAAAATAAACAAAACCTATCTATACTTATATTTAAAGCTGAAGAGTTTGTTTGTTTGAACGCCCTAATCTCAGTAACTATTAAAACTGTCCAAATTTCTGGTTTTTCGTTGTTTATAAGTCAATTACTGTACTATTTTCTGAACCTAAAGGGTAAAAACGAAACCCTATTACTAAGACTCCGCTGTCTGTCTGTATGTCAGCAGGCTGTTGAAAAATGTCATCTGTCTAGCTACCACGGTTCATGAAACAACGGTGGTAGTTAGAAAGATGGCATTTTCAAAATGAGGTAATTCTGTTCGAGGCACGAAGAATAAATAATCTATTTAGTCCGTCAGTTAGATTATCAAAAAATATTGGACACGTATTGTTTTTTCGTTCCTCAAAATGACGAAGATACAGATACAAGATAGAGATATAGAAGATACATTCTGATAGTAAATACCGATATTAAATATTAGCAACCATAAAAAAATATGATATTTATGTATTGTATATTAAACATCTCTTTTTAACTACTTTTTTTTTAAATTTATCATACTGCATTGCATATACTCGTATGGTCCATGAGAATATTTTTTTGTCGTGGGCTCTTAGTCTAATACTTGATATTAGTCATAGCACTAAGAATCTCTGCATCCGTTCTCACGGCCTGACGTAACATTAACGAATACCAGATTGCAACTAAATCATTACTATTATTTTAATCTTTTTTTTCGGACATAATTCTTGAGCTGAGAAGCATAAGGTGGGATGTGCCTTTATACGTCAGAAACATTCGTCGTATGTGCCTTTATCGTAAACTGGCACTTACGACCAAATCCTAACCCCTTAAGGGTGCCCCCATGTGAGTGTCACTTTATTGTTTGTTTTTACCAAATTTCTATATTGATCCATGATATGATTATTATGAGTAAAGGAATTAATGACAAGCTGACGGATGGACGACTTTGTCTCTAATATCCCACAATTTGCTACCGGTTAATTAAGTATCTAGTTTAATTCATAGAATAAGAATAATGTAACATTGTGATTCTGACAAGTACAAGTGTATGTAAATACCTTAGTGCTGAATAAATTTATTTTTCCATTATTATTTCATTTAAGCCAAAAGCCTTCTGGCTAACTACATAAACTTAGACCGGAAAAAATAGTGACTTTTTCGTTAAAGTTAAAAATGTATTCCCTTCCTACCTTCATTCAAATCCAGCAAGAGCGGTCATCTCTCGTTTTATTGAGTATCGTGAATATTAAGTTGGTGTAGTTCGACAAGCTCTTTACTAGCAGTTTATCGACAGTAAAATGTCGGTGGTTTCCGATCTAAAAAGGTTAACGAAGGTTAAAGAAAAATCGTGAAAAAAATAACTTTTTTTTTCGGACGAACTTGTGTCATAGTACGACATGCTTTCTTTCTTTTCCATGCCATGTGGTTTCCGACTAAGAGCGGTTTCGCACTATGTCCGAACCTAATCCGATCCGAACCCGATCCGAACCCGTGAAAATATTGGTCTAGAAATTTGGAAAGAAATCGAATGACGGATCTCGGATCTAGTGCGTAAATTACCATAGAAATAGTCGGTTACTACGGACCATATTTTCACGGGTCCAGATCGGATTCGGATCGGACGTAGTGCGAAACCGCTCTTAAAGACCACCTCATATGATGGGTGTAATGAATCGAACCTATTTGGAACATTGTCTCTTCTAAATTTCAGTGTATCTGTCATATTTTATACTACTTTTATATCATTGTCAAAATGTATGATAGCTGCGTCCCGCGGTTTAACGCGCGTCACTCTGCTCTAGTGGGTCGCAGCGTCATACATATTTTGTTAGCTCTACTCGTCTTTATGTAGTCAAAAGCCTTCTAGCTAACTACATTATCTCATTTCGGTAAATGTGACGTTTTTCGTTAAAGTTAAAAATGTAACTGGTCCTTCATTCTAATCCAGTAAGAGCGGTCACCTCTCGTTTTATTGAGTATCGTGAATATTAAATTGGTGTTGTTCTACAAGCTCTTTACTAGCAGTTTATCGACAATAAAATGTCGGTGGTTACCGATCTAAAACAGGGTAACGAAGGTTAAAGAAAAATCATGACAAAAATAACTTTTTTTTTCGGACGAACATGTGTCATGGCACGATATTCTTTCCTTCTTTTTCATGCCTCAAATGTTTGCCAGGTCACAGGCAAACGTGGGAAAAATTGTGGGGTCTTCCTATTTATAGGGTTCCGTACCCGAAGGGTAAAAACGGGATTTTATTACTTAGACTGCGCTGTGTGTCTGTCTGTCACCAGGCTGTATCACAAGAACCGCGATACTATATTTGTTTTTAATAATAGGCATGGCACAACATGCTTCGATACAAATAAATAAAATTGATTGTCAATTTGTAATGGACAAATAACAGATTTTTAGTAAATGCATATAAATGTAAATGTTGCAGTCAAGAATCTTAGCCAGTCAAAAGTACTTTTGACTGGCTAGCAAAATAAGTCAAAAGTAGTTTTAGGTTAGGTTAGGTTATGTTTCGAACTTGTGTCATGGCACGACATTCTTTCCTTCTTTTTCATGCCTCAAATGTCTGTCAGGTCACAGGCAAATGCGGGAGAGATTGTGGGGTCTTCCTATTTATAGGTTTCCGTACCCGAAGCGTGAAAACGGGACCCTATTACTCAGACTTCGCTGTCTGCCTGTCTGTCACCAGGCTCTATCTCAAGAACCGCGATAGCTAGACAGTTGAAATTTTCACAGATGATGTATTTCAATTGACGCTATAACAACAAATACTAAACATAAAATAAAATAAATATTTTGCCCTTTTTTGCTTAAGATCAATAACGACAGCAGGTAGGCGCTTGAAAATGGTACGGAACCCTTCATGCGCGAGTCCGACTCGCACTTGACCAGTTTATTTTATTTTATATTGAAATTATCCAATATCAATTTATTTTGGGTGGGCGTTTAATAAACCCCTCGTGAAAGTGTAAAAACTGGAATATTGTGTTATAATTTTTAAGTTTTAAAGTATTCGTTGCCGCCAAACCGATCAGGTTTGAACATCATCATCAGCCCGTATTGGTTTCTTCCCGGAGGGTATTTACCATAGTCACCATGCTTGGCTTGGGTTGGTGACTGCAGTATTATGTTGTACCACACAAGGAAACGCAGTCACCATGCTTGGCTTGTTAAGCTGTTGGTGATCGCAGTATTATGTATGAATTAAACGCTGCTGCCCGTTCCTTGATATACGATTATTATAGATGATGTTATAACAATCGGGACCAACGGCTGAACGTGCTTTCCGAGGCACGGAGGATAGTCCCTCAACCAACCAGACCCGGAAATCTAAGAATTTACACAATCTTAAAATTTGATGTATTCTTTTAAAATACAATATTTTTATATTAATTGGTAAATGTACTGGAAACTATATTTGTTTTTAATAAAAGGTATGACACAACATCCGATATGGATACAAAATAATACAAATACCTAAATAAAATTGAAGTATTAATTTGTGATGGACAAATAACAGGTTTTTAGAAAATGCATATAAATGTAAATAGGGTTACAAATAACAAAAACACAAAAATAATTGTGTATGTGTCTGTTTGTTCCGGTTAATCTCAGTAACAGCTGGCCTGATTTTGACGGGACTTTCACTGGTAGACAGCTAATTTGATAAGGTGTAACATTTTTCTATATTACGCATACGAAGTCGCGGACAGCAGCTAGTTGATAAGTAAAACTTGAGATACAATATCTAGAAAATAAAAAAAATGTGCAACCTAAAGACCCGGAAATATATCACACAAACACACCAATATCCAAATACACAACATACTTCCTATTCCCAATCCCTCAATACACCGCCGCTTTTCCTCCGCAATTCAAACAAGAAGTTCATACTGAACGCACAATCGAATGCAAAATAGTTTTTGTGGCCGTAAAAGTTCGACTACCCGCCGACCGTTCAGCATTTCTTGGTAACAAGGCTACCGGGCACCGGCCACTCACGTCATAGCCGCGTGTCCGGCTCCCCCAATAAATGAAATTTAACAGAATGAGGGAAAAAAATCAATACCAACTAGTAAGTAGGTATCGACATGAACCACTATCGCGGCCCCTCTAATTTATTACCACCGATAAAAACAATCTGCCAGTGTGTGCGTGCCCAAACCAACCTATCATATTAACTACTACAATATTCATGCGACATTATGAACGCGCCCTTATGTAATATATCGCACGTTAATACTTAATTTCTATAACATTGATTCTGTATTCTTTGAATATACTATAGTTGACACCACACAGAACAAGCTAAACTATGTACTTACGGAGACAGCAGACGTCAAATGTTATGAAAGTTGAGCATCTTTACTGGCACCCGCTGAGGTCAGTGAACCCGGAGAACACGGTGACAAACACACAGTCCGCCATGTTGTTTTTTAAACGTCAATTTTTAAATATGTTCCAATCGGCCAAATGTCAAACTCCGACCTAAAACTTGATGCCAACTTATACAGGAATTCCCTCCGCGAAATTTTATTAGCCCGATGTAGTAACTATAATGTTTACGTTGTAATTACGCCTATGTATAAACACTTTGTTGTTGTATATAAACGGTATAAAAATATTAAAATTATGAACGATGGAAAACTTGTAAATTAAAACGAAATATAAATATATATTAATAATAATATAAACGTACAAGCAGCTCTGAGTTCGAGCGCCTACTGACTTAAAATTTTTGGGTATAAAAACATGCTACAATAGCCTCCTACGGGAGCGGTTCATCTTGATACTTTCACCGGCCGGAAAAATCGAGCGCGTAGGGGAAGTTTGGGGGAAATTTCTGCGGAAGAGCGAACTAATTTGACCTTTAAGATGTTCGTCTTAAGATATTACGACAAATATGGACCGTTTATAATTTTACTCAAAGTTAATAGAAATTGTGTAAATTAATAATGGAGCTATTATTGAATGATAGCTAAAATTATAGTTTTTATTATTTTAATGTTTGCTTAGTTAGTAAAGTTAGGCAATATTTGCTTTCAATTTGGCGCGTGTAAAGTTCTATGCAATAGAAGCCCTTTCTATGCCTAAGCCATGAAATAAATAATATATAGAACTATTGTACCGATTAATTACAAAATAAATTACCATTAACTCCCTTTCGGTATTCATACTGAAATTTACTATAGAACCATGAGGCTGAAAATTAAATTCTTGTAGGATGTAAATATAAATCGTAAAATGAAACCCATAATATAAGCTTTTTATCAAAAGGATAGTGTAATAATACATTCTATTTTCTTAAAATTACTATTTAAAACAAAACTTGACTTAGTCTTATTAAAAACCTGTTTATTTTATTAATAAATTTACTTCATGAATTTCGTAAAAAATGTTGTAAAAAGAAAACCATTTTCCATTTCCTCGTAACATTAAATGAAAGTAAAAGTAAAATTATCAAGATGAGTCAGTCCTGCTGTACCGTGTGTGTGTGCGTGTAGGGGGAAGACCGGCGGGTGGGGGGCGGGGGGTGAAATTTTTCGTTTTTCGCCCACTTTTCTGTCCCGCTCTAGTTTTTCGTCTCCCTCATTTTTTCTTCACCCGCTTTCTTCTTCCTAGATCCCCACCACATGTGTGCCGGGTATAGTATACGTGAAATGTTCAGATGATATACTAGTTGTTTCCGGTTTGAGATAGTATGAAGGTTATAGATTGCTTTAAGAAATTGATAATTTTGGTCAAAGCGGCTTGTGCTTTGAAGAATAATTTTATAATATTGTAATATATGTTTGGACTAATATGTATGATATATTTGGATATGTGTGTTATAATACTTATTGCATGAAACAATATGCAAAATCAAATCAAAAATGACAATTAAAAAAAGTCAAGATTTAACGGTGTCTAAAAATAATATACAATCTGATCAATACTTTGCACAAATACATCATACAAAAAAAAGTAATTTTCTTTATAATTATCATAGTGTACTTGTTTGTGTGTGGTGTTTGACACATGCTGGGTATTAAATATATGTATGATTTATTTAAAAGAAATTCACTTACTGACTCAGTTCACTTTAACAATCAACTTTTATACTTTTTTTTATTTTTTTTTTATTTATATTACCACTTAAATTACATACAAAAAATAGCCACTAAAAACCACTAAGGTTTAAACCTGTGCTATTAAGAGTCTAATACAAATAATATAAAAGTTCAAAGTAGCAAATGTGTGTAAGTAAATTATATATTAAATTACAAACCAATTAAAATATTTAACACACTATAATATATATTATTATGTATTAAAAAAAAAGGAATTTAACAATGCTAAAAGGCCTAATAGACAAAACTGCCTTAGATCCAGATTCGTACTGTATATAAAAAAATCTTTCAGCAAATTTCATTTCCTGATTTCAGTACAGCTGTACTGTATGACCTCAGAAAAGTATTTTATCTGCGCACTTTGAATATACTATAGGAAGCTCGCGGCCGCCCGCTCTCCTTCCCGCGCCTTATAGATACACAGGGTGTTGGCGAAACTATTTTTATTTTAATTAATTGTAATTTATTGCTTTCGATTACATTTTGTATGTTTGTTTAGATGCAATGGGATAGTGTAAAGTGATTATAGGTTTAAATGAGTATTTGTTTTATGTAGTTTTTATATTGCAGTTTTTAGGTGTTGATTTATATATTTTTAAACATAAAAAAACTAACTGACCAATCTATTAGTAGTAAGATGAGGGTTTAAGTATTATTAAACTTTCTTATACATAAATGAGACGTTGTTTATTTTTCCTATCCTTCTTTGTATGGGCGCTACTGAAACTGTTATAAAATGTTATAAATCAACGTTTATATTGTAACAAAAATTTGAAGTGAACGAGAAAGTAAACTAAAGCAACTTGTACTTAAATCCTAGTATCATAAAATAAATGAAATTTAACGTAACCATCTATTCCATTATTTAATCCACGAAATCTATGAGTTCTAACCTAAACACCTAAAACGCAGACCACAAATTAGGTCCATGTTTATCAGCCGTCCCCAAACGCTACCTTATCTCACAAATCACTAAGCAACAACACAGCACACCCTGTATCACCAGCACAACTAGGAAACGAGGGAGTAAGTACACACGCCCCCCACCCCCTGGGGGTAGTACATGGCAAATACGCGAAAGCAATAGGACTTTTAAAAATTCTTCAGAAATATGATTTATGTGTTGACGGCAACGGCAACTCTCCCCTCAAGGACGGGGGGTATGATTCGATTTTTAAACCACCCTGTGTAGGCTGTAGGTTTTTGAATAAAAAAATTATATTGTTTTTTTTTTCAGAGCGTTTATTTTTAAAATTGAATTCGAATTGGTTTGTGAACGTTAGTGGTGTCGCGAACAGATCGGACAGAAATTTAGTTTTGCCATTAAATATATTGTGGTATTCTTTGGCTGGTAAATTATCTATGTTCATTTAAAAACTGGTTAAATGTTTATTTACATTCATCATCATCAGCCCACAAAACTAAACAAGGGCCGAGGGAGGGTTTTTACCATAGTCACCACGTGGCAGGCGGGTTGGTGACTGAAGTTATGTTGTAACACACAAGGAAACGCTGCTGCCCGTTCCCTAGTTACGATTTTCATAGATGAAGTTATAACAATCGGGACCAACGGATTAACGTGCTTTCCAATGCACGGAGGGTAGTCCCTCAAACATCCAGACCCGGAAAGAAAACTTAGAACCTACAAGAAATCTTGGGTGTGGGGATCAAACCCACGACCTCCGATATTTAAAGCGAGCCAAATACCGCTAAGCTACAGAGGTTGTTATTTATAGAACTTAATCAGTTTTTCTCAATTTGAAAAATATGGTTTTCTATTATAATTATTTCTACAGATAACTTCCCATATATGTATAATGATATGATGCCGTCATATACTTATCTCATTACATCTCATATTTTTTCGAAATACCATAACGATCAAAAAGCATAACAAGTGTTTCGAATAACAAAAAAAAAAAAATTGTAGTAGACACCGGTCTCAAACGCGGTACAATTTAAGGCAAATCATTACATTTTTTTAGTTACTTAGCCGATGTTTCGACATGGGTTACACCAGTCGTGGTCACGGATAGACTGACCAAAATATTGTTGATCATATTATTTGTATTTTTTTTTTCGTTGGACCAACTCAATAATTTTTTTTTTTTTTTATTATACGTGGAGGTCTAATTTCCTGTATTGTTTACCTTAAATTATATTCAAGACGTTACACTAACACGACGTTAAAGAATCCTTGACATATCGTCTGACCTTCCCCGACATAAAATGCGAATCACACGGTAAGTTTTTTTTTTATGATTACTAGCTGAGTTTTGCAGACTACACTCGGTTCCAAAAATAACGTGTCAGTCACAAAAATTGAAATACCTCCAGAACTGTAAAAGTTAGATCAATGAAATAAAAAACAGAATAAAGACTTTTTAGTTGCGCTTCTAATAGCATATTATTTAAAGTGGTTGATGAAAAAAACTTCATTAGAAAAAAATAAATAAAAAAATGACTATTTTTTAAAACAATATTTTTGTTTAATGTCATTATGGATGCTTTCCATTTCTATTCTGTCACAAAAAAATTATCGTGAACGTCTTCCACGTGCATAATTATTATTCTGTGAGGTGAAGTATGGCAGTCACGCTAGAGGAATGTACCAGAATCCTAACTTTTTTGGAACTTGGGCGGAGCCAGCGTGAAACAGCCAGAAACATTGGTTTATCTTTGTCGACTGTTCAGCAGGTAGTCCAGCGGTACCAAGAGACCGGATCACACCTTAGAAGACCAGGAAATGGCAGACCAAGATGCACATTGGCCAGGGAAGACAGACAACTGGTGGCTACAATGCTCCGAAATCGTTTTCAAACTGCTGTTGGTCTAAAAACTCACTTTATTCGCTTTGGAGGTGGCAATTTAAGCGCTCAAACAGTAAGAAGACGTCTTGCTGAAGCAAATTTGAAACCATTGAGGCCCGCAAATGGCCCCAAACTGGAACGGGTACATCGAATTGCAAAACAGAGATACGTGCGCGAGCACCTAAACTGGACACTAGACGATTGGTCTAGGGTAATGTTCACGGACGAGTCTAAATTCATGCTTTATAAGCATTATGGTAGGAAGTTGGTGTACAGAAGACCAGGGGAGCGCTTCCATCAAGCGTGTGTGGAGGAAAAAGTGGCGTACGGTGGAGGCTCCGTACAAGTTTGGGCTGGGATTTCTGCTGAGGCCCGCACCGAGCTGGTACTCATTCAAAATGGAACTCTAAATGCAGAGAGGTACGTGGAAGAGATCCTCAATGAACATGTAGGTCCTTTCATGGCCAGGATGGACCGGCATGGCATATTAATGCATGATAATGCGCGTCCCCTACCGCCAGAATTGTACATGACTACCTTGAAGAGGTCGGTATCGAACTCATGCAGTGGCCAGCGCGAAGCCCGGATTTAAACCCCATCGAGCACGCCTGGGACGAGCTTCAGAGATGCGTGAAAGGTCGAAACCCCCCACCAATCACGCTTCCCGAGCTCAAACAAGCACTGGTGGAGGAATGGGAAGGTATTCCTCAGCACCGGCTCCGAAATTTGGTGTACAGCATGCCTAATCGCCTGGAAGCTGTCAGAAGAGCTCGTGAAGGCAATACAAAGTATTAAATGAAGAAAGTGATGAAAAACAGCAAAAAAACAATCATAAAAAAAATGTAATCTTAAGAAAAATATGACTACTTTAGTTTTTTTTTAATTTAGAGATTAATATTGTGGGTGCAACTAAGTTTTATTTTATTTTTTATCTGTATAATTAAATTCTCAATTGAACAGTCTTCGTTTCATTAGGATGGCATACGTAGTTCGGGAGATATTCGGGTTTATGTGACTGACCCGTTATTTTTGGAACCGAGTGTAGTTCTAGTAACCCTCGTGCTAAGCTAAAATGCTTGAGTTACGAGTAGGTTCACATCAGTAGTGCAATGGATAGGGATCGAACCGGCGACCACAAGATCACAAGTCCGACGCTCTAGCCATTGGGCTACAGCTGCATCTAAATATATTCCATGGCCTTTTTTGTTTTATAGAATCGATTTCGATATTAATAATTCAATTGAAGAATACTTAAAATTCTTATTATTGTGTTTCAAAAATACTTTTACCGGATCTTAGAAGAACTAAGTTTCGTGCCTCGGAAAGCAGATGTTTTTTCTTTTCGATATATGGCAATCATTATGGTTATAACATCATCTATGATGATCGTCAACCAGGTCACTGGCAGCAGTGTTTCCATATACTGGGTGACGTTTCTTACCGTCTTGAAAATAATAGGGCGCGATATGTATATGAAACAGATGTCTAAGGCATATTTATTTTATCTTTTGTTTTATACTGTCTTAAAGTGAAAATTGTAACGATAAAAATACGTACCTAATTAGGTATTTACGTTACGTTAGTTAAAATAGGTGCCTATAATACCTAGGCCGCAATCATATATGAATAAAAAGAGTGAGCGAAATAGCGTAACTACCTACTTAGGTACGCATTTTAACGGATATAATTTTCACTATACGTCATTAAATTTTTTTTTATTTTTTTTATTGACAATAAATGCCTTGGACATCAATTTCATATATATATCACGCCCTATTATTTTCAAGACGGTAAAAAAGTCATCCAGTATGTATTTTTATAGCAAACTCATTATAAATAACAACACAATTTGCAACAAAAACTTGAATAATAAGTTCTCTCATTAATAGTTTCGTAGTAAGAAAACGTAATAATATGAAAATTACAGTATGAGGTATCTACACCTGTAGTTCACTGTACCGTAGCTACGAGAAGCTACGCGCTTCGTGAGACGTTCTGCTACGATATTTTCAAATAGGTTCTACGAAATTTATTTTGGTCGTATTTATTTTTTAATATTTATTGTTTTTACTTAAACTTAGAACACAAATTTATTTATTTTTTCAACCAAGAACAGACCCTGTACTAGCACTATGGCCTAGCGGTTTAAATCTCGAAGGTGGAGGGTTCAATCCACACAAATTCAAATAAAAAAATTCTAATTTTTGTATGAAATATAAAAATTATTTCCGCGTTTCGTTACTTGTGGTACTATCCTCCGTACCTTGGATTTTGCCATTGCCATTGGTCTTCGTTTTCCTAAAGTAGTCTATGGCAGTCATTCACATACACCAAGAACCGGGTAGCAGTTACTTTAAAATGAATGCTTGATATAAACAAAGATTACCCAGCGCAGGGTTCAAAAATATCCTTTCCGTTCCAAGCTTACGCGTTACCTTCACCATAAAATATCTCCTATATAAAAAAAACTCTAATAAAATTCCTCATGACTTACGAAGCTTTATATAAAGAAGAGGATATTGAGATCAGCCCAGCAATGGTCATGAAGACTAAAAAAATCTATGTAGTCCGTCAGATAGATAACTAAAAAATATTGGACACGTATTCTTTTTCGTTACTCAAACAATAAATGACGAAGATACAGCGCGTTGAAATTTCGTCTAACGTCGCTTCTAGGTATAATTTTACCTAAAAGTGACCTCACAAGCCCCCCTCTCCTGAAATTTATATTGCTTTTGCTCTGTAACTTTGAAATTTTTTATTGGTCTGATAAATAAAAAATACGTGTCCAAAATTTTTAGTAATCTTAGTGACGGACAATTTTTTTTTTTTTTTTTTCTTCACCATTGTAAACTCTATTAGAACATTGCATTTTATAAACAACTCCACCATTTGACACTTTCAGATGTGAGAGGTAGAGTATTGCGTTATTACACTCAAAGTGCTACTCGACTGGAGAAGTACTTCCACCTCACAGAACACCACAGCCTAATAATATGACCGACCCGTGGATTGAACCGTTGACCTCTAAAACTTAAGCCGCTAGGCTACGGTGGTTGTCACAGTATACGATCTGGGTTTAAAAAAAATGTTTTTGTTGTGTTTTTTTAATTCCTGACCTAGCAAATGACCCCGTCATTTGTCAGATCAATCTCCCCGTTAGCGACCGCCCTGAGCCGACGTCCAAATCCCACAGAAGACGCCCTCATGCGTAAGTTGCTTAGTTTGTAGTGTTTAAGCCATGTATCTAGGCTGGAGCTCTGCTTGACTTTATGCCCGGTGAAGTAGCAAAAGCCTCGCGGCAAAATACATATGACAGAATTAGCGTGAAACTTACACCAGGTATCTAGTTCATCTAGCAGTTCTGACTTCAACCAGTTGGATTCTGGGATAGTGGAACCATCGAGTGGTTACGTGTCTGATGGCTTTAAGTTCAATATCGAAGTCTGTAACTCGCCCGCCCACTAGAACGGTATCCTGAAAATAAGAGTAATAACTGTGGGCCACAAAAACAGTGATTTTAAAAAGAAAAAAATAAAGTTGTTGACCTATTATTACATACGATAATAGCCGTGTGGTTTACGGCTTAGAATAGATCAATACATGTCTTCCTATAGATGTCATATCGGAGGTCCAAGTCCCGCAGGGGGTGTTCTCTTGCGCAGGTTTATTAGTTTCTAGTTTATAAACCATTTAATAAGGCTGGAGCACTGCTCGACTTTATGCCCGGTGAAATAGCAAAAGCATCGTGGCCTGAAAAATAATTTCACTGCTATTCTCAATCCACCTGCCAAACGTGGTGATTATGCTATACCCTTCAACTACCTTGGCTTTCTAAGATCTGTTAAGGAGAGGCCCATAATCAGCAGTGAACGTAAATGGATTGATGCAGTTGCAATTCAGTATAGAGTCTAATAGAAAATAGGCTTCAATCATCATAAATATGAGCCTCCAACAAAATGGGGTTGGCCATTATTACAACGGTTTCCATTCGAATTTATAACTGCGGTATAATTTTCCAATATACCAATACCGATAAGCGATAAGCATCCTGTGCAAGAGGGCGCCCACTGTACGACTTGGATTGAGATCCTCAGGGCAGTTGGCGGCGGATTAAGCAACTGTTGCTATACGTTACAGGTGCTCTGGTCTCTCGGCCCGTAGTCCGAGTGTCCGCTTTACGAAAACATCGAAAGCGTTTAAGGGCGCCGAGGGTCAATCAGTAAGGAAAGCCTTCTATGAAAATGTCGTCCAAGGGCTAAAAGAACCGTGACGTAACTTTGCAGCTAATGCAAAATTGTACAAAACCCTTCGATATAACGCCCAAGTAACAATCGAACCTGCAACCTCCAAAATACAAGCTTAAACAAGAAATACAAGGTTAGAGGTCGTTGATATACAAAAAATACCTGGAGATAAAGGAAAGAGATAAATAACATATTATTTTATTTAAATTATGAAGTTTGCACAAATAAAAGGAAAAGTCATGGAAAATATCTATATAATATCTGTCCGAAAAAAAAATCCATCCGATGCCCTCGTAGACCCGAGGTACGAGAGGCCCGCGAACTACTAAAAGTCATAATCCCTCAATCTCATCGGCAGCGACCGCCCTGAGCCGAGGTCCAAGCCCCACAGGGGGCGCCCTCTTGCGCAGGATGCTTAGTTTGTAGATCTTAAACCATTGATTAAGGCTGGAGCTCTGCTCGCCTTTATGCCCGGTTAAGTAGCAAAAGCCCCGTGGCTAACTACGTAAGTACAACCGAAAAAACAAAAAAAAATGTGCCAAAAAATGCTACTTGATTTTTGAGGCGATCACGAGAATTGTTAATACATAAATTTATGGAATTTATGTATTAACAATTCTCGTGAATAGCTTTTAAATATTAGTTTCAAAACATATATTTTAATAAGACTAGGGCCTTGCTCGATTTTATATGGTGACAAAGCAAAGGCCTCAAAAATCAAGTAGCATTTTAAATTAACATAACAAGTTTAAATTGTAAAATTAAATTTTCTTTTTTCCGCTGCCTGTTTAGCCCCAACTCGGGGGTAGCCCTTACAAAATGCGACCCTTTCGTTCCCAAGGCGCTTATTTGACTCACTTTAAAAAATTCCTACTGGCCTATATTTTCTGTTTTTTTTTTTTTTTTTTTTAATTTATAATCACAAGTTACAAAAAAAATACAATGGTATTATACATAATATCATCTTCCCGCCAAACTGTTACGTTTAATGGCGGGATACGCGCTCATTACTTTGTACATCAACTTACTACTAATTTAAATATTATAATATTTTATGTTAATATAAGGTTTATATATTTTTTTATATGAAGGTAAGTTTTTTTTTTTTTTTTTTTTTTGCTACATCATTTTTTTGTATATATTATGAGCTAACACCGGGGAGCGGACGACGATAGAGGTTCAAGGTGACCGTGCGTGCCCACTCCCGCTAAGACAAGAGGTACTGGGCACGCACCGTCACCGACACCTCGCCTTCAGCTCCCCGACGCTACCCCCCTCTCATCGAGTAATATGTGTTTCAATTTTATCTTCAATCGACTTACAGTGATTTTAGGTAGTTCTCGTAGCATATTTATCTTATTAAATATATTTGGTATTAAATACTTAGAAGTTCTTTTCCCGTAATAATTAGACATCTTTGGCTGAATTAATTTCTTATCTGTTACACTTCTAGTATTGTTAGTATGGTTTACAATTACTTTGTAATTCTCACTATAGTAATGCTCTAGTCCTAACAAATAGTTTACTTTTTTATCTATAGGCAAAATTTTACAAATTGAGAATAATTTGTCATAGTCTTTATTACAATCTTTTTTTACTTTATTACTAACTATGAACTTTATCAATCTTTTCTGTAGGTTTTTTATTTCGTTTAAGTAGGTTATAAATGTTTTTCCGTAAATGATTAATCCATAACTAACTATAGAGTCTACTAACGCATAATATACAGCAAGCAAAGTATGTTTATTTAATATTCCTTTTAATTGATAGAACTTCCCTAACACTGATCTAAGCTTGTTACAAACTACCGATACATGTGGTTTCCAGTTAAAATGTCTATCTATAGTAAGACCTAAATACCTAAAAGTTTCTACGTATTCTAAATGACCACATGTGCAATTCCTTTTATTATTATGTAGACAGTCGTATGTATGCCCTCTTATTACTATGCTTTCTTTTGTCACATGTTTAGCTTGTTGATTGTATGGTGAGTGTATATGCATACATTTCGTTTTCCCCAAGTTAATTATGATCCCGTTGTCATGTGCCCATTTTGTAATATTTTCAAAATCTGTCTCTACGCATTTTTGTACCTTTAAAATATCTTTCGAACCATAAATCAAACACATATCGTCTGCATACATATACACTCGACACTTGGTCACAACATTTGACACACTGTTCACGTGCATCACATACCCTACCGGCCCATACACAGAGCCAGTGGGCACCCCCGAGCACACGTCCGCCTCCTCGCCCGCCACTCCAGCAACAACCGTACGTATTTTCCTGTGGGACAAATAGTTCCCAAACCATTGTTTAGTGGGTCCGCGTATACCGCATTCATCCATGGCTTGTAGTAAGATGTCGTGATCCAATGTGTCAAATGCTTTTTTGTAATCAATAAACACTGCTATTATTTGTTTACCCGAGTCTAAAGATTCATTTATATAATCAGAGAAACCTGTCAGTGCTGAGATTGTACTACGCCCTTTTCGAAAACCATGCTGTGTATCAGAAAGAATATTATTATTTTCTAAAAACTTACTAATTTGTCCAACAATATTCTTTTCTATAATTTTATCTATGACAGACAGTATGGCTATAGGCCTATAATTTACATACTCTAAATGACTACCAGATTTATATATGGGGCGTATTATGGCACTTTTTAAATCATATGGATATACAGACTCAGATAGGCACATATTCATACATTTTGCTATTATAGGACTTAATTGCTTTCTTAAATATTTAATATCTTTTACCCTTATTCCATCTAATCCCGGTGCTTTTTCACAACTTAGCATATTTATACTTTTTTCTATATCATATGGTTTTACTGGTATATACCTAAAAGTTACATCACTAGGCTTTACATACTTATTTCTATCTAAAAATGTTACATTACAATTGTGTTTAATACCCTGTATTTCTTCAGTAAACGTTTTTGAGAAGTTTGTACAAATATTCCTAACGTTATCAGTCTTTCCCAAATATTTTAATATCACATCATCAATACTAGTTTTGTTTCGCCCAAGCCACATATTAATATTTTCCCATATTTTCCTAAAATCCCCTTTACATTTATTAATTTCTGACTGTCTATATTTATTTCTTTCTTCATAAATTTTTTTACTAACCTTATTTCTAAATTTTGTGTACTCTAATCTTTTATTCATATTTTTTTTATCAGACTTCCAAACATTAAATAAATAATCCCTACGTATCAACATGTTATATAGATAGCTATCTATCCACGGTTCTGTTTTTCTTTTCTTACCTATCCTAACTGTAATGGTGCTATCTTTATATATGTCACCAAATACCGAACACAACGAGTTATACAACAATACCGGACAAGTTATTTCAAGTAATTTCGCCCATTCATACGCATCGAGCTTTTGTTTAACTAATTGTTCACTTAAGATTTCTTTTATGTTATTATTGTTCGATTTTAAAAAAGTGACACTATTTTTTAAACGTAAGTCTAAATGTATTCCGATGGCGTGATGATCCGCGATGTGCGTTTCAAGGACATACGCCGACGCATCGTACTCGCTCCGTCTCGCTCGCACCCAAACATGGTCCAACGCTGACGTCACATGCCGGCCGGCCACGATCGCTTCCCGCGTTACTTCTGCGCTCGGTATTGCACACTGTAGGCCGTATTCACACAAGGTGTTTTTATATTTACTTGTAATTGGACTTACTGCATCTTTCGAAATATCTATATTTGTGTCTCCAATAATAATAATGTTGTCCGTATTGTTGATTAATTTTAGATGGTGTTCTATTTCTTCTATAAATTGGCCTTTATTAGTATTAGGTGGTCTGTATACGGCATAAATATGTGTTATTTGGTTTTCCATCTCAAGTTGTCCATGGAGCATTTCTACAGATTTACATTTCACTATTTTAGCTTCGAAGCTAAGTTCATTTTTTGCGTAAATTAAAATTCCTCCCCCTCTAGCTCTTTCTCTGGTACGTATATATGTTTTATATCCAGATATATTATAAAAGGCTAATTCTTCTTCTTTTATATTTATTTCACTTAGTATGATTATATCTATATTGTATTTGGTTTCGTGTAACAAAACTAATAGTTCGTTATAATTTTTCCGAAGTGATCTTATGTTTAAGTGGAAAATGTGGGTATGTTCTTTGTATTGGGCTAAATTATTGTTGAATAAATCTATATCGCAATATCGTTTGTATTTAATATCTGTAGATAAATCTTCGGTTCGATCGAATGTTAATAATTAAAATTATCACCTAGTGTGTAAGCGCCGCGCAATTCGCGGAAATCTTATTTAGATTCATCGAGTATTTTTAAATCGTCTTCAGATTTTATATTATAAATCTTTTTTTCGGCGTCATTTTTCTTTACCAATATACTTCCATATTGTACCCAGATGTGTTGAAATCCTTTAGGTTTCAGTTTATTCCTTACAATCCATAGAAGTTGTCTCTTATACTTTGGCAGATCCTCATTAATGAATATCCTTTTCTCACTCCCGTTGTTGTAAACAACATTATTAGTAATATTTTTATTCTGTTTTTTAGCTAACATCCAGTTATTGCGAGCATTTTTAGAGCGCAGTTTGACCAGAACGATTTTAGGTCTTATCGCATCTGGTTTTTCCTGCCCTACCCTCGTAGCTTCTTGGATATCATGGGGGTCCAAATTTAATTTCTGCGCTAGATTTATTATAACTGCCTTGGTATCTTCTTTTTCTTTTATTTCTAATCCATGGATTTCGATGTTAGTTTCCTTTTCCCGTAGCTCAAGGTCTTGTATTCTCTCCTCCAATGCTTTGTTGTATTTCTCTAGATAGACATTTTTTTGTTCTAATGCTTTAATTTTTTTCTGAGATTCTTCTTTGTACTCCATAAGTTGTTGATACATGTCTGCATAAAACTCTACGCTGGTGGTAAGATCGTCTATCTTCTTCTCAACGCTATAGATTGCTTCTAATTTTTTATTTATGTCAGCTAGTACTTTCTCGCTTGACATCTCACTAGCGCGTTGAGTCGACTGGGTGTTAGTGCTAGTTTTTTGTTTAAAACAGTCTTCACAGATAGCTGTTTGTAGGAACTGTTTATTACTCTGCACACATTTTTTATGGAAAACCATTTCACATTCACCTTTGCACTTAACAACGTCATCTTTAGTGACAGATACAAACAATTTACATTTTTTGCATTGAATCATGTTTAATGAGTTCGATTAGCAGTAGTTATGCACAAAACGTTTAAATTAGCACACGACCGTACGCTGAGCGCGCGCGCACCGAACTGCTTACGCAGCGTACCCTCGACCGTGGGGTAGCTTTGTACATTTTATTGATATCTATCGGTTTAAAAAGCGGATTATTACAATGTATATCCAAAATATGGTTTTGATAATTTTGATATTTATTATAAATTTATAGTTTTCGGAATACCTACTGTAGGAAAAGTTTTAAACTGCTATCTTGCGGTTTAAATTTATTGCTTGGATACAGAAAAAAACTTGATGGTTAATAAGTTTTAACCGTGAGTCTAAATACTTTTAACCGTGAGGCTAAAAACTTTTAACCTTACGGCTAAAACTGATTAACCGTATTTGTGAAAAGACCAAAAGGCTGAAATCAGTATTAAATTTTTACTGTAGTTGCCATGCCAAAAGATCTGAGTGTATAACTCCGATTTTTTACGACAAATAAGTATTAACTATGGTTAACATCATGTTATCAACAATTTTTATTTTCTGAAATAATTTTGAGTAAAAGGGGAAATTCTGTCTTCGTATTGTACAAGTCTATCTATACTTAATATTCAAAGACGTCAATTTTGTAAGGTTGTAATCTCTGTATCTACTACACCTGAGCCGATTTAGAAAATTCTTTTACCAATAGCACATTATTTTTAAATCTCACAAGAGGTTCCCACAGGAACGGCATCTAATCGGGCGAAACCGCGCGGAACAGCTAGTATTTAATATATTTTCTATTGTGCAGCGTACCCTCGTCTGTATGGGGTAGTTTCGTACAATTTTATTGGTATCTAACGGTTTTAAGAAAGATTTATTGCAATATAGATCAACACAACATAATATTTAAGAATTTAAAAATCAGATAAATTTATGATTGATTTTTTCGAAATATAGTTAAAACTATTTTGGTAGCTTTTTAAGTGACTTTGTATGTTGACGATTTATATATTTAAAAGAGAGTGTTTTTTGGTTCTACTGAGTTTATTGGCTGTGCTTATCAGTTGTGGCCACGTCACGCACTGCACACAGGTTCGATCACAGCTGGAGCTCTGCACGCCTTTATGCCCGGTAAAGTATCAAAAGCCTCGGGGCGAGCTACATAATATGTCGGAATAAAAACTGCACACAAAATATGAATATGGAAATAAATGTAAACATTTTTATGGAATTCTTTCTTAAAGGATAATTGAATTTGGAATTCTACAAAAAATATCTTAAATATTGCCTCATAATAAAAATGTATGTGCCCTCAGCCGAATGAGGTACTGAATAAAAAGAAGGTATGAACTGGAAGTGTGTGTAAACCTGAATTGAACTGAATAGGCTATATAGATTTTATGTAAATTAAAGTTTTTGATACAACTTATTGAAAGTAATTCTTAAAAAATGTTTTGTCTGTTTACAAGTTTGCCTGTGATTGAAATAGTTTATTAGTAACGTAGACGAATAATTCGGGCTTGTTATACGTCATTTACAAAGCATAACACATTTAAGTACATTTTTTTAATACTTAATTATGAACAATATTTGTATATGGTCACTTAAGTTATACTACTATTATAATCTTATTTTAAATATCAATAAAATATCTATAGATATATATAAATAAAATAAAATGAAAAATTGTCGCGAGCAAAACGAGTATACACAAAGTTTTAGAAATTAGATCAACCAGCGCGGGCTGGGATCTGGTCTAAAGCCAATAATAGTCTACAAGCCAAGAACGCGTCGCGAACCCCGCCTCGCGAGGACCATCGTCCCTATTCTAGCTTCCTACGACTCGTAGACTCGTAGGCTACGAGTCCTTCTCTATCTACCTACGGGGTGACATCCGGAGAAGAAAGACTATAAGAAATTCCGGAATTTTTCTTTAGTAATCTTTTAAAAATAGCGTTTTACAATATTTATGATTTACAATTCATTACATTTTTGCATCTAGGCCACTGCCCTCCAATTAGGTTTTAAAGATCGCTTTTCTATTCGATTCGATAATAACTTAATAATTAAAATTTCCTAAACTGTGCCATTCTTTATATTTCTTCTCCTTAAAAAAACCGATCTTGGTTGATACAAGCTCGGATTTTTTGGTTTTAATTTTATTTTCTAAAATCAATGTTTAATACCTCATGTTAACCCTTTAATGGTAGAATTTCCATAAATTCCTTCAATGATATGATTCTCTAGAAATTTTGAGAAAATCCTAGCTACAGTGGGTTCCGTAGAAATAATTTTCATCCCCAATTAAAAAAAAATAGTTAAATACTACTAGTATTTAGAATGAAAAATTAATATGTATATGTCTCCATAATATTTTTGTTACACTTTGAATAGCTAAATACAAAGCTGGAGTGGAATTTACTTGTCAGGGTAACAATTTCCAGCATTCTCTATCCAAGATATCCCCTTTTTCTACGTAACTTCATCATCATCATCATGCTGCTGGACATGGGCTTCGTCCCGAGGGAGGGTATTTGCTATAGACACCACCCTAGCGGCAAGCGGGTAAGTGACCTCAGTATTATGATGTAACATACAAGGAAACAACGACAACCTCCGTAGCGTAGCGGTATTTGGCTCGCCTTGAATCTCGGAGGTCGTGGGTTCGATCCCCACACCGGACATGAAATCTTTGTGTAATTTCTATGATTTATTTCCGGGTCTGGTTGGTTGAGGGACTACCCTCCGTGCCTCGGAAAGCACGTTAAGCCGTTGGTCCCGATTGTTATAACATCATCTATAACAATCGTATATCAAGGAACGGGCAGCAGCGTTTCCTTGTGTGGTACAACATAATACTGCGTGACTACTACTGTGGTGACTATGGCAAATACCCTCCCTCGGGAGGAGGCCCATGTTCAGTAGTGGACGTTATACGGGCTGATGATGATGATGAAACTGTGCCAAAAAAATTAACCATTAAATATTATAAACGCGAAAGTGTGTGACTATGGATGGATGGATGTTTGTTACTCTTTCACGCAATATCTACTTAATGTATTTGGCTGAAACTTTGCACGGGGATAGTTAATACGCTCGATTAACATATAGGCTACAAAAATCGCGCCTCGACTCACTAGAGCAAAGTAACCGCGGGTCACAACTAGTAAAACATCATTTGTCTAGGTCCTTTGAACTAAAATAAAGAGAAAATACCCTCTTGAGATATTATCTTACCAGTGTAACTATTCCCGAATTTATACAGATTTTCCCTGTCAAATTCCATCAAGATAGTTGCCGCCATTCCCCCCTCGTCTTTCTGATCCTTAATTCTGCAAAGAACTTTCCGATGCCCTCATAGACCCCAAGTCCAAAACTCCACAAAAAAACAAAATTCATTATTCCTCAAGACTCCCGTCAGCGAGAGTCCAAGACCCACAGATGCCACGCTCTTGCGCAGGTTGCTTAGTTTGTAGTTTATAAACGATTTAATAAGACAGGAGCCCTACTCGCCTTTATGCCCGGTGAAGTAGCAAAAGTCTCGTGGCTGAATACATAAGTGTCCATTCGAAAAAGTTTCTGGAAAACTAACAAAGATGCTGATTTTCCTTGTCTTACAAGTATTGATTGTTCCACTAAGCTACAACAATATAACAAAAATTCCGACTTGTAAGTATATTAGTGAAATCCTCCCTTGCAATGCACCCTTATGATAAATCACCCTCGGATATATCGGTCTCGCTCTAACATGATTCTTGTAGAAGTTGGAATACAATTTGTAGTTTTCGTCATAAAAGCTGAATCTATACTGATGTAATTCAGTTGAAGAGTTTGTTTGTTTGCATCAGATAAACTGTCAGTTGGATTGGAAATATTTTGCGTTACTTTAAAAACACTGGCGTAACAGTATTAGTCTGGCTTTAAGTATCGGATGTCGTAGATTCGATCGCCACAGCCGGACCAGATATCTATATCTATACATATAATAAAAACCATCATCATCAGCCCTCCCGTGGGCCTCCTCCCGAGGGAGGGTATTTGCCATAGTCACCACGCTTGGCAGGCGGGTTGGTGACCGCAGTTTTATGTTGTACCGCACAAGGAAACGCTTCTGCCCGTTCCTTGATATACGATTGTAGTCCCTCAACCAACCAGACTTGAAAAGAAATCTTAGAATTTACACAAAGATTTCTTGTCCGGCGTGGGGATCGAACCCACTACCTCCGAGATTTAAAGCGAGCCAAATACCGCTACACTACGGAGGTTGTCGTTGTTTCCTTGTATGTTACAACATAATACTGAGGTCACTTACCCGCTTGCCGCTAGGGTGGTGTCTATAGCAAATACCCTCCCTCGGGACGAAGCCCATGTCCAGCAGCATGATGATGATGATGAAGTTACGTAGAAAAAGGGGATATCTTGGACAAAGAATGCTGGAAATTCTTACCCTGACAAGTAAATTCCACTCCAGCTTTGTATTTAGCTATTCAAAGTGTAACAAAAATATTATGGAGACATATACCTACATATTAATTTTTCATTCTAAATACTAGTAGTATTTAACTATTTTTTTTAATTGGGGATGAACATTATTTCTACGGAACCCACTGGAGATAGGATTTTCTCAAAATTTCTAGAGAATCATATCATTTAAGGAATTTATGGAAATTCTACCATTAAAGGGTTAACATGAGGTATTAAACATTGATTTTAGAAAATAAAATTAAAACCAAAAAAATCCGAGCTTGTATCAACCAAGATCGGTTTTTTTTAAGGAGAAGAAATATAAAGAATACTCAACGCATTTGGATGGCATTTTGGGCAAGATATATAAGGGCGGAGCATTAACACGAATAGAGCGTTATTTCATTACATTACATTTCAAAATATTATTCAATGGGAAAGCGATTAAAATATACACTTTTCAATGAATTCCCACGGGGACTGGAACAACATAATTAATAACAGCTTTTGCCAGATATATAGAAAATATAGATACAATTTTCAGTAATCATCATTTTTTTTACGGAATTATTTTTACTCATTTATCTAATTTTGCCATGTGTCTTCCGGCTTAGAATAGACCACCCCATGTCCTCCCATGGGTGTCGTAAAAGGCGACTAAGGGGCATATGGCTGATGGATGAGCAGCAGCATCTATTCGCTCAAGATTTACATCTTACTGCGATCACCAATCCGCCTGCCAAGCGTGGTGATTATGGCAATATCCCTCAACGATCCTAGCGTGGCGCGCCAGAATCGTTGAGGGATGGTCCATGTTCAGCAGTGGACGTAAACGGGCTGTTGATGATAATGATGATCTAATTCGGTCCATATGTTTAGGAGATAATTTCAAAACACACACACATACTTCAAATATACTACACATAGTTTACTAACAGATAAGAATAACATACAAAATCTAAGCTTTCGTCATAAAATGTGATTATCTGTCTGTTCACAAGCGTAGTACCTTCTCGTTAGAGGGTCAGGTTTTATGAGGCGTGCAGCGGTCCTTCAGGGGTGGTGACCTTATGAATATAACGTGACAATTTCTAACTGGTACTACATAGAAATTCTAATTGTGTGTATAAAAAAAATGATCTTTATCTATCTCCACACTAATATTATGAAGAAAAAATATTTGTATGTATTTGCTTTGAATAAACTCAAAAACTACTGGACGGATTTCGATAATAGGCATGAAGACTAAAAAAATCTATTTAGTCCGTCAGTTTGTTTACCAAAAAATATTTGGACACGATTTGTTTTTCGTTCCTCACACAGAAATTGACGAATTTACAGAGCGTTGAAATGTCATGTGACGTCACTTCTAGGTACGTAGCTAGTTATTATTATTAATAATAATAACTAGTATTTGAGACACAAAAACAGTTTCGTCATCAACAGCCCGTTTACGTCCACTACTAAACATGGGCTTCCTCTTTACAGACCTTGGCAAGCCAGGATCGTAAAGGGATATTGCCATAATCACCACGATTGGCAGACGGATTGGTGATCGCAGTAAGATGTAAACCTTGAGCTAATAGATGCTGCTGCCCATCCATCAGCTATATGTCCCTTAGTCGCCTTTTACGACACCCATGGGGTGGTCTATTCTAAGCCGGAAACCACGCGGCATAAAAAAACAGTTTACAAAATATTAATTTTAAGTTCGTCAAACGTAAGACATCGTCAAATTAGTCTTTTTGTACAACTTTGGCAAAGGCCTCCTCCATTTCATTCCATTATACTCGATATATAGCTTCCCTTGTCCATAGTTTCCATACTATTTACATCTATCTCGTCTTCCCGCCTTCGTTTCGGTCTGCCCCGCTTTCTGTTCCTAGGATTTAGGTTCCAATTATGAGCACTAATAAATAAATTAAATAAACAATATTTACTCAGCACTTAGATATTTACATACACTTGTACTTGTCAAGTTTACATTGCATTTAAAATTAATTATAAATAGGTGAAATTTACTATTAAATTATGTTTAAATTTATATCAGGTGTGCTAGATGCCTGTCAGTATTGTGTTAATGAATAAGTTAAGTAAGTAAATTACAGTCTTTACAATTTTTCAATGAAAACAAGAAATATCAATAATGAATTATATCTTTAGAAAATCTTTAAAAAAGAGATATTTGATATATAGTAATATTAATGTCCCTTCTGGTATGCGACTGTCAAAGATGATGTTTATAACAATCGGGACCAAGAGGCATTAAAGTTAAACCAAAACTTGTAAAAGTAAACCTTTTTTAACATTTATTTGATACTATAATCTTTCCTGCATCGACTAAAATAATCCCTATATACCCTATGTAGCTTCCCGCACGGGGTTACACCCACTTAGCTCCTATACACGTGACAACTTCATTATAAGATAAAGCATATGTTACGCCTGGATAATGGAGCTTTCTAATAGTGAAAAAATCAGTTCAGTTCAGTTCCAGTGCCTATTCAATCCAAACCTAGACTTCGACTTGCTCAACGTACGTAAATTCAAAAAAATCCAGGTTTATTTGAATGAAGGAAAAAAATAATATCAAATACATTTATAATATCAAAATAGTTAATGAGTATAGATTATCTTAATATACATATTTTTAAATGTGAATGTTTGTATACTACACAAAAAATATAGCGATATAAAATATAATAATCATCACTCTAACATATAGATAGAGCAATATAGTAGTAATAAAAAAATCAGATAATTAAATTCAACATGACGCAACAACAAACGTACATATTTGTACAAATTTCAAATTAAGAATCCAAGCCGCACGTCCGTTATATCGCAAATAATACTGTCCTACCCTCAGCGCTCAACGTCGGCAGATATTACGAAAAATTCCACAATTAACTAAGCCCAAATGAACTATTCCTCGTGAATCCATCGCAACAAACATATATAATATTTTCTTTCTCTAAAACTATCTACTATCTCACCCCCTATCCCCCCTTCTTATACATGTGTGTGTGCAAAAATTCGTACTAGCTACCCTTACACCACCCTCCCTCGCTTTCACGGTTCTAATTTTTCGGGAATTTGGGGCATATTCGTAAATATGAAATGGAAAAAATATTTCGTTATTAAAGTTAATTTCAACTTTATGTGTTAGATATAAGGTTGTAATTCCAATGGGTGAGAGTTGGAAAAAAAATTACTTCATATGTCGTCCTTAAGACGGAGCGCGCCGCTTCGTATGTGTGTTCGGAACATAAAGTGAGTGGAGTCGCAATTAATTATTGTAATTGACTTTTTTTTGTTTAAATATTTTGATACATATATAAAAGGTTGAGAGATGCTAGATAGATCATGTAGCACATGAAATATAGTAGCTACTTATATACCTAGATTGGTTAGTTTTTAATGGTGAAATAATGTTATAATGTTGTATTCTTAAGTTTTCCTTGAGGAGTGGTTGCCTGTAAAACAAATACAACCAGATATAGCTAATTTAAACTAAAACTAACTTGTAAAATACTAACTATTCTAAAAGTATGCTACGTGGATACATTTCTATAATGCTGGCAGCATTTTTCGATTGAGATTTTTGCTGTGCTAAAACATGGAAACGTTCAAATTTACTCGATTAAATAAAGTTAGAGTACTGTCTTAATTGAAGTTTATGCTTCTCCATGTTCTGTTTTTTTTAAATCCTATTACAGTACCATCGGCAACCAATATAAATAAAAAAACGTCATAATCCCTCAATCCCCCCGCCAGCGACCGCCCAGAGCCGAGGTCCAAGTCCCACAGAGGACGCCCTCTTGCGCGAGGTTGCTTAGTTTGTTGTTTTTAAACCATTTATTTAGGCTGAAGCTCTGCTCGCCTTTATGACCGTTAAAATAGCAAAAGCCTCCTGGCTAACTACATAATTATATATCCGTCTGAATAAAAAAGGCTAAATCTTTCTTTTGCCTTTTAAACTACAACATTAATAATTGTATTTAGATAAACAGACAAAATATATTAACGTTTTTTTCCCGTTAATCAGATATCATGCAAGTTTTTTGGTACAATATAATCAAAGTTAATGTGGTCAAATTAATTTTAATTAGTAAAACTTAATACTATACCATAATTAAAACGGATTATTTTATACAGAAATTAAGAGTAACATTATCGTCAAATATTTAATGTTTGCCATTTCTATAATAAAACTCAAATTAATAGTTCGCAGAACTTTAAAATCGCGTTTACCATAAATTTATCTGCAATTAGTAATAATTAACGAAATCGGTTTAATTACAAGAAGCATTCATATTATTCTCGTCGTTCTTTCTAGTCAATTGAGTTTAAATCACTCCTAATTAAACATACAGATTATATAAGTAGTCACTTTAAAGTGTTGTACAGTTTTATTATTGTAATTATCCTTTTTTGGTTAATTGTTAATCAATATATATATATTAAAAATTAATTACATTTTTATTACAACCTATAAATACACTACGTCTGATCTTCTGAATTTAATTTGATGCTCTCCTCCGTTAAGCCGTAGCGTCATGTTAAATAGGAGTGTTTTTAACCAGGACGTCGTGGAACCCTGAGATTTCATTACTCGATGTATGGGAACCATTCGCTATATTGAATTGCCTAGAAATGTAATAATGTCATATACTTTTTTAGAGAATGATACAATCATAATGTTAAAACCCAGACAACAATTGTGAAAAAATGTCTTGCCCTATCTACGAAATAAATGAACGAGGCATTTTTTTGGGAAATCTAACCCCTTGTTGATGGAAATAAGGCAAAAGCAAATAGAACATTTAAACTATTTATTTTATAATAATGAAATTATTGTAGGAAATGACAGAACACAAATTATATCTACGAGAGCACGCCACAGACAAACGTTCTACTTTTAATACTTTTTTGTTAGAAAAGACGTGGCCAAAAAAGAGTTCAGTTCAACTGAACTTAATCGTGCGTTTCACACTTTCGAATGAAAAGAAAGAGTAAAAGTACCTACATTTATTTCAGCTCTACTCACAAGATAAAACAAAATTAAATATAAATACGGGACAAAAACAACAAGTGACTTTGTACGTTCTATTGAAAAGGTCGCAACCTCAGCTTTGGCTAGGCAACCTAGCGATGGTTTTCAATTGATGGGCCGGATAGCCAAGCGTACCCGGCCCTCACCAACGGACGGAGGAGTGTCAAGGGGTTTTAGTGGTGTAGGGTCCTCTCTTCGTGGTATGATTAGCATACCACAGCTATGGAGTGGGCGAGTCCCACATAACCTTTCGCCAGCGCGGGAACGCTTCAGCGGCAGAGGGAATGCACGGAAACAAGAAAAAAAATAATTGTTAATTATTGTATACTTAAACCTATAAAAACTAGAAATAAAATGTACCCCTCAGTATCGTTTTTTTAACAACAAGAAATAAATATCAATACTTCATTTAAAAACATTTTTAAAAACTAAAATTTAAAATCATACCCTCTCCACGCCATCTGTGTTGCATCAGCGTGCAATATATATAGCTCACCCGTAGCTATAAGGAGAAATATATTATATTTTCCTATATGTTAGTTCTATCATTTATACTTTATTACTATATACCAACTATTCATATATATATGTGTAAACATTTGTGTGTGTTCGTACAATAGGGAGGAAACTCAATTAAACATTTTCCTTAATAAGAAAATTTGCGAATGCTGTATGTACCTACGTACGTATTTCTTTTTGTATTGCTAAAAGTCATGTGAGATGTATGGTAATATGTTACTAAACTAGCTGTGCGCTTTTACTCGCGTTACTCTGCTCCAGTGGGTCGCAGTGTCATGTTTTGTAGCTTATATATTAATTCAGCTTATAAACTATCTCTGTGCAAACTTTCAGCCAAATCCGTTTAGTAGTTTTAGCGTGAAAAGGTAACAAACATACATCTACACATTCCTACAAAATTTTGCGTTTATAATTTTAGCAGGAAGTTAAAAATACGGTAAATCTCTCTTAATGATAAAAGTACGAACAAAAAAGGGTATTATACATTTCTGATTATGTCAATGACGAAACTGCTTGGGAGTGAGTTGTTCTGAATCAATACTGCTTTATTATTAAGTCATTGTAACATAAATTTAAAAGGGTTCCTCTGAGTTTAATACCAGTTTTTATTCCGGACGGACTTACGTAGCCTCGTGGCTAACCACGAGGCTTTTGCTACTTCACCGGGCATAAAGACGAACAAAGCTCCCGCCTTAATAAATGGTTTGAAAAACTACAAACTAAGCAACGTGCACAAGAGGGCGCCCGTTGTGGGGCTTGGACCTCGGCTCAGGGCGGTCACTGGCGATGAGATTGAGGGACTTTTAGTATTTTAAGGGATTTAGTGCAACTGTCACTCTACTTTACAGTTCGCGGGCCTCTCGGACTTCGGGTCTACGAGGGCATCGGATGGAGTTTAATGCTAGTTCTTCTCAGTGTTGCTTTGTTAATTATCTTTTGATTTTAACAGTTTTGTGATTTAACATTTACCATCATTCACTTGGTAAATTTTAGGATAAACTTATAGTAAAAGCCGTGGCTTAGTGGGTACAGTACTTTTGCTACTGAGTCCACGTGTTCTGGGTTTAATTGCCACCCGGGACTAAAAAAATGTATTTAGTCCGACAGTTAGATAATAAAAAAATATTGGACACGTATTTTTTTATTTATCAATACAATAAAAATTTACTAAGATACAGAGTAACAACGAACTGTAAAGTTCAGGAGAGGGCTTGTGATGTCACTACTAGTTAAAATTGTACCTAGAAGTGACGTCACATGAAATTTTAACGCGTTATAACGTCGTCATTTTGTGTCTGAGGAACGAAAAAAAAAAACGTGTCTAATATTTTTTGGTAATCGAACTGACGGACTAAAAATATTTTTTTAGTCTACGTGCCCATTACTTTGTGAACCATAAATAGTTGTTCTGAGTGTGGGTGTGCTTTGTGTCCGTGAAATGGGTGTTTGTAAAGTCCCACGAAACAAGGATTAATTTCCCTAATGCGGGAGTTGTCTTTTACAAACAAACAAACAAAACAATTCTTGCATAAATCCTTACATTTCATCATCATCACCATGGGCCTCCTCCCGAGGGAGGGTATTTGCCATAGTCACCACGCTTGGTAGGCCGATTGGTGACCGCAGTATTATGTTGTACCACACAAGGAAACGCTGCTGCCCTTTCCTTGATATACGATTATTATAGATGATGTTATAACAATCGGGAAATCTTAGAATTTACACAAAGATTTCCTATCCAGCTAGGGGATCGAACCCACGACCTCCGAGATTTAAAGCGAGCTATATGCCGCTACGCTACGGACATGTCGATCGTACTTATTATAAGTCAAATACAATGATAGGTAATGAAAACAAAAAAGAAAGAAAACGACATCTTGACCATTGGCGGATTTACCAGCAGGCTAAGTAGGCTGGGCGGCAGAATTTAGGGGGCGGCAAATTTGTCCAGATATCTTTTTCCTATAGCAAAAAAAATCTTAACGTCTAAAATCCCAATAGTTCAATTTTCTTATTTAAAACGTCGCGACCCTCGACTTGCGAGGAATACCGGACCCTATCCTAGCTTCCTACGAGTATTTACTTTATCTACCTACGGTGTGACACCCGTAGAAAAAAGACTATAAGAAACTCCGGGATCATTCTTTTTTGAATCCAGAACACCAGGCTCAGAAGCCACTACCGTAACCACTGAGCCACCGGTGCAATCTAACAATAACATAGGAAACGCGCTACACAAAGCCTAAAGTAATGAAGACAATTTTATCAATGTTTTCGTATCGTTACGTGATCAATCTCCTGGTCCAATTTGAAAAAAAGATTTAATTATTAGATAGCCCATTTATCGAGGAAGGCTATAGGCTATATTTTATTATGAAGTTCCCACGGGAACGGGAGTTACCGCGGGTGACACCGCGAGTGACACCGTGCGCGGAAGCTAGATCTAGCTAGCTTCCGCGCGCGGTCGTGGACTTACTATTTACATACTGAGTGTGGGGGCACAAGATGCGTTGCGGCGCCGCACCGCAAAGATTTCACCGTATCGGCGGCGCCGCAACGTTGTTATGTCGCAGGGGCGCCTCAGCAGCGTTGGACAGTCTGTTAATAAAAATGAATCGTAAACGCATTCACCCCTCCTCGCCTCGTCTCGGTGGTTGCAAATCCGGTGCGGCGCCGGACTACGCACGGGTTCGCGGGTAAGACGACGCGCGACGCAGCGATAACGCTCCGGCGCCGCACCGCCGCGCGCCGCCGCGCCGCATAGCATCGTCCCTGAGGGCTACGGCTATCCGCCGGCGGCGGTGCCGTACCGTTGCACGGCAAACGGCGCCGCACCGTAGACATGGGCCCACGCCCTCACTCGCGTAGTTCCCGCTCCCGTGGAAACTTCATCATTACATATAACCTAACATAGGTTCCTAACTCCGGGATAACGTAACTTTCTACTAGTAAAATAATTTTCGAAATCGGTCCAGTAATCCCAGAGCCTAATCAAACTATTTAAAACTAAGTTACTAAAAAAAATTAAATGTTTTTATTTATAACATTAAATTATTTATACGAATAAATATTAATTAAAAAAAAAGAATACTTGGTTGAGTAGCGACATCTATTATTACTGTCATCAATACCTGGTACTAACTGCTGGCTCAACAGTGGTTCACAGTCTAGTTTCGTTACTCGTATCCGAACCCACGTTAAGACGTGCTTGTTGAATTTAGTTCTAACGCTTAACGCTAGATGGCAGTAAATACAATGGGAACCGAAAAGTTTAGAATATTTTAAGTGCCTCTTTCGAATGGATTTTTTGTATACCATTTTATTAAGCTATATTAATTTATTTATAATATAAATATTTAATTTATAATCATCATTGCAGTGAACGTTACGGGCTCAGGCTATCTTATTGACGTAATTTTATAAGTGCATATTATGGTACATTATTAAATAACATTTTACATTCATGAACAAAATACATATGAACAACTAAAAGTAGCTAATTTAAAATAAAACTTACTTATAAAATACTACTATTCTAAATCTATTCTACTTGGCAAGGTACCAAGTATGCTGGCAGCATTACCGCTACCCCGTAAAATGGCAATGCTGTAATAATTGTTACGAAAATAAATACACTTCTGTTCCCACTAATACTTTATTTTGAATATTAGATACCTAATATCTGGGGGTTGAATATGGATCATGAAAAAATGACAAATGTATTGAAATCCACGTTCTACCCCTGGGGGTTGAACGTAGACAACGTTTAGGGGTTGAACATGGCCGGGGGTAGAGATTGTGGGGGTTGAACGTGGACTAAACCGTAAAAACCAGCACTCGGAAAAGTTGTAAATACTACAAATCTATGAAACAAATGCACGATGCTTCGCTACTCAGATAGCTAAGAATCTACAAACCTTAGTACTATGACTTCGATAAAAATGCTTTAGTTACTCAGAGTTTACTATGCAAGCAAAAAGTTTTCAAAATTACAATTATATATTTTTATAATTGAATCTATTAAGTTTATATAGCTCAAGACCTTTTTACAAACCATGTTTTTTACAAATAAATACATAATACTCTTATTCTTAAATAACACAGTAACAATAAATATGAAATAGTTTATAACGATCCTGCAATAGTAAAATAAGTAATTGGTTGCATTTAAAAACACAACAGCCGCTTGTCAGAAATGTAGGTGTATTAACTATTTCATAACTGCATCAACATGTTTTACTTATGATTTAGTCAGACTTAGTTAATTAAAGTTATAGATTTTTTTTATTTCTAATAAATAGTTTATCATATTTTTGATCAAAGTTGACATTGGTTAATTATTGAATACTTTCCGGGTCTTTCCGTATTAATAGAATTCCATAGAATATTAATAAACTCACGACAAACGACGGTAATACTACCTAACCGTCGACTTTTGTGCGTCGTGATATTTATCTTTATTTAAATTTAAATGTGGTTTATTTTTAAATTATTCGTTGCTTTATTTTTGGGGTATATAATACAATACGGGCTGTAAAATAAAAATTGCGAATTAATTTAAAAACATGGAATTTGTTTATTGAAAATAATCAGTCTTATGAGAAAAAGGGAATATCAATGTAATAACTAATTCTATTGGAACACATAGCATCTTATTAGTCTATTTCCTTCGTTTCTTCTGTGGAGTTTTAGTTTCTTCTTCGGCCTCTCCGTTATTTTCTTCTTCACTATCACGAACCTTCCTCCTGACTGGACCGGTATGAGTTATAGGAACAGCTCTCTCATCGCTATTTTGTGACTGCTTAGGAGCTACCACAGTGAGGACCCCGTCCGAAGACAACTTGGATTCAACAGCCTCAGGGTTGCATCCTTCAGGCAGGGCATATCGACGAGTAAATTGGCGAGACACGTATCCATGCTCATCTTTCCTCTCTTCATGTTTACCCTCAATGACAACATAACCATCCGCAGTCTTCACAGATATCTCTTCAGGATCGAAGTGCTGCACATCCAAATTAACTTGGAACTTATTTTTATCAGATTTGATGGTAGAACCGACATCTTTAACGGCTGCGGCCAAGTTTTTCCATGGACGCAAGTATTTTCGTACGGATATCATAGGACGGCGATCAATTATGTCCATCAAATAGTCGTCTGGAGATAAATCCATCCCGAAAAGCTGGTCGTAAAGTCGACGAGGGCGTAATTCGTCCATCAAGTAAGGTAGTAGCGCCATTGTCTTCGAAATTACTTGTTATATGTATATAGAAACCTTGTAATATCGCTTTCAAACTGCAACTTGCTCTTCACTTGAATCGCTTTAATGCCTGTACAATACTGCCGCCAGTAGGCGCGCGCATCGCTTTTATATTTCTACGGAACGACAAAAGTAAAATCGAGCAAAGCCTAGAACATTACAGAACAATGTAGAAATTAGGCCATCTAGCGGTGAGTGGCAGTACTTTTGTAAAGCTTCGATAGCTTACTAATACTATAAATCTGCAATAGATGTCGCTTCAATTATCCTAATTAATATTTATTTTTACATAAAAAATAAGGACACTCATGTTATTTTTATGATATTTTTGAACCCAAACTACAAAAAATTGCGATTATATAAATTTTTCTCAGTAGATTAAGTTGAAAATCTATCTGCGTCTTCTTCACTCATACAATCAGTTATTCTATTTCTTACTAGATGGCGTACGTGGACACCAAGCATGTGAAATAAAGAAAAATTATGGCTTCTATGGAACTCCATTGTTAAAATGCGAAATCGGACGATTCATCTGGAACAATCTGAGAATTTCCGAAGATCGTATTCAGAATAAAGGTAAAATTATTCTAGGTTAGTAGTTGATTTGTCTAGCGTGTTAGGAAAAACGACACAACAACGAGATGATTCATGGCTTTTTATAAAATTCTTAAAACGCATAATAATAAGAAAACGCAGTGTCATTTTCTTATGACAATGAAACGCCTAAATCTGTGACCTGATAGGTATCAATCATGGATCAGATCGGAAAGCATGGATTCTCTTCTTTAAACCTATGAAATATATTTTCTCGTACCTATACGAAGTCATTGACCCGTAAGGCGTCACCCTATCATGACCATGACCGAAATCGTCATACAAACCTATATTTTTTTGGCGATCTTTATGACTATTTGCGAACATAAGCAATTAGCACTGGAAGCTATATAATATACCTACCTACTAGGTACTTATTGTAGTACCTATACTTAACATAACCTAAAAAAACACACGTGAAAATGTTTTAGAACATGTTACCAATTAAAATATTGCGAAACAAATACTTTACGAATGAATGAATAGGTATCATGAATGTATGATTAAATATTACTCATCACATTATTTATTTATGTAGGTAGTAAGAATTTCATTTTTATTTACTTACCTAATTTTATCTAAGTAGATACCGGACATGGCCCATGACTACTGAACATTTAAAACCCGCTTTAAAAAATTGTGGATCTATGCTAAACTGTGGCAGTATCTAAAAACGTACATTATATTTACGACCTTAGGGAATTAGAATTAAGAATAAACATTGTTTAAATTTTTGAACAGTCTTCGTGGGACATGCATTGTTTAAAATGTTACAATATCCACAAGGGAGCTTTTATTCAGTACCTAGTATTTTAAATTATGGATGGATACCAAGGCAGTTCAACTGCTTACGTATATTCACTCAATAATGCGATAATTATTATTATTCAGCAGGTTTTATATTATAATACGTATTGTCAGTTGATAGATACTAGCATTCATAAATATTTTAGCGGCTAAATTCGGCGGCGCAAAACACGTGTCGCGCACGCCCGATTTTACTATAGTTTACTACAAAGAGAATTTAACCACTACGTTACTTTTACTAAGATTTACTATAGGTACTTAGAACTAATAATAATAGCACTTGCTATTCCGCGCGGTTTCACCTATGTTGCTCTCGTAGGAACCTCGCGATAGAATATGCCTAGCCTATTACTTCTGGGAAAAGTAACTTTCTCATTGTGTAAAAATGTTTGAAATCGGTTCAGTTTAAGTACCTAGTGTTTGAGTTTATTGCCTTCCCATGGGTGTCGTAAAAGGCGACTAAGGGACATATGGCTGATGGATGGGCAGCAGCATCTATTAGTAGGTTTACATCTTACTGCGATCACCAATCCGTCTGCCAAGCGTGGTGATAATGGCTATATCCCTCTACGACCCTGGCTTGCCAAGGTCTGTTAAGAGGAGGCCCATGTTCAGCAGTGGACGTAAACGGGCTGTTGATGATGAATTTATTGCATTATAAATAAAAGTACTAATCTATTCTCTTTATAATAGTAGAATTAATGGATAACTTGTGGTACCTAGTTATACCGTTTAGAAAATTATAAAAATATATTCACAATTTACAGAGGGTTACTTACAAACAGAAATGGGGCCGAACATTTTAGGCCATTTTAAGAAAAACAGGAATAACTATGTGAAGAGTGATGTTAAATACCTAGTTACTGCGTAATTAAGTCGATGGCTTTGGACATAGAAAATCATTGCAATAGTATTCAATATGTAAGCACCTAGGTATACTTAGATAGGTAGATATTAAACTTAAAAATAATATGTATGATAGAGATAACGGCACCGATTCATTGAATTTACATTTTAGCCCCAATACGACGCCAATTCAGGGCATTTCAAGGTTGATGAATTATTCTTTTCAAATTTAAATTTCAAATGCAGCTTGTCGAAATTTAAAACTACAGTTAACAGTGCTGGGTGCTTGTGGGAAAAAACTTTTATACCTATTCATTTTAAAATGATAGTAGGTACCTGCCCGTAGGCGACCATAGACTTAAGCTTGATCTAGATTTACAGGATGAGATTTAAAAAAAATCCACGTGTGCATGAAACTAAATATTTTATTTATCTAATTGTTTTCATTAGTCAACCGCCGTATGAATGAAGAGTTTTTAACATGATAGCCGGTTAAAAGCAGACACTTCATAAATGCATGGCATCAACCTTTTAATGTTGCCTAATGTTTTAAACAAATTGAATTAAATTAAAGAAGAAAAATTGCATTATAAATATACCTACCTATATTTACTATCAAAAATGGGAATAGGTTGCTATTCGTGCAAGTTCATCTACCGACGTACAATTAAAAAAAAGAATAAATCTGTAGTTTTTATAATTACTTATTAGTTAATTGTTTACTAGCGCCCCGGCTCCGCACGGGTACAATGCTGATGTATTATACATATAAACCTTCCTCTTGAATCCCTCTATCTATTAAAAAAAACCGCATCAAAATCCGTTGCGTAGTTTTAAAGATTTAAGCATACATAGGGAAGATAGGGATATAGGGACAGAGAAAGCGACTTTGTTTTATAGGTACCTACTATGTAGTGATAATGTTATATTTTGGATGTATGTACCTACCTATGAATAATGTAGGTATGTATTATTGTGTTTTAGTATGCGTGTATGTATTAGAGTAATAAAGAATAGAAATAAAATAGGTTATCGCTCCCATTTTAGAAGTCATTATCAAGCACTTAATACCTAGGTAACTAAGTACCTACTTCATATTTGAATTAATATAGCTTTAGTATTTTTTTTTATTTGTATTTACGTATATTGGTGAACACCATAAGAATTATAGTAGGTATATTTACGTAGGTACTTACCAGTCGGGTGCTGCAGAAATGTTTTTGCAGCTGCTGCTCTAAGTTTAAATATAAATAGTTGTCCCTATTTATTAGCTTGTATTATTTAGGTATAACCTGCGCCAATAAAGAAACGAATCTAAAATGGCAGCGGCGATCATGCGCTCTCACTCTAAACTGTTGATATCTTAGTCACACACGGCGCGTACTGCATGCAAAAAGAAATCCGTAAAGAAAGCTAACGGAAAAAAACGACTTACTTGCGAGCGGTTAAGGTAAAAAATGCTATAGAAAAGTAAGCAAATAAACAGTTCTAATTTTTATGAAAGATTATGTATCTTTTTGTATACGTTACACATTTCAACACATAAAACTAACAATTGTATTTTACCTACATATACAATAAACAAACTTTCTTTCTATCTTTCTTTTTATTTGCTGACCCTATCATCTGTCAGTGACATTCAGGGACGCCATTTTAGATTCGTTTCTTTATTGGCGCGGCTTATAGGTATGTACTTACCTACTTAAGTCTACTAGTTTTTCTACTCTTTGCTTTCATAGTTAGGTAGGTATGTAGGTATTTCATAATTTTGACAAGGTAGGTAGGTATTTCAACATAACAACAGTTAATCAAATAGAAATAGGTACCTATGTTGAAAAAAATACCATGTAAGTAGGCACCTACTAAGTACCTACCTAAATGAAAACCTATAGTGTAGGTACTGTGTAAACCAAGCAATAACGTACCTACCTACCTAAAATATTTACAACGATCGATTTTTACCTATATTAAAATATCAAAGTTTAATAATTGTACCAATAATAGGTTTTTCTTTTATCTGTGGTTAATATAACCAAATTTTGACAGAATTATCTAGAAAAAGCGCGAAACGGCATGCGTTTCCGGCGCCACGGCGCGGCATGCCGGCATTTCTGGAATATTCTGATAATGCGGTATTTTATAGAAATTAGCGCATATCTTTTTGAAGAATACTTCGATAATTTTTATTTTGTCTGTTTTGTTTCTAGAAAAGGGCAAAGTTCTATTAATAAAAAGCACTACAAGTACTTAGTACTAATAATCAATACAGTTACTAGAGCAATGTTGCCAACAATTGCGATAAAATAACGTAGGAATTTTAGTCATAAAATACCTTTATAACTAGTGTTAACGCTTAGTTATGAACTAATATTGTAAAATGATAATGAATACGTCTATTGATAATGTGGGTGAATCTTTCGTACATATTATACCTATGTTTAATAAAATAATATAATAAATATAGGATTTCTTAACTAGTTACTTAACAAGATTTATTTATTTTAACGATTATAATTAAGATGTATTCAAATAACAGTATAACAATATTTTTATAATATCAAGAGTCTCAACTACAGAACGCGAGCCTCGCCTCACACTCACACAGAAGCTCCAGGGTTTTTCTTTTCGTCACGTTTTTAATGCGTTTAATTAATCGTTTTAATACATAATTGTTTTTTAAAGTACCTATAGTAATATACAAGTACCTACTCAATCAATATAAGTCGTATAAAATATTTATAATATGTGTAACACTGGATGCCATCCAGAGTTGTAGATTTGTGTAATAATGCATTACTTTACGTTATCGGCCTGTTGACATCCACTGCTGAACCTGATTCTTCTCTTTAACAAACCATGACAAGCCAGGATGTTTATGGGCCTTTTGTGGAGTGCAGTAAGATCTTCAGGAGCACCTTTGAGTTGATAGATGCTGCTGCCCATCCATCAGGTGAATGTCATGTAATAAGATCTATCATTTATTCTAAGCCGGATACCACACGGCTGTCAATAATGCATATCGCTGCTTTGCGAGAATAACGGCACAATTCAAAAAGAGTAAGTATGGGAAAAAACTTTAATGCCTGAATCTTAAGAACCGTATTCTCAATGTTTCTCTTTTTGAATTGCCTTGTTCTTTTCGCAAAACAGCAATATTAGGTTAGAAATATACAATCAATCAATACGATGCATTTCAAATAAATTATAAAAAATAATTTTATCTTATTTAAAAATTAGGCTATTAAAAAGTTTATAATATGTTATAAAATAATATATTAATGGTATCATAAGAAAGACACACACTTCTATAATATATTTTTCCCAATATTATTAAAAAAATAAATGCTAGAAAATATATGTACATATGACAATGTTTCATTTTCTGGCCACCCTATTAACTTCTTTGAACTTGACATAAAAGATCACACGGATACTACTAGCGCCAATAACGGGCAGTAGACTAACTAGTGACCGGATACAGTACGAACATTCTAGTAGAAATTACTAATATAATGATTTATCAAGTTAATTGAATAAAAGTTACGTTTATGATAGTTTCAAGTTAGTTTTTTGAGTATTCTTCATTGAAAACAGACCTAATATTATATAGTTTCATTCATTATGCATTATATTTGCGAAATAAATTGGAATGTTCTCGAACATTCTAGAATGTTCCATGAAAAATCTTTAGTTGATACGTACCGCCATCATGCGATCAATAGCTGTACTACGTAGGCATGGCTGGGATCTTCAACATTTTTTAGAAATTGTCGTTTATAATTGACATCGTATTTATTTTATAATACGAAAATATATTTATTGCCTGTTGTTTTTTTTCAAAAGATTAATGTAAATTGTATTTCTTATGAAAACATGACACTTTATCTAACTCTGTTTTCAAATTTAATTTGTAGGTTTATTCTTTTATAATGTTTTATAAATAAATAGGTATCTACTGACACTTTTATTACGACGATGAATATGAAGAAACGCAAGAAAAATAATTAAAGTATAAACCACTATGTAAGTAATAAAAATTAATCAAACTTACATTTTTCTATGGCTACCTACGTTTATAGGATTAATGGTAGTTTTTTTTAATATCTTTCAACATCTATGATGATAATCAAGATAAACGTATGAAAGGGGATACTTAAACAAAATATTAAAACTGAAATTACATTTCCGTTTGAGAATTATTATTATCACAAAGCTGACCCCAATAATCATACCATAACGTTGTACCCCTGGCGAGTAGCGCGTAGAATCTAGAAATTTCCACTCACTCATAGATGTCGCAGTCAGCCGAGAGTATATAAGCAATCTGACGTATGAAACCGGCGTTATTTCAAGAAAGCAAAGTGAGCAAGTACTACGTTCTATGCGAACTATAAAACACGTGTAATTAAACCGCGCTAGTCAAAGAAGTACTCAGTGAACTTGTATCTTCTACATTATTTTTCATTGAAGTATAAGTGAAACAAGACAAAATGCCCGAAGAAATGCAGACCGAGACCGCGGAGGTCGAGACCTTCGCCTTCCAGGCGGAGATCGCCCAGCTTATGTCCCTGATCATCAACACCTTCTACTCCAACAAAGAGATCTTCCTTCGTGAGTTGATTTCCAACTCCTCTGATGCCTTGGACAAGATCCGGTATGAGTCCCTCACCGACCCGTCGAAGCTCGACAGCGGCAAGGAGTTGTACATCAAGATCATCCCCAACAAGAGCGAAGGTACTCTCACCCTTATTGATACCGGTATCGGTATGACAAAGGCTGATTTGGTGAACAACCTCGGTACAATCGCCAAGTCGGGAACAAAGGCTTTCATGGAGGCGCTGCAAGCCGGCGCTGACATCAGTATGATTGGTCAATTCGGTGTGGGTTTCTACTCGTGCTACCTGGTCGCCGACCGCGTGACTGTTACTTCTAAGCACAATGATGACGAGCAATACACGTGGGAGTCGTCTGCGGGCGGTTCCTTCACCGTGCGCCCTGACCACGGCGAGCCCCTCGGCCGCGGTACTAGGATCATCCTCCACATCAAGGAAGACTTGGCCGAGTACTTGGAAGAGCACAAGATCAAGGAGATCGTCAAGAAGCACTCCCAGTTCATCGGCTACCCCATCAAACTGGTGGTCGAGAAGGAACGTTCCAAGGAGCTGTCCGACGACGAGGCTGAGGAGGAGAAGAAGGAAGAAGACAAGGAGGATGACAAGCCAAAGATTGAGGATGTAGGTGAAGATGATGAGGAGGACAAGAAAGACAAGAAGAAGAAGAAGACCATCAAAGAGAAATACACTGAGGATGAGGAACTCAACAAGACCAAGCCCATCTGGACCCGCAATGCTGATGACATCACCCAGGAGGAATATGGTGACTTCTACAAATCCCTCACCAATGACTGGGAAGACCACCTCGCAGTCAAACACTTCTCTGTTGAGGGTCAGCTGGAATTCAGAGCTCTGCTCTTCATTCCCCGTCGTGCTCCCTTTGACCTGTTCGAGAACAAGAAGCGCAAGAACAACATCAAGTTGTATGTCCGCAGAGTTTTCATCATGGACAACTGCGAGGACTTGATCCCCGAGTACCTCAACTTCGTCAAGGGTGTGGTCGACAGTGAGGATCTGCCCCTCAACATCTCTCGTGAGATGCTCCAACAGAACAAGATTCTCAAAGTCATCAGGAAGAACTTGGTCAAGAAGTGCTTGGAGCTCTTTGAGGAGTTGGCCGAGGACAAGGAAAACTACAAGAAGTACTACGAACAGTTCAGCAAGAACCTGAAGCTTGGTATCCATGAGGACTCCCAGAACAGGTCCAAGCTGGCTGACTTGCTCCGCTACCACACATCTGCCTCCGGTGATGACGTGTGCTCTCTCAAGGACTACTGCTCACGCATGAAGGAGAACCAGAAGCACATCTACTACATCACTGGCGAAAACCGTGATCAGGTTGCCAACTCCTCATTCGTTGAGCGTGTCAAGAAACGTGGTTATGAAGTAGTATACATGACCGAGCCCATTGATGAGTATGTAGTACAACAGATGAAGGAATACGATGGAAAGTCCCTTGTATCGGTCACCAAGGAGGGTCTTGAGCTCCCTGAAGATGAGGAGGAGAAGAAGAAGCGTGAGGAAGACAAGGTCAAGTTCGAAGGTCTTTGCAAGGTCATGAAGAACATCCTTGACAGCAAGGTTGAGAAGGTTGTAGTCTCCAACCGTTTGGTGGAGTCTCCCTGCTGCATTGTCACAGCTCAGTATGGTTGGTCTGCCAATATGGAGCGTATCATGAAGGCACAGGCTCTCCGTGACACATCGACCATGGGCTACATGGCCGCCAAGAAACACCTTGAGATCAACCCTGACCATTCCATCGTAGAGACCCTGAGGCAGAAGGCCGAGGCTGACAAGAATGACAAAGCTGTCAAAGATCTTGTTATTCTGTTGTATGAGACTGCTCTCCTGTCTTCTGGCTTCACTCTTGACGAGCCTCAGGTGCATGCTTCCCGCATCTACCGTATGATCAAGCTTGGTCTTGGCATTGATGAGGATGAGCCCATCCAGGTTGAGGAGTCCAGCGCTGGTGACGTTCCCCCTCTGGAGGGAGACGCTGATGACGCGTCACGCATGGAGGAAGTTGATTAAGCATTCTACCTACCGCCTATGTAGCCATGTTGTAATGGTTTAAAATGTGATGTTTATTGCAGAATTATTTTGTGCACTGGTGTACAGCCAAAGACTGATTTAGTTCAAATTCCATTATTCAAAATAAATGGTAATGTTAACTAATTATTTTTGTGGTTTTATTCCCTTAGTACTACCATACACACCTCTACATGTTACAATTTTTATTGAATGGGTAACAATCTTTACTTCAACATTGGTAATTATTTTCTGATAAACTTATTGATTATTTTAATTCTAAAATTTTACCCATTTAGTAAAACCTTGTAAATGTATATTACATACACACAAAGGAGCACACACATAGGGCCCATAGTTCAATACACATATTAAATGATTTGCAGTCAGATTCAAATTTGGCTCATAGGAAATTAAATTGGCTCTGTCGCAAAATGACCACTTCTCAAAATGACTACAGGTAGCAAAATGTCCCTTTCGCAGTTATTTTCTTGAAAGCCCTACTTATGCAAATCCATTCATTAGCCACCGCAATATGCACTATAAACTTCAGAGTACCTAAGTCTGATTTTGGTTACATCATTGACTCAAGTTAACTAGATACCTACTTCTACTATTAAATCCTAGGATTTACATTTCGCGAATTCCCAGTGTGGTCCCTCAGCTTACACATACATTTGAGATTTACATACAAGCAGCCTTTTTATTGTTGGTTCTGAGTGTGAAATGAACATTATACACATACCTAATCAGTTTCTGCTTGAGTAACTGACTCATACAAAATATGAATAATAAATAATAGCACAGAAATAACATAACAAGTACATTAAATTTAATTTGGGTAACAGCAAATGGGTACAAATTAAAACAATATTTTTCTAGATTTTTGGTATTTGGCAGGCTGTTCATGTTCAGGCTCATCATGTTATCAACACACCTGTTGCACTGACTTCGTCCTGCGGTGGCTGTACCTATGATGTACTATGGCTGACATTACCTATAATCAAAAATTGGGAATTAGCATTTCGATAGCTGCTTTGCAAACTGGTGGACGATAGCTGCAATTCTATATTATGCTGTGCCATAATCTACATAAAAAATACCTATCTATTAATGAAGGCAGGTTACCGCTACATTGAAAATAGAAAATATATTTTTCTATTTTCAATGTACCGGTACTGAACTTTTATGATTAGGTAGGTACTCTAAGGGACAATTTTTTAATCCTCAGATTAAGACATCAGAGAAATAAATTTTATATTGGAAGATTTTGTAGGCAAGGAATTTTCATAAACATTTTTTTTATCTAAGATAATCTAAAAACTTGTAGAACAATTCAATAAGCATTGCTTCTTATACCGGATAATAGATGGCGCTAGTAGTACTAGTTCACTAGCATTGAAAATAAAAATGAACATCATTGAATTCGTTCAAGATACATTGACGTTGATAAAATTACATTTGCGTCATTAGCATATTATATTGGTAGTATTTTGGCTTAAGGGGAAATATTCCCGAAGTTTCTAAAGAACGCGGTGCGCCGGCTTGACCTAGATAGCTGATATTTTGGCGAAAAATCAATAGTGTACCTAACTCTAACGCTCTTGTATTCTACTGAAATCTAGAATATTCTGAGGTCATTGATTGTTTTGTTTATTTTGTTAGCTTATTATATTTTTCTAGCGACTGGAATGTTTAACTTAAGCAAATTTATGAATGTCTAGCTGCGGTTAACGGTTTTACCCTTATTATTCTGCTCTAGTCAGTCGGAGCGTGATGTTTTCTAGAATATGTTGTAATCCAGCTAATAAACTATCCACGAGCAAACTTTCAGCTAAATCCTTTCTGTAGTTTATACGTGAAAGAGTAACAAACATCCATCCATCCATTTGCACATACTCACAAACTTTCGCTATTGAAATATTGGTTATTAGAGTAGCTAGCTAATAGTTGATGATAGAAAAACGTCTTACATTAGTTTCTAACTTTCTACTATTAGATTTGCAAGGAGCGGGCGAGCACATATCATCTTTTTTTTTTTAAGCTACTTCATTGTCTACGTTATCACTAAAATAGCGCGAATCGGTTAATTAAAAAAAATAAAATAATATCTATGCACCTACTAAATAATAAAGAGCAATGATGACGCAGTAAGATTCTAGCGTATGATATGACATGTCTTTTTTTACACGAATGCCACAGTGTTAGTAAATAAATATTGTAATGACCATTTTAAGTTAATATTAATATTTATAATTGAATTCAAATAATAATGAATATAAAATAATGTATAATCAATAAAGTATTAATTGCTAACAGCAAAATTACCTAAACAATGTAGGTACCTATTTACTGTAAAAATTAAATTAAATTAAAATGGCAAAAGTCTTATATTTTTGCAAACAAGTTAATTGATTTGATTTTTAATTAGGTAGGTACTAATTGATTTGATTTTTAATTAGGTAGGTACTATAACTTCGAGAAAAATGTCTTTACTACTCAGGCTTTTACAAATTTGACAAAAGTATTTTGTTAAATGCCAATATTTTAAGTTAATGTAGCTTTAAGAATACAGTTTTTTTTCGGACGGACATAATGTAGTTAGCCTCGAGGCTTTTGCTACTTCATCATCATCATCATAATCAACAGCCCGTTGATGTCCACTGCCGAACATGGGCCTCCTCTTAACAGACCTTGGCAAGCCAGGATCGTAGAGGGATATTGCCATAATCACCACGCTTGGCAGACAGATTGGTTATCGCAGTAAGATGCAAATGTTGAGCTAATAGATGCTGCTGCCCATCCATCAGCCATAGGTCCCTTAGTCGCCTTTTACGACACCCATGGGATTCATGGGAAGACATGGGGTGGTCTATTCTAAGCCGGAAACCACACGGCCTACTTCACCGGGCATAAAAGAATACAGTAACAAATGGTATTGTTACTGTTTTCTTAAAAGCAACTTGCAGGTAGTATGAAAAAGTATTACAATTAGGTACCCTACAGCCTAGTAGACTTATTACTAACTACTTACTGCGCCCCGCGGTTTTACCCGCGCTACTCTACTCCAGTGGGTCGGAGCATGATGTTTTGTAGCCTATATATTAATCCAGCGTATAACCTATCCCGGTGCAAAATTTTAGCCAATTCCGTTGAGAAGTTTTGGCGTGAAAGAGTAACAAACATCCATCCATCCATACTAACAAACTTTCGCGTTAATAGTAATAGTAGGATTTCATGTATTACATCAAATTACATGATTATTTGTTTAATCCAGGAACAATATAGGAAATTTATTGTAACGTACTAGCTTTCCACGCGCGGTTTCACCCGCGTAGCCCCCGTCCTCGTGGGAACTTCATTATTAAATATAGGTAGCCTATGATATTCCCTGATAAAGTAGCTTTCCAATAGTGTTAGAATTTTCGCAACCGGTCCAGTAGTTTCGGAGTCTATTTCATTGCAAACAAACACTCTAATTGTAAAAGTCATGGTACGTGCGGCCCGCCCCGGCTTCGCACGGATGCATATTTGTAGTAAAAATATAGCATAGGTTACTCATGGATACTAATGGTGAAAGAATTATCTTAATCCGTCCAGAAGTTTTTGAGTTTTTCGCGTACCTATATGTACGCACGTACCTTGATATCGGGTACCTATACCAATTCGGATGTTTTTTTTTGTTGTGTTCATAAGTTTAAAGTCAATATTTACCTACTTAAAAAAACCTTTTAAATATGACAGAATTTGCGATTTACTGTATACCAAAACCTAGTTTGTTTTTCATTCAGAAGCTCGTAGAAGAATCTAGAAACAGCATTCGCACCCTTCATTCATCGATGCACAAACTATAAACAGCTGCTGTTGCATAGTAAACAATACTATATCTTTCTCTTTCGTACTTGTGGTAAAAGTAGTGGTCTCTCTATCATTGTCCCGCATGCGCTTGGCGTGCGGTTCTCGTACGCTCTAGATATTTCTTGGGTTGCCAGTATTATGAAAGTGCTATTCCCCAATATTTTTAAGAAGTCCATTTAATTTCGTTAACTATAATTTAAAAAAAACCGGCCAAGTGCGAGTCGGACTCGCGCACGAAGGATTCCGTTTCAGTTACAAGTGCGTACCTATTTTTGATATCAAGAATAAATAAAAAAGCGTATGTTTATGAAATGAAATGTTATTTTATATTTTTATATTCGAGTTGATTGAATGATAGCTAAATTGCGGTTTACGATTTTTGACGTTAAAAAAAAACTACTTACAAGATCTCGTTCAAACCAATTTTCGGTGGAAGTTATATATAGTTATTTTTTTTAGATTTTTCATTCTCTTATTTTAGAAGTTACAGGGGGGGGGGACACACATTTTACCACTTTAGAAGTGTCTCTCGCGCAAACTATTCAGTTTAGAAAAAAAATATATTAGAAACCTCAACATCATTTTTGAAGACCTATTCATAGATACTCCACAGGTATGGGTTCGATGAAAAAAAAATTTTTGAGTTTCAGTTCTATGTATGGGGAATCCCAAAATTTATTGTTCTTTTTCTATTTTCGTGTGAAAATCTTAATGCGGTTCACAACATACATCTACTTGCCAAGTTTCAACATTATAGTTCTTATAGTTTCGGAAAAAAGTGGCTGTGACATACGGACGGACAGACAGACAGACAGACAGACAGACATGACGAATCTATAAGGGTTCCGTTTTTTGCCATTTGGCTACGGAACCCTAAAAACGATCATGTTATGGATATGTAATGTTTTTTTATTCATAAATAGAGACCCTATAATATAAAAAAATTGAACGTAGTAAATATTAAAATTATTAAGCAGATATTGATTAATATTGAACTGTCGTAAATTATTATTTAAATAAATATTAATGTTTTTTATAGGAGTAGAGTATAACGTTTGCATGCTTACTAATGTCCTTAACTAAGGAGTTACCTACCTACATACATAATACTAAAACCTACTTATTATTAAGGCAAAAGTTCTTGAAGGTGGATTTTGATTACTTCACGTTTGAAAAACTTCAAAGATTTGGTGGAAATTTAGGCATGCAGATTGAACATTCCAATACGGATAAAAATTCCGGTCGCAGTAAGAAATTATAGGTACTTTTAACTTTAACAACATGATTTTGTTGACGCTCCTGAGCTATGCACCATGCACCATCAGTCATCCAAACTAAAAATCTGAATTAAATCAGTTAAAGATGAACTGATTTAATTTTCAGTGGCAAGATTCAACCAAAACAAACATAAACATCGAAAGTCATGTATAGTCGATAAAAGAATGTAAAAAATATGAATGTAAGTATACTTTTTATTTAAAACAATATTTTTTATGCTTTTTTATTATTTAGCTATATATAATACATATATAAGCTGCTTTCCTCCTTATATATCTTACTTTCATGATTTAACATAATATTTTTAAGTAAATTTTTTATTCAATGTTTTTCATTCAATCTTACCTTTATTTAGGGAGTTTTCATACAATAGCCACCCCAACGTTATAGCCCTTATTTTTAGATCTGTGCTCCTATTGGCTGAGGCACCGGGACGTTCGAGATCCTTCGCGGCGTTCGGTGTGCTGATTGGGTAGTTCCAGCTAGCGGTAGAAATTTCTCGAATCCTATTCGCTCAGTATATAAGCCCGGACTGTGCGGCGGGAACTCAGTAATATTTGAAACGCAATACAAAGCAGACCAAGAGAGTTCGGTGCCAACCGAAGGAGTTTATTAGACTCGCAAGAATAATCAATTCGTATTATTTGTTGTGGACACAGTATATCAATCACTGACACAATGCCAGCTATCGGAATCGACCTGGGAACGACCTACTCGTGTGTCGGCGTGTGGCAACACGGCAATGTGGAGATCATCGCCAACGACCAGGGCAACCGCACCACGCCGTCCTATGTGGCGTTCACTGACACGGAGCGCCTCATCGGCGACGCGGCCAAGAACCAGGTAGCCCTGAACCCCAACAACACAGTGTTCGACGCCAAGCGACTCATCGGTAGGAAGTTTGACGACCCCAAGATCCAGCAAGACATGAAGCACTGGCCCTTCAAGGTGATCAGCGACTGCGGCAAGCCAAAGATCCTGGTCGAGTTCAAGGGCGAGACGAAGCGGTTCGCGCCCGAAGAGATCAGCAGCATGGTGCTGAGCAAGATGAAGGAGACGGCGGAGGCGTACCTGGGCAGCGGCGTGCGCGACGCGGTGATCACTGTGCCGGCGTACTTCAACGACTCGCAGCGCCAGGCCACTAAGGACGCGGGCGCCATCGCCGGCCTCAACGTGCTGCGCATCATCAACGAGCCCACGGCCGCCGCACTCGCGTACGGCCTCGACAAGAACCTCAAGGGCGAGCGCAATGTACTTATCTTTGACCTGGGCGGCGGCACCTTCGACGTGTCCGTGCTCACCATCGACGAGGGCTCGCTGTTCGAAGTCAAGTCAACGGCGGGCGACACGCACCTCGGCGGCGAGGATTTCGACAACCGCCTGGTGAACCACCTCGCGGACGAGTTCAAGCGCAAGTATAAGAAGGACCTGCGTGGGAACGCGCGCGCGCTGCGCCGCCTGCGCACGGCCGCCGAGCGCGCCAAGCGCACGCTGTCCTCTAGCACCGAGGCCACCATCGAGATCGACGCGCTGTTCGAGGGCATCGACTACTACACCAGGGTTTCACGGGCGCGCTTTGAGGAGCTCAATGCCGACTTGTTCCGCGGCACACTCCAGCCCGTCGAGAAGGCACTCAAGGACGCCAAGCTGGACAAGAGCCAGATCCACGACGTGGTCCTCGTCGGTGGCTCCACCAGGATCCCCAAGGTGCAGAGTATGCTGCAGAACTTCTTCTGCGGCAAGCAGCTCAACCTATCCATCAACCCGGATGAGGCGGTGGCGTACGGCGCGGCGGTGCAGGCCGCCATCCTGAGCGGCGCGCAGGACGCTAAGATCCAAGATGTGCTGCTGGTGGACGTGACGCCGCTGTCACTCGGCATCGAGACGGCCGGTGGCGTCATGACTAAGATCATCGAGCGCAACGCCAAGATTCCGTGCAAACAGTCGCAGACCTTCACCACCTACTCAGACAACCAGCCAGCCGTCACCATCCAGGTTTACGAGGGCGAGCGCGCCATGACCAAAGACAACAACCTGCTGGGCACCTTTGACCTGACCGGTATACCGCCCGCGCCGCGCGGCGTGCCCAAGATCGACGTGACCTTCGACCTAGACGCAAACGGCATCCTCAACGTGTCTGCCAAGGAGAACAGCACGGGCCGCAGCAAGAACATCGTGATCAAGAACGACAAGGGGCGGCTTTCGCAGGCGGAGATCGAGCGTATGCTGGCGGAGGCGGAGCGGTACGCGGAGGAGGACGAGAAGCAGCGCCAGCGCGTAGCAGTCCGCAACCAGCTGGAGGCGTACGCGTTCAGCGTGCGGCAGGCGCTGGACGACGCGGGCGACAAGCTCTCGGAGCAGGAGCGGAGTGCCGCGCGCGACGCGTGCGCCGACACGCTGCGCTGGCTCGACAACAACACGCTGGCCGAATGCGACGAGTACCAGCACCGCCTGGACGAGCTGCAGCGGCTCTGCCGTCCACTCATGACCAAGTTGCACCAGCCGCAGGGCGCAGGAGAGACTGGCGGCATGCCCGGAGGAATGCCCGGCGGTATGCCCGGAGGTATGCCCGGAGGTATGCCGGGAGGTATGCCCGGTGGTATGCCTGGAGGTTTTGGAGGTATGCCGGGTGGCTACGGATATCAGCAACAAGGAAACGACGGACCGACAGTAGAAGAGGTCGATTAATGCATCAATTCAGCTACACCAAAGCCAGTCAAGGAGTTCATGACAACGGAACTTCCTGAGATCTGATTGTGATATTATTTTTAAGACTGAATTATTTATTTGCCAGTATATGAACCTTATTTGTTAAGTTAATTACCTAAATATTACCTACCCAGTACGTGATGATCTAGTTGAAATAAAAATAATTTGTTTTATAATTTATTTGTTTTATTTTCATCCATACCATGTAAACAAATCAGTTTCGTAATATTCAACTTCTATGACAATTAAAGAGTTAAAGAAACCTTGTAGATAGCACGGCAATATTGAAACAATTGTTCAAGTTTTTGAAAAAAAAATACGAAAAATACTATTAGTCTAGTCAACAAGTTCAAAAACGAGTTAGATAGAAATAAAGCTCCTAAAAATATGTGCCATACCTCATTCGATTCGGAATGACGTCTAGAAAAATGTTTTTTAACCTTTTGAACGCCAATCACTTCTATTCAAGTTCGAGGTTTTCGTGCCCTCAGCGCCACTACTTGATTAGAAGTAATAATAGTATAAAATAAATTTACGACTTTTACAAGACCTTTTATTTTGTTTTCATGGAAAATTGCCCTGATATTATAAGCCATATTTTTAACTTTTTCACACATAATAAGTTCTAGTGTCTTTTATATTCAATAGAAACAAAAACGCCAGCAAATATTTTAATGCCCCCAACGCCAAGTACTTGATATAAAGTAAGCCAGTGATGGGACACGATGAAGACCTCGCTATATTTCATCTCGTTGAAACGATCATAAATACTATTATTGCAAGAAAATGACGTGAATAAATAATATTTTATAAATATTGTAAACTATAAACTACGTTTTATTCACCTTAATCAAGAATAAAAAGGTTTTCTTATCATTGTCGATAGTGAAACTCCGTTTAAAAAACCCATCCTTACAAAGTGGCTAGTTGTCAGTGCGCACAACGCCATGAACGGGTTGAACGACATTGGTCAAATCTGATATTCGTCAAATCGGCATTTCGTCCAATGTGACAATGGTCAAAGCTGTAGTTCGTCAAATCGTCTGTTGTCCAATTATGAAATTTGCCAAATACGCTATTGGTCAAGCCTATGTACTGTCGATGAAACCATGCATTTTGAATTAAATAATTTGTAAGAACTTACAAAAGAAGAAGGCGCCCGTTTTAGGTACCCAAAGACCCAAACTAAGACAATTTTTAAATATTTTTGGGAAAAATTTAACATGGTATGTATACAAATTATTCTGAACAAACGGTTTTAAAAGTAATATTGGTCAATTAAAAGGTAGTAAAATAGAAATGAAGTATTCTGAGGTTTAATTTGGATCAATTGTTACCTCAAGTTTGAAATCAAAGCGTGATGGTTTATACAAATTACGAAAGAAAGCAATTGGCGTACAAAGATACCAGGTTCCCAACGGTAGATACGGTAACATTTCCAGACATACTTGCAAATGATTTTTTGGTTTATGAAAGCAAAGACGATCTACTGAAATTTTTCTTTTTTGCTACAGTTGCTGGTATAGAAATAGCATTAAATACGGATTTGATTTTTGTAGATGGCACTTTTAGAACCGTACCGCAGCCTTTTTTTTTCAACTTTTATCAGTACACGTAGACGTGGGCAGTACAAGAGCAAGCACCAATTATATTATTCCCATATTTTTTGCCTCATGCCTAATAAAACTCAGCAAACCTATGAGAGAGTAGTATTCTCAGTTTTGCGTTTCCAATTCAAGCTTGATGTGCATTTTATAAAAGGTGATTACGAAATGGCAATATTTAACGATAGATAAAAAAGTACTAACTCCCGGAACTCTGTCTATATTATTTATAAAAAAATTTAACGCTGGAAATTGGGCTCCGCGAGGGCGTTACGGCATAGGCGCGCCGCCTAAAAAGCCATGTGCGTTAGGATCACGGGTGTACATCACAGATCTGCCGTGATAAGTATATCTATAATGCCGTTATCTACCACTACGGGCTTGGAGGATAACGGCATTATAGATATATCACGGCAGAGATGTGAACTGCTCCTCTACACAAAGATTGTACCTGCAGTGTACCCTTAATGAAATCCGGTGTACTTCTTTTGATAAAAAGATATATAGTATAATATGTACACCCGCCATCCTAACGTTAGGACTGCGGGTGTGCATTTTTTCCCATAAGAAGATGCGTATTTAACAAATGTTTTTTTTTTGTAAATATGTGTACCTGCAGTATACGTTAGTACACCTTAAATGAAATTTAATTTACCTTTTCGGATAAAATGTTATATAGTTAAGTATGTACACCCGCCATATTAAGGTTAGAACTGCGGGTGTTCATTTTTTTTCTCGGCAACCAGATGCATATTAAACTTTTTTTATTATGCGTACGTATGTACCTACTGTGTACCTGCATATAAAAATTTGAAATATAATTAATGTTGACAAATACGAGTAAAAACGTCAGTACAACGGGGTACCTCAAGCATCACAATCAACTGATTGGCAAGACTTTAAAGTCGTTGACATTTCCAGCTGTATTTTATTACATTGACTATGCTTAAAAAAATCAGTTAACATGTTCGGGTTTTGGGCCCTAAAGTCCGAGGTTTTCACGCGTCTTGTTCAGGTTGCCAAATTTTAGACAAAGCTACCCTAGCGGTATAAACAATAGCAAACATAACTTTTTTTGCGGTCGTCTCTTGGTCTAAGTACCACGTTAACGTAAATATAACACGTTAGAAATATCAAGGTATTTTGTGATCTCATTGAAATGTGTCCCCGTATGACCACGTCCATAGCGTTGCGGTATTTGGCTTTGCTTTTGCTTTTAATGTTGGAGATCATGGGTTCGATCCCCACGCTAGACAAGAAACCTTTTTGTAAATTTTTAGTATAATCTTTGCGGGTCGGGATGACTACGTGCCACGGAAAGCACGTTAAGCCGTTGGTCCCCATTGTTATAACATGATCTATAACAAGTGTATACCAGGGAACGAGCAGCAGCGTTTCCTTGTGTATTACTACGTTATATTGCGGTCTTCAACCCGCCTGCCACGCGTGGTGACTATGGCAAAAAGCCTCCCTCGAGAGGAGGATCATAATCAGCAGTGGACGTTGTACGATGATGATGATTATGAAATGCGGTGTTCCGTCATGTTCATTAGTTGAAATGCTAGATATTTCGCAAGTGTTGTAGGTACTACTAGTAAAATAATATATTAATACCCAACTATAGGATGTATTTAGTACATAGGTAGCACCTACTTATTTCGCTAGTCATATTATCGAACCGAAAAAAGTAACATCAGGAAATTCCTTTAACTCTAATACATTCGTAAATGAATTAAATACTTACTAGAGATAACGGATAGTGGTTTGGCCGGATACCGGATATTCGGCAAGCTACGAGGCCGGAGCACCGGATATCCGGCTATCGAATATTCGGCCTTTTTTGGGACTGTTTCAATGAAGTGGCAAAGGAATATTAAAAATAGTGACAGTCTCTTAAAAAAATCCAAATGCTAACGAGATTGACTTTTTCTTAAAGACATCTCGAATCGATAGCAACCACGACCCATACATGTGGTGGACAGTTAATTTGAAATGTTACCCGCGTTGTCAAGGTTTACTAGAATTTATCTATCAGCACCTGGCAGTGATAGGCTATTTTCAGAGGCTGGTCTGCGAGCGGAGATTTTTCATCATTCGCCACAATTTGCCACTTGTTAATTTTGAATAAGTACAGAACTAAGTAATTAAAAAAACAGACATTTTTAACGAGGGATAATAAAAACAAACGGTGTCCATAATTTATTATATGATTTGCCTTGTGTAAAATAAAGAGATTTTTTTTATCATATTCGTTGAATAGGCTAGTTGACACATATGAAATTATGTTACAATGATGTTTATTTCTAAAAGTATTTGTCATATGGAATCTAAATATAATAATTTCTGTTCATATCATTAATGACTTTTAAAACACACCGACCACTGAGACTCAGGACTCCTAGTTTGGTTTCATAATAGGTCTTTACCTATGAAATTGCCGTTTTGTATTAAACAATTTAAACGATTTTTTTCATGTATTTTTTATTTGTATTAATCCAGGGTTTCTCAAAGTGGGGTACGCGAACCCCTAGGGGTTCGCCATTCGACGGCAGGGGGTTCGCGACAAGATTTACGTAATGGCGCCTTGAAAATTCAATACGCGGTCCAAAATTACTCCTAAAATTGAATCCATTTGCGACAAGAAACAAGCACACCCATCACATTAATATTAAAAAGATATTTCTTTTGGCACTTTATTTTTTACCTTTTATTCAAATAAAAACCTTATTTCCTTCAACAGTCAATTTTATTATTTTCTTGGGGGGGGGGGGATTTACTTGGTTAGTTAAGGTTTCGCTTTCACCTGGAAATGCAGTAATGCTCACCCCGTTTGGTAAGAAGCTGTGATGAATCACACCGGCGCTAGACCACCAAACAGTGACCATCACTTTTCTAGGGGTAAGTTTTCGTTTAGGGCATTGTTTAGGTGCTGAACCAGGATCGAACCAACTTGCTGAGCGCTTGCGGTTATCAAACAGAATCCATTTTTCATAGTCAGGTAACAATGCGGTTCAAAATTCCTTCATTTGTGCACGTCTCGACGCGTACTTCGCGCTGGCGATCATTAAGTTCGTGGGGCACCCATTTGCCAAGCTTTTTTACCTTGCCAATTTGACGCAAATGGACCAATATTGTTTTGACGCTAACGTCGAAAGCTGCTGCTAATTCAGCCGTAGATTGTGTATCATCAGCTTCCACAATCGCCTTTAATTCGTCATTGTCGACCAAAGTCTTCGGACGACCGCGAGGTTCATTTTTAATTTTTAACGTATCCATGACGACGAAAAAGATTGAAATGCGATGAAAATGTAACACTAATCAATAAACAAATGACTACTTCTGGAAAAAAAATCCATGTTTTTAATATAAAATTAATTTGAAATTAGAATTCTTAGCCAAACAAAAATTATTTTGATTTGAAATGGCCAGTAGCTACTGCAGAGCGGCAATTTCATAGGTAAAGACCTAATATATTAAAATATATCGACACGGACATCAATAAAGTTTCTCAATATACCTATCAGATCTCTCTTTATTTTATTCAAAACAATGTGTCAGTATCATTTATACACGACTAGGGTTACCAAAAGTCCGGAGTATAGACCTAATTTCCAATGAAAATTCCTGAGATTTTATTAAGTTTGAAAATTTTCTCTCAACCATACTTAAGAATTTTAAAAAGTCGTAATATTATCGTTTTTATACACAGCGGTTCTCGCTCACGCGTTGCACATCTAGGGCTGTCAGATCGGATGACCATATTATCGGGAGTATTTATTTTTTCGGGATTTTGAGACTTAGATCGGGAGATACAAAAACCTGAAGCAAATTGCCTGGATGCCCCTCTAATTCAGTTCTAATTAAGTTTATTAAAGAAATCTTGTAAATGTAAGCTGTATTTTATTGAAAATTCAAAAATCCTGAGATTTGCAAAATCCGGCCTCAATCCTGAGAAGAGTCCAAAAATCCTAAAATCTTAGGACAAATCCTAAGATATGGTAACCCTATACACGCACGACGGAATTATTAAGTACCTAACCAATGTTAGATTTAGCTTAACTTATGATGAAAGGCGATGACAGATATTGTCTTCTCTCTATCTTAGGTATATAATTAACTTATTATATTATAGTAACTATTTATTAATCTTTGACTTAAGTATGTTATCGCGTAAGTGTCAACTTGGTCTTTTGTGTTAATAAAGATATTTAAAGCTTAACCTACTAGCTACTACCTAGTTATAATTACACTAGTTAATCGATCAAAAAATACCTACTTGATTGTAAAGTCTATAAAATCGTCACTACATGAGTCGCGCAATCGTCCTAATAATAACAGAAATGTGCAAAATCCGTTATTCATAAAACCCAGAGGAGTAGAAACATCTAGATAATATTATATCCCTAACGGAGTCCATCCATGTTGAACGCTCACTTATATGCACTTTTTCAATATAGTATAATTCTGAGACTGAAATAGATATAGTGCGCTGTCCTTCTCGCGGACAATGCACTACGCAAGTTCGCGATTATTCTGGATGGTTATCCGATTGCCAGCTATTCGATTAATATTTCCACGTTAATTTTATGGATAAGGTTTTTAATTGTTTTGATATCATGAAAACGGTGCTGTTAAAATGATTTTTCTTTTTTTTATCATAAACACATAATTTTATGGTTAATTTTGTCTATTTAAAAAAAAATATTTTTAAAGCGTTTGTTTATATTATAAACGTAACATACACATTTAAATGTTATTGATTCTGATTTGAAATACCATGTTTTAATTTGCAATACAATGTATAACAAAATATATGGACTGTACAACAGTTATTTGACTTTTAAAACATTTGGTCTCAGAATTATTAAAATATCTATACCTACTAATTTTATGAAGATGTAATGTTTGTGAGTTGTTTTGGGGTTCAAGTAATCCTGGATCTACAGAACCGATTTTACGAATTCTATTACCAAACGAAAGCTACATTATTTGTGAATGTCCTAAGCTATAATTTCAGTTAAGGTTTCCACGGGAACGGGATTTATGTTGGCGTAACCGAGCAGGACAGCTAGTAATAGATAAAATGATTTATGAATATACAATTAATGATTTTATATAATAATGTTATATATTATTATTAAGATTTATACTTAACTTACTAATAATTATTTTATCGTTTCGTTAATATAATTTATGATCTATTACAGAAAACATATCAATCATGGAACATTTATATTAGTAACTCAAAACAAAAATTCTAATAAATTAAAACTTCCCTGTTTTGGGCGAGATTTTTACTTGCACGCACCCTGATGCTACCCTACCAAATACGACTCGCCGAAATAGTAACGATGTATCTGACTTTTACTTTCAATTGAATTATTTATTATTAAATTAAATAATTAATTACAACAGTTACATAACTATAACTCAATTACATTACTCAGCAAATGAATTTTAAAATCATACATCATGAAAGTTCAATGTTGTTCATATTTTATGGATATTTTACATAATACTTTTGTCATAATAATTTGTATTTTTTTTTTAATACAACTCCCGCACTCCGGAAATAAATCCCTGTGTCGCGGGGGACTTCACAAACATACATTTCACGGACACAAAGTACACCCAGACTCAGAACAACTATTTGTGGTTCATACAAATAATTGTCCCGGGTGGGAATCGAACCCAGAACACCAGGTCTCAGAAGCAACTTCCGTAACCACTGAGCCACCGGTGCAGTCAATTTGTTATCTATAATTGTTTTTATTTTACTTATTGACATATTAAATAATCTATTACCTTTAATTTTTATACTTTACATGATTTAATATTTAATTATTAAATGTGATATTAAATTTTAATACTTGACCTAGAACATGACAAGCCTATTTGCTTTTATTTATGAAATTATTACTACACTAGCAATAGTAACTAGTATGAATGAGGCTCAATAAAATAAAAACAATGTTTATAATCAGTGAAACTCATTACAAAATTGACATGACTTGTTATTTATTAATTAAAATCTTGATATTTTTAACTAAAAAAACTACTAAAATATAATAGGTACGTAAATATAAATAAATTGAAATTATTTAACGAAACCTTCATTCTTTTTAACAATACGCCTTGATTAATTGTTGTTATTATACTTTATTTTTTGTCAGGTACTGCGTTCTGAATGTTACCGATAGATCCGTATCTGCGTTCCTATTGGTCAACGCTTCATGACGTTCGAGATCCTTCGAGGCGTTCGGTGTGCTGATTGGATGGTTCTAGCAAGAAGTAGAAATCTCTCGAATCCTATTCGCGCAGTATATAAGCCCGGACTGTGCGGCGGGAACTCAGAAATATTTGAAACGCAATACAAAGCGGACCAAGAGAGTTCGGTACTAGCCGAAGGAGTTTACTAGACTCGTAAGAATAAATAATTCGTATTATTTGTTGTGGATACAGTATATCAATCACAGACACAATGCCAGCTATCGGAATCGACCTGGGAACGACCTACTCGTGCGTCGGCGTGTGGCAACACGGCAATGTGGAGATCATCGCCAACGACCAGGGCAACCGCACCACGCCGTCCTATGTGGCGTTCACTGACACGGAGCGCCTCATCGGCGACGCGGCCAAGAACCAGGTAGCCCTGAACCCCAACAACACAGTGTTCGACGCCAAGCGACTCATCGGTAGGAAGTTTGACGACCCCAAGATCCAGCAAGACATGAAGCACTGGCCCTTCAAGGTGATCAGCGACTGCGGCAAGCCGAAGATCCTGGTGGAGTTCAAGGGCGAGACGAAGCGGTTCGCGCCTGAGGAGATCAGCAGCATGGTGCTGAGCAAGATGAAGGAGACGGCGGAGGCGTACCTGGGCAGCGGTGTGCGCGACGCGGTGATCACTGTGCCGGCGTACTTCAACGACTCGCAGCGCCAGGCCACCAAGGACGCGGGCGCCATCGCCGGCCTCAACGTGCTACGCATCATCAACGAGCCCACGGCCGCCGCGCTCGCGTACGGCCTCGACAAGAACCTCAAGGGCGAGCGCAACGTGCTCATCTTCGACCTGGGTGGCGGCACCTTCGACGTGTCCGTGCTCACCATCGACGAGGGCTCGCTGTTCGAAGTTAAGTCGACGGCGGGCGACACGCACCTCGGCGGCGAGGACTTCGACAACCGGCTGGTAAACCATCTCGCGGACGAGTTCAAGCGCAAGTACAAGAAGGATCTGCGCGGGAACGCGCGCGCGCTTCGTCGCTTGCGCACGGCCGCCGAGCGCGCTAAGCGCACGCTGTCCTCTAGCACCGAGGCCACTATTGAGATCGACGCGCTGTACGAGGGAATCGACTACTACACCAGGGTCTCTCGGGCGCGCTTCGAGGAGCTTAACGCCGACTTGTTCCGCGGCACACTCGAGCCCGTCGAGAAGGCGCTCAAGGACGCTAAGCTAGACAAGAGCCAGATCCACGACGTGGTCCTCGTCGGCGGCTCCACCAGGATCCCCAAGGTGCAGAGTATGCTGCAGAACTTCTTCTGCGGCAAGAAGCTCAACCTGTCCATCAATCCGGACGAGGCGGTGGCGTACGGTGCGGCGGTGCAGGCCGCCATCCTGAGTGGCGCGCAAGACGCCAAGATCCAAGATGTGCTGCTGGTGGATGTGACGCCGCTGTCGCTCGGCATCGAGACGGCCGGCGGCGTTATGACCAAGATCATCGAGCGCAACGCCAAGATCCCGTGCAAACAGTCGCAGACCTTCACCACCTACTCGGACAACCAGCCGGCCGTCACCATCCAGGTGTACGAGGGCGAGCGCGCCATGACCAAGGACAACAACCTGCTGGGCACCTTCGACCTGACCGGTATTCCGCCCGCGCCGCGCGGCGTGCCCAAGATCGACGTGACCTTCGACCTGGACGCGAACGGCATCCTCAACGTGTCGGCCAAGGAGAATAGCACGGGCCGCATCAAGAACATCGTGATCAAGAACGACAAGGGACGACTGTCGCAGGCGGAGATCGAGCGTATGCTGGCGGAGGCGGAGCGGTACGCGGAGGACGACGAGAAGCAGCGCAAGCGCGTGGCGGTCCGCAACCAGCTGGAGGCGTACGCGTTCAGCGTGCGGCAGGCGCTGGACGACGCGGGCGACAAGCTCTCGGAGCAGGAGCGGAGTGCCGCGCGCGACGCGTGCGCCGACACGCTACGCTGGCTCGACAACAACACGCTGGCCGAGTGCGACGAGTACCAGCACCGCCTGGACGAGCTGCAGCGGCTCTGTCGCCCGCTCATGACCAAGTTGCACCAGGCGCAGGGCGCGGGACAGACTGGTGGCATGCCTGGAGGAATGCCCGGTGGTATGCCCGGCGGCATGCCTGGTGGTATGCCTGGAGGTTTCGGTGGTATGCCCGGAGGAATGCCCGGTGGTATGCCTGGTGGAATGCCCGGTGGTATGCCCGGCGGCATGCCTGGTGGTATGCCTGGAGGTTTCGGTGGTATGCCCGGAGGAATGTCTGGCGGTATGCCTGGTGGAATGCCCGGAGGTATGCCCGGCGGCATGCCTGGTGGAATGCCTGGAGGTTTTGGAGGAATGTCTAGTGGATTTGGTGGAATGCCGGGTGGCATGTCCGGCGGTATGCCCGGCTACGGTGCCTACCAACAACAAAGTCACGACGGACCGACTGTGGAAGAAGTTGATTAGATCAACCATTTCATCAGTGCCATCATACAAAATGCAATAACATCTGTGTCAAGAAGTTCCTGCTACGTGAACTATCTTATGACATGGGATATTAATAATTTGAAGACTGATTAATTTATTGTTTTCTGCTACTTTTGCTATATAATTTAGTAATTTAGTTTAGCAAATGTGATCATCTAGTCGAACATTTGATAAATAAATAACATGTTTTGTTTCAATTTTGTTTATTTATTTAAATAATAATATGAAATTTCCTCCCTCTACCAATTCTCTGAGCTGAAAATAATTAGTATGTTGACAAAAAGTATTTTGCTTTAGTGTGAAAACAATTTCGTTACGACATGTTCTGTCACCGGAAAATAATAAGAATCGTAAGTTAATCAACTTTCTAGTTAGTTATAAAACAACGAGGTTTCGGGTGGTTTGAAAAAAAACCCAAACCCAAATCAATGGACTTCAGGACTTATTAAAGTTAAAGTTTTTTTTATTTTGTTACAACATGTCATAACAAAAAAGTAAATAATAATTTATTATGCGCGTTCACTGAAACTGGCAACTAAATCTAACAATATGAGTGGCACGAAAGTTGATCAACTTACGATTCGTGTTATTTTCGTGTTTTCCTATTTATAACTAAAGAATACAGACTCAGCCATAGCGCCTAAAGTTATTACAACATTATTCAGCTTAGCTGCAAAATGCACACAAGATAAAAAAGGACACTTCGCAAAATGTGCTTATAATATTGTATTTTCAACAATACAATACAACAATAAAAGACAAATAGGGTTTTCATAAATATAATCTGAAATATTATAGCAACACTGCTATAATATTTCATTTCTTGAACACTCATGAAATATGTGTGGTTCGATATGCACTACCGAAGTGAAAACACTCGTAACACAAGTATTTTAGCTTAGCACGAGGAGTTAACAAGAATACTAGTACAAAAACTTTGCAGCAGGTAATGTTAAAAACGCACACTTGGTTAATTAGTTCACCCAATAAAAAGGGTATCCTAGTTCAACGTTGTTGTTTCATTGAAAACCCCAGCCACAGTAATGTTACCTATCTGCTATAACTATATTATTACTGTGCCTAGCGTACATTTTGATGACATAGATGATAATTAATTTGCTTATGACTTTAAATCATCACTAGGTACATGGGGAGCAATAAATTATATCTTATACTTTATGTAAAGCCATTTTGACCAGTAAGTTGCCACTCCAATGGCCTCTGGGGTAATAAATTATCTAATATAATATATTTAATCTATGAATAACATTGACGAATTCATATCAAATTCGCAATACAGATTATGTACTTGGCAACTGATTAATTATAGCTGTTATCAGTGAGTTAGTTTCAGAGGATACCTACTACGTCACAGCAGATGATATTTATAATAATTGTTTTTTGCTGTTTCATGTGTATCCCATATTGTGGGCTTTGGGTCTAATTAAAAATAGTTTATGTATTTATATTATGAACTAGCTTCCCGCGTGCAGTTTCACCCGTGTTCCCGTTGACGTGGGACCTTCATAATAAAATAGAGCCAACTGCCTTTCTTAAAAAATGGTCTACATAATACTGAAAGAAAAGCGCGTTCCAGCGAACAAATGATCTCTATAGCTTTATATATTAGTGTAGATAGATAGATGACACTTTTTTTTTTTTCCATAATTATCGTTTTTAAATGCGAACGGTGTGGTAGAGGAATCGTAATGCCCCTTGCATTACAATTCAAAAAACTGGTAGCTGGTGCTTGTATAGGTTATTAAGGTCGCCCTCACCCTGCCGGACAGAAAGATACTTCTGCAAAACTACATTTAAACGACACAGGCAATGCTCATTGTAAGATTAACAACGTTGTAAAATTACTATTTGTTCTTTTGCCTCTGTTTTTTCGATGTTTTTTAAAATTTACTTTATAAATGAAATATACCTACCTAAATAATTAAAAATTATTAAATTAGTACCTTACTTCATACTTATGTTAAAATGAACTTAAAAACGTTTTTCTTGAACGGAAAAACTTTGTTTTGTTTGGTTGATTTTAAGCGCCTGATTAAATGAAGGAGTTCGAGGGGTTTTAAAACAAGGAGTGTGCCCTGTGGTCAAGATAAGACTGAAATGAACTTTCGACATGGGGAAGGAGGAAACAAGTGCGTTTAGAATTAATAAAGAGGTGCGATAGTGAAATAATTGCCCGAATATCTTAGTTGGGAATGCTACCGTCCGCGTCCACTTCGTTTTACTCACATTGGACTTTTGTTAGATACCTATATGTATCAAACTGCGATACATAGATAAATGCCTACTAGATTTCGAAAGTTGATTAGAGATTAGGAATTTATCAAAATAAATCAATGTCTCAAGGTTAAGTTGCAGCATTTACTACGGATATTAATAACGCAGCGATAACTATAAGAAGGATTTTTTGTTAGGGACAGTAATAAATACAAATGACCTTTCGATTAGTAGTGGCCCACGGAACTGCATCTTTTCAGTATTCAATCCACATTAAATAAATTAGCTTCTTATAGTTATGTATTTTATTCATCCTTACTGATATTAAATAATTATCCACATAATATCCGATTTCAACTCAATATTATGTGGCTAAACAATTGTAACTCAGCATTTAGGATTCATATGTAGGTATTTCAATAGAATACTCCATCAAATTTAATAGTCAGTCCAAAGAATAAGTGTCAGCCTTCGGTTTTGTTATTAAGTTGCATCGCAAACTTGGTAATGATTACATAATAATATGGTTTCGTATTTGTTTGTTTCACACTTCTAGCATTCCGTAGCCAAAGGGAAGGTGAACCTATAACAAAGCCACCACTGTCAATCAGTCCGTCCGGCCTCCGGCTGAATTACCAGCACTGTAATGGTAAAATTGTAATAATATACAAAATAAAAAAAAATTGACACTGAAACAGAAATATGTTCTTGTTTGTCTTAATTTAATATAAGCAATCGATAGACACACTGTTCTTTTACATAAGGGATAGATAGGTAGGTACTTACTAACATGGCTGCTATGATAACAAAATACAAATACTTATTTAAACTGTTACACGTAGATAACATTTTTTTTTGGTCATTTATGTAGTTAGCCACGAAGCTTTTGCTACTTCACCGTGTATAAATGCACAAAGCGACCTGCGCAAGATGGCGCCCCTTTTGGAACTTGGACTTTAGGTACAGTTCGCGGGCCTTTCGGACTTCAGGTTCAGGTCTACGAGGGCATCGAACAGTTAATTAAGTATGGAGGAAGATGCTATACCAGTAAGGGAATCGAGCCCGGGACTTCGCTGGTAACAGTCGAACATATTATATGATTCAAGTTATTCCTAGTTCAGAAGTCATGGTCTTTTACTCTGGCGCACATAGCCGTATTCCTAAAAAAAATGTGACATTTGTTTATTTTGTGTTTGGAAAAAATAAAAAATACTGTTATATAAAACTGAAGAGTTTGTTTGCTTGTTCGCGCTAATCTCAGGTCCCATTTGAAAAATGATTTCAATGTAAGATAGCTCATTTATCGAAGAATTATTTAATTATGAAGTTCACACGGCAACGGGTCTTACGCGGGTGAATCCTCTCGCAAATAACTAGTCCTTATTATAAGGCTACAAGATCTAGCACGTGTACCACTCATACTCATATCAATTGTTGCAATATCCTAAGTACATATTTTACAAATTAATAATGAAGTACGTACTATATCTAATCTTGCTTGATTCATTAACGCGCAGTCGATAAAAATATATCTTTCAGAGATCACCTTTTGTGAACGAACGTTACAGTGGTGTTAACGTGTGACAGTGTAAAATGGCGGGCTTTTAATATTGTTGTTGGAATTAGGTACTCAGTTTTTTTAAATAAATATGGGTGAATTACACCAAAAGAGGAAAAGTGGCTCGCCTTTTTTGAGACAAGTAAGCATTTTTTTGTTACTAGCTGCCCGCCCCTTCACACGGGTGCAATGCTCATTTATTATACATATAAACCTCTCTCTTGAATTACTTTACCTATAAAAAAACCACATCGCAAAATCTGTAGCGTATTTTTAAAGATCTAAGCATGCATAGGGATAGATAGACAGCGGGAAGCGACTTTGTTTTATACTATGTAGTAAGTAATAATTTTTATTTTGGGCAGTAACTTTGGGAAATTGGAACATGGACCATGTTACAATTTTCGCTCCGAATGGTTAAGGTTATACTCATGCGTAGGAGGGACCTTGAATTATTGAGCCACTCATGGGCTTAGAAGTAGTAGATTTATTTTGAGAGTCCCGAAAAGCTCGTGGCTCTGATAAGTCACGGGCATCGTCGGAGGGTTCCGAGAAGCCGCTTGGTACTTGGGGCCTACATGAAATCAGCTGACTCGGAGGAGCACCCCGGGGGGACTTAGTGGATAGGCTCTCTCCTCGTGGTATGAATATCATAATATAGCTAAAGGAGAGAAAAGGCCTCGCTGAGGGAGGGGATGCGTTATTTTTTCCCCCGGAATAAAAAAAAGAATGTTAATATCATGACTATATAACTATGCTATGGACGTTTCCATAGCATGGTTATATCTAGTCTCACAGGTCGTGGTTTCAACAAGAAATCTTTGTGTAAAATCTAAGATACTTTCAAGTCTAGTTTATTGAGGGATAACGTTCCGTACCTAAAGCACGTAAAGCCGTTGGTCCCGGTTATTATAACATCATCTTTAACAACCGTATACCAGGGAATGGGCTCCATGTGTGGTACGATATAATACAGCCGTCACCAACCGACTTACCAAGCATGTGTTGCATTTGTATCTATGGCAAATACATTGCTTCGGGAGAAGGATCCATGTTCAGCAAAGTTACACGGGCTGATGATGATATATGATAAGAGATTTGATTTGTGAAGGATTCGGTATTACAATTCTTAGTGACCTAAAAATACTAATATTCGAACAAGAATTTTGTAATAGTGTACAGCAAAAGCAATCGTTATGTTAATCGGAATTTTTGTATGAAATTTTTACGTGTAGAGTATTGGGAATGTAAAGCGTTAGTAGTTCTCATAATAAGTGTGAAATTACTCCCATTTAGTTGAATTGATTTATAGACGAGAAATTAACATGTTTTCTCATAGATTACATAAAAGCACCGACTATTCAGTAAGTAAAGCATCTGATATTATATGGCGAGCCGAATTTTCTGCGGCGTCTGTTGCATATCATCAATCGTATGTGGCTGCGATCGGCCGATCAGCATAGGAAGTTTCCATGTCGGCGTCAGGGTCACAGTTGCTATCTCCAAAATTTGTCACGCAAAATATATGCGTGAACACCCCAGATTTTCGAGTACAGGACCCGGTCATGTCAAAAGGTTTTTTAAAAATACGGGCTGGTGTACAGAGCTTGTGTCACAAGCGGCCTAAGACTTAAAATGTTTAAAACCGGCCGGACTTCATTTGTAGTCCACAAATGAATCCGGCCCGGACGCTTCCCGGACGGCTTCTAAACTAGGACAAATCCGGGGAAACCCGGACGGATGGCAACCCTAATGGAACTTATTTTTAACTTGTTTTTTTTTAATCACTCTGAAACCGTTTAGTTGACGTCACAACATTATATGACAAAATAAATAATTTTCACGTCATCCATAATATCTTAAAAGGAATACGTCACATTTTAGTTATCCTCTTTACTGTAGGATAAACCAAAATACGTGTATCGTCTATAAACATGCTAAATAAAAGTCATTATGATAAAAAAACCGGCCAAGTGCGAGTCGGACTCGCGCACGAAGGGTTCCGTTTCAGTTACGTGCGTACCTATTTTTGATATCAAGAATAAATAAAAAAGCGTATGTTTATGAAATGAAATGTTATTTTATATTTTTATATTCGAGTTGATTGAATGAAAGCTAAATTGCGGTTTACGATTTTTGACGTATTAAAAAAAAACTACTTACAAGATCTCGTTCAAACCAATTTTCGGTGGAAGTTTACATGGTAATGTACATCATATATTTTTTTTAGATTTATCTTTTTTTTATTTTAGAAGTTACAGGGGGGGGGACACACATTTTACCACTTTGGAAGTGTCTCTCGCGCAAACTATTCAGTTTAGGAAAAAATTACATTAGAAACCTCAACATCATTTTTGAAGACCTATTCATAGATGGGAGACACGTATGGGTTCGATGAAAAATTTTTTTTGAGTTTCAGTTCTATGTATGGGGAACCCCAAAATTTATTGTTTTTTTTCTATTTTTGTGTGAAAATCTTAATGCGGTTCACAAATTACATCTACTTGCCAAGTTTCAACATTATAGTTCTTATAGTTTCGGAAAAAAGTGGCTGTGACATACGGACGGACAGACAGACAGACAGACAGACAGACAGACAGACAGACATGACGAATCTATAAGGGTTCCGTTTTTTGCCATTTGGCTACGGAACCCTAAAAACGTTTTATATTGACAAAGACATGTCACAAATATATTTTTAGCAGATTTCTTATCTAAGTCGGAAATACCATGGCCCAGGCATACCGATCACCTTTAACATCTTTTGTCCGATGATGCAATGATATGGTGTACCTACACGTGTTTTTTAAGTCGTTGCTCACACAGGCCAACGAAAAAAATTTTTGATCAGATAGATAGTAGTTATTTGCCAGAAAATATTAACTTGTTGAATAAATAAATACTTACCTACAATAAATAATAAAAAAAAACAGTTGTAAAGAAATTCTGGACATTATCTAACCTAACTTATCCTGAGTTAGGTCTAATAGATCGTATTATTTTGAAAAGTAATTTTATTGTTATACCAGATTCTATGAAAATGCAAATGATGAGAATAATAAATACATAAAAGCCCAGTTTGGACTTAGTACTTGTAAGATAAGAGCTAGATCTTGTGTGTTTTGGCCTGAAATTGATAAAGACTTATTAAAAATGCAGTCACAACAAGCAAACATGGTGAGCTGAGAACCGAAGACATTTTTATAAAAAACTAGCTTCCCGCGCGCGGTTTCACCCGCATAACTCCCGTTCCCGTGGGAACTTCATAATTAAATATAGCCTATGTCATCTGGGCATAGTATAGCTTTCCAACGGGGAGCTATTAAACTTAACTCCATCAACAATATTTTTAGGAATTACTCTGGACTCCAAGTTGCAATGGGGACCACACATTGAAAGACTAGCTGACAAACTTAGCTCTGCATCATATGCAGTCTGGAAAATCCGACAAATGACTGATGTAGAAACAGCTAGGTTAGTTTACTTTGCTTACTTTCATAGTGTAATGTCATATGGGATCCTACTATGGGGATCGGCCGCAGATATCCAAACTATTTTTATATTACAAAAAAGAGCAATCCGAGGTATTTATAAAAAAGGAAGTCGCGATTCTCTTCGTAATCTATTTAAAGAAATAAATATACCTACTGTACCTTCTGAATATATATACCAAAATATAGTTTACGCCCGTAAAAATATGAATAAATTCATCAAGAAGAAGGACGTTCATAATTTTAATACTAGAAACAAAGATAAGCTCATTACACCTTTTTACAGAGTATCTAAGACAAGTAAATCATTTCTTGGAAATTGTATAAGATTCTATAATAAACTTCCTTTAAATGTGACAGCTTTGCCGGACCATAAATTCAAAAAATATGTAAAAAAGGTCCTTATGACTCGAGGTTATTACAATATCAAAGAGTACATGGATGATGGAGATGTTTGGCGGATGAGTCCATCGGTTACATTGCGGCAGACTGGCACCTTTTAGCTATCACACCGAATTTGCAACTAAATTAAAAGTCTATGCTATGTAATTTATAAATTTGTAAATGTTAATCTATATGTAAGACAACTGTTCAGACTGCAGGTATGTACCAAAAGTAAAAAAAAAAATATGTAAATCTGGAGGAGTGCTCCCTATACTCGATACTTACTTGAAACTTTCATTGTTTCCGTAGCAATTTCGTGCTGCGAGTACCTACTTATCGATGTATGGGGATCACTAACCTAGATACTAAAAATGTCTTTAAAATATGTACAAATGATTAATCAAAGACTTTAAAAGATGACAAAAAGAATGATCTCGGAGTTTCTTATAGTCTTTCTTCTCCGGGTGTCACAACGTAGGTAGATAGAGAAAGACTCGTAGGAAGCTAGGATAGGGTCCGGTCGTCCTTGCAAGGCGAGGCTCGCGACGCGTTCTATGCTTCTGACCTAATCCCAGCCCGCGCTGGTTGATTCTAATTATATTTATAATACGCGACTTTCACATGTCACATTGGTAGATTTAAATTCTATTTAATAACATTACTGTTGAAATGTATAAGTACTAATTAATTAGTCAAGATTTTTTTTTTTTTTTGTCTTTGTATATTTTTATCATTGTATTTGACTTATAATAAGTACGATCGATTCGTCTACATTATCAATAAACGTTTTCATTTCATTTCATTTCAACGGTGAAAGAATTTTTCAAATCGGTCCTATAGTTTCGGAGCCTATTCAATACAAACAAACAATCAAATCTTTCTTCTTTATAATATTAGTTATTATAGATAAAAGTTATATCATCATCATCATCATCAGCCCGTATAACGTCCACTGCTGAACAAGGGCCTCCTCCCAAGGGAGGGTATTTGCCATAGTCACCACGCTTGACAGGCGGGTTGGTGACCGCAGAATTATATTGTACCATACAACGAAACGCTGCCCGTTCCTTGATATACGATGATTATAGATGATGTTATAACAATCGGACCAACGGCTTAACGTGCTTTCCGAGGGTAGACCCTCAACCAACTAGACCCGGAAAGAAATCTTAGAATTTACACAAAGATTGCCTGTCCGGCGTGGGGATCGAACCCACGACCTCCAAGATTGAAAGCGAGCCAAATACCGCTACGCTACGGAGGTAAAGTTATATCGTTCCGTGACTACTCTCCTGGGCTTTTTTAAAAAGGTATTTAGTGATAAAATATTTAAAGATTCTAACACAAAACTAAAACTAAGTAACATTAACCTTGTGTTATTGACGTTTTAATATCTTACAGCGCAATTCACCATCGCGTTGTCTATTATAATCTTATTAATGAGCTTATCTTAGATAAGAGCTATTTTGAACCATAATCATAATGATTTATGAAATGATGATGATATAGGAATTATGTGATATAAGTAATTTTTTATCCGAGGGGAAATTGCTTTACGTATCCCTGTTTCCCCGCCGGCGAAGGGGTATGTGGGACTCATCCTCTCCATAGTGATGGTATGCTGATGATACCACGAGGAGAGCCCTGCACTTCTATAACCCCCCGGTACTCCTCCGTCCACCGTTGGTGAGGGGCATTTATAAGAGACATATATATCTATATATAGGGCATAATCCGGGAAATGTATAAGGGTACCTAAATGTGTGTTAGGGGGAGAGGAGGTTACCTTTACCCTCTAGGAATCTCATCCAATACATAGAATAACTGGCTTTTTACCCGCGTGGATCCCGTTCCCGTGGGATATTTATAATAAAATAAAGCCTAGAGCCTTCCACCAGACCAGAAGTTCCTGAAATTTGCGCGTTCAAGCAAACGAATAATCTCTTCAGCTTTATATTAGTATAGGTATCGTACAACTGTGTATGTATGTACCTAGATGTACGTGTGTGTGTGGGAGTGGGGGAGGGATGATTGATGAAACTATTCCCTTCTAGAACTTTCATCGAGTACATAGAAACATAATAAACATAGTGATATCAGTATCGTGTAACTGTGTATGTGTGATATGAGTGTGTGGAGGGGAGTGAACTATTACCCTCTAGAACTATCATCCATTAACTTAATTTTGTCATACATGTAGGGATCTTGGATAGAAAAACCAGTTCGAAGTAACTATATTTCTTTATTTCAGCGCACAGTTTAGCACTTATTTAAATATTCTCTTAAATCAACGTCTTTCTAGAATCCTCGTTTCCGCCATTCTCCCTCGTCCCTTTCACTCGCAGTCTCTCTTTCACTCCTTACGTTCGGATACATTCACGCAATCATTTAATAGTTCATCTTTCATTCGGATACACATTCAATCCTACACTCGGCCGTCCTATATCACTGTCTGTCCTCAGACATCAACATTCCTTCACCTCATTTATCTCTTCATACACATCTTATTCATCTTTTCATACACACCTTATTTTACATAAACTTAAAAATACATCTTATTTTATGTAAACATTAAAATACAACAAAACTTAACCAAATTACTCTAACATATTATTCAACTTAATACATCTTTACAAAATAACCAGTAAATAAAATTTACATGTAAGTATATAAGTGCACCGTCAAACACAAAAAGAAATACAGTTATGTACCAACAAAATAATGTACGGGCAAAAAAAACAATGTAAACATTCATCTTCTTTCATCCTTCAACTAATGAAAATCACACTAAGCTTTTCATTATTCAGTCACTGGTATAATCTGGCCATGGCTTCATAAAGTCAGATGATGTGGTGGTCTTAATTGGTCCTTCAGCTTGAGAATCTGCTTTTTCAACATCATATCTGTTGTTTCGCTTGGCCTTGGTGATCTTATAGGGACCCAAATATTTTGCTTTCAGTTTCATACAATTACCAAACTGTGTTCTTTTGATACAAACAAGATCTCCTATCTTATATATTCTACTTTTCTTCCTTTTCTTATCAAAATCTCTTTTATTTTCTTCCTGAACATCTAATATTTGTTTTTTTGCATTTACTCTAAGCTCTTCTCTATTTTGTATATAACTATCTATTTCTTCTTGTTTCAATAGTTCCAAAAGTTCTATATCTTCCTTTCTTTTCATTTTAATCCCAATCAATAGCTCGAATGGTGTTGTATTTATACTCCTATGATGAGTACTGTTGAGTGCTTGTTGAACTCTGCTCACTAATTTATACCACTGGGTAGGTCTGTCTATTGACAATTTAGTCAGTACTGAGATTAATGTTCTATGTATTCTTTCAACTTGTCCATTTCCCCTGGGAACTCCAGTTGTAATTTTAACATGTTCTATTCCTTCTTCTTGACAATATTGTGAGAAATCATTACTGGTGAATGCACTCCCTCTGTCAGAAATTATCCTCATTGGATTTCCAAAGGCTTGTTGGTGTATTCCAAGCTTGTTTAAAACTTCTTGACATGATGTACTCTTTGTTGGAAACAGCCACACAAATTTAGTGAAACCATCAACAATGGTGAGTATGTAGTTATACTGCTTACATGTCTCACTCAGAGGTCCAATGTGATCAATATGTAGAGTGTGAAGTGGTGTTTCACCTTTTTCAATGGGATGTAGGAATCCCTCTTGCTTCCCTCCTTTTCTAGAAGCCAACAAACATGGTATACAAGTAGCAATGAAATCTTCAACTTTCTTTGCTAATTTTGAAATATAATAGTCTTTACTTATTGATTCTATTGTTTTCTTTATTGAAAAATGCCCGTTTTCATGTGCCCTTTTGATAATTTCAAATTCCATTTTTTGTGGTACAACCAAGCATCTTTCAATCCCCTTGCATAATATACCTTCATGCAGATATAAATCTTTATATGGCTTTTCTTCAGACAAAATATTCATAATTGCCTGGAGACCATCATCACTTTCTTGAGCGCGTCTTAAGTCACAATGTAATTCTTTAAAAATCATACCCACATATGGATTTCGGCTTAGAGCATCAGCATGTCGCATCTTTGATCCCTCACGATGCTCAATAGTAAAATCATAATCCTGTAGAAATAATATCCATCTTGCTACTTTTGTAGAAACTATTGAATCTTTCTTCATCAAAGTTAATTGGAATGCTTTACAGTCTGTAACTATCTTGAATCTAATTCCATAAAGATAGTGCCTGAATTTCTTTATTCCTTCTATAATGGCAAGCGCTTCTAATTCATAACTACTGTATCGGCTCACAGCATCACTGGTCCGCTTACTCATGTAGTGCACGGGATGAAGTTCACCCTCACTGTCTTTCTGAAGTAATATTGCCCCATATGCAATACTGGATGCATCTGTATGTAATTCAGTTTCAGCGTCCGGCTCATAAATCTTCAATACAGGCTTACTGGTTAATTTATCTTTCAAAATGTTGAAAACTACTCGATGTTCATCTTCAAATACAAAGTCATTATTTTTCCTTAGTAGATCAGTTAATGGCTGCGCTATCATAGCATAATGTTCAATGAACTTTCTGAAGTATGAGCACAGTCCTAAGAAACTGTGCAATTGCTTCTCATTTTTGGGTTCAGGAAATTTCATGACTGCATCGGTTTTACCAGGTGATGGTGTAACTGTACCCTCTTCAATCACATAACCCAAATATTCCACTTTTCTCACTAGAAGTTGTGCTTTTGCCCAATTTATCTGCAACCCATACTCAGTAGCTGTTCTTAACACTTCTCGCAGTCTTTCAACAGCCTGTTGCTCATCTGAAGCTGGAATTAATAAGTCATCAACATACACCAAAACAATTCCCTTGGTTATGAGATCTCTGAAGATTATGGATACATATCTACTAAACACTTTTGGGCATGTGGCTAATCCAAATGGTGCCCTTAAAAATTCATATTGCCCCGTCATGGTGACAAACGATGTATACTTTATAGAATCTTCATGAACTCTTAAATGGAAAAATCCATTCTTCAAATCGAGAACACTAAATACTCTTGCATTAGCCAACTTGTCTATATGCACATCTATGATGGGTAATGGATATTCATCTTTCAACATTTTCTGGTTAAGAAGCCTATAATCAACACAAAGTCTTAGTGAGTTATCTTTCTTTCTTACCAACACGAGTGGACTACTATATTCAGAAAAGCTTACCCTTATGGTACCTTGCTGTAACCATTCCTGTATTTGCTTGTCTATTTCCTTTTGTTCCTTGGGTGAGACTCGTCGTGGCCGCTGAGTGATTGGTAGATCATCTTTCAATGTAATTTTCAATTCAATAGGCACCTCTCTTATTTGGCATGGCTGGTAGTTCTCAACCAAGGCCACCACCTCATCTTTGACAGCTTCATCCTTAATGTAACCTATTGAATCAGAAAAACACGTAAAACACTCCATCTCTCTCAACCAATCATTCGGCTTCATCCACACTGATCCATCTTTCATTACTGTAACAACATCTTTAAGGAAATCATGCCCCAACAATATTTTATATGGTACACAATCATTAGGAATAATATAGAATCTTACATTATTATAATGGTAACCATCAATTTCCAAACTAGTCACAAACTGGCCTATAGAACTAACCTTTACTCGGCCTAGACCGGTAAGTACAATGTTTTTCATATTGTCATAATGTGGTGAACCTAACTCTGTATAATAGTCGTATGACACTAAATTAACTTCACTGCCCGAGTCTATTAGAGCGTTCACAATATTACCGCACTTAATTTTTACTAATTTTATTGGTTTCGTACAAATATTTAGTTTATTTTCACAATTGTTTATGTCCAGAATGTCAAACTCGCCGCGGTGGCAGTGACATTTCTGGCGTATGTCATCACTTCGCCGCTCATCACTCGTTTCATTTTCATTCGCCGCTCCCTCTGCTGACGTAACGAACAACGATTGTTTCTGTCGATCTTTTCCGGTTCCGCTCGTGCCCGGTCCTCGTTCACGTCGCCATGATGATGTCGTCGTAGCTCGAACCAGGGTTGGATTTCATACTATAATTATAGTATTTGTACTACAATTTCACGACGTGTACTATATACTATCGCGAGGGCAGGATTGGACGCAAAAATACTATAATTTAATAATTTACCCTTAGTATACATTTTTTTATTACGTATGGCAACATCATCTATGAGCTTGCAATACATTCATTGGGTCGGTCACTCTGACAGAAAGAGATGAATATGCGTATTTTGTATAAGTGGGACAAAGATAGATATACATATAGTTTGAAGTTCGAACGGTTAGAACGAAGCCCGCAGACAGTGGTGCCAACTTAGGGTAATTTACCCTAGATTTAGTGTAAAAATCACTGATATAGTACTAACATAGATGGAGGGTTAAAAAGCAACCAAAAACGGTTATTTCACGCTGTTCTTACATATGACCTTCATAGAATACCAGAAAAGGATGCATATATGGCGCCCCTTTCGTAAATTTGTAGGTTGTCACAAGTTTAAGGATGCGATAGTCGATAATTTATATATCGATAGAACTAGAACTCGATTTCAAAGATTAATCGATCCAAGTATCAATCGATCACTTATTTGAATTAAATGTTAATTTATAATTTTTTAATACCATATTTGACTAATAATCGGTCTATATTAATAATGAAAGATTTCGTTTTATTTCAATTTTTTATCGTTAACCTGCCTTTGTTTCAAAACAACTCTTATGATTTACAGAGATATCTCATCGGTACAATAAAAGGTACATTATATTTAGATGAGGTATATTTAGTTAAAAGATCCCAAAGGGTTCCCTGTTACACAGATATAAATAAGAAAAACTATTTAAACGACATAAATGTTTTTATTCAGCGCTTAGTTATTTAACTTGTCAGAATCACAATGTTAAAACTATAGCTTAGATTATTTTTCTATTCATTCTTACTCTAGACGCGATATGAGCAAATGCGATGCTCGCGTACGTCATAATCGAAAATATAAAATCATTTTATCAATCATATTAAAATCAATCATAGAAAATATTATTAAAATGACTACGGTTACCTACAATACTGATATGTACATATAAAAAAAATCTAACTAAAACTAGCTACTACTATACCTAGTATAATGAAAACTATTCTAAGCGTATGCCGCTAAGGATAACATACCTACTTAATTATTTTGATGGTGTATTTTTTTTATTAAAAGGTCCCTAGATTTATACCCCAGACTACCTACACATAATTATTTTTTAAATAGTATTTGGGCATTTTTGATCCTCAACCAATTGTATGTCACTACGGTTATCTAATATAGGTACATACTTATATATTTACAATTCTAATAATTCTATCAAGTGTACTATTACTTTACCCTTGAATTTAAAATTGGCAAGTGTAATGTCGGCAAAGCATTATGTTTTAATCGCCTCCATTTAACATTCGTGTTAGGCATAAATGAATTAGATGTAAAATGCTTTGAACAAATTCGACTGTGTTTACTCAATTTCCAATCTTGTCTAGCAAGGCGTCGTATCCATTCATTTTTAAAATTTTCATTCTGGGGAAATCTGCATTAAAACATAAACTCATTATAAATTCTCTATATATTTAGACAACTTTTCCAATTTACTGCCTGTTAAATGCTAAAGTGGCAAAATCTTAACAGAGAAGAATGTCTACTATTATCCTTAGAATAAATCAAAATGGCGGTTACCGTTATTTTATTTTTATTAAATTATTCAACATTTATTCTATTTATCGATTTTCAACATTTATTCTATTTATCGATACTTTCGATCCAACACTATGGTAAACATAACCTTAAAAACATTTTTGATTTTTCGAATGAAAATATACGTAAATAGTGCTTAAATCCCATCTTAACTATGTTTTACATGTTTAAACTTTAAATTTCCATGTTAAAAATAAAATTTTGGGACTTTATATCATACATTTACCAAATAATAAAGATAAAAACTCACCGATGAAATGTTACACAAACAGGATCATTTTCCTTCTTACCCGAATGTGAAACGCATCCATAATAATACACGACATTTTATTAGTTATGCTCAGCAAAATATACCTAAAATAATTGTTATTTAATATAATTTCGTCGCAATATCGTAAAACTTATTCACTTCTGCCGCGAATACACAAATGTAAACAATGTACATAAATAATGCGACTAAAATCAGTTGAAGTCACCTTGTATGACGTTTATATGCCAAGTGACTACTTTTATGCACATCAGTATAATAAGGAGTCACAAATGTCAAAAAAGAGGTCACTTCAAGTTTCAAGTCACTTGAAATTTGGCGTGGACAACCTTGCATCAATGTAAGCTATTAAAATAGTCACTGACTCTTTCGCTCTTATGTAAAATATGTATTAATTAGAGCGAGACCAAAAGATGATTTTTGCTGTTGCTTCAACCCAAAATTAGCCTGGTTTCTATGCTTATACTTATTCTGAGGTAAAAATGATCCGGCAGGGTAATTTTCAGGGTACAAATATTTCTAGGGTATTTTTTAGAGTAATTTATTTTCAGAAAAATAATAACTCACTTTGGTGTTTCCGAACGCGACCATATGGATTTCGTTTCGTGAACGCATCGATTGCTATTGCTCCTTTTTCTATGTGTGAGAGGCGTTTCATAATTCTTGTTTTAACTTTATTCCTACAAAAACAATGCTAGACAAGTTTAATAGGTCATGTATTACAAAAAAGATAGTGATGCAGAGAATACTTTCATTGTTACGTGCCAAAAATAAATAATAAAACATATTTCTGTTATTTTATTTGCAATTTAAATATATAGGGTATTTTTTCAAAATTATACAGAATCTAGGGTAAATTGAGTTCAAGCTTAGAGTAATGTAAAAATCTGACCTGGCAACACTGCCCGCAGAACAATTCGCGGTAATTCGCCAGTTTCGCCTCAGTATTTTCCAGACGACAGTGCCAAATCTGTGCAATTTTTCAAACACATTAACTTTAATGTTTATTGTCCATGTTTGTTATCCATTTAATTAATAATAAAAAACAACTCATAATTTGATTTTTATTTAAATCTACAATTCAAAAACGATTCTGTATTTTTTGGCAAAATACTATAATTTTTGACAAAATACTATCTTTTTGACGTCCATAGACAATAATGTTTTGAGAGTCTGATTCCAACCCTGGCTCGAACGTCCGCCGCCATCTTTGTCGGGCAATTTGGCGCTATGTGGCCAAACTCATTGCAACGGAAGCATTTTTTTCCTTGCATCTTATTTGGGCACTCACCACTTATGTGACTCCTGTCGCCACAATTGAAACACAGAATGCGTGTACCTGGGTTGGTAGTAGGGATGCTTCGATTGAACTGCTTATTCTGCTTACTATTCACACACTGCGTTTGTCGACACATTTTTTCTTTGACCGCCTCATATATTTTAAGCTTCTCTTTAAACTCACCATACGTAGTAACGCCATACAGCATGACTTTATTAATCTCGCTATCTTGTATGCCCTCGACTATATATTTTATAGCTACATAGTCGGGCATCTTGCCGCGTTTACCCATTTCTTTCATTGTGAGCATGTAATCCAAGCATGATTCGGTGGATTTCTTACTGCGTGCGCTCATCATTTCATGGACCGTTTTGATATCCACACTGTCGGGAAATTCTTTTGTTATGGCGGCTTTCAAATCTTCCCACGTCTTGAATGGTCGCTCCGCTTTCAACCATAGCGCCGCTGTACCCTGCAGAGATCGTCGCCCAACTAATAGCTGCTGCAGTGCTGACCAACCGAATATAGCTGCATTATCTTCAATATCACTAACCCATTGTGACACAGAATACGTCTTATCGCGCCCGTTGAACTTAGGTACCAATTCCGCCGTCATCTGCAGTATGTCGGGTGTCAGACCTCGCTTGACCTCCCCTACATCCTCTTCAGCCTCGCAGAAATCATCTTGCCGGCTCCTTCTGCGTTCTTTACCGTTGTTAGGCATCTTTCTAAAACGGTAATATCAGAAGTATGGTATTTTTTCTTCGTTCCGGCGCGGCGTGCCACGTGTTGCAAATTTAATCTTCTGCAATTCCAGTTTTTTATCCGTATCCCGGACGAGCCCCCAATTTGTAGGGATCTTGGATAGAAAAACCAGTTCGAAGTAACTATATTTCTTTATTTCAGCGCACAGTTTAGCACTTATTTAAATATTCTCTTAAATCAACGTCTTTCTAGAATCCTCGTTTCCGCCATTCTCCCTCGTCCCTTTCACTCGCAGTCTCTCTTTCACTCCTTACGTTCGGATACATTCACTCAATCATTTAATAGTTCATCTTTCATTCGGATACACATTCAATCCTACATACATATTTAACATCCGCCTTGTAAAATTTATGTATGGCCCAGGCTTGACTCAGTTAATTTAATTCAGCTATAAAAGGCTCGGACATCTGGTTCACACATTCAAATACAGTTAGATGTTATTTGCGTAGTTACTTTTGAAACGAAGTCTCAAGTTCAAAAGCATATATGTATAAAATACATGACGAGACAATTAATTAAACAACTTTTTGTTTCGGACTGTCATAGGTTTTTTATTATCAATAAAAATTATCGTTATTTTCTTGTTCTGATCTTGTATAAAACTGTAAGTTCTGATGGGGAAATAAGTAGCCCATCTGTACCAAAACAATAAAATACGAATTATCTTGTTCTTCTGTATCTACAATATTGCCTATATGTATGGATTCACGACACAGAAAATGGCTGTCTATCTATCCTATGTTACTACGTCAGTAAAATCAGTGTAATAAAATCTAGATAATTAGAATTATCATCATGTTACATAGATCAGGCTTTATCGTTTATACCTATAGTAATATTATAGCTATGTCATTGTAAAGATAACAAAAAAGTTGGTGCTAGACGTAAATTCTAAGATTTCTTCTCGGTCCTGGATCGTTGTGGGACCTCCGTGCATCGGAAAGCACGTTAGTATCTGATTGTTACAATCGTAGATATGCGATGGAACGGGCAGCAGCGTTTCCCTGTGTGTTGCGATCACCAACTCGCCTGCCAAAAATCCACTCTTGGGAGGGAGGCTTTGTTTAGCAGTGGACGTTATAAGGGCTGATGATAATTTAGCAGATATTTACAGTATACATCAACTCCTTGGCTAAGTAAAGTAGCTCCCCATAATTTTGTCTTAATAAAACACGAGCAACACGTATCTACCTCTTCTTAAACAACATCATTGACCAAGTTGGTCTAAGTCATAGAATGCATTCAATAGAACGCAGTCTTACTTACTTAGACTAGGAAAATGATATGTTATGTGTGAAAGAGTAACAAACGATTGGCTAGCAACTTTTATCTTTTAATCCGCCTGTCAAACATGACAGTGGAATTAGACGCGGATTATCAGAACTTTATTTTATAACAATACTTATTTATTTAGAACTACCTGTCCCGATCCCGTTCCTGTGGAAACTTTAACTTAAAATCAAGCTCACGAATGTCGTGGCTTTCTTTTGGCTTTATTTTTCAAAATCAGTTCAGTAGATACAGAAATTACCCCCTACAACGTCACAAACTCACAAACTTTCCCTCTTTATAATATTAGTGGTATATATACCTGATATCGGACAGTGCTAAACATTTTTTTTTAATTTAATGTGGTATTGTTCTTCTACAAGTAGATATTTGTTTTAGAGTAGGTACTAGAATCACTTGACTTTCTTGATGCAGGCCAATTTGATTGCTTCGTCAACATTATTATTGTCTTATTATATACATTGGAGTGTATTAAGTACATACCCTACTTGTAAGTTGCAATGAACCTCTCAGTTAACAGATAAATACATACCTACCTATAGATTTTTTTTCCGTCATCAGCCCGTATAACTTCCACTGCTGAAAATAGATCTTCACTTGGGAGAGTGTTGTGCCAAAGTCTCCACACTTTGAAGGGTATCGCAGTATTATGGTGTTACACACAGGGAAATGTAGTTTAAATGGCTTATACACATATGTCCGTACAAAAAAAAACTGTTCGATCTTATATAATATTTGTATTGCGCTCATAGCTTAGCTTCTTAAGTTTTCTATTGTCTTCCTCTACTGTTTCTACTTTTTATTGATATAACTACGCTATACTTTCAGTGCTTCATCACCGCCAGTGTGTCCATCAACATAATAGCTCATGGCTGCGTCATCGGTTTCTCTGCAATCCTCATCCCGGCGCTGCGGCTACCGGAGTCACATATACACGCTACACCGGGACAGGAGTCATGGATAGGTAAAATATTCATTTATTGTCTACAAACTAACCTCCGTGGCCTAGCGGTGAACGCTTTACGTTTTGGAGGTCGTGGGATCGATCCCCACACCGGACAAAAGATCTTTGTGGACTGGTTCTGGCCTTATTAAGATAACTGGGCTAGAAGCCTCTAGTCCGTGTTAGTCCGTGTCTAGTCCCTGGAGGGCTTGAATGATTGCAAGATAATAAAAAGCATTTTTAGATTTTGGGGGAGTTTTTTGCAACTGTAGTACAAGAAATTTGTTAAATAAAATAATTATAGTAACAGATATATTTCATTTTGAAAACGAGTAAACTTTCTTGTGTTCTAAGTAGTGATATCACTGATGCTACCATCGGTTTTCTGCATTAGGACTCGAATACAAACTAGGGGGATTTTGGTCTGGCACTGCATAATAATGTACAATGTCACTCATAAAAAGAAATATAACAAGCTCAAAAGCAACATTTGTTTTTACACAATTCGATAAATCCATTTCTGTTATGAATTATGTTAAATTTTCTAGAAAAAATTGAAAGATGTTATAATATGTTTAAGTTAGTAAAGAATTATTTTTATTTAATTCCAGCTTCCATCGTGGGATTCGCTTTGATCGTCGGTAACATTATCATTACACCTCTTATGGACATCGTGGGCAGGCAGAAGTCACATCTACTCACTATACTCCCAGTTTTAGTCGGCTGGTTCCTCATCATCCTCGTCAAAGATGTCGCTGGTCTCATCACTGCAAGATTCCTCCAAGGAATAGCTATGGGCATGCTTGGACCCTTAGGATCCATCATCATAGGAGAAATGACAGATCCAAGGAACAGAGGAGCATTTTTAACAGGCGTTTCTCTATCTTTAACTATAGGAGTACTCTTTTCTCATTCTTTGGGATCATTCTTCAGCTGGCAACAAAGTGCTTTGATATGCTCTTTTATCACATTTACCAGTTTAATTTGTATAATATTTAACCCTGAATCACCATCCTGGCTTATATCTAAGGGCAGAGTAGACGAAGCAAGGGATGTATTCATCTGGCTGAGAGGAGACTCTGATGTCCAAATAGATGAGCTAGAGAAATTGATTTCTGCACAAAGACTTGCCCGTAAAGCGAGCATCATCGACCAAAATATGTCTTTTTGCACCAGAATTAGACGGGCCTTTAGATATTTTGGAAAAACTGTTAAAAAGCCAGAGTTTTACAAGCCCGTAGTCATAATGTTTTTCTTATACGTCATGTTCCAATTTGCTGGCATCAACATCATCAGTTCTTACGCTACTGATATAATTAGACAAGTGGTGGGTCCTGAGGCAAAGGCAGAAGTAATTATGGTGGCCTTAGATATTGAAAGACTGATTTGTAATATATTGGCAGTGTTCTTAATGAAAACTATGAAGAGAAGGACATTGCTATTTAGTACTGGAGCGATTTGTATACTGTCATACATTGCAAAAGGAATCTACGTTTATTTAAAACAAAATGATAAACTGCCGTTTGATAACCAATGGGTTCCCATAGGATTGATTGGAATCTACATGTTTTCATTAACTGTTGGTATTTCTTCGATACCTTTCGCGTTGTCAGGGGAAATATTCCCCCTAGAATACCGAGGTTTGGGAAGCGGTATCAGCATATTTGGGCTGTCTTTGAACTTCTTTGTGGCGCTAAAGTGTTTCCCGGTGTTAACACATGCTATAGGGTTGTCTTACACTTATTATTTGTATGCTAGTATAGTATTTATTTGTCTAACGATTGTATTCTTTATGTTACCGGAGACTAAAGACAGGACTTTACAAGAGATTGAAGATTCTTTCAGAGGATTAAGTCCAGAGGATAGTAAGAGCGCTCAGCTCCTGAATGGCAAACCTAATGGAGAATCTATGATGCGTAGATGTAGTTCACACATCATTTATTAATTTGTAGGGTTTTAAATATAATTGAATGGGGATAAAATTACTGTTAGCACCTATTTTGTAGTTATATGTTTATGATGGCTGTGTAAAACAAACGATTTTGTTCAACTAATACTAAATGTCATGTTTTTTGTTTGGGCATAATAATCAAAAGTAATGTATTTAAATTAAGTGTTATTATTAAAAACAATTTTTACAGACGTTATTATTAATCTCAAATAAAACAATTAATATATATACATGTTGTAATTTATTTTACACAACAAAAAATTCATTGTCTTTTTAAAAATATCACATTCCGTTTTTGTTGTTATCACAAATTGATGTTTTTATATAATGGAATATAATACTGGACTCTTAGAAATGCTTATTTTATACAACAAAAAACGTTGCTTGTAACAACAATTTGTGACTACAAACAATAAAACATAACAGCAAGTTTTGTAGAATTTCAATTATTGATATGTAAAGTGATGGACGACAATTAAACGCCAGTAAAGTCTGTCTTTAATGCAAGATTATTTGAACCTCAGTATGTTCACGAAGAAAATTGAGACAGAAAGAAAGTTCTTTAGATGATTTGTGTCTGGCGTCTCTGTCTTTAATTCGAAAGAAAATCCATTTCATTGTCTATTGCTAATTTTGGATTAAAAAATGAACACCTTGGCAACTACTCTATTTACTTAGAACTAATTCGAGCAGTTCATATGTCACGACTTTGATGGTACTTCTCTATTTTCATACCCAGGTCCGTAAAGTACGGTTTGGAGTTCTTGATTATTATTAGCACTTAGAACTGCATCGAAAAAAGCATTCCCTTACTTCTCTCGTGCCTCTTCATCTACACTCGATCTTTTCGAGTTCCAGCATCTTTACCCCTTCACGGAGCTCGACCTGACCGAGGTGACCTTTAGTACCCTTGAAATGGCATTCGATTTCATATAAAGTTTTTCCCTTTGTTTCTGGCAGTAGATAGAACAAGAAAATTCCACAAATGCTGATGCATATACCATAAACGATAAAGGTCCCACTGACCCCAATCGACTCAAAAGAGAACGGTGCCGTTTTAACGACTACAAAGAACATAATTGATAGAAACATGCCAGATATCCCACTGCCAATGCTCCTGTATTTTAGCGGGAATACTTCACCAGCTACAGCCCAAGGTATAGGTAAAATACCTAGCGTTTTGCCGAAGATATAAAGTAGCGTGGGTATAACTGGGACCCATTTGTAATCTGGAGGGATGTACCCATAGTCTCTGAGATATAGAAGGGCAGCTGACACAAATAATGAGAGTACACTTATAATAATGCCCATAAAAAGAACGGTTCTTCTATTCAATTTGTTGACGACAAAGCAGGATAAGACTGCGGTGATAAACCTCACGACGTCTACCATCAACATACTGACGTGTGCATCCATGGAACCGCCGCTGACCTGCTCCATCATGGGGATAGTATATGAAGGCACAACCGTCATTCCAGATATTTGAAACAGTACGAACATAAACATCATAATCAGAGTTGGTTTATAGAACTCAGGTTGTCTGATCATCTTTCTGTATTCAGCCCATCTTGACCCCCGTTTGTTAGATGGTTTCTCTTGGCTGCAGAGAAGAATCTCTAGTTCTTTTTCCGATTCGGGGTCGTAACCTCTGAACCAGTGGAAGGATTTCTTACATGCTTCGTTCATCCCCCTTGATGCTAAATAAGGAGGGGTTTCTGGAGTTAAAGTAATAAGGATAAGTGAAAAAGCGTAGACACTACCACAGGCTAAGCCGGCAGTTCTCCAGTACAGTACAGTTCCGAAAACATGAGCTATCAGCATTCCCGTTGCAAAGGAGAAGGCTATGGTTGCCAGGAAGGCTCCTCGGTGCTTGGGGGCGGAGTATTCCGCAATGGACACTGGTGCCGCTGCTGCCTGCACCCCCATGCCAAAACCCTGAAATATACGGGAATCAAATATTATCATGAATAGATTTCAAACAATCAATAAATGCCTTAAGTGATTGCGATTTAGATAGATTTAATAAATGCATAGGTATCTTTCGTCCAGTCAAAGTATGATTAGACTGAACGAGACTGTGGTAGAGGCGAAGAATGGTTGGAAAACAGATATTTTGTCTAATGAAATGCATTGTATTTTATACTTTTCACACGTATTATATTACTACTTATGGTCTATATAACTAGCTTGCCGCGCGCGGTTTCACCCGCATAGCTCCCGTTCCCGTGGGAACTTCATAATAAAATATAGCTTACTCGATAAATGGGCTAAAATCTAGCACTAAAATAATTTCAATTTCAAACCGGACCTGAGATTAGTGCGTTCTCTCTTTACCTTTACACATTAAGTAGTATAAATAAGTACAGATATATTAATAATAAAAACCCATACCTTCTGCTAGTAAGTACTTCTACAGTCAAAAAGCTCCCTGAGGGAACGTACTAAGGCAATCTCTATTAAATAGTTCAGCAATGGACAGAAACATCCTTCTCATGATAAACATAATGTTTTAAAAATGGTTTTCTTACCAATAAAGTCCGGCTAACAAGTAATGTGGTAGGATCCTTGGCAGACGACAGCAGTGCCCATCCTCCTAAAGACGGTAGAGTGCTGAGCTGGTTCGTCAGCTTCCGGCCAAGCTTCTGGAGACAGAAGGGAGCCGTCAGGATGCCGGTGATCAACGCCAGACCAAGGATGGAGGCTGGAAATAATAATTGGGTTTGAGAACTAAGTGTTTTTGGGTAGGAAGGTTAAGAAGTTCAGGGCAGCAATTGAAGTAGCTAACTCCTAAGATACCCAGATTCTACCAAGGTTTCTTATTAAGCCGTTCTTTATGTTTTAATTCGTTTTTGTTAATGGTTTTCTGAAACCAACAACCAAACTCTACTTTCTCTTACTTTCCTTCGCACTAGGGGAATTAATCCCTGCGTCGCGGGGGTCTTAACAAACATTGATGTGGACACAAAGCACACCCAAACTCAGAACAACTATTTATTTATGGTTCACACAAATAATTGTCCCCGGTGGTAATTGAACCGGCTTCTGAAGTTTCCGCGATCTGGTGCTTGTGAGAAGGGGAGCTAAATGTCAGCATTATTTATATGAATGACATAGCTGCAACAGCGATTGGTATTGCCTTCTCCGTGCCTCAGAGAGCACGTTAGCCCGTTAGTCCCGATTGTTATAACACCATCATCATCATCATCAGCCCGTATAACGTCCACTGCTGAACATGGGCCTCCTCCCGAGGGAGTGTATTTGCCATAGTCACCGCCACGTTTGGTTTGGTAACCGCAGTATTATGTTGTACCACAGAAGGAGACGCTGCTGCCCGTTCCCTGGTATACGATTATTATAGATGATTTTATAATAATCGGAACCAACAGCTTATCGTGCTTCCCGAGGCAGGGAGGATAGACCCTCAACCAACCTGACCCGAAAAGAAATCTTAGAATTCACGCAAAGATTTCCTGTCCGGTGTGGGGATCGAACCCACGACTTCCAAAACCTATAGCACCACACCACGGAGGATGTCGTATCAAAATAATAGTACCACATATTTTTACGTTATTTTGCGTTATATTACCTGCCTATCAACAACATATAAGAACAAAGGAAAAACGCATAACAAGATAACAATATAATATTATTTTTTACGTAAACAACATAATGAAACCGTAATTGCAGGAAAATGGATGAAATTACTGTAATTTTATAGTTATCAAAGTCATTTATAAGGTACGTGGCAACCGGAACATCTACGTTTGTTATCATTATTAAATACTAATAAGAGCGATTATATTATTGACGGTGTATGCTGTCAATGTAAGTGTTCGTAACCCAATGAATACGGCGTCGGACTTGCGATCATGTGGTCGCCTGTTCGATCACCACTCATAGCATTACAGACGTGAACCCACTCGTAACACAAGCATTTCAGCTTAGCACGAGGAGTTAACAAGAATACTTGTAGTGTTTAAAAACTCTACTAGTAATCTTTACTAGTCTATGCCTACTTATATAATAAAGAGGATTTTTTTTTATTTTTGTGTGTATTTTTGTAATGAATAAACTCAAAAACTACTATGCCGATTTCAAAAATTCCTTCACCATTGGAAAGCTACATTCACCCTTTGTGACATAGGATATATTTAATTATGAAGTTCCCACGGGAACGGGAGTTACGGGGGTAAATCCGCGCACGGGAAGCTAGTCTTTTTATAAAACAAAAAATGTAAAACAGACCTAACGCAAAAAATTGCTTGTTTGTCGCTTTTATAGCTACAATTTCTGTTATTAAAGTATTTGTCTTTTTGCGAGTAGGTACTTGCCACGTAGTCGCTGTCCTTACGTAACTCCACTGATTGATTATAACATAGCCGATTTGCCATCTTTGCACCAAAAGGACTGTTTTACTCCAGTCTAAACCCACAATAGACCAAGTACTCTGTTTCATATCTTTTAATGCCACTTACCGATCCAAGATTCATGGCTAGGGGTCAGTTGGAGGGCGGAGTTAGGTTCTCTCAGTTGCTGCAACAGGACCCCAGGGTACGCGATGTTGGCGCCAGTGCCTATCATGTACATCACCACACCGGAGACAGCTAGCAGCTGGAAGGAGAAAAACTGAACGTTAGTACCAGCCCGTTTATGTCCACTGTTGAACATGGACCTCATCTCCACAGTCCTAAGCCAGGGTGCTTAAGGTATACTGCCATGATCGCCACGCTTGGAAGGCGGATTGGTAATCGTAGTAAGATGGATCCTTGAGCTGGTAAATACTGCTGCACATCCATCAGCTGTATGTCCCTTAGTCGCCTCTTACGACACCCACGGGAAGATATAATAATAATAATCATTTAATTACAAGCAACAAGACTCATAGTGTTCGTAACAATATATTATACTAACATATAAGTTAGTAAAACAATTACAGATGCAAAAACCAGACACAAAATTATTGCTGCAACGTTACAGACTCAGCCAAAATCTTGTAGCAGTGGTTTACAAACACACCATCCAGCCTACTTGCTATCATAGACAGGATGCTGTTGGCGCTGCCCCGCACCATACGGACCAAGGATACACATCGCTTACGCGTATTTACTATCCCTACTGCATATGTATGCGGGCGGGAGGACTTTGCAAAATTGCACAGCAAAAATAGACGCGACGAATTTTTAGTATTCTTTCTAAATTAAAAAAAAACAAAATATCTTGTGTGAAACAAGATATTTTGTCTTTTTTAATTTAGAACGTTGTACTAACCTGTCTCAAGAAAGGGTAGATGGTGTCACGTGAGCCCTCCGTCATGTTTGATTCACTGAGTTCCCGTATTTATTCTTGGCTTTTGCTTAATCTGAAAATAAAAGAAAAGAGATTTTTAGAAGGGACCACTTTGGTCGGTGGCCTATTCGTATAAGCTCGACTGCACTGGTGGCTCAGTGGTTACGATAGTTGCCTCTGAGACCTGGTGTTCTGGGTTCGATTCCCACCCGGGAAAATTATTTGTGTGAACCACAAATAGTTGTTCTGAGTCTGGGTGTTCTGTGTGTCCGTGAAATTAATGTTTGTAAAGTCCCCCGCCACACAGGGATTTATTTCCCTAGTGCGGGAGTTGTCTTTTTATATAAACAAAACAAATAAACAAAAATTTAAATATCGGAGGTCCTTATTCGATCACCGCGCCGGACAAGAAATCTTTGTGTAAAATCTAAGATTTCTTTCCGGGTCTGGTTGGTTGAAGGGCTATCCTCCATGTCTCGGAAAGTACATTAAGCCGTTGCTATGGGTAGCAGCTGATTTTCGCTGTGGTTGTCTTACAACTGCAGTCGCCAACCCGCCACAAGTGGGGTGATTATGGCAAAAACCCCTTGGGGAAGACTTCTTTAAGCTTATGTAACCATGACAAATTTAGCTGGATAATCCTCATTGTGAAGACGTACCTATGTTTCCATGTTTAACGAGATTTTTCTCAAATTTGCAAATCGAGATTTTTCTCAAATCACTATAATATATTATAAAACAATGTCCAAAAAAGTCTGCCTATTCGCGATAAACGCAAAAACTAATGGCATTTTTTTTTTATTTTAGCGATTAGATTTTGAGCTTCTAATTCTTGTGGGACGGAACAGCTAGTAAATATAAATCAGAATACCTCAGAAGCATAAAGTCAGATGTGCCATTGTCTTTAGAAGCATTTTAGTCGTAAGTGCACGTTTACGGTACAGGCACATACGACAAATGTTTCTGACTTATATTGGCACATCCGACGTTATGCTTCTGAGCTCTAGATATTTGCTTAAATTTGCAAATTGACAATCTATTGTTTTGGACAAAGTAAGAAAAGTATGGCCTTCGGACACAGATGTACAATGCAGTTCTTAAATGAAGATCACTCACACTAATAAATAAATTTTGTCTGTGACATCGTACTTACAGACTTACATAATGATGGTATTTCATATTTTATTTTGCATCACAGCTCTTTCCGGAAAGACAAGGTAATGAGTACAATCATATGTATTAATATTATAGAGGATGACAATATTGCTATCATGATTATCATCTTCCTGCCCTACTCCCATTATTAATTTGGGGTCGGCGCAATATGTCATCCTCTTCCATTTTTCTCCTATTAGACGTTTCATCCACATTCCACACACACACCTTTCTTGCACATGTCTTCTTTCACACAATCCATTTTTTTATGACGATTAACAACTTTCATTTATTATTATTACCCGTTAATTGTATTTAAGAATATCATGCCTGACGTATGACGGCGTATTACATATATACATCCGAGTCAATTTATTGAACACGAGGTAAGTAATATTTATTTTAGATTGATCATACACTATATATTATTGTCCTACATTAAATATCATTGCAGTTAATAGTTTCAATTGAAAGACAATAATAATGGTTGTCTACGAAACGTGACTGAATCAAAATCATTTCATCTTCATCATCATCAGCCCGTACAACGTCCACTGCTGAACATGGACCTCCTCCCGAGGGAGCCATAGGTACCACGCTTGGCAGGCGGATTGGTGACCGTAGTATTAAGTCGTAATACACAGACAAACGCTGCTGCCTGTTCCCTGATATACGCTTGTTATAGATGATATTAAAACAATCGGGACCAACGGGAAAGCAAGTCAAGCTTTGCTTTCCGAGGCACGGAGGGTAGTCTCTCAACCAACCAGACCCGGAAAGAAATCTTAGAATTTACAGAAAGATTTCTTGTCCTGTATGGCCCAAAACACACACAAGCGACGCAAGGCAGCAGGCGTGGAACAGGCGTGGCGCAGGCGTGCGCCGCTTCAAAACGATTTCATACAAAATGTATGCAGGCGACGTTTTTGAATTATACTGAAGCGACGCGGCGCAGACACGCCGCCGTTTCGTTGCCTGCGCCGCGTCGCTAGCAGTCGGTTCTCGTGAGTCACGCAAGGAGCATGTCGCTTGTGATACGGTATGCTCAGTATTTACCAACCCAAAAATGCGTGATGATATTGATTTTAATGTACCCAATATCTTCTGGACCTTTGCACATGATTTAATTGCAGCAAAGCAAGCGCATCTTCGTCTTCTGAAGACGAAGACATCTTATCACACCAATTCTACACGTCGTCGAACGTCTAACGCCTGTTCCACGCCTCTTCTGATATAATTCAAATCGCGTCTGCGCCGTATCGGTCCCACACCTGCGCCGCGCCTGCCCCACGTCGCCTGTGTGTGTTTTAGGCCTATGGGGATCGAACCCACGACCTTCGAGACTTAAAGCGAGCCAACCGCTACGCTACGGAGGTTGTCAAAAAATCATTTAGGTATACCCAAACGTCCCAAACTGACTATTTAATTTTATTCTTTAACTTAAAACGGGACATGGGCTTGTAAACGACTGTTAGCTTACTTAATCAGCTCGTTTACCCACTGCTGATCGATTTATTTTTAAGCTCACTGCTGAACATGGAACTCTTTAACAAACCTTGGCAAGTCAGGGTCGTTAAGGGATTTTGCCATCCTTGACATGCGGATTGGTGATCGCAGTAAGATGCTGCTACCCATCCATGCTGTATGTCTCTTAGTCGCGTCTTATGACACCTGAAGGAAGATATGTAATGGTCTATGCTAAACAGGAAGCCGCACTAAAATGACAGGAGTATTTAGTCTGACGAATTATTAGAGATATCCTGGCGCCTCCGGTGAGGCACAGTTTTTTTATTGACTGGTCCAGGTGATCAGAATAATGCGAATACAAAAGATTAACAACACCTTCCAATGTTGGATTTAAAGAAAACTTGTATAAAACTATCTATTTAATTTAGAGACGGTTATTAATTACTCTCAGAAATCAAATCAAAAGTCTCTTTTCAACAGCGGGAATCGATACTGGGGCTTCCCAAGTCGGACTCAACAAGCGCATGCAATAAGCAAGGGGCGGGATACGAAGAGTTTTTATACCTAAAAACTAGTTGTGAAAAAAGCCAGGTGTGAAGCAGAAAACCACGTTATTATACCTAGATTAACATGCTTCAAAACTAGCTTCTATTGTAAATTACCCCTTAAGACTACTTACGTTGTTGTTTTTTATTATTTTCTTTTAAGTGACTCCGACTTTGTAAAAGAGGTAAGTGAAAACATATCTTCAAAAAATCAATCAATCATTTAACTTTTTCTCGGGACTTGGTGAGCCTCGGTGCTCATTGCACCTGGCTTACAGGAATTGCAGTGGCGGTGGAGTAAGGGGGAGTTGGTCTGGTGCTTTTCAGGTTTCCCGCCCCCCGTGATTATACCCACCACCCCCCTCAACCAGCCAGAATTTACACATTTTTCTTATCTGGCGAGGAGATCGAACCCATGATCTCCGATTTATACGGAATTTGCAGAAAATGACAATATTAATAACCATAATAAATTTATGTGTATATACTTATATTATATATAAGCGCCGAATGTGTGACAAATTGATAAGCTAGATAATTTGCAAGTAACAAGGCCACTGTTTTAATTAATTTTATTTTTATGCGATGGTTTCTTACCTACTTATTTCTTTGCTAAACTAACATCAAGGAAAACTGACAGAGAAGGTCATATTTCTGTGAATATTATTTGGTATAATATTATAATTTGTTTAATGATCATTACTTATATCACAAAGAGGAAATTTAAAATCGTATTTCACCATTAGAAAGCTAGTACCGTATCCAGGATGACTCCTGGATACAATAAAGTAGAGCGACAGTTGCACAAAACTCCCCTAAAGAAACTTAAAGCCATAATTCGTCAATCTCCCCGTCAGCGACCGCCCTGAGCCAAGGTCCAAGTCCCACATGGGACGCCCTCTTGCGCAGGTTGCTAAGTTTGTAGTGTTAAACCATTTATCTAGGCTGGAGCTCTGCTCGCCTTTATGCCCGGTGAAGTAGCAAAAGCCTCAGGGCTAACTACATGAGTCCGTCCCAAAGAAAAAAACCTGGATACATGCGGTTTCACACGCGTTACTGAACACATTACATAAAAGAGCTATCTAACACTGAAATAATTTTTCAAATCGAACTAGTAGTTCCTGAGATTAGCGCGTTCAAGTAAACAAACTCTTCATCTTTATATATTAGTATATAATATAATAATATATATGTCTGTTAGGGTTAGCTCTTTATGTGTGTGATTTGATAATAATTGATATACAACATTATATTTCATCATCTTTTTATTAAATCACAACCGCTCACAAACACCGTAATTTATTAAAAAACCAATGTTTTATAAATAGGTTAATACTTGAGACGACCTATTGACTTGTATTTACATATCACTGCTTATCAAACTAAAACTTAATCTGGAGTAGTACAGATGAATACATTTATTTGTCCCTTTAGTTCATGTAATGTAGTTACATACATCTGCATGTAGGAATACTTAAATTGCCCAATTCTTTTTGGAAATCTTTTTTACTTATTTTATAACTTTATTCCCGTTGTCCCCGTATGCCATATCCCCGACACGGGGACAGCGGGACGTGATTAAATTTATTTCCCGTTGTCCCCATAACGTAAATTCGGCTAACTGGGCCGACAAGAAGTAAACGTTAAATTTGGTTGCCAATTTCAGTGAACGCGCAAATTATTATAAATTTACTTTAACCAAACAATACTTCAACTTCAATAAGTCTGGTTGGTATATTGGTTTAGGTTTAGGTATTTTCTTAACCACCCGAAACCTCTTTAATTTATCAACTAACTAGTAAGTTGATCTACTTGACAGTGTACGGGGACAACGGGAATTATTTTTAAATATTTAATTGAAGCACCGCTGTCCCCGTAGGACGGGAACGCGGCGTACGGGGACAACGGGAATAAAGGATTTTATCAGCTCGTTTAGGTTCACTGCTGAACATGGGCTTCCTCTTTAACGGAACTTGACAAGCCAGGGTCGTTGAAGAAAGTTATATTTTTAAGTTTTTACAGTCTGCCCCTCGTGCTGTGCTAAAATGCTTGTGCTACGAGTGGGTTAACGTCGGTAGTGCAATGGGTCGGATCGAACCGGCGACCACAAGTTCACAGGTCCGATGCTCTAGCCATTGGAATACGGCCGCTTGCCTTAATCATTAAGCTTGGCAAACGGACTGGTGATCGCTGTAAGATGGGATTATCTTTGAGCTACTAGCCGCTGCTGGTATCCATCAGGTGTCCCTTTGTTGCCTCTTACGGGTTACGACACCCATAGGAAGATATAAGGTCTATTCTAAGAAGGAATCCGCACACTTTTGAATTCTTCTGTTTGAATACCTGTACACACAATTATTAGCATGTCATATTCGACTGTGAACTGGCAATCAATTAGGTATGTAACTTGCCACATAGCTATGCAATAACAGATATTTTTCCATAATGTGTACGTCGCGTTGCTATAGCAATTGGTGGCCAGTTGTCAACTATGTAAACAAAACGTCGCCGCGGCGCGTTTCTATGACATTGCGTAATATGACGATTTGCGCTTAATCTGCAAAATTATCGGTGTCGCATTTTTTACGTAATAATGCCTGCGATACTATCTTAATTTTGACAACTGTACAAATTGAAGAAACAACTTATGTGTATTACTTATAATGTTACTTATGTAATGGAAGTTTTAACATATTGAAGATGGGATGGCTTGCATCGCTGCGGAGTGTAAAATTGTATTAAAATGTTTTTTTTCGGACGGACATACGTCGATAGCCACGAGGCTTTTGCTACTTCACCGGGCATATATTCAAGCAGAGCGCCAGCCTTATTAATTGGGTTACAACTACAAACTAAGCAACCTGCGCAAGAGGGCGGCCCTGTGGGGCTTGGACCTCGGCTTAGGGCGGTCGCTGGCGATGAGATTGAGGGATTATGACTTTTAGTATTTTAGAGGAGTTTTATGCCTGTAATAGCGGTTGGCTTAAAATACCTACTTCACTTTACTTTCTATCACTGGTTAAAGGAATGAATGAAGTTAAATGACGAGTGGTTTTGTAAACATTTTCTAATTCTTCATTGTTACAATAATGAATGGCTTGCACATGTACAATACTTATTCATAATAAAAAACAGAATACCACATACCAATATGTCACATTCGCAAGAATTTATTAATAACTGGATCATAGATTATGGGTACGCAATTTTATTAAAATTGGTATAATTGACCACAAGTAGACAGTCAAAATAAAACAATAAGGTGCTAATGAATACCTACCAACTTACATCGTAACAGATAATATCCTACTATTTATTAAATCATCATCGTTATCATCATCATCAGCCCGTATAACGTCCACTGTTGAACATACGAGTAGGTCTCCTCCCGTGGAATGATTTTTGACATAGTATTATGTTGTAATACACAAGGTAACGCTGCAACCCGTTACCACACATTAAAATTGCCAGATGATAAAACTAAAACATAGGGGAAAAATTCCGTGAAGTCGGGAGCTTAGGATCGTCGTCGGGACTCCTAAATCAAAAAAAATATTGTACAAAAATTTGGCTTTTTTAGAAGTTATATTTATGACGATATTAAAAATTTACCAGAAGCAGTTTGTCGGGACATTTTGTATTTTGTCGGGAGTCTGAACATCATATGAAATGTCAGGACAATCCAGACGAATCCCGACCATCTGGCCACCCTAACTAGCATACAGAATAAAGATCGGGGGTGGCCAATTAATAAGACCTACGATCGACTGTTTACTGTGTGCGATCGACCAATGGCATGCTTATACATAAGTCAATCGAATGATAAATAGGTAATTTTTCAGATTATTATTCGACAAAACGTTGTGCGTCTGTGGCACGTATTTGGCACGAAGTAGGTACACGAACAGTAGGGTAAAATGGACTTAATAGGTATCACTTTTTATTATACAAGATGATCGAATGTAATAGCTGCTGAGATCGAACAGTCGATAGCGACCTATCGGCTTTTTTTTCATTTACCCATCCCCTCAGCCGCTGCAGCGTTCCCGCGCCGGGTGAAAGGATATGTGGGACTCGCACACTCGTATGCTAGTCATACCACGAGGAGAGGAATCTACACTATTAAATTCCCCTGGACACTCCTCCGTTGGTGAGGGCCGGGAACGCGAAGCAATCCTTCCCACCCATTGGTCACATTTTTTTTTGTTGTCCGGGGGAAATTCATTTACGCCTTCCCGCCGCCGTTGCAGCATATTCGCGCGCTAGCGGTGGGACACTCCTGCGATCCGCCGTTGACGGGGGCCGGGTATGCATGAGCAATCCGGCCCCCCGACAGCACCTATTGGACACCCTGCTATAATGTTATAGCAATCAGAAGTTTTTTTTTCTGATGGACATAATATATAGTTAGCCACGAGGCTTTTGCTACTTCACCGGGCTTAGCAATCAAAAGTCCGTGCCTCGGAAATTACGAAACGCCGCGCCGTAGGGGCTTTCTAACACAGACCCGGAAAGAAATCTTATTAAATACTTACATTCTATTATTATATCCTGCTTTATATAAGGAAGGTTAGTTGTTATTAGTTATTACAAAACATATATCGATTTATTAGAATATTATGTTTCATTTCCTTGTTTATACCTTTAGTCAAAAATTAACTGTAGCCCACTGGTGGTCAAGAGCGAATATTGCATGGGTACTAGTTGATCTTAAATTTGTTATTACATTTACTATTATATAAATAACTATTTATGATACGTTTTATGATGAAATAAGCTTGGGTGTAAGAATAGCGGGAGCAAGCCTGGGGGGCATACCAAGGCATGGCTAATGGCCATAGGAACGCCATAGGGAAAACATGGGCGTATGGGAAATTACGGGGAACGTATGGCCGTAGGCATGTAATTGTAATTCAATACCAAACCCTGAGAGACAATTAGTATGAAATCAATTTATTTTAACTGAAAATAACATAAAGTAATTTTTGATCTAATATAGATTAAATGACTAAAAATAAAAATAAACATGATTCTATTCTCCTTCTTTTTTAGGATTCCGTAGCCGAAGGGTAAAAACGGGACTCCGCTGTTTGTCCGTCACCAGGCTGTATCTCAAGAACCGATTGCGGTTCGTGAAAAAGACAGTTGAGATTTTCACAAATGATGTATTTCTGTTGCCGCTATAACGACAAATACTAAAAATAAAATAAAGTAAATATTTAAGGTGGGCTCCCATACAACAAACGTGATTTTTTGCCTTTATTTTCTCGATATCAGTAACGGCAACAGGTAGCACTTGAAAATGGTACAGAACCCTTCGGGCACGAGTCCAACTCGCACTTGGCCGGGTTTTTTATTAATGTTTTTTCTTTTATTTCGATTTTTTTTTATTCACCACACCTAAATTTTAAGATACATTAAATACATAAGGTATAGTGTAGCAGCGTTTACCTTAGTGTTATTTATAACATTATAGTGCGGTCACCACCTCGCCTGCTAAGCGTGGTGATATCCCCCTTCGAGGGAGACCCATGTCCAGCAGTGGACCTCATACCGGACCTGATGACCATAATGATATACAAACCGACGTTTCGTATAATCATTCGTTTTGATTTGATGTTTTATATACATTCATTTAGGCAGGAAGTTTAAATTGTATTGTATGTTAATTTTGCTTGAAGTCGATTCTTGGACTTAGTAAACCTAGTTGATATGCTCTGAATGACTTTAGGCAGGAAATTATTGCATTTAATTTTTACTTTCACATATTTGGAAATGCCGTGAAATTTTTGCCGTGTGGTTTCCGGCTTAGAATAGACCACCCCATGTCTTCCAATGGGTGTCGTAAAAGGCGACTAATGGACATATGGCTTATGGATGGGCAGCAGCATCTATTAGCTCAAGGTTGACATTTTATTGCGATCATCAATCCGTCTGCCAAGCGTGGTGATTATGGCAATATCCCTCTACGATCCTGGCTTGCCAAGGTCTGTTAAGAGGAGGCCCATGTTCAGCAGTGGATGTAAACGAGCTGTTTATGATGATGATTTGGAAATGTATTTATTACGTAGTTACTGTTCCCGTGGGAACTTCATCATTAAATATAGCCTATGATCCTTACTCTTGGATGAAGTAGCTTATTAATGGTGAAAGATTTTTTGGAATCGGACCTGTTATCCCGGAGACGCATCAATATTACAAATTTAAACGACTATGTTTTATACTAGGTATATTAGTGATTTGAAGACTATGTGTTATACTATATTAATATATAAGTATAGTGATTTGTAACACAAACATTTCTTTTAAAAAAAGGATTCCTCTGAATTTCTTGCCAGTTCTAAAGTTGTATAAAGTGACGCATCATAAGAACACGATAATAGTTATTTGTTATACAAGAGTGCAAAGTTGCTTTTTAACCGCGTGTTCAATTTTGATGACCGAGCAAGCGAAGGATTCTAAAATTGAATCACGAGCGCAGCGAGTGAATCAAAATTAGAATCCCGAGCGTTAGCGAGGGAATCAAAAGAGCACAAGGTGAAAAATCTTTGCACTCGAGTGCAACACGTAACTTTTCATTCTACCTCAGCGAGGAAATGCGCATTATTAACAGTTTCAGTCAATTCTGTTGGCGTCAAACAAACTTTTATCGTCGCTAGAATCACTCATTTTAGTTTTTAGGGTTCCGTAGCCAAATGGCAGAAAACGGAACCCTTATAGATTCGTCATGTCTGTCTGTCTGTCTGTCCGTCCGTATGTCACAGCCACTTTTTTCCGAAACTATAGGAACTATGATGTTGAAACTTGGCAAGTAGATGTATGTTGTGAACCGCATTAAGATTTTCACACAAAAATAGAAAAAAAACAAAAAAAAATTGGGGTTCCCCATACTTAGAACTGAAACTCAAAATTTTTTTTTTCATCAAACCCATACTATACTATACCATACTATAAGACTTATCCATACCCATGGGGTATGGATAAGTCTTCAAAAATGATATTGAGGTTTCTAATGTCATTTTTTTCTTAACTGAATAGTTTGCGCGAGAGACACTTCCAAAGTGGTAAAATGTGTGGGGGGGACACACATTTTACCACTTTGGAAGTGTAACTTCTAAAATAAGAGAATGATAAAACTAAACAAAATATATGATGTTCATAACCATGCAAACTTCCACCGAAAATTGGTTTGAACGAGATCAAGTAAGTAGTTTTTTTTTAATACGTCATAAACCGTAAACCACAATTTACCTTTCATTCAATCAACTATTATTAACATCGATCAAAGTTGCAACTAGTACGGAACCCTTCGTGCGAGAGTTCGACTCGCACTTGGCCGGTTTTTTTTCACTTGTTTTCAAGTTTCTTGTTTTTAATATAAGGTTTAACAATGACGTGAAAAAATGCCGCGTAAAGAACCGCGTACAAAGCAAATTGAAAAAAGAACACCAAGAAGGTTCCGAGTCTGAGTTTTTAACAAATTAAAAAAAAGTTGTATGATATATTCGGCACCATAGAGGTAGCAGTAAATAGGTTTTATGTTTTTTTTAATTCACAAAGTTAGTGCACACGATGTTCTAAATTCAATTTACTTTATCCTCTAGAGAATAAAAACGGCTTTTCCCTCAGATATTGAAGATTAAAAATACTCTTTCCGAGATGGTGGGATGAAAAATATGTTAAACGTTTCTATAAAGAATATTTATATTTTTGAATGTAGAACATGGCGTTATTACGCTGAATGATCTGCTCGACTGTGGAACTACCTCCACCTTACAGAATAACACAGCCAAATAACATTATTGATTTTTTTAGTGTTTTTGTGCGAGAGTAACATATCTACTGTACAGTACATATCTACTGTGCTGTAGGTACATATGGTATGTACAGCACTGGCAGTACTGGCACTAGTGGGTCTTATATTTAGACCCCTATGCCACACAATATCAGATGGATGGGCGTTTCCCACGCAAATCGTTGGTCTTCTTTATTCAATAAAATGACCAAAATGATAGTAGGTATTTTTTTTAAATCATCTGACAGATAACTTTATATTGCCACATAACTGTTTTACCTATATAGGGAATAGGTATACAAGGTGCAACCTAATTAACATTAAACATTTAATGAGGTTAGTCCACCTTTGTATTCAAGGAAGTCCAAAGACTTACACTATACAATTATTGGTCGCTTTGATTATTTTTAATCAGCTTTAGTTAGTAAGGCCTTATGCTTGGGGGTAATGACCCCCTAAATCATTGATTATTTTGACCCCCCTTATTCATTCGTGTCTTATAAGTAAAATATTCGATAAAACAATGACTTAAGTATTTTTTATACAATATAGGTATGTATTTAATAGTACCTATTTAATATTTATATTAGGTAGACCGTATTTCCTAAAAAATATGACGCAATCATAAATAAATACCTACCTACGAACAGGTATTATATAGCTGTAAGTATGTACAAAAAATTATTTCATACATATATAGTTTAACAAAAAAACATTTTATCTGCATTACTTTTGGGTGTGCTTCAGTATCTCACTGCACGATTTTTAATAAAATTTTGATTGTAGTCGTTAGATATTAGTCCACTGAAGATAACTCTAGCGGCTTTTTATGCAGAAATTAATAGTTTTCGAGAAATTAATTTTTATATTTTTACAGGTTAAGTATGGGTAATAATAAGTTTTGACAGAAGTGTAATCGCCATTTATTGCATTAAAAGAGATACAATGTCAAAAAATGTCATGGCACGCCGCTTTCTCTGTCTCTTTCTGACGCGTTTCTTAACGAAAACTCGCCATTCGCCGATGTGGTGTTGGAGTATTTATTTGGAGTTGGAGTTAGAATATTAACCAACCACAGAACCGAAGTGGTCATACCAGGTGGGTTAGGTTAGGTTAGAACATTAACCACCCACAGAACAGAAACTACTTTTTTCTGCAACACCCCAGTGGAGGTACCTATCTAACCTCTTATTGGGGGGCTACTCTCCCCCCCCTCTCGTGCGACTATACTAGAGCATTTTCGGAACAATAATTAAATTATCAATTTTTGATAGTATGTACTAAGAACTAAAAACCATTATATATAATGGTTTTTAGTTGGGGTGCGGAAACAAATAGTTTTTGAGATATATCTCAAAAACTATTTGTTTCCGCACCCCCCCCATTTTCAGGAGGGGTTACCCTCAACCCCCTTCCCCCTCCCTTGCTACGCCCTCCGCGTGCCACGAGATACTCAAGCATTACCTTACTTTTAATTAAACGTAGGTATAATTATATCGATATTAAATGAACAAGTTAATTATTTTAATTAAAATAGGTACCTACTACGTAGGAAACGCTTTATGATCGGTATTGTAAGATATGCTGTTGCCTACTGCTGTTAATTACCTACCTAATTGCCTATTTCATAAAGTGAGATAAATCTATGAACGTACCTACCAGCTAAGCATTTCTGATACCCAAGTAACAAGTACCTATATACTATACTTAAATGTTCAATAAAAATATATTTTTTCAATATTAATAAAAAAAAAAAAACTTTTTTAATCTCATAATTAATACCTGTGTTATCACTACATTATTAATACATTAGTTGTTAATAAACTTTTTTTATGACACACTTTTTTTTTCACTGTTATTACTACGTAACAAGTCAGTGTTAGTTACCATCTTCCTTTACCTCTGTAAAGCGCACGATCCAAAACACGTTTGATAATAAAAACAAAGAACACGGAAATACCAAAGTAGTTATAAGTAGGTATACTCACAGATTTGTTCTTCGTAACAATTATCATTTACAAACGAGGCAAAATGAAAGCCAACACTTTTTAATTCATTAATAATATCAACTTATCATTAATAATATCTGTAACACTAAATCTTACACTACTTGATCAAACATACATAGCACAGAGACCACAAATAATTAAAAACTTACATGCGAATTATAAACACTTAACACATAAAAAAAATTGTAAACGTCAAAAATTCGCGGGAACATGATTTGACATTTCGTTTTTTTTTAAATTATCGCTGTAGTACCGAGGCCTCGCGGCAACGGCCGTACGTGAACTGGCGGGTTAGCGAAACGACTCCCGTGTATAACGTACGATTCTTGTGTTCACCAACCGGTTGAGATGAAAGTGCGAATTATGAAAGAGTTTAGAACAGTATTTATCAAACTTTTTTACATTAGCTAGGCCTTTTCAGCACCTTCATAATATGCGTAAAAACAAAAAAAATAACGAATTCATGTCAATAAAACGTATTGAATAATAAAGTTATTATATAAGTATATTTAAATCTTAAACAATAACAAAACATTTACAACTACAGTTTTTTTTATAATAAATAAAGCCCTTTTACAGGATAGTGACTACCACATTTGCGATGGTAGCAATTTTTTTTATTAATTTGCAATAATTTTGGATTAATCCACATTTATTTCTAAAATACAAGATAATAATGCCATCCCTTAAGCGGTAGATATCATCCATACTAAATACATATTATTAAGAGAAAGGTTGGATTGTTTGTTTGTTTGTATTACATAGGCTTCGAAATTACAGGGTCGATTTGAAAATTTGAATTCTAATATGTACTTACTATTTTTCTAAAAACTGTTTTACTAAAATAGGTTACTTTTAAATACATAATACTAGGGCGAATTTAAGCACTTATGACCTAGCGATACATCAGCAGAATACAGCACCAATAATATTGGTAGATATTTTTCAAAAGTAGCACGTTAAGCCGTTGGTCCCGATAGTTATAACATCATATATAATAATCGTATATCGAGGAACGGGCAGCAGCGTTTCCTTGTGTGTTACAACATAATACTGCGGTCACCAACCCGCCTAACAAGCGTGGTGACTATGGCAAATACCCTCTCTCGGGAGGAGGCCCATGTTCAGCAGTGGACTTTATCGAGGCTGATGATTATGATGATGATGAACATGTATCTTTTATTCATATTATTTTAGGTACCTAAGTATAAAACATAGAATTTTCTTTACTACCTAACGTAACCACTATACTTAATGTTAAAAGTACCTACGATAAATAATAATCCACCTTAGTATGTTATGTTATCAACAGATCGTGCTCGTGGCCGGATCGTGACCCACCGAATGCGAAACACTGGCTGGCTTAGTATAAAGATTGCTTAATATTATTGTGAGAACTCACGTGACTTTGTATATTTTTCTAACTACTAGCGGCAGCCCGCGTCTTCGTCCGCGTTACGTAAGGAATTTATAAGCTATCTTACCACGGGAGTCCAGTCTAAAATTGTACTACCGTTTTGGAGATTAGTACTCGGATAAAGTAGGTAGGCCTACTCTATATACATTCTGCTTTTAGTTAATACCTGTAAATTGACCATTACTAACAGACATTTCAATTCTATTTATTTGTATAGATTGGTAGTAAAATATTATGATTATGTTGTTCGCAGTCACGTGAGTGTTATAATATTTACTTATGTAATACTTCCCGTAGTAACTTCATAATTAAATATAGCCTTACTCGATAAATTTGCTCTCTAACACTGTAATTCAGATGAGTAGTTCCTGAGATTAGCGCGTTCAAGCAAACTAACAAATATAACTATAGATTTACATACAGGTAATATGAACGATTACACTCTCAAAGAAAAAACAAAAGCCATATCGAAGTCTAAACTGGCATTCTAAGGGAATATTGTTAAACCATGGTTTTACAATTTTGCTTTTGATAATTTACTTAATGGTTCAACTGATATAGGACAGTGAGAGCCGAACTCACAAACTTAAGGCCATTCACCAAAGCCTTAAAAAATCATTTTAGTGTACATGTCTGTTTAACGTTTAAGTCGATCGTATCGTACCTATAATACTACCTTGTGGTATGCCAACAGCTGCATTCTATTTGCATGGTGCTGATGATGTTTTCGATATCGTGTAAATAACTGACTGAATGCGTCGGCATTCAGTCAGTTAATTCAGATGAATAAGTTAGCACAGATATAAATTGTATTTAAATTTATTTTACCTAGAATTCTCTAGAATTTCTCAAAACAGGTCGAGGTCATGGTCGCCACCTCTTTCTGAGCCACCCTCGCCAATTCCGTCCATCGTTTGGCACCATTTCGACTTGCCCGGCTGTCACTGTGAATGCGGCTAATGTGGCCCGCCTAAACCCATTTTAGCCTTGCAGCCTTTTTGCCTACGTCCACTATACCAGTACAGTATCATCATCATCAGCCCGTATATCGTCCACTGACGAACATGGGCCTCCTCCCGAGGTAGGGTTTGGCCATAATCACCACTCTTGTCGCATGCCAAGTTAGAGTTGGTGACCCCAGTATTATATCGTATACACCGAATAACGCTGCTGGCCATTCCTTGGTACACAATCAGGACTCCCTCCACCTCCAGACCCGAAAAGACATCGTAGAATTTACACAAAGATTTCTTCTCCGGCGTGGGTATCGAAACCACGGCCTACAAGACTTAAAGCAAGCCATCAGTGTCAGTACAGTAAGGATTAAAAAAATATAACTAAATGCGACAGATTAAAATTTTAGATGATATGTTTCTGAGTCTAGAGTTTATTCTTATAGGGGAATAACTTTTATCAAATAAGTACCATAGCAATTGAAGATTATGTAACTAATATTATAGGCACAAAGCCTGGAATACGATTGAATCGAAAGTCTAACAGTCTGACATGAAATTGTATTTTCAAGGACTCAAACTGCTCCACATTATAACGCATTATTATAAAACCCAAAATCTCTATTTAATAAATTAAATAAATTCATAGCTGTTATTAATTCTGTGGTCAGATGTGAGCACGTATAATGGGACCGACTGAATTGATAATAATAATTTATGGACAAAAAACAGCTGTGAACACTAATAGACGTTTTTGTCTATCTTGATCAATTTATGAAGTGAACACGACATAAGCCTTTATATATCTGTATCCATAGAAATAAGAACATATTTCTACGGAGTTTTTTTGTTTCGATAACGTCGTAAACGGGTCATTCTACGATTGAGTAGGTGAAAAGAAAAAAAAGAAAAAATCACTTTTTTAATTATTTATGGTACCAAAAGTATTCAATAAACATAAAGATTAAAAAAGAAAATAACGGCATAGCTTAAACTTAAATAACAAACAATAAAATTCCCTTTTTCATATAACTAGTTAGACAGAATTGACCCTAAAGTTAACAGCTGTGCCACTTTGTGTTCTAGCTCCAATGTATTATAAAATAACAAAAAAAACCACTCGTAATATATACCTAGCCTTTAACGTTTCAGTCTAGTTCTAAGTGTCACATAATTAAAGTAATAAAAGTATAGATTTACAAAAAAAGAAAAAAATGTCGACAGGACACACATCACTTCTGTCGACGAATTAAAACATAGCCTCATCACTAGAAGACGACATAAAACGTTGGAGCTGTGAGAATGAGAGATAATGTTTTTCGTAAACAGGATTTTTTTTTTAAACTCCACCCCACACAAATGTTTTCCCTTGTATCGTGGGTGCGATTTACAGACATATAATTCTCAAGGACAAGAAAACGCAGACCCAAAACAAATCTTAGTGGTTCACACACCCCGTCGACTAGACGAATGCTTTCAATACGCCTAGTATTGGTAACGGAGGTCGTATTTGTAACTCAATCACGCAAAAACGGCTGAACCGATTTTGATGAAATTTGTCTTGTAAACTAATCCTTAATAACTTTTAATATAGGTACGTATTAGCTTCTTCCAGAGCACTGTCCGCATAAAAATTTTCGGGATAAAAGTAGCCTAATGTCAATCTAGATATTAAACTATATGTACCTATGCCAAAAATCTAAATCGGTTTACTCATTTTTGCGTGAGTGAGTAACAAACATCCAAACACGCAAACATACAAACTTTCACATTTATAAAATTAGTAGGAAGTAGGATAATAATACCGCTACTATGCCACAAATAGTTACATATTATACACACATTTATAAAATCCCTCTCTGTTTGCGGTTAAAAATATAAATGAAAACGGTTATTTCTCATCATTTCTGTCGACTACCGTCACTTCTGTCGACAAAACTATAGACAGGTGTGACGTCGACAGAAGTGACAAATTGAAATTATACTAAAGTAGTGGCTTCAATTTTGAAGTTAGATTGTAAATCATTTAGGTTTAGTAAATAATACCACATTTGAACAAGGACATGTGATATAAACATCTATATTATGTAACATACCTTTATTATATTTCTTTTAGAAGTGACACTTCAACATTGCGAATTTGTAGAACCACTTTTTAAATGAAAATAACTATGGCAATATTCTATTTACATAAAAAAATTCTCCGTATGATGACAAGTGTTTTAAGGTGTTGCCATAAATATAAAAATGATGTTGGCAAAATTAAATTTTCCTTATCTATTGGTAGAAACTTCAACAGTCGACAGATGTGACGAAAAAGTTATAACGGTCGTAGAATTATCTGTATTTTCTTGTTTTTAGATCGAAAGTACTCGATATTGAGCAGAAATACTCTAGTGTATGTATGATTTATTAATCACGAACCGCTATCTCGTTTTAATGAACAGGATATTTTTTACAAACATAGACATATCAAAAACCGTATTCATAACAGTCGACAGGGCGTGACATGTCACATACTGTCGGCTGAAAAAAATCTCTCAAAATACATTATGTAATATGTTTTTTCACATATTTTTTGTAGATAATAAATGTTTTTACATGGAGAAGTTCTCAACTAAATGAGGAATGACTTATTTTAAGAGTTATTTCACTTGAACACAAAAACAGACTCATCGTAGAATGACCCAAACATGTAATTTTTTTTTAGAAACTCCACTTCTATTTATAATGTATTATAAAAATTAAAATTAATTTTATTTTGCGTATAAGTAATGGTATAAGTTTCTTATCTAAGAATTAATAAAGTACAATTTACGATTATGTTAAAGTACAATTTATTGACTTTATTTGAAATCTTTGAATTGAAGTGACATGTGACATATGTAACTTTTATTATACGTTCATGTTAGAACTACACCAGCTATTGTCACCTATGTAAACAAATGAATAATAATGTGCACCTACCATTTACTCTGCAGTGCACCACCCTATGGCTGACTGGCACAAATGCCACTGGTTAGCCATGTACTTTTTAGTGCACAAGTTTTAAAAAGTTCTGGCTTTTGTACTGACATACACATATTTATTTTATTTAATTAATACATAAAGTGTCCTGTATCCTGTCTCCTTTGTCGGCTGTGCGTGATGCCCTCGTAGACGCCAAATTCGTGTAAAGTAGGGTGACAGTTGCACAAAACTCCCCTGAAACACTAAACGTCATAATGCCTCAATCCCCCGCCAGCAGCCGCCCTGAGCCTATGTTCAAGTCCCACAGGGGAAACCCTCTTGCGCAGGTTGCTTAGTTTGTAGTTTTTAAATCATTTATCAGTATCAGGCTAGAGCTCTACTCGCCATTATGCCCGGTGAAGTAGCAAAAGCCTCCTGGCTAAATACACATAACTCCGTCCGAAATCAAAACTAGGTATTTACCCAAGTAAATACTTAAATTCATGTATTATTATGAATGTCAGTTAATGTAATCATAATATATCTTTTGACATTCAAACTTTGTGAATACTATTTTGGTTTTTTATTCTAAGATAAACTGGTTCTTACAAAACATTACACTCAAGGTTTTGAGGAGATGAAACATCGTTACGACACAGCCAGCTAAAGCCTCGTGTCTAAATAAGAAGAATTTGTTACTTTTTATTCATGTACAATATTATGGTTGTTGTATTAGTATAAAATGATGACTGATTTTAGCTCTAGATCCTGAGAGACCTTAAGTACCTAGTTAGACGAAGCTACCCAAGGCCAGATTTTCAGGGCAACTGTCGCAGGTCCTCCACAATAGAGGGGCCCCCACAATAGAGATTTAAAATCTTTCAAATTCTGACGAGTAAACTCTACAACTTTACTTATATAAATTTTTCGGTGTTGTACCTTTACATACAGTACTTTGTAAAATCATGATAAATGTAGGTAATAGTTCAGAAATATTGTAATAACGGTTATTCATCTATACTTATTCACTTAAATTAGATAATGAGTAAAATATCAGAATTCAAATCTTCCTGAAAAGTAGTTACATACTTCATATTTTCTACACATTTAGAGGGAAACTAGTTTGTGGCCGGGGGTCTCTTCATGCTTGTTGCCCCGGGGCCTCCGGACTTCTAAATTCGGCCCTGAAGCTGCCCCTCCATCAGGTCTCTGTCCCTTACTTGCCTTAAAAGGGTACAAATGGAGTGGTCTATTCTAAGTCGGAAATATGTGATTTCCGTAAACATCTGTGCCTGCTGTCACGATAGTAGCTCTAATAATTTATAGTGTACAATTTATAATAAGACTATGTATGATTTAATTCTCCCGTACAATTTCCGTCAGCCATTGAACACATATTTTTCCTGGTGTATTATTAGGTAGGTACGTTTAATTTATTTTTATTATCCATAGCTACATAAAAATAACCTTTAAAGTTTCTGTTTTGTGGCTTTGCTCGTTTAGTACAAAGGAAATTAAACTAAGTACTGAAGATATGTTGGGAAGGTATTTTCACATAATTTGTAAGTAATCGCGATTTGTACTAGTACAGGGTGGGCAGAGACAATGGACCTCCACCTGCTACGATCCCTACACACATCTTTCGCTTCATTCACTCTCTTAACATTCACACAAGCACGTCGGTTTAGGGTGGATCTTATTTGACCTTTTGCGAGGATGTCTCTGATTTGGTCAGAGAACGTTAGTCGAGGTCTTCTCCTTCCGACTGTGCCACTCACACTTGCCATGTATACCTTGTACTAGTCATATGAATAATGGGCTGACTCTTTCATTTATCACTTATCCTGCCCATTTTAGCATAGGATTATAAGAGTCATGTATGCCATATTTGCGTAAATAACTTACATCTATCGATACTCACAGATTTTTTATTTACATATTATTATCCATTATTATAGATTATAAGTTATTGATTCTTGGTAGAAAAGTCGATCTCTTTAGTTATATAGGTACTTTTTAATTGCAATAAATATTACAGATTAAAATACCTTCGACCCTGTGTTTTCGCCCGTTTGTACAACCTAATCTAGATTGTTTAGCAAGAGTACTAGAGTTAATTTGAAAACCTCCGTAGCGCAGCGGTATTTGGCTCGCTTTAAATCTCGGAGGTCGGGGTCTCGATTCCCACGCCGAATCTTTGTGTAAATTTAAAGATTTATTTCCGGGTCTGGTTAGTTAAGGGACTACCCTCCGTGCCTCGGAAAGCAAGTTAAGCCGTTGGTCTCGATTGTTGGTCATGATCTATAATAATTGTATATCAAGGAACGGGCAGCAGCGTTACCTTGTGGGGTACGCCTGCCAAGCGTGGTGACTATGGCAAAGCCCTCTCTCGGGAGGAAGCCCATGTTCAGTTGTGGACGTCATACGGGCTGACGATGATGAGTTAATTTTCCAATGTACATTTTTAATTGCACAATGATTTATATGTTAAAAACATATTCCTATTTTAAATTATCAATGTTACGTTTGAGAGTAACTACTGGCAAATCTATATCTATACAATCACTGAAGGTAGGTATAATAAGCAGGATACTAAGTACATATGTGTCAAGACATGAACATAAATGGTGATAGCGGAACTCATTATAACAGTAGGTACCTATTACGCTCATTGCGGGGGATTCAGATTGCTCATGCGTACCCGGCTCCCGCCAACGGCGGATCGAAGGAGTTTCCGGGGGGTTTTAGTGGTGTAGGGTCCTCTTCTCGTGGTATGAGTTTAGCATACCACGGTATGGAGAGGGCGAGTCTCACAAATCTCACCGCCAGCGCGCGAATATGCTGCAGCGGCCCGCGATGGGAAACGGTAAAAGCATTTCTCCCCGTACAAAAAAGGCACCTATTACGTATTGGTAATGTATCAGTGTGGTTTCCAGCTTAGAATAGACCACCCAATAACTTCTCGTGGGTGTCGTAAGGGACATACGACTAGGGCTGCCAGTAGGGTTGCCACCTTCTTTTTTTGTTTTAAATTGTACTTTTAACAAAAAGTTGTAAAATATTTTATTTACTTTTGGGAAATTCAGGAAAAAAAATTGTACACATTATTTTTTAATCATTATTTATTTTTCCATGTGTATTTGTTAATACTCTTTGCTTAAGCCATCAGAGTATTTTTACCTTTAAAATAATTATAAGAGTCTAAGCATGTTAGATCCATAACTATTTAAAAAAAAATACATTTCATTATTTTCATATGCCGCGCTGACCTTTTTTTAAACATTTTAAAAAGGGTTGAAATTTGGATTATCGAAAAAATATAGTACTTTTTGTACTATATTATTTTTTTATAACATAAAGTACAATTGACTGAAATATAGTACGATACTATATAATATAGTAGGTACTGGTACAACCCTAGTTGCCAGATAAATAAACTTAAATATCGGGGCAAAATTTCGTGAAGTCGGGATTTTAGGATTATCGTAGGAGCAAATAAATCAAAGATCCTACAATTTTAAAACGGTAAAAGAAATGAGTTGCGTGACTTGATTTGTAAAGAAGTTAAGTTTTTGATGGCATCTCCATTTACAAGAAGTGTATCGTAGGGACATTTAGTATTTTGTCGGGAGTCTGGACATCTTATGAAATGTCGGGACAATGCAGACGAATCCTGACCATCTGGCAACCTGATATAACTGAAAGATGGGCAGCAGCATCTATCAGCCAAAGGATACCTACCATGTTACTGCGATCACCAATCCGCCAAGCGTGGTGATTACGGCACCTTCCCTCTACGATCCTGGCTCGCCAAGGTCTGTTAAGAGGAGACCCATGTTCAGCAGTGGACGTTAACGAGCTGATAAAATAATGTATTATTATCCGCAGTTCCACTAGCACTTACTTTATGTTCAACTAGCTATCCCTCTCGGTTACAACCGCATAGGTCCCGTTCCCGTAGAAACTTTAACTTAAAATATAGCCTATGACACTTACAAATGACGTCGCTTTCTATTGATAAAAGAATTTACTAAATCGGTTCAGTAGATCCAGAGATTACCCGCTATCACGTCACAAACTCACAACTTTACCTGTATAAGTATAGATGAGTAAGATGAATGTGGCCGCATCTACTGGTTCCTATGTCGTCTTTGGCTCCACTCAACCTCATCACCAGCCCGTATAATGTCCACTGCAGAACATGGGCCTCCTCTTAACAGACTTAAGCAAACCATGGTTTTCAGTCACCAAGGCAGTTTAACTTATTACCGGGACTTGGTGAGCTTTGGTGCTCATTGCCATTTCCATTGTATGCCACTGTTGATCCTGGCTTACAGGAGTTGCAGTGGTGAGAATGTGGGTGCGATTAGGCCGGTTAGTGATCGCAGTATTATGTTGTAACACACAAGGTAACGCTGCTGCCCGTTCCCTGGTATATAATTGTAATAGATGATGTTATAACAATGGGGACCAACGGCTTAACTTGCTTTCCGAGGCTACATCAACCTTGCTACATCAAGAACGGCATATAGGAACATTCATAGTAGTAGCATGTGAAATTGCTTACGATGCTCAGCAATTTGACCTAGATAACGTCATCTCTTTTCACATTGTGATTCTGACGTGGACGACAGTATGCAAATAACTAAGTCCTGAATACATTTTAATTAATTGAGTATTTTATTATTAATCAGCTATCTCACACATAGATCCTGCTCCCATAGGAATCTTGTCTTCAATTTCGCCTCAAACACTTAAAAATAATGTGGCTTTCTATTGGTAAAAAATAATGCTAAATCAGTTCAGTACCTGATCCAGAGAAAAATGCTGCCATGAAACCCTGATTACCAGCAAATCAATTGCTTTTAATGGAACTGGAACGATCACACCGATTTCTGAAGAGGAAATGGCATAATGGGCGTCCAAAACAAACTTAGGAAGCGTATAGAAGGAAGATTAGATTAAGGCTGGATTTACGCATTCCCACCGCCGCTGCAGCGTATGCACGCGCTGGCGGTGGGCTATGTGGTACTCGCCCTCTCCATAGCGGTGGTATGCTAGTCATACCATGAGGAGAGGACCCTTCACCACTAAAACCCCCGGACACTCCTTCGATCCATCATTGGCGGGGGCCGGGTAAGCACGAAGCAATCCGGCCCCCCGACGGCACCAGCGGCCCATATTGCGCCGCGGGATCACCTGGGCAAGGCTGGAGCCCTGAAGGCCAATCACGTCACTTTGACTTCAATAAAATGTCGTCATTACTGTAGGGTTATTGCAATGCATTTCGTATGTCATTGTTACTGTATTATTGAAGCAATATAAACTTAATAAATTGACATGTTTAAAATATTTTTTGCAAACATAATAATCGCTGATTAGCGAAGACATGTTTAGAACAAGTCTGCTTGCCTTTATGCCCGGTGAGGTACCAAAAGCCTGGTGGCTAAATAAATATATCCATACAAAAAAGAAGATGAATCTTGCACGACCGAGAAGACATAAAGGGAAATTAATGATGCTACAGAAGAAATAAAAAAACGCATTAAAATAATTTCAAATTACTTTATTTTTAATACTCGCTTACAAAAGAGCACGATCACATGTTACATAGAATAATATAAAATAAAATTACTAAATTAATACATTTAAAATAATTATTATATGTTTATGAATTCGCTTTCTGACATTTTACACTGGGACTATATACGGAGTAAGCTAAATTAGATTGTATTGCGTTACATTAAGGTTGATATTGCTTTGTGTTAACGCATTGAATACTTTTTTTTTATTTTAATGATATCAGCCCTCAATTCAAAAGTGGAGTAACTTAAAAATATCGTTTATTTTTATATACCGTTATTTTAACAACAAGATTATAAATTGTACATATTTTTTATTTTCTAAGTTATTTAAATTATAAAATGTGCTGTATATATTCATAATATCTAAGAATAATTAAATATATATTCCGTATCAACATCAACATTATATAGTAACATTTATTTATCTTTATATAAGTAACAGTTGTTAGATAATATTCAATAAAATAATAAATATTTAATAAGACACATTAACGAGTATAAATCGCTTTATTTATTTATGTTTTTATAATAAACTTAACCATAAATATGACTAGTTCTCGACTATTCCTTTTTTTTATGTAATACTTGTAACATAAAATTACATTAAAAACAAAATGCTTACCTTATTACAATACGCGATGTCACTATTATTTATACAAATATAAATTGTATGTGAAATTATCGATAGTTTATTGTATATCAATTACTATTTACATATATATAAATAGATGAATTATTGAACTAAGTATGAGTCTCCACTCTCGCAGGGAACATGAAACTAAGTGTTGATTCGCAACACTAGCATTATTTGTCAATATCGACCTGCATCATCTCTCGTTCTGGCTTCTGGTCATTATAAAGATGATATACACGTTTAACTTAATGGTACGTAGTTTTATTTAAAAATTGCAGTCATAACCAAAAACCTTTTAAATAAAACATTGACAGGTTATGTAGTTTTGCCCATCGTCACCTATGTTCCCCACGTCAGAGGAGGATGTGCAGGACTTGCAACGTCTCTAAACGAAATTAAGATCGCAGCGCGCTAGTCGCACTGCAGGAGAGGTCATGCCCCCTACAAACCCCCATGTTCCTTCTACCGCCGATGATGAAGGTCCAGGTACCGTACTTCGGCTTCTGGGAGAGGATTTATTACCTACTAATCAACACAGTATCTACACTGCCTTAGAATCATACGTGTATTCTTACAACAAACAACAACTTTCGTATAACTTCACATAGTTAACATCTAAATTAAATTTACTAACAAAACATAAAATTAACAAAAATAAATATATACCATTTAAAAATCAGTGTAGGGTGCAGCACCAGCGACATCTAGTACTACGGGCCGGTAATAATCTTTCATCTCGCCCCAACCGCGCGGCGCTACGTTGAAATTCGGTCCACAAACTAAAGGCATCCTCGGGCTTTTGGGAGAAGCATACACATCATTCAACTTCGTAGGTGCGATAGGGACAGGTAGATCAATGTTTTGTACGCTAATAGTCGGTGGAGAAACAGGGAACGGCTCCATTTTGGGTAAGTTCGACGAGTGTTTGAGCGCTGACTTCGGATATGTTTTCTGGTTGCGCAAACTAGATGGCGGGCGGTATGGCGTGTCGTGGCTCGCTACGGGTGTCGGAGTACTGCAGGCGTTCGAGGTGTTTCGGCCTAGAAATAAAATAATACATTTATTTTTTGTTTTACACGAAGCAATAAGGAATATCTTGACATAAGTATCATAAAAGTGATACTGTAAAATTTTAATAATGTAAGCCATCGCCCGATAAAAATTAAAATATACCTATGTAGTTTTATATAAAAATAATTTGTCATGTAATTGGATACCTATGTATTCTTTTTGAGAAGAAGATTCTTTTTGGGACATACAGCTGATGGATGGGCAGCAGCAATCATCAGCTCAAGATTACTTATCATCTAACAGCGATTACCAATCCGCCGGCCAAGTGGTGTGATTATAGCAATACCCTCAATAACCCAGGCTTACCAAGCTCTGTTACCCAATACCTAAAGAAGGCCCATGTTCAGAAGAAGACATTAATGGGTTGTTGAAGACGAAGACTATCCAAAGGAGATGTGCAAGATCTTGTGTTTTGGTGGGATTCATTCGTTATACACAAAATATACAAGTCTAAAACAATAGTTACTTGATAATTTTCTGGCGAGTCTGCTAGCTATTATTCTTCACCTATCATATAAATGATAATCTGTATCAACAACTGTTTGTATCCTATAAATATATTAAGAAAGGCCACACCAGCTGGCGGGCGACCAATCCGTCGATAATAGTCAGTCGCCATTATTAATATTAACTGACTGATTTAAACTTCGTTCATGAGTTCTGAGCGTCGCTTTTACTGTGGTCGTGTGAAGCTTTATTTCTAGGCTTAAATCAGTAAAAAAATAAAAATCATTATTATTTACGTAAACCTATTACAGGCACTTGCAAATAGTCAAAACAATAATTTAGTATTCAGTATTGTTATCTATTATTATCATCTATATATATAAAAGAAAGTCGTGTTAGTTACACTATTTATAACTCAAGAACGGCTGAACCGATTTGGCTGAAAATTGGTAGGGAGGTAGCTAAGAACTGGGAGAAGGACATAGGATACTTTTTATGCCGTTCCCGTCGTTCCCGTGTGACGTGACATAAAACGTGGTAAAACAAAACGTAACTGACATGGATTAACAAAACAACTCAGTCAAAATATAAGTCAGCGGTTCATTTGTTACAAATGGTATAACAGATGAGCATATTAAAAAAAAAAATCTTCCCGGTTGATGCATTCGTTTTAACAAGGAATATAAATACTCTCTGTCGGATTAAAGTTTCTAATAAAAAGCCACAAAGCAAACTTCCACATCAAAATTTCAAAAAAAACGTTTGCCGTGGTCCAGGGAAGATTTAAACGGTGAGAAATTGTGGAAAAATTGAGATGGAAATAGTAAAAATGATAATTTTATTTTCCAATACAAATTATTATAACTGTCAAACGTTACAGTTTTGTTCCGTTTGGTTGATTGAGCAACCAAAAAGTGAAAGATAGTCGATAGTATTTTAAAATCAGAGGAAGTACATTTCTAGACGAAAGTTGATCTGTCACCATTGTCAAATATTTATAGGTGGGTTCGAAATTTTATTTTGAAAAGAGTAACGATATACTTAGTAGGTATAGTCTAGTCAACAAGTTCAAATTGGTGAAAAATAGAGACAAAGCTCCTAAAAATATGAGTGATACCTCATTGGATTCGGAATGACGTCTAGAAAAATGTTTTCGAAGGAATAATTAGCACGCAAAAAAATTACAAAAGTTATTAACAAATTAAGTTGCCAAAAAAAAAAGGAATTCATTGTTTGTCAATAACTCCGAAACTATTCATATTTAAGAATTTTTAAAAAAAGCATCTTAAAGAGGAAGAAATTTCCAAAGAAAAAATCCAAACTCTCGGAGTTCTATCTCCATTATTTATAATTTTAATTTAACGCTGAAAATAGGACTCCGCGCGGCCGATACCCCACAGAAAATATATTTTTTATAGTATTAAATATCAATAAAAAAAAAATTAAGTAATTATGGTGTATTTTGAACGCTTAAATGAAAAAAAATCCGTTGGAAGAAAGTTTTAAAATTCATTTTTCAACAAGTTAGGATATTGTTTATTAGCATAATTTTTTCGGACCTTCGTCTTCATTGTAGGTAATTCAAAAAACTTCAAAAACTGGTTCAAGCGATCTAGCCCAAAGCTAGATCGCTTGAACCAGTTTTTGAAGTTTTTTTTCCTAACTAATAGTAGGTAGGTGATACGAAGTGCATCGATGAACTTCGAATCACCCTACTTAAAAATCATTGTCATATCATCGATCATGGATAGACATTTTACTAGATTTAGTTTATAAAAACTTCAAAAACTGGTTCAAGCGAAGTTTTTTTTCCTAACTAATAGTAGGTAACTTTTAATATAAGGCGTGATAGCAATGAACTAACCGTGATGTGCACTAAGAGTAGCACGCATTCTGTCAATGTTATGTCAAACGCCATAATATTACAATAAATAAGATAAAAAAATTACTCTATTCATAATCGATGATATGCTAATTATGTCACGATAAGATGGTTTACCCACTTGAACCCATGGTGTTCCCCTAATTGCCAGTAAATGGAGCACCGGTAATAGCTAATCCATACACGGTACATCCGTTAACGTACGATGCCTATGACCTAGCTGTCATGGACTCTCCCGAGGATTTTATTTTAGGGTTAATTAAATACATCTTTTGCGGGCGCACGGAGCACCACTACGTCTCTACACATCACGGGTCAGGCTCTAAAAGAAAGTGGGGCTATGCTCCTCACTCCTCAAAGCCGAGGCTCCGGGGACAGCCTACGATTTCTGCGCCTTCGGTGAAATGGGTAGGAGAGATCTTTCTACTAAGCACGCTCCGGGGTCTTCTACAATCTGGACAATGGTCGGTAGCAAGAGGACTGATACCATGACTCTCGCTCAATTGCCCAAACAGGACACTCCTCGACCAGTGTGCAGTGTGCTGCCGCGTGATGACTGATGAAATTGAGTTTCCGGCTCTCGAATCACTTTTTTTTGTTGTCCGGGGTGAAATGCATTTACGCATTCCTACTGCCGCTGCAGCGTATTCGCGCGCTGCCGATGGGATATGTGGGACTCGTCCTCTCTATAGCGTGGTATGCTAAACTCATACCACGAGGAGAGGACCCTACACCACTAAAAACCCCCCGGACACTCCTCCGATCCGCCGTTGGCGGGGGCCGGGTACGCATAAACAATCCGACCCCTCTCGAATCACCCTATTTTTTTTCTTTTAGGCGATTCCGTTATTTTGGGATTTTCCAGTTTTTGAAGATTGGATCAATGTAGCTGACCCGATCTTAGCTAAAACTCTAAATTAAATTGAACTTTTAATATAAGGCGTGATAGCACTGAACTAACCGTAATGTGCACTAAGAGTAGCACGCATTCGGTCAATGTTATGTCAAACGCCATAAGATAACAATAAAAAAAAATAAAAAAATTTACTCTATCCATGATTTTTAAGTAGGGTGATTCGAAGTTCATCGATGCACTTCGTATCACCTACCTACTTCTTCTTCCTGCCCTTGTCCCATGTTACTTGGGGTCGGCGCAACACGTTTTTTTCTTCCATTCTCCTCTGTCAGCCGTCACGCTATCATTTACTTCTTTATCTTTCATATCATTCCTCACACAGTCCATCCATCGTTTCTTTGGTCTTCCTCTCCCTCTCCATCCATCAACGTTTATATTCATCACTCTTTTAGTCACATGCGATTCGTCCCTCCTCATGACATGTCCATACCAAGACAGTCGATTCCCTTTCAACTTTTCTGCAACTGGCGCAACTTTTAACTTTTTGCGCGAAAATCCCAAAATAACGGAATCGCCTAAAAGAAAAAAAAGGAGGGTGATTCGAGAGGGGTCGGATTGTTTATGCGTACCCGGCCCCCGCCAACGGCGGATCGGAGGAGTGTCCGGGGGGTTTTTAGTGGTGTAGGGTCCTCTCCTCGTGGTATGAGTTTAGCATACCACGCTATAGAGAGGACGAGTCCCACATATCCCATCGGCAGCGCGCGAATACGCTGCAGCGGCAGTAGGAATGCGTAAATGCATTTCACCCCGGACAACAAAAAAAAGTGATTCGAGAGCCGGAAACTCAATTTCATCAGTCATCACGCGGCAGCACACTGCACACTGGTCGAGGAGTGTCCTGTTTGGGCAATTGAGCGAGAGTCATGGTATCAGTCCTCTTGCTACCGACCATTGTCCAGATTGTAGAAGACCCCGAAGCGTGCTTAGTAGAAAGATCTCTCCTACCCATTTCACCGAAGGCGCAGAAATCGTAGGCTGTCCCCGGAGCCTCGGCTTTGAGGAGTGAGGAGCATAGCCCCACTTTCTTTTAGAGCCTGACCCGTGATGTGTAGAGACGTAGTGGTGCTCCGTGCGCCCGCAAAAGATGTATTTAATTAACCCTAAAATAAAATCCTCGGGAGAGTCCATGACAGCTAGGTCATAGGCATCGTACGTTAACGGATGTACCGTGTATGGATTAGCTATTACCGGTGCTCCATTTACTGGCAATTAGGGGAACACCATGGGCTCAAGTGGGTAAACCATCTTATCGTGACATAATTAGCATATCATCGATTATGAATAGAGTAATTTTTTTATCTTATTTATTGTAATATTATGGCGTTTGACATAACATTGACAGAATGCGTGCTACTCTTAGTGCACATCACAGTTAGTTCATTGCTATCACGCCTTATATTAAAAGTTCAATTCAATTTATAGTTTTAGCTAAGACAGTGTTTTATAAATTTTCAAAATTTAACAAGTATTTAAGTTATTATTTTAATAATATTTTACTCTTAACGTCTTAGTTTATTATTTAACTTTATTGTGTCAAATTGCTTGTTCTGTCTATATTAGGTTAGAACAATTGTCAGTTTAAGCTAGACCCTTTAATATAGATCTTCATCTCATATCTATATATGTAGATATCGCTATGATTATCAGTCAGGCTATGAGTATGAGTACATACTTTTATCATCTTGCAACCCTATGGTTGCAATATGATAAAACTATCGGGGCGTAATTCCGTAAAGTCGCTAAATCATAAACATACCTATCTTGTAAAAAAAGAAAAGTCTCGCCACTCAGTCAACATTTTTTTACGGTAAAAATCTGAGTTGCAAAACTTGGCTTTTTTACGAGTTATATTTTTGAAGGTATTTTAAATTTACAAGAAGATATTGGTCGGAACATTTTGTATTCGGGAGTCTGGACATCATATGAAATGTCAGGACAATCCAGACGAATCACGAACATCTATGAGCAGAGCTCCAGCCTGTGGAACTAGGAGCTGGCCTCAGAGCGGTTAGAGATTAATTTAGGGGAGTTTTTTGCCACTAGTGTGGCCCAGGAGAGCCCGCGTATCTGACCGGGGGGTGTCCCAGAAAGCCATGGGGCCCTGGGCCCCTGACCAATGGCGGACGGAGAAGAACCCGGGGTTACTGTGTACTTGTGCAACTGTCGCTCTACGGTTAAAACGCGCATTCGACTAAATGCTTCTACCGAGGCTTCTAGATAAAAACATATCCTTACCCCGTCCTTCATGTACCCATTTGACAGACCGCTTCTTCCTGTTGACGTACATGCTCTGCCCCCTGCTCATGTGGTTGCTGGAGTCGCTCAGAGATTTGGAGATGGATCTGGCCAGGTCCATCTGCTCCTTGACCGTGGGGTGCACGCCCGGCACGTAGAACGCTGATGACGCGAATGTTTTTTCTGCAATATGAAATTAGCAACATTTGAGAGAAAGACTGACGATTTTGTAGTTCTTTACTTTGACAGTTTCTCGCCAAGAGCGTAGAAAATTACAGGAAAGGGCACTTAATTAAAGGTTTTATTTTTCGGACAAACCTATGTAAAATTTCCAATGTTTCCAACGAGGATTTCGCTACTTTGCCGGGCATAAAGCCGAGTAGGACTCAACCTTATTAAATAATGGTGTGAGCCGAAAACCAAGTCCAACACACAATGATGGACGCCTTCTTGTTAATAAGAATTAATCTTCGGCCGGTAATTAATCTTTACTAGCCTACATATAAGGATAGTGTGCCTACAACTTATCCCTTAAGACTACCCCCTAACCGTGAACATATGTTTTCGACTTTCGACTGCACCGGTGGCTCAGTGGTTACGGTAGTTGCTTCTGGGACCTGGTGTTCTGGGTTCGATTCCCACCCGGGACAATTATTTGTGTGAACCACAAATAATTGTTCTGAGTCTGGGTGTACTTTGTGTCCGTGAAACGTATGTTTGTTAAGTCCCCCGCGACACAGGGATTTATTTCCCTAGTGCGGGAGTAGTTGTTAATTTTTATGTATATGTCGCAGGGCAATGAGGTTATAAGGAATTTCACGAAATCCCTAGAGGGATATCACGAAATCCCGGTGGATGTCGAATATTCTTGTTTATTACGTCTTCGTACTAAAAGTATTTAGTGATATGTCAAAACACCAATTTATCGTCAGTGATTTGTTGTTTCAATAAACTAAATCTAGTAAAATGTCGGTTCTGGCACTCGCCGGCCGCTGCCGCGGCACCGCTCGCTTCCCTCGCTCGGCTCGTGCGTTGTATGGCCGCAGTTCTAACTTAGCCGATTGTCATTTGTAATGATTATTAGACGAATATATATTATGCCTTTAAAATTTATGCAAATCCAACTTAAGCCAAAATATATTAGACTAAATGATAGTTATGCTAACCTTTGCATTATGCCAAAGTATTATTATGCAGCAGTTTTATTATGCAAATAAAAGTTATGCGAAAACTTTATGCCAAACTATATTATGACAAAAAAGTAGGCGAAAAAAGGGGAACCCCTTTATTTCACCAGATTTAGTTTAGTGAAATGACATATCCCTGACTTTATATTAGTATTTTGTCATAACACTAGATACTTTTAGTAACAAGACGTAATAAACAATAATATTCGACATCTACCGGGATTTCGTGAAATCCCTGATATCCTCATTTCCCTGCGACATAATATACAAAAAATGATTTAGGAATCTATACTAATATGTAATACATATTAGTATAGATTCCTAAATCATTTAATCACAGTAATTAACCTCTTTACTATACATATTATGTATAGTAAAGAGGTTTATTTACTGTTTGTGAGTTTGTGACGTTGTAGTGGGTAAACTCTGGATCTACTTAGGTTTGCCATCCGTCCGGGCTTCCCCGGATTTGTCCTAGTTTAGAGGGCATCCGAGGAGCGTCCTGGCTGGACTATATTTTGTTGTTTGGGCTTAAAAGTTGTTTCGAGCGGAGGTCTTAGGCAGACACCAGCATTGTGCCCGAGCCCCTATTTTGTAAAAAAAACCTTTTTTTCATGGTTTCTGTGCTCAAAAATCCGGGATTTGTACGCGTCTTGTCCTCGTTAGCAAATTTTGGAGAAGGCAAAATTTGGCCTTCTACTAATCTACTGAACCGATGTTGAAAATTCTTTTACCAATAGAAAGCCACGTCATTTGTAAGTATCATAGGCTATATTTTAAGTTGCAGTTTCCACGGGAACGGGATCTAAGGTTAGAAACAGCGCAAGAGGACCACCTCCTGTGGAACTTGGACCTCGGATCAGGGCAATCACTGATGAAGGAAAGTTGAGCACCATACGACGTAATATTCATGGCGAAATCATAAGAGCGTGGAACTTAAGACAGAAATACGCTACGTAGGTACGATACCACTGTATACAGAATTCAAAGTTAATAGAAATCTCTATTAATAGACGTACCTCCGTAGCGTAGCGGTATTTGGCTCGCCTTGAATCTCGGAGGTCGTAGGTTCTATCCCCACACCGGACAGAAAATTTTTGTGTAAATTCTAAGATTTCTTTCCGGGTCTGATTGGTTGAGGGACTACCCTCCGTGCCTCGGAAAGCACGTTAAGCCGTTGGTCCCGATTGTTATAACATCATCTATAATAATCGTATGTCAAGGAACGGGCAGCAGCGTTTCCTTGTGTGGTACAACATAATACTGCGGTGACCAATCCGCCTGCCAAGCGTGGTGACTATGGCAAATACCCTCCATCTCGGGAGGAGGCCCATGTTCAGCAGTGGACGTTATACGGGCTGATGATGAAGACATCACGTTTCGCCGAAAACTTTATTCATATAAACTACTGGTCGCAGATATACCTTGGATCACACGAATCAATCGTACCTAATTAGGTAGGTAGAGGTACTACCTGCCTATATTATTTTTACCAATGATTGTTCATATTTTATTAAAACATACTACATTATTTAATTGTTTATGGTTATATATAATTTATAAGAAATAAATATAATTTACTTCATCAATACTAATATTATATGGAGTAAATATTTTTATTTTTGTATGTTTGTTTGTTACGAATCAACACAAAACTACTGGACGGATTTCGATAATTATTTCACCACTAAGAAGCTACATTATGTATCCACGAGAAAGAAAGCTAAACTGGTGAAACTTTTTTTTATGAATAAGTTCGCCTGTTCGCGTCCATCGCCCAATTCGCGTCCATTTTACGGATCTCACTTTAAGAATCCTCAAAAATAACCTTGGACAGATGCAACAAGTTGGGCTTAGAATAAAAGTCATGCATAAAGCCCACGTAGTGCCCAACTCTATAGCCGTTGGGAACTCCATTCTTAAAGTCGTGACCGAATACGTATACCTAGGTCAAACGATCCAACTAGGTAGGACCAACTTAGAGAAAGAGGTCAATCGTCGAATCCGACTCGTCTGGGAAGCATTGGAAGATCTTCTCGTCCAAAATACCTCAGTGCCTCAAGACAAAAGTCTTTAATCAATGTGTGTTACCAGTGATGACATATGGATCTGAGACATTGTATCTTACTGTGTGCCTCATAAGAAAGCTCAAAGTCGCTCAGCGAGCTATGGAAAGAGCTATGCTCGGCGTTTCCCAGCGTGTTCGAATCAGAAATGAAGAGATCCGTAGGAGAACGAAGGTCACTGACATAGCTCAATGGATTAGCAAGCTGAAGTGGCAACGGGCAGGACACATGGCTCGAAGAACTGATGGCCGATGGAGCAGAAAGGTTCTCGTGTAGAGACCACGAACTGGTAAGCGCAGCGTAGGACGACCGCCTGCACGATGGACCGACGACCTCATAAAGCTCGCGGGGAGTCGGTGGATGCAGGGCGCTAGCGATCGTTCTCGCTGGAAATCGATGGGGGAGGCCTATGTTCAGCAGTGGACTACAACAATTTGGATTTTTTGGACGCAAACTAGGTAAAACGCCTAATTCTGATGTTTATCTATTTAAAAAAAAACTCAAGATGTTTCGAACCAAACTGAAAGTGTATCTAATGAACAGATTACATAAATTTTTCATAGAATTAGTCTTGGGACATTTTTATTATCCGTCAAACTTGCGAACTTCTCTAAATGGACGCGAACAGGCGAAATGACCCTATAATTGTTTATTGGCATATTTTTAATCTTAAAATTGTGGTCGGCAACTGGTTCACCGGTGGACTTTAACTGATTAAAGTGGTCGTAAACCGACATTTTCGCAATATTTTCACTTTTCTGCAATTTTATAATAATTTATAGATAAAAGTATAACATTTCATGTTCTATACAAGGTGTAACGGAAAGGGTATATACATAGAAAGAGCAATGCTGCAATGACTGCACCGGTGGCTCAGTGGTTACGGTAGTTGCTTCTGGGACCTGGTGTTCTGGGTTCGATTCCCACCCGGGACAATTATTTGTGTGAACCACAAATAATTGTTCTGAGTCTGGGTGTACTTTGTGTCCGTGAAATGTATGTTTGTAAAGTCCCCCGCGACACAGGGATTTATTTCCCTAGTGCGGGAGTTGTCTTTTTTAATTAAAAAAAAAAAAAAAAAAAAAATGCTTTTTTGGATGATAACAAACGATATGGCAAGGGTTAGGTATTTAATCCTATCACCACAAGTCCGGAAGTAATGCTTTTTTTAAATTCATAGATACCAGAAACCAAACTTTTCAAATTGAAAAACATACATCACTAGCACTCAATCAGCTGATCGATGTCAACGAACTATTTGCACGTAAAAATAAACGTCTTACTCCTGGTATATCTGAATAAAGGGTTCCGCATTTTATTTTTTGTTTGCAAAATAATACCGACTTTTTTTTTTTTTTTTGAGTTGAAACCTTTGCCATATCGTTTGTTATGATCCAAAGAAGCCTTGCTCTTTCTATGTATATACCCTTTCCGTTACACCTTGTATACAAACTTGACTATATTTAGCCATACTAACATACAAATTACATAAATACAAATAATTTTGCGTGTAGGTATATGTTACGGGCAATTTGATAAGTCCGAGCACTATTAATAATGGCCGGTCTGTATTCATAAGCAAAAGGATTTAGGGTGGTAAAAAAAAAACTAAACCTAAACCAATTTATCATGTAGCGACATTTACAGTAGCCGTACACAATCTACTAGTGGACGAGCAGCGCCATCTACCACCTAGCATCCTAACTAACCTGTATCGCGCAATACAAGTTCGCAAGCCAATTCGAACATACACAAGTTCCGAACAGGAACAAATGGCCATCGGCCGCCGGGCATACCACCTCGCCCGGCAAAGAAGATCTACAGTTTCTGTGGAGGAACACCACCAACGGTTCCTCTACAATTGGTGACCCCGAAGACAGCACGCAACCGGCTACTTCAGCAAAATACTCCCCCTCCAGCTCCACAACCATCACCAGCAAGCAACCAGCTTTCCTCAACACGGCTCCACCGACTCCGGCTACAGCACCACGGCACTGCGCACACGACCTTACACACACCGGTCTGCGCAGCACTGCCAGCTTCGCCGCACGCAGTCACAGCCACAACGGTCCCGACTCACTGGGACCCGCATCGATTCCGACTCACTGGAATCAGTTCCGACTCACTGGAACTCCAACTCAGCGACTTATAGTCTCGGAGGGGAGAACTGTAGCGACATCTACAGTAGCCGCACACAAACTACTAGTGGACGAGCAGCGCCATCTACCACCTAGCATCCTAACTAACCTGTATCGCGCAATACAAGTTCGCAAGCCTATTCGAACATATACAAGTTCCGAACAGGAACAAATGGCCGTCGTCGGTCGCCGGGCATACCACCTCGCCCGGCAAAGAAGATCTTCATTTTCTGTGGAGGAACACCACCAACCGTTCCTCTACAATCACATTGCCCGGCTACAAGTAGGGAATTATTCGTACTGCCCGGTCCAAGTGATAAATTCAAGCTATCTCAAACACTGACTTATTACATGGACCACGGGCCGTCAGGCATTATTAATTATGGCCGGTCAAAGTGATAAATTAATCACTTTGCCCATCGCTCTTGGGCATTATTAATAATGGCCGGTCCTTATTAATAATGCCCAGTTAATCAAGTTGCCCGTAACATACCTATATTTAACCTAATATTTTTTATACTCATCTGAAGTGAACAACCCTGATAACTGACCGTTTACTGGCACAAATACCTACCTACTTACAATGATAATGACAGAAAAATTACTAACTTCTTGACTAATAAATTAGTTTAAATATAGACTATAATATTTTTTATGGCATGTGATAGTCGCGTACTATTTACCTATAATTATAATTAAAATCAATCAGCGAGGGCTGGGATCGGGTCTGAGCATAGAACGCGTCGCGAGCCTAGCGAGTCTCTATCTATTTAGGTACGTTGTGACACCCGGAGAATAAAGTCTTTAAAGAAACTCCAAAACTATTCTTTGATTCTACAATCGTGTTAACCAGCAATCGTAATTTCAAAGAAACACCGCTGCGGCCGTCAAAACGAGGTTACCTCATGTCCAGGGTTGGATTTCATACTATAATTATAGTATTTGTACTACAATTTCACGACGTGTACTATATACTATCGCGAGGGCAGGATTGGACGCAAAAATACTATAATTTAATAATTTACCCTTAGTATACATTTTTTTATTACGTATGGCAACATCATCTATGAGCTTGCAATACATTCATTGGGTCGGTCACTCTGACAGAAAGAGATGAATATGCGTATTTTGTATAAGTGGGACAAAGATAGATATACATATAGTTCGAACGGTTAGAACGAAGCCCGTAGACAGTGGTGCCAACTTAGGGTAATTTACCCTAGATTTAGTGTAAAAATGATCCGGCAGGGTAATTTTCAGGGTACAAATATTTCTAGGGTATTTTTTAGAGTAATTTATTTTCAGAAAAATAATAACTCACTTTGGTGTTTCCGAACGCGACCATATGGATTTCGCTTCGTGAACGCATCGATTGCTATTGCTCCTTTTTCTATGTGTGAGAGGCGTTTCATAATTCTTGTTTTAACTTTATTCCTACAAAAACAATGCTAGACAAGTTTAATAGGTCATGTATTACAAAAAAGATAGTGATGCAGAGAATACTTTCATTGTTACGTGCCAAAAATAAATAATAAAACATATTTCTGTTATTTTATTTGCAATTTAAATATATAGGGTATTTTTTCAAAATTATACAGAATCTAGGGTAAATTGAGTTCAAGCTTAGAGTAATGTAAAAATCTGACTTGGCAACACTGCCCGCAGAATAATTCGCGGTAATTCGCCAGTTTCGCCTCAGTATTTTCCAGACGACAGTGCCAAATCTGTGCAATTTTTCAAACACATTAACTTTAATGTTTATTTATTGTCCATGTTTGTTATCCATTTAATTAATAATAAAAAACAACTCATAATTTGATTTTTACTTAAATCTACAATTCAAAAACGATTCTGTATTTTTTGGCAAAATACTATAATTTTTGACAAAATACTATCTTTTTGACGTCCATAGACAATAATTTTTTGAGAGTCTGATTCCAACCCTGCTCGTGTCGTTCCCCGCGGCTTGTGGGCCTTCGCCTTCGCTCGCTCGCTCAACCACCAATCAACTTTACTTCACTAACTAAAGTAACTAAGTGCCGAGACGCACTCGCGAACGGTCGTGCTTATGCGTCAACTGATAACGAACTACTTGTTTACCAAATTTAATATTTACGAACTACTTTAGTGTAGTGAGTGATATCTACATAATAATTACAATGAAACGCGATTGGACTCCTGAACTAATAGCCCATTTTATCGAACTGTACGGAGATGAGCCGGATTTGTGGTGTAACTCCAACGCCAGCGATGTGGAAACTGTCATTGCAAACCATAATGCTTGGGCGAAGGTGCAAAGGTCAGTCATAAGTCGTATACCTCGGTCTGAGCTGAAAAGGAAATGGGAGAGTCTACTCAGTATTTACTACGAAATACGTGAGATTGCCGAAAAGAGAGGGCCGGTGACTTCGGTCAAGATTAACTGGCCTTACTACGAGAAAATGGATAAGGTTGTGAAAAAAATGAATGCCGTTCGAATAGCCAGGGTAAGGAATCAATGTGTTTCTAAAAACAGATTACCTAGGTACTATACTCTTTCCATTCCTTATTTTCTCGATGACAGTTCTAATTTGATAGTTGTAGTGCTGTGACCAAATAAGTAATGATATCGATCGCATATATTTATTATATTTTGAACAAAGACAAATACAACAAAATATTCGAATATATTTGTTCCTACCTACTTATTTTACAACGGCTTCGAAAATGTTACAAAAGTTGGCATAATCAATCAAGAATTAATGCGTGTAACATCTTGTAATCAAATATTATATTAGTACACAAATTAGTACAAAGTATCCGGCAGTAGTTTAGTTTATTACATTTTGTAAAAAAAATATAGGGTTTGTTATCGTGTAACGTTTATCGATAGCCTATACCCTATCGGTTTCGGTTCGGTATAACCTTGTTACGTGTGTAAGCGTCATATTTTTATAAAATATTGCATACATAATGTAAAAAAGACGCCCATTCAAGTTTACCACAGGAGCTGTCATCGAGAAAATAAATAAATGGAAATAGTATAGCAGAGTTTTGCAGTCTACTAGTATTCATGTTAACGCCTCATGCTAAGCTAAAATGCTTGCTTGTGTAACGAGTGGGTTCACGTCGGTAGTGTAATGGGTGGGGATCGAACCAGCCGGACGTCCTAGCCATTGGGCTACGGATGCTTTGACATAAGCCTTATTTTTAACACGCTTTTATTAGCTTGGGTTGTATGTAACGGAATCTTTGAACTTAATTTTCACCAGTTTCCAGAAGTCTGATAAATTTGAAACTTTGCATACATATCAAGGACCGATGACAATGCAATAATTTGATTAGTTTCCCATTATACTTAAAAAATAAATAATAGTTTGAAAATCCTAAAAAAACATGCTTTTATAGCTAACCGAACTAAAAAATAGAAAATAATTTTCATCTCAAAATAAAATTATAATAAAGTTTAAATTATTAACAGAATAATTCATATCAAAATGAAAAGTGTGGGGTGCTTGATAAAGTAAATGCCACAATCATTCTATTGGCAACTATCTATGAGAGGAGAGTTATTAAAAGTGGTAAAATGCACCCCACACTTTTTACTCTGAATTGAATTATTCTGTTAATAACTGAAACTTTATTATAATTCTATTTTGAGGTGAAAATTATTTTCTATTTTTTAGTTCGGTTAGCTATAAAAGCGTGTTCTTTTAGGATTTTTAATGTAGTTTTTTAAACATAGAAGCTCCGTGGTTTAAGGCTCGCCTTAAATCTCGAAGGACAAGTGTTAGACTCTTGCTGGAGACAAAAACATATGTGTAAAATAAATAAATATTTCCGGGTCTGGTTGGTTAAGGAACTAGGTACCCTGGTAGGTACCTCGAAAGCACGTTAAACCACCCCAATTGTCATAACATCATCTATGACCATCGTATAGTAGGCAGGTTTACCTGTGTGTCTGTCAAGTGTCTGCCAAGCGTGGTGACTATGTCAACATCCTCTTCGATTGGGGCCAATGTACTTAGGTACCTACTATGTTCAGCAGTGGACATGATACGAGCTGATGATAAATATTTCGCAATGCCACTGTCTATTCGAAAGAAAATTTGTTATTTTTTATTATGTACTCTACATACCTATCGTGGGGTAAATTCGTGCCAGGGGTAATATCGTTCAGTTAATTTAACAGGAATCTATTTAAAATACTTTTTGCATTAATTTTGCACTAATCTATGAACTTGAAGTTATGTCATTAAAGGACTGATTATTATGAACACAGATGACCTACCTATCGCTAGATTATACCAAATAGACTATAAATCACCCAGTTATAAACAGAATTAGAATCGATATCGGTACCAGGGATGTTATGGATATATAATTATGGATCCGGATATGGATATTGGTAAAATATAATTTTGGTGATGGTTATGGACATGGATATTAAATTATTTCGGATTATCCGATAGTTTCGGTTACGGATATTAATTTACTAAGGAACTGTAAAATGAAATACAAATAAGATTATATTCGACTTTAATTGTACCTTGTAGGTTTCGCAATCTGTCATGCAAGTAATTCTTTCTTGCAGCTACTCATTTTGAAATGTTATATAGGTAACTCATTAAATGTAAAATCAAAATTACCGTCCGTAACTTGTTATATATGAATCAACATCTTTATAAAAAAAATTATCACACCGTAACATATCAATCAGTCTTCATAAACCATTGCTTGCGTTTCAATTAAAATAAAGAGGTAACTAAAATTGAATCTAATTATTACAGTAACCATTAAAATTTAAGTATACAAGATACAGAATGATCTAAGTATACAAAAAAAAACTGTTTTCTTCTTAAGTAATTAGTACGTACGAATTAGCTGTGCACCTCGCGATGTTACGTCATGAGGTAGCGGGAGAGGTGTCGCATTCCAGCGGAGTGCACAGTTAATTCGTACGAGTGTAGTATTTAGTTAGACTCTGCCCTATCCGAAACTATGCAAAACTTTTATTTCGGATTCGGTTACGGTTACAGATATTTTTTTATTTCAGATATCCGATAGTTTCGGTTACGGATATGGATATCCATAACAACACTGATAGGTACCTATGTATAGATTATCTAAACTAGTATCTACAGGGTTATTTGTACAACACCGGTAACCTCTCAGGACTACGTTACTAACATCATAATCAACAACTTTTGTTCTATGACTTTTAAAAATTCATCATATTTTAATTCATCAGATTTACACACAAAAATAAAAATATGTAAATTCAACGCTCTAAATGTTACGAAGTCTATGCGAAGCAAAAGAAAGCAATAGTACCGACAATAGTGAAGGGAGCGGGGAATACAGAGTTGAAATGTGTTAGATAGGACAACGAAATATTGAAGGTTTGTTTTTGGTAAATGTATTATGTTTTGTAAAAAGTCGTAAAACAAAAGTTGTTGTTTAAATGATGTTAGTAATATAGTCCTGAGAGGTTACCGGTGTTTTATAAATAACCCTATATATCTTTACATCTATATAGTCAATACTATAGGTACCTATCTAAATATAATAAAACTGTAGAGGTCTAATGTCTGTCATATGTCGGTCTAAAAAAAAGGCTAAACCGAGTCAGCGGGATGTTAGAAGTTAAATAAGAATCCAGTTTTTTTATTTATTTTTTTGTTTGTCTGTTTATACGAGCTAATCTCCGAAACTGTTGCAACGATTTAAATGAAATTTCGCTTGGTGGTACCTTACATCCCCGGTCAACAGTTTAAATACAATCACAGACAATTAATGAGTTTCCGTGGGATAGTTAAACAAACACGACGCGGGCATCAACTTAATCAGCTGTTATTACGTAATAAATATTGACTTCGTTGTAGGCAGGTAATCCATATCCATAGTCACAAAGATATTTGATACTATCATTACCTTATACAAAAATATTGAGAGCGATGTCGTTTATTAATAAATGCCGCCGCAATATCGCCCTGCTTTCATGTTACCGCTGTAGGGCCGGCACGTGTATCGCAAAAAGGAATGGCGCACTTCAAACGACGCGCCGCCGCGCGCCGCCGGCCACTGATATGCCGACCCCTAATCTAAGGCTTCCCCTTAGATAAGGGGTCGGCATATCAGTCGGCCTTAGCACAGTGGCTAGGGCTTCGGACTTGTGATCTTGTGGTAGCCGGTTCGATACCCACCCATTACACTACCGACGTGAACCCACTCGTAACACAAGCATTTTAGCTTAGCACAAGAATAGTAGTAGACTGCAAAACTCTGCTAGTAATCTTTTAAAAATAAACATCTAAAAAAATATTGATACCGTATTGGACTTGCGCGTTCCTCGGGCGTGCGAATGACGCTAACAGAACTCATTAGTCACTGCTAGGGTTGCCAACTTGCCACCTTTTTAATTTGTAGTTAAAGTACATTGGTCACTATAGGTAAGAAAAAAAGTACAATATATTTATCTTTTATAATTATGTTTAAAAACATATTTTTAATGTTTTTTTGCAGTTTATATCAAATAATATATCTACTAAACAATCTTTAATATTTAAATTAAAGTAAATAACTAAGTAAGTAATATTTTTTTATCAAATCCAGGGGCGATTTGTTTCTTTCATCTCGTCATGATGTCGTGGTAGGAATAGAAATAAAGTATTTTCATGTACTTTACCATAAAGTTTTAGTTTACTTTACCATAAAGTATAGAGTACAATTACCTGAAATAACGTGCAATACTTTATTATAAAGTACAGGTGGCAACCCTAGTCACAACCCCAGTTGTCCCGGGTTTCCCGGTTTTTTGGCGGACTGACATTATGTAGTTAGCCAGAAGGCTTTTGCTACTAGCATATCACATTATTCACATTTAATTCAATTAATTGTTTCTTCATAAACAGAATTATGTCTGAAACAAAATACAGAGAGTGCCTACAAAACAATATCAGCTGATACCTACGCGTAGGCATGTATGACGTAACTGTTTATTAATCTGTGGTATGACGTAGTAGCGAAGGTTTCTTTCGTTTTATGTTTGTTTGGCGGCACACGACAAAGCGGGTTCATACAAAGCGTCTCGCTCTGACGGCTTCTTTGACAAAAAACTGTAGTTTAAGTAACATGTGAACTTTGTCGAGCGATCAGTGTTGGCGATCAGCTTTTATATTTTTTTTTTTAACTTACTTATCTATATTCACTGGGGCAGAACGATGCCGAATAATACTCTTAAGGATCGGACAGGGTTTTTGTTACATGCTCTTTATTGTCCGTCCGAAACCGTGCATTCCTATTATTTTTTCGGACAAACATTATCCACTACCAATCATATTCATAGATCTAATTGATATCTAAAACGATCAGTTTATTGTTAAGCTGTATACTCGAACGAACAAAACTTGGTAAACACTAATATTATAGTCACAAAGCTTTCTTTTGCTCGTGTGTCTGCGGCTTTACAGGTGGCGACTTTAAAACACACACACAGGCACACCTTCAATTCAATTAAAATATTGCATACGATTTAAGCTACAGGTTGCACAGTCGGCTTCTACAAAGGCCGCCGAGCCTTGTTTGATACCGTCGCGCACGATAACCGTTTTCCTTTGACGTGCCGCCGCCGCCCCGTCTCTTTGCATTAAGCCGCCTGCCGCCCGCTGCCGCATGCCGCCGCTCTTTGACGTGCCGACATAATTATAAAACTCAACTCACTTTATTCGGACTTTGGCGGGGCAAAGTAATACATATTTTAAAATTTACTTCGGTTACACGTGAACAAGGAAAATTTGCTTTGATAAATAATAAGTGTTACTCAATCACTACATAGTATAAAACAAAGTCGCTTTCTCTGTCCCTATATCCCTATGTATGCTTAAATCTTTAAAACTTCGTAACGGATTTTGATGCGTTTTTTTTGAATAGAGGGATTCAAAAGGAAGGTTTATATGTACTAGAGACCCGCCCCGGCTCCGCACGGGTACAATGCTGATGTATTATACATATAAACCTTTCTCTTGAATCCCTCTATCTATAGTACATAGGGATATAGGGACACAGAAAGCGAATTTGTTTTATAAGTACTATGTAGTGATGTTAATACCTTTTTTTTGAAGATAACTACCTACCATAGTTTTGCTTTCGACTAGTATTCGTGTTAACCTCTCGTGCTTAGCTAAAATACTTGTATTACGAGTGGGCACGTCGGTAATCCCAAGATAATAAAAAGAATAAGATCACAAGTCCGACACCCTATCCATTGGGCTACGGTCGCTTACCATTTTGTGAAGTAAACTTTCACTTAGCCTAATAAACGCCAATTTTGTTTGCACATTTATGGTAGGCACATTCTTTCCATTGTAAATCAAAATTATTAGGTAACCATTGCGTTTGTATGTCTGGTATGGTCTTGTCGCGGTACCGAAAAAATACCTGCAAATATTTTTCTAATTTAATCTTTCAGTGGATAGAAATAAATATGAGTTTCACTTGTACTATATGATTAGTGACTAATATGATTGTTTTTAACAATATTTCAAATGACAGTGTGTTGTTGCCTAATAAGGATGATAATATCATTTTTACTTTAGATAGAGAATATGTTCAATGGTTATTTTTTAAATCATTAGCCATTTATTCTTTAAGAGTGGTTAAATTTTAAATTAAAAATTCAACAGTTAAATAAAAAAAAGAAACATTGGCAAATAATATAACTACTGAATGGAAGTAATTATTTAGTCGAATAACCGAAGGTTCCGGCGACTGGGACCGCAATTAAGTAGGACCGCGGTCCTAATCGACGGATCCGTAAAAATTAAATAATTTTCTTCCGGCGACTGGGACCACTCATAAATGATAACTGAAATCAAAAAATGTATAGTCAAAGGAATAATTTTTAGATATGATAATTGAAGAAAAATCCTTTTTGATTTAAAAACATCATTTATTGTTATAAAAAAATTGCCTTTGACTCTACAGTTCTGTTATTTAAAATTTTCGACAATGAGCAGTTTCGTTCAAAATAGTCATCGTATCGACTCTGATTTTACTGTCGCGTTGCAAACACTTTTTCTTGCACATCGCCAGAGTTTTGAGCCATCCCTGTTTATTCTTTTAAGAATATATTCATAGCCAGCTCTTCGCAAAGGTTCACGTCCTCTTTGTGTGACATCAATATAAAACGACTGTTCACCACGTGAAGTTGAAGGACTATTTTCATTTATTTTGATTATTCTAAAATCGAAAAAAAATATTAACTATCAGATAATCTTAACAGATGACATTTTTGTGATATTAGTATAGTAAAAATATTTGTAACCACGTCGTTTATTAGCTTGTTTTGTTTATAAATAAGTTAATGAAAAAATGTTTTACATACCTGAAGACTATTAGATAAAGTCACTACACCACCACTCGCATCACACAATTTGCAACAAACATTCAGCGCAGTATCTTACAATGATCTAATATGACACTGTCTGATGCAAAACTTGACTTTCTTAAACTGATAAGCTTCTTGTCAGTGATTGACCGAGCCAGTCATCGGGTGATGCAAAATTTGCCGTTTATAACAACAGAGCTACCTGACCTCGAAATCGACATGCAAAACAGACTCGAGTTAGAGAGGGATAGTATTATACAATCATACAATGCTATTCCCTTTGTGTGTGTTTACCTGCATGTGTGAATTATGTAAAAACGGGCTAGCTTAATCTAGCACTAAGCACATAGGATGGAATCATGTCTAGAACGAGTCAATGATATTCATATAAATAATTAAGATTTTTTTTCATTTGACTGTACCGATTTTGGCTTGAATAATAGATTTTTTTAAGTTTTCTATGGGTGGTCCCAGTCGCTAGAAGGAAAAGTATTATTTTTTTACGGATCCGGCGACTGTGACCGCGGTCCAAATTAATTGCGGTCAAAGTAGCCGGAAACCTCGAATAACACACATATCGAATCGAATGGGTAATGTTCAGCTCCAAAATTCCTAACTAACGACTTTCATTCTTTCTTCTTTCAGGAGGCCATGCAAGCAGTGCAAGCGATCAAACAAGAGGTCAATGATATCAACCTAGACTTAGAACACATAAGCAGTACCAAAGAAATACAAGAAACAACTGAATACGAACCAGCAATCACCTACGATGAGGAAACTAATGTTAACGCCAACAAAACCAACACCAAATCTCCGAAGAAACAAAACAAAAGTACAAATAAAACCAATAAAAAGCAAGGTAAAAGAAAAAGCTCTATAGAAGATAAAGAAGAACCCAATTGTAAGAAAAATAAAAGTCTTAGTAACAGTTCCAGAGATACTAACAGTCCGACTTCATCAATATCACATAATGACAATAAGGATGGTGACACTAAAGACGACTGTACGAAACCCTACGTTGACGATGATTTAATTAACATAAGGGAAACGGCTCAAGACTCAAATTCAGACGTATGCTTACTCTACGCCACTTTATTATGCAAGAAACTAAGATGTCTCAAAGAAAATACTCAACAAATAGCAATGTTGGAGATAGACAGAATTATATTCCATCTAAGACAACAAGAACAGCGAATGGAATATATGGAACAATACCGTAAAATGAATCCTCATAATATTGAGCCTTCTATGCCACAATCTATGCCGAAACAAGAGGTGGTAAATCCTCCTATGCCCAACCAATCTATGACGCAACCACCAGAGAGTCCTCATATACCAAATCAACCTGGATCAGGTCCTGAAATGCCAGTCATTCAGAAAGTATTTTCTTTACCACCAGAATGTCTCGAGCAGATTCCTTTTGGCCATCCGCAGTCATTTCTATTCATACCATCTGCAGGTCCAGCAACACAACCACAAACTTAATTAAAAAAATATTGTTATCTTTGTGTGTAGTTAAATTAACTATGGGTTAAAAAACTGCACCATCTTCAGGGTGTGCTAAACCGTAGACTGCATTCGTTGTAGTTCTAGTAATTGGCGGACATTCTATATGTCATTCCGAATTTCGAAACCTACAAAATGCATGGTGGTCATGAGCTAGAAGACTCTTTAGACCCAAACATTAAGAACATGTTGCCATCGAGATTTAGAAATAAAAGATATGATATAATGTGGTAATTGGGCTTGCGCTTTAATTCTTGGAGTCCTGAGGTCACCAACCCGCTTGCCAAGGGTGATGACTATATCAAAAGTCAAAACCCTCCTTTGGGAGGAGATCCATGTTCGGCAGTGGAAATTACACTGGCTGATGATAATGAATCGTTATTATAAAGAGCTGCAGAGTTGTAAAACTATAAAAAATCCCATAAAAGTACCTATTCAAATTGATTGTAACTATGTAAACAAATATTAAGAAAAACATATTTTTGTGTATATATTATTGCGCTTTTAAACTTCATTCTTTTCCATTTAAGACAAATGTATAAAATCATAACGAATTGTAAAGGTAACCCTAGTCAATACGCGTTTTACAACATTATTATTATTTTGTTTCGTTTTCATTATATTTTTTAAGTAATGAATACTTAATTATAAGTGTTTTTTGGAATATATTGCAATAATTATACGTTCTATTATATAAATCATAAAAGTTTGAGGTTATTCACTTAATATTCCATAAATAAGCACACATTATACATTATAGCTTACATTCTTAGATTTTTTTCGAACGGACACATGTAATTAACCTTGAGGCTTTTTGCTTTTCCATCAGGCATACACGTTGCAACTTGCAGCCTTATTTAAATACTATAAACTATGAAGCGAGGGTTTTTGTATGTTTAAAAGCACTATTTCTGAAATAGTTCTACCAATTTAAATATATTGTGGGACACCTGGATACCTGAACAAACATATATTATCTATCTACCTAACTGTAAAAATTTGCACGCAGAAAGATATTATGAAATGAACTGTATTAAGTAATTATATTTAAGAACTTTATGAACTCATAATTTTGCAATTAAATTATTTGATTTATTTATTATTAAATTTGTACTTATTTATTACTTATGATTAAATTGAGATTCATAAATTAACACAATACCGCAGGATTCGAACCAGCACTGTAGGCAGAGGCCTAATATCTAATCTAATCTAAATCTAGGCATTAGCTATTTAGCCATGGTGACTTCCAAGTGGTCAACGAAATTTATCAATCTTTTAATAACACGGTCACACAATCTTGACGGGGAACAAAAGTGTCATCTATCGATTATGATAACATTTAGAAGTATATCGACGGGTAAAAAGCTAAGCGACAGCTTGGGTGATATTGAATATATATATTTTATGTAATCCGAAGGGATTACATAAATAAGACTTTATGAAGATAAAGTCTATATTTTAACTTCTCTTAGTGTCGCTTAGCTAAATTAGACTTTTACTCGTCGTTTTACCCGCAGATGCCATAACCTGAATTGCCGATGCCGGACAAACACGACAAAAATCATGGACATTTGGGCGAAATATGATTTTCCCCGAACACCTCTAAAACAATAATTCTGCAACTAAAATAATTTTGTTATAATTTTTAGATTTTCATTAATTTGTAGGTACAGCTTGTTTCCTATTAAAATCAAATTGATAAAAAATGGTTTTCCCCGGACTCACTTCAATCTATGTAGGATAAATCCGGCATTCCAGACGGATGGTAACCCTATGTAATGCCTTTGGCATTAAGTCCGCCTCTGTGCGCTTGTTCATAACGTGCATAAAGTTTAAATAAATAAATGGTTACCCTATGTAGGTATAACATGACTTACCAAATTTGTGGTCCTTCTTGATAATATGCTCTTCAGCATCAGCTGCTGGCGTGAAGATCTTGTTAAGGTCCACATCTTTGTCGCCAATAATAGCCGGCTTGTTCTCCAAATCATCCTGGAAATAGCCGTTATGGTGATAAAATATAACATTCCTTTTTTTATATGATACATTTTTATGGATAGCTCCTTGTTATAAGGACTTATCTCCCGTGTAAAGAGCCCAATAGATTAGATAGGTAAGTCCTTAATTTTATACAAGCATAGTCGGCGGATTTACCCACATTGTCCTTAGTCAATGTAGGTAAATTCGAACGTCACGCTTAAGACGGGCACTTACTGACTTAGGCACGCATTTTATTTCTGATTAATGTCCTTTTATTAGAATTCATATTGTAATTACCCTAATAAATTTTAAACCCTGTGTCGCGGAGGACTTTATAAACACTCAAGGATTCAATGCACATCTAGACTCAGAACAACTATCTGTGGGATGCCAACCCAGAACACGGGGTCACCGAAGCAATTATCGTAATCACTGAGCTACCGGTGCAGTCAAGCCAGTATTGAATTAAGGTTAGAAATAATTTGATCAGATATAAAATTTCATGCCGTGTCGTCTTTTCAGTCTACGCCGGCCTTACAGGGACATCACACCTCATTCATTCTTACGCATTACCTTCAAATTTATAAAATTCTTAATATTACATTGATATTTATAAGCAACATTATTTTAGCCAATAGGTACCTAGTATCTGAAAAATGATTCATAATTCACACATCAGGAAAATACCAATCATACCTGGCCCCGTAATGCACTTCGTTGTAACAAAAAATATTTAATACATATTGCCTATTAGTTATGTACAAAAACGTGAGAAAACAACTCCATTTAGAAATTATAAAGGAGTAACAGAGAAAGAGAGAAATAAAAAATGAAATAAGAATGAGAAGGGAAAAAAAAATCACATATGACATTCAGACAAAAACAGGAACAGTCAAGATTTTAAATTATAGATGAGATTGATTCTTTCTCTATAGCCGGCTAGCCCACTACAAATATTAGCGGTAATTTAATGAAATTCATGTCAATTTGTTGCTTAAAATATTGTTAGGATAATGTTTATGTATGTATTTGTGATGTACATTATAGTTGGAAAACACAGTACCATCGATACTGTTGTATATTCTTATGTAACACCCAAACAATAACAACGAAACAAAATAGTCAATCCTGTTTATACTAAATTAAAAAAAATGTTGTAGCCAGATTTTTCCATAGCCGAAATAGTGATTAAAACATACATCCCGGCAATAGGAGCTGGGATATTTAAATAAACTATATATGGATTCACTAACTTATATTAATTTATTTCATTCTGTTAAGAAATTTATGACCACCTGACGGACGGACTATTTAGTCTGTAATATCCTACAATTTGCTACCTGTTTGTTAAGTATATAGTAGTTTAATTCATTGAATAAGAATAATTGTGTAACATTGTGATTCTGATTAGTACAAGTTTATGTAAATACCTAAGTGCTGAATAAATTCATTATTTCATTAATTTATTATGCCTGTTAGTAGGTGACCATAGAAGAGAGCTTCCTTAAAAAAAAAGCAAAGGCAGTGAGACCTCTTAGCTAGTATGATGCTATCTGACTTTAAAAAATATCTTCGTTAGGTAGGTACTCCGCGTTTACTATGCATGCATTATATATCAATAATTATGTAAATATATTAACTTCATGTTACTTCAATAACAAATTTCCTATATAAATGTACCTAACATTTATATAGGAAATTTGTTACAATAACCGTACAGTAATGAAGATAGATATCTTAATCGAATTCGTAGTCATATCGCCGCAGCTTAGTCTTTGTACTAATAGGCGTAAGAATCAGTGAAAAGTATTATTATACTACACAGACAGATTTGAAGATAATTATATTATTAATGAACTATATATGGTTCCAATTTAATTTGGCAACATTACAACATTTTGTTATTTTGAACCTGTCATGAGAATGTCATAATGGTCATAACTTCATGTCAACTATGTTGGGACTTGGCTTAGAATAGTAATACAATTAATATATTTCATTGATAAAATACAAGGTTAAATATTAATGTGTTTTCTCGCACCAGAACATCAGTAAAAATCCAAGTAAGTTATAGAACTTTAGATTAAAAAAAACTTTAGTTTTTACTTCACATAGGCGTCGCATAAGTATAATTATAAATCAATATCGAACATACAAAAAAAAATCATTCACTAATGTTTATAGCTCTCGTACTCAATTATAAATTGCTAGGCGTAACTTAATTAATGCTTTGTACAGCCTTGAATGAAACAATAAAATTTTAACCAAAAAAGTATTAAATTGACTAAATATGAGTGACACATGATTGACTAATTTGTTTTTTTTTTACATATAAAAGTAGTGACAGAAAAGAAAGGTTAGGAGGTAAATAAACAGAAATGACAGAAAAAGCTGAAGCGTATACATTTAAAGCAATAATAATAGTTAGTTACAATGTTAATTACTGTTATTAAATAAAAATATTTATCAATTCAGTAAATTACATATGGAACATAAGTCGAAATATTTTTTTTGTCTTTTTGTAATGATTTATTTACACTGGCAACATTATGGAACTAGTGTATCCACAATTTTGGTAGTTGTAGGACAGTCTTACAATTATGGGCTCCGGAGGTTCCAATATGGCGGGGTCCCGGGATATCTCTGCATCATTCTGTGTGGTTATCATATTTTTATGTTAATCTAGAGTGTCCAATTGATAAACTATAGTTCGACGGCAAATAATTATTTTGGTCATTCGAGCCGGATGAACAGTTGAACTGTACAGGTAGATTATATTTTTATTTAAATTTATTTCATCATTATTAGTTAATTAGATCAGTTTAAAAACACTGTCGAGATTTTATATTGGTTTTTGTTTTAGATATAGGATATTTTATATAAGATTTGAGATTATGTATGTATACCCAGCAGGACCCTACGTTTAATGCGATTGAAAGTTAAATGTTAACGTGCGTAGTATTTAGTACCTTCCGAATCGTATAAGTAAAAAAATAGTACCTTAATTGTTACAGCAAAATTTTAAATTATTTTTCAGCAGTACCCTCCGCTGTTTGAACGTCTATAGACAAATCTTATATGGACCCGTTTAGCGGTGTATTAGTACCTTAAAAATACCTTAGTTTAATTTTAAAATAATTATTATTTAATGAGGAATACACCTGCAAAACTTTTATCAAGCCAGCAGGACCCTATTTTGTTATGAGGCTTTCAGTCCAGACAGTCTTATTTCTTATAATCATTTTATTAGTACTTTTCAAATAACCCTACGTTTAATTCAAAAAGTTTGTATTTTAGCTGAAAATTTGTTTTAAAACTGTTAGTACTATTTCAGCGAACGAACGTTTCGTTGGGTCGATGTACGAGCTTTCACGGCTTTTAAGAAATAAGAAATTAAATGCTTATAAGAAATAAGACTGTCTGGACTGAAAGCCTCATAAAAATGCTTGGTATACATACATTTTGAGATTTACTTATTTATTCAGTACAGAAAATAAAAACGGAACTGATGATTTTATCATGTCTAAACTTTACGATATATTTTTATTAAACTAAATTGGTTAAGCAAGTACCTTCATTTTTAATTCATTTACGTCAAAAATCTTTTATTTTAATTTTAACAAACTACACTAGTAAGTATTTAAGAAGTTGACATCGACGACATTTTTTAATTTATTTCGTCCAATTAATTTTAAACTTATCAGCAATAGCAGTAGGGTGTAAAATCAATTACCAATACAAATTATTTAACCCAGACAGCAATAAGTGGGCAGACGTCCAGATCTACAGTAACCATCCGTCTATGAAATGTTGTGACGTAAGCACCTACTTTTTTAATGAATTTAGGCTGAAATATTGATAGCATAGCGATTGCTTCAAAGTTAATTCAAAATTGCCATAGATTTTTTTGTAGAGCCACATTTATTTTATATTATCAACTGATGCGATATTTTTCTAAATTCGCAGAAAATTTCTCTTCAAACACCCTGCTGATACAGTTATCAGCAGAGTGATTGAAGTGCAATTTTCTTTTTAGATTGAGTTTAAAATTTGAGTAAAAATCAGCAAGTCTCGCTTTTAGTCCTAGAGGTTTAGATTCGATTCCCGTTCCGGACAAAATATGTTTATGAAGAAACAAAGTTTTTTTTCAGAGTCAGAGGTTCATTTAGAGACTCCCGTTGCCCTCGTTTGTCACATAATCTAAAACGGGCAGCGTTGACCTGTATATATGCTTAATTAAAGCTGGAAGTCTGCTCACCTTTATGCCCGGTGAAGTAGCAAAAGCCTCGTGGCTAACTATGCGTCTATCAGTCCGAAAAAAAGAAGTGTATATGCTCAATATGCTGTACATAATTTCTACCAAACGAATCAAGGGAGTGTTTCTCTCCTCGAGGGACGCCTATGTTCAGCAGTGGTATACCTAAAGATGAAAATGAAAAAACGATTCGGTAAGCCTTTCTACAAATAGTCACGCATATTTATTGCAAGTTAACATTTGCTGGTATTTTTTCAGTTTTATGCAGTAAACTAGCTTCCCGCACGCTGTTTCACCCGCGTAACTCTTGTTCCCGTAGGAGCTTTATAATTAAATGTCCCCCTTTACCATCCCCTTAGGGGTAAAATTTTACAAAATCCTTTCTTAGTGGACCTGTTCGTCACAAAAGGAAGCCACCGTCCAAACATCACGTGTCCAGCTTTAGTAGAAGCGTTTTACCTGAAATAAAACGCATATTAAAATACTTACCTTTTCTAAAACCTTATTATGAGAGTAGCGTCATTTCCTTTCCGCCTTGATATCAGTTTTCGTACTTTTTATGCACATAGTTTCCGGTCCAGTGGCGGCACCTAGCGGCGACTTGTCAATTTTTTGATTTGGTTAAATTGACGAGCATTTTATTTCAATTGGCTTTATATCACCAGGCTGAAGGTAAAAACTGAAGGTTTTAGAAAAGGTAAGTATTTTAATATGCGTTTTATTTCAGGTAAAACGCTTCTATTAAAAGACGTTAGCCTTTTCTAAAACCTTATTATGAGAGATTTGTTTGCTAACGCCTGGTGACGCCACTTGGAAACTTCAGAAACGCCATTGTGATAGAATAGTTTAAGGTATCTAACGTGCAATGCACGGTTGGCACTCATAAATTTGCTTTACTTTAAAAATCTTTACACTAATTTGCGCTGTTATCGATATTTATAAAGTATTAAAAGTTTGTTACAAGTTGAATTTTCCAGCTAAATTCATTTAAATCATCACTTGTGTTGACGGTTTCATTTAAATCATCACTTGTGTTGACGGTAAGTCCGGTTTCTAAATGACAATAGCTAGCATTTAAGTGGTATTGAAAAGATTGTACAAGAAGTGCAACAAACAATAAAGGCTTCTTGCCAACGATATAAGAGTAAGTAACTAACTAACTTCATAAGCTAGATTTAAACTAGTTAGATTCACTATTGTTACTTAAGTTGTCTTGTATTGCAACAAGACAACTAGTACAAGTAAGAAAATTATAATTCTGCCTAGCCATATTTCAGTATTATTATTATTATGGGTTTTGAATAATATTGTTTGTCAACAAGAAACGCAGTCATAAGCTTTAATATGGTTTTCAAATAAATTATTAAGTCTAAGTGTGTTGACAATTTGCATGATATGAGCTATCTTTCTCTCTTTAATAAAATACATAATATGAACGAGACATAGTAAGTGCGAGTATCGTTAACGCTGACGAATTATATAATAATACTTATGGAAATACAATCACTGCTTGAATTAAAATATACCCTTGGGTGTGGTATTATTTTTGACTAGTTTATTAGGTTTTTGTTTATCGTTTTTCATAACAAAATTACATAACGTTGTCAATATGAAACAATTCTAAACTCACTATATTTAAGAATTGTTTCATTATGTAAAATGAGGCTTTATGTTCCTTGATAGGAAATATGTCTTCATCATGATGCGCAATAGTGATTGACCTATCTACAAGCTATATGTTAACATGTATGCATGTGGGTACGTAGAAAGAAAAATGTCAAATTAATTTCCTATACAAAACGTTGTACGACAAGTGTGACTGTCTAGTAGAATGCAATATTAATATTTAAGAAAACAAGCACCACTATAAGGGTAAGTTCGACAGACTTTAATAAAAATACCCAAAACATGATCGTAATCATAGGTATTAGAACCTTACTTTTTATTCGTTTCTACTTTATCAATAATACAAAAAACATATTTAATTTGCCATTTCAGATCGTTTCCAGAAAGCATAACGGTTAATATTTATTTGGGTCACCTAGGAATATTTTCAATGTGACGTCTTGTGTACAGAACATTCAATCACAATTCTTAGCATTCATAATCCTCTAAATACTGTAATGGCTTTTGACGACGTATAGCTTCTGCAAACATATAAAGATTGACGTTGCCATCTTATGCCATAACATAGATACTAAGTCAAAAATATGTACTTAAGCATTTCTGTCGAAAACAACAAAAAATTCTGGAACTAAATTTACTGGAATCATTTTATCAGACTATACACAAAGGGAAAAGAGCTCCGCACGTTCTGTCAGGTCGTTTGAGACCTCGATCATAAAATAAATAATTTTGCAATCGCTGTAAGCCATTTTACACATATTATATATGCGTAACAAATGTTTCTAGAATTATAAACATTTGTACGAGAAGCCGTTTACAGTTCTATAGTTGACTTCAAGAGACAAGAAGAAACGTTTATTTACGGATATGATCGAAAATCTAATTCAAATAAACTGTGTTATTGACAACGTGTGTAATGTCTACAAGGAATGTTTAAAAAACACTCCTATTCAACGTCATCAACACAAAACATCTAAGTTTAGGTACCTACTTAGCAGATACTTATAACGACAGCACATTTATAAGACTCACCTAACGCAACTTGATAGAATTGCTATGTAGGAACTATATTATTCTTAGACTGTAAATTTTTCGTTTATTCATTCATATCTCTGTATAATAGTTCTATATACATATCAGCAAGGTGAAAAAAATTATAATATTAGTATGATTCTGTACAATTGTAGTGGTAGGTATAAATGTCTTATATTAATGCAGCCATATCATACCGCAAGTGTAGATTTTCGGTCAATTGTATATCAGAAATATTAACATTTATTATTTATCAATTACTTAATTGTGATATGAGTATAAAATATATAAATTACACATTTTATTAAGCACTTAGGTTTTACATATCTGTACACCTGTACTTATCAAATCACAACGTATATGTAATTTCTCAGGTTTGACACTATCTGTGTGCCAAATTATATTTAATAGAATAGAATATAAATCTTTATTTGTCAGAATATGGTTACATAGGTTAAATCGGTTCAGTAAGTCTGGTGTGAAAGGCCGACCAACAGACAGGTAGACGAGTTACTATCTCATTTATTATTAGTAAGGATTTGATCTTATAGTTTTATAATCCGTCATTATGTCTTGCGATATATGACAAATATTCAAATTATTATAAAATGTTTTAAAAGTTACAGGTAGACAATTACCTTATAAATTTCATGGCGGCCTTAGCAACATCCCAGATAGTAGCATGGCATCCTTAACAGGTTAGGCAATTGTTCAGGGTGTCACTGGAGTTAAAATCAGATTTATGAAAGTGGTAGTTATCGCTGGCACTTAATCCCTCATAACAGGTCAGGGGAGGCACAGCTAAGCGGTTCTAGTTCAGTCCGTCGAGGACCTACCTTAGATAACCTTCAGGACTAACTATGACAGCAGTCTTAAACATTTAAGAAACCACCCTGCGAGGGTAGGTTTTTGCTAAATTACTCAATTGTTACATGGAGTAGAAACGCTATACCAGCAACATCAAACTTGTATGAGCATAACACCCTGCGAGGCTAGATTTTTGTTAAATTACTCATTTGTTAAATGGAGTAGTTACACCATATCAGCAACATCAAATGTGTATTAGCATATCACCCTGCGAAGGTAGATTTTTGTTTAATTACTCACTTTTTACATGGAGTAAGTGCCATTTCTTTGCCAACAGCATTAAACATGTATCACCCTGCGAGGGTAGATTTTTTATAAATTACTTAATATAATTATAATGTATGATTAAACATGTATTTCCACATCACTCCGCGATAGTAGATTTGTATATATTACCAATATAATTGTCATGACTATCAAAACTATATTCCTACACACGCATTTCAAATTTAAATGATTATAATAACACTCATTTCGTTTCTTGAGACTAATATACCAGCAGTGCCCAAAATTCTTAAGATTAAATACCATTTCACCCTGCGAGAGTAGAGGTATTTGCAAAATGACTAATAATAATTATTTAAACAAACACTCAAAAACAACGAATTGATTTTTGGTATAAACTGCTCAAGTGGGTACTATTAAGGTTAATTAAAAATAATTAACTAACTCCCAAATGTTTAGCCATCGATTAATTCTGTAATATATACGTAATATAAATAATAATTGTTTAGCAACAAAAATCATTTTTATGTGCAATAGATCAAACGAATGGTTGGCACAAAGCTATACTCCGCGTGGATACATGTAAGTAATGCTTTGACATGCATGTATGATAGTTCTTTAGCCACCGTATAGTTAAAATTCAACTGCTAAATTTATCTTTAACTCTTGCTATAATAAATTGAGTAAACGTGTTTTGCATCCTAAATTATAAATATAAGCTATATTATTATGCCTTTTCACCTATAAAAGTTCCATGCGATGGAATTGAGGTTGGGTTTTATCCCGTGATGATAGGTGATATAATTTAATTGTTGCACTAAAACTTACTTAAATGGCCACAATTACATAAGGGGAGTTAAAAATTCGTGGTATATTTTTGTTCAAGAATTCAATTCTTACATGCAAAGGCACTTATAAAAATATCAAAGTTGGTTTTCAATGGTTTTGCACACAGGATTCGGATTTCTTGTGAATAAATTGCCATTGTCACATTAAAAGAACTAATTACTAATTTATTTTCAATATAAACAATAATATTTTATGGGAGTTAACGATCACCAGAAGTGGTTGTAAACTACGCCATTTGACATGGCATGCTATTATACTACTTTAAGTAAGTGCCATATGTGACATGATATCAGGTTTCAGAATGTTTTTACCTTTTTGTTTGTTACTCAAGTTCGCGAAACCTGAATTCAAGTTATAATATTTAAGGGTTATCTTTTTAAATATGTACTACTTACTGCCAAAAACGACATATTTATATATTAACCATGAGTATGATATACGGTGCACCCCGTCACACAATTATCTTAAATATTGCGTTTAAAAATAAATGTTACTGTTTCAACATTTTTCTTGTTATTATTTTTATATTTTTATTTGCACAGTGCACTGCTGAAATAAAGCATATAAGCTAATCACTGGAATAAAGCTTAATTCTAATAAAATCTAATCAGTACGAAAACATTTCTGGAATTAAATTAAAATATAAAAATTAGTTATTTGAACGGAGCTAACCGTTAAAAGAATATCACTTTTGAAATAAGGATTAATCAAATAAAAAATACTAATTCGAACGGAAAAACCGTTAAAATATTATCACTTTTAAAATAAAGTGTAACAAAATAAAAAATAGTGATATTAGTTATAATAATATTATCAGTGCCGGTCGAAGAGCAAAAATAGCAAGATTCCATTTTGGTTTAAGCAACCCACATCTTGCCTTAAATTTTGCGGTAGAGCCGGCTCTGATGTTATACGAATAATAAATTAATTACAAAATTTATTCACTTACTGCGATACCTCCTGTAGCGGCTCACTTCACTATTTTTCGTGGATTTATACGTATTATGCAACATATACACTATAATATTTTTACGTAGGCAACCGTAGCAGAGACAGACTCGCTGCGCACGTGTTGCCTGGCGGAAGATAAAACGCCAATTGAAATAAAATGCTCGTCAATTTAACCAAATCAAAAAATTGACAAGTCGCCGCTAGGTGCCGCCACTGGACCGGAAACTATGTGCATAAAAAGTACGAAAACTGATATCAAGGCGGAAAGGAAATGACGCTACTCTCATAATAAGGTTTTAGAAAAGGCTAACGTCTTTTAATAGTATTGCCTCGGCGTTGATGAATCAGTCAGTCAGGACATATTACTTTACTAGCTTCCCGCGCGCGGTTTCACCGGCGTAACTCCCGTTCCCGTTGAAACTTTATAATAAAATATAGCTTCCTCGATAAACGGGCTATCTAACCCTGAAATAATTTTTCAAATCGGACCAGTAGTTGCTGAGATTAGCGCGTTCAAGCAAACAAACTCTTCAGCTTTATCTATTTTGGCAAATAACTCATTATAAGGTACTAATTTCTTTGCGTTTTTATACTCGTAATAATTTCTCAACGAAATGTCCGATTGGAATAAAACAAAAAGTATTTAATTCTACATAAATACCCTTGATAACATACTTAATGCTTAATTTGGATAAGGATTAATATTACGATACACATTTAACGTAGTTTCTTTCCTCAGACGATTTAATATTTTTTATGAACATAAAAGCGGTTATTGTGACTAAACTATGATAGTTAGATATGTGCTCTCGCGAACTTTTTGTAGATCTTAATAAGACCTACAAACCCGTAGTACATCATTTTGTTCTATTGTACATAGTTTTTGCAGCGTACGCATAAAAAGGTTTACAATTTTACACCTTGGGTTACAAAATAGCAATTTTCTTACGGATCCCTAATTTTTTTGAAAATAGAGTATAACCTTCCTCGATAAATGGACTATCCAACAATGAAATATTTTTTGAAATCGGACCAGTAGTTCCTGAGATTAGCGCGTTTTAACAAACAAACAAACTATGCAGCTTTATAATATTAGTATAAATATTAGATAGCGGCCCTCATTAGAATTAAAAGCTGCCCATAATAATTCTGAAGAACGATATTTATCCCTTCTAAAATCTGACAGACACATCAAAGTGTTGCCAACACGCAGCAGTTAGTAATAAATTATACATGATATGACATTCATTGTTTTGACGTGACAGCAATACGCATTTTATTATTCGTGTATTAATATTTGGCAAGACTAACGGCCTTTGAAGTGGAAGAGAGGCTACATACCCTGGAGATCGACAGTGTGATTTTAGAATTGGAAAAGTGCAATGAACTTATAATTATTATGCTACTTGTTGATTAAATTGAAACTTTCTCTAAATTTTCCTTTCATTGCATTAAGTAGTGTATTAGCCTAGCTTAATTAAGTCTTTATTTTTCGACAGACATAATATGCCACTTATAGCTTTGTTAAGATAAAAAGTTCTACAAATTAATTAAGTAACCTGTGGCCTTGGACCTCGGATCACGGCGGTCGCTGGTGGGCGATTGAGGAATTGACTTTTACTTTTTTTGGGGAGTTTTATGCAACTGTCGTACTACAGTTCGAGGGCCTCTCCGACTTTGGGTCTACGAAGGCATCGGAAGGTTCTTTACAAACTAAGCTGGATGCTGCAGCAACCAAAGGATTTAGGTGTTGAACCGTAGATTAGAAGAAGTGTTCCAACTCTACTTTCATCCGCTGTTCGATGGAAGGCAGTTGGAGATCGGTGTGTAAGTTGCGGTACCGAATAATTCCGTTTGCTTTGTGAATTCAAAAGACAATGTAGTTGGCTGAGCGTAAGTGAAAGCCCGAATGGTTTCCACATGCGCTCTGAAGCTTAGCTTTTGGTCACGGATAACGCATAAGACATTTCTGTATGTAGGTACCTAGTATATAATTTTTATGTAGCTAACCCATTTATTTAATAGGCTACGAAAATTTAACTAAGAAAACCAACTTCCACTAACAACTGCAACTGATGATATACAAATGGGCCCTAAATACACCAGAGGCCAAGACCAGAGGTGCGGAGAGACAGGTTCGATGCCCGGCGCTCGCAAATTCAGATCACGGCTATTCCTAGCCCGAACTAATAGCGACTGATTGTTTTTTAATAGTCATTTTCTATACGAATTTGAGTTATTGAGCTAAAAATATGATAGAGGTCATCGGACGGGTGAAGACGGGTCGAGTGGATGTTTGTATTTAGACGAGGCATTTGGCTTGAACAACTGAGGTTTTTATTTACATGTTATCGTATTGCAGACAATATCTTCGGCTACGGTCACCGCGATATCTTATCAAATAACAATAACACTGGCTCAATAAGAAATTCTGGTTTTAATCGATGGGTAATTGCAGTGCCGGATAAGGGTGTCCTCTACACGTGTATCGAAGAAACACTTATAATCTATGATAATTCTACAATCCCAATTAAAAACACAAAATATCAAGTAATAATTCCACTCGAAAATGTTTCTACTTCAACTTCAACGGCCCGTTTACGTCCACTGCTGAACATGGGCCTCCTCTTAACAGATCTTGGCAAGCCACGGTCTTTGTGGGATATTGCCATTATCGCCACCCTTGGTATTGGTGATCGCAGCAAGATGGTAACTAAACTTGAGCTGATAGGTTAATTCTTAGTAGCCTATTACGGCACCCATAGGAAGAAATGGGATAGTTTATGCTGGGACCGACGCGTGCGAATTTTTTGCGGGCAGAAAAGCGGTGCAAAAACTGCATTCCATTTAGACACATTTTGAGCGGACTTGATTCTAGATATTTTGTGTTTTAGTAGATATATCCGTTCAGTGACGCCTGAGTCTAATTAGTCGTATCTATATACTGTGTATAAAGCTGCGTCACCAACCCACCAAACATGGTCACTATGGCAAACAGAGACACAGAAACACATGATAATGATACAGTTCTTGGGAGGCAAACAAACAGCGCCAATAAACTGGATGTCAAGTAAAAGGAGTGGCTCTTTGAAAATCTTGAAGTTAACTTATATTTGGGGGCCAATTTCCATAAAAAAACAACTATTCGTCTCAGAAGCAACTGCCGTCACCACTGAGTCAACGGTACGTTAAAATGTGGGCTCGATGAATCCTTTATGGTTCGGAACCCAAAAAATCGGAGTATTCCTATTTCAGCACCAATTTTTGTAGCACAATGACAATGAGCACCAAGTCAATATAACTATTGTTTCCTTAAGTCGAATAACTTTAGGCGTTCAATATTTTAGTGCCAAATAAGGAATACTCAAAAAATCATATATTTCCCCATGCGTATGAAACCTGACGCCTCTAGCATGTAGCTAATGTTCTGAACTTATATTTAGATGCAACATGGAAACTTATGTAGGTATAAGTAGGTTAATCTGTTAGTCTGTCCGTCTTCAAATATATGTAGGCGATTTCGAAACGTTTCAGCGGATTTTTCTGTAATAAATTTCGTGGGAAGAGTGTGTATCTATAAAAACGTACCTATGTTAAAAATGAGAAGTGTTTTCATATATACCTACGAAGAAATATAAGGACTTCCTTTAACAATAGACCAGTCAGATTTTATTTGTCTGCAAGATTTCTTCATTCTTGTTTCAGAAACTAACTCCCATATTCAAGAACAAAACTTGAGACTATGAGTTTACTTAGGCATGTCAGGTGTGAGCCCGCGGTGCCGATACGACCGCAGGCGCTGCCGGTGGGATCCCCAGAAAGCCGTTCGTGAGGGGCCAATGAACCCATCATGGGTCCCTCACAAACGGCGGACAGAGGAGTACCCAGTAGGTTTTAGTGGGTAGGGTCCTCTCCTAGTGACACGATTAACATACCACCGTTATGGAGAGGACGAGTCCCGCATGATGGAAGGGATGCATAACATCAATGTATTTCCCCCCGAACAAAAAAAAAATGAAGTCTGGTGTCACTTTGATGATTTCTATTACCATAGCAATATATAGAGAGATATATATATAGAGACCACGGCAGTGAGACAATACGAACTTTAGTAGGTTTAATGTAAAAATCAAAAGTCCGGAGAAAAGGCCTGATTTCCATTAAAAAATCCTGAGATTTTTATTTTTAAAATTATACTTCATTCAATAAACAAACATGAATAAAATGCATAACTAAAAGTAACTAATTAAAAATAAAACTAACTTATATACTACTATTCTAAATCTATTCTACTTGGCAAGGTTCCTAGAATGCTGGCAGCATTACCACGTTGAATGGAAATGCTTACCTGCTGTGCAAAGTAGAAACCAGCACTCGGAGAACGTGCGGCACTTAAGAGGGCCGCTGCGAGGTAGTTATAAATTAATTTGGCTCCCGGTCCCCACGGCCCCAATGTTTCGACACCAAAAGGCACAAATACATAACCACTATCAAGGGTACTATATTTGCGCCTCTTGAGATTCTCCGCGGATTCAGCCGCCACGCCAGCCCTACCCTGAGTCCCGGAAAGATGAGACGGAGCGAGGGTGTCAACGCACGTAACGTTTTTAAAATTAAATTTTTAAAACTGATTAAGTGCCCACTTGGATAAATAAGCATTGATTTTAATTGTGCAATTATTATCAAAAGATGATCTACTTATTTTTAGTTTGCATTAAAAAGATCTTTAAAATGTTAGCAATATTTTATTGAAAATTCTGAGATTTCATGAGATTTGCAAAATCCGGCCGCAATCCTGAGAAGAGTCTAAAAATCCTGAAGTCTCAGGACAAATCCTGAGATATGGGAACTCAAGTAAATATTTAAAGCCAATTATTGTTCTTGCATACTACTGTGAATTTTATTTGAACGCGAATTTAACGTCCTTTTAAGTTTTGACATTTGAGAAATTGGGGGTGAGTTTGATAATATTTGAAACAAATGATTTTATAGACAAGAATCGAAATAAATTTTCCTATCTCCTACGTATACGTAAACATCAGTAAATTCCTATAAATATGGACAAGTGATTTAATTAATGCCTTTTGGACATCTGCCCACACTTTTCCAAATAACATAGAAAACCTTAATTTTTAGCGGAGTTTTATGAAACTATCGCTGTACCTATTCTAAGTTTTTTTTTTTATTTTTTTTTTTATTTAGATAAATTATAGCGTTAAAGTCTCCGACTTTATAGAGACAATGCCGGTAACTTTAACGCTAAAATATATGGCCGGTGCGGGGATGAAATCCACGGTCCACGACCCTCCACTACACCTAGTCCGTTTTTTATTTACAGATTTACTTACATTGGTAAGTATTTTAATATAATTAATCTATGTAAAAAAAAAAATTATTTTTACTTGTTTTCCGTAACCGAATTCCATTTTTTTAATGAATATTTTACTATATTTATTTTCATAATTTTGATGTTGCAATACCTATGCTTTAAGCTTTATGATCAAATATTATTTTTGTAGATTTGATTTGATTTATTGTAGATAAGTAAATAGTTTTAGTCGTTTATATTACGTATCTTTCTTACTTATATGTATTGTTTGATAGATGAAATCTATTGTTTATAACATCAATAAACTTTTAAAGGTTACATTTTACACGTTTTTATATCTGGATAAAAGCCAAGTTATTTCGGTATATCAGATTCAGTTCGTTTGTTAAAATTGTTAATCTTGTTCCTATATTGAAGAGAAATATGTAGGCATTAGTAAAATACTTTTACTACTACTGTTATTTAAATCATATAAGTAGTAAAAAATAAGTCGATATATCTTAAATAAATAAATTCATTATGCATATAATAATAAATATTTATCTACTTAAATATTCATATAAAACTTCAAGAAACAAAATTGTGTTGGGTTTCACATTTTTATTAATTACATGTACAGTCTGCACCGTATTTTTTTAATTGATGTAAATATACTATCGAAACGTAACATTAAATTTTTAAAATTGACATGCGTTTTCTTTATAAAACCTTTCCCTCAAGGAGACTGCAATTATATGTCATATACCTACGCAGGAGAATTTCAAACTGTAAGCGTTTTTACCTCCGAGGTCACATCGGGTTTATTTATCGGTTAGATATCTTAGAAAATTCAGTTACATTTTGTTAAAAACTAAAACCCAACACAATTTGGTTCCCATTTATAATTACAATTAGCGTCATAAATACTTGGTTAAATAAACTAAACCTATTAAATAAGTACGAACTCTTTTTATATTTTTTTACTTCAAATCATAATTACAGTGCTGTGTGATGACAACAAGTCAGCAACTGTACTTTAGAAAAGTGTAACTACGACTCATTAGAACTATTATTTTAGTATTTATTACTCTTATTAAATAAATAATAAATAAATACTAAATAATAAAATAATACTTATTAGACTTCCCATCCATATGCGTGTTAGAAGCGGAAAAAATATTAAGGTTCAATAACTTACCAAACTTACAGGGAATAACTTATAACTGAGGTTTGTGAGGAATTCCTTCTTCTGGGGATCGTACATATCCGAGGGTTTGAAACCCCGTTTCGTGATGAGGGTGCTGTTGACACTGGAAGAACTCTTAGTGTCATCGAAGCTATCCTTGTGGACGATTCTGTCATTTATCTTGTGGATACTAGACATTTTGTTGGACGAAAATTGACTTTCGCTTATCGTCATCATTTTGGCGGGATTTCAGTTCGATTCACTTCACTGTTCACTGTTTTTTTAATTCGCTGGTTTATGGTTCTGTAAAGTTGAGATTTTAATCAAGTAGAGTGTACTAAATAAAATAAATTAACAGGATTCTTAATTTTTTAATGTTTGCTAATCCCCAAGTTGTGAAAAATCAGCGGTCAATAAATGCAGATAATCATAGGCACTATCTATACTAATATATAAAGATGAAGAGTTTGTTTGTTTGCTTGAACTCGTTAATCTCAGGAACTAGATTATAGAATATATAGAGAGAGAGCTATATATATAATTATGAAGTTCCCACGGGAACGGGAGTTACGCATGTGAAACCGCGTGCGAAAGCTAGTTAAACAATATGTGTCAGAATTTAGTATCGACTATTTCTTTTTTACTGAACCTCAAAATGCTACGCTTTGCTTTTAAATTATGCAAATAGGCACAGAATAAATATATACAGAATTGCAATCCAATACTGATTAACCCAAATGAAATAAACATTTCTTTCTTGTTTATACTCTCAGTGCACGAGCTAGAAATATCTAACTCTGATATAAAACGGCTGTCTAGAAAAAATAGCGTCGGCCTACTTAGTAAAATTAACGGAAATCTGGCTCATATTGTTATTTTAGTTAGGTACATTGAGTTTATCGAGAAAATACATTCTTTATGTGATTTCGGTATAATGGTGGATAAAGAAGTTAATATTGTTTTTATAATTTGGAAGTAGATATGTGCCGTGTGTATTCCAGCTAAAAGTAGACCACTCCATATCTTCCCATGGATCGTAAGAGGCGGCTAAGAGACATATAACTGATGAATGGGCAGCAGCATCTTTCAGCTCAAGGTTAGTTACCATCTTACTGCGATCACCAATCCGCCTGCCACGCGCGTTGATTATGGCAATATCCCTTGCTTGCCAAGGCAGGTTAAGAAGAGGCCCATCGGGCCGTTAGAGAGAGAGAGAAAGAGAGAGGGGAGGGGGAGAGAGAGAGAGAGAGAGATGTTAAAAGGATCGCATTAAATTGTGCGGTTATTCATTTATCTATTTGTCACAGGATTAAACCTAGTGTACGTATAAGGTAAAATGTATAAATATATTTTCGTCTCACAATGAAACAACTTGTAAAATTCATACAGTGTTGATTAACCTAATAACAGAAAATTAGTTCTTTTAACCCTTAGCCAAGCCGTGGGTGTGTTAAGAATTTATTGGTTTTGATCTTTATTACAAGTACATAAAGTTCAAAATATGGTGGGTTCTATATTCCCTCTGCCTGTTTAGGGTTAAATTAGCGATTTCGTGTAACTAGTAGGGACACGATATCGAATCCGATACTTTACTCATATCGCTACCTTTCGATTCGATACTAGTATTTTATAATTTGATACTTCCTTTCGATACTTTGTACTAATATTAGTACTTTGCATCAAGTATCGATTCCATTGAAAAATTTCAAACGAGCAACTAAACGCAGCAGCTTTATTCTGAACGTGAATAAAATATTAAAAGAAATGAACGGCCTGTTCGATACCGACACTAGGGAGGTATCGATACTTTTGGTTGCGATATCGCGTCCCTAGAAACTAGTACTCGATCTTTTGGACGTCCTCTTAGAACGATGTACGATGAAAGCTAATTCCTGGTCCGCTACGAAGAGCTGAGAATGACTATAATGAGTTTAGGGCAGTTCTTCATATTTTGACATTTACCAAGTTGTCAGTCAGTCAATGACATCAGGTCAATGACCGAAGTTTATCGTGACCGATTTGAATTATTTGGAGTCGTATTTCGATGTAAAAAATTACTAGGTTATCACCATATCCTGAAGTTTTACAGTAGCACTGAAGTTACCGTCGTAATTTTTAACAAATCAAGGCCTAAGAATGTACTTGAGAATGTCACTTTGTCAATGATCTATACCAGGGGTCTCCAAACTTTGAAGCCTTAGGCCCATAATTATATTTTCAGTATGCTTCATGTGCCAAAACAGATTATTTTTTTCTGCCCTTATCTATAGTCGTATTTCTAGCAATAGTAACAACAATAAAACATAGCTGTCACAGCCCAGTTTGATGACACTGGCGGGCCGGATTTGGTCCGCGGGCCGTAGTTTGGAGACCCCTGATCTATACTAATACATATATTATAAAAGCTGAAGAGTTTGTTTGCTTGAACGCGCTAATCTCAGGGAATTCTTACAGTTTTAGGTAGCCCATTTATCGAGAAAGGCTATTGGCTATATTTTATTCTGAAGATCCCATAGGAATGGGAGCTACGCGGGTAAAATCGCACGCGGAAGCTAGTACTTATATATTTATAATGCTGAAGAGTTTGTTTGTTTGTTTTAACGCGCTAATCTCAAGAACTACTGGACCGATTTTAAATTTTTTTTTAGTATTAGATAGTATATTTATCCAGGAAGGCTATATTTAATTATGCAGTTCCTAAGCAACGGGAGTAACGTGGTGGAACCGCGCGCAGGAAGCTAGTCATTTATATTGCATTAGCAATAAAAATCCCAAAATTGATACATTTTTAAACTGAATATTGCAATAATCTGCTATTAAGTATGACATCGCCATAATTGTGCATGTGTTTTCAAATGATTTCAACTTTGTAATCGCGTTTAACCCTTCGTAAAAAATTTCAAACGAAGAAAGACCTTGGTATTTGCTGTCGAAGCTATTTCATATCAATATTAGTTAAACTTGCGATTAAACAGATACTGTTATTTCGTTGGGAGAGTTCCTGGGTTTCGTTATAGGTTACATCAGTTTGATGATGTTTGACATGTCTCAGACGGCCTTCACTTTTACGAAGACATTACAAAAAGGTCTTTGCGAGGCCCTTATCATTTGGTTATAGTTATTCGGGTACGGGTCGTAAACCTAAACCTAATGAATCACTCTCATCTCTTCATGAAACCTGCATGAAAATCCATTCCGTCGTTTTTGAGTGACAAGACAGACAGATACGGCGGAGGAATTTGTTTTGAGGAATTTACTTTAGTGCAAAAGAACGTAGTGAAGTTTTTTCAAATACTATTGGAATCATTAGATTTTTTTGTAGATAGCCATATGTAGTTAGCTACCAGGCTTTTCCTACTACAGCCATTTACAAACCGCAGTGCTCCAGCGTTATTAATTTGTATAAAAACTACAAACTAAACAAACTGCGCAAGAGTACGATTCCCGTGGGCTTAAAACACGGGTCAGGGCGGTCGCTGGAGATTACAGAATGATTACTTAAATTTTTAGGGAACTCTTGGGTTACTGTTCACTTAAAAGTTTATCGGCCCCTAGGAGATAATTTTTTACGAGAACATTAGAAGGTTCATTGCAAACCGACCGCGACGGTCAGGACAAGGATGAACTGCCTAGGTCTTGCTAGACCATATCCAGAACACAGCATACGCAATATTCTAAAATACACACGATGGATGTTGTCGACCAGGGAGGAAGAATAATTGAACCCAAACCCGGATGGAGGTGCCTGTACCAAAGTACACCCCAACAAGATAACGTAAGAGGGTCTGGATGGTACCATTAAACTATTTACACAATTTCAAACCAAACCGTCAAAATTACTTCGTACGTTTTTCGAGATCTTTCGAAACAAAGAACATTAAAACAATTACACGCTTTCATACATACTTTCGTAAACATCATACCCACTGAAAAAACATCGGCCGATTCCCCGGCAACTGAAAATGGACCGAATTATTTCTGTACGCGCATAGTTACGTCAATCCAATGAGCAATGGAAACTATACTTTAGTACTTTGTAATAAGAACGTCGAATTGTTTGGATAGAGTTGGCATATAAGCAGACCTTGCATCGTATAGGCGTTTGCAGGAATGATGAATTTCTCGTATATTTTTGTATGGGAACCTTGATTATGATTTTATCTAAAGATTCAAATTCAAAGAATTTGGCTCGCTTTAAGTCTCGGAGGTCGTGGGTTCGATCCCCACGCCGGACAAGAAATCTTTGTGTAAATTCTAAGATTTCTTTCCGGGTCTGGTTGGTTGAGGGACTACCCTCCGGGCCTCGGAAAGCACGTTAAGCCGTTGGTCCCGATTGTTATAACATCATCTATAACAAGCGTATACCTGGAAACGGGCAGCAGCATTTTCCTGTGTATTACAACATAATACTGCGGTCACCAATCCGCCTGCCAAGCTTGGTGACTATGGCAAAACCCCCCCTCGGGAGGAGGCCAATGTTCAGCAGTGGACGTTGTACGGGCTGATGATGATGATAAAATTAATATTCATTTATAGGTATTCATTTAAAAAGTTACAGAAGTAAATTTCTGTGACGTGTAGGACTTTACGTTTCTTTTATTCGCGGACACACCTAAACTCAGAACAACCGTAAGTGCCATAATTGTACCGGATGTCATTCTGATGAAGTTGAAGTACCTACCCTCCGAAATGGCGACGGAGCAGATCCCTCATATAAACTACGCCGTTTTGTGTTCGTATTGTTGGCTGTAGACTTTTCCAAAGTATTTGTTTATATCATAAAGACTCTAACAATAATTATTTATATAATTTATGAGCGAATCAATAATTTGGCTAACGTCCATGGAACTAACCGAAGTACTGAGTTTACGACTAAAATGAATTCTGGGATCTGACTCAAATTCTTAGAACGAACTAGTAAATACAAGTGTTAGACTGTTTAACTCGCTGAGTAAATATAAACCTACACCTATCTAGAGTGGCAAAGTCCATACATTTGATTCACCGTCAGTCAAGACCGCTGCGGAGATGCTTCATCCATCAAAACCCCCATATTTATGTTAAACTAGCGACCCGTCCTAGCTTCGCACGGGTGCAATGCTGTATTATACATATAAACCTTCCTCTCGAATCACTCGATCCATTAAAAAACCGCATCAAAATCCGTTGCGTAGTTTAAAGATCTAAGCATACATAGGGACAGACAGACAGCGGGGGGCGACTTTGTTTTATACTATGTATCATCATCATCATCAGCCCGTATAACGTCCACTGCTGAGCATGGGCCTCCTCCCGAGAGGGAGGGTATTTGCCATAGTCACCACGCTTGGCAGGCGGGTTGGTGACCGCAGTATTATGTTATACCACACAAGGAAACGCTGCTGCCCGTTCCTTGACATACGATTATTATAGATGATGTTATAACAATCGGGACCAACGGCTTAACGAGCTTTCCGAGGCACGGAGGGTAGTCCTTCAACCAACCAGACCCGGAAAGAAATCTTAGAATTTACACAAAGATTTTCTGTCCGGTGTGGGGATCGAACCCACGACCTCCGAGATTCAAGGCCAGCCAAATACCGCTACGCTATGGAGGTTGTCTGACTAACTATGTATAGTGATGATATATTCCGTTTTCTTTTTATGGTGTACCTATATAGCACATTTAGGTAAATAAAGTATATATATATTACTTCGCGCCCGTTTTCACTCGCATAACTCCCGTTCCCGTAGAAATTTCATAATTGAATAGCTTATGGATGCGAAAAAATTAACGAGAAGAAAGATTTTTTTGAATCGAACTCGTAGTTCGTTAGATTAACGGGTTCAAGCAAACAAACAAACATTTCAGCTTTATATATTAGGATTAGATTGGACTTTTTTTTTTAATTATAAGTATTTTTCTCTAACTGAGATGGTTCTCTTTGAAATGTGCATCTTCTGTTCTTTTCTCTGCACCACCCTTGACTGGCATAAATCCCGCGTATTTACGTATATTTTGTGACGTACATAAAGTTTAATAAATAATAATTATAAGTAGCTGCTAATATGACACAGTATGTAAACAAGCCGAAAATGCGTAAATACTTGTGTGAGTCATAAATAAATATTAGTTCGCGGAGCTTCTAACTACTGGAAAATGAAAGCCAATGGTGTAGTCATCTTACTTTCAGTAAACACGTTCCACTGACCTAAATGAATGGTTCTTTTGTAAACATTATTGAATACTTAAGTACGTATTATTTATGAGTAGGTATTGCTAATCGGAATGGAGAATCGATTTTATGTTTCATCGTCATCAGCCCGTATAACGTCCACTGCTGAACATGGGCCTCCTCCCTCGGGAGGTTTTGTGCGGTTTTTGCCATAGTCACCACGCTTGGCAGGCGGGTTGGTGACCGCAGTATTATGTCGTAACACACAAGGAAACGCTGCCGCCCTGTTCCTGGTATAAGATTATTATAGATGAGGTTATGACGGATTGATATTATAATTTAACTAGCTGACCCGGCAAATAGATGTTGGCCGATTCTCAGACCTACTCAATATGCTCACAAAATTTCATGAGAATCGGTCAAGCCGTTTCGGAGGAGTACGGGAACGAACACTGTGACACGAGAATTTTATATATATATAAGATTTTAAAGCAAAATACAGGTAGGTCAATACTCTTTAAATAAGCAGCTGTTTGATTTTGGTTAGGTTTTACTTTTGAAATGATGACTAAAAAACATAGGTAGTTGCTAAAAGATATCTCAATCTTCCATTGACCATTTGCCAGCATGTGCAAGCTTAGCCCACCCGCAGACAATGTGGGTAGTCTATCCATCAAAGTGCTACAATTGCGACACAACCTCTTATCTTCAGCCAGGTGGTGACAAACGACTCCCCACTGCGCTTAAGCATACTAACACATCATCAACAAAAGTTGAAATGAACGAAACTTAAAAAAAATACTTCGTACTTCTGTACATACAGACTATGAACAACGCATTGGTAAAATTAAAGGGTCACAATTTGTATCCCAATTGCTACAGGAATAAGGATTTGGTTACTGAGATGCGAAACCGAAAATCTCAAAGAGATATTTCGTCGGCACTTTGACTTCTGTTGACTACTTCTTGGCAAGAGATAGCGGTTAATTTGTTTCATAGAACTGTGAGTCAGTGCGGTCTTATAGGTAGAATCATTAAATTGGTTAAGCTGTAGTGTCCATCTCGCTCCCGTGTAGCAGTAAAACCGCAAAATACGAGCTTGAATATCAATATGTATAATGTCCACTCAGACTCAAATCCTTTTTGCTATAGGTGTGCAAGACTGAAAGTCTATGGGGACAAAATACATTATGCTAGCCTACCCGTTGGCGTTTTTTTTATTGCATTTAGGTCGTAGAGGCCTTTGACGCGCAAGGCCTCCTACGCCGCAAGCGATTGGACGACGGCACACAGTACCCATGCTCCATACAGAAATAGCGACGTTATAGGAAATTCCTGTACTAAGGGAATGAATAATTTTATTGCGGAATTTTCACATAAGTAAGTACCTAGTATTAAAGGGCACAAAGATACAATGACTTACAACGCTAGTAATAGATGATAAGCAGATAATAATTTAAAATCATTTTCAAATATAAAAAGTTATAAATTGTCATATTTTTATCAAATAAGTAATGTCTTTACATGATTTTTTAATTGTGTTACGATTGTTTTTTTTAAGTAGGTACCTGCTAATATTGTCTTTTTTTGTTATTTTCAATTTTATAGCACTTAATGTATCTCAATCACAATCACACTATCAATTGTTGGGTGACCAAATAAATAAAAGGTAATATAATTACTATCACATCATGTCATCATCTACGCCTGGTGAAGTATCAAAATCCTCTCATCGTTTTCTACATAAACGTCTATCAGAAAATAGTCCCCAGTTTATCATTAGTGAGAAACGAAGACACATTTATTCAGTGTGCATTATTTATGAGTAAGTTTCCAGTCCTTACAGTATAGGTACCTACATAAGTTGTGTCGATTGTTAGCAGGTTTTATGTGCAACATGCCACTTTTTAGTGAAAATATTTAATATTATTTATATTTCTTTTATTTCAGTTCTGCATGTCACAAAAATTGTAAAATGCAAGTCACCGACTTAATAATAATATGACGACTATTTTTTTGGTCTAGATAGCTCGGTGCTTTTCATAGGTACACCCTTGCTTGCAGTTCATACTTTGTCAAGCATATAAAGTGGAAACACGGCGTGTTTTAGCCCTTATCTATACAAATTAGTAAAATTAAAATGTCTGTGTGTAATGGAAAACTAACAGGTTTCTACTAAATACATTATGAATGCATATTGAAAAAATGTGTGTCTTCCAGTCTGTCTAACTATTTGTTCCGTCTCTCATCTCAGTAACGGCTAGAACGAATTTGTAATGTACCTATAATATAGGCTACTTTATATTTAGTCTGTCTGTTTGTTTAATCGGTTTTTTTGCGATTGACTTGGCTAGCTAATGCTAGTTGAAGCTAGGTAATTGCCGAAATTAAATGTTGTGTTTGATTTTTTGTTACTCCCTTTATCAAGTCACTTTATCTAGATTATCTATTGTAAACCTATTAGTAAGTTATGTCTGGAGAATATCTGCATCCTTCTGCTACCCTATTTCTTCTAGATATTGGTCCATTCACCGAATGTGGTTGCCTGGAAGAGTTTGCTTCAGCGATAAAGCCGCCAATTGCAAAAATATGTGTCTGTTATTAATATTTATTGTTTTTATTTTGCAATAAAGGGTACCTACTTAATTCATTCTTACAATATTGAGAATAATGATACTATCTCTATGTTTAAAGAGCGATGCAACATGTAACCAGTAACCAATATGGGATTCAGTTTTGTTTAGTTAAATTGTGCGCTTGGATTTCCGTTCTGTATTTATTTATTCTTTGATCACTAACAATAAATGAGGTCAAATATTTTTGTGTCCACGTTTCACAAAGTTAATATAATTTTTGCACAAAAATAATAAATCTTGAATTGCCCCGTTTTAACGCAGATAATATAATTAGAGAACGGCGATTTGACCAATCATCTTTTGTTGTGTCTATGTTACGGCTAATAGCCGAAGTGCGGCTACACCTAGGTTTAGCCGGCTACAACTAGGTGCAGCCGACAACTTGCGGTTAAACTTAGGTCAACCTTAATAAGTTCCTATAAGTTCCTCTAAGTTAACTCTAAATTAAACAATACCTATGCAAGGGACAAAAAGGTGTTGGGGTGGTTAAAAAAAAAATAACCTTAACCTAAACCAATGGAGTCGAACAGGGACTTATAAACGCATGTGGCCGACTAACCTAGTTGTAGCCGGCTAAAACTAGGTGTAGCCGCACTTCGGCTATTAGCCGTAACATCTATACTAATATTAAACAGAGAAAAAGTTGTGAGGTTTTAGGGGGTAATCTATGAACATTCGTTTATCAATAGAAAGCCACATAACTTGAGAGTGTCATAGGATATATTTTAAATCGATATTCCCACAGGAACATGTTTTATGCGACTAAAGCGAAACAGCAAGCCATTTTTGAATAGTTCATAGGAAAAAATTCTGGCGACGGACACTATACAGCTTATTTTATAAACATTTCAACCTTAATGTTTCAGTTTTTTTTTGGGCGAAATTGTGAATTTCAAATATGGCGTAGGTATGTATGACGTCAAATACATATTTTTGTAGGCATGAGTCAGAGAGAAGGTAGATTTGATTTAGTACACTCCAGATTTTGTTTATGTTGTCCAAAAGAATTTTGTTTATGCAAATAATTCAACTTTTTTCGTATTATCGAATATTTTGTGTGTTAACTTTATACCATAAAATTGAGCCGTGTTTTTTACATAAAATAAAATACCTAATACGAAGTAACGAATAGAATGACTTTAACGATTATCATAAAGTAGATACATATTTAATGAAATATCCTCTTAATGTCCCGTTTCAAAAATGTGTCACCCCGGAAACTAATCCAACCGTCCACCTAAAATAACCACAAACAAAACAATAAAAAAAAAACAATGACGAACCTAGTCTATGCCCACGCATAAAGAAAAAACAAAGAAAATTAAAAAAAATTACACTTAACGAACCACTTTTTTAAAACCACTTGTTATTATTTTATAACACAGTCAGTTGAATATTAATTTTAACTTTATTAATATTAACTGTTTAATTATTGCGCGTGCGATGTTGCCCGCGTGAAGATTTCACACAAACTAAAATAAGTTCTGAAACATGATTGCATAATACACTGAAAAGCTCCAGTGTAGGGAGACTGTGGTTTAGGAATTTTCACGGACTTTGTCTCTACGATTAAAACAAGACGTATTTTATTGTTTTTGTCGTAGAACTGGATAATGACAAAGTAGATATATATCCATTTTTTTTAATTATAAATAGATATATACTATACTACTATGTAAATAATAATGTTATGAAAGATTTTATCAAGGTACTTTCTTACACATACCTAAGTGTGAATAAACTTTTATCATATTTGTTTACAATCTAATTTATCAGACATTATCTATTTCAAATCACGTTCATTAACTTCTGCTACATGCATTCATTATTATTGTTCGTATACATAAGAAATAATGAAAAATTTTGTCAACTGAATGTAGTTACACAATTTTGGTTTATTGTCATTTTAACTATAACTTACCTATTCTATATCTGGCATATTTAATGTAACAGTCAAATCAATCAATTTTAATTAGTCCACAAATCGAAGCTTATTAATGTACGAGTTAATCTTGCCATCTCTGAATTCCATGTGTACAATAAAGAATAAATAAAATTTATTTGCTACATAAATTATAGCATGTATTATTCATGTTAATAAAACTGAATATTACCTACCTTAGTGCACCTATTATATTGTCTCTGCACCACCCTATGGTTGACTAGGAGAAAATGCCTCGGAATGTACGTCTGGCAAAACATCGTGGCTAATATAAATATATCCGTTCGAAAAAAAGACATTACGTCCACCACGCACTTTTGTAGTTTTAAATTTTTTATTATTTTTTAAAGCAAAAATGGGATACATTACACCCTAATTATTCTACGTTGATGCGGTAAGTGTCATCATTGTATGGTAACATCGAATCATTTCTTATAACAAAAACTGGTCGCTGTCTCCATAACCAACAGAATGATATCCACCCCAATTGGAACCGTCGACTGCCAGCATCTAATTTGGTCGCAGCGAGTTGTTTCACCATCCTTACATACAGCAAATTATTTACAATTCAACATGAATTTGATTCATACATCAACAACTAGAAGATTAATGTCGTTGTTTTAATGCAAGCTGGATTATTTTTGCGCTGGAAAAAATATTGAGAACACTTCTTCATCTTTATTAGTCTGATTACGTCCACAGTTGAATATGGACCTCCTATTAACTGACCTTGGCAAGCCAGGGGGATATAGCATGGCAGGCGGATTAGTGATCGGGCCGGATTCTATCCATCGCCAACGATGGATCGAAGGAGTATCCGGGGGTTTTAGTGGTGAAGGGTCCTCTCCTCGTGGTATTCGAGTTCCACATATACCGCCGCCAGAGCGCGGATACGCTGCAGCGGCAGTGACAAAAAAAAATAGGCGGATTGGTGATTGCAGTAAGATGATGAGTATCCTTGAGTTGACAGATGCTACTGCCAATCCAGCAGGTGTATGTCCCTTACTTGAGACAACCATGCAAAGACATGGTGTGGTCTATTCTAAGCTGGAAACTACAGGTCCAGAATTTGCTTCATACATCAACAACTAGGAGAATTATTCCGATATTTTAAAGCAAGCTGGATTATTTTTACGCCGGATAAATAATTGAAACATCATATTTTAATCCAGTTAAAATTAACCATGTTTGATGCTTTTGGATACTTTACAGGATCTGGGTTCTTATCAGAAGTTCTTGTAGTTTGTTTAGAAGAATAGCTGTTCCGCGCTGTTTCAACCTTATTGATCCCGTTCCCATGGGTGCTTCTTAATATGTATACGCCTATAGCATAGGTATGCTATCCCTGGATAACTTAGCTGAAAGAATGGTGAAAGAATTTTCAAAATCGGAATCCCGCAGTAGTACTGGAGATTATCCTGACAAATATCTACATATCCTTACAAACTTTAGATTGTCTAGCCTCCAGACCCTTAGTTTAAAAACCTTTGAAGCCCTCGTAGACCTGAAGGCAACTACTCAGTAGCGTAGCGGTATTTGGCTAGCTTTAAATCTCGGAGGTCGTGGGTTCGAACCCCTCGCCGGAAAGGAAATCTGGTTGGTTGAGGGACTACCCTCCGTGCCTCGGAAAGCAGGTTAAGCCGTCCCGATTGTTATAATATCATCTATGATAATCGTTTATCAAGGAACGAGCAGCAGCGTTTCCTTGTGTGTTACAACATTATACTGCGATCACCAACCCGCCTGCCAAGCGTGGTGACTATGGCAAATACCCTCGCTCGGGAGAAGGCCCATGTTCAGCAGTGGTCATTATACGGGCTGATGTTGTAGACCTGGAGTCCGAGAGGCCCGCGAACTGTAAAGTATAGCGCAAAATTCTATAAGCATCATTCCTCAATTTCCCCACCAGCGACCGCCCTAAGCCGAGTTCTAAGTCCCACAGGGGACGCCTTCTTACGCAGTTTGCTTAGTTAGTAATATTTAAACCATTTACCATAGAGGCTGGAGATCGGCTCGCCTTTATGTCCGGTGAAGTAGCACATAAAAAATTGATTGTTTAATTGATAGAATTTATTTTGCACGTGAGCGGTGAATATGTTAACAAAGGATGAGTATGACAGTTTCCAATACGTAACTCGGATAAGCTAATTCGTACGTTAGGTATCTATCACTAAACCTAGTTGAAGTCACGTCTCAATGTGCGTCATTGCAAATAAAGTCACACAAGGCACACTGACAACGATGTCAGTTACTTATGAATATTTATGTACCTATTTATAAAAAAGAACCGTGCAAGTGCGAATCGGACTCGCTCACGAAGGTTTCTGTACCATTTTACACAACTTTAGACACGATAATAGATACCAGCTTTCCGCGCAGTTTCACCCGCGTAACCCTCGTTCCCCTAGGAACTTCATAATGAAATATAGCCTTCCTCAATAAATAGGCTATCTAGTACTGAAATATTGTTCTAATCGGACCACTAGTTTCTAAGATTAGCGCATTCAAGTAAACAAACATACAAACTCTTCAATTTTATGTATTAGATTTTGAAATAAAGAATCATTTTAAATATTGCCGTTATTAATATCGAGAAATAGACGGCAAAAAGATCGTGGATGCGTCGCGCACTCTTCTCCGGCGGGTCAGGTAGATTTTTAGGAATAGGCTACTCAAATCATTGGTGCTCAAAAAATTGAGCTGAACGAGGAATACATTCATTGGATGTGCGCACCCAATGTGCGATCAACCTTAGTGTGAAAAGCGAAAAGTTGCTTTGAGTTTAGATGTATTTTGTGTCCTTGAATTGTGTTTGTAAAGTGCCTAGCGACGTACAATTTACCGGCAATTCCTGCACTGAAAAATATGATGCTCTAATATGTGCTGTAATGTTGTTTTCAAATAAAACGTGCTAGTGCATCAGTCTTTATTATTAGGTTTATATTAACCATCATCTTGAATCACAGTATCAAATAAACACGGTGCGTCATGATAATTTTTTAATAGTGTTTCTTATAAAAAAGTTAACTTTATCTATGTGTCGTAGGTATATGTTCAATTTTTCAATCTTAAGAGTAAATACTTCTCTACCTATAGTGCAGCGTGCAGTGTGCCTTGCGTTGCATACGGGCGGTATCTACTTACTAGAGGGCGACTTAAAATCACAGTTTACCTAATAGAGCTCAACAAAAACATGAGAAAACGATGCGTAAATTTTAACAAAGTTCTCTTCATACATACTATCTGAAATTTAAGTTTATCTCCTGTCTCTTTTACACAACTTGCGTCACCAAACGCTGGCACCAAAATACCTTCAATGTTTACCAGTTAATAACAACAGCCGTGTATATATGTAACCGATGCAGTTCACAAATCTTGGACAGCTCACAAACTGCGCATTGGAGTAACAAGGTCACTCAATGGCATACCTACCTCATACTTACTACTGTGACATCGACGAGATAACCAGCAACGCCATCTAACAACTAGCATACGAAATAACCTGTATCTTGCAATACAAGTTCGCAAGCCAATTCGAACATATACAAGTTCTGAATATCAACAAGTATAGTAGCCGTCGGTCGCCTGGCATACCACCTCACCCGGCAAAGAAGATCTTCGTTTTCTGTGTAGATGTTACAGTCAAAACTCTTAACCAGTCAAAAGTAGGTTCTTTTAACTAGCAAAATCAGTCAAAACTAACGTTACCTAACCTAAAACTACTTTTGACTGATTTTGTTAGTTAAAAGTACTTTTGACTGGTTAAGACTGGTTTTGACTGCAACATAGACACCACCAACCGTTCCTCTGCACTACTTTCATGATACCTTCAGATGGTGACGAGGAGACTGGCTGATAGCTTGGCTATCAGAATAGACCACTCCATATCTTCCCATGGGTGTCGTAAACGCGACTATGGGACATACCTACAACTGATGATTGGGCAGCACATTTATCAGCTCAAGAGACCTTATTGAGGGATATTATTAATGCACACAGAACGCCGCGCTCTCAGATGAGTTGAGCTATCTGTATAGTCGGTAGGTACGCACGTTTCTAATGTCCTTACATTTGGATTCCTCTGACACTTGTGGATTTAGGTTCGAATAATTTTAACCGTTAAGCCTCTAATGCAGCGTTGGCCAACTCAATAAGAAATAAGATTGACTGTTTACCTACTTTGTACGATCTATGAAAGATGAAGAGTTAATTTGAGTGTTTGGTCTCCGATTTTTATAATTCTGTCACAGTTAAATAGCTCATTTATCGAAGAAGGCTATAGCCTATACATATTTAATTATGATGTTCCCACGGGAACTGGAGTAAAGCGAGTGAAACCACGCGTCTGTGGCACGTACAGCGGTGGATTTATACTAGGGGCAGTCGGGGCTAGTGCCCAGGGCGGCAAATTTACTAGGGCGGCGAAATTGAAAAGTGTACAAAAAAAATTCCAGTCTTATCAAGATTTTAAATATAATTGATTCATTTTTTTAATTAATCATTTTTTATTTTATTGTTTTTGTTTAATGTTTTATTTTCTTTAATTCAATATTTAACAAATTAAAATTCATCGATAATATTAGTCGTTCGAATCTAATATGGGATATATCACGCTATATGACGGGATGGAGATGTACAACTGTCAGGTCGGGACCATTTTAGAGTTAATAATTTTAGTGTCATTCTTGACAATCTGGATTCCGAATTACGCAAAAGATGTGTAGCGTATGAAAAGATTCAGGAAAAGTTGTCAGTTATTACTGAAATTGGCAATTTGGATAATAGAGAAATTCGTGAACGAGATGAACGTAAGAATTGTTTATTCTTCAGATCTCGAGTCATCATTAGATGACGAATTTTTGCACTTCCATGCTTATTGCACTGAAAAAATAATGGAACGAAATTCACCTTCCGATCTTTTGAAAGTTTTGCATACGACCTTTATACTGAATTTCCAAACGTAGAAATCGCATATCGAATATTCATGACACTCTAGCTGTAACAAACTGTAGCGCAGAAAGATCGTTTTAATGTTTGAAAAGAGTTAAAAAATTATAACGTTCTTCAATGAGTGCAAATAGACTCAATAGCTTAGCTATTCTATGCATCGAATTAGACGTACTTCAACGTTTAGATTGCGAAGATTTTATCGACCAATTTGCAATTAAAAAAGTCAGGCGTGTCTGCCTGTGAAAAAAGTAATGTAGAACAATTATGAGTCAACCTTAGTGCAAAATTTATAATTCGTAGAAAAAAAAACAAATATTTTTTTATGTTTATGAAGTACATAGTAAATAATACATTTTCGGCGGTAAATAAGTTATTTTAATTTTTAAAAATAAGGTGTATAAACTATAAGTTTGAGTAAAATTTCAGTAATGGGGCGGCATTTTTTCTGGTGCCCAGGGGCGGCATAAGTTTAAATCCGGCCCTGGGCACGTATTTGTAGACTAAAAGGTACTAAAATATCACTTTTTATTTATAAGTTGATCGAATGTAGGTAATAGCTGCCGGGATCAACCAGTCGATCGTGATCGACCGTTTGGACACTCCTGCACTAGAGTATTCAAGTAACTTATACAATTGGAGATTTATTTTATGACTTTACAGACTACTAGCTAGGATCATCATACATAATATAGCCTATGCCATCCGGGGATAGTGTTGCTTTACAACGGTAAAAGAATTTTTATTTATTTATTTAAACTTTATGCACGCTCCATCTAAGCGTACAGAGGCGGACTTAATGCCAAAGGCATTTTCTACCAGTCAACCTGAATTTTTCAAATCGCTCCAGTAGTTTCGGAGCCTATTCAATACAAACAAACAAAGAATCAGATCTTTTCTCTTTATATAAGATACAACCTCAAAATTGCTATAAACTTTATAGCAATTTTGAGGTCGTCGTTTATGCTTTATAGTATAAAGCATAAAAAAATACTGAGTTGGATGTTGGACACCAGCCAAAGTACCGATACGGAATACCGATCGCAAACGATCACATTAAATTATTAAGTGCTGGCTGCTCTTCGCGACTTCGTTCGGATTTTATAAGCTATTTCACAATGAAAGTCCTATCTAAATCGGTACTAGGTACAGTTTTGGAGATTAGGTGGAACTCACGGAAAAGTAAACAAGACTAAAGTCGCTAGTTTATAGGAGGAGTTGGAACTTTCCAACTCCTATACACTTTCTTATTAAATTCGATGCGGGATCTAAGACATTTAGGCCTAAGCCTAACAGCTTAGAGCCTCTATCGTGTGTGCCGCTGTTGATCCTGGCTTACAGGAGTTCCAGTGGCGGGGGTGTGGAAGGGATTAGTCCCAGAAAAAATACAAAAGTCGCGTATATAGGTATGCCTTAAAAAAGTAGCCAGTGAAAGTCCCGTCAATATAGCCCTTACTGAGATATGGCGTAAAAAACAAAATTAAAGGCAGACGTTTAAAAAAGTGGAATGTCTATATTAAGGTTACACCAATAAGTATATATGAGTTATCACATAGTATTTTCAACACAATCTGTATGAATACCGGTGTCGTATACAATAATAGGATGTCTATTATTGTATACGACGTACATTGTATATAGCACTAATCCTACTAATATTATAAACGCGATAGTTAGTAATACGGATGGATGGATATTCGTTACTCTTTCACGCAAAAACTACTGAATGGATATGGCTGAAAGTTTACACGCGGATAGTTTATAAGCTGGATTAACATATAGGCTACAAAATATCACGCTCCGACCCACTGGAGCAGAGTGACGGGGGTAAAACCGCGGGGCGCAGCTAGTCTCATATCCATAGCTGCATCTTTAATCTCCATTGTAACTCACACTATTATCCAGTGAATATGAACACAAACTGTGCGTTCAGTGCCAAGTAGTAACTCTGCCGCCCAGTTACGCACAAACAAGACAGTTATTATAATAGGTCAAAATAACAAAATACAAGGTTGATGTGTGAAGAGATTAAGCAAATTGTTTTAATTAGAAGCCATACCATAACGACATCTCTATGCCATTAGTCTAAGAGCCCGTGAACCCCAGACCTACGTTATTTTATAAAAGCTGAAAGTTTGTCAGCGCATGCTCCCAACACAGGTAAGAACGATGGACCATAATGAAGTTTGGGTTACAGTGGCTTTGGCAGGTAAACGTTACTAAAGTTGTGTAAAATACCGATCCAATTACATCAAATAATAAAGTGTGATTTTTTGGAATTACCTTTAGAATATTATTAAAAATCACGTTATTCATTGCCAGACACTTAACATCGTGGCAACCCCTTGCCAGACACCCTTAATGTTATCGAAATTATAATTTATTTATAATTGGCATGTATGCCAAGCCCGAAAATTACTATATTCGGTTCATTTCATAGCAGCTCGGCGCGATTTCACCTCCGTAACTCTTTTTCCCGTAAGAACTTCATAATATAATAGTCTATAGTCATCCTCAATAAACGGACTATCTAACACTGAAATAATATTTCAAATTGGATCAGTAGTTCTTGAGGTATGCGAGTTCAAGCAAACAGTGTTTGATAGCCCATTTATCGAGGACGGCTAAACCTACGCGGAACGGAAGTTACGCGGGTGGCACCGGGCGCGGGAAGCTAGTGACATATATTTCCAAAATTAATAAAGACATTTTTCTCTCTCATTACTAACCACTAACAGTTGATAGTCAATTTGGTGAGTTGCTCAATTTAATAACAGATAGTGATAGTTCAACTCATACGTGCGGACGTTAAACTTTACGACCTTAGATCCAGGGTCGTCAAACTGCGGCCTTCATGTGACCTATAGATAGGGTTGCCCCCCGTACTATATTATATCGTACTACTTATATTTCAGTCAAATGTTTTTTTTTATTTTTATTTAATAGTTTAGCACTAAAAAGTACATGGTGGACTTAATGCCGATGGCATTTTCTGCCAGTCAACCATAGGGTGGTGCAGAGAAAAAGTGGTAGGTGCACAGAAATAACAAAGTTATGAGGAAAATGAATACCATATTGGTAGGTACATGAACTAAAATATACCTACTTTCTAATAATACATAGATAAATAATACTATACATACTAATACTTTATTCATTACACATACTTATTATAATACTTACTATACATATAGGTATATGAACTATGTCTACTCAAAAAAAAAAAGAAATCAATCGTCGCTACCGCGGCACTGACAGTTGTTTAGTGATATGCTCGCGTACTTTTTTCTTAAAACAGAGACGATTTTTAGCCATCCTGACTCCGAGAGGAAGCGCATTCCATAAAAGTATGGACTGAACAAAGAAAGAAGAATGAATAAAATTGGAACGGTGTGGGGGACAGTGTAAGAGACGATTATGTAATGAACGTAGGGATTTATTATGATTAGTAAATCGATATTTGAACTCAGATGTAAGATACGAAGGAGAAGTGGGGGAGTCTAACAAAGAAAAGAGAGTTGTCAGTGCTCTCATGTTTCGTCGTTGCCGGATGGGCAGCCAATTAAGTTGGGAACGATAGTTAGATATATGGTCATACTTGCGGAGATTGAAAATGAATCGAATGCAGTTATTCAAAAGTCGGTCCAATTTATTGAGTTGATCTGCATTCAGGTCAAAGTAGCAAACATCGCCATAATCAATAATGGGAAATATTAAAGCCTGCACCAGCATTACCTTTGTTTTGGAAGGCAGAAAGATTTTTAAACGATAAAGCCTTCGCAAGAGAGCGTGGAACGGTAGACAGAAACACGCTTGTACGATATCACGTTATACATAATCAAAGTTAATAGAAATCACTATTCCCAGATATTTCGCCGAAAACACTGTTGGTAGAAAACACGGATCGAAGATATGACGGTCCATCGAAAGCACTGTCGACAGAATTCTTGGTATACCTATAGATATCACTCTTCGTCGTAAACATTATTCATAGAAATCACTGATCCCAGATACCTTGGCTCGCAGAAACTGCATTTTGTTAGTTGTTAAGTTACATATTGTTCATAATATAATAATAGTAATAATAATTCGTTTATTTTATTCAAGTAACTGTGACTCAATTTATTAGTACATACATAAAAATTACTTAGCCTATGTTAGTATGCTGTATATTCTTATATTTTATTACATAAATTAAGTTAATAATAAAGTACTAAGCCATTCCAAACTATGTTTGTGAAAAACTTCATTGTACGTTAGTGTAACCTTTTTCGTTTTAAACGTTATCCAAAAAAATAAGTTGTTAAATATTATAGAAAAATCCTCATAAATTTTATTAAAAACTATAAGAATTATGTGAGTTAGGAAAGCTTTAAAAAGAAAGTATTTTCCATATACAAACTTACACTCCTTATTTCACAAATTTGCAAGGGTTGGTAAAAAAATTACTACATTTGAATTGCTTTATTTTAAAAACATTTTAAATTTGAAAAACCTACTATTAAAACAATAGAAATTTCCTCCTATCCTTCAACCCCTAAGGGGGTAACCCTTAGTGGTGGAATTTTGTAAAATCCCGTCTTAGTGAACACCTATGTTTTTAAAGGAACTCCTATGCAAAATTTAAGACATCTGGCACTTGTAGTTTCTGAGATTTCGTGATGAGTGAATGACCTTTCGCTTTTACAATAATATATATAGATTAGATTAGATATCGTTTCTTCAGAAAAAATGCAGTTTCTGCGAGCCAAGGTATCTGGGATCAGTGATTTCTATGAATAATGTTTACGACGAAGAGTGATATCTATAAACCAAGAATTCTGTCGACAGTGCTTTCGATGGACCGTCATATCTTCGATCCGTGTTTTCTACCAACAGTGTTTTACGGCGAAACGTGATATCTGGGAATAGTGATTTCTATTAACTTTGATTATGTATAACGTGATATCGTACAAGCGTATTTCTGTCTACCGTTCCACGCTCCTCGCAAGATGCCTGTAACACGACTACAAATACAAGTCATTTGCTTTTGCCTGCTAAGTGAAGAATCGATAAACAAACCGAGATCTCTCACGCTAGGACAGAAAGGTATTACGGTCTTGTCAAGTGAAATCGGAGGCAAGCAATTTACGTCAACTCTAGCTAACAATCTAGTACTACCCACCAGCATAGCTTGGCACTTTAACGGGTTTACCAGTAAGCCAAACCTTCTAGACCAGTCATCTAGCGCTTTGAGATCCCGATTCACTCTATCAATTACTTCTGGCAAGTTATCAACGTTACCTTAGGAATATAATTGCAAGTCATCAGCATAAAGATGGTACGCACACTGAAGATCATTAGAGACAAGGTTTATAAAAACTGAAAAGAGAAGTGGAGAAAGAATGCCGCCTTGAGGTACACCAGTATCTAAATTGCACCAATTTGATGACGAGTCACCACCATGAACAGACTGCTGGCGGTCCCGAAGATATGATGAAAACCACTCCAGTGCTGAAGCACTAGAATCAGAGACCATAAAATGAGACAGGATGGATAGAGGATGTCGTGACTGACGGAATTAAAGGCATTTGAGAAGTCTACTAACACTGTCAGTTTCATATCCTCCATACCTTTCCTAATATTAATTTAATAATTTCACTTTTAGGAGAGCGGTAGTGGTGCTGTGACCTGGCCTGAAGCCAGATTGGAAAGGGCTAATTAGATTATGGAAAAAGATAAAGTGAGAAAGTTGTTTGTGAACAACTGACTCAATTACCTTGGAAAGGAAAGGAAGAATGGAGATTGGACGATAATGATTAGGAATAGATGGATTGGATATCGTAGGAACTGGGAGGACATAAGCTTTCCGCCATTGGTCAGGGAAAGATCCGGAGTGTAGAGAGAAATTGACCAAATGCATAATCACAGGGAGGAGGGGGTCCAGGATAGGGATTATCATGCGTCGGCCAATACCGTCATGACCAACCGCATTGGACTTGATGGATAGGATAGTAGTTTTGATCTCATCTGTATCAACTGGAGTGAAGTGAAAAGCTTTAATATCTGGACGTCTTAAACTATTAATATAGTTTATTGTTTGACATTTGATCAGCTGATCCATAGCAGAAGTGGTCGAGAAATGTAGATTGAAATCATCTAGTATAATGAAACTGGATTATTAAGAGAGTGCCTCGTCTTACCAATACCCAGAGTTCGGAGGAACTTCCAAATACCGGCAGGAGTAGAAGAAGAAATGTTGTCATGAATATGTCGGCGTTTGGCGTTGCGCACCATCTGGTTACACCGATTTCTTGCAAGCTTGTAACTATCCCAATTATTCTCATTACGTTCTCTTTTGAACTCACGGAAGGCCCGATCTCTGCGCCTCATGGCCATACGAATCCCACGAGTCACCCAGGGCGCTGGTGGGTGCTTCTTCTTAATTGCTTTTATTGGAGCATGTTGATCGTATAGTTGAGTTATCTTGTCATTAAAGTAACTCAGCTTCTCGTTAATAGAATCTGTCTGAGTAAGTGGTCTCCATTCTATTAATGACGCATCTCTGCAAAGGTTATCCACATTCATCCGAGCAAAGGAACGCTGGTGCAGCACTTTAAGTTTAGGTTTGGGGGGAGAAAGGATATAAGGCAGGAAAATAAGGTCATGGTTGGAGAATCCAGGAGCACAATGTTGCCCATGAGAGGCAACTAAGGAGGGGTTTGAGGTGAGGATAAGGTCGAGCCATGTATCGTCACCAACAAAATTGTGGTGTGTAGCTTGCAGAGGTAAAATTTGCAAGTTGCATGACTCGACTATGTGGGTGAGTTTACGGGAACGAGGTGAATTTGGAGCAAGTAGGTTGGTGTTGAAATCGCCCATGATGATGTGGTGTGCATACTCAGAACCCAAGGACTCCAAAACCAATTCCAAATCGGTGAAGTACTCTGCATTGGGAGGACAGTACGAAACTCCAATAACGCACTTGGTCCCTTTAATAACGACTTCCAGAAAAAGGAACTCTGCAGAATGTACCTACTATATGTTATATAAAAATAATATAGTACAAAAAGAACTATAGGTATTTTTTGGCTTAATTCGCCCCATTAAAAAATTTAGACAGCACCCTCAGCGCGGCATATAAAAACAATGAAAATAAAAGGTCGTTGAGCGACTCTGGAGTCATTAAGAGGGGCCTCCGGACAAAATCTTAATCCAGCACTGTATGGATCATACACGTGGAAAAATAAATGTGTACTATTTTTTTTCCTAAATTTGCCAAAAGTACTATTTATACATACATGAGATAAGACCTGTTTCCCAGCGGGGTAGGCAGAGACAATGGCCCTCCACTTGCTACGATCCCTACACACATCTTTCGCTTCATTCACTCTCATAACATTTTTCGTCGCACGTCGGTTTAGTTTGGATCTTATTTGACCTTTTGCGAGGATGTATCCGATTTGGTCAGAGAACGTTCGTCGAGGTCATCCGCTTCCGACTGTGCCACTCAAACTTGCCATGTATACCATAGTACTGTATATTTAGCAACTTTTTGTAAAAAGGACTATATTAAACAAAAAAAAAAGGTGGCAACCCTACCTATACACGACATTTACGAGGCCCGCGTGCGACAACGACAGCTGCACTATAGCCTATACATACACTATACATTTTGCGGCTCGTAGACAGGTTCCTCTTTCCCACTGGGCCCACTAGGCACGTACCTAGGGCCCCGCGATAGATTTTGGGCCCCCTAGTCACTACTCCAAACGATAGCCGATACCCACTCTAAGGACTAATCGTAATGCTTAGTGTGGATTACGTTATATTATCTACTCATCATATCTCATTTCACCGTAAATAATTAAAAATAAAGCTTAAACTTTTCATATCTGCGTTCTTTGTAAAAAAAATATTCTAATTTACTAAGGTCATAGGGGCCCCATTATCCTAATGTGCCCAGGGCCTCTATCTAATAGGTGAAAAAAGGCCCTGCGTAGATGCGGTGATTCCTCACACACACGCATACAACTTTTTGACTATCTACTAGCTTTAGATAAATGGTTGGTCTTGCGAGCTCGCTCAAAACCGCTCCGTAAAAACGGCAACTCAATATTGTAGTGTGTAAAAGACACATTACCGATGGTATGTGATCCTGATGTCCTTCTTATTTCTAGTAGTATTATTTTTACATATACTTAATAATAACCAAAATTTAATTAAACTTTCGACACGTTCTTCCCACATAGTGTGACTGGCTCAGATACGACAATTTCGGCGTACTATTTTTTGCCACATTTGTCGAGTATTAATGCGGTTTCTAGTCGAACGCGTAAGACCAATATTTATATAAATTTGTGACTTATTAGACTTGACTGATTATTGAAGGAATAATGGCATTTCGTATATATATCTAAGTCTTATTTCGTTTCGCAAGGGTTCAAAAAATGGGCCCTCAATCCAGATGCACATTGGCACGCAGCCTATTGTCACAATATACTGGATAACATTGCCTCGTATTACATTGGGATGTAACATAATCATCGAAATGTAGGTATGATACCTCTATGCTTCGCCTGGTATTTTTAAGTAAAAGGATTGTAGTCAACTAGTTTAGTATAGATTTACTAATATAAAGAGAAAGTTTTTTTTTTTTGTTATACATATTTGTTTCGAATAAACTTAAAAACTATTGGACGATCATTCTTTCATCATTAAGCCAAGGATACACTAGGGGACAAATGTCGTGCGACACGTGTCGGGTGGGGGGTGGGGGTTGGGTGAAGTAACACGACATTGTCGGACTTTGGTCGACATGTCTGGCAACATCGCACGACACGTGTCGCCAACTACATCGAATGAAGTAGCGCGACGGGACTTCGCTCGACATGTCTGGCAACATCGCACCGCAGCCAACAACACTACCTCGGTGGGTGTAATGATATCGATTGCCTTGTGAAACAAAACTTCGTGATGTCGCCAGATATGTCCGGCGAAGCTTCGCGAAGTTGCACGACTTCGCCTGACGTCGCTACGGACATAAGTCGCGCGATGTCGCCAGATATGTCAGGCGAAATCGGCTGGCTTCGCTTGACATGTCGTGGCACATTTGTCTCCTAGTGTATCCTTGGCTTTAGAATGCTACATTATCCCTGAGTAATATAGACTACTACTTTACTCAAAATGTGCACCCGTGCAAAGCCGGGGCGGGCCGCTTGTTTTTCATAATTATCTGAAAATAACTACAACTAAGTTAATCACACCCAAATTTAACTCCAAGCAGTTAACATTCTAATTATAATGTAAAGGGATAAAATAAAAGCAGCAATTAAAATAAACAAATTTTAATTTATTGATATAATAACTAAAAAAAAATATTTTACACAATACATTATAATTAGTATTATACCACTAAGAATAATTATTTTTCATTAAACATATTAAAGACGCGGACTAGCAAATAAAAGTTAACTAAGGTATACAATCTTTTGTGAGACGTTAGGTATTTCATGATACACAATTTCATGGATTTTACGATTGATTTGAGGATATTTTGTATCGTTCTGTTTCCTATTATCATTAAGTTTAGGCTTCTTTATCCCTGATTACCATACCATCATTCTGTTTATACCTCTTTTTTAAGTATATTTATAGTTTAAAGGTTAAAATATGGCAGTCCATTCCAATAATAGGATGTAAAAGTGAGAAAAATTGGTCTGAATACACAATAAACTGAATACGAACCATCAAAACTATCCATTAAATATTCATATAATGCTATTATATAAGTTATCGTACATTGATCTGAAAAGAAGCCGTTACAGTAGAAAACAATTTTTTTTATTATTATTTAAAAAAGAGTCTTATCCTAGGCGTAAAACTAGCAGACCAGAGCTAACTTCAGATTAAATTCTAAATATTTGTCCAACGTTGGCTGAAAGCCTGTTGTCTCGCGCGCTTTTTACTGTCTATAGCCGCCAACATCGCAGCCATTTTGATTTTCCCTTTTACGTTGGACAAATAATTCCCATAATACAAAATTACCTTACGTATAGACAAATAGATACATGCGTGAACATATATATCATTATTTTCAAAACGTGTTTAATCAACATAATAATTCACACACCGGTTATTTATTATTAAATAATTTCTCGATTTTAATGTGAGATACAAAATGGCGGAACAAGATTTTTGATATGCCATTTTTTATAATTAAAAACATTCATAATTTGTCTTTGGAGCTTCGATCGGTTAAAAAAACATTTCTTGTTCAGTATTCACCGCCTTTGTGCAATATAAATATTATTTTAATTGAGCATGACAAATTATAGAAATGAAGTTGATTAAATTGTTTCAAACAATAAACGTAAGCATATTGTATATACTCTTACCGCTCTTAATAGTCTCGTCAGACCTCGTCTGCCTAATACAAACATCTATAATATAACCTATCTAAGACAAAAGGCTTAATTTTAACAAAAAAAAAAAAGAAAAAAAAAAACAATAGCAACACAACCATCCATCGATTGTGTATAAAAGCCGACAAACAATAATAATTATAAAATATTTTGTGCTTAAAATCCCAACAAATACTGCAACGAATTAAAACTAATGTTACAAAGAAAAAATGGCATCGATTTTTTTCAGATAGCAACACAGAATGTTCGAGTTACAAATGCCTATTAATTAAACTTGTATATTATTTCTTAGTACCTAAAGCTAGCTTAGTCTAGAAAAATGAACTTATAGGACGATGATTTGATCTCGTTTCGTCCGACTTCTAAATGTTTTCAAGGGATTACACCATCGCATGAAGACGAGCGATCTCTGCACGTTACATTAACATGGTAACCCGTGCATGGTAAGGTCAAAACGTTACCGTACGCTTATTTAAAATTAACCATCTATGATTCAAATATGTCGTCCTTTTCAACGCTTCAAAATATATTGAAGACGGACTAAGTACTAAGATGAGACATATTTAAGTTACAATATATTACATCAAAACATTACTATATTGAATCAATATTTCGTATTCAAATGACGGTAGTTCAAAATACGGCGCGTATGTCTTTCCTACTCTCTCATTGGATGTACAAGTAAGATAGAACGACAAAATGGCGTCTCGCCAGTATTTAAAATTCAAAAACATATGTTTTTTTGTAATGTATGTAATACAATGTAAGTATAATAATGAATTTATCTTTATTTATGTAAGTGAAAGCAGTATAAATATATAAAATAGTGCGTAATGATAGCGGTACCCAGTCATCGTTTACGCGACCATTGTTTTTGTCTAAACAAATAAAAAACGTTTTAATTTCAGTGTAAAAAAAGTTGATAAAAGGTAAATACGATAGGAATTATATAATAAGTAAACGTCCTTTTGCTTTCGTATATCATATTTATCCTTATTGTAAAAACTGCTTTTTCTTTCTCAAAATTTCTTTGTTCACCAATATTAATTAGATAAAATACCAGTTTCGCGTAAACGAGACACACCGACGATTATTATCATAATTTGTGTTCTTAATATTTGAGAACATTATCCAGAAATGATCGTGCATTCGAGACTTCATCAAACAATTTCATATAAACTTTTACGCCGAAGGAATGGAGATAGAAAATGCATTTATCATTAGATTTTTGTGGAATTTTGTTTGAAATACATCGACTCTTGAAGTATCAAGATTGTGTGCGATTAAAGCATCCCTTTAGTAATGTTACTACATGCATGGTAACCACATAAGCCAAGGAATTTTGAGCACGTACTCCAGGCTTAATTCATTACTGAATAGGACAATGAAAATTAGATTGTCAGTGGTTATATTACACTACACGTGTCAGCGTTGAGAAACTTAGTTCTTTTATAATATACCGATGATATAGTGCAATTGGGGAGAATGATACAAAATTGTATTGGATATAGATAAATTATATTGTATGTCAAAGTATAAATCATTGTAATTGGACGCTTAAAGCCTAGAATTAAGATTTAGATTTCAAGTTACAATTCGTGAATGTCAGTATAAAGGTATTTGCACACAAAAGCTTGACATTCTAAGATTAACACACGATTGTATAGATAGTGTATCGACTATTTTCGTGTGAAAATACCTTTATGGAGGTACAAAAAATGATTTCATGGTCAACGGAGATCAGTATTATCTCATCAAGTATCTTATTTCGAACGGGTGTGGACTAAACTAGAACATAATATTTAATATACATATAATATAGCTCAATCACATTCAAAGATTACATTACAGTGACGAGAAACAAATATAAAATAAAAATTATTTTTTTCAATAAATTACGCATAGATATATTTATAATTAATATTTGGTTCTTTAATTGTAGTTTTAGCTGGTACGACATACGTTGTGCGACGATGTCACCTGCAAACAATATTTAATTGTTTAGTACAAGCATTTATTTTACATAATATAAATTAAAAATACTTTTGATAAGTTATTTTATGTGTAATTACTAACGAATAAATCTTTAATACTTTAACATTGGTAAAGATAAAATTGCTAGGTACTTCAAAATTAATCATTTTCAATAAATATTCAAATATTAGAAGTGCATAACATTTAGGTAAGCAATGCGATAAAATATCATTAATTTAAATTTGATTGCAACTAGTTTCACACGTGAAATCATCATCAGGCCATATAACGAACACTGCTGAACGTGGGCCTGCTCCCTAGGAAGGGTTTTTGTCATATCAGTCTAAGCAAGCGGGTTCAACACTGCAGTATTATATTCTAACAGGCAAGAAAACACTGCTACCCATTCCCTAGTATACGATTGTTATAGATAATGTTTAACAATCGGGACCAACAGTTTAACATACTTTCTGAGCCAACCAGTCCCGGAAAGAAATCTTACAATTTAGGCAAAGATATCTAGTCCGGTGTGGGGATTAAAACATAAAACAACTTACCAATAAACAGAAAATGATTCCAGGCAGCCTCGGACCCCTCCCAGAGGACACCAGCGTCTATCGTTAAATCATTTATAATCATTATCAATATATAAATATGTATATAAACGTTATGCAGAACTATGGAACTTGGCGCACTTACTCACGCATCTACGTACACATACATACAAATGTAAACTACGTACCACCCTAAAAGTTGTTTAAATGCTTTTAATATTGTTTAGAAATTATAATTATAAATAAATAAAGCGATTTTCATCTCGGGTTCTGCCCGTTAGAGGTGTCGTATTGTATCATAACTTTGTGCGCACTTAGGTTTATTGATTTATGCGTTAGATTGTGCGTACATTAGAGATTTGGAGTTGAAGAGTTAAATGTAGCGTCATTCTACCCGCGTCGTTACCGCGCGGGCATACAATAAGTTATCATCGATATCATCACACAATACGACATTATCTACTAGTCACTTGTGCATCATTAGATCAGAAGTTAATGACAATGACTGGACAAGTCTTTATACAGAATAAGTTTAGTTTAGATATACCGCCCCTCAAAGACCATACAACATGATTCTTAGTATAGTAAAAATGTATATTTTAATTATTAAACTGTGATTACTCATTGAAATTTCTTCAAAGCTTTTGTGTCAAACATTACATGTATTCGTTCGTACAACATTTTCACTATACCAAGAGACATCAGCGAATCAATAGTCTGAATACTTGGAATATCAAATGGGAGAAAGCTAAGTAGACGGCGAATACAAAACTAGGTGTGTGGGAGTGAGAGGTGCTTAGTTCCAGATGCGCAGGAACGAGTCCCAGGAGCCCGTGGCGACCGCCATGCCGTTCTCCGTCACGCCCAGGCACGACACGCGGTTGTCGTGCCCGGCCAGGATACCTGCCGCACGGGAAACAACAACACATTAGTCATAAAGCATTTTTTAAGTAATTGAGAATACCATTTTAAGTTACTGATAATGGAACTATAAATTTTAAAGCAGTTTAATACTGGAAAAAGAACTCTAAAGTAAGACAAATATATAAAAAACTATGATGTCATATTTCCAAAGTTACTAATTGTTTTTGGTGGTAAGCCTTTTGTATAAACTTCAGGCTTCAACTTCATTCTTTGGAAATGGGTCATCAACTTTTTAAATTTAAGTTACTATTTAATTTATGACTACCACAAATGTAGTGTACCCGTCATGACGCCACATGAAACAGATTTAATTCTCCACGAGAAAAAAAAATCGACTACTGGAACCGTTGCAAAATTCTTTCACGATTAGAAAGCTAAATTTTTCAAGAGTAACATACACTTGAGAGCAATAAAATCGCACACCCCTTGTAATTTGGTTTATTACTGATTGTTTTCTAAAATCTAAAGATATTGAGTAAAAATCATTAGACAAAATTAAAGCATACAAGCTTAGCTTTACAAAAACATAAAATTAAAATCATTGACCTTTACGTAACTTACAAAAACCGACCGTACACCGAATTCCCCAAATTCACGCGTTTGCGTTGTCACTACTTGCACCCTTAGCCGCAGGTATAAAAAGGTCGGTTTATTGGAATTTTTAATCAGTTGCATACCGAAGGTCAACGTGATAACATCTCTACTGGAAGCATACGGATTTACTGGAAAAATATGGATACCACGCCCGCAGAAGCCGCTCAAGTTATTGCCTTGCTCGAAGCAAGCCATAACCAAAGTGAAGTTGCTCGACGGCTAAATTTGAGCCGCTACTCTGTTCGTCGTGTATACCAGAGGTTCCAAGAGACCGGTGGCTACATTCGGCGACCAGGATCTGGCCGGCGACGCACAACATCAGAGCGTGATGACCGCTTTCTTGTGACAAGGTCTTTGAGAAATCGGCAACTGAACGCGGTTCAACTGGGACAACAGCTTCGAGAAGTTCGCAATGTCAGTATAAGTCGGTGGACAGTTCGAAGAAGACTAGGTGAAGCAGGAATGACTTCACATCGCCCAGCAAATGGTCCCAAATTGACCACAGCTCACCGACAAGCCCGGCTACAATTTGCTAGGGAACATTTAAATTGGACGTATGACCAATGGCGGGCTGTTATGTTCTCTGATGAGTGCAGAATGACTTTACATGGTCATGATGGACGCTCTAGGGTCTACAGAAGGTCATCAGAGCGATTTTCACAATGCTGCATAAGCGAACGTGTGGCTTTTGGAGGTGGATCGTGTATGTTTTGGGGTGGCATAATGTTGGATACTAAAACTGACATTGTATTCATCACTACGGCGAATACCGGCCCGAGATCGAGAAGTTTGACGGCTGCACGATACGTCGAAGAAGTGCTCGAAGAACATGTGAGGCCGCTTGCGTGGCTTATGGGAGAAGATTTTCTCTTAATGCACGACAACGCCAGACCGCATGTCGCTAGAACAGTTTGCGACTACATGGAAGACGTTGGAATCACCGCGATGGAGTGGCCAGCTCGTAGTCCTGATCTCAATCCGATTGAGCATGTCTGGGATGAGCTAAAAAGAAGAGTTCGAGCAAGAAGCCCTGCTCCTACGCGCCTCCAAGAGCTTCAACTTGCCATTGAAGAGGAGTGGAACGCCATACCACAAGATTTCATGGTGAAATTAATACGGTCCATGAAAAACCGATTAAGAGCTGTAATCAAGGCTAGGGGAGGGAATACACCTTATTAAAAAACAATTTGATCAAGCATTTTGAGTTTTATTTTTATTCTTTCTTAAGCTAAATTGGGTAATTTTATCCGTATGTTGGGTTTTGTGCCCTAAAACTCCCTATGGGTACTTTTTTTACACTGTATTTGATATCATTAGAAAGGTACTGAAGTAAACATTCAAATAGTGTAAGTTTTATTTTAATATGTATTCACATTCATGAAAAAAACTGCTTTAACAACAAAAAGTCAACGTGTGCGATTTTATTGCTCTCAAGTGTATATTATACTGTATTCTATTACACCGTTAAATATAGCTTAAAGCCTTCCTCGATACATGGGGTATTTAACACTGAAATGTCTTTTTCAAATCGGACCACAACTGATTATCGTTTTGAAGAAAACAAACTAAAAATCTCTTCAACTTTATAAATAAGTAATCATAAGTATTACTAGTGGAGGATCGTTCGTTTGTATTGAGGTAGGTTCAAAGAGTACTTAGTAGTTTTGCGGTCTAATAATGTTCTCGTTAACTCTCGCTGAGCTAAATTGCTCGTGTTACGAGTAGGTTCACGTCAGTAGAGCAGTGGGTAGGGATTTTTTTTGTAATCTCATCCACATTCCCACCACTGCAAATCTTGTAAGCCAGGATCAAGTGGCACACACTGGTAATGGCAATGAGCACCGAGGAAAAAGTTAGACTGAATTGGGACCCGCAACGAATTTAATCAGAAAGAGATTAGGAGGAGTAAGAAAGACTAGTTTTTGATGTTTTCACTTCCCTGCATAGCAAAGCGGGGGACAGCAAAAAGGAAAATAAAATAATAAGACATAAGTAGTCTCGAGCGTTAATTTACAAGTAGAGAAGCCAGTATCAGTTGTAAAGCACCACGGACGGGTCATAAATTACGGGGCCTACACGTAAGCTGTTATTTTTCATTCTAGTAGTAGGTATGGCAAAAGCGTCTAAAAGCACGAGAAAGTGGTTGGGGATCTATATCTGTTGTAATAGTTACCGGCGCGCTCGCTCTTCATGGAGTCCCACACGTTGCAGTTGAAGTCGTCGTAGCCGGCCAGCAGCAGGCGCCCCGACTTGCTGAAGGCCACGGACGTGATGCCGCAGATGATGTTGTCGTGCGAGTACATCGCCAGCTCCTGGTCCGCGCGGATGTCGAACATGCGGCACGTGGCGTCGTCCGACCCCGTCGCGAACGCGAACCCGGACGGGAAGAACTGCGGACACACGGGGGCAGATCGTACATGTGCAACGTTTGTGTGGCCGGGGAACCGAAACCTTGCGTGTACTCACCGTGACGGCGTTGATGTCGGACTCGTGTCCGGGGAAGGTCTGCTTGCAGGTGCAGTCGCGGATGTCCCACAGCTTGGCGGACGCGTCGCAGGCGCCGGACACGAAGGTGCGCTGGTCGGGCGCCAGCGACAGCGACATGACGTCGCCCGTGTGTCCCGTGAACTGCCCGCACTGCTGCCCCGTCTCGATGTCCCACAGCGCGCTGTACACAGAGACTATGCTAACTGACCGCTCCACATTCACTAATGAGCTAGGCTAATGCCCGCTACTTTAAAAGTATAAATGTACTGTATAATTGCTACGCAAGAATTAACACTTGGAAAGAGAAGACCACGGCGAATGTTCTTAGGAAAGGCCAGGTAAAAAGTTCCTTAGGAGATTAATGAATGTAGAAGAGGCAAAAGTGGAAGGAACTGGTCTCTGCCTACCACTATGGGAAAGAGACATGAATGTATGTATATATGTAAGAATAACTTTTGGATTTGAATTCCCCTGTCACCTAACATAATATAGACTCCACCATGCTTACTCAATTGCCACTTGCTCACTACTACTTATACTAATGCCCGCTACTTTAAAAACCGGGAATAGATATCGGCTACTCAAGAACTAACTGATCTAGCATTTGAATTCCCCTGTCACCTAATATTACAAAGAGTAAATGAGGGGGACTGGAATAAATTGCCATTGTATGACCAGAAGAAGAGAAAGTAAATAGACCATTTTATTTCCGCCGAAAATTTAAAGTGTTTTTTTATATTCCTAATTAGTTGTAAAGCACATTAATTAAGGCGACAATCGGAAGAGATAATAAATTATAAACGTTTCAATGTAATTGTGACCTTTCCTATTCAGATTCTTAAGTGGGACAAAAATTTATAACATCTGTCTGAGTATAGAAAAGGTATAAACGATATTCTTTAAGCTCTTCCAAAAATTCCGAAAAATAATTACAAGAAAGTTTGATTTGTCACTACATAGTATAAAACAAAGTCGCTTTCTCTGTCCCTATATCCCTATGTATGCTTGAATCTTTAAAATTACGCAACGGATTTTGATGAAGTTTTTTTTAATAGATTGAGGGATTCAAGAGGAAGGTTTATATGTGTAATACATCAGCATTGTACCCGTGCGAAGCCGGGGTGGGGCACTAGTAGTATATAAACCAAAGTAAGATTCTGCATAATGAACATTCTATTGGAAAAATAAGTATTTCCAATAGAATGTTCCTTACCAGGTCATATCCCCGGAGCTGGTGAGTATCTGGTTGTCGTCGAGGAAACGGCAGCACGACAGGTAGCCCGAGTGTCCGGGCAGCTCGCGGGACACGCGGACATTGCCTTCGCGAGTCTTCAGGCTGGAATTTGCAGACAAACAGTATGAGAAAATTGTATCATACGCTTGTATAACGTCCATTGAAACGGAAGCCTCCTAAGTCTAAACAAAATAATACCATCGATGATACTGTAATATCGCGTAATAGACAGTTGCTAATAAGCTGTAATTTCATATGTCAAGAAATCTATTCGTACATGTTTAAAACGGCAAAAAAACAATGCTACGTTTGATTTTCAGCCTAATCAGCTATTAGTTTCACCCACCTAACTCCCGTTCCCGTAGGAACTTCATAATTAAATATAGCCTTATAGCCTTGATAAAGGGGCTATCTAACTAAATATTTTTTCAAATCGGTATCCAGTAGTTATTGATAATAGCGCGTTCAAGAAAACAGATATAGAGTATAAATTTTTACTTATGCAGTATTGTAGTATCACCTAAGATATCATAAACAGCTGTAAAACACCATTGAAACAAACTTTCCCATTATCAGCTTAAGATTGGTTATAAGAGTTCTGGACGAAGTCCTTACCAAGCTGTGCTGTACATATTATATTTTAATCATCATATCAGACTGTGGTCGTCTACTGCTGAACATAGGCCTCCCCACCGATAGCGAGAACGATTGCTAGCGACCTGCATCTTCTGACTCCCTGCGACCGTTATGAGGTCGTCGATCCATCGTGCAGGCGGACATCCTTGACAGTTGGGGGTCTCCACTCGAGAACCTTTCTCTGCTCTATCGGCCGTCAGTCCTTCGAGCTTTTATATTAACATTTTAACAGCGTTTATCCGTGTATATAATATAATGTAGTCCACATTATATTATATACACGGATAAACGCTGGTACCATGTTGTACAGGTTTAAGAAGTGACGTTGAGTACTTTCAGGGAGGCATTATACACAGTCTTTTATGTTCTATGGTATAAAATTGACACAAATTTTAATGTTGTCTAAACAGACATGGAAATAAAACTTTTGATTTCATACAAAGACTTCTTGTACGGCGTGGAAATAGAAACCAAGACCTCTGTCGACTTAAGGCGATATTTTTACTGCTTCGCCATGGTAACTGTAGTTATATGTCATTATGTTGCCATTAATTATGACAATTATGCATGTCTAAAAGGCGACAGAGGGACGCAGCTGATTGATGGGCAGCAGCGTCTTTCACCTCAAGGTTCTTTGCTATCTTACTGCGATCACTAATTCGCCTAAAAAATCAATTCCAATCAATCCCATGTTCAGCAGTAGACGTAAATGGGCTGTTGATAAGATTAACCAACCAAAAAGTAGATTTTCGGCTGAATCATAGCCCAAACAATATTTTGAAACTTAGTTTAAAACAGTATTACTCACCTATAGATAGAACATATATTATCGAGTCCACCGCAAGCGACGTAGGAGCCGGACGGTGCGTAAGCGCAGGTCATCACCCAGGACGATCGCAGCGGTATCGCATGCACCTTGTTTGTGGTGTGGCTGTCCCACACGATCAGCTTGCCGTCTTGACTGGCCGACACCAGGTTCCTGGGGACAAGTGGTTTATTAAAAATAAGTAAATAATAATTGTGGTCTCATTTCTCATTAACATGTAAACTAAGCAGCCTGCGCAAGAGGGCGCTCCCTGTGGGACTTAAACCTCGGCTAGGGCGGTGGGATTGAGGAATGTTCATGATATTGAGGATGTTCTATGCAACTAACGCTCTTCTTTACAGTGTACAGTACTCTCGGACTTCGGTTATACGAGATTTCTTTTTTTTTTCGGACGGACGTACGTATTTAACCACGAGGCTTTTGCTACTTTACGAGTACAGCTCCAGCCTTAATAAATGGTTTAAAATAAAAACTACAAACTAAACAACCTGCGCGAGCCCCCCCCCCCCTTTGGGACTTGGACCTCGACTCAGGGCGGTCGCTGGCGATGAGATTGACTTTTTGTATTTTAGGAGGTTTCGTGCAACTGTCGCTCTACTTTACAGTTCGCGGGCCTCTCGGACTTCGGGTCTACGAGGACGAAGAGGGACGCGTCGTGCTCGCGGGCGCCTTCTCCGACGGGTCGGATAGGATAGAGTGGTCTCTGTGTGGCGGTATACGAAGCATTGGAAGGTTCATTTGTAAAGTGATACAAAATTGTCTTGAAAGACATTTGTAACCGTGGTAGAAATTTATCAGATATAGATTTTCAGATATCAGAACTTACATTTTTGATTACTATAAAAATAAGAATCACTGTCATGTAAATGTATTGTTTCATTTATATTGAAAAGCACTTAGAATGCTCGCAAACAAACAATTATTTACATTATCAAGAGGAAAAGTCCACTGTGCAATGAAACGTCATCAGCCTTAGTACCTTCGTCTGCTAATTGTTATTAAAACAGTTAATTACAAGTATTATAAGTAATCCATTGTCAACTATTTGTATTGTAGGAAAATAGAATATTTGGAATGTTATAATGAATGCCATCTACACTAATATGGCAAATAATGTCAAAAAGAGGAAAGATTTGATTATTTTTTTATTTGTTTGTTTGTTTGCATTGAATAGGCTCCGAAACTAGATGACCGATTTGAAAAATTCTTTCACTGTTGGGAAGCTACACTATCTCCGGTGAACATAGGCTATATTAAATTTTCAAAAAAGTTAGGGATCCATACTAAAACTCCAATAATGAAAGTGAAAAAATTACTAAAAAACTTTCTTACATCGCGTGCGCTGCGAATACTATTGATTATACAACAAAATAAAAATAACTGCGCTTTCTGTATTTACCAATAATATTGAGTTTATCGATAAATATAGATTTGTTATTCTTGGCTCATCTGGCCGTCCGATGACTAAATAAGCTATTCGATTAAATTTCTGTCGCCATTTTATTCTATTAACCAAGCGTCTGTCCCAAATTCATTCATTTTATGACGAATTGACACATATCTGACTATTATAAAATCTGTATCAAGTATGAAGATGTAGTGACAAGGATTGAGAAACGTATGCTTAATTGGTTCCGACATAATATCATCATCATCAGCGCGTACAACGTCCACGGCTGATCATGGGTCTCCTCCCGAGGGAGGGTTTAGCCATATTTACCACGCCATAGGCACCACGGGTTGGTGTCCGCAGTATTATGTTCAGCAGTGGTCATTATACGGGCTGATGATGATTCGAGCAAGTTATCATGATAATTCACGCGGGCAGCATATAGTCCACCTATATCCTAGTATAGGTGCACTATATCCGTAGCGTAGCGGTAATTGGCTCGCTTTAAATCTCGGAGGTCGTGGGTTCGATCCCCACACCGGACAGGAAATCTTTGTGTAAATTCTAAGATTTCTTTCCGGGTCTGGTTGGTTGAGGGACTACCCTACTCCGTGCCTCGGAAAGCACGTTAAGCCGTTGGTCCCGATTGTTATACAATCATCTATAATAATCGTATATCAAGGAACGGGCAGCAGCGTTTCTTGTGTGTTACAACATAATACTGCGGTCACCAATCCGCCTGCCAAGCGTGGTGACTATGGCAATACCCTCCCTCGCGAGGAGGCCCATGTTCAGCAGAGGACGTTATACGGGCTGATGATGATATCCTAGTATATGAAGCAATAAGTTAGCGGTATTTTAATGTGGTCTTGTCTCTTCCTAGTTCAACTTACATCTGCGTAATGGTTAAAAGATGGGCTCCGTCCCATGTTTTAAAAACTACAAACTAAGCAACTTTTTTATGGATGGACATTTATATTAGCTTGTAAGTTAATTAGCTCATAGATGTTTACCAGATCGGTAAACTAGTTTTGTTGTTACTATGCAAGCTACCTTTTTATTATATATTTGTCCTTGGAAGGTTTGCTGAAGATAATTCATAATTGAATTAAGCTCGCCTTTGTACATGTTGTTTCTTTATCTTACATGTATTATAACTTGATTTTCTGTGTGTACAATAAAGAATAAATAAAATAAATATGTAGTCAGCCGAGCAGATCTCCAGCCTTATTAAATAAGAAATCTGCGCCCCCTGTGGGACTAGGTCCTCGGGTCATGGCGATCGCTGACGTGTTTATTAACACTCTAAAACATGACGCCATTGAGGGAAAATGAATAATTTATTGCGGTCCAACCTAGCCGCGAGGTCTTTCCTAATTCACCTGGCAAAATCGGAAAATCCGTAACCCTGTAGGTGACGCCCTCTTGCACAGGTTGCTTAGTTCCTTATTTGTAAACAATTTTATAAAACCTCGCCTTAATGTGCACCTAAATAGCAATAACCCCGTGGCTAACAACGCATACAAAGTAGATAAATCCGTGCATTCGTTAAATAAATAATTCACCCAATACAACTTTATACTCTGACGTAAGAACCAGTCAAAAATTGTTTCCTCAATATATCGGTCACGTGGTCCAACATCACAGAATTCAAATCTTCAATGACATCTGACATAGAATTGGTCACGACTGTCGTGCGCATGCGTCAATGCGTAACATTAGTATGTTTAACTTTTGTTGTGTATAGTTTCAAGTTGCGTTATGTGATTGACAACCGACATCCTTCAAACAGTATAATTGACTGTGCAATTTTGAAAAGGGCACAACTCATATGGCTGGTGTATGGGATTTGTGCCCTTTTCGTAATTGGTAATTAAATTAATATGTTCTAGTTTAAAGATATATCACACGCCATCAGTATTAATGTAACATAAAAATTAAAAAATAGACAAAAAATATTGGCTATCAAAGAGTTCATGGTGTATGACTTGACAAAATAAGTTTTAGTGACGTCGTCGTCCATTTATTGCATTTTTAGGTAATATAGTAAAATGGCATTAGGTTTAATATCCAGGTCTTTGAACCTTAACTCTAATACCGCACACTTATAGTATCGCAATTCGCAACCATAGACTCAACTCCGTCGTGTTCATCACGTCAAATCTATGCAATTTAATTGGTTAAGCGTGTTTATTCAGATACCAAAATGTTTTATTTCTTAACATCTCATCACTGTAAGATGTTCCTATAAGTCTTAGAATATTACCTGGAGTCACTTCCCCAGTGCATCGCGTAGATCTTGGCGAGGTGACCGCGAAGCGTCCGGCGCGTGCGCATCTGAATGCGCCCGATCGGCTCTAGGTTCGCCGTCGCCTGCGACAGCGATGTATCGCATGCCGCTTTCCTCGCATCCTAGAAACGATAACATAAAAAAATAAAACACCTAATGAACAAAAGAAGGTTTGTTCAGGGAAAACCAGGGAAATAGTCATGTCACTTTAACATTACACACAATTGAAATATGGTTTTAGCTTGTATTTTTAGGATTTATTATTAATATACTAGGTATTCGAAATTAACTAATTGGTGGTGTTCTACCAGAGATCAGGCATTAAATACAGTTAATCGTGCTTTATGGGCTAAAGCACGATTAACTGTATTTAATGCTCCTGCCTGATCTCCCACATCCCATCGGTACAGCCCCACCAGACTTTTAGACTTCAAAAATACAGAGTACACCCGTAAAGACTCATGCACTATCATATACTAATGTCATTACTATATACTCACTCTAATAGCATTCTTTAGCGTCTCCGCCTCCTGGCGCAGGCTGTCCAATTCGTTCATGGTGGTGTATTTGCTAATGTCCTGTAACTATTACCCGCTCGACAACCGCGCCGCGTACGCTTCACACGCAACGCACCGACCTGAGGAAAAAGACAATATTTATATTAGACTATTTATCTCAATTAGTTTTTAGTGTCGTGAGAGAAATCAGAAGTACTTCTTGTTCAATAGCTTTAAATCCTATAATTTCATCGTCTAATTATTATCAGGCCACTTAGGTCGTATTAGCTATTCCAAATTCCAATTATCGCAAAATAAATTGATAAGATCTATGTTTCCAAGCAGCCGGAGGAATGGAAAGGACATCTCTATGCAACGCAGTCCCACATACCCTAACTGTCGCCGAGGGGAGGGGGCATTTACCCCCACAAAAAGGCATATATTTCCAAGTCTTGTCTTGGACCTTGTCTGGTCTTACATAGATAAGAGGTTAAAAATAGCCAACAACAAGAAAAATAACGTTATTCTTTGAGAAAAAGATAAAATTCCAGAAGTCTCCAATATCTTAGCACCTGTCAAGATCCATGCCCAAGTTCCGACGAAAAATACGACAAAATCTAATCAAAATATTCTTTTATCGTCTCTCATATGTGTAATGAACTGACGAACTAACATTGAATTGGACCTTAACCAAAATACGGATGACATCGTTCTGAAAACCACGTCCAAAGGTTTCCAGTGCATTTCAGTTACCGTACATAATAAAATAAACTTTATGGCTTCATTAGAACAACCTTTCTTGGCAGCACCAACTAGTGAAGCAGTAAAAATCAAATGAGGTAGTAAAAATGTTTTGTTTTATTAACTTAAGACGTTTCGTGAAATATTTTAGTAACTAGTGGTCGCCCAGTGGTAGAAATCTTAATATAAAAAAATAGCATTCTGCACTCCTCGAATTTTCATAAAATGAAAAGATTCAATTGACTGACTAATAGCAATTCGGCGCATATCTCTAATACTGACTAATAAATGAACGTACTTTATCGACAAATAGCACATTTTTAGTAAACGCTTTCTCATATTTATTGACCGTTACATGACATTAACACCTTTAATGATTAAAGCTAGTAAGCGTAAGCATTTTTTTGTCACTTATGGTATAGAAAGTGTCACGCCTGATCGACTTTAAAAGATCTGCCTGTGATAAATTGGATGCTGGCGATCTGTAGCCGCAATTAGTGTGGCCAGGTGTCCCGATTTTCGCGGGACGTCCCGATTTTCAGGGGTCTGGGGATGCGTCCTGATTTGTACCTGATCATTGGGTTCTCTAAATGACCCGATTAATCAAAAAATTAAAAAAGATTAAATACATATTTAATTTAGGTAATTATACTTGCACTAGTAGTTTAAAACGCAATAAATTAAACTCAGACTTAAAAACCTCTTGTTTTTCGTTTACTGTCCCGATTTGCAACCCTAGATCCCGATTTTTTTTTAACCTAATGTACCGATTTATAACAAATCGGACCTGGCAACACTAGTCGCAATACACGTCTCCTCACCAATTTAATGCATGAACATTTTAAATGGAACGTTGAAGCACATCGCCATATTATGTTACTCAAGCCAACATAACTATTCCATGTAAAAACAATACAACTGAAAATTCACTCAAAGCGAACATTCTCTATGAGACACAACAATGAAAAGTAAACAGTTAGTTAAAAGAAGTCCATTAAAACGTGAAGGACTAAGCATTGTACCTTCGCCATTAACTCGCCCCATTGTCTCTGATTGCTCGGGTTGCGTCATAGTTGCACAACAGCGACATTATTATTATGTTGAACAAATGTTACGAAAATATACACAAATTTTTAAGTTGCAAGTTTCTTTTCAATGCATTTTAATGTTAAAATCACGATTATGTATGGTTGTTAGGTAACTTCGTAGCACTTCGATTCACAAAGTTTGCAAACATGGTTTTAAAATATAATTAATACAAACATGAGATAGGAAAGTAACTCGCAGTACAGTATGACGCATTAATATGTAAATAATTGTTACTATAACTGGTGCGGTAAACAGTCTCAGCTAAAACGGAGGTACCTTGAAGGCTGCCCTTAGACTATAGCACTTTCAACGTTGGTCAATTGCATAGCTACCGGTTTATGTAAGTAAACCTAAAAGGATTAAGTAAGTATGTTGCGCGTTTAAAATACAAAATCATATGTTTAGGTAAATGGCAACACAGACCCTGTGCTCCTCAAAAGATTAAAAGGGTAAATAGTGTTGGAAAGACGTCTGTAACCGGAGAGATAGTACTCTTGCGCATGTGGGTCGAGGCCGGCACGAGCCACGATTCATGATAGCATGGCGTAGTCTGAGTGTCATACACTACAACTTTGTCGAATAAAATTTGCCTATTTTTTGTTATGTAATAGAACTACCTGGCTTGGCTTCCTTGGCTACCTTGCTCGAAACCATACTTCTCCCCATGTCAATTCAATTTAACTGTAAAATTTAGTGGTAACGTTATCTTATCAGAATATAGAATTTTATATTTAACCTATAACAACACATAGAGACTGCGGTCTCAAGTCGGACGAAGCCGGGAGAACATGAACAGGTGGGGGTATAGGTATAGCTCAGAGGTTGCGTGTCCGTGTGGTATCTCCCGCAGGACAATGGCGCACCTCCTATTCTGACCTGCGTGCCCCAACACCTGTACGCGCGAGGACCTGTGCAACGCCACTGATAATGCTAAGTGAGTAGCCGAGTACTGGTCTTCTCAAATTTGTATGCCTGGTCGACACGAAAAGAAGAAGAAGAACACATATAAATTAATCTAAATTTCTTTGTAGAGTGTTGTCAGTCGTTGAAGTACTATCATTAACAAAATAGAATTCGCGGCGTCGTGATGCTATGGCCTTTAAACTAATTTATGGAATTGTCATGGCGTCTACTTACGTATCCCTTTATCGATCGCGTACTAAAAAGTAACGTTCGATCTGAGTAAAATCGTTTAAGGCTCGAGCACACCAAATGCGTATGCGTGACTACGGCGTAATCACGCCGTAGACACGCGCGTAGTTACGGCGTAACCCGATGTCACACCGGGCTACGCATACGCTTACGCATCCGAGCCGAGTACGCAACGCACATGGCCTATTGCGTACCCGGCTGCGGCAGCCATATTTTATTCTGTTTTCGAAGGTTGTGTTGTGCACGATGTCTGAAATGACGAGGAAGAAGCAATATTAATACTATTGTGCCAGAATAATCCTGCGGAATATATATATTTATACGATGCATTTTTGTAGAATGTACTTTTTGGATTGTAGATACATTCATAAATACGCACAATTTCAATAAGTTTTTCTTTTTTATCTCTATTCATTACAAAAACAATACAAAACATCACTAAGTGCCAGTATATCTGTAAAAATATACAACTGACTGCAAGTTACGTGCGTAGGGCTACGCACAGCAAAGGTACGTGCGTGTACAAAATTGTTCGGTGTGACGTCTAATAAGGCGCGCCATTGAATACAATGTCATCATGCAACGTTGCCGTTCTGCTCTGCGTCAGGTACGGCGTAAGTCACGCAGTCAGTTTGTGCCTTGGGAGCTGCATTGCGTAGGGCTACGCATTACGTCTACGCGCACGTCTACGTTACGCAAGCGGTGTGACCTGTCTCATACGGTTCCATACATTACAACTCAGTGGTACGTGCACGTCTACGCTTACGTCTACGCATACGCATCCGGTGTGCTCAAGGCATTAATGGCTGAAATAACACCTTTACGCTATGGTTATTATACCACTCTGGTTTCAAAATTGTAAAACTGAAAACAAATATCTTATTTGACACAATCGCGATAGGTGACTTTGGTATTTGCATGTACCTACACTAATCGATATTTTTCTATAACAGACTTCAAAGCCACAAGTCGACCTTGGCTTAAAACACGTTAATACAATTATCGCATCATTAGGTATGCTTTAAGAAGTCTGCGAAAACAAGGTATGAAGCAATTCATTTAAGCAAATAGATTCTGAATGCGATAGGTAAACATTTTCCTTATTTTCCCCGCTAGAAGGGAAATCCAATGGAAAACCATGGAGTGTCATCCAATAATTAACTCCCGTTTTCTATTTAACTTGTAAAAAGACAGACCTTCAAAAGACAAATAACAGGCCAGGCGTCCATGAGACTGAAGGTTGCGACCTTACATCTCAATAGTTCATCAATCTCGAAGACAGTAAAACCTTTACAGTGCACTTTATAATTAAATGCCCCCCCCCCCCCCTTAGGATTTGAATTTTACAAAATCCTTTTTTAGTGGATGTATACGTCACAAAAGTAAGCCACGGTCCGAACATCACGTGTCTATCTTCTGTACTTTTGCCTCGACGTTGATGAGTCAGTTATTCAGGACATGTTACTTTATATATATAGATAGGTATCATAGAAATCTAAGAGCTTACACTACCTTTACATTAAATAAAGTATATATCTATACTATAAAGCGATAAAGTTTGTTGATTGTGTAGGGTGTAATCTCTGGATCTACTGGATCGATTTTGCAAATTCACACAAAGCCACATTATTAGTGAGTGTTATAGGTAGGTTTGCCATCTCTAAAATTTGGCAACCCGGTCAAGACGCGTGAAAGCACCGGATTTTAGAGCCCAAAACCCGGACATGTCAGGTTTTTTATGCATAGTCAGTGTATTAAAAATCCCTGCGTGCGGGCACAGAGCGAGTGTCGCAGGCGGCCCAGGATTTGATTTTTTTAAGCCCGGACTCTAAACTAGGACAAACCCGGGGAAACCCGGACGGATGGTAACCCTAGTTATAGGCTTATATTTTAAGTCAAGTTGCTATAGTAATATTTTAAGTGTAAGTTTTACACAAGGACAGGATCTAGGCGGATGAAATCACGCGGGACAGCTAGTTTACAGTAAAACTGAAGCCACACATAGTTACATTATAAGCACATTGCATAAATGTCAACATTATGAAACGCCTACATAACATTTCTTCAACTAACGCGCTAACCAACGTTACGTGTGTGCTGAAAATACTGAAGTTATAATTTCCTACAGTACAATTATTATTATGAAATTAATTACACTCCTAATATCAGTCCACAGTACTAATCTAGAATAATATTTAAAAACTAGTTGTGGTATCTAGCAGTCGTTAATAGCGCTCAGGTAGAGAAAATTCGGGAGGCAAATGTGGTGGCTCATTGGTTACGTTGGTATTCTGAGTTCGATTCCCACCCGAGACAATTGTGTGTGAACCACAGATATGAGTTGAGTCTTGTAAAGTCCCACTTGACATAGGGATTAATTTCTCTAGTGCGGGAGTTGTATTTTAGAAAGAAAAAAAGTCTTCTAGTTTAGTTTCGTGTTATTAAAAGCTTGTTTAATCTAAAGGTATGTTCAATCTTCTTTAATCTTAACAAATGCCTCAAAATCACAAGTTCTTTATTTCCTACTTACTATATTCTATGCTGCAGTTCTCGAAAAATTATGTATGTTCATGAATGTTACATTTTCTTATGTGTCGGATCGTAGCCCTTGACACTCATATTTAAAACGTAACACGTTACATCGTTATCGCTACATATAATTATCTATTACCATGTTTTAACCCTGCCAATATCCATAATGGGATGCAAACCCAGTAAAATAAGGTAAACCTTACCAAAAACATACCCGAAATCACGTTTGTATGGAAATTTTATTTGAGTAAACGAAAGAAAGGATTATACAAGCTTATCGGTGCAAAACTTGGGGCTCCATAATGTGATTATATTTGGAGTTGTATCTGTATTTTTATGGAGTGGAATAGATAAAACACGCTAAAAATAAATTATCTAGATATCTATATATAGACCGCATCAGTTTCCAGGTAGCCATAAAACGTTAACACCATGTTAGTTTTGAACACACACAATGTGATGTTAAAACGAAGTGTCCGATGCTCTCGTAGACCCGAAGTCTGAGAGGCCCGCGAACTGTAACGCAGAGCGACAGTTGCATTAAACTATAACTAAGAGACATGATCCCTCAATCCCTCCGTCAGCGACCGCTCTGAGCAGAGGTTGCAGTCCCACAGGGGGCGCCCCCTTGCGCAGGTTCCTTTGTTTGTAGTTTTTAAACGAGAGCTCTGCTCGCCTGAAGTTGCAAAATCCTCGGCGTGACATCAATGTCCGTCCAAAAAAACAAAACTACACAATGTAATGAAATGTAAGTGTGTGTATTCGTGAAACATCCACGTTATAACAACAGAAAAATAACTGTTATTGTGGAAATAGAAGGAACGTGTTCAGCTAATGCCTGTAATATCCTGCAGCAAGTGAGTTTTCATATTGAAGAGAAAGTTCCCTTAAGTATGAGAGCACATATTTTGCTTAACTGCGGTTCATGTAGCAACTTTTGCGTATTCTTTCTACATTAAAAGGTTTTTGTCTAGGATAGATTGAATGTTCTTTGTTTGAGGATCTTAAGCCTTAAGACTAGTACCATTACTTATGCTCCCTTGCCCCTCCTACCATGTACTAGTGCTAAGCTATATACATATTTACAAATTGACATGTCCTGATTGACCGACTCATCTACGCCGAGACAAATCGAATGAATAGGTACTAGACACGTGATATTTGGACCGTGGCTTCTTTTTATGAAGAACTAATAAAGGATTTTGTCAAATTCAACCCCTAAGGGAGTAAAAATGGGGGCATTTAATTATTAAGCTTCTACGGGAACGGGAGTTAGTGCGGGGGCACACGATACGTTGCGGCGCCGCAACGCAAAGATTTCACCGTATTGGCGGGCACACGGCGGGGAGTGGTGAATGCGTTTACGATCCATTTTTATTAACAGACTGTCCAACGCTGCTGAGGCGCCGCTGCGACATAACAACGGCGTCGCCGCACCGCTCGTGTGCCCCCGCACTTACGCGGGTGAAACTGTGCGCGGGCACCTAGTACCCGCATAAAAAGCAGTCTAAAATCGTTTTCCAGTCCAATCAACCGCTAAACTAAAAACAATCGCACTTGGTTCAATTGTTTGGCGCAAATGTAACGGACAGGCACGACTTACTTTCGTATTTATAAATATTAAGCATAGTTTAGTTAACTTGACGTCAACACGACACCGATAAGTAGAAGGTGGAATGTATAAACGCGACGTACATTATGTGACAAAAATAGAAAACTTGAACACCTGCCAGACCCTGCAACTTAACGTACATGTAACAGTACTTAAGTTATTGTAGGGAAGAAAAAAACAACCCCTAAGTCTCACCACATTGCCTATATACCTAATTTAGGTTTACTTATAAAACGCTATATGAAGAGTTGTGGTCCTAGATTTAATTAATAATAAAAAAAATTGTAATATTATTATTTTCATCAAAATGTAATATTACTGTCCGGGGGGTTTTAGTGGTGTACGGTCCTCTCCTCGTGGTATGAGTTTAGCATACCACGCTATGAAGAGGGCGAGTCCCACATATCCCAACGCCAGCGCGCGATACGCTGCAGCGGCGGTGGGAATACGTAAATGAATCCCCACCCGGACAAAAAAAACTATGTTTATATTAGGAAGTATAATATTGGTTTTAATAATCGCGTTTCTAAATTTTTTGTTTTGTACTAAGTAAAGTTGCGTCAACCTATCTGTTAATATCACATTTATATATGAAGGATCTATCCATCCACGTAGCTACCGGAAGTCCTACAGTCTTTTTTCCATCAAACCCTCATATTGGTTAACATTGTGTTGTGACAAGAATTCTAAAAGCCGTAAATTTATAAATACTGGCCGTGACGTAACTTCCGTTCATGGGCCCGTATTTGGACAATTGGTAGACATCATAAATAGTGATAATATGGCATCTGAATTCATAAAGACATACTCTGTTGTATAATATGTATGACCTTATTATAAAACAATAAATTGTCACATTTTATCCGCCGAAAAGTAACATACTATATCATCAACAGCCAGATACACAGAAAACTGGAATACCCTGGACAAAGCTATTTCTTGGACAATACTATAACCCGCAATATTATGGACAGAAAAGCACTTTAGGCACGAAACCTGATCAAAGCACTAAAGGCTACATATATATCGTCACGCCTTTCTCCCATAGAGGAAGGCAGAGATAAAGTAACGCCACCTGTCTCGATCCTGACACACCTCTTTAACTTCTTCCACACAGGAAGAGACATACACCAGTCTCTAAATACATGCTCGCCGGTTATATAATAGGTAGTATTATACTACTCTAGTATTTCATAAACAGAATACCCCTCTAGTCTTATATAATTGAAACGTGTGTAAAATACGATGCAACTATATGACTTGAAGGCAATAAATCTAAAACCAGACAATGACCAGAGCGCTGGTCCTATCCTTAAGTCCTACGTCGGCGGAGGTGAATCACTTACAACGGGACAATAAAATAAGGACAAAGTATCGATTACTCATTGAAACCACGTTGAAAACAAACGTACAATGTTTCCGTGATATATTTAAGAGTTGTTATGAAGTCTGTGAAATACATAATGTGCTGAAATGAACCAAAATTGTATGACCACACGGGAAAAAAATAATAGTATTTTAGTTTCCTTGAAATCATGACGTGTTTAACTCATCATTCCTGGATCCTCATCCAGGAATGATGAGTGATTTTATATGACGTTATTACCTCTAAAAACGTCATATAAAATCACACTATATCCATACTAAAAAATTAAATTAAAGTGTCTGTTTGTTATGAAAAAATACAGATTTAAAAAAATGTATGTCTTTTATTCCGCTTAAACTCCAAAACGGTAGTACCGGATAAGACGGAACTCCAATTTTAAATAGTTAATAAAATCTTTGTTTTATGCGGACGAAGTAGCGGACAGCAGCTGCTCTAAAATAAAATCGTAAAGACTAATGCGCATGAATTCTTAGAAATAATAAAAATACAAAGATACTTTTCGTAATACTTAGTTGTTGGTACAGATGCCAATGGACAAAGAAAACGAAAGGCAAACTCAATTCTTTTTAAAACAGACCCATCAATAAATAAGAATATCAAACAGGTGATACCAATTAACCAGTAAATTTGCTAAAAACGAACTCCTAACCCATTAAACTAAATCTACAATATGTAAACAAAAAACAAAGCAATAAAAAACTATATTGAAATGGGTTGTTTCTGCAGTTTAATATTTTCTTGAAATCTGAAGGACATGAAAAGGTATTAGCAAAGTAGAATACCTAACAAGCGGCCGTAGCCCAATGGCTAGGGCGTTGGACTTACGATCATGTGGTCGCCGGTTCGATCCCAACCATTCCTCTACCGACACGAACCCACTCATAACACTCTCTCGTTTTAGCTTAGCACGAGGGGTTAACAAGACATTCTAGTAGTGTGCAAAATTTAGCTAGAAAACTTAAAATAAATTAAGAATACCAAACAAAATCTTTGCCTACATATGAAACTGAAAACAGCATATTATGTAAACATTTCTGGCATCCGAATAACATATTAGTTAAGTTTTTACGGTACGTATGTGGTACTAAGTAGTAAACTGCCTCTCATATGTCGTATTATGAAAACTGGTGACGACATAAAGGAAGTCAACAACGAATGGTATTGCAGTCTTGTCATATCTAGGTTGGGTGTGGGCTGAGTAATTGCTGAACATCATCAGCCCGTAAAACGTCTACCGCTGAGCATGGGCCTCCTCTAGAAGGTTAGTTATGCCATAGTCACCAAGCTTGGCAGGCGGGTTGGTGACCGAAGTATTATATCGTAATACACAGGGAAACGCTGAATTACTGAAATCACTGAACGTTTGTATACAAGTCATAGATTGCCTATCTAAAAACCGTCCAATTAGATATTAAAAAAGTGATTTAATATGGACGCGACGATGCGAATCTTCAAACACTTTTACGACGGCAATCTTAAATATAGAAAACATTACATACGTCGGTAAAATGCTGGGATTTGGTAACATCATCCGAAATATATTTTTATGAAACACTGTCGAGTGAAATTGTTTAGTTTTGTAAATCACCTAACACTTATCGAATGGCAAGTTTAAGGAGTTTAAAATATCGAAATACTTATTTATACAATTAAACCTCAGAAGCATAAGGTCGAATGAACTATGAACTGTATATTTCAGAAGCAATTTGTATTAAGTGCCAGTTAACGATAAAGGCACATATATATTAAAAGATTTCCGTATATGATTAGCTCGCAATTCAAACGAGATTTCCTGACAATTAATATATATATGTTACGGCTAATATCCGAAGTGCGGCTACACCTAGTTTTAGCCGGCTACAACTAGGTGCAGCCGGCCACATGCGGTTAAACTGAGGTCAACCTCAATAAATCCCTGTTCGACTCCATTGGTTTAGGTTTAGGTTATTTTTTTTTTACCTCCCCAAGACCTTTTTGTCCCTTGCATAGGTATTGTTTAATTTAGAGTTAACTTAGAGGAACTTTTAAGGTTGACCTAAATATCTAGAGATATAATTTTGAAGGTACTAACTGGTATTAACAACATTATGGGCATTTGACGCATAACATTATTACCGGCATTGATTTAACACTTTCAAAACACTGGCTAGATATATTAGTGTTTTCAAGTACATTCGTAGTACACTGTTACTGTCAACAGCTGGTGTTATTTAAAATATGTTTATAATTCGCTATTGAGATTCTCCGTCAATTACCTTACTGTTACCTTCTCGATGTAACTATTTTATGCAAGACCAATTGAGAGATCTTGAGAGCTAACCACATCCGGTTAATCAGAGTTAATATATATTCTATCTGCTTTATATTTTTTACCCAGTAGGTGTATAACCTCTATTCTCTAACTTCCCGATTTGGATGTCGGCCCTGTACAGTTAGCAATAATTTACCAAAAAACAAAGAGATGACTCGAATTAATATAAACTTAAAACATAAATCAATATAAAATTAAAACATAAAACAATCCTTCTTTGTTACTCTGTCACGCAAAAACTACTCAACGGATTTAGCTGAAAGTTTATGAGCTTTATTAACATATCGACTACAACCCGCTCCGACCCACTGGAGTAGAGTAACGCGGGTATAACTCCGGGGCGCAGCTAGTATAAACTTAATTAGCTCCCGTATTCAAATATTTCGTATAAGCTATACATTTCAGTTCACAAACAAGCTACAAATAGTTATAGGAGTCATCAAACAATAACGAAATACAGAAAGCCATTTGGTTTATGATACTATGTATAAAACTAACTTCAATAAATAATTCCCTGTTTCCAGCTACTAGGAATAACAAGAGGAAACTCGCTTAGTGGAAACTACTAAAATATTTCATTTGATAGTGAAATTCTAGGATACGCGGAATTGAAATACGTTTCCAACACTGAAAATATAAAATTTGTTATATCTGCGTGTTTATTCTGACGGTTACATGGAAATATCGATATTTAATACCTATACTTTTTGGAGAAATTCCGAAATGATATATGGAAGCTTTATATTCTTCTTCTTCCTGCCCTTATCCCATATTGCTCGGGGTCGGCGCAACACGTTTGTTTCTTCCATTCTGTCATGTCACCCGTCACACTATCACTAACTGCTTATTCTTTCATATCATCCTTCAAACAATCCATCTATTTTTTCTTTGGCATTTAAGGAAGCTTTATATTATTACCTATGGGCTATCCAACACTGAAATAATTCTTCAAATCAGACCAGTAGACCAAGCAAACAAACTCTTCAGCTTTATACATATATTAGTAGATTCAGAATCTGTTATCGTATTAAAATCTACTTAAATACTAAAATTTTAAATTTCGATGGTCAAGTTTGCTAATCGGAGAATCTAGAAACCGTAAATCACTTTGTCTAAATCAGTATCTAAACAACGATTTTTTTAAATACATTATAGCAACATATCCTACCTTCCTAATTTACGGACAGAGTTGTCCCGGGTAGGGAATCGAACCTATCAGGTCTCAGAAGTAACCGCCGTAAGAATTGAGCAACAAGTGCAGTCAAAATGACTGCAAAGTAGTTTAGTATATACTGTAAGCCTGCAGTATCCCACTGCTGGGCAAAAGCCTTTCCCCATGACTTCCAGCTCTTTCGATCCAGGGCTAAAGTAAGCCACTGGTCGTTTGTTGTGTCCAGCTCATCTCGCCATCTTCTACGGGGCCTGCAGAGATGCCTTCTAGCTGTATCAGGGTGAAGGCATCGCTGCGCTGCAGCGCTGCGTGGTGGTTATTTTGGCAACGTACTTTAATAAAATATATTTCATTTCACAATCAATTCCAAACACTGAATAGCATCCAATGTCTGTATGCCATGTTAAAAAATGATATCCGTTAGCAATTAAGTACACTATTATGTGTGCGGAAAATCCGCATGAGTGACGTCATGGGTTGGCGGCCATTTTTCTCGGAATTCAAACATTTTACCTCATTTCAGGACCCTTATAACTTTTTAAACTGCAGTCACTCACGAACAATGGTGTAGTATGAGTAACATACAGAGAGACAAGTATAATCGAAAATTCGAGTTCATTGCGCTATGCAAATGTATTATTGTCTTGACTTATTCTTGGTTACCTATGTATAAACTTTTACAGGAGCATTAAACATAACAGATTAAAATTATATCGAACCTGTGTTAGGGGCGCCCGTTTATACTAGGTACTTAGATTACCTTACATCGCAAGGCATGTAAATTTATCATTGACAATAATAAAATCTCTTTGAGGGACCATTTTTTGTAAAAAATATACGCTTATTTTAAATAACAAAGTGATCGTCTTGGTAAAGAGAATAGGATACTTTCCTGCAAAACTGGTTACATTCCAAGCATTACACGACCGCGAATACGAGGTACTTAATCGCATATAAAACCAACATAAATCTAGTTTTACACTTGAGCACCGTATTATTAGCCCAGCATTGTTACGCACTTCATAAGTAAACAAAGTTAATAACGCCTTACACCAACATCCCATGTTGCGTGCACTTGCGTGCAAATTAACAGACCTGCTCAACTGTCAGATGGTTATTTAAGCAATAAACACTGCTTCAGGGTTTTCAATATCTGCAGTTGATATTGACATAATATTGTGACGTCATGACGTCTTACTTCTACAATGGTGAACCGAGAAAAATACGGTGACACGGGTAGATGCATTTACCTATGTACATACATTCTAATAAGGCGGGTTGGCGACCGCAGTATATTATATGCTGTAAACAATGCTGCGGTCGCCAGCCCGTCTAGCAAACGTGGGAATATGGCAACACCAACACCACAGCACACGAGTAAAGGTGCAATAATAAGTCTAAATAAACAAAAACGAAATGTCTCTAGTACGTATTTTTTACCTATTACGCATAACTTTGGAACAGCTTGATCAAATTTGTAAGTTTCTGTATTTTTCGTATGAAATTGAAATCTTGAAAACTCATAAATGAGTTTAAAGCTTGCCATTTTCTTTCATCATAGACATTCATGGTGTACAATAAAGAATAAATAAAAAAACTGTTACAGGCACGTACTTTTAATAAAACATATTGTTACCGCAATTAGACAGCCCTATGTTCGCCAACGGAAACGCAACAAAAATGGCGTATGCATGCAACTATTTGTTGCGATTGTGAGGTTATTGACTGAATTCACCGATGAATTTCATGCCCATTGACTATATACCGCGATGAATATCAAAGTTATATCGTAGATTATATACTAATACAAATTACAATAAAAAGTGGCCGTAGCCCAATGGCTAGGGCGTCGACTTGTGATTTTGACTTCGCAGGTTCGAACTCCACCCATTGCACTACCGACGTGAACCCACTCGTAACACAAGCATTTTAGCTTAGCACGAGGGGGTTAACAAGAATACTAGTAGACTGCAAAAGCTCTGGTAGAAATCTTAAAAACTGATTAAAAATACCTTAAGCCAACTATTAAGAGTTAGATTGAACATTGAAGGACAGGGGCTGCTTATTATAGTTGCAGTGTGATACCGGAGCAAGTGTCTCGCGAAAATTATTGTTTGAAAAAGTATAAGTAGAAATTATACAATCCAAAACAATATACGGGTAAAACTAAACTGCTTTTACATTATTTTTTCGGACGGAGATATGTAGTTAGCCATGAAGCGTTTGCTACTTTACTCAGCATAAAGGCGACCAGATCTCCAGCCTTATTGATTATTGATAGGTTTAAAAATAAATTGCTAACCAAGCAACCTTTTGATTGTGGAGAGAAGAGATAAAATTTTAGGTGACTTTAATGCAACTATTGTTTTACTTAGCAATTCGCAGGCCTCTTGATCTTTGACAGCAACGGAAGTAGAAAAAAATAGAATCAAGTGATTTCCTTATGATGTATATCAAATCGGCACTTAATTAAAACTAAACACGATAAGAAATCAGAACAATAATGCTGTTAATAGCGTACTATTAAATGCTTTCTACATATTATTACCATTGCGATATGGCTTGCGAGGAAAGATATGCAACAGCAAAAAAAAGTATGTAGATTGTAGGTAGGTATGTATAAAAGTGTAATGTCAATTAATGTGTTAGTACAACAATTTACTATTGTAATTGTATAAACAGGTAATGTAAACAATGGTGAAAGAAAACTTTTCGATGCCTTCGTAGACCCGAAGACCGAGAGGCCTGTGAACTGTAGCGTAGAATCGTGTTTTTTTTTTCGGTTGGACTTACGTTGTTAGCCACGAGGCTATTGCTACTTCACCGGGCATAAAGAGCTCCAGCCTTAATAAATGGTTTAAAAACTACGGATCGGATCGGATGGTTCTTTGCAAACTAAGGGTCAGAAGGACGAGGGGAGACGCTTCGCGTTCGCGGGCGCACTCTTCTCCGGCGGGTCGGATAGAGGTAGAATGGTGAAGAATATTTTTCAAATAAGAGATGATATTAGCCACCTAGACTTCACTCGTATACTATATCAGCTGTCCTTTGCGGTTCCACCCGCATTGAACTCGTTCCCGTATGAAATTCGTCTAAATATAGCTTATTACACACAGGGGGGGGGGCGAACTCCGCGCTTGCGTCGTTGTTCGCTTGAGGAACACGTACGCCGAATGTGGGTTCAGCCTAAGTCTATGTTGTATTTATACCAGTAGGATGCAAGTATCTTACTTATCACTATCAAGTGTGACCTTTAAAATGTCTTTAGTACAGTAAATAAATCTAATCCTAGCTATTTATATTGCTAACACGTGACGTCTAAGTACGTGAAGTTATATGTAAGTATATAATTTTAACAATACATAAAATGCCTACTAATCACTAATGATACAACAATTAACTTAGTAGCCTACTTTAACTTTCACTAATAACATAATATGATCAAGTAGGTACATAATACTGTTTTATTTTGTTGAACAACAATGTTACACGCCCATCTTCACGGCCTTTCCAATAAGTATTAGGCAGAACTACCATATTTGCCAGATCCACATTCAATCACGTATTTTGTCTCTAAAACTAAATATATTAATAGGTGGCCAGTCCACTGCTACCAATGGACACAACTCCAGACTAACCCCCACACATTATAAAATGTAAAAAGGGTAAGATTCAAATTCCAATCAGATATTACGAATCTGACCAACGATATTCCATGAGATAAAACGCAATAATGAATTCTATTCTCTTCTTATAACGTTTAAATTAGAATTATTATCACATATGAACATATAGGTAGTCACAATGTAAACTAAAAAGCCATTCCTTAATTAATATTCTTTACAAATCCCAAAACTTGTCTAACTTCCATTCGATTAATTGGGACGTTTTCATTCTTCCACGAATTTATATACATATTCCCTCACTGTCTAACCTGTTATCATTGTCGTTTGAGTGACATAGATGGAAGTTTAGAATCACCCCTAACAGATAAGAGGATTAAACATCACTGACTTCTGTGACCCAGATGTTACGTTAGTGTATTGATTGATATTACTGATGGCGCCGTCTCGAATCAACCGTCCGCGAATCAGGAAAACAGATTTATGAATTAGCTTTTCTTTGGCTTAAACAGTCTTCAAAAGCCCGCATAATGAGCCTCATTCCAAGTGTTTTTTGTAATTTTCACCACGCCTGGCAAGCGGGTTGGTGATCGCAGTATTATGTAATAATTTACGCAGGGTAATGCTGCTGTCCATTCCCTGGTATACAATTGATTACATGATGTATGCTTTCTAAGGCACAGAGGGTACTCCCTCAAAAAAACAGTTTCTTACTCTCATGCAGTTTTTATTTCTGACATAAGTAGGTACGTGATGTTCGAACTTCAATGATGATAATAATATAGTTAAGGTTAAGTGATAACCATGATTTAGTGCCATTCAATGCAATCAATTTACTTAATTAGCATAAGTTATGATCTATTCAAGTACATTATGTATTATATGGACAGATTCAATATAAAATATAACCTATATAACCTCCGTAGCGTAGCGGTATTTGGCTCGCTTTAAAATCTCGGAGGTTGTGGGTTCGATCCCCACGCCGGACAAGAAAATCTTTGTGTAGATTCTAAGATTTCTTTCCGGGTCTGGTTGGTTGAGGGACTACCCTCCGTGCCTCGGAAAGCACGTTAAGCCGTTGGTCCCGATTGTTATAACATCATCTATAATAATCATATATCAAGGAACGGGCAGCAGCGTTTCCTTGTGTGGTACAACATAATACTGCGGTCACAAATCCGCCTGCAAAGCGTGGGGACTATGGCAAAAACCCTCCCTCGGGAGGAGGCCCATGTTCAGCAGTGGACGTCATACGGGCTGATGATGATGATATTATATTAGCTATACACGCAGTATTAAGTAACAGCTATATTATAAACTGGCTTCTCTCCGAGAATACAGTACAATACACAATGTTAAACAAATTGTAACGAATGTAAAAACCACGTAGTTCCTGTGGGAATTTCATCACTAAGCAACCTGTACTACCGTTTTAGAGATTAGACTGAATACACGGACAAACAGACAGACTTAATTAAGCTTAATAAAATTAGCTATGTACTTACAGTAAAATCGGTCCAGCCGTTACTGAGATTAGCCATAATAAACACATACACAGACAGACAAAAAAACTGTACATTTCAATACATTAAGTAAAGAGCTGTTATTTTATCTATTACTAGCGACCCGCCCCGGCTCCGCGCAGGTACAATGCTGATGTATTATTATACATATAAACCTTTCTCTTGAATCCCTCTATCTATTGAAAAAAACCGCATAAAAATCCGTTGCGTTTTTTTAAAGATTTAAGCATACATAGGAATATAGGGACAGAGAAAGCGACTTTGTTTTATACTATGTAGTGATAAACAGACACTTTTGTATTTACTTGTATAGAAAATAATACTTAGGGATCCGTACAAAAAATAAGCAAACATACGCTGGTATAACTCTAGTATGCTATGAAAATCTTACTAACCCAACAGTAATAGCACAAACACAATTGTTATTATGGAGTCCGATTAAAATCAGTCGTAGCACAATCGATATAATGATAAACAATCGATATAATTACACATTTCCCGTTTTGAATTTCGACGTGATTTTATTGACCCAAAACCTTGACACGTGCGGAACACATATATTTTATTCATCTAAATTAAGTTACTATCGATTTGAGCATCAAGGTCATCCCACCAAAATCATACACGACCACTTTGACGTTCCCTTTCCCGTGAGTACTTCATCAAAAATATGGACTCTGAATACCATACCGTTCAAATGGTGAAAGAATAACCTACCCAGAAGTTTTTTGTCATAACTGAACATAACTACGAACATACAGCGTAGTTATTAATGTTAAAAAAAGCAGTACTGATCAAAATACTAGATCACGTGTATTCATTTATCGTTTTAGGAAATACTACTATTATCGGGGGGAAAACATCATACATTCCTAGGAAAATTGATATTCTTTACTACAGAACAAACCTAAAAAATGACTAACAGCTCGTTTCATATGAAAAAGTTAACGTAAACTGTACGACTGGTCTGTCGGCTCATTGCAATTTTTACGTAATCACACTGCCAGTCCCAACTTCTGCTTCATCCAACAACCTCTCAACCAACCAGACCCGTAACATCAAATCGATAATATACATACGTAAAATTGTAATGAGCAAACTCAGATCACTCGCAAAACAAGCTGATGATGATGATAAAGAGTCATAAGCTACCTTATTCAATACCACAACGATAACATTACCATCAAGTTAACGTAGGTAACTAGGTTTCACATAATATTTTTGCATAACACACTTCGATCCATAATACAACATAGCACAATCCATAAGCTTATTACATATGTTACATGAGAGCGAGGGTCGACAACCGACCGACATTTCACTCGTTCAATAGGGCGCCATAGCCCGGATTCAACCAATTAGACTAACGAAGGATTCGTATGTACGGTCACAGATTTTTGTTTAAAAAATATTTGTATTGGAGCGTATTAAAAAGTTTGTGTTTGAGGGTATTAGCTTACGGTATAATTGGATATGGTAACCATCTATATTAATATCAAGAGCTATTTGTATTTTTGTTAGAAATTAATTACAAAAAAAAATAGAGCGATTTTAAACTCTTTTCTATTCTAATACATATTTTAAAGAGGAAAGATTTTATTGTTTGTTCGTTTGTTTGTATTGAGTATGCTCCGAAACTACTGTACCGATTTGAAAAATTCTTTCACCGTTGGAAAGCTAAACTATCCCCGAATAACATGGGCTATATTTAATTATGCAGTTCCCACGGGAACGGGAGTTACGCGGGTGAAATCGCGTGGGAAGCTAGTAACTTAATAAGAAGCTACTTTATCCAAGAATAACATAGCCTATCTATTATACTCTATACTAATATATAACGCTGAAGAGTGTGTTGGTTTGCTTGAATATCATTCGTATATCAATATTTTTCGTGGAAGGCTGTAGGCAATAAAGGCTATATTTAATAATTAAGTTCATACGAGAATAGGAGAACAAGAGTTACGCGGGAGAAACCTAGCTTTAGGGAGGGAGCCGCAGAAGCAGATTATCTGGGACTCCCCTCTAAATAGCAATGATATGCTAATCATTCAATCATTACCCACTAAACATCCCGGGTGCTCTTCAAAACGCCAATAACCTGGAACTGCTATTGAATGGCATCCGGTGCCCCCTGGCGATGTCCGTAGCTCAATCTGGACCTATTTGCTCAGAGCCCGTTTAAGGTTTAGGGATGCACGGAGCACCAGTACCTCATGGATTATAGCTTTTCTCCTAATCCCTACTAATATTATAAATGAGAATTTAAGTATGTTGTAAGACTAAACCGATCATCATGGAACTTTGTACACATATTCTTGGAGGTATTAGGCTTCAATGCAAGCGAGTCAAACATAAAATCGACGGGCAGATCCCGTCGGTACACCAGCAGTACCCACCGGTAGTACATAGAGTAATTTTTTTTTACCATCATCAGTGAACAACGAAGCTCCACAGGTCTTACTCCTAATTCACCTGATCCCATAACAGGAACAATAGACCATTGATGCGCCATAAACTAATACAATGGGCGTGCACCTGATTTGAATCGCTGCTGCTAGAGATCTGAGTTTTGTTGGGTGAATAGTTCTGTTAAATAGCATAATAATAGCATTAATAAATATAAATAATAGCATAAGCGTAACTAAATTTTGTTGCAATAAACCCAATAAACTAACTGTATTGACCAAAAGGGCATAACTGCTACAGACAAGTCTTATGAGATACGCCCTTTTCGAAGTTGCGTATTCATTTAATTTTCGAGTTACGTTGTCTGACGGCATATGAATTACGCTGTTATTAGTATTAAGGCTGAAACCACATTGTGAGTGCATGTTCTTCGAACGTATGTCACATGCGACTGCGGGGTAGCAGATGAAGGTGTCGGGTGCACAGCAAACGCTGTTTGTTCGTTTCGTACACATGCTCGAAGATGGGCATGAAGAATAAAAAATCTATTTAGTCAGTCAGTTAGATTACTGAAAATTCTTTATGCCTGTTTTAATAGGGGGTCAGTCTAGGTAGAAGAATTACTTTACATAGCTAAAATGATTTTTCAGATTCATGCATAACTTATTGAAGAACCAATCTCAAGTTGAAAATCTATTTGTGTGTTCTATGCACTTTATCATAATTAGACCATTAGAAGTGCTTTATTAAGTTCAATTATTGAATACCTAATAAACTGTTCACAAAATTTCATGGCAGTTCATTCAATAGTTTTTCCTTGAATGTTTGATGTAACAAAATATTTCTTACTTATGTTGGTACTAAAGTTGAATAATTGTGTTGTGTAAGGTTGGTAATATGTATAAAAACAATAAACTTAGTCTATTACGGAAAGTAACGTGTTTTAATAAAAGATGAATACACACCCTCACACACATATACAGTTTCACTTAAAATGGGTGATTACTCAAAAATAAATAAAATTCAGATAAAATAATGCTATCTCGACTAAGAAATAACTGCCACAAACCAAATTTGTAAATAACCAGATAGCTTTGTTTGCAAACTGATCAGCACAGATATAAATCAATTTATAAATAGACTCCACTAAGTGGGTTGATGGTGTAACTAAATTGAACTATATGCATCAGTGAACTAGTGCTGGAGTTGTTTATTCATCTCTAAATTGTATAAGAAGATACAATATCATAGCACTTTGATTTTTTAATAGTAATCAGCTTTCACAGACAATGTTTTTTATAAAAATTAAAAGTAGTTCCTGACAGAACTTCATAATTTAAAATGGCTTATGTTATAGAACAATAATACAGAGCATTCTCACAGAATTATCGAAATCCATCCAGTAGTTTTTAAGTTTATGAGTAACAAACATACATACAAAATACAAATCTATGTTCTTTGTAACTCCAGTGTAGTAGCAAAAGCCTCCTGGCGAACTACATAATGCATTGTGTATTACAAAGAGGTTTTTTTTGCTTTCGGACAGCGGAAAGAAAACAACAACCTCTTTGTAATAATAATATAAATGAAACTTTATAATTTATCAGTCAGTGAGTTTCTTTTAATTTTTTATTCCTTTACTGGCCAAGATAAATATATTATTCCTATCCACCTAATGTAAGTGGCATGGTCCAAATACAAGGGCAGCTAACACCAGTACATTAAATGTACAGCACTTGCCACCCTCATGTCAAATCTAAAAATACATTTTTAAGAATAATACACCATCTGTGTAAAACAATATTTTATACATCTAAAATTGTGCTACTTAATGTTGAATGAATAGTTTTATGGGTGTAATGACCTTCTTTCTCAACATGTTATGAATATAATATTATGGATTATTCTGGATCTTTGACTATTGAATGAAACATTTGTAATGTTTAAGACTGTACTTAAATTATTGATACAAAACATTCTTTACACCAAACATTCACACAAACATAAAAATATGTAGATCCTTTTCCCATGGAAACTTTAACATAAAATATAGCCTAGCCTTAATATTAAGTAAATCAAAAAAAAAACTTTTTTTTTAATTAATAGTTTATTGATTTGTTATTTTTTCAAATATTTGATGTTGATTTCATAAAAAAAGTCATTTAAATGGAAGTAAAACAAAGTGTGGAACTGCTGTTTTAATTTAAAATTTTTAGATGTAGTAATTTAAATTTGTGACTTCACACTAGGGAGGGGGGGATTTCACAAATGTGACCACCTGTGACAAGAAGGGGGGGGTCTAAAAATCATTAAATACGTGTGACGTACTTTATGGATGGTCCCCTATGACACTCACAAATGATGTGTCTTTATATGGGTAAAAGCACCCCCTACAATGACACATACTCACAAACTTTACCTCTTTATAATATTAGTAAAGAAGTATAGATAATCAAATAGTAATTTATAACTACATAGTATAAAACAAAGTTGCTTTCTGCTGTCTGTATGTCCCTATATTCTAAGATCATCAAAACTATGCAATGGATTTTGATGCAGTTTTAATAGATACAAGTGATTCAAGAGGAAGGTTTATATGTATAATACATCAGCAATGTGCACCCATCGCTAGTCCAACTAATATTATAAACGCGAAAGTTTGTAAGTTTCAATGGATGTTTCTTACTCTTTCACATAAAAACTACTGATTGGCTGAAATTTTGTACTGGGATAGGTTATACCCTGGATTAACATATAGGTTACAAAACCCACTGGAACAGAGTAACGCGGGTAAAACCGCGAGGCGCAGCTAGTAATACATATTATATTAAAATCTTAACTAATATTAGTAAAGATTTTTTATCATTATCAGTAAATTTGACTTATACAACTAATTTGTTCACATTATCAAAACATTTTCATTTCCAAAATTAAAAATCAAGTCAATAGCAAATCGAGATTAAATCCATGGCACCAGGACTCAGTAACAGCTACTGTTACCACTGAGCCACTAAGTGTTTGAATGTGGAAACAATAAAGGATAATTAGATCACAGATAGAATCAAAAGATTATCATAATTATAATATTGAGTTTTCCTGCCTACAAATGAATAATAGGAAGTTCAATTGAAGCATAATTTATAGTATTAATAAGTTGGGCAATTGGATTCCTGCACTAAGGCTTAATGTGGGCTTTTGTGCATCATCATCCTGGTTTTATTCATACCACCTTCAATCCTACCAACATTTGATAACACCTTGATGGTTTCAAGGGCTTCTGTTATATCAGAATCTCTATATCAGAAGCCCATTTGGAAACATATTTAATTGTTTAATAGTTAGGCATGTTTATTGTTGACATACACTTTTGCAATCCAAAATTAAGTATATATGCTGCTGTTTCAGGAATTAATTCTTTGTAGGTGAACTGGGCTGTATGTTATTCCTAAGTTGGTCAGATGTTTAATTAAAATAATAATTGCTATAATTAAAATCTATTGTATTATAAAATGTAATGAGAACTTGTATACAATTTAATGATTCATGAATTGAAAACACAGTCTAATTTATTTTAACAAAATAAACAGTACAGTAAGTATTAATAATTCTACAAGAATAAAAGAAAAACTAATAGCAATGATTCAATCCATCTGGTGATATGTATCACTAACCTACTCATAGCTCATAACCCCTACTAGTATTATCAATGAGAATGTACTTTGTTAACTTTGTTTGTTACACTTTCAGATGAAAACTACTTAACCAATCATCATGAAATTAGTAAATATATTCTTGGAGGTATTAAAGGTAACATAGGATACTGGCTTTAAAGCAAGTGAAGCTGCGGGTAAAGACTAGTAATATGTAACTCTTTATCAGCCCATTTAATTCCAATAATGATCATGGGCCTCCCCTTAACAGACCTTAACAAGCCATGGTATTTGAGGGATATTGTCATAATCCACACTTGGCAGGCACATAGATAATGGTAATAAGATGGTAAGCATCCTTGAATCCATGGCTGAAACCAACTTGTCCCCTGATTAGTCAGGAGACAAGTTGGTTTCAGCCATGGCGACTTATCACGGACACTTATCTTATATTATTCCAATACAAAGTTTAACATTTTAATTTGGTACTGAACTGTTTTAAAGGCCCTATCTCATTGAAGTATTAAGTGGTAAAACTAAGTACTGATTTTATCTTTGAACACACAAACTGTAGTCACAAATTATTCACATTAAAAACTCAAATAACAAAAAATTATTGAATAAAACATGTACCTCAAAAGTGTGCAATAGTAACTGTACAAGCTATGTTTTTTATTAAATACATTAAAATCACAAGAACCTGTTCTACATAATAGTATATCACACTAGCTGCGCCACTCTAGTATGGCGGAGCATGATGTTATGTAGCCTATATGTTAATCCAGCGCAGTTTTGGCATAAAAGAGTAACAAACATCTATCCATACTTACAAACTTTTGCATTTATAATATTATTAGAATGCAATCAAATCCAAAATTGCTATTAAAATTTATAGCCAATTTTATATTGCATATATTCCCCTAGGGTTCATAGTTTCACTCCACACTTTTTGCCTCTGTCTGCACACTGTGACTTTGTTGATATTGATGGATTAAGCACTTAGCCTCACAATTTATTAATTCAAATTTCTTATGTTCACCAACTATACCACCTTACAGTATATACGCTTTGTAATACATGATATCAAACCAATGTTGTTGGTCATCATGGCATACCGCATAAGTGACAATAGCTAAAAAAGTAGCCAATAGAGTTTTTGTCCTTGATAACACCTATATCAAAAATATTTCTTGACAAATGAATTGACACCTTATTAGTAACTGTTACTTCTGGGTATTGCAGTATCACTGACAATTTGTTTCTGCTAGTCACAAAACTCTAGTATTGTTATGGATTAATGGTATGACTATATGACTTCTGTAAATAAAAGTATTTTTTAAGCAATTTATTAGAACTAATAGAAGTTTCAAACTAACTTTGCCACACCTTAGAATCCTGTCTTAGTGTAAACCGCATAGCTGCAACAACTGAGTCACGTAAAACATAAACATGATTGAAACTCAATGAACATCATTTGGTTGAATTTTTCACACAGACAGATTGACCTGTTAATACATATAGATTATTACACTTATGATAACTTTTGAATGGTATATAACATTGAAATTCTATAATGCATTGTGACACAACTGTAATAGTTAAGACATGGTATCATAGACATTTTTGCTAGATATTGATGTCCTCTTTAAAATTTTAGTAAAATGGGGTATTGCACTATCACCAGTGATAAGTTGGCATGATATGAATATTATTTTATTCCAACTTTAAAGAAGAAAGTAATAAAACAATATTGGTATAATCTTATATTGCACCATTAAGCATACACTAAATGTGTTTTGTCAATACTAAATATCAAGATAGATTTTGTAGTAAAGTATACTTATTTTGCTTATCCTACTAGTATTATTAATGTGAAAGTTTGTAAGTATGGTAGATGTTGTGGCTGTAGTATTGGCTGAAATTTTGCACCAGGATAGGTTATATGCTGGATTAACATATAGGCTACAAAACATCATGCTCTGACCTACTGGAGCAGAGAAAAGCGGGTAAAACCGCGGGGTGAAGCTAGTAGTGAAATAAATCTTTGTCTTACAGGGGACTTTAATAACACATAATTCACAGATACAAAGCACTCCCAGACTCAGATAAGCTGTCTTTGGTTCACACAAATAGTTATAACCAGAGCACCAAGACACAGAGGCCACTAAAATAACCACTGAGGCACCAGTATTAATTATCATGCAATAAATTAAATACAAAACACTGCAAGCACTAAATACAATACACAATTCATATTATTAACACCTTTGTACAATCATTATACTGTCCTGATGATTTGACAATTTCTTTAAAGAAATATTTCTATATTACCTACTACCTTAAACAAGTAACTGTATATATTATGCTGTATATATTGTGTAAATTATTTAGTCTTCTGTCTGTAAAGGGTGTGGTATGATTAATTATTCACCTATATGACTGTAATGAAATTCTGATGTCTAGTTAGAATCTAATTCTAATTACCTACATGTCTTCAATTTTATCTAAATTCATATTACTAATAGTTATTAAATATTCACACATAGGGGATTAAAATACATTACCTACCTACACCCTGGTTTAGTGTATTAGGTAGTCATGATAATTAATGAATAGAAAACTTAATGATTAAATTGAAATAACATGCATGAAAAACCGACCGATTAATATCAATAATTGTCATTGAAATAAGTGCTGTAAGGAATCTGCGATAATAGTCACTAACAACCTTATAACGTGTAAAAACCCAATTTACAACGGAAATAAGCATAGTTTATGCGCAAAACAATTACACTAATACGTATTGGGACCAATAAAAGGTAAAAAGCGAATAGTAGTTACGAATCGATGCCGTTTCGTCTAGCAACAGGGCTGTGGCTACACCATTTCATATACATATGTATACCTAAGAACACACCCCCTACTTTATCCGATGAATGTTAAATATATCCTTACAACTGGGGTCCTTACCGACCTTCTGGTGCGCCGCTGATGGCCTACGTGACACTATCAGCTCATTAACACTCACATATCAGCTCCAATTCGATTCACGCAACGTTTTAACACCGGCGAAGATACGCGCATACACCCAATATAAAACCACTTTTCAGACGTAATCTAATTACTATTATGTACTACAACCAATGATCGTAAATGATTACAATGCGAACACAGGACATAAGCAACGAAAATGTAACGAATATGATAAATGATGGTAGGAATTTACCCTTCTGTCAGCAATGTCCCTTCGATCGTCGCTCCAGCGGATTATGGACGGTTCCTATACCACCATTAAGACTGGATTCTCACTTTTTGGCACATTTTGTAAGAAAGATAATCACCACCACTGAATTCAATAATTATTCACAAGTTTTATCACGGATCAATCCACCATTAGGTTTTCAGACACCCTCGAGATCAGTCCTTTTCACGGCCATTTGCAAATTGCGTCAAAGTCCCTGGAACGTGATTGGTGGAATCTACGCTAGTGCCGTTTTGGTAAATAGCGCCATCTGTTGATATAAATAGATATTAGAAATATTGTTGTTCAAAATTGAACTTTACAAGCCTAAAATACACGTTATATTCACTTTGCGAGCTTGTACTTGATACCTTTAGAATTGTATGAAATAGGGTGCGGTGGACGGCTCGTTTGAGGCCCCCGTAGCATGACGTCAAACTGGGCGTGAAAATCGATGTGCGGGAGATTTAAGTTAAATCTTTATTACACAGAAATATAATAATTTAAATAATAAACATGTCCATTTGAAATTTCAAAAAATATTCTTGCATTATTAAGCTTATGAAAAAATAGATTATTCTTAAAGTTTAAACGATTATGCTCAGGAAATTTAACATGACAAAAAAATTTAAACCAAATCTTCGATCGCTGTTCTAACGTTCCAATTTAGGCAAAATTAAAATATTTATAAAATTATTCAGTGATTATTCCATTAAAATTTGTATGCATAAATAAATATTAATAAATATAATAATTTATAAACCATAATCCATAACCTTAACCATCTTATGGTATCATTTTAATATTTTATTGTTTATCAATGTTGATAACTTATCAACTCAATTGATAACAGTAATGTTCTAATAGGTTGTTATTTAAAAATAGTTTTAGATTTGTGTACTTAACAAATAAAGCAAAGCAATATTTAAAATTACATAAAAAATATCAAATTAAATAATTTAATTTAAGAAAAATTTAAATAAACTCGATAATTAAGTACAAACCTGTATTTACTCATATCGTACCCACTTTAAGATGTAATAATGTAGTAAAAATGCGACAGTTATGTGAATATATACATACAGGGAAATGATTAAATAAAATTAAGGTTTCGTTATTATCCAGAAATGTTATACTAGTTTGACTTAAAAACAAACCCGGTAATAGCGGTATTCACTTCTAAACAATGTACTCAGTATCCCTTTTCTAAAATATTTTTTGCAACATAACGTTACGAATAGATAGTGATTATATACTTTGAATCTTATGGCGATAAAATTATGACAGTACTTTTTTTTTGAAAGTTGAAACTTCGTGATCTGCATACAGTAAAAGAAAACTTTCTGTCAATTTGCGATAAATCTCAAAATACAAATAAGCCATTGCCTATTAAATAGCAAATTTAAAAAATATAACAATAGCAGTGTTGCAGCTTTCGCATATTTATTTGGAGTTATACTTTTAATTTTTGGTTCGATATTTACAATTGATTTTTATGTTATTATATTATGTCTATGCAATGTCTCAAGCATATAAGATATAATTATGTGATTTATGTCTCTCGATCGTTTTGGTTACTCACGCTAACGGTCTTTATGAGAAGTCGAATTGGGGATAGCTAACGTAAATTATATTTATCGAAATATTATTAGGGATTCACTTTCATTTTCTTATTTTTGTCCACTATTTAAATACTTCTGCTTCAGAAGTACTATTGACAGTAGAGGAACAGGGATATATTTATCCGAATATTAAAGGAACCTGCTTAGTTATTAGAGTGAAGTGGTTGATGTACCAGCATGCAACAATAATGGTGTCAGAAAAAAAATCTGAACTCATGAAAATCTTATGTACTTAAACAAATTGTTTTCATATCTATTAAATGTCAACTTTTTTTTGAAAAACTCAACTGAAGGACTTTTGTTGATTTTTATTATTATAGCATTGTAACACTGTATATCTGTCAAATCAACTGTCATTTCATTTATTTATTATCTATCAGTGAAACACCTTTGTGTGGTCAGTCAGCTGCGTTGTTTATTATTGTAAAATAATACAAAAAACAGACGCAGTTTTTATCGCGAGTGCCGTTTTTTAGTGCTTTTCATGTGACCTATTTTTGTTTTTAAAGTTCTCTAAATCCTAAATAGTAGGATTTGTTGCGTGGAACCTTGATAAGCGAATTTAATTTGCGATCATTCCGGACTATTCTGTAGGTAAGTATTAAATTACTGTGTACCTTGTTTATGTTCTTATAAATGTTGTTATGTGTGATGTTTTCGTTCGCGGAAACTATATTTAGATTCTTGTTGGTTAGATAATGTAGTTAAATGGAATAATGGACGTAGAAAAGTAAGTTTTCCAAAAAAAGTTTATTCTCACAAATTCATTACTACTTTCTATGTTGCGGACTTAACTTTATTTTAAAGTAATTCTCTATTATAGTAATAATTTTAATATTGCTTAAAATAATAATAAGTAAGTAATAAAGCTATTTTTTTCTTGTCAGTCAAGTTAATATTATTGTTACCATATTAAGTTTTAAGAAATACTTATCTTTGTCTTATTAGATTTTTTACTTATGTAAAAAAAACTAAAATAGTGAAGATTTTAATAAATATGCGAGGGCACTCCTCAAAAAAAAGTAAAATTTATTGTTTATTCAATTCTTAAATTCCACACTTATGTAATTACACAACATCATTAAGTCACATAGAATAATGAGTTAGAGCTATGAATGTTTGTCAGGCTTCTAATAATAAAATTATATGAATTTATTCACACTTCACACCTGAAAATAATAAACTTATTCAATTATGTATTTATCTTAATTAGTGATCTTTATGAATTAAAGATGAATGTGCAGTAACGCACATACTATGTGCACTCAAAGTGTTATTTAAATATGTTGATTAGTTTAACTGTATTCTGAATGAATTCGCAAGGACTGCTTATAATATAATTTTAAATAAGTGTTTATATTTGGGACATGCCTGGTATTATTTTAAATAAGAAAATTATAATAACACAATTTCTATAATACAACACACTTATATCAAACAATACCTTGTAGTGATATGAGTATGTTCTATTTAATCATTTAAAATTAAAATTTACTGCCTCATTGGTCTAGTGCTTCACCATAATCAAAGTCCCACATTTATTTCCCAGATTGGGAATACAATAATGTTAGTACAAATTTTCTCTTCAGTAAAGTCTAAGTACCTGCCTTAATACAGGAAGTTGGTGGTGTGTCACCCATGCCTCAGAGAGCATGTGAATAGGTAAAAGTGTTTATTTCCTTGAATCATTTAAACTTAATTTTAATTCAAATTTAAAAAATATAATACCAAAATGTAACTGGAAAAACTACCCTTTGTAGTTTGTAGTGTTGGTGTTTAGTGGCAGACAATAAATGATGTGATTATGTCACTAAAAAGTACTATTTTATTCTATCTAGATTAGTATAGATACAGTAGTGCATGACAGAACCCAATTGAAAGTGTTGAGGAGGACTATGAGGCAAACTGGTCTTAGGGACATTTGTAATAAATATGAACACTTCTAATAAAGAAAGAAAAAGCATTTATTGAACACACAATAAATATTACATTATGAAATAAAATGGTACATAATTAAAGGGAATGCATGAATTTACAGTAGTAATAATACATGTAGTGTGTTCAAATGGCTAGCAGCTCTGCTTATTGTAACAGCCGCAAGGCGACTGCAACACTAATTTTCATTTGCGTGCCCAAGTGAGTCCCAGATAAGTTACTAATAAGATAGATAATTATCGATAAAATCGATCCATTACAAATTAAACATCTTGGACATCAAACGTCTGGACTTGATCAACTTGGTAATTTTTTTTTATTCATAATTAAATAACAAATAGTAAGTAGGTAATAAGTGGCACAAAACAGACCATAGAGTATACAGACAGTATTTAGTTATATATGTATAAACAGACAGAAAGTAATTATTTACTTTAATGTTGAACCAATTAATAATTTAATGTGTAGGTCAATATAATTGATGGGTTGTGAAAGAATAAGTGTCAGAAAAATAAATTATTTAAAAAAATGGCAGGACCAGACTGAGTTTTTCGCACATATCTTATACTTATTTGTCACTTGTACCATTTTAGTCGGCAACCCATCAATTGAGAAATTTTCTTCTTTTATATACATACTTACATCACATAAAGGAAATGTTTCATTGTTTGTTATGACTAAACTCATGAAATCTACATATTTAATTAAGCTAATAAATTCATTAGATAGTTATTGGATACTAGTTTCCCGCGCGCGGTTTCATCCGCTTAGCTCCAATTCCCGTAGGAACTTCATCATTAAATAAAACCCTTGCTACTCCTGGTTAACGTTGCTTTCTAATGGTGAAAGAATTGTTAAAATCGGTCCAGTAGTTCCGAAGCTTATTCAATGCAAACCAACAATCAAATCTTTATTCTTAATAACATTTTATTTATTTATTTTATTTTAAACTTTAGCACATAACTGTTCATAGGCGGACTTAATGCCACAGGCATTCTCTCCCTGTCAACCAATGTTAGTAAAGCTATAGATAAATTTAGAACAGAGTCGGAATACCTATTCAAATTACGGAATCTTAAAAATCACGAGGCCCAACACGCACTTGGACGTTTTTTTTTACAAAAGTCTTTAAAAGGATGTGTCACATACACATATCATTGTTTCTTTTTTCCATTGGTCTGAGCTGAGGCCATTTTCATTATCTTTTATAAAAGCAAATTGGGCTCTATAATGTTGGTGCATGATTCATTTTCCATTACGTTTGATAAGATAAGTTAATCGTTGTTTATATCACTTTGTGCTGATACATTATGACACGACGTTGTATCGTGTTTGGAAGCAGTTGTGGGTGCTTATATACTTTATCAGACCTTTTACGTCCACTGCTGAACATAGGCCTGTCCTTTAACAAGCCAGGGTCGTTGGGGGATATAGCCACCATGCTTGGCAGGCGGATTGGTGATCGCAGTAAGATAGGAGTATCTTTGAGCTGTTAGGTGTTGCTTCCCATCCATCAGCTGTATGTCCCTTGGTCGCCTCATACGACACCCATAGGACCATATGGGGTGGTCTATTCTAATCCGGAAACCACACGGCGTAGCTAAGGCCATGATTAAATTAGAGTATTGTGAACCAGAAAACAGATTTTTCGTTCTCATTCTTGCGAGATCTCGGCCTTTTTTAGCGAGATTAATCTCGGAAGAAAAAAGGGGCGAGATCTCGCGACATTAACGAGATTGCACTCCAGCATAAAATCGTCTTATTCGAAGCGCGGCAACGTTTGATATTAGAAGATAACACTTTTATTTCTTTCATTTATAGACAGATAAGTCAAACAATGTCATTAAAATATATTGTAAAAATTAGTGAATATAAATGATTATCTTATTATTTTTTTCATAAATTTGTGATTATTTGCAAAAAAAACACACAAAACTACCAATCTCGCGAGATCTCGAAATTGGCGAGATCTCGCAGTATTGGTATTCATAATCTCGCGGGATCTCGATTGAGCTTCAATCTCGCGAGATTTGCATTCCCTAGTCGTACCCAGCATTTGGCCCTGGGAAGGCAATATGGAGATATTAGAAGCTGAGTTAGACTATTAGAATCTACTGGAATAGAGATAAACACAGCCAAGCTGGCCGGTATTATTAAGTATGAATAACTTAGTCTTTAGGTACTGACAGTCTAAATAAGGCTGGAGTTTGCTCGTCTTTATGCCAGGTGAAAATTAAAAAAAATAAACTGAAGGGCTTTGATCTTCATTGTTGCAAAGCTACCCAACCTAAATTTATATTTCCATGCACTATAAGCCTAGATGTTTTTGCTGGTTAACATAGCGTCGGTGATACTGCAATACCGCGTATACCGCGTTAATAATAAGGTAGAAAATCAAATGATTTTTTTCTCTTTAAAATATATATAACTAAAATATTTCTTGACAGATGAAATAACACCTTATTAGCTTTCTAATAGTGTTAAAAATTTACCCTTTTTTTATAAACGAAAGCAATTTTATCCCTTTGCTGTATTGTAGGTAGTGTCCGACCGAAGCTTCGGCTTCGGCTTCGGCTTCGGCCACCTTCGGCCAAAAAAGCACCTTCGGCCAAATCTTCGGCTTCGGCCAAAAATTTGCCGAAGGTTTGGCCGAAGCCGAAGGTTTGCTAGTTGTCAAAATTTGAAATTTACTGAACGATGCTAGAGCGAGACGGAGAGTGTGCAGAGCAGCAGAGTTTCGCCGCGCCGCCGCACCGGCCCAACGGATCGCAGTTAGTAAACTAAACGAGTCAAAACAAGTCTAAATCTCTAAAGCTCTCACAATATGTATCTAGTATATTCTGAGATCAAAGTAACTATAGTATTTCTCAAGGTCAATGACACCTTCGGCTTCGGCTTCGGCTTCGGCCGAAGGTTTTGGTGAATACCGATTAATCGGCTTCGGCTTCGGCTTCGGCCAGAATTGCACCTTCGGTCGGACACTAATTGTAGGTAGGTTTACGTTTTAGTGGGTAGACATTACCACTTGGTACCGGCACGAAAGATACCTCATCTACTTATATGATAAAAGAACTGAATAGAATAGACCTTTGGTGTTTTCACACTTAAAAGGAGAGGTTAACCTCAATATTATTATATTGTTGAACCAACTTTGTTAACACCGCTTGCAAAAAAATAAACTTAATTTTCCTGACATTTTCTCAATGTGTGGTCCCCATAAGTCCCCATTGCAGTTTGGAGTCAATGGTGATACCTAAGAACACCGTGGTTTCCACAGGGTCCAAGCCATTTCCATTAATATTTACTTTTTATATTTACTATTTACTATATAAAACAATGTTAATATACACAAATTATATGTCATAAAATATTATATGGTAATCAACGTAGAATACAAGCAATATAAATAATGATGATAATGATATAACATTTTATTTAAAACGTTATTTTAATTATGTATTAAATTCATACAAATTATAATAATAATTTATCTTAGTTGTGGAGTATGGTATATGTGTTAATATCTCTAATTTAGTTGGTGTCTAATACAATAGTTCAGACTAGTTTTCCACGGGAACGGGATCTACACGGGAGTCATGGCGCGGGATAGCTAGTGTATTCTACGTTTTATTTTTATTTTTTACTAGCGATACGCTCCACCTCCGCACGGGTACAATGCTGATGTATTTTACATATAAACCCTCTATCTATAAAAAAAACCGCATTAAAATCCGTTGCGTAGTTTTAAAGATTTTCGCATACATAGGTATATAGGGACAGAGAAAGCGACTTTGTTTTATACTATGTAGTGATTTAATCATATATGTATAAAAATGAATCCCTTGGTCACGACATCACCATCACAGCGTGACCGGCTGGACCGATTACCCTAATTCTTCCATTGTTGTGATTGTTACTGTAAGGAGAAGATACTTATTAAAAAAAAATATGAAAATTGCTCTAAATATAGAAAATTTAAGAAAACTTTACTGCTGGGTCGAGGGGCTTTTGGGACCGGGACCGCGGTCCCGGATTCCACCTCTAAATTAAATATTTATTTTTCAGTTGTATTTTGGGACCACAAATATAGATTATAAAATATGTCTTACGAAAGTACGGTCAACCAAAAAATTTTGAAGAAGTATAAATAAAACTATTTTTATTAACTGATAAATTGTCTTTTATTGCTAAAATCACAGATATGATAATAATGTTCAAAAATGAAACACAACAGTTCAATAATTAAAAACATATGTTTTGATCCCTTACATCTACACATTGCACATAACAATCTCCTACCTAAATTTAACGTCCAAATAAATGACCAGATAAGTGTTGGTCATTGTCTAGAAAAAAATAGATTTTAAAGCTAATCAATTTTCAATACTTTTGAGACTGATGCAAAATTATTTTATATTGTTGAAATGTTTAATGTTAAGTTCAAGACTATTGATTATATTCAAATTATTATATAAAATTAGTCTCGCATACATGTTGTATGCGAGACTAATTTTATATATATTAATAGGTATAGCGGTTTTATGTTGTTGTTTATTATGCTGTTTATTATTTTTAAGTTAAGACAATGCTGTGATTTTAAAAATAAAATAAATATTTTATCATTTTATAAAAATTGTTGTATATTATTCTTGTAATGAATTGACATTATAGTCAGTTGTTTGAAATAACTGTCAACGATCGATGGAAAGCCACATTATTGATTGCCATGGGAACGGGACAGCTAGTTTAAAAACAAAAAAAAAAACCGGCCGAGTGCGAGTCGGACTCTCGCACGAAGGGTTCCGTACTAGTTGCAAGTGGCTACCTATTTTTGAAATCAATAATACAACAAGTAACATAGTATAAAAGTTCTTGTAGTTCGTTGTAACTTTGATCGATGTTAATAATAGTTGATTGAACGAAAGGTTAATTGCGGTTTACGGTTAATGGCGTATTAAAAAAAAACTACTTACTTGATCTCGTTCAAACCAATTTTCGGTGGAAGTTTGCATGGTTATGTACATCATATATTTTTTTTAGTATTATCTCTCCTTTATTTTAGAAGTTACAGGGGGGGGGACACATTTTACCACTTTGGAAGTGTCTCTCGCGCAAACTATTTAGTTTAGAAAAAAATGACATTTGAAACCTCAACATCATTTTTGAAGACCTATTCAAAGATACCACACAAGTATGGGTATGATGAAAAAAAAAAATTTTTGAGTTTCAGTTCTATGTATGGGGAACCCCAAAATTTATTGTTTTTTTTCTATTTTTGTGTACAAATCTTAATGCTTTTCACAAAATACATCTACTTACCAAGTTTCAACATTATAGTTCTTATGGTTTCGGAAAAAAGTGGCTGTGACATACGGACGGACAGACAGACAGACAGACAGACATGACGAATCTATAAGGGTTCCGTTTTTTGCCATTTGGCTACGGAACCCTAAAAACATTTCTATGAGTGATGGAAACATAAACTCCTTCGAGTTTTACCGTGTATCATCGACAACTTTTGTATTAACAATGATAACAAACAACTAAAGAAAATAGGTAAATAAGAATAAAAATATTATTACCTAAATTAATTATTTTATTATTATAAGGAAATCCTCCGTAGGGTAGTGGTATTTGGTTCGCTTTAAATCTCGGAGGTCGTGGGTGCCGGACATGGAAATGTTTGTATAAATTATAAGATCGATTTCGGGTCTAGTTCTGGTTCTGGAGTGGTAAATCAAGGAACGGGCAACAGCGTTTCCTTGTGTGGTACAACATAATACTGCGGTCACCAGCCCGCCTACCAGGCGTGGTGACTATGGCAAATACCCTCCCTCGGGAGGAGGCCTTTGTTCAGCGGTGGACGTTATACGGGCTGATGATGATGATTATGAATTATTTTATAATGACGGTATGTAGATATTATATTATTATTGTTTTTGAAATCATAACTTATTAGTTGTATGATTTTAAAAACGTAAATAAGTATTTTATACTAAAAGATAACATTAATCCTAGATCTTGTTGGCCTTGGTGTTATGGTCTGGTTTTAAATTTATTGGACTTGTTTATTTTTTTGTTACAATGACGTTTTAAGAATTAAAGCTGATCACGAGTCGAACTCATGACCGGTGCTAAAAGTAATGCGAAATTTATGGATACACTAGCTGCGCCCCGCGGTTTTACCCGCATTACTCTGCTCCAGTGGGTCAGAGCGTGATATTTTGTAGCCTATATGTTAATCAAGCTTATAACTTATCCTGGTGTAAAATTTTAGCCAAGTCTGTTCAGTAGTTATGGCGTGAAAGAGTAACAGACATCCATCCATCTATACTTACAAACTTTCGCGTTTATAATATTAGTAGGACACTAGCTTCCCGCGCGCTGTTTCACCCGCGTAACTCCCGTTTCCGTAGGAACTTCATAATTAAACACAGCCTATGTTACGGCCGGTAAATTGTTTGTTGGTTGTGCACGGTAATGTCCTATGTTCACATACTTTTTTCTCATACTCGGGGTTTGCTGGAAGAAAATTCATAAATGAATTAAGCTCGCCTATATGCTATTGTATTTCTGCATAATATATGTATCTTTTTGTGTTTTTTTTGTGTGTGCAATAAAGAATAAGTATAAACAAGCTATCTAATGGTAATGGAGCACTGCTCGCCTTTATAAACCGCGAAGTAACAAAAGTATGTCCGACAGAAAAAAAATCGGTATCTAAGATGAAGTAGGATTCCTAGAAACATATTATCACGCGTTATTATGTTGAAATGACATTCTCATTTCCTTAATTGCCTGGAGACCAATCATCTGTTGCCTTTAATAAGCGATTTAATTCTAAGTTAAGGTGAATATGAAGTTCTATAAAGTAAGGATTATTTTTAATGGCACTTAACTACATTTCAAAACTATTATAGTTGCTTAATAAATTATTTACTATAATTAAATTATTTTATTATTTAAGATTTTTTAATAAATCTATCGCTGCCTCCTCTCTTCTAACTTGCCGTGCCCGACAGGGTCCATACTTTGTACTGGTTTTGTCTTTGTAACAACTTATACATAATATGGTGTGAAATTAATGAATATGAATAATTTATAAACTTTGTAATTGATTGTGTAAGTTGAGTTAAAGGCAAATATGAACAAAAAGTATGTGTGTAATTATTTTATTTATTTATTCTTTATTGCACACAGTAAATATTTAACATACAATTAATACAACGGAAACAACATGTACAAAGGCGAGCTTAATTCAATATAAATTCTCTTCCAGCAAACCTTATGTGTTTGTTAATGAAGTAAAAAACCTTTCTTAACAATTTGTAGCGACATCTAAAGTAGCCGCACACAAACTACTAGTGGACGAGCAGCGCCATCTAACACCTAGCATCCTAACTAACCTGTATCGCGCAATACAAGTTCGCAAGCCAATTCGAACATATACAAGTTCCGAACAGTAATAAATGGCCGTCGGTCGCCAGGCATACCACCTCGCCCGGCAAAGAAGATCTTCATTTTCTGTGGAGGAACACCACCAACCGTTCCTCTACAATTGGTGACCCCGTAGACAACACGCAAACGGCTACTCCAGCAAGCTACTCTTCATCCAGCTCAACCACAACCAACAAAGCAACTAGCTTTCCGCAACACGGCTCCATCGACTCCGGCTACAGCACCACGGCACTGCGCACACAACCTTACACGCACCGGTCTGCGCAGCACTGCCAGCTTCGCCGCACGCAGTCACAGCCACAACGATCCCGACTCACTGGGACCCGCATCGATTCCGACTCACTGGAATCAGTTCCGACTCACTGGAACTCCAACTCAGCAGAACGACTTACAGTCTCGGAGGGGAGTACTGTAGCGACATCTACAGTAGCCGCACACAAACTACTAGTGGACGACCATTTACCACCTAGCATCATAACTAACCTGTATCGCGCAATACAAGTTCGCAAGCCAATTCGAACATATACAAGTTCCGAACAGAATTAAATGGCCGTCGGTCGCCGGGCATTCCACCTCGCCCGGCAAAGAAGATCTTCATTTTCTGTGGAGGAACACCACCAACCGTTCCTCTACAATCACATTGCCCGGCTACAAGTAGGGAATTATTTGTACTGCCCGGTCCAAGTGATAAATTCAAGCTATCTCAAACACTGACTAATTACATGGACCACGGGCCGTCAGGCATTATTAATTATGGCCGGTCAAAGTGATTAAAGTATTATTCTTTCAACTACCATTTTTTAAACTTCCTCCTTCCCATTCTTTCTTTTAACTTACTCCTTCCCAGTAATGAAAGATTCATACCAAAAAGCCAACAACAAAAGCAGCTTATGAAATTTAAAAAAAAAAACCAAATGCATTCTTTTCTTTTATCTCTGACAACTTACGACAGAACAGTGTTTCCAAATTGTTTACCTTTCTCTAATCACAACAAACTACTTACGTATTTGTCAACCTATAGTTTGAAGTTTTTAACTTTGGTTTGTACATCTTTAAGTAAACATTCGTATTCATTGGCGCCCTAGCGTATACATCTACTGTCTGTTTTCATTCTTATTATCACAGCATAAAGTTTAATTTCAAGTGACAATCGTGATGACCATTCTAGAAATGCAACGCAATGATCAATATAATTACGGCCGAAATTGCATTCTTACTTATATGACATAAAGTCTTATTTCGTTCGTCAATCTTGTTGATTGTTCTAGTACTGCAATCATCTATGTACCCGATGACCGAAACAGTAGAAACCGGTAACAACCTTTCTTAATATTTGACTTGTCAAGCAGAACGGGCAGCATCCGTTTTGCGTAATTTTTTTAACCTGTGTCTTTTTGCACACGGAAAACGCAATCAGCCATTTTGTGACGTCATAGGTCTAGTATGAAAGAAAACTTCATTTATTGTATTCGCTCCTGGCTTCTATAGCATTTTGAGCCTGTCAATTGCTATTTATCAGTTTTCGTCTTTATCGGTGTACTATTGCAGCCCCGTAGTTGTTCTGTCTATAATTTAGTTATTGTATTGCTTTCTGAGTCTTCCAATATTGTAATTTGTTGTCTCTGCAGAGCGTTAGTACATCACTTACACTATTTGTCAAGTGTTTTAAGTTCTAATGTAAATTTACCCTTTTCGGTATCAGAAATATTTTCGGAAGCTATGGTGTCAAAAGCCGTGGTAATGTGATGACTACTGAGAACTTATCCCTTACTCAGGCATTCTACACATAGCGACCACAATATGTTGAACTCTTACGGGCTTGAAAGCAATAATTTCTAAACATACCTACTACTACTAAAATATGGCCTATTTTTTTCCTGGCGCCGCCGTAGCTATATGAAATCAGATGATTTGAAATAGTGTTTTCAATCTGGGTTGCGACCCCCGGGGGGTCTCGAATCAGACATGGGGTGCCAGCAAAAAGTGAACTACGTGCTTTTTTTTCATAAATACTCGCGGATTTGACATAATTTTTTTTTGTCTTTCAAATTATTGTCTGGGGCACAAGGGGTTGCCGGATTTTTTCAACACGTTAATTGGTCGCGAAATCAAGAAGATCGGTTCATGAGTTTATAACCAGATTGAGGACCATCTTACGTTGAGCAGTGGACAGGGACTGAATTGCGAGACCAATATATTTTTAAGTATGTATAGCTGCGCCCCACGGTTTTACCAATTTTGTGTGCTTGCTTGTGCTTGTGCTTTTTTGAAGTCTATATGTTAATCAAGCTTATTAACTATCCCCGTACAAAGTTTTAGCCAAATCCATTCAGTAGTTTTTGCTTGAAAGACTAACAAACATCCATCCATATTCACAAACTTTCGCGCTTATAATATTACTAGCTTTCCGCGCGCGGTTTCACCCGTGTAATTCCCGTTCCCGTAGAAACTTTATAATAAAATATAGCTAGCTCGAGCTAAATATTCCTCGATAAAAGGGCTATCTAACAAATTTGTCTAACGAATTTTTAAATCGGACCAGTAGTTGCTGAGGTTAGCGCGTTCAAGCAAACAAACTCTTCAGCTTTACCTATTATGGCAAATAACTCATTATTAGGTACCAATTCTTTGCGTTTTTATACTCGTGATAATTTCTCAATGAAATGTCCGATTGGAATAAAACAAAAAGTATTTTACTTCTACATAAATATCCTTGTAAAATAATGTTTAATTTGGATAAGGATTAATATTACGATACACATTTAACGTAGTTTCTTTCTTCAGACGATTTAATATTTTTTATGAACTTAAAATCGGTTATTGTGACTAAACTATTAAAGTTAGATATGTGCTCTCGTGGACTTTTTTGTAGATCTTAATAAGACCTACAAACCCGTAGTACATAATTTTGTTCTATTGTCAACAGTTTTTGCAGCGCACGCATAAATAGGTTTTCGATTTTACACCTTGGGTTACAAAATCGCAATTTTCTTACGGATCCCTTATTTTTTGAAAATAAAATATAGCCTATAACCTTCCTCGATAAATGGACTATCCAACACTGAAATAATTTTTGAAATCGGACCAGAAGTTCCTGTGATTAGCGCGTTCAAACAAACAAACTCTGCAGCTTTATAATATTAAGTATAGATATATTATATAGCTTACCGCACATGGTTTCACCCGCGTTACTCCTGTTCCCAAGGGAACTTCATAATTAAATATATGCCTATATCACTCAGGGTGAATGTTGCTTTCCAATGGTAAAATAATTTTTGAAATCGGCACAGTAGTTTTTGAGTTTATTCATTACAAACACACACACACACACAAATACAAATCTTTCCTCTTTATAATTTTAGTATAGATTATATAGATGTACAGTATTGCGTTTGTGAGATCTATAATATTGCGTTTGTGAGATCTAATCCTCATGTTATGTTTGTCACGCGATCTGTGGTTAGTTTATAATCAAGTTTTTAATTAAGTCCTAATAACTTCATCAATAACGACTCATAATTCTGAATGATGTCCTACATTTGGTTAATAACTAGTCATTATTCTAAGAAAAACTCAATTGATATTCAATTTAATTTATCGTTGTACATTAATTTAATATAGTGGGTAGAAAATTAGGTAGTCCATTTTTGGGGTTCAGTTGTATTTTTTTATTTTTATTTCTGACCAGGCCAATGACCAATCATGACAACTTTTTTTTTCTTCGGACGCACATTTTCGTATGTAGTTAGCCCTGAGGCTTTTGCTACTTCACCGGGCATAAAGGCGAGCAGAGCTCAAGCCAAGATAAATGGTTTAAACCAGGGCTCGGAAAACGAAATCTTTTTCGGAACGGTTCTTACTTAAAATACCTAAAGAACGAAATGTTTCGGTTACGTTCGAACGGAACGTTAAAAATAACGTTTTTGAAGAAGATCAAAATTATATCGTTCTTGGTTTTTTTAACGTTTAAAACCGTTTTATTTCATTCATTTCTTATTCTCATTTAGTTAGTAGGTTATTACATATTTAACTGCCACGCTCGTGGTCGAGTGTCTTCGTTTGCTATTGTTTATGTGTAATATACTTAGCTATTTACATAGGTAAATAAAGTTCAATAATAATCGAGTAAGAGAGAGAACTATGGATAATTCAGGAAGGACTTACTTGTCAATGTTTTTCTAAATAGTCGAATATTTTTAAATCTTTACAAAATACGCTCTAAATTTCGTATAATTATATTCTGTTAATTGATTTAATTTTTTTTAGATCTTAATAAGACCTACAAACTCGTAGTACATCATTTTGTTCTATTGTCAATAGTTATGCAGCGCACGCACAAATAGGTTTTCGATTTTACACCTTGGGTTACAAAATCGCAATTTTCTTACGGATCCCAATTTTGAAAATAAAGTGTAGCCTTATAACCTTCCTCGATAAATGGACTATCCAACACTGACAGATTTTTTGAAATCGGACCAGTAGTTCCTGAGATTAGCGCGTTCAAACAAACAAACAAACAAACTCTGCAGCTTTATAATATTAGGTATAAGTATAGATAGGACTTGATAACTTGGCTGGGCGGGTTACAGTTAATCGCTTTAATTATGCCAAATCTCACTCTTCTCCGTGCCCGCAGTATAAAGATTTCGCTTAGCGTTTTAATATTATACAAGTTGTAACGGAAAGGGTATATACATAGAAAGAGCAAGGCTTCTTTGGATCATAACAAACGATATGGCAAGGGTTATTTAATGCTATCTCTACAAGTCCGGAAGTAATGATTTTTTAAATTCATAGGTACCAGAAACCAAACTTTTCAAATTGAAATAAATACATCACTAGCACTCAATCAGCTGATCGATGTCAACAAACTATTTGCAAGTAAAAATAAACCACTAACTCCTTGTAATTCTGAATAAAGAGTTCCGCATTTTTATTTTTTGTTTGCAAAATAAAAAATTCTTGTAGTATTTTATTTTGAGTTGAAACCCTTGCCATATCGTTTGTTATGATCCAAAGAAGCCTTGCTCTTTCTATGTATATACCCTTTCCGTTACACTTTGTATAGATTCGAATAATTGCTTTAACAGTCAACAAACCATAGCGGACGTTAATGATGATAAGGTGTATTTAATTTTGAATAATATGATAGGGTTTTAAGTAAATTGAATATTTTAGATCTTAATCCCTTTACAGATTTACCATACAGTCAACCAGTGTTTACTGAAGCAGAGGATGTAAATCCAATTACAGATTTACCAGACAGTCAACCAGTGTATTGTGAAGTAGAGGATGTAAATCCCTTTACAGATTTACGAGACAGTCAACCAGTGTATACTGAAGTAGAAGATGTAAATCCAATTACAGACTTACCATACAGCCAACCAGTGTTTACTGAAGTAGAGGATGTAAATCCGATTACAGATTTACCAGATAGTCAACCATTTTTTATTAAAAATGAGGAGAAAATATTGACAAGTATTTACCTAAGAATTTGTTTAAGTGCCTTAAATGTAGCAGAGTTTTAATTATAGATACACTACTGTTAAATTTTGCACAAAAATAATGTTCGAAATACTTTAATGGTTTATATTGTATCTACGCCCTCATGCAATAATCCAATAATAGCCAATGCCTGAAGGGTTTTTAAAGTCAAATGGAGGAATATTGTATTACTTGATCTTATTAATATATGACATGTATCTCAATCCCTTTCTTCACAATTACACCAAAAAAACATTTCCAGTGTTGGCTATTATTGGATTATTGCATGGAAGCGTCGATATATTTTATATATATCGACGCTTCCTTATATTTGACATTTATTTTATACTAGCTTCCGCCCGCGACTTCGTACGCGAATCCTGTTCCTTATGCCAGCGACAACAGGATCGTCAAAATCAAAGGTCTGAAACGTCTGTTGTCGAATTCAAAGGCCCGGGACAGTTATTCAGAGAATGTCGAAGTCGATCAGAATTCAAACGTTCGTTGCGCTCTTCTTGTGTCTCTTCATGCCGTACTCCAGAAATTCTTTCTCTCTCACTTTCTAACGGATTATGAATATTTTGATGAGTGCGTGTTCGGGACAATGTATGATAATCTCGATCAGCAGTTAGTCGCCTGAAGCCTAAAGACCTGTAAATAGATGTGCTAATACGCTAAGAACTCAATAAAGAAATTAAACACTTACACACAGCGTGATTCTGTATCGGTAAACGTTTCCGACTCGCGAGACAATGCGTGACGTTCACGATCAGCGGACAGTCGCACATCACGTTCCACACTTGTCTCTAGAGACCTAGAAGCAGGAGCGTAGATACGCTGAGAACTCAAGCGCAATTCTCTATCCGTGAACGTCTCTGACTCGCGAGACAATGCGTGAAGTTCACGATCAGCAGTCAGTCGCCCATTATATTCTTCACTGGTCTCTAGAGACCTGGATATAGATACGTAAATACGCTGAGAACGCAGACGTGCTTTGCGATCCGAAGAGGTTTCCATAGAGCGAGTTGCAGCCTGATGTTTTCGAACAGCATCAAGTCTCTCCTGACGCTCTTCGGGAGATTCTTGGGATCTTGATGATCCTCAATCGTTTAGCTCCTTTGGAACATTGGGAAAAATTTGACCTATTTCTAAGCATGATTAAAGTTTTATTCTGAAGATACCTGATCAATTAAAATGTAAGTGACTGCTCCCCTGCGTTGCCGGGTAGGCTACCGTGTCACGAAGATAAATGGAAAAGGAAATTAAACACTCAAATAACATAAGCCCGAAGGCATATTTATTCGACAAAATAAAAAAATGAATGGGAGTTTTGGTCAGAAGAGTCAAATTTTCAATGATTCATCGAAAATCAGTCCTAAACTGTTACCGCCTTCACCGAGTTGAGGTACTCCCAGCTTGTGTTATTTTATAATTATACAGTGAAATTAGTGATAGGTTTGATTTCCTGATGTGGAAATCATGTTTCTGATCTTCGATTTTTATAAGTCGACAGGAAATGCCCATCAGACCAAACAACTTTTGCTAAGACGTCATTCCTATATGTGTTATGGTGTAGCTAGGCGCTTCGAATTCCACAACAGCTGTTCCAGATCTTCAATTTTTATACGTCTACAGAGAGTGCTCATCAGACTGAACAACTCTTGCTAAGACGTCATTCCTATAAATGTTATAGTGTAGCTGGGCGCTTGGAATTCCACAGCAGGTGTTCCAGAACTTAAATTTTTATGCGTCAACAGAGAGTGCTCATCAGGCTGAACAACTCTTGCTAAGACGTTCTTATATATGTTATAGTATAGCTGGGCTCTTGGAGTTCAACATCGGGTATTCCAGATCTTCAAATTTATTCTCTCAGCAGAAATTGCTCATCACATGGAACAATTTTTGCTATGGTACCATTTTTGTATCCCTTATAGTTTAGCTGGTGTGTTCAGTAGTTCCGAAGATTAGCGTGTACAAACAAACAGACAAACAGACAGATTTTTTTTTTTGGATTCGTGCTCTATTACTTTTTCTAAACCCCCCTCAATTATTATTTTTTTAATATATTCAATGTACAGACACAGTATTTTTACTGTTTTATTTCATTGTTAAATACGCACAAACACAACCAAGGTACTAAAGTATTAACAATATATATCTTTAATATGAAGGAAAGTAAACGAACTTGGCCTAAGCGTCCGGCGTCCTCAGTAAACAAGCGCATCGGGATGAATGATACAATCAAATCAAATAAGCTTAAATAAACACGTCAACCTAGCGCGTACGCCGCTCGCGGCGCATGCCATACGGCTTGCGCGGAGCGGTGCGGAATAAACCGGTTTTCGATAACGTTCTCATTTCGTTTTCGTTCGAACACAATGTAGTGCAAGTAACGGTTGGAAACGTTTTAAGAACGTTATTTTAAATAACGTTTCCGAGCCCTGGTTTAAACACTACAAACTAAGCGACCTGTGCAAGAGGGCGTCCCTGTGGAACTTGGACTCGGCTCAGGGCGGTCGCGGATGGGGAGATTGAGGGATGATGGCTTTTAGTTTTTTTTTGGGTAGTTTTGTGCAACTGTCGCTCTACTTTACAGTTCGCGGGCCTCTCGGACTTCGGGTCTACGAGGGCATCGGAAGGTTCTCAGCAAACTAAGGTTCGGGAGGGCGAATTTGATACTTGATGTTAAGTGGCATAGGGGTCCAAATACAAAGATGGCTTTTCAATAGCTCTAGACATCCTTCTACCGGTCCTTTCCTCTTCCTTCCTTCGTTCCACACGCATAGGGTTTTTTTAGATGGGTAATATCTCTACCACATTCCCGCCACTGTAACTCTTGTAAGTTAGGATCAAAAGCGGCACACACGGAAAAGGGTATTTAGGTTTAGGCAGGTTGGGACACTGTAAACAAAGAATCAAGTTTTTCTTCTTTATAATATTTAGTACTAGCTTCCCGCGCGCGGTTACACCCGCGTAACTCCCGTTCCCGTGGGAAATTCATAATAAAATATAGCCTATGTCCTTTCTCAGGCTCTAGACTATATCTGTACCAAAGTTCATTTAAATCGCTTCAGAAGTTAAGGCGTGATTGCGCAACAGACAGACAGACAGAGTTACTTTCACATTAAGAATATTAGTAAGGATGTCCTTTCTCAGGCTCTAGACTATATCTGTACTAAATTTCATTTAAATCGCTTCAGTAGTTAAGGCGTTATTGCGTAACAGACAGAGTTACTTTCACATTTATAATATTAGTAAGGATATTAGTGAGGACTAGTAAGGATAGGCTCGCTTAATTTGCGTAAAAATATACTGTGAACGTTAAACGTCGTATAAGTTTCATACACACTTTGCTACCGCATTTTACCCATTTAGGGGTTGAATTTTGCAAAGTCCTATCTAAGTGAGCTACGTTCTTAAATAAAACCCTTATGAAATCAACATCAAAGACTTGATGCTTCTGAGATTTCGTGACGAGTAACCTTTCGCTTTATGTATGATATGTTTATAAATACATTAGTAGCTGTGCCCCGCGGTTTTACCCGCCATGCTCTGCTCAAGTGGGTCGGAGCGTGATGTTTTGAGCCTATATGTTAATCCAGCGTATAACCTATCCCGGTGCAATTTTAGCCAATTCTGTTCAGTCGTTTTGGCGTGAAAGAGTAACAAACATCTATGCATCCATTTATACTTACAAACTTTCCCGTTTATGATATTAGTAGGATGATGGTAAACAATGTTACCGTTTTTGCTTCCTGCTCGTATCGCTACGCCCCACCGTGCCTATTATACGTAGTAACTATTTATTAATATGTGCTATTATTCTAGATACCTATCCTAATTGCAACAGGGTTGTTGATTTATGTACTATAATTAAAAATATTATAATCCTTCATTATTTACTTGGTTGTGAAATAACGGATGGTGGTATTTTTCCTCGGGCTATGATTGCTTTTGTAATAAGAATATTCTAGATTCATAGATACAACTCGATATAAAAGCGTATAGCGTATATATAAATTGGCTATATCCGGCTCGCCCTACGCTATTTTTAGCCCTTAGGAATTAATAAAAAAACAGCCAAGTGCGAGTCTGACTCGCGGACGAAAGGTTCCGTATTATTACACACGCACAATACAGGCTTCTTTTAACCTCTTACTTTTTGTTGTTTCCATGTTCTTTTTATCTTTGTTAATCCTTTTGCATAAGATCCTACTGGGAGAAGGCACTGGCTCTTGTAACTCAGGTCTATCACCTAGCACAGGAGTCAGGACTGCACACTATTTTGTAACCACTCTCTTGTGTAATAAATATTATTCTTATTATCTATACAGCATTAGACACTTTTAAAGTGAATTTACAATTAAATATTCTGTAAATATTTTAAGCCTGTTACTGAGAATGACACCAGGGAGCATTGCTCTCCTCTTGGTCTAATTGGCATTTCATCGCCATAGAGAGTGGAAAAGCCGTGTGGCTTCCGGCTGAGAATAGAGATGGACGGGTAGCAGCATTTATAAGACCAAGGCGATCACCAAACCACATGACAAGCATGCGTGGTGATTATAGCAATGTCTCTTAAACCTTGCTTTGCCAAGTCCTGTAAAGACTGTTCCACCCATGTTCAACTCTTGAACATGGGTGGAACAGTCTTTGTTTGTGTTGTGAGTAGGGTTGCCACCTTTTTTTTAGTTTTATATAGTATGTACTTTTTACAAAAAGTAGCTAAATATACTTTTGGGTAATTCAGAAAAAAAATAGTATAAGTACATTTATTTTAAATATTTTTTCCATGTTTGATTATACAGTGCCTGATTAAGATTTCGTCCGGAGGCATTTTTGGCCTCCACCTATTGTGAAGTAGCATTTTTCATGCCGCGCTGAAGTTGCGGTCTAAATTTTTAATTGAGGGTAATTTTAGTTTAGTAAAAAAATATACAAATTTTTGTTCTATATTATTTTTGTATAATATATAGTACATTTGACTGAAATATAGTACGATACTATAATAACGGGTATAGTACGGGTGGCAGCCCTAGTTGTGAGACATGTTGAAGTCAATTTTTTGCAAAAATAACAAGTAAACCGTCCGATTTTTTTGACGAGTGACGTTGGACAATAAAAAAATAGTAGTAGCTTAAGTTCAAGGTCATTGACTACGCATATTAGACCGGTTTCACACTGGCGTAATAAAATATTATTTTTCTTATCACTACTACATAGTATAAAACAAAGTCGCTTCCTGCTGTCCCTATGAGATCTTTAATACTACGCAACGGATTTTGATGTGGTTTCTTTTAGTAGATTAAAGCTCGATTACACCTTTTTTTTTTTTTTTTTTGTTGTCCGGGGGGAAATGCATTGACGCATTCCCACCGCCTCTGCAGCGTATTCGCGCGCTGGCGGCGGGATATGTGGGACTCGCCCTCTCCATAGCGTGGTATGCTTAACTCATACCACGAGGAGAGGACCCTACGCCACTAAAACCTCCCGGACACTCCTTCGATCCGCCGTTGGCGGGGGCCGGGTACGCATGAGCAATCCGGCCCAAGCTCGATTACACCTACCGAGTAGAGTGCCGAGACAGTAAAATGTAACTCGACCGAGACAGTGCTGCAGCCGAGTGAGTGTTCACACGTATTTTTGATATTGTGGCGAGATAGTTTAGTTAATAAAAGAAGTGCAAGGATAACTGAGGCTTTACATGGATCGGAAAGACGTGACGTGTGTACGCACCGAGTGGCGAGCGTTCGCCGGACGCCGAGTGCTGTTTAGATCCACCGACTGACAAAGCGAGACAGTGCGGGGAAGCGGGGAGGTGGGTACTCGGCCTAGTAAACAGAAAGGGATCCGAGTGACTGTCTCGGCCTGTTGCTAGGCCGAGCGCTCGGCCGAGAGCACTGTCTCGCCACTCTACTCGGTAGGTGTAATATAGCCAATAGAGTGATTGACGAGGAAGGTTTATATGTATCAGCATTACACCCGTTCTAAGCCGGGGCGGGTCGCTAGCAAGTAATAAGACAACCTCCGTAGCGTAGCGGTATTTAGCTCGATTTAAATCTCGAAGGTCTCCCGCCGAATTATCTTTGTGTAAATTCTAATATTTCTTTCCGGGTCCGGTTGAGGGACTACCCTCCGTGCCTCGTAAAGCACGATAAGCCGTTGGTCCCGATTGTTATAACATCATCTGTAATAATCGTATCTATAATATCAAGGAGCGGGCAGCAGCGTTTCCTTGTGTGGTACAATATAATGCTGCGGTCACCAACGCGCCTGCCAAGCGTGGTGACTATGGCAAATACCCTCCCTCGGGAGGAGGCCTATGTTCAGCAGTGGACGTCGTACGGGCTGATGATGATGATGACTATAATCCGCTTAAATTATATGCAACGTTTTCTGTTATAACGATTATATTAACGTCCACCTTAGAGACGTGTTAGAAATGAGATTGAAAAATTTCGTCGACCGGTTGGTGTTCCACCGTGGCCGAATGGTTTTAGAATTAGGGACTAAACCTAAGATACAGGTTCGAGTCCTGCCCCCGTATTCTAATTCATTCGAAAAGTTCCGACTGCGGAATCAACGCTGCTGATCGGAAACGTATTGCATTCCGACGGAAATGAAAAAGGCTATTCACAAATCCGGACGGAATGATCTTCGGTAATCTTCGGCATTTTCCGATCGGAACCTTGGCGCAAACCGTTTTCAGAGAATGCTTTATGTTGGTAGAAAACGGGATCCTTGGTAGTTATTTAAAAGAATAACATATTGGTAATAAACTCGTTAGTAAAATAATATGTGACTTATTTTAAATTCAAGTTATAGTTTTCAAAACAATTTATGTAAGTATCTATGTTGTATTTAATTATAATACTTTACAATAATATTGCGTTATTGAAATCACACGTAAACATTCTTCGTAAAGCTGTCAAAATTGTCATTTACAGTGTGACCATTTGTGGCAGATATCTGGCATTTGAGCAGATTTGGCTTCTAAATTTTAACTCTGGCGAATAAGTTAACGTTTTAAAAAAAGTGGCAGATTTAAAGAAAATCCTTATTATTACTGAAATTTGAAAAAATTAACATGCAATTATGATTTATTTGGGAGGAAATTTTTATGTCCCATACAAGATAGTACTTACTGGGATTTCCCGTTTATTCTATTTTTATGGGCGTATAAGGGGCGTGCAATAATCACCGTGATATTTTTTAACAACTTTTTAACACCCCCCCACCTTCCCTGGTGATACATGATGAGATTTGAACAATTGTGGATTACTTACGCACTGATCGTGTTGGTATTTTGATGTTAAAATTTTTAAGTAGGTCACTATCAATTGAACAATTTACAATTTTATGCAGGCTGCACAAGTCACTCATCCATCTTCCACCTTCTATTATATATAAATTTTTCGAATAATATCTTAAAAAAAAAAATTACTACACATGATAAATCACTCCCCCCCCTGCCCCCATGTGATATTTCGTGATTTTTTTCGAAACGCCTCCCACCTACCTTTGGGTTTGATAGATCCAGTATTGAACGATGTAGATTTAAGGCTTGGCGTCGCCGTCGTGCTCCATCACTACGGTTAATTAGGCGCATGGCGAGAAGGTGCTCCATCTAAAATTAATGTTTACCTATAATAACTAACCTCAAAACATAAAACAACAATTAAACGAATGAATGTAGTTATGTATAGATTTGTGATGGACAAAAACTCTCATTAATTACTATTTACTATACACTGAAACAAGTTCTGCGATAAATTGTCTCAATTTATATTAAAAAATAATAATTCGGAATGACTTCCGACAGCAAATAGCTCACGGAAATATTTCCGAGAAAAAGCCGCTGATTATCCGATTTCAATTGTCAAAGTTTCCGCATTCGGAAATATGAATAGCGTTTTTTGATTCCGTCTCGGAAACAGCTACTTTCCGATCGGAAGGGCCATTTCGAATGAATTAGAATACGGGGGCTGCAGGTGGTCTAATTTTAGTTATCTCAAATTTGAGATTATATTACACTAGCTTCCCACTAACTCCCGCTCCCTTGGAAAATTCATTATTAAATATAACCTATGTCACTCAGGGTGAATGTGGTTTTTTAATGGTGAAATAATTTTTGAAATCGGCACAGTAATTTTTGAGTTTATTCATTACAAACATACACACACACACAAATAATGGTACTTTTGTAACAGAAACAAAAAAACTTCAACTTCAATAAGTCCTGATGAAATCCATTGGTTTAGGTAAGTTCTTTTTTAATCACCCGAAATCTTGTTAGTTTATCAACTAGCTAGAAAGTTGATCAACTTAAGATTCTTATTATTTTCCGGCGACATTATAGACAAACAAGTCTTAATCGAAAACTTTCTCATTTAACTATAACTTTACTAGGATTTCAAGAAACATTTATTTTAGCTATAAAACTGATTCTATCGCGCTGTTAATTCGCGACGTACAGCCCCCTCTAAGTTGTGTTCAAAACCACTTTCTAGTTGAAATGGAGGTAACTCAAACACTTATTATCGCCTCTCTCTTCAGTTTCACTTTACTATGATACTTAGGATTTGTATGAATAATGCTAAGTGCACTGACTACGTAACTTCGCAATACAATGCATAAATATAGGTATGACGAACTGGCGTGTCCTTTTAGAAAAAATATCGACAGGAAGCTGCAAAATATCCACTGCGTTAATACAGTAGCAGCATGAGCGTTGGTCCTAACCCCTTAAGGGTGCCCTCAGGTATTGGAAGTTAATTACGTAACTGTTACCTCTAAGGCATCTTACAATAATATACATTATTGTAAGGCTAGCTGCGCCCCGCGGTTTTACCCGCGTTACTCTGCTCCAGTGGGTCGGAGCGAAATTTTTTGTAGCCTATATGTTAATCCAGCGTATAACCTATCCCGGTGCAAAATTTCAGCCAATTCCGTTCAGTAGTTTTGGCGTGAAAGAGTACAAAATATCCATCCATCCATACTTACAAACTTACGCGTTTATATTAGTAAGATGTCTGATTTGGCATATTATTATATCGCAGGATAGACGGACGGACGGATTATGAAATATGTAATATCAAATAATATAAACATTGTTTTTAGCTACTTAAGTGACACTTGCCGTGTGGTCTCCGGCTTTGCCGTGCGGTCTCCGGCTTAGAAAAGACCACCCCATGTCTTCCCATGGGTGTCGTAAAAGGCGACTAAGGGACATATGGCTAATGCATGGGCAGCAGCATCTTTTAGCTTAAGGTTTACATCTTACTGCGATCACCAATCCTTCTGCCAAGCGTGGTGATTATGGCAATATCCCTCTACGATCCTGGCTTGCCAAGGTCTGTTAAGAGGAGGCCCATGTTCAGCAGTGGACGTAAACGGGCTGTTGATGATGAATTGACACTTTTGTTAGATTTAGTCTTACACATTGTAATTCTGACAAGTACAACTGTATGTTAATACCTAAGCCCTGAACAAATTTTATTATTTAGTTTCATTAATATGACTTTTTGTTTGACTGACCTTTGTAGTTAGCTACAAGGCTTTTGCTACTTTGCCGGGCTTAAAGGCCAGCAGTGCTTCAGCCTTATTAAATGGTAAAAACTACAAACTAAACTTCCTGCTAAGACTTGAATCGCAGGTAGGTAAGTGAGGATATAATGAATTGTGATATTATTTATTGTAACTAACATTTAAAATAATAATATATATATCTAAAGATATTATGATTATGTTTCAAAATTGAGATTAATAAACCGACTGTGGTTAAACCTAAGATGCAGGTTCGTATCCTGCCGGTGGTCGAATTTAATTCATCTCAATTTTGAAACGTAGTATATGGTCAACTTTTCCGTAAAGTATTTAAAACATATTATGATAAGTGGAATACATGAGGATAGAATATCATAAGGATTTTGGATATTGGATTTTGGAATTCTAGAAGCGATCTTAGCCCAATGGCAAGGGCGTCGGACTTGTGAGCTTGTGGTCGCCGGTTCGATTCCCACCCATTGCAAAACCAGCATGAACCAGTGGGTTACGAGTGTTTTAGCTTAGCACGAGGGGTTAACAAGAGTACTAGAAGACTGCAAAAAATTAACAAGCCAGAAATCTTAAAAAAAAAAACAAGATTTCGATCGCTCTCTGTTTGCTCTTTGCAATATTTACGTTATCTCAGCTTTTATTGTAAACTAGCTTCCCGCGGTTTCACCCGCGTAACTCTCGTTCCAGTGGGAAATTCATAATAAAATATAGCCTATGTTCTGTCTCAGGCTCTAGACTATATCTGTACCAAATTTCATTTAAATCGCTTCAGTAGTTAAGGCGTGATTGCGTAACAGACAGACAGACAGAGTTACTTTCACATTTATAATATTAGTAAGGATTTGAATAGATTATATAACCGTTAGATCGACACGATATGCATTCAAGATCATTAATAGGGGATTAATGACATAGCATTCCACAGGAAGTTTTATTTATAAAGATACATCCTTACCAATCCTTAATTAACATATTATAAACGCACAAGTTTTTGGATTTGTGGATGGATGGATGTAAAATAAATAAATAAAAATCATTTTTATTTACGTAAACCTATTAGGTACAGGCACTTGCAAATAGTCAAAACAATAATTTATTATTAATCAATGTATAATTTTAACATTTTACAAAATTAGCATATTAAGCAGGTATTTTAGTTATTGTATTTAATAATGTTTTAGTCTTAACTTATTACTTATTATTATTAAGACTATTACTTATTATATTAAGAACAATTGTCATTATTTCATGGATTTGTTTCTCTTTCACGCAAAAACTATTGAACAGATATGGCTGAAATTTTACACAGACTATCCCTGTGTAAAATTTATAAAGTGCATTAATATTATAGGCTTCAAAACATTACGACCCACTGGAGGCGATGTCCAACACGGGTAAAACCGCGGGATGCAGCTCCCGTGACGAGTCTCTCATGACACATAGACGCTCGGCGGAGTGGTCCTGGTTGTCGATCTATTCGAGTGCTCAGGGCCATCATTGCGTCGAGGCAGGCTACCGTGGTGGTGCCGGATTGCTCATGCGTATCCGGCCCCCTCCAACGGCGGATCAAAGGAGTGTCCGGAGGTTTTAGTGGTGTAGGGTCCTCTCCTCGTGGTATGAGTTTAGCATACCACGCTATGGAGAGGACGAGTCCAACATATGCCAGCGCGCGAATGCGCTGCAGCGGCGGTGGGAATGAGGAAATGCAATTCCGCAGAGACAGTAAAAAAAAAATGCTACCGTGGTGTTAGTAGTGGGTAACTGGATGTGCCGGCTCGTAAGCTACACAAAGCCGGGATCAAGTAAAAGTGTCCCACACGCCCCCACCACCGTCTTTCCCGAAGACGGTGGGAAATACTTAAAAGATTAGATAAAAAAAAAAAATGCAATATAAATCATAACCATCGGAGGCTATCATCACGCCATACCTCCATGGGCAAGGTTGAAGCCATGGGCAGGTTACAAAACTGGCATCACGAATATATAATTTGTCATACATATCTAATTTATGGCAATATATCATAGCGTAACATAATTATGTATGTTCGAGACGTGTATAATTAAAATAATATGTATATATAATGTTAATGTATTCATAATGTTTGGGAATTTCGGGTTTTTTGTGAATCTAATACGTATTGCTAAATGAGATGTTTTTGTTATGTACTTTTTGGATAGCGTAAACATTATCAGTATCACTACATTGTATAAAACAAGGTCGCTTCCCGCTGTTTGTCTGTACCATCATTGTCATCAGCCCGTATAACGTCCGCTGCTGAACATGGGCCTCCATCCGAGGGAGGGTATTTGCCATAGTCACCACGCTTGGCAGGCGGGTTGGTGACCGCAGTATTATGTTGTACTACACAAGGAAACGCTGCTGCCCGTTCCTTGCTGTACGATTATTATAGATGATGTTATAATAATCGGGACCAACGGCTTAATATGCTTTCCGAGGCACGGAGCGTAGTCCCTCAACCAACCAGATCCGGAAAGAAATCTTAGAATTTACACAAAGATTTCCTGTTCGGCGTGGGGATCAAACCCAAGACCTCCGATATATAAAGCGAGCCAAATACCGCTACGCTACGGAGGTTGTCAAGGTTGCTTAGATCTTTAAAATTACGAAACGGATTTTGATGCGGTTTCTTTTAATAGATAGTTTAATTTAAGAGGAAGGGTTGTATGTATAATACAACAGCATTGCACCCGTGCGAAACCGGGGCGAGTCGCTAGTAAATAATACAGATATGATCCAATAATTGTAAAGTATACGTACTTAATTGAATGTGAACGTGGAACGGGAGATACGCGGGTGAAACCACGCGCGGCAAGCTAGTGTATAGATCTAGATAAAAAATATACACTGGACTGGCAGATAATGCCTAACGTACAATTGTTTGTGCTAAAGTTATAAATAAGTAACATGCACTAACAAACTTACAATTAACCTCCTTATTAGTGTAGATTAAGATTATCTCCTAAACTGCACCGGCTCAGAGTTGCTTAACAAGTTGCTCAGGACTCAGATTAAGCAACACATTGAACTTTGAGGCAGTATCCATGTTTCACAACTTTATAAATTATTCAGTGGTGCCGAGTTCCGACTCTAAGGATTTCCTTTCGCGCGGGTGTCGCAATATGCTCTATGGATTTTATAGACTTTAAATACCGTCAATTTTGTGAGTTTGGCTTAATGTTTTGGGTTCCGTACATGCATGGTGTTTGATCCGTAGATTTGATTTTCTCGTCTATCTTTTTTTTCGAAAGGACTTTATGTAGTTAGCCAGGAGGTTTTTGCTGCTTCACCAGACATAAAGGCGAATACGAATACGAATTATTCGCATCCTTTACGACACACAATAAATCTATGTAATTTAATTGATCAAGCGCTGTAGAGAAGAATCTTTTTGGAATGCTGTTATTTTTTTTTTATAAGCAGATTTTATTTTATTTAATTACTTATTAAATAATGAAATTTATTCAGCACTTAGGTATTTACATACACTTGTACTTGTCACAACTAAAACGACCTCTTAGACTCTTATCTTTTTGTTGCTAAAAATTTATAGAGATGCTTAAGTCTGCGAATAACAGGTATGTAAAGAGATCGTAAAATGAAGTGTATGTTTTATTAGTCTACTTAGTAAAAGGAATTGCTTGGCCAACCTTTGAGTACAAAACTCTTTACCAATATATGTTTTAATATAATTTAGAGTCTTTAAAAATTTCATGAACAGAGAATATTTTGCCGATTTCTTTTTTTGCGAGACCTTCATCAGCTTAGCCACGTAGTAGCTCAAAGTATGTAACTAATATCTTCTTGAAATTAACACTCGACCCCATAAGTCCATAAGATCATCGCTTCCATGGTATTTCACATCTCACCAACATCCATAACTCATGGTGATATTGCACACCCGTTTACCGATATTGCAGCGCACATACAAACACACAGGTTTGTCGCAATTGTTGACTGTTTTGTTGCGCCGTTTATGTGAATGTGTATGTAGTAAGTGTTTTATGACGAAATGGCTGCAATAATCTTGATGATTATTGACAAAGAAACACTATGTGGGCTGGGAAAAGTGTTACCATTTTTTCTGTATAACTCTTTGTAACATCTAAGTTGCAATCGAAACTTAATAAAAGAGGTAAAAAGTTGCACGTTTTGTTGATGAAATAGTGTCTATAATGTAAGTTATTAAATTCTTGACTTTACACGTTTCCGCGTTACCGAATCATCTCTAGGAATTACTTTTGGTAATAGAGGCAAAATCAGCGGGTGCCCGACCTTCCGCATTCCCTTCAAATTTTATAAAGGCTGTAAGATCCCGCTCAGCGTATATAACTAACACGGGTAGGAGCGACGGCTAGTATGGCTTTTGGATCATCATGGTTTTGAGAGTCATCAGCTATCTTTTGACCTCTTTGAATTTAAAGAAAAAGGTCTATATTGAATGGGGTATCCAGCTTTTGGTAAATATGGTAAATAATATTTTTGGCCCCCACCTGGAGTGGGCCAAAAAGAATCGCCATGATCGATGATAGCTCACTATCGGCAGATCAAATGCCTTATATTAGGTATATGGTTCAAGAAGTAAATCCGACAAATAGTGCTGTGGTACTCCTCACGAGATTCAACAGTCCACTGGTCATTCCACCCGTCAAGATGTTCGGCGAACCAATTCTTTGGAAATGGCAAGCCAAGTACTTAGGTGTAATCCTTGACCGAAAGTTATATGTCGTACGTAAAATTACTTTTTAGCTCCCCATTCAGTGGTTGCAGGGCGCCAAAATCGTTCTAGCTGAAAATCATCAAGGAAGCCTCTATATTTAGTATTGACAAAATTAGGGCCATATCTGCCGGATGCCGGCTGACTGATGGGCCCGCATATCATAGGACTGGAGCCCTGATTCAGTCAGAAGGTGTCACGGCAGACCGAGGAAGAGATGGCAGGACTTGGATGGCTTCCACAGAAACTGGTAAGCGGACGCACAAGATCAAGAGAGTGGTAGGAATGAAGGGAGGCCTTTGCTTAGGAGTGAGACAGTTGCGGCTAATAATAATAGCATCAGTGTTCATTGCCGTTGCTCCCATTTCTTGAGTAAATTAGAAGATCACGGATAGAATAATTTAGCCTTGCCTTGCAGCATAGCAGCGATGCCATGTTAAAAACCGCAGCTCTCAGCTAGAGTGCCAATAAACATTAAAAGCAATCGCAAACAGTATTTATATTGCGCAATCGTACTTTCCGTTCAATGTATTCGTTTTGATAGTAAATAAAATGCAACAAATAATTTATAGTTGTGAATAATATTTCAAGGCCGCGAAACAAATGTAAGAATGTACATTTAATGATTATTAAGATTGTTAATGTAAAAGTGTTGGTTTTTAGACCTTTCACGTTGGGATGGAGCGACGGAACTGAGCCGAGGTCCTAGTCCCACAGGGGGCGCCCTCTTGGCCAACTAAGCCAATTAGCTAACTTTGTAGTGCTTAAATCATTTAATAAGACTGAAGTCCTGCTCGTCTTAAGGTCCAGTGTAGTAGCAAAAGCCTCGTAAATAACTTTACATATGTCCGCCTGGCAAAATAGGAATTGAGTTTTTTTTCGTAATGACGCTGTTAAACTAACATTGTCAAAAAAAATGGTATTAAAATGTAAATCATTTAGTAGAAATATTTTATCAGTCCTGTTTTTGTACAAAAATGTAAATTTAACTTTAAAGCATTTTAAAATAAACTAACCTCCCAGTAATATTTGTGTATATATTACCAATACTGTACGTACTCGCACTTGAGTGCAATCCGAGTGCAATCGCTATTCCTGTGAGCTTTTGCAACATGTAGGTGCAGGTTTGACCCCGTTGCGCTCCACTAACGATCTTAGGGCTGCCAATTATGATTGATGACAACTTTTTGGAGACCTTTTATGATATGCCGATAGTATAGTGACTTAATAATTGTCTTACTGATGGTGCATAATACGAGGCTATGTAATTATATGTGTTTGTAAGTATATGTAAACATTATTTAATGAACACGTGAAGCAAAAACTTAGTATCCCTTTTTACGAAAATTGCGCGGACGGAGGAGTATGAATTTCGCTTACTTATAGTTTACGAGCGACCCGCCCCGGCTTCGCACGGGTGCAATGCTGACAAATGCAATAAACCTTCCTCTTGAATCACTCTACCTAATAAAAAACCGCATCAAAATCTGTTGCGTAGTTTTAAAGATCTAAGCATACATAGGGACGGACAGACAGCGGCAAGCGACTTTGTTTTATACTATGTAGTGATATAGAGAAGGAGAGTGCATAATGCAATTTTTTTTATGACGGTCTAGTGTCGACTGCTGGGCGACCATTAGAAATTGTAAAAGCAAAAGTAGGTGATGATATATTATTGTTTTAGGACTTTTTGTGTCTTGTTGTTTCCGGCTAAGAATTGACAACCCTATATCTTCTTATGGGTGTCGTAAAAGGCGACAAAGGGACATATACCTGGCAAATGGATAGCAGTATCTAACAGCTCAAGGTTACACACCACATTATTGCGATTACTAATCCGCCTGTCAAACGTGGTGATTATGGCAATATCCCTCAAGAACTTTTGCTTGCCAAGGTCTGTTAAGATGAGGCCCATTTTCAACAGTGGACAATAGTGAGCTGTTGAAGTTAAAACAGCTCACTATTGTCCAGTTGTGCAAAAACTAGTGGTCAGTTCCACAGATATTACGTTTGCATGTTTTCAAAATACTTTGAAGATTATCTGAGGCATGCGATGACTTGTAATAATATATTATTTTCTAACTCTAAGTTCCATTAATTAGAATCAAAAGAAGGTTGATAACCCTATCCTGAGTTTACTTGTAACAGGTTAATGAGCTCCTATTCTAATTATTGGCGTAAATTCATCAATAATATCTAACTTATATTTTTTTAAAGTAAAATATATTTCTAAAGTTATAAAATTAGGTTGAGCTTCGATTTGTACATAATTTTACGACACAATTCGTATTTTTTTTATTGTTAACAAAAATGAAGATTGTTATAACATAATAATATACTGCGTCAGGTCGACTAACAAAGTAAGGCATAGTTTTGATATGCGAAAACTGTGTATGTTCTCGCCAAGGCAGAGTTTTACCGGTGTCAGTGCATGCTATTCTCTATAAATAGTATGCTGATACAGAAAAACATGTTATGCTGCCTTCTTCGTACCATCCCCTAGCTGCACTATCACTCCTCTTTAAAATCCTTCAAAGCAAGAGTCAAAAAGTCATCAATGAGGAAGTGATCATTCGTATGTTTAAGGAACGCTCGCTACTCTGTCCAAGAAATGCTAAATCCTTTGTGTAAATTCCAAGTTTTTGTGATATTTCTTGTATTTGTTCAAGTTTTTGTGTAGGAAAGACAATTTACAATTCAAGGTTTCAGGATGTTGCTGTTTATTTGTTTATGTAGTAATAAATTCTGATGCTTTTGTCACAGTTAAACTCACCAAGAAGACATTATTAAACGGGCCAATTTATTTTCCAACCCTGTTGTGTAGATTTTGGGAGGTTGAGTGATAAATATCCAATCACCCAAACTTTTATACTTTCTTAATGTTATTTTACAACTCGTTCTTTTTGACCAGCTTCCGTAGATTCTTCCATATTTGGATTTTATACAAACGACGTTAAAAAGGATAATAAAGGATCAGCCGAATCGGTCGAGCCGTTTTCAGTAATTCGTTATGTTTTCTAATTGACGATCATCAAACATAGCTGTTAGTTTTGTCCTTACGAAAATAAAATTAAATAGATAACAATAGTTTTTCTGATTGAAGTGACTTATAGTTGCAATATTCATTAGTCTTTTATTTAGCTAATAAATATTTCAAATTATTATCACAATGACATTGTCCGTTGGGAAATGTTGAACACTTTTGTTGCCGACGCGACGTAAATACTCTTTGTTTTAACTTACCTTATCCTTGATATTTTATTTGTATTAGTGTTTTGTTTTTGTCTTTCTATATTATTATCAAATTTTTTGATCTGAAAATACATAAATTTGTTACTATCTTGACCGTTGTGTTTTTATTTATTAATAGCTGAATCGACAGACGATGTCTCGTCTTAACTAAAACTCTATATTAAATAGCACCTTTAAATATTAGACGTGATAGCACTAAGAGTAGCACGCATTCTGGCAATGTTATGTCAAACGCCATAAGATTACAGAGATAACATTAGAAAAGTTAATGTTATCAAAAGAACTAAGGTTACATTAGAAAATTTAATATGGTGGTTAAGTATTCCTAAATTTTCTTTATTTGTTTCATTAGACCGGATCTGTCCATCCGCTCACGCGTGATGCCGTGACCAAGGAAAATAGGAATTATTTTTTATATACAGGGTGTCCCAAAAGGTTAAGTAGCTGGGAAAGGGGGTGACAGGGGTGGACACAATGGTCACTAGAAAAAAAAAAAAAATCCGCTCTGGGTATTTAAAAAAAAAATGGCATTTTTTTAAAAACTTAAAATTTTACACCTTGTTATTTTTGATGTTGATGTTGATGACCTTGTTGTTATTGAAGATTACATAACAGCATTTTTTTTAAATACAGCCATATTTGTAGGTACAGTTAGCACAAGGTGTAAAATTTTTAGTCTTTTAAAAAATGCCATTTATTTTTTTAAACACCCAGAGGGATTTTTTATATTTTTCTGGTGACCCTTGTGACCATCCCTATCACCCCCCTTCCCAGCTACGTAATCTTTTGGGACACCCTGTATATGATTATTATTATAAAAACCACATCAGACAACGGTCCGCCTCTCAGTCGACAATTACCTTTTTTCGGACGGTAGTTTTGTAGTCAGCCACGAGGCTTTTGCTACTTTACAGGGCATGAAAATTCGCAGGGCTCCAGCCTTATGAAATGGTTTATAAACTGCATACTAAGGAACCTGCGCAAGAGGGCGCCCCCTGTAGAACTTGGATCTCCGCTTAGGGCGGTTGCTGGCGGACGGATTGAATGTTATGTCAAGCAGGCTGTGTAATTGAGGGCCGGATTGCTTATGCGTACCCGGCCCCCGCCAACGGCGGATCGAATGAGTGTCCGGCGGGTTTTAGTGGTTCGTAGGGTCCTCTCCTCGTGGTATGAGTTCAGCATACCACGCTATGGAGAGGGCAAACATATCCCACCGCCAGCGCGCGAATACGCTGCAACGTGGGAATGCGGGGAGCTTGGGGGTGGGAATGCGTAAAGATCGTATTTTTTCACGAATCCTTCCTTCCTTTTCTTTGAGAAAAGATAACTCCCGCTCTAAGCAAATTGTTCTCTGTATGGCGGGAGACTTAACAAACACTCAATTCACAGACACAAGGCACACCGAGGCTCAGAACAACTATCTGCAGTTCACACAAATAACACAGGTCGCCAAGGTTTTTGGTGCACAGAAAAAAACCACATTTATTTGTCATTTCAGAGAATGATGGATATTGTTTCATCTTTAGAAATATTCTGTCACGTTTAATTTTAGATATAGTTGACAATAAAAAGTAGAAAATTGGCATTTTAGTGTTTTTTAAACATATTATATGTAAATAGACTAATAAATCTATTAGTAAAATTGTATAATGACTGTTTTTGTAAGTAGCTATTCTGAAATCCAATTAATATTTATGATCTTTTATAAAAATATTAACATTTGAGTGCCATCAGTAAAAACTCCATGTAAAATGACTCTATTGAAATGTAGGAGAAAAATAAAGATCAACAAAATCTTTAATATCTTTGCATTAGAAAATCATAGAAACTTTTTGTAAACTGTATTAAAAATTGATGATCTGTAATACCCGATGATATTAAGTTAAGGCAAAACAATATTATGCTATTCTAAATACAGTTAAATATAGCTAATAAGCTTATTTTTAAATGTTTACAAGCAAAATGACAAAAATATGACGTGAATAAATTGTAATGATTGTTCAGGTTTTAATTCATACTGATTAATACAAAAATTAAAATAGTAGTTCTGCACCTTGAAACAGTAAAATTTTGTTGACCTGTAATTGTTACGGCTGGGAATCGAACCCAAAACACCAGATCTCAGAAGCCATTACCGTAATCAATGAGCTACCGGTGTAGTCTTTAAATTATTTGAGTTGAGTTGAGTTAAATATATCTTATACTAATATATAAAGCCGAAGAGTTTGCTGGAACGCGCTAATCTCAGGAACTTCTGGACCGATTTGAAAAATTATTTTAGTATTTGATAGCCCATTTATCGAGGAAGGCTTTAGGCTATATTTAATTATGAAGTTCCAACGGTAATAGGAGTTACGCGGGCGGAACCGCGCGCGGAAATCTATTTCTAAATATATTGGTTTAAAACTAAACTTTTTGAAATAGAATAATTAATGATTCATTCCAGCCCGGCTAGCATAAGCAGCGCGACTCGAGTCTACTCTACGGAGGCCGACCAATCACATAGCAGAAAGTGTCACGTGACAGTGTGTTTCTGCAATGTGATTGGTCGGCCTCCGTAGAGTAGACTCGAGTCGCGCTGCCTATGCTAGCCGGGCAGTTGTGGAGATAAGCGAGTATAACACTTACCAACAATAACACAGTGAACTAGAAGCAAAGGTCACTTTATCTACTCTTGTACCGGAAATGTTTAGGTGTAATTTATAATATTTGTACTGTTGTTAGTTTGAAGTATTTTGTTATTGTTCTCATTTTTATAGAGGTAACATTTTACTGGAATAAGTAGTTTGCTGGTCCGATCTTATTAGCAATTACTACATACTAAAAAGTATAATTTGATTTTGTTGGGAACAAAGAACTTAAAGGCAAGGAAGCATTAAAATCATCATCATCATCCGCCCGTTTAACGTCCACTGCTGAACATGGGCCTATTCCTGAGGGAGGGTATTTGCCATAGTCACCACGCTTGACAGGCGGGTTCGTGACCGCAGTATTATGTTGTATACCACACAAGGAAACGCTGCTGACACAAGGAAACGCAGCATTAAAATAAAAATAAAAAATATATTATCTTAAGTGTATATTTAATATTTGTATATTTTATTAAGTTGTTTGTTGGAAATAATTATAATTTCTAAGTATGATTTATATTTTAAAATTTCTAAGTATGATTTCTATTTTATAATTTCTAAGTATGATTTTTATTTTGTTATCGATGATAAATTTTTGCTTCTATTGTTTTTTGCAAGTTAATTGGTTTCTATTACAATAAAATGTGTAAATACCTACCTACCTGTATGATCGAAATGAATCATACAAAAGTTAATCGCTTTGTTATTTCAACTTTACATCATAATCTAAGGAAAGCTGTTAGTTACTGTACATCTCGTAAAGAAGTAAAAAAGAAACGGCCAAGTGCAAGTCAGAGTCTTTTTATTTTTTTTTCTCGGACGGACATACGTCTTTAGTCCCGAGGCTTTTGCTACTTCACCGGGATCAAAGTCAAGCACAGGTCCAGCCTTAATATATGGTTTAAAACCAAAAAGCAACCAGGCCGGTCGCTGGCGATGAGATTGAGGAATTAAGACTTTTAGTATTTTAGGGGAGTTTTGTGCAACTGCCGCTCTACTTTACGATTCGCGGGCCTCACGGACTTCGGGCCTACGAGGGCATCGAATGGTGCAAGTTACAGTCGTGCACGAAAGTTTCCATACCATTACCCGTTGAAATCCTACCGCTGAGTTATAATGAATAACAATATTAAGAATTTGAAAGCAAACACGCCAATGAATCGAAGTGATTCACAAAGTCAATATTATCATCCTTTGTTTGTACTACGTATAGTTTATATTAATATGTTTCGATGTCGCCGTGGGAAGATAGGGTGCCTGAGGAATTCGTTACATATGGTTGGAATTAAATTTATCTATATGGTTCACCGACTGTCGAACCACGGAGCCACCATTGCAAAATGGTAGCGTCCCACCCTAAGCCAGTGCGTGTCGTTTGGTTTGAATAGAACCTACCCTAGACGGTCTGTCTTAAGGTACGATTTTCTCAGTGTATGTATGTACAGTTATGTAATCAAACACGAGGTTTTTAATTACTTCACCAGGCATAAATTCGAGCAGGGCTCCAGCCTTATTAAATGGTTCACAAACGTCAAACAAGCAACAGCGCCCCCTGTGGGCCTAGGACCTCGGTTCAGCGCGGTCGCTGGCGGAGGGATTCAGGGATTATGTATATGACATATTATTATGATTATTCTTTTAGAGGAGTTTTGTGCAAGTTACATATCGCGGGTATCTCTGACTTTGGGTGTACGAGGGCATCGGAAAGTTATTTGCAAGCTAAGTGTCGGAAGGGCGTGAGGGGACGTGTCGCGTTCGCGGGTGAACTCTTCTCCGGCGGGTCGGATATATAGGTCTCTGTGTAGTGGTCTTAGTTTCTTGCAGTCTATTCGGCTAGTAAGTAAGTTGTGAACACGTCGTCCGGGTCATCTAGGATACTCCGAGGCGGACGGTACTTACGAATCTTTGTAGGCAAAGGTGTAAAGTTGACGCTGCAACAACTAAAGGGGTGTTGAGCCGCGGATTCCGCGCCCTCGTACATCCATCCATTGCTATATTCGCCAGTGCAAATCCCCCTTATTACTTGCTAATTTAAACCATTTATCTAGGCTAGAGCTCTGCTCGCCTTAATGCCCGGTGAAGTTGCAAAAGCCTTGGAGCTAATTACATTTGTCCGTCCAAAACAAAAAAAACAAAAAACTCATTTGTATATTATTTCCTTTTGAGGAAATAAACATTTTTTACCTGATGATTAAACGTTAATGTACTCTTAATTATTTTTTGAACCTTTGTCATAACGACGTTTCGCTTGAAAAGCGGATAATGGGGTCTTGTTTGTGATTTAATTGAAAAATATTTTTAAAGGCTTTCAATAATTTAATTGGTGTCTTACATTAATGCATAAAATACTTATATACAACCAAAGGTACCTAATTTAAATCAATATATTAATACGTGACGCAAAAACTTTGTGCCTTTTTTATGAAAATTGCGCGGAGGACGCAAGAGTTTAAAATTACGCACACATATGCAAAATGCTAATATTGTTTTAAATTATGGTCGAATTTAGACCTCTAGGCGACCTCTATCTAAAACTGATTTATATAAAACTAGATTTAGAGTAGTTTTAACTTAATTATAATACTACATGGCAAGGTTCCCAGAATGCTCAATGTTTTTTTTTTTTTTTTTATCACGGTGAAATTTTTCATGGAGTTGAGAATATATGCAAATTTTTAATTCAAGGTTAAAGTTTAAGTTTAAATAGGTAGGTATATTTTTGATTTGTAATAACCTGGCATGTATTGGGATATATTTTAATATTTATGTTTTATTGTTTCAGGCATACATCGTACGTGATTAATTGCAACGTTTTGTAAGTATAGAATTTATTCATTGTGAAAATAAATGTATTTTCACATGTGAGTTTAATATTAATTTACACAGGAGGCAGGCTTATGACGTCAGCGATAATTTCGCAGAATAATCGCAAAATTTTAAAATATGTTGCAATACCAAATTGGTGACCAGTTATTAACAATACCCTCTCGTCCTTAATTTCCAAAGAACCTTCCGATGCCCTTAAAATACGAGTCCAAGAGATTCCTTAATCACCCACCGCCATGACGCCATGAGCCAAAGACCCACGAGGCACCCTCTTGCGCAGGGTTATCTTGTAATTTTTGAACAATTTATTAAGGCTGTTCGCCTTTATGCCCGGTGAAGTAGCAAAAGCTTTGTGGCCAACTACATAATTATGTCTGAAAAAATTAAGTCAATAATATTTACCTTTATGTTGTTGGTTGCTATAGCAACGTAAAGAAGACGTTGTTTTTTGACTTTTTGCGATTATTTTTCTCTGTCGCATTACTGCAGTTTCTCAAAAGGCAGTCATAGCAACAGACATACATTTGGATACATTATAGGTACACGCCCACGCAATGCAGATTGTACCTAGGTATATGCCATTTCGTTTTATAAAGGGCCAATAACAATGTATTTCTTTCATTTATAGTCTACAACTTCCCGCGCGCGGTTTCACCCGCGTAACTCCCGTTCCCGTGGGAAATTCGTAATAAAATATAGCCTATGTTCTTTCTCAGGCTCTAGACTATATCTGTACCAAATTTCATTTAAATCGCTTCAGTAGTTAAGGCGTGATTGCGTAACAGACAGACAGACAGAGTTACTTTCACATTTATAATATTATAGTAAGGTTATAGTAAGGATGGTATTAGACCATAGACTATAAATAAAAGAAATCAAAACTATTTTAACGCCAAACACGGCCAGTTGATTTAATTCGATTTTTTAATTATTCCCTTTAGGTAATAATATGGTAGGATATCTACTAGCTTTCCGCGCGCGGTTTTACCCGCGTAGCTCCCGTCCCCGTGGGAACTAATACATAATTAAATATAGCTTTTGCTACTCCTGGATAATTCAACTATCTATGGGGAAAGAATTATCGAAATCAGTTCCGTAGATTTTTATTTTATTCGTAACAAACATACATACAAAACGTCAAATCTTTCCTCTCTTATGAGTATACTAGCTTTTACCTGCGGTTTCGCTCGCATTGAAGCCTAATGTTACTTCTCATACCTCCAAGAATATGTGTACCTACAAAGTTCGATGATGATCGGTTTAGTAGTTTTCGCGTGAAAGCGTAACAAACAAACTTACATTCAAATTTTTATATTTATAGGGATATATAGATTAAAATTACATCAATTCCACTCCCCGTGTTAAATTGAACTGCTCATATGTATTCAAATGGTACTTGCATTGTGTGCGAATTGTTCCGTACTGCGTATGTAAGATCTGCAAGGTATGCCCTACATAGGGTTGCATAATGCGTAATGGCGCACTGTGTCATTGTCCGCGAGACATCTAGCGACATTACCTGTAGTTCTACATAATGTACGTGCGAGTACATCTTGTGTTTTTTTAATAATAATAGTCACGGTTATTTATCACCGTATTATGAGACCGTACATCGTACACCGTTCTTGTATTTTAACATGATTGTATAATCATTTTAAAATTACTTAAAATATAAGTATGTTAATACAAAAAAAGTTTTTTATTCATTTCTTCAAAATAACAAACTGCAACTATGCTATGGTGTGTTAACAGCAACGAAAAAACCACAAAGGCTTAAACCTGTGCTGCTTTGAGTCTGTCTTTAACATAGATTTACACCGATGTGTTACAATAAAATTCATATTAAAAGCATTATATAAACAATACTTACAATAATTATATGTTTTCCAATTAAATTCAATAAATTTAAATGTATTCAATATAATCGTTGTGAACAAAAATAGATTATTGTTATAAATAATGCTACGGAACCCTTCGTGTGCGAGGCTGACTTGCACTTTTCCGGTTTTCAATAGTACCTTCGCAGATATTTAACAACTTATTCAAATAAATACAAAGTAACATAATAATATGCTAACTTGCTTGCACTATACTTGCTTAGACACACTTTCGCGTTCCGCCGGGGCTTAGATACGTATTATATCATGTCTCGACTTCATATCAAGTCAATTTAACTTCACAGACAAATTCAGTCGGGTGCTTTAAGTGGACCACCTCTATCCCCGAGCGTATAATAATTTTCGTTTTAAGTCGTAGAGTTCTTGAGATCGGAGGGCGCCTCCTGTGGGACTTGGACCTTGGTTCAGGGCAGTTACTGGCGGGGGGATTGAGGAATGATGGCTTAAGATTTTGTGCAACTGTCGCTCGTTGCAGTTCGCGGGCCTCTCGGACTTCGGGTCTACGGGGGCATTAGAAGGCTCTTTGCGAGTCTACATCGCCATGATTTTGTACAATACATGCAAAGGTATAGACACCATTTTTTAAAGCCTACTTCTATACTAGGCAAATAATTATCTATGTCGCGGGGGACTTTACAACCCACATAATTCACGGATACAGAGTACACTAAAACTCCGAACAAATATCTGTGGCTCACACAAATAATTGCCCCGGGTAGGAATCGAACCAAATAACGCCAAATCTCTATCTACTGTAATTAACTAATTACAGAGTAAACCCGTGCGGTCGAATTAAATTCTGGAGCTCAGAAGCATAAGGCCGGATATGCCATCATTATAATGCGATTGTAGGCCAATCCTTTAAAAATGAGTCCAGCTCATCTCGCCATCTTCTTCTGGGCCTGCCGCGTTGACGTTTCCTGCCAGTTGGGCTCTATAGAGTGGTTATTTTAGCGCAGTGCTCCTCCGGCATGCGGCATATATGGCCAGCCCAGTTCCACTTCAATCTTGCAGTTGTGAGGCCAACATCAGCCATTTGGGTTTTGGAGCGAAGCATGGAATTTCTGATGCGGTCCGAAAGTTTGACACCCAATAAACTTCGCTCCATAGCTCGTTAACAGACTTCAAGTGCGGACTTCTGACACTGTGTGAGTGACCATGTTTGCGCTCCATAGGTGAGGTTAGGGATACGTCAGAAACATTCGTCGTATGTGCCTTTATCGTAAACTGGTACTTACGACCAAATGCTTCTGTGGTCATAATTTATTGTCTCATATCCTCAAACTGCTAATCCGTTTTCACTTTGCTTAAAATAAGTATTGCTAATTAATAGAGTACCTAATTATGTACTTAATACTACCGATAAAGGTTGGACCTTGCTCTCAGATAATACTGACTGACTTCAGATAACGGAGTCGAACAACGAAAATAAATAATGTTATTAAGAGCGGGCCCGCGACCATACTAGTGGAAAATATTTAGGGATAAAAAAACGCTAATATTTCTATGATTTTCAAGTGGCAGAATAAGAAAACTGATTTTTTTTTTGCATGTTGTTAAAATAGTGACCTTTTAAAGAAAAAAACGATGTAATAAGTATCACAAAAAATGCCTTTTATATTCTTGTTTTAAAATTCCAGTACGGCCATTTTTAAGTTCAGTTCAGTTTTTTTTTAATTTTAAGTATTTCCCATACGTAAAATTAAAAAAAACTGTTTTTTTTTGTCCCTAACAACAATAGATACAGCGCGATGAAATTTCGTGTGACGTCACTTCTAGCTACAATTTTACCTAATTGATAGATAGATAAACTATTGTACACTTTCACAAAGAGAAAAATACACAAATGGACTTAAAACTAAACTTAATAAAATTAGATAGGTACAATTGGCGGGCTGCCTTATCACAAAATGTGATCTCTTCCAGGCAACCGAGGAAGGAACGGAACCATATTACAAAGGAGTTTAAAAGAGGGGTTGTTAAGTGTACTAGATTATATTAATTATAGTACCCATGGGTACCTACTTGGGAGAAGTTATAATTACTATTTAATAGTGCCGTCACAAGCCCCCTTCTCCTGAACTTTATAGTTTGTTTTTGTTCTGTATCTTTGTCAATTTTTATTGATCTAATAAATAAAAAAATACGTGTCCAATTTATTTTAGTTATCTAACTGACTATTATTAATTATATTTTTTTGGTCTTCACGCCTATTACATAACACAATGAACATCACCTACACTTGTAATGTGCCGCAATTGTTAAACTTAATGTGTGAAATAACCTAAGGAACTTACACTACAGTACGTGACACTCGTCATAATTGTTACTTTAACCTGATATTTAGTGTTAATATTGCATTAATTGTTATTTGCAACAGTTTTATGTACCTTTAAGTATTATTGTATTTAAGTACTGATTGTATTAATGTCGCAAAAGTATGGTTGCCAAGTGAACGTTATTTTTGCTTATTGTGAAATGCATTTCGCATTCCCACCGCCGCTGCAGCGTATTCGCGCGCTGGCAATGGGATATGTGCCATTCACCCTCTCCATAGCGTGGTATGCTAACTCATACCACGAGGAGAGGACCCTACACCACTAAAACCCCCCGGACACTCCTTCGATCCGCCGTTGGCGGGGGCCAGGTACGCATAAGCAATCCGGCCCCAATAGTATGTAGCCTACGTAACGTAGCGGTATTTGGCTCGCTTCAAATCTTTGAGGTCGTGGGTTCGATTCCCACGCCGGACAGGAAATCTCTGTAAATTCTAAGATTTCTTTTCGGGTCTGGTTGGTTGAGGGATACCCTCCGTGCCTCGGAAAGCACGTTAAGCCGTTGGTCCCAATTGTTATAACATCTATATTATGGTATATCAATGAACGGGCAGCGGCGTTTCCTTGTGTGCTACAACATAATACTGCGGTCACCAACCTGCCTGCCAAGCGTGGTGACTATGGCAAATACACTCTCCCGGGAGACTTTGTACGGGCTGATGATGATGCTGATATTATGTAGTTGTTATAAGGAAACTGTACAAGAATTTATACTTAACTACCTCCCCACGCGCGATGTCACCCGCGTAGCTCCATTAAATATAGCCTATTAGATATCCTTCTTCGATAAATGGGCTATATCATTCAAATCGGACTAGTAGTTCCTGAGATTACCCCTTTGAAGCAGAGAAACAAACAAACTCTTCAGCATTTATATATATTATATTAGTATACATTAATACTTTGGTGGTTTTTATTTAAGTAAATGTCACGTTCATACAATAAGATAAATAATGATTATTTATAGATTAGTAAATGATTAAATTATTATTATCCGGAACTACAGAGACCGCGAAATGATATCTTCCTGACAAAATAATTTTAATTCGATTTATCATGCAGAATTATTTGATAGTATCTACATTCATAATATCTATGAGTAAAAGACTAATTGAGCTAAACAACATCATAGGTTATATTGAAATGTGTATCTTTATTTATATAATTCTACTGTACGTGTGTATGTCACTGAACTCCTCATAAACGGCTGGACCGATTTTAATGAGTTTTTTTGTATGCGTTTGGGTGGCGCTCTGGATGGTTTATATTCACAAATCATTTATAATATATTTATATACAAGGTGTAACGGAAAGGGTATATACATAGAAAGAGCAAGGCTTCTTTGGATTATGACAAACGATATGGCAAGGGTTTCAACTCAAAATAAGATAAAAAAACGTCAGTATTATTTAGCAAACAAAACATAAAAATGCTGAACCCTTTATTCAGAAATACCATAAAGAGAAAGAGGTTTATTTTTCTTTGCAAATAGTTCGTTGACATCGATCAGCTGATTGAGTGCTAGTGATGTATTTATTTCAATTTTTGGTTTCTGGTATCTATGAATTTTTAAAAGTCATTACTTCTGGACTTGTAGAGATAGGATTAAATAACCCTTGCCATATCGTTTGTTATCATCCAAAAAAGCCTTGCTATTTCTATGTATATACCCTTTCCGTTAAACCTTGTATAATATTATATATCATGCAGGAAAACGTCTGTCGGGTCCGCTAGTGTTTTATATACATATTATAATCTCTTTATCTATATATTTATACTTAACTAGCTTCCCGCGCGCGGTTTCACCCGCGTTGCTCCCGTTCCCGTGTGAACTTCATACTTAAATATAGCCCATGTTCACCGGAGATAAAGTAGCTTCCCAACGGTAAAAGAATTTTTAAAATCCGTCAAGTTGTTTCGGAGCCTATTCAATTCAAACAATCAAATCTTACCTCTTTATAATATTAGTATAGATATATGGGTTAAACCCTTGAAACCCTGATTTAAAATATAGCCTTTTACACTCACAAATAATATGGCTTTCAATTGGTAAAAGAATGTGCAAAGTCGGTTTAGTACATCCCAGAGATTACCCCCTACAACCTCACAAACAATTAACAAACTTTACATCTTTATAATCCTTACTAATATTATAAGCGCGAAAGTTGGTGACTATGGATGGATGGATATTTTGTTACTCTTTCACGCAAAAACTACCGAATGGATTTGGCTAAAAAATTGCACAGGGATAGTTAATAAGATCGATTAACATAATATAGGCAAAAAATCACGCTCCGACCCACTGAAGCAGAGTAACGCGGGTAAAACCGCGGGGCGCAGCTAGTATAGATTTTTAAAGGCCGAAGTACTGTTTGATTTTATGCAAAGTAGCAAAAGCCTTGTGGCTCACATAATATGTCCGTTCTAATCAAAAATAAAACTATAAATATTGTATTTTTTTCCGTCAATTAACAGCTTTTTATATATTTAGAAGGTGATTGTTCATTGACACTTTACAATTAACACCTAACACTTTGTGTGAGGCGTGATGGTGCGAAGTGATGGTAACTTTCATATTGATGTTATCCACTTTTACTTTATTGCCCGAATTGGGCGTGAAGACATTGTTTCTTATAAAATAAAACAAAAAATATATACTACATTGTCGAAAATCTTGAACTTATGTGTAAGTTAATTGATAAAAACTAGTTTTTTTTTCGTACGGATATATGTGGTAAGCCCGTAGTAGCTTTTGCTACTTCACCGGGCACAAAGGCGAACAGAGCTCCAGCCTAGATATAAAAACTATGTCAATCGGAACGTATGTATACAAAATAAACATTTTTGTTCAAAGATAAGGTAGTTTTTACACTTCACATTCGATGTCGGAGTGCTGCCGCATGACAGTCTCAATTATCAGCTAGCTCAGCCATATTCAACCCGTGGCCCGCGGGCCGCATGTGGCCCACCGGGCCTTGTTGGCGCACCATAGGAGATAATAAATGTATAGGTACGTGTTTTATATTTATTGAATAATTTCAGCTTTTATTATATAAACTGGATGATTTTCTTAACCGTCTTGAAAGTAATAGGGCGAAATATGTACCTATATGAAATTGATGTGTAAGGCTTAGTTATTTTATCTTTATTTTTTTTACTGGCACACTGAAAATCGTAACCGTAAAAATGTGTACCTAAGTAGGTAGTTACGCTATTTTGCTCACTCTTTTCAGTCATATTTGATTGCGGTCGAGTATTATAGGCACCTATTTTAACTAAAGTAATGTTACTACCTAATCAGGTACATATTTTTATCGTTATGATTTTCACGTTATGTCAGTAAAAAAAAAAAAAAAAATTATAACTTTGCCTTCGACATCTATTTCATATTATCACGCTCTATTCTTTAAGTCGCCCAGTATATATATTTTTCTTTATTTGTAACGAAATATATTTTATTAATATAGCTTTAGGTTCTTTTAAATATTAAAGGGTTATTACTTATATATTTGTTTGCGGCCTCCGACACTAAGACTGAAATGTGAATGTGGCCCCTATTTAAAAAAAGGGTTGAATAGGTACGAGTAGATATTATAAGCTAGCTCAGTCGTACCGTACGACTGAGCTAGCTTATAATATCTACACTAAACACGTCTCGGTATAATATTGTAAACAAAGTGTATCTGTATTCAATGCTCACGCGCATCATCGCCAATTCTATGGCGGTACCATAGCGTTATGACGTCAATGGTGTAGGCAGAGGAATATAAAGTACTTTGGACTAGATTATTTGAATGTAACACGTGTCTGTCATGGAGAGGTGTTGATTGTTTGTATATATACTAAATTATCTTAAATATGCGTCGGGCTTGTGGTCGCCGGTTCCCCACCTATGGCACTACCAACGTGAACCCACTCGTAAAAAAGCATTTTAAGCTGAAATGCTTTTTGATGGTTAAAAAGAATACTAGAAGACTGCAAAACTTTGCTAGTAATGTTTTAAAAAAAAGGCCTTGGAAAGCATGTTGAGCAGTTTTTATATGGAAACTATTGAAGAATGAAACATTTAATCATTTTTATAAAAAAAAATCTTATTACCATTAAAAAGCTACATTATCCAGTATCCAGTATTCCTACGAGAATTAATGATACAGGAGTGAAACTGTGTATCGAGCCTATTAAAATATACCACCGATCAGTTTTATTCATGGAAATAATAAATAACCTGAATTCTAATATACTACAATTTGAATAACTTAACTGTATCTATCTTGCAATACATACGTAATGCCAAGGTTATATTAAAAAACCTTGGAAAATTGCTAATAAAGACTTAAATATGAATAGTAGATAATCTTTAACAAAAATAATGATCTCGGAGTTACTTATAGTCTTTCTTCTCCGGGTGTCACAACGTAGGTAGATAGAGAAAGAAAGGGTCCGGTCGTCCTTGCAAGGCGATGCTCGCGACGCGTTCTATGCTTCCGAATTTCTGATCTAATCCCAGCCCGCGCTGATTGATTCTTATTATATTTATAATACGCGACTATCACATGCCACATTGGTAGATTTAAATTCTATTTAATAACATTACTGTTGAAATGTATACTAATTAATTAGTCAAGATTTTTTTTCTTTGTGTCTTTTTATCATTGTATTTGACTTTAAAACTAACTTAAAAAATACTACTATTCTAAATCTATTCTACTTGGCAAGGTTCCCAGAAAGCTGGCAGTTGAATGGCAATGCTTACCTGCTGTTCAAAGTAAATTATAATTGATCGTGGTCGCGGGCAGACTGGCAGACAATGCAACTTGATCGAAACGTCGCGTAATATAAAAAGGTAATGTTTATTGCGTTAATACCTGTGTGCTATAAATTACAATTATCTGTGGTCCACATAAATAATTGACCCAGATGGGAATCGAACCCAGAATAACAGGTCACAGAAGCCACCGCCGTAATCACTGAGCCACCTTTACGTTACCTTAACTTTTACCCGGGTCTTGGTGAGCCTCGGTACTCATTGCCACTGTTGATTCTAGCTTACAGCCCGGCTAGCATAGGCAGCGCGACTCGAGTCTACTCTACGGAGGCCGACCAATCACATTGTCACAATCACCAGACAAGAAGTAGTCTTAATCACTGGGCGAGGGTGTCTTAGTCATACATTTTCACAGGCACATTTTTTATACTATAATATGAAAAAGGTTTTTTTTATGGACATTATTTATTTTGCCACGAGGCTTTTGCTACTTCACCGGGCATGGAAAAGAATGTAGAAACATTCCTATCGTACTTCTTAACACAATGTTATCTACAAACAATAAATGTATTTCACGACGCACATGTAGGTACTTATTGATAAAGGGTAATTAGCTCATTATGTAATAGGATTAGTTTGCTATTTGATTTCGAGTTTGCTTAATAATCGATAGTAATTTACGCGTAAAACGTGATTAAATGTAACGTAATTAATTAGCTTTAGTAACAGTGGACAGTTGCTGTGGCGTAGCGGTTTAAGTCTCGCTTTATTATTTGGAGATCGTGGGTTCGATTACCACGCTGGACATGAAATCTTTGCGTAAAAGTTATGGGACTGCTCTTCGTGCCTCGGAAATCACGTTAAGCCGTTGGTCCCGATTGTTATAACATCATCTATAACAGTTGCTTACCAAGAAAAATTAATAAAGAACATAATACTGTGTTTACTAACCCTACCTGCCAGTGACTATGGAAAAAAACCTCCTTCAAGAGGAAGCCTATGTTCAGCACTGCTACGGGCTGATGATGAAGTACAGCCTTATATTGTTACTCTTCAGGTAGGTATAAGGCCCTTCACGCCCATATCCCCGTTGAAGTAGCAAAAGCCTCGTTCACATTAGACACAAAGATATTTTTTTCCGCGTATTGTATAGTTTGCGATAACTACATAGCTATGGACGTTAAAAAAACGTGGTAAAAGTGTGGTAAAGTATTTAATCTTAATATTCGTTAAAATTTGAATTAACATCTTGTTCTATTAACTATTTTACCTGTCTGCATTAAAAGAGAAGTGAGATGCAGGTAGATTTCCATCAATAACCCAGCCTTTTAAAAATAAATTATACAACTAAACTGAAACCATAAACGACATAATACATGCACTTATTTTCCAAGTTTAAAATGTATGTGACATTTAATATAAAAACGAATATTATTTTAAACAGCTGAATAACGATTCTAGTGAATCGAATTTATAATCGGCACAACAAATATGTCTAGTCAATGAAAAAAAAAACATTAATCTTTGACGTAGACTGTACCTAATCAAGTATTCGGATAATTATTACAGTTCACGTTGCTCAGTCAGTTAATATTTGCGGGCGGTGGCGGTCGTGTGTTGTGTTCTGTTCTACGATAATAATTACTCATATTCCGATCGAAACAGTGTTTTTGTGCTGTGTAGTGATTAAATTTGTATATTATTATCGGTTTTGTTTCAATTTATGTGAGTATTTAATGTTATTTTTTCCCGTGTAGAGAATAAGTTTATTTTAATACTTTGATTACTTAAGTTTTTGCTGACGAGGAAAATCTTCGGTTAACTTGTTGCAACGTATTGAGATAGGTTGATTGTGTTGGTTAGTTATAAGATTTAATAAATCCCTTTAGTTTAGAAAATATACAAAATAAAACATAATTATTACCTTCGCCCCAAATGTGGTACTCAGGGGTGTATCACATACTGTACATTAATACTCTATATTGCATACAAAAATTAAAAAAACATCATCATCAGCCTGTTATCGTAATAGTAAAAGTAAAAAAAAAAAACATAAAACACATTTCATATTATTTAAATTACTTGTATGTCTCAAAGTAATAATGAAAGGGAGTGAGTTTATTGCCTTGCCTTGGTTTGTTTTGTCCGATCCTGGAGCTTCCACCACCGCAGTCAAATGTTATACCACTAGTCTACCGGAGCAGTGAATGTATTATAGTACTCTAATCCTATTGTACTTCCCCTAGGGACTGGTATATATGGTATGAATTATACTATAATAATATTTTTTGAGAAATTAAGTACTTATCTTATCCAAAAGGTTTAATTCAAATTCGACTGGTTTTTCTTTTCTTTGGGGAATAAATAGGCATCCCTTCCGCCGTAGAAGCGGTGAATCCTCATCCAGCGCTTCTGCGGCCTTCCTTCTTCATAGCAATAGTATGCTAATCATACTACGAGGAGGTCAACCCACTTAAATCACTCGTCATTAATGGGGGGCATCGGGAACTGTAGATGCATAATAACTGATGCCCCCTGGCGGTGCCCTCGAAGCTATCTAGCGTAGTAGTAGTAGCGCACGCGCAAGCAAACACTTCCGCTTTCTTATATTAGTATATATTACTAGCTTTCACTCGCGGATTCACCCGCGTCACCGTAAGATCTTCATAGTTAAATAAAACCTTATCCTTGCTCAATAAATGGGCTATCTACCATTAAAATATTTTTTCAAATCGGACCATCGGATCCCGAGATAATCGCTTTCAAGCAAACAAACTCTTCCGCTTTCTTATATTAGTATAGATAATTATGTATTGAAGATTTCTTATTCATTTTTTAATACTTGACTGTTCGATAATGGTATGATCAGATGTTTATGTAACTTTGTGAGTGAGAGTTAGCTCGTGGAACAGGTTCTTTAATGGCACCTCGATCGCGTGTCAACGATGTTATTTTTTTTTTCAAATTATTGATTTCTTTTTGTTTTTTTATGATCAACTAGCGGCCCGTCCCGGCTTTGCATGGGTGCACATTTCTAGTAAAAAATATAGCCTTTGTTACTCAGGGATAATGTAGCATTCTAGTGGTGAAAGAATGCACGTACCACGCAGTTCTCCTCCACCTTCATCATCCACATTCCGCACTGTTAAGGTCTGGAACTCGCTGCCAGCTTCTGTTTTCCCCGAAAACTATAACCTGGGTCTCTTCAAGTCAGGGGTGAATAAGTCTGCCGTGCCAAGCCAAAAAGGCCTATAGGCGTTTTGACGGTTTCGAGAAAAACGATTTTTTATGTTTTTTGAAGGTCGCACTATCTAAAACCGGACTTTTCCTATTTTTTTTTGTACATATCGTTTAGTAAAAAATATAGCTATACGTTTGTTATATTTTCAACTCAAAATTATATATATTTTTAATTTAAAACTGACTTACGACTTTTTTGCTAAGCGCTTGAGTATATTCTTTAAGGGTTATACGACGTTTTATCTTATTTTTCTATGAAGGGTTCTATAGCAATGTAATAACATATTTGAGTGGATGAAGTGGGGTAATAAAAACAAGAAAAAACATTAAATTAACTTTATTTCTCTTCACAATGTCCTCTTTTTTTATAATCAAAACAAAAACAAACAAAAAATCAACTTGTTCTAACTTAAATTTAAGAAGATCAGGACCAGTCAATTCTTTTATGGTCTCACCACAATTTAAAGAAAACATACCTTTTTTGCTTTGTAAATAAGTAAATGAAGGTAACAATGAATTATACATTGGTAGGTACTAAACTTTTAATTAAGTAGTCCTAACAATTTTTTATAAAAACATAAACAAAGCTAGTCATATACATAATATATATAGATGACTCATATTATTAAAACAATCTGAATGAGTTTTGTACCTTTCAATTATTATGAAATAAAATCAATATGAAATGAGGTCCCAATTTTTCCCAAAATAGTTCAATTGGAGAAAAACTGCAAAATAATTGTTATTTTCGTGAATGATTTGTACAAACTTCCTTAGAAATGTCCAATCACTAGGATAAAATAAAATTTGTACCTAATTATTTAATTAATAACTATCATAACATCGGTTATGAGCAAAATAGAACTTATTTAAAAAGACAAATAAATGAGTATCTTTTTCAAAAATCAACAAATTAATGAACAAAGTCTCTAACATATTTCAGTCTTTATGCACTTACAACTAAATCTTCAAATGACAACTTACAATATCCCTAAGCGATTTGGACGTATACCGCGTTAAGTTGCACAGAATTATTCTTTGCAATTCTACTATACGTCCAATTGGCTTAGGAATGCGTTACTGTTGCTACAAGGAACAACTTATCTATTTGTTCGTAAAGTAACTATACGACCCAATTGTTAAGTATTTTATACATACGTAGATTTCCTTAGGAATTAAGGTAAAAACAAGTCTTACGTCTATTTTCTTAGTCGTTTTTAAGGCACTTATAATAAAAATACGACTTTTTCGTTAACAGAATCTCATTCCTTATAGCTTAAGGAATCCAACGCAAAAAAAAAACAGAATTTGGTAATTTTCGGACATAGGCCTTTTTGGCTTAGCACGGCAGAAGTGTCTTCTAGACTTTTCAGATTAGCATAGGTCCCGCTCTTGGAACTCCACTCTGGCCGGCCAGTTAAGGCAAGCTCAACCAGTAAGCTATGGGGTCGTCGCATCTCGACGCCGTTATTTATTATTATTTTTCCCGTGGACTCTTCTATTGTGGTACAAAAGCTCAATGGAATCTAATTAACTACACTTTATCCTGCTAATTAATTATGATAAACACAATGACGTCACTCCAATCTTATTCGAACGTCATTTGACATTAACTGGCGTCTGATAAGCGAAAGATAGCCGAATTATAATTATTGATATTTACATAATATTGTATTGTAATATATGGAACAAATAGATTTACTCCATTGTGTAAACTACTAGATTAATACTTCGGCTTCTATTGCAGGAATATGTTTTAAAAACTTATGTACTTTATCTATATATATAAAAATTAATCCCAATTTCCCTTGGTCACGGCATCACGCGTGAACGCAAACTTAATTTAGACAATCAGTAAAATATACGAATTCAAGTCGTCCTCAAAAGTAAATTTTCTACATATTTAGGGAAACTAATTTATGGCCAGGGGGCCTTTTCTTCTTTGTTGCCCCAGGGACTCCGGGCTTCTAAATGCGACAATGCGTAAACGCCTAAATCTATTTCGCTAATTCAATTTTTTGTTGAGTTTGTTATTGTCAGGAATTGTTCTTATCAATGAAAAAATACGAAAATTGCGCAGTAAATTAGACAATTTAAGAATACTTAACCATTATATTAAATTTTATAACGCAACCTTAGTGCTTTTGACAATATAAACTTTTTATTGTAATCTTATGGCGTTTGTCATAACATTGAAAGAATACGTGCAGCTCTTAGTGCAAATCACGGTTAGTTTAGGGCTGTCACGCCTAATATTGAAAGTACAATTCAATAAGGAGTTTTAGTTAAGACATGTAGGACGGAAGACGTCTGTTGAGCCTGCTAGCCCTTACTAATATTATAAATGCGAAAGTTTGTGAGTATGGATGGATGGATATTTGTTACTCTTTCACGCAAAAACTACTGAATGGGTTTGGCTGAATGTTTGCACGGGGATAGTTAATAAGCTCGATTAACATATAGGCTACAAAAAATCACTCTCCGACCCACTGGAGCAAAGTAACGCGGGTAAAACCGCGGGGCGCAGCTAGTACTAAATTAATACTACCTTCCCGCACGCGATTTTAATCCTGTAGCTTTTTTCGCTCGATATTATAAACGGCAACAGGCATACGCTTGTCATCATCATCATCAGCCCGTATGACGACCACTGCTGAACATGGGCCTCCTCCCGGGGGAGGGTATTTGACGCTTGTAATATTCACAGGATATTTAATACTAGCTTCCTGTGCGCGGTTTCTCCCGCGTAACTCCCATTCCCGTGGGAACTTCATAATTAAATATAACGCAGCTTTCTAATGGTAACATCATTTTTGAAATCGGTTGAGTAGTTTCGGAGCTTATTTAATGCAAACAAACAATCTAATCTTTCTCTTTATAATATAAGTAGGTCTGTATAGATAGATATATATATAGATAAACTCTTTATTGTACACTTTCACAAAGAGAAAAATACAGAAAAGGACTTAAAACTAAACTTAAAATTAGATAGGTACAATTGGCGTATATAGATACGGAACCCTACGCGAGTCTGACACGCCGTAATTTTTAAATTCGGTCAATAACATTACCAAGTAATCATCTCCGATGATGAAGCTTAAATTTGTTATAACGTTTTTGTGGTCGTCGTGACATAGTTTTTGTAAATATTTGTGTAAAATGTGTCTCTACATTAGAATTGTGAAATCTTTGATATTATTGTCAACTAGCTGCGCCCCGCGGTTTTACCCGCGTTACTCTTCTCCAGTGGGTCGGAGCGTGATGTTTTTTATGTTAATCCAGCGTATAACCTATCTCGGTGCAAATAATATTGGCGGTGGTTTATAATATTAGTAGGATTTTTGTGGTCTCATTATGATTTTGCATCACGATTTTTATAAAAGACTCCAGATAGTGGAAACGAAACATGAATATAATAAAATCTATATACTACTATATAAGCGTTCGTTTGTTTTCTTTACGATCTAGTCTCAGGAACATTTTATATTTTTAAAAGATTGCTAGCCGAGTTTTTAGTCTATTAGTATTCTTGTGACCCCTCGTGCTAAGCTAAAATGCTTGTGTTACTAGCGGGTTCACGACGGTATTCCAATGGGTGGGGTTCAAACCCACGACGTCCGACGCCCTAGCCATTGGGCTGCGGCCGCATAAAATTACTGGTCCGATTTAAAAAAATATTTCTGTGTTAAAATATAGCCTGTAGTTTTCCTCGGTGGCTCAGATTAGCACTAGCTAATAGGCGAATAGATTCTTCTATTTGTGATTAAAGATGGCCGTTATCTGAGTGCACAACCAATTTAGCATGTTTCTAAGAAGCAATTTTCAAAAAGCAGTCTAAATATTGTGTGTCGTTTGTTTGCGCAGTGCTTAGTACTGCATAGAGACCTTGACCTCTCATTCGGAATGCGTCGTGACCTCGCCCGGGAACCTTACCTCATACCCCTTTGTTGCATGACTGACACCACCCCATAACCTCTTAGGATTAATGGCATGGCATAGTTGGAAATACCAAAATATTACGTTTGGGTAGTTTTACGTTCTTTATTAAATATTAACAGTGGTCCGTGAAAAAAAAATTTACATATAATAAAGATTTTATAAGTTATATAACAATTAAAGTGCCGCCTAAATTGGTACCGTGTTGGGGATTACTTAGAATACATTGAACATTTTTGACGGTACTTAAACTGCAAGTAGTTATTTTGCCGTTGCAAACTTTTACTTAATACTTTATCAGTTGACGTCCACTGCTGAACATGGGCCTCCTCTTTAGAGACCTTGGCAAGCCAGGATCGTTGAGGGATATTGCCATAATCACCACGCATGGCAGACGGATTGGTGATCGCAGTAAGATGTAAACCTTGAGCTAATAGATGCTGCTGCCCATTCATCAGCCATATGTCCCTTAGTCGCCTTTTACGACACCCATGGGAAGATACTTCAATTTTATTCATTTCCGCTCCAAGGTTATGTCTTACCCCCCATCTACCGCTCTTCTTTTTTGCACGGACATATTTAAGGTATTTTTTGGTTTTTGGTCGCTAGCATGGAATGAGGCAGAATGGTGTTCTTTTAGATGTTTAGGGGAATATTGTGAAACTATCGTACTACACTACTCTTGGAGTACTTTAATGCTACGAGGGCATCGAAAGGGTTTATGCAAACTTTAGATTGGGAGGAAATAAAACAATAAATGTCATTTTCATTAACTTATGAACACAATGATATTTAAAGGGTTCATAGTTATTTAAACGATGGCATTTGCAAATTGTTCTTCCTTTAACCTTTTACTTGACAAAAGTAAATCGTCTATCCCTTTCTACCTTAATGACTGGTGAAAGAAACAGGTTATAAAATCCGGCCAAGTGCATGTCGGATTTGCGCATTAAGGGTTCCGTACAAATTATACAACAGTATTCAGTATATTATTTTAAGATTTTGAAATAAGGAACCATTTCAAGGGTCTACCTGTTGCCGTTATCAATATCAAACAAAAAATCACGTTTTTTGTATGATTTCGTATACATTAATATTTATTTTAGTATGTTTTCTCTTAGTATTGTTTATAATAGCGGCAACAGAAATACATGATCTGTGAAAATTTCAACTGTCTTACTATCACGATTCATTAGATAAAGCCTGGTAACAGACGGACAGACATACGGACGGATAGCGGAGTCTTAGTTACATAGGGTCCCGTCTTACCCTTTGGGTACCTAACCCTAAAAATTACGAACTTCAAGGATCCTTAAATGGATTTTAAGTAGAAATTATCGTTTTTAATATTTCTCGTTGATATTTTGCTTTAAGTTATGAAGTCATTCCGTATGATATTTAAGATGGTGTCTTACTTATAATAGTAATGTAATACAATTTATAGGTTAATGAATATTGTTTGGTGTAAGTTACCTATATATTTCTTACTAGCATCCCGCGCGCGGCTTAGCCCGAGTAGCCCTCGTTCCCGTAGGAACTTCATAATTAAATATAGCCTATCGCCTTCCTCGATAAATATGCTATCTAATAGTAAAATCTTTTTTCAAATCGGGCCAGTAGTTCCTGCCTTAAGCGCAACGCAAACAGAAGGCGGCGAGACGAAGGTAAGGTGCAGATACGGCGCAGATACGGTGCAGGCGCGATATCTGCGCAAACAGACGCGGCAACGGTACGGCAAGATAAGTCATTATAGAGCGTGATATTGACGAGATATAACATGTATTCCTCTTCAGACGAAGATGAAGATGCACTGGCTTTGCTACAGATTATTAATTTACAGCAAAGACCAAGAAGGTATTGGATACATCCAGTGTGGAGAGAAGCAGAAGAGCACAGGTACCATAAGATAATGGAAACTTTATATGAATATCCTGATCGTTTTCGTACAGTTTATAAAATGTCACTGGAATGTTACCATATCATATTGTCAAAAGTAAGAGAAGGACTTCGGAAGCAAGTTACTAATTGGAGGAAACCTATCAGTCCTGAAGAAAGACTACTGATAACTTTAAGGTAAGTGAAACTAATTTTTACAGTTCAATCAAACTTTTATTGACAAATCAAAAGATAATATTAATTGGAAATTTAAGTTTTTTAGCTTAGTGTCTTGTTTGCTAAACTTAGAGCGGTATTTATTAATTGCTGTCAGTGTGCTAGCTAATTTGAGTAGCTGTCATTATGTGCTGTCCTTATCTCACAATACAGAATCCGCGCATGCGGACAGGGACAGCACATGAGTACTCAGGCTAACTGTCGCACTTTGAGCCATTTATAAATACAGGCCTTAATTCAAGGTATTAGATAGTTATGATTAAAATCATTTATGTCGTCTTCATGAGATTGGATAGATGTCTCTGGATTCGGGTGAGGTGTAGCTGGGGTCACAGGAGAAAACATTGGCAAATATAATCGAGTTGGAGTTGCCGGAGGTGCTAAGGTTTCTGCACTTTCATAAGCTCCCGGTGTCTGAGTCTGCTGAAATTCTGGGATGCTGAGTTGATATGCTTTCTTAGTATAAGTTCGGTGTCCTGAAGGCCCAGCTATTTGTTCAATTACAGCCACCGCCGCCGGTGGTGCTGGATTTATATACCCTCCGGATATCAAAGTCAGCTGAGTTTCCGGATCTTTGTAAGCAGCAGTCTGTTTTCTTAAAGACCCAGCTGTCTGCTGAGTCGAGGTAGCCGAAGGTGCTGGACTTGTATTAGATCTGGATGTAAGAGTCTGCTGGGTTGTTGCACCTTCATAAGGATCATAATCTGTCTCTCGAGAAGGAGTTCGTGGATAATATGGTTGTCTCCTAGAATAACTAGGTACTGGTTCATTTAAAATTTGCTCCGATAAACTGAGAACGCCCATTTTAAATCTCCTTTTTTGGGCTGGAGTCATTGTCTTCATATCTGGAAGCATGCTTTGAAAAAAAGCTAGATCGCTGTCTGTTTCAGGTTCAGCTCTATGTATGGTCTTCATTTGTAATGATTTTTGACTGAAATATTCATGTGCTGATTTATTAACATCTTTTAAAGTGATTGGTCTGGATTGGTTTGATGGTGGTGGCAGTGGCGGTGTTGGTGTGGAGTAATGGGAGATGGAATCCGAATCCTTTGAGTTTTCAGAAGCTAGGTGATCAGTAAACCGTGTCTCATCGACTTCTTCACTATCAGTACCGTCTGTGATATTATATTTGCTTAGATTGCTTTTTGTTGGTCGGGACTTCAAGTAATTGTCTAAAAAATGTAGATATGGTGAAAGGTAGTACTCTTTAATCGTCTTTGCAGCTGATCCAGATGGCAAATCTTGTTTTTTCTTGTTTTTGCTATAACTACATCGAATATTCTTCCACCGTTCTTTACAATCTTGGGCTGAAAAATATTTAAGCAGATTAGTTAGGTACATACCTACTTATTACTATTTTATTTTTTGTTATAGATACTACGCAGATGGCTGTTCGTTTACATCACTTTCCGGATATGTATTGAGAGGAGCCAGTACCGTCCGGCAAATTGTACATGAAACCTCTAGCGTTTTGTGGGAATGTCTACAGCCGGAATATATGCCTGTACCTACACGACAAAAATGGGTAGAAGTTGCTGAACGGTTTTACACTCTCTGGAATTTACCGAATTGTGTTGGGAGTTTGGATGGAAAACATATTAGGATTACAGCGCCCATCAACTCTGGTTCGACTTTCATAAATTATAAGGGATATTTCTCTATTGTATTGTTAGCAGTTGTAGATGCAGATGGTTTTTTTTTAACCATAGATATTGGTGAATACGGCCGAAATAGTGATGGCCGAGTATTACAAGTTAGCTCCTTTGGACAAGCTATGGATCTAGGAGATCTCGATTTACCGAACCCTACACCATTGCCTGGAGAAACACAAAATGTGCCCTTTTATTTTGTGGCAGACGAAGCTTTTCCACTAAAGAAAAATATTATGAAACCATATGGTCGAAATCAATTGACTAATGACAGAAGAGCTTATAATAACAGGTTGTCAAGGGCACGTAAGTCAGTAGAATGTGCCTTTGGTATGTTAGCGTCAAAGTTTGGTGGACTTAACACGCCTATTCACTGCAAACCAGAATATGTTGATAATATTATAAAAGCAATGTGTGTGTTGCATAACGTAATTCGCACATGTGATGGTAAAATATCAAATCCACGGTTTAGAAATAATTTGATAGGAGCAAACATTAACATGCAACTAATGAGAGAAAATCCCAACCATATCAGGGAATATCTTACGACATATCTAACACAACGATCTCCGATTCCGTTTCAGAACAGACATAATGTTTAAATAAAATACATATTACTTACCTGTTGCGCCGACTTTTTTTGCTATTTCTTGCCATATTTTGTCTTGCACATTTCTGTTACTGTACCCTGTCTTAGTGTAGTCATAGATATTCGGGTACTGCTCAATTAACTCGCAAAACTCAATATTAAATTCAATATCGTCACGCATCCTGTATACAAAGCGACGTGCGTCTTTCGAAACTATCTGTTCGTGACTGAAGGCGGCATGCGGAGTAATGCGGACGGCGCAGGCACGCCGCTCCTCGCCCCCCGCCACGTCGCCAGCAGATGTGATACCGGTAAGGCGCAAGCGGCGTCTCGCATTAGATACAGTATGAACAAAGATACGTAGCGACTAGCGACATACATTTAAACTGTTCAAATTTTAGTCCATATGGGTATTTAATCCATGGTTTTCATGAAAATCCGATGTAATTTAACTTGTTTTTTATATTTTAAAAAGCGCAATCATAGGTACATAGCGGTCTTGCCAGCGAACGAACGAGAGAGCGAGCCAGCGAACCCTGTCCATCCTGCTTCCGTCTCGCTTACACAACTTCACTTACTCTACGGTCCAATTCGAGTATCCCACATTCACACATACATACTTTTACTCACGATCATATTCTATAAAAAGGGGTAGCTAGAGCGACACCACCACAAACTAATAATCCATCTGCCACTTTGGGAAATTGATTGGAATTATATGATACAAAAGGAGGGAAATTAGTACTCGATAAACTGAAGAACAACCGAAAGGATGTGCAATATATGTTAATTCCACTAAATAGCACCTTGTATAATAATACTCTGTGCCGTATCGTCCCCGCGTCTGTTTGCGCAGATATCGCGCCTGCAACGTATCTGCGCCGTATCTGCACCTTACCTTCGTCTAGCCGCCTTCTGTTTGCGTTGCGCTTTAGATTTAATCCTATCGCGTTTAAGATTGTAGATTAGATATTAATTTATATCTCCTAAGGATATTTAAACTTCAGTGTATATCCCTGCCGAAGTTAAAAAGGCAGCTTCAGAAGGTCACTTTGACCTTGATATTGTTGAAACATTATAATAGAGCACATAATTATATAAGTTAAAATACTTAATTCAGTAGTGTAATTTACATTTGATTATCATAATTAACTTCAATATGATTAAGGTCAACGTGACCTTGATTACATCTCGGCCTAAGAGATGAAAATTGTGTTAATGGAGAAAGTATTGACTAAGCTCACACGTTCATTTACATGTAATTGTCCGTCTGTTGCATTCATTATCATTATGGTAAATCTTTATCTATCAACAGTAATATAGGACTGATTACTCAACCTTAAATTTGAATTAATTCTTAGTGTTATCTATATCTATCTATACTAATATTATAAAGAGGAAACATTTGTATTTTTGTAAGGAATAAACTCAAAAACTAATGTGCCGATATCAAAAATTCTTACACCATTGGAAAGGTACATTCACCCTGAGTGACATAGGCTATATTTAATTATGAACGTCCCACGGGAACGGGAGTTACACGGGTGAAACCGCGCGTGGGAAGCTAGTTCTTATATAAATAAAGTTCTAATAATACTAAATGACGAATAAAATGATAATATTCTGAATAGAATCAGGCTATCAAATATAAATAATCAATCGCAATGAGAGCTCGTGGCGACAATTTAGCCGCAGATGTCGCCAGTGGGCCGGAATGCCCAGCGTACCCGGCCCTCACCAACGATGGACGGGGGAGTTTTCGGGGGGGGGGGGGGGGGGTAGTGGTGTAGCGGCCTTTCCTCTTGGTATGACTAGCATACCATGCTATCTAGAGGGCGAGTCTTACATAACACTGGGCGCACCGGCGCGCGGCGCGGGGAACTCTGCCTGCAGAGGCAAAGAGGATGCGTCAATGCATTAAAAAAAGGCCTAGGTAGGTAGTACAAAAAATAAATCTAATAAAAATTATGCAATGCTACTAAAACTTGGAAACGTCGGTTATTCTTAAAGTCGGCCTTTATTAAATCAGTAAAGTTTATGAGCATATTATAAATAGTCCTTGATAGTGTCCCTACTTTACATAATATAAATAACGACCCAGTTAAATTCACCTGTTACTAGTTATTACAAAATATGACATTGACTGTGGAATCGTACGATGCTCTTAATACACACAACAATCTTATAGTGAAAGTTGATTGAACAGGATTTGTCGATACAAAATCTACATATTAATACGTAAAGCAAAAACTTGGTAGGTACCCATTTTAATGGGCCGGGTGGCTTACGCGTGCCCGGCCCCCGCCAACGGCGGATCGAAGGAGTGTCCGGGGGGTTTTAATGGTGTAGGGTCCTCTTCTCGTGGTATGAGTTAGCATACCGGCCGTAGAAGGCCGTAGCCCTAGGGGTCGGACTTGTGATCTTGTGGTCGCCGGTTCGAACCCCACCCATTGCACTACCGACGTGAACCCACACGTAAAACAAGCATTTTAGCATAGCACAAGGGGTTAACAAGAATACTAGTTGACTGCAAAATACAACTAGCAATCTTTAAAAACAAAAAATATATACCACGCTATGGAGATGGCGAGTTCCACATATCCCACCACCAGCGCGCGAATACGCTACAGCGGCGCGGCGGGGGGAACGCATAAATGCATTTCCACCCGGAAAAAAAAGGTACCCCTTTTTATGAAAATGCGCGGATGGAGAAGCAGGAAATGCATGGCTTCTAGAACCTAGAGTTTCTAGACCACCCCGTGTCATCCCATGCGTGTCGGAATAGGTAAAGCTGGTGAGTTTGTGACCTTGTATAGGAGGTAATCTCTGGTACTACTGAACCAGAAGCGACCGTAGCCCAATGGCTAGGGCGTCGGACTTGTGATCTTGTGGTCGCCGGTTCGATCCCCACCCATTGCACTACCGACGTGAACCAACTTGTAACACAAGCAATTTAGCTTAGCACAAGCACAAGGGGTTAGAGTATACAGTAAACGTTCTAATAGTAACCTCTTAAAAAAAAGAAAAAAGAAAATTATTTTACCAATAGAAATCCACGTCATTTGTGAGTGTCATACGCGACACTGTTAAAAATTTCCATAGTAATTTTACTAGATTTGTGTAGGAAGTTTTTACGCACCAGATTTTTGAAATTGTGGAACTCAGTCTTGTAATTTTACTACACAACTGATCACGACTGAGTTTCAAATTATTACAAATCATCAGTTGCAAAATGACTAATCATTTACTAAAACTATGTTTAGTAATATTACTATTCATTACTCGACGGTCATGACTAGAATAAAATATTGTAAAAATGCAAACAGAATTAAACAAAAAAAAGATTTGTTAATTTCCAATAATTTCTTGTAATTGTAATTGCAAACTTTGGTTAGTAACTTTACTGATAATTGTGGTAAAATCAAATTCCGAATGTATATAGAAATATAACAAAACTTTAGATTTAATTCTACAAATTAGGATTGTAAAATTACAATAAGTATCTGACGAAAACAAAAAAAAAAAAAATTCAACCTGCTTAGTACTCTAGCTATTACAAAATGTAATACCTATTACAACAAATGCGTGTTAAATTCCCAATACAATACAAGAGTTTGTAATTTTACTATGCAATTGCTTACTAAAAAAGTAGTAGATTTACAAAAAAATTAACAGTGTATATTTTAAGTTAAAGTTTCCACGGGAACGGGTTGTACGCAGGTGAAACGGTAAGTAGTTTTTATGGAGAAGGAGAGTGCAGTGCTGAAAGTTATTTTTTTTTATTATGGTTAAATTTCGGTCACTGGGCGACCACTAAGTGCATTTAAAATGATGACCCTAATAAAGTGTACCAACTTTACTTGTTAATAAGTACGCTATTTGGAGGTCGCCTCCATTCGAAAACGGTCTTCGTAAATATATAAGACGCTACCCTGAGTAGGTGACCTTGAAGATCCTTAAATGTAATTGGATTCATACATACATTCACGCCTCTTTCCAGTAGGGGTAGGCAGAGACCATTTCCTTCCACTTGCTACGATCTTGACATAACACTTTCGCCTCTTGTACATTCATTAATCTCCTGCATATTCTTTGGTTTTGGGTACTTCTATCCTGGCCTTTCTTAAGAACGTGGTTAATTTTAACGTGAAACGTCCGCCTTGGTTCACCTTTTTATTTTTTTCGGATTGACATACGTAGGTAGCCACGAGGCTTTTGCTACATCACCGGGCATAAAGGCGAGCAAAGCTCCAGCCTTAATAAATGGTTTAAAAACTACAAACTAAGCAACCTGCGCAAGACCTCGGCTCAGGGCGGTCGCTGGGGATGAGATTGAGGGATTATGACTTTTAGTATTTTAGTGGTGTTGGCAACTGTCGCTCTACTTTACAGTTCGCGGGCCACTCGGACTTCAGGTCTACGAGGGCATCGGATGGTTGTTCCCTTTTCAACACTTCCCTTCACATTCGTAATTGGATCAGAATATTTTTTGATGTAAAAATGATAGTATCTAACATTAAAATAAGCTTTATTTAATCACTTTTCATTCACTCGCGTAGTTACCGTTCCCGTGAAAACGTCATAATTTAATATAGTCTATAGCCTTCCTCGATAAATGGGCTATCTAACACTGAAAGAATTTTTCAAATCGGGCACGTAGTTCCTGAGATTAGCGCGTTAAAGCCAACAAACTCTTCAGCTTTATGTATTAGTATAAGATTAACCAAAACACTTAGAATATCAACGGATGTAATAACCCATTTGTCAGTGTAGTAATATCATAGATCCCGTCCCCGTGGGGATCTATTTATTAAATAATATCTATGCTACTTATAATGTAACTACTTAATGGCGAAATAAATTTTAAGTTGATTCAATACCAACAAAATTATTCATCATCATCATCCACTGTTGAACATGGGCCTCCTCCCGGAGAGGGTATTTGCCATAGTCACCACGCTTGGCAGGCGGGTTGGTGACCGCAGTATTATGTTGTACAACACAAGGAAATGCTGCCCGTTAATTGATATACGATTATTATAGATGATGTTATAACAATCGGGACCAACGGCTTAACGTGCTTTCGGAGACACGGAGGGTAGTCCCTCAACCATCCAGACCCGGAAAGAAATCTTAGAAACTTTGGGATCGAACCGACATCCTCCGAGATTCAAAGCGAGCCAAATACCGCTACGCTACGGAGGTTTTTAAGATTATAAATTATTCAAAATTGTCCATCTTTATTATATTCATTAAGACAATGGATCGTTAAAATGTATGTAGGCGCATAACTTGAGAACAATTCATTTTTATAAAAATTAAATAAAAAAACCATTTTTACTAGGTACATGGTATAAAACAAATTCGTTTTCCGCTGTCAGTCACTACCTATGCGTAGATCTTTAAAACTGCGCAACGGATTTTAATGCGTTTTTTTTTAAATAGAGCGATTTAAGAGGTTGATATGTATAATACGTTAGCATTACACCTGTACGAAGCCGGGGCGGACCTGTAGGTATATTTGACGGGCAACGCCGGGCATATTTAGCTAGTAAAACATTATTGCCATGTTATTTATTTATTATGAAATAGTGCATTCCAACGCGCTTACATAATGAATAAATTAAATAAAAACAGCATTATAAATAAAAATAAAACGACAGAAATGTTAATTAAGTTTTTGATAAGTAGTTAAAATTTAATTAATTTGACGAAATGTAGTATTTTTTTGTTTTTATTTTCCGATGTAAAGAAAACTTATAAAAACCGAAATACAATGGATATTTTCATGTAACAATGCGACTCCATAGTTTTTTAGTTTCATTGTGATTGTTGAAAGGACATTGTTATGTCAAAATGTCAGTAAACAAGCTTAACAACTACCGGCCCGCTTAATGTAATGCGGTTACCGTAGCCTAATGTAACGTAGCTTAACGCTTGTAATACAAGAAGTATATCCTACTAATATGTACGAATGTATGTTACTCTTTCACGCAAAAACTACTGAATGGATTTGGCTGAAAGTTTGCACACGGATAGTTTATAAGCTGGATTACGCATATAGGCTACAAAATATCGCGCTCCGAATCACTGCAGCAGAGTGACGCGGGTAAAACCGCGCGGCGCAGCTGGTGTTGAATAATCAAGCCGACAGTTGCACTAAACTCCCCTAGAAATCTCAAATTCGAGGTCCAAGACGCTGCTTAGTTAATATTTTTTAAACCATTAAGGCAATTTGGGGGGGGGGGAGGGGGTCTCGTAAAACGTTACGATGCGTTACAGAGGGGGGGGGTCTTTCGTACAACACGTTACGTAACATTGTTTCTAAAAAAATTTGGGAATTATAACTCCCAACAAACGAAAAAAAAATTAAATGCCAATTTTTTTTTTTATTAACATAATATGCACTTGTTGCGATTAAAAATGCTGTTGTTTTATTCAGTAGATTAAAACTTTACCAAGTTTAAAAACTATTACATAACTTTTTACGACATTAGGGTAAAATGATCACTTGAATGTTACGTAACGTTTAGAGAGGGGGAGGGGGTCCAGAAAAACGTTACGGTGCGTTACAAGGGGGGGTCAAAAGTCTTCAAAAATTGCGTTATGTAATACTTGAACGCTCCCTAATGTCTTTAGCCAGAAGGCATTTGCTACTTCACCGGGCATAAAGGCGAGCAGAACTGCAGCCTAAAAACCTTTATTGCCCGCTAAGTAACAAAGTTATGGAAAATTATACAAGATTTAACATTGATACAATTTACCTGAACATAACCTTATTGAAACGCAGTTAATTATTTTTAATTTCAATGTCATTTGTATCTCAAGGATTTTATGTTTTGTACATTTTGGAAACGTCAATTAAAAGTAAAAACAATTAAGCATAATAGGTACTTGTTTTAATAAATAACAATATTATTTAAAGAAATACAAATTTTACAACTATAACAGCTCAACGCAAAAAAACATTGCGTGGAGCTGTTATATTTTGAGATGATCAAACAGACGTTTTCCTGTCTTAAACTCTATATTAAATTGAACTTTTAATATAAGGCGTGATAGCTCTGAACCGCGATGTGTACTAAAAGCAGCACGCATTCTGACTCCCCCTTCGTTCTCCTGACCCTTAGTTTCCAAAGAACCATCCGATGCCCTTGTAGACCCTAACTCCGAGAGGTCCGCGAACTGTAAAGTAGAGCGACACTTGCACAAAACCCCCCTAAAATACTAAAAGTCATAATCCCTCAATCTCATCGCTAGCATTAAAAACAAGTTTATATATTGTTTAAGAAGTTAAGAAAATTTTATATAATAGTTAAGTATTCTTATTATTAATTCTGCGTGCACTAATTCCCATCTGCTAGCGGTGGGGAATCAAAACACACAGTTGTAATGTAAGTGTGTTTAAGTACGCACGAGCGATGCCCTCTGTGGGTCTTGCAAACATGTAGTATATACATATATAGCAAACATATACCTATGTATAGGGATTCACATTTAATGATTCCCCGGACCGTCTCATGTGGGCCGTGTTGAAACCGGTGGTAGAGTAACCCACTGAGTTTGTTTCGCCGGATCTTCTCAGTTGGGGCGCATCGTATTCGATGGTAGCATTGAAACGCGTCCGTCGTTATAATTATGCTCATGGTCAACTCAAATAATGACAATTGTTTTGACATAATAAAGACAGAACAAGCATTTTGCGTCGCTAACAACAATATAAATAAATTATAACAATTAATAAATACATTTCCTGTTTGACTATTTACAAGTGCCTGTAAAAAAAATAGTAGATTGTTTATCTAGGGAGCAAACAACTATTTTAAAGGCGAGAGTGTTTTTTTTAATCCTGAGCGCAGCGAGGGATTAAAAGTATGTCACTCGAGTTTAAAATAGTGTTCTCCCGAGGTGGACACTCTACTTTTTATCACCCTCTATGAGAAAATAAGTAAGTGCAACTTAAGAAGAAGAATTTATTTACGTACAATGAAGAACCATAAGACATAAAATATAATTTTCATCAACTTTTTTTAAATTTGGCGCGCTCGCAGTTATTCAGCCAGTCACATATTCAATACATTTTTCCCGCATGGTTTTTGATTCACCTCTTTGCTGATTGAAAAATTATTAACAATATCCACATTCCAAATTCAAATCAATTTTGGTCCCTAAGGGATTAATGAGCTATTTTGGTCCCTGTTTACGAGGAATAAACTAGCTCTTTTTGAATAGATGTGATAAAAACATTTTTTTTTATTATTTTAATTTTAATGTTTCCGCTCATAAATAAGGTCATCATCATCAGCCCGTACAACGTCCACTGCTGAACATGGGCCTCCTCCCGGGTAGGGTTTTTGCCATAGTAACTACGCTTGTGTTGTGACTGCAGTATTGTAACATACAAGGAAACGCTGCTGCCCGTTCCTTGGTACACGATTGTTATAGATGATGTTTTAACAATCGGGACCAACGGCTTAACGTGCTTTCGGAGACACGGAGGGTAGTCCCTCAACCATCCAGACCCGGAAAGAAATCTAAGAATTTACACAAAGATTTCTTGTCCGGTGTGGGAATCGCACCCACGACCTCCGAGATTTAAAGCGAGCAATATACCGCTGTCCGCTACGCTACGGAGGTCGTCAATCGTCGTCAATAAGGTCATCAAAGCCCAAATGGTTGAAAGACGCAACAGAATTTTGAGAATTTTGTGACGCAACAGTTCAACGGTTTCTAAATCCAGGTCCGTAGAACAAAACAGACGCTTGCAACATCTAGAAACTTACCAGTAAATACTAGGATCTAGTCACGTACACCATAGTTTATCCAATTATGTTCTAAGCAGTTGCAATCTTTAAACTCATTACGCTATTATGTACACGCATGTTTTACCTATATTGTGTTTACTTGCACACATCTGTTGACCCCGTTAAATACTAAGTTAATAGTGTGCATAGAGACTAGGTTTTACGCATTCCCACCGCCGCCGCTGCAGCGTATCCGCGCGCTGGAAGCGGGATATGTGGGACTCGCCCTCTCCATAGTGGTGGTATGCTTTACTCATACCACGAGGAGAGGACCCTACACCACTAAAACCCCCCGGGCACTCCTTCGATCCGTCGTTGGCGGGGGCCGGGTACGCACGAAGCAATCCGGCCCCCCGACGGTACCCGCGGCCAATATGGCGCCACGGGATCTCCTGGGCCACACTGACTGTGGCTCATTTTCCCATAAAGGCTGAAACCCTGCTCAGCTTCATGCCCGGGCGAAGTAGCAAAAGCTACAAAAGTAAACATTGTTTAAATCCGTAAACCATTAAAGTTGTCCTTTCTTCTTTATACTCATTCAGGTATCAATTATTGTTTCTAAAATTTCTTGTAATGTTTTATGTTAACAATATTCATTTATTCAAAACTTTAGCACATAACTGAACATAGGCGGACTTAATGCCAGAGGCATTCTCTCCCAGTCAACCGTTTGTTGACCATGATAATGTTATGTTCATCTTTAATCTGAGAATATTATGTGTAACAATTGTTGATGGACTTATTTAATAAAAAAATAAAAAAGTCTGTGGCTGACTATATAAATTTACGTCATAAAATGTTAGCACCCGGGTTTAACAAGGTAGGCCTTCTCCTCGTGATATGATTAAGCATACCATTGTTAAAGGAGAATGTTAGTTCTACAGCTCTACCTGGTGCCGGAGGAAATTCGTAATGCATTTCTCTTCGATAAAAAATGGTACGTCTATACTAATATTATAATGGCGAAAGACGTTTTTTTAAAGTAGAAATTTCCTTATACTACAGAACTATTGTATTAAAATTCTATCACAAATAAAAATCTACTTTATCCAGTCTGGACAGTATGATAAAACGCGTGTCTATTCTGTATCGTTTGACTAATTAAATAACAACTGCACTAACTGAACTGCCAAGGTGGTTCAGTCTATAATAATAAATCCCGCGATTAAAAGTAATAGCTTGGCGGGAAGATGATATTATGTATAATACCATTGTATTTTTTTGTAACTTTATAAAAAAACCTTTTATATACTATAAGTTTCGGCAAAAAAAAAAACATTAACAATCCGTAATAATTACTTAGTGCATATTTACCAGTGTCTTATGTGCACGCAAAAGGCTGTATTGTCGGACTCATTTAATATTAAATTTCGGTGGAATTCTATTCTCGGAGTACAGGGCCACATCTAGAGGCACACAAATTCCCTCGAGTTGTAAATTCGAAGTATTTGGAATTTTGCTATTTTACTGATTGCCTGAGTGGAGTGCATCGTTTTTGGTAATATTTAAGAACAATATAGTCTTACGTTTCTTCTGAGTACTCTGGGTAAAGGAAAACAGCGAAAACAAATTAGTCGTCGGAATTCTATTTTAGGGGAGCCTCTAATGTGGAGGTCAGGGGCCGAAACCTCGGGTACCCTCCCTTAAATCCAGCCCTGTCGGAAATATCCAACACCTTTTAAAAGCGTGAAAAATATTGTCTTAGTCATTAATTAGTCCTTTCTTATAGCAGGTACCTGAAGTCTTTATTTATAAAGGGTATTTGCCCTACAAAAAAAACCTTATGTATGTTGTTATTCTCAATACCTGCATATTAATTTTCCGAATATGTATGAAAGCACCGCATAAAGAGGTCATGGTGAGGAGTTAGTTAGTTAGGCGTCGAAATATTATGGCCGTAGGGACCGGGAGCCAAATTGATGTATTTTATAATTTAATTTTTATTCTTAATAAACATAATCTGTCCAAAAACATGAGTACTTAAGAATGGTATTCAAATTTAATAATTCAAGGTTTTATTAATGTGTTAATAACGCACTTGTTCCAATTGTTTTATTAATATTGAATCAAATTAAATATACCAATAGCGATTGGTTCAACAACGATACCACTCAATTATTTGGTTTCGTTATTATTTGTTATATACGTGTGTAGTGGCGTAGCTATGTTCTTTGCTTTGGGGGGTACCGTTTATCTGTACATTTTTTATCGAAATATTTAATAGGAAGCGTCAATTTATCATCTATAAATAGACTAATTGTAAGTATTTACGTTTTATTGAATTTTACTAATATTTCATTTATTTTATTTTCAGATCCCGTTCCTTGGAGTAACTAAAATAGAATGTAAGTTTTATCAAAATATTTGTATTAATTTAAAATTATTTATATTATATTTATAGACCTCTATTGTTATGGGCTTATGGAAACTCAGGCTACCGGCTCCCTGGTCGTGTCATGTACGTGTGTGTCTTTATACATCTTTACTCTCCAAGTGTAGGTGTCTCAAGAGTAAAAGTATACGGAGTAAAATGCTTATGCGTAGTAGTATCTCAACTGCATGCCCGAAAACGCACGAAGATATTACATATTTGTTGAATATCAATTATACTGTACTGCGTATACCACGGCCGGGCAAGAACGCCTCGGCTTAAAATATATCCTATGACATACAACATTTATGTGGCTTTATATTGGTGAAGGCATCTTTAAGATCGGTTCAGAAGAACCAAATGTTTACCCCATACAACCTCACAAACTTTACTTATAGTTAAGTTACCGTAATAGGTCCAAATTTGTTGCTCGTGATTTTGGTTTCTATATTTATTTATTCCAAGGCTCTACAAAACATATAATATTCACAAAAATATTAAAAACCAACAATTCAACTCATTCGGTTACTTATCATATACATCTACCGGTCAGATCAAACACCAGATGTTTCGCAACGCCCATTTACCTGAATGTAGCAAGTTACGCCACTTCGAAGGTGATCACAAGGTTGCGATGTGATGTTCGGACAGATTTGCTTATATTAATGTGATTTAAGTATACAAGTTTGTGATTTATGATATGTACTTGGTAGATACAGTAATCGTCATCGATATGTATATTATATACTTTACCGTATTTACCTCAAAGTTTCGTTTCTCTTCTTATCATATGGGCCTTAATATATTTACAGTAACGATATACGTAGTCCCAAAATACCACAGAAATTGTATATCGGATAGGTCTACGATTGCCTTCATGGTATAGATTTATATATGATTGGTGACCGCATACAGGATATGCCGCTCCTAGGTAATTAGAGTTCATAAATATATCAATTGTATTTTATTTAGTACCCAGCAGGGGTATAAACTCTGCTTCTTAACATTTAAAGAAGTAAATGTCAGAAAAATAATTAATTTATAGTATAGTATGGCTGTGTGGTGTCCGGCTTAGAAAAGACCACTCGGTCTTTCCGTGGCTGTCGTAAGAGGTGGCTAGGGAAATACAGCAGATGGATACACAGCAGCATCTATTTGCTCAAGGATACTCTACCATCCTATTGCGATCATCAATCCGCTTGCCAAGTGTAGTGATTATGGCAATATCCCTCAACGACCCTGGCATGCCAAAGTCTGTTATGAGGAGGCCCATGTTCAGCAGTAGACGTAAACGAGCTGGATCAACAACATATAAGACATAATAGTTCATCAGACTGTACGTAGATTTATTAAGTTATGAACTTTCCTGCTTAACATGTTTTTGTTATACATATTATAATTTTTGAAATATAATGATTTCCTGATTGTATATTTAATTAAGTTTATTCATTAGTATCAAATGCGTCACTGAAATTATATTTTTTTCTATTTTGTATATTATATTTAAATGTAATGGTGCTGCTGAACTGATAGTTTTAAAACGATGCAGGATATGGCCGTTTCTCTTTTAATCGTTACGGTCGTTTTCTTTTTTCTCAGAAGTTGTTAGTGTGTCATCGACTTATTTTTCATGTTTATTTTTTTAACTGCGTATACTTGTATTCTGAGCTACATTTAAATAAAAACGAACGCGTAATTTTTGTACGCATCGTAAAGTCTTTGTTCATTCATAAGGTTTACTTAATCTCATCGGTAGTTTAGTCGTGAAAACTTAGACAGACAAGAGTTACTTTCGCGTTATAATATTAGTAGGGACTGGAAGCCCTTCCAGTCTGCTCCCTTGGCTCAACGTCTTCAACCGAACGAGCGAAATTCCAGACATAAATTATCCATTATTTATGGCCAATTTAAGTAGAGTTTGGTCACCATGGCCAAAATTCCGCCCGCTTAATGTCAAGTAGAGCAAAAGTTGCACAAAACTCCGCTAAAAATCTTAAAAGTAGTAATTCCGCTACCGAATGCCCAACTCTTGCGCAGGTTAATATGAGTAAGCTTAAAAAAAAAATCAGTAGCTCATTGAACGCACTAAATAAATTCACTCCTACTGGGTGTTATAACGCCACAAAAAATGTGCTACATAATATGTATCACATTTTTGCAATTATACATATTCTGTACAAATTTGCGATAGTAGGATTTTCTCCTACTGGCTGTTATAACACCCATTGAATAAATTATTTCCAAGCGAACACACACATATATATATTTTTTCATTAGTTTTCATCATGGCAATGTTCTAAGATCTTAAATAGTTTCAGGAGTATCTGTGTTAAGCTTAAAGAGGCAAGTAAGACTCTGGCCCCGTCTTAATTACACATAAGTTACGCCCATGATTACATATCTTTGTCTCGTACATGTATATAGTAGGTTCATGTATATTAATGATTTGTGCGTAATAGCTGGAATAATTAATACTTAAGTAAATAATTATATAAAATTAGTTCATTGTACTGAAACAGCTTTATTACATATCTAATAAAAATATGAATTAATTGAAGTAATTTTGTTAACATTTGTAAAGGTAAGAATTCCTTTATTGTATAAGGCAATAAAATTTACAAGTTAAATTAAAATAGAATAATGTATAGGTACCTATAACAAAGTGTTTAATACAAATAGTAGAATGTGGTAATTATTTTAATAAATTATAGTACATTTATAAGTATACCTATTACATACCAGCTGCCCGCGACGAATTGTTGTTATCGAAAAAAAACAGATTAAAAAAGGCCTTAGTTTTTCTGTGTCGTATTATAATTTCAGTTTGCTACCAGGGAAGTCCCGTGCAAATAGGGACTGCCGTTTTGGAGGTTAGGCGGAATACACGGACCGTCGCCGTCCGCATGTGACACTCGATCGTTAAACTCGCACGCCCAATGTGGAGGCAACATAATGTGATATTTTTCTAACGAACGGTACTCAACTATTTTTGTTTTATTTGGAAACAAAACCTTCAATATTTTGTTTCTCAGACATTCTACAGTTTAATTTAAAGTTAAGTCAATCTTATACTAATATATAAAGTTGAAGAGTTTGTTTGTTTGCTTGAACGCGCTAATCTCACGAACTACTGGACTTGAAACATTATTTCAGTGTCAGATAGCCCATTTATATAGAAAGGCTATATTTTATCTAATATAGAGAATACATCTTCCGATTTTTAGATCTGTGTGCGTCAGATTTTTCTTTTCTGACGGACGTTAGTAGTAGTTACTTACTTAGTTAGGCGCGAGGCATTTGCTAATTCACCGGGCATAAAGGCGAGCAGAGCTCAAGCCTTAAGGGTGGTTTATTAATATATCAGTTAGTTGTACTTAAAGGAATCTCATATAACTCCCAGTAACATAGAATACCAACAGCTTTACGTGCACTCCGAAGCACTGGTGAAAAACCACCAACACTAACAAAATTTTACTATAAACATATTTGCCCGACCCGAGCATCAAACCTGTCATCTTGTTGTTAATAATCGCCCCTCGCTTTCCTCTAGGCTACCGTTGATAACGTAGTGGCGCGGTCCACTGCGGCCAATATATTTTATACTAGCTTCCCGCGCGCGGTTTCACCCGCGTAACTCCCGTTCCCGTGGGAAATTCATAATCAAATATAGCCTATGTTCTTTCTCAGGCTCTAGACTATATCTGTACCAAATTTCATTTAAATCGCTTCAGTAGTTAAGGCGTGATTGCGTAACAGACAGACAGACCGAGTAACTTTCACATTTATAATATTAAGTAAGGATAAGGATTAGTAAGGATTGTTTGTCCGGGTTGGTTTTTGGGTTCCGTGAAAATGGCAAAAAACGGTACCCTTATGGATTCGTCATATCTGTCTGTCCGTCCGTATGTCGCAGCCACTTCTTTCCCAAACTACAACTATACGTTTTTATTTTAGCTGTTTTGTTTCGTGTATTATTGTATTTTTTATACATTTGTATATCTTATTGTAGTGAATGTAATCAATAAATTATTTATCTTTATTTCTTTCAACCTCCGTAGCGTGGCGGTATTTGGCTCGCTTTAAAACTCAGAGGTCTTGGGTTCGATCCCCACTCCGGACAAGCAATCTTTGTGTAAATTCTAAGATTTCTTTCCGGGTTTGGTTGGTTGAGGGATTACCCTCCGTGCCTCGAAAAGCACGTTAAGCTGTTGGTCCCGATTATTATAACATCATCTATAATAATCGGATATCAATAGGAACGGGCAGCAGCGTTTCCTTGTGTGTTACAACATAATACTGCGGTCACCAACCCGTCTGCCAAGCGTGGTGACTATGGCAAATACCCTCCCTCGGGAGGAGGCCCATGTTCAGCAGTGGACGTTGTACGGGCTGATGATGATGATTTCTGTCATCTCGCTAGTAACGTTTGAATATTTTACCGCTAGTCCAACGAGTCATTCTCTAATACCCAAAATATGAGCACAGAGACTGTACAGAGAAATTGTACATAATATTGAGGTCAGTTATCATAATGACTGGTGGCACCGATTTTTATACATTTCTTTACTTTCACTTCTGTTTTAGGGCTTTGCTACGTTTACCGTGCAAACGCAGCGGGTGCCCGTCTCGCATGATTGTATTGACAGATAATATTTGCAGCGCTCTGCTCGTAAACCGCGTCGCAAGCGTCCGTGTCTCAATCCCCTTGCCAACAACCGCCCTGACCCGAGATCCAAGTCCCACACAGGAGGCACCCTATTGCGCAGGTTGCCTAATTGGTAGTGTTTAGGATTCCGTACCGAAGGGTAAAAACGGGACCCTATTACTAAGACTTCGCTGTCTGTCTGTTTGTCTATCACCAGGCTGAAGAACCGCGATAGCTAGACTGTTGAAATTTTCACAAATGATGTATTTACGTTGCCGCTATAACAACAAATACTAAAAATTCAATTAAAAAATATTAAAAGGGGACTTTCATACAAAAAAAAATCTGAAGAGTACAACATTAATAGCATAGTAACAAAGCTATATCCCATTCATCTTACCAAATTACCAGCTAATTCTAAACACGTTTCAAGTACGTATATCTAGTTGATACTTTTGGCAATAAATTGTAACAAAAAACGGCGCCATGACGTATTTTAGCTGGTTCGTTGTTTGTTAATTGTTTGATTAGCATTCAGGAGGTTACGCCGCGTGAGTGATTGTCCATTTCGTATAAGATTTTATTTTATGTATTGACAGGCAGACGAGTAAATGCTTTGTGTCAACTGTTTTGTATAAGTGTATCAGCCTATCTTAGTCCACAGCTGGACAAAGGCCTCCCCTAATTTGCGTCATAACATTTCGTCCGCATCCAGTCTAATCCGTCTACCCTTTTTGTAGTCGACAGTCAGATAAAACATGTTTTTATTTTTAAATATTTTGAACACTTTGTTGCGTTTTCATGTTTTTATTATTTTTTTGTAATTACTAGGTTTAGCGTTGTGGTCGTGGCTCCCGTTCCCGTGGGAAAATCATAATTAAACATAGCCTATGTTACTCATGTGCAACGTAGCAATCTAATGGGGAAAGAATTATCGAAATTCGTTACAGTAGTTCTTGAGTTTATTCGTAGCAAATATACAAATATTTATTCGTTATACTTTAGTATAGACTAGCTGTGGAATGTCGTTAGCGAGAAATTTAACAAAAAAATATATTTTAGTTACTCCTGTTTACATTAGCTATCTGTCAGCTGAAGAAATTGTAAAAAATGTTATTTTAGTATAATAATAAACACATTCACTCTAATCTATACTAATATTATAAAGAGGAAAAAATTGTATTTTTGTGTGTGTATGTTTGTAATGAATAAACTCAAAAACTACTGTGCCGATTTCAATAATTCTTTCACCATTGGAAAGCTACATTCACGCTGAGTGACATAGTCTATATTTCCCACAGTTACGCGGGTAAAACCGCGCGCGGCAAGCTAGTTTTATATTTTTGTATAGATATATATTATAAACCCAATAATAATTGGATTTATTCTTTGACTTCCCAAACGTGATGCTATCTCTGTTTAGTACAATTTCAACGCCAACCGGTCCCATTGACGTACATCAGGCAGTTGTTAGGTTTGATTATTTCATTAGCATTCAGAAGGTGGTGTTAGCTTGGTGATTGACTCGAATACGTTTGTGATTAATTTCTTCGTCTATTCTAATGTATTAAGGAGGAATGATTTGATTTTTTGTTTGTATTCTATAGGCTCCGAAATTACTAGACTGATTTGAAAATTATTTCGCCGTTGGGAAGGTACCTACGCTATCTCCGGATGACATAGACTATATTTAATTATGGAATCGAAATCGAAATTATTATCGAAACATTAAGCATCTCCTTTTATTTGATACCCCACTTTGCAAATATTCGGTTGTTTATTCCCACTTTCATCCCCTATATTTTATAAAGTCTGAGCGGATTTCGATCAGACATGGTTAAGAATACTTTCGAATTGTTTTTTTTTTGTTTTATAGGTAAGATGTACCTATTAAGAATTAAGAAAAAAAAATTCTTCAATTGTTCGGGCGTTACGATGCCACAGACAGTGACACACACAGAAAAACAACCCTTAAATTATTGGTGCTGAAAGAAAATCACTCCGATTTGTGGAAATGTCACACTTTTTTTTTCCTCTCCCTCTATCCATTTTTGTGTTTTGGCGTCCGAACGGGTTAATCACTATGTGGACACACGAGACTGGACATGTGTCCAGTTGGTGAAACTCGGAATTAGGATCACTTATTATTTTGTCATCTGGACACGCCAATATTTATGTGTGTCCACTTAGTGAAACATAAATTAAATCTTTTTCTCCTAAGTGGACAACACTTATTTGTGTACTTTTATTATTTTATTTTTTTAATGATTTTAATTACTATTTTGTATTTGCTTCTATGTTCAATAAATGTTTTTCTTTCTTTTTTTCTATATTACCAGTTCTACGGCATCGGACGGTTACAATTTTTGTCGTATTCTAAACTTAGCTTTTCATTCACTTAATTTCATGCACAAAAATAAAAAAAATATGAAGATACACATGTTTAATAAATTGAAGGTGAAGCTGAATATTATCCTCTGCTGACCCACACGACAGTCACCTTGACCGATGGTGTGCATACTGATTACTTGTTGTAGTAGCAAGTATTGAGGAATTAAACTATACAAGCAGGGCTGTCTTTCACCTTTTAGGGGGGGAATTTTAGGATTACTGGAAACAAGAAAAGGGTATATTTTCGGACATTTATAATATAGCCTAGTTAGCTACGGTTTCCCTTCTTATGAAAACTGCACCGAGGCGCGGAGTATGAAATTTCGCACACGTCTATTTTATACAGGGTTATTTTTAAAACATTATTTTTTTCATATCACAGCTGATTTTTTTCGCGATTTCAGGGTTGGTCCCATAGTAAAAGTTGCTTATAATCAACAGTACTTTCACCCTCGAATTGTTCTTAATGTTTTCAAAATAACCCTGTAAAGCAAAGGAATGCAGAATGCTATTTTTCGGAATTTCGACCACTGGGCGAACAGTAGTAACAATAAAAAAGAAAGAAACATCGGTTTGTCTGAGCTGTTATACGATTGTCTTAATTTAACATATTTGACGTGTAAAATTGGTCTACCGTGCATTTCAACGCTGCGCTGGAGGGTAGTCCTTCAAGCAACCGAAGACGGAAAAATCTTTGAATTTACATTTAGATTTTTCCAATCGCGGAAATCAAACATGGGACCTGTCAGGCTTTGCGTCCTGGACAGTACGTTTTTATTGACAGATTTATACTAATTATTCTAATCACATCACAGTAGTAAAATAAATAAGTAACTCTAATATATTTTCCTAGACATTTATATTCACTATACTCTGACTCGAGTGACTTATGTTTTTACGAAAATAGTTGACATGGGTGCAGGTTTTGTGTGGTCTATTGTACGTTAAATGTTTTTGCTTCCCATAATTTTAATTTTAAATTCATTTGTCTTAGAATACATGCCTGGCATTGTTAAGTTAGATGTTATGTATTGTATGTTACATATTTTATTTGAATACTTAAAATATTGTAATACAATAAGGTTCACGATAATTACATAACAATATGTATTACCATCATCAGTCCGTATAACGTCCACTGCTGAACTTGGGCCTCCTCCCGAGGGAGGGTTTTTGCCATAGTCACCACGCTTGGCAGGCGGGTTGGTGACAACACTTTTATATTGTAACTGCTACACGTTCCTTCATATACGATTATTATAGATGATGTTATAACAATCGGGACCACCGGCTTAACGTGCTTTCGAGCATGGAAGATAGTCCCTCAGCCAAGTATATTTCTTGCCCGGCGTGGGGATCGAACTCACTGTCTCCAAGATTTAAATCGAGCCAAATACCGCTACGTCATGGAGATTGACATTCTTTATAGTAAAATTAGTTGGATGGGTAATTGGACGCTGACATTCAATGAAATGGCTAAAGGACAACTATTTATATCGTTGATTTGGTTTAGTCCACATTCAACCCCTACAATCTCTACCCCCAGCCATGTTCAACCCCTAAACGTTGTCCACGTTCAACCCCCTAGGGGTTGAACGTGGACTTTTATCTAGCAGGTTTTTTGATCCATGTTCAACCCTCAATGGACAGTGAAATACAAAAGTTTTTTCTCATCTACCCTCAATTTATTTCTGCTATCCTTAAGATCTACCTTAAGTACCCTCTATTTGTACCATTTTTCTACTATAATATCTATGAGTGAATTACATTCCGTCAATAGTTGTTCCGTCGTTATCAAGTACATTACTTTTATTTGTCATTTCTTATAATAATGGCTGATATTCCGTGTACGAGTGGTGGTTAGATTCATTTTGATTTTGTGACTTCGAAGCGCGGAGGACGTATTTTTACGCGTACTCTTAGAAGGTCATCAATATTACCAAAAAAATAAATAAGAATGGTTCTTCTTACTGGCGGTGTATTAATTGGTCTAAATGTCATGGAACTACTTCTATTATACCAACAGAAAATAAAATCATGAAATCAACATTACATAAATTCCAAGAAAGTATTGCGAAAAATGAAGTCAGGAAGGCTAAGTTTGCGAAGATTTCAATAAGACTATCCCATCCGTATATCGTGAAGCTGTGATTTCTTTAAAAGACGCAAGTGATGACATTATAAAAGAATTTTCGTCGTTTAAAAAGGTGAAGTCTGACCTATATACGAAAAGGAATATGGCGGTAGGTGTTAAAAAACCAGATATGCTTGAGCAAATGATGTAGAAGTACCCGACATTTTTCAAAATTTTCTCCTCTTTGCTGTGCTTATATCAACCTAACCCGCTCGTCGCTTCGCTCCTCGCTAACCTAAGCTGCATTTTCAAATCAAATCAAATCAAATTTATTTGCATAAATCAGGTTACAATAGGTGGTGTTACAATACGTGGAGTCGGCTGAATTATAACCCTGTCTGGGTGTGCAAATGTTGCTTACAGGTTACAAGTTAATTTTTTAATATTTTCAATGCTATTTATAATCCAGTATGCAAAAATCAAATATGCTGTTAACAATCATAATGTCAAAATCGGATATAATATTGATAATACATAATGTCAAAATCAAACATGCTATTAATAATCCATAATGTCATAAAGTTCGTAAAAGATAAAAATTAAAAGTCAATAATATTCAGAATAAATGTAAGGAATGTCAAATTAGTGTAATATTAAGAAATGTCAATTAAAATTTATCCTGCAGAAAATCCGTGACATTATAGTAACATTTTTCAATAAGCAGGTTTCGTAATCTTAATTTAAAAATAGTTACTTTTGTCTCTCTAATACTTATTGGCAGTTTGTTGTAAATTTTTGGGCCCATGCAGAATACACTATTGTGCATTAAGGTAGTATTTGCTTTACGCAATAGCAGACGTCTTTTATCTCTTTGTTGTCGGTAGGAGGATTCGGAAGCGTTTTGGAATAAGTTTAAGTTAAGTTTAACAAATACTGCTACTTCGTATACGTATAAGCTAGGTAGGGTTAGGATTTTGTATTTTTTTAAATAGGGCATACAACTGTCAGTGTTTTTTAAAGAAAACATTGCTCGCATACAGTGCTTTTGTGCTCTGAAAATTTTAAGTTTGTGAGTTGAGTTGCCCCAAAAGATGATGCCATATCTAAGGACGGACGCCACTAATCCGTGATATGCCGTTAGTAGAGCATTTACCTTTACAGTCTGAGCTAATTCATACAGTGCATAAACGGATTTACTGACTTTTTTGCATAATTGGTCAATATGCTGCTTCCATGCTAAGTTACGATCTACCGTTAGACCCAAAAATTTAGTGGTGTCTACGTCCTGTATGGGCTGGCTGTTGATTTTAATATTAATATGCTCTATTTAAGGGGTTCGCTGACTGAACTGCATAAGAAGCGTTTTCTCAATATTAATATTCAGGTTATTTGCATTTAACCAGTCAACAATTGAATTCAGGGAATTATTAATGTCATTTTCATAAGTATTTTTATTATTTTTGAATTTAATAGTGACTGTACTATTGTCTGCGAATAAAGATGTAGGATGTATTGTTGCTCTAGGTAAGTCATTTATGTACAGTATGAACATTAGCAATAATGCCGCCTTGAGGAACTCCTTGTAGCATTTTACGTGGGTCGGATCGGTATATTTCCTCCTTTTTTGTACTAGGATTTATTCTTGTTATTTCTGTATACTGTGTACGGTTTTTTAAATAAGATTCAATTAACTGTAGGATATTGCCGCGTATTCCAAGTGTATTTAGTTTGGATAAAAGTATGTCGTGCTCTACATAATCAAATGCTTGAGTCATATCCATGTATATGGAACATACTGGTATCCTGTTGTCGACATTCTTGATTATATAATCTAAGAAGTCGTAAATGGCCATATTAATTGTTTTGTTACGTCGAAATCCTTTTTGTTCGTTAGCTAGTATACCATTTTTTTCCACAAAATCTCTAATTTCTCTATAAATGTATTTTTCAAATATCTTTGATATAATCGGTACTAATGCTATAGGTCGGTAGTTTGAAATGTTGTCTCTACTTTTCTTTTTATGGAGAGGTTTTACTATGGTTATTTTTAGTTGTTCGGGAAAAAGGCCAGTTTCTATACTTAGGTTTATGATATAGCTTATGTGGTAGCAAATACTATTCGCAACAAATTTTATTACATTAGTAGCGATTCCATCGATGCCAACGCTATTGGTGTTTTTTAGGTTTTTTATAATTTGGAATATATCAAATGGAGAACACGGTTTCATGAACATAGATTTCTGAGTGGAGCACATATTGTATGGGTATTTTGTCTTATTTGGGGTAAGGTTTGGAGCAGTTTTATCGATAAAGTAATTGTTGAAAGCATTACATATTTTTTTAGGATCTGTGGTTGTTTCATCTTTTATTTTTATACTGGTTAGCGATTCATTTCATAATTATTGAGAGTTAAAAAATATATTTGTTAACCAACAATAGTATTAAAACAGTTCATGCAATCGTAAAAGTGTGATTATTTTGATAAAAGCTCTGTTGTCGGTAACTTAGTAATCTTGTCGGAGGTTCAGTATTTTAGTCGGAAGTTTAGTTTTGTTATTCGAAGTTCAATTTTCTTTAAGGAGAAAAGGAATTTTAACATGCTCGTATTCAAAAAAAATCGGTATGTTTTGTGTTATTTTGTCGGTAATTCATTATAACGCTGGTTAATAAGAATAATAGTCGGCCACAGATCGCTGGAGATTAATTTGTTTCTCGGAACCATTATTATTATCCGAAAATAAATACACTTCTGTTCTCACTAATACTTTATTTTTAATATTAGATACCTAATATCTTGGGGATGAATATGGACAATGAAAAAATTACAAATGTATTCAAGTCCACGTTCTACCCCTGGGGGTTGAACGTAGACAACGGTTAGGGGTTGAACATGGCCGGGGGTAGAGATTGTGGGGGTTTTGAACGTGGACTAAACCGTTGATTTTGGGTGATAAAAAATCTAAACCTAAACTTAATTAAAATCACCTGACTGATTTTACGTAAGCCAAACTTAAAGGGCTAGCTTACTTTTAGCCAACTAGTTAAATGTTAAGCGATGTTAGTTCAATCAAAAATATATATAACTAGCTGCGCCCCGCGGTTTTATCCGCGTTACTCTACTCCAGTGGGTCGGAGCGTGATGTTTTGGAGCCTATTTGTTAATCCAGCGTAATACCTATCTCGGTGCAAAACTTCAGCCAATTCTGTTCAGTAGTTTTGGCGTGAAAGAGTAACAAACATCCATCCACACTTACAAACTTTCGCGTTTATCATATTGGTGGGATATGTATTCACCGTATTGTTATTATAACACCCGGTAGGAGTAAATGGGATATATACCAAACCAAAACCTTACTTTTTATTAGTACAACAAAATCTTGAATAATTGTCATCAAAATTTATCGTTATATTGTGATTTCCAAAAATAAGTTTTTGATGACAAACTTTTATAATATGTTTGTGTCTTTGTAGTTTATAGACGCTATTTACATCATTAGTCATGTTGTTGCCTAATATGTTTTTGTCAAACTCATTGTTAAATTAATGTTTATTAGTTGTTCCTGACAATTGTTGGTTGTAAATATTTGTATAGGTACTTGTTGCAAACTCTTTAGTTTTTGTGTATATTTTCTTTTCTGTAATAATATTATTAAGGGGAAAGATTTGATTGTTGGCTTGTTTGCATTGAATAAGCTTCGGAAATACTGGACACGCTACTGAAATCACGCTAAAATATTTTACTATTCTTATCTCCGCAACAGTACTAATAACGAATGACTAAAGTAATTAAGTTAAAAAGAAGCAAAAGCCTCGTGGCTAACTAATATATACTACTTCCTAAAAATAATATAAAATACGAATGCTTAATTTTGTAATATAAGCCTAAAAAATATGATTTTTCTCCAATGAAAATAGATTTCTTTTTGTCTTAATCTACTACTGACTTAATTAGATTACTGTTGTTGGTATCTTGTTGAAAATATGTAGGTATTATGGTTTATCATTTACGTAAAGGGTTTTTATTACAAGGAAGATGTTTAATGTACAGGAAAATGAAAGCATAGGAAATGACCTAACACTGATATAAAGCCACTGGAACAACTAATAAAATTAATACTCGAACAACTAATAAAAGTAAAGTGGTATTTAGTGACTAAAGGCTCTATGAGTTTGTCCTTCGGTTCTAGTTGAATATACTAGAGCTCAGAAGCATAACGTCGGATGTTCCATTATACGTCAGAAACATTCGTCGTATGTGCCTTTATCTACTTGCCTGTATGGCACTTACGACCAAATGCTTTTGAAGTATACTTATATAGTACATCCTTCGTTATGGTTATGAGGTCTAGATATATTTTTTTAAATATATCCGACTTAAACTAATAACAATTAGCATAGCTTAGCCATTTCAAAGCGGCCGTAGCCCAATGGCTAGGGCGTCGGAAGTGTGATCTTGAGGTCGCCGGTTCGAACCCCACCCATTGCACTACCGACGTGAACCCATTCGTCTTTGTACATTGCTGTTTGTCTGTCTTGTTGTATTTAAATCTTCTATGTGTATGTGTACATAAAGAAATAAATATTTACAATCAACTATTGTCAGGAACAACTAATAAACATTAATTTAACAAAAACATATTAGGCAACAACATGACTAATGATGTAAATAGCGTCTATAAAATACAAAGACATTTTAGCTTAGCATGAGAGGTTAACAACAATACTAGTGGACTGCAAAATTCTGCTAGTAAACTTAAAAATAATCTTGAACCTCTTATTTTTTTTGAAACTATCTTTTTTTATAATTACTATTGAATGGCATTATTAAATTGTTTTGAGACTAAATCTTTACGTAAGATTATATAAGAAAAGAAATTTATAAGCATTTTATTATGAAAAATATTAGCATTTTGCACTCCTTCTCTATATAAAGTAAAAAGTGTGCGAAATGTCATACTCCTCCGTCCGATAAATTTTCGTAAAAAGGAGTACAAAGTTTGCTTCCCGTATTATAGGTGAGAAAAATCTTGCTACCTTTAGCTTTTATAACGTCGCTATAAGATTAATGCCATTTTCACCATAGTCTGAGTAAGTGTACCATCTTGTTATGTGTGACTTATCTAGTAGCAGTAGTAGTATATCCATGGTTCTCGAGTCGTGAGCGAAGGGCAAAGCTACTTCCTCAACACAAAGAATGAATAAAAATGATATTCTATTGAAGTGGCAATGATCATGTATGTTGTTATTATTAGATAGCAATAGCAAAGGGATTTATTAGCCAACAAGGTGTCGGGTGCACAGGAGAGCCCGCGGCGGTAATTTGGCTCCGGGCGCCGCTGGAGGGTGCCTCAGAAAGCCATGGGTTCCCGGACCCTTCACCAACGACGGACGGGAGAGTGTGGACCCCATGGTTACCTGTGGGTGTCGTAAGAGGTAGCTAAGGGATTCACCTAATGAATGGGCAGCAGCATTTATCAGATCAAGATTACTTACTAAATTACTGCGATCACCAATCCACCTGCCAAGCGTGGTGATTATGACAAAAGCCCAGATTTGTAAAAAGGAGGCCCATGTTCAGCAGTGGACATACACGGGCTGGTGGAGTGAAGAAAATAAAAAGTTCCGAACAGATTTGAGATTTGAACTTTTACCACCATTCACTTCGTAAATCTTAACAATAGTAAAAGCCCGAGAATATTCCATTGTTATTAATCCTTATTTTCACCAACTCGTGTCGGTAAATTCTAAGACTTCCTCATAAATGTTAGGTTTTACCGTAGTTCAAACTTTTACTATACGCATAAACTAACAATCAATGTATATGAATAAATATTTTTACAAGGACACATAAATATAATAGACATAATGAACATAAATATTCTAAAAATAGACATATTATTAGATTACATGCATAATTTACTCATCATAATTAAATATCATAGCGCCGGTTATTTTCCGCAAATATTTTTCAAGTAAATTTCTATGTACGTGTAGAGAATTAATAATTATTCATTTTATTGAAGGTCTAACTAAAATATTTCTATCACATTTCTTATTGGTTTTCGTTTTTTTTATTTTTATTAAATATAGTCTTACGTTTGACCATAATCTCGCTTGATGGATGGCGAAGATAAGGCCTAAGATGATACACGCGGGCCTAGAAAGTGTCTGTTCACTTTAGCCTTAAAGACGTCCAGATTATAGCGAAGAAGCAAATCGCTTCGTGCGTATTGAAGGAATGTCTACAACAAAAGGGTGAAACCGCTCGCCGCGCCTAGTCGTCCGGTGATGGAAGGGTGAAAGGGGTATCAGGTTATCAGGTTACACACTCCCCGAAATGTAACCGATAAAAAACCGATAGGCAGGCTATTCGTCTACGGTGTTCGAGGCTCTAAAGACTTGCCTCCACAAGTGAGTTATTGCCTATGACTCTCTTCGCTCGGCGCTCCAATGAGTCCAGAGCATCCAGCTGATATCTAGCAGACCCATCCCAAAGATGAGAACAGTATTCCATTGAGGAGCGAACTTGAGCTTTGTAAAGACTGCTGCTTAAGAGCTGCTCCAATGTGAAGTACCGCTTCCCCTTGGAGAGAATGCAAAGTTTTTTGGCTGCAGTGAAAAAGTTTAGATATGACTATCCTTTCTGCGCGGTTTCACTCGAATTAATGCAGTTCCTCTGGGGACCACCTTCTTGATTGAAAGGCCTTATTCCTGATTTAGGTTGAAGCGAGATGAAATTTTGGTTATCTTTATCATTACCAATATTAACACAAAGTTTTCCTTGTTCGGAGTGGGGACTAAACCCCCGACCTCTGAGATTTAAAGCGAGCCAAAAACCGCTACGTTATTGAGATTGTACTAAATGGGCTATGTAACATTAATAATTTTTCAAATCAAACCAGTATTTTTAACAAACTTCAGCTTTACATAGTGTATAAGATTATAGTTTTTAATAAGGCTAGATTAGCTCGCATTAACGCTCCAAGAAGAAGTCAAAGCCTCGTGGCTAACTACATGAAATATTTGTCCGAAAAAAAGCATGTATTGTGTTTATTATTATCTTGTATGCTTATCTTTATAAATCCTCGGTAGCGCCGGAGGTCGGTGCCAACTATTGTCTCAACATGACTCACCGTCAGGGTCAAGATTCGAACTCCGATGTACAGACATACATACCTACTTACCTGCATAGGTCTATACTTACCTTCACGTAGTTAACACACACACGTACCACGTCTTTATTAATAAAAGGACAAGTACTGGTGTATAATAATTGTTTATATTATATATTATACTAGCGGCCCGCCCCGGCTTCGCACGGGTGGACTTTTATACCCTACCCCTGCCCTACACTACCACTGCCCTACCCTACCCCTACCCTAACCCTACCCTACCACTACCCTACCCCTACCCTACCCTACCCTACCCCTACCCTACCCTTACCCTACCCTACCCTAGCCCTACCCTACCCCTACCCTACCCCTACCCTACCCCTACCCTACCCTACCCCTACCCTACCCCTACCCTACCCCTACCATACCCCTATCCTACCCCTACCCTACCCCTACCCTACCCCTACCCTACCCCTACCCTACCCCTACCCTACCCCTACCCTACCCCTACCCTACCCCTACCCTAAATATTATTTAAAATTTGACACTGCGATGGTAGCGCCGTCTGTCGGATCCAATGTAAAACATTCCAAAATCAACAACTACTAATAAATTAAAAATTAATTAAAAAAACATTGTCCAGCGGACAAAATTGTGAATCTAAACCATTCCCAGATCCCCTTGAACACACACAAAAAATTTCATCAAAATCGGTCCAGTCGTTTGAGAGAAGTTCAGTGACATACACACTCACAGAAGAATTATATATATAAAGATATTACACTGACGTATGGTAGTGGGTATGGCAGAAGAAGGATCAAAGTAAAATAAATGCAGTGGAAATTAGAGCTTTGAGAAGTATGTGTAGGGTAACATTGAATGACAGAATAAGGAATAGCGTGATAAGAGAACGGTGTGGAGCGAAAGTGGACGTGATTACGAAGACAGAGAAGGGAATTTTGTGATGGTTTGGTCACGTGGAAAGAATGGATGAAGAAAGACTGACAAAACAGGTATACATGGCAAGTGTGAGTGGCATAGTCGAAAGGGCAAGACCTCGACGAACGTTCTCTGACCAAATCGGAGACATCCTCGCAAAAGGTCAAATAAGATCCACCCTAAACCGACGTGCTTGTATGAAGATTGTTATGAGAGTGAATGAAGCGAAAGATGTGTAGGGATCGTAGCAAGTGGAGGTCAATTGTCTCTGCCCACCCTGCTGTGAAACAGGCGTGAGCTTATGTTTGTATATAATATATTACCTTTGCTACGGCAATTTTATTCTACATAATATCTTTATAGTGAAAGCAGTGAAGAAATAGTTTAAGTAAGACAAATATATACGTCGTGGGTTCGATACCACGCCGGACAGGAAATCATTGTGTAAATTCTAAGATTTCTTTCCGGGTCTGGTTGGTTGAGGGACTACCCACCGTGCCTCGGAAAGCATGTTCAGCTGTTGGTCCCGATTGTTATAACATCATCTTTAATAGTCGTATATCAAGGAAACGGGCAGCGAGCGTTTACTGCGGTCACCAATCCGCCTGCCAAGCGTGGTGACTATGGCAAATACCCTCTCATCATACAGGCTGATGGTGATGATGATGATGAAATAAATACAGGGCAAACGTTAGGGTTACAATCTAACATGTTGACCATATATGGTGCAACAGTTCATCAGCTCAACGAACGTTAGTGCGACAGATTTTTTCGCAACAATCTAAAGCGGTAACACTATCAAGAAGTGATAGTATGTATAATTATTATAAAGAACATTAAAGAACACTATATGATACAGCATTCGGCAAGCCGCCTACCAATCGATACTATATAAATTCGAAAGTAACTTTCTGTTTATCTAATGCCTTTTCACACGCTTAAATTACTGAATTAATTTCGATTATATTGTAATTATCGAACTAAAAATGCAATCCTAATAACTTTTTCTAACAAATATAAATTATTTTGTTAATAGGTATTTCGTGTTATTAAGTTTTAGTTGTGTTAAATAATGATTGCATACTATAAGCACCATGTATTTAGGAAGCAGAAACTGACTCCTGGAATACAGTTATTATATATTATCTAGCTCTGGAGTCAGGGCTTCACTTAAACTGTAACGAATGTAATGCAAATAAACAATTCTTATTCTTTTAATTTATAGCACACAGGTATTAACGCGATAAAAATTACCTTTTTATATGACCCGAATTCTTAATCTTATTGGATTTAGATATTGGATCGTGCGATTTCTGGCTTAAAATAGACCATCCCATTTATCTCTCTCTTCTCTTATCTCTTTTTTTTAATCATATGGGTCTAGTAAGACCAAGGGACATAACAAGACATGATGATTAGATAGCAGAATCCATCAAGGTTATTACTTACCATTCTACTGCGATCACCAACCCGCTTTCCATGCGTGATTATGGCTATATTTCTCAACGATCCTCGCTAGCCAAATTCTGAAAGAGGAGGCCCATATTCAACAGTGGATTTGTTTACTTACATCCATTGCTGGACATGGGATGGGCATGAAGAAGAAGTGAATAATGGACCTTAGTGATGAATATAGTATTTTTATTACATCGATTTAAACTGCGTGGCCAACTAATGGTGAATGTAGCGAGAATCTCACCGTGCAAGTCCGCATTTCTCCAGCAGTGGTATCTATAAATTGGTGATGTCGATTATTCATAATTACTATTAAGCACTGATATTATATCGAAATAAAAGGCGCTGGTCTTTACACTATAGCTTAATATATTTGTTTTATGACAATAATAAAAAAATGTCATAAAAAACTACCTTCCCACGCGTGGTTTCGCTTGCATAGCTTCCATTCCCGTGGGAAATCCATAATAAAATATTGTCTATAGATAGATGAAAGATTTTTTAAATAGGCCCCGTAGTTCCTGGGATTATCGCGTTCAAGTATACCATCATAATCCCTTCCACACTCCTACCACTATAACTCCTGTAAGCCAGGATCAACAGCGGCACACACGAAAGAGGCTCTTAGCTGTTAGGCTTAGGCTGGTCCCGGGACACCTAAATGTCTTGGATCCCGCATCGAATTTAATCACAAAGGAGGAGTTGGAAAATAAAATGTCACTTCCCTCCAGCGCAAAGCGGGAGACATAAATAAACGAATGAGAGGTTTAACCTCAGGAAGAGTCACTTACAATTGGACAAATATACCATCAAACAAATTTATATATTAGTATAGATGACAGGTACACTAAAATAGTCAATGCTCCAAATAGATTCGATTCTTTACAATAACCATTACCTATTGACTGCTATCAACGTAATCCTAGGTTACACGTGAATTCAACTACTGGTCACGTGCACACCGTTATATGTTTAAATTAAAACAACACGTAACAGATGCGTAGTGACATAATAGCACTTGTTTAAAGTATAGGTTATTAAGATATATATATTATATACTTATGCGATTCGTATAACTGGGATTTGATATAGACATGACAACCTCCGTAGCGGTATTTGGCTCGCTTTAAATCTCGGAGGTCGTGGGTTCGATCCACACGCCGGTCAAGAAATCTTTGTGTAAATTCTAAGATTTCTCTCCGGGTCTAGTTGGTTGAGGGACTACCCTCCATGCCTCGGAAAGCAAGTTAAGCCGTTGGTCTATAATAATCGTATATCAAGGAACGGGCAGCAGCGTTTCCTTGTGTGGTACAACATAATACTGCAATCACCAACCCGCTTGCCAAGCGTGGTGACTATGGCAACTACCCTCTCTCGGGAGGAGGCCCATGTTCAGCAGTGGACGTTATACGGGCTAATATGGACATATTATACAATAGAATTATTATTATACTTCAGTAGTATTCATCCATCTTAAGCTTCCGAGGTAAGGTGTAAGCTAATGTCTGGTGGATTTCTCATCAACCAGCTTTGTCAATAACTGTGTAAAGTATGACAAATTATTTTGACAGTTTATATCGCTATTTATTCAAAAAAAAATTTAATGACAATATTTAGCATCACATACCTAATATTAGCCATTACTCAATCAGTATTAAGACTTTTTTTTTCTTTGTACTACCGTCATTCTATGACACTTTTTTGTGTAGGTACTTTACATATTTACATTAGATACTTAGAGTTTTTTGTTGTTAGGATTCGCTGTAATTCGTAGAAAAAAATAATTGAAAAGCTAATATTACTCAGTAAACATAAATTTTACATACTATTTTTTTTAAACCACGAATTTTTTGAAACGTCTTTGACTTATGACATAAAGTATCATATTATAAATTAAAGAGCTTGAATAGTGTTTAAAATATGTTGTGATTGTAATTTTACATTACCTGTAATTTTAAAGCATACTTAACTTTTGTATTTATTGTTTAAACAAATGACAAGTACGTATTAAGTTGGTAAGCCTTAAATAAATAAATAAATTTAGTTCCGTGAATCGTAGATTAATGTTTTATAAATCTGCTTATCGCACGCAAAAGATTTGTTATGCCACTACTAAAGTTTAGTGTTTTCAAACCTTGGTGCTTACGTCGCTATTGTGTCAATGTACCATTCGTAGTAGAGTTCGTCCATACCACCTGGAAATTATTTCGTACATGGTTCCTACTCAGTCTCGTGGATAAACTGCCTGATGCAGTGTCTCCCGATCGCTACGATCTGCCCCTCTTCAAACAAGGTTTAAACAGAGCGTTTACTTATCGATATTATGGTTAGCATTTACCATTAGCGCGTCTGCTATAACATATCAGCAATAAAAATAAATAAAAAAAGAAAGTATTTTTTTCGGGCTCACATTATGTAGTTAGCCAAAAGGGCTTTGCTACTTCACCGGGCATAAAAAGGTTTGTTCAAAATTGTTCTCCATGTATTGATACATTGTTAGAATCAGAATAATTATCTAACTGCAATTTATAAAACTATTTACACAAATAACTCCAATAATAGTTAATGACATCTGAACTTTAGTTGTGAGAATTTTCCGGATCGCAGAATATAATTAAATTGCTCTTTCATTGCAGTTAATTGTCAAAGATTATATACTATAAAAGTAAATTTATAACAAGGACAATTATTATATAGCTGTTAAGTCACACGTGTACAGTACAAACTTTGTGTAATTATATAAAATGTTATAGAAATTATTAATTTATACTTTGTTATGATTTGACCAATAATTTATAGGTCAAAATTCGAAGCGGCCGTAGCCCAATGGCTAAGGCGTCGGACTTGCGGTAGCCGCTTCGATCCTCACCTATTGCACATCCGACGTGAGCCCCACTTGTAACACAAGCATTTCAGCTTAGCAAGAGGGGATAAGTAATGTGTAAAAAAGCTGCTAGAAATCTTAAAAAAGAAAAACTGTCACGCGTCTGTAACCGTAACATTGCTAAAACTAATGAATAATACGTGTTTGAGCTAAAACACGTAATTTTACGTCGGAAGTTCATAGTATTTGTGTATACTCTCTGTAAAGTCGTACGTGGCCGTGTAGAAAAAGCAGTAGTTTGAGGAGCCGGTAAGAGGCGCGTGCGCATCCGGCACATACCGCTTCTGAAATTGTCCTACGCTGGATTTTCACCTTTCACTCACCTTTTGTCATATTTTTATGGTTATTTATACTTCATGATTTATACTTGGTAGGCATAGATTTATTTATAAATATATATTTTTATTTAAGAAACAGACAGAAGTGTTTTAACAAGCAAGAATAGCCAAATATCTGTAGAACAGAATCTAGGTACAAATATCTTTTTGAATACTTTTTTATTTTCCTTAAATATTCCAGATTAAAATTACTTCAAACCTGTGTTAAAGGCGCCTGTTCGTTCAACCTAGATCATTTTATACTGCAAGGCACTAGAGCTTATTTTGCCGTGTACGTTTATAATTGCCCGGTCGTTGAGTGAATCTTTTTTGTAAAATTCATATTTATTTTAAAGTTTTAATAGTCGATGGTTAATCCTGCTTTTAATTATTAGCTGTGGCTATGCATATCTTTCGCTGCGAACAAGATTTCAATCATTCAAATTTCGTCGCATGTCCCTTTATCGAAAAGTGGCACTTACGGCCAAATGCTTCTGAAGTATCATGCGCATGAAGACTAAAAAAATCTATTTAGTCCGTCAGTTAGATTACCAAAAAATATTGGACACGTATTATTTTTTCGTTCCTCAATCAAAAATTGACGCAGATACAGCGCGTTGAAATTTCGTGTGACGTCACAAGCCTATCCTGAACTTTATAGTTTGTTTTTGCTCTGTATCTTTGTCAATTTTTATTAATTTGATAAATAAAAAAATACGTGTCCAATATTATTTAGTAATCCAACTGACGGACTAAATAGATTTTTTAATCTTCATGTCCATTAACAATTTACACTAGACTTACCTCTGTCCATAGTAACAAAAATAAGAAATATTTACATTATTTTTTCCTACACGTGTATTCTATAAGTGTGTATAAATATTGTATAAATAGTCACAACAATAGGCTAACAATGGCGACATCTAGCGTCTATTCTCCAACGATTATTATGAAATAATAATTGACATACGACCTCAACGACAGAACTTTCCATTACGTGGCTGTTGTTTGTTTATAGTAGCTATTTAACTAGGATATAAGATCAACTTATAAATTCTACTTCCTACGAATATTGTGAATGCGAATATTTGTATGGAGGTTTGTTACTTTTTCAAGCAACAATTAATGGATCGATTAGTCTATACTAATATTATAAAGAGGAAAGATTTGTAAACTTACTGCGATCACCGATCTCTATCTTTGAGCTGGGGGCCGAGTCTGCTATTTTTTTAAGTATTGTGCCACCGTAGTGCCATCATGATATTATTATGGCAAAAACTGTAATCTACTAATCTCACTGCTAATATCATCGGCGCTGGAATGGCAGTCGGTGATGCTACCGCAGAAAAAGGCCGTCAACAGAAGTAGCAGGGGAGATGGTTAAGGAGATTGTAATGTTTATTTAGGCGATTTCAAAACTTAAAAATGTATCATTTTTTATTATATTCAACTACGTTAATGTCATCATGGCGTCATAGCGACACCATTATGACGTCATTAAGATTAGTAGATTACCAAACCGATCATTGTACTGTCAATGACAGTTCATGGACACGCCATTACGATAGTAGACTCGGGGCCCAGATAGATGCTGCTGCCCATCCATCGGGTGTATGTCCCTTAATCGCCTCTTACGACACGCATACGAAGATATGAGGTCGTTCTATTCTAAGCCGGAAACCACACGGGATTATAAACCATAACGATGCACAAATATTTACATATCATCATCATCATCATCATCATCAACAGCCCGTTTACGTCCACTGCTGAACATGGGCCTCCTCTTAACAGACCTTGGCAGGCCAGGATCGTAGAGGGATATTGCCATAATCACCACGCTTGGCAGACGGATTGGTGATCGCAGTAAGATTTAAACGTTGAGCTAATAGATGCTGCTGCCCATCCATCAGCCATATATCCCTTAGTCGCCTTTTACGACACCCATGGGAAGACATGGGTATATTTACATATACTAACTTTTTATTATGCCTACATCCGCGCGTACGCATACATTTCGATGTCTACATACTAACTTCGGAATTCTGTTTCGATTCCCTAGGTACAATACACATTAACTACATAGCTCGGTCTGGCAACTGTTTTCATAGTAGTCGCTAACAGTTTTCTCTTAGGTTGACCCCTCTGACCGCGTTGTTCCAGCAAGTTGCAGAGGGTGCAGCGTTCGGGAGCTCAGCGCTCGCATCGTTTTGTTTAGTTAAACTCTCGAGAACGCGCCCAATGTAAGATTAACCTTATACAGAAGATATAAAAATGTATTAATGTAAATTATAAATTGACCTTGCAATAAACTGGGTTAAATAATTTCGAGGTCAAATATATTAATACAAATTGTTTAAACTGCATTTGAGTAGGATTAATAGATACTTGTTCTGTCACGCTGATATTAAAGTTGTCTGGCCTGTTCTCTATGTTATGTCCACTGGCAATTAATACTACTTTATTAGCTGTTACCCCCGACTTTATTCGCGTGTAAATTTAGATCATCATCTATGCTAATATTATAATGAGCATTTGCACATTATTTTACCAATTGAAAGCCACATTATTTGTGAGTGTCATAGAGTTAAATTTTAATATAATTAATAGAGTCAGGCGTTACTTTGCGGAAATGCATATTAATCTAAATTTAAAAGACAAAATATCTAGTGTTAATTCCGCAAAAAAATCGTCTATCCCCTACTTTCCCAATTTATTTTTTTTATACATATAAAAAATAATACCTTGTTAAATAATTTGGTTGCAAAATTCTCTTCTACAGACAACTAGTTATTTTAAGGATCTGTGTACATTTAATAAGCGGAAAATGTTAGTCTCGACAAAAACCGGATTTATATTAAAAGTCACTAACTAGTCTTTATCTCAAACATGGATGGGAAAAGCCATCGCATCATTCGCATTATCTACAAGTCTTTTCTGAAAAAAAAAAAAAAAAGATTTCTAATAGAAAAATGGTAACAAAATCAAAGCCTGGCCTAACCCTTCTCTTAAAAAACCTGAAGTCTCATAAAAAATGAGCTACGGTATTCACGGTAACCGTAACTTCAACTGACTTACGCACACTTATACTGAGGTCACCGCAGTACAGTAAACGGCGCGTGCGCATCTGTGTCAATGGCTCTCGGCTGCTCCGCATTACCGTTGCTTTGATTTTACCGCGCTATGTTGTTTTTTTTTGTGTTAGTAGAGCTTCCATTCAAGGTTATTCTTACAATTCTTCCGGACAGCCTTGGTAATGTATGAATGTAAATGAGTTGGATAATTAAGTTTTAATGATAAATGGTATTCGGTTTTTGAGGCTGAGTACTGTCATTTCTTGGTTGATCATTATGGACAACCTAGAAAAGAGCAAGTGACCGCCCTGAGCCGAAGTCTAAGTCTCATAGGGGACACACTTGCGCAGGTTGCTTAGTTTGTACTTTTAAACCATTTAGTCCTACTCGCCTTTATGCCCGGTGAAGTAGGAAAAGTCTCGTGGCTAACTACATATGTATGTCCGTCCGAAAATAAACCTGAAAATGATATAGATTCTAGAAAACAACAACAAAGGGCGGTCAAACTTATAACATCCCTCTTTAGCGTCGAGGGATGAATGAATTGTCATGCATATTTTTTTGTAGTTTTTGCTTATACTAATAATAGGCTTTTATTGTTCCAGGAAAATGTACGAGACCTTTCAAGAATGACATAACACGCCTATACCTCTGTGATTTAATTCTAAGTGCCCGATCTCATAAGCTAAGCTAAATGATCAAAAATATATAACAATAAATCAAAATGCCGGCTATATTAACGAAGATAAGGGAGCAGGCGTCGAGGGTACAGCCGTCGATAGCTTTAGGGGTTGGCGTGGGGGTAGCGTTAGCTGCCTGTGCGGTCTACGGCAGCAGGGAGAAGAAACAAGCCCCAGCATGTAATAATAACAATAATTATAAGGTAAGAAAGTCTTCGTAAAGTAGCATGTTAGAAAATAGAAACTCAATATGTTTAAAAAAAATATATATATTATCCTTGGTGGATAGTTTATTTAGAAAACCAGGAAGAAATTCGGTATCGGACATATTTGCTGAACAACCCGGTCGGAAATCAATGAGCCAGGGCCATACTGGAAACAGCAGCGTTATGCTGGTAAAGCATATCGTCAACATTACAGGATACATTTAAGGGATGAAACAGATCCTAATAATGTGGCTAGTAAAATTTATGTCATCATCCCGTACAACGTCCACTGCTGAACATGGGCCTCCTCCCGAGGGAGGGTATTTGCCATAGTCACCACGCTTGGCAGGCGGGTTGGTGACCGCAGTATTATGTTTTTCCACACAAGGAAACGCTTTTGCCCTTTTCCTTGATATACGATTATTATAGATGATGTTATAACAATCTGGACCGGCTTAACCTGCTTTCCGAGGCACGGTGGGTAGGCCCTCAACCAACCAGACCCGGAAAGAAATCTTAGAATTCCTGTCCGGCGTGGGGATCGAACCCACGACCTCCGAGATTTAAAGCGAGCCAAATACCGCTATGCTACGGAGGTTGTCGACGAAAATTTGTGTAAGGGTATAAAATGCTCTCAACCTCTGCCCGCTATGCTCCTCAAACACTAAAATGATTTAGTCATCGAGTTAGGTCAACGATTAAAACAATCAAAATAGAAGGATTTGGAAAAGCAAATTCCACACGCGGACTGTAATTTATGTTCCCAAGTTTTCTAGTGTATACCCTCACGGAGGGCTGGGGAAAGAGCTAGCAGGATAAGGGTGGCTAGTGCTGTACTGACACTAACTGTTCTTGTATTTGACCTTCTATCCCACTTAACATAATATTATATGGCTTTAGACAGGTAGATCTAAACCTATACTTCATCATAATCATCATTAGCCCGTATAACGTCCACTGTTTAACATGGGCTTCTTCCCAAGGGAGGGGTTTGCTATAGTCAAACCTGTCATGAATTCTACTATTTTCAATCTTTCAGGTAACCAAAAACGGCAAACTCCAGACAGTAGAAAATGGCACAGCCAATAGAGACACGTGCGGTGGCAGATGTGGCGCGGAGCAGTGCGCGCTGTGTCGAGGAGACGCTGACACTGACAATAAACAACATATTGTAAGTATATTTTTGTAGAAACAATTTTTGAATCCGCAGATATGATAGCATCAGCTAATCAAACTTTTTCAATTTTGGCTTCGACATTTTGGGAAATAATAAAGACTAGTAAATAAATATGGTTTGCACGATCAGTTTTGTTTTTCATATTATCCAAAACATTGACATCGAGTTGTTGAGAGTTGATTCTTTACCTTTTCTGTTAAGCTTTAAATGGCGGAATTTCGTGACCGAAGAAGTGAACCGTTGTACAAAACCGCCATGTCGCTACATTATATTCATACAATAAATTAATCAGTATCTTAACTTCGCTCAGTTCTTAATAATTTTAACCTTTTATATGTTTTACTATTCTGTAACGTGGAAGAGATATCTAACCTCTAATCTAAATTTCTCTTAAATTCTAGGAGGATGCTGATGAAACCCCATCAGTCGAAGAGCACGTTCCCGGTCTTAATCTGGAATTCCTACGGCAGCTGATCTCCTTAGCCAAGATCATGGTGCCTAACTTCAGGTGCCATGAGGTCGCGTTACTCTCAGCACATACAGTGTGCTTATTCACGAGGACATTCTTGTCAATATATGTGGCTTCTTTGGAAGGCTCTATTGGTAAGTTTGATTAAAGTATATGAGCTGTAGTTAACAGCTACATTAGCTTGGATAGCTAAGTTGAGCTAATTCAATAGCATTAGAAGTTGTGACTTATTAACATTAGAGCGAGAATCGCTTACACAAGTGACAGGATTTTGTTTAAAGTTAGGTTCGCCGCGTCACCAGTACGATGCTACTGGTACCATGTAAAATTCAGATTATTATTACTGTCTGGCTCTAAAAGATCGAGTTGATTTATATAATTAATATTCCAGATCATACAAAAATATAAATAAAAGAGTTCTATGGAACTCGTGATAGGACTTTACAATCGAAATCCATAATTAGTTTGTCTCTTTCAAAAAACCTATTATTTCATTTTTATTATTACAATATGAATACAAATGATCTTGAGCTTAATCCATTCAATTCAACCTCTTAATTTCTCCTTTACAGTAAGACATATAGTCCAAAAAGACATGAAGAAGTTTTCAGCACTGCTTTTCCAATGGTTCGGCATAGCAGTTCCTGCTACCTTTATCAATTCCATGATCAGATACCTGGAAAGCCGCCTGGCTTTAGCCTTCAGGACTAGGCTGGTGAACCACGCATATGAACTGTATTTCAAGAACCAGACGTATTACAGAGTTGCCAATTTGGACGCTAGAATTGAAAACGCTGATCATAGGTAAGGATTCTTAAAAGTAAAATGCTCTTTATTATAATATTTCGTAGCTTTATTTCTACTGATAAAAGTTTTGTGATGCTAAAATAGGAATATATTATATTTGCTAAGAATTAGGAGTATATTGTATATACGCTTTGTAGTTGCGACATCCAATATCAAAATAGCTGATAACGAATTCAGAAAAGTCTTAAATTGGTTTTAGGATTTGAAAAATATTCTTCTTTAAAAATGTAGTAAATACTCATTTCAATTCTATCTTACTTACAAATGCCCTTCTTTATCTAATGAATGAATCAAGAGCAAATAGCAATCTTCGAGCAAATTAATGGGGTTCCTCAAGGTAGTATATTGGGATCTTTACAAAATTAATGGTTGTTTGTACATTGCAGGTTAACAGAAGACGTATCTGTGTTCACACAATCGGTAGCACATTTGTACAGCTCTCTGACGAAGCCCTGCTTCGATCTGTTGCTCATAGTGTTGACCCTCGCCAGCTACTCTAATAAAATGAAGGGCAATATATTTATTGGTAAGTTCTTTTTTATTTTAAAGTCAGAATATAAATACACAGACATACATTCACATCTCTTTTCCATAGCGGTAGGCAGAGACCACTTGCTTCAATTTGCTACGATCTTGACATACCATTTTCTAAATTCATAAATCTCATCGTGCAGAATTCTATTGTATTGTATTTGTATTGTATTGTTGTCTATTCTATTGTATTCACTCAAGAGTTTACAAAATTAATAGTTAATTCTTGGATGAAACTAATTTGATCAAATCATCAAATTAGTTTCATCCAATTGAATGTTACTGAATCAAATATTCAGAAACGTTCAATTCACTAGGTACAACATCGGCCCTGAAATTTCAGTTTATAAACATAAGAGTTTATAAACTTAACTTTAGCTTCAATGTTTTCATTTTCATACTAGACTTGTTTATACCCTTAGAACTAATGCTGATAAGTAAGATCTCTGTAAGAGCTGGACCACGCTAGCCGCGCCAGTTGGACTGACCAATGGTCTTCGGCCCCACCCAATAACCAATTTGTCTTCACAATTGGCAATGGAAATAATTGCAAAGCCCTTTTGGCCTGATCATTTACCCGGGCCTCGTAAAGGCCATGCGGAAGACCAACGATTGATCTGAGTGAGATCCACAAAATGTCGTCAAATTCCGTTTCAGGTCCCAGCATAGCCACAGTAGTGATCTGCCTAACAGGGCAGCTCCTGCGACTGTTGAGTCCTAGGTTTGGCGCCCTGGCCGGCGAAGAGGCTCGCATGAAGGCGAACCTCAGGCACGTGCACGCCCGACTCATAGCACACGCTGAGGAAGTCGCGTTTTATGGTGGACATAAGGTGTGTATGGATTTATCATCCTACTTTTTATCTATATAGGGACGGTTGATGTTGTTCCTCCACAAAAAATGAACATATTTCTGTCGGGCTAAGTGGTATGCCCGGCGCCGATGGCCAAGAAACCCCCACTTCTCTTTCTATCTTTTATTATAATACTATCTTTATTCATCCCCGTAGGAAGTAATAATAGTATTGAAATAATATTAGAAAGAGATAGTAGATGACATTTTATTGTTGTATCTTTCTACAAGTAACAAGTTCCCAGGATCGATCCCCGGGCCGGAAAGTAAATTGTGTAACTAGGAATTTTCTTTTGGAAAAACCTAAGTATTAGCCTGAAGTCTAGAAGTTGAGGGTGTTTCATCCGTGCCTCGCAGAGCACGTAAACTGTCGGTCCTGCGCCTGATCTCTCACCGTTCAAGTCTTGAGAGTTAAGGAATAGAGAGTGCGCTATGTTTGCGCACATACTTGTGTACTATAATATATCCTATCATCATCATCATCAGCCCGTATAACGTCCACTACTGAACATGGGCCTCCTCCTGAGGGAGGGTTTTTGCTATAGTCACCACGCTTAGCAGCCGGGTTGGTGACAACAGTTTTATGTAGCGTTTCCCTGTGTATTACACACACGGAAACTTGCTGCCGGTACCTTGGTATACGCCTCTTATAGAAGATGTTACAACAAGCGTGACCAACGCGTAACGGCTTAACGTGCTTTCCGAGGCATGGAGGGTAGTCCCTCAACCAACCAGACCCGGAAAGAAATCTTAGAATTTACACAAAGATTTCTTGTCTGGCATCGGGATCGAACCCACGACCTCCAAGACTCAAAGCGAGACCTATACCGCTACGGAGGTTCTCATTCTTTCTAATATATTGTTTGCTCTCACTCCTAGGTGGAACTAGGGCAGCTGCAATCAGCTTACAAAGAGCTGGTGGTCCAAATGACCTCCGTGTTCAACAAGAAGTTGTGGTACGTGATGCTGGAGCAGTTCTGCATGAAGTACGTCTGGTCGGGCACCGGCATGGTCATGTTGGCACTGCCCATATTGACTGGCACTAGGGATGATGGTGAGTGTGAATATGATCATTGTAATTTTCTTAACTAGATTCCCGCGTAGCTCCTGTCCCCATGGGAACTTTATAATAATGAAGACTGAAAATATCTATTCGGTCAGTTAAATTACCAAAAATGAATGGAAACGTATTTTTATATTTGTTAAATCGTTAAAGAAGTACATTGATACATTATTATTTTATTGTTTCCACTATCAAATAGAGAGATATTATACCTAGCAACATTCCTCTTTAATCACTGTAACTATTAAAAAAATTGCATCAAAAAATCTAAGCATAGGGACAGACAGACAGCGGGAAGCAACTTTGCTATATACTAAGTAGTGATTTATAAAAAAAATATGTGACCAATATTTTTAATTTGATATTATCTCAAAAGATTAAGATACATTATTATTTTAAATCTTTCTATGGTGTTAAAACTTCAATGAATGAATAGCTTATAGTATATATTGATAGGTCGTAGGTATCCTTTATTGCCGTTGTCCCCGTACACCGTGTCCCATTCCTACGGGGACAGCGGTACTTCAATTAAATATTTAAAAATACTTCCCGTTGTCCCCGTACACTGTCAAGTAGATCAACTTACTAGTTAGTTGAGTTCCCAGTTAACCGAATGTACGTTATGGGGACAACGGTAAATAAATTTAATCACGTCCCGCTGTCCCCGTGACGGGGATATGCCATACGGGGACAACGAGAATAAAGTGTAGGTATATTTGTATAGTAAACAAAACGTAATTGTTCCCAGGTACAACTGAAGGCATCAGCGCTCGCACGGAGTACATGACGACGTCCAGGAACTTGCTCAACTCCGCCGCCGACGCGATCGAGAGGCTCATGTCCAGTTATAAGGTCGGTTTATTCTTCATTATTAATTAATAGCTACGCCCCGCAGTTTTACCCGCCTGACTCTGCTCCAGTGGGTCGGAGCGTGATGTTTTGTTAGCCTATATGTTAATCCAGCGTATAACCTATCCCGGTGCAAAATTTCAGCCAATTCTGTTCAGTAGTTTTGGCGTGAAAGAGTAACAAACATCCATCCATCCATCCATACTTAAACTTTTGCGTTTATAATATTAGTAGGATTCAAATATCATCAACAATTCTATACCTCAGAAACGTAAGAACGGACGTACTATTATACTTCAGAAGCATTTGGTCGTAAGTGCAAGTTTACTATGAAGGCACATACAACGGTTTTTACAGCTGCTACGAAATAACAGGTAGTAACGCCCAGGCCCCCCTTCCCCACTTCTTTACGATGGGCTAAAATTGTACAACCTACAACTTTGCCATGTAACTTTTTTCCATTGGACTTGTAGTTTTGCCGAAAATCGAAATTAACCGTTTTTTACCCTTAAAACTCACCCCCTACCACTTCCCGACCTCAGATCGCCCGTAGATTATTTTAACTTTCATTTGTGTTCTATTCTCTTCCTTTCCCAATGGGTTTCATCCTACTTTGTTTTTTCCATTTTTCTAAGGCTTTGACACTGGTCTTTAACGTGTCCATTACTGTTTGCAGGAAGTAGTAACTCTAGCGGGATACGCTACCCGTGTGTCCGACATGTTGGTAGTGTTCGGAGAGGTGGCGCGCGGGAAGTGTGTGCGGGACGTGCACGTGGCGCCCGCGCCCGGCGCCTTCCAGGTCACCATGCGGGACAACCGGCCCGTGCCCGTCGGTGAGTAGTAGTATAGTGTAGCGGGACAATAATTAAACTGTCGCATACCGATTGAGGTTTTGTATAAGTATACTTTTATTATTTCCCATACATATTTTATTTATGAATTTCGTGTTTTACATCTTTGTTTATTGTTTGTAGGCACAATAATATACACCAACGACCTGTCCATCCGTCTGCGCGGGGTGCCCATAGTGACCCCATCGTGTGACGTGGTGGCAAGCGGGGTCAACCTGGACATCGCGCCAGGAACACACCTTCTCATTGTAGGACCAAACGGATGTGGCAAGTCCAGGTAAGAAAATAGTTGATATATTTTGGTTAACTTGTTGTAATAGTTGTGATTAAATGTCAGGGTTTATTGTTGTTTAGTTGGCGTGTGAATTTGATTGATTTACGTCTATATTAATGCAACTTTGTATTGAATGACTGACTGATTGATCAACACAGACTAAGCTGCTGGTCGTAGAGACTTGCAACTCGTAGGGTGTATTCTCGTAATAAATGTTAGGCATCTGTTTCAAAAGTTTCCCCCTCCCCCCTATGACGATGAATAGTAGCACAGTTTGTGAGAAGAAATTGTCGCGGATAGCATATTTCTCAACTATCAAATAAATATAGGCGGTGACAAACGGTCTTACAAACTGATTAGATTTTTTTTGCGCCTTGCTTAATCAATCGATATAAAATGTTTGAATTAAGTTCAATAAAAGCCTGGTGTTTATGGCAATGTCCCCAATACCTCTGGCTGGTTCAGCAGTGAGGGTCTTTAAGAGATATTGCCATTATCAACACGCTTGGCTGGCGAAATGGTGGGTATTATCGAGCTGATAGGTGATTGATGCCTTTGCTTATCCATCAGCTGTATGTCGGGTCTGTGGCCCGACGTGTGAATGTATGTATGTATTGTTGACTGACAATGTCCCTGTCCCGCAGTCTGTTCCGCATAGTGTCGGGTCTGTGGCCCGCGGTGTGAATGTATGTATGTATTGTTGACTGACAATGTCCCTGTCCCGCAGTCTGTTCCGCATAGTGTCGGGTCTATGGCCCGCGGTGTGAATGTATGCATGTATTGTTGACTGACAATGTTCCTGTCCCGCAGTCTGTTCCACGTAGTGTCGGGTCTGTGGCCCGACGTGTGAATGTATGTATGTATTGTTGACTGACAATGTCCCTGTCCCGCAGTCTGTTCTGCATAGTGTCGGGTCTGTGGCCCGCGGTGTGAATGTATGTATGTATTGTTGACTGACAATGTCCCTGTCCCGCAGTCTGTTCCACATAGTGTCGGGTCTGTGGCCCGACGTGTGAATGTATGTATGTATTGTTGACTGACAATGTCCCTGTCCCGCAGTCTGTTCCGCATAGTGTCGGGTCTGTGACCCGCGGTATGAAAATATGTATGTATTGTCGACTGACAACGTCCCTGTCCCGCAGTCTGTTCCGCATAGTGTCGGGTCTGTGACCCGCGGTATGAATATATGTATGTATTGTCGACTGACAACGTCCCTGTCCCGCAGTCTGTTCCGCATAGCGTCGGGTCTGTGATCCGCGGTATGAATATATGTATGTATTGTCGTCTGACAACGTCCCTGTCCCGCAGTCTGTTCCGCATAGCGTCGGGTCTGTGACCCGCGGTATGAATATATGTATGTATTGACGACTGACAACGTCCCTGTCCCGCAGTCTGTTCCGCATAGTGTCGGGTCTCTGACCCGCGGTATGAATATATGTATGTATTGACGACTGACAACGTCCCTGTCCCGCAGTCTGTTCCGCATAGTGTCGGGTCTGTGACCCGCGGTATGAATATATGTATGTATTGTTGACTGACAATGTCCCTGTCCCGCAGTCTGTTCCGCATAGTGTCGGGTCTGTGACCCGCGGTATGAATATATGTGTGTATTGTTGACTGACAATGTCCCTGTCCCGCAGTCTGTTCCGCATAGTGTCGGGTCTGTGACCCGCGGTATGAATATATGTATGTATTGTCGACTGACAACGTCCCTGTCCCGCAGTCTGTTCCGCATAGTGTCGGGTCTCTGACCCGCGGTATGAATATATGTATGTATTGACGACTGACAACGTCCCTGTCCCGCAGTCTGTTCCGCATAGTGTCGGGTCTGTGACCCGCGGTATGAATATATGTATGTATTGTTGACTGACAATGTCCCTGTCCCGCAGTCTGTTCCGCATAGTGTCGGGTCTGTGACCCGCGGTATGAATATATGTATGTATTGTTGACTGACAATGTCCCTGTCCCGCAGTCTGTTCCGCATAGTGTCGGGTCTGTGACCCGCGGTATGAATATATGTATGTATTGTCGACTGACAACGTCCCTGTCCCGCAGTCTGTTCCGCATAGTGTCGGGTCTGTGGCCCGTGTTCGGCGGCGAGCTGCACGTGCCGCGCCCGTGCGCGTGCGCACACTGCGCCGACGACACCAACCTGCACGACGACACCTACTGCTCCACCAGGCCCATCATGTTTTATATACCGCAGAGGTGAGACAATCATAATATATTATGTAATTTTAAAATAATTTATAATTATGTAATAAGATTATGTTTTTTAATGTATATATCAACATTTTTACCATATTGTTAATTTATAGAATAAAAATAACAACACTATTCTTGTTTATAAATTACTTACGAGATATTTTGTAAAATTCTTTGGTCGAAGTTCTTTAAGAACATAGAAGTTCTATATTATACTAGATTACCGCGCGCGGTTTGACCTGCCTAACTCCCATTCCTATGGGAAGCTCAAAACTAATTATAGCTCAAAGCCTTCCTCAATAAATGGGCTATCGAACAATAAAAGATTTTTTTAATCAAAACGGTAGTTCTTGGGATTAGCGCATTCAACCAAACAAACTTATTAGCTTTATACATAACAAGCTTCCCACGCACGCTTTCACCAGCGTGGCTCCCGTGCCCGTGGGAACTACGTAATAAAATCCTCGATCAATGGACTATCCAACACTGAAAGATTATTTGAATTCGGACCAGTAGTTCCTGAGTTTAGCGCGTTCAAACAAACAAATTCTGCAACTTTATAATATTAGTATAGATAATTCATACAAATTTTCTTATTCACAGGCCTTACATGTCAATGGGTTCACTCATCGATCAAGTCACTTACCCCTCCCGCGTAAAAGAGGGGAACACAGCGGCTGAACGTAGGGCCGCTCACATACTGAAGCTGGTTCGATTGGATGCTTGTGCTAACAGACATGGGGGGTTGTGGGCGGTGAGGGACTGGAGGGCCACCTTATCTGGGGGGGAGAAGCAGAGGATGGCCATGGCTAGAATGTTCTACCACAGGTTAGTTTATGTGGCAGTTGTTTAAGTTAATTATTGTATTGAAGGGGTAAACACAGCCTGATACCGTGAATTGTGTTTCACAACATTTCATGTAGGACCGAATTGATTTTATTTTTCAAAATTTTATTACTTGAGTTTTTTTTGTAAAAAATATACATACAACAAAGAAACCTTTCCTCTTTATATAAGTATAGATAGATTTATTAAATAGGCTAGTTGACACATATGACATTATGTTACAATCATGTTTATTACTAAAAGTATTTGTCATATGGAACCTCAATATAATAATTTCTGTTCATAAAACTTGAATGTGTTTGTATATATTTTGTATGTCTCAATATGAAAATTATTTCTTTTGTCTTTAACTTTCGAAAACGCTATCAGCCATTTTGTGACGTCATGCATGTTGTTAAAAAACATGAACGCGATCCTTTTCTTATAACACTTTCTGAGTCATGATGTCATCGATCTCGAACACAGATAATGTATTGTATATAGACCAACATGGCTGACATCGTTTTCATCTCTAAATGTCAAGCCAATTTTAAAATATTTATTTTAGTGCTTTTCAGCTCTCAAATAAATGCCATATAAATTGTAATAACGCCTTAATCTTCTATATCTTCACTTTGCGTTAAAAACATCCTAAACTAAGAATATGAAAATCTTCTCCATTCCAGGCCGGTGTACGCGCTCCTGGACGAGTGCACGAGCGCCGTGTCCATGGAGACGGAGGTGGTGATGTACGAGGAGGCAGTCAAGGAGGGCATCACGCTCCTGTCCATCACGCATAGGCCTAGTGTTTGGTGAGTATGAGCTTATTTAACTATCTATATTAAATAACATGTCCTGACTGTCTGATTCATCAACTCTGAGGCAAAACTACGTAAGCTAGACACGTGATATTTGGACCGTGGCTTCCTTTCGTGACTTTTATGTCTACAAAGAAAGGATTTTGTAAAATTAAACCCCTAAGGGAGTGAAAAAGGGGGGAATTTAATTTAAAGCTCCCACGGGAACGCGAGTTACGCGGGTTAAACCGCACGCGGGAAGCTAGTTCATTCATATAGGCAAACCAACAGCTCAAAACATTAGTATGTAAGTAAAAAATAAGCTACAGTAACACGGTTTCCATGAATAGTGCTAAAGTGATATTTCAGATATTTGGCGAATAATCAATAACAAAGTATTACGGAAATTTACAAAATTAAAAAAAAATCTTTTCGTATCGGATATACAGACTACATCCTCCAAATTGCAGTTCTCTTTGGTTTGCGTGCGGTGTGTTGATCCGTCACTGTGTCATACGTCATTATTAATATTGATTTCGATCATAAAATTGTAATGTTCCAGTCGTTCTATTTTGTACAGAATATAATTTTTTGGTTTCAGTTATCAATTTTTTTATATAATCTGAAATAATACACATCATTATAGTTTAACTTAACCTTTTTCTCTTCAGGAAATACCACACGCACGTGTTAGAGTTCGACGGCTGCGGCAACTGGTCCTTCCGTCCGTTAGACAAGGACGGCAACAAAGATACGAACACCGTCTCCTCTCCCACCCCCGCACTACCCGCCGTCACCCCCGCGCCTGAACACTGACGGTAAACAGCTAGAATTTAGATATGTACTAAATGTTTACGCAGCTATAGGTCTTTTACAGTGCGGCTAGCATAGCAAAAAGATTCATGTCTAATCTACAGCGACCAATAAAATTGCATAAAATAATATATTTTCAAGGATATAGGAGCGATTTAATTGGTTAAAAAGGTATATACTGCTATGCTAGATAAAGGTTTTCAAAAACTAGCCTAAACCACGAATAAAATCCTAATATCCAGTACTAAATAATTCAATATAACGCCCTTAACTATGATATCGCTTAATAAAACAATTCTTTATTAAAAATCTTTAGGTTTTTTTTAATATACCGTTATAGTAAACCTCTTCATTAAAAATAGGTAATATTTTTAATAAAATTTAATAGAAAATAAGGAACAGATTCACTTCTAAATTCAACCTTAACTCTTACCATACAAGGTCTTATTTTAAACCACAATATGATTTATCGTGGAATAGTATCTCCAACCGCATATTCAATCATAAAGAATTAGACAAATAATGTAAAACACTTAGCTGCCTTCCAATCACTAAAGTGTCGTAATAAACAATATTTACCATGCTAAATACTACTTTATTACTGCGGTATAGAATAGAATTTACCGTGACATTAAATACTGTAGTTAATAATTATTGCGGCAGTTTAAAGGGTATACAGAGGAATGGGTATAAAAAGTACGGTAGCAATTAAAAAATATATATTTGTAAGGATTTTTTTTTATTATAAACTTATTTTTTACCCGACTTTTTTTCACTGATGGCTGTATGTATAAGGTGTATGATACCGAATTAAGTATTTTAAATGAAATAATTTTGATGGGTGTTGAGCGAAAATGGACTTATTGAAGATAAATGCGTTTTTTTATTGTTACTTTTAAATGTTTTCATACCATATTTTATATTATATACCATTTTTAGTTAAATGGACATTCGACATTGACAAATTGCATAAGCCTAAAAACCAATACTATCTTGTAGTGAGCGATATAACTGTAAGTCACTTTGACCGAAGAAATACTACCTTATACTGTTCAAACTAGATTAGTATTTTAAATAGCAGCTGACTGCTATTTATGTCGTTTTAACGATTATTACATACATATATTCAATGGTAGGCTATTTTATATCGTAGCATACGTGTCTCTCATATAATTATTAAACTTAAACGTAGTTACCTAATTAAAATAAATAATTAAAATTATCCAATTATATTGAAAATAATATCTGTCCAACCTTGCCACAAAGTGCAATACAATTATTTAATTTTAATTAATATTTCCTTTTGATATACTTAATATTATCTTTGTCTTTATAAATAAATGGCCTCTGATGCAACATAGTCGCGAGCCATATCATTGCTTTTCTAATTGGTGTAATAATTGCATTTTGTATTGTTTATTAATAGGCAATGTTGTTTACATCTGCCAGTATTGTAAATACTGGGTTACTTTTGAGATTTTGAAGAGATTTCCAAAAATATAACTTTGTATTTCTAATATATTTTTGCTCAACACTCGAGATTATCAATCATGGCTGTTAGATGTTCTACGTTTATTATTATTTTGTACTATTTTTTTTTTTGTGAGAAAAATATCTAACGTATTTTAAGTGCAACATATCGAAATAGTGAGAAATTATTTTGTATTTATTTGGTATACTTACAAATGTGTATATTGTAAATATGGATACCTAATTATTTAGTATAGACCGCGATTAGGCGACATCATAGATCAGAATTTACTTCGCTGTCACTCTCATAGTTGACATTGACATTTCACAAATTCAAAATTTAAATATATACACCTCAGAAGCATTTGGTCGTAAGTGCCAGATGTATAATGGCACATCCGACTTTATGCTTTTGAGCTCTAGATATTTCAAATTGAAGCTTAGTTGTTGCTTTGGATACCTGTGATATTTCAATTCAAAGCAATCAAAGTTATTTTTGAGAATTTGTTAAATATAAAGTTACCTTTTTTAAAAGACCCAGGAGTAAGCTATGATCTTTGACGTTTGTACTAATTGATCTATTATAATTATAAGGCAAAGAAGTTCTTATGGGAGATAGAAATAAAAGTGGGTTTTATAATATAAATATTTGTGTTTTATTGTTGTTTATAAATTGAAGTGACCCTTTTTAAGGTATGTACTTTGTCACCGCCGTTTTACGGGTTAGACCACCTCATTTCTTGCCATAGATGCCGTAAGAGGCGACTAGGAGGGACATACAGCTGGACAGCAGTATCTATCAGCTCAAGGTTACTTACCATCCTACTGCGATTACCAACCCGTCCCAAGCGTGGTGATTTTTAACCGACTTCAAAAAAGGAGGAGGTTTCTCAATTGGACCGTATACCTATATATTTTTTTTTATGTTTGTCTCGGATAACTTCGTTGTTTATGAACCGATCTGATTATTCTATTTTTGTTGGAAAGAAGATATTTCAAAGGCGGTCCCATAATAAATCAGGGTTCGATGATGGCAGACTAGAGAAATCGAGGGGAACTTTCAAAAATCGTAGGGGTGCTTAGTGCGATTGTTAAGGTTTTTTTTCATTATAAATATTGATAAGAACTTTACACCTAGATGGGTTGAGACTGTCGTGAGGGGTCTGATGACGAAGACGAAGGACAGTTCAGGGAACTCGTAGTTTACTGTTTGAAGTCGGTTTTTTTCTGTTAAAATTATTATGGCAATAGCCCTTTACACAGGATCCATGTTCTTATCCTACACTAGCTTCCCGAAAGCGGTTTCACCCGCATCACTCCCGTTCCCGTAGGAACTTCATAATTAAAGACTTCCTCGATAAATGAGTCATCTAACAATGAAAGATTTTTTCAAATCGGTCCCGTAGTACAGATTAGTGCGTTCAAGCAAACAAATTCCTTACGTTATATATTAGTATAGTATGACAACCTCCGTAGCGTAGCGGTATTTGGCTCGCTTTAAATACAGGAAATCTTTGTGCAAATTCTAAGATTTCTTTCCAGGTCTGGTTGGTTGAGGGACTACCCTCCGTGCCTGGGAAAGCACGTTAAGCCGTTGGAACTGATTATTATAACATCATATATAATAATCGTATATAAGGAACGGGCAGCAGCGTTTCTTTGTGTGGCACAACATAATACTGCAGTCACCAACCCGTCTGCCAAGCGTCGTGACTATGGCTAATACCCTCCCTCGGGAGGGGGCTCATTTTCAGCAGTGAACGTTGTACGGGCTGATGATGATATATTAGTATAGATAAAATGAGCTACGGTGACGAGACGATGACACTTACTCCCGTTTGCAAGAACAGCCCTTGAGACTATGAGTTAACTTGTTTAATAAGTTCTATTACCTATTCAGCCTAGCAATAGAGACTATTACAGTGAGGCAATACTTACTGAAGATAACACTTAAAACCAGGTATTGTTCTTGCATACCAATGTTATAGAAGAATTTCTAGACCAGTAACATTTAGCGAATAGAGGACTAAAAATAGACTTGGGCTTTTAATGTTCATACAAAAACTATCAACACATTTAAAAATAATAAACCACATTTTAAAAACCAAATCAAACCATAGAGCAAGCCGCAAAGCGCGCGAAACACAAAGTAAAAAGAAATTAATAAAAAACAGAGGAGAAGAGAGAATTGTACGTGCCGACCGCGTGCAACACTTTTTGCATATTTGTAATTAATTAGATAGTTGCATCGGCAATAAACCTAATAGTGTTCTATTAGGTTTATTGCCGATGCAACTATCCACTATTTTCTTATACCTGGGCCTTAACAACAACAACAGAAGAAGCCGTAGCCTCTAGACCTGATGCAGATGGGTCCTCAAATGGCAATCAGGTAACGTATCTCGAAAAAATGTAGAATACATACTTGTCATTTTGTATCACGCGGATTTGCCGTGATTGTTCAAAAGATATTATCACCGCATTGTTATTACTTTATATTATTTAATTACAACAAATATAAAACACATTTTTGACACAGTAAGAAGCATGCAAATAGTAATTTGATTCAGTGGGTTTATAAATGTTAATAACAGTGCCGGTTAATTATTCATATCTAGATATTATTGGCATAAGCAGATTTCAATTAAAAAGACTTCAATTCAGAGGATCTAGTGCTAGGCGGATATATAACAGATGTTCTTTAATAATATACCTACGTAATGCATAAAATTGTGGTGACTTTGTAAAGTTTTTGAAGAAAAATTAAACAGTCACCTGTATATTTAAATGAGTACGTAAAATTTTAAGGCAAATTACTTTTTTATTAATTCAACATTTTGATCACGGAGTTCGGATTTCGCCAAAGGGAAAGTTGGCGAAACCCGAACTCCGAGATGAGTCAATGTTTATGATCATTTTTTTTTATTTTTATTAGAAATAGGTTAGCGTTTGTCTACACCCTGCCTGATGTTAAGCATCGGAATAGCCTAGGATAGAGAAGCTAACCTAGAAGGAACCGGTTTACTCTTGATTTGAAGAGACCCATATCGTACTTATCGGGAAATATAGACCCCGGCAAGGAGTTCCACATCTTCGCAGTACGTACAAAAAACGTGGACTCGAAGCGCTTCGTACGTATTTTGGGAATATCGACCATGTACTGATGGCGCCTCTCCGAGTGTCTTGTTGTCCGATAGAAGAAAGGGGAAGGCAGAACTAAGTTGTGCAGTTCCTCAGCACACTCTCCGAAATGTATCCGAAAAAAACCGACAAACTGGCAACCCTTCGTCGGTGCGCAAGGCTTTGCAACTGAGACTCGGCTACGTTGCCTATTAACTTTTTGGCGCTCCTCTCAATCGACTCCAGTGCCTCTAGTTGATACTTGGCGGAACCATCCCAAAGATGAGAACAGTACTCCATACATGCTCTATCTTGGGCTTTGTATAAAGTGAGCAGCTGATTTGGTGTAAAGTACTTTCTCACCTTCGAGAGGATGCCAAGCTTTTTGGAGGCTATTTGGGCCTTCGACTCAATATATGAGCCAAAATTTAGAGTCGATGAAAGAGCAACGCCTAACAGCTCAAGCTTGTCAGTAAACTGCACGGATACATCTCGGAAAGAAGGAGATAGTCGAAACGGCCTCTTCTTTGCGGAGAACAAACACGCCTGGTTTTTACTAGCGTTAAACTGAACCAGGTTGGCATCGCCCCAATCGGAGACTGCCTTAAGGGACAAGTTTAAGCGTTCAACCATGGCCTCTCTGAGCAACTCTATATCCGGCCGACTGGCCCGCGCATTGGAAGTGTAGCTCTCCACGGCCATGCTGTCGTCTGCATACCCAAAGGTACCGGGCTTCAGCAGATCGTTGATATGCAGCAGGAATAGCGTCGCAGAGAGTACAGACCCCTGGGGAACACCGGCATTGACAGCCATTTGCTCAGACGAGCAGCCGTCAACGACCACTCGTAATGACCGATCCCTCAGGAAATCCGAAATCCAAGCGCAAAATGCAGCAGGTAGACCGTATTTTGCATGTTGCTATATATTTGGAGATCTTCTTCTTCTTCTTTAACAGCCCGTTAACGTCCACTGATGAACATGGGCCTCCTCTTAAAATACCTTGGCAAGCCAGGATCGTTGAGGGATATTGCCATAATCACCACGCTTGGCAGACGGATTGGTGATCGCAGTAGGATGTAAACCTTGAGCTAATAGATGATGCTGCCCATCCATCAGCCATGTGTCCCTTAGTCGCCTTTTACGACACCCATGGGAGGACATGGGGTGATCTATTCTAAGCCGAAAACCACACGGCTTGGAGATCTTCACTGTTGTACAAACTATTATAAGAATCAGAATCAGCGCCATCTTGAGCTTTCGATAACAACTAACCTGTACTGCGCAATAGAATTTCGCAAATCAATTGTAACATATACAAGTCGCCTGTTAAGTGTTTTATAGATAGTAGGTATACATATTTACATTATCAGCCCATTTACGTCCACTGCTGAACCTCCTCTTCATAGAATTTGGCAAGTCAGGGTCGTTGGGGAATATTGCTTTTATCATCAAGTGATCGCAGTATGATGGTGAATATTCTAGAGTTGATAGATGCTGCTGCCCATCCATCAGCTGTATATCCCTTAGACAACTTATACGACACCCATGGAAAGACTTGGGGTGGTCTATTCTAGTTACATCAAAATTATAGATAGTGTCAATAAGCCCCCGCTGTCTGAGTCTTTAACAAGCTGTTGGTGCCCGGCTTCGCTTGTCATCAAATTCTGACATTTCCCGGGGATTTTACAATATCCCATTTTTTGTAAAATCCCAGGAACGTTTACCTTGTCCTGTCAAGACTTACCTTGTTATCAAAAATACTATATGAATAAAAATATAGTTACCCAAATTAGTCAAGTCATTCTCGAGTTATGCGCGTACATACATTTTGAAATTTCATTTTTATTATACTAGCTGTTTGTGCCCGGCTTCGCCCATCAGAATACGATTTCCTGTAGTTTAATTTTTATTTATACAAACCTCATCCCGATACTTAGAAATACAGTAAAAAATAATGTGCCAAATTAGTCAAGTCGTTCTCAGATTATGCGCGCACATAAATTTCTGCGATTCATACATACATACATATAATTACGCCTTTCACCCATGGGGGTAGGCAGAAACTACAGAACGCCACCTGCTACGATTCTTACACACTCCCTTCGCCTCGTCCACGATTTCTGCCATTCATTTTAATTTGTATATCTAGATAGATACTTACATAGAGTATTTTCTGTATTAATAAAATCACGTAATTACCACGTGAAAATAAAACCGGATGAATAAAACGGGGCATACCTACGGTACACATAATACCTACCCACCGCGAATGATGATACATTACTGATAACCTTTTAATTGCACGAAAATATTTGATTATTTTTAATTACTTACTGCTTTTTCTCATACCTAACTAGTTTATTAAATGAGTAACTCCCTACGCGCGCTTACAACCGCTTAACTACCCGTTACCGTGGGTATTTTATCATTAAATATAGCCTACTTTACTTCTGTATGACGTAGCTTTCTGATGGCGAAGGAAGTGTATTTTTTAAACCTTGTAAATTTGTAAAACCCCATAATAGTTTGTTACACAGCGGAGCTAATGAAAATTGTCGTAATAGTAGAAATCCAGACTGAATTGTTTTATTAAAATTTCCGAATACAACCTTATACTTAAAACAGTTGAAGAAATGGCTATGGTAAATAATTACGTGCTCGCACGTGTAATAAGTGATCTTATTTAGTATATTTGCCTTACACTGTGTACATCCTATGCTACCCTATTTCTTTTACTTTTTGGTCCAACCTATGCATAAGGTTGCCTGGAAGAGATCGCTTTTAGCGATAAGGCCGCCGATTGCAAAATATAATTAGGATAATTCTTATATGATGTTATCAAAGTTACTGTATTGTTTTATATTTTGCAATAAAGTGTACTTCTTCTTTTTCTTCTATTGGAAAGGGCTATATAACTTAATATTTTATTTCTAGTCTACCTAAATTTGCATGCCTTGTCTAGTAGGCGGAATATAAGTCACTATGTATGCTAAACCACCTGCAAATGTATTTTAAAACTTGTATATTCCTGCAAATAAATGATTATGATGTTTTAAATTTCGGGACGCGTTGCCGGACGCAGTCTTCTCCGTCGCGTCGGATAGAGTCGTTCAGGAACGTCATGCGTCAAGCGAAATGTATTTGTTCGTAAAGCCACTGCCACCGTACCCGTGTTGTCACGGCCTTAGACTAAACTTAAGAAATTATTTTTGTAGAATATACCATTTTAAACATTGTTTCATAATATAGGTTAGTAACATAGGATAATGACTTTAACCGTGTTTACCTCCTTTCCTAGATAAGTAATTAATACCTAGGTTAATGAGTTAATATTCTGTAATTAAAAACAACTTGATAAACAGTAACAAGGGACAAACAACAGAAAAATAATAAAGTTTTCTAAGTTCAATGATTATTTAACCTCCGAGCGACTTGTCAACAACTAATTTCAAGATAGGTGATAATTTTCCTAATTGCAACAAAATACTGCAGTGAATATGTATGTATATAAACTACGTACACGATACTTAAATTAGCGCAATATGATTACCTACACCTAAATAATAGTCATACTATCACCATATGTTTTAATATATATCTACTTATTACGTGAATATTTATTCACGTTTGCCAAACATAGTAGATTTATAGTATTTTTATCTCAAATAAAAATCAATTAGTTCATATGATCTAAATAGGTAATTAGGTATAGGTAGGTACTTCGCTGTCAAATCAAATTCAGCTTCTGCCTAAATATGAATTAAGAAAAAGCTTTCACTCCTTGCTGCTATATTCCCATCACCTATTGCATACTACAACCCTTCATGCTTCTTCTTATTCATCTTCATTCCATCCAAAGGTTGTCTGGAAGAGATCGCTGTCTGCGATAAGACCGCCGATTGTACATAACTAACCATTACTTTTTGCTATTTGTATTTGTGTTGTTATGTTGGTGTGCAATAAACAGTAGGTATCTTATCTTATCTTACATCCAATAAATTACGTCATTCGATTCAGAACAATCGATTTTATTTTCATTAATACCACACCGCCGGCCTTCCTGTGGGAATTTCATAATTAAATATTGCCTATTTTTTTTTTTTTTTTTTTGTTGTCCGGGAGGTAATGCATTGACGCATTCCCACCACCGCTGCAGCGTATTCGCGCGCTGGCGGTGGGATATGTGGGACTCTCCATAGCGTGGTATGCAATTAAATATTGCCTATTTAATTATGAAATTGTCAGTATTTAAGCGGAGTATGTGCAATTCTTTTTACCACGACTACCTGCCAAAGAAAGGTATTGGTACTACGTCCGTGACGTGACCCCCCTCGCCTTACCCACCCTTAGTTTACAAATATCATTCCGATGCCCTCGTAGACCCTAATAGTCCGCGAGGCTAATTCAGAATTTTGTGCAACTGTTCCTCTATCCCCCGCAATCGAACCCTCTGAACCTCGTTTAGTCGGTCGATGGCTGTCCCACAGCCATGGCATGTGGCATGGCACCCTCTTGCGCAGGTTGCTTAGCTGGTAGTTTTTATACCATTTATTTAGGCTGGAGCTCTGCTCACCTGCCCGTAGAAGAGGCAAAAGCCTGCTGGCTAACTACATAATGTCCGTCCGAAAAAAAACAGGCCCCGTATTAAACTCGTTGGAGAGGCCCTGCACCACACACTTTCGAGGCCCTTGTATCCCGTATCCGGGATCATAGATACGGCTTACGTAGATAGAGTCTCTGGTCACCAAATCACATGACGCCTGAGTCCAGCAGTTAAACGAATTAAACGATATTTATTCAGCACTTAGGTATTTACATACACTTGTACCTACTTTTCAAATATACACAATGAAATATGATTAATATAATTAAATACAACTAAAATCTATTGCGGATAAGGTAATGGTCTGTCTGCCAGTCTAGTATCATGTGATATGTATAGTAATAACAATAATTAATTCTATAATTAAAATCTTAATATAATTTAGCTCTATAGAAAGGGATTTTTACGTATAAGCGACACACGCCTGAGGGCACCCTTAATGGGCTAAGACTACGGCTCAGGGCATCGCTAATGCTATAAGAAATATTACTGTGACAATAATTATATTAAAAAAAAGAGGGTGTGATCACTGGCACGGACTACAGGTACTGGATCATCGGATTGGGACAGGGGGCCAACGCGGTCCTCGGTCTGTCCGGCGAGGACCCTAGCCTAGCTAACCTGCAGGTTTCTCTAGCTACCTAAGTGGACATTATACCTGTATAATGTCCACTGATGATCCAACGTATGATGCTGATGAAACAATTGAATATATCACCATCATAATCGTGCAATATCACTTACAATTATTACATAGTAAATACGATACATGTATCTATCAATCAATTAACTCGTAAGCGCCGGAGCCAATTATAACCGAAACCATATTTATCTAATGTAAATAAATAAAAAATGGGGTCTCATTAAAAAATTAAAAATGTGAACAACCTTCGTATCAAATGTCATCGGTCAACATACACGTGGTCACCGAGTGGCATGCAGTGACTGTACACGTTTTATTAAATAGTTTTAAGCATCTTGGAAGATGGTAACGGCAATACGGTAAATTCAAGTCATGCGTGGGGGGAAAGCTGTGTTATCCAGGGGAACGAACAGCTGGGGGGATTTTAGTGGGGAGGCGCGACTAACATGACGGTTGATTTTTGGAGGCAGAGTCCCACATACTCTTCGCTGCTGCGGGAATCACAAATTTGGTGATCCCTGCGAGAGTGAGAGAATGCGTTATGATTTTACGCCGGTCAATCGAAATTAAACATTAAAAATTTCCGAAATTAACTCTGTAAAAAGTTTGTAGATTAGAAATATCAATTTGTTTTGACAGAGCTGTCAAAATGAAAGCCATTTTACCTAAGTGGCGCCAACTGGTAGCGTACACATACATCCGCGGTTTATAGTTTTCTAACGACCCGCCCCGGCTTCACAGGGGTGCAATGCAGATGTTTTATACATAAAACCTTCCTCTTGAATCATTATATCTATTAATAAAAACGCATCAAAATCCATTGCGTCGTTGTAACTAAAGATCTAAGCATACATAAGTACAGACAGACTGCGGTAACGACTTTGTTTTATACTATGTAGGTAGTGATGTATAAAAAGTATAAAACTTCTTTTTCCTGGACATTATTTGTATTTTTATTTCACCAGTCTTCAAGATGAGCTCCAGCCTTAATTATAATGGGATGTTACGTTCAGGTACAGTTAGTCTATATTAATTATAAATATTAAAATTTAATTCTATGTTGGTTTGTTTGCATTGAATAGGCTACGAAAGTATTGGACCGAATTAAAAATTCTTTCACCAATAAACACCACGTTATCTATAAGTAACATAGTATTTAATTATGAAATTCCCATAGGAGCGGTAGCTACGCCGCTAAAACCGCGGGCGGGATTTTAGTAATGGTAATGTTAAAGAATTTTTATAATCATTGTTCAATAATAGGACAATCGTATCTATAGCACGCGTCAAGCACGATAGGTACCTATGCCTTCATTTTTTATAATTATTTTAAAAAGGTTATCTTTTCTTGTTATCAGAGACCATTGAGGGTCTTTTGATAGTGTTGTACATATTTATTGTATTGTACAATGCTTAATTACTCCATAGTAGAATTGTAATCATTTGCCGTGGTATAGCGTTTTAAATATTGGTTTCATTTTCGGAGGTCTTAGGTTTCAATGCCCACGTCAGACTAGAAATCTTTGTGCATAATCCAAGATTTCTTTTCGGGTCTGTTCGGTTGAGTGACTACCCCCCGCGCCTTATGAAGCCGTTGGTCCCGATTAGTATCATCATCTATAGAATGTATACCAGAGAACGGGCAGCAGCATTTCCCTGTATCTGTAATTACCAACATATTATTGCGGCTATGAAGCTGCCTGCCAAGCGTGGTGACAAAGGCGAAACCCCTTCCTTGGGTGGTGGCCCATGCTCAGCAGTGGACGTTATACGGGCTGATTGTTTATTATTTTAATATACATTATGTATATTCACTTTTAAAATCTAAAAAAATTAACACTACCTTCCATCTATATATTTGAAATATGTAAATAAGTGCGTAGTCATCCTGACTATTTAAAAAAAGAGAACATATATCATCAAAATATACGCTCCGACATAGAAACAGATGAAATCTACCAACTTCGACATTAAAAATGCACTCCTCAAGTCCTTTTGTTAAGTCAGTAAAAATATATAACAGATTACCAGAGACTATAAATATTTCATCAAAAAATTAAAAGAATTTTTAATGAATAAAAGTTATTATACTATTAACGAATATTTAAATGATAAATTTTAAATAAGTTAGAATGCAATATGAAAATAATAAATGTTTAAAAATGTAAATGAATACATAATACGCAATTTAATTCTTAAATAATTACTTAATACATTAAAATAAATACAATATTATCTCTTAGTACCAAAATGCTACATTGACCACTAACTGCCTACTTTACAAGACACCTCAAAGCTATATATCAGCTAAGCTAGTCACTCATCCATTCACACAATACATCAAACACAAAAAATAAATAAAAAAATGTTACCTATATTAAATTTAACTTTAATTAAATGTTTTATGCTATAGTGTTTTAGTTGTAAGCGTAAATTGTAAACTATAGAGTAATGTTTTACTTTTATATAAATTTAAAATTTTTATATTGTAGAAAATGCAGTGCCCTAACGGGGTTAATGTCTGGTTCTGTTACTTTAATATAACATCTTTGTAAAACCCATGAAAGCAATAAATAAATAAATAGTACTAATATTATAAATTGAAAGGATTTTTATTTTTGTTTAAAAAGCCACATTATCGAGGAATAACGTGAGTCATATTATATGAAAACATTCCCACGCGATCGGGAGCTACGAGGTTAAAACGTAACAAACTTAAACGTAGTTTGTGATAAACTTAAACAATCCAGTCATGTGATTGGTTTAAATTTGTGATCGGCACGTGTTGTAGGTGTGACTTTTAATATATTCATATAAGATTCGTAGGTACAATGATGTAATTAATTAATTAATAGTTATTCATTACATTGTTCGAAAATAATCTCAGATAGGTACCTAAAAGTTTTGCTGATACTATATATAATTGCTAAAATTTAGAACAATTTTTTAAACCAAGCTAAAGTTTAGATATTTTGACCGTTAAATCGATAATAATATAAGGTAGACTTGCCAACCATCCTCTTCAACAACAACAACAGTCCTGGATAGTTTGAAGCATCGTCCTGGGTTTTTAAAGCGCCCAGATAACGTCATTTAATTAAGAATTTGTGCCCCAATATTATTACTTGAATTTCATTTAATTAACATATATTTTCTACATATTCATTGAAATTTTGCTACTGTACAGGACGCCGCAATAGCGCCGTGTTTTTAAAACGAATTGTCCTGGTTAATTATGGTTGGCATATTTAATATAAGATACCTATCATTAATAAACCAATGGGCTTCTTGGACTCCTACTCCAAGTTATATGTAACAAATTAAAAGTCAAAAATATTGAACATGTATGATAACTTCGCCAATATTTTTGTCTTTTGTTCTCTTGCGTAATGTCATAAGTCTTTTAGAGTAGCAAAATGAAATTGTTGGTTATATAATATCACAGACACTCTTTATTTCCCCCTTGCTATGGCAATGTCAAACGGTGTGGTTTTAGCTTACGATAGACCATCCAAGGGAGACGAGAAGAGGCGACTAAGGGACATACACCTGATGGGTGGCCAGCAGCTTCTATCCACTCTAGGTTATTTAAAATCTTACTGCGATCACAAACCCGCCTGCCAAGGCTGGTGTTTATAGCAATATCCCTCAACGACCCTTGTTTACCAAGGTCTCTTTCGACGAAGCCCATGTTCAACACTGGATGTAAACGAGTGTCATAGTATGGCAATGTGACATTTAAACATTTCGCGACTAACAGATATGCGCCGGAGTCGCTGTCGTCTTTTTAAGTAATTACACCACACGAAATTAATAATCTGAAATGATATAATATTATTAAATAATATGGGTAATCACATACCAAGCGAATACATTAAGACATTTCGACATCATTGTTGTACACGCATGCGTTACACTTGATTACGTGCTAATGACAAATTACGTCATTTATTTATCGAATAATAACAAAAAATGGTAGCTATCGCCATAATACACGTTTAACGGTAATGCGTAACCTCAAAGGCCCAGCTTAATTAAATAAATATTCGTTTAAGATTATAATAATTAGCCATATCTTCGTCGTGTGACCAAGTCGATCATTTCAGTTTTAACGAGTTGAAGACGTGCAAGGTTAACTTTTAAGGAAAATGACTTTATATTTTATCAAATTAATTAGGAGCAAAAATATTGAATAGTTATATACACTCTAACTTTTCTATTGCACTCATAGAGATTCATCAAAACTAAAAAAAACTTAAAATACACATACTTTGATTGTCCAAATGGCTCAGTTCTTACGGTACTTGAATCTGGTGTTTTGTTCTGGGTTGAAAAGCATTGTTGGTTGCATTGTGCAACTGCAACTGCGCTCTACCATAACTATTTATTAAATCTGTGGCTCTACTGTACCTTAAACTAGCCTAAAAGCGGCCGCAGCCCAATGGCTAGAGCGACGGGCTTGTGGTCGTCGTCATTGCACTACCGACGTTAATCCACTCGCAACACAAGAATTTTAGCTTAGGACGAGAGTTTAACAAGGATATATTAATGTGCAAAACTCTGTTAGTAATGTTTAAAAAACATTACCTTAGAAGGGAAATGTTTCTTATCGGATGCCTACAATATATAGACGAAACACCCTTCAAGTTTCAAGTTCCATCAGCGATTTAGATTGTGCGTTGATCCACCAGTCAGTCAGTTATTCAGAACAAAGCGTTTTATTCATATAGATTAAGAAAAACTTTCATTACAACTCTATTTAGACAAATAAATAAAATTGAAGTGTCTACTAGTATTTTTGTTAACCAGCATTGAACTACTACGAGCTTGCACGAGGGTGCAAGCTTTTGGTAGTTCAATGGTGAGGATCGAACCGGCGACCACAAGCTCACAACTCCGGCGCCCTAGCCATTGGGCTAAGGGCGCTTTTAAGCTAGGTTAAGCTACCGTAGAGCGCAGTAAGCTACCGGTCAGACAATGCAACAAATAGTATTTTTCAACCTAATCCCGGATGGCAATCGAACCCAGAACAAAATACCAGATACAAGTACCGTAACAATTGAGCCATTTGTGCAGTCAAAGATAGTTGCACAAAATTCCCCTTATGAAACTAAAAGTCATCCCTTGAATCCCTTAATCTACCCGTCAGCCACCGCCCTGAGCCGAGGTCAGCCAGGTTGCTTTTATAGTTTGTAGTGTTTAAACCATTTATCTTGGAGCTCTGCTCGCTTTTATGCCCGGTGAAGTAGCAAAAGCCTCAGGGCTAACTAAAAAGTATTTGTATTTTATGTTTTAGTTTTGTTGAATCTCTACGTGTGCAATAGAAGAGGTAGAGTCTATAGACTTAATATTTTTGGTCTTAATTCTATACTAATATATTATAAAGAGGTAAAGTTTGTGAGAATATAATTTCTGAGGAGTTAGTAATTTAAATAGCATTATCATAAAAAGTGGTTGGTCCCATGGGATAGTTAAACTTCAACCCCGGATGCTGCGGCCGGAACAATTACAGATAAACATCTGGAGTGGAGTTAATTGCATTAGGTCGTGTTCTATATTGTGAGATAATTTGTGACCTTAGTGCTCTGCAGCGGTTTAAAACAGTCAGCGATTGCTATTACATTTCAATACCTGATTTCTTGACTCTAAAACATCCAGTCACGTACAGTCAATAATAGAGATAGGTTTACACCTTCTCTTTTAAAAGACTAGACTGCACTAGGGAAATTAATCACTTTACCAGTGGAGGACTTTACAAACACAGTTTACGGACACAATGTACACCCATTCTGTATCAATAATATAAATAAATATGTTTTTGTCTGCACGATAGCCGCTAATTCTTTATGGGTGAAGAGTGCGCTGCTAGCTGTTTACATATGCATGTAAACTATTCTCGTAAACGTGAATAAATTTAAAATGCATTCCACAATGTGTAAACCTATATCTTTTGTTGACTGTACATAGCTGTTGCTAGTACAGGCATCTTATTGAGTAAGCAATAAAATAAATAATAGTAAGACACAACCGTTTGGGAATAAATGTGTAGGTATGACTTCTAAAAAAATAAAATAAATTAACTACTAACTAACTGCTAGATATGAGCCCATGTTCACCTTAGGGAGGAAGGAGAGGAAAAACTTATTACTGTAATTGGCGTTACTACATGTGTGGTAGAGGTTACTCCAATTTGGAGCTGGCATTTCTTTATTCCGACTTGTATGAGCCTCAACTACAGTTGCTGTCCCAGCATAGATTTCTTTTATTTTTTTATTTATTTGCGATTATGTTGCACAAAAGAGACACTTATATTTTATTTAGTAGTAAAATGTTAATTTTATAGAACGAGCAGTTTTCAGATCGTGAAGAGAAGTCGCTAACGCTTATCCCAGATACCACCACACCATTTTCAAAGACTTTGCCCAGGACATTGTTAGAGCAGGACAGACAGACAACACAATAACCTCACTCGTCGCAAACGACAATTTAAAGCAAGTGAAAGTGGGAATACACAGTCACGCGGGTCCATTGTCCAAACGGGCAACCTCCGGCTGATTACAACAACCAACACAACCAGAGATAAAAAAAAAAGATGGAACACCCCTGAGTTGTCATCCAACCTGCGCGTGAAACTATAACTGTACGGAGATTTTTTCTCGCGCACCAGTAGTGCGACATACGCCAATCTAAACGCACGCATGAGGCTCGACCTCCTATCATACTTTAATTGTCTGCGTCGTAGGAATCTACCACGATGGTTAACATAGCCAGTGTTATAGTGTTCGTTCTAGTCAGTAATTTTATAAGTTTAGAATGTAGTTTGGGGAGTTGTGCCGGCTGCGCGAACGGGGAGATGAGCGTCACTGAGTTGACTCAGGTCCGAATTGAATTCGTAAAGCAACAGATACTGAAGAAGTTACGTCTGAGTAAAAAGCCGGCGGTGGCTTTGCCTTTGAACAGTCTGCCGATGCCGGTGGCGCAGGGACAGACGCTGAGCGCGGGGACAGACAAGCCGCCGGAGTTTGACGACTACTATGGAAGAACGGAACAGAAAATAGTATTTCCTGTTGAAGGTAAGGAGAATGTTGTATTTGTAGAAGGTATATTTATTTAATATACGGGTTATACGCTTGAATAGTGCGGCAATGCAGCTATCTGTAATTCAAAATTAATTCAGTGTTTATAACTTTAAAATTAAGTTACTTTTGATTTCGATCTATAAAATAATAGCAATACACACTGCACTTTTTATCATGGCACAGCGATTATAACCATCTTAAAGTTCATTGTGGTTATAGATTTGATACACGCAGAATCATTATTAATTCGTTCGTAATCCTAAAAGCGTATGTTTATAATGTTTTACGAGATACAGACATTTATGCGAGAGGTTTTATTTTTGATAATTATCTTCGCTTAATGTTTAACAACACGTATGTTAGAGATAGTATAGTTTCAGGAGGGTGAAATAACTAAAGAATTACATAAAGACGACAAAACAATATCAGTTAACTTTTTACTTTATTTTACGAGTTTCTCTTGGATGTGTGTTGCTATAATGTATATTCCGATTGTCTAGCAAATTACCACATTCATCAAATTCTATCATTTCAACTTTAGATTTTGAATCTAAAGTTGAAATGATAGAATTTGATGAATGTGGAAAGAAGAAGCGAATGAGGAGTGCCAGGTTCGAGACAGGTGGAATTCCTCTGTCTCCGTCTTCTCCTATGGGAGAAAGGTGTGATATGTATGTATGTATTATTTATTTTTTAATGCGTATCTTATTTATTAAGTAGTGGTTTGAGAATTGTACCGCTGTTCTACGAGGGACAGATAAAATAATACAATGTCCGGGAGATGTTTACATTGTCGTTAACAATTCATTCGCGTTTGATAACAACATAAAATAAGTAACTATTGGTTTATTATCAAACAATTGATTTATTAAAATTATTAATTAAAAAAAAAACCGGCCAAGTGCGAGTCGGACTCTCGCACGAAGGGTTCCGTACTAGTTGCAAGTGCCTACCTATTTTTGATATCAAGAATACAACAAGGAACATAGTATAAAAGTTCTTGTAGTTCGTTGTAACTTTGATCGATGTTAATAATATAGTTGATTGAATGAAAGGTAAATTGCGGTTTACGGTTTATGACGTATTAAAAAAAAACTACTGACTTGATCTCGTTCAAACCAATTTTCGGTGGTAGTTTGCATGGTTATGTACATCATATATTTTTTTTAGTTTTATCATTCTCTTATTTTAGAAGTTACAGGGGGGGGGACACACATTTTACCACTTTGGAAGTGTCTCTCGCGCAAACTATTCAGTTTAGAAAAAAGTGACATTACAAACCTCAACATCATTTTTGAAGACCTATTCATAGACACCACACAAGTATGGGAGCGACGAAAAAAAAATTTTTGAGTTTCAGTTCTATGTATGGGGAACCCCAAAATTTATAGTTTTTTTTCTATTTTTGTGTAAAAATCTTAATGCGGTTCACAAAATACATCTACTTACCAAGTTTCACCATTATAGTTCTTATAGTTTCGGAAAAAAGTGGCTGTGACATACGGACGGACAGACAGACAGACAGACAGACAGACAGACAGACAGACATGACGAATCTATAAGGGTTCCGTTTTTTGCCATTTGGCTACGGAACCCTAAAAATGATTAAAACTAGGGACTTTATTTGCATCTATAGCTTTAGGTTTCAATTTTCTATCGAGTGTTTGAATGTTACAACTTAATTAATCTTTGTTAGATCACTTTGGAATGTTGATGTTAAATCAATTTGACCCATAGTAGGTTAGGTACATATATTTTTAATGTTAATATTTTTTTTCATTTTATGTTTAACTGTTAGCTAAAGCGTCTTTTTCAGTAAAGATCTACGTTAATTTTTTAGGCGAAAATGTTTGTTACATAATGTACAGAACAGTTGCATTTTTTTATTAATTAATATACATGAACGCAAAAATATGACTATGTATTTTAAAAATTGGTCTAACATAAGCGCCTCACAAAAATCAGGACCCCATTGTGCTAATGACTTAGTTTTGTTATAATAACCACGCGTTGTAGACTGTTCCCTTAACGACGATGGTCATAGATGATAACAAGCGACCGGCCCCAACTTGGCGAGGCTGGAGCTCTGCTCGCCTTATTGCCCGGTGAAGTAGCAAAAGCCTCGTCAACGACATATGTCAGTCCGAGAAAAAATAAAGAAATCGGCCCCGATTTCGAGCGGGTGCTGATTTATTATCTTCCTTTTGAATCTATATACAATAAACTATTTAAAAAAAAACTCATCATCCGTGGCGGAAATTTTGAGATGCACTCATAAGGACAGACATACAGCGGTAAGCGACTTTGTTTTATATTAGGTAGTGATATGAAAACCGGGACCAGAATACGTGGCAGTCGAATCAAAGACCTTCACGCTCATACTGCACCTTTCAGATTACATCAGTTGTGTAGTGTCGCATAAATATCGTATGCAATTATGCTAATAAGGAAAACTGTATTAAAATTAATTATCTATTGAAGTACGTAAGAAGCAAGCTTTCTAAAAATAGATCTAAATATCATAGATATTAAATTTAAAATAGTGGGGGGAAATTCCGACTTTTAAAAGGTCATACACATGAGGTTTAATTCATATAAGGAAATTAATTTAATTTAAATTATTTTTATGAATATTACTTAGTAAAGTTAAAACAAGGTGTTTTTTATTTAGTTGCTTCATTTGTATTTATTAACTTTTAAACCATAAAGGCTTTGTCGTCCTAAGACTAATCTTATATAGTATCCATCAGTTTCTTGGTTCAACACTTGCAGTAATTTTCAAAGGCTTCTTTTGACGCTTTCTTTGCATTCATCCTTTTTTTTCTGCGGCATAATATAACTTCATAATGACACTTATAAAATATATTTTATCACAAAAGAAGGAACCAAAAAAAAAATTAGGGCATTTTTATTATTTGCCTTCTAAAATTAAATGTAATGCAAAATTAAATTTTCAAATTACACGTTTGTGTTTGGGCATATTGGTGTATCTACCTATGTATAAGAATTTCAAACAAGCTTAGGCCACACATTATTAATAGTCTTAGGCTTAGAATTAGGTGATAGAGTCCTTTTTCATAAGAAAATCTTGTGTTTCTAGTGTTGTTACGTAGGTAACATTGAAATTGCTCACAATGTGCTTGTTTAATCGAAAAAGGTACTAATAAAATTAGTTTGTTTTTTCTATGACGTTCCAATTTCTCCTTTTGAGGTCTCAATTGAATAAGTTGAGCGACAAAAAATAGCCTATGTTCTTTTCAAGATCATATATCTAAATCTATATCATAATTTTAGTAAAATGTGCTAAACTCAATTTTATGTTAAATTGTATATAAATTTACTATGATGTATTCAAACCGTACGAGTACAACATCAATTTCTTGTTGGAATGGTATCGAACTTTGATCTTTTCGTCGCACGTTCGCATCGCATGGTCAATGGGTCAGTCAATCTGCATTTTTTTGCTTATATCTAAAAATAGTTTTATTGGACTTTGGTATGTATTAGGTGTAGAAAATAATAATACCTAAATACGTGTGATACACGATCCACTTTATAAGATGATGAAATAAGAGTATTTGTGTCATTATATACCTATGTTTGTTTTTTTTAAGAGTAAATAATCAAACGATGACCTTAAACTAGAGAGAGAGAAGGATACTAGACTAGGGAAATTCATTCAACTTTTTAAAAAAAAATAATTGTCCGGGGCCTTTGCCTTACGAATACCTCCCGGTCCGCTGTCAAGGCGGTTTATGTGAGACTAACCCTTTCTGAAAAAAAAACGTAGTGCTCCAACCGTGCTGCTAGAGAAAAACTACCCACCAAAACCCGCCGGGTTCTCCTCTGTTCGCTAATGGACGGTCTCAGGTAACATATCGGCTTCTGGGATCCATCCGCCGGCCCGCAACAACTATGCTACGGGCCCTCCTGGACAAGTGAGAGGCCCCCCTACCTCGCCTCGGGAAATCCTTTTATCTAATTAAATCTATACTAATTTTGCTAACCAGCTGAAGAGTTGGTTTGCTTGTTTGATCTCAGGTTCGATAGCGGAAAGGTAGTAAATTAATAATGTTATTTGATAACTAGTTTTACACGCATGGTTTGACCCGCGGAACTCTCGTGTTTCTTAACTTCATAATAAAACATAGCCTTTAGCTTTCCTCAATAAATGAGCTATCTTACACTGCAATATTTTATTCAAATCGGACCAGTAGTTCCTGAGATTACCGCGTTAAAGCAAACAAACACACAAACTTTTCAGGTTTTGATATTAGTATAGACTATAGTAAGATCGATTGAGAATGAATCCTTGGAACAAATATGGTCCCTTGTGCATTTGCACAATAAATGTTTTATTAATCAGTAAGGGGAGGAATCTGATTGAGGAAATATTAATTGAATTTGCCTAAATTATTATCAGTTATTGTTAAAATGTAACTTTATCATCGCGGCACGCACACTCAGTATGATAAAAGTTTGTAAATATTATCGTAGTATTTATCAATTTTCAATTATATACATTGACTAGCTGTTTCCCGCCACATCATCCGCGTAAATGTCGTTTTCTCCATACAAACTTTTTGAAAAGACGTGGAAGTTTCTCTCAGGGATGAAACTTTTACAGATCCTTTCTTATCGGATGGCTACGTCATGTAGGTCGATCCGACCTGCCGGAGAAGAGTGCGCCCACGAATGCGACGCGTCCTCCCTCGCCCTCCCGACCTTTAGTTTGCAAAGAACCTTCCGATGGTCACGTAGAATCGAGAGTAGAGATTGCAAACCGGGCCCGGCGGGCCGGGCCCGCCCGGGCCCGGTGCTTATTTAGGCACCCACCGGGCCCCGCTATTCTTACCGGGCCCGGTCACCGGACCCGGTAAGTAAACCGCGGCTCGGGAATGTCAACTCGTAGAGTGTACGTTGGCATGACAACCACTGCGAGCTGCGTCTTTGCCGTTAGTAATAGTAACACTCACTAGTCTTAATAATCAAAGTTTAAGAAAAACATAATACTTTACTTTTAGTAAATAAGAATTTGTTTTGTTTATAACAAAGCTACCAAAGTTTGTCTATCTATCTAATCTAAATTGTTATGACACGTTTAGTACTTTAAGCTTCATTATTTTTTTTTTAATTTTAATATATGTTTTCTAATAGACACTATGAGTAAAGAAAAAGACCTGCTTGTTTATTTAAACTTAAAAAAATGAATAATTACTAATACAATGTTACTTTTCCGCCCACAAGTAAAAGTAATCAATTCTGTATTAAGTATGATTTTGAAACTTTAGTGAGACTTATTGTTCATAAGACAGTTTGAAATAAATATCAACCTTGAATCATTGTCTTTTTCATTCTTATATAGAACATTTTCATAAAATACTTTAGAGGATTCATCGCTAACACACAACCCGGCCGGGCCCGGCGGACCCGGCCGGGTTGAGAAACATACTGGGTTGCAATCACTACTCGAGACGCCCGCGAACTGTAAAGTGGAGCGACAGTTGTACAAAACTTCCCTAAAATACAAAAAGTGAAAATCCCATCGCCAGCGGCCCTGAGCCTTGGACCTCGCCTCGGCTCGGGTCCACAGGGGACGCCCTCTTGCGCAGGTTGCTTAGTTTTTAGTGTTTAAATTAAACCATTTATCTAGGCTGGAGCTCGTGGCTAACTAAATATGTCCGTCCGAAAAAAAAACCTCATGTAGATAATAATAGTAATCTTTATTAGCATGAAAAGAAAATGTTTTACAATATTTGTGAAGTCCCTGACCCCTGTGCTGTGAAATACCTGCGTTACAGAAACCTTTTTTTTGGGTTGGTCTTACGTAGGTAGCCACGAGGCTAAAGGAAGAATATGTAGAGGCGTCGTTGACACGCCTACAAATATTATTTTAACGAAAAGGCTTTGTTAACCATACTACAAATAATAATTGTGTAGGTACTATTTTGTTTTATTGAATTTCCCAATAGTAGGTATTATATATTTTCTACGGTTTTGAAAAAAATACTATTTCAGCATAAAAAAAGGGGGCAACCCTAGCGGGGAGCGACTTTATACTATGTAATAGTGTTTAGAAATACATTGTCTATGTTCTCATTGTGCAGGCTGCGTTTGCACCGAAAGTAGGTAAGCCTTGTGTCGTAATCCCCGCCATTTAATATAGAACAGTCTGCTGATAGTTGTCAAAAAATAAAAATGGTTTCATATATAAAATCAGAATATGACCGACTGATCGATCAACGCAAAGCGAAACCTGTGGGTCTAGAACCATTTTTGGGGTTAAGCTTAAGCGCAAGGTGTGCACAAAAGGATTTAAAAAAATTCAATTCCTAAGGGGGTGAAAAGGGGTAACAAAGTTTATATCAACAAATCGAAATGTACGACGATAAAGTCGCCGTCAACAGCTAGTGCATGAATGAAGTTACTACCTATTTAACTGAGGTGTTTGAAACAAAGCTTATAGGATGGAGTGACAAATCACTACATAGTATAAACAAAGTCGCTCCCCGCTGTCTGTCCGTCCCTATGTATGCTTAGATCATTAAAACTACGCAACAGATTATGATGCGGCTTTTTTTTTAAAGATAGAGTGATTCAAGAGGATGGTTTATATGTATGATACATCAACATTGCACCCGTGCGAAGCCGGGGCGGGTCGCTCGTATTGGAATAAGCGTAAGTTTGTAGGAGGTATTTTCATAAAGTATTTTTCCATTAATTAAACAGACACGGAACTAAAACTTAATTAAGTATGGAAATAGGATGTGGCGCACGTATTATATTAATTAGGTGTGTGAACGACATTATGTTACAGAATCTTTAAAAAATTTACATAAGATTTGTTTTAAGAAATCTGTAATTTTTCTTTTGTTTTTATATTTTATGGCGATGATTTTACGCCAAATTTATAGAATAATAAATTTAATGCTAAATTTAATTTATTGTTCTATAATATTAATTAAATTATTCTTTAAACTTGGTATGAATTGCACCGCACCGCTGCACATTTTTATTTTCGGACCCAATTTCGTAGTTAACCACAAGGAGACGACTTTTGATACTTCACCGGGCATAACCACTGCACCCCTCACTGGCAGGATTCAATAGGACGGGGGATGAAAAGAGGCATTTAAAATTATATATTCGGACATTATTATACAATTACTACTGTAACAAGTTGTAGCATAGGTTACGTAAAACTGTGCTATAATACCCTTCCCTGGTTGGAAAAAAAGGGGGTGACAAAAGTCCGTTAAGTGTAAATTAAACTTAAAAATAGGTTTGATTTGATGAAAGTAAACTTGGCAAAGTTAAAATATTAATAAAGAAATACACGTAACGAGTACATCAATTAACACTACTTACTTACTAATAATTAGGACCCCATAGAATAAAGCTACTGTTTACGCCGTCTTCATAAAGCATAGCTGTTCCTTTTGTCAACTATTTATTTATCAGCCAGTTTACGTCAACTGCTAAACATGGCCCTCCAGCAGAACTTGGCAAGCCAGGGTCGTTGCCTTAATCACCACGCTTGGTAGTCGAATTGGTAATCGCAGTAATATGGGATTATCTTCTTACTATTATCAAACTAAGTGCTACGGCGTAGTACAGCATTACTACGGTCCATAATAAATAATATAAATTGCTCGCGATGAACTAATAAAACTGTACAGGTTGTTATAGGTTATTTACTATCCGCCGTGCCTCGGAAAGCACGTTAAGCCGCTGGTCCCGATTGTTATAACATCATCTATAATAATCGAATATCAAGGAAAGGGCAGCAGCGTTTCCTTGCGTGGTACAACATAAACTGCGGTCACCAACCCGCCTGCCAAGCGTGGTGACTATGGCAAATACCTTCCCTCGGGAGGAGGCCCGTGTGAGGCTGATGATAATCGTTTAATTCCTTTGATTGCCCCAAACTCCAAAATTTTATTCAAATTGAATAATACCGAAGTGCTGAATAAACATTATTAATTTATTATCGTAGTTTCCACTACACTTCTCTACGTTTTATATTCCCTTCGCATCGTCATTTATCTCCTACGAACAATTTTTTATTTGTTTACTCTTGACACAAGTAGCTAGTATCTTAGGCCGAGAGGTCGAAAGTTATCGCGCACGCGGCGTAGGCGTGACTGCCTCTTACACTAAGCCAGGATGGATTGTCATGATTAAGTCATCGAATGATTGTTTTTTATGCTATACACGGTTATGTAATATAATGCCATGTGGCTTTGTATAGCCGACTTACACCCTATGTATGGGCAGCAGCATCAATAAACTCAAGGTTGCCTACCATCTCACCACGTTCACTAATCTACCTGCCAAGCGTGGTGATTATAGCAATATCCCTCAATGACCTTGGCTTGTTAAGGAGGCCCATGTTCAGCAGTGGACATAATCGGGTTGATGTAGGTAGTACCTATATTATTAATTTCATTAGATAATTAATTACGTTATATTACGTGTGAACTTAATTGGGGTAAACAAGTGCAAACACACCCCCCTATTACGTCAAAAACATTATGTCACACATAACATCTTTATATAAACTAATATATAATGCTGGAGAGTTTGTGTGTTTGCTTGAACGCGCTAATATCAGGAACTATTGAAACATTCTTTCAGTGTTAGTTAGCCATCGAGGAACGCTATTGGCTTAATTTAATTACTAGCGTCCCGCGCGCGGTTTTCCCTGCGTAACTCCCGTGCCCGTGGGAACTTCATAATTAAATATAGCCTATATTATTCAGTGATAACGTAGCATTCAAATGGTGAAAGAATTTTTAAAATCGGTCCAATACTTTTTGAGTTAATTCGTTACAAACATACTTACATACAAATCTTTCCTCTTTATAATATTAGTAAGTATAGATGAAGTTCTTACCAGAACTACTTACAGTTATGCTGATTTTCCACCAGAGGGGCGAGACGAGACGAGACGAGGAGGGAATTGAAATCGCACTGACCCTTTTTTGACTAACAATATTTATCGCGGTTCTCAGGTAATAATAGCAATGAACAACAATAAGCATCTCGCGAGAAGCGTGTTTCTGTTGCAAAGTAATTTATACTCTATATCGGAAGCAATACGGTTCATTTTTACACAAACAAATATTTCAATTCACGCCTCGCCTCGTCTCGTCTCGCCACACTGTTTTCACCAAAGATGCGCTGGGAGAGGATTGTATAATTGCCATACAAATTTCAATTCCCTCCTCGTCTAGTCTCGTCTCGCCCCTCTGGTGGAAAATCAGCATTAAGGTAAAACTAGTATTACAGATTTAAAATCGGTCCAGTAGTTTCATAGCTTATTGAATGTGTACCGACATCTAAAATAGCCGCACAACATCACAACACAACGAGCAGCGCCATCTAGCCCCTAGCATCCGAACTAACCTGTATCGCGCAATATAAGTTCTCAAGCCAATTCGAACATATACAAGTTCCGAACAGTAACAAATGGCCGGCAAAGAAGATCTTCATTTTCTGTGGAATACTACCAACCGTTCCTCTACAAATGCAAACCAACAATCAAATTAATCCCTTTAATAATATTAGTGTGGTTTCCAGCTTAGAATAGACCACCCCATGTCCTCCCATGGGTATCGTGAAAGGCGACTAAGGGACGTATTGCTGATGGATGGGCAGCAGCATCTATTAGCTCAAGGTTTGCATCTTACTGCGATCACCAATCCGTCTGCCAAGCGTGGTGATTATGGCAATATCCCTCAACAATCCTGGCTCGCGTAGGTCTTTTAAGAGGAGGCCCATGTTCAGCAGTGGATGTTATAACGGGCTGTTGATGATGATGATAATATAAGTGTAGATTGTCGCTGTTATGAAATGTTACGATATATTAATATGGCAATCGATTAATATGGCAATCGTGATTGTGTTAAGCGGCTACGGCTCAATGGCTAGGAGCGTCGGACTTGTGATCTTGAGGTCGCCGGTTCGATCCCCATCCATTGCACTACCGACGTGAACCGACCCGTAACACAATCATTTTAGCTTAGCACGAGGGGTTAACAGGAATACTAGCAGAGTGGCAAACTCTGCGAGAAATCTTAAAAACAAAAATGTGTTTTAGTTTATAACGGCTGCTTCCTGAGGTTCAGAAATATTAGATTTCTTGTCCGGTGACCTCGGAGACATACCGCTTCACGGAGGTTGAGAATTAGACTTTGTCCACTATTATTTATATTTACAATAAATAGAGCGACTGAACCAATTACATTAATTAAAGACACCGCTATCAAGTAAATTATGCTAATGTGAATATAATAATTCACTCGAATTCTGTCTGTTGATTCATACTTCATATATACATAGAACATATTATGTATTAGTAAACAAGATTTTATACGCGACTTTCGAAGTCTTCCTACAAAATTTTCACTCCCTTTTCACCCCCTTAGTAGTTGAATTTTTAAATATAATTTCTTAGTGCGTAGATAGATACATATATCCGTACAAAATTTCATGGTTCTAGACCCAGCGGTTTTAGTAACCAATGCTTTGATCGATCAGTCAGTCAGTTTCTGTTTTTAATATATAGAAATACTAGCTTTATGTTCACATAGGTACATTTCCCCCCATTTTCAACCCCTTAGGGGTTTAATTTTACAATATCCTTTTGTAGTGGACCTTTACGTCACAAAAGAAAGCCACGGTCCAAATATCACGTGTCTAGCTTCAGTAGTTTGGCTTCGGCGTTAATGAATCAGACAGTCAGGACATTTTACTTTATCTATACTAATATTGTACAAAGGATAGATTTTTATTTTTGTGTGTGAGTGAGTGTCTGTATGTTTGTCATGAATAAACTCTAAAACTACTGTGCCCATTCTATCGATACCGCGGGGCGCAGTTAGTAATTTGTAGTATACTCCTCATAGTTAAATATTAAGGCGCGGTGAATAGACGACTTTTACGTATTAGTTTTGTCACTGTTGCTCCGCGTAGAAATAAAAGAGAAGCGAAGAGACGCCGCGATGGCGCAACGTTTCGTTCGACTCGTTCGAGTTATTAAATACATTAATCCTTACAAATATCTTATTCCAATCGATAATTAAAAAAAGAGTTCCCTTTATTATTATATATTACATCACTGTTATTAATATTATCAAGATTTGTTTATAAATAATACAGTTACAATTGTTACAATTTCAATTTAAATGGTTATTTTATGGTTTTTTTTTATCGAGAAAATTTACCGAAAACCTGTTTTGAACACAATGGTCCCCCCATAAATATGATCAAGATTAACATATATTTTTTTTAGCTGCTCTAAAATGTAAACATTTGGCTAAAAAACTGTTTTGTGAAGCCTATTTTGACTAAGTACAGCGCCTTAAGTATAATCTTAGTTATGTAGGTATTCTCTTATTATATTATTTTATTGTTTACGTTCGCAAGTTAAACAAATAAACGATTTATCAAAAATAATTAATGCTACCTTTGTTTTTATCTTTTAAGTTATGAAAAAATACAATTGAGCCATAACACAAATATTAATTTTATAAACAATTAAATTCTATCCAGTCGACGTGGAAAGTTTTCAATTTTGAAGTTTTCATTTCAAAAGGAAGAAAAAAATTTACGTTCTCTAGAATAGTATACAATATAGTTAAAATTATAATTTCTCTCCAAGTTACCTACATTTTTTTTCGGACGTACATATTATGTAGTATGTGTGGCGAGAAGAGCTCCACGCTAGATAAATGCTTTAATAACTAGATATCGTGTACAAAGATGGATGTATCGTATGTATGTATGGATGAATGGATGGATGTTTGCCAGTCTTTAACGTAAAAACTACGGAATAATATATAACGCGGAAGAGTTTGTTTGTTTGTTTGCTTGATTCTCAGTATTAAATAGCGCATTTATTGAGTAAGGCTATAAGCTATATTATATTAGGAAGTTCCGACGGAAACTGGATTTACGCAGGTAAAACAGCGCGCGGGCAAGTAATTTTATAAGCTGCTTTAACATATAGGCTAAAAAACATCACGCTACAACCCACTGAAGTAGAATAGCATTCCAAGGCGGGGAAAACCACGAGACGCAGTTACTTATCTATATATATATATATATTAACATAAACATAAATAGGCAGTTCAACCGTGGTTACTACGCTTCCAAAGATTATCAGCGATATTTACAAAATATTGTTTATATAAAAAACATTTTGGAGGAAGCTTAAAGTTCATCGTTACAGATTTTTAATTAGCAATACAGATTGATGTAATGTTCTTAACGGACTTCGAAAAACATATATATACAATGTGTAGGTTTTTATAACCCTTCAATGTAAGAAGCCTATTTATAAATAAATTCAAAGTCTTTTTTTTTTTAAAGCACAAGTGTTGAAATAAATTGATTAAACACTACAATAAACTAAGCAACCTGCGTAAGAGGGCGTCCCCTGTGGTACTTGGACCTCGGCTCAGGGCGGTCGCTGGGGAAGAGATTGAGGGATTTAGACTTTTTGTATTTTAGGGAATTTTTGTGCAACAGTTGCTCTACTTTACAGTTCGCGGGCCTTTCGGACTTCAGGTCTACGAGGGCTTCGGAAGGTTCTTAGCAAACTAAGGGTCGGGAGGAAAATTTAGAGCCGTGGCCAAAATAATACTAAGTATGAAAAAAAGGCTATTATAAAATGGCTCATTATATGTAAACGACTTGCTTTTTTTTGGCTTGGGAGTTTTGTTATGACAAAATCACTTATTTACCAGAATATGGTGACATTGATAGGTGATATAAATAGTGTAACAGTTCCAACATACAGTACGCCTTTTTCCTGAAGATTTCTAATTTTATTTCAGGCCATTTAAGTTTATCTTTATGTCTTGCCATTACATTAAATGTATTAATAATCGTTCGTACATATACCTAGAACATATCTTAGGACAGGTAGGTACTAGATGACCTTTCTTATAATCTTCTCGGACCTTTACGTAGCATCATTCTTGGTATTGATAAAACTACACACAATATTCATTAGTATATAATATTGTTTGCTATACTTATAATTATCGGGGAATTTTATATGTTCCTAGAATAAATACACTATAAGCTAATATAATGTAGAAAACCTCCGTAGCGTAGCGATATTTGGCTCGCTTTATATCTCGGAGGTCGTGGGTTCGGTCCCCACGCCAGGAAATATTTGTGTGAATTCTAAAGATTTCTTTCCGGGTCTTGTTGGTTGAGGGAGTACCCCCCTTGCCTCGGAAAGCACGATAAGCCGTTGGTCCTGATTTTTATAACATCACCTATGATATAATAATCGTTTCCTTATGAATACAACGCAATACTGCGGTCACTAACCCGCCTGCCAAGGGTGGTGACTATGGCAAATACCCTCCCCTGGAGGAGGCCCAGGTTCAGCTTCATCATCACCATCACCATAATCCACTGTTGAACATGGGCCTTCTCCTATAAGGAGGGTTTTGAAGATAAAAAACAGGGAATCGCTGCTGCCCGTTCCTTGGTTTACGATTGTTATAGATCAGCGGTCGGCAACACGCGGCCCGCGGGCCACATGCGGCCTTCGGACTACTTAATTGCGGCCCGTTAATGTTTTGTAACCGTACCGCTATCGACCTTATACGTAATTAAGATCCAGCCTTAAGAACGCGCTTCACTCTGCCCAAGAACGAACAAATGAGGATGAAATTGACAATTTTTCGATGTGATGTGACCTTTATATCACACTTTATATAACCAAGGCCCATTGTCCCTTGTATGCCAAAAGGTTGCCGACCACTGTTATAGATGACTGGCTGCGCCCCGTGGTTTTACCCGCGTCACTATGTTCCAGTGGGTTGTAGCGTGGTATTTTGTAGCCTTTATGTTAATCCAGCTTATAAACTATCCGCGTGCAAACTTTCAGCCAAATCCGTTCAGTAGTTTTTGCGTGAAAGAGTAACAAACATAAATCGTATATTCTTACAATCTTTTGCTTTTATAATATTATTGTTATAGCAATCGGGACCAACAGCTTAACGTGCGTTCCTAGACTTTCACAAAGATTTCTTGTCCGGGGTGGGGATCGAACCCTCTACCTCTCCTGACTTAAAGCACGACTTATACTTCGGCACGACAGAGGATCGTCTATTTTAATTTGTAACAATAGGTACGAGAAGGCTATGAGCCGTGGGTAAATCAATAAAACGCTTGTTCCAACACATGTTACTTCTGTTATCGCGGGGTGACCCAGGGATCACTCCTTGGACCAATTAACATGGGGTCACTATAGTACGTTTGTATTTATGTTCATAAATTGTGACTAATTATCATTCAGTTATGTACAAACGTATGTATTATGTAAATATTGTGTGTGAATTTATAATTAGTGTCAGTGTTGGCCCTTTTTGCGCGTTTATTTCAAAGATGTGATCGTTTTTGTTATGTTAAGTGAAGGATGGCTTAGATAGGCTAACTTTTTTATTATTTCTCTATACTATAGCAATACATTGTCGTGGCAAATTCAAGATCTCTAATGTCTATAAATTCATTTTTCTTGAAAATCAATTAAAACTCCTTCGTGAAAATTAAGACTGTTGTTTCTTATCATATCCTACTAATATTATAAACGCGAAAGTTTGTAATATTATTAGTATGGATGGATGGATGTTTGTCACTCTTTCACGCCATAACTACTGAATGGAATTGGCTGAAATTTTGCACAATAGATTATACGCTGGATTAACATATAGGCTACAAAACATCACGCTCCGACCCACTGGAGCAGAGTAACGCGGGTAAAACCGCAGTAAATTAGTATATACTAATTTATTTTTAACTAGATTCCCACGCGCGGTTTCACTCGCGTAACTCCCGTTCCCGTAAGATCTTCATAATTATATACAGCCTATAGACTTTTTCGATAAATGGACTATCTGTCATTGAAAGAATTTTTCATATCGGCCTAGTAGTTCCTGAGATTAGCGCGTTCAAGCTTTATATATAAGTTTAGATATAGCCTATGTTATTTGCCTCCCGACCCTTAGTTTGCTAAGAACCTTCCGATGCCCTCGTAGACCCGAAGTCCGAGAGGCCCGCGAACTGTAAAGTACAGCAACAGTTGTACAAAATTCCCCAAATAAAACTAAAAGCCATAATCCCTCAATCTCCCCGTCAGCGACCGCCCTGAGCCGAGATCAAGTCCCACAGGGGACGCCCTCTTGCGCAGCTTGCTTAGTATGTAGTGTATAAACCATTTATCTAGGCTGGAGCTCTGCTCGCCTTTATGTCCGGTGAAGTAGCAAAAGCCTCGGGGCTAACTACTACTACGTCCGTCCGAAAAAAAAACCTTTGTTATTTCTGGGTAATATAGCATTCTAATGGGGAAATATTTTTTTGAAATCGGTTCTGTAGTTTCAGAATCTCTGAAACTACAGAACCGATTTCAAAAAAATTCAATGCAAACAAAAAAACGATCAATTTTATTTTTGCTTTGTTAAACCATAATATTACCACAATATGATTTCTTATTTACGTATTGTATGATTGTATTTAACTTAAGTTTTTAATAATAAGTAATTTTACTAATAACGTTTATTAACTACAAGGTCAGTTTTATCATTTAGTTTTTCGATAAACTTTTACTATTTTTAACTCCAATTAAGAAAGAAAAATAAATGAATAAGTTTGTACTTTGAGCAAAGGTAGATATTTTTCAATCCGTAAACATGATATGAAAGGAATTTCAAGCTGATGACTAATAATCTTATTTACTTGCTGTTGTTATTCCATTTTAATTGCTATTTACCAATAAACACTTAATTGAAACTGTTAATTATAATTGTAGGATTATGCTAACAAATCTGCGTATACGCGCTTTTAAAAAAACAACAATTAATAAAAGGTTTCATACTGGGATTCCTAACTGGACCCGTACAGAACTGCTCTGTACGACAAAAGTGTATTCCGTATGACCCGAAGAATTTAAAACAAACTACCTACTAAACTACAGAATACAGAAAAACATAGCGTATTCAAGGCTGTATTATAAGAGATTTTAGTAAAAAAAACCCTAGGTAATGTTTAATCACAATGTTTAATGACCAGGTTTAGTTAATGTGTGTACGTATAATTAATAAATCTACAGTATACTTATATACTTAACTGTAAAAAATTGTACGTCGAAATGCTATGTATAATATGAAATGGGCTGTATTATTTGTAAGAACTCTGTGAACTCATATTTAAGCGAATAAAATATTTGATTTGAGTGTATGTGCTCATATATTTTTAATAACTTTTATTTACGCAGCGCCTGTTCCCGTGGAAACGTTATAATGTTACTCCTGGTTACTAATTACCTATAAGTTGTCGTTAACCTAATATTAAATAACAAAAAAATATTCCCATAGTTTTTTTTTCTTAGTTATTAGTTTTTTATTGTTAGTATAATTTAAGATTTTAAAATTAAGCATTTTCATTTTGTTATAATAATGAAATAATGAATTTTATTCAGCACTTAGGTATTTACATACACTTGTACTTGTCAGAATTACAATGTAAGAAGATAAAATAATAAATAATTATAACTAACAAATAATTCTTACTCTATAAGATATCTGACTAAGTAATTAACAGTAGTAGCAAATCATACAAATCTACAGACTGCAAAGTCCGTCCGTCTGTCCTGTGATATTTATTGCAATTAACCAATTATTATTATTATTATAAGAAGAAATTAAAACCGCATCCAAATTGCAAGTGGTCACATTATATCTAAGTGGCACACACCTGAGGGCACCCTTATGGGGTTTAGGAACACGACCCAGGGTGCCACTGAAGTAAAAAGGTAGATATATTAAGAGGATGTGATCACCAGCACCGACTACAGGCGCTCAATCACAGGGCAGGGGTAGGGGCGCAACGCAGTCCTCGCCGGCGAGAATCCTACCCTAGCTAACCTGCATACATACTGCATGCATACATACTAATAAACTATATACTTTTATAACATTACATTGTTATTGTTATTTGTTGCAGGTGAATGTTTGACATCAGGGCGGTACCCCTTCAAGTGCTTGCAGTTCGAGCTGCCTCCCGACGTGGAGCCTGAGGAAGTCAACGTGGTGGAACTGTGGTTTTACAAGGTGAGCCTTAGTTTTACTTATATCATCATCCCTACAAACCTAAAACACTCTCATTTTCTTATTTTTTGAATGTTGAATGTTGTTAGTAAAATTTGCAATAAATCTAATATATTTTTTTAAAGTTTTGGAAGCACTCATTTCAAATACATATATATTAAGACAACTATGTTCGATTTCTGCTTTGCAATAGAAATTAATAGGCACAGAGAGTCGTCAGAACCGTCCAAAGTTTTCCTCAAGGTTTTAACTTAGAGCCAATTTTTCTCTGGCTAACTCCTCTCTTCTCTTTCAGGAAAGAGACCCATTAGACAATTACAACCAGACGTTTAATTTGTTCTTTCTAATAAACATGTTTACAAGCACATATAGTCAGAGACCTCGAAACCGATCAATGTTGCCCTCAAGGTCCCAACTTAGAGCCAATTTACCACCATTAAACAAACACTAAGTTCTCTCTTCTCTTTCAGGAAAGAGACCCATTAGACGAATACAATCAGACCTTCGTGATCTCCGAAGCGGCTCACTGGGATAGTCAGCAGCAGTTCAAGAAGACTAAGCCCATAGCCATCAAAGAGACCGACACGGGTGAGGGATGGGTGCGAGTTGAACTCGCTTGGGCTGTGCGAGTGTGGTTGGAAGGGAGAAAAAGGTTGCATACGCTGCACGTGGCCTGTAGAACTTGTCAGGTGTGTTAATTGATTACTTATTTCGAATTGGACACAAGTTATATGGCTTGTGTAAATGATATTAGCCCTTATCGAAATTGTATATTCAAATATCCTAAGCAGTTTTACTCAATTTGAAAACGATTTATTGAGTGCAAATTTGAGTTTCATTATTATATACACTTTGGCTCCTTTTTTATTTGTAGAATATATTATTTTAAGTAATTTGTAAAGAAACCCTTTCAGCTGGAGAATTTTACTTCATATTCGTGACAATATTTAACCATAAATAAACAGCACAAGATTAATTGATAGCAAGAATCTCAGACTATAGAAAAGTGTAAATATAGAGTGAACATAAAAAAAATTGAGCGCGGATGCTCACCCTTTATAGCTTATTTAAATAATCTGTGAGAGTCTAAATGATGGAATATATAAACTCATCAATCCATATTCTCCACAGTTACGGCGCGCTCCACTCTCCTTCCACGAGAAACACCGTCCCTTCTTAGTCCTTTACACCAAGTATGCTGGCAAACGTCGTAGAGGACGTGCCATAGAGTGCAGTGCCACCACCAGCGAGTGCTGCCGGGAGCCTCTGTACGTCAGCTTCAAAGAGCTGGGCTGGGACGACTGGATCATCCGCCCCGCTGGCTACCACGCCTACTTCTGTAAAGGAAGCTGTGCGCCAATCTCGGCTATTGCGAACAGCAATAGTTATCACCAAAATTTTATTAGGGTGAGTTAGTTTTTTTTTGTAAACTTTAAAATAATAATCATGCGCAATATTAATATAATGATGTCAGTAAATCGCTTTAGTCGTCGAATCTTGTTTTTTTATCGGACGGACATATATTGGCAGCAACTAGGCTTTTGCTTTACTTTTTAGGGGAGTATTGTGCAATTTTAGCTCTAATTTGTTTTAAAAAAAATGTGCATTGTTGTGCATGCAGGATAGTGCTGATTTCTTTGCAAAAGTAAGACTAGGCAATGAAAAACAAATACTCAAGTTAGGACTTCAAAGTTTATGTTTAGGCCTCCATCATTATCTTTATCATTATCATTTATCGTTTGGCCAATTTAATAATTAATCCTCTCTTTTTCCACAGAAATATTTCTACTCGGTCTCCGACAAGAAGTCAGAGTTTAAGCCATGTTGTGCTCCCACCACGTTCAGCTCTCTACAACTGCTCTACATGGACTCTACCAATACAGTGACTCAAAAGACTCTACCGAACATGGTGGTAGAGTCTTGCGGGTGTATGTGAGTGTTCAAGTGGACTGTGAAGACAGCAAATATACTGTTTATTAAAGACGCGTTAAGCGTTGGTTGGTGAAATAAAACTTGACCGTTGTCTTACTTGTCAATTGATTTATGGTCAAAAATTATGAAAGAATATTCACTTTAGCTTAATCTTATTAACCAGTAGAATTTTCTTTTTTTTATAATGGCATTAAACAATGAATTACATTTTATATTTAATGCTTTGAATATATTATTCATCATAAATTTTGTACTTGACCATATTTTTCAATAATTGATAAGATGGCGGCATATTTTTTTTTTTTATGTGGCAGTTATTCTGAGAGCGTTTTGGGTCAATTTGTAAATAAGCAAAATGTGATAAAGTATAAATGATAAGTGAACGAACGAGTTAGATGTAAAATTTATTATTTATAAATAGATAACAAGTATTATACATAAGAAATATATGGTTAAATAATTAAATATTGCCTAATAAAATGAGATACAATTATTTGATAACTTACAATTTTTTTCCACTAACTCCTTCGATCATGAATTGTTGTGATTTGTTTATGTTAATTTAATCATAACCAGTGCATTTATTTTTATTATATAATGTTAGTTGCGTGATTCGTTTTCTTTAGTTTATCGAGTTTTATGGCAAGATTTAATTGTGTTTTATTATAATTTTATCATAATTCATGAGCCCAAAGCCACCGCGCATATTTTTTGGGATTTGGCCATAGTTGCTTGCCAGGATTTGCCAGATCTTTCAGATCTTAAATTGGACATTTAACGTGCTTTCCGTAACACGGAGGGTAGTCTCCCCACCAACCAGATCCTGAATGATATATTTTCTGTAAAAAGTAGGTACGTAGGGCTTGACCCATTACAAATAATTATTTTACTTACCTTATGATTAAATATATAAATCAAAGAGAGATAATAATAAATTAGGAGTAGTAATTACCTATTTCAATATGTTAAGAGTTGGTACTTAACAATGTATCCAACCGTATTTTTTATTAATGACTGATGTCCAGCGGTGGGCGTTATGAAGCTAATGATGATGATGAACCATTTTCATTATTATTTTTTTAAATTGATGTATGATAAAACTCGTTAAACACTTAAAATATTTACGTTAATGTAAATGTAAGTATGATAAATTATCAAACTTTAACTAAGTTATTATTTAAGATATGTTCCTATTCAGTAGCCCTAAGGAAGTCTGACCAAACAAAATATTTATTTAGAATCAATTGTTTGTGAAAATATTTATATTTGTTTTATATATTTTTGGTCTCACTTGAAATGTACCTATATTTTGTAATAGTGTTCTCTTTTTTTTAATAGCATAAATTAACACCATATTTAAAAAATCTTGGCAGAATGGCTTATAAAAACATGTAAAGAATTTACTATGAAAAAAAAATGACTCATCTGTTAGTGCGACCGCCTTACCTATGGTGTGTATGCTCTGATGCTAAACACACACGTTATTTGAAGCTGTCTCCTTTACAAGCGCAAGTACTGTCATGTTTTAAGCTGTAATAGGCAATAACCTAAAACGCCGTAATTGTACCTATTACTTTTTACATAGTAAACTTTAATGTATAACCAAGTTTCAAGTTTATCAAATCAAATCAATGAATTTGTATAGGTTCCATATAATTAAATGGTAGGTATTGTAGTGATATCTACAGTAACAGCACAAAATACAATAAGACAAGCAGCGCCATCTAGCCCTTAGCATCCTAACTAACCTGTATCGCGCAATACAAGTTTGCGAGCCAATTCAAACATAACTATTCAATGAAATGCGGATCATTACCGATGGCACTAAAGTCCCCATAAGAGACGTTTTATAAAAGAGATTGAAGATTGATAAATTTCGATGACCGGTAGGTATCCACCGTAGCCTAATTGGTTAAGGCATTAGGGGCTTAACCTAAGGTAAAGGTTCGAGTCATGTCGGTGGTCGAATTGTATTAATCTCAATTATGAAATAACTATTAAAGTTATGAACATAATCCTTAAGAGTTACTTTTTGTAATTAAGCTTCTCATTTCGTACAGTTTTACGGAGTTTTAGCAATTGAATGATTTTGTTATTATGTATATTATTATTTTGAGCAGCTTATATTAAAAATGTACTTAAATATTGTCGTGTCCCAGTAATGTTTACTTATTTGATTTCACAGCGGTGTCTAAGTATTATAGTGTAAGACGAATTAGGAGGAATCCGAATTAAAATAAGATTATTTTTTATATATATGTTTTACTTACCTACTCACTTCCCCCTTGCACATACAACAACTAAAACAGCCCATATACGTCCACTGTTGAACATGGCCCTCTACTTAACAGACTTTGCAAGCCAGGGTGCCGCTACTCATCCAACAGTTAGTTGTGTGACGCCTCTTACTTCACCAGTCAAATGTCTTTATTCACATAGACACATTTAAAAATATTTTTAAATCATGTTCTTATGATGCGTCCTTTGTTTTTTATTCACTACCACCAGTTCTGGACGTGGCTACTCTGAGAAGAACTAGCAAGAAAATCAAAGGAATCCTTTTTTTTAATATGCACATAGCATGGTCTATTCTAAGCCGAAACCCACACGGCAGACATATTAGCACTAAATACACATAAGTACCTACTTGCTTTCTAGCAGGTACGTACGTGTATTTAAGCTAGATTAAAAATCAAGTTCAGCCAATGGGCCGTCATGTCGAGTCCCAGGAGCCGCGTCAGTCATCCAAGTGACGCCTCGACCACTACCTAAGCGAGCAACAGACAGAATTGCGATTTTTTTACCATAGCAAGGTAGGTGGTTACCTACTTCGGCCTTCACAGTACTCGATCAGTAGCCGGCCGTATATAATACTGTTCATTATTCTTCTCTAAAAAAAAAGTTGGCAACAATACCTACACATGACTGTTTTGTTGTTTAATTTTACACAATCATGTTCACTGAATGTCGTGTTTATATTTTATCGTGGATATCATATTTAATTAAGTTAGGTTTGTTACAAAATAATAATTTCGGGGAGCGTATAAAATTGCTTGCCGCTTGCGGCGTGGCGTAACAAGCGACGCGAGCGCCGTGTCATGCTCAGTTGGCGCGAAATGAAACTTCTTGTTCGCTTCGTTAAGTCAATTCAGATCCTTTTAATCGATTGTGGATTAATAAATATTTATATGATAGTAGGTAATACCTGACCTGATTCAGCCTGTAATATAGGTAAAATTTACAGAAAACCTTGACAAATTATATACTTATCTCAAACTTCCTCATGTATCGCTTCTGTACTTTTTAAGCAAAGCACGAACAGACAAACGCGACAGAAAACTTTATTTTACACTTTTTTAATGACCCCACACGTGTGTGAAAAATTATAACTTTTCAAATGTTTGTTTAATACCCGTGCCGGTAATGCCGTAAGCCGGGGCGGGCTGCTAGTTAAACATTATGATGAAACTTTTGAACGAAGTCGGCTATACTCGACAAATGCAAGCGTGCCCTGTATGGCAACGTCGGCTATACTCGACAGTAAACTAGTCACAGAAAAACACACAATATATACAATAACCATATTATTACTTGCTTTTATATATTTTATTGATACAGACGCACAAACTGAATCTCCAATGTATGGCAAACAGCAAATAAAAATACAGTTATTTAAATAGTTCATGCTTTGAAATGCCGTCTTACTAGACAGATGCGGCAAAAATACCAAGCCAAAATCGGCGTACCGAAAGCGAAGATCCGCGAGATTACAGGTTAGGGGAGGTTAACAGTATATAAAAATCAAACAAATAATAAACGAAATTAACACATTTAATAGCAACAGATCACAATAGAAATGCATATTCACACTAAAGCCCTTTGCGGACGGGCAGTGTCCATATATTTAGTTAACGTATACATGCAAGCTCACTCCACGAACTAAAATACTAATAATTACTTCAATACAATTCGCCCTTCGGAACAAAATATGCACACCTAGTTTCTATCAACAATGAAACTACGTATAATATTTACGCAATTTATCAATATAAAGCTTTATCATCAGTCGAATAATTAGAAATGATTTGCCTTAAAATTGTACTGCGATTGAGAACCGTGTGTGTGTCCGGTGAAGTAGAAAAAGCCTCATGGCTAAATACATAACGTCCGTCCGCAAAAAAAAATTGTTTATTATAAATTATGTGTACAAATCGCGAAAGTTTAAAAATAATAATGTCATATTATTAATACAAAAGGCGAATTCTTCTTAAATATTATAATTTAATATTTAGTAGACGGTAGGGATGCGTGCCGTCATAAGAAGACTAGGCTAAAATATCAGCGCTGTCGCAATAATCTTATTGCCGCCAGCGCCCTTATTTTATGGTTCATATAATCATGGTGAAATAATTTGTTACCATATATTCTTCTTAGACTTTTTATGCGCTGTAAATAAATAAATTTTCTAATTGAACTACAATAGACGAGCAATTTTTTGTTCCGAATTGCGAATGATGTATTGAAATTGTCAAGTACTAAATAAAAAAATTATATTTCATACAAATATAGTATAATTTATTGAAATTAATCGACTATATGAAAAATAATCGTTAATTGTTTATATTTAGTCGCCATTTTGACTAGATAGTCGGTTTTATTCAATAAAATATACTAGTCAAACTAGTGATTATTTTTAAAATAAATTATATAAGGGGGACGACCAGAGAACACTCAGATTATTTTTGTATTACAAAATATAATTAATTTACGTGAAATATAATTACCTCATTACTCATTACAGAACAAAACATTCTATGATGCATGATGGAGTTATATTTTTTGCTTTCTCCAATATTTTGATAATTTTATAATTATAGACACTTTAAGAGCATAAATATTCTGTCCGACAATTCCAATTTAATTGACACAGAAAGTCTTCAATCATAATCATATTTGGTTCGCATTGTATAAGATCAATAATTTAATTTTGCTTTTATTATAGTACATATTGTAATAAGATATATGTAAAAATCACAGAATTTATCAATACATTCAGATTGTTAATGTTCAAAAGGTCTGGAAATACAATACTAAATATGTATTTAACAACACTACCATTTGAGGCCGGCTCAAATATGTGCAAATTGTGCAATTTGAGCCTAAATCAAACTAGGTTTAAAATAGAAGCTTAGTAATTGGAGCCTCCAAAAACTTAGTTTTCATTTTATTAATTTACAATAAATTACAATATCGTTACTTGGGACGGACAAGTAAACTCAAGAGATTTGAAAACTTAATTTTTATATTGCCCCATACCAAATAGATTATGGCACTTAAGTCATTTTCAAATTACATAGTGATAATATTAATGGCTGAAATTATAAATTAAAGATAATATAGTTCATATTTCTTATGAAATAAAATTGTTGATAGATTCGATTTTCAACTTATATTAGGAATATTATCCAATTCAATCGTTCCTTGAACTCCAGCATCACTTAACGTTTAACTAGTTGGTAAGTTAGCCATGTGAGTTTGGCTGAAGTAAAATCAGTCAGGTGATTTAAAACTAGTTTAGATAGTTTTTAATAACCCTAAAATCAGTTGTCCTTTGGCCATTTCATTGAATGTCGGCAATTAACGGGTTAGCCATCTTATTAAATGGCTGATCCTGGTTCCAAATGGTTGCATTAAATTTAAGAAATAGAAAATTAAATAGTTCAAATTAACTTTACCACAAGAAATATAAATTATATAAAAGACTGTATATATGATTTTTTCTATGGAAATAAATTATAAATATACATAAATGGTGCACTTATGAATAAGAAATTAAATTTAAAATACACTTAATACTTAACAAACAACATTTTGGAATGAATTGTACAATCACAAGCCTTAGGATCATTTGCTTGGTGTACAGGTGTTGCCAGTTGTAGCAAAATAAAAAAAATGTGTTGCAAGAGAAAAATATTTTAAATAAATTTGTAAAATATGATGTTCCTGATAATTTATTTATAATAATTATACCGGGTGAGAATCGAAATAAGTACACCAGGTCTCAGGAGAATATACCGTAATCACTGAGCCATCAGTGCAGGTTCTCATTGATGACTAAATTATTATATTAATAATATGTTTTTTTAATTTCATTTTCACAACAATACGCCACGACCTGTACACAATAAAAGGCACGAAAACAAGCAATATACTTTTAGTAATCACTCAATTTATAAATCGTCAATCAAAGTGCGTCATCAAATTTATTTTAATCATCACTTAACGCTACAACTGTTACGTCGGTCAAACATTGTATAAAATAAATTATTTTTAAATATTTTCGCAAAATATTAAACAATTTTTAACACTCACACGTGACAATAAACAAAGCAAAAATGCTATCACTTTTATGCTATTAATCTCTTGCGGAAGCACCATAAAATTAACATACATACTTAAAAATATCTATAAATAACAAACTACAAAGCTACGCTACTTATTATAACATTAATTTTATTTTTACTTAATTGTGACACTTTAAAATTTTACGTAAGAATAAATTACGATATGTTTTCATCTGACAAGTCTTAAAAATTATGCTCAGTGAGTTCGTTATTGGGATTTTTTATTGATAAGAACTTAGTAATGGGAAAACTCCCACTTCAATCTCTTTCAATCTTTGGATACGTCAATTTTGTTAATATTAATCACGATCTCCTCGACTTTTAGCCAATCACAGACATTAAAAACCAACAAATATATATAACAATTATGTCACCGGAAAATAGTAAGAATCGTAAGTTGATCAACTTTCGTGCTACTCATATTGTTAAATTGAGTTGCCAGTTTCAGTAAACGCGCATAATTTTTATATTATTAAGTTAATTATTATTACACTTGACTTAACCTTACCAAACAATGACTATGCTATTTTTGTAACAAAAAAACTTCAACATCAATAAGTCCTATTGAACTCCATTGGTATAGGTTTTACCACCCGAAACTTCGTTATTTTATCAACTATCTACAAAGTTGATCAACTTACGATTCTAATTATTTTCCGGTGACATATACACCGTCATGTTCTAATTGTTGTTAATAAAGGACAGTACGATTTACACTCAGTATAACTATGTAAAAAAACCGCAAAAAGTCCTTTACGAAGACGACATTGGTAAACGTTTATGCTAAAATTGATGCTAAAAGGTTTTACGAACGGCACCTCTAACACAGGTTCGAAGTCATTTTAATCTATATTTTTTAAAACTATTAATTAATAGGATATATATCTAGACCTAAGAAGCATAAAGACGGATGTACTTATTCAGAAGCATTTGGTAGTAAGTGCCAGTTTACGATAAAGGCACTTACGACAAATGTTTCTGATGCACATCCGACCATTTGCTTCTGCGCTCTAGATATGATTTCACTCAGTATTAGCAACACCAAAAACATACGATGTATCTCATTATTAAGGAACTTAATTGTGTACTTAAAATACGTATTAAACCTAACCTAGGAATTTAATTTAGGTTTCATAATAGCATAGATTCTAAACACTAACATTAAATACTTAGTTACCTACCGAAAGTTCTCAAAGAACTTTCAAATGGGAAAATTCCCAATACAAGTTCTTATGCAATGGAAAAAAAACCCAATACTGTTAGATCACGGGTCGATTTTATAAAACCATCGGCTTTTATATTTAATAACTATAGTTAGATATTAACATCAATCGAAGTAAAATATCAATATCATCACTGTATTTTGAAGATTAAATATAATCACATCGCAATGGAAAACTTTAACGTGTCTATTACATCGTTTAATGTCCAATATATAAATATAAATGTAAATGTCAATGAACAGTCAAAATTTAAATATCCATTATTACTAAATAATTATTTTACTATGGCAATCTTTATAACACTTTTTAATAGGAATTTGTTCAAAAATCTGTCTTTTATTTCAAACTGCTTTGTATATTACCTTTCTACAGTTTTAGACTGTTTTATTTGATAGTTTAAAGTTCTTCATATGATTCCTACTTGACTTATTTTCCCATCACTTGTCTCCTGTGCCAGTGGTAAGTTTGGCGGTCTCACTGTCGGAGGGTGGTGCGGGTTCGGTGCTCTGGACCTTGATGACCATGGGCATGGGCGTAGTGGGTGGGTCCGGGCGCGTTGCTAGAGTTAAGGCACCAGAGTTCACGTCCTCGATGGCTTTGCGAAGCTAGAACAGTAAAGAAAGGTGCAATTAATTTTTGGATAAACACTAATAAAATTGTATTAAAGATTTCGGGGTTACAACTTAAATTATTTTTTATTTAGATTAAAACGTACCACGTAAAAACGATAGTCCTAATTAAAAACAAACACATATACACATTATAGGGACTCTTAAATATGAGTTTTAACTTTTTAATCATAAAGCCTAATTCAGGATTACAAATTTGTACAGCCTGGGTATTGAATCTTCAGCATAATAAAATCGATAGCTACAACTACTGTGTCACCAATGGAGTAATTACTTTACATTATCAGCCCATTTACGTCCACTGCTGGACACGGGTCTTCTCTCATTAACCCGACCACCCTTGGCATGTGGATTAGTGATCGCAGTAAGATGGGAGTTGTTGGGGATTATCAGATTATTAATTCTATAAATATGGCTGTAACTATAATATATTAATATCTGTATTTTAAGCAACTAATATTGACAGAGTTTTTTTTAGATAATGTAGAAGAAAAATAACAACAGACGATCGTATTTCCCGCCGAAACCGGCAAAGACAATTAAAATTCCATAGACGTGCCGATGTCGCGGTGACACTGTTCAAGGAGGTTCTATATGATTGTATGATTTGAACAGGAGTTTCTTTGAGCTGATAATAATGCTGCTGTCCATCTATCAGATGGCTTAGTCGCCTCTTACGTCACTTTAATAAGATATGAGGTGGTCTATTCTATAGGGCTAGTGTAATAATATTTCATTGTAAATATAACGTAAAGTTTACCTCTTTGAGCGACACGACTCCGATGAGTCGTCCGATGGCCGTCACGTACGCTCTGCTCACGCCCAGCGTCGAGAATAGCGAGTGGACCTGGGAAGCATTAATAGTAAATTTTTGCCAGTTATAGGGCAGTTTTTTGGTTTCCGTATAAAAATGAAAAAAATGTACTCTACTAAATGTAAAAGAATGGTGAAATCAAACACAAATGTGCAAAGTATTTTTTTTTTATCATCTAAAAGGGACAAAATTCGGGGGACAGATGTAGAAATTTAAAAAAGTTTGCAAACTTAACTGTGTAACATACCAAATAAAAGAGATAAATAGTTTCGATTTTATTCACTATATCATACATCAATTGAGACGCGCGAGTTCCACTCGCACTTGTTCATTTTTTGTCGTACGGACATTTATGTCGTTAGCCACGAGGCTTTTACTACTTTTCCGATGGATAGAGCATACCACCTCGTACGGCAAAGAAGATCTTAATCACCAACCTTCCTCTACAAATGTAATGTACCTTAAGCAGTGAGGTTCTCTCGACGAGCTGGAAGGGCGCGGGGTCGATGTGACAGATGTACAGGTTCTCATCTTCATAGTCGGGGTCGTCTGGATACTGGAAACAAGGATTTAAAAGAATGTAAGTAATATGTATTGACAACTTCTACGGTGGTATAAGGCGCATCTTAATTAATCGGGGTTTTTGTTTTTGGGTAAAATCAAGGATTTCTTTCCAAATCTGGTTGGTAGACGGTTCAAATGGTTGTTTACAGCAAAATCTTAAAATGATATAGTGTCTAATGTTGTATTAATAATACTACAGAACCTTCGTGCACGGGTCCGACTCCCACTTGGCCGGTTTTTTTTATCGAATAAACTATTACAAACATTTTAAGTTTTTAAAACAATTATATCTGATACCATACTAATTTATGGGCAAATAAATGGCACCTGATTTAGAAGTTGAAAGGAAATCGGTTGTCCTGGTATGGTCATGTGAAGAGGGATGATTCGTATGGGACGAAAACAGTAATGAATATGAATATAGATGGATGGAGAGGAAGAAGGAGACCAATGAGAAGATGGATGGATTGTGTAAGAAGTTATATAAAGGAATAGAGAGCGAATGATAGCGTTATAGCTGACTGGACAGAATAGTAGAGAAAAACGTGTTATGCCGACCCTTAACTTTTTTTTTGGACCGTCATATATGTTGTTAGCCATGAGGCTTTTGCTACTTGACCGGGCATAAAGGTAAGCACAGCTCCAGCCTCAATAAGCAACCCTAAATAAATTGAGATAAGGGCAGGGGGATGATGATGATACATACGGTGTCTCTCTTCCTTGCGATCTGCAGCATCCTGTCGAAGTCGATCTCTTTGGCCATCTCCATCTGTTCCCACGCCTTCTGGTCTTCGGGTGACATATCACACACGCGTTCTCGGGGCTGAAAAATAATAATATTAAGATTAACATCTCCTAAAAAATATTTGAAAACGCTCCAATAAAAAAAAATCCTAAGGGAATTAAACCGTATTACCTAGTGCTTAAAACTCGTTATCAAAAAGTGACATATTTGGTTTTGTGACACTATCAAATTAAAGCTGTGATATGTAGTCCAATATTACTATATACGTGTTATTATATACGTAGGTAAATAGAGAAAGACTCGTATGAAGCTAGGATAGGGTCCGGTCGTCCTTGCAAGGCGAGGCTCGCGACGCGTTCTATACTTCTGACCTAATCCCAGCCCGCGCTGGTTGATTCTAATTATATTTGTAATACGCGACTATCACATGGCACATTGGTAGATTTAAATTCTGTTTAATTTTAATTACTGTTGTAATGTGTACTTATTAATTAGTCAAGATTTTTTTTTCTTTGTATCTTTTTATCATTGTATTTGACTTACAATAAGTACGATCGATTCGTCTACATTATCAATAAACGTTTTCATAAAAAGGTAAAGTTTGATATATTATAAGGGGTAAACTGATTTTGAAAATTCTTTATTTATTTATTCTTTATTGTACACATGAAAAGACACAAGTTATGAAAATTCAACAATTAAAAATGATGTACAATGGCGAGCTTAACTCATTTATGAGTTTTCTTCCAGCAAACCATATTCAGAGTGAGATTTGTGATAAACGGGCAAGAACAAGAATTCTTTTACCAATAGAAAGCGATTATGTATAAGTGTCGTGATATGCCGGACAGGAAATCATTGTGTAAATTCTAAGATTTCATTCCGGGTCTGGTTGGTTGAGGGACTATCTCCGTGCCTCGGAAAGCACGTTAAGCCGTTTGTCCCGATTGTTATAATATCATCTATATTAATCGTATATCAAGGAACTGGCAGCAGAGTTTCCTCGTGTGGTACAACGTAATACTGCGGTCACCAACCCGCCTGCCAAGCGTGGTAACTATGGCAAATACCCTATCCCGCGACGAGGCCCATGTTCAGCAGTGGACGTTATACGGGCTGGTGATGATAACGCGGTTGAATACTTCAATAATAATTTAAAAGTTCATGTTATTTTGTTTACGCTTCAAAAGCTCAAGAAATTCTAAGTATATTGATTTTGTTCGAATTTTGACACAGTATATAACTTCCTACAATGATTGTTTTGTAAATACATAATATACAACTAAAAGTAGCTGATTTAAAATAGAACTAACTTATAAAATACTACTATTCTAAATCTATTCTACTTGGCAAGGTTCCCAGAATGCTGACAGCAATGAATGGCAATGCTTACCTGCTGTGCAAAGTAAAAACCAGCACTCAGAGAACGTGCCGCACTAAAGAGGGCCGCTGCGAGGTATTTATAAATTTGCTTGGCTCCCGGTTTCCACACCAAAAGGCACAATGTTTTGTCTTGCGTAAGTAACATACTTGCGAATGCAAGAAAACTGCTTTTTTAACTGTCATTACCAATAGATGGCGTTGTTTATCATAATAATCTTAAAAAGTACATATCTATCGGCGCAACCACATAAAATAAGCAAAGCAACAACACGTGATTAATGATAAACACATAAATACAATTACTCGTCTCATCATTGTGAATCAATGCATGATTTGATTTTAAATAGTTCATAGAAACACAAACAAGTTCATAAACATTTTTATTACTAGACTAATAAATAAGTATTCATGATCAAATTATGATTTGTAAATCGTTGAAATATTTGTAGAATTAATTATCTGAACACATAGTTTATCAATTAATTGTTTACTGTTTGTGAGCCGCTCGTTTAGTATAAATACGGCCGGCGGCGGACCGATTGCATTTCGGATTCGCCGCGCCGTCGAGACAACAACATCTCCCACTACGCTCGGACCGCACCTCCGCCGCCTGCCGGCGAACACCGGAATCACTTCGACACCCCGCCACAACAGTGACGGGAGTGTCGAGTAGCGGTCGCGTGACGCGCGCCCCCCCGATACCCGCGGGCTGAAGAGCCCCGCCCCCCCCCTGCGCACCTCACCGCGTAGCTTCGGCCCCCCGGAAAGCGGGGCACACTGCTGTATCGGCCTCCGGTCTGCCACCAGCGGCAAGCCCCGGAGGTTCGGTGCAGTGGGTGCTCTGTAGCCGGGGTACCCCCCGAGGCACGCGCTGCGCACCCCCCCCCCCCCTAAGGGGAAGAAGAAACCCGGCGAGATGTCGGGGCAACCGCCCCCATCAGCCGCGCGTCGGGCCACCCGGCCCCAACCACCGCCTACGTCCGGCGTGAGACGGCGGGTGTTCTCCCGGTCGACGCCGGCCGCTGTTAGGTCCATGATGGACCGAGCGGTGGCCGCCGATCGGGCGACCCACCGGACCACGCCGCCCGAATCACCCCTGCCGGAGTCGCCGGCATCACCACCAGGAGCGGGGGAGGGCCACTATGCGACCCACCCCCACCCGCAGCCGCCCCCCCCGGGCCCAACCGGGACCCAACGAACCGCCCCGGCCCGGCCATACTGGCCGGACTGGACGGACATATTACCGCCCGCGCCAACACCGCGCGAACTGCCCACCCTCCCCTTGACCCCCGTGCCGCAGAGCAAGGCGGCCGTCAGGAGGGAGCCACCGGCGACGAAGCCAGCCCCGCCTGCGCCACTCCCACAGAGGGCGCCCAAGGCGAAGGCGGCTAAACCGCCGGCTACCCGCACCGCGACGCCCACGCTTCTCCTGACCCCCGTGCCGCAAAGCAGGGCGGCCTCTAAGAGGGAGCGCCCGCCTGCGACTCGACAACCACCCCCGCCTGCGCCTCTGCAACAGAGGGCGCCGAAGGCGAGGAATCAAACCCCATCCCGCTGCCCCGCGCCGCCGACATCCGTTGCGCCGGGAAGATTTCCTTCCCCGCCGCAACCCTTCAAACGGGTCGACCTGGAGAGGACACCCCCGTTCGTCCTCACCGGTCCCCAAATACCGGAAGGGTCCCCCATGGAGGAGGGCCCCTCCTACGCCGCCATGGCGGCATCGCCGCGCACATCGCCGCGCCCCTCGCCGCGTGCATCGATGCAGGCCTCGCCACGCCTCGACGCCGTCCCCGCCGCTGCCAACACCACCACCGACGCCTCCCTGAAGCCAACCGGTCGCAGATTCCCACCCTTTGTGGTGGAGAAACTCCCGGATTGGCCGCGACATCTCAGGGAGATGAAGAAAGCCCTCGGCCACACCCCGAACGCGCGCCCGTATGGGAAGGGTGTGCGATTCATCCCGAGGACCGAGGAGGAGTACCGCTACGTCCAGCGGTACTTGTACACACTGGACCAAGCGGAGACCCCTTGGTTCTCCTACACCCTTCCCGACGAGCGGAGTTTGAAGGTGGCCATCCGAGGGCTGCCTGTCAACACCCAGCCGGAGGAGATCGAGCGCGAACTGACTGAGCTCGGCTTTAAGCCTGAGCTCGTCCGACCAATTCGCGCTCGTCAAGGACGCCCCGGCTGCATTTTCTTCGCGCAGCTGGCGAGGACTGCAAACCTCATGCCGGGCATATACGAAGTCACCGAGCTTCTGTGTATGCCCGGTGTGAAAATCGAGGCGTGGCGCGGCAAAAAAGGCCCTGCGCAATGCCACCGCTGCCAACAGTTCCGGCACTCGTCGCACCACTGCCACAGGCCGATTGCTTGTGTGCGGTGCGGCGAGCATCACAACGCCCGGGACTGTACGCGCCCCCGGGAGGAGCCGCCGACGTGCGCCAACTGTGGTGGGCCGCACACGGCTAATAACACCCAGTGCCCGGTCTTCCGGCGAGAAACTCGCAATAGGAAGGCCGGGACCGTCGCCAGGACCACCACAGGCGCTAGGCCTGTTGCCCACCGTCAGGTTGAGGAGGGGAACGCCCCGACCTCCCTGATGGCTGCCGCCAACGCCCCAGGGGGGCGTTCAAAGAAGACAAAACGCCAGCGGAAGCGCAAGGCGAAGGCCCAGACACAGAAGCCCATAGAGCCGACGACTGCTGTGGTCGCCGCCCCATCGGAGGGGACGAAGGCGAAGCAGCAGCCGGCACGAGACCCCAAGATGGCCAGCGTTATTGGTACCCTCCAGAGGGTGCTGATCGCGCTCCAGGAGCAGCGGGACCCCACCCAGCAGATCCTGCAGTGCCTCCTCGAGGCGTACCAATAGCGCGGAGAGGTCTCCTGCGCCCCCCCAGACTAGACTACCGCTCCCTTCACCTGTCGGCTGACGGTCGCCCCCGGGGACATTTCCCTGGCGGGCTTGACCTCGCCACACACTGAAGGGAGCGACGAACACCGGACTTAACGCAAGCGCCGCTAGCATGTTGGTCGCCCCTTCGGACTCGTCTGAAAGGGCTTGACCTCGCTAGCGGCGCCAACAAAGACATGGACGACCACGAGGGCCCCCGGGCCCCCACCCAATGACCCACCTGTCTTCACAGGTGGCGAGCGCTGCCACTGAAGAGGCCTCTGGCCTGACCAGTTTCCCCGGAGCTCACCAGAGTCTCCGCGGAAGACCTACGTCGATTGCATTTCATTCTTGTCCGAGCCGCCGGACCGTACAGAGCTCCTCCATTTACTTGAATAAACTTGAAGACCATATTTTGGAGTTTTGCTGTTACTATGGATCAACAACCCTCGATAGATAACCATCCTGATGAATGTGACGTCACCAATGATGACGTCACACCTTTTAAAAACAACGATTCTCGGCCTTCCTCGTTATATATTATTCCTCATATTCATATAACATATACTATACATACCAGTTGCACTTTCTTGTTAATAGAGGGGCTTCGGGGCAAAGATCCGGGGCTGAGCTGGTCGGGCAGGGCTCCCTCAACGTCCTGGAGTAGGGAGGAACGCTTGAAGATAGCTTCGAAGGCTGCTCGGATCCTGTGAGAAGAAAAGTGTTAAATATTGTTGACTGGTAACAAAGACATACATAACTATTACAATAAGTCAAAACACAAATCTCACATATGGATGCGAGACATGGACTTCGAACGAAATACATAGCAAAAGAATTTACAACCGCTAAATAGCAATGGAATATCGATAATGGACATATAGAGAGAATTAATAAAAGGAGACTAACAAGTAACATTATAGGGCGAATGTGAACGGAAGTGTTGGAAGGAGAAGGCCAAGGCGGATGTTCACGGTCAAATCGAGGACCTTCTTAAAAAAGGCCGGGTTATAAGAACACTTAACCGAAGGACATGTATGAGGAGATTACTGAATGTAGAAGAGGGAAGGTATTGGTCTCTGCCAAAGATGCGTGAATGTATGTCATCATTATCATAAACAGCCCGTTTACGTCTACTGCTAAACATGGGCCTCCTCTTAACAGACCTTGGCAAGCTAGGATCATTGAGGGATTTTGCCATAATCACCACGCTTGGCAGACGGATTGGTGATCGCAGTAAGATGTAAACCTTGAGCTAATAGATGCTGCTGCCCATCCATCAGCCGTATATCCCTTAGTCACCTTTTACGACACCCATGGGAGGACATGGGGTGGTCTATTCTAAGCCGGAAACCACACGGCAGCAGAATGTATGTATTTATATGTAAAGAAATATATTAAACGTAAGGAAAATGGGCATAGCAAAACTATTACAAATAAAACAAAGCTTACGGATATAATAACTAAAATAGATACAAAAATGTCAGTACACAGTGTCCTGTCTAGAGTGTGGACAGTCTTGATTCGCAACAGTCATGAAAAGTGGAGTTGTAAGACTACGAACTGGTACCCCAGATATGTGAAAAGAAGTAATGGAAGGCATGTCAAAAGATGGGAGGGCGAAATCAGGAAGAGAGTTGGAACCTAGAAGAGAAAAGCAGCACTAAATAGAAGTAGTTGGAGACAGCTGGTAGCCTTTGCCAATGAGCACTCTGAAATGAATGACGACTTAGATTTTACAGGATGTCTAATTAACCCATATTGTTCCAGGCGTGGACATATCCAAAAAACCTAACAGGATTTAAATCAAAAATTATTTATCGAGTTATATTTATTTATTTAAAAACTTGATGCACAACATGGTACAAAGGCGGACTTAATGCCAAAGGCATTCTCACCAGTCAACCTTAGGGTGATGCAGAGAATAAAATGGAAGGTGAACTTTTAAAGACAAGAAATTAGATAAATAAAAGAAATAAATACATACCTACATAATAAAACAATGACGTAGAATACACAAATAATTCAATAAACAAACTACTAATATTTGATAGTTACATAAATACATATAACAAATATTACAACATTTAGAAGCTAGAAGACTAATGCGATTCTGCCAACGATTTAAGCAAAAATGTTCTCGGGTTTTCTTTTTAAAATTATACCGGGTCTTTGCCATGCTGATTTCGAGTGGAAGATCGTTCCACAGAAGAAGGGTTTAACAAAGCAGGAAGAGTGCATAAAGCTAGAACGATGGGATGGACATTCATGTAAGCGGTTGTGAGACGATCGGAGAGTTTTATTGTGACTTGAATTAATGTATTGAAAGTTAGAAGAAAGATAAGCCGGAGAGTAGGGAGAATCTCATAGACAAAAAAAAGAGTGTAAAGTGCCCTTAGTGTTCTACGCTGCCGTATTGGCAACCAGCGTAGTTGAGTCTGATATAAACTGACGTGATCATATATACGAAGATTAAAAATTAATCGATTGCAGTTATCCAGAATACGGTCAAGTTTATTGAGTAGATATGCATTCAGGATTATATAATAAATGGTGTAACTAACCCGAGTTTGATTTGTGTTCTATACTAACCTAGTCTCAGCGCCAGTGACAGTGGTATACACGGAGGGTTGCGGAGTGGTGGGGGTGGGGGTGGCACTACCCCCCGAGGAGAGGCCGCGAGTCAACGTGAACGAGTTGGTCTTCTTCAGGATCGACTTCGGACGGAACAGCTGGCCTGGAGCTAGGAAGTTTGGTAATATTAATTAGAATAAATTTTCAATTGCATCATATATATAATATATACACTAGCATCCCGCACGGTTTCACCCTTCGCGTAACTCTCGTGAGTTAGTTTTTTTAATCTCGGTAACTACTGTTCAGATTTGAAAAAACTTTCAGTGTTATTTATATTCTATTTATCGAGGAGGACTAAAGGCTATATTTAATTATTAAGTTCTTACGCGGGTGAAACCGCGGGCGGGAAACTAGTTTACTTATAACTGCATCACCACTCTTAAACTAAGAGTATTAGTGCCCTCAAACTCCCTCTCGGAGGGTCCAGGGCCCAGGGGTTTGGAGCCCTGCTGAGCTACGATCCTCGGCTACAAGCTCACACAACTCCGGCGTTACAGTGCTTTCAGTAAAAATTGTTTGTTAGTTGTTGAAGATGTCTTACCAGGAATCAAACCTCCTTGGTCTTTGGTGGTGAGTGAAGATCCTCTGGTCATAGCACTTCCTGGGACTTGCAGCATGTCTGGTGCTGGAGTTACCTGCACAACAAAAAGAAAATCTTTACAATGTATATAGGGAACTCATAACAAAAACAATGTCTATCCGCTTTTTGTTCCAGTTATTCTCAGTAAAGGCTGGACCGATTTTGACAGACTTTTAACAAGTAGATAGCAAAATTTATAAGTAGGTTTAATATAGGCCACTTCTTATTTTGTCTATCTGTTTGATAGTCAATGTATTCCGCCTCATCTCTAAAACAAGGTACCGAATTAAACTTTAGGCTCCGCGCAAACGGGCCACCGACCACGGCCACTGGTGGCCAGCGACAGCCACTTCACATACTTTTTCAAAAAGTAGCGAGTGGCCGCCACCGGCTACACGTGTGCGGCGCGTCTATACAAATATATGAAAAAGTATGTTAAGTGGCTGTCGCTGGCCACCAGTGGCCGTGGTCGGTGGCCCGTTTGCGCGGAGCCTTACTGGTAGAAAGCTGGTAATAAAAGGTAATTCGGGCTTTTTTAAAATCACAGTTTTACAGTTTATAGATGAATAAATGCTTAAATGCTACCCACCTCGAACCTCGACGGCCTCCTCACTCGCTGTTTCCTCTCCTCATCTCGCCGCCTCTGCTCAGCCTCCCGGTGCCAAAGAGCCGCTATCTGCAGTCTCCTGTCTCTGCCCACTTGCTTCTCTATTACTTTTACCAGTTCCCAGCGGTGGATGGAGCCGAGAAGTACCATAGACGCTGGACTATCGACTAGCGGGAAACTCTTGATTGTCTGTCATGGTTTAAAAAAGAAGTTGGTATTTGAAATCATGGTAAAGTAACTGAAATTTGCAGCCATCTTAGTAAGAAACGCAACTTTTAGCGCCACTTTAAGCGGCCAGTACAATGGCGAGGGCGTCGGACTTGAGGTCGCCGGTTCGAACCCCACCCATTGCACTACCGACGTGGACCCTCTTGTTAACCCCTCGTGCTAAATTGCTTGTGGTATGTGGTACGTCGGTAGTGCAATGGGTGGGTATCGAATCAGCGACGTTTACGATAAAGGCACATACGAAAAACGTTTGTGACGTATAATAACACATTTGACCTTATACTTCTAAGCTCTAGATATATTAAATTAATATTTTAAAGAAAAATAAACTTAATATTAAATAATTGATTTCTCAAAATTCTGGTCACTGTTACATAGAACCATTTCGAGACCCTCTACATTAGGTGTATGGATGTGAGTACCTTATTTTCCTTGAGCAAGTCCTTAAGCTGCTGGAAGGTCATTCTGTTCCATATGTACTTCACGTCACGTACCATGAAGTCTTCGACGCAAATGTCATACATACCTGAAAAAAAATATTACATTTAAAAATATTGAACATCAGCATTCGCACGGGTGCAATGCTGTATATTATACACATAGACCTTCCTCTTAAATCACTCTATCTATTAAAATAAACCGCATCAAAACCCGTTACGAAGTTTTAAAGATCTAAGCATATGTAGGGACAGACGGACACGGGTAGCGACTTTGTTTTATATATATTATTATGCTTACATACAAGTTACTCTTGTTTAGGGTTACCAGATGAAAAGATCAAAAGTCCGGAGAAAAGGCCTGATTTCCATTGAAAAATCCTGAAATCCCAGGACAAATCCTGAGATATGGTAACCCTACTTTTGTTGTTCTAAGCAGGGGCTTAACTAACAGAGTTATGTAAACTGAGAGATTATTAGGATTCCGTATCCAAGGGTAAAAGCTGGACCCTATTCCACTAGGTGTTTCTATGCCTGTCACCGGACTGTATCCGTGATAGCTAGACAGTTCAATTTTCTTAGATGATGTATTTCTATTGTGGGTATAACAACAAATATACTTAAACATAATAAAATTAATATTTAAGGCGTTATTTCAGCTTCGGCTCTAGTCAAAGGTGGTGCTCGCAAAGAAGAGTGCGACCGCAAACAAGACACGTCCCCCCTCACCCGCCCGACCTTTAGTTTGCAAAGACCTTTCCGATACTCTCGTAGACCCGAAGTCCGAGAGGCTCGCGAGCTGTAACGATAGTTGCAAAAACCCTAGACAACTAAAAGTCACAATCCCTCAATCCCTCGGTCAGCGACCGCCCTGCGTCCAAGTCCCAAGGGGCGCCCTCTTGCGCTGGTTGCTTAGTTTGTAGTATTTAAAGCATTTATCGCGGCTGGAACTCTGCTTGCCCTTATGCCCGATGTGGTAGCAAGAGCGTCCTGGCGAACTACATAATTTCCATCCGGAACAAAGGCAGAAGTTAGAGGTGCCTCCAAAACGCCAAAATAAACGCACCATTCCTGTCAGCTAAAATAACCCCGTTCCCCTTGAATTAATATGATTGCATTCGTTTTCTTTACGTAATCCACTTTATAGTGATTCAGCAAACATAGTTAACATATTAACACATAAAACATCTGTTTATATATTAAATAATGGGTAATAAATAATATAAATGTCCACGATTTCATTCAGCATACATAACGATACACTTGGTAAAACAGTACTTACTATTAAAATATAACTTAATTTTTTTTGTATTATTACCTACAAAAGATAAATTGTGTAGCCAAGCGGTATATGTTTAGAACAGAGGTCTCCAAACTACGGCCCGCGGGCTAAATCCGGCCCGCCAGTGGCAACAATCCGGCCCGCGACATCTTAAAGACTAGTGTCATCGATCAAGCCCGCGCATCTAATGTCTTATTGTTGTTACTATTGCTGTGATAAGTTGAAAAAGATAATACAATATGATAATTACTCGGTCGCACAATTTACACTAGTCTAGAAATAAGAGTATAGAGGATAGAAAAATTAAAACAGTTTTGGCCCTTCGAACATATTGAAAAAATCGTTATGGCCCTAAGGCGTCAAAGTTTGGAGACCCCTGGTTTAGAAGGTCGTGGGTTTGTTTCCCGTTCGATTCCATACTTACATTTTTCTACCCCTTAGCCTATCTCTGAAAGTACAGTTACTGTACTTACAGCTAAGTCTGAGTGATCAAGACGTCAACTATGACCAAAGTCGGATTTAAGGGAGGGCATACAACAGAGACTTCGAAAAAAATCTTTCATTCCGCCAAGTAAAAATATAAAATCTGGTAACAACTTTTCTCTTTATTTTTTTCGCTATTTTACCTTTATCCCTCTCTACAGAACGTTATAGAAACATGATTATATTGTTCCTAAATATGTGCAAAAACGATTCATCTATAATATATGTTAATCAGGCAATCATTTATCAAAGCTCCAAATCGTTCTGATAAGTGTTAACAAATTGACTATCCTATCTTTAGATTTAATAATTTGTGCCAAGGGCCTCCACTACTTCGTTGCCCCGATGCCTCCAGACCTCTAAATCCGGCTCTGAATATGACCACTGTATATTAGAGAACCAGCAATAGCGATTAGAGCATTAAAACATGATAGAGCTGGTACAGCCATAGCAACCACGATTGTTAGGTTTCCGCGCGCCGTTTCTACTGTTCCCGTGGGAACTTCGTTATTGAAAACAGCTTATGACTCCAGGATACTGTAGCTCTTGAATGGTGAAAGATTTTAAAAATGGATCCAGTAGTTCCCAAGCTTATTCAACGCAAATAAACCAACATTTTAATCTTTCTTCTTTGTAACATCAGTCACTTTGATTTATATTAATACAGCTGTATTATGTATAAACATAGGTTATAAAAAGACTTTAAAATTGGTTGTACATCATATATGACGAGGTGGCCGAGTGGTTAAGGCGTTGGACTGCTAATCCAATGTGCTCTGCACGCGTGGGTTCGAATCCCATCCTCGTCGATATTTTTATTATATTGGGGAAGGACATTTCTATTTAAATTGTGTTATAGATCGGAAAGATACGTATGTGTTTCTATAAAAATCATCGCAATCTTATTTTAATTTTTCAAAAAGAAATTATGTTTATAACTAGAACTGGTGGCTTAGTAATTTTGTTGTCTATGACAACATATACAAAATTTCGCGTTGCTATGTATTGACATAGCAACGCGAAATTTTGGACCTCGGCTAAGGGTAATCACTGGCATTGGCCAGTGATTACCCTGAGCCGAGGTCCAAGTCCCACAGGGGACGCCCTCTTGCGCAGGTTGCTTAGTTTGTAGTTTTTAAACCATTCATTAAGGTTGGAGCTCTGCTCGCCATTATGTCCGGTGAAGTAGCAAAAGCCTCGTGGCTAACTATATAACCGACAAGAAAAGCGTCAATGCGTCATATTTTGACATTTTGCGATAAATTATTAGTGTCGCATTTTTTAACGTTATAATCCTGCCGGGCTGTGTCATCAGCGAGTATATTTTTGCATTTACAATTGTGTAAGAAGAAACGACTCACATTACATTGTTTATTGGTGTCGAAGTAGCCCCATGACTATAGATTGCAATTTATTTTAGAGTAAAATAAGCAAAACCATATAGAAAGATTGTAAGGAACTATATCAATATTGGCTGAAGATTATTTTATAAATACACTAGCGGCCCGCCCCGGCTTCGCACGGGTGGACTTTTATACCCTACCCCTGCCCTACCCTACCCCTACCCTACTCCTACCCTACCCCTACCCTACCCCTACCCCTATCCTACTCTACCCTACCCTACCCCTACCCCTACCCTACACCTACCCTACCCTACCCCTACCCTACCCCTACCATACCCCTACCCTACCCCTACCCTACCCTACCCTACCCTACCTACCCTACCCTACCCTACCCTACCCTACCCCTACCCTACCCTACCCCTACCCCTACCCTACCCTACCCTAACCTACCCTACCCTACCCTACCCTACCCTACCCTACCCTACCCCTACCCAAAAGTATCCTATGTCCTTCAGCCAAATCGGTTCAGCCGTTCTTGAGTTATAAATAGTGTAACTAACACGACTTTCTTTTGTTTTTAAAATGTATTCTGCTATTCGGGACGGAAACAAATCCAACAAATCAAAAACCATGGCAATCGGTCCAGCCGTTCTCGAGTTATAAGTGTTGTAACAAACACGACTTTCTTTTATATATATAGACTAGCGGCCCGCCCCGGCTTCGCACGGGTGGACTTTTATACCCTACCCCTGCCCTACCCCTACCCTAACCCTACCCTACTCCTACCCTACCCCTACCCTACCCCTACCCCTACCCTACCCCTACCCTACCCCTACCCCTACCCTACTCCTACCCTACACCTACCCTCCCCTACCCCTACCCTACCCTACCCCTACCCTACCACTACCCTACCCCTACCCTGCCCCTACCCTACCCCTACCCTACCCCTACCCTACCCTACCCCTACCCTACCCTACCCTACCCTACCCCTACCCTACCCTATCCTACCCCTACCCAAAAGTATCCTATGTCCTTCTCCCAGTTCTTAGCTACCTCCCTACCAATTTTCAGCCAAATCGGTTCAGCCGTTCTTGAGTTATAAATAGTGTAACTAACACGACTTTCTTTTGTTTTTAAAATGTATTCTGCTATTCGGGACGGAAACAAATCCAACAAATCAAAAACCATGGCAATCGGTCCAGCCGTTCTCGAGTTATAAGTGTTGTAACAAACACGACTTTCTTTTATATATATAGATGTCGATAAAAGTGTTTATATTTTCTACCAGAAACAATGCTGATGTATACATATAAAACTTTCTCTTGAATAATTAAAAAAAAACCGCATCTAAATCCGTTGCCTAGTTTTAAAGATCTTAGCATAAATAGGGATAGACAGTGGAAAGCGACTTTGTTTTATACTACATCGTGATATAAACGGTAATGGATTCCATGACCTAAAATCTGTTATAAATTCCAGTAAAAATAAAAAAGCTTTCGACGAGGATGGGATTCGAACTCACGCGTGCAGAGCACATTGGATTAGCAGTCCAACGCCTTAACCACTCGGCCACCTCGTCACATACTTGATACATCAATTGTTAAGAATAATAAAAACTAAATATATAGTTAACGACACAATAATCCTTCATATTATATTAGTAATCTATACTTTACACTAATACTAAAATATGCGCTAACTCAGAAACTACTGGTCCGATTTGAGAATTCCTTTCACTGTTAGATAGCACATTTATCGAGGAAGGCTTTATGCTATTTTTAATTGGGAAGTTCCTACGGGAACGGGAGTTACGCGGGTGAAACCGCACGCGGAGATCTAGTATAAATATGTTTGCTACAAGTGTACAATATGAGTGATACAATCACAAGACGAGGTGGCCGAGTGGTTAAGGCGTTGGACTGCTAATCCAATGTGCTCAAATCCCATCCTCGTCGATATGTTTTCTCTTAGACGGACATATGTTAGCCACGAAGCTTTTGCTATTTCACCGAGCATAAAGGTGAGCAGAGCTCCAGCCTTACTAAATTATTTTAAAATTACTAACTTAGTAAACCTACGCAAGGGCAAACCTCTGGGCGGTCGCTGACGGGGAAGTAAAGGAACGAAGATTTTATATTTTAAGGGAAATTTTGTGCTACTGTCGCTCTAATTTACAGTTTTTAGACCTAGTAGAACCGAAGCCCGAGAGGCCCCTCTCGGATTTCGGGTTTACGAAGGCATCAGATGGTCAAATGTTTTTTTTTTCCAGAATGTGTGATATAAATCGGAAGGGACTAACACGGATTAACACCACGGTCCACTTCACAACAACTTCGCATTCAAGAGGATTTTCTTCGGCTAAAAGTTATATTACACGTTTAGTCTTCATATCATTGATTACCTACAACCAAATTTTACTTTGTATTATCTATACAAATATTATTAAGAGGAGAGATTTGTATTTTTTCGTATTCAAAAACTTCTGGCCGGATTTCGATAATTCATTCTTACCATTAGAATGCTACATTATCCCTGAGTAGCATATGCTATTAATGATGAAGTTCCCAAGGGATCGGGAGATATGCGGGTAAAATCGCGCGTGGCTTGTCTGATGACAAGCCACGCGGGATTACACGACACTTAACTCTTTACCAGGCAGTAGGTATGTTTAGAATTGATTGGTTTTGATCTTTATTACAAGCAGATAAAGTTCAAAATATAGTGGGTTCCATATTCCCTCTGCCTGTTAAAGGGTTAAAAATATCGATTTATATTGATATATAAACCGAGATTTTGAAGTGTCGCTAATATTCAGCGAAATTATTTATTAGTAGCTGCGCCCCGCGGTTGTACCCGCGTTACTCTGCTCAAGTGGGTCGAAGCGTGACATTTTCTAGCCTATATGTTAATCTAGCGTATAACACTCGGTGCAAAATTTCTGCCAGTTCCGTTCAGTAGTTTTTTTATTTTTTTTTTATTTGCCCTTCGTCTTATGACACTTAGAGGTAGTTTGTGTATGTTACTTTAATAATACCTATTAAACAAGGTTACATAAATACTAGACTTAAGTACATAATAGCTGTACTTAGTATACGACGAGGTGGCCGAGTGGTTAAGGCGTTGGACTGCTAATCCAATGTGCTCTGCACGCGTGGGTTCGAATCCCATCCTCGTCGGATTTATGATTTTTATTCGTATTTTTTCATCAAAATATATGGACTAGAATTTACGAGATGACAAATGTCTATTTATGCTTCGTTATTTCGGACATAGATTTTTTTAAAGATTACTAGCAGAGTCTCTGCGCACTACTGTTGTCTGTTAACCCCTCGTGCTACGCTAAAATGTTTCACGGCTAAAAGGGTTCACGTCAGTAGTGCAATTGATGGGGATCAATACGGCCATTGGGTTACGGCCACTACATTCCAAACTTTTATGTATTCAGTAGGTACTTTAAACAAATGCCATTTGGCTCCAATGATATTTGTTTAAAGCAGAGGGGCCCCAATATTTTCTCTTGTAGACTCATTTAAAAACTTTACGACCCCTGTTGTTCGGTTTCTATCATATTACACACAACTTAAAATCACCATTTTCGATATCGAACGACGACCCTGTGGTCCCCAGAGTTATTTGAATTTGTGTCAGTGTTTCTCGTGTCATTTTCGGGGATTATCATCAGTATTAATAAAAGTCTACTGCTGAACATGATTGACCTAGCAGGCCATTAGACTATCAATAGAGATAAATAAAAAGTAAAGACGGAGCGTTGCGAATTAAACACTGAAGCCGGTAGAAACTCGGCCTTGGCGTGTACATACACAGCTTTCGCACACACGCGATCTAACACTATGCCTTACCTTGTCAGTCGATATGTGATATCATAACAAACTTCATTATTTGTTAACAAAAATTACAATAGTGTCATGAAATGGTGTACAAATCTAAGCTCAACGCTATTTTTATAACATTGGAGTACTGTGAACAATCATAGCTTAAGTTTTACCCACATTACTGCACAAAATAATGGCTTTAGTGCATTGTTTGACAACTCTTCGTCTTTACTTTGTTTTTGCTACTTCACCGGGCATAAAGGCGAGCAGAGCTCCAGCCTTAATAAATGGTTTAAAAACTACAAACTAAGCACCTGCGCAAGAGGGCGCCCCCTGTGGGGCTTGGACCTCGGCTCAGGGCGGTCGCTTACAATGAGATTGAGGGATTATGACTTTTAGTATTTTAGGGGGTTTTGTGCATCTGTCGCTCTACTTTACAGTTCGCGGGCCTCTCGGACTTCGGGTCTACGAGGGCATCGGATGCGTCTTTACTTTCTTTGCTCCGTATTTGGTCTGATGCTGCAGGACGAGAACGGGGCCTCGTGGGGTAGCAGGGAGAGGGTTGATTTTCAAGACAAGGCATCAAGTTAATTCATACGAGTACTAGTGTGAGAAAAAACATTGCTATATTATGTTTTAGGTAAAAAAAATAAAAATAAGTAAGAATGATGATTATTACTAGAATTTAATGAAAGCCTTAATTATAATATAAATGTATTATTCCACAAAAAATCCGACGAGGATGGGATTCGAACCCACGCGTGCAGAGCACATTGGATTAGCAGTCCAACGCCTTAACCACTCGGCCACCTCGTCGTGTTGCTATCACTTGAAAAAACATTATGATACTATCATAAATAATTTTATGAAATATGTTTAAATATGTTTTATTGTTTTGTGGAATAACATAATTATTTATTAATAAATATTTTTCTTTTAGGGTTCAGCAATTAAGGCATACATAAATGGGATGAAATTCTTTAAACTGGAATATATCTATATTAACCTAGCTATGCCGTGCGGTGTCACACGCATAAATACCGTTCCCGTGGGAAACTCGTCTAAAACAAAGCCTTAAAATGACACTTACACATAATGTGCCTGTCTGTCAATCGTTGACAGTTTTTTAATAATTGATGTACAACTGTCAGTAACATCAATTTCATTATAAAAATAATATTGCAGTTAAATTCTCTTAATTTTTTAATGTTTTGCCTTACTTTTTTTTATATGGACCTTCTACTGGCAATTATAAAATAATTGGCGAGATTGGTCCATTCGTTCAGTTTTTTTTTTCGGATTGACGTACTTAGTTAGCTACGTGTCTTTTGCTACTTCACCGAGCATTAAGGCGAGCAAAGCTCCAGCCATAATAAATGGTTTAAAAACTACAAACTAAGCAACCAGCGCTGCGGGCGCCCCCTGTGGGACTTGGTACTCGGCTCAGGGCGGTCGCTGGCGATGAGATTGAGGGATTAGGTATGGCGTTTAGTTTTTTAGGGGAGTTTTGTGCAACTGTCGCTCTACTTTACAGTTCGCGGGCCTCTCGGACTTCGGGTCTACGAGGGCATCGGACGTTTCATTGCAAACCAAGGGTCAGGAGGACGAGGGGTGGTCCATTCGTTCACGTGTGATGACCAAGGGAATAAGGGATCAATTTTTACATATAAAGATAACATTTTTTTTGTAACATTAAAATATCAGTCACAGATAATCTCAACGTTATCTTATACTAAAATAGTAATACTAGCTACTACTAATATATAAAGCTAAAGGGTTTGTTTGTTTGCTCGAACGCGCTAATCTCGGAAACTACTGATTCAGTGTTGGATAGCTCATTTATCGAGGAAGGCTATAGGTTATATTTCATTATGAAGTTGCTACGGGAACAGGAGTTACGGGGGAATAAGGGAGGGGGGGGGAACCACGCCAGTAAATTATATACTCACGGCTCGCTGAAGACAGAAGATCTGGCAGATAAGGCAGCTTCTTGATGAGGATGATGCTGTCGAAGCAGGACGGCTGCAGGAGAGACGCGGTCGCGTTGGCCGCCAGCACCGCCGCCATGATGGGGAGCAGGTGGGTCACCTGCGGAACATCATCAGCTCGTATAACGTTACTGCTAACATTTTTATGTTGTAATACACAAGAAAACGCTGCTACCCGATCACTGGTAAAAGCTTGTTATAGAAATATAGAAGATGTTATTACAATCGGGACCATAAATATGAACGGATTCCATGGCCTGAAATCGGCAATAAATTCAAGTAAAAATAAAAAAGCTATCGACGAAGATGGGATTCGAACCCACGCGTGCAGAGCACATTGGATTAGCAGTCCAACGCCTTAACCACTCGGCCACCTCGTCACACACTTGATACATCAATTGTTTTACTATTAGTATTAAAAACTAAATAAATAGTTAATGACAAAAAAATACTCGTTTGTTTTATTCTATGAAGTGATAAATAGAATATCTTTTATATTATTTCCCTTCTATAGTAGTCACATTGGTATCATTCGATTATTGGACATTAGAAGGAATTCATTAGTATTCGGAGCAAAATAAGTGTTGCGTTATTTTCATTTTCATTTATGTAGACCTAATTACAGGCACTTGTAAATAGTCAAAACATTTTTAAAGAACATTATTTATTATTAAATTTATTATTTACTTCTAGATATAAGTAGCTTGTACTGTCTGTATTGAACAAAAAGAGTTGTGATTTATTTTAACGGACCATGAGTACGTAACGACGGGCGCGCTTTAATGCTACCACCGGAGCCAATACGCCCCAACAGAGAAGATCCGGCGAATCAAAATCCGTGGGTTATTCTACCGTAGGTTTTAACACGACCCACATGAGACGGTCCGGCGAAACATACTTTTATTCTTATATAAATATACATTATTTGCTCCATTATTTCATTAGAAACGTACCTGTCCCGTCATCTCGCTGACGATGACGATGGTGGACACGGTGTGCGTGACCGCGCCCGTGAAGGCCGCCGCCCCCACCACGGCGTACCCTCCTGATAAATCATACATAGCTGTTACACACATGTTAGGTTCACCCCACATTGGACGTGCACGTACAAAGATGTTCTCAAATAAATAAATTTGTTCAGCATCAGTATCAGATCAAACAACAAAATATAAAATTTACGTTGGAACCGATTTAAAACTAATGAGATGAAACCTAACAAACCCTCTGTTTGTGATGTAAAATAACAGGTTTTTAATAAAGGCGTATGAATGTGTAAAGGGTACTAATAACAAAAATCACTTTTTGTTTCTGTCAGGGACTCAGAATGGCGGCACCAATTTTGCACGGGACTTTCATTGCTAGTTAGCTTATAACATCGGGTTAGGGTTTTATTTTCTGGCTCGGTTAGTTCATTCGTATATTCCGCTTAGTCTCCAAAACGACAGTACCGATTTAAACGAAGACATTCATTGTTAGATAGCTAATAAGAACCTTATTTTTTAAACTAAGGCGTACATAAACTTCAACAAACAACGTACCCGGTAGTATCTTCTGTATGTGTCCCCCGTAGGCTACGCCGAAGGGGCAGAAGTAGTGCATGACCTCGCCCGTGAAGCGGCCTAGGGACGCGCCCATCTTGAACGCGGGCACGAAGATACCCGCCGGGACCGGCAGCGTGCACGACACCATGCTCAGGAAGAACTGGAAATATCATATACATCAATAACATATATAATTTCATATACATAACATCTATAATTTCATATACATAACAATATAACATATATAATTTCGTTTTTTTTAAGATTACTATCAGAAATTTTTAGTCTACTAGTATTCTTGTTAACCCCTCGTGCTAAGCTAAAATGCTTGTGTAACGAGTGGGTTCACGTCGGTAGTGCAATGGGTGGGAATCGAACCGTCCACCAATCACAAGTCCGACACCATAGCCATTGGGCTACGGCGGCTTTAAATTGAAAATACTTCATATAAAAGAAAATACTTTATTCCGACTAAGAAAAAAGCGATAAGATCGACTCTGCCTTTTCTCGAAGTCGGTTAAAATGTAGCCTCCGTTATAAACTCTAATATTAGAGACTATATACACTACTAGATGTATCTAAGTGCTAGACAAAACACCGGCCAAGTGCGAGTCGGACTCGCGCACCGAGGGTTCCGTACAAGCCTGTTTTTATTATAAGATGTTACTCAAAAATTACGGTTTTCGCATTTTATCCTTTATCTGCGCTATAAGACGTTGCTTCGTACCAAATTTCGAGATTCTGAATTCACGGAAGGCACCCTTGCTAATGTCGAAAATTTGCGGCATAAACGGCTGTATCTTTTGATTGCGTTAGCTTAGAAGTTAGATTTTTTTATAGCTCCAAGGGACGGCGAAACTTCATAATGAAATATACTTAGCCTATAGCGATATATATGATATCCTCGATAAATGGGATATAACACTGAAATCCTTTTTCAAATCGGACCAGAACTTCAAGCATATAAACTCTTCAGCTTTATATATAGGTATAAGATTAGCATAATAATTAATCACGTCAAAAACACTTGAATATATAAAAAATCTAAAGTATTAGATCTGTTAATTGGGTATGTGATATGTGTGACGAGGTGGCCGAGTGGTTAAGGCGTTGGACTGCTAATCCAATGTGCTCTGCACGCGTGGGTTCGAATCCCATCCTCGTCGATATTTTTGATTTCTTAATCCAATTAATTGAAATGAAACTATAAAATTCAAATAAAGACATTCTATTGATAAATGTAATATCGATTGTATGTTTCATTGTTTATCATCATCATCAGCCCGTATAACGTCCACTACTGAAAATAGGTTTACCGAGGGAGAGCTTTGACATAGTCACTCTTGGCAGGCTGGTTGGTTACCGCAGTATTATGTACAACATAATACTGCACACACAGGGAAACGCTCCTGCACGTTCCCAGGTATACGCTTCTTATAGACTACTAGCTTCCCGCGCGCGGTTTCACCCGCGTAACTCCCGTTCCCGTAGGAAATTCATAATAAAATATAGCCTATGTTCTTTCTCAGGCTCTAGACTATATCTGTACCAAATTTCATTTAAATCGCTTCAGTAGTGATTGCGTAACACACAGACAGACAGACAGACAGAGTTACTTTCACATTTATAATATTAGTAAGGATGTTATAATAATCGTGATCAACGGCTTAACGTGCTTTCCGAGGCACGGAGAATAGTACATCAACCAACCAGACCCGGAAAGGAATCATTGGCCAAGATTTCTTGTACAACGTGTGGATCCAAACCCACGACCTCGGAGAATTATACCGCCAAGCCACAGAGGTTGTATTGTATATTATTGTTTATACATTTTAAATTATAAACTGTTAAGTAACGCTGATATATTATGTAATGAGCAACTTTTGGTAAATAGCATAATGACAAGTAACAGTTCTTATCATAAACGGTCAAACTAAATAAAAATATTGAATGCTAGAGTTCACCTTTGGTTGAGGTCGAATGTAGCTTGCATTTAGTACTTATATCTATCTCGCGCGGTTTCCGTGGAAACATTAACATATAAGGTGGCTTTCTATTGATAAAACATACTTTTCAATCGGTTTAGTAGATCCAGAGATTACCTACTACAACCTCACAAACTTTACAAACTTACTTCTTTATTTAAATACGTGGATTTTTCTCTAAGGTCCGCAATGGGCCACTTCTGGCATGTCCTATTAACTGACCATGATACCCGTACTGTTCTTAAATAAGTCATATAATTATATTTTAGCACACGTATTTACTGATTTATCAAAAGACTTACAACAGAAAAGTATAATTTTAATAAGACGGCCATCGGTTTAATTAGTTGGTCTACTTCTAGCATTCTGGCATGTGCCAGTAAAGAGCACGGTGGCAATTTTTGTGTTTTAGAGACCAGATCCAGTAAGAATTCTTATACTTTTTAAAATTGACTTATTAATAATATAACCACTTACAATCGAGAAAAGTAATATAGATCAGAAATGATCTATATTAATGTTCTGTATTATATATAATGTATATATATATATATATATATATATATATATATATATATATAATAAGATAAGTAATAAGAGATCAGAAATGATCCACTTCTCGCTTTCTGGCATGTTTCAGTGAGTGAGCACGGTGTCTTTAATGTAGTCACACGTTACAATGAGAATTTTAATATTCTTATTAGGTACTAAGTAAGTATTGAATTATTTAATAATAATTTTAAAAAAACACTTACAATCGAGAAGAAGTAGATGATGAGACATCCGAAATGGTCTACTTCTGGCGTATGCCAGTGTGAGACCACGGCGGCTTGTTCAGCTGTCAGATTGTCAGTCCACGTAAAGTTGGCGAACATCGATAGTACCTAGAATTAGCAACATTGATTATTTAGAATACCTTCGAAATAATCATCATAAACAGTTCTCGTAACGTCCACATTTCAAGCCTTTTCCATAGAGGGCGTTGTAATGAGTTTGACTGGACTGGTGGCTTAGTGGTTACGACAGAGACTTCTGTGATCTGGTATTCTGGGTTCGATTCCCACCCATTATTTGTGTTAATCACAGATAGTTGTTCTGAGTCTGGGTGTGCTTTGTGTCTGTGAATTGAGTATTTATAAAGTCCCCAAGACACAGAGACATTCTGAGTGCGGGAGCTGAATTACAAAAAAAAATAACTGGACAAGTGCGAGTCGGACTCGTGCACGAAGGGTTCCGTACCATTTTCAAGCGTCTGCCGGTTGCCGTTATTGATATCGAGCAAAAAAACAAAAAACCAAGTTTATCAACTCAAGTGCTATTCTTGTTTAAGGTAGTAAGACACTTTTATCGAAGTTATAGTCATATCTTTATGTAATTTTTCGGATTTCTTTGTAAGGTAGATATTGTAGGCAAAGTTTTAAGTAAATAGTCAGCACCTGCTGTAAGATTATTTTTATAACTATATTTATTTAATTGTATTTATATATTATATGTTTGTTACAAGTGTACAATATGAGTGATACAACCACAAGACGAGGTGGCCGAGTGGTTAAGGCGTTGGACTGCTAATCCAATGTGCTCTGCACGCGTGGGTTCGAATCCCATCCTCGTCGATATGTTTTTTATTACTCTTCTATTTTATAGAACAATAACGCTTCTTTGAAACGTAGATATATCAATGTGTGAAATAACAAAATCACTACTTTTTTTTACACTTGCGTTTTTATATATAGTTTGCTTTGATGTAGTTTTGAAGTACTAATGTGCAGTTATTTAAATCCCAGCTTCGAATACTGTATGAGTTGGTATTTACTGCCTGGACACTATTTTTTATTTACGGACGGACATACGTATTTAACTAAGAGGCTTTTTTTTCTTCACCGGGCAAAAAGGTGAGCAGAGCTCCAGCCTAAATAAATGTTTTAAAACCTACAAACTAAGCAACCTGCGCAAGTATGCATCTCCTGTGGGGCTTGGACCTCAGTTCAGATCGGTCACTGGCGATGAGATTGACAGATTATGACTTTTAGTTTTTAGGGGAGTCTCTCTCTACTTTACAGTTCGTGGGCCTCTCGAAATTGGGACCTAAGGTCATTGGAAGGTTCTTTGCAACTAAGCGTCGGGAGGGGCCTGGACACTAGATCACAAAGATAATTACAACAATAACTAGACTACTCTGGGTGTTTTTTATGAATACTAGATCCAAGAAAAATAGAAAAGAAAAGACGATTCTTAAAAGTGCAATTTTTTTAAAGTTCCTCTTAGATAAATCTCGATTATATTTTTTTTCCAACAAAATCAAAACGTACCGACGAGGATGGGATTCGAACCCACGCGTGCAGAGCACATTGGATTAGCAGTCCAACGCCTTAACCACTCGGCCACCTCGTCTTGTGATTGTATCACTCATATTGTACACTTGTAGCAAACATATATAAATAGTTATTTAAATAACTTTAACTAGTTGTACAGACAATAAAATCTTGGACAATAAAAGGCTGAAATCTAAGATTTCTTTCTGGGTCTGGTTGGTTGAGGGATAACCCTTCGTACCTCGGGAAGCGATTCTTTATGGGACAAATCCCTCTCACACTTCCGCCACTGTAACTCCTGTAAGCCAGGATCAACGGCGGCACACACGAAAGAGGCTCTAAGCAGGCTTAGGCTGGTCCCGGGACACCTAAATGTCTTGGATCCCGCATCGAATTTAATCAGAAAGTTTATAGGAGGAGTTGGAAAGTAAAATTCCACTTCCCTCCAGCGCAGGAAGAGACACTTACAATTGGATAAGCCAATAGCAAAGCACCACGAACATTGTGTTTTTTTTAATAAAGGGTCCTATTTTTATGTGAGCTGTTATCTTTGAGTCCAGTAGTAAGTATGACAGAACCGTTTAAACGCATCATCTATAACAGGGGTGGTCAACTTAAAAAAACCTTAGATCGACTGTATATCATATATTCCCGCGCGCGGTTTCGCCCGCGTATCTCCCGTTCCCGTAAGGGCGTCATAATAAATAAAGCCAGCTATATAATAATATAGCTATCCTCAATAAATGTTCTATCTAACACTGAAATAATTTTTCAAATCAGTTCAGTCATCATCATCATCAGCCCGTACAACGTCCACTGCTGAAAATTGGCCTCTTCCCGAGGGAGGGTTTTTGCCATAGTCACCACGCTTGGCAGGCGGATTGGTGACCGCAGTATTATGTTGTAATACACAGGGAAACGCTGCTGCCCGTTCCCTGGTAAACGCTTGTTATAGATGACAACCTCCGTAGCGTAGCGGCATTTGGCTCACTTTAAGTCTTGGAGGTCGTAGGTTCGATCCCCACGTCGGACAAGAAATCTTTGTGTAAATTCTAAGATTTCTTTCCGGGTCTGGTTGGTTGAGCGACTACCTCGGAAAGGTCCCGATTGTTAATAATAACATCAATTAGTTCAGTAGTTCTTGTGATTAGCGCGTTCAAACAATATCTTCAGCATTAATATATTAGTATAAGATAACGTTAAATGTCATTTCGTATAAGTCAATCGAATGATAAATAGGTATTAATTCAGATTATTATACGACAAACACTACCTTTGTTCGTCTGTGTCACGTATTTGTAGGTTAAATTGGCTAAAATATCACTTTTTATTATATAAGTGGATCGACTGTAATAGCTGCCGCGATCGACCAGTCGATCGCGATCGACCGGTCACCCCTGATCTATTATCATCATCTGCCTGTTGTCATCCTGCTGAACATAGGCCACCCCCATCGATATCCAGCGGGAACGATTGCTAGCGGCCTGCAACCACTGAATCCCTACGACCTTTATGAGGTCGTCGGTCCACCGTGCAGGCGGTCGTCCCTGACAGTTCGTGGTCTCCACTCGATAACCTTTCTGCTCCATCGGCCGTCAGTTCTTAGAGCTATCTGTACTGCTTGCTAATCCGTTGAGCTATGTCAGCGACCTTTTTTTATCAATAACAATGGTATACTAGGGAACGGGCAGCAGCGTTTTCTGACAAGTTTGATGACTATGGCAAACACCCTCTTTTGGGAGGAAGCCTTTGTTCCGTAGAGGACTTTATAGGTATGAGCTGATGATGATAATGAAGATTATTAATATTTTATTTTAATTAACATGTGAATTTAAGGCAGTTTTACGATTTGATTGCGATCAAACAGACAGATACGGCGACACACTTCGTTTTATATTATGTATTGACTTAAATACAATGGATTGTATACATGTGCCGTGTTTTATTTACTTAGTATTTATTACATGGATTGATACACATATTAAAATAGCTGTACTTTGTATAAGACGAGGTGGCCGAGTGGTTAAGGCGTTGGACTGCTAATCCAATGTGCTCTGCACGCGTGGGTTCGAATCCCATCCTCGTCGATAACTTTTTTTAACAACGTTTTGATATTATATAGGCAATAAAGATAGGGCGGGAGCTAGGGTTGTCACAAAAATCTGTTGTTTGCAATTAGGAATTTTAGTTTTTAGGGTTCCATACCCGAAGGGTAAAAACGGGACCCTGTTACTAAGACTTTGCTGTCTGTCACCAAGCTATATCTCAAGAACCGCGATAGCTAGACGGTTGAAATTTTCACTGATGATGTATTTCTAACACGAATACTAAGAATAAAATATACGAATACTAAGAATAAAATATATAAATATTTAAGGGGAGCTCCCATACACCAATTTTTTTTTTGTCCCTTGTTTGCTCGATGTCAATAACGGTAACAGGTAGACGTATTATTATTGTATTTAACTTCAGTGGAGCGGTTATGCCGAAATTGTATGTGGGCGATATATATTTTGCGATTCCTCTTTATGACTTTTTTTCGGATTTAGATACTTAGTCTAAGAGCCTTGGAAGAACGACCTTCGCCCATCAGATAACCAGATGAGACATACTTCACTCAAATACAATTCATTAATTAACATGTCTATGATAACTTGCCTATAAAAGTGTTCATGGCTAATTTTCATTTATTTAATTTTGAAAAAGAAAGCTCTTCTTTCTCAAAATTTATTAAATGAAAATTTATTCCGAGGTCGGAGGTCGTCCTTACGCCTGGGTTCGAATCCCTTCTTCGTCGATACGTTTTGATTTTGTAGCAAAAAATATTGAATCAAGATAATTAATCTATTAATCTACGAGGAAATTTAACAAATAGACACGTTTAAGGATGTCGTCTTTTCTTTTAATTTGTTCTCGGATCTAGTATTCACCGAAAAATACTACACACAGAGTCGTCTAGATATTGTGGTAATTATCTTTGTGAAAGTGTCCAAGCCTCCCGACCCTTAGTTTGCAAATAACCTTTTGGTGCCCTCGTAGACCCCAAGTCCGAGCGGCCCGCGAACTTTAAAGTAGAGCAACAGTTGCAGAAAACTCCCCTAAACAACTAAAAGTCATTATCCCTCAATCTCATAGTCAGCGACCGCCCTCAGCCGAGGTCCAAGTCCCTCAGATAGCGTTCTCTTGCGCAAGTTGCTAAGTTTGTAGTTTTTAATGCATTTATTAAGGCTGGAGGTCTACTCGCTTTTATGACCGGTGAAGTTACAAAAGCCTTGTGGCTATGAACGTATGCCCATGCGAAAAAATAACGTCCAAGCAGTAACGAGAAAGTCATACAATAATTGAACTTGGGATTTGAATAACTGCGAACACGCACTTCAAAACTACATCAACGCAAAAATAAACTTAGTTAAGTTTAAAAACGCAAGTTCAAAAAGTACTGTTTTTGTTATTTCATACGTAGATATACATTACAAGAAAAAGAAGAAGTGTAATAAAAAACACGTCGACGAGGATGGGATTCGAACCCACGCGTGCAGAGCACATTGGATTAGCAGTCCAACGCCTTAACCACTCGGCCACCTCGTCTTGTGATTGTATCACACATATTGTACACTTGTAGCAAACATATAATATATTAATACAATTAAACATTATTTTTAATTATTTGAATAAATAATCTTACAGCAGGTGCTGACTATTTACTTAAAACTTTGCCTGCAATATCTACCTTACTATGAAATCCAGAATATTATAAAAATATACTAGGCGTAACTCCCGTTTCCGTGGGAACTTCATAATTAAATATAGCCTATATTAATCAGTGATAATGTAGCATTCAAATGGTGAAACAATTTTTAAAATCGGTCTAATACTTTTTGAGCCACTTCGATAAAACTGTCTCACTCCCGTATTCAATAAAATACTTGACACTAGGAGTTGACTTGTGGAATGTCAGGTGTCACTTTCATGATTTCTATTACCATAGCAATAGAGACTATTACAGTGAGACACTACGCACTTAAGTAAATACTTAAAGTCAAGTATTGTTCTAGCATAAGTACCACTATTTACTATTTTCTTTTGAAGTACGTACCTATGTAGTTAGCCACGGGCTTTTGCTACTTCACCAGGTATAAAGACGAGTAGAGCTCCAGCCTTAATAAATGGTTTTAACACTACAAACTAAGCAACCTGCGCAAGAGGGCGCCCCCTGTGGGGCTTGGACCTCTGCTCAGGGCGGTCGCTGGCGATGAGATTGAGGGATTATGACTTTTAGTATTTTAGGGGAGTTTTGTGCAACTGTCCCCACTATTCACTACTACTCAGGAGGCTTATCACGTAACGATATTATTATCATCATCATCATCATCAGCCCGTATGACGTCCACTGCTGAACATGGGCCTCTGAGCGAGGGACGGTTTTGCCATAGTTGGCAGGCGGATTGGTATTACAACATAATACTGCGGTCACCAGTGGACGTTGTAAGGGCTGATGATGATGACATCGTTAGTGACATTTTAAATATCATTTATCAATGCCCTGGTTTGTCTACGTCTCTAAAGAGGAGGCATCTATTTTTTTTTATTTATTTATTTATGTACGCATACACACAGAAGATATAAATACAACAAGACAGACAAACAGCAATGCACAAAGGTACTACTTATTTCTTAGGGATCTCTTCCAGTAGACCTGCGAGTGGAGAAGTCAGAAGTAGAAAAATTTAAAAGCGTGTAGGTAGATACACATACATACAATAACTACATAAATACATACATACAATATAATTATAACTACATACTATAGGTATATGAATACATACTTATATACTTATATATTATGTTACGAAGAGGAGAGATAATATTCTTTTAATTTAATCTTGCATGATGAAACAGTATTGCAACTACGGATATAAGCGGGCAGCGAATTCCACAGTCTGACCGCATGCACAGTAAAGGAGTAGGAATAAAAATCGGATTTGTAAAGCAGTGGACGTAAACATAATAATAATAATAATCTTTATTACACACTATCGACCCACCCCGGCTGCGCACGCGTACAATGCTGATGTACCATACATATAAACCTTCCTCTTAAATCCCTCTATCTATTAAAAACCGCATCAAAATCCGTTGCGTAGTTTTAAAGATACATAGGGATACAGGGTCAGAGAAAGCGACTTTGTTTTATACTATGTAGTGAAGAGAGTGGTTACAAAATAGTGTGAAGCCACTTCGACTCCTGTGCTTGGTGATAGACCTGTGTTACAAGAGCCAGTGCCTTCTCCCAGTAGGAGATAGTACAGAATCTTATTATGCAAAAGGATTAACAAAGATAAAAAAAAATATACTAACTTGCTCTTGGTTCCCGAGATCAGCTGCCATGTACTTGCCAATACCAGGCGGGAACAGAATCGACATCACCGCCAGAGTTATGAATCCGGGGTAGATGAAGCGACTGCAAATAAGAGGGTTGGATTCATTGTTTTGCCAACAAGTGGGTATTACAGGGCGATGATTTTTTTTAAATAAAGATTAATAGCAGTGTTTTGCAGTCTACTAGTATTCTTGTTAACCCCTCGTGCTAAGCTAAAATGCTTGTGCCACGAGTGGGTTCACGTCGGTAATGCAATGGGTGGGGATCGAACCTGCGAGCATAACATCACAAGTCTGACGCCCTAGCCATTGGGCTACGCTTGTACACAATGTACACAAAAATAGATATTTATTTTGTAAAATATTTTACTAATATATAAAGCTAGAGAGCGCTTATCCCAAAAACGGATCCGATTTGAAAAATTCTAGCAGAGTTTTTTTTTCGGACGGACATTTAGTTTTCCACGATGCTTTTGCTACTTCGCCGGGCATAAAGGCGAGCAGAGCTCCAACCTTAATAAATAGTTTAAAAACTACAAACGCAAGAGGGCGCCCCCTGTAGGGCTAGGACCTCGGCGCAGGGCGGTCGCTGGCGATGGGATTTTGACATTTTGCATTTAGGGAAGTTTTGTGCAACTGTCGCTCTATTTTACAGTTCGCGGGCCTCTCGGACTTCGGGTTGATATGTGCATATAACTTACTTTTTCTGCAGAAACTTGCTGAGGCTCTTGGTGTTTCTGATGAAGAGCACGTACTGGCGATGCATCCACACCCATAGAGCAGCCAGCAGACCACACACTATGCTGAAACATTTACATTCATACCATTACCACACTGAATATAACTGTAGAGAAAGGTTGGTGCTGTTCCAAAGAAAATAAAGATCTTCTTTGCCGGGCGAGGTGGTATGCCCGGCAAAGAAGATCGGCCTGATTGTTGCCGTTTAGAACTTGTATAATGAAATAAAGAACTTTATTCAGCACTTAGGTATTTACATACACTTTTACTTGCAAAATTACACTGTATAAGACTAAATCTAACAAAAGTATCACTTAAGTAGCTAAAAACATTGTTAAAATTATTTGATCTTACAGAATTTTTAATCAGTCTGTCCGTCTGTCGTGTGATAAATGACAAATGTACACATTATAGTAAGATGCCTTAAAGGTGACAGGTCTAAAATAAACTTTCAAGAATCCGGCCAAAGTCTAAGCGACATCAACCCTTAAGGGGTTAGGACCAACGCTCAGGGTGCCACTGGAGTAGAGTAGTAGTTACGAACAGTGGTGATGATCGCTGGCACGAGATCACAGTTCGGGGGAATAAGCAACAACGCAGTCCTCGGTCATGCCGTCGAGGTCAAAGTCAAAGTCAATAATATCTTTATTCATATAGACACAATTCAAAAACTATTAAATTCTGTTCTGATGCGTCCATTTCTTTTCCTACCACCAGTTCAAAGACGTGGAACTCTGAGAAGAGCTGGCAAGAAACTCAGAGGAATCCTTTTTTAAATAATCAATTTATCATTTATTTTACAATATTGTTAAGCTGCAGTTATCCTACCCTAGCTAACCTGCAACCTTTCACTAGCTACCTAAGTGGTATTATATGTTTTAATTGGCTTGCGAATTTGTGTTGCGCGATACAGGTTAGTTGGTATTCTAGGCGCTAGATGGCGCTGCTAGTTATGTTGTAGTTCTTGTGCGGCTACAGTAGATGTCGCTACATAACTATAATTCTCGTTAGTTCTTCTTCTTCATTTTAAAAGATAACTTCCGCAATAGGGAAATATTTCCCTGTATCGCGGGGGCGGGGACTTTACTAACACTCAATTCACGGAAACAAAGCACATTAGGACTCAGAACAATGGACATGAAGACTAAAATAATCTATTTAGACCGTCAGTTAGATTCTAGGCGTCAAATTGACAGACCATATTCGCAACACCACACTGCGCTCCAAAACACAGATTACTGACGTTACTCAAAAAGCCGCTAAGCTGAAGTGGGAATGGGCTGGCCGTATGCCGTATGTCCAATAAGCCAAATGTCCAATGTCCAATGGGCCAAATAACCACCACGTGGAGCCCTGACACAACTAGAAGGCGTCGCGGCAGCCCCGTAGAAGATGGCGGGACGAGCTGGACAAAACAAATGACCAGTACTTTAGCCCTGGATCGAAAGAGCTGGAAGTCATGGGGAGTGGCCTTTGCCCAGCAGTGGAATGATGACGAGCAGTAACCGTAACACTTTGATTACCAAAAAATATTGGACACGTATTTTTATTTTCGTTCTTCAAAGCAAAAAATCACAAAGATACAGCGCTTTGAAATTTCGTGTGACGTCACTTCTAGGTACAATGTTACCTAATAGTGACGTCACACACAATAATTGTTTTGTGTGGGAGTCGAACCTAGAATATCAGGTCTTAGAAGCAACTATCGTAGCCACTGAGCCACCGGTGCCTCCTTGCATCGTATTCAGTACTGAGGGTAGTGACCACCCTTTTGAGTCACTTCTCTCGTATGGTTTTTCTCCTTGTGCTTTTTTTTCGTACGGACGTTAAGTTAGCCAGAAGGCTTTATTTCATCGGGCATAAAGGCGAGCAGAGCTCTACACCTACTGCCGTGCACAACCTGCGCTGCTGGACGCCCCCCTTGGGACTTGAACCTCGGCTCAGGGTGCAAGCTGGCGGGGGATTGAGGGACTATGAAGTTCAATTTCCATCAGTTCCTGTCTCCGACAATGTGGAGGGTTTCTATGGTCACTACGAGCTTTCGAGGCCGTCCGTCCGATTTTATTAAAATCAAACCAGTAGTTAAAGCAAAAATCGATGATGAAAGTCTATTAAAATGATTTTTTCAAACTAACCCAAGCAGCACGAAGACCGCGAACTCTTGAGGGTCGAAGGGGAAGTCTTGGGGCAGGTTGGTGGGGAACAGGGGCTTCACTGTGGGCATAGCCCCCGACCACACGGACAGCAGCCGGAACATCTGGAAATACACAAACATTATTTGTTTATCACTCTTGATTCAGTCTAGTTAGGATTCCGTACCAGAAGCGTAAAAACGGAACCCTATCAGACTATAGACTCCACTGTCAGTCTGTCTGTCTGTCACCTGACTGACCTGTATCTATCTAGATAGTTGAAATTTTACATTCAGATGATGTATTTCAATTGCCGCTATACCAACAATAATACTAAAAATAAAATAAAATAAATATTTCAATCATGATTCATTGCCGTTTTAGGGACCATTTCAAGCATCTACCAGTTGTATTTAGTATCGAAACAACTACGTCATTTTATTATTGTATTTGGTCGGTGAAAGCCTCTTGCCGACACCCTCTGTAGCATAGCGGTATTTGGCTCGCTTTAAATCTTGGAGGTCGTTGGTTCGATTCCCATGCCGGATAGTAAATCATTGTGTAGATTCTAATATTTCTTTCCGGGTCTGGTAGGCTGAGGGACTACCCTCCGTGCCTCGGAAAGCACGTTAAGCCGTTGGTCCCGATTGTTATTATATCATCTATAACAATTGCATACCAGGAAACGGGCAGCAGCATTTCCTTGTATGTTACAACATAAGGCTGCGGTCACCAACCCGCCTGCCAAGCGTGGTAACTATGGCAAAACACTCCCTCGGGAGGAGGCCCATGTTCAGCAGTGGACGTTATTCGGGCTTATGATGATGAAAGCCTATTGTCATATGTCAGTAAATCAAACTCATTCCTCTATCTTTGGTCCTTTAGGAATGAGTTCGATTTAAAACTTAACAAAGGAGAAAAAACATCCATTCTCAACCCACTTTACATAAATCACAAAACATTTGTTCAATTGTTACGATTTAACAAAAGAATCCAATATGCATAGTAAACAGGCCTTATAATATGACAATCTAGTTATAAGACGAGGTGGCCGAGTGGTTAAGGCGTTGGACTGCTAATCCAATGTGCTCTGCACGCGTGGGTTCGAATCCCATCCTCGTCGATATTTTTGTGGGTAATTATTAATTATAATAACAACACAACTAATTAGAAAACTTGAAAAGAATTAAGCGCTGACATTTCACAAAAAAATAATATTTTTTCAGTTAATTTTAATAATTATTTTAGTATTTTTACATATCATATTGGCTTTAATTCTGGAAAAGCAATTACTCGCAACTTTTTCCGTGTAAAATAAAGATTTAACAAGCCATCTAACAATTAAAGTCTCGTCCAAATCGGTACTACCATTTTGGGGATAAAACTGAATACATGGACATATAAAGACACATACAAAATTAAAAGTAACCTTTATTATACCTGATATAGTTATCTATCAAAATCGGTCCAGCGGTTACTCAAATTAACCGGAATAAACAGAAAGACAAACAAATTTCTGTTCAGTGTCTTTTTGTTACTAGTACCCTATATACTTCCACTAGCGACCCGACCCGGCTCCACATGGGTGCAATGCATATATATTAAACATATAAACCTTCCTCGTGAATCACTCTATCAACTTAAAAAAAACCACATCAAAATCCGTTGCGTAGTTTTAAAGATCTAAGCATACTACAGCGGGAAGCGACTTTGTTTTATACTATGTAGTGATGAAAGTGAAGTGCATTTTGTACCCCGTTATTGTTATGTGCATAAAGACTAACGTTATGTAATGTTTACTACTAGTGTTGTATGTATGTAATGTGGCAGCACATACATACATTCACGCCTCTTTCCATAGTGGTAGGCAGAGACCATTTCCTTTCACTTGCTACGATCTTGCCATACCACTTTCGCCTCTTCTCTCATTAATCTCCTCATGCATGTTCTTCGGTTTAGGGTACGATTAATGTGGCAGTACTTAATAAATAATAGAACCCTGTCACTGGAACTACCCGCCGTGCCTCGGAAAACACGTTAAGCCGTTGACCAGATTGTTCTAACATCATCTATACCCAGCGTATATCAAGGAACGGGCAGCAGCGATTCCTTGCGTGTTACAATATAAAACTGCATGCCAAGCGTGGTGACTATGGGAAAACTCTCCCTCGGGAGGAGGCCCATGTTCAGTAGTGGACCCTATACGGGCTAATGATGATGATGAATCATCAGAAAGTCCTGTTATTTTTCCTTTATAATATTTTTTTATAATGTTCAATTTAATTTATTTGTTTTAAGTATGTATATTATTATTTATTGAGGTATTTATGTACATAAGTATAACAATTATAGTAGATGCAATGATAACACTTGATTGCTTAAGTTAGTATAAGACGAGGTGGCCGAGTGGTTAAGGCGTTGTACTGCTAATCCAATGTGCTCTGCACGCGTGGGTTCGAATCCCATCCTCGTCGATATTTTTTAAAGCAAATTTAATTTATAAATACACCGTTTAAGCATTCATTATAAATAGTCATTATTAATATTTGTCTCTGTTTTGTTTATTAATATATTGGTACTAGTTTCCCGTACGCAGTTTCACCTGCATAACTCCCGCTCCCGTGGGAACTTCAAAATAAAATATAGCCTATAGCCCTCCTTAATAAATGGGCTATCTACCACTGAAATACTTTATCAAATCGGACCAGTAGTTCCTTAGATTACCGCGAGCAAGGAAACAAACAAACTTGTCAGCTTTATATATTACTAGCGACCCGCCCCGGCTCCGCACGGGTATTATACATATAAACCTTCCTCTTGAATCCCTCTATCTATTAAAAAAAACCGCAACAAAATCCGTTGCGTAATTTTAAAGATTTAAGCATACATAGGGATATAGGGACAGAGAAAGCGACTTTGTTTTATACTTACATAGTATAAAACAAAGTCGCTTTCTCTTGTCGTGTCGTGTCGAGTCGTGATTTGTGTAAACCATGAATAGTTTTTCTAGGTGTGGTTGTGCTTTGTGTATGTGAATTCTGTGTTTGTAAAGTACCCCGCCACAAAGGGATTTATTTGTCTAGTGCGAGATTTAAGTATTTATCGATGAATATGTCAGATTATGATATCATTTTAATATAACATTTTTAACTGTTATACTAAAATAATTATTTATTTTGCGAATATAAAAATCAACAACGGGTCTATTGTTAATAAGCCTTCAAAGTGAATAGCATCAGTAGACCAAGGAATTTCAATGCAATGATAAAAGTATAAAATTTTGATTAGAGATATTCACAAGGATTTTTCTATGTTTTTGACCTAATGACGACTTAACATTGGTCTGTTAGTGACACTTCATCATTCATCATTTCAGCTGTAGGACGTCCACTGCTGGACATAGGCCTCCCGCATAGATCTCCAGTTGTTACGGTTAGAAGCGGCTGCATCCACCGTGACCCCGCGTCCTTAAGCAGATCATCCGTCCATCTAGTAGGTGGACGTCCTACGCTACGCTTGCCGATCCGCAGTCTCCATTCGAGAACTTTTCAGCCCCAACGGCCATCTGTTCTCCGTGCTATATGGCCTGCCCATTGCCACATCAACGAACTAATCCCTTGGGCTATGTCGGTAACCCGCGTTCTATTGACACTTACTTTAGCAAAATATTAATCTTTAAATATATCACATAAAAAATGCCACGTTCCGACAATTTCTCCGTTAAATACACTAAAACTAATAAACATAGCTAGTACAACGCTCCATCCTTAGACATTCATACAAATTCTTTCATCATCATCATCATCATCAGCCCGTATAACGTCCACTGCTGAACATGGGCCTCCTCCCGAGGGAGAGTTTTGCCATAGTCACCACGCTTGGCAGGCGGATTGGTGACCGCAGTATTATGTTGTAATACCCAGGAAAACGCTGCTGCCCGTTCCCTGGTATTCGCTTGTTATAGATGATGTTATAACAATCGGGACCAACGGCTTAACGTGCTTTCCGAGGCACGGAGGGTAGTCTCTCAACCAACCAGACCCGGAAAGAAATCTAAGAATTTACACAAAGATTTCCTGTCCGGCGTGGGGATCGAACCCACGACCTCCGAGATATAAAGCGAGCCAAATACCGGTACGCTATGGAGGTTGTTTAATTTTTAACATAAGTTTAATATGCAAAAATACATACACATATTTACATTCAACAAACGATTATCTTAATTGACAATAATTCCTAACCAGCCGCTGAAAGATGAAGCCAGTTTCATCTAGGAACCAATTAAGGAATCTCATTTCAATTGTAAACTTTGTCTTACTTACAAATATAGTTATTTCAAATTTTATTGTGCAGGAAATTAAGTTCAAATTTGTATGGCAGTTGATAGGAATAGTAATTTGCGTGTAGTATCAATGAACCATCTTGATTAGAATATTTATATTGCATCATTAAAGTCAGCTGGAAAACTATACATACATACATCCTATACTAATATATAAAGCTGAAGAGTTTGTTTGTGTGAACGCTCAAACCTCAGGATACTGGTCCGATTTGAAAAAATATTTCAGTGTTTATAGTTTCTATATTTGATTATGAAGTTTCCATGGAAACGGGTAAAATCGCCCGCGGGAGTAATTAATCATCATCATCATTTCAGCCGTAGGACGTCCACTGCTGGACATAGGCCTCCCTCATAGATCGCCAGTTGTTACGGTTTGAAGCGGCCTGCATACACCGTGATCCCGCGGCCTTAACCAGATCATCCGTCCATAATTAATATTATTATATATGATGATATGCGAAAAAAGCGACTCAATATTTTTTTTTAACTGCTAATTTTTGTACATTTGAGGCTATTTACTACAATACCTCTTGAATGTGTGTAACTAAAGTGTTTCATATCATTTAAATTTCATTTATTAGTATAGATATCAGAATAGTCAGAAACTCACGATGGCACTGCAACAGGCCGCAAAGAACCCTCTCCAGTAGTTTCGCACCGCGAAGTACGTCGTCGTTACTTCTATTGAGAATAGCACACCTGAAAATATGTCATACACAATAATTACATATATCATACACAATTAAATATATCATACACAATTAAATATATCATACACAATTAAATATATCATATACAATTAAATAGCAATCTGTTGTTATTACTATTGCTACACGTTTAGCAGTCGGTTGCCATTGCATTTACAATAATGGGTCCAGGAGAGTCTGCCCCATTTCTTGTTGGTCTTGTTGGTTGGGGGACTACCCTCCGTACCTCGGAAAGTACGTTAAGTCCCGATGGTTATAACATGGTCTATAGCAATCATGTGCCAGGGAACGGGAAGCATCGTTTCACTGTGTAACCGCAGTTTTATGTAGTAATACATAATACTACGGTCACCAACCAGCATACCAAGCGTGGTGACTATGGTAAAACCCTTCCCCGGGTAGAGGCCCATGTTAAGCATGGAAGTTATACGTTATACGGGCTGATGATGATCATGAGCCAAATGCCTATTGTTCAACTGGAACTCTCAAGGTCTCAGGTTCAATTCCCGGGTCGGACAAAAATTGTATTTGCTAAAAATATTCTATTTAAAAGCCCGAATTCTGGAATAGAGATTGTCCACACTTGTGCACTATTATAAGTCCTACGCAGATGGCTAATCTACGCAGAGATTAGCCACCATAGCCGAATCGTTCGGGAGGTTTGCGGATCGTTCCGATGCCCTCGTAGACCCGAAGTCCGAGAGGCCCGCGCACTGTAAAGTAGAGCGACAGTTGCACAAAACCCCCCTAAAATACTAAAAGTCATAATCCCGCAATCTCATCCAAGCCCACAGGAGGACCTTGCTTAGTTTGTAGTTTTTGAACCATTTATTAAAGCTGGAGCTCTGCTCGCCTTTATGCCCGGTGATGTAGCAAAAGCCTAGTGGCTACCTACGTAAGTCCAACCGAAAACAAAACATCACTTACCTCCAACAGGAGCCGCGAAACAAGATGCAACACCCACAGCGCATGCCGCAGCCAACATCTCCGTGGTTCTGGACTCGTTGGAGTATATACCCTGGAAGTTGGTCACCATCTTCGACAGGAGCGTGGCTACCATGGACGCTATGTGGACGGACGGACCCTGTGGAGAATGAAAGCGTTAGATATGTTACAGTCAAAACTTATAATCGGTCAAAACCACTTTTGACTGCAAAAATCAGGCAAAAGTAGTTTTGACAGGTCCATATTGGCTCACATATAAAATTCCAGAAACGAGATGCTCTTATTTTTGTTCGAAGGTTAAAAAAAACAGGATTCCAACTTATTTAGGTTTGGTAAGCTTAGAACTTTGACCACAACGTGTGTGCCAGATCTAAATTCCATACAAATTATTAATTAAAGCAGTCAAAAGTGGTTTTGACCGATTATAAGTTTTGACTGTAACAGATATACATATTCAGCTTGATAAAAGTGAAGTTAAGCATAAAGACAGACAGACGTAAAAATAGGGGTGTTATAAGTTCTACGTGTTTTTCTGCCTGTGTGTCTGTGTGTCTGTCTGTCTGTGGCATCGTAATTCCCGAACAGGTGAAGCAATTTTGATTTGTGTTTTTATATATGTCTTATCAAAATCGGTCTGTGAAAGATTTTTTCAAATAGGTCCATTAGTTTCGGAGCCTATTCAAAACAAACAATCCAATCTTTCCTGTTTATAATATTAGTATAGATTGGGTATAAAAGTGGGATTATACAACCGAATGTTTGCAAATATAATATCACATGAAAGGAGATGATTCGTACATTACAAATACCTGAAAAGACTCAAATAATTGAGTGTTATGGGGGTTGAAAATAGGGGTGAACCATCGGATATTTGCAAATGCGTCCCCGTGTGCTATCAAACGAAAGGAGATGATGCGAACTTTACAAAAACTAACCTTAAAAAGACTTTTTTTGTACATACATACTTAAGCTCACGCCTGTTTCCCAGCGGGGTAGGCAGAGACAATGGACCTCCACTTGCTAGGACATTTTTTTTGAATGCAAAGGTTTTTGGTCCGGTTTTATTTTAATTTTGAATTTTATATTAAGTATGTAGTGATGTATACCTCTTTCCCCAGTGGCAGACCAGACCCCAGCGTGGCAGTGAGACCAATGATCTTGGATATCAGAGCTCTGTACGTTAGGTACTCCTTCAGATGAACTCCTCGGAGGATCGTCTTCATCTCCGGTATACCCGACCCTGGAAAACATGATTAGCATCTGTAGATCGCTAATAAAAGATATATATATAATATATATATATTTTAAAGATTACTAGCAGTTTTGCTGTCTATTACTATGCTTGTTAACCCCTCGTGCTAAGCTAAAATGCTTGTGCTACGAGTGGGTTCACGGCGGTATTGCAATGGGTGGGGTTCGAACCGGCGACCTCAAGATCACAAGTCCTACGCCCTAGCCATTGGGATTGTAAATGAAAATAGATTTTTACAGAACGGGATATGAATTTAAATGGATTCATCATCATCAGCCCGTATAACGTCCTCTGCTGAACATGGGCCTCCTCTCGATGAAGGATTTTGCCATAGTCACCACTGTTGGCAGGCGGGTTGGTGACCGCAGTATTATGTTGTAACACACAAGAAAACGCTGCTGCCCGTTCCCTGGTATACAATTGCTATAGATGTTGTTATAACAATCGGGACCAACGGCTTAACGTGCTTTCCGAGGCACTGAGGGTAGTCCCTCAGCCAACTAGACCCGGAAAGAAATCTTATAATTAACAAAAAAGATTCCTTGTCCGGCGTGGGGATCGAACCCACGATCTCCGAGATTCAAAGCGAGCCAAATACCGTTACGCTACGGAGGTTGTCAATTTCACTATGTTAAGTAGTTGTATTAAGGCTACACAACTTACCTATACTCTGTGCGGCCACTATATGCACGAAGCCAGCCGCGAAGAGTATCAGACAGATGGGCAGAGACACCCACGCCACGTACTGACTGAACATCGAGGTGGCCAGGTCGCTGTACATCCACATACGAGCTGAAATAATTAAGATATTTGAGTGAGAAGTAGTGTACAGGAGGGCTGAGCTTATTCACCTACTGGTATTAAAATAAAACACCTGATAAGGCGCAACTGAACTATCTAACCGGCAGTAGTATCACACCATATGGTCTTAAAAGCTCTCAATATATTAACATCGCGAACCTCTTTAACTGGCGGAGAATTATAATAAAACTGTACAGGTCGAATATCTGTACATGGAAAAAAAAAACTAAAGACCGAGTCAGGGGGATATAAGAAGAAAAATGGAGGTATTCCTCGAAGCGCTACCATTTTGAGGCGCTCCTGTTTTATTCCTCGGAGCGCTCCTTTTAGTAGCGCCTCCCGATAGTAATTAAAAATATTAAAATTGATGAATACCTTGAAGCCCACCCACATTTTAAAATAGGGAAGAGCATGTAGTAAACATAATAAATTAGACAATTTTTAATTACTATCGGGAGGCGCTAATCAAAGGAGCGCTCCGAGGAATAAAAAAGGAGCGCCTCATTAGGAGCGCCTCAAAATGGTAGCGCTTCGAGGAATACCTCGAAAAATGGAACACACACGGTTTTTGTTTTGTTTCTCTGTCTGTTTGTCTGTTTTACGGGCTAATCTGCAAAACCGGTGGTACTTTATATCCCTGGCCAACATTTTAAATACTTTTAATCAAAGAAAATTAATGATTTCCCGTGGGATGGTTAAAAAACGACGCGGACAATGTCGCGGGCATCAGCTAATATATAATAAAACCAAATAGCTATACTTACAACTTCATTTCCATCCTGTACAAGCATGAAATTATAATAATGTAAAGATAATAATATAATCAGACAGAAATCATCACGAGTTCAATTAGCTGACACAGAAGTAAGGATTAGGTAAACTAATACAAAGTAAGGTTTTTTTTTCGGATGGACTTACATTATGTAGCCACGTGGCTTTTGCTACTTCATCGGGCATAAAGGCGAGCAGAGCTGCAGCCTAGATAAATGGTTTAAACACTACAAACTAAGCCCCCTGTGGGACTTGGACCTCAGCTCAGGGCGGTCGCTGACGGGGAGATTAAAATAAGGGATTATGGCTTTTAGTTTCTTTAGGGGAGTTTTGTGCAACTGTTGCTCTACTTTACAGTTCGCGGACCTCTCGGACTTCGGGTTCTACGAGGGCATCGGAAGGTTCTTAGCAAATAAGGGTCGGGAGGGACAATGTTAGGAAGGAATAACACAATGTATGGGCTAATTGGAAATCAGAAACTGTAAATACATCTTGATTTTTAGGTGTCATAAGCGAAAAGATTTATTTTTCGGTAGTATAATCGCTCTATATATATGTACTTTTTTAAATAACAATAATAAAACAGATTAAATACTTCGAACCGTTGTTAGAGGTGCCCGGTGTACGACCGGGAACCTCTAACAACGGTTCAACGGTATCAACCTAGCTTATGTTGTACTGCAAGGCAGGAGTGCTCATTTTGCCATATTTATACGTTTATCATTAAGCTCTTCTTGAGGGTTAATTTAATTTTAATATAGACATTATGTGTGTTACTAAAAGTAACATACCAAACATTTCTACTTTAAATGAATGTATGTTCAGCAGTGGTTTATTCCTCGATTGTCCCGATATATTGTCCCACATTCCAAAAAATTCCTCCTACGTCCCTCTGGGTAATTTCATTCCCCGAACGTCCCGATCAACTACTCACGTTTATGTACAGTCGACAATAATACTGTTCACAATTTTGTAGTTATTTATTGTATATTTTTTTCTAAAAAGGTTCTCAGTTCAACACTCTTTATTTTTATGTGTATAGGGGTCCGAGGGGTCCAACTGTATTTTTTTGTGGGTATTTTTTGTCGTTTTGTAAATTTACCATGATAAATAAAATATCAGTATTACCTATATAAAAGATAATTATTGTCTAGTTTTAAAATATGAGTACTCAAAATTGCAGTACTGTCTTATTAACTTACCATAATCACAGTTCAGTAAACATATATGCTAATTACAAATATTAAATTACTTTAATCTAATCGATTCTAAGAAAATAAAATGAACTTTATTTGTTCTATAATGTCTTCAAAAACATCCCATTTTCTTTTGACATACTCGTTGTCTAGTCATTAAATTTCTCAATATTCTAATTTTTTGGACAATCTTGTACAATCGATCACTTTTGATTATAGACGGGAAAAATTCCAATGTTGAGCATAGAGCGATATGCTTTTTGAAGATTATTTTTTTATTAACTTTTGACGATTTTGCGCTCTTCCAGATAGCTTGCATAAAATGGAAGTAGCATCCTTTGCCTATTACGTCTGGAAAGATATTCCGGATGGTATTCATGGCTGCCTTTTCATAGTCCGTTTTAAACGTAATCGGATACTCAGGAATAAATAGGAATATCAGGAATATGCTATTTGATTAGAGCGAATACAATTTCATATGTAGACTCGGCTTTCTCCATTAACAAGATATACTATATTTAACTTAAGATTTCATAACTCTTTTTGGTTGACTGTACTAAAAATAGAAATTAATTTATACTTATGAAGACTAGGCCGTAGCAGGAAAAGCGATCGGGACAAACTAGGAAAAATAATAGAAATATAAATTTAGGGACAATCGAGGCATACAGACTGGGACAATCGGGGATTTTTTTTGGTGGGACAGCTGAACGCAGTGGGCCGTTTGAGGAACAAATCTCAGCAGTGGACGTAAACGAGCTAATAAAGTAAAAGTAAAATAAGAAAGTACTTATAAATTTTAGAAGTTATCGCGATAATGAATAATGTATGGATGGTAGCGAGAGTTGGGTATGGCAGAAGAAGGATCAAAGTAAAATTAATGCAGTGGAAATGAGAGCTTTGAGAAGTATGTGTCGGTTGACATTGAATAAGGAATAGCGTGATAAGAGAATGGTATGGAGTGAAAGAGGACGTGATTACGAAGATAGAGAAGGGAATGTTGAGATGGTTTGGTCACGTGGAAAGAATAGATGAAGAAAGATTGACAAAACAGGTATACATGGCAAGTGTGAGTGGCACAGTCGGAAGGGGAAGACCTCGACGAACGTTCTCTGACCAAATCGGAGACATCCTCGCAAAAGGTCAAATAAGATCCACCCTAAGCCGACGTTCTAGTTTGAAGAATGTTATGAGAGTGAATGAAGCGAATGATGTGTGTCTGTGTAGGGATCGTAGCAAGTGGAGGTCCATTGTCTCTGCCTATCCCGCTGGGAAACAGGCGTGAGCTTATGTATGTATGTATGGATGGTATGAATTTTATAGGTCTGAATAACTCACCATTATTACATACAGCTATGCCCCGGTCCATGGCGAAGTTTATGATCGCCATAATGATGCCCAGAATAGCAAGGAACACCCAGTCCTCGCCCAGCCTCGCGAACGTGTGTCTCCATATGTAACCTGTAATGACGACAGTACATTATCTACTCAAATAAATAAAATAATTGTGTCTGTGAAAACACAATGTAGGTATTTATTTTTTGACAGTCTGTTTCAGTTAAAATTGAGAATTTCACTATATAGCTAATTTTATACGGTACAAGAAATGCTCAAATACTTATTTTACGCCAACGAAAAGGCGGCCAACATTACTTAATACTAGTTAATACATTTATAAACAATTTTTTGTCTATGAAATAACTTCAGAATATGATGTAACATATTTGTATTATTTTATCTCTATTTATTTATCTAGTGATAGAAAGCGAGTGTGAGTAGTGTAAAAAACAAATTCAAATGTATACTTACTATAAATTATATATATTAAAAGATCACAAATTCTAATTATCTAAATATTTATTAAAACCTTATTGATAACATCATCCATTGGTATACAATGAAAAATACAACTACAAAAAGTATGCCCCGGGTGAGGATCGAACTCACGACCTTAAGATTATGAGACTTACGCGCTGCCTACTGCGCCACCGAGGCGGTTGAGCAATGCATCAAAATATATGATTAACTCACACTACGTTTAATTTTAAAGAATACATAGGTATTTTCTTTGTTTTGTTTTAATTTCATCTTGAACAAATTCGCAATCCTGTCCTGTTAATATTATCTTTACATATAAATAAAATTGAAGTGTGTGTTTTTAATGGAAAAAAAACATGAAACCTGTTACCTATTTGTACAATTGCGTTTATAAGCCAAAAGGGAACTTATATTTCCTTGATCTTATTAAGTTAAGCGAATATCCACCCAGTTTGTATAACGTTACGATTCAAAATCGAACGAGTCTTATTCTTTGCCAAAATTCATAATAAATCATAATTTTCTCTTTAGAGTCAAGCAACTAGCCACCGAATAAGTCGATAGCAACTAGTCACCGAATAAGTTGATAATTACACTTACCTAATACTTTAAAGAACTTCCCCCTAGGTCTGTGTTTGCCGCTAGCCTCTAATTCCTTCTGTCGGAGTTTGTCATCTTTTCTCCTTTTCTTTCTTAATCTTCTGAGTCTTCTCGCTTCTTCTCTTGCTGCTTCACTGAGGTCGCGTTGGTAGCGACCATACATCTGTAAAGGAAAATAGACTTTAATGACATACTCATAAAGTATATACTTGATTGGATCTAAAGATTGAATAAATCCGAATGAGATCTTTTAGGTTCCGTATTCATTTGCATAGCATTTCAAAACCTAATATAACTTGTTTGTCCGCGAAAATATAATTTATTTTCGCATAATATTTATTATAAGGCATAAATGTTTTGCCATCATTCTTGTTGCCATAAATACTGCTAGCATAATAATAATGAAGCATAATTTTATAAAGTAGAATGTTATAAATGCATAATTATATAAATACATAATGTTCTTTGGAATTAAACTAATCAACCCTAGCATGCAGCATATCTGTCACGGCTCTGGCGTGAGTGGCTACAGCGCGGTGCGGGCGGATCGGCAATTCGGTTCTGGCCGCAGTTCTAACCTAATCTAACCGATTGTCATTTGCTCACAAGGCACATGATTATTAGATGAATAAATATGCCTTTAAAATATATGCAAATCTAAATTAAGCTTAAACATATTAGACTAAATGAAAAAGTTGCAAAAGTTATGCCAAACTATATTATGACAAAAAATGTAGGCGAAAAAAAGGGATCCCGGTTCTTAAGATTCGTAAGATTCCAATAAAATTATAATAAGAAATTTTGCTCAGAGAGCTAGTTTATACACAGTACACACATACAATACACACAGAACTACCTCTAAAGGGTGTTGCCATAGTCACCACGCGCCTGGCCATTGGGTTGGTGACCGCAATAAGTATTATATTGTAATACAGAGGTAAAAGTTTCTGCTCGATTCCTGGTATACAATTGTTAAAGATGAAATAATGACAAGGCGGATTAACAGTTTAATGTGCTCTCCAAGACATGGAGGTTTTTTTTTTCTCTTTTTCGGATGGACGCAAGAGGCATTCGCTACTCCACCGGATATTAGACACGGAGGGTTCGTTGGTTGAGGCAGCTATACCCGAACTAAAATCTTAATTTGATACAAAGATTTTGACATGGCACGGGAATCGAACACATTAAACAGAATACCATCAAAGCCATAAAATGTAAAAAAATTACAATAGTGTTTTGAAATAAATTCGAAATTAAAGTCGAAGTCAAGTCAAAGTCAATAATATCTTTATTCATATAGACACAATTCAAAAAATTAAATCATGTTCTTATGATGCGTCCATTTCTTTTCATACCATTTAGACATGTTCTTGGTTAGCTACCAAGTTAAAACATGGTCTCAATGGTGGTACCGGCACAGATTAATAAATAGTTACTACGTAGCGGCTCATATGGGGTCTGCTATTTTTTAAAGTATTGTGCCACCGTAGTGCCATCATGATATCGAGGGGTGAAAGGCTATTTGTTTGCGACATTTTGGACGATATGGAGTTATATACATATTCGGATTCAGCGAATTTTTCTGCGTCGACTGAGCCGGGTTTCGTACAATTCTGAGCACTTTTATGGCGCTTAAAACAATGCCATTTTAGTGCATAATTCTCAAACATGATGTATGATCCGACTTCAAATTTGCCATATTTTTTTAGTATGTCATTTAAGCTGTATACAAAAACAGAGAATCGGATAATAAGCCGTTTTTCCCTTCCTAAAATTTTAGTTCGATGGCAGATAAATCGTTTTTCGATGTAGCTATCTTTAGATGAAAAGTCCCTTCATACATTTTGCTTACGACTACTTACTCTATGCAATGTCGCTTCAACCAATTTGCCGTCAGCCAAATTCATTAAGACATGTCGGTTCAACCCTTTTCGTTGCAACTGTTTTTCACTCTGTTTTAAACAACCAAGTTATATAACTCCTTTCAAAATCTGAGACATCAAACAACTCTTTAAGAATGTTCATCGTTGCTGAAGCCAACTTTCCTGTATCGTTAACAAAACCCAAAACCCAAACCCAAATTGGTAGTTAAACCAAATAGCCTATTCCTATTATTATTGAGTAACGTCGATTCAATCATTTTGCTTTCTCCTGCATAAGTACTGTAAAGTCACTTAAACCATTTTGCCTGCTGCTGATTAGTGACAATGTTGGAAGTTGAATCATTTTTCTTTACTCTAAAAATAAGGCGATACAGATCATTTTGTATTAAGCGACATTTATCTTATACTCATAACTGTCTTTTAATTGAAAATTATATCAAAACATTCAGGGCTTTTATTTTCAATACAAATTTGCGATCCCCATTATAGAAAGAGCACTAGCTTTTTCATAACGATTTTTTTTCCAAATTTTGAATCTTTAAATGGCTCTCCTGTAAAGTTCGTAAAATGTCGCTTCAAACAAATAGCCTTTCACCCCTCGATATCATTATGCCAACAACGGTAATCTACTAATCTCACTATTGGTCGGCGCTGGAATGGCAGTCGGTGTTGCTACCGCAGAAAAAGGCCGTCAACAGAAGTAGCAGGGGATATGGTTAGGGAGATTGTAATGTTTATTTAGGCGATTTCAAAACTTATAAATGTATCATTTGTTCAATATTCAACAACGCTAATGTCATCGTGGCGTCATAGTGACACCATTATGACGTTATTAGGATTAGTAGATTACCAAATGGGAAAAAAACCGACCATTGAACTGTCATTGAAAGTTCATGAATCAGATGACATGTGTCACTGCACCCCTAATATCAATAATATGGGTCGTGGGGCTTTCTGAAATATTTATTTTTCAATATAAAAAAAAACAACATTCGAATTCCTTAAAAAGTGTGTGATATTTTTTTGTATTTTTGCAGTAACTGCATCGTATTATAGGAAGCTAGATAATATATTATAATATGCACCGCATTTTTTGAATCTTTCTAATAATTGGCAGGACGATTTGCCATCAAAATTAATATCGAAACGTTACATTAAAATTTTACAACATATACATAATTATGTTTTTAACAAAATAAAATGTACCTTTCAAGTAGACGGAAATGCAAAATATACGTGGCAACATAAACTCTAGTGCCACTCACTCTACTCATACAAGATGATCTGAGTTGAGAAAACGGGCGTCACTAAGACAGGTTCGAAGTCATTTTAATAATTATGTATCTCTTGTACTATCAAAAATGAATAATTTCACTGAATATTAGCTACCGACTAAAATATTACGGTGTATAATATAGACATACCTAGGTACAAACTATACACTCTTAGCTCGCTAATACCAACCAGGTACCTAGGTATTAGATCACACTGAAACAGGTTACACTAGGAACGTACCATACCTATGTGTGTTTTGAAGACTGGATTATCTACTATGAACATGACTATATTTTATAGTTAAAGCTATTAAAAGTACATTTTTTCGCTACTACACCGGGCATAAAGGTGAGGGTTTAAAAACTACAAGTGGCACTACTTGGAAAAATCAGCTGAAGGCGGTCACTGGCCTTTTAATTTTTTAAGGGCAGTTTTGTGCAACTGTCGCTCTACTTTACAGTTCGCGGGCCTCTCGGACTCAAGACCTACGAGATGAGAGTATCGGAAGGTTATGTACTAAAGTATATAATGAGTGTTTGTTTGTTTCTGATTTCCTTTGTCATTTGCGTTAAATCTACTAAATTATGGAAAAATATCCGCTGTCGTGTTTCTATGGCATGGCAAGTTACGTAATTGGATTGCCGGGGGTTTTAGTCGGTAGACAATTTCCTCGTGGTATGACATATTATCGTTAACGAGAGGCACTTACTGCAAACTCGGTAACGGGGTATATAATACGCCATTGTGGCGGTGGGGATGCCTTTTTTTACGTGGTGGTACTCCACCGCCTGGGGAATGACGGTGGGGGCGTGTGGGTTTACGTGAATAAAAACATTTATTATTTTTATTATTTTATTTTACTGAGTGCCACTGTTGATCCCGGCTTACAGGAGTTGCAGTGGTGGGAGTGTGGACTGATTAGTACCAAATGGACGAAGGACGGCCCGAATGGCGGTGAGGATTCCTATTACAAATAGTATCTATAGACGGCGTGAATTCTGAAGGGTATTTTGTTAAAATGGGGGTGCCCCAGGATCAATCTCAGGTCCTTTTCTTTTTCTAGTTTATATAAATGATCTCCCATACCTAATTAATGAATTATCAGACATTGTTCTGTTTGCCGATGACACATCATTGATTTTTAAAGTAAAAAGAAAAAAATACTGATCTAATTGAACATAATCGAACACTCGGTTAATTGCAAACTGGTTTTCCGTAAATAATCTTTAGCTTAATGCAGCAAAAACCAAATGTGTCAAATTCGTTCTACCTAATGTAATCAATTCCATCCCAGTAGTTTCATTGAATGGAGAAACATTAGATTTGGTCACTTCTACCGTATTTTTAGGAAATACCTTAGGTTCAAACTACAATGGGGCCCTCATATTGAAAAACTCGCTGGTAGATTAAGTTCAGCTTCGTATGCTGTGTGGAAAATCAGACAGTTGTCCGATTTAGCCACGGCTAGGCTAGTGTATTTCGCGTATTTTCATAGCATTATGTCTTATGGAATTCTGCTGTGGGGGTCAGCCGCCGATGTAAATTCTATATTCGTATTACAAAAACGAGCGGTCAGGGCCATGTATGGATTAGGTAGTCGCGACTCCCTACGTAACCTTTTAAAAAATATTAATATACTTACCGTGCCCTCTGAGTATATATACCAAAATATTCTTTTTATTAGAAAAAATATTGATAAATATAGTAAAAAAAGTGACATTCATAATATTAATACTAGAAATAAACATAAACTTGCTGTTCCAGGATTTAGAGTTAGCAAAACGAATAAATCATTTATGGGAAATTGTATTAGGTTCTATAATAAACTCTCTAATTATATTACAGACTTGCCTGATACAAGATTTAAATCACATGTTAAAAGGTTACTATAGTATCCAGGACTATATTGAAGATAAAGACGATTGGGTTTCGGTACCATCTTTGCTCCTACCTACCTCACTGAAGACCATAATAATATAGCCAGGTACAATAGTTGTAACTAGAACTGTTTCTTATCATGTGAACTGTCTGTAATTCACTTCTTTACATACCTTAACTATTAATACCGCTAGTTCTGTCTCAATATCATTCAATCTTATTGAGCAAAAATAAACAAATAATAACAAGACAACCGTTAGGGCAATAAATGTGTTTGCCTACTAAAATATAAATTAAAATAACTGGACCTAAACCCCGCGTAATTGCCCATTTGAGTATGTTTCGCCGGACCGCCTCATGTAGGCCGTGTTGAAACCGGTGGTAGAGTAACCCACTGAGTTTGTTACGCCGGATCTTCTCAGTTGGGGCGCATTGGACCCGGTGGTAGCATTAAAGCGCGTCCGTCGTTATATGCTCATGGTCCACCCAAATAATGACAATTGTTTTGGCGTAAAATAGACAGAACAAGCATTTTGCCTCCTAGCGACAATATACATTAATTATAATAATTAATTTAATTATAAATAAGTAATTCGTATAGGTTTATAAATAAACAGCAAATGTAATTTAAGATAAATAATAATTAATTTTCAAATGTTTGACGATTTACAAGTGCCTGTAATTGGTTTACGTAAATAAAAATGATTTTTATTTTTATTTTTTATTTATTTTACTCAAAAAAAAAATGGATGGAATGACAAAAAACATACCACAACTCGTTTTTCAAGTTTGAACTCTTCCTCCATTTTTCTTTTATGCTTCTTCCATGAAATTTTCAGTTATCACCCACCATAATTTTCACACGACCAAAGATTAACTACCTAATACTATTACTAATAAGATTTAGCAATCGAACCTTGAAAGCATGTATGTACAATGGCTATCAGATTATCACATGTTAAACAAGATAATAAATCGGAAAGAAAAGTGTTTAATTAGTTAATATGGAGTTTAGGAAGCTAATATTTATACCAACGGAGGTCACGATAGCTAACAGATAAACGATTTTGAATACACTGGATAGAAAGAAGAATGTAAAGCATAATAAGATGGAAAGTAATGTTATTTATACACTAGCGGTGAATCCACTCCGCTTTGCACGGGTGCAATACTGATCTATGATACATAATTATATTATTATGTAAACCTTCTTTCTTTCCTTGAATCACTATATCTATTTAAAAACCGGCCAAGAGCGTGTCGGGCACGCACATGAAAGGGTTCCGTAGCCATGCATATCTAAAATGTCTGTTTTGATATTAATAAAGTTAAATTCCATTTTGCGGTCGACTCCATACATTTTGTTAGGACGACTGCAACAGTGTGACTACATAAGTTGGTCGAGTTGTATAAAAATAACTATCTATCATAGTTGAAAGACTGAAAGTACTTACTTATATATATCACTTTTTTTTTTCAGAATAATTTTAGTAAGTAGTATTTCAAAAGTTAAGGTGGGGGGGCGCTCTAATTTAAACTTTTTATTAGGTTATCTTGATACTGGGGGTTTCTATCTACATAGTACCAAGGCAGTTTTTGTTGCATTTTAAGAGACCTTTCCAACGATATCCTACACGATGGGGTTCGTCGAATAATATATTTTAAATTCACTTTTCGTTGTCCATCGGTTACATTGCGGCAGACTGGCACCTTTTAGCTATCACACCGAATTTGCAACTAAATTAAAAGTCTATTCTATGTAATTTATAAATTAGTAATTGTTAATCTATATGTAAGACAACTGATCAGACTGTAGGTATGTTCCAATTGTAAAAAAAAAAAGAAATGTAAATCTGGAGGAGCGCTCCCTATACTCGATACTTACTTAAAGGTTTCATGGTTTCCGTCACAATATCCGCTGCGAGTACCTACATATCGATGTATGGGGATCACTAACCTAGATACTAAAATGTTTTTAAAAGATGTACAAATGATTGATCAAAGACTTTAAAAGATGACAAAAGAATGATCTCGGAGTTTCTTATAGTCTTTCTTCTCCGGGTGTCACAACGTAGGTAGATAGAGAAAGACTCGTAGGAAGCTAGGATAGGGTCCGGTCGTCCTTGCAAGGCAAGGCTCGCGACGCGTTCTATGCTTCTGACCGAATCCCAGCCCACGCTGGTTGATTCTGATTATATTTATAGTACGCGACTATCACATGCCACATTGGTAGATTTAAATTATATTTAATAACATGACTGTTGAAATGTATACTAATGAATTAGTCAAGTTTTTTTTTTTTCTCTTTTTATATTTGTATCATTGTATTTGACTTATAATAAGTACGATCGATTCGTCTACATTATCAATAAACGTTTTCATTTTCATTTTCATTTTCACAAAAAAAATATTTTCCATAATTTTAAAAACCAAGTTTTGGATCTTCACTATAATATATCTCTCCACCAATTTTCGTGGCAATTGGTGCAGTAACGGCGGAGTACTATAAGGGTTCCTTGTGGACTACGGAACCCTAAAAACCGCTTTAGAATCCGTTGCGAAGTTTTAAAGATAATTTATACATAGGAACAGACAGACTGACTGATTGAGTGATTAACTGACTGCTAAGCGGTTACGGTAGTGGCTCTTCAGAAGTAATGCTCTGGGTTCGATTCTTACCCAGGAAAACTATTTTTGTGAAACACAGACATCCTACATACATGGCTTAGCGGCAAGTCTCCCTTTTAGTTTTGGACGTCGTAGATTCGATCATCACACCGAACAGGAAATATTTGTGTAAATTCTAAAATTTATTTCCAAGTCTGGTTGGTTGAGGGAATGCCTCCGTAACTCGGCAAACACATTAAGCCGTTGGTCCCGATTGCTATAACATAATCTATAACACGGGTGGCCAAGTTAATAAGACTGAGATCGATCGTATATTGTGTGCAATCGACCAATAGCATAAATAATGTTGAATTATGTATCGTATATGAAAATCGAATGATAAATAGGTATTTGTCCGAATTTTTATACGACAAACACTAACTTTGTACGTCTGTGGCACGCATATGTAGACTAAAATGGACGAAAATATCACATTTTATTATATAAAGTGGATCGACTGTAATAGCTGCCGGGATCGACCAGTCGATTGCGAGCGACCGGTTGGCCACTCCTGATCTATAATAATCGTATTTCATTAGAACGGTATATAATACACAACCTCCGTAGCGTAGCGGTATTTAGCTCGCTTTAAATCTTGGAGGTCGTAGGATTTTTAATTTTTGTGTAAATTCTAAGATTTCTTTCCGGGTCTGGTTGGTTGAGGCACTACCCTCCGTGCCGGAAAGCACGTTAAGCCGTTGGTCCCGATTGTTTCATGATGTTATTATTATTATGATGATAACATCATCTATAATAATCGTATCGGGAACAGACAGCAGCGTTTCCAGCAGTGGACGTTATACGGGCTGATGATGATGATGATGATGATGATAATAACGGGTAGTAGCGTTTCCTTGTGTGGTACAACATATACTGCGGTCACCAATCCGTCTGGCAATGGCATGGTGGTGACTATGGCAAATACTATCTCTCGGGAGGAAGACGTTTCAGCAGTGGACGTTGTCCTGATGATTATGATGATGATGATCTGATATTCATTCACTAAATATGGACTCGTGACATAATTTGTTTTGGTATTTACATGTCAAATGTTCGAGGTTCAAGTTTTCAGTTAGTCGCAGCTGAAGGCGCTAAATAGAATGTTTAGCGTGTGGAGTGTCAAGGGCCGGTAACTACAAACACGGAGCTGACAAAAATGATATCCGTATAAACGCACTACAAGATAATTCCTGCTGTTAAAAAAAGACACAACGAAATAAAATGTAAGGGTCTGTTAGTAATTTAAGATTAATAGGGTTTTACTAAATGTATATGAATGTATGTAAGTAACGCACAACAAACACGCTAGGTATTAAAATAACTGTTTGTTTTGGCTAATCATAGTAATGGCAGGACTAATTTTTTACGGGTAGATAGCTACTTTTATAAGGTACTAGCTTCCATTGCGCGGTTTCACCCGCATAACACCCGTTCCCGTGGAATCTTCATAATTAAGTGGAATCCGGGACCGCGGTCCCGGTCCCAAGAGCCCCACGACCCAGCCTATGACATCCGGGGATAGTGTAGCTTTCCAACGGTGAAAGAATTTTTCAAATCGGTCCAAAAGTTTCGGAGCCTATTCAATACAAACAAACCGGTAGCACTAAAAAGCGCGCTCGTCGATATACTAATGGTCCGTATTAATAATAACATACTCAAAGGACAGAACTTAGACTCATAGTTATAAAAATAATATTGTATTTTTATACCTGACAGCTTTTAGGCTAAAGCTAGATAATCAAATAAAATTAAGTTATTTTACATAGTAAATTTAGAAACCAAAATATGTTTTGACTTTTTACACCTAATATTTACTACTATTTACCCGTAATAGGTTTACGTGAATAAAAACTTTTTTTTTTAACAAACCATCAAATCTTTCCTCTTAATAATATTAGTCTAGATAACAGGTTCATCGACTCTACCTAAACCTTTTTTTTATTCCGGTGGTATATGCATTGGACATCAACACCGCCGCCACGACGGGGTACTTATAACTCCCGTCTCCATAACCATGACATGCCAATCATACCATCAGGAAAAGGACAAACGAGCAGCTAGTTTATATATACGATCAATTAAATTAAAACTAGGTCATAAAACACACATTCCAGACAACGCAGTCGCTAACACTGAACCGAACCCCATGCATCTAGAGAAATCTGGTCAGTATGAGATACAGCTACAATATTCTAATTATACGGGTTACGTGCCGACTACAATTAATACGTACAATTAGACGGACAAATACGTGGGATGAGGTTATTTTTAGATTGACACACAGTAAAATAGATGCAGAAAGGATATTTCAGGTTGTTTTTGGATTTAATTTTGGTCACCAGAAAATAGTACGAATCGTAAGTTGGGCAACTTCCGTGTCACTCATATTGTTAAACTTAGTTGCCAGGTTCAGTGTACGCGCATATTTATTATATTATTTACTTAATTGTTATGACACTTGACCGAACCTAACCAAACGAGACTATGCTACAGTTGTAAAAAAAAAAAACAACTTCAAAAAGTCCTGTTCAACCCCATTGGTTTTAATTAGGTTAAGATTATTTTTTTAACCAACTGAAACTTCGTTATTCTATCAACTAACTAGTAAGTTGATCAACTTACAATTCTTATTATTTTCCGGTGACATATATATGAAGTCAGCCACGAGACTTTTGCTACTTCACCGGGCACTCTAGTATCTTGCAATAAAAAAAAGATAATTAAGGTTACAACGGCGCCTTTAACAGCTCCTAAGTCATTTTAATATGGAAGTTTTAATGCTATTAAAAAAGTATATACATAGATCTACTACACTACTAACGATTAAAACATCATGGCGTATAAACCAATTAGCAACATTCTAACCTGCTCCTAAATATTGTAGCGTGATGTCGGTAACCTCCATGGCGTAGAGGTAGAAGTCTCGCCTTAAATTTCGGAGAACGTGGATTCAATAAATCAACATCCTTATGCAAGTGAAACCGCGGTGGACTGTTAGTGTATCTATGATATTATAAGTAGGAAGTATGATTTTTGCATAACGGATATAAAATATAATTAAGAGTCGCAATAAAAAGCAACAATTGCCTTTTGCATGAAGAGTATTCATAACAACATCGCAATGATTACGACCTAGCAATTAGGTATGTTGCAGCGGTTATTTTATACCAACCAATCTCCAACTCATATGTGATGAATTACAACTTAACTCTTTCTGTAATTGGTACCGAAATTAAAGACGCTCATCGAAGCCAGAACGTACATATTTATATTTAATTTATATATGATGACCAGAGAAACGAATATGGTTCGTATGTCTAGTCTGATATAATGTAAATTCCCCCACCCATTCGAGCAGATAAAAAATACGAATAAACAACCAACAATTCTATCGATTGAAGTAATAAACAAGTACCTAAGGTAGAGAATGGCCTACCCTTCAGAATACCACAGGAAAGCGGACAGAGCTCGTCGGAGTGGTGGATCGTGAACTCTCTCTGCGTAATTGCGTAAGATACTTAGCGTCCCACCACCCCTCCCGATAAAAAAAGAATGAGAGTGTTGTACATTACATTGGCACGAGATTATCCTTGTATTTAGACCACTATGCCACATAAAATCAGGGTTCTGCATCTGATTACAAAACAATACAATGCAAAAGCCATCTGATTAGGCCTTGACTTCTAATCCACGAATAATCTCTCTGCATCATTCTTCTCAGTGTACAACATAGGTCCTTGGTTTTCACAACATAGAGTAAGTGAAGTTAAGGGCTATTTTAGTCATCGCGTTCGTTAAATGAAACCCGACACTGATTTCCATAGCCATTCATGTTGGTTCGAGTTAAGACAATGATGAATGTACTAAGTATCTTCATCATTACAATGGTAGGACGCACTTGTTTTCGCAGGGCTATGTATGACTATTATATTATTATACATAAGTAACAAATGCTTCGTTGGTTAGCATTGCATACGCCTTTAACTCAGAAGGGTAAATAATACACAGTAATTTTTAAGTCTAGGGCTAGTATCGACATTACATAAATACGACCCCAGGTGCAATTCTTTGTGATGGGGTTTACCTAAGTAATAAAAAAGAAGCGGGGAAGAGTACTCAGAGGATGCAGAGTGAATGACAATTCATTATAATGCATATTATTTTAAGTACATTTTTCAACGCGGGAGCCGAACTTGGGGGGCCTCTCATATAAATACCATCACGTCAGCGTGCATCTATTTATTCTATGCTGACAGTGTAAGATACTGTTTCATTATAAAATATATGGAACCCAAAGTCCCAGATGCCCGGGAAATATAACGTAGAGCGACGGTTACAAAAACCTAAAAAAAAAGTCATAACCCTTCAAAGGCAAAACCTTCAAAGTAAAAATGGCTACATTTATTTGGAATCGTCATATTTTTTCCCTACCGTTCAGTGCTTAACGTGGCGACTACGGAGAAACGCTGCCAAAAAAACTCAGTAGATTAATGATTAATATCACCGACAGGGACTGCTCTAGACCAGGTCCTATCCAAGACCTACAGATAGCGCCCTATTGCCAGGTTGCTTAGTTTGTCATTTATAAACCACTAGCAACCCGCCCCGGCTCCGCACGGGCGCAATGCTGATGTATATAAACTTTCCTCTTGAATCACTCTATCTATTAAAAAAAACTTCATCAAAATCCGTTGCGTAGTTTAAAAGATTTAAGCATACATAGGGATATAGGGACTGAAGAAAGCGACTTTGTTTTATACTATACTAGCGGCCCGCCCCGGCTTCGCACGGGTGGACTTTTATACCCTACCCCTGCCCTACCCTACCCCTGCCCTACCCTACCCCTACCCTAACCCTACCCTACTCCTACCCTACCCCTACCCTACCCCTACCCCTACCCTACCCTACCACTACCCCTACCCTACCCTACCCCTACCCTACACCTACCCTACCCTACCCCTACCCTACCCCTACCCTACCCCTACCCCTACCCCTACCCTACCCTACCCTACCCTACCCTACCCCTAACCAAAAGTATCCTATGTCCTTCTCCCAATTCTTAGGTACCTCCCTGCCAATTTTCAGCCAAATCGGTTCAGCCGTTCTTGAGTTATAAATAGTGTAACTAACACGACTTTCTTTTGTTTTTAAAGTGTATTCTGCTATTCGGGACGGAAACAAATCCAACAAATCAAAAACCATGGCATTCGGTCCAGCCGTTCTCGAGTTATAAGTGTTGTAACAAACACGACTTTCTTTTATATATATAGATGTAGTGATTAAGTAAGGCTGGAGCCCTGTTCGCTTTTATGACCGGTGAATTATCAAAAGCCTCGTGACCTACTACATAAATATTTGACCGAAAAAATAAACTTGTAGTTTACCTTTCTCTAATTCCAAAATCAGTGCTGTAGACACAAGATAAGCATAATCTCTCACACCGAAGGTTAAATCTTAAATCGCAAAGATGACGCACGTGATGTTATCTCTAATCCCTTATGTACATAAAGTGTTGCCGCCGAATGTACTTCAAAACAAACAGCCTTTTTATTAAGACCACATTTGTGTCAGGGATTTAATGGTCTTTAGGTCAACAGCACGTTTACGTCCACTGTTAAACATGGGCCTCCCCTTAACAGACCATGGCAAGCTAGGGCCGTTGAGGGATATTGCCATCATCACCACGCTTGGTTTGGTGATTGCATTAAGATGGAGCCTGGAGCTGATAGGTGCTTTATTGGTTTACTGCTAAAAATAAACCAATAAATCACTCTTGAGTTAGAAATAATAAAATTAGCAAATGGGTTAACCATACTTTTATAATGTATTTTGAACTCTGAATACTAATGGTAGAGTTTTAAACATAATACCTGAACTCCAATACCAATTTTGAAAATATTATTCGTGAAAAATAAATGTTTATATTATAAACTTTTAGGCTTTCGCGTATCATAATTATATTTTTTGGCACACAGGTATTAACGCGATAAAATTACCTTTTTCATAAATTATCCGACGTTTCGATCAAGCTACATTGATCGTGGTCGCGGGCTGACGTCTGCCCTCCTCTACCTCTATCCATCCACTTGCTCATCACTTTTCTTATAATGATGTCCTTCATCCTTTCTCATAACATAAAAGCCGTGCAGTTTCCGGTTTAGAATAAACTACCATATCATCCTAGTGAGTAAGCGAGTAAGGGACATACACCTAACGGATGGACATCAGCATCTCTCAGCTCAAAGGTACTTCTTTTTTACTGCAATCACCAATCCGCCTAACCAGCGTGGTAATAGCAATATCCCTTAGCGATCATGGTTTGCTAAGGTCTGTTAAAGAGGAGGCCCATGTCCAGCAGTGGACATAAAAAGGCTAATAAAGTGAAAAAACATGGGCCTCATTCCGAGGGAGGGAATTTGCCTTTTTTGAATTTTAGGGTTGGTGACCGCAGAATTATGTTACACGACGACACAAGGAAACGCTGCTGCCCGTTCCTTGATATACGATTATTATACATGATGTTATAACAATCGGGACCAATGGTTAAACGTGCTTTTCGAACCACGAAGGGTAGTCCCTCAACCAACCAGACCCGGAGTGAAATCTTAGAATTTACACAAAGATTTCTTATCCGGAGTTAGGATCGAACATACGACCTCCGAGATTTAAAGCGAGCCAAACACCGCTACGCTACGGAGCAATTTTAATATTAATACGAAAAATCATATAAATATTAAAATTGCTGCACATACAGTAATTTCAATCTAAGAAGCAAAGACAATTTATGCAAAGTTGGTCAGACAGACCGTAGCGTGGTGCGGGAGGTAATTATTTTGATCGCTACAATAAAGTGTTACATAACGTTGTTTATTGTTCTGAGATCAATACAGCCTCACTAGTCACGAGTTAGGATTATCCTCGCTAGCTACCTACAAACTAAACGATATAATTATGCATGTGCTAAGTAAATCTAAAGTTAATGAGACACTATTATGGTGAAGTTTGGTGTAATGATACCGTAATAATTACTATTTTAATTTGAAATCATCATCATCATCATCAGCCTGTTGTAGTCCACTGCTGAACATAGGCCTCCCCATCGATTTCCAGCGGGAACGATCGCTAGCGGCCTGCGTCCACCGACTCCCCGCTGCCTACGCTGCGCTTGCCAGTTAGTGGTCTCCACTCGAGAACCTTTTTGCTCCATCGGCCCTCAGTTCTTCGAGCTATGTGTCCTGCCCATTGCTACTTCAGCTTGCTAATCCGTTGAGCTATGTCAGTGACCTTCGTTCTCCTGCGGATCTCTTCATTTCGGATTCGATCATTGAAATTTAAATGTGTTAACTATATTTTGAAACAAAATGGTGTCATAAACATGGTTTTTGTTGATGAATATTTATAACAAGCTTTCCCTACGTCTCCCGTTCATGTAGGAACTTTATTCCTCAATAAATGGGCTATCTAACACAAAAGGATTTTTTCAAATCGGACCAGTAGTTTCTTAGCTCATTTAGCATATTTCATTAACACTAATATAAATATAAAGCGGCCGTAGCCCAATGGCTAGGGCGTCGGACTTATGATCTTGAGGTCGCCGGTTCGAACCCCACCCATTGCACTACCGATGTGTCACAACTCGTAACACAAGCATTTTAGCTTAGCACGAGGGGTTAACAAGAATACTAGTAGACTGCAAAACACTGCTAGTAATCTTTATTAAAAAATTATGGAATATGTCAAACATTTTTTTTAGTTTTTTTTCCATTATTTATTACGCAATAAGGAGACGGTACTGAAGAACGGCCAATCTTATTAAGAATGCCCAAATGTATTTTTTTTATAAAGTTGGTTATTTTGCTGCTAACTTCATCTAAGCCCCAGAATTGACACGGGTTTTGCTATAATTAGGCTAATTTCATTAATTCATCATTATTGTACAGTGTACGCCCGTCGTCGTGTGGTTTAGAATTGACCACCCCATATCTTCCAATGGGTGTCGTAAGAAGGCGAGGTACATCCATCTGATGGATGGGCAGCATCTTTCAGCTCAAAAATTCTCAAAGATATCTCTGATTTTACTACAACACAAAACCTGTGATCGAATCGTGGTCGTTAATTCGTCGGCTTATTGCAAGAAGTCATTATGTTACATATTCACTATTCTGAGAAAACGGTATTTTATTTATTTATTTACTTTATGCACACACATAACATTAAAAAGAAAAATATTAAAATACAAGAAACATAGTACAAAGGTATTTTAGTTCGATTAAGGTATTTTAATTATTATCTATTTAATAAAAATAACTTGTGCATCTTAGTGATTTTTTGTAAATGCCTGATTCCTAAAGTTGCAGTTATGGATTTCATGGCAAGGCTGTAACGCCTAAAATTGTCTAGATAGAAATTAGTGAGTTTTTGCCTTTTGTAGAATGTGTCAAAAGAAGTCCACTACAGATAAAAATGTATTTAGTGATTTTTTGCAGTTAGTTTTATAAGTTCTTGCAATAAGCCGACATTATGGTAGTATCCCTCAACGATACTGGCTTGTCACGGTCTGTTAAAGTGGAGGCCCATGTTCAGCAGTGGACTTAAACGGGCTAAAAGTAAACACAGTGTACACCAATACGAAGCTGGGAGGATCACAAATGTAATTAAAGACACTAATGATTTATTAGTATCATTAACTCAGCTCAGGTCATGTGATCTATTATAAAGGACATTAGCAGATTTTCCCAGAATGATAACAGGTTTAATGGGAAGAATTAGTAGGAAGGAAGTTGGATCATGATAGACGTTTATTGTTATCTAGTTTAAATTAAAATATAAAATATTAACACTAGGTTAATATCGCTAAAATTATTCAAAAATACATCGCTATTGTCTATTTGCAAGCTTTTTAATGTAGTAGGCGTGAAGACTAAAAAAATCTTTTTAAACCGTCGGTTAGATTACCAAAAAATATTAGACACGTATTATTTTTCCTTCCTCCAACAAAAAATGACGAAGATACAGCGCGTTAAAATCTCATGTGACGTCACTACTAGATACAATTTTACCTAATAGTGACGTCACAAGCCCGCCCTCTCCTGAACAGTAGGCATGAAGAATAAAAAAAATATATTAAGGCCGTCAGTTAAATTACTAAAAAATATTGGACACGTATTTTTTTTTTATCAAATCAATAAAAATTTACAAAGATACAGAGCAACCACAAACTATAACAGTTTGTCGTTGCTCTGTATCTTTGTCAATGAAAAAATACGTGTCCAATATTTTTTTTGTAATTTAACTGACTGACTAAATATATTTTTTATTCTTCATGCCTACTGTTGTGTATATGTATGTGCCACAAATATTAGTATCATTAATTACACTACACCCATGGGAAAACATGGAAGGTATTAATTCTAAGCTGTCTTTAGTTTATCTGTGATTTATTAAAACTTACCTACCTACATAGTTATTACTCTCAATGTAACCTTACACAATAATATAATACTATTATTTGTCAATATGGCCAATCATATTTACAATAAATTGAAAATAGAAACCACAAATTGTCATATTGTATTGTCACACAGATAACACAGATAAATTGACATTTATTTATAAAATTAGGTCTATAAATAGTAAGCCTTGAAAATAACTAGACAATCAGTTTTAATGCCTAAGTTTTTTTTATATGTATAGTTAAAGTCCTACTTAGTCTAGCCTAGTCCTAGCATTCAAACTTCGAAGTGTAGGCTCTTAAGCGAAGGAGCGGGTTTGATTCTTATTCATATGATAATTTCCCAGAGGCGACAGCAATGGTGTACCTAAATGATTTATGATTGTGTGTTTAAATGTCCATAAATAAAAATGTTAAATAAAAAAATAATCCCAAAATGTATACGCTTAATTTGAGGACGACTCGACCAATTTGGTTTATTCTCTTTTTATGGTTTCTTTTTCAGTTAACTCGTTCATTTGGTCAGTGAATCTCTGTATCTTTACAAATCACTTTGAAATATGCACTGTTAATCTTAAATAAATAAATAATTTATGTCTATAAATACAATTTTAATGCAAATATTGATAATTACAATCCGCGGAAAATATCAGGTGAATGGCGAAGCCAACGTATACAGGTGAAAATTATTAACTTTTTTTAAAAGTAAGATTTATCAATTATGAATGACTAGCTTCCGCGCGCGGTTTTACCTGCGTTACTCCCGTTCCCGTAGGGATGTCATAATTAAATACAGCCAATAGCCTTCGTCGATAAATGAGTTATATAACACTAAAAGAATATTTTAAATCGGACCAGTAGTTCCTGAAATTTGCGAATAATAAATGTCCACAGCTACGGTTACAGATGTCGGACGTTTCATCAAAGTATGCGTTGATTTCAGTTCCTTTAATTCCTTTTTTAATTTAAATTATTTATTTTTTCTATGTCTTTAACTTCCGAAAACGCTATCAACCATTTTGTGACGTCATACATCTTGTTAATAAACATGAACGCGATCCTTTTCTATTACACTTTCCGAGTCATGACGTCATTCCTCTTGAACACAGATAATCTATATAGATCAACATGTCTGACATCGTTTTCGTCTCCAAATGTCAAGTCAATTTTGAAATATTTATTTTAGTGCTTTCTAGATCTCAAATAAATGCCATATTTTTTTCTTGATCTAGTTAAACCATTCGTGACCATATAAAAATAATTTCAAAAAAGTGTCAATTAGCCTACTACGGATTACGTTTTGTGTAGCAATTCGGGTGATAGAGCGTAAGTAAACTATGTAATGTTATATACGCACCTATATAATCTATACCTACTAATATCATAAAGAGGAAAGATTTGTATGTAAGTATGTTTGTAACGAAATTGCTCAAAAAGTAATGGACCGATTTTAAAAATTCTTTCATTATTTGATTGCTACATTATCACTGATTAATATAGGCTATATTTAATTATGAAGTTCCCACGGGAACGGGAGTTACGCGGGTGAAACCGCGCGCGGGTAGTTAGTGTTTCAATATTCTGTAAAACGTAGTAGTAACATTATTGACACAAACCTTGTGACACGATTCACATTGAAATCGTAACTTATAGGTACTAATAATATGAGTAAATATTTTGAGGATAGTTATCATACATACAGAAACATGCAACCTATCTGCTTTATTGGTTGAAACAAAATCAAAAACAACTCGAGTTGCGAACTGAAAATCAGCGCTAGTTCGATATCTAGCGCTGGATTTCAGTTGAGCAGAGAATATCATGTTCTGCCGAAAAAGTCGCCACCTTAGCATAGGCTAGGCGATCCTACCCTACTGGCGACTTTTTCGGCAGAACATGCAAGGCGTCTAATTCATATTGTTTTGAACATTAACTAAATGTTTGCTGTGTAATATCTTGTGTGTTGTGCTGAATAAATGTATTTTCTTTCTTTCTTTCTTTCAAAAAAGTTTGATCATCCCGTTCCCGAAGGACCCTCAGCGTAAAATATATTCTATGTCACTACCGGACAAAGCATCTTTCTAATATATAAATAAAATATATTACAGTAGCCTTTGTTTAAATTCTGAATCAAACCAAAATGCATATCCAGTATATTATAGTCTATTAGCGACCCCTACCTAGTTCAACCTTCCTCTTGAATCACTCTATCTATTGAAAAAACCGCATCATAAGCAGTTGCGTAGTTTTAAGATCCAAGCATACATTGGTAAAGACAGACATACAGAAAAGCGACTTTATTTAATACTAATATGTAGTGAAACCTTCCTCTTCAATCACTTTATTGAAAAAACCGCATCATAACCAGTTGCGTAGTTTTGAAGATCCAAGCATACATTGGGAAAGACAGACAGACAGAAAAGCGACTTTATTTAATACTAATATGTAGTGAAACCTTCCTCTTGAATCACTCTATCTATTGAAAAAACCGCAACATAATCAGTTGCGTAGTTTTAAGATCCATAGGGAAAGATAGACAGCGGGAAGTGACTTTGTTTTTATACTATGATGATAAATAGTACGTTTTCATGCGAATTAATATTTATTAACTTCTCCACTCAAGCACAGGTAGCTGCTCACTCGTATCATTTTACTAATTCATTCAGAAATAAACACACCTACACAATTTATTTAATACCTAGAAACATGATATTCTCCTTTGTCCCTTAGTAATGCAACACTAACAAATTGTCTCTCATTTTGTATGTCTACATGTTCACGCTTGGCAATTGAAGTAATTGTGAAATTTACCTCATCCGACCATATTTCCTTTGCGTTCCCGCCTACGGAACCATTAGCTGTTATACAGGTGGAACTTGACGCCGAAGACCTAGACTAAAGCAGTGGTTCCCAACCTCTAAATAACGTTGCCCCCCTCTTCTTCTTGAAGTGTCGTTTACGACTTAGAAAAGACTATTCCATGTCTTCCTATAGAGCGTGGAACGTAAAACAGAAACACGCTTGTACGATAACACTATATACAGAAATCAAAATTAATATAAATCTCTATTCCTAGACATAATGTTCCGCCGAAAACTTTGCTGACAGAAAACATTGTTCGTAGATATCTCGGTACCTAGGAAGCACTGTAGACAGAAATCTCTGTTCAAAGATAGTAATTCTCACCGTAAACATTGTTCATAGAAAACACTGATTTTGAAACTGAAGACCACTGAAACACAAGTGTGTTTCTGTCTTACGTTCTACGCTCCCATGAGGGTCATAAGAGACGACTAAGGGATATATAGCTGATGGATGGGAAGCAGCATATAGCTGGAGATTACTATCTTACTTACTTATATCCTTCATAGACTATGCCTTGCCACAGTCTGTTAAGACGGGGCCCATGTTCAGCAGTGGTGTTATAGCAGTAGCTAACGATGTTGATACCACAGTTTGGGAGCCACTGCTCTACAGTAAACCGACTGATTACTGTAAACATCGCATTTTATATAATGACTGTTGTCGTCTTGTAATTTGAACAATACAAGTTGTAATCTATATATACTAATAAAAGAGGTACAGTTTGTGAGTTTGTAGGAGTAATCTATGGATCTACTTAACCGGTTTAGAAAATTATTTTTTTATATTTGAAAGCCAATTTAAATCACCACTGTATCGATACAAAAGTTACCCGGGGGCGAGGCCTCCAATAACTTTAACTTATTATTATTATCATTATGAGTTGATGGACGAGGAGCAGTTTGCTGATGTGTCAATATCACAGCACTGGAGTAGATTCTTTTTGTTTGATACATTACTGTCCAATGATTACTATGTTGTTAATATGCTCAGCCCATTTAATATTTTGTTCTTTCCAAAAAATCTTTATCTATTCGGAAAAACGTTGTGTATTATTAGGACATTGACAATGAACATACTTACGTAAAATGCAGTTGCATTGACATTAAACTTACCGATCGCATGTCAAAGTGCAATAATGTTAGTGTCCGCGCCATTACCGTTTCCTGCACTGTTCAGTGAACTTGGCATTGGGTTCTTTATATACTGAATTGCATTCTCAAATTCCATATTTATAACCATTACACTAGATTTCCTTAAATACAAATATATGTATATAGACTTTATTTTATAGTAATTTGGAACCACTAACATTAAAATTATAAAAGTTTGATACAAACTTCGCCACCTTTTTACTCTCTTAAGGGTTGAATTTTAAATTTTAAAACTTTTTCTATGTAATTATATATTTATATACCTTCTTCATCCCCGCGCAGTTTAAAAATTAAAATGGCTAGAAGTTTTTTTATTTTTTATTAGGTGCCTTAATACCAATTTTCAATATTTCATCCCCTATTTCAACCCCAACAACCATTTTCTTCACAATAAAATGGAACAGGAATGTATTTTTACAAAGTTTGGGTGACCACGTTTAGTAAAAAATGTAATCAAACAGTTCAATAGTTCAGCGTAATAGACTGACAGACACAGGCTCTTTGCATTCGTACTCATCATTTTAGTAGTATTGGATCTTGGTAAAGGATTTTCATCAAAAATGCAGAAAAATAAAACAACAATACTTTGATAATATCTTCTATCTATCTATAAGTATCTATCAACGCACAGCTGCAACCGCTGAGTCTGAAATATTCCTTTACTATCGTAAGTAAGCACTAAGAAATAATTTTTGTAAATTCAACCCCTGAGGGGTTGAAAAGGGGGTGAAAAAGTTTGTATGAAGAAATCGAAACTTACGCGGATGAAGGCGTAGAGGAACAGCTAATATAATAATATAAGTAATGCAATACGTTTTCGCATTAAATTACTTTCGTACAACCATTATTCTAGAAAGCACAGCTGGCCTCTTAATAGGCCCATATTACTTATAGTTGTACAGAATCATACACACACGTATGACGTCAATCACGATTTGTGAAGACTTGGCTTAATAAACGCTGACTATAATTATTACACTTCGTTTCTATTTAGATCAAATTCGTTTCAAGGTATTAGTTAGCTAGTTAGTTATTGTTTGTTCTGCTAATAAGATTGAAATATGGTTTCATGTTCACTGAGCCGAGGTCCAAAAGGCCCACAGGGGGCGCCTCTTGCGCAGGTTGCTTAGTTTGTAGCAGTGTCGTAGATAGGTGGGCAAGGGCTCCGGTGCATAACTTCAAGAGTTGGCTGACCCACTCTTTGCAAAGCTTCGGTTAGAGGGCCCCCTGAGGTCCGGGGCACTGGTGCACTGTACCACCTGGCCCTACGATAGCTATGCCACTGGTTTGTAGTTAAAATAAACCATTTAATACGGCTGGAGCTCTCCTTGTTATTCTGCCCGGTGCTAACCTATATTAATTATAACTAGCTTCCGCGGCCCTTCCCGTGGGAACTTCATAATGAAATATATAACCTTCCTCAATAAATGGGCTATCTAACAGTGAAATATTTTTTTAAATTGGTTCAGTAGTTTCTGAGATACGCGTATTCAAGCAAACAAACAAACAAAATCTTCCGTTTTATGTATTAGCATAAGACGATCTTCCCGCGGGAACGGCAACGGTCAACGGGAAACCGCGCGCGGCAAGCTAGTCTATACTAATGTTATATAAAGATTTGTATTTTTGTGTGTCTGTTCATTACAAATGAATTAACTCTAAAACTACTGTGGCGATTTCAAAAATTATTTCTCCATTGGAAAGCTGCATTCACCCTTAGTGACATAGGGTATATTTAATTATGAAGTTCCCACGGGAACGGGAGTTACGAGGGTAAAACTGCGCGCGAGAAACCTATAGTCATTAATACTTTCTCTCTTTCAAGTCACATGTACCATATTATTATTCTGATACTAATGTCATAAGTCGTGTTTACTTCGTTATCTGTAAGTCATATGACTAAACTATATTAGAACGTAGATACACTCGCATGAGCTAAGTTATTAACCTACAGATTACTATTAATTATTAAGTTATGTGACTTATTTATAAACATCTTTCTTTTGTCAGTTCTGATATTATAACGCGAGAGTGCACGAATGAACTTTCCGATGCCCGTAGACTAGGGTTGCCCGGTGTGCGCGCTTAAGCAGGGTACTTATTTTTTCGCAATACCCGCTCCTTTTTGTCTTATCGTCCTGCGTCCGCAATGGGAAGACCCCCCTATTCTTCTGTGTGACGTGTTATTGTTTCATCTATCCTCCCCCTTCCTCACTCTGACCATTGTCCTGGTAAGCGCCGAAACATTTATGGCAACCCTACCGTAGACCCAATATCCGAGAGCCCTAAGAACTGTAAGGTATAGTAACAGTTTCACAAAACTCCCACTTAAAACTAAAAAGAAGTCATTCGACAAACCCGAGGTTTTAGCCTCACTGAGGTAGCCTTGCATACTTTGTAGTATTTATACCTTCTAGTAAGGCTTACTACATATTATGTTCTCAACCATCTGTTGTGCAAAAGTGAACTGTTTTAACAGTATATAGTGCGCTATCACAATCCGGTGGGACGGTTCTACCGATATCACCTAGGCGGGATCAAAATGACAGAACAAAAATAAGAATGGTCATTGATCACATACAATTATATTATGAAAGAGTTAAAAATGAATGTTTGAATTCAGGTACATACAGTTGATCAGAGACAGAGTGTGTTAACCCATTGTAAAACGTTTTACATAAGAGTTCACTGTTATGTGTATTTGTTTGTGCACATCTAGCAGCGAACTCTTCACCCATAAAGAATTACCGGGGTATTCCCGTATCAGCACCAATTTTTTAACGACCAATGGTTTGTGCAATAAAACTATTCCTGTTTCAGAATAGCGTAGATGCTTAAACAATTGGTGCTGAATGAGGAATACTCCGAATTACCGGCTGTCGTACTGACATAAATTATTAGTAGGTGTAAACCTACTTCAAATCTACGATCTACAACTTATGCTGTATTTTGATATAAGGTTAAAGACACTAAAAACATTGAAGTATAAATATTATCACTCTCGGTTCAATCAACTTTATTGGGTTAGGTGCAATAGATATAATTACTCTGATTAAGTTTATAATATAATAATGAACTCGGTTTTACAAAACTTTGTGGCGCACAATTTAAAGACAAAAATATCTGCTGATTTTGGATATTTTTTTTAGGTCATTCGTACCCACGGGTTAAAAACGAGACCCTATTATTAAGACTTTGCTGTCCATCTGTCTGTCACCAGGTCCAGCATGGTGACAGTCTCATGAACAGTATCAACATGGTATCCGGTGCGTGACATCAAGTATTTTTTTTTAAATACCTACATTACGTATCCCCCTCACCACTACTGGGATACGTAGCGACCCGGGGTATGTCGGACTAATCCTCTCTTTTAGTAATGGTATGCTATTCTTACCAGGAGAAAAATATGACGAAGCCAAACCTAACTTTATTAAAAACAATAACTTTATTCAAATCAACCGTGTAGTTTTCGTTTTGGATTGTCCACCCCATGTCTTGCCAAGGGTGTCAAAAGATGCTACTAAGGGACATACAACTGATGGATGGGCAGCAGCATCTATGAGCCTAAGGATACTCATAATCTTACTGTGATCGCAGATCCACCTGCCAAGCGTGGTGATTATGGCAATATCCCTCAACGACCCTGGCATGGCAGTCTATTAAGAGGATGCCCATGTTCATAGGCTATTCTGCTACAACAGCACAAGTAGACTAAATGCCGAAGCCTCGCAAATTACTGAACGACACGAAAAACAAATTATCAGTCGATTATCACCAACATTGTTAAATAATTAGTGCTCTAGCATGAAACGGTGATGTTAGCATTACTAAGATTTTGTCTGAGTTAAGATCATTACACAAATATGGTAGTTATAAGCAGGATAGTTAGAACTAATTATAAAAATCATTCGGTAACATGAAATTTGACAATAATCGTCTCAATATAAGTCTCGGAGATCGTAGATACGATCCCTACGCCGGATACGAAATCTTTGTGTAAGGGCTTCTTCCTTCAGGAGGACCTGGGGAAGGGGTTTGTCATAGTCACATATAGTCCCCACGCTTGGCAAAAACAAAAACCAACGGACATTATATAGTAAACCAGAGGGCTTTTGCTATCTTACCGGGCATAAAGGCGAGCAGAGTAGAGCTCTGATACATAAATATGAGCCTACATAAATTGTTTGACAACTACAAACTAAGCAACCTGCGCAAGACAGCGCCCCCTGTGGGACTTGGCCCTCGGCTCAGGGCGGTTGTAGGCGGGGTGATTGAGGGATAATGTTGTTTAGATTTTAGGGCAGTCTTGTGCAACTGTCGTTCTACTTTTCTCGGATTGGTGATGAAGCAGTGGGTGCAGAAGAAGCATCCCGACTCCCCTTTGGAGTCGGAATGCTTCTTCGAATCCGCAACCCAACACCTAAAGCCTTTAGTTGTTGCAGCGTCCAACTATAGGCCTTTGCCCACAAAGTGTCGTTATTCCTAGACTATCTAGACGATAAAATAACAACTTATCAACTAACAATACAGTGGGATAAGCCACGCATGCAGAAGGAAGTGTTTGTTATTTCATTAAGCAATCATTAACTTTTGAATAAGTTATTGTTTTTAGTTTGACCTAATGAAAGTCAAACCCATAGTACAACAAAATCAAACTTAAAGAACACAAACATACACACAAAACAAGCAGGTTTTATTCATTAATTCTTCGGATTTATCCTTATTATGATTGCAATCGTTATTTTTTTGTGAAAACGTGGCTCCTTTTGTGTAACATTTGAAAATTGCGTAGAATTCAAGAGGCCCTTTATCCGGAGAGGTGAACTTGGTACCGCCATTAAACTTTTTGCTAATCAAAGACTGTATGGTACAAAATATTGTCGTTTAAATATTAAAGGGCCGAGCTGATGACGCAAGTATCGAAGGGTGAATAACCAAAGAGTTAAACTGCGTCATAACTAAGGCTGATCCCACATTTGGCTTCCCTTGATAGTTCACAAATGCGAGCGAAGGCGCGGGGGTAGCGGGGTGAAGGGCTCGGCGTGTAACCAATGTGGGTTTAGAGTAAGTGCGAGATGAACCTATTGAAAAAAATGGAATATTCATGTTTCAGCATTTTTTACATTGTTTTTTCTTTGTGAATAATCAATCAATTATTTTTACCTTCCATTTAATGATTTAAGATCGACGGGACAAAGAATCTATTTCTTTTTCTTACTATCTAATTGAAATGGATCACTTTCATAATAAAAATATAATAAATTTAACTTAATCATAATTAATTAATTAAAATCGATTAATATTGAAATATACATATATTTTTTTATTCTGAATTTAATGTTTTTTATTTAACTAGGTAGCTATACTGTAAACTATTCTACCCGCGCCGCGCGGTAACACAGGAATTGCTAAAGATAGGAGAAAAGATTTGACAGATTTTTATTGGTTCTGCTTGTAATTATAAGAATAAGGTTTGTATGAAACTAAGGTTAGTTTTAGTAGGCTAATTAGTAGTCAGCAAAACTAAACTAAATTCTGACATATCGTATACATCCAAATGGGCCCTTCGATGTAGCTGGAACTGCTTTCAACGATCTCCGTATTTTTTATAGGAATAATACCTATTTTTTTGCAGTATTAACAGAATCAATAGAATTAGCCTACTCAAATTAGTCTCAACACACACAACAAGTTATAAGAAGAAATGATATTTTATGTTGTTATAAATAAATTTCAGGACTGACCATTGAACTTGGCACCCATTTAGATCTCACTTCTTTTGTCGTTGAAGTCAACAACCAAGGCATATATCATAATGTTGTTGTTATGTTTTTAATAGGATTATTGTTAAACCCTCGAACTTGTGTTAAGAGGTCATGGGATGTTTCATTTATCATTTTGAATTTTTGAGCAGAATTAACACATATTTTATCATTTATAATTTAGACAGTTGGCACGCAATTTGGTAAATAATGGTAATTTTAATATTAGGTATTTTATTAAACAGTTCTGCGAACTAAATGTCGATGTACTCCAGTTGTAATGTTGTGGTCAGCTGAGGGAAACCAGCAATTTAGGAGTTGGTAGGCGTTCATCGTCTGTCACCGTATTATAGTAGGTAGTCTGGACTAAAGTGGCGTACAAATATGCATCAAACAGACGACACCCGAAATTATCTCTTATACGACAAACCAGACATAGTGATGTATTTTTTGTAGAATACAGAAAAAAATCGCCAAACCTACTACAAGCGTATTTCCTAAGCCATAAGTAACTAAGTGGGCGTGGTTTTACCCGGTTTGATCCGTGGGAAAATAAAGACTATGACACTCACAAATAATGTGGCTATCTAATGGTAAAATAATTTCCAAAATCAGTTCAATAGATCCAAAATTACCGACATAAGATAGTCCTGGACGGAGTCCTGAAAGTTAGGCTATCTAATGGAGGAGAGGAGAATTGTAACAAAATTGAATCAGTTTTAATGGAGATTGCCAGAATCTATTAGTTATATACTGGGTGACTTTTTACCTTCTTGGAAATAATACGACGTGATATTTATATGAAATAGATGTCTAAGGCATATAATTATTTTATCTGTTTTTTTTTTACTGGCATAGAGCGAAAATCGTAATACTACTACTAACTCCCTAGTTACTTTATTTAGCTCACTCTTTTCATTCATATGTGATTGAGGCCTAGGTATTTTAGGCACCTATTTTAACAAACGTAACGTAACTACCTAATTAGGTACGTATTTTTATTGTTACGATTTTCACTCTATGTCAGTAAAAAATAAAAGATAATAATATAATAAATAATAATAATAATATCTAGGGACAATGTCACACAGATCATCCTAGCCCCAAACTAAGCAAAGCTTGTACTATGGGTACCAGGCGACGATATACATACTTATATAGATAGATAAATACTTAAATACATAGAAAACATCCATGACTCAGAAACAAATATTCGTGCTCATCACACAAATATTTGCACTTACCGGGATTCGAACCCAGGACCACCAGCTTCGTAGGCAGGAGCACTACCAACTAGGCTACGGTGATCGTCAGATAAAATAATCATGCCTTAGACATCTATTATATTATACATATCACGCCCTATTATTTTCAAGACGGTAAAAACTTCACCCAGTATATATATATTTAAATACTAAGACTGTATTCGTTTTGGCTACCTTAAAAGGCTCGACTCGAATACATTTTTTTGTGGAAATCAATAATTTTGTAGTGCAATGCGATGCGCAAATGTGGGGTTAGCCTAAGACGCGATGTTCTGAGTTCGAGTCATAGTGCACTATTTTACTGACCCTCGAATATTTGTTATGACTCTGAGTTTAATCTGTGTCTATGTATTTTATAAAACTAAAAGTTACCCGCTACATAAGGATTTATCATCTATCTAAATAAACTTTGAATCAAGCAAAATATCACTTACACGTAGGGTTGACACCCGTACTTTATTATATAGTATCGTGTTATATTTCAGTCTATTATAATATACAAAAATAATATAGTACGAATAAAACTATATTTTCAGGTAATTCAGTTTTCGCGCGACGACAAACTGTACCTAAAACTTTAACTTCTTGGTAGTATTGGGCTTAAACTACGCCCAATACTGTCAAGAAGTTGAAGTGCCTTTGCTAAAAGCGTAAAGGCGTCGTTGACACGCCCAAAAATATTATTTCAGAACTTTGGTAACCGAAGACTACAAAAAATATATATGTACTATTTTTATTCTTGAAAGTCCCAATAGTACTATATTTTTTTTAAGGTTTTGAAAAAATAGTATTTTTGTATCAAAAAAAGGTGGCATCCCTAGTTACACGTCTAAAACGCTTTCCGATATTTTAATGACTTCCGGATATCACCTAAACTCCTTATCTTGTTCCAGTAAATATTTAAAACATTACAATAATTAAAAATACATTAAGGTCATTGACACATAAATAGCTTGTTATTAAATATTATATTATAACGGAGTTTAATTAATTACTTAATGCTTGTAGGAGATAAATAAAACGATGATGATCTAGTTAACTGATATTAAGTACAAATAAATTACAATGTTAATATAAAACTAGAAGTTAAAAAAAAAATTATACATGGTTGACAAAGGAGTGAATTTTGTTTAAAGACAACTAGGGAATACATATAAAACCCTGTGTCGTTTGACATCAATATAACAACGTGTTAGTTAACTTATATAAAGCACTGACAAATCAACTTGTAAATATAAAAACCAAAAGAAAAAAAAACGATTTCTACATAATGGACAGAGCAGTGATTTTCTTTTCAGGGCCTTTAAATAAAATCCACTTGGCACTTTACAAACACAGAATTCACGGAAACAAAGCACACACAGACTGAGAAAAACTTTAAAATTTTTTGAATACTTAACATAAAAGTTTACCAATCACTTAATTTCAAAATTAGAGACGTGTTATAAAAGAGATTGATAAATTTCGACGACCGGTTGGGGCCGTGGCCGAATGGTTAAGGGATTAGGGGCTAATCCTATGATGCAGGTTCGAGTCCTGCCGGTGGTCTAAACTTATTTATCTCAATTTTTAATTTATCAAGCTTATAGTTCGAAAGGACCATTGAATCGTTCATTCAAAGTTAATTTCGTAGCTAAACCTTTAAAGAACCGTCATGTAAATAAGACTCACCAAAGTACTCAAGTAGTTATGTCCAATCTCCTCCTCCGAAGTGTCTCCGGAGACCAGGTTCTGTCTTCCACTTGCCTTCCACTTCATCGTGGTATTTTATTTCACTCTTATTTCACATTTAACAATAAGATTTATAAAGTTTTCGTTTAGCTGTTTGTAAAGCTTTTTAATTTCGATTAAAACAAGTTTCGAGTTCTTTCAAGTTCGAAATCTATTTGGTAACTAATCTATACTTAAAATTGGGTAAAAACATCTATAAAGAATATAAACTTATTTTATTACAGATTTAACAAGGAATGATAAAAATGTTTTATTGTATTGTAAAATACGATAAATAATTATTTGATATATCATAATGTTACAACATAACATGCATATGTTATGTAGTAACATGGAAAATGATGGAAAATAAGACAAAAGTGGCAGAAGCTAATTTTGATTTAGTAGTTTGTTTTGCTGTTTATCTCAAATGAGACGGATCATTACACAAAATGACTTGAATGATTTATTATAATCTCGTAAACAAGATTCAACGAATCAATCATCTTTGAATAAAAAAAACAAAACTTATATGAATATCACTCAAACATTTCCATTAAAAAAAAACAAAATTTCGAAACACGTCACAGTTGTATCCAAAATACCTACACTGATACAACTTTTATTTTTTCGTTTTTGGTGGGGAAAGGTGAATATTTTTTTATTGCACAAGTCTGGCTTTACTTTTTTTCGAAATGTGGCAAAGGTTGATCCTTCGCAACCGGCCGTTCGGTTCAGGTGTGCTAAACTAATGAGATTCTGTGCTCCCGCGCACATCTGAAGCTGAAAGATAAGGCTGTGTTATAAGGTCAACAGAATCTTCGCAATTTGAATAATGTATATTTTTAACAATTTTTTTTTTGAAATACCCGTAACCTCAACTTTATCAACCAACTAGTAAGTTGATCAACTTACGATTCTTTTTATTTTACAGTGACATCGACAAACGCTAACTCTAATGAATATTATACTTCAAATATTTTTTAAAGGAATGACTACTTTTTAGAATGCGTTTTAGATTTTTCATCAAATATTATTTCATACATAATCGAGACAATAACGTGTTGCGCCGACCCCCGACTCCGAATATGGGATAAGAGCAGAAAAAGTAGAAGAAGAATCGAGGTAATCACACATTTTTAAAATCAATAATCTCATAGATTAAGAAACTTAAAATTTGATGTAAAGAAATATTATAAAGCACTCATGAAGAGAACAATGTTTATAATAAAAAAACTAAACCAAACACTAAAAATTAAAAAATCGGGTCGTAGGGCTTTTTGGACCGGGACCGCGGTCCCGGATTCCACCTATAAACGAAATATTTATGTTGCAGTAGTATTTTGGGACCACAATTAAAAAAGTTAAGTATGTCTTACAAAAGTACGGTCAACCAAAAAACTTTTAAATAAGTATAAATAAAACTATTTTTAGGTAGGATATTGTTACGTGCAATTGCGTAGATGTAAGTCATAAAAACATAAATACTTGTAATTGAACTGCTATATTTAATTTTTAAACATATTATCATATTAGTATAGTATAGTAATTATATTTCTTAATAAGAACCTACATATTTTTTTATTCCTATAGAAAGCTATAATAGAAAATGAAAGACAATATATAATTTAATAAAAATAGTTTTATTTATACTTATTCAAAATTTTTTGGTTGACCGTACTTTCGTAAGACATACTTTACTTTTTTTATTTGTGGTCCTAAAATACTACTGAAAACTAAATATTTCATTTATAGGTGGAATCCGGGACCGCGGTCCCGGTCCCAAAAGCCCCACGACCCAAAAAATCTAAGTATCGATCTGAAATTGAAACGTTTCGCTAAGATTTAGTAGGTAAACATATTAAATATTTATTTTGATGTCTTATTATGAAACTATCATGATTTGAATACTAATTAAATGCAACGATGATGTCATTTATTATTGATATATCAAATTGAAGTTTTTATTTAATATTAGACAAAAACTGCAATTCAATAAATAAGTGTTTATTAAATATTGAAATAATTGTATGACATTATAAGTATGTGATACAAAAACAATTTTTGAGTAAAAACATTATTAATTATTCCTTTTTTAGGCCGCATGTCGGCGACTTCGTTGGCGTAAAATTTTGAATGTAAAACTATAGAAATTACATACTTTGCCATTCCCTTTTATGGGATTGAACGAAGCAAAATCCCGTTTTAGTGAGCTCTTAAGTCCTAAAAGGGAGCACCATCAATATTAAAGATTCATTTAATTTAATTTAATATATTCATTTAAATTCTTTAAGATCGGCCGGTCGATCACAATGGAATGATCGATCTCTGGTACTATTTAAGTAACACTCAAGTTTACAATATAAAACGGAACGTTGGGAGCAAAACGAAGATTTTCCAAAAATATGCTACTTCTGCGCTTAATACAAGACTAAGCTACTTCTGCGCGTAATATGACAATAGTAGGTATTGTATTACAGTTCCAGGACCATGCAAAGGAATGTAATACGGTATCTACATATACCAAAATAACATTTTTTGTCTGTTGGTTCTGGCTAATCTCTGGAACGGCTGGACCGATTTTGACGGGACTTTTACTGGCAGATAGCTGATGTAATAAAGAGTAACTTATTTTTTGTTACATCCACGCGGTCGATGTCACTTAGGAAATTAATCCTATTACAGATGTATTGTAATACATTAGTTTATATAATATGTTGTTATAAATTATTCCATAATATCGCCCTCGGGCAAAAATGCCTCGGAGATCGGGGCACTATAGCCTACCATCATCAGGAAAAGGTGTAAATCCAAGACAATCTAAAAAAAATGTCTTATGAACGCGCCTTTACAATCCTTGTAACTATCACAGATAAGTTAAGTTTGCGTTATTGTTTAGTGCGTCCTCCGTTATCGATAACAGGCACATTTATCGATGTGCCACAACACTAATAATTAGATAATTGCTCTCTAATAGTTTGAGTAACGCTGTTTTCACGTGATTTGGGTGAGTCAAACGATTTTTGTGTGTTGCTATGGTTTGGTAGTTGGTTTAGACGTGGTCCTGGGTTCGTATCAGTTTAAATATGTACTCAGCTTTTTAATAAAGATTTTTAAGAGGACTTAAGGATATCAGTAATATATATTTGTGGGCAAAATTTGGCCACCAAAACTAAATCATGTCAGCTCTAGCTGTAGCGTTAACGTTGTTTGTTCGCTATAATTAATCTTAGCAGAAATTTAACTGCGAAATAGGTTTTTATAAATTTCTTAAAAATAAAAGTAGATTAAGATAGGTTAGGTTGATTCGTCCCAGTTAGCTGAATAGCACCTGGGCCCCACACTGACAGCTGACGGAGGAGTACCCAGGGGGTTTAAGGCAGCGTCCTCTCTTGGTATGACTAGAATACTACCGCTATGGAGAGGACGAGTACATACCCCACCCCTGGAGCGGGATGCGTAACAACAGATTAATACATGGCGTAAAGTTTTCTGCATTTCTCTCCACCGAAGAAAAAAAGCGTTAGTTTAATTTTTCGACAAAAAACAGAACATGACGATAAATTATAGATATATGTCTATTTATATATTTTTATAAGCGACGGTTCTTCACCTGTCCGATAAACAATATATAATTACAATAGCAATTATCAATGATATTACACAAACAACCACCCGTAGGTACAATTTTCCAATGATTATTATTTCTATTTCCTGTGTGGTTACAAAATTATTGGTTTGAAAGAGGAAAAGTGCGAGTTCTAGTTCTACCTATAATATAAACTACCTTCCCGCGCGCTGTTTCATCCGCTTAGCTACCGTTATACCTTCATAATATAAGCCTTCATCTTGAATCACTCTTAGTAGAAGATCTGCACCTACATCGACCTTCACCATCCGATGCCCTTTTAGACCCGAAGCCCGAGCGCCCCGCGAACTGTAAAGTAGAGCGACAGTTGCACAAAACTCCCTTAAAATACTAAAAGTAGTCTAAAAGCTAAAATCTCTCAATCCCAACCTCTCCTCTCAAACCCCACAGGGGGCGCCCTCTGGCGCAGGTTGCTTAGTTTGTAGTTTTTAAAACATTTATTAAGGCTGGAGCTCTGCTCGCCTATGCCCGGTAAAGTAGCAAAAGCCTGGTGGCTACCTACGTATGTCCATCTGAAAAAAAAACTACATCGACCTTCACTAGCTAGGATGAAACGTGTTTTATAATGAATTTAGTATCTTGGCAAATACTACTTGGGTTGGCTACAGAAATTCTGGGCAGACTATTTTTTTGTTTTCATGAAGTTTAATTAAATGTTTGCAACAGTTAATTAATTAATTATCATTTAAAAAAAGAAAAGATAATAAATAAATTTTATTCTGACTCAAAGTATAAAACTTATAGAACGTTCAGTTGTCGACTGGGGCCTGGACGAACTACTGCGTTGCCAGGTACCGAAAGTGTGTAGATGACAGTTACTTTGAATTGATTGGATAATATTAAACAAAATGACAACAACATAAGCGCAGTTTTTTGCGTTAATTTAAATTTAATATATAAATATAAATAAATATTTTTTTAATTATAATTTAAAAATTGTTTGTCCAGGATTTTTACAGCCAACAATTTTTTAATATATACTTAACTTATTATATTAGATGTTTCATTGTATTATCAGCTCGGTGAAGGTCGATGTAAGTTATGACCTTAGACTATCTATCTATTAAATAAACCGCAACAAAACCCGTTTTAAAGATCTAAGCATTCATATATTAGGTTGGGGAAAAAGAACATGTAATAATATCGCTTTGGCTATACTATTTGTCTAGCCAAACAGCTAGCTCTAGCTGGTTTTGGTATCATTGAAAGTTTAAATTTTAAAGAACATAATTTCAAATCCAAATTAGGAAAATGTGTGATTTTCATTTGTTTTTCGTACTGTCAAGAATGTCAAGATGAGTGAATCTAATGAAGAAATTCGATACATTTTAACATTTTATTACAAAAAAGGTAAAAATGCAAGGCAAGCCGCGAAAAAAAATTGCGATGTTTATGGACCTAGTGCAGTGCCTGTGAGAGTAGCACTTTGGTTTATGCGTTTTTAATCCGGAAATGTTGATGTCAAATATGCACTTCGCTCTGGTCGCCCTATTACGGATAAAATGGATGCCATTTTTGAAAAAGTGGAGCAAGATCGGCATGTCGGTAGTTACGACGTAGCTGAAGAACTGGGAATTGACCACAAAACAGTTTTGGCGCATTTGAAAAAAACTGGGTATACAAAAAAGCTCGATATTTGGGTACCTCACGAGCTCACTGAAAGAAACCTAATGAACCGTGTACTCATTTGTGATTCTTTATTACGACGTAATGAAACCGAACCATTTTTGAAGAAGCTGATAACTGGTGATGAAAAGTGGTGATGAAAAGTGGTGATGAAAAGTGCGAAAAAGGTCGTGGTCAAAGGCCGGTCAGGCTTCACAGACTGTGGCGAAACACGGGTTAACTCACAACAAGGTGACGCTGTGTGTGGTGGGATTGGAAGGGCAGTATTCATTATGAGCTGTTTCCACCAGGCAGGACCATCGATTCTGAAGTCTACTGCGAACGACTGATGAGATTAAAGCAAGAAGTTGAGAAAAAGTGGCCGGAATTAATCAAAAGAAGGGGTGTGGTTTTTCATCATGATAACGCGAGACCTCACACATCTTTAGCAACTCAGCAAAAATTAAGAGAGTTTGGCTGGGAGGTGTTAATGCATCCACCGTATAGTCCTGACCTTGCACCTGCAGATTTTCACCTATTTCAGTCTCTTCAGAATTCTTTAGGCAGTGTCAGGTTAACATAACGAGAGGACTGCCAAAACCACTTGTCGCGGTATTTTGATCAGAAGTCTCAAAATTTCTATAGCAATGGGATTATGTTCCTACCTACAAGATGGCAAAAAGTTATCGAACAAAATGGTACCTACATACTTTAGTTAAATGTAAATAAACTATATTAAAAAATTATTTGAATTTTATTAAAAAATGCGCAGAAACTTTTTGCCCAACCTAATATATAGGGACAGACAGACAGCAGCGGGAAGCGGCTTGGTTTTATGGTTTTACCCACGTAACTCCCGTTTCCGTAGAATTTATCTTTTGAGCCGTGATTGCAAGGCAGTTGAAATTGTCCCAGATGTGGATGTTACCGCTATAACTAATACTAAATATAAATAATAAATATTTTAGTAAGGCTCCCATATAACAAGCGTGATTTTTTAAAGAAAACTCCTGCTCTAGGAGCTTTTCGAATACCTACTCAAGTAACGGACACAAAGCACGCCCAGACTCAGAACAACTATCGAACCCAGAACACCAGGTCTCAGAAGCAACTACCGTAACCACTGAGCTATCAGAGCAATTAAGTTGGAGGTATATTCGCTTTAAAAATAAATAATGAAATAAAAAAATTCAAAGGATTTCCCATACAACATACGATTACCAGTAAAACTTTAATAATATAGATAATGGTACGGAACCCTGCTTGCGCGAGTCCGACTCACACTTGGTCGTTTTTTTTTATGTTTACTTTAATGTAGGTACTCTATTTTCAGCAAAATCTTTCCAAGTCATCAAACTTGGGACTGTATGAGTCATGCTAAAATGGACGGGATTATGGAACTGCTAGTGGGACTAAGGAAGTAGAACATTAGATCACGCGAGCCGTTCGACTTGCGAGTTCAAGGCACGGAAGACATTCTGATTACGTTAAGGATTCGAACCTTCAACACGTAATCAGTAGCGTAGCGGTATTTGGCTTGCTTTAAATCTAGGAAGTCGTGGGTTCGATCCTCACGCGCCGGACAAGAAATCTTTGTGTAGATTCTAAGATTACTTTCCAGGTCTGCTTGGCTAAAGGGGTTGCTGCTGGGGTTGTTACCCTCCGTGCCTCGGAAAGGACGTTAAGCCGTTGGTCCCGATTGCTATAATATCATCTATAACAATCGTATACCAGGGAACGGGTGCAGCGTTTCCTCGTATGTTACAACGTAATACTGCGGTCACCAACCCGCCTGTCAAGCGTGGTGACTATGGCAAAAATCTCCATCAGAAGGAAGCCTATGTCCAGCAGTGGACTTTATACGGGCTGATGATGATGAAACTGTTAGGATTATGGAAGAGCAACTGTGAGGAAGTAGAACATTAGAACCGAACACGCGAGCCGTTCAACTTGCGAGTTCAAGGTATGGAAGACATTAGGATTACGTGTTCAAGGATTGTTAGCTATGTTACCAGGATTCTGGGTGTAAAAAGTACGGTTTGATTCAAATAAAAATACAACAATCTTTATTTGCGAACTAGCCCCGCGGAACCCACTGGAGCAGAGTGACGCGGGTAAAAACCCGCGTCACTCTGCTCCAGTGGGTCGGAACGTATAAACTATCCGCGTGCAAACTTTCAGTCAAATCCGACAGAGAAATTTAACACAGCCTGCTAAATAAGCTGAAGTGACAATCTGCAGGAGAACCGTCCCCCGTTGGAGCAGTTCCTAGAGTGGAGAACGGGGAGTTTGCGTAGAAAATGTCTAAGGCATGTAATAGTAGGTATGTACGACTTTTTTCTTATATCGTACTATCACTATGGAGATGGAATAATGGTATGGAGTGGGTGTACTTACCCGGGAACTGCAAATGCAAGACAGCGACAGTTGCACAAGAAGAAGAAGAAAATCCCTAAAAAACGATGAGTCATAATTCTTAAGTAATAAGTACCCCCGCCCGAAACCGCCCCGAGGTCTTAGTCCTACAGGGGTCCTCTTGCGCAAGTTGCTTAGTTTGTAGTTTATAAACCACAAGCATCAAACTGAAAGAATTTAAATAATCGAAGAAGTTGTTCCTGAGATTAACGCGATTAAGCAAACGATCAAACTCTTCTGCTTCAGACAAGTATAAATAGATTTAATAAGGCTGGAGACCTGATCGCCTTTATGCCCGGTGAAGTAGCAAAAGCCTCAAAAATGCATGACATCCGGTGTACTTCACATAAATATCTACTTATTATAAAAAAGAAATGCCGGCTAAAAACCTACTTTAATAATGAATAAATAGGTTATAAAATATGATAACCATTAAACTATTATGTCGACCCCAAAGCTACGCGAAGGCGATCACGTGCGAATTTAGACCATGTCTGTCTCGAGTTAGTTCGCGGAAGTATAACTGACCGTGAGTCTGACCATCGCGTGTGTGTCCATTGTGTCACGGCAATGTCCTTTGGAGATATTATGTCCTTTAGGTTGACAGATGGACGCTTAAGGTTTTTTTTCGGACGGACCTTAGCTAGGAGGCTTTTGCTACTTCACCGGGCATAGAGGCGATCAGAGCTCCAGCCTAGATAAATAGCTTAAAAGCTACAAACTAAGCATATTGTACAAGAGGACGCCCCCTGTGGGACTTGGACCTCGGTCGCTGGCGGGGGGATTGACGGATTTTAACGTTTAGTTTTTAGGGGATCTTTGTGCAACTGTCGCTCTACGTATCAGTCGCGGGCCTTTCGGACTTTGAGGTCTACGGCATCTGAAGGTTCTTTGCAAACTATGGGTCGGGAGGGGGACGCTAAGGGTTTGTGATTAGCTACATACATGTATGTTATTGGAACACTTTGTTGATTGTAACGTTTACTTAGATTTACTTTTTTACTGACTAAGAGACATACACCTGATGGATAAGCAGCGGCATCTCTAAGCTCAAAGACACATCCATTTTACTGAGATCACTTTTCCGCCTGACAAGCGTGGTGATTACGGCAATATCCCTCCATGAACCTGGCATGCTCAGTTCAGTAGAGAACGTAAACGGGTTGATAGTAAGTAAGATATTTTTTATTTCTTTCTATCCAAATTGTGTCGGTTTAAAGTGGTTTAAAAATTGTTAACAACCAAAACACATTATAGATTGATAAATCATTTTGTTGACGAAAAGTCTAACAGAATTGGTCTTGGTTGCGAAATCGTATCACAGCTAATAAATTCATATACATACCTACTACAAATAATTAATCTGAACTATAATTAAAGTGAATTATGTCTTCAGTTTGTCAATATAATTAGATAACAAGAAGCCTGCATGTATATTATATACATGACATAATATCGCAAACTTTCCTTTTCTTTATTTGTTTCATTTCAATGCCGAAAGTGATAAGAAAAGAACGTTCTTATTTACAGAATTTATATACACTGAATATTTTGTACACACATTATTATTAAAGTAAGGGGCATACACCGGATAGATGGGCGGCAGCATCTATCAGCCCAAAGATACTCCATCACACTGCGATCACCAATCCATCTGCCAAGCGTAGTGATAACGGCAATATCCCACAACGACCCTGGCTTGCCATGGTCTGCTAATAAGGAGGTCATTGTTCAGCAGTGGAAGTATACGGGCTGATAAGTAAGTAAAGTATAAATACTATAATATTATAAAAAAATTAATAATAAATTTATCTTGGTATGGTCATGTGAAGAGGAAGGATGAAACGCATGTTACAAAAAGAGTTTTAAGTATACATGTAGATGGATGGAGAGGGAGAGGAAGGCCAAAGAAAAGATGGATGGAATGTGTGAAGAGTGATATGAAATAAAAAGGAGTAAGTGATAGTGTGACGGGACAGAATGGATGAAACAAAAGTGTTGCGCCGACCCCATGTAATATGGGATAAGGGCACGAAGTAGAAGAAGAAGTATAAATACAGCAATAATCATGTCAGTTTAACTAAAAAGTATTTATACTTTTATACTAAACTGAAATGAATATGTTTCATTAATTCAATTTTTAAATATAATACATACTACATGTATTCTGAGGATATCCTCAATCATCACGTCAAAGACGTATTATAATAATCTAATCGTGCCGTATTAACAAATGCGCACGCGCATAACGTTCCCCTTACGGGCACACAATTACCCATTATAAGTGATCGTTCGCGCGCAAGACGGTAACTGTGTGCACTTCGCGGTTATTCATTCTAGATACAGATAATATATAGCCCTAGACCTCATCTGTATATATATCTATTATACTTCAGAAGCATTTGGTCGTAACTAACACAGAAACCGTAGCCCAATGGCTAGGGCGTCGGAATTGTGATCTTGAGGTCGCCAGTTCGAACCCCACCCATTGCACTTCCGACGTGAACCCACTCGTAACACAAGCATTTTACCTAATGACGAGGGGTTAACAAGAACACTAATACCTAGACTGCAAAACTCTGCTAGTAGGTACGATTTATTAAAAAAAAAACTAATAATAATAATTGTTGGAAATGAAAAAAAATTGCACGCCATTTTACAACTATACTTTTTTTGATGTTTTCTTTCCTTTAATTTGATACTAGATGCGCTCCGCGGTTTTATAAGTTTTGGACTGCTACTCTGCTTCAGTAGGTCGGAGCGTTATGCTTTATAACCGATATTAATTCAGCTTATAAACTATTCGCGTGCAAACTTTCAGTCAAATCCGTTCAGTAGTTTTAGCTTGAAGGGGTAACAAACAATATTAGTAGGTTTTTGTCAGTTTGTTTTTGCGTCTATTCCGCCTAATCTCCGTATTCTCTCTAGTACTAATTTAGACAAGACTACCATTGTTAAATAGCTTTAATATCATTATTTTACGCAAACAAAATCATGGAAAGCATTCAATAAATAAATAAAACGATATTCAACCACTAATGTTACCCATCGCAGCCCGTATGTTCTGATGAATTGTTTTTTTTTCGAAAGGACTTAGCAGTAGCTCGTGACTAACTTTCTAACTAAGCGTAGTTAGCCAAGAGGCTTTTGCTACTTCACCGGGCATCGGGCCTCCTCCCGAGGTAGGGTTTTGCCATAGTCACCACGCTTGGCAGGCAGGTTGGTGACCGCAGTATTATGTTGTAACATAGGGAAATGCTGCCGCTGTTTCCTGGTATACGCTTGTTATAAATAAATAAATAAAATAAATAAAAAAAGTTTTTATTTACGTTAACCTATTACAGGCATTTGAAAATAGTCAAAAAAAACATATTTGGCTCATTGATATAATATATTTCATTTATTAATTTAGTTTAGTTATTATAGTTATAATAATAATAAATAGTTTGTATTAGATTTTTTTATAGCTTTAGCGTAAAAGCTGTCAGGTATGAAAATAGAATTTTATTTTTTATCTATAATTTAATAGTCTAAAGTTCTGTCATTTAAGTATGTTATTATTTAGATAGACCATAAGTATATCGTCGGACGCGATTTTATGCTACCACCGGATCCAATACGCCCCAACTGAGAAGATCCGGCGAAACAAACTCAGTGGGGTATTCTACTGCCGGTTTCATCGCGGCCTCATTGAGACGATCCGGCGAAACATACTCAGATGGGCATGTCAACATTATTTAGGTCCAGTAACTGTCTTTATTTAGTTAATTGGCTTACACAATTTACCAATCGGCTGTCTTTATACAACTTTTATTTTTATTTTGCTAATTTAACAGATCAGAAAAGTTAAGTATATATATATATAAAGTGTTATTTTTATGATTATGATTACAGACAGTACACAGAATACACTATCATGATCTTTCAGTTCACATTTCAATATAGATGCTGTTATAACAATTGGGACCAACGGCTTAAAGTGTTTTCCGAGGCACGGCTGGTAGTCCGTCCACCAACCAGAACCAGAAAGAAATCTTAAATTAACAGAAAGATTTCTTGTCCGGCGTGGAGATCGAACGCACGACCTCCGAGATTCAAAGCGATTCTAATACCTCTACGCCACGAAGGTTAACGACTGTCACCCATCGACCCTTAATCACGGCAATCAATTAATGAATCAAACCACGATTTCTAATGACACTCTGCCCATTAGCTCAGTAATTAATTCTTCAATCCAACGCCTAGTCTAAAACAAGGTTGTCTATTCAAATAGATTCAGCACGCATTGTCCGTGCGATTTTCCTTTAAACAGGAGGTTAAATGCATTTTAATTAGCTGTTAGTTTAATTAATGGCAGCTACATAATTTAGAAAATATACTTTCACATAGTCCAATCTGCTTATTGGTGAAAATAAGTTGGGTCGTTTTTATGGCTCTGCACCCAATCCAGAGTCTGGATGGCTGACTGTATCACATAAACTGTGATAGCTAGACAGGTGAAATACACAAATGATGTAATTGTGTCGCCGCCATAACAACAAATAGTAAAAATGGAATAAAATAAATATTTAAGTGGGGCTGCAATACAACAACTATGTTTTTTATTCGATATTAATGGCAGGTTAAAATAATATAGATAACTAGCGACCCACTTAGCTGATGTATCAATACATAGTATAAAACAAAGTCGCAAACACTTTAACGAGGAATAATGGCTTATTTAAGAAGCGAATTTAAGCAATACAGCATTAATCCTTATCTAATTAAGGCCCTTCAATACATAGTGCATTTAATATAGATCAATATGGCCTTACAGATATTACACCTTTAAAATGCAGGGACATAGCGGTTGCGGCACTGGTACCACCTGAGGGTCGATCGTTGATCACTTCAATCACATTATCTGTTAAAAAAACCTCATTAAAATCCGTTGCGTGGTTTTAAAGATGTAAGCTTACATTGAAACAGACAGACAGCGGTAAGCGACTTTGTTTTATACCATGTAGTGGTGGTACGGAACCCTTCGTGTGCGAGTTTGACTTGCACTTGGCCGTTTGAGTTTATTAATTTTTGATTCAATAATAATAATAATTCAATCAACATTTTTTTTTTTATTTATGTAAACCGCTAAAAAATGTACCGGAAAAAATCAGTTCAATCATATCATAAACATGAAGGAAAACTGTCTCTAATGGCTATCAATAGACCCAATGCCAATAGAACTTAGAGGAAACGTACACACTGCATATTAACTATACAAATCTGATTATTATATCAGTCTAGGGTTTGGGGACATCTGCATAATATAATATTTCATTGATATTTACTCCATCCTTCTTTACCAATCTGATTGGTTTTCTTTATTATTTCTGATCATTGCTTGTATGTGTAACAGTCAAAGTCAAAAATGTCTTTATTCATATAGACACAATTCAAAAAATTAAATCATGTTCTTATGATGCGTCCATTTCTTTTCCTACCACCAGTTCAAGACGTGGCAACTCCGAGAACTGGCAAGAAACTCAGAGGAATCCTTTAAAAAAAAAACAATTTATCGTTACTTTGACAATATAGTTTAGCAGCAGTGTCATTCCAGAGCAAGTTACTCCCATGCCATTCTGTCAATTAAATAGTCTGATATTTTATAATATGCCTTTTTACATAATTTAGCTTTAACAATGGCTTTAAATTTATTAACAGGTAGTTTTCTAATATTATTTGGGAGTTTGTTATAAAAGCGAATACATTGCCCCATAAAAGAGTTGCTTATTCTATGGAGACGAGTTGCAAGTACAACTAAGTCATACTAGTAGTATGTCTAGTATTTATATTATGTATATCACTTTTTTTCTGAAACTTATTTATGTTCTTATGTACGTATAACAAGTCACAACTTATAATCGGCGAAAACCACTTTTGACTGCTTTAATTAATCATTTGTATGGAATTTGGATCTGGCACACTGGTTGTGGTCACAGTTCTAACCTAACCTAACCTATATAAGTTGGAATCCTGGTGTTGTTTTTAACCTACGACCAAAATAAGAGCATCTCGTTTCTGGAATTTTATGTGAGCTTATATAGACCCGTCAAAACTACTTTTGCCAGATTTCAGACAACGCAAAAGCATTGCTTTCCAACTTGACCGCCTTAGTACTATGGTCTAGTTTATAAACCCTCACACTAGTCTTGGCACCATACGGCCCCTGGATCTTCTTCTACCCACATTTTATTCATAACGAGATTCCCGCGCGCGGTTTTACCCGGGTAGCCCCCGTTCCCGTGGGAACTTCATAATAAAACATAGTCGATAGTCTTCTTCGATTTCGACAAATTCTTCAGCTTTATTCATTAGTAAAGAAGATTTTATTCGAAGGGTCAAGACCCAGAGTCTTTATGGTGCGAAGACTACTTTTTAGGGTCTCGTACGAAAGTGCTATAAACGGGACCCTATTACTAATAGTGCCGAAATAAAAATAGTTAACACGCGACAAGCTCCGTTGCAATAATTGTATGTTTCCGATGCGCGTGCACAGCCCGAGCTTTAGTGAATACAGGTTCGGTTACACGGGCCAATGCTCCCTCGCGTGGTGATACACCGGAATTCATAAGCTTGGTTTTGTACTTGCAGCCAAGGGTCTGTAGTGGGAGTTTCATAATTACATACAATTAGGCATGGGCTAACTATATCCGATAAAAAATTGGATATGTAGTATATCATTCCAAGTAAAGATATAATATCCGATTAATATATCCATATCCGCTTAATATCTCCGGGAGTGAAGTATCTTTATGGAGTGAGAGTATGTTTGGATCTGGGATTGATAGATAATTCCGACTTATAAATAGATCCACAGTATGAGTTTAATAATTCCAATGTAGCTCAAGATTGATATATCCGGGAAATGGTAAATCATAATAATGGCAGGCCTTCATATTTAGCAGGCTTTAGGCTTAGGACTGATTATAAAATATTGTAAAAAGTATAAACAATAACGGAAAACTCTACGATTATAAGCGGGAACAGTTCATCCTTTTGTCCGTAAAGCTGCTGTATCGCTTTAATACAGAAGCAAACTTTAGCGTGTGCGCCTTATACATAATAGGTTTATTTTCTTACAGCGCTTTTTCCCAAGCGTCAGTGTCGTTTATCGCTGCGTTCGGATCACTGATATATACTTCTATGGTTAGGATACACTTGCATTCGATTCGGTCTTGGTCGGAGTGCGTCGGAGTTACTCGGATATATGTTATTATTGTTATATTTTTTTCTTAAAGGGAAGGAGTTGATATGTGTCCGCTTGTGGATATATATCCGAAGATATAGATGTGTCCGGAGTTACCCAAGCCTACATACAATCTTGGTTGTTAGCCTATACTAAGCCTGGCCATTGGGCTAGGGCGTCGGACTTGTGATCTTGAGGTCGCCGGTTCGAACCCCACCCATTGCACTACCGACGTGAAACCACTCGTAACACAAGCATTCTAGCTTAGCACGAGGGGTTAACAAGAATACTAGTAGAAGACAAAACTCTGCTAGTAAACTTAAAAAAATATATATGGTTAAGAGATTCGAGACGATTCTGATTGTTTTTTTATTTGCATTGAATAGGTTTCGAAACTACGGGACCGATTTCAAAACTTCTTTCAATTTTATATAGCTACGATATCCAGGAGTACCATAGGCTACATTTAATTATGAAGTTCCCACGGGAACGGAAGCTACGAGGGCTAAACAACGCACGGAACCATTTTTTTAATAAAAATTACACCAATATAAAAAAAACTATGACCACCACGGTAATTTAACTAATCAGTAATATAAGACTAACCGCAATTACGAGAAGTTACATAAAGAAAAACATAACAATACAAGATCAAATAAACATAGATAAGATTAATTGTGCCATTACATACAGAAAACTAATGAAATCGCAGCAAAGTATTATCTCATTACAACTGCGATTTAAAAGTAAAATAATTTGCATATAAAAATACTGTTTAAACAAAAGAATTGTGATAACGTTGTTTTAGGGTTCGTTGAGTAACAAGGGTGATAGTCAACTTAGAGCAACCTAAAAGGCACCTATAAATATTTTTGGCAGGTTTCCAGAAAAAATCTAGATGTTAGATATTATAGGTTTACCCGTGTCACTCTGCTCCAGTGGGTCGGTGCATGATATTTTGTGATGTTAATCCAGCTTATAAACTGTCCGTGCAAATTTTCAGCCAAATCCATTTAGTCGTTTTTGGGTGAAAGAGTAACAAACATACTCATACACACTTTCGCATTTAATATTAGTGGGATTAGCAGGATAATTATTGTAGATTCTTAACTATTATATTCATATAATAAAACTAGTGGAGGTCAAATTCATGTACATCCTTACTAATCCTTACTAATAATATTATAAATTATAATAATAATTTATAATAATAATTTATAATTATAATTATAAATTATAATTATAAATTATAATTATAAACTATAATTATAAATTATAAATGTATTATAAATGTGAAAGTAACTCTGTCTGTCTGTCTGTCTGTTACGCAATCACGCCTTAACTACTGAAGCGATTTAAATAAAATTTGGTACAGATATAGTCTAGAGGTTGAGAAAGAACATAGGCTATATTTTATTATGAATTTTCCACGGGAACGGGAGTTACGCGGGTGAAACCGCGCGCGGGAAGCTAGTTAAAGATATTTTGAATATTTTTATTAGAGGGCTTTTTATTATCGATACTGAAGTAAAAAATGTAATTTACTTAATTAATTTTTGTCTGCATGATTCCTTCACGCTTATAATAACTACTGGATGAATTTTAATAAAACTTGCTATGATTCTAGAACATAGTATGGAGTAAGATCTTACACACATTTTGTTCCAGATTTTTGCATATCCCGGATATAGGTCTAAAATTGGGCGCTTAAAGAGTTATTATCACGAAAGCAACTGCCAAAATAAGATTCTTCAAAAATCCAAAGTAAAAAATCGAAATTCACGCGATCGACAGCCAGTCTTAAGCTAGAATGCTGTAATTTTACACGTAAACGTAGACAGAGCGGTGCAACAAAATCTTAATTAAAAACTAACTCAAAAGAGATGCATCAAAGTGTGCAAAGCATATTTATGGAATCCTCTACTTCGTACGGGCGTAATTACTACTACGTACGGGTTAAGTTAATGTTCAATAAACTTATATCATTTAGCGAAGCTTATCACTTTATATTACATTTACATCTCAAATCAATACAGATAAATGGTTCAAAAATAATTGGAGGAAACATACTATTTGATCCTTTACCGCAAAATCATTACCTCAAAACCGCAGTGATGCAAAACACGAACACTTTAAACATCTCTATAAACAACCAAACGAAAACATACACCAAAACAAACGAACAATCCTATTTTTACACATTTTCACTAATTATCCACATAAACTAATAACCACTTTGTATCACAGACGAGAGCTCACTGCACTCTGAGAATAATATAAGAGATTCATGTAATAAGCATTGCACTAAATCATTGATAATGTTCCCTAGAGAAATGTACATATAAACAATTAAATCTCACGTGACTCGTTATATATTTACTAATACTTTATGTATTTTATTGTCAGTAGATGGGACAGTCCTTTGGCCTTTAGATGCCTTCGCTTCGTTGGCAAAGAATTTAATGCTTACAGAACACCACAAATAAATAACATGGTTCAATGTCCTGAGCTTGCATGGCTCCTTAGCCATGCAATCAAACCACGAAATCTGAAAAGTATTCAGGGAATGAGTCAAGACATTTTTGGAATCAGTCCCAAGAAGAGTTGTTGGGCCGACGCAGACGGTTTACTTGGTCAAGCAAACAAACCATGGTAAGTCTCGGTAACTCAAGCAAGAACAGGTCAAGAAGTCAGCCAAAAGCTCTTTACTTTGAAAAGTTTTTTGTTCTACTGCTAATGTACATTTTATTCCCTGACCCTGAGGTGGTGCAATCCTGAGGTATTATACATATAAAACTTCCCTTTGAATTACTCTATCTATTAAAAAGACCGCATTTAAATTTAAAAGAATACATATGGACAGATTGACAGCGGGAAGCGACTTTGTTTTTTTATACTATGTAGTGATTAGCATCAGGTTCAAGGTCATTTTGCGTAACGCCTTCCTATCCTGCGGCATAAAGTGCTAACAAAAATAAATCAGTACTACAACGAAAACCCATAATGTACGAAAAACAGTCCAGAGCATTAACTCGAAAGAACAATATTGGCGAATGCGTTTTCATTTTCTGGAGTATAAATAAGGCAAGAAAATAAGTCGATTTTCACCTTACTGCAGTGATGTAATGTGTCTTATGTTCTTGCGTACTTCACAAGCCAGGAACTAGGCATCAGTGCGCCAAATTTTATCTTTAGGAAATCGTGAGCATTTTTACATTCCTACAGATCGCAAGAAAATCCATAGTTTTTGTCAGTCCAACCTTCAACAGGTTCTTCTTTAGCGTGATCTTGTGTGCGGGTATATCTCCATCACCAAGTAGCATATTTACTAGTATCTATCTATATGCCGTAATCTCAGAAACTGCTGGTCCGATTTGAAAAATTATTTCAACATTATAAAGCTAAGTTATCCAAGGGTAACAGAGGCTAATATTTAATGATGAAGTTCCAACGAGAATGGAAATTAAGCGGGTAGAACCGCGGGCGGAAATTTAATTCCTATTCAATTTTATGTCGACAAGCTGATAGTAGATTGCCAAAGAAAGTACCTTCTGTACATTCTCTCAACTTGTCACTAGTTTGTTGGTCAAACAACAAAGAGATAAATTTGATTGTTTGAATAACTGGAGCGTATGATATTTATACAATAACTTACATAATATTATGCAGGAACAATGAAAGATACGTGCGTGCAATGTTAATTATATAAATATTAATATGCGTCAGATCGTGTATAATATGTACCGGTTGTCATAACATAGTCTATGACATTCGAATCATGACTGTGGCTAAACCTTCGAGAAAGTTGATGTTGAACTCGAGACCCAAAGTTCATTAAGTCAGAGTTCAAACTTGTAATAGATGTAATCTCGATCAAATGACGTACGGGTATGTGGCAGCCAGCTATTTAAAATAGCCGTTTAATGGTACAGCTCTTTTATTGAAGAATGCCATTCAGCCACATGGCTAAATGTCGATTAGCCAAGTGGCTGAACACAACGTTAAATAGTACAGCCTTTTTGTGTCCGGGGAGAAATGCAGGAAATGTTACGCATCCACTCCGCCGCTGCGACGTTTCTGCGCGGCGGCGTTATTGCCCCTTCCGAGAGGAGTCTCTGCGGAGACGGTGACGCTCGCTGGTGGTCATGGTTGTCGATCTGACCGAGTGACCGGGACAACTCTCATATGCGTTTGAGGCAGGCTACCGTGGTGATTTTAGTGGGTAACCGGATGCCCCGGCTCGCTAGCTACATAGAGCCGGACGCAAGTGGAGGAGTCCCACACGCCCCCACCGTCTTCCCCCAGGGCAGTGGAAAGACTTTTAAAGATTTCCACCACGAAAAATTAAGCTTTTTTATCGAAGAATGCCATTCAACCACATGGCTAAAAGTCGATTAGCCAAGTGGTTGAACACAACGTTTTATAGTACAGATTTTTTTGTGTCCGGGGGAAATGCAAAAAATGGGTAGGTATGTAGAGTTGCCGCATTTACGGAACTATAATTTTAAGCAAGTGGGGTATCTAGTCTAGGGTATTTATCTAAATATAAGCCCTTATACTAAGGGCCCAGGTGTGACGCCTTACACTAGTGAACTAAGGGTTAGCAAGTTAGTTCTAAAGGATCATAACCTGATAACAACTAATCAGCTGTCACGCAAACAAACATTTAGACGAGATATTTACATAAACAGTAAATAAATGTTGCATAATAATGAACTGATATGATTCGGTTCAAGACGATATAACTATATGGCGTTAGTGACACATACAACATTCTCACCGCCGCTGCAGCGTTTCCGAGCGCTGACGGCGGGTTATGTTGGACTCGCCCTCTCCATAGCGGTGGTATGCTTACTCATACCACGAGGAGGGGACCCTACACCACTAAAATTCCCCGGACACTCCTTCGATCCATCGTTGGCGGGTGCCGGGTACGCACGTAGCAATCCGGCCCCCCAACGGCGCCCGCGGCCAATACGGCGACGCGCGAGCTCCTGGGACCAAAAGCTAACTCCTGGCTAACTACATGATGTTCGTCCGAAACAAAAAGGAAAAGTATCAAGTGTTTTTTATGAATATGAGTATAAGTGAATTATAAACTGGTATAAGCTACTGTTCGTAGGTGTTTCAGTTACATTGTGGTTAAGAATGTGAAACTTGTTGCTCCTTGCGGTTATATCCGCGTAAAGAGTGAAGTTCAATTCAATAACTATGCGACAATAGTTAGAATTATTTTTGTCAGAGTATAATAAGTACCTATGTAAGGTATACTTATTATACTCTGACAAAAATAATTTATGTTTGTTTGTTTGTAACAGATAACTTCGAAAATAGAGGACCGATATAAAAAAACCAGCCAAGTGCGAGTTGAACTAACGTGGAGAGGTTTCCATTCAATTGAGGTATGGTTTAAAATAGGTACTCTTACTAAAAGTGGTCGTATTTTATATTAAGTTTAACCCAAGGCTTTAAATCTCGGAGGTCGTTGGTTCGATCCCCACGCTGGACAGAAAAAATCTTTTTTTTTGTGTACCAGTTCCATTCCAAGATTTCTCTCCGGGTCTGGTTGGTTGAGGGACTACCCTCCGTGCCTCGGAAAGCACGTTAAGCCGTTGGTACCGATTGTTATTACATCATCTATAATAATCGTATATCAAGAAACGGGCAGCCGCGTTTCCTTGTGTGGGACAACATATTACTGTGGTCACCAACCCGCCTGCCAAGCGTGGTGACTATGGCAAATACCCTCCCTCGGGAGGAGGCCCATGTTCAGCAGTGGACGTTATACGGGCTGATGATGATGATGATGACATACTACGAACCGTTGTGCGTTAAAAGTTGGCTAACAGTCTATGGACCAATTTTAATTTCGACAGAATCGCCAAACAAAAATGTCAAATTTAAAATTTACTAATGATCATTTTTATCCGTGGATTGAATAATTAGGCCTAAGTAGTGCATACATTTACCACAATGTAAATACATTCTGCTTATTTAGTCATTTATACCTACTCAATACTAAATTAGCACTTCATCAAACGTGAATAATTTTAAGATTAAAATAACTTTGCCTATTGTTAAGATTTTTTTATGTTAAAACGTAAATTACACGTTTTCATGTAAAAACTATTTCCTGATCATTATCGTAAGTAGATTTTATAATTACTACTTTATATAGATAATTTGAAAAAGTTTTATTTTTCATCACCAGCGTCCTTCAAAGAGAGGTGTTGCCGTAGCCATAGTTACTTAAAAAAATAAATGTTTATTACCGTCTCGGGAATCGAACCCAGGACCTCCCAGACTTAAACCACCAAGCCGCGGAGGTTAGTTTATTTATTTATTTATTTATAGCACAACCATTATACATATTACACATTATTAACTAAATTACTAGGTTTTTCATCTGATCTGTATAACAATTTACGGTGTACTAACATTGACTACAAACTAACGAGTTAGGTATTTAAGTGTTATTTTATTGTCTAAGTTTCCGGAATAAAATTTATGAAATTACAAATCAATAGATTATATTATATTAATAGATTTAAAAGTATAATATGATAATGTTTCTAGTCAAGGCCGTTATATCGCCAAAATTGGCAGGTGACCTCACGTATTGTCAAATTTTATGAAGGAAGTATCTATTTAATAAGTGATAACAATTACATAAAACATAATTTTACGATAGATATTTGATTGTATGGATATTTTTAAGTTTTCTGTAAATTTCGCGATATATATAATACCTTTTTTTTTGTCTGGGGGGAAATGCATTTACGCATTCCCACCGCCGCCGCTGCAGCGTAGTCGCGCGCTGGCGGTGGGATATGTGGGACTCGCCCGCTCCATAGCGTGGTATGCAATGTCATACCACGAGGGGAGGGCCCTACACCACTACGATCTCCTACGATCCGCCGTTGGCGGGGACCGGTACGCAAACCGGCCCCCCGACAGCACCCGCTGCCAATACGGCGCCACGGTATCTCCTGGGCCACACTTACAGTAGGCCATTTGCCCGGAGTGTAGAGGCATCCCTACTCCTCATGGGTAAAATCGCGATTTAATATATAATAATATAATTTGATTTTGAAATATAATGACACTAAAGTTAGAGAACCTCTCGCAACCCTTGCCACACCATGTTACATTTCAGCAACCCATTTCCTCCTCTTTCATCACATCAGCCTGTAGTAGTACATTGCTGAACATAGGCTGCCCCATCGTATCCACTGCATCCACTGACTCCCTGCGACCTTTATGAGTTCGTCGGTCCACCGTGCAGGCGATCGTCCCTGACAGTTAGTGGTCTCCACTCGAGAACCTTTCTGTTCCATCGGCTGTCAGTTGTTCAAATTATGTGTCCAGTGTCCTGTCTATTGCCATTTCAGTTTGCTAATCCGTTGAGCTGGCAGCGATCTTCGTTCTCCTGCGGATTTCTTCATTTCTGATTCGATCACGCAAGGAAATGCTGAGCTAGAATAGCTTGCGGAGCGACTTTGAGCTACCTTATAAGGAACACAATAAGAGACCACGTCTCAGGTACATAGGTCATCATCATCGCTGCTCTTTACGTGTCACGTATTTTAAATATGGCCCCATAATACTGTGGTCACCAACCCCCCTCAAAAGTGGTGATTACGTAAAGAAGAAGAACGTAACTTGGGGAAGAGGCCCATGTTCAGCAGTGAACGTAAATTTATAAAAATAAATAAATATAGGCTTACGTTTTGCCATAATCTCGCTTGATGGAAGGCGAAGATAAGGCCTAAAATGATAACGCTTGCCTAGAAAGTGTCTGTTTACTTTAGTCTTAAAGATGTCCAGATTATAGCGTTCCGGAAAAATTGACCCTGGCAGAGAATTCCACTCCTTAGCCGTCCGCATTATGAAAGAAGAAGCAAATCGATTCGTGCGTATTGAAGGAATTTCTACAGCAAAATAGGCTGATAAAATCAGATACTTAATATTCGGGTTCAATCCAGTTACAAACAACATTTGCAATGATAATAATCAATGAAACGTTAATTTTTATGACTCTAACGTTCCTTTTAAAAGAGCTTTGAACTACATTTTATAGACTCATTTTATTCACTGCACTGAGTTCAACGAATGAAAAATTTTTCTTAGATTTATTTATATGGTTCAAAAAATATTGAACAGTTTAGCAATTAATTTTAAAACCAACTATCAACAATTGATTGATTTAGAATTGTAGTAAAGTCTTGTACCTATTATGTATTCTGTAGGAGAGTTGGTACCAATTTTTGGGTAGGTAACTTATAACTGTTCCGGGGTGAAATAGATTAGATACGCATCACCACCTGTGGAGTATGTAGGACTAGCTATCAGTATGTTATTCATAGCACGGAGAGATGGCCTACCTACTAAAACCTGACGAGTACTCCTCGATTTCATGAAAGCCCAAGGTACTTTTTGCGCTAGAGTGCCCCCTGTGTTGTTTGGCTGCCCTGAGCACTGATCATATGGATTCTTAAAATCAATCTGGTATTTAAATTAACCAGGAATATATATTATTAAGCTCATTCGTGACTTTTCATTACAATCCGAAACCGAGGTGTAGGTCCCATATGGGGCGCGGCCGGATTGCTTATGCGTACCCGGCCCCCGCCAACGGCAGATCGAAGGAGTGTCCGGGTGGTTTTAGTGGTGTAGGGTCCTCTCCTCGTGGTATGAGTTTAGCATACCACGCTATGGAGAGGGCAAACCCACATATTCCACCGCCAGCGCGCGAATACGCTGCAGCGGCGGTGGGAATGCGTAAATGCATTTCCCCCGGACAACAAAAAAATGTCCCATATGGAGCGCCCTCTTGCGCATGTTGCTTAAGGGACTAAAAACTCCCCTTTATATAAATACATCTATCCGTCTGAAAAAAAACGATCACACAGGTCATTTGTAAAGAACACAAAAAACATTTTCCATAATTTTGTCATTATAGTAATGATATCATTGTTGTCAAATTTCATGTTTCTGCTTAACTTGTTGAGCGGAACAAATTGTAGTCTTCAACTTGGTGTATCTATGTCTAAATATACCTGCAGTATAACTTCGTTTTTTTTTTTTTACTTATTTACATCTCCGCATTACGGAAATGAGTTCTTGTATCGCACGCAAAACACACAATATATGAACACAAAGCTCATCCAGGCTTAGGACAATTACTTATGTATATTTTTAGTCCTTAAAAGTTACCACCTGCGAAATGGGAGGGGAGAGGGTGGCGACTGAGCGTCATACCATACGCCTAAGGATAATATCATAATGTTTAAAGATGTGTTAAAGCTTAAATTTTTGCGATAAAAACTAAGACCGCGCCAAAAACCTTAACGTTGCTCTTTTTATGTTTGTATGCGACATCTAATTAAATACCTATTCAAAACAATGTGATTGATTGATACATTCCATAAATTTATGCAAAAGAATCCTTGACAAAAGCCTTCAGTTGGTAGTTCCATTTACATATTTTCATTCTTATCAGTCGTATATAACATCACAACTTTGACACCAACAAAGGTCTTTCCTCCAATTAAACATTATGTAAGAAACATGCATTCCTTGAACTGAATAATAACAAATTATTACTGACGTTGTAAGGTGACTGTCAAAACTTTCGTTTTTGTACCTTTTCTTTAAGTTATCAATATTTATGTGGCAAGATCGTAGAATTTATCGCTTGATTCCGATGTCATGGAGCGTCGGCATCAGAGGTCAAGCGAAGGATCTATGACTTTACATGCTCTAAGGAGGCAAGACTTGTGTTGCTGACACAGTTACACAAAACGCCCTTAAAAATCTCAAAGTCATTATTCCTCAATCCACCAGACAGCGACCGAATTGTGCCAAAGTCTAAGCCCCACAACGGGCGCCTTTTTTTTGTGCATCTGTTTCTCTACTTTACAGTTTGCCTCTCGGACTTCGGGTTTACAAGGACATCGAAATGTTTATTACCCATTAATAAACGTCAACATTTTTATGTAATAACTACCTTTTTGGGTTATTATATGCGCAGGGGGCGGACGGGGCAGCGGGAGTAACTGACAGACGATTCGCCTTTGTGTATCATTCGAAATGTACGAAGTCTAACAAAGGCCGGACAAGCCGGACACCATTTATATTGGCCAGACACGCAATCAAAAAGCCTAACTACGTCTTGTTTTATCCGGCCGGACGCCTGGCAATGCTACCTGTATCTATAAAAGGCTATCAATACTGAAACCACCGAATAGGTAGGCTGTGTGATATATATTAATATATAACATAGATATTTATTATGATGTAGGCATTCGGGAAGAACAGATTTCAAAATCTCCCTTTAAGGTGATTAACATTTTTTTTTCGACGGACATATTTATATATATTTATCCACGAGGCTTTTGCTACTTCACCGGGCATAAAGGCGAGCAGAGCTACAGCCTAGATAAATGGTTTTAACACTACAAACTAAGCAACCTGTGCAAGAGGGCGTCCCCTGTGGGACTTGGACCTCAGCTCAAGGCGGTCGCTGGCGATGAGATTGAAGGATTTTCACTTTTTGTATTTTAGGGAAGTTTTGTGCAACTGTCGCTCCAATTTACAGTTCGCGGGCCTCTCGGAAGGTTCTTTGCAAAGTGTTTAACATGTAGTCCAAAGCTTGTATGTAAATATCGAAATATACGCATAGGAAGTCGCTCTTATACATATATAGAATAGCAAATTTCTTCATATATTTAATGAACGGATGATTGAAGATTCCTACGTGTGGCTGCCGTCACCGTGGGAATAAGGGATTAAATATAATAAATCGTGAAATAGAATTATCCAAATTCGTATGTTTTGTAGTTTTTTTTAATTTATTATGTACAAACATACATACAAAAATACAAATCTTTCCTCTTTATAATATCAGTATAGATACACCAAAAATTAGATAATTTTTGGTTTCAGATAACTTTTCTACTTATAAAGGTGAGTAGGTGCTACTCACCGACCTCAAAACAGTTTAAAGACCAAAAAAATCAAAATAAGAATCCTCATTTTTTTAACCTCTTAGTCGTAAGAAACGAGACTACAAACCATAGCGGGTAATTATTGAGATTAAGAAACGTATTGTTTCTATTAATTAAAACGTAGAAAGTGTATAATAATGTTTAAATTTCAGTTAATTGACATAAATTAAAACCATTTGCCGTGTGGTCTCCGGCTTAGTTGCCGTGTGGTCTCCGGCTTAGAATAGATCACACCATGTCCTCCCATGGGTGTCGTAAAAGGCGACTAAGGGACATGTGGCTGATGGATGGGCGACAGCATCTATTAGCTCAAGGTTTACATCTTACTGCGATCACCAATCCGTCTGCCAAGCGTGGTGATTATGGCAATATCCCTCTACGATCCTGGCTTGCCAATGTCTGTTAAGAGGAGGCCCATGTTCTGCAGTAGACGTAAACGGGCTGTTGATGATGATGATAACCATTTTTTGTACAAAAAAAAATTATGGCAATCATTTTGAACACTTTATTCTTTCTGCTCGCAAAAGTTCCAAATTGTGGGTACATATTATATTTTTGGCAAAATTTATTCTTAGGCTGATCACACATTGGGCGTTCGCGTTTTAGAAGCGTGTGAACGACACTTTCATAATTACTATGTTATCTAAAGTACAGTCATTCGCAAAAATTAAAACGTGAATAAAAATCTTTGTACCATTTTTACGAAAATTTCGGGGACGGAGGAGTATGAAATTTCGCACCCTTCAAGTTTAGGAGGAGGGCAGAATGCTTATATATGTATATTTTTAATTATGGCCTAAATATAAGTTTTATGTTCACTATATTAAATAATGTAAAAGCACCGCCATACATTACACCTGCTTAGCAATGGACCCTGCATATCTGCACTTTATATTTTTTTACTCTACGTGTATACTCTAAGCCTCTAAGAGATGTCTTTTATTTCTTATCTAGAGAAGGTCTAGGTAATTTTGCTTGTAAACCCGATAGATAATAACGCTTAGCACACTAAGACTTTTCTTTGATAGAAAATCGGCTAAGAGGAGGAATTTACAAACAATATTTATCTATGTTTTCCGATGTCGTGTGCCAAAATAATGATCATTTTGTAAGTAAAATGTAATATTGTAGAGCAGGGGTCTCCAAACTTTAACGCCTTAGGGCCATAACGATTTTTTGAATATGTTCGAAGGGCCAAAACAGTTTAAATTTTTCTATCCTTAACTATACTCTTATTTCTAGACTAGTCGCGAAGTGTGCGACCGAGTAATTATCATTTTGTGTTGTGTTTTTAACTTATCACATCAATAGTAACAACAATAATACATTGGATGTCGCGGGCCAGATTGATGACACTAGTCTTAAGCTGTCGAGGGCCGGATTGTTGGCACTGGCGGGCCGTAGTTTGGAGACCTCTGTTGTAGATTATTAACAGAAGTCGCCGTGTGGTAAGCTTAGAATACCTTGACGACCCCTTGTCTTCCCACGGGTGTCGCAAGACTCAAGAGGCATAGATGGGCAGTAGCAGTTATCAGCTCACCATCTAACTGCCATAACCGATCCGCCTGCCAAGCTTGCTTGCCAAGGTCTTTTAAAAGGAGGCCATATTCAGCAGTGGACGTAATGGGCTGATAAATTATTAGCAGAAGCATCGGCTGTCCCGGTATCCCCAAAGCTGGCGTTCGAAGGAACACAGGTTCTAGTGAGTAGCCATTCTCCCCTTAGCATAGCATAACATCGCTTTGGAGATGGGAGTCCTACATACACCGCCGCTGTGTCGGTGGGGAAGCCTAATATATCAAACCACGGAAACAAGTTGTTCTTAAAAACAAAATTGTAACACTATTTTCCCGACCTGGGAATCGAAACCGGGACCCCGATGGGTACTGTTGAAGACATTACAGATAGACCACCAAGGCAATCAAAAACCTATTACGTAACTTCTAGTTGGATACCTAGAAATATGAATTGATGTATTACTTCTAAACTGTTGAATTATTTATTTATAAAGAATAAGTTATAACTTATTAAGAACAGTTAGGTATGTGATAAATATGTACGGTTTATTCATGTATACATAGATTTATTATTTAACGTTTATAGTAGGTACCTATAGTTCCTGTAGAACCTAATATAATGAGACGATACGATTTTGAAAATTATTTTACCAATAGAACATTATCAAAGCTCAAGGTCGTCACATTTTAGGTTCCGAACCCGAAGGGTCAAAACATTACCCTATTACTGACCCCTATTACTCTGTCTGTCTTTCACCAGGCAGTAAGGCAAGAACAGTTTTTTGTCGACTATTAAAAAATAATAATAATTCTATAATTATTTGCCTTTTTCCTGGGAAGATTTAAAAAAGATCCGCTAGGGGCAGCACCGGTGGGGGGGTTCATAATAATATGTTTTGAATTCTCTATTAACAACAACGTCAAACGTATAGAATTATAATGGAATTAGCCTTTTTCCTGCGAAGATTTAAAAAAGATCCGATAGGTGCAAATCTTCCCACGAAAAAGGCTAATTAAGAAAACAAGCATCGCTCGATATCAATAACGGCAAAATGGTACGGTCTCTTCGTACGCGAGTCCGACTCACACTTGGCCGGTTTTTTTTATTACTATTAAATCTATACCTGAGAAGCATAAAGACGTATTTATTTGGTCTTAAGTGCTCGTTTACGATAAAGGCACATACGACGAATGTTTCTGACGTATAATAACATATTAACTTATGCTCCTGAGCTCTAGAAATGTTAGTGCACCTTTTTTTATTGCAAGGGGAATGCGTTTACGCATTTCCACCGCCGCTGTAGCGTATTCACGCGCTGGCGGTGAGATATGTGGAACTTGCCCTCTCCATAGCGTGGTATGCTCATACCACGAGGAGAGGACCCTACATCACTAAAACCCCACGGACACTCCTTCGATACGCCGTTGACGAGGGCCGGGCACGCATAAGCCATCCGGCCCCAAATGTTAGTGCACCTACCATAATATGGTAGAAAATACCTTTGGCATTATTAAGTTCGCCTTTGTACGTGTATTTGTGGAAAAGTAAAAACTGAATGAGAATCGTCTATGACAGTTTACGAAACTTAAATACAATTGCAGAACTAAAGCTACAATGATCCGTTAGGATTAGGTTTGTAATAGCTTAAACATTATCGTGCCTAAAGTCGAAACCTTGGATTACCACGAGATTAGCCTCTTCAAACTAATTAAAACGTGAAGATTAGGCCACTTTTACAACTCATAGAAGTTTGCATAATTAATTCTGCCGAAGTAGAGCATATTTTTTTATACAGCAGTTTTTATTTATCTATATCTATATAATATAAAATAGAATCCGTATTTGCCTTGGTCACGGCATTACGCGTGGACGTCTGGACCGATTTTGCTAATTATTTTTATTATGTTTGTTATTTTCAGAAGAAGGTTTTTATGTAAGAAAAAAAAAAAAGAAAATTTCACTGAAAATTAGTAAATATTAAAGTACATAATAAATTCACAAATGATTTTCTAATGTTACATTAGCTTTTGAGAATATAAACTTTTTTAATGGTTATAAGCCATTTGATATGAGATTGACAGAATGCGTGCTCTTAGTGCACATCTCGGTTAGGTTAAAGAGAGAGAGAGCTATCACGCGTAATTTTAAAAGTTCAATATTATGAAGAGTTTTAGTTTAGACAGGACAATGTCTGTCGGGTTAGCTAGCTTAGCTAGTTAATATATAAAGATAGAAAAACTGCTTGAACGCGATAATCTCAGGAACGACTGGCCGATTTGAAAGCTAATTTCAGTGTTAGATAGCCCATTTATCGAGAAGGGCTATATTTTACTATGAAGTTCTTAAGGGGACGTGAATTACGCGGCTAAAACCGCACGCGGAAGCTAGTTATTGAAATAAAGACGACACTCGCACTCGGTAATAAATCACAAAGTGTCGCGGGGGACTTCAAGACGGAGTCGGATAACATAAAAGTCTCCTTCTCATAGTTGCGCTACACATTACCATTTTTTTATTCGGACTGACATTTATGTGGTCAGCCACATGATTTTCGCAACTTCACCGGGCATACAATACAATCATTTATTCATAACTCCATAGCTTTACAGGTCAAGTTACAAGTATAAATTTGGTCCAAATTGATTCCGAACTTCATTAATTTTAATTATCATCATTTATTTTAATTACATTTTATATTACTTTGAATTACTTTAATATTTTATAGTAGGTAATTCAAAATAATTCATAAAGACAAGCAGGACTCCAGCCTTATTAAATGGTTTATAAACTACAAACCATGAGGGCGTCACTGTCGCTGGCGATGAGATTGAGCGATTATGACTTTTAGTATTTAAGGGGAGTTTTGTGCAACTTTCACTCTACTTAACAGTTCGCGGGCCTCTCGGACTTCGTGTCTACGAGGGCATCGGAAGTTTTTTTTTCGGACGGACATACGTATTTAGCCACGAGGCTTTTGCTACTTCACCGGGCGTAAAGACGAGCAGTACTCCAGCCTATTTAAATGGTTTATAAACTACAAACTAAGCAACCTGCGCAAGATGGCGCCCTGTGAGGCTTGGACCTCGGCTGAGAGCGGTCGCTGACAATGACATTGAGGGATTACGAGTTTTAGTATTTTAGAGGAGTTTCGTGCAACTGTTGCTCTAAGTTACAGTTCGCGGGCCTCTCGGTCTTCGGATCTACGAGGACATCGGAAGGCGATGCAACTATCGTTCAACAATCTAAAAGACTAACACTGATAGCGGCAACAAAACAAGCTAAGTAAGGTCAATGTGATGCGACGAAGCAAAAAACTTTCCATAATACAAGATTAGCTAATACTTTAAAAAATGTATTGTGAGCAAACAATTTGTCATATGATATTGATATCTTCCGTCAGCAAGATAAGACGATAAGACAATACACAAGTTAATCTGACTTAATGTTTTAGCTATTGGCAGTTCAAACTTTTTTCCGTATCTACACGCGGTAGCATGTCAAGCCAAGTTCAAGTGACAGAACTGGCGAACAACACCGTGTGTTATATTACACGAACCATTTGGAGCCACTTTGACCCACTTATAACTCAAAAACTATACTACTTGGCTCATATATTAAGACTTGCAAGATACATAATTATGTGCTCCAAATTTTATAAACACAATATCTCAAACGGTTATTTTAGATATTAACGTCCAAAAATCGTCATTTTATCACTATTATATATTATAGCCTTCGTAAGTTAAAAACCAAGCTAGCGACTTTTACAGTAATATATGTATGAATAGAACAAGATCTTGGAAACCACCAAAGCTACAACTTCACAAATACAATTATTCAATGAATATAACTAATTATTATATAGCACATATACGTAATCTTTCACAACAAAAATGTCATAAGCGATAAACTAGATATTCAGTTGTATAATACTGATACAACTTATCATCACAAGTGGTTTAGTATATAAAATAATAAAGATAACAAAAGATTTGCAATTTTTCGTGAGTTCCGCCTTTCGTTATAAAATATATTATTTTTTTATGATAAGTTTTATCATCATTATCAGCTGCTGACCACTATTGAACGTAGGCTTAGAGTTAACTAGCTACACCCGCGTAGCTCCCGTTCCCGTAGGAATTTCATAATTAAATATAGCATATAGCCTTCCTCGATACATGGGCTATCTAACACTGAATTAATTTTTCAAATTGGACCAGTAGTTGCTGAGATTAACTCGTTCAAGCAAACAAAAAAACTGTTCAGCTTCATATATTAGTATAGAAGTATATGTATCTATACTAATATTATAATAAAGACGAAAGATTGTATGTAAGTATTTGCAACGAAATGGCTCAAAAAGTATTGGACCGATTTTAAAAATTCTTTCACCATTTGAATGCTACATTATCACTGATAAATACAGGTTATGTTTAATTACGAAGTTCCCACGGGAACGGGAGTTCGCGGGTGAAAACCCCGCGCGGGAAGCTAGTAGATATTTTAGCTGTAGAGTTTGTTTGCTTGAACGCCCTAATCTCAGGAACTACGGGACTGATTTGAAAAATTATTTAAGTGTTAGATAGCCCATTTATCGAGGAATACTATAGGCTATATTTAATTATGAAGTTCACACCGGAACGGTTGCTACGCGAGTGAAACCGCGTGCGGGAAACTAGTAATTAATTAAGTTATTTGGTATTTGTTAGGAAGTCTTGTATTTTATAAGTAAATAATCATGATCATTTGGAGTCGAACTTAGTCAATTTTAGATTGATTGGTAAAGAGGTCAAGTGGAGCCAATGAGGGCATCTTCAGATGTTGTCTGACACTTGACAAGACTCTTGACCTGCTCCCAATTTGTTTGTAGTTAATTCTCAACATTATTATTGGGTTCTGCGAGGGTATTTTTGCAACATAAGGATTATAGAATACACGCAATGATTCCAAATATTTTATTATGCAATAGTTCTTAGATTTTTCTGGCGTACCTAATCCCTGTTCCCTTAGTCACTTCGTTATTAAATATAGTTTACAAGCCTCCCTTAATAAATGGGCTATGTAACACTGAGATAATTTTTCAAATCAGTCCTTTAGTTCCTGAGATTAGCGCTTTCAAGCAAACAAACAAACAAACTCTTCAGCTTTATATACACTTGAGAGCAATAAAATCGCACACCCCTTGTAATTTGGTTTATTACTGATTGTTTTCTAAAATCTAAAGATATTGAGTAAAAATCATTAGACAAAATTAAAGCATACAAGCTTAGCTTTACAAAAACATAAAATTAAAATCATTGACCTTTACGTAACTTACAAAAACCGACCGTACACCGAATTCCCCAAATTCACGCGTTTGCGTTGTCACTACTTGCACCCTTAGCCGCAGGTATAAAAAGGTCGGTTTATTGGAATTTTTAATCAGTTGCATACCGAAGGTCAACGTGATAACATCTCTACTGGAAGCATACGGATTTACTGGAAAAATATGGATACCACGCCCGCAGAAGCCGCTCAAGTTATTGCCTTGCTCGAAGCAGGCCATAACCAAAGTGAAGTTGCTCGGCGGTTAAATTTGAGCCGCTACTCTGTTCGTCGTGTATACCAGAGGTTCCAAGAGACCGGTGGCTACATTCGGCGACCAGGATCTGGCCGGCGACGCACAACATCAGAGCGTGATGACCGCTTTCTTGTGACAAGGTCTTTGAGAAATCGGCAACTGAACGCGGTTCAACTGGGACAACAGCTTCGAGAAGTTCGCAATGTCAGTATAAGTCGGTGGACAGTTCGAAGAAGACTAGGTGAAGCAGGAATGACTTCACATCGCCCAGCAAATGGTCCCAAATTGACCACAGCTCACCGACAAGCCCGGCTACAATTTGCTAGGGAACATTTAAATTGGACGTATGACCAATGGCGGGCTGTTATGTTCTCTGATGAGTGCAGAATGACTTTACATGGTCATGATGGACGCTCTAGGGTCTACAGAAGGTCATCAGAGCGATTTTCACAATGCTGCATAAGCGAACGTGTGGCTTTTGGAGGTGGATCGTGTATGTTTTGGGGTGGCATAATGTTGGACACTAAAACTGACATTGTATTCATCACTACGGCGAATACCGGCCCGAGATCGAGAAGTTTGACGGCTGCACGATACGTCGAAGAAGTGCTCGAAGAACATGTGAGGCCGCTTGCGTGGCTTATGGGAGAAGATTTTCTCTTAATGCACGACAACGCCAGACCGCATGTCGCTAGAACAGTTTGCGACTACATGGAAGACGTTGGAATCACCGCGATGGAGTGGCCAGCTCGTAGTCCTGATCTCAATCCGATTGAGCATGTCTGGGATGATCTAAAAAGAAGAGTTCGAGCAAGAAGCCCTGCTCCTACGCGCCTCCAAGAGCTTCAACTTGCCATTGAAGAGGAGTGGAACGCCATACCACAAGATTTCATGGTGAAATTAATACGGTCCATGAAAAACCGATTAAGAGCTGTAATCAAGGCTAGGGGAGGGAATACACCTTATTAAAAAACAATTTGATCAAGCATTTTGAGTTTTATTTTTATTCTTTCTTAAGCTAAATTGGGTAATTTTATCCGTATGTTGGGTTTTGTGCCCTAAAACTCCCTATGGGTACTTTTTTTACACTGTATTTGATATCATTAGAAAGGTACTGAAGTAAACATTCAAATAGAGTAAGTTTTATTTTAATATGTATTCACATTCATGAAAAAAACTGCTTTAACAACAAAAAGTCAACGTGTGCGATTTTATTGCTCTCAAGTGTATTAGTATAAGATAGTTTTTAGTTTTCACCCGCGTAATCCCTGTCTCCGTAGGAACTTCGTAATTATGTATAACCTATAAGCCTTCCTCGATAAATGAGCTTTCTAACACTTAAATAATTTTTCAAATCGGACCATTAGTTCTTGAGATTAGCTCGTTCAAGCAAACGAACAAACTCTTCAGCTTTATATATGTGTTACGGCTAATAGCCGAAGTGCGGCTACACCTAGTTTTAGCCGGCTACAACAACTACCGGTCCAGCCAACCACATGCGGTTAAACTCAGATCAACCTGAATAAGTCCCTGTTCACCTCCATTGGTTTAGGTTTAGGTTTTTTTTTTTTTTTAACCACCCCAACTTCTTTTTGTGTCATGCATAGGTATTGTTTAATTTAGAGTTGAATAGGGACTTATTGAGACCTTAACCTAAGTTTAACCACATGTGGTCGGCTAGACCTAGTTGTAGCCGGCTAAAACTAGGTGTAGCCGCACTTCGGCTATTAGCCGTAACATAATGTATTAGTATAGATTTTTCCAGTAGTTTCAATTGGAACTAACGTGCTTTCCAGGGAGAAAGCAAACCTTTGATTTTACACTGATTTGATTATGATTTAAATTCGTCTAAGTAAAGGAACATACAGAATCACAAAGTGCTGACATATTGTTATTAAAATAATATCACTGTGACTAACCAAATATGAAATTAATGAAAAAATGTCGTGTTCGCAACAATGTAAATATTATAGTTATAAAAGTAATTAGGTACTGACAAACTGTTTAATTAAGATAAGCATATCAAATGCGCGACAGGTTTTATAATGGTAGTGTGTTGTCATTCTCAAGTCTGTCTCGAGTTAATTTCACGATCAAACTTTTGGTATTTTTTCTTCTGTGTCTGTCAATTACACCGTAACTCTGAAACGGGTGAACCGATTTGGATGCGGTTTTTTATTTGAAAGCAGATTTTTTGGTTATATGTTCCATCAAATTTGTTTTAGACATTTCAAACTTATCAGCTATTGTTCTACGAATCATACATAAAGTATCTGATCTTCTCATAACCGACTCCTACTATGTCCTTCCCACCACACTAACTTCCTCCATTCTTCATTTATCGTGCAGTCTATTCTTATGTGGAATGCACTGCCACCTGATATCATAAGACCGCGCGCGCGGAAAGCTAGTGTTTTAATATAATATCTAAAGTTATGTCATACAATCGTGATTATAAATAATGAAGATGTTTAACAATAAAGTACAATAAAGCATTTCATATTTAACGACACTTTTAATGGACTTTTCATTGTATTTTATAGTGTCATTATTTTTAATAGATACCTATTACAGTAAATTGTATAGTATAAAAATTATACCTATTTCCCGTGGTAATAGAATTCCGTTTCAACCCTTAGGGTACCGAACCCAAAAAAAAAAGGTTAACATTTTTTTAAGCAGGTCGTGGGAACCTCTTTTTTATTTCTTTTCTATTCTTTTATGGACTTATGTAATAAGCCATGAGGTTTTTGCTACTTCACCGGGCATAAACTGTAATTGTAAATGCGGCACCTTAAATTATTCTAAAAAAAACATCGTCCTCTACCTGCGTCTGTCTGTTTGCAACAAGTTCAAAAACTACTGAACGAACTTTAATGCGGTTTCGACCATAAGATCTGAGAGATTCATGTTTAAGGTTTTGTCTAAAATTATGCAGCATTAAATAAATGTGTATGCGATATTGCCGGGTGGTTTCATGCTCAGAATAGACCACCCAATATCTTCCCCAGGATTTCGTAAAAGGCGAGTAAGTGACCTATAGCTGATGGATAGGCTGCAGAATCTATCAGCTCAAGGATACTTCCATCTAACTGCGATCACCAGTCCGCTAGCCAAGCGTGGTGATTATTATAAGAGGAGGCCCATGTTTAGCAGTGGACGTAAATTGGGTGGTACAATGCCTGTGTAAAACCGGGTCGAGTCACTAGTTGTAGCCCTGGTTTGCTAAGAACCTTCCGATTCCCTCGTAGTCCTAAAGAAGAGCGACTCTCAATCTTTTTTTTTTTTTTTTTTTTTTTACTGCATATAGGCTCACGTTTGACCTTAATCTCGCTTGATGGAAGGCGAAGATAAGGCCTAAGATGATACACGCTTGCCTAGAAAGTGTCTGTTCACTTTAGCCTTAAAGATGTCCAGATTATAGCGTTCCGGAAAAACTGACGCCGGCAGAGAATTCCACTCCTTAGCCGTCCGCATTATGAAAGAAGAAGCAAATCGCTTCGTGCGTATTGAAGGAATGTCTACAACAAAAGGGTGAAACCGCTCGCCGCGCCTAGTCGTCCGGTGATGGAAGGGTGAAGGGGGTATCAGGTTATGTAGAACCTCCGCACACTCCCCGAAATGCATCCGATAAAAAACTGATAGGCAGGCCACTCGTCTACGATGTTCGAGGCTCTGAAGACTTGCCTCCACCAGTGAGTTATTGCCTATGACTCTCTTCGCTCGGCGCTCCAATGAGTCCAGAGCATCCAGCTGATATCCAGCAGACCCATCCCAAAGATGAGAACAGTATTCCATTGAGGAGCGAACTTGAGCTCTGTAAAGACTTAAGAGCTGCTCCGATGTGAAGTACCGCCTCACCTTGGAGAGAATGCCAAGTTTTTTGGCTGCAGTGTTTGCAATGGACTCGATGTAGTGACCGAAGTTTAGATTAGAAGAGAGGTCAAGCCCTAGGAGCTCAAGATGGTCGCTGATCGGAACGGAGACATTCCGGAAAGTCGGAGTCAGTTGGAATGGACTCCGTTTCGCCGAAAAAAGACACGCCTGTGTTTTTGAGGGGTTAAACCCAACCAGGTTGGCATCACCCCATAAGGAAACAGCCTCCAAGATCGAGTTCACCCCCTCAATCATCGATTCCCTGAACGACTGGACCATTGACCCCGACTTCGCATCAGACAAGTATCTCACCGAGACTGTGCTGTCGTCTGCATACCCAAAGATACCGGGAGTAACTAGCAGGTCGTTTATGTGCAGCAAAAAAAGAGTCGCGGAGAGAACAGATCCCTGAGGGACACCGGCATTAATACCAAGAAGATCGGACGAGGCGCCATCAATGACAACTCGAATCGACCTTCCCCTCAAGAAATCCTGAATCCAGGTGCAAAGTACGGGAGCAATACCGTAAACCGGAAGCTTACCAATGAGACTTGCGTGCCAAACCCTGTCAAAAGCCTTAGAGATATCAAGAGACACGGCAAGAGCCTCACCGTGTCTCTCAATGGCTTCGCTCCATAAGTGAGTAGCATATACAAGAAGATCCCCAGTAGACCGGCCTCGACGGAATCCGAATTGACGGTCACTGAGGAGGTCGTTGTCTTCCAGGTATGCCAGGAGACGGTTGTTTAAAACACGCTCCATAACCTTACAGAGTATGGAGGTGATTGCGATTGGTCGGTAGTTGGCAGGGTCGGCACGACTACCTTTCTTGGGGATCGGTTGAACGTTGGCAATCTTCCAGGATGCTGGAACTAGACCAGTCTTCAGGGATAAACGATAGAGGCGAGTCAAAACAGGAGACAACTCAGGCGCACATGACCGCAAGACAATGGCAGGAATGCCGTCAGGCCCACTAGCCTTTTTCACATCTAGAGTGCTGAGAAATTTAAGTACCACTTTTTGCCGAATGTGCACCTCAGGCATAGTGGAAGTGCAGTGCGGTAGCCTGGGTGGACTTTTACCAGCAGCATCTAGTTGTGAATTCTTCGCAAATAGAGACGCAAACAAGTCTGCTTTCTCTTTGGCGGTGTGAGCTAATGAACCGTTCGGCTTCTGCAGTGGCGGCAAAGAGGACCGACAGAAATTGGCTTCGACCGATTTGGCAAGAGACCAAAAAGCTTTACTCCCAGATGGGTAAGATGCTAGTCTGGCTCCAATGCGGCCAATATGGTCAAAGCGGGCCTTGCGTAGGGCACGTTTGCAAGACTTGGCAGCACTATTGTAAGCTTTCTTCAGTTTCCGAATATTTGGCGCTTTGCGGGCTCGAGCATCCGCCCACGCTTGGTAAGCAGAGTGCTTATGTGCTTCAGCACTATCACACTCAGCGTTGAACCATGGACGGGCTTTGTCTTGGAGTGAGATGTCAGAAAATGGAATGAAATATTCCATAGCCTGACATATCACCTCAGAAACAGCCTCCGCGCAGCGAGTCGGGTCGTCTGAAGAGAAGCATAAGCGCAGCCAAGGGTAAGACGCGAAGAAATGCCGCATCTCATCCCAATCTGCTGACTTGTATCGCCATACTCGCCTAGTCCCCTTGAGATCGGGATCGGGTGGCGAGTAGACAGACACAGATTTCACCAGACAGTGGTCGGAGCTACCCAACGGTGAGGAAACCGCGACTTGATATCGGTCTGGATCGGTTGTCAGCAGAAGGTCTAAGCAATTGGCCGTATGGCCATCAATGTCAGGCACCCGTGTCGGCCCAGTTACCAGTTGGGAGAGACCAAGCGTCAGTGCAGATGCATACGCTAATCTCCCAGCATGGTCGGTGTTCTGGTATGGGTACAGCCATTCCTGGTGGTGGGCATTGAAGTCCCCCAGAAAAACTAGCTGCGCCGATGGGTACCTAAGCTGAGCTAATTCAGCCGAGTCCGAAAGGTACTGAAACAACCTGGTTGTCTCCATGTTGTCGGTGTGCGACCGATAGACACTGGCATAGAGTATCTGCTCCAAGCCAGTGTCCACCAGAACCCATAATACGGAGAAACTGGAATCCTCAATGTTACGGAGACGTCGAAAACAGATGTCATCGCGAGCATACACGCAGGTGCCAGCGCGTGGCTTAAAATTGTGCTCCAGGGTGTACCCTGGGTAGCGCAAGTATGCTGCGTCAGCTGGACATCTGATTTGCGTCTCCGTGAGGAACAGCAGATGTGGTTTTTCGGTCTCAAGGTGGTGATGGACCGGGATGAGATTGGAGTGCAGACCTCGGATGTTAGAGAGGTGCACTTTTAGTGCGAGGGAGTGCAACCGCTGTTTTACCAGTTTCCTATTTTTACTCAATTTCATTTATTTTTGATGGCGAACAGACAAGCAGGAAAGGGACAGTTGGGCAAGGTATGGCAAGAGCGAGTACCACGCAATACATTCGTAATGCTGCACCGACGGGAGACTGATCTGGAGCGCGCGGGGACGCCCTAACCCCCCCAGAGATGTTCACCGGGCCCTCGCATCCGGTCGCCAACCGGCACGGTGACGCATCCTGGGATTTTTCGCTAGTTGGCGGGGCAGCCTTTCATAGGTGGCTTTCCTACTAATTGGGCCCCCTACTACCTGCGGTCGGCCAGCGGAAGACCGTGCTTAGGATCCCGCTACCCTCCGCGAACAGTCACCCAGCACAGACACCACGCAGCACCGGAACCGGTTCGCAATACCACACAACTGCCCAGACTCCCCTTCTACGATGGCTACTCAAGGCAACATGCCGGAACGCGACAAAATCACTTGGCGGCATGGCTTTGCCTTGAGGGTGGTGACAAACCGCGGTCGAAACCTACCACCAGATGTGCTGTTCATTTGGCGCTACCCAGGGGACACGTGTGGGTGACTAGAGCTAAAGCCCATGGACGCGAACAGCATTATCCCCCGAATCTCCACGTCAGCGACCGCCCTGAGCCGAGGTCCATGTTCCACAGGGGACGCCCTCTTGCGCAGGTTGCTTAGTTTTTAGTGTTAAAAACATTTATCTAGGCTGGAGCTCTGCTCGCCTTTATGCCCGGTGAAGTAGCAAAAGCCTCAGGGCTAAATAAATATGTCCGTCCGAAAAAATAAAACACTAGTCGTAATATAATATCATGTCACAACATCATATAACGATGCGACGTATTTATTCATTGTGTTTTGAACCTTTAACCTTATCCTATGACGTCATAAATTACTAGCCACGATTTACTTAGGTTACTAAAGTTATCTAAACATGTCTGAGTATTATCTAACTCTATATGGACATAGGTTAAATCTTTTATTTATATAACTAAAGCTGACCCCACATTGGGGTCACAATGTTTTGCAGTCTACTAGTATACTTGTTAACGCCTCGTGCTAAGCTTAAATGCTCGTGTTACGAGTGGGTTCACGTCGGTAGTGTAATGGGTGGGTATCGAACCTGCGACCACAAGATCACAAGTGAATAACAAATTCCAGAGAAACCCCGTAAAAATGGTATCTGATGTGGATACCATTTTTCTACTGGGTAAATACCATTGTAAATATGAAGGGTAAAGGCAAAGACTAGAGAATTTCACTTTCTATTTGTAATTTATTATCTCATCATTAAATTTAAAAAAAAACAGATGGCACATAATCACATTTTTATTTATGGTCTAAATCATGATCTGCATAAAATTCTTTATTTTATTGAATTGCATATCTTCTCAAAAAATATTTTATTTGGACATTCCCTATACCCCTCATTTTATGTAAGTCTGTTCAATAGCTGATCCTGGGTGGATTTCTAATGTAGGCATTTACAAAAAATATGGTTGATAACATTTTTGAATATCTTCCTCACTAACACAAATACAAATCATTGCTTGTATGAATGTAAAGATGAGTGAAAGTCAGTGCCTGAAAGAGCTTTCAACAAACTGCCTTGACCCTGACCACAATCAAGGACAAATGAAAGTTTGACAAACAATGTAGTACAACAAATATACCTACTTAATTATTTCAAACACAAAGAAAGTGTTTGTCTATATAACAACAAATGAAAAAATCAAAGAGGTCATATTGTTTTTAATATGCAACTAAATATTAAGAGTACAGACAAAGAATGGGGAAACCCACAATTTTTTTATTTCTATCTTTTATTGGATACATCTTTATTAGTAGTTAAATATCCAATCACAAACTTTGAAAAAAAGGCAATAGATGGTGTGGAAAAGAAGTGTGTTTATGACCGAAACAATAATCTCAATAAAACTACATACTTTCTAACTTTTAATTGTTTTTCTCAAAATCCTTGTACCCTTAATGCAATTTTACTATTAGATTTTAAATATTTAGTTGACAAAGAAATAAAACAATTTTTTATTAATAGCAAAATATCAAGGTTCATGAAATGAAATATTTTAAACTGGTTTTGACATAAAACACAATGTATAATGTCATATTAACTTGTTTTTGAGTGTCATAATGATGTATTTGTCTTAATAAGGATATTATTACAAAACATAGGCATAATAAATGTTTCTTTTTCAACCTACTTTAAATAAATAAATCAAAATCTGAATAAACTGGTTGACCTTTCTGATTTTATTTTTTAAACATTTGATTTTTTTTAATTATACTTACATAGGTATTTAATTAATTTGCAATATTTCATAAATATTGTTTATGTTTTAAGAATGCAATGTTAACATTAACTTAAGTAAACATTTTATACATTAAAATTAAACTTATGTTTGTATTATTATGACAGAATAAAAAAATATACTTAGAGGTCAAAGACTAATAAAATTGAACTAAGAGACACCATGGGCAACATTGAATTATATATATATACTCTATGTCATCCCTTCACAAAGCATATAACTCCATGGAGTTTTTGTAGCTCAATTAGGCTCTTAATCCTCAATATATACAGTTGGAGAACTCTGATATAAATAAATATTATACTATTCTTTTAACTTTAACTTTTAAGGTAACTAAGAACCTAACAACGCATGTAATATTCTTACAGATCATAAAAAAATATAGGATGAACACATCATCAAACCTTTTACTTTGAAGATGTTAGCAGAGGGGCATTGTACCAACAGTAGGCCGTCTTCATCCCAAATGGGACAGGGACTGAGCATATGGCCTCATAACAAGCTTAAATTTAGATTTTAAGCTGTTAATAGTGATCGGTAAAGTAAAGTAATAAATATTGTTCATAAGAATTATATTAGTAATTAACTGTGTTACAGAGTCATTGATCAAGGTTCATATTTAGAAATACTGATTACATGTACTAGACATTGAGAAATTATATGTGTAAAAGTGTGTTCATAGTTGAAATAATAGAACATTATAGAAGAAATAAGTCTTAGATATGTACCTAATTGTTTGGGTAAAAGTTTATTAATTGCGGGATTTAACCTTGAGCTTGACAGCTTAGAACCTCTTCTATGTGTGCCACTGTTGTTCCTGGGTTACAGGAATTATAGTGGCAAAATTATGGGAGCAGTTACTCCCTAAGAAAAAAAAGGGGACTTTTAATTGCAGGTTTAAAATGAGATAGGTAATATGTTTTGTTTTGTATGAGAAAATAACTCAATTTTTTACATAAATGTCAGTTGCATATCTATTACTTTAGCAAAAATAAATCAAGATAAATATAATAATATATTTATAGTTAATAAACTATGTAGGTACCTATAATAAATTGTGCAAAACCATAGTTTTCTTTAAACAACAATTTAAGTGACAAGTAATTAAAATTAATTAACTTGACAAATATCTAATTAAGTCCAGAAACAAGTATAAGTAAAAACTAAGATAAATAAGATACTGTAGAAAATTATAATATCAAACATAGTCTACTGCACATTGTATAGAAGCAATTAATGAGAAGTTCATGGTCAATTTAGTTGAATATAAATAGACAACTTCTAAGACTGTAAAAACTAGTAAAAGTACCATACACTAAAAGTAATAAAGAATTGAGTGATTAAGCTAAGATTTTTTCCTTATCATTCATTTAAATAGATAAATAACAATTTCATGGACATAAAACAGAAGTACCTTATTTTAATTAATTTACACAGCGTAATTCTAAAGAGAATTTAAACCGCTTGGCGATCTAGACGGCTTAGGGGCAACAAGTAATTTCTAGAAAAAAGAAAGTTAGGTACTACTTACCAAAGTATTCTGATATCCTAATCCAGATTCCTCATCCGACGTATCTTCTTTACCTGGTCCCTTCATTTTAACGATTAAGTTCTATTGTCACACAAAAACTGCAAACTATGAAAACAAAACAATAATACGCGAAACGAGTTCAACGATTCACACAACTTTTTTTTGTTCTTATCCTACAACCAGCGGGAATCACAGAGTCCGCCTACATACAGCCATCTCCGTTTTATTCGTACAACCGGCACAGAACTGTTATAAGATAATTTGTAATTGAATAAACGCAATTTCTTGCAAATTGGTCCCCGAGCCGGTGCGTAAGTTTATAAACACACGTTCTAACCGTACGTCATCGAAACACCGACTGCCTGACAGCTGTTGACAAAAAGATGTCAGACGCGAAGTGACAGTGCTCGTTCAAAACATTCGATAAGCATTCGATGAGTGACCGTGAACTTGAACTTATTGATGTTGTATTTAAGTAATTACCATAACAGTGACAATGTTTATTTTTTACAAACTAGTTAGTACTCAATTAAAGTTTTATATAAATAATACGACAGCACGGTCTATGCGCGGTAGACATGCAGACGTCATTGTATTCCGAACGCAACTAATCTTTGATTTATCAGACGTTCCGTTCCGCGTCTGATTTCACTGTTTATTCCACTTGTCATATAGGATTCGCAAACTAGGTACATAATGGTTTTATTAGATTAAGTAAATTGCTAAAAAGCATGTGACTACAAACTGATGGTTTATCTATGTAGGTATGATACATTTTTATCAGATAAACATTTCCGTAGGTAACATTTCTTTTTGTATAGTAAGTACCTGATAGTACTTTTTACGTAAGAAGATTTATATTATACCTATCTAGTTATTGATATAATTTGCATATTACTAATTACTTTTCTTATAAATAATTAAAAATATGTACCTAGTTAATAAATTAATAATAGGTTTAAATCAATTTAAACGTCATTTTCAAATTCATCATCATCATCAACAGCCCGTTTATGTCCACTGCAAGCCAGGATCGTTGAGGGATATTGCCATAATCACCACGCTTGGCAGACGGATTGGTAATTGCAGTAAGATGTAAACCTTGAGCTAATAGATGCTGCTGCCCATCCATCAGCCGTATGTACCTTAGTCGCCTTTTACGACACCCATGGGAGGACATGGGGTGGTCTATTCTAAGCCGTAAACCACACGGCAATTTTCAAATTGGTTTAAATTAATTAGTTAATGTAGGTATTGTAGACAGCTTTTATGACGTAGGATAATCTCTGGGGCGTAGCTGCATAAGTCTCGAAGGTTCTGGGTTCGATCCCCAGGCCGGACAATAGATCTTTTTGTGAAGATAAGATTGCTTTCCAGGTCTGGTCTGTTGAGTTGTGTTGGTCTTCATGCCTCGGAAAGGACCTTAAGCCATTGGTCCCGATTGTTATAACATCTGCCTCATTAATCTAGGACAAGCATTGTTGCAACAAGAAACGTGTAGCAGCGTTTCCTTCTGTTGAACAACGTCCCTAATAGGTACTGCGGTCACCAACCAACCTGCTCAGCGCGATTATGGTAAAACAATCCGTCGAGAGGAGGCCTATGTTCAGCAGTGGGTGAGGTTAACTAAAGTAAAGTAAAGGTACTAGATTAGTAGTAATTTCTAGTTTAAGTTTTTCGTTAATTATTTAAAACTCTGTCTTGTACAACTAGGTAATCGTATCTATATCTTCGTGAATACTTCTATGTCCGATCTATAATGTCTACAAAACAACGGCACACTAAATATTATTAATAACCGGAAATCCATCATAACGGGTTTCCGGTACGAATCAGTTCAGTGACGTCTAACTCACAAGTCTTAATAATACCTAATACTTAGTCCCAATGGCATACATAGCTTAGATTGCACATTTTTCTTTATTCACATTTGTCATATGTATATTATGAACAGGAAAGATTAGATTGTTAATTGTTTGTATTGAATAAGCTCTGAATCTACTTGACCGGTTTGAACAATTCTTTCAACGTTGGGAAGCTACACTATCGAGGAAGGATATACCTAGGTACCTAGTCTATATTTTGCTATGAAGTTCGTAAGGGAATGTCAGTTACGCGGGTGCAACCGCACGCAGAAGCTAGTATAATAATACATTGATTTATTCACTTCAATTTCCCACAGTTAAAAAGCTACTTTATCTAGGAGTATCAAAGGCTATATTTAATGGTGTAGCTCATCCTGGATGACGCTTTATTGTTGAAAGAATTTTTGTAATCGGCCTAGTAGATCCTGAGATTAGCGCGTTCAAGCAAACACATTCCTCAGCCTTTATATATAACGTCGGTGATACTGTAATACCGCGTTAGTGACAAAAGCTAATAAGGTTGAAAATCAAATGTAGCAAATTGATTGTTTGCCCTTTAAAACATAAATAAAAAAAATATTTCTTGACAGTTGAAATTACACCTTAATGCTACTGTCACTTACGCGGTATTGCAGAATCACTGACGATTTACCTATAAAAGTTTATTTTATTATTTATTTTACTGAAATAATATACATTATTTTCGTAATTCTAAGCACAAAAACTGCTGAAGTTTATCTGTGCTAAGTGAGTAGCTATTTAGTATTACAATAAGAAAATAAAATAAAACTATAACTAGTGGGCTCATTGTGTTCTAAGTCTGTGTGCATCCATACTGGGTTTTCAGGTAAAAGTATTTTAATTTAGAAGTAGTAGTATATAAGTAGTCGTAGTAGTATATAGTAGATAACTACTATTATCCAAATAGTAACTTATATACTGAAGCACATAATAATATAGAAACAAATGACAATCGATGAGCGCAGCGTGACAAAAGATCACCTTTATTTCACTTCATTGTATTCGAGACACTGTGTTTGGTGACACGCCATTATTGTTTCAATACATCTAAATAAGCGTGAAGGCTTTTGTTTTAAAACTTGCCTACTATATTCTATTGAGTCTCAGCTCAATAGAATATAGTACTCTTTTTTTGGAACGGAGATTGGTTAGTTAGCCAGGAAGCTTTTGCTAAATGGGACACTGTAAGGGTGGCTCAGGAGATCCCGCGGTACCATATTGGACACGGGTGCCGTCAGGGGGCCGGATTGCTCATGCGTACCCGACCCCCGCCAACGGTGGATCGAAGGAGTGTCTGGGAGGTTTTAGTGGTGTAGGGCCCTCTCCTCGTGGTGTGAGTTTAACATGCCACGCAATAGAGAGGGAGAATCCCACATATGACATAACCCACCGCCAGCGCGCGAATACGCTGCAGCGGCGGCGGTGGGAATGCGTAAAAGCATTACACCCCGGAAAAAAATAGGAAGCTTTTGCTATTTCACGGGGCATAAAGTCGAGCAGAGCTCCAGTCTATATATAAGGATATAGTAGACTCTGTCTTTTTATTCACTAAGTGACTTACTGTCTTACAGTGGTATGCAAGAACAATACTTAGCTTTAAATATTAATTTGAGTAATAAGTATTGTCTCACTGTCGTAGTCTCTATTGCTATGGTAATAGAAATCATCAAAATGACAACTGAAATTTCCAAGTAAACGCGGAGTCTCAAGTATTATTCTTGCATACGGGAGTGAGTGTATGTCCCCCCGCCAGCGACCGCTCTGAGCCGATGTCCAAGTCAGGGGACGCCCTCTTGCGTAGGTTGCTTAGTTTGTATTATTTAAACCATTCATTAAGGCTAGGTGGAGACCACAAAGGTTAGTTAGTGGTTGCAGACCGCTGGCAATCGTTCACGCTGAAAATCGATGCAAGTCCTATGTTCAATATAATCTAAATATCCGGGTCGTCCACTTAGGTAGCTAGTGAACGGTTGCAGGTTAGCTAGGGTAGGATCTTGCTTATTCCCCGAACTGTGATCTCGTGCCAGCGATTATCACCGCTGTTCGTAAATCTACTCTTTACTCCAGTGGCACCCTGAGCGTTGGTCCTAAACCCTTAAGGGTGCACCGAGGTGGATGTCGCTTAGACTTTAGCCGGATTCTTTGAACCTTAAAGGCATCTGACTATATTGTGTACATTTGTCATTTATCGCACGACAGACGGACAGACTGATAAAAAAATCTATAAGATCAAATAATTTTAACAATGTTTTTAGCTACCTACTTAAGTGATACTTTTGTTAGATTCAGTCTTATCTTATACAGTGTAATTTTGACAAGTACAAGTGTATGTAAATACCTAAGTGCTGAATAAATTTCATTACCTAGTTCATTAAAGCTTGAGTTCTGTTCGTCTTGATGCTCTGTGAAGTTAAAGATAAAGATAAAAAGATGTTTATTGAGTTCAATATACATAATACAGTAGGTACTTATCAATATAAAGTTATACAATTATAGATAAGTATAAGTAAATACAAGTAGCAAAAGCCTGGTGTCTTCGTTCCGTCTGTAAAAAAGGGAGTGAGTGTCGATGCGCGTACGAGGATACGATTTCATCATGCGATGGTCTGTCGCATCGCATGATCGCGCGACCTTCGATAGGACATTCAGCAAATATCAATACCTATGTTTGAACACTTTGAACGCACGATCACATGATAATTTTCATCGGACGCGTCGTCAATAGACTGTTTTGGTATAACTCGCCTGAAATAACTGTATCTGATGCTTGTAAGGGTAGTCCTACTGAAACCAGAGGCGGCATAAGGCCAAAGCTTCGTGGAACCAAACTGGATTTTCGTACATAAAAACAAGTATGTATTTTTTTTTAAAGACAACACCCATACTAGGGAAATAAATCCTTGTGTCGCGGGGGACTTTACAAACATTCATTTCACGGACACAAAGTACACCCAAATTAGAAGCAATAATTCATTAAATTGTACTTCAATTTGCTACATGCTCAACTTCTTACACCTACCTAAAGGTACTTTTAAAATAAACTATGAGGATAATTAGATATCTACTTGATATTACAATAAAAAAACTGGCGAAGTGCGAGTCGGACTTGCGCACCGAGGGTTCCGCACAAACCTGTATTTATTATAAGATGTCACAAAAAATTTACGGTTTTCGCAATTTTTCCTTTATCTGTGCGAAGTTGACGTTGCTTCGTACCAAATTTCAAGATTCTGAGTTCACGGGAAGTACCCTGTAGGTTTTGATTCCATTGCGAGTGTCGAAAATTTGCGGCATAAACGGCTGATCTATTGATTGCTATGGCTTAGAAGTTTGATTTTTTCACAGCTCTGGGTAATTGTTATAAATTTCAGCTTGATACCTTCACGCGATCCTGAGAGCGTCCGTCTATCTGTCGTGACAGACAGATAGACGGACGGACAGACAACAAAGTGATCCCATAACGGTTCCGATTTTTCCTTTCGAGGTACGGATCCCTAAAAACCGACAAAGTGCGAGACGGACTCGTGCACAAAGGTATCCGTATACCATTATTTATACAATAAAGCTAAAGAACGGCCAAAAGTCCCACTTTAATATTTATTTTATACTGTTCTTAGTATTTTTTGTTGATGCATCAACAGAAATACATCATCTGTGAACTACTGTAAACTGTCTAGCCATCACGGTTCATGAGACAGGTACGCCTAGTGACAGACAGACAGACAAGAAAGTCGCAATAGAGTCCCGTTTTCATCTTTTGGGTACGGAACTCTATTAAACGAAAACTTATTTATTTAATTGACTACTTATAGGTATGTTTTTAAGTACAGCATCGGATGTTTTTGTTAGTTTTTGCTCAGTCTCCTGTCACTTTAACACGTACCTACTTGGATTTTTTATTCAGAACATTATAAAATTTGATTATCATAGGAGTCACGACATTACAGTTTAGTTAAAAAAACCATAAGCAATGCTTAAAGTATTGGGATTTTTTTTCAACTTTTATTCTTGGGTCGCTTCGAACATCATATCACATCTTTTTAAGAAATAATTCTTTTGAAGAATGAATAGACTGATGACGGTGGGTGAAGTAAAAGATTTGTGAGAGGATCGAGACAGGTGGCGTTCCTTTGTCTCTGCCTACCCCTATGGGAGAAAGGCGTGACGATATGTATGTATGTAAATCTTTTGATAATGGTGACTTACGTCATCATCATCATCATCAACAGCCCGTTTACGTCCACTGCTGAACATGGGCCTCCTCTTAACAGACCTTGGCAAGCCAGGATCGTTGAGGGATATTGCCATAATCACCACGCTTGGCAGACGGATTGGTGATCGCAGTAAGATGTAAACCTTGAGCTAATAGATGCTGCTGCCCATCCATAAGTCATATGTCCCTTGGTCGCCTTTTACGACACCCATGACGACATTGGGTGGTCTATTCTAAGCCGGAAACCACACGGCACCGCACGGTGACTTACGTAGTGTGACGTTATTTTAGGTAGGTACCCAATTAGGTTACAGTTGTATTTTTAGTTTAGATTAGCTACTTAAAGTTCAGTTGAATACCAATTTCACGTCCTCAGTTTCACCCACGTATCTCTCGTTCCCGTGGGAACTTTATAGTATAATAAATGGTTGTACTTCCTCGATAAATGGACTATCTGGCACTGAGAGATTTTTTTAAATCGGACCGGTAGTTCCTGCTTTATTCCTATACTACATCCCCGCGCGCGACTTCACCCGCATAATTTCCATTTCCATAGGAACTTCATACTTGTTAGCTTATAGCTTTCCTCGATAAATTAGCATACCACGCTATGGAGAGGGTCACAGCGAGTCCCACATATCCCACCGCCAGCGCGCGAATACGCTGCAGCGGCGGCGGTGGGAATGCGTACTTAAATGCATTTCCCCCCGAACAGTAAAAAAAGTTATACCTCAAATAGGACATAGAACACTATCGTTGATGATATTATAACACCGCGTAAGTAAGAGTTGCTAATTAGGTGTAATTTCATCTGTTTAGAAATATTTTCTTAATATATATTTTAAAGGGTTATCAAATAATTTGGTAGGTAGGTACATTTCAGTCTTATTAGCTATAATCACATACGCGGTATAGTAATATCACCGACGATATAGGCTTCCTCTCATATTGATCCATGTTTGTTAACTATGTATTACAATTAGCTACCTCAAATAGGACATATGGACAAAGAACGAAACGTCTTGCATTAAAAAGTGCGGTTAAATTACTTTCTTCCGCAGTAAGGGGAATAGGATACTTAGAACTCCAACCTGGTATACTGACCCAGTTTTGTAATCCTTGAGTGCAGTAAGGTTACCTTTACTACTAGATGGCTTAAACGGAGATTATATTCAGAGCACCTTGATTGGAGCAAAATAATTTCATTGCACTCCACCTCTTATACGAAAAAATTGAAGAAATAAAGAAAGTACATAATATAAATCGACCATATTTAATGACAAGCAATATACATATCTATACTAATATTATAAAGAGGAAAGATTTGTATGTAAGTATGTTTGTAACGAATTGGCTCAAAAAGTACGGGATCGATTTTAAAATTTCTTTCACCATTTGAATGCTACATTATCACTGATTAATATAGGCTATATTTAATAATGAAGTTCCCACGGGGATGGGAGTTACGCGAGTGAAACCGCACGCGGGCATCTAGTATTTAGATATAACCGTTAAATTATATTTATAATTACCGTTAGATTATAATCTATCCCGCGAGATTGTAAACTGTCTAGTGGACTATTGTGAAGTGGACGATATTTTATTGAAAAAACAAGTCAACGAATTTTTTTTACGGAATATCAATTAATAAAATTTTTATTAAAAATACTAGCGGCCACATTTTGTAGGCAACCTAGTAGATTTATATTCTCCTAGTGATAAATATGCGTAAAAACTAGTTTTTTAGCAAATAATCGATGAACGTACTAACTCTGCAGCCGGATCTCGTACTATACCAACTCGTCTGGCAAAGAAGATCTTCATTTTCTGTGAAAGAACACTAGGAACACCACCTCAACTTCTAATCCTAAATTAAATTAAATTAATTTTATAACAAGATGTTTTTTAGGCACTTAATAAAAAAATATATCATAAGAAGCGACCAGGAAATACCGACAGCTCAACACTCATCGTTATATTATGCAATATGAATATAGTATGTTATCTGAATTTAACCTTGAAATAAAATGGAAGAATATAATAGCAAGCCATTTATTTAAGAGATTTTTTAACTAAGACTTACAATTTTACAAATATTAGTAAGAATAAGCGGGTAATCCATAATGACGCCCCTAGGCACGTGCCTAGTTTGCTAGGCACGTGCCTAGGTGCGCGGAGGTACCTACAAAGGGGCGCGGGCGGAATAGACACTGGAACAGCAACTGTCGTTGAGGCTACAAGTCGGAATAAAGAAATGCCAGCTCCGAATTTGAGTAACCTTTACTACACATGTAGTAAACCCGCCAACTACAGTTATCAAATTTTTACTTGTAACTGCTAGTCACTATCACTACAGAGCATAAAACAAAGTCGCTTTCCTGTCTGTCCGTCCCTATGTTTGCATAGATCTTTAAAACTACAAAACGGATTTTGATGCGGTTTTTTTAATAGATAGAGTGATTCAAGAGGAAGGTTTATATGTATTACATTAGCAGAGGACCCGTTCAAAGCTAGTTATTTATAAAATAGGAGCCCCGATAAGATGCTTGCCTACGGCGCGGCGCTCTCAACGTTAAATCCATCTCTGTTATCAAGGCAGTATTATTTATACACTCATTTAGGTAGGTACTCGACTTGGAAAGTAGCGCCCAAATGCTTGTTGCAATTAGACAATTATTTTTAACTGTCAACAAAACACAATTAGCCAAATGCGAGACAGTTTCGCCTTTGGAGGGTTCCATAGCTTTATCTCGTTCGTTATATGGGACATTAACAATTTATTTTATTTTAATTGTTTATCATTTAATTGTAAATATGCAATGAAATATATATGAATATTTCAAGCGGCAAGAAATTACGTTTGTTTTATGGGGCGTTTGTCGCCCTTGAACATAAATTTTATTCAGATTTTAGTACCTATTTGTTGTTATAGCTGCAGTGAAGAAAGAAATACACTATCAGTGAAAATTTAAACTGTCCAGCTATCACGGTTCTGCCGTAGGTATAATAATGCAGCCTTTGTTTTCCGTTTTATCGTTCTCGTCTTCCCGTCCCGTGTCAAGATAAACATTTTTTTTACTTTCCAACCATTTTAAAAGTTTCGCTCCTTTGTGTGCCCATAAAATACGCAGACGCAGTAGTGACCACCTTATGATCCAGCTTGCCAAGTGTAGTGACTATTGCAAAACCCCCTTTGAGGGCGGCCTATGTCTAGCTGTGGACGTTATACGGGCTATATATTTATTATCTTATGTGTAACGTTCGATTATAATCTATCTCGCGAGATTGTAAACTGACAATAGATTGTGAACTATAACATAACAACGCTACACAATTTATTGAACCAATTTAATTTCGATAGATCATAATCTGGCGAAAAATAATGCGTTAATTGTAAGCTGTAGGTATGTTCCGGTTCACACTATCTCGACAGTTTACAATCTCGCGGGATAAATTATATTTATAATTACCGTTAGATTATAATCTATCCCGCGAGATTGTAAACTGTCGAGATAGTGTGAACCGGAACAAACCTACAGCTTACAATTAACGCATTATTTTTCGCCAGATTATGATCTATCGAAATTAAATTGGTTCAATAAATTGTGTAGCGTTGTTATGTTATAGTTCACAATCTATTGTCAGTTTACAATCTCGCGAGATAGATTATAATCGAACGTTACACATAAGATAATAAATATATAGCCCGTATAACGTCCACAGCTAGACATAGGCCGCCCTCAAAGGGGGTTTTGCAATAGTCACTACACTTGGCAAGCTGGATCATAAGGTGGTCACTACTGCGTCTGCGTATTTTATGGGCACACAAAGGAGCGAAACTGTTAAAATGGTTGGAAAGTAAAAAAAATGTTTATCTTGACACGGGACGGGAAGACGAGAACGATAAAACGGAAAACAAAGGCTGCATTATTATACCTACGGCAGAACCGTGATAGCTGGACAGTTTAAATTTTCACTGATAGTGTATTTCTTTCTTCACTGCAGCTATAACAACAAATAGGTACTAAAATCTGAATAAAATTTATGTTCAAGGGCGACAAACGCCCCATAAAACAAACGTAATTTCTTGCCGCTTGAAATATTCATATATATTTCATTGCATATTTACAATTAAATGATAAACAATTAAAATAAAATAAATTGTTAATGTCCCATATAACGAACGAGATAAAGCTATGGAACCCTCCAAATGCGAAACTGTCTCGCATTTGGCTAATTGTGTTTTGTTGACAGTTAAAAATAATTGTCTAATTGCAACAAGCATTTGGGCGCTACTTTCCAAGTCGAGTACCTACCTAAATGAGTGTATAAATAATACTGCCTTGATAACAGAGGTGGATTTAACGTTGAGAGCGCCGCGCCGTAGGCAAGCATCTTATCGGGGCTCCTATTTTATAAATAACTAGCTTTGAACGGGTCCTCTGCTAATGTAATACATATAAACCTTCCTCTTGAATCACTCTATCTATTAAAAAAACCGCATCAAAATCCGTTTTGTAGTTTTAAAGATCTATGCAAACATAGGGACGGACAGACAGGAAAGCGACTTTGTTTTATGCTCTGTAGTGATAGTGACTAGCAGTTACAAGTAAAAATTTGATAACTGTAGTTGGCGGGTTTACTACATGTGTAGTAAAGGTTACTCAAATTCGGAGCTGGCATTTCTTTATTCCGACTTGTAGCCTCAACGACAGTTGCTGTTCCAGTGTCTATTCCGCCCGCGCCCCTTTGTAGGTACCTCCGCGCACCTAGGCACGTGCCTAGCAAACTAGGCACGTGCCTAGGGGCGTCATTATGGATTACCCGCTTATTCTTACTAATATTTGTAAAACTGTAAGTCTTAGTTAAAAAATCTCTTAAATAAATGGCTTGCTATTATATTCTTCCATTTTATTTCAAGGTTAAATTCAGATAACATACTATATTCATATTGCATAATATAACGATGAGTGTTGAGCTGTCGGTATTTCCTGGTCGCTTCTTATGATATATTTTTTTATTAAGTGCCTAAAAAACATCTTGTTATAAAATTAATTTAATTTAATTTAGGATTAGAAGTTGAGGTGGTGTTCCTAGTGTTCTTTCACAGAAAATGAAGATCTTCTTTGCCAGACGAGTTGGTATAGTACGAGATCCGGCTGCAGAGTTAGTACGTTCATCGATTATTTGCTAAAAAACTAGTTTTTACGCATATTTATCACTAGGAGAATATAAATCTACTAGGTTGCCTACAAAATGTGGCCGCTAGTATTTTTAATAAAAATTTTATTAATTGATATTCCGTAAAAAAATTCGTTAACTTGTTTTTTCAATAAAATATCGTCCACTTCACGGCGATACATGCAAACGAACAAGACTCTGAAAAATCACGGTTGCCGTTGCGCACTTGGCCGCAGCTCTTTGCAGCCAGCCCGGCTAGCATAGGCAGCGCGACTCGAGTCCACTCTACGGAGGCCGACCAATCACATTGCAGAAACGCACTGTCACGTGACACTTTCTGCAATGGGATTGGTCGGCCTCCGTAGAGTAGACTCGAGTCGCGCTGCCTATGCTAGCCGGGCAGGTGAATACAGGTATGATTTTGTTAAATTTACACGCTCATAACATACATACGTATTTACATATATATCATATTAAAGGTATTTTTTTCTCTTTATTATGATATACGGTTGCCTAATTAAATCTGGCGGCCAGATTTAATTAGGCAACCGTATATATAAGGGTTGTAAATAAGGGTTGTTTTAGAGTTAAATAAATAATCAAGAATTTGAAACAAATTATACTTTATTATAATGTTTTAAACAAAAATTATTACATAATTATAATTATCTTCTAACAGTTTGTACATATCACGTTCATCGCCACGCCTACGAGGCGTCTAAATACTGGGCAGGGTCCGGTCACCGGTGACCTACGTGGCGATGAACGTGATATCAATAACTTATGCATTAAAACTATCTCATAATAAATAATTTGATTAAAAGTAATTAAAGTCTTTGTGATATTAAACAAACATAATTATAGATTTTGCGAGGTAACATCAAGAATATTTATTTTTAAATCAATATTAGGCTATATTTCATGTAAATTAGGTAAATATATTAATAATTCTTAATAACACTGTAATAGTACACCAGTGGACGTCAACCTTTTCCGCCCTAGGGTCTTCACTACATAGTATAAAACAAAGTCACTTGCCGCTGTCTGTCCGTCCCTATGTATGTTTAGATCTTTAAAACTACGCAACAGATTTTGATGCGGTTTTTTTAATAGATAGAGTGATTCTAGAGGAAGGTTTATATGTATGATACATCAGCAATGCACACGTGCGAAGCCGGGCGGGTCGCTAGTTACTAATATTATAAAGAGGAAAGATTTGATTGTTTGTATTGAATAGGCTCCGAAACCACTGGACATATTTGAATAATTCTTTCACCGTTAGAAATCTACACTATCCCCGGATGACATAGGCTATATTTAATTATGAAGTTCCCACGGGAACGGGAGTTATGTGGGTGAAACCGCGCGCGGGAAGCTAGATTATAATAATTTCATAGCGCACGCGCAATGTTTATTAGCCGTTAGCCCGCGGATCGCACTTCAGACGGACTTCGTAGTATGAGGGATTATGACAAATAGTTTTTTAGGGAAGTTTTGTGCAACTTCTGAATGAATATATTTTTATTATAACATGTTTTTATACATATTTTAACTAATTATATTATAAATCTCGACCATCACGATCACGAGGGGCATGATTAGAGGAAGAGCAAATTTATTGGAATTTTTTAATATGTGATAGTTACGATGGATTAATTTTCTTTGCGGTAGTCAATAAAAGGTTTTAAGCCTCTCTTGTAGACTTTCATAATTTAACGATTATAACATTTTGTTTTAAACGTGTAACACACTATTAAAACGAATACTTATGACATGAAAATTAACAACAATTTGAATGAAAATTGGACACAATGAAATAGGAAATTGTAAAAACACGAATTAAGTTAAAGATACCAAACACAAAATACATGTTTTTAATGATGTTGTTGATTTTTTTATTGTTTCTTTTGATATTACTATGTCCAGTAAAACACATAATAAACAGAAACAAAACTGTAAATCCATCAGATGTATTGACCGAAGTGGATCCAGTAGATAGAGTTGAGGACCGAGAAGAGAAGTGGGAAGAACACACGAGAGAACCTGTCGATTTTGATAGCTCTCGTCTTATCTCTTGCTGCCTCCGCTGGTTCCTAGAAGTAGAAAATAATATAAAGCTTTGGTTTGTTTCAAGCAACGTAAGTATCTTAAGAACTATTGGACAGATTAAAAAAAAAATATTTCTCTGTTATATAGCCCATTTATCGAGGAAGGCTATAGGCTATATTTAATTATGAAGTTTTTACGGGAACAGGAATGACGCGGGGGAAACCGTGTGCGGTAAGAAAGTTGAAAATAAATGAATAAATGTTTAACTGTCATTTAAATTTCTGGTTAATTCAATTGCAATGTTTGACACGAAAGAAAGAAACATTGCAAGTTAAATTAAAACTGAAGCTATTTCTTATTCAATATTATCACCCCGTATAATATCCACTGCTGAACATAGGCCTCCCTCGAGGGCGGGCTTTCTCTATAATCACCACGCGCTTATTGTTTGACAAAAAAAAGTTCTTGTAAAAAATATCCTTTTTGAGCAAGAAATGTAATAATTGTACTAACCTTGGGTTTACCTCCATCGCCAAGAACGATGTTGACCAAACAGTACTCCATTAGTGCCATGAATACGAACCTGAAAGCGACAACACATTTAAATAATAGATAACTTTCACAGCCACAGAGGTCCCGACTCACTGGGACTCGCCTCGATTTCGTCTCACTGAATTCAGTTCTCACTGGAACTACAAATGCAATACTTGCGGGGAGCCTACAGTAGCTCCATCTACAATAGCTGCGGAAAAACAACAAGAAGACTATTAGCGCCATCTAGAAGTTGGAATAATGACTAACCCATATCGCGCAATACAATTTCGTAAGCTAATTTGAACAAAAACAAGTTCTGAATAGTAAGAAATGACCGACGGCTGCCGGGCCTCCTCGCCCGGTAAAGAATTGTTCCGCTACAGGTTCATACACTTTTGACTAGTTTTTTTTTTGTTCGGGTGGAATTGCATTTACGCATCACTTCCGCCGCTGCAGCGTTCCCGCGCCGGCTGTGGGGTATGTGGGACTCGCCCTCTCCATAGCGGTGGTATGCGAGTCATACCACGAGGAAAGGACCCTACACCACTAAAACTCTTCGGAAACTCCTCCGTCCGCCGTTGGTGAAGGCCGGGTACGCGATGCAATCCGGCCCAAACTTTTGTCACCTAATCTAACATTTTTTTATAGTATTTGCTCGTTAAAAGTAAAAGAAAATACTTACACAGTACATACAGACATGAACGCGTCTACCGCCTTCAGGTAGGAGACGGGTGGTAGCTGCGCCTGCGATTTGGCGTGCTGAGTGGACAGCGTCAGTAGTGACGTCACGCCTAGCGTCACGCGCGCCGGCGCAGCGTCCGGCTTGATCCAGAACGATACCCACTGGTGGGGTAGATAACAATTATTTTTTTATACTGATAATTATGTTTCATTTCTAATTTAGAATTGAGAAGAATTTCGTGACATCACACCGTATTTGAAAATGACTAAGAATACAAAATACCTACTTTGAAATATTTTGTCACATACTTTTCAATTAGTGATTTTTGTATTGTTCTTGTGCATGTATAAGGATTAACCGAATTCATATGAGGGTATTTAGGGTCGGCTAGTGTTACAATTCAGCATTTAACCTGAAGTCAGCCACGAGGCTTCTGTTAATTCACCGGCCATAAAGGCGGGGCAGATTTCTAGCCCTATTAAAGCGTTTATAAGTTATTTCTTAATAATAGGTTCTAATTCGGAGAAATAGAAATATAAGCTAGATGGTCAAGTTTGCTAATAAAATGTAGTAGAACTTAGTACTTACAGACATGATAACTATCAAGCAGGTCGGTATGTAAGTGTTGAACAGATGGTAGCCGAGGCGACGTTTCAACTTGAAAATTACTTCGAGACAAGTAAAGTTCCCTGGAAAAAAGTAAAACATACTTTAGAGAAACGTAGGTATGTTTTTTTCAAGATACCAGATTAGTTTTAAGAGAATATTTTGCCGCAATGCTAAGACCATCTGGCACTTTATCGGTGTCGATATCGGGTTTTTTTTTATATTTGATGCAGTTTGAGAGAAGAAGATAAACGGCGAATAATATGGCACTGCTGAAACCTTCCTTCAAAGGCAAGTTAGCAAATAAACAAACCTTTGGGGGCCAAATTAAAGTCGATAATTTTAAAGAAATGGGAACAACATTGCGCAAATAAAGCTTACATAGATAGATAAACTTTTTATTGAACACTAATAAGAACATAAAACAGAAAAGGAATTAAAGCTTAAGTATGGTAAGAACATTTTGGTCATGGATTAATTTAATCTCAACAAATGTTTGTACTTCAATATTCATACAGGCCATTAGACATTGGTCTTAATCCAGTGTGACCCAATTTAAAGTTTATTAGTCTCTCGTTTTCTAAGAAATTTATCAGAATCAAGTGTGACATTTTATTATTAAGATAACAATAACATAACTAGATGTAACCCAAATTAAGTTGAATATTGCTGAATCACTGCAATCATCAATTGACTATAATTTAAATATAAATTGTGAAATTATAGCAAATTAGCTATATTTTCACAATTTTAAATATTCACGTGTTACTAAAAATCGTGAGTTTGTGTGTACTATCTGGTGAGGTTACAGTAGCGGGTAAAGGGGTTAGACGTTTGGCGCTCGAGCTCACTTCGTTCGAGTCGTTCACACGCTCGAGGAATGTGGGGTCTACCTCACACCAAATGGGCCACAATATGTGTGGCCCAGTAGATCCCGCGGTGCCATATTGGCTGCGGGTGCCGTCGGGGGGCCGGATTGCTTATGCGTACCCGGCCCCCGCCAACAGCGGATCGAAGGAGTGTCCGGGGGGTTTTAGTGTTGTAGGGTCCTCTCCTCGTGGTATGAGTTAGCATACCATGTTATGGAGAGGGTGAGTCCCACATATCCCACCGCCAGCGTGCGAATACGCTGCAGCGGCGGTGGGAATGAGTAAATGCATTTCACCCCGGAAAACAAAAAAAATGGGTCTGCCTCACACCCAAAGTTACCGTAAAGTGCCAAAGTGTAGTAAATACCTCATGAAATTTTGGTGGTATCTAGCAACCGCAGGGTAACGATTTTGTCTTAGTGTTAAAATAGCCCACGTCGTTTGGTTATTCCTGTAATAGCTCAATCAATGGCATTCTCACGATTTTCAGTATAGTCTTACAAAAATACTTTTTATATGGTACCGATTATTAACAATTCAATTAAATGTCCAACGAAGCACAGATTTTAAGACTTGTTAATGAACGCCGGATAGATTTGAGCTACAATTTGCTCACGAAGAAGATTGCTTTGAATGAATTTGTAGGCTATTCTAATTGTCTTTTTAAAAATGTTGTATTATGTTAAAGTCATTTCCATAGCCTTACCTTAATTTATAATTAAAAGTAAATACACATTTAAAATACAACATTCTAGCCTCGAGGTCTTAAGTATACCTAGTGGTTGAAAGTGCCAAATTCAATATGTGCATATTTTTATGTAGATATGAGCAATTGTAACCTTAAAAAACATAGCTTCTCGATTAACAATGTGTAACATTTTTTGTAGGTATTTCTATTAAATCCTAAAAAAATGACAATAATATTGCATCAAAGTTATTGCAGTGCTTTTTTTGTTTATGAAATAATACGTTTTTTGGTGATTCCCAAAACCTTGAAAATATCCCATATGGACTTGTCAGCTTGTCACACGCAGTGAGGCTATGTCATATTGTTGCTTCACTCAAATGGTTAGTAGAGAAATAGCTATATGTTAATCTATAAAATAAGCATCGCCATACAACGCGGCAATGCTGCCTTTATTCTGAAAATGTCTAGGGGTAGCTATGCCGAGGATTTTTGTTACTGCCGGGTAGGTAATATGTTGATAAATATTACTTTTGTTAATGTATTGCAAGAAATAAGTACTTCCTATCTGTGACCTAAAATTTCTAACGAAACAAATACCTACACCACTACTTTATGAATAATCTAAAAAAAGTAATCGAAATATACCACTTAGGAGTAGATTAGATTAGAGATGTATATTAAATGCAAACCACAGATTTCTTATTCTAACAATCTGAGAATGAGCAAAGATAGATCGACAGATATGACGAAATTATCTAATGTTGACTATGAAATCCTTAAAAATATGTCAAGTCAAGATTCATATCTAAAATACTTACGAGTTCTCTATGCTCTACGCACTGCGCAAAAAGTGCTACACGGTTCGTAACCAGGTGGCCTAGACAAAATGCCACTACAGCGGACTGATCGCTAGCACAAAATCGCTTACGCAAATGTATAGGTACTTGACATTTGTCACTTTTTTTATTTTTTTCGGACGGACATATTAAGTTAGCCCCGAGGCTTTTGCTACTTCACCGGTCATAAAAGCGAGCAGAGCTCCAGCTGAGATAAATGGTTTAAACACTCCAAACTAAGCAACTGTTTTGGAAGTTTTGTGCAACTGTCGCTCTACTATACAGTTCGCGGACATCGGGTCTATGAGGGCATCTGAAGGTTCTTAGCAAACTAAGGGTCGGGAGGGTACATTGCTCGGGGAAAAGTGATAAGCAAATTCTTCATTGAAACAAGCGATTCGGTCGTTTGGGTTCAGTTTGTTTAAACCTTGTAGCATAGCGATTAGCGATTTTCAGCATCTGGCATTTTCAGCATGTGGCATTTTGTCTAGACCCTGACGATGGAACTCACCAGTAGAATACACCTGGGTGCAGTCAGCAGTGGTATTTTGAACCAGTTCTAGCTGAGGCAGTTCGATGTTTTCATCGACTACCAGAGGAACGTCAGGGTCCCATTGGAAGATGAGGTCATCGGTTGTGTGGGACACTGAAAGGAAGAAGAAATTAATTACGCGGTTATACATGAGCACTTTTCCTTAAGATTCTATGATTTTTCAGGTATTTACCACATGGATATTAACCCCCTTCAGGTCTTAAAGAGAGGGGATTGAATGGTTGACACAGTCACCAGCCCATATAACGTCCACTGCTGAACACGGCCCGTGCTCCTCCTGAGGTTATGCCATAGTCACCACGCTTGGCAGGCGGGTTGGCCGCAATGTTATGTTGCAAGTTTGTATCACCCAAGGAAATGCTGCTATCCATTCCGTGGTATACAATTGCTACAGAATATGTTACAAAAATTGGGACAAACGGCGTAACGTGTTTTTCGAGGCACAGAGTGGTGTTTACAGTAACTGTCGAGGTCCCGGGTTCGATTCCCAGATCGGGCACATAATTATATTACTATACATTTTTATATCGGAAAATTCCTACCTAGTACCTAGCCGAAGACACGAAGTTAGTTCGTGGTATTTCACCCGTGCCTCGGAGCACGTCAAGCTGTCGGTCCTTAGACCGTATCGATAAAACCTTCCCGTCAGATTTTGAGAGTAAACACTATAAAAGATGTGCTGTGCACTGCGCTTATAGCTAATTTCCTAACACAATGACCGCCGTGGCCATAACAAGTTTGTTTGCGCGTGGTTTTACCGGCGTAACTCCCGTTCCCGTGGGAACTTCATAATTAAATATAGCCTGTGTCACTCAGGGTGAATGTAGCTTTCCAATGCAATGGTGAAAGAATTTTTGAAATCGGCACAGTAGTTTTTGAGTTTATTCATTAATACAAATCGTACACAAAAATACAAATCTTTCCTCTTTATAATATTAGTATAGATAAAGATATATTTGTTTTTAATAAAGCAATTTTTCAAGAAATGTTATAATTGAAAACTTAGACGCCATAAAATCTACGTTAACCTACTGCATTCACATACCTATATCTATGTGAGATGTTTTACAAATAATCTATATACATATTTATATATAAATATAAAAATGAAACCCTATATTTCCCTTGGCATCACGCGTAAACGGCTGGAGCAGTATCGCAATTTTGTTGTTGTTGTTGTTTATTATTGTCAGTAGAAGGTTCTTATGTAAGAAAAACTAATAACATTTCGCGGAAAATTTGAAACTTTAAGAATACTTAACGACGATATAAAATTTTCTAATGTAGGTATTAGCGCTTTTGACAATGTAAACGTTTTCATTGTAATCTTATGGTGTTTGACATAACATAGACAGCATGCGTGCTGCTCTCATCGCGGTCAGTTCAGAGCTATCACGCCTTATAAGTTCAATTTAATATAGAATTTCAGTTAAGGCATGACAACGTCTGTCGGGTCAGCTAGTCCAACTAATATTATAAACGCGAAAGTTTGTAATTATGGATAGATGGATGTTTGTAACTCTTTCACGTAAAAACTACTAAACGGAATTGGCTAAAACCTTTTGCACCGTGATAGATTATACGCTGGATTAACATATAGGCTACAAAACATCACGCTGCAACCCAATGGAGCAGAGTAACGAGGGGCGCAGCTAGTAAATAAAGGTAACACGATAAAAAATCTCTATTTACACATTAGCAATAAAGTGATTCACTAGATAACTTAGCTTCAGCATCAACAAACAACCCGCTAAATTTCAATTGGATACCACGACCCATCACGGTAATGAAGCAAAAACTCAGCTACACTAGGCGCGGCGGTAATTAACGAGATTCTTTTGACTTTGTGCGGATACGGCGACGTGTAAAAATGATTACAAATTTCATTCTGTTAGTCACCAAGTTACAGCATAATCAACTCTTTGATCCATGATAACTTTGGCTAAAATGAGACAAAATGCGACAAATAACCTTCCTACCTCGGGGCACTTTTGGTCAATACACTTGTTTCTGATTAATAAAGTAGACAATTACAGGAGCGAAGCTATGTTATTCAGGAATAATAAAGGTGAGTTCAAACTAAGGCTCAAACGAGGCGTATCTTTATCTATTGATAACGAAAATGTTGTGTATAAGTATGTCACCAGAAAATACATCCTTACTATCCTTACTAATATTATAAATGTGAAAGTAACTCTGTCTGTCTGTCTGTCTGTCTGTCTGTTACGCAATCACGCCTTAACTACTGAAGCGATTTGAATGAAATTTGGTACAGATATAGTCTAGAGCCTGAGAAAGAACATAGGCTATATTTTATTATGAATTTCTCACGGGAACGGGAGTTGCGCGGGTGAAACCGCGCGCGGGAAGCTAGTCAATAATAATTGTAAGTTGATCAACTTTATAGTTACTTAGTTGATGAAATAAAGAGGTTTCGGGTTAAAAAAAAAACTAAACCTAAACCAATGGAGATCAACAGGACTAACTGAAGTTGAAGTTGTTTTGTTCCGTTACATCAGTAGCAGTCTCGTTTGCTTAGGTGAGGTCAAATGTCATAATAATTATGTAAATAATATAATAATTATGGACATTCACTGAACCTGGCAACGAAATTTAACAATTGTGACACGGAAGTTGATCATTTTACGATTCGTATTATTTTCCGGTGACATATAGGTAGATAGATACATATTAGGTCTCAAGATCTTTATGTGTCCAATATGAATTACGTTTACGCAATTTATAATTTATAATGTTAATAAAGACAAAAAGGTACCTAAATACCGGGTGACTTTTTTACCCTCTTGGAAATAATAGGGCGTGATATTTATATTAAATAGATGTCTAAGGCATAATTATTTTATCATTTTTTTTACTGGCACAGAGTGAAAATCGTAACGGTAAAAATGCGTACCTAAGTAGCGGTAGTTACGCTATTTAGCTCACTCGTTTCATTCATATGTCATTGCGGCCTAGGTATTATAGGCACCTATTTTAACTAACGTAACGTTACTATCTAATTAGGTACGTATTTTTATCGTCACGATTTTCACACTATCTCAGTAAAAACAAAAAAGATAAAAACGAAAATAACTATGCTAAACATCTATTTCATTTACATAACACTCCCTATTATTTTGAAGACGGTAAAAAAGTCACCCAGTTTAATAAAAGTAGGTACCTACTGGATAAAATTTTCCCCTTGGTACTCCTATGTACCTATATATGATTTGTTTTACTTTACATGAATGTGGCAACATTCTAATCTTCATAAGCCCGTTTTTATTTCCACTTCTGAACATAGGCCTTATTTTTCAGATATTGACTAGTCACGGTCTTTGAGGCAAATTATTGAGGGTTAGTGATTGCAGTAATACCTGTCTACAAGCTGAATGTTATTTTATCATTTCTTACGACACCCATGGAGAATCCGGTGGTCTTTTCTAAGTCTGATGCCACACGGCAATCAATCCAATCAAGTTGCATCTAATTTTTCAATAAGTAGTTATTCTCTTAGCTAGCAGGTTAGAGATATTTCCTTGAGGGATCAAATCAGAGGTGAGATCCGCTGGAGAACGAAGGTCGCGTGACAGTGCTACAGATTAGCTAGCTGAAATGGCAATAGGCATAGCTCGAAAAACTGACGGTCGTCTAGGAAGAAAGGGTCTCTAGTAGACGAGCTATACGATAAAACGACGACCTCATAAAGGTCACAGGGAGTCAGTGGACGCCAACAGATTGATATGATAATAGTGAGTATATAAGTAGATATATGAGTACTTATAGTCACGCGAATAAAACTTTACAAACAAATAATTAACGCTAAGGCCGGGACTCCACCAAAGCGGAGATGTGTGCGGTGTGCTACGTGTTGTGCGAGAAGAGATGTTTTTCAGCTCGGATGAATCCACCGAAGCTGTGCGGAAATGCGTAGTGTAGCAGAGAAGTGTGCTGGCTAGCCTTGCGAGTGTGCGAGGCATTGAGTGCTCAGTACGCATTCATTCTGGCAGGCGGGAGGGGGGAGGGTGACATCAATCACTGCACGCCGCCCGTCACATCTCCGCTTCCATCGCGCCATACAAATATAACATATCTCCGCACTAGTGCATGCAAAAACCGGGTCTTTTAAAAAAACCGTTTTTTTTCGGAGTTTTTGTTTACAAAACCGGTGAAACCGGTTAAATCGGTTTTTTCGGGTTTGTTTTTAAATTTTTATTATAAATAAAAATGAAAATGCTGAAGTCTAATCTAAATATGTATTTTTTACGGATTGAAATAAGCTACAGCCTACAACTACAAACATACAATACAAAAAGTTTATTTTCTTTATACATAACATAGAATAATAATCATAAAGCTTTAGAATTAGGAAAATAACATATTCTTTAAAACTTAAGCTTAACTTAACCTAACCTTACCTTACATACAAAATTAGGAACATTTGGTAGACCAGGTAAACAAAGGTCTAAAATCACAGAATATTAAATAATAATTAACTGTCATAAAATACGAAGAGGCAAAATCAACAGCACGTAAAATGAGATCAAAATAATGTTTGAATATCGCATAAAATAGAAGTCTTATTCCTAATAAACCTAAACAAAATAAATCAGTCATTCTTACAGGGAGTCAAAATAAAAATTAAATAATAATTAAATAATTAATTAAATCCAAAATTAAAATACAAAGCTAAATCGAATTCCTATTTTTTACATTGATAGAATGATCGTAAGGATACAACAAGTGCATCAACAAGTGCATCATCATCATTAAGAGTACTACGGATTTTACTCACTCACTCGCTTGTATCTAAAAACACACAGACTAAAAAGCACAGACTAAAAACGCACGGACTAAAAACACACAGATTAAAAATGACGGCAGCGTGGCATAGTAGTGAAACAAGGAGCTAAATTAATGTTGCCGAAATAGGAACTAACGCCGCCTCAACGTCCTGTACACGTTTGGCAGTGATAAATTTAATATTTTGTTTGGGAAAATCAAAGTTTTATTAAATCAGACATAGGAGAAACGTAACCGAAAAAACCGAAAAATCCGGTTTTGTTATCCTAAAAAACCCGGGTTTCAAATCAGTCGGTTATCCGGTTTTTACGGTTATCCGGGTATCCGGTTTGCATGCCCTACTCCGCACAGCTATCTCCTCTAAAGCTGTGCGGAGAGGAGATGTCTCAATAACGCAATTCTATTGGTTGTTTAAAAAACATCTCCTCTCCGCTCGTCTCGTGTCCGACGGCAGAGTCCCGGCCTTAGTATATGAAACGTAATAATAAATTAAACATAAGCGTAATCACAGCGTTCAGCTACAAATGTTTACCACCAAACTTTGCCAAGCATTGCCAAGTATTTTAATAATATTCTTGTAAATAAAAAGAGACCGTTTCTCATTCCAAGTGCTTGAAGCATCATTTTCTCGCTCAGACCTATTTATAACCGCCTCCTGATCGTCGATAAGAACGGCCTGACTCGGCCCTCGTTTGAAGCACTCTTGGCCCATATGCAAGCCTCTTGACGCGATAATTTTCTGTATCGCTGCAAACTTTACTTAGAGGTTTTCGAGATTGCTTTGTGATGAGGGTACTTTGAGATGCGTACTTAAAATGTGTATTAAAATGGTAGGGACCTTTGTAAGACAATATTGGGTGTGATCAGCGAAATTGAAAAGAAAAAGTTATGTTCACTTTTGATCTTAGATAAATCGTTGGTCTCGTTCGCTATTGTAGTGAGTATAAGACACTATACCGATGGTATTTTTTATTTTATTTATTTAATAGTTTATGTACACACGGAATAACATAAACAAGAAAAAAACAAAAGGAGGATACAATAGCACATAGGTACAGCTTATTTCAAGATAAATTTCTTCCAGCTGACCCGCGATAGGAAACAGTAAATGAAAGAAAACTAATCGTGTGTAGTTTATACATAAATATAGTACACAGATATAAATATATGTATACATACACATATATACTTAGAATATATATAAATACACATATATAATATATACATATATATATAATCAAGATAAGGATAAATAGTGTTCTTTTACACGTTTTTAAAACAACGAAAGAGTGTTAGACGCGCGTATGTTAGGCGGAAGTGAGTTCCACAGCCTTACAGCATGTACTGTGAAGGACTGCGAAACGAATTCTGTTTTGTGGGATGGAAATTTAAGGAGGGACTTGAGATGAGATCTACATGGAGCATCAGGCGTGTGCAAAAAGGAGAAACACTCCCGTAAATATGAGGGATAATAGGGATTGTGGAGGATATTGAAAAGGAGACATAATATACGAGTATTCCTGCGAAGGCGGATAGGGAGCCACTTGGGATCCTTGCGAAAATTGGAGACGTGGTCATTTCTTGAGGCCAAAGATGAATCGAAATTCGCTCAAGCTTATTTAATAGCTCCTCCGTAGCATCCAGGTAGCAGCAGTCAGCATAGTCCAGAATGGGTTGTATGAGAGTTTGAGCGAGAGAGATTTTCGTATTTATGTGATCCCGATGTCCTTCTTATTTCTTGTAGAGTTATTTTTACTACGCCAATTAGCATATTACTTCGAGCGTGACTGGCTCGGGTAGACCATACTATTTTTTTGCCGCATTTGTCAACTACGACGGTGTCTAATCGAGAGACATGTAGGTACCAAAAGTTTCATCCGTTTCTAAACAAACTCAGTTATTAATATAACACTATTAAATTAAGTTACTGTGGACAAAGAAGCATTTTAAAAACGAAATATGATATTTGGAAGTGGTTTAATAACATTTAGTTTGTTCGTGTATCAACACTTGTTTACTTTGTAGTGTCTATAATTATTTTTTGGGTCTATAATTATTTTTTGTAATGTCGTGGGTTCGATCCCCACACCGGACAAGAAATATTAGTGTAAATTCTAAGACTTGCTTGAGGGACTGCCCTCCGTGCTTCGGAAAGCTCGTTAAGCCATTGGTCCCGATTGTTATAACATCATCTATAATAAGCGTATGACAGGGAACGGGCAGCAGCGTTTCCCTGTGTACAAGATAACACTGCAGTCACCAATCCTCCTGCTAAGCGTGGTGACTATAGCAAAACCCTACCACGGGAGGACGCCCATGTTCAGCAGTGGACGTTGTATGCGCTGATGATGATGATGATAATTATTTTTGTATAATAATAATAACGGCGTCGGGATGTGACGACCCCATCGCCTACTGGTTTATCCAGTGCAAACAGTCACCGCAGGGCGGCTTGTGGCGAGCTGTTGGTGAGTGGCGACACCACGGACCCTATCTCCCGGGGACACATACAGACATGCACATTACACACACATACGCACAGTGACACATTCCCTGCCTCTGAGCTTGCCTTAACTGGCCGGCCAGAGTGGACTTGCAAGAGCGGAACCTATGCTCCAGGTTGGAAGTGTAAAGTGTCATAATGCCGAGGGCACTTGACTGTATAAGGATCTTGCGCCCCGCAGTCTCACCTCTCGACAACCTTAGCTGTTTACATAGTGTTGCCCCCTGGCCGCCATGTTGTGGCTTTTGATAAGGGGCCCACCGAAGCTAACTCGTAGGTTAGCGTCAGACAGCGAGTCACCGTCTGCCAATATAAAATATGAGAGAGTTTTCGAGGCAGATGTCCGATCTCACTCCATAGCCCAGTATTCCGGTCCATTTAACATCCCATCCGTATAGCCCAAACCAAGTTACTTCCTTTCCGGCAATAGTTTCGTGTCTGTGGAGGACTGTCCATTGGTACATCTCAATGGTATATCAGTGGATAGACCTTCATAGATGCAGCCATCTGACTTTGATATTAAAAGGTACCAAAGGCCTCTTCAATGTTGGCTTCGGCCCCATGAATGCCTTTCAAATGACCGGGTCCCCATGGGCCCGTGGCAGTGAAATGTACTTACATAATAATAATAATAATAAAATTATTAATTGTACTGTTGTACACACATATATATCTATATCTATACTAATATTATAAAGAGGAAAGATTTGTACCTATTTTTGTATGTTTGTATGTTTGTAATGAATAGGCTCAAAAAGTACTGGGCCGATTTCAAAAATTCTTTCACCATTGGAAAGCAACATTCACCCTGAGTGACATAGGCTATATTTAATTACGAAGTTCCCACGGGAACGGAAGTTACGCGGGTGAAACCGCGCGCGGGATGCTAGTATATATATATATAGAATACAAAAATGGAACATAAAAAAAAAACAAAAGTACAGGTACAATGGGCGGTCTTATCGCATAAAGCGATTTCTTCCGGACAGTATATTTTTAAATATATAAATATTCAAATTAATTACAGATTATTGCTACATTTAATTTTGTTTGAGAAAAATATCGAGAAACACTATTCAAATAAATAAAATTGAAATAGGTACGTTTATTTGCAATAATAAGTTTTTACTTAATGGATATTAGATAGATATATACTTTATTTAGTTCAAAAACATTAGTACAGAACAGTTATGTGATGAACAAAGTATTATTCTAGATTAATTAATTAAATGTTTAACGCGTATCTACATAACAAAAACACAATTAAAAAAAAAATCTGTGTGTTTGTCATCTCGTTAAGAGCAGTAGTCAACAAGTTCAAATTGGTGAAAAATAGTGATAAAGCTCCTAAAAATAAATAAATCAGAAAAAACGGCATTATGCGCTTTCGGTAGGGTTGTCATCTCAAAAATTTGGCAACCAGGAGAGGGCGTGAATACCCCGGATTTTAGAGCCCAGCACCCGGACATGTCAAAGGTTTTTTAAACATAGGGGCTCGGGCACAGTGCGTTTGCAGCGGGTGGCCCCGGACTAAGAATGAAGTCCGGCCCGGATGCTCCCCGGACGCCCTCTAAACTAGGTCAAATCCGGGGAAACCCGGACGGATGGCAACCCTAGCTTTCGGAGACACAGAGTTCCTTAACCATCCGGACCGAGTTTTAAACAAAATTGTCCGGTGCAGGATTGCAACCTACGATCTCTGAGACGTACAGATTAATAAATATTTAGTACGTCTAGGGCGAGGTTTACACCGGTACGTCTCGGAAGTAATTTACCTTATTTTTGTATTATATTTTTTCTTTGGGTATACACATCCCTCCCACACTCCCGCCAGTCGCCACTGTAACTCCTGTAAGCCAGGATCAACAGCGGCATACACGAAAGAGACACACCGAATTTAATCAGAAAGTTTATAGGAGGAGTTGGAAAGTAAAATTCCACTTCCCTCCATACCAGCGCAATCGGGAGACAAAAGTGAACGAATGAGACATTTAACCTCAGGAAGAGACACTTACAATTGGATAAGCCAATTGCAAAGCACCACGGACATTGTGTTTTTTTAATAGAGGGTCCTATTTTAATTTGAGCTGTTATGTTTGAGTCCATTTTGTAATATATTCTCGAAATAACTTATTCGTCCATATTAGACGATGCTAACACCTAAGCTTAAAAACCATTCCACCAAGCCTATAGACTTAAAAATTCCCATAAAAATATGTAGAAGCATCATCAAGACCTCGTTAAGCTTTCATTGTGGCTTGAGAGCACTCTCAAACCGCAGACTCAGCCCTCTCACGATCTAATTATAACGCTGTTTGACATTTTGTCTTCTTGAGATCGTACTCAAGTCTTTGATGTAGTGGATTGGTGGATCAGGTGATGGGGCCGCGGTTGAGTGGCGGAAATATTTGGCTGTAAGTTTTTGTGGACGAAAAGAAACAGCCTTATTTTTGCTTTCATGTTTGTGAAGATACATAAATATGGCTTGTAGGTACAGTGTTGTAGATGTGTCTGCTTATTGAGGTGATGCGAAATCTTATTCATTTTCCGAGAAGTGCGATATCTTTTTTTACAATAATTGGGCGCACCGAAATGTGTTTTTTTTTGGGCGGATATACAACTTAGTTAGCCAGGAGGCTTTTGCTACTTCACCGGGTATTAAGGCGAGCAGAGCCCCAGCCTTAGTAAATGGTTTAAATACAATAAACTTAGCAACCTAGCGCAAGAGGGCGTCCCCTGTGGAACTTGGGCCTCGGGCTTAGGGCGGTCGCTGGCGATGAGATTGAGGGATTATGACTCTTTAGGGAAGTTTTGTGCAACTGTCCCTCTACTTTAGAGTTCGCGAAAAGTTTGATATTCGATATAAACAGTAAAAATATCATAGCCGTGTGATTTCGGGCTTAGAATACCTACACCCCCAGATTATGTCTTCCTATGAGTAGGGTGGCCACCCGTACTTTATAATAAAGTATTGCACGTTATTTTAGGTAATTGTACTCTATACTTTATGATATCAATAGAGTACATGAAAATACTTTATTTCTATTCCTACCACGTCATCATGACGACAAAGAAAGAAATCATCCCTGAATTTGATAAAAATATATTACTTATTAACTTTAATTTAAATATGCACTTTTATGATGCTGTGTGATTGTTTAGTAGAGATATGATTTGATACAAATTGCAAAAAGCAATACAAATATTTTTTTAAACATATTATTATAAAAAATAATTATATTGTACTTTATTTTGTTATTATGTATTTTTTTTTCTTACCTACAGTAACCAATGTACTTTAACTACAAATTAAAAAGGTGGCAACCCTACCTATGAGTGTCGTAAGCGGCGACGAAGGGAACAGCATCACAGCTAATGGAAGGACAGCAGCATTTATCAGGTTATGGTTAGTTACCATCTTACTGCGATTACTAATCTGCCTGCCAAGCGCGGTGATTTTAGCAAAATCGCTCATGGTTAGCCAAAGTCTGTTAAGAAGAGACCCATGTTTAGCAGTGGACATATACATATGTATATATTACAAATAAATGTTTATATATACGTTGGTCCCAATTTTTATAACATCTACTTATATCAATTGTATCCAGGAGCACGGGCAGCATTACAACATAATACGCTTGGCAGGTGGGTTAGTGACTAACCCGCCTGCCAAGTGTGGTGACTATGGCAAAACCCACCCTCGGGAGGAGGCCCATGTTCAGCAGTGTAAATTATACGGGCTGATGATGATGATGATGGTGAGATATCTTAAAAGAAGAACGTCGTATTTGTTTTTTTTTTTTATAAGATCTATATTTCTGATAGTTATATGTGGTTATATTCGTAATATTTACGTAGACTATCTTTCTAGTGTTAAACAGACATTTAAAATCATTTTTGAGAGAGTCAAGCAACACTTGTAAATACCCTCTTATAAAATGCAATACCAACTCAGAAGTTTCTTATACAATATTGGATTACGTTCCCATTCCTCGGCGACGACACTTTAACAATAGGAATCGATGTAGACCCTATTTCGAATGCAAAGAACGAATTTTGCATTTTAATATGCTCAGCGTTTTCTCAAAAGACATTGCTGATTATAGAGATTTTCTTTGGTTTTTAGAGAACGGATTATTTTCAATCTGAGATAGTAAATGGATTAGGAACCTAGAATAGGTATTTCAAATGATACAAAACTTATTTCTCGCACGTGCTTTCGCCCGCGTACCTTCATCTATACTAATATATAAAGCTTGTTCGGTTGTTTACTTGAACGCGCTAATCTCGGGAACTACTGGTCCAATTTGAAAAATTCGTTCAGTGTTACATAGCCCATTTATCGAGAAAGGCTATAGGCTATATTTTATTACGAAGTTCCTACGGGAACGGGAGATACGCGGGTGAAACCTCGCGCAGGAAGCTAGTAATTAAATATATCCTATAACCTTCCTCGATAAAAATCGCTACCTAACACTTCTTTGTTAGACACGATAGGTAATTTCAAAAACGATTAAATAGTAATCGTTCCTGAGATTAGCATGTTCATGTTATACCCGCGTAATTCCCGTTCCCGTGGGATCTTATTAACCTATATCCTTTCTCGATAAATGGGCTAACTAATCTAACACTGAAAGACTTTTTCAATAGGACCAAACAAATTCTTCATACAGGGTTATTTTTTAAACGTTAACAACCTTTCGGGGGATGAAATGACTGATGATTATAAGCAACTTTTACTATGGGACCAACACTGAAATGTCTGTCCCAATATCATTCAATCTTATTGAGTAAAAATAAAAAAATAATAACAAGACAACCGTTTGAGCAATAAATGTATATGCTTACTTAAATATAAAAATAACTGGACCTAAACCCCGCGTAATTTTCCATTTGAGTATGTTTCGCCGGGCCGCCTCATGTGGGCCATGTTGAAACCGATAGAGTAACCCAATGAGTTTGTTTCGCCGGATCTTCTCAGTTGGGGCGCATTAGATCCGGTGGTAGCAATAAAGCGCGTCTGTCGTTATATGCTCATGGTCCACCCAAAAAATGACAATTGTTTTGGCATAACATAGACAGAACAAGCATTTTGCGTCTCTAGCGACAATATACTTTAATTATAATAATTAATTTCATTATAAATATTTATAATTAGTTTATAAATAAATAACAAATGTAATTTAAGATAAATAAAAAAAAAATTAAAATAATGTTTGACGATTTACAAGTGCCTGTAATTGGTTTACGTAAATAAAAATGATTTTTATTTATTTATTTTATTTAATACATTTATGTTCACTTACCCCGACCAAATGTATGGAACAGCTGATTTTTATTTCGCGATTTCAGGTACTTTATGTAATGTTTTAAAAATAACCCTGTATATATTAGAATAGATTATCATAACTGTCTCGTTGGTCTGGTGTTATTGTTGTTATCATAAACTGTGATCAGGTCAGTTAAAATGTTACTTCATATAAACTTTCTAGAAGATTGCAGTAAAATAACGGTTTTGTATCTATTGAGTTTTGAGCATCTATCGCTTTTTCTCGTAGGTCCAGCGTTGGGCATCGGAAGTTAAATTGGCTTGACTGCAATGGCAGCTGGTCATGAAGTAGTAAGGCTCAGGTGGAAAGAAATAGTAGAATGTATATAAAACAGTCATCATTAGAAAATTACGGAACCGACAATTCTCTTTTATTTTGTTTTCTTTTTCATTTTCGTTTCCCGCACTCCGCGGTTGGCTCTATGGTCTGTATTTGTTTTAATATGTGATTTTTTTAAACTTTATAAACGTGTTTATAAAGGCATGTGAACAATTTTTTTTGTTATTTATCAAATCAACAAAAAAATACAAAGATACAGAGCATCAACAAACTATAACGTTCAGGAGAGGGGGCTTGTGACGTCACTACTAGGTAAAATTGTACCTACCTAGAAAGAGGTGCAAAATTTCGCCGCGCTGTATCTTCGCTATTTTTTGTTTGAGGAACGAAAAAAAAATACGTCTCCAATATTTTTTAATATTGAAGGCTTTTTTACAATAGATTTTTTTAGTCTTCATGCCTATTATTGTATATACATGAAGACAAATAATAAAATAAAATTGAAACATCTGCAAATGCTTTCCAACTAATATAGAAGTAATTTTAAACAAACACACATTCACATTAAACTAACAAATAAGGTTACTCACAGCTCTCCATCTGCAGCTTACACTCCTGCGTATCATGAGGATAGATGAGAAAGTTCATGGCACATGATAGTCTCAGGGTCAGCTTCACCATGTACAATATCGTCTTCTCCTTCGACAGCCATACGTAGTGGTTGGGAATAGTCATCGTCTGGAAGGTCACAGACTTAGCGTTCTTGAAAAAGGAATCTGGTCTCCACATGTGTTTCAGCCAGTCGACTTCCAGGAGTCTGTGGGAGAATTTCTGTATAAATACTTGCTGGGTATTCCTGATTTTGAGACGGAACTAATTTCCATAAATAGTTGTGGGTTATTTTTGGCAGAATTTGATAGTTGATAATATTTATCGCAGCCATCTAGTCAAATCAGCCATTCAATGTGACGGCCAGCCAGTCAATCAAACGCCGCCAATTTAATTGAATGCCTAGACTAATCTACTATCGTTGATTGAACTAACATCACTTAACGTTTAACTAGTTGGCTTATATCTATGGCCCTTTGAGTTTGGCTGACGTAAAATAAGGCAGGTATTTAAAATGTAGTTTAGGTTTATTTTTAACCTCCCAAATTCAACAAGTTGGCTAGTTGTCCTTTAGCCATTTCTTTGAATGTCTGCGTCCAATAAACGGGCTAGCCGACTCTTGACAGACGTTGGCAAGCCAGGGTCATTGAGGGTTGCCAACGGCGGATCGAAGGAGTGTCCGGGAGGTTTTAGTGGTGTAGGGTACTCTCCTCGTGGTATGAGTTTAGCATACCACGCTATGGAGAGGGCGAGTCCCACATATCCCACCACCAGCGCGCGAATACGCTGCAGCGGCGGTGGGAATGCGTAAATGCATTTCTTCCCCGGACAACAAAAAAAAGGGTCATTGAGGGTTATTGCCATAACCCCCACGCTTGGCAGACGGAATGATCGCAGTAAGATGGTGAATATCCTTGAGCTAATAGATGCTGCCCATCCATCAGCTGTATCCCTTAGTCTTACGACGCCCGACGAAGATATAAGGTGTTCTATTCTAAGCCGGACACCACACAGAGTATTAGCCCACTTACCTAGCCCAAACAACTATTTCATTATGCATTAAATAGTTGTTGACTAATTTATTCTTCAGACTTCAGTAGTTATTATCTTTTCCCATTAGCGATCAATGTTGTTATACCTACGATGAAATTTTAATGTTACCTATATCAATATGTCTACTATATAGGTTCCGTATACAGGTAACTAATTTATCAGAAAAGTGACAGCTTACTACAGCAACGACGTCATAATGATTTCATTCGATTAATTTTAACAAATGTGTCAACAGTCGACCGGACCTGGTGTATTTTGGTACTTTGGTGTATTCTGTGGTAATGGTTCCACGCAGGCACTATAAGTACGCGTTTGTAGTCATCCCAGAGAGAGAGGGACTACACTCCCTGCCTTGGAAAGCGCGTTAAGCCGTTGGTCCCGATCGTTAGGTATAACATAATCTATAATCATCGTCTACAAAGGAACGGGCACCAGCGTTTCCTTGTGTGATACATGAGGCCCATGTTCAGCTGTGGACGTTATACGGGCTGTTGATGATGATGTTAAAAATGAAATTTTATGTATTTAAAATGTTTGTTATTGTCAGGAGAAGGTTCTTATGTAAGAAAAACACTAAGAAAATTGCGCGAAATATTAGAAAATTTAAGATTACTTAACCACTCTATTAAATTTAATTTTCTAATGTAACCTTAGCGCTTGAGACGATATAAACTATGGCGTTTGACATAGGTACCATTGACAGAATGCGTGCTGCAAACATAGTCAAATAGGATATTAAAAAAATCGGTTGAAACATGCTTTGGTCGGAGTTATATTGATAACAAAATTAATACATATTATTTCTAAAAAAAACCTGAATTTCTTAGTCCACATCATGGATAGTTCAGAGCTATCACGCTTAGTATTAAAACTTCAATTTAGGACAACGTCTGTCGGTGAGCTAGTTTTAAGTAAGTAATAAGAATGAAATTACTTTGTAGACTTGGGGCCCTAGAATATATTATACGATTGAATTTCGGCTTAAAGTCAGGCAAGTCTTTTGATGTAACTCACCTGTATTCTGTAGTCATGTTTTCAGGTAATCTTAGACGATGGTCCTTCCAGGTTTGAGCGAAGAATATGTCGGCAGCATATGTCTAGACAATAAGATAATAAATATTAAAAATTATAATTTAAGGATTTCTTGATATTATTGGAAGCTACTTTTTGATATTCACAAATCGGTTAGGTATAGTTGTTTTAGAATTAGAAACCTCGGGGGGCCGGATTGCTTATGCGTACCCGGCCCCCGCCAACGGCGGATCGAAGGAGTGTCCGGGGGGTTTTAGTGGTGTAGAGTCCTCTCCGCGTGGTATGAGTTTAGCATACCACGCTATAGAGAGGGCCAGTTCCACATATCCCACCGCCAGCGCGCGAATACGCTGCAGCGGCGGTGGGTATGCATAAATGCATTTCCCCCCGGGCAACAAAAAAATCTATATATATAAAAGAAAGTCGTGTTTGTTACAACACTTATAACTCGAGAACGGCTGGACCGATTGCCATGGTTTTTGATTTGTTGGATTTGTTTCCGTCCCGAATAGCAGAATACATTTTAAAAACAAAAGAAAGTCGTGTTAGTTACACTATTTATAACTCAAGAACGGCTGAACCGATTTGGCTGAAAATTGGTAGGGAGGTAGCTAAGAACTGGGAGAAGGACATAGGATACTTTTGGGTAGGGGTAGGCTAGGGGTAGGGTAGGGTAGGGGTAGGGTAGGGTAGGGGTAGGGTAGGGTAGGGGTAGGGTAGGGGTAGGGTAGGGTAGGGTAGGGCAGGGTTAGGGTATAAAAGTCCACCCGTGCGAAGCCGGGGCGGGCCGCTAGTATAAATAATAAAAAAAGGTAACAAGAAAAAAAACTTTCGAATGTACCTACATAATATTTTTTTGTATGTTGGTATGTTTACTCATTTCTAGTTCAATTGTGATTTTCAACATTTATTTTAATTGAAAAGGCTTCGGAACTACTGGGATTTCACAACTAGCTGCGCCCCGCGGTTTTACCCGCTTCACTCTGCTCCAGAAGGTCGGAGCGTGATATTTTGTAGCCTATATGTTAATCCAGCTTATTAACTATCCGCGTGCAAGCTTTCAGCAAATCCGTTCAGTAGTTTTTGCGTGAAAGAGTAACAAACATACATACATCCACACATACGAACTTTCGCATTTATAATATTACTAGGATTACAAAGCTACGTCATCCATGAGTAGCAAAGGCTATATAAAACTATGAATTTCCCACGGGGACGGGAGCTATACGGTTGAAACCGCGAGAGGGAAGCTATTTATAAATAAAGCAAGAGGAAAATACTCTTGATTTCAAGTTATTTGTAAAACGTCCTTGTAACCCTCTAGTGAGTCCCTACAATGAAAATAAGCGGTTTACGTACAGTGCGCACAAAGAAAAGAATATTTCTTCCATACAAATATCCATGGTACGCCGAGGGTTGCTATCTATACTGTTAAAATCAGTATTATACTGTTTTTCACTACATTATACTTTTTACTGTTGAACAAAAATAAAGTACAGTAATACCCCGACTTACGCTACCCCGTTTTAGGCGAATTCGGAGATACGCAGTTGTTATTTTTGATCACCACGCGCATCGGCGTGCTCGGTTTACTGTTATGTTAAACTGGTAACTGCTAACCTAACCTAACATGAAACGAAAATCACTGTCTTTTGGAGTGTTAACTAATTATTATTATTATAACCTTAAGAGGACTTTGAATCTAAAATAAAAAAAGGAATTAGCAAAGATATTTGATCGAACAAAATAATAATTGAAAATCTTTCTATTTTAATTCAGACGCCACGGTATTATCGCTCAGATGGATACCATGTTAGAATTATGTTGTGATAATGTAAAGATAATTTATAATTTAACGTATTAAACATGTTTCTTCTGATCTACTCTCTGGTCCCGATTACACAAACAATTTATTTATAGGTAAAGTTGAACCCCGACTTACACGAATTCGACTTACACGGCTATCCCGTGGTCCCACCTATAACGTAAGTCCGGGGTATTAATTACTGTATACAAAATACTGTTATGAGCGTCAAAGTGTTTATCACTAATATTAGACTGAGATGCTGACACAGTTATTTTAATGTTTTATGTCAAATATTCTAGATATCAAGTGTGACATGTACTTACATACTTTTTTTTTTTAATACCTTTCAATATTCTTCTCAAACCTAAATATACATTTTTCTTGTAAAAAAAAGTGGGCAACCCTAGGTACGCCGTCAAGGACTCGCTGATATAATGGCAGATACTTTTAAATCTATCAAAAAACAGTACTTAGTAGCCGGTCTGTTTGTACACTGTTAATATCTATCGTCGAAATGTAAATGTATGGTATGTCACTATAAAATAATACGAATCGTAAGTGGATCAACTTCGGTGCCACTATTGTAAAATTTAGTTGCCAGTTTCAGTGAATGCGCATAATTATTATATTATTTACTGAATTATTATGACACTTGTCCTAACCTAACCAAACGAGACTATGCTACTGTTGTAACAAAACAAAAAAACTTGAACTTCAATAAGTCCTGTTGAACTCCATTGGTTTAGGTTTAAGGTATTTTTTTAACCACTCGAAGCCTTGTTAGTTTATCAAATAACTAGTAGTTTCCGCAGTGCCGGATTAAAGGCTAGAGCACCGGATGCGTATGCGTTGACGTTAGCGTAGACGTGCACGTACTACTGAGTTGTAAAGTATGGAACCGTATGAGACAGGACACACCGCACGCGCACGTCTAAGTTACGCAAGCGGTGTGCTCGAGCCTTAAGTCAGCGCGGGGCCTGTAGCAAATTCTGTCCGGAGGTGAGGGACCTTTAGTAATGACTCAGAAGCACCATGATTCGGATCCATAGGATTGTTCATTCGATCTAATTTCTTGCTTGCGCACTCATCTTGGAGTGCGGGGTACCCCAAATCGCGGGTCCCCCAGCATTTGCTACTCTTGCTATATGGCTATTCCAGCACTGATTTTCCGGTGACATATACAATCATAACTTGAGAACGACTTATCCAATATGACTGTTTCTTATTTTTTTATTGTAGGTCTTTATTCATAATTATTAATATGTCATTAATAATTATGAATAAAGAGTTTATATTACGGGACGGTACGCACGGAGGGTAGTCCCTCAACGAAACAGACACGGAAAGAAATCTTAGAATTTTCACAAAGATTTCCTGTCCGGCGTGGGGATCGAACCCACGACCTCCGAGATTTAAAGCGAGAAAAATACCGCTACGCTACGGCATATATTTATAGCAAGCAATTCTAGAATTAACTCACCATCGAAGTTTCATCGATAGAGTCCAACCCCATAACAGTAACGTGAAAGTTCACTATGGTGGGGGCCTCGTTGACCTTTGGGGGCCGCATCTTGTCGTACAACCGGGGATCTTCAGGCAGCAAGTCTTGGAAGGCAAGTAGCGTTGACCTGATAAAGAAAATATCAATTTATTATTTATTTAGTAGCACCACTGGGTCGCGGTCCTAACCCATTAAGGGTGCCTCCAGATGTGTGTCACTTAATTGTATACAATAGCCCCAAAAAGCTTGGCATCCTCTCGAAGGGGAGAAAGTACACCAAGTTCACACCAAATCAGCTGGTCACTTTATACAGAACCCAAGTAATAAGCATATATGGAGTACTGTTCTCATCTTTGGGATGGTTCCGCCAAGGATCAACTAGAGCCACTGGAGTTGATTGAGAGGCGCGCCAAAAAGTTTATAGGCATCGTAGCTCAAGCCAAGTCTCAGCTGCAAAGCCTTGAGCACCGACGAAGGGTTGCCAGGCAGGGTGTAGTCAAATGATAACCTATTTCTCATAAAAAAAAACAATGTTTTTCAATATTGATCTACTAAAACCTATAGTAATTAATGTGAATTTAAACTTATTATGAATAGATGGATTATTGACAAGCTGACGGACGGACTCCTTTGTCTGTAATATCCTACCAAGACGGCGGGTAGCCCCCATGTTGGGGAAAGTTGTCTTCGTTAAAGTAATAAAAAAGGAAGGCCTTTACGACACAGACGCCGAGTCGAAGCAATCATGCCCTGAAATTCCTGCACAAGTCTGTAAGAAGCGTTCCGATTTCTTTTCACTCCGGTCACTAAGATCGGATTGCCTCGTGTCGAGTTGCGGAAGTCACACCCTCCAGTGTTCTCAATCATCATCGTCGTCAGTCCGTATAACGTCCACTGCTGAACATGGGCCTTCTCCTGAGGGAGGGTATTAGCCATTGTCACCATGCTTGGCAGGCTAGTTGGTGACCACCGACGATTATTATAGATGATGTTATAACAATCGGGATCGACGCCTTAACGTGTTTTCCGAGGCACGGAGGGTAGTACCTCAACCAACCAGACCCGGAAATAAATCTTAGAATTTACAAAAAGGCTTCCGTAAGGTTCTCAGAGATTAAAGAGAGCCAAATACCGCTACGCTACGGAGTTTGTCGGCCAAATGCCGCTACGCTACGGAGTTTGTCACCCAAATACCGCTACGCTACGGAGTTTGTCAGCCAAATACCGCTACGCTACGGAGGTTGAACGCTTTGGAGGTGTTCTAAATATTCCCAACATAATCAAGAATTCATTGCATTAGCGAGGTCCTAAATAAACATCTGAAAATAACTCTTTTTATTTTGGAACGTCACCTGGCTATCGAGAGGTCTCATAACGAATTCATTTGTATCTTATTGTATTTTTGGAATAGAAATTAGAGCTTAAAATAGCTTTTCAATTTATCTGACTGAATAATATAAACATCTGTATATAAGAATATTTGTTAGATGTGCTACATACAAATAAAGTTACTATTTATTTATGATTTGAACGCTTCAAACTCTCCATTTCCTGCCATATATTCCATCTGGCTTTCACCCACGTAACTCTCGTTCCCGTAGGAACTTTATAATTAAATATAGCCTATATCATCCAAGGATAGTGTAGCTTTCCAACGGTGAAAGAATTTTTCAAATCGGTCCGGTAGTTTCGGAGCCTATTCAATACAAACAAACAATCAAATCTTTCCTCTTTATCTTCTTTTCTTTTCGTGTCGACCTGGCGTTCACATTTGAGACCAGTTCTCGGCCACTGACACAGCATTATCAGTGACGTTGCACAGGTCCACGTGTGTACATTCCTCTTCCTAATATTGGTCCTCTTTATAATATTAGTGTAGATATGTAAAATAGATCACAAACACGAGGAGGATAATAATTAATTTTCATCTCTTTTAGCCTAAGCCGTGGTCCTAGCCCATTAAGGGTGCCCGCAGGCGTACGTCGCTTATACGTAAAAATATTGTTTATAAACGTGCCTCCTTTTTATAGAACTAAATTAAGATTCAAATTATAAAACTAATTATTCATATTAGGTACCTATTGGGATTGAGGAAAGACGACTATTGGTTTGTAGAGGAACGGTTGGTGGTGTTCCTCCACAGAAAATGAAGATCTTCTTTGCGGGCGAGATAGTATGCCCGGCGACCGACGGCCATTTATTACTGTTCGGAACTTGTATATGTTCGAATTGGCTTGCGAACTTGTATTGCGCGATACAGGTTAGTTAGGATGCTAGGTGGTAGATGGCGCTGCTCGTCCACTAGTAGTTTGTGTGCGGCTACTGTAGATGTCGCTACAGTGTATTGTGACCTTAACGGCGATAATCTTCTCATGTAGCTAGTTCCTTGGAATTACTTGGAAATGTGCGTTGACGCTCCCTCCGTTTTCAAAGTGCAAGAGGTTGCTGCTCTGATATTTCTGCTTGAGGATTTTAAATCAATATTTAACTATATTTGTGAAAACGTCTAGAGCGTGCATTAGCGCACATACTGTTATTTGAAATGTATATTAAATAAAATATTGTAAACAAAAGTTATTAAAAAAAAAAAGGTACATAAACTGTGATACAAAAGATGACGAAAAAGAAAAAGCCCGGAGTTTCTTTCTTCCTTTCTTCTCCGAGTCGTCCACATAGGTAGCTAGTGAAAGGTTGCAGGTTAGCTAGGGTAGGATTCTCGCCGGCGAGGACCGCGTTGCACCCCTACCCCTGCCCTGTGATCCAGCGCCTGTAGGCCGATCACTTCCTTTTATATTCATAAATCTGACTTATATATCAGTGGTACCACTGGGTCGTGGTCCTAACCCCTTAAGGGTGCCCCCAGGTGTGTGCCACTCAATTGTATGTTTTTTTTCCAAATTTTTCTATATTGAACCATTAAAGTCTAAAATAATTAATATGAACATAAACTTATTATGAGTAGAGAAATTAATGACCAGCTGACGGACGGTCTACTTTGTCTGTAATATCCTACAATTTGCTACCGGTTAATTAAGTATCTAGTTTAATTCATAGAATAAGAATAATTGTGTAACATTGTGATTCTGACAAGTACAAGTGTATGTAAATACCTAAGTGCTGAATAAATTCATTATTTCATTATTTCACAGGGTTTTCGGGGAATTTTGTGCAACTATATATATATATAAAGTACTCTCGGACTTCGCACCTACGAGGGCACCGGAAGGTGCTTTGCAAACTAACGGTCAGAAGGAGGTAACCGCAGTTTTAAGTTGTTACGCACAAGAAACCACTAGTACCTACACGTTATCTGACAAACGATACTTAAAAGATTATGTAATGATAAACAGTAGTAACACTAGACGGAGTAAACGGACCTTGTAGGTACTACTCGAATCGCACGCGCTGCTGATAAAGTAAAGAACGATCCATAAACGTTCAAAGCAAAATAAGAGCTCAATGGTAGTTATACGGCATAAAATAGCCTGCACGCAAGAATCACAAACGAGCCGACTTCCTTTGTCATTCGCCGCGCGGCGCCGACGCCGGAACGCCCCGCGCTCTCCTTCGACTCCCTCCTTCCTTAGTTGTCCCGTGAACGTCGGAAGCGCAGCACGCGTTATCTTATTACTTTATTAGTATTATGGATCGACATTACAGTTTTAGTAATTTAGAGTACGTCGCTATGGTGCAACTGTACGCTAGGGCTAATTATAATTCCCATACTGCCTGGCGTCTTTACGCCGAGCTGCAACACTTGGCGTCACTCCGTCTTCGCGGAGTTCTGAACCCTCAAGTCATACAGGACCGGACGATCGTAGCGGCGACGGCTACTCGATCATGGGCAGTTCCAAGTGCCAGCACATGCACAGGGCAGAGGTCGATCGGCCGTTCTTTCGCCAGAGCTCGACGAGGAGATCATCGAGTACTTCGAACGCGATCCTCGCCGAAGTACGCGAATGGCGGCCGCTAAGTTTGGCGTAAGCCAATACTACGTCCGGAAACTACTCAACTCAGAAGGACTGCATCCATATCATTTCCGCGGAGTTCATTTAATTTTTCATTTTTGTTAAATACGCCTTAAATACTTTATTAGGTATCTAATTCAGAAAATTATTGTTCTTAGATAATAAATTTGTTTTAAGTTACGTTTTCTGTAAGTTATAGCTAAAAAGGTATTGGATAAAGCTTATTATTATGATTGGGTACTGTGTTACATTACCTAAGGTGTAGGTATCAGCTGATTGACTAACACCCGGGTCAACGAACGCGCGCCCGATCGACGCGAGCGCTAGGTATCGCGAGGTATTACTATCGGTTCGATGACACTTTCGAGTTCGGTTTTTCACGATTGTTAATCGGCCATTTTTGGTTTATAAAATTTAGTTTTTGTATAAATTGAATGTTTAACTAAGACCAAACCTTTTCACTGCGGGAAAACAACCATTTAAATTTCAGCGTGTATATAAAGATCCCTATTTCCCTTGGTCACGGCATCACGAGTGAGTGGTTTGTCCGCTTTCGCTTAATCTTTTTTGTTGAGTTTATTATTGTCAGGAGTAGTCTCTTTTGAATGAAAAGATTAAGAAAATTGCGCGGAATATTGGGCTATTTAAGAATACTAGCTTTTTTTAATTTTATGGTGTTTGACATAACACTGTCAGAATACGTGCTGCTCTTAGTGCACACCACGGTTAGTTCAGAGCTATCACGACAATTGCACAAAACTCCCCTAAAATAGTAAAAGTCATAATCCCTCAATCTCATCGCCAGCGACCGCTCTGAGCCGAGGCCCAAGTCTCACAGGGGGCGCCCTCATACGCATGTTGCTTAGTTTGTAATTTTTACACCATTTATAAAGGCTGGACCTCTGCTCGCCCTAATGCCCGGTGAAGTAGCAAAAGCCTCGTGGCTACCTACATATTTCCATCCGAAAAAAAGAGCTTTAACGCCTAAATTAAAAGTTCACTTAAATGTAGTTTTGGTCAAGGCAGGACAACGTATGTCGGGTCAGCTAAGTAGTTTACAATATAAATAATTTGTAACTGTAACATATAAAATTACATTTTCTATCAAACTCTCCGTTAAATAAAAATACTGATGTGCGAACATTAGGCCTTAATCAGAATCTACATATGTATATCTACTAATATGTTAAGCTGAAGAGTTAGCTTAAACGCGGTAAGAAAACCTCAGAAACAGCTGGGCCGGATTTAAAAAATCTTTCATTCTTAGATAGCCCATTTGTCGAGGAAGACCAAGACTATAATATTTCTCGCGCGCGGAAAGCTAGTAGGTAAAAAATTTAATCGGCCGTAGCCCTATGGCTAGGGCGTCGGACTTGTGATCTTGATCGCCGGTTCGATCCCCGCCCATTGCACTACCGACGTGAATCCACTCGTAACACAAGCATTTTAGCTTAGCACGAAGGCTTAATAAGAATACTAATAGACTGCAAAACTCTGCTAGTAATCTTTAAAAATACTATAGAATATGTAACAGATACATAATGCCATTATCCATCAAATTATTCGTTAAATATTTAAAAAAAAACTAGAATTGATTAAGATGTAACGTTTGTCCACATTACAACTCAATAAGACTGGAAATATAATCGAACCCAGACTGAAAACTGTTTATATTTCGGAAGCTAACCGCGTCACCACTGAGTGACTCGTGCCTTACTTTTTTTAAATAAATCTTAAAAAGTTACTTACTGTGCATAGCACAAATCTGTTGCTCCAAGCCACAGCCGCAATAATACCGTGGTCACCCACAACAGTTTACCAGCCGCCATTTTGAAACCGTTATATTCAAATACCAATTTTTAAATTTTAAAATATTTTAAACACCTTCCTCATATTTTAAAAAACTGCTACGTAATTTTTGTTTGATTTTTACGTTAATTTAATTTACATTATTAAATTAATATAAGTCAATTTTTAATAAGTCATTATAGGAATTAATTATCTATAAATATTTATTTCATATTTTATTATACATTAAAAATATACATGCATTTAGCATGATTAATTATGGATTGTTCTTTGATTTTGAATGTTATTATTTTATTATTACATTAATAAAATCAATAAAATTATTTTAATTTATAGCACTATGTCAATAAAAGCGCGCGAAATTTGACAGGTACCACGGAAACCGCGGGAAACATAATGACGGATCGGCAGTAAAAAATAGCGCGATGTACATCCAATGCGTTATGAGTTGTGACATGCGCAGATGTGCATTATATTTCCTTTTTAGGGTTCAGTATCAAAAGGATAAAAACGGGACCCTATTACTAGTATGTGCTCCGCCGTCCGTCCGTTTGTCACCAGGCTGTATCTCATGATGAACCGTAATAGAACTAGACAGTTGAAATTTTCACAGATTACGTATTTCTTTTGCCGCTGTAATAACAAATACTAGAAACAGAATTAAATAAACACTAGCTTCCCCCGCGCGGGTTCACCCGCTAAGGTCCCGTTCCCGTGGAAACTTCATAATATAATATAGCCTTCCTCGATAAATGGGCTACCTATCTAACTAACACTGTTTTTTTTTTCAAATCGGACCAGTTGTCTTATGATTGGCGCGTTCAAACAAACAAACTCTTCAGCTTTGTAAATTAGTATAAGATTTAAGGGAGCTCCCTAACAACAAACATGATTTATTTAACAGTTTTAATGATTAGTACATACCTATACTTATTAGTTTTTTATTATTGTATTTGTGGTATTGATCATGGTACGGAACCCGTGCGCCAGTCCGACACGCAATTGGAATTTTTTTTCATACTCTTTTTTTTTTAATACTACCGTCCCCCTTCGGTTTTTAGGGTTCCGTAGCCAAATGGCAAAAAACGGAACCCTTATAGATTCGTCATGACTGTCTGTCTGTCTGTCTGTCTGTCTGTCTGTCTGTCCGTCCGTATGTCACAGCCACTTTTTTCCGAAACTATAAGAACTATAATGTTGAAACTTGGCAAGTAGATGTATGTTGTGAACCGCATTAAGATTTTCACACAAAAATAGAAAAAAAACAATAAATTTTGGGGTATATAATACATAGAACTGAAACTCAAAAAAAATTTTTTCATCGAACCCATACGTGTATCTATGAATAGGTCTTCAAAAATGATGTTGAGGTTTCTAATGTAATTTTTTTCTAAACTGAATAGTTTGCGCGAGAGACACTTCCAAAGTGGTAAAATGTGTCCCCCCCCCCTGTAACTTCTAAAATAAGAGAATGATAAATCTAAAAAAAATATATGATGTACATTACCATGCAAACTTCCACCGAAAATTGGTTTGAACGAGATCTTGTAAGTAGTTTTTTTTAATACGTCAAAAATCCAAAAATCGTAAACCGCAATTTAGCTTTCATTCAATCAAAGTTACAACGAACTACAAGAACTTTTATACTATGTTGCTTGTTGTATTCTTGATATCAAAAATAAGGTAGGCACTTGCAACTAGTACGGAACCCTTCGTGCGAGAGTCCGACTCGCACTTGGCTGGTTTTTTCTGTATGTAGTAGCTTCCTAGCTCCCGTGGGCCGCAGCTTGATATGTTTCGACTTACTTGATGTTTAAGGCTCGAGCACACCAAATGCGTATGCGTGACTACGGCGTAATCACGCCGTAGACATGCGCGTAGTTACGGCGTAACCCGATGTCACACCGGGCTACGCATACGCTTACGCATCCGAGCCGAGTACGCAACGCACATGGCCTATTGCGTACCCGGCTGCGGCAGCCATATTTTATTCTGTTTTCGAAGGTTGTATTGTGCACGATGTCTGAAATGACGAGGAAGAAGCAATATTAATACTATTGTGCCAGAATAATCCTGCGGAATATATATATTTATACGATGCATTTTTGTAGAATTTACTTTTTGGATTGTAGATACATTCATAAATACGCACAATTTCAATAAGTTTTTCTTTCTTATCTCTATTCATTACAAAAACAATACAAAACATCACTACGTGCCAGTATATCTGTAAAAATATACAACTGACTGCAAGTTACGTGCGTAGGGCTACGCACAGCAAAGATACGTGCGTGTACAAAATTGTTCGGTGTGACGTCTAATAAGGCGCGCCATTGAATACAACGTCATCATGCAACGTTGCCGTTCTGCTCTGCGTCAGGTACGGCGTAAGTCACGCAGTCAGTTTGTGCCTTGGGAGCTGCATTGCGTAGGGCTACGCATTACGTCTACGCGCACGTCTACGTTACGCAAGCGGTGTGACCTGTCTCATACGGTTCCATACATTACAACTTAGTGGTACGTGCACGTCTACGCTTACGTCTACGCATACGCATCCGGTGTGCTCAAGGCATTATTCTCGATTGACAACATTTAATTTTTTTAACATGGATTTATTTTATGAAATGAGATTTAAAATTAAGGAACCCCATTTTTCTTTATGCCTTGAGCCCTACGCAATGCAGCTCCCAAGGCACAAACTGACTGCGTGACTTACGCCGTACCTGACGCAGAGCAGAACGGCAACGTTGCATGATGACGTTGTATTCAATGGCGCGCCTTATTAGACGTCACACCGAACAATTTTGTACACGCACGTATCTTTGCTGTGCGTAGCCCTACGCACGTAACTTGCAGTCAGTTGTATATTTTTACAGATATACTGGCACGTAGTGATGTTTTGTATTGTTTTTGTAATGAATAGAGATAAGAAAGAAAAACTTATTGAAATTGTGCGTATTTATGAATGTATCTACAACCCAAAAAGTAAATTCTACAAAAATGCATCGTATAAATGTATATATTCCGCAGGATTATTCTGGCACAATAGTATTAATATTGCTTCTTCCTCGTCATTTCAGACATCGTGCACAACACAACCTTCGAAAACAGAATAAAATATGGCTGCCGCAGCCGGGTAGGCAATAGGCCATGTGCGTTGCGTACTCGGCTCGGATGCGTAAGTGTATGCGTAGCCCGGTGTGACATCGGGTTACGCCGTAACTACGCGCGTGTCTACGGCGTGATTACGTCGTAGTCACGCATACGCATTTGGTGTGCTCGAGCCTTTCTCCAGAAATTAAGACTTTTTTATCGAAGTCATAGTCGTATAACAATACGAAATTGAAAGTTTTTCATAAAATAGTATTTTTTAGTTTGGCTCATTCTAAGTAGACGTAAGCGCCGGATGTAAGCTAATGTTGGTTAATCAGCCAACTTAAGAATGTTTTAATAGTTTTTTTAATAATATATAGGCGAAGGTATATTACAGTCCGACCGTAACGAGGATGTCATCGGTCATCAGTTTATTTAAAAAAAATTGCAGCCAAAAAAACAAAAATAGTTTTGGGATCAGAATTTGAAAATAAATAAACGGTATTATCTTGTTTTAGGATGTTACGAATTTCAAAATGTTTTCAATTGATGAGCTTTCTATATTTTTTTATGTCGGACATGCAGGTTTTTGGTTTAATTCTCTTAAACGCTTGATGAAAACTAACATAGCATATTAGCTACGATTAAAATATTACGCATATAGGCACAAATGCTGCCCATTCCCTATTATGAGGTTTCCAATGATGTTATGCAGAGCGAGTTTTGTAACACTGTGCCATTACTCAGAGTCTCTTTATGTCACTTGAAAATACCTAATAGCTACGAATCGTAAGTCGATCAAATTATATGCCACTCATATTGTTAAATTTAGTAGCCAGGTTCAGTGAACGCGCATACTGACCTAACCTAGCTATACGAGACTAGTCTCGTGACAAAACAAAAAACACTTCTACTTCAATAAGTCTTAAATGATCTTTAATACTGACTAAAGATTATTTTGGATGTAGCAATATATTTGGAGACATTTACTTGCTCTTACTATACATATATACTAGCTGACCCGGCAGACTTCGTACTGCCTCAATCGATACATAAAAGACCTAAACATTTGTATAAAATAAACTGGGCCGTAGAGACTTCGTTTATGCGGTACTCCTACGCCTACACTACCCCTACCCTACACTACCCCTACCCTACACTACCCCTACCCTACACTACCCCTACCCTACACTACCCCTACCCTACACTACCCCTACCCTACACTACCCCTACCCTACACTACCCCCACCCTACACTACCCCTACCCTACACTACCCCTACCCTACACTACCCCTACCCTACACTACCCCTACCCTACACTACCCCTACCCTACACTACCCCTACCCTACACTACCCCTACCCTACCTCTACCCTACCCCTACCCTACACCTACCCCTAATCTGCCCCTACCCTACCCTAAAAAATCTTAGCAAAAAAATAAAGCTCAAATTGACTCTACATTTTAGTTAGAAAACGTTTGTAAAGTTTGTATGGGAAAAAGAAAAAGGCTGTTTTAAGGGGTTTTCAGGCAACTACTAATAAATTAAAATTTAATTAAAAAAACATTGTCCAGCGGACAAAATTGTGAATCTAAACCATTCCCAGATCCCCTTGAACACACATAAAAAAATTCATCAAAATCGGTCCAGTCGTTTGAGAGAAGTTCAGTGACATACACACTCACAGAAGAATTATATATATAAAGAAGATGACACTGACTGTACTAAGGTAATTATTTACTTGTAAATTAATGTTACTGTAAAGATACCAATTCACTATCTACTAGTTATAAATTTATAACTAACTTCCCGCGCCCAGTTTCCCTCACGTAGCTCCTGTTGCCCATTTATCAAGGAGGGCGATAATTGATGCATTTTCGCAATCGGTCCCGTAGTTCCTAAGACTAGCGTGTTCAAGCAAACAAACCAACAAACTATCCAGCTCTATACGTTAATATATATTTTATGACACTTTGTAGAATAATAAGTTGGTAATTACTTTACCTCCGTAGCGTAGCGGTATTTGGCTCGCTTTATATCGCGGAGTTTGTGAGTTCGATCCCCACACCGGACAAGAAATCTTTGTGTAAATTCTTAGATTTCTTTTCGGGTCTCGTTGGTTGAGGGACTACCCTCCGTGCCTCGGAAAGCACGTTAAGCCGTTGGTCCCGATTGTTATAACATCGCCTATAACAAGCGAACCAGGGAACGGGCAGCAGCGTCTCCCCTGGGTATCACAACATAACACTGCGGTCACCAACCCGCCTGCCAAGCGTGGTGACTATGGCAAAAACCCTTTCTCGGGAGGAGGCCCATGTTCAGTAGTGGAAGTTATACGGGCTGATGATGATGAATTACTTTACCTACAATTACTACGCCTTTAAATCAATTTGCAAAATGTAAGCAATTAGATTAATTTATAATAGTAACTATTAACCTTTTGCGGTTATTTTGCCCGTGTGCCTAAAATACAGGCTTTATTTACTCCTGTATAACGTAGATTACTAATGGTGAGCTCATTTTTAAAGACTGTTTAATAATTTTGGAGTGCATACCTATAGGTAATTCAGATTGTTGTAGATGACTGCGTTTGAAAGAGTTAAGTTAAGTTTAATTCCTCTAAATCAACCACTGAGTTGATTTTGCCATATAGGTAACTTTGAAAAAAAGTTACGTTTCGATAGTTACTGATAGCAAATCGTCGTGGTAATTATTAACAATGATTAAAAGCTCACGGGTTTTCAAAAATATACCTCACTAAGTGTTGCGAGCAACACTAGTTGTAAGTCTATGGTAATAATTAAAACTTGTATTAGTAATAGTCTATGGTTGACCGATTGGCGGGAATCTCTGGGCTTCCTTTATTGGATTGCAAGTGAGTGCATGTATATGTTGAAGAAAATAAAACATTGTCATTGTTGCACGTGCGGTCTTTAATTTAAATACAGTCCACGAAGAAGCTAACATTGGTCGCTTCGAGCCATCGTCGTGCAACGTGAATATAAACAAAAATTTACGAACGCGGGAAGATCAAATAGTTGGAGCCGTGTGGTGTGCTTACTCGAGCTGCAGTGCAACGAGGCGGGAAGCTGCAAGAAACAATTCAGCCTTGCGATCATTTCAAGGCTGCGAGATAAGTTCAAATTTCAAGTTTTCAACATAGAAATTTGCTACATATCAAAATTTTTATCAATCTCACCGATTTCGCAAAGAGACAAAAATTCCTCTTTGTGTGAGCAAGAAAGTAGATTGAAGATTGAACGAGTGCGAAAAGGACGGAGCATTGGAGCATCTTCACAGTCGAACATACATTTTTATCGTAGTAAGGTTGGTACTGCTGAGGGCGACACGTCGTGTGAGGAACATAGCAATAGACTTCCGCGCAAGAAAGAAAGGGTGCGAGATATTCCGACCAGGTTGGCAACTCATCCGCGCCACGCCGTGAAGAAAAGAACGCTTGCGACGCGACATACGTATTGTATTATTTCGAGCAGCCATTTTGTGTCGATACCTATTTTGATACCTACGTGTTAACTGTTATTAAAAACTGTATTTATTACGATTTATCATAGTTGCATTAAATAAGTGTTGTGCAAGATTCAAATAAATATGGATCAAAATCTTAAAAAACTAAACATAAGTAGAGGATACGTGAAAGGTACGTTAAGCAGGTTATACGCATTTGCTTGCAATGAAGATGACATTGAATCTAGTTCTTTAGAATCTCTAATTGCAAAACGGGATAAATTATTATCGAGTTTTAAGGAATACGAAGACTATAACAAACAAATACTCGAGTTAAACTCCGACGATACTGAAAACTTTGGTGAGGCTGAGGATAAATATTTTAGATGTTTGTCTATTTTTAACCAAAACATTAAATTTATCGGTTCTAATCAGAAACAGAAATGTCCGGAGCAGGGTAGCAGTAGTAAGATTAAGCTGCCAAATATTAATATACCCAGCTTTGCAGGGCTATATTCTCAATATGTATCCTTTATAGAATTATTTAAGTCCATGATTGACAACGATAAAAGGCTAGATAACATACAAAAACTTTATTATTTAAGGTCGTTTTTAAAAGGTGAACCATATGACTTGGTAAAAAATCTGCCCCTAAGTAGTGGTAGTTATGAAGAGGCATTAGGATTATTAGATAAACGTTATTTTAATAAATATAAAATTGTCCTAGAACACGTTAATTGTCTTTTAGATTTACAAAAAATGCCAAAGTTTTCTAGTTCTAATGAAATTAGAGATTTTGTTTCAGCAGTCAGGCAGTCCTTAGCGGCTCTAAAAAACCTGGATGTAGCAATAAACACATGGGATCCAATCCTTCTTGCTATCCTCATGCGTAAGCTTGACACCTACACTGCTCGGGCTTATCAGTTGGACAGAGACCAAAACACAGGTCCAACTATCCACGATTTCCTCGATTACATTGATAAGCGAGCTTTATCTCTGGAAAACACCGAGCTACGTCCAGAGAAGCCTGATGTGAAGCATCAATCATCTAAAAAGGTAGTGTTGGCAGCAACAACGAGCATGCCAGCAGGGTGCAGTTATTGTAAGTGCTCTGATCATAAGTTATTTTTATGTAAAACATTTAAATTGCTACCGTCAAAGGACAAAATTTCCTTTGCAAGTGATAATAGGTTATGCAATACATGTTTGAATCCCCATACTGGCAAATGTAAGTTTCATTTTAAGTGTGGTCAGTGTAAAAAGAACCACCACACATTGTTACATCCCGAAGAAAGTAGCAGTGCAAGTCCAGTAGTCCTCTTATCAGGGTGCTCTCCTGAAAATAATGTTTTAATCCCAACAGCCCGTATAAAAACATATGGCAAGGATGGACAAGAGATACATATAAAATGTGTCTTGGACACTGGCTCTCAGGTGTCACTGATCACCACAAAGGCAATTGAGGTCTTAGGTTTTAAACCTGAGCGAACTAATATCAACCTCATTGGTGTGACGGAGAGCAAAAATACCATCAGTTACTGCATATCATTACAACTTCATTCTCTTACATCTGCTTTTAAAACCTTTGTTAACTTTCATGTGGTGGACAAAATTACTTGTAATTTGCCTCAGAAGCCAATAAACATCAAAGACATTAATTTACCTCCTGGTATTATGCTGGCAGATCCAAGTTTCAATGAAACTGCAGAGATAAATATGCTCATAGGATCCGATATATTTTTTCAGGTGCTCCTGCCGCTTGAGGATACAAAGTATTTATCTGCTTGCAATGACAGCCAACCACAGCCTTCATCTCTGTGCATACTAAACACCAAGCTTGGCCATGTCGTCGCTGGAGCATGCACTTCTAACATAGTCAAAAACCAGGTTGTATCGCTTCTTTGTACCACATGTCACACTGATATCAATGAAAATATTAAAAAGTTCTGGGAGGTGGAGTGTGTTCCGGAGCTATTAATAGAAGGGGATTCAGAGCATCAATTAGCTGAAACCATTTTTAATAACACGGTTAAGCTAGAAAATAAGAAATTCCAAGTTGACTTGCCATTAAAGATAGAAAAAGATAAAATAAATGAAACATTAGGTAATTCATTTGATCTTGCCTTACATAGATTTTTTAGTCTAGAAAGAAAGCTGCAAAGGAATTTTAAATTGTTAACTGATTATAAAAAATTTATAGATGAATATGTAGAGCTTGGCCATGGACATTATGTAGATCTTAGTTCATGCAATTTTCGTGATGAACCAATTTATTTTATGCCACACCATGCCATAATAAACGAGCATAGCAAAAGCACACGAACAAGGGTAGTGTTTGATGCTTCTATGAAAACTATTAATAAAGTCTCATTAAACAATATTTTATTAAATGGGCCTTTAGTTCAAAAAGACTTATTTGACATAGTGTTACTATTTAGGATTGGAAAGTATACATTAAATGCAGATATTAAAAAGATGTTTCGCAATATATTGATAAATCCGGAACATGCTTCGCTCCAGAATATCTTATGGCGTGAGAACCCTAATCAAGCTGTCAAATGTATACGCCTGGATACAGTTTCATATGGTGTAAAATCTTCTAGCTATTTGGCCACACGCTGTTTGTTTGAGCTTGCACAAATTCATGAGCATGACTTACCTATTGCATCTTACATAATTAAAAATTGCACCTATGTTGATGACATTTTGTTTTCTTGCTCCGATGTGAACAAATTGCTTGAGGCTAAAAGACAATTGCGTGAAATGCTAGGTTATGCAAGCTTTGGTCTGCACAAATGGGCTTCTAACACCTCTGGCATTCTATCTGATATACCAGAAGCAGAGCAGCAATTCACCGAGCTTGATTTTCAAAAGGATAGCTTAAGCATGAGGGCATTAGGGCTAACGCTTGATATTAAAAAAGATTGTTTCACGGTTAACAGTCCAATACCTTTTAATAAAAATTTAATTACAAAACGAGAGGTGCTAAGTTACATATCAAAATTCTATGATCCAATGGGTTTTGCTAGTCCTATTATTATAAAGGCTAAAGCTTTCATGCAGAGATTATGGTCACTAAACATAGGATGGGACTCAAGCTTGCCTAACAATATTGTAGATGAATGGTTACAATTTGCTGATAGCCTGGCTGCCATGCAACCCATCTATCTAGGTCGATACATCCCATTGGACGATGCAGCCGAAATACAGCTGTTAGGTTTTGCTGACGCCTCGAGTACTACGGGCTACGGTTGCTGCATATACTTACGCGTGGTCGACAAAACAGGTAAACCAGAATTGCACTTACTCTGTTCGAAGTCGCGAGTTAACCCACGTGTGAATCCATTAAGTATACCCCGGTTAGAGCTCAACGCTGCATTGCTTTTGTCTAAATTAATGGAAAGAGTGCATCACACGTTATCCAAAACTATTAAAATTGATAATGTACACTTATTCACTGATTCAAAAATAGCTTTGGCTTGGATAAATAGTGAGGTGACTAAATTACAAGCTTATGTATCGAACAGAGTTAGTGTAATTCAACAAAAGGTTGGTAAGTCTGTGTGGCTGTATGTACCATCGGCAAACAACCCTGCAGATCTTATTAGTCGGGGTATAAACCCACAGGAGCTCCCGAACTGTGATCTCTGGTGGAAGGGGCCAAAGTTCCTGCAAGGTAAATATGAATTTAAAAATGAAAGCTTAGACTTACCTGCTGATTTACCTGAAATGAAAGATTTTAAACACAACCAAAGCAAAGTAGTACTTACGACGATCATGCTTGATGAGTTTATGCAAGTGCTCAATAGATATTCTGCTATAGGAAAAATGACACGAGTGCTAGCCTATGTTCTTAGGTTCTGTCATAACTTAAAAGGTGGTATTAAAGACAAAAATCAGGTACTTAGTCCTGACGAGTTAGAAAATGCCTTGCATATAATAATAAAGCATGAACAGTCTATTCATTTTCGCGAAGAATTAGAATTGTTGAAAAAAAGTAACTGTGTGCGAGGCCCACTGAAACCTTTACATCCATTTTTGGATAAAAATGGGCTGCTTAGAGTAGGTGGACGACTACATAACTCAGATATACCACTATCACAAAAACATCCTATAATTTTACCTAAGAAATCACGTATAACTGAACTTATAATATTAAATGAGCATATTAGGTTATTACATGCTGGTCCAAAGTCACTTTTAGCTAATTTAAACCAAAAATATTGGTTGATCAATGGAATACGGCAGGTCAAAAAGGTCACTCATAAATGCTTGGTATGTTTCAGGCTCAAAGCTGGTGCAGCAAAACAGCTGATGGGGTCCTTGCCTCAAGACCGCGTCACGGCATGCCGGCCTTTTCAGAAAGTGGGCATCGACTTCGCTGGGCCAGTTCAAGTAAAAAACTCTAGAATTAGAAAATCCCTAATCACAAAAGGATATGTGTGTGTATATGTTTGTTTTGTTACCAAAGCAATTCATTTGGAATTAACTTCAGATCTCACTACAGAGGCTTTTCTAGCAAGCTTCAAACGGTTTGTTGGTAGACGAGGCTTGCCCAGCGACGTCTATTGTGACAATGGCGGATGTTTTCGTGGGGCAAGGAACCACCTAGCTGATCTGTACAAGTTATTGAATTCTGCTGATCACCAGACGCCTGTGCAAGCTTATGCAGCCAAGGAAGGCATAAAGTTTCATTTCACACCTAGTTACGCGCCTGTATTCGCAGGGCTAGCAGAGGCCTCTGTGAAAAGTATGAAATTTCACTTGAAACGAATTATATTAAATACTCAATTAACATATGAACAATTAAGTACTGTATTGTGTCAAATTGAGGCAGTCCTCAATTCACGTCCTATGTTAGCTCTCTCTGAGGATATAAACGACTACTGCTATCTTACTCCAGGGCATTTCTTGATAGGATCAGCCTTAACAATGTATCCAGAAACAGATATATCTGAAACTAAAATTAATAGAGTTGGTTTTTGGCAACAATGCATTAAATTCAAACAAATATTTTGGAAGGCTTGGCACAAGTACTATTTAAACACTTTGCAAAATAGAAATAAATGGTCTAAATCCATTCCTAATATAACTATAGGTAATTTAGTACTAATGAGGGAGCCGAATGCTCCACCGTTGGTGTGGCCCATGGCACGGGTCGTGAATGTTTTTCCCGGACGAGACGGTAAAGTTAGGGCCTATCAACTTAAAACAGCTGATGGAAGGCTGTATAATAGGTCATTGCAAAGCATAAGTGTATTACCTATAGAGGCTTGATTAAAAGTCGAAGTAATAACTATTTTTTATTATATAGTCATACTAGTAAATAAGTTTGTCATGTGAGTTATCACAACCAATTGTTATCTTTTCTATGTGGATAAGTTCGAAGTAACTGTTCATTGTCTTTCCCACTATTTTATAAGGAAACAAATTTAGATTAAGTATTAAATTGTAACAAGTGCACTATTGATGTAAATTCAGAGTTGCCTTTATTTCTTAAATAGTCAATAATATTAACAACTATTACTAAAACTATGAATACAAGTAATACAATAAATTTAAAATAAAAACACATGTTTGCTATATTTGCTTTTGTATACTATTGTCTTGTCATAATTATTAGAATTTACAGTAGGAATAACTGTGTAAACTTTGCAAAATTAATGTTTGTAAAATTGATTAAAGTTAATACATATTGTTTGTCAATTTTATGCCCAGTCATATTTTTCTTGGGCCGCAGTATGTTGCGAGCAACACTAGTTGTAAGTCTATGGTAATAATTAAAACTTGTATTAGTAATAGTCTATGGTTGACCGATTGGCGGGAATCTCTGGGCTTCCTTTATTGGATTGCAAGTGAGTGCATGTATATGTTGAAGAAAATAAAACATTGTCATTGTTGCACGTGCGGTCTTTAATTTAAATACAGTCCACGAAGAAGCTAACACTAAGTACAACATGGAACCGTTCGTGTTCTTACCACGCAATGTCACTACTTTACGTGGTAAGAACACAAACGGTATTTCCTACCATTAGTATCAGTATGCGACAGCGACACGCGTCAAATCCTTCATCGCGCTATAGAAGTTCGGGGACTTGAGCACATATACGGTTGATGGTGTTCCTGTACAGAAAATTACAAATGGCCGGCGGCCATTTGTTGATAGTCAGAACTTGTATCTGTTCGAATTAAATTACAAACTTGTGTTGCGTGATACAAGTTAATTGGGATGCTGGCTAGTGCTGGATGGCGCTGAACAATTGGTTTCATCTCAGAATGGTTTCATTGAACAATTGGTCACCGCGGTCACCGGGCATACTGCCCGGCTAGGAAAATCTTCCCTGTAGAGGAACACCAACACCCGTTTCTCCACAATACAAGTGTGATGCATAGAGTTGATAATACCATCACATCATACATTACATCAAACGCGCTTAATAGATATTAAATCTATAATATTACAAGCGGTTGATGATGAGATTGTCGCGGGAGGCTTGGTCGGTAGCTCTTGAGCACGGCCGGTCAATCCCGGCGTTATATGTAGCACTATTATAGAGATGATAATACCACATCGCATTAATTTATTTGTTGTCTACCACATTAAAGGTAACGCCTCGAAACTTGCGATTGCCACTAGCACTGCGTTCCACCAGCGCGCACGCAACGTAAAAGTTCAGCCTACTCTTTGTTTTGGCTGACTAGCTGTCCTGGTGGTCCAGCTGTGCGTTGATACGCACAGCCTAAAACGTTGATCGTAGAAACCTGAAACTTTGATGGTATACTCTTTATATGACGTCGGCGTTTAATAAGAAAGGTTAGAAATAAAATCCGCCTTAAAAATAATGAAAGGGGTAGCAAAGCTTGTAAAGAAAAATCCATGAATACACCGACAAAGTCACGTTCGACAGCTAGTGATTTTATAAAGAGGCATGATATACTTTTAATAAGTATGTATGCCGTATGAATTGCATGAAAATACTAGATTTTATTAATACTCGTGAGAACTGCAGAAATTTTCTTTGTAACCACTAAACAGGCAAACGCCGCATCCTGGGTTGGATTACCGTTTCTCGTTCTGGATAAAAAGTACTACTAACAGATGTTGGTGAATTGCACTCTAGGTATATAACAGCTGCACCGGATATTATCCATAAGCAATTATCGATGAAGCCATTTCTGGCGTTTGGAGAAATACCCAGAAATACCCATTTCGTGGGTGGTGACCCGCTAAAACGCTGATCGGACTCTGGAGAGGGTATCCTGAATACCCTGTCGCTGCAGCTTTGAGAATAAATAACGCATGTCACCCGGAAAAAAAAGAAAAGCATAGCGACAGTTGCACGAAACCCCTAAAATTTAAATGTCGTAATTCTTCAATCCCCCCGCCAGTGACCTGATTTGAAATCCAAGACAAGTCTACTATCTTGCGCAGATTGCTTTATTTGTAGCTTTTAACATTTTGAAATATTCTACAGTCTCAGATTAGCGCTGCGAATATTACACTGAAGCAGGTAACTTTGCCTTGGCGTGTACATAAACATCAAAACCATGCCTTATCTTCACAACTTCATTATTTGTTAACAAAAGTGCCGAATTTATCGTGAAGGGGTGAACAAATCAAAGCTCATAGCAACATTTTTATCCGCACTAATGCAGAAAACACCGACTTCAGTAAGTACACTATTCGATAGCGCTTACTTTTTATTTGGTATGAGTCAAAGTCAAAGTCAATAATTTCTTTATTCATATAGACACAATTAAAAAAAAAGTCATGTTCTTATGATGCGTCCATTTTTTTTCCTACCACCAGTTCAAAGACGTGGCAATTCTGAGAAGAACTGGCAAGAAACTTAGAGGAATCCTTTTTTAAATAATCAATTTATTATTACTTTTATAATATTGTTAAGCAGCAGTGTCATTCCAGAGCAAGTTACTGCCAGAGTCTACAGTCATACCAATTTTAAACAAACTTTTTCTCAACAGCTCTCTAAACATACGATCTAAAGAGCCGCTACGTGCCTAAGCAGGCGTATTTCAGCGAACCCGTCGCGAGCCAATAATAGGGCGGTGCTGCAGTTGAGTCAGTACCCATACCGCAGTCACTTGACCGCCCTCCCCAGTTCAATAGGGTTCACGTGGTCACGAAGCTGAGTATTTGAAGGCTTACCTATTTACATTTTAACTTTATCATAGCGTCGCTGAAATATAAACTTTTCAGAGGAGTTAAACAGCTATAGAATTTTACATAAACACTAAAATAATACCACTTTACTAATTAACTAGTTTATATTGCCGTGTCGTTTTCCGGGTGTCGTAAGGGACATACACCTGATGTATGGCCAGCAGTATCTATCAACTCTATGTTACCTACCATCTTGCCGCAATCACCAACCCGCCTGCCAAGCGAGGTGATTATGGCAATAGACCCCAACCTAGCCAAGGTCTAAAAGAGGGCGCCTATGTTCAGCTGTGGACGGAAATGGGGTTTGTCGATGTGTGTTTCTGATTAGCGAAACAACGTTTATGTTTTTAGCTAATGGCACCAAAATATCAAACCCACCAAATTACTAATGGTATTAAAACTTAAACGATAATGACGAAGTATGTGACACTCGCCTCTTGAATGGCACTGGTATGCTAATTATATTAGAAAGTAAGAGAATAATCACAAAAAAATAATAATTGGGTGCTTCTAGAGAACCATGGCTCTCTTTGTACGCACGGAGCAACAGGGCTTGCCCCTTCTCAAAGGTGAGCTTTTAGGGGCGCGGGTCCCATGATGCCGAAACTGAGCCTAAGGGGGCATGCGGTCAGTTTTTTTCTGTTGCCTACGGCCAGCACGCCGTCAACATTAGCATTATGTACAGTGACGTGTTGTTAGCGCAGTCACAATGCTTACAGCCTTTGTTCAATCCATTTTTTGCCACGTTATTGTTGTTGGTCGTAGCGAACCCCTTTACACCCCCTTGCACCCCCGCCAGTATGCTATCATAATGTTTAAGTAGCGCAAAGGTTAAACCAACTGCCTGGTTACGTTTTATGGATCATCCTGGCTTCAATATACAGGGTGTCCCAAAAGATTACGTAGCTGGGAAGGGGGGTGATAGGGATGGTCACAAGGGTCACCAGAAAAATATAAAAAATTCCCTCTGGGTGTTTAAAAAAATAAATGGCATTTTTTAAAAGACTAAAAATTTTACACCTTGTGCTAACTGTACCTACAAATATGGCTGTATTTAAAAAAAAATGCTGTTATGTCATCTTCAATAACAACAAGGTCATCAACATCAACATCAAAAATAAAAAGGTGTAAAATTTTAAGTTTTTAAAAAAATGCCATTTTTTTTAAATACCCAGAGCGGATTTTTTTTATTTTATCTAGTGACCATTGTGTCCACCCCTGTCACCCCCTTTCCCTGCTACTTAACCTTTTGGGACACCCTGTATAGCCCTTCTTATTATTTATTTATATGGGGGCACGGCAGTGCCCCCCCAAGTCGAGTAAGAAAAAAAAAAAAAAAAAAAAAATGTGCACGGCTGTACCTATCTTTTCTCGAAGCAACTTAGCCGATTTTCGACCCCCTATAACTTTGTTGTGGATAAAGATAGGAGCCTGAATTTTCAGTAACTAAACAAGCTTTGTAAAACTACAGTATATTTCAAATTTCATTCAATTTGAATCAGTACTTTACGAATTATAACTAGTCAAAGTTTGGTATTTTCGGTAATTTTGTCACTCGCTCACTGCTGACTGACCGATCATCAAAATGTTTAGGCACTTCTGTCTGCTAGAAGTGTAGAAGCTTCAAATTTTCAGTATTAGGAGAGTTTAGTGTAAAACTCATGGGAAAATTCCAACATTTTGCAATTTCGGTCTAGTTGTTCAGTTTCATCAACTGCATTAATAACTTTGTTATTTCTTATAAATGTATAGGATTACAAAGTTACATTTGCAGTCAGTGAATCAGTGTACATGAATATGTTTGATTTAATGGAGGAATAGGTGTAGATAGGGACCTAGATGTAATTATGTTGAAAGGTGGTGTCTAAGTGGTAAGATAAGTTGTTTCAGAGACCTGGTTTTCTGCGTTCGATTCCCACCCGGGACAATTATTCGTCTGAAATTCAAACAGTTGTACTGAGTCAGGGGGTGCTTTGTTTTCGTGAATCTATTGAGCGGTGAGACCTTCGCGACACAGGGATTAATTTTACAAGTAATGAAAAAAAAAAAAAAAAGTCGTAGGAAAAAAAAAAAACAATGGATTGTAAAAGTAAGATAGTACATAAGTTGTGCTATGAACGATAGGATACTAACAATCATAACAGCGTCTGATGGAGGTGGCTTGCCCGCTTGAGCCATGTCTCAGCAGGAGGCTGCGGTCCCTTGAGAAGTAGGGACCCCGTGTAATCTGGGCGACCCTGAAACTGGTTATTTGGGCGCAGGTGAGCCCGCAACACCAATTGAGTCGCGGACGCTGCCAGAGGGTATCCCAGATAGGCAACAGTACCTGGGCCCCTCACCAATTGTGGTCGGAGGAGTAACCAGGGGTTTTACTCTCATGTTATGATTAGCATTCCACTGCTATGAAGAGGGCGAGTCCCACATACCCCACTGCCCGTGCCGGAACACCGCAGTGGCGGAGGAGATGCGTAACATTCTTGCATTCCTCTGGACAAACTTACACCACGGCTTTCACACTTCCCGTTCGAAACACAGAAAGACGGTCACTTTCTTCCAAGCAACTAACAAATCTTACTGTGATATCGAAGGTATACACACAAACCACGTTTTATTAATCTGACACAAACTATATTTATATAATCATTTTATCAAATATTTTTATACACAGTTTGATGTTAACTAGGTAGCTTTAAATTTACTTATGTACATATTAGCTTGTTCCCTAGTGCGGGAGCTGTCTTAAAAAAAGGCCATAATCGGACATGTATTATGTAGTTGTACCAAAATTCCATCAGAAACAGTTCATCAATTTCGTAATTTTAAAAACCTTTGACAGGCCGGAAGCCAGAAGGCCGTGAGTGCCATACATAAGTTCATGTTAATCCTCTGTTAAGCTTGATGTTGTAGTTTTCGATTAGGTTCATTGACAATATTTATAACCAATGAGAGATAACTTTTTTACATAGGGATTAATTTTAAATGACGTTTGACGAGTGCGACGAATATCAATAAAGCATAAAAAAAGTATACGACGCAACTATTCTTGTTTCATATGGTGAGTGTTGCCATGCCAGCTAGGTACGTGGATATTCATATGTGCGTAAGTTAAGTTATTTTGTAAATAAGGGCACAGAGTTACTAGTCTGGATGGTTTACATCAAATTTAAGTCTACTTTGGAACTATTAAAGCGCAGGAATAATCCATTTGTGAATACAATAGACTAAAACCGGCCAAGTGCGAGTCCTGTACCTATCTTTTCTCGAAGCAACTCAGCCGATTTTCGACCCCCTATAACTTTGTTGTGGATAAAGATAGGAGCCTGAATTTTCAGTAACTAAACAAGCTTTGTAAAACTACAGTATATTTCAAATTTCATTCAATTTGAATCAGTACTTTACGAATTATAACTAGTCAAAGTTTGGTATTTTCGGTAATTTTGTCACTCGCTCACTGCTGACTGACCGATCATCAAAATGTTTAGGCACTTCTGTCTGCTAGAAGTGTAGAAGCTTCAAATTTTCAGTATTAGGAGAGTTTAGTGTAAAACTCATGGGAAAATTCCAACATTTTGCAATTTCGGTCTAGTTGTTCAGTTTCATCAACTGCATTAATAACTTTGTTATTTCTTATAAATGTATAGGATTACAAAGTTACATTTGCAGTCAGTGAATCAGTGTACATGAATATGTTTGATTTAATGGAGGAATAGGTGTAGATAGGGACCTAGATGTAATTATGTTGAAAGGTGGTGTCTAAGTGGTAAGATAAGTTGTTTCAGAGACCTGGTTTTCTGCGTTCGATTCCCACCCGGGACAATTATTCGTCTGAAATTCAAACAGTTGTACTGAGTCAGGGGGTGCTTTGTTTTCGTGAATCTATTGAGCGGTGAGACCTTCGCGACACAGGGATTAATTTTACAAGTAAAGAAAAAAAAAAAAAAAAGTCGTAGGAAAAAAAAAAAACAATGGATTGTAAAAGTAAGATAGTACATAAGTTGTGCTATGAACGATAGGATACTAACAATCATAACAGCGTCTGATGGAGGTGGCTTGCCCGCTTGAGCCATGTCTCAGCAGGAGGCTGCGGTCCCTTGAGAAGTAGGGACCCCGTGTAATCTGGGCGACCCTGAAACTGGTTATTTGGGCGCAGGTGAGCCCGCAACACCAATTGAGTCGCGGACGCTGCCAGAGGGTATCCCAGATAGGCAACAGTACCTGGGCCCCTCACCAATTGTGGTCGGAGGAGTAACCAGGGGTTTTACTCTCATGTTATGATTAGCATTCCACTGCTATGAAGAGGGCGAGTCCCACATACCCCACTGCCCGTGCCGGAACACCGCAGTGGCGGAGGAGATGCGTAACATTCTTGCATTCCTCTGGACAAACTTACACCACGGCTTTCACACTTCCCGTTCGAAACACAGAAAGACGGTCACTTTCTTCCAAGCAACTAACAAATCTTACTGTGATATCGAAGGTATACACACAAACCACGTTTTATTAATCTGACACAAACTATATTTATATAATCATTTTATCAAATATTTTTATACACAGTTTGATGTTAACTAGGTAGCTTTAAATTTACTTATGTACATATTAGCTTGTTCCCTAGTGCGGGAGCTGTCTTAAAAAAAGGCCATAATCGGACAAGTATTATGTAGTTGTAGGTACCAAAATTCCATCAAAAACAGTTCATCAATTTCATAATTTTAAAAACCTTTGACAGGCCGGAAGCCAGAAGGCCGTGAGTGCCATACATAAGTTCATGTTAATCCTCTGTTAAGCTTGATGTTGTAGTTTTCGATTAGGTTCATTGACAATATTTATAACCAATGAGAGATAACAATTTTACATAGGGATTAATTTTAAATGACGTTTGACGAGTGCGACGAATATCAATAAAGCATAAAAAAAGTATACGACGCAACTATTCTTGTTTCATATGGTGAGTGTTGCCATGCCAGCTAGGTACGTGGATATTCATATGTGCGTAAGTTAAGTTATTTTGTAAATAAGGGCACAGAGTTACTAGTCTGGATGGTTTACATCAAATTTAAGTCTACTTTGGAACTATTAAAGCGCAGGAATAATCCATTTGTGAATACAATAGACTAAAACCGGCCAAGTGCGAGTCGGACTCGCGTACTAAGGGTTCCGTACCATTTTCAAGTGCCTACCTGTTGCCGTTATAGATATCGAGCAAAAAAGGCCAAAAAATATTTGTTGTATGGGAGCCCCCCCTTAATACTTATTTTATGTTTAGTTTGTTATTATAGCAACAGAAATACATAATTTGTGAATTTTTCAACTGTTTAGGTATCGCGGTTCTTGAGATAGAGCCTGGTGATACACAGACAGACAGCTAAGTCTTAGTAATAGGGTCCCGTTTTTACCCTTTGGGTACGGAACCCAAGCATTTAATGTCTACACATGCTTAATATTGTTGCATCAAAGATATCGAGAAAAACCCATAGAGAAATGGAGTGGGCTTTGAGAAAAACTGTAGCTGAAGTTCAAGAAGTAGTACCGGTAAAGAAAAAGAGGAACACAACCTACAAAAATTGGAAAGCTCATCATCAAGTGACAGAGTGGTAAAATCCATTGTTGGTATTTTAAAAAATAATGTAAATTGTAAAGCAAAGGAAAAAAGTACAACTATCTACAAAAAGAAATGAGATGCCATCAAAAACATACTTGTAAAAAAACCCAAGTCTCGTAACGCAGTTCTTTTACCGTAAAACGTTGTGAGATCTATGTAATACCAAGTCGGTTAATTTATTCAGTCCCTACTTAAGGGATCTTCTATCATAAGCTATTACGTAATTATCTCACCTTACAGAATCTTATTTTGACCTTATCAAAGTTCAAAACTTTTATGTTATGAATATTAGATCGACTTGGCCATCGCAATAAACACTTATGAGATACATTCTAATTATATCCGATGGCCAAGTTAATCTATTATTTAAAACTTTAAAGTTTCGAATTTTGATAAGGTCAAAATAAGATTCTGTAAGATGAGATAATTACGTAATAGCTTATGATAGGAGGTCCCTTAAGTAGGGACTGAATAAATTAACCGACTTGGTATTACATAGATCTCACAACGTTTTACGGTAAAAGAACTGCGTTACGAGACTTGGGTTTTTTTACAAGTATGTTTTTGATGGCATTTTTATTACATGAATAAAATACATAATATACAACTAAAAGTAGCTTATTTAAAATAAAACGAACTTATAAAATACTACAATTCTATTCTAGTCCTTTTGATATTTCATTTCATTTTCATTAATAATTATTACTATATTAAATAGACAAAATCTTAAGTATAAGCGAACACTACAAAAATTCTATTTAGCTATTTCTGAACGGTGGTTTAAGTTGTCAGTTGCGTTATAATCCAACCAATTTAAAAACATCATAACTCAGTCTTACTGTGGGCTATACTACTTGGGCATTAAGTTTAAAATCGTTTACCTGCAACGTTTAAATTTATGGACTATAAGATTTTCAAATTCACCGCCTAGTTTTTAATGACATTTTGTTGGTGTTTTGCAAAACTAAGATTTATCAAAATTTAAATGAAATGACTATTTATTTATGTATATAAGTATATATTAAACAAATTGTGTAAAAAATTGTTTCGTTATGGATATTAACACAAAAACGAGTAACTTACGCCAGGAAAAAATGAAATTCCCAAAGAGTTTTTGCTTTGGATGTTTGTGTGCGAATGAAGATAAAAATCTACAAAATTACACATTTCAGTGTGGTTCTATTAAAGAGATATTTCAGGTAACCCATGGAATTATTAATATGACGGAATATTCACTCAGAAACAACGAAATGTAGAAACTTCTCTTTATTACGTATATGGGATTATTCCCTGTTTACAGAATGAAGGTAGAACCAGTCCAACTTTAATGACTATTTAAAGACTTTTCTTACTTATGATTAACCATTAAACGCATTTTAGTATGCCTTCACATATTTCAAAGAAGTGTAGTCAGTACATCAGTGTTAACTTTATACATGCCAATTCTTTAGGTAGATTTAAGATAAAGATTGCACACCTGGACCTCCTAAGACTACCCACTGACCTACATTATAATTCAATGGACTTTTATGAGTATTTTAAGAAAGTAATGTATGCAAACAAATATGATAGGTATGAAGAATAATGACACTAAGTCCATGTTATCTATGGTCAGTACAATAGCTAACCTTGCAGCAGCCCCTGTAAATACCACCCTTTCCCTTTGGTATTTACTTTGTTCAGCAGATATGTATGGCCATTCAACAAGGCAATATTGCTAGCATTCTGGGAACGTTGCCAAGTATTTAGAATAGTTATTTTGTAAGTTATTTTTAGTTTATATTAATACTAGATGTCCTGCATTGTTTTACATGCATTGATCCCATTCCTGTGTAAACCTTGATCTAATTTAATTATAGCCAATGACACTCACAAATAATGTGACTTTCTATTGTATGTATTTTTAAAATTAGTTCAGAAGATCCAGAGATTACCCCCTACATCCTCGCTAACAATTCACAAACTTTACCACTTTATAATATTAGTATTATAAATCCTTACTAATATTATAAATTTGAAAGTTTGTGAGCATGGATGGATGGATGGATGGACGGGGCGGAGCTAGTATAATATAAAGTTGCCAAGATAGTCCAGGTTTAATACAAGCTTCTGTCTTTGCAGATGGAGACCACATTGTTATGTTATCTATGTAAAAGAATGGCTCAGCACACAGAGCTTTTTATTCAAAATGTACAAAGCAATCAAATATTATTGGAAAACTTTCAACATGTAAGTCCTTTTATTTTACTTATTGTCACTATCCCAACTTGGAAAAGGGAGCAGGATAGTCCTTTTAATAAATGGGTTGATGAGATTAAAAATACAGCTGAAAATAACATGCCACAAAAAGTTAACAACAGACATTTTGAACAAAATGGAGGGGTCTTCACAAGATAATAGTTCCATAAACATAAAGAAAAACAATCCTATATCATAGGCATGATGAAAAAAAATCTATTAAGTCCGTCAGTTAGATTACCTGAAAATATTGGACACATTTTTTTTTCCAAAGATATAGTGCATTGAAATTTCGTGTGATGTCACTTCCTGGTAAAATTTTACCTACTAGTGGCGTCAAAAGCCACACACTCCTGAACTTAATTGTTTGTTGTTGCTCTGTATTCAAATCAATTTTCATGATTTGATAAATAAAAAAATATGTGTCTACTTAATATTTTTTTAGTAATCTAACTGATGGACTCATTATAATTTTTTAGTCTTTACGCATATTGTATTGGAATTTAATTAGCTTTGAAAGGAAAAATAAACAGCTTAAATAAAAATTGTGGCCATTTCTGTATACAGGGTTACTGAAAATGTAACATATTCCTGTTACGATGTAAGAGAGGTCAAACCAACAGATTTTGTCATATATTGATATGCCCTAAACTATTAATAATAATCCAGATTAGACCTCGGTAAATGCAATATTTACTAAAATACCATGATATTTCCCAATTATTTCGATAGACATATTTATTTTTTAAAGATTACTAGCAGAGTGTTGCAGTCTACTTGTGTTCTTGTTAACCCCTCATGCTAAGCTAAAATACTTGTGTAATGAGTGGGTTCATGTCGGCAGTGCAATGGGTGGGTATCGAACTGGCAACCACAAGATCACAAGTCCGACGAACTAGCTTCTAATTAGATATAATGTCATAGTAAACAATCTTTACAATCAAAATAAATAATAATATGACCAGAAAATACAGCACTTTTTACCCAAATAACCCTGTATATTGATGATGATGATGTCCTCCGCGACGGGTCCGTCGATGGCGAATGTCTCTATAATAGGCACGGAAATGGCTCACAAATCCAAATTTTGTCCTAAATACTCTATCCCATCACACACAGTATAGTTGTATATTATAACCCTGTAAATTATGTGTACTAAATATACACTCAACATCTCACAAAACTCCTATACATTTCAGATGACTGATGAAACACTTAAGTGTATAACTTCACAAACCCAGCCTCTAGTCCATTTGAACAAAGTGCCATTTTCCATATTAGAGGTAAATAATAATGAAGACAATTCAAATGAACCATTTGTAGTAGTCTGCAGCAAAAATAAAGAGATGACAATCAAAATTGAGAGACAAGAGATGAAAGAAGAAGCAGAGATATTAATGCATTTAGAGGGAGAGTTTATTGATGATAGAGATGGTATGTTTGCTACCGGTCTTTTTTTTTTTGTTTTTTTTAAATTGTTTTGAACACTATGGAAAAGTTTACCTAATACTTACTATATTTCAAAATTGAGGTTTATAAAATTCGACCACCGGCAGGATTCGAACCTGCATCTTAGGTTAAGCCCCTAATGCCTTAACCAATTAGGCTACGGTGGAACCACAGCCGGTCATCGAAATTTATTAATACCTTTGTAACACGTCTCTAAATTCGAACCCTGCCGGTGCGGTGGTCGAATTTTATTAACCTCAATTTTGAAATATAAGAATGAATTTTATTCAGTATAATTGACAATTCTTACTCTACAGACTCAAACTAACAGTAGTAAGCAACAAAAAATCTACAGACGAAATAGGCCATCTGTCCATCCTGTCATATTTATTTATCATATAATGTCTGTTACTGAATATTTAACCACAAATAATTTTAATAATAGAAATAAGAATTATGAACAGTAAGCAGCCATATCAGAAACATTGCTTAGCAATATAATTTCAATTATTGTATTATCTGTTGGTAATCATCATCATCATCAGCCCGTATAACATCCACTGCTGAGCATGGGCCTCTTCCCGAGAGAGGGTAGTTGCCATAGTCATAGTGCTTGGCAGGTTGGTTGGTGACCGAAGTATTATATTGTACCATCGGGACCAACGGCTTAGTGTGCTTTCCGAGGTACAGAGGGTAATCCCTCAAACAACCAGACTCGGAAAGAAATCTTTTATTTACACAAAATCTCCTGTCCAACGTGGAGATCGAACCCACAACCTCCGAGATTTAAAGCGAGCCAAATACCGCTACACTACGGAGAATGTTAAAAAAATAAAATATATATTTATCTATATATTTTACCTTACCTTTGAGTAATATTATTATATTTTACAGATTTCCCTGAGTCCCTAAATATTAAAGAAGAAGATGATGAGTTTCCACTAAATGCTTTACTGAAAGAAGAATTAGAAGTAGCACACATGGACAGTATACAGTTAATGAACCTAAAGTCTGCTGTCAAGAAGAATAAATTGAAGAAAAAACATAAAATCAAAAGGGAAAGAGTGAAAACTGAGAGAAATGGTAATATTTTTAATGATTTTTTCAAAGTTTACTGGCAGAGTTTTTGCAGTCTCCTAGTATTCTTGTTAACCCCTCGTGCTAAGCTAAAATGCTTGTGTTACGAGTGGATTCACGTTGGTAGTGCAACACACACAAATCCGACGCCCTAGCCATTAGGCTACTGCCGCTTCAATGTATTTTATATAATTTAGGCTGAACCCACATTGGTCGTGCGCGTTCTTCGAGCGTGGGTCACATGCGGAACTCGCTAAGGTGGAATCACCGTTGTGCGCACGATTTGCAGGTAACATCATCATCATCATCAGCCCGTATAACGTCCACTGCTGAACATGGGCCTCCTCCCGAGAGAGGGTAGTTGCCATAGTCACCACCTTGGCAGGCGGGTTGGTGACCGCAGTATTAAGTTGTACCACCCAAGGAAACGCTGCTGCCTGTTCCTTGATATACGATTATTATAGATGCTGTTATAACAATCGTGACTAATGGCTTAACGTGCTTTCCGAGGCACGGAGGGCAGTCCCTCAACCAACCAGACCCGGAAATAAAACTTTACACAAAGATTTTCTGTCCGGCGCGGCGGCGGGGGATCGAACCCACGACCTCCGAGATTCAAAGCGAGCGAAATACCGCTACGTTACGAAGGTTGTCTATCAGGGTGTTGCATGTAACATGCAGCACCCTAATAGACTTGTGTAAAGGAAATAGTCAATTTGTTTCTGACGTTTAAAGATGATTGTTTGTAAGCGAGTTAGTACTCCGAGTCACATTCTTAGTGCATATCACGGTTAGTTCAGACCTATCACGCCTAATATTAAAAGTTCAATCCAATATTGAGTTTTAGTTAACACAGGACAATGTCTATCGGGTCAGATAGTTTGTATATGTATACAGTAATACCTCGGACTTACGCGATATGTGGGACCAAGTTATAGTCGGATTCGCGTAAGTCGGAGTTTAACTTAGTATATAAATACATATAAAGTTTATGTAATCGGGACCAGAGTCTAAAGAACGTAATTGTTTAAAAGAAATATGTAAGATTATAAAAATAATTTGTATGACTATGAACGTAAACCGAAGTTATTTTGATGTCGACGGCTTCGTATATGCGTCACCTGACGAGTTTATCTTCTTCTGACGAAATATTTCTTCATAGCATGCCAGTATTTTAACTTTTTTTACAGCTCCCTTAATTTTTCAATTAAAAGTAGTTCAATTTTCTTAGCCAATTCACAAATCTTTATTTTTAATTCAGAGTCTTTGTTTCTTGTTAGGTTAAAATGACTCATGTGCTTTGGGTACGCAAAATAATTGCACGAGGAATACTTAAACCGAACACACCGATGCGCGTGGTGATCAAAAAGGAAAACCACTTATCTCAGAATACGCGTAAAACGGGGAAGCGTAAGTCGGGGTATTACTGTATACATATTACAATTAACCAAAAAAGGCAAGAAGACAAAAAAAATATAGTTAGTCCGTCAGTTAAATTACTAAAAAATATTGGACACGTATTTTTTTAATTTATCAAATCAATAAAAATTGACAAAGATACAGAGCAACAACTAACTATAAAGTTCAGGAGACGGGGGCTTGTGACGTCACTACTAGGTAAAATTGTACCTAGAAGTGACGTCACGTGAAATTTCAACGCACTGTATCTTCGTCATTTTTTGTTTGCGGAACGAAATAACAAATACGTGTCCAATATTATTATATTATGTATTATAACATTATATGTATGGCGCCCGAGCCTCAAGTGTTGTCCTTACCCATGTATTTCTTTTATTTTTTTATTACTGTAATTAATAACTATTTCGTATTCGTTTTGTGTCTTCATTAAATGTTTTTCTTTCTTTCTCAATATTTTTGGTAATCTAACTGACGGACTAAATATAATTTTTTGAGTCTTCACGCCTATTGTAATTATTTGTAATAAAAATCAAACAACAGAATTTAATGTAATATTTATGATGAATGACTTTTTCAATTGAATAAACAATTTAAATCTCGCGGCTTGTATATTGGAGTTGTGCTCTTTTCGAAATGTATCATTCAATTAATATTTGACTGCCTCTAATTCATAAAAAAAAATACATTTTTGTTTCTTAAAAGACTATATATTGTGACCATTAATTGTTAATTAATGTTTCAGACATGACTCCCAAAATAAAGAAAATTTACTTGACTCAAGAACAGTGTGTGGAAGAACGTAGCAAAATGGCGGACGATACGAAGTACCGCGAGTTGCCGTTCAAATGTGAGGAATGTATCAAAGGCTTTAGTTTTAAAGGCAGCTACTATAAACATATGGAGAGACATGCTGAGGTAACTGTTTATTTATATAGTAGCCTAATGGCTAGGGCGTCGGACTTGTAATCTTGAGGTAGCCGGTTCGAACACCACCCATTGCACTACCGACGTGAACCCACTCGTAATACAAGCATTTGTAGCTTAGCACGAAGGGTTAACAAAAATACTAGTAAACAGAAAAACTCTGCTAGAAAAGATAAAAAAAATACCCGCGTACGCCTAGCTCCCATTCCCGTGGGAACTTCATAATTAAATATAGCCTATGTTACTCCTGGAAGACATAGCTTTGTAATGGTAAAAGATTTTTTACAATCGGTTCAGTAGTTCTGGAGCCTATTCATCATCATCATCATCAGCCCGTATAACTAAACCTGACTTACCAAAAATTTCAGTAGTAAAGCCTTTATTTAAAAAGGGACATAAAAAAAAGCTAGACAACTATCGTCCAATTACACTTACTCTTATCATAGCAAAAAAAATATGAAAAAGCTATGCAAATAAGGATACTTGACTACTTAAACAAATTTAAAATAATTAATAGCCATCAATATGCACTCAAAAAAAATAAGTCCACAACAATGGCATGTTATAATCTAGTATCTAAAATTATAAACAGTGTAGACAAAAATCATATAACTTTTGCTGTATTCTTCGATATGACAAAAGCATTTGACTTTGTGTCAGATGAATTGTTATTGCAAAAAATAAAAGACTACGGTATTAGAGCACCAGCTTCAAAATGGATTGAATCATATTTAGAACACAGAACACAAAGTATAGAAATAACAAACTTAAATGATGAACATGAATTGATACAGTACAGATTTGAATTTCAAATAAATAAATGTGGGAGTCCTTCAAGGGAGTGTACTACGACCTCTTTTATTCTTATTTTATATCAATGACCTTCCTTAAATAACTCAATATGAATGTATATTGTTTGCTGATGATATTTCAATCATAGTAACGTGTTGAAACCTTATTGAGGCAGAACTCAAAATTAATGTGGTAATTATCATGGTTAACTGATAATAACCTCCAAATACATATTAGCAAAACTAACTACAATAACTTTACCTGTAATAATAGAGCAAAGAGTAGTATTAACGTAAAATTTGATAATAAAGGAAACACCTACAACTACCTTCCTCGGTATTCTAGTTGATAGAAACTGTAATTGGAAAGCACATGTTGAGAAAGTGTGTGATAAATTAAATAGGTTTTTGTATGTTTTATACAGATTAAAAAATACTACTGAATTTAAGACATTGCTCGCCGCCTACCACGGATATGTAGCCTCAGTCCTGAGATATGGACTATTAATTTGTGGGAATGCTAATAATACGAGCAAAGCTTTTATTGCGCAAAAAAATAAATGCGTACGTGCTATGTTTGGACTTCTACCGTTTGAGTCGTGTAAGCCAGCTTTTAAAGAATTGGGAATACTTACTCTTTTTTTTTTTTTTTCTTTTTTTAAAAAAAAAGTCAACTCCCGCACTAGGGAAATAAATCCCTGTGTCGCGGGGGACTTGACAAACATACATTTCACGGACACAAAGTACACCCAGACTCAGAACAATTATTTGTGGTTCACACAAATAATTGTCCCGGGTGGGAATCGAACCCAGAACACCAGGTCCCAGAAGCAACTACCGTAACCACTGAGCCACCGGTGCAGTCAAGTCTTCCTGGCATGTACGTCTTGGAATTATGTAGTTTCGTCAAGACCGGAAAGCACGTTAAGCCGTTGGTCCCGATTATTATAACATCATCTAACAGGCAGCAGCGTTTCCTTGTGTGTCACAACATAATACTGCGGTCACCAACCCGCCTGCCAAGCGTGGTGACTATGGCAACTACCCTCCCTCGGGAGGCGGCCCATGTTCAGCAGTGGACGTTATACGGGCTGATGATGATGATGATGATGATGATGATGATGATGACGATGATGATGAATCTTAATATAGATTCACCTACAGAAAGGGAGTCTGCATGTTACACTCCACTTTAGCTCTTATTTTCATCTTACATTCTTTGTTAGGGTCTGTTCTCAAAGCCTAAAACGGGCCCTATTACGAAGATCCTACTCTCTATCTATCACCATACGATATCCTGATGAGGTATTTCTGCTCCTCCTATCATCATCATCATCAGCCCGTACAAAGTCGACTGCTGAACATAGGCCTCATCCCGAGGCCGGGGTTTTGCCCTAGTCACCACGCTTGGTAGGCTGGTTGGTGACCGCAGTATTATGTTGTGATACACTAGGATACGCTGCTTCCCGTTGCCTGGCATACAATTGTTATTGATGATGTTATAACAATCGAGACCAACGGCTTAACGTGCTTTCAAATCTTAGAATTTACACAAAGATTTCCTGTTCGGAGTGGGGATCGAACCCACGATCTTCGAGATTTAAAGCGAGCCAAATACCGCTACGCTACACAGGTTGTCTGTTGTTTTACCAGTGTACGTGTTAAATTTATTGTTACAGAGTAATGGGAATTTCGTGTGTGGTATATGCAGACAACGAATGGACAGTGATGAAAAATTAGTTCGCCATATGAGGTATCATTTAATGTAAGTATTATATTGATTTCAACAGAAAACGACTTCTATATTATATAATATATATTCAGTGGCTCAGTGGCACATGTGGCTCAGTGGTTACGGTAGTGGCTTCTGAGACCTGGTGTTCTCGGTTCGATTCCCACCCGGGACAATGGGCATGAAGATTAAATCTATTAAGTCCGTCAGTTAGATTACTAAAAAATATTGGACACGTATTTTTTTATTTATCGAATAAAATATGACAAAGATACTGAGCAAAACCAAACTATAACTTCAGGAGAGGGGGACTTGTGACTTTACTATTAAGTAAAATTGTACCTAGAAGTGACACGCTATATCTATAAGCTAAAATGCTTGTGTTACGAGTGGATTCACGTCGGAAGTGCAATGGGTGGGGTTCGAACCGGCGACCTCAAGATCACAAGTCCGACGCCTTAGCCATTGGGCTACAGGTGAAACCGCGCGTGGAAAGCTATAAGTAAATATTTCTTCATTATGTTTAGTGATCGCGATAATTTACAATATTTGCTCTATGTTTCAAGCCGTTACAAATGCATGGAGTGCGGTCTAATACGCAATTGTCGGATGACTATCAAGGACCACTTGTCGGCGCACCACTGTCAGAATTACGAATACAAGTGTTTACAGTGTGCCAAAATGTTCAAGTAAGTACTTCAATCATTATCATCAGCTCGTATAATGTCAACTGCTGTCAAAGTCAAATATTCTTTATTCATATACAAGGTGTAACGGAATGGGTATACATAGAAAGAGTAAGGCTTCTTTGGATCATAACAAACGATATGGCAAGGGTTAAAAAAAAAAGGGTTTCAAACAAAACATAAAAATGCGGAACCCTTTATTCAAAAATACCAGGAGTAAGAGGTTTATTTTTACTTGCAAATAGTTCGTTGAAATTGATCAGCTGATTGAGTGCTAGTGATGTATTTATTTCAATTTGAAAAGTTTGGTTTGTGGTCCATCTATGAATTTAAAAAAAAATATTACTTCCGGACTTGTAAAGATAGGATAACCCTTGCCATATCGTTTGTTATCATCCAAAAAAGCCTTGCTCTTTCTATGTATATACCCTTTCCGTTACACATTGTAGACACATTTAAAATATTTTAAATACTGTTCTTATGATGCGTCCTTTTCTTTTAATACCAACAATTCTGGACGTGGCTACGTGGCAACTCTGAGAAGAACTAGCAAGAAACTCAGAGGAATCCTTTTTTTAAATAAATGGTTTTGATACAATTATTAATGAGCTGAACATAGCCTTTCTCCCCAGGCAGGGTTTTGCCGTAATTACCATGTTTGATAACCTCCGTAGCGTAGCGGTATTTGGCTCGCTTTATTTCTCGGAGGTCGTGAGTTCGATCCCCACACCGGACAAGAAATCTTTGTGTAAATTAAAGACGTGAGTTGATGAAGGTGATATGTCGCATTTTTGAGATTTGTGTTTTTTTGCATAGATGAGCTTGAAATGTCGATGACTACAGACTACTGGCCTTAAACCGTCGATTTAAGGCTTATTTTTCAAAATAATATGTTGAAAAAGGTGTTATGTACAGTTAACTTTGAAAATGGCACTGGATGAAAGAGATATGGGCCCATATCACCTTCTTCCAGATAAATAAAGTAAAGACTTTGTTTTTCTTTCGTGGAAGAAAGTGATATGTACGTACATAACACCTTCTTCCACTCAGCTTACGATGATTGAAAGACGCGATGTCACTTTTTCGTGAATGAAGGTGTTACGTGACATGCATATCACATACATTTATTCACGACATTTAGTTATTTTAATTCTCATTCTGTCACATTATCGCGCATGTTTAGGGTTCCGTACCCGAAGGGTAAAAACGGGACCCTGTTTCTAAGACTTTGCTGTCTATTTGTCTGTCACAAGGCTGTATCTCAAGAACCGCGATAGCTAGACAGTTGAAATGTTAAGAAATGATGTATTACTGTTGCCGCTTTAACAAAAAATACTAAAAAATATTGTTAAAATACTGCTGATGGTCACCCAGTAACGGAAAAAAAAATCAATGATGATTACAAGGATAAGCTTAAAAACATGGCGTTAAGTGTTAGTTTCTTTAAGTTAAAATTAAAAGTTAAAACATTCATAAATTTACACGACCAGGAGTAGTACAGGAGTTGAACTTGCATGTTAGGTATACTTAGCCTCTAATGCCTAGACCATTTGGCCACAGTGGAACCCAAGCGGTATTTGAAATTTATCAACCTCTTTGTAACACGTCTAACACGGTAACACGTAGATCAGATGCCATCTATTGATAATAGTTAACAAGACAAACATGTCCAAAGTTGCCTTGGAATTACATTTTTAAACGATGACACGGCCCCCGTATTTACGATTTTAAATTTTAGAATATTTTGAATTGAGCCTAATATATTTAGACTACCGTCAGGATTCGAACCTGCATCTTATGTATAGCCCCTAATACCTTAACCATTCGGTCATGCTAGAACATTCCTTTGGGTAGTGATGATATTTTATTTGCGGAATGCCTTTCGATCTGTAGTTCTTGTAATGTAAGTGAGCAAGCAGTACAAGGCAAAATTACCTTATTATTCTTTCTACTAGTAACCAACACGAACGTGAAGATTCTGAGATATTAATATATAAAAAACCAAAACAAATCGAAAAAACACCTTAGAAATACGTGCCTTAGTAACGTAAAAAACGGATTAATCACTAAAGAAATTTCTTACATTTGTGGGATATACCAAAAAGTGTCTAAAACAATATAATATTATATAAGTAAAGTAAAATATAATATTTATATTATAATAAGACAGTACAACTTACATTCCTACTTCAACACCTAACTAAACGTGCAGAAAAGTTGACTTTTGTTTATGGAAGAAAGGAGTTACGTGTAGTTTTTTTAGAAGTTATATAATAAAAAATATTAATTTGTTTAATTGCTTACGTACCATTAATATATCAGGTTGTTTACACAACTTGGCATCATAGTTTTATTAAAAAATCTGTTTCGTAGTGACTTATCTTAAAAAATAAAAGTGAAACTTTAAACTCGATTTACTCGAAATTGTGATTTTGTGACTTATCACCTTCATCCACTCACGTCTTCAATAAGATCTCTTTCTGGGTCTGGTTGGTTGAGAGACAACCTTCCGTGCCTAGGAAAGCACGTTAAGCTGTTGATCCCGATTACTTACATCGGGACTTACACCGCTACGCCACGTGGGTCTGTTGCTTAGTTTGTCGTTTTTATATTATTTAATAAGTCTTGAGATTTGTTCGGTTTTATATCCTATGAATATGAAACCCAAGTGAAAATTACGCCGATTTGATTGCAAAAGATTATATGTCGTCAAATTAAAAATATGGCATATTTAAACTCCTAATCATACCTAGAAAGAAAAAAATGATTTTACCAGGCTTGTTTCACACCGCGTCGCACTGATCTATACGGCTAACCTTTTAGGTTAGTACTTAAGAAGACATTGTAAAAATAAAATAGTTTTCTGATCTACCTATATACTAAATAACTAATACGTTCATAAAAGTAATAGGTTCTACCTAAGTGGTAATCAAATATTCAGATAACATATTCTTAAAACGAAGACATGACGTCGTCAGAAAAGTTAAGAGATATGCGATAAAAAGAGAAGGAACTTGTAGGTGAATATAAATGTAGGTCAGCCAGGACCGTGCGATCTGAATTGCACTTAATTGTATCGCAACAAGAGTCCCTGTTTCTTAAATTTCTGTTGCGGAGTGAATTTTCTGTTGTACTATTATCTATTCTGTGATTTTACACAAAGCTTTCTTGTCCGGCTTGGAGATCGAACTCTTTCCCATAGCGGTTGGCAGAGACTACTTCCCTCAACTTGCTACGATCTTGACATACCACTTTCACCACCTCCACATTTGTTAATCTGTTCATGCATGTATTTTGGTTTAGGGTACTTCTAACCTGGCCTTTCTTAAGAACGTCTCCGATTTGAAAGTGTGACAAGTGTCTGAAAAGGCTCGGTTGGCTGTGCATGGGGGAGTGTTGGTTCCGACACTGATGTATGGTAGTGAGACTTGGGTATGGCAGAAAAAGGATCTAATTAAAATAAATGCAGTGGAAATGAGAGCTTTGAGAAGTACCTTTGTGTGGGGTAACATTGAATGACAGAATAAGGAATAGCGTGATAAGAGAACGGTGTGGAGTGAAAGGGGACGTGATTACGAAGATAGAGAAGGGAATGTTGAGATGGTTTGGTCACGTGGAAAGAATGGATGAAGAATGATTGACAAAACAGGTATACATGGCAAGTGTGATTGGCACAGTCGGAAGGGGAAGACCTCGACAAACGATCTCTGACCAAGTCCGGAGACACTCGCAAAAGGTCAAATAAGATCGATGAAGAAGATGAAGATAGATGAAGCGAAAGATGTGTGTAGGGATCGTAGCAAGTGGAGGTCCATTATCTGCCTACCCCGTTGGGAAACAGGCGTGAGCTTATGTATGTATGTCCCCGATTTGTTAAATGTTCTATTTAATTTCGCAGACGTCAGGTTTCGCTTCGTAAGCACATGACATATGCACACAAGGGCAAGGAGCGGGTGACGTGCGCGTATTGTCACAAAACGTACGCCAACAAAGAGGTGCTGCGGTCACATATGATGTTGTAAGTACCTACTTTTGCTGTTATGAGCTAAAAAATAAAATTAAAAAAATACTACAGTTGTAATGACACTTATCATCGTCATCATCATCATCAGCCCGTATAACCCCCACTGCTGAACAAGGGCCTCCTCCTAATGGAGGGTATTTGGCATAGTCACCTCGCTTTGCAGGCGACCGGAGTATTATGTTGTACCACACAAAGAAACTGTGCTGCCCGTTCTTTGATGTACGATTATTATAGATGATGTTATAACAATCGGGACCAACGGCTTAAAGTGCTTTCCGAGGCACGGAGGGTAGTCCCTCAACCAACCAGACCCGGAAAGAAATCTTAGAATCTACACAAAGATTTTCTTGTCCGGCGTGGGTTCGAACCTACGACCTCCGAGATTTAAAGCGAGCCAAAAGCTTTACGCTACGGAGGTTCACTATTAGTAAGAACTAAGAACCAATTTTACTCAACAGAAAACATAGTTTAGAAGTATCAGCGGTGGAGTCTAAGAAGCACATCTGCCAGGAGTGTGGCATGTCGTTCAAGGCGCCTTCTCTACTGAGGAACCACAGCATCAAGCATTCTGACAATAGGGATTATTATTGTGTGGAATGCGACAAGTAAGTTCGTTATATTGTTACACCTTCTTCTGCTTTTACATCTATATAATGGGCAGGAAGACTAAAAAAAATAATCTATCTAGTCCGTCAGTTAGATTACAAAAAAATATTAGACACGTATTTTTTTATTCATCAAATCAATAAAACTATAAAGTTCATGAGAGGGGCTTGTGACGTCACTACTAGGTAAAATTGTACCTAGAAGTGACGTCACACGAAATTTCAACGCGCTGTATCTTCGTCCATTTTTGTTTACGAACGAAAAAAAAATACGTGTTCAATATTCTTTGGTCGAGGTCCGAGTCCCACAGAGGCGCACTCTCGTGCAGCAATGCTTAGTTTGTAGTTTTTAAACTTTAACTAAGGTTGGAGCTCTGCTCGCCTTTATGCTCGGTGAAGTAGCAAAAGCCTCGTGGCGAATTACTTATGCCTGTCAGAAAAAAAAAGCACCGCCGTAACCGCTAATAGTAGAAATGTGAAATTTTGACAGTTGTTTTTTAAAGCAGTGTTTGGCAGTCTACTAGTTTTCTTGTTAACCCCTCGTGCTAATCTAAAATGCTTGTGTGGATTCACGTCGGGCGTGCAATGAGTGGGGATCGAACGGGCGACCACAAGATCACAAGTCCGATCTCCAGCCATTATGCTACGGCCGCTTTGAAATTAGCAACGATTTTGATAGAACTCCTAAAAACATTATATAATATAACTCGATTCATGCTCCTAAAAACATTTACTTGTTCTGTAATTTTAAGGATATTAACAAGTATATGACAGCTTCCGTGGCATAGCGCGGTATCAATAAGTCTCACTTTTAGTCTCAGAAGTCGTGGGCTCGATCCCCACGCCGTACTATAAATCTTTGTGTTATTTTTGGACTTCTTTCCGGGACTTAGTTGGACCTGTTCCAGTAATTAGTTGGAAACTGTTATTCCGTTGAGATAATGTTATATATATATATAGATAAGGAAGGCTATTTTACTTAGTGTCTAACAAAAGTGTTAATCTTTTTAGGTTTTCAAATAAATAATAACAAAATATTGTTGCAGGAGTTTCAAATCGAACGCCATATTAAGGAACCATTTGAAGACGACTTCCATACATGTCAACTATACAGAGTTACCGTAAGTATCTTCTCTTTTTTTATATTACAAGAATACTAAAAGACTGCAAAACTCTGGTAAGTGTTGCAGTCTAATATCTAGTATTCTTGTTAAACATATGTGCTAAAATGCTTGTGTTACGAGTGGGTTCACATCAGTAGGAAGTGGGTATGGATCGAACCGGTCCATAAGATCACAAGTCCGACGCCCCTAGCCATTGGGCTGAGGCCACTTACAATACCGTGTAAATAAGCTAGCTAGTTATGCTAGCTTCCCGCACGCGGTTTTACGTAGGAACTTCATAGTTAAATATGACCTGTAACCTTCATCGATAAATGGGCTATAAATCACTGAAAGCATTTTTCATATTAGACCAGTCGTTTCTGAGATTTTCGCGTACAAGCAAACTTATCAGCTTTATAAATTAGTATAGATTAGCTGTGTAACATGGTTTACACGCGTTACTCAGCACCAGTGAGTCGGAGCGTGATGTTTTGTAGCCTATATTATGAATCCAGCGTATAAACTATCCGCATGCAAACTTTCTGCCAAATCCGTTCAGTAGTTAAGGAGTGCAAGAGTAACAAACATCCATCCATCCATACTCAGGAACTTTCTCGTTTTTAATATTTTTTAATATCTTACTGACGGACTTAATAGATTTTTTCAGTCTTCATGCCAGTTGTAAATATAATATTATTTCAGATTGCCATGCCTCCACTGCGACAAAAGGTTCGCGATCCGCCGTGACCTGGAACGGCATATGAACCGGGTACATCTCAACGTCAAACCGTACACTTGTGACCGATGTGAAAAGGTTAGCTTCATTCAATTTTTATCCATTTAATTTGGAAAAAACACTTTATTTCAATATTAACTACCTCCGTATCGTAGCGGTACTTGGCTCGCTTTAAATCTCGGTGGTCGTGGGTACTATCCCCACGCCGGACAAGAAATCTTTGTGTAAATTCTAAGATTTCTTTAAGGGTATGGAGGGTTGAGGGACTACCCTCCGTGCATCGGAAAGCATATCATAACATCATCTATAGCAAGCGTATACCAGCGAACGGGCAGCAGCGTTTCTTTGTGTGTTACAATATATTACTGTGGTCACCAACCCGCCTGCCAATTAGTGTGGTGATTATGGCAAAAACCTTCCCCAGGGAGATGTTTAGCTGTGGACATTATATGAGCTGATGAAGATGATGATGTTATGTTGTTTTCCAGGCGTACGTCAGCAACTGGGCGCTAAAAGAACACCAACGCTTAGTACATGAAGGTTATAAGAGACCATTGCAGTACCCCTGTCCTATGTGCGACAAAGTTTTTGATGTAAGTATAGTATGCTAGCTCTGCACTCCTTAACGCAAACGCAGCACTTGCAAAATCGCGATTTCGAGATAAACGCGGTATAAGTACATATTTTTTTATATCTAAACAAGAAGTCTATATAACATGACTTTTAAAGTGAACCTAAAAAATAAGAAAAAAGCAATCGTTATGTAAAGATTAGGGTCCTGAAATGTAATTTTCGCAAAAAAGTTAAAATTTCAAAAATGTCGATTACTGCAAGTACTGCAGGACAGAGCTATCCACGCAGTTTTACCCGCTCCCGTTCCCGTGGGTACTTCGTCTTTAAATATATACTATGTTACTTTTGAAATCGGTCCAGTTGTCCCGGAGCATATTCAATGCAAACAACCAAATTTTTGCCCCCAACGCCCCCCCCCCCCCGCACATTCAAATCATTGCAATTTTTAATGTCATCATTTTATTATTCATTTAACAACCGTCACCGATATCGCTATCTCTTTTTTCGCGTCCGGAACATTTTCATTGTTCTTATCTTCCCTAAATTCACTGGCCGAAGTCTCCATTTCAGTCCAAAAGTTACAATTTCCGTGAAACGAACTATACGACAGCGTTTCTCTTTGATTCCGCTGTCACTTTTTGTCTGTCATTTGTACGCTGTGAAGTTAGTCGATTACTTTACGCACCGTGCCGAAATTGGCAACTTAAGTCACGGAAATGCGTGCGTAAAATGCGGGTTTAGGTCACACTGTGCTATAAAAAAAGTTTGTTTTTGTATTTGTTGTTATAGCGGCATGAGAAATACATCATCTTTGAAAATTTCAACTGTCTAGCTATCGCGGTCCTTGTGATACAGCCTGGTGGCAGACAAACAGTGAAGTCTTATTAATAGGGTCCAGTTTTTACCCTTCGGGTGCGTAAACCTAAAAAGGAAATGATTGCCTTAAAATTGTACATTGATACATTTTTTTACAAGACGCTTGTCACTACATAGTATAAAACAAAGTTACTTGCCGCTATCTGTCCGTCCCTATGCATACTTAGATCTTTAAAACTACGCAACAAATTTGATGCGGTTTTTTTAATAGGTAGAGTGATTCAAGAGGAAGGTTTATATGTATGATATATCAGCATTGCACCCGTGCGAATCCGGGGCGGGTCGCTAGTCTAGTATAAAAAATGTTTTTTTCTTTAAAACCCTCTCAGCACTATAATCATATCAATAAATATTTTATTTTTCAGCGTAACCAAATTCTGAAAGGTCACATACGTACCCACACAGGAGAAAGGCCTTTTCAATGCAGCAAGTGTCCGGCTCAGTTCAACCAAGCGAGTATACTAAGAACCCACGACAGACTTATACACCTGAAACTCACTAGAGACGGCAGACCTAAGGCCATGACCATCAAATAAAACTCCAAGTAGCCCAATGGCTAGGGCGTCGGACCATGTGGTGAGCACGGTTCGATTCCTACCCATTGCACTACCGACGTGAACCCACTCATAACACAAGCATTTTTGCTTAGCACGAGGGGTTAACAAGAATATTAGTAGTAAGCAAAAAACTCTGCTGGTACGAACCCACGCCCTCCGGAATTAAAGCGAAGCCAAATATCGCTACGCTACGGAGGTTGTCCTACATTGCGCAATAGAAATTCGCACGCCAATTTGAACATAAATGATTTTTCAACGAGAAATTTGTTTTACGTTATAAAAACAAATTTCTCAGACTTACATGTCTGGTATTCATACCAGACATGTAATTCATACCAGACAATTTTTACAATGAAATGAATTTCACTCGAAAATAGCATTAAAATAATAAAAATCGTAAGGAAAATGGTGGATTTGTAAAAGTTACATTTAGTAAAATTCGAGAAATTTTCTGTTTTGAGACCGCAGTTAGAAATTTGGTCAATTTTGAGTGGACGGGCTTGGTTAATAAATCGGCAGCTTGGGATATATTTTTCAAGTAACTGATAAGCAATACCTACAGTTAGACGACGAAAATATTCTGCATTTTACTTGAAACTTTTAAATTTATTAATTTAACAGGTTTAATAATTATTTATTAGAAAGAATAGTACGAATGTATTATATAAGTTACACATAGAGGAAAAGTAAATTGGTTATTTAATTATATTGTAATATGATGAATAAAAAATATGTAATAAAAATGTTTAATATAAGGTTGGTCTTATTATTTTAGGTATAGCTCAATAAGTATAGCCTAAATCCCGATCTACCCCTCTACGTAGTCCTTTTAAAGTTTGCAGAGGACGGCGAACCTTAACCTTCCTTCCCCTCTTCCTAAAGAAAATGATGAAATTGGTTTTTGAAGAAAACTAGTGTCTTTTTATTTCAGAAAAAGAAACATATTTATTTTCCTTTTGTTTCTTTTATAAATAACAACTCCTGCACTAGGGAAATTAATCCCTGTGACGCGGGGGACCTTACAGACACACAACCGATGGACACAAAGTCCACCCAGACTCAGAACAACTCTCTGATGATGTATACAAATAGGCCACCGGGGCACCGTGGTTTATTTGTAATCGCAACTTGCATTCTGATCTCCAACTGCCTTTCATCAAGCAGTGGATGAAAGAGGCGTCGGAACGCTTCTTCGAATCCGCGGCGCAACACCCAAACCCGTTAGTTGTTGCAGCATCTGACTATAGGCCTTTGCCCACAAAGCGTCGTAAACACCGTCGGCCTCGGGCTAGATGACCCGGACGACGAGATAACAACTTACCAACTAGCAGTAAAAAGATTGCAAGAAACTAGCACCACTACAAAGAGACCATTCCATCCGACCCGCCGGAGAAGAGTGCGCCCCCGGACGCGACGCGTCTCCTCGTTCTCCTGACCCTTAGTTTGCAAAGAACCATCCGATGCCCCGAAGTCCGAGAGGCCCGCGATTCGTAAAGTAGAGCGACAGTTGCACAAAACTCCCCTTAAATACTAAAAGTCACATCTTATCGCCAGCGACCGCCCTGAGCCGAGGTCCAAGCCCTACAGGGGGCGCCCTCTTATTTTTAGTTTTTAAACCATTTATTAAGGCTGGAGCTCTGCTCGCCTTTAGGCCCGGTGAAGTAGAAAAAGCCTGGCTACCTACGTATGTCCATCCGAAAAAATAAAATAAAGAAAAAAGCATACAAATCGTTAATCCGTATGGAAATCGAGCCCAAAAGGTCTTAGCAGTAACTGCTGTAACCCAAATACCTAAGTGCTGAATAAAAAACCATTTTCTTGAAAGGGCCAATCTGTGATGGGCAAATTTCCTTCACCATGGCAACCGTAAATGTTATTGGAGATCTTAAACATAAATGGGGTTTCGTACGAGGCGACTAAGGAACATACACCTGATAGATGGACAAAAGCATTTATCACCGCAAGATTGGTGCGATCACCAATTCGCCTGCCAAGCATGGTGATTACGGCAATATCCCTATTCGTATAGGCTTGTCATGGTCTGTTAAGAGGAGGTCCAAGTTTAGCAGTGAACATTATTGGGATGATAAAGTAAAAGCAGGTTAGAGGTGTGCCAAGTTGTTACTTTTTCGTCACCGTGACCGTCGTTCCAGTGACTCGAAAGTAACCGTTAAAAATAATCGTGACTTTGTCACGTCGGTCACTATCATCACAAATACGTGCTTCCGAGGTTACAAGTTCCTTTCATTTGAGTAGTTATCGTCACACTTGTCACTCCGATCACTATTGGGAACACGAGTAGAGGTTGTCATTCGGCAATGGTTTGCACTTGTCTATTGTCTTAAAAGTCTAAATACAAAATACAAGAGGGAGAGAGACTTGCCGCGCAATTGCTGCGGCACGGAACGACACACGTAACTTTGGAACGTAGTTCCTTCTTAAAAGATCATAGTGATCACTTTAGTCAGCGGATTTTTTCACTGTGACGTTATTTATTACCCAACTCTAAAGCAGGTAAAAGTAAAGAATAAGCTATATAATAAATTAGTAACCAATGTGTAGAGGAATGGTTTAACCTAGTTTATTGTCCCTTTCCGTAGTCCCGGCGATATACTCTATATTATAATAATAATAATAATAATAATAATGATTTATTTGCCAGATCAGTATAATGATAGCTGAAGTATGTAGGTACTTCAGCCATCATAATAATATTAGTATTGATAGCCAGGAAACCTAGTAGTTTCCGGCTTAGAATAAACCACGCCATAACTTCCCATCGGTATCGTAAGCGGCGACTAAGACATACTTACACCTGATAGATGGACAGCAACATCTATCAAGGATACTCACCGTCTTACGCGATCATCATCAGCCCGTAATGTCCATTGCTGAACGTGGCCCGTTCCTTTATATACGATTGTTATAGATGATGTAATAACAATCGGGACCAACGGCTTAACGTGCCTACGCGATCACCAATCAGTATTCGTAAGCGTGGTGATTATAGCAATATCCCTCAACGACCCTGTTCAAGGTCTGTTAAAAGGAGGTCCTTGATCAGCAATGAACGAAAACGAGCTGATTAAATGAGTATTAGTTAGAAAAAATCTCCGTTAATAAGCGGCAGTAGCTGCGTATTTCAATGGCTAGGGCGTCGGACTTGCACCCATTGCACTACCGACGTGTAGGTACCCACTTGTATAAAGCATTTTAGCTTAGCACGGGGGTTAACAAAAATACTAGTAGACTGTAAAACTCTGCCAGTAACCTAGGAAAAAACTCATTGCTTTCACAATAGCTTGTCACCTTATGTTTAACGTCTAAGTAGGTACTCGTAGCGGGGGTAAGATTCTGTAATATAAAGGCGAGGTGTTGTTATCATCATCATTTAAGCTGTAGGATGTCCACTGCTGGACATAGACTCATATATTTCCAGTTACTTGTTGGGCACCAGCGTTTCCTTATGTGTTACAACTGCGGTCACCAACCTGACTGCCAAGCGTGGTGACTATGGCAAAAACCCACCCTCGGGAGCAGGCTCTTGTTCTGCAGTGGACGTTATACGGGCTGACGATGATGAGAGAAACCCCGAGCATAGCCCTCTCCATAGCTCGTTGAGCAACTCTGGGTCTGTTCATAAGGCCTATAGTCAGTCTGTCAGTCGCTTTGTCCTAAATCCTACAGTTATCGGAAGTGTCGCCTTCCTACAGCGACACACTCGCTGCTTCCGATCACGAGGACCCTGCGTTAAGTAGATACATACCAGACAAACGTACACGATATACGGTCGCGAAATATGTCTGAATATAAATTATTAGTTTCCATGCGCGGTTTCACCCGTACCCGTACCATACTTTCCAGCTTTATTTAGAAGTAGCTATAAAGTAAAAGAATCAGCCTTACTTACCTTTATATTTGTACGTCGCGCGTCGTCGAATCGTTGGATTTGCATTTTTTTAATACTTTATCCGCCTGTTTAATGATGAACTTAGGCCTCCTTTTATCAGACCTTGGCTAGGTATAAGGAACGGAAGTCGTTGGTTCGATACCCACGCCGGACAAGAAATCTTAACGCCGGCACTGCCTTCAAATACCTGTAGTAACCTACTGGTTTACGAATAAAAACGAACTTTTCAACCCTGATTACCTACTTATAAGTATAAGTAGGTAGAAATAAGTATTTTTGACAGCAAATACTTACAAACATTCTCACCCATAAACATACCAATCACTACGAGTGTATGTATCTCACGACATATCTCCACTTGCCCACTGCGTGTGTTCCGCAGTCGGAAGTCGTCACGTCCGCGGCTCCCCCCGGATGTCGCGCGGTCCCGTGGGACTAGCGCACACTAGTGACATCTAGTGCGGTGATAACATGAACTAGGATTAATACAGGTGAGATGTAAAGAGGCCATGTTGCTTTAGTAACGTATTTTAAGTTGTTTTTTATTCGTATCATCATCATCAGCCCGTAGGTATAACGTCCACTGCTGAACATATGGGCCTTCTCCCGAGGGAGGGTATTGCCATAGTCACCACGCTTGGCAGGCGGATTGGTGACCGCAGTATTATGTTGTACCACACAAGGAAAGGCTGCCCGTTCGGTATGGTAGTCCCTCAACCAACCAGACCCGGTAAGAAATCTTAGAATTTACACAAAGATTTCTTGTCCGGTGTGGGGATCAAACCCACGACCTCCGAGATTTAAAGCGAGCCAATTACCGCTACGCTACAGAGGTTGTCGTATATAATAGCTATTATTACGTCCAGCGCGCGGTTTTACCCGCGTAGCTCCGGTTGCCGTGGGAAGTGATAATCCTTTTTTTTTTTTTTTTTTTTGTTGTCCGGGGGGAAATGCATTGACGCATTCCCACCACCGTTGCAGCGTATTTGCGCGCTGGCGGTGGGATATGTGGGACTCGCCCTCTCCATAGCGTGGTATGCTAAAGTCATACCACGAGGAGAGGACCCTACACCACTAAAACCCCCCGGACACTCCTTCGATCCGCCGTTGGCGGGGGTCGGGTACGCATGAGCAATCCGGCCCCCCGACGGCACCCGCGGCCAATATGGTACCGCGGGATCTCCAGAGGAAGTGATAATCCTACTAATATTATAAACGCGAATGTTTCTAAGTATGGATTGATGGATGGATGTTTGTTGCTCTTTCACGCCAAAACTACTGAACGAAATTGGCTGAAATTTTACACCGGGATAGGTTATACGCTGGATTAACATAAAGGCTACAAAACATCACGCTCCGACTCACTGAAGCAGAGTAACGCGGGTAAAACCGCGGGGCGCAGCTAGTTAAATATTAGGTCTCTACCTATGAAAACCTAAATAATTTTTGTTTGGCTAAGAATTCTAATTTCTTATTAATTTTATTTTAAAAATATGGATTTTTTTTTCTAAAAGTAGTAATTTGTTTATTGATTAGTGTTAAATTTTTATCGCATTTCAATCTTTTTCGTCATCATGGATACGTTAAAAATTCGAGTAATTACGGAATATGAGTACCGTCGTGGCACAAGCGGCACGCAACATCAACGACGTTTACGGAGCTAACAATACAAACCAACGTACCACCGGTTATTGGTTTGCTCGCTTCCGTTCTGGAAATTTCGACCTGACAAATGAACCTCGCGGTCGTCCGAAGACTTTGGTCGACAATGACGAATTAAAGGCGATTGCGGAAGCTGATGATACACAATCTACAGCTGAATTAGCAGCAGCTTTCGACGTTAGCATCAAAACAATATTGGTCCATTTGCGTCAAATTGGCAAGATAAAAAAGGGCTTATGTTTAACTTACCATCAGATATAGTAAAAATGATCACCAAAATTAAACCCGCATTTTAATGTAAAATTGTAACCAAAGTTTTAACATTTCGCTATCATATTTAAGCAAAATGACTCCAAATAAATCATTGTTAACCCAAAAGTAGTAAATGATCACCAAAAGTACCTAAATGTTTTACTAATTTACTATTCGGTTCTGGCACTCGCCGGCCGCTGCCGCGGCACCGCTCGCTTCGCTCGCTCGGCTCGTGCGTTGTATGGCCGCAGCTCTAACCTAACCTAACCGATTGTCATTTTTCATTGATTTTATTAAGGTAGCAGGTTGCGCAAACTGCCACTGCGTTGGCAAAGATGCATTGATTGCATGGGTGATTATATCGATTAATACATATAAAAAATACACGAAAAAAAATCGTTTAATTTTTTTCATACAAAACGGCAATTTCATAGGCAAAGACTTATTATAAGTAGCCTATGTAACTCGGGGATATTGTAGCAATCTGTGAATGTCAATGGTGAAAGTATTATGGAAATCCGTCCGGTAGTTTTCAGTTTATTCGTAACAAACTACCATAAAACAATACAATTCTTTTTCATTTTAGTATAGAATAGATTCGCTCGGGTGCAATGCTATCTATTAAAAAATCCCGCATCGAAATCTGTCGCGTAGTTTTAAAGATCTAAGCATACGGATAGGGACGGACAGACAGCGGCAAGCCGCTTTGTTTTATACTATTTAGTGATAACTCTAATTCCATAGAGTCGTTAGGTATATATGCTTATGGTCCGCCCAAATAATGACAATTGTTGTATCATAATATAGACAGAGACACAGAGATAGTTAAATTATATAGATGTGACTAAAATAATTTTCAAAAATGACAACGCAGGGCATTTTTTTATTACAAACAGACACTTAAATTTTATTTATTTGTAATACATAAACATACCTAACAATATACTCTAATCTCACATATTACTAGGAAACAAAAGAAACGAACAAGGGAAGTTGATAGCAATCACAAAGGTATCTGTAATATTCATGGCATGGGTAAGGTTTGCTCTAAATTACAACATTTTTACTCCCTGTTTAAGGGAAAATGCTTATTGTAGGGAAATATTTTCGTGGCTGAAAATGCTTGTGTTACGAGTGGGTTCACGTCGGTAGTGCAATGGGTGGGGATCGAATCGGCGACCACAAGATCACAAGTCCGACGACCTAGCCATTGGGCTATGGCTGCTTGGTAGAGAAATTTAGAGTGTAGATCAGGGCTTCGCATATTTATGGATTCACGTTGCACGTTGGTACCCCTTTTAAAGTTCCCAGAGGACAAAGAACCCCGTCCCGCTCTTTCTATAGAAAATAAAAAAAAAATTATTGAAAAAATAACCAATTTTATTATGTGTGTGGTTTCCGGCTTAGAATAGACCACCCCGTGTCTGGTGTCGTAAAAGGCCACTAAGGGACATATGGCTGATGGATGGGCAGCAGCGTCTATTAGCCCAAGGTTAACATATTACTGCGATCACCAATTCGTCTGCCAAGCGTGGTGATTATGGCAATATCCCTCTACGATCCTGGCTTGCCAAGTTCTGTTAAGAGGAGGCCCATGTTCAGTAGTTCAGTAGTAAACGGGCTGTTGATGATGATAATGATTGAAAAAAATACCTAAATATACATATATTTAAGTCAACAACCTTCGTAGCGCAGCGGTATTTGGCTCGCTTTAAATCTCGGAGTTCGTGGGTTCGATCCCTACGCCGGACAGGAAATCTTTGTGTAAATTCTAAGATTTCTTTCTGGGTCTCATTGAAAATAACAAATCAATAAACTTTTAATTAAAGAAAAAGAAAGGAACTTGGTCGTTTTTAGTCCATGGACTCTGAATCCATTCCTTTATATTATTTATAATTGGCATAGAAATCAGTTCTTTCTCATTGGCGTTGTTAACGTCAGGAACATTTGTGGTGTCTACATCTTCTTCATCCAACCCTAGGGCATCATCATTTATATCAACAAAGAATTTCTCTGACACGTCTAGCTGCTATTCTTTGAGGACGAATCTTTGCAAAGGGTAAAACTTGCTGCTTCTTATGTAGTTGTTTGTGTTGGTTATTGGCTATATATGATGCAAAATAAAGACCACTGATGCCACAATTTCGCTTACACAAGTATCCCTCGACACTGGGGCATTAACTATCATTGACAAAACAAAAGCAACTCTTTGATTTTACATTCCTCTGTAAGTTTCATGTTGAAATGTGATGTCACAAAACTTAGGACCCCCCTCCCCTTGTCACACCATGTCACACTTCGTCGACTCCCTCCCCCCCTACTTACATGTGACGTACTTTATGGATGGCCCCATACTGTGGACACCAACCCGCCTGCCGAGCGTGGTGACTATGGCAAATACCCTCCTTTGGAGGAGGCTCATGTTCAGCAGTAGACGTTAGATCGACGACGGGCTGATGATGAACCCGCCTAAGTGTCTGCATGAATACCTATGTGATTATTTTTTATTAAAATATAGTGTAAATACTTATTCTATTCTAACATTTAGAATAATCAGCAAACCTCAGTAATTACTAGTTTGCAGAAATTTGCCGTCTAATCTAAATGTTTGAATGTGCATTGTAAGGATATCGTAACATTATAAATCTAGAGCCCTAAATACGGCCCGTATTTAGGGCTCTAGAGACTTAGGCAACGGAGGCGCCGAATTTTTTCGTATGTTTAAAAATCTTCTTCCTTAATAGCTCGTTTACGTTCAGTGCTGAACATGAGCAGTCGTCCTACGTTGAGCTTGGAAGTTCGTGATCTCCACTCGAGGCCCTTTCTCTCCTGGAGGAAACAGACTGCGACTTTTACGGATTGAAGAAAAAGACCCGTTTGCCCTGCATGATCCCAAATGCGGCCCTGTTGTAAACTAAAGAAGCCAACCTGCTAATAGTCCACAATCTACATTGTTTAAAAGAGATTCGGTTTTATTAGTAAAATGACTATTATTAAAATATATTAGAATTTTAAAGTCAATGCTGTTTTGCTTCAAAGCTATTTAGAGCCTTTTTTAGGGTTCCGTATCCGAAGGGTAAAAACGGGGGCTCGCTATAAATCTCGGAGTTCGTGGGTTCGATCCCCACGCCGGACTAAAATAATTTCTTTCTGGGTCTGGTTGGTTGAGGGACTACCCTCCATGCTTCAGAAAGCACGTTAAGCACGTTAGTTCCGATAGTTATAACATCATCTATAGTAATCGTATATCAAGGAACGGGCAGTAGCGTTTCCTTGTGTGGTAAAACATAATACTGCGGTCACCTACACGCCCTCCCTACTGAACATGGGCATGTTCAGCAGTGGACGTTATACGGGCTGATGATGATGATGATCAGGATTTACGCGGGTAAAACCGCGTGGGACTGTTAGTAAAAATATATCTTAAAAGTCTCAATCCCGTAGGAATCAACTCATATCATTAAGTTACTCTTTTCTTTTCTTAAAAAAATTATACCAAACGCATAGTTTTTTAGTTTTCTTTTCATACAAAATTACTTCTCCCTTTTTAATACTAGCCTATCGCTCTCAAATCATGAAATACTATTTAAAATCGGTCTAGTAGTTTAGAGGTAGGTCGTGTATCTTCAATATCATCAAACAAAACAAAACTCCAAATAATTTCTTCATAATATTAGACAACAAACCATAAACAAAACGATGATAAATGGTACGTGTCTATGGCACAGCCATGTTTAACAAATGCATGGTTTAGCTCCCGTCCCATGGCCGGGTCCATGGGAAACTGGGTCAACTGATCGATAGAGGTCGAACTTGAAACTTTGGGACCCCCTTGATACTATCAACAGATTGGTGTTATACAAATGGTATGTATGTGTATTTCGAATAATACCTACACGTATATTGATAATGTAGACGAATCGATCGTACTTATTATAAGTCAAATACAATGATAAAAATATAAAAAGAAAAATCATGACTAATTAATTAGTATACATTTCAACAGTAATGTTATTAAATAGTATTTAAATCTACCAATCTATAAATATAATTAGAATCAACCAGCGCGGGCTGGGATTAGGTCAGAAGCATACAACGCGTCGCGAGCCTCGCCTTGCAAGGACGACCGGACGCTATCCTAGCTTCCTAAGAGTCTTTCTCTATCTACCTACGTTGTGACACCTATTACCTATCGAAACGTAACATAATATAAAACAAAGTCGCTTCCCTCTGTCTGTCTGTCCCTATATATGCTTAGATCTTTAAAACTACGCAAGGGACTATGATGCCGATTTTCTAATAGATAGAGTAACTAAAGTGGAAGGTTTATGTATAATTTATCAGAAAAGCGGCCGAGCGAAGGGCGGGTCGTTAGTTGCTAGTAAACAATTAAAATATAACTTAATATGAGTTTTACGAAAAAAGTTTACATCGAGGAAACGACAATAATAAATGTACTAGCACCCGCGTTTTTCCTGTTCCCGTAGGAAATTCAAGCACACAAACAAACTCTTTAGCTTCACAATATGAGTATAAAAAAAAATACCGTGCAAGTTCATACTATGAAACGTAAAAATAGCTACAAAAAGAGTTACTAGGGGACACCCGGGTTTGAACCGGGGACCTCTCGATCTGCAGTCGAATGCTCTACCACTGAGCTATATCCCCGATGAGTAATGTGCCATATTCAGAGTAGGTACTCAAGCGTTGTAGACAGTCTTTGTTATGAGTCATTTTGTTCGACAACTTTCTGCCTACACACAAAATATAATATGCTTAAACTAGCTGATGCCCACAACTTTGTTCGCGTGGTATTTGTTATACCTTCGGTTTTTTACTATCTCACGGGAACTCATTAAATTTCTGTGATTAAAAGTATTGAAAATGTTGACCAGGGATGAAAGGTACATACCACCAGGCAAAATAATAAATAGGTGCAACAGTTTCGGAGAGTAGCCTGTAGGTACAAACAGACAAATAGACAGAGAAATAAAAAAAATCTGAATGTGTTCTATTTTACTTCCTCCTCTGATCCGATTTCTAGCGTTTTTTTTTCTATGTACAGACAATGACAGACATTCAACCTCAACAGTTTTATTGTATGTATAGATAAATATGTTAATCACCATGTAGCAGCTATGTCTATACTAATATTGTCAAGAAAGAGCAATAGGTATATAAGTAAGTATATATTTTTTTGTTTTAATATCTTATCAGGCAAATGTCTCATCCATCTGGCATCTGATGGTAACTGGCAACTGGCATAGGTGTCCAAATATAAGGACAGCTAGTGCCAGTACAGTATACAGGGTTATTTGTTAATTAAACACCAACAACCTCTTAAGAGGCCATTTTACTCATCATTATGAACAACTTTTACTATACAGTGACAAAATAATAAATCGTGAAAAAAAAATCAGCTGATCCCTACATTTTTGTTCGTTTAACTCGTCAAAATGCAGGGAATAGCTGATTTTTTTTTTCGTGATTTACAGTCACAAAACAATCGTCACAAAGTGTTATCTTTTAATTAGTAGCTATCTTATTATATTAATAGGAATGCCTTATCTGGCTTTAGCAATTGACATTCGCATTTGATCACTCCACGGAATAAAAACAGTGAATCAATAAGTATATACATACTTACATAGAAATGAGGCCTTATTTCCCTTGGTCGCTTTATCACGCGGGAACGGACCAATTTCACAAATTATTATAATTATTCAAAATTAACTGCACACCACAAGGATGAAACTCGGTTGGTTTTCTGCACTTTTTGAATATTTAAGTTTACTTTCTTTTGACTACCCAGTTAGTCAAAAGAAACGAATCTTCAGTAGGTATCTGTTATCATTTATGATGTCAATTTAGTTTGTGGATAATGTCTTGATTACACTACATAGAAAATTAAGAGTTTTTAATATTGTTCACTGACCTTTGTAAAGCTTAATGTTGTTTTTATGTTAACCTCTCGTGCTAAGCTAAAATGCTTGTGTTACGAGTGGGTTTCCGTGGGTATTGCAATCGAACTGGCTATCGCCAGCATGATAGCAAGTCCGACGCTCTAGCCTTTGGACTACGGCCACTAGACAGAATGGTATTCAGTTATCTTTGACAAATAGTGTTCAGTTAATTTTAAATTATAATTATGTTCATTCATTTTGAAGTGCTTGTCTTAGTCAGCAATTTAGGTGTAGTGTATGAATGAAAATCTGAATGTGGTCATCGACTTATGATGTTGACTGTACTCCTTCAAGGTTTTCGAATAAGAAAGCTTCTATTTCCCGTCCTTTTCGTAATATCCGTAAATAGGGAAAGCATAAAAATAATGTTTTTATTCACCGACCTTGGGCAGTCGGCCATTTTGATGATAGGTATTGGACCCGTCTCAATCAAATGTTACGATTTCCCGGTATGATAAGGAAACTCTTACTTTGAACCAATCCTTAAATATTTTCGTATTTTGAAGACTGACTCGTTGACCTAGCGGTAATATGATCAACCGTTACCAGCGAAGTCTTAGGTTCCAATTCCCGGGTCAAAAATGTACTATTTAAAAAAAAAATTGTGGTGTTCAAACCTTCAACTCCCGGACTTAGACCGGAGAGAACAGAGGACCGAGACAAAATGTCATTACAGCGGAGTGATCGCAAGCATAAAATGCATGGTAATTGACATATTTTGTCACGTGATTAAGCGATTCTATTTAAAAAATGACGGGCATTCATTGGTTGATTCTTCTTTGAAACAAGTGGTTCGGTCGTTAGGATTTGGTTTCACACATAAATAAGCTCACGCCTGTTTCCCAGCGGGGTAGGCATTGCAGAGACAATGGACCTCCACTTGCTACGTTCCCTACAAGCATCTTTCGCTTCAGTCACTCTCATAACATTCTTCATACAAGCACGCCGGTTTAGGGTGGATGTTATTTGACCTATTGCGAGGTTGTCTCCGATTTGGTCAGAGAACGTTCGTCGAGATCTTCCCCTTCCGACTGTGCCACTCAGACTTGCCATGTATTCTTATTCTTTATTGTACACACAGAAAAACCAGTAACAATACGTTTTAGACAAAGAAACAACATGTACAAAGGCGAGCTTAATTCAATTATGAATTATCTTCCAGCAAACCTTCCGACTGTGCCAATCACACTTGCCATGTATACCTGTTTTGTCAATCTTTCTTCATCCGTTCTTTCCACGTGACCAAACCATCTCAAAATTCCCTTCTCTATCTTCGTAAACACGTCCTCTTTCACTCCACACCGTTCTCTTATCACGCTATTCCTTATCCTGTCATTCAATGTTAGCACACACATACTTCTCAAAGCTCTCATTTCCACTGCATTAACTTTACTTTGATCCTTCTTCTGCCATACCCAACTCTCGCTACCATACATCAGTGTCGGAACTATAGATAGCATAATGATTTTTCTGTCCGTGGGGAAATGGTTTAATTTTCTACATCCCCTCCACCGCTGCGGCGTTCCCGCGCCGGCTAAGTGGCATGTGGGACACGTCCTCTCCATATGATAGCAGTGGTATGCTAGTCATACCACGAGGAAAGGACCCCACCCACTACTCACTGGATACTCCTCCGTTCGCCGTTGTTGAGGGGTCCATTATCCCATGGCTTTCTGGAACACCCTCCCGCGGTCAGATTGGCATTGCGGACTCTCCTGGGGGAATTATAAGTGCCTACATGGGCTTATGCAAAAGCTTCGCGAATTAAACTGCGAAGGAGAGCCATTTGATTGTTATCGCTGTATATTCATAATAACATCACACCTCTACCAAATGAAGAAAAGTAGCAATAAGTAGCAAAAGTAAAATACTAGAATCCCGCGTGCGGTTTCATCCTCGTAGCTCCAACTTCAAAATTACATATGACCTATAGCTTTCATCCATAAATAGGCTATCAAATACTCAAATATTTTTTCAAATCGGACCTGTAGTTCCTGAGATTAGTGCGTTCAAGCAAACAAACTAACTCTTCAGCTTTATATATTAGTATAGATTTTTGCTGCACAAAATGGCGATGCTTTAAATTGTCACATAATAAAAACTAAAATCATTTGGTTGTACTATTATTCACGCCAATTAATAGCATAGCTGGAATTTTCTTTCAGATTGTTTAATATCAGAATTGTTAAATTAATGGATAATTCTATTCAAAAGGTACAACAAAAGCATCCCCGCAAATTGCACTGACTCTAAACAGATACTGAATTCATTAAACCTTCCAAATGATATTAAACTTTAGTTTTAGTGTGGTAAGGTAGAAATTCGTCCGTATTTTTAATCCTGAAAATGAGAGTGTCATTAAACTTTTCATATAAAATGTGGACTGAGGAATTTAAGACTTATGACTTAAGCATAGGGTTGGAAATACTTCGGTTTATGACGTTATGTATGATGTTTCGCTTATAAATATCATAAAAAGGAGTAACCACGGGTTTTCGTGATAATTACTTTTGATTTTTTTACATTAATATTGTAGGTCCGTTTTCGACTCGTCCTAAAAATCACGAAACTGGTGTAAATTAAATTGTTTAAGTAGGTATGTACAATTATACTCAAGCCTCTCTCTAAAAAAGTATGCAGAGACTATTTCCTTCCACTTGCTACGATCTTGACATATCATTTTTGCGTCTTCTACATTCATGAATCTCCTCATGCATGTCCTTCGGTTTAGAATGCTTTTAACCTGGCCTTTCTTAAGAACGTCCTCGATTTAGGAACGTAAATTTATGAAGCAATACCAGTCTCGCGGTTCCACCTATGTTGATACTAGAGGATGCAAAACTGGCTCTTATTTAGGAACCGGGATTTACGGCTCCCGTTACATCCAGTTATTTTTTGGGCCAGGAAGAAAAGTAGGTAAAACAATGTGATATTTCCGCTTTGACGGTATGATTAAGGAACTTTAATAATCCCACTAGCTAGAGTACGATTTAATTCCTCATTATATCACCTGATTCACTTTCACGGCTGAACATAGGCCTCCATCCATTCATCGTGTAATTCGTGTAGGTGGTCAACGCGCGCTACACTTGCCAATTCGTGCTCCCTATTCGAGAACCTTTCTGCCCCATCGGCCGTCAGTTCTTATAGTTAGAGCTATGTGCCGTGCCCTAGAGCCCATTGCTATTTCACCTTAGCAACAAAAATCTCCCTCGGAAGGAGGCCCATGTTCACAGTGTTCAGCAGTGGATGTTATACGGGCTGATGATGATGATGATAATGAATCCGTTGAGCCATGTCAGCGACATTCTCTCCTACGGATCTCTTCATGTCTGATTCGATTATGTAGCTCGCTACGCTTAGCTCGCTAGCTATGGGCTGTGAGCTTTCGTACTAGGCACACAGTGAGACACAACGTCTCAGATCCATACGTCATCCTATTAATATTATAAACGCGAAAGTTTATAAGAATGTATTTCTGTATGTTTGTTACTCTTTCACGCAAAAAAATCTGAACGCATGTAGCTGAAAGTTTGCACGCGGATAATTATTCATAAGCTGGATTAACATATAGGCTACCACGCTCCGACCCACTGGAGCAGAGTGACGCTGGTAAAACCGCGAGGCGCAGCTAGTCAATATTAAATATAAACGTGGAATCATCATCATGAAAAATTAAAATGTCTATAATTTCATAGGAAAAAAGAGCTACAGATTGTATCCATGAGTCAAACCCCGTTGAATACATCTTCAATAGTTAGATTGGATGAAATTAGTTCCACGAAAGTTACTTTGCATGATTCACCCATTTATACATATGATAGATGATTCAGATAACGGGTTTAGTGAGTCATATTTTATGTCTCAACTGACCAAGATCTGACCAAGTGCCACCGAATTTCGCGAAGTAAGGGATAGAGACGGCAGCTGGGTTTGTGTAAACCCTTGAACAATATGTTGACAAACAAAATGTCCTCATTGAGATTGGCCGCTGAAATATGTTAGGAAGACTGTTATTATCATTGGATTGCAGTATAATATCGTCACAAATGTAAATAATTTTTCCTCGAAATTTGTTTAAATCTCAATTGACTATCATTGCCATAATTTAAATAACTCTCTTTCTTTATATCACCTACAATATTAATCTATCATCATCAGCATATCAACCTGTTGTCGTCCACTGCTGAACATAAGGCTCCTCCATACATTTCCAGCGAGAACGTTTGCTAGCGGCCTGTATCCACTGACTCCCTTTATGAGGTCGTCGGTCCATCGTGCAGGCGGTGGTCCCTGACAGTTCGTGGTCTCCACTCGAGAACCCTTTAGCTTCATTGACCGTCAGTTTTTCGAACCATGCGTGCCTATTACCATTTCAACTAGCTAATCCGTTGATCTATGTCAGTCTATATTTTTATTCTAATATATAAAGCTGAATGGTGTGTTTGCTTGAAAGCGCTAATCACAGGAATTTAAGTCCGAATTGAAAAACTCTTTTATTTATCGAGGAAGGCTAAATAGTTATATTTGGATTATGTATTTTCCTATGGAAACGGGTGTTACGCGGGAGAATTTAACGCTCGGGTAGCTACCATTTCATACCAACGCAACTCCCTTAATTGACTATCAATTAAAATAAATCAATTTCTCAAAATCACCTCCAACATTAAGTAACAATGGTAAGGGCGTCAGGACTTGAGGTGCATACAGCGCATGCGCGACAGTAAGGCTGTGGAATTATCCTTTGTGTATTTACAAGGGTGGTAACACTAGAGCAAGACGCCCTTCTGTACTTCTACGAGCAAAATAGAAGCAGAAGAAAAATACGTAAGTTTTATAAATACTAATACGCAACCATTTTTTTTTTGGTAAACAGAAGAATATTTTTATGTTTTATTTTAAATTGACATACATAGATTATTGTATACTAGACTACGTGAAGGCTTTTGACAAATTTAATTTATTTATTAATTTAATTTGTATGAATACTTTTTTGTTTTTTTTTAGAGGATTCTGTTGCATTAATTTGTTTGTGTATCATAATAGTAGTTAGTATATTATTATGGTTTTTTTGAAATTTGGCTAAGATTACATTTATTTGGTACTGGCTATTCCGCGCGCTTTTACCCGCGTTGATTCCGTTCCCGTGGGAATCTCGTCTTCAAATAGGCTATAACGCTCACAAAATTATGTGGCTTTTTATCGGTAAAATAATTGTAAAAATTGACAAATTTTACCTTTTTACCTATACTATTTTTTTAAAGAAGATATTTTGAGGAAAGTTTGCATTGATTAGGCTGTGGAACTTTTGAACCGATTTCAAAAAATCTTTCACCTTTCGAAAGCTATATCATCCAGGAGTAACATAGGCACTATTTAATTATGAAGTTCCCACGGTAGCGGGTGCTACGCGGATGAAACCGAGCGCGAGAAGCTTATATCGTATATAATAGATGAAAGGCGTACAGTATTGTGTAACATATACGCCCCGTGTTTCTATTACTTGTCTTCATTCGGTAGTAGCGTGATGTTTTTTGATTGTGTATCGATGTTTAGCTACGTTTTTGCCTATCGTTAGTAGTTAGTAGTAGTTTGTACATTATTGAGTAATACAAATTTATTGCTTTAGTATTAGGATACAACAAGACAACCTCCGTAGCGTAGCAGTACTTGTCTAGCTTTCAATCTTGGAGGTCATGGGTTCGATCCCTACGACAGGAAATCTTTGTGTAAATGCTAAGATTTCTTTCCGGGTCTGGATGGTTGAAGGACCACCTTCCGTTCCTCAATTTTTTTTAGCGGAATTAACACTAATTTTTTTTTCTTATTAATTTAAATTAATATGGATTTCCGCAAAGTAACGCCTGATTCTATTAATTATAATACAAACATATTAAAAAAATATATAGATAATAATTATACCAACATATTACTATAATCATCAATGACACAAAAACAAATATTTTTTTATGGTCAAAAGTAGATTTTAGTTAATTTAGGATCACCTATTTATTATATGAAAAGTGATAATCAGATATCAGCCTTTAACCTTTTGAACGCCAATCACTTCTATACAAGTTCGAGATTTTTGTGCCCTCAGCGCCACTACTTGATTAGAAGTAATAATAGTATAAAATAAATTTACGACTTTTACAAGACATTTTATTTTGTTTTCATCGAAAATTGCCCTGTTATAAGCCATATTTTTAACTTTTTCACACATAATAAGTTCTTGTTTGTTTTATATTCAATAGAAACAAAAACGCCAGCAAATATTTTAATGCCCCCAAGTACTTACGTGATATAAAGTAAGCCAGTGATGGGACACGATGAAGACCTCGCTATATTTCATCTCGTTGAAACGATCATAAATACTAGATATTATTGCAAGAAAATGACGTGAATAAATAATATTTTATAAATATTGTAAACTATAAACTACGTTTTATTCACCTTAATCAAGAATAAATAGGTTTTCTAATCATTGTCGATAGTGAAACACCGTTTAAAAAACCCATCCTTACTAAGTGGTTAGTTGTCAGTGCGCACAACGCCACGAACTTGTATAGAAGTAAATCTGTGACGACATAAGCGGAAGGGTTTCAAGGTCATAGTGACTTTGTGCATTTTAGTGTAGTGCAATGTTTACATCTTGAATCTTGCGTTGGCGCAGTTGGCGTGTTCTTACAAAAACATGAGCGACGGTGAATATGTGCTAGTATTTTGCGACACCTATACCTACCATTAAAAAATAAATAAAAGTTTAAAAAAACTAAAAAAACACGCTTTTATAGCTTACCGAACTAAAAAATAGAAAATAATTTTCACCTCAAAATAAAATTATAATAAAGTTTAAGTTATTAACAGACTAATTCAATTCAGAGTAAAAAGCGTGGGGTGCATTTTACCACTTTTCATAACTCTCCTCTCATAGATAGTTGCCAATAGAATGATTGTGACATTTACTTTATCAAGCATCCCACGCTTTTCACTCTGAATTGAATTATTCTGTTAATAGCTTAAACTTTATTATAATTTTATTTTGAGGTGAAAATTATTTTCTATTTTTTAGTTCGGTTAGCTATAAAAGCGTGTTTTTTTAACTTTTATTAATTTTTAATTTTTTAAGGATAATGGGAAACTGTTATCAAATTATTGCATTGTCACCGGTCCTTGATACGTATGCAAAGTTTCAAATTAATCAGACTTCTGGAAACTGGTGAAAATTAAGTTCAATGATTCCGTTACATACAACCCAAGCTAATAGAAGCGTGTTAAAAAAAGATCTCCATTTTAATTAAAAAAAAAAACACGTAGAAAACCACGTATCTAGCTTCTATTGATTGTATTTGTTGTACGTAAACGAAATAAATAATGCAGGAATCGGTTGAGGTTATGCACGTGTAACTCGACCACAGTGAATAGAAAAAAGAAAAATACCATAGACATCGACATCTAGACATCCTTATATCAGAAAGGATTTTGACGTGCAAATTCAAATTCAAATTCAAAATTCATTTCAAATTCAAAATTCATTTATTCCGTAAAAATGGTTACATTTGTTTGGAATCGTCATAATTTTTTTCCTACCGTGCAGTGCGTGACGTGGCGACTACTGAGAAACACTGCCAAAAAACTCAGTAGAAGTCTCTTTTAAAATCTAATAATACATAACAATTTTTTATTCCTCGAGCGCCTACGACTTGATATGAAGTAGAAGGATTACATTTGGAGACAAATAGGGATGTGCCTTCTAGAACACACGTCTAATAAATTTACAATTCTTTTCTTTTATTATGGGAAATATATCCAGGTTTTCATATTGCTTTTTTTTAATAAAATAAAACAAAATATAAAAATACGGTATCAGTTTTAATTTAGCTTCGTAAATTGGTGAATAAACACTTATTTCAACTTATAATATTATTTGTCGAAAGGACATTAATCCCATCCCTACGTTTTACTATAGATACGTTATACATTTGTAGCGTGGCGCTGGAGGACACATCGCGTATTATATAGATGGGCGTCGAAAAGGTTAATGTTATTGACACCCCCCAGCATTGGCACCCCCAGAGTAATTTTATACTTACATATCGTATAACTTCATTTTTTTTTTATCATTATCATCATCAACCCGTATAACGTCCACTGCTGAACATGGGCCTCCTCCCAAGGGAGGGTTTTTTTATATTTCTTACTTAAAATTTTACAAAGTAAGTATGTCGTGTTTAAGAAATTACTATAGCAGGTTTTATTAGGGTAGGTACGAGGGTAGCTCAGTTATGGCGGCTATATTCTTTGAGGGGTAGGTAAATATTACGGCACACCATCCCTTAATGGTGAGGTTACCTTACGTTAAGGGTTATTTTACCTTTATACTGAGAACCTAATGTTATTAAGGCGTTTTAAGGGCTGTTTGTTAATTTTAAGATGAAAGTAATTCTTTTTAAAGTTTATTAACATTTAATTACTCACGACTTCGGCGGTTCTTTTGATGATAAATGTTTCATACCCAAAGGGTTGAATTTTGAGAAATCTTTTCTTAACGGATACAACCGGAATAAAATGATAAAATTGAAGCGGCCGTAGCCCAATGGCTTGGGTGTCGGGCTTGTGGTCACCAGTTCTATCCCCACCCATTACACTAGGTACCGACGTAAACTCACTCGTAACACAAACATTTAGGCTAAGCACGGGGTTTAACAACAATACTATTAGACTGCAAAACTCAGCGAGAAAACTTAAAAAAAAAACTTTTGAGCATTTACATACATTTGTATTTGTCAGAATCACAATGTTTAAGACTAAAACTAACAAAGTATCAGTTAAGTATTTAATAAAAATGTATAAGCGACATTATTTCTCCGAAACTGTTTACGACCACTTTGGAAGACGCCTTCAAACTTCTGAATTGGAAAGGACTAGGCATCAACATCAACGGCGAATACATCACTCACCTTCGTTTCGCTGATGATATCGTGATCATGGCAAAGTCGATGGAAGAACTCAGTACAATGCTCGAAGATCTCAACCGAGTCTCCCAACGGGTATATAGGTCTTAAAATGAACATGGACAAGACGAAAATAATGTCTAACGTCCATGTTGTGCCTGCAATTACGTAATAATGGTTATATATATATATATATATATATATATATATATATATATATATATATATAATGGTTGAGAATACGGTTCTTGAAGTTGTTGACGCATATGTATACCTAGGACAATTAGGTAGGTCCAACTTCGAGAAGAAGGTCAATCGCCGAATCAAACTCGGATGGGCAGCGTTCGGGAAACTTCGGAAACGTCTTTTCCTCCAATATACCTCAGTGCCCGAAGACGAAAGTCTTTAACCAGTGCGTGTTGCCAGTGATGACCTATGGATCCGAAACGTGGTCCTTTACTATAAGCCTTATGAACAGGCTCAGAGTCGCTCAACGAGCTATGGAGAGGGCTATGCTCGGGGTTTCTCTACGAGATCGAATCAGAAATGAGGAGATACGTAGATGAACGCGGGTTACCGGCATAGCCCAACGGATTAGTTCGTTGAAGTGACAATGGGCAGGCCATAGCACGGAGAACAGATGGCCGATGGGGCCGAAAAGTTCTCGAATGGAGACCGCGGATCGGCAAGCATAGCGTAGGACGTCCACCTACTAGATGGACGGATGATCTGGTTAAGGCCGCGGGATCACGCTGGATGCAGGCCGCTTCTAACCGCAACAACTGGAGATCTATGAGGGAGGCCTATGTCCAGCAGTGGACGTCCTACGGCTGAAATGATGATGATGATGAAGCGACATATTTTTCGTATTTTTGTAATGCGTCTTGCAATTTAATATAGTTTTATAACATTTAGGTTTTTATTACCTAAACAGTATCATACAATTCTAAAGATGGCGGAGTTTTAAACCTAAAATGTGACCAGCTATGGAAAGGATGAGAGGGCTCTCAAAAAAAATGATGGAATTATTTTGATGTATGTACCTACTTACTTTATAGGTGGTCCCTTACTACACATTTTCACCCGCGTCGCTCCTATTCCTGTCGTAACCTCATAATAAAATAAACGACCTTTTTTTATTTTAATGAGCCGTTTATGTCCCACTGCTGGGCAAAGGCCTCCCCCATATCTTTCCAATTGCTCTTTTCTAGTGCCACTTCGGACCAGCCATCAAGGTACGCGTCTAGATCGGTCTGCCAACGTACCTATACCTATTAAATCCTTTCAGTGTTACATAGCTAATTTATCGACAAAGGCACAAGGATTGTATTTTATTACGAAGTTCCCACGGGAAAGGATCTACGCATGTAAAACCGTGCGCGAAGCTAGTTTAAAGGTGACTATAAACTAGAGCATTTACTTGTAACAAAACTTCAAACTATTTGCCCTTTCTACACAATATTCAATATTACGGATGTCACAAACTGCGAATGATTGATGTTCTGTTACAAGTAAATGTTCTATTCTATACTCACCTTTAAACATAAATGTTATATAGTCACAAAAGATAAAAGTCGTACGCCACTGAAACAGTCGTTAGTTAAGTAATTTTATACTTACCTAGCTGTATCTCAGAGATGCTACAAGAAGGTTTTATTAGCACGATCATCATCATCATCATCATCAGCCCGTATAACGTCCACTGCTGAACAGGGTACTCCTCCCGAGGGAGGGTATTTACCATAGTTACCACACTTTGCAGGCGGGTTGGTGACCGCAGTATTATGTTGTACCACACAAGGAAACGCTTTCCGTTCCATGATATACGATTATAATAGATGATGTTATAACAATCGGGCCCAATGGCTTAACGTGCTTTCCGAGGCACGGAGGGTAGCCCCTCAACCCACCAGACCCGGAAAGAAAACATAGAATTTACACAAAGATTTCCTGTCCGGCGTGGGGATCGAATCCACGATCTCCGAGATTTAAAGCGAAGCCAAATACCGCTACGCTACGGAGTTTGTCGAGCACGATACCTACCATAAATATTGAGTTTGTTGTTACCGGAATATGGATATATACAAACTTCCATGTGACTGGTCGCTTTCATAGATGACTGAATGCGATGATACGATGTGACACGCATATATGTATTTACAAGTAAATGCCTGTTTTTGATTAAGTTACGTTATCCATCGAGTTATTAGGCGGCCATAAAATGATTTCAGACTTTCGATCACGTGTTCCCCGGTTCAATCCCCACTCGTTGCACTACCGACGTGAACCCACTCGTATTACTCGTAACACAAGCATTTTAGCTTAGCACGAGGGGTTAACAAGAATACTACTTAGTAGTGTGCAAAGTGTCTGCTAGTAATCTTAAAAAAAAAAAACTAGTGCCTTGCGGTTATAGCCGCTTTGGTTTGCTTTTCTGCTTCCTGACTTAATACATGAATGTTATGTAGAACAAAAATAAAGGATTTATCTGTCTGTTTGTTCCGATTAATCTTAGTAACAGCTGGACCGATATTGACAGTAATTTCACTAGTTACTTTGATAAGGTATAAAATACGCTTACGCCTTAATTTGTTTGTTTTAGTTTCTTTTTATTATTTATAGTTTATTTCGTCCAATCTTTAAAACGAAATTATCGATTTAGAAGGGGCTTTATTTGTAAGATAGCTTATAAAAACCTTATTTTGCGCGAACGAAGTTGCGGGCAGTAGCAAATAATTCTAAATTAACATTAAAATCAGTTGCTTTATCCCAGCTAATATGATTCTTGCTTAATGGATAAACTTAGACAAGATATGATAAGGGTTGGACGGATATATTCTACAATTTATAATTTGCTGAAATTAAGCAACATATAGTTATCTATACTAATATTATAAATAGGAAAGATTTGTATGTGAGTATGTTTGTAACGAATTGGCTTAAAAAGTACTGGACCGATTTTAAAAATTCTTTCACCATTTGAATGCTACATTATCTCTGATTAATATAGGCTTTATTTAATTATGAAGTTCCCACGGGAACGGGAGTTACGCGGGTGAAAACGCGCGCGGGAATCTAGTGGGATAATTTTACATTATGATATTTTAGTTGTTGCCAATACTTCGCGAAATGATTTACTTATATGGTAGTCTAGAATTAAAAATACATATTATAATGACTTCGAAGCTGTGTTAGACTTCTATTCATACAAAAAAGATTATATTTCATTACCAAGCACTAGAGATTGTATTGCCATGTACATTTTACATTGCTATGCCATGACACGTTGAGACATTTTTAAATATTTGAACACTTTTATGGAAAAGTTTACCTTACCTATACTATATTTCAAAATTGATTCGATTGGATAGATGGCACTAACGTCCCCCTTAGAGACGTGTTACAAAGATATTAATTAATTTCTATGGCCGGCTGTGGTTCCACCTTAGCCTAATTGGTTAAGGTATTAGGGGCTTTACCTAAGATGCAGAATTCGAATCCTGCCGGTGGTCGAATTTTATTAATCTCAATTTTGAAATATATTGAGACATGTTTAAAAAAATAAAAAGTGTAGCAACAATTCATGTCTTGGACGTCTCGTCAATTCGATTCACGCACCAGAAACAACTTGGCTGCAATTTAAAATTATAATGTATCGGGAATCAACATTATAAATTTACGGGTCTTAATTGCGTTAAATATTTTAAAGATTAATAAGTCTCATTGATAAAAATCTCTCGTTAGTAAGAAATCATTGTTTAAATTCCAAGATTTGTTTCCGGGCCTTTTTTTTCTTTAAAAGGACAACTCCTGTAGTTACTTGAAATTTTAATGCCGTGTGTTCCTCTGTGGCCGGACCACAATTTAGTACTCAGATACTATAGCTTGAAATAATACCTACCTAAAGTCTACTTTCATCGGAATATATATATATTTTTAGTACCTCAAGAGATATCTTTTTAATTAACAATTTATGTGGTCCGGCCGCCAGGTAGTGCTCTCTGGCCGCGCCACCTCAAATTAAATAGAGTATAATGAACTATTTATAAATCAATATCCCGAAAAAAACTACCTAAAGAGTACCTTGCTTACGACAAATATGGTCCAATAAACCCCTTTAGTTGAGGAGTTATTGGTCGTAGGGTGTGGTCCGGCTGGAAGGTATACTCTGCAGCAAGTCAATTTTGCAATATTTAATATTAACTATCCATAAATCAATTTATATAATAGTACCTTTTCTCTACTCTTTGTTGATACTTTTTTCTGTAAAGAAACTATTCATTTTGATTAATTAATCTTTAAAGTATGTGGCGCGGCTAGGGAGGATTACTTTCAGCAAATATAACGAAATTATGCTTTATTTCTTTATACCAACGAAAACTGCATAATAAGTACTTTTTAAAAAGACCTGGACTTCATCTATAAACTTTTTGATAAAAATAAGTTATAATTTACAAAATTATATAAAAATGTATTAACAATTTTCTATTGTTTATATTTGATTATGAAAATAGGTATATATTTGTTTTTCGTATACTTATTGTTTACTTTAAACCAACATTTTCACTTACTTCGTCAAATTAACTACCTATTCATAGGTAGATAGGTAAACAAAAACCAGAAAGTGCACCTTTTTCAAAAGGATTATTGGTATTTAAAAAAAAATTCTAGGCGAAGTCCAGGTCTTTTTAAAAAGTACTTATTATGCAGTTTTCGTTGGTATAAAGAAATAAAGCATAATTTCGTTATATTTGCTGAAAGTAATCCTCCCTAGCCGCGCCACATACTTTAAAGATTAATTAATCAAAATGAATAGTTTCTTTACAGAAAAAAGTATCAACGAAGAGTAGAGAAAAGGTACTATTACCTATATAAATTGATTTATGGATAGTTAATATTAAATATTGCAAAATTGACTTGCTGCAGAGTATACCTTCCAGCCGGACCACACCCTACGACCAATAACTCCTCAACTAAAGGGGTTTATTGGACCATATTTGTCGTGAGCAAGGTACTCTTTAGGTAGTTTTTTTCGGGATATTGATTTATAAATAGTTCATTATACTCTATTTAATTTGAGGTGGCGCGGCCAGAGAGCACTGCCTGGCGGCCGGACCACATAAATTGTTAATTAAAAAGATATCTCTTGAGGTACTAAAAATATATATATATTCCGATGAAAGTAGACTTTAGGTAGGTATTATTTCGAGCTATAGTATCTGAGTACTAAATTGTGGTCCGGCCACAGAGGAACACACTTAATGCCTGTGTCGAAGGGGACTTTCATTAAGCAGTTGGTCCTGATTGTTATAACATTAAGCCTTTCCTTTATGTGTTATATGTGTATTAAGCCTTTCCTTTCCTGTATACACCTGCCAAGTGTGGTGATTATGGAAAAAACTCGAATTCGATAAAACTTTTTTTTTTTATAGAATACCTGCTTCCAATGCAAGGAAACCGCACCAAAATCGGTTAACTCGATTCAGAGCTACAATGTCACAGACAGACACAGAGACACGCGTCTTTCGAGTCGGGGGTTAAAAAGAAAATGCATCTAAAACTTCACACCTCAAAAATAGAATACAGCCATTAACACCAGACCGCCATTAGCCAATATTACATGTTAGTTGTGACATCAGACCCTCCTAACAATATCCGTACTATGGCCCCACTTCGACTCCCGCGCATCGATACCGTTGATATCCCTCCCTTCCGGCTTGGGGGGCACTGCTCATAAATTCTTTGCCAAGCTGACAGCTTCATGGTTTACATGTATGATGTGGTCGTGTTTCGACAGTATTGCTCAGACTTGGAGCAGCATGAGCGGTGGCCAGTCGGCTCTCTGATCGTGGAAGTGATGAGTGCAGTGTTAGTTTAGAGTGGCGATGGTAGTGTGTTAGTGTGTAAGTATTTATATATAAGTATATGGTTATATGGTTTTTGTTTGCTGTGGTGTATTTAGTAAGTTCTTTACGCGGTTTTTGGTACAGAATTTACCTGTTGTTGAATATCAAATGTAAATCGGTGTTGCACTTTACTGGTACGTCTAGAAAGGCTTTTTGTATTCGTAGTTCAGAATTAATCTGTTGTTAGGTAAATATCAAATGTTAATCGGTGTTACACTTTACTTATAAGTTTAGCAAAGTCTTTTTGCATTTCTTAGTTTATAATTTATCTATCGTTAAATATAAAATGTTAAATTGTCTTGTATATTACGATTTCAAAATTATTTTTCCTTTTTTTTGGATCAGTATTTAGCTGACTTTGAATATAGGTAAAGGTGTTAAATGTTCAGATAGGTGGCGAGTACTTTTCCAATCTTCAGGATTCCAAACTAAGTTCAGGTTTTGTATCAGAAATTTACATGTAATTGAAAATTTATGGGTTCAAAATATAGCAGTACCAACCGTTTTACTATTGCCTTAATTTTATAAATGTTTACCTTAAGGTCAATTTTTATGAAAGAATATAAATATAGGTATACTATAAATACTTTTGTATTTAGAATCTCATTAATTTTTTCTTTAACTTACTTTCTGTAATATACCTACAATCTACATATTATATGTAGGTAACTATTCATTTTACAATAAAAAATAAACAACTAAACTGAAAAAAACTAAAAGTAGTAAATCTAATATTAACTACAATTACAAAATACTTTCATTTAATTTTTAGTCTTCACTACTTGGCAAGGTTCTTAAAATGCTGGCATCATTGCCCTGTTGTATACCAGCACTCGGGGAACGCGCCGCATTAATGAGAGTCGCAAACCATATTTTTAGTTTGTAATTTTAAATGTTGGTAAAAAAATTCAATATCATATTGCGATACTTTAGGGTCCATATTTATTTAAAGGTTTATACGTCGTTTTATTAAGCGTGACGTGTAATGACATAATATTAACAATAAATTACACGTAACTTAAGTATTCTGTTATTGATTTCGGTTAACATTAGGTAGCTTTCTTCAGAACATAAACAATACGCATAATTATTTATGTGAAGCTTAAAAGCTACATACGTTGTAATATTGAAAACATTTTGTCATATAAATCATATAAAGTATATTTGAATTTTGTAGAACAAAATAGGGTAGCAACAGTAATGGATAGAAAATCTTTCGTATATAGTGCCTCGACAAGCGAACTCGACAGACCATAACAGAAAAAACGTGAGCTCGGGTCTTCCAGTAAGCATTTCTTTCATTTTATACAAAAACATATTGTATTATTTGGAATGATCTCGGAGTTTCTTACAGTCTTTCTTCTCCAAGTGTCACACCGTAGGTAGATAGAGAAAGACTCGTAGGAAGCTAGGATAGGGTCCGGGCGTCCTCGCTTGGCGAGGCTCGCGACGCGTTCCATGCTTCAGACCCGATTCCAGCCCGCGCTGGTTGATCTTAATTATATTTTATAATGTTAATTATAATAAGTGATTATCACATGCCATATCAACATTGTTTGGTAAATTTTATTTAATAACATTATTGTTGAAATTTAAACTAATTTATTAGTCAAGATTGTTTTTTCTTTTTATTATCATTGTATTTGACTTATAATAAGTACGATCGATTCGTGTACATTATCAATAAACGTTTTGATTTCATTTCATTCGTATTCTAAAAACTAAACTCATCATGATTTGAGTGTTTTTTCTTCTTTTGACGGACATATGGAGTTAGCCACGAAGATTTTGCTTCAGCCTTATGATCTGCGGCTATTTAGTGAACAGTTGTACAAAACCGTATTGTTTTTCATGATTCATTTTAAATTAGTAATTTTATAAATTTCTTACGATTTTTTAAACATTATTCATAATCGTATTATTATTCATCTATTGGTCTTATCGTATTTTAGTAAAGCCTTTCTAGAAAAATATGCTATCTTAGAAATCACTGAAAGAATTATTCAAATCAGACCAGTACCTAGATCCTTTTTTTTTTTTTTGTTGTCCGGGAGGAAATGCTTTGTCGCATTCCCACCACCGCTACAGCGTATTCGCGCGCTGGCGGTGGGATATGTGGGACTCGCCCTCTCCATAGCGTGGTATGCTAAGGTCATACCACGAGGAGAGGACCCTACACCACTAAAACCTCCCGGACACTCCTTCGATCCGCCGTTGGCGGGGGTCGGGTACGCATGAGCAATCCGGCCCCCCGACGGCACCCGCGGCCAATATGGTACCGCGGGATCTCCAGAGTACCTAGATCCTGAGATTAGCAAACGTACAGACTGTTTAGATTTATAATATGTAATTATTATGTTTTGGTTCTCATTCATTTCAAGCCAGCGGAACGGAGATTTAATTCACTAGTCAAATGTGTCTAGATATTAAATTTCACTTGTATTTAAAATTAAATAGATCCTATACATCCAAAGGAGACAACCTCCGTAGCGTAGCGGTATTTGGCTCGCTTTAAATTTAGGAGGTCGTGGGTTCGATCCACACGCCGAACAAGAAATCTTTATGTAAATTCTAAGATTTTCTTTCCGGGTCTAGTTGGTTGAGGGACTAACCTCCGTGCCTCTGAAAGCACGTAAAGCCGTTGTGCCGTGCAGGCAGCAGCGTTTCTTTGAGTTTTTCTATCCATTCAGGAACTTTTGGACAGGATTTGTTCAACAGCAATAGTTTAATTATTACATTGTGCGTTTGCATTTAGTAAATAATTATTGCATTTCACTCCTATACCATGTTTAAATGTCTGAGATTAGGTATTTGGTCGCAATTAGAAAACATTTAAAATATCTACACGCTTTTTATATTAAAATATCACAAGAATGCAGGACCCTTGAGTGTTAATATTCTATGCAAATGAAAGGGACCGCTGCCTTTGATTTGCATGTTTTTTATTTCTGATCGACTTTGGCTTAGCAATTTTGCATAAAATGTATATTTTGCATTGCATAATTATAATATTAATTAGCCGGCTAAAACCAGTTCTATCGTTGCTGTGTTTAAGAGCCGATACTATAATTTGATTTGAGATTATGTTAGCTGAGATAATAATATTTATCTGATATTGTAAATGCGAAAGTAAGTATGTGTGGATGTATGTATGTTTGTTACTCTTTTTTGCAAAAACTACTGAATGGATTTGGCTGAAAGTTTGCACGCGGACAGTTTATAAGCTGGATTAACATATAGGCTACAAAATATCACCGGATTTTTAAATGAATATAAATGTTAAAACTTATTATTTATATACATATAAGTACTAGTTGCACCCCACGGTATTACCCGCATTATTCTGCTCCAGTGGGTCGGAGCGTGATGTTTTGTAGACTATATGTTAATCCAGCGTATATCCTATCCCGGTGCAAAAGTTTAGTCAATTCCGTCCAGTAGTTTTGGCGTGAAAGAGTAACAAACATCCATCCATCCATCTATACTTACAAACTTTGGCGTTTATAATATTAGTAGGATAGACTAGCTTCCGCGCGCGGGTTCATTCGTAACTCTCATTACCGTGGGTACCTACTTCATAATTAATTATAGCTAATTGCTTTCCTGCATAAATGGGCTATCTAACAGTAAAAGAAATATTCAAATCGTACCTGAAGTTAGCGCGTTCAAGCAAACAAACTTTTCAGCTTTATATATTAGTAAAGATATGCCGATTTCATTCATTTACCCTTGCCTCGTAACATGAAACATAACAATTCTAAGAGTAAGCGTAATATCAACCTGTTTAATTCTCAACGCTTTACCTACTCAAAGACTGGGCCCATTTATATAACATTTTTTCCCCTAAACATTGTCACGAAAACATATAATATGCCACTACCAAATAGTCCAATATATTTTCGCGATGCAATATCACATTTTCAGATAGTCGTATATTTTCCCTTTGTATGAGGATAGAAAGTGGGACAGGAAAGTCAAGAAGGCCTTGCTTCTTTGCCTTGCTCGACATAAGTGGTGCAGTGTATGATTCTACTTTTTTTTTCGGACGGACATATTATGTAGTTAGCCCCGAGGCTTTTGCTACTTCACCGGGCATAAAGGCGAGCAGAGCTTCAGCCTAGAGTGATTCTATTATTTCTCCTCTCGTGTGTAATAACGTCGAAATAATTTATAATGGTCGTTTTTAAAACGATAAAGTTAATCTAGACAAGAAGTGACGACACATATAGGACTAGCTTCCCGCGCGCGGTTTCACCCGTGAAAGCCCGGTCCCGTAGGATCCCGTAGGGGGTCATCATCATCATCATCATCAGCCCGTGTAACGTCCACTGCTGAACATGGGCCTCCTCCCGGGGGAGGGTATTTGCCATAGTCACCACGCTTGGCACGCGGATTGGTGACCGCAGTATTATGTTGTACCACACAAGGAAATGCTGCTGCCCGTTCCCTAGTATACGCTTGTTATAGATGATGTTATAACAATCGGGGCCAACGTGCTTTCCGAGGCACGGAGGGTAATCCCTTAACCATCCAGACCTAGAAAGAAATCTTAGAATTATTCACACATAGATTTCTTGTCCGGTGTGGGGATCGAACCCACGACCTCCGACATTTAAAGCAAGCCAAATACCGCTTCGCTACAGAGGTTGTAAAATTTCATAATGCAATTGAAAAATATATACACAGATCGATTTTACTACCAAAAATGCATTATTTCACTGAGTATTGGCAACGACTAAAATACCACGGTGTATGCAACACAAATTGTTATGCATTGTAGATCTAAATCAACGTATTTCCGCAATCAAGTGAGGTAGGACCGCCAACCGTGTTGTTATTCTATCAGTCAAATTGCTCGGATCAGTGGGGACAGCGTACGTTGCTGTGATTAAAAGTTATGTGGATAACGTATTGGCTTTGAATGGGTTAGCAACTGCTGTGTTGGAAGGGGGTCTTTTATTATAAATATTTGATGGTAGCAGGTGAGTCCAAACTTGTTATTTCTATTTTATCCACGCTCTATCTCCATTCAAAGTAGTCCGCCTTTCTTGTTCTTTCATTACGACAGCCAATTTACGTCCACTGCTGTACATGGCCCTCCTCATGACAAACCTTTACAAGTCAGGGTCTGCGACATTGCAATAATCACCACGCTTGGCAGGTGGGTTAGTGATCGCAGTAAGATCCTACTAAAATTATGAACGCGAAAGTTTGTAAGTATGGATGGATGGATGTTTGTTATTCTTTCACGCAAAAACTACTGAATGGAATTGGCTGAAAGTTTGCACGCGGATAGTTTATAAGCTAGATTAACATATAGGCTACAAAATATCACGCTCCAACCCACTGGGGCAGAGTGACGCGGGCAAAACCGCGGGGCGCAGGCCGTGATGTTTTTTAGACTATGTGATGTGTAAATCCAGCATATAACCTATCCTCGTGCAAAATTTCAGCCAATCCCGTTAAGAAGTTTTGGCGTGAAAGAGTAACAAACATCCATCCATCCATACTACAAACTTTCGCGTTTATAATATTAGTAGTGGTATAGCTAAATTAGCTCCAAGGCACGGAGAGTAGTCCTTTAACCAACCAGACTCGGAATAAATTCATAGAATGCACACAAATATCTTATTTTGGGGGCGGGAATCGAGTAAATTACCTCCGAGACATTGCAAGACTCTTATACCACTACTCCACCGAGGCGAGATATTTTATTTAGTATAAAATATAGGTAATTTGACATAAAGTGAACATTTATAGCCAATATACATATTACTTTATACCAAATAGATTCGAAACTGAAGTTAATGTCGCAGGATCTGCATATTTTATGTGAGACTTCGTAAGGGTGGCTTTAGAATAGATAAGGTGTTTTCAAAATATGTGCTTTCCCTTTAGCAGCAGATAATAATATCATGTCCGTCTAGTCATTACTATCACTTGGCCCTTGGCACTTGACACTTGGCCGAGTGGTTTCCGGCTTTGAATAGTCCACCCCATGTCTGTATGTGTGTCGTAAAAGGCAATTAAGGGACATACACCTGATGGATGGGCAGCAGCACCCCATCTTACTGCGATCACCAATTCGCCTGCCATGGTGATTACGGCAATATCCTTTAAAGACACTGGCTTGCCAAGGTCTGGTAGAGTGCAAGCCATGTTGATACAGTCAGTAAAAAAGGGGAAATAAATAATAAAATAAATAGTTTTCTTAAACAGTATTTTGAATAATAGCAAAATAAATTTGAATATTAGAATGCTAGCATGTTTCTTTTGCATAAAGTCGTCCCCCAAAACTAGCTGTAGATACTAGCCATTCCTTTAGGTGTGTCGTGGAGGGAGAGGGACCTCACATCGCGATTGTAGATACTATGTATTGTAATATATTATTTCACGGATAGATAGTTTATCCATGACCACGTCTGGTGTAACCCAAGTCGAAATGTCGGAACAATAAAAACGCAATGCCAAATTTGCCTTAAAATTGTACTTTAACTCTAACTTATAAATGTAAATTGTACTGTAACTGCGATTGAAACCAGTGTCTACTATAAATTATGTGTACAAATCGTACAAGTTTAAAAAAAATCTTGAATTTTGCAGAAATGAAATTTATTAATTAAAATATCTACATCTACGATACTGTCTACTGTTAAAAGTATGGTATCTATTTTTGAAGCACCTTATTGGTGTGTCTAATATTTATGCTAATGCAAAGTCTGTATATGTTATTTTTACAAGTTTTATTGATAAAGCAATAACGTTCGGGTTTCACTGCAAAAGGGAACACGTGTGGGAATGCGGAAAGACGGAACGGACTTCATGCGTCCTAGGACTCTATTACTCGCCCAGTCTCCTCAGTTCAACTATTTATCGGAGGGAATACAAGTATGGAGTTTATTCTTGGGTGTTAAACGGAGTCCTTAAAATGTTCAACAAGATTTTCGTTCGCAAAAACAATTGCAACTTTGGAGATATTAGTTGAGAAATACTTTGAAAGGAATGCATTATTGATAGATGGAATTTTTGTTCCCGTTTGAGGAGTGTTATAAAGAGATTGACAAATTTCGATGACCAACTGCCGTGGCCGAATGAAAATTAGGGGTTCTACTAATGTTTAAATTCTGCAGCTGGTCTATATTTATTATTTTAATTATGAAATTGAGTATAGGCTAAAAATTGCCGTAAAATGTCAAAAAAGATATTTAGTGCCATTGTTAACCACGACTTAATTTGAAAATAAATCTCTTGTTTCAGGTCAAAGGCATTCCTAATCTAGTCAACGCACTTCATCGAAAATGTTGATACAGTTTCCCTGAACACAGAAATAGCGTGGGAACGGGACAAAAAGTCGGAAAACGCGTGATTTGAAAAAAGACAGAAATAACAGAAAACAATCATGGATACTAAAGACGGTCGTACAGATGAAATTGAACTTAGCGTTCAAGGAACAAGCAATAAATCTGGGTAAGATACGCTGTTAATTTTTTTAAGTATGTAGAGATTTCATCGCATCATCGGATTGATGATACAACCCTTCTTACACCATCATGATGGCCCAAGAAGGTACAGATATGGCCCTTCTGGACTAGGTACAGTTATATAATTGATTTTGATATAATTACTAATGTCAAAGCGAATAAGTCTATAGCAACGTATGCGCTATGGAACCAAATCCAGATCAGATCTAAACCAAAACAAGATAAAGAAATTTATTGTCGGATACAGTATCACGTTATCCGAATCTGCAATCGATATTCAAAGCAGGTAAACGTTTCCACTGTGTCAAAGTTGTTTTATTTTATTGTGCCGAAAATATTCTACCTAAGATCAGAAACATCGTACTCTTTCACTTTAGTGCATTGATACTAGCTAAAACATTGATTCTTTCGATGAGGAAAACATACTTAATGTGATATCACTGATTGTCACAATTTCAAAGTCAGGATTTGAAATATCTAATATTTATATTTCTCTTACAGTGATGTGATAACCAAATCCGACCTTCCCGAACGAGGTTCCTGGGCTAGCAAACTAGACTTCATCCTCTCTGTTATCGGCTTGGCCATCGGTCTCGGAAATGTCTGGCGATTCCCTTATCTCTGCTATAAGAATGGAGGTGGCGCGTTCCTTATTCCTTACTTCCTTACCTTAATCCTCGCTGGTATTCCCATGTTCTTCATGGAACTGGCTATGGGACAGATGCTTACGATCGGCGGCTTGGGCGTTTTCAAGATTGCTCCAATTTTCAAAGGTATGTCCTCATTTGTTAACGTTATTTTTACATATTTTATTAGCCTTGGTCTTTTTCAAACTACTGTTAGTACGGTTGAATCATTCCAAAGCAAACAATAGTGTTAGCCAGATTTATATTTAAGTTAAGTTCAATTAATTTGTTTGCTAAGATTAGTTGTTTCCCATAGAACTCTCGCAGTTTGAGATTATGTGTAATTATATATTCAGCAAATATAATACTTTTTATCATGCTTGTGTAAGGCTATAAGTAATAAACTGAACAGTTTCCATATTAAAAACCATGAAACATTTTTTCTATTTTTATGTGCTCCCTTAAACTTCAAGTTCAAACATTGAAAATTTATTGGATTACTATTAGAATTAAGACGTGTATGAATGTGTGACCTATGGATATTAATTCACATGTATATATCACACAGGTATTGGATATGCAGCTGCTGTGATGTCATGCTGGATGAATGTGTACTACATCGTGATCCTCGCCTGGGCCATTTTCTACTTCTTCATGTCTATGAGAGCAGGTATTGTTTTACTATTACATGATTTTACTTCCTTCCATTCATTTCTTCATCCTTGTGACAGAGTTTTTTGATGGAACGTGAAACAGAGGGCTTTTATTTTCTTCAATAACAAAGAAAATCGTAAAGAAAACAATTATTTCAAAACATTACCATCAACCATGCAAAATTGTTTCCATATAAGCAGCATGCTCCTTGTATTTAATATTCTCGCTGCTTCATAATCAGCAGTAGTTGATCACTATCCAATTGATAGTTCAGTATCAAACAATTACTTTATATTCTATCATGGCCCAAATTTAACTATTTGGTCCTAGATTATGTCTATCCAGACAATCCTAATGAATAGTAAAACAAATTTACAAGAGATTAAAGTTAAGAATGACCTTTGTCAGTCTTCAATCCTGCTATAGGTCGCCAATTTTTTTATAATATTATTTTTGCAAACATCGGATAAAAGTAAAAAACTTACTCCCAGTCATATATTTAACATCACACACCTGTCGCATTTATGATTTTGATAGACGTTTTAGTCATTATACTCGTAGAACGATTATGATCTATTTTTTTTCTCAGATTTACCTTGGCGAAACTGCGACAACTACTGGAACACGGCCACTTGCGTCAACCCTTACGACAGAAAGAACCTGACCTGCTGGTCTTCGATGGACATGAACACGTACTGCACGCTCAACGGAAAGAATATCAGCAAAGCCATACTTTCTGACCCGGTCAAGGAGTTTTGGGAGTATGATGATGTTATAATTGTTACTAGTTAACTACACAAAATGTGACACATAAAATACAGAATGTTACAACAATGGTGTCCAATCACAAAAGGAAAATTCTTGCAATGTTATGTCACTCACTTTATGAATTTTGTAAATTTGACCGACATTCACAATTCAAAATAAAAGGACAATGTTTAAGCGGTTTGCGTTCATTATTAACTTCTTTTGTTACATTTTACTTTGAAAGGTCTTCATTTATTTGCCAATCAAAAACATGAAGAGTCGATATTATTTACATTATTTATATTACAGTCATGTGCCATTAACAGCATAATTTATACTTACTTTATTTTTACGATACTTAGGTATATCAAGTTATTTTTATGAGTTCTAATTTATGAGAGAAAAAAGGTACGTATTAATGCAAATTCTTAATGAATATGTTTTTTTTCTTTAAGGCGTCGCGCTTTACAAATCTCCAGCGGCATTGAACACATTGGAAACATTCGTTGGGAACTGGCGGGAACCTTACTCTTGGTGTGGATCTTATGCTACTTCTGCATCTGGAAAGGAGTCAGGTGGACCGGCAAGGTTGTGTACTTCACTGCTTTGTTCCCGTATTTCTTGCTGACTGTCCTGCTTATCAGAGGTAAGAGATGATGACCAGAAAACCATAATTGCATATTCATTGACTTTAACTTGAAATATGTAAGCCCAAAAAACTATACACCAAAATAACAAACTGCTTATGTATAGAGGTGTTACTTATTTGAAAATAGATTTCAGACAATGTTAAATATATTTCTTTCTAATAAATTTTAATACACGATTTAGAAATTAAACTATATCTAATAATCAAAGTTAATAGTATATTGTTAACTCTGTATTTTACGTTAAGTTAGTCATTATGAGGTTTTAGAATTTGATTGGTCGTACAGTAAAATATATTTAAAAAAACATGAATTCACACAAACATATGGAAATTCTATTGTTTTAGGAATCACATTACCTGGTGCCATGCAAGGAATCAAGTTCTACGTGATGCCTAACATGTCCAAGCTTATGGAATCTGAAGTGTGGATCGATGCTGTCACTCAGATCTTCTTCTCTTATGGCTTGGGTCTGGGGACCTTGGTAGCACTTGGGAGTTATAACAAGTTCACTAACAATGTGTACAAGTAAGTAGTATTGATATTAATTCAATATTTATGTTTGTATATAAAATTAACAATGATTACTTACTTTATTGCTATATCTATCTTTATAATTATGTGAATATACATTTAACTTGATTATAAATTTTAAAATTGGAATGTTAATAAATTTAGAATGTCCTCAACTAGTTTATGGTCGTATTAGCCATTTCGATTTTTTTCCATAAAGACTTTTATATAAGTAGGTTTTTTATTATTATTATATTCTTTTCGTTTTCTAGGGATGCTCTTATAGTGTGTACGGTAAATTCAAGTACTTCAATGTTCGCTGGTTTTGTCATCTTCTCTGTGGTTGGATTTATGGCTCACGAACAACAACGACCGGTCGCTGAAGTGGCTGCATCAGGTAAAAAGTGTTCAGCTATTTAAATAATCAAAATTTGGAAGTACAAATGAAACCAAAATTAATACATACATACAATAATAAAATATTAAACCGCTTTATTATGTTTCCATTCTTGCCTATAATTATGAAGATGTGCTCTTAATTGACAAGTTTGATTGCACTGGTGGCTCACTGGTATCAACAGTTGCTTCTGGGATCTGGTGTTCAGGGTTCGATTCCCACCCGGGACACAGTCCGGGTGTTCCTTATGTCCGTTAATTTAATGTTTGTAAAGGCCCCCACGACACAGGGATTAAATGAATTCGTGCGGGAGTTGTCTTTTAAAAACAGTAATAGTACCTCGTTTATTTTTCTTTTAACCATTGTTTATGGTTACTTGGTTATTGTGATCATAGTTTTTACTACTTTATTAAGTAAGCCAATGAATACTTATATGTGTAAATTTATATCCTCAGTAAAAACGTTGACTTTCGTGATTTCAGGTCCTGGCTTAGCGTTCTTAGCTTATCCATCGGCTGTTCTCCAATTACCTGGTGCTTCGCTGTGGTCATGTCTATTCTTCTTCATGTTGCTTCTCATCGGTTTGGACAGTCAGTTCTGTACCATGGAAGGATTCATCACCGCCGTAATTGACGAGTGGCCTAAACTCCTCAGACGAAGGAAGGAAATATTCATTGCTATCACCTGCATGATTTCTTACCTGGTTGGACTTTCGTGTATTTCTGAGGTAAGTAAAAACATTGTATGGATTTTAAGTTAACGTAGTAACATATTAAGTATTTAAATTGGGACTTATGTTCGAGCAAGGTAACAGATTCTCATGGCGACGAGGATACTGCTTGTGACGTTTATTCCCGTTGATAAAAGAAGAAGAAGACTTCCTTCCATATGAATATACAAGTAGATATTGAATTTAATCGTTGCTTACTTTATGTAAGTAAGCTTGGTTTTTAAGACACTAGCAACATACTATTAAATAATAGTTAATTAGTTATCCGAAATGTAAAATATTAAGACACTTGCAACATAGACTAAATAATAATTTACTAGCTCAGTGCTATCCCAAATGTAAAATATGTTTTATTCCCAGGGTGGTATGTACGTTTTCCAAATTCTCGACTCCTACGCCGTCTCCGGATTCTGCCTGTTGTTCCTGATCTTCTTCGAATGCGTCTCTATATCCTGGGCGTTTGGCGTCAACCGGTTCTATGACGGCATCAAGGAAATGATTGGCTACTATCCTACGATTTGGTGGAAGTTCTGCTGGGTTGGATTCACGCCTGCAATCTGTATTGTGAGTAGACGCTAATTTTTTAGATATTTTACACGTGTAAGTTTGTGATTTGAATTATTACATAACGTTGCTTTCTATTAAGAAAGCATTTTAGATTTGGAGTAATTAACTAAACAACTTGGCACGTTTACTTTGTTATACTTATCTCTCGATACACGCTCATTGGGATCGAAATGGTGACAATTATCTTTTTATTACTCAACTTTAATTCTTCTGAATGAATTCAGAATTATAAAGATTTTTTTATGATTTTGTTTTGTACTGACACAAAAACAACTATATCTTCAGAGCGTGTTCATCTTTAACTTGGTGCAATGGAAGGCGATCAAGTACATGCACTATGAGTATCCCTGGTGGGCCCATGCCTTCGGTTGGTTTACTGCTTTATCCTCGATGTTGTGCATTCCTGGCTACATGATCTACCTGTGGCGCGTCACTCCTGGAACATGGCAAGAGGTTAGTAAACTCTGTAGTTACTTTTCATTTATAACTAATTGTGGGTGTTTTACTGGCGTGGCTTCAGTTTTGTATTTGATTTTTATAATAAGTTATCTACAAGTGGAATCATTAAACTAGTATGTGTATTTCATCTCTGTTTGAAGTAAATATTGCATATTTTCATAAAATATTATTTGTTTGATCGGTATCATTTTTTGTCTAATAGTCTTATTTGTTTATTATTCTTTTCACAGAAATTCAATACAATCGTGCGCATTCCTGAGGACGTGCCTGCTCTTAGGACCAAGATGCAGGCTGAAGAGATAGCTAAACACGGCCATGCCTAAACGAAACACATAATACTTAACACTGGATCTCAGTCGGAGGATATGGGATTCGGAAAAGTCATGAACACCATGGTCTTGGTTAGTTAAAATTTATACTGACTATCAGAAATTTTGATAGTATTGAAAATTAATTTTGTTGAGGCTACAGTCTTTTTGTATATAATAAAAGACTTTACATAAATCCGTAACAAGATGTAACTTTCATTGTATATTTTTTAATCAATCAAAAACATTACTCAAAAAGTGTTTTAAAATAAAATTGTAAACCATCACGCACAATTAAACGAATAAAACCAAATTATATGCCAAAATATATTGTGCCATATATTCTACCAAATTATATTAATATACTCAAATTATATTTACAAGTAACAATTAATTCAAAAATGTTTAACATATATTCGTATTTAAAGATATATTTAAGCGTATATTTTGTAGATTTTTAGAATAATTTGATGACTTTCCGTTTGCTGTTAGTCGACGCGTTCACATGCATTTGGTTGTACGATAATTTTAAGGTTATTATTATTAAGAATACATTATAATTAACTATCTATTTGTCTTCCATGTAGCTGACTTATTATATTTCATTATTATCAGTATTAAATAAAATAATTATTATATATAAAATGTTATTGACAAAAATCTGCTATTATTTTTGGAAAGTATAAAATTCCTTTTTACAAAACCTTTTGTAATTTTACAATAATCAGCGTATTGTCAATTTAAGTACCTATTTGTTACAAAATGCTACTTTTTTCTTTATATTTTCATACAACGAAATAAACCGCTAGATTTAAATCTTGATTTTTAGCAGTAAGTGTTAAAAGCTTGTTTTTATTTTATATTTGTTAGTTTGTTATAAAGCTAGTTGTATTAGGTATTAATGCTATATAAAGCGCAATGAGACGCGTCTTTTTGAATCTGAATGGTGTTTTTCAAAAATATTAGAAAAGATTCAATTGATGAATCAATTTTTAAATGCATTTAATCTTATAAATCCATTTATAAGTTGAATTCAAATTATGTACCTATTTAGATTTTATGAAATTAATTACACTTTATTTTTAGGTTTATTGAATGTATATTCGCGATGGTTATGAATTTGGTTAATCAGCTTTAATTATAAAAAGTAATTCATGATTTAAGTTAACTCTATGTTATTGAAGACATATTTTTCATAAAAGACATTTATAAATGTAGAGTCATCGAGATTTTTCAATAAATTAACTTTCATATAACCTCTGTGTTCTAATTGAGACCAAGCAAAGTAATGAATATAATTAAACTAGCCAACAAACGTTTTTAATATTATACTGTAGTTTTTATAGAGAATGATAACAATCACGTTTTGAAAAGTTTATGAAATTAACAAAAATACATTATGGTCTTTAAATGTCTCTGAATCTTTTGAGCATCTATAATGCTTATTAAAATTCTAATATGAATAATGTTTATATTATAGATTATAATTATTTTAAATTGTAATCCTCACCTAATTTTAAAATACGCTTACTTAAAACGAATACACTACTTAGCGAGTTCAAAATATGTGTCTATTTATATTTGTCAATTCTATATTATAATGATAGATTAGAAAAAATATATAGCCAATTATAAATAAAATTTATTACTACACTTTTAATAATATTAAGGTAATATATTATATTCTAAGTGCAAAATATTAAAAGTTAATAACTTTAACAATAGTTTATCTTTGTAGAGTGTGTTGAGAAATTCTACTAAAGTATTAGGTTATTTAAAAATATGTTTATTAGAAATAGGATACTCGTAGCCAGATTTGGATGTCGTTGTTATTTTAAAAGTGTTGGAGTGATATTAAAACAATATTCGTGTTACTGATTGATTAAGATAGATATTGGACACTATTTAAATAAAATTATAATCTTTTACAAAACTTGACCACATATTACAATAATAAGAGTTATTGGAAAATAACTACGATATCCATATTTAATATGAATGTGAGAAGAATGTTTCATACATGTGTCTAATATCTGTCGAAATTGTGCGATATTTCAGATAAATGTGCTTCCATGTATTTTAATAATAATAAATTATTAATAAAGATATTCCATATAGAAGTAGAGTTTATTCTGTCCTATAATTGATTTTTATTCTTCATAAACTATATTGGAACAAATAACTTTAAAATTACAATTGCAAAATTGTTTTGTAATTTTTCAAAATAAATTCTCAGAAATCATAATGGTGATTAAAGTGAGTTTTACATAAATTTTATTAAAGTATATATTTGAACTAAATATATGAATATTTATTAAATATATAATAATATAATATAATTTTATATATTTGTTGCTATTGAAAATTGTTTTGATCCTTGAAACTATTGTGGAATATTATGTAGAATCATACGTTGAAACATTTATTTGATTAAATAGTAGACAAAAATAAATTGTTTTATTAGTAACTTACTCAATAAGCTTGGCTGATTTAAGTGAAATACACGGTTTGACAGACCCTCAAACTTCATTAGTTTGAAGAATAATTTATCGTAGGTATTTATAGGAACTCTATGATTTAAAAAAAATAGGTAGTTTTATTGTTTAAATAGCCCTGAAAGCCTTCCCAGGTAGTAGGTTTTCTTGGTTTCGTGATTTTATAGTGGGAATACGTTTATGAGTTTGGTTCTGATAAATACATTTATTTGAAAAAATAAACTAAAATTACCACCAAAGTAGCAAAGAAATAGAAAAGCATTTCTATATTATTCATTGATAAAGAATTGTAACAATGTATAATATAAATTAAGATTTTTAGATGTTTTATTCGCTGTGATTAAATTATTATAATTAGAAATTGTTAAAGACGATAAATACTTTATGCGCTTACTACCTTGGCCCCTATAATCCTAAAATAGCAATTCTTATTTCTGTCAGCTTGCAACATCTTAGATGTATCAACTACTTGTAGGTTTTTGTTTTTTTAATTATTACTAGTAGAATTTTTTTGTCTACTAGTATTCTTCTTAACCCCTCGTGCTAAGCTAAAATGCTTGTGTTACGAGTGGGTTCACGTCGGTAGTGCAATGGGTGGGGTTCGAACCGCCATGGCAACGTCAAGATCACAAGTCCGACTCCCTAGCCATTGGGCTACGGTCGCTTAATCTTATTCAAAGAACTTTGCTGTTAACATTTGATTAATTTAAACGAATGTCAATTCTTCGTCACACATATTTACACCGGCCACGGTGTCGGTGGTTCTTTTCTTCATCTTTCGAACGAGACCTGAACTGAAGAAGCTATTGGAAAGCTTAAGTATTCTAGCTTTATAAGCTGGAGTACTTCTACAGCAGTCTTATAAATGCTTTAAAAACTACTAAGCAATCTGCGCTAGAGGCCTTATTTTGGATTTGCGGCCTAAAGAAGCATTTTGCGGGCTGGCATAATGTGAACTAGCATCGCAGATAGGTACTTAGGTATATAATATCATGATCAGCCGAGCCTCCTCCTAAAGGAGGGTTGGTGACCGCAATATTATGTTGTAACACAAGGTAACGGTGCTGCCCGTTCCCTCATAAACGCTTGTTGTAGAAGATACTGAAATACTTGGATTGAGTCAAGTCAGACAAGTGCGAGTTGGAACCACGGGCCAAGTATGCCAATCTGTGTACAGCATTAAAGCCGCCTTGGAATATGGTTTTCTTAGAAACAACATAATAATATAGGTATGTTTTCAGCAAACTCCGTAGTGTAGCGGTATTTGGCTCGCTTTAAATCTCGGAGTTCGTGGGTTCGATCCTCACGCCGGACAGAAAATCTTTGTGTAATTTCTAAGATTTCTTTCCGTGTCTGATTGGTTGAGGGACTACCCTCCGTGCCTCGGAAAGCACGTTAAGCCGTTGGTCCCGTTTTTTTAACATAATTTATAATAATCGTATAGGTATCGAGGAACGGGCAGCAGCGTTTCCTTGTGTGGTAAAACATAATTAACATTAAACTGCGGTCACCAACCCGCCTGCTAAGCGTGGTGACTATGGCTACAACCCTCTCTCGGGAGGAAGCCCATGCCAGCGAACGGCATGTGGGACTCTCCCTCCACAGAACGCGGTGCGCTGTCGTACCGCCTAGAGGACATACCCACTAAAAAGCCCCCGGGTGTCCCTGCTTCTGCCGTTTGGTGTGGGGGACCCAAGTACCTGTATCGGCGTTAGGTTATCCCCCCGGCAGAGTTCTACTTAAACTCCCGCCCCGATAAAAGGGCGAGAGTTTTCCCTCCCCTTGGTCCCATCGCGGCTGGTAAGCACTAAGGATGGGTCCCGTCATACTCATACAGGGACGCCCGAACACTGAGGCTTTCCCCGACCTACTAATCGAAGATCCACCTGCCCGAACTGATGATGATGATAAAATAATAATCAGATATTATCTCAACTGAGGATTATGGCAGTCAGATACCGCGGGATTTTCTGTGGGATGGCCCCCGCGGTGGACAGCCCGTATGCGCTCAAACAGACGACCCTAAAATCGTCATTTTGCATGTCCACAAACCAAAAATATCTGTCTAACTAAAAGGATAAATAAAGGCCGATGATGATAGACTAATGAAGAAACAATGTAGAAATCTTTTTAAACACATCCGTTTAAAAATCGTGTCAATGTGTTAACATTTTTATTTGACCAATCTGTTATGGTATTATTGTACAAAATTTTAACAGCAACTTGTAAATGATATCTCACTTACTAGTAGGTAACTAAAAACGTAGCTACGACTTATTAGGTATTAATATTATAAATACTAATAATTTAATCCTTATGGAATTATATTTAAATTCAATAATAATTTATTCCGTAAAAATGGTTACATTTGTTTGGAATCGTCATATTTTTTTCTCTACCGTGCAGTGTGTGACGTGGTGACTACTGAGAAACACAGCCAAAAAATTCAGTAGGACACTCTTTTTAAAAATTATATTAAATCACAATATTTTATTAAAAGTTTTAAACACTTTATGGAAAAGTTTTAACGTCCTCCTTAGAGACGTGTTACAAAGAGATTAATAAATTGCGATGACCGGCTGTGGTTCCACCGTAGCCTAATTGGTTAAGGCATTGGGGGCTTTACCTAAGATGCAGGTTCGAGTCCTGCCGGTGGTTGAATTTTCATCATCATCATCACCATCAGCCTGTTGTAGTCTACTGCTGAACAAAGGCCTCCCCCATCGATTGCCAGCGGGAATGATCGCTAGCGGCCTGCATCCTTTATGAGGTGGTCGGTCCATCGTGGAGGCGGTCGTCCTACGCTGCGCTTGCCAGTTCGTGGTCTCCACTAGACATGCGCAAAATGTGTCAGTAAAAAGAAATGAATGAAGTATATCTTTTGGCTCAATGAAGTAGTCCACTGATTTAGTTCAGTACTTCATTTAGTTCAGCAAATCACAACGAATCAATGAAATATAGACATGCGCTAAATGTGTCATTGAAGTATACTTCATTTGAACTAAGTGAACTATATCACTCATTTACTTCACTAGTTCAGCTTATGAACAAGATTCATTTGAATCAGTTTTCGCATGTCCTTCAAACGATCATCGAATTCATTTACTTCACTAGTTCAGTTTATGAACTAGATTCATTTAAATCAATTTTCGCAGGTCTTTCAAACGATCATCGATCGTGCAATGAACTAATAACGAGAATGATTATATTGCTTTGTACTAGTTCTTTATGTTTTTTTTTAAATAATAAGTACCTATAGCTTTCATTTAAAAGCATTAAGTTATATTGTGTACGTATTATATTGAATATAAGAATTTTAACACTGTGAACTAAATGGACTAAACTGAACTATTGAAGTATAATATGAATCTGCACTGAACGAAAGAGATACAGAGTGATTCCAACTGAAGTACTTCAATTGAAGGATTCATTCGCGAACTACACATCTCTAGTCTCCACTGGAGAACTATGCCATGTGCAGAGCTATGTGTCCTGCCCATTGCCACTTCAGCTTGCTAATCCGTCGAATTTTATTAATCTCCATTTTGAAATATGGAATTAAAACGCTGTTTCGCGGTGAACTTTACAAATACTCAATTCACAGACTCATAGTTACTATCAGAATAATTATCCGTGGTTCACAGTTATAATCGTCCCGAATGGGAATCGAACTCAAAACACCAGGTTTTAGAAGCATGGTATTTTGGCTGTGGCAATTTCTCTCTGGCTAGTCAAGGACTAAATACTGCACTATGATAACATATCTATTTTTTCGTTATGAACACGAAGATTTGAATTTTGTATACATCCTACTAATATTATAAACGCGAAAGTTTGTAAGTATGGATGGATGTTTGTTACTCTATCACACCAAAACTACTGAACGGAATTAACTAAAATTTTGCACCGGGATAGGTTATACGCTGGATTAACATATAGGCTACAAAACATTACGCTCCGACCCACTAGAGCAGAGTAACGCGGGTAAAACTACAGGCGCAGCTAGTTAAGTAATACATTTCTAATAACCTATTTTCTTTAACTATTGGAAAGATACGTTAGCCATATATGAATAACATAGACGTTATTTGTAAATTGAAGTTTCGACGGAAACCTTTAAGTTAAAATAGCTTACGAGTAATAAAATTTAAACTACTTTTTATTTAAAAAATAGGGTTTCGCATGTAAATAAGTAATACATTAGATACTAGCTACCCGCGCGCGATTTCACCCGGGTAACTCCCGTTCTCGTGGGAACTTTATAATTAAATATAGCCTACGTCACTCAGGGTGAATGTAAGCTACATTCACCCTGAGTGACATAGGCCAATGGTGAATGATTTTTTTAAATCGACACAGTAGTTTTTGAGTTTATTCATTACAAATAATACACACACATAAATACAAATCTTTGCTCTTTATAATATTAGTATAGATGCGGGTAAAGCTGTGCTACATATCCGATATTAAATAAGCTTTTATAAGTGAGCCAGAGGACTGTACTAAAAGAAAAAGAAGGTTCAGTTAAAAATTTATCTTGTGGTCTAGTAGTCCGCCGACCACCGATTAAGAAACACTAGTATTAGGTCTAATTTTTCAATGTTACAGCAATAAATTTGAATTTAGACAGAATTTCCATACAAAATCTGTTAAATTTAAAATTTACTCCTTTACTATTTTTTATCAGACGATTGAAAAATCAACCCTTAATAGAAAAAAAGATAAAGAGCCTTCATTAGATTGTTCTTAAACCTCAAACCTCGAAGCGGCCGTAGCCCAATGGCTAAGCTTCGGACTTGTGAACTTGAGTTCGCCGGTTCGAACCCCACCCATTGTACTACCGACGTGAACCTGCTCGTAACACAAGCATTTAGCTTAGTACGAGGGTTTAACGAAAATACTAGTAGACTGTAAGTCTGCTAGCAATCTTATTAAAAAAAAAAAACTTGATTGTAGATGCCAACATTGGCTTGTCTGGCCAATGTTATTTAAGCGTCACAACGCATCATAGTTATTAATTATTGAATTTATTTTTCATTTAATTGGTATAAAAACTTTTTGCATCGCGCCCTGCGTGGAGGCTCTGTGTCAGTGCGTGAGAGATGTCGAGTCTTCTTTTGTTTTTGGTAACAAAAATTTAGTCAATGATAAAAAAATGTATTTTTTGTTTGAAATGAATGTCTAACCGTATTGAATATTAATTTTGATTTTTGTAAATATAATAAATTAAAATAGTGAGCACAGTGTAGGTATTTTACCTATTTCCCCGTGCTCCTAAATTATATTGGAATGGCTGTGCCAGCGTTAATTGTGCATTATGCCGAAATTTCGTCTATATCAATAAGCTAATCAAATACCACACCTCGTTAATGTAATGACGTAATGTCGTAGGCAGCGGCAGGTACTTTGCCTTGGTGTCTAGGTTACAAAATAGCCTTATTTACTGCCTAGACGATAGGCAATGCGTAGGAGTCGCAGACTGTGGTATTACTAGTGCATTGATAAGTTTAGTTTTAGACCGAGAATAAAGCTACAGTTCTAGTGCTATGCTCAGTACTAGTTTTTTTCTGAAACACTTTCGTAGTTACTCACGAGGTTTTTGCTATTTCACCGGGCATAAAGGCGAGCAAAGTTCCAGCCTTAGTAAATGGTTTAAAAACTACAGAAAACTTGCGCAAGAGGGCGCCCCCGACTTGGACCTCGGCTCAGGGCGGTCGTGGGCGATGAGATTGAGGGATTATTACTTTTAGTATTTAAGGGGGTTTTGTGCAACTGACGCTCTACTTTACAGTTCGCGGACGTCTCGGACTTCGGGTCTACGGGAGCATCGAATGGTTCTTTGCAAGCTAAGGGTCGGGAGGACGAGGGGGAAGCTCATTACTAGCATGCTCTCATGCTACTATTGAGCAATTGCTACTTAGAAGCATGTTTGTCGAACCATTGCTAATAATGAGTATGCTTATTTCGAGAGTGCTCAAAAATCGACAACCGTGCGATGTTTGATCATGCTACCTGCCGCGCGACTGAGCTTTTAGCGCGGTTTACTTATTGAACATGCTAGTCCTATCGAACCTGATTCCATTGAAATAAGGGTCAAAGAATATTACATATAATTACCCACCTATGCTAAAAAAGAATGCACAACAAAAGCAAAGTCAGTTTAAAGTGCATGCTTGTTTTAAGCATGCCAGTAACATCTTAGCTTACCTACCTTAGATATTGAAATATATTATTTTACAAAAATTTCTTTAAAATGTTTTCAATATGCAGGATTACATATTATTATGGTGTGGCCACAATATAATGCTATATGCATATTTAGATCTGCAGAATCTAAATTTATTTCCGGATCTGGTTGGTTGGGGTTGGGGGACTACCCTCCGTGCCTCAGAAAGCACAATAAGTCGTAGATCCCGATTGTTATAACATTATCAGTAACAATTGTATACCAAGGAACGGACAGCAGCGTTTCCCTGTGTACAACATAATGCTGCCGCGGTCTATGGCAAAACCCCTCCATTGAGAGGAGGCCCATGTTCAGCAGTGTACCGTTATATGGGCTGATGATGATGATGATATAATATGACAATGATTTGAAACGAAAGTTAGATAGAGAAACATACTAATATACGACAAATTAAAAGTTATTGACTTATCGACGCGGAAACAAATAACTACTAATAGGTAGTGAAAGGTATATTATTATATAATATCATATAGTAAACAATGCAATATCATGCGCAGTAACACAATGCATTAAAGATCGTTACGATTGTAATAGATTATATTGTTCGATATATAATTGGATGCAAGATAAATATGTCGCCGCTTTAGTTTTAACACGGTTTATGTCAGAAATAATAATTTTTCAGGACACTTTTTCAGGACAGGACACAGGACAAGGTGGCAACACTGCTACTCACACGCCTACCCTCCCTCTATTCTTCCCCCGATGTCGCGGGACACGGTCGCGCGTTTTCATCGACACAGTCGCGATGTGGGTAGCGCGTTTGCTTTGCTTTTTAGCGCGTTGCAAATGCAACGACAACGCGTTAGTAGCGATGCTGTTGCGCGTAAGATTAAACGCGCGAATACATCGCTGCAAAAAATCGCCGTGGTTTTAAAAACTACAAACTAAGCAACCTGCGCAAGAGGGTACCCCCTGTAAGGCTTGGAGCTCGGCTCAGGGCGGTCGATGGCGATGAGATTAAGGGATTATGACTTTTAGTATTTTAGGGGGTTTTTTGCAACTGTCGCTCTACTTTACAGTTAGCGGGCCTCTCGGACTTCGGGTCTACGAGGGCATCGGATAGTTCCTTGCAAACTAAGGGTCGGGAGGACGGGCCTAAGTGGCTGAAACGATTGGTCTATTAATACTCTACTAAATGGTATCAAAATGTAGTAAGAGTCCAAAAATAACTACTTTCTTAAGTTAAAATATCTCTTAACGACTCAAACTCTCTGCTGAAACTCATGTTCAGCAGTGGACGTTAACGGGCTAATTAATTAAATACATTCATATGCATTAAATAAACGCCTGTTGTTTCTCCATTACAAACTGACATTTCAATTTTATTTATTTGTATACATTACCTGTGTGGACTTCAATGGACAACCCCATGTCTTCCTATAGGTGTCCTAAGATATACAGCTGCGATGGATAGGCAGCAGCATCTATCGGCGCAAGGTTATATTATAGTTATCATCTTACTGCATTCACCAACTCGCCTGCCAAGAGTGATGATTATGGCAATATCTTTCAACGACCATGACTTGCCAAGGTCTGATAAGAGGAGGCCCATGTTCAGCAGTGGACGTAATATAGGTTGAATGATGTTGTAAACAACAGCTTGCTTGCTTTAAATCTCGGAGGTCGTGGGTTCGATTCCCACGCATCTTTGTGTTACATACTTTGTGTACTCAGATTTCTTTCCGGGTATGGTTGGTTGAGTGACTACCCTCTGTGCCTCGGAAAGGACGATAAGCCGTTGGTCCCGATTGTTATACCATCATCTATAATAATCGTGTATCGAGTAACGGGCAGCAGCGTTTCCTTGTGTGGTACAACATAATACTGCGGTCGCCAATCCGCCTGCCAAGCGTGGTGACTATGGCAAATAATCTCCCCGGGAGGAGGCCCATGTTCTGCATGGACGTTATACGGGCTGATGATGATGATGTTGTAAAGGTATATAATATGTAAAACATTTATTAAAATATACGTCATGCCTTAAGTGCAAACAACCAATTTCAGATTCAGCTCACATCAGCACTGGCCTTCAACGACAAACATACATTTATTGGTTAAAATTTACATAAATATTCATACATTGAAGCTCGTCCAATTTTATTATCTCATCGACTTTTGTTGTGTTAATTTATTTAACTTTATATGGTAAGAATGCCTATAAAAGAGTTGCTATGGAGATAATTATCGTGTCATAAATATAATTAACAGTTGGATTGCGGTGTCCTTGTAGCATAATTTCGGTCATGGTTTTTTTTAAAGACATCGATGGGTAGGCCTAGTAGTATAATTCTCGACTTAAATAACAATGCTTAATGGTTCGTTTCCTGTGCCGGATTAAAATTATTATGTTAATACTAGCTTCCCGCAAACGTACAAACAGAATTTCCGTGCTACTGGAATCCAAAATAACAGCTTACGCCCCGTAATTTATTAACCGTCCGTGGTGCCTTACAACTGGCTTCTCTAGTTGTAAATTACCCCTCAAGACAACTTATGTCTTATTTTATTTTCCTTTTTGCTGTCTCCCGCTTTGCTATGGAGGGAAGTGAAAACATAAGTCTTTCTTACGCCTCCTAATCTCTTTCTGATTAAATTCGTTGCGGGTCGCAAGGCAGTTTAACTTTTTCCGGGACTTGGTGAGCCTCAGTGCTCATTGCCATTACCAGTGTGTGCCACTGTTTATCCTGGCTTGCAGGAGTTGCAGTGGCAGGAGTATGGGTGGGATTAGCTTCCCGCAAGCTAAGCGGTTTCACCCAAGTAACTAATATTCCCACCAGAACTGTATCATTACATATAGCCCTGGTTATAATGGCCTAATTATGTTGAAAGATTTTTTGAAATCGATGCAGTCGTTTCATAATATTCGAAATGCAAACATACAATCAAATATTTGCCCTTTATAATCATACTTATATATTATAAAAATCATAATTTTGCACCGAGATAGGTTATACGCTGGATTAACATAAAGGCTACAAAACATAACACTCCGGACCACTGGAGCGGAGTAACGCGGGTAAAACCGCGGGGTGCAGCTTGTGTTTAATACTAAAATTTGATGTTTATGTAATATATGTAATCATTATGTATAACATGTGCGTTTTGTTTGTTTGAGTATTTACTTTGATACTCGTGCGAAGCCATGTCTGGTGTCTAGTAGCAACTAATTGTGGTCTAACGTTTAGCGACGGAATTCGAACCCGATACTGATCGCTCACGCAGAGCGCCTGTGTCACTCAACTTATATAAACAAACCATTGTGTATGTTTGTGTGTGAGTTTCTCAGAAACTGTTTGAAAGTATTTACTGTGGTATGAGTCAGTTACGATTGTATGTATGGTTCTGTACTTAAATTATTTTTTGTGGACAAGTTAAAATACCCGTAGCCCATTGGCTAGGGCGACGGACTTGCGATCATGTGGTCGCCGGTTCGACCCCTACTCATTGCACTACCGACGTGAGCTTACTCGTAACACAAGCATTATTTTCTCTGATAAAATATTATACCCCACTAATAATAATATAAATAAGACGAGAAAAGCCTATTTAGCCTAATTAAATTCTACTAATATTATAAATGCGAATGTGTGGATGTATGTATGTTTGTTACTCTTTCACGCAAAAACTTCTGAATGTATTTGGCTGAAAGTTTGTACGCGGATAGTTTATACGCTGGATTAACATATAGGCTACAAAATATCACGCTCCGACTCACTGGAGCAGAGTGACGCAGGTAAAACGCAGGTTAATAAAAAACTACCAAGACCTCGGTTCAAGGCGCTGGCAAAATAATGACTATTTCAAAGAGTTTTATCTTATTGTCGCTTTATTTTAAGTGAGTTTTGTGCAACTGTAGCTTTGTTTTGAGGAAGTTTTGTACAACTGTCACTTTCTTTAGGGAAGTTTTGTGCATTTGTCGCGTCTTAAGGTGAATTTCGTACAACTGACGCCTTTTTACGGGAGTTTTGTGTTCTGTCGCTTTATTTTTAGGGGAGTTTTGTGCAACTGTCTTATGAATATTTATAGATGAGTCTTGTGCAACTGTAATATTTTGTTTATTTGACTGTTCTTGGGCCCTTCAGAATTCGGATTTATGAAGGCAAAAATGTTTGTGCATCCATAAGGTTCATAGAGCAGCTTAATTAGAGCTCTTGATTGCTATTTTTGATGACATGGCTAATATCCCAAAAATAACTCCTATAAATTACAAATCAATGAAATTAAATAAAAGTTACATGTTAACCTCTACAACAGTAGTCGGCAACCTTTTGTCAGGCAAGGGCCATAAGATGGTAAAATGAAAGGTGATTTCGCATTTGTGATATTAACCCTAGATTCTACTGATACCTACGTATAATTGGTCATATCCTATAGAAAAGATGAGTATTATTTATTCTTATTTGTTCGCGGGCAGAACGAAGCGCGTTCTTAAGGCTGGATCTACACTATACGGTAGGTATTCGTTCATGCACTTATTTTAATATTTATAACTTAGCTGACCAGACAGACGTTGATTATTGAACATATTAAATTGAACCTTTATACTCGCGTGATAGTTCTGAACTAACCGCGAAATGTAAGGTACTCATATGTTAAACGTCATACGATCACATTAGAAAAGATTATCACAACATCATCATATCAAGTACATCCTTTTTATAAAGGAACAACAAGACAGGAACATTCACCCACTTACCTCATTTTGTTTTATTTTTTTTAAACCTGTATACAGCGTGGTCAGTAAAAGTAGTTGATCATCTCGCACCTTGCGTGCACTCAAAAAATGTAGCTTATTATTTTTTATTAAGTTTGTCTGACCCACTTCGATGTAACCATTGATCGAACAGATTATTGACTGGAATCCATTTATGATGGACGGCGTATATAAAAGCGAAGTGACTATCTTTGTGGCCTAGAGGTCCCCTTTTTTGACTTTATCAGACCTTTCTGGACATGAGCCTCTTCTTTAACAGACCTTGGGAAGCCAGGGTCGTTGAGGGATATTGCCATAATCACCACGCTTGGTATGTGAATTGGCTTATTTAGGTTGGAACTCTGCGCACTTTTATGTCCGGTGAAGTAGCAAAAGCCTCTTGGCTGACTACATAATGTCCACCCAAAAAAAGGCGGCGATTGGCGATCGCAGTAATATATTTGAGCTGATAGATGGTGTTGTCCATCAGGTGTAGATATGTCCCTAAGTCGCCTCTTACGACATCCGTAGAACATATGGGGTGCGAAAAGTTATACAAAGGTGATACGATACGATTCAACCTCCGTAGCGTAGCGGTATTTGGCTCGCTTTAAGTCTCGGAGGTCGTGGGTTCGATTCCCACATCGGACAGAAAATCTTTGTGTAAATTCTAAGATTTCTTTCCGGGTCTGGTTGGTGGCTCCGGGCCTCGGAAAGCACGTTAAGCCGTTGGTCTCGATTGTTATAACATCATCTATAACAAGCGTATACCAGGGAACGGGCAGCAGTGTTTCCCTGTGTATTAAAACATAATACTGCGGTCACCCATCCGCCTGCCAAGCGTGGTGACTATGGCAAAATCCTCCTTCAGGAGGAGCCCCATGTTCGGCAGTGGACGTTGTACGGGCTGATGATGATGATGATGATACGATTCAGTGGTTACGGCAGTTACTTCTGAGACCTGGTGTCCTGTGTTCGATTTCCACCCGGTACAATTATTTGTGTAAACCACAGATAGTTAATCTGAGTGCGGGTGTTCTTTGTGTTCGTCAATTTAGTGTTTGTATAGTCCCTCGTGACTCGGGGATTAATTTCCCTAGTTGTCACTTTTAGTATAATCAATAATAAATCTGTACGGTAGGCAAATTACGTAAAAAAAAAAAAAAAACTTAACCAACATTTTAAATCGGCCACGACCTACAGAACTCTAATTCCTAATAGCATAATGATAAGCTGCGCATGCGCATCTGTGACGAAACATTTGCTCAAACAATTACTTATCTCAACTGTCGTAATGAAAGTGTTAAGAATATTCTAATCTTGTAACAGTAAAGAAATTATTGTTATTTAAATTGTTGTTGATATTACATGTATAATTTTAGACTGTGTTGCGTAATGGACTGGAATCAGTAGGAATGTTGATAATAAGGCTCTTTTATTGTCTATTATCTCATAATAGCTGTCTCACGCTGTTTAACCCTGTAGATCCCGTACCCGTGGAAACCTCTCCATAAAAAATACACTCACAAATAATTGCTTTTCTTGTAGAGCATTGGCATGTGGTCGCGTTGCAGAGATCCCTCTGATGCCCTCGTTGTTCCGTAGTCCAAGAGGCCCAAACAAATCCCCTTAAAAATAATAATCCCTCAATCTCATCGCCAGCGACCGCCCTGCCGAGGTCCAAGTCCCACAAGGGGCGCCCTCTTGCACAGTTTCTTTCGTTTTTAGTTTTTAAAATATTTATTAAGGCTGGAGCTCTGCTCGGTTTTATGCCCGGTGAAGTAGCAAAAGCCTCGTGGCTAACTACGTAGGTATGTCCGTCCGAAAAAAAGCTATGATCGCATAGAGTTAACTTATAGTAATAAGAATGTTTGGATAAAAACTCAACGGTGTAAATCAAGAAAACAATAAAGAGTAGGGTAGTACAGTCCTCACTACGTCGAAAACGCTCCAACAAAGCATGAGAACAGCCTAGCATGGAACAGCCCTTTATCAAGGACATAAATCGCACTCAGCGGGTGGGAAAGATGTAACAGTTGAGCCATGGTAAATCTTTACCATAAGGCAATAAATATCGTATGATTAATACTACGCATGTACTATAAATTGTAGTTTATTTTCGCAATTAAACATGTACTAGACTTTGCGCGTAAGGTCACAGTGTGGATAGAGGAAAAAATGTATGTACAGTCAGCAAAAGAGTTAGGTTGTCACCAAGTGAAACGCATTTACAATTTATATGTACACGTTTAAGAGAACAGTTCACTATTATGTATATTTTGTTAACAGCGAACTCTTCGCCCGAAAAGAATTAACGGATGTGGACGGTGTAAACCTATCTCTTTTGTTGATTGTACATGGATAGTATAACGTTAAATATTTCAAAAAAAAATATATTGAAAGGTGAACGGGCCTTCGAGTTAGGAAGCAGGAATTTATATATGTATACAATTTCTTTGAAAACTTTCATAGTCTAGTGATGATGGGAGATCGTGAGTTCTATTCTTGAGCAGTAGAAAAGGCTTCATTTTATCGGGAAAATATCATAAACACTGGGGTTACCATCTTTGACAAAATAATGTTAAATGGGCAGGTTGGAGGCAATTCCAAGGCATAGAAGATTTGGCCTTCTGTATATTATTATTAACTATAAGTGTGCAAAATTTCATCCTCCTCCGTCCGCGCACTTTTGCAGGTTTTGTGCCAAATTTCATCTAAATCTATTTCCGTGATTGAATAAAAAACATTCTACTAGTACAGTATGTAAAGTATTTTTCGGATAGATATAGACTGAAATATGGCATATTTTGTACATGTCCTGGCATACCGCTTAGTAAGTCGATAGTGGGAGGGCACATAGAATATACCTATGGTAGAAGGGAGGATTTGTGCGTTTAATGCCTAAAGCTATCATAAGGCAATTTACTAACTATGTACATGTGTAAAGGTCATTTTCAAAATTAAAAAATCTATTCTAATATTATAAAAAGGAAAGATTTTATTGTTTGTTTGTTTGCATTAAGGCTTAGAAACTTCTGGACCGAGTTCAATAATCCTTGAACCATTCGAAAGCTACGTCATCAAAGAGTAGCTTAGGCTATTTTTACTATGAATTTCCTACGGGAATGTGAGTGAAACCGGGCGGTTTCACTCACATTCCCGCGGGTAGTTAGTATTCTCGAAACTAAGGATAAAAAAAAGTGTTACAAAGATGGCGAAAGATCTTTTTGCCAAAAATTTTTTATTGATTTAACACTTGACATTGAAAAAATTTTAACATGTATTTTAAAAATGTTGTTCCCGAAGTTGAAATTCTGCTTTCAAATAATAAAAACCCACGATTTTATTAGTAATTAAAAAACCCTCACATTTGAAATGTGTTAAATATATTATCATTACCAAACGCACGTTATTCCTCTATTAATCTATTTAGCTCCAATCCTGTGAGTCACAAAAAATGCACGCATGTGTGTCGGGTCTGTCATAAAATAATCTATGTCAAGACAGAGACGGTTGCAACGCGCGACAGAAATAGACTTCGTTCTGAACGCGCCGACAACGCACCCAATCCTGCGCACCGCGATCGAAATCCGAATTCGAATTAAAGGATCCATTTTAAAATTATAAATTAAAAAATAAAGAGAGATTTCTAGTTCTTTTTTTAAGTTATAAAATGGCGTGGAGATTAGATATTTAGAGTGGATTAAATAGACTTTTAAGTTTATTTTTTTAAACAAGTGAAGATGCGGTATTTTGCAGTGTGTATGCTCGTCTTTGTGACCTTGTGCCGGGATGTTTATGGTAAGTTCATTGATTTACATATTTTTTGGTTTTGCTGTAACTTAATGGAAATAGAAAAGAGAAATAATGAGCTTTGATTAAGCTAAAGTGTTTCTAATTTTCTAGAATAGGTATTTACAGATAATTATACTTATAAAGTCTGTAAAGCTTAATTAACGTGAGATATGTTTAGTTTTTTACTTTTTAGATAGTAATTATTTAAGTTGAAATGTTCACACTTTAGGTAAGTAGGTATAACGGATAATTTGATCGAAAATGCCTTTTCCAATCTCATAAATTGATGCATTATTTATTTAGCGAATCTAAAAGGCAATAATAAATTTAGTTTAGTCATTATTAGGCCAAAATCTTAGAAAAGGCCTTGTAAATATATTTCTTCTTAATTTTATATTTGTTAGCATTGTATTGAAATTCGTTGGTTTACTACTGAAAATTACTTATAGGATATGAACAAATACCTGCTATTGCCTACTTTAAGGACAATACTTTATATCGGTCAAGAATTTACTTTAAGATATAAAATACCTATTGTATATTATTACAAAATATATATTTTTTTTAGAAAATTATACCAGTTTGGAATAATTTTCGACTAAAAATATTTTGTGGTATTCTATAATCTAGGGGCAGTGCCCCAAACAAGACGAGAAAGAAAAAAATAAAAAGGTGCACGGCCGTACCTATCTTTTCTCGTTAGTTTATCTCATAGGTTTATAAGAATTTGGTATAATTTTCGTCTTACGTCAGTTAAGAATAACATGCATTGTAATATTTATTAAAGTTTACTACTTGAATGCTATAGGACGATTAAATCTATCTTAGGACGATATTTATCTTCTTCTATCGTTTTCAAAAACAAAATAAATGTTGTTAGTGGGCATTTTAGTGGAATCTGCGATGCTATTTAAAAATAAATTGGTAGCATGTTAAATTTCATCGGATTAACATTCTTTATTAAATAACCAAAGGGCTTTAAATACCTTGAAACTGATTATTTCCGTAACTATATTCCGGGCCTTGACGAGCATTTTCACGTATATAATTGCGGTTTTAATTTCTTCTTATAATAATAATAATTGGTTAATTGCAAAGAATATCACAGGACAGACAGTCGGACTTTGCAGTCTGTAGATTTGTATGATTTGATATTGCCTACCTACTACTGTTAATTACGTAGTCGGATATCTTATAGAGTAAGAATTATCTGTTTGTTATAGTATTTTATTATTTATTATTTTATCTTCTTACATTGTAATTCTGGCAAGTACCTGCAAGTGTATGTAAATACTTAAGTGCTGAATAAAAAATCATTATTTCGTTATTTCATAAAGCTCCAGTCCCCATAGGAACTTCATCATAAAACATAGCCCACGTTAGTCCTAGATAAAGCATTAAATCGGTGCCGTAGTTTTGAGTTCTAGAGGCATGGCAGTGCCCCCTCCAAATCGAGCAAAAAAGCCGTATCATCTTTATCTCGAAGCAATTACGACCATTTTCGACAATTTTCGATAACTTCGGTGTGGATGAAACTAGAAACCTGAATTTTCAGAATTTTATATTAAATGTAATTGTTTCGTGCGATTGCCAAGTCATTCTGTTTTTTTAAAACAATAAATATTTTAAATATTTATATGGACACTATAAAATGTTGTCCCTAAACAACTTTGAGATTCATATAATACCAAGTCGGTTAATTTACTGACTGATTTAACGAACCGACTTGGTGTTATATATAAATCTCACAACTTTTAACGGTAGAAGAACTTAGTTTCCGAAACTTATTAGTTATGTTTTTGACGAAATTTATTTTACACAAACAAAAATACTAAAATCCAAAAATGAAACTCTCCTTCCTTTATAATATTAGTATAGACCACACGTGCTCTTTAAAATAACTATTAACAGTTAATAAATAATATGTATATAAATTGTTTATGTTATTTTTATGACAGCTCCATTAAATATGCTTGGTGGGAACCCAATTAACTCAAACATATTGATCGTTATTTAGGTTCCCACTTGAATATTGGTAGGTAGAGACGAGACGTACTCTGGTATTTTCAACCTGATTTACTACAAATCCGTGTGGTTTTACGGATTGGTATAGACCGCCCCATGTTCTCCCATGGGTATCTTTGACTATCTATCAGCTCAAAGAAACTCCCATCTTACTTCTATCAACAATCCGCCTGCCAAGCGTGGTGAATATCCCTCGAAAACCCTGGCTTGCCAATATCTGTAAAACAGAATGTTCAGCAATGAACTTTAAAATAATAGCGAGACTGTTAGGCTTAGGAAGTTATCAAGTTTTTGATTTGAAGATACGGAACCTTAACCTGAATTATAGCTCTTATTTATCTACCTATATATTATTATGCATAATTAAATCGAAAATCAATGTCAAAGCCACAAACATTAAACTCGTGATTGATCACTGGACCCTATCTGAATACTGATAAGGAATAACTTTGCGCATCAAATTTATGGTCATTTAATCCATTAATATTCTGTTTGGATAGTTGTAGTAAAGTTATACTTAGAGTATTCTGTAGATGTTCTCGGATTATTGAAGATATTTAGTTGATCCTTGTATTGTTACAACCAATTTTGTTAATCAGAGCGGAAAACTACCAGTTTAAGCCTCATTTTCTAGAACAGGTGTCTCCAAACTTTGAAGCCTTAAGGCCTGAGCATTTCAGTATGTTTCAAGGGCCAAATCAGTATTATTTTTCTCCCCTGAACTGTACTGGTATTTCTACTAGTCGCAAAGTGCCCGATCTAAGCAAACATAAGCTTTTTGGTATTTCAATTACCATTGTGTATTGCGAACAACATTTAGTGGCGAGTAGAAGTTATCACAGAAATAGTGCTAACAATAAGTGTCTAAACACACTATACCGACCGAACGTCGTAGTCAATGCGTCTGCTATGCTATTTCGTGTACAACAATACCATTCTCAGGCATAAATTCAGTGGCAATGTATCCCTTATAGCAACACGTCATACGTTACAGAAGTCTGCGTAATTTTCGCGGGTATGATCTTTTTTTTCGGACGGACATATGCAATTAGCCACGAGGCTTTTGCTGCTTCACCGGGCATAAAGGCGAGCAGGGCTCCAGCGGTAAATGGTTTAAAAACTACAAACTAAGCAACCTGCGCAAGAAGGCGCCTCCTGTGGGGCTTGGACCTCGGCTCAGGGCGGTCGCTGGCGATGAGATTGAGGGATTTTGACTTTGTATTTTAGGGAAGTTTTGTGTAACTGTCGCTCTACGTTACAGTTCGCGGGCCTCTCGGACTTCGAATCTACGAAGGCATCGGAAGGCAGGTATGATCGGTGAAATAGGTCGGATCGTTAAAACAGCCGCGTAAGTTAGGCATAGTGTGCTTATACACTAAGACATTGGCTGTCATGGACTAGATTGATGATACTAGCGGGTCGGATTTGGCCCGCGAGTCGTAGTTTTGGTCTAAAAGACAACCTCCGCAGCGTAGCGGTAATTGGCTCGCTTTAAATCTCAGATGTCGTGGGTTCGATTCCTGGATTTACTGGACAAGAAAACTTTGTGTAAATGCTAAGATTACTTTCCGGGTCTGGTTGGTTGAGGGACTGCCCTCCGTGCCTCGGAAAGCACGTTAAGTTGTTGGTCCCGATTGTTATAACATCATCTATAACAATCGTATATCAAGGAACGGGTAGCAGCGTTTCCTTGTGTGTTACAACATAATACTGCGGTCAACAACCCGCCTGCCAAGCGTGGTGACTATAGCAATACCCTCCCCCGGGAGGAGGCCCATGTTCATGTTCAGCAGCGGACGTTATACGGCTGATGATGATGATGGTCTAACAGATCTTAGGTTCAATTTCGATTTTACCGCGTGTAAAACCCCGATGATATAAAAACAGCTATTCTGCTTCAAATATTCGATACCTTTCCCGTTGATAATCAATAATGTATTAATTACATTTTAGTTTTTAGTTTAGTACTTAGTAACGTAGCTTTTAAAGTTATTATAGGTATCACGTTTAACCCTATATTTAAAATTACTAAGAAACTAACCGTAACTTTAGATTAAATATGAAAAATAAAGCGTTTTTCAACTCGCGGTCGTGATGCACGGAAATTAACTCAAAGTGCCAATTAGAGAAAAAGAAAAATAGTTGCAAGTACTGTTCGATTGTATTACCTACACTACTGCACTAAACTACTTCGCTAAACACTAGATCAATGTGAATCGGAGTTTAAAGTTGTATAACTGGGCGTTTCTAAACCTAAACCATATAAGTTAAGACTAGGTATCAGCGATAATTTATTAATCTATTTATTAGAGGTGTAGTCTCGGAATCTAGATTGTTAATTATAACCGGTGCATGGAGAAAGCTTTGAAAGTTATATTACCTACAAGTGATATATACTAGATAACATTATCTATGGTAGAGCGGAACATAGTCTTTTGTTTGTTTATTGTAGTTTATATAATAATCTTTATAATGTACCTATTGTACATTATAAATGAATGAACCTTTGATGCCGCGTTCATAACGTCACGCACTGCATGGTAGAGGAAAAAATAAGACGATTCGAAATAAAAGTAACCATTTTTACGGAAAAATAAAAAAAAAGTAGGGGAGAACCTGTAGGATTCGTACACTTTTTACTTTTAGCCGTATAATAATAAAAGTATTCGTCATATTAAAATAAATTTAATGCCCTTATATACCCTATATATGTGGTTTTAATTGTAGTGATGCTTAGTTTTGATACAAACAAGCATGGCGGAGTTATATTCACCGGGCATACATGCGAGCAGGGCTCTAATCAAATCCTACTTATATTATAAATGTGAATGTTGGTATGTGTGGATGTATGTATGTTTGTTACTCTTTCACGCAAAAACTACTGAATGGATTTGGCTGAAAGTTTGCACGCGGATAGTTAATAAGCCGGATTAACATATAGGCTTCAAAATATCACGCTCCGACCCACTGGAGCAAGTGACGCGGGTAAAACCGCGGGGCGTAGCTAGTGGCTCATAAACTACAAACTAAGCAACCTGCGCTAGGGCCAGTGCTGGATTAAGCCAGCGCCGGGCCTATAGCAAATTCTGAATTCTGTCCGGAGGCCCCTCTTAGTAATGACTCAGCACAGAAGCAGCATGATTCGGATCCTTAGGATTATTTATTGGATCCAATTTCTTGTTTGCGCACGTATCTTGGTGTTCGGGGCCCGTAGCATTTGCTACTCTTGCACTGGCTAATCCGCTAATCCGGCACTGGCACTGGCACGTCTACGAGGGCATCGAAAACTTCTTTTTAAATTGAGGATCGGGAGGCCGCAGTATTATGTTCTAACACTAAAGGAATCTCTAATATCAATGATAGTTGTCCTAAAATTGCAGTTCCCGCTATCTCCACTAGTGCCGTTGGAATAAGCACTCGGGGTGTTAACTTGTGATAGACACAAACCCCCTCACTCAGTCAAGGGTGTCTAGAACACAATCTTATTTGACATATTACCGATTTTCAGAAGTTAAGGATGACATTATAAACAAATTTTGTAAGTGTTGATTCTTCTACTGCTGCACTGAAGTCCTTACAGCCCGTTTACGTCCACTGCTGGACTTAAGCCCACAAACTTAGGATTGTAATAGGTAGGAGATTGTTAAACCACTTTCCCCACACTCACGCTTGGGAGGCGGGTTGTTCGCAGTATTTTTTACAGGACATATGTAGTTAGCCCCGAGGCTTTTGCTACTTCACCGGGCACATGGTGTCCGCAGTCAGATGTAAAGTAACCGTGAGTTGATAAGCGCTGCTGCCCTTCCATCAGGTGTCCATCCTATGGCAAGACATGGAGTGGGTTTATTCTAAGCCAGAAACATACAAAAGCGCAGGTTTTAATAGTCATACCTTTTGAACAGTGGTAATTAATAAGTTAAATACGATTTTTATCTGCATCAGTGGCGGAGACATTTTTTTTTTCTGACGGACATAAGTTGTTTGCCCTGAGGCTTTTGCTACTTCACCGGGCATAAAGGCGAGCAGAGCTCTAGCCTAGATAAATGGTTTAAACACTACAAACTAAGCAACCTGCGCAAGAGGGCGTCCCCTGTGGGACTTGGACCTCGGCTCAGGGCGGTCGCTGACGGGGAGATTGAGGGATTATGGCTTTTAGTTTCATTAGGGGAGTTTTGTGCAAATGTCACTCTACTTTACAGTTCGCGGGCCTCTCGGACTTCGGGTCTAAAAGGGCATCGGAAGGTTCTTAGCAAACTAAGGATCGGGAAGCCGAGGGGGTACGGGCCGCGTTCGCGGGCGCACTCTTCTCCGGTGGGTTGGATAGAGTGGTCTCTGTGTAGTGGTGCTGTGGCGGAGACGCGTTATAAATTTACCTTATGGAAAAATGGGACCGAAGTAAATAAAGTATTGCACGAGTAAATGTGTAAAACACCACGTGTATCCAAGCTCTGCCCTTTGATAAACAATTCCTGATTAAGAACAGCGAAGATAAATCCACTTTATAAACACGTAACACTTTAAAATTCATTAAAATTAGGGCGCTGAAATTTATCCAGCACTCTTTTTGATGTAAAGTAAAATCAACCATAAATCATTGAATTTAGAGTTGAGTCTTCAATGAAATTAGGACGCTGAAAATAATCCAAGAGTCACTTTACGTCAATGTAAAGTCAACCTTTAATCTATGACGATAAAGTTGAGTTTTGAATAGTTTTTAAGACGTGTTTATGGGTAATGTCGTCGACAGTTTACGTTACAACTTTAGTGTTCCGTAAAAAGTTTATGAAACCAACGGTTATTGAGATGAACTGTCTAGGTGATGTTTGTAATTTTTATCGAGATAATGTAATCTTAGGCAGTTTGTTTACTAAATACTTTAAGTAAGGCTATTGTTATTAAAAGGGGAAGTAAAGCGCTTTTTTGCTCATGTTTTGTAATATTTTCATCTTGTCTTTCTATATCCATTTATGTAGGTAGTAAGTTTAAGTAATAAATATATATAGTGAGGGACATCCCTCCATGCCTCTGAAAGCACGTTAAGCCATTGGTTCCGATTGTTATATAACATCATCTATAACAAGCGCATACCAGGGAACGGGCAGCAGCTTTTCCCTGTGTATTACAACATAACACTGCCTGCTGCCAATCCGCCTGCCAAGCGTGGTGACTATGGCAAAACGCTCCCTCGGGAGGAAGCCCAAGTTCAGCCCTAGATAAGGCAAATGACCGGGGAATTGATGTGGCCAAATACTGGTCAAGTTTGATTTAGATTACTGAATAGCCTTTCGACTCGAGAAGAAGACGCAGTGAAATATGTACGGGGTGATGATGATTAAGTATAAGTATAAAGGGTGTCCCAAAAGGTTACGTAGCTGGGAAGGGAGGTGATAGGGGAGGTCACAAGGGTCACCAGAAAAATAAAATTTATTTAAAGAAATAAATGGCATTTTTTTTAAACTAAAAATTTTACTCCTTAAAGGTGGGGGCCTCTAATATCGAACATGTGACCCATCTTTAACCAACTTTGATATCGTAGGTAGAATTGAAGAAAAGATAATAATAATATGAACTATCGTAGTTTTAAATCTTACCCCCGTGAGGTAGCTTGCCTTAAGACCTAGGACTTCCGCTACTGCTATTACCTACCATTTCAATAAAATATTGAATAGACACATACATCGAAATCACAGTTTTTTCTATGTAAAGCAAGCAAGCATTGCAAGAAGATGTACCTAAGCACTTCGCATAACTAAAGGTTGCAATACGAATCCCATCAAAGCAAACATTTATTTTAATACCTATCAATATTAATTCAACCGATATTTGGCAATATCGGTTGAATTAATATTGATAGGTATTAAAATAAATGTTCATACATTTATGTAACGATTTGTTTTGTTGACGGTTGGCCAATAGAACAAAATACTTTGGATACTTTACACAGGAGATACCTACGTCTATTTTGTATTCATCATCATCATCAGCCCGTATAACGTCCACTGCTGAACATGGGCCTCCTCCCGAGGGAGGGTATTTGCCATAGTCACCACGCTTGGCCGGCGGATTGGTGACCGCAGTATTATGTTGTACCACACAAGGAAACGCTGCTACCCGTTCCTTGAAATACGATTATTATACATGATGTTATAACAATCGGGACCAACTAACCAACGAGTTAGCTTCGGTGGGCACCCTATAAAATGCCACAACATTGCGGCCAGAGGGCAACACAATGTAAACAGCTAAGGTTGTCGAGAGGTGAGACTGCGGGGCGCAAGATCCTTGTGTGTGTGTTCGCGCAGCGGAATGTTGTTGAATTAAAAGATTTTAATTATGCAGATATTTAGTGTATGACGTCGTATAATTGTGTATGGTAAAAAAAAAATTGTGCACGCAGCCATTGTGGCGAAATTCACCAAAAACTGATTCCGCTGGGCGAACGTTGTCCTGGCGGAACTTTTTTTAATCCATAGACTTTAGAAGAAAAGAGATGTGTCCCAAAATCAGTGTGTATTTGTGTGTAATTGTGTATGTACGAATAAAATTAATGCATGCATAAACTTCGGAGAAATTCAAGTTTCCGCTGCGCGAACGTTTGGCCATTAGCTAGTTTTCATATAAAGCGCTTACATAGAGAGCTGTAGATTTTTACATACGTTGTTTTGAATTTGTTTAAATTTGTTTAAAAAACAGATTTAGAAAAAATCGTAGGGCTTAAAAGATAAAAATATAAACGTAAAATACGCTTATTAGGTCTTAGTTCTTAAAGTATGCACTTTGGGGTCTAGATTTTCACGTTTATACAAACCTTGTAAGTGTCTGCAACATGTTGCCAAGTATCAATGATGTTCAGTTAGTAATTAAAGAGTTATAGGACAAATTTACCATGAATAGATCACTGTTTACAAAGCAGTCAAATATCACGACGTTCTAAAGGAATTGCATGGTAATATGTATGCCAATAATTAGCTTATTCATTCAACAATTCACATGCAAAATTTCATGTCATTAAATTCAGTAATTAAAGAAAAACAATTATAATACTGACGAAGCATCGAAAACCTACATAACCCGACCAAGTTCGGATGGCTACAAAAAAGCGGCCGTGCCATATATCTAAGAAACGTTCTTAACCTTCCAATATAGTATTTATTAATATGGTACAGTTGCGTACACAAGCGTTAGAAAAAAATAAAACAATTGCATTTGTTGAATAAAAAATATTTTTTTATTAATAACGCCACTATCTACGATAAAAACAAATCTTCAATTAATTGAAGACATGTTTTTATCGTATCGTATCGTAATATATCCGTGTACAAAAATATTTTTAATTACATATAATACTTAATTATCTAATTATAATAACGTTAACAAACGCTTGCAAAGACAGCAATAGACTTAAATATTATGTTTTAACTAAAATAGGATTAATAAACGATTATGAATATAAGGGTAAGTATAATATTTCGAGCTTCAAAAAAATAAAATCCTACTTCATAATTATGTTAAGCTTCACTGTTACACTATAACATTAATTAAACACTTTGTCAATATTATTATTACAGAGAATTGGCGATGCATAGCAAAACAGCAGCGCATACGCACATTGTCCTTGACTGCATATTTGTTTGTGACTGGGGATAAAACAAAATCAGGTTCAAGTTCAACAGCAAACGAATACTCGCGGCCGTGGCTAATGAAAACATATTGCCATCTCTTTTCTTCAAGGATGGAAGTACCGTTTCAAGCGGGAAGCCGCCTATCGCTCGTTGCGCGCAGCAAGCGCGTTGTCTATTTTTTCACACTAAAATATTTTTGATCAATTCATAACTACAATAAGTACTTAGTCTATTTAACTAAAGGACTAGCCTTAAGCGTAACGAACTTTGAACAAAATAATTCTGCATATTTTGGTGGGGTGCGGGGGAACACGCTCACATACATAAGTTACTACTAGTACAACAGTATAGATCAATTAAAAAATCGATTCAAGAAGTAGTTTTTTTTTTAAGTTCCTTATTAGATTGTTTCATCCACTAAAGTTGCAAAGGGGAACGCTCGTGCATGCCTAGTCTATTGGTTAAATAGTGTAATAAACTACAATATGATAAATATTTACCTAAACAATAGTGCTTACATGTGGTAATTATTTAATTTCTCTAAGGGGTCTATAGTTAGAATCCTGATCCGTGAAATCTTCAATAAAAATTAGCTGTATGAATTTTATTTGTCTTAATAAAATACTTATAGTATACTTAAATAAAGTACCTACTTTCTGTCATAGTCAAATACATTTATAAAGTAGGTGTAAAAAAATAAATGACCTATAAATTATATCTACATAACAATTGTGTTATCGCCTATACCAATTCAATACCGGTATTATACTATAAATTTTGGGATGTTACCTAAATATATTGCACGGCCGCTTTTTTGTAGCCATCCGAACTTGGTCGGGTTATGTAGGTTTTCGATGCTTCGTCAGTATTATAATTGTTTTTCTTTAATTACTGAATTTAATGACATGAAATTTTGCATGTGAATAGTTGAATGAATAAGCTAATTATTGGCATACATATTACCATGCAATTCCTTTAGAACGTCGTGATATTTGACTGCTTTGTAAACAGTGATCTATTCATGGTAAATTTGTCCTATAACTCTTTAATTACTAACTGAACATCATTGATACTTGGCAACATGCTGCAGACACTTACATGGTTTGTATAAACGTGAAAATCTAGACCCCAAAGTGCATACTTTAAGAACTAAGACCTAATAAGCGTATTTTACGTATATTTTTATCTTTTAAGCCCTACGATTTTTTCTAAATCTGTTTTTTAAACAAATTTAAACAAATTCAAAACAACGTATGTAAAAATCTACAGCTCTCTATGTAAGCGCTTTATATGAAAACTAGCTAATGGCCAAACGTTCGCGCAGCGGAAACTTGAATTTCTCCGAAGTTTATGCATGCATTAATTTTATTCGTACATACACAATTACACACAAATACACACTGATTTTGGGACACATCTCTTTTCTTCTAAAGTCTATGGATTAAAAAAAGTTCCGCCAGGACAACGTTCGCCCAGCGGAATCAGTTTTTGGTGAATTTCTCCACAATGGCTGGGTGCACAAATTTTTTTTTACCATACACAATTATACGACGTCATACACTAAATATCTGCATAATTAAAATCTTTTAATTCAACAACATTCCGCTGCGCGAACACACACGATCCTTGTACAGTCAAGTGCCCCCGGCGTTATGACATTTTACACTTCCAACCTGGAGCATAGGTTCCGCTCTTGCAACTCTACTCTGGCCGGACAGTTAAGGCAAGCTCAGAGGCAGGGGATGTGTCATTGTGTGTATATGTGTGTAGTGTGCATGTCTGTGTGTGTAGTGTGCATGTCTGTATGTGTCCCCAGCAGATAGGGTCCGTGGTGCTACGCCACTCACCAACAGATCGCCACAAGCTGTCTTGCGGTGACTGATTGCACTGGATAAACTGATTGCAGTGGGCGATGGGGTCGTCACATCCCTATTATTATTTACAGTTAGCGGAATCTGCAAATTGTCGCATCGGTCGCGCACTAAAATCGAATGCGACTGACGCACGATGCGCGTACGATGCGACAATATTCTGAGTATGAGAATGTATAAAGCTGCTTCCAAGGTCTGCAACAGACGCGGCGCTTTCAACATAAACCTTAATAATTATTAAGCCAGGTACAATTTACACTTCGAAGTTTGTTTTTGTATCACAAACAATTTATACCGCAAGACTTTACGATTAACTTTCTCATATCTAACTGTTGACCTGAAATGACCTAAATAGCTCATTGCAATGCGAGATGCAGCTATTTATTAGCTCAATAACTGGTGATATTTCGCATTGTTGGGCCAATATTGGTCTTAGCAGTACTTTAAATACTGTTTTTTATGGACAAATGTCTGTTACAACTACGTTACGCTCCAGACGCTATAAACCCATGCTACCGACAATAGTCAGTAAAAGTATGAAGCCTTTTCCAAAGTCTGCGGTTGGCGAGGAGCTTTTGACAGCTGTCAGCCTTTGACTGTTGTTGCAGCAGCCGCGCGTGTCAGTCGCATGCGATCAATCGCCTTTATGCTTATCAAGCTAAGTGTAATTTCCACTATGAACTCAACAATTTATACCGTACATTAGCAAGTTTTACGATTCACTTTCTCACATCTTACTGTTGACCTGAATTGACCTAAATTGTTCATTGCAATGCCGATGCCGTCAGTTATTAGCTCAATAACTGGTGATATTTCGCATTGTTGGGTCAATATTGGTCTTAATCCAGATAAGTACTTATATATCTTTAAATACTGGTTTTCATTTTGTTTTATGGAGAAATGCCAGTTACTACTAGTACTACAAATTCGTCGATAAACAATTTTGTCACGTACAGAAATTGGAAGAAAACAGTTTATATTGTAGTTTTATCACTACTAGTTGCAAATAATGTGTAATTTTACCAAATATTGTTAATTAGCTTCCTTCGCGCGGTTTTGCTTGCATAGGTCCCGTTCCTGTGTTCCATAATTAAATATAATATTGGATAAACTAAAAAAAGAATACTAGGTAGGTATCTATTTAAAAAAAATCGCCATAAGAGCGAATGGTGAATTCATTTATGAAATCATAGATCCGGAGTCTATTCAAAGTAATCATCATCATCATCAACATCACTGCTGAACGGCCCATGTTCAGCTCCTTCCGACGAAAGGTTTTGCCATTCTTACCACGCTTGGCATGCGGGTTTGTGACCACAGTATTATATTGTAATACACAAGGAATCGCTGCTGACCGTTCCCGTATACGTTTGTTATAATTGAAGTTATAACAATCTGAGCCAACGGCTTCACATGCTTAATACGGAGGGTAGTCAAAAAGGCGTTATAATAACTGGGACTAGCGGCCTAATGTGGAGGGTAATCCAGTCCCTCAACCAACCAGACCCGAAAAAAAATCTTAGAATTTACACAAAGATTTCTTGTGGGCGCGAGCCCATGATCTCAGAGATTAAAGCAAGCCAATTACCGCAACGCTACGGAGGTTATCAATGCAGACAAACAATCAAATCTTTCATCCTTATTATTAGTTTGGATTTCATCAGTGGCTCTGACTGGATCGTCATCATCATCAGCCCGTATAACAATCACGACCAATGGCTTAACGTGCTTTCCGAGGCACGGAGGGCAGTACCTTAACCATCCAGGCCCAGAAAGTACCTAATCTTAGAATTTACACAAAGATTTCTTGTCCGGCGTGGGGATCGAACCTACGAACTCCGATATTAAAGCGAGCCAATTACCGCTACGCTACGGACTTTGTCAATGCAGACAAACAATTAAATCTTTCCTCTTTATTATGAGTATGTATGAATTTCATCAGTGACTCTGACTGGATCGTCATAATCATTGTATTTTCCTCATATGTTACGTCCCATATTTATTGCTGACCTATTTACACGAATATTTGGGTCGCGTATTTTAATTTGCATGTAATTTGTCTTTGCCAGACTTATATATCAACGTCACTCGAGGAATGCTTTGTATGATTTTTAAATTTATTATATTTTTTAAGATCTTTGGTATGAAATCGTCTTCTTGGTACAACGAAGGTCGCTGACATAGCTCAACGGATTAGCGAGCTGAAGTGGCAATGGGAAAGACATATAGCTCGAAGAACTGACGGCTGATGGAGCAGAAAAGTTCTCGAGTGGAGACCACGAACTGGCAAGCGCAGCGTAGGACAGCCGCCTGCACGATGGACCGACGACCTCATAAAGGTTGCAGGGAGTCAGTGGTGGCAGGCCGCTAGCGATCATTCCCGCTAAAAATCGAGGGAGGAGGCCTATGTTTAGCAGTGGACTACAACAGGCTGATGATGATGATGCTATGAAATAAATGGATTTGGTTTCTATCGAATTTCAATGTTATTCTCATTACATCTCAGTAATTCTGCATCGTCTCGAAAAGATTATGTTTTCTTTGTGGACTTCACCGCTTTATACTACTCTGGCCGCAGTCCAGCCATCATTCACGGCACTCTAAAATCCGGGTCAAAGGCACTAGGTTTAGAAAGTGGAGAATTGAAATATAACCAATTCAGAGTGCCGCGGTACTCTCCATCCATCCATCCATCCATACGTAAAAACTTTCCTGTTTATAATATTAGTAGGATAATATAATTAACAATATGTTCTTCTTCTTAGTCGTGTACGACTCTTGACAGAGTGGTCGTGGTCATGTCAAAGTCGATGCTTGCGACACAGTACCTTGCGACCCGTCGCCATGTGTCTCTGTTTCCGGTGGAGTGGGAACAATCGTTGATCGTATTCCCTGTGACGGACTTAATGAGGTCTGTCCATCGTGTTGGGGCGCGGCCACGAGATCTTTTGCCCTCAACTTTCCCTTGCACCACCAAACGTTCCATGGAGTCTTCGTTGCGAGTGATTTGATTGATTGATTGACCAAATCTACCTTACTCAAAACCCATGCTTGATATAAAATCTCTATTAATATTATAAAGAAAAATTTGATTGTTTGTTTGCATTGAAAAGGCTCCGAAACTCATGGACCGATTTCAAAAATTCTGTCACCATAATAAAACTACTTCATCGAAGTAAAATAAGTTATAATTAACTATGAAGTATTCCCACGGGGATGGGAGATACGCGAGGTGTAACCGCGCGCCGGATACTAGTAATCTTTATACCCCTTAAAACGGATTAAGGCTGAAGAAATATTCTTACATTATTTTTTAATAAGACTAATTAATAATCGCTTACATGTTATAAGCCATTTGGGTTGGCCTTGTAACACTTTTTAAAGTAGGTATCATAAAAATAATAATAGGCACATCATCTGTTTGCAATAAAATACGAGAAATATTGCTATAAATCAAATAAATAAAATGATTTATTAATAAACTTTTGATTTGAAATGATTCATAAAGAATATAATAATATATTTTTATTGGAATATACAAGATTACTGGAAATTTAACGTATTCCTGTTAGAATATTATTGATGATACAGTCTCTTTTATAGTGCACCTACTACTTTATCTCTGCACCACCCTTTGGTAGACTGGTAGAGAATGAAAACAAATAAATGATGTCAAAAGCAAAAGATTTTGTCGTCTGATATTGTGCCCTAAGCTTAAGGGTGCTTTTCCACCAGAGATATGCTATGCTACGTTGTTACGGATGCGTTTGATATCCACCAATCATATTCATTGGTGCACATAGCTTAGTTCTGGTGGAAACTGATTCAACTAAGAAATGTTTTTTTATATTAAGGATGCGTGCTATGGATGCCTGCTATGGGTATTCGCGAGTGGTGTAGCTATATGCTGAGCAGAATTCCTGCAGTATGCCCGATTGCGATTGCGGCGGTGCATCTTCATAGTACATCTTACTCGCACCGCCACTTAGTATTAGTGTCAAATGGTCACATGATATCACAGCTTAGCTATTACATCCTCGCAGCATAGCTGCATAGCACATCTCTGTTGGAAAAACAGCCTAAGGGAATGTTTTCTGAGTTTTGTTTTACTATTTCTTTGTTGGAATCTCAGAACAGTCAAATAATATGAATACAGAGAACGTTGGTCCGTTATTAATAGAAGACGTCGCCCAATGAGATAATGTCGCCATTTCCTAATGATTCGACTATTTTCCAATTTCATATAAATTATAATTAGATTATCGTCCGATGTACACAAGCCATGCACTTTTGATCAATTACCTAATGTCTCTTTTATAATGGTTTGCTGAAAGATAATTCATTATTGAATTAAGCTCGCCTTTGTACATGCTGTTTCCGTTGTATAAACTTTATGTTATGTATTTACTGTGTGCAATCAGATAGTCTGGTGCAATAAAGAATAAATAAAATACAATATAAAAAAATATATTTTAAAATTCTTTAGCCAACATTTGGTTAGTTTTTGAACAGATTCTTTCTGGATACCTATAGGTTTTTTTGTTTTTTAAGATTTGCAACCTACTAGTATTCTCATTAACCACTTTTTTTTTTTTGTTGTCCGGGGCGAAATGCCTTTACGCATTCCCACCGCCGCTGCAGCGTATTCGCGCGCTGGCTGTGGGATATGTGGGAATCGCCCTCTCCATAGCGTGGTATGCTAAACTCATACCACGAGGAGAGAACCCTAGCAACCACTAAAACCTCCCGGACACTCCTTCGATCCGTCGTTGGCGGGGGCCGGGTACGCATGAGCAATCCGGCCCATTCTCATTAACCCCTCGTGCTAAGCTATAATGCTTGTGTTACGAGTGGGTTCACGTCAGCAGTGCAATGGATACAAATCGAACCGGCGACAACAAGATCACAGTTCCGACGCCTTAGCAATTAAATGAGTACCTACTTTAAAAAGTCGATTAACAGCATATTTCCTCTTGTTCCAGGTTCCTTCGGTGATGAGATGGCGAGCACAATCCAGCAGTGCTGCAACGAAGGCACGGGGTACGCCATCGCTCACTCCTTAGAAGACTGCACTGGAAACCTCTCCATATCCTCGAATATACCAGCAGCCTTTGTGCAGATGTGCACCATAGCTAAGGGAGAATGCTGTAAACAGTATTTTCAGTAAGTAATTTATAGACATCTATACTAATATTATAAAGAGAAAAAGTTGTATTTTTGTTTGTTTGTTTCGAATAAACTCAAAAACTACTTAATGGATTTCGATAATTCTTTCACCATTAGAATGCTATGGTATGGTTATCCCTGAGTAACATAGGCTGAAGTCTATCCGTGCGAAGCCGGGGCGGGCCGCTAGTTAAGTTAATAAAGGGAAAAGATTTGATTATCTCTGAAGGTACATTCTTTAGGCTGAAGCCCTTCTTTTTTTGTTGTCCGGGGCGAAATGCCTTTTCGCATTCCCACCGCCGCGGCCGCTGTAGCGTATTCGCACGCTGGCGGTGGGATATGTGGGACTCGCCCTCTCCATAGCGTGGTATGCTTAACTCATACCACGAGGAGAGGACCCTACACCACTAAAACCCCCCGGACATTCCTTCTATCCGCCGTTGGCGGGGGCCGGATACGCATGAGCAATCTGGAGCCCTGCTCACATTTAGGCCCGGGGAACTAGCAAAAGCCTCGTGGCTAAATTTATTAATCAGTATGAAGAAACTGAGTATAGTTCATAAAATCAAACTAAATTATACATGCCACATAGTTAAGTTCGATTCACATAAACCAAATAACAACACAACTTTAGCTCCACCACCGTAGCGTAGCGGTATTTGGGTATTTCGCTTTAAATCTTGGAGGTCATGGGTTGGATCCCCATGCCAGACAACCGGTCTTTTAACATCGTCTATAACAACGGAACCAGCGAACAGGCAGCGTTTCCTTATGTGTTACAACATAATACTGTGGTCACCAACCCGCTTACCAAGCGTGGTGACTCTGGCAAACCCCTCCCTCAGAAGCAATGGACGTTATACGGGCTGGTTATGAAACCAAATAGTGTTATCCTACTTCCTACTTAAATTATAAACGCGAAAGTTTGTAAGTAGGAATGGAGGAATGCTACCGAACGGAATTGGCTGAAATTTTGCAGCGGGATAGGTAATACGCTGGATTAACATATAGGCTATGAAACATCATGCTCCGACCCACTGGAGCAGAGTAACGCGGGTGAAACCACGGGGAGAATCTTGTTACGTAAATAAACACGTTCAGTTATTGTTACTAAGTTTCGTATGTTTATCAAAACACTTCCGCATTCCGTTTAAGTATTTATTGGTGTAAGTTCCTAGAAGTTATTTCTGCTTCCTTTCCTATACATAATGTTAGTTGTTAACGTTAGGGTCACTGCTTGCCAACTACAATCTTTTTCAAATGTCAAACCTGCAATTAAAAAGTCTTAACTAATATTATAAAGCTGAAGAGTTTGTTTGTTTGCTTGAACGCGCTAAACTCAGGAACTACTGGTCCGATTTGAAAAATTGTTTCAGTGTTAGATAACCCATTTATCGAGGAAAGCTATTATAGCCTATATAAATCATCACGCTAAGACTAATAGGAGCCACCAATAAAGAATGATTCAAAAAAGGGGCCGTAGCCCACTAGGGCGTTGGATTTGTGATCTTGTGGTCGCCGGTTCGATCCTCACCCATCGCACTACCGACGTGAAACCACTCGTAAATAAAGCATTTTAGCTTAGCACAAGGGGTTAACAAGAATACTAGTAGACTGCAAAAATCTGCTAGTATTTTTTTTTTTTTTTCTTTTTAAAGAAGTTTCTTTGTTTGCTTGAAGGCGCTAAACTCAGCAACTACTAGTCCGATTTCAATTTTTTTTTCAGAGTTAGACAACCCATTTATCGAGGAATGCTATTATAGCCTATATATCATCACGCTAAGACTAATAAGAGCGGAGCACCAATAAAGAATGATTCAAAATTGGGGTTAGCCAAAAGTAACTATTCCACGCGGACGAAGTTGCGGGCTTAAGCTAGTGCCAACCGCGTAGCTCCAGTTCTCGTAGGAACTTCATAATAAATTTAAGCTTACGTTATAAACTATTCATTAGTGTTTGCGTGAAAGATTCGCAAATATCCATGCATCCACACATACGTACAAACTATCGCGGTTTCTTTTTGCGCTATACAAATTGAATATAGGTATAAAACAAAGTCGCTTGCCGCTGTCTGTCCGTCCCTTAGATTTGCTTAGATCTTTAAAACTACACAGCAGATTTCGATGCGGTTTTTTTTAAATAGATAGAGTGATTCTAGAGGAAGGTTTATATGTATGACACATCAGCATTGCATCCGTGCGAAGCCGGGGCGGGTCGCTAGTATATATATATAATGACCATTACTTAATAAGGTATTTACTATCCTACTAATCCTACTTATTATAAACGCGAAAGGTTGTAAGTATCGATGGATGGATTACTCTTTCATGTAAAAACTACAAAATGGATTTGGCTGAAAGTTTGCACGCGGATAGTTTATAAGCCGGATTAACATATTGGCTACAAAATATCACGCTCCGACCCACTAGAGTGACGCGGGTAAAACCGCGGGGCGCAGCCAGTAATTAAATAATTTACATTTTTGAAGAATAAATCTATCGGTTCCTCCTCGCTTCTAACTTGCCGTGCCCGACAGGCTCCATACTTTGTACTGGTTTTGTAACTTATTATACATAATAATATGGTGTGCAATAAATGAGTATGAATAGTAGCAAGGATTATTATTTAAAATCGGCCGTAGCCCAATGGCTGGGGCGTCGGACGTCGATCTTGAGGTCGCAGGTTCGAACCCCACCCATTGCACTACCGACGTGAACCGACTAGTAACACAAGCATTTTAGCTTAGCACGAGGGGTTAACGCGAATACTAGTAGACTGCAAAAAAATGCTAGTAATATAAAAAAAAAAATGTAATTTTTCATTTTCACGACAAAACTACAATGTAACAACTAAACCTTGAAATTACCTAGGCCCCGTTATCACTGTAATTAGCAAAACAGATTCATATATAAATTTGCTTAATGATATTAAAATTAATGTCATTGTCAAAACCATGGCCTAAATACTAAGGAAAACTTAAACATATTCACTGTTTTACGAGGATACATACTTATTATTTTATTAAATTGACCTAAATTGTTTAATATTATGTTTTAATTATAAACAAAAGCACTAAAAGGAAAGACTTATTTATTTGTAGCCACTTAATTAAAAAACTGGAAATAGGTACTTACTAGCTGCGCCCCGCGGTTTTACACGCGTCACTCTGCTCCAGTAGGTCGGAGCGTGATATTTTGTAGTCTGTATGTTAATCCAGCTTATAAACTATCGGTGTGCAAATCCATTCAGTAGTTTTTACGTGAAAGAGTAACAAACATCCATCCATCCATCCATCCATCCATACTTGCAAACTTTGGCGTTTATAATATTAGTATGATATATTTGTACTCAATAAATAAACTCTGAAAAAAATACAACAATAGGCGTGAAGACTAAGAAATATGATTTGGAACTAAAATTGGTTGCGTTCCATTTCAATCATACTAACAAAAAACAAAAATACAAATAAAAAAATGTCTGTGTGTACCGGATTATATCAGTCGCGGCTGGACCCATTTTGACGGGACTTCTTTGATGCCCGCGTTAACAAAAATGTCGGCCCGCAAAAATGGGCGTACAAAACTCCCCAAAATTCTATAAGTCAGAATTACTCAATCCCCCCGTCAGCGACTGCCATGAGCTGAGGTCCAAGTCCCACAGGCGCCCTCTATAACAGGTTGCTTTGATTGAAATTTATAAACTGTTTAATAACGCTGGAGCCCTACTCACCTTTATGTCCGGTGTAGTATCAAAAGCCTCGTGGCTAACTACATATTGTCCGTCCAAAACAAAAAGTAAAAATATTATCCGAAAATGTACGATTTATATCTAATAATGTATGAAGTCAAGAGTTTAACTAGTTAATAATATAATATATTATAATTAACAACATAAATATCAAATAACTAATTATTGCAATTGTTAAATTAATTGTAGATGCTATTTAATTAATGGCGGTTAGGCGGCTTGATGTTAACGAGATTGGCAAATCTCCAAGTAACAAAGTGCAGTCGAAATCGAAACTAATTGCATTGGCATACCTCAAGATGCATTTAACTAATAGTTTACAAATAATTATTGAAAGCTGGCTGGCACGCTTTGGACGGGTCAGAGCCCACTCGTCTCCTAAAATTCGTCCCCAAGCATAAAAGTTGTAGATTCGGCCCCTATATAGGTGCCCATTGGTCTCCTGGTAGGTGACCAATTAATATTTTAATAAAAAATATTTTTTTAAGGTACCCATTCGTCCCCTCTAATATATATACAATATAAGTTAAAGATTCGGCACCTATTCAGGTGCCTATTGGTCCCCTGAGATAAAATTAGCTATATTTTACATAAGAAACGGTTAACATAGTACACTTGTGAACAGTTTATTAACGGAATTAATTTAATAAATCATAACAGATCATTGAAAAAAGAGCTATGATGAATGATAATCCGTCATGATAATAATATAACCTGTCGATAGGCTTACGATGTAAAATTGTCTCACTACGAATGGCTTGTTAAAAAAACGGGTTATAAATAAGAGATAAGGTGGAATGCCGAAGCGGGAGGGGTAATCTTAGCCATAGTATCTGCGCGCGAGCAAATAACAAATGCGTAGCCCAAAACAATAGACGCTCGATGAAAGGACTTGCACCTGATTGGCTAACACCAGTACTAGACAACTTCGGCGTATTTATTCCAGGAATGTGTTACTACATTAAGTTTACTTATAGTTGCAAATCCAAGCGTACTGATTTTTATACTGTCTCGAGTGAAAGTTTTCAATTTTAATTAAAAATTTAATTAGTGAGTGAAGTGATCAGTGCATGTACGTGAAGGAAAAATACGTAAGTTCTACTATTTACCTATACATCCCTATTTCAAAAGAATTACGTGTATATAATTGGAACGAAGACACAGAAAAAAAAATTCAACTGCTGCTACTTTTTAATAGTTACTATTAAATACTTTATTTTATTTTAAGGTAAAACATAGATTTTTAGTATGCTACTGTGTATGCACTCACATAATTTTCTATTTTGTATGATAAAATATTACTTTTTCTACTTTTTCAGTGAAAAATACGGTGATTTTAGCCAATTTTTATGTAGGTACTTCTAGTTACAATTTATTAGATTTAAGTTATTACGATTTTGCATGTAGTTGGTTAATATACAAAAAATAAGAAGTGATTATTTACTGTTGATATGTGTTCTATTTTTTTTTTTGCATATTTTATATTTAATGTTTATTTATATGATGGTCAATCAAGGCTGATTTTTGTAAAAGAGTTGTATTTCGTTAGTTTCTAGGACATTGTGTTTTTATGTGTTAATCTTATTTGAAATAAACATGATATCTACGGAATTACTATATATTTTTTATTTTAGCCTTTTCTGCGCGACTGTACCCGGACTACCAAGCTGCAGTATACACATATACATGTACTTATATTAGAATAATGAATAAAAATAAATATTCTTCAGGGGGCGAATGGGCCCCTCAAAAGTTCCAGGGGACGAGTGGGCACAGGGTGCGAATCTTAGGAGACGAGTGGGCTCTGACCCCTTTGGACTGGTTACGTTCCCGTAAGAATTTATGCAAAGATTTTGGAATTTCTGCTCATATTATAAAGACAACCTCCGTAGCGTAGCGGTATTTGGCTCGCTTTAAATGTCGGAGGGAATTCCTACGCTGGACAGGAATGTGTAAATACTAAGATTTCTTTCCGGGTCTGGTTGGTTGAGGGACTACCCTCCGTGCCTCGGAAAGCACGTTAAGCCGTTGTACCGTTATAACATCATCTATAATAATCGTATATAAAGGAAAGGGCAGCAGCGTTTCCTTGTGTGGTAGGTACAACATAATACTGCGGTCGCCAATCCGCCTGCCAACGTGGTGACTATGGCAAATACCCTCCCTCGGGAGCAGGCCCATGTTCAGCAGTGGACGTTAGACGGGCTGATGATGATGATGATGATTTTAAAGAGGTAAAGTTTGATTGTGAGGTTGTAGGGGGTAATCTCTGGATCTACTGAACCGATTTGGTTAATTTTCTTAACTCTAGATAGCCACATTTTTTTCTTCCATTTGGTGGAAACGGTCACTTCACTCACCGCCACTAGGAGGGGGAAGAATAGGTTGGGAGACTCCCGGGGAGTTGTATATTAAACAGCTGGACTATAATTTAATCGTATACCTATTTCAGAAACCCTATAAGTCATATTTTTTAAATAAGCGGGGTTTTAGCGTTTTTGTCTTTTGCTTGGCTTGTTCTTAAATATATCCAATTCAATTGTAGTTTTATACAAATCTAATTAGAGTAAACATTAAACTATTACCTCTTTTTGTATTAGCATCGAGATTTACAGACATTTTCTTAGTCATAGGATATTTATTAACTTACTATAACTATTGTCGTACATTTAACTTGTGATTAATAATTTAAACTTCGTCCGCGTATTACATAACTATTTTTTTTGTCCTGTATATAATCCATTTACGCATTCCCACCGCCGCTAGCTGCAGAGTATCCGCGCGCTTGCGACGGGATATGTGGGACCCGCCGCTTACTCATACCACGAGGAGAGGACCCTACACCACTAAAACCCCCCTAACACTCCTTCGATCCGTCGTTAGCGAGGGCCGGGTACGCACGAAACAATCTGGCCCCCCGACGGCACCCGTGGCCAATATGGCGCCACGGGATCTCCTGGGATGGACATAACTACCTACCACTTTGATTCTGCACCACTCTATAGTTAAATGGGAGAGAATACATTTATTTATTTTAAATGTATATTGTTTCAGAAAAAGGAGTGACTGTGACAGCGGTATAGACATTGCAACGATCTCAAACCAATGCAGTGCAACTAGAGGAACTAGTCAGGTAACTAAACTTTAAGCCTAGCTAATTTTGTTTGAAAGAAACAGAAAAGATTTTTCATGCTCTGTCGCAGAGCCACCCTTTTAGAAGTCGATCAATTATATCTTAAAATTATGTACGTCGAACGAACATAATGTACGATCACTTCAGTCCATTTGTCAATCGTGTCTGTCACGTCGGTCACTCTCATCACAAATACATGCTTCCGAGGTTACAAGTTCCTCTCATTTAGGTAGTTATCCTCACAGTTGTCACTTCGATCATGATTGGGTACACGATTTAATTAGAGGTTGTCATTTGGCAATGGTTTGCACTTTCTACTGTCTTAAAAGTCTAAATACAAGATATAAGAGGGAGAGAGACTTGCCGCGCAATTGGTGTGACACGGAACGACACACGTTACTTTGGAAAGTAGTTCCTTCTTGAAAGATCACACTGATCACTTTAAGTAAGTGGATCACAGTGGAGTGGATTTTTCACTGTGACGTTATTTATCACCTAACTCTAGTCTCGCTTTAAGTCTCGTAGGTTGTGGGTTAGCCAGTAGCCTACGTCCCTAGTTGCGTCGGACAAGAAATCTTTGTGTAAATTCTTAGATTTCTTTCCGGGTCTGAATGGTTGAGGCACTACCCTCTGTGCCTCGGAAAGCACGTTAACCGTTAGTCCTGATTTTTATAACATCATCTATATCAATTGTGTACCAAGGAACGGGCAGCAGCGGTCTCCACCAGGATGGACGGTCACTAGGCGTATTTAGCGTTGAATTAGTGCCCAAGAATTGCTTCCCTATTGGCTTCCTATTCTCAATAAATTGCTTCCATCGTAATCTAGAACAAAAACTATTGACAAACTATAACCCTGGGTATTAAAATACTGCGGTTACCAACCCAAAACACCAAGCATAGTGACTATGGCAAAACGTAGACAAAAACAGTGGACGTTATACGGGCTGGTGGTGAATTACTTAATATAACATCACGTATTATAACAATGTTGCTAATCTTGATAATCATGTAATTTATAACACCAAACGTACGAGATTCTTCAGCAAAACTAACAGTGTAAGTAGGTAATTGGGTATGCGTTATCTCTTAAGATAAGTTTTCATGTGTTATCGTTGTGTGTTTGTTTAGCTAAATACTCGGCTTCCTCGATCGTGTATTAGCAGAGAATGTCATTTATACTGTTCTAGCGACCGATCCCAGCTTCGCACGGGTGCAATGCTGATGTGTTTTACATATAAAACTTCCTTTTGAATCACTCTATCTATTAAAAATCTGATCACTATATCATCATCAGCTTGTATAATGGCCACTGCTGAACATGGCCCATGTTCAGCAGTGGCCATTATACAAGCTCTTATACAAGGCTTAGCTTATACAAGGAGGCCCTCCTCCCGGGGAGGGTATTTGCTATAGTCACCACGCTTGGCTGGCGGATTGGTGACCGCAGTATTATGTGGTACCATACAAGGAAACGCTGCTGCCCGTTCCTTGATATACAATTATTATCGATAATGTTGTAACAATGCTTTCCGGGGCACGGAGGGTAGTACCGACCCGGAAATAAATTTTAGAATTTACACAAAGATTTCTTGTCCGACGTGGGGATCGAAACCAGGACCTCCGAGATTTAAAGCGAGCCAAATACCGCTACGCTACAGAGGTTGTCACTACATAGTATAAAATAAAGTCGCTTCCCGCTGTACGTCTGTCCCCATGTATGCTTAGATATTTAAAACTTCGCAAAGGAATCTGGTGAGGTTTATTTTCATAGATAGTCTGATAGATAGAGGAACGTAAATGTATAAATATAACATATAAATAGCTACTAATATTATAAACGCGAGTTTCTAAGTATGGATGGATGGATGTTTGTTACTATTTCACGCCAAAACTACTAAACGGAATTGGCTGAAAATTTGCACCGGGATAGGTTATACGCTGAATTAACACATAGGCTACAAAATATTACTCTCCGACCCACTGGAGCAGAGTGACGCGGGTAAAACCACGGGGCGCAGCTAGTATAAAATAAAGTCGCTTCCCGCTGTATGTCTGTTCCTATGTATGCGTAGATCTTTAAAACTTCGCAAAGTTTATTTTAATAGAGTGATTTAAGAGGCATATTTATATGTATCTATAATAATAGGAGAAACGCGGGCGAAACCGCGCGAGGGAAGCTAGTCATTCATTAAGTTCTCGATAGATTTTTTTTACCAATCATAAGATGATATTTGCACAATATACAATATTGGTGGCTGATATTATATTATATAACACTAGCGGCCCGCCCCGGCTTCGCACGGGTGGACTTTTATACCCTACCCCTGCCCTACCCTACCCTACCCCTAACCTACCCTACCCCTACCCTACCCCTACCCCTACCCCTACCCTACCCTCCCCTACCCTACCCTTCCCCTACCCTACCCCTACCCTACCCTACCCTACTCTACCCCTACCCTACCCTACCCTACCCCTACCCTACCCCTACCCTACCCCTACCCTACCCCTACCCTACCCCTACCCTACCCCTACCCTACCCCTACCCTACCCTACCCCTACCCTATCCCTACCCCACCCCTACCCTACCCTACCCTACCCTACCCCTGCCCTACCCTACCCTACCCCTAACCTACCCTACCCCTAACCTACCCCTACCCTACCCTCCCCTACCCTACCCTACCCCTACCCCTACCCTACCCCTACCCTACCCTACCCTACTCTACCCCTACCCTACCCTACCCTACCCCTACCCTACCCCTACCTTTTTTCAAAATGAAATGTAGCCTATGTCAAATTGGAAGAATGTAGCATTCTATTGGTGAAATATTTTTTTAAATCGGCCCCGTACTTTTTGAGCCTATTCATTACAAACATACAAACATACAAAAATAGGTACAAATCTTTCCTCTTTATAATATTAGTATAGATATATAATATCAGCCACCTTATAAAATACTTTCTGTCTACAAATGAACATACTATGCAACATCTAAGTAGTATATATTAACAAGTAGGTACCTACGGACTAACGGGATCGGTGTCCATTTTAGATCGACCTGTGAGATTACGTCTCAGTAAGGTGCCTTTTTGTGCTATCCAACATACATGTGCCTTCTATTTGCTCTCGGATTTCTGGATTCATTCACAATAACAGAGGTAAAGCCACTGTTTGGAAATCTGTCAGTCGTTAATAGATTTGATTTATTCATATTCATGACAACCTCCGTACTCCGTAGCGTGGCGGTATTTGGCTCGCTTTAAATCTCGGAGGTCGTGGGTTCGATCCCCACTACGGGCAAGAAATCTTTGTGTAAATTCTCTCGATTTCTTTCCGGGTCTGGTTGGTTGAGGGACTACTCTCCGTGCTTTGGAAAGCATGTTAAGCCGTTGGTCCCGATTGTTATAACATCATCTATAATAATCGTATATCAAGGAAATGGCAGCAGCGTTTCCTTGTGTGGTTCAACATAATCCGCCTGCCAAGCGTGGTGACTATAGAAAATACCCTCCCAAGCGTAACTATGTTAAAACCGTGGGTTTTAACATTGTTACCACGCTTGGCTGCCACGTTGGTGACCGCAGTATTATGTGAGAGGAGATCCATGTACAGCAGTAGACATTATTAAGGCCTGACGATGATGATGATGATCAATAAGTTATAATAACATCAAATTGTGTTAAAAGTACTAAAACGTTTTGCAAATTATCAAGTGTGTATGTAGAAGGTACCTTTTTTATAAGTTGGACGTGTCTGTGTGTGTGCCTCTGTCTGTCGCATCGAAGCCCCCGAAAGGATGAACCGATATGATATTGTTTTTTTTTTTGAAGGGTGAATTAGTCGGGAGTGTTCTTAGATATGTTTGATGTATATCGGTGCAAGATGGCCGCCGCTGCTCATGGACTCAAGCAATGCCAGGAAAGCAGACTGTCATTGCACAAGACGTGCCTACCGTGAAACCTACGTCGTCCGGGCTGATAAATAAAAAAATAGTTTAAAATCTAAAAAACCTATTTTAAATTTAAATTTTTATTTAAGTACTCATTTATCAGCCCGTTCATATCCACTGCTGAATACAGTGAGCTCCTCTTACCAGACCACGGCAAGATAGGTTTGTTGAGGGATATTTCCATAGTCAGCACACTTGGCAAGCAGATTGGAGATCGCAGTAAAATGGCGAGAATCCTTGAGTTGAAAGAATGCTAGTTACTTATCTATCAGGTATATGTCGCTTAGTCGCCTTTTAAGACATCTATGAGAGGACATGGGGTGGTCTTTTCCAAGCCGGACATCACACAGGTTACTAATACACAGGATATTCCAAAATTGATATGAATAAAATTCGACCACCAGCAGGATTCGGTATTAGGTTTAGCCCCTAATGCCTTAACCAATTAGGCTACGGTGGAACCACAACTGGTCAACGAAATTTATCAATCTCTTGTTAACAGGTCTCTTAAGGGGACGTTAATGCCATCTATCGGTAATGATTCGCATTATAAATATCTCCAAAGTTGCATATGGTATTAAATATTAAACGTTGACACCGCCGTATTTCACATTTTTAAATATTTTGAATACTTTATATTACGGAAAAGTTTATCATATACTTTATTTCAAAATTGAGATGAATAAAATTGAATCTTTAATTGGTTATCGTATATAAGTCTAAAAGATTTTTATAATATGATACGTTAATCTCAACCTCCGTAGCGCAGCGGTATTTGGCTCGCTTTAAGTCGCAGAGATCGTGGGTGCGATCCCCACACCGGACAAGAAATCTTTGTGTAAATTCTATGATTTCTTTCCGGGTCTGGTTGGTAGAGGGACTTCCCTCCATGCCTCGGAAAGAACGGTAAGCCGTTGGTCCCGATTGTTATAACATCATCTATAACAATCGTGTATCAGGGAACGGGAAGCAGCGTTTCCCTCTGTATTTCAACATAATACTGCGGTAACCAATCCGCCTGCCAAGCGTGGTGACTATGGCAAAACCCTCCCAGGCAGAAGGCCCATGTTCAGCAGAGAACGTTGTACGGGCTGATGATGATGATGATACGTTAATCTACGTTTTAAAATATGGCTTTAATGTTATTTTCTTCGTACAGGTTTGCTGCAACGATTGTGTTAGAGGTACTGCATCAGGTGCCAAACAGGGTCCAGCAGTATGTGTCCAGAACTCTAATGGTGTCAGCGTGGAAGACATCCTGACTGACGATGCTTTTATTCAGTGTTGTAAAGTAAGTTCGAATATTTAGGACCCCGGACACTCCTCCGTCCGCCGTTGGTGAGAACCGGGTACGCAAAAGCAATCCGGCTCTCCGGCGCCACCCGCGGCCATATTGGCCTCTCCTGAGCCACACTGCTGTGGCACATTTGCCCAAATTATAGGGACGCCCGAAGTGTGAAGGCTCTACTCCTCATGGGTTGGCCTCGAAGGGAGCGGGGCCCATGTGTCCCACTCCCTGAGGCCGAGCCTAGGGAGGTAGGCAGCGGGTCTCAGCCCGCCGTCGACAGCCAACACGCCGTCTGCGAAGCGGGTGGCCTGAGGGATGTTCCTCACTCTCCCGCTCGATGGCCTCCTTTTGGGACATGACTTGCCCATAAAAAGAGGCCACCGCATCCGACGACCTCTCGCTTTCGACCATCTTTGAAATGATGGTAGGCAGCGAGTGGTCTTCTCCCAACACTCCAGCGAGCTCCTCCCGCTCGCTGATACGTTTATATATTGATACTTTAATTAATGATTTTATTGCAGAAAGCGGCGAAAGATTGGAAAGGCGATCCAGCATTATCAGGTAATTAATAAAACTGGAGGAGGCAAAGTTCTGTACTAGAATGTATTTTGAATTATTTTACATTTACTTTGAACAAAGACGTTGTTTTATCCAATAGTTTAAAAAAATCTTCAATTATGGCTTGCTCAACTTACTGAACGGATTGCATTAAAATGTAGCTCGCTGATAGTTTTTATGACGAAACCTAAGACAACATTTTCCAAAATAATATATCAATCTAAAGTGAAGAAATTGGGGTCCCAAATGTCTGCGGAGAAATTAAACTTACGCGGATAAGTTGAAGGCAAAATCTAGATACACAAAAATTACTGAACATCCTGCAACTTTTATAGATAAACAATTACGAATAATACGCCATTTTGATTATAGTCCTGCCGTCATTATGCGAAGATTACGCTCCGAACGAGTTGTGTGCCCATCACTGCATTCCCGTGCCCGGGTCATACAGATGTGAATGTAATCCAGGATTCATGTTGATGGCCGATGGGAAAAATTGTAAGAAGGTAAATAAATATTTCATCAATTAGTTTATGATTAAGAGGGACTAGCTCCCGTAAGCAAGGAGACTTGAGACTATATGAGTTTACTTGATAATGTCAGGTGTCACTTTGATATGATGATTTATTTTACAATAGAGTACATGAGACATAGCAATAGAGAACATGACAATGAGACTCTACTTAGTCAAGTGAATGCTTAAAACCACTACACCACCACTTGTTTTACATACTACTGTTAAACCTCTGTTAAATAAGTCTAAATAGAAGTTTTACATTTTGCTCCTGAATTATCTCTATACATATTGTCCCCTGTTTTTAAGGATAAAAAAAGACAATGTCAAGACATTTTGTTTGTATATGAATGAGACAATTCATTTTAATGGCACATGACTTTGTAATCGTTGCCATATTTTTCAGAACGATTTGCCATTATTATTGCTTACGAAATATAACATTAACATTTTAAAATAGACATATGCAATGATGGTATAATAAGATTTAGTGCCTTACAAAACAAGATATTCTAGGTTGTACGAAAGGGCGCCACTAACATAGGATCTCGTCGATAGATCTTGAGTATTACGATGTAATTTTTATCTGGAATGTTCAATGCTATAAAAAAAAGGTATATTATAGATATGTCAGCGGAAGAAATACGAATCCTAAGTTATACCGTGTCACTCATATTGTTAAATTTAGTTGCTATTTTCAGTGAACGCGCATAATTATTATATTCTTTACTTAATTAAGACATACTTGACCTAACCTATCCAAACAAGACTATGATACTGTAGTAACAAAACAAAAAAAAACTTCAACTTCATTAAGTCCTGGTAAACTCCGTTCGTTTAGGTTTAGGTAATTTTTAACCACCTGAAATCTGGCTATTTTATTAACCAACTAGAAAGTTTATCAACTTACTATTCTTATTATTTTCCGGTGACATATAAATAGATCAATTTTACTACCAAAAATATAGCAACGGCAAAAAATCACGGTCATATTAAAAATGACGGAGGGTCGTAATCAAGTTATCAGTCAATCGGTGATTAATGTTACAGGAAATGAAAACATCAATGAACGGGATATAAAAACAACACTGATTAACCTTACAAAACCTTATTGTTTCAGTTAAGCAAAAACCGATGTAAACCTCGCAACCCTTGCCAGCACAAGTGTAATGACAACGGAAAGGAAGTCAAGTGTTCCTGCAGAAGAGGTTACGAGTTGATGCCTGATGGAAAGTCTTGCCGAGGTATGAAGGTATAGCAAATATATGCTTGTGTGGAGTTAAAACCGTTGTATTTATATCTTTACTTAATATTATGAAGAAGAAATATTATTACTTTTGTATGTATGTTTGTTACGAATAAATTCAAAAACTTCTAGATGGGTGTTGATAATACTTTCACCATTGGAAATTGGAATGCTACATTATCCCTGAGTAATATTTAATTATGAAGTTCCGCGCGCCGAATTCTATGTATTGATATGTTTTGATTTGATATAAACTATATGACAGTTAATAAAGTAACTTTATACTAACATACTAATGACTCTCTTTCATAGATGTCATCAGAAACTTCGCCAGATTTTGTTTGTATATGCATGAATTTGGTGTTATAAGAAATCATAAACAAGTACTTAGCGGTCTAAGCCATAAATAAGTATTGTGAATCGGCATTAACTGCTTACAGATTTAGAATTAATTACCATTTGAAATCTGGCTGCCTGAAATAATCTGCTTGCTTTGAAAACAACTTCAGTGATTTTCAATTCAGATCCAGCAAGTTGCTGAATAACTGTCTATATATTTGGCAAAAAATAGAACTTATAAAGTTTGCCTAAAGAAATGTTGGGTTACAATTTTAAGTATGCAGGTTAAGGCTTACATTACACCATCTGTCTGATGCATTCATGAATAATTCTTGTTTTGCAGATATTGACGAATGTCAAATGGATGTACAAGTGTGTTGGCCGGGCAGCATGTGTCGCAACATCCAGGGTTCATATAAATGCATTCCGGTGAAGAAACATGATGCCGAAATAGGCAAATGCCCTCCAGGATTCTCCAGAAATGTTGATAGCAATGTTTGCGATGGTTAGTATGATAATATACAATTTTTTGTACAATAACTTTCGTGTCTTTGTCCATATTTTATATATAAATGTCCGGTTTCATCATCATCATCAGCCCATATAACGTCCACTACTGAACAAGTGCCTCCTCGCGCCGAGGGAGGCTTTTGCCATAGTCACCACGCTTGGCAGGCGGGTTGGTGACCGCAGTATTATGTTGTTTCACACAAGGAAACGCTGCTGCCCATTCCCTAATATACGCTTGTTATAGATGATGTTATAAGTTATAACAATCGGGACCAACGGCTTAACGTGCTTTGAGCGGCACGGAGGGTCTAAATCTAGATGATGATGGTGTCACTTTTGACCGTCGATATACAAAATGCTTTATTTTTTCAGATATAAACGAATGTCGACTACCAAATCCTCCGTGTCCCTCGTTTCTCTGCGAAAACAGCGTCGGTGGTTACAGCTGTGGTGGAATCACTGGAGATCCTGTCAATTTGATCACCTCACCAAGAACACCATATGAGGATCGATGCCCACCAGGGTTTACTATTGGATCTAGTGGGGAATGCGAAGGTTTGTAACAAAGATATTTAATTAGCTATCATTTCTTGTCTGTTGATGTTTTTTTTTTTTTCAAATTAGCATTCGGAATAAACTAGAATACCTAGTAGTTGAAATATAATTAAATTGAGTGGGTTAAAAAGCAATCGTTAAATTGATACGTTAAACAGATTCACTTTTATGCTTTTACTACCTAATCTTAACTTTGATTTCTCGTTTTTCCATAGACCTTGAGGTTATTGGTCCAATTCAATAGTACCTACTAGTTAAAACTACGTTTAGTGAGATTTATTTGTTGGAATAATGACAGAAGTAAGATTAATGATAGACATATTTTTTAATAGAATCAATTTTAAGCAACTTTTGATTGCACCAGTTGCTCAGTAGTTAGATTATTTGTTTCTAAAACCTTGTGTACTGGGTTCGATCCCGAGACAATTATTTGTGTAAACCACAGATAGCTGTTCTTAGTCTGAGTGTGTTTTATGTCCGTGAATTAAATGTTTGTAAAGAATCCCGTGATACAAGGTTTAAGTCCCCAAGCGCTGAAGATGTCTTTAAAAATATTTTACTTAACCTGATAGAAGTTTGCTTAAATATGTTTTTAATACGCCGAACTGGTTTCCAGATGTGGACGAATGTGAAACACATACGGATGACTGCAATCCTCTATCTCAGTTCTGCATCAACACGCACAGCTCATTCTACTGTCAGGACAAAGTGTCTAAGAGATGTCCCCCAGGGTTCAAGATTGATCCTGCTACCAACAAATGCGAAGGTAAAGTTAAAGTTTAAAATGATTTTTGTTTAGAGATCATAATGCTCTTTGTGGGCCTTTCACAGTCTTTTTGCAGTGGAGTATGTGCTAACTCCAATAAAATGTGTATTTGATGATGATGTTAGATTTTTTTTTTCTAAATTTAGTTTACTCATAAAACCTCAACCTTATATTATATTTTTTTTGTTGTCCGGGGGGAAATGCATTTACGCATTCCCACCGCCGCTGCAGCGTATTCGCGCGCTGACGGTGGGATATGTGGGACTCGCCCCCTCCATAGCGTGGTGTGCTAACTCACACCACGAGGAGAGGACCCTACACCACTAAAACCCCCCAGACACTCGTTCGATCCGCCGTTGGCGGGGGACGGGCATGCATAAGCAATCCGGCAAGATCAAAGTCACCTGACCACATGGTTGTATTTAGAATTAAGCCATTGAATCATCTAGGTTCTCTGTCAGAAGAGATTGAAGGCGCCAAACAAATTAACACGATTTTATTTTAAAAAAGTCACAAAGAGACAGAGCTAAATCATTTAATTAACAATACATAGATTTTAAATTAAAATTTATATTACGATACATACTAACATAAGCATAGCATACGCTTGCATAAGCAAACATTGTTGTATTTTTGCAGACATTGATGAGTGTAAAGACGACAGCCATAGCTGTCATCCTGATCAGGTCTGTGTCAACCAGCTCGGACAGTATGACTGCAAGACTAGAGATTTTGGGTAAGTTATATTACTGTGACTAAGGAATCGAATTGAAATACTTACCATGTGGAAACGACTCAATATCCGATGCACTGGTTAACTCGAAGTCCGAGAGGCCCGCGAACTGTAAACTTAAGGGACAGTTGCAAAAATGTCCCTTAAAAAAATAAAAGTCATCATTTCTCAATCCCCCTGCCCAGCGACCACCCTAAACCGAGCTCCAAGTCCCTCAAAGGCATATCAATATCTTTCCATAGAACTAGGCACTATTACAAGAGCGTATCACATCTCACATCCAAGAGTATATGCGGTATCATATCTTACATCTTGGTCCTTCAGAAAACAAAAACTTAAACGTCCCTTTTCACTCCTGAGTTCTAACCAGGAAGAGAATTAACATATTTTTATTTTTTTCAGTTTGAAACCGGGCCAATGTCCAGACGGTATGAGAAAGAAAGATGGCAACATTTATTGCGAAGGTGAGTGTAACTATGGTTAACTTTGTCTAGCGGTAATATGTTCTGATGAATCTGAAAAAAATGTATTTCTAAATTTTTCTCTCGCGAATATTCTAAGTTGGTGGTTCGGTCCTTTTTTTTGTCCGGGGGGAATTGTATGTTAGCATACCACGCTATGGATATATGCAAATATGCAAATGCATATAATCCGGTCCGTAATGATAATTATGTAAGCTGAGCTGATAGATGTTGCTTCCCTGAATGTGCCTCAGATATACATATGTCCCTTAATCGTCTCTCATTGTACAGTCAGCATCAAAAGTTGATGACCACATTTAGATTTCCAAAACCGCTGAACACCGTATTATATCTAAATCGCTCAACATGACAAGCGCCAGAAATGAATGATTATCATAAAAGGCCATAAGTAGATGACCATCACTTTTCAAAAGTCGCTAAACAAAATTATAGTAAAAATAGCATAACATTCTTTGTCTCTAAAGTCTCTGAACAACTTTTTGACAAAAATAGCATACCATCGTTTATCTCATAAGTCCCTGAACAAACTGAAAAAAAAATGGGTTTAATATGTGTGTGTATTTTACAAGCTTTTATTTAACTTGCAATTTATGTATGTAATTTGTTCGGGTGGAATCTTGCAAGCATACATATATTGCGTGACAATGCAATAATATGGTACCTTGAGCTTATCTGATGATGGAGTCGGTAGATGGTCATAGGAACTCACTTCTGTACTGAATAAAATAGTCCAGTTTGGGCTCGTTTGTTTTGTGTTTATGAGTACCTACTTTCCATTGCATATGATGACCGGATGGCATCGACCGTGTGTGACCCGCTATAAATAGGGTTACAAGCTTAAGTCTAAAAAGTCAAAAATTAAATAAAAAATTTAAAAAAATATTTTTAAAACAGGCTTTTATTAAAAAATAATGTGTACTCATATTTATATATTTTGAAATGTCAAATATCAAAATATATAAATTGTAATAGCTTGAGGCACTCAAATATAGTAATGAACGCCTCAAGCTTTTATAATTTATATATATATCTATACATATAATAAAACAGTAAAAAACTGTGTCTATACATTGAATATATTAAAAAAATAATAATTTCCCTTCAATTATTATTTTTTTAATTATTTTTTAGGTTTAGAACAAGTAATTGAGCACGAATCCAAAAAAATTATGTTTGTCTGTTTGTTTGTACACGCTAATCTACGGAACTACTCGACGAATTTGAATGATTTTTTTGTTGTATAGGTATTAATTCTGGGTAACATATAGGCTATAATTTATCTTGGAAACTTGAACACCTGATGCAGAACCGCAACTGACCAGCCAAACTATAAGAGATACAAAAATGGTACATAGCAAAAATTGTTCCACGTGATGAGCATTTTCTGCTGAGACAATAAATTTGAAGATCTGGAACACCTGATGTGGAACTCCAAGAGTACTACTACACTATAACATATATAGGAATGACGTCTTTGCAAGAGTTGTTCAGACTGATGAGCACTCTCTGTTGACGTATTAAAATTGAAGATCTGGAACACTTGCTGTGGAACTCCAAGAGCCCAGCTACACTATAACATATATAGGAATGACGTCTTAGCAAGTTGTTCAGCATTTTTTTTTTGTTATCCGTTGGAAGTGCATTTACGCATATACATATACACATACACTATAAAACATATAGGAATGACGTCATAGCAAAAGTTTTTCGGTCTGATGGGCATTTCCTGTTGATTTATAAAAATCGAAGATCAAAAACATCTGATTTGGAAATCAAAGCTATCACTAATTTCACTATATAATTATAAAATAACATAAGCTGGGTGAACGTCCACGCGGTGACAGTTTAGGACAAATTTTCGATAAAAATGAATCAATGAAAACTATACTGGCCAAAACTCCCATTTTTTTTTATCGAATAAATATGCCTTCGGACTTATGTGTTTAATTTCCTTTTCCATTTATCTTAGTGACACGCACATCTTAGTAAAGCACTTAAGCTCAGTCAACTACATTGTCTTCTAAATTCACGCAGCAAACTTTCACATGATAACAAGGTTAAGATTTACACCACGTGTGTACGACCGATTACGACGTACACAAGCACCAGTGGTAAAGTGCCTGCTCCTCATTAGATCCTCCTCATCATGTGCAATGGACAATACTCACTAACACAAAACAAACGAGCCCAAACTCGACTATCTTAGCGCTTGCATTAAGGGCGTACCAGTGGTGATGTTCCTGCTCCTCATCAAACCCCCGTCATCATGTGCAATGGAAAATACTCACTAACTCAAAACAAACGAGCCCAAACTCGAACATCTTAGCGCTTGCATTAAGGGCGTACCAGTGGTAATGTTCCTGCTCCTCATCAGACCCTCGTCATCATGTGCAATGGAAAGTGCTCTTAAACCCAAAACAAACGAGCCCAAACTCGACTATCTTATTCAGTAGGTACAGGAGTTCCTATGGCCACCTGCCGACTCCATCATCAGATCAGCTCCATGGTACTATTGCATTGTCACGCGATATACATATGCTTGCAAAATTTCAGCTCAATCGGTTGAGGGTATGTGCTTCAAAATTTAGTTGCAAGATTCCACCCGAACAAATTACATACAAAGCAAGTTAAATAAAAAAGTTCAGTAACTTTTGTTATTTTATTATAATAATAATAATAATAAAAATAAAAATTTATTTCAGACCATTAGTCCATAAACAAACACACATTAAACATTTTTATACACAAAACATCAATACATACATGAAAACACATAACAACTTATTTTAAATATTGGAATGACGCACGATGACTGGTCATCCATTTCCACATCATTGGACTATCCATCCTGTCGGCCACTATAGCCACCAAGCTGTTGGAGCTGTCGCGCACTCGCCGCATCAGGGATGCTATCCGTGTCCTCATCAGTGCGTAAAAATCTGGCACGCCATTCTCCGCGAACATCCCCGATGCACTGCAAAAGCGCGGCAGCCCCAACATAACTCTGAAGGCGTTATTGTATTGGACACGCAGAGCATTGTACGAGCTTTTTGTATAGCTGACCCATAGGGCACACGTGTACATAGATTGGCAATACGCTCTAAAGAGTGTTATTTTCACCTCCCTAGTACAACGTGCAAACCTACGAGCCAGCATGTTACATCGAACTGCCAATGCTCTGCGTTCCCTCTCCACGTCGACATCGTCAGACAGACTATCGGTGACCCAATGCCCCAGGTACTTGAACTTCGTGACCCTGGAAAGCTGAGCGCCCCCCAAGGTGACTGGTGGGACAGTATCATAATATTTATTACCCGCTTTAAAAACCAGTAGCTCGCTCTTGGTCGCATTGTACCTAAGGCCATGAGCCACCGCATAGTCCTCACAGATGCGGAGAAGCCTCCTAAGTGCACTGATCGATGGGCTCAACAATACCATATCATCCGCGTAGCTGATGTTATTGACGCAGTGCCCGTCAATGGAGCACCCGATATTGGTATTGCCGAGCTCACAGATCAGCTCGTTTACATACAGATTGAATAGCTTGGGTGAGCTAATTCCCCCCTGCCTCACACCGCACTCCAACCCGTATGCATCCGACAGGACACCCGCCCACTTAACATAATTGTATTGGTTTTTATACCAATACTTTAGCATCCTAACGATATCGCTTGGGAGGTTCTTAACATTTGACAGTTTCCTCCATAGGCAGTCATAAGATACGAGGTCGAAAGCCTTGGAGAGGTCCAGAAAACATGCATATACAGGCGTTTTCCTACTTGCATAGTATTGAACAGTCTGTTTCAGGCATAGTATAGCTGTTTCCGTGGATAAATGTGGCTTAAACCCAAACTGGGCGTCGTTTAGTGTCAAATGCTTATCCAGCTGCTGATCAATCAGACTGTCCAACACCTTTGCAATTATGGTAGCCAGGGATATAGGCCTGTAGTTGCTCTTGTCACTCGCATCTCCAGTCTTATTTTTAACAATGGGTACAACAATAGTTTTAAGTAAATCAGCTGGAAGATACGAGTGACTCAGGCTTAAGCTAAAAAACATTGCTAGCACTCGCGGTAAGTGCTTACCAGCATGTAATAAGTGGTCTATACTTAGGCTGTCATGACCCGGCGACTTGCCTCTCTTTAAGCTGCGTAGGACAGTAGCTACCTCCCTGGCCGCAAACCTAATAGGCACGTCTTCGGACCCCCCCACCACCTCCGGCCCGCCAGACGACGTACCTAGGGGAGACCCAACCCTAAAGGCTCTGCTGAATAGGTTGGCGATATCATTAGGATCACTAAGGCCCTCAACACTCACAGGCGGACCCGACCTGGGATTTAACCTGTTCGTGGCTTTCCAGAAACTACCAAAATTCTTTGCGTCATGATGACTTGCAATGATGTCCATTTTTATTTGGTCCTCATTATTTTGACACCATTTTAATTTAGTTTTAAAACCCTTCTACTTTCCACCATTTTTTCGTACAAATCACCCTTTTTCGGCCTACCACACAATATCCAAGTTTGGAAATCAAGCCGAGCCTGTCCGTGTGCGTCCTTCACATGCTTATTCCAGCCCGTTATGTAACGCTTTTTGTGCTGTATTCCGTTCTTACAGTTACTGGCGATTGCACCTTCACAGAGAATACGCACAATATCCGCGTACATATTATCTAACATGGTTTTATGTTCCTTAATTTTACATCTATTTTTACAACATTCAGTAAAGTCTAATGGAAAGCCTACATTTTTCAAGAGATCATTACAATAATTGCTATATAACTCAGTCTGCTGCAAGTCTCTGTCACCCCATGTTACTTTGTTACATTTAGGTAGCCCAGGTGCAACTTTTGGCCTTAATAAATTAAGATCACACATTACAATTAGAGGCAAATGGTCCGACCAAGACACGTCGTAGAGCACACTAGCGTCTCTAATAGTATTCCACGCCGCGTCTGTTACTACGCAGTGGTCTAACCAACTAGTAGAACCATGTGCATCACTTACGTAGGTATATGTGTCCGACTCACCACCGAGCAGGCAAACGTCAGCGCACCGCCACTGTACTTCAGCCGAAAAACTCAATAGTTCTTTGCCGAATAGACTATTCGGTTGAGCATTAAAATCCCCTAGAATATAGACAGCGTCTACACCACTACTTTCTATCACTGCGTGAATCTCACTTAAACACTCGACAAATTCAACGAGATTATCCATCGACTCCGTCGGCATGTAAACCGAGACCACTAAGAGAGCTTTACCGCCTACCGTTATTTTGATAGCCACAAGACATTATGTTAAGTTATTTTTGGACATTGCCGTGATTATACTATAATACTACAATACTGAACAATATAAAACAAGCATTTTATATTGTTCAGTGACTTTTGTAAAACTGAATGTTATGATATTTTCGGGTATTATAACGATCAGCGATTTTTGACAAAATGTTTTTCAGTGACCTTTGACGAGTAGTGTTCAGTTAATTTTGAACTTTAATGATGTTCATTCTATACTGGCGCCTATTTCGTTCAGCGATTTATGGGTGTAAAGTGTTCAGCGGTTTTGGAAATCTAAATGTGGTCATCAACTTTTGATGCTGACTGTACATGGGTAGAAATAGGCTGACTTAGATTTTGGTGTTCTGAGGATGGTGTTCACTTAATAAAGTTTTAGTTAAAAATCGGCCCTTTAAAGTCATTTAAACGAAAGAAACCCTTTCTCTACTAGGATATTTATATCAATATTTCATCCATTCCATTTTCAGACATTGACGAATGTGTAGAGGGCACCCATCTTTGTGATTTGAACCAAAACTGCTTGAACACCAACGGTAGCTACGAGTGTCACTGTAAGCTGGGTTATGAACTGGACATCACTACTGGAGCCTGCGTTGGTAAGTATGTTTTTCTTATTATAACGCTGAAGAGTTTGTTGGGTTGCATGCACAATTTGGAACTACTGGTCCGATTTGAAAAATATTTCTGTGCAGATAGCCCATTTATCGAGGAAGGCCCATTTAAATAGGAGTGGAACACCAATGGAGAATGTTTCTGCAAGGAGGAAGCAGAGGGCTCAAGCTACTGAATTTTGAAAAATAAATTTATCGCTTCTTCCTTTCTTCTAACTTGTCGTGCCCGACAGGGTCCATACTTTGTACTGGTTTTGTCTTTGTAACAACTTATTCATAAATATGGTGTGCAATAAATGAATATGAACATCAAAAACAGAAACAGATACAATCTTTTAATATAATTAGGTGGAATAAACAAACTTCGTAAATATTGTAGACCGACAAAAATCGCCTCTGCTCGCATCCATTATACCAACTGTTTGAAAAGATAAGAGTGTTATGCGTAGGGTACCTTTTTCTTGCCGGATTGCTCATGCGTACCCGACCCCCGCCAACGGCGGATCGAAGGAGTGTCCGGGAGGTTTTAGTGGTGTAGGGTCCTCTCCTCGTGGTATGACCTTAGCATACCACGCTATGGAGAGGGCGAGTCCCACATATCCCACCGCCAGCGCGCGAATACGCTGCAGCGGTGGTGGGAATGCGTCAATGCATTTCCTGCCGGACAAAAAAAAAAAAAAAAAAAAGGGTACCTTTTTCTTAAACTGTAGATTGATTTGAAATATTTAACTTACACTAAGTTACAATAGCTAGATGTCGCTATTGTAACTTACAAAATGAAGGAAATAATCAATTTTTATCTGTCAAAACATACAAATTCAAATATTTTTATTTGTAGAACATAAATAAACAAAGGGTACAGGTGTCTTATATTTATAAAAATTAACGCTATGTCTTGCCGTTAACGGCATACACATTTATAATTTTTATTTATAATTAATAATAATAGATAAATGGAAAATAAAAATAATTAAAATTACTAAAACATTCAAAATTAATAAAATGTCAGTAATTACATAAATGTCATTAAATTACAATTAAAATGTCAAACCAATAAAATGTCATTAGATTACAATTTGTCTTCCAGGTAATCATTCACTGTGTATGTTTGAAATGGTGTATGCTGTCAAGATCTTTTATTGCAATAGGTAGCTTATTATAACTTGAGGGCCATTCCCAAAAAGTCCCTTGAGTATAGTGCAGTCTTGTGTGAAACAGCACATTTCTCTCTATTTCGGCTTTTTGATCTTAGTTTTTGAAACAAATGCAAGTATGATTTTGCGAATACTGCTGTCTCGTAGATGTACATACAAGGCAAAGTAAGGAGTACGGATAGATTATTTCTGTCCCCAAGACGTAAATTATACAGAACCGACGTAAGACTAAAATGTGACACAGTGGAGACGCGACATGGATAAGGCACGAACGTCTGCACCATCGCTGCTTTAGTACGAAAACGTTTTAAACGATTTAGCAAAAATAATCTTTTTTTTTCCCAGATGTAAACGAATGCGCAACATTGCAGCACTCCTGCATAGCTCAAGCTCAGAGATGCGACAATACTGTTGGATCTTACCTCTGTGTGAGAATAGCTTCTTGCGGTACTGGATACGTTTTACAACACTCCACTGGACAGTGCGAAGGTAAGATAAGGTTTTTAAAACATTTATTTATTAACAACATTACCACATCACAAATATGTATGTTCTGAAGCATTGTTCCGAAGCATGGTCTCAACTTTAGGACGCGTCTGCTTTAACGGCTGTCAGGCAGGCCATGTCTGTAGAAGGACTTCGACTTAAAGCGGCAATCCACTAACAAAAAGTTTTTTTTTTGAGATTTTGGTCGCTATAAATTATCTGTGTCATGACATCAATCCTAGATCGGTGAGGTCATGACACAGAATATGTTATTGTCAAGGAAGCGTTCTTGCTTTATAACTAGACCTACGAAGTCTCAAAAATGCTGATCGCATCTTCGGAAATTAAAGACATAGACAAAAAAATAATTTTCATATTGAGTTTATACAACCATTTTCAAGTTTTTTGAACAGAAATTATTAGGTATATTTATGTTCCATATAACACGAAGATCAGACAACCTCCGTGGCGTAGCGGTAATTGGCTCGCTTTAAATCTCAGAGGTGGTGGGTTCGATCGCCCGACAAGAAATCTTTGTGTAAATTCTAAGATTTCTTTCCGATTCTGGTTTGCTGGGGGACTACCCTCCGTGCCTCGGAAAGCACGTTAAGCTGTTGGCCCCGATTGTTATAACATAGCTATTCAATATCTATTTCAATCGTATACAAGGCAACGGGCAGTAGCGTTTCCTTGTGTTTTGCAACATAATACTTCGGTCACCAACCCGCCTGCCAAATGTGGTGATTATGGCAAAAACCTTTCAGAATTAATCATTCTAGCCTATTATGACATTTGAAACCGACAATTCTATATAATTTATACGAGTTTATGTAGTTTATCCTTTGATAAAACCCTAAATTTTACCTAGTAAGAAAATAATCAATTCGTTAAATATTTTTTTTTTTAGATATCGATGAATGTGCTCTTGGTACACATAACTGTGGTCATGATTACACCTGCTTTAACCTTCGTGGATCGTTTCGTTGTTTACGACGACGAGCCTCTACGACACCAGCGCCTGAATATTACGACGAATACTATGATTCTGAGTGAGTATTCAATATAATATATAATACATGATGGGTACCTAGTTGATGTATTCCCCTCTCGTCCTCCTGACCCTCAGTTTGCGAAGAACCATCCGATGCCCTCGTAGACCCGAAGTCCAAGAGGCCCGCGCACTGTAAAATAGAGCAAAAGTTGCACAAAATTCCCCTAAAATACTAAAAGTGATAATCCCTTAATCTCATCGCCAGCGACCGCCCTGAGCCGAGGTCCAAGCCCCACAGGGGGCGCCCTCTTGCGCAGGTTGGTACGTACGTGGTACGTATGTCCATTAAAAAAGAAGTTAGTTGATGGATATTATATTCTTTCCGTTTCAGCTCAAGTTTAAAGGCAGCAATTTCTTTTTATCCATAAGCACATGATTTATACGATGGAACTACATTTCGTAAATTACAACTTACGAAATTTACACTGAAAAAAGTTGGTAGAGCAAGAGTATCTATTTGTTTTGTCAAAAAGACCGTTTGCTTAAGTGGCGTCAACTGATAGCATAAAAACCATCTTTATTATACTTTTATATTTCCTTGCAACATAATATTTTTTTATTTCCAGCGAAGAACCAGAGTCGGAAAGCAATAAAACAGCATCTACTAATAATGTAGTACAAAAACTGAATCCACCTGCAAGAAATCCCCCAACACTCCCATCAGAAACTACTTCTGATAACACCACTCCGAATCCACCACCAACCAGCAGAGTTGAAGATAATAGTATAGATCTTCAACCTTACGACTCGCAACCAAAGCCGAGTGAGTCGAAATCTAACGACACTCCAAAATCAACACCAGAAGCTATTCCTCCACCGCCAGAATTGCCACCTAGACCTGTTTGGAATGACCCTGAACCATTACCAACAACTGAGCCAGTCCCTAAACCTGAAAACAAACCTAAAGAAGCTTCAAAACCTACTGATGAAGAAAGAAACATATACACTCTAGATACCAGTGACAACAGTATTTTGCCTGAAGTAAGATACAATAATCCAAAACCACCCGAATATATTCCTGAGGCCGAACTACCTAAGCAGCCGGATTTTGATGTAGGACCTACGTACGAAAAACCAGAAACAACACCCAGATCAACCGAGAGACAACCTGAACAACCTGAAACCACGTACATTCCAGAAACAACCACTGCTAATGCTGTTAGTGAGAACGTTGGCAAAGATAAATTTTCAGATATTGCTGGGAAAGATGACTCGGGGTGGACTCCTATTATAAATAAATGTAGTCCTGGATTTGAAGCAGACGGATATGGATCTTGCTTTGGTAATTTTAATTTATCTCTTTCTTTTGAGTATTTTTGTTACAAAACCAATTCCAAAGTTTATAATAACTTATACTTTGATATACACATATCTTCGAACATGTATTTTAATTTTAATTGAAGCATTACTAAAGTGTTTAGTGGAATTCCTCAAAATTACCTTACAAACACTTTAGTAATGCTTAATTTATATCTTTAAATTTATAAGTTACATAAATCCCTACGAGTATGTTTGGTAATTTATACTTTTATATAGGTACTATTATTTATACAGTTTATTATCTTAACTTTTTAGATATTGATGAATGTGCCACAAATCGCCACACCTGTTCTGGTCTCACCGAAGTCTGTAAGAACACTATTGGGGGGCACCTGTGTATATGTGCTCCAGGATTCAGGAGGGATCTGATCACGAAGACTTGTGAGGTCTTTACGACTACATCGACGACCACGACCACAGAACCACCACCAGAGCCACCTACAACAAGTAAGTTTTAGTAAAGAATGTTATAAAAATATAAGAATATACTCTTCGTAGTAGTATCAGCATAATAATAAGCACGACCGCGTTTAGCGCTTTTTGTAAATGCGTAGCATATTAAGCTGTGTGGTTTCCGGCTCGGAATAGATCACCCCATGTCTTTCCAAGGATGCGCTAGATATGGATGGGCAGAACCACCTATCAGTACTCACCGTCTTACGGCGATTACCAATCCACCTGCTGAGCGTGGTGATTATGTTATTATCAAGGACCTTGGCTTGTCAAGGCATGTTAAGAGGTGGCCCATGTTCAGTTGTGGACGTAAACGGTAATAGACAATGTATACTAAAATTATCTTCTTAATCGAATTCGGGGTTCCAAGTCTTTAAAATTGATCGCACTACTAAAACTAAATTACATAGAGCTGTATGCTCTATGTAATTCAGTTTTAGTAGTAGTACACTAACTGACGGAGAATGTCTATAACGACTTTTAGTGACAAAAAGTCAAATCAATGTGTACTACCAAATATACGTGAAAATACTTACACCGTGATTGTTTAATGATTATCTATACTTGGAAGGAGGATTTACCATCAGTAATAGGTTATTTCTAGAGTCCGACCGAAGGTGCAATTCTGGCCGAAGCCGAAGCCGAAGCCGATTAATCGGTATTCACCAAAACCTTCGGCCGAAGCCGAAGCCGAAGCCGAAGGTGTCATTGACCTTGAGAAATACGATAGTTACTTTGATCTCAGAATATACTAGATACATATTGTGAGAGCTTTAGAGATTTAGCCCAATAACGAGCCGAGTGACCAACATATACAAGTAGGTAATAAAATATTGTCTAAAATAAAAGTTTCAAATATACAATGTTAATTAAATATTTATTTACTTAGTAATTTTAACAAAAATAATCAAATAATCAGTCACATTTTTTTAATTATCAGACGAACACAAAAAATATTTCTATAAAATAATTGAGCAAAGTTTAACGCTTTTTCAATATCTATTTTTTACATATAATTTTTTGGAATTTTTAAAAAAATAAAAAATTAATTTCTTAGGATAATTAAATTAAACATTTTTGATAACAATTGGAGAAAATAAAAACTTAACAAGTTTTGGTAACAATTTGAGGCACCTTATTAATAAAAAATAAACTCACTTTTTTCGACTAGTCTTAATTAAAAATAGCTCTTTATACTTAATTATATGGCGAAGCAGTCATTTGTCAAAATTATCAATAATATACCTATTTGGGAAAACTAAACTATAATAAAAACTTACAATTAAAAGAAAATATGAACATTTTTGTTCACTATTTGGAAAAAACCTTAGGTAGTAGAAGAGACTAGACTTAAAGTTATAAATGCACTTTAATCAGCTTATTCTAAAGATTCTCTAAAATAAAATAAAACATTCATTCGGTCATTGTGTACCTGAAAGAAAATATTCTATATAAATGCACAAGTACCTTCCGAGCCGAGCCGACCGCCCCGTACTCGCAGTAGGACTCTGCAACGCGGATGCGCCTATATCCTATCGGTTTAGGTAGTTAACTAAAAGTAAACAATCTTCACATGTCTTTTTATCTAAAAATTGCATAAAAAAACATACCAACATTGTTTCCATTTAGTTTCCTACCTAACGTTAGATAACATAAAATATTTTAAACCAGACAATACTTACGGTTTTTTGGTTCTTAGAGTGCCTCACAATAATGAACGTTGATACGTACCTGTGGTGATCCACAGGTACTACTCACAGTAATAAATAAAATAATTTGCAATAACAAATATGAAATATTTAAAAACAATTTAATTTAAAAACAACTTATTAGAATTTTAAGACGCGCTCTCAAACTTGTTTTGACTCGTTTAGTTTACTAACTGCGATTCGTTTGGGCCGGTGCGGCGGCGCGGCGAAACTCTGCTGCTCTGCACACTCTCCGTCTCGCTCTAGCATCGTTCAGTAAATTTCAAATTTGACAACTAGCAAACCTTCGGCTTCGGCCAAACCTTCGGCAAATTTTTGGCCGAAGCCGAAGATTTGGCCGAAGGTGCTTTTTTGGCCGAAGGTGGCCGGAGCCGAAGCCGAAGCCGAAGCTTCGGTCGGACACTAGTTATTTCAAAACTTTAGATTATAATGCTAGGAGACTTCAATTGATAAATAAAAGTTAGCAAAATTAACTCTATTTTTACATCTAGTTTATACAAACGTTCACCTCTAACAGAATCAAATTAATTTTAATCTATAATTTTGAATGCAAAAAATAAAATAAAAAGTATATAATATAAATCGCTTTTACTACCAATAATAAACCGCTGAGTATTAGCGAACATTAAATAATCACGGTGTATACAGTCCAATATTAGAAAGAAAGAAAAGAAAGATTTTTTTTTTAGAACGTACCATACCCGTTAGGTTTGTCAGCGCCATCTACACTTTTAACAAAGTATTAACTTGACTTGTCTACCCACAGTCTGCCATAAAGTGTGGGAACCGCTCGGCAGTATTTGGTTTTCCTAAAGGGCCGAAAGATGGTACTCTGTTAAAGCAACGGTATAATTAAAAGAACATAGATTTACAATAGTTAGTTTTTATAAGTTACCTAGTTTTAGTTGTATATAGTTAGTGTTTTTTCTTTTATTTGTTAATAAAATATAAGAATTTAAGTTAGTAAGATGATTGCCCCATTATTTTATTATTATTTTTTGTGATCAGGCACGCAATTGATTAAACTGGTAAGTGCCTTTATCCTGCTTCTCCACTAGTTTCTATTGTTTAATACGGGTTTATGAGGGTTGTTGTGACTTTAACTGGTACATAACTTAAGATGGTGGCCTCGTAAACGGCCAATGGTTTATTTAAACTTAAAATGTTGACCCCTATAGAACGTTAATTTATTTTTCTTTTCTAGTTAAATCGTACTTTTGGGGATATCAAGATTATCGTAAGGTGACAGCAAAACCTTTCCGACCGAGGAACTTATGTGATGCCGGGTTCCATCTCAACTCTAAGACTGGAATTTGCGAAGGTATAGTGTTCTTTGACCTTCATTATTATATTCATAGACAGTGACAGACTAAGAATTAAATGCCCTTAGTAAACCATACCTGCCTACCCTCTCTTCTTTCCCATCCATTATTTCTGGATTAAATATTTTCAAATAGCCTTACTTTCCATGGATGGTTTATGACTAAAATAATACCTTATTTTAATTACATCATCATCAGGTTGTTTGACTTAATTGTGCTGATCATCAGTCTGAAAGAGGGATCTTTAGGCTCCGCCTTTTCCCTGCTATACAATTTAATTGCAATGTTGCAACAACTGGTAATAATGGGTCAATTTACTCTCCATTGCACGGATATAAAATATAATGTCATAATAGGTATTTGGAAATTTAATAATAAAAATAAAATAATTCTTCTATCTCAGGACCAAGCCCTACAAGGGGTGCTCTTTTGTGCTGACTGCTTGTTTGGAAGTTTTTAAACCATTTAATAAGGTTGGAGCTCTAGTTGCCATAATGTCTGGTGAAGTAGCAATAATCCTCAAAAAAACACCAATCTTTTCAGATATTGACGAGTGTACCAACGGCCAAGCCAACTGCGCCGCTGTTGAACTTTGTATTAACACAGATGGCGGCTACAGATGTGAATGTCCTCCAAACTGGAGGCTGGATGACATTAGGCACAGATGTGTACCAATCAGGAATCATGGACAGTTCCCTACGGGGTACGGAAATGAACCAGGTAAGGCTAAGTTACATTAAGACCAATTATCCGTAGCTAAAAAAAATAGAATTAAACAAATTAGGGTCGGAAATTGTTTACTATCAGGCAAAACAAGCCATGTGCTTGTTTACTTAGCCTGCATTGTATTTCAAGGTTAAAATTGATTGAACATTTAAAAATTTCGGTTCAACCAATTTCATCCTGGCCTGTATATTTAATCAATGCCTTTTATAACTTTAAATATCTAACGTAAGTAAAAACTTCAATAATCCATCCTGTTTTCAATTCACTTCTTTATTGCCTTTATAGCAGGTGCAATAGGTTTTAAAAAAACTGTGCTTGACAATGGCTAAGTTAACTTTATGTATGTATACATAAGGTTCACTTGGACCTATCGAGCACAGCAAAACAAACATTGTTTAAGACATTTTACTACTTTAAGTTGTCTTTTAAATCCATCCACTCTATAATAGAAATAGCTTATCAACCTGGTTTTGGTTACTATTTAGCAGTTTTATTGGCTATAAATTATTTTATAATTTCTTGTTCAACAGCGTACCATCAGACATCTAAAGAGGTGTTGCCAAGTAACCCAGGCACGAAGTACGTAGAGCCGAAGATTACTCAGATTGAGAACCGAGGCAACGTGTTCAAATGCCCCATCGGCTACAGGCTTGGAGACGATAATACTTGCATTGGTAAGTTTGTTTAAAAATATAACTAGTTCAAGAATGGGTATTACATGAGCAGAAATGACTATTCCGCTTCAATTAATCACGAAAAGGCAATATTAATTCTGACATTCTTTAAAATGCTAATTGTCTTTATACTCAACATTTTTGTTAAGGCCCAGTTGGAAAGAAATAGTGGACTGTATATAATAGGTTTATTGCCATCTAATTAATTATAATATAGAAAAAGTGTATCACGCGGTCGGGACGGACGATTATATCTTCATTTGTTTCATTTTTATTTTCATTTCGCGCGCTTTACGGTTTCCTCTATGGTTTGTTTTTTGTTTTTAAATGTGGTTTATTATGTTTAAATGTGTTCATAGTTTTTGTATGAACATTTTCTTTTTTTGCCGAATTTGTCGAAGGTCTAGTCCAGTGGGTTCGGCTTGAAAATGTTATTTCTTGTTAATTATTGTCTGCTACTGTTCTGTTTATTATATTTATGAGTAATATTATTGTAACTTGTACTCATTTGACATCTGATGTAAAATTAGTAAAACGGTCTGTTGTTATTGAACAATAATTTATTTCAACTATCAATTCGAACTTTGTGGGCCAAACATCTTGAAGTGAGAAAATGGAACACATCGTGTAAACGGTTAAAGAAGGCATGTTTAACATAACATGCATCTATTTAATATAAAATTAAAAGCAATAGTAGGAAATCCAAATCTCAACTTAAAATTTTCAGACGTAAACGAATGCTTAACGGGCGAGGCTAAGTGTGGTCCTCAGCAATTCTGCACCAACCTACCTGGAGGCTACTCCTGCAACTGTCCCAGCGGGATGCGACTGATAAAAGACCATGAGTGTGAGGATGTAGACGAATGTGCACTCGCTGGTAACGTGGTAAGTAGCAATGTGGTTTAATCAATAGACCTTTCGACCGACTACGGTCTACTAAAATCTAAAGAAATCTCCCTACTTAAAAGACTATGCAGTCGCTGTTGAAATAGTCCAGCCTGTTTGTTTCAATCTTTCTGTGTAAAGGCGATCTTTGAGAGTTAATGTCGGTAAATGATAGTTGGACTCAGTCTGCCCGATTTTTTTTGGAGAAAACCCTCTAGAAGAGATTAAAGTTGTTTGCTTTATTAATCATCAACATTGTCCGCATAATATAACCTGAGGTTAACTACTCGACGAAGGTTCCCTTAATAGACTAACTAGCTGTTCCGCGTGGTTTTATCTGCGTAGATCAAGTTTTAGTGAGAACCTTATTTTAAAATAGCCTGCGACATTCACAAATAATGTGGATTACTGTTGGTGAAAGAATAGTTAAAATCGGTAGTAGAAACAGAGATTGCTCTCTACAACCTCACGAACTCAGAATCCTGCTTTTTATAATATTAGTATAGAAACGGTTCTACCGAATGAAAAAAGAGCTAGCATCATGGCCGTAAGTCAATTTGTTTGGTCAAACATTAGGTTTAATTATTTCATTTTCATTAAAAATAACTTATATATTATTTCAGCCGGTGTGCTCTCCCCATGCTGACTGTGTGAACACTGTCGGATCATATATGTGCAAATGTCATAAAGGCTTTAGATCGGCACCTGTCAATGAAAAGGTATGAGAGGTTTTAGTAACGACTTTATTTATTTTATTAGTTTCAGTTTTGATTATATATTATAATCCTTTTCGTTTCTTCATATGAAACGTCGCAGATATAAATGTATTCATCGCAGGCTCATCATCACATAATTATGATCATCATCATTATTATTTTCAGTACCTACGTTCAGTAGAACGTAGGTCACCATGTGTGGCAGGCGAATTTGTGACCGCAGTATTATCTCGTAACACACAGGGAAACGAAGTTCTATGTTAGGTATATGATTGTTATAGGTGATGTCGTTACAATCGGGGCCGCTTTTCGAGGCACGCGGTAGTCTCTTTACCAACCAAACCCAGAAAGAGAAATCTTAGACTTTACACAAACATTTTTTATCCGTCATAGTACAAAAATCACACTCAGACCCTGAACAGTTTGCAATTATGGTTAAATATTACACTTACAAATTAAGTCCAGACACTAAGCCAAAATTATTCGAGTGCAACATAGCTGCCCATTCCTTGGTATAAGATTCTCATAAGTGATGTTACAATGACTAGAACCAACGCTCTATCATATCTTTCGAGGCAAAGAGTTCTTCAACCAATTAGAACTGGACACTAATCTTTGATATTACTCGAAAATTTTGTTTAGTGTGTTCAAAATTTGAATCGAAACTCCTCATTATTTGAACGACGTGTGCGTCGAGCTCGCCACCCTTGCCTTCGTCTGTACACACGTTCGCGACCCATGCGTGCTTCAAATAATGATTGCACGAATAAATTAAAAATCATCTCCATCTTTCAGGTGTGCGTAGATGTTGATGAATGTATGGACTCCCGGCCAGGTTCCCTCTGCCAGCACAGGTGTAACAACGTGTGGGGAGGATACCGGTGCTCATGCCACAGGGGGTACAGACTCAATTCGGACAACAGGTAAGTTAACAAGAATTGCCTTCGACCTTTCGGAAACCGAATGGGAGTTATAATATTATCGAATAGTAAAATGAACGAATTAATATGACACACAAAAATCAACCACCCTCCATTTACTCTTTTTTTTTTGTCCGGGGTGAAATGCATTTACGCCACCGCCGCTGCAGCGTATTCGCGCGCTGGCGGTGGGATATGTGGGACTTCCCCCCTCCATAGCGTGGTATGCTAACTCATACCACGAAGAGGGGAACCTACACCACTAAAACCCCTCGGACACTCCTTCGATCCACCGTTGGCGGGGGCCAGGTACGCATAAGCAATCCGGCCACCGCTCTCGTCTTTTTGTAGCGTTAGCATGACATGCGTGCAATTTGGAGTAATTTACGTTATTGTTATCGGAAATTTGTAAAGTTTAAGCTATAATTAAGTTTGGACGTTGTATTTACTATTGGATTTGATTGTTTTGTTGAACTTTGATATTTAAGTAGCCTATAATTATGTCATTCCAGACGCAGGCAAAAATGAATAAAATTCAAAGTATTTTTTTTCTTAGTCCTTTAAACAAATGTCATTTGATTTGAACCAGATGTCATTACAATTCATGGGAATTATAGGCACTTCTTGGTACCTTTTCGAAGCTCATCACATACCTTATTCTGGCAAATAAATGATTTGTTGAAGAACTTTATCCATTTTCTTGTATTATTTTACAGCACTTGTTCAGACGTAGACGAATGTGCAGAGTACAAATCTAAGATACCGTGTGTAGGAAGATGTGTGAATGAGCCAGGAAGCTACCGGTGCACTTGTCCACCAGGATACAAACTGTCTGAAGATAAAAGGAGTTGCGTTGGTATGGAACTTTCAATATTTTGTCTATTTTAGTCGTGTTGATTTAGTCATACATAAGTTATGTTTTGGGAGCTCTAATGTACCAGTACGTTGAACTATTAAACTCTTGGGGGTTCGACTCCCAAAGTCAAAAATCAAAAACTTTACTACGATCACTTCCTCTTGTCCTTCAATTTGTAAAAATACCTTTCGATGCTCTCATAGACCCGAAGTCCGAAGGAACTGTAAAGTTGAGCGTTAGTTGTACTAAACTCCCTTAAAAAGTATAAAACTCATCATTCCGCTATCCTCCTACCAGCTACATATGACTTTCCATCTGCCAAGTATAGTAAATGCGGCAAAAACCACCTTCGGGGGAGGCCAATGTCCAGCGGTTTACTTTACTTAAGCTGATAATGATTTAATCGTATTTCTCTTTCAGATATTGATGAATGTGAAACTGGTGAAGCTCCTTGCTCTAAAGGTGATGTGTCGAATCATGTCAGTGACACCTGCATTAACACTAGAGGCAGCTATAAATGTCATCGCATCACTTGTCCTGTTGGATATCAGTTGGAAAATAAACAGTAAGTACCTACATAATTCAACGTGTGATTTCCGGCTTTGAATAGACCACCCCATATCTTCCTATGGGTCCTGTAAAAGATGACTAAGCGACATACAACATGACGGATGAGCAGCAGCATCTACCAGCTCAAAGATACTCCCATCGTACTGCAGTTACCAAACCACCTGCCAAGCGTGGTGATTACGGGAATATCACTCAACGACACTAGCTTGCCGATGTCTGTTAAAAAGGAATATACAGCAGTGGGCATAAATGGGCTGCCAAAGTACCCTACTAATGAATATAAATATCTTGACAACCTCCGTAGCGTAGCGGTATTTGGCTCGCTTTAAATCTCGGAGCCCGTGGGTTCGATCCCTACGCCGGACAAGAAATCTTTGTGTAAATTCAAAGATTTCTTTCCGGGTCCCGTTTATTGAGGGACTACCCTCCGTGCCTCGGAAAGCACGTTAAGCCGTTGGTCCAGATTGTTATAACATCATCTTTAATAATCGTATTTGAAGTAACGGGCAGCAGCAATTCCTCGTGTGTTACAACATAATACTGCGGTCACCAACTCGCTCGCCAAGCATGGTGAATATAGCCCATGTTCAGCAGTGGACGTTATACGGGCTGTCGATGATGACACATAGTGTTTTAAGTGTTTGCAAAGTCTCCCACGATCCAGAGATATATTTTTCTAGTGCTGTTATTGTCTCATAAAACAAAAAGTTAATTGATAGAACATCTTATTGCTTTCAAATCTGTACTCTTTCTGTTTCAGTCGTTGCAACAAAATAGAGAAAGTATGCCCGCCCGGCGACTGGACCTGCGCACATCAGCCTAGTACTATTTCCTACAACTTCATCACATTTGTCTCCAACTTGTATATTCCAGATTCTCAGGTATGTTCTACTTAACACTAAAGGTCTCAATCTTCCCGAACCTTAGTTTGCAAAGAACCCTCCGATGCCCTCGTAGACGCGAAGTCCGAGAGGCCCGCGAACTGTTAAGTAGAGCAACAGTTGCTCAAAACTCCTTTAACAAAAAAAAAGTTACAATCCCTCAATTTCATCGTCAGCGATCGCCCTGAGCCAAGGTCCAAGCCCCATTGGGGGCGTCCTCTTGCGCGGGCCTTGCCATTTGGCCGGAGCCGGAGGCAGGAGATCTTCTTGCCTTTATGCCCGGTAAAGTAGCAAAAGCCACGTGGCTAATGTATGTCAGTCCGAAAAATTGGTGATCATACTAAAAACCCTTCCTCGGAAGGAGGCCCATGTTCAGCAGTGGACGTTATACGCACTAATGATGATGTAGAGGAACGGTTAGTGGTATTCCTCCACAAAAAATGAAGATCTTCTTTGCTGAACGAGGTGGTATGCCCGGCGGCCGACGGCCATTTGTTGCTGTTCAGAACTTGTATATGTTTGAATTGGCTGGCAAACTTGTGTTGCGCGATACAGGTTAGTTGAGATGCTAGGCGCTAGATGGCGCTGTTTGCCTTCTTGTAGTTTGAGCCATCTACTGTAGATTTCTTTAATTTCAGCTGAAATTGTTCACAATGCGTGGTCCACTTTGGCCTTTTGTCAGGATGAGGTTTGAACTGACTATGGTCAATGTCAACGCGCCGCCCAGCGTCAAGCGCAAAGCTGATATCAAGGATTTCTTGTAAGTATTTCCTATTCTAGAAACTTCAAAGTATATAAGTGCGCGTACTGTTATAGATAGATTCACTCAGCATTTATAAATAACTAGTTTCACCCGCATAGCTCCCTTTCCCGTGGGAACCTCATAATAATTAGCCTAAAGCCTTCTTCGAAAAACTCTGAAAGATTTTTTCAAATCGGACTAGCAGGTACTGATTAGCTCGTTCAAGCAAACAAATACACTCATATTATATTATATGCTAGCTTCCGCGCGCGGTTTCACCCGCTTTACTCCCGTGGCTGTAGTAACTTTATACTTAAATATAGCCTATAGCCTTTTAGCAGTTTCTGAGATTAGCACGTTCGAGCAAACAATCAAACAAACTCTTCAGCTTTTTATATTAGTAAATACCTTCAAGCTAGTTATTAATCATCTTTAATTTACAGATTAACACGAAACAACAACGAGGGACTGACCTCCCTCGTCCGACCGCTCGAAGGACCTCAGAGCATAGAACTGGAGATGACGATGGAACTTTACACCCACGAACAGTTCGGAGGGACTGCAATCGCGAAGCTTTTCATATATGTATCAGAATATGAATTCTAGTGTGATTTACTGATTTATACCTGCACTGTGAAATTTTTTTGATTGTTTTCTGGCGGCTGCAGCATTACGATTTTATAACTATAAAAATGTTACAAAAATAAAACCGACTTCAGGAAAAAAGTTAATAGCCCTATAATCTAACCAAAATTTCAAAAAACTACTCTTTAAGTACATCCTTTCCAATTAAGGGTCGGCCCACGTCCGACAATCGGTGACCGACTTTTTGTAGGAGAAAATAGAACGTACTGATTGCAATAGTATAACGCACACGTCCTGCTAAAAGTCGATCAGAAATAAAATCGGTGCATCCCGACCGATCCGATTGTCGGTGTAAATGGAACGTTCGGTAATGTATGCGATAACGCACACTGCTCACCGACAGTCGGCCGCTTGCAATTGCCAGGATGAAAAATCTGCCCGATTATCGGCCCTACAAAGAGTATGACGCTAAAAAAGAATCATCGAAATCGGTTTTAAATACAGTTATTCGACCATTTGTTGCGAACATACTGAATGCAAATTTAAGACTTATATGGTTTTCTCATAGATCCCAATGTCAGAACTAAAAGCAAAATAAAAACAGAATGATCAAAATCAGCTAACCCTGTCGAAAGTTCTGAGGTAACTAACATAAAATAAAATACAGTCGAATTGAAAATAAAACAATTATGAAGTCGGTTGAAAATTAAAAAAAATCATCTCAAACATGATTGATTAAACAAATGAAAACTCCAAAGAAAACAATGACTGAATGAATGGTATTAATAGATAATTTTCACAAAAACAGTGGCATTCAAAAAACAACAGTGGTTTTTGCCGTGTAAACTTCAAATAATGTTTAATTCATTAATTCCTCACGTAGGCTTAACTCGAATATGAATCATATATAAAATCGACGTGCATATTTGGAATTTTAAAGTTTCGTTTATTTTTTATATAAACTATTTTTTTAACAAACAAATAGATTTACTAAAATAAAATATCACGCTGCGAGAAAACTGTTATTAAAATATCTACGTGTATAAGGTCCAAATGAGAGCAGTATTTTTATTTTGTTAATTTATTTTTTATTTTATAGTTGTTGACTACCATCTGCATTTATGCAGTAAACGCAAAAAAACAAACACACAAAACTACGACCTAACTCTTAAAACAGTTGTTTTTAAAGATGCTTTGAATTTTTGCAGAAAATGTTGTGTTAGTCGTGTGATCGATGCTGAGATTATGTCATCGACTATATAAATATAAAAAAGAATTTAAATTAATAACACAAAATGTATATTCATATGCGTGAGTTCAGCTAAAAAAGTGTCTAAATCCTGGGATAGACTTTTTGCCCAGACCTCCCAAAAATCTGTCTGTATCTCCCAAAAGTCTGCAAAAAATACTCTAGTATTTTTTGCAGACGGGACGCAGGAAGGACTTTATGCAAAATAAAATCACCAGCCTAAGACACGTGTTTCGCTCATCCACAGAGCATCATTAGGGTGGTGTTGAAAAGAGTCACTACTGCGCAAATTAATGTAGTTCAGCATTATTTTGAGACATTTATGAGCGGAATTATCACTAGATATCCCATCTGTGGAGACGCAAAATAACGATTTTAGGGACATCTGTAGGGCAAAGTTTGAGCGTATACGTGCTGTCCCCCGACGGAGCCAATCCACAGTCGAGTTGTATTTTGTGTTTTTAATTTAGATTAATATGGAATTCCAAAAAGTAAAGCCTAATTCCTATCAAATATATCACAAGTATTTTATTTATTGGAGTGATAAATAACATCATTTTATTTTTATGTTACTATTATTTTATGTGAGATGAACTGCATTCTGTGAATTCAGTCCTGTTTTTTTTTATACCTAAGATGCTTAGTTTTTTAGCCATATTTTCCCAACGTCATAATAATATATTTGTTGGTCTATAGCTTTGTAATCTAAGTGAAATGTAAGGTGCTTTTAGTTAAGATTTATTTTTTATAGATAAGTCTAGTTTCAGATTTCAGCAAATAGTACGAAATATTATTCTTTGTAAGCATTTTTATGGAATCAAATGTTTATCCTGATCTCTTCTAGAATGAAGAATTGGTCAGTAAATATTATTAATGTGAAGGTATTTTTTTATACTTCGTTTTGAAGGTTTTTCTTGCTATTTTATATGTTTGTAGACAATCTGAAACGGAATTTTACTTATACTATGAATGACACACAAATACACGCAGTATATTTTTATTATTGTAAGATATGATCTATTAAAGTTAGAATAAGTATCAATTTATGTGTTTATTTTATTGACATCACATTTCACAACTTTGGAAAACAAGGGCATCATTGCAATTAGGCTGTCACCATATTGGGCGTGCGATTTCTCGAGCGTGTGAATGACACGAACGACACCAGCGCCTAACTCCTTATCCCGTCACGCATTCCCCTTTCGTCCATTTAGGACACGCTCGAAAAACGCGTAGGCCAAATGTGGGGTCTGCTTTATTATAATGGTACAGGAGTAATATTTTTTGCATTTAAAATGTTAGTACTCTGCATTAAATTGCTCTATCCTCTTTTTCACGCATGTCGTTAGCAACTAAAAACTTTGATTTTAATTAAATAGATGGAAACAATTAAAAATAAAATAAAATAATAAAAAAAGGTTCCGAAGTTGTTTTGAAGGAGCAAAATATATAATTGTTCAACTTTAACAATTTGTGGTAAGTTAGTATGTACTTCACTACATAGTATAAAACAAAGTCGCTTTCTCTGTCCCTATATCCCTATATATGCTTAAATCTTTAAAACTACGCAACGGATTTTTATGCGGTTTTTTTAATAAATAGAGTAATTCAAGAGGAGGGTTTATATGTATGATAAATCAGCATTGCACCCGTGCGAAGCCGCGGGTTGCTAGTAAGGTATAATGAAATGTAATTTAAGAAATAATGAAATGGTAGATAATAATAATCATTTTATAACAATTTTAAAAATTAAATTACTTATATGGAATATACAACATCGTTAATATAAATATATGGAATAGACAACATTGTTATTCGTTATACCACAGATTATATAATTCAACGAAAGTAATTTCGTATCCATTTTAATAACGACGTTTATCAATTAAAAGTTACAAACATGTCCTATTTTTTTATGAAACATAACGGTGTTGCAATTCGAAATCTTCTATGTAAATCCAACTTTTCAAGAAAATCTATTTAAGCTACTTCGAGAAGACTATCACTTGTCATTTATTTTTAATGACGAATAGGCATTTTATAGTGACTGGTAAAAATATTTATTTTTATTATTTGCTAAGTATAGGTACAATACTGCCGTGGCATAACTAAAATGCCGTTATCCGACATCTGGTCGATTTTTAACTTTTAATGCTATTATAACGAGAAAAGAAAAATCTACCGATCTGTATTTCCGAATTTTCAATACCTTGAATAGTTTTGGAAATAATCATTTTAAGAAAGCCGTTACTTACATATTTTCCTCTTGTGAAATAAGCAAAAATGCCTTTAAGTAACTTTGTGAGTCTATACAGCCGCTATAGTTCATTAACTCATATTTTTATTACAAGTTTTTCATATGTTTGCTTCTCTTGGTTGCCGTTAACAGTCTTTTGTACACTATTAAGCGGTAAAGGTACTTTAACTGTTTTATTGTTAATCTTTTTTTATTATAGAAGTTTACTTTTGTTAAGCTATAACGCCGTTAATTGAAAATGCTAGACTTTCATGTGATTAAGGATGTTTAACGGCATTATAGGTTAATATTTGACCTACTTGTATTTTGACTTTACGTATGTTATAAGCCAGTGGCGGCATTTCCAAAACTAAACAAAAATTAATTGTCCGTCATTATTAGACTAAAATGACGTTATCTTACACTAATGCACAATAAAGCCGTTAACTGATCTCGCGCGGGTCGGGCGGTAGCGGCTATGTAACTATCCAGTTCCGAGATCAGAGGGGTCGGGGGTGAAACTAGAGCATCGCACAGCAGGCACTTTTTGGGTGAGGACTCGAGGACTCCAATCAAGAGCTTTTGCGTGAAAGAGTAACAAACATACATACATCCACACATACAAACTTTCGCATTTATAATATTTGTAGGATACATCTATGTCATAATCTATATATCTATTTACATAATTATGTCCAAAATCCAATAAGTCCAAACCAGTTTAACGATTTTGATGAAGTTTGAACGTAGTTCGTTATATTTCTATGTAGGCGGGGATAAACAATGTCAAAATAAGCTATATTAAACCTTAAAATCTACAATATAACGTCGTATGCATCTGCAAACAAATATTTTGGTCTACTTTTTTTTCACTTATCATGGACATACTGACGTTTGATATTTATCAACTCATATATAAAAGCGAAAGGTCATTCATTCACTCATCTCGAAATCACAGAAACTACAAAGGCCTAGGAGTCTCAAATTTTGTGGGTTCATTTAAGACATAGGTGCTAACTGAGACGGGATATTGCTAAATTCAACCCCTAAGGAAGTAAGAAGGGGTGTCCGGGTCAATGTTTGTATGATTCAAATTCAAAATTAATTTATTCCGTAAAAATGGTTATATTTGTTTGGAATCGTCATATTTTTCCCTAACCGTGCAGTGCGTGATGTGACGACTAATGAGAAACACTGCCAATGAGATTGGAGCGATTTAATTCCAAGCATTTTTGTCACAAAGATAATCAGATTTTTTTCTGAGAATTCAGAAAATTTTGAAATTTGCCTTTAATAGACATTTTAAACTTATTTATAGACAAATTCTCTTATACTTTTGGGAAGTTTGTTATAGAACCGTATACATTGCCCCATAAAAGAGTTACTTATTTTGCGGAGACGGCTAGCACGAACCACAAGATTACCTATGCTTATATCTAGTATATACGCTTATGTGTGTCGCTTTTTTTTACAAAATGAGTCAATATTTTTATCTACCTATAACACATTATCATATATTATTATATAAATTTCTCAAACTTTGCTTGGCGACCCAGTTTGTAAATAGCACTTACGACTCTTTTTTTCAATATAATAATGCTATTGATATCCGCGCAGTTACCCCAAAGAAGAATCCCGTACGAAATTATGCTGTGAAAGTAACTGAAATAAACGATTCTAGCCGTATCAACATCAAATACCCGTAAGCCGTCTAATTGTTTACTGCAGAACTTAATTTTGATGACATTTTCTCAATGTATGGTTCCCATTATAATTTGGAATTAATGGTGATACCTAAGAACACAGAGTTTCCACAGGGTCCAAGCCATTTACATTAGTGGAAACCTGTCTAACATTGGGTGTTGAAAACTTGATTACTTTAGTTTTCTTATCATTTAAACAGAGATTATTAACATGCAACCAATGAACAACTTTAGAGAGTGCATTGTTAAGTTTGTTATAATCATGTAGTGGGCTATTAAATGTCTTTCTTATCGTTACAGTTTCACCAAACACTATTTGTAAATTATTGTATTTGAATTTAAGACTGAACCGAAATGTATCGAATTTAAAAGAAAAGGTGACAAACTTAAAAAAATCAGGTACAAGTTCTGATAATAGGAATAATAATATAGACTGATGTAAGTTTATTGAGACTGATTAACTATTTTAACTAAATACCTAATAATTTAAATTTTAAACATTGTCACATTATTTTAAGTTATTTGGTAAAGTGACTGTGTTAAGATTTGAATACCATATTTTTAAGAATACGTAAGTATTATCAAGAAGGCTACAAATGTAGATAAAAAGTTAAAACTAAAATTTAAATAAGGCAGATTTTTTTTGTTTTTAGTATAGGATGATTGGTTTTTATTGATAATAGAAATTTACAGTTTTATGTTCAAGGAGAAGAGTCCACTTAGATCTTGATTGTTTATAAAGTATCTCAGGTTTCATTAAGTATTCTGTATGTAAATTTCATTTGATTGAAAATGTATTTTATATTATATATTATGAAAGTACAAGTTGTACCTAATTAATATGGATAAACAAATGATGTGATATTTGTATTTGTGAAAACTAAAAGTTCCTAATAAATCTAGTTTTAAGTGAAATTTTGTCAAAGTTAAAGCTTTGAGCAAAAATATACCCTATTCTTAAAGCTTTAAAAAAATATATTGACTAAGTGATTTATAAAATAATGACCTTTATTAAAAAAATGTCTCTATTTATAGTAACTTCATGTTGTTAAATGTTATTGGTTCACTATTTTTTTATACCTTCTGTTGCGCTTTAATGCCGTTAAACTATAAGGTTTTTACTTTAACCACGATTAAGCTTAACAATGATTCAAGTTTTTCCCTTAAATTTAAATACATTAATAGGTTACCAGACTTAAAAGCAGTAAAGTACCGTTAAACACACTAAAGTCTAACATGAGTCAGTTTAATATTACATATTATTAAGCTAAATAGACGTTATGTGCTTTAGCGACGTTTTAGTTATTCACCAAAGAGATTTTTTTTAGCATTTTAACAGACAGTAGTTTGCTATGAAATAGATACACTAAAATGCCGTTGCGCTATGCGTACCGGCATTTTAGTCGATGACCGATAAGATTTTGGCAACACCGATGATAAACTAAAATGCAAAAAACGTTTTTTCATTAAATTAAATAATATTTACGATATGACAGGGGAGTCATTCGAAAGTATTAAACTTGACCTATTTTTTGGTACCACCAATTCTCAAATAAGTGTTGTCATTGAAAAGTTACATCAATTTTAACTTTTTCCGCGGTTTTTGCTCGTTATTCAAAAATACGGTTTTGGTATATAACGGCATTATAGATATATGACGGCAGAATAGGTATAATAAAATAAGGCAAATTCAAAATAATAAAGTATACTTCTATTATTTTGAAAAAGTATTTAACCTACCATAAGGTTGGTACCTACTTATGGACAAAATAATCACTTAGGAGATTTGAAATTTGCAATGACGATAAAGGGATCATGATAATCCCTTTCATGATACTTATTTTAAATTAATTCGTGATACATTCAGCTACTTAAGGTGCTCAAAAACTAGATTATAATTTCAATAATTTATGAGATCCACAAATCAATCTCTCTTCTACCTATTTTATCACAGTCACACGTTTTCTTACAATAATATTATTTTGCAAAATAAAATTAATAAATAAATTACTTAAATAAAAATAACAAAAGTCACATTTTCCTATGGGCTAATTTTTCAATAGGCGACCACAAAATCACAAGTGCGTCGCTAGCCATTGCGCTAGGGCCGAAATAAGTAGTTTACAGTAATCATAGTTAGCCGACATATGTTGTACTCTCATTCTTCTTCTTCTTCACCAGCCCGTTTATGACCACTGCTGAACTTGGGCCTCCTCTTAACAGACCTTGGCAAGCCAGGCTCATTGAGGGATATTGCCATAATCACCACGCTTGACAGGCGGGTTGGTGATCGCAGTAAGATGGTGTCTAATATTGAGCAAATTGACGCTGCTGCCCATCCATCAGCTTAATATTCCTCAGTCATCTCTTACGACACCCATGGGAAGGCGTGGGGTGGTCTATTCTAAGCCGGAAAACACGCAGCGACAACTCTCATTAATAATATAAATTAATTAATCATAATTATGTATATATTGGTGGGCTTTAGATATGCCCACCAAAACCAACATAATTATGATTTTATTATTTATAAATGTATCCTAGCTAAGTAGCTAAAAATCTGCAAATAACATTGAAAACGCATTATGTATTAAGTATTAAAACTATAAACCACGTCTTCCCATGGGCGTAAGAGGCGACTAAGGGATATTCAGCTGTTTGATGGGCAGCAGCGTCTATCAGCTCATGGTTCGTTACCATCTTACTGCGATCATCAATCTGCCCGCCAAGCGTTGTGATTAGTGTACAGTGGACATAAACGGGATGGGGAAATGAAGATTAAAACTAATACAAAAATAAATTAATATATAAATTAAATATTAATCGTTTACTGCAATAATAAAAAATCTTATTTAGTATTTGAAAATCATAAATTAAATTATCTCATGACCATTACAATTATTAATATTTAAGCTTCTACTACAACTTTTTAATCAGCGCCATCTAGCGATGAATGTTATGATAATGGGGAAGACATTCAAATGTTTTACTAACTAGAAGCTCTTGTAATATTGTATTATTAATTCGTTTTGAACTGTTTAATAGCTGTATTGAATTATGTAGCGATATGCCTTATTAGTACAGGAGAGGTGAAAGATCGATCTTCACCCATCTGATAACCAGATGAGACAAATGTTTTATCAAATATTTATCTCTAGCTGCTTACAGTCGGTTAGATTCGCATCGTCGAATCTTGTCGTTGCGGACCCAATTAACCGTAATTTTGGAATCGCTATCGCTAAAACCGACTAAGTTTCACATAAACTTGCCCCCCATATTTTCCCACTTAATAAGGGTAGTTGCTAAATATTTCAAATAATCCCTCATAAATTTTATTAAAGAGTATGTAGCGACATCTACAGTAGCCGGACAAACCACAAGAAGACAAGCAGCGCCATCTAGCTCCTAGCATCCCAACTAACCTGTATCGCGCAATACAAGTTCACAAGCCAATTCGAACAGATACAAGTTCTGAATATCAACAAACGGCCGTCGGCCGTCGGCAAAGGAGATCTTCATTTTCTGTAGAGGAACACTACCAACCGTTCCTCTACAAGTATATTATGTGAATTTGGACTTGATAGCTTATTTAAAGAAAGGATTTTCCATACAAACTTTACCCCCTTTTTGATTATTTTCTAGTAATTTGAAAACTTCTATTAAAACTATAAAATTTTCATACAAATATTAACACCCTACTTAGGGGTTGGTGAGCAACTGAGCACTTATGTTCTAAAAGGAACCGCTATGCAAAATTTGAGACTCCTAGCACTTGATGTTTCTGAGATTTCGTTATGAGTGAGTGAGTGAATGTTGATAAGATATAAATATTCTTAGTAATATTATAAGTGCGAATTAGCCTAAATAAATTAAACTGCTATTCAAAGTCACTATTTCACGTGGACTATGTAAATTACAGAATGGTAGTAACTTGTGAGTTAGTAACTTGCTTAATCCGCTGCTTAACAATATTGTAAAAGTAATGATAAATTGATTATTTAAAATAGGATTACTCTGAGTTTCTAGACTTTGACTAAGTGGCGGGCACAGCTAGTGAATAATATTTGACGAAAAGTTTGTCTCATCTGGTTATCAGATGGGTAAAGGTCGATCTTCCACAGCTCCTTAGACTATATTGTTTTTTTATTTATTGTTTAATATATCATATAATTATATCATAAAGATTTCATCATCATCATCTTCTTGCCCAGGCCCCTTTATTTGGAGTCGGCGCAATATGTCATCCTCCTCCATTTTTCCCTATTAGACGTCTCTTCCATACTCACACCTTTCTTACACATGTCACCTTTACACTATCCATCCATCTTTTTTTTGGCCTTCCTTTTCCAACAGATCCTTCCATATTCGTCACATGCATGTCATCCCTACACATAAGGATCTATAATATCTAGTATAGATAGGCAGCCATCTTGCGAAGCGATTGCGACTGCCTTCCCGCCGTGAGCGCTGGCAAGTCCCGTGACCTCTGCTGGAGCTCTGTACTCCGCTATAGCCTTGCCATCTTCTGTCCTGTAATGTTTTAAAGTACAATTAATTTAAACAAACAAATATAATTAAAGTGTCTAATTGCAGTAAAAAAAATACGCGAATACGCTGCAGCGGCGTGGAATGCGTTAATGCATTTCCGCCCGGACAAAAAAAAGTTATAGTTTTCTTATTTCATGCTGACGAAGTCTAAAACGGTAGCACAGATTATATGATTTACTTTAAGCTAGTAATAAATGAGAGATATTCTTATAGAATTTAAGTACTGACCTATTTACTTTACATAATAATTATACACCCATCCATCAGTAAACCTTACCTAAACACCCTCAAGGTCTTCCTCCCACTGTGATAATAAAACACGTACTGATCGGTGGAGCTGAACATAGTAATGATAGAAAACACTCCTTCAGCTGCTCGATATATTAGTTGTTGAACTGTAGCTCCCTTCTTTAGTTCTATTAGCTCTAATCCTCCTCGGATTGGCGCACAAAGACCAATTTTTCCATCACGAGTTGAGGCGCCATTCCATCGGGGTACGAATCTGAATGACGAAAGAGAAATGAAATATGATTCAATAATTGCAATATTTCATTTTGTGTTTCATTTTTTACGTATTACTTACTAGTACTACTATAGTAGCTATTTAGTACTAGTTACTAGCTTTCCAATCGTTGGAACTTCAACATTAATATTGCTTACATTACTAAATAGCGTAACTTTCTAGTGGTGATTTGTTTTTAATCGGTCCTTTATTACCGCTTTCTATTCAATACCAAAGATTTAATTGTTATAATCAAATCTTTCCTGTTTATAATATTAGTATCATCATCATCAGCCCGTACAACGTCTACTACTACACGTGGGCATCCTCTCGGGGGAGGGTATTTGCCATAGTCACCACGCTTGGCAGGCGGGTTGGTTACTGCAGTTATGTGTTGTAACACCAAAGACCAGGAAATAAATCTTAGAATTTACACAAAGACTTCTTCTTGTCCGGCGTGAGGATCGCACTCACGGCCTCCGAGATTTAACGCGAGCCAAATACCGCTACGCTACGGCTGTTAGGACTTCAGGATTAAGAAATAATTCTCACCTAACATGCCTCTTAGTTTTGATGTCCAGGATTCCAGCTTTATCGTTTCCTACTACAGCCACCCAAAGAGGCTTATGGGGTAGCGCTGCTATGGACTGCATATCTTTTATACCACTGTTTTTTATTGGGATCCTAAAATAAATACATGATGATACAATATGTATTAAGTTTACGTATAATAAGGCTGAACCCACGAGTGTACGATGCGGGAGACGTGAGTACCGAGCTCCTTTCTCTGTCTCCAGCCGTCGTTCAAATGTAATAAATGTTCACGATATACGCACACGTAACAAGAATCAATGAAGGATCATTAAATCGCAAAAAAATACACGAGAATTTATTTATTTTTACAAAATGGGGTCCATAGCCTATATCATACATTTGAAAAACATGAAAATTATCACTAATATATAAAACAAGGCAACCATTATATAATTATAAGGATACATTAAATTTAAAAAAAACTCACGAACCGAAAACTATGAATTAAAAAAAAAACTAAAAGGGAAAAATAATATCCGGTAGTTCCCTCCTATTCTCATTCCTCATAATATTATGTAATATTACATACCTATATTATTATTAGAATATTTTCAGGTCAATTTTTGTATTGTACTACTGTGTAATACAGATCAAATGTTCGATAAGACAAGAAAAAAATACAGTAAATAGTATAATATAGATATTAGGTATAATATACTCAGGCACAGGCAATCTCCTAAAGAGAAAACTAATGGCGGGTGCATTCACACACATTTACAATATGACAATTTACACAATAATTGTTCAACCAAAGGACATACCTATAATAATAATTAATAAACAAAAAAAATGAGTTAACAAAATAAGTCAGAATCATCCATTCCATCGTGATCATTTTTAACTGAAAGGTGCAATCCGCTTACTGTTATGCTGGATAAATGTGATTTCATAAACGTTAACAAAATGAAAGATGAAACGTCGATTGATGAATTCAATTAGGTACTTTGTTGGATGAATAGGTACATTTGAATATTTACGATACGTTTCGTTTATTTAGATAATTAAAATCGGCCGTAGCCCATTGGCTAGTGTGTTGTGGTTGCCGGTTCGATCCCCCCCCCATTGCACTACCGACATGAACCCAATCGTAACACGAGAGATTAACAAGAATACTAGGCATTAATAGTAGACCGCAAAACTGCTACTTAGTCTTAAAAAAAAGAAATGAAATTTACCTGTGTAGCCTGGCACCAGTTCTTGCATGGAAGACATGTAGACATTCTCTTCCAGACTTATCTACACCTGGAGCCACGATATGGTGTTCATCTGCAGATACCACTGCTGCTTTATACCCCATACCACGGAGTTCATATTCAGAGTTGAAGATTTTTTCTCCTTCTAGAACAGATTTTACCAGATTATTGATCTCATCATACATAATCACATATGACAATCGCGATCAACAGCTAACGGGTTTCCTCGAAGGCATGGTGGATAGTCATTCAACCGACTAGATTCGGGATCAAAATATTTGATTTTACAATGGCATTTATTGTCCGGCACGCGAATCGAACCCTCGACTGGGGCTTAAAGCGAGAATCATAATTCAGTATAGACATTGTAACACGTATCACCACCCGAAAATATAGTCATCATTCGATCTTGAATAACAACATATTAAGTAGTGTAGGTATAGCACACAAGATATGCTGTAATTTAAATCAACCATTTTAATTGCTAAGACTATTTCAACAAACGAAACATTTATCATAGAACTGAATGAAACAGTGCATACAGTTTCTTTAGATTTGCTTTAGACAGTTTATGTAGATTCATAAGATTGGTTACCAACTGGATTCTCTAGGCAAATTCATTATTAAAGCATATTACTTTAAGAGTACCTATACGTCCACTGCTGAACATGGGCCCCCTATTAAAAGACCTTGGCAAGCCAGAGTGGTTGACGGATGGGCAGCATTGCCCAGCGTACCCGGCCCTCACCAACGGTGGACGGAGGAGTGTCAGGGGGGGGGGGGGTTACTGGTGTAGGGTCCTCTCCACGTGGTATGACTAGCATACCATTCTATGGAGAGGGCGAGTCCCACATACCCATTCAGCGCGGGAGGTGCGTAAATGCTTTAACCTCCGGATAAAAATGTTCGTTAACGGATACTGCCATAATCACCACCCCAGGGAGAGTGACTGGTGACCGCAATAATATGATGATTTATACTACGATACCGCCCATCCATCAGCTGTATGCCCTTAGGACACCCACAGGGAGACATGGGGTGGTCTATTCTAAGCTGGAAGCAAACGACGCATTAAAGCTTATTATCATGTAGGTACCTGGAATTGTTCTTGCGATGATATGCGCGACTCCAACACTGTCGGTGTTTTCTAACGAAGATTTCATAGATATTGTGATGAACTTTGACCCTTCTTCGAACAGAACTATCTGCTTTATGCCTTTTTGTTCGTCTTTGAATAGGACCTACAAAAAGTGTTATTTTTTTAGGTAAAACTTTTCTTCTTTATTTCTTCTATAAGATTAGATCGCCTATTTTTTCCTATGACATGAATAAGTTTACGCTACAATAATTTTAAACACTCAATAGCCTTCAGTTGGCATTATACATGGAATTTTATTCTTTATTAGTATGACATCTCAGCACTAGGGTATAATTGTCCCTTGGGCCGGATTACTCATGCGTACCCGGCCCCCGCCAACGGCGGATGGAAGTAGTGTCCGGGAAGTTTTAGTGGTTGGTAGGGTCCTCTCCTCGTGGTATTAGTTTAGCATACCATGCTATGGAGAGGGCGAGTCCCACATATCCTACCGCCAGCGCGCGAATACGCTGCAGCGGTGGGAATGCGTAAATGAATTTCCCCCCGGACAACGAAAAAAAAAAGTTAAATTTGTCCCAGCTTTATGAGGGTTCTTATTGACGAAACCTAAAAAGTAAAATAAAATTTTCGGGCCAAATTAGGCTTTAAGGTATCCGTGGCTCTACGTTAGTAAAAAATAAAAATAAAAATCATTTTTATTTACATAAACCTATTACAGGCACTTGCAAAATTATTATTATCTATAATTATCATATTTTATAAATTTTCAAATTAAACAAGTATTTAAGTTATTATTTTAATTATATTTTAGTCTTAACGTCTTAGTTTATTATTTAACTATATTGTGTCAAATAGCTTGTTCTGTCTATATTAGGTTAGAACAATTGTCATTATTTAGGTGAACCATGAGTATATAACGACGGACGCGCTTTAATGCTACCACCGGATCCAATACGCCCCAACTGAGAAGATCCGGCGAAACAAACTCAGTATATTCTACTGCCGGTTTTAACACGACCCACATGAGACGGTCCGGCGAAACATACTCAAATGGGCAGGACGTAGGTTTTGTTGGTACAGTTATTTTAAATTTAATCCAGTAATTAACTTAATTTAATGAAAATCCATCCATCCATACATACAATGGAATTTTTACCTGTTGCTCTTGTGTATCCCAAATGATCACTTTGCCTGATTCACCTGTCACCACATTATCTCCACTCGGCGTTATCTCAGCATGTGTGACTATGGCCCCAAGGGGAGCTTCAGCTAGTTGCGCCAGTAGTTTACCATTGCTGGTATCCCAGAGACCCCAGCAGCTTCTGGTGACAGTAACTGCTAATTGCTTGTCCCGAGCTAGGCTGGAAAATATATAAAACGATTTCTTATCGATGAATAATGAAAAATTTAAAATATATCCATTGGCTTTGTAAAGGAACAGTTGGTGGTGTTTCTCCACAGAACATTACAGAAGATCTTCTTTGAAAACTGAGAACACGGTCGCCATTTTGTTGTTTAACCAGCTTGTGTCGGCGATTTCGTCCCCGCAGAAAAGTTAGCGGGCTTACCTCGCTTTAGAAATATTCATCATTGGGGTTTCGCTCCTGTTGGTCTTAGCGTAATGATATATAGCCTATAGCCTCCCTCAGTAAATGAGCTATCTAACACAGTAGTTCTTGTGATTTGTGCGTTCAAGCAAACAAACAAATCTAATCTAATAAAATTAGTATAGATTGAAAAGTAAATAATGAAGAAATCGTTTCGTAACTAGCACGTCAAAGCCTAATGAAGAAACTAATAAAATAGATTTACTTCAACTGTGAAATTGGAATAAAGATTTATGTATTTGTATTAATTAACTGACGGCGCCAAGAAATACATTTGTTTACAATTTTAAAGGCTTACCTAATGGAGTCAATGGGCAGTTCTTGTCTATCAATTTTATGCACTTGTTCAAAAATGTTGTCAATGTTCCATATCTTGACAGTTCGGTCGATCGAAGAAGTGATGACGTTGTTCCAAGACCCTACAGTCAAGGGCTCCAGTTGAACGATCCTCCCAAAGTGAGCGTCCAGGACTTTGATCAGCTTTGTGGTTTCCAAACTCCAAACGTATAGATTCTTTCTGGAGTGACGAAGTAGTTAAGGAGTTTTGTATAAATAGCAAACTGTTTCAATAGAGAATCCAGCTTAAATGATTTAACTTGATGCTTTATAAGATGAACAAAATCGCGCGCGCGGTTTTATCCGCTAGCTCCTTTTATCGCCAGAAGGTCAGCATTCAATATAGCCTATGTTACTTCTGGATAATGTAGCTTTCTAATGGTGAAATAATGTTTGAAGCAGGTTTAGTAGTTCCGGAGCATATTCAATGAAAACTAACAAACAATCGAATCTTTCCTCTTTATTATATTGGTACAAATAAAGAAAAATGGTCATAAGATTAAAAACAATTATGGAGACAATGACTGCACCGGTGGCTCAGTGGTTACGGAAGTTGCTTCTGAGACCTGGGTGTTCTTTGTGTCCGTGAAATGAATGTTTGTAAAGTCCCCCGCGATACAGGGATTTATTTCCCTAGTGCGGGAGTTGTCTTTTTAAAACAAAAAAAAAAGACTCTTTTATAATCTTGCGTCAGAACTTTTAAAGGAATTTCAACTCTAACTAAAACTAATCTAAAGAAGTAACACATTAATGTTATGACAGTCTACAAATCCAAAAAAAAAACATAATGGTAAATTACCTGACTCCAGCCACAGCGTACGTATTATTATTGCTGATCATAAAAGAGTTAGACAGTGTCATTTTGGTAGAAATGTTCCGAATGGTGTGTGGAAGCTTCAGAACTATGCCATGAACTCTATGATCAATCTCCGGTTCTTCTTCTGGTTCTTCCTGAAATATTTAGAACTATGAATTATCTTGCACAAGTATCTTCTGGGGTTCATAATATTATTAATATTTATGCTTTAACAATCAATGATGAAACGTTCAAGTGTGCTAGTAACATAAAACTTATTGATGGACCAACTTTGGCTACAGAGACTGAATCCAAGAGTGTGCAGGCACTGTTTACACCTTATTTCCAGTTTACTCCAATTTTCCGGCAAAAATAGCGGCGTCAGGTGAATCACGTATGCTTAACGTAACGACCGCAAAATGACAGATACACGTTATTCAATGCGTCTGACGCATGCTCCACTGTTTGAGAATACAAAAAAACTCATTGGGCGGAGGGCTAATGTCAAATTGTTTGTCGTCTTTTGGATGTCGCTAAGCATAGGTTATCCTACTGCACAAATACATTAACGCTGTATTCTGTGACTGAAAGGTGTACAATTTTAAAATAAATATTTTTTGGATTCGGAATTTAAGGTTTAAATATTTTTAACCTACCTCTTCTTCATTCATATTTAAATTCATCATAATGTTATCATCCTTTTTCTTGACTTCAGGTTCTGGTTTAACTCTGGGGATGGCCACATCAAAGTCCCATACCACAAAACTGTAGGTCGTCGTTGCTGAATAAATAAATACGGTGGTATATGTAATACTCATAAGATATTCAAAGAATATTAAAATCTCACCAATACCTAATGGGTACGATGAGGTACACTCAAATTAAGCCAGTTTTTATATCAAGAAAGTAGGCTTTTGTCTCGCTTTATTTAAAATAGCAGCCCCTAAAAAAAGCCATAATCCTTCAATCTCCCCGACAGCGACCGCCCTGATCCGAAGTCCAAGTCCCACTGGGGACGCCCTCTTGCACAGGCTGCTTAGTTTGTAGTGTTAAAACCATTTATCTAGGCTGAAGCTTTTCTCGCCTTTAAGCCCGGTGAAGTAGCAAAAGCCTCGGGGCTAATTATATAAGTCCATCGGAAAAAAAAACTTAATTGCAGCATTAAACAATTAAAGACTTTAAGCAGTTATTGAGAATCAACAAAAAGCTAATATCACATTAGGGACTCAAAAAATGATCATGATACTTTTACTTTTGTAGGTAAAAAAAATGTTATTTATGACATTATTGATCAAAGATACGAAGCTGATGAAAGATACACGAAAAGATACAATTTTTGCTTTGCTTGTCATTTTAACAAGAATCTGTAAGTCTCAAAAATGACTTACCTAGTAACATTCTGTCCTTTTTACCACGTTTGAGTTGAAGCATCGCTTCGGCTGTGTCCGTTTCTTTATGGAATAACTCTTCAAGTTTAACCCAGCGTTTTTCATCCACATTCAGTTCAAATATAGTGATCTAAAAGTTAAAAACATTATAATATTCATTCAGAATATTGTCATTATAGAAACTACTGTAAATAAAATAGTGTACGGATATAATTTTAAAAGTATATTCTTTTTTCTATTCGTACTGCGGCTGCCATTTCACTTCTTCATCAAAGGTGATTACGGCAAACCTTCCTCGATGGAGAAGTTTCTCTAACGAGCTGATGATTTTATTTTCATTTTTTTTATTATTAAATATAGGCTTACGTTTGACCATAATCTCGCTTGATGGAAGGCGAAGATAAGGCCTAAGATGATACACGCGTGCCTAGAAAGTGTATTATAATGAAAGTGTATTTTTCCATAGAGCGTACCTGGTAACCTCTTTCAGGGTCACTGCAATAAACCCTATTCCAGTGCTTGTTCATTGCAACAGCACCCCGGCAGCGCAGTGGCTCCATCCACTCGCCACTCTTACAGAATTGCACCAGCAGCCTATCTTCATCTAAATCGCCACTCCACATCACCAGAAGAAGGTTTTCGAGGTCTCGAAATTCCATTGCTTTGAATAAATGTAAGAGAACCATATTAACCAAAACAAAAAAAAGGTTAGAAAAGGACTGTAGAGAAAACTTATTTTCTTCCCACGCAGCCGCAAGCCTCCGATTCCGTGAAAATCTCAAAGGAAAAAATGCTATTGCTTTTTAATAACGTCATTTCCTTATTGGTGTAAATCTTTTAAACATTCTAAACTCAAATACCAATAACACAAATGCACACGTATAGATCATCCTTTTGCACAGAGATGGTAAAAAACTTAGCGGACATATAAATAAAAATGAATCGCCAAAAATGTTACTGTACGCGAATAACTTGAGAAAGACTTAATAAATTTAGCTTATTCTGTTATTATTGTGTAAGAAAAAGATAAATAATAATAATAATCTAATAATGCTCAAAGCGGCCGTAGCCCAATGGCCCTAGGGCCTCGGACTTGTGATCTTCAGGTCGCCGGTTCAAACCCCACCCATTGCACTGCCGACGTTAACCAACTCGTAACACAAGCATTTTAGCTTAGCACAAGGGGTTAACAAGAATACTTGTAGACTGCAAAACTCTGCTAGTAATCTTAAAAAAATAAATAAGGGGAAATATCAGAATTGTTAACGAGCGAAGCCGGGCCATTACTACTAGGAGCCTATAAATCACGTTATAAAACTACCACCAGTAGTGGCATTGCAGCAACGTAGCATTAAAATAATGGCTGATAATATAAATGGTTTACAATTAACCTAGAAGTTTAACGTAGAAATTAATCAGACTTTACTTACTAAGTATTTCCCAATTCAGATCATTATACGGCGCAGTATCAGGAGCTGGTAGGGTCTGTTCGTGCTCTCCTCGCATGCTGTACTGGACCCAGGAGCGGGGGCCATAGATGAACATGTGGTGATTTAACACGTTAATACCTCGAACGGTTTCACCTGCAAAAAAAGTTGCCTGAATGTCTAATTTTGTTGAAGAAATAAAAATACTTATTATTATTTTTTTGCAGAAGTTGACAGCTTATTTTTTATTCTTTAGGAAATCTTACAACAAAATAAATTAAACAAAAATAGAAAAAGAAGGCAGAATTACAAGATTTGCATAAGGGAATTGGTGGACAAAGTGAAGAAAACTTTAATGATATGCCTAAATTTATTAAGGTAAAATAAGTCTAATCTGTAAAAAAATAAGTAAATAGTCAAAACATATTTTGGCTTATCAATTTACTGTGTTAAATTAATTAAGTTTATTTTATTATTGATACTTATTATAAAAGTTTATATTAGCGTATTAAAAGCTGTCAGGTATGAAAATACAATATTATATTATTACTTTATATCTATGATTAAATCTAAGTTCTGTCCTTTGAGTGTGTTATTATTTACACGGACCATAAGTATCTCGCTGAACGCGTTTTAGTGCTCATTCCGAACAGTGGACCCGGCGAAACAAACTCAGTTGGGCATGTCCAAGTTTTGGTCCAGTTACTACAGTAATCAAATTTTTACTAGTACTAGTTATTTATAAAATAGGGGCACCGATGAGGTGCTTGCCTACGGCGCTCTAAACGTTTAATCCGCCTGTGGATATATAAAATCCCAATAAGATTAATAGAAGTGGATCATCAATGAAGATTGTTTCAAAATCAAGGTAAGCAAATACGGGCACAAGCTAGTTGCATTATTATTAGGGCCCATCGAATCGGCTGCAATCTTCGTAGCGGTATTTGGCTCGCTTTAAATCTCGGAGGTCGTGGGTTCAATCTCCACGCCGCGCCGGACAGGAAATCTTTGTGTAAATAATATTTCTTTCTTGCCTCGAAAAGCACGTTAAGCCCTTGGTCCAGATTGTTATAAAATCATCTACAATAATAGTATAACCAGGTACAACATAATACTGCGGTCACCAACCCGCCTGCCAAGCGTGGTGACTATGGCAAATATCCTTCCCCGGGAGGAGGCCCATGTTCAGCAGTGGACGTAATACGGGCTGATGATGATGATGATGATGAATCGGCTGCAATATATCATGCTAAGCCATATTGGAGTAGAGCGGAAGCCCATATTATTATCTGCATAAAATGGGCTGCCGGGAGGATTATCAGTAAGTACTTAAGTGTTTACTGGAATATTATGTAATGCGTCAAGTCGTACCTTCATCAAGTGGATTATCGATTGTGACATATTCACTAGTCAGCATGTTCAGCAGCATCGACTGGAAAAATATACGAGCAATAAAAGCAAAATCGTCGTGAAATAGTTGTAAAAGTATCGCTTTAATCATCACAATTCTAAATCTCGGAGGTTGTGAGGTCGATCCCTACGCCAAACAAGAAATCTTTGTATAAAAAAAAGATTTTCCTGGTTGGTTCAGGGTCCGATTGTTTCGAGGAACCGTTGGTCCCGATTATTATAACATCATTATATAGACATTGTAAGAAAAAGGCAGCAGCATTTCTATGTAAGTTATATTATCACAACTACTGTCACCAACCCACTTGTCAAGCTTGGATAGTAAAACCACTTTCGGCGAAGACGATGTTCAGCAAATGGTGAAAAAAATTGCAATTCTTTTTAGCAATCAGAGCGAGAGAGACAGAAAAATGACAAACAAAGTTACATCATGTTAACCTTAGATAAAACCGCTATTTTGGTTTATTCTAAGATGTTAACTATATTTCTGTCTCAAGTGTTGATGAATTATTCATGTCCTGCGGGGACTACAACTTGAAGTTTATTTGAGTGATCTTTGGAAGTCAAATCAATCAAATCAAATCAAAATATTTTTTTTTGCATTATAGACACTTTTAAAATATTTTAAATCATGTTCTTATGATGCGGTCTTTTTTTACTACCAGTTCTGGACGTGGCAAGAACTGAAAAGAAACTCAGAGGAATCCTTTTTTTTTCAATAAATTTTATATTGTTTCAGAGCAATATGAGTTGCTCTAAAACAATACTGTTTTGTTGTTGCAAGCAGTTTTATCATTGACATAATCAGAAATTTTACATAATTTATCTTTGACATATCGATTAAACTTTTTTGTAGAAAGATCTCTTACATTATTAGGAAGTTTTTTATAAAAGCGTATCCATAGCCCCATAAAATAATTGCTAACAAGGAATAAAAGCTAAGCAAAAAAGCGGTACCATAACAGTAATTCGACGTATCAGCAGCAAAAATAGTTGATTGTCTACCGCGTTGGGTCTCCGTGAATTAAAGAAAAATAACTTACAACAGAATTGTTAGTAGACGCGGCAGCCCATTTATTATCTGGAGACAGTTCCAAGTTCTGCATGATCCCTTCCAGTTGGGGACACAGGTCTCTTGCTAAATCTGAAGTGGATAGGTCCCAGGAGATTACTCTGCTGGAAATGGAGACCACATAGCGCTTGTCGGAGCTGAGACGAAAGGCGAAGACTGCGAACTGATGACCTTCGAGCGAGTACTGGAAAAGAACAAGTATTTTTATATTTTCTTTATATTGGGTGGAAGTTACAGGACACCCTCCGTGGCGCAGTGATGTAAGGCTAACGTTAAATCTCTTTGAAAAATCTTTGTGTTAAATTAAAGATTCTTTCCTGGGTCTGGATGAGGAACCAGCCGCAGTGAAGACACTGAGACTGGTTCCAAAGAGCTGGTTGGAAAGCACGTTAAGCCGTTGGTCCCGATTGTCATAACATCATCCATGACAATCGTATACTAGGTAACTTGCAGCAGTGTCGCACAAAATACTGCGGTCAGCGATCCGCCTGCCAAGCGTGGTGACCATGCTAAAAACCTCCCTCGGTGAGTGACCATGTTCAGCTGTTGGCATAACATGGGCTGATGATAAAGTTATTAAAAGTTGTACTGGTAAATATACCAAAATCATCATTAGTAAGATATGTTTACCCTCAAACCACCAGGCTTAATTATTTTTTTACCAGTAATCATATGCAAGCAATAAACATGAAGCTTGCGCACGATACGATATGGACCTGTAAGAAAATAATAACAATGATATACCTTCAGAGGTCCTCCTGGCGTATGCAGACAATGATGAGATGGCAGCAAAGCGCAATGAGCTTTTCCCTTATGTACACACTGCTGCAGAAGCGAGGATATAGCAGGGTTATTAGTGGCTTCTGGTAGAAGTCTACCCACGAGTTGCGGAGCCAGCATGTCTGAGTAGGTTCCGAGGATAGCTCCTCCTAGACGTAGAGCATCAGCTACGAGCATTAGTTCTCTGAAAATTAATGTAAAAATATGTAGTATAAAACTGAAGCGATTATTAGTTTGCTTGAACGCGCTAATGTCAGGAACTACGGGTCCGATTTGAAAAATTCTTTCAGTGTTAGATAGTTCATTTATCGAGGAAGGCTATATTTAATTGGGAATTTGAAAAAAAAAAAATATATTTTTTTTTTATGTATTTTAAAACTTTATTATTAATAATATTGATATTTAATGCGAAAAACTGAAAAATAAAATTTTTCTAATTATTTATAAGCAATTAAAAATTGATAAAGTTTAAAAAAAAATCACGTGACTATAAACGCGCCATGATTGGTCACCATGGTTGTGACGTCATAATGTTAAAGCTATTTTATAACAGTACAGCGTTTACGGCAATTACACGTGACTTGACAATATTAATAATTTCCTGCTAAAAAACGAATTGTTAGTTAATAATTCCGATATTAGCTATGTGCGATAATGGATTTATAAAAGCAAAGTCGGACAATATTCCTGACGTTGATATATTTATGATAACGACTTTTTTTAAAAATGACGTTCGGTTCAATTCTGCTGAAGTTCGAGGTGCCAAGGCATCAAGGTAAGTTTGTAAAAGAATAATATTATAAAAGAAAATATCTAAGTATTTACTCTCCATCATATCAAATATAATTATTTATTTTATTAATTATAGATCATCACGCGAGAGTTACGGTGACAAAGCTATAGGTTATGTTCAACTGAGTCGTAAAAATAATATTTGCACTGTAAAAGGACGGGTATGTCCAGAACATCGAGTTCGGAGTAAAGCTTATTCAGTTACTTTAACTATTAATGAAAAGTTAAACTTGTGTGGTACCACATCAATTTTAATCTTTGCTTTACCTCCCATTGTTTTGTAATAAATATAATTTTCCATCTTTTAGCTAGAAAAAAAGGAGAAATCATAAGAATTATTTAAATGTTATTAGAACAACAGAAAAACCATAATAACATAAACTTAAAAATTTTATAATCACTTCAAATATATAATGTAGAACGTAATAAAATTATAAAAACATCAAAATGAATCCTAATCATTAGATACATAAATTTATTATTTAAGCACTTTGAATTATCAATAAATTCTTTAATGTTATGATTTTAAAGGTTATGATTTGGAGCCTAGTTAAAAACAAATATTGACTGAACTCTACTTATTTATTTGTCCTCTTAGATAAATAATAATTAATAAAAATGATCTTGAGAAGTACTTACAACAAAATGATCGTCACAACAAAAAAAAATTGATTTTGTTTTGGGGTTTTCACGACGCACTGCTTGAAACCATTTATTTCGACGTTTTTCATCTTGATGAACATTTAAAAACATTTTGTCAGGAGTTTTTTTTGTAGTATTCGTACATAATGGTACAAAACAAGAACGATAACTTCTGAGGTTCGACATTTTCAATATATATTCGAGTATTTCACAATGACAACAAAATAAATAGATCAAAACACTACATATTATCACTGCATATAAACTGCAATGAGTGAAAACTAACATTATGACGTCACAAGTGCTCGGGTTTGTTCGGGAGCTGTCGGCGTATCTTCGGTACTGAATTCAAAAATAAATTTTTATTTTGATATATCTTTTGAATAATAGCGAAAAAAATAAAAAAAAAAATAGTTTTGTTATATAACTTATAATAATCTTTCCATTTATAACAAAAATTTTTTTTTTTCAAAAACCCAATTATGAAGTGAAGCAACCGCGCGTGGTAAGCTCGTTATAAAATGCGCTTGGGAATAAGAAAAAATAAAATTTATAAGTTTCGAAAATAGTGTGAAGCGGAAAAATGACAGCTTTCTAATGGTATAAGAAAAACATATTATTATAGTCCCATACAAAAAACGGAACTAATGAACGGAACGGAAAAAATGTGTGCACCATTAAATTTTGGCATAAACAATAATTTAATACCTTACGGCATCTTTGTTAACATGTAACTTAGCATCTTCAAAATCAGCAAGTACAGCTTGAAGTGGGCAGCAGTTAAGCTTCGCATGCAGCCACTCGTAGTTGAACAAAACTTCAGCGTATAAATCCGTGAACCGCTTGGAGCGAACCAAGTGGAATGGAAGTTCACCGAACTGCAAATAATTGTGATCTTTTAACATTCTTAGTGTCTTTTTCTTTAAATAACCCACACATTTGATGGTGGTTAAAGTTTTTTGACAACCTCCGTTGCTAAGCGGTATGAATCTCGGAGGTCGTTGGCTCGATTCCCACGCCAGACAAGAAATCTCTGTGTAAATTCTAAGACATTCATTCATTCCGGGTCTGGTTGGTTGAAGGACAACCCTCTGTGCCTCGGAATGCACGTTAAGACGTTGGACCCGATTGTTATATCATCTATAACAAGCGTACCTATACCAGGGAATGGGCAGCAGCGTTTCCAACATAATACTGCGATCACCAACCCGCCTGCCATGCGACTATGGCAAATACCTCTCTCGGGAAGAGGCCCGTGTTCAGCAGTGGACGTTACACGGGCTGGTGACAATGATGTTGATTTATTTGTCTTGTTTAGTTACCTTCCTCAAGTTATATCTCTTGTTGGCTCCATCTGCTGACGTAAATACCAGAGGCTGCAGAGGTACTTTCCTATCTGCGATGCCCTCTCTATCAGCTAGATTGAACCTGTGACGCTGAATTTCGGTGTATTTGAAAGGTTTTGGAGTACCTCCTCCCCAAATACCTGAAATAAATTAATGTACGTTGACTGAAAATATTTATAACTAGCTTCCCGCGCGCGGTTTCTCCCGCGTAACTCCCGTTCCCGTGGGAACTTTCTTTTCTTTTCTTTCTTTGTTTCTTTTCTTCTTTTTTAAAAAGACAACTCCCGCACTAGGGAAATAAATCCCTGTGTCGCGGGGGACTTTACAAACATACATTTCACGGACACAAAGAACACCCAGACTCAGAACAACTATTTGTGGTTCACACAAATAATTGTCCCGGGTGGGAATCGAACCCAGAACACCAAGTCTCAGAGGCAACTATCGTTACCACTGAGCCACCGGAGCAATTATTATATTAAATATAACCTTTATCACTCAGGGTGGATGTATTTGCGGTATTTGGCTCGCTTTCAAACTCGGAGGTCGTGGGTTCGATCCCCACACCGGACAAGAAAACTTTGTGTAAATTCTAATATTTCTATCCGGGTCTGGTTGGTTGAGGGACTACCCTCCGTGTACTCGGAAAGCACTTTAAGCCATTAGTCCCGATTTTTATGACATCATCTATAATAATCGTATATGAAGGAACGGGCAGCAGCTTTTCATTGTGTGGTGCCAATATATTACTGCGGTCACCCACCCGCCTGCCAAGCGTGGTGACTATGGCAAATACTCTCCCTCGGGAGGAGGCCCATGTTCAGCAGTGGACTTTATACGGGCTGATGATGATGATGATGAAGTTGAAGTTGACTGAAAATATTTATAATGAATGCGATACTTGTGTTTTTTAATTGTGATTAATACTGAGCGATTTTTTTTTAGTAGTAGGTACAGTCGATCTTTTATATACTTTAGCAATGGCATTTACCATTAATTATAGACTTCAAAGATTTTGAACTTGTAGGTATTAGAGGCGCGCGTTCGGAAAAACCTAGATTATCACTTATTTCAAGGCACTAGAGGTAATTTTGCTATGTATCTAAATTATAATTTATCATAGCCGTCACATTGAAGGCAACTTTATTTTGTTAAAAATCATATATGCTTTACAATTTATATGATACTATTCGAAAATAATACTGATGGCAACTCATAAAAATGCCGATGTTTATGTAAACTTGACTTAGAATAGAATACTGACAAATGGAAAATAAATTTCTTACATAAGTACTCAAGATAGAAAAGTCGATTAATGTACCTAGATAATAATCAGCAATCATAGAATGGAAGTACATAGCCATGTTCATGTTCTTAAAGTATCGTTCTCGTGCGGTGTCTCGGAACTGTCTGTGGTACCAGTTCATCACTGACACTCCATCGGCTTCTCGTTCTGACAGGTAATTAGGGAGATCGTTGCGAATCCTGTAAAACAAATGTTATAACATTCTTAAGAACTACTGCAAAGTTAGTTTTCTGAATCCTGCACGAAGAATTAAAGTAACCATACGAACGAGATGCTAAACTCTCGAAGTAATTAATTGTTTATTGCTCAAACTGTAACCGACGCACTACTGCAGTAGGTATTCACTATTCAGAGTAGTTGCAGCAACTACTCTGAATAGTGAATAGTGATTTTTAATCACCTATTAAATAGACGATAAACTATATTATAAGACAAGTTTACCATTTAAATAATGGTAAACTATATTTTGGTATAGTTAAGCATTAAATACTATGATATCTACAAGGTATGTAACCGAAATCCGAACGATCGAATCGCTTGTTTCAAAAAAGAATCAAACAACGAATACCCGTAATTTCTTCCCGTGTCTGCTTAATCACGTGACAATTAAATGTCAAGTACCATAAATTTGCGTTAGCGAAATTATTATTGTCCTAGCGATCGTTCCACAATAGTGGTATTTCGTTTATGCCCTCAGGTTTCGGAAGTAGATCCCGTAACCACTGAGCTACCAAAGCAGTAAAAACATTTTAGTTGGCATACCTAGTCCACAATAGCGGTGGAATCCTCCTCACTGGCGGCAGATGGTATTGATACACGTCATCCAGAACCTTGTCATCCAAAGAGATCAAGTCTTCTAGCTCAGTCTCTGAGAGGCCACTGCGGGCCGCTGTGATGTATGCTAATGCGTGAAAGACTAGGAGTCGACCGTGCTGAAATATAAGTGATTGTGAAATCAATTTAATTGTATCAAAAAAATAAAATGAATGAATGAATTTAAAGATACCTCAGCGGCATTAGTCTCATTTTAAGTCTCGGTGGTCGTGGGTTCGATACGTCAGACAGGAAATCTGTGTGTAAGTTCTTAGATTTCTTTCCGGGTCTGGTCGGTTGAGGGACGACCCTCGGTGCCTCGGAAAGCATGCCAAGCAGATGGTCCTGATTGTTATAACATCATCTTTAACAAACGTATACCAGAGAACTGGTGGAAGCGTTTTCTTTTATGTTGCTGCGGTTACCATCCCGCTAAAGCAAAACCCTCCTTCGGGAAGAGGCCCATGTCCAACATTATACGGGCTGATGATGATAATATGTCACATATGTATATTATAAGCGTAGTGCTTTGTAAAATCTAAGATTAGTTTTCGAGTTCCAGTTTCTGTTCCTCAGTTAGTAGTCATATTATGGTCGTACAACCATAGTTACTAAAATATTCAGCTACTTTACTTTTTTAAATAATGGTATAAGATTTGTTTAACAATTATTTACCTGCTTTTCAATTCTTTCAAATAACATCATAATGGAATCCATTACAGTAGATGCCAAATAAGTATCTTGTGGCTTGGTGTAACTTCGCCATCGGCATACCTGGGGAAGATTAAATACATTTACATTGGCAAAGCTCGTTGACAGAATAATTTATTGGTGTGGTAGCTTTTAGTGAAAGCGCGAGCGAATTTCGTAGTTCGGATACCTAATAGGTGGCCGAGAAGCACTGTGATATTTTTGTGGCTGTACCACATGGTATTTGAAGGAATATCATCACGTAAAAATCGGCCATGTGCACGTAGGGTTCCGTACAATTTGTGTTGTTATAGCCGCAACAGAAATACATAATGTGTGAACATTGCACCTGTCTAGCTATCGCGGTTCTTGAGATACAGTCTGGTGACAGACAGCGAAGTGTTAGTAATAGGGTCCCGTTTTAACCCTTCGGGTATGGAACCCTAAAAAGATAATGTTGTTAAAAATTCATTTTTAATACAGAGAAATGTCTGCCTTTGAAATATGTCGAAAAATCTGTTACCTCAGCAAACACCAATTTAACAAATATGGGCAGCGAACAAGAACCGATGGCGTTTGCCACGAGCCGCCATTGATAGTTGGAGAGATCCCGTGCTGCTGAAGCCATCCACAACCTGTAAACATAAGATATTATTTTAAAAACAACCCATTGTAGAAATCTGTTAAGTCCTGATTCAGTAACTAGCCTCCTCGCGCGGTTTAACCAATGTAAATTGGTAGATTTTCCATTAAATGGAAGCAGCCGTAGCCCAAAGGCTTCGGCGTCGGACTTGCTATCATGTGGACGCCGGTTCCACCTATTGCACTACCAACGTAAACCCACTCGTAGTTAGCTTAGCACAAAGAGTTAACACGAATACTAGTAGTGAGAAAAACTCTGCTAAATATCTTGAAAAAAAAAATCCAAACCACGTAACCGATAACTAGAAATATTTTATTATTTTTATATTAATATCATTTGACATCATTCATCATCATCATATATCATCCTTAAAAAAATGTTCTCAAACACTTATGCTACTTATGATAGAACTTCACGCTGGAATACTATAAATGGCTTAAACACTCTAAACTAAGCAACCTGCGCATGAGGGCGTCCCCTGTGGGACTTGGACCTCGGCTCAGGGCGGTCGCTGACGGGGAGATTGAGGGATTATGGATTTTATTTGAGTTTTGTGCAACTGTCGCTCTGCTTTCGTGCCTCTCGGACTTCGGGTCTACGAGGGCATCGGAAGTTGAGGTGTCCTCGGCCTCCACGGCCGAGGAGACCGATATTCTCTTTTAAATTTAAATGAGTATTTGAATATGCTTACTTTAGAACTTGCGTAGCTAAATCTTCACCCAAAGCAGTAACTTCTAGAAAGTTCTCCTCGCAGTCAATCATTCTGCGAAGTACATCGTATTCTTTGGATACTTCGGGATTCGCCTCTTCACAAGCACATGTAACAATGAACTGAAAGCATAAAAATGAAGTGATCAAAGGGGAATACAATAGATCATCTACTCAGAAAAAAAGTACTAAGTGAGTTTGTCAGTAAAAATGAATTCGTATCTAGGTGACTAGATAAAATTTTGTTATTTTCAATTTCAATTTTGATTTAATCAAAATACCATGTCTGATTTCAATCATCATCATGCATACCATTATTATTATATACATATTATAACTAGAAAAACTTGATTGATGAGGATTTTATAATTGATTTTTTTAATTGAATTTTATAGCTGTATAGATGATGCAGTAACTTATTTACCTTACAATGTGCAGGCAATCTCGTTGGTAGCCAAGATACCTTATTATTCTCAGTACCAATACCAGTGAGCTGATCTACTGAATCCAAGAAGAGGAGTAGAGGCTGTTGCTGTGTTGCCATCGTTAGCAGTTGTTTGAAGTGAGCAGTTAAAGGCACGAGGTCATCAGGAATGCCTTCGAAGGGTAATGCAAAGTTGTAGGATATCTGAAAACGTAATTTTACCAACTCATTTATTTTCGTTGAATAAGAGTTTGTATTATTCATAATAATAATATTAGTTTATCGAAAACACATTAATATTATTATTTTTTTTGCCATAATGATAATAAAATGAATATTTCATAGATAGTAAATAAATTCAAACCTACTCCATTGATTTCAAACATTCTTTCGTAATTTGAATGGTGTGGAAAATACCGCATGTTACTCGGCGAGTTTAATAATTTAAAAACATACAATACCTGCTGACAAATCGAGATGAGAACTGGAGTAAGAGCACTAGAATCAGGAGTAGTACCAAGGAACCGAATAACATTCGTTGGTCGGACTTCTGCAAACCAGTCATCCAGTGACATGGCCGCACTCTTAGCCAAAAGACTTGTTTTTCCACAACCCCCTGGAATTAAACAAACAAATTAAAATTTAATTAAACAATATTTTTGTTATGAGCTGACTGTGTTAGGGTGTCTTTATTTCCCGGAAATCCCGCGGTACCATATTGGCAGCGGGTACCGTCGGGGGGCCGGATTGCTCATGCGTACCCGGCCCCCGCCAACGGCGCATCGAAAGAGTGTCCGGGGGGTTTTAGTGGTGTAGGGTCCTCTCCTCGTGGTATAAGTGTAGCATACCACGCTATGGAGAGGGCGAGTCCCACATATCCCACAGCAAGCACGCGAATACGCTGCAGCGGCGGTGGGACAGCACATTTGGCAGCGAAACGATTCAAAATCTCCTTGATCATATTCAATCTCGAACTGAAGAACTCATCACGGAAGTATTTGAGAAGATTCAATGTTTCCAGGTTACTTTCACTTCCGAAATATGGATCTGCTTATTTTTCTATACTTATATTTACAGAAGAGAGAGACTGAAGAGTCTGTTTATTAGCTTGAACGCGCTAATCTCAGGAACTACTGGTCCGATTAGAAAAAGACTTTCAGACTTATCTAACCCATTTAACGAGGAAGGCTTTATTTCATTATGATGTTCGAAGAGAATACAGTACAAAAAAAACTCACCTTCACCATAAAGTACAAGTGGTTTATCAGAATCATTCTTCATATAGTTTTCTATAAAGATGAGATCTGGTTCTCTACCATGGAACACTTTGACGGAGTTGTTGCAGGCATGCAGATGTTGAAGGATTTCAGTAACAATTACACCTGTTGCACTGCTGTCTTCTTTCCGCATTGCTCTGAAAGATCATAATTATTACACATCTTGCAGTTTATCATCCTCATTATCCATAGCTTTAACACGTTTACTGAACTGCAATAAGTCACCCGGTAATTAAATAGACCATGATTTTGGCATGGCCATGGTGGATCGTTCACCATTAAATAAATAAAGTTTTTATTCACGTAAACCTATTACAGGTATTTGTAAATAGGCAATAGATATTTTGGTTTTTAAATTTACTATGTTAAATTACTTTATTTGATTATAATAGTTTTTTTTTTACTTTAGCCTAAAAACTGTCAGGTATAAAAATACAATATTATTTAATTATTTTTATAACTATGAGTCTAAGTTCTGTCCTTTGAGTATGTTATTATTTATACGGACCATAAGTATATCGCGCTTTTTAGTGCTACCACCGGATCCAATACGCCCCAACTGAGAAGACCCGGCGAAGCAAACTCAGTGGAGTTATTCTACTGCCGGTTTCAGCGCGGGATCATCGAGACGATCCGGCGAAACATACTCGGATGGGCATGTCCAAGAAGTTTTGGTCCAATTACTTTTATTATTTAGTTGGCATTCTCAATTTACCACGCATTAGTCGCCAACCGTGGTTGCTACCGTTACAAGTAAACGTGCTGCTGGTCCAGCGGTGAAAATGAAATCTAAACACTTTCGTTACCCACCCAACACAATTACGTTTTAATCGTATTTTCGTTATGTTCAGATAACTATTGTCAGAATTATCTTATCTTATATTATAATAAGTGTTTATTAGAATCATAAAGTTATAATATTCTCTCTGTTTTATTTGACCGGGAAATGCATAACTCATTCTTTCCGCCGTAGCGTTTTTGCAGAGGCAATGGATTACCTACGTAGAACTATTTTACTTCAGCAATGCTATTTATATCATGAGGCGAGGAAATACCCACTAAAACTGCTCATCCAACGCCGATAAATGTAGATTCCGGGAAAAAATTTACACATTACATTCGATAATTATATAAGATCAGTCATGATAAATTTACCCTACTAAAATTTCCATTATAATCAGTCTTCATCCATATATGATTTCCTTAATTACAACAATATGATATCAAATTTCCACAGTAATTTCATTACTATTACCAACGATAGGTTAAAGTTTGAAAGTAATTTCGAAATCAATTAGGAATTAGTCGGAAACTTTCCGTATGCAATGCAAATGGCTAGATTAGTCGCGATCTCGTATCCGCAATTACCATAGAGATTACTTTATAGTTTCACTATGGTATAACTAGTGAAACGAAAATAATAATTTAGGTTATTATTATGGACTATATTTTTACTTTAACGCTGGGTAATTATTAAGGCGCAACGGTACTTATTTATTGCAGAATATGACATTTTAACTGTTAAACTAAAATAATTGTTTATTTTGCGAATATAAAAATCAACAACGGGTCTATTGCGGCACGTTCTCCGGGTGCTGGTTTTTACTTGGCACAGCAGGTAAGCATTGCCATTGAACAGAATAATGCTACCAGCTTTCTGGGAACCTTGCCAAGTAGAATAGATTTAGAATAGTAGTATTTTATAAGTAAGTTTTATTTAAAATTAGCTAATTTTGGTTGTATATTATATATTTTATTCATGTAATATAAATATCTAATAATAAATAATGATCATGTACCGTCTATAATAAGTAAGTTAATAGCATCAGTAGACCAAGGAATTTCAATATAATGATAAAAGTATAAAATTTTAGATTACAGTCACATATATTACAGGAACGAAGCTCACCAAGAACAGCTAAGAGTGGTTTATATTAATATTTGTCCGGAGTGAGGATCGAAGTCACAATTGCTTGTTAGAATCATAACTGACAACTCGATAGTCAGTTTTTGACGTTAGTTAACTTAACTGCTATTTTTCTATTCTTTTTTTTTTGGTTTGACTTACGTAGGTAGCCCCGAGACTTTTACAGGGCATAAAGGCGAGCAGAGCTCCAGCCTTAATAAATGGTTAAAAAACTACAAACTAAGCAACCTGTGCTGCGGGGCGCCCTCTGTGGGGCTTGGACTTCGGCTCAGGGCGGTCGCTGGCGATGAGATTGAGGGATTATGACTTTTAGTATTTTAGGGGAGTATTGTGCAACTGTCGCTCTACTTTACAATTCGCGGGCCTCTCGGACTTCAGGTCTACGAGCATAATAATATATTACACTAAATTCCCACGCGCGGTTTCCGTAGGAGTCTTATCACTAAATAAAAGCCCCCCTTTTTCATCCCTTTAGGGGTTGCTATCAGCCATTTTGTGACGTCATATATCTCGTTAAAAAACATGAACGCGATACTTTACTATTACACTTTCTGAGTCATGACGTCATCAATCTCCAACACAGATAATGTATAGACCAACATGGCTGACATCGTTTTAATCTGTTAATGTCAAACCAATTTAAAAATATTTATTTAAGTGATCTATTTCAAATAAATGCCATATTTTTTCTTGATCTTATGAAACGATTCTTAACCATATAAAAATAATTTCAAAAAGTGTCAACTAGCCTATTATTGTATAGTTACCTGTCAACAAGCTTGACGATATTCTTGTAAAAATGTGTGATGAAATGATTGAGGTATTCGCCGTGAGATTCTGGATCTAAACCTTCTCGTCCAATCCATTCTACTGTGTATCTGCAAAAGTAAATAAGTACAAGAATAAATTTTAAGCGTTAATTAAAAACAAAAAAATACTTGTCTAATAATAAAAATCTTTTCTGCGTTTTCTTCAAAAGTTTAACTATTATTAAGAGTAGAGCACTATATTGTGATTCATCATCAGTCCATATATGACCACGGTCGTCCTCTCGTGGTAGGAAGGTCGTGGTCACGCTTCGCAGGCGGGTTGATGTTGACGGTAGCACACAGGGAAAAGCTGCTGCCCGTTCCCAGTTATACAATTGCTATAGATGATGCTATAACAATCGGGAACAATGGCCTAATATGCCGTATGCAGTGCCTCCTAACCCAACCAGACCAGGAGATGAATATTTCTTGTGCTGTGTGAGACATCATCATCATCAGCCCGTACTTATAACGTCCACTGCTGAACATGGGAATCCTCCCGGGGGAGGGTATTTTCCATATTAACCACGCTTGGCAGGCGGATTGGTGACCGCAGTTTAATACTGGTGTACTGGTGGTACCATACAAGGAAACGCTGCTACCCGTTCCTTCTTCTTGTCGTGTCGATGGTGCTTATATTTTATTCGCCCAGTAGGTAGCCACGCTTATGGCACTATCGGTGGCCTCATATAGGTCTTGAAGGGTGCAGTTTGAAGGGCACCGGGGGCAGCCGAGCAAGTGTTTGATTGTCTGGTCAGAAAAGCCACACTCGCATGAGGTTTGTGAGGGGTCTGTGATACCCCTTTTGGCAAGATGGTGTTTGCAGCCACCAACTTCAGACCGCAATCGGTTTAATGAGTTCCATATCGGGCACGGTAGTTGGTTTCCGGGGGCCAGTTGCTCTTTAGGGTGGATAAAGCTGGGATAAACGGATCGGATCTTCTCAGAACCCTGAAAACCTTCCCGTTCCTTGATATACGATTATTAAATAAAAAAAATAAAAAAGTTTTTATTCACGTAAACCTATTACAGGTATTTGTAAATAGTCAAAACATATTTTGGCTTATTTTTGATTTACTGTGTTAATTTTTTTTTATTTTTTATTTTGTTATTGCTACTTATAATAATAGTTTATATAGCTTTAGCCTAAAAGCTGTCAAGTATGAAAATTCAACATTATTATATATCTATGATTATTATAGATAATGTAATATTATAACAATCGGGACCAACGGCTTAAAGTGCTTTCCGAGGCACGGACGGTAGTCCCTCAACTATCCAGATCCGGAAATAAATTTTAAAATTTACACAAAGATTTCTTGTTTGGCTTGGGGATCGAGCCCACGACCTCCGAGATTTCAAGCGAGCCAAATACAGCTACGCTACAGAGGTTGTACCGCTATACCATGGACTTATATTTACGGAATGCGTCTAATTCATTCCTAAAATCTTAGTTCTCTAGTTGCTCTTCTAATACATCTCTTACTTCTGATAATTAGTTGTCTCAATCTTGTCCGTAAGCCTCACATCTCTTAGATCAGCCAACAGCTTCGAGGCTTCAGCATCCAAACTCCTGTTAGCTATGTCCACGAAGTTGCTGGCCTTTTTCAGGTTTTGCAAGTTGATGTTATTGATGTACCGCACGTAGGCCAAGCAGTGGTTCTTAGTGTTCTTCACGTTGAGAACGCCATTAATTACCTCTCGTTCAGTTACTGGAAATAAAATTATAATTTGGATATCGTGTTTATCGTTAACTAGCTTCCCAGGTGGAACTTCTTAATGAAATATTGCATATTTTTTAAATTGGTGACTATTAATTATAACCCTTGCTCCCAAATCTTAATTGATTGGTTGTTACATTGCAATCATGAAGAATCATGAAGTTTAAGGTTCACCATTACCAAAAATCGTAAAAAAACAGGATTGTGGCATTATATTTTTTGGCTTTCTTATTTTCAGCCTAATACCTACTACTTATGTTTGAAAACTTTTATACAATATTTTTTTACTTAAAGCAGAACTTGGTTTTGTTGAAGTTCTTTAAATTGTAATCCATTTCAATTAGCAATTAATGATTAGTTAAAACTCATTAAATTTACTGAACACTCACCAGACATAAAGTAATTGTGCATCGTATCTTTATCAATTTTTCCTGTGTTGTAAAGTTGAGAAGATGCTTTGCGGAACAGTTTTTGCATTTTGAAAAGGGTGTCCCACCAGACTGCTTGATCCTCAGCTTGGAGTTTAGGGACTCTCTAGAATAAATGGAATTAAAAAGCAAGTTTAAAAAGTTATTAGATCAAATAAAACCTGGGTAAAAGGCAAAGAAGAAGTGGTAAATGGTATCTTCTGAAATATATGTATACTTTTATAAAGACAAAGTCATTGAATAAGCTATAAAAAGAGCTCTAACGGTGGGTATTCGACATAACAACTTGCAGAAGAACTAAAGTTAATGACATAACTTGAACATAATAATAGAAGAGGCAGTAAAGTAGCAAAAGAAAGGCAATCTTTCTGATAAAAGATCACCGTTTGCTATCAGAAAGAAACTAAATTGAACGGTAGATGGATCTAATAAGCATCGTAAAATGTTATCTAGATGTAGGTATGATTCGTAAATTTAAGAGCTGACCTGCCTGCCTTGACTTATTTCTTAGCCAAGGTTTAACCTATTACTACGTATAGGACTACCTTTATATATTTAAATGGTAAATAACCAAACCCTGAGTATGATCTCGGAGTTTCTTATAGTCTTTCTTATCCGAGTGTCACACCGTAGGTAGGTAGATAGAGAAAGACTCGTAGGAAGTTAGGATACGGTCCTGTCGTCCTCGTAAGGCTTGGCTCGGCTCGCGACCCGATCCCAGCCCGCGCTTTTTGATCTTAATTGTATTTTTCTATTTCTTTTCAGTTCTATTTCGACATCTATGTTTGTTCTTAACATCGCAAATTATGTACGAACTTTGAAGAGAGAAATAAACCATATTTTTATTTATTTAACATGCCATAACAACATTGGTACATTTTATTTAATATCATAATTGTTAACATGTAAACTAATTTATTAGTCAAGATTCGTTTTTTCTTTTTTGTTTTTATTAACATTGTATTTGACCTATAATAAGTACGATCGATTCGTCTACATTATTAATAAACGTTTTCATTTCATTTCATTGAGAAGTCAACAGACATTGTAACAATACATTTTGAATATTAATATAGGTACCTAAAAATTGTTATAATTGCAGATGTTTTATTCCTGTGGTATATTTACATACGGTACGGTTTATATACAGCAACACCCGATTCCGTAGTAATCTCTTCAAAAATTTTAGTGGATGTTACTCCAAGATGTCGTTAAAGACTAAAATACCCACCTTATTATTGAAGTTAATCAAAATCGACGATATCGGTTGGAGCACCGATACTGGAGGCACGGCATTCGAATCCTTCTTGTACCAGGTATCCAGGAGGATCACGTCCACTCCGCCTGCCGCCAGCTCGTCACGGAGCATCTGGAGTTCTGATGACAGCACGTATGTTGGGATCGGTCTGAAAAAATTAGCGAATATGTTATTCTGACCCTTTCCTTTCCTTTATAGTGATCCTTTCAAGTACTGGGAATGAAATATCATGTCAATGGCTTTTCATCTTTTGCTGTCTCCCGCTTTGTTAAAAAGGGAAGGGAAAGCATAAGTCTTTCTTACTCCTCCTAATGCATTTCTGACTAAATTGCGGATCCGTAGGTAGTTAAAATTGGTATACGGAATTTAACAATAAAAACAATAAGAAATTTAAAAATAATCCCATAGTTTGTCATATTCTATCAATATTGCTAGCTTCCCGCGCGCGGTTTCACTTGCGTAACGCTCGTTCCCTAACGAACTTTATAATTAAATCTAACCGATAGGTTAGATTATCCTAAACCTATCGGTTTTATTGCTATATTGATAAATAGGATATATAACACTAAAATAATTTTTGAAATCGGATCAGTAGTTCTTGAGATTAGGGCGTTCCACTCTTCAGCTTTATATTAGTAGATATAGATTTAAAGATATTACCTATAACCATATTTCTGTCCCAAAAACACAACGAAATTAGGACCCATAGACAAACGCTGACAGTTCTTGATCTCCCGCATACAAAGCTCTGTGGTCATGTGATCGTCTGTCGCTTCGTCCCTCACCCCCCACCTCATGTCCACCACCTGTAAAAAGAGACATACCGTCAGTTTTTTATGATGCTACAAAAAATAAATCTTAGTATGATTAGATTCTATATTATAAGATTTAAGACAATTTGAACAGAGAATATAACATTTTTTTTTATTAGCGACATGTCTTTATCTATGGTAGTTAAATAAACAATCACAAACTTTTAAAAATAAAACAAATGGCGTGCCAGAGCCTTTGTTATTTATGATCGAAAACGATAATTTCAATAAAAACGACATACTTCTTAACTTATAATTACATTTTCAAAAGTTATTTATTTGGACAATTCCTGTTTAAAAAACAATTTACACTCACATGAGAATAGCTTTACAATACAAATTTTGTAAGCTTAAGTATTTTAAACCGCGATTTTTTTTTTTCGGACGGACCGACGTTTTTAGCCCCGCGGCTTTTGCAACTTCACCGGGCATAAAGATGAGCAGAGCGCCAGCCTAGAAAAATGCTTTAAACACTACAAACTAAGCAACCTGTGCGAGAGGGCGTCCCCTGTGGGACACTGCTATGAAGTTTATGAATAGTATAATGTAATTTAATGCAATATTATTTTTGTAGGTAATTCAGTAATTCTCATTCGCAGTTGAAAATATTGCCATATCAGAGTTGCGTAGGCCCATACGGCTTACCCCGCTACACAAATACGTATAGATGAACTTAATCCACGTGATAATAACACCCAGAATTCGTAGGGGAGATATGAAATCTCCCCTATGAACTGTGGGTATTAGCCCTGGTGACTGTATTGGTCACGTGTTGAGCTTAATCAATAATGATTTAGCTTTTTGATTACGGCATATGTTTTGTTATTTCAATAGTTCATCAAAAAATTGTTTAATCCTTATACTAACATTATAAACGTGATAGCTTGTGAGTAGGTATGCGTGGATGGATCTTTGTTACTCTTTCACGCAAAAACTATTAAATGGACTTTAATTTAACTTTACAGTTATTTATCTTATATTATATATCAGAAAAAAATACTGAATGGATTTAAATGAAACTTTATAATTAGCTTATAAATCAGAATAACATAAAGGCTATTTTCAATTACGAGGTCCGTTCCCATTGAACAGAAGGTGCGCGGGTGAAACCTTTTTATTCAGCACTTATTTGCATACACTTTTAGGTACATGGCATTTCATGACACGGCATGGTATGCCAACTAAAATCTATTGCAGAATAGTTAAAAGCTAATCTAAGTAATAATACCTAATAACAATATACGTACCTAATTCTATAATTTAAGTCTTAATATAGAGGAGGCACGTTTTTAATTAATATTTTTACGTATAAGCAACAAGCCTGAGGGAATCCATAATAATCTAAGACGACGATTTTCTTCTGTATCTGAAATCAAAAGCGTAGCTTCCTGCGTTTCAACCAATAATTTTCACCGCGCATCGATATTAAACCTAAAAATAGTATACAAAGTCATCGATCTCATGACTCAATATCGCCCACCAATCATAAACGCCAAAACGCAAATACCAATACACTCAAAAACACATCTAAATTAAAATTATCGCCGCACACATGGTTTCCGCTAACCGAAATAGCAGCGGAACCCTAACGTGGTTTTTGTAAATGTTTACAATTCCTATTGCCCACGAGACGGCTATTTATGAGCAAGTCCAGTAAGTAAACAATACCTATTGGAATTTAGCTGTTAGCAACAACTATGAGTGATTTTATATGAATAAACTAACTGCTTGCTGCGGTTTAACCCGCGTAAATTCTGTTACCGTGGGAAGTTCATAATCTTCTTCTTCTTCTTTCGTGTCGCTGTTTCAACTTATTAGTTTTATCTTTATTTAAAGCCATTCTGACCAGTAAGTCGCCGCTCCAATGGCCTTTGTCGTTCCCGCCATCAAATTCTCCATCGTGCAACTTTTAGGGCATCAAGGGCAGGCCAACATGTGCGACATAGACTGTGGTTGGGTGCCACAGTGACATTGTATGTCGTTGTAGTCACCCGTAAAGTGTCCTCCTCCTCCAAATTACATAGAGCCTGCAGAAAAACATCCCAATGGTCATGACCTACCGTGGCCAACATGGAAAAGGCTCAACAGGTTAAAAACACAAGTTGGCCGTTGCAGGCTCAGTCTGCACAAGTGGGGCATGATTGATGACAACGACATAATCTTCTTAAAAGCCTATAACCTTCTTCGATAAATGAAGCTAACAAAGAAATATTTTTTCATATCGGTCAAACCAACTCTTCATCTTTATACATACCTATTAGTATAATTAGTTGTGCCGTGTGGTTACCAGCTCAAAATAGACCATCCCATATCTTCCTACGGGTGTCGGAAGAGGCGGCTAAGGGACATACACCTGATAGATGGGGAGCAGCATATATCTGTCCAAAGATACTACCAAGTCGATGTTCAGCAGTGGAGGTCAACGAGCTGATACAATAAAGATAGTTGAGTGGCCCAACTTCGTACCGGAACTCATAATTATCATCATAATCAGCCCGTATAACGTCCCCTACTGTACAGTATGCACATGAGCCTCCTCTTAATGCTAAGAGGAGGCTCATGTTAAGCTTGTTGAGGGATATCGCCATAATCACGCCACGCCACACTTGGCAAGCAGATTGATCTTCTTCTTCCTGCCCTTATCTCATATTACTTGGGGTCGGCGCAACACGTTTGTTTCTTTCATTCTGGCCTGTCACCCGTCACAGGCAGGCAGATTGATGATGGCAGTAAAATGGTAAATATCCTTGAGCTTATAGATGCCCCTGTCCATCCATCAGCTGTCTCTTACGTTACCAACGGGAAAACATTGGGTGGTCTTTTCTTAGCCGGAAACCATACGGCATGTTATGATGTTATGGTAATCGAAACCACTTATCATAGTTGTAATACTATGTCAATTGTATACTTTTTAAATATTGACTTCGGCGATATTGAATAAATTCATTATTCAGTTCATCAGAAAATGTCTGAGAAAGTACTATTAAGACATAAGAAAATGTACTATTATTGGGTGGGCCATCAAATCCCAGTTTAAGTAACTTGCCATAGCATCGAGACAACAGATATATTTTTCCAAAATTTAGAAGAATAATTGCAAAACGTCAAAAAATTTCACGTTTGCCATACCAAAGTTGGCGAGAGTGCCTATGACTATAACAACATTAAAAAGATAGCATTGTTATGACTTAAAATATTAGCCAGCATAGGCTATTTTTCATTTTGTGTGTTTCACTTAATCTCCATAACGCTAGCCGATTTAGACAAGTCTTCCATTGTTAGATCACTACATATTATAAAACTAAGTCGCTTCTTGCTGTCTGTCCTATGTATGCTTCGATCTTTAAAACTACGCAACGGATTTTGATGCGGTTTTTTTGAAAACAAAAGTGACCTCTAGAAGTTTGTTTTATGTGTATAATATGTCAGCGTCGAACACGTGCGAAGCCAGGGTGGGTCGCTAGTAGCTTATAAATTACTTATTAGACACAGACAAAGTCGCGGGCCGCAGCTATTTCTATACAAACATTAGATCTGTTATTTTATATACACGCGTTAATTTATTAAAACCACGCTCCACCAGACAATTCTGAAAAATAATCGTTAGTCGCAATTCACACCTCCAATATCAGAACTCTAAAGTAAAATCACCCATTACAACTCCAATGTAAAAATATTCTTATTCCGCTTGAAATACGATTGAAATTCCAATGAAATTGAAAAGGTGGTGAGGCCTTTTCAGAGTACAATGTAGATTAAATATACATGAAAAGCATGCATTATGTATGAACAGCGACCGAAGCGATTATTCCGAAAATCGATACTACTCGATTTATTGGGCGATGATTTTAAAATCGTAATGAAAGATTTGAACGTCGTGTGGTTTCCGGCTTATAATGGAACTATGATAATGGGTGTCGTAAGAACGATAGTTGCATAAAACTCCCTTAATAAAACTACAAAAAGTCATAGACCCTCAATTCTCCCGCCTGAGACTGCCCTGAGCCGAGGTTCAAGTCCCACAGAAGACTCCTTTTGTGCAGGTTGCTTAGTTTGTAGCTTTTAAACCATTTCTATAGGCTGGAGCTCTTCTCCTTTATGCCCGGTGAAGTAGCAAGTCTCCTGGCTAACTACATAATGTCCGTCCGAAAAAAAAAAGGCGTCGTAAGCCATACCATCTTGCGTCGATCACTAATCTCCCTACCAAGCGTGGTAATTATGGCAATACCCTTCAACAGACCTTGGCAAGTGTGGTTTAATTTGCTACGATGAAGAAAAGTTGAAAAGTGTGATCGAACAATCGACCACGATCGGCTGACTGCCTGACCCTACTCTGTTGTGCCAATCCGAAACAATATACCAGGGATTTGCCAAGTTCTGATAAGAGGAGGCCCATGTTCAGTAGTGGAAGTAAACGGGCTGTTGATTGATGAAATATTTGAAGGTTGGCAAATGTTATGTAATTATGATATTTATCATAATTAGGTATGTTAGCAAATTCCTTTGCCACGGGCCCAAGGGGACCCGGTTATTTGAATGGCATTTGTCCGAGGTCAATATTGAAGAGGCCATTGATCTCTATCTATGAAGTTCAACTTATTCATTGATATTTTTTTTAAAGCAGATTACTAGCAGTGTTTTGCAATCTACTCTTTAAAAAAATAAATTTGTTATGTAGTATTTTTCGATTATTTATACTATTACAGTTTATTTATTTTATAATTAGTAGGAAGATTTACCATCACTATAACAATCGAAACGTAAATTATATATAATTAATAGACATGGTTTTGAAAAAAAAAACGTTACGCCCAGGAGACTGCATTGATTTACCGACATGACAAAATAATACCTGCCTTTAAATAAAAGATATGACTTGCAATAAAAGATAATTTAGCTGCTACAAATGCTACAAAAAGTCATTTTAATTTGTTATTTTGATGCTATTGAAAAAGTTTATACATAGACAACCTATTTGACTTGATGTGGATGTGGATGGATGGATGATCTCTTTCACTCCAAAACTATTGAACGGAATTAGCTGTAATTTTGCACCGGGATAGGTTAGGTATACGTTTGATTAACATATAGGCTACAAAACATCACGCTCCGACCCACTGGAGCAGAGTGACACGGGTAAAACCGTGGGGCGCAGCTAGTAATGACATAATAATACAATCCTTGGCTTATTTTTATTTTATCAGCCCGTTTACGTGTACTGCTAAACATTTGCCTCCTCCTAACAGACCTTAGCAAGCCAGGGTCGAGGGATATTGGCACAATCACCATGCTCATGGTCCACCCAAATAATGACAATTGTTTTGCTTAGTTCCGACACTGATGTATGGTAGCGAGAGTTGGATATGGCAGAAGAAGGATCAAAGTAAAATTAATGCAGTGGAAATGAGAGCTTTGAGAAGTATGAGTGGGTTAACATTGAATGACAGAATAAGGAATAGCGTGATAAGAGAACGGTGTGGAGTAAAAGAGGATGTGATTACGAAGATAGAGAAGGGAATGTTGAGATGGTTTGGTCACGTGGAAAGAAAGAAAATGGATGAAGAAAGATTGACAAAAGAGGTATACATGGCAAGTGTGAGTGGCACGGTCGGAAGGGGAAGACCTCGACGAATGTTCTCTGACCAAATCGGAGACATCCTCGCAAAAGGTCAAATAATATCCACCCCAAACCGACGTGCTTGTATGAAGAATGTTATGAGAGTGAATGAAGCGAAAGATGTGTGTAGGGATCGTAGCAAGTGGAGGTCCATTGTCTCTGCCTACCCCGCTGGGAAACAGGCGTGAGCTTATGTATGTATGTATGTTTTGTCATAATATAGTCAGAATAAGCATTTTGCGTCGCTAAGAACAATATAATTAATAATTATAACAATTAATTTTATATAGGGTGACTGGTAATTAGTGACCGATACCTAAACACATGATTGTGCTCATGATAACAAACAACTTTTACTATGGTACCAACCGTGAAATCGCGAAAAAAAAATTAGCTGCTCACCATGTTGACGAGTTATGTGAACATGAATGTTTGGAACAGCTGATTTCTTTTCGCGATTTCAGGTTTGGTGCCGTAGTAAATTTTGTTTGTTATCATGAGCACAATCATGTGTTTAGGTATCGGTTACTAATTACCAGTCACCCTATAGATATAAATAAATAACCAATTTAAAAAATAAAATTTCTAATTATTGCCTTTAATTGGTTTACATAAATAGAACATATTTTTATTTATTTATTTTATTTTTATTTATCAGTCGGATTGGTGATCGCAATAAGATGGTGAGTATTTTTGAACTGGTAGATGCTGCTTCCCATTCATCAGCTGAATGTCCATTAGTCACATCTTACGGCACCCATGGAATACATGGGGTGATAAATTACTATTCTAAGCCGTTCACCGCACAGCTACCCAAAACAATAATGCGGAAGATAATTTAATTTTCAGTCATTTCTTCCAATCCCATTTTGCACAATCCAGAAATCAAATCCATGGAACATCGCAGTGGAATGTTATACTTCGCTACAAAGGCTCAAAAGATTATAATATCTACCTATACATTTGATACTTTATTACTATTGACAAAGTCCGTTTTTTATGTAAATAGGGTACAAGGGTCTCGCGTTATGAGGTCAAATGTTTATTGGAAATGTAGCCGAGACGCAAACTTTTTACTTTATATTGGACTTATGTAAGTTTGCCAGAGAACTTTTCGAAATCGGTGCAATAATTGAATTTACTATATTGCTAGGAATTTTGGCGTGGTTTCACTCGAGTAGCATGCGTTTCCATTACAATTTTATAAGTATAGATGAAGATATATGCCCGAAAAAGTAGCAAAAGCCAGAAATGGCCCGAAAAAAAAGACCAATAATTTATACTTATAATATAAATAAGAAAGACATAGTTAATTGTTTTTTTTTTGTATTGCCTGAATAAAAAAAATAAAAAAATTATTCACGTTAACCTATTACAGGTATTTGTAAAAAGTCAAAACATATTTTGGGTTATCAATTTACTGTGTTTATTTGGTTATTGCTACTTATTATAATAGTTTATATAGCTTGAGCTTGATTATTTTATATTTATGATTAAATCTCAGTTCTGTCCTTTGAGTATGTTATTTTTTAGACGGACCATAAGTATCTCGATGAACGCGCTTTAGTGCTTCCACCGGATCCAATAGGCGAAACAAACTCAGTGGGGTTATTCTACTGCCGGTTTCAGCGCGGCCTCATTGAGGCGATCCGGCGAAACATATTCATTTGGGCATGTCCAAGAAGTTTTGGTCCAGTTACTTTTATTATTTAGTTGGAATTCACAATTCACCAATCGGTTGTAATAAGCTCTCTAACTATTGGACCTATTTGAAAAATTATTTCACTATTAGATAGCTACGTTAACCAAAAGTAGCATTATGCTATATTTAGTTATGACGTTCTCAGGGCTATGAGAGCTATACAGGTGAAACCGCGCCCCGGAAACTGGTGAAATATAGACTGTGTTACTCGCTAATTTTTTATCTTTTAAGTTCCGAGTAAACTTAAGTAGGTATTGAGTTTATTCGGAATGCCAGAGACATTCCAGTCAACCTTTGGGTGGTGCAGACACAAAGTGGTAGGTGCAATGTAGAAAAAACAACTAATACAAGTTCCTCAGAACGCACTGCTATGTTAATGTATTATTGTCATCTCCTAAAGGGCATTTTTTATTATAGAAAAACATACCTACGTTTATTTTAAATTGTTACGTTTCTATAGTAGTTTAAATGGCTAATCGTCATATTTACTAAAAAAAAAAACTTTTAATATGAATATCAGAAAAAAACTTCAAACTTATCGTTAATTAAAAATATTATGGCAACCGCGATTCCTCGAAGGACATAATAAATCTGTATCATCTCTGAAAAAATAAACGTTTCATTCGTGGAAAATCTTAGGATTTCCTTTGTGGGTTACATAATTATATTTATTTCTCGGTATCTTGAGTTTTGGCTACATCAGCTAGTATTTCATTTCCTGCAATGATTTAGAGGGTTCCGAAGATCGGAGTAGGAACGTTAATACGATTACAATGTTTGTATATCTGTGTGTCTCTATGTAGGTACTTTATAGTTATATATGTTACCGGCAAATAATAAGAATCGTTAGTTGATCAACTTACTAGTTACTTGAAAAACTAACTAAAAAATGACCTAAACCTAAACCAATATAAACCAATGGAGTTCAACAGGACTTATTGAAGTTGAAGTTTTTTTGTTTTATTACAACAGTGGCATAGTCTCGTTTGGATAGGTAAGGTAAAGTGTCATAACAAATATATGAATAATATAATAATTATGCGCATTCACTGAAACTGGCCACTAAATTAAACAATATAAAGGCACGAAAGTTGATCAACTTACGATTCGTATTATTTTCCGGTGACTTCAATAAATATAGTTATCTATACTAATATTATATAGAGGAAAGATTTGTGTGTGCATGTTTGTAAAGAATAAACTCAAAAACTACTGAGCCGATTTCAAAAATTCTTTCACCATTGGAAAGCTACATTCACCCTGAGTGGCAAGGGCTATAGGTTTTATTATGAAGTTCCCACGGGAACAAGAGTTACGCGGGTGAAAATGCGCGCGGGAAACTAGTATTAAATAGAGTTATAGAGCTCGAATATCGCTGCGGTCCCTTGCGTTATGTCGATTGTAAGCAATTGTAATAAATGGCATGGCGGTTTTATAAAAAAAATAACTACCTATTTATATTTATTTAATTTTTGTTCCGCTAATCACTTTTGCATATTGGTACTGTACATTTCATCATCATTATCACAAAACGTTTTAAATACATGTCGCGATCTCAATATGGTGAAGACACCACGGTATTGTTCATACCCGTGCTTAGTAATCAAGCGATCTCTAGCTTACTTATGCAGGGTTATTTTTATAATACCAACAACCTTTTGGGGCAGTAAAGTAGACATGATTATGAACAACTTTTACAATGGGACCAACCTTGAAACCGCGAGAAATATATCAACTGTTCCATACATATATTATGTTCACTTACCTCGACAAAATGTATGGAACAGCTGCTTTTTTTTTGTCTGGGGGGAAATGCATTTACTCGTTCCCACCGCCGTGGCAGTGTATTCGCGCGCTGGCACTCTCCATAGCGTGGTATGCTAAACTCATACCACAAGGAGAGGACCCTACAACACTAATACCCACCGGACACTCCTTCGATCCGCCGTTGGCGGGGGCCGGGTGCAATCCGGCCCCCCGACGGCACCTGCGGCCAATATGGTACCGCGAGATCTCCTGGAACCCTGTATATACCTACTCTAAAATCCATATCCAATTTACTTGCCGTAGATACAATTTATAATAGGCTAATTGTAAAACACATTACATTTCTTACCTGAAATTCCAAACCATGTTTTTCTCTGCAGTAGTCCTTGATACGTGGGTAACACTTCGCCATCAATGTATTTCGTTCCATGGTTGTGTCTGTGAAACAAACATTACATTAATTAATATATTAATACGATAGCACCGACCCTGGTTTCTAACGAGTAGACTTTAATAGCCTATGTTACTCAGGGATAATGTAGCATTCTAATGGTGAAATAATTATCGAAATCCGTTCAGAAGTTTTTAGTTTATTCGAAACAAACATACAAAAATACAAACTTTCCACAAAAAATTTTAAAATCAATTACGTTTGAATTTGCGATAAGTCTCGAGGCGCTGCACATGAATATAATTTTGTCTAAGACATCTGGCTGCATATAAAACACCATTAAAAAAATGTTCGACTAATCTCAGTAACGGTGAATTAATTTTGATGACATTTTCAATGGTAGCTAATTTATTAGGTGAAATAAATAAAAATAAAAAAAACGATTTAAAAAGCAACATATATATACATATTCATGAAAACCTATTGAATGATATTATATACAATGCATATTGTAAAACTAATAAACATAATTAAAACTAAGAATAAAACTAAAATAAGATAAATAAGGGGGGATATTAGAGGGAGTCAAAAAATCGCTTCGCATCGATGTCACGGTCACGGGTGGAGTCGACCAAGTGTTTTAAAAGTTTTTTTAATTTTTTTACATATCTACACTAATATTATAAAGAGGAAAGATTTGTACCTATTTTTGTATGTTTGTATGTTTGTAATGAATAGGCTCAAAAAGTACTGGGCCGATTTAAAAAATTCTTTCACCATTCGAAAGCTACATTATCCACGAGTAACATAGGCTAAATTTTATTTTGGAAAAAAATAGGGTTCCGTAAGATATTTGGGTTTTTCTGACACAAGGTGTAAAAAATCAACCAGAAAAGTTACTTATTTTGCGTACGCTGCCTAAACTATAAAAGATAGAACCATAAAATGTTCTAATTAATTATAGATCTTATAAATATCTACAAAAAAGTCCGCGACACACTATACCTATCTATGTCGAGTGAGGCACAACGATCATTTTTTTATTTAGAAATCTTGAATTTTTTTTGGACTACATTTAAACGCGTTTATTTTACTCATGCTATTAATCCTTATCAAAATAAATTATTTCATCACTAAGTACAGTTTATGTAGATAATATTTGGTCTTTGAATGATTAAAATTGGACGTTTGGTTTTGAAGTTATGGCGAAATTAAAATATTACGATTTCTGCTGCACGGCCCGTTGCGAAGTCTAATAATTTTCGTGCGATTTTTTTTAGATTTCGTTCTTAAAACTACACCTACGCAAAAGTTCTTCTCAGAGTTAATCAACAGTTCTGCTCAGAGCTAAACAACAGTTCTTTTCAGAGCTTTGAAAATGCCTAAAATGCCTAATCCCTAAAATGCCTATTAATTACATCATTAATTATATTTAAATTTTCATCATTAACAACTTTAACATCCACAGAAAGACAATCTGTGCAGCCTGCGGATAATGACTGCGTTGTCGATGTTTATGTCGGTGTCTGTGAATTGACCTGGGAATCATTTTGCTGACCGTGTCTTTCCTGGGTAGGCTTTTTGCAGCGGTAACCGACATGCGCACGGAGCCGCGGGCGACCGCTATCACTACATCACTACATATTATAAACAAAGTCCCCTGCCGCGTCTGTCTGTCTGTTCGCGATAAACTCAAAAACTACTACATCGATTTTCATGCGGGTGTTACCAATCGATAGAACGATTCTTCCGGAAGGTTTACGTATATGATTTGTTTAGTTTATGTGTACATTTGACTAATATATATTGATATTTGTCAGAGGTGTCGGAAAAAATTAAGCCATTTGGGAGCTTTTAACGAAAACGCTGCCTAAACCCTATGAGATATAACAAAACAATGTATGGTGGCAAATATTCTTCTCTTTTAGATCTACAAAAAAGTCTGCGATAGCATATGTCTATCTTTCAAGGTTAACTTGCTATATCCATTATATCTTAGAAAAATGATAATTTCTAATGCGGTAATTGTAAAGCTAATCAGACAGATTCAGTATTTATCCTTATCATTTTAAATGAGTTAATATTCTTTAGCATTTCATGCAGATTATTTTACCCCTACACTATATACTTTTAATGAATAACTTAGAAGTTATCGCAAAATAACAGCGCGTGTTTTAGGTAGGCCTAATGCGATTATGCGCGCTCGATCCTTAAGAATTATAGGGCAAATTTTTTGTTTTGTGTTCGTTGTAACCATGATGGATAGATACTTGAATACCTATTTATTTAGTGTTTGTTGTATTGTTAGTCCTGAAGAGTATAGGTATTTCATACCATAAAAGTATACCCACCTACTTATTTCACTGAGTTTTAGTAGGTCATCATCATCATCAGCACGTATATCGTCCACTGCTGAACATGGGCCTCCTCCCGAGGGAGGGTATTGCCATAGCCACCACGTTTGGCAGGCGGGTTGGTGACCGCAGAATTATGTTGTAACACACAAGGAAACGCTGCTGCCCCTTCCTTGATATACGATTATTATAGATGATGTTATAACAATCGGGACCAACGGCTTAACGTGCTTTCCGAGGCACGGAGGGTAGTCCCTCAACCAACCAGACCCGGAAAGAAATCTTAGAATTTACACAAAGATTTCATGTCCGGTGTGGGGATCAAACCCACGACCTCCGAGATTTAAAGCGATCCAATTACCGCTACGCTACGGAGGTAGGCCGAATGCGATTATGCGCGCTCGATCCTTAAGAATTATAGGGCAAATTTTTTGTTTTGAGTTCGTTGTAACCATGATGGATAGATACTTGAATACCTATTTATTTAGTGTTTGTTGTATTGTTAGTCCTGAAGAGTATAGGTATTTCATACGATAAAAGTATACCCACCTACTTATTTCACTGAGTTTTAGTAGGTACCTATATTAATTTGTTTCTGTTTGTTTTGACCAAATTTCGTCCGTTTGTTAGAGGTTTAAAGACATTATGTAGTATAATTATCAGTACCTACCTATTGTACCCGTGCGAAGCCGGGGCGGGTCGCTAGTATAATATATAAAAAAAACGTCTATACCACTCTTAAACCTATGGTGTTCCCCATTGTATTGCAATGGAACCTAAAATGTGACAGAAACGTAAGCATAAATACGTGAAGCGGATTATTGTCGCTCGTAGCGTGTTCATGTTAGGAACGTCGCGTCGCGGCAATGCACCAACGTGCATTGCCTGTCGCCGTGTCACTTGTAGCGGTAACGTGTACGGGGGAGAAATACTGTGGGTGGATTATCTTCAAAACTTTCTTTGTATTAATGATCATCAATTTATGTTTTTTTTTTTGTTGCAGTATTAGGACAAAAAAATATTACCGTAAAATAAATAAAATAGATGTGATGGCAACAGATGTATCAGAATATGTAAACTTATTTTAATGGTGTCTAAGTTATTAAACTTTTGGACAACATATAGTGAAAATAAAATATTAGAGAAGGCATTCTAGATTTAATGATCTTTTTCTTTTCATTAAATATTAAAATATTATAATTTCGAAACGACCGCTTTTTTAAAGATACAATGTTCGTAGAGTATTCGTGAATACGACGTGACCGAAGAGTAAGCATAAATACGTGAAGCGGATTATTGTCGCTCGTAGCGTGCTCATGTTAGGAACGTCGCGTCGCGTCGCAGCAATGTTGGTGCATTGCCTGTCGCCGTGTCAGTTGAAGCGGCTTATGATCAAAACTTTCTTTTCACACTTATAAGGGAAATTATCTTCTTGATAAATGTTTTAGTCTATACAAATATATAAAGCTGAAGAGTTTTTTTGGTTTGCTTAAACGCGTTAATCTCAGGAACTACTAGTCCGAATTGATAAAATCTTTTAGAGTAAAATATTTCGTTTATCGATAAAGGCTAAAGCTTTATTTTATTATAAAGTTCCCACAGGAACCAGGACCAACAAATAAATTCAATTACTATAGTAGTTATAATATACATAGATCTAACGGCTAGAAAAGTATCGGAAGCATAAAATAATAAATATTATTTCATGCAGTTTTTGTTGCGTGGAAATTGAATTAATAAAATTAAATATACATAGAATTATATAGATCATATATTAAATGTTAGAATGTTTAATCAACTTGTTTCTTTTTTTTTTATTAGCCGTTTATTTCCCACTGCTGGGCAAAGGCCTCCCCCATCTCTTTCCAAGTGCTCTTTACTAGTGCCACTTCGGACCAACCGTCAAGGTCTATATCGTCCTGCCACCTCTTTTTGGGCCGGCCTCGGCGGCGTCGTCCATTCTCAGGCACCCACTGCGTGCATATCTTTGCAAGCGATTATTGTGCATGCGGATAACGTGACCCGCCCAATCCCATTTGAGCCTGGCAGCCTTTTTACCTACGTCAATAATTCTAGTTTTAGAGCGCAGTGTGATATTCCTTATTTTATCTTCTTACACCCAGAATGCTGCGCTCCATTGCTCTTTGGCATACTCCAAGGCGGAACTTTTGTGACTCGGTGAGCACCCAGGTCTGAGCACCGTAGGTTAGGACGGGCAGGATACACATATCGATGAGTTTCCTCTTCAGGGAAATCGGCAGATCTCCCTTCATTAGCGTCTTTATGGACCAGAAGCTCTTACAGGCGTTGTCGATTCGGCGATCGATCTCCTTTTGCTGCCTGTTTTCGAAGGTTACTAGCTAGCCCAAATAGATGTACTCATCGACATATTGTATTTCCTGCCCATCTACCTCAACCCTACGTTTCGTGCTATTTGTCATTGCGTTAGTTTTAGACCGATTCATCGCAAGTCCCACCTTGAGGCTAGCCGTGCTCAGGTCTTCCAGCATTATTTGTTGTTCTATAGCTGTAGGCGCAAAAAGAACTATGTCGTCGGCAAATCTAAGGTTTGTCAACCTTTTATCGCCGACTTCAATGCCCCTGGCATCCATGAGACTGCCAGAGTCTTAAATATCTCCTTAAGTGTGCTTGTGAATAGTTTTGGAGAGAGCTGGTCACCCTGTTTTACGCCCCTTTCTATTCTAAAACTAGGTCCCGTAGTGTTAAGCTTTATGTTGGAGGAGCTATTGTGGTATATGTTTTTAATCAGATATATATTGAGTTTCAAGGTCTTGGTTTTCTAGAAATCGGAATATGTCGGGGTGATCAATGCTATCGAATGCCTTCATATAATCTACAAACGCCAAATACAGTGGTTTGTAGAACTCGGAGGTTTTTTCTAGGATTTGTTTCAGTGTTTGAAGGTGGTCAGTTGTAGAGTAGCTTGGGCGAAATCCGGCTTGTTCTGGTGGCTGATGGTCGTCCAGTTTTCCGTCTATGCGATTATGAATGAGCTTGATAAATGCCTTATAAATATGTGATGTGAGACTAATTGGACGGTTATTGCTGATATCACTTTTATCACCTTTTTTGTGTAGTAGGATTATATTTTACTGGCACATTGTCTTTGGGATTTTTTCCTGTCTGTAATATTGTGTTAAAAAGGTTTATAAGATGGGGTAGCAAGGTAGTGGAGCCAATCCTGAGTGCTTCGGTGGTATTTCCATCCTCCCCGGGACTTCTATTGTAGCGCATTGTGGTGAGCGTTCTATGCACTTCATACCCGGTTATCGGCAGAACGGAAATAAAGAGATGATATTCTGTATTCAAAATGGGTGGTAATTGATCTGAATATAGCAGTTCATAGAATTTGGTGGCTATTTTCATGATCGTATCTCTACTGTAGTGTTTAACTCCTTCATCATCCACTAAACTATGGATCCAAGCCTTTCCCATAGTAATTCCGTGTTCGAGTACCCTCAACGAGTCATGTTTTTCCAGAGCGGTTTTCACTAAATGTGTATTAAGATTTCGCAGATCTTTCCTAATACTTCTTTTGACTATTTTATCTATGGCTCTGTGTTCTGCTGTTCCAATTTCTATCGCTGTTCGTTTTTCTATTAAATTAATACTGTGAGCTGTTAGTTTATTCTTATTTCTGGGTAACTTGTATATCTTACTTAAATGTATTAGTTCCTCTATACAAGAAACGCGGACGACATCGTATGCGCGCACCTTATGTGGGGTCAGTATTAGATAAATTTAAAAAGTCTGACTCTAGTCTGACGATAATTTATATTGTTGTTGACTATGTCACAAATTACTTAAGTGATTAATATTAGATTCTGTTAGTTAATATAAATAAACAAATTAACAATTTAGTCTGCAGTTAACAATTTATGTTCCTTAGTTATAATTTATAGCCGCTTACTGCAGGTAACAATTGAAAACTTTCTAAGTACTAAGTATCCAATATTCGAAGACCATTTAATTTCAAAACAAACTTTCCTCATATTTCATGTAGGCAGAGGCGTATTTCTTTCTTTTAATTTCTATAACACAGTATTACTGCATCGTGCAACGACCTAATTCAACCACGTTCCATAGACCGCGATACAATTCGCTAATCCAGTTCTTAAAAGATCAAACGACCATTTTAAATTAGTTGGAAATTGAATACTATTGTCAAAGCAATATGGATAACTTTTGAACGATTCGGATGATCGTTTTGGACGCTTTATAAATGATGGCGGAGTATAGGTATTGCAATTCTGTTATGTTATTACAATGTTTCATGCCTTCTGAATAACTTGTAGCAAGAAATCTTGTACGATTTCTTGTTGGCTGGCAGCTGGAAGGATATTAAATGGTTTGTTTAAAATATGAGGATAGTTTGTTATAAATCTATATTCTATACTAATATATAAAGATTAATCTCAGGAGCTACGTGTCCAATTTGAAAAAAAAACATATAAAAAAACATATTATACTAATACAAAAAAACTCTTTAGCTTTATATATATAATTCTTCTGTGAGTGTGTATGTCACTGAACTTCTCTCTAACGACTGGACCGATTTTGATGAAATTTTTTGTGTGTGTTCAAGGGGATCTGGGAATGGTTTAGATTCACAATTTTGTCCGCTGGACAATGTTTTTTTAATTAATTTTTAATTTATTAGTAGTTGCCTGAAAACCCCTTAAAACAGCCTTTTTCTTTTTCCCATACAAACGTTTTCTAACTAAAATGTAGAGTCAATTTGAGCTTTATTTTTTTGCTACGATTTTTTAGGGTAAGTGTAGGGTAGGGTAGGGGTAGATTAGAGGTAGGTGTAGGGTAGGGGTAGGGTAGAGATAGGGTAGGGGTAGGTTAGGGTAGGGGTAGTGTAGGGTAGGGGTAGTGTAGGGTAGGGGTAGTGTAGGGTAGGGGTAGTGTAGGGTAGGGGTAGTGTAGGGTAGGGGTAGTGTAGGGTAGGGGTAGTGTAGGGTAGGGGTAGTGTAGGGTGGGGGTAGTGTAGGGTAGGGGTAGTGTAGGGTAGGGGTAGTGTAGGGTAGGGGTAGTGTAGGGGTAGGAGTACCGCATAAACGAAGTCTCTACGGCCCAGTTTATTTTATACAAATGTTTAGGTCTTTTATGTATCGATTGAGGCAGTACGAAGTCTGCCGGGTCAGCTAGTCTTTATATATATAATTCTACTGCACTGGTGTATGTCACTAAACTCCTCCTAAACAGCTGGACCGATTTGACTGATTCTTTGAGTATGCATTTGGGTAACGCCCTGGATGGTTTAGATTCACAAATCATATATAATATATATACAAGGTGTAACGGAAAGGGTATATACATAGAAAGAACAAGGCTTTTTTGGATGATAACAAACTATATGGCAAGGGTTATTTAATCCTATCTCTACAAGTCCGGAAGTAATGTTTTTTTTAAATTCATAGATACCAGAAACAAAACTTTTTAAATTGAAAATGAAATACATCACTAGCACTCGATCGATGTCAACGAACTATTTGCAAGTAAAATTAAACCTCTTACTCCTTATTTCTTAATGAAGGGGTTCTTGCATTTTAATTTTTATTTGCAAAGTAATACTGCCTTTTTTATTTTATTTTGAGTTGAAACCCTTGCCATATCGTTTGTTATGATCCAAAGAAGCCTTGCTCTTTCTATGTATATACCCTTTCCGTTACACCTTGTATATTAATATATCATCATGCAGGACAACGTCTGTCGGGTCCGCTAGCATTAGTAGGTATACAGGGTTATTTTAAAACATTATTAATCTTCTAAAAAAAGGCTTTTTATATAAGGCAAAGATGACTCTAAAAAAACTAGTCATCTATACAGGGCTATTTTTAAAACAACAACTTTTCAGGGGTGAACGTACTGATGATTATAAACAACTATTACTATGGGATGAAACGTGAAATCGCGAAAAAAAATCAGCAGTTCCATACATTTTGTCGAGGTAAGTGAACATAAATGCATGGAACAGTTAATCTTTTTTCGCGATTTCATGGTTGCTTACAATTATTAGTACTTTTACCCCCTGCAAGTTTGTTAATGTATTAAAAATAACCCTGTATAGATGACTAGATTTTTTAAAGTCATCTTTGCTTTTTATTAAAAGACAAAAGCAATACTATATCCACAGCCTTTGAAACCTCCAAGTAGGTTGAACGAAATTAAATTTTCGTAAACCGATCACTACTATCTGATAAAATGGCGTTAATTAAAAGTTGCTCGTTTCTACCCCCTCTCCCCTACAAAGGGGAGCCCGCTAGGTGTTCAAAATTACAGCTGATCACGGTTCGACGAGAGTATCGAAAAGTTTTGTGGTAAAATTTTATTGAACAACTTTTCTTTGTTTCGATGATAAAGATTATTTCGTTTAAGCTTTTTTAAACAACTTTACGACACAAGGATGACCTTAATTGGGTTATGCTTTTTAAAATTCTTTTAGTTAATGAATGAAGCGGCCGTAGTCCTATAGCCAGGAAGTCGGACTTGTGATCTTGAGGTCGCCGGTTCGAACCCATTGCACTACCAACGTGAACCCACTCGTAACACAAGCAGTTTAGCTTAGCACGAGGGGTTAACAAGAATACTAGTACAATGCAAAAATCTGCTAGTAATCTTTAAAAAAACAAATTCTTTTCATCTAACGGATGGAGGCTTCCATATATTGATTCTGACGAATAATGCACAATTTTCCTTACATAATGCATTTTCCTCCGTAGCGTAGCGGTATTTGGCTCGCTTTTAATCTGGAAGGTCGTGGGTTCGATTCGATGTTTGTTACTCTTTCACGCAAAAAGTACTGAATGGATTCAGATTAAAGTTTGCACGCGGATAGTTTATAAGCTGGGTATAAGCTACAAAATATCACGCTCCGACCCACTGATCAGAGTGACGCGGGTAAAATCGCGGGGTGCAGTTAGGAATAAACACAAACACTACTCGACGGATTTCGATAAGTCTTTCACCATCAGAATGCTACATTATGCCTGAATAACATAGGCTATATTCCATTATGAAGTTCTTACAAGAACTGGAGCTTAGCGGATAAAGCCGCGCGCGGAAACCTAGCCCTTCATTGAAAGATAGAAACCATCCCTTTCTACCCACCCCCAATATTCTAAATATTAACCTCTATAAGTGCGTAATAGGTAGGAGCGGCTATTCAAAGTAAACAAAGAGGTATTGCGACCCTTACCCTATTTGCTCCCTTCAATAAAGTGTTGAACATTGCATTTCATCACGAAACGGGTGAACATAACTTTGCATTCAAAATGGTTTAAAGTACGTTTTAAATCATATTTGCTCAGTTAAAATGATCAAACTTTTGGTTTATATACAAATTAGCTTCCTGTACTCACGTATCACCGGTTCCCATGGGAACTTCATCTATTGAGGCAATATATCCCTCAACGAACAAAAGACGGAAAGAAATTTTTGATTTCATACAAAAAAATCTTATCTGCTACGCTTCAAGCACCGATCATGTTTAGATGAAATTTTGTACAGAGGTAAGCCAGACTTTGGGAAAGTACATTGACAATTATTGAGAAAAACTGGCTTGATGAGGTTTATAGTTTGAATCAATTTCAAGATTTTTCCACGCGGACGAAGTCACGAGCATAAGCTAGTTAAAAGTAATTTGGATCAATTGCGGAAGCTAGTCATTTATTAAAAAAACTGACAAGTACGAGTCTGTCTCGCGCACTAAGGGTTCTTAACTTTTTTTTTGGACTACTTCACCGGGCATAAAGTCGATCTTCACGCCTAGGCTCCAGCCTAGATAAATGGTTTAAACAATACAAACTAAGCAACCTGCGCAAGAGGGCGTCCCCTTTGGGACTTGGACCTCGGCTCAGGGCGGTCGCTGACGGGGAGATTGAGGGATTATGGCTTTTAGTTTTTGTTTAGGGGAGTTTTGTGCAACTGTTGCTCTTCTTTACAGTTCTCTCGGGCCTCTCGGACTTCGAGTTTAGACTCGGGGGCATCGGAAGTTTAGGGTTCTTAACATGTTTGTAATGCTTTTATGTAGTTTTATAAGTAACTAGCTGACCCGGCAGACTTCGTACTGCCTCAATCGATACATAAAAGACCTAAACATTTGTATAAAATAAACTGGGCCGTAGAGACTTCGTTTATGCGGTACTCCTACCCCTACCCTACACTACCCCTACCCTACACTACCCCTACCCTACACTACCCCTACCCTACACTACCCCTACCATAAAAAATCTTGGCAAAAAAATTCAAGTTTTTAATTAACAAAATAAAGCTCAAATTGACTCTACATTTTAGTTAGAAAACGTTTGTATGGGAAAAAGAAAAAGGCTGTTATAAGGCAATTATTCGAATTTTTATCGCCGTAAAAACCATCCTTGAACTTCCACGAACATTAAAAAAAAAGAATTGGCCAAATTGGTCCAGGCTTTGTAGAGTTATGCGCTTACCAACACATTTTGCGATTCATTTTTATATTATAGAAGATTAGTTTGTCCATCACGGCAAAAAAAAGTTGTTTCGACAAAAAAGTGTTTTTTTTTTCTATTTAATACTAGGTGTCCCGCGCAGTTTCACCTGCGTAGATCCCGTTCCCGTGGAAACCTTGACTTACAATATAATCTATGACACTCACAAATAATATGGCTTTCAATTGGTAAAAAAATGAGCAAAATCAGTTAAGCAAATCCTGAGATTACCCCTTACCTTACACACTATACCTCTTTAGAATATTGTTATAGATTACAACAAATTAATCATCATCATCGATAATAATAATCGTATATCAAGGAACGGGCAGCAGCGTTTCCTTGTGTGTAACTACATAATACTGCGGTCACCAATCCGTATGTCAAGCGTGGTGACTATGGCAAATACCCCCCCTCGGGAGCAGGCCCATGTTCAGCAGTGGACGTTTTTGATGATGACAACAAATTAACGGTATTTCTTGTCTGTTTATACAGTGTGACCTATCTTTATGTCATGGTTCTACATTCAATGTGATTTAATGCGAAGTACGGTAGGTACTATAGGGTAAATTTACAGAAATATTGTATGTTTCAAAATTGAGATGAATAAAATTCGACCACCGCCGGCAGGACTCGAACCTGCATCTTAGGTTATGCCTCTAATGCCTTAACCAATAAGGCTACGGTGGAACCCTACCGATCATCGAAATTTATCAATCTCTTTTATAGTATGTCTCTAAGGTGGACGTTAGGAGGGAATTTTATTTCTCTCAATTTTGAAACATAGTATATGGTAAACTTTTCCGAAAAGTATTAAAAAACATTAAAAAAATATATTTACAAACAGACAACACAGTGATCCTACAACTTAAGTATCGGAACCCTAAAAACACGGAAAAAAAGAAAAAGCAAGGAAAGAATTCTATTCAATGTTGATCACCAACGAAGGAAATCTTTTCGAAAAACTATTTGCGAGTTTAACTATCGTTAGTTTAAAGTGGTTTAGTATCGATTCAGCCGTTTGATTGTTATCTATATTGCTTTGTATCACGTTTGAAGGAAATCTGTGTCAGTAGATGCTTGAACTTATATTTAATTTTTTTTATATTGTTTTTACTTCGTACCATAATGGATTCGATAAAAGTAGAATCTAGAACAAGCGTTCATTGATTTAAGGTTTTTTTTTAAGATATCTAGCAGAATTTTTAAGTCTACTAGTATTATTTTTAACCCCTCGTGCTAAGCTAAAATGCTTGTGTTACGAGTGGGTTCACATCGTTAGTGCAATGGGTGGGGTTCGAACCGGCGACCACAAGATCACAAGTCCGATGCCCTAGCCATCGGGCTACGGCCGCTAACTGGACGCAAATAAAATAAGATTAATCCATCTTTTATTTTACTTTATCTATCCGTTTACATCCACAGCTGAACATGGGCCTCCTTTTTCACAGATCTTGAAAAGCCAAAGTTGTTGAGGGATATTGCCATACATAATCACCACGCTTAGCCGGCGGATTAGTGACATGGTGATTATCCTTGAGTTGATAGATGCTGCTGCCCATCTTCAGCTGTATTTCCCTTAGCCGCTTCTTACTACATCCATATGAAGACGTGGTTTGGTCTATTACTGACACGGAAACCACACGGCTTTTGGAAGTCACACAGCATCTTGTTTTAGGGGCCAATTTTTCTGTCCTCTGATAAACCATGAGATACGTAACTGTCGATTTAACTTAACTGGATATTTATTAATAAAATAAAATTATATTATTGCCGTTCTACAACCAGATGCAGATGTTTGCTCTTGTGATCGAGAATAATAGGATTCCCTAGTATATATAAAATTACTAGAAATTGCCCGCGACTTCATCGTTCGCAGATTGGACCTTTTTCACCCTCTGGGGGTTGAATTTTTGAAAATCCTTTTTTAGTGAACCACGGTTTAAATAATGGAGCTCTGCTCGCCTTTATGCCCGGTTAAGTAGCTAAAGCCTACTGGCTTATTACATAATATGTCCGACAGAAAAGGTCCAAATATCACGTTTAGAGCTTTAGTAGTTTTGCCTCGGCGTTGATGAGCCAGTTAGTCTTTATATAATAGATCGAATATACTATTTCGAATAAAGATATATAGAATAAAGGTCACAGGGAGTCAGTGGATGCTAGCCTCTATCAATCGATTTCGCTGGAAATCAAAAAACCTCTCCTATTGATTTCCAGCAGTGGACGGCAACAGGCTGATAATATGACTATATCGGACCAATCTTAAGATGCTTTCCGAATTAAAGCGGAGCCTACTTGCTGACCTAATAGATTTAAGACCGATTTTACTTATAGATTTTTTGGGCGTGAAAATATGGTAGTCCAGCCATAATTGCGGTGGTTACCTCAATTATTGCTGGGCTACCATATTTGTGTACAATGATAATAAAATGAATGCCTTACTTCTCCCAACCCTTAGTTTGCAAAGATTAAAATTAAAAAAAAATAATAATACGTTTATTACATAATTACTCATATTAAACCATCCGATACCCTCGTAGACCCGAAGTCTGAGAGGCCCGCGAACCGTAAAGTAGAGCAAAAGTCGAAGAGAAAACGCCCTAAAATACTAAAACTCATAATCCCTCAATCCCATTGCCAGCGACCGCCCTGAGCCGAGGTCCAAGCCCCACAGGGGGCGCCCTGCGCAGGTTGTTTAGTTTGTAGTTTTCAAACCATTTATTAAGGCTGGAGCTCTGCTCGCCTTGATGCCCGGTGAAGTAGCAAAAGCCTCGTGGCTTACTATACTACGTAAGTCATTTTAATGCCTTACATGGATAACGAAGAATCGAACCACGAAATTTCAGTAACCAAAAAGCAGTACTAATGTCGTTAAACCGAGTAATGTAAGAGCCATGCTAGTTTCATCCTAGTGTGTTGCGCAGTAAACTCCTGAAATAGGCGTTTTCCGACGGCTTGGTTATAACTCCGGCTATAAACTTTACTTGGAATAGATATTTATAAATGGTCATGTTATAAAACTGATTTCATGGCGTTGTGTTGCAGTGGTGCAATTAATTCGTGGGCGAAATTAACCGCATGTACTCTTAGTTTGCAACTGAAGTTTGTGATACCGATGCAGCTCAAATTACATGGTTTTAAGAGAGTAAAACCTTTGAAGCGTAGCGATATTTGGCTCGCTATGAATCTCGGAGGTCGTGGGTTCGAACCCCACGCCGGATATTCCGATTTTTACTTAGAACACGTAAGCGTAGCTGCGAAACAGGCTCAATAATCTGCTCGGCCGTGGAGGTACTTATTTACAGAATTATAATACCACAGCCAAATAAAACTATTGAACGGATTTGGCCGAAAGTTTGCACGGAGATAGTTTATAAGCTGGATTAACATATAGGCTCCAAAATATCACGATCCGACCCACTGGAGCAGAGTGATGCAGGTAAAACCGCGGGGCGCAGCTAGTACTGGCTAGTAGTAGTATATTTCCACGATAAAATTAAATGGGCTATCTAATCCTGAAATATTTTTTCAAATCGGAGATCCGATTTGAAATATTATTCATTTTTGTTTAAGCAAACAAACAAACTCTTTAGCTTTATATATTAGTACAGTAATACCCCAACTTACGCGAATTCGGAGATACGTGGTTTTTATTTTTGATCACCACGCGCATAACTTGCAGTAAACCGAACACGCCGTTCGGTTTACTGCAAGTTAAACTGCTAACCTAACATGAAATGAAAAACACTGTCTTTTAGGGTGTAAACTAAATATTATCATTATAATCTTAAGAGGACTTTGAATCTAAAATAAAAAAAGGAATTAGCAAAGATATTTGATCGAACCAAATAATAAGTGAAAATCTTTCTATTTTAATTCAGACGTCACGATATTATCGCTTAGTAGTCCAGTCATTATAGTAAGTTGACCTCGGAATTCGAGATACCCAGCTGTAAGTCTGTAAATACTTGTATATTGACACCCTAAAAGTTGTCTCAAAACCTACATATGGTAGGGTGTACGCAACTATTAAATTTCAAGGTCAAAGGTCACAAAAATCGTTTTGTTGCGCTTTTTTTGTAAATATCTCATTTATCTCAAATATTTATAATCATTGATTTATCGATAGTTCATCAACTATATATGGCGCGTTTTCGACCGGAGGACCTGGTTGACCTGAAGTGATGCTGTGACCGCGCGCTCTCCACCCTCTATCTCGAAAACGGTTCACCGTATGAAAAAATTTTAAAAACAAAACTTCAAGAGAATTTTATATTCTACAATACTGATAATAAATACAAATAGCAAAAAACCCATAGGAAATGAGATATTTACAAAAAAAGCTTAAAAAAACGATTTTTGTGACCTTTGACCTTTAAATTTAATAGTTGCGTACACCCTACCATATGTAGGTTTTGAGACAACTTTTAGGGTGTCAATATACAAATATTTACAGACTTACAGCTGGGTATCTCGAATTCCGAGATTCTTACCTAATTTAAGCTTAAATGACTGGACTATAGATGGAAACCATGTTAGAATTATGGTGTGATAATGTAAAGAACAATTATAATTTAACGTATTATTAACCATGTTTCTTCTGATCTATTGTTTTTTTAGACTCTGGTCCCGATTACACAAACATTATATGTATGCGAAAGTTGAACCCCGACTTACGCGAATTCGACTTACACGGCTTTCCCGTGGTCCCACCTATCGCCGCGTCCTAAGTCCGGGGTATTACTGTATATATTATTTAACTTTAGCCGACCTGGATTATGAGCATCGCAGTCATAGCACCCTTGTCGCCAAATGTCAATATTGAAAAGCTTTCAGCACAGTACTGCGGTCACCCATCCATAGGCTAAGCTTGGTGCCGACGGAAACAGACTAAACAAAACACGGTAAAAAAACAGGAAGATATTGAAAGTCTTTTATTTCAACTTACCCGTAAAAGTGGAACTGGTGAAGATCCTCACAATCTTAGAGCTGACTGGTGGCAATAACTTCAACGAGCCGCTGAAAATCAGGTCTACGGTGCGGTCATCCATGGTTCAGCAGTATGGGTTATGGCTGTTGAACGAAAAGAAGATTTTTTGTACGAGTCGTTACGGCAAAAATAAAGTGAATCAAAAATGAAATTTCAAATGGAAAATGAGTCAAATTGAAAACCTTATAAGGTCACTCAGGTCTATAGTATATGTACCCGGCCCCCGCCAACGGCGGATCGAAGGAGTGTCCGGGGTGTTTAAGTGGTGTAGGGTCTTCTCCTCGTGGTATGAGTTAGCATAACCGCTATGGAGATGGCGAGTCCCACATATCCCACCGCCAGCGCGCGAATACGCTGCAGCGGAGGTGGGAATACCTAAATGCATTTAGACCCGGACAAATGCAAAAATAAAAACACTTCCCATGTTCAGCAATGGACTTATAGGAGGTGATAAAGTTAAAGCAAAGTAAGTATCCGTCTTCTATGACCCTTACTCCTCAACGAAAAGCAATCAATCCTGAAAGTCTTCCGTGATTACGTCAACTATACGAAACCCAATTTCTGTTTTTTTCCATCGATCAATATTCAAAGAAAATCTTAATTAAATTTTTCTGTACCTCTATACGATGGAGATAAGTCCAAAGATTTATTGCAACCACCCACGCATCCATCTAATTCATTTACCGATAGCTTATCATGAGATAGCCGGTTCGATTGATGTCTGAAGCATTATTGACCCGCTGATAACCTTGTGTGGGTCAGGACTGAGGCCAGTCAAGTTGCGGATTATTCATCAGTCTAAATTCATAAGCTTTATTTTTAGATTTGGGATTCCGTTGTTAGCCGTTCCACGTATCGTTGCTTGTAAGTATATCATTTACTTTGCGATACAAGAACATACTGACTTTTCAGTATCCTAAGGCTTTTGCAGTATCCAGTGCACCCACTATTGTCGCCCGGAGGAGTTTCACATTTTCGCCCATGATGGAACCTGGGATCTCGCTAATTACAGGCGAACGTCATCATCATCATCATCAGCCCGTACAACGACTACTGCTGAACATGGGCCTCCTCCTGAGGGAGGATTTTTGCCATAGTCGCCACGCTTGGCCGGCGGATTGGTGACCGCAGTATTATGTTGTTATACACAGGGAAACGCTGCTTCCCGTTCCCTGGTATACGCTTGTTATAGACGATGTTATAACAATCGGAACCAACGGCTTAACGTGCTTTCCGAGGCACGGAGGGTAGTCCCTCAACCAACCAGACCCGGAAAGAAATCTTAGAATTTACACAAAGATTCCTTGCCCGGTGTGGGGATTGAACCCACGATCTCCGAGACTTAACGACACACAGACGAACATACTATCGCTTTACTTATAAGGTAGTTTATAATGGTATGGTACTCTTGGATAACGTAGCTTACAAGTAGTGAAAGAATTTTTGAAATCGATGCAAACAAACAAATAATCAAATCTTTTCACTTTATCATATTTATTTACTTTATCCCGTGTACGCTTACTGCTGAACATAAGCCTACTTCTTACCAGACCTAAACAATTTTAATTTTTTGAATATTCACGGATTCACGGATCCAGGTTCGAGTCCTGCCGGTGGTCTAAATTTATTATTTAAATCAGTTCATTTATTCAATTTCGAAATTTAGACCTTAGCATCCAAGAGTCCTTCAGGGATACTGCCATAAATGAAATAAATGGTCATTGACCAACGGATTGGTGATTGCAATAAGATTGTAAGGATCCTTGAGCTCATAGATTCTGCTGCCCATCTATCAGGTATATGTCCCGTAGTCGCCCCTTACGACAGCAATAGGAAGATATTGGGTGGCCTATTCTACACCGGAAGCCACACGGCTACAATACACTAGTAAATTATTAGTATAAGTAGAGACATCTCATTTTGTCACATCTTTAGTGCAACAATATTAGAAACCAGTAAAACATATTTAGAATACAGATGCTCGTAAAAGCAGTATGTAAGTTTTACGGTGAACAAATTACTGTTTCGCGGTAGCTACATCCTGTGCGCTTGTAATGCGGTTCATTTGATTTTCAGTGGATTTTAAGAACATGTGCTTAAGATTAGAAGGTAAACTGAACGTGGGCCGGCCCCCGCCAACGGCGGATCGAAGGAGTGTCCGGGGGGTTTTAGTGGTGTAGAGTCCTCTCCTCGTGGTGTGAGTTAGCATACCACGCTATGGAGAGGTCGAGTCCCACATATCCCATCGCCAGCAAGCGAATACGCTGCAGTGGCGGTGGGAATGCGTAAATGCATTTCCCCCCGGACAAACAAAAACAAAGGTAATCTGAACGCGAGATTTTCATCATCATATCAGCCTGTTATCGTCTACTACTGATCAAAGGCCTCCCTCATTGATTTGCTGACTCCCTGTGATCTTTATTAGGTCGGTCCATCGTGCAGGTTGTCCCGTGGTCTCTAATGGTGATATTTTCTGCCCCATCGGCCGGCAGTTCTTCGAGCTATGTGCCTTGCCCATTTCAGCTTATTTCTTTATTTTTGATTCGATTACGCAGGGAAATGCCAAGCTCTTCCCATGAGATCTTAAGTGATTTAATATAGTTAATGGAACGGCTACTGCTTAAAATATATTTTGGAAAATAAACAACTTGGAAAACTGTTTCTGCTGTAAGAATTCCCCGTACAGTCGCCGGCTCTCCTGAGTCCAACAAATTTAGGGTTAGGTCGTTGCATAAGGCTTATAAGGTGCCTGTCTCTCAATCTAGTCATACTATATAAATTTATCCGATTTTGTACTGAGTTTCTGTGAAAATTATCGGTGCATGGAACCACATCCAAATTATCTCAGCTACATAATTTATTAGACTTATTAGTATCCGATAATACGAATACATTGATAAAAGTTTGCGAAAAAAGGAAATAAGGTGATGTCACGTTTGATGACATCAGGGCTTGTTTTAGGTATCAGAATACTTTGCTTGAAGTAGCTAATCTAAATTGAAACTAACTTAAGAACAACGACCAACCGTGAAGTCACTCGTAATACGTAATATCATTTTAGCTTATCACGAGGGGTAAACAAGAATAATAGAAAGTAGTTTGCAAAAACTCTGCTCGTAATCTTCATAAAAATAATAAAAAAATATGCTTCCATTCTAAATCTATGGCAAGGTTCTCAGAATACTGGCAGCATTGCCCCGTTCAATGATAATGCTGTTTAATAACCAGTATATTGTACTTAGTATTTTTATTCCTTTTCAGGAGAGTGTAAAATCCACTTTAATTAACGTAAGTACAAGACCATTTTTGATTTTAATTTTACTTTAAAAGTTTTTATTGGGCGATGATGTAATGGGTTGAAAGAACGTGCTTTTCGATTTTCTTACATATGGAATCCTAATATCAAACTATATTGGTAGCCGATATGTTCACTGTACATGCCTCCATGCATTGGGTTCCAGCCTCATTAAATGGTTTCAAGACTACAAAATGAGCAACCTACGGAAAAGGACGAATCTATTTTTGTCGGACGAACATTTATGTAGTCAGTCACGAGTCAGGCTTTTGCAACTTCAACGGGCATAAAGGCAAGCAGTGCTTCTTAAGGACGCTTCTGTGGGGTTCAAACCTCAGGAAGGTCGCCGACGGGGGGATTGCGAAAAGATAACTTTGATATTTGTAGAAGAGTTTTGTGCAACATCAGAGAACAATAGTTAGATTGTAAATGACGTCATTTTAAACAATAGAAATATAATAGTTGCCACCAATGCATAGCAGCAAAGTGGATCAAATAATATGCGCCTTGCCTGCCATGTATGATATCAGCTTTGAGTATCCATAGTGCCCTTACATCATTTTTTTAGCTTTATCTACTTTAAAACGAATCTTTTTCGCTGCATCAGCATTTTGCATCCGTAGAGCTCTTTTATATATTTTTTAGCTTCACCTACGTTTATCGCTTGTGATTTATTTTGTATAAATTGAAATGGAACAATAATTTGAGAATAAACTTTGATTCTAGGTTTGAGAGTTTCAGTCAAACGAAGAAGACAAATACCTTAATAATTGAAATCATGGTGCAACAAAAAACGTCAGTGATAGTATAAAAAACTGCGTTACTGACAATAGCTCATAGGGTTGAAAATCAAACGTAGCAAACTGATATTTCACCCTTTAATACCTACACAAATAAAAAAAATCTTGACGGATGAAATTACACCTTAACAACACACTGTCTCTTCATGAATAAGTGCGATAAAACGACCAGACAAAAACAAAAGTTAAGCTTTGTAACTAACGAATATTGCCTTGTGGATTATGGCTTAGAATATACCACCCCATGTCTTTCCATGGAAGTCGCAAGAGGCGACTAAGGGACACACAGCTGATGGATGGCCAGCATCATCTATCAGCTCAAGGTTAGTTACCATCTTACTGCGATTACCAATCCGCCTGCTAAGTGTGGTAATTATAGGAATATCCCTCAAAGATCCTGGCAAGGTCTGTTAAGAGGAGGCGCAGGTTCAGCAGTGGACATAAACGGACTGGTGAAGTTTGTAATATAACGATGAAAATTTTCTTTATTACTAATTACGCCTATACGCAGTAACAGCCTTACATAATAGTACTATACTTAGAAATATGAATAGATACATTCTTACCTGCCCTTAAACTCGTAATCGATACATGTAAGGTCGCGGTCAAAATCGATCCGATTCTCACTTTCGAACAATTAAAATCAAATCACAAATCGGTAAAAACTGAACTGGCCGGTGAATTTCATATGTATTCTCTTTGCAAATAATTATGGAAATAGAACGCGTGGTATTCGATTGATTCAAATTTTCGAACTGATATTGTTCATGGTTATGAAGAACTGTTATCCAGTTGCTAGGGAACCGTTTGAGGATCGCAGGTTTGATGTGACGTCATTGTGTTGCAGTTAAAAAGTGAAACTCAACGGTTTAGTTGAAGGAAAGTGAACTTGATAATTGTACATGTTACACGAATGTTTCAGTTAAAATAGCTGCTTAATTAAAAGAACAATGACGGAATGAACGGTGCTGTTAGTCTGAGTTCATCTATAGGTAGATAATATAAACAGGAAATATTTGATTGTTTGTTTGTATTGAATAGACTCTGAAACTATTTGACCGATTTGAAAAAATACCAGCCTTAATTGGTCCCGCCGCTACTTATCCGATACCACCCAGAACAAACAAACCGACAGAAAAACAGACATAATTTTTTTTTGTGCTTTTGTTATTCGCAATTAAAATATCTTTATCAATGCATGTGAATGTGTACCTATAGTATTCAAATGCATTTATAAAGCCTGTTATTTTCACGTTACAAACAAACACATCTTTTTTTTATTTTTTTATTGAGCACTAGCCTATCCTACAGACGCTGTCCTGTCTTAACTTAAACTCTATATGAAATTGAACTTATATTATTCGACGTGATAGCTCTCAACTTACTGTGATGTGCACTGAGAGCAGCACGTATTCTGTCAATGTTATGCCTTGTGTCAAACGCCATTAGATCACATTGAAAAAGTTTGTACTTTGTAGAAAGTGATAAGGTTAGGTAGTTACAATAGAAAATGTAATAATATGGTGGTTAAGTATTCTTAATTTTCTAATTTTCCGCGCTATTTTCTATTTTTCTTTCTTTTATAACTTTCTCTTTACAATATAAAACACAACATAAAAATTATTTGTGACGCGTACCGGTCCAGCCGTTCACGCGTGATGCCGTGACCAAAGGAAAAGGATAGTTAGACACTTTACTATATTCCTGATTCCTCAAATTATACATCACTAAAAAAGTAAATACTAATAAAAAATGTAGCTAATAACATAATTTAAAAAAGAAATACGTCAACATGAATCCTATTAAATAAAACAAAGTGAATTATTCATGAATTCATTAAGGTAAATTACTTACGAAGGGTCCCTTAAACCGAATGTTAGCTATAAAGACGAAGTTTAGGGGAGTTTAGCCAGTTCAGTTATGTGTGTGATAAAAAAAACGTGTTATCTATATATTAATACTTACTTATAGTTTATATATGTATTTCGCAGCCAGATGGTATAATCCGCCGCATTACATAGGTTGGCCGTGTAGTTTACGGCTTAGTATTTTCTTTAATATGAACTTTTTACTGGCAATAAAAAACACAAAAAAAAGAATTAGCGAAGTGTTCAATGCGTTAAATAATGTGACCAAAAGAAAAAGTTATTCATTTTTATATGTATAAATTGGTTTCCACAGTGTGCTCAATCGCGTTCGACCGCGTTATGTTAGCCACCCCGATATCGCAGTAACTTATTAAGTTAACTTGGGCTGATAGATGCTGCTGCTAATCCATCAGCTGTATATTCCTTAGTCGTCTCTGAAGATACCCATTGGAAGAAACGGATTAGTCTATTCTAAACCACACAGCAATAGGAAAGAAAAACCGCATTTTTACAGTCCATGATATCACCTGGCGTCTTAAACATGGTATGACGTCACCCGATCAGTCGGTACCTCCTAACAATGATATATAACACAAAAAGCAATCCATTAGGCAGTGGCGGTGTATGCAGGACACACCTTGCTGAGACCACTGGGTGGAGTCACCGTGATGGTGTAAGATGTAAGCTTAAGCGTTATCTACTTGTCTCTACAACTTCCTTAGCGTAGCGGTATTTGGCTCGCTTTAAGTCTTGGAGGTCGTGGGTTCGATCCCCACATCGGACAAGAAATCTTTGTGTAAATTCTAAGATTTCTTTTCGGGTCTAGTTGGTTGAGGCCTTGCCCTTCGTTAAGCACGTTAAGCACGTTAAGCCGTTGGTCCCAATTATTATAACATCATCTTTAACAAGCGTATTCCAGGGAACGGGCAGCAGCGATTCCTTGTACCTATGTTACAAAAGGCTTATGTTTAACTTACCATCAGATATAGTAAAAATGATCACCAAAATTAAACCCGCATTTTAATGTAAAATTGTAACCAAAGTTTTAACATTTCGCTATCGTATTTAAGCAAAATGACTCCAAATAAATCATTGTTAACCCAAAAGTAGTAAATGATCACCAAAAGTACCTAAATGTTTTACTAATTTACTATTCGGTTCTGGCACTCGCCGGCCGCTGCCGCGGCACCGCTCGCTTCGCTCGCTCGGCTCGTGCGTTGTATGGCCGCAGCTCTAACCTAACCTAACCGATTGTCATTTTTCATTGATTTTATTAAGGTAGAAATAGCGCAATAATTTGCTCGCTAAGATTTGGTGATCATTAACTACATTTGGTGTTCGAATACAATTTGAAGTGCAGTCGTGACTAAAATAGTACTATTATAATTTTTGACTTTATTTTTCTGGTGTCAAGTATATATTTTTGGTGGTCATTATATTTTATCCCGTTACAAAATAATACTGCGGTCAACAATCCGCCTGTCAAGCGTGGTGACTATGGCAAAAACTCTCCCTTGGGAGGAGGCCCATGTTCAGCAGTGGACGTTGTACGGGCTGATGATTATGATGATGATGATGACTTGTCTATACATATGTAGAGGATCGGTTGGTGTTGTTCCTCCACAGAAAATGAAGATCTTCATTTCGGGGAGAAGTTGTATGCCCGGCGGCCAACGGCCTTTTATTTCTGATCGTAATTTGTAAGAATATATTCGAATTGGCTTGCGAATTTGTATTGCGCGATACAGGTAAGTTGGGCTTCTAGATGCTAGATGGCGCTGCTCTTCTGCTTGTAGTTTGTGCGGCTACTGTAGATGGCGCTACGCATATCTACATATATACAAATAGAAATACAAATATAAGTTTGTAATGGATAGGTACTGACAATTTTTTTTTACCATTATCTCGCTTGTTGGAACGCGAAGATAAGGCCTAAGATGATACACGCTTACCTAGATAGTGTCTGTTCACTTTACCCTTAAAGATGTCCAGATTATAGCGTTCCGGAAAAACTGACCCCGGCAGAGAATTCCACTCCATAGCCGGACGGCGGACGGAGTGGAATTCTCTGCCGGCATTATGAAAAAGAAACAAATCGCTTCGTGCGTATTGAAGGAATGTCAACAACAAAAGGGTGAAACCGCTCGCCGCGCCTAGTCGTCCGGTGATGAAAGAGTGAAGGGGATCAGATATCAGATTATGAAGAACCTCACCACACTCCCCGAATTGTAACCTGTACTGTATCAGCCTGTTCACGTCCACTGCTGAACATAGGCCTCCTCTTAACAGACTATGGGGAACCAGGGTCGTATAGGGAAATTGACATGTTCACCACTTTCGTGAGGCGGATTGGTGATCACAGTTAGATGGAGAGTATCCTTGAGATGATAGATGCTGCTGCCTATCCTTTAGCTGTATGTCTCTCAGTCGCATCTTACGACACTTATGGGTGGTCTATTCTAGGCCGGACACCACACAGCGGGATACATAACAGGTTTTCACTAAATGTATAATCTATACTTCTATACTAATATATAAAGCTGAAGAGTTTGTTTCCTTGAATACGCTAATCTCAGGTCCCATTTGAAAAATTATGTCAATGTTAGATAGTCCATTTATTGAAGAAGAAAGAAGGAAGGATTTCCTATGGGAACACGATTAATGCAGGTGAAACCGCGTGCGAGAAGCTTGTGAATATATAGGGTACAAAAACAGATTTAAAAAAATCTCTTTCTGTCTGTTTGTTGAGAGGAGAAGAATTTATTCTCACTGCGGACAAACCATCTTTGTGTAATCTAAATCTAAGAATTTTTCCGGGTCTGGTTGGTTGACTGCCTTCCGTGCCTCAGAAAGCACGTAAAACCGTTGGTACTGATTGTCATAACATCATCTATTACAAGCGTATCGAGCGGCAGCGACACCAATCAGCCTGTCAGGCGTGGTGACTAAGGAATCACCCTCTAAGACGAAGGTTTAAATGATAGGATATGATATGGGCTGATGATGATGCATTGTATAGGTTGATAAAAAACTTTCACTATTAGGTATATGTGGTATATTAAAGGAACAGTTTAAAATTTATATTGATATTAAGTTATTTATTACACGAATTGAAAATAAGAAATTTCTTTAATCAGAAAACGAGAAACATTGTAAAGCTTTTACTTTGCCTGAAATCAATATTTCACTCGTGCATTTACAATATATTTTGCAGCGCATACATATCACCTCTTTACCTTGAAATAATGCGTTGTGGTACAAGGTATAGGGAACGGCGATAAAATCTATATTTATAAAAGCTAAAAAAAATGTTTGTTTGTTTTCTTGAACGTGTTAATCTCACAATAACGATCATCATCATCATCAAAAGTACGTCCACTGCTGAACATGGGCCTCCTCATAACAAACCTTGGCAAGCCAGGATCGTTGAGGGATATTGCCATAATCACCACGCTTGGCAGACGGATTGGTGATCGCAGTAAGATGTAAACCTTGAGCTTATAGATGCTGCTGCCCAACCATCAGCCATAATGTCCCTTAGTCGCCTATTACGACACACATGGGAAGACATGGGAGGTCGATTCTAAGCCGGAATCCACACGGCACGGAACTACGATCCGATTTGAAATAATCTTTCAGCAAGGCCATTTATCGAGGCAGGCTACCTTTATTTAATTATGAAGTTCCTATGGTAAAAGGATATACACAGGTAAAACCGCGCGTAAGAAGATAGTATTACGATAACTTATTATTTTTTCTATGGTAGCCAATAGATTATCACTATTATAGAAATGGCTAGAAGCTTGGAAGCATTAGATTTAAATTAAGTGTTTAAATTAATTTAAATCAAACGAAACATCGCTAACGTTTAGGCTTTGGGCTGGAACTTATTGGTTTGGAAATAGTTATCCTTAATGGGGATTGAACTCATAACACTGTGTCTCAAAAGCTATTACTGTTTCTTCACTGCAACACCCCAATTTACGCCCACTGCTGATCATGGGCCTCCTCTTTACAGATTGTGGCAAGCCAGAGTCGTTGAAGGATATTGCCAGAGTCGTTGAAGGATATTGCCATAGTCACCACGCTTGGCAGGCGGATTGATGATCGCAGTAAGATGATAGCTGCTGCTGCCCATCCATCATCTGTATGTCCCTTAGTTGCCTCTTACACCTTTGGGAAGATATGGGGTGGTCTTTTCTTCCATCCAACCATCTACCAAATAAATATTTGCAATGATCGATTCGTGAGTCAGTGCTACTGTGATCTTTGCTAATAAAGTATAATTTCATGTGTCAAGAAATATTTTTGTTATTGTTAACCGTACAACGTGCACTGCTGAACATGGGTCTCCTCCCGAGGGAAGGTTTTTGCCATAGTCATCACGCTTGGCAGGCGGATTGGTGACCGCAGTATTATGTTGAAATACACAGGGAAACGCTGCTGCCCGTTCCCTGATATACGCTTGTTATAGATGATGTTATAACAATCGGGAACAACGGCTTAACGTGCTTGCACGGAGGGTAGTCGCTCAACTAACCATGGCGTGGGGATCGAACCCACGACCTCCGAGACTTAAAGCGAGCCAAATACCGCTACGTTACGGAGGTTGTATTGTTTTAAAGGACCACAAATCTATTTGCTACAATTGATTTTCAACCTTATTGGCCATTGTCACGTGACAATATTGCAGTTGGTTTTACTGTGACTGTAGTTCAACTTAACAATGATGTAGATAATAAAAGCAATCCATTAATATGTGTGTACACCGCACCTTGCGGACGCTGGGTGGAGCTATTGTGTTGGAGCAAGGCAAAAGAGGTAGCGACAGCGATTTGAAATATAGGTTCCAGTTTTTATGTACGAAGTTGAAAATTAAAAAACAAATTGTTGGATATTTAACAATTTTGGTAAATAACAATAAGCTGTTGTCTTTGACTTTGTCCGCATATAAGAAGGATTTTATAAGCTGTTTAACAATGAAAATTCCGTCTAAATCGGTACTACTGTTTTAGAGATAAGTGAAACAATCAGACAAAATATTTTTTTTTATGATCGTTTTTTTTTAGAATAAAGTACCCTGTTATTTTTAGTACAGCAAAGTATCTTTTAAAATTAAATCAAAGATATCGATTAATACAATTCCAAATTGGTGATTTAGTAAAAATTGGAAAACTAAATAAATCTGATGCGAAACAAAAAAATAACAAATTTTAGTATAAAGCTTGTGCTTTATACTAAAATTAGAAATATGCCTTTCAGGCTTCCTACAAGCTTCTTATTGTAATTCTACAATAAGAAGTATCTAACTATTAGAAACATATATTTAATGGAATCAGGCGTTACTTTGCGAAAGTAATCTAAATTAAAATAGCGGTAGGGCGGTGCAAAAAAGGCATCCCAGCATTTTGACACATTTTTTTGTGGAATTAACTATTAGAAACATTTTTGTTAAGCCCGTGTAACTTCGAACTTTCACGGATAAATGATTTTTTTTTTCAGTCTCTATATACAAATAAACAAATACAAATGAAATATTTTCGGTTCGTAACAAAAATATCCCAGTTTAATATATTTATTTAGTAGGTGAGCTGAGCATTGCAAATTCAAATCGAATGAGGAAATGGCACCCATAAACAAGAAATATATTTCTTTTAATAATATTCTTTCTAAATAGTTTTTTTAATCATAACCAGCCCATCATCCATCAAAGAGATTTGTCAATTTTTTTTATATTTTTATTTTAACTTTTAATTACTTTTCTACTTTATACAAGAACTGTTGTATAGTTCTTGTGGTAAGAAAATAACCAAGTATAATATAACAAAACAAAATCTTCAACTTCAACAGCCAGTTTACGTGCACTGTTGAACATGAGGCAGCCAAACCTGCATTTGCAGACCCTAAAGTTAAGGTCGTTAAGGAATATTGCCATAATTATGGCGCTCCAGGTAGATTGGTGATCATCTTACCTATACGTAAGATGAGTAATCGTGAGCAGATATGTGCAGCAGAACATATCAGCCCTACATTACATTTGATGGATAGGCAGCAGGGATGATATGTAAGTATAATACCAGTGCACATTTTGTAACTTATCATATTAAATTTTAAAAAAATGTATGGCCGGTAGTCGCCTTTTACGACTTTGAAAGTAATGGGGTGGACCCATGGAAAAAATATTTTACATTCATAACAATATAAATACTCCATTCAGTTCCCAAATATATGAGCTATTACAGGGGTCTCCAAACTTTGACGCCTTAGGGCATAACAATTTTTTCAATATGTTCGAAGGGTCAAAACAGTTTTAATTTTTCTATGCTTAACTAAGTATACCCTTATTTCTAGACTAGTCGCAAAGTGTGCGACTGAGTAATTATCATTTTGTGTTGTCTTTTCAACTTATCACAGTAGCAACTATTATTATAATACATTGGATGTCGCGGGCCAGATTGATGACACTAATCTTAAGCTGTCGCGGGCCGTATTGTTGTCACTGGCGGGCCGGATTTGGCCCGCGGGCCGTAGTTTGGAGACCTCTGATCTATTACAAAGGTGGCAGTACTGTTATACAGATTTAAAACTACAATACAGGTAGTGTGATGCACATTATACAAGTAATCCATTAATATGTGTGCATACCGCACCCCGCCGACATTGGGTGGAGCTCGAGGTGTGTCTCAAGTTATAGGAAAAAGCGTTTTAGTGAATAAAATATACTTGAAGTGAATATTTATTGGGTTATACGAAAAATAGGTATTGCAAAGCGTTTTCGTTATTTTTTTTCTACGAATTAGGATTCAAATTTAAAATATATGAACTGTTTTATATTTTCGATTTTAAGTGTCGTAAATTCCATTTGGAAATCATCACAATGCAAAGGTCAAAACCATCAGTATGTGCATTTGTTGTCGTAACATATTATGACGAGTAGTAGGTGCCGGCAAAAACTCAATCAATCAATCAATGTGTTTATTGTGGATCATAGGTTCATAAAATAGGTACAGATGTTCTGCAATACATTTGATCGCCTATATCCAGTCTTTTAGACATAGGTACAATATTAATTATTATTTTATTAAATTATCATTACATATTAATAAATTAGGAGAAAGAGACAGATTAAAATATAGGCCAGTCAAAGGTCTTCAATTTAATAGCATGCAATAGGTACTGAATCCAACACGACATTGATCAAAATAAGATATAATTTAAAGAGACTAAGACTTGTTCGACAAAAACTCTTTTAAACAATAGTAACATTTATCGACTAGCAGGTTCATGGCTCATGAAGTTTCTTTTTAAATAACCTTATTTCTGAAATGCTTCTACTGTTAGTTGAACTTTATGATAAATATCATCATCAGCCCTTACAGTAAATAATAATATTATACCAGCGAAGGTATATCAGCAGGGGAGACCTATGTACAGCAGCAGATGCTGTAAATAGGTCTCCCCGTGGGAGTTATTGCCATTGTCACCACGCTTGACAAGTTGGTTGGTGAACGTAGTTGTAACGCCGGTATATGATTGTTATATAATTATGATTTTGTAAATAAAATTATATTACTAATTCTACCCGCTAACTCCTGTAACTTAGACAGCCGCCCAACGGAAACGCGTCTATTTTAGTAGTAATACCTGCTTTTCCACGATTAGAACGCCCGCCGTACCCTGAGTTCCGGTCGTTTCAGTACAATTTCAAGCTGTTGCGAATACTATATACTTTGTATTATATATACAACATATATATTACAGGCTATTGTAGATTAACGTTCGAGTCCGACGTAATATATGGCTGCCCCTAAGGTAAACTAGAATAGTTTTATGAGTTAGTGAGAAAAAGTCTGACCGCACCTTTAGCTTAGTGGTTACTATAGTTGCTTCCGAGACGTGGTGTTCTGGGTTCGATTCCCAACTGGGACAATTATTTGTGTTAATCACAGATAGTCGTTCTGAGTCGGGGTGTATTTTGTGTAGGTACGTAAATTGTGAGTTTTTGAAGTCCCCAGCGATATAGAGATTAATTTCGCTAGAGTGGATTTTTTTTTCAACCTCCGTAGCGTACCGGTATTTGGCTCGCTTTATGTCTCGGAGGTCGTGGGTTCGATCCCCACACCGGACAAAAGTTTTTTGTGTAAATTTTAAGATTTCTTTCCGGGTCTGGTTGGTTGAGGGACTACCCTCCGTGTTGAATTGAAGTTGAATAAGCGTTTACCATGGAACGGGCAGTAGCGTTTCCCTGTGTATTACAACATAATACTGCGGTAACCAATCCGCCTGCCAAGCCTGGTGACTATGGCAAAAACCCTCCCTCGGAAGAAGGCCCATGTTCAGCAGTGGACGTTGTACGGGCTGATGATGATCATGATGGAATTTTTTTTAAGACAAACTAAGTCTCGATAAGATTCCTATGTTTTAATGAAACAGTCGTATTTTAGTAAATCAATAAATAAATAATAAAATAAAAAATATATTTACGTAAACCTATTTACGTATACATGCAAATAGTCAAAACAATAATTTACTATTAAATTATAATGATCACATTTTATAAATTTTCAAATGAAGCAGGCAGGTTATTATTTTTAATTATATTTTGGTCTTAACGTCTTAGTTTATTATTTAACTATATTGTGTCCAATAGCTTGTTCTGTCTATAGTAGGTTAGAACAATTGTCATTATTTAGGTGGACCATGAGTAGGTATATTCCATCGGATCCAATACGCCCCTACAGAGAAGACCCGGCGAACGAGTAACCTAAAATTTTACTTAATTTAAATTTTTGAATCAGTTAAATCAATAGATTATCTATTTAGCGAATATAAAAGGCTTTACTTTATAGACAGCCTTCATTAGGTAAAAAAAAGGTCTTTATCTCCTGAATATATTTCATACCGTTAGGAATGTGTTGCCCTCCTGACCCTTAGTTTGAGAACCTTCCGATACCCTCGTAGACCCGAAGTCCGAGAGGCCACGAACTGTAAAGTAGAGCGACAGTTGCACAAAACTCCCCTTAAATAAAAACTAAAAGCCGTAATCCCTCAATCTCCCCGTCAGCGAAACCTACATTCGTCGAGGCTGGAGCTTTGCTCGCCTTTATGCCCGGTAAAGTAGCAAAAGCCTCGGGGCTAAAGAAAAAAAGCCGCCCGAAAAATAAAAAGTTTGGATTGTATTGATATCAAATGGTCAACTGTTAAAAATTTCTTGATGTTGTTGTTCTTTCATCTAGCGATAATATGTTCGACCGTAACTAGCGAGATCCCGGGTTCGATCACCGGGTTGAACAAAAAATTGTGTTAGTTGCAATTTTGCTGTATTAGAAAAAAATAGTTCCAGCCCGAACGAGGTAAGTAAGAACTTATACTGTTGAACAGGGGCCACCCCTAAGGGGGGTTTAGCCATGGTCACCACACTAAGACTTGGTGGCGGTTGTAACACATGGGTAAATTCAGCTTTCCGTACGATTGATCTAAGTAATGTTATAACAAGCAGGCCCAACGTGATTTCCAAGGCACGTAGGATGGTCCCTTATCCAACCAGATCCGTTGAGGAAATCTGTAATTTAACAAAAAAATATTTTATGTCCGAAACGGGAATCGAAACCACGACGTCTACGAAACTTCGTCTTAGTCTTCTATCGCTACGCCATGGAGGTAGTCAAAACTAAAATAACAGCATTGAACTAGAGCAGGTATTGAGTTAGGTACTTGGTACCTACTTTATTTTATATTATACGAGCTTCCCGCGCGCGGTTTCACCCGCGTAACTCCCGTTCCCGTGGGAACTTCATAATTAAAAATAGCCTATATTAATCAGTGATAATGTAGCATTCAAATGGTGAAAGAATTTTTAAAATCGATCCAGTACTTTTTGAGCCAATTCGTTACAAACATACTTACATACAAATCTTTCATCTTTATAATATTAATATAGATAAAAAGTTTTTTTTACCAAACTTCAAGAAAAATACCTCACTTCCTCCCCTATACTAAATCTTCTATCGAATTTGTAAGCACAAGTATTCATTTAAAATCTGTGCTAAAATCTCGTAAGATAGATAGGGCGACCTAACCTGGGCCTGCTGCCCGCAATATATCGCCTCTTTGTGCTATCGGTACTGAGAAGGAGCGGCCAGTAATTATGTCAGAAAAAAAACGGCTTTTTACAGTAAAAGTCTGTAAGAGTGAGGCAATAACATTTGTTGATGTTAATAGCTATATATAATAACACGAATTGAAGTAATAACAATGTTTTATTAAGGCATTAAGTTTCATTTCTAAAGTTTGGACTTATTCGAAATGGACCTGTTACCTAAGTTTGTGCAATGGCATAAGGTTTTTTTTTATATAGCCACGAGGCTTTTAATACTTCGCTGGGGTGCATGGGGCACATGCGAGTAGAGCTGCAGCCTCTTTAATTGATTTATAAACTGCAAACTAACAAAGTTAATTTACCAAATATTGCTATACTAAGCATATTATTGGTGCCAATATTATGGCAATACGACCCTAGCTTGTCAAGGTCTGTTAAAAAGCGGCCCATGTTCACCAGTGTTCATAAATGGCCTGTTGAAATGGTTTATGAAATAATCTCTTTATTCGTTCGTTACTTTCGCACAGATTTTGTACATCTTTACTGGCAATCCCCTTCCAACATAATTAATGGCAGGGTCCTTAAAGCAACGTAATAACGTAAATCACGTTTACGGCGCGCATTAATACTTAATTTGTTAATTTGCTTTTACATTGTAATGAATAGGAACTTCCTTTTTTATTACAGCAAATTTTCTTGAGAAACAAAATATCATTAAATGAGGTGTTACATTGATATTTATCGTGATTTTTTAGTCTTTCCTAATACTCAAAGAAATTATTAATTTTGGAAAGTACAATCGATCTATGTATCTATATGTCGCAGCCAGATCGTTCAATCCACCGCATTACATATGGCTAGTCGTTTTTTATAACGGCGGATTTCTTGGGTGGTAAAAAAAACCTAAACCTAAACCAACGGTGTTCAACGTTTACAACATATTAAATGAAATCAGGCGTTACTTTGCGGAAATACATTTTAATCATAATTTAAAACCAAATATCAAGTGCGAAAAAAACGTCTTTTTTTTTTTGCGGAATTAACACTAGATATTTGGATTTTAATTTAGAACGCTGACAACGTATTGACTCGTTGTATTACATTACGGCTAGCCGTGTTGAATAACGTAATTTTTATTCAACCGCATTAAAACCGGCTAAAAGGTCCGCGCGCGGGACGCTAGTTCTTAATATGTATTAGTATAGATTTTGACATTATTTGTTTTTCACCAAATTGTCTTTTAGACAAATCACTGAAATCACATTTAAACCAAAATGAATTAAAGCTTGGAGACATGAATTAAATATAAGACAACAACGTTATGAATACACCACAGATAAATAAACAAACAGACCTGACACTGCAGATATTCAAAGCAAACGTTAAAATAAAAATAAATAACAATTGTGCATTTATTTTTATACTATTATCAATCTTATTAAATCTTTCATGTTGAAATAAGTATTGATATATTTTTTTATAACCTAGGTACCCTCTGAAAAGTAGTTTTTTTTTTATATACGAAAATTTGGTTCCGTGAACATAATACAACATTAATGAGCCCATTAGTATTATATGACATGTTATGTCTACAATATGGCAGAAAAATACTTTAATAACAATAAATGACAAAATTTAATTTTGGTCCACTACCTACAACAATAAACTTTTGTGAAGATACATAGCCTTGTTTTATGTTTGCGAGGTAAATAATATAATCTATTAATTTAACACATAACAGTACCCATCTGCTGCATGTCAGATGACAATTGGGCTAAAATAACCACCGAGTGGGTCCCAATAAACGCACGACGCCATCGCGGCAGGCCGAGACGAAGACGGCGGGACGAGCTTGACTCCTACCGTAGGGGCTGGCCGACACTAGCAAAAGACAGAATTGTGTGGAAAAGGGAGAGGAAGGCCTTTGCGCTGCAGTGGGACAACACTGGCTAGTTAGATAGATAACAATACCCACGTGCGGTCAAATTTTCCATTTATACTTACACTTACCTTCATTTCCAAAGTTGTATCTTAACCAACGAGTAGGTATGGTTAAAAAATCGCAGAAAATATTATTTTTATCGGTTTTATAGTGGCTAAATAACTGTTTTCCAGGTTGGATTAGATCACCCATACCTTCCTATGGGTGTCGTAATAGGCGACTAGGGGACACACCCCTGACGGATGGGCAGCAGCATCTATCAACTCAATGATACTGCCATCTTATGGACTGAGAGCTGACGACCGAAACGGCCAGGTGGTCATTCATAAAAGATTTATCAGCTTACCTGGAGCATTCTAAGCATAAAAACGTCGACCTGGCAGGATTCGAGTGGTGGATGCGGATGTTATGGGGTGGAAAAAAAAGGTAATATGATCAGGATTACTGTTTATGCCAAATGGGTTGCCTACCTCCCCAAAGCACACAAAAAAAATCTGGCGTCATTTGGTTGGTGGAAAGGTATCGCTAGGCTTAATTATAGCGAAACAAAATAAATTATTTTTAGGTAATAAGAACAAGGCTGGCTTTTTTTGTGCTTAAAGTTTATTATTCCCAGAGGCTAGGAAAATAAAGTCAGCCAATAACAGTGGTGGGAAAATGTCGAAAAAAATAATTGAAAATTTATATTTTAAATTGTATTTTGCTTGAGAAAGAGCTAAGGGGCATGAAAAAGAGCGCGTGGAGGGGATACACGCGACGACGGCATCCGTGCTCTCTCGGCGCGTCGTTCATGTTCGGTAAACCGAACGCGAACGACGCGCCGTCGACCTCGTCGACCTCGTCGCACTCGTTGAGCGGAAAGAGCCGAATGTTTCCGGAGCGCCAGCTGTTTCAGTTGAGCGTCTATAAAGAGAATGCGCAATATTATGTGGTATTATTTAATTTGAGAATTTTTCCTTCAAGGCAAAGCTAGTTTTTGATAACTTACATGGTATTGAATAGTGTACTGTATACAAAATCCCCTCCACGCGCTCTTTTTCATGCCCCTTAGCTCTTTCTCGAGCAAAATACAATTTAAAATATAAATTTTCAATTATTTTTTTTGACATGTTCCCACCACTATTATTGGCTGGCTTTTTTTTCCTAGCCTCTGGGAATAATAAACTTTAAGCACAAAAAAAGCCAGCCTTGTTCTTATTACCTAAAAAGAATATTTTTTTTCCCACCCCACATCTCCCGCATCCACCACTCGAATCCTGCCAGGTCGACGTTTTTAAGCTTAGAATTCTCCAGGTAAGCTGATAAATCATTTTTATGAATGATCAAATTACCTGGCCGTTTCGGTCGTCAGCTCTCCATCCATTACTGCAATCACCAATCCACCTGCCAAGCTAGATGATTACGGCAATATATCTCAAACTTGGCTTGCCAAGGTCTGTTAAAGAGGAGCCCTATGTTCAGCAGTGGACGTAAACGGGAGCTTAAGTAAATAAAAGTGTCTATTCTACTCTTTACTCTATGTTAACTAGTACCTAATTGATTCACATCCTGAATCATATTATCCGGGTTTCAAATACGGATCTGTAGTACAGTCGGAATAAATATATCGGAACGAAATATCCTCGTTGAACTACCATATCGAGGGGTGAAAGGCTATTTGTTTGAAGCGACATTTTACGAACTTTACAGGAGAGCCATTTAAAGATTCAAAATTTGGAAAAAAAATCGTTATGAAAAAACTAGTGCTCTTTCTATAACGGGGATCGCAAATTGTTATTGAAAAAAAATCCCTGAATGTTTTGGTATAATTTTCAATTAAAAAACAGTTATGAGTATAAGATAAATTGTCGCTTAATACAAAATGATCTGTATCGCCTTATTTTTAGAGTAAAGAAAAATGATTCAACTTCCAACGTTGTCACTAATCAGCAGCAGGCAAAATGGTTTAAGTGACTTTACAGTACTTATGCAGGAGAAAGCAAAATGATTGAATCGACGTTACTCTATAATAATAGGAATAGGCTATTTTGTTTAACTACCAATTTGGGTTTGGGTTTTGGGTTTTGTTAACGATACAGGAAAGTTGGCTTAAGCAACGATGAACATTCTTAAAGAGTTGTTTGATGTCTCAGATTTTGAAAGGAGTTATATAGCTTGGTTGTTTTAAACAGTGAAAAACAGTTGTAGCGAAAAGGGTTGAACCGACGACATGTCTTAATGAATTTGGCTGACGGCAAATTGGTTGAAGCGACTTTGCACAGAGTAAGTAGTCGTAAGCAAAATGTTTGAAGGGACTTTTCATCTAAAGATAGCTACATCGAAAAACGATTTATCTGCCATCGAACTAAAATCTTAGGAAGGGAATAACGGCTTATGATCCGATTCTCTGTTTTTGTATACAGCTTAAATGATATACTAAAAAAATATGGCAAATTTGAAGTCGGATCATACATCATGTTTGAGAATTATGCACTAAAATGGCATTGTTTTAAGCGCCATAAAAGTGCTCAGAATTGTACGAAACCCGGCTCAGACGACGCAGAAAACTTCGCTGAATCCGAATATGTATATTTCTCCATATCGTCCAAAATGTCGCTTCAAACAAATAGCCTTTCACCCCTCGATATATTAATTCATCAATCATGATCAACAACAGTCCGTTTATGTCCACTGCTCACTGCTGCATAATCCTCTTTACAGTTCTTGGCAAGCCAATGTTTTTGAGGGATATTACCATAATCATCACGCTTGGTAAGCGGATTGGGGATCGCAGTAAGATGGTAAGGAACCTTAAGCTGATAGTTGCTGCTGCCATCAGTATCAGTGTATGCCTTTTAGTTGCCATATACGATATCCAATGGAAGATATGAGGTGGTCGATTCTATGCCGGAAACCACACGGCAAATTATTAACTTTAAAATATTTTACTAAATGAATATTTTTCATTAAATTGTGTTTAAAAGCGGCCGTCGCCCAATGGCTAGGGAGTCGGACTTGTGATCTTGAGGTCGCCGGTTCGAACCCCACCCATTGCACTACCGACGTGAACCCACTCATAAAACAAGCATTTTAGCTTAGCACGAGGGGTTAACATGAATACTAGTAGACCACAAAACTCTGATAGAAAACTTTAAAAAAAAAAAGAAGAAAAGAGAAAAACGAGGCATGGCTGCCGTCGTTATAATGGAAGTCAATTTAGAATCTGTGATATTATAAAGAGGTATGATTTGATTGTTTGTTTGTTCGCATTGAATAGGCTCCGGAACTACTAGATCGATTTCAGAAATTCATCGTTAAAAATGTACGTTATCAAAAAGTAACATAGCAGCGTTAAACATAGACATTTCGTTAGAATGAGAGTTAATACAAGGTTTTTTGAAAAACTAGTATTTATTTTTTGTCGCATTCAAATCGTGATTATCCTATTTAACTGTTTGAAGATCTACACTAGAGGTCTCCAAACTACGGCCCGCGGGCCTAATCCAGCCCACCAGTGCCAACAATCCGGCCCGCTACAGCTTAAAGGTGCAAGTTGGAAGCGGGCGACGCACACTACTGTTTTGTATGTATTTCTATGAAACGCGTCGCTAGCTTCATGTCACTAACTGCGAAGGGAATTTCAAAGAAATACATACAAACCAGTAGTGTCGCTGCGACACGTCGTCTGCTGCTGCCTCATGTCGCCCGCTTCCAACTTACACCTTAAGACTAGTGTTATCAATTTGGCCCGCGATACCCAATGTCTTATTGCTGTGATAAGTTGAAAAAGACAACACAAAATGATAACTACTCGGTCGCACACTCTGCGACTAGTCTAGAAATAAGAGTATAGTTAAGGATAGAAAAATTAAAACTGTTTTGGTCCTTCGAACATATTGAAAAAGTCGTTATGGCCCTAAGGCTTCAAAGTTGAACTACACGCATCAATCAGTCACGAAGTTACGATATATAAAAACAACGTTTGGAATAAGTATAACCAAAATTAATCTTATTTTGATGTTTTACGTGACTAATTACGAAAGATTATTGTATAAAGACCTCAATGCATAAGGACAGATGCACTATTATCTTCAGAAGCATTTGGTCGTAAGTGCCAGTTTACATAAAAGGTATATACGACGAATGTTTAAAAAAGAAACGGCTTCACAAAGTTTTTTTCTGAAAAAACAAACGATGAAAAGCAATTCCAATTTTCAATAATATATACAAATAAGTCTCAGGTTAGTCAAAATTATTGAAGTTTTAATAGTTAATGCCCATTTAATGTCACATTAAAATTAAAACGCTGCACATTTTCTCACAAGGGACTCAAAGTTTCAGCCGTCAAATTAGAGGCATATTAATACATTTCACTATGAAATTGACGGCTGAGAGGCTCAAAGGAAAACTATTTGATTGCACGCCTAAGTTTCGGAAGGCGTGTGGTGTTTCGGGTTATTAAACGTTATATTTGTTTACAATTCACCGTGTGGTTTTCGGGGTCGAATCGACCGCCGCATATCTTCCTATGGATGTTGTAAGAGGTCATCATCATCATCATCAACAGCCCGTTTACGTCCACTGATGATCATAGGCCTCCTCTTAACAGACCTTGGCAACCCAGGATCGTTGAGGGATATTGCCATAATCACCACGCTTGGCAGACGGTGTTTGGTGATCGCAGTAAGATGTAAAACCTTGAGTTAATAGATGCTGCTGCCCATTCATCAGCCGGTTTATTCCACTTTGAACACCCAGGTCATATCACCTAGGTGTTCAAAGTGGAATGAACCAGTGGAATAACCTCTGATTATAAACATCACGTAGCAGGATTTATGTGGGTGATCGAGGTTCAGCACATAATAGAAACGATCTCCTCTGATCACCTAGGTGATTTGTTTCCCAGGTGATCAGGGGACACCAATTTAGTCTCCTTGAATCACCTGGGTGATACTAGCTGGGTGATTTGATTCGTAGGTGATCAAAGGACACTTTCATTCCACTTTGAATATCTAGGTGATATCACCTGGGTGTTCAAAGTGGAATAAACCCATCAGCCATATGGCCCTTAGTCGCCTTTTACGACACCCATGGGAAGACATGGGGTAGTCTATTCTAAGCCGGAAACCACACGGCATACCGGCGGTTGTAAGAGGTATATATATCGGATATACAGCCGATGAATAGATCAGATAAAGATACTCCCACCTTACTGCGCTCATCAATCTGCCTACCAAGCGTGGTAATGATATCCCTTTACGACCCTGGCAAGGCAAGGTCTGTTAAGAGGAGGCACACGTTCAGCAGTGGACGTAAATGGGCTGATAAATAGTAAAAAAAAGTTAAGTTACTTAGTAAGTGCACCTACCATGTTTTTCTCTGCATCACCCAATGGTTGACTGGTCCGCCACTGCACAACTTTGTGCAAGAAGTTTTAAATAAAAATAAGTAATATTTTTACTATAGTCTTAGAATTTCTGGGATCGAATTCGTGCTAGACAACAAATCCATGTGTAAAATTAATATATTGTTAGTAGAGAGTCAAGGCTCTTTGCTTTGCAAAATACGTTAAGCCCTGTGTCCGTATTGTTAACAAAACCATCGCTATAGGGTAGGGGTAGGGTAGGGGTAGGGTAGGGGTAGGGTAGGGGTAGGGTAGGGGTAGGGTAGGGGTAGGGTAGGGGTAGGGTAGGGGTAGGGTAGGGGTAGGGTAGGGGTAGGGTAGGGGTAGGGTAGGGGTAGGGTAGGGGTAGGGTAGGGGTAGGGTAGGGGTAGGGTAGGGGTAGGGTAGGGGTAGGGTAGGGGTAGGGTAGGGGTAGGGTAGGGGTAGGGTAGGGGTAGGGTAGGGGTAGGGTAGGGGTAGTGTAGGGGTAGGGTAGGGGTAGGGTAGGGGTAGGGTAGGGGTAGGGTAGGGGTAGGGTAGGGGTAGGGTAGGGGTAGGGTAGGGGTAGGGTAGGGGTAGGGTAGGGGTAGGGTAGGGGTAGGGTAGGGGTAGGGTAGGGGTAGGGTAGGGGTAGGGTAGGGGTAGGGTAGGGGTAGGGTAGGGGTAGGGTAGGGGTAGGGTAGGGGTAGGGTAGGGGTAGGGTAGGGGTAGGGTAGGGGTAGGGTAGGGGTAGGGTAGGGGTAGGGTAGGGGTAGGGTAGGGGTAGGGTAGGGTAGGGGTAGGGTAGGGGTAGGGTAGGGGTAGGGTAGGGGTAGGGTAGGGGTAGGGTAGGGGTAGGGTAGGGGTAGGGTAGGGGTAGGGTAGGGGTAGGGTAGGGGTAGGGTAGGGGTAGGGTAGGGGTAGGGTAGGGGTAGGGTAGGGGTAGGGTAGGGGTAGGGTAGGGGTAGGGTAGGGGTAGGGTAGGGGTAGGGTAGGGGTAGGGTAGGGGTAGGGTAGGGGTAGGGTAGGGGTAGGGTAGGGGTAGGGTAGGGGTAGGGTAGGGGTAGGGTAGGGGTAGGGTAGGGGTAGGGTAGGGGTAGGGTAGGGTAGGGGTAGGGTGGGGGTAGGGTAGGGGTAGGGTAGGGGTAGGGTAGGGGTAGGGTAGGGGTAGGGTAGGGGTAGGGTAGGGGTAGGGTAGGGGTAGGGTAGGGGTAGGGTAGGGGTAGGGTAGGGGTAGGGTAGGGGTAGGGTAGGGGTAGGGTAGGGGTAGGGTAGGGGTAGGGTAGGGGTAGGGTAGGGGTAGGGTAGGGGTAGGGTAGGGGTAGGGTAGGGGTAGGGTAGGGGTAGGGTAGGGGTAGGGTAGGGGTAGGGGTAGGGTAGGGGTAGGGTAGGGATAGGGTAGGGGTAGGGTAGGGGTAGGGTAGGGTAGGGTAGGGGTAGGGTAGGGGTAGGGTAGGGGTAGGGTAGGGGTAGGGTAGGGGTAGGGTAGGGGTAGGGTAGGGGTAGGGTAGGGGTAGGGTAGGGGTAGGGTAGGGGTAGGGTAGGGGTAGGGTAGGGGTAGGGTAGGGGTAGGGTAGGGGTAGGGTAGGGGTAGGGTAGGGGTAGGGTAGGGGTAGGGTAGGGGTAGGGTAGGGGTAGGGTAGGGGTAGGGTAGGGGTAGGGTAGGGGTAGGGTAGGGGTAGGGTAGGGGTAGGGTAGGGGTAGGGTAGGGGTAGGGTAGGGTAGGGTAGGTGTAGGGTAGGGGTAGGGTAGGGTTAGGGTAGGGGTAGGGTAGGGCAGGGGTAGGGTATAAAAGTCCACCCGTGCGAAGCCGGGGCGGGCCGCTAGTATTTTATAAGTTAGTTTAATTTTAAATTAGCTACTTTTAGTTGTATATTATGTATTTTATTCATGTCATTTCAAATCAGACTACTAGTTCCTCAGATTAGCGCGTTCAAGTAAACAAACAAACTTGTCAGCTTTATACTTTTATAACAAAAAAGACTTAAACCTAGATTCATGCCGCTTAGTTACAGAGGATATCAGTTAAGTAATTTCACCGATTATAATCCGAATCATAAATCCATTAATTTCCTCTAAATCCTGTTTCCATGCAAGAGGTAATCGAGGCATCGCACTGTACCCAAGTTATTCAAGGTAAACATAGAACTGTCACCGCTTTAGCCGTGCGATGCATGATAATGTTGTTATATCACTGTAGTTGTATCAATTGTTTATCATTGTATTTGTTGCGATAATATCTGTGTACTGATATCGTAAGGTTTGTATTAAGACAGAGTGAAAATATGCCGTGGTTTTTGGTCAAAATTGACTACCCCATTTCTTCCCGTGGGTGTTGTTAGAGACTAAGGGGCATACACATGATGAATGCGCAGCTGCATCTATTAGCTTAAAGATACTTGAAGTCTTATTGCTATAGCCGATTCATCTGAAAAACTTGGTGATTGTCCCTAAACAATCCTGGCTTTTTAAGGTCTTTTAAGAGGTGGGTGATGTTCAGCAGTAGACGTAATTGGGCGGATAATGTAAGTAAGTAACGCGCAAGATGGTGGGAGGGAGTGGGAGGGGATTAGGAAATGTTAAGAAATTTTAGAGGAGTTTAGTGTCTGTCACTCTTATCTTAAAGTTCACGATCCACTCGGACTTCCGGCCAAAGAGGGCATGATAAATATGAAGACAAAAAATCATTGACAAAGTTATTCTTCTGCGTAGTATGTTTTCTTTGGCATTTGATACTAGGGCAATCGTTTGCTCTGTCATGTTCAGCTACAGAATAACTGTTTGACGTTTGGACACCGTTATAAGCAAATGTTAATTTACAATCATCAGAAAACTTGTTATAATTTCGTTCTCAATTCACCATCATCATTATCATCAGCCCGTATAACCTCCACTGCTGAACATCGGTCTCCTCCCGAAGGAGGGTACCTGCCATAGTCACCACGCTTGGCATGCGGATTGGTGACCACAGTATTATGTTGTACCACACAAGGAAACACAGCTGCCCGTTCCTTTATATACAATTATTATAGATGATGTTTTAACAATCGGGACCAACGGCTTAACCTGCTTTCCGAGGCACGAAGTGTAGACCCTCAACCAACCAGACCCGTAAAGAATTTACACAAAGATTTCTTGTCCGACGTGGAGATCGAACCCACGACCTCCAAGACTTAAAGCGAGCCAAATACCGCTACGCTACGGGGGTGGTAGGCACTCCCAACACAGGTTCGAAATCATTTAAATTTGTTATTTCTAATTTCATTGCGAAAAATTATCATATACCAATATAAATCGATTATACTACCAAAATAACAACAAAATTAACTCTAGTGCCTTGCAATCTATCTATACCTATATATAAAAGAAAGTCGTGTTAGTTACACTATTTATAACTCAAGAACGGCTGAACCGATTTGGCTGAAAATTGGTAGGGAGGTAGCTAAGAACTATTACTATTACTATTTTTATACCGTTCCCGTCGTTCCCGTGTGAAGTGACATAAAACGAAATAACAAAACAACTCAGTCAAAATATAAGCCAGCGGTTTATTTGTTAAAAATGGTATAACAAAACGCAACTGACAGCTGAGCATATTTAAAAAAAAAGTCTTATTTTATTTTCACATACAAATTATTATACAATAACTCTGTTATAACTGACAAACGTTACAGTTTTGTTCCGTCATAAATTGATTGAGCAACCAAAAAGTGACAGATAGTCGATAGTATTTTAAAATCAGAAGAAGTAAAAGAAAAAGTTGATCTGTCACCATTGTAAAATATTTATAGGTGGGTTCAGAATTTTATTTTGAAAAGAGTAACGATATACTTAGTACACCGTTCATGTTGTGATTCTGGCTTCTTTCGGTCATTTCCAATTGCATTACTTACTCTATCCATAATCGATGGCGTTAATGAAATTACGAATTTATAATTCTAATTTGTGTGTGAATTGGTTTTTTGTTTTATTAATTCTTTTTGTTCGACGCGAACTGTGTCCACATTTTGAACAAAATATAAACTGCTGCAGATATTGCTTTGAATTCGTCAAAACGTAAAAAAAATTTGCTACTATAAGAAATTCGTCGCTGTCGTTCAATGTCCATTTTTTTTCCCGGTTGTAAATGCATTAGGCATCCACGGCCACAGTGGTGGTATGTAGTATGTAGAACTCCCCTGTTTATAGCGATGATATGCTTATTATATCACTAGAAGATGGTTTACCTACTTAACTTAACCCAGGATGTTCCTCTTAATGCCAGAAAATTGAGCACCAGGAATAGCTAATGCATATTATTATACATCCGGTACCGTGGCGATGCCTATGACCTAGCAGTCATTGACTCTCCTGGGTCCATTCAATGCACCTTTTGGGGGCGCACGGAGCACAACTACAACTCTACGCATCATGGGTCGGTCTCTAAAAGAAATTAGGACTATGTTCCCTACTCCTCGAAGCCGAGGCTCGGGGGACAGCCTGCTGTCTGTGCGCCTTCGGTGAAATGGGTAGGAGAGATCTTTCTCCTGAAAACACTCCGCGGAATTCTACTGAATGGGCAATGGTCGGTAGCACGAGGACGGATCCCATCACTCTCGCTCCACCGCCCAAGCCGGAAACTCCTCGCACCAATGTACCGTGTGCTGTCGCTGTGATGACTGATGACATTAAGTTTCCGGATCACCCTCCCTCTTTTCTTTCAGAACATTCTAGCATTTTGGGCTAGATCGCTTGAACCAGTTTTTGAAGTTTTTTTTTCATAACTAATAGTAGGTAGGTGATACGAAGTGCATCGATGAACTTTGTATCACCCTACTTAAGATTAGTTATTAAATATCATTGGCATATCATCGATCAAGGATAGAGTAATATTTTTTTTTTTTTTTAATCTTATGACGTTTGTCGTAACATTGACCCAATGCGTGCTACTCTTAGTGCACATCACGGTTAGTTCATTGCTATCACGCCTTATATTAAAAGTTCAATTCAATTTATAGTTTTAGCTAAGACAGTACAACGTCTGTCGGGTCAGCTAGTAAAATATAATTTTAGGTTGGATGAACCGGCGCCCCCAAAAAAACTTCAATGTCATTTTAATCGGAATTTTTAATTATAAAAGTATATAGGTACACGAAGATCGACTGTTTTATCAGAAATGAATAATTTCGCTTATCAAAGATTAAAACATCATGGTGCATACAAGTCATTCAATCAACAAAATGGATCCAATTAAAAACACAAAGTTAAATAAAACGTTAAAAAAACAACAATGCACACTCGCAGTTCAATAAAAGCAGTCGTGAGAAATTACACATTTCATTAATATTAAATAAAAAGTTGTTACGACATACTACATGGGAATTTCAACACATGCAACGATTATTATATGTATTTATGTATCATTCAATGTACAATTACACTTATTTATTAATCCGACTCCAATGTAAAGGACATTGGCAAAAATGGCCTATAAACCGATTCGTATGCAAGTTAATTTAATATTTACCATTTTATTCAGTATGGTATAACTTATATATTAAATTTTAACGGACATTACAGATTATCGCTAATTATTATAATGTAATCTGTAACTATATATTGTAAACGTTATATTGTGGTGAGAAAATAAATATAAATTATTATTATTATAATATAATATATTGACTAGCGACCCGCCCCGGCGTCGCATGGGTGTAATGCTGATGTATTATACATATAAACCTTCCTCTCGAATCACTCAATCTATTAAAAAAACCGCATCAAAATCCGTTGCGTACTTCTAAAGATCTAAGCATACATAGGTACAGACAGACAGCGGGAAGCGACTTTGTTTTATACAACGTTGTGATAATTAATGTCTGGTTAAGAAAAGCACGAATATATACGATTTAATAGTTCCTCCTAGCAACATTAGTTATCGATATGGAAGTGCAAGAAACATGTGGTAAAGACCATTTTTTTAATTGTTTTTGTGAATATGTAGTGTCCGTTGAAATGTAGTACGTGGGTGCACATTAAATAAAATAGTAGGTAATTTTAAAGGCAGAGTTCATAGACCACTGTCCTTTGTTTTAAAAAGAAAACAGTCAGCGTTAAGTTAAATTCTTCCTCGTCCTTTATTTTGCAAAAAAACCTTCCGATGCCCTCGTAGACCCGAAGTCTGAGAAGCCCGCGAACTGTAACTTAGAGCGACAGTTGCACAAAACTCCCCGTCAACAACTAAAGATCATAATCCCTCAATCCCTCCGTCAGCGACTGCCATGAGAGCCAAGTCCTACAGGGCCTTCTTGCGCAGGTTACTAGGTACTATTCGCTGAAGTAACATAAGGCTCGTGGCTAACAACATAATTGTTAAAATAAATTTCTAGTTTTTTTTTCGACGGACATGTAGATGGATGGCGATGAAGAGGAAGGCCAAAGAAAAGATGGTTGTATTGTGTGAAGAGTGATATGAAAGAAAAGGGAGTTAGTAATAGTGTGACGGGTGACAGGACAGAATGGAAGAAACAAAGATACCGACCCCAAGTAATATGGGATAAGGGCAGGAAGAAGAAGAAGGACGGACATTATGTAGTTAGCTTTTGCTACTTTAGCTGGCATGCTTAAATTTCTAGTGTCAGAGAATCATGTCCTTCGGTTTAGGGTACTTACTTCGAATCTGGCTTTTAAGCTGCGTATTAATGAAATGTCTCAATAAAAAAAATTACATAATCTAAGTAGTAACTTATTTTACTATGGCAAGTAAACTGATTTAAAGTCACGATTGGCTGTGGTATGCTTTTAATGATCCACGAATTGGAGCACCCGAGGCCTTTGCTTAAATACTAGAATATAAAGTTCCGCTTTAGACAACTGGTCCAATCTAATCCGGTGTTAATGTGGGAAATAATGCGGAGGCAATATATTTGTTGTCACATCAATAACAACTTTTGATGTTATGTATCAATGTTCTGGATGTAGCTGACAATAGATCACACCATGTCTTCTCATGGGGTTTTAAGTCGTTTTTAATCAAACGAAAACTAAAGCCGGAACTATCTTCAGACAAATAGTTAGTAAAGTTAAAGCTAAACGTTATCAAGCAGTACAAATAAGGACAATATAATTCGTGGGAGTGCTACGGATGTGCGGCCGTCGATCAAGGTGAATCGTTCACGCGTGACTTGACAATCACTGGCTCCATCATTACACGATAATAATGTATTAACCGGTACATTTTTTTCTAAGAAAAACTAGCTAAACGGTTAGAGCGAACAGGATTTAGAAGTTGTAGTGCCCGGATTAACTAGGATTGATATTTAAAGAAGTAAAATATCATGTTTTTGGAGGTTGTAGTGGAATGTGTAAAGACAAAAAGCTTACCATCATGCAGAGGGAACGTTACCATTTCTAGACCTCAGAAGCAAACTAGTTCATCCGTATGGATGAACTATTTTACTTCAGAAGCATTTGGTCGTAAGTGCCAGTTTACGATAAAGGCACATACGACGAATGTTTCTGACGTATCTAATGGCACATCGGACGTTATACTTTATTTATCACTATCACTATCTTGCATAGATACCCCTGTGACACCCAAACTTGTGCATTAAGCCTGACGTTGGATACGGCGCCGTATCAGATGATAACGGACACGCGATCAGCCGTTCAATCAGATGGTACACACTAAAAGTTCATTGTAACTTGGTACTTCGCTATTTGTTTTATCTGTCGCGATGTTAAAGTTCTAAAGATATTTTAGATAGGCTCACAGTGAAATAATTAATTGTTTAAAATATTATACTCGCGGTTGTGGCTGTGCGTGCGTTTATATGTCAGTGAGAACTTCTACTTTTACATTATATACGTACATACCTACATAATAAAATCTATATGTGCGTGATGATTCCCGAGGACCATCCTCATCCTAATAATGTAAGAGATCTTTCAACCATGTTTTGATTTTTTCTCGTCAAAATCGGTGCATCGCTCACGCTGCCATTAATTGACTAAGGTGATGGGTATCCGGAGGTGAAATGGACTAAATGGCATTAGTGGTTTCAAAAGATCATCTTGCCCCCAGGGATCAACTGGTACTACTTTCCCCTATAGACTAGCAGCTGCGCCCTGGTGCTCGGTTTAACCGCGTCACTCTGCTCCAGTGGGTCGGAGCGTGATATTTTGTAGCCTATATATTAATCCAGCTTATAAACTATCCGCGTGCAAACTTTCAGCCAAATAAATTCAGTAGCTTTTGTGTGAAAGAGTAACAAACATACATACATCCACACAGCAACCTCATTAGCGTAGCGGTATTTGGCTCGCTTTAAATCACGGAGGTCGTGGGTTCGATAACCCGGACACTAAATTCTAAGATTTTGTTTCCGGGTCTGTTTGGTTGCGGGACTACACTCCGTGCCTCGGAAAGCACGTTAAGCCTTGGTCCCGCTTATTATAACATCATCTATAATAATCGTATATCAAGGAACGGGCAGCAGCATTTCCTTGCGTGGTACATTATAATAAGCTGCCTGCCAAGCGTGGTGACTATAGCAAATACCCTCCCTCGGGATGAGGCCCATGTTCAGCAGTGGACGTTATACGGGCTGATGACGATACATCTAAACAATATACAAACTTTCCCATTTATAATTTTAGGGCGCGGGGTTTCTCTCGTGTAACTCCTATTCCCGCAGCAACTTTATAATGAAATAAAGCTTATTTATGAAATCGGACCAGTGCACAGTAGTTCCTGAGATTAGCACGTTCTATTTAACATTTTCGATTTCTTCATGTTTTGACAACCCTTTTTACCTCCAAAGTGATCCCAACTAGCAAAGAGATCATATAAGCAATTACTCTCATGACTATGAGTCGAAAAACACTCGTATGGAAGATCCTATTATTTCAAAAAGCCGTTTAAAAGCAGCTGTCTAGATATTTTAGCTTTCAACGCTTTTTGGCTCTATAAACATGTCTAGTAAACGTGTACTCGACGAATTCATATTGCATTTACTCGATAATTATATAAAGATATCTCTCGATAACCTTCATGCAACCGCAAGTCCTATGACAGCTCTTTGAAAGCAACTGAATAGCTAATTTGTCGAAAAACTAGCTTTTATAGCACTATCGTTCGACATGTATTTATTACAGCATAATTATAGAGAAAACGCTGTTTATTTGATAAAATAGCATCTCAGTTACTATAACGGCACTTAATGTCATATAATAGCTTTTTACAAGGAGTTCATTCCGCTTAAATTTTGAAGTTGAGAAAACGCTTAAAAATTATCTATTACAGCCCCAAAGGTGCTCTAAACATCATTTGAAAGCCGTCTTACAGCATAGTTGTGGTATGAAAGTTGAATAAAATCTTTTACAGCACTGTACTATATAGTTAAACTAATGGTGGTCAACCATTTAAATTGCCACAAAAATAATTTGAAAAGTCACTCATATAATAAAATGTTTTGTTTATGTTTCATTTTTTTAAATTCCTCTGGAGTATTCATAACAGTATTTTGATATAATATTAAGGATTTAACATTTTGCGCTAAGGAACCCCAAACTAACTGCAATGGCGGTCCTAGAAGTCGTAAAGTTGAAACCTCACGTCTATTTCTCAGCTAAAAGCCGAGTGAATGCTTTGTGATGATAAGTGAATTGCTATTAATGGCGAATTAGATAAACTTTTAAATTAATATTATTGGTAAATTATTATTTACTAAGAAATCTTACGGCCCATGAAAATATTAACTAAAATGTAAAGAATGTAGACGAAAAATTTAACCCCGCATAGAAAAGTAAACACCTTTGAGCTAACTTCAGGTCACGAATTGTCAATATGACTGTAAAATTGTATGGCACAAATAATATGGTAAAATTTAATACTTATATTAAATAAATAAAAAATATTTCTTTTCACAAACAGCTCCGGGAATTGAATAATAAAATGGTCTATGAATGCTGCTTGGTTGCATTCACACGATCAAAGAGTCGAGTGATTGCAACCGCACTGCTATATTACAATAAATTTGTCGAATGAAGGCGCTTCTACCGACTTGGGAAATGCTAATGTGTTGAAAAATGGAATACTTATGATTAATATGATACTATTAACTTTCGAATTGCGATTACTCTATATTCTTTCGACTATTTGGCTATTTAGACTATAATCTTACGATATTTACATCACTTAAAGCAGAGAAAAGTGCGCCCAAATCGCGTTGAGAGAACGTGCACAGATCATTTACTCGACATTTTCTCACCACCAATAGCTGAAATAGAAACGTGCTGGTGGCATTTTTACGATATATTTTGCTGGTTGGGATTGAATTAAAAAAAAACCTGTATAAATGCGCCTAAGTGATATTTGTGTAAATTTCATTGTGTTTTGTTACATGCTGTATATTAAAGTAGAAACTAACTGAGTTATTGATCATATACTCAGTTAGTTTCTACTTTAATATACAGCATGTAACAAAACCCCTGTCCGATCCTTAAGGGTATTATTCAGCATCGTACAGCGTACCCATATACGTAACCATTTAATGGATTTGAGATAATAATTTTTCCCCAGTGAATATAACTAAATAAAAATAAAAAATAAAAACTGATAAACGGCAACACTGATCGCTGACAAAGTTCACGTGTTTACTACCTACAGTTTTTTGTCAAAGAAGAGTGTTGTCAACTCTGAAATTTTGCACCGAGATAGCTTATACATTTAGGCCATAAAACATCACGCTCCGATCCACTGGAGCAGAGTAACGCGGGTAAAACCGCTAGCAGATATAAAGCAGCTAGTAGATATGTAACTTTCATATTTTACCTGATGTTTATAGGTATATAGCCTATAAAGTGTGTCACCCAAATTGCCATCATTATCATCAGCCTGTATAACGTCCACTGCTGAACATTGAGCTCCCTCGAAGGGTTTTTGCCATAGTTGTACGGTTTATATACGAATAAATTTGACTTGATGTCAAACCAAATTCATTGTTACGTACTAGATAAATAAACCTTTTCCCTTATATTACAGTAAAAAGTACACATTTCCACGCATTAGGATAACCTTTTTGTCTCATAACTTCATTAGAAGATTAGTTTATTTTTGGATCTTCAAATCGCGGGCCTTTTTGGTCTGAGTGACCCGACTCGAAACATGAGCGGAGGGTTAACAGATAAAAAATATATGACTTTATTTTTAGAGAAAAGTTAATTCAAATTCAAATTCATTTATTGTTTGACACAGGTGAAATATCTGGTCTTATGATATGATGATGTGGTTAGGCATACTTATATATTTTTTGTGGCAATACTTTTACGTCACGATATATCGTGCCTATTTTATCCTTAGAAACGTATCAAACTGAAGTTATTTCGTAAATTTGTTTAGGATCGTCACCTAATAATATCTACTAACTACGCTACCCCTACCTTCCGCTATATCGTTCAGGGAGCCTATTTCACTGAAATGTCACTCAGATAATCACGTAAAACATATCAAATATCAGCTGTTGAAGGGATGGCATATATTTTGGAAGCACCCTATAAAACTTTAGCAAATGCACACAGTAACTACTGTGTGCATGTACTAAAGTGTCCATGATTTTCTTTATCTTTTGAAAAACTTTTTACTGACGGAGGAGTATGAAATTTCGCTACGCCGCGGTTTTACCCGCGTTACTCAGCTCCAGTGGGTCGGAGCGTGATTTTTTGTAGCCTATATGTTAATTGGGCTTAGTAACTATCCCCGTGCGTTTCACGCCATTATGCGTAGGAGGGCAGCATCGCTGATGCGAAGGGTGAGGGGCAGTCCCAACAGTTACCTGAGTGCAATTGCAGACTACATCCATAGTCCTACTTGGAGGTATTGGATTGGGCTGCACATATTGTAGGCTGACTGGCGTTTTATCTCATCTCTTATTTGTTGTATTTGTGAATTACTAACATATTAGTTTTTAAGTCATCTTGATTTACTACTCACACACTCTATGGACCGAAAAGTCTGAAATAAATGTTTTGAATTGAATTGAAAATTGAATTGAATGAATACTAGAGGTACACTAGAGATCAAAATTCGACCATAAAAAAAAACTAACTTATCTATCTTTACTTCTTTCCTAATATTATAAACGCAAAAGTATGTGAGTATGGATGGATGTTTGTAACTCTTTCACGCAAAAACTACTGAATAGATTTGGCTGAAACTTTGCACGAGAATAGTTAATAAGCTCGATTAACATATGGACTACAAAAAATCACGCTCCGACCCACTGGAGCAGAGTAACGCGGGTAAAAATATTTACCGCTTATACCGCGCGGTTATACTAGCTAGTTGGTTAGGTTATACTAGCTAGTTTATACTTGCTAGTATAAACTATAGGTGTGCGAAATTTCATATTCTTCCGTCCAAGCAATTTTCGTATAAAGGGGTACAAAGTTTTTATAAAGATAAACAAAAACATCGGGCCTCGGAGGGTTTTGACTTTTTAAATTCCACTGTGACAGTATAAAATATAAAAGCGGCCATAGCCCAATGACTAGGAAAACTTGCGATCATGTGGTCGCCGGTTGGATTCCCACACGACGATCGACAACGTGAACGAGTGCGTAACACAAGCATTTTAGCTGAGTACGAGGGGTTAACAAGAATACTAGTAAACAGCAAAACTATGCTAGAAATCTTAAAAAAAAGATATTATAAAAGTTGGTTTTTTCCAATAGAATTTTATAAATATTATTTTTTATCAGAGTGCAAACAAACATTATGATTAAAAAAATACAGAAAGGACAGAGAGACGGACAGCGGAGTTTTAGTAATAGGGTCCGGCTTTTCCGTATCCTTCTTTAGATACGTAACCCTGAAAAGGATCCCTTAAGAGTTTTTGCCAGGTTCTTTTCAGAGAGTCCCATACAGTGGTAGGAAAAGAAAAGGACGCATCCTAACAAATTATTTATGTAAAAAATGTTTTTGTCTAAAAATAAATAATATTTTAGGCTCTGAATTCTATTTCACGTTTCAATTTGGTTTAAAGCAGGGACCGGCCGGGTACTCGTTCAAGGGGTTTTTGAAGGGGTTTTTTTAAGCGCTTAAAAAAAATACCCTACGATACATGGTACACCCTCGAACGGGTGTCATGTAACTGCTTCCGAACAGCTTACCCTTTCAATACCCTGTAACACGGTAACAGGGTAACCCATTCCAACCCATGACACTGTAAAATGCACTCTTCATAATCAACATTAGTTTGAAAATTGCATAACCTAGACCACATGTGTCATCTTATCGCCCGGCGCGGCGGCGGCGCCATTGTTCTTTATTCGTGTTTTAAACTTGTTTAGTCTCATCATTCGTCATTTAATTCGGAAGTCGGACGAAGCTACGGAAGTCAATCAGTGTTACAGTTTAAGTGCGTGTTATAATGCGTACTTCCTTATTATTAGGGACCGGCTTATATGCATTTGCATATTTGCATATGCATTGGCATATTTAAGCCATTCTCAACGGTACTAGCATATTTTACCTAATATCGAGTTATAATGCATATTATCGGTATATTTACAATATGTGCAGTGCAGTCATCCTGCGTTCCGATATTCGATAAAAGTGTCGCGAGTTAAACCAAATTATAGTCACAAAATAAATATATATGTTACGGCTAATAACCGAAGTGCGGCTACACCTAGGTTTAGCCGGCTACAACTAGGTGCAGCCGACCACATGCGGTTAAACTTAGATGTACCTATCCTACTTATCTTCGGTTAGAACTAGGTTTTAATTATATAAACAATACCTATGCCCGACACAAAAAGATGTTGGGGTGGTTAAAAAAAATAATTACCGAAACCTTAACCAATGGAGTTGAACAGGGACTTATTGAGGTTGATCTAAGTTTAACCGCATGTAGCCGGCTAAACCTAGGTGTAGCCGCACTTCGGCTATTAGCCGTAACATCTACATTAATAATAATAATCGTGATATACATTTATAAAAATTAAAAAAACACAAAAGTAATGTCACGTAATAAACTGTAATATGTAGTGACACCTATGGTCGCCTATTCAAGGATATTTTACTAATTGTATGCTAATTTTGAAATAAATTAAAATGAAAACTAACTTTTCTTCTTTTTTTAAGGACTGAATTGATTGATTGAATTATAACTTATAATTTAATTATGCATATTCTGCCAATTTTCGTGTATATAACAAGCTTTTTATGTTGCATATAATCTCTCGGTCTCTACTTATTATATTATAACAAATTTGGCATATAATTTAGTTACGTAGGTACCTATTATTTCTGTGAAAATGCCACAGCTGAGGCGAGATGCTGAACACCGTTATTTTGTATATGATGCATCAAATAACACAAGCAAATGTAATTTAGGTGGAAATGCCTTAAAGGTAAGGTTTGATATTTGTTAATTCGCCTGATCTTAAACATATGAAAAATAACATTACCTTAGTGTTAAGGCGAGGTTAAAGGCGGAAACATATTATTAAAACGCGACGCCACCTGACGACACGACTCAACACGCGTTGCGTTTCGTCAGATCGCGTGGCGTTTTAACAATATTTTTCCACCTTAACCCGAGCGCCATAGGCATTCAACGCTTACCCCAGCCCCCGCAAGGAGTGGCGATACGTAACAATTTACGAAGCGCGAGATTTGCGCGCGCCAAACGCGTCGTCGCTCATGAGTTCAAAAACTTGAGTTGAGCAATGCAGTAGAACAACTTGAATTGATTAGTATTATTTTATTTTGTTTAATTTTTCCAGTTAGTATTTTTTAAGGTTATGGATACATTAGGATTAAGTATTATTATTCTAGATTACGTATTGTATATACTTGAACCTAATGACTAGAGACCGGATTATATGCAACATAAAAAGCTTGTTATATGCATGCAAATATACATGAAAAATGCTTGAAATTTGCACAAAAATTGGCAGAATATGCAAAATTAAATGATAAGTTTTTATTCAATCAATTTAGTCCTTAAAAAAAGAAGAAAAGTTAGTTTTAATTTTTTCTAATTTCAACATCAGCATACAATTAGTAAATTATCCTTGAAAAGGCATCGTCAGGCGTCACTACACATTACAGTTTATTACGTGACATTATTTTTTATTTTTATAAATGTACCTATATCACAATTATTATTATTAATGTATATATTTATTTTGTGACTATAATTTGGTTTAATTCGCGATATTATCACTTTTATCGAATATCGGAACGCAGGATAACTGCACTGCACTGGAAAAAATATTGTAAATATACCGATAATATGCATTATAACTCGATATTAGGTAAAATATGCTAGTACCGTTGAGAATGGCTTAAATATACCAATGCATATGCAAATGCATATAATCCGGTCCCTACTAATGACTTATAATTTAAAATAAGTATAGGTACTTAATTATTTTTGTGAATAAGGTGGTTTTAAAATCTGATTGACAGATCATAAATAGATTAGATCACATTTATTACGACCTTTATTATGGCATAAGTTTTATTGTTCAAAGCCTAATGTAACTCAAATAAAATAATGATAAATTTGACTTGTCTTTGCGATTTAATTAAATGCAGTAAAGTTCAAGTAATCTTGTATCGCACAACCGAAATATCTAGATCGAAGTGTGAAGTATAAAATATGTTTTTTTCATAATTTTAATCTGCGTTATCTACGAATAAAACCCAATACAAGACGATGTTTATCCGGAAAACCTCGCCTTAAAGCGGCTGACTATATTCATGGAACAGTATATCATCATCAGTATCGATTGGGTCACCTGGAATATGATCAATCATATTAGTAATTAAATAATAATTAAAGTATATGTTTCTATATAAGTAAAAGATTATGTAATTCAGTTGTAACCTAATATAATAACAATAATTATTTCAATACAATCACATGACACAATATTAACATTAAGGTACCTAACTCAGTACATGAAATAATACTTACGTACCTGTGTTACTCATCCTAATTATTAGCTCGCTTATCTGTCGTCTCGTCAGTCGTATCGTAACTCACTCGTCGTTGTCAAATTCGTAACTAAATAAAAATAGTAGGTAAGACAATGAGGCGCCGCTCGGGTGCAGGTATCCTTTCACCTACATACAACTCAAGTATTGGGTAATTCAGGGTAACACGAATAAAAGCTTTTCGTGAAGGTAACCCCTTCAAAGGATTAAGCCATTAAAGGGGTTAACCTCTTCACGTGGTTACCATTATAAAGGAGTTAACCATTTCCCTGGGTTTCGAAGATGTAATTTGAACAAAAGATAACACTGCGATATGAGTTACCCCATGTACGGGTTACCCCGTCAAAAGGCTTAACTCTTAAGCGGGGTTGTCCGGTCCCTGGACTTTAAAGAAACATATACCTACCTAGTAAATATTCTCTCAATAGATTTGTTTTTGTTTGCTTGAATGCGCTATTCTCAAGAACTACTCGTCCAATTCGAGAAATTCATTCTCAATTAGAAAGCTACGTTATCCAGAAGTAATATAGGCTATATTTAATTATGAAGTTGCAACGGGAACGGGAGTTACGCGGGTGAAACCACGCGTAGGAAGCTTGTTTTACCATAGGTATCTATGTTCGGTACATAAAATTAAATATTATGAATCACGATGATTAATGACAAGCATGCATTCACAAGAGATGAATCACTTAATAGATTTTGCGCGTAAATAGAAGGTATGTGTAATATTTAATCTTTTTATATATCTATACTAGTATTATAAAGAGGAAAGATTTGTAATTTTGTATTTTTGTGCGTATGTTTGTAATGAATAAACTCAAAAACTACTGTGCCGATTTCAAAAATTCTTTCACCATTGGAAAGCTACTTTCACCTTGAATTACATAGGCTACATTTAATTATGAAGTTCCCACGGGAACGGGAGTTACGCGGGTGAAACCGCGCGCTGGAAGCTAGTACATATAAACAAATTGGCGAGACCATTTATAATGGAAAAATAACAGGGTTTTACTTAATGCGTATAAATGGTTTGTTTACTGTTACTGTTTAATGGTAGGGTTTACTGTATCAGGCATCAGCCCGTTTACGTCCACTGCTGAACATGGGCCTCCTCTAAGCAAACCTTGGCAGGCCAGGATCATTGAGGGATTATGGCCTACCGCGTCATAAGGACTGGTGATTATGGCAATATCCCTCAAAGACCCTGGCTTACTAAATAATAGGGGGGTCACGTTCAGCAGTGGACAAGTGACAGTACGTCTGTGGGCAATGTAAAAATTGTAGGTACTGACGCAGCAAGGGTGATCGGTAGAATAGTATAGTTACTGTAAATTAATAAGTTAAGGGACCAATGGCTTATTACGTTTCAAGAGGCGCACTGCAAATAGAAAAGCAAATTGAGTTGTTGGTATCACCTGTAGTATCATCGTCTATGGCAATTAAACATTGAAATAATACTGCGTTCACTGATCCGCAATTACTCTTTCAGACGTATATTAACGTATGCTTTTGCTACTTCGCCGGGTTTGAAGGCGCAACCTGCCTTTTTTTTTGTTGTCCAGGGGGGAATGCATTTACGCATTCCCACCGCCGCTGCAGCGTATTTGCGCGCTGGCGATGGGATATGAGGGACTTGCTCTCTCCATAGCGTGGTATGCTAAACTCATACCACGAGGAGAGGACCCTACACCACTAAAACTCCCAGGCACCTTTCGATCCGCCGTTGGCGGGGGCCGGGAACAAAGGTGCAACCTGCCTGCTAAACGTAGTGACTATGAGAAAACCTTCCCAAGGGGCCTCATGTTAAGCAGTGAGCTTCAAATACACTGACGATAGTTTTCGTCAGTCTTTTAACACTCACACAAGCTATCTATAATTATATAATAATATAAAGATGAAGAGTTTGTTTGTTTGCTTGACCATGCAGGAATAGTCCATTTAGCGAGGAAGGCATATATATAGGCAGGAAGCAATGAGCTATATAATAATACGAAGCGGCCGTAGCCCAATGGCGAGGGCGTCGGACTTGTGATCTTGCGGTCACAGGTTTCAACCCCACCCATTGCACTACCGACGTTAACCCACTCGTAACACAAGCATTTTAGCTGAGCACGAAGGGTTAACAAGAATACTAGTAGATAGCAAAACACTGGTATTAAAGTTAAAAAAAATGATTGAAAATGAATACAAAAAAAAAACATAATTAATCCGTCAGTTAGATTATTAAAAGATATCGGACACGTATTTTTTTATTTATCAAATCAATAAAAATTTACAAAGATACAGAATAACAACAAACCATGAAGTTCAGGAGGGCTCAGGGCTTGTGACGTCATTAGTAGGTAAAATTGTACCTACATTAAGAGTAACTATTTATTAATCTGTGTTAGAAGTGACGTCACAGGAAATTTTAACGCGCTGTATCGACGTAAATTGTTGTTAGAAGATTAAAAAAAAAAAATACATGTACAATATTTTTTGGTAATCTAACCGACGCGCGACGGACTGATTATGTTTTTTTATCCTTTATGCCTATTATTAAGTTCTTACGAGAAAGGGAGTTACGCGGGGTTATTGTTAAAATAAAATAAGCACCCTTGCTTAAATATAATCCCTGTTGTTTGAAGAAGAAACTCTTTGCCGACGTCATCTAAGGAGATGACTTCGGCCGGAGATTTAAACTTTGGATTCTTACTTTTGAAAATTTTCTTTCTTAACTGAAGTTATGATGGGGGTTTGAATGACAGCTTAATTTAAAATTTGTCACTGAAACTGGGTCACCTTGGCAGGTTGTTATTTAGGGCCGGATTGCTTTTGCGTACCCGGCCCTCACCAACGGCGGACGGAGGAGTGTCCGGGGGGTTTTAGTGGTGTAGGGTCCTATGCTCGTGGCATGAGTAGCATACTACCACTATGGAGAGGGCGAGTCCCACATATCCCATCGTCAGCGCGGGAACGCTGCATTGGCGGTGGGAAGGAACGTAAATGCATTTCCGCCCGGACAACAAAAAAAAAAGGTTGTTATTTATAAACGTATGACTTACCATAGCTATGACGGAGCGAGAGGAATAAAACACGATCGCTGCCGTCAAAGGCCATCTCGTAACACGAGCCGTCACTAAGATGAACCAAACATCGCTCTCAAGAAAGGATAGGTTAAAAGTAGGTACCTTAAACCGAAAGACATGCATGAAGAGATGAATGAATGTGGAAGAGACGAAAGTGGAAGGAAGTAGTCACTGCCTACCCATATGGGAAAGAGGCGTGAATGTATGTATGTACTAATGCTATTAATTTACCAAGTAAATAAGTACTAAAAGTTACAAAATCTATCGCCAACAATAGCCAAAAACACACTAGCAGATAAATATTTTACGACATGTGTAGGCAATATGTAAAGCGAAGCCGAGCGATTGCGCATTTCCTCTCAAAAAAAAAGGCTTCAGGTTGGCAATGGAAGTGAAAGAGAGTTGTATAGTTTTTAAAATACAGCAGAAAAATAACCAAATCCAGGACACTACAAACAAACTGTACGATTGCGCGGACATTATGCAAATGCGAACTGGAAACAAAAGCAGATGTACGTACAGTTGACCAAGGCGATAGGTTTACACCTTCTGCATCAACCTCCGTAGCGTAGCGGTATTTGGCTCGCTTTAAATCTCGGAGGTCGTGGGTTTGATCCCCACGCCGAACCGGAAATCTTTGTGTAAATCCTAAGATTCCTTTCCGTGTCTGGTTGGTTGAGGAATTACTCTCCGTGCCTCGGAAAGCACGTTAAGCCGTTGGTCCCAATTGTTATAACATTCTTTAAAGTTAACCAAACCTTCATGTGCTAGCAACCCCAGAAGTCACTTCTTGCCATTTCGCGTGATGAAATTGTGGAACGCTCTCCCAGAAACTGTAATAAGTGCTCCAACAATGAACAGTTTTAAAAACAGACTCGACAAACATCTCACAAATAAAAAGACACAAGTGTAGTGATATACACGCATCAGCTCTACGAGCTGCTAGTGTATAAACAAATAATAATAATTATCTATAATAATCGTATATCAAGGCACGGGCAGCAGCGTTTTCTTGTTTGGTACAACATAATACTGCGGTCATCAACCCGCCTGCCAAGCGGGTTGACTATGGCAAAAACCCTCTCACGGTAGGAGGCCCATGTTCAGCAATGGACGATGTACGGACTGATGATGATGTATTTCTTCTAACATTATTCAAAATCAGTTACTATAACGATCTATTTTAAATTAATGGAAATAATATATCATTTTACCTATGCCTTTTGGAGTAAGACACAGTGCAAATGTAAAAATTGTAACAACTTTGTATTTCTTTTGTCACCTGTGTTCTGCAAATACATTAACTTACTTACGACAGCCGATAATATTTATCTATAAAATAGGAAGTATGTATGTTTGTTTCATATAGGCACTTAAACGGCTGGACCGCTTTAAACAATTTTTTTTTAATAGGTAAAGTGTTCGCCGTGTGCTGTGTTATGTTTCTGGCTGACAATAGACGATCCATATCTTTCCATGGGTGTCAGAAGAGGCGAAAAAGGATGGGGAACAGAATCTATCAACTAATCCTTCCAAGCATGGTGATTATGGCAACATCTCTCAATAATCTTAGTTAAGAACTGTGAAGAGGAGACCCAAGTAGCAATGGAAATAAATGGACTGGTGAAGGTTGTAGATTTCGCTGTGTACGCATAAAAGTGAACTCTTTTCATAAACTTGTAATGCGTTTCCCAATGTGTAAACTTATCTGCTTGGTCGACTGTACATAGTACAAGAGAAACTGTTAACTGATAGTATTGTTCAAAACTAGGTGTACATGTCGCTGTTACCGTGGAAAATACGACATTTACGTACATTCCTCAACTTGGATTTGCATTTTCTTTAGTTGGTTGTCACTTGTCATGCTGATATAGCTACCGGTATTGCCCACACAGAGAAGCACCCAGGGCCTTTTGCTAGTGTTTGGGGGAGCAACAGGGGGGTTTAGTAGGTAAAACTTCGTAGAATGGGTAAATCATACTATCGTGATGGAGATGGACTTCCACATACTGTATTTCGTAATGGATCATTTCCTTTTGGAGCAAAAAAAGGCTGCGACTCTAATTCAGTGCATGTTGGGATGCTTAAATGCATGTTATATTTGCCGTTTAAACATGTTGTAACATGTTTGGTAGCCCTTATGATTGCCTGCTTTTTAGCTAATTGCTGCAGTAGGAACATTTCAGAATTTTATCGCGCCTGCACGATGGACCGACGACCTCATAAAGCTGCAACCTTTATGAGGTCGTCGGTCCATCGTGCATCGTGATTTCCAGCGGCCTGCAACCACTGACTCCCTGCGGAGTCAGTGGTTGCAGGCTGGAATCGGTGGGGGAGGCCTTTGTTCAGCAGTGGACTACAACAGGCTGAAGATAATGAAGTCGAATAGGGGCTTAGAACTACGATAACCATCCTCCTGTCCATCATGGTAATTATGGTAAAATCCTTCAACGACCCTCGCATGCCAAGATATGTAAAGTGGACTCACATGTTCAGCAAAAGACAAGCTGATGAAAAAATGATAGATTCACATTAGATTTTGTATGAAACCTAGTCACTATAGAAACTGTCCAATGTACGTACGTTATCATGACTATACACAACATACGTACGAAGATATAATAACGCTATGACATCATCGCCACTAGCGAGCATCGTGATCTGAATACCAGATCTAGCCTCACAGTGCATAGCAAAACCAATCCTTATTTATATGTAGTAAGAGTACAAATTCGAGATACAATTAAATGATTGATTGGCCATTTAAGAATGGTGTGCATAGTTATGTAAGGACAGTTTGTTTCAATAGGTTTATGAGGTTTTGTGGCGTTTCTGTCATTTAGTGATGGATTTAGGTTGGGATTTTTCAGACATGATTCATTTCGAAATATTATTCTTGGTGTTGGGACAGAACAAAATACAATAGATGACGGCTAGGATTATTAATCAAGAAACTCAGCATGTTGTTTGTATTAAATAAATACCATTTCGCAAACGTTTAAGCGAAAAATCTTTGTTTCGTAAAACAAATGCTAAAATTTAAAACAAGGTAGTCAAATGCGGGTAGAACGAGAAATTATAAATCAAACGGACTTAACTGGTAGAGTTTGTTGTTAATTGTTTTTGTGCAACAGACAAGTCAAAAAGAAAAAGAAGAGTTCGGCACTTGAAATATTATTTTGTTTCAACTTTACGTTCGCAATATATCTATGAAAATGTTTTGTTTTTCGGACGGACATTATGAAGTTGGCCAGAAGGCTATTGCTACTTCACCAGGCATAAAGGTGAGTGGAGCTCCAGTCTAAATAAATATTATGTCGAATTTCAGAATTGTGTTTTGAGGTTTCATTGGTCGAGGAGACACCTACCTATACACAACATACGTACGAATGTCGCCGTGTGGTTTCCGGCTTAGAATAGACCACCCCATGTCTTCCCATGGGTGTCGTAAAAGGCGACTAAGGGACTTATGGCTGATAGATGGGCAGCAGCATCTATTAGCTCAAGGTTTAAATCTTACTGCGATCACCAATCCGTCTGCCAAGCGTGGTGATTATGGCAATATCCCTCTACGACCCTGGCTTGCCAAGGTCTGTTAAGAGGAGGCCCATGTTCAACAGTGGACGTTAACGGGCTGTTGATGATGTACGAAGTACGTACTAACTATTTATTTACCAACTATATAATAATATAGACCGTGTGGTTTCCGGCATAGAATAGACCACCACATGTCTTCCCATGGGTGTCGTGAGTAAAGGAAGAGTAACATACAGCTCAAGGATGGCCAGCAGCAACTATCAACTCAAGGTTATGAGGAGTCCCTTGTTCAGCAGTGGACTTAAACGAGCTGATAAGATATCTATACTAATATTATAAAGAGGAAAACTTTGTTTGTTTGTTTGTTTGTTTGTTTGGTTGTAATGAATAGGCTCAAAAAGTACTGGACCGATTTCAAAAATTCTTTCACCATTCGAAAGCTACATTATCCACGAGTAACATAGGCTAAATTTTATTTTGGAAAAAAATAGGGTTCCGTAAGATATTTGGGTTTTTCTGACACAAGGTGTAAAAAATCAACCAGAAAAGTTACTTATTTTGCGTACGCTGCCTAAACTATAAAAGATAGAACCATAAAATGTTCTAATTAATTGTAGATCTTATAAATATCTACAAAAAAGTCCGCGACACACTATACCCATCTATGTCGAGTGAGGCACAACGACCATTTTTTTATTTAGAAATCTTGAATTTTTTTTGGACTACATTTAAACGCGTTTATTCTACTCATGCTATTAATCCTTATCAAAATAATAATATTTGGTCTTTGAATGATTAAAATTGGACGTTTGGTTTTGAAGTTATGGCGAAATTAAAATATTACGACGCACGGCCCGTTGCGAAGTCTAATAATTTTCGTGCGATTTATTTTTGATTTCGTTCTTAAAACTACACCTACGCAAAAGTTCTTCTCAGAGCTAATCAACAGTTCTTCTCAGAGCTAAACAACAGTTCTTTTCAGAGCTAGAATATTACACGCTATTAATATTTTCTTGAACATTTGAAAATGCCTAAAATGCCTAATCCCTAAAATGCCTATTAATTACATTTAAATATTTTCATCATTAACAACTTTAACATCCACAGAAAGACAATCTGTGCAGCCTGCGGATTATGACTGCGTCATCGATGTTTACGTCGGTGTCTGTGAATTAACCTGGGAATCATTTTGCTGACCGTCTCTTTCCTGGGTAGGCTTTTTGCAGCGGTAACCGACATCCGCACGGAGACGCGGGCGACCGCTATCACTACATCACTACATATTATAAACAAAGTCCCCGGCCGCGTCTGTCTGTCTGTCTGTCTGTTCGCGATAAACTCAAAAACTACTACATCGATTTTCATGGGGTTGTTACCAATCGATAGAACGATTCTTCCGGAAGGTTTACGTATATGATTTGTTTAGTTTATGTGTACATTTGACTAATATATATTGATATTTGTCAGAGGTGTCGGAAACAATTAAGCCATTTGGGAGCTTTCAACGGAAACGCTGCCTAAACCCTATGAGATAAAACAAAACAATGTATGGTGGAAATATTCTTCTCTTTTAGATTTACAAAAAAGTCTGAGATAGCATATGTCTGTAACTATGATGGATAGATACTTGAATACCTATTTATTTAGTGTTTGATGTAATGTTAGTCCTGAAGAGTATAGGTATTTCATACGATAAAAGTATACCTACTTATTTCACTGAGTTTTAGTAGGTCATCATCATCATCAGCCCGTATATCGTCCACTGCTGAACATGGGCCCCCTTCCGAGGGAGGGTATTGCCATAGTCACCACGCTTGGCAGGCGGGTTGGTGACCGCAGAATTATGTTGTAACACACAAGGAAACGCTGCTGCCCGTTGCTTGATATACGATTATTATAGATGATGTTATAACAATCGGGACCAACGGCTTAACGTGCTTTCCGAGGCACGGAGGGTAGTCCCTCAACCAACCAGACCCGGAAAGAAATCTTAGAATTTACACAAAGATTTCTTGTCCGGTGTGGGGATCGAACCCACGACCTCAAAGATTTAAAGCGAGCCAATTACCGCTACGCTACGGAGGTAGGCCGAATGCGATTATGCGCGGTCGATCCTTAAGAATAATAGGGCAAATTTTTTGTTTTGTGTTCGTTGTAACTATGAGGGATAGATACTTGAATACCTATTTATTTAGTGTTTGTTGTATTGTTAGTAAAGTATACCCACCTACTTATTTCACTGAGTTTTAGTAGGTACCTATATTAATTTGTTTCGGTTTGTTTTGACCAAATTTCGCCTGTTTGTTAGAGGTTTAAAGACATTATGTAGTGTAAGTATCAGTATTGTACCCGTGCGAAGCCGGGGCGGGTCGCTAGTATAATATATAATGAAATGATAGCTATTACTAATCGAACCTCTTTTTAGGGTTCCGAATCCGAAGGGATTTTTTTTTTCTTTTTCGGACGGACATATGTAATTAGCCAGGAGGCTTTTGCTACTTCACCGGACATAAAGGCGAGCAGAGCTCCAGCCTAGATAAACGGTTTAAACACTACAAACTAAGCAACCTGCGCAAGAGGGCGTCCCCTGTGGGACTTGGACCTCGGCTCAGGGCGGTCGCTGACGGGAAGATTTAGGGATTATGGCTTTTAGTTTATTTAGGGGAGTTTTGTGCAACTGTCGCTCTACTTTATAGTTCGCGGGCCTCTCGGACTTCGGGTCTACGAGGGCATCGGAAGGTTCTTAGCAAACTAAGGGTCGGGAGGGCGAATCCGAAGGGTAAATACGGGACCCTATTACTAAGACTTCGCTGTCTATCTGTCAGTCTGTCGCCAGGCTGCTGCGATAGCTAGACGGTTGAAATGTTCACAGATGATGTACCTATTTCTATTTATTATTATAACAATAAATACTTGAAATATTTAAGGGCAAAAATAAAAAAGGGGAAAAAAAAAAGTTTGTTGTATGGGAATACAAAAAACTTTTTTTTCCCCCTTTTTTGCTCGATATTAATAACGGCAACAGGTAGACGCTTGAAAATAGTACGGAACAAAAAGCTTTTTAAGGACATTTTTTTTTTTATATATGATTTGTACTGACAGTTTTTTTAGAATTAAATATACATATACTTACATCATCATTATTCATTTCAATATATCATACATTTCAATCCTACTAATATTATGAATGCGAAAGATTGTATGTTGTTTGTTACTCTTTCACGCAAAAACTACTGAACGGATTTGGCTGAAAGTTTGCACGCGGATAGTTTATAAGCTGGATTAACATATAGGCTACAAAATATCACGCTCCGACCCACCGGAGCAGAGTGACGCGGGTAAAACCGGGGGGTGCAGCTAGTTTATAAACATGTAAACAAGAATAGCCCTATTCCTGAGATAGATAAAAACGTAGTTAATGTGTACAATGTAGCCACGGATTTTAGTACAACTTGAATGAACAGGTGCCAACATGTCTGGCTTGTTGCATAAAACTGCAAATATTTATGCAAGTGACAAAGCGTAAGGCGAGTAGTGGAATGAATGTTGCTGGAAGTTTTTGTTGCATTTTTTAATTGTCTTTTCTATCTAAAGTATATAATTTTTCAAATCGGACCTGTAGTTTCTAAGATTTGCGCGTTCAAGCAAACAAAACGACTCTTCAGTTCTATATATTACATAAGAAGTAAGCAACTTTATACAGGGTGTCCGGTAATTAATGGATAACCTTAAAATGGGTCATGGTAAAACTAATGGCCATTCAGAAAAAAAATACAAATAAAAAAAAATACAGTTGGTACCAAAGATATTATTTTTTTAATAATAATCGGTGTTTTTTGTTACCATATTTCACATTTTTATACACCACGGCCACAAATTAAGGAATTCTATCGGTTTTTTTTTGTTATAGTAATTTACGTTAACTAAGCTGATAGATAGGCAATAAATAGTATGACTATTATTACACGGTTTTTTTTTTAAACAATTTGAATGTTTGTTCTGGGGAAAATTTGTGAAAAATATTCAATTTGACAAAGTTTGAGCAACCGTAACCTTAAAAAAAAGTATCCAGACACAAGTGACCAATTATTTTAAAATATTATGTGCTTCAAGCCAATTTCAAAATGGTATCATTCATTATTGTATCTAATGTAAATTCTGAATTATTGCTATTAGTGTAGAAAATGTGTGAATTTTGGATAAACAACAAAATTTGCAATATTGGAATATTTATTTACATTGAATGTACCTGACCATTCGGGGTTAATAAAAACATTAATAGACGTAAGTAATGAATAGTAATAATTAAATAAAGTCTCTTTAAAACCAGAAATATTTTAACAAATACAAATTGGCTTTGCAATAAATGTCGTGTGTGTAAGTCGTGTGACCGCCATACTAGCTACCTGCGCGCACCCTGCACCACCCGTCTTTTGTTCATGTTAGACAAAGAGGATATGAGTTGGATGAGTGCGAGCGAGATAGTAAATGTAAAAAAACCGGTAGGGGACTAACAGAACTTACAGGAACAGGGACTTAGACTTAGTGCGTCACTCGACTTGCTCGACTTCGCATGTGTTTATTTCGTTTCCGGTTGCAATTGTTGCTAGTTACTGTGAATCAGTGTTAAAACGACGACCTGGCTATTTTACTGGACTATTCGTTTTGTTTACCGATTTGGACTTGTTTTGTGTGGTGATATTTGCGACGACTTGGCTTGTAACTGGATTGTTTATTTTGTGAATCAACATGCCACGTGTTGAGTATACGCCACAAGAATATGCAAACATGCATTTTATTTATGGGGAATGCAGAGGCAATGGAAACGCAGCCGCAGCTCTTTATAGGGAAAGATACCCTAATGCGCGTCATCCAGATTACCGCGTATTTATAAGAGTCCACGGTTGTTACTCAGAAGGAAGAATCCCTGGTACTGGTGTTGGTGGTACTAGTGGTGGAAGAAGCGCTCGTGCTGATGTAGAAGACGTGGTACTTGAGGCAATTGCGCAAGATCCTTCAATTTCTACGCGATCAATAGCTCGACGCACGGGTATAGGGAAATCGACTGTGCATGATATCTTAAAAAAGAACAAATTTCACCCGTTCCACGTTACGCGCGTGCAGACCCTTCAACCAAGAGATTATAATGCAAGATTGCGTTTCTGCCGAAAAATGCTGGGGAAGATGGAAGCAGACCCGCAGTTTTTTAATAAAATTCTATGGAGTGATGAATCAACATTGAAAAGAGATGGCTACATGAATTTACACAATCTCCATAGCTGGCAACTAACGAACCCTCGTGCTATGCGTGAAGACAGGTCACAGTACCAATTTAAAATAAATTATTGGACTGGAATATTAAACGGAAAAATAATAGGCCCATTTGAATTACCGGGGAACCTAACTGGCCAAAGTTATTTAGAATTCCTTGAAAATGATCTTCCAAACTTATTGCAAGAGGTGCCCGAGGTGGAGAGAGAATCATATTGGTTGCAAAATGACGGCTGTCCTGCGCATTATGCTGTATCTGTTCGTGCATACTTAAATAGAACATACCCAAACAGATGGATTGGCCGCCTGGGGCCAATTTTGTGGCCCCCACGTTCACCAGATCTAAATCCACTTGATTTTTTTTACTGGGGCTGTCTTAAGGAAGAAGTTTACGCAAAGCCGATCCGTTCCTTGGAAGATTTACGTAGCCGTGTCCGGGCAGCCGCATCGAAAATAAGCGATCGACGCTATACGCGACTGCTCAGGAGAGCATTCATTCGTAGATGTAGAGCCTGTATCAGAGTGGGTGGCAGACAATTTGAACATTTATTGTAATTAATAACGAATATAGTTTTACTAATGTCAAATGTTGTTTTTTATTAAACTCCAATGGTCAGGTACATTCAATGTAAATAAATATTCCAATATTGCAAATTTTGATGTTTATCCAAAATTCACACCTTTTCTACACAACTAGCCATAATTCAGAATTTACATTAGATACAATAATGAATGATACCATTTTGAAATTGGCTTGAAGCACATAATATTTTAAAATAATTGGTCACTTGTGTCTGGATACTTTTTTTTTAAGTTACGGTTGCTCAAACTTTGTCAAATTGAATATTTTTCACAAATTTTCCCCAGAACAAACATTCAAGTTGTTTAAAAAAAAAACCGTGTAATAGTAGTCATACTATTTATTACCTATCTATCAGCTCAGTTAACGTAAATTACTATAACAAAAAAAAACCGATAGAATTCCTTAATTTGTGGCCGTGGTGTATAAAAATGTGAAATAAGGTAACAAAAAACACCGATTATTATTAAAAAAATCATATCTTTGGTACCAACTGTATTTTTTTTTATTTGTATTTTTTTTCTGAATGGTCATTAGTTTTACCATTACCCATTTTAAGGTTATCCATTAATTACCGGACACCCTGTATATAGAGGTAAAATTTAAGGTAGTTACGACCTACTATTCAATGAACGTCAATGTATCCCACGAAAACTATTCCTGTGGACCTCGGATAGTTATTTTGGTCTCGATTTATACCATGAATTACAGATGAGTTTGCAAAGTTTCTTGTGACAGGGATGTATTATCCTAGTACGGAGTGAGAGCTGTATTTCAAAACACTATACAAACACACAGTCATCATCATCATCATCAGCCCGTATAACGTCCACTGCTGAACATATTCATCATACTTGGCAGGTCATGTCAAATGGGCCACTGTGGCCTGTGGCTCAGGAGATCCCGCGGTGCCATATTTTCCGCGGGTGCCGTCGGGGGGCCGGATTGCTTATGCGTAGCCGGCCCCGCCAACGGCGGATCGAAGGAGTGTCCGGGGGGTTTTAGTGACGTAGGTTTTTAAAATTATGGTAAAATATTTTTTTTTCAGTCTCATACAAAGTGTATGTGAATTAAAGTGAATTAAAAAAAATCGTGTAGGGTATCGTTGTTCTCTTCAAATATAACAAAACTGCCTTGGAACTATGTAGATCAAACCCCCCAGTCTCGAGATAACTAAATACAGTAAAGTTAAAATTAGAGCGTCCCCCGGCAAAGAAATTTGACCTATGCCTCTACCTCTATTTTCAACTAAAACTATATGGACTTGGTATCATAGATAGTTATTGTGATACAACTCGACCAACTTATGTAGTTACTGCCGTCCTAAAAACATGTATGGAGTCGGCCGCCAAATGAAATTTAACTTTATTAATTTAAAAATAGGCATCTCAGATATGCATGCCCTACGGAACTCATACATGTGCTTGCCTGATACGTTCTTGGCCGATTTTTATTGCAATCACTTAAAAATCACTAAATATTCAAAAACACAGGACATTCAATCCACCGACAACACCATTAAAATTTCAAAAGCTAATCCACTGTAAAATCCATAACCAACCATATAAAAACAGAACTGCCCTTTATAGCCGTTTTATTAAAAAGCTAGGCATTTCATAGGGTAATTTAAACCCCTTTACGAGGAAAGGGGAAAGAGGGAAAGAGTCGAGAGAATAGTCACAAGCATCAATAAAAAAGGCAAAGATTATAAAAGCGTGGAGTCATATTATCCAGTTTATTGGCAGTTATAGTAAGTGTTGGCACAGACCCGGTCCCACTTAAATGTATAGGGATGGAGAGGCTTTAAAATAAATAGAGTTGAGAAAAATCCTTATTATTCAACGAAAATTGAATTAATAAGAAGAAAAATTTATGGAGGAAGACAACCAATAAGGATGTGGCAAAAAATTGAAATATTAAAAATTGTTTTTTTTATTTATAATTTATGATATTTTTTTGTTTTTCTAATATTTTACGGATAAATGTATTAAATTTCAAAATTGCGATGAATAAATTTAGACCACTGGCAGGTTTCGAACCTGCAACTTAGGTTTTTATGTAAATACGGGAGGTGTAATCGTTTAAATATTTAATTTCAAATGTAACTTTGGAGATATTTGTCGAGTAATATTTATCATTACCGATAGATGGCACTAATGTCCGCCTAAGTTTTTATAAAAGAGATTGATTTTCAAGGACCGGTTGGTGTACCACCGTGGCCGAATGGTTAAGGCATTAGGGGCTAAACCTAAGATGCAGGTTTGAATCCTGCCGGTGTTCTAAATTTATGGATATCAATTTTGAAATATGATTTTTTTTTGTATAAGTCTCGCTTATTTTCATGGAGGTCGGGAGTTCGATCTCCGTGCTGGAAAAGAAATCTTTATGTAAAATCCCAATTTATTTTTGGGTCTGGCTGGTTGAGGGACTACAAGTGCCTTAGAAAGCACATTGGTAGCGATTGTTATAACATAATACATAAAAAGAATAAGTCAGGAAATGGACAGCAGCGTTTCCTTTTATGTAACAAAATAATACCGACGTCACCTTCACGCCTTTTTTATGTAGTTAGTTAGCCAGGCTTTTGCTACTTCACGGGACAGAAAGGCGAGTAGAGTTCCAGCCTCAATAAAAAGTTAAATAATACAAAATAAGCAACCTGCGCAAGAGGGCACCCTCTGTGGGACTCGCACCTCGGCTCAGGGTGGTCGCTGGCGGGGAGATTGAGGAATTATGACTTTAGATTTTTACGGGAATTTTGTGCAACTGCTCTACTCTACACCTTCACGCCTGCCAAGCTTGTTGCCTATGGCTAAATCCGGTCTCGGGAGGTGGCCCATGTTCAGCGGCGGTCATTATACGGGCTGATGATGATGATATATTTAAGCTTAGCTAGATAAGCTGTCTTAAAGTTTGTCATTAATAATACGATATGTATTTTTTTTTAAGAAACATTACTAGCAGAGTTTTGCAGTCTATTAGTTTTCTTGCTAAGCTCGACTTCGTCGGTAGTGCAATGAGTGGGGATCGAACCGGCGACCACAAGATCACAAGTCCGACGACCTAGCCATTGGGCTACGGCCGCTTCAAAATTGCTCTATACTTCACAGTAATATGAATATTGTGAAGAGTCTGTTGAATAGAGTGTGTCATATGTGGAATATGATTGTATACCCTTAACTGTCATATTTGAGGAATTCTTGTGGTGGAATGTACTGTTACAGAGTTCCAACTGTATTTTTTTTGGATCTCTTCTACCAAACTTACTGTTTCCCTCGGCTTTTTGAAAAAGTTTGGTATTGGTTCTAACAAACAATGCAATTACAAAAATATACAGCAATGTAATGTTAAAATTTTTAATTTCATGAACATGAACCAATAGTATTTTGATTATTTTAATTTTGTGGTGAAATAAAGTGCATCCCATCATTTAGACATATTTTAGAGCGGAATTTGAAGTTCCAAGTTTGGAGATTTAAGTTTGAGCTAGCTCTCAAATATTTCGTCGTTTTAAGTTGTAATAATATGAATTTCCCCAAAAATATCATTCTATTAATTACAATGTACGTATCCAGCTTTATGTAATGTGTACACAACTACAAACAAAGAGCAAAAAGACGCGCCTAGAAAAAAAGTCGTTTTGTTTTTTAATACCAAATAACTCACTCTGCAAGGTCTAAAAAAATGGCGATGTAAAATCAGCGAAAAAAAAAACAAAAAACACCTCAATTTGTTGCTAATTAGTTGCCAGAAAATTTATTTTGTTGCTTCAACCGATCGAAAAAAATCGGCAATAACGCTAACTTTTCAATAAGATAGCGTGGAAATCACTGGATGTGGGCTGATCGATCAAGCGAATAGTGGTCAATTTGTTGCTAATTTGTTGCTGAAAGATGGTAGGGAGAAATAAAAAAAAAAAAAAAAATTGTTTTTTTTCAATTATGCCAAAATAAATAATGTCCACGCTAGCTTAACTAACGATTTTTCCGTAAAAAAAACGATTGTAAAAATTTGTTGCTGCTCATACTGCAGCTTGTTTTAGCATAAAGAGTCAGCAACAAAATAAGAACCGGAAGTCAAGATTAGTTGGAGATCGGTATACAAAAAAAACCGACCACGCTAGCTTAACTAACGATTTTTCCGTAAAAAAACGATTACAAAAATTTGTTGTTGCTCATACTGCAGCTTGTTTCAGCATAAAGAGTCAGCAACAAAATAAAAACCGGAAGTCAAGAGAAGTTGGAGATCGGTATACAAAAAAAACCGGCCACGCTAGCTTAACTAACGATTTTTCCGTAAAAAAACGATTGCAAAAATTTGTTGCTGCTCATACTGCAGCTTGTTTTAGCATAAAGAGTCAGCAACAAAATAAAAACCAGAAGTCAAGAGAATTTGGAGATCAGTATACAAAATAAAACGGCCACGCTAGCTTAAGTAACGATTTTTCCGTAAAAAAAAAATTAAAAGGACAAGATGGCTTCTTTATGCTTTATGGTCCTTTGTATGTATACTAAGACAATGGTTAACTTTATTTTATTTAATTTTATTTTTATTTGACAAATTGTATAAAATTACTCAATCATTGCAGTGTTAAAATCGGGTTAAATAAAAAAAAAGTGAAGATACCAGATAGTCAAAAGACACCGCCTATTTGTCGGCATTTCTTTGATATTAATCAAATAAATGCCGACATCTTCAAAACACGTGTAAAGAACCTTTTACATAGTCGGGACCACGGATTTAGATATACCTAGATAACACAAGAGCAACTACTTCGCGTGCCTAGCTTACGACAAATAATCGTAAGTGGCCATTTTCGCGCTCAGTCTGCATCAGTAGTCAGTTAAAAATATTAAAATGGTAAATTGTGCTGTTATTAAGTGTAAAAACTGTATAAATGCGAGGAGAAAAAATAAAGTAAACGTTTTCTTCCATCGGAAAGTCATTTCTTGATAAATATTATGCGTAATTAATTTAAAAAACAATTATTTTTAGCAATTTTTAGTCTAATACCCTCAGTAATACCTGATAATACTAAATTTGAAAAGAACAATCTTTCGTATTACATTGTGGCTTTTACTTGGAGCGGTTGATGAGAGGTTTTGTTTCAACAAGTGATGAATATCGAAATAAGCGATACTATTGTATATCGCTTTGGTTTTGTAGTACAGGGACTTTTGTCAATTTTAACGTTTAGTGCTGTTCATCATATGCAACACAAATCGATTTTCGAGAATCGATTTCGGAAATAGACGAATGATTTTGTATTATATATAAGTACTTATTATGTAGAGAATTTTAATAAATAATCGTACCATTTCGTGACTTTTTTAGTATTCCCCATGTAATCAATGATAAACAAGTAATATGCTTAAAACAACCAACGTTACAACTCAAGAAAATTATTTTAGACGGTTGAACAACAAAAACAGTCACAGAAAGTAGTCAGTACGTCGAAGTATACACCAGCATTACGAAATACTAACAATTTTGTAAAATATATATATTCCTAACAGCCTTATAAGCCGATCAGAAATTTTATTTTCCTCTGTTAATCTCATGCCTCTGCGTATCTCATTACTCTGTTATAAAATCATACATAAATCGATTTGAACGATTCTTAATAATTCTTTACTGTAAACACTTACTCAATAAATGTATATCCGTGCAATAAATAGTATTCGTATAGTAATTGTGAAATTGTATATACAAAGGCGAACTCGAATCGATTCAAACCGCTAACCGCCGCCGCGTAAGGCGGCGTCTTCCCATCACTAATTAGTGCTTGTGACGTCATATTAGGCATTCAAAAAATGGCACGCTTGGTTTTCATATAGATCGTGATACTTGTGTCATCTAGGTATATCTAAATCTGTGGTCGGGACCAATCTTGGCCTTGGATGGGTGAACCAAATTTTGTATTCGTTTTTATCGAGTGAGTATATCAGAAAATCGCTGTGCAGCTCTGAAAATCACTAGATCTAGCGACAAAGTCGCTGAGGTGGTAGCACTGGCGGCCCGCCGCCGCCGGCGCGTCACTGCTCCCCGCGTGCGTGCCCTCCCCGCTGTGGCGCTCAACATCGCTAACAGCTAGCGTGGCCGGTTTTTCTGTATACCGATCTCCAACTTCTCTTGACTTCCGTTTTTCTATTTTGTTGCTGACTCTTTATGCTAAAACAAGCTGCATTATGAGCAGCAACAAATTTTTGCAATCGATTTTTTACGGAAAAATCGTTAGTTAAGCTAGCGTGGCCGGTTTTTTTTGTATACCGATCTCCAACTTCTCTTGACTACCGGTTTTTATTTTGTTGCTGACTATTTATGCTTAAACAAGCTGCAGTATAAGCAGCAACAAATTTTTGCAATCGTTTTTTTACGAAAAAATCTTTAGTTAAGCTAGCTTGGCCGGTTTATTTGTATACCGATCTCCAACTTCTCTTGACTTCCGGTTTTTATTTTGTTGCTGACTCTTTATGCTAAAACAAGCTGCAGTATGAGCAGCAACAAATTTTTGCAATCGTTTTTTTACGAAAAAATCTTTAGTTAAGCTAGCTTGGCCGGTTTATTTGTATACCGATCTCCAACTTCTCTTGACTTCGGGTTTTTTATTTTGTTGCTGTCTCTTTATGCTAAAACAAGCTGCAGTATGAGCACCAACAAATTTTTACAATAGTTTTTTTTACGGAAAAATCGTTAGTTAAGCTAGCGTGGGCAGTTTTTTTTGTATACCGATCTCCAACTTCTCTTGACTACCGGTTTTTATTTTGTTGCTGACTCTTTATGCTAAAACAAGCTGCAGTATGAGCAGCAACAAATTTTTACAATCGTTTTTTTACGGAAAAATCGCTAGTTAAGCTAGCGTGGCCGGTTTTTTTTGTATACCGATCTCCAACTTCTCTTGACTCCCGGTTTTTATTTAGTTGCTGACTCTTTATGCTAAAACAAGCTGCAGTATGAGCAGCAACAAATTTTTACAATAGTTTTTTTACGGAAAAATCGTTAGTTAAGCTAGCGTGGCCGGTTTTTTTTGTATACCGATCTCCAACTTCTCTTGACTTCCGGTTTTTATTTTGTTGCTGACTCTTTATGCTAAAACAAGCTGCAGCATGAGCAGCAACAAATTTTTACAATAGTTTTTTTACGGAAAAATCGTTAGTTAAGCTAGCGTGGCCGGTTTTTTTTGTATACCGATCTCCAACTTCTCTTTACTTCCGGTTTTTATTTTGTTGCTGACTTTTTATGCTGAAACAAGCTGCAGTATGAGCAGCAACAAATTTTTGCAATCGTTTTTTACGGAAAAATCGTTAGTTAAGCTAGCGTGGTCGGTTTTTTTTGTATACCGATCTCCAACTAATCTTGACTTCCGGTTCTTATTTTGTTGCTGACTCTTTATGCTAAAACAAGCTGCAGTATGAGCAGCAACAAATTTTTACAATCGTTTTTTTACGGAAAAATCGTTAGTTAAGCTAGCGTGGACATTATTTATTTTGGCATAATTGAAAAAAAACTTATTTTTATTTTTTTAAATTTATTTCTCCCTACCATCTTTCAGCAACAAATTAGCAACAAATTGTCCACTATTCGCTTGATCGATCAGCCCACATCCAGTGATTTCCACGCTATCTTATTGAAAAGTTAGCGTTATTGCCGATTTTTTTCGATCGGTTGAAGCAACAAAATAAATTTTCTGGCAACTAATTAGCAACAAAAAAGCAACAAATTGAGGTGTTTTTTTTTTTTTTTTTCGCTGATTTTACATCGCCATTTTTTTAGACCTCACTCTGCAGAGAGAAAACATACACTAAAATATCTCAATTTCATGGTGTATACACTTCTAGAGAAGTCATATTATTTAGTTTATTGGCTGTTATATTAAGGGTGGGTCATATATTCAAGCCGTTGATTTTTATGTCACCGCTAGAAGGGTTGGGTTAACAAGGTGTGGTGGTAGCATTTGGGGTGTAATCATCAATTATTTTGAATGGTTTATATTCTTTATTATGAAACAATAGCTCCTTGGTTTTATAAGTGTGATGGGTTGTTATGTTTGTTTTATTTATTTATTTATGTACACATATTAAATAAAGTGAAGAAAATGCAAACAAAAGGGAATATACAAAGGTAATAATTTGTTATCTATTATCTATAATTAAAATCTTAAAACGAAGATGTCGAAAGCCAATGGCTTCATTTAAATGCAAGAGTCGGAAAAAAAATCGATTCTGATTGTAGAACGGGAATCAACCCTCGACCTCAAGACAAAATATATGGTATATATGGATATTTTGTCGTGAGGGTCAAGGGTTGACCACGAATTTTGATCGGGTTTTCACAACCTTTCACCTCGAAAAGGGTTATTCATAAATTAATCGATACTAGTGGTCAACCAGTGTTCGAAATTCAACCATAATTTAAAAAAATCTTAGCATTTAACACTCCTTCTCTATATAAACTATCATCGTACGAAATTGCATACTCCTTCCGCGCAATTTTCGTAAAAAAGGGTTCAACCAATTTTTAACTAGTTCAGGCAACAGTTACCTATAAAATTGGATTTTAAATTTATTTTCTATTTAGTCCTTGAATAAACATTTAATTATTAATTAAGATTATTCTTTTTTTATTGTGTTTAATAATAATCAGGACAAGGTTTGATAAATTATAAATAAAAATATTAGTAAAATCCACGGGAAATGTTAGTTACTTTCGACAGTCGAAGCCGGGTACATAGTAGTACATACAGTTAGTAAAATATAATAATGTCTAAAGGATCAGCAGAAAAACATTCCTAAAACAAGTCCAGCTATACTTCATACAAAGATAAGAAAATCTAAAAAGGCCACATTTTCATATTTCCTCCATACATCGCGAATACCCACGTGGGCCTTAAACGTCTAAATGGTGGGACCAATTTGTACAAATAGGGTTCTTGACTTCTCCTATATTGTATGTTGGGTCTTTCTTTTGCCTTGTTACATTGCATTCGGTTGTTTTAGATAACAAGTTAGGAAATAAGTACATAAATTGTTGGACCAAAACTGGAGAAGATGGCTATAAAAAATAATTGTATGTTCAAATAGTCTTATACAGAGTAAAGATTTGTATTTTGTTTATATTCTCATAATGAGCTCATATATATTGAAGCGGCCGTAACCCAATGGCTAGGGCGTCGGACTTGTGATCTTGAGGTCGCCGGTTCGAACCCCACCCATTGCACTACCGACATGAACCCACTCGTTACACAAGCATTAGCTTAGCAAGAGGGGTTAACAATAATACTAGTAAACTGCAAAACTCAAAAAATAAAAAACACTTCCACTTCTGAACATCCTCCTCCGGGGCTCCTCTCGGGGAAGGATTTTTTTCATAGTCACCACGCTTGACAGGCGGATTGGTCTAAGCAGTATCATGTAATCACACACACAGGGAACCGCTGCTGTCCGTTCCTGGTATATGATGTTATAGCAATCAAGACTAACAGCTGAGCGTGTTTTCCGAGGTACGGAGGGCAGTTCCTCAACCAACCAGACCCGGAAAGTAATTCTTTGCATAAAGGATTATTGTCCGGCGTGTGGACAGTGCCGTAAATAGGGCGGTGCCACCGGTGCCCAAGCACAGGGCGCCAACTCTGGGGGGCGCAATATTAAAATTAATGGTTAGACCAGGCAGGTCTATTATTTTTTCGGTTTGCTGCTAATTGGGTGGGCAAGGCATTTATGTGTTTATTGTGGATTATTTGCACTAGTGAACTTGTGTTTAAGTTTAAGTGAGTGAGACAACAGTATGACAACATAATATGTGCTATTGTATCCTTCTTTTGTTTTTTGTTATTCCGTGTGTACTGTGACTGTACAGTCAGCACCAAAAGTCGATGAACAGAATCAACATAACAAAACACCTGTTCACAATAAAATGCCATAAACTCCACGGTGTAGATCGGTCGGTCGGTCGGCCGCCGTCGCGACCGACCGACCCAAATAAAATTTAAATAAATATGACTGGTGAGATGTCCAATATACTTACCTATTTAAAAAAAACAAGGTAACACTTATAGAATCTCGCAAAGGGCGCAGAAAAGGCTTTATACGGCACTGCGTGTGGATCGAACCTAAGATTCGAATTTTTATTTGCGTCGACTCCGAAACTACAAGACCGATTTCAAAAACTATTTTACCATTTGAAATCTACGTTATTAAACGGTAACGTAATAATATGCTTTATTCATCCCACTTATATTCTAAATGCGAAAGATTGTATGTGTAGATGTATGTATGTATGTTTGTTACTCACGCAAAAATTACTGAATGGATTTGGCTGAAAGTTTGCACGGAGATAGTTAATAAGCTGGATTAATATATAGGCTACAAAACATTACGTTCCGACCCACTGGAGTAGAGTAATGCGGGTAAAACCGCGGGGCAAAGCTAGTATTTAATATTATACTTCTTTCTATAATATAATAAATATATAATCTCTCTTTATATATATTTTTAATATATAAAATTCTCGGTCACGGTGTTTGTAATTAAACTATTCCGAAAAGGCTCGACCGATTTTCGTGAAATTTTGTCTTATCGGTTAGGTCTGCGAATTGGACAACATCTATTTTTCATCCCCCTAAATGTTAAGGTGGTCCACATCTATTTTTTCTTTATTAAGGCAAAATTCTTTGTTTTTATTTTTTTATGATACAGCATACAAAAATACATACAACCCTTAATTTCCCCCTCCTACCCCCCATTTTTATTTGTTAATTAAAAACTTTAATTTGTTTGGCCAGTTTTTTTTTAATTTTTTTAGGTTTCGACTAAATAAAATCATATCACTCTTAATTTTTCACCTCTCTACGATCAAACCCCTATTTTTCCATCGCGCAACCTATTTTTTGTAATTCTATCCATGGATCCGCAATAAGGTTGCAAGATGGCAATGAATTATAATTGTAGTACGATAAATTATTATTCAGATAAACTCTGAATGTAATGTAATGAAATAACTGTAAAAATACCCGATCGATTAGAAAAACCTTTCACAATTTAAAAGCCACAATTCCCAAAAGTAACATATGAAGAGATTCTCACGAGATAGCAAGCTATACATATGAAAACGCGTGATAAACCTACACTTTTTTATTTTCAGGTTTGGGACTCCGAGTCTACGAGGACATTGGCAGGTTCTTTATAAACTTAGGGCCCTGAGGGCTAAGAGGGGATGCGTCGCATTCGAAGACATACACTTTGCCGGGTCGAATAGAAACGAAGGATTGGGAGGGTAAGTTTGGTCCATAAGATCGTTGATGTACGGCACTCGCGCCCCTTATTTAGCCGTCTGCTAAAGAGGGAAACTCAAAGGAGCGCAAAATTACAAATAGTTGGAAAACTAAAACTATCACGGCATCTCGTCGAATATTAAGTTTGTAATTGTTGAATAAAACTCTATACTAATATATAAAGCTGAAGAGTTTATATTAAGCACCGGTCGTGGTCGTGGCAGAAAGGTTCTACCTAGCACGGCCACGGTCGATATGTTATAACAGCGAAAATATCGACAGCCAATATGAAACATTGTAATTTTAATAAAAAATGTAAGAGTTACAATGTTATTCATCGTCGATATGTGAGTACATTTTTTAAAGTCGTTAGTACAATAAAGTACAATTTTTTCATGGATATGTACCGCATTAAAATTAAGGTAATCTTCCATGGTCGTGCTAAAGAGGATGACACCATTTTTTTTTAGTTTCTAAAGCTATATCTATACCTAGGTAAAGGCTAATTTTAATGCGAGTCATATTCCGTATGCAAAATTTTGATACACCAGCCGCTTCAAGCGAAGGGGCTTATGCAAATTAACATACGACGGATATTCGGCATTTCAGAGTTTGAAATATAAATAGGAAAGTGGGTGATAATGTAGATGAAGTAGGAATATTAATATATAGTATTCATAACACGAAACAACAATATTTGGTCGTGGAACTTGTGGGGTTAGGCCTCCGAATCACATATTAATCACAATAATTCATAAATCAACTAGCTGACCCAGCAGACGATGTCCTGTCTTAACTAAGACTCTTTATAAAATTGAACTTCTCATATTAGGCGTGATAGCTCTGAACTAACCGTGATGTGCAGCAAGGGCTTCTGTCAATGTTATGTCAAACACAATAAGATTACATTAAAATGTATATTTTGTCAAAAGCGCTAAGGTCATATAGAAAATGTAATATTGTGGTAATATATTCTTATATTTTATACATTTCCGCGCAATTTTACTATTTTTTTCTTTTATAAGAATTTGGTGGAATAGGTAGTATGTAGTTATCACAATAAATACCTTTCACCAGTATATAGTCCTCTCGATGAAATAATGAAAACGAGTAGGTATAGTCACTTGAATTGTTTATTGGTTTACAAGAATGAATAGAAGGCACAGTGGATTCACAAGCACAAAAGAGTTATAGAGAATGAAGAAGTGAGATGAGAGAAAGCACAGATAAATAGATAGCACTTAAACTTAGTCTTTACAAGCGAGTATATAGCGGTGCGTTAGCTAACAAGGTAAGATGCAAAAGCAGCGTGCATTCGCCGTCGCGATCAAGTAGCCACTGTCGCTAAGCTAGGTGCGCCCGCGCACCTCGCTGTAGTACATAACGACTAGTGATGTGGTGCGAGTCGATAAGTTGATATCGAATTGCTTGTAAGTGTACCTGGTATGGTGTAACAGATATGTATAATATATTATGATAAGATTTTATTTGTATGTGCGAATGTGAATGAGTGATGTATGTTTGTGTGTGTGTGTGTGTGTGTATAGTAAATATTTAGGATAAGTTAGTTAAGTCTTAAGGTAAGTATTTATAAGTATACATTAGGTATAGGATTAAATGTAAATATTATTTATATTATTGTTAGGTTAATTGATGATGTAGGAAAGTAGCCTACACCACCCCCCTCCAGAGACCGTCAAGGGCGATAAAAATCTGTGAACTTCACCCTGCGCCCAGAACGAGTGATATACTCTTTCTGGACTTCTGAAGTCGGTTCTTGAGTTAGGTCCGACAGTATATAGGCTGGTTTAATGCGGTCTATAGATACTGTGACCTCTTTGCCCTTTTGCAAAATTTTAAAGGTTTTGTCAGATCTAGCCAACACTTTATGTGGACCCGAGTATGCCGGCTGAAGCGAACCACGTAAGGCGCCTTCGCGAAGAAATACGTATTCGCTGGTTGCCAGTTCTTTGAATACGAAGGTTTTAGGCTTACAGTGGCGTGATGCTGGACATGGCTGCAACTTTTCAGCAATTTTATGCAGTCGAGCTGAAAATTCCGACAGGTCCGATGTTCCGGTGGTAGTTGGCTCGAAAAATTCGCCAGGTAGCCTTAAGGGTTCTCCGTAAACTAGAGCAGCAGGAGAATTTTGGAGGTCCTCCTTAAAAGAAGCTCTTATCCCTAGTAGGACCCAGGGTAAAGACTCAGTCCATCTGTCATTTGCATGGCAGACTATTGCGGCCTTAAGCTGCCGGTGAAAACGTTCCACCATGCCATTGCAAGCCGGATGGTACGCAGTTGTGCGCTTATGTTCGAAGCCAGCTATCTTGGAAAGGTGTTCAAACAAGGCCGACTCGAATTGGCGGCCACGGTCTGTAGTGATCTGAATGGGACAGCCAAAGCGACAGATCCAGGTGGATAGTAGGGCTTTGGCAACAGTTTCCGCGGTTATGTCCTCTATCGGTACTGCTTCCGGCCATCGTGTAAAACGATCAACGGCCGTAAGACAGTATCGAAAGCCTTGAGAGATAGGTAGGGGACCTATCAGGTCAATATGAATCTGCTTAAAGCGCACGCGAGGTAGGTTAAAGGTGCCAAGAGGAGCAGTAACGTGACGACTGACCTTTGCTCGTTGACATGAAATACACGCTCGCGCCCACTCTCTGCAGTCCTTACGTAAACCGGGCCATATAAATCTCTCCGCAATTAATTTAGCAGACGCGTTGGGCCCAGGGTGACTTAACGAGTGCAGGGAATCAAAGACATCTCTACGGTGAATTTTGGAGATATACGGCCTGGGAGTCGATGTACTAGTATCACAGTACAAAGCTGAACGACTTCCAGGTATGTGAAGCTTCTCTAATCGCAGAGAAGTGGATCCATCAGCCACTAACTTATGAAGTTCGGAGTCACCTGATTGGCTCTGTGCTAATGTCTCGAGGTTGACTGGTGCTCGCAGTTCCTCGATCCGGGACAAAGTATCGGCGACAACATTGTCTTTGCCAGATATGTGTCGGATGTCAGTGGTGAACTGCGAGATATAGTCAAGATGTCTATACTGCCTTGGCGAACAGTTTTTCTTCCTCTCGTGGAATGCAAAACTAATCGGTTTATGGTCAGTATAGACAACAAAGTGTCGAGCCTCGAGCATATGCCTAAAATATTTTATACCCTCATAGATGGCCAACAATTCCCTGTCATAAGGTGAATAATTTACCTGTGACGGGCTGAGCTTCCGGGAGAAGAAGGCTAATGGCTCCCAGGCGCCATCTTTGTGTTGCTGGAGGACTGCGCCGATTGCCTTATCTGAAGCGTCAGTTACCAAGGCAAGACTGGCGGCACAGTCAGGATGAGCTAATAACGCGGCATTAGCGAGACTGTCCTTGCACGAATTGAAGGCAGTAAGGGCATCATCGGTAAGATTGATAGGATGTGACCCTTTCACCGTACCTATCAGTAGTGCATGCAGTGGAGCCTGGATTTCAGCAGCTCGGGGAAGAAATCTCCTGTAGAAATTAAGCATTCCCAGAAATGCTTTGAGCTGACGCACAGTTGTGGGAATAGGGAAGTCTTTGATTACCTGCACCTTGGAGTCAAGAGGTTTCGAGCCACTCTCGGAGATGCAGTGGCCTAAAAAAGTTACTTCCTTCGCTCCAAAAAGGCACTTGGATGTGTTCATGAGCAGTACGTAGCTCTTCAGCCTGCTAAAAACTTGGCGAAGATGTTGCTCATGTTGGACTTCGTCCTTTGAAAAGACCAAAATGTCATCAAGGTAGCAATATACGAAGTCGAGGCCTCTGGTGACTTCATCTATGAAGCGCTGAAAGGTTTGCCCAGCGTTACGCAGACCATAGCTCATAAATGGGCACTCAAAAAGCCCAAAAGGAGTCGAAATGGCAGTCTTCGGAATGTCATCTGAACTGACAGGTATCTGATTATACGCCTTAAGTAGATCCAGGGTGCTAAAAACTTTGCAACCCACAATATTATGCGCAAAATCTTGGATGTGTTTAATCGGATACCTGTCTGGCACAGTGCGGGCATTGAGCATACGGTAATCACCGCACGGACGCCAGCCGTTATTTTTCTTTGGTGCTAGATGAAGAGGCGACGACCAGGGGCTCTCCGAGGGTCTGACTGTACCGTTGGCGAGCATGGCCTGGAACTCCTGTTGAGCAATCTTTAATTTATCAGGCGCTAGACGACGGGGATTACAAGATACAGGCGGTCCTGGAGTAGTGCGTATATGATGGACGGTATTGTGTGAAATTGTGAGTTGTGTGCCTGAAGGTCGTGTGATCTCGGGGAATTCTTCTAGAATTTTATGGTACCGAGAGACACCAGACAAAACCTTAACAGATGCTACGTTACTATTGGTTACTACACTGGCTACAGTTGACATTGAAGTTGTAGAATCTAATAGACGTTTATTGTGACAATCAACAATAAGAGCGTAATAATTTAAAAAATCTACACCAATGATGGGTTTAGTTACGTCTGCTACAACGAAACGCCAACTAAATAGTCTACGTAGGCTAAAGTCTAGGTTTAAGTGAATATAACCGTAAGTATGGATGCTAGTACCATTCGCTGCACACAACTTATACTCCGTCCGAGCACGACGATCGCCGACCATGGACCGGGGAAAGACGCACAGGTCGCTACCAGTGTCGACCAAAAATTGCACCTTTGAAGAACGATCTGTGATGAACAGGCGACCAGAAGAAGTAGGAGGGCAATCATTGGTCGCCATTACTGACCGCCCCTCGCGTTTCCCGCCGTGAAGTCGCAGGGTTGGAGACACTTCGCAGCCTTTTCGCCGAATTTGTTGTGGTACCAGCATATCGGGTACTTGCGGTAGTTTGACTGGGACCTATTGGACCTTGATGAAGATCTGCCGCGGGAGCTGGTATGCCGTGATCGCGCTCTGCTACTCCTCATTGAAGATTCCAATCTCTGGAACTGCCTTCGAAGCTCTGCGACTTCTCTGGTGAGTTCGTCCACGGCTGAGCTGGGGCCAGGTTTGCTTACAGCTGCTGATACTAACGGTGTTTGGGTGGCCAGGTCGTGGATACGATCAGCGAGATCCGCTAAATCATCAAGAGCACAGGAAGTCGGCTGACCAGCGAGCACTGTTTGTATTCCATGCGAGAGTCGACTGACCCATATGGTTTTCAAGACATCATCGGGAATATCCACTGCGAGACTTTTGAGGTGGCGGAGAAATTGTGAGGGTTTTCGATCTCCAAGCTCCTCGTGCATTAACAACTGCTTTAGTTTTTTTTCTTTAGACGCCGTAAGTCGCTTAATAAGTTCGGTTTTCAATTTTATATATTTATCCGTAGCTGGTGGCTGGATAATTATGTCCTTCACCTCTCTAGATACTTGGTTATCCAGCTGACCGATGACATAATAAAATTTGGTGGAGTCGCTGCTGATACCAGAAATGGCAAATTGACCTTCCACTTGAGAAAACCAAATTTCAGGTTCTTCAGACCAGAACGGTGGGACTCGAATACCAACTTTGAAAACATCGATATTTTTTATCGACTGACTCCCCTCACTAGTATCCGATCCAGTCTCAGTGCCACGTGCTTGTTTTGAATCGCTTCCCATGGTTCTTCTCGGGGTCACCAGTTTGGTGGAATAGGTAGTATGTAGTTATCACAATAAATACCTTTCACCAGTATATAGTCCTCTCGATGAAATAATGAAAACGAGTAGGTATAGTCACTTGAATTGTTTATTGGTTTACAAGAATGAATAGAAGGCACAGTGGATTCACAAGCACAAAAGAGTTATAGAGAATGAAGAAGTGAGATGAGAGAAAGCACAGATAAATAGATAGCACTTAAACTTAGTCTTTACAAGCGAGTATATAGCGGTGCGTTAGCTAACAAGGTAAGATGCAAAAGCAGCGTGCATTCGCCGTCGCGATCAAGTAGCCACTGTCGCTAAGCTAGGTGCGCCCGCGCACCTCGCTGTAGTACATAACGACTAGTGATGTGGTGCGAGTCGATAAGTTGATATCGAATTGCTTGTAAGTGTACCTGGTATGGTGTAACAGATATGTATAATATATTATGATAAGATTTTATTTGTATGTGCGAATGTGAATGAGTGATGTATGTTTGTGTGTGTGTGTGTGTGTGTATAGTAAATATTTAGGATAAGTTAGTTAAGTCTTAAGGTAAGTATTTATAAGTATACATTAGGTATAGGATTAAATGTAAATATTATTTATATTATTGTTAGGTTAATTGATGATGTAGGAAAGTAGCCTACAAGAACCTTTTCCTGGCAATAACAAACACAACAAAAGAGAATTACTGAAATAGGTCCAACAATTCACCCGTGATGCCGTGACCAAGTGAAATAGGGATTCATTTTTATATAAATCAATACATCGTTAAAAATTCGATGAGAAAAAACAAAAGAAGGTTATGACAGCATTGGCGCGCCTGCCAGTGGCGACTCAAAGCTCCTCCACGGAGTACGCTGCAAATAGTTTTTATCATGGAATATTACTTATTGTGATTCATAACGCCACATCCTATTGGACGCCCTATAATAATCGCAATTTAACATTGTGTGTTTTTGTTTGCTGAGTACAATAAGAATAAAGGAGATTCAGTTTTTGAGTATAAAAAAACACATAGAAGTAAGTGTTATATGATTTAGTACGCATATATATATTTTATGTTTTTCTATGATAAGTTTACTGACGAGTATAGACAACGTAGGCGCACAGTGTGGCCATTATTTGGCATTCAAGAATTTTGCTGGGATGAAAAAGCGATAGAAGCTTAATATGGATAGGAAAATCTAATTCTATACTGAAGTTTATTTAGATATAACAAAGCATGTACCAATAGTGAATGTCATGTAAAGCTAGGCACTTATGTAATTCAAGCTATTTTTATATATAATTCTTATATCTCCTGAGAAAATTGCACAGATTTTCTAATTTGAGGAAGTGGCAATGTGCCGTGAAACTTAAACTTAACTTAAAATTCCGAAAATTACATCTAAAAGTGGCTTTTTAATAGGTCACGCTATTCTACAGTTTATACTTTACTACTATTAGTTTCTTGGCTCTACATTTTCTCCAATAAATATTTCATTATTTGATTCCGTCATTCATCATACATGGTTGTTTGTATTATTTTTGAGAAGATGTATATTCTATTTGAAAAAAATAGCCCTCGGGATACACAAAGCATGTTGCCGGTATGTTTATTTAGTGTCATAATAGAACTGAAAATAGAACTTTGTGTTTGTGTTGATCTTTTAATCTAACTTTTAAATGATAATTTGAAAGTTTTGAAATTTGAAATCGGAAACCAGCTCTGGTCAGCTTAATCTGCCAGAATATAAATAGCAAATGTAGATAGAGGAATGAATTCAGATCTTCACGACCGATTTTCACCACGAAGACCGCGCAAAAAGTATTGAACATTTGACTGAAGTTGATTTTATTTATTTAAAACTTCAGCACTATAACAGTACATAGGCGGACTTATTGCTACATGTATTCGCTACCAATCTACCATAGGGAGGTGCAGAGACAATGTAGTAGTTGGACTATAAAAGAGGCTGTATTTGAGGAGTTAGAATAACATATAAGCTGTAAAACATTATGCTACGACCCGCTGGAGTAAAGTAAAACTACGGGTTTCCCTGCAATGAAATTGGGTTTAACTCTTGTGCCGCAGCTTATGTGGTGGCTGCTGGCCCTAATACTGCAGTATTATTATAGTTGGCATGCTACATTAAAACGAGGAAGTTTAAGGATTTCATGCCAAAATCTATAGAATATATTTCGCAATTAATGATAGTTTCTGTTCTAAATATTTATCGTTTTGCTAACAAAGAAGTTGAAATATATTTAGCGCATTGCATATTCTGAATACTGTAAGTTTATGTTGGCTGCTAGCGGATTGTGGAACGATATTTGCTTTTGTTTCCATTTTATTTCATAACATAACATTCTCGGAATCTTTAGGCCGATCTATTTGTAAAATGAGTATTATAATAATAATATCATCATCGTCATCAGCCCCTATATCATCCATTGATGAACTTGGTCCTCCTTTGGTTGGGGTTTTGCCATTGTCACCATATTTGGCACTCAAATTGTTGACCTACGTATTATCTATGCTTACTTTAGCATTTTATTATATTGTTTAGGTTATAAATAAATATTATATAAATAACTGTAAAATATAGTAGAACAGATAGACGGACGAATTATTAAAATCCGCAAAATATGTCATTCATACATCGTGATTAGCTTAGTGATTCTTTTGTTAGTTTTAGTGTTAAACATTATGATTATAACAAGTATAAGTGTATGTAAATACCGAAGTGCTGAATACACTTCATTATTTTATATGCGTAGTATACACGCTGCTGCCTGTTGCTTTTTCGAATACTTAACAAGGGGTACCAGTGTGCTATTGTCATACATAGATAATGGTATAAAATCGGGACCACCGGCGTAACGTACTTTACAATGCCGGAAGGTAGACCGTCGACCAACCTACCCAGACCCTAAAAAGAAATCTTTAATTTAAAAAAAAAGGATTCTCGTCCAGTGCAGTCATCAAACCCCGTCTCAGAGGTTTTCCTTACTGGGTTACTAAGGTATAAACTTAAAGCTTATAATTTCGTCACATTTTCATAACACACGACAGCGACAAATTTTCAGGTTAGTTAGCACCGACATAATTATATTCCTTTTTGTTTTTGTAAATAAATTAATTTAATATTTTTAGGCAAACTGTTGTTAGAGTGTTCAATGAGATTGCCTGGGAGAGCTTTTCTATACTTCAGTAAGGTTCCCAGAGCATGAGACATGAGGCTAGCGTCTATGCACATGATTTTTTTAAACTCAGACTCTACAGCGACTAGACAAAAAGTGATAATTTAAATTTGAAAATTGATTCTTGAGCGATAACATTGCGCCATTGGACATTTGGGCACATGATACATACGCGATGTATGATGCTATGGTATTTTTAGGTAAAATATAGCATCATGTAATACAATTAGCTGTCTACATATATTTTTTTAAATAAAATTTTAGGTCATAATATCATTGTGTAATTAGTCATGTGCGCAAGTGACTTCTAGCCGAGTTTAATTCTAGCAATACTCACCTTAGACGCAACTGCCCGTTTTTGGAAATGAATGGATGTATGTGTCCACCCGTTAAGTCTCTTCAAACTATCCTGATACTAAGAAGAACATACCGATAGTAGCGCATTACTACTATCTTCAAATATACCTTAACTTCCGATGACAAAAACTGAACCTTAAAGACTTTCGAGGCATTTCCATTTTAATATCCCCGAACAATTTTATTCAGGTTACTCTTGCCGTAACCTGAATAACTTACGACTAGAGTAACCTGAATAAAATTGTTTGAAAATGAAAATGAAAACGTTTATTGATAATGTAGACGAATCGATCGTACTTATTATAAGTCAAATACAATGATAATGAAAAAAAAAACAATCTTAACTAATAAATTAGTTTACATTTCAACAATAATGTTATTAAATTTATTAATATTGTTATGGCATGTTCGTAATTAATCGCTTATTATAAAATATAATTGAGATCAACCAGCGCGGGCTGGGATCGGGTCTGAAGCATAGAACGCGTCGTGAGCCTCGCCTTGCGAGGACGACCCGTTCTATGCTAGCTTAACTACTAGCTAACTAACCTATCCTAGCTTCCTACGAGTCTTTCTCTATCTACCTACGGTGTGAGAAGAAAGACTACCTATAAGAAACTCCGAGATCATTCTTTTTGTCATCTTTTAAAGTCTTTGATTAATAATTTTTTACATTGTTTAAACATTTTTAGTATCTAGGTTAGTGATCCCCATACATCGATATGTAGGCACTCATACCAGGAAAGTGTGAAGACAACAATGATAATTTCAAGTAGTCGAGTACAAAGAGCGCTCCCCCAGATTTACATATATAGAAACATGCCTACAATCTGATCAGTTGTCTTGCGTATATTTTAAGAGTTCGAAATTTATAAAGTACATAGCATTGACTTAATTTGATTGCCAATTCGGTAAGATAGCTAAAGGATGCCAGTCTGCCGCAATGAGACCGATGGATTCATCCGCCAAACATCTCCATCATCCATATATTCTTTAATATTATAGTAGCCACGAGTCATAAGGACCTTTTTCACATACTCTTTGAATCTATGGTCTGGCAAAGCTGTCACAATTAAAGGAAGTTTATTATAGAATCTAATACAATTTCCAAGAAATGATTTACTTGTCTTATTTACTCTATAAAAAGGTGTAATGATCTTATCTTTATTCCTAGTGTTAAAATTATGTACGTCCTTCTTTTTGCTGAATTTATTTATGTTTTTACGGGCGTAAACTATATTTTGGTATATGTATTCGGAAGGCACGGTAGGTATCCTTCTATATCTATATAGGTATACTTCTGGAGATCCCGCGGTACCATATTGGCCGCGGGTGCCGTAGGGGAGCCGGATTGCTCATGCGTACCCGACCCCCGCCAACGGCGGATCGAAGGAGTGTCCGGGAGGTTTTAGTGGTGTAGGGTCCTCTCCTCGTGGTATGACTTTAGCATACCACGCTATGGAGAGGGCGAGTCCCACATATCCCACCGCCAGCGCGCAAATACGCTGCAGCGGTGGTGGGAATGCGTCAATGCATTTCCCCCCGTACAACAAAAAAAAAAAAAAAAAAAGATATATTAACTTCTTTAAATAGACGACGAAGAGAATCACGGCTTCTTTTTTTATAAATAGCACGGATTGCTCTCTTTTGCAGTATGAAAATACTTTGGATATCTGCGGCCGATCCCCATAATAGGATCCCGTATGACATTACACAATGAAAGTAAGCAAAGTAAACTAATCTAGCTGTTTCTATATCAGTCATTTGTCGGATTTTCCAGACCGCATAAGATGCAGAGCTAAGTTTTTCAGATAGTCTTTCTATATGTGGTCCCCATAGCAACTCAGAGTCAAGAGTAATTCCTAAAAAAATTGTTGATGGAATTAAGCTTAATGGCTCCCCATTTAATTCTACATTAGGAATGTTATTCGACACATTTGGTAATGAAAATTTAATATATTTCGTTTTACTTGCATTAAGAAGGAGATTATTGGCGGAGAACCATTCCGAGATTAAAGCGAGTGTGCGATTTAACTCTGTAACACTTTTGTCTTTTCTATTTACATTAAATATAAGGGATGTATCATCTGCAAATAAAACTATATCGCACACATTTTTGACAACATTTGGAAGATCGTTAATGTAGATTAAGAACAAAAATTGTACCCTTGTGGAACTCCTATTTTGACAGTAGAACCTTCGGAAATTACATTGCCAATAGATACTCTTTGTTCTCGACCTGTTAAATAAGATGTTATAAGATTTTGAGTTTGAGGATGGGATTACCCTCATGGGAATATCGTCAAAGGTAAAAGAATATTAAAAAAGCCGGCCAAGTGCGAGTCGAACTCTCGCACGAAGGGTTCCGTACTAGTTGCAACTTTGATCGATGTTAATAATAGTTGATTGAATGAAAGGTAAATTGTGGTTTACGGTTTATGACGTATTAAAAAAAAATACTTACTTGATCTCGTTCAAACCAATTTTCGGTGGAAGTTTGCATGGTTATGAACATCATATATTTTTTTAGTTTTATCATTCTCTTATTTTAGAAGTTACGGGGGGGGACACACATTTTACCACTTTGGAAGTGTCTCTCGCGCAAACTATTCAGTTTAGAAAAAAATGACATTTGAAACCTTAATATAATTTTTGAAGACCTATCCATAGATACGTATGGGTTTGATGAAAAAAAAAAATTTGAGTTTCAATTCTAAGTATGGGGAACCCCAATTTTTTTTCTATTTTTGTGTGAAAATCTTAATGCGGTTCACAACATACATCTACTTGCCAAGTTTCAACATTATAGTTCCTATAGTTTCGGAAAAAAGTGGCTGTGACATACGTACGGACAGACAGACAGACAGACATGACGAATCTATATGGGTTCCGTTTTTTGCCATTTGGCTACGGAACCCTAAAAATGGTACTATTATTTATTGTTTACGTATGAACAAAAATTTATTTGAGATTATCGTAACGAGACCTTTCATTTGATAAATTACACAGTAAGATCTGTAAAACTTTTTTAATTTCCAAATTTGTCCCTCGAAAATGACCGTTATTTAAAAAAAATATTACTTTGCACATCTTTGTTTGGAATATAGGGTCATGTGAAATTTGGTTGGATGTTGTATTACCATCCAACCAACCAAATTTCACGTGATTTGGTCCAGTAGATTTAGAGCAAATGGACTGAGACAGACGGACAGACTTTTTGTACGCAACTCGAAAAACAAATCTTAGTTCTTAATATTGCTATATGTACATAATAATAATTGTACAGATAGCAATTCAAACTGGCCATATTAGTAATTTACTGCGCTCGAACTATTAACTAGGTCTTCCGAGACTTGTTAAGAACATTGAAGACATTACTATAGGGATTTGGAGTTTGATTCTGGCCTTGTTTGCTACCAAGTCTTATTATTTGCTGTAGTTAAGGCAGCTGATGCTAATGATAATGAACAGAATATATAAAATATAAATCTCAAGAGCTGTTTAACAAAACGAAGATATAAAACTAAAAATACAAAATCGATCAAAAATATTTCACAATACTGTTCATATTTCATTTTAATCCAACTTTAATTTTATTTGAAACTGATACTTGCTGACCTATCGTAAAAAAATGGTTATATACAACCTTTTGTGTTGGAGGAAGACTTTACAAAATCATAATTCCTGGTAATATAGCTCATCTAGATAACACCCAGAAGAGCTACATGTCTTTCATACAAACAATTTAAAAAAGTCGGGATTGAACTCAACACACCAGATTTTAGTAGCAACAACCATCGCCAATGAGTAAGCTCATTGCTGCTTCAAGCAACCTATTCGCCTAAATAGGACATCAAAAAAGATCTTTATCAATATTAGCAAGATACATAAAAACTATCATACAAATAGAGTTAAATCACACTTCAACAAAGCTACAATAACTTGATTAATTTATGCTGTTGTCCTGAAATAGGCTTCGAGTTCAGTTTATACATCAGACTATACTTTTAATAAAATTATTACCAATATTAATGTAAATAAATTACTTACGATAAACATTAGGTAAAAAATCTAATGTTTATAATATTATTATTAAGACAAATTTGAAATGCATTTTCGTATTGCGCGGATATAGTTTTTCTTCCTTCATTATTCTATCATCTTCTGTCTTCTAGCAGTAAAGTCGGCACTAACACACCTGAAAGTTTGCTCACCTAGATCAAAACACAGGTTAGAGCAACAATTCAGGCCCATCAGTGTACCGTACTGTCTTCTTTTTTCTTTCTTCTGTCTTCATTCTTTCATCTTCTGTGTCTGTTCTTCCATCTGCATTCTCTTTGGCTTTGTAAATGTTATCTTATTCACTTAATTGAATATCGTCAGAAGTAAAGTTACATCCAATGTGACTGCTAGAATCAGAGCGGCCTAACTACAAAGGCTTGAAGGTGGAATTTAAAATATTAAATTTAGTGTTGAAGGTAAGCCGAAACGGACTTCTTCTGCCATCTATTGTCAAAAAAGTAAAACATTTTAGGCCGCTGAGGTTTTGTAGTTTATCAAACACAACAAATACATATAGGTCAATAGTAGCTTAACTGACTGTGACTTATGTATACACTTAGAAATATCGAAAATCATCATTATCATTATCATCAGCCTGTATAACGTCCGCTGCTGAACATGGGCCTCCCCACGCTTGGCAGGCGGATTGGAGTCCGCAGTATTATGTTGTGCCACACAAGGAAACGCTGCTGCCCGTTCTTTATTTTAGATGATGTTATAACAATCGGGACCAACGGCTTAGCGTGCTTTTCAAGGCACGGAGGGTAGTCTCTCAACCAACCAGACCCGGCAAGAAATCTTAGTATTTACACAAATATTTCCTGTCCAGCGTGGGAATCGAACCCACGACCTCCGAGATTTAAAGCGAGCCAAATACCGCTACGCTACGGAGGTTGTCCTATAAAGTATATCAAAAATAAATTAACAAAATACCACTACCAAAAACATAAGTAAGGTCGTCACAGCTCCTAACAAAGAACATGAAATCGCCCTTATTTATAGTTCCCGGTCCTTTCAGTCTTCAATCACTTATTGGTCTGGCCTCCACGCTGATTTCTAGACCAGAACCTCAACAAAGAAGTCCTTGCTGCTATCTCATAAACGGCTCTAATGATTTAAATGAATCTAAACGACCTTTCGTAATTTATCACGCATTAACAATTGGCCAACAACTCGAAATCTCTACATCGCAAATAATACATTTAATTACAAGTTACACAAATATAAATTACAATACAGATAATATCAAATTATAGCCTCGTCTAGTTGTTTATATAACACTCGTAATTATCCATACAAATAAATACAATTGACGTGTCTGTTTGTTATATTAAAATAACAGGTTTTTTGTTCAAAGTGTGCTGAAAGTACTTGCGATAGCAATATACCAAATATTTTGATTTTAATTTTTGTCTGTATATTTTCCATCGTTTGGTTTCCGGCTTAGAAGACCATCCCGTGTCTTTCCGTGGGATGGTCCTGAGTAAGAGGTGACTAAGGGACATATAGCTGATGGACGGGCAGCAGGCTCTATTATGATCTTTATCAACTTACCTCGATCACTAATCCGTCTGCCAAGCGTGGTGAGTTTGGTAATACCCCTCAAGGACTCTGGCTTTTCAAGGTCTGTAAAAAGGAGGCCCATGTTCAGCATTGGATGTAAACGGCCCGATGATGATGATGATGATTTTTGTTAATATTGTCTGTATTTTTGGTCCAGGTGATTTCTAAAACAACTGGACTGATTTATCAAAGGGAATTTTACTTAAAAATAGCTCATGTTAAAAGTAGGAACAACTAGTTTTAACATGACCTATCTTCTATCTTATAAACGTGGCGTCATCAATGGGGCCAACTAGAATACCAGCGCTACATTCATACACAAATGTGTGGATGTAGCATAAAGCTGAAGTTGGTGACTATTTATGGTGCACATGGATTGTCTGAATCGGCTTGTGAATATCCTATCTTAAATTATCCTAAATCAATACCTCATCAATACCTCGGCCATTAAAAAGACTTGAATTGACTCAAGACGCGCGGATTAGTTCTTTTCCGCGCCAACTGAACCACCGTGGCGCTGCCGTCACTTGTTCCGCCCGTTCCCGCCGCATGCGTCGAACAACGTCGTCTTCTCTGAAATCATCTAAAATACTCAAGAAATCTAAGTGAATTCATCAAGACAGTGTGCACACAACATTTAGTGAACGTGTTTGTGTAAAATCAAATAACTGTAATCAAGAAAACTGAGTCGTGTGTGTGACTGCAAACGAACGCCGGCCGGCTACCAAGCAAGTACCTACAGCGAAGGCCGAGGTAAGTACCTACCTACCATCACGGTGTCTTACTTCCCTTCCTACTTCACAAGCCTCGGGTCTCTGGCAAATATCATACACCTCAGCAATTCGTAATTCTATCAAACAAATTAAGAAACAAGAGATGGTGCGTAACCATTGTCAATTAATAAGATTTTGTATATTTTCGGAAAACAGAACAAAAAAAATATAAAATACTATGTTAGAGAAAGATAAAAAGATTTGGTTTGTATTCCACCCAAAAAAAAAACTATAACGCGAATAATACCGCCGCACACAGCTAGTTATAACACAATTTTATGCTACTAGGCTCTTTATTAACGCTGTATAAATAGATCAAGTTTTTTTATCTAGACTTACAAGGTAAGCTGGTATCGCAATACGAATCGCGAATGTCTTTTGGTAACTGATCTCTGTAGAAAGGGTTAAAAAAAATATCAGGTGTCAAGACATTCTAATTTATCAAAAGAAAAAAAGTTGCATATTGATTAACCGAATGGTGACAAGAACATTATGTTATTATTTATTTATTATGTTATGGACAAGAAATATTTGTGTTAATTCTAAGATTTCTTTCTTGGTCTGGTTGGTTGAAGGACTACCCTCCGTGCCTCGGAAAGCAAGTTAAGCCGTTGGTTCCGATTATTATAACATCATCTATGATAATCGTGTATCAAGGAACAGGCAGCAGCGTTTGCTTGTGTGGAACAACATAATACTGCGGTCACCAACCCGCCAGCAATGCGTGGTTATTATGGCAAATACCCTGCCACGGGAGGAGGCCCTTGTTCAGCAATGGACGTTATACGGGGCTGATGATGGAATAATAGGTAGGTACTGTAACGTTGTGACTTTAATTATTATTTACGAAAAAACAAGACCAAAGAGAACAAATTCGATGTCCAATAAATACACGTAAAACGACATTATCAACAATAAAAATCAACATCATTACATTGACACAATGACAGATAAAATGGCGCGAAAAGGCTCCCCGTTTGACATCTGTCAATTATTTCAGTTGTTCGTTCAGAAACGACATAAACGAGTACAACTTATTTTAACAATGTTTGATATTTAGATTGGTTTAGTTACAAATGTTTTGTGTGTATTGTGAAATAATGGTTTGTTAGCTTATAGCGGTTACTGTCGATATCTTGAATCAATATTTTATTAAGTATTTATTTCATAGCGGAGTACATATTTGTCAATTGTGTATTTTGTACTAATATTATAAAGAGGAAAGAGTTGTATAAGTAAGTATGTTTTTTTACTAATAAACTCAAAAGGAGTAGGTACCTACTGGACAGATTTTGATACTTTCAGATTATTTCGCTAGGCTATAAAACTATTGATCGAATAGAAGAAATGGTCATATTGGCTAGCCCAAAACCGATTCGGTCGACAAAGCGTTTGCAATAAAAAGTCACAAATTTGCATTCTTCTTCATCATCCACGGCTGGGCCTCCTTCCTAAGAATTTTGCTATAGTTGATGACCACAGTATTATGTTGCCACACGCAAGAAATCGCATTTAAATGTAAATGTTACCAAATTTGTATTTAATATATGTATTTTAAAAGTTCAGAAACAAAGGCAATTTCATTCGTGCCTCGTACCTGATAATAAGAAAGATTTTCCCATTATAAAACTAGAGCTAGTCCCCGAGGCAGATATTATTATAATACTTTATATTCCCGGAAGATATTACTAATAATACGATGGAGAAGATTGAAATACTACGGGCAGCGAATATAGATCATCAACCCAGAGTACTTAAAATATTTTTGTAGTCATTTATCGATAGTAATTCTAACTGTAATAGTACAATGAATGAGATTTTTTCGTTTGGTCTTACGTTGGTAGCCATGAGGCTTTTGCTACTTCACCGGGCATAAAGGCGAGCAGAGCTCCAGCCTTAATATATGGTTTAAAAACTACAAACTAAGAACCAGCGCAAGAGGGCGCCCCCTGTGGGGCTTGGACCTCGGCTCAGGGCGGTCGCTAGCGATGAGATTTAGGGATTATGACTTTTAGTATTTTAGGGGAGTATTGTGCAACTGTCGCTCTACTTTACAGTTCGCGGACCTCTCGAATTTTGGGTCTACGAGGGCATCGGATGGTTTTTTGCAAACTAAGGGTCAGGAGGACGAGACTATGAATGAGAGTGTGGAGTGTTTTGCACGAAGATTACCTAAAATATGGAAAAGGACTACAAGAACGTTAGATTATCGTGTGTCACTCTCTTCTCTTTATCGAAGGCCAGGGCAACCTTCATGTCTCCCTTTAAGTCTTGTAGGTCATAGTTTCGATCTTCTTAAGAAATCTTTGTGTAAAATTCTTTTTTTTTTTGGGTTTAGGTCTGGGTCAGGTTTCTTATTAGTTTAGGTCCCCCGTGTTCTGATTGTTATAACATCATCTATAACAATCGTGTACATAGGAAGCGAAGCATTCCCTTGTGTGTTACTGGTATCAACCGGTTTGCCAAGCGTGGTACACAGCTTCAGGAGGAACCCTATGTGCAGCAGTCGACGTTACACGGGCTGATGACGATGATGTAGGCCATCTGACCACGCAATTAACACCGAGGATAACATTTAGTCTAAATACTATAAATACATTTTTTTTGACGAGACCAATAGGTAAGACTTCTTCTAATTGGTACAATATTTATTTTTCTTAACTTGGATACAAAACAAAAATCGCTCTAGTTATGGTCTGACATTACCGCAAGACCTATGAGGCATTCAATGAAGTAAGGAATGAATAAATGAACAGTTATGTGATGATATGAAAGATGCATCATTAATTCGACTTGGACAGTTGCGAAATTTTGGCACTTTAGTAAAATGTATAAAACAAGTATTAAGACTCAAATGGAAGTAACATACATTTTATGCGCCATAAATACAATATTTGGATTTCAAATTTTATCATTGCATTACATTATTTACGATAGCATATTAATAGTTTATTTGGTTTATTTTATAGAATTATGTAGGACAAAAGTTGCTTCTATTAACATTATTAACAAGAGCTTAAGTAATTCCAAGTGTATCGTCTAAAGAACAATAGGTGATAAATTGCAGGACAGACCGACGGACGAATTATAAAAATCCGCAAAATATGTCATTTAAACATGATAAGCTACTTAAGTGATGCTTTATTAGTAGTTGTCTAACTCTAAAACATTGTGATTTAATTTTATTTCATTACCATTGCTAGCTAGTCTGTTCATGACAATCGCTCTTTGTGGCACTATCTCCTGTTAAAAGGGCATATTTTTTGGAAGCTCCTATAAACACATCATCATCATCATCATTAGCGTATACAATGGAACGAGCAGCAGCGTTTCCTTGGGTATTACGACATAATACTGCGGTCAAGCGTGGTGACTATAGCAAACACCCTTCCTTCGGGAGGAGGTCCATGTTCAGCAGCGGACGTTGTACGGGGTGATAATAATGATGATCATATTAATACGTTTTGTTTGTAACTCTTTCACGCCAAAACAACTGAACGGAATTGGCGGAAATTTTGCACCGGGATAAGTTGTACGCTGGACTAACAAATGGGCTATGGGCATATGGGCTACAAAACATTACGCTCCGACCCACTGGAGCAGAGTAGCGCGGGTAAACCGCGGGGCACAGCTAGTAATATTATAAGGAGGTAAAGTTTGTGCGGTTGTTGGGAGTAAACTCTGGATCTACTGAACCTATTTTGAAAATTTATCAAAAGCAAGTTACATTATTGGTTCATAGGCTACATTTTAAGAGAGTTATAGGCTTTTTTTAATACGAGGGTGAAATACAGGGGTGAAAACATGAGGGACTGATTCCTTCTAAATTAAGAAAGTTTTGATTATTGTAAGCTCAATTGACAATGCTAAAGTAGGTAACTTTTACATAAAAAACAAGTAAACCCATCAAACTTTATTTGTTACACAAAACTTACATCCGACACTCAATTTCAAGTTTTACGGCAGCCATATATTTGCCTCAGAAGTACTCAGAACTAGAATTGTTCAAGATGAAATATTAAATTTATGAAGCCATGCAAGATAGTATAAGTATGCGAACTTTATGTTTATTTTTACACAATATATTGTATTAAAAAGGGTAGCCGGAGTACTCTGGATGCGAAAGGCGAAGAACCGGGTGTTATGGCGTAAATTAGGAAAGGACTATGTCCAGCCGTGGACAGAGATAGGTGGATTGATTGATTGATTGATTCTATTGAGAAATATTATGAACCCAAAAATGGTGTTCGGGTTGATGTGAGTGGGGTTCGAAAAAACATTTTTAATCCGCGTTGTACCGCGACAGAAACTTTTCATTTATTTAAACAATGAATTTACGATCTTGTCAGAAAGTTATTTGAGATAATCTCCATGCTTCAATGGGCTGCCTGTAGCTAATGCTACTGATTTAACTATTAGTAGTCTATGAACCATGAATGATTTGATTAAAAGTTTTTCATACCACGCTATTCGTATGTACCTACATGATTTTTTATAATTTTAAATTTTTGACTTACATCTCTTTATCACTGAGGGTACGATATTTTCATTTCTAGTTCAAATATTCGCGTTCAACAGGTCACCAATGAAATACTCGCGGGATTGCGATGACAAATTGATATGTCTGTGCAATTTATAACGGCATAACGCGTTGTTTTTCATGTTTTGCAGCTATCAACAGCAGCGAACATACATAACAGAATGATTTGTGGATTTTCAATTCGCAAAAGTAGAGATTAGTTAAGTTGATATGTACATAGTTTATTAGATAAACGTATCTTACTAATATTATACAGACAGCCTCCGTAGCGTGGTGGTATTTGGCTCGCTTTAAATCTCGGAGGTCATGTGTTCGATCCCCACACCGGACAAGAAATCTTAGTATAAATTCTAATATATCTTTCCGGGTTTGGTTGGTTGAGGGTCTCGGAAAGCATGTTAAGCCGTTGGTCCCGATTGTTATAACATCATCTTAAACAAACGAACCAGGGAACGGGCAGCAGTGTTTCCCCTGAGTATTACAACATTACACTGTGGTCACCAATCCGCCTGCAAAGCGTGGTGACTATGGCAAAAACCCTACGGGATGGATGATGCCTAATATTATAGAAAAGGTTCCCGCGCGCGTTTTCACTCTCGTAACTAAAAAAAACTTTATAATTCAATATAGCCTTTAGCCTTCCTCGACAAAAACAGGCTATCTAACACTAAAATCATTTTTCAAATCGGACCAGCACTTCCTGAGATTAGTGCGTTCAAGCAAACAAACTCTTCAGATTTATATATTAGCGTAGATTATATTTGACATTGGCAACACAAAGCCGTTAAATCTTAAAGAAAATGATTCTATTCTCTCGACACAAATGAGTTTTCCTGATAAACAATATACAAAGGCTATATAATATAATTAGAAACAAATGTATATGATAGGTTTATGAGTAAATGTTGGCACGAAAACTTTATTTATCTTGGCTTGGGTTAATGGATTGATTTTATTCTCATTATATGGGTTGCCTACTTTGAATATTGTACCAAACAATCTTCAAGGAAGATTGGTAAGTTATTATTATAAAAGTATTTTTATTTTTATTAAATATAGGCTTACGTTTTACCATAATCTCGCTTGATGGAAGGCGAAGATAAGGCCTAAGGTGATACACGCTTGCCTAGAAAGTGTCTGTTCACTTTAGCATTAAAGATGTCCAGATTATGGCGTTCCGGAAAAACTGACCCCGGCAGAGAATTCCACTCCTTAGCCGTCCGCATTATGTAAGAAGAAGCAAATCGCTTCGTGCGTATTTAAGGAATTTCAACAACAAAAGGGTGAAACCGCATATAAGGATTATTTGCCGAGTGTTTTGCGCCTTAGAATAGACCCCCCCCCATATCTTCCCATACGTGTCGTAAGAGGGGAGTAAGAGACGTACCTGATGTACTGGCAGCAAGTTACCTACCATCTTAGGGCCGGATTGCTTTTGCGTACCCGGCCCCCGCCAACGGCGGATCAAAGGAGTGTCCGGGGGGTTTTAGTTGTGTAGGGTCCTCTCCTCGTGGCATGAAATAGCATACCACGCTATGGAGAGGGCAAGTCCCCCATATCCCACCGCCAGCGCGCGAATACGATGCAGCGGCGGTGAGAATGCGTAAATGCATTTGCCCACGGAAAAAAAAGTAGTTTGCTCACCATCTTTCTGCGTTCACCAACTCGCCAAGCGTGGTGATTATGGCAATATCCCTCATCGACCATGGCTTGCTCAGGTCAGTTAAGCAGGTTCAGCAGTAGACTTTAACGATCTGTTGAAGAAAATAAGGATGATTAGAAAGAAAGAAAGAATATACATTTATTTACGGCACATACAAGGAAATAAAATTGATAAATACTAAATATTACAGTTATATGCACCATAAATGGGAACTGGTTTCAGCATTAAGCTACATCAAAAATCTAAAAGATCATTGCGCAGCGATGATATTCTAGCCAGCCCCAGTTTTAACGCCACGCATGCCAAACGTCATATAAAAATATATAGATAAAAAATTATAGGACGATTTCTTCAGTTGCTTAAGCCTCGGTACGGATTGAGTCCAATTCCCGTGCCAGACAAAATACTCTGTGTACAAAATCAAAGATTTGTTTCCGGGTATGGTTGTTTTAGGGCTAGCCTCTACTTGCCTCGGAAAGTACGTTAAACCATTGGTTCTAATTGTTATAAAATCCTCTTTACAATTGTTTACCAGTTTCAACTACTAAAGATAATGTATATAATAGAATTAGTTATATGATCACCATCATCATCATCAGCCCGTATAACGTCAACTGCTGAACATGGGCCTCTTCCCGAGGGAGGGTTGGCCCATTTGCCATGCCATTTGCCATAGTCACCACGCTTGGCAGGCGGGTTGGTGACCGCAGTATCAAGGAAACGCTGCTGCCCGTTCGATAAACGATTATTATAGAAGATGTTATAATAATCGGGACCAAAGGCTTAACGTGCTTTCCAAGGCACGGAGGGTAATCCCTCAACCAATCGGATCATAGAATTTACACAAAGATTTATTGTGCGGCGTGAGGATCGAATCCACGACCTCTGAGGTTTAAAGCTAAATACCGCTACGCTTCGGAGATTGTCATTAGGTATATACTATTAATAATACTGCGATCGCCAACCGGCCTGCCAAGCATGGTTACAATGTCCATACAACTGACGGGGAGACACCCTTGTTTAGTCATGAACCTATTACAGGCTTAGATAATGATAAAATTGATCAAGCATAAAAGGAAAATGAATATTATAGTTTTGTTTTTAATAATGATAACATTGATACAACTTAACACGCTATTACCATTCAACAAACCACGCGAACGCAATAACACGGACGCAACAGACATAAATGGGCAATAACTACCTACGTTTTTCGGCAACAATATTCCCCAAAAAGCTTTTAAACTCTGTTGATTTATTCCCATCAATATCCATTAGCCGGCACATTTATATTATAATGTAAACTATCAGATTACCGACGAGTCAGACGGGGACGGGCCATCGATTTTCCTATAGGACACTCCCATGGTAAATTTTAAGCGGCGTTAATTTTATGCCTGGCTGATTTTGTCGGTGGTTCGAGAAACTCCATAAGCTAACGTGGGTTCAATTCTTGCATTGCCAGTTCTTTTTGTTAATTCAATTATTTATTTCCAACTTTGAGAAGATATGAAATGAAAAGCACTTTTTTTTCGGACTGACATACGTAGCCACGAGGCTTTGGCTACTTCACCGGGCATAAAGGCGAGCAGAGCTTGAGCCTAATGGTTTAAAATCTACAAACTAAGCAACCTGCGTAAGAGGGCGCACCCTGTGGGGCTTGGATCTCGGCTCAGGGCAGTCGCTGGCGATGAGATTGCGGGATTATGACTTCTAGAAAAAAAAATTATGGGACTTTTGTGCATCGGTCACTCTACTTAACAGTTCGCAGGCCTCTCGGACTTCGGGTTTACGTTAGATGTTTCTGAAACCTGGTGTTCTGGATCAAATAAAATAAAATCATCGTCATCAGCCCGTACAACGTCCACTGCTGAACATGGACCTCCTCCCGAGGGCGGATTTTGCCATAGTCACCACGCTTGGCAGGCTGATTGGTGACCGCAGTATTATGTTGTAATACACAGGGAAACGCTGCTGGGCTGCTGCTCATTCCTTGGTATACGCTTGTTATAGATGATGTTATAACAATTGGGACCAACGGCTTAACGTGCTTTCCGAGTCACGGAGGGTAGTCCCTCAACCAACCAGACCCGGAAAGAAATGTTAGAATTTACACAAAGATTTATTTTCCGGCGTGGGGATCGAACCCACGACCTCCGAGACTTTAAGCGAGCCAAGTACCGCTACGCTACGGAGGTTGTCAAATTGAACGTTTACAAAAGTAATTTCAGTAACATTTTCAAATTAAAATATGTTAAAGGGTGTCACAACGATTTTATCTTTGTTCACCCCAACGTGACATTAACACTAGAGGGCAGTCAGTAATTACAAAGATAAGTTAAATGTTTTCATTTTAAAAATGTGATAGCTAAATATAGTTATAAGCTTTTCATTCGAAGATGGAATGAAAGCGTACGCCGCAGCGTGCCCACCTCGTGGCTAACATAAATCTGTAAACTCGCATTAAATCGTTGAATAGACCCAAGAATCGTCAACAACTTTATAGCTAGCTAGCTCGTGTAAGTTTGATTGGTGCATTATTCACAAAGACTTAGTAAGTTCCGAGTGATGAACCCCACTCGGCTCGCACAGCGAAAATTGAGGGCTGGACATCATCATCCGACGCCGTGGATCAAAAGGTTAGTCTCAAAATTATTGCTTTTGCCTTTAATCTGGTGAATTCCACATCATAATCGGGACAGTGCTTGATTCCCCTCAATGTAAGGTTTAGCGAACAACCCTACATTTAATTCAACTTTTTTTTTTGTTTCTAACGTAAACTATTATTTTTTTCATTTCAGAGTTATATATAAAGCATCGGATATATCAAGAGAGATTTTTATGGTTATTTTGTCTATATTAATCAATACTCTACTATAAATACTATAGTTTATATATTATTAGTATATATTAATAGTGGCGCAAAACCAAATGTGTCGCTTTTTGATAATGATATTAACGTAAACCTATTACAGGCACTTGCAAATAATCAAAATAATAATTTATTATTAATCGATGTATAATTTTAACATTTATAAATTAGCATATTAAGCAGTTATTTTAGTTATTGTTCTTAACTTTATTATTCAACTATATTGTGTCCAATAGCTTGTTCTGTCTATATTAAATTATATTAAGAACAATTGTCATTATTTGGGCGGACCATGAGTATGTAACGACGGACGCGCTTTAATGCTACCACCGGATCCAATACGCCCCAACTGAGAAGATCCAGCGAAACAAACTCAGTGGGTTATTCTATTATATTATAGATAATATATATATTCTATTATAGATCATTTTGCTTTGGATAACATTTCCTTTTTCGGTCACTATTAAATTAAAGCAGCGATTTGTTTACATATTTATTTTGGGTAATATATAATGTATGATTCCCACGACGATGGAAACTACAATAGTGGCAACAGTATGGCTAGCATAATATAAAAAAACAAGCTTCCCGCGCGCGGTTTCACCCGCGTAACTCCAGTTTCCGTGGGAACTTCATAATTAAATAAAGCCTATATTAATCAGTGATAATGTAGCATTCAAATGGTGAAAGAATTTTTAAAATCGGTCCCGTACTTTTTGAGCCAATTCGTTACAAACATACAAATCGTTCCTCTTTATAATATTAGTATAAGTATATTAGTATTAGTATAGACAAGGAATACAATACTAAATAGAAATCTATTAAGCAGTTAAGCTGACATGGCGTGCACAACATACTCGTAACGTTTCCCGGCATAATTGGGTAGCCATAATTATAATGATTACCTTGTTTAAAGGAATTACTCATTTAATAGTAGTTATTAAATATGAGTGCCTCGTTGCTCTATCGGTAATGTGTTCGAGTAGATCTAGCGAGGTACTAGGTTCCAGTCTAGGTCAAGCAATAAAATTTGTTACTAGAAAATTTCTCTAGAGATAAATTAAATACCAGCTAGAAACCAAGAAGCTGGTGGTGTCTCATCCTCGTTCTCCGAGGATAAAACGTTAAGATTTTGATCCAGTACCTGATATCTCACCGGTCAGAACGGCGAAACCGTCGCTTATACTTTGGACGGACATATATAGTTAGCCGCAAGGCATTTCTATCTTAACGGGCATAAAGAAGAGTACTCCAACCTTAATAAATGGTTTAAAAACTACAAATTAAGCAACCTATGCAAGACTGCCGTTTTTGCAGGTTCAAGCCCCACACACCTGTGGGGCTTGAACCTGCAACAACATCCCACTGAGTAAAGGGATAGAGAATGCATTTATGTTTGAATACACACTTATGCGCAGATAAAGTGCCTTGTCTGGCATGCCAAAGAAACTTAACTTTGTCTTACACAGTCGGGTAAATTAATTATTATACTTACTTTAATGTTTATAGAAATTACTAGTAATATTTGTACAAATTAAATATGAAAGAAGCAAGTCGCAGCAACTATATCAAAGTGTGCAAGAAATCTCGTCCGTTATTCATACAATTAAACACTGTAAAGCTCTTAAGAGGTAGAAATGAAAGCGTTTTTACCGCATTTAAATATTAAATTACATTCACTGGTTTAAATAAGTTGGTTACTTTAAGAACGTTTTCGTTAAATACTGATACCTTAACAGTATGAGACTCGCTTTAAGTCTTGGAAACTTTGCTTAAAAGCAAAGCTTTCTTTTCCGGTCAATTGAAAAGGAGCCTTTCAATGTGCTTTCCAAGGCACGGAGGTTAGTGCCTCAACTAATCGGACCCAGAGAGGAATTTAAGATATTACACAAAGATTTCTTGTTCATTGAGAGGATCGAACCCACTACCTCCGCGACTTATAACGCAACAGAGATTGTTACAACACAATATTTCATTCATCAACCGAACTACCAGGCGTGGTGTCTATGCATTTGGCAAATATCTTCTTCCGGAGAAGAAGACGTTTGCTTCCACGTTCAGCAGTGGACTTTATATGGGAAGATGATGATGATGATGATACCTACTACCACCATCGGTAGTAATATTAATACAGTAGACTCCAGATTTTCCGCGGGATTGACTGGCATGGATACTGCGGATAATCGAATTTTGTAAATTACCGATTAATGGTTAAACAAAGGCCGAAGGCACTAAAAAACAACACAAATAGGGCTTTAAATAAGTTTATTATACTATAAAAGGACGTATCTGGTAACAAATTCAATTAATTTATATATGTATATAGTTCTATATGTATATTTGTGATTTACGAAAAAACCTTCCATTTTATAAAAATGTCTCCTACAGCCACCGCGGATGGATTATCCGCGGTGGCTGTAGGAGACAAAGGAGGCAAAGCGAATAAACCGCCCACGGCTAATCGAGAGTTTACTGTTTAGAAGTCACGATGAAAACTCAACTCAAATGGTGATTGACCCAAAAACCTGTCTCTACCAAATATATCCCTCAAATATAGCAATATTCACTTAACTATTCGTTATTCTAACATGTCCTGCAGCCACACCACGAACATAAGCATCTAGGTTAATATCAAACCGCGCCTTCATTTCGCGTGACCAGCACACTAAGGGTAATTGAATAAAGCGATATACCTATTTCATCCACTTAATAGGTCATAGAGTAGATAACAGCGGAGGTAGCAGGTGTAATTACTGAGCGTTTGACGCGCAATGTTAATTATCAGGCAATGGGAAAGCTATAGAATGCTCTCTGGAATTGCTATTAGCTCAATTAAGTCTTTATGTAATTATGGAGGTTAAGATTGTATAAAAATAGTGCCCTATGTGTGATTAAAATTTACTTTTTGTTTTTGCTTATTGGATATGTTGTATGCAATAAACTTCATTACATTTAGTATAAAATATACAATGAAAAACAGATTTGATACGACAGAATTTAGTTTACTGTAATCGCCCTGTATTTTGAATTTAAGTTCAAAATACTTCTGACATTAGCAATTCAGAAACACACAAAATGATGATACTCCTTACTTTATGCCCCTATAATTATGTTGTTAAATATGACATATTAATTAGAGTAAAAATTTTCGGCACAGCACACGCTAATTTGCCGAAGGGCATTCGACCCGTATATCAACATGGAACACGTCAAGCGAGCAATTGTTTAGAGTACGCATTTCCTCTTTAGTGGCATGCTTTTTTATTGGACGTGAGTGAGATAGACAGTATTTTCAACCTCTTCTATTTAGTATGTAGGTAACTATAATGGTTTTTGTTCGCAAACGACATTTTCTTGTAGACTTGACAGCCTCCATAGTGTCGTGGGCTCGATCCCCACGCAGGACAATAAATCTATGTATAAATTATAAGATGTCTTTCGGGGTCTGGATAGTTGATCTGTACCTCGGAAAGCACGTTAAGCCGTTGGTCCCGATTATTATAACATCATCTATACCGGGAACGGGCAGCAGCGTTTCCTTGCGTGTTACAATATAATACTGCCGTCACCAACCCGCTTTCCATGCGTGGTGATTATGGCTAAAAAAACCCTCCCTCGGGAAGAAAGAATGTCTGTTTAACAGTGGACTTTGTACGGGCTGATGATAATGATGATATTCTTGGACTAATAAAGATACTTAAAAATACACCTTTATAATAAATTTCCACCCGCACCATCTCTTAGGAAAGGCCGAAAATAGCTTAGTTTATCGTTTTTAATCTTTGCTCGACTGGTGAAGTAATTAAACCTCGTGGCTAACTCCCCGTGTTCATCATAAAAGTGCTTAATTTCTGTCATACGTTCACGTTGCGTACTGTCACCTCCGTAGGTAACAACTCTATGTTTAATGATGTTATCTAACTGTTTTGTTCAATTGAGGGTAAAATATAGTTGAATAGATGTACGATAGATGATGGGTTCAGTCAATTAATCTATTTGCAGTAGTTTTTGTAAACACGCGAAATACTTTTAATTGGCAATAATGGATAATTCCCATACTTCTTCAACTTCTAATTAATCATTTATACGTTTAATTAATACATTGTATATTGTTTTATAATTATTTATGTATTTCGTGTTTTGAAATAAATTGGTGAGCTAGTAACCGAACACCAGTGGCTCTGTGGTTATGGTAGTCCTGTTGTTCTGAGTTTGATTATCACCCGGGACCATTATTTGTAAGAACCATAGATAGTTGTTCGGAGTATGAATTTTGTTGTTTTGTTATTTGTGTCCGTGGATTGACACCTTTTTTTTTTGTTTTCCGGGGGTAACTGCATTTTGCCGCATATGCCGCGTATTCGCGCGCTGGCGGTGGGATATGTGGGACTCGCCATCTCCATAGCGTGATATGCTAACTCATACCATGAGGAGAGGACCCTACACCACTAAAACCCCCCGGACACTCCGCCGTTGGCGGGGGCCGGGTACACAAGAAGCAATCCCCCCCCCCCCGTGAATTGACACCTACCATTATGTTTTGTCTTTTTAAACGAAAAAATAAAAGCAGTCGCCATAGTTACAAAAATAACAGAATAAGTCTTGAACAAAGACTGAATATAAACTGAAATTTATAAAAATCACTTTACGACTAGTTGGGGTAGACTATCAAAATAATTCAGATGAATACCCGAAGCGTTATTCCTCATATATATGGTAGTTCCAATATATATGCCTCTAACAGCCAAAGTCAAGAGTTTTGCTTTTTTTTTTTTTTTTTTTTTTTTTTAATTTTACCGCGAGTGAGAGTTGCGTCTATTATATATTATATTTCACAAAAGTTTATCCACTAACAGAATCACTATACTTGTCCGGGGAAGTAACAAAAGCCTCCTGGCTAACTACATAATGTGCGTGCGACAAAATAAAACTTGATATTTAATTTTGTGTGAAAGTGAAGGCATATTTTCAAAACACCTTCTAAAACGTCCCTGAAGCTAGTTATAAGAACTTGCCTTGTAAATGGATGCCCCATGTAATTAGTTATTATTAAACTGTCTGGTAATAAAAATGACCCACTTTCCTATATTAATTAGTTTGGCCTAGATATCAGATACAACTGGGGCACTTAGAAACTTTTCTAGGGACGCAAAGTGTTAATTTATTGAGTTACTAGTTACTAGCCAAGTAAAAATGAAAGTATTAATCAATGCGTGTTACCAATGATGACATATGGATCTGAGACGTGGTATCTCATTGTGTGCTTCATAAGAAAGCTGTAAGCCACTCAGCGAGCTATGGAAATTGCTATCCTCAATTTGATCAGAAATGAAGAAATCCGCAGAGACAAGAAGGTCACTGTCGAAGCTCAACGGATAAGCCATCTGAAGTGGCATTAGGCAGGACGCATAACTCGGAGAACTGACAACCGATAAGGCAGAAAGGTTCTCGAGTGGAATATGGACTGAAAATCGCAGCGTAGGACAACCGCCTGCATGACGGAGTGAGGACAGAAGGAAGTCAGAAAGCCTCGATCGATGATGGCCTTTGTTCAGCAGTGGATGTCTATAAGCTGATATGATGATGATGATAGATACTGGCTGTTACCTACCTGATGATGATGATACCCGGCGATAAATCCGCGAAAATAATACAATTGTTTAACGGGCAACGTTAAACAATTGTATTATTTTCGCGGATTTTTCCAACCAATTGATTTGCATAAATTGTTTTCAAGTTATAGAAATCGAACCCAGTACTAACGTGATTCAAAGAGGCGTCTCTTTGAATCACGTTAGTACTGGGTTAGTCCCTCCATGAATCAGACCTTAAAGATTTTACTAATTTTACACAAAGAATTTTTAAATCGCGCGATAGTCAAACCCATGATCATTTAAAATTCTGATGATATAACATTATGATGATTTTTATCCAGTAGTGAACCGGTAGACGAAGTAAAATTACAAATTTTTGAACACCATTCTTAGCAACAACGTCTGCGATGGCCGAATTGTTGAATTAATATGCTAATTTAAACTTTAACAAGGCGCGATTGAGTTTATTGCCATAAGAAGCTGTATTCAAAGTCGAAGTCTTTAAGCAAGTCGTTATAGCTTGGATACTTAGTTGCCGTTTTACAAGCAAAACGACTTCAACTCGCAATTTCCTTGAGTAAATTACATTCGGTCTTGGATTTTAATCAACGACTTTTTTGTGTTTTATTTCGCTTTGTTACGGTCTGTGGGCAGTTTTGTAGGAGCACCGGATAGCAGTAGCAGTTCCTAGTTCCTCCAATTACTGGCGTTTTGAGGAGCACCCGGGGGTTTGAGTGGGTGGATTTACCCATGCGTCCTACTTATCCTGCCACTGCAGCGGTGTTGGATATGACTATTGTATTTTTCTCCGAAAAAGACAGTGTTGTAAATTATACGGGTTTCAGTGGTTTCGTCAACAAATTCATTTGTAACTATTGTGTATTTTTGACACAAGATCGGCAAAACAACTTACCAGATCTTAATGCTGGCCGGTCTGATAATGGTAAGGGTTGCCATAGTACAAATGGGCCACTATAAGTGTGGCCTAGGAGAACCCGCGGTACCATATTGGCCGCGGGTGCCGTCAGGGGGCCGGATTGCTTATGCGTACCCGGCCCCCGCCAACGGCGGATTGAAGGAGTGTTCGGGTGGTTTAAGTGGTGTAGGATCCTCTCCTCGTGGTATGAGTTAGCATACCACGCTATGGAGAGGGTGAGTCTCACATATTCCACCGCCAACGCGTGAATACGCTGCAGCGACGGTGGAAATGCGTAAATGCATTTCGCCCGGACAAAAAAAAGGGTTACTATAGTAAACTATACCTACATAAGGTAAATGTTGCCGGCCGCAAAATCCCTATATTATCTCTTGCGTGATTATTTATTATAGGTACCTACGCTAAAACTCAAATCTATTCTAATCCTTTTCAATAAAGGTATGCATTTCGTGTCTTAAAAAATACGTTAAACATCTTGATTGTCATAACATAAATACGAATACATTGCTTTAGGAACAGAACAATTTTTGTATAAATCGAACCATTCTTTGATATTAAAAGATAATTATCCTTTTTTACCGAAAATTATTTTTTTGAAAAGTTTTTTTATATAAGGAAACCTTAGCTCCAGTGCTTATCTTGCACTTCTCGTTTTAGAATCTATTTACAGTAAATAAAATAATATTCTTTTCTAGTCTAATAGTCTCTAGAATATCGAAAAAAAAACAATTCAATTCCCAAATGAGAGCCCCTTTTTGGTTAAAAATAGCCCCGAAATAACTAACATAGAAATATTAAAAAATTAAATAGCAACTATTTTATCACAAACAGTAGGTATAGTTCAACGCAGCCTTTTCGTGTTACAGTAAATGCTAAAAATTAGGTTAATAGACAATTTGCGAGCTCGTCATGAGTCAGCGGCGTCCGTAGATTGTAACAATTTAAGTACCATGTTCATTTTGTAGATGTATGATGGAAGAAGTTTTGTAAACGATGAGTAAGATGAAGAATATTTGAAGTGACGTGTAAAGTAGGCGTCAGTGACGTACTAGTAGGAAAACATAAAGAGCAAAATGACATAGGTCCTGATAGTGGCCCCAGAATAGAAGCCATACCTACTTGTTAAATATATTTTACAAAACAGCTATTTTTTTCTTTCATAAATCTATACTAATATATAAAGCTGGAAAGTTTGTGGGCTTGAATGCGCTTAATTCAGAAACTACTCATCCGATTTGAAAATATCTTTAGTGTTAGATAGCCACTTTATTGAGAAAGGCTTTATCAAATAAGGAAGCTCCCACAGAAACTAGCTAAGTGAGTGAAACCGAGCGCTTAAAAGTAGGTTTTCATAAAGAAAATAATTATTAAGCTTGTTTATAATAAAACTTTCATTAAATCAATCTTACAGAGTAAAGAAGAAACATCATAATTGATAAAATTTATAATTTCCCTTTTATTATATGGCTGTAAAATATATAAGCCTTTATAGTAATATTCATTAAAAACATTTAATTGATGAATCTTAGGATTCATCAATTAAATGTTTTTAATTAATTTGATTATGCGAATTTTTAATTTGCGAATTACGCTATGATTAGTCATAGCGTAATTCGCAAATTAAAACTACAAAGCACCTATAATGATATCTCAACACCTAAAATATAACCTAAATTACTCCTAGATAATGTTGCTTTATAATGGGGGAAGAATTTTTGAAATCGGTCCAGTAGTTTCGGAGCTTACTCAATGCAAACAATAAAATATTTCCTCTTTTATACTATTATTACTATACAAAAATCTACTTACATTCTGGCTTGTAGCCAATATCAGACCTCTTTGGTCATAAAATGAAATATTCCGATTCCTTGCAAGTTTTAAAAAATAGATTAGGTAGGTACATCACCAATAATTGGCCGGTGGCCAAATTTATGCCCCAGTTTGAGGTTCAAAACGAAATTATGGTAAGTAATAAGTAAAATATTTATAAGTTCCAGCAGCTATGATTGCGGCAATTAGTCTTATTATGAGATTTATAATGGTAAATATGAAATGATTTGCTTCGGTAAATAGTTCAACAGAATTACTGTTGTTAATGTTTACTGGTTTTTTTTCCCAAGCTAAATTTAATTTTATCATTTTTATTGGAATTAGATTATCAGTTTTCAGGTTTACGAGGGCATCGAAAGGTTTTTTGCAAACTTAGGGTCGCGAGTGCAACGGACAGCAGTAGGTATGTTAAGTAAACGGGCTGATGATAATGATTTATTTTGGGCAGTTGTTTTACGGATAGCCAGTAAAAAATAATGTGAACTGTGCCCTAAATTCAATTCAAACCCAATTAATAATTTAGAACATATGTTTATACTTAATAATAAGCAAGAAACTGCACGCGAACGATCGATATTCGCCAGATGTTTAGTTCTACGTTATCATTTATTAAAAAAGGGGATCGAAACACGTTTCATTATAAAATACTATTGATATATCAGGTTTATTAATACAATGTGGTATGATAGGATAAAAATTTAATAAGTTTAGATGGCGGATATGAGATAGAAGGCAACATTATCAATAGTTTTTATTTTTTTGAGGAAACAGGTGATTTTATTCAAAAAAAGCTGGCAGTTACATCGTTTGTGTAGATTTTGATTACTGCATACAAAGTTTTTGGTATTTTTTTTTAATTTATGCTTTTTTTTCGTTTAATTGGATGCCTATGTCATATAGAGAATAAACCACTCAAGATCTTCGTTTATAAGATCAGCGGTTTAGGCTGTACTTGGATCCGTCCGTCAGACAGTAATTCAGGGCAAAGGGAAAAAGTGTGGAATATTCAAAATATTCTATTCTTCTATTCATTTATATTAATTTTTAACCAGAGTGCTATGGCGATACCAGAGGTAAAAGTAAAGCAAAAAAATATATCTTGAGTTAGGAATCCCTAATTTTAATAATAAATTACACCATTTACCGACACGGCACATCAATAAGAATAAGAATGAACAAGACAATTTCAAAATGAATACCAGATACTGATGAACGTTAGAGACAACTATATGGGAAGGACTGACGGGTAAAAGGAAAAGAGGGCTCTAAAAATAAGGATAGGAGATATACGAGCAATTTGAAGGGGCAATAGTAGGGGGTGACTCGAGAAAGATCGCAATGGATACATCTGAAATAAGTTGGAGAAGAACAAATAATTAACCTAATTTTAATTATCTGTACATATAATAAAACTGTAGAGGTTAAATGTCTGTACATAGAAAAAAAAACGCTAAAATCAAAGTCAGGAAATTTCAGAAGTAAAATAGAACACATTCAGTTTTTTTTTTCATTCTCTTTCTGTTTGTACGGGCTAAGCTCCGAAACTGTTGGGCAACTTTTAATAACATAAAATTAATGAGTTCCCGTGGGTAAGTTAAAAAACCGAAGGAATAACAAACACCACGCGGACGGGTATAATTATTATAATAATTCATTTAATTTAATTGAAAAATATGTTAATACTATTCTAGAATAGAAATAAACGGCCTCTTTATATTACTTCATAACGAATGAAGTAATTATATCAAAAAGAATACACAAACATTGTTGTATTCTTCAGCTTATAAAAAAGTACAGTTACCAATCTCTTTCATACTTTTAACCTATAAATATTACACTACGCAAGTAACGTATCGATCTCACATTAAATATATTTTGGGATTGAAAGATTAATATTTTTTGGCATAAACTCAAAGATTCCATGTGCCGAGTGATCCAGCGCAGATCTACTGACATTGCTTTTACTTTTAGAACAGGTATTAATGTATTTACATTTTTAATCTCTGACATGTAAGTAAAAGGTATTTTATTTGTCTTTGGCAAGCGTAGCCAACTTAATAAGACCTAAGATCGACTGTTTAATGTGTGCGATCGACCATATGGCATACATAACGTTCAATCACGTACCTATCGTATAAGTCCATCGAATGATATACAGGGTTATTTTTAAAACATTAAAAACCTGTCTGGTACTGATAATTATAAACAACTTCTATGGGACCAACCCTGAAATCGCGAAAAAAAAATCAGCTGTCCCATACATTTTGTCGAGGTAACTTAACATAAATGAATGGAACTGAATAAAATACATATTATGTATTTTTTAAGAATATTATACGACTAATACTAACTTTGTGCGTCTGTGGAACGTATTTGTAGACTAACAAGGGCTATAAAATATCGCTTTTTATGATATAAGTGGAGCGTCTGTAATAGCTACCGGGATCGGCCAGTCGATGGCGATCGACCGGTTGACCACCCTGAGAGCCTAGACAAAATGACACTGCAGCAGCGGTGTGCTCGCTAGCAAAAAATCGCTAACGCTTTTGTTGAAGAATATTGCCATATTCACTACCATTTGCAATTGGATTGGTAATCGCAATAAGATGGTGAGTATCCTTGAGCTGCCCATGCATCAGCTGTATGTCTCTTGTGCCGCCTCTTTAGAGACACCATTTTGAAGATTGGTTGGGATATCTAGTGTACAGGAACTAAGTACCAACGGGAAAAGGAAATAGGGAGCACAATTAATTGAATATAACTGAACTATTATATTTAACTGGGAATGGTTAAGTATGAAAAATAACATACTAAATGGTCTAAACAGTTCTGATTTAAAAATGTTTACATCGGGAACCTGATTAACTGGCGGAGAATATCTATAGCGACTTTTAACTAAATCATTACAGCGCCATCTTTTGACATAAATCTGTATACTCTAACACCTAGTATACACCTAGTATACACCTAGTATACACCTAGTACACACCTAGTATACACCTAGTATACACCTAGTATACACCTAGTATACACCTAGTATACACCTAGTAGAACACCTAGAATACTCTAAGGCTAAGAACTCACGGAGCGGTTTTGACCCTCGCCCGCCGCGGTGGTGGACATGCGGTTTTATTTCTAGACTCATGAGACCGGTGATTTGCGCGGTCACGCAGCCGTCGTTGCGCAAACTTGGCGGGCGATAATCGCAAGATGAGCGGTTGCAAGACAGACGACTACGGCCAGTTGTGGTGATCGCCTGCCAATCGATCACAGAGCGCGCGGGCGCAGCCCGCCGATGCTGCGGGTGTCTGTCGCCCGCGCGATTCTACAAGTTGCCGCCGTTGCCGCGGGACCCGCTAACAACCGCGTGCGCCGCGGGTGTAAAATGCGTCGTGAAATGTGATCTTAATTTTTGAATATAAATCTACATCCTACAGAAGCCGCGGGCCTGCAATCGCAGCGGGCGCGGGAGAAAACCGCTCCGTGAGTTCTTACCCTATGTCGTAAACCACACAACAATTTGTTTATGTATGTAGTGAATATTTAACTTACCTTTGCACATGAACTGAAAATCAGTTCATTTTCAATCTAAATCGATACCTGAAAAAAATAAAAATAAATCGATTAAAATCAATATTGGAAATTTTCCGGTGCTCTATGATTCATGATCAAGGACAAAGTGACTTATAGTTAAACTTGTCAATAAACAATGCGCACGCGCCTTGTAGCATGTCGTTGCAACGTAAAATACTTATAGTTTGTATAACACAAATGGATTTTATGGCTGTACTAGGCCAGTGGGGATGGTTATTGCTTCTGAGACCTCAGTTGGGTTCGGAGTTCGATTCCCAACTGGCACAATTTTTGAACGACGGACAGTGGTTCTGAGTTAGTTAATTATAGTGAAAAAAAATTAAATTAAAAAAAACTAAAATAAACAAAACTCGCCATAAGTGTTTCGCCTTCTACCAAATTAATAAGAAAAAAAATATCTTAGTCTAGTAGTCAGCAAACTTTTTAAACCTTCATAATTTTCCATTCCCTTTAAAATCTTTTTTTATTCACATTCAAAATGACGTTTGTAATTACATTCTGAGCAAAAATATTAATCATACATTAGCTAACGCAATAATCAAAGTAGTTAACCATGCTTTTAGCAACTCATTTGTACTATCATACAAGAATCTAACTTCTCGCGCTCGGTTTCATGCGCGAAGCTGCCGTTCACATAATAATTTCATAATTATTATTATTAAATATATAGCCTAGCCTTATTCGATAAATGGGCTATCACAGTGAAAGATTTTTTGAATTCGGAATTGAAAGTGGGGTATTTCCTAAGATTAACGCATTTAAGCAAACAAAGTAACACACCTTTCAGCTTCATATATTAGTAGAGATGAAATATCAATATCTGACATACAAATGTCATATATATAATGACAGTGATAACGTCATATAATACATTTCAGTTCTATGTAAATTGTACAATACTATAGTAGTAAATCTTATGAAAGAAACTTTTTGGTCTCGGGATCTTTGCCTAATACATTTTCTGACGCAAGAACATTAAACGCCTATTTACTCACAGTGTATGATGTCATACAAAATATAAGGAACAGTAGCTACATCTATTGTTTTGTAGCGAAGTAAATAATTCTTAAGTCATACAAGTTGCTCAGCAACCTTTATTTAGACTTTTATTACTTCCATGTGAGAACCTCCATGCTACAGACTTGCCTTAAATCTTGGAAGTCAGTGGATTACCACTCTGAATTAATCTCATAATAAAATCAAAAGAATATTTCCGGGTCTGGTTGGTGGAGGGAATACCATCCTTGCCGAAGAAAGCACATGAAGCTGTTCCTTTTGTTATCATCATTGTCAAATGTATACCAGAAAAAACCCTTTCCTCAAACCCCCAAAATCTCCAACTAGCAACACTATTCAGCAGACAACCTTGCCAGATACAAAAAAAAACTTTTTTAATTGACATGGTAGACAGGGCCGCTCAGTTCCTTTGATATGTTCTGATCAAAAGCAGATGGAGATTCAAAATAGATATGTTTATAGTAACTAGAATAGCTTCATGCGTCTCTAATCTTTTCACCGGAGTGTTTAAAACATTAAACTTCAGTGAACCGGGTAAATTATTGCGTTGAGTAGTCGGGTCATGGTATTCGTCAATAGAGGGCAGTGTTAAGAAAAAAAAGTTTGGCGTCTATGTCTTGTGATATTAAGGTTCGTCTTTATGTACAGCTAGTATTGGCAGCGTATTTTTTACATAGCGGGATTTAAAAAAAAACAGTACATATATAGGGAATTTTTCGTCGAAAAAGGAACATGGTGAAAAAAACCATAAGAAATACATTTGGCACCGACTTCTCATGATATTATGTGGCCTTTTTATTTACAGCCTATTCTGACAGCTTCTTTAATTTGCAAATTGGAATTTTGAAAAGAATCAATAGGATATAACCATGTTTTTTCGTTAAAAGCGGGACATGGCAAAAAAGCCATTGTCTGAATATTTTAAGCAAGGTTACATGACAATAGATAGAATAATAGGAATAGAAAATGGACTTAAATAAAACAATGTAACTTTAACTGTAACTCTCTGATTTAAAATCAGACTACATCTAGGATCTAGATCATAGAGGGATCATGTTATCCCCAAAAAGCCGGAATAAGCCTGCCCCGCGCGGACATTTAATTTTGAAACAGAATTTGATACAGATGGGTCGATGGATGGATGTCGTTTGATAACGCTATTTTCAGCCTTTTGGAAGATTTCAATTTCGTTTGTAATTATGCTGTTGTTTGGTATTAAGTTAATTTTATACTATATACTTTTCCTTTAGCATCTAAATTGCTTTATGACAAAACATCTTACAATTTAAAAAATAAGTACAAGATCGTCGCATTTCTCTTTTTATTTCATTATAATTATGAGTATCCTTTCTTCGGGCATTAGTTCATTTGGTATTTCCATCGCCACAGTGGCCGGGTATGTATGACTTATATTTAGTGATGATATGGTAATCATGCCACGATGTTCTTCTCGTGATAGGATTACCATAATTATCTTCTTAGAAAGTAATATTGATGGTAGGTTATGAAGTATCATTATACCTATCCACGAATACTACCTACTACTTCTACTACTACAATATTTATGATTATAACTAGCAAACAGTGTTTTGGTATTTATAATCATAAATATAGCGTTTTCTTTATTTCACTACAACTCGACACCAGTTTTTTATTATTAAGTAGACCCTCAGGTCAACGTACTAAAACTCGGGCACTTGTCTGATTGCCACTAATAGAGGCACCGAGAACTACAACTTAATAAAATCCTAGTAAAAGATATCCTTATGGAATATAAGATTGCAAAATACGAGGAAAAGCTGATCATTTTGCTTATAAAGACGTCTATTAGTTGAATCATTTTTTAAGGCACGAAGTCTTGAATATTTTGACGTCACTTTGATTCCAATGAATCATTAGAAATAGTAAAGATTTGATTGTTTTTATTTGCATTAAAAAAGCTCCGAAAATACTTGACTGCTTTCAAAAAAAGTATGTATAAACAAGCTAAAGAGCGCGATTTACAGAGTAGGACTAGTGGTATAAATGGTGGTGTCTTGACCAACACAAAATACTCGGCGATATATGTTTTGCGACCGTTATGATGAAATTTACAATACCAAGTCACAAATGTCTTTCGCAAACCTAAGATTAAAGAAATATAAATATTTATTTTTTACTATAAATCACCATTACGCCGCTTTAAATCGACGCAATGGGCCGCAGCGATATCTGCACTCTATACTTTTATGTTTACATGAAGCTTATTACACTTACCTTTAAAGTATCAGACAAAACTGTAGGTGTTATTCATACAAAAACCTAAAGAAGTATCTACTTTTATTGTGAGAGCAATTTTATTTAAGCTAGTCATCATGACTCGTCTTCATTTTTGAAGGATTGACCTCAAAAGTAATTTTACATTTAGTATGTAGCAGGCCTTTTAGTTCCTAGGCAAACCATTAATGACTGGAGGTGTGTCGATATAATTATCATTTCCATATTTAATTTTATAGATGGTAGTCATAAAATATTATGGGACAAAAAGGTGGTCTGTGTGAAATATGACAAACGAAATAAAGATGTGAGTGTGGAAGAGACATCTAATAAGAAAATATGGGAGCATCAAATTATAGGAGCAGGGTAGAAAGATGATGATGAGAGTAATGTGGTCAACGATGCAATTGAAAATAAAATTGATTATGATAATTTGAGAACCAAATGAAAAATATCTAATGGTATACTTTGGTAATCCAAAATATAATTAACATATAAAGTATTTTCAAGTACTGTTGAGACAAAGAAGAAATTTATCATCATAGTATAATCACGTCAGCTTCACCACCGAGACTTAAAGCGAGTCTTATACAACGAAACCTTCGTGGCGTAGCGGTAAACTCTGACTTTAATCGGAGAAGAAAAAAGGTGACACTACTAATGTCCAAATATGGTATTCCTCAGTGCCACTATTTTAGCAATGTTATACTTAAAGTAAAAACAAACATTTTTCAGAAACAGTCATTCTGACTAATAAACATCAACTAAAGCCACGATCAAGTATTATAGCTGTTAATACGACTTTTCCGTTAAATTACATTTATTTTCTTAAGTATTTGTTTTTTAATTAAATGTTGTCATTCGTTGATAGTAAAATATCAAACACCATAAGCCAATCAATAAATTGGCAAATTGCCTTATACTATTTTAAAAAAGTAAATTTTTTTATCAGATTAGTTAATTTCAAACTACGTATGATTCATACAGAAGCGCAAGTTTCTCTATTATAATAGAAATATGAATAAAGCAAGCCACAGTGAGTATTTCGTGCAGGGATTGACCTCAGTTACAATTAAACTTTTAGCATTAAACTCCTCATTACTTGCTTAAGTGTAAATTTGGGTACAAATCGTTAAACAAATGGGGTGGTTTTTTTTTAAATTATTTTTTTCATAATCGTATGAACTATCTATGTTTTGGAAGTGTACAATAATTACTCAATTTTGTTGTATCACAAATGCTACTAAATATTCTGTTTAAATTAAAGTTTCTTACAAAATAGCGCCTAGTGATTTCCGGCTAAAACGAAACCCTTAGAAAGATAAGGGGTAGTTACCTTATCTTTCTAAGGGTTTCGTTTGAGGTGACTAAGGGACACCTGATAGATGGACAGCAACGTCTATCAGCTTACAGGTACTCTAGAACTGCCAAGTGTGGTGATAACAACAATGTCCACAAAAACAAACTGTGCTTAATTTGACCTATTTTTAATTTCGACAATACTTCAAATACGATAGAATAATAAAACCCAAAACTCAACAGTTAATAAGAGGCCTCCAGCAAAAAAATATTTAAGAAAAAATAGGCCCTTAAGACGAACCTTACTCTTTTAAATATTCTTAATAAACAATAACGAGAAAGTTAGTTAATACATACTTGAGGAAAATACACAGAGACAAAGAATTCTTAGAGTTGAAATGTACGAATACAACAAAATAATCCTTGCAGTATTAGAATATAATATTAAAACGTAATTTAACACATCTGTGAAGGATGGCGACTTTGGTTAAAGCCTCTTTAGAATAAGTTTTTGTCCAACAGTGAACATAATTTGAATTGGTCTTCGTTATAAAGATAATGATGAAACATATTTTAATAATTTCGGGAATAGAAATGAATATCACCAATTTTTTTTTTTTTTTTAATATGTCACCCTAGCTGGCTCTCGCAGTTTTACCCGCAATGATCGTGTTCCTTAGGGAACCATAAACAAATTTAATTTGTGTGTCATTATAGTAGTAGTATAAATGCTACCCAAAGAACATACTAAAATACTTTGCGGTAATAAAATTAATAATTTTCTTGCATTGCTTAAGTAAAACTCTTTATTATTCACACTATTATGCGATATTTTTAAAACATTACTGCATGTACCAACAAAAAGGAAAAACAGCATTCCTATTTCTATCTCTCATGTGCTTACGATTCCGGCAAAAAGCATTACTCCGTAAAACCAAAACGTTTTCCCTATTTCCCTCATCATTTCCAAATTTGGGATTTAACATACCAACCTCCCAGGAGAACGAATAATACACCGGCAAAAGTCTATGTAAAAATCCAATTGGATTCCATTCCAACTCAACGAATTCTCTGGAGTCGGGATGTCTTTCACTCCTAGAAATAGGAACATTGCGATTTTAGAAGTCTTGTTCGTTTTGTGGAATTTCTTCTTTGTTTTATAGAAGCTTTTTGGTGTATCGTCGTTTTGTTTTGCGGTTTTGGTATTTAATATAGGACGTGTAGTAGTTTAGTTCTCTCGTGAGGCTTTACTAGATTCTGTACAAAACTCTACTTAAATTACGACTTGGTGAATCTTCCGAAAGACCAGGGCACGATTGCTGTAATTGCAATTGTGCAGGAGTATCATTTAAAATAGTCTATGCAAAAACCATGCAGGACAGCTAGTAATATTATTATAGTGCTACGCTATCCGAATTCTAAAATAGGCTATATGTAATAAAAGGGCCAATATTTAACGGTTTTTTAAAATACTTTTGTGTATAAAATTATTGAATTTACCTTTATTATAATGAAATAAAATATCTAAAATGATTACAATTATAAAGGACATTTTCAAGTGGAGAACATTAACTTATAATTCAGTTAAGAACGCCTCGCTAAGTACGTCTCTCTTTTGTTAGCGAAAAGGAAATAATTATCGCTTAAAAGTCTTCGATCATTTTCTTATTTTTTTTTCTCTCTTAATTCTTTATTCAGAGTACCTATTGAGTTGCGCGTATGTATTTGACAGAAAACGGTTAAGCCTGTAATAAAAGTAGCCGTTTTGTTATTGGCTATAAGTAGTTAGATATTTTTTGAAGCTAGTGAAACACTGTTTAAATTTGTTAAAGAACTGCAATTGACAAAAATGTAAAAAATTATTAATGTCAATGGACAACGTAATATCCCTGGCTTATCAATGGCGGTTAAGAGGAGGCTCATGTTCTGCATCTCCCCTCGTCCTCCTGACCCTTAGTTTGCAAAGAACCATCCGATGTCCTCTTAGACCCTAAGTCCGACAAGCCCGTGGAACTATAAAGTAGAGCAACAGTTGCACAAAACCCCCTAAAATACTAAAGTCAGAATCCTTCAATCTCATCGCCAGCGACCGCCCTGAGCTGAGGTCCAAGCCCCATAGCACCCTCTTGCGCAAGTTGCTTAGTTTGTAGATTTTAAACCATTTATTAAGGCGGGTGCTCTGCTCGCCTTTATGCCAGGTGAAGTAGCACAAGCCTCTTGGCTAATTACGTAAGTCCTTCCGCGAAAAAAGGTCATAGGCTGCAGTGGACATAACCGGGCTGTTAAAATAAAGTAAAGAGCAATTAACTCTTAAAGTGAAGATGGACTAGACAGATTATCTCATCGATAATTAATAATGGTGCCTTTTTTTAAGTCTCAAATGTTTGTATTTGGCAAATACAAGTAAGTATAATAAAATCCGATAGTCGAAATTTCATTATTATTTCATTGCATTCCATATGAAAGTTGCGATTTTACCGCATTGCAACGAATTGCATGGATTTTTATTTCAAGAAAATTCTTCTAAATATTACTTTGACTTTGCCAGTTTGTCTATTTATAACGCAGCTAATTTACATTTCTATAGAATAATAAGATGTTTTCTTGGGAATGACAGCCAAAGTTGTTTCTATTTCCGTATTTAGTTCGTATTATAAGATGTATAGAGATTAAATTGTGTATAAATTTACAAATTTTAATCATAGAAATAGGATATTAGCAAACAAATTGTGTAAATTAATTCACATACAAAGATGTTATAATACGTTAGATATTATTCGATTCTTGAAAACGTCTAAATAGATGATTTATGTATATAGGTATATAATAAGATGGAACAAATGGCCAGTCCAATGTGAAACAGCACCTAACTATACAAATTGTTATTTTTAATTTGCTTCTTACATACCAAATTTTGGAATTACAAAATTCGTAAAGTGATTTTGAAAACTTATCCAACTTCATTTGCTACTTTTATGTCATATTTGTAAATGGCAAACATAACTGGCAAAATGCTAGGTCCTTTTCACTCTATCACATCTGAAATCAATTCTAAAAGATCCTTAATATGGGCTTCATTCGTCCATGCATAACAGGCACTTAAGGAAACTTACGCATGTGCGACTTTTTGTCCTCCTTCAATGGAAAAAGTTTTTTTATAGCCCATGTTTGTAGATAAGGATAGTGGAAAAGTACGTAATGAAAACATTTTCTCGTTTTCGGAGACTATTTAGTGAATGAAATGAAGCCGGAAAAGTGAGTTGGATGGGTTCATTTGATTTTGATGTGGATTCGCACTTTTGGATGTAAAGGATTTTTGGTTTTATCCTGTTAGATCAAGAGGGAGTTGTAGATAGAATAACATGAAACCAGTATCTATAAGTTGATATCAAAATTATGATGAGGAAGTAAATAAGTATAATAAGTTGAATGAATGAATTGAAATAATGAAAATTAAAGCAAACAACCAAAGATTTGACGCAAATGAAGAAGAAGTGTCTGGATGTAAATGTGATAAGTGATATTGATGAGATTCATAAATAAGAAATAACTAAAAGTGGTCACCAAATATAATAAAATCTAGTTCTAGATATTTTCTTAAATATTATATTTAATCTTATGAATTAGTATCTGTGACTAAGCCAAAGGTCAACAATAAACTAACAACATTAATAATACAACAATCTATCATTCAAAATTCGATGTTACTATAATAGTATGAAGTAAAATTTACCTAGTCAAATATGGATTGATACGGAAAGAGTATGGTTACTTTAACGTGTAATATATTTATATGGTCTCCCGAAATGATTCTTCAGCTTATGCTTGTCATGATGACCGACACCACATATTTAATAAAAAGTACCTACTCATTTGCTGTCTAATAGCCTTCGCGTAATCAAATATTAGAGACGAATCGACAGAAAACGGAAAAAGTAGATTAAATTCTTACAAGTAATGAAAAGATTTCACGTATGTGATCATATAGGATTTGGGTTTAGGTTTTATTTAGTTCTTTATAAGGAATGCAAGCGGACGTAAATTTTAGTGTCAGAAAGGTGTGCAGAAAACTAAAAACTATCTTGAATTTCTAACAGAATTGTAACATTAAACTGAGTGACTGCGAACCTCTGGTTTAGTCAAAATAAGTGTATATTCTAGGCTTCAAAAGATCAAGGTGTTAATTGAACCAGGCGTGGAAATACCTAACAATTTTATGTGTTAATATTTGTATAGGTTTAGTTATAATACGGAAAGTCATAATATTTTAAATGACAACATCAATACCTAAATAAGGATGCGTGACTTGGTCACATTCACGTTTTTAATTTAAAAAGTTTTTTTTTTATTTTTTATTTATTATCTTTGTATTCTAGCCCTTTGAGTTCAATCTAATGTCTTACAAAACTATAGTAATGATACCATTCAAAAATATATACCATCCCTTTAACAGGAATAAGTGTTACGTATACAGTGATTACAGTAGAGTAAAGATACTTTTAATAGGAGTAAATAGAAGACCTAATAGGAGAAGAATGGAAGTGGGAAAAATTGAGTTAACAGCGGAAGACTGGTGAATAATATTTTTTCTAGACCTGGGTATGAGATACAGATTATTCTAATATGGATCCGATTGGGATTATACTTAGTCTTTTCAAACAAAAAACAAACATTTTTCGTATAACTAGTCATGTAAAATAAATTATTATGGATTTTTAAGTACCGTAATAACAATTTGGTTAAATTAATAACTAACAGCGTACTGTAATTTATCGTCACGCAATGACATGTTGTCTGTTGATAAAATAATATTCGTAATATAGTAAGCTATATTTATAATGTTGTCGTCGTGGTAACAATAAGGATTATACATTTACAAATATAAGATAATCTATTTAATTCTGTACTTAGCTAGTAATCCTATTACACTGGGTAGAAGGTTCAAGGCCTGTTAAGATAATTCTTGATGTTATGAGGTATTTTAGCTAGCAAAATTTTATTGAATACTGTGTTGATGTAAAATCTTTTGATGCATTTGGCAATTCTGATTCTGTCATATTTATAGCAACATTTTGTTGTTACGTTTAATTTTCTATGTGAATTTCTTTGAATATAATCCGCCTTCGATTTATGTTTAAACGGAAAATGCAAGTGCAATGCACGTTTCTCCAGTACCATTGATGTTTTACCTCGTAGAGTGTGTTTTATTGATATTAACATCGGAATAGCTAAATAATTGAGCATTATAGTTTGTAATACTTTTTAACCTTTCTTGTATTTTTAAAAGCTCAGTATTTATTTATTTTATTTCTTATTTTATTTATTTGGCTCACCAACAATTGTTTACACCATAAAATATTAAATACATTCATCATAATACATTACTTGTGTAACAATCTCTTATAGGTAAGCACAGCATGCATTAAACTAAGTTAAAGTTAAGATTATGACAAAATAGAAACACATACAAATATGACATTGTGAAAGGTTTAAAAGATTATTAAAGGAACACCTATTGGATAGTATACACACACCATGAACTATAGTATACATAGTAAATTATGCATAATCACACACTATATTATTAAATTCCCAACTTAAAACATAAAAGACTCACCTGAGTCCACAGACAAACTGTTTAGAACAGTTTTGTGGACCTATATATTACACTAAGGTTAAGCACTATTATGTTATAATAATAAATAAATAAATAATAATAATAATAATAAAATCGAATTAAATTATACCAATTATATTGAAAATTAAAGAATAAATTAATACAGTGCTAAAATTGAAATTAAATTAAATAATAATCAAAAAAGGAGTAAATCAATTTTTTATTTTTATTTTTTTTAACTAATTTTTTTGAGTTTGATAAGTGAGTCAGCGTATAGAATAAAACTTTGTTATTTTAGGTATGCCACTATTTTAGACATTTGTTATTTTGAACGCGGGCCAGCTACCTGTCATTATCATGAGTTAGCTGTCGGCCATCTTTGATATTAGTAATATCATCTTTTATAAGTGTTAGACTTTTTAACGAATTCCTCTTTTCTAATTTATTTTTACTAAAGTTACTACTCGAATTCAATAAGCACGTTAATATCGCGTAAAATTTTGGAAATACAATTTCAAATTTATGAATTTCAATATAATGATTTTGACATAACGTAGGTAACATAAAATTGAATCACACAAAATCCTTACCTTTTGAATTCGATCGCAGGAGATGATATGATTTACGTATTATCGAGGAACTTTAAGTATTCGAAGAAAAGGTATTTTCAGAACTTTACAGAAACAGATTCTCTATATTATGATTCTGAAAAAAACTTGAATTTTATGGGATATGAGATCGTTTTGTTCAATTGATTTGTTTAAAATTTCTTTACCTGACCTGTATTTATTTGGTTTCGTAAGGATAACTTGTCTTATCTTGCATTTTTACTACTTCTTATGCTAGCGAAAATATTGCTAAAAAAATTGAGTGCTAATAAATACGATCACATTTCAGCTGTCTTTATAGGTATACGGTCAAAACTGAAGGTTTTAGTTAAATATGTAATGACTTAGGCATTAACACTAGGTGAAAACGACTGTCTGTTTAACGTGAGAATCAAACGTATACCGCCAGGTGTTATCAGCTCGATAATAGCTCACGTGATGTCCACTGCTGAACATGGGCGTCCTCTCTTATGGAGTTTGACCATAATACGCTTAGCAGGCTTTATTTATAATATTGCTGCTAATCGAAAAGAAATCTTTGATTTTAAACATAGATTTTTGTATTGCACGAGTATCAACCCCACGGCTACACGATTATTGTAAATATGTAAAGTGCAAAATCATAAAATTTATCTCCGGGTCTGGTTGGTTGTCTAATATTATCACAAAAGGACGCTAAAAAGCTTAAATTATAAAATTTAAGCTTTCGTTTCTCTTTCGACTAAAAAAACAGAGCTTAATAAAAAATTTCAACTTACTTATTTCCATCGTAGTATGGTTTAAGTTTATCCGGTTAATTATTTTAACAGTTTCATTTAAGTAGTTGCTTACGATTTTCGAATCGCTTAGTTCACTAATTTTATTAATATTTCAAACTTTGTATTATAGTTATTGCAAGTTAAAAGTTTGCCTTTTGGATTGACTTTCGCTTTAAATCACTTGAAACTAAAAAGTTAGCGCGATTACAATTTCATTTTTGCTTTTAGAACGAGGAGTAATTTTAAATTGAACTGAAAGTTTTTGTTTAAAATTAGACCGGATCTCTTCGGTTTCCTTTCATTCACACCTTCTAATTTTTCTAAAACCTATCATAATGATCAAATGTTTACAAGGAAACTAAAAGGAACTCGTTAATTCGTGTTCTAGGTCTGTCCAATTATCGAATGTAGGCGAGAGCGACTGACTCACTCATTTAACATAACACGATCGAAACAATTAACACATTAAATTAACGATAGATGAGGACGACCGCGCGCGACCACGTCACATGTTCTACTGAGAATGGAATCCTAACGTCCCTCTTTTTAAACCATAGCCATGGGGTTGCGCGCGCACACACAATAAAACTAAATGCTAGTTCACCCCATAAAGTGTCCTCATTAGAGAAAGGGCGCGTCAATTGTGTACACAAGGCTTTATAGCAGGTGAACACCGCACCTCGTTTGGCGATCATCTGTTTATTTTAAGGTCATTTCTTGTCTTTATCGTTTTCGTAACTTATTTGGTCCGTCACCCAGTTTGACTGGCGGCAATAATGCGACGGATTGACCGATTATAGCGCGCAATAGAGTTATATGGGTGGCGCGCCCCGTTAAACAAATGTCGAAGAAAATAGGTTGATGTTAAGGCATTGTTTACTGGCAGGGTGCGGCCGGGCGGGGTTGCAATGGCATGACGATACGGCCTGATTTATCAAAGGTTGAAAAATTAGACCCCACAAATTGGACTCGCCTCTTTTTTATTTAGTACTGGATTTTATCGCATTGGCGTCAGTTTGTACCCATACTACCCTTTTAAATATTGGATGCGATGGTTAACAGCATTTCACCTTTAACGTAAATAGACTGCGAAAAGCGGTCGGGTTTTAAATTGCCATTTTATGTTACGGTGGAATAACGTTATCAAATGCACTCACGGTTAATGTATTGGCTACGCTAAAATCTTTTCATTTATTAGATTCGTTTATATTTAACTTGCTTGCCATACTAAATTAAAGTGACAAAATAATTCAATTCGGTAATTCAGCTCAAAATCAATATAATGTATTAGATGGACAGCTATTTAGTCATTATAATTGAAATTAGTGTGGATTTCTGCAATGAAACGCCTGGTTCTATTAATTTCACTTAGGTTAGGTAATGAGGTATAGAATTTTATAACCAGAATGGCTAGAGTCGTATTACCAAAATCGTTTTTTGAAGAAAAATCGATCAGTAGTTTTTTGCTTATAAGAGTTCATTTCACTACATAGTATAAAACAAAGTCGCTTTCTCTGTCCCTATGTATGCTTTAATCTTTAAAACTACGCAACAGATTTTGATGCGTTTTTTTTAATAGATAAAATGATTCAAGAGGAAGGTTTGTATGTATAATACATTAGCATTGCACCCGTGCGGAGCCGGGGCGGGTCGCTAGTCTAAAATAAATCCATTCATCTCCGCTTTTTTACTACTTCTCGGTTTAGAAAATGGTAACAAAAATAGAATAATTGCCTCATTCAAGCCCATAAAAGTCTAGAAAGTTCTTTTAAACTTACCACTAAGATTGCTGCAATGAGTTATCCGGATTCTGAAAAAACGACAAAACAAGCTTTAAATAACTGGGGATATATTTCACTATTAGGCATTTGTTGGAAACAAAACTTTGACTTTTCATGAAGGTCCTTAAAAAGGTCAACCCGGTACCCGAAACTCGCAAATACGGATAGGTTTGCTTTTTATAATAAAATATATAGGTATTATAATAAAATGAGTTTAATTCACGTTCGTAAAAACTTAATAATATTGCTTATTTTGCTCTTTGAGGGAAACTTAAAATTTAGTGCATAAAACATTTGCTTATTAAAAAAAATGTTACGTTTCAGATCGTCCTGTTAATTCAGCTTTAAATAATAAATAAATTGAAATAGCTTCACAGGGAAATATTCTAAGGAAGGAAGTTAAACTTCGAAACTAGATAGGTACTCATCCGACTTGAAAAAATCGTACACTAACAGTGAGAAGTGACAATTAACTAATACTACTGTACTAATACTATTGTACTTTAGGCAAACATTACCTTTAGAAACGTGTAAAGAAAATAATACATTATGACAATCGGATAGGATTCACCATGGCTGATTAGGTCATTACGAATTTTCACTCGATAGCCAAAATCCAAATAAATAAATTTTAACTTTGAAAAAAAAAGCGGTTGAAATTGCTAGGGTTTATATATTAAGATGTTATGAGCTGTTGGTTTGTCACATAAAAGAAAATGACCACCATATTCCGTAGTAAAGCTGCGTAGGTACTTCCCACCCAATTTATGTCGGCCCGTAAGGTACTTCTTCACGCCTCGTTTAAAATTCCCCATGTCAAAGGAAAGGGGAAGAAGGACAGGGAAAGAATTCAATTTTTTTGGTAGACTGGCTCCGAATTATCAAAATATTATGTAAATCTCCTTTTATATGGCTGTTTTATTTTGTTGCCGTCTCAGAATTACTTCTTAAGTTTGACACTGGCAGACATTTTGCAACTTTGTATCTATAATAAGTTAGCCACGTGGCTTTTGTTCCTTTACTGGGCATAAAGGAGCACAGTCCTTGCAGCTTTAATTGAATAAAGAAAATTAGCATATTATAATTATAGGTTAATGCTACAACAAATCTTTGAAATTCAATTACTTTATTTTATGCGGCTTATGACATTTTTCAAGTGCTTCATTTATTTTATCCTAGAATTTATTAATTATGATAGTAAGATAACCAGCCCACTAATATTATATTTATATTTGTATGCCGATTATTGGCCGAACATACAGATCAGCCAAAATGTATAAATAACACCTTTTTGTACGTATGTTCACAAATAAAGTTTGATTTGATTTGATTTGAATCTAAATGCCAACCATTAGTTTAAGAATAGAAACTAACAACAGACTCTTATACATAAAATGTTGTAAATAATTAAGTTGGTAACCCGCTTAGAATTGACCATCCCATATATTCCTATGGGTGTCGTAGGACACACCTGATTGATGGGCAGCAGCATCTATCAGTTAAAAAATATACACTTCTCCCATCTTACAAGCGGCCGCAGCCCATTGGCTAGGGCGTCGGGCTTGTGATCTCGAGGTCGCCGGCCGAACCTCACCCATTACACTACCGACGTGAACCCACTCGTAACACAAGCATTTAAGCTTAGCACGAGGGATTAACAAGAATACTAGTAGACTGCAAAACTCTGCCAGTAATCTCGAAAAAAAAAGATCTTACTATGAGCACATATCCGCCTACCAAGCGTGGTGATTATGGCAACATCCTCTACGACCCTGGCTTGCCAAGGTCTTTTAGAAAATCTAAATGTTCAGCAGTGGACGTAAACGAGCTGGTAAACATAAATGACGCTGTTATCGAAATGCATTTTTTTTTTAAACTAATTTTTGTGTTTTTAATTTCTTTGAATCTTTTATTTCGAATTTATATAACTTTTTGGCGTACAGTCATCAAAAGGGATAGGTTTACACATTGTGAAACCCATTTAAAATGTATATGTTCACATTTGGAGAAGAATTTACATATACCTATATGTATATGTACAAAGCTTACAGCGAAAACTTCACCTATAACGAATTACCGGCTATCGTAGTGACATAATCATATATATTTACATTTTTTGATACTGACGGTGTAAATCTATCTTTTTTTTTGACTGTACATGCAACCTAAATTAATACTAGAACAGTGTTCTAAAATAACGCTTCAACTCATGAAAGCAAACCATCACACCCACTCATCCAAAACCAAATCATCAGCTAAAATCTCCAGTAAGTTGATCCAGATGGAACCCTTTTTTTTCTTTTTGTTGTCCGGGGGGGAAATGCCTTTACGCATTCCCACCGCCGCTGCAGCGTATTCGCGCGCTGGCGGTGGGATATGTGGGACTCGCCCTCTTCATAGTGTGGTAGGCTAACTCATACCACGAGGAAAGGACCCTACACCACTAAAACCCCCCGGACACTCCTTCGATCCGCCGTTAGTGGGGGCCGGGTACGCATAAGCAATCCGGCCCAATCCAGTTGGAACCCTAGAGGTCCAAAGGAGATTCGATGGGGGCTCCATTTTATTAAAAGATTCCAACAGCAACTAATGCTACTCGGATGGAATAATGATCTAAAATAAATTTCTGACGCAATTACATATTTATTAGGCTCATTGTATGAGTTGTATGACTACGGTATAGCATTGCGCAATGACAAATCATTCCATACATACATATATGCATATCATCATGGCTATGAGTATATACGTGGGTATGTAACGATATGACTAGGATTTCGATTAAAATGTCATCTTTATAGTATATGTTATCTATACTTATATATAAAGCTGAAGATATTGTTTGTTTGCTTAACCGCGTAAATACCAGGAACTTCTGCTCCGAATAAAAAAAAATATTTCAAGATTAGATAGCCCATTTATTGAGTAAGCCTATCATGACCGGATTTGAGGTTCGGAGGCCCCGGGGCAACAAAGGAGAAGAGGCCCCAGGGCCTCAAATTAGTTTCCCTCTAAATGTGTAGAAAATTTAAGTATGTACTTTTCAGGACGATTTGTATTCTGATATATTACTGTTTGTCTCATTTAAGTGAACAAGTATAAATGAATAACGATTATTACAATATTTAAGAACTCATTAACATTAATCATGATTCTACAAAGTACTGCATGTAAAGGTACAACACCGAAGAAAAATAAAAGAAAAGTTGTTTCAAATTCTGTCGAGTATACTCTCGACAGAATTTGAAAGATTTTAAATCTCTATTGTGGGGCCCCTCTATTAAGGGAGGCCCCGGGGCAGTTGCCCTGGATGGGAGGCTATTTGATTATGAAGTTTCTGCTAGTACGGGAGTTACGCGGGTGAAACCACGCGCTGGTATATATTATCATACCACGAGGAGAGGACCCTACAATATAACAACTAGCCTTCCTTGCTTTAATTGTTAAAGCAGAGGCAAAATCCTTTTAGTTTCTGATAGCCTATCTAAGACTCTGGTAATTAACACGTTTCACTCTTCTAAAATAAAAGTATTAACTAATTAAATAATATACTAGCTTATGCTTCAGACTTTGTCCGCGTTGAATAGTAGCGTGATGATAAATTGGGTAGTCCATTTATCGAGGTAGGCTAAGGGCTATACCATAGCCCACCTTAGACCACCCGAAAAATGGGTTACCCAACACTGAAATAATTTTTCAATTGGACTAGCAGTTCCTGAGATTATCACGTTTTGTTTTGAAAACAAACTCTTTAGCTTTTTGTATTAGTATAGAATTATAATTATTTTCAAAGCCCGCCTCACATTAAACCAATAAACAAAAATCAGGTCATTCATTAATTAGCAAGCCCCAGTTTAAGCACAATTGACCCATTCAGTTCTATATGTCGCCATAACTCACAACATTCAATAGCTAACTGAGATTATGAAAAAACAACAATTATTGTTTTAAATGAACTATAATTACGCTTCCGGGAGTCGAACCCGGTATGGTGATGTATTAGTAAAACAATCGACCCTTGTTAACATAACTTTGGATGGAGTTTGGTCCTAAGCATAAGAATCATTACTAATAGGTACATAAATTTTATAATACCGAAGAATTGTTTATTTTGTAAGTTTCATAAAAAATATTATAGAAATAAATTAAAATTTTGAAAGATTATGGAAGTTCTGTCAATATTTAAATTTATTTCTCTGAAAATTTTATCTGACGATTGAAAAATCGGTCTTAAGGCAAGTAAGGTTAAGACATATTATATGTTTTAAGATAACAAGCAGAGTTTTGCAGTCAACCAGTATTCTTGTTAAACCCTCGTGCTAAGCTAAAACGCTTGTGTCACAAGGGGGTTCACGTCAGTGTGCAATGGGTGGGGATCGAAACCGCAACCACAAGATCACCAGCCCGATGCCCCTAGCCATTGTGCTACGGCCCCTTTTCTTTGTAGAACTTTTTATGAGCTGGTGCCTTTTGGTGTTACAAAACTGGCGCCGTGGGGATCGGAAGCCAAATTAATTTATAAAACAGTTGCTCTCGTTAATATAGCACGTTCCCCGAGTGCTGGTATTTACTTTGCATAGCAAATAGGCGTTGCCATTCAACGGGGCAATGCGGCCAATATTCTTGGAATGTTGCCAAAAAGCATAGATTTAGCAAAGTTACTGTTTTATAAGCTAGTTTTACTTTATATTGGCTACTTTTAATATCAGGGAGTAAAAATGCTAATTACTGCTCCATTTTAATAACAGATTTGTATAAGTTCAATTTTAAGTGCTTGTCAAGTGCATTTAAATCGTATTTGCTTAAGTTATTTTATGTAAAATTATTATTAAAGCAAGGTGCGTGAAGAAAAATTTAGTTTTTCGATTATTCATATCAATCCAAGACTAAGGTATCATCTTCAGCCCGTATAACGTCCACTGGTGAACATGGGCCTTCTCCCGAGGGAGGGCATTGCCATAGTCACCACGCTTGGCAGGCGGGTTGGTGACCGCAGTATTATGTTGTAACACACAAGGTAACGCTGCTGCCCGTTCCTTGATATACGATAATTATAGATGATGTTATAACAATCGGGACCAACGGCTTAACGTGCTTTCCGAGGCACGGAGGGTAATCCCTCAACCAACCAGACCCGGAAAGAAATCTAAGAATTTACACAAAGATTTCTTGTCCGGTGTGGGAATCGAACCCACGACCTCCGAGATTTAAAGCGAGCCAATTACCGCTACGCTAAGGAGGTTGTCTAGACTAAGGTATAGATGATGTTATTTTAACCGATGACATGTCATCGGTTAAAATAACAAAATTATAGGGATGTGGTTTTGAATGTGTCTCAACTAGTAAGTTGATACACATTTAAAACAGCATCCCTATAATAAGAATAATAATATTATTATAAATGTGAATGTAAGTTTGTTTGTTACGCTTTTAAGTAAAAATTAACCGATCATCATGAAACTTTGTACACATATTTTTGGAGGTACCTATTAGAAGTAACATAGGGGACATTAAAGCAAAGAGACTCTTATGGGCAATAAGCTTTAAATGGATCATTGGAGTGGAATTTCAGTAATTATACCTTTGATACAAAAAAAAACAATGCAAGCAAAATAAAAATTAAAGCCGCTACCGCTTATGACCCAGGCCGACACCGTCCATCAATATTAGGCGATGAGTCATGGCCGACACCAGGAGCCATTGTACTAATGACGTCACAACTAGAAATAGTTGCCGCAGTACTGAGCTTAAAAACTGAAGAACCTAATGCAATGAATGGAAATACACCGTAATTTTTTTGTATTTTCAGTTAGGTTGTACAATCGATCTATGTATATCAGTAGGTAGATACCTACTATTTCAAGAGGAATAAATATAAGTAGACAACCACCGTAGCATAGCGGTATTTGGCTCGCTTTAAACCTCGGAGGTTGTGGGTTCGATTCCCACGCCGGACAAGAAATCTTTGTGTTAATTCCAAAATTTCTTTCCGGGTCTGGTTGGTTGAGGGACTACCCTCCGTGCCTCGGAAAGCACGTTAAGCCGTTGGCCCCGATTGTTGTAACATTATCTTCTTCTTCTCGAGTCGAACGGCTATTCAGTAATCTAAATCAAACATGACCAGTATTTGGCCACAGCGATAACATCATCTTTAATAATCGTATGTCAAGGAACGGGCAGCAGCGTTTTCTTGTGTGGTACGGTCGTGGATATTATACTGCGGTCACCAACCTGCCTGCCAAGCGTGGTGACTATGGCAAATAACCTCCCTTGGGAGGAGGCCCATGTTCAGCAGTGAACGTTATACGGGCTGATGATGATGATGAAACATTCGTTTAGTTAGTAAAAGTATAACAACAACACTAGGATTCTAACAATCTATCACAAGGCTGAATCTGATGAACTATATTTGGTACTGAAAATAAATATTTACAGTTTGAGTATGTCGTAATCCCTTATTACTAAAAATATATGTAAATGTAGAAAGGAAAAATAAATCTTTTCTTTCGGCCGGACATTATTATGTAGTAAGCCACGAGGCATTTGCTAATTCACCGTGCATATAGCCCTGCAGAGCTCAAGCCTTATGAAATAATTTAAAAACTACAAACAAACTACCTGCGCGTGAGGGCATCCTCTGTAGGACTTAGACCTCGGGCTAGGGCGGTCGCTGGGGATTGAAGAATTATGACTTTTAATTTATGTTAACTACATGCTAAGTCTGTACTTTTTTCATCACTTCTTTAGTACTTATAAAATACTAGTTTCTAGATCTAACACTGCAATGTTTTTTTCAAATCGGACCATTACTTTCTGAGATTATATAGCGCGTACAATTTAACAAATAAACAACTCTTCTACTTTACATATTAGTAAAGGAGTATAGATTACCTACGATTATCGCTAATGTCTTTCTAATGTTTAAAAAATTATTAATCAAATACTTTAAAATATGACAAAAAGAATGATCTCGGAGTTTCTTATAGTCTTTCTTCTCCGAGTGTCACGCCGTAGGTAGATGGAGAAAGACTCGTAGGAACTAGGATAGGGTCCGGTCACGGTCGTCCTTGCAAGGCAAGACTCGCGATGCGTTCTATGCCTCAGACCCGATCCCAGCCCGCGGTTGGTTGGTTGATCTTAATTATATTTTATAATATGCGATTATCACATTATAAATTAATTTACACATCATAAATTTTATTTAATAACATTATTGTTGAAATGTTAACTAATTTATAAGTCAAGATTGTTTTTTCTTTTCATTATCATTGTATTTGACTTATAATAAGAACGATTGATTCGTCTACATTATCAATAAACGTTTTTATTTCATTTCATTTCATTTCTCCAATTTTGTGCTTGGTCCTCTACTAACCATAGAAGTACGCAGCAGAGCGAAATATCCAGAATTATGACATTTTTTTATTTCAAAAGACGACTCATCATTTTTTTGGTTTAACGAGTTATTCAGCTTAATTATTATTGCCACACTATATTATTCAAGCGATGAGCCATCATGATACAGCATAACTAATACTTGTTTAACTCTATTGAAATTTTTGACGTCAAATTTTGGCATACGCTGTTTTTAGAACGGTGATAGCAAACCACAGAATTTCAGCGGGCAAAAACGAGCACAACTCCACGTTTATCAAAGGGTTTAATATTTGGCAAAAGCGTCCAACTACTAATAGTACTATTCTAAATATTTTATTAATCTCAATTTTGATATATAATATAAGGTAAACTTTTCCATAAAAGTGTTCAAAACATTTAAAAAATGTGAAAAACTGACTGTGTGATCGTTTAATATTTAATACCAAATGTAACTTTGGAGATATTTGTCGATGGAATGCGGATCATTACCGATAGATTCAAATCCTGTCGGTGGTCGAATTTTATTATTCGCAATTTTGAAAAAAAAAACATTTAAATCTTTAGTATATTACTGGCTGCGCTCCGCGGTTTTACCCGTAGCGAGATGTTTTGTAGCCTATATGTTATTCAGCGTATAAACTATCCCAGTGTAAAATTTCAGCAAATTCCGTTTAGTATTTTTGGCGTTAAAGAGTAACAAACATTTATCCATCCATTTATACTTAAAAACTTTCACTTTTATAATATTAACTAGTAGGATATAATCGATACGCATTTAGTTTATGTCTCGTGTATCTCTCGTCGGGTCCGAGTCCATTCGTCCCCTAAGATTCGCACCCTGTGCCCACTCGTCCCCTGGAACTTTTGAGGGGCCCATTCGTCCCCTGAAGAATATTTATAATCTTCTAATATAAGTACATGTATATGTGTATACTGCAGCTTGGTAGTCCGGGTACAGTCGCGCAGAAAAGGCTAAAATGAAAAATATAGTAATTCGGTAGATATCATGTTTATTTCTAATAAGATTAACACATAAAAAATCACAATGTCCTAGAAACTAACAAAATACAACTCTTTTACAAAAATCAGCCTTGATTGACCATCATATAAATCAACATTAAATATAAAATATGCAAAAAAAAATAGAACACATATCAACAGTAAATAATCACTTCTTATTTTTATGTATATTTACCAACTACATACATGCAAAATCATAATAATTTAAATCTAAAAAATTATAACAGTACAAAAAAATACTAAAATCACAGTAATTATTGAAGACTAGATAAATCAACATATATTTTTTTTGTATATTAACCAACTACATGCAAAATCGTAATAACTTAAATCTAATAAATTGTAACTACCAACATAAAAATTGGCTAAAATCACCGTATGTTTCACTGAAAAAGTAGAAAAAGTAATATTTTATCATACAAAATAGAAAATTATGTGAGTGCATACACAGTAGCATACTAAAAATCTATGTTTTACCTTAAAATAAAATAAAGTATTTAATAGTAACTATTAAAAAGTAGCAGCAGTTGAATTTTTTTTTCTGTGTCGTCATTCCAATTATATACTTGTAAGTATTTTGAAATAGGGATGTATAGGTAAATAGTAGAACTTACGTATTTTTCCTTCACGTACATGCACTGATCACTTCACTCACTAATTAAATTTTATAAGTAATCCTACAGGATAAGCTAATGAGTAAACTTTCACTCGAGACAGTATAAAAATCAGTACGCTTGGATTTGCAACTATAAGTAAACTAAATGTAGTAACACATTCCTGGAATAAATACGCCGAAGTTGTCTAGTACTGGTGTTAGCCAATCAGGTGCAAGTCCTTTCATCGTGCGTCTATTGTTTTGGGCTACGCCTTTGTTATTTGCTCGCGCGCAGATACTCTGGCTAAGATTACCCCTCCCGCTTCGGCATTCCACACCCCGCGCACATCTGGAGAGTACTTACCAATTTTAAACACCTTATCTATTATTTGTAACCCGTTTTTTTAACAACCCATTCGTAGTGAGACAATTTTACATCGTAAGCCTATCGACAGGTTATATTATTATCATGACGGATTATCATTCATCATAGCTCTTTTTTCAATTATCTGTTATGATTTATTAAATTAATTCCGTTAATAAACTGTTCACAAGTGTACTATGTTAACCGTTTCTTATGTAAAATATAGCTAATTTTATCTCAGGGGACCAATAGGCACCTGAATAGGTGCCGAATCTTTAACTTATATTGTACATATATTAGAGGAGACGAATGGGTACCTTAAAAATAATATTTTTTATTAAAATATTAACTTATAATACCAGGAGACCAATGGGCACCTATATAGGGGCCGAATCTACAACTTTTATGCTGAGTGACGAATTTTAGGGGACGAATGGGCTCTGACCCCTCTCGTCTATGTGTTACTGGGTCGTCTATGTGTTGGGTTGTAAACTGAAAACCAGTGCTAGGAATTGCCCTAGCTGCTGGTCATTTCCTAGCACTGGTGTTTAGGCTAGGCTAAGCCCTATCCAATGCTGAATAGGCAACCTTCTCGGCAGAGAATGCAAGTCTAATTATTTTGTGTATTTTTATTAAATGTGTGCTTTTGACTATTTGATTTTTATGTTGAATTACATTTAATTCAGCACAATAAACTATTCTCTTAGTTTCTTAGCTTCCATTTTATTTCTTCCGCGCACTAGCAAGTTATAGTATGATGATGAATGAAGAAAAGAAGTGATAAAGAATGTCAGTAAACTTAATATATTTAGTAACATAATTGAACTGGCACTTACAGGTGTCGTAAATTGTTAAGTAATATATATAATAACGATAGTGGAATGTGCTGTAAACATTCAACCAAAGTGGTAAATTAATTAACTGTATTTTTAAGCTTTGTTTCTATAAAGACTTTTATACTTATTGCATCATTTTTGCGTAAATGGCTATCTTTACCTTTTGTTTCCCTTTTAGTTGCGACATGAAGGTGTAGTCATCGTAATTATGTACGATTGTGATAACATTTTTAGAAAGTACTTTTTTTCAACTTCAAAAGTGCCTTTACGTATAGGTACTGCGGGGAGAGCCATGAGGCCCATGAAACGGCCTTCTGTTTAAAGACTAGGGCAAGACAGGGTCTTAGCGGAATATAACTATAATAGCCATGCTTGGTTTAGTTGATAGATGCTGCTAACCACCATTACGTGTGTGTCTCTTAGTTGCCATTTTTCTACACCCTTGAGAAATGGAGGGTGGTCTATTTTAAGCCGGAAACCATACGGCATAATAATGCATAATATGCATTTCTCTATTAAAAAAACCATGACACAAACCTATTTTTAGATTGCTTATTTCGTGAAACTTTGAACAACGCCAGTCGTATTAAACGCGCTCACAAAAATGCACCTTAACCAATTCAGAGTCTCTGTACCAATAAATATATTAATTGTTATTGTGAATTCATCAACGATCTTTCTCTCATTTCAATTTACTGTCGATAAATATTTTCTTTTGTTTAACGAACGGAAATGTGAATCGATAAAATATTGAAATTAATTAAAAGCTGGAGAGAGAAAGGCTTGATTACACTTCAATGGCTACTTTGGTCTTCAATATGCAACATGTGTTTGAATAAAGAATCAGCCCGTATAACGTCAACTGCTAAACATTATCAGCAGTGGACATTATACGGGTAGATACTATGACCCCAAGGGATAGCTTTGCCAGGCGAGTCATCGCGCTTGCCAGGCGAGTTGGTGACCGCAGTATTAAGTTGTATCTCACAAGGAAACGCTGCTCCCCGTTCTCTCGTATACGATTGTAATAGATAATGTTAAAACAATCGGGATCAATGGCTTAACGTGCTTCCCTAGGCACGGACGGTTGTCCCACAACCAAATGCGGAAAGAAATTAAACATTTTACACGACAATTTCTTGTCTAGCGTCCCATGTTCAGCTGTGGACGTTAGACGGGCAGATGCTACATCTATTACTACTACCTCCGTAGCGTAGCGGTATTTGGCTCGTTTTAAATCTCGGAGGGCGTGGGTTCCATCCCCAGAAACTCTTTTTGTAAATTCTAAGATTTCTTTCCGGGTCTGATTGGTTGAGGGGCTACCCTCCGTGCCTCGGAAAGCACGTTAAGGCGCGGTGAATAGACGACTTTTACGTATTAGTTTTGTCACTGTTGCTCCGCGTAGAAATGAAAGAGAAGCGAAGAGACGCCGCGATGGCGCAACGTTTCGTTCGACTCGTTCGAGTTATTAAATACATTAATCCTTGCAAATATCTTATTCCAATCGATAAATAAAAACAACAGTTCCCTTTATTATTATATATTACATCACTGTTATTAATATTATCAAGATTTGTTTAATAATTTGTAAATAATACAGTTACAATTGCTACAATTTCAATTTAAATGGTTATTTTATGGTTTTTTTTATCGAGAAAATTTACCGAAAACGTGTTTTGAACACAATGGTCCCCCCATAAATATGATCAAGATTAACATATATTTTTTTAGCTGCTCTAAAATGTAAACATTTGGCTAAAAAACTGTTTTGTAAAGCCTATTTTGACTGAGTTCAGCGCCTTAAGCCGTTGTTCCTGATTGTTATAACATCATATATAATAATCGCATATCAAGGAACGGGCAGCAGCGTTTCCTTGTGTGGTACAATATAATACTGCGGTCGCCGACCCGCCAGCCAAGCGTGGTGACTACGGCAAATACCCTCTCTCGGGAGTGTGTTCATGTTCAGCAGTGGACGTTATACGGGCTGATGATGATGATATATATAACGTAGTATACTGACGAGATATACCTACCCAAATAAATGAACAGTATATCTATCAAGTAAATAAGTCTTCGTTACCCGAATGAATATAAAATAAGTGTTTAACCGTAAATACGACTGCCATTTTGGAATACGACGAAGCTTCTTTCTTTTCATAATAAAGCACATTTGAATATCAATACACAACGCGTGTTAAGGTTCATAATAAGGCTTTAAGAACCTTATATCCAATGTACGTAGGTACTTAAGTATTTTGGAATCGTGCCTGTAACATCATCGTCAGAAAACTTTTTTTTTTTTCAAGATAACTCCTCTAATACTAATGACTACTTTTTAAAAGATTCTAAGGAATCTTTAAAGCTTGAACAAATAAATAGAAATAAATTCACCGCAAACTGCTTTATCGATCTCTTTCGTAAAAGAAAATCTAATTATTTGTGTATAGAATAATTAACAGAAGTTGCCTGAACCAAGTTCAGAGTCTAGAGAAACCTAGTTTCACTTAAGTTTATCGCAACTAAAAACATTCAAAAGAAAACTCAAGTCTCAACCTGAATGCTGACGAAGCAAAACACATTTTTTCATCTCGGTAATTGCATAAAACCGGCAGTTAAAACAAGTTTTCCATTACTGTGAACATAGCCAGCACTAAAACACTCACATTCTAAACTACTTTGTTTATTTAAAACAATTCAGTTGAAATGTCCAAAAATAAATTGTAGCGATTGTTGCATATTTTGTAACGAGCACTGCTGGCTTGGGTTTCTGCACCAAATGTTTCATTGTTGCACGTTTGAAATGTAAGCATCGCTTTTTATTTTTCTTAAAAACTGAAGCTGAAAGAACCTTTTCTATCCGCGAGATTTAAAATGTATTTGCGGATTTGTTCTTGGGGAAATCGTTCTCGGAAACTTTTCTAGGTCCATTTAAAATGGTGTAGCGACTGCAATTTTATTATCGTCTTATTTTGTATTGGAGATTTTATTAAAGCTGTTATTTTTATTTGTTACGTCGTTTTTATTATTGCTTATCCAATACCATTTATTTTACCGATTCAATCGTTGCGGTTGATCGCATTACCACGAAACCAAATAGGCTTGTAGTAGAACAAAGTCACATACAAAATTAGAACATCAACATTCATAACACATTACACATATTCATCGAACGGCTTCGTTTCAACCTCCGTATCTATATAATGTTAATTTTGTACCTTTAAAGACTCCATTCATACAAACAACCCATTCTTCGACTCATCTTCAACCGTGCAACATCCAAAAAATTATGAAACAACTTTAATCCAAAGTAACAAAGTCGAGATTTGAATACATTCCATTTCTGAATCTGAAAACGTATCATGGTAAAAGAACAAAGTAGTCTGCTGTTTGAAAATAGCATTGGAACTTTATGTCAGGGTAATAAGGTTGAGTTTTGTATAGAAGTTGCTGCTGTGACGGCAAAATGGGGTTTTGAAAGGACACGTGCAGCATGTCCCAGATGCGTTGAGATACATATGCAAATGCCCTTTGTTGTATACTCAATTGCGTCACAGTAACGGGACGTGATTATAGCCCCAACTTCTTAATTTGGTTCCAAATTGAAGATATTTCAAGAACTGAAAGAATGTTATAATTGAAAAAAGATACGGGCTTTAGGGGTGGGGTGTGGAAATTATAAGGTTGAATTTGGTGTTTGTTTTTTTTAATGGAAATCAGTATTGTATGTCATTATGCATATTTTTAGTATAGAAAATTTTTAAACGCGAATAAGATAAACAACTTCATATTTTTTCATAATTTTAAATAAATTAGGTTTTTTATGAGTAAAATTGCGTAAGATGTAGAAGTATTTATTTTTTTCTTCACATAATTATAGGTTGATACGCTGGTAGCTGGTAATATACGGATTTAAAACTTGTGCTACGGGTCACCTGAGCCCCACTCCGGAGTTTGAATATCAGAACCTGGGTTTTGGCACATTGAACATTGCGAAGTAGTTATTAAACTACTAGTATATTTGTCAAAAGAAATATATATATTGTGTAAGTGTTAAATTTAAGAGATAAAGTACTAATCAACTCAGCGAATAACATAACGACGTTTAATTTCAAATAGGTACCATGTATTTTTTTATTTTTTCGATTGCGCGGTAATTGCTTCGGTTACCAAGAGGCAACCGAAACCGAGGAGGCAAGACTTCGATAAAAATGTCTTCATTAATACTATACAGGGTAATTGTAACGCATACAGTCCCAATTACATAGGAAATGCGTTTCATTAGAAAGCCACTTACTTAAATTATTATAAGTTAATGTTGCTTAAATAATACTTCATTATAGGCCTTATGAACGGACTCATCGCTCAAGGAGTAATGGAGATGACTATGCTTGGGGTTTCTCTACGAGATCAAATCAGAAATGAGGAGATGCGCAAAGGAACACGAGTTACCGACCGACATAGCCCAACGGATTAGTTCGTTAAAGTGGCAATGGGCAGGCCATATAGCACGGAGAACAGATGGCCGTTCTCGAATGGAGACCGCGGATCGGCAAGCGTAGCGTAGGACGTCCACCATCTAGATGGACGGATGACCTAGTAAAGGGCCGCGAGATCACGGTGGATGCAGGCCACCTCCAACCGTAGCAACTGGAAATCTATGAGGGAGGCCTCTGTCCAGCAGTGGACGTCCTATGGCTGCAATGATGATGATGATGATGATGAAATAATACTATTGAAGCATACATACATTAAATTAAATTTTTTGCTTGTGTAAGCGAAGACATCTTTACCATCAAAGACATAGTAGCTAATATATCGTAAGTGATTTGGCACCTGGTATTCTGGGTTCGATTTCTTCCGGAATTGCTATTTATGTGAACCGCGGATAATCTTAGATGTTCTGCCATTATTTTCTTTAGTGTGTTGAGGCAAAAAAAGAGGTTTTAGATTGGGTAGTTTATTTTTAATATCATAGCACAAAAAACCGCAATTAATCTGATATATATTAAAAGTTTTACTCAAATCTAATAATTGTGTGTATTTATTTTCTCGTTTAAAACGATATTTCCTTTCGTTATTCTTTCGTTTCTCTTTATAATAAAAAAGATCTCGTTAAGATAAAACAAATGGAATCCTTCATTTTTTGCTGAAAAAAATGCCGAACCGCAAATGAGGAAATTCGTAATCCCAACCGCTTATCGGAAGCAAATTGTTAAATTAAGTTCAACCGAATATCGCGTTTCGATTAGTTATTCAAGAGAGATGGCGTTGACAGTATTTAAAATGTTTTATAGCATTGAGGGAAAACTGCGCGAAGGTAATACGCATTATGCATTCGTTTTTTGAGAGTGTTTTGTTTAGTCGTCTGAGGTGAATGGTTTTGCACCCTCCACTAGTTACCGCGCTACCTTCAAATTATAGCTCCGTAAATGCGGCAACTCAATACTGTGTATAACACACTGTACCGATGGTATGTGATCCCGATGTCCTTCTTATTTATCGTAGTTATTTTTACATAGTTTACTACCCAAACTGGCATATAACTTCGAATATAACCAAAATGTTATCTGCTTTGAATATTAAACTTTCCACACGTATTCCGAGCCAGTGACGCTCTGTATGAGAACATACAGAGCGTCACTGGCTCGGGTACGCCGATTTTGGCGTAGTATTTTTTGCCGCATTATTTAAGTACAATGGTATCAAATCCAGCGCGCGAGATAAATTATCTATTAAATATTATAACTTTGGTTGGAAGGAATAATTTATAAATAATGTTATTATGAACATAATATATAGATATAGGTCTATATTTTTTGTATTTAAAAGATTACTAGCAGAGTTTTGCAGTCTACTAGTATTCTTGTTAACCCCTCGAGCTAAGCAAAAGTGCTTGTGTTATGAGTTTGTTCACGTCGGTAGTGCCATGGGTGGGGTTCGAACCGGCGACCTCAAGATCACAAGTCCGAAGCCCTAGCCATTGTCTATTCTTTATTTATTTATTAAAAGAGTAATTATAGAGAAACTATATTTAAAATAAGATAACAAAACACTTAAAATAATTATACATATTTTGTGTAATAATATCCATGTATATTTATAATTGCCATTATTGTGCAATACTCATAATGTAATTTTATTACTGCAGCAAGACGGTTTATGGGTTACTGTGATACTAATTTTGCATTACTCATAGGATTATGAAACCAAATTACAAATAATAACAATACGGCAGATTAAGCAATTATTGTCATTCCTTTATATGGCCAATAGAATCCGGCCGCATGTCCTTTGTCTATTTAAAAAAAAAACATTATTCTAATCTACTAAGTGAGCCTAACTTCTTAATTTGAATATGTAACGAAAAAACTATTATACTTTAGAAGTATTTGGTCGTAAGTGCCAGTTTACGATAAAGGCACATACGACGAATGATTTTGACGTATAATGACACATCCGACTTTATGCTTCTGAACGCTAGCATTTATTAAATTTAAACTAACGTTGTACTACACGAAACATAACACTCAATTCATTACATGTCAAAAAACATATGTTACCAACACACAAAAAACATAAGTCACTGGCCAGACACAAATAATTCTAACGCCAGCCAAATTAAAAAAAAGTCTTGTCAACATTGTGCTCACCAAACAAAGAAAAAATAAATCAGTAGACAACCACCGTACACCGATCTCTATCCCCCCTCTCTGGTCAAGTATAGACGTACGAAATAGAGGTTCAACAAAGAGGCTTAAGAGGCCTTCATACACTGGTCCCCATTTGTCCTACATCTACTTCACCAAAATTCTTGAATGTTTCAACGTCATCTGCAATTTAAATTTAGACTTTACTGTTATAGTAATAAGAGTTAGATAGAGTTATGGTATGGTTAATAGGTAAATTAGTTTAGTGCTCTTTTAGGCAATTTTTTGACAAGGAAACCAGACAGTCACATCACAATGATATTTAATTTGGGACAGTTCTCATAAAATGGAGCTTTTTCTGTGGTATCAATGAAGCATTTATTTACTTAACATTTCCTTATAACAGTGGTAAATTCAAAAGCTTTGTAATAACAAAGCCGTGCCGTGTGGTTTACGGCTTAGAATGGATCACCCCATGTCCTCCCATGGGTGTCGTAAAAGGCGATTAAGGGACACATGGCTGATGGATGGGCAGCAGCATCTATAAGCTCAAGGTTTACATCCTACTGCGATCACCAATCCCTCTGCCAAGCGTGGTGATTATGGCAATATTACTCAACGATCTTAATCTTAAGGTATTTTAAGAGGAGGCCCATGTTCAGCCGTGGACGTAAACACATTTACACATAACATTTACCCTCCCGGACACCAAAACAAAAGGTGACCACAGTATTATGTATACTGTATAGGTAATCATAATGTTGTGACAATAGGGACCGACAGTTTAACGTGCTTTCCAAGTAACGTATCTACACTTCGTACCTTGGAATGCTCGTTAGGCCATTCACAACATTTTACAAAAGCATTCTTGGTGCGGAGACAACCTTCGAGACTTAAAGCGAGACATTGGTGAAGCGCAGATGGCAAATTATCCATGACGCACTATGTTATCTAAAGGTAAACTGTAAAAATATAACCTACATAATCCTAATAGACTGCACAAATGGCTCAGTGGTTACAGTAGTGGCTTCTGAGACCTGGGTTCGATTCCCACCCGGGACAATTATTTGCGTGAACTGTTTTGTGCCCCTGAAATATACAGGAACATATTTTCTTAGTGCGAGAGTTGTCTGAAAAAATGTTTTGGATTTTTGCGCGTTATAATTGTAGGTTATATTTTTGGACATTACCTAAAAAATGCGTCACTGTGGTGTCGTGTGCACTGCATCTTATGTTTAGGCCATAGCAGTTGCCTACTGTCTCGTTTGCGTTAAATTCTGAAACCAAAACACTCTAGACCTCCCAAAAACGGTCATACGATTTAATCGCATCTCAAAATGGAGATACTACACCCAATCTAGAAGGCGGCTTTGTACAAATTTATACATTTTTGTTTGAACATGATAAAACGTGTCGTGTGTTATAAATATCTTAGGATTTATCAGGTTTAGCAGGATTAAATGGATGCATGTTACGACATTAACTAGAGGGGATAATGTTATTAATATACGGTGACAAAAATTATAGTACGTGTCGTAATTCAGACGAGGTCACGGCATTTTTATTTGAACAAAATGTAACCGTTAAGTTGACGTTTTGAAATTAGCACGTGACATGTTCTTTTGTTAAATATCTACTGTTAACATTTAATTTGCATTTCATCGTTTAAGTTTTAACATAATTTAAGACATTTTCTGGCGGCAGAGTAAGAGGACAGACGTGCTGTATGCATTCTTCCTTAAAATATACCACCATTTGTCTTCCCATGATTATCATAGGGTGCTTTTCCACCAGAGATGTGCTATGCACGTTGCTATGAAAACGCGTTTAATATCTTCATCATCAGCCCATATAGTATCTACTGCTGAACATGGGCCTCCTCCCGGGGGAGGGTATTTGCGATAGTCACCAAGCTTGGCAAGCGGGTTGGTGACGGCAGAATTACGTTGTAACATACAAGGAAACGCTGCTGCCCGTTCCTTGATATTGTTATAACAATCAGGACCAACAGCTTAGCGTACTTTCCGAGGCACGAACGGTTGAGAGACTACCCGTCCCTCAATCAACCAGACCCGGAAAGAAATCTTAGAATTTACACAAAGATCATATGTCCTGGGTGGCGATCGAATCCACGACCTCCAAGATTTTAAGCGAGCCAAATACCGCTATGCTACAAACAAAACCAAGGAATGACGAATGAAGTGTCAATGTTGCACCTTAAGAGACGGCTTAATATAGAAATATACCATCAAATAACATTAAGGTGGAATTTCACTCAAAACATTTAGAAGGAAATATCAACTCACCACAATATATATCCAGCATTTCCATCTGTAACAAATTAAACCACACAATTAATATAGTTAATTAAAACGATAAAAGGTTTATAATAATAAATTAAGTAGCAAATTAACTATGGAGGACTAATTAGGGCATAAATTTGGAGTAATAGCATTAAACCACTGTTATTTCAGTTTACGAGAAACATTTTAAAATTACAAAATGGATTTATGGTAGCAAATTTGATTGGTTTTAATCGGTTTTAAGTGGTAGTGGCATGTTGAAGCTATTTTGGTAGGTTTTCTATGTCAGTTAGATCAACATTGATGAAAGAGTGTTATATAGGTACTAGTGGTAATATTGAAGCGGCGTCGGACTTGTGAACTTGAGGTCGCCGGTTCGATCCCCACCCATTGCACTACCGACGTGATCCCACTCGTAACACAAGCATTTTAGCTCAGCACGAGGAGTTAACAAGAATACTCTTAGACTGTAAAACTTTGCTAGCAATCCTACTAATATAATAAACGCGATAGTTTGTAAGTATGGATGGATGGATGGATGTTTGTTACTCTTTCACGTAAAAACAACTGAACGGAATTAGCTGAAATTTTGCACCGGGATAGGTTATACGCTGGATTAACATATAGGCTAAAAACATCACGCTCCGACCCACTGGAGCAGAGTAACGCGGGTAAAACCGCGGAGCGCAGCTAGTGCTTAAAATAAAAAAAGGTCTTCGTACAGCTCGATAAGAATGAAAACTTTATTTATCCAATCATTACTTCCATGTTAACTTTGTACGAAATCTGGTTCAGGAGCAATCCCCAATCTATTTCGTCTGAAGCCTTCGAATACATCTTGCATTTTATTTTCCGTCTCACAATAGCTTTAAGATTACTTTTAGACGCTCATTCTATATATATATTTTAATATGTATATTTGTATATATTCTAAGTATATAAGTGTATGTACATATATGTAAACTATGTTGTAACGGAAAGGGTATAGAAAGAGCAAGGCTTCTTTGGATCATAACAAATGATATGGCAAGGGTTTCAACTCAAAATAAAATAAAAAAGTCAGTATTATTTTGCAAACAAAAAATAAAAATGCGGAACCCTTTATTCAGAAACCAGGAGTAAGAGGATTATTTTTACTTGCAAATAGTTCGTTGACATCGATCAGCTGATTGAGTGCTAGTGATGTATTTATTTTAATTTGAAAAGTTTGGTTTCTGGAATCTATGAATTTAAAAAAATCATTACTTCCGGATTTGTAGAGATAGGATTAAAAACCCTTGCCATATCGTTTGTCATCATCCAAAGAAGCCTTGCTCTTTCTATGTATATACCCTTTCCGATACACCTTGTATATGTATAAACTACACACGATTTAGTTTTCTTTCATTTACTGTTTCCTGTCGCGGGTCAGCCGGAAGAAATTTCTCTTGAAATAAGCTGTACCTTTGTGGTATTGTAATCCTTCTTTTGTTTTTTGTTATTCCGTGTGTACATAAACTATTAAATAAAAAAAATACATAAACACCAAAATTATGAACCTAAATCCCTGACGTAGTAGGATAAGTCTTGGTTTATGTCTAGTGGTCGTGGGTTCGATACCCATGCCGGACAAGAAGTATTCGTGTCATATCTAATATTTCTTTCTGGGTATTGTTGGTTGAGACAACCTTCAGCGCCTTGGAAAGCACCCGATTGTTATATCAAATCAAAATATTCTTTATACATAAATATTTGTATTTTTGCATCTATGTTTGTTACGAATAAACTCAAAAACTGCTGGATAGATTTCGATAAATCTTTCACCATTAGAATGCTCCAATACCCAGGAGTAGGTAAGATGAGTATTTAATTAAGAAGTTCCCACGGCAACTGGAGCTACGCGCGTATTGCCACACGTTGGATGCTAGTTTAAGATATATAAATAAAAGCCATGTCTCATTATTCATTCAGTCATTTATTGTTAAATACCTATAATGCAAACGTTCCACCTTAAAGCTAGACATTATTGTAAGAAACTCTGACAACCAGTGAGATAATGTATTAGAAAAAAGTAGATCATGTTATAACAAGCACTGTTACCACTTAAGCGGTTTGTTACTGGTTACCTAAAAAACTGTATCCGTGTAATTTAAACTGGTTTGTTCTGGTATTGCTTGAGTCCAATAAACTAGCGTCTACTTGATACATTATTAGCGTTGGTTCGATATCGGATTGTAGGTTACGCACTTTTTTGTATATGAGCCTTATAGCTCAGCGGCTTAAGCCTTAAGTTTCAGTTTGTTTTCGAATTAAATTTTTTTTTCAGGTTATTCTACCAGTTGATATGTATGTACATTACTCATACTAAATGAAATTCGAAACAAAACAAATTGAAACGCATGGGCCTTCTTCCGAGGAAGGGTATTTGCCATAGTCACCACGCTTGGCAGGCGGGATGACCGCAGTATTATTTTGTACCACACAAGGAAACGCTGCTGCCCGTTCCTTGATATACGATTATTATAGATGATGTAATAACAATCGGGACCAACGGCTTAACGCTTTCCGAGGCACGGAGGGTAGTAGTCCCTTTACCAACCAGACCAGGAAAGAAATCTTAGAATTTACACAAAGATTTCCTGTCTGGCGTGGTGATCGAACCCACGACCTCCGAGATTTAAAGCGAGCGAAATACCGCTACGCTACGCAGGTTGTATTCAATCGAATATATTTAAGAAGAGACATGTTTAGTTTGAAGATGGAAAAAAAAAATACACCAAAAAAAAATTGGGCCCGGGTATCGAACCTTCTGAGTTTTCAAGCAATACTCATACCGATATAGGCACGGGTGCAAAGGTACTACACAAATATCAAAGAATAAGTACTGAAGTCTAATTACTGTCCATTGAAGTCAAGTACTCAGTATGCTCCTACATGTTTCGTGGGAAACTGAAGCACGAGATAATTAAGGAATTATGAATGAACTGTAGGGCTATCAACAGCAAACAGAAATAGAAATACAAAGAACACTGTTACGTTATCTATACTAATATTCATCATCATCATCGGCCCGTATAACGTACACTGCTGAACATCGGCCTCCTCTCGAGGGAGGGTATTGTCATAGTCACCACGCTTGGCAGGTGGGTTGGTGATCGCAGTATGATGTTGTAACACATAAGGAAACGCTGCTGCCCGTTCCTTGATGTACGATTATTATAGATGGTATTATTACAATCGGGACCAACGGCTTAACGTGCTTTCCGAGGCACGGAAGGTAGCCCCTCAACCAACCAGACCCGGAAAGAAATCTTAGTATTTACAAAAAGATTTCCTGTCCGGCGTGGGGATCGAACCCACGACCTCCGAGATTTAAAGCGTGCCAATTACCGCTACGCTACGGAGGGTGTCAGTGTTAGGTAGCCTAATTATCGAGGTAGTTCCTCCGGGAATGGGAGTTACGCGAGATTAACTATATATATATGATTGACTACGTTGCTAGCCACTAGGCTTTTGCTACTTCACCGGGCATAAGTTTAACCGCGTTCGGCAATCTAGTATCTAATAGGTAAATAAAGCATATCTATGTGTTATAATGGGTACCTATGATTATGTATGTTTAACACCTGTTATCAACACAAAAACTATGTTAGTTATTGCTCGTAATATCTTTAGTAAGCTCTGTTATCTTAATGAATCGAACCCATGACCTCCGAGATTTAAAGCGAGCCAAATACCGCTAAGCTACAGAGGTTCTCAAACATATACGAGTTCTGAATATCAACAAGTGTCCGTCGGCTGCCGGGCATCATCATTTTCTGTGGAAAAACACTACCAATTGTTCCCCTACTGCCCAATAAGAACTACATAGTTTGAAAACTCGAACTGGATGTTAGCTAGCAGCCCTAGAATAAAGACCTCATTACCTTGATGACGAACGAACCGCGTGACACACCGTCATATAGCGATGTTATAAAACACTATTAGAGCGTTTGACTAACGCGAACTCGTAAATTGCTGTGTTATCTTAAATGCTGTTCCAATTAACAATTAAAATTGATGGAAATTATATATTATTGTACAGATAATTTGCTGCTAAAAGTCGTTTAAGTAACACAACAGTGTTGTTAAAATTAATAATGCATTGTCTTCGATTTGTTAGTGTAACATCTTTTTTTAAAGACACTAGCAGAGTTTTGCACACTATTCTTGTTAACCGCTCGTGGTAAGCTCAAATGCTTGTGTAACGAATGGGTTCACGTCTATAGTGCAACTCGGGTGTAGATCAAACTGGCGACCTCATGATCATGATCATGCCATTGGGCTACGGTCGCTTTAATTAGTATTATTTTCTATATTTATAAATAAAATATGTATGCTATTTTTGTAATATTTAAAAGACCCCAGAGTAACATTGGGCATGAGGACTAAAACAATATATTTAGTCCGTCAGTTAGGTTACAAAAAAATATTGGACACGTATTTTTTTATTTATCAAATCAATAAAAATTTACAAAGATACAGAGCAAAAACAAACTATAAAGTGCAGGAGAGGGGGGCTTGTGACGTCACTATTAGGTAAAATTGTACCTAATAGTGACGTCACACAAAATTTCAACGCGCTGTATCTTCGTAATTTTGTGTTTGAGGAACGAAAAAAAAAATACGTGTCCAATATTTTTCGGTAATCTAACTGACGGACTAAATATATTTTTTTAGTCCACATGCCTATTGCAAGCCTCCGAGGCTGGCTACCGTGGTGGTTTCAGAGGGTAACTGGAGGTCCTGGCACTGAGCTAGATAGTTCGGGTGTACCGATGGTAGGGTCTGACATACCCATACAGCCGAGCGAAACATCACACAATCAATGAAGAGGTGTTCTTCAGGGATGTTCGGATCGGGACCAACGTCTTAACGTGTTTTACGAGGCACGGAGGGTAGTCCCTCAGCAAACCAGACCCGAAAATATGTTTAAGAAACTACACAAATATGATTTGTCCGTCACGGGGATCGAACCCACGACCTCCGAGATTTAAAGCGATCCAAATACCGCTACGCTACGGTAGGTATACCAATAGATAGTAGAGAGGTGGGGAAAGGTTTCCTTATGATAGCTATCGTTATATGTATATTGAGAGTCCTATCCGATGATTACACGTTTATGATACATGTATAACAACAGATAGGTTAACATCTTGTTTCATTTATAATAAACAAGTAATGAAGGCGGAGGTGTCATTCAGATAGGCATGTACTAGTTTTTAAGTTGTTGCATGATTCATTCATAAAGAAAAAACAATATCCTGAAGTTTTTCTACATAGAGTAGACGTAATAATAACAAATCAAATATCTGTGGTTAAAACCAACAGTTTTGATTATGATTATTTTATTCACATGTTATTATTTAAGACTAGCTGCGCCCCGCGGTTTTACCCGCGTTACTCTGCTCCAGTGGGTCGGAGCGTGAAGTTTTGTAGCAAATATGGTAATCCAGCGTATAACCTATCCTGGTACAAAATTCCGTTCAGTAGTTTTGGCGTGAAAGTGTAACGAACATTTATCCATACTTAAAAACTTTCTGATCTGGGAGGTCGAAAATATTGATCCGATATCTATGATACCATGATGTACGTACACAACTCGAAAACAATCATTCATTCAAGATATTAAAGGATAATGCCTCGAAATATTTCTAAGACCATGATTGCTAGTAACTAGTTACTCCGGTCCCGTAGGAAAATTACAATGAAATATAACCTATAGCCTTTCTCAATGAGTAGGTATCTAAATCTTAAAGATTTTTTCGAATCGGACCAGTATTTCCTGAGATAAGCGCGTTCAAACAAACAAACTATTCAGCTTTATAATATTATAATAATATTAGTATAGATTTATACCTAGAAGTTACACTTACTTACTTTTACTTGTGTGTCTACACAAGCAAAAGTAAGTAAGGCTAAAATATAGGTACCACATTTTTAAAACAAAATTTTCAACCTTAAAAACCTCGTATAATTTAATTTTACATTCGGATTCGAACCCACTATCCTCTCCACTAAACCATGATATTTAGTGCCGCAAGATAAATAACCTCATTTAATTTGACCTTTCACGAGCCAATAGGAGTTAAAACCTAATGGTTTGTCCACTTTGCAATCACGATCTAGGTTTGAGTCTCGGGTCAGTCAATTGACCTAAATAGGACATACTTTATGTTTTGTACCTGGGCACTTGAGCCTTCGTTCAGTGTCTTACATATATTTTTATCTTCTGCTTTGCGCTAGAGGAAAGTGATATTTAATTTTCGATTCCTCCTTACGAATTTAATCGAATTTAAAGCGGCCATAGCATATCTAGGGCGTCGGACTTGTGATCTTGAGGTCGCCGGTTCAACCCCACTCATTGCACTATAACACGAGCATTTTAGCCGAGCACGAAGGGTTAACAAGAATACTAGTAGACTGCAAAACACTGTTAGTAATAATTTTTAAAAGAAAAAAAAAACAGTAAATATATACTGATTAAATTGATTGAAAGACGTCTAAACTTTTGTAATTAAATTAATAAAATAAAATAATAACTGGTGGAGAGGTGAAAACCTAACAGAATACCACAGCCGAGAGGCTCGCGTACTGTCAAGTAGAGCGACAGATGCACAAAACTCCCCTAAACGACTAAAAGTCATCATCCCTAAATCTGGCCAGTGGCTGCCCTGAGCCGAGGTGCAAGTCCTACAGGGGACGTCCTCTTGCGCAGGTTGCTTAGTTTGTAGTTTTTAAACCATTTATTAAGGCTGGAGCTCTGCCTTTATGCCCGATATAATAGCAAAAGCCTCGGGACTAACTACATATGTCCGTCGGAAAAAGAAGGTAGGTTACAAACCAAGTATCTACCTAGGCTCTTATCCTGCACTCTTCTCTTACCTTCTTCTCTTAGGTTTGGGATCGTTTTATACATCTTTTTTTTTAAATTAAATATTGCCTTACGTTTGACCATAATCTCGCTTGATGGGAGGCGAAGATAAGGCCTAAGATGATACACGCGTGCCTAGAAAGTGTCTGTTCACTTTAGCTTTAAAGATGTCCAGATAATAGCGTTCCGGAAAACTGACCCCGGCAGAGAATTCCGCTCCTTAGCCGTCCGCATTATGAAAGAAGAAGCAAATCACTTCGTGCGTATTGAAGGAATGTCTACAACATAAGGGTGAAACCGTTCGCCGCGCCTGCTCGTCCGGTGATGGAAGGGTAAAGAAGGTTATGTAGAACTTCCGCACACTCCCCGAAATGTAACCGATAAAAAACTTATATACAAAGCGCTCTCATCTTAGAAACTACTGGTCCGCTTAGAAAAAATATTTTAGTGTTAACATCATCATCATCATCAGCCAATACAACGTCCACAGCTGAACATGGGCCTCCTCCCGGGGAGGATATTTGTCATAGTCACCACGCTTGGCAGGCAGGTTGGTGACCGCAGTATAATGTTGTAAAACGGAACGCTGCTTCCCGTTCCTTGGTATACGATTATGATAGATGATGTTATAACAATCGGGACCGACGGCTTAACGTGCTTTCCGAGGCAAGGAGTCGTCCCTCAACCAACCAGACCCGGAAAGAAATCTTAGACTTTACACAAAGATTTCTTGTCCGGCGTGGGGATCGAACCCACGATCTCCGAGATTACCGCTACGCTACGGAGGTTGTCGTTGTTAGGTAGCCTAATTATCGAGGTAGTTCCTCCGGGAATGGGAGTTACGCGAGATTAACTATATATATAAGATTGACTACGTTGCTAGCCACTAGGCTTTTGCTACTTCACCGGGCATAAGTTTATCCGCGTTCGGCAATCTAGTATAGGTAAATAAAGCATATCTATGTGTTATAATGGGTACCTATGATTATGTATGTTTAACACCTGTTATCAACACAAAAACTATGTTAGTTATTGCTCGTAATATCTTTAGTAAACTCTGTTATCTTAATGTTGGAACAATACGTCATTTGTGTGGCACGTTAATATTAGTTTGTTCTATATACTTTTGTTAATTTATATTTTACTAGATTCCCGCGCGTGGTTTCACCCGTGTAGCTCCCGTTACCGTGGGAACTTCAAAATAAAGTATAGATTAAAGCCTTCCTCGATAATATAAGGCTATCTAATACCGAAAGAATTGTTCAAATCGGACTGCTAGTTTCTGAGATTAGCGCGTTCAAGCAAACAAAATCTTCAGCTTTATATATTAGTTGATTCATAATTTCAGCCGTAGGACGTCCACTGTTGGACATAGGCCTCCCTCATAGATCTCCAGTTGTTACGGTTAGAAGCGGTCTGCATCCACCGCGATCCTGCGGCCTTAACCAGATCATCCGTCCATCTAGTTGGTGGACGTCCTACGCTACGGTTGCCGATCCGCGGTCTCCATTCGAGAACTTTTCTCGGTCTTTTGTAGCTTACCAATGGTGAAATAATTTTTGAAGTCGGCATAGTAGTTTTTCAGTTTATTTATTACAAACATGCACACACACAAAAATACAAATCTTTCCTTTTTATAATATGAGATACCTAGATAAAATTAGCTACATTTTATTTTGTGTCCTTTTTTTGTGTACCTACTTTGCCTTGTCTCCAAAACGGTGATACCGATTTAGACAGGTTATTAGATAGCTTATAAAATCTTTATTTAACGCGGACGTAGTCGCGGACTGCAACTAGTACATTAATATAATCACTTTTTTTAATAAGCTTTTATTCAGTCGTCTGTAGTAACAAAGTTATTATTTTATCATTTCATTAAACCGAAGTTAAAGTTAAGATAAAAATATTAATTAACTGGCAGGAAGTAAGTTCAAAGTAGTGATAAGATAACCTTTGTATTTGTTTTTTATTAATTGATTTAAATAATAATTTTAATAGTTAAACGCAGTGTTTAAGTGTCCTTGAGGATACAAAGATATTTTAAACGTATGAAAATAATTAAAAATGTGTTAGTAGTCGCAGTCAAGATGAATTAAAATAGTATATTTTGAAAATGGTAAATAATTATGTAATTTTACTTTTTTTTTTATTTGTACTTATTTTCTTCAAAATGTTTTTACGAAAGAAAAAAAAATTGAAAATCCTAACATTTCTTTCCGGAGCTATTAGGTTGAGTGCTTGGAAAGCACGTTAAGCCACTGGCCCCTTTAAAAAGCGTGTACCAGGGAACGGGCAGCAGCGTTTCTTTGTGTATTACAATAAAATACTGCGGTCAGCCACCCGCCTGGCAAGCGTCATGACTATGACATCACAAGAAGGCACATTATGCCCGGTGAAGTAGCAAAAGCCACTTAATCTTCCTCAAAAAAAAGGTCCATTATCAACCCTTATAATGTCCACTGCTGAACAGTGGACGTTATAAGGGCTGATAATGATGACAATTTTTTTTAGGTGGGATTGGGACCCATTCACTTTCGTACATACAGCAAGGTCCTGTTATAAATTAGCTCGACATCATGACTTACTGGTCGTGTATAAAACCATCACACTTCGGTTTACTGGAATCAGCAGTATCCAAGTATATAAAACTGAAGAGTTTGTTTGTTTGCTTTACGTGCTAATTTCAGAAACTACTGGCCCGATTTGATAAAAAAATCTATCTGGTTTAGATAGCTCATTTATCGAGGAAGGCTGTAAGCTATATTTTATTATTAAGTTCCTACGGGAACGGGAGTTTAGCGGGTAAAACCGCGCGCGGAAGCTAGTTACCATTTAAAGGTCCACCCCAACTCGACGCAATAAATCAATACAAAACGACCGTAGATAAAAGAGAACAGAGAGTTAACTTTGCACAACAGCGCGGATAATAAAAGCTAAGTTTCCTATATAGAATTAAATTTCTTAGAATTATGACTTTTTTAAATGTTTTCCAGCTATAAATCATCAAGAAAATAGGAGCAACAGATTTAATATTCATATTATTATTATATAATAATATGAATATTAAATCTGTTGTATAAAGGACGGTACATAAAGTACATACAATATTTCGACTGGGGTTTACAGTGCATGCAAATTTTATTACCAACAATAAAATCCATTTTTAATTGCATTTACATATTAAAAATTAAACAATCTAATGAATATAATGAACAAAACGTTAATTTCACTTTAAAACTAAATATTTCGTCTCATTTTTTTTATATTTCTACTAACATAGATATGATAATGTTATTATGTTGTGTAGAAATCTATATATGTAAAAATGAATCCCTAATTGCCTTGGTCACGGCATCACGTGCGAATGGCTAAATCGATGTCGCTACATTTTATTTTGTGTCCTTTTTTTGTGTACTTTGCCTTGTCTCCAAAACGGTGATACCGATTTAGACAGGTTATTAGATAGCTTATAAAATCTTTATTTAACGCGGACGTAGTCGCGGACTGCAACTAGTACATTAATATAATCACTTTTTTTCAATCGTGATTATATTAAAATAAGCTTTTATTCAATCGTCTGTAGTAACAAAGTTATTATTTTATCATTTCATTAAACCGAAGTTAAAGTTAAGATAAAAATATTAATTAACTGGCAGGAAGTAAGTTTTTTTTTTTTTTTTTTTTCTTATTTTCGGGAGAAGGTTCGTATGAAAGAAAAAAATAAGAAAATTTCAGAATACTTAACCACCATGTTATAAAATATATTTTAATGTAATCTTATGGCGTTTGACATAACATTGATAGAATGCGCGCTGCTCTTAGTATACATCACGGCTAATTGAGAGCTATCACGCCTTGTATTAAAAGTTCAATTTAATGTAAGACAGAACAACGTCTGTCGGGTCAGCTAGTAATAAATAATAAAGTAAATCAATAGCTACAAAAACAATAATACTTGATAGGTATTGACAAAATGATCACTAAATTAGACTCCTCTCTGCTCTTTATTGTCTATGGCTGTCTATGCACTACATCATAATACTTATACCATGTAGTATGTGCAGTCGTCTCTCACGATCTGAGTACGCTACTATCAAAACTAACAGATTTATGTGTAGGTGTGTTTGTACGTATGTGTGTGCGCGATACTACGGAGGCAATTTATCGTTGTGCGATTAAAGTTTTTAATACTAAAGCTGGTTATTTTTTTGGGCTTAGCTTTTAATTTTGGATAGTAAGTACTTTTTTTAGTTTTTTGGGGCTTAGCATTTAGTTTTGTTTTTATAATATTAGTGAAAGTTCAATGTTATGCATTGATATTATTTATTTGTGTTTAAATGAAAGGTGTTGCTTCGACGAACAAATGTACCTATATTTTTATACCAAAAAAATTGTCAGATAATATATTTTAGAAAGAAGAATTATTCTGTTTTAATAATTTATTTTGTGTAAGTATTAAAAACTTGAAATTCAGATAACTACACTTAAAAAAAAACACGTCAATTTTTTTGAATCCCTAGGACAAGTAACACGTAAAATCTTAGTTGAAAATTAAATATGAAAGTTTATAATATAACAGTTGAGAACAAAAAAAATTTCAAACTAATATGAAAAATATCAAATGTAAATGCGTCTGTTAGGCCGTCACTAGCAGGTAAGGTAGATGATACTCAAATGCTAGCTGCATTACTAAGGTATTAATTTTATTTACATAGTTTACACGAATATCAAATGTCAGTTCACATAATCAATGTAAATTTTTCGTCTTATCATCATCATGATATCAGCCTGTGGTCGCCAACAGTAACTGCTGAACATAGGCCACCCCCATCGATTTCCAGCGGGAGCGAATGCTAGCAGCCTGCATCCACTGACCTTATTAGACTCGTAATTTTTCGTCTATCAAAATTGTATTTATTAATATTTAAACCAGGTCTGGTTGGTTGAGGGACTACCCTCCGTGCTTCGGAAAGCACGTTAAGCCTTTGGTCCCGATGTTATTACAATAATCGTATATAAAGGAACGGGCAGCAGCGTTTCCTTGTGTTCCTTGTGACAACATAATACTGAGGTCTCCAACCCGTCTGTCAAGCGTGGTGATGCAAATACCCTCCCTCGGGAGGAGGCCCATGTTCATCAGTGAACGTTATACGGGCTAATATCGGGCAAACTTCATGTTTCTTATGTCCTTCCTACTGACCTATATTGTACCAGTAAGTGCAATAAATCAATACAACGCATACACAATCATCATACTTAAATATACATATATATTTCACGTACATCAATAAGCTACCTCTTACAGCGACCGTATAAAATTACAGCTTTTTATTGTGACAATAATTTCAGAATTTTTCGGGACATTGAGGACATTTACTATTTTTTTAACATATAAAAGGTATAGCGTGATAAGAGAACGGTGTGGAGTGAAAGAGGACGTGATTACAAAGATAGAGAAGGGAATGTTGAGATGGTTTCTGATGTTCTTGATGGTGACGTGGAAAGAATAGATGAAGAAAGATTGACAAAACAGGTCAACAAGTGTGAATGACACAGTCGGAAGGGGAAGACCTCGACAAATGTTCTCTGACCAAATCGGAGACATCCTCGCAAAAGGTCAAATAAGATCCACCCTAAACCGACGTGCTTGTATGAAGAATGTTATGAGAGTGAATGAAGCGAAAGCTGTGTGTAGGGATCGTAGCAAGTGGAGATCCATTGTCTCTGCCTAACCCTCTGGGAATCACGTGTGAGCTTATGTATGTATTGATGTATATATAAAAGTAGGTAGTACAAGTTTAAGATACATTAGTTGATATCTATTACATTATATCTCTTTACCTTACTACAATTAAAATAATCACAAACCAATATTAAAATGAACTGAAATGTTTTGTTCTTTTTTCTGCCAATTATGAATTTTGCTTTTAATGTCATGTATTATAAATATTTACACCATTTTCTTCCAGCTCTGATCCCATTATCGGGGTGGTCGCAATATTTCATTCTTCTTTATTTTTCCCTTTTAGATGCCTCTTTCATATTCACACATTTCTTACACATTACACTTTTACACAGAGCATCCATCTTTATTTGGCCTTCTCTTCTTCCTTTTATTTATATATATTTACTTCATCTACAATAGTTCAGCATTAATAGTTCATACAACTAAAGGTATCTTATATTGTAAAGTAATTTAATATTTTAAAGTATCTATTCTAAATCTATGTTACTTTACAAGTTAAGTTTATAATGGAATCCATGGATTTGTAGGTACCTGAATTTTAGCCTAAGGCATCGCATCTCAACTAAAAATATTTTTTGACCGTTTCCCTTCAACATTCAATTAATATAAATAGTGATTTTTTTAAGTATAAATAGGACAAACATTTGTAGTTTTGAATAATGATTTGAAAAATATATTCTGTTATATAAATCCATAGTTAATAGTATTAAATATCTTACGTAGATTTGAATAGACATAATTGTAGATAGTGCGCTCTACGTAAAAAGACCAACGGAAGCTATAAATAGTACATAAATAACTGATATAATCACAGTTCTATAAACAAGCCTCTGAATAGACGGATGCACTTTATTATGAGATAAACTATTATAATATAAATGGCACCTATTTGTTATACCAGTTAATAAGCATAAATAGAGAAATTAAGTACAATTTTCCTTTTATGTTTGTGTGGCATTGGTCAAATGGCCGTTGACATTCCAATGCCCTGGTAAGCCCAAAGCCCGAGAGGCCCGCAAACTGTAAAGTACGTATAAGTAAGTAAAGTCATTCTCCCTGTCAGCGCAGGTTACTTAGTTTGAAGTTTTTATATGGAGCATTTAATAAAGCTGGAGTCCTGCTGTGTTTAAGTCCGGTGAACTAGCAAAAGCCTCGTGGCTAACTAAATAAGTCCATCGGAAAAATGGTAGATGAATCCAAATGTGCCGACTTCACGTAACTAGCACGACCCATATGAGTACTGGTAACCTTATATACCCACGCGCTGGAACACGTAATTTATTACACGTAATTTATTAAAAATGTTAGTTAGCCTCCACTTAACAGAATAACCTTACCACAACATCAACATCATGGCTAGTTCTCATAACTGTGTTAAGTGTGTTGTATCAAGTGTTCTAGTTCATAAATAGAAAAAATGTTTTTATTTATTTTTTAATCTTAAATTGGCACTTACTTGAAATGTGTGCTTACATTAGTGAAATTTTTGTGATTTTTGATGGACACCCATACAAAAAAAAAATATGATTAAAACATATATTTCTTTTGAATCAAGTCGTCCTCTCGATAATAAAAAGGTACCTAGATTTGAGACGGATATCATATTCTATTAACTACTTATTTCAAAGAAGGTTCTTCACTAACTTAATTAATACATTTATAATAATATTTACCGCTCCAAGAATATCATGTATTTTTGAAGAACCTTATATAGATATTTCAGTCAAATTAAGCCTACTAAACCAATGTTCTATATCCTAATACCTAGTAGGTAACCTTTCAATTTATCGTCACGAATTGAACGCTGGTGAGGTTCACCGTTCTCTTAAGTATTAAAGGTTTCAGTACGATAATAAACCTACATTTAAATTGCACTTAAAACTAATTGCATTCAAATTGAGACATTGATTTACTTAATATTGCTTAGAATTTGATATTCAAAATATTTTATCAATTCTGTTTGATTTACGTTATGTTGGTTATAATTTGAAATTAAATAAATATTTTCAATTTAATTGTGTTAATTACTTATAAATCGATACGCTATGCTAAATTACCTTCGTTTATTAAGATACTGATCAACGTGGAATATTAAATAGATAAATCAGTAAATGGTATGTATTACAAGGGAAGACAGAAATATGGTCGGACGATCTTGTTAAGGCCGTAGGAACACGGTGGATGATGGCCGCTTCTAATCGCAACAACTGGAGATCTATGCGGGAGGCCTATGTCCAACAGTGGACATAGGCCTCCCGGCCTATGTCCTACGGCTGAAATGATGATAACAGACAGCTAAGGTACAGAAATACGACTGAATTTTTGTACAATTTCGCGGTTTGGTATATCTGTAATTATCACATCAGTAAGTAATTATCACATTGGTACATATGATAGCTTATATTTATTATGAGGAAGTCAATAAATAAATCTTACTTTTGTCTGTTCAACAAGATTTTTGAATATCAAAATTTATTGGTGGGTCATTTTGAGTACAAAAATTTTACGTGGCAACATGCACTATAGGGCTTTTCAAACTTATGTTCGATTTTTTATTTTAACAAAATATAGGCTTACCTTTGACCATAATCTCGCTTGATGGAAGGCGAAGATAGGGCCTAAGATGATACACGCTTGCCTAGAAAGTGGTTAGTTACAATAAGTAAATAGGTATGTCACAAGAAGTTTTTCTTATTATTATGGGAGCTACGCGAGCTATAACCTGTGTTACTCCTGAATCACGTAACTTTTTCATAGTTAAATAATTTTCGACATTGACATCGTAGTTTCGGAGCCTATTCAATGCAAACAACCAATCACATCTTTCCTCTTTATAATATTACTATAGACTGATTCCAAACATATTTTTACCATTTTCCTTAACAAGACAGTCTCACAAAAACCCTAATATCACTGTCACCCTACTGACTGCGTCAATACATTTATGAGGTGTCTGCGTTGGGGGCCCCCGTGATTATCAGTTGAGTGATAAGCCCCCCTCCCCCACCCCGCGTGTATTGAACGCGCCCGCATCGTGATTAGAATGTCATCCTGTGCCCTGTTGTTTTAGCTGTTTAAGCGTTTTTGTATGATGATGACATTTCGATTTTTTTAGAGTTATATTATATAAGTATGGGTAGAGTATTAAATGGTTTATGGTTTAGATTGAGCAGATTAGGTTTTTGTTAATGTAAGATAAAATTACAAGAGCTGGTGTTCTGGATTCGATTCCCAGCCGTGGCAATTATTTGTGTTAACCACAGGAGTACAAAAATAATATATCTTCACTAGAACAAAATCGTATTTGACGTGTTATGAATTCTCAGAACGTGTGATATTTTAAGCAACTCTTAACTCTGGTTTAAAATGTTTTTTTTGTTGAATTATCATAATAAATCACATTTTGTGATAAAACCGCCAATCGTGCCTACCTTATTTTCTATGGAAGTATACAATAAAGGGTTTACCTATATTATTAGGTGTCTAATTTTTTGTTACGTCACATTAAGGGAATTAGAAAAGAATACAATATTTTAAAAGTATCAAGTTTTCAGAAAAAATTAACGAATCTCAGCCAGTCGCCAACAATATATGTCAAAGCTCACTTAGTACTTGAATATCTAAGTGGCACTGTTTTACTTGCAACGGGCGTGTGGGAGGGCTTAGTATGTCAAAGGTCAAGTTAATTTATGAGCCAATATCAACTAAGATTTACTTCTACTAAGTAAATTGTCGTTTTGAAACAATTGAAACTTACAAACTGAGCATTCCAACGATTAATTGTTAAATATTATTGATTTCAATTAGACTCAACTGCAATAAGTTGTTAAGACTTTAAGTCCCTTTCGTGACTCGAAACTAAGTGTTCGTTAGTTGAAGACAAAACCCCTAGAGCAACGGGCTAGTTAAGTGTGTAAAGTCTATTATGTATTCTGTGGTACAGAATATAAATGTCAAAGAACTTGTGAATAATCCAAGAGATATCTAAGCTTATTTAAGACACTTTCATCGACCTTAGTTCTCTGGAGTTGCAGCAGGCGTGTGGGAGGGCTTAGTAGGTCAAAGGTCACGTTACCTACTCTATTAGCTTTCCGGTATAACCTAACATTATCTATCAAAACTGTCGTTAGGAAAGTCATCTAAACACTATACCAATAAATAAAGCTTAAGAGTGTTTTGTATATTTATTAACTACTGGTAGGATTTGAAAAATTCAGTGTAAGATAGCTCATTTATCGAGAAAAGCTATTCGTTATATCTAAATATGAAGTTCCTACGAGAACTGGAGATACGCGGGCGAAACCGCGCGCGTATTATTAAATATGATCAGTTAAGTTTTAATTGTTGACGACTATTGATTAATTTCCTTTAGACTCAGCAAAAAGTATTCAGACCCGTTTGAGACTCGAACTCGAGACTTTGTTCTTTGAACACTTAAACTCTATAGCAACGATGAAGTCAAGTGTAAACAGTATCTTAATGTCAAAGAACTAGTAAATAATCTAAGAGAAATGTGAGCTTATTTAAAAACTCTTTCATTGACCTTAGTTTACTTTAGATGCAGCGGGCGTACCTATGCGAGGGCTTTGTAGGTCAAAGGTCATATCACTTTATGAGCTATCCAATATAAAGTAAGCTTTAATAAACAAGCTATGAAAACTGTCGCTATGAAAGCGGTAATTTAGCTGCTAATTTTTTAACTCAAAGGAATATTGTTAGTTTTTAATCATCTCGCCTTATGTCTTGAGGGGTAAGCAGATTTGCAACTAAAATTGCTACCAGTAAGTTGAGTTGCTTTAGTTTTTAGGCTTCCGTACACGAAGGGTAAGTCGAATGACTATTCTTCTGTTTGTTTGCACCTCGAACTAGTACTTTAAATTTTTTATCGAGAGAGCACTTTACCTGTCCTGGATTTCAAACATGATACCTCGCTTCTTGCGTTCGATTACATCACCGGACCGCTAGACGATTAAGCGATTCATTATACTCGACTAAGTTTCTAACTAAACGTACCAAATGAACTGCGAATTACATCATTTAATAATAGAACAATAAATTGTACCCATTCGTTCACAATAATCAATTAGGCGACCAAGCAGCGGACTAAAGCAGCGGTTCTTAAACTTTTTCAATACTCGCACTTACTGATATTAATTTCTTCACTTCACTTCACCAGCCCGCTCACGTCCACTGCTCAACATGGGCCTCCTTTAACAGCCCTTGGTAAGCCATGGTTGTTAAGGTCGATATTGACATAAATACCACGCTTGGCAGGCGGATTCACGGAGATGATAACTAACCTTTAGTTGATAGATGCTGCTGCTCTTACGACACCCATGGGAAAACATGGTTTGGTGATAGCATTCGTAAAATTTCGAGAATCTTCTTGTTCCAAATACCTCAGTGACGTATGACGAAAGTCTACAATCAATATGTGTGATGACATACCTATAGATCTAACACGTGGTTTCTGTGTGTTCCATAAGAAAACTCACAGACACTCAGCAAGCTATGAAAAGAGCTATGCTCGGCGTTTCCCTGCGTGATCGAATCAGAAATGAAGAGATCCGCAGGAGAACGAATAGATTCCAAGCCGATTGGTTAGGTAGAAGAACTGACTGCCAATGGGTTAGAAATGTTCTCGAATGGAGTCCAGGAACTCAGGCATGATGGACAGACCACGGATTTTTTTATTCGGACGGACATATATTTATTTCAGCAGGAGGCACTTGCTACTTCACCGGGCATAAAGGCGAGTAGAGCTCCAGCTGAAATAAATTGATTAAAATCTAAGCAACCTGCGCAAGAGGGCATCCCCTTCTTCTTCTTGTCGTGTCGATGGTGCTTATATTTTATTCGCCCAGTAGGTAGCCACGCTTATGGCACTATCGGTGGCCTCATATAGGTCTTGAAGGGTGCAGTTGGAAGGGCACCGGGGGCAGCCGAGCAAATGTAGGACTTGGACCTCGGCTTAGGGCGGTCGCTGCCGGGGGTATTGATGGATTATGACGTTTAGTTTTTTAGGGGAGTTTTGTGCCACTGTTGCTCTACGTTACAGTTCGCGGGCCTCTTGGACTCTGGGGTCTACGAGTCGCACACTTTGAGAACCTCTCAACTAATCTATACAATTTATCAGCCGTAGGCAATGGCTACTGAATATAAATTAGGCCTAAACGATGACAAAATAGATTCCTAGGTATTATGTAGAGGCACTAACCGGCTATTGTATTCATTAGGAGCTATTGCTTCGACCAATAGCCGTTATTTATTGAATATTATTATTTTTACATGAAGAGAGACGGAGTACCGGATTGTTTCGCTGCAAGTTAGTATGGAATATGATTTAGCTCTTAAAATCAGCGACCTGGTGTACCTTATTTCGTTTTTTAATTACTTTTTATTTTGACAAAGTTAAGAAATAGGCGTAACGGTAAAATGCTCGCTTTAAATGTCAGAGGTCGTGGATTCGGTTAAGAGGTTCCGTAACGGTAAACAAAGTATTATTTTTAAGAGAAATGCTCTTTATAATAATAGTGAAGATAAAAAAAAGTCAAGCTACACTCTAAGCTACTTGGAACTAAAGAATCTACAGTCGTCATCGTATTTGACCTATTCGGTTAACCTATCCCTCCCCCCTCTCTCCTACCCACAGAGCAGATGTTCAAGATAAACAGGACACGCGCTGACTCACGGCGCGGGCGCAAGTACAATCGCTCACGCAACTGCTAAGTAATTTTTAATTAATTTGTTGAGTTATACAATTTTACTTATTTATTTACCGTAAGTGTTGCGGTAGTGCATCAATTTAGGAGATAACGTGACACCTTTAATAATATTTATATTCATTTATTGCATACCATATGTATAAAGTTGTTACAAAGACAAAACCAGTACAAGGTATGGACCCTGTCGGGCACGGCAAGTTAGAAGAGAGGAGGAAGCGAATATAATAATTTACAACCGGTAATTGCATTGGAGATATACGTGATTTTTTCTAATAATTTACTTACTAATTAATGAAGGTATTGCTATACGTGTATATTTTCGATAATAAGATTTTTTTGTCTATGTGGTATCAAAAGTCAGGCTTGACAGTGGAAAATTAGATTCATACAAATTTAAATGTTAATAATCTTAGAAAGTTCTGGGCAGAAAATATATTACTCATGAAGGTCATTCGTATTTATTTCTGTTTAAAAATGGTGAATTGTTTCAGTGGTGCATTCCAAACAAAAAATAAGTTAAGCGAACACCAAAACGCCTGCCGGTGCTTATGACAATGTCCTTCAACAACTTTGTTTTTTTTTTGTCCGGGGGTTATTGCATTTAAGCATTCCCACCGCCTTTGTAACACTGGCGGTGGGATATGTGAGACTCGCCCGTCCTACAACAACCCTGGTTTGCCAAGGTCTGCAAAGTGGTCCGTGATCAGCTGTGGACGTAATTGGGATGTTAAAGATGGAACACTATTTATTATTCTCTGTGCGCAATATTCTTAACAAAAGATGGATCCAACATTTTTGCTTTACGTATTTATCTAATTATTCTAATCAGTCCATATAATGTTTCATCACCACCCTAAGGTCGACTGGCCTATAATATATTAATATAATGCCAACTATGGCATTAAGTCCACCTTGGTACAATAGTTTGTGCTTAAATTTTAAATAAAAAATAAATAAATAATGTCTATGCTGAACAATACCATATTTTTCCGGAAAAATTAGGTATACCATAGTCTCTAAGCTTAACAGCAGGCTTAACATATTATATTGATTATAATTTAGAGCACTTTTGTTTTCAACTGTATCTTGACCTCGTGTTACCCTTTCATATTAAATTTAGATCCATTATTTGGGTCCAATAGGGGCTGCTAGAAAGTCTTTGTATGCATAAACTATATTGTTTAGCTATGTAAGTATGTATAGACTCGCAATTTCACTTAGGATTAAAAGTAGAGCATGTTCTTTAAAAACCAGTTTATATATTTTTATCAAAACCCGTAGAAATGCTATCATAAATAGAACAGACGTAATAAGGTGACATAAACACAGAATAAAAAATTAATTGTTTTGATATTCATAGGTGACACAGGGATTTACCTACATAGTACAGGAGTTGTCTTAGAAGAAAACAAAAACCAAATGGAAGACTCAACTTCTACGAAAAGAAAGGGATTCGTAAGCATAAAGCTGTATGTAGGTACCTAAAATATTGTTAATATAAAAACTTTAAAACTCATTAGTAGTTCAATATTGTTAAATACAATTTTATAAAGAAAACAAAGTTAGGTAAATAAATTGCCGTTTTTCCATTAAACTTAGACTGACAACAAAATCTGTGAAGCTAGGGGCAGATGTTGGAGACGCGACTTACAATATAATTAAATTGGTATGTTATTTTATGATATTAAATCATTTAAAAATTTTAAAAAATTGCAAGATTGGAACAAAGAAAAAGCAAATATTCGTATTATAGAATTAAAAACTAAGTTTTTTTTAAGTACTTAATCAAGATTATTTCTATATTCAGTATAAAAATACCTGTCTATATCTACATTTGACACCTACGTATTATTAACATTGTCTTAGTACAGTAGAGCTTATTTCTTTCGTTTAATTTTAATCGAGCTCGTTGTATAAAAGTAGTAATTAAAAACGGTGTTTCTTATGGATTTCTTAAAGCATGGTATGGCAAGAAAATAGTCGTAAATCGTAACTATAAGCAGGAAAGCACATTAAGCCGTTGGTCCCGATTGTTATAACATCACCTATAGCAATTGTATGCCTGGGAACAGGCTACAGCCTTTCCCTATGTATGTCATTACATAATATTGCGGTCACCAACCCGCCTGGTAAGCGTGATGAATATGGCAAAAACCCTCCTTCAGAAGGGGGGCAATGTTCAGCAGTGGAAGTGATACTGACTTATGGTGATGATGATGACTATGATGAAATTGTCACCAGTTTGTATTTGTTTTTTTTTGCGTACAGATTATGCTTATTATTACTATATATATTATATATTACTACTCCTTACAACAACAACTAACATATTATATATTACTAGTTGTTGTTGTAAGTTATAGATCTTTTGACAACCTACAACTTGGCCATTTAGTTTCATTTCCTAGAACTTGTAGTTTTGTTGGAAATCGAGATAAACCGTGTTTTTTAACGTTAAAATCTCAATCCAATCCACTTCGCGACGTCAGATCTCTCGTAAATTATTTTACCTTTCATTTTTGTTATATTGTCTTCCTTTTCCAATGGGTTTTAGCCTATTATTTGTTTTTCACTTTTTACCATTTTCAAAGGTTTCGGCACTAGTCTACCTATAAGATAACGTTTTATCTACGAACTTCTTGCCAAACACTGAACACTGTAAAACAAGAACTTTTTCACGCGAACCTTGAACCAAATTATACCTCAGTTCAACAAATTGCCCCACTTCTTAAACAGCACATAAACCGTTTCAAGTTACAAGAAAAAACGTGTTCTATCGTTATAAAAATAAGACTCTCTTTTGAACTATACTATTAGCTCGGAACTTATAAATCTTCGTTAAGCCATGGAGTTTTATGGCCAACCTACTTTGCCCCACCTATATGGACACCTAAAATGGCGACTAATGCTAATTGTTGACCCAGTTATGTGAAACTCGAATAAAAATAGCCCTTTTTCGTTACGCTTTTGAATTGTGTTATTTGAGATATAGTTGGTTGTTTTAGTTCCGCCCCCAAAGAGTATGGAATACTACATTTAAGAGTAGAGGCCCCAAAAGTAAGTGTGTAAGTAAAAGTTCATATCATGTGCGCTGACAGATTAAAGTCCCTGTAAGCCTATGGTGTCAAACCTGGGCGTAATTACCCCCGCGGGGGAAAATTAGCTTTATCCTAGGGTTAACGAAGTAACTAATAATTTGTATTTGCTTGCGACTTATTAAAGCAGGAGCTCTGCTCGCCTTTATGCCCAGTGAAGTAAAAAAAGCAGGACGCTAACTACATAATGTTGAGGCTACTGACTAGATAATAATACATAATCGTCCAAAAAAAAAAAACACACAGCAAGTTGTATTGTGTTTGGATGTGCTATGTGTCCGTATTTCCCTTATAATACTTACATACATTGGTTAACCACACTTAGTATCATTGTAAAGTGGAAAAATTTGATAATAGTTTGCATTGAGTTAACTCTAAAACTACTGGACCGATTTCCAAAATTCTTTCAACATCAGTAACATAGGTTATAATTAATGATGAAGTTCCTACGGTAACGGGAGCTACGCGGATGCTAGTCTTAATAAAAACAAACAGAAAATTCGCCTGAGTCCAATTTAAAGCGTTAATACTATAACAAAACTAGTATTTCAGAGCAATAAGATAGCAAGGAAAAAAAACAACCTCTTTAAATGCGTTTTGCGAGATCAATATTAACTTGGTTTACTCAGTAACAAGATATGTTGACGGAACTAGGGAACTAAGTGATATCCTTGAAAGGGATAGGGCTGTCTGTATATATATATATCTTCCTTGCTTTACTTAAAGACATATATAATACATATCTAGAGCTCAGAAGCATATGGTCGGATGTGTCATTATACGTCAGAAACATTCGTCGTATGTGCCTTCATCGTAAACTGGCACTTTCTACTTAATGCATCTGAAGATATGAGTACATACCTTATGCTTCTGATCTCTTGATATAGACTTTATTCTAGGTTAGATACAGTTTCAAATCTTTCATCATACATTTTTTTTCACAGCGGCGCAAACTGCTTGCTCCTTGAAGAAGGCTCTCGGTTAGAGCCGAAACCGTGGTCGAAAAATCGCCAAAAACTACACACGTGAGTCACACTGGACTTTATATAAAATATTATCATAATCACCAGCTCGTTTAACTTCCACTGCTGAACATGGGCCTCCTCCCGAGGGAGGGTATTTGCCATAGTCACCACGCTTGTTAGGCGGGATGACCTCAGTATTATGTTGTACAACACAAGGAAACGCTGCTGCCCGTTCCTCCATATACAATTATAATAGATAATGTTATAACAATCTGGACCAACGGCTTAATGTGTCAAGCAGACCCGGAAAGAAATCTTAGAATTTACACAAAGATGTCCTGTCCATCGTTGGGATCGAACCCACGGCCTCCAAGATTTAAAGCGAGCCAAATACTGCTACGCTACGGCGGTTGCTCAAATCTTTACTAATATATCAAGCTAAAGAGTTTGTTTGTTAGTTTGCTTGATCGCAGTCATTTCAGGAAGTACTGGACCGCTTTAAAACATTCTTTAAGTTTTAAATAGCCGATTCATCAAGGAAGGTTGGCTATATAGCTCAAAGCCGTTCTCAATAAATATGCTCGCTAACACTGCAATTTTTTTTCAAATCGGACGCATATTTTCTAAGTTGTCGCGTTCAAACACACTTAAAAAAAAAGATTACTAGCAGAGTTTAGCACCCTACTAGTATTCTTGTTAACCCCTCTTGCTAAGCTAAAATGCTTGTGTTACGAGTGGGTTCACGTCGGTAGTGCAATGAGTGGAGATCGAACCGGCGATCACAAGTCCGACGCCCCTAGCCACGGCCTCTTCTGATACATGTTACTATAGATAACTAGAAGTCATCCTAAGCTTACAATATCTATATTCAATTGCTCAATCCTTAACAAAGTGAGACCAATAAATATCTTCTGAATCAGGTCAATAGCAAGGTACCTACTCCATTAAAGCGACATCCACCTGTTACTCCGCGTGTTAAGCACTGAGATTGGATTGCAATCCATTCACCACAATCTGTATCGATTGTCAGTTAGACAGATTGTATAAAGAACTCGCTTACCGCGCGGTTTTACACGTAAACCTCCCGTTGCCATGGGAAATTCATCAATAAATGCCTTTGTTACTTTTGGATTTAATGGTAAAAGCCAACCTCCGTAGCGTAGCGGTATTTGGCTCGCTTTAAATCTCGGAGGAGGTGGGTTCGATCCCAACGCCGGACAAGAAATCATTGTGTAAATTCTAAGATTTATTTTCGTGTCTGGTTGGTTGAGGGACTACCCTCCGTGCCTCGGAAAGCACATTAAGCCGTTGGTCCCTATTGTTATAACATCATCAATAATTATAGCATATCAAGGAACAGGCAGCAGCGTTTCCTTGCGTGGTCAGCAATCCCCTGCCAAGCGTGGTGGTAACAGCATTATCTCTGGCTTGCCAATATCTGTTAAAGAGAAATGCTGATAAAGTAAAAGTAAATTAGTTTTATCAGCTTTTGAGTGCCACAGTCTAATGTTCACCAGTTATATTTGTTAAGTGGTTTATTCTAATTGACATGTTCACTTACTGTATCCTCATTAGATAATATTGAAGTAAAACGAAACCTCATAAAAATATTAATTGACAACAGCAGATAGAGTCACGTATACCAGTTACGTTATTGAATAAATTCTGTTGAATAAAATCCATGAAAATAATGGAATTGTATTAAATATTTACTTGAACTTCACAATCAGCCCACCTAACGTCCACTGCTGAACATGGGCCTCCTCCCAAAGGAGGGTATTTGCCATAGTCACCACGCTTGGCAGGCGGGTTGGTGACCCCAGTATTATGACGTAATACACACGAAAACGCTGCTACCCGTTCCTTGGCATATAATTCTTATAGATGATGTTATAACAATCAGGACCAACGGCTAGTATCTTAGAGCTAAGAGATGCTGGTGCGCGCGAATACGCTGCAGCGAAAGATAAGGTGGTCTAATCTAAGACGGAAACCACACGGCGAATATAGGTAACTAGCTTTCCGCGCGCGGTTTCACCCGCGTAACTCCCGTTCCCATAAAAACTTTATAATAAAATATAGCCTCGATAAATGGGCTATCTAACATTGAAAGAATTTTTCAAATCGGACCAGTAGTTGCTGAGATTAGCGCGTTCAAGCAAACAAACTCTTCAGCTTTATCTATTACGGCAAATAACTCTTTATTAGGTACCAATTCCTTGCGTTTTTATACTCGTGATAATTTCTCAACGAAATGTCCGATTGGAATAAAACAAAAAGTATTTTACTTCTACATAAATACCCTGAATAACATTATGCTTAATTTGGATAAGGATTAATATAACGATATACATTTAACGTAGTTTCTTTCTTCAGACGATTTAATATTTTTTTATGAACATAAAAGCGGTTATTGTGACTAAACTATGATAGTTAGATATATGCTCTCGCGGACTTTTTTGTAGATCTTAATAAGACCTACAAACCCGTAGTACATCATTTTGTTCTATTGTCAATAGTTTTTGCAGCGCACGCATAAATAGGTTTTCGCTTTTACACCTTGGGTTACAAAAACGCAATTTTCTTACGGATCCCCAACTTTTTTGAAAATAAAATATAGCCTATAACCTTCCTCGATAAATGGACTATCCAACACTGAAAGAATTTTTTAAATCGGACCAGTAGTCCCTGAGATTAGCGCGTTCAAACAAACAAACAAACAAACAAACAAACAAACAAACAAACTCTGCAGCTTTATAATATTAGTATAGATGATGCCGATAATACCTAGCAAAATAATAAAGAGTTATTTGAAAAACTAAAAATATGTTTAAAATGCTTTGTATATCAACATCATCATCATCAGCCTGTTGTAGTCCACTGCTGAACATAGGCCTCCCCCATCGATTTCCACTGGGAATGATCGCTAGCGGCCTGCGTCCACCGACTCCCCGCGACCTTTATGAGGTCGTCGGTCCATCGTGCAGCGGTCGTCCTACGCTGCGCTTGCCAGGTCATTGAGCATCTGTCCAAGGTCCTCCGGCGATTCTACCATGATCACTATGTAGTCGGCAAATCGAAGGTGAGTGATTTACTCGCCATTAATGTTGATACCGTGTCCTTGCCATTCCAGTAAAAAGTAAAAAGTTTGGGAAATATAACATCTCCCTGTCTTACGCCTCTCTGTAACGGGATTGCCTTCGTACATTGGCCCTGCACTCTTGTATATAATTATATTAATTGATATGATTATTTAACTACTGGGACAGTTGCACAAAACTTTAGTAAAAACTAAGTGTCAAAATCCTACAATACTGGTAGTGACCGCCCTGAAGTCCAAGTCCCACAGGGGCTGCCTTCTCCATTTAATAAGGCTGGAGCTCTTTTCACTTTTATGTCCGATGAAGTAGCAAAAGACTCCTCCCTAACTAAATAATTACCTTCCGAATGAGAGTGGAGAGTGGTCCAAGACCAAGTCCAAGACAGGGATTTTTATGCAGATTTCTTAGCTTGTAGTTTTTTAACCAACTAATACAGTTGCAGCGCTGTTCATTTATGTCCGGTTATCGTAACGTATATATGTAGTTAGCCACGAGGCTTTTACTAAAGATCCTCGTGGCTAAGTACGTATATCCGTAGAAAAAATCTTAAATCTATTGAAAGAAAAACATGCTCAAATGCCTCTATAACCTGTGAAATAAATGAGGATTGGATTTCCAATTTCCAATTGAAGAAATCGATTGGGTTTCTATTTCCGCTACGACGTAAAGGTGATCAGGAACATTTTTATCTACTACTAGCTGTCCGGCGTCATTAAATCCGCGTAGATCCCGTTCCCGTGGAAACTTTAACTTAAAATATAATATAACACTCACTCACAAATAATAAAATATGGCTTTCTATTGGTAAAAGAATTCGCAAAAATCGGTTCATTAGATCCAGAAATCACCACCTACAACCTCACAAACAATTAAAAAGCTTTACCTCTTAATAATATTAGTATAGCTGCACTTCATATGAGAATTAGCCCGTTTCAGTGAAAAATGTAAGATGAAAAGTGGTCTTTTATTACTCTACATATTTTAACATAATTTAAGAAGCACGAAGATTAGTCCCTCAACCAACCAGACCCAGATTTAATATATTTAATATTAATCTTAGATTTTACACAAATATTTTTTGGCTGGAGTGGGGATCGAAGCCATTAATTCCGACACTGAAAGCGAGACTTAAACCACAACCCCATGGCGATGTTAGCACCATACTTGTGCCTAATACTGTAAGTTCAAAGGACTAAATGGTGTTAAATATGCTGATTCTTGAAAATAAGTTCCTAGATACGTTCTTACACGCAGTCGAACATAATTTGTGACGATTTTTTTACTTGGCTAGTTCGCAAAAAAAGTTCCAGTAGGTTACCTATTAGATTTACTCCTTCATGTATATTCATTACTGATATTTTTATGGGAATCAGTCTTGGCAATTTTACGAGTCTTAAATATTCCAAAACCATGCCAAGTTGCCAACTCTGGCTTTGATCCGATTGGATTTTCGTGGATTGTGTTATAGATTGATCGAAGTTTATCTATTTGGCACCGTAAATTAGCACAGGCAGTATAAATCTTACACTTCAAAGCGATGTTGCCTTCAGCCTAATTTATAATGAAAGAAATAAATTTTAGTAGTAGATACATGGTTATGCTCTATCTTATTTTACTTTTCCCTCATTCAAGGAGTTTGCTATAAAGCTATTCATGAATGACTTAAGCTCGCCTTTATTTAAATTATATTTTTTCATAGTAATATGTATTTCTATGTTTTTTCTGAGTGCAATTATGAATAATAAAGAGAAAATAAATAACCCAGGCCAATGATAACAAGATAATACAAAGTATAAATTAAATATAAATATACATCAAAATATCGCTGATAACTGAAATTTTCTTTGCTTTCATGAAATTAATCTACTCAGGTTTACACTGTTTTTTTTTTATATTTTCATTTCTTTATAACTTAGATATAAAGAAATGAAATTTATTCTTGGAATTCAAGATTTTTTTTCAGCTTGTAGAATGCAGCAGAATACCATGTCATTGTATTCTAGTTTATAAAATAGTCAAAAACAATTTTTCAAGAATTTCTATGATTTTTGTTTGGTAAAAATTGTATATTTCTCATGTAGAATGAATAAAGGGGTATCTATGGTAAAGTAAATATGTGTATGTAGATTAGTAACAGTTCTGAATAAGCAATGCAAATAAAGATAGTAAAAGACAAACTATTACAAGGTAAAACCGGTAAGAATTAACACAGTGAAATCTAAAGAAGTGGATACAATATTTAGCAGTTTTTCATACATTTGCAAAGAAAATGTTGAGCTTTATTTAATTTCTGAAATAATTCATCAAAAATGTGATAATATTTTTAGTGTTTTGGTCAAAGGCAAGATTATTATAAGCAAATAGTGTGTGTAACAAAAATACAGTATTATTTGCCATTTTCATTTTTTCCATTTTCTAATAGTTTTTTTATAAGCCGTATCTCTGTAACTAGCCACCCGTCCCGGCTCCGCACGGTTGCACATTTCGTGTAAAAATATAGCCTATGTCACTCAATTGAAATAATGATCGAAATTCTCTCAGCAGTTTTTGAGTTTATTCGCAACAAAACATACAAACTTTTCCTCTTTATAATATTAGTATAGATTACGAATACAATTTAAAGAAGAATCACCCAAATTCGTCAATTCCCTTTTAAATTATGCGCGTACATGAAAATGATTAGCCAATTTAAGGTTAATCATTTTCATGAACATTATGTAGATAGAACTAAATTAAACTTCAAAAATTATATTGAACTTTTAATATACCATCGTGCACCATAAACTGACAGAATTAAACATGGATAAGCAACATCATGGATATTTCAATTCTTTATCAGCATCAAGTAATGACAGCCTTATAATTCTCAGTATCATTAAAAATAAATGAACTCGTCGCTTTCTTTTAATCCTTAACAAAATTATTTTTATAATATAGAGGCCAATGTTTCTATAGATGTTCGTTTCAACTCAGAAGCACCAATTTTCTAAACCTACTAGATATTTTATTCTTGCTTACAAAATTTTCTGAAGCCGCACTCCGCAGAATTTCATGATTTTATCCTTGTTGAAATTTTTATGATTCCAAAGAAAATTAAATTTCGAGGGGTTTATAAATAAGTAACTTGGTCTTGAACAATTCTGGCCTTTTAATAAGGTTGTTCTTTTATTTACTTTTTGATGGGAGTATAAATTTTAATGTTTCTATTTTTCTGTTTCTTAAAAGCACAGCTTTCATATTTTTTTTAATTTGTGTTACAATATTATTTTGAATGATTATAGGCTTTTAATTTAATTAGTGTTCAAACTGTTGTTCTCGATAGTACATCTCGCCCACTTTGAGGCCTCCACGGCGCCTGTTGGTCGCATCCCAGCAATAATTAAACTATGTAGGTCGCATGAACACCCACAATGACCAACGTTGTAGTAACCACCAGCTTTACTTGACCCACCCCACCTCCCACTAACAATCAAAAGCCGTATGAATCAACCATACAGCAGGGACCAACCTAAGCTGGATATGCTATGACCTCGTCGACCGCTCTTCTGTTGTTCTTTATTCAATTCAAAGTGCGTTCCAGACGTGTTCGTTGATGATAAATGACGGTTGAAATTCGATTTCAATTCGAAGTTTGAAATTTAATTTTGCTTCTCGAAATTCGAATTTTGTGTGTGCAAAAGTTCTGCACGTTGATATGCGGGTTTGAGTGAAGTTAAGTGTTATTACATGCTTTGTAAATTAATTCTATGAGAGTTGAAATATATAAATATTATATTTTATATTTCTTTGCAATTTGATATATGGCAAAAATACTAGAGACAAGCAAAATGAAATATTAAAAGATACACATCGATAGAAACTTCATAGACATACGTCCTACTAGGTGTACATATCTATTAAGTATTCAAAGAGCATAGAAGATAAATCTGTACGGTTAATCATATGCAAAGTGGCTTTACAATTCAAAAGGATTGAATAGATTTTCTCGTTAAAAGAAGCGACAATAAGTCGAAATTGAAACATCTGTCAAATGAAATTGTAACAAAATACCTAGTATGTAGGTAGACGTCGTTATCCTTTGTGCTATGACGAATGTTCGCTGCGAGATAAAAACCTATTTGCTATAGGTACGCTGTAGTATTACAATTTGTAGTTTGTCATCGAAATTTATTAAAAAATCATACCTATAAAACATATTTTTTTTTTAGTCAACAATAAAATAAATCCTATTTTAATTTGAATATTAAGTTAGGCCTAATAAAAAACGCAGTTGTACAAAGATTTAAAACGACTATTTGACATTTCAAAAAAAATACAGTTAACATTTTTTTATATCTAACAATAATTTTAGCTGAAAATTTACATGAAAATCTACACAACTGAACTAATTCCTCCATCCTACAAGTTAATTTTATTAACAATAAAATATATGTATAACCCCAAAGCGACAATAATTCAGAATCCAATAAATCTTCAACTGGGTAATAAATTCTGTTTAAAACATAATACTTAACACAAACTCTTTGATGTATGTAGCCATAAAAATAGCATAATAATAAATCCTAGCTAACAACAAAATGACACAGCCAGTGCCCGACAACAGTATCACTGACATCAAAAAAAAAGAAAAGAACCCGATATCGCGGAAATTCGAGCGTCGCGAAAAAAAACCTAAAAGAAACTTTCCGCTTCTCAGCCGCAAAAAGCTTAAAGCTCATTATAATCGATAACGCAGACGACAAAAAGAAAAAAACTTACGTTTCGATCCGGATTCCTTGTGCAACAAATGCATTGTGATAAAAAAAAACAAAATCGTACACATAACTGAAAAGGCACTAAACGATATACGTTGGAACGCGTCGAAAAAAAAAGCGTGCGTGTATACGACCGCGCTCGGGGCGGCATAGAGTATACTGATCTAATTTCAAAACGTACGACTGTGAAAGTGACGTAATAGCCGGCGCCATGTTGCCCCGCTCGCCGCGCCTTCCCCCTTCCCCCGACCGCGCCTAGCTTCCGCTAGTGCTGGAAAAATGCACTATTTAATCAATTTCAGAAGTGCCATGGAATGTTTCGAAGCTTTATGGCCTTACGCCGACGGATCACATTTACTGCAGTGTTAAGTTTTGTACAAATCGATTAGGAATAACGTCTTATCTGTCTTTACGCCGACGCGACGTTGGAAATAAGTTTTTGCTATGTGAGTTTGTATAGAATGCGGCACTTCATATTTTGTGTTAAAAGTTCAGTTTTAGTGTATTTTATATTGATTAAGTAGGTACCTATATTTGTACGATTCAATTTTTCAACCTACTTTTAGTTTAGTTTTTGAACTTTTTTATGTTTTAAATGTTATTATCGAAAGCTCTATTGTTTGCAAAACAAAATAAATTCCAGTATAAAATGAAGTTATTACACTAAACGTTCATTGATCCTTTCAAAAATGGAAATAAATGAAAAAGAGAAGGATTATAGGAATTATTAATTTTATAATAAACTTATTTTTACTGTGTTATTGAAGCTACAACCTGCCAATATTATAAACGCGAAAGTTTCTAAGAATGTATGGATTTATGTTTGTTACTTTTTCATACAAAAACTAAGTAATTGCCAAAAATTAATCATGATTCTACAAAGTACTGTATGTAAAGGCACAACACCAAAAATATTAATTAAAAAAAAAATTTTAGAGTTTACTCGTCAGAATTTGAAAGATTTTAAATCTCTATTGTGGGGGCCCTGGGGCAGTGCCCTGGATGCCCACCCTTAAATCCGGCCTTGGTAGCGGTAATTGAATCGCTTTAAATGTTTCCACGGGAACGGGAGTTACGCAGGTGAAAATGCGCGCGGGCAACTAGTCAAATATAAATGTATGCTGCTATATAACTATTATGCGCCGATTAGCTGAGTTTTGAAAAATTCTTAATTATGCTAATTAGTGTTGGGATTCTCTGAATCGTAGAATAACGTTTTAAAATATTTTAAGCATATTACGTTAAGTGTGATTAATAATAGTATTGCGTTGAAAATCACCTATTAGGATATAAAAATAGCTTTATTAATGCATTTGCTACAAATTTTTACCACTACTTAAATTAAAAGCATAATATAAATAAAACTCGCTTCTCGCAAGCGGCTTCACAACCGTAACTCTCTTTCACGTAAAAACTTCATAATTAAAATATCCTTTAGCCTTCCGAAAAAAATGGGCTATGTAACAATGAAAGATTATTTCAAAAAGGACCAGTAGATCCTGAGCATATTAGCAAACAAACCCGCCCCCTTGGCTTTGCACGGATGCAATGCTAAAGTATTATACATATAAATCTTCGTCTTGAATCACTCTATCTATTAAAAAAAACTGCATCAAAATCCGTTGTGTAGTTTTAAACATCTATGCATACATAAGGAAGGACAGACAGGGAAGCGACTTTGTTTTATACTATGTTCTTACAGTGAAGGAATTTTGGTGCGCTCAATTCATCGCTCCTTAATTTTTAAATATTTTTTATTTATTTGAAATCTGGAATAAGGAACTAATTGATTTCTATATGGGCACTGAAATTCAGCTTGGTTCGAAAACATCTTTTTAGAGGAAAATTGCTAAACATGATCAAAATTGTCACTTTCCTGTGTGGTGATTTTACAAAATGCAAGTTCTCTACCGACACATAATACGTAAAATACATCAATAAATCAAAGAGATTATTATCTAATGACGGAAACAATTAATAAAACTTTGCTAAAACCGAAAAATAAATTACATGTCTTTCTATTTTTTTTTCTTTTTAACTCCTGACGCAAAAACGACGAGTTGTTAAAAGTTTGACGTGTCTGTGTGTCTGTGGCATCGTAGCTCCCGAACTGATGAACAGATATTGATTTCGTTTTGTTTTTGTTTGAAAGGTCGGGAGTTTAGTTAGCTATGTTTGATGAAAATCGGTCCAAAATGACCGCCACCACAAAATGGCGGAATATATACTTCCTCAATATGCATATCATATGCATATCTTGAATAGTAGAATAATATACTCTATACTGAAATGGAATGAGGTGTATTAACAACGAAAATAAATCTAAAACCTCGAAAAATATATTTGACTTTTTAAATTATCGCTTTTTTTTCGTTGCAGGTTTTTTTATTTCTTATTTAATTATAAATTTACATCATAGAATAGGGGCGACACGACATGTCAAAAATACCAACATATTGAATAATAAGCGCTGTTATTAGATTATCGAGCCAAAATATTATGAGAAATAAAGTAAAATGAGTTCATTGCCGCTTAAAGATCCGCCTAACACCCAATCAGATAGTCGCGACGAGGATCTCTTCGACTGCAGACGCGTTCGTGTCAGACAACTTCTCACTCGGTATGTTTTATGTAAAAAGGACAACAGGACAAGGATTTCTTAAACATTTTTATTATTTTTGATTAATATACTCATATACGCATTGGCACGTCATTCAAATAAAGCGTTTTTGTGGTTTTTCAGAAAAACCTCAATATTATCACTTTCCTGTGTATCATTTGTCTGGATCCATTTACACAAGAAAGTAATAACATTACAGAAAAATTATTATTATTCACTTAGTTTCCAAATTTACTTCTAACACTGTGTGTCAAAACCCGTTTGGGCCTTTTTCCACAGAAGCTAAAATGCGACAATCTAGAAAAACAGACCTGGGAAGAACGTAATCTCACTTTCCTGGTTATTTCTCACTATCCTCGCAGCAAAATAACATTTACATAATAGTATTTTCTAACGGTTTTCAGTCAATAATCAAATAGTCAAAAATATATATTGTCAAGTAAATACACGTTACTTATTATGCGTTTTTTTAAAGATTACTAGCAGAGTTTTGCAGTCTACTATTATTCCCCTCGTGCTAAGCTAAAATGTTTGTGTTACGAGTGGGTTCACGTCGGTAGTGCATTGGGTGGAGTTCGAACCGGCGACCTCAAGATCGCATTGGGCTACGGCGTCGGATTATCGTACACGGTTTATACATAATAATATTTAACGTAAATTTTAATTTTCCTGTGCAATTATCACTTGCCTCGAATTTTTTTTAATGTCCTATAATTTTATTATTTACCAATATTTTGTCTGACCGAAAAAACTTAAGCTTATTTAAGTAAAAACCTAGACAACTGGTCACTTTGCATGTAAAATTTCGGAAATAAAAGTATGGGATTAAAAACGTCCCGTAATATTCCTTCACAATAAGAACTAGCCATACCTATATAGATAACAAATCCTACTAATATTATTAATGCGAAAGTTTGTATGTGTGGATGTATATGTATGTTTCTTACTCTTTCACGCAAAAACTATTGTAGTTGAAAGTTTGCACGTACTTAGATAGTTTATAAGCTGGATTAACATATAGGCTACAAAATGTCACGCTCCGGCCCACTGGAGTACAGTGACGCGGGTAGAACCGTGGGGCGTACCTAGTAAATGTTAAGAAAATACATAGCTACGAGTAAATTGTAAGTCTTTTCTGTGTTCTAGCAGGACTTTCACATTTGAATGGAAGTTTTGAGCAAGTGTTACTCTAGATACTACACTGAAGACATCCCATGCGGAAACCTAGGATAAATAAAAAGGAAACCATTTTCCTTTTGCACAAAATTCTCCTAAAATACTAAAAGTCATGATCTCACAATCTCATCGCCAGCGACCGCCCTGAGCCGAGGTCCAAGCCCCACAGTTGGCGCCCTCTTACGCAGGTTGTTAAGTTTAAAGTTTTGTAAGGCTGGAGCTCTGCTCGTCTTTATGCTCGGTGAAGTAGTAAAAACCTCGTGGCTACCCACGTATGTCCATTCGAAAAAAAAACCATTTGCTTTATTTTTTCTGCTTTTAAGATCCACAAATGACACAGTCTTACACTCACTTTTTTAAGTCACGAAATTGCCTGATTCTTTCCCGTATCATCTAGATTCTTCCAATTAAATAGCATTCAAGAGAATAATATTATCAAATCCCTATTCATGCGGATGTCCTCTACCGTAAACACCGGATCAGATGGAAGGAACCTAGCTCGTTGATTGCCATGCTAATGAGGAACAGGATGAGCCCACGCGCCGTTCAAACTTGACTTCGCTATGAATAGTACTCTTGATCGTTACTCTAGTTTATAATTAAAAAGTCTTAGTAGGTACTCTATTAGTATTGCTTGTAAAGTATGTACATACATACATAAGCTCACTCCTGTTTCCTAGCGGGGTAGGCAGAGACAATGGACCTCAGCTTGCTACGATCCCTACACACATTTAAAGTATGTATTATTAAATATTAAATTTTTATGCTCGGCGTTTCCCTGCGTGATCGAATCAGAAATAAAGAGATCCACAGGAGAACGAAGGTCACTGGCATAGCTCAACGGATTAGCAAGCTGAAGTGGCAATGGGCAGGACACATAGCTCGAAGAACTGAAGGCCGATGGAGCAAAAAGGTTCTCGAGTGGAGACCACGAACTGGCAAGTGCAGCGTAGGACGACCGCCTGCACGATGGACCAACGACCTCATAAAGGTCGCGGGGAGTTGGTGGATGCAGGCCGCTAGCGATCGTTCCCGCTGGAAATCGATGGGGGAGGCCTATGTTCAGCAGTGGACTACAACAGGCTGATGTATGATGATGATGATGATGATTATTAATTAACTATCTGTGATTTTTCAAGTCAAAGTTCAAGGCCATGCCCATACCCATACATAAGACCACGACCACGACCACACGCCCACACCCACACCCGCGTCAAAATTTAATCTCAAATGGCCCATGGCCATTCCAAAATGATACAGAGTAGTTAACCTCCGAAGTCTTCGTAAACACTGGATCAGATGGAAGGAACCTAGGTCGTAGATTGCCATGCTAATGAGGAACAGGAGGAGCCCACGCGCCGTTCAAACTTGACTTCGCTATAAATAGTACTGGTGATTGATACTCTAGGTTATAATTAAAAAGTCTTAGTACTTTATAACTTTTAAAGTACCATTAAAAACTAGCTGTGATTTTTCATTGCCATGCCCATTTCTATCTTTGTGACCTTCCCTACGCGTGGTCGTGGGCAAGGCACACCCACGCCTTCCTTAAGCACACACCCACGCCCACGAATATGCCCTCGCCTACGACGATACCCACGCCACAATCTTGTCTTTGAACAGCAAGCTGCTCCCATTGAGCTGCTGCTATATGGCAACTTATCAAGTGACGTTTGAGAACGTCCTTATATCTGAGGAGTTGTCCGCCATGCTTGCGCTTGCCTCCCTCGAGCTCAGAGTAAAAGACTCGTTTTGCCACCATATTAATATTGCAAGAGATAAATAAATAAAAATAGACAAGCATACACATTTTAACAATCACAGTCTAACCGTTTTTAACTACCTCCCTTATCTTAAAAATATAGGTACAATACCTATACCATAAACTATGAAAAAAGAAGTCAGAAATTAAGTGAACAAATTATACTTTATTTCCAGCAAGAAGCTTACATCTAACACAGATTTATTATTCTCACAGCAAAAATAGCGCCCGTGTGGTCGTACATTTATATCGTATTATACGCTTAGATACGTTTAGTTATTAAAATAAAACATTCGACTTCAAAAATCGACAAATTGTAAGGGGTGAATGCGGTAGCAGGTGCATTCTCCTTTAGTCACAAAACCCGCTTATTAAGGCTGGAGCTCTGCTAGCCTTTATGCCCGGTGAAAAAAAAAGCAAAAGCTTCATGGCTATCTATGTAAGTTCAAACGAAAAAAAAAACCGTTTATACAGTTTTACTGACACAACCGGTGAGATATCAGATGCACCACCAACAATCAGGGCCGGATTTAAAAGTCCGGAGGCCCCGGGGCAACAAAGGAGAAGAGGGGTGTCCCTCTAAAGATGGGGGAGGGGTGGTGAAGGAGGGTGTGCCACGCTATGGAGAAACCGAGTCCCACATGTCCCATCGCCAGCGCGCGAATGCGCTGCAGCGGCGGTGGGAGTGAGTAAATGAACAAACCAAAGGAGAAAAAAAGTTTTTTGCATCTACTTGGATTTTTCTATATCAAAAATTCTAGTAACACATCTTTCTCAACGGATTATCAATCTAAAGTGGCAATGGGCAGGACACATAACTCGAAGAACTGACGGCCGATGTAGCAGAATGGTTCTCGAGTGGAGACCACGAACTGGCAAGTGCAGCGTGGGATGACCGCTTGCACGATGGACCGACGACGTCATAAAGGTCGCAGGGACTCAGTGGATGCAGGCGCAAGCAATCGTTCCCGCTGGAAATCGATGAGGCAGGCCTATATTCAGCTGTGGACGACAACAGGCTGATGAAGATGACTGAGTTTCGAACTCAGGATCACGTTAGCAACTGCTAGATAAACCTTATTATGAACGCTTATTATTAACATTTTTTTTTGTTTTTATAAAATGACTAGCTGATGCCCACGATTTTGTACGCGTGGTGCTTGTTATTCCTTCGGTGTTTAACTATCACACGGGAACTCATTAATTTCTGTGATTAAAAGTTATTAAAATGTTGACAGGGGATGTAAGGTACCACCAGGCAAAAATTCCATTTAAATCAGGGCAACAGTTTCGGAGATTAGCTTGACGAACAGACAGATAAACAAAAATTTAAAAAAAAAACCTGGATGTGTTGTATTTTACTTCGAATATCCCCCTGACTTAATTTTTATCCTTTTTTTTTTCAATGTACAGACATTGACGTCTACATTTTTATTAATGTATAGATTAGTTTCGAACTTTATAACAAGTCAACAGAGTTCAAAATCAGGTGGTAAGCAAATGTCCTTTGCCCTATCAAGGATTAAAATTAAATAAACACTGTACAATATTTATCATCGCATTCAATCTTTTCCATTCAATATTTGCTTTTCATAACATTAGACAGATAAACAATATTAGGTATTTATACAATTTTCCGCAAAAAAACTCCAATCCTCTCTGGAATGTTATCCCATAATACATATTTCTTGGAAACGTTTAAAGATTGGATAGGATTACGATTATCGTTTATGTAAACAATCCGATAAAAGTAAAAAGGAAATGAAAATGAAAACGTTTATTGATAATGTAGACGAATCGAACGTACTCAAATAAGTCAAATACAATGATATTGAAAACAAAAAAAAAAACAATCTTTACTTATAAATTAGTTTTCATTTCAACAATAATGTTATTAAATAAAATTTACCAATGTTGTTATATCGCTTATTATAAAATAATAATATAATTAAGATCGAACAGCGCGGGCTGGGATTGGGTCTGAAGCATAGAACGCGTCGCGAGCCTCGCCTTGCGAGGACGACCGGACCCTTTTTTTTTTTTTTTGTTTACTGGTGTAAAAATGCGCGACCGCACTTCCTCCCTGGCGCAGGGATCACTATATACGTGATCCCTGCGCCAGTGAGGGGCATGTGGGGCTCATACTCTATAGAACGTGGTGCGCTGTCGCACCACAGAGAGTATGTACCCACTAAAAAAGCCCCCGGGTGTTCCTCCTTCTGTCGTTGGTAGTGAAAGACCCAAGTACCGGTATAGGCCTTTGGTTATCTCTCCGACAGAGTACAACTATAAACTCTCGCCCCGGTGAAAGGACTCGAGTTTCCTCCCCCTATGGCTCGATCGCGAGTGTTAAGCACCCGCGATGGATACCTTCCTACTCCTACAGGGATTGCCAGAACACAGTGGCATCCCCGACCTACTACATGAATGTGACCCTAGGGAGCAGATTCATGTTATCTGCTCCCCAGGGTCACCCCTTATGGCGGGAGGCGGCGGATTTCGGCCCTCCGCCTCCGGCCAACGCGACGTCTACGAAGCGGGTGAGAGCTGGAATCATCTTCTCTCACCCGCTCCGCGGCCTCCTTCTGTGAAACTACAGTCTCACAGAAAGAGGCCATCGACTCCCATGCTCCCTCGCTCTCGAGCATCCTCTTGATGATGGTCGAAAGCGAGAGGTCATTGCCTACATGTGCGACGAGCGTGCCGCGCTCGGTCGCCCAAGCCGGACACTCGACCAGTGTGTGTTGCGCCGTATCATCGGCGGACGACCGGACCGTTTTTTTTTTTTTTTTTTTTTTAACCGGGGTAAAAATGCGTGATCGCACTTCCTCGCTGGCGCAAGAATCACTATTATGTGATTCTTGCGCCAGCGAGGGGCATGTGGGGCTCTTCCTCTATAGAACGCGGTGCGCTGTCGCACCGCAGAGAGGACATACCCACTAAAAAAGCCCCCGGGCGTTCCTCCGTCTGCCGTTTAGTGTGAGGGGACCCAAGAACCATATGGGCCTTTGGTCATCCCCCCACGGCAGAGTTCTTCAACAACTCTCGCCCCGGTAAAAGGGCGAGAGTTTCCCTCCCCCTTGGCCCCATCGCGAGTGTTAAGCACCCGCGATGGGTACCGTCCTACTCCTACAGGGGCGCCCGGACGCAAGGCGCTCCCCGACCTACTCATGAATGTGACCCTAGGGAGCAAAGTCATGCACTCTGCTCCCCAGGGTCACCCCTTATGGCGGGAGACGTCGGAGTTCAGCCCTCCGCCTCCCGCCAACGCGACGTCTACGAAGCGGGTGAGAGCTGGGATCGTTTTCTCTCACCCGCTCCGCGGCCTCCTTCTGTGAAACTACCGTCTCACAGAAAGAGGCCATCGACTCCCACGATCTCTCGCTCTCGAGCATCTTCTGTGTGATGTTCGAAAGCGAGAGATCGTCACCTACCTGGGCGACGAGCGCGCTGCGCTCAGACGCCCAAGCCGGACACTCGGCCAGCGTGTGATGCGCCGTATCATCGGCGCAATCACAATGGTGGCAACGAGTGTCCGGCTCTCTCCTTGCCACCTTGCACAAGTAATGACCGAAGCATCCGTGCCCCGTCATCACCTGTGCAAGGTGGAAGACGACCGGACCCTATCCTAACTTCCTACGAGTCTTTTTCTATCTACCTACGGTGTGACACTCGGGGAATAAAAACTATAAGAAACTACGAAATCATTCTTTTTGTCATATTTTAAAGATTGATTAATAATTTTGTACAAGTAACATGAAAATATGTATTTATTTTAAAACAACTAATACAAATAATTTCGTTTTTTACAGACGTTTATGTAGTCAACCACATAGCTTCTGCTACTTTACCAGGCATAAGGGCGAGCTGAACTCCAGGCTTATTAAGGAGTTTAATAATATGATTGTTATAGATGATGTTAAAAAATCTAAAACCACGGCTAAATGTACTTTCCGAAGCACGGCGAGGCGGATTCTAAAAATATAAACAGAGATTGAACTTTTCGAAATAAAAATATGCTTTGGGTTTGTTTTATTCTTGCACTTCTGCTTAGGTGTAGGTATGCCATTATGCGGTACTATTAGTAAAAATGAGGCATGACAATTAAGGACAGAAGTATTCTTTAGTTATTAAATAATATACCTAGGTTACAAAATTTTCAAAGATTTTTTCCGGGTTTTATCGGTTGAAGCACTACCTTCCGTGCCTCAGTAAGCACGTTCAGAAGTTGGTCCCGATTGCTATAACATCGTCTATAACGAGCGAGATACACGTGGTGACTATGGCAAAAACTCTCCCTTGGGAGGAGGCCCATTTTCAGCATTGGACATTATAAGAGATGGTGATGATTCACAATTAAAATTATTCTAAATCTATAAATAGAAAAACGTCCGTTACGCCGCCACACGCAGACAGGGTGCCCAAAAACTAGGTAAACAAAAATAATTCAAATACAAGTAATGTTATGATTTAAAATCTCTGGCTCATTACAGTACATGAATATCTATTAATAACTACTCTATCTCAAAACTACAGACGTCTGGCTACCAAGAAAAGTTAAAATAGTAATAGAAACAAAATGTAATAATTAAAATAGTTATGTTTGTCGTATTTCAACTAGACTGGGCATTGACACTGTAATTTTTAACAGTTCTAAGTTATAGGAGTTAGCGGTTTATTGTCAACTGGATTACAAGCATTTTTTTTATCATAAAGATAATTAGAAACTTCATATGTGTTTTGCTAATCAATTTATTTAGTTTTAGCAAACTACAAAATAGGAGAAAGTTTTATGTTGATTACCTCAGAACTTTGGACGCCTTGGATGGTTCCCTCAGAAAGTGGCAAAAGAAGGCACAAGACAGAAGTGGAAAGAATAGAGGGATGCCTTTGCCCAGCAGTGGGAGAGTAATGAACGTGTGACATTGAACCAGTATGTTATTATAAGAAACAGTCCTTCTACTGAAAAATGCTTAGCTTGAACAAAATTTGTCTCTCGAGTCTTGAGCCTTCAGACATTAAGACGGCCATTGTAGATATTATACGAACTGTAACAAATGTATACCTTTTTTACTATATAATTTAGTACTTTTATGAAAATACACATTTTTGAAACTTATATATTCATTTTTTTTCTCTAGATCTCCCAGGGACCGAATTTATAAATAGCAGTCACGGCTTTCCTTTGCAATACGTAGTCCTCCCTACTGATTTCGACTACGGCGTCAAACCAGCATGCAAGATTTGCACAATTGTGTACGCAAACACAGAAGCACTCTAACAATATAGAGAGGTTTAGAGCTTTAGACGTAATTATGATCGCTAAGCCTATGATCGCTGAGTCTTTTAAATTGTACCACACAAACTACGTTTCCGTAAAACAGATGCGATTAGTGATAAAACTTGGGAAATTATTTTAATACTCCGACGTTGCACCATAACTCATTAGTGGCGTTAATGCGATGACGTATAGTCTAAAATGATATATAGGTTCGATTTCCGACTTATTTTTATATTGACATTTTATTTATTTTTCATGCAGATTATGGTAGCCAGTATTTTTTTATTTGAGGGTTAGTAAATCAATAGGAATATTGTAATAAATCACTTAGTAATATAATATTTTATTGACTGTTCAATAGTAAATCATCCTGTGGTGTTATGTATAGTGTATGTATATATATGTTACTGTAAAAGTTCCCCCCTCGTCCTCCTAACCTAACCCTGTGTTTGCAAAGAACCATCCGATGCCTTCGTAGACCCGAAGTCCGAGAGGTCCGCGAACTGTAAAGTAGAGCGACAGTTGCACAAAACTCCCCTAAAATACAAAAAGTAATAAGTCTCAATCTCATCGCCAGCGACCGCCCTGAGCCGAGGAGCAAGCCCCACAGGGGGCGCCCTCTTGCGCAGGTTGCTTAGTTTGTAGTTTTTAAACCATTTATTAAGGCTGGAGCTCTGCTCGCGTTTATGCCCGGTGAAGTAGCAAAAGCCTAGTGGCTACCTACGTATGTCAATCCGAAAAAAAAAGTAGGTATAAGTTCGAACTACGGTAAATCCTAAGATTTATGAGAAAATCTTAGGATTTACCGACATGAGTTGGTAAAAGTAAGGATTAATGAAAATGAAACAATATTCTCAGGGTTTTACCATTAGAAGAATTCAGAACATCCTAAGATAGGTTTTTTTTTTATTTACCGTTGCTATTGAATGCAACGTCCTTGAAGCCTAGTATTTTATTGATATTCCTATGTTTTGCGTAACTTTATTATTTTACCGTAGTTACCATAGATTATGTTGTATCACATTATGTGTATCACACAAGAAAGCGCTGCTGCCAGTTCCGTGATACACCTACGATTATTATAGATAATGTTATAACAATCGGGACCAACGGCTTAACGTGCTTTCCGAGGGTAGATTTTTTTTTATATCATAAAAGGCAAAAAAACTATTAGCTTCTGCGCGCGGTTTCACCTGCGTAACTCCTATTCTCGTGGTAACTTCATAATAAAATATAACATATAGCCTTCCTCGATGAACATAGCTCATTGGCTATGTAACACTGAAATATTTTTTCAAATCGGACCAGTAGTTCCTGAGATTACCGCATTCCAGCAAACAAACACTTCAGCTTTATATATTAGATAAGTATAGTTATATAAGAAAATCTCCCCTTCTTTTTAACTCCAAAACTCCCTTCACAATCTTAACATCTCAAGATAAAACTCAACCAAATTCGAAAAAAATCCTGCAACACTAATAAAATCGTAAAACTTTTATTCCGCTCGATTGAACACGCAGATATCGGTAACAATGGGTATCGATTTAAGATGGCTGCTTTCCCGCGCTTTCTTATGTTAAGTTTTTGTGCCGAGAAAAATTTGAGGTTATTTGTTATTTTATTGTTTTATGGAGTTAGCAAAGTTTTTGGAAGGAAAACGGGGGTATCTATGGAATTTTTACATGTTTTTGTAAGTTGTTTTATGACTTGAGTACTTTTTATCTGTCACATACTTCAACTACTGTTTCTACTTTGTACTGTACTATACAAAACAGTTTACGTCACCCACTGCTGAAAATGGACCTCCTCTTAACAGACCATGGCAAGCCATGGTCATTCAGGAATATTGCCATAATCACCACGCTTGGCAGGCGGATTGGTTATCGCAGTAAGACGGTGAATATCCTTGAGCCGATAGGTGCTGCTGGCTATCTATCAACTGTATGTCTCTTACGACACCTATGGGTATTTTAATCCGGACACCACACTTCTCTACTTTACTTGGATGTAACATTATCAGTTTTCTGGGTCAGAATTACCAGTTATGACCTTTGATGCCGAGACATTAGACGCTCATGAGACGCTCACAGCAGCGATAGTCCATAAATTCTAAGTCGCTCAACGAGCCATAGGACAAGCTTGCTTGGATTTAACTGAAAAATGAGGTTTTCCATCTGAGAACAAAAGTTACCACCAACATAACCCTCAGCATATCTGCAGAAGGACCGCCGGTCGTTGGAGTAGATAACGTCCTAAAGTGGAGACTGCATCTCAGAAAACGTAAGGTAGGTATATATACCCCCTTGAAGATGGACCGAATTGAGAAAAGTAGCCGGGGTAGACGGTGAAGGACCCCGTGTTGTGGCGCAAGAAAGGCTGACAGAAATATTAACATTATCTTAATAATTATGTAGGTAAAGCTTTTAAACTACATAAGAGACAATTATAAAAAATAAACCTATTAAAGATTAAAGCTCGACCTATTTGAATCCCTTTTTTTTTTTTTCCGGGGGGAAATGCATTGTCGCATTCGCACCGCCTCTGCAGCGTATTCGCGCGTGGTATGCTTAACTCATACCACGAGGAGAGGACCCTACGCCACTAAAACCTCCCGGACACTCCTTCGATCCGCCGTTGGCGGGGGCCGGGCACGCATGAGCAATCCGGCCCCCCGACGGCACCCGCGGCCAATATGGTACCGCAGGATCTCCAGGGCCACACTTACAGTGGCCCATTTGTCCAAATATAGGGACGCCCGGAGTGTAGAGGCGTCCCTACTCCTCATGGGTCAGCCTCGAAGGGAGCGGGGCCCATGTTCCCCCTCCCCAAGGCCGAGCCTAGGGCGGTAGACGGCGGCTTTCGGCCCGCCGCCGACGGCCAACACGCCGTCTACGAAGCGGGTGGGCAGAGGGATCTACTTCCCTCTCCCGCTCCGCGGCCTCCTTCTGTGACATAACTTGTCTACAGAAGGAGGCAACCGCCTCCCACGACCTATTCGAACCCCTGGGTTGTCATAAACCAAACATAAAAGCTATGCTAATTCTCTTTTTAATATAACTTTTTTATACAACAACATATATTCTTATTTAGTATTATGATTTCTAAGGATATCTCAGGACGAGAATTCCATTGGCAGTCATCGCAATAGATTGACAAAAGACTGAAAGGAGTATGCCCCAATAACTGGTACCTACGGCAGTATTCTGTACACTGGAGTGCAGAAAGACATTTTCTTGTCGGAAATTCATATAGTTTTTAATCTGTCATTCACAGATTAAAAACTATATGAATTTATCAAATTGGCACAAGTTAAAATACTAATCACTGCAAAACTGCGAAGTTACTTATTTTGAAGAAATACTGCTATGTTTATTGTAATATCAAATAAATAAAAAAATAAATGATTTCTCTAACTATCTTTACAGTTCTTCTCAGAGTTGCCAAGTCCAAAAAAGAAAACAAGAGGTAGATAAAAAACCAAAAGGGCGCATCATAAGCACATTATTTTAAAGTTTTTAATTTTTAATTTGTCTTTGTTAATCTAATATATAAAATTCTCGTCTAATATATAAAATTCTCGTGTCACAGTTTTCGTTGCCATACTCCTCCGAAACGGCTTAACCGATTTTGATGAAATTTTTTGTGCTTATCCGGTATCTATGAGAATCGGCCAACATCTATTTTTCATCCCCCTAAATGTTAGGGGTAGTCCACCCCTAAATTTTTATTTTTATTTTTCAGACAAAGTTAGGGGTAGATTAGAGGTAGGTGTAGGGTAGGGGTAGGGTAGAGGTAGGGTAGGGGTAGTGTAGGGTAGGGGTAGTGTAGGGTAGGGGTAGTGTAGGGTAGGGGTAGTGTAGGGTAGGGGTAGTGTAGGGTAGGGGTAGTGTAGGGTAGGGGTAGTGTAGGGTAGGGGTAGTGTAGGGTAGGGGTAGTGTAGGGTAGGGGTAGTGTAGGGTAGGGGTAGTGTAGGGTAGGGGTAGTGTAGGGTAGGGGTAGTGTAGCGTAGGGGTAGTGTAGGGTAGGGGTAGTGTAGGGTAGGGGTAGTGTAGGGTGGGGGTAGTGTAGGGTAAAAGTTTTTTTTGCCAACAATAAAAGCTATTGAAAGCTTATATTGTTGGTAATCCTAATATATATATATAATTACTAACTTACCTACTAAGCTACTTATCTACCTAGTTTTAAAGGATTCTTTTTTGGATATCTTTCCTCCTTCCATCCTTTTAAATAATATTTGTTGACGTGGCTTTCCATTGGAAAAAGAATTTTCAAAATCGGTTCAGTATATCTGTTAATGCAAAAACCATTAACACATTTTAAAAGTTATAAACTACATTCAAAAATAAACACAAACCATAGCCAACCGAAACAGCGCGCGAAATGAAAATTAAAAAGAAAATAATAAGAAAAAACAATAGAAGAGAGAATCGTCCGTCCCGACCGCGTGCAACAATTTTTTGTATATTTTAAATTATTAGATATTTACTACCGGCAATAAACCTATATATACAGTCCACTATTTCTTTCCACCTGGGCCTTAACAGCATCCAGAGATTACCTCCTACAACGTCACAAACTCACAAACATTACCTCTTTATAACACACTGGGCCATTTTCATTGACTAACTTTCCATTGCACTCGAATATAGCTGAAATATTATTCCCTAATAGTCGACTCAACTCGGCCTCCAGTGTACAGAACCCCGCCCCTCCCCTGTCATTACTCCCATTGTTATTGTAGTGGTGCTTAGATACCCCATATTTGTGATTGCGTACCATTATCACTAGTCGTATACTCCTATACTTACGAAGGAAATATTCAGGTGAATTCGCAAAGAATTATGTAGAGCTTTTGCTAGGAAAATATTTTTGTTTTGTTATGCGACAGAGAACTGAATTTGAGTATGTAATATCGCAATGTCTTTTGGTAGATTGCGATTTGTGACTTCTTTCGGACGGACATATTTGTAGTTAGTCAGGAGGCTTTTGCTACTTCACCGGGCATAAAGACGAGCAGAGCTCCAGCTTAAATAAATGGTTTAAAAACTACAAACTAAGCAACCTGCGCATTCGCTGGCGTGGGGATTGAGGGATTATGACGTTAAGTTTTTTAGGGGAGTTTTGTTCAACTGTCTCTCTACGTTACAGTACGCTGGCTTCTCAGACTCTGGGGTCAACGAGATCATCTGGAGGATCCTTGCAAACTAAGGGTCGGGAGGTCGTTTTGAGACATGCCTAGTTTAATGCTCGTATAATGTCCACTGCTGAGCATGGGTAAGTTTTAGAGATTGTGGATTTAATCAATCTTTTTGTTTATTGGTTTGGTTAGTTGGCGGAATACAGCAAAATTTTTATTGTTTCCGATAAAGCACGTTAACCCTCTGGTCCCAATTTTTGCAATATTATCTACGACGTTGTGTGTGTGTGTGGTTTCCGGCTTAGACCACCCGATGTCCTCCCATGGGTGTCGTAAAATTCGACTAAGGGACGTAAGGCTTATGGATGGGCAGCAGCATCTATTAGCTCAAGGTTTACATCTTACTGCGATCACCAATCCGTCTGCCAAGCGTGGTGATTATAGCAATATCCCTCTACCATCCTAGCTTGCCAAGGTCTGTTAAGAGGAGACCCATGTTCAGCAGTGGATGTAAACAGGCTGTTGATGACCGATGATGACTATGACAATCGTATACTATACATTTAACTATATGTGTATAACTTTGACCTCGTACACAAAATGTTACCTCCTCGATTAATCTTTATAGGGCTGTGGTCGTCAAACTGCGGCCCGCGGCCCACTGTGACGACATCGGGTGCTTTAGGGGGTCGTTTTTAGAGAATCTTCTCTAAGAGGCTGTCTACAGCAGGGGCTCCAACCATTGAAGCCGTAGAGCCATAATTATATTTTCAGTATGCTTCATGTGCCAAAACAGATTAATTTTTTCTGCCCTTATCTATAGTCGTATTCCTAGCAATAGTAACAACAATAAAACATTGGCTGTCGCGGGCCAGTTTGATGACACTGGCGGGCCGGATTTGGCCCGCGGGCCGTAGTTTGCCCTGGTCTACAGCAAACCTGTTCTAATATATAGAGCTGAAGAGTTTGTTTGTATGCTTTAATGCGCTAATCGCTAAACTACTGGTCTGAGTTGGGAAAATTGCATTTATTGCAAAATGCTTAAATCTTTTTGTCTTTGCCTTTGTCAATATTGTTTTCACTAAGACAGTAATAAGCATGTGATAACCTGGTTAGGAAACTGCCGTAGAGTTTACTGAAACAACAAAATGGCAATATAAGGCGCAACAAAAATATATTCCATCCCTATAAAAATAGATATTATAAGTGTAGTGTATAGAAATTATGTTAGTGAAGAAATATATGTGAAACAATACAGTTTAAGAAAACATTTTTTTTCTTGTATTACAACTTTTAATATATACTACCTAATATATACCTAAAGCCGAAGAATTAGTTTACATGAGTGCATTGACCCCAGGAATCTTGGGAAATCCGTTTTGAAAAAATATTTCGGTGTTGTATTTAGCCCATTTAAGGAGGAAGGTTAAAGGCTATATTAAGTTATGTTTTACCTACGGTAACGGAAGTACAGGTGAAATCGCGCGCGGAAAGCTAATACATAATACAATCGCAAAGAAACGCCATCATCAGCATCATCAGCCCGTATAACGTTTACTGCTGAACATGGGCCTCCTCCCGAGGTAGGGTATTTGCCATAGACACCACACTTGGAAGGCGGGTTGGTGACCGCAGTATTATGTTGTACCACACAAGGAAACGCTGCTGCCCGTTCCTTGATATACGATTATTACCAACCCAGACCAGACCCAGAAAGAAAATTTTGAATTTACACAAAGATTTCATGTCCGGAGTGGGGATCGAACCCACAACCTATTTGGAGTTTAAGGCGAGCCAAATACCGCTACGCTACGGAGGTTGTCAAAAATATTTTGATAACCTCCCAAAGAAAGAAAGGACCCTATCATTGTCTTATACACTGAAAGGTGTGGATAGCAGATCTAGTATTGGGGCATGTCTTTATTCAAAAGAAACATCTAGTATCTTAGTATCTTGATACAACCTATTTTTTTATGGTAAAATAACATCCAAGATTATTACAAAAATTTCTTCACTAACTTAATATTTTTTTTCATGTTCTCTTAACGAAATTTTATTATTTCGCTCTCCACTATTAAAGGGATGGCGTATATTTTGTAAGCACCTTATATATTTAAGGAAGAGTATTAAGTAATTCGGCTCAATAGATATCTGCGATTAACGCTGTAATTAAACAAGAAAGGGGTGCCATGTTCCTTCGAAAATAAATTAGAGTAACCACCCGTTTGAATTTTCTTGGGATTATCTTAGTTTGGCGTCTTGTATTCCAAAGGTTAGGCTATTAGTTTGCATTTTTTTAAATACCTATTTCTCCGTCTCTCTCAGTAGGTCCATTTCCCGTAGGAGCTATAGCCATATAAATATAGCCTATGTCATCCAGGGATAGTGTAGCTTTCCAACGGTAAAATATTTTTTCAAATCGTCAAGTAGTTTCGGAGTATATTTAATACAAATAAATAAACAAATAAATCTTTTCTCTTTATAATATTGAAAGAAAGAAAGAAAAGATAGAAAAAACTTCTATTTACGGCACATACCTACAAGGAAATAAAACATAAAAATTGATTAACACTTTTACAGTTATATGCACTATAAATGGGAACTGGCTTCAGCATTAAGCTACATCAAAGATCTAAAAGATATTAGTATATTATATATATGTTACGGCTAATAGCCGAAGTGCGGCTACACCTACATAGTTTTAGCCGGCTACAACTAGGTGCAGCCGACAACTTGCGGTTAAACTTAGGTCAACCTTAATAAGTTCCTATAAGTTCCTCTAAGTTAACTCTAAATTAAACAATACCTAAAAGGTGTGGGGGTGGTTAAAAAAAAAATAACCTAAACCTAATCCAATGGAGTCGAACAGGGACTTATAAACGCATGTGGCCGACTGCACCTAGTTGTAGCCGGCTAAAACTAGGTGTAGCCGCACTTCGGCTATTAGCCGTAACATATATACTAAATATCTTTTACATTGAATTAAAATTATGCTACATCATCATCAATAACGTTATATGGGCTGATGATAATGTCATCAGCTAGTATAACGTACACTGCTGAACATGGGCCTTCCTAGGGTGGTTTTTGCCATAGTTACCACGCTTAGCAGACGGGTTCGTGACTGCAGTATTATGCAGTAACACACAAGGAAATACTACTGCGCATTCCTTCGTACTCTATTGTTAAAGATGATGTTAAAACAATGGGGACTAGTGGGTTACCATGCTTGTCGGTGTTGTTATAATACGGGGGGTAGTCCCTCAACCAACTAAAATTTACACAAAGATTTATTGTCTGGTCTGGGAATCGAACCCACTACCGGGCTGGCTGGGCAGGCTGACGGCTGTCTAAAAGCTTACAGTGTTCTTAATTATTTACAAGTTATTTCCTACATTTACCAGGACTTTCTCAGTATGACCTATGGGGTAGTCCCTCAATCCCTAGTGGATTGAAAAAGCTCGCAAAGAAATCTAAGAATTTACACAAAGATTATGGTCCGGTCTGGGAATCGAGCTCCCGACCGGGCTGGCTGGGCAGGCTGACGGCTGTCAGCTGTCGGGAGTCTAAAAGCTTACAGTGTTCTTAAAAAATTACAAGTTATTTCCTACATTTACCAGGACTTTCCCAGTACGACCTAAAGGTATGGTATCCTTACCTGAAATCGATGAGTAGGAAGTCAAGTATGTGTGTTAGAGTAATTGTTTGTCGCGTTACAATAATTCGTGCGTACAATTTGTTGTAGGGGTTAAGATGAAGGAAAGACAACAAGCTTAATTTAAAGACTTATTCTTGTACTGTTTATTGTGTTTTCTCATAATCAATACTATCCTACTAATATTATAAACGCGAAAGTTTGTAAGTATGGATGGATGGATGTTTGTTACTCTTTCACGCCAAAACTACTTAAAGGAAATGGCTGAAATTTTGCACCAAGATAGGTTATACGCTGGTTTAACATATAGGCTCTAAAACATCACGCTCCGACCCGGACTCCAACGCGGGTAAAACCGCGGGGCGCAGCTTGTAATAAAATATTATTTAGACAGAAATCAATTGTACAAAAACTGTTTAATATACAAGGGTGTTAACGGAGCTCACACTGGTTAACAAAGTTTAACATTTTAACACATTTTCAAAAGCTTTGTTCTGACTGTATAATAAAAACAGAGCTTAAACTGCCGATCGTAGTGATCTGAAACATGGGAGATGTTTTCTCTACTTGACGTAGGCATCAGTTAAGAAAGGATTTAAAAAAAATCTACCTCTAAGGCAAAAACGACTAAGCTCGTATGAAAAAATCGTAATCTGCGTGGACGTACGCGAAGTCACGGGCAACAGTTAGTAAGATATAATCTTTATTATCATCATCATCATCATGAGCCTGTTGTAGTCCACTGCGGAACATAGGCCTCCCCCATCGATTTCCAGCGGAAACTATCGCTAGCGGCCTGCAACCACTGACTCCCTGCAATGTTTCTGAGGTCGTCGTCTTACGCTGCGCTTGCACGTTGCTCGTCTCCACTCGAAAACCTTTCTGCTCCATCGGTCATCAGTTCTTCGAGCTCTGTGTCCTGCCCATTGCCACTTCTGCTTGCTAATCCGTTGAGCTATATCTTTATTATAGTTCGATCAAAACTACTATCGAACCTTATGCGTGAATTATACAGGAACAACGCAAGGCTCTTATATAGTACAGACGCATGGCAGGCATGATGTCGCTTCCCGCCGCCTTCCGCCCTAGGCTCGGCCTCGGGGAGTGGGGGACATGGGCCCCGCTCCCTTCGAGGCTGACCCATGAGGAGTAGGGACGCCTCTACACTCCGGGCGTCCCTATAATTGCAAATGGGCCACTGTAAGTGTGGCCCTGGAGATACCGCGGTACCATATTGGTCGCGGGTGCCGTCGAGGGGCCGGATTGCTCATGCGTACCTGGCCTCCGCCAACGGCGGATCGAAGGAGTGTCCTCTCCTCGTGGTATGAGTTTAGCATACCACGCTATGGAGGGGGCGAGTCCCATTTGCGACTTTGAACTTTTATATTATTTGTATTAGAGATAGACTCTTAATAGCACAGGTTTAAACCTTAGTGGTTTTTAGTGGCTATTTTTTGTATGTTATTTTATCTATGTAATTTAAGTGGTCATTTAAATAAATAAAAAAAAACATGTCCCACCGCCAGCGCGCGAATACGCTGCAGCGGCGGTGGGAATGCGGTAATACATTTCCCCCCGGACAACAAAAAAAAAAGAAATCATGATGTCGCTTCAAAACATTTTCATATAAAATGTACATAGGTGACGTTTCGTGAATAACAAACATATGTGGCGAGCTGCAGGAGTCTTATCCGTCTTGTGTCTCCACTGCGTCTGCACACGTCTTCGCCTTACGACGCCTCTGTATAATTCACGTCTTAGATATGAGCCGCTAAACTTAAGTGGGATTGGGCTGGACATATCTGCCGCACGTCAGATGACAATTGGGCTAAAAGAACCACCGATTGGGTCCCAATAAACGAGCGACGCTATCGCGGCAGGCCGAGTTGAAGATGCCGGGACGAGCTTGGCTCCTACCGTAGGGTCTGGCCGGCACTCGTAAAAGACAGAGTTGTATGGAAAAGGGAGAGGGAGGCTTTGCCCTGCAGTAGGATAACACAGGCTAGTTAGTGAGTTAGTTAGATATGAGCACGGCGATACGTAGTATCGGACTCCGTCTCGTCAGTCCGCTATCAACTCTTCCTGTCTCTCTTTGCTTTCTTCAACAAATGTTATTAATAAATTAAAATACTATAAAAAGTCACCATAGTACATTCTAGTGCCAATTAAGGTAACAGCTTCCAAACATTTAATACGCACCTCTGAAAACAATCGAAAACCTGTCGTGCTTGCTACCACAATATATTAAATAATATTTCTCCATTTCTCCAGCAATTTAAAACTAAACCTTAACGAGACTGTACAGTGTTCAAAATTGTGTTTTCAGTGGCTGTATGCAGTTACTCGGATGTCCTCCCGTTATGACGACTGGCCTGCAAATGACAGTTGACGGCCGCCATATTGGATTGTCTGTAACTGGCAGCGCACGTGACGTCAGAAGGTTTAGCTTACAGTTTTGCTTGGAAACTGGTGTTAATTATAGTGTTGGATTGATTTTGTTTGTTGTGATTTTGTATATGTGTGTTGATTTTTTTTGTGTTCAGACGGTGTGGTTTCGGGCTTAGAATAGACCACATCATATCTTCCTATGGGTGTCGTAAGACTAAGTGATATACACCTGTTGGATGGGTTGCAGCATCTATCAGCCCAGAGATATCCCATCCCCCATTATACTGTGATTCTATATCCACCTTCCAAGATAAGACACTCAGAGGAATCATTTTTTTAAATACATTTAGATATAACAATAAGTTTAGCAGCATTTCATCCGCGTATCTCCCGTTCCCGTTGGAACTTCAAAATAATATATAGCCCATAGTCATTCTCGATAAATGGGTAACACTGAAATAATTTTTCAAATCGGTTCAGTAGCTCCTGAGATTAGCGCGTTGAATCAAACAAACTCTTTAGCTTGATATATATCTACTCTTAATATATTATAAGGAGGAAAGATTTGTATGTAAGTATGTTTGTAACGAATTGGCTCAAAAATTACGGGACTGATTTTAAAAATTCTTTCACCACTTGAATGCTACATTATCATTGATTAATTTAAGCTATAATTAATTATGAAGTTCCCACGGGAACGGGAGTTACGCGGGTGAACCGCCTGCGGCAAGCTAGACAAGTATAAAATAGGTTTCTTACATTGCAAGACAGTTTGTTATAAATACGTATCACTACATAGTATAAAACAAAGTCGCTTTCCGCTGTCTGTCTCTACCTATGTTCTTACAGTCACATCACAATATGTCTATGAAAATCTATTATATGTCCATAAGAATATTGATAGTTTTAAGAAAAAAAGTGTCACCCATAATTTAAATACTAGAAATAAGCATAATCTTGTTTTACATGTTACTCGTCTCCACAAAATTAGCAATTCTTTTATGGGGCAACGTATACGCTTCCACAAAAAACTTTCTAATAATGTAAGAGCTCTTTCTATTAACAAGTTTAAACGATATGCTAAAGATAAACAATGTAAAAAAGCTCATTATAACATTTCTGATTATTTAAACTTTTAAACTTTCGCGTATCATAATTATAATTTATAGCACACGGGTATTAACGGTAATTTTATCGCGTTAATACCTGTGTGCTATAAATTTTAATTTCTGATAATGTAAGTGACAAAGCTGCCAGGGAGTGACTTGCCCTGAAACAATACTGCTACATTAATAATTGTATCAAAACTATTTATAAAAAAAAGAGAATTCCGCTGAGTTTCTTGCCAGTTCTTCTCAGCGTTGCCACGTCCAGAACTGGTTATAGTAAAAGAAAAGGATGCATAATAAGAACATTATTTGAAAATTTTTAAATATGTCTACAATGAGTTAATTAAATAACTCACAGCCTCTTGGGTGGTGATTGTGCTCATGAATATGAATATCTTTTTCTAAGCGGCCAACATTGTATCTCGAAGTAAAAAATCAGCTGCTCCATACAAATTGTCAATAACTCAATACCTACTCGACCGAAATGTATGAAAAAGTTTTTTTTTTGCGAGTTATAAAGTTGGTCCTATATTAAAAGTTGTTCATATCCATGAGAACAATCACCACCTAAGAGGTTTTGCGTTATTAAATTAACACGTTGTATATGAATAAAATATGCTACCACTTTAATAGTACGCATTTTGATGCGGTTTTTTTTCAATAGATATAGTGATTCAAGAGGAATGTTTATATGTATAATACATCAGCATTGCACCCATGTGAAGCCAGGGCGAGACGCTAGTGTATTATACAGGGTTATTTTTAAAACACCAATAACCTTTTAGAGGATGAAAGTACTGATGATTGTAAACAACTTTTACTATGGGACCAACCCTGAAATAGCGAAAATAAAATCAGCTGTTCCATACATTTTGTCGTGGTAAGTAAACATAAATGTATGGAACAGCTGATTTTTTTCCGCGATTTCAGGGTTGGTCCCATAGTAAAAGTTGTTCATAATCATGAGTAGGTACTTCTATTCCCCAAAAGGTTGTTGGTGTTTTAAAAATAACCCTGTATAATTAACTAACCACCTGTAACACATTACAATAACAAACACTACTATCTTTACATACAAAGCGTTTATTATCAGTTATATCTGATAGTTAGTTGTTATTGCAGCTTCAGTGTTATCTACAAGCTGTATTGACCCAGTTATATTCTAAGCAGAATCAATATAAGCGGCTATAGCCCAATGGCTAGGGCGTCGGACTTGTGATCTTGAAGCCACCGGTCGAACCCCACCTATTGCACTACCGTCGTGAACCCACTCGCTCTAGGCTGGAGCTCTGCTCGCCTTTATGTCCGGTGAAGAAGCAAAAGCCTCGGGGTTAACTAAATATGTCCGCCCGAAAAAAAAAGAACCCTCTCGTAACAGCATTTTAGCTTAGCACGAGGGGTTAACAAGAATACTAGTAGACTGCAAAATTCTTCTAGTAATCTTAAAAAAAAAAGTGAATATAAATGCAGTGGACATAAACTGGCTGGTGATGAGTCTCATCACCAGCCAGTTTATGTCCACTGCTGAACATGGGCTTTCTCCTAACCGACCTTGACAAGCCAGGATCGTTGAGAGATATTGCCACAACCACCACGCCTAGCAGGCGGACTGGTGAATGCAGTAAGATGGTAACTAATCTAAACCTAATAGACGATGCTACCCATCCATCAGCTATATATCCCTGATGATTTGCCATCAGTTGAAATTAATAAAATTTTGAAATAAAATTTATATAATAATCTTTCGATGATCTAAACGAAACGCTGCTGCCCGTTCCTTGATAAACGATTATTATGTTATAACAATCGGGACCAACGGCTTAACGTGCTTTCTAAAGCACGGAGGGTAGTCCATCAACCAACCAGACCCGGAAAGAAATCTTATAATTGACACAAATATTTCTTGTGCGGCGTGGGGATCGAACCCACGACCTCCGAGATTTAAAGCGAGTCAAATACCGCTACGCTACGGTTGTTGTGGAGTTTGTACGTATAATTATAATACAATAAAAAAAATGCAAAAGCGGTCATATTTTCCCCTTTTCCACGGATCTCTAAAACAAGTGTTAGGTATACTGCCACCCTCTACCTCCCTTGTTAAGGGTGGTCATTTATCACAAAGAAGCTACACTGGAAACCCTTCATAGCCTAATCTAACCAATCAGAATGGAGACATCGTAATTGACATCATGATATAAGTAGCTATAAATACAGACTTTTTTATTAATAACACGCGGAATCACCCGTTTAATAGTTTTGTATTTTAGCTTATACTAGTGGCCTGCCCCGGCTTCGCCTATTTTTGCTTCGGACTATTTTAGCCTATGATACTCAGGGATAATGTAGCACTCTAATAGTGAAAGAATTATCGAAATCAGTTTAGTAGTTTTTGAGTATATTCGAAACAAAGATACAAACTTTTCCTCTTTATATGAATAGACATCTAACAATGACTTTTGTCTTCAAATCGGTCCGGTAGTTCCTGAGGTTAACACATTCAAGCAAACAACCAAAGTCTTGATTTTTATCATCATCAACAGCCCGTTTACGTCCACTACTGAACATGGGCCTCCTCTTAACAGACCTTGGCAAGCCAGGATCGTTGAGGGATATTGCCATAATCACCACGCTTGGCAGACGGATTGGTGATCGCAGTTAGATGTTAACCTTGGGCTAATAGACGCTGCTGCCCATCCATCAGCCATATGTCCCTTAGTCGCCTTTTACGACACCCATGGGTAGACACGGGGTGGTCTATTCTAAGCCAACCACACGGCACATGATTTTTATATATTAGTATAAACACATATAATTACCGGTTAGAATTTTTACAAGTCAAACTAATAAAAATAAAATATCCGGTCAACATAGGCAACGGGCAATCGATTTCCCTTTAAAAAAATATAAAGAACTTTAAAGCCGCAATGAAAAGCAACATTTTCTTTTCGCCGTAAGTTTTTCAACGGAAAAACATTAGTAAAGCCATCTTCGTTGGAAATAACTCATTAAAAACTAAGTCGTAAAAAAAGCAGTCACGCTATATGTGAATGTGAATAAAACTGGTGGTATGACACAGGGATTATACTTTTGTGAATTCGTGTTTAAGTCGAACTTCGAAAATTTATGAAAATCTAAAGGTGTCCGTCGATTAGCTATTACTGTCTAGTCAACTGATCAGAATTTAAAGACAAATTGCCACTACAGAAAAGCTAGTGTATCATCATCATCAGCCCGTATAACGTCCAATGCTAAACATGGGCCTTCTCCCGAGGTAGGGTGTTTGCCATAGTCACCACGCTGTAATAGACAGGGAAACGCTAATGCCCGTTTCCTGGTATACACTTGTTATAGACGGTGTTATAACAATCGGGACCAACAGCTTAACGTGCTTTCCGTAGTACGGACGGTAGTCCCTCAACCAACCAGACCCGGAAAGAAGTCTTAGAATTTAGACAAAGATTTCTAGTCCGGTGTGGGGATTGAACCCACGACCTCCTAGACTCAACACGGATCTCTCTGGAGACTCAACGGTTGTTGATAATGTATGGTACTTGAAGTCAAATGATCAAGCGATTCTTCTTAAAAATGACCGGCATTCATTGGTTGATTCTTCTTTGAAATGTGCGATTCGATCGTTCTGATTTCGGTTATTTAAAACTTGTAGATAGCATAGCGATTATTGAGAGATGCGTAGATTAAAGATTCCAGAGAATTCGTAAAGAAATTAGCACAAGCAACACTTATTAAAACTTTGGTGCGTTACCAATAATCCAATATCTGGGGGCATGGCAGTGCCACACCAAGTCAAGTAAGAAAAAAGTTAAGTTGCACCGCCGTATCTATCTTTTCTCGAAGCAACTCAGGCCATTTTCGACCTTATATTGTTTGCGACAATACCGCGCTTACAGAACAACTAAACATTTTGCAAAAAGCTATGGAAAAGTTGTCCTTGTTACGTCGTCACATTTTTATTGCCACATTTCAAAGGGAGCATTAATAATAATATCAATTATAACGACTTTCTCAGTAAGGGGTAATCAAAAAGATATTGCTCACTCGACGCGCCCTTAGAAATTGAGTGGTTTCATTTTATGTAATTATTAGAACAAAGAATGTTGCGATCAAACCTTTATATGTTCTTGAATAGGTCACAAATTTTGAGTTATGAACTGTTTGTGTAAGTAATTTTATTTTTATACTTATTGTATTAACAAATATTATTTCAAAGGATTCCTTTGAAATGCCAGTTCTTCTCAGAGTTGCCACATCCAGAAATGTTTGTAATAAACTTTGTTATTTTTTTCACAGGACGAATCATAAGGACATTATTAAAAAAATATAAGTTTAAAATAGAGTTATATAAGTTTTGCGGCATTGAATAGACCACCCCACGTTTTCCCATGCGTGTCGTGACAGGCGGTTATGGCACCTGCAATATGTCGATCGATGGGCTGGCATGGGATGAGGAGCAGCATCTATCAGCTGAATCACTTACCATTAGTTCACCATCTTACTGCGATCACTGGTCCACATGCAAAGAGTGAAAATTATGGCAATACCCTCAAACCCCTGACTATCCAAAAGTGGACTAGTGGACATTATTCGGCTGTGGACGTAAACGAGCTGTTGAAGTTTTGAAGATACGTAATCTAAGTTAATATTTAGGTTCGGAAGCCTCGGTGCGCAAGAGCAGCTTGCACTGATTGTTTTTATTTCTTGTACTCCAATAACAGTTGTTATTTTACTATGGAGCAATTCGGTTAAGCTCATCATTAAAATTTGGTCCCCTTACATTCACACGCATGTTTTAGTCATTATGAAAACCCTAAATAGGTACGAGGATCATATAAAATAATATAAACATAAATACTCTTAATTGCACACCAGTATAGAACAGGATAATACCCCCAAAGTATGTAATGCGGAAGAATGTATGTACAAGACAAAGACCTCTTCCAGACAAACATAGGATGGAATAAAATAAAATATATGCATAGTACCAACCATCCTGCGAAGCTCCAATTCTCATAGAAAAACCGACTGCACCGGTGTCTCAAGTGGTTACGGTAGTTGCTTCTGAGACCTGGTGTTCTGGGTTCGATTCCCACCCGGGACAATTATTTGTGTGAACCACAAATAGTTATTCTGAGTCTGGGTGTTCTTTGTGTCCGTGAAATGAATGTTTGTAAAGGCCCCAGCGATACAGGGATTTATTTCGGTAGAGCGGGAGTTGTCTATAAAAAAAAAATATAGCTCAAATCATTTCTGAATAAATAAGCTTTTTTTTTGTTGAAACAGTTGAAAAATTGACACAGAAATGGTCACAAACAAGGAAACATTAATAAGCTTAACTAGCATGTTTATTTGGAATCAATACTATAAATACAAGAAGAAAATTTTCTTTGAAAAAGATTTTTATTTTTATTATGATATTGTAAGTGCAGGTTACAAAATAAGGGTTGGACTAGGCGGGGCTTTTAATGGTCTAGGGCGCGTACACAAGAACGGAAACACCTTTATTGTGACTGTAAATGGCTACGGTGTTATTAAAGTGTAATTTTAAAAGGTTAAGTGATATTGGAAGGTGCCTCTGTATTGTTGCAATTACTAGAAGTATACTGCAATTTTCTTAAACTTGAAGCAAGCTTAATAATCTTTGTTCTAAATCAAAAAATATTCTTTCTGTAGATCAACTTTTCTGTAAAAGGAATACACATACACTTATGTATATCAGCATTAGAAGATTTCAATATCTTTAAACCGACTTCTTGTTCTTTTTGAGAGCATACATTCTTAAATTTTCAAGTCTAATGGCTGTTCATGCTATCACCAGAAATACGAGAAGATCTGTACACCTAGAATCACCATCTCAATATGATAAAGCATACTGCTACCCGTTCCCAGGAAATGGGCAGCAGCGTTTTTTTTCGTGACGCTTTTTACAGATGATGTTATAACAATTGGTATAAGCTGGGCTTTCCAAGACACGATGGGTAATTCTCCAACCAACCAGACCCGGAAAGAAATATTAGAATTGACAAAAAAATCTTGTCCGTCGTGGGGATGGAATCCACAACCTCCGAGACTTAAAGCGAGAGCTACGCCATTGAGGTGGTTCCTAACAACACTAATTACATCAAACCATCACCACCATGCATATCCAACCGGCTTTACCTATTTTGTGCAAACCCTAATTGGCATGAGGACTAAAAAATTATATTTAGTCCGTCAGTTGATTAACCAAAAAATATTGGACACCATTTTTTTTGTTCCTCAAACAAAATTAAATAATGACGAAGATACAAAGCGTTGAAATTTCATGTGATGTCAGTTTAGTTTTACCTAGTAGTGACGTCACCAGCCCCCCTCTCCTTGTCTTTATAGTTTGTTGTTGCTCTGTATCTTTGTCAATTTTTATTGATTTGATAAATGAAAAAAGACGTGTCCAACATTTTTTAAGTAATTTAACAGATGAACTTCATATATTTTTTTAGTCTACCTGCCTATTCCGCTACTCATGGTTGCCATAACCTGTTGTTCCATATTTCAGTACATCAGCGTTTCTCATTCGCAAAGTATGAGTAGCATAACTAATTTTTCTACTCAATTCCCTACCATCAATTACCAGTATAAAACACTCAAACATATTAATGAAACTGGGACAGTCTGTCAGTACAATCCTATAGGAAACGAGGGAGAGGCGGGAAGCAGGCGCGGTCGACCCATATTACTTTAAATGAACTCTAGTAACCCCGTTCGCAGTAATATCATTGTAATGTTTTTTTTCCAGCGCACATTTAAATTATAACCACAAGGCTTTTGCTACTTCATCGTGCTATAAAAGAAAGTTCCAGGGCTCCAGCCAAACTAAGCAACCTGCCACCCACAGTTCAGGGCGGTCGCTGGCGAGGGGCATTAAGGAATTATGACTTTTAGAGTTATTGGGGAATTTTGTGCAACTGACACTCCGCTTTCTGATACTTGATTTTTTCCGGTAGAAATGCGTAAGGCATTCGAAAATGGGATTTCACTTTCATAACAATGAAGAGTCTGGTAGGCAAACCCTCTCATACAAAAATACCTTCACTTCCGGAGGAGTACCCTGTAGTACTCCTCCGGAGGTCTGTAATTAACTGGTAAGGATAATAAGGATGCCCGCAACTGATTATCGCATTCTTTCCTAGGCCCTTTATTTTAGGGGTTTACTTAGCACGAAGGATCACTGCGATTCTATGTCTCATGGGTATAAGGGATTCCCACATAAAGCTTATGCGTGAATAATACAAGAAAAATGGTTGTATACACCATTAAGGCCGAGAACACTAACGAAACAAACACATATAAATATATGTCAGCGGCCGCCAGCGAAATTATTTGTTCGAAGAGTTGCCATCGCGTCGCAGTTTCCGTACCAGTACAGCCACGTTCTAAGCTAAGTATTTTAAGACGTTGAATACTTTACGGAAAACTTCTACTCATACCGAATTTCTACGTTCCCCTTGTGATATAAATGAGACTGATAAATTTCGACAACCGGTTGGATTTTATCATTGCCAAATGGTTAAGGCATTAGAAGCTACTAAGATTCAGGTTCAAATCCTGCAGGTGGTCTAAATTTATTAATCTCAATTTTGAAAATTACGTGTATATTATTTATCCTTAACTGGTCGACAACGTTCAAAGTTTTAACAATGGCTAAGTAAACTTAGTTTTTTTTTATTTATATTACCACTTAAATTACATAGATAAAATAACATACAAAAATAGCCACTAAAAGTTAAAATAGCCCCTGACCTCTACAAGTAGTTATAACTGTGCATTAATTGGTTTTAACAAATTAACCATGAATGATTCAACTAAACTAAGTGTGGTGGGATAGGGGGCCAGCAGCGACGTAGCTAGAGGGGCTTAATAAATGTAACGTCATGGCGTGAAACGATTAATAAAATAAATACTTGTATATTTCATCATCAGCCCGTATAACGTCGACTGCTGAACATAGGCCTCCTCCAGGAGGCCCATGTTCAGCAGTGGACGTTATACGGGCTGATGATGATGTACTCTTGTCTGCACCCGTGGCTCAGTTGTCACGGTAGTTGCTTTTGACACTTGACTTTTGACACCACCAGGACAATAATTTATGTGAACTTCGGATAGTTGTTCTGAGTTGCTTTGTTTTCATTGATTTAGTGTTTTTTAAGGCCGAGACTCAGTGTTCCATTTGTCTTTTTAAACATAATATAAGATTATACTCTAATCATGAATTCATAAGTATTAAATTACGTAGTTAGCCACGAAGCTTTTACTACTTCGCCGGGCAATAAAGGCGAATTACAGAGGTCCAGCTTTATTTAATGGTTTAAAAACTACAAACGAAGCAACCAGCGCAAGAGCGCGCCGCTTGTGGTTCTTGAAATCTAACTCATGTCGGTGGCGAGGATATTAATGAATGTAGCTGTAGCTCACGGGGAAACAGCAGCATGGTAAATGGGTCTTCTTTCTTTCAAAGCGAATGTTTGTTCATAATACCATGAGAAAGCAGACTCCGCTGAAAAATCCACTGGCTAAACTTCCGGGAGCCAATAATAAAGGCACTTTACTATTCACATTATAATAACCTAATCATGAATTCACTTGGACCTCCAGTAACGCCGCTGGATAGCGTAAAATTAATGAGTCAGGCACTGCATCTAGGACCGAGAGGTCACGCCTACGGCGCACCCACGTCCAACGTGTTTGTTTTGGTCATTATGTTTAGTTCCACTTTGATATATGAGTGTCATTTTATTACCGGAATGGTGATTCTAGGGTTTACCTTTAAAATTACCTTTAAAAGTTTTGTCTTATTACTTATTTTAAATGGACACCCACAACCGGCAAAATAACTGAAGCCCGAATAAGGTGGTCGGTCATATTATGAGAAAAGTGAAAAAGTGCCTTTCCATAGCAAAAAACAAGACGGGGAAAGAAGACCTCAAACCACATGGCTGATGAATGCCCAATAGGACATGAAAACTCTTGGACTTAAAACGGAAGGTGTGTTTCATCGAGTTAAATGGCGCTGTATGATTCGGGATAAAGCAGAGATCAAAAAATTTTATGGAGAAAACTGAAGTATATGGGTAAAACTTTGATTTTGGTACTTGCACTAAGAAAAGTGTGCTAAATGTAAAACCCTTTATTTTCATTTATGCCTCGAAAGAGAAGAAAATAAGTTTTAAGCAGTAGTAAGTACTAAAAAGCAGGAGTAGGAGTTAAGTTAGGAGAAACTATTTAAGCAGGAGTAACGAAGGTTCTAAGTATTTCAGTCAAGAGTTAACGTATTTGATGAATAAGCTTTCGGGAATCGGAGCTATGTAACTAAATCCGAAGAATGACTGGGACTAGGAACTACTGGGTGGCGCAAAAGTAAAGACTCAATTTGATTCAGTTATAAAAAAAATTCTAAATTAGAAAACTTGATTCAGGTAATTTTAAATGTATATTTGTGCCATTAAATTTCGTACCATTAGGATTTAAAGATGATGTCTTTTAAATGGTGACCTCTAGAGTTGATGCACATCTGAGCCCTATTTATGACATTTTGCATAACTAGCCGTAACACTTCCTGCGATATGTTCCTTATTTCTTGATAAATAGTCCAGACTTCTTTCTTTGGGGTTTTTTGAAATCTCGGGTGTATGTGAACAAGCCACAGACTCTCGCAGCTCTAAAAGAAAACATTTATCAAGAAATAAGGAACATATCGCAGGAAGTGTTACGGCTAGTTATGCAAAATGTCATAAATAGGGCTCAGATGTGATCAACTCTAGAGGTCACCATTTAAAAGACATCATCTTTAAATCCTAATGGTACGAAATTTAATGGCACAAATATACATTTAAAATTACCTGAATCAAGTTTTCTAATTTAGAATTTTTTTTATAACTGAATCAAATTGAGTCTTTACTTTTGCGCCACCCAGTACAAGACCGATGTAATAAATTACTGAACCGTTAGAAAACTACTTCACTTCAAAGTAGAAAATAAGAAAGCCAAGATTTATGAATTTGTACACTTCCCCATCCCATTAAATAATATCTTCCTAAAAAAAGATTCTATCAATACGTTTTACTAAATTTCTTCTGTTCCAAACACGAACACATTTTAATCTACAGCACGTTATAATAATAAATATAACCAATCTGTACCATTTGGTCCCAAACACTTTGCAACTTTAAACCGAAGCGCATAATTTTCCATTAATTACCAAATTTCACCGCAAACCGTGAAACAGCCTGCCATAACCGAACGCCTCTCAACCACAAAACCAAAGAGGCACATAAAATGGCTGCCATAACATTAACTTAACTCCTTGAACGAGGCCATAGACAAAGTTTGTTAGCAAAGAATTTTGACAAAATGTCCGCGCGTTCTCCTGTCAAGTTGTCTACGAATGATTAATTTGTCTCCCTTTTAGTTCATATTTACCTTGTCAAGGGTGACCACGATTAATTAAAGTATAGAGAAGGGTAACAAGCGTGGCTTGTTTGTATGGTCGGATATATTTTGTGTGTACTGTAATAAATCCTATCCTAATGTAAAAGTTAGTGTGGGTGTGGATGTGAGGGTATATGTTACTGTTTCAACAAATTTGGATGTCATTTGGCTTACAAATTAAATAGGCAAATCAAATCTATTCTAACATATTTAAGGACTAGTTTCCCGCGCTCGATTTTGACTACGCAGCTTCCGTTTCCGTGGGAACTTCATAATTAAATATAGCCTTTGTCATTCGGGGACAGTGTAGCTACCCAACGTTGAAATATTTTTTCTAATCGGTGCAGTAGTTTCGGAGCCTATTCAATACAAACAAACAATAAAATCTTTATACCTTTATAACATAAGTATAGATTTATTTTTTGTATATATTCTTTTTGCTAATGTTGCTGGATCAGTGATTGATATTGCGAAAAAGGTCGCCAAAACAATAATAGATTATATATGGATATTCCAGACCGTCACTGTGTAGTAGATTAATAAATTGAACTATACAGAGTCAGAAGTAAGTGTGGTAACAACAATATAATTTTCTTCGATAAATAGGTAACCAAATGTTGAAACATTTGGTTACCATTGATATGTCAGCTGTAATAATTCACGAAGCACCATTCTGATTACAGAATTAATAGCCTGGCAAGAAAACTACGTTAACATTAATAACTAGTCTCATCAATGGTATACTATTGGTCTAACGAATGAGTATATCTGTTTTATTCAGGAGTGAAGACAGGGTTCACGATAATCTTTTTGTTTTCGGACGGTCATACGTTTATAGCCACGAGGCTTTTGCTACTTCATCGGGCATAAAAGCGAGCGGAGCTCCAGCCTAAATAAATGACCTCGGCTAAGGGCGGTCGCTGGCGATTCACGATGATCTAAATTTTACCTTAAGTTCACATTGTGAAATGCAATAAATAGTTGAATTAAGGATTAACGTTTTGGGTGTAGAAGTTTTTCGACAATTGAAGTTATGTAGCTGAATCTAAGATGATATTCATCATCATCATCATCATCAGCCCGTTTAACGTCCACTGCTGAACATGGGCCTCCTCCCGAGGGAGGGTATTTGCCATAGTCACCACTAGTCACACGCTTGGCAGACGGGTTGGTGACCGCAGTATTATGTTTTGCCACACAAGGACACGCTGCTGCCCGTTCCTTGATATACGATTATTATAGATGATGTTATAATAATCGAGACCAACGGCAAGTTGATATTGTTATAGTTTATTTTCCTGCAAGGTTTTTGCGTGTAAGGTTCCTGAACTAGTTTGGTAGGTACATCAATGAAAGTGATATTACGAATATGATGTTGTCATCACTGGCACGAAGCCAGCATTTTCCGATTTGCTAGCGAACGGAGATTCAAATCGGAAAACCGTCAGGAATAATTGAAATTGAGAAAATTTTGTACCAAAGTGATTTTTTTAGTGTTTTGGTGATATTTTTGTACTTTTTACATATTTATGAATAATTTTAGGAAAATGTAGTTGTGAATACAGCAATTAAGCGTTTAAAACAACAAAATTTAAAACCCCATTTCATCTTATAAATGTAGTAACAGGCAAAGAAGAGACATACAGATGCTGGATGGGCAGCAGCATGTATTAGTTCAAGGTTACTAATCCACTTAGCGTTACAACCACCGTAGCGTAGCGGTATTTGGCTCGCTCTAAGTCTATCGGAGGTCGTGGGTTCGATCCCCACACCGGACAAGAAATCTTTGTGTAAATACTAAGATTTCTTTCCGGGTCCGGTTGGTTGAGGGACTACCAAATATATTAGTACACATATAACATAGGCCTACATAAGTATCTAATGGCAACGGAATTCTCGAAAATCGGTTCAAAAGGTATCAAGTTTATTCATTACAAACTAAAATCCATTTTTTTTAAATGTAGGTTATAAAAAGACAACCTCCGTGGCGTAGCGGTATAAGTCTCGCTTTGGGTCTTGGAGGTTGTCGGTTCGATCCCCACACCGGACAAAGAAATCTTTGTGTCAATTCTAAGATTTTTTTCCGGGTCTGGTTGGCTGAGGGACTATCTTCCGTGCCTCGGAAAGCTCGTTAAGCCGTTTGTCCCAATTGTTAAAACATCATATATATATTATATCAACAAGCGTATACCAGGCAACGGGCAGCAGCGTTTTCCTGTGTATTACAACAGGTCACCAACCCGCCTGCCAAGCGTGGTGAAACCCCTCCTTCGGGAGGAGGCCCATGATCAGCAGTGGACGTAATACGGGCTGATAATGATGATGATGATGATAAACGTTAGTTTAGATAGTAGTCTGACGAAAGAATCGAATGTACTGCCTCCGAGACTAGAGGCCAAATTTATTCCGTCGTACACGCAAGATATCAATAGAAATATAAAGAATAAAAGTATTATGAAACAAGTTGCGTAATACTAATAAAGCTTATCAACTACGTATTTCTCGGAGTTGATACACAATTCAGCTGTTTATATAATCAATGTTAGGGACTTTTCTCGTGATGACGCAATCAAGAGGAACTCATGTAATAGAATTGAAAGGGTTTCTGTAATGTTGAAATAACTTTCATACCTATAAATGTTATTTTTGCTGTGAGTTTTCTAATACTATTCATCATCATCATTCAATTTAAGACCCCTTCGAATGGCGACTTCGAATGACGACTTCAAATGGCGACTTCAAATGGCGAATTCGAATGGTGAACACAAGATCAAGATCACAAGTCTGACGCAGGGGCGTTGAACTTGTGATCTTGTGGTCGCTGGTTCGATCCCCACCCATTGCACTACCGACGTAAATCCACTTGTATTACAAGCATTTTAACTTATCACGTGGGGTTAACAAGAATACTAGGAGATTGTTAAACTCTGCTGTAATCTTTAAAAAAAAGTCTCTTTCCAGCAGAGGTCCCTCCAGCGGAGGTCCCTCCATTCCTCACAATTTTAAGCTAGCTCTTAATATACGACAAGCAATTTACCTTTATTGGATCGATATATGTTTTCTTAGAATCGGCAAGCGTAGCGTAGGATGTCCACCAACTAGATAGATGGATAATCTGGTAAAGGCCGCGGGATCAGGGTGGATGCAGGCCAGGTCAACCGAAATAACTGGAGATCTATGAGGGAGGTCTATGTCCAGCAGTGGACTTGATATGATGAATAAGTTATGATGTTCTTCTTGATCTTTTACGTCCTCTTTATGCTTTCAATTATGTTTTTGACGAAGACGTCATGTCATGGGCTAACTGGCCCTGCATCTATCCTCTACGTTTTTCTTATAATATTAGTATAGAATGTAGATGTCACAGCTCATTATTGTATACGCAATCATCATTATCATAAGCCTGAATACGTCAATTGCTGAAAATGGGCTGAGAAAGGGGTTGTGGCATAGTCACCACACTTGTCAGGCGGGTAAGTGACAGTAGAATTATGTTGCAACACACAGGGAAACGCTGCAGTCCGTTCCCTGGTGTTCCATTACATAGTTACATACATATATCCATTACATAGTGACTCAACCAATCAAACTCAAAAAAAAAAGGTGCGGGGATTAAACCGTACCTACCATAGACCTTATATGCCTCATCATCACAAACAGCTTTGAATCTCAGAAGTCTTGGGTACCCCTCCTTGTGGTATGAGTTTAGCATACCACGCTATGTAGAGGGCGAGTCCCACATATCCCATTGCCAGCGCGCGAATACGATGCAGCGGCGGCGGTGGGAAAGCGTAAATGCATTTAACCCCGGGAAAAAAAGGCCTTTCTTACCTCGTCGCCGCTGCTGAGTAGTGCTGAGATGCTATACTCTCCCAGCGGCGCGGTTTAGATGCGTTGCATTTCCCAACGACAAAACAAAAAGACACGCAAGTTTCTAAATTCCTTTACCCTCAAGAAGTAGGTAACGATGAAATTTATCATTTCACATAACCAATTAAAACCGTCCACAATGTTTTTGACAATAAATTTATTATTACGCATTTTACATGCATTCCAAATTTTTGTATAATTTTCACCGGTTCACTTACGCGTGTTACACACCATCGGACGATTATTGATAGCGTTAAGCTTATAATTGATTTACTATGATGAGTTCATGGTCTAATAGTATGAATCGATTCGAAATTCATAAAATCCGTTACCGTGAAATGGTATAATTACCTACTGCATTTCTATTATATTATTATACTAGCGACCCGCCCCGGCTCGGCACGGGTACAATGCTGATTTATTATACATAATTATAAACCTTCCTTTTGAATCCTTCTATCTTTTAAAAAAACCGCATCAAAATCCGTAGCGTAGTTTTAAAGATTTAAGCATACATAGGGACATAGGGATATAGGGACAGAGAAAGCGACTATGTTTTATACTATGTAGTAAAGTGACTAGCTGGCCTCATAATTATACCCATGCAGTTGCTGCGCTCATGTGAGTCTATGGAATTACTATGTTTGACCTTTCTCAATTAACAATAAAGCCATATAATAAACTCTTTCTTCATGATTTTGCATAAATTAGTGTTGTGAAATACCGCGATGATTGTTGTTTACCATCTAGAGGATATATTGTGATATAAGGGTTTTTGATAATGATATTTTTTACTATTTCAAAGATAATGTTTTAATGTGATATTTGGGGCCAATTTGAAGCTCGATGTATAGATTATATGGGAAATCGCCTTTGAACTGGGCATGTTTCACTCCAGCAAGCAATGATCAATGTCACGACAGCAAACAGCTACCCAGCTGGCACCTATTCTTTTTGGAGAAAATGCGTAATATTTAATAGTTCGAATCTCGCTTTTAACCCAGAAAGTGATCCAGCCTAGCCCTGTTTACCTTATAGGTAAATCCTGTTAGGTTACCAGCCTTGTATCAAAGCAACACAGCATATAGTAAACAGTTTGAAGTCTGGACTATAGTCCACTTTATGGCTATAGGCAAACACTTCTCCTTAAACAATAAGATATACCAACTATGTACATAGTACAGACGTGAAAACTTTAAGTTTTGCAGTAGCTTTTGACTGCAGAGTAAAAGCAATTTCTTGAATAGGGGGAGAAGAATGGCTCTGCTTCATAATCTGGCATACATTCTGATCGTTTGTGACCCGCATACACAGTCCAAGTTAAGGTTGGATTTAACGTTATCTTGTCAACAAATCTAATTTGAAAAATCCACAAAAAAAATTAAACTTCAGTTTTCGCGGACACACAAAAAATTTCCAACACATTTATCTGCTTACAAACATATTTAGATCAAAACGAGTGGCTCCATCTATCATGGCCGTTGACAGGCGAAACAAAAAAAAAAGCGGAACTCCCAACGTGATAGTCATTAACGATAATTAAACGAAAGGAATACAACATTTTCTATGCTAGCCCTAATCTAAAAATGCAATCGAAATTGAACTTTAACCTGTTAGTAAGAAAGACGAAGATACATTTAATAAATTGCAGTATTATCTTGTGGATTGGAGCGTGTGATAGGGTTGTCGGTGGTGCAACGGAAAACGGATTTGAAAAAATCTTTTAGCGTTAAATTAAAATGTTGGTGCAAAATTAAATGAATAGATGTTTTTTTATATCGTTACTTAAGTTTGCGTGTTCCTTTTATTTCCAATTTGTAGAGTTTATATTTGAAGCCCTTTGCCCAAAATGTAAAATAAAAATGGTCATAACGATTGTAGGTGCTTTTCGGTTTCTAAGAGAAAATATAAATAACATATTGTAGCTCCATATTTTGACAAAATAAAGATTAGTAAACTACAATGATGCAAAAATAGATATTGATAGTGTTCAATACACAGAGAGGACCACTTTGTCACATATAGTAGGGTATAAATTAATCTACAGATATCTTGAAAAAAGTCTAGATCCAAAATTAATTAAACCCGTTGGTTTAATTAATTTTGGATCTAGACTTTTTATAGCATGTATATAGATCGTAATTTCAGAAAACATACATAAGCTCACGCCTGTTTCCTAGCGGGGTAGGCAGAGACAATGGACCTCCACTTGCTACGATCCCTACACAGATATTTCGCTTCATTCACTCTCATAACATTCTTCATACAAGCACGTCGGTTTCAGAAAAGTTGGCTAAAAATTACATCGTTTTTTCAGAATTCTAGAAAATCTGTAGTTATCATTGATAAAAGCATTTATTCATAATATTGACACTACCTTATTTCAATATTTGCTCCCAACAAATTTCATATGTAATTTGCAACACCAGTTTCATAAAATGGAAAATGAAATGTCACCAAAAGAAAACTGCACTGGCAAGTGCAGTCTTCATGTCTAAAATCATTCTTATGGTTATTTTAGGAAATATTTTGTTCCATTTTGAAAAATTGATTGAAGGAAAAACTATATAAACAACAAAGTTTCAGATCACTATGTAACATGAAACTGATGCCGCCATCCTTAACCTAAGCTTCCGAACGATCACTCGACGCGTCTGATTGGCCGTCGGTTTCCCGCTAAACGTTATGATGAATGACACCTGTCACTTTAAACTCAACAATTTGTTAGGTGACATTTTTGAAAGCGTGTTTGAAAACAAATTATTGTCATGTTAAGCTGGCGAGTGAGGAGATTTGCTTTGTTTTAATTAGGTGAAGATAATCTTAGTTATTGACATTGTTGAAATAAGTACCAAAGACAGCAAAATATAATCGAAATGTATTGTATTGTGAATTGTCTAATAGAACGTAGTGTGTAGTAAAATGAAATTTAAATAATGGGTGCAAATCGCAATTCTACGGAGAACTCAATAGATACCTTACCTTTTCAACACATGTGGTGAGTGCTACCTTCAGATAATTTTTGTATTTATAACATTATATAAGTTTTGTATTCATAACATTATAAATCTTAAGAGATGGAAATTACCAGACCAAAAGTTTAAGATGATCTTGCTTAGGTTGAAGGGTAAAATGCTGATAATTTTTACAATCGTCAATTTATATAAGTCTCTTTGTTATTTAGGTATTCAGATTGTCAAACAAATAGTAATCTTTAGGTACGTTGTTTTAGTTTAAAAGAACAGCTAATTTTGTGTTTAGTTTTAAGTGAAAGTGTACAATAAAGTTTATCTATCTATCTTAATCTATGAAAATGCTTTACGCATCCTTTCCACCGTGGCGGTGAGTCTAGGTTATCTGCCACATCGGCTGGGTATACGAGGCATGGCACGAGGTAAGCTATTCACTAAACCACCCGAGTGCTCCTCTAACGACTCCCACTGATATTATGTGGCAAAAGTCTTCATTTGCGAGGATAGAGCTTGTGAAGAAGACATCAAATGCTAGCCATTATCGCCCTGATCTATGACGGCTTTAAAGTTCTTTTTTTGCCACAGTCAACATGCAGTTTCTTTGCAAAATTATATAAGTAGTTATTGTTTTAAAAAAACGTCCATGATGAACGCAAACTTAGTTCAATTTTCCCCAAATAATACTTCGTTAAATCTGGCGTTAAGTAAGAAATCTATTTTTGGTAGTCATTAATTTTTATTATTAACATTTTCACTATGCCATACTGATGGTGTTACACCATGGGTAGCCATAGCTTGTCACGCGTGCTCCAATGAATTGGATACCGCTAAGTGATTGAAGCACGAACCAATCAAATCGGAGTAGGATCAACATGAAACTGGAAATATTAGGATAAATCTTAGATAAGGCAGAAATTTCATAATTATAATAAATATTCATTCTTGTAGGATAGCGGTAAGAAAAAGTATTAATGTAAAGTTTTTCTCGTGAATAATCTCAAGCAGAAAAGTCCCAAATTCGGAGCCAAGCAAACATCGTTAAGTTGTCGGTTATGATCATGATAATGATGATGAAAGTTTTTCTTGTGAAAAACCTCAAGTAGAAAAAGCCCAAATTTTATAGCAAAACAGAATACAATAAGTCAACAGTCGTGAACATGCGGTGTAGTTCGGTATCCTTAGCGATAAGTCCAGTTCTAGTAAGTTCTTCTTCTTTGTCCACTGTGGATACGGGCCTCTCTTACAAACTTTACAAACTTTAACATTTTTTTGAGAAATATTGCCATAAGGTGATTATGGCAATAATATGCTTGGCAGGATAGCAGTAAGAATCTCATCCATCAGTTGTATGTCCCTTAGTGCCCTAACGATACCCTCGTGAAGGAATATGGAAGATAAAGTCCTAGTCTTATGTGTTTTCCGCTGGATTAAAGCCTATTCACCTTTCGGGCACTAAAGACGGCTTATTATTATCACTGTGGAAGTATTCTTTACCTTATTTATTATCTGTAACTATACATTTCGAAAATTCCATGATGCTGTTTTTGGTTCAAATTAATTATTTTCATTAATTTTGTTTCATTCAATGTTTAAGACAACGGTTTTAAGCTTAATTTTACAAATTACATTCTAACACGCATTATTACAATCCCTATTATGAGCAAGAATACATTTTTAAAACGTCGTCCTAATTTAATTAAAGTAACGGTATGCTTAGAGTAGGTAATTCCGTGCGAGCGAGTAATAAATGAGATTACATTTTTCTGTTTTATTTCTTAAAAAACACAACTTGTAGCACAAACAAGGAAAATAGTGTTTGAATGAACAAAGGTGTATGGTAATTTAATAATAATCCTACTAATATTATAAATGAGAAAGTTTGTATGTGTGGATGTTTGTATGTTTGTCACTCACGCAAAAACTACTGAATGGATTTGGCTGAAAGTTTGCACGCGGATCTATACTAATAATATAAAGAGGAAAAGTTTGTATTTTTGTATGTTTGTTTGGAATAAACTCAAGAACTAATGAACGGATTTTTAATCATTATTTTACCATTAGAATGCTACATTATCCCTGAGTAGCATAGGCTGTAAAAGTTTTTAAGCTGGATTAGCAAATATAGCCTACAAACTATCACGCTCTGACTCACTGGAGCAGAGTAATGCGGGTAAAACCGGTGGGCGCAGCTAGTACTAATTTAAAATACTCATTTCGACTGCTGATACCACAGTTAGTGGAGGTTCGATGCCATCATTGATACCTTCAGGTAACTCAAGGATATGACCATCAAGCCAGATTTTCCTTAAGTAATTAAATAGTGTAGTATTACAGATGGTAGTCTCCCACGTAACCTCCTATATGTCTTGTGCGAATTGCCTATATAATGTACAAGCTTACCGCGCCCGGTTTTACCCGCACAGCTCCCGTTCCCGGGGGAACTTTGTAATTAAATATAGCCTATATCATCCGGGGATAGTGTGGCTTCCCAATGGAAAAAGTATTTTCCAAATCGTTCTAAAAGTTTCGGAGCTTATACCATACGAACAAACCAGTTCTTTTAGAAATTAAATTTGTAAGTTTTATCGGAAATTTTACTAAATGTTTAACGCAACTTGTGTCATAAAGCAGCCAAACTATTCATATTTAAATTTGACCAACTCCTAATCGAGCCTAAGATTAATAGTAATTCGAGTAATCTATACTAGACCCTTTGAAAGCTGAATTTTGGACGTTAGATCAGATATGCTTGCAAATCTACAGGATTAATGACAATATATTGTTTGTGAAGTCAACACATTTTCGATTTGCTGTCAGCTCTTGTAATTTGTCATACATAATTTGTTGTGAATAAATCTTAACAGTTTGAATAATAGCTAAGTAAAGGGACAATCAGTTCTTGTAATTGGATATTAAGTTTTGTTTGCCAGATACATGTATTCATAAATGGAGAAAACTTTTTAGGTATTTACTTCTGATATAAAAAAAAATATTATGGCACACAAAAAATTAGATGAAATAAATTGTTTAAATTGGAAACAACATGTAGGCACAAAGGCGAGCCTAATTCAATAATGAATTCTCTCACAGCAAACCTTTATATTATAACGAACTTACACTGAAATTCAGAATGATGTGTGCCTAAAGAAATGTAGACGAAATGTATGAACATATTAGAATAAACTTATAACATATCGTATAACAACAATATTTAATCTAATACACCTCACTAACTATATTCATAAATTTGTCAAGAATCCGCATTTTATGTAGAACTCATGGCCACCTTACATTTACCACTAATCAAGAAACCCGACAATACTGACGAATATTAATTCGTCAAAGTTGTTTTCGAGTTGAGATTGCGTGCTAAATGAACGAACGGACAGGCTGGTCGCTTACAATTGTCTTCCAATCGACTCTAGATTAAATTATTTGCTAATCAACTTTGTACCTTACGGTTCCAATCTAGAGTTTAATTTGATTTATTGAAAAGTTTTGACAGAATACATTAATTTTCTTGGCTACAATCATTCATCTATTGTTCATTGTTTTATTTCGGTAATTAAATTTGGTGTGTCTTTTACAAGCTTCTGAATATGGGTTTATGGTTTTGTAATTTATGGTTATTCCCGAGGTGCAGAAAATTACTCGAGCTAGATTAGAGATTAGAAATGAAATATTCATAGTGAAAACGTTGCTTTATCTGTTTCTGATTCAATCAACACATAGTTCAAACCAATCAGTGGTTTGTTGCAATTTGGCAGGCATAATTTGACATATTCACCCTATAAGATTTTTTCCTAAAAACGGAGGGACATCCGCTGATGAAACGGTCCAAAGTTTGTGTGGAGAAGCAAGACAATCCTATAATCTAGCGATTCAAAAATTTGACTAATCTCAATGTTTTGAGGACAGTCCAATTTATTGGATTGCCTCTTTTAAGAATTGTCCAAACTATTGGCCTCCTATGGCCCATAAGTTCAAAGACTCGGTATGATTTTAAAAAGAAAACCCGAGAACATTTGATTAAATCGTTGGCAGAATCGCATTAGTCCACTTGCTACTAAGTGTTGTAATATTTGTTATATGTATGTATGTATTTATGTAACTATCTAATATATAGTAGTTTGTTCATTGAATTATTTGTGTATTCTATGTCATTCATTATTTTATAATGTAGGTATGTACTTATTTCTTTTATTTATCTCACTTCTTGTCTTTAAAGTGCACCTTCCTTGTTATTCTCTGCATCACCCTAAGGTTGACTGGTAGAGAATGCCTTTGGCATTAAGTCCGCCTTTAAGTTTTTTAAGCCTTTTAGTTTTTTAAAAAACTTTATGCACAATATGGTACCATATTGTGCATAAAGTTTTTTTTTTAAATAAATAAATAAGTTCCGAATTCTGTCAATAAGAATTTAATAAATAGCAAAAAACTTGCAGTGGATTGTACTTTATTATTTTTTTCATTAGATAAGTGAGATAGGTCAGTTATTACTTTTTACTTTATCACAATATTCGAACAGCCAGTGTTGGCATTGTTAACTAAATAGTTTTAACACTATCTACAAACAATATGGTTATGTAAGCTCCGTAGCGTAGCGGTATTTGGCTCGCCTTGAATCTCGGAGGTCGTGGGTTCGATTCCCACACCGGACATGAAATCTTTGTGTAAATTCTAAGATTTCTTTCCGGGTCTGGTTGGTTGAGGGACTACCCTCCGTGCCTCGGAAAGTACGTTAAGCCGTTGGTCCCGATTGTTATAACATCATATATAATAATCGTATATCAAGGAACGGGCAGCAGCATTTCCTTGTGTGGTACAACATAATACTGCGGTCACCAACCCGCCTGCCAAGCGTGGTGACTATGGCAACTACCCTCCCTCAGGAGGAGGCCCATGTTCAGCAGTGGACGTTATACGGGCTGATGATGATGATGTAAGAAAAACCATAAAAAGGCCTTATTAAATATATTAATGGCTCTCTATCTCGACCAGTATCTTGCCCCGCCTCAGGGCATACTATAAACTCAGATGTAAGCTTTAACACAAAGGCGTTGGAGGCGACGAGTTGGACACCATTAATCGTAATCCTTACAGTTTAGTATGGTTTTGGGCAAACACCTGTTTCCGTGAATTATTTTATAATGAGCGGAATTAAAGCACAGTTTCGAACAATACTCGTACAATAAATTGAGAGAGATAGATCATATCGTACGCTCACTTGACTGGGGTACCTCCACCTTACAGAATACTACAGCATAATACCATTTTTGATTAATGTTGTGTTAAGTAGCTCACCTATGCCACTTAACATCAGGTTGATAGGAGTCATTTGAATAGTTAGCTATAAAAATAGTATATAAAACCTTTACCAGTTGTAGCTAAAAGTCTTTCTCTCATCAAGTAGCTTTGCTAGAATGTTTCTGTGGACCTGCGTATTTTAATCAAGGCTGCGGAGCGTTGATGTTGCCTAACTGAGCTCTTGCTTACATGGATAAGTAGGATTGTGATGGATACCTATCACTCAAATCATAGCAACGACAATTGCATATAACTTTCAAAAAATCTAAAAGTCATAATTCCTCAAACCATTGTCATCGACCACCCTAAGCCGAGGTCCAAGTTCCAAATTAAGAGCCCTTTTGCTTAGGTTGCCTAGTTTGTAGGTTTTAAAACATTTAATGAGGCTAGAGCCCTGCTCGTTTTTACACCCGGTGAAGTAGCAGTCGTAGCTAACTCCATATGTCCGGCCAAAAAAAACTAATTTAGTACTCAAATCCTTGTCCACCAGAGCAGAGGAGTACTACAGAAAGCTGAATTATACTCTTGTTGCTTATATGTATTGGATTGGACATGGGCATACCATCAACACCATTACCATTATTTATTTATTTATTTTTAACTTTAACTTTAACACTATGATAGTACATGGTTGACTTAATGCCTGAGGTATTTTCTCCCAGTCTACCAATGGGTGATGCAGAGACAGTGAGTGTGGTAGGTGCACTAAGGTAGTAGAAATTTATATGGAGAATAGATACCGCTATTATCTCCATTAGAAACAATTAAGCGGAAATCCAGAAAAAAGATGGTATGCGTACATAATATGTGTAATAATTTCTTATACAACCCAAAATAAAACTATCTGTTCTTAATTGTTCGATCAATAAATTAATCAATGAACCCCTTTTAAATTGGGAGCGATTGGTTAATCTCATCATATCTGGTGCAAAGTGGATAAATTATTGTAATAGAGATAGAAGCATGGTTTTACTTCTCATAAATTTCGGCCAAGGCTGTTAATCTTAATGGAGATTAGCCATCTGCACAAAAGATATATTATATAGAGTGCAACTGTGTGCGCTGATGTACTCCTTATAATTTTACGCTCAATTTTTTTTTCTTTTTTTAAAGAATACTAGCAGAGTTTAGTTGTCTACTAGTATTCTTGTTAACTCCTCGTGCTAAGCTATAATGCTTGGTTACGAGTGGGTTCACGTCGGTAGTGCAAAGGGTGGGGTTCGAACCGGCGACCTCAAGATCACTAGTCCGACGCGATAGCCATTGGGCTACGGCCGCTTTAATTTAATGGTACATACGGCAATGCGACACTCGATGAAACATCAGACGCTATACTGACAGCAATCACCGAAGGGCACCAAAAGTCATGCCGATGCTGATGGCAAAACGCCACCATCTTCCTGATTTTTGCAAAATGTGATAAATAAACCTAAAGCTGCATTTCAACCAGAGATGAGCGACGATGCATAGCGAGAGATGTGGTTGATAAAAACCAACTGAATCGCTTAATTTATTAGTTTGAGCAATTCTGTTGGTTTATAACAAACCATTCCTCGCAAACTTCCTCCTGTAAAAAGGTAGACGAGCTAACTTTTTAATTCTCGACGACTATTAGCATCCTACAGGTTTACCCATAAAACAGTAACTCCCGTGAGGCGTAACCTGAAAAATAATGGAACAACCAAAATAGAAACATCCTTCTTTTTTCCAAGTTAAAAATAAACAAAACCCCATTATTTTTCGTCCAAAAACCGCACAAAACAAGTTACCTCGAATTAAAATTTAATTTGATAATGCTTCCGAGCCCACTGAGTATAATTAGTGTTCGTTTTTAATTGTTAACTTGTACAATATAGTTGGAGTGCATTTCTGTTGATTGTCGGGGGAATGAGTCAGTAATTGTTTTATTAATAAGCCATTATTTGTGCATACTACGTTACCAGAACAAATTCATTTAGAGACTTGTGTGACAGAGGAAATATTTAATGAGACAATTTTGGTGATTTGAAACCTTTAAGAAATAGAAGCTGGTGTAATGTTCCTATGACTTTGCTTCGAGGTTATGGAAGGCGGTAGCCTCCTCCTGCTGATGGGTCATATTCCAAAAGGAGGCCGCATTGCGGGTGAGGCAGAGAAAATGACCAGTGTGTAGGGTACATGGGCACCACTGCCCTAGAAGCTGACCTAGAGGAGAGGGAGGGTGTCCTCGTACTCCAGGCGTTCCCATTATTTTATTTGAACTAAGCCAAAGGGCAGAAAGGTAGAAATTAAAAAGTGGTGAATATCATGCTGTAGCACTTTCCGGTATCTTCCCAAACGGCGTCCAACCAGTACTCATCATATCAGTCGTAGGACGTCCACTGCTGATCATAGGCCTCCCTCATATTTCTTATAATGTAGTTGTTGCGGTTAGAAGCCGCCTGCATCCACCGTGATTCCGCGGCGGACTAGCACTCAGGTTATTGCTAATGGAGAGGTCTGAAAATATTAAAAAGGTAAGCATTCGTCCAAAATTCCTCAATGCCTAAAGACGAAATTCTTCAACCAGTGTGTGTTGCCAGTGATGACCTATGGATCCTAAGCGTGGTGCTTCACTATAGGTCTTATGAACAGGCTCAGAGTCGCTCAGCGAGCTATGGAGAGGGCTATGCTCGGGGTTTCTCTACGAGATCTTAAATGAGGAGATACGTAGAAGAACGCGGATATAGCCCAACGGATTAGTTCGTTGAAGTGGCAATGGTCAGGCCATGTAGCACGGAGAACAGATGGCTGTTGGGGCCGAAAAGTTCTCGAATGGAGACCGCGGATCGGCAAGCGTAGCGTAGGACGTCCACCTACTAGATGGACGGACGATCTGGTTAAGGCCGGAGGATCACGGTGGATGCAGGCCGCTTCTGACCGCAACAACTGGAGATCTATGAGGGAGGCCTATATCCAACAGTAGACGTCCTACGGCTGAAATGATGATGATGATGAAGTATTGACATTCAATGGGGCAATGCTACAATCATTCGGGAAACACACATTCTAAAAAACATATTTTGTGGAATAGGTATATAACAGTTTTCATATTTATAATATTGTGTACATGTTTTAGTTACAGTTCAAAAGTATCTTCTCATATTTATACCATAAAACATGTACGTTGACCCAATATTATTGCCAATCTTGGGTCTCTCTTACTTCACAATTTACTCAAGACTTATATTTAAATTCACGAAGACGGGCAAAGAAAATAATCTTCTGAAAGAAAATCAATTCGCAAGATACACGAGCAATGTAATATTGTAGGTGTGACCCTTCCCACAGTATGCAAGGCACACAAGAAGGCAAGTATGTCAAAAAATGCATTTTATATTGTGTATTATTCAATCACAAGAACGCTTAAGCTTCTCAATCACCAATCAAATCAATTAACCAGTACAGGAATTGACTTTGTTAATTTAAATGCGTTGTCAAATCAAATTCTGTTACTGCAATATAAATTAAGAAAAATATTTAGTACGTACAAAATTACGATTGACATTTAATTCTGAACGAATATATTAATCATGTATTTACAAACAAGACAGACAAATCAAACTACCTAATCATGTTTCCGCAAATTTATATGACACTTAACAAGAGCTTAATTAGCTGAAAACTTAGTTCGGACTTATTATGGTAGTAATAGTGGTAATAAGTCTATTGACTTCAATGGCAGCCTTGACGTCAGATAACATTAAATCTGATCCTGACGATCTCTTTGCTGCAAATCGTGTAGAATGAACAAGTGCATAAGCGTCCTAGTATAATGTAACAGAGCTTTTTTTTAGTGGTGTGTTATATTCTATTTTGCTATTAGTCATTTTAAAATATACGTTCATAATTAAATAAATTATTTAAAATATTAAAAAAAAAATTAAGAATCAATACAGAAACTGAATATAAAACGGTTGAAGAAATTTCAATGAAAATAAATTCAATTCAATTTATATATTTGTTTAAATGTGGTGTACACATGTGGTTCTTAAAAAAACAGTTACTGTCTCACACATTTGCCACTTCTAGGATATGGCATACAGTTTTTAATATTCACTTAAAACTAACAATTTAGCCATGCATCTAAATCTATTTAAGGTTTACAATTCAAATATTCTTCTATGGAATAAAATCATTTTTCTTTTAAAACAAATTTTAAAACCTTACGGCACATTAAAGCGAAACAACAGTTTTAGACAGGAGAAGCAGCGGGCGCAGAAACACATTTAAAAGTTAACTTCTTATAAGTTAAGGCTCAGTGCGGACTATGGCACGTAAACCAAAACATAAAAGACAATAAAATAGTATTATCAAAAACTACATTCGTTATATTATGTTTTTGCTTGGTGTTTATTACATTTCGGCATATATCTAAAACCATATCGTTTTAATTTAAACCAGAACTTTCTGTGTCAGACTTTTTATAAAACTATGCCAGCTAAAGGAGTAAACATTGCATTTATTTTTGTAATATAATAACCAGTAATGTTGGTTATATGCATTTGTTCTTCTGTCTGATTTCCATTTTTCTATGTCTACTCTTCGTATGAATTCAGAGGGAACATTTTATATTTCCATACTGAATTATAGCGCAAGATATTTTAACTGGAGAGATGTAGTACGTATATATTTTGAGGTAAAACTTTTTACAGGGAAATTCAATCATACTTAAATGTTAAGATAACCTTTAAATATTCATTCATTGGTCTTTGTTCTTTGTCTGATATTAACTACATGGCTTTGGTACTTTGCCATATAAGATCCAACTGCTGGCCATATAAAATTTTGGCTCATATATTGAGTCGAAGGCCCAAATAGCCTCCAAAAAGCTTGGCATCCTCTCGAAGGTGAGAAAGTACTTCACACCAAATCAGCTGGTCACTTTATACAAAGCCCAAATCAGAGCATGTGTGGAGTACTGTTCTCATCTTTGGGATGGTTCCACCAAGTATCAACTAGAGGCACTGGAGTCGGTTGAGAGGCGCGCCAAAAAGTTAATAGGCAACGTAGCTCTGGCCGAGTCTTAGCTGCAAAGCCTTAAGCACCGACGAAGGGTTGCCAGTTTGTCGGTTTTTTATCAGATACATTTCGGAGAGTGTGCTGAGGAACTGCACAACATAGTTCTGCCCTCCTTTTTCTTCTATCGGACAACACGACACTCGGAGAGGCGCCATCAGTACATGGTCGATATTCCCAAAATACGTACGAAGCGCTTCGAAACCACCTTATTTGTACTTACGTACTGCGAAGATGTGGAACTCCCTGCCGGGGTCTATATTTCCCGATAAGTACAATATGGGCCTCTTCAAATCAAGAGTAAACCGGTTCCTTCTAGGTAAGCGTACTCCATCCTAGGCTATGCCGATGCTTAACATCAGGAAGGGTGTAGTCAAACGCTAAACTATTTTAAAAATATATATAAAAAAAATGCCTGTTGTGTTGTGGGGTCGCCATTTTTGGTAGGCGGGCAACCATAGTTCAATGCCCGTAAAAATGTTGATGCCCACTCCGTAATATACGCTGATGTTATAACAACCAGGACCAACAGCTCTCTGTAGCACGTAGAGTAATCCATCAACCAACCAGATCTAGATAAAGATCCAGACTCATTTTTTTGAGTTCCAACTACGAGTTGTCACAGCAATGATACAGAGGCTTGTATACGAATATCCTAGTGACCTCTCGATTAAAGTAAATAAGGTAATTACTTTTGTCAAGTGGTCTGTACCATCGGCAGAAGAATTACGTATACTAAGAGACTAAGAATTCGATCGCAAAGTGACAGTTGCACTTTGCTCATTGCGTTTTTCATATGCTCCACTCGTTATCTTGAGAATACAAAAAACCCGTTGGACGGTGCACAGATGTCAAATTGCAACCAGTTACGTCGCAAAGCATACGTAACAATCTACTGCCAGTTGCTTCAGCATGTGGAGTGCCACAGTTTTCTTTGGCATTTCCCATCTGTCTTCTCACAAACTCACTTTTCTATTTAACAGCTTATTGAGCGAACACTTTCCTTATACATATTATATAAAATGCTTTACACTGAAAGAGTCTTCAAGTGATTTGTTTTGTAAATGACTATCGAGGTAACGTCATTCGAACTAGAGTATCAAACTCTGTAAAAGTTGTGTATTAAATAATGTATGTCGTTCTAAGATATTATAGCTACTACTACTAACAATACCTTTGAACGTGACGTCACGTCACCCGTCACGTCACGATGACGTTTAGTTTGCAAAATACCGACTAATGTTGCCCTCGCAGACCCGAAGCCCGAAACCCGAGACCCGCAAACTCAAAAGTAATGCCACAGTCAGACAAAACTCTCCTAAAAAACTATAAGTCACTATTCCCAGCAACCGACCTCAGCCGAGGTCTAAACTAAGTGTCACAGGGGATGCCATCTTGTGCAGGTTTCTTAGTATTGAAGTTATTTAATAAGGCTGGAGCCCTTTTTTTTTTTTTTGCTGTCCGAGGGGAAATTCATTGACGCATTCCCACCGCCTCTGCAGCGTATTCGCGCGCTGGCTGCGGGATATGTGGGACTCGCCCTCTCCATAGCGTGGTATGCTTAACTCATACCACGAGGAGAGGACCCTACGCCACTAAAACCTCCCGGACACTCCTTCGATCCGCCGTTGGCGGGGGCCGGGTACGCATGAGCAATCCGGCCCCCCGACGGGCCCATGTTCCCCACTCCCCAAGGCCGAGCCTAGGGCGGTAGGCGGCGGGTTTCGGCCCGCCGCCGACGGCCAACACGCCGTCTGGGAAGCGGGTGGGCAGAGGGATCTACTTCCCTCGCCCGCTCCGCGGCCTCCTTCTGTGACATAACTTGTCTACAGAAGGAGGCACCCCACGACCTCTCGCTTTGGACCATCTTCGAAATGATGGTCGGCAGCGAGAGGTCGTCTCCCACCACGCCAACGAGCTCCTCCCGCTCGTTGGCCCACTACGGACACTCCCGCCACCGTGTGCTGCGCCGTATCGTCGGCACAGTCACAGTGGTGACAGCGAGTGTCCGGCTCTCTCTGCGCCACGTTGCACAGGTAGTGGCCGAAGCAGCCATGGCCTGTTACTACCTGTGCAACGTGGTAGGTGACGTCGCCGTGACGGCGACCGGCCCACTTTTTTAGATGGGGCCGAATCGTCTCCACCGTACGCAATCCGCTCCGCGGCGCGGCCTCTAGCCGCTCCTGCCATTTCCGGAGGGTTTGGCGACGGATCTCAGTCCGCCACCGTGCAACACCCTCCGGGAAGGGGTCGCGGCCAGAACGCGCCCCCTCACACCTCCGCCGGTACGCGGTGGCCAAAACCTCCGCCTCCAGGTCCCACGGAGGGGACCCCGCAAGGCTGGAGCCCTGCTGCCCTTTACGCCTGGTGAAGAAGCTAAAGCCTTGTGATTGACTGCATATATTCGTCTGAAAAAAATCATTGTCATATAAAATTTGAATACAGAATGCTGCTAACGCAATATCTTTAAGGACCAATAATTTTAAGAAATTTTCTGAACATTTTATTATTATTAAACATATCTCCTTGTATATCAACTGTTCTAATCTCAAAAATAACACGTTCAGAAACTCAAACGTCTTGCTAAGTACCTAAGTCGGGTCAAGAGCGAGTGTCCTTGTTTTGTCATGAAACCATAGCAGTAACGATCGCTTTATCTCTTTTACTCTTATGCCCTTCAATATATCCATCTTTTTCTGCACTTCAACTTTGAATGGGTACAATCGCAATTTTTTCTTGTTTCTGTGATGTTTTTCAGTTGACATTTGTGGTAAGGAGTTATAAAATTGATGTTTATGGGAGTAAAAAATACACCTTTTGGGTACCTATGCGGGTAGTGTATGCGAGTGGCGGACAAAAAATCCTTACTATAATATTATACACGCGAAAGTTTGTGAGTATGGATGGATGTCTGTTACTCTTTTACGCAAAAACTACTAAATGGATTTGGCTGAAATTTTGCACGGGCATAGTTAATAAGCTCGATTAACATATACGCTACAAAAAATCACGCTCCGACCCACTCGAGCAGAGTAACGCGGGTAAAACCACTAGGCGCAGCTAGTATTCTTATAAATGAATGGTCCTTTCAAATACTACTAAATTTGTTATTTAAGGTAAAGGCTTCCCACGCGCGTTTTCACGCACGTAACTCCCGTCCTCGTGGGAACTTCATAATTAAATATAGCCTATAGCCTTCCTCGATAAATAGGCTATCTAACACTGATAGAATTTTTCATATCAGTCTCGTAGTTCCTGAGATTAAAGCAAACAAACAAACTAAATCTTCAGCTTTATATATTAGTATAATATGTATATAAAGGCGGACACTATGAACACATCGCGTCGCGTCACCTCGGGTATTCATAGTGTGATTCTGGTCTATAGAAAACAATACATTGGATTCGACTCAACGCATCGCGTTTCATCGGGTCGCGTCGCGTTTTAACAATATGTTTCCGCCTTTAGACGTTGAAAGACAAATATGTAAAAAAAAAAAAACTGTGTCTACTTTGAAATCGTGATTAGTATTAAGTATGTCAATTCTATAAATCATCACTCATCATCATCATCGCTCGTATAACATCCACTGAACATAGGTTCCCACCGAAGGAGGTTTTTGCCATGTTAACTAAACTTGGCCGGTGGGTCGACCGTAGTGCGGCCGGTTTGCTCATACTCGATCGAAGGAGCGTCCGGAGGGTTTTAGTGGTGTAGGGTCCTCCCCTCGTGGTATGAGTTTAGCATACCACGCTATGGAGAGGGTGAGTCTCACATATCCTACCGCCAGCGCGCGAATACGCTGCAGCGGCGGTGGGAATGCGTAAAGACATTAACCCCGGACAAAAAAAAAAAGGTCGACCGTAGAGTTATTGTGTAACGTACAGGTAATCGCCATTGCCAATCCTTAAGATACGATTGCTATAGATGATGTAGCAATCAGGACCAACTGCTCAAAGTACTCTCTGAGGCACGGCGTGCCTTCAACCAACCAGACTCGAGAAGAATCTTCAATTTCACAAAAATATTTTTTGTCCGACACCTGTGGCGTAGTGGTATTGGACTCGCTTTAAGTCTCGGAAGACTTCAGTTCGATCTCAAAGCTAACAAGAAATCTAAGAGTAAATTTGTGGGTTTAGTTGTTTGAAGGAGTAACTGCCTCGGAAAGCATTATTAAACTGTTGGTTCCGATTGTTAAAACATATCTATAACTAGGTTCCCGCGCGCGGTTTCACCCGCGTAACTTTTTTTTTTTTTTTACTCTCTATAGGCTTACGTTTGTCTATAATCTCGCTTGATGGAAGGCGAAGATAAGGCCTAAGATGATACACGCTTGCCTAGAAGAACTCCCGTTCCCGTTGGAATTAATCAGCGATAACGTAGCATTCAAATGGTTAAAGAAGATTTTTAAAATCGTTGCATTACTTTTTGAGCCAATTCGTTACAAACATACTTATATACAAATCTTTCCTCTTTATTATATTAGTATAGATGAGCGTAGGTATACTAATGAACGGGCAGCAGCTTTTACTTGTGTGTTCTGCCAGGCGTGGTGATTATGGCAATAACTCGACGACCTTGGCCTCCCAATGTCTGTTAAGAGGAAGCCCATGTACAGCAGTGGACGTTTTACGGACCGATGATGATGATGATCATTACGGGATTCAAACCCACGATCGCCGATATTTAAAACCGAGCTTTATACCGCTAACCTTTTTAGTTTATTATTTATTGTTAGTTTATACGGTAACAGTTTATTCGGTTATTAGATTGCTTGACTCTTGGTGGAAATGGAGAGTATATGGAGTGGAAACTGTACTTTATTTTATTTATATTAATTACTGTACTAAACTTTATAACGCTTTAAATCTCGGGAGTCATGGGCTCGATCCCACGCCGTACAGAAAATCTTGGTGTAAATTCTAAGATTTAATACCGGGTCTGGTTGGTTGAGGGTCTTCCTCCGTGCCTCGGAAAGCACGTTAAGCCGTGCGATTATTATAACATCATCTATAATAATCGTATATCAAGGAACGGGCAGCAGCGTTTCCTTGTGTGGTACAACATAATACTGCGGGAGGAGGCCCATGTTCAGCAGTGGTCGTTCTACGGGCTGATGATGATGATGACGATGATAATTATGAAACTTTATTCTGTATAATAAGAAAAAAAGAATAAGATGTATTGTGCGAATAAGTATCTCGTACGTTATATTAATTCGCACAATATTACAACATATTTTCTTATTACACAGACCACTCAAGGTTTCCACTCCATATACTCTTCATTTCCACCAGAGTCAAGCAATCTAATAGCCGAATAAACTGTGGTATTAATACAACATCATAAATTACATCGCGATCATTCCCAGTTACAAACAAAGTCATTTCCTCCCCGTCAGGAGGAATTACGCAAGCTATAGCCGTTTAGGGGTAGAAATGGTTATAACTATATTTACGTTGTGCTGGCGTTAGTTATAGGCTGTTTATGATATGATTTACAACTCTAATAATATCTAAAGCTAGCTTCCTGCGCGCGGTTCCACCCGCGTAACTTCGTTCCCGTGTGAACTTCATAATTAAATATAGCCTATATTAATTAAAGATAATGTAGCTTTCAAATGGTGAAAGAATTTTTTTAAACGGGCCAGTACTTTTTGAGCCAATTCGTTACAAACATACTTACATACAAGCACTACCGACGTGAATCCACTCGTAACACATGCATTTTAGCTTAGCACGCGGGGTTAAGTGCTAAGGCAAAGTAGTGTGCAAAAAGTCTACTAGTAATCTTTTTATTAAAAGCAAGAAAGTAGACCGAGATTTAGCAGAAATTTTGGGTTCTGTACCTTATGGGTAAAAGTTGAACCCTAATACTAAGACTTCGCTGTCTGTCACCAGGCTGAATCTCAAGAACCGCGATAGCTAGACAGTTGAAATTTCACAGATGATGTATTTCTATTGCCGCTATAACAACAAATACAGAAAATAAAATAAATATTTAAGGGAGGCTTCCATACAACAAACTTTTTTTTTGCCCTTTTTTGCTCGATGTCAATAACGACAACAGATAGACGCTTGGAAATGGAACGGGTCCCTTCGTGCGCGGCGTCTTTCCATTCTATACAAGGCCAGAACGCAACCATAGGAAACTGCTCGTGTATATGTATATTGTAATGCTGTTTTGAAGTCTGTGATTACAATATATACACGAATTTTGCGTACTAATCGTGTATAGTTTGTACCGTGGATGCTTGCGTCTTCGTTCCAGACTAAACTACACAACTTACTTACGATTCGCGAAGCGGGGCTCCGTCGAGCTTAGTTAGTAGTCGCCATATGAGGTTTATTTTAGGTTTAATTGTGAATAAAAAATCTGTGTCTGCTAACTAAGCTCGACGGAGCCCCGCATCGCGGGGCTCCTACTTCTGAGTGGTTTAAAAAAAAAAACCATGAAGACTAAGGCGGGTCCGCATGCGTACTGGCGCTGTACGTTTTGAAGCGCTGTACTTACTTACATCACTACAAAGTATACGCGAGTATTTGCGTACTGCTCTTGTATATATTGGAAGAATTTAGTAAAAAAGTTATTTCCAATCTGTACGTGATTAGTTTCACACCCTTGCGTTCTGGCCTTGTATAGAATGGAAAAACGCTCGTGCGCGAGTCCAACTCGCACTTGACCAGTTTGTATTATTGCTATAGATTTAGATTTATTTAGCTGAATTACTCGGCAGATGGCCATTATAAAAAAAAATTGACTAAGATTTGCTTTACGCATCACTTTATATAGATGCAGGTATTTACTATTGCATAAATACACGATTTGATCATTCATTTGCATTCAACTGCTGAAGAAAATTCTATTAGAACTACAGCCTTTATTTTTAGCAAATCTTTACACGGGGGGTAGACAGTATGAAACCACGCATGTAGGTTATGTTAACTATTAGGTAGGTAGGGGGTAGATCATCATCATCAGCCCGTATAACGTCCACTACTAAACATAGGCCTCCTCCCGAGGGAGGGTATTTGCCTTAGTCACCACGCTTGACAGGCGGATTGGTGACCGCAGTATTATCTTTTACCACACAAGGAAACGCTGCTGCCCGTTCCTTGATTTACGATTATTATAGACGATGTTATAACAATCCGGACCAACGGCTTAACGTGCTTTCCGAGGCTCGGAGGGTAGTTCCTCAACCAACCAGACCCAGAAAGAAATCTTAGAATTTACACAAAGATTTCCTGTCCGGCGCGGGGATCGAACCCACGACCTTCGAGATTTAATGCGAGCCAAATACCGCTACGCTACCGAGTTTGAGGTTGTTGTTGTAAAGGGGGTAGATAGTCTTATGATATAACTTGTCTACAAGATAAACTATAGCTACGTAGTAATCGACACATCTATAACTACGCTATATCGCTGAAACTTTTAGTCGACACGCGATAAACTTGCGTCATTGCCAAACACCTTTAGGGCAAGTTACACAGTCTTCAGCTTAAATTATATTTAATGACAGCTTACCTTTCAGAATATTTATAGATTATATCAAAAGTGTTCAAAATATAACTTTTGATTTTATTTTTTTCATATTTTGTACAATTATTGTCACTTTATGTTAATTAATAGAGTTTAATGTAATACTAGCTCCGCCCGCGCGTTTTACCCGCGTTACTCTGCTCCAGTGGGTTGGAGTGTGATTTTTTGTAGCCTATATATTAATCGAGCTTATTAACAATCCCCATGCAAAGTTTCAGCCAAATCCATTCAGTACTTTTTGTGTGAAAGAGTAACAAACATACATGCACCACACATACAAACTTTCGCATTTATATTATTAGTTGGATTCACTACACCTTATCACTGTATAATATACTACCTATGTCATTATTTAAGTAAATAAACTGATTTTGCACTAAGTATACTTATTTTTTTAAACTTTACATTTATTTTTAAACTGTGTAAATACACGGATCTATGTTTAGACTACTTTGACTTTGAATTAAAAAATTAAGTAGACTTCGGTTGTTTAGTTTATAGTTTTTAAACCATTTAATAAGGCTAGTACCCCGCTCGCTTTTACGTATGTTAAGTACCAAAAGCCTCGTAGTTTATTATTAATGACTATCCGAAATAATGGGCCATGTTTTACCGTTTCAGTCATTATTAAACTTACAACTAAACTCCTTTGTATGGTTCCTTCTTCGGCTGTCTAGAAGAGATCACAATTTGTGATAACGCCGCCAATTTTCATAACTTTATATTGAAACGTAAAACTTACAAACACACAGCCGGTTAATAAAACTACACAACTGCAAATCACCAGTCAATAAAACCAAAGTTAATGTGGTACCACCTCCCTCATTTAGTCAAAACCATCTATCAATGCTGTGGGGGGGAAACATTTGACTTTTCCTTCCTGCCATCAAACCGCGCTTAATAACCGGTACTAATATCTTATGATTGTGTTGTACAACTTGCAAAAAAATCACATTAGATGTCGATTGATAGCTTTAGGGGAGAAGTAGGTCAGTTTGTGGAGTGGCAGCATTTTTGTTTTATTTGGTATTTAGATACATAGATTGTGGGTTGTAGACTTGCTTAAAGTCTCGGATGACGTCCGTTCGATTCCCGCATCGAAACAAAAAATATCAGTAGATATATTATTATTATTTATTTATACTTTTATAGTATCTCGGCTAGTGCCGGTATCTAAGGGCGACACGGACCAAAGTCAAGTGCTACTCCGATACATCTCTCCATCAGTAGATATATATAAAGAAGAAAACATGTTGTGCCGATCTCAAATAAATTGAGATAAGAGTAGGGAGATGATGATGAAGATTGTATCGGTAGAACCTTCCCAGAAATTTTGTGAGCAAAAGGAATAGAGAGCGCTCCTGGTATTGCACACACACCTGTGTACTATAAAATGTCCTGTGTAGATGCAGAATCTTTTTAGAGTTTGGCCAGCGTGGCTAAATTCGGTTGAGAGGACTATTTATTTGATATTGCGTTATCCCGTTTCCGTGGGAACTTCGTCATTAAATATATGACCTATGTTTTATTAATCATTACACACTTCATCATTACTCGACACACTATCATTACAGGATTAACTAATACAATAGAGTGTTTTAGATTACAGTCTTATAAAATACAATGTGCTTATTCTACGGATATAATATTATAAGCGGTCCTTGTGATTTTTTTGTAGAACATGGACATGGACATATTATGCAGTTAGCCCCGAGGCTTTTGCTACTTCACCGGGCATAAAGGCGAGCAGAGCTCCAGCCTAGATAAATGGTTTATACACTATAAACTAAGCAACCTCCGCAAAAGGGCGTCCCCTGTGGAACTTAGACCTCGGCTCAGGGTGGTCGTTGGCGATGAGATTGAGGGATTATGACTTTTAGTATTTTAGGGGAGTATTGTGCAACTGTCGCTAGACTTTACAGTTCGCCGGCCTCTCGGACTTTGGGTCTACGAGGGCATCGGAAGGTAGGTCCTTGTAAATTCATTCAGCGAACAATGAGATAGATCAACATGTTGCGACAACGTATTGTTGTGCGCACGCACTTCAACAGATTCGTACGCGCGATTGGTACCGACAACAACGGCGGTCGCTGTTAGTTGTATGTTAGTCCTGAATAACGTATCTTTCTAATGATGAAAGAATCTTTGAAATCGGTCCAGTAGTTTTGGAGTCTATTCAATGCAAACAAACTGAGCTCTGCTTGCTTTTATGCCTGGTAAATTAGCAAAAGCCTTGTGGCTAACTACATAAAGGCCCGTAAAAAAGGCTAAAATTGCGCGCGGAAAACTGATACCTATTATACCCTTGAAAACCAGACGCATAAACAAACTTAAATAACCTATATATTAATTTACTTGGTTCAAACATAACCATAGTTTACTATCATACCTTCATCTACTTGAATGATCAACCGACCATGAAACGTTTCATTTAAAACTAAGTCGTATTTCATTAGAATACAGTTAAAATTCGAAAGACTAGTTTCTCAATGGTCAGTCTAAATTTTCGTTCTAAATGGAGTCGTATTTTATATCAAGTATAGTTCAAATTCGAGTGGTTGGTTAGTCAGTGGTCGGCGTGACTCCTACACTGCTGCCTACGCTCGATGTGCCAAGCGTGAATAATTGTGGTTGTGCTAACATTTAGCTAACACACTATAATATGTTAGTAACAATTGGTTGAATTGACCTTTGTAATGAGATCAGTGACTAACGTTCAGGAGCCAGGGAGAACATATAATGTTAAGAAAATTTAAAACAAACCAATTTCAATATTTCAAAATTGAGATTGAAAAAAATCGACCACCGGCAGTATTCGAACCTGCATCTTAAGTTTAGCCTCTAATACCTTAACCAATTACGCTACAGACACCACAACCAGTCGTCAAAATTTATCAATCTCTTGTTTACACGTCTCTAAAGGGGGCATTAATGCCATCTATAGGTAATGATGCGCATTACTTCGACTAATTTCTCCAAAGTTACATGCCTTAACCATTTAGGCTAAGGCATTAGCTTAGCTTTTACGAATGAGTTCACATCGGCAGTGCAATGGGTGGGGATCGAACCGGTGACCACATGTTCGCAAGTCCGACGTCCTAGCTATTGGGCTAACCGCTTCAAACTTGCCTTTAGTCATGGATCAGTTGACCCATATGTTACAATGATACTAAGATGAATGTACATTTCTGAAATTATTTGTCTAAAGGAAGCTAAATATAAAAAATTCAGTTCATAAAACTGGAGGATAAATGAATCGCAGAAAGGGTCAAAGAACATGTCGCAGTGGTAACGAAACGCTAAACAAACAAGTCAGCTATTGCCGAACATGCATTGCAATCGGGCATTCATCATTGGATGTATTTCGACCGTCTGCAATTCCTCTCCACCGATCGCCATTAGGTAATAATCCAGAATTGTGCGTGAAGTGGTTGAAATTAAGAAACATAAAAATTTTAACCGGGAAGATCGACGACATGGAATTACCAAAAAATTAAAACCGCGTTTGTGCAGTCGGTTAAAAATAATATGAACTCAGTGAGTAAAGTGTGCAACCGGCCTTACAACACAAAATAAAGGGGAATGAGGGTAGTTGGTAACTCGACGCCCTCAACCACGGAGCAACACCGCCGACCCAGTCTGCCCGCGACCACGATCAATGCAACTTGAAACAAAATGTCAGGAAATATAAAAAGATAATTTTATCGCGTTAATATCTGTGTATAATGAATTATAATTATGATACGCGAATGTTTAAAAGTTTATATGGACGATGAATGTACAAATTAAATTGAGAAATTATTTTTTTAAGCCGTTAATTTTCGTAAACACAGTCAGCCATTTTGAGACGTCATAAGTCTAGATAAAGGAAAAACTTTTTTCCCTTGCTTCTACAGCTTTTTGAGCCTCTCAATGTCTATTTATCAAGGTTCTTTACCGGTGTGTTCTTGCAGCCTCGTTGTACGGTGATTATTATTGTATTCCTAGTACATACATACTTACATTCACATCTCTTTCCCATATGGATAGATCAAGACCACTTCAAAGACAAATGAATAAAACTCATGGATATTTTAACTCAGTATAAGAATATAAATTTGTGTCCGATCCTTTACTATTAGGTTTTCTGTGTCATGACGTCATGCTTCAGGAATGACGTCATGACACAATCTATAGACTAAGATGGCTGACACCGTTTTCGTCTGTATATGTCACGAAAATTTTAAAACATTTATTTTAAAGCTTCCTAGCCTTAAAAAAATATAATTTATCAGTTTTTTCGTGGTGTTGGGCCGGATTGCTTATGCGTACCCGGCCTCCGCCATCGGATCAAAGGAGTATCCGGAGAGTTTAAGTGGTGAATGTTCCTCTCCTCGTGGTATGAGTTTAGCATACCACGCTAAGTAGCGAGTTAGCGAGGGCGAGTCCCACGTATCCCACCGCCAGCGCGCGAATACGCTACCGCGGCGGTGGGAATGCGTAAATGAATTTACCTCCGGACAACAAAAAAAAAAAAGGTTGTTAAAGTATAGGTATTGTTTCCCTTATTCAACATATGGTATGTTAAGAACTAGTTATAGTAGTGAAAGTTGTGAAGGGATGTTGAGCCTTAGGGGCGCTAAGGCAAAAAGACTTTGCCCTCAAGGGAATTCAAGCTGGAAACTTTGACCAACACTTAAATTTTTATTTTTTTTTTCTAAATTTCCTTTATTTTTTTGACGTCTGCGGATGGTGCTCCGCTACGACGGTTGTCATAAAAAAAAAGTTTAAAATAACTTTTTTTTATTATAATCAATAATAAATGGGACTTCATAATAAAATATAGCCTTCCTCGATAAATAAGCTATCTACCACTGAAATATCAAATTTTAAAATCAGCTGTACGTCCCGTAGCATTTTTTTTCGGATGGACTTTCTTAGTTTGCCACGAGGCTTTGGCTACTTCACCGGGCTAGCAGAGCTTCAGCCTTAATAAATGGTTTAAAAACTACACACTAAGCAATCTGTGCAAGAGGGCGTCCCCTGTGGACGCTGTTGGACCTCGGCTCTTTTTGTTTTTTTTCGGACGGACATATGTAGTTAGCCAGGAGGCTTTTGCTACTTCACCGGGCATAAAGGCGAGCAGAGCTCCAGCCTAGATAAATGGTTTAAACACTACAAACTAAGCAACCTGCGAAAGAGGGCGTCCCCTGTGGGACTTGGACCTCGGCTCAGGGCGGTCGCTGACGGGGAGATTGAGGGATTATGGCTTTTAGTTTCTTTAGGGGAGCTTTGTGCAACTGTCGCTCTACTTTACAGTTCGCGGGCCACTCGGACTTCGGGTCTAAGAGGGCATCGGAAACCTTCCGATGCCCTCGTAGACCCGACCCGTACCTTCTTAGCAAACTAAGGGTGGGGCGGGCGAGGGGGGAGGACCTCGGCTCAGAGCGGTCGCTGGCGATGAGATTGAGGGATTATGACTTTTAGTATTTTAGGGGAGTTCTGTGCAACTGTCGCTCTACTTTGCAGTTCGCGGGCCTCTCGGACTTCGTGTCTACGAGGGCATCAGATGGTTCTTTGCAAACTAAGGGTCAGAAGGACTAGGAGAGATGTCCCGTAGCCGACTTCTACATGACCCATGGGAAGTTCAGGTCTTTTTAAAGTCAGACAGCCGGTGTCAGAAACCACACGACAAAAATAACCATTGTGAAATGATAAAATCTACCATTATTTTTCCGGGAATTGAACCCAAGATATCTAACACATTTGAACGTAAAACCAAAGTGACATAATTTAATCTCATAAACCAACTAGCAGTATAGTTTTAAACCAACAGTTTTGAGGACAACTTGATCCATTTACTTCACTTTAGTAAATAATATGACCTGACCTCGATAGAGGATTAGTTTCATAGTGTGAGAAACAGTGGCGTAACTGTGGGTTTTATTTTGTTTTCTAGAATATGAAATGAGAATATATAAAATATATTTCATTAAAAACAATTGGCTGTCTATATTTACTAAGAAGTTAAGCATATTCTAAATAAAAAAATTGAGATCGCTAATTATAGATTTTATTTATTAATCTCAAATGTTTATTTTTTATATAGGTAACTATATAATTTAAGGTGTCTCGTGGTAAATCCGTGATGGAGATAATTCAGTTTATTTTAAACTAGCTGACAGCCGTCGTCCTGTCTTAACTAAAACTCTATATTGAATTGAACTTTTAATATTAGCCGTGAGAGCTCCGAACTAACCTTGCTGTGCACTAAGAAGTTCAGTTTGTATGCATCCTCTTTGACGATATTTGCAGCACGCATTCTGTCAATGTTATGTCAAGCGCTATAAGGTAGGTTAGGTACATTAAAATAATCTATAGTGCTAAGGTTACATTAGAAAATCTAATATGGTGATAGTAAGTGTTCATATATTTTCTTATGTTCCGCGCAATTTTCTGTATTTTTTCTTTCACAAGAACCTTCTACTCACAATAACAAACACAAAAAAAAAAGAATTAGCGAAATCGCCCCCGCTGTTCACGCGTATTGCCATGACCAAGGTAAATAGGGATTTAATTCATAGATTATTCTTAAACTACACAAACATATTCTGAAAATTAGTCGATCTTAAAATAAACATATTTTAAAATAAAAGCAAAAAACAGTTGCTTTTTTTATCTACAAGGTTTATGAAATCAAAATCCGAACGATTCAGTCGCTTGTTTCAAAGAAATATCAAGCAATGAATTCAAGTCATATTTTAAATAGAATCTATTAATCACGTGATAAATGTATAGTACCATACATTAGCGTTAGCGATTTTATCCTAGGGATCGCTCCGTTGTAGTGGTATTTTGTCTAGGCCCTCTTGACCGATTTAAATTAGAAGCTAGTATATTTATAAATTCATTATTTCAATTTACATGACGCCAGTTTTGCCCATTCTGAAACCTAATCTTTACGCCACTGAAAGGATGAAGATGATAAGGACTTTGTATGTGTGTGTTGTAGCTGATGTAATATGAGTCAACATAATCCGCTTTTCCGGATTTCAAGATGATAACGTTTCAGCTAAAGCGATAGTTTTTAATGAATTGAAGAGATATTTTTCCAGCGATTTATCCATCTACTTATACGTATTGGTTATCATCATCATCAGTCCGTATAACGACCACTGCTGAACGAGGGCCTCCTCCTGAGTGAGGGATCTTTGCCACATTAACCACGCTAGGCAGGCTGATTGGTGACCGCAGTGTTATATTGTGATACACAGGGGAAAACGCCGCTGCCCCTTCCCTGGTTCGCTTGTTATAGATGATGTTATAACAATCGGCACCAACGGCTTAACGTGCTTTCCGAGGCACGGAGGGTAGTCCCTCAACCAACCAGACCCGGAAAGAAATCTTAGATTTAACACAAAGATTTCTTGTCCGGCGAGGGGTCGAACCCACGACCTCCGAGATTTAAAGCGAGCCAATTACCGCTACACTACGGAGGTTGTCTTGGTTATGTGTTACTGCAAAAGCTGGAAGTACGAAATCTTGTAAATTGGCGATATTAGGCTCGCTTTAAATTTCGGTGGTCGTGGCTTCTATCCTCTCGCCGGACAAGAAATCGTTGTGTCAATTCTTAAATTTCTTTTCTGGCCTGGTAGTTTAAGGGACTGCTCTACGTGCCTCGGAAAGCACGTCAGCCCGTTGATCACGACTGTTGTGACGTCACCTATAAAAATCGTACACTAGGAAACGGGCAGCAGCGTTTCCTTGTGTGTTACAACATATTAATACGGTAACAACCCGCCTGCCAATTGTGGTGACTATGGCAAAGCCTTCCCTATGGAAGAGGTCCATGTTCAGCAGTGCACGTTATACGGGCTGATGATGATGATGATGACAGTTAATCCTAAGATTTTCCAGCAAAACCTAAGATTTACCTACTTTTAATGGTAAAAGTCGTGTGGTTTCCGGCTAAGAATAGACCACCCCATGTCCTCCCATGGGTGTCGTAAAAGGCGACTAAGGGTCATATGGCTGATGGATGGGCAGCTGCATCTATTAGCTCAAAGTTTACATCTTACTGCGATCACCAATCCGTCTGCCAAGCGTGGTGATTATGGAAATATCCCTTAACGATCCTGGCTTCCCAAGTTCTGTTAATAGATGGCCCATGTTCAGCAGTGGACTTAAACGGGCTGTTGATGCTGAATGGTAAAAGTCTGCACAAACTCCGTGCTTTCCGAGGCATGGAGGGAAGTACCAGTAGTAGTAGTAACCAGACTCGGATAGAAATCTTAGATTAGTTTTTATTTTTATTTTTTATTATTAAATATAGGCTTACGTTTAACCATAATCTCGCTTGATGGTAGGCGAAGATAAGGCCTAAGATGATACACGCTTGCCTAGAAAGTGTCTGTTTACTTTAGTCCTCAAGATATCCAGATTAAAGCGTTCCGGAAAAAACTGACCCCGGCAGAGAATTCCACGCCTTAGCCGTCCGCATTATGAAAGAAGAAGCAAATTGTTTCGTGCGTATTAAAGGAATGTCTACAACTTCTTGTCCGGCGTGGGAATCGAACCCACGACCTCCGAGATTTAAAGCGAGCCAAATACCGCTACCCTACCGAGGTTGTTGCCTAGATGTACTTACTGGTTCTATAGTATATCAATGAAATATTCAGCAAACCCTTAACGTTTATAGCATTATTACATTTTATGATGACCTCATTAAACGTACTATCGCGTACTCAAGTGCTTTGTCATTTCGATCATAAACGTTGATAACTCATAAAAGTTGGACAAGTAGGTAAAATTCAGCTTTATATGTTAAGATGAGAATATTCCATGTTTAACGTGACATAATCATTTTAACTGGAAATGATTACGTTAATATAACATTATGTAGTCCGTGAATATGTTAAATTCATCATCATTATCATCATATGCCCGTATAACGTCCACTGCTGAACATGGGCCTCCTCCCGAAAGATGGTAGTTGCCATAGTCACTACGCCGGTCAGGCGGGTTAGTGACCGCAGTAATGTTGTACCACACAAGGAAACGCTGCTGCCCGTTCCTTGATATACGATTATTATAGATAATATTATAACAATCGGGACCAACGGCGTAAAGTGCTTTACGAAGCACGGAGGGTAGTCCCTCAACCAAGCAGACCCGAAAAGAAATCTTAGTACAGCGTGGGAATCGAACCCACGACCGCCGAGATTTAAAGCGAGCCAAATACCCTTACGCTACGGAGGTTGTCGCACTAACCTAATAGGTATTCTTGAGCTGATAGGTGCTGCTGCCCATTCTTCAGGTATGCATTCCTTATTTACCTCTCACGACTTCTATAGGAAGTATCTTATGATAGGGTGGTCTCTTAGCCAGATTATTATTAAGCCAGGTACTACACGCTATCCGGTTTAGATGTGGCAACGTGAAGCTAACTAAGCCGGATATCAGACAGCTAAAATCTAGATTTTCGAAAATATAACCATCACGTTACAATCCATTAGAGGGGAGTAGCTATCTATGGCTGGTGATGATTAGCTGCAGGTCGCAGTGAATCCAGTAAGCCTACAACCTATGTAGCCCGGGCAGCGATATAAAACTTTGCTCAATGGGTTACCAACCAATACGAACACACTTCGTCATCCCATGCATCTAACAGGCAACAGGCATATGGCAATCGTAGATGCCACGTAATAGGCAGCAACATTAATCTGTGTATAAGTCCTATAGTATAACTCACGCAGGCTGATAACTAAAAATAAAAAATATCCCATTCGTTCATTTATGTCTCCCTCTTTGCGCTGGAGGGAAGTGGAATTCACTTTCCAACTCTTCCTATAACTTTCTAGTTATATTCGGTACAAGATCCAAGACACTTAAGTGTCGGGAGATCTAAGATTCAACGACGAAGAAGCTCTTAGCTCTTAAGCTCAGGCTGGTTCCCCGGAATCAGCCTATCAGCTAAATAGGTAAGAGCCTCTTCCGTGTGTGCCCTTTTGATCCTGGCTTACAGGTGTTACAGTCGCGGGAGTGTGGGAGGGATTAGTCCCATAAAAAAGGGCTGATATTTATTAATGATAAAATTATTATATTACAGTTAAAAGTCTTGAACTAGTCTACAGTTTCCATTAAATGGCACTGAACTGAAAATACTCAGTTCACCACTATTCCATATAAACTTTTACCATTTCCTGGTTTCCAGCAAAATGTACAATTAAGTAACAGCTTAGCTTTAAAAGCTCGCTTACAAAAGAACAATTTTTGCAGTGCCTGTCGCACTATCGACCACGGCCGAAAACATTTTTGTCTATTATATTAATATATATTTTGTTACACAATATACTACCTTATACTCCAACTATACGTCTTAATTTCTAATGTACTTGACTGTACTGCCTAGAACAATTTAATCTCATACTATAAACTACCTTGCTTACTAATCAATAGGGCTCTTTTTTCGATGGGACTTTCACACTCACACAAAGATCCCGCGTTCGATAATGTAACCTGTTGCTTAACATTACGCACACACATACAATAACCTACATATTGCAATTTAGATATTTGGAGGCATGAGAGATATAGACTTGCTACTTGCAATGTATTTATTCTTCAATCCATACTGAGATTTATAACGTTGTCAGCATTTTGGCTGTCTAAGAAACAATTCAGACAGTTCTTATTAGGTTCACTTAGCCATTTTCATCACGCATAAAAAATCTAAAAGATGAAAGAACGAAAAGAACTTAAAAGAACGGCATCACTCTTTACGACTGTATGCAGTCTGTTCCTAACTTCATCGTGAAATGTAACTGCAATGCGTTTGACTAATATAGTCACAAAATATTATGCCATGCTTAGGCATATAATATCTCAGAAGCAGCTATCGTAAACACTGAGCCAATGGTGCAATCAAGCCAGCAAGAATTAGGTAACGTTAGATTAAATACTAGGTAATAATTTTTCAAAATTAAAAAATAATCCCTGTATCCTATGACTTTAAATAATTATTTATATAAATGTGTTATCTCTTATACACGCTGAAATTTAAATGGTTGTTTTCCCGCAGCGAAAAGGTTTGGTCTTAGTTAAACATTCAATTTATACAAAAACTAAATATTATAAACCAAAAATGGCCGATTAACAATCGTGAAAAACCGAACTCGAAAGTGACATCGAACCGATAGTAATACCTCGCGATACCTAGCGCTCGCGTCGATCGGTCGCGCGTTCGTTGACCCGGGTGTTAGTCAATCAGCTGATACCTACACCTTAGGTAATGTAACACAGTACCCAATCATAACAATAAGCTTTATCCAATACCTTTTTAGCTATAACTTACAGAAAACGTAACTTAAAACAAGTTTATTATCTAAGAACAATAATTTTCTGAATTAGATAAGTACATAGTAAAGTATTTAAGGCGTAGGTATTTAACAAAAATGAAAAATTAAATGAACTCCGCGGAAATGATATGGATGCAGTCCTTCTGAGTTGAGTAGTTTCCAGACGTAGTATTGGCTTACGCCAAACTTAGCTGCCGCCATTCGCGTACTTCGGCGAGGATCGCGTTCGAAGTACTCGATTATCTCCTCGTCGAATTCTGGCGAAAGAACGGCCGATCGACCTCTGCCCTGTGCATGTGCTGGCACTTGGAACTGCCCATGATCGAGTAGCCGTCGCGTCGCCGCTACGATCGTCCGGTCCTGTATGACTTGAGGGTTCAGAACTCCGCGAAGACGGAGTGACGCCAAGTGTTGCAGCTCGGCGTAAAGACGCCAGGCAGTATGGGAATTATAATTAGCCCTAGCGTACAGTTGCACCATAGCGACGTACTCTAAATTACTAAAACTGTAATGTCGATCCATAATACTAATAAAGTAATAAGATAACGCGTGCTGCGCTTCCGACGTTCACGGGACAACTAAGGAAGGAGGGAGTCGAAGGAGAGCGCGGGGCGTTCCGGCGTCGGCGCCGCGCGGCGAATTACAAAAGAAGCCGGCTCGTTTGTGATTCTTGCGTGCAGGCTATTTTATGCCGTATAACTACCATTGAGCTCTTATTTTGCTTTGGACGTTTATGGATCGTTCTTTACTTTGTCAGCAGCGCGTGCGATTCGAGTAGGTATTACCTACAAGGTCCGTTCACTCCGTCTAGTGTTACTACTGTTTATCACGCTTTCGAGTTGTCTAATATTTTTTTTAATAATTTTAAATCCAAAACATGTCTAAAAAAATATATATATATATTTCGATAGTACTACCGACGGCAAGTTGTTCTGCTTCGGGAAAACAACCATTAAAATATCACGGTGTATATCATCATCATCATCAGCCCGTATAACGAACACTGCTGAACATGGGCCTCCTCCCGAGGGAGGATATTTGCCATAGTCACCACGCTTGGCAGGCGGGTTGGTGACCGCAGTATTATGTTGTACCAGACAAGGAAACGCTGCTGCCCGTTCCCTGATATACACTTATTATAGATGATGTTACAACAACCGGGACCGACGGCTTACCGTGCTTTCCGAGGCACGGAGGGTAGTCCCTCTATCAACCAGACCCGGAAAGAAATCTTAGAATTTACACAAATATTTCCTGTCCGGTGTGGGGATCGAACCCACGACCTCCGAGACTTAAAGCGAGCCAAATACCACTACGCTACGGAGGTTGTCCTCTTATATATAAAAATAAAATAAAAAATTGTATTCACTGAAAAATGCAATCACAGAACGCATTACAGTCGCAAAACAAGATGCAACCAAAAAACGCATTGCAGTCGCGAAACACGACGCAACCACGTCAAACATTGCAGTCGCAAAACTAATAATAAAAAGTATCATGTCTGCTTACCAAAATGAGAAATATTGTAAAGTATTCGGTTATAGAATGATGTAAATATACATTTATATTTTGGATCAGACCTTATGATATTGAATACATTTTTATACAGTCCTGGAGCAGTTTCAATGCCAGGGGGAAACGTAGGGAAATAAATTGGCAAGTATCTTATGGAAAAAGGTCGGAACAACTTTTCATTTCAGTTGAAGCATTATTGGGAGTGTATTTATTTAAGAACTAGCATCTCGACCGCGGTTTCACCCGTGTTACTCCCGTTCTCGTTGGAACTTTATAATTAAATATAGTCTATGTCATCCGGGGATAGTGTAGCTTCCCAACGGTGAAAGAAATTTTCAAATCGGTCAATTAGTTTCGGATCTTATTCAATACAAACAAACTATCAAATCTTTATAATATTAGTATAGATATGTAGCATATAAACGAGTGAATATAAATACGAAATAAATATATCAAGGATTTAGAAAATAAACAATTGGGTGAGAAACAAAAAAAAGTCTCAAACGGTGACTTGCATATAAAAATTACATTTTTTTTTGGATGGCCCTATGTTGTTAGCTATGAGGCTTTACAAGTAGTAAAAGTAAAGTAGTGCTCCAGCTTTTTGTTGGACAGCTGTAGAGCAACAGAGGACACACAGAATTGGAACCTTTGGCTTAGCTAAGTTCATAAGTCATTTTGAGATATTCATAATTAAATTATTTATCATCATCAACAGCCCGTTTACGTCCACTGCTGAACATGGGCCTCCTCTTAACAGTCCTTGGCAAGCCAGGACCGTTGAGGGATATTGCCATAATCACCACGCTTGACAGACGGATTGGTGATCGCAGTAAGATTTTAACCTTGAGCTAATAGATGCTGCTGCCCATCCATCAGCCATATGTCCCTTAGTCGCCTTTTACGACACCCATGGGATGACATGGGGTGGTCTATTCTAAGCCGGAAACCACACGGCTAGTGTATCTTTGTATTTTATTTATTCAATAATTACCTGCGTGCGGTTTCACCCGCGAAACTCCCGTTCCTACAGGAGCTTCGAAATTAAATATAGCGCATAGCCTTCCTCGATGAATTAGCTATCTAACACTGAAAGAATTTTTCAAATCGGGTCAGTAGTTCTTGAGATTAGCTCGTTCAAACAAAGAAACTATTCAGCTTAGTATATTATTATCCTTCTATGTAATATTATAAACGCGACAGTTTGTAAGTATGGATGGATGGATGGATGTTGGTTACTCTTTCACGCAAAAACTACTGAATGGATTTGGCTGAAACTTTGCACGGGGATAGTTAATAAGCTCGATTAACACATAGCCTACAAAAAATCACGCTCCGTCCCACTGGAGCAGAGTGACGCAGGTAAGCCTGCGGGGCGCAGCTAGTTAATTAAAAATAAGAAAATTAATTAAAATTTCATTTTACCACAATTGGACGACGGACGTCTCTTGGGTCTTGCTATGCGTGAATAACCTCACGGGTATACTGCAGCTTATACTGCATAACTCGGAGTAAAATTAGATTGTTTACCTTATTAGTTGTAACTCAACTTTGCTTATTATTTTAATGAATTCCGATGCATTGCGATATATTTCGGTAACAACACATACCTTCTATTTTCGTACTATAGAGGTAGAAACAAATTTACGATCTATTAGTAACAAATTTCTAGTTTTGACGGCTGCTCAATAATAGAAGATAATTAATGGCCTTTACCAATTTTTTTAAATTACCTATCCGGTTGCACTCACGTTTTGTCATCATCGGATATGTCCGACTAGTTTCGAGACCATTACGAGGTCCACTCTCAAGGAGTAGTCGAGTCGACGTCGCAGCGTGGTGCCGGGCAACTAACTTACCTATTTTCTTTTATCAAAATTTCACAAATCAGGTAGTTGCTTTTACCTAAAATATTGAACGTGATTTTAGTATATTTTTTTCTGAATCATACATTATCTTATCAATAGGCTAGTTGACAATTTTATCAGATTATTTTTATATGGTTAAGAATAGCTTTAATGATTAAGAAAAAAATATGGTATTTTTTGAGATCTAGAACCGCTAAATTAAATATTTAAAATATTTAATTTAGCCATGAAAGCTAAATAATAAAAAAAGCAAATTTGGTTACCAAAGCTATTCGATAATAATTCGATAAAATTAACGTGACATCGTTTTCATAGAGATGAAAACTTTTATGTTTTCCTACAAAACTCTACGCACTTAGCCACTCAGGGGGCAGCCACACTCTTAATATTTTATAAGTTAACTAGCTGACCCGGCAGACTTTGTACTGCCTAAATCGATAAATAAAAGACCTAAACATTTGTATAAAATAAACTGGCCCGGAGAGACTTCGTTTATGCGGTGTCCTACATCTATCCTACTCCATTGAAGAGAAAATTTGAAGTTTTGGAATTATTTAATGGTTGATTAAATATTCAGTACTAGCGGCCCGCCCCAGCTTCGCACGGGTGGACTTTTATACCCTACCCCAGCCCTACCCTACCCCTACCCTACCCCTATCCTACCCCTACCCTACAGATATCGCCATATGTTAGAATCCTTTGGAGCTAACAGATAATTATGACTACCAAGTTATATACACAAATAATTTGCAATAAAATAATATTGCGACTATAAATTGAAATATAAGCTATCCTATCTTTCAAGTTGGGTCGATTTGCACACGGTGTGCAAATCAAATTTAAAATCAGTTCAGTAATTTAGGAGTCCATCGCGGACGAACAACGTGACACGTAATTTTTATATATAAAGATTTTAATTTATATAAGCTACTTTTAGTTGTATCGATTTTAATTGGTACATACAATCGATTCACATACACGTTTTCCTTGTATCGACTTTTTCCTTGTATCCAGTTCGTGGGTAACATATGCCCTAAGGGACCACTCATACTTATTAGCTAGGAGCCAATTCGCGTGACCTCAGGTGACCTTTACTATTAGTCCCGAGAGTATATTGCTAGTTATATAAATTATATAATTATATGCATACCGTTTATTTATATAACCAACACGCAAGGATCTATCTACTTAAATGAAACAGTTTGTTTGTTTGAACATGTCAATCTGACAACTAGCAATTGGAAAAAAGCCGGACTTTCGCACGAGAGGTTATGTTCTAATATCTTTACAAGATTAGAAACTATTTCATTTTAATATAATGAAATTAATAATCCCAATGGCTAGAGCGGCGGACTTGCGATCATGTCATCACCAGTTCGATCCCCACCCATTGCATTACCGACATGATCCCACTCGTGACACAAGCATTTTAGCTTAGCACGAGGGGATAAAAAGAATACTGGTAGTAAGCAAAAGCTCTGCTAGTAATCTTTAAAAAAAAACTCACAACCATTTCAAGCGATGTCTGCCTGTTGCCATTATTAATACGGTTAATTCCGAGCAAAAAACGCCAATACAATATTGAATGGGCCCTCCCATCACTAAATATTTGTTTTACTTAGTTTTTAATATTTGATGTTATAGCGGCAACAGAAATACATAATCTTTTTTTTAAACTACCGCACTAGGGATATAAATCCCTGTGTTCCGGGAATATTACAAACACATAGATACTTCACATAGAGAAAGCACACCCAGAATCAGATCAATAATTTATGGTTCACACTAATAATAGTCCCGGGTGGGAATCGTACCCAGTACACTAGGTCTCAGAAGTCACTACCGCAACCACCGAACTTTTTTTTTCTTATGGACATAACTATGTAATTAGCCACGAGGCTTTTGCTATACTTCACCGAGCTTAACAAATGGTTTAAAAACTACAAACTAAGCAACCTGCGCAATTGGGCGCCCCCTATGGGGCTTGCCTTCGGCTCAGGGTGGGCAATGAGATTGTAGGATTATGACTTCTAGTATTTTCGGGGAGTTTTGTGCATAGTACACAACTCCTTACAACATACATTTATATGCATTTAAACAACTTACCTTTAAATTCATTACCATTTAGGTATTCTTAATCCTTACCAAATTAAACACATAATACTACCCCCGAGGAAGAAAACTAAAAGATCTCACACTCTTCAGCGGAGTAGCCACCAAAATACCTTGAACATCCAATCAGCTATTTTGTAGAATATTTAAAGCGACGTTAAGGTTCAAGTGATACTGGTCTCTTTCTGGGTAGCTCAGATATTCCACTTTGGGAAAATTTGTTCGTTTACTCGTAGTAATTTGGCTGTCGGCCCTATTGATGTAATGCCAGAAAAATGTATTGGAACATTCGATTGAGTTTCCTCTCATCGAGTTAATAAAGAAAGGAATTATCATCGAATAAGTAAACATTGGTACCGGTGAATAAACCTTTTCGTAAAACTAGGGATTTCTTTAGGTATCTGGTAGGCTGTCGTGCTTTATTTTCCAGAGATATGTAGATGGAAATACATTATAATCTAATTTAAAAAGACAAAATATCTAGTGTTAAATTCGCTTAAAAAATGTGTCTATATGATGTAATGCTATTTTTGCACCGCCCTCCCGCCCGCAAAAATTATGCACAAATACAATGACCAGCCAAAGACTCGTGTTTCGCTCCTCCACGGAGCATCATCAGGGTCATGACTACTCGAACGCTACTGCCTATTTCAAAAAGGAGAGCCACGAATTTTTATATCTACACACAAGAGTTTGTTTGTTTGCTTGAATGGGCTAATCTCAAGAACTACTTGATTCGATTCCGATTTGAAAAATTTGTTCAGTGTTATGTAGCCCATTTATTGGCTATATTGAATTATAAAGTTCCCTCGGAAACGGGGATTACGGGTGAAACCGCGCCCGGAAGGTAATATTTCCAGAAAACAATCACTTATACCTTTGTTGAATTGTCCAGCGTCGCATTTCTACATTCAATGCATTCAAGTATATACCGCGAATAACATAGAACATTGTGCTTGTGCTTCTTATAGTACTTGAACATGTATTTATTCCCCCCATTGAAAACAGAATTAAAAATATTTGCCATTACGTAATACGTCTGGACGCCAGTCTAACACGTGTCCAAGTCGTGATCCCATTTCAAAATCCTACAACCCATAAAGACGAATTGTGATTTTACACCTGAATCTGGCATACATATCTCTTCAAACAAAATTCAACTTTATATCGCACAAGCTAAAGTTCGAATACGCTTAGCAGGCAAAGACGGTTAGGCTCTTCTTGCTTAATAAAAGTGAACGTGTATAAATCAATCGAACGCTGCGCAGGCGATCGACGTTTATGCGTATGCGCGCCTGCTCGCGATCAAACGCAGCTATTTTGAGGTATGTGTTAAGGGGAGATATTTTAGTAGAAACTTATTATCTGGAAACTAATTTAGATTTTTATGATTAGCTGGAAATAAATCGTTTCTTAGGGTGACAAAGAAGGGCCGGATTGCTTATACGTGCACGGCCCCCGCCAACTTCGGATCGAAGGAGTGTCCGGGGGCTTTTAGTGGTGTAGGGTCCTCTCCTCGTGGTATGAGTTGGCATACCACGCTATGGAGAAGACTAGAGTCCCACATATCCCACTGCCAGCCCGCGAATACGCTGCAGCGGCGGTGGGAATGCGTAAATGGATTAACACCAGGAAAAAAAAAAAGTGTGACAAAGAAACAGTCGTTTGAAAACAATATAACTAAATAATATACTCATCATCAGCCCGTACAACGTCCAATGCTGAACATAGGCCTTCTCCCAAAGTAGGGTTATATACCTAGTCACCACGCAGGTGTTAAATCATCAACAAAAATACATGTTAACCTTTTTTTTTACATATTCCTTCCACTTAAACCATCCACTTTGTACTTTGAAAACCGGCTGGAATACCCATAAATAGCCTAAAAATACCATATGCCTAGTGAGTAGTATTCGAAAAATATACAATGTTACATATTTGGTACCTACATGTTGCTACGTCAGTCTGGCAATACTATTTTTGTATCAGGGTCGATTAAAAATGGATATACGTATTGCTCTTGAGTAATATCTCACCATCGTAATCATCATGAGCCCGTATATCGTCCTCTGCTGAACATGGGCCTCCTCCCGAGGGAGGGTATTTGCCATAGTCACCACGATTGGCAGACGGGTTGGTGACCGCAGTATTATGTTGTGCCACATAAGGAAACGCTGCTGCCCGTTCCTTGATATGCGATTACTATAGATATAATAATCGGGACCAACGGCTTAATGTGTGTCCCTCAACCAAACATACCCGGAAAGAAATCTTAGAATTTACACAAAGATTTCCTGTCCGGAGTGGGGATCGAACCCACCACCTCCGAGATTTAAAGCGAGCCAAATACCGCTGCGAGGTTGTCTTATCATAATAATTATCTGTATTGATACATTTTCGTTCCTCTTTTTCAAATTTTACTTCGTAATCTGTATCAATATAAGAAAAAGATTCATTCAGACTCAAAAGATCAGAAAGCTTAATAATTTAGTACAGGGTCCCTGATGCAATCCATTTATAGAAAATTTCTTGTCTATTTTGAGCTGAAAAATGTTGCCTTTGTTGTACATTTAGAAGTAAAGAGCTATAAAGAAAGAGCTATAAAAAGCCAACCAATATTTTGAGTGTACCAATCGAACAGTTGCAAAAAACTTCTCTAAAATAAAAAAAGGCATAATCCCTCAATCTCATCGCCAGCGACCGCCCTGAGCCGAAGTCCAAATCCCACAAGGGGACGCCCTCTTGCGCAGGTTGCTTAGTTTGTAGTGTTTAAACCATTTATCTAGGCTGGAGCTCTGCTCGTGAAGTAGCAAAAGCCCCGTGGCTAAAAACAGAGGTCCGTCCGGAAAAAAAAGGGTCAATCGACATATCTGGGACCGACATAACGCAGTTACGTTTTATAGGCCAAGGAACATTTTTCTAAATTCATAAATATCTATCCGGACTATACAACAATCCTACTTATATTATAAATGCAAAAGTTTGTATGTATGGATGTATGTATGTTTGTTTCACGCAAAAACTACAGAATGGATCTGGCTGAAAGTTTGCACGTGGATAGTTTATAAGTTTGGTTAACACAAGCATTATAAATATCACGCTCCGACCCACTGGAGCAGAGTGCGGGTGAAACCGCGGGGGGTCATTATCTTCATAATCTTCAGATCCAGAAACTCCCAACAGATTCTCACTGCTAAGATAATTTAAATATAAATATTTCTCTAGGAAGGATAAATATAATTACCTCATTTTGTTTCTTTTCTTTAGTAATATTGAATTTTCCCTGAATATTTTTTTTTCACTTTCTTACTTAAAATATCACACAAGTAATTCACGTTGCCAACACAACGTCGATTTTAACAAGCTTTGCTTAGGGCTAAGGATTCAAGCACTTGACATGAAAACCAAATATATAAACCCAAAGAAAAACCAACTTTATAAGTAATCAAATAAGGTATTATTTTACTCGCCTTCATTGCGTCCCTCTTCCAACATCCTTAATAAAGAAAGTAGGAAAATACAGAAAAACGCACATTATTTTTTACAGGAATAAAGTTTAAAATCCTATAAAGTATGTAATTTTTTCTTTTATTTTAAAATAAGGCTTGTATTATTGGGGCAGGAGAGTGTATAATAAAAGGAACTCATTGTTTCGAGTGTGTGTCCATCTACAGGCCAAATCCTACTTTATTTTGTAGGCTTTAAAGCAGACATTTGCTTGGCGTGATTATTATTGATTATTGATACTATATAGGTAGCCTCACGACTGGATTCAAGTTTACTGGGTCATTCCACTCTATAGTACTTGTAGAATGAATGATTTCGAAGCTCTTCACGAGTCCAGTAATTTTTCACATAGATAAATTACTACCTACAGGGTTTATGAAATTTATTTATTGCTTTCATGGGTTTTACAAAGATCTTATATTAAAGAAATTGAACCCAGACATTACCCCCGTTAGGGCACTGCATTTTATCCTACTATAATATATTAATAATTAATTAATAATAATATTATAAACGCGAAAGTTTATGGATGGATGAATGGATGCTTGTTACTATTTCACGTTAAACCTACTGAATGGATTTGGTTGAAAGTTTGCACGCGGGTAGTTTATAAACTGGATTAACATATTAGCTACAAAATATCACGCTCCGACCCACTGGAGCAGAGTGACGCGGGTAAAACCGCGGGGCGCAGCTAGTATAGAATATTTTTATAAATAATTATGTTATTATGTGTCAAACCCGTTCAGAAGTTTTATGCGTGAAAGAGTAACAAACATACATACATCCACAAATACAAACTTTCGCATTTATAATATTAGTAGGATGTATCCGTCTCAGTACTTCGCACGGAAGCTTTTATGATGCACGTCATGAAAAGGTGGATTGTTTTCCTCAACTTACGTGATGTGAATAAATATTCTTTGGATACACTGCACTGGCTCCTGTAACACAGGTCTATCACCTAGCACAGGAGTCAGGGACTTCACACTTTTTTGTAACCACTCTCTTGTGTAATAAAGATTATTATTATTATTATACATTTTTCTAAGGCTTTCTAATACATTTGTGAACCGCTTCTAGCTTTAGCGGCGCCCTGAGCCGTGGTCCTTACACCTTAAGAGTGCCATCAGGTCAGGCGTGTGTCGCTTTGATTTAATAAAATTTGGGTGACGATGTTTGACCGGTCATTATTAATACAAACAAACAATCAAATCTTTCCTCTTTATAATATTAGTAGGTATAGATCAAAAGCAAAAGAACTACAAACCAATCAAACATCAGAATTTACTTTTGAAATTGACTTGATTGGCTGATTGGTAGCTGGCGCATCAAACGTACGCTGTCCCTTTACAAGATTAATATTGACTTACTGCAGCCCATGACTCCGACCGCCTAATATAAAAATATTCATTGTTGGGCAAAAATTGCTAATCATACTTAATATTATAAATATGAATGTAATATCCGATGCCCTCGTAGACCCGATGTCCGAGAGGTCCGCGAACTGTAAAGTAGAGCGACGGTTGCACAAAACTCCCCTAAAATACTAAAAGTCGTAATCCCTCAATCTCATCGCCAGCGACCGCCCTGAGACGAGGTCCAAGCCCCACAGGGCGCACTCTCTTCCGCAGGTTGCTTAGTTTTTAGTTTTTAAACCATTTATTAATCCTGGAGCTCTGCTCGCCTTTATGCCCGGTAAAGTAGCCTTGTGGCTACGTAATACAATGTATGTAAGTCCATCCGAAAAAAAGCGAATGTAATTTGTTTGTTACGCTTTCACGCGAAACCTACTTTCCCAACCGATCATCAAGAAACTTTGTAAAGATATTCTTAGCGGTATTCGAAGTAACGTAGGGACATTGGCTTTATTGTGAGCGAAGCCCCTGGTAAAAGATAGTATAGAGAATAAAAAGCCTGAGTTACTACGTACTAAGTATATCAGTTTTTTACCCATGAAAATTGTCTCTCTCTTCTCTTCTATTTCTGTCTAAATTGTTACTACCGAATTGGCGGAAAGTCCCGTCGAAAGTCGAAATCCGTCCAGCCGTTACTGAGCTTAACCAGAACAAACAGATATACGGTAGACTTTATGGTAGACTGTTAGAGAACGCCTCTGGCATTAAGTCCACCTATGTACAGTCACTAAAAGAGATATATGTATGTTAATGTCACTACGACAGCCGATAATTCTTTATAGGCGAAGAGTTCGCTACTATCTGTATACAAATGCACATAATAGTAATTTTTTCTCTTAAACGTGTACATATAAATTTAATCCAGCTTATAAACTATCCGCGTGCAAACCTTTAGCCAAATCCATTCAGTAGTTTTTGCGTGAAAGAGTAAAAAACATCCATCCATCCATTCATACATACAAAATATTGTACTATGCTTTTACTAAGACAGCATGATTTATAACTGTACATTTAAGCTAGCACGAGCTCTCTTCGATCTCATATGACGTCAACTGCAGTTGCGTACATCTAGGTCGCGACGCGTGTACGTACGAGTTATGTTGCTTTGCTACTTATAATGTGAGATGTCGTATCAGAAAAATTATCCTTAAGAAATTTTTTTTTTACGATATTTTTTTTTTTAATATTGTTACTTTTTTTAGGGTTCCGTAGCCAAATGGCAAAAATCGGAACCCTATAGATTCCATTTGCGGTCAGTTCAGATTGCGGTCATGTCTGTCTGTCTGTCTGTCTGTCCGTCCGTATGTCACAGCCACTTTTTTCCGAAACTATAAGAACTATCATGTTGAAACTTGGTAAGTAGATGTATTTTGTGAACCGCATTAAGATTTTCACACTAAAATGGAAAAAAAACAATAAATTTTAGGGTTCCCCATACATAGAACTGAAACTCAATTTTTTTTTTCATCGAACTCCTACGTGTGGGATGTCTATAGATAGGTCTTCAAAAATGATTTTGAGGTTTCTAATGACATTTTTTTCTTAACTGAATAGTTTGCGCGAGAGACACTTCCAAAGTGATAAAATGTGTGTCCCCCACCCCTATAACTTCTAAAATAAGAGAATTATAAAACTAAAAAAAATATATGATGTACATAACCATGCAAACTTCCACCGAAAATTAGTTTGAACGAGATCTAGTAAGTAGTTTTTTTTTTAATACGTCATAAATCGTAAGTATAAAAATTAAAAAAAACTATTTAATTTTAGCACTTGAAATTGGTACGGAACCCTTCGTGCGCGAGTCAGACTCGCACTTGGCCGGTTTTTTATATATAGCCTATGCTTACGTAAAGCTTTAAAGCGTTTGAATACAAACAAACAATCAAATCTTTCCTCTTTATAATATAATACCTCAGACTAAATAATAGTAAATTTCGGTACGCAGCCAATAAATAAACTGGCAAGATTTTACCCACGTCAGGTTATATCCCATAGGAGTCGTAAATTTTTAGGTTATAGTAGGCAATGCTATTCCAGACTTTAATCTATGTATATTTTACTCAAATCTTTCTGTTTTAGTTATTCAAATCAAATCAAAAATATATTTATTAATTACACATTGTTATTAGAGTCATGTTGCTCTACACCCATACTACCCAGCTCTGATTTCTCTCTAACAAGTTCATGCTGAGGTTGTTTGGAAGAAATCGCAGCAACGATAAGACCGCCACTTGTACTTTGTTATATTATGCACAATTTATTTTGTATTATTCCTGGTGTACAATAAAGAGTATTTTACTTTACTTTACTTTCTAGACATAATTACTCGACTGTATGATAGTTTTGTTTTTCAGTTCTATTTTTATTATATGGTTCTTAAACAGCCCTTTTCCACATTAACATGGGTCTCCTCTTTACAGGCCTTGGCGAGCCAGAGTCACGGCGCTTGGCAGGCAGATTGGTGATGCTGGATAGCTTCGGGCGTACCCATAGCGGTGGTATAAATAAGCATACCACCGCTATGGAGGGCGGGTCCCGCCGCCAGCGGGTGGATACGCTGCAGGCGGCGGCGGTGGGAATGCGTAAATACATTTTACACCAGGACAAAAAAAGGGCAGATTGGTGATCGCAGTAAGATCCAAAGCTGATAAATGCTACTGCCATCCATAAGATGTATTTCTCTTACTCTCCTCTTACGATATTCATGGGAAGAAATGGCATAGTCTATTTTAAGCTGGAAACAAGGAATGTAATTGTTTAAAAACTACCAACCTAGGCAAGGGGGCACTCCTTGTAGGTCTTGAATCTCATCTCAGGGCGATCGCTGGCGAGGCGATTGAATTATGACTTTAATGACTTTTTTTAGAGGAGTTCTATGGTTAGTACCGAAACATTAGTACCGAATTATTGTTTAAAGACTGGAACTGTATCGAATCAATATTACATAGTTTAATGGAAAAATGTATGTGGGTTAAGGCTAACAATCGTTGTTAGTAAATTGTCATCAATTATTAATTTAATTCGATATCAAAAAATAGGTATCCCAATTTCTTATCCAAAAGTATTAGGTTTCTTTGTCAACAATTTGTATCTACTAGAATTTTAAATATAGCCTTCGCATTTAGCTAGACATTCAAAATTACACATATTTTTTCTAGCCATCTCTATAAAATACTAACCTTTTTTTAACAGACCAGCCGTAATCACACCCTTGGCAGGTGGATTACTGATAATGTCCACTGCTTGCCATAGTCACCCTTGGCGGGCCGGTTGGTGAACGCAGTTTTTTTAATGTTTACTAGCTCAGTTTTTGCAGGCTACTTGTATTATTATAAACCCCTCGTGCTAAGCTTAAATGCTTGTGTTACGAGTGGGTTCAGGTCGGTAGTGCAATGGGTTTCGAACCGGGTATTATGTTACAACACACAAGGAAATGCTGCTGCCAGTTCCCTTGTATACGATTGGTTATAGATGATGTTATAGTAATCGGGACCAACGGCTTAACGTGCTTTCCGAAGCACGGAGGGTAGTCCCTCAGCAAACCAGATCCGCAAAAAATCTACACAAAGATTTCTTGTCTGACATGGGGATCGAACCTACAACCTCCGGGATTTAAAGCGAGCCAAACACCGCTGCGCCACGGAAGTTGTAGAGGATCGTAGTAAAATTATATTTGAGTTGATAGATGTTGCAGCACATCCATCAGATAAATTAAGTCCATTAGTCTGTTACCAAGCCTTTAACAACACAAATAAAAAGATATGGGATGGTCTATTCTAAGTTGGAAACCACTAAATATAGTTTAAAGTAAGTGATACATTTCTATTACCGTATCTCGGACTATAGAATGTATATTCGCAATCTACCAGTGTTTGTTTGTCTGCCTGACTGATTTAGTCAACTGAAGGCAGCTGTATAAATATAAATATATTATTCTGTATGTATCACCCTAACGGTTAAATGTAAGTATGAGCTATTTATTTATTTGAATACCTACAAGCTTAATTGAATAAATTAATTACAGTTAAAGTGACACGTCTCGGCTGGGCAGCGTTTGGGAAGCTTCGGGAGATCTTCTAGTCTAAAATACCTCAGTGCCTGAAGACAAAAGTCTTCAATCAATGTGTGTTACCTGTGATGACATATGGATCTGGGACGTGGTCTCTTACTGTGTGCCTTATAGGAAAGCTCGAAATGGCTATACGAGCTATGAAAATAGCATTGCTCGGAGTTTCCCTGCGTGATCGAAACAGAAATGAAAGATCCGCACGAGAACGAAGGTCACTGACATAGCAAAGGATTAACAAGTTGAAGTGGCAATAGGCAGGATACATTGCTCAAAGAACTGACGGCCGATGGAGCAGAAAAGTTCTCGAGTGGAGACCACGAACTGGCAAGCGCAGCATAGGACGACCGCCTGCACGATGGACCTATGTTTATGCTACATTCAGCAGTGGATGACATCAGGCTCATGATGATGAAAGTGACACGTGGCGCGTCGTATTAAAATTGTATCGTTATAAATTGCGTTTGTTTTACTGTCGTAGGTATGTAAAGCGTGGTGATTACGGCAACACAACGACCGCACCCTCCAACGGCTTTTTGTATGTTTGTTTCGAATAAACTCGAAAAATCTATAAACTCAAAAATACGAAAATTTCGTCTTTAAAATAATAGCAAAGGTTTTTTTAGTATTATTAGTACCTATATATTCAACAATGAAAGTCCCATCTAAATCAGTTATACAATTTTGGAGATAAGGCAAAATACACGGACAATCAAAATACAAAAGCAAAGATATTTTTATAAGCGGCCGTAGCCCAATGGCTTTTGCCTCGGACTTGTGATCTTGTGGTCGTAGGTTCGATCCCCAGCCATTGCACTACCGACGTAAACCCACCCGTAACACAAGCATTTTAGCTTAGCACGAGGGGTTAACAAGAATACTAGTAGACTGAAACAGTCGGCTTGTAACCATAAAAAAATAAATATATTATACTTCATAAAATTATCTATCAACCAGTCAAACCTTTTAGTTAAGATAGACTAAACACAACAAAAATACGTAGGTACTTATATACCGCATTATACTCTCCCAATAGCCTAAATCAACTCTAGGCTACTCCACTCACATTAACTCTATTAAAATAGCCATATATCCACCGCAAAACTTTCTCCAAGCCTCTTTTGTACAAAAAAATGGCTATTGTTTTAATTTTAACACTGACCGGATACCATAAAAGGCTTAAATTAATAGAGCAAAACACAATGGACTAGGACAGCGGTCGATGACCCGGTCACGGGGTCACATGCCTTGGGTGGCCCATTGTTTTATAGGCATTTTTATAGTGGCTCTTGTGGCGTACGAATGGCGGTAGCTACTTCGAAGTGAGGAGGCACTTGATTGAAAAAGTTGAAAGGAGACGCGTTGTTGTAAAAAAATAAAGTTGATTTTCACCAGAGTGGCTAGGCGAGGCGAGGCGAGGAGAGAATTGAAATTGGTATGGCAAATTTTCAATCCTCTCCCAGCGCATCTTTGGTGGAAACAGTGTGGATTGTATAAAAATGAACCGTATTGCTTCCTATATAGAGTATAAATTAAATTTGCAACAGAAACAAGCTTGAGGCTTATTGTTGTTCGTTGCTACTTATTACCGTGTTATTACCTGAGAATACCGTCATGATAGTACAAGCTTACGGGCGGCGCGGCGGTTACGCGCGAGCTTGCGATGTATTTTTTTAGTGGAAAGGGATCAGTGCGATTTCAATTCTCTTCTCGCCTCGTCTTGTCTCGCCACTCTGGTGGAAAATCATCTTTAAGGGCGAAAGTAAAAATGGAATTCTTTCCTTTGTGCGAAGAATGTCTTATTGTTTAACTAGCTAGCCTGCATCTTCGTCCACCAAGCTTTAGATTCCGGAGTGCGGTTTCACTTGCGTAGTTCCCGTCCCCGTGGGAACTTCATAATTTTACTCCTGGATAACGTTATCTGCTTTCTAATGGTAAAAGAATTTTCGAAATCGGTTCAGGAGTCGTGCGAATCGACTCTCTTTTTTGTAACTGTTTATTTAAAAACTTAAAAAACAATAATCAAATTAAATTAAACCAAGTATAGAACTAAAACTAACTAAAACTTAAAAATCTAACAAAAGTGGGTGTCCATGAGTGCGTGTCAAGAACACCGGCTGCATTTCCATCTATACTAATATAATTATTATTAGTATAATAGTTTCATCTAAATCAGTAGGTATTTTTAATACCAATTTGGAGATTAGGCGAAATACACAGACATACAAAATACAAAAGTCCCGCCAAAGTCAGTCCAGTCGTTACTGAGATTAGCCGATACATACAGACACAGACGGACAAACATTTTTTTGATTTTATGTAGGTGTCGTTAGAGCCGTCTAAGGGACACTTGAAGACGTGAGTGGATGAAGGTGATAAGTCACATAATTTAAATTTGGAGTAAATCGAAGTTTATGTTTCACTTTTATTTTTTGAGATAAGTCGCTACAAAAGTAATGTTTGTATTAAAGTATGATGCCAAGTTGTGTAAATAACCTGAAATATTAATGGTATGAAAGCAACCAAACAAATTTATATTTTTTATTATTTAATTTGAAAAAAAAACTTGACATACCTAACTCCTTTTTTTATAAACAAAAATGCACTTTTCTGCAAGTTTAGATATTGAAAATGAGGTGCTAAGATTTATGTAGTTGTCTCGCAAAGCCTTAAACCTTAAATGGATGGTTTAAGATCTGTAGTCGTATTGTATTGACATATCACCTTCATCTATGCAAAAAAACACAACAACTCGAAAATGCGACATATCACCTTCATCCACTCACGACTTTACTTGGTAGATGGGCAGCAGCATCTATCAGCTCATAGATACTCACATCTTATTGCGATTATCAATCCACCTGCCAAGCGTAGTAGCCTAGAGTTGATTTAGGCTATTGGGAGAGTATAACGAGGTATAGCGTTTCTTTGTGTGTTACAAAATATTTAACATAATACTGCGGTCACCAACCCGCCTGCCAAGCGTGGTGACTATGGCAATACCCTCCCTCGGGAGGAGGCCCATGTTCAGCAGTGGACGTTATACGGGCTGATGATGATGATGATGAATGCGGTATATAAGTACGTATTTTTGTTGTGTTTAGTCTATCTTAATATATACAAAGGTTTGACTGGTTGAAAAATAATTTTATGTAGTATAATATATCTTTCTTTTTTTATGGTTACTAACCAACTTTTTCAGTTTACTAGTATTCTTGTTAACTCCTCGTGCTAAGCTAAAATGCTTATGTTACGAGTGGGTTCACGTCCGTAGTTACTGAGGATCGAACCTACGATCACAAGTCCGAGGCTCTAGCATTTCGTATTTTTGAATTTTTATATTTTTGTATGTTTGTTTGGAATAAACTCTAAAATACGTCCACCTGTGCAAAACTGGGGTGGGCCGCTATATATACTAACATATACTAACATGTGGCTACTAACATAGCCACATGTTAGTATATATATATGTCGATTTTTAAGGCGAGAATTCCATGGGAATGGGACCTACACGCATGAAACCGCGCGTAGACTTTGACTTACTCTGTAGATTTATATTTTATTTCATAGCCATTTGTTCAAAAAATCTTTAGAAATATTACGATGCAGACAGTTCAATTACACATCTAAATGAAACGACGGAGTAGTGCCGGTAACAAAACTCACCCAAATCCATTATCTGAAACGCAAACGCAAGCACTCATTCTAATAAAGACGTTCAACTCGTCGATTCGACGAAAGAGCTTACGCAACTTACTTGAGTAATAGCCAAAATTCTGAAACGAAATCCAGTTTTGCTGCCATCGAAATCCATATTCAAATCTCATAATCATCATCATTAGCCCATAGAACGTCCACAGCTGAAAAAGGGCTTTCTACCGAGGGACGGTTTTTGCTATAGTCACCACGCTTGGCAGGCGGGTTGGTGACCGCAGTATCATGTTGTAACATTCCAGGAAAGCTGCTGCCAGTTCCCTGGTATAGAATTGTTATAGATGATGTTATAACAATTTACGAGGCACGGAGGGCACTCTTAGAAATCTTAGAATCTACACAAAGATTGCTTGTCCGGCATGGGGATCAAACCCACGACATCCGAGATTTAAAGCATGCCAAATACCGCTACGCTATGGAGGTTATCATATTCAAACCTATAATGCGAAAACTACGGAAATCTTGAAAGAAGCCACGTACACTAAGAAATAAACTATTTATAAACACTCGATTTTCGATACGCTAAAATATCGGTCGATTTTCATCATAATTTTATATTTAAAACGTAACCGTTGCCAAACGTTTTGTTAATTTTGGCGTGGTTTACGATCGAACATAAAATGCGCCATGTTGGCATCGCTTTATCGCAAGATGGCCGCTGATGTCAAAAAGGGCGCGAAAACGCAGAAAATGGCGGTCGAGTCGTTATTTTTTAATAGTCGAGCTGTTGGCTATTAATTTTGTGAGAATACTCGATGAAATGGCTTTGGTTTGTGGTTCTGTAATGTGATTAGGTAATTTGGAACAGATACGTATACGATTTTCAGTGAGACTTTCGACCATTTAAAATAATAATGAACCTTTACTTTAGTTCGTGTTTTTAATTGTCTGCTCCATTATTTTGATCATTTATAAACCCTCGTTTTTGGCATGTTTAGTCGAAGTTAATATATTTACATTATCCGTTTCATGTAAGTTAAATAACAAATAAATACATTTTTGTACCATAGTATCAAAAATATTAGATAGGTCATCTCTGCACCACCCTAAGGTCGACTGGCAGATAATGCATAAGGAATTAATGCCATAAAACATGCCAAGGTGGACTTAAATCGTTAATTGTGTGCAAAAGCCTAAATAAAATATAAAGGTATATATTTTATTATTTATCAGGCTAAATCTAAGAAAAGGCCCGATGTAAGCCTGTTTTAGGATACTTGAGCAATCATTTTTCAGCATACATACTGAATATTTAATCAACCATTAAATAATTCCAAAACTTCAAATGTTCTCTTCAAAGAACCATCGATTTACTTACTCTTTGCTAGGTTCAAGAAATGGTAGGATTACACGTGCACTTGCACGAGAGCTTATTTTGCTTCCAACATTAGTCAATCATATTAACATTGTATGTTCGATATATTCGAGGGAAAAGGATGTGAATTTTAGTGAATTTCATATTATGTTCTCACTTATGAATGTTTCTGTAATAATTACAAAACACACATTGATTATTATAGGTGCAACTCTTATTACGATTATACCTAAGTAAATCTGTCACTGAATCTCAGTGGCGTAGCGAAGTCTAGCTTTTAATCTCAGAGGTCATGGGTTCCATGCTCGCTCCGAACAAAAAATCTTTGTGTTAAAATCAAATACTTCTTGCAGGTCTAGTTGGTTGAGAACCCGAATATCATACCATCGTATATGACAATCGTATTACAGATAACGGGTTTACGGTATATGATGTACATAATACTGCAGTTACCAACCCGACAGCAAGGGTGGTTACTATGTTTGATGACGATGATGACAGTACCTACACTGCTCATAGTGAAACGTTGAATTAAACTACTAGATTAAATTAAATTAGCATTCTAGCTAAAAAAAAGTATAAAACAGTTTTTATTTCATTATGTCAAACTTTGACGTTTCTTTTCCTCTATCTTAAAGAATTTACATGCAAATTTGAAATTCCATTGAACTCCTAAAATTAAACGGTCCCCTAACTTTCGCACCTTGCGTCATCCCCTCACACGCTTCGGTACGCATCATTAAAAAAGTAAGTCTTATAATTTAGTACACTTTTTATGAACATAGGTAGGTATATATTATGGTAATACAAAAAGGAATATTCCCGAAAAGATTCTTTGTAAGTCATAATTTATGTGCAAACGCCTCTTTTATGTGAAAATACTATAATGTCCCTAACAATTTATGTAATAGTTGCTTTGAACCTCTAGGTTTTAGTAAAACAGGATTTTATTCCCCAAGTATGGAAGTTGACTTAAAAAGCGAGAAAGGTAGAATCTTTTTTGGTCTGAAATGATTTCGAATATTGCACTGCACTGCTATAGTTATTCTCTGCTATGTTTCCAGTTATTATAAATGGTTTAAAAACTACAATCGAATAAACTGTAGGACGTGGGCCTCGGATCAGGGCGGTAGCAGGCGGGGTAATTGATTAATTATGACTTTAGACTTTTAGGGGAGTTTTGGGCAACTGTCGCGTTTAGTTCCTGTTAGTGTAAACGGGCTCAATTCGGAGTAATCTGTAATTTTGAATCTCATTAAAAGAAAGTATCAACATAATTAATTTACCTACCTCATCATAGTTAGCTTTAGTTTAGCTCATCACTCATAGTGAAGTTGTGAAACGTAAGAAATTTAAATTTAAGTGTAATACATAAGTTCAAACAGAACTTGACTTCAGAATTACAATTGTAAATAGTATAAATGCTACAGTTGCCAGACCTTTATATAAAGTATCCTTATCTGTACCTATGCTGTAATATCTCATAAGAAATGCCATAATCAGTCAAATGAATGCAAAACAAGGGTCCAATTAGCAATTCCCTGCAGTATAACACAGAAAAAAGATTCATATCGCGTCATAATAATGCCCTTCCTTTGTTTATCACCCTAAACTGACATTTTAACCAATCAGACCCCTGAATTGTAGATTTGAATGTTCACTTTCTCAAATAACCTTCTAATAATTCGCTAAAATGTTGCAGTAAATGCCAAAACCTTTCTATCGGATCATTAAAAAGAAGTATTTTAGATGTTATCGCGTCCAAAATGTCAAAATTAAGGTCGGTACCCAGAAATGTCAGCAAATGCTAGGCCACGACATTTTAGACCTTCGCTCGATCGCGACACGGTTGGGTAGCCACCCTAAGTTTGCAGACTGGCGACTTCTTTGCTTGAACAAATACGAGAACGTTATTTGTGCGAACACGATTAAATTAATTTTTATAGGTACAATATTTTGTCAATACGTTATCGGTATCAAACTATACGATAAAAAATTTAGTAATTATGTCTGAATAAAGACTTAATCCTACAGTTTTTCTGGATTTTTGCTTGAAAGTCTTAAGAAACCTATGCTATATCGGAATACACCGGGTCTTTCTTCCGTTGTGTAAGGCGTTAAGACGTAAGTGAAAGATGTAAAGAATGTAATAAGTAAAAAAAAAATCAGCAGTGAATAATTAATTTTTAGATTTTTTTTGTTTATTTGATATTGATTATAGGTCTGATAAGGATAGTCTTTTGAAGCATTATTAGTGTTTTAAGCTGATTGTTATGTGGTTTATTGCTTATAGAATGTTCAAGTCCCACAGGGGGCACGCCCTATTGCGTAGTTTTCTTAGTTTGATCCATTTACTAATTATAGGGCACTGCTCGCCTTACCATCCGAAAAAAAATCGAGTCACCGTACAAAATGTGTTTCCGTATGTTTTCTCACACACGGCCTATTGTTTTTCGCAGATATTTATTACGAAGTTTTAGCATAATACAGGGTTTATTAGAGGGCAGGCCAGGAAGGGGCGATCTGTTTTGTTTTAGCGCAATTCTCGTGAATCATTGACACGATCCTCGTTTATTTATGTTATTAACTTGTTCTACTTTCTATAGATTTCATTTGATGCTATGGTAATATAAACTTATTGTTTTGGAGCTTTAGAGGATTACTTAGCTTTTGTTTAATCATCCGCACCGTTTTAATTTTTCGTAACAAGGAGGCATGATATGACTTTCACAATGGGCCAATTTTGTTCTCTCTTTGTGCATGCTTCTATGGAAAATATGTTCATTATTTTTGGGATACACACTTTCTTAGCAGCATTTTCAGCAAAAGCTTCTTTAAAATTAGATGTCTGATGACCGTATTGTTTTATTTTACAGAACTTATCTGGGGGCACGGCAGTGCCCCCCCAAGTCGAGTAAGAAAGAAAAAAAAAAAAAAAAAAAAAAAGGTGCACGGCCGTACCTATCTTTTCTCGAAGCAACTCAGCCGATTTTCGACCCTCTATAACTTCGTTTTGGATGAAGATAGGAGCCTGAAATTTCAGAACCTAAGCAGGCTTTGTAAAACTACAGCATATTTCAAATTTCATTCAATTTGAACCAGTACTTTAAGAATTATAACTACTCAAAGTTCGGTAATTTCGGTAATTTTGTCACTCGCTCACACGTGATTGACCGATCATCAAAATGTTTAGGCACTTCTAGCAGACGTAGAAGCTTCAAATTTTGAGCACTAGTAGAGTTTAGTGTAAAACTCATGGGAAAATTCCAACATTTTGCAATTTCGGTCCAGTTGTTCAGTTTCATCAACTGCATTAATAACTTTGTTATTTCTTATAAATGTATAGGATTACAAAGTTACATTTGCAGTCAGTGAATCAGTGTAAATGAATATGTATGATTTAATGGAAGAATAGGTGTAGATAGGGACCTAGATGCGATTAAGTTGAAAGGTGGTGGCTAATTGGTTACGTTAGTTGCTCCAGAGACCTGGTTTTCTGCGTTCGATTCCCACCCGGGACAATTATTCGTCTGAAATTAAAACAGTTGTATTGAGTCAGGGGGTGCTTTGTTTTCGTTAATCTATCGAGCGGTGCGACCTTTGCGACACAGGGATTAATTTAACAAATAAAAAAAAATCGAAGGAAAAAAAAAAAAACTCAATGGAATGTAAACGCAACTGTGCTATGAACGATAGTATACAAACAGGCCGCGGCCCCTTGAGAAGTAGGGACCCCGTGTACTCTGGCATCCCTGAAACTGGTTATTTGGACCCAGGAGAGCCCGCAACACCATTTGAGTCGCGGACGCTGCCATAGGGTATCCCAGATAGGCAACAGTCCCTGGGCCCCTCACCAATTGTGGTCAGAGGAGTAACCGGGGGTTTAAGTGTTTTTCTCTCAAGGTATGATTTGCATTCCACTGCTATGGAGAGGGCGAGTCCCACATACCCCACCGCTCGTGCGGGAACGCCGCAGTGTCGGAAGAGATGCGTAAAATACTTGCATTCCCCCCGGACAAACACTACGGCTTCCACGCTTCCCGTTCGTCACAGAAAGACGGTCACTTTCTTTCAAGTAATTAACAAGTCTTACTGCGATATCGCAGGTATACACACACACCACGTTTTATTTATCTGACACAAACTGTATTTGCGTATTCATTTTATCAAATATTTTTTACACAGTTTGATGTTAACTAGGAAGCAAACTAAAGCTTTAAATTTACTTATGTACATATTAGCTTGTGGCCGCGACTTTGTCTCTGTGGAAAAGTTACTTTGACCCGCGACATAGATAATAATTTCCCTAGTGCGGGAGCTGTCTCAAAAAAAGCCAAAATCGGACATGTGCCAAAGTTACATAAAAACAGTTTAGTAATTTCTTTATTTAAAAACCTTTGACAGTGAGGCCGTGAGTGCCATACATAAGTTCATGTTAATCCTCTGTTAAGCTTGATGTTGTAGTTTTCGATTAGGTACGTTGACAATATTTATAATGAATGAGAGATAACAATTTTGAATAAGGATTAATTTTTAAATGACGTTTGACGAGTACGACGAATATCAATAAACCATAAAAAAGTACACGACGCAGCTGCTCTTGTTACGTATGGTGGGTGTTGCCATGCCAGCTAGGTACGTGGGTATTCATATATTCGTAAGTTAAGTTATTTTGTAAATAAAGGCACCGAGTTACGAGTCTGGACGGTTTACATTTAATTTAAGTCTACTTTGGAACGATTAAAGCGCAGGAATCCTCCATTTGTGCATACAATAGACTAAAACCGGCCAAGTGCGAGTTGGACTCGCGCACTAAGGTTTCCGTACCATTTTCAAGTGCCTACCTATTGCCGTTATAGATATCGAGCAAAAAAGGCCGCAAAAAAGTTTGTTGTATTGGAGCCCCCCTTAATTATTTAATTTATGTTTAGTTTGTTAATATAGCAACAGAAATACATAATTTGTGAAAATGTCAACTGTTTAACTATCGCGGTTCTTGAGATACAGCCTAAATCCGTTGTAGGTATTAAAAAAAATTATGTAAATTGTAAAGCAAAGGAAAAAAGGTACAACTATCTACAAAAAGAAATGAGATGCCATCAAAAACATACTTGTAAAAAAACCCAAGTCTCGTAACGCAGTTCTTTTACAGTTAAAAGTTGTGAGATCTATGTAATACCAAGTCGGTTAATTTATTCAGTCCCTACTTAAGGGACCTTCTGTCTTAAGCTATTACGTAACGATCTCACCTAACAGACTCTTAAAATGATCTTATCAAAATTCGAAAACTTTTATGTTATGAATATTAGATTGACTTGGCCATCGCAATAAACACTTGTGAGACACATTCTAATAGTATCCGATGGCCAAGTTAATTTATTATTTAAAACTTAAAAGTTTCGAATTTTTATAAGATCATTTTAAGAGTCTGTTAGGTGAGATAGTTACGTAATAGCTTAAGACAGAAGGTCCCTTAAGTAGGGACTGAATAAATTAACCGACTTGGTATTACATAGATCTCACAACTTTTAACTGTAAAAGAACTGCGTTACGAGACTTGGGTTTTTTTACAAGTATGTTTTTGATGGCATTTTAATTTTACTACTTAAGAAAAGACGAAAAGAAGTTGGGAATACAAATTATTAATACCTATCAGATTTTAGAGATCCAATCCCCAATTACGAACGGGTTCACTACCGTGGTAAACCCACACGTAAAACATGTATTTTAGCTTAGCACGAGAGAGTATCAACAATACTAGAAGTGTGCAAAAACTGCTAGTAATCTTAAAAAAAAAGATGATGAAAAATGAAAGATTCTACAAGATGTAAGTTTAAATTATGCGAAAACGTACTAAAATAAATGAATAGAGTACTAATAGTTCATGTCTACTCTCTGACTGCACTGGTGCCTCAGTGTATAGTAGTTGCTTCTGAATCTGGATGTGTTGGGTTCTATTCCTACCCGGGACAACAAATAGTTGTTCTGAGTGTGATTGTGTTTTGCGTTCGTGAATTGAGTGTTTCTAAAGTCATCCGCGCTGAAAGGTGGTTATCTTTATCTTTTCTGAGAGCTTTTTAACTTTCTTGGGCGCAAAATAATTGATTTATTGATAAGAACAAAACCTACTTTCTTGATACGAATCAATCAAGTTTTTGAACACCAATAATTCTACAGGTGCCAAATACTTCAAAAAGTTCATTCAACTATTGCGAATATCCGTTTTTTTTTAAATTTAACGAATACATTGACACGATTTCACACAAATATCTAGGTATTTGAGAACAAAGAGATCCGTTGTTTTATTCATTCCTGTTGATGTATTATGTACATAAAATGTTGAAAATTATGTAAATGTAAGAAAGTTATGTATGAAAATTTGGTCTCGGATGATTTGTGGTACGTTCTTTAATCCGTGTCGGTTTCCATACGAGAAATGTTTCTATGTATGTTTAGTTACTTAGTTGTCATTAGTGACAACCTCCGTAGCGTAGCGGTATTTGGCTCGCTTTAAGTCTCCGAGGTTGTGGGTTCGATCCCCACTCCGGACAGGAAATCTTTGTGTAAATTCTAAGATTTCTTATCGGGTCTGGTTGGTTGAGGGACTACCCTCCGTGCCTCGGAAAGCACGTTAAGCTGTTTGCACGTGCACAAAGAACGGGCAGCAGCGTTTCCTTGTGTGGCACAACATAATACTGCGGTCACCAACCATAATACTGTGGTGACTATGGCAAATACCCTACTTCAGGAGGAGGCCCATATTCAGCAGTGGACGTTATACGGGCTGATGATGATAATGATGTTTAATTACTAGTAGCTTTGTTTGTGTGTTGATAACTAGGTACGTCGAATATTAGCGTCCCCATCGGCTCGTCTTCTCAAAATAGATGTTAATGGTCAACTGAGCTTTATAATTGTAAATGTTTCGATATCTGGTGCAAACGCCTATAGCGCAGGTCTTTTGCCCAACATGCACTAGAGGCGCAAAGGATTGACCCACTTTAAAGTGAGGTGGAGGGGAATTGCGGAATTAGGGCTTATAGATATTTAGGGGAGTTTTTTGACCTGTGTCGCTTTATGTCAGGTTTGCTTCTCGGACAACCTCCGAAGCGTAGCGGTATTTGGCTCGCTTTAAGTCTCGGAGGTCGTGGGTTCGATCCCCACACCGGAAAATAAATCTTTGTGTAAATTCTATAAGATTTCTTTCCGGGTGTGGTTGGTTGAGGGACTACCCTCCGTGCCTCGGAAAGCACGTTAAGCCGTTGGTCCCGATTTTTATAACATCATCTATAACAAGCGTATACCAGGGAACGGGCAGCAGCGTTTCCCTGTGTATTTCAATATAATACTGCGGTAACCGATCCGCCTGCCAAGCGTGGTGACTATGGCAAAACCCTCCCTCGGGAGGAGGCCCATATTCAGCAGTGGACGTTATACGGGCTGATTATGATGATGATGATGATCACTTCTCGGACTTTACATTACATGCGGGTTTACAAGGGCGTCGGAAAAAAGTATCATGTTTATCAGTTTACATATTTGTAACTTTTAGATACGCACAAACTACCAAATGGCAAAGTCCTGTATTTAAATTTAAATATTGTAAGCTTATTTAGATTTAGCTCATAGACCAGAGACTAAACAAGTAACGATATAACGAAGACTTCCACAAAAATAGTTATTTCCTTTGTTATTATTATTGTATTATTTAAGCTAGGTTAACTTAATAACTTAACATATCCTACGAATATTCTAAACGCGAAAGTTTGTAAGTATGGATGGATGGATGGATGTTCGTTACTCTTTCACGCTAAAACTACTGAACGGAATTGGCTGAAATTTTGCACCGGGATAGGTTATACGCTGGATTAACATATAGGCTACAAAAAATCACGCTCCGACCCTCTGAAGCAGAGTGACGCGGGTAAAACCGCGGGGTGCAGCTAGTTTAAAATATATTTTGTTTGAAGCAAATACATTTTTATCGAAGTCATAGAAATATCTATGTAGCCTCTTGTTTGTTCTAACATATCACAATTTGATGTGTCGGAACAAAGCGGTACTCTTATACTCGTGAGCTACCTAGTCCTAAATAATACAATTTAAACGCCATTAAAATAGGTAATTTAGTTCCGAATTAGGTCGGCGAGAATTGTATTTTCAAAGTAAAACCGTTGATAGGACCGCTAGTCAGTTAATATACTTAGTACAACCCAGTTTCATGCGCGTAATTTTATTTTTGTGCGAAATTTTTATACTTTTTCCATAGAAAATATTATAAATAAGAATTTTGTTTGGATTGAGGCCCCGAAACTACGGGACCGATTTCAATCACTCTTAGACTAAGACTCTTTTAAAAAGCAACGTTATCCAGCAGGCTCTATTTCAATATATCCTGCTGGATAACGTAATAATAAGAGGGACTACCCTCCGTGCTTCGGACAGCACGCTAAGCCGTTAGTCCCGATTGTATTAACATCATCTATAATAATCGTACGTCAAGGCAGCAGTATTTCTTTGTGTGGTACAACATCATACTCAAGCACCAACCCGCCTGCCAAGCGTGGTGACTATGGCAAATACCCTCCCTCAGAAGGATTTCATGTTCAGCAGTGGACGTTATACGGGCTGATGATGATGATGATGATGTAGAAATATGAAATTGTTATGGGGACTGGAGCCATGCGGATGAAACTGCGTCTGGGAAGCTAGATTAGGTAGTTTAAATATGTTATTAAACCTAATTGCAGCTTCTAATGAAATATACGGGTAAAAAGTATCTATAAGTACATTGATCAATTTTACTACCAACATTCAATTATTTTACTAGGTAAGTATTAGAAACCATTAATAAATGACTGTGTATATCCTTACTAATATTATAAACGGGAAAGTTTGTGAGTATGGATGGATGGATGTTTGTTACTCTTTCACGCAAAAACTACTAATGGATTTGGCTAAAACTTTGCACGGGGATAGTTAATAAGCTCAATTAACATATAGGCTACAAAAAATCACGCTCCGACCCACTGGAGCAGAGTAAGGCGGGTAAAACCGCGGGACGCAGATAGTATCCTATAATCAGGCAACACAACGTAGGTATTTATTAAGATAAGGGCAAATTCTACCGGACCCTTAATTCCAAGGATATTTTAAGCAAGCCGGTTCCGATGAGTGAGCAAGACGGGGCGGCGCGTGCGGAAACAGATGTCTTGCGAGTTCAATGAACAGTTTCGGCGCACGCGCATAGGGGGCTAGCTACAGGCTGTTTGAAAGAAAAGAAGAAAAAAAATGTTTGGATTGCTGGCAGGTGTGGTTGGATGTTTTAGTTGTTGTTTTTTTGGGTTGTTTTGAGTTGTGGATTAGGACTTAAAGGTGGTGAGTTTTATAGTATGGTGTAGGAATAATTGGCAAAAAAAATGTATGAGAGAACTTTGGTACAAATAGCCATTGAGTTTTGAAGAAATACTTAAGTTGCTTTCTGATTGCCCTGGTCGTCGAGTTGGCCCTTTAAGGTCTAAAATATCGCCGTTACAAAAATTAATGAAATTGGTTTTATATTCTTTAGGCGTCAAGTAAAAAAAATACTTATCTTTATTCGCATACACATTTTTTTAATGATTATTTACAAGTAAATAAAGGCACAGAAAGTATCTCGCCAAGTCGAGCACGTACTATTTTGAACGTCCAGTAACTTCATTGTGGAAACATTTAGCAGCGTCAATTTTGTGTGTCCATAAGATTTTTTCATAGTGATACCTAAAACATAATATATAAAAAGATGCACAAGTCTTGCAACCGTAAAGTAAATAAACCAAGTCGGTTAATTCAGTACCTACTTATTAAATACTATTTCTTTAATAACTGAGACGTTACATGTTCTGTTCTTGTATGTGGTGGTAGCACTAAAGCCCGTTCGTCGATACTTATGTTCCGTCTAAATAATAACATACTCAAAGGACAGAACTTAGATTTAATCATAGACATAAAATAATAAAATAATATTGTATTTTCATAGCTTTTAGGCTAAAGCTATATAAACTATTATAATAAGTTGCAATAACCAAACAAACTTTATTTATTTATTTTATTATATTTATGGGATTTTATTATATTTATTTAAATTGTTCAAGCGTAACAATTCTATTAAGTTAGTGTTAGTTAGAAATTATTAAAATGTATACCTACTACGAACGTATGACAACCTCCGTAGCGTAGCGGTATTTGGCTCGCCTTGAATCTCGGAGGTCGTGGGTTCGATCCCCACACCGGACATGAAATCTTTGTGTAATTTCTAAGATTTCTTTCCGGGTCTGGTTGGTTGAGGGACTACCCTCCGTGCTTCGGAAAGCACGTTAAGCCGTTGGTCTCGATTGTTATAACATCATCTATAACAACCGTATATCAAGGAATGGGCAGCAGCGTTTCCTTGTTTGGTACAACATAATACTGCGGTCACCAACCCGCCTGCCAAGCGTGGTGACTATGGCAAATACCCTACCTTGGGAGGAGGCCCATGTTCAGCAGTGGATGTCATACGGGCTGATGATGATGATACCTACTAGTTATAAAAGACTAAGGAAAATATTTTTCTATTACCTAACTTTCACCCAAATCCAATAAACCGACCCCGCATCGTTACAGCACACCTTAAATAAATTTAAATCGGTTTGAATCCATTGTAAGGGAAAAGGAAGGTAAAATATGTGAGGGTTTTGGAATAACCTTCATTATTTTTTAGCCGCCCTTGTAACGAAGTACAGCTTGTAACAGTACCTTACATTTGAATAAAATGAAGTTGAAAAGTAGCTTACCTTTAATTAAATGTTCAGACATTTTGTTTTATTTCCTTACTTTTTATTAATTAAAGGTTTAAAGTAATTAAAGTTTGTAAGTATATTATGTGGATGGGTGGATGTTTGTTTCTCTTTCCCACAATAATTACTGCGATGAAATTTTGGATGGAATAGGCTAGAACACATCAGCAGGTAAAATCGGAGCATAGCTAGTTATTTATAATAATATTTCAGTGTTCTTTAAATGTATGATTCACAGGTATATACCGTGATCATGAGTTAGGAAGCTCAAATGCCCAAAAGAAAGTATCGAAAAAAAATTGATACCTTTTTTAAACAATTTTATGATCTACAATTTTATCGAAAGTATTTTTATTTTTCCATGTAACGGAACGATCGGGAATTTTGATATATTGTTTTTAATTATGTTTTGAACAATTTTACTTACGTTCAGCTTGATGAGAATTTATGTACCTTTAAACTTTAATTTTTAATTCGACCGGACTATTAGAAGTATTCATTACATTTAGAAATTTACTTATAAATTTTTAAAACAACATCAACCTGTATTCACAGTCTTGGTTTTATTTTTACTTTCTTCATGAAGTTAATTCTTTTGTTCTTTGATGTAGCTGCGTTTATACAACACATGGCCTATACTCGAGGTAAAAATAAAAAGCGGTCAAGTGCGAGTTGAAATAAAGCTGCTATCAGATGTGGTAGTACAATAACAAGTTATTTTATATTTAAGACTAGATTTTGACATGTTCCTATGTTACTTTACTAAAAGAAATAGATTATAATAAGATTTGTAAGTCTCATTATCATCATCATCATCAGACCGTATAACGTCCACTGCTGAACATGGGCCTCCTCCCGTAGGGAGGGTATTTGCCATAGTCACCACGCTTGGCAGGCGGGTTGGTGACCGCAGTATTATATTCAAATGCACAAGGAAACGCTGCTGGCCATTCATTGGTATCCATACGCTTGTTCTAGACGATGGTATAAAAATCGAGATCAAAGACTGAACGTGCTGTTTGAGGCACTGAGGATGTCTGCCCTCAGTGCCTCAACCACCCGGAAATAATTCTTAGAATTTACACAAAGATTTCTGGTCCGGCATCGGGACCGAATCCATTTTTTTTTCTGATGTACTTACCCGTCGGTATCAACGAGGCTTTTGCGAGCTCCAGCCTTAATAAATGGTTTAAAAACTACAAACTAAGCAATAGGAAACTGAGCAAGAGGGCGCCCCCTGTGGGGCTTGGACCTCGGCTCAGGGCGGTCGCTGGCGATGAGATTGAGGGATTATGACTTTTAGTATTTTAGGGGAGGTTTGCGGACCAAATCCAAAAGCACATAATTACTTACGCCATATTATAAATATGAATCGATCCCTAAATAAAATAATATCCTTAAAAATTCCACGTTGACTACGCATCGTCGATATTAGCACATTCCATTTTAATATAAATATTGTGGACTAGTACTTCAGAATAGGGTGACCATCAATACCTGGGTCTACCTACAATTAAAATACAAGAAAATTATGATTAACACAAAAAGATTGTGTTCTATTTTTATAAAACTACGTTCCTGCGTGCGGTATTCGGTTCGCTTTAAATCGCGGAGATAGTAGGTTCGATCCACACATCATCATCATCATCATCAGCCCGTATGTCCACAGCTGAACATGGGCTTCCTCCCGACAGGGTATTTGCCATAGTCACCACGCTTGGCAGGTGGATTAGTGACCGCAGTATTATGTTTTATAATCTAAGCATTTACACAAAGATTTCTTGTCCGGCGTGGGGATCGAACCCGACCTCCTAGACTTAAAGCGAGCCAAATACCGCTACGCTACGGAGATTGTTATTTCATCACAAACTAATATATAATTTATATCACTTATTATGGCGATTAATATTGCGGCGCCCATTCGACTGTATGTCCTTTAGTATAATGGATAAGCAGCAGTATATGTGTTTTTTTTTTTGCCCGGGAGTAATGTATTTACGCATCCCCGTGCGCGCTGGCGGTGGGATATGTGGGACTCGCCCTCTCCATAGTGGTATACTAACTCATACCACGAGGAGAGGACCCTACACCACTAAAACCCCCCGGACACTCCTTCGATCCGCCTATGTTGGGGGCCGGGTACGCATGAACAATTCGGCATCCCGACGGCACCCGCGGTCAATATGGTACCGCGGGATCTCCTAGGCCACACTTACAGTGGCCCATTTGCCCAATTATAGGGACGCCCGGAGTGTAGAGGCGTCCCTACTCCTCATGATCCCTCAACGACCCTGGCTTGCCAAGATCCAAACCTTAAAGTATAAGTAAAGAGTTTGCCAAAACATGGTCACTCTACACATCGCTGAGTAATGAACTATTTGCGATCGTCACGGCGGCACGTCAGCATCCTACTTGAGATGTATTCCAGGAATTTCTACAGTAAACTATGGCCAACCTACTCACGTTAAACATCGAGTGTGTGATGAAAAGCTGACTTTAGTAATAACATCAACATTTCAATCTTTCGAATAGTTTTACTAACAAATTGTACTTCGAGAAATTTCGGAGAATTTTTTGCATGATTTGATTGATATCATAATCATTTATTTTATATGTATGGTGTTACTAGTTACCCGTCTCACTCTGCTCCGGTGGGTCGGAGCGTGATATTTTGTAACCTATATGTTAATCCAGATTATAAACTATCCGCGCGCAAAATTTCACCCAAATCCATTCAGTGGTTTTTGCGTGAAAAAGTAACAAACATACATACATACAAACTTTCGCATTTATAATATTAATAGGATAATTATCTGTCTATATGTCGCAGGGAAATGAGAATATCAGGAATTTCCCGAAATCCCGGTAGATGTCGAATATTCTTCTTACTAAAAGTATCTAGTGATATGACAAAACACCAATTTATCGTCTGTGATATGTCGTTTCACTAAACTAAATCTAGTAAAATATCAGTTCTGTCGTTTCAAATATTCGGTTCTGGCACTCCCCGGCCGCTGCCTTTATGCCAAACTATATTATGACAAAAAATGTTTGACGAAAAAAAGGGATCCCCTTTATTTCACTAGATTTAGTTTAGTGAAATGACATATTCCTGACTTTATATTAGTATTTTGTCATATCACTAGATACTTTTAGTAACAAGACTTAATAAACAACAATATTCGACATCTACCGGGATATCGTGATATCTCTAGGGATTTCGTGAAATTACTGATATCCTCATTTCCCTGCGACATATACATATAATAAAACTGTAGAGGTCGAAGGTCTGTACATAGGAAAAAAAGAAACGCTAAAAACCGAGGGGTCAACCATGTTAGATGTAAACTAGAACGCATCCAGATTTTTTTTATTTTTTTGTTTCTCTGTCTGTTTGTCTATTTGTACGGGCTAATCTCCGAAACTATTGAACAGATTTAAATGAAATTTTGCACCTTACATCCCCGGTCAACATTTTTAATCACAGAAAATTAATGAGTGCCCATGGGATAGTTAAAAACCGAAGGAATAACAAACAGCACACGGACAAAGCCGCGGGCATCCGCTAGTATAAAATATATCGTTATTTGTATGAGAAAATAAAAACATTTAATATAACTTTTTTATCTGCTTACAGCCGCGTTGTTCTCAATCCTGTTCGTACAGTAGAATAAACCACTGTTTTTTTTTTCGGACGGACCTATATAGTTAGCCCTGACGCTTTTGCTTCTTCACCGGGCATAAAGGCGAGCAGAGCTCCATGGTTTAAACACTACAAACTAAGCAAACTGCGCAAGAGGGCGTCCCCTGTGGGACTTGGACCTCGGCTCAGGGCGGTCGCTGACGGGGAGACTGATTAACGGATTATGGCTTTTTTTTCTTTAGGGGAGTTTTGTGCAACTGTCGCTCTACTTTACAGTTCGCGGGCCTCTCGGACTTCGGGTCTACGAGGGCATCGGAAGGTCCCTTCCGATGCCCTCGGAAGGCATCCGAGCCACAGTTCCGAGAAAAGTTTTAGCAAACTGTGGGTGGGGAGGGAATAATCCACTGAGTCTGTTTCGCCGTTCTTCTCAGTTACGCCCCAACTTACGATCCGGTTACGATCCGGTGGTAGCATTAAAGTGCGTCCGCCGTCGTTATATTATAAACTCATGGTCCACCTAAATAATGACAATTGTTCTAACCTTATATAGACAGAACAAGCTATTTGACACAATATAGTTTACTTAATAATAAACTAAGACGTTAAGACTAAAATATAATTAAAATAATAACTTAAATACTTGTTTAATTTGAAAATTTATATAATATAATAATTATCGATAATACCTAATACTCAAAACTAAATTATTATTTTGACTATTTGCAAGTGCCTGCGTGCGAATAGGTTTACGTACCTAAATAAAAATGACTTTTATTTTAATTTACAGTCAGCTGCAAAAAAAATTTTAACGGGAGTAAGAACGATATGAATAAGACTTCGAAAAAAATGTTTTGGTAAAGTAGCAAGAGCCTCATGGCTCAAGGCAACTATATTAATGTCAGTCCGAAAAAAAAGAGAAGCTGCTACCCGTTCTCTGTTAGGTTATACAATTGATATAGATGACGACGTTATAATAATCAGGACCATAGGTTTAACGTTGTGCTTTCCGAGGCACGTAATTGTTATTTTTATTTATTCGAGGAAACATCAATAAATAGACGAGCATGGCGCTCTTTTATTCTCTTTTCTTCAGAAAATCTCAAACAATAGCTAAACCATTGAGATTTAAAAGCCAGAAGGCAATAAAACACAAACAATTAATATTTAAAACAGTTGACGAAATGCAAATGTCGACGAGTTAGCGGCGCCATGTTTTCGACGATATTTCTAATACTATTTTAGTGCTTGGATTCTCTTCCATATTATAATTTATTTAACAACTAGCTTCCGTACGGTTTCATCCAAATAACTCCCGTTTTCGTAAAAAATCATCATCATCATCAACAGCCCGTTTACGTCCACTGTTGAACATAGGCCTCCTCTTAACAGACCTTGGCAAGCCAGGATCGTAGAGGGATATTGCCATAATCACCACGCTTGGCAGACGGATTGGTAATCACAGTAAGAAGTAAACTTTAAGCTAACAGATGCTGCTGCCCATCCATCAGCCATATGTCCCTTAGTCGCCTTTTACGACACCCATGTCCTCCACATGGGGTGGTCTATTCTAAGCCGGAAACCACACGGCAATCGTAAAAAATAATAATAATAAAATATAGCCTATAGACAACCTCCGTAGCGTAGCGGTATTTGGCTCGCCTTGAATCTTGGAGGTCGTGGGTTCGATCCCCACACCGGACAGGAAATCTTTGTGTAAATGCTAAGATTTGGCTGCTGCCCGTTCCCTGGAATACGCTTATTTTAGATGATGTTATAACAATCGGGATCAACGGCTTAACGTGCTTTCCGAGGCACGGAGGGTAGTCCCTCAACCAACCAGACCCGGAAAGAAATCTTATAATTTACACAACGATTTCTTGTCCGGTGCAACCCACGACCTCCGAGACTTAAAGAGAGCCAAAAACCGCTACGCTACGGAGGTTGTCACATTATTGGATTATTGAATTTTGTTCTTATGGCACAAAATTCAATAATCCAATAATCAAATATCGCACGCATGGAGAAATTCGAAATCAAACTATCCCGCTCAAACTCAATATTAATCTGTTCACAACCGCAGAACCAACAGACAAACCTCACCTTTCTATTATTAGATACCCAAATATGAATAATTCAATTGCTCTTCCACCTAGTTTCATTTGAAACGTTCACGCCGGACGAAAGTTATTGCGCGGGAGGAATCTGTTTAAAATCATTTTTGAAACAACTTGGACAATCCGATTAGGAATTGAAATTTTCGAGGTGTTAAGGATTAAAACACCGGCCAAGTGTAAGTCTGACTCGCGCACGAAGGGTGCCGTACCATTTTCAAGTCTTACATGTTGTAGTTATTGATATCGAGCAAAAGAGGGCAAAAAAATCAATCAAATCGGAAGCAATCCGGCCCCACGACGGTACCGGCGGCCAATATGGCGCCGCGGGTCCACCTGGGCCACACTGACTGTGGCCCATTTGCCCAGTTATAGGGACGCCCGGAGTGTGCAGGCGTCCCTTCTCCTCATGGGTTGGCCTCGAAGGGAGCGGGGCCCATGTGCCGAGCCTAGGGCGGCAGGCGGCGGATTGTTGTATGGGAGCCGATTAAATATTTATTTTATTTTATTTTTAGTATTTGTTGTTATAAGGGCAACAGAAATACATCATTTGTGAAATTTTAACTGTCTAGCTATCGCGGTTCATCGCGGTTCAGCATGGTGACAGACAGCGAAGTCTTAATAATAGGGTCCCATTTTTATCCTTTGGGTACGGAACCCCATCCTTTTTTACTCTTTATCAATACTTGAGAAGGGCACGTAAACCTTCGAACGCAAGTCCGACTCGCACTTGGCCAATTTTTTTTTAAAGATCTTTGCTTGTATCCTATATATATTTATTACGTATTCATACACTCATTTTGAATTAAAGAAACATTTCAATCAACTACCTTTTATCGACAACGTCTATTATTGACAACCTCCGTAGCGTAGCGGTATTTGGCTCGCTTTAAACCTCGGAGGTCGTGGGTTCGATCCCCACGCTGGATTGGAAATCTTTGTGTAAATTCTAAGATTTCTTTCCAGGTCTAGTTGGTTGAGAGACTACCCCCCGTGCCTCGGAAAGCACGTTAAGCCGTTGGTCCCGATTATAACATCATCCATAATAATTGTATATCGACTCGAGAAGAAGAATTGTATATCAAGGAACGGCCAGCAGCGTTTCCTTGTGTGGTAAAAGAAGCGCCTGCCAAGCGTGGTGACTATGGCAAATAACCTACCACGGGAGGAGGCCCATGTTCAGCAGTAGACGCTGTACGGGCTGATGATGATGACCTATTATCGTTGTAGAGAACCAGTTGGTAGTGTTTCTCCACAGAAAATGAAGATCTTCTTTGCCGAGAGAGGTGGTGGTGACCGATGCGACGGCCGTTTGCTATCGTTCAGATCTTGTATATTGTTACGTGAGAATTGGCTTGCAAACTCGTGTTGCGCGATACAGGTTAGTTGGGATGCTAGGCGCTAGATGGCGCTGGCGGTCGCCTCCTTCTGTAGACAAGTAATGTCACAGAAGGAGGCCGCGGAGCGGGAGAGGGAAGAAGATCCCACCGACCACCCGCTCCGCAGACCTGTCCTGTTGGCCGTCGGCGGCGGGCTGAAACCCGCCGCCTACCGCCACATGGCACATGGGCTCCGCTCCCTTTGAGGCTGACTTATGAGGAGTAGGGACGCCTCTACACTCCGGGCGTCCCTATTATTTGGAAAATGTGCCACTATAAGTGTGGCCCAGGAGATCCCGCGGTGCCATATTGGCCGCGGGTGCCGTCGGGGGGCCGGATTGCTTATAGGTGTCCGGCCCCCGCCAACGGCGGATCAAAAGAGTGTCCGGGGCGTTTTAGTGGTGTAGGGTCCTCTCCTCGTGGTATGAGTTAAGCATACCGCGCTATGGAGAGGGCGAGTCCCACATATCCCACCGTCAGCGCGCGTATACGCTGCAGCGGCGGTGGGAATGCGTAAATGCATTACCCGGAGGCATGTAAAAAATATTTTAACAAATAAAATTCATTTGTTGAATGAGTATTTAAACGATAATTTTTCCAAATTTAAGTAATCTAAAACAATTTTGTGATGTAATTATTTTACTTACTCGTAATATTTGAACTGAAACAATTTAATTACTATTTTAACAAGAAGAATAATATCTTAAAATATTTTTAATTTTTTATATACCCATAGCAATGTGAATCTATAATTTTAAGTATCTCACGTTTCATTTTGCATGCCTTACGGTAAAATCACTTGAAACATGGACCTACATTTCATAACAACATTGTTAGGTACAGTGTTTTCTGCAAAAATAAATGATATGATTTGATTTGACAATAAATAAAAAACAAAAAGCGCTAGATGGCGCTGTTAGTTATCTTGTAATTTGTGCGACAGTTTACGTAATGTCACAGTTGGTACAAAATACGCAATAGCAATAGCAATTAATAAAATGCATTTTTTATCGCAGCACAAATATTTGTCTAATCCAATAATTTCACAGATTCTCGTCCTACGTACAGTTACATAACCGGCCAGTGGGCAGTATGACTAATCGACCTTCTGCAACAGGTGGTTAGCAGATGCATTGTTATCATGTACCGACAGCAAAATGATATATCTTAATCCTAATCTATTGTGACGTTGTAGTGGGTAATCTCTAGATATACTGAACCGATTTTAAAAATTCTTTTACCAATAGAAAGCCACGTCATTTGAGTGTCATAGGCTATATTTGAAGTTAAATTTTCAACGAGAACGGGATCTACGCCGGTACAATCTATACTTATATTATAAAGCTGCAGAGTTTCTTTGAACGCGCTGATCTCAGGAACTATTGGTCCGATTTAAAAAAATCTTTCAGTGTTGGATAGTCCATTTATTGAGAAAGGTTATAGGCTATATTTTAAGAAGTTCCCACGGGGACAGGAGCTACGCGGGTGAAACCGCGCGCGGGAAGCTCGTATTATATACGCGAAATTTTGTGACTAAGGATGTATGCACGTTTGTTACTCTTTCAAGCAAAAATGACTGAACAGATGCGGCTAAAAGTTTGCACGAGGATAGTTTGTAAGCTAGATTAACATATAGGCTATAAAACAGCACATTCCGATTTACTGCAGCAGAGTAAAGTGGGTAAACGCGGGGCGCAGCTAGTATGTAGTACATTTATAATAAAACACGGTGTACGTGAAGGCTTCAAAAGTTGGATAAAAATGGAGCCAAAATCGGTTACGGCAGAAAGTTTTTATGATCTAAATTAAACCAAACTTAATATATCTCACTAGATAATATATATTTAGATATATATATATATATATATATATTTAATTCCGCTTAAATATATATAGGTACCTTAATGCTGGCATGCACTTTTTGCACCGCAAACACTATTCACTATATGCAATAAGGACAATAACTGTTGCTCGCTACGCGCAATAGCGTTCTACTCGTCAAAACCACCTTTACGATGCTTCGTGGAGGAGTGAGGTCTCCGCCTTTTTTGCGGCCGGAAGTGCGTTGTAAATATTCACAATAAAATGAAATTATATAATTATTTTGTTGACGTTACACTAATTTGTTCATTGCATATTCATACAAAATGAACGCTATACTGGCGGATATATGTATGCATATATGCGTCAATTTAGAGAGATAAAACATCTGACCCATAGTACTTACAACATAGAACTTCGGCCAGCATAGGCTTCAGCCTTATTAAATGGTTCATAAACTACAAATTAAGCAACCTGCACAAGAGGGTACCCTCTGTGGGACTAGGAACTAGGCTCAGGACGGTCGTTGTTGGAGAAAACCCAAATCCCCAATACCTGAAAGCCCAATCCTGAGAGGATTTGGCTTTCAAATTGGCAGACAGGTTAATTGAGGGTTATTGCCATAAACACCACGTTTGACAGGTGGATTAGTGGTTGCAGTAAGATAGTGAGGATTCTTTAGTTGATAGGTGCTACTGCTCATCCATCAGTTGTATCTCCCATAGACACCTCTTACGCCACCCATGGGAGGACATCATCATCATCATCATCAGCCCGTATAACGTCCACTGCTGAACATGGGCCTCCTCCCGAGGGAGTGTTTGCCATGGTCACCACGCTTGGCAGGCGGGTTAATGACCGCAGTATTATGTTGTACCATACAAGGAAACGCTGCTGCCCGTTCCTTAATATAGGTACGATTATTATAGATGATGTTATAAAAATTGGAACCAACGGCTTAACGTGCTTTCCGAGGCACGGAGGGTAGTCCCTCAATCAACCAGACCCGGAAAGAAATCTTTGAATTTACACAAAGATTTCCTGTTCGGTGTGAGAATCGAACCCACGACCTCCGCGATTTAAAGCGAGCCAAATACGCTACGGAGGTTGTATGGACATGGAGTGGTCTATTCTAAGCCGTAAAACATCTAGATACTTACATATTGTACTTTAAAATATTATAGTCATAACATTTATAATAAAACTGTATATTTTTAATCTGCTTTGTAGTTAAGCCTTCGTAAGTCTGAGATCAAACATCGCGGTTGAAACGCTGTCCTTTTTTTTTATCACGGATCCGATAGCTAAAAGCCAATACGAATTAGATACATTTAAGCATTTAGCAGAAAAAAAAATCGTGGTCTTATATTTAGATTAGATTAATAATCTAAATATAGGACCACGATTTTTTTTTTATATTTAGCTTCTCCATATGCGGTTTCTCACGCGTATTCAAGTTCTCCAGTTCCCGAGGAAACTTTATAATTAAATAAAACCTATGTCACTCCTAGACCTAACCTAGCATTGTTATGGTGAAAGAATTGTAAATTAAGACCAGTAGTTCTAGAGCCTATACAATGCAAACAAACAATCATATCTAAACGGAAGCGGCCTTAGCCCAATGGCTAGTGCGTCGGACTTGTGATCTTGAGGTCGCCGGTTCGAACCCCACCCATTGCACTACCAACGTGAACCCACTCGTAACACAAGTAGCTTAGCATGAAGGTTTAACAAGAATACTAGTAGACCGCAAAACTCTACTAGTAAACTAATAAAAAAAATAAAAATACAGACACCGTGATTTTTTTACGTAACACCATTAGTTTGATGTTTTGCGACGATTTTCGTTCGATAGCTGCTCCTTTTTTCCGTAGGATATTAGTGTAGTAAGCCACGAGGCTTTTACTACTTCACCGGGCATAAAGGTGAGCAGAGCTCCAGCCAAGTTTAAACACTACAAACTAAGCAACCTGCGCAAGAGGGCGTCCCCTGTGGTACTTGGACCTCGGCTTAGGGCGGCATAAAAGTGAACCGAGCTCCAGCCTTATTAAGGCGACTATAGCTATCAATGACCTTGGCCGTCAGGGCGGGGCTTAGGCGCTATACCCGCGCGCACACCACTCCCCGCGCTGATCAAAGAATAGGCAGAAGCGCAGAAGTGCGCGCTATTCGGTCAGTATTATTGCCTACACGCTAAAGACTCTCAGAGACTCAGATGTGCAAGGCCGCCCGGTATTATAGCAGAATAAAGTGCAGGGTTGGATGGATTTACTAACTACCGTATCAATCACAGATAAAGATGACACAAGTATCACGATCTGTATGAAAACCAAGCGTGCCATTTTTTGAATACCTATTATGACGTCACAAGCACTATTTAGTGATGGCAAAATCAAATCTATTCAAAGACGCCGCCGCGTAAGGCAATAAAATAAAATTCCTGCCTTATAAGGCAGTTAGGAATATATTATGTTTTTTACAAAATTGTTAGTATTTCGTAATGCTGGTGTATACTTTGACCTACTGACTACTGTCTGTGACTGTTTTTGTTGTTCAACTGTCTAAAATAAATTTCTTGAGTTGTAACGTTGGTTGTTTTAAGCATATTACTTGTTCATCATTGATTACATGGGGAAAGCTAAAAAAGTCACGAAACGGTACGATTATTTATTAAAATTGACTACATAAGAAGTACTTATATAATACAAAATCATTTTTATTTATTTATTTACTCTATGTACACACATAACATGACAAAGAAAAATATTAAAATACAAGAAAAATGATAAAAAAAATTTAAAATAAAAGAATCATAGTACAAAGGTACTGCTTATTTCTAATGAAATTTCTTCCAGCAGATCATTCGTCTGTTTCCGAAATCGACTCTCGAAAATCGATTTGTGTTGCATAATAATAATAATATGATAAACAGCACTACAACGGTAAAATTGTCAAAATTTCCTGTACTACAAAACCGAAGCGATATACGATAACATCGCTTATTTAAATATTCATCACTTGTTAAAACAAAACCTCTCATCAACCGCTCCAAGTAAAAGCCGCAATGTAATACGAATGTTTTGTTCTTCTCAAATTTAGTATTACCAGGTATTACTGAGGGTATTATACTAAAAATTGCTAAGAATAATTGTTTTTTAAATTAATTACGCATAATATCACAAACTAACTTACTGATGGAAGGACACGTTTACTTTATTTTTTTATATAATTTTAGTACATTGCTAATACATCGTTAGTAAAACCAAACAAAAGAAGAAATAACGCATTTCATCATTACCATCACCATCAGTTCCAACGGTTTGTTTACAAAATGAACTAAAATACTCGTACAGTCACCGGCACCAATATCTGACACATAGTAAAGCGTGCATAAATATCTGATACGACTGTAGCAGATGTTAATGCAGGTGACTGTAACTATATCAAATTTTAAGATTTCACGCAACTTCTCGCAAATCCCGGTAGATTTAGTAGGTAGTTGTAGGAACTCTGTGTGATGTCCTGACGAAAAAGTACACCTGATGTGGACATTTGCAATCTCTCTCTGGGTAGGTATAGTGGGGAAGGTAAATTAGGCAGGTACTTACATTTATGCGTGCATTTTCAGAGCCTTTTTAGCCGCATTTTTCTTTGATGCAGATTTTCTTGGCATTTTTACCTAATTACAATATCTACAAATATAATCATCATCATCAGCCACCAAGGTCTCCATGAGCCCTTTCAAATGAGTCCCAACACGATGGTTCTACGTAGTACCGTCACTGAGATCCTATACCCACCTTCGGAGTCCACCATCAGGTAAGTGACATCATCAATCACCAAGGTCTCCATGAGCCCTTTCAAATGAGTCCCAACACGATGGTTCTACGTAGTACCGTCACTAAGATCCTATACCGACCTTCGGAGTCCACCATCAGGTAAGTGACATCATCAGTCACCAAGGTCTCCATGAGCCCTTTCAAATGAGTCCCAACACGATGGTTCTACGTAGTACCGTCACTAAGATCCTATACCGACCTTCGGAGTCCACCATCAGGTAAGTGACATCATCAGTCACCAAGGTCTCCATGAGCCTTCTAAATGAGTCCAAACACGATGGTTCTACGTAGTACCGTCACTGAGATCCTATACCCACCTTCGGAGTCCACCATCAGGTAAGTGACATCATCAATCACCAAGGTCTCCATGAGCCCTTTCAAATGAGTCCCAACACGATGGTTCTACGTAGTACCGTCACTAAGATCCTATACCGACCTTCGGAGTCCACCATCAGGTAAGTGACATCATCAGTCACCAAGGTCTCCATGAGCCCTTTCAAATGAGTCCCAACACGATGGTTCTACGTAGTACCGTCACTAAGATCCTATACCGACCTTCGGAGTCCACCATCAGGTAAGTGACATCATCAGTCACCAAGGTCTGCATGAGCCTTCTAAATGAGTCCAAACACGATGGTTCTACGTAGTACCGTCACTGAGATCCTATACCCACCTTCGGAGTCCACCATCAGGTAAGTGACATCATCAATCACCAAGGTCTCCATGAGCCTTCTAAATGAGTCCAAACACGATGGTTCTACATTGTACCGTCACTGAGACCCTATACCCACCTTCGGATCCACCATCAGGTAAGTGACATCATCAGTCACCAAGGTCTCCATGAGCCCTTTCAAATGAGTCCCAACACGATGGTTCTACGTAGTACCGTCACTAAGATCCTATACTGACCTTCGGAGTCCACCATCAGGTAAGTGACATCATCAGTCACCAAGGTTTCCATGAGCCCTTTCAAATGAGTCCAAACACGATGGTTCTACGTAGTACCGTCTCTGAGATCCTATACCCACCTTCGGAGTCCACCATCAGGTATGTGACATCATCAGTCACCGAGGTATCCATGAGCCCTCTAAATGAGTCCAAACACGATGGTTCTATGTATTACCGTCACTGAGATCCTATACCCACCTTCGGAGTTCACCATCAGGTAGGTGACATCATCCATCAGTCACCTAAGTCTCCATCCTTAATCGAACGAAATTCTCAAGATAGCTATAACGAAAGTGACTGCACCGGTGGCTCAGTGGTTACGATAGTTGCCTCTGAGACCTGGTGTTCTGGGTTCGATTCCCACCCGGGACAATTATTTGTGTGAACCACAAATAGTTTTTCTGAGTCTGGGTGTTCTTTGTGTCCGTGAAATGAATGTTTGTAAAGTCCCCCGCGACACAGGTATTTATTACCCTAGTGCGGGAGTTGTCTTTTTAAAATAAAGAAAAGAAAAGAAAACGATAAAAAATAAGCACCATGAAAATAATTTATTTAGTGGATAGGTAGTTAGTTAGGTACCTACTTGGTACAAATAGTTTTGGAGAGCTCGGCCTCGCTTCACTTTACATTATTCTTGTATTTAGGCATAGTCGGGCTTATTCTATGATCGGTTCAAAAAACAAAACGTAATTACAATCTACTTTATATATATTTACAACCTTTATTTCTATTCTTATTTTACGAAATATTTATATTTGTACTATTTACAATATGATTTCATTCAAAAATCACTTAAAAGGTGAACTTTTTAGGTTTTATTTGAAAAAAATAACACGCGTATAGTCCACCCGTCACAAGTGTCGTACAGACACTGAATGTGTACGCGTCACAGGCGTTGCGGGGGTGCTTCTCGCGGGGTACTGGTGATATTTCAGGTTTTTATTTATTATTCAAAACTTGTAAGAGAAATAAGAAATATAAACAATACAAATTGTTAAATACGTCATTACATATTTTTTGGTAAAAAAATCATACCAAACTATTGTGCCGTTACAGAGAAAATTTACAATTTAGTTTGTAAAAGGACCTATTTACTACGATTTTTTTCCAAAATTTGGGAAAGTTTATTACAATTTTAAACAATACAATCTATTTGTGATGACCTTAACTATAACATATATTTTTTATATGGAAATCGCACAAAAGGATTCATCTACAAATTACTTTAAACATGCGGTGGTTTTGGGATTTGAGCGATATAGTCCCCTTAAATCGTTTCTATACTACAAACTAAGCAACCTGTGCATGAGGGCGCGCACGCACTCTCTTCTTCGGCTGATCGGATAGAGTGGATTATGTGTAGTGGTGTTAGTTTCTTGCAGATTTCACATATATCAGCAAGATCATTTGGTTTAAAATCATCAGCGGTTAGTTGGCGTTTCAACCGCAGCTTCCAAACCCTGCCTATGGAAACAATAGACTCTATAATCTCTAGAGTACTGATTAAAACGGCCTTGCTGCACTGCTAATCTCTACATAGAGACACACAAACGTAATGTACGTACTTGTATGTAGAGTCGTACGTTTAGATTCACAATTAACTCTTTGTGCGGTCGCCTTTGTAGTTTTATTTTAATGTTACAACTATTTTTATTGCAATTTGTACGTGTTATAAACACGTACAAATTGCATGCGCTTCTTAGATATGTGTGGAATATTACTAACTCATTCACTTCTACTTCATAACATCATTAATAATAAATTTTAAAGCGGCTGTAGCCCAATGGCTGTGGCGTCGGACTTATGCTCTTGAGGTCGCAGGGTCGAACCCCACCCATTGCACTACCAACGTGAACCCACTCGTAACACAAGCATTTTAGCTTAGCACGAGGGGTTAACAAGAATACTAGTAGACTGCAAAACCCTGCTAGCAATCTTTTTAGCAAAAACAAAAAAAACATTATCAGATCGTATAACGTCCACTGTTGAAAATGGACCTCCCACGAAGGGGAAGTTGCCATTGTCACCACAGTTGACGATCCGGTTGGTGACCGCACCATTATGTTTTAACACTCAAGGAAAGCTGCTGCCCGTTTCCTGGTATACGCTTGTTATAAAACATTCGGACCAATGGCTTAACGTTGTCACGTGCACGCATGGTAGTGCCTCAATCAACCAGAACCGGAAATTTTGTCCGGCGTGGGGATCGATCCCACGACCTCCGAGACTCATATATGTCACGGAGGTTCTCCATTCAGTCTACAGTCAGTATTGACTTCTTTTATTTAAGTCTACACTTTTGCGACTGTAGATTTCAACGTAATTATCAAAAAACACATACAATTCAGTTCGCTGACGCAATTTAAATAAGTTTTTATTTGGTCAAGTTACCACGGTGTTGTTTAAACCCGTAGCACCATTTCATACTTTGTAAAACGCGCTTTACAGCTTGCTTAATACATTCTATCCGACCCGCCGGAGAAGAGCCCGCAAACGCGACGCGTCCCCCCTCGTCCTCCTGACCCTTAGTTTGCAAAGAACCATCCGCTGGCCTCGTAGACCCGAAATCCGAGAGGTCCGCGAACCGTAAAGTAGAGCGACAGTTGCACAAAACTCCCCTACTCTCATTGCCAGCGACCGCCCTGTGCCGAGGTCCAAGGGCGCCCTCTTGCTCAGATTGCTTAATTTGTAGTTTTTAAACCATTCACGCCTCTTTTTGGGGTAGGTAGAGACCACTACCTTCCACTTGCTACGATCTTGACATACCACTTTCGCGTCTTCTACATTCATTAATCTCCTCATGCATGCCCTTCGGTTTACGGTACTTTTGACCTGTCCTTTCTTAAGAACGTCCTCGATTTAAGCGTGGAACGTCCGCCTTGATCTTCCCCTTTTAACACTTCCGTTCACATTCGCCCTGTGAATTCTACTTGTTAGTCCTCCTTTCATTCATTCTCTCTTTCTTTGCTTCATATATACTCTAAGTATTCAAGGGATCTGTTTTATGCCAGATGATCTCAAGATTGAAGCAAGATGATCTACATGAGGAAGTAACGCGGATCACAAGCACTGCTTTGTTTACGTTATCATTAGAGAATGCAGGGGTTCGACATTTTGGGCTGTTAACATTGCTATTCATGATTCTAGTTAGAATAGAATAAACATTTATTTCTCTCATCACAAACTTTGGTAGTTTGGTTACTTACAATTTTCTCCTTTTGGTCCTTAGTTTGCAAAGAACCTTTTGATGCCCTCGTAGACCAGAAGTCTTTGTAAAGAAGAACGAAAGTTGCACAAAATTTCCCTAAAAATCTATAGTTATCATTCCTTAACAGACTACCCTGTGTCAAAGTCCAAACCCCACAGGTGGCACCCTCTTGCGCAGTTTGCTTAGCATTTTAACCATTTAGAAAGGCTGGAGCTTTACTCGCCTTAATGTCCGGTGAAGTAGTAAAAGCCTTGGGGCTAACTTCGTCTGTCCGTCCGAAAAAAAAACAATTATCTGCATACATTTTGGTAGTTTGCAACCAGATTCAAGAGAGACTGGTATATTTACTTGCTGTAGCCTCGACCGACAAATTCTAGAAAATACTTACATAACTTTTTTGATTTTTTTTAAGGCAACTGTCGCACTAAAGATATAATGCCCTGTGTCGTGGTGGACTGTACAAACACGTAATTCACGGACACAAAACACATTTAGCTTGTACACTTTGTTTTAACAACTTTAAAGTTAATTAATAACACTAATAGTACTTGAGCATTTAAGAAAACATATGTGACAGTATCATTGGATAACAGTAAGTAAATAAGTTTAACTGTCATTATATAGTATTATACATATAAACCTTCCTCTTGAATCCCTCTATCTATTTAAAAAACCGCATCAAAAGCCGTTGCGTAGATTTAAATAAATAATAGGGATATAGGGACAGAGAAAGCGACTTTGTTTTATACTATGTAGTGATTCTTGTAATATGTATGTACTGTAATAAGTAGTAAAGTATGTACTTCTATAATTAGATAATATAAAGATAAGATTATTATTATATCTTATATATACCTAAGTAGTATATATTTTATTATTATGTATTATAAATGATTGAATAATATTGAATATCATACTTCTATTCACCACAGAAAGTGCACCTACCATGTTTTTCTCTGCATCGCCCAATGGTTGACTGGTAGAAAATGCCTTTGGCATTAAGTCACGCACTGTACAACTTTGTGCAAGAAGTTTTTAATAAAAAAATAAGCCTGCACTGGCTATGGTTTCGAATCCCATCTAGGACAATTATTTGTAAGAACCACCGTGGGCTAGCTAATTTAAAATAAAGCTAGTTTAAAATAAAACATTCGAAAATCAAATAATTTCTCCCACATGTTTCCTACCCCTGTCCCAACGCTAGGGGCAGATGTGCCACACGTGTGCGCGCACGAGTCAACAACACTGTTGTTGAGTGAATGTGCCCGTAACATCACGCCTCACGGTAAAGGGTAAACAGAACCCATCGGTCATTAGCATGGAAGGTGTTAATGACATTAGCAGACGGCGAGACAATAGTTCCGATTCAATGGAGGTAGATGGAGCATGAATCCTTAGACCTAGTATGTACGAGCTTTTATTTTGACAGAATTATTTAATTTTTTGTACAATGACTACTATTAGGCATTTTCTAGTACTAGTCAAACATAGGGTGGTGCAGAGAAAAAGTGATAGGTGCACAGAAGTAGTTGATAATTAAATTTACTACCGTAGATAAGTAAAATAACATAATATATATGACTAAATTCTAATAATACATATATAAAAGGTATGAAAAATAAATGGTTGTTTGTACCGTAGACCGGAGTTAATTTGACATTCTGGGTAACTTTGACCGTGATGGTGAAACGAAATCTGAAGGGAGAAAAAATGACATGAGGAAATGTGCTCCAGAAACTAAAGCCGGTGAATTTAGTAAAGAGATTCTCCTACCATCAAATACGAGTACATTTCAAAGTCAATACCCTGAATGTCAAAGAAACCCCAGTTGACCGGTACCCCTAGATTTGATCCCCACGTTACCCCCGGCCTTCGTATAGATACTATAGTATGGAGTATAATTTAATGATTGAACTAACAATAAAATAAATAATATAATTTGGCTATATTTTTATGTTGAAATTCCTGTTGTAATCATTATTAATTGTATGTGTACCATGGAACCGGCAGCATCGTTTCCTTGTGTATTAACAACATAATAATGCGATCACCAACCCGCCTGCCAAGCGTGGTGACTATGGCACATCTATGACAATCGTATACCAAGTAACCGGCGGCATCGTTGTTTTGTGTATTAACAACATAATAATGCGGTCACCAACCCGCTTGACAAGCGTGGTGACTATGGCAAAAGCCTCCTAGAGAAGTGAATGTTATACGGACTAGTGGTGATGCCCGAAGTGTTTCTTCAAATCTTTAGGGTACCGTTTCTCCAAAAGACAACACGAAATCCTTATAAAATCATGCCATTGTTCATTTGCAAGCTGGTTAAACCAAAACCTATAAGATACTTCGACTCTAAGGCCCCTCGCCCACGGCGACTTTTTGCAGCGATGCGATGATGTCACGCGTTTGCATCGATACAGTCGGTCATTAGCTGTGTGCTATCGCCCACATAACCACGATTCAGTCGCAATGCTGTTGCGCGTTTACGAAACGCGCGACTGCATCGCTGCAAAAAGTCGGCGCGGGCGAGGGGCCTAAGTGGAAAAAAAAATTGAAAACGGTTCATTTTTAGGGTTCCGTAGCCAAATGGCAAAAAACGGAACCCTTATAGATTCGTCATGTCTGTCTGTCTGTCTGTCTGTCTGTCCGTCCGTATGTCACAGCCACTTTTTTCCGAAACTATAAGAACTATAATGTTGAAACTTGGCAAGTAGATGTATGTTGTGAACCGCATTAAGATTTACACACAAAAATAGAAAAAAAACAATAAATTTTGGGGTTCCCCATACATAGAACTGAAACTCAAAAATTTTTTTTTCGTCGAACCCATACGGGTGGGGTATCTATGAATAGGTCTTCAAAAATGATGTTGAGGTTTCTAATGTAATTTTTTTCTAAACTGAATAGTTTGCGCGAGAGACACTTCCAAAGTGGTAAAATGTGTGTCCCCCCCCCCTGTAACTTCTAAAATAAGAGAATGATAAATGTAAAAAAAATATATGATGTACATTACCATGCAAACTTCCACCGAAAATTGGTTTGAACGAGATCTTGTAAGTAGTTTTTTTTTAATACGTCAAAAATCGTAAACCGCAATTTAGCTTTCATTCAATCAAAGTTACAACGAACTACAAGAACTTTTATACTATGTTACTTGTTGTATTCTTGATATCAAAAATAAGGTAGGCACTTGCAACTAGTACGGAACCCTTCGTGCAAGAGTCAGACTCGCACTTAGCCGGTTTTTTATTATATCGACGGTTAAAAGGTAATAGGGTATAAGCGACAAAAATCAAATTGTTCAGGAGAGCAGTTTAAAGTTTTAGAAAGTTGAAAAATCGACATAACTTTTTCATTTATTGACATATTGTGAAAATGCAAACAATTCTAGAATCAATAAAAATAGAAGCATTAATTGGCACTCATATTAACTTCATTCGGCGTTGTTTTATGTGATTTTATGTCGCTTAGATCAATTGATCGTATTTTTCTTGTGAAGTAATACGGCATAAGTCGCATTAACACAGTACAAAACTCAGAGTAAAGAAGACTAAGCTACATTTGATATTCTTATACCAATAGGTAATAGGGCATAAATGCCATGACTCTAGTATAACTTAAATGAGTAAAAAAGCATAAATGACGATTTGAATCATTATACCAAAAGGTAAAGGGGTGTAAAATACAATGCTTAGCAAAAATATCGTGAGGATGTCAGACATTAGCGACATTGTAAGTGGGTTGAAAAAAGGGTAATGTGGTACTTCTACACATCAAGATTTCTATACCAAGAGGAAAACAGGGACATCCAACATAGATTTACATACATTTAGTTGGTAACTATGTGGTAACGTGAATTTAACAATACATCCTAAAAATAATAATTATATTCACAATCAACACGCTTCTCCTTTAAAATGTTAGACATCATCATTTATTAGGTTATAAAAATATCAAATCGATGGATTTAACAAAAAAAATGATAATCATCATTCATCATCATTTTAGCCGTAGACGTCCACTACTAGACATAGGCCTCCCTCATAGATCTCCAGTTTCTACGGTTGGAGGGCGGCCTGCATCCACCATAATCCCGCGGCCTTTACCAGGTCATCCATCCATCTAGTTAGTGGACGTTCTACGCTACGCTTGCCGATCCGCGGTCTCCATTCTGTTCTCCGTGCTATATGGCCTGCCCATTGCCACTTCAACGAACTAATCCGTTGAGCTATGTCGGTAACCCGCGATCTTCTACGTATCTTCTCATTTCTGATTTGATCTTATCGCGATTGGAGCATAGCTCTCTCAATAACTCGTTGAGCGACTCTGAGTCAGTTCATAAGGCCTATAGTGAAGCACCACGTTTCGGATCCATAGGTCATCACTGGCAACATGCACTGGTTAAATTCTTTCATCTTTAGGCATTGAGGTATTTTGGACGAAAACGTTGCGAAGTTTCCCGAACGCTGCCCATCCGAGTTGGATTTGGCGATTGACCTTTTCGAAGTTGGACCTACCTAATTGGACTGTCTGTCCTCAGTATACATACGCGTCAACAACTTCAAGAACCGTATAGGTACTCAACCATAATAGGGGTAGGCACAACATGGACGTTAGACATGATTTTAGTCTTGTCCTGTGACCTACCTGTTGGGAGACTCGGTTGAGGTGAATTCTTCCATCGACTTTACCATGACCACGATATCATCAGCGAATAGAAAGATGTATTAGCCGTTGATGTCGATGCCTAGTGCTTTCTAATTCAGAAGTTGGAAGGTGTCTTCCAAAGTGGTCGTAAACAGTTTTGGAGAAATAACGTCTCCCTTACCCTTACGCCTCTTTTCAGTGGAATCGCCTTCGAACTCTGTTCTTGTACTCGGAACGACATTGTGGCGTTTCGATACAAGCACTTCAACACTTCGATATACCGATAGTCGATACGGCATCGATGAAGCGACTCAAGTACGGCCCATGTTTCGACCGAATCAAAGGCTTTCTCGTAGTCGACAAACGCTAAACAGAGCGGCAAGTTATACTCTTCGGTCTTCTGCATAATTTGCCGCAGCGTATGTATGTGGTCCATGGTACTATTGCCTTTTCGGAACCCGGCTTGTTCGGGAGATTGGAAGTCATCAAGCCGTCGTTCGAAGTGATTTGCAATAAGCCTGGAGAACAGCTTATAAACATGACTTAAAAACGAGATGGGCCTGTAGTTCCTTAAACAACAATGTAGTTCTTAAATAACAACACCACCTTTTGTTCCATTATTCAGGCGTGGTACCTCCGAGCAAGGTGCTTCTGAAGGACTTTAAGTACCGGTGATTCACCCGCTTTCAGGAGCTCTGACGTGATTCCGCCCTCACCCGGCGCCTTGTTGTTCTTTAATTGTTTCAAGGCAATGCTTATCTCGAAAAGGCTGATGTCCGGGATATCCTCGGTAACGTGTCGGGTCAGTTTGCCTCTTGGGTACAGACCCAAGAATGTTTCCAGGGCGGCTACAGAGCCGCACTGGAAACAGGCTTGGTGACTGAAGCGTAGAGTAGAACTTTTCCACTTCCCTTAACACATCCGGTTTTGTCGACGCAAGACTTCCATTATTCCTCTTCAGCTTTGCCATCTGGCTTTGCCCAATATACATATCTCTTGCAAACACTTTGGAGTCCTGATTACGTTCTATCATATCTTTAATACGGGACGTATTAAAGCTACGAATATCGTGGATCCACAAGGATTTTTTATTTATCTGTTCAGCTGCCTCTGAGAGTCAACATCATTGGAAGGTTGCAGTCTTAGCGAGCGTCGTTCAGCCATAATGTTAACGGTGTATTCGGAGAGCTTCTGGGTTCTACGGGTACGGCGAGTCTTGAAGAACTTAGACCCGACCGTATGGACAGTCTCTACGAAACTGTTATTGATCTCGTCCACTGATGCGTTCTCACCGAGTCAATCGAAACGATTTGAGAGCTCGAGTTGAAATCTCTCGGGATTCGATCTGAGCGCGAGTAGATCGGAGACTTCATCAAACGGGACCGTTCACGTTTAACATTCATATTCACTGTGCCTCTTACTATTAGGTGATCACTACCGGTTCTCACCCTGTGAATCACAGAGACATCCGCAAATCCATTTCTTGTCGATCGTCGATCTCATTTCTCGTCAAACCATCGGGTCTCGGCCAGGTCTATTTCATGTGAGGTGGCTTCTGAAAGAAAGAATTCATCATATAGAGTCCTTCTTTCTTCAGAAAGTCGACCAGCCTCTGTCCCCTAGGGTTCCGTTGCCCATAACCGAAACTCTCCCCTATCAACTCATGATAGCTTCACTTGCCCAGTTACCTCTAACCCTTTTTTTTGTTGTCCGGGGGGACATGCATTTACGCGTATTCGCGCGCTGGTGATAGGTACACTTCACCACTAAAGCCCCCTGGATACTCCTTCGATCCGCCGCTGGCGGGGGCCGGGTACGCATGAGCAATCCGGCCCCCAGTTTCTAACCCTGTTATACTTAACTCTCAAGAGTATCTTTTAGATACTGCCATACTTATTAGTTATGCCACCCTGCTAGACACAGACTCCCAGGGATCCTAAGCACCTCTAGCCCCGGCGATACCATGACGAGAGGAGAGGAGGGGGCTACATTCTTACGCCGGTCGTGGGCACCGGCGTAAGAATGTTGCCCCCCATCTCATGGAATTGAATTTGGTAATATTACTAATTAATGAGTATAGGTCTGGTATAATGATTACATTGCTGAGGTAGAACAAATTGAGATAGTTTAATACTTACTACACAAGGACGGATTTAAGGGAGGGCATCCAGGGCTACTGCCCCGGGGCCTCCACAACAGAGGGACCCCTACAACATAGATTTAAAATCTTTCCAATTTTGACGAGTAAACTGTACAACTTTTTTTATATTTATTTTTTAGGTGTTGTACCTTTACATACAATAATTTGTAGCATCATGATGAATGTTATAATTCTTAAATATTGTAATAGCGGTTGTTCATCTATACTTGTTCACTTAAATAAGTCAATCAGTAAAATATCAGAATTCAAATCGTCCTGAAAAGTACATACTTCAAATTTTCTACACATTTGGAGGGAAACTAGTTTGTGCCCAGAGGGCCTCTTCTCCTTTGTTGCCCCGGGGCCTCCGGACCTCTAAATCCGGTCCTGTTACTACATTACTAAATTATATTATGCTCAAAACAAAAACACGTTTTATTTACAATTTATAATGAAATAAAACAGGCAAGTTGTGCCTGGCATCTACATATATACTAACAAAAATAAAATAGTAATTTAATGAAATAACATAAAGTACCTACAATATAGTATAACATAACCTACCTAGGTATGAAGTAGGTAATAGGTAGCATTATAATAGAAAATGTAAGTTGGTAATTGTAAAAGGCGCTTTCAAAAATAAAAAGTTTTTGAAACTTAATACAACATAGCACTACACTATCAATATCATAATGTTTGACTAAATAACAGACTTGAAGGCAATCATTGTCTTCAAGTCTGTACCATTATGTCAAGTACCATTATGGTAGAAGGGTATAACAGACGTGCTAATATCAAATTAGATTTTAGTAATAGCGTATAAGCAACAATTGTGTGGTAAGCTTGTAAATGGTAGTAGGGTATAACCGACAGTTTAATATCATATTACATTTTAGTAATTGGGCATAAGCGACAACTATATTGAAAACATGTTAATGGTAGTATGGTATAATTGACATTTAATTTTTTTTAAGACAAAGGTAAAGGCTCATTAGTGCCAGCTTTCAAGCCAGGTGCTAAAGGTAAAAAGCATTAAGCGCCCGGTTGCCTTACACCAATTAAAAGTAAAAATGCATTACCGACTATAAACAAAAATTAATACCATATTTACAGAGGTATAAGCGCCCTTTTAATAAAAAAACCGGCCAAGTGCGAGTCGGACTCGCGCACGAAGGGTTCCGTTTCAGTTACAAGTGCGTACCTATTTTTGATATCAAGAATAAATAAAAAAGCGTATGTTTATGAAATGAAATGTTATTTTATATTTTTATATTCGAGTTGATTGAATGAAAGCTAAATTGCGGTTTACGATTTTTGACGTATTAAAAAAAAACTACTTACAAGATCTCATTCAAACCAATTTTCGGTGGAAGTTTACATGGTAATGTACATCATATATTTTTTTTAGATTTATCATTCTCTTATTTTAGAAGTTACAGGGGGGGACACACATTTTACCACTTTGGAAGTGTCTCTCGCGCAAACTATTCAGTTTAGAAAAAAATTACATTAGAAACCTCAACATCATTTTTGAAGACCTATTCATAGATACCCCACACGTATGGGTTCGATGAAAAAAAATTTTTTGAGTTTCAGTTCTATGTATGGGGAACCCCAAAATTTATTGTTTTTTTTCTATTTTTGTGTGAAAATCTTAATGCGGTTCACAAAATACATCTACTTGCCAAGTTTCAACATTATAGTTCTTATAGTTTCGGAAAAAAGTGGCTGTGACATACGGACGGACAGACAGACAGACAGACAGACAGACAGACAGACATGACGAATCTATAAGGGTTCCGTTTTTTGCCATTTGGCTACGGAACCCTAAAAAGGCCTCAAATTCGGACGGTTATAACAAAACGACACTTAGAAAAGTCAGTTTTTTGCTTGGGCATAAGTGACAAAAAAGTCATCGTAGAGCCATGGGAGTTAGCGCATTCGAAAGAGCGGAAAATTTTAAGTAAGATGGCATTCATAACTCATTTTGGAAAAAAATGTCGCTTATGCCCTATTACCTTTTAACCGTCGATATATTAGTATAGATATAAAGTTGAAGAGTTTATTTGTTTGCTTGATTGCGCTAATCTCAGGAACGACTGGTCCGAACTGAAAAAATCTTTCTCCATTACTAAGTTAAGTTTTCTAGGAGTAGCTTTATGAAGATTTTACGGAAAACGGAGTTAAATGTGTGAAACTGCGCGCGGTAAGCTACAGAATTAAGTTATACATACATCATTTCTTTAAAAGATAATAATATTATAGTCCTAACAGTGAATTGGAATAAAATAAGCACAAGCACACACCTTAAGTCGCTACAAATGAAATTATAGGACTTAATGCTTTGTACAACGCGTAATATGAAAGCTAGTGATGTGCTCGACTATCGATATATTTGATACAGAAATCAAAATTACAATATCATTTTATATTATTTTATTTTATCTGCTCGTTACCGTCCACTGCTGAACGTGGGTATCTTCTTTCAAAGACCTTGGAAGGTCAGGAAGGTTGGGGGGCATTGCCGCAATCATCAAGCTTGGCAGGGCAGATTGATGAAGGGCCGGATTGTCTCGCGTACCCGGCCTTCACCAACGGTGGACTGAGGAGTGTTCGTGGGATTTTAGCGGTGTAGAGTCCTCTCCTCGTGGTATGACTAGTATCTCCTCACTATGCAGAGGGCTAGTCCCACATTTTCCCCCTGAAAAAACAGCATTTTGATGATTTAAAAGGAACTGTCCGCGCAACTTAGGACTACGGTATACCGCTAATGCCAGTAGCCATATAGCAAGAGTAGCAAATGCTACGGGCCCCGCGATGATTTTAGGGGGCCCGCACACCAAGATACGTGTGCAAGAAATTGGCTCCAATAAATAATCCTATGGATCTGAATCATGGTGCTTCACAATAGGTGGCCTAATAGACCTAAAAAAGCTCGTTGAGAGACAAACAAAACACACTGCAAAATTATACTGCGGTCACCAACCCGCCTGCTGCCAAGTGGTGAGTATTATAAAAACCCTCTTTTGGGTGTAGGCCCATGTTTAGCAGTGGACGTTTTACGGGCTGATGATGATGAAGCATGTCAGCCTATCTTTTAACATACATTTCTAAGATGATTTTTCAATGTGATTTGGGGGGAAGGGGGGCCTGTCCCTTGTGATCCCCCATTCGGACATCTGCGTAGAAGGTTCTTTTATATACCTATACTATAATAATATCACAATATAATATACATGTCTCCCAGTGGCTACATGTTACATAATGTGGCTAACAGGGTCTTGAATAAACAATGTCTACAGGGAACCACAATCCATTACTGCGGTCAGTTTCAGCATGTGTGGATCAATGGGCTTACATTATACATAATATTATATTCTATGTGCGGATATTGACTACTTCCATGGCATATCGATGGAAGTACCCTAACAACCTAATAATAACCTTATGGAACGTTCCTTTCCCAAGTTGGCCAAAAATTCTTTGTGTTAAATCTAAGATTTCTTTCCAGGTCTCCGTTGCAAGCACGATAAGCCGTTGGTCTTCATAGTTATAATATCACCTTTTATAATCTTTAACTGGGAAACGGACAGCAGCGTTTATCTGTCTGTATAACATAATACTGAGGTCACTAACCCAAATAGCAAGCAAGCTTTGGTGAACCTCATTCGTAGGAGTTTAGTATAATATAATAATTGTTATGATATCCCTATGATTTAACCAGGTAATGAACAGTAGCGTTTTCCTATTTGTATAACATAAAACTGCGATCACCAACCCGCATGCCAAGCGAGCTCTGGCGAACCTCATTCGTGGGACTAAAGGATCGAGGATAAAATATAATATTATTATCATTTAATGTAGCATATTTAATCCTCGATCAACCCAATGACTAATTAATAAAATATTTATAAGTCTACAAAACTAGTTCACTAACTAACCAATGCTTACTGCACTGGTTAATTAGGAGTTAGTTTTGTAGTCGATTTATAGTAATTGATTTTATATCCACTGTTGCGCCTGCAAAGTTTGTTATAGCACTACTTTACAAATCGGAAATAGTTAACTTCGTAGCAGGCGCTGCGTAGAATAAGTTACGAGTACAGTATCTCATTGCCGTGTGGTTTCCGGCTTAGAATAGACTACCCCATATCTTTCCATGGGTGTCGTAAAAGGCGACTAAGGGACATATGGCTGATGAATGGGCAGCAGCATCCATTAGCTCAAGATTTACATCTTACTGCGATCACCAATCCGTCTGCCAAGCGTGGTGATTATGGCAATATCCCTCTACGATCCTGGCTTGCCAAGGTCTGTTAAGAGGAGGCCCATGTTCAGCAGTGGACGTAAACGGGCTGTTGATGATGATGACAGTATCTCATGCAATTCTATTGCAAATTACTTTTATTGGACTACATTCATATTTTTTAATAGCGACCGTAGCTCAATAGCGTCGATCTTACGATGTTCCCCGTCTCAATTCCCACCAATGGCACTACTGTCGTGAACCTACCCATAACAGAAACATTTTAGCGTAGCACGAGGGGTTAACAAGAATAATACCTAGTAGATAGTGTGCAAAAACTCTGCTGGTAGGTTTTTGTGTTTTATGATTATTTTCTTTTTTATAAAATCTGTCAAAATGTTACCTATTCTAGGTACTTACTCAATCAACAAGAGTTTATAGTCCTTTTATAAACTAGTTCTCATACCTAAAGACCAAAATTTGACCATCTGAGTATGTTTTGCCGAACCGTTTCATGAGAGCCGTGTTGTAACCGATGGTAGAGTAACCCACTGAGTTTGTTTCGCCGAATATTCTCAGTTAAGACGCATTTGATCCGGTGTTAATTAAGCACGTCCGTCGTTATATGCTCATGAGTCACCCAAATAATAACAATTGTTTTGGAAAAATATAGACAGAACAAGAATTTTGCGTCGCTAACAAAAATATAAATAAATTATAGCAATTGATTTTATTTGAAGTTGAGTTGAAGTTATTTATATCATTATATATAATATAGGTAAATAAATATTTACAACAAAATAACATATGTAATTTACCTAAGACTTATAAAATAATAAATGAATTTTCCAATTCATGTTTAACTCTTTACAAGTGCTTGTAATTGGTTAACGTAAATAAAAATGTGTTTTTTTTAAAGAGACTTCATTTTTAAAATTCCTATGAAAAGCTTCTTGCATTTTTTCTTTTTAATTTTGTAACACGATTGACTAAGTAATTCGCCTTAAAGTCCCATCCCTAGAGAATACAAGATGAGTTTTTGAATCACCCTATTACATACGATGGGGTGCATTCCTTGTGGGGGTGGAAATCAATTATGAAGGGGTGGGGGTGTCTGACGCATGTGGGTTACGACTTACACATAGATTTATTTCGATATTTTTCAAGAACGTGTCTCTACAAAAATTTCAATAGATTTTATTATTATAACTGAGTTCGTTCTTCATGAATAATATCTCTCGTTTTCAGGTGGACCTACCTATCTACTCGTATATATGTAGTAAGCCATACTTCTGCTAAGGCGAGTAATGCTCCACCCATCCATCATCAGCTGTAAAACGTCCACTGGTGTACATGGGCCTTCTTTCGAGCAAGGGTTTTGCCATAGTTACCACGCTTGGCAAGCGGGTTGGTGACCGCAATATGGTGTCGTACACACAGGAAACGCTGCTGCCCTTTCCTTGGTATATTGTTAAAGATGATGTTATAAAAATCAGGACCAACGGCTTAAAATGCTTTCCGAGGCACCGAATCTGGTCATCTGGTCTTTCCGGGTCTGGTTGGTTGAGATAGCTCCGGTTTTCGTGGGAACTTCATTAATAAATATAGTCTATGTTATTCCTGGATAACATAGCAGTAAATGGAAAAAGATTTTTTTAAATCAGTCCATTAGTTGCGGGTCTATGCAATACAAACTCTTTATAGTAAGTTTTTATTTTTTTCGGACTGACATACGTAGTTACGAGGCTTTTGCAATGTCACCGGGCATAAGGGCCAGCCTTAATAAATGGTTTTAAAACTACAAACTAAGGAAACTATTTTTTTCGTTATGCGTGGGGAAGCGCATTCGCGCGCTGGCGGTGGGATATGTGGGACTCGCCCTCTCCATAGCGTGGTACGCTAAACTCATACCACGAGGCGAGGACCCTACACCACTAAAACCCCCCCGGACACTCCTCACGGGTCGTCCTCTAAGGGAGCGGGGCGTATGTGCCCCACTCCCCGAAGCCGAACCTAGGGCGGCAGGCGGCGGGTTTCGGCCCGCCGCCGACGGTCAACACGCCGCCATCTGCGGAGCGGGTGGGCGGAGGGATCCTCTTCCCTCTCCCGCTCCGCGGCCTCCTTCTGTGACATTACTTGTCTATAGAAGGAGGCAACGGACCAAATAAGTAACCTGCGTAAGAGGGCGCCCCCTGTGGGGCTTGGACCTCGGCTCAGAGCGGTCGGTGGCGGTGAGATTAAGGGATTATGACTTTTATTTCAGGGGACTTTACTATGATTATGTATTTCGGGATAGTTTTGTGCAACTGTCGCTCTTTATATTTCTCATTGTCCTAGTGTATATCCGTTTGTAAGTGACGGTATTCAATGAACTAAACAATTACAAATGTTCAATATAATCGATTCGTATTAATTATTATTTATATCTACGCATAGTGACTGTCCTGTAGAGACACAGTTTACCAAAAATATACAGTATGAAAACTATATTTAATGGAATCAAGCGTAACTTTGCCGAAATCCATACTAATCTAAATTAAAAAACCTAATATCTAGTGTTAATTCCGCTCAAAAATGTGTCTAAATGCTGGGATGCTTTAATGCGGCTCCCACCCGTAAAAAATATGCACAACACGTAGAAAGGAAAATAAAAACATGCAAAAATACAATCACCAGCTGAAGACCAGACGCGTGTTTCTCTCCACCACGGAACATCATCAGAGTGATATTTGTTAGAACAAGTAAACTGAACTATATTAAATACTGCAAAGTTCTAATATCCTCCTTAGAATTGTCTATACCTTTTTGATGTTCTTATGACTTCTTGTTATATCTGTCATATTGTCTGTTATTGTTTTTCCTTAAATATATTAAATCACTATATCTTCAATCCTTACTATTATTATTAAAACCTTTCAGTATTAACTAGTCAAACGCAACGCCGCATATCTGTGTTTTTCCCATTTTTAATTTTTTGGCAATATACGATGGTGATTAAGTGAGTAATAGGCATCGCTAGAGCTCACGCTCTGCTCGCTCAGCTCACAGAAACACAACATTAGTCAATAATTATACAGTGGAAGTATTTTATAATATAGAGGTACTTTCCCAGTAGTTCGTTTCATTTCAGTGACACAGTTTTTATTCCCTACTCTCCTTCTGTGTAGCAACTAAATATACTGTACTCAGTGTTTAGGACATACTTGTGAATAATTCAATAGCGTAACAAATCGATCGTGGCCTGATTTATAACAAGGACACTTCCTAATGGTCACTAAATCAAATTAAATGAAAGACAATTGCACTGGTGGCTCAGTGGTTACGGTAGTGGCTTTCGAGAGTGGCCTGGTGTTCGGGGCACGACTCCCACTCGGGACAATTATTTGAGTGAACCTCGAATAATTGTTCTGAGTCTGTTTGTGCTTTGTGTCCGTAAATTATGTGTTTATAAAGTTACCCGGACATAGGGATTTTATTCCTGAGTGCAGGAATTATTCTTAAAAAAAAGCACACACTATGAGGCTGTCCCTATGATGAGCTTGCGCCTTCCTCGAGAGTTTGAAGGGAACGATTTTTTTTTTCGGACGGACATATATAATTATCCTCAAGACTTTTGCTACTTCACCGAGCATAAAGGCGAGCAGAGCTCCAGCCTAGATAAATGATGTAAACACTACAAACTAAGCAATTTGCGCTAGAAGGCGTTCCCTGTGGGACTTGGACCTCGACTCAGGGCGGTCGCTGGCGATGAGATTGAGGGTTTATAATTTTTAGTATTTTGGGGGTTTTGTACAACTGTCGCTCTAATTTACAGTTCGCGGGCCTCTCGGACTTCGGGTCTACGAGGGCATTTTCATTCCATTTCATCGGAAGGGAAGGGAACAACATGAGCACTAAGGTCAGGACCTCGTCTCACGCATGTGCCATACGCTCGCAGAACGTGCATACCACGAGTGCATTATCACGAGGACCTTTTATGATAAATAAATGATTGGTCTCGTACGCTCGACTAGATACCGCCATCGTACTTGAGAATTGCGGCAAAATATATTACCTACGCCGAAATCGGCAGAGCCAGTCACGTTTATAAGATTACCCTCTACAAGTTGTAGGGGGTAGTCTCATAAAGGTATAGTTTGTTAGGTTGTAGGCTACAACCTCACAAACCTTACCTATTTATAATATATTCTGTACGATATATTTATATTATATATTTTATAGTAGCTGCGCCCTGCGGTTTTACCTGTGTCACATTGCTCCAGTAGGCACTGAGCCTATATCCAGCTCATAAACTATCGGCGTGCAAACTTTCAGCCAAATATATTCTGTAGTTTTTGCGAGACATACAAACTTTCGCATTTATAATATTAGTAGAACTTTAGAGACGGAAGATTGTTGTAATAATCTTTTAATTAGTGCGTTCATCTTATTTGCGATCCAGATACCAGTTCTACACATCTACACAAGTTACAACAATTCAAAAGCAATTTAAAATAAATCCTTTAAAATTGTACGTTTCTCATGACATCATCACGCCGCTAAGGGAGCTGGCAGATTTATGAAATCTCATTGTGACGGATCCAAAGTAGAGTACAGCAACCCGCAATGAAAAAAAAACATACTTCTATACTTCCGTGGTCTCTGAAAATGTTTAATTATAAATGTAAATAAATTAGGTACATCATATAACATTGTCAATTAATGTTGCGAAGGTTTGGGCAGAAGAAAGGATAGATGAAAGAAAATATCGTATCAGAGTGAACGGAGATGCCGGAAGACACGGGCGCCTCAGCCGCAAATAATAATATGGTGACCAAATTGGGGACGTATGACAAAAAGGATCATACCAGAAGTACATATAACCAACAACCATGTATGAAGAGACATGTGAAAGAAGCAAAAGAGGTGTGCCAAGATGGAGATAGGTGGCGTTCCTTTGTATCTGCCTACCCTTATGGGACATTGAAATAATGGTATATAAACTAGCAAAAATAAATTACTGTTCTAATGTTCAATTATTACAGTTTACGGAAATAAATTTATTCTTGAATTAAATGTTTTAATTTTTACTAGTACCTACGGTTATTGGTGGGAAACTTTAATAAATTTCCAAAAAAAAAATCTTTCACCATTTAAATGCTACATAATCACTGATTAATATAGGCTTTATTTAATTATGAAGTTCCCACGGGAACGGGAGTTACGCGGGTGAAACCGCGCGCGGGAAGCTAGTGCTTCGTAAAAAAGTCGTGTATTTCCACTTACTCCAGTGTACTTAAGATCTCCAGTTGGTATATCACGTAGCAGCAATTCATACCGCTTATTGTGACAGTTAGGACAGCACGAATATTTTCATCTCGATATTATAAAGTTGGTACTTACCATTTTTTGTTGTGAGGATAATACATTGTCATGTTGTATGATTGGTGTTTCTGTTCGTATATTTGTTAAACTAAAACTACATAAAAAAACAATTTAAAAAAGATGGACCGTATTAGGACATTACATGTATTGTGGTTTCCGGCTACGAATAGACCCCATGTCCTCCTATAGGTGTTGTAAGAGGCAATTAAGGGAGAGTAGGGGGCCGAGTCTGCTATTTTTTTAAGTATTGTCCCACCGTAGTGCCGTAATGATATCATGATGCCAAAAACGGTAATCTACTAATCTCACTATGATGTCGGCGCTGGAATGGCAGTCGGTGTTGCTACCGCAGAAAAAGGCCGTCAACAGAAGTAGCAGGGGAGATGGTTAGGGAGATTGTAAAGTTTATTTAGGCGATTTCAAAACTTATAAATGTATATTTTGTTATTATATTCAACTACGCTAATGTCATCGTGGCGGCATAGTGATACTATTATGACATCATTTGGATTAGTAGACTCCCAAATGGAAAAAAACCGTCCATTGAACTGTCATTGACAGTTCATGGTCACGCTATTATGATAGTATACTCGGGGTCTGATGGATGGGCAGCAGCATCTATCAGCTTAAGGCTAAATACCACCGCACCGCATTGCGATCACCAATCCGCCTGCCAAGCGTGGTGAGTCCATTTATCGCGTAAGTCTCGCTTAATTTTATTATGAAGTTCCCACGGAAACGGGATCTATTCAGGTGAAACCGCGCGCGGAATTTAGTTTAATTAATCGTAAAGATGAGTACTCACTCAATTAATTATATAACAATCTAAGGGAGGAACGCACCCTGTCACCCCATCTGAGACGTAAATGAATTTCTATACCCGAATATGATGTCATCACACATGTGACGTCACTTGGATATTGGGTTGTTTCGTACGAAGAGTTTTTATTTAATTTACTTGCTTCCCGCTCGCTGTTGCACTCGCATTTCTTCCCCTTTCCCGGAGGAACTACTTATTTAAATATATCTTATAGTTTTCCTCGATAAACGGGCTACCTCACATAGAAATATAATTTTTAAATCAGACCAGTAGTTGCTGAGTTTAGCACGTTTAAGATACCAAACACACTCTTCAGCCTTTTATATTAAAGTATAGATACAAATCCTGAAGTAGGTAGGTACCTACCAAAGTCTACATAGTCAAAGGGCTAGTAGGTTAGACTAGCCCTTTGACTGAGAAGTTAATAAGCGCGAAATTACTGCACAAATCCATCAGAGTGAGGAAATATGGAAGATGCAAGGATGTGTGCAAGATTTACACGTACAGTCAACAGCCAAAATATTTAAACAGTTACCTATTTTATTTCCTTTCTCGCTCGCACTTCGTAACAACTATGCTACCAGCCTACGAATAATAAAAAATGATCATCAGCCCGTAAAATCTACACTACAACTAATAAAGGGCAAAATATGTATTAAATTGCTTCATTCGATCTCCAACCTTATTAGGATGTGTCCTTCGCGGTAACACACTATTACGATATGTAGTTAATCATGAGACTTGCTACTTCAACAGGCATAAAGGCGAGCAGGCTTATTAAATCGTCCTAAAAGTACAAACTCCATAGTTTGTAGTTTTAATGATTTAACAATACCTCCGCCTTGCAGCAGGATGCAGGTTAAAGCACCTGCGTAAGAGGGCGCCTCCTCTGGCACTTGGACCTTGGCTCAGTGCGGTTAGTGGCGGAGGATTAAGGAATTACTTTTATTTTTTAATTATTATTTTAGGGCGAGCTTTGTGCAACTGTCGCATGGTCACTAGAGACTTACTATTTTAGAGGAACGGTTGGTGGTGTTCCACCACAGAGAGTGAGGATCTTCTTTGCCGAGCGAGGTGGTATGCCCGGCAGTCGACGACCATTTGTTACTATTAGGTACTTGTATATGTTCGAATTGGCTTGTGAACTTGTATTGCGCGATACAGGTTAGTTGGGATGCTAGGTGCTAGATGGCGCTGCTAGTCTACTTGTAGTTTTGTGCGGCTACTATAGATGTCACTACAAGAGTACTAACAGTATAAAAGTTAGTTTTTTTTTCGGATTGACATACTATGTAGCCACGAGGCTTTTGCTACTTCACCGGGCATAAAGGCGAGCAGAGCTCCAGCCTTCATAAATGGCTTAAAAACTACAAAATAAGCAACCTGCGCAAGAGGGCGCCCCTTGTGGGGCTTGGACCTCGGCTCAGGGCGGTCGCTGGCGATGATATTGAGGATTATGACTTTTAGTATTTTAGGGGAGTTTTGTGCAACTGTCGCTCTATTATACAGTTCACGGGCCTTTCGGACTTCGGGTCTACGAGGGTATCGGATGGTATAAAAGTTAGACTAAAGATATTCTAAAGGACTATTCCCAGCTGTTGGCCAGATGATGACTACATCATCATCATCATCAGCCCGTATAACGTCCACTGCTGAACATGGGCCTCCTCCCGAGGGAGGGTCTTTGCCATAGTCACCACGCTTGGCAGGCGGATTGGTGACCGCAGTGTTGTGTTGTAATACACAGGGTAAACGCTGCTGCCCGTTCCCTGGTTCGTTTGTTATAGATGATGTTATATCAATCGGGACCAACGGCTTAACGTGCTTTCCGAGGCACGGAGGGTAGTCCCTCAACTAACCAGACCCAGAAAGAAATCTTAGAATTTACACAAAGATTTCTTGTCCGGTGTGGGAATCGAACCCACGACCTCCGAGATTTAAAGCGAGCCAATTACCGCTACGCTAAGGAGGTTGTCTGACTACATACGATTGCAAAATACTTATATAAGTAATCTGTCAATTTACGACATAAGAAAGAAAGAGAGAAGGTTTGTTGGGATGCGAGATGCGAGATGCGAGATGGCGCTGCTGGCCTTCTTTTAGTTTGTGCAGCTACAGTAGATGTCACTGCACTATTAAACGCAGGCCACACCGCCAGCGGGCGGGCGAGCGAGCTAGGCGGGCGAACATCGTTTCAACGCTTTTACATACTTCGGTTCACACCGCAAGCTACCGACTAACCTACGTCAGCGATACGAAATATCCAACGATTCCAGCGAAGCTACTCGTTCACCTCGTTAGGTTACGAGCCCCATAGTTTAGCCCGCCAATATTTCATGGTTTGTATAGTTTTCTTCTCTCGCTTCGCCCACCCGCCTAGCTCGCTCGCCTGCCCGCTGGCAGTGTGGCCTGCGCTTTATAGAATTGATACTCTTGCATGGGACTGTACATCGTTTTTTGTATGTGTGAGTCCAGAATACTGTCACAATTTTCAATGTATGTGTACCATGCATGACTCACACATCTTGCATGTGTGCATTAATTTGAACTATCTTCCTTTTGAATAATCCTACTCAACTGATGTGTGTATGTGTGTGTATGTAATGTTACGGAAACGTCTGAATTGGAGCGGAATTATTAGTAACAAGGTTTTGAACTGGAGTTGCTACAGTTTCCTATTTGATTATAATCCTACTAGGAGTAAGTATATGTACGGAAATTTGTGATGAATGAATATGAACAACGTCTGTAGCGTAGCGGTATTTGGCTCGTTTTAAATTTAGGAGGTCATGGGTTCAATCCCTACGCCGGGCATGAAATCTTGGTGTAAATTATAAGATTTCTATACGGTTCTGGTTGACCGAGGGACTAACCTCCGTGCCTCAGAAAGAACGTTACGCCGTTGGTCCCGATTGTTATAACATCATCTACCTATATAAATCGTATACAAGGGAATGGGAAGGGCGTTTCCTTGTGTGCTACAACATAATACTGCGGTCACCAATCCGCCTGCCAAGCGTGGTGACTATGGCAAAACCCTCCCTCGGGAGGAGGCCCATGTTCAGCAGTGGACATTATACGGGCTGATAATGATGATGATGATGATGAATATGATTGGCGGAATCAATGAATGACTTAACAACGAAGTACGTTTTCTAATTCTTAGAATAAGTGCTAATTTTTAAATTTTCTGAGGAATATATTTTATTTTGGTTAAAATGTCTATACAAAATCTGTCAAATTAAATATTTACCTGAGCTGGGAAAATTAGCCCGAAGTATATATATATAGTATTAATCGTTATTATCATCATCATCATCATTCCAGCCGTAGGACATCCACTGCTGAACATAGGCCTCCCTCATAGATCCGCAGTGATTGTGGTTGGAAGCGGCCCTCATCCACCGTAATCCCGCAGCCTTAGGGCGCCTTCACACTAGCGTTTGTCCAGCGTAGGCGTTCGATAAATGTATGCGCAGCGCAGACGCCGCAGGTGCGCTGCGCATACATTTATCGAACGCCTACGCTGGACAAACGCTAGTGTGAAGGCGCCCTTAAGCAGATCATCCGACATCTAGTTGGTGGATAATCGTTATATTAGTATATTAAAAGTTATCAATTTTTACATTTAGATTCTAGCGAGTAATTATTATTATTATGGCATTGGTATAATTATGTTTTTAATATGAATAGTTTGTATGGCCGAGGCTGTACTTTTCAAGCGGTTACGACTCATTGTCACTTCGCAGACGTCTTAAAAGTCATGAAACCAACTAACCATCCGACGCCTTGGTAGACCCGAAGTCAGAGAGGTCCGCGAACTGTAAAGTAGAGCGACAGTTGCACAAAACTCCCTAAAATACTAAAAGTCATAATCCCTCAATCTCATCGCTAGCGACCGTCCTGAGCCGAGGGCCAAGCCCCACAGGGGGCGTACTCTGTGGGGCTTGGACCTTGCTTAGTTTGTAGTTTTTAAACCATTTATTAAGGCTGGAGCTCTGCTCGCCTTTATGCCCGGTGAAGTAGCAAAAGCCTCAAAGAAAAAACTCTTAAGAAAATACGACGGCAACCGCACTTCAGAGGGCCTAGACAAAAAGGCCACAACAGCGGAGCGATCGATAACGCAAATGTATTTATAAAAAAGCGGCCAAGAGCGTGTCAGGCACGCACATGAAAGGGTTTCGTATCCATGTATATCTAAAATGCCTATTTTAAAATGAATAGAGTTAAATTCCATTTTGCGGTCGACTCCATACATTTTTTTAGGACGACTGTATCTACATAAGTTGGTCGTTGGATACTTCAAGACATCACAATTTTTTCAGATTTATTTAAGTAATATTTCAAAAGCTAAGGGGGGGGGGGGGGGGGTTCAGCTACATAGTTCCAAAGCAGTTTTTGTTGCATTTCAGATTTTAATTCACTTTTTTTTGTAGGTATGGGAGGGGGGTTGAAAAACCAATTTTCGTCACAGTTAGTGCCGTGCACATGACGATATTATATGGGTTCCTTGTGGACTATGGAACCCTAAAAATGAAGGGCATTATTTAGTTGATTCTTCTTTGAAACGAGTTATTGGATCGTTCTGATTTCGTTTATAGAAACCACAAGCTTCCAACGCGCAGTGGTTTCACCCACGTAACACCCGTTCCCGAAGGCACTTCATAATTTAGCTTTCCTCAATAAATGGGCTATCTACATTCAGGCATTAAAGAGAGCAAAGGCCAGATTTGTGGAAAGAAAATTCTTGGATTTTGCACCACGATAATGCGCCTTCGCACTTTCATTGTGAACGAACTTTTGACCAAACACTCAACAAATACCATCGAGCAACCACCATATTCACCAGATATGGCTTCAGACTACTCCTTTCATTTTCCTAAACTCAAATTACCACTTTGTGGCACCCGTTTTCAATCGATTGAAGACATAAAGGAGAATTCGCGGCGAAAACTGAATTCAATTCCGGAAACAGCGATTAAAAAAAAATTGATGATTGAATTATTCGTTGGCGTAAGTGTATCGTTTCTGAAGGAGCATACTTTGAAGGTGATAAAATAAATTTGGATGAATAACAAACATTTTGTGTATTACTAAAAATTAGTTAAATTAAAATTAGTAGAAAATTACTCAACTATGACGACGTAAACAATGCTCTCTCGAAAGTCGTGCATTGGTTTAATGTAAACAATCTCGTTCTAAATGAGAAAAAAACCAAACTCAACCAATTTACTAATTAACGGAACGAGATTGGAGCCAGTGGAGTCAACAGTTTTTCTTGGTATAACTGTCGACTCCAAATTACAATGGGGACCACATATAAAAATACTATCCGGAAAACTTAGTTCTGCGGCATACGCAGTTAAGACAATAAGACGGCTCACTGATGTAGATACGGCCAGACTAGTGTATTTTAGTTATTTTCATAGTATTATGTCATATGGAATTCTTCTATGGGGAAACTGTGCGGAAATTGATATCATATTTGTGCTGCAGAAACGCGCTGTTAGAGCCATAATAATATATAAGCTTGGACCGCGGGCTTCCCTACGGGAGAAGTTCAAAGAAATTAAAATTCTTACTGTAGCTTCGCAATATGTATATGAAAATTTGTTATACGTACATAAGAACATAAATAAGTTTCAGAAAAAAAGTGATATACATAATAGGAATACTAGACATAAGCATGACTTAGTTGTACTTGCAACTCGTCTCCATAGAATAAGCAACTCTTTTATGGGGCAATGTATTCGCTTTTATAATAAACTCCCAAATAATATTAGAAAACTACCTGTTAATAAATTTAAAGTGTTAAAGCTAAATTATGTAAAAAGGCATATTATAAAATATCAGATTATGTAAATAACAGAATGGCATGGGAGTAACTTGGTCTGGAATGACACTGCTGCTAAACAGTATTGTAAAAGAAACGATAAATTGTTAAAAAAAAGGATTCCTCTGAGTTTCTTGCCAGTTCTTCTCAGAGTTGCCACGTCTTGAACTGGAGGTAGGAAAAGAAATGGACGCATCATAAGAACATGATTTAATTTTTTGCATTGTGTCTATATGAATAAAGAAATTTTGACTTTGACTTTGATTTTGACTAATCTTTTCCCGGTACTTTCTTGACAGAGTAGACACTGAAAGAATTTAACAAAGCGGTCCAGTAGTTGCTGAGATCAGCGCGTTAAAAAAAACAAACTCTTCAGCTTTATATATTAGTATTGATATAACCTTCCGAGTTGTTTCAGTATCTTTATTGCTATTTTCATGAGTTTAACAATAGTTGGTGTAGTTCCAACATCAACCCTGAGTTGTCATTGTTTGAGTTTTGTTCTCCCCTGAATCAAATGCTGGGTACGCCCTTGCATAGTTAAGTATCTTATGTGTAACACTTTATCATAATATTGTAAAATATTGTGTACTCAAAGCATACGCTTTACTGTTCCATATTATTTTATGTGAAGCCATAAATTCTATTATTCCATTTATTTTATAAGACTATCAAAACAAGAATAGAAATCTGTGCTAGATAAGATTGTAGGATAAAATTACTTTTATCCTACTAATAGTATAAATGCGAAAGTTTGTATATGTGGATATATGTATGTACGTTTGTTACTCTTTCACGCAAAAACTACTGAATGGATTTGGCTGAAACTTTGCACGGGGATAGTTAATAAGCTCGCTAAACATATAGGCTACAAAAAACCACGCTCCGACCCACTGGAGCAAAGTGACGCGGGTAAAACCGCGAGGCGCAGCTAGTACAACATAATTACAACTGGGGTCACCAACACACCTGCCAAGCGTGGTGACTATGGAAAAGCCCCCTTCGTTATATGTGATGATGATGATGATGAATAGTTAAATGACTGCAGAATAACGCATCCGTAGACACACATGATACGTACTACCAAGATAGAACCCCACTGAGTTTGTTTCACCGGGTCTTCTAAGTTGGGGCGTATTGGATCCGGTTGTAGCACTAAAGCGCGTTCGTCGAGACACTTACGGTCCGTCTAAATAATAACATACTCAAAGGACAGAACTAAGATTTAATCATAGATATAAAATCATAAAATAATATTGTATTTTCATACCTGACAGCTTTTAGGCTAAAGCTATATAAACTATTATAATCAAATAAAATCAAGTAATTTAACATAGTAAATAAAAAAACAAAAAATGTTTTGACTATTTACAAATACCTGTTTACGTGAATAAAATCTTTTTTATTTATAAAAAGCGAAAAAAAATCGATCTATAATCCAATGCGATTCTTTTGAAGCCTTTCAAAATTAGCAACATCTGGGCTCAGAAACTCTATCAAAGACATTCTTCAATGTAGCCTCCATCAAAACCCTTAAAAGTTTCCACGTGAAAAATAAGGTGTCAAAGAAATACCATACACTTACATTTAATTGGTCGACGCGAAGAGGACACTCGACCCACGTTCCTTTGTGCTCTACCCGATGATAGAGATGTAGAGTAACATAGTTATATGTAGAGCAAGCTGAGCTTTTTTAGTACATTATACATGTTTTTTAATGGTTATTCTAAGATGAATTATTTATTCTTGGTAGTACCGATTTATGATAAGTATACTTACTTAATTGATCACATTCATAATTAATTCTCTCGTCTACAGTCTAATTTTCTTCTTATACAGTGTAATTTTGACAAGTACAAGTGTATGTAAATACCTAAGTGCTGAATAAATTTCATTATTTCATAAATTTCATTATTTCATAAATTTCATTATTTCATAAATTTCAATATTTCATAAATTTCATTATTTCATTAAATAGCGAAGACGACAAAAAAATATATTTTATCTTGGGCTAAATCCGTGGTTGGGGTAATTCCGTTTATTTCAAGTTTATTCTTAAACTACACACAACATGTTCCTGAATTTGCCGATTAGAATATGTAGTTTTCAATTCAAATCAATAAAAACAGTAAAAACCAAAATTACAATTACTTTCTTAACTGAACGGTTTTACCCCTAGCACAAATTTACCCCAAGCTACTATACGTCAGTTATAGATTACCAAAATATACTAGACGCGTACTTTTTTCCGTAAATAAAAAATTACAAAGATTTTACCCCACATCTTTCTATGGGTGTCGTAAGATGGATGGGCAGCAGCATCTATCAGATAAAATATAGCGTATCATACTGCGATCACCAATTCGCCGGTCAAGCGTGGACATCGTGGCAATATCCGTCAACGAACCTGACTTGAGAAGTTAAAGAGAATGCCCATGTGCAGCAATTGACGTAAACGGACTGACGGTAAAAAAATAAACATGTTTATTGTAAATTTTTATTTATTACATAAATTTTAATTTAACGCGGTGATAAAAATACTGATGGTTAATCGTCCATTTTTTCACTAAGGGGGGAAGAAAGGTGCCTACGCTGCTGCGTACATAATCATGCTCTTTGCGGCAGCGGAGAGGGTATGTGGGACGGGCTAGCCATCTCAGAACAAATACGCAAGGCACTAATCTGCTAGAGAAAGCTTACCCAATTAAAACCCCTCTGGCGTTCCTTCGTCCGCCGATAATGAGGGTCCCAGGTACCATACCAGTGCCCGGGGTCCCTCCGACGATGCCCGCGACAAAATTGCTACGATCATTTCTCTACTCTCACCTGGTAAATCATGCCATTCAAAACTGGTACTTATCGGTTTATAAATACGATCGTTCCTTCACACTTAACGAAACTGGGTACAAAGGTGCCCAACATTATATTATCAATAAATCACCATCTTTCTGCCCTGCTTCCATTATTCGCCGCGATATGTTCTATATTTCCCTATTAGACTCTTCCATACTCACATATTTTTTAAACATATCCAACATATTCCTTCATCTTCATATTCAGCATACTTGTCGTCACATGCAAGCCATCCCTACGCATTACATGCTCATACCTTGCTAAGTGATTTCCTCTCAAGTTCTCATAATATATTATCATTAAATGTAAATAATAATAATATAACACATTTGTTATCTAAAGGTAGTGAGTCTTGCCGTCTTGGCGTCACACGGAAAATTTTAAGGCGAAACCCCACCGCGGCGCACTGCCAGGCTGGACTCGTATATCAAGCTTCACTTTGCAAGAAAATCATCATCTTCCTGCCCTGCTCTCATTATTCGGGGTCGACGCAATATGTCATCCTCTTCCATTTTTCCCTATTAGACGTCTCTTTCATACTCACACCTTTTTTAGACATTGTCATCTTTCACACAGATGCTTTCGCTTTGCAAGAAAATGTATATTATTATGAATATTTCCACTGCAACCCACGGACAGAACGACACGTAGATCCAAAGTCAAGACAAACTACAGAGCTTCAAAGTTCGCGGCAGCGACCACCCGTGTCTGAACCGAGGTACAAGCAAGAGGCAGGTTCGTGCGTAGTTTGCTTAATTTATTTTTAAACTTTTACACCATTTAGTAAGGCTGGAGACCTTTTGTTTTTTTTTTGTTACTCGGGGGCAAATGCTTTTACGCATTCCCACCACCGCTGCAGCGTATTCGCGCGCTGGCGGTGGGATATGTGGGACTCGCCCTTTCCATAGCGTGGTATGCTAAACTCATACCACGAGGAGAGGACCCTACACCGATTAACCTCCCGGACACTCCTTCGATCCGCTGTTGGCGGGGGCCGGGTACCCATGAGCAATCCGGCACCCGCGGCCAATATGGTATCGCGGGATCTCCTAGGCCACACTTAAATGTGGCCAGGAGGCTGGAGCCCAGCTTTCTCTCTCGCCGGCTAATATTGCAATAACCACATATTTCTGTCTATGTCTATTCGCATGCATTTTACAAAAAAATGCATATAGCACGCACCGCAAGCCCGCGCATCCTAAACGCAGAGGTATATTCATTTCAGGCTGAAACCCTACTTGGCCAATTACGTAGCTAAAGCCTTATGGCTAACTTGGATGATCTTTTTTTTTCGGACAGACAAATGTACCTATTCGATCATGAGGCCTGCTAACTGGAATCGTTATATCAAAAGTTATATCTTATCAAATTTTCTATTATAGGTACACAGCATTTCACCTTAAACATGGTTTATTGACTTCATTTATTTACGCTTAATTAATGCATTAATAAGCATTGTCTTAAATGATTAGAAATATACTAGTTAGATTTTAATTACGATAGTAATAACACGTAGTAATTAATCTAAAGATCCAAGATCGTATATTTTACTCTAAGTTGCTTCGTATCTTATATTAGTTTTGCATAATTCACTAAAGCATCAAATATGGATAAACCTTTGACGAGGCAGGTAAGTACTGCTGAAAATGTATTTTAACATAACTCATTTTACACAAACACCCAGTACTAGACGAACTGATTTTACAACTCCCGCACGCTAAGCAAATGTACGCTTTTTTTTTTGTCCGGGTGGCATTGCATTTTCTCATTCCCTCCGCCGCTGCAGCGTATTCGCGCGCTGGCGGTGGGATATGTGGGACTCGCCCTCTCCATACCACGAAGAGGGTCCTCTTCCAACCTACCAACCACTAAAACCTCCAGGACACTCCTGTGTCGCGGGAAACTACAAGAGTGTATCATGAATTCATGAATGATGTATCTAGTTTTAAAGTTCCCCTAAACACAGAAAATAACCTGTAACTTCCTATAGGTAACTAAAAACAACTAGGTATCTGTGGACTGTGGTTATTATATAGGTAAGGCCACATAGCCTGCTGAAACCTGCAATAAGGCTGGAATCCTGCTCGCCTATATACGCGGTGAAGAACCGAAAGCCTCGTACGTCCATCCGAAAAAAATATATAATCACTTATTAATCACTTATACAATTAATTTTCAGATATGGGTCGTATCCGGAGTACTTTTGACTATGTTACAAGTTGGAATGTTCCTGGGGTTCACCAGCTCTTTGCTGCCAGCGCTGAAGAATACAGAATCGGATATACATGTGGATGTTGATCAATCTTCTTGGATAGGTAGGCTAATTTTTATTTATTATACAAGATACCTTGTTCTTTCCTTAAAATTAAACGCATGCACTTTGTTGACCAAGTTAAAAGTTGCAAGAAAAAGGATGATTATCGAACTCCCCAAATTGGAAGAATTTACATAACTTGTGAATTAGCAAATTAAAATTTATAATATGCGGTTTCACCCGCCTAACTCCCGTTCCCGTACGAACTTCCTGATTAAATATAGCCTTCCTCAATGGGCTATCTAACGCTGAAAGAATTTTTGAATAGGACCAGTGTGTGCAAAACAAAAGAGTGTTCAACCAATCAAACTCTTCAACTTTATATATCAGATAGATGGATAAGGAGGAGCCATTTTTATTAGTTCTAGTTAGAAAAATATGAAAGTTCTTTCAAAATTACTTTTTTTCATATTTAACTCTGTATTTATTTCTAGAATAAGGTATATAAGATAAGATAATATAGTATGATAAGTTTATTAACAACACATTTATATCTTCCAGCTGCATCCTTTAGTTTTGCCTGGATACCCGGATTCTTTATGTCATCGATATTAATGGATCGATTTGGACGAAGAATTGCATTTTTCGTCGATATAATTCCTGGTGGTATAGGATTACTCCTCATGTACTTCGCAACCAATGTGCAGAGCTTAATTGCAGCAAGAATTTTAGAAGGATTGACAGCAGGATCAACCGCAATATTAGGAGCTATAGTAGTGGGAGAATACACAAGTCCGACTCATAGAGGCATGTTTTTAAATATGAAGACAGCTGCAGTTTATGCTGGTAGCACTATAGTTCATGTATTGGGCAATTATTTTCATTGGAGGACAGTAGCTTTAATAACTTTAGTACCTTCTTTAGTTAACCTGGGCATGATCTGGACTTGGCCTGAAAGTCCAGCTTGGCTTTGTTCAAAGAAACAATTCGACAAGAGTTCTATAATTTTCTACAAACTCCGTGGCAAAAATGCACAAGCTACAGAAGAAGTTTTTGAAATGATAAAAACACAGCAGAGCAAGATAAAAACAGAAAATAATGGTTTTCAAAGCAATGCCATTGCATTTTTTCGAAAATTTGGACGAAGAGATTTCATAATGCCTGTCGTTATTTATGTATTTGCTGCGATTCTCTTAGAAACTTCTGGAAGGCATGTTTTCCCTGCATACGCTATACAAATAATCTCAGAAATATCTGGCAAATACGATCCATTTTACATGACATTATGTTTAGATATATTAGTTACTATAAGTGCATTGTTTTCTTCAGCTTTAGTACGAATGGCTAAAAGGCGTACGTTGTTATTTTCGACAGGGTTATTATCATTCTTAGTTTTGATGATTGTATGTGGATATTTATTTTTGGCGTCGCGGGATATAATTGGTACTATATCTTGGATTCCAATGCTATTATTTGGGTTGTATTTTGCTATAGTAAACTTCGCATGTGCTCCTATACCTTTAGCTTTAGTGGGAGAAATATTTCCTCTAGAACATAGGGCAGCTGGTACTACCATAGCTGGAATATCAGTAGCTTTGAGTACTATAACTACGTTAAAAAGTGTTCCGTATTTACTAGCCACAGTTAAAGTGTATGGAACTTTCTTTATATTTGGTTTAGTAATGATTGGATCTTTAATGTTTTTGTACTTTTTACTGCCTGAAACGAAAGACAGAACTTTGGTAGAAATAGAGTATTATTTTAATAATGGTAGGTTTAAGGAAAACAGTGAAAAGAAGGAAGAAGCTGAAGTTTTAATGCTTTCTCCATAGGTAAGTTATATAAGCAAAAAACCGGCCAAGTGCGAGTCGGACTCTCGCACGAAGGGTTCCGTACCTACTAGTTGCAAGTGCCTACCTATTTTTGATATCAAGAATACAACAAGTAACATAGTATAAACGTTCTTGTAGCTCGTTGTAACTCTGATCGATGTTAATAATACTTGATTGAATGAAAGGTAAATTGCGGTTTACGGTTTATGACATATTAAAAAAAAACTACTTACTTGATCTCGTTCAAACTAATTTTCGGTGGAAGTTTGCATGGTTATGTACATCATATATTTTTTTTAGATTTATCATTCTCTTATTTTAGAAGATACAGGGGGGGGGACACACATTTTACCACTTTGGAAGTGTCTCTCGCGCAAACTATTCAGTTTAGAAAAAAATTACATTAGAAACCTCAACATCATTTTTGAAGACCTATTCATAGATACCCCACACGTATGGGTTCGATGAATAAAATTTTTTTGAGTTTCAGTTCTATGTATTTCAGTTCTATCTAACCCCAAAATGTATTGTTTTTTTTTTCTATTTTTGTGTGAAAATCTTAATGCGGTTCACAACATACATCTAATTGCCAAGTTTCAACATTATAGTTCTTATAGTTTCGGAAAAAAGTGGCTGTGACATACGGACGGACAGACAGACAGACAGACAGACAGACATGACGAATCTATAAGGGTTCCGTTTTTTGCCATTTGGCTACGGAACCCTAAAAAAGCGGCCGTAGCCGAATGGCTAGAGCGTCAGACTTGTGATCTTGAGGTCGCCGGTTCGAACCCCACCCATTGCACTACCGACGTGAACCCACTCGTTACACATGCATTTTAGCTTAAATTTTAATTGCATTGAAAAGGCAAACGCAAGATTGGGAAGACCTTCTTCACAAAAAAGAGGCAAAAGAGATGTTAATGCAATTAAAATGTAGTTTTCTTTTTGTATTCTTAAAAAATATTTGTATTGATCTTTGGATAGAATGAATATGCGATGCGTTGAACGCTCGATCAAACAATCATTCGATATTTTGATCACTCGATCAAACAAACATTCGATATTTTGATCACTCGATGTATTGAGTGTGCGATGTTTTGAATGTTCGATTTAATAACCATTCGATGTTATGAACGTTCGAGTATTTAGTCGTTCGATTTATAGTGGTCGATCAATTGATATTCGATTATTTGGCATTCGATTCGGCGTAGTGCACCCTAGCACAAGGGGTTAACAAGAATACTAGTAGACTGCTATAATCTGCGTGTATTCCTTAAAAAAAAACCATAAACCATAACAGTAACTGTGTAGTTGTGTACCCATATTTGCAAATAATAAATGACTTTAATTGAATTGAATACCTACTATTTACAAGGATATCGTTTGGGATTCCCATATCACATATGTTTTTATTGTTTTGGCCTTAAACCTACAGCCCCTGAAGAAAAAATATTTGAATAAAATCTTATTGAAAATATTAAACTAACGTGACATTAATAAACTCGGATATTCAAAGTCAAAGACAAAAATTCTTTATTCATATAGACACATTTAAAATATTTTAAATCATGTTCTCATGATGCGTCTCTTTCTTTTAGTACCAGTTCTGGACGTGGCAACTCTGAGAAGAACTGGCAAAGAAACTCAGAGGACTATTGCCGTAATCACCCGATTACGGAATTTCTCTCAACGACCCTGGCTTGCCATGGTCTGTTAAAGAGGAGGCCCATGTTCAGCAGTGGACGTAAGCAGGCTGATAAAGTCAAAATCTTGGAAAACGCCAGAATTAACTAATCAGCCTCTCAAAAGATGTAACACAAACACATGCCAATAAGAACAAAGAAAAAAAACATGTTTAAAATCTTATTTATTTGTCAAAATTTATACTAATATCTAATACACGAATGACATGATAATATGTGTAAGTTACAAATTAAAGTTCAGTAACTCAAATACCGATGCTCACATTATATATTCAAACTACGGACAGTTTCAAATATAAATAGAATTCAGCATGCTTAATCATGCACAAAATTGAATAAAACCCATACAAAAATGTCAACTTTTTACATAACTCAAACGTTGTACAAATAGTTCAACTCATCTATGCACGCGGCGATATGTGTATGCCCTTGTCATCACATTATATTTTACATTAGGACTAAAATCCTTTGAACTACGCATATAAAGAACATGCAAAGATCGCTACGTGTACAAGAGCTAGTGCAAGCAATTTTCGCCTTTAAATTATTATACACTGATCATGTTCTTGGAAGAACGCAAACTGTCCGTATTTTGAACATGGAACAGTCATAAATAATAGAGATAAACATAACAAAAAATATGTCTAGGAACAAAATTCACCTAAATTACATGTCATTTTGATTCCTTTATAAAATAAACATATCACATAAAGTTTAGTTAGTAAATCGGGTTGTTAATTGCAACTTTGTTTCCTATTTGTGTTATTACAGTTAAGCTTTCAAAATACCTATAAAAAACCGAGATTAACTTTAAATTCATTCATTTTTAATACGTAAAGAACTGAAAACCTGTTTTTAAGTTTGTTATAATAAAAATATACAGATAGTTTATACACGATTAAATAAACTTTTTCTTATACTGTCAGTTATAAAAGATAGAAAAGGATAGAAGATGATTTATTTCGAGAAGATATCACATTAAATAAATACATTCAACTAGTGTATTTACCCATTAATTTGTCGAAATTAGTAAAAAATTATGTCTTTAGTACATGAAATCAAAGCTGAATACATATTATGACAATCATATAACAGTATTTAATCCACTTATAAGATATGCTCTAATTGTCTTAAAGAAGATTCACTATAGCACAATAGGCAAGAAGAATAAAAGACTCTATTTAGTCCGTCAGTTTGATTACCAAAAAATATTGGACACGTATTTTTTTTCGTTCCTCAAACAAAAATTGACGAAGATACAGACAGCGAGTTGAAATTTCGTGTGACGTCACTTCTAGGTAAAATTTTACCTAGTACTGACTTCACAAGCCCCCCTCTCCTGCACTTTATAGTTAGTTGTTGCTCTATATCTTTGTCAATTTTTATTGATTTGATAAATAAACAAATAAGTGACTAATATTTTTTAGTAACCTAACTGACGGACTAATTATATATTTTTAGCTAACTAATTATACATCTTCGTGCCTACTCAACTAATTCTCTTGAGTTATATCATGTAAAAAGTATTATTTTTAAATTATACAATGTCTGAGGGTAAATCCGTACTACGGGACATTAATACAACATTATGTAAAAAAAATCAGAATTGTTATTTATTTTTCTAAAGTTCTATTTCATTTTTATAACCCTATTTACGAAGATTCCCATTTTTTATTACAAAATATTTAATGAATATCTGTTATACAATTGTCAGTGTACATAACAACATTATACTTGATTTTTAATTATAGTTTATGTCATTAAAATATCACACATCATGAAAATCTACAAAAAATATAAACACATTCAAACTGCTTCCTTACCTACAATGATAATAATAAATGAAATTTAAAACAAAAACATAATTATTTAATTAAATCTATACTTCTATATAGACTGGCCATTCGTGACATAGCCAACTTTATTAAAAAAAAACCTTTTATTGAACGTAACATTTTATTTTAATCTCCAATAGACAACCCATATGAGATGTGGCGGATCGAAGGAGTGTCCGGGGGTTTTTAGTGGTGTAGGGTCCTCTCCTCGAGGTATGAGTTTAGCATACCACGCTATGGAGAGGGCGAATCCCACATATCCCATCGCCAGCGCGCGAATACGCTCCAGCGGCGGCGGGAAGGCGTAAATGCATTTCCCCCCGGATAAGAAAAAAAGGTGGCCTTTTCAAAATTGCATATTATTAATGCATTATTTCGTAAACCAAATTTCGGCTAATTGTTAGCATTTCCAACTTGTCCATGACCAAATTGGCTTGCAAACTTTTATTGCGCGATATAGGTAGTTTGTTATTGAAGCTAATAGATGGCGGTTATAGTCTGTTTGTAGTTTGTGCGGCTATTGTAGATGGCGCTACGTGTTATAAGCTTACGCAAATAAGCAATTTTGAATTTCATGATTGACACAAAATAAGTGAACAATCTTAATGTTTTGAAAGGCCAGTCTATATATATAAAAGTTATTGTTAATCCTATGTCAAACAAAAATGGCTACCGCTCTGAAACCATGTTTCTATTAAATGCAATACACAAGTATGAGATATGTACATTTTAAAAAACAAAAAAAAATTGTCTACTTACAAACTAAGTTAAATTAATATAGCTAATAATACTCATTTAATACCTATATTTATAATTGTATATCGACGCTTTAGTTCAAACAACACATATGTCAGAAATAGTTACTTTACAAGAGAGTGAAATAACTATAGAATTTTGCATAGACACCAGAAAAATGTAGTTTATCTTTTACTTTATTGTACGAGTTTAAAATGGACGATGTGTTTCTAATTAGCTAAACAAGGTGTATTCCCATATTCTCTAGGTGTTTAGATCTCCAAATAGTAACGTGGTATAAGATCTAAAACGACGATATTACTATTGAGTTGCTTCATTTAAAAAGATTAACGTTAAGTTTTTAAATGATGATCCACGGTGAAAAACATTAGTCAGCTGGCAACACTCTAGTTATCTATCAAATGAGTTTCATAAAGCTTGATTGACTACTTTGATCTGACTGTTGTATCTCATCTATGGTTCACATTTTCTTATGACAAACGTCATTGTATGAACTCTCGGCGGTCATCTTGTATTACATCACAGTATAAAACCACTGTACAGTCGACCACGAAAGTTTGCACATTGAGAAACGCATTTCAAATGACATGACCACGTTTGTGAAGAGTTCACTGTTTTGTGTATTTGTACACAACTAGCAGAGAACTCTTCATCTATAGTATTCACTTCATCTGTACTGACATATACATATTTATTTACATGACATTAGAGGCATAAGGTGTAAACCCATCTCCCAGGTCGACTATACATAAAAGTTCAGGAAAACTTAACTAGATGGCGTTAATATCAATTTAAAATGAATACTGGCTTATCGTTGTTTTGAACACAGAAAAAACGTTGCATTATTTAGGGAAGTGTATAAATAAGAGACCAACTTGTAATAATAACAAAGGTAATGTACAAAATTAAAATAATACAGAAATTTGGTTTCAGAACGGATGTAATGGAAGTATACTATTTATTGCTTTTCTGAACGATTTGAGCGTCTATTGATCTAAGATGAAACATGAAAATACTTGTTTGTAGATTAATTGTACAACTAATAATAGGTTGCGTGCTTTTTACAACGCGTGCCAAAGTTTTGAATGGAAAAGTTAAAATTATCTTGACGTTTGAAGCGACGTTAGAAGCGACTGATATTTTATGAAGTCTAGCATGCCAAAATATATATTCTTAGAAATTACGTTATCTTTTTCTATGGCTAAGACCAGCACTGCTACCAGGGGCCTTCATGCTATGACATAAATTACGTAATGTTATTGCATATTACGAAGTCATAAACTGCAGATTAAGGACATATGGACTCTGTCCCAGGGAGGCTTCAAGTTGCCCTATTCAGATCATCTATTCGCGTCATCGTATTCTGTCTTTATATTTCGATCAAAGGACACTTATATGAAATCGGCCTTTAGAAATATGCCCGGTGAAGTGGCAAAAGCCTCCCGGCTAACTACAAATATGTCCGGCCGAAAAAATACCAAGTCTTTTCAATAACAACATGATAAATAACTTTTAATACTGAAATAATTGACAACTATGCCCCTGGTATGACGATAGGGGATAAAACTGCAAAGTTTCACCACTACAGGCGCCACTAGTACACTACGTATATAAATACTCCTGACATATTGTTTGGTTATGTACTGAAACGTTTAGTTATCAATTTTATTAGCTTCCAATTCCAGTTTCCGTGGAAACTTCAAAATTAAATATAGCCTATAGTCTTCTTCAATAAATAGGCTTTCTTAAACTGACAGAATTTTTCAAATGTAACCAGCGGTTCCCGAGTTTAGGACTTTCAAACAAACAAACAAACTCTTCAGCTTTATATATTAGTAGAGATAACGTGAAATAATAGCATTCAATAATGCATCAATATTGTGTATTCGTGATATTAAAACTATATTCAAGAATAACGTTCCGTTTCACTTTTGTTAACGGAATGTGCAGGTGGCGCCATCTACGCTACGCTTTGCGTTTTGTATCCTATTTGCACAATTTATACGTTATCAACGTGTGATTGTTGTCTTTGAGCGTTCCGCGATAACTATATTAGTTTAAGATATTTCATCAAAACAAACAGTTGTATGAAAATTGTTCACCTATCTAAGTATTACGCTAAGCTATTTTACAAACGATAATATTAAACGTAAAATTATTTACAAGTAGTTTTGGTTGAGGCTACGTGAAGTATGTTATGTTTAGCGAAATTTTAAAATGGAATAAATTATGTCATAATATATTATGCCTGAAATTGTCAATTAGGAAAAAAGGTATAAAATTTTGAAGCTTACAATCCGGGCATTTGAGTAAGAGGTATTGGCTAATTCTCTTCAAAATAATATGCAGTATTAATAGTTATAATAAATTAACCGCATCGGCGTCGGCGTAAGCGCATCGGTAATCTCAAAACCTTAAAACCCGGATTACTGATTAAAGATCGTAATTTTTGAATTACACACTTATCTACCAACGTCATTTACCTAGTGAATTCCATTTTCCATCCAAAGGTTGTCTGGAAGCAATTGCTTTATGCGATAAGACCACCCATTGTACTGTGTCTATTATATTTTCTTTGTCCTGTTTACTTATGTGTGTACAATAAAGAGAATTCTATTGTATTCTATTCTATTACTAGTAAAACCTCGCCCGGACGCTTCCCGGACGCCTTCTAAACTGGCAACCCTAATTGAATAGTAACAGTATTTTTTTAAGAATCAGTTCAAAAAATTTATTAAATATCACAGTTAGCCCCAACCATTTCACAGCACTACGGAACTGGTATGATACTAACTCCATTTATAAATACACCTTCGAAAATTATATTAGTTTTTATTAATATAATTTCTTTGTTTATTCAAGATACGTTTATAGTAAGGCCCTACTAAGAATTCATGTCAAAGTTAGTTTAATTTAGAATGTTTTATTCATGGTTTATAAAAATCCGGCTCGGAGGACCATGATAATGATTCAGTGTTTAAACACGGAAGTAGTCTTATTAAATAACATTGTCGACAACCTTCGTAGCGTAGCGGTATTTGCTCTCGCTTTAAATCTCGGAGGTAGTGACAAGAAATCTTTGTGTAAATTCTTAGATTTCTTTCCGGGTCTGGTGGTTGAGGGACTTCCCTCCGTGCCTCGGAAAGCACGTTAAGCCGTTGGTCGCGATTGTTATAACATCATCTATAATAATCGTATATCAACGGAACGGGCAGCAGCGTTTCCTTGTGTGGTACAACATAATACTGCGGTCACCAACCCGCCTGCCAAGCGTGGTGACTATGGCAAATACCCTCTCTCGGGAGGGGGCCTATGTTCAGCAGTGGACGTTATACGGGCTGATGATGATGATTATCGATTTGCTGTAAATTAAATAAATATTTCGTCGGAAGATTCGTATTTCCTTTCCCTTTTAAGGTTAATTTTATATTGATATAAGTAGGGTATAATAGTGTGGTAACAACACACTGGGACTTATAAACCTAGTGTGTATACACATATAAAAGTATAATATTTCGATAACATATAACCTGATTTCTAAATTACAAACAATCAAATCTTCAGTAGGGCCGGAGGTAGATGTTCACCGTTGTCGCGGGTTCGATGCCCCGTTAAAGCTTTTCAGTTCAGTGTAAGGTTTCCTAGAGAGAAGCTTCCGGTCCTCTCCTCCTGGGACTCTGATATAATGAGAAGTACGCCTTCGGTAGACCACCAGCCTGTAAAGAGATGATAATATATTAGTCAATAGTTACATAGAAAAATAAACTTTATTATATATTTTAGAAGGAGATAAATTATAAGAGGATTTTGTAGCAAGTAAAACGATGCTCCGTCAGTTAGTCGAGACCATTTTTTTAAAATATATGCATACTGGGTTATTTAAAAAAAAACCAACATCCTTTCAGAGGGGTGTACTACGCCGAATCGAATGCCAAATAATCGAATATCAATTGATCAACCACTATAAATCGAACGACTAAATACTCGAACGTTCATAACATCGAATGGTTATTAAATCGAACAAACATTCGATATTTTGATCACTCGATCAAACAAACATTCGATTTCGACAAACTTTCAGAGCGTGAAAGTACTTTAAAGGCCTAAAAGATTGTTGGTTTTTTTTAAATAACACACGGCTCCGGTAATTTACAATAAATTACCCAAAGAAATAAGGGCAATTAATACCAATCTATTTAACCACCTAAAAATATTTTAACAAATAAATTTTACTATAGCTTGAATGAGTATTTAAATGATATTTTTTCCAAATTGAAGTCCTCTAAAACTATTTTTTGTAACGTAATTATTTAACACGTAATAATAAATTTTAATAATTGAACTGAAACAATTTAATTAATATTATAACATTAAGAATGACATTGACATTTTATATACCCATTTCAATGTGAATCTATAATTTTAAGTATCTCACGTCTCATTTTGCATGCCTTACGGTAGAATCACTTGAAACATGTACCTACATTTCATAACACCATTGTTAAAATAAAATAAATGATTTGATTTGAAAAATCATAAGTACTTTTATCCCTCAAAAGGTTGATGGTATTTTAAAAATAACTCTGTAAATTAAGGATTATGGTTAAATACTTCTTTTGTAGTTTCAAATCAATCAGCCTATCTCTGCCCACTGCAGGACATAGGCCTCTCCTTATTTGCACCGTAATTTGCCCTTTGCCCTTCGCACCTAGTGTAGGTATTTACGACCAGTGTAAAATGGTAAGTACTCCATTGTCTTTTGTAATAAACTTATTGTAATGTTTCTAGTCAATAAATAAATAAATAATAAATTAATTAAATTAACTTACAACGCCATATTTCAAGAAATAATTTCTATCTTTCCCATATTACAAACTAATTACATCTCAAAAACAAAGTTATCGTGTGTCCTTTATCATGCAAATATTCATTAATAAATTACATTTCTTCAGTGATACTGCAATAAGAGACTATAACTAATATAATTAATAGAATCAGTCGTTACTTTGTGGTAATCCATATTTATCTAAATTAAAAAGACAAAAATATCTAATGTTAATTTCGCAAAAAAAAAAAATGTTTTTATCACATCTATTCAAAAAGAGCTAGCCCTCGTAAACAGGGAACAAAATAGCTCATTAATCCCTTAGGGACCAAAATTGATTTGAACTTGGAATGTGGATATTGTTAATAATTTTTCAATCAGCAAAGAGGTGAATCACAAACCATGCGGGAACAATGTATTGAATATGTGACTGGCTGAAAAACTGCGAGCGCGCCAAATTAAAAAAAAGTTGATGAAAAATAAACAACGCGCAAAATTAAATGCATTCTGCTTTTGTTCGTAGTTGATTCATATTCAGATTTTAGAATTATAAAAAATGAGTGCGTCTTCCTCAAGTGAAAGTATTATTATGTCTTATGGTTCTTCATTGTACGTAAATAAATTCTTGTTCATAAGTTGCACGTACTTATTTTCTCATAGAGGGTGATAAAAAGTAGAGTGTCCACCTCGGGAGCAACACTATTTTAAGCTCGAGTGACATACTTTTAATCCTTCGCTCTACTCTGGATTAAAAAAAACACTCTCGCCTTTAAAATAGTTGTTTGCTCCCTAGATAAACAATCTACTATTATATGCTGTAATACTATTATATTATTGCACCGCCCGCTCCCGCCCAAAAACAAAAATGCCCAATATGCAGGTAAGATAGTAGCAACATGCAAAAATACAATCACCAGACCCTCGAGGGTAGGCCTGCTAGATCGAATAACCATATTATCGGGAGAAAATAACAAAGTTTTGGGATTTTGGGACTTTGGTTGAGAGATACAAAAATAACATCAAATTAAATATACTGAAAACATCAAAATTAATAAAGTAATTTATTTTTATGATTTGAAAATAGGTGTGGGCCTAAAAAAAAAGAAAGGTCGTTGAGCGACTCTGGGTCATTAAGAGGGGCCTCCGGACAGAATTTGAAATTCAAACAATTTTCTAAAATTATTGTTTTATAAATGAAGTGGTTTTTAGGGAGTTTTTTATTTAGTCGGGCGTCGGGGGGGTTTCCAAAAATTCGGGAGAATCCCCCCAAAACGCGACCATCTGGCAATCCTACTCGAGGGTCTTCGGCTGGTGATTGTATTTTGGAAGGAGGGCGGGCGGTGCAAAAATATTATTACAGCATATATACACATTTTTAATGAATACTAGATATTTTCTGTCTTTTTTAATAGCTAATTAGGTTGATATTCAAATGTCGCTACAATAATTTTTTGCCCTTTAAAACATATACAACGAAAATAATTCTTGACAGATGAAATTACACCTTATTAGCTGCCAATTACGCGGTGTGTAGAATTAATGACGATGTGTGTATAATACCAGCATGTTTCTATATTTATGTCAAGATCGTAGTTATGGTAGCAATTATTTGTAATTGTGTTAGTATTATCAGTGTGAAAATGGCATAGTATACAACAAAGTCGGGTCCCGCTGTCTGTCTGTCCTTATGTGTGATTAGATCTTTAAAAGTACGCAACAGATTTTGATGCGGTTTTTTTTTTTCAAATTCAATTGGAAGGTTATATGGACCTATAATACATCAGCAATGCACCCGTGCGAAGTGGGTCACTTGATTTATATAATAGAAGAAGCTAATTAGGTACATGCTTTAAATAAATACCCATATAGTATACTACGAACACAGTTTAATAATGAAATAATAGAATTTATTTAGCACTTAGGTATTGACATACACTTGTACTTGTCAAAATTACACTGCATAAGACTAAATCAAACAAAAGTATCACTTAAGTAGCTAAAAACATCGTTTAAATTATTTGATCTTACAGAATGTTTGATCAGTCTGTCCGTCTGTCGTGCTATAAATGATAAAATATAGCACCTTACTATCTACAACCTCCGTGGCGTACAGTTAAAAGTCTCGCTTAAAGTTTTGGAGATCATGGGTTCGATTCCAAGTCAGACAAGACTTTTTTGTGTAAATTCTAAGATTTACTTTCAGATCTGGTTGGCAATTGTATACCAGGGAACAGGCTGCAGCGTTTCCCTGATTGTTACAACATAATACTGCGGTCACCATTCCGCCTGCCAAGCGTGGTGACTATGGCAAAACCCTCGGAAGGACCCATGTACAACAGTGGACGTCATACGGGTTGATAATGATATTACGTTCGTACGTTACTTTATTTATGTTTATCTATTATTTATTAATTACAATTTTACTCTAATCAAACTTGATGTAAGTTTAATCTCTGTAAAATTGAGGGGGCGACTGTAACGGAACGTTCGTGCTGCAGTGAACGTTAAACTATAAACACTAAAATCGTGTCACATTTGTACTTGAAGAATACAAACAAATGCCAGTTGTGATACACATGTATTAATGTCAACAGAATTTAATGACATTTACTAATTACCTGTCACGTTTTATGTACTGCACGCTGTTATGTTATAATTAGTTATGTACCTAAGTTTGTTCTAGAGGTATACAATAGGCACGAAGAATAAAAAAATCTATTTAGTCCGTCAGTTAGATTACCAAAAACTAGACCCGTATTTTTTTTTCATTCATCGAACAAAAAATATCGATGATACAGCGCGTTGAAATTTTGTGTGACGTCACTTCTAGGTACAATTTTACCTAGTAGTGACGTCACAAGCCACCCTCTCCTGAACGTTATAGTTTGTTGTTGCTCTGCATCTTCGTCAATTTTTATTGATTTGATAAATAAAAAATACGTGTCTAATTTCTTTTAGTAATTTAACTGACGGACTATTATATTTTTTAGTCTTGATGGCTATTCAGCAATGTTACTAAGATTTCAAACTTTCCATACAAGTTTTTTCATCCTTTTTTCCACAACTTAGGGGTGGAATTAAAAAAAATCGTTATACGATGCCCTCGGAATATATGAAATACAACCAGCAAGTTTCAGAAGCTATATTATATGATCAGCGGTATTTATGATTCGATTCGATTCCCATCCGGAACAATTATTTGTTTGAACCAATTCTAAATCTGTGTAAACCTATCTCTTTTGCTTGACTGTACGTCACGCAAATTTCATGGTTTTTTATATATTGCTAAATAATAAAAGATTCTTGATCGCCGCGGGGATCGAATCTACGACCCACTATTAGAACCAACGAATCAAAATTCGATTTAAGATCTGAGATTATATCTTTAATTTCTGACGACCTTTTGTTGTTCGTGTTAATTAAATATGTTAGGTATTGAAATACACGTTATTTAAGTGACAAGTTGTAAACAATGTAAACAACATAATGATAATAAAATAAAAAACCGGCCAAGTGCGAGTCGGACTCTCGCACGAAGGGTTCCGTACTAGTTGCAAGTGCCTACCTTATTTTTGATATCAAGAATACAACAAGTAACATAGTATAAAAGTTCTTGTAGTTCGTTGTAACTTTGATTGAATGAAAGCTAAATTGCGGTTTACGATTTTTGACGTATTAAAAAAAAACTACTTACAAGATCTCGTTCAAACCAATTTTCGGTGGAAGTTTGCATGGTAATGTACATCATATATTTTTTTTAGATTTATCATTCTCTTATTTTAGAAGTTACAGGGGGGGGACACACATTTTACCACTTTGGAAGTGTCTCTCGCGCAAACTATTTAGTTTAGAAAAAAATTACATTAAAAACCTCAACATCATTTTTGAAGACCTATTCATAGATACCCCACACGTATGGGTTCGATGAAAAAAAATTTTTTGAGTTTCAGTTCTATGTATGGGGAACCCCAAAATTTATTGTTTATTTTCTATTTTTGTGTGAAAATCTTAATGCGGTTCACAACATACATCTACTTGCCAAGTTTCAACATTATAGTTCTTATAGTTTCGGAAAAAAGTGGCTGTGACATACGGACGGACAGACAGACAGACAGACAGACAGACAGACAGACAGACATGACGAATCTATAAGGGTTCCGTTTTTTGCCATTTGGCTACGGAACCCTAAAAAGTAGAGAATTCAATGTTACTCGTAATCACGACAACGCTCTATATTGGATTGTATACGGGTTGTTACAAATAATGGACTGAAGTAATTTCATCATTATCATCAGCCCGCACAACGTCCACTGCTGAACTGCTGCCTCCTCCCGAAGGAGGGTATGCCATAGTCACCACGCTTGACAGGCGGATTGGTGAACACAGTATTATGTTGTTATACACGCTGCTCCCCGTTCCCTGGTATACGCCTGTTATAGATGATGTTATAACAGTCCGGACCAACGGCTTAACGTGCTAACAAACCAGCCCGGCTAGCAGCGCGACTCGAGTCTACTCTACGGAGGTCGACCAATCACATTGCAGAAACGCACTGTCACGTGACACTTTCGATCGAAACGATCGCTAGTGGCCTGCATCCACCGACTCCCCGCGACCTTTATGCGGTTGTCGGTCCATCGTGCAGGCGGTCGTCCTACGCTACGTTTTCCAGTTCGTGGTCAATAATTCGTGGAAAATAAGTTAATTACTTATTACGTCATTTTAAGTCTGTTACTTTATATTACGTTGATTAATTCCGTTGATTACGCAATGGAATTAATCGATGTGAGATTTAATTATTGGTATTTTCCATTTGAATCACATAACAATTTCAATAATCAGATCCAATTTGAAAATTCCTTCAGAGTTAAATATCTCATTTATCGAGGAGAGGTTATATTTTATTATGAATTTTCCTCGAGAACGGAAAATACGCGGGTGAAGGCTGGAGCTCTGCTCGCCTTTATGCGCGGTGAAGTAGCAAAAGCCTCTTGACTACCTAAGTAAGTCCATCCGAAAAAAAAACCAGGTGAAACCGCGCATATGAGGCTAGTATTAGTACCTATAGATAGTATTGGATCAGTGAAATCCCTCAATCTCATCGCCAGCGACCGCCCTGAGCCGAGGTCCAAGTCACACAGGGGACGCCCAATGGCGGAGGTTGCTTAGTTTGTAGTGTTTAAACTATTTATCTAGGCTGGAGTTTTGCTCGCTTTTATGCCCGGTGAGGTGAAGTAGCAATAGCCTCGTGGCTAAATATATATGTCCGTCCGAAAAAAAAAAGGTAAGAATTGATTACTATAGCAATTTCAAGACAAATGCCTTTTTGTTTCATTGTAAAGCAATTGTTATGACTGATGTTTCTGTTAGTTTTATTGCCACTTTAGTTTATGTATCCATTTTATTAGTTTGACTTTCTGACAAACGGGGCATTGTTCTTGAGAACAAACAAACTGATAATTTTTTAGTGATATAGTAAGTCTTGTACAGGATATAATCTATTTTCCAATGAATATATGAACGACTAGCTGCGCTCCGCGGTTTTAGCCGCGTCACTCTGCTTCAGTGGGTCGGAGCGTGATATTTTGTAGCCTATATGTTATTCCAGCGTATAACCTATCCCGGTGCAAAATTTCAGCCAATTACGTTCAGAAGTTTAGGTGTGATAGAGTAACAAACATCCATCCATCCATACTTACAAACTTTTGCGTTTATAATATTAGTAAGATAGGATAAACTGATCGAACAATATGAGAATTGCTAGTATTCTTTCATTTAATCAAATCCAAACAAAAGTAGATTTACACTAAGAGAATTACTTTTACAGCTAACCTATAATAATATTAGGTAAGATTTGTATTTTTGTACGTATGTTTGTTACTAATCTCAAAATGCAATAGAAGAATTTCAATCTTTCTTTCACCATTCGAATGCTATATTATTTCTGAGTAAAATAGGCAATATTTAACTATGAAGTTTCCACTGGAAAGGGAGCTGCGCAAGCGCAACCGCGCGAGAAGTTTGTATGTAAATACCTAAGTGCTGAATAAAAAATCATTAATTCATTATATATATAAAGGGTTCACTGCTGTATGTATTTGTATAGTACACTGTAATCTCTACGACCATAACGAATTACCGCTGATCGTAATGACACAAATAAAATAATTTAGGTTCATTATTATACAGGGTGTAACGCTATATCCTACGACGTCTGTATTTATTTATTTAACTGTATCCTACATATATGTTCATATGGCAGACTCAATGCCAAGAGGTACCTATTTTCTATCAGCCTTCGGGTTAAGGTGTTTTTATTTTATTTATAAAAATCATACAACATATAAAAAAGCGACCCTAGCCCAATGGCTTGGGTGTCGGACTAGTGATCTTGTGGTCACCGGTTCGATCCCCACCTATTGCACTACCGGCGTGAACCCACTCGTAACACAAGCATTTTAGCTATCTATGAGTAACATAGATAAATTCCCACGGGAACGGCTGCTACGCGAGTGAAACCGCGCGTGGGAAGCTAGTATTAGATATTTTCCTTCAAACGACATTTAATGGTACATTATAGCTTGTTAGTTCATTCAAAAAATATTTTGCCAGTATTCAGCTGACTAACCTAACCTAACCTATCATCAAAATATAAAAAAAATCAAACCAAAATGAAAAAAAAAACAATTTTTGCCATTCCAACAGTAAAATTGCTGTCAATAAAATAGCATTCTTATTTGGCTATAAAGATTCTTCTTTTCAAGCCGATACTCGATCAATTACTGATCAAAACCTACTCGTCGTTACCTCAAAAAGAGCTTTACCTCAATTCACGTGTAACAATAGAGAACTCTTAACGTTCCCGACAATAGACGCAACAGGTAATTGTCACAATTGAAATGTGTGCCTATTTGATACCGCTTAAGGACGAACGTATCGCTGTGACTTCATACTTTAATTCTACGTAGATTATGGATTTATTCAACAGTTGGTATAGGTATAGTAAATTATTTCTTTCTTATTCACCAATTATAATATATATCAATACTAAATAATAATATAATAAAAAAATAATTTGTGTTTTTGTATGTATGTTTGTTACGAATTACCTCAAAAAGTACTGGACGGGGTTCGAAAATTATTTCTCCATTGGAATGCTACATTTCCCACGGAAACGGGAGTTACATGGATGAAACCGCGCGCGGGAATTTAGAAACTTTAAACAAAATTGAAACTGGGCATTTTTTTTTTACTTCTAGTGGAACCTAGGTACATTTTTTTAATTACATTTACAAAAACATAGCGTTTTTTATACATTTTGCCTTAGGTGTAAGTCTGTTTACAGGTACACATAATATTTATATTGATTTCTTTTTTTTTTCAGATTGTGCGTTAACTTTGTCTGTATACTTGCTCTAGCAATTTTGTTAGCATGTCTAGATTACATTAATGAAATAAAGCTTATTTTAATATTCATTTAATTGTTTGTCTGAATGTTTATCACTATCAATATTTTTATTGTATTAAAATTACCTCAACCTGTATGTCACCGGTGTAAATTAATTGCATCAAAATATGCGCGAGCGCAACGAGATGTAATGAACGCTTCGCGCGCTCAGTATTCGCGAGACCGTCGAGTGGAAAGCACGTGTCTTACTGGAATTAACAATTTATCAACACAAATAAAATATAGGCTGCGCGACCACGATGAGAAACGATAACGATTGGATTACTTATACAAATTTAAGGACATACAATTTTAAAATTCAAGGTATAATATTATATACCTATTTTTTCTTTTTAGAAGTATATATGAAGCTTTGTAATTATTTTTTTCATTTAAACTGATGCGTAACTATCTGCCGCGGTTTTACCCGCCTCACTCTGCCCCATTGGGTCGGATCGTGATGTGTTGTAGCCTATATGCTAAACCTGCGTAGCGTAGTGGTATTTGGCTCGCTTTAAATCTTGGAAGTCGTGGGTTCGATTCCCACGGCACACAGGAAATCTTTGGTCTGGGTCTGGTTGGTTGAGGGACTACCCTCCGTGCCCCGGAAAGCACGTTAAGCTGTTGGTCCCGATTTTTATAACATCATCTATAATAATCGTATATCAAGGCACGGGCAGCAGCGTTTCCTTGTATGGTGCAACATAATACTGCGGTCACCAACCCGCCTGCCAAGCATGGTGACTATGGCAAATACTCTCCCTCGGGAGGAGGCCCAAGTTCAGCAGTAGACGTTAAACGGGCTGATGATGATGATAAGCTAATCCAGATCAAAAACCATCCGCGTCCACACTTTCAGAAAAATCCGTTCAATAGTTTTTGCGTGAAAGAGTAACAAATATACAATCTTGCAAACATTTGCGTTTCTAATATTAGTAGGATCATAAAATAGACCGTATGTTTTTAATCATTGCAAATAATTAGCAGAACTATTTATTCTTTGTATTAAAATCGATTCACGAGCATACTTTTTAGTACTTTCATAATTACACATTAAAATGACTTCGAACTACAACTAAGATTAACTTGTATTGTTAAGTACTAGAGTTAATTTTACCGTACATATATTAATTGCCGCCTCCTTGATAAAGACTTTTGTGAAAAAATCATGTGCGTGTTTTGAAATTTTAATGCTATGTTTCGATTACTGATGGAAAATCGTCCTGCCAATTATATAATTATAAGCAAAGATAAATAAATATATATATATATATAGATAAAACATTGTGTATGTACCAAATTACGTCATTTTCATAGCGAAATCATAGCGTGGATATGCCTACAATACCGATGCATATTAAAATACTATCTGATATATTTTTATATCATCATCAGCCCGTATTACGTCCACTGCTGAACATGGGCCTCCTCCCGAGGGAGGGTATTGCCATAGTCACCACGCTTGGCAGGCGGGTTGGTGACCGCAGTATTATGTTGTAACACACAAGGAAATTATTATAGATTATTTTATAATAATCGGGACCAACGGCTTAACGTGCTTTCTGAAGCACGGAGGGTAGTCCCTCAACCAACCAGACCCGGAAAGAACTCTAAGAATTTACACAAAGATTTCTTGTCCGGTGTGGGGATCGAACCCACGACCTCCGAGATTTAAAGCGAGTCAATTACCGCTACGCTACGAAGGTTGTCTTCTATTTTTATAAACTTATTGGGATAATCTTCATATAGATATGACACATCAAAAAAACGCAAAATAAATTATGTCTAGTATGTACTTGTAGTTGTGAATAGATCAATTTTGATACTACAAATAATTTAATTTTACTTATAATGAATCAAATTATATGATTTCAAATATATCAACATTTGTAATGTAAGCAAAAATCAACCTTAATACAACTAAAACCTGAAAACCGGAATGTAAATATCTACATACGTGTGCACCAAAAAACCTCTACCTATTCCAACCCCTTATTATTAAGTAGCTAATAACCAATAATTATTTAAGTCTTCATAAAAAGACTGCATTTCCTGAATAATTTAACCGAAGGAAGAAACTGCCTCAATAATTTATGAGGTAAAATACAATTGTTTAAGTTTATATTTTAGTTCGTACCTCAAAAGTACTAGACGGACATTATTTAATTAGCGACGGGGCTTTTGCTTCTTCACCGGACATAAAGGCAGGTATCATGAATAGTAGATGTAGATTTTAATTACTTCAGGTAGTAGTTTATCCTTATTAATATTCGGCTTATGTTTAACTTACCACCAAAAAAATTGAAAATGATCACCAAAATTAAACCCGCATTTTAATGTAAAATTGTAACCAAAGTTTTAACATTTCGCTATCGTATTTAAGCAAAATGACTCCAAATAAATCATTGTTAACCCAAAAGTAGTAAATGATCACCAAAAGTACCTAAATGTTTTAGTAATTTACTATTCGGTTCTGGCCGGTCTGTTGTATGGCCGCAGCTCTAACCTAACCTAACCGATTGTCATTTTTCATTGATTTTATTAAGGTAGAAATAGCGCAATAATTTGCTCGCTAAGATTTGGTGATCATTTACTACATTTGGTGTTCGAATACAATTTGCAGTGCAGTCGTGACTAAAAAAGCTAGTACTATTATAATTTTAGACTTTATTTTTCTGGTGTCAAGTATATATTTTTGGTGGTCATTATATTTTATCCCTTAATATTCTAAACGCAAAAGTTTGTGAGTATGGATGAATGGATGGATATTTGTTACACGCAAAAACTACAGAATGGATTTGGCTGAAACTTTGCACAGGGATAGTTAATAAGCTTGAATAACATATAGGCTACAAAAAATCACGCTCTGACTCACTGGAGCAGAGTAACGCGGGTAAAACCGTCTGTCTGTCATAATACAAGTTTATTCCTCTGATAACTTTTATTTGAGGATTAAATTAATTAATTAGAGTCTATAACATTTCCGTGAAGAATCCTACTAATATTAAACGCGAAGTTGGTATGGATGGATGGATGGATATTCGTTACTATTTCAGGCAATAACTATTGAACTGAATTGACTGAAATTTTGCATGGGTATAGTTTACTAGGTAGACTTACATACCTATACTATTATATGCTAATATATAAAGTTAAAGAGTTTGTTAGTTTGCTGTAACGCGCTAATCTTAGGAACAATTGGTCCGATTTGAAAAAAATACATGTAGGCTACAAAATCACGCTCCGACCAACTGAAGTAGAGTGATGCGGGTAAAACCGCGGGGCGCTGCTAGTATTGAATAAAACATTAATTTAAAATATGTTAAAAGGTTCAAAGTGAATGCAACGGCCAAGACAATTCACGATATGCCCTTGACTGTGTATAAACCTTTGTAAGCTGAGTGTACAAATATAATAAAAATATAACGCTTTTAAAATCCATTAGTAACACTACTAATTAACCGCGACTGGTACTAATTATCTTAATAACAGTTGATACAGTCTAAGTAAATATGGTCAGACTGTTAACTGTAAAGTAAAGCGACAGTTGCACAAAACTCCCCTAAAAAAAACTAAAAGCCATAATCCCTTAATCTCCCCGTCAGCGACTGCCCTGAGCCGAGGTCCAAGTCCCACAGCGGACGCCCTCTTGCGCAGGTTGCTTAGTTTGTAGTTTTTAAACCATTTATCTAGGCTGGAGCTCTGCTCGCCTTTATGCCCGGTGAAGTAGCAAAAGCCTGGGGGCAAAATACATAAAATCCGTCCGAAAAAAAATATGTCAGATTGCTTCGTGCATACCCGGCCCTCGCCAAAACGGCGGACGGAGGAGTGTCCGGGGGGTTTTAGTAGTGAAGGGTCGTCTCGTTGTGGTATGAGTAGCATACCACGCTATGGAGAGGGCGAGTCCCACATATCTGCCAGTGCGCGGAAACACTGCAGCGGCGGTGGGAATGCGTAAAAGCATTTTCCCCCCGGACAAAAGAAAAGTCTAAGTAAATATCAAGATTGTTTGTATAATAATATACTAGAGACCCGTCCCGGCTTCGCACGGGTAGACCTTTTTAAGGTGTACAATACTGTAGTACATTATTTTGATCTATGTCGTATGGTTCAGCCAGCGTTTGCAATGTAAGCGCCAAAAAGTATTTATTTACGACATCACATTAAAAAACCTCTAAAATTATCAATGTTCCTCAACTTTATTATGCCGTTACTATACATATAAAACTTCCTCTTGAGTCACTCTATCGTTTAAAAAACTCAGCATCAAAATCCGTTGCGTTAGATTTCAGGGATGGTCTCATAGTAAAAATTTCTTATAATCATCAGTACTTTCAACCCCTGAAAGGTTATAAATGTTTTAAAAATAACCCTTTATAAACCTTTCTCTTGAATCACTCTATCTATTAAAACCATATCAAAATCCGATAAGCAGTTTTAAAGATCTAAGCATACTAAGAGACAGACAGACAGCGGGAAGCGATTTTGTTTTATACTATGAAGTGATATTAAATAAAATATTTTGTGTATTACATACACTGCCCTTAGTTTCGGTAATCGCGTTTTGGTGCAATAACAAAAACAAGGCCACGTTTACACAGCACTTATACGGCTAAGCAATTATTTACTTGTGTCTTTATTATGTGATAAACTCCTTTAAAAGTAACTAGCACTGTATTCAATTTACGTCAATTATTTAATTAAACAGCGGCACTCAAACCTTTTTAAGCAAATCCTTGGTACACCGCGATTTTGTAGGTTCCGTATCCGAAGGGAAACAACGGGACCCTATTACTAAGACTTTGCTGTCTGTCGCCATGCTGTATCTCAAGAACCGCGATAGCTACACAGGGGAAATTTTCACAGATGATGTATTTCCATTGCCGCTATTACAACAAATACTAAAAATAAAATTAAATACATTTTTAAGAAAGGCTCCCTTACGACAAGCTTTCTTTTTTTTTGCCATTTCTTGCTAGATGTCAATAACGTCAACAGGTAGGCACTATACTCGTATACTATATATAGTACGGACACTTCGTGCGCGAGTCCGACTCGCACTTGGCCGGTTTTTATTATTATTTGTTGCTAATATTCAGCAAAATGATTAATTTTTAGTAGCACAATCAATCTATGTAGGTACCCATTTTATTTGTTAAGACAGTTCATACAACTTAGACTAAGCAGAAGAGTTCATTTTGCCGTGGGACTTCTTTATTATACCTGACCTAAATAATGAAGAACGGGAGTCTTCCCACCCGGGATGGGAACCTATTCCCGTGGGAACTTAATCTATACCAAAATTATAAAGAGGAAAGATTTGTACGTAAGTATGTTTGTAACGGCCACAAAATCGGCCCAGAAGTTGCGGAAAAAAGCAATCAAATAAACAATCACTTTTTTTTTTAAATAATATTAGTATAGAAATGACGTCTATTTTAAAATTTAAAAAAAGAAGTGTTCGTATTATATTTAACAGTTTTTGGAAAGTTACTATTTCTGAGTATCTTGGAATATATTATTATGTAACAATAAAGTATCCTACTAATATTATAAAGGCGAAAGTTTGTAAGTATGTTTGTTACTCACTTCTAAAAACTTCTGGATGGATTTGGCTGAAACTTTGCACGGGGATAGTTAATCAGCTCGAATAATTTATAGGCTACAAAAAATCACGCTGAACACTGAAGCAGAGTAACGCAGGTAAAACCACGGGGCGCAGCTAGTGTATAATTTATTTGGACTTACTACCAACTAGTATATAATATTTTGCACACAACATATCAGCTGGTTCAGATTAGTTACTTAGTTACCAAATCCTAGATATTATTCGCGGTACATGACTAAAGTGCTAATAACTACGTTTGACTCAGAAAACGTGACTTTTGACAAGTCCACAAAGTATTACAACATTACCTAAGGATGTAGAAATCATTGTTTCGATTTACATACAAGTAAATGTGAGTCAGTTTGTAAAGATAACAGATTTCTGTACTAAGGAAAAGAACGATAAATATGCAGCATACAAATATTGATTTGCACGAAACATTAATTCTATGTTTGAAACAAAAGCAGGCAAGCGGTTACAGAACAAATAGTCATATTAGACAGTTTTTTTTCGGACGGACGGATATGTAGTTAGCCCCGAGGCTTTTGCTAGTTCACCGGGCACAAAGGCGAGCAGAGCTCCAGCCTAGATAAATGGTTTAAAACCTACAAACTAAGCAATCTGTGCAAGAGGGCGTCCCCTGTGGGACTTGGACCTCGGCACAGGGAGATTGAGGGATTATGCTTTTAGTTTATTTAGAGGAGTTTTGTGTAACTGTCGCTCTACCGTTCGCGGGCCTCTCGGACTTTTTTTGTTTTTTTTTGTCTATAATTATTTCATGAAACGGATAAAATTTAATTTTTTGTTTGCATTGAATAAGCTCGGGAACTACTGGACCAATTTTAAAACTTTGTTCACCATTAGAAAGCTTCTTTAATCAGGAGTAACAAAGGCGCTGATCTCCTGAATCTTTTGAGGTTTCGGCCTCTTCTAGATTCCCTCGAAACAACATAAACACCTCTGTTTCGGCCTCTTAGAAGGACTGTCTTGGTTGCTAACTCGATCATACCCAGGTTATGCCAAATAATTAACAGATGTAACGATCCGTTAGATATAGGATACACAATGACAACTTAACAAAATAGGCATGAAGAATAAAAAATCTACTTAGTCCGTCAGTTAGACTATTAAAAAATATTGGGCATTTTTTTTTTCATTCGTTTTCTTTACAATTTTACCTAGAACGTCACAAGCCAATTACGATTAAAATCTTTTTTTTTTCAGATTTTATGATCCCAAAAAGCATAGAACGCTTTCGACCTCTGCGCTCTGGTGGAAAAGTTTAGGTAATACTGACAAACGTATGATGATGAAGACGATGATAAGGTATAATAATTGCATAAGAATTTAAGTATATATAAGTTAATAATTATTTTTAATAAATTTTCCACCTGTTTTGACTTTTATTTAAAATACTAACAATTAACATTTTAAGTAGGAACACATAAAGAAACAGAAAATTATTCAAGGAGAGATTCGTAATGCATTTTCCTGAGCATTAAAAATGGACCTTAGCCTAAAATTATTCAAAAAGTACAAATTAATCTTCAAATCTTCACAATCCCACAGTGCGCGCTCTTATGTGCAACCGGTACAAGAGTGTGTGTCCTAGGGGGGTGCCCTAGGGGGAACTTCGTAATTTAATATAGCCTATGTTATACGGGGATAGTGAAGAATTTTTAACAATTTTAAAAAGTCCAGTAGTTTCGGAGCATATTCAATACAAACAAACAATCAAATCTTTCCTCTTTATAATATAAGTAGGTATAGAAGAGTATTAGAACGCGGGTAGTGCCATAGGGCTCAGCTAGTTTCAAATGTTATTTACGTGACATATTACTAAATATTTATGCAAATATTAAATGCAAGGTTGTATTGCATACGGGTATTACTGATAAGAATAATCATGCTTGTTCAAACTATTAACACAGCCTTCAGGTAAATCCTAATTACACAATCCTTTAGGTTTACTATGACGGAACTCAATAATCGCGGTAGAAATGAGAACAACTTTATCATCAGCCCGTAAAATGTCCACTGCTGAACATGGGCCTCCTCCCGAGGGAGGGTTTTGCCATAGACAACACGCTTGTCAGGATTGGTGACCGCAGTATTATGTTGTTATACGGAAACGGTTATTATAGCTGATGTTATAACAGTCGGGACCAACGGCGAGGCACTGAGGGTAGTACCTCAACCAACCAGACCCGGAAAGGAACGTTAGAAATTACACAAAGATTCCTATGTAGTGGGAATTGAACCCACGACGTCCGAGACTCAAAGCGATACTTAAACCGCTACGCCACGGAGGTTATCATGAGAACATATATATATGAGTGTAGAATGACGCATACCTATCTCAGAGGATTAGGGCTCTAACACATAATACGACATCGCATCGTAACTTAGTAATTTTCCAAAGTCGGGTCTCGCAATTAGTAATCGCGAGTTCGTATCGAGTTATGGGTGAGTACTTAGCAGTTTGGATATTCGCGCTGTATAGTTTTATGTAAATTTTAAGCGATAAACCAACGACAGAGTAAAGTGAAAAATGGTGTAATGTTGCGATTCCAAAAAATATTATGTTTTTAATCGAACAGACATTTGTAGTTAGCAAAGAGGCCTTTGCTATTTCACCGGGCTTGACGGCGAGTACACCAGCCCAACTACAAACTAAGCAACCTGCGCAACCTGCGCCCCCTTTGGGACTTGGACCTCGGATTAGGGCGGTTGCTGGCGTGGGGATACAGGATGCATCTTTGGAGGAGGAAGAATAATGACTTGAGGACTTGATGATTTTTAGCGGAGTTTTATGTACTACCGCTCTACTTTACAGTTCGTGGGCCTCTCAGACTTTGGGTCTATAGCCGTTCACATGTCTATGACGGACGACAAACAATACAAAGCCTATTTAATACAAATTCACACATACATACGAAAAACAATGGAAACAACATATTATTATGTAAATGTAGCTATTTCATGGCCTTTCACATCAGATAATAGACAATTAATTTATTCAACATTTACGTATTTACATACACTTGTATTTATGAGAATCACAACTTAAAAATATTGTATATAACTAATATATAAACTAGGTAACTAACAAGCAACAGTAAATTTTCAGATTCTTCTTCGTAATAAGTATATATTAACATTAATCTTTATCATAACTTAGTATAAAACAAAGTCGCTTCCCGCTGTCTGTCTGTACCTATGTATGCTTAGATCTATATAACTACGAAACTGATGTTGATGCATTTTTTTAGTAGATAGAGTGATTCACGATGAAGGATTCACGACCTGTGTATAAAACATTAGCATTACACCCGTGCGAAGCAAGGGCGGGTCGCTACTTAATGTATAAAGTTGAAGAGTTTGTTTGTTTGAACGCGCTAATCTCAAGAACTACTGATCGATTTGAAAAATTTAACCATGATATAAAAATCTGGCAACGCTGATGTTTATATCTCTTACGAAAACTTATTAAAAATGTAAGTCAAAATGTATGCATACTGGGTGACTTTTTTACCTTCTTGAAAATAATAGGGCGTGATATGTATATGAATTAGATGTCTAAGACGTAGTTATTTTATATGTATTTTTTTTATGACATAAAGAGAAAATCGTAACCGTAAAAATGCGTACATAAGTAGGTAGTTACGCTATTTCGCTCACTCTTTTCATTCATGTGTGATTGCGTCCTAGGTATTATAGGCACCTATTTTATTATAATGCACGCACTATGTAGGGTGTATTTCTTTTAAATAATTTATGAGATTTTCGAAACTCTAATAACCGAAATACTAGTACTACATACTGTGGTCTATAGATTATATTCCACTTACACAACACACCATATTATTATCAAGACGGTAAATAAAACCACCCAGTGTCCCAGTATGTCCTTTATAGTCCAAAATACTTGAAAGATAGCTAGCAAATTCGTCACAAAGGTACTTTATAACTTTCATTGCCACAAAGGGTATAAACAGTTGTGTATTCATGTAAAGGGCCGGAAGATGTCAGTTTGTCAGTCCAGCGTTTGTTTCCGGTGTCGTACTAGTACCAGGTAACCTTGGATTGTAATCATGGTGCTAATTATATCCACAATGCGTTTATGTATGCGCTCTTTTCTTTGTAACATTTCAAATTAAAAAGATAAATAAAAAAAATATTTAAGACTAGCTAACCCGCGGTATTACCCGCGTTATTCTGCTCCAGTGAGTCGGAGCGTGATGTTTTGTAGCCTATATGTTAATCCAGCGTATAACTTATCCCGGTGCAAAATTTCAGCCAATTCCGTTCAGTAGTTTTTGCGTGAAAGAGTAACATACATCCATCTATCCATCCATCCATCCATACTCACAAACTTTCGCGTTTATAATATTAGTTATATGTTGCTCCATTTTTTTTTATTTATTCACTTTGTCTCTTCGTGTATCGTTACTTTATATCTCTTCTCCAGATATTGATGATATGATCCTGGGTCGGAATCGGAACATGGTTTTTTGTAGCATATAAATATATTAATCGAGCTTATCAACTTACCCCGTGCAAATTTTTAGCCAAATCCATCGGCGGATTGGTGATTGCTGTAAGATGGTTATTTTCCGCTGCTACCCATCCATCAATATCAAAATCATCACCAACCCATATAGCGTCCATGAACATAGCTTCCTCCCGAAGGTGGGTTTTTGCCATAGTCATCACGCTTGGCAGGCGGGTTGGACCGCGGTATTGTGTTGTAATACACAAGGAAACGCTGTTGACCGTGTCCTGGTTTACGCTTGTTAAAGATGATGTTATAACAATGGGGACCAACGGCTTAAAGTGCTTCCGAGGCACGGAAGGATTCCCTCAACCCACTCGATTAGAATCCCAACCCACGACCTCCTAGACTCAAAGCGAGACTTCAACCGCTACGCCACGGAGATTGTCTCATGCTGCCCATCTATCAGGTGTGAATCCCTTAAGACGCCCATGGGAAGACCATGGGATAGTATATTCTGGGCTGATGGGAAGATCATAGGACGGTCTATTCTGAGCCGGGAAACACGCAAAACTATAATTTATGTACAAGACAACTTGATTGTCCAAGTTGTCTGTACATCCGCAATATCTAATAACAAACGTCCGGTTGTATATCTTGATATCCTCGTGTACAGACAAGGTCTTGGTCATTACGTCATTTAATTTCCCAAAGATTATGCTATATATAAGACTAGCGTAAACATCCGTATTCGTGGGAATTTTATAATTAAGCTTATGTAGCTGGATAACGGAGCTTTCTAATGGTGAAAGAATTTTTGAAATCGGTCCAGTAGTTCCGAAGTTCAATGCCAACAATCCTACTACCTACTAATATTGTAAACGCGAAAGTTTGTAAGTTTTTTTTTTTCGGAGGTACTTTTGTTTTTAGCCACTAGGCTTTTGCTATTCACCGAGCATAAAGGCGAGCACAGCTACAGCCTCAGCCAATAAATGGTTTAAAAACTACAAACTAAGCAACCTGCGCAAGAGGGCGCCCCATGGGGGCTACGTCCTCGGCTCAGGGCGGTCGCTGGCGATGAGATTGAGGGATTAAGACTTTTAGTATTTTAGGGGGTTTTGTGCAACTGTCGCTCTACTTTACAGTTCGCGGGTTCTCGGACTTCAGATCTACGAGATCATCGGATGGTTCTTTGCAAACAAAAGGTCGGGTCATCTAGGACGCCCCAACGCCGACGGTGTTTACGACACTTTGTGGGCATAGGCCTATAGTCGGATGTTGCAACAACCAACAGGTTTGGGGGTTGCGCCGCGGATTCCAAGAAGCGTTCCGACGCCTCTTTCATCCTCTGCTTGATGGAAGGCAGTTGGAGATCAGAATGTAAGGTATGATTACGAATGAACCACAGTTTGTAAGTATGGATGGATCCATCCAGGATTGACGTTTCACGTTAAAACTACTAAACGGATTTTAATGCAACTTTGCACGGGGGTAGTTAATATGCTCTATTAACATGTAGGGTCCAAAAAACGGAAACGAAACGAAACGACGCTCTGACCCACTGGAGCAGAGTAACGCGGGTAAAACCACGGGGCGCAGTTAAACATATATTTCTCTTTATCATATTAACCTTTCAACTGTGGAGACGCAAAATTGCGATTTTAGTGTGACTTGTGGGGCAAAGTTTGAACGCATACGCATCAACCTACGTGCTGTCCCCCGCGTATCTGACATAGTTGCCCCAAAGGGGTGAATCCATAATTGAAGTAATATTAGTATAAGCCAGCCTAACACCCGCATCCGTGGAAACCTCTTCATTAAATGCATAACATAAACCTAAGCTATTGCTGACTAACTTTAAACGAGTAAAAAAAAACAATCAGTTTAGAATCTTTCAGTTCTTTTTCCGAATCACATATAGCAGGAATATGTGAAGTTGCAAAAGCCTTGTGGCTATAGTTAGCCACAAGGCTTTTGGCGTCGGCGTCGGCGTCGGGGCGTCCTAGATGACCCGACCTTTTGTTTGCAAAGAACCATCCGATGATCTCGTAGATCTGAAGTCCGAGAACCCGCGAACTGTAAAGTAGAGCGACAGTTGCACAAAACCCCCTAAAATACTAAAAGTCTTAATCCCTCAATCTCATCGCCAGCGACCGCCCTGAGCCGAGGACGTAGCCCCCATGGGGCGCCCTCTTGCGCAGGTTGCTTAGTTTGTAGTTTTTAAACCATTTATTGGCTGAGGCTGTAGCTGTGCTCGCCTTTATGCTCGGTGAATAGCAAAAGCCTAGTGGCTAAAAACAAAAGTACCTCCGAAAAAAAAAAACTTACAAACTTTCGCGTTTACAATATTAGTAGGTAGTAGGATTGTTGGCATTGAACTTCGGAACTACTGGACCGATTTCAAAAATTCTTTCACCATTAGAAAGCTCCGTTATCCAGCTACATAAGCTTAATTATAAAATTCCCACGAATACGGATGTTTACGCTAGTCTTATATATAGCATAATCTTTGGGAAATTAAATGACGTAATGACCAAGACCTTGTCTGTACACGAGGATATCAAGATATACAACCGGACGTTTGTTATTAGATATTGCGGATGTACAGACAACTTGGACAATCAAGTTGTCTTGTACATAAATTATAGTTTTGCGTGTTTCCCGGCTCAGAATAGACCGTCCTATGATCTTCCCATCAGCCCAGAATATACTATCCCATGGTCTTCCCATGGGCGTCTTAAGGGATTCACACCTGATAGATGGGCAGCATGAGACAATCTCCGTGGCGTAGCGGTTGAAGTCTCGCTTTGAGTCTAGGAGGTCGTGGGTTGGGATTCTAATCGAGTGGGTTGAGGGAATCCTTCCGTGCCTCGGAAGCACTTTAAGCCGTTGGTCCCCATTGTTATAACATCATCTTTAACAAGCGTAAACCAGGACACGGTCAACAGCGTTTCCTTGTGTATTACAACACAATACCGCGGTCCAACCCGCCTGCCAAGCGTGATGACTATGGCAAAAACCCACCTTCGGGAGGAAGCTATGTTCATGGACGCTATATGGGTTGGTGATGATTTTGATATTGATGGATGGGTAGCAGCGGAAAATAACCATCTTACAGCAATCACCAATCCGCCGATGGATTTGGCTAAAAATTTGCACGGGGTAAGTTGATAAGCTCGATTAATATATTTATATGCTACAAAAAACCATGTTCCGATTCCGACCCAGGATCATATCATCAATATCTGGAGAAGAGATATAAAGTAACGATACACGAAGAGACAAAGTGAATAAATAAAAAAAAATGGAGCAACATATAACTAATATTATAAACGCGAAAGTTTGTGAGTATGGATGGATGGATGGATAGATGGATGTATGTTACTCTTTCACGCAAAAACTACTGAACGGAATTGGCTGAAATTTTGCACCGGGATAAGTTATACGCTGGATTAACATATAGGCTACAAAACATCACGCTCCGACTCACTGGAGCAGAATAACGCGGGTAATACCGTGGGTTAGCTAGTCTTAAATATTTTTTTGATTTATCTTTTTAATTTGAAATGTTACAAAGAAAAGAGCGCATTCATTAAATGCATAACATAAACCTAAGCTATTGCTGACTAACTTTAAACGAGTAAAAAAAAACAATCAGTTTAGAATCTTTCAGTTCTTTTTCCGAATCACATATAGCAGGAATATGTGAAGTTGCAAAAGCCTTGTGGCTAACTATAGCCACAAGGCTTTTGCTACTTTATAGAGCATAAAGGCGAGCATGGTTTCCCAACTTTATTAACTGGATATTAAACTACTAACTATGAGGCCTGCGTATGAGGGCTAGCCACGAGGCTTTAGCTACTTTACCGAGCATAAAGGCGAGCATGGTTCCAGCTTTATTAACTGGATATTAAACTACTAAGCATTCTGCGTATGAGAGCGCCACCAATGCGACATGGATCTTAGCTGCGGCGATGTCTAGATGTATCAGAAGCCGAGTTGCAGTCCAACATAAGTAAACCTACATGGAGTATATAGTAAACTAGCGACCCACCCCGGCTTCGCACGGGTACAATGCTGATGTATTATACATATAAACATTCCTCTTGAATCCCTCTATCTATTAAAAAAACAGTAGTTTCAAAGATTTAAGCATACATAGGGATATAGGGACAGAGAAAGCGACTTTGTTTTATACTATGTAGTTATGTCTTAACTAGCTACGCACTATGGATGTGCGTCAGAATCATTTAGTCGTAAGTGCCTGTTTACTAAAAGCGCATACGACCAAATGCTTCTGAAGTATAACAGTGCATCCGTCTATACGCTTCTCATAATGCAAGACTACAAATGGAAATGACATTATCACAATACTGTGAATATGTAGAATGATATAATTGCGTCTAGCACGCAAAGACACATTGAAAAATAACTACGTTATTATATGTTTCTTGTAATTTGCAGAAGTCTTCAACATATTATTAGATATGTTCTGTAATGTGGATCAAACTAGATATATTTGGTTCAGATATTTTAGTAAGATGTCTGCAAACATTTTTATATTATTACTCGCGCACGGTTTCGCACGCGTAGCTTCCGTTTCCATAGCAACTTAATAATAAAATATAGCCTATAAAATTCCTCGATAAATGGGCTATCTAAGGCTTAAAGAAATTTTCAAATCGGACCACTAGTTCCCGAGATTAACGCGTTCTAGTAAGCCATCAAGTCTAACATATTATGTATGTACTGTATTTAACAACCAACCTTATTTGTCCAGTCTTATAACAAATAAGACTGGACAAATAATGTTGTTGTAAACGTAATTTTAAATAAGCAACTTTTAGTTGTATATATGTATTTTATTTATATAAAAAAAATGTTTTTGAAAATAAAAATAAAACATATTTACCCATATTGAGTTTTTTTTTTTTATAATAACACTTTCGTTGCATTTCAAAGTCGCTGCTTTAGTTCAAACATTTTGTCACCCTATCTTTTGACGAAAAAATATGCCGCACTAAGATTCGTCTAGCCAATGTGCAGTCGAGCCACTGAGAGCCTAGCCAAGATTCTTCTACAGCCGAGCGATCGCTACCATTAAATCGCTAACGTACCATACATTTGGTATGGTACTTGACATTTGTCACGTGATTAAGCGGGCGCGGGAAAAAATGACGGGCTTTCTATTTTGTTACGAGCATTTCGATCATTCGGATTTCGATGTCATATACCTTGTAGATACCATAGTAGAGTCAAATCGCTCCTTGCAAAAAGAATGAAACAATTAATGCGTGTGATTTTTTAAATAGAATCACTTAATCACGTGACAATTTTCAAGTACCATACATTTCCGTTAGAGATTTTTTGCTAGCGATCGATCGGCTGTAGTGACACTTGTCTAGGATTCTGATTAGTCGACTAACGTGTGTCGCATATTTGTATAATAAACAATTGTATCAACGACTGGGAATTAAGCGTAAAAGTCTATTATTAACCTGAATGCGTTGGAAATTTCTAGAAAATAACATTGCTCCTACTATAATGTCGTTAAACAGAGAGTATTGACACAAGTGATATGATAACACTTTGTTATAGCATATAATTAACTCTGCAAACATTAAAAGTAATTAAAATATATGGTTTTAAGATAAAAGAGGTGTTTTGTACGTGAATAAGTAAACTCTAGAGCAGCCGTACTTAGACATTTTTTATAGGGCCCACATTCACGTTTCAATCTTGATGTATTGGGCCCCAAATTAGTAATTAATATATATATTTATAGAGCACTAGTTGCCTGTTCCCTTTGGGTACTTGCTTAAGGTTTTTTTTTCAGACGTACATACGTAGCTACGAGCCTTTTGCTACTTCACCGGGCATAAAGGCGAGCGGAGCTGTAATAAATGGTTTAAAAACTACAAACTAAGCAACCTGCGCAAGAGGGCGCCCCCTGTGGGACTTATACCTCGGCTCAGGGCGGTCGCTGGCGATGGCTGGCTAATCCCTCAATCTGAGGGATTATAACTTTAAGTATTTATTTTAGGGGAGTTTTGTGCAATTGGCGGGAACTCTCTAACTCTATCTATAGCTTTATTCAGATATTCTGAATCTGATCTACGTCAAACGTTAGCTTGCCGACATAGTGTTTCATTTATGTGTTGCCTTTTTCCTTTTCCTGTGTGCTCTAGCTCATAGAGAATAGTAGCACCATTCTCACCCTCTCTTATTTGTTATTAAAAGTTATGTCAGTAAATTATAAATGTATTATTTATTATTAGAATACTCGTTGGGTTATTATTGAAACTTGTTTATGAGTGTCCAATTTTTGTTATACGTTTAAATATAAAACACGAAATATTTATACGACAATTATGCGATAACTAGACACTATTTTTAGTTCATGGTTTCCGTGTCAAGGTAGGTACCCTTTTAAAGGCAGCCTCACATTCACCTGAAGAGTTATAAGTAAATTTGTGGTCGCCAAGTGTTCGAAATTCAACCATAATTTAAAAAAGAAAGTATCACCATTCTGAACATCTTCTTTATATAAACTATAAGTGTGCGAAATATCATATTCCTCCATCCACGCAATTTAAAAAAAAGGTGTATTAAGTTTTTGTTTGACGTATTAATTAATATGCAGATAACGTGTGATTCGTAAGTATACATGCCTACGATTAAATATGTGAAATAAGATCGCAAAGAGTAGTGGTAAGACGAAAATATAATATAATAGGTATTTATTATTTATTTAACAACAAACTAATACTAAATGAACATGACGATTTTTCATGCTATGAAAATGACCCTATCCATATTTTATTTAAATATAATATAATACTATTTTTATTTGTAGTGACGTTAAAAGTAAAACTTTATATAATAGAAGTAGGTAAATTAAGTAATTGGTTCAACAGAATATGTTTTTTTTTAGAATTACTAGCAGTGTTTTAACTCCTCGTGCTATGCTAAAATGCTTGTGTTGCGAGTGGATTCATGTCGGTAGTGCAATGGGTGGGGATCGCAAGTCCAACGCCCCAGCCATTGGGCTACAGCCGCTGCATATATGTACAATAAATGGATGGATGATTTGCTATCAGTATAACTATCGCAAAGCATCATTAAAGATTAAAAAGTATATTTTTTACAAAAAAAAGTCATTGAATGACAGCAATGATAAATGTACATGGTGAATGACCTTTAGTGTCTTACAATACACGATAATCTATGGTCCGAAGTCATTTTTAATCTGTAATATTTAATGCATTTGAAAAATTATGTACATAGATCGATTGTACCACCAAAATACATAATTTAACTTAGTATTATATATCATAATATTTCAATATTTATGGAAAATAAATGTCCAAAATGTTGATTTAAGACTATTATACATAATTTGCTTCTTTAATGTGATAGTGACACTAAACTAAATGTACAACTTTACGATAATTAGTTTTAATCATAAGATATTACAGATCAATTTGCGTTGGAACATAACGTTATTTGGTGCCAGTATCACATTAAATCAGCGATATACTTTATTTATCACACAACTTTGTAAAAGAAAATGATTTGTTATTAAAACAAATTATAATTTAGGCTGCTCTAAAAGTTCCATCGAATGTCTACAGTAAAGATTTAACACAACAATATAAAAATACTAACAATAATGTTATAAAACTTGACTATGATTTGTTTTATTAAAAGCAAATATATAAATTTATAACCAGCATAGGTTATTTCAAATTAAAAATGGAGATTAATAAATTTACCCCACAGGCAGTTCTTTTTTTCGGACGGACTTTTATATTTTGCCCCGAGGCTTCACCGGGCACAAAGGCGAGAAGAGCTCCAGCCTAGATAAATGGTTTAAACACTACAAACTAAGCAACCTGCGCAAGAGGGCGTCCCTGTGGGACATGGACCTCGGCTCAGGGCGGTCGCTGATGGGGAGATTGAGGGATTATGGCCCCAAAGGCGAATTCGAACATGCATCTAAGGTCCATCTTCAGTACTAGTGGTTGACCCTAAGCTAAATGGTTATTCCAGCGGCGTGGTGATCGAACATCGAACCCACGACCTTCGAGACTTTAAAGCGAGACTTACACCGCTACGCTACAGAGGTTGTCTTAATACTATAGCTTCGTATTAAATTAATCGATCAATAAAACCATAGACAAAGTAATTATACCAATTATTATTATTCGATGGAACTTTTAAAGTACACCCATATTTTTAATACAACTATACTATTTTACTTCACAGACTTAAAACTAAAATAAGTAGTAAAATTATGGAAAGATCTTACTTTTGCGGGCGTCACGTTGCACTGGTGTGTTTGTTACATCTTAATATTAAATATATCCATAAAATTATATCTGAAACAAAAATAAACGTTGTTGAATCTACATCTTAGGTAAAGCCCACAATACCATGATCGAGGCATTATGGGCATTATGGTGGATTCCAACCGGCCGTTAAAATTTACCAATCCCTTTTTAAAACTTCTCAAGTTACATAAACGATTAATCTGCGAAATTAATATAATACCATTTAATGTTATGCAAAATATTATCTACGCTTAGCAAGTTTGATACTATAAATGCTGTATATTTCCTGGTATACGATTGTCATAGACGACGCTATAATCAGGATTCACTGGTATACGATTATCATAGACTACGCTATATAAATCGGGATTAACAGCGTAACGTGCTTTATGAAGCACAGTGGAAAGTCCCTCAAGGAAAAAAATATGCTCACTAAAATACGGAAAATAAAATTGAGATTAATAAATTTAGACCACCGGCAGGATTCACAACTGCATCTTAGGTTTATCCCCTAAAGCCTTAACCAAAATAACCAAAAAAAATTGTGACGTCAGAATCGAATTCAAGCCATGTTATTGTCTACAGGATCGTTAGTAAAATGTCTACAGAAAGGTATTAAAATGAAGAAAATTGTCGAAACAATAAAAAAATATCAACAAGATGGAGACACTCACCTCACCCTAGAAGACCTGCTGCAGCAGATGCCATGATAACAAGCAGGGCCGTCGCCACGCCGCTGGCCCCCACGTGGGCCCCGTACACGGCCCCCGAGTCGACGACTCCCGTGCCGAATGCGTCAGCTGCCGACATATTTTCTGTGAAATAGCCAACAGTCAGCGCGTGCGCTACTGTGGCTATTCTAGCTATGTACGGGTTTTGTTTGAATTTAGAATTTGACGTTTAAATTTAGAATTTGACGTTTGAGTTCTTTTCAAATAAAATGTATTTATTGCCTTTGTAAAGTTAAAAAGTTACATAATATTGTCTTTTGTCATTATAGATTTACAAGACAGATAATATATTTTGCAATAAATCTTAATTTTGTAGATGCAAAACAACAACAAAAATACTGAGTAGGTATATAAAAACTTTTAAGCATTGAAACGATTAGTTATCAGTGGTCTGTCATTAATAGTATACTAGTATGCAACTCTAAATACTACGAATCTACTAAGTAAAATATTTGAAAATAATTAAATACAGTTGTCCATAAAATAGTAGGAATAAAGTTAAAAATTGGTACACAAAGTTTAAATACGCAACTTAATATTTTATGAATGAACATACTAGAAAATTACAAATTAAATTGAATAAAAAAAACACAAGATATTAGAAATAAGTTATTTTAAAGCAGTGATATTGTATATATGTGCAAATATACAAACTACCTTTACCAATATATAAAAAAATATAATAAAATAAATAATAAGAATTAAAAAAACCCAAATTAGTCTAGAATAGCCACCAGTGCATGCAAAATAAATATAAATTAATATAAATGCTGAAAGAAAATATAATAATAAATTATTATCAAACATAAATAGAACAATAAAATCATAGGTAAAAAATTGTATCACGGATTATACCAGGGGTCTTCAAACTTTGACGCCTTAATGCTTTTTCCTCAGAATGTTCGAAGGGCCAAAACAGCTTAATTTTTGCTGCCATTAACTTACTCGTATTTCTAGACTAGTCGCTAAGTGAGTGATCGAGTAATAATTATATTGTGTTTTCTTCTTAACTAAACTCAACAATAGGACATTGGCAGTCGCGGACCAGATTGAGACAATACATAAAAATGGATATTTCTAAAATAGCAAGAAAGTATAGTAAAAAAATGTAATAAAATACTATAGTAAAAATATATATAAAACTAACGTTATCATACCTAGTATATTAAAATACTACTTTATTAACTATCTATATGAGAGCACTGACGAAAATGATTGGAGTGAAAATAAGTGCCAGAATGGGCATGAACACTAAAAAATTCTGTTTAGTCCGTCAGTTAGATTAGCAAAAAATATTGGACACGTATTTTTTTCGTACCTCAAACAAAATATGACGACGATACACCGCGTTAAAATTTTGTGTGACATCACTTTTAGGTACAATTTTACTTATACTGACGTTACAAGCCCGTCTCCTAAACTTTATAGTTTTTGCTCTATATCTTTGTAACTTTTTATCGATTTGATAAATAAAAAAACGTGTGTAATATTTTTTAGTAATCTAACTGACGAACTAATTTTTTTTTTTTAGTCTTCATTAAGTATAGAGTGATTAGAGAACGTTGTAGTATGAAAGTAGATGTAGTCACAAGAATAGGCTAGTTGAGACATATGAAATAATGTTACAATGATGTTTATTTCTAAAAGTATTTGTCATATAGAACCTAAATATAATAATTTCTGTTCAAAAAACTTAAATATGTTTGCATAACCTCAATATGTAAATTATTTATTTTGTCTTTAACTTCCGAAAACGCTATCAGCCATTTTGTGAAGTCATACATCTTGTTAAAAAATATGAACGCGATCCTTTACTATAACACTTTCTGAGTCATGACGTCATCGATCTCGAACGCAGATAATGTATATAGACCAACATGGCTGACATCGTTTTCATATCTAAATGTCAAGCCAATATTAAAATATTTATTTTAGTGCTTTCTTTATCTCAAATAAATGCCATATTTTTTTCTTGATCTAGTAAAACCATTCTTAGCCATATACAAATAATTTCAAAAAAGTGTCAACTAGCCTATTGAGTAAGGTATGCTAAATCGGATCGGACATACAGAGAGAATGAATGAAGGGAGACTAACAAGTAGAATTTGTAGGGCGAATGTGAATGGATGGAAGGGAAAGACCAAGGCGGACGTTCCACGATCAAATCGAGGACGTCCTTAAGAAAGACCAGGTTAAAAGTACCCTAAACCGAAGGACATGCATGAGAAGATTAGAATGTAGCAGAGGCTAAAGTGGTATGTTAAGATCGTAGCAAGTGGAAGGAAGTGGTCTTTGCTTACCTATGGGAAAGAGGCGTGAATGTATGTACATATTAAATTATATATAAATATCTATAGTCACCATAAAACACCCAAAACATATAAACAAACAAGCATACAACCAAATAGTTGTTAATACTATAATACCGCAAAAGTAACAATAGTTAATAATGTTGAAAATCAAATGCAACAATTGATTCTTTGCCCTTAAAAACATATATGTATAAAGAAAATATTTCTTGACAGATGAAATTGCACCTTATTAGCAACTCTACGCGGCATAACAGTATCACCGTAATTAATGATTAATAATTAACATACCTGAGGCCGGAACTTTCAGTCATATTGTGAATAAAACGTGATATTAATTTAAGCGCAATATAAAAGTATTACGGATGACATGCATGTGAATGCTGAATATGAATTTTCAGCTTTATTGCAACCAAATAGATTTCAAAATAAAATCAGACTCATGTTAATTAATGAATGTTAAAATACTTAACGCAACAACACTCCATTCCAATCCAATCTTATTAACTTTAACATTAAGAATACATTTCAATATTAATCAACGTTCGCACTTTAAGTATTTATCGATGAATATTTAGGAATATGGCATTTTTAACTGTTATAGGTACTTAAATTATAGTTTATTTTGCGAATATAAAAATCAACAATGGGTCTTTTGTTAAAAAGCCTTAAAAGTTAATAGCATCAGTAGACCAAGGAATTTCAATACATACAATAATAACAGTATAAAATTTAGATTAAAGATATTCACAAAGCTTTTCCATGTTTTTGATCTAATGATGACTTAACATAGGTCTGTCATTGCCACTACTTTCGCAAAATAAATAATCTTTAAATAAATCAGATAAGGAATGCCACTTTCCGACAATTTCTCCGTTAAATACCTGATCCCAATCCCAATCTTATTATCCTTCACATAAAGTTCAAATTCTCACCTCCATATCTGTTAAGCATGGCCATTATGACTCCGTTTGTCCATCCGAAGCCGGTCTGTAGAACGTATTCACCTCCACCGCCGAAACCACCGAAGATTGTCGCGTCATACTGCAGAATTAACAAACATTTATTAAGGCTGGAGCTCTACTCGCCTTTAAGTCCGGTAAGGTAGCAAAAGCCTCGAGACTAACTACATAATAATATGTCCGTCAAAAAAAAAAGAACAATAGTATTAACGTTATATAATATTTAGATATGTCATAATTTGCCTCGCTTCAAATCTCGGAGGTCATGGGTTCGATTTCATCTCAAGACATCATAATCACCTGAGCCGTGGTCCTAGCCTATTAAAGGTACCCTCAGGCGTGTGTCGCTTATACGTAAAACTATTGTTTAAAAACTTTTTATAGAGCTATATTGTATTAAGATTTGATTACAGAATTAATTATTGTTATTACTATACCTATGACGTCTATCTATACTAGAATGACAGACAGATGACTAGCTAATCCCCAATAGATTTTCGTGCCATCTTGTATTTAAAAATATTAATATTATTTAATTGTGTAAAATTGACAAGTACAAGTGTATGTTAATACCTAAGAGCTGAATAAATATAGTTTTAAGTCAAAAATACCTTTTCCAACATGGCAGTTTTTATCTTCCACACTTCAAAGTTGGATCTGACCCATTTAGTAGCTATTTCGTTAGCATATCTCATGGCTTCAGGCAAGCCCGTGTTGGCCAGCCCCATGACCACGATGTATTGTAGGGGGGGCCACGCGTTGGGGTAGTCCCATTGCTCACCGGAATGCTCAAATGTGGTTGGAATCCCTCCTTCGAAAATGTCCACCTGTGAATGATTTATTATTAAGAGTCATATATGTTACACCAGCCCGTAAAAAGTCCATTGCTGAACATGGGTTTCCTTAGGGGGTTTTGCCAGTCACCACGCTTGACAAGTGGGTTGACCGCAGTTTTTTTAAAGATAAATAGGCCCTAGGTGAATAATTCCCAGTGTCGCGGCGGACTTTACAAAGACATCATTCGCGGACACAAAGCACAGAAATGTATGTGCTTCACACAAATAATAATTTCCCAATGGAATCAAACCCAGAACACCAGGTCTCAGAAGTCAGTGTCGTAACCGCTGAGCCGCCGGTGCAGTTTTCATGACATGTCACACCAAAAAATTACAAAATTCGCATAATTGTACATGTGCATAGGCTTAAATTCGAATAGAGATAAAAAGTTTTTCAATACACATAAAAAGTTACCAATGCACATAAAATATTTCCAACACACACAAATGTTACCAATACACATAAAAAATCTAAGATGCATTTACCTTAACTTTATCCAAATAGTTGATGACCCGGTTGGCAAAGTATTCTTTCCTGCTGACATCATAAGAGCCTGTCCACAGAGGGGACAGGTTCGACGGGTAGAAGTAATCGCGTCGACGACCGGATTCCAGGCTGTAATCCAACCAGACACCTACGTCTTCGTGCCATAGAACCTGAGAAGTTATTATTAAATTGTTTTATTGTTCTTATTACAATTTTAATATTATCACAGTCAAAACAAATTTTAGCTATCAGTTTTTTTTATGAAATATTACATCTATAAAATAATAATCGCGTTAAAGAGACATGCGCGATTTTCGGCAATTCAATAACGTAAAATTTTCAATAAACAGACGATGAGGCGATCATTTGCAAGACTAATAAAAAATCAATGACTTGTCAGTAGGCGTGAGGACTAAAACAAACTATTTAATCCGTAGTAGATTCAGAGCAACAACAAACTATAAAGTTCAGGAGAGGGCGGCTTGTGACGTCACTACTAGGTAAAATTGTACATAAATGTGACGTCACTTAAAATTCAACGCGCTGTATCTTCGTATTTTTTTGTTTGAGGTACGAAAAAAAAATACGTTCCCAATATTTTTTTAAAATCTAACTGACGGACTAAATAGATTTTTTAGTGTTCATTCTTATTGTTGATGGCCAATACGCATCATAACGAATCACGATTTAGAAGCAATTATTAAGCAACATCTACTGTCGCATTGATATTCACCGTACGGGATAATGTGCAGCGTTTATCAATGAATTTTTGCTACTTTCGACTGTCAAAATAGAAGTACTATCTTAATATCTACCCAATAACATCAAAATAAGATTCAATTTAATTGGTTCGCGAATCGTCAAGTTTTGAAATCAAAATCTATTTCAGAATAAGTGTATTGGGTAATAAAAACTAAATTAACCTGTTCAATAACGTTAATGAATCTTGCAAGCACAGTCCTATTATTTCGCCTAGATAAAAGTTCAGATTCAGATAAAGTGGGACTACGATTTTTATGGATGGATGGATATTTGGATGGATGGATTTTGTAATGGATAGATATAAACATCTTTGCTAATCTATTCAATAGATTCCATGTACCTGGCGTGCATATTCTTGTACGTCTTTGCCTTGATGGAGTTTAGGTTCAGCATATTAGAGCAGGTCACAGGTTTCATGGATGGATGTGTGGATGGATAGACGTTAGGTATAGATGGATGGATGGACGTTTGGATCTACCGACGTTTAGTAGGATGGATTTTTGGAGGAATGGATGTAATAATCTTTACGTAATAAATTCTTATACCTGTTTAATCGCGTTCATGAAACTGGCGTGTATATTTTTGAAGCCCTCCGCCTAGATGCAGTTAAGGTTCAGCTGGATCGAGTGGGTCTATAGGTTTCATGGATGGGTAGACGTTAAAACGGTGATGGGTGGATGGACGTTTCAATGGATGGATGTAAAAGTTTTTTGCATATCTTTACCTGTTCAATAGCATCCATGAACCTGGCGTGCACATTCCTATAATACTCTGCTTTGTCAATGTTGCCGAGCCTCGTGTGGAAGTCTCGGAGCAGCTGAGCGTTCCAGCACATGATGGCGTTCAGGTCTACCGGCAGGATGGAGCGGGTCTTCAGGTTTGTGAGGTTGCCTGGAATAAGAGATCATTATTTACTAATTTACGTTTTATTATATATTCTAATATTGTTTAGGAGAAGGGGGCGTTCTTAAGAAAGGCCAGGTTAAAAGTATAATAAACTGAAGGACATGCATGAGGAGATAATGAATGTAGAAGAAGCGAAAGTGGTATGACTAGATCGTAGCAAGTGGAATGAAGTGGTCTCTGCCTACCCATATGAGATAGACTCGTCTCCGCTTGGTGGAGACGCGGAACCGAGACGAGCGGAGAGGAGATGATTTTTAAACAACCAATAGAATTGCGTTATTGAGATATCTCCTCTCCGGTCAGCTTCAGTGGAGATTGCTGTGCGGAGATATGTAATATTTGTGTGGCGCGATGGAAGTGGAGATGTGAGCTGTGCGCGGACGACGCACGGCGGAGACGAGAGATGTGAGCGCCGTGCAGTGATTGATTTCTCCCCTCTCCCGCCCGCTAGAATGAATGCGTACTGAGCACTCAATGCCTCGCATACTCGCAAGGCTATATAGCCAGCACACATCTCTGCTACACTACGCATTTCCGCACAGCTTCGGTGGATTCATCCGAGATGAAAAACATCTCTTCTCGCACAGCACACAGCACACCGCACACATCTCCACTTTGGTGGAGTCCCGGCCTGAATGTATATACGTTAAGAGGTGTTTGTGATGTTGTATGACCGTGCCCCGGAATGTACATTAAGCTGTTGGTCCCGATTGTTATTACAACATCTATAACAGTTATATACCAAGGAATGGGCGATCATCACTGCGATCACCAACCCGCCTGTCAAGCGTGGTGACTATAGCAAAATACCCACCTTCGGGAGGAGGTCATGTTTATCAATGGATATTATACAGGCTAATAATGATGACGAATACTATACCTTTATTTGTGCCGTTAAGAATAAACCAACGGGACGAAAAATCCCATCCGGATTCAGCGGCTGCCTTCAATTCAGCATACAGTTCCTCTTTTTTGTCATTACTATCAAAGTGCCTGAAAATGTCATATCAATATTTAAACATTCTTTGTATTTTTTTTCGGATGGGCATACGTAGGTAACCAAGCGACTTTTGCTACTTCACCGGGCATAAAGGCGAGCAGAGCACCAGCCTTAATAAATGGTTTAAAAACTACAAACGCAAGAGGGCGCCTCTGTGGGGCTAGGACCTCGGCTCAGGGCGGTCGCTGGCGATGAGATTGCGGGATTATGACTTTTAGTATTATAGGGGAGTTTTGTGCAACTGTCGCTCTACTATACATTTCGCGGGACTCTCGGACTTCGGGTCTACGAGGGCATCGGATATCTTTGATGTAAACTAGTTAGCTGTACAATAACTATCTTCTTATCAAATATCTTCCTATAGAGGGTTTGCTGGAACAAAATAGATAATTCTAGAGCTCTGAAACATTCGTCGTATGTGCCTTTACTGTTAACTGGCACTTACTACATCCGTCTTTATACTTCTGAGCTCCATGCTTTATTTAATTATATTTCCTACGGGACCGGAAGCTAGTATAAACAAATCTTACTTGGCACAATCGATGTCTTCCTTGTAACTCTCTGGCCTCGGTCCTTGGGATTGGTCATTATATCTCGACAGTGTAAATCTGTAAAATGCAAATGGTTTTATAATAAAACTACAATTTTAATCACACCACAACAACCTCCACTCCGTAGCGTAGCAGTATTTGGCTCGCTTTAAGTCTCGGAGGTCGTGGGTTCGATCCCCACGCTGGACAAGAAATCTTTGTGTGAATTCTAAGTTTTCTTACCGGGTCTGGTTGGTTGAGGGACTACCCTACGTGCCTCGGAAAGCACGTTAAACCGTTGGTCCCAATTGTTATAACATTATTAAAAAGTTTGTTTTAGAAGCGTATACATTGCCATTGTGTTCGACACTTTGCACCCATTGTTGCATTGTACACTAAGAAAGTGCTTCAAAATGTTGATGTATTCAATAAATTCAACTCACATGCTCCCAGGACAGACCCGGTATATTCTTATAGAGGGAAGGTACCCCTGAAGCGACATCTACAGTAGCCACACAAACCACAAGAAGACGAGCAACGCCATCTAGCACGTAGCATCCTAACTAACCTGTATCACGCAATACAAGTTCGAAAGCCAATTCAAACAAATACAAGTTCCGAAAAGTAACAAATGGCCGTCGGCCGCCGGGCATACCACCTCGCCCTTCAAATAAGATCTTTATTTTCAGTGAGACTACACCGGTGGCTCAGTGGTTACGGTAGTTGCTTCTGAGACCTGGTGTTCTGGGTTCGATTCCCACCCGGGACATTTATTTGTGTGAACCACAAATAGTTATTCTGAGTCTGGGCGTTCTTTGTGTCCGTGAAATGAATGTTTGTAAAGTCCCCCGCGACACAGGGAATTATTTCCCTAGTGCGGGAGTTATCTTTTTAAAAAAGAAAAGAACAAGTGGAGGACCATCAGCAACCTCTCTTCCAGTTCCTCTAAACCCCTTTCAACTGAAAACTCAGACAGAAAGAAAAAGAACTCACCTTCTCCCATTATGTTCAAACTCAACAGTATGGTTCGTCATCCAGAAATCGAACTCCCGATCTAGTGTGTGTATGTGTTGTCTCAGAAACTCTTCATCATCCATGTCTTCCATTATCATCTGTACCATAGGGATAAGCAAAGGGGGTTGTGACCTGGAAATTAAAAAAAACTCTTTAAGACTAAATTTAAAATCTTTAAGATCAATATTAATTTAGACCGACAACCTCCGTAGCGTAGCGGTATATCTCGCTTTGAGTCGCGGAGGTCGTGGGTTCGATCTTCACAATGGACAAGAAATCTTTGTGTTTGGAGTACCCTCCGTGCCTCGGAAAGCACGTTAAGCCGTTGGTCCCGATTGTTATAAACATCATCTTTAACAAGCGTATATACCAGGGCAGCAGCGTTTCCATGTGTATTACAACATAATACTGCGGTCCAACCCGCCTGCCAAGCGTGGTGACTATGGCAAAAACCCTCCCTCGGGAGGAAGCTATGTTCATGGACGTTATATGGGCTGGTGACTATTTTGATATTGATAGATGAACAGCAGCGCCAAGTAACCATCTTACAGCAATCACCAATCCGCCTGCCAAGCGTGGTGATTATGGCAAATTCTCCCTCGGGAGGGGGCCCATGTTCAGCAGTGGATGTTGTACGGGCTGATGATGATAAATTCAACACACCTCATAGCATAATAGATCCTCCCGCCGTTGGGAATAAACCCGATCCTGTCGACCACACTCAGGAAGTTGGAGACCATGCCCTTGGCCGTGTTCCTCATCTCCGACAGCAGCAAGCCCTTGAGGATCCAGTAAGAGTCCCAGTAGTAGAACTCACGGAATCTACCACCTGAAATGAGGGTTTAAATAATTGGTACCTGGGTACATGTTTGATTGTAACCAAACAATAGGGATTACGGCAAAAAATAATCGATTTGGTCTGTTGGTTAGATTACCCAAAAATATTGGATTGGTATCTTTTTTCGTTCAATAAACAAACAATTTACGAAGATACAGCGCGTTGAAATTTCATGTGGCGTCACTTCTAGGCACACTTTTACCTAGTAGTGACGTCACAGCTAGTGTTGCCAGGTCCGATTTGTTTAAAATCGGTACATGAGGTCGAAAAAATCGGGATGTAGGGTTGCAGATCGGGACAGTAAACAAAAAACAAGGGGTTTTTAAGTCTGGGTTTAATTTATTTCGCTCTCTCGTTCATGCGATGCGTTAATGATGTGATGTGACGCTGATGTGTATCATTTTAATTTGACATAGTGATGTAATGAGTAAAAATTACGTAGCGTAATTATTTATTTTTTTGATTGATCGGGACATTTAGCTTCCCGATCAGGTACAAACAGGGACGATCAGGGACGCGTCCAAAGACCCCTGAAGATCGGGACGTCCCGCGCAAATCGGGACACCTGGCAACACTAGTCACAGCCCCCCTCTCCAAAATTTTACGTCAATTTGGCGTACTATTTTTTGCCGCATTTATCAAGTACGACGGCTGTATCTAATTGAGCCAGCGAGACCACCTATTTATATAAGCTTCTAAATATATTTAAACGCGTGTGCAAATACTCATAATTATATAAATGGTTCTCTAACATAGTATATTGGCTATATAACTACCATGAACCATAATAATTAAAAGATATGATCTATTAATTAAGTTATGATAGTCATAGTAACTAACTAGCGTAGTTATCTATATAAATTTATATTTATATATTTTTTATTTTATGGATAACCATAGTAGCGTATCGGTGTTTGGCTCGAGTTAAATCTCGGAGGTCGTGGGTTCAATTCCCACGCCGGAATCTACAGAAAGATTTCATTTCTGTAGATTCTAATATTACTTTCCGGGTCTGGTTGGCTGAGGGACTACCCTCCGTGCCTCGGAAAGCACATTTAGCTGTTGTCATAACAATCTATACCAGAGAATGGGCAGCAGCGTTTCCTTGTGTGTTACAACATAATACTGCGGTCACCAACTCGACTGCTAAGCGTGGTGACTATAGCCTATGGTAACCCTGCTTCGGAAGGAGGACCATGTTCAGCAGTAAACGTTGTACGGGCTGATGATGATTTTATGGAACGGTGTGACGATAATTTAGATTTTACAAAAACTGAATAGTAGGTTTCAAAATCTATTACGTCACCCCATAACGTACATTACCAAAAAAGTACCTTATCTATATACTTACTATACATACAAATAAATAAAATTGGAATGTATGTTTGTAATAATAAAATAACCGCTTTTTACTACATGAATAGGAATATAATGTTGCTTTGAGTACATATACCCAAAACAACATTTTTTATCCGTCTATCTGTTTGTTTCGGCTAATCTCTGGAACGCCTGGACCTGAGCTGATGTAATAAGGAGTTACTTTTTTGTTTAATACCACGCGGACGGATTCTCGGGCAAAGCTAGTAAAGTAAAACTCCATAAAATAAAAATTATATTATTACAAATTGATCGTATGTTATATTTAACATATTATTTATTATCCGTTGTTTTAAAATCTATAACGTCACACTAGAAACAATTAATACATACAGACAGTAATAACCATCCGTACATACAAACTTAAGCCACGACCACGAACTCGGCCACCAGCGGGGCAATCGCGGAGTTTTTTTTCGGACGGAAATACGTAGTTTACCACGAGGCTTTTGCTACTTCACCGGGCATAATGGCGAACGGAGAGCAGCTCCAGCCTTAATAGATGGTTTTATAACTAAGCAACCTTCGCAAGAAGGCGCCCCCTGTGGGGCTTGGACCTCGGCCCAGGGCGGTTACTGGCGATGAGATTTAGGGATTATGATTATAGTTTTTTTAGGGGAGTTTTGTCGCTTAAGGAACACGCAAATCGCACGTGCGCCGCTGCTACGCTACTCCCGCGGCGCCGCGCCGCTGATGGGTGAGTTCGTAGCCCCAGCCTTACCTGAGTAAATCTATTATTTCAATGTGATTGTTTTTAATCATACAAGTTATTACTGACCGTTTCTCCGGGGGGCAATGCCTTAGGCACCAATGCAGGACTGCAATCATACCACGAGGAGAGAGTCTACCCGCTAGAAGACCCACCGGGTGTTCCAAATACCAATAATGAGGACACCAGGAACTACTTACTAATTTTTTTTATTGCCAACGGTGGCAAACTAGCTAGCGTCTCACTTGTTGGTAAGTGATACCGTTGCCCATAGACTTAAGCAGGGCCAGGGGTATACCTACAGAGCCGTTTTTTTTGTTGTTGTCCTGAGCGTAATTCATTTACGCATTCCCACCGCCGCGGCCGCTGCAGCGTATTCGCGCGCTGGCGGTGGGATCAATCCGGCCCATACCTACAAAGCCTGCCAAGCAATGCTTAGGCATGACATCAGGTGGAAGTTATGTCTTACCTGGCACTATCACAGGGTTATCAACGTATATGATGGAGTACAGCTCCTGGTTGTTCTTGACGTCTTCCTTCATCTTCCTGCCTAACTGCAGCCAGAGACGGTTCAGCTCTGCAGCCCATTCGTGGAGCAACGGGTCCTTTATCCTTGCCAGGAATGCTGGAAAACGACGAAAAAACGTTCAACAAACAATTTTTTATTCGGACGGATATTATAAGCGGTCGTAGCCCAATGGCTAGGGCGTCGAACATGTGATCTTGTGGTCGCCGGTTCGATCGTCACCCATTGCACAACCGACGTGAACTCAATCGTAACACAAGCATTTCCAGCTTAGCACGAGGGGTTAACAAGAATAAAAAAAAGAAAAAGGCTGCAAAAAATCAGCGAGTAATCTTTATATTAGGTCTTTACCTATGAAATTGCAGTTCTGTAGTCCTGGCCATTTCAAATCAAAATAATTTTAGTTTGGCTAAGAATTCTAATTTCTAATTAATTTTATTTTAAAAACATGGATTTTGTTGCAAGTACTGGGGTTGGAAGCTCTCGGTCATCCGCCCTACTCACCAGACCTTGCGCCTACAGACTACTACTTTTTCCAGAATTTGGATAACATCTTGGCGGGAAAAAATTCAATACCCGAGAGGCAGCACAAAATGCTTTTGAAGAATTTGTTGTCTCCCGTCCAGCTGATTTCTTTAAGAAGGGCATCAATAAACTGCCACTGTGTTGGCAAAGATGCATTGATTGCATGGGTGATTACTTCGATTAATACAAATAAAAAATACATAAAACATTCGTTTATATTTTTTCATACAAAACGGCAATTTCATAGGTAAAGAGACCTATTATTAAAAAATATATATAATGTAGTTAGCCAGAAGGCTTTTCCTATTTCACCAGGCATATAGGCAAGCGGAGCTCTAGCCTAAATAAATTGTAGAAAAACTACAAACTGCGCAAGAGGGCGTCCCTTGTGGGACTTAGACCTCGGCTCAGGGCGGTTGCTGGCGATGAGATTGAGGGATTATGACTTTTAGTATTTTAGGGGGTTTTGTGAACTGTCGCTTTACAGTTCGCGGTCCTCTCGGACTTTGGGTCTACGAGGGCATCGGATGGTGTTCTTCAGCTGAAATTATGATAATGTATAGTAAAAATGTTAATATTTAATTAGATCTTTTTATTGAACATAGGCAATTAGCTTGTCTATGTTTAATTTATTTTATTTTATATTTAAGTACAAAATTAATTAATTTAATTTGAAAACAAAAGGAAAAACCAATCTGCTTTTACTTAATTGATTATTTATAATGAATTGTGTTAGATTTTATATTAAGTAATTCTTATTAGTATTGTTTTGCATGGAATCCAATTAATCTTTATTATAATTATTGTATAGTGCGATGCCGCGTAGCCGTGTGGTTTTCGCCTTATAAAAGACCATGCCATATATTTCCACGAATGTCGTAAGAGACTAAGGGACATACATGATGGATGGACAGCAGCATCTAACAAGGTTACTTAATATCTCACAATCACCAAATCACCTCCCAAGTGTGGTGGTTATGGCAATATCCCTCAACGACCCTGGCTTGCCAGTCTTTACAGATGAGGCCCATGTTCAGTAGTATGTAAACGTTAACGGGCTGTTTAACTATGACATAGAAAAATAGAAATAATTTTATTACATTAGTAGACGTTATACGGGCTGATGATGATGAAAAGTTATCTATTAAAGAAGGACTTACAAGGATTAGATTTCCAGTCCGTAGGCGTCCACTCCTCAAACTCGGACCCTTCAGGGTCGAAGTTCTGATTGACAAACTCCTGGATCTCAGCCTTTGTCGGGTGTGAACCTGTCCTGAATAAACATTACCATTATATAGTAAACGAATTAGGTAAAAGACTAGAGCGAATAAGAGAAAGATGTATATGATATTATTATACGCGCTCTTCCAACCTTTACTTTGCAAGTGGCCGTAGCCCAATGGCTAGGGGCGTCGGAATTGTAGTCTTGTGATCTTGTTGTCGCCGGTTTGATCCCCACCCACTGCACTACCAACATGAACCCACTCGTAACACAAGCATTTAAGCTTAGCACGAGGGGTTAACAAGGATACTAGTAGACTGCCAAAACTCTGCTAGTAATCTTTTAAAAAAGAAAAGGACTTTCTGATGCTCTCGTAAACCCAAAGTCCGAGAGGCCCGAATTGTTACGTAGGGCGACAGTTGCACAGTAGGCAGACAGTCGAGGTCTAATTCCCACAGGTAGCGCTCTCTTGCGCAGATTGCTACATTAGAAGTTTCTAAACCATTTTACAAGGCTGGGCCAAGCTAGGCTTTATAAAAGCCTCGTGGCTGACTACACAGCAGTCCATCCGAAAAACGGGCTTGTTTTGCGTTGAGACTAACTTGTATCGCGCAATGCAAGTTCGCAAGCTAATCCTTACTATCCTTACTAATATTATAAATGCGAAATTAACTCTGTCTATCTGTCTGCCGCACTTTCATGTCAACACTACTGAACAGATTTAAATGGTTTAAAAACTACAAACTAAGCAACCTGCTCAAGAGAGCGTCATCTGTGGGACTTGGACCTCGGCTCAGGGCGGTCGCTGACGGGGACATTGAGGGATTATGGCTTTTAGTTTTTTTTTAAGGGGAGTTTTGTGCAACTGTCGCTCTACTTTACAATTCGCGGGCTTCTAGGAATTCGGGTCTACGAGGGCATCGGATACTACGAGGGCATCGGATTCGCTGCTTGGGTACAACAAAATTATTATAGAGAAGTGAAAGCGAATCTTTACCTGGTCATCATTTGATTGAAGTGCTCCATAGTAATGTTGGGCGAGAGCTTGATCTTCATGTCCACGAAGGTTTTGGAGTCGTTGTACAGCCCCGCCATCTGCACCGTGTCCAGTAAAGGTCCATGGCAGTAAATCAAACTAAAACAAAAAAAACGATCATTTTAGGTTTATGAGTAGGTATGAGGAGCATATTGTATGTATTCAAATATCATCTGTAGTTGTTGCGCGAAAGAGTAACGAGCATCTATATCTATCTATACTTATATTATAAAGAGGAAAGATTTGATTGTTTGTATTGAATAGGCTCCGAAACTACTGGACAGATTTGAAAAATACTTTCCCCGTTGGAAAGCTACACTATCCCCGGATGACAAAGGCTATATTTAATTATGAAGTTCCCACGGGAACGGGAGTTACGCGGGGAAACTAGTTATAGATCCTCATTGGCAGGATTTCTTGTGAAATGTAACACCGTGGATGAGACTCCACGGAGTTACATACAAGGAATCTTCCAAAGGCTTCCTCAATTTTATTTAAATCCAAGAAAATTCTACAATTTCAGGTTTTGTAAACTATCTTTTGAAATTTCCGTATTGAAAGTCCCGTCAAAATCGGACCGATTTTGACGGGACTTTTAATACGGAAATTTAAAACCGTTACTTAGATTAACCGAAACAAACATACACAAAGACAAATAGAGATTTTTTTATGGTAGTGATTTAGTTATTAACTATAAATAAAAATGTATATGTTTAAGTAAAAACCTATTATTACAGAGATTTTTTTTATTGTGTTTTAGTTATTAACACTCAAATATCAATTATTAAATGTTATTTTTCCATTACAAACAGACACACAATTTTATTTATTTGTATAGATATAAATTTAATACCATAGGGGTTACAGTTAAAGAGCCCTGCATGACCATGTTCCAGTATATACATAATACATATGTATTTAAGTCTCACCTTAACCTATTCTTCTTATCAGTGTAGTTAATTAGTACCTACTTATGTTAGTTATCTAATTAATAAGTTAAAAATATCCGACCGTATTACCTGTGTTAAGTTTAATTACCAATGGCTAGGGCTTCGGACTTGTGATCTTGTGGTCGCCGGTTCGATCGCCACCCATTGCACTACCGACGTGAACCCACTCTTTACACAAGCAATTTAGCTTAGCACGAGTGGTTTACAAGAATACTAGTAGACTGCAAAACTCTAGCAGAGTTTTGCAGTCTACTAGTATTCTCTTCGTTCTCGTACTCTTTAAAAATAAATCATCATCATCATCAGCCTCGAGAGAGGATAGTTGCCATAGTCACCACGCTTGGCAGGCGGGTTGGTGACCGCAGTATTATGTTGAACCACACAAGGAAACGCTGCTGCTCGTTCCTTGATATACGATTAATATAGATGATGTTATAACAATCGGGACAACCTCCGTAGCGTAGCGGTATTTGGCTCGCTTTAAATCTCGAAGGTCGTGGGTTCGATCTCCACGGCGGACATGAAATCTTTGTGTAAATTCACTAAATTCTAAGATTTCTTTCCCGGTCTGGTTGGATAAGGGCCTACCCCTCGTGCCTCAGAAAGAACGTTAAGCCGTAAACATAAATAAAATAATAATAATTTCGTTACTAGTTACTTGTAGTTGGAGGAAAATTGCTATTTATATAGCTTACTGGCTGACCCGCGTAGATCCCGTTCTCGTGGAAACCTTGACTTAAATATAGCCAGTGACACTCACAAATAATGTGGCCTTCTGTTGGTAAAAGAATTTACTAAATCGGTTCAGTAAATCCAGAGATTACCCCAAATATTCATCTATACTAATATTATAATGAGGAAAGATTTGTATGTTTGAAAAGAATTGGCTCAAAAAGTACGGGACCGATTTAAAAAATTCTTTTCTTTCATTTGAATGTTACATTATCACCGATTAATATAGGCAATATTTAATTATGAAGTTTCCACGGGAACGGGAGTTACGCGAGTGAAACCGCGCGCGGGAAGCTAGTTCTTTGTAATATTACTAGCTGCGCCCGCGACTTCGTCCGAATGAAATAGTGACTTTGAGTAGCAGTTTTAATTATTTGGGCTTAAAAATGACGACCCTTCCATTAAATCTTCTTCCATACACCCCCCCCACTTTCAACCCCTTTCTGCTAGAAAACGTAGCTTATGTCCTTTCTTAAGTTTTAAACTATTTTTGTACCAAATAGTTGTCCCGGGTGGGGAACCTTATACTCCAGGTCTTAGAAGCTATTACCGTAACCACTAAACCTTATAACCTGTGCTACATACCTACAAAATACTGTGGTCATCAAGCAGCTGCAGCTGCCTATGGCAAAACCCTCCCTCGGGAAAAGGCCCATGTTCAGCAGTGGACGTTGTACGGGCTGATGATTATGATGATAATGTTTTTTATTTACCACATTTATCTGGTTTTGATATGTGTTTTATCGCATTTTCACCAACATAACTATTAAAGTTTTGCTTTGTCAAATTTACTGAATTAAAAGGGACTAATTATACTTATTCAGCTCAATTCTGCTTGTATGGACGCGTACGCACGCGTTCAGCTGAACAGACGCGTACGCATCCCGTACAAAACTGGCGTTTTCTATGGACATAAGCTGAATTGAGCTGAATAAGTGTAATTAGTCCCTTATACTTCAGTGAACAATATTGTGGAATACCAGTTTCCCACGCTTAACTCCCGTTCCTCAATAAATGGGCTATCTAACACTGAAATAATTTTTCATATCGGACCACTACTTCCTGAGATTAGCGCGTGCAACCAAACAAATAAACTCTTCAGCTTTATATATTACTAGCGACCCGCCCCGGCTTCGCACCGGTACAATGCTGATGTATAATACATATAAATCTTTCTCTTGAATTCCATTCTATCTATTTAAAAAAAACCGCATCAAAATCTGTTGCGTAGTTGTAAAGATCTAAGCATAGGTACATATGGACGGACAGACAGCGGCAAGCGACTTTGTTTTATATTATGTAGTGATGATAAATCTAGATACAACATCTAATTCGTGGATTACATTAACCTTATGTAGTGAGCAATTAAGCATGGATCAAGGGCTAGGATTATGTGTATACGGAACCATATTGTAACCTTGTTACAGTTGGGTATCAGTCTACTACACATACAGTATATAATCCGTGATGTTTTAACCGTCTATCTATATTAATCGATGAATGAAACGACCGTAGCCCAACGGCTAGGGTGTCGGACTTGTGATCTTGTGGTCGCCGGTTCGATCCCCACCCATTGCACTACCGACGTGAAACAACTTGTAACACAAGCATTTTAGCTTAGCACAAGGAGTTAAGTTATGCTAGTAATCTTCTTAAGAAATAATAATCACTACATAGTGTAAGAATTAGTAAGAAAAGACGCTTCCCGCTGTAAAATAAATTAAAAAAAGTTTTTATTTACGTAAACCTATAACAGGCATTTACAAATAGTCAAAACATATTTTGGCTGATTAATATAAAATATTAAATTAATTAATTAAGTAATTCATATTTTTTATTTTATATTTATTTATAGCTTTAGCGTAAAATCTGTCGGGCATGAAAATACAATTATATTTTTTACTAGCTGCTCCCCGCGGTTTTACCCACGTTACTCTGCTCCAGTGGGTCGGAGCGTAATGTTTTGTAGCCTATATGTTAATCCAGCGTATAACCTATTCCGGTGCAAAATTTCCGGCGTGAACGATATAATATTAGTAGGATAATAATAAATAGGTAGTGAGCATGTTTCTATTTATTTATAACCTTAGCGTTAAAGCTGTCCGGTATGAGTCTAGAGTTTTGTCCTTTGAGTATGTTATTATTTAGATGGACCATAAGTATATCGTCGGACGCGATTTTATGCTACCACCGGATCCAATGCGCTCCAACTGAGAAGACCCGCTGTATATCCGTACCTTAGATCTTAAAAACTACGCAACGGATCTTGATGCGGTTTTTTTAATAGATAGAGTGATTCAAGAGGGACGTTCATATGTATAAAACATAAGCATTACACCATCTAAATATGAAGACGTAAGATTAGAATGTTTGCATTGAATAGGCTCTAAAACTAATGGACCAATAAAAAAAACTTGTACCATTTAAAAGCTACGGTATCTAGGAGTAACATAGGCTATATGCGATTATGATGTTCCTACGGGAACAGCGGTAAGCGCTTTAAGTCTCAGAGAATTCCTTTCCGGGTCTGGTTGTTTGAGTTCTATACATCATCTAACAATAGAATACAAGGGATCAGGCCTGTGTGTGTTATTTATTATATAACGGACATACGGTCAGCAATCAGACTGTCAAGCGTTATAACTATGGCAAATCCTCCCTCGGGAGGAGGCATATGTTCAGCAGTGGACGTTATCCGGGCCGATTATGCTTATGATGGAAAAAACGCATGTTTCATTTCTATACTCATATAATACCAGACATTTGGGGGAAATATGATTTTTGTCTGGGACACTTCTAAAAAAATAATTTTTGCAACAAAAATAACTTGGTCGTATATATTTTTTTCATCTAAATTCCTGTCGGAAGGCCCCCGGACACCCTAGGACTAGGAAAAATCCGGGGATACCTGGACGGATGGCAACTTTTTTTTTTTATTGTCCGCGGTAAAATTCATTTCGCATCCCCTCGCTGGCGTAAGGATCGCAAATTGTGTGATCCCTGCGCCAGCGAGGGGTATGTGGGACCCTCTATCGAACGCGGATGGCAACCTTACCTGATGACGAATTTTAGATTATAATGCTTTGGATGGAGAGGGAGAGGAAGGCCAAAGAAAAGATGGATGGATTATGTGAAGAGTGATATGAACGAAAAGGGAGTAAATGATCGTGTGAAGGGTGACAGGACAGAATGGAAGAAACAAACGTGTTGCGCCGACCCCAAGTAATATGGGTTAAGGGCAGAAAGAAGAACATGAATTATTTCCAAAAATAAATAAACAAGCGTTTATTACTTACCTACTACATGTAGGAGGCAGCTTACTCCTATCAGCTGCCACGGTCACCACCAGGGTCATTCCCACAATATACCACAATCTACTCATCTTCACTATAATGGCACTACCTCTTAACACTAATATCACTCAAAAATAAATTAATTTATAATATTAAATAAAATAATTATTATTTATAATTATTAATAATAAAAAAGGAACAACAATTCACTACTTATGATTAATGTTTTTGGTTTTGTTTTTAGTCTGTATTTGATTGTTTATTTTACGTATTTAAATATGTGCTGAGGATTTTAAAAGACTTCTTTCTGAATGGTTGGATGGACATTTTGGGTGGTATACTGGTGGGAACTTTAAATCTCAGAATTCGACATCATTAGCCTGAAACAAAGGAAAAAGATATATTAGTTATGTTATTACACAAATAAACAAATCGTCGATGATACTGCAATACCGCCTACGTGACACGAGCTAATTAGGTTGTAAATCAAATGAAGCAAATTGGGGTTTGCCCTTAAAAAAATTTATATAAACATAATATTTCTTAACAGATGAAATTAGACCTTTTTAGCAACTGAAACTTACGCGGTATTCTAATATCACCGACGAAATACAATTCAAGATCCCAATTATCTCGCAATAAGCTAAAAGACACTCTTTTGAAATTGCTTCCATATGTTTTTGCTAGAATAGAAAAACACATAGTAGTTTTTAGCTAAAAAAATATATTTAAAACTTGCTATGACATATAGGGACTTTGTTTAATAAAACGGTAGAAACATATCGAGATCATTATCAAGTCACAGACCACACGTATAAAATAAAGAGTTTATCTACGATCAGCGAGCGGTCGGACGAGCGGAAGCCGATTGTCTGTGTACAATAGTGCATCATTGTAAACCCGGTGACGTAGGCGTCAAGAGCGAGCCGCCACGTGAGGTGACACGATCAGATGGAATCATTCATACAATGTACGGTGGAGATTTTCGTCAATCACAGGTACGATATTGTGATTGATGGTTGAGTTGTGTACGTACGACTGACATAAGTGTTAGCTTTTCTTTTCGGTAGGACTTACGTTAGTTAGCCACTAGGGTTTTGCTACTTCACCGGGCATTAAGGCGAGCAGAGCTCCAGCGTAATAAATGGTTTAAAAACTACAAACTAAGCAACCTGCGCAAGAGGGCGTCCCCTGTTGGACTTGGATCTCGGCTCAGGGCAGTCGCTGTTGATGAGATTGAGGGATTATGACTTTAGATTTTTAGGGGAGTTTTGTGCAACTGTCGCTCTACTTTACAGTGCGCGGGCCTCTCGGAGATCGGGTCAACGAGGGCATCGGACGGTTAAATCTTTCCTCCTTACAATATAAGTGTAGATAAACTAGCGACCTGCCCAGTTACACACATCGACATAACTTTGAATAATAAGTATTGATAAAAAATTATAGGTATTTCTTTCATAAAATATTGTGAATGACGTAAGCACACCTGTTCTATAAGAAATCCATTCCCCAACATCAGCATTAATTAAAATAATAGCAATACACTTAGCAACGACCTTTAGACCTTTTATATAATAGCAAGCAACAAGTTTCTTAGTGTTACATGATTGCGGCCACTATATCCCATCAACCATAAAAGGTTGACAGGATTTTGAAACTTACGAAATCAAATTTAGAGTTTAATTTTGTATGACAAGTTAATGGTGAATGGAACGTTTATGAATAAGTCAGCGGAAGGCTGATTTGGCAGAACAATAGTAGTACGTATGTAGTATCATGTTTTATTCCTTTCTGTACATTATACAGTAATATAAAACATTGAAATTGGCATGACTTTACGTAAAGACTTTGTTTTCTATCATTACAGACCCGGTGCAAAATCTATAGTAATATAATAAAGAGGAAATGCTAGTATGTTTACTTGCTGCAAGTAATTGATTACCAAGGCTCTATCACAGCATAATCCTCTCCTCGTGTTATGAGTTAGAACACGCTATGGAGAGGGCGAGTCCCACATATCCCACCGTCAGCGCGCGAATACGCTGCAGCGGCGCGGCGCGGCGGTGGGCATGCGTAATTGCATTTCCCCCCAGACATGATTATGCGGCACCTTTGGCAAAGTCAAATTCCGCATAATTTCGTTTAGCATAACGTTTATTTAGATTAAAAAACTGTCATAAAGGGTAGACCCGTTTTACCCGCTTTACTCTGCTCCAGTGGATCGGAGCGTGATTTTTTGGTGCCTATGTGTTTGGTGCCTATGTATCAAGCTTTTTAACTATCCCCGAGCAAAATTTCAGCCAAATCCATTCAGTAGTTTTTGCGTGAGAGTAACAAACATCCACATATCCATACTTACAAACTTTCGCGTTTATAATATTAGTAAGGATTTATAATATTTTATTTAAGTGAGGCTCCCATACAACAAACGTCAGTTGTTTGCATGTGCATTTTGCTCGATATGTTTTACCCCTTGTGTTTTACAGTGAAGATAACGTAAGGCCAAATTCAAACCAGGTCAAATCACAAGTGCTAACCTATTTATATATGAACCAATTTACGACCAACAATGAACCACCTCTTAAGGTCATTGGTAAATTGGTGCAGAGTGTACGACAAGTGCAGAGTAAACGCGAAAGTAATATTGTATGTCTGTCTGACATTTTATTGCCTCAATCCGAATTAACAATGACAAAACAGCTGAGTTTCTTGCCAGTTCTTCGCGGAGTTGCCACGTCCAGAACTGATGCTAGTAAAAGAAAGGGACGCATCATAAGAATTTGCCCGGTGAAGTAGCAAAAGGATCAGGGATAAATAAAAAGTCAAAAAAAAAAACATCATAAGAACATGATTTAAAATATTTTAAATGGGTCTATATAAATAAAGAATTTGTGACTTTGACCTTGACATCGAATAGAGTTCAGAAAAGGTTTTTTAGTCATAGACAAAAATCGTCTACAGTCACGAAAAGAGGTTCTTTTTGTGGCATCATCATAGTAGGTATGTTATTCTCATCCATTTTTCCCTATCGAATGTTCGACTAAGAGTGAATAGTGATGTACAGCTCGTGCCATTTTATCAAACGGACATATGTAATTAGCCACGAGTCTTTTGCCACTTCACCGGGCATAAAGGCGAGCAGAGCTCCAGCCTTAATAAATGGTTTAAAAACTACAAACTAAGCAACATGCGCTAGAGGCGACCCCTGTGGGGCTTGGACCTCGGCTAAGGGCGGTCGCTGGCGATGAGATTGAGGGATTATGACTTTTAGTATTTTAGGGGGTTTTGTGCAACTGTCGCTCTATTTTACAGTTCGCGGGCCTCTCGGACTTCAGATCTACGAGGGCATCGAATGATTCTTTGCAAACTATGGGTAATGATAATGACGTTAGTATTTCCGAAAAAAAAAAGACTAATTTTGCAATGTATGATTGCCTGCTACTTTTTTATTTATTTATTTATTTTTATTTATTTTTTTATTTTTATTTTTTATTAATATGTTTAATTATCCGACTACTGATTTAGACGGAGCTTTCTTTGTCAGATAATAGCTTTTTAAATCCTTCTTTTCCGCGAACGAAGTCACGGTCAGCAGTTAGTAAATAAATAAATGATCCTACTCAAGGTTGTCGGTAGTGTTACATACTCAGTCATCATGATTCAGACGATTAGGATAATGAAGTCTATAAAAATACGGATGGGTGTCGGTCGCGAATGGAGGGGAATATCAGAGCAACACCGCGATTTTTTGACGTAACTCATAATTATCACCAATCGTGGTGATTATGCCCTCAACGACCCTGGCTTGCCAAGATCTGTAAAGACGAGGCTCATGTTCAGTTGTGGATTTCAATGGGCTGATACAGAATAGCACTAGTAGAGCATGATGCGAATCACTTTATGATATGATATCTAAAACAAAAAGTTGTTTTTTCGGACGGATATACGTAGGTAGCCACGAGGCTTTTGCTACTTCACCCGGCATAAAGGCGAGCAGAGCTCCAGCCTTAATAAATGGTTGAAAACTACAAACTAAGCAACCTGCGTAAGGCGTCCCCTGTAGGGCTTGGACCTCGGCTTAGGGCGGTCGCTGGCAATGAGAATGAGGGATTATGACTTACAGTATTAAACGGGGATTTGTGCAACTGTCGCTCTACTTTACAGTTCGCGGGCTTCTCGGACTTCGGGTCTACGAGGCGAAAGTGGGCGCTAGAAAACATGATGCAGAGACGATATACCAATAGTCCACCTAAATAATGACATTTGTTTTGGCATAATTTAGAAAGAACAAGCATTTTGCGTCGCTAATAACAATATCATCATTATCATCATCAACCCGTATAACGTCCACTGCTGAACATGGGCTTCCTACCGGGGAAGGATATTTGCCATAGTCACCACGCTTGGCAGGCGGCTTGGTGACCGCAGTTATATGTTGTACCACACAAGGAAACGCTGTTACGAAGCCTATATATATTTTATTATAATGTTTCCACGGGAACTGGAGTTTCGCAAGTGAAACCGCGTTCGGGAAGCTAGGTTTGAATGAAATAGTATTTTCCGTCTGATGTATGAATTGCAACTGTTTGAACACCGCGTAACAATGTTAATTTATTCTACTATTATTCAATTAGTATGAATATATAAATGAACGTCAACTGTTATACATTTACCTGTGGAATGTTTTGTAGGGTTTTTAGTATCTTTAAGAATATGTGACACAAACAAGCAGTGCCGGCGTTAGACGGACTGACACACCGGGCAAGAATATTACGGCGCCCACTTCATCATCATCATCATTATCAGCCCGTACAACGTCCACTGCTGAACATAGGCCCCCTCCCGAGGGAGGGTTTTTGCCATAGTCACCACGCTTGGCAGGCGGATTGGTGACCGCAGTATTATTTAGTAATACACAAGGAACCCTGCTGCCCGTTCCCTGGTATACGCTTGTTATAGATTATGTTATAACAATCGGGACCAACGGCTTTATTTAACGTGCTTTCCGAGGCACGGAGGGTAGTCCCTCAACCAACCAGACCCAAAAAGAAATCTAAGAATTTCCGGTGTGGGGATCGAATCCACGACCTTCGAGATTTAAAGCGAGCCAAATACCACGACGCTACGGAGATTGCCCACTTAAAGAAATCAAAATCGAGGGTTCATTTTTTACTGAACCATTGTAAACGTGTATAAAGAATGTTATCTTCGGCTCTTTGTAGCAGTTAAAACATTGTAAATGGTCGTAGAAGCGGGTAGACGGTTTTCTCGTTGCTTGATCGAAAGACGATTGAGACGAAAGACCATGTACAGTCAACAAAAGAGATAGGTTTACACCGTCACTATAAAAAAATGAAAATAAATATGTTTATGTCACTACCACAGCTGGTAATTCTTTATAGCTGAAGTGTTCGCTGGTAGCTGTATACAAATGCATATAACAGTAAACTGTTCTCATTAACGTGTGCATATAAATTTTATATGAGTTTCAAAATGTTTAAACCTATCTCTTTTGTTGACTGTACACAAATCGGCTCGAAGGTTTAGCTAGCCCCACCATCCGACATGCGTTCTATTTTGGCGAGTGAAGCATCCCACCCCCAAAAATCGCCCCCTCAAATTATGCCCCGTCGGGAATTTAAACAAAGATTTATTGTATGGTACAGGGATCGAAACCAATATCTCTGAGACTCATACGACTACGCCACGAGGTATACGTAAGGTTCACTAATTAGCAATCAATCTAAACATTATTAACATTACATCACCTTTTTTAGAATAGCTATGATAGCCAGTTGCTTTACATCTCGACCGCAAATATATCTAATTACAATAAATAATATTAATAGGTACCTACCTAAATACTTAGAATTACTAGACAAGTAATTGTTTCCTACTTAGAATAAAGCCTAAGGTACCTACTTTTATTTAAAACTAGCTACGTCCCGCGGCTTTAACCGCGTTGGACTGCTTCTGCTACCACGTGGTAAGTGGGTCATAAGCCTGATGTTGTAGCCTATATGTCAATACACCTTATAAACTATCCCCGTGCAATTTCAGCCAAATCCGTTCAATAGATCAACAACCATAAATTCTTACATCTATACAAACTTTCACGTTTACAATATTACTGTGATATTACTCAGATAAGATTATCAGCCGGATCAACAGCCGGCTCAAGTGGCATAGTGCTGATGCCCTGAAAGACGAGGGACAGCAGGCCACGAAAGATGACGGGTCGAATTAGGTCAATTGCTGGAGGGATAGAAGGGAGAGACGCAGAATCTAAATACGTGGAAGGAATGGAGGAATATCTTTGCCCAAAAGTGGGACGGAATAGGTTAAATAAAAATAAAAAACATATCAGATGACCAGTAGGACCTTAAGGACATTTTGAAACAACTTAACGTAATGCTTGTCGAGGTCTAAGAGATTTCCCTTTTACGGTAACTATTGAGTTCATAAGTTTCTATTAAAAATAAAGGATAGGTAAATTGTAATAATAATGAAATAATGAAATTTATTCAGCACTTAGGTATTTACATACACTTGTACTTGTCAAAATTACACTGTTTAAGACTAAATCTATCAAAAGTATCACTTAAGTAGCTAAAAACATTGTTATAATTATTTGATCTTACAGAATTTTTAATCAGTCTGTCCGTCTGTCGAGCGATAAATGACAAATGTACACATTAGGTATAGTAAGATGCCTTAAAGGTAACAGATCTAAAATTAAAATTAACTTCCAAGAATCCGACCAAAGTCTAAGCGACGTCCACCTGAGGGCACCCTTAAGGGGTTAGGACCAACGCTCAGGGTGCCACTGGAGTAAAGAGTAGATTTACGAACAGTGGTGATGATCGCTGGCACGAGATCACAGTTCGGGGAATAAGCAACAACGCGGTCCTCGGCCATGCCGTCGAGGATCCTACCCTAGCTAACCTGCAACCTTTCACTAGCTACCTAAGTGGACGACCCGGAGAAGAAAGGAAGAAAGAAACTCCGAGATTATTTTTTTTGTCTCTTTTGCTCTGTTTCTTTTTTTTATGTAAAGTCTTTTATCACAATCATGTAATATTGTACAATGTATATATGATGTAAGCGAATGCACGCACAGTAGGTACCATTTATTACCTGGTCAATTTATACCGACCAGGTGTTCAATAAGACAAGAAAAAAAAATGAATACAGTAAATACTATAATGTAGATATCACAGTTTCCTCGGGCACAGACAATCTCCTACAAAGAAACCTAATGGCGGATGCATTCACACACATTTACAATATGACAATTTACACAAGTTCAACCAAAGGATATATCTATAATAATAACTAGCTGACCCGGCAGACTTCGTACTGCCTCAATCGATACATAAAAGACCTAAACATTTGTATAAAATAAACTGGGCCGTAGAGACTTCGTTTATGCGGTACTCCTACCCCTACACTACCCCTACCCTACACTACCCCTACCCTACACTACCCCTACCCTACACTACCCCTACCCTACACTACCCCTACCCTACACTACCCCTACCCTACACTACCCCTACCCTACACTACCCCTACCCTACACTACCCCTACCCTACAATACCCCTACCCTACACTACCCCTACCCTACACTACCCCTACCCTAAAAAATCTTGGCTAAAAAATTCAAGTTTTTTATTAACAAAATAAAGCTCAAATTGACTCTACATTTTAGTTAGAAAACATTTGTATGGGAAACAGAAAAAGGCTGTTTTAAGGGGTTTTCAGGCAATTATTCGAATTTTTCTCGCCGTAAAAACCATCCTTGAACTTCCACGAACATTAAAAAAAAAGAATTGGCCAAATTGGTCCAGGCTTTGTAGAGTTATGCGCTTACCAACACATTTTGCGATTCATTTTTATATTATAGATTATAAACAATAGCAAGAGTGAATTAACAAAATATAAAATAAAAATTAACATAACTGTGTACCATTATTGACAAGACGTCGACCCCAAAAAACTTCCTATTTATTATTTTAGTCATCAGAGAGGGATAGTTGCACAAAACTCCCCTAAAATACTAAAAGTCATAATCCCTCAATCTCATCGTCAGCGACCGCCCTGAGCCGAGGTCCAAGCCCCACAAAGGGCGCGCTTTTACTCAGGTTGCTTAGTTTGCTTCTTCCTCCTTCTTGCTTAGTTATAGTTTTTAAAACCATTTATTAAGGCTAGAGCTCTGCTCGCCTGTATGCTCGGTAAAGTAGCAAACGCCTCGAAAAAAAAATACGGTCATCAGCGGTCGCTCTGATGACCTTTTATATTATAAACTATATTAGACAATAACATTATTTGGCTGTGGTGCTCTGTAAATTGGAGTACTTCTACACCTTACTCTTACAACTTCAACTTCACCAACCCTTTTTACGTCCACTGCTGAACACGGGGCTCCTATTATTAGAACTTGGCAAGTCATGGTCATTAAGGGATATTGTCACAATCACCAAGCTTGCCAGGCGGATTGGTGGTCGCCGTGAGACGGTAAGTAACCTTATAGAGACTGCTGCCCATCCACCCATCCATCATCCATCCACGACACTATTATATTCTACGCCGGAAATCGAACGCACAGAAACTTCGAGATACTTCGAGAGATTTCGAGATTCCAATACTCACCTGGCATTGTGCAGAACCAAGATAAAAACCATTTCTTGTATACGGAACATGAAATAACCATCCGCTGTACGATTTACTGCCAATTGCTTCATTCAATTGATAAATTGGTCCAACTATGGCCAATCTTTTCCTAGAAGACCATAAATCTTTCTGATTTCTTCGACAAATGTTTCGTCAAATATTTGATGTGATCGACAAAGTGTTGGATATCCAGGTAAAGTGTTTCGTGTTCCCTTAGAATACCAATGTTATGACAACTGGGATATTAAGGGCGGCCCTTTGACCAGATAAAAAAATAATCAAGTACAAAACCTGTCAGGAATTTAGGTCTCAATCAAGGGCTTAAGATGCCACGTCTAGGATGTATACATCTAAGTGTAAATGATTGCCATTTTTTTTTAGCAATCAGGAGTCAAGTGATGGGTCCCAAGCCCAACACAAAGCCATCGTCTTCGGCCAAAGTTTCCTCTAGCTAGTCTGTTCCCAATTGAATACCAATAAATTACTTACAGTATACAGTGAACAGTTATAAGAAAGTACATGGAGATCTAAAATTAGGTCAAGAAACCCCAAATAACATTGATAAAGAGATTAAATGCATTTTTTCCTTATTTTCAAACAATACTTGCCGTGTGGTTTCCGGCTGAGAATAGACCACCCTATGTCTTCCCATGGGTGTCGTAAAAGGCGACTAAGGGACATATGGCTGATGGATGGGCAGCAACATCTATTAGCTCAAGGTTAACATCTTACTGCGATCACCAATCCGTCTGCCAAGCGTGGTGATTATGGCAATATTCCTACGATCCTGGCTTGCCAAGGTCTGTTAAGAGGAGGCCCATGTTCAGCAGGACGTAAACGGGCTGTTGATGATGATGATGATGACTTATCAAAGGAATAAATGGTTAAATGATGATAGAATTTATAAAATTACCAAAATCGTGACTTTAATAATTTGCTGTTATTCAATAAAATAAATGGAACTAACTAAGGCCCTAAGACTCATTTTGTACAACTCTAGTTTTATCTATACTAATATTATAAAGGGATAAAGTTTGTGAGTTTGTGACGTTGTAAGGGGCAATCTCAGGATCAAACGGAACTGATTTTGAAAATTCTTTTACCTAAAGAAAGCCACGTCATTTGTGAGTGTCACTTTAAGTTAAAGTTTCCACGGGAACAGGGTCTACGCGGGTGAACCCGTTCGGAACGCCTAGAGTTAAAATAAATTATTAGTTTCGCCACCATATACGACATCGGAAGTCAATGCCATTATTCATTGACGAATCTAAATACTACAATAGTTGAAATACCATGACGCTACTTCACGTGACTGCCCCACCCACGACCATGTGATGGGTTCCACGTGCCATCACACCACCTGGACCTGTTCCAATAACACACCCTCGAAGTGTGACGTCAGCATTTTCAATGCAGGTGAAATTACTAGTTTGACCTTGACAAGGTCGTTTTAGGTAGGGGGATTGCCAGAGATAGTTATATCGAGATGTAAGATATGAGTCTAACTATTGTATACTAATTAATTTTGAAGCGGGCATAGCCATTCGGCTAGGGCGTCGGACTTGGGATCTTGTGGTCGCCGGTGCGATCTCACCCATTGCACTAACTACGTGAACCCAACAAGCATTTTAGCTAAGCACCGGGGGTTAACAAGAATACTAGTAGACTGCTAAACTCTGCTAGTAATCTTAAAACAGGGAAAACGTTTCCAGTTTATTTTGTAGCTTTTTTTTTTGGGTTTTAAGTATCTAGGTATATAATACGGAAATCAAAAACTCATTTAGCATTTTTATAAAAGTGATGAGAAAAAAAGTGAACGAAATTTAATTCAATATTATATGACATTAATTTCAGGCTTCAAACTGTGAATTTTAAAAAAATCAACTCTTTGTTTTTGTTAATTATTTGGTCAAATAATAAAAGCGCTAATACTTCTAAGCCCAGCATAACCTTTTACCATTCAAAGTAGTTTTTCGCTTCTACCCAATGTCATCATCATTAGCCCGTATAACGTCCACTGCTGAACATGGGCCTCCACCCGGGAGGGCTTTGCCATAGTCACCACGCTTGGCAGGCGGATTGGTGACCGCAGTATTATGTTTTTATACACAGGGGAAACGCTGCTGCCCGTTCTCTGGTTCGCTTGTTAAAGATGATGTTATAACAATCGGGACCAACGGCTTAACGTGCTTTCCGAGGCACGGAGGGTAGCCCCACAACCAACCAGACCGGAAAGAAATCTTGGAATTTACACAAAGATTTTTTGTCCGGTGTGGGAATCGAACCCACGACCTCCAAGATTTAAAGCGAGTCAAATACCGCTACGCTACGGAGGTCGTCAGTTACAGTTTTTCGCTACTATCTAATTTCATTCAATGTGAATAAGCTTAATTTGTATAACTCGTTTGTATTAGAGTGTAAACTTCATTTGTTACCGCATACCTATTGCGATATTACTACACCATATAATATATTCCTTATAACGACCTTGTCAAGGTCAAATCTGTCAGTTGATTTATAATCAGTACTAATATATAAAGCGTTAGAATTTTTTTGTTTGCCTGAAATCTCAGGAACTACTGTTCTGATTTGAAAAATGATTTCAGTGTTAGATAGTCCATTTATCGAGGAAGGCTATAGAATATATACCTATACCATATGACTATAACTCGCGGTCGGAACTGCGCGCGAAAGTTCGTTTAGTAATAAAGTTCATGCACACACGTTCAGTACACACCTACATAATAATATACAGTTACGCATGCTATATATAAAGCTAACCTTTAAATATTTATACTTACCTTAATATCGGAATGGTTCTCCGCCAATAATCTTCTTCTTAATGCAAGTAAAACTAAATGTATTAAATTTTCATTACCAAATGTGTCAAATAGCATTCCTAATGTTGAACTAAATGGGGAGCTATTAAACTTAACTCCATCAACAATATTTTTAGGAATTACTCTGGACTCCAAGTTGCAATGGGGACCACACATTGAAAGATTAGCTGACAAACTTAGCTCTGCATCTTATGCAGTCTGGAAAATCCGACAAATGACTGATGTAGAAACAGCTAGGTTAGTTTACTTTGCTTACTTTCATAGCGTAATGTCATATGGGATCCTATTATGGGGATCGGCCGCCGATATTCAAACTATTTTTATATTACAAAAAAGAGCAATCCGAGGTATTTATAAAAAAGGAAGCCGCGATTCTCTTCGTAGTCTTTTTAAAGAAATAAATATACCTACTGTGCCTTCTGAATATATATATCAAAATATAGTTTACGCCCGTAAAAATATGAATAAATTCAGCAAGAGGAAGGACGTACATAATTTTAATACTAGAAACAAAGATAAGCTCATTACACCTTTTTTCAGAGTATCTAAGACAAGTAAATCGTTTCTTGGAAATTGTATAAGATTCTATAATAAACTTCCTCTAAATGTAACAGCTTTGCCGGATCATAAATTCAAAAAATACGTTAAAAAGGTCCTTATGACTCGCGGTTATTACAATATCAAAGAATACATGGAGGATGGAGATGTTTGGCGGATGAGTCCATCGGTTACATTGCGGCAGACTGGCACCTTTTAGCTATCACACCGAATTTGCAACTAAATTAAAAGTCTATTCTATGTAATTTATAAATTAGTAATTGTTAATCTATATGTAAGACAACTGATCAGAATGTAGGTATGTTCCAATTGTAAAAAAAAAAAAAAAAAAAAAATGTAAATCTGGAGGAGCGCTCCCTATACTCGATACTTACTTAAAGATTTCATGGTTTCCGTCACAATATCCTGCTGCGAGTACCTACATATCGATGTATGGGGATCACTAACCTAGATACTAAAATGTTTTTAAAAAGATGTACAAATGATTAATCAAAGACTTTAAAAGATGACAAAAGAATGATCTCGGAGTTTCTTATAGTCTTTCTTCTCCGGGTGTCACAACGTAGGTAGATAGAGAAAGACTCGTAGGAAGCTAGGATAGGGTCCGGTCGTCCTTGCAAGGCGAGGCTCGCGACGCGTTCTATGCTTCTGACCGAATCCCAGCCCTCGCTGGTTGATTCTAATTATATTTATAGTACGCGACTATCACATGCCACATTGGTAGATTTAAATTATATTTAATAACATGACTGTTGAAATGTATACTAATGAATTAGTCAAGATTTTTTTTTTTTTTCCTCTTTTTATATTTGTATCATTGTATTTGACTTATAATAAGTACGATCGATTCGTCTACATTATCAATAAACGTTTTCATTTCATTTCATTTCATTTCATTGCTAACTCATATCAAACAAGGAAAAAATATTTTTAAATACTGAACAAAATTGTTTCGCTAAACATGCATAACGATGAATGAAGCCATCATTCATCTCAGTATGCCAATTACCTTATTTGTTTGTACAATATGAAAATTATATACCTAACTAATACTGGGGAATCCCACATTATCAACTATTAAGTATTGTCTACACTAAAAGAGCGGTTTCGCACTACGTCCGATCCGAACCCGTGAAATTATGGTCCGCCGTAGAACTATTAACTACTTCTATGCTAATTTACGCAGTAGATCCGAGATCCGTCATCCGATTTCTTTCCAAATTTCTAGACAAATATTTTCACGGGTTCGGATCGGATTCGGATCGGACGTAGTGCGAAACCGCTCTAAAGGCGCGGACCCACCGCGGTGCACGAAGAGGCTACGCACGTGTATTAAGCTTCGCTTTGTAAGAAAATGTATGGGTTTGTATCCACTGCAACACACGGAGAGGCTACGCATGAATTGACGTCATTGATACATGCGTGGCTTGCTCAAATAGGCGGTTACATAGCTCAACGCTGTCGACGTGGGTCTACGTTTCCACTGGAGTACACGAATATGACCCACGACTATGTACAGTTCCAGGGTCGGATTTAGAAGTCCGGAGGCCCCGGGGCAACAAGGAAGAAGAGCCCCCCGCGCCACAAATTAGTTTCCTTCTTAATGTGTTAAAAAATTTGAAGTATGTACATACTTTTCAGGACGATTTGAATTCTGATATTTTACTGATTGTCTTATTTAAATGTATAAGTATAAATGAATAACCGTTATTACAATATTTGACAACTATTACATTAATCATGATTCTACAACGACGATAAAATTAATAAAAGAAAAGTTGTAGAGTTTATTCGTTCAGAATTTGAAAGATTTTAAATGTCTTTTGTGGGGGCCCCTTTATTGTGGAGGCCCCGGGCAGTTGCCCTGGATGCCTTCCCTTAAATCCGGCCCTGTACAGTTCGCTTATCGAAGTGAAGCCCGTGTCCGTGGGTTGCAGTGGCACGTGCGTGGCCTCTCCGTGCGCCGTGCCACGCTATACATAGTCGTGTAGGTTTTCGTGTACTCCAGTGGAAACGTAGAACCACGTTGTCAAACAAAATAATATACACAGCTAAAATGCGCCGCGTGCCCGTGCACAGCATGCGCCGCGGTGGACCCGCGCCTTAAAGGTGGGCTCTAGCAATGAGACACAGAGACATGTAAAACGCAGATCAGTTATACTTATTTAATTTTATAAAACTTCATGAAATAATTTTCAACGGCATAAAAAAATAGTCTCTTTTCAATATGCTTTTAAACTGCGCAGTTTGACACATTCTAGATTTCATGGTTAAAAACCTTTAAATAAAAAGTCGGACTCGCGCACAAAGCACCGTACCATTATCTATAAAATAATGGTAAAAAAGGCAAACAACACGTTTTTTTATATGGAAGCTCCACTAAAATATTTATTTTATTCTGTTTCTGTAGTGTGTGTTCTGTCTTGTTGCCGCTAGCAACAGAATTACTTTATCTGAAATTATTTCAACTGTGTAGCTATCACGGTTCATGAGATACAGCCTGGTGACACACTGACAGTGGAGTCTTGGTATTAAAATCCTATTTTTACCCTTTAGGTGTGGACTAAGAGCTAACAAACGAAAAGGCAAGGTAATTTGATCATTCATAAAAAGTAATCCTAATCACATTACCTTCTTTTTTTATTTTTTTCCCACCCCATAACTCCCACATCCACCACGCGAATCCTGCCAGGTCGACGTGTTTATGCTTAGAATGCTCCAGGTAAGCTGATAAATCATTTTTATGAATGATCAAATTACCTTGCCGTTTCGGTTGTCAGCTCTCCGTCCAGTGGCGAAACCCTAAAAAAATGCTTATTCATTTATCAATTTAAAAATAGCTAGCTACAGTTTTGTACATAAGGCGGACTTAAAGCCAAGAGGCATTATCTCCCAATCAACAATGGGTTAAAATACCTTTGGGTTATGTCCAAACATAAACATCACAGGAAGTATTAGCAAAAAAACTTCGAGTATATTCAATACTTGTTTACGACCGAATTAATGAATAAACGCAAGGCCATCAGAAATATCCCGAACCAATACGTATACATTTGGCAAAGTTTCCTGGCTCACCGATTGGAATCTTCCACTATGAAATCGACTTTTATTGTCTTTAAATAAATGATCTTAAGTATAGGTCGATGACTTGACGTTAATGAAATTCTGAAGTCCTTGTGGCGAGAATGAAGATTGCCAAATTTTGGTAAGAAAGGAGATCGTATGAATTTCCTGACAGGGTTTTGTTCGGATGATAGTTATCTGGTTTCTACTGTCGAAAACACAGCAATTTGAATACACAGATAAAAAATCATTTTAGCTTTTAAATATCGACAACAGTCACACAACGTTTAGATTAAACTTGTCTAAAGGGCCTCTGCGAGTTGGCTTCGGCTCCCCGCATGCTTTTCAAAGGTCCGGAGCTCCATAGCTCCGAGATAATGGTAAAGACAAACAATAATAATAATAATAACTTCATAAAGGCTTGAGTTACATATACAATACCTAATGTTTTTTACAATAGTCCAGAAATTGTAAAAAAACTTGCGTTACATTACCATAATTGAGATTGACGTTCGGACGTATTGCGAATCTCGTAATGACTGCGTGTCTTTAGAAATATTTTTTAATGGATCGTCTTTTTAGGGTTCCGTAGCCAAATGGCAAAAAACGGAACCCTTATAGATTCGTCATGTCTGTCTGTCTGTCTGTCTGTCCGTCCGTATGTCACAGCCACTTTTTTCCGAAACTATAAGAACTATAATGTTGAAACTTGGCAAGTAGATGTATGTTGTGAACCGCATTAAGATTTTCACACAAAAATAGAAAAAAAACAATAAATTTTGGGGTTCCCCATACATAAAACTGAAACTCAATAAAAATTATTTCATCGAACCCATACGTGTGGGATATCTATGAATAGGTCTTCAAAAATGATGTTGAGGTTTCTAATGTAATTTTTTTTCTAAACTGAATAGTTTGCGCGAGAGACACTTCCAAAGTGGTAAAATGTGTGTCCCCCCCCTGTAACTTCTAAAATAAGAGAATGATAAATCTAAAAAAAATATATGATGTACATTACCATGCAAACTTCCACCGAAAATTGGTTTGAACTAGTACTATTAAGTAGTTTTTTTTAATACGTCAAAAATCGTAAACCGCAATTTAGCTTTCATTCAATCAACTCGAATATAAAATAACATTTCATTTCATATACATACGCTTTTTTATTCATTCTTGATATCAAAAATAGGTACGCACTTGTAACTGAAACGGAACCCTTCGTGCGCGAGTCCGACTCGCACTTGGCCGGTTTTTTTAAATCATATATCATACACAAAGCTTTTTTAAGAGTAAGGTAAAAAAATGTATATATATTATTATATCGTCGGTAATAGCACAGAATAGTCCAAATATTGTGATGTGACAAGTTTAATAAGGTTGAAAATCGAATGAAGCAATTTAATATTTCGCCTTTTACTAAGCAGATAAAGGAAATATTTCGTGGTAGACGAAATTATACCTTATTAGCCACTATCATTACTAGGTACCTATCACACTATCATTGACGCTTTTTCTACTCACTTTTAAATTCTTCTATCTTTCGACTTTTGCTATCGCAGGTCTACTGGAAAATTTTTTTTTAGAAATAAGACCTTTGTACGTAGTTGTCTTATTGTTGTTTCTGTTTTGTATCTTGTGTGTGTACATAAATAAATTAAAAAATAAATAAACACAGAAAAATACACTTTTACATCTATATTACATCTTTACAACTTCAGCAGATTTTCTTTTATCCTTTTATATGGAATCAAGACTTTTCTGTGACCATTTTTCTGGTATACGATTATCATAGATTATATTATAACAATAGGGACCAACGGCTTTTCAGAAGCACGGAGGCCTCCACCTAGTTATTTTTGATTTTACACAAAAAAATGTTTGCATGGATCGGGAATCGATTTACGCCTCGCCTTATGACACGGAAGTTGTCACCAAGAAAAACAAAGCAAAACCCTACACTTTTTGTTAATTTGTCATCATGTTAGGGCGGTGATTGTTGCCAATATACCTATTACAAAAACTGTTGCGTTACGTTGCTAATTACCATACAGTTGTGTTACTCAGTCTATTAGTAGAGGACCTTGACGTCCATCTGTCTGTTCCAAGCCTGGACTATAATTGGCAAAACTATATTGTACAAGAATATGTTCTGATTTCAGAAACTTATCATTGAGTACAAAAACAATTGTTAAAATAGAAACTTACAGCTTAAGCTGTTGGATCCCCACGCCGGACAAGAAAATCTTAGTGTAGATTCTAAGATTTCTCCAAGACTACCCTCCGTGCCTCGGAAATCATCCATAACAATGGTTTACCAGTCAACGGGCAGCAGCGTATTACAACATAATACTGCGGTCACTAACCCGTCTGCCAAGCGTAGTGACTATGGCAAATACCCTCCCTCGGAAGGAGGGCCATGTTCATCACAACATCCACACGTTATACGAGCTGATGATGATGAAAGTTTATTTTCAATGAGCTGCTCGACTGGGGAAGCATCTCTGGTCCTTACAGAATACCACAGCTAATTAATATTATTGGGGTGCAGACAAGCAGCCCCAGCGGAACAGCTAGTTACTAGATAGTAAATCTACACTAATATTATAAAGAGGAAAGATTTGTACCTATTTTTGTATGTTTGTATGTTTGTAATGCATAGGCTCAAAAAGTACTGGGCCGATATAAAAAATTCTTTCACCAATAGAATGCTACATTTTTCCAATTTGACATAGGCTACATTTCATTTTGAAAAAAATTATGGATCCTTGGTAAAATTTGAACAATGTAACCGAAGGTGTAGAAAAATGAGTCTTAAAATGTCTTTCGTCGAATGCGCTGCCGAAGCTATTAGCGATAGAACAAAATAATGTACAACAATATTGAAGAACATCATAATGTCTACAAAAAACTCCGCGGTAGCATATGTCCAACTATTGTAGTTATGTCACTACAACCACTTTTTTCATTTTAAACATTAATGAAAATGCTAACCAAATTCAAACCTAAATGCTATTTATGTGTTTATATTAATCCTTATCCAAATAAATTATTTTATGGTCAAGACCTAAAAAAGAAGACTATAAAATAGTTTTTAATCTATATATATAAAACAAAGACGGGTTTGTTACAACACTTATAACTCGAGATCGGCTGGATCAATTTTCATGGTTTTTGTTTCGTTGGATTTGTCTCCGCCATGAATAGCAGAATACATTTTAAAAACAAAAGAAAGTCGTGTTAGTTACACTATTAATAACTCAAGAACGGCTGAACCGATTTGGCTGAAAATTGGTAGGGAGGTAGCTAAGAACTGGGAGAAGGACATAGGATACTTTTGGGTAGGGGTAGGGTAGGGTAGGGTAGGGTAGGGTAGGGTAGGGTAGGGTAGGGGTAGGGTAGGGTAGGGCTAGGGTAGGGGTAGGGTAGGGGTAGGGTAGGGGTAGGGTAGGGGTAGGGTAGGGGTAGGGTAGGGGTAGGGTAGGGGTAGGGTAGGGTAGGGGTAGAGTAGGGGTAGGGTAGGGGTAGGGTAGGGTAGGGGTAGGGTATAAAAGTCCACCCGTGCGAAGCCGGGGCGGGCCGCTAGTTAATTATAAAATGGTATCAAAGTGCTGAATCAATTCTTTAATTAATTATATTAATACTTTCACTGGTCGAGGCTATCGATGATTTGCAATAATGTCGAAGATAGAATGTAATACTGAGTAAGTGACAAAAGCTAATAGGGTTCAAAATCAAATAGCGCAAACTTATATTTTGCATTTTTTACTTGTAAAACTTGTAAAAGCGCGCGCGGTAGCCAGTTCTTTATCAGTTGATTTGAAAACAAAAACACAATTGTGCTTAGACTCTATCACAATCAGATGGTTTACCATACACTTTAACATAAGACGATCATAATCAAGATACCATATATATTGTTAACAAGCTTCCCGCGCGCGGTTTCACCCGCGTAACTCCCGTTCCCATAGGAACTTTTTAATCAATTATAGCCTATAGCCTTCCTCGATAAATGGGCTATCTAACACTGAAATAATTTTTCTAATCGGACCAGTGGTTCCTTAGCTTATCGCGTTCAGACAATATAACTTTCCAGCTTAATAAATTACTAGAGATGTACATATATGATTACTAGCAATAAGCTTGTTACCTGACCGAATACAAACATTTTTGAAGCACAGTTCACGTACCTAGCACGTGGCGCAATGATGGATCGTCAAAGGTCATTGATCTATAGCATTTAAATATTTGTCAGTTCAATCATGCAGCTTTATTAAGTCAATTTTGAATCAGACACAATGGATTTCAATGCAGCTTTAATAAGTAAATGTTGATTCAGACATTGAATTTGAAAATGTGACTGCACTGTTGGCTCAGTGGTTACGGTAGTTGCGTCTGAGACCTGGAGTTCTGGGTTTGATTCCTATCCCGGACATTTTTAGTGTGAACCACAAATAATGGTTCCGAGTCTGGTTGAGCTTTCTACAGAGGGGGATGCTTTTAAAAAAAAGTAAAAGATATATGTTATTGGTTAGACTTTGTTACTGAGTTAGGAGAATCTTCTTTTTGAGAGGCCAGCGACCGTGACTGCATTCTGGGCCCCGCTGAAGGGCCCCAGAAGCCAAAATGGTATCTGGGCCCCTCATTATTGGCGGACGGAAGAACACCCGGTATAAGTAGGTAACCGGATGTCCCGTCTTTGTCAAGTTCAACGCGCAAATGGAGGAGTTCCACAAGACATAGAATAGAATAGAATAGAATAGAATAGTTTACTCTTTATTTTAAACACATAAGTAAGTAAACAGGACAAAGACAATATAATAGACACAGTACAATGGGCGGTCTTATCGCATAAAGCAATTCTCCCAGACATCTTTTGGATGGATAATGGAATTAATTATGTAAATGACGAAGACGGACATATATAGTTAGCCGGGAGGCATTTGCTACTTCACCGGGCATTACATATTTCACGTGATGAAATAAACTAAATATTATGCAGTAAGTTACAAAGCCACCCACAGCCCACCATAAATAATTTTTTAAATTAAAATGGCTGCAGTCGAATAAATCGACTAGTCGACCAATAAATCTAAAGTTGTACTACTGACAAAGAGATCTTAAATATTACAAGTAATCTCTTAACGTGTTTCTGTCTCCCAGAAGTCATAATCCATTAAATCCTTAGCCAGCGAACTTCTTCAGCCGAGATCCTAGTCCCACAGGAGGCGCACTCTTGCGCAGGCTGCTTAGTTTGTAGGTCATCAACCAATTAATAACACTGGAGCTCTGCTCGCCTTCATGCCCGTTGAAGTAACAAAAGCCTCGTCAGCTGACTAGATAAATGTCTCTCCGAAAAAAAACGGTCATGTCAACAAGCTGAAGAGTTTGTTTATATGAACGCGCTTATCTCAAGAACTACAGGTCCGATTTGAAAAAACTTTCCAGTGTTAAATTGCCGATTTGTCTGGGAACGCTATAGGCTAAATTTAATTATGAAGTTCCTACGAGAACGGGAGTAACGAGGGTGAAACCGCTAGCGGGGAGCTAGTTACTAATATAGTTAGTTTCCCTTTTTGATAGGTACCTCCACTGGCAGGTGTAATTCGGTACAAAACAACCAGTTTCTGTCAACGATATGGAATAAGCGTGAAGTTATTATGAAATCGACCTTCAGACTGACACTATCGGTATCACGTCTGTGTTGCTAATTTTTAGCTCACCTATGTAGATCACCTTGACTTTATAATATTTCCGGACAGCCGTTGAACGTGAGTACGACTGCTTTAAATGTATCTAAATATAGTATAAGTCTCTCTAAAAGTCTCAGAGGTCGTAAGTTCAATCAATTTTTTTTATTGGGACTAATCCATCCCACACTCCCGCCACTGTAATTCCTATAAGCCAGGATTGACACAGGCACACACGGAAAAGGCTCTTAGCTGTTAGGCTTAGGCTGGTCCAGGACTATACGGGATTCAAGACATTAGGGTGTCCCGACGCCCTAAATTTATTTTATCCCGCATCGAATTTAATCAGCAAGTTTATAAGAGGAGTTGAAAAGTAAAATTCCACTTTCTTCCAGCGCAAAGCGGAAGACATAAATGAATTTACATAAAGCTTTGTGTAAAATCAAAGATTTTTCCTGAGTCTGGTTGATTGAAAGACTCAGGAAATTTCTTTGCAATCTAAGGGTCGGGAGCACGAGGTGGGGAGCTTGGCCCGACTCTCAGTCCAAGTACCTATCTCAAAAGTGAAACAGAGAATACCATACATGCATAGAACTGTATTCTGTTCTAACTCTTTGACAGACAGTATCACACCTTTTTAACTCACTGGGCTTGTAATAAATTTCACAGACAATTAATTCTAAACATACTGCTTGGCTAACTTTAAGGTTCGATCTTTCTTCCCATTTCATTTTAAAGAACAAAAACTGACACCTTTTAACATAAACACAGGAAAAACAACATAAAGACAACACAGTCTATATTTAAACCGATATTATATCTGATGAACGTTCTCGCTAACTAGCGTAGGAGGTATAACAAGCAAATTAGACCGAATTAGTCCAATTGGCAAGACCTGTCTGTTGTGAGACACGTATATGAAGAATCTGACAAGATGTGACCAGTTTTGACAGGAGTCTGTGACCCTGGTCTCTGGAACTGATAATAACCTCTTAATCAATACCAATATAAAAATCTGAAGAGTTTGATTGTTTCCTTGAATGCGCTAATCTCACTAAAATCTTAAATAAACTCTTTAAATTCAGTTTAAGATAGCTCATTTAAAGACTGGACATCCTTTTCATTTTTGACGACAGTAACATCTGCCATTTTAACGCTTTTCTATGAATATTACAAAATTCGTTAGAGCATATCGAATCGAAATCGAAAAGACATTTTTGGATGTAGTTAACCAAGCCAAGAAACTTTTGCTACTTCACCGGGCATATAGGCGAGCAGCCTTATTAAATGGTTTAAAAACCACAAACTAAGCAACCTAGGGACTTTTAGTCTTCGGCTTTTGGCGATCGCTGCTAGCGTAAAGATATAGCTCCAAAAATAAGTTAATTATGCTATAATATCTTGTTGGTGCATGCATGACCTGAAATTACTCAGTTTTTCTGAGGCTGTCAAAAAAGTGCATATGTACAACAACTTAAAATTCAAATGAGTATTACAGATTTATAATAAAAAAACTCTAATAACTGCCAAAAAAAGGTCTAATAGCTAATTTCTTCGGTTATAATAAGTAAAACCTTATTATGTTTACTAATAAGACCAATATCAGACCCTATAACCTCTGTAAGAGCTTTAATAAACAATACGTACTAAAACTATGACGACAAAGCTATGCTCATGACACATCTATTACGCAAGATCGGCATGCCAGTTGCAAAAATTGTCACACAAATATTTCAGAATTACTTAGTTCTGGACTAAAAATACACTCAACAGTACATTAGCCTATGATTTAAGAAAAGACAATCTGTATCATTATAGACGAAACACGCGTCCGCCACATGACAGACACACTGACGCCTAAAGCGATACGTATTCTTAGCAAAAACTAGTGGTTTGAAAAAAACTCTCATCTCGAAAATACATTTAACTGCTGTCCGACTTGAAGTTCTAAGATCACGTTGGGATTTCAATTCTTCTTTTTACAGATGAACATGGGTTGTTTATCAAGGCTGGGGTTCTGCTCGCCTTTATGCCAGGTGAAGTAGCAAAAGCCTCGGGGCAAACTACATATGGCTGTCCGAAAAAAAAAAGGACATGGGTTGTAAGCCGCGAAGCTTTTGCTATTTCATCATCATCGTCATAGCAGCATGTTGCCGTCCACTGTTAAACATAGGTCTCCCCCATTCATTTTCCAGCTGAAACGATTGCTAGCGGCCTGAGTCTTCTTTACCCTACAAACCGCTTTTGCTTTTTCACAGGGCATGAAGGTGAGACACCAGCCTAATGGATTAAAAACTACAAACCTACGCAAGGGGTCGGCTCCTAGACGTGGACCTCGGCACATAGCGGTCGCTATTTTACCTACGATATATTTAGTTTGTAAAATTTTATTGATATCATTTCGGTCGGTTATTAAGATGAGGCTCAGCTCTTTGAGGGGTTTGAGGATGTAGTAAGTCAGACTGACTTGCTTTGCAAGTGCAAGTCACTCCCAACTGGCGTGATTAGAAATGACACTGCTGCGTAACGATATTGTATAATGATATGTTATATCGATTATTTAAAACTAGTATTCCTCTGAGTTTCTTGCCAGTTCTTCTAAGAGTTGCCACGTCCTGAACTGGTGTTAGGAACAGAAATGGACTCATTTTTTTCCGTCATATTGTGGTTGCTAATTCAGGGATTGTTAGATTTAGATAACATGTATTAGCAAATAACCTTTATATATAGAGTTCTATTGGAGTACCTAATAATACACAGAGGTATCATTACCTATGCAGCCTCTGTGTATTACCAACTATTGTGTATTCTGTGGTATTACTGCTAATACTTTTACTTATATTAATGAGTCAGTTCGAAGGTGTTTTTCCATACTATTCTAAGATGACCCATGAAGATAGAACTGGAAATAACCAGTTGGATTGTTGTATAAGGATATCTTACATCCGTGTTTGTTTTTTATCCATTTAATAATTGAATGCATTTGACCCAAGTATTTGCTATACCAAACAACTTCTGGCTTAGAATAGACAAGGGGTGTCAATTACTAGCAAGAAGTTTATAATTAACTAGCTGCGCCCCGCGGTTTTACCCGAGGTACACTGCTCCAGTGGGTCGGAGTGTGTTTTTTGTAGCCTATATGTTTATCGAGCTGATTAACTATCCCCGTGCAAAGTGTCAGCCAAATCAATTCAGTAGTTTTGACGTGAAAGAGTAACATACAATCATCCATCCATACTTACAAACTTTCGCGTTTATAATTAGTAGGATCTGTACTTTACGTTAAGCTAGAGTTGGTGGGTTTTTAGGGGGTCAGCTACGTATTTACAGAACAGATTTTGAAAATTCTTCCACCAATAGTAAGCCACATTAGTTGCAAGTGTCAAAGGCTATATTTTAAAACGAGGTTTTTACGTTTGTCTTGTATATTTTTTTAATATTTCCAACAATGAACATTTTCGCATAGTTACTTAGTTTCAAGACATCTTTTAAATATATTATCATTACTGTACTAAAAAAGTGTAATTTTCTTAATACATCACAATATAATTAACAGTTACACATTACGCTACACGTGGGATCCTCATGTGCCTTTACAATAATTGTGACAAGTCGTTGTTAAACATTGAATATACAACTATACTATAATAATAATGTGTGTAATGTATGAGAGAATCACGTTATACTGCTATTTCAGTTACTAGGCCGATAACAATACCACATCATATCTACAACCTTAAGGCTGAAACTAATCCTTCAATCCTCATGGGTTTTTTTTAAAGATTACTAGTAGAGTTTTGTAACACTACTAGTATTTTTGTTAACCCCTCGTGCTAAGCCAAAATGCCTGTGTTACGAGTGGGAACACGTCGGTATTGCAATGGGTGAGGATCAAACCGGCGACCACATGATCGCAAGTCCGACGTCCTAGACATTGGGCTATAACAAAAGATAAATTTAGGTAATTGTTATAATTTTATTATTTTAAAAAGAAATAATTTCATAATTCCGTAGCATCATAACTACCAAAATTCTGTCACCCAACGAAATACAGTCCTATTCACCTTGACTAATTAGTCTCCGTTGTGGCAATAAATTCGCGTTTTAAACACGTATACCGTGACACCACGTGAGGGTTATCACGTGGATGTAGGCTCGTGCACCGTGCACCCAACTTAATCACCAGTTCGGTATCACAGAGATAAACGTAGCAATTTACGTGCTTAGGTTGCGAATTGCGATTTCTGTAATGGACAAGGAACGTGCCATTTGAGTGGAAAAATGGAGTGGCCTTGGACATAAATATAGCTCGCAGATTGTGTAAGAAAGTATCGGTTTAGCTGCTGAGGTGGACTTAGGGATGCCATACGGAGGAGAAAAGAAATTACTTATTAATTCTCCCAACAATTATTAATACGATCTGATTTTTTTTTCCGATAAACCACTTATTTATTTTTAAATATACCACGAACATAATATAAGACTACAATGAAAAATTCTCAAGTTTCAAATATGTTCGCAATAGTTCTAAGTTTTTTCTTTTTATGATATTTAAAAACTCTAAAAAGGATTAAAATTTACCACAGAAATTTTAACAAAATAAGATGAAAACCTTGAAACGCCGCGCCAGGAGCGATTTGCATAAATTTTAGTTAATAACCATCTTGATGACGTCACCTTTCAGTCAAAAAATCCACATCGTAATCTAAAGAGCCTACGATGTCGTCGACAGATACAAAGACACACATATAATTTATTGGGTCGGGAGTATAATAAAAAAGTTGTAGTTATCAATATCACAAATCTAAAATCTCATTTGTTTTAACTGTTATCCAGACTTTTCTGTTCTAGCAAGCCTAGGTGCACAGTGCACACCGTTAACTCAAACAAATTTTTTTTTTTTTTTTTTTTTTTTTTTTAAACTTCTTGCACAAAATTGTACAGTGGCGGACTTAATGCCAAAGGCATTTTCTACCAGTCAACCAAATATCATAATGGTCTTTTAATTTGAATGGATTTTTCAACATAAAAATGCTATGTCAGTGAAGTAAATAACGTTTATTGTGTTATATATTCAAGATATATAAAAAATCAAACGCTTCCAAGTGAATTTCTAATAGTACCTACCCTTTTTTCTGGGTAAAAGTACGGCTAGCTAATAAGCCATTTAGGGAAGTTTTCCCCGCGCGTGATTTCACCCGCGCAACTCCCGTATCCGTGTTGACTTCATAATTAAATATAGCCTATATTAGAATAGGTCCAGTAGTTTCAGAGCCTTGTCGTTGCAAACAAACAATCAAATCGTTCCGCTTTATAATATTATAGTATAGATAATATTAGCTAGGTTATACATATGAAAAGGTCATTTAATAAGAACTAGTTATAAGAAGACGCGCTAGAAACTTCTAATTGCTTAATATGCAAACGACCGTTGAGATTCAGATGTCAAGGTAATCTAAGAAGCATAACTTAGCAGACATTTACAGTCTACTAGTATTCTTGTTAACCCCTCGTGCTAAGCTTAATGCTTGTGCTTGTATTGGAAATGTGACGTATTTCTGTTAGAATACGGATACTAATATTTTGAAGAGGAAAGATTTCATTCTTTGTTTGTTTGTATTAATTGAATAGGCTCCGAAACTGCTGCACCGATTTGGAAAATTGGAATACACATTTATTGTAACTCTGTATTTAAAACAGATATCAAAGCCTTACATCGCATTAACCCTATATCAAACTAAAACATTAAATTACTCATTAAAATGAACATAAACAAATTAACAAAAAAAATGATAAGAAAAACCATAACCTACTAAATTATTTTTATCTTAATTGCAAAGTTCCTTCATTAATTAAATAAATAAAGACAGGACATATCAATTACAACATTTGTACAAATTATCATAGCGTATTAATTGCACATAATGTACCTACACGATTAAGGTAACGCCCCCGCCAACGGAGGATCCGTGTCCGGGGGGTTTTAGTGGTGTAGGCTCCTCTCCTCGTGGTATGAGTAAAGCATACCACGCTTACATAGCGTGGTATGCTTTCCTATGCCCTCGTAGACCCGAAGTCCGAGAGGCCCGCGAACTGTAAAGTAGAGCGAACTTGCTACTTCACCGGGCATAAAGGCGAGCAGAGCTGCAGCCTAGATAAATGGTTTAAACACAACAAACTAAGCAACCTGCGCAAGTAGGCGTCCCCTGTAGGACTTGGACCTCAGCTCTGGGCGGTCGCTGACGGTGAGATTGAGGGATTATGGCTTTTAGTATTTAAGGGGAGTTTTGTGCAACTGTGGCTCTACTTTACAGTTCGCAGACCTCTCGGACTTCGGGACTACGAGGGCATCGGATGGTTCTTTGCAAACTAAGGGTCGGGAGGACGAGAGGTAATATGGTAACCTAACCTGAGCTAACATCCGCTCAGGTTAGGTTACCATATTACTGCGATCACCCATCCGCTGCCAAGCGTGATAATTATCCTCGACGACTATAGTTTACCAAATTATGTTAAAAGACCAAGCGATTTAAGGACTATATTAAATTATTTTTTTAGCACAGAGGAATAATTACTATGCATATTTGTTATAATAAAGTTATTAATTTACACTTTAGCATTATTTATATATTTAGGTGACACAATTAAAATCTAATTTTAAGGTTTTTATAATAAAGTAGATAATTAGGATTTATAAGGAAGTCGTCTTACTCAAAAAATATAATTTTTTTGTAATTATGATATTAGCAAATATAAATATTATAATAATAAGTTATTATATTAATGTTGATCTTCCTACCAAATTGAATCATGTATAAAATAAATTATAGTAGGTACTGACTATATCAGCCTGTTTGAGTCCACTGCTGAAAGTGGGTCTTTACAGAGCTTAGCCAGCCAGGGTCGTTGAGGGATATTGCCATAAGCACCACGCTAAGCAGGCGTATTGGTGATCGCAGTAAGCTGGTAAGTATCTTTGAGCTGATAGATGCTACTGCCCATCCCATGCTCCTAGCCCTTAGTCGCCTCTTACGACACCCATAGGAAGACATAGGGTGGTCTATTCAAAGCCGGACACAACACAGCTAAAATTATAGTAGGTATGTAGTTAGATTTTTTTGTTAAAAATCCAGCGGTGTTAAATGAAATGACATCGAGGTGGTCACTTAGCAACATAATTAAACCAACTTAAATTAACTCAAGAATCGACAAATGTAACCAACCGTAGTCGAACATCAAATATTAATTTTTATTCATATTTATCGAACCTTACTTTTTTTATTCATTGAAATTTTGAATCTGTATAATCAGCTCGTATAACGTCCACTGCTGAACATAGGCCGTTTTGCCTCTCTCTAAGAGAGGGTTTTGCCATAGTCACAACGCTTGGCAGGCTACTAGGAAACGCTGCTGCCCGATTATCTTCTCTGACATACGATTGTTACAGATGATGTTATAACAATCGGAACCAACTGCTTATCGTTCTTTCTGAGACACAGACTCTTAGTTGAAAGTCTCTCAACCAACCATACAAGGAATGAAATCTTAGAATTTGCACAAGATTTTTTAGACGTGGGGATCCAACTTACTACCTCCAAGATTTAAAGCGCGAGTTATACCGCTACGCCACCGAGGAATATACACTGATATATTACATACTACATTTATCAACACCAAATTACTATATACATATATACAAGTTTCCCGCGCGTGGTTTCACCCGCGTAACTCCCGTTCCCGTGGGAACTTCATAATTAAATATAGCCTATGTCACTCAGGGTGAATGTAGCTTTCCAATGGTGAAAGAATTTTTGAAATCGGCACATTAGTTTTTGAGTATATTCATTACAATCATACACACACACACACACATAAAATAGAAAAATACAAATAATTCCTCTTTATAATATAAGTATAGATTTATCTTTCTTTTTTTAAAGATTACTTGCAGCGTATCTGCAGTCTACTACCCAACCAGCAATACAGTCCTATAACTAAAGCTTATACCTCTAAAAAGCTGTGTAAACGTTTTATTAAGGTTTTAGCGGTGACAGCGTATTGTATAAAGGCGTTCGATAACACATTATTGCTCTATAAGCTTATAGAGCTAAAATGACATATAAACAATCGTTGTTAACGTTTACAACGCCATTTTATACAACGGTTATAGTCAGGTGCTATAGCAAGATCTAATATAACTAGTACAGAACGATATTGCTCTATAAAATTGTTCGCAGATGCCTTTATTCATCTGATTTGCACAATAAGTGTTCCAAACGAACTGCTATAGTACTTTCGTTTTAGCAGTGACAAACACTCTACTATGGAGCGATATTGTGGTATTGTGGATACTCAGATCGTTGTTATAGTACTTAGTACGTTAGTAGTCACAAGAACTCTACAATATAATGATTTTGTGATGTAGCCAAGTTTCAGGTTACGCTTATGTAATGTAACTGTACTATAATCATTTTCAGATGCCTGTTATAGTTTCACTGATAAGACAATTACACAGACACTTTTTTAGAGCAGATTTGTTGTATAATGTCTTCTTTAGTTCCTTTAATACATATGTTAGTATTATAACAGGGTATCTATCTCTTTAATAATACAAAAATGTCACACAAAAGTAGACAAATGTTGCTATTAAATGACAATTATATCCTGAAAAAGAATTTTTATCATGCTTTTAGAACAATACTCAGACATTTCGATTCAACGATCGACAAAAATGGATTTAAAGAATTGTAAAAGATATAAACGCAGTGGAACATATAGAAGAGAAGTTAATAGACGTTATAAGAAAGCACCATCATCATTAGCAAACGATCTAACCAGTAATAGCAACCAAAATCAAGATGAGGGCACAATTATAGAAAACGGTTCCGTACAAAATGAATTTTGCAAAGATCATGAGCTTTTGATTGAACATAAGGACTCCAGCGATTATTGTGACAATATTTCAGAATCTTCCATTCCATTAATCTTCAATGACTCTGAAAAAAAAACACAATGTTGACTAGATACATTTTATATTTCTACATACTAAATAGAACTAATCAACTTTCCCGAAGAAAAAAGTGGCCACATGATTAACACAGTTTAAGCAGTAAACCCTTTAAATTTATAAAGAAAGCTTTTTTTCATGCGTAGAATCAGTGCTTCAGAAACATAACCAAAAAAATCATGGTGTATTATTTAGTTATGCTCACACGGATCCCCAAAATCACTCTGAACCCATGATGACAGTGAAAACATTGTCACAACATGTACTATAAGGGTCCTTAGAAACTTGAAGTCACATTAATTGATAAATATTTTAGTAAAAACTCAATAATTCGAAGGGGTACTTAAAATTCATGGTAAACCAGTTTATCAGTAAAACTGCGTTCGTACATCATTTTTACCCTATTAGACGAATATCATAATATCAAAATAAAATCTTACTCACCTCAAATTGATTGTACTAGGTATCCTTTTGTTTTTTTTTTTATTAAGTTTTGGCATTGCACCCTGTCACGAATGATAAAAGAATGAATGGTGAAGTATAGGAAACATAAACTCTAGTTAAGTATGAAAAAGTACTATAAAAGGTTCTATAGTAGCCATTACATCACTATTTTAAGACCTGCATTACTGTTACATAGATTGTATAGGACTGATTTGTGATGTGTGACACTGCTAACAGATCGTTTTGACACTAAACAGAGATATAACTGCGCCACTTTCAAAGAATTAACTCTTTTTTAGGTTTTTTATAGGGCCAAAAACAGTTTTTTACAAAACGTTCTATGGACTTTTATACAACTAGTTTTTGCTGCTTGGGTAGTATTCTTGTTAACCCCTCGTGCTAAGCTAAAATGCTTGTATACGAGTGGGCCCACGTCGGTAGTGCAATGTGTAGGGATCGAACCATCGACCACAAGATCACAAGTCCGACGTCCTAGCCATGGGGCTGGGGCTGCATTAGGCTGGAGCTCTGCTCGCCTTTATGTCCGGTGAACTATCAAAAGCCTCGTAGCTAACTAGTAACTACGTACGTCTACCCGAAAAAAAGGGGTTGGTGAAAGCAGTAGAAAAAATTGTAGAAAAATCTAATTTAAAACAAGATACTTATTAATATATAATAATAACATTATAATATCTAGTATCGAAATGTGATCCAAATGAACCTACCACGTTAATGTACATTTTAGCCATAAGATAAGATAAAATAACTTGATAATCTACAAAGATATTAATCGATCAAAATATTATTAAGTTTGCACTTCCCAAAATGTTGACTCTATCAAATTGGCGCTCTGGCGGAGTGGCATAGTGGAAGAGTACTCAGAATAGTTTTATTCGATCGATTTCGGGGACGGGTAAAGTGATATTAGGTGTTAGTATCGACAAAAATAACACTTTCAGACATAAATCAAAATATTTTATCAGTATTTATAAACACCTCGTCAAGTATAAACGAATTACTTACTTAAATGTGACTTACTTAGAAGATTAAGATCTTACATTACCTTTAAGGTCTCTATATATGTATAAGATTTCATCAAAAAGACACAAGGCATCTATTAATAGATGTATTTTAAAACGCTGTTAATTCTCATAGATACATAAGTGTTATCTGTACTGAGTGTCATATAAAGCTGAAGAGTTAGTTTATTTAGTTGAACGCTCTAATGTCAAGAAGAACTGGTTCAATAAAAAAAAACTCAGTGTTACATTACCCATTTATCGAGGGAGGCTATAGGATATATTAAATTATGAAATTCCTACGAGAACAGGAGTTACGCGAGTGAAACTGCGCGCGGAAAGTCGTAGTTAAATATACATCAAAGTGACAAGTATAAAAGTTACAAATACATAGACACAATATTAAAATGTGCGATCTTGCACAACTTATGTCTAAGCAGGTATCAATATTGATAAAACGCTTTGTCCTGAATGACTAAATGATAGACAAATCAACGCTCAGCAGAAACCGCTGATCGCAGGACCTACCTAAAACTTGTGGGATTTATTATCTTTATGACGTAGACACTTCAGCACGATTTTAACTCCAGTGAGCATGACAGGGATAGCAAAGTTTCTGTGGAGAGATCAAAAATACGTGGAAGAGGCAGTAGGCAGTGCCTACCTAGGCAGCAGCTAGTTTTCAAATAAATGTTTAGTGTACATTTTCGTTATTGAATAGGATATTTCTTTGTACAATCTGCTACGTATGACTCCCGGTCAACCGGGGTTTCTTTGACATTCAGGGAAACATTGGCCGTGTAAATGTACTGATGTGAAACACTAAACTATATCTTCTCGATATAATAGGGTCCTGATTCATAATGTTAAACGGTTGGAAGGAATCCCAAGTTTTTGTAGACGGTAGATAGGTACTTGGGGTAGGTATCGTGGTATTTTTTTTTTGTTTCTTACAGAGTTTGAGTGATTCCATACGTTCTTTTCTTGCTTTCGTCTTAAGATTGTGGTAAACGTATAGCAAAACACCTCAAAACAGCAAAGGATCTCAATAGAGCGTCGTTGAAATGGTTTTTACATCTTCTTACTTTATCAGTCGATTTACGTCCACTGCTGAACATGGGCCTTCTCTTTAATATACGTGTGCAAGACATTGAGGGATATTGCCGTAACCACCACGCTTGGCAGGCGTATTGGTGATCGCAGTAAGATGGTTGTATCTTTGAGCTGATAGATTCTGCCGCCCATCCATGTGCTTTTTACATCATTTTACTTACTTACATTTTCAGAATTAATCCGTATCAAACATTTATTTGTAAAATTACTTGAACTCCTCTGAGCACATTGGTAAAACCTCAAACTTAGCTATAACATGACAAAAATGTCCACATTTTATAAGATATCAAAGACTCTACCGCTGTCACCAATGCGTCCAATAGATCACGTGACTTTACAATTGCAAAAAGCTAATAATCTTATTTCACAGACGAACTAGAGATACCTACTACGTCTAAATTATATCTAAGTCACTCAGAGAAATAATTATCCATAATATACGTCATATTGTGACCGGTCATCCGGCAGTCTAAATGGCAGTAATCGTAATTGAAAATGTACTGCATATTTTGCAGACGACTGACATAAATGAGTCCGATGTCAAACAATACACTTTGGACTTGGCTAACATTGAAAACGAAAGGTTACGCTATAAGAACAACCATATAATACCTATGTATGTATTAAAACTCAAGGAACGAATGAAGACAATAATAATAAAATAAAAAAATAAGATAAGAAATGCTACCATTTTATTAACACAATTAACATTATTACCTGCAAACATACTGATACGTCTATACCTACGTATGTTTGCAGAAATACATCGCAAAACCCAATAGCAAACCTAATTCACTTATCATAAGAACTATTTCAGCGAATCACATAAAATTCCTAGAATACAATGCAGTCATTCACTCAACCCATCTTTTATAGAGTTATCAAGTTCCGAAACATATGAAAAAAAAAGTTGGAAATTCATTTAATATCATTTCAAGGGTAGGGAACGGAGTTGAGTGCCAAAACAGTTATTTCTGGACGCCGGGACCGAAGTATCAAGATCACGGTTATACAACCAACATACGCAATGCCGACTTACCCAAGAAACTTGACCGAATAATCACAACACCACACAGTACACTGTACAATAATGTAGACGATCACTTCGCGAGTGTTAAAAGAGCTAGCGACAGAGGCGTCCGCACCGTACGACGGTCAGATATCAACTGAATGACTTGTGTCAAGTTGTGTGATTGTGTGGCGGCCATGCAGGGTTCACACACACTAAGGTTGGATGAAAGTGACGTGTGTATGCACAGTTTTTATGTGTGCCATCAGTTAACATGATGCTTGGATGACGTTAGTATTGCGTTTATAATAGAGCCTCAATTGTTTTTTTCATTACAGATCAGCTGGAACATTTTATAGTAGGTATACATGTTAAATATTATTTATTATTAAATGAGCCAAATATTAGCCATTATGGCTCGCGTTTTAAATTTACTTTTAGATGGAAGAAGAAATGCCACTTTTAGCTTAAATCCTTTAAAAGGCAACTCAATTATCAAATGCAAACTCAAACGTAAAGACATGTAAGTGAATTATCTATTTGTAACTGTCATAGTCTTAAGTAAACTCCTTTTATGACCTTCAAAATATTATGAGCTAAAATCAGTCTTAATTTAGCTGCATATAGATTATTTTTACTGTACTAAAATATGAAAATAAACAACATTTAGTACCTAATCGAGTGTAAAGCAATTAGTCGTGTTCCTATTGAAGTGTGAATAATTGCGGTTAGCTATATATATAACATATAACCATATGACCTTGAAATAGCAGTAAAATCATTCGATCAGGTTTCCAGATACTGAGTACCTATATAGTTGAACTTTAACAACCGTCATAGATTTTATTGTTTCATGTTTTTGGGCGAACATGTGTAGTTAGCTAAGCACCTTTTGCTACTTCACTTACCAAAAAGGCGAGGAGGCAAAGGATGAATGATTGTAAACTACATAATGCTGAAAAGGCGGCTCAGGTTCTTCGCAGAAGGGTAGACGGCTAGACTTGTAATTTTTTTACGAAGTGTATGCTGTTGTTCTGCTTTCAGTTCGCGGGACTCTCGGACTTCAACTCTACGACGACAATATAAATTGTTATGGGATATTGGACTTTTAAAAACACTTTTTTTGGTCGTGTCGTTAAAAAATGTCTTCAACCAAGCTCTGGAATTTCGTTTATGCATTAAGGTTTCCTAACTCCAGGAAATGAACCGACAACCTGACAAAACACATTGACAAACGAATTGGCTGACGCCATAATAAGATAACGTAATAAAATTAAAAATTGCAAGACAGACGAATGAGGCTGGACATTTCACAATATCTACGCAATTGCAAATTGTCAATGCAATGCAATTCTAAAATTTGAAGCAGCAATTGATGTATATGCAGAAATAATGAATGCAGAATAAGAATGAGAATGCATAGAAAGGTTCTGGACAAACCTGAAGCTGAGATGATGGTGTTATCATAGTTCTGCTCGACAATTGGATTTGAGACTGCAGAAAGATGTTGCAATACGATAAATGTTATCCTTACCTAGTAAACTAAGTTAGTAACTAAAAAGATTGGATACATAATCCACATGCGAACACACGAACGGCAACTACAGCGGAGCTGAAGCAATCGCACTGGCCGAAATCGGTCGGATCGCATCGTCATCATCATCAAACTAAGTTAGTATAACCGGAACTATCGAGTTTAGAAACCAATAACCCAAGATTTAAAGAGGACTTTTACAGTTGGGCTATGATGGTAATTCCGAGAATGACCTTCAACATCATGCATATAGTCTACTGCTGAACATGGGCCTTTCTTAAAGGAGTTTTTGCTATAAAAATCTCGCAGTAAAACTGTATTTCCACTTTAAACAATTAAAAGAAGAAAAAAAATAAGTTGCTATATAATTATAAGATCTGGAAAAAACTGCATCCATAAATTATTATTATTGCATATAAATTAGTATTAAAAATTAATTATCAACATTTTCGCTATTGTTTTATTAGTAAATAAATAATTAAGAAACGCTTTCTGGCTAATAAGTTGGACGAAATTTGTTTCAAGCAAGAGATGATGGAGTACTAACAAACTATAAAAATAAACTAACGAAAACTATACAGAGTTATTTTTAAAACATAAACACAACCTTTCAGGAGCAGGGAAGTCAGCTGTTCCATACATTAATGTTCACTTACCTCGACAAAATGTAGGGAACAGCTGATTTTTTTTCGCGATTTCATGGTTGATCCCATTGTAAAAGTTGCTAATAATCGTAGGTACTTTCACACCCTGATAAGTTGTTAATGTTTTAAAAATAACCTGTATATCAAGCTTAAGGTCAACATTTGGTATACTGATTGACAAAATAAAAATATATGGAGCAACCAATCCAATGACATTTAAGTTTAATAAAAAAATACAGAACGATTTTACAGCTAAAACCAAATCATCACTATCACTACATAGTATAAAACAAAGTCGCTTCCCGCTGTTTGTACGTCCCTATACCTATATGCTTAGATCTTTAAAACTACGCAACGGATTTTGATGCGGTTTTTTAAATAGATAGAGAGATTCAAGAGGAAGGGTTATATGTATAATACATCAGCATTGCACCCGTGCGAATTAGGGGTTTCGCTAGTTCCACAATAAACTTGAGATAAGTTTTTGTTGATTACTTATCGTAAACTACCTCTTATAATACAGGTATACCCTAGCTTAAGAGGTAGAGTATTATTCTTGTACAGAATTTGCAACATAAACTATAACTGTATTCCTAAACCAAATACCAAACTGTTATGTACTGTAATGTTATAACTCTGTATGTTTTTTGGATAAATAAAGTTTATTATTATTATTATAAACCACAAACATACGCAAATTTACCTATAAAATAAAAAAACTTTCATAAGTAGTTGGTTTTGGATGAAAAATACAAGCAAAATTGCAAAACTAATAAGATAAAAAGATACTTTGTGCAAATTTCCATAAACTGTGTTATTAGAGAAACAATAAAGCAGTTTGGTAAATAAAACTTGTTACCCTTGCTCGAATGTCAAATCACTACATAGTATAAAATAGAGTCACTTCCCGCTGTTGGTCTGTCCCTATGTATGCTTAGATCTATAAAATTACGTAACATATTTTGATGCAGTTTTTTAAATAGATAGAGTGATTCATACATACATACATAAGCTCACGCCTGTTTCCCAGCGGGGTAGGCAGAGACAATGGACATCCACTTGCTACGATCCCTACATACATCTTTCGCTTCTTTTACTCTCATAACATTCTTTATACAAGCACGTCGGTTTAGAGTGGATCTTATTTGACCTTTTGCGAGGATGTCTCCGATTTGGTCAGAGAACGTTCGTCGAGGTCTTCCCCTTCAGACTGTGACATTCACACTTGCCATGTATACCTGTTTTGTCAATCTTTCTTTATCCATTATTTCCACGTGACCAAACCATCTCAACATAGAGTGATTCAAGAGGAAGATTTATATGTATAATACATAAGCATTGTACCCGTGCGAAGCCGATGCGGGTTAGTGTACTTATAGAATAAAGTTTGACTCTATCTCTCTCTAACATACATAAAAAAGTGCAATATTCCAAATTTTTATTTAAATGTTATAAAACTATCTTGCTTCGTGGCTGACGTAACATTCACTGGTTGGTGTGGCCGCGGATCTGCGCTCGGATTGGTCCGCCAAAGTCTTACGATACCGACGCGTGCGCACATTTTAACATAATGATCCATTTATAGTCTGTAATTGTTTCTGTAATTACTATTTGCGGCAGTCAGGTGCCAATCAGTCCCGGAAAGAAATTACATCCCGTTTCATAAATAAACGTCATAGCTGACAAGTGTCAGTCAGTGTAAGGGACTACCCACCGTGCATCGGAAAGCACGTTAAGCTGTTGGTCCCAATAGTTATAACATCATCTATAACAAGCATCTAACAGGGCATGAACGGACGCTTCCCTGTGTATTATAACATAATACTGCGGTCACCAACCCGCCTGCCAAGCGACAAAGGCAAAGGGAGGGGGTATGTCAACCAGGGTAAGATGTGAGAAAACCGAGGATTTCGAAGCTTACATTCAAAAAATTCATTATATTTTTTTTCTAATATTTCACAATATTTAACCAAAGCTTTCTATTCTAGAACTACTCCGGAGAAATCAGTCTCATTTTCAAACAGCATTATTCACAACAGACCAATAACGTAAAATACACCACTTTACTGAGTTCGTATATTGCTTTCTAGATTCAATTCCCTAGTGAACCTCTTCTTTTTCAAATAAATAAAATGAAAGTGTATGTTTGTAATGGAAACATAACAGGTTTTCATTACTTTTCATCTATATTACTAATATATAAAGCTGAAGAGTTTGTTTGTTTGCTTGAACGCGCTAATCTCAGCAACTAGAAGGCCGATCTAAAAAAAAATCTGCGTAGATAGGCTATTTATTTATTATGAAGTTCCCACGGGGACAGTATTTACGCGGTTGAAACCGCGCGCAGGAGCTAGTATAATATATAAAGTTGAAGAGTTTGTTTGAACGCGCTAATATCAGAAACTTCTGGTCCAATTTGAAAAAGTATTGTGTCTTTCGAATATATGCTATATTTAAATATGAAGTTCCTAAGGGAACGGGAGTTACATGCGAGTGAAACCGGAAGCTAGTATTAGTATAGATAGAAGGCCAAATAATATCTTTTATCTTATTACAACAAGGCTACATAGGCATGCCAAAAGACATTAGTCATCAACGTGACAATAAATCATGTTGTGATCAAACCTGTATTTGTTTCATTCATTCGCACCTTCGCTTTTAGTGTGTGGCTGAATAGCATTTAATATTAGTTCAAGTGTTGACGAGACTATACAGTTTTTTTTTTTTACCTTTTTAATGTCATTACATATTATGTAAATACTAAACTCTACAAAACATGTACCATAAGTATTCCCTTAAGTTAGTTTTATTTGAAACTAGCAGCGCTCCGCGGTTTTACCCGCGTTACTCTGCTCCAGTGGGTCGGAGCGTGATGTTTTGTAACCTATATGTTAATCCAGCGTATAACGTATCCCGGTGCAAAATTTCAGCCAATTCCGTTCAGGTGTTTTGGCGTGAAAGAGTAACAAACATCCATCCATACTAACAAACTTTCGCGTTTATAATATTAGTAAGATTAACTACTTTAAGTTGTATATATGAATTTTATTCGTTTTATATTAATAATAAATATGATACGAACTTATAAAAATCCCTCTTAACTGCAAATGTCGTGGAAATGTCTTGTTTTTTTAATATGTTATTCTTTCGACTAACGTAGCCTTCTGTGTTTCGTCTCCTTTCCCCTATTTCTCCATTTCATAACTTCTTCATCAGCCTGTTCACGGTCACTGCTGAACATGGACCTTAATAGACCTTGGAAAGCCAGGATAGTAGAGGGATATTGCCATAAGATGATCGCAGTAAGATGCTTCCCTTGAATTAATAGATGCTCCTGCCGATCCATCAGCTGTATGGCTCTTAGTTGCCTCTTTCGACACCCATGGGAAGATGACAGAAGGTCTATGCTAAGCCGGAAACCAGATGAAATTTCATAACAACATCACTAAAACATAGGTTAATGCTGCTGACGGTACCCTGACAATATGGGTTTTCTATAATGGCGACCACGAGGTGGCAGCACGAAGCCATCAGGCAAATTTAAAGCGCTTTGTCAGGTGTGATGGACCTCAGTCATACCTGACAAAGCACTTTAAATTGTTGGTATTTGGTGAACCGGGAAGGATTATATTGATATTTGACTGCCATCACACTTTAGGAGTTATACTAACTCTTAAAAAAACTATTTGTTTTGAAGGCACTGTCAAAAAGACCTTTCTACAACAACTCTTTCACCTAAGTGGCGCCAACAGGTAGCGTAAACACCCCTCAATACATAGATGGTTTTTAAAACAAACTGCCTTAAATCTACATGACCTGCAGTCAGGTAAAATATATCGTTAACAGCCCGTTTATGTTCAGTGCTAAGCATGGGCCTCCTCTCAACAGACCTTGGCAAGCGAGGGTCGTTGTGGAATATCATATTGCCATAAGCACCACGCTTGGCCGGCAAATCAGTGATCGCAGTACGTAACCTTGAACTGATAGATGATGCTAACAATCAGCCCACCCTCATTGACATAGATTGTTTTAATGACAACCTGGCTTAAAGCTCACTTACTTTCTGACGAACAGCAGGTCGTCTTCACTTAAAAAACAAGGAAATACTTGACTGCTTATGGACCAGACGCTAAAATGTAATTAAAAGAATACTATGTTCGTTCAAAAATTAGAATGAGACCACAAATTGGCAATCGGCAATAATGAAATCATGAACTGAAACGATTTAACGTCGCGTCGCCTAACTTGAAAGTCACGAGGTTCCCTACAACTTGTTATCGTGAGGAATATGTGCCATATGTTATTCGCAGAAGGTTCAATTTGCAATGGTCATGAATAGGTAATAGAATAATAGACGTGGTGAGGTCTCATGGCCTTGTTTTATTCTCATCCTCATTGAGTGTGGTGTAATTTTCAGCAAAATATTTTGCATGTCTATCACTGACAGTGGGGAGCGTAATTGAAACGACTAGTACCAGCAATACAATCAAGAGAGAGCAAGGTAGACTAGTGTGATGTAACAGGGTTCATCTATACTTATATACTAATAAATAAATCTGAAGAGTTTTTTGTTTGCTTGAACGCGCTAATCTCAGGAACTACTGGTTCGATTTGAAAAATGCTTTCGGTGTTAGATAGCCCATTTATCAGGGAAGGTTATATTTTATTATGAAGTTCCTACGAGAACGGGAGCTAGGCGGGTTAAACCGCGCGCGGGAAAAGACTTAAATTACTGAGAATAGACAAGAGACCATTAGCCAAGTTGACGTAATAATATTTTAAGTGCAACAAAAGTGCAGGTCCTATTTCATGAATGACGATCCATACTTTATTGAAAATAGACATCAGCGAAATCAAACACTAACGAGATGGTCTCCATTTTAAGATAAACTTGAAGTTACAAAAAGTAAAATATACAAGAAAGAAGTGGATTTGATTACTTTGGTTTAAAAACTTGCTTCATAGGGAAAGTACCTTCGCATTACAGAATACGTCATCATCTATATAATTAAAAGGATGCTATATAATATGCTATAGAATAAAGCGAACAAAAACACCACGCCCACGAATTAATAATAAATCAATTGTAAACAATTATGTAACGCCATCATCACTCAATAGATATGCACATAGTTGGCAGAAGTGCAAATGAATAACACGAATTAAAGTCACATTTTATATATGACGTCAATAAAGTCCAGATTCATAATAAGAGATAGCTATAATCATCAGCTAATTTGGGAACCATCCAACCAACTGAGCCCAATCAAAATATGAATCGTTTTCTGCAGATCATGACGTTAGTAGAAGTAGTAGAAATTGATTAGTGTAGTCAGTTATCTGCTTTCTACATTTAATTGCATGGTAGGTATTTCAATTACCCACATCCTCACACTTTCACAAAATGTTATAACCTGTAACGTAAACTAAAAGTTTTCTTCTTTTTTTTCCTCCTTCTGAGGGTAAATTGACACATTCCACTCATACATAAAATTAATTAGAACCTCATTGCGAATCACTGTCTCTTAAGATACAGGATTCCCTAGTTTAAGAGACAGAGATTAAACTATTGTGTACAGATTTCTGCATCATCCAAATGTTTTAATGAAATAAAGATATCATTATATATTATATTATATATTCCCATTGGTCGTTTTTAAATACACAGCAATCAACCAAATCAACTTATTCACGATGTGTTTTATTTAGTTAAAATCATAAAAATGTAACTGTTCCTGCAGATTCTAGAGCAGAAAATCTAGTTCCTGGTTACGTATAATTAACTATTTAAGCAAAATTGGGCTTTGTTCGTTTTTTGTCTCGATCTTTACATCAGATTTTCTCGGTGGCGAAGTAATCATCATCAATTTTGGCAGAGGCGTCTTTAACTTTAGGGCAGGGTGTGCGAAGCATATGGGGACAGTGGTCCAAGAGGGCGCCGCCAAGCGTCACTGGCTACGGATCCCCACATCACGCGTTTATAAGGAGCCGCTTGGGTAACGTTTGCACATGGGAGCTACATGGACTTCCAGCCAGACTTCATTTCTTGGCTTTCGCGACTGCTCTTGTCATAAAAACGAACAGGGCTCTAGTAGTATTAAATGGTTTTTAAACTACAAATTAAGCAATCTGCGCAAGAAGACGTCTCTTGTGGGACTTGATCTTCGTCTTAGGAAGTTAGCAGTTAGGATGGACCCGCGGTGATTGAGTAATTATGTTTTTTTATATTTCTTAGGGGATTTTTGGGCAACTGTTGCTCTACTTTACGGTCTGCGGGATGGCTTCGGTTCTAGAGCGAGGGAGGACGCGTCGCGTTCGCAGATCCACTCTTTTACGGCGGGTCAGGTGTGTAGAGGTGTTAGATTTTTGCAATAGTGCTGCAACACTACGGTAGACAACCTTGGATACTTGGGGCGGTAGAACAGATTTGTCAACTAGTAAGGTCTAAGAAAGTTGCTACTAAGTAGAAAACAATAATAACATTTAAAAAAATCAATGCACAATCAATGCTTGCATGTTAAAAAGTTAAAGGTATGTCCTATAGCCATTAAGAGCAAACAGCAACAAAAATAAATCTGCGCGTAATCGCGCCGCAAGGTCGTGTTTTTATGTCGAATCTTCTGGAAAATTATTAAAACTAACAAAAGTACAAACCACAAGGTAATTATTCTGTTCATCAAAACATCAAGTTGCCAAATGAATAATGTAAATACAATATTAATAGCTTCTGTCTTAGACCACGCCATACGAAGCCATGTCTAATTGAAACTAACACGTGCTCGGACACGAGAAGTTGCGTAGAATATACTTGCGTCAGTTAGTGTTTGTTCATTCGCAATTATAATTGTTCTTAGAGTTTACGTCCAAATGCTTTTTTATTATCCGCAAAAAAACATCGAGTGATATTTCATACCCAATTAATCTGTTTAACGTTTTACTTAATCCAATGATTTCGGTTAAGTGAAGGCACAACCTACGTAGCCTAGCGGTATTTGGCTCGCTTTAAATCACGGAGGTCGTGGGTTCGATCCCCACGCCGCGCCGGATAGAAAATCTTTGTGCCAATTCTAAGATTTCTTTCCGGGTCTGGTTGGTTGAGAGACTACCCTCCGTGCCTCGGAAAGCACGTTAAGCCGTTGGTCCCGATTATTATAACATCATCTTTAATAATCGTATATCAAGGAACGGGCAGCAGCGTTTCCTTGTGTTGCAATAATACTGCGGTCACCAATCCGCCTGCCAAGCGTGGTGACTATGGCAACTACCCACCCACAGGAGGAGGCCCATGTTCTGCAGTGGACGTTATACGGGCTGATAATGATGATGATGATGAAGATACATAGTTAAAGGAATCTTTACACAACCATCAATCTACAATGAAAGAGAACCATGATAAAAATGGGATAAATGAGAATGGCAGGGCAGCATTTGGGAAACATGGAGTAAATAGACCTGTACCTTAATACGAAAGTCTTCAATCAATATTCGTTACAAGTGTAATATGTCATCAACATATAGATCAGAAACGAGCTTTCTTACTGTGTGCCTCATAAAAAAGCTCAAAGTCACTCAGCGAACTTTGCAAAGAGCTTTTGTCGGTAATAGTTCCCTGGGAGAACTAAGGTCGCTGACAAAGCACAACGGATAAGCTGTCGGTAATATATATCTTCAAAAGCTCAAGTACGTCCACAGCTGAGCAAGGTCGTCCTCTTACCAGACCTTAACAAGCCAGGATCGATAAGGTATATTGCCATAAGCACCACGCTGGCAAATCGATGATCGCATTAAGTAACCTTGAACTGATAATGAGATGCTGCTGTCCATCATTAAACTGCTGCTGTCCATCAACTGTATGTCCCTTACGACAACCATGCGAAGAGATGGGGGTGGTTTATTTAAAGCTGACAACCACACGGCTGGTTAGTAATATAACATGTCGTCAAAATAAAAATCTAGGTCAGATATTTTCAGCATTAACTGACTATTTCCAGTAAAGTTGAAATCTCTTAAACAAATATTAGCACTGTTGTTATCATGTGTGATTGTAGAACGATTTGTATAAATAAATATAAATTTTAAACACTCGTGTCATATACTCGTATTACTGCTTTAGTATGTAGAGAAAAATATATGCTGGAAGGTTGATTATAAATAATGCTGTCTTGTGTACCGAACTTTTGTGAATAATTTTAGTAAATTCAACGCATTTTTGAAGTTCGTATTACGGCGCGGTTGAGTGAGAAATCTAGAGCTGAGAAGCATAATGTCGGAAGTGCCAATATACGTCAGAAACATTTGCCTTTACCGTAAACTGGCACTTACGACCAAATGCTTCTGAAGATAATAGTACATCCGTCTTTATGCTTCTGAGATCTAGAAATGTCTTGAGAGAATTTGTTGTGGGATTCTGACATTAAGATGTCCCGGGACCAGCTTGATCCTAACAGCTTAGACTCTAAAGTGACTCTGTGCCTAATAGCTTTGCTTTGAGTCTCTGCCATGTGTACCGCTATCAATAGCGGTACACATGCCAGCAATCTCTCCCACTCTCCCGCCGCTGCAACTCCTGTAGACTGTATTTAGTTAGTTCCAATCTTGATCCTTGAATCCAAGTAATATTAGCCTCTTAATTTTTGTTTTTGAACCTCAGAGATATTACCGTATTTGGGAGTTAGTGTTATGGTATCGAAAGGTCACGCTCATAACAATGCTCTATCAGCTAAGAAATAGCCAATAAGTATTAAATGATATTATGGATGGAATAATTTTAAATCACTAATATACATAGGTACTATTTGAAGCTATGATGTGCTTCAATCGTCATGATGACTCGACTAACTCACCTTTTTAAATGATACTGATGACTCTTCACTATGTTTGTCGATTCATTTGACGAATTATCGATAAAAAAAAGTTGACATGAATTAACAATTTATATATTTATTTCAAATTTTATCTTGATTTTGAAGTTTTGACGAATACATTTCTATTTTTAAAGGCAACTCTAGCACTTAAGAAATAAAGCACAGAGTCGCGGCAGATTTTACAAACATTTAATTAACAGACACACACATTCAGAACTTTTTTTTTCGGACTGACATATATATAGGTAATTAGCCACGAGGATTTTGCTACTTCACCGGGCATAAAGGCGAGCAGAGCTCCAGCCTATAAATGGTTTAAACACTACAAATTAAGCAAGCTGCGCAAGAGGGCGTGCCCTGTGGGACTTGGACCTCGGCTCAGGGTGGTCGCTGGCGATGAGATTGAGAGATTTTGACTTTTTGTATTTTAGGGAAGTTTTGTGCAAATGTCGCTCTACTTTACAGTTCGCGGGCCTCTCGGACTTAGGGTCTACGAGGGCATCGGAAGGTTCTTTGCAAACTAAGGGTCGGGAGGGCGAGGGGGGAACATTCAGAACAACTATCTGAATGTGTGTGTACTTTGGTGGTTCACACAAATAATTGTCCCGGATAGCTATCGAACCCAGAAAACCAGGTCTCATTAGCAACTAACGTAACGTGATATCAATAAAAAAATCCTATTACTAATTACAGGGAGTTTAAGAGTTAACAGGGAGTCAGTGGATGCAACTCGCTTACAGTCGTTCCTGCTGGAAATCAATGCAATTTAGTGAATTATTACAAACAAGCTTCCCGCGCGCGGTTTCACCCACGTAACTCGCGTTCCCGTAGGAACTTTATAATGAAATATAGTCATTCTCGATAAATGGATTACTAACACTGAAATAATTTTTCAAATCGGACCAGTAGTTCCTGAGATTGGCGCGTTAAGCAAACAATCGCTTCAGCTATATTTATTAGAATAGATTAACTAGGACACGTTAAATGTGTTGTTATAATCGTATTGTTAATATAACTATACAAATAGGCAATTATATGTTTAAAACAATGGAAAACTTATTATTTTAATAAAGCAGGAAATTAAAACTTTACAGCTACCTTCATATAAAATGTTTATGGTTCCCATAAAGTCAAATTTGTCATTATAATCAACATCAGAGTCTGAGTCCACTAACGGAAAAATCCCCACAAGCCATAGGTTGGCTTATACGTCCATAGGGGAGACGACTGTTATAGATGATGTTATGACATAGGGACCAACGGCTTAACCTGCTTTCCAAGGCACGGAGGGTAGTCCCTCAACCAACCAGACCCGGAAAGTAATCTTAGAATTTACGCAAAGATTTCCTGCCCGGCGTGGGGATCGAACCCACGAAATCCGAGATTTAATGCGAGCCGAATACCGCAACGCCACGGAGGTTTTCTAAAAGTCCTACTCGTACATTCTTTGGTATGTATCCATGACAAACCTTCAACTTGAACCTTGAACTTGAACCATACTTTAGACCCAATAACCACATCGAAACCATTTCAAATAAATCTTTTACTAAACAAGTGTGCGTTAACATAACCATGTAAAGACGGCGGCCATGACAGTTCGTCGAGCCTCCAGAATCTGAGCACGCTGATTGGCTGGCCGCACCGTGCCTCCTGACGTCATCGACTCAAGCGCAATATTTTAGCGCGTATTTTATCGAAAACTACAGCTGCGGTTAAAGCGATAACGATTAAAACGAAGTGATTGTTGCTTAACTTATAATAGTACTTGAAGGGTTTGGTACTCAAGGCTAGATACTGTGTATTTTTAGAAGTGATTAATTTATTGAATGGGTAAGCAATATATATTGCAGTATTTTTTGAATACCTACTGCCCTGCTAATTGTACTAGCAGTAATCGTCATTTTTGGGATTTTCACTTTTTTGCGAGAATGACATTTCGGGATCTTAATCTATACATAAAAAAATAAAATCATATATTTTTTTATGAGAAACATGTTTTTTATTTAACGGGAAACGCCTTACTTGTCCAAAAATGTGATCGCCGCGTTTATCTCGGACTCGCGATTTTGCAAGTACAGTCAGTATCAAAAGTTGATGACCACATTTAGATTTCCAAAACCGCTGAACACTTTACACCCATAAATCGCTGAACGAAATAGGCGCCAGTATAGAATGAACATCATTAAAGTTCAAAATTAACTGAACACTACTCGTCAAAGGTACACCATTTTGTCAAAAATCGCTGATCGTTATAATACCCGAAAATATCATAACATTCAGTTTTACAAAAGTCACTGAACAATATAAAATGCTTGTTTTAGTTATCTAGTATAATCACGGCAATGTCCAAAAATAACTTAACATAATAAAATAACAAAAGTTACTAAACTTTTTTATTTAACTTGCTTTGTATGTAATTTGTTCGGGTGGAATCTTGCAACTAAATTTTGAAGCACATACCCTCAACCGATTGAGCTGAAATTTTGCAAGCATATGTATATCGCGTGACAATGCAATAGTACCATGGAGCTAATCTGATGATGGAGTCGGAAGGTGGCCATACGAACTCCTGTACCTACTGAATAAGATGTTCGAGTTTGGGCTCGTTTGTTTTGGGTTTATGAGCACTTTCCATTGCACATGATGACGAGGGTCTAATGAGGAGTAGGAACATTACCACTGGTACGCCCTTAATGCAAGCGCTAAGATGTTCGAGTTTGGGCTCGTTTATTTTGAGTTAGTGAGTATTTTCCATTGCACATGATGACGGGGGTTCGATGAGGAGCAGGAACATCACCACTGGTACGTCCTTAATGCAAGCGCTAAGATAGTCGAGTTTGGGCTCGTTTGTTTTGTGTTTAGGAGTACTTTCCATTGCACATGATGACGAGGGTCTGATGAGGAGCAGGAACATTACCACTGGTACAACCTTAATGCAAGCGCTAAGATAGTCGAGTTCAGGATCGTTTGTTTTGTGTTAGTGAGTATTGTCCATTGCACATGATGAGGGGGGTCTAATGAGGAGCAGGCAATTTACCACTGGTGCTTGCGTACGACGTAATCGGTCGTACACACATGGTGTAAATCTTAACCTTGTTATCATGTGAAAGTTTGCTGCGTGAATTTAGAAGACAATGTAGTTGACTGAGCTTAAGTGCTTTACTAAGATGTGCGTGTCACTAAGATAAATGGAAAAGGAAATTAAACACATAAGTCCGAAGGCATATTTATTCGATAAAAAAAAATGGGAGTTTTGGCCAGTATAGTTTTCATTGATTCATTTTCATCGAAAATTAGTCCTAAACTGTCACCGCGTGGACGTTCACCCAGCTTATGTTATTTTATAATTATATAGTGAAATTAGTGATAGCTTTTTTTCCAAATCAGATGTTTTTGATCTTCGATTTTTATAAGTCAACAGGAAATGCCCATCAGACCGAAAAACTTTTGCTAAGACGTAATTCCTATATGTTTTATAGTGTATGTGTATATGTATATGCGTAAATGCACTTCCAACGGATATCAAAAAATCATTCAAATCCGTCGAGTAGTTACGTAGATTAGCGTGTACAAACAAACAGACAAACAGACAGTTTTTTTTTGGATTCGTGCTCAATTACTTTTTCTAAACCCCCCTCAATTTTTTTTTTTAATATATTCAATGTATAGACACAGTTTTTTACTGTTTTATTATAATGTATAAATATACACGGTGTGGCGTAAGTAGTGGTCCACCGTTCAGGATTCGATGAACCAGATAATTAACTATAACAATTAAAATTTTTAACCATTTTTACCCAAGGGTTCCGAAAATATTTCCTTTTTATCTTTTATTTACGAAATTTCTACCTTTTATAACAAATTTGTTTGTAGTTTCAAGAAAAACCATTATTTTTTTCATTTTGATTTCTGTTAATTACTGCTGAATAAGAGCTATCACGATAAATTATGATTTTTTATGTAAATTCACCTCTTTTGAAGAAAAAGTTAGTTCTTCTCTAATTTTAACCCGAATTTTTAACATACCATCCAAGTTCAAAGGCGATTTTTGTAAAAAAAACTTACTACACTGTCAGTGCCCATTTATTTAATAATATGCTTACTAAATACCGATTTCAAAATGGTATCACTATAACAGATACTATTATTTAACAAAAAGATATTCAATTTTAATTGAAGCAAAGAAGATTTTTATTAAACTAAAATATTTGCAAAAAAATGCACTACAGTGCCAGTGCCAATTTGTTAAAAAAAAACTACTATTGCAGAGTTATCTAGACCTAACTTGTTACTTTAGGTATTTGAACAAAGAATAAAAAAACAAACAAATGACATAATTTATCATTTATTATTAATCTTTGTCATGATTACAATCATTAAAATTAAACGAAATGTTCAAAATGGCCCCCATTCGCAGCTATACACGCTCTGCAACGTCTAATAAACGACCGTTTTAGTCGTCTGGCAAACCCGCTTTCGCTGATTTCTCTAGCTGCTGCATGGATTCTAGTCCTCAATTGGTCAATACTTGTGATTTCTTTGACGTTATAGACGTTTTCTTTTAGGCAACCCCAATAAAAGAAATCTAGGGGATTTAGATCTGGCGAGCGTGGTGGCCACAATATTGGACCTAAGCGCAATCCACCTATTTGGATACGCTGTATCAAGGTGCTCTCGTACTCTAACAGCATAGTGAGCGGGACAGCCATCGTTCTGCAGCCACATGTCTTCTTGGACTTCAGGAACGACACCTTCCAGAAGCAAGGGCAAGTCGATTCGCAAAAAACTTAAATATCTTTCTGCATTTAATGTTTCTGGCAGCTCGTGTGGACCGATTATGTGTCCGTTAATGATTCCGGTCCAAAGGTTTATTTTTAATTGGTACTGTGATCTGTCTTGCCTTATGAGATGCGGGTTTTCTAGCTGCCAGTTATGCAAATTGTGTAGATTTAAATATCCATCTTTTTTGCAGGATGACTCGTCGCTCCATAATATTTTATTAAAAAACTGCGGGTCTTATCTTATTCTGCGTAGCATTACTCTACAAAATGTTACTCTCAATTGATAATCTCTTGGTAGCAATGACTGCACCCTTTGATAGTGGTATGGGTACAGTTCATGTCTTTTGAGTATCTGATGTACAGATCTAGTTGATATGCCAGTTCTGCGACTTAAGACACGGACCGATATTGAAGGATCTTCTGCAACTAAATTCATAACCTCTTCATCGTTGTGTCGTCGCGGTCGTCCTTCATCTGCACCGCCTATGCCTATGCACTCTTTCAAAAACTCGGTGGTCTGGATGTCTTCGATCGGGATATCTCTCCCGATAAAGTCGAGCTGCTTCTCTGCCGACACCTCTGCATTCGCCATAAATAAAATGCATGTCAGCATATTCGCGCGGTGTGTACCGAGACATTTTTTAATTGTCACTGCACTGCACGTTTGTCCAAATCGTTGAGCAAGCCAAAGTCACCAGTACACGTAGCCAATATCGCAGAGATCACCAAAACAACAAGTCCAATCAGTAGTCAAATTAAACAGAGTCCGGGGTCAGGCAGGGGTAAATGAATGGCGGAGGTAAACACAGGCAGAATAAAAACAAAACGCATACGACGCACGACACGAGTGACGAGATCGTACTAAATCATTTCGAGATATCTGGAGATTTCAACGTTAGTAATGAAGGAGATAGCAATACCCTACCATATCTTTTCCTTATCACTCCTATTGTGCGTAACTTGACTGCGAGAGCTTCAACGGGTTTTTGTTAACAAACATGTCTCAGGTAAAAAAAGGGTCAGGGTTTTTTTACATGTTTGTGCTTAAAAACAAATCACATTTGAAATGTAAAAAGTTACATTGTATCAGTTTTTTAAGTTTTAATACGTTTTGTAATAGTATTTACGCAATAAAGATTAAAAAAGTAGTTTAATGAAAATCTTCTTTGCTTCAATAAAAAGTGAATATCTTTTTGTTAAATAATATTATCTGTTATAGTGATACCATTTTGAAATCGGTATTTAGTAAGCATATTATTAAATAAATGGGCACTGACAGTGTAGTAAGTTTTTTTTACAAAAATCGCCTTTGAACTTGGATGGTACGTTAAAAATTCGGGTTAAAATTAGAGAAGAACTAATTTTTTCTTCAAAAGAGGTGAATTTACATAAAAAATCATAATTTATCGTGATAGCTCTAGTATTCAGCAGTAATTAACAGAAATCAAAATAAAAAAATAATGGCTTTTCTTGAAACTACAAACAAATTTGTAATAAAAGGTAGAAATTTCGTAAATGAAAGACAAAAAGGAAATATTTTCGGAACCCTTGGGTAAAAATGGTTAAAAATTTTAATTGTTATAGTTAATTATCTGGTTCATCGAATCCTGAACGGTGGACCACTACTTACGCCACACCCTGTATATAAATTATAAAAGCTTGAGGCGTTCATTACTATATTTCAGTGCCTCAAGCTACTCAAGCTATTACAATTTATATATTTTGATATTTGAAATTGTACTATGAGTACACATTATTTTTTAATAAAAGCCTGTTTTAAAAAAAAAATTTTTGTTAATTTTTATTTAATTTTTGACTTTTTAGACTTAAGCTTGTAACCCTATTTACAGCGGGTCACGCACGGTCGATGCCATCCGGTCATTATATGCAATGGAAAGTAGGTACACATAAACACAAAACAAACGAGCCCAAACTGGACTATTTTATTCAGTACAGAAGTGAGTTCCTATGACCATCTTCTTACTCTATCATCAGATAAGCTCAAGGTACCATATTATTGCATTGTCACGCAATATACATATGCTTGCAAGATTCCACCCGAACAAATTACATACATACATTGCAAGTTGAATAAAAGCTTGTAAAATACACACACATATTAAACCCATTTTTTTTTCAGTTTGTTCAGGGACTTATGAAATAAACGATGGTATGCTATTTTTGTCAAAAAGTTGTTCAGAGACTTTAGAGACGAAGAATGTTATGCTATTTTTACTATAATTTTGTTTAGCGACTTTTGAAAAGTGATGGTCACCTACTTATGGCCTTTTATGATAATCATTCATTTCTGGTGCTTGTCATGTTGAGCGATTAAGGTATAATACGGTGTTCAGCGGTTTTGGAAATCTAAATGTGGTCATCAACTTTTGATGCTGACTGTACTGCGTTTGCATTAAGGAGAGGTACGGTCTGCTTTTTTTTTGGACGGACGTACGTAGTTAGCCACGAGTCATTTGCTATTTCACCGGGCATTAAGGCGAGCAGAGCTCCAGCCTTAAAATTTAAATCGCCTTATAATATAAAAATGAATCCCTATGTCCCTTGGTCACCGCATCAAGCATGAACAGTTGGACCGATATCGTTAATTCTTTTTTTGTTGTGTTTTTTATTGTCAAGAGAACGCTCTTATGAAAGAAAACAATACGTAAATTGCGCGGAAATATAAAATTTAAGAATGCTTAACCACCATTATATTAGATTTTCACAATGTTAGGTAACATTAGAAAATCTGCGCGCGTTTGACAACTTAAACGTTTTAACGTAATTTTATGGCTTTTAACATAACATTGACAGAATGCATGCTGCTCTTAGTGCACATCACGGTTCAGAGCTATCACGCCTAATTTTAAAAGATCAATTTAATATAGAGGTTTAGTTTAGACAGGACAACTTCTGTCGGGCCAGCAAGAACTGAAATACATATAAAGAAGAAAGAAGTGTTTTATTAGAAATATAGTGCTAAATGCTGTATTAAGTAACTGGGTGGTATCGGTAGTTTCAGCTCTCAATTCCCTATGCAGAACATCATGCAGTCATCATTAAATATAGCCTATGTTACTCCTGGATAATGTAGCTTTCTAATAATGAGAGAATCAAATCGGACCAGTAATTCCTGAGATTACCGTGTCAAACAAACGAACAAACTCTTCATCATCATCATCAGCCCGTATAGCGTCCACTGCTGAACATGGGCCTTCTCTTAACAGACCTTGGCAAGCCAGGATCGTTGAGGGATATTGCCATAATCACCACGCTTGGCAGACGGATTGGTGATCGCAGTAAGATGTAAACCTTGAGCTAATAGATGCTGCTGCCCATCTATCAGCCATATGTCCCTTAGTCGCCTTTCACGACACTCATGGGAGGACATGGGGTGGTTTATTCTAAGCCGGAAACCACACGGCAAACTCTTCAGCTTTATAATATTAGTATAGATGTAGTAACTCGTCCTTCACTCAAAAAGTAAGTCTCATTTATTTTAAGTAGGTATATTGAAATCATATTTCAGTTTCACTTTTGCCATAAGGTGATGACATAAGGGGAACCGGTTCCTAACGGGAGTTGCAGGTTCAACAGACATCGAGGAAGGTCAGGATTGAAAGATGAAACGTATTATATCAATGTGTTATCTCCATGGTGCACTTGAGCTTAGCAGTTTTATGACTAAATTTGGGACACCTAGCTATTTCTATGTCTAATAGAAGAATAGACAACTTCCGGAGCGTAGCGGTATTTGGCTCGGTTAAAACCTCGGAGGTCGTGGGTTCGATCCCCACTCCGGACATGAAATCTTTGTGTAAATTCTTCGATATCTTTCCGGGTCTTGTTGGTTGAGGGACTACCCCCCCGTGCCTCGGAAAGCACTTAAGCCGTTGGTCCCGATTATTATAACATCATCTATAATAATGGTAGGTATATCAAGGAACGGGCAGCAGCGTTTCCTTGTGTGGTACAACATAATACTGCGGTCACCAACACGCATGCCAAGCGTGGTGACTATGGCAAATACCTTGAGGAGGCCCATGTTCAGCAGTCGATGTTATACGGGCTGATGATGATGTCTAATAGAGGAAGGTTTCTAGGCTTAATACATCAGCATTGCACCCGTGTGAAACCGGGGCGGGTCTCTAGTTGTTTTATAATATAAAGTGATTAATGTATCCATCAACACCAGGCCATAAGTGGTGATAGACCTGCTTCAATATCAGATCGTAGTCTGCATCTTTTAGAAAGTGGTTGGCCTCGGTACAAGTTGCAACATTGTATATAGGAACTACTACATATTTTACCGAGTAACTATCTTACGTATACATTGCGAGCGTTAGAAAGGAATTCAATTAATTGTTGTATAGAAAACTAGACCATAGCGTAGTATCAAAGTATTTTTTTTGTAATTGTTTTTTGTCGAAAAAAGAAATGAAAACTATGATCACAAACCTAGTTGTGCACGCAAATGGAGGCGTTATTTTTTAAAATTAGGTAGGTATTTATTAATACTAATATACTAGTAATTTTTCATCGCAGTCCGTACAACTTCCACTGCTGAACATGGGCCTTTTCCCGAGGGGGGGGTTTTGCCATAGTCACCACCCTTGGCTGACGTATTGGTGACCGCAGTATTATGTTGTAATACACAGGGAAACGCTGCTGCCCGTTCCCTGGTCTACGCTTGTTATAGATGATGTTATAACAATCGGGACCAACGGCTTAACGTGCTTTCCGAGGCACGGAGGGTAGTCCTTCAACCAACCAGACCCGGAAAGAAATCTTAGAATTTACACAATGTTTTATTGTCCGGCATGGGGATCGAACCCACGACCTCCGAGACTTAAAGGGAGCCAAATACCCCCAGGCTACCGAGGTTGTTATCCTGAGCTAATGCTGGGACCTTCCATTTTACTAGATTCCCGAGCGCGGGTTTAATTATTTTTTTAAATGATGCCATAATTAAAATCTGCGATTTGTTATTCTTTAATGTGCTACTGATAGATATGATTAACTGTTGTTTTAATCTCTATCTCTCTCTCTTTAACTCTATCTATGCCCGCATACTTCTTCTCGCGTTTATGTTTAAATAGTCTAGGATCATAAAAACCGTTCTCGACTTAGTTTTGTATTTACAAAGTAGGGTTTTTCTTTATGTTGAAAAGATTTTGGAGGCATCCATCACCTATCTGATAACGTAGGCCAAATCAAACAGACTTTGTTATCTAATAGGTAACCTTGCTTTTGCATATCATGGACTAGGTACCATTAAAAGATATGTGATTAAAAATATAAAAATAGATATGATTATACATTATAACAAGCGTGACAAAGATGACATCGCAAACATTTCTTTAACACAAAATGATGATAAAAGATTATTTTACACAGTTATTTTTCAATACAAATGTTGAATGAAAATCCATTTTATTTCATACTAGCTTTCCGCGCGCGGTTTCACCCGCGTAACTCCCGTTCCCATAAAAACTTTATAATTAAATATAGCCTCGTCAAATGGGCTATCTAACATTAAAAGAATTTTTCAAATCGGACCAGTAGTTGCTGAGATTAGCGCGTTCAAGCAAACAAACTCTTCAGCTTTATCTATTACGGCAAATAACTCTTTATTAGGTACCAATTCCTTGCGTTTTTATACTCGTGATAATTTCTCAACGAAATGTCCGATTGGAATAAAACAAAAAGTATTTTACTTCTACATACATACCCTTAATAACATTATGCTTAATTTGGATAAGGATTAATATAACGATATACATTTAACGTAGTTTCTTTCTTCAGACGATTTAATATTTTTTTATGAACATAAAAGCGGTTATTGTGACTAAACTATGATAGTTAGATATATGCTCTTGCGGACTTTTTTGTAGATCTTAATAAGACCTACAAACCCGTAGTACATCATTTTGTTCTATTGTCAATAGTTTTTGCAGCGCACGCATAAATAGGTTTTCGCTTTTACACCTTGGGTTACAAAAACGCAATTTTCTTACGGATCCCCAACTTTTGTGAAAATAAAATATAGCCTATAACCTTCCTCGATAAATGGACTATCCAACACTGAAAGAATTTTTTAAATCGGACCAGTAGTCCCTGAGATTAGCGCGTTCAAACAAACAAACAAACAAACAAACAAACTCTGCAGCTTTATAATATTAGTATAGATTTTTGAATAAACAAGGGCATTTAAAATTGGAAATTTAGGTCGTCTATTAAAAGTTAAAGTCATTTTTTTGTAATATTAGTAGGATTTCCCACAGTAACGGGAGCTAACCAAACCGCACGCTAAGCTAGTCATATAAAGGTTTCTAAATTTCTGTTTTACCTTCCAAGCTTCTAATATCAGTCGCGTTGAACCCTAACAAATCCTAAGCCAGCTGCACATTGTATACAACAACGACACATGAAGTCACAAAGCATGTATCATCAACAACAACAGATGCGAAGATTGATGGGCAGTAAACAGCGGCACTTTCCGATACCCAACTACAAGGTGTTAGAGACCTAATATGTCACTAAAAGTGTTTACACAGTGATAGTTTCATGTTGCTATAATATGGCAAGTTATTTCTTCAAAGGAAGTTTTTTATATTATCGTCATATCGGCCTGTTGTCATCCACTGCATTGCCCCCCCCCCCCCCCCCCCCAAATCGAATTAAATCTTAAGCGGTCATAGCCCAATGACTACAGCGTCGGAGTTGTGATCTTGTGGTCGCCGGTTCGATCCCCATTCCTCACCCACTACCAACGTAAACCCACTCGTAACACTAGCATTTTAGCGTAGCACGAGGGGTTAACTAGAATCCTAGTAGACTGCAAAACTTCGCTACTAATCTTAAAAAAAGTCAAATCGAATATACTTGAACCAATTTTTCCTAACCCCACAACTGTTTCTTAGTTGGCGCAGTCGGTAAAACAAATAAATCTAAGTAAAGCAATTTGCGATGAACAACCTTGAACCAATCAGTTTCAAACGGCGACATAACAGCGGTATTTATACGAACATGACAGTAATTGACTTCAATATGCACTGAAATGTAGGCGTTTCTTTAACCAATAATGCCATTTACTGCGTACGAATATAGAGATGTGTAGGAAGATGAGTCTAGTAGAAATATCGATAAAATGTATCGATGCTTACTGCAATATTTAATACACTAGCTTCCAACGCGCTCTTTCCTTAGCACAGTGTGAAATTTTGCCTTACTTGCGGTCATCCATGTTTTATGAGCTCAATTGTTAGGTATTACTATGATGTCAAACATTGGGGAAGTAACTAGTAGTCGTTTTTGCTTAGTTATGTAAAAAAATAATATTATCTAATTTTATTAAAAAACTGTTTTTTAAGAATATTTTGTAAAATTATAACATAAAGTCAAAATGTTGTAATCAGGTCGACCTAGAACAATAACGTCTAGCTCTATGCAAAAACAAATAATGATAGCTGCAGTATTTCGAGAGATATTTACAGAAAATATATTTTTAGAAAACATTTCTTTTTCATTTTCCTAGACTTTAGGCAATATTTCTCACTTTATATTGATGCATCATATAATTACCTATACTATCTAAAAATATGACTTGCCTATCTCATAGGACTTCGGATATATTGCATTTCTAAGGATTTGGAAAATTTCTATGGAAATAGGGTAACTCCTGTTTCCGTGGGAACTTCATTATTAAATAATAGCCTTAAGTCTCTTCGATAAATCGATCCCGGAAGCTATTACTGTCGATCAACTTATATAATAAAAAGTGATATTTTAGTCTACAAATACGTGCCACAGACGCAGAAATTTAGTGTTTGTCGTGTAATAATCTGAAAATATATAGCTATTTATCATTCGATTGACTTATACGATACGTGATTCAACGTTATGTATGCCATATAGTCGCACACAGTCAAAAGTCGATCTTAGGTCTTATTAAGTTGGCCACCCCTGCTTTAGGGTATATTTTATTATGAATTTCCTTTGAGAACGGGAGTAACGGGAGCTAGTCAAAAATTAAATATCAGAATCATATCGATAAATTTAATTTATCGATATGAGTCCAATCCTAATCGATAGCACGCACGTGTAAGATATAATAAAGAAATGTACGAATACTTACATATTATGTCTATAAATATCGTTTTCTTGATTGATTTGCTTCGTGTAAGGGCACGGAGCAATTAGTTAACTAGCAAGTTCATTCTGATAGATGTGTTCGTGAAAAATACTTACGCCAATGTTTATTGTACTACTAGCTGCGCCCTACGGTTTTACCCGCGTCGCTCTGCTCCAGTGGGTCGGAGCGTGATATTACTAAAGCTCAGTTTTGTAGCGAAAACAGATAGTCCAACCGATCAGATTGATATAATTTTTACAAGTAAATATTTTTTATTTTTATTAATCCGTTTATCTCCCACTGCTTGGCAAAGGCCTCTCCCATATCTTTCCAAGTGCTCTTTTCTAGTGCCACTTCAATAAATAAATAAAAATAAAAATCATTTTTATTTACGTAAACCGTATATACCGTATATATAAACGTATTACAGGCACTTGCAAATAGTCAGAACAATAATTTAGTATTAATCTATGTATAATTTTAACATTTTAGGTATATTAAGCAGGTATTTTAGTTATTGTTTTTAATAATGTTTTAGTCTTAACTTATTTATCCAACTATATTGTGTAGATTAGTAGTAGACCAGATTTTAAGGTTTCTGTTTCTGAATATTAACGAATTAGGTATTTAGTCAAGCGAAGTGGGGTATAAACACTTAGTATCTTACGAAAATTAATATCTAGGACTATATCGTCACTTCCTGATTGGAATAAATTCGTTTATTTGTGTTCATCAACACCCATTCATCTCGTTTTAGTTAGACAGAACATTAATATCAATTTGAACGGGAATGCGATATGTATGGTTATTCAAGTGGTATAATTAATCGGTTCCTTGTATATAAATAAGTCAATAATTATTTACCGATCAATTATAATTGATAAGTTTATTTGAGAGCATCGTATTGATTTGACCAATTGCGTTTTATTTTTAGCCCATTAAACACAGTTGTCTTGCTAAGCACATGTATAACGTCCTCCCGAGGAAGGGTTTTTGCCGTACTCACCGCGCTAGGTAGGCGGGTTGGTGAGCGCAGTATTATGTGGTAAGTTGTAACATACGAGAAAATGCTGCTGCCCGTTCCCTGTTACCTATAAGCTTGTTACAGATTATGTTATAACAATCGGGACCAACGGCTTCACGTGCTTTTCGAAGCACGGAGTTTTGTCCCTCTAGCGCCCTCGACCAACCAAAGCCGATGTGTGTGAACTTAGCAGATCATTGTCCAGCAGATCAAATTAAAATGTGAGTTCTTTTCGCATGCAGTCGAGTTCTGTAGTTCTCGATACTTTTCAAAGATAGTTCTAAACCGACGTTCAAGTGCCAGCAGATCGAGCCAGAACGTTGAAAAAGTTGATAATGATAATTTTCATCATGAAACTGAAATAAATAATTCAAGTTATTGCGAAAGGCTGAAACTCTTTCGCTTTTCACATATTCGTATGAAAACTGCAATCTAGAATTCGATTCGAGTCTAGAACTCACGTCGCAATGCCAGGAGATCATGTTCGAGCCTTTGGCAATTGTTGAAAACGATAAAAATAGTTCTTTTCACTTTTCAAACGTTCGAACATGATCTGCTGGCATTGCAACGTGAGTTCTAGACTCGAATCGAATTCTAGATTGCAGTTTCCATATGAATATGTGAAAAGCGAAAGAGTTTGAGCCTTTCGCAATAACTTGAATTATTCATTTCATTTTCATGATGAAAATTGTCATTATCAACTTTTTCAACGTTCTGGCTCGATCTGATGGCACTTGAACGTCGGAATAGAACTATCTTTGAAAAGTATCGAGAACTACAGAACTCGACTGCATGCGAAAAGAACTCTCATTTGTTTAGTTTTCGGGAAGTTAGCAGATCATTTCGTTAATTGACATTTTTCGAGATAGAAACACCAAAACTATTTCTAAAAATTATCAGGAACTATAGAACTTAGCTAAAAGAACTCACGTTTTATTTTGATCTGCTGGACAACACACATCCAAAGCCGGACGACGACCCACGACCTCCAATATTTAAAGCAATGCTTATACTGCTACGCCACGGAGGTTGACATATAACAACCAATATATTATAATAGGTTAAAAATCAACAAATGCTGTGCTAGCTGCGCCCCGCGGTTTTACCCACCTTACTCTGCTCCAGTGGGTCGGATCGTGATGCTTAGTATCCTAGCTATATGTTAATTCAGCGTATAACCTTTCCCGGTGCAAAATTTCAGCCAATTCCGTTCAGTAGTTTTGGCTTGAAAGAGTAACAAACATCCATCCATGCATCCATACTTACAAACTTTCGCGTTTATAATATTAGTAGGATAACTGTCTAGATTAATAATAGCTTATTAATATATTTCATAAGACTTACAAAACGTTAAATAAACAAAACATATTTAAAGCTCACAATTTGCGTGACTAACGGAATCAGCGGTTGCGTTGAACGCGTCACGTAAGCATGCGCCTACGCAGCGAAAACCTCACGTATGCACTGTCTATACTCTAATACAGTTAAAATAACACCGTATGTAGAAGTTTCAATTAATAATTTGTTGATTTTTAACCAGGATATGTAATATATAACTGCATATAGAAACGTATTAGACTAAGTTATGTAATTGAGTTTATTTTAATTTGTTTATTCAAAACAGTAAATCCACATCGTACCGACATAATACAAAATATAAATATAGCCTATAGCAGGGGTGGCTAACCGGTCGATCGCGATCGACTGGTCGATCCCGGCAGCTATTACAGTCGATCAACTTATGTAATAAAAAGTGATATTTTAGTCTACAAATACGTGCCACATAAGCACAAAGTTAGTGTTTGTCGTATAATAATCTGAAAATATAGCTATTTATCATTCCATTGACTTATACGATACGTGATTCAACGTTATGTATGCCATATAGTCGATTGCACACAGTCAAAAGTCGATCTTAGGTCTTATTAAGTTGGCCACCCCTGGCCTATAGCCTTCCTCGACAAATGGGCTACCTAACACTGAAATAATTGTTCTAATCGGACCAGTAGTTCGTGAGATTAGCGCGTTCAAGGAAATAAACAAACGCTTCAGCTTGATATATTAGTATAGATATCCAAGTTACATTTTGAAGTGGTTTAGTTCTACCTTGTATGAAGAATGTTATGAGAGGGGATCCGAGCAAGTGGAGGTCCATTGTCTCTGCCTACCCCGCTGGGAAACAGGCGTGAGCTTATGTATGTATGTTAGTTTACTATCTGATATTATGACATTTATGTTATTGAACATATCAAGTTAACGACACCGATTTGGAAGTGTAATTTAGGGTAGCCATACGTAATTCCATTCCCCGGATTTGTCGTAGGTTTGAGCGTTGACTTGGTTCCCTTCCACGGTTTCACGAGCGTAATTCCCGTTCCCGTTGGAATTTCATAATTAAATTTCATAAGTCATAGTTAAGTAAGTAAGTCGTCAGAAGCCTAAGAACAGATGACTATTATACTTCAGAAGCATGTGGTCGTAAGTGCCATTTTACGATAAAGGCACATACGACGAATGTTTCTGACGATTAATGGCACATCCGACGTGTCCTGTCTATGCTTCTAGGAAAAAAAGAAAGAAAGAAAAAAAATATTCATAATGCACGGTTTTCCAAAAAAATACAATATCAAAATAATTAATAGATAGACAGATTCCATGTCCATAAATAGGCACCAACTTCAGCTTTATGCTACATCCACGCATTTGTGTTTGAATGTAGCGCTGGTATTCTAGTTGGCCCCATTGATGACGCCACGTTTATAAGCAAACAAAAATAAATAGTTCCTGAGCTCTAGAAATATAGTCTGATGTTAATCCTGAGTAACGTTGTTCTCTAATAGATTTTTTAAATCGATCTTGTAGTTCCGGAGCCTATCCTATACAAACAAAAATACAATCAAATCTTTCATGTTTAGACTTGCAAAACTGACAACTGTAGTTAAGCGCAAGAGATGTTTATTAACAAACATCAAAATCAAATAAGCATTATTCAAATTGATCAGAAGAATTCATGACCTTGACAAGAAATGTAAATGATACTATATTATTATTTTGCATGAACTATTAAAACAAGTTTTTAATTTATACTTCTCGGATTGTTAGTTAGTTTAGAGTTCCGTACGCAAAGTGTAAAAGAGGTTCCCTATTACTAAGATTGTCACTGTCCACTGCCTGTCTGTTACCAGGCTGTATCTTATTAATGATAGCTGGACAGTTAAAATTTCGCAGATGAAGTATTTCTGTTGCAGATACAACAACAGAACTAAAAGCAGAATATAATAAATATCTAAGGGGAGCTCCCATACAACAACAACAATCGGCCGTAGCCCAATAGCTAGGGCATCGGACTTGTGATCTTGTGGTCGCAGGATCGATCACCACCTATTGCACTACCGACGTGAACCCACTCGTAACACAAGCATTCTAGCTTAGCACGAGAGGGTTAACAAGAATACTAGTAGACTGCAAAACTCTGCTATAGTAAGTAGTAGTAGTAATCGTTTATAAAAAAAAACTTGTTTTGATAATAACGGCAACCCGTAAACGCTTGAAATATTCTCAGAATATTTAATAGTGTTAACACCTGGCTAACCTAGGAATAACAGACAGCCCGCTAAGCAGAGGATGCATATAAACTGCCGAAACACCAGCACATGTAATTATTGACTGCAAAAGCGTATGAAAACAATGGGGTAGCCTCCTAAACAACCCTAACTCAATATCCGAAGCCCTTAAAAATTTCAAGGGGTTGACAAGATTTTTGGGAGGATTTAAGGTTGTTTAATTTGAAAATCAGGACGATCACGTGCATCACCCCATTAGTAAGCCAAGTGCGGAAATCTTTTTGCCACTAACTATTTAATACTGTCTAATGTTGTATCAAAGGTACGGAACGGAACCCGTCATGAGCGAATGCGACTTACATTTCACCGGGTTTTTTTTTATAGTATCTGTTTCATTATGCTTCATTATTATAGACCAGTCATACTGACATTTTTTTTTTTTTGTAAATGCTTATATTAGCGATTACTTCATATTTTTAACCAATGGATATTGACTAAGTAGACATGAAACACACATTGAAATATTGTTTGCTTATTAATTGTTCGATTTAAAGGCAAATTTCATGGTGTGCATCTTTTTCAAATTAAGTTTCGATAGTAATCTATTGAAACATAGGTAAACATTTAAATTTGAAAATACAAAAGCATAAACCATTTGAACACACTACATGTTTTGTACTATTAATGCCTTGAGCACACCGGATGCGTATGCGTAGACGTAAGCGTAGACGTGCACGTACCGCTGAGTTGTAATGTATGGAACCGTATGAGACAGGACACACCGCAGGCACACGTAGCCGTGCGCGTAGACGTAATGCGTAGCCCTACGCAATGCAGCTCCTAAGGAACAAACTGACTGCGTGACCTACGCCGTACCTTACGCAGAGCAGAGCGGCAACGTTGCATGATGACGTTGTATTCAATGGCGCGCCTTAAGGCTCGAGCACACCGAATGCGTATGCGTTACTACGGCGTAATCACGCCGTAAACACTCGCGTAGTTACGGCGTAACCCGATGTCACACCGGGTTACGCATACGCTTACGCATCCGAGCCGAGTACGCAACGCACATGGCCTATTGCGTACCCGGCTGCGGCAGCCATATTTTATTCTGTTTTCGAAGGTTGTGTTGTGCACGATGTCTGACATGACGAGGCAGAAGCAATATTAATACTATTGTGCCAGAATAATCCTGCGGAATATATATATTTATACGATGCATTTTTGTAGAATTTACTTTTTGGATTGTAGATACATTCATAAATACGCACAATTTCAATAAGTTTTTCTATTCATTATAATAACAATACAAAACACCACTACGTGCCAGTATATTTGTAAAAAAATACAACTGACTGCAAGTTACGCCCGTAGGGCTACGCACAGCAAAGGTACGTGCGTGTACACGCACGTACTTTTGCTGCTCGGTGTGACGTCCAATAAGGCGCGCCATTGAATACAACGTCATCATGCAACGTTGCCGCTCTGCTCTGCGTAAGGTACGGCGTAGGTCACGCAGTCAGTTTGTGCCTTGGGAGCTGCATTGCGTAGGGCTACGCATTACGTCTACGCGCACGGCTACGTTACGCAAGCGGTGTGTCCTGTCTCATACGGTTCCATACATTACAACTCAGCGGTACGTGTACGTCTACGCTTACGTCTACGCATACGCATCCGGTGTGCTCAAGGCATTATTGGACGTCACACCGAGCAGCAAAGGTACGTGCGTGTACACGCACGTACCTTTGCTGTGCGTAGCCCTACGCGCGTAACTTGCAGTCAGTTGTATTTTTTTACAAATATACTGGCACGTAGTGGTGTTTTATATTGTTTTTATAATGAATAGAAAAACTAATTGAAATTGTGCGTATTTATGAATGTATCTACAATCCAAAAAGTAAATTCTACAAAAATGCATCGTATAAATATATATATTCCGCAGGATTATTCTGGCACAATAGTATTAATATTGCTTCTTCCTCGTCATGTCAGACATCGTGCACAACACAACCTTCGAAAACAGAATAAAATATGGCTGCCGCAGCCGGGTACGCAATAGGCCATGTGCGTTGTGTACTCGGCTCGGATGCGTAAGCGTATGCGTAACCCGGTGTGACCTCGGGTTACGCCGTAACTCCGCGCGTGTCTACGGCGTGATTACGCCGTAGTAACGCATACGCATTCGGTGTGCTCGAGCCTTAAATGTAAATCCATGCCCTTTCATTGTGTACCTATTTATTTTCTCATCTAGTAATGTTTTGTGTGTTCAATAAATGCTTTTTCTTTCTATAAGTAGGTATGTCTATTTCCTCTAGTTCCTAAAAAAATTTAGGTACATCGCGCATGTGCAACTATCGCGCTTCTTTTTTTTTATACAGACATTTATGTTCTCATTTAGTTAGCCACGAGGCTTTACTACTTCACCGGGTAGAAAGGCACCCTGCTATCTTGTATATACGGTGAATAGTAAAAAGCCTTTTGGCTCCAACCTTATTAAATGTCGTACTACTGTATAGTCCACGGACCTCTGGTAGGTCTACTGACCTGTGTGCGAAGGCATTGCAAGGTATTGGACAAATTGAGTGAATATAATTGCTAAATAACGTGTCCTCAATTGATATAGGTACTTATTATTGGGCATTGGGAAAAGCAGTCTTATTGCTTCGGTTAATAATAAAATATTATTTGACATTCACAAGATCCGGGACAAGTGTCGACCAATTTTATTGTTAATGTATTCTTTTAAATAAATAAATCCAATAAATGCATTCTGCATGCATAGATTTGTACTTTTTTACCTTTATCGAAAGAATGCATTATGTTTAATAAAACAACCATTTAATGTGCGAAGTTTTTGGACAAAACTAAGGTATGTACATGATTTTTTTTTAATTTGGTTACCTACTTATCGGTGCAAGCGCACCAAACATCGCGAAGGATGGCCGCCCTCGCGCGTCACCGGACACACTGCGCCTCACACAATTCGCGACGCACCTCCACCCGTGACACATAATATGTACTATCTACTTACATATTGTTTCTCTATTCGGATTATACCGTGTAAAAATAGGTACAGTCCACTCTTTAATTATCTACATCCCACGGTAGCATCCCGATCAGTACTAATCACAAGAAGCTCGAATATCTCAATTAATTTTAAACTAGTTAGACTGAAAGTCAGCTTATTTTACATTACTATCAGCCTGGAATTAAAACTGGGGCCTTCGCTTAAAAACCCGGACTATATTCTGAGAGCTTTGGAAACTCCTAATATCCATATACATAGGTACTAATATTTTAAATGGGAAAGTGTATGTGTGTGTCTGTTTGTTTGTCCGTCTTTCACGACAAAACGGAGCGACGAATTGATGTGATTTTTTAGGTGGAGATAGTTGAAGGGATGGGGAGTGACAAAAACTACTTTTTGTCTCATTCTAATCCCCCACTTTCCTAAAATGGGGGATGGAGGTTAAGCTGGTGAAACCGCGCGCGGGAAGCTTTATATTTTGTAAAGAAATTACATAGCATTTTTTAGTGTGTGTTATTTTTTGTTTTAAATCTTTATTAGACGTTCGTCAGTGAATTATAAATGAATGATAAGTTATTATTTAAAAAAAGGTGGTTGTCACAATAAAATGCGATACCTATATGAAATGATGAAATAATGTTTAAATTTACACACAAAATCACAATGATAAAGAACTGTAATTAATAGGTTATTATTCTTATTCTACGAATTAGAGTACTTAGGTAACTATAACTAGCAAGTGCAACCTGTGAGTGCTGCTAATTGTAGGGCATTACAACAGACAATGTTCTCCGTCTGTCCGTTTGTCAATAATTCCTCTACTTATAATAAGTTTATATTTACATTAATTATTAAAGATATATAGGTATTTAGAAAAACAAACAATATGTGAATATATTATAGAAAATGAATTGAATATTAGACTTTAAAGTTTGGAAATATTTTTGGGTGCTTCCCAAGCCCTGTAAACAAGGACAAATCCGTAGAGATCACGATTGATGGCAACCCTAGTCAGTATTAAACTATTGTTGGATCATCGTGAGTTAGTGGGTTCGATTCCAACCATTACAATAATGATTGTGTGCTCTACAAAAATTCAAACAAATACCGATGTCGTGTGTTATTTGAGTATTCGTTTTTGTAACTACAGCCACTTTGTATTAAAATTAACTCCATACTTATTTACTCAGAACGCTGCATATAGCTGGCTGCAGTAGTGAGTGATACACGCGCATACGTGACCAAGGTCGCGTCCGGCCAATCAGATCGCGAGTTTAAGAGGCGCGGCTCTGACGCGAGGCTTACGCAATGTTAACATGACATACCATCATTGGGTTTCCTGGAAAACGGGTTTTTAAACATAAGTATCTACCTATTATACAGTTAATAAGGAAAATTTTACCTATCGATATTTACCGACTTTCTTATTAATGGGCTCATGGGGGCGTGTTGAAACCGGTGGTAGATTAGCCCACTAAGTTTGTTTCGCCGGATCTTCTCAGTTGGGGCGCATTGGATCCTGTGGTAGCATTAAAGCGCGTCCGTCGTTATATGCTCATGGTCCACCCAAATAATGACAATTGTTTTGGCATAACATAGACAGAACAAGCATTTTGCGTCTCTAGCGACAATATACATTAATTTTAATAATTAATTTCATTATAAATAATAATAATAGGTTTATGAATAAATAACAAATGTAATTTAAGATAAATAATAATTAATTTTCAAATAATGTTTGACGATTTACGAGTGCCTGTACCTAATTGGTTTACGTAAATAAAAATGATTTTTATTTTATCTTTGTCTAAATTCTAAGATTTCATTCCGGGTCTGGTTGGTTAAGGGACTACCCTCCGTGCCTCGGTAAGCACGTTAAGCCGTTGGTCCCGTTTGTTATGACATCATCTATAATAATCGTTTATCAAGGAACGGGCAGCAGCGTTTCCTTGTGTGGTACAACATAATACTACGGTCAGCAACCCGCCTGCCAAGCGTGGTGACTATGGCAAATACCCTCCTTTGGGAGGAGGTCCATGTTCAGCAGTGGACGTTATACGGGCTGATGATATTGATAATGCTATAGATATTTTTCAGTTGACAAGGAATTTTTTACCTATTAGAGGAATCTACCTACCGACTTTCTTTAATGTTACTTACATGAGCTTGTTTCAGTATCATTTTGTAGCTTAGCAGGTACTAAGCGGTAATAATAATGTTCTAGAGGGTTCCTGTGGTTTTCGGCTTAGTATAGAACAACTCATATCTTCATAATATGAAAATATGTGGTCGCTTAGCTTAAGTCTCTAACGCCCATAATATGGGTTTCGTAAGAGGCGACAAAGGGACTTACACCTCATGGATGGGCAGCTCCATCTATTAGCTCAGAGATACTCCCATCTTACTGTGATCTTCAATCCTCCTGCCGTGGTGAATTAGGGCAATGTCTCTCAACAACCCTGGCTTAAAGCAGAGGCCCATGTTCAGCAGTGGACGTAAACATCCCCCGGTTTAAGTCCACTGCTGAACATAGGCCTCCGTGGCCATGTAGAACTTCACACTAAAACCGCTCTTCCAGCAATAGTGGCAATTGCTGGAGGACCGGGAACCGCTGATATGTGACATGCTCTGTAATGTTCTTATGAAAGAAAATCAATCCTTTATTTATGTAATGATATTATAGATTCAGAATTCAGGAGGCCCATGTTCACCAGTGGACGTAAACAGCCCCCTGTTTACATCCACTGCTGAACATGGGCCTCTGTGGTAATGTAGAACTTCACTCTCTATAGCAATGATATGCAAATCTTACACACTAAAACTGCTCTTCTAGCAATGGTAGCAATTACTGGAGGACCGGGAACCCCTGATGCGTGACTGAAAATCAATCCCTAATTTATGTAATGATATTAAAGATTCGGCACTTAGAAGGTCTATATTATAAGTCTTCTGTAACTTAGTTTGGCATATTTTCTTTTTCATAATAATAATTTCCATGACCTTGCTGTCCAGCTGACAATACCACTCAAGGCTAAAAAGACAAAGGATCCTGGTCCTGGACTCGCATTAATGAGCTGTTGAGAAGATGTGGAGTACTCCCAGTGGGGAGTAACTCACTCGCACATTACCACATTTCAACCCATCTGCTCATAGTCTTAAAGACAGATCGCAAGATTAAAGGAAAAAAAAAAGTTTATATAGTCATTAATTTCCCTTGTCCCTAGTCTCCTGGATTTCATTTCCACAGTACGGGATTTGTTATGAAAAAACAAATGAGTAGGTAGGCTTCCACCATCTCTACCACACAGTTCATTTTGATTGTGCAAATCATTGGAACAGAGATAAATAAAACCATAGGAAGGATATAGGTTAAGTGCCAAGAAAAAACCCCACTAAATCTAATTATGGAATAATTACATGGGTATGAAGTTGCCTACAAATAGCAACAGGCAGAATTAGACTATATTTTCCTACTATATGACGTAAAATAATTACCTTTTTTTAAATATTTTTAAATTTGTATGTAAATGCTGACTATTAATATATTTTTCGTTGTCAGCCTGTATAATGTCCATAGCTATACATGGGCCTCTTCTCAAGGGAGGTTTTTCAGGAAATATACGTTATCATTGTCTAAGACAAGGCCGGCCGATGAATTTTCTAGGTGGGCAATTTTTGTTATGTCTGAGTTGGCACCAGGCCACCACTAGAGGTAACTACTAAAATTAAACAGGAAAAAGAATATGCTAGCATGAAAAAAGAAGAATGGCTCATCATCACACTAGTAGGCAAATTCAAATGCCTTGGTGGGGCCACTTCTTGGCCTGCGGGCCTAGGTTTTGCCGGCCGTAGTCTTAGTTATGTTTCATAAATAATTGAAACAATTATTTCATGGTATATTGTAAATAGTCTATTTAAGAAACCAAAATTTTCATTTACAAGTTGATCTTAGGTTTTACTAAGATGGCCATCGGTCTATATGATTTAACAGACTCTGATTAAAATCTATGGACTGTGTTAAAACCACATGGGTCAGCTCTATTGAAAAGAGTGGCTGCTAACTCACCTTCAATCAAAATATCAAGTAATTTGGTTATTGCATCAACCAAACATAATTTAGGAATTGCATTAATGAATGGACCCTTTGGCCAGCCATTTTAAAATATAGGACTAAATAGTCCTTTTCACATGACTACCATAGTAATAAGCATGTCATTAAACATAATTTCCAATATCTACATCCAAAATCAAGTTAAAACTTGACAAAATAAGTAGACCGTAGTCCATGTCGCATTAATGTGTCTATTAAATCAAATACGATTGGTGTGAAGTGTCAGATAGAACGCCGGTTAATAATCGATATTTAAAATAAGAACTAATAACTTAAAATGTTAGTACGGGGTAATACAAGGAATACATACTCTTTAGTAACAATGTAAAAACACTGGCCACTTACCTTTTTCGACATCATTGTTTAGATGATGAAAGAAAAAGTTAAAACAAAACACTGACGCACTGTACTTTTTCACAATGTTCCAAATTCCAAATATTTAATAGTAAACTTTTACCATGGTCGTAAAAGATAATTAAATATATAATTCTAATATTATTTAGCAACAATAAATTTCACTTTTTACCACCGATCATGACATTCGCGTCGCGAACTAAACAGTAAACAGCTGGCTGGAACTGACAGACGCGGTGGCGCTATATTTTTCGTTCATTAATCAAGGTAAGCCCAGCATTGGATTATGTAAAATTATGTATTTGAATAAAACTATATCAATTATCTTAGTAACTTTAGAAAATTTAACGGAACGAAATAACTTACATGCATATAAAATATAATGCTGCTGAAAATTGTTCTTAATCGTAATTGTTCCTTATTGTTTAATATTTCGCATGTGACTTCGCCTAATCAGCGTATTGTCATTTTGGATTAAATGGTAAATATGTCTATTAAATGGCAAAGTGTAGTTAATGAAAATTATATTTTTTTAACTCCTGTGATAATAATAGAAGCTAACATAATACCCAAAACGCCTTCAAATAATTAGGTATGAATGTAAAGCAACGCAACTCAATATTTTGCTCCTAATAAAATTGAAGGCGTTTTATCACATACAGGTAACTCATACATCAACTACTGAAGACTTTTAAAATATCAAATGTAGTTATTAATTTAAGTAAATAAAAAAATGTTCTTATAGTACATTACAATATTAGTGCGTTATGATGGTTATAACATGCGAGGCGGAATTTCAGCCCGAGCCGAAGGCGAGGGCGTAATTGAGCCGAGCATGTTATAACCAATACGCACATATATCGTACGACGTTTTTTAACACATTTGCGAGGAAACAGAAAAAAAAAACATTTTTCACAATACAAGTACAAAGAAAAGAAAATTGAGAAAAATGGCGCGAGGATTATTTTCTGCCGTAGCTGCGTGAAAATGTTGGCAAAGACGTTAGAGCATGCAGCCAAGTTTTTAAATTACCGAATAAACTGATTTATTTTATTTTAATTATACTGAATCTGTGAATGCACACTGATGCTTTCCCGCCATTTTAACAGCGCGCTAGCGCTGCCTACTGACTGGCGCCGCGCGGCGATTAGTTCGAAATTTGAATAGCAACAGCGCGCGAAATGGCAAATAATACTGTTATGGAATTTGTATGGACTATAACTTAACTATTTGCTTTGGTAACAAACGCGTTTTTTATGACCCGCTTTACATATTTAAAACCGGTGGAATTACATCAGCTTTACGAGCAACGGTGTTAAAAAATGTATTAACTTAATTCTTATTGACGACGTATAACAAGCGCTGATTATTAGTCATAAGTTATAAACTATTTAATTTAAATCGTTTTTAAACACTGGATACCTATTTCATTACTTCCAATCACATTAAATGATAAATGACGTTGAGTGATAGAAACTAAATGTACGAGCAAATAGTATTGCATTGCAGAGTACCTACGGAATCAAGATTCTCTTTTAGAGGCACAATAATGTAGCATCTCTGCGTTAAACAGTAGGTAGGTCTAGGTACAAATCCATTCACATTTAATGCTAGAGTAGTAATGGTAATGACAATAAGCAAAACAATTGCAATTCATTTAAGTTGTTTAATATTCATATTTTTTTAGTATTTTTTTCATTTGCGCATAATAATTCTATTCTAATTACATAATAATACACGTTAGATAAGTATATTGCAAAAAAACAGTCAATACATATGAGTACATAAATTATTTTTATACATTAATACTTGAAATAATAAATTTATTACAATATACCAATAAATATTCAACCGAAACGTATTTAAATAATATATAAATAAGTAAATATCGATAATAATATTATATACAATATAGATAATACAATAATATATTTATATAAGATATTATATTCATTTCCGTTTTAATGCCAAGTATTTTTAGGTTCGTTTATCACGCTCTGCATGATGATGGTACTCTAAAATGTTCGACTCTTGGTACCCCAGATACCTGAGGATTTTGTCCCCTTTGGATTTCGTTTCTGTATGTTTGGAACTGTTGGTCTGTACTAGACTGGCATATTACCTGAGCAGCTCGTACTTCGTAATCTTGACCTTGACAGTGAGACGGACATGCGTCTAAAGAAGAAGTGGTAATACAGATCTCAGCCTGGTTCTGACGATACTGCACCTGCTGTTCTAACTTGCACGCACCTCGTGGTCTTAGGTAACTTTTGGTTCTGTAAATATTTTGAGAATTCCACTCCCTCTTTTCCCTTTGTGCAGCCTGTTGCCATACATTATCAGATCTCAAGATCATTGTGTATTTAGGCTGTGATTGGTAAGCCTGTTGCTTGGCTTCATTTTTCAATTGTTGGGTTTTAGGGTCGCTCTGGTCGTCTAGGGCGAAGGAGGCTCCATAGTATTGGGGTTGGTCTACCAAACCATTGGGTGTTTCGTAATCGTCACGTGACTCACCGCTATTTTGACCACAGATTCCTCTGTTAGTCTTGCGATGCTGCTGACTTGTGACGACTACACGCTGGCCGTCGGTCATCAGACGAAGGCGTCCATCGCGGATGTTAAGCGTGAGTACGCCATCAGTGTTGGTATAATATTGCAGAAGAGGAGAATCAGTGTTGTCATCCCAATAGATAGTTAAATCACCTTCAGAAATCTTTTTGCCGTTTCCTCGTACTGCCACATTGGGTCTGGAATTGGGTTGTGCAGACTGGATTTCAATTTCTAAGTCCTTGCCTGTCTCGGTTCTGAAATTCAAACGGACCAATTAACGTTTACACTTTGTGGCTTTATCCGCGTTGCAATATGGCATAGTATTTTATTATTATGTATATCGTCGCCTGGTACCCATAGTACAAGCTTTGCTTAGTTTGGGGCTAGGATGATCTGTGTGACATTGTCCCTAGATATTAATATTATTATTATTATTATTTATTTATATTTTTGCATTCCCGGAATTAAGTACACCATGTACTTCTTCATGGTGTACTTAAAGCCGGTGGCATTTTCTGCCAGTCAACCATAGGCAGGTGCAGAGAAAAAGTGGTAGGTGCACAGAAGTAATAATTTCAAAAAAAATAAATAATACCGTACTGGTAATGAATGAAATAGAATATACCTTCATTCTAATATTACATATATAAATAATACTATACATACTGGTAGGTACATATGTTATGTATAATATATATAATATAATTTTGATTACTTACTTGTAGGAAATATAAATCTCTTGTTGCTGCTGGCTAGGCCTTCTGGCAAGAATAACCAAATCTTCCCACTGGCCACGGTTGTTGGATTCATCTTGCATCACCACGTGCCAAGATTGGGAGAGCTGATAGTCGTATGACCGATTGGCAAAGGTCTTTACTTTGCTACCATCGACAGTGCAATAAGCTGTTTAAAAATGAATACATTTTAAGAAATAAATTAAATTTGTTTCATAAAATTAAAAAATATGAATGTTTCTAATTAATAAATGGCTTCAACTTCACAAGCATTAAACTAGTTATATATTTGTGGTAACATGTTTACTTGAAATTAGCGGTGACACCTTTTTACTGAATGCTTAATAAAAAAAGTATACTTACGTTGGTATTGACCGTTAGTTTGGCTATTACCAAAACGCTCAGTCAGACTGAAAGGCGTGTACATAGACAATACATATGGAGTCTCTACAGGTATAGCAATATTTTCATTGCTGATTGCACCCTGGGGAGTGATCATTTTGAATCGTAGATAGTTATCAATGTAAGATGCATCTACTTCTAATTGCAATTTGCCTGCACCAGATTTTTCCATAATGTTTTCATCAAGACGCTGTCTCAATTGTTGTTTCAACATTCTATAGCCTTGGTTGACCCAGTTCATGAATTGAGAGCTGACACCTTTGTATGTAACCGTAGTCTTAAACTGATCGGGAGCGTGAGCCTTCACTAATTGCCTGTGACAGGCAGGTTGGTATTGATTATTGGAAGAAGCCTGTTGTTCACATTGATTGCCCATAGCGGAATTCTTCAGTTGTTCCATGTATGTTTTGCTGCGTTCAGAGCTGCCCTGAATCTGAATATTTCCATTCTGTCCAAATTTGATATCGGCTGAGTATGTCATCTTCAACTCTCTATTCAGAGCTTGTAAGTAATTGAGGTAGGATATTTCTGGTTGGTTTACTTTAACAACAGCGTTGATTTGGTCGTTACCATGCTGGACTGAATTCCTCCCGGCGAATAAGGCCGCTTGAATCTTAGAATCTACTGGGCTGTTTCCTACAGCTACAGTAAAAGTGTATTCTTGTTTCTGGGGTCCTTCAAAAGTGACACTCGAGTCAACCACTTGTACTTTAGGAGAATTAATGCCAGATGAAACACGGTTCGCCATCTCCTCACGACGAGCCCGACTATTGGGTGACACATCCTGGATATTTTCTGTTTGACCCATTTTGCCGTTTTGTTGCAGGTTATAAAATTCATCTGTAAATGAATATGAAGGAATTATAAACATGTGTAGCTGTATATTTACTGTTTTGGCAAGGTAAAGCCTTATGGTGTTTTTAAACATTACTTACCATAGTTAATAGTTACTGTTGCAGCCTTGTTTTCTGATTGCTTCCCGAGATATCTTAAGTTAAAGTGAGTCAATGCCAAATCCGTAGGATCCGTTAAGTAGAAAAGCTTAGAAAGAATTTGAAGTGGATTAGCAGAGTTCTTGAAGTCTGATGATTGCGAATATCCGTTCAATTGAACAACCATGCCAACTTGCTGACCAATTTTAACATCAGTTTGGGCGATCTTCCTGGGACGTTCAACTAATTTTGTAGTGCGGTCTTGTGAAATGGTGACTAAAGAATCTCTCTTCTGGTTAGCAGTGTATGGCCATACGCTATAGTGAGCGATGGTAACATCTTGGTCTGGACGCTGAGGTTCAATCTTTATTTTTACATCATTTGCTTTCTGTTGCACACTCATCTTCCAAGCTAAATTCAATTGATTTTTTTGCACAACACCGGCACTAGCAAGTTGGTCGTTAAGTGTATCCATGAAACTAACGCTTCCATCAATGTTACTTGCCAAAGTCATTTGGATTTCATTCTGCACATTCGATGACATCTCATTGAGATTTGTAGGATTTCTATTAATATTACCGCTCGCTTTGGCTTGAAGATGGATAACGACAGGTTGCTTATATTTGTAGATAAATGGCATTCCAGAAGCAATAGGGAACATCACAGATACTTCATCTGCATTCAAAACTCTTGTATAATGCTTTTCAATACCCTGCTCCAACTGCGTCATGTACTGTAGGATATCAGTAACCAGTTGCTTAAACTCGTTTTCGCCATAGCTGAAGAATCTTTGTACTCTGTTGTATTCATATGAAAAGGCAGCTTCAAGGGGAGTTTCTTGATCCCGATGAATGTTAAACATTTGAGAAATCTTTTGGGCAGAGTATTTTTGTTCAGCGTCAGACTTACGAGGCTTATAGAACATTTGCTTAATATAATCCAAAACTTCCTGAACATCAGAGAATGAAGCACTAACCTGAAATAAAGTAAAAAATGTATTATGTAATAATCATACAAACGTTTAAGTTTTTTTTTTTTATATTTCTGATTTCTTCCGTAATTGTTATTATATTGTATATATTTATTATTACTGCTGTTAACTTACTGCGTTTCCAGTAGGCCATCCATTGAATTTACTCCTCCAGTTTATTCTTGAGTATTTGGAAATAGTGCTAGAATCACTGCCAATGAAGGACATTTCTCGGAAATAAGCGTTTTGTTCTTCACTCTTATTGTTGTCGACGAAATACTTAGCAGAAGCAAGTTTGCCCAAATCCTCAGAAGTGACAATTTCTCTGACAGCCTGTGCTGACTTTGTCCTGCAAATAATGTACAACGTTTGTTAAGATTGTCACCAAGACTAAAGCACTAAATGATTCTTTAAATAATTAAATACTTACAGATGACGGTAACGAGGATCTTTCAAGGAAGCAGCGGTTTCAATGCCATTCTTGAGAGCAGCACGAACCTGAATGCTGTGATCATCATTGGTCATCTGCGCCATAACTTGCATCATATCAGTAGTGGGGTGGGCAGCAAATATGTTTAAAATCGCCGCTACTCTCACTTCGTAAGGCTCAGCAGTATTTTTCAGAATGCTGTATAAAACTGCTCTCACATTTTTATTTTCTTGTTCGGCTAAAACTCTCAGCTGAGAAACAATTTGAGATCGAAGATACGTGGACACTTGAGGGTTACCTTCCATATAAGGAGCAAAAACTTTCAAAATTTCAGGATGGCCCAAATTACCGATCGCCTTAATGTATACCTGGGCTTTACTGCTGTCTTGTTGTTCAATCGCTTTTTTCAGTTCTTGAGATAGGCGGGGAAGTATGTTATCAAGGACAAATGTGTCATGTTTACGGGCGAGACGACCGTACATGTGTGTAGGATAGTAGGCGTGAGCAGTTATGTTATTCACTTGGCCAAGATTAATGAATTTAGTTGCCGCAATCACAGCCGCTGTGCTAAGAATCTGATCCTGTTGTACTTCATTGCTCATTGAGAGATCGAAGAATTGAGTCATAATTTCTCTTGTAGGATAGCGAAGAGTACCAGCTAAAGCACTTATCACTTGAGCAGCTTCTTCCATCACGATTCTCTTATTTTTGATCCAAGTCTTAATTTGTTGAAAAGCGGGCGGTGTACCAGCTTGAACTACAGCGTCACGGTATATCATCCACATATCGGCTTTGACATTGTTGTTTGATGATTGGCCGATTTCAATATTACGAGACGTCTGGGCTAACTGATTTGTACTCATGGACGCAATAATACGAACTAGAATATTGAATTTAGAGAGAAAATCTCCTTTGGGCATATTATCTGGATTCTGGAGCTGTTGAGCGAGGTCCTGGAGTAATTTTTGAACGTTCATTGTATTTTGCTTCTTATCGCCTCGAGATTGGGAACTCATGTAAAGTGCAGCGTAAGCTGGTTCGTTCATATTCGGAACAGCGTCATTTATGTAGGCCGATGATGAGTCACTGCTGGAACTGGCGGACAGAGAATCAGAGCGAACTGACCGGGGAGCCCTTTTTAGGGATTCCATTGGTTGCATATTTATATGTTCATGAGAGCTTGACTCAGATGACGAACTAGATTGGTCATGAATAGCAACTTGTTTCGTACTCATTGCGTATAAAAGGGTCCTTACTGGACGATTTGCCTCAGGTTGCGGCCATTCATTGGCACTATCTTGTTCAAAAGCAACTAAGTTTAATCGAACAAAGCTGTGAACCTCAGCTTTCTGATTTCCATACAAATGTGGGTGTGCATGAACGGAGCTGGTCGTTTCAGCCTTGTATATGGGACCCTGTTCGCCGGCAAGAATGCGAGATACCGCTGAGTGCGAAATAAATTGTTTTTCATTTTCTTTGTGTGCGGTTCCAGTCCATTCAGCGTCTTGAGGTACACCGAAATGATAAGCTACTCGATGATGGCAATGACCATAGTTCTTGCTCTTGGTGATTTCCATGGGATCCTCATGAGAAGCAAACTGAGGCAGTTCACGGCGCCAATCAGCAGATACAGGAGATACCGAGTAAAGGGTCTCGCAGTCACCAGTGACGTCAACCTCCATCTTTTGGAACAGGCCTTGTTGATGTTCCTTATCAAAATTACTAGGCTGTTGTACATGGTAGGCAGACAAGTCCACTTGGAGAGTACTGATGAGACCTTTCAGCAAATTTTCATGAGCGACCGATAAATCCGACGGCAAACTGAGGGAAAGAACACGACCACCCTCTACAGTGATTTCGAAAGGTTTATCGATATTCTTAACAGGCTCGTATTTCAAATCAGAAGGTAGGGCCATGTTGTTAGGTAACTGCTCGTGGAACTGGGCAAGTTGAGGGTTCTCTAACTTGGCTTGGAGGTAGCCCGGAGACTTGACCCGAACAATGAATTGGGCCTTAAATGCATTACCAGAACTGGCACCTTCCCAAAGTCGAGCCAGTGTATGGGAGTTAACATCGTAGCGATATAGTTTGCCACTCTGCCACGGCCATTGCTGCTGATTTACCTGCTGCTCACTAAGGGGACCTGAGGAGACGACGGCTGCAAAAAAAATCTAATGTCAGTTCAGTCGTAATAGTTGTGAATAAAATTTTAATTTAAAAAAAATACGACTGTTGCTTAAAAGGTTGCATGTTCACGGAATTCGTTTTATTACAATAACCAAATTTGTAAAAAAACATATGCTTCAAAATTATTTCAATTGTTTGTACTCTTTACACATATTTTAAATGTATAGTTATTATTATCTAGTAAGTACTATCTCTAGAATAAAATTATGCTGTATTGAGGTTTTTTCTGGACCTATGATTTAAATTTATTTTGCGTTATTAAATGCGAAAATTGCAATTGAATTGCATTCCAGTAACATAATTTTTATGAAGGTATTTTTTATGTGTGTGCAATATGGTGGATTTATTGCTAAAATATCCCACTTAGAGAAAATTTTAATAATCAAAAGTAACTAATTTTGTAAGGTACGAAAACTTATTCGGATATAGATACTTGGTAAAACTACCTTAAATACATATGTTAACACTTTATAATTAATATAATTAGGCATTACTTTGCGGAAATCCATAATAATCTAAATGAAAAAGACAAAATATCTAGTGTTAATTCAGCAAAAAAAGATGTTGTCTCCTGCATATTGTTCATACTTTTTGCGAGCAGGTGCAAAAATTGCAATACAGCATATGGACGCATTTTTTAGCGGAATCAACACTAGATATTTTGTCTTTTTAATTTAGGTTAACACTTTAATATAATTAATAGAATCAGGCGTTACTTTGCGGAAATCCAAATTAAGTTTTTTTTTGCGGAATTAACACTCGATATACTTATTTGTCTTTTTATTAAAACATTTACATTACACTACACGTTAATTAAAAAAATAAATAAAAAAAAACTTACCGATGAAAGCCGCCAGTACCAACAACTTCATAACTAGTTTTCAGTGATGGTACTACTTAGATGTTTTCATGGAGAAGTGTACTTCTGGTTTGAAATCAAATGCCCTGCTCTTATATACTAGGTCTCATCGTACACGTGGACTTAACTATTGGTCTAACTCTGACCCATAACCTATTGATAGCTACAATGTTGATCAATCTACATATTTCGATTTCATCTCGTTCAGATTTGAATAAGACTAGACATGTTCTATGAATTTACTTGTGGTATATTACAACCAGTAGCTAAAATGTATTCGAAATACCTACTTACCTAATTAGAGGTAATTAATCCTGCTAAGCCGTGTGGTTTCCGGAAGCCGTGTGGTTTCCGGCTTAGAATAGACCACCCCATGTCTTCCCATGGGTGTCGTAAAAGGCGACTAAGGAACATATGGCTGATAGATGGGCAGCAGCATCTATTAGCTCAAGGTTTACATCTTACTGCGATCACCAATCCGTCTGCCAAGCGTGGTGATTATGGCAATATTCCCTACGATCCTGGCTTGCCAAGGTCTGTTAAGAGAAGGCCCATGTTCAGCAGTGGACGTAAACGGGCTGTTGATGATGATTAATCCTGCTAATATGGATGGATGTTTGTTACTCTTTCGTGTAAAAATTAATGAATGGATTTGGCTGGAACTTTGCACGGGGATAGTTAATCAGCTCGATTGATATATATATAGGCTACAAAACATCACGCTCCGAACCACTGAAGTAGAGTATCGAGGGTAAAACCGCGGGGTGCAGCTAGTTAATAAATATTTTTTTACGTATTGATTCGTTGGAGAGCTGCATATTGCAATTTACATTATGCAGGGCGCTTGATCTTAGTTAAGGTATATTTAATATCTTACATGTAAGGCAGTACTTATAGACATTTTTTATTAAGATTCTCGCAGAGTTTTGCTTCCAACTTACATAATATTCTTGATAACTTGATAAGCTGTAATGCTTATGTTACGAGTGGGTTCACGTCTGTGGTGCAATGGCTGGGGATCGAACCGGTGACCACAAGATGAAAAGTCCGACGCCTGTAGCCATTACTCTAGCGCAGAGGTCGCAAAACTTTTTTTTTTAATATTTAAAGCGATCTACTCCGTTAAATATTAAACTGCTTTCCGTGGACCCCCTGTTGCTGCATTTCTATCATATTACATACTTACAACTAGTGAACCCGTTTTTGTTTCACGCCAACGTAGACCACCTGGACTACTTTTGGAATGACTGCTCTAGCGGCTACGGTCGCTTCTAAATCTTTTGAAGGAGTTGGTGTTCTATGGAATGAAGTCGATTCTAAAATGCCCTTACAATGCAACTATAAAGGTATCTAATGGGCTTAGTTATGATAGGTATACTAACTTATATAGGTAATCCCTAACTTATTTAGAATTATTGCGGAGTATGTTGTCACAGAAATCAGTTGAGGTGGTATATAAATGGGAAACTAGGGCTATGAATTATATTAATCCAGTTTAATTCAAATGGCATTGGGCCATTTGAATTAAACTCACAAAAAATGAAAAAAAGCATGTTTTATTTCGTTTTTTTTTCCTACAATTCGATAAGAATACTTACCTTAGAAAAGTAATTTCTATCTATTCTGCCAGGATATTTTATAGGCTGTACAAACTCACGCCAAGAAGCCCCGAGAACACCCTAGATACGTTTCTCGTCTTATCGTTTTCGGGTTTGTTCTCTGTACGTTGAAAACATGGACTAATGAAATTAAAATTTATAGAACACTTTCATTTTGAACCTGCACACTGAGTATCCCATAAAATATGGGATTCTCTTCTTCGTGTTTTTCTTTTTTGGATTATTTTGTCATAAGATTATAGTGTGCTAGCTAGTGCCCAAACAATATCAAAGCGTCTGCAGGAGTTAAATCTGTAGAGGAACGGTTGGTGGTGTTACTCCGCAGAATAATGAGGTTCTAGCGGCCGCTCACCAGGCCACTATAATACTTACCTGTTACCTTACCTCCATCAAAACGACCAACAAATGTACCTTTACCTTACCACCGTAATAACAATACCGTTACCACAAGTACGTTGACGCGTGTCTATTAAGAAACGGGACAACTGTCAAGAAACGAAGATCGCATTGACAAATGCGTTTGTAGTCTTGAAAAAGACTTTTGTCTAAAGAAACTCCACCACTAATGTATTGAAAAACGTATGCAGTCTTAACAAAGACTGATACGAATAGTACCACGACGTCACACGAACAGCTGAAGCGTACGGCGCGGCGACACGTCCTCTCGGCGCGACGCGCGGAAGCGAAAGAGTTCGGCAACGACTGGCCGGGTATATTTATACGCGCGTTGCTAACAGCGATCGCGCGGGTCTCTGTATTATAGTTTTAGCTAGATTTAAGAACGCATTGTAAATAGTACTACTTGCACTATGATAAGATTGTATATATTTGAGCCACATTTTACATTTCATTACACATCGCTATACAATCAAGAGTATTATTTCACCTGAACCTCTGCACTACCTAATCTCTATTGGACTATAGGATAACTCTGTCCCTATACTCCAAAAGGTCTTATTTGACGGGCGAGGTGGTGTGCCCGGCGTCCGACGCTATCGTAGGGCCAGGTGGTGCAGTGCACCAGGCCTCGGACCTCAGGGGGCCCTCTAACCTAAGCTTTGAAAAGAGCGGGTCAGCCAACTCGCTAGCTCTTGAAGCTATGCACCGGGGCCCTTGCCCACCTAGCTACGCCACTGGTTACAGTTCGGAACTCGTATATGTTTGAAATGGCTTGCGAACTTGTATTGTGCGATACAGGTTAGTTGGGATGCTAGGTGGTAGATGGCGTTGCTCGTCTACTTGCAGTTTGTGCGGCTACTGTAGATGTCGCTACAAGTCGTTCATACTGAAGAACGGGCAGAATCACACTAGAACTCACCGTGAGTCGGAACGGTGCACCTATTTGTCTTCAAATTACAGAATCAATTTACTTCAAATAACAGACTCACGCTGAAAAGTCTCGGCGGGACTTTTCAGTGTGAGTCTATATGGTCTATAAGTACATAGGTACTTTTAGGCCGTATAGACTCACACCACATTTATTTTTTGATTTCGTTGCTTCATAACTAATTCATAAATTATGATTTTTTTATCTGGATTGCAAATAATATTAGTTTGAAGCTTTTTATCGCTTTGTAACAATCTTCGTTATAATACATTACTAAAACGACAATCTGAATAGGATTTTTATATGAATTTGAATTGAAAATTCTTAATTGTTCATCTATATTGCTATGGTAATATTGGTGTACTGTTCAACATTTGTGACTATTGTTGGATGCCTAACTTACATGTTAACAGTATAGTTTCAAACAGGCACAGAATCTTGAATAATGTTTTATTGTGCTCATAAAGTTAGTATGTTTTCTATTGACTTTAAATATTAATGAATTATCTTCAGCAAAAATAACTATAATATCTGACAGTTTATTTACAATGTATGGTAAATCATTTATGTGAACTAAGAACAAAAAAGGACCCAGAATAGATCATAATATTTTTGTTTCCTATCAGGCTTTGTATTTTCCTTTCTCCGGTTCTACGATATCTGTGTACCAAATGTAATTTAAATCGGTTCAGTAGTTTTGACATGAAAGGGTGACAGATAGACAGAGTTACTTTCGCATTTATAATATGATGAATATAGTAAGGATTAATAATAAACAAACTGATTTTAGTACAGAGTTTAATATAGACCTTATTGGATTATCTTTACATATCAAACGTAAGCAATTTCTAATACATTGTAGCGTAGATAAAACGGGAGCAACGAACTGAAACACGAGTGACATGTGGTAAATTATGACGTTATTGCATTGGCTTAATCATGTGCCTACACAAGGTACGAAATCCTTCCCATTCTTTACTTGACTTTTCACCGGGCTATGGTTAGATTTAACCTCCGTAGCGTAGCGGTATTTGGCTCGCTTTAAATGTCGAAAGTCGTGGGTTCGATCCCCACACCGGACAAGAAATCTTTGTTTGTTGAATATCAAGGAACGGGCAGCAGCGTTTCCATGTGAGGTACAACATAATACTGCGGTCACCAATACTGGTGACTAAGGCAAATACCCTCCCTCGGGAGGAGGCCCATGTTCAGCAGTGGACGTTATACGGGCTGATGATGATGATGATGGTTAGATAGGTTTTAGCTCGGCCACCATAGAGGTTCGTCCAGTTAAGTATTTAGAGAAATGTACCTGTGTAATGTGTTTTTTTTTTCCGACTGACCTAATATATAGTTAGCCAGGAGGCTTTTGCTACTTCACCGGGCATAAAGGCGAGCAGAGCTCCAGCCTAGATAAATGGTTTAAACACTACAAACTAAGCAACCTGCGCAAGAGGGCTTCCCTCGTGGGACTTGGACCTCAGCTCAGGGCCGTCGCTGACGGGGAGATTGAGGGATTATGGCTTTTAGTTTCTTTAGAGGAGTTTTGTGCAACTGTCGCTCTACTTTACAGTTCGCGGGCCTCTCAGACTTCTGGTCTACGAGGGCATCGGAAGGTTTATATAATGTGTCTTCGATGCTGTATCTAAGACATTTAGGTGTCCTGGGACCAGCTTGATTCTAACAGCTTACAGGCTCTTTCGGTGTGTCGCAGTCCTAGCTTTACAGGAGTTACAGTGATGGTAGCATCGGATGGATTAGTCTCATAATACCCTATACATGCTTTTCTCTAAAATTGTTTGCGAAGCTTAGAAACCTTTTGCAGCTCCACAAAAGTCGAGCTTTTAAGTTAATCTAATCATAAGTGATGGTCATATGTGTTTTATGATATGACCATCACTTAAGTATAATTATGACTAACTAGCTGCGCCCCGCTTTATTACCACGTTATTCTGCTCCAGTGGGTCGGAGCGTGATATTTTGCCTATATGCTAATCGAGCTTATTAATTATCCCCGTGCAAAGTTTCAGCCAAATCCATTCCGAAGTTTTTGCGTGAAAGAGTAACAAGCATACATACATCCACACATACAAACTTTCGAATTTCATATATTAGTAGGATAAATTGTAAAATTACATTCAATATTTTATGTTGCGTTGAAAGTTTATTGATAATTTTGTTATTCAATGATTTGTATGCAACTGCATTATTAAATATTTTTTTAAACTTCAAAAGCGGGACTATTTGCCATGGTTATGTTAGTGAAACATTTTTATTTTATTAATGACTAGTGGCCCGCCTCGGCGTCGCACGGTTGGACTTATAGACTATGTCACACAGGGATAACTTAGCATTCTAATGTTGAAAGAGTTATCAAAATCCGTTCAGCAGTTTTTGAGCTTATTTGCAACAAACATTCAAAAATACAAACTTTTCCTCTATATAATATTAGTATAGACAACTCCCGAACTAGGGACAATCCCTCGTGTCTCGAGGAATTTTACAAACACACAATTCTCAGACACAAAGCACACTCAGAATTAGAACAACTATCAGTGGTTCACACAAATAATTGTTCCGGTGGGAATCGAACACGAGATCTCAAAAGAGAGTTCCGTAACCACTGAGCTACCCGGTGCAGTCAAAATTGTTTCTTATATACTCATGGTCCGCCCAAATAATGACAATAATTGTTCTTAATATACATAATTTAATATAGACAGAACAAGCTATTGGACACAATATAGTTGAATAATAAAGTTAAGACTAAAATTATTAGAAACAATAACTATAATACCTAATTAATATTCTAATTTATGATTGTTAAAATTATACATGAATTAATAATAAATTATTGTTTTGACTATTTGCAAGTGCCTGTAATAGTAATTTTACGTAAATAAATAAAAGATACGAGTCCAATATTTTTTGGTAATGTAACTGACGGACTAAATAGTATTTTTTAGTCCTCATGCCTATTGTCTGGATATTATATGGACTTTTTTTTTTGGACGGACATAATATATGTTTAGCCCCGAGGCTTTTGCTACTTCACCATAAAGGCGAGCAGAGCTCCAGCCTAGATAAATGGTTTAAACACTACAAACTAAGCAACCTGCGCAAGAGAGCGTCCCCTGTGGTACTTGGACCTCGGTTCAGGGCGGTCGCTGACGGGGAGATTGGTTTTAAAAGTTTTTAATTACATTTTTTTTTGATGGCCTATGGCCTAATCATTTTGGCCGTAGGACGTGCACTGTTTAACATAGGCCTCCCTCTTAGATCTCAGTTATTGCTGTTGAAAGCGGCTTGCACCCACCGTTATCCAGCGGCCTTAACTAAACCATCCGTCTATATTGTTGGTGGACGTTCTACCCTACGCTTGCCGAGACGCAGTCACCATTCGAGAACTTTTCGGCCGGAAAAAACTTTAGGAACTCGGAAGTTTGGGGTCGAAAAATAATAATGCGTACTTATTAATATATATATTTTATTGCACTATATTCAAACATGTATCCATTTCAATGTAAGTAAAAATTACATTGTAAATATATGTCATATACATACATATTTATTGTGATAATACTATTTTAAAAATGTATGTGTAGACTTTTTGATAGCAAAATCATAATCTTGATAAATCTTAAATATTAGACTAGTTCGGTATGTACATGTATCTGTGTCAGAAATGTATGTCAATATATATATATAAAAAATTATATACAATCTGATTTTGGTAGGTAGGTTAAATGTTAGATAAAATGAGTATGGATTTTAAATTATATCTCAAAGGTTTTCCATCTAGCAATAGTTTGGGTTGCAGCCAGGTATATATGCCAGAAGGCCTTGTTTATTTAATAGAGCAACGATTTGATTAACCTGTCGCTACTGTGAAAAAAATGTAATTGATACCTCAGTATTCTAAGAACTTAGTGTATTATGTTGGTATGGTGATTTGTTTGTTTGTACATTATTACAATATCATTATCATTCAGTCTAAATTGTTACCTTCATTCATACCAAAAATAAAAGTTTGCCATACATTCAAAGTTATGTAGTTAAATCGGTTAATGCAAGTTCTTTAATAAAGTGGTATACTTGGTGAACGGTTGGTAAGCCTTCAGCTTAGCTTGCTCCTTCAGTTCCAAAGTCTTGGGATCGCTGAACTCACCATCCAGGGAGAATGACGCTCCGTAAAGTTCAGGCTGGTCCACAATACCCCATGGAGTCAAATAATCGGCCTGTACCTGACTGCTGCTTTGTCCGCAAACGCCCCTATTGTAGGAGCGGTAGGAATCGGTGAAAATTACTAGTCTTTGGTTGTCATAGACGATACGAATAACGCCATTGTCAATTTCAAATACTTTGACCCCATCGGTGAGGTCGTAGTATTCAAAGAAAGCCGCTTTGGCACCTTCATCTTTGTACAGACCTTCAATGACCTTCTTTACATCACTCTTGACGTTCACGACAGAAGGTTTGATTTCGACTTCCAAGTATTTGCCATTTTCAGCCCTGCAAATATAAGTATAATTGCTTAGCTATTCTAAACCAATATAAACAGACATTTAACTCCTCATTTGTGTTTAAGAATTTGAATAATTTGTTCATAATTAGTCTATTGATTGTTCTTTACATCATTCGCAATTAGCAATGTTGCTTATTTACTTGTGCCCGGCGAAGTTGTAAAAGTCTCGGGGCTAACTACATTATGTCCGTCCGAAAAAAAAAGTTTATAATGTTAATTAGACTCACTTGTAAGAAATGTAAACTTCTTCTTGGTTTTCGCTGGGCCTCCTAGCAAGGATGACCAAGTCGGTCCACTGTCCGAGTTGGTTGGCCTCATCCAACATCACGACGTGCCAGGAACTGGACAGACTGTAGTTGTAGGCGCGACCGCTGAACGTACGGATAATGTTGTCGTCAACCACACAGAACGCTGTCGGCAATATTGAAAGTTAGACATAGAGGTCAGCTACCAATTAGACTAGGAACGACACAAAATGGTGGATAAAACTTTGTGATTTCATAAGAGGATTTAGCTAGATGAAGGATCTCATGGAATGAAATCACAATTTCTCTTAAATAAGAATCAAAAGAATTTGCAAATTGATTTGAACTTACGTATATTCTGGTATCCCGTAAACCAATTGCGAGTACGCTCCCAGCCGTTCAGGGGTCCATAGATTGCGGTAGCATATGGATAGTAAGCCATACCCTCCACGTTTTTCAATCGGAATATACCATCATTAGTCTTAAAATCGTAATCGACGTACTTGTCATAATAGTGTGCGTGTGCTTCAAATTCTACTCCATTCTTGATGTTTGCAGAACCCTTTGCAAATTCTACTTCATATTGATCAAACCAGTAGCTAATTACGTTATAAAAGTATTGGACCAAGAAGTTGGGAGATTCCTTCGAAGTAATTGTTGCTTTAAAGAAGTCAGGAGCATGTGCCTTGACTAGCATTTTGTAACAGTCTAACTGATAGAAATTCTTCTTACTAGACTCTAGCAAACAGCTCTTAGCTTTAGGGTCATTCAAAAGTTGGCTTTTATATTGTTCACTACGTTCACCGTAGCCCTTAAATAGAACATTTGACGCATTTCCAAACTTGAAGTCCACTTCGTAAGTAAATTTAATGTCGTTCTTCAAAGCTTCTTCAAAGTTTAGTGGGACGATTTTAGGTTTTACAATTTTGAATACTACATTTGTTTGGTCGATGGTTTGTACAAAGAATGCTCCTTGGTATTTTGCGTCAAAGTGACTTTCAGCCAGAGCAGCAGTAAGCGACAATTCAACGTTCTTTGATCCTTCAAATAGAGCGCTTATATCAAAGACTTTTACTTCAGCTGACTTGATGCCTTGTGCGGCGCGGTTGACGAGCTCTAAGCGACGGCTAGCATCATTGTACGCTATGGTTTGGTCAAGAGACGCTGCTGGTGCCAATTCTCCTGATATATTCTGATCGTACAAAGTATCTGCAAAACAATTTTTATTTTTAAACATATAAAATATATCCATGTATTTTATTTAAAAAAATATTATTTTGTAGATAAATCAAGGATTAAAGACAAGCTTTATTTTCTAGACACACAATAGAAATATATTCAAAAATACATACCAGTAAATATATTCAATGTCATAATTTTATTTGTCGATTCCGCAAGGTATTTAAAGTCAAAATTAGTCCAAGCAACGTCCTCTTGATACACTAGTTTGCCAAAGTTAGTCAAAAAGTCACCACTCAAGAGTTTTGTAGGGTCTTTATAATCAGAGGAGTAAGAATATCCTTGTAAACTGAAGAACATGCCAGTCCAAAGTCCTATTTTTTCATCTGTAGAGATAATTTGATTGGGCCGTTTGATCAATTTAGTGGCTGGCTCTTCTAGCGCAGGAAGTAAATAATCTGTTTTTTTGATACTGACATAAGGTGATACACTAAAGTGAACTAAATTGCTGTCTTTTTCAGTATTTAAGAAGCTCATCTTTAATTTGTAATCTTCGGGTGTGAACAGTAAGTCGAGTTTTAAAGGAGCATGAATCTGGAATTTGTTGACAACTCCGGTGCTAATAACAGCATCACCGAGAGTATCAATGAAGCCCACATCACCTTCTAAGTTTCTGGAGTAAGTAATCTCAAACTCATTTTCTAAAGATCCAGATACTGATTTTCCCTTTGCATCGATGTTTAGTTTAATTTGACCTTGAGCTTGGAATAACAAGGGCTCTACATATTCTAGCACAAATGGCATTCCACTTGCAAGAGGGAACGTAACTAAAGCCTTCCGTTGATTTAAAACTTTAGTATATTGGTATTTAGTAATTCCACTACGCACCTGTTCGTAGCTCTGTGCAATAAATAACCTTAAATGATCATCAAAAGTTAAAAGCTTTTGTTGGTTCCAGTTCTCTACAAATATTTCTCCTTCCAAGGGATCGTATGAGCTGCGTTTAATGTTCAAAATATCAGCTATCTTTTTCGACGAGAATTTAAATTCAGCTGTGGACTTCTTGGGATCAGAGAACAGACTTTTGACGTAATCAACAATTTGCTGTACGTTAGAGGCGGATAAGGTTACCTGAAATTCAACCATTTCAATTTATTTACTGCCTTTATGTTTTATATGAAAATCACTCGAAAGTTAAGGAAGCACTCATTCAATCAAATAATAATGGTTATACCTGGTTTTCTTCGGACCATGCTGTACTTCTAGATCTGAGAGCAAATCTTTGATATTTAGGGAAGATATTATCTTCACTTCCGATGAAAGCTAGTTCTCTTAAGAAAGTCACTCCTTCATCGCCAGTGTACACATCCATGATACTGTCAGTGGAGTAACGGTAACCATATTTCTCTTTAGAAATATACGCTAAGATAGACTTGGCATTCTTGGAGCTGAAAATAGTATATATAGTTTTATACGTAAAGATAAACGATGTTAGGTAACACGGTATACATTTCGAAAAAATAATTAAAAACTTTTATAAAAATATGCACATTTAAAACTTAAGTACAAAGCCATATAATTTAAGAAAGCCGACAAAAAATTAAGATACATCTTGAGAACCTTCTCACAATATATATTAATTTTTTTATCAGTCAAATATTCAAATTATAATTTAGTGAATCACAAGATAACATGTCATAAAGCAACATAAGATTTAAATATTGCTTAGTTATGAATGAGTATATTTTTATAAAAGTGTTAAATAGTTTAACAGTCTTTAAGCGATATAGCAATTTAGTACTTTCATTAACATAATAAAGTTCCGTTTTGTGCAAATAAAAACGTATTTGAATACTTCTTATACACTTAACTTTAATACCGTTTTACAGAACAAATAAAGTGTATGCCTAAATTGCAATATTAAAATTACAAATTCTTTAATTTACTATTATGTTAATAATTCGCCCAAATAGTTTTTGGAAAATTTCACACTCGAAACAAAATAGGTGATCAATATTTATTGTCTGATGGGCCAGTCAATGTATTGTAATAATAAATAATAGTTAAAAAACACGCTTTTATAGCTAACCGAACTAAAAAATAGAAAATAATTTTCACCTCATGATTGAATAATTCAATTTCAGAGTAAAAAGCGTGGGGTGCATTTTACCACTTTTCATAACTCTGCTCTCATAGAAAGTTGCCAATAGAATGATTGTGACATTTACTTTATCAAGCACCCCACGCTTTTCACTCTGAATTGAATTATTCTGTTAATAACTTAAACTTTATTATAATTTTATTTTGAGATGAAAATTATTTTCTATTTTTTAGTTCGGTTAGCTATAAAAGCGTGTTTTTTTAGTTTTTTTTAACTATTATTTATTTTTTAAGGATAATGGGAAACTGTTTTCAAATTATTGCATTGTCATCGGTCCTTGATACGTATGCAAAGTTTCAAATTAATCAGACTTCTGGAAACTGGTGAAAATTAAGCTCAAAGATTCCGTTACATGCAACCCAAGCTAATAAAAGCGTGTTAAAAATTATGGAAGTTTTTTTTTATCATTAAATTGTATAGGTACTTACAGTTGAGCAAATCGCGGATCTTTCAGATTTGCAGCAATGGATATGGTATTTCCAATAACAGCACGGACTTGAGTACTGGGGTCATATTTTGTCATTAATGCGAACTTTTGGAACATCTCAGGCGTAGGGAAAGCCAAGATAAGGTTTAAAAATGCAGCTACTCTAATTTCGTAAGGCTCAGCTGTGTTTACAAAGATACTGTAAAGCACATCTCGTACATATTCATTTTTAGAATTGGCTAGATTTTTAAGACTTACAACGAATTGTCGGCGAAGGTATTTGGAAATAGGAATTTTCCCTTCTAAGTAAGGTTCATAAACTTGCAAGATTTCTTTCCTAACTAAATTTCCGAAAGCTGTAATAAAAACTTGAGCCTTGTTGCTGTCATCACTTTCGACAGCTTGCTTTAGCTCCTTTGCGAAACGTGGAATGACCTCATTGACGACAAATGTATTATTGTCACTAAAGCGGCTTAGTCTGGAGGCAGCAAGAAAAGCAGAAGTGTTAAGGAACTTTTGTTCATAAACTTCAGGGACGAAGGCTAATTCAAAGAATTTAGGTGCAATATCAGTGGTTTCCGAAAAGCTGGCGGCCAAACTAGTTAAAACTTGACTAGCTTCTTCATTTTGAATTTTTTTAGTAAGAATCCAAGACTTGATTTCTTTGAAAGCTGCATCAGTATCAGCCTGTGCGACTGCATCTCGATAAATTATCCACATACTATTTTTCGCTACATTCTTGGACGCCTTTGCGACTTCAACGCTATTGGTCAATTGAGTCAATTGCTCTGAGTTCATGTACGAAATAATTTTGACAAGAACGTTGAATTTAGAAAGGAAGTTGGTTTTCGGTATGTTTCCAGTTTTCTGTAATAGTGGCGTAAGGTCTTGCAGAAGTTTTTGAGCATTGGCAACGTATTTTCCTTTTGGTGCAAACGCAGCTTCATCCCAGGTAAACAGAAGTGAATTTACGGGGCGTGATTCTTCAGGCTTTTTCCATTCAACTGCATTTTGATGATCAACAGATATCAGATAGAACTTAGTGTAAGTTTGAATTTCAGATGTTTGTTTTCCAAACAACAGAGGATTAACCAAAACGGAAGTGGTTGTTTCTGATTTGTAGATTGTGCCTTGCTTGCCGACAAGCAAACGAGCCTCAGAGGTGTGCTGAATAAATTGTTTCTCTTCATTTTCCGTTGCAAGTCCATACCATGCATATCCTTCAGGTACACCATAATTAATAGCCACACGCTGTTGGCATGAACCATAGTTTTTGACTTTAGTAACTTCAATAGGAGCCTCTTCGCTAGCGAATTGGGGTAATTCTCTGTGCCAGCTTGCAGAAACGGGTGAAACTGAATATAAAGTCTCACAGTCACCCGTGACATCAAGTTCAAACTTTTTGAAGAGTCCTTGGAATGTTTCCTTATCGTTGCTGTCAGAGTGAACCTGCGATAAATCTACTTGAAGGGAGCCGACTAAAGCTTTGATCAAGTTCTCCTGAGCAACAGAAATTGAAGTTGGTACATTTAGTGAGAGAATACGGCCTTCCTCAGTGAATATCTCAAAGGGCTGATCCATTTTCTCTATGGGTTTGTAGTTACCTTCAGGGATTTTGCCACTTTCAGCATCCTTTATTTGCGCGTATTGAGGATGTTCTAGTTTGGCAATCAGGTGACCTGGAGCAACCACGCGAACAACCAACTGGCCTTTAAAGGCGTTTCCATTGCTTAAACTATTTTCGAACTTGGTCCATGTGTACGAATCTACTTCGTAGCGGTATTCATTAGCGACTATCCAGGGCCATGCTGAACTCTGTTCGAGGAGAGGTCCTGCGGCAACGGCGGCTGTAAAAGAAATAAATATTAAGCAATCTAATCAAATACTATGTATTATTATAGAGAGGAAAGATTTGATTGGAGCCTATTCAATGTAATCGAACAAACAGTTCGATTACATTGCATAGGCTCCGGAACTATTGAACCAATTTCAAAAATTTTAGCAATTTTTTTTTTTTTTTTACTATTTCTAGCAGAGCTTTTAGGTCTACTAGCATTCTTGTTAACCCCTCGTGCTAAGCTAAAATGCTTGTGTTACGAGTGGGTTCACGTCGGTACTGCAATGGGTGGGGTTCGAACCTGCGACCTCAAGATCACAAGTCCGACGCCCTAGCCATTGGGCTACGGCCGCTTCATTGTAAAGCAACTCTAATCAGGAGTAACATAGGTTATATATTTATTAAGAAATAACCACAAAACAGGAGATACGCGGGAAGCTATTCATAAATATATTGAATTACTAGCTTCCCGCGCGCGGTTTCACTCGCATAACTCCCGCTCCCGTGGGACCTTCATAATTAAATATAGCCTATGTCACTCAGGACTATGTAGCTTTCCAGTGGTGTAAGAATTTTTGAAATCGACCCAGTTAATTTTTGAGTTTATTCATTACAAACATTAATACTAAATACATAATTAAACAGTTGTATTAAACAACTCAGTAATTGTATTGTACCTAAATGAGATCTTTCAGCAAGAAATTACACGATAGTATCTGCATCAGAAGTATCCGGTAGGTTTTGATTTATATTGAAATGTATGAATGATTACGTATACAGGTAATCCTAAAATTCAACACGTGTTCATTAAGTTTCGTGAAGTATTTATATAGGTGCTTAGAAATACTTCACGAAATTTAATGAAACAACATCATATGTAGGTAGGTACAGTAATTTTTGTTGAATTTTATTAAATATGTACTTATTAAAAACAACTAATGCCAACGACTTATTCCCAGCGGGGATTTCAATTTCTCCATACAAACTTTGGACTTTGAAACTTTAAGCTTTCGCCAACTAATTAACTATTGGTGTCCCAAATTTCTGGGCAATCTAATCAGTTAGTTGCGCTAAACACCTACAAAATAAAATGTAAAGAATAATAATTAATTTAATGTAATAAACAACAAAACTAACGACAATGTACATTTTTTTTTATTCCTTACTTCTACCTTTTTTTTACCGCAATAAGTTTCAGCTATGTAAATATTTTGACTTTCTCTAAAAGTAAGTAAACTATAAAAAAATGTGTAAAAAGGTTTGTAAAAAAAAATTTAAAAAATCCAGATTACAATATTTGTATGATCCATCAGCCGTATATCCCTTACGACGCCAATGGGAAGACATGGGGTGGTCTATTCTAAGCCGGACACCACACATCTATATATATAGAAAATATAAAAATATAGCTATATAGATATATACATAATCTAATATTAGAAAGAGAAAATATTGTTTTTTTTTGTGAATTAATCGTCGTAGGTTAGCGAAAAAAACAAAATAAATGATCAATGTAGTTTTAAAATAACAATAGCCGATATTATATAAAACAAAACCGGCCAAGTGCGAGTTGGATTCGCGCACCGAGGGCTACGTATACATATATCCGTCGGTATACTCTAAAGAGATAAGTCGCGGTCTTTGCGGTAACTACAATAATGTTTATAATTTTTTAAAGGCAATTATAAAATACGTATTTGAAAAAAAAATAAGTATTTGATATGAATTCCAACTTGATACCACCACGCGTTCATGAGGAAAGGGGTAGTAAGTTAAAAATTATTAATCTATACTATATAATATTATAAAGATTTGTATGTAAGTATGTTTGGCTCAATAAGTACTGGACCGATTTAAAAATTCTTTCACCATTTGAATGCTACATTATTACTGATTAATATAGGCTATATTTAATTATAAAGCTCCCACGGAAACGGGAGTTACACAGGTGAAACCGCGCGCGGGAGGCTAGTTATTTTTAATTCATAAAACCGATGTTCAATCACTTACATTCAAGTAAAGTTACATAATGAACAATTTACGTTTCACATCTACTAGATGTGAATACAGCATGCGTAGTGTTATTTTATTATGTAACTAAAAATGTAGGGCTTATGCCATTTTTCCTTTCTTTAGACGTTGCTTCGTACCAAATTTCAAGATTTTGAGTTCACCGAAAGTACCCTGTAGGTGCAGGTAGAAAATTTGCGACATAAGCGGCTGTATCTTTTGATTGTGTTGGCTAACATATTTGATTTTTTCACAGATCGGACAGTAAACCTGAGTATTTGGTATGAATTTCAGTTTGATACCTTCACGCGTTCTTGAGGAAAAGGGTCTCAACAGACAGACGCACAGAGAAACAAAGTGATCCTATAAAGGTTCCGATTTTTTCTTTTGAGGTAGGTACGGAATCCTAGAAATAGTTCAACATTAGAAACAAATTACAGATACTTTATTTTATAAAGAAATTAGCTAACACCACTAACGCACGTGAAACCGAAGGCAAGCTAGTAATAAAATATCCACTTAGAAATGGAAAGACTTACCGATGACCGCCGTTACTATCAAAAGCTTCATGGTCCGAACGCGCTGCCTTGAGGACTCCCAACTACAGTCGTCCACACACTACTAATCATACCCGCTTTGAAAATTAGTTTATATAGTTTTATCTGACGGATAAACTTTAAACCGGGGAACGATAATTTTTTTTACTCGCTAATCGGTATTTTGAGTACGATACAAGCTATCATTTTGTTATCGTTTTTTTGAACCCGGGATCACTACCCTGGCCTTTAGGAATTTTGATTATATTTCTATCTGCAACCAAAAAAATAAACACTGCTCTGTCTCCGAATACCTAAAAGTGAAATAGTGTGATAGTATTAGTCAGTTTGGTACTGTAAGAAGGATGCCATCAAAAACATACTTGTAAAAAAACCCAAGTCTCGTAACGCAGTTCTTTCACCGTAAAACGTTGTGGGATCTATGTAATACCAAGTCGGTTAATTTATTCAGTCCCTGCTTAAGGGACCTTCTGTCTTAAGCTACGTAATTTTCTCACCTAACAGAATCTTATTATGATCATATCAAAGTTCAACACTTTTATGTTATGAATATTAGATTAACTTGGCCATCGGATAAAATTAGAATGTATCTCACAAGAGCTTTTTGCAATGGCCAAGTCAATCTAATATTCATAACATAAAACTTTTGAACTTAGAGAAATTATTCTCTATGTCGCGGGTCAAAGTAACTTTTCCACAGAGACGAAGTCGCGGCCACAAGCTAATATGTACATAAGTAAATTTAAAGCTACCTAGTTAACATCAAACTGTGTAAAAAATATTTGATAAAATGATTATGCAAATATAGTTTGTGTCCGATGAATAAAACGTGGTGTGTATATACCTGCTATATCGCAGTAAGACTTGTTAGTTGCTTGGAAGAAAGTGAACGTGGTGTTTGTCCGGGGGGAATGCAAGAATGTTACGCATCTCCTCCGCTACTGCGGCGTTACCGCACGGACGGTAGGGTATGTGGGACTCGCCCTCTCCATAGCAGTGGAATGCTAATCATACCATGAGAGTAAAACACTAAAACCCCCGGTTACTCCTCCGACCACAATTGGTGAGGGGCCCAGGTACTGTTGCCTATCTGGGATATCCTATGGCAGCGTCCGCGACTCAAATGGGCCCAAATAACCAGTTTCAGGGATGCCAGAGTACACGGGATCCCTACTTCTCAAGGGGCCGCGGCCTCGTGAGACATGGCTCAAGCGGGCAAGCCACCTCCATCGGACGCTGTTATGGTTGTTAGTATCCTATCGTTCATAGCACACTTGCTTTTACATTCTATTGAGTTTTTTAGAGTACATTAAAAAAGTTTGTATTGTCAAAAACGCTTAGAAATTTAATATACTGGATAAGGATTCTTACATTTTCTATTTTTTCGCGCGATTTCCTTTTGTTTTTCGTTCATAAGAACTTCTTCTTGACAATAACAAACCCAACAAAAAAATAATTACCTAGCGAAATCCGTTCACACGTGCGATGACCAAGGGAAATAGTGAATCATTTATATATTTAGGTATATAGATAGACAAATTGTGTTATCATTACTTTTATTTGTTTCGTTGATAAAATATCTACAGTTCAAAAACTGAATCTCCTTTTCAGATAGGTATCAGCCCGTATAACGTCCACTGCTGAACATGGGCCTCCTCCCGAGGGAGTCTCTGTCTATTTGTCATAGTCACCACTCTTGGCAGGCGGGTTGCTGACGGCAGTATTATGTTGACACAAGGAAACGCTGCTGCCCGTTCCTTGATATACGATTATTATAGATGATATTAACGTGCTTTCCGAGGCACGGAGGGTAGTCTCTCAACCAACCAGATCCGGAAAGAAATTTAAGAATTTACACAAAGATTTCCTGTCCGGCGTGGGGATCGAACCCACGACCTCCGCGATTTAAAGCGAGCCAAATGCCGCTACTAGGTTGTCTCCTATTAATCTCCTAACAATAACTTATTACATACTGCAAACAATAATTTAATACTCAATCATGAGTATTTAGTGATAAGAAACGACAAAATTAGGCATAAATATTCAATTAAAATAGGATGTGATGTGATTTTACATTCTATTTTAATTAAATAATAGGTCTTTACCTATGAAATTGCCGTTTTGTGTGAAAAAAATGAAACGATTTTTTTTTCATGTATTTCTTATTTGTATTAATCGAAGTAATCACCCATGCAATCAATGCATCTTTGCCAACGCAGTGGCAGTTTATTGATGCCCTTCTTAAAGAAATCAGCTGGACGGGAGGCAACAAATTCTTCAAAGGCATTTTGTACAGCCTCTCGGGTATTAATATTTTCCCGCCAAGAAGTTATCCAAATTCTGGAAAAAGTAGTAGTCTATCGGCGCAAGGTCTGTTGAGTACGGTGGATGACGGAGAGCTTCCAACCCCAGTTGCAACTTGGAGACCGTCTGCTGTGCAGTATGAAGTCGCGCGTTGTCGTGCTGAGTCGTGCAGGAGCAGCGGAGACGAGCGATTGACCAATGCTGGTTGGAGATGTGTCAGCTTCTCCATCATTGTGTTCAGTTCTTCGCAGTAAATATCTGCAGTAATGCTCACCCCGTTAGGTAAGAAGCTGTGATGAATCACACCGGCGCTAGACCACCAAACAGTGACCATCACTTTTCTAGGGGTAAGTTTTCGTTTAGGGCATTGTTTTGGTGCTGAACCAGGATCCAACCAACTTGCTGAGCGCTTGCAGTTATCAAACAGAATCCATTTTTTATCGCAGGTAACAATGCGGTTCAAAATTCCTTCATTTGTGTGTCTTTTGAGCAGTTCAAGGCACGTCTCGACGCGTACTTCGCGCTGGCGATCATTGAGTTCGTAGGGCACCCATTTATCAAGCTTTTTTACCTTGCCAATTTGACGCAAATGGACCAATATTGTTTTGACGCTAACGTCGAAAGATGCTGCTAATTCAGCCGTAGATTGTGTATCATCAGCTTCCACAATCGCCTTTAATTCTTCATTGTCGACCCAAGTCTTCGGACGACGGCGAGGTTCATTTTTCAGGTCGAAATTTCCAGAATGGAAGCGAGCAAACCAATAACAGGTGGTGCGTTGGTTTGTAGTGTTAGCTCCGTAAGCGTCGTTGATGTTGCGTGCTGCTTGTGCCGCGTTGCTGCCACGACGGTACTCATATTCCATAATTACTCGATTTTTTAACGTATCCATGATGACGAAAATGATTGAAATCTAACACTAATCAATAAACAAATGACTACTTTTGGAAAAAAAAACATGTTTTTAAAATAAATTAATTTAAAATTAGAATTATTAGCCAAAAAAATTATTTTGATTTGAAATGGCCAGTACTGCAGAACGGCAATTTCATAGGTAAAGACCTAATATTAAAATTTAATAGTATGAAATAATTAATAAACAAAAAAAGATAAAACAAGCAAAAGAAGACGAAAACAAGAAACCCGGAGTTTCTTTTGGAGTTTCGTCTACGGGTCCACTTAAGTAGCTAGAAACCTGCATGTTAGCTAGGCTAGGGTCCTCGCCGGACAGACCGAGGAACGCGTTGGCGCCAGGGTACGGGCAGAATTACCTTGTAGGTATGTTATAACATAATACTGCGGTCACGAACCCGCCTGCCAAGCGTGGTAACGACTATGGCAAAAATCCGAGGGATGATTTTTCAGCAGTGGACGTTATGTTGATGGACAAATAGTTACTCTTCTTCTATCGAAGCTTACATATTATTATTACGGTTGTGACCATGCATCAGTACGTTGGTTTCACAGTTATTTCACGGACAGATTTCAATTTGTACAGCTGGATTGTGATGCAGATGGTGGGAGAAGGGCATCTACAGTAAGTCCAGTGACCAGGAGCGTTCCCCAAGGTTCAATCCTTGGACCTCTTCTTTTTATTTTGTACAGCTCTGATATCACCAAGAGCATTGTCAACTGTAGATATCACTTGTATGCTGACGATCTTCAATTGTATCTTCCATTTAAACCAGGACACAGTATGGAGGCTGTAAATAAAATTAATTATGATCTGAATGGCGTGTCAGACTGGGCTAATAGAAATTGTCTAGTTCTCAACCCAAACAAGTCCAAATTCCTTTTGATGGGTTCCTGGGAAGTCCTTGCTAAATGTTGGATCTCTGGCCGGTAATATATAAATAGTGGGCAGTCCCGTAGAACAAGTAGCAGAGGCCCGTAATTTGGGAGTCATATTTGATGGACAGCTTACATTTGAAGCCCATATCATGGAGGCAGTTAGAAACTGCTTCTATCGCTTGAAGATTTTATACCGAATTCGCCCCTACCTTAGTGAGGACATACGAATCATGCTGTGCGAGTCTCTAATTCTGTCCAAACTCAATTATGCCGACTCTGTATATGGCGCTTGTTTACTATCCAGAACTGAAAAGCTTATTCAAAGAGTTCAGAATGCTTGTGCCCGTTTTTGTTTTAACATCCCGCCAAGGTCTCACATAACTCCATACCTCAATAATGGAAATCTTATGTTAATGACAGCTAGGAGGAAGCTGCACTTTGCTACCATATTGTTTGGTGTAATATTATCCCAAAAACCTACATATCTGCATCGCAAGTTAAGTTGGGCTCGATATTATAATGAGCATAATACCAGAGCCTCAGCTTACCTCTTGGTAACGCCTCGCCATCGTACATCTGCATTCCGGGGATCTTTCACGTTTGCCGCAAGCCATATTTGGAACGTTTTATTGCCACCTCCTTTGAGAAACCTAAAATCCACAAAAACATTCCAGGATAAGTTGAAATTATACCTACTTTCTCAACAAAAACCTGCATAGTTAGTGAAACTTACCAGGAATTATGTCTGTATGGATTAGGAAGGTGGCAGTATGCTTTTATTTATTTTAGTTTTGCGGCGAAGGACACACACTACACTTAGTATAGCAGGAACTTTGGAACTGTAGATAAACTCACCACAAAATATACTCTAAACAATGTTCATACAAATATAAACTCCAATTCGGAACAAACACACATTACACTCACAACTATTTATTATTATAACACATCAAAATCATTGTAACGACGTATTCTTTTATTGATTCAAAACTTCTAAAAAGTTAGTATATTGCGTGACATAGTTTGCCGTGGATCTTTGAATTCCCGCCGTGCGTAGGGACGCTTCTTCGAGTGGCCGGGGTGCACAGACTAAAATTATTTTTTACCCGTTTAGTAATGAAATGTTACGATGCGTCCGGCTCCCGGCCGAAATCTTAACACTGATAATCTTGATTAATTTATTGATTTGATCAATTATTCACATGTTAACATTGTTTTATTTTTAATTATAGATTATATGTTGTTTGTATTGTTTGTAAATCAATTCGCCGTTATCTTTATTTAGTTATTTGGATTTTTATTTTTATTTTATTTCTTTCTGGTTTAATTTTTGTTGGTTATCTTCTCAACAAAAAATCAAGTTGATGAAATTTGTTTATTTATTTATTTGGCTCTACAATTAAAATTAGATAGAATATTAAATGGATGATAATAATAATTAAATATAATAATTTATGAATGCATTATTGCCAATTTTTATATATTATATGTTTTTATTTGACGTTTGGCATGCGTGGCGTCAAAACTGGGGCTGGCTAGAATACCAGCGCTGCGCAATGATCTTTTAGATTTTTGATGTAGCTTAATACTGAAGCCAGTTCCTATTTATGGTGCATATACCTACTTGTAATACTATTAATCTTTTTTTATGTTTTATTTCCTTGTATGTGCCGTAAATAAATGTATTTTCTTTCTTTCTTTCTTTCAAATACAAGTGTATGTAAATACCTAAGTGCTGAATACTTATCGTTTATCGTTCGAGATTAACGTAGAGGGCATGGAGAATTGGAACCGCCGTTATTTGCATTAAGCCTCTGTGGCGTAGCGGTGTAAGTATCGCTTTAAATCTCGCAGGTCGTGGGTTCGATACCCATGCCGGATGATCTTTGTGTAAATTCTAAGACTTATTTCCGGGTCTGGTTGGTTGAGGGACCCTCCCTGCCTCGGAAAGCACGCTAAGCCGTTGGTCCCTATTGCTATCATCATTATTAATATCTTGTTATCATTATCTATAATATTATACCAAGGAACGGGCAGCAGCGTTTCCTTGAGAATAACGAGTTCCGGTATTGCTGCGGTCCATGGTGTCGATTTTAAGCAGGATCTCTTTTATTTACTATCCTCTTTGCAAAATAGGTAGATACTCAATTTATTGGTAAATAATTCATGTTTACAAACATGTGAGTAACGTGACGGGTATGATTATAATGTTTTACAATTATATTTTGTATACAATGACTTTGCTAATGCTATTTATAGCAATAAACATTTTTCTGAAAACCGATACTAACCGATACCGATCTAACTTCGAATTAAAATAATAATCTTTTGTATTAATGACTTACCTATTGCTTACTGTTGCCACTTACAATTCATGGCACTCCTTTTCTATTTTTTCCGGGGGGAAATGTCTTTACGCATCCCTTCCACTGCTTCACCGTTCCCGCGCCGGCGAAGGGGTATGTGGGACTCGTCCTCTCCATAGCGGTAGTATGCTGATCATACCACGAGTAGAGGCTCTATACCACTAAAATCCCCACAGTGTACCCACTGTGGCAATCCGGGAAATCCTCCGGCGGCACCCACGGCCAGATTGGCGCCGCGAGCTCTCCTGGGCTTATGGACCATTTGCCCAGTTACAGAGATGCCCGGTGTACCAGGGCGCGCCTCATGGGTCGGCCTCGAAGTGAGTGGGGCCCATGTTCCCCACTCTACATTGATGACACTCCTGACACATTAGACAGTTGAACAAACCTTCCCTAAAAAAATATAAGTTAATTCCGCAATCGTTTGCCTTGAGCCCACAGGGGTCCCAGGGAACCCAGGGATTTTATATAAAAATGATGGACATTTATTAGATGACTCTTCTTTGAAACGAGCGAATCGATCGTTCTAATTTCGAGATCCAATTTATACATAAACCTCAAGCCGAATAACATTATAGAATAGATTTTTACGACAACCACTGATTGCCACTTCAACGAACTAATCCGTTGGGCTATGTCGGTAACCCGCGTTCTTCTACGTATCTCCTCATTTCTGATTCGATCTCGTAGAGAAACCCCGAGCATAGCCCTCTCCATAGCTCGTTGAGCGACTCTGAGCCTGTTCATAAGGCCTATAGTGAAGGACCACGTTTCAGATCCATAGGTCATCACTGGCAATACACACTGGTTAAAGACTTTCGTCATTATAAACCAATTATTATTATTAACCGACAAATAAAATTCATGCCTGTGCCGTGTGTTGTTTCAAAATATTATCATGTAAGCGATACACCAATTTTGACGAGGAAAGCTCAAAACATTGTTAAATGTTATAACTGTTGTATTTCTAATATGCTTAATTTTAATATTAGGAACATGTGACCACAGCCGCGTTCCTGTGGTTATGCTAGCAAACATTGAATAAAAAAGAGGGACTCATCTTGACCCATCTAGATGATTCCTTTCTATATGCACCAGATAATCCCCGGGGATAATCACACACATATTTATTGTGTATGCAATTTTATAATAATTCAGGAAAACCAGTGACTGTGTTGCAGCGCAGTTTGCAAACATTTTTGGTCTTACCTAAAAGTTGAAATACTAACAAATGCAACCAATAAATGGGTTTTTTATCTAGGTGAATACTTGAACCCAGAAGTATTCACCTAGATTGGTTTTATTGCGTCTGGAACCACCAGAATTGAATTGAAGGAAAAGGGGCCCGAGTTGCTGGAGCAGTCAAATCGTCGTGTTAGTTCAGACTCTATATTGATAGATGTAGAACCGTCTCAGAAAAAGAAATCTGCCGGTCCAGATACGCAGCGGCTGCTCGCTACCAAAGTTGGGATTAGGGATGTTGTTGCCATTAATAAACTAATCAGTGCCACTTCATTGTCGTCTGTCCTATCTACAAGCCGTGCAGCAAATTTTGCCATTGAATTTGCTGCACCTTTAACAAAATCGACTACTCATATAACTGTTTTAACTAGCTACTTAGAGAAGAAAAAACCGACCAAGAGCGTGTCGGGCACGCACATGAAAGGGTTCCGAACCCATACATATCTAAAATGCCTATTTTTTTAATTAATAAAGTGAAATTTCATTTTGTGGTCGTCTCCATACATTTTGTTAGGACGCCTGTAACTACATAAGTTGATCCAGTTGTATAAAAATAACTATCTATGATACCGAGAGTCCGCTATAGTTTTAGTTGAAAATACTTACTTAGAGGTAGGTATATATCACATTTTTTTCAGAATTATTTTAGTAATATTTTAAAGTTAAGGGGGCGCGCGCTCTAGTTTTAACTTTGTATTAGGTTATCTCGAGACTGGGAGGTTTCATCTACATAGTTCTAAGGCAATTTTTGCTGTTGCATTTCATGAGACCTTTCCAACGATACCCTACACGATGGGCTTAGTCGAATTAAATTTTTTTACTTCACTTTTCGTTGTATGGGGGTTGAATTTTTTTTTTCTATAATTTTAAAAAATCTAGTTTTTGATCTTTAGTATACATCTCTCCACCAATTTTCGTCACAATCGGTGCAGTGACGGCGGAACACGAGCCCGGACGGACAGACATGACGAAACTATAAGCGTGCCTTGTGAACTACGGAACCCTAAAAAATTATTTCTGGTCCCTTTTAATATTAAAAATATATTAGTAATTTGAAATGAAATATGCGTAACTTAATTTTCATTTCAAAGCAGCCTTAGCCCAAAGGTAGGGCGTCAGGCTAGTGATCTGGTTCGATCGTCTGGGACCCATTGCATCACCGACGTGAACCCACTCGTAACACAAGTATTTTAGCTTAGCAGGGGGGTCAACAAGTATACTAGTAGACTGCAAAACTCTGCTAGTAATGTAAAAAAATATACCTACCACAGAATATGTTAGTAAAATAAAATGTCGTCCGATATAACATCCATATACGGTATGTAGGTACAACTTCCGCGGAGCTGCGGTATAAAGGTGCAAGTTGGAAGCGGGCGACGTGAGGCGGCGGCGGACGACGTGTCGTGGCGACACTACTGGTTTGTATGCATTTCCATGAAATTCCCTTCGCAGTTAGCGACATGAAGCTAGCGACGCGTTTCATAGAAATACATACAAACCAGTAGTGTCGCCGCGACACGTCGTCAGCCGCCGCCTCACGTCGCCCGCTTCTAACTTGCACCTTTAGGCTCGCTTTAAATCTCTGAGGTCGTCAGTTCGATCCCTACGCTGGGCCATCAATCTTTGTGTCAATTCTAAGATTTATTTCCGGGTCTGGTAACTGGTCTGAGGAACTACCCTCTGTGCATCGGAAAGCACGTTAAGCCGTTGGTCCCCATTGTTATAACATCACCTAAATCAATCGTATATAAGGGAACGGGCATCAGCGTTTCCTTGTGTGTTACAACTTGATATTGCGGTCACCATCCCGCCTACGTGGTGATTTTGGCAAAACCCTCCCTTGGGAGGAGGCCCATGTTCAGCAGTGGACGTTATACGGGCGGATGATGATATGGTACTTAGGCATATGTAACCGTCTAAAAGGCAGTTATGACAAAAACGACTCTTTAATATATTAAGGCATTTATTTCGCAATTTTCTAGTTATATCATAACTATCTTACGCTATTTACTATGGTTATGTATTATTACTTAAAACATTATATTATGTACATATATATATGTGTGTGTGTGTGTGTATGTGAAGACATGTATTATTATTATTTCCATTTATTTTTATTGTTCAAAGTCCTAACTTTGATGAAATGGGATATTTAAATAATAAATATAGTCTATTTTCTTTTTTCTATAAGTTACAAACTCTTGTTGCCAGGGTTGTTCTTAAGGATGCTGGTGTATTTGGTGACAGGTTGGTAAGCCACCAGTTTAGCTTGCTTCTTCAGTTCCACAGTCTTAGGGTCGCTGAAGTCACCCTCCAAGGAGAATGACGCACCATAATATTGAGGAAGATCGACGATACCCCATGGAGTCAGGTAATCGTCTTCGGTTTGACCGCTGTTTTGTCCGCAGATACCCCTAGTGTAGGTACGGTGCTCATCGGTGAAGATGACCAGTCTCTGGTTGTCGTAGACAATGCGGATGCCTCCATTTTCAATGTCAAATACCTTGACTCCAGCAGCCAAGTCGTAGTACTGGAACAGAGGCTGTTCGGCCTTCTCATCCCAGTAAATGGTGAGAGGACCTTCGAGGGTCTTTTTAGCGTTGCTCTTGACGACAACAGATGTGGGCTTGATTTCAACCTCTAAGTCATTGCCATTGCCGGGCCTGAAAACAAACATTTTATAATTATAATCTCTGAATATAGGAACATCTTTGGGAATATCGTTATTTCACCATCTTTGCAATATACGTCTTGCTTTAAGTCTCGGAGGTCGTGGTTCCCTACGCCGGACAAGAATTCTTTGTGTAAATTCTAAGATTTATTTGCGGGTCTCTTTAGAAAACCCTCAGGATTACCCTTCGTGCCTCGGATATCACGTTAAGCCATTGGTCCTGACTGTTATAACATATTGTACACCAAGGAACGGGCAACAGCGTTTCCCTTTGTATTATGTCATAATAATGCGTTCACGAACCCGCCAACCAACCGTGTTGACTATAGCAAAAAACCCATTCTCTGTAGTAGGCCGCAGTGAGCGTTATACGGGCTGATGATGATGATCACCAGGCTTTAGTTGTAAGTTAGTCAATAATTATTAGACGACCAGAAATACAATAGCTGCAGCAATACCTCATATTATGATTTAAGGAACTAAACTTTAAACCAATTCACTTATAAGAAATGTATTTATAAACTATTCTAAACGAACATAAACAATTTGTGCATAATAAGTCCATTGATTGGTCTTTATTCTTATTCGCAATTAGCAATGTTGCGAAATTACGCATTATTGACATGCTTGATGTTATACTCACTTGTAGGAGATGTATACTTCTTCTTGATTTTCACTGGGTCTCCTAGCGAGGATGACCAGGTCGGCCCACTGTCCGAGGTGGTTGGCCTCATCTACCATTACGACGTGCCAGGAGCCGGACAGACTGTAGTCGTAGTTGCGGCCGCTGAATGTCTTCACCACGTTGTCATCAACAGTACAGAAAGCTGTTGGAACCCAGAAATTAAATGTTACAATTGCTTAGTAGAGTTAATATTTACTAGTGACGAAGACGATGATGTATTATACATATAAACCTTCCATTTAAATCAATCTTTAAAAAAAACCGTATCTAAATCCGTCGCGTAGTTTTAAAGATCTTAGCATACATGGGTACAGACAGACAGCGGGAATCGAATTTGTTTTATACTATGTAGTGATGGACATTTCATTCATGCTGACAAAGGAAATAAATTGAAATATTATCAATAAGTCGTAATCATGGCTTACGATGAATAACCACATTCATCGTAAGCCATGATTACGACTTATTGATAATATTTCAATTTATTTCCTTTCCAACCAATCGATCAACTTATTAAGTATAGAATATTTTATGCTTAAACATAAAACTTTATATAATCTGTAGTGTAACTTTTTTTGTAAAATAAAAGTCAGTAAAGTATACAAATTCATAACTTACGCATGTTTTGGTATCCAGTGAACCAATTGCGGGTACGTTCCCAGTGGCCGAGAGGTCCGGACAGAGCCATCGCGTACGGATAGTAAGCCATGCCTTCTACGTTCTTCACACGAAAAACTCCGAATTTAGACACGAACTCATAGTCTACATAACGGTCGTAGTAATATGCCTGTGCTTTAATGTCGATTGTACCACTTTGGCTGGCTCTTTCCAATGAAAACTCTTCTTCAAAGTCTGAGAACCAGCTTTTCAATAGATCGTAAACATAAATGAACACATAATTGTTGACGTAATTTTCATTGTAAGTAACTGTTCCCTCGAAAAAGTCTGGGGCGTGAGCCTTGGTGATAACCTTGTAGCAATCTTTCTGGTAGAAGTTTTTCTTGCTGCTCTCCAGCAGACAAGTCTTGGCTTTAGGATCGTTTAAAAGTTGTGCTTTATATTCTTCAGAACGCTCACCGTATCCTTTGAGGTTGATGTTTGACGCATTACCGTATTTCAAGTCAGCCTCGTAAGTAACTTTAATGTCATTCTTCAAAACTTCTTCAAAGTTTAGTGGGAACATCCTAGGTTTGTTGACTTTGAAAACAAAGTTAACTTGGTCATTAGCAAGGAAAAAGAATGCTCCTTGGAATTCGGAATCAATTTGACTTTCGGCTAGTGCACTGGTAAACACATACTTAAACTCCTTTGGACCTTGGAAAACAGCACTAACGTCAATGACATTAACTTCAGCAGACGTTAAGCCTCGAGCGGCACGTTTCGCAACTTCCTTCCAGCGATTTTGACTGTTTACAATGGTATCGTCAATAGCAGCAGCAGGTCCCCATTTTTCAGTTTCAGTCTGATCGAAAAGTTTGTCTAAAACAAAAATTTAATTAAGGCTATGACTTAATCTCAGCAAATATAGAAATGGAAAATTCGTAGTAGATACTTACCAAAGAAGAAGTTCAAACTGAGCACTTTATTAGTAGTCTCTCCAAGATATCTAAAGTTGTACAAAGTTAAAGCAACGTCCTTCTGGTACAACAAATATCCAACATCGGATAGTACATCGCCTTCGAATAAGTTATCAAGCCGTTTGAAATCAGAAGAGTAAGAAAATCCTTGTAACTGGTAGAACATGCCAGTCAAATATCCAAACTTTTGATCAGTGGAGATTACTTTAATAGGTCTCTCAATTAGCTTGGTAGTAGGGTCTTGTAACACGGCAACAAGAGAACCTTTAACTTGTTTAGATGTGTATGGTGTCACACTTAAGTGCACGAGGTTGATGTCATCTTCTGGGCGCAACAAGCTAAACTTTAAGTTGAAATCATTCACCTTGACAAGGTCAGCATCAATTTTCAGTGGAGCATAAATTTGGAATTTATTAATTACACCGGAGTTGATGAATTTGTTTCCCAAAGTGTCCATAAATCCAACGCGTCCATCTAGATTTCTGCTATAAGTAATTTCTATTTCATTTTCTAAAGTTCCAGATGGACCATCTTCCTTAGTGACGAATTTTACTTTTGATTGACCTTGTGCGATGATTACAATTGGTTCGTTGTACTTGTAAACGAAAGGTAGACCAGTGATAAGCGGAAATACTACAAACACTTGCTTTTGATTCAACACTCTGCTGTAATAGTAGTTGTTACCATTGATTAGCTGTTTCCAGTTCTTTATAAGTTCGAAAATGAAAGATTTCATGTCAGCTTCGTTAAAAGTAAGAAGTATCTGTTGGTTTAAGTTTTCAATGAAAAATTCGCCGTTTAAAGCATCACGAGCATCGAGCTTGATGTTAAGGAGTTCTGCAATCTTCTTAGCAGAAAACTTAAATTCAGCATTGTTTTTAGTGGGTGCGTATAACGTTTCCTTGAAGTATTCAAAAAGTTGCTGTACGTTAGAAAGGGAGAAAGTCACCTGAAAAAATAAATAAGATTAGAATCTATTTACAACTTTAGGTGGTAAATTCATCAAGAATTTTATCAACAAATCGAACTATTGAAATAAATCCAAAATATTTCTAATCAAAGGTAATCCTTTGGTTGATGAAAAACTATATTCTTAAATTTATTTTCATAGTAAGGCTTAATTTAGATATAAAAATTAAGTATTAACTAACTGCGGGCCATGGCTATGTCCGCGTAAGATTAGGATTTTATAAGCTATCTAACGATTAACAATGCAGTAAATATAACAAGTCCCGTCTAAATCGGTTCTACCGTTTTAGATATTAGGCGAAATACACGATAAAACAAATAGGCAGACATAATAAAAAACCGATATTATGCATTATAAAGTTAGAAAGAATTAAACATCTACCTAATTCAGCACAACACGCAAGATTTTATAAAATACAAATTAAATAAAAATAAACCAAAAAGAAACAACAACGGGTAACCCTGAATGTTTTGTCAAAAGGTCGCCTAACCTTGGTATTTATTTGTAAATAATATATTTTTGCAATATACCGATTATTTTATATAAAAGAACAATAACTTACCTCATTTTCTTCAGAGAAGGCAGTGCTTCTAGACCTCAAAGCTGTACGCTGATATTTGGGCAGAATGTTATCTTCACTACCAATGAACGACAATTCTCTTAAGAAACTGAGTTCTTCATCACCTGTGTACACATCGATAAGGGAGTCTGTGGAGTAGCGGTAGCCAAATTTCTCTTTAACAACGAGGTCTAAGACAGACTTAGCATTTTTGGAGCTGAAAAAATATCACGATTAAATTTAAAATTCAACATTTTGTTTTGTTTATTATTTCAGGTCTCTACGATTAGTGGCTAGCCTATCCATTGATCAATTCATGAGTCATTTCGGACTACGATTGATTAATAAAGATAATAGACAAAGAGACTTGGTTACTAAGGTATAAAATTAATCACTTACAGCTCTGCGAATCGTGGATCCTTAAGTTTTGAAGCAAAACTAATGGTGTTTGCAAGCACAGCACGTACTTGGTCGCTAGGGTCATCGTTAGTCATCTTAGCAAAGACTATGAACATCTCTGAGGTTGGGAAGGCTAAGAAAATATTCAAAGCGGCGGCTACTCTGATTTCATAAGGTTCAGCTGTGTTAGTTATGATAGAGAAAAGAACGGCACGCACGTATTCATTCTTCATGTTCGCGAGATTTTTAAGGCTTATAATCATTTGCCGGCGGAGATATTGAGATACAGGGATTTTGCCTTCTAGGTAAGGAGCATAGACCGTCAGGATTTCAGGTTGAACTGTATTTCCCAGCACTTTGATAAATACTTGAGCTTTGTTGCTGTCTCCGCTTTCAATTGCCACTTTCAATTCTTGTGCAAAACGTGGAAGGGCTTCATTAACAATGAATGCCTTGTTTTTACTGTAACGGATCATTTTGGAAGCAGCGAGAAAAGCACTTGTGTTCAAAGCTTTTTGTTCATAGACTTCATTAGAGAAAGCTAAGTTGAAGAATTCAGGTGCCATATCTGTGGTTTCCCAAAAACTGCCTGCGAGGCCGGACAACACCTCTCCAGCTTCTGTGCCTTCGATTTTCTTTTCCAAAATCCAGGATTTGATTTCTTTGAAGGCCTCAATAGTACCAGCTTGTACAACGGCATCGCGATATACAGTCCACATATTCATTTTCGCTACATTTTTAGAAGACTTAGCAATTTCTATGCTTTGAGTTAATACTTTAAGTTGGTCCAATTTCAAAGAAGCAATGATGTCTACAAGAACATTGAATTTGGAAAGAAAGTCGGTTTTAGGCAGATTACCAGGGTTTTTAAGCAATGGAGTGATGCCTTGCAGAAGTTTTTGAGCGTCGGCCACGTTCTTTTCGCTTTCGGTAACGAAGGTGGTCTCAGATAATGTGTACAGAAGAGATGTAAGTGTACGTGTTTCCTCAGTTTTTTTCCATTCCTGCACATTTGAAGTACCAACAGAAAGAAGATCAAATTTGATGAAAGTTTTGACTTCAGCCTTTTGTTTTCCAAACAGTAGAGGGCTAACTGAAACTAAGCCAGTGATTTCTGATTTATAAATTGTGCCTTGTTTGCCAACTAGAAGCCGGGATTCAGAAGTCTGTTTAATGATCTGTTTCTCATCATAATCAGATACACCAAAAGTGAACGATGCGCGGTCTTGACATACATTGTAATTTTTCACTTTGACTATAGTGATAGGATCTTCTTCGGCAGTGAAGAGAGGCAACTCACGACGCCACTCAGCTGAAGTAGGAGTAACGGAATACAAAGTCTCACAGTTACCAGTGACGTCAGATTCAAGTTTTTTGAATTGCCCTTGGTAAGCTTCCTTGTTATAACTGTTAGGGTAATCGTGAACGTATCCAAAAGAAGATAAATCAACTTGAAGAGCGCTAACTAACGATTTTAACAAGTTTTCGTATGAAACAGAAAATGAGGTTGGTATATTGAGCGAAACAACACGACCTTCTTCTACGAAAATCTCAAAAGGTTGGTCAATGCCTTCTACGGGTTTGTAGTTAGACTCAGGTGTCAATTCACCCTTAACGTCGTTGACTTCGGCGTACTTAGGGTATTCCAGTTTGCCAACAAGTAGACCGGGAGCAATAACGCGTACGACGAATTCTCCTTTGAAGGTGTTGCCATTGCTCAAGCTGTCTTCAAACTTGATCCAGGTGTATGAGTTTACTTCATAACGGTATTCTTTGCCAGATTGCCAGGGCCATCCTTGTTGGTAGTCAAGGACAGGGCTCGCTGCGACGGCGGCTAAAAAATAACAATTAGGCAACCTTCATTTTCCATGTTTTTGGTCGAAAATCATCTATTTTATAGTTTTACTCTTGTAATTATAAATAATTATGATTTTGTTACTGTTTAAGATGGTATAACTAAGAAATAAAAAAAGGTTGATTTATGGGGATAATTTGGATTTAAAAAAAATATGAGTGTTAACTTAATTAAATTAACCTGCGAATTAAATGGCAAATAGGTACCACAATAACACAATGGAAATAGAGATAACTGAACTTACCGAGAATCGCCGTCAAAATAACAAGCTTCATAATCCGAGTCGTTACTATGGTCGTGTGTATGTCTCGAGAGCACATACACTTCTGAACATTTTGTCCAAAATTAGGTTTCTATATATATTAATTTGGCGTGAACTGTACCTGAACTCTGGAGATATGCTTTCGTGATTGCGTTTCTTATCGGGAGCTTGGAATATTTTGTTCGGCATTTTTTTATCGGAATAGAATTTGATAAACAATGCTTCAATTAATTAAACATAACTCCTGTATGTGACAGCAGAAATGCATACGACGTTGTTGATAATTTGACGATATTCAGTTTATAATCCGCGTACAACACAAAAGGTTCACCATTTTTTTTCGAAGTTTTTTTCAGTTTTTATATGATTCGAAAAAGTCTTATAGCGAGAATTATTGTAACCTACATATAATATGTATGATTCTAACCGGTAGTTTCGATGTAAAGTCCCACTTAATGTAAGAAATGATAATGGAATAGAAAGTGCACCTATGTATGTGCACATAATTGTGTTTTATATTATTTTTTTGGATTTGGAGGCATCTTTCCGTGTATGGCTGGTAGAAGGACTACCCTCCGTGTCTCGGAAACCAGAGTCACAGTTGTCATAACATCACCTACGACAATGGTATACCAGGTAACGTGCAGCGAACCTATTTGAACACCTTTTTATTTTTGCATGTTAAAAATATCCCAAAAATGAATCTTAATACTACAATTAAAATCTGTCTAAAATATGAATCTTTCCTGATTGGCAGGAAGACCGAATAACTAGAGACCGAATATTGTAGTACCATGAGTTTTTGCTTACTAAAGTTAAGCCTAATTTAGTTAAATAAAAACAAAAAAGAAAAAGCCCAAGAGTTAGTTTAAGGCATAAAAATTATGAAATAAACTATGTGTATTAATTTAGACAATGATTTTGATTAAACTCACAACACCTTACATTAATGAATAAATTATATTTATACAACTTAAAGTAGCTAATTTAAAGCTACTTTAAGTTATAGCTATTCTAAATATATACTACTTGGCGAGGTTCCTAGAATACTCGTAGCATAAATAAAATAAACAAAATGTAATAATAACTAATTTAAAGTAGTAACCCTCATATATAATACTAGAACTTAGTTCTCAAAAAATGGTTTCTTTATTTAAAATCAGGTTTAAATGATTTTTTACAATTGTATTTTATAAGCCAAACATCTGTTTTAAAGGCACTGCTACCTTTTCTAGTGGATCGAGAAATAAACTTACTAAGCTGTTTTGGCCAATATTATAATTTAAAAGTTCCTATATTACTTTTTTAGTTGCATCCATAGCAGCATTTGTTATATATGGAGTATGGACCTAATATAAAGTAAGTGGTATGCTTAAATCATAGCAAGTGGAAGGTAGTGGCTTCTGCGCAGGTACCAAATGAGAGGCGTGAATGCATGTATGTATTAAGTATGTTTTATAACAATTTTATCAATTTGCAGTTTTTATTTTATTTATGTCTCATATACCTTCAAAGAGTCATTGCCAAAGTCACCACGCTTGGCAGGGAGGGTTAGTAAATATAATATTCAGCATAGTATTATACATAGATGAGCGATGCTGCCCGTTCCCTGGTATGCCATTGTCATAGATAATCGGCACCTGCTTTCCGAGGCATGGACGGTAGTCCCTGAACCAACCTGGAAATAAACCTTCGTTTTCATACAAAGATTTATACAGGGCAGCGCGGAAGCTGACTAAGATCTAAGGTGAAATTTATATATATATATATATATATATATATATATATATATATATATATATATATATATATATATATATATATATATAGTATACCACTAGGATACGGAGTTTGTCGTGTTATTTTATTGATATTATAGGTACTAGCTGCTGCTAGGTGTCCGCGGTTTTACTCGCATTGGACTGCCTCTCTGCTCCATAGTAGAGTTGGGTGATAAATAACGTCACAGTGAAAAAATCACTGCGATCCGCTGACTAAAGTGATCACTGTGATCTTTCAAGAGGGAACTACGTTCCAAAGTAACGTGTGTCGTTCCGTGTCACAGCAATTGCGCGGCAAGTCTCTCTCCCTCTTGTATCTTGTATTTAAACTTTTAAGATGGTAGAAAAGTGAAAACCATTGCCGAATGACAACCTTTAATTGCATCGTGTACCCAATCGTGATCGAAGTGACAACTGTGACGATAACTACCTAAATGAGAGGAACTTGTAACCTCGGAAGCATGTATTTGTGATATGAGTGACCGACGTGACAAAGTTGGAGTCACTGGAACGACGGTCACGGTGACGGAAAAGTAACAATTTTGCACTCCTCTACTCCATAGCGTGATGACTATATGGTAATCTAGCTTACAAACCTTAGATATCTATATGATAGGTCTTGCGCGCTTAACTAGATACCGCAGTCGTTTAAAGCAATTCAATATTGTAGTGTGTATAAGACACTGTACCGATGGTATTTGCTCCCGATGCCCTTTTATAGGGTTACGTACCCGAAGGGTAAAAACGGGACCCTATTACTAAGACTTCGCCGTCTGTCTGTCACCAGGCTGTATCTCAAGAACCGCGATAGCTAGACAGCTGAAATTTTCACAGATAATGTATTTCTATTGCCGGTATAACAACAAATACTAAAAATAAAATAAATATTAAAGGTACCTCCTATACAACAAACGTGACTTCTTGCTCTTTTTTGGTCGATAAGTATCAATATTGGCAACAAGTAGACCCTTGAAAATAGTACGGAACCCTTCTTGCGTGAGTCCGACTCGCACTTGGCCGGTTTTTACACAAACTGGCATATTACTTTGATCATAAGCAAAATTTGATCAAACATGTGACACATATTCCTTGCCCAGAGCGTGACTTGCTCAGGTACGCCGATTTTGGCGTACTTTTTTTGCCGCATTTGTCAACTACGAAGGCGGTATTCCATCGAGCGCGCCAGACCAATCAAAAATTGGAAGTAAGTAAATCCGTTTTGTAGGTTTGACGTGAAAGATTAACAAACATCCATCCCTACATACTTTCGTGTTAATAATATTAGTAGAAAGAAACTTCTTATCATAAATACTACGTATTTTGGATTTTTATAATCAGTTTGTAGTTCATTGAGGTTAACTCTACGATGTTTTTCGAAAAATTATCAAGTAGGTAAAATAAATGGTCAGTTTTTTTTAAAATATGGCGTAATATATTAATTGTAAGTTATTCATATTATTAGGTATGTTCATAACCACGTGGCTACACGTGATATCGCACGTGACATTTTTTTATTGAAACGTATTTTTAAACATAAAGGATTTTTCTTAATTGTGAAGGTGAATTGTGAGGTTTTTTGCCATAGTCAACACGCTTGGCAGGCGGATTGGTGTGTTGGCAGTGTGATGCTGTACAATACACAGGGGAAACGCTGCTGCCCGTTCCCTGGTTTGCATGTTATATATATATATGATGTTGTAACAATGGGGACCAACGGCTTAACGTGCTTTCCGAGGCACGGACCAAGCAGACCCGGAAAGAAATCTTAGAATTTACACAAAGATTTCTTATCCAGAGTGAAGATCGACCCCATGACCTCCGAGATTTAAAACGAGCCAAATACCGCTACGCTACGGAGGCTGTCTTTAATAAAATAATATAATATTAGTATATATATATATCCTCTCGCACGATTCGGCCACGGTGGCCCACCCCTACGGAGATTAGCCAACTACTTAGGACATTTTATAGTGCATAAGAATGTGCGCAAACAAATACAAATACAATTTCCTTTACTTCCTAAATTCTGTGGGTCTACTGACACGACCAGGTAAGATCAGGCTTAGGAGCGACAGTAACGTGCTCTCCGAGGCTCATGTGAAACCGCCAACATCCAGACTTCGGGCTTGTGACTTCTTAGATTTTTCTAAATATTAATTTTCTTGTAGATACCTACCTAACACGACAACCCGGAGGTTGTCATGTTAGGTAACTATGCTACGGAAGCGTACCGGTATTTCGCTCGCTTTAAATCTTGGAGGTCGTGGGTTCGATCCCCACGCCGGACAGGAAATCTTTGTGTAAATTCTAAGATTTATTTCCGGGTCTGGTTGGTTGAGAGACTACCCCCCGTGCCCCGGAAAGCACGTAAAGCCGTTGGTCCCGATTGTTATAACATCATTTATAACCCGCCTGCGAACAGTGGTGAGGGTGACTATGGCAAATACGTTATACGGGCTGACGATGTGATGTTAGGTACCTAACATGTTTTTTTGCCCGACCTTGGGATGGAAGCCGAGACTTACTAGTTACAGTCGAGTATATTTTTGCTAGAGCTAAAACGGGGCAGTTTTTAAATAAATTAGCCACGAGGCTCTGCTACTTCACCGCGCATAATTCCAACGAGACAGTCAAGGTCACATCTTCATATCTTTATTCATAATTAGACACATTTAATATTCTCTTTGTTTCTTTCCTACCACCATTTCTGGGCATAACTCTGAGAAGATCTGCCAAGTAACTCAGAGGGATCCTTTTTTTATAAATTCAAATTTATTTATTTGTAAAAATGGGTTTGTACATTGGTGGTTTTATATAATAAAACGAAGTTTCACACATTTGTCATACTTACATCATGACATACTTTATTTGCTTAAATACTAAGTATATTTAAAACATAGAAATTTAATTAGAATGTCATCAATCTAAAAACATATATTATTATTATTCTGAAATCAGTGCTATGCAATAACTTTTGCAGTATTTCAGCAAAGCAAGTTACTATCAAGCCGTTATGTCGATTACACGCAGTACTAAATAAAATAATAGGGAAATCGCACATCAGCCAAATTATAAATAAAACAAACATAAATTGTTACTTATTTTTAATAATATTTGAGCATTAAAACGTAAAATTAATAAGACAGTATCTGTCTACAAAACTTGTTTAACTTATCATATAACATATAAAAAATATGAGCAAATAAAGAGATCTCAAAATGGAAAATACTTATGTTATTCTAAAATGAGAATCTTTGGAAAGCATGTATTTGTACATTTCGCTTCATCAACCACTTATCACTACTTAAAAATATTAGCATATCAGAATTAACCAATTGAAAATAAATTGACTAAAAACTTCAGATTCTCCCGAGCTGATCTTACTTATTGTCGTTTTGTACTGTATACTATATCAGCTCATTTACGTCCACTGTAGGACATCCTTAGGCCCTCTCTTAACAGACGATATCGAATGATCGAATCCGGATGTTTTATTACTCTATTTGATGATATTTTATTCATCCCACCCCACTACAGGCAAGAGGTAGGATTAAGGACCGCCCTAATCCTACCTATTCCCTTACAAACTACTTGTATGGTACGAACTGTTATTGGGACCAAATGTGAACAGGACTAACCGCAAATGGACCAACCGCGAATGGGACCAAGTGCGACCATTTGCGAACGGAGGACGAATTCGAATGGGACAAAATGCGCATAACCCAAACCAAGGTCCCTCAACGGTGTCCTGGCTAGCCAAAGAGGAGACCCATGTTCAGCAGTGGACTTCAACCATAAATCGTCACAAGTGGTTTTCACAAGTTGTCAAAAGTTGGTGTTTTTGAATTAGCAGGCAATAGTTGAGGAAAATTATCTTTCTTTTTCCAATAATATGTAGGATGTTTAGTATCATGTGTTGCGTTAAATGCAATATCTTTCCTTCTATTAATATTATATTAATATTGGCCACTTTTCCCATTTATTCGTTGATAAGCTTCAATATTTTTCTAAACTTAAAATTACTTATTGTATATACAATTAAATTATATCTAATTGAGCAAATATAGGTGCAAATGGAATATTAACCCTAACAAATACAACATGGTTCTAAAATACACTTCTTAAACTTATGGTCTTTCAAAAGAGATCTACAATTTCGTATAGATGCTTAAAATCTAAATTTTTGGTACCACCTCTTTGTACAAACTTTTTAATATTTATCTATAATTATTAAATATTTAACTAAAATTAATTATTATTGTTACTTTAACCACATTAAGAAACAATACGAAGCGAAACCTATAATTTGAGCCATTCATAGCGTGGAGCAATGTGATTGACAGCTAGTTACAATAATAATTCACGAACATAATTTTTCAAGTTTTGTTTCTTAGTTGTATATAGTTCAGCTGATAAAGAGCTATGAAATTCAAATTTTTAATTTAAAATATAAATTAAAAATGTGGTTGAATTTTCAAAATTCTGAAATTTGTCTGATTACAGAAAAGCGGTTTGGTTCTTTAGTCATTTATTGGAAGCGAAATTATGTTATTTAATGTAATCATGGAATAATTTAAAATTTAAAATAAATAATCAAACTTATATAATGTGGAATACTTGGAAAAAATCCTGCATAAAAATACTAACTAAATTTATATTTCGTGTTTATAACACAAACCTACATACCTATATCTAAATAATACGTCTACCTGATGAACATTTGAGCCAATTACATTCCTTCAGTCTTTTACATGAGTTTCAATTGTCGAATTACATAACAATATGTACATCATTAAAAATAATGTCGTTTGTAATTTGCACTAAGAATCTTATCTTCATTTCTATGACATTAAACTAAATATAATACAAAACAAATCTATCTTTCCAGATAGTCAACGTTGTAATATGTTGATAAGTAGAACTTTGATCTTTATCAGAAAATAAACTAATAATTTCTGTTATTTGATTTTTCATTCTGCCAAATTTCCAATCCAATACGTGGTTTGTCTTAATTAGAAACGTTTTCAAGATATCTATTCAAAGTTTTTTATGATGTGCATGGGTTATTAATTTATTTATGAAGACCTTTATTATTATATTTTTTTCTCAATTATTATATATTCAACAAAATTATCTTTTTTTCTAGTATTTTGGTATTCATTTTTTAATTCGTGCAAATAGTATCAACATTCCAAAAACTATCCTTTTCTCCATTTACTATCAAATGATAAATAAGAATCAGTTTTACTTCCTCCAAAAGGAATTCAACTGACAAATTAACTGCTGTCAAAATGGAAAGCCAAAACATTTAGTAGATTGTAATGTAAGTTCACAAAATGAAGTTACTTCAAAAGATCTTTTGTCTCAAAGTTTTTGCAATCTTGGCACTGTCAACTTATCTCGTATGCACCTCAGTGTAGTCAATTTAGCTGGAGAACTGGGCACGGTTTGTTCATGATCAGGTTTCCTCATAGGTCTGGTTGGAGGTATGCAAGTTCTGGGTACACTGGCGATGTGGGGATGAGTTTTGACGTGCTTCCGAAGAGACGATGGATCTGTGTAACGTTTGCCGCAACCTATCGCACCGCAAGCGTAGGGTCTCTGTAACAAATATTTGTTTTATTAGTTAATTTTATTGTTTGTCGGCAAAATAGCAAAAGAAATACTATTTTTTCGAAGAAATGGATGGTACGACAACTGAATTCTATTTTTTTTTTCCAGCTTCTATATGTTAAAACGTGAAGCAAAACCTATACACTTTTTTCGAAAGATGGACGGAGGAGTATGAAAGTTTGCACACTTATAGTTTATATAGAGAAGAAGTGCAAAGTTCTCATACTTTTTTAATTATGGTCGATTTTCGACCTCTGGGTAACCACTAGTATCATTAAATCCAAGAATACTTACAGCATTGAAATGTGTTCTCTGATGTTTGGCTCTGTCGGAAGAATTGGAGAAAGCTTTGCGACAGTGCGGCGCTGGACAGGCGTACGGTCGTTCGCCTGTGTGGGATCGGACGTGGATTTTCAGATTCTCGAGCCGGGAGAATGCTTTGCCGCAACCTGGGTGCTGTAGAATGAAAATAACATTAAATTATTTCTCATTTTCATTTTCAATATATAAAGCTTGTGTAACTACGGGGCATTAGTATATGGCTCTGAAAATCATACTTCAATACTAATTATGATAGATTTCTAGTACTTATTATACAATTGTATATTAATTGTATAATGTGTTTATAGATTTTATGTAATTGCTGTGTGTAAAACTTTCTTTCGTAAAAAAATTACACTATTTCACAATATATACAATTTCTGAAAACAGCGAATAATTTAAAAAATATGTTTACAAAAAATATTGTAAATATAAGCGATACTACAAATAGGTAACATTAGTATTAATTTTATGAGATCAGAAAATGTATGTATTGTGTAATAGTACAAAATAAGAATAAGTTACTGAATTATCTTGCTTAGTTGGTACGATTACACTTGAAGGCCGCGAAATTATACCTATAAGTTATCCCACTGTAAAATATTATGTTTCAATAGTAAAATATTTAGTTTTCATTGTTACGTTTCTTCGCATATTTTAAGTGAACAGTTAACAGCAATTACAACTGAAATCTAGGAGTCACTACAGCTTAAACAGTTTTTTACAAACTAAGCAACCTGCGCAACCGGGCGCTGGGACTTGGGCCTGGGCTCAGGGTGTTCGCTGGCGGAAGGATTTTGGGATTATTACTTTTAGTTGTTGATAGTTGGGTTTTGTGCAACTGTCACTCTATGTAACAATTCGCGGGCCTCTCGGACTTCAGGTCTACGAGGGCATCGGAAAGTTCTTTGCAACCTAACGGTCGGGCACGCGAGGGAGCACGCTTCGGGGCACTAACAGTGTTTGTGTAGCGGTGTTAGATTCTGTACTGCTAGTTGGTAAGTTGTGATCTCAACGTCCGGGTCGTCTTGGACGTCCCGAGGCCGACCGTGCTTACGATGCTTTGTGGACAAAGGCATATATTCGGACGCTACAGTTTAACTGTTTTAGATTATGTTGTACAGAAAGTAATACTTACATGACATCTATTAGGTTTATGTCCGGAATGAACGCGCATGTGTATGAGGAGCTTGTACCGCGCGTTGAATGGCCGCCGTTCCCGAGCACAGTCTCTCCATAAACAGCTAAATTCGTCTCCTAGAGGACAAGAAATTTGAACATTAGGATTTTGTTGTTACATACTTTCTTTCTCATTTTCAAAATTAACATAAAGATCAAGATGTATAAATTAAGCTTTTGCACAAATTACGTAATAATACCTACCATTTTTTATATTATAAAGTCCGAAAACATGGATAGGGAACCTTATGGAACCATGAACGCGATTTAAGAGGTGTCATTAACTTTTTGCCGGCTCTTTGCTCTAACAACTTTAATAATACATTTAAATAAAATCATTTAATTGTACAAGACAATATATTTAATACCTTTGTAAGTGTTGACATGTGCCCTCTCTATGTGCTCCACCAATAAATTTTGATTTCCATATCTTTCGTAACATTTTTCCCATAAACAGACACGTTCACCTGTAAAATAAAATGGCATGGTTATTTCAAAGGCTGTAAGAAAATTCTGTAACTTAAAATTTGCCATTAATAGAATTTCAATACTATACCTTGTACTTTGTCTTTATCGCCTTTCTTCGTATGTGTTATTTTATTTTCTACTACATGATTAACATTATTCTCAGCTTCCAAATTCAAATCAAAATCATCTAAATTAATAAATAAATCATCTTCATCGAAATTTTCAGAGTTATCGTCATAATAACTGGAGCTATGAACATCGCTCTCAATTGATTCGGAAACAGAAACTTTCCTTTCATTTCTATCAAAACTAAATTCGGTACAGCTTGTCGGCGTATCGGGCAATATGTATTTCCTCTCTTCAAGATTGTACAATATGTTATTAGGATAACTGTAATGTTCCAGGCTGTTGATAGGACCCATGTGTTGAACAGGCGTGGCGTTATTGAACACTTCCATTTGACTGTCATCAATGTTATAAGTATTACAATTATTACGTTTAGGCAACACCGTGTCAATTGGAGGTAGAAAATTCTTAGCTGGAGTAACTGAATTCAAATATTCTTCATTAAAATCTGGTGTCAGTCGGCATGATTCACCTTCTTCTCTACATAATTCATCTATCAATGATTCGTCGTCAATATAATCGGTAGTTCTTCCATATGTTTTACTTTCTTGTGCTTTATAAGAATCATTTTTGTAGTTTTTGTCTTCAAAATCTATGCTATCTAAATCTAATAGCACTTCTTTTATATTTTGTTCATTGATATTGCTGTCAATAACTTCATCTATAATTTCAAATTCAGTTGTGTTATTGGCCGGAGCATTCCAATTGCCTAGTACTTCAAAGTCAAAGCTTTCTTCGATTCCACATTTAAAGCTGTCGACTTTTTTACTTTTATTATTATTCTCTAATTCTAAATTAAACTGTGACATGTAATAAGCATGTAGGTCTGTGACGTTGTGATTTGATTCGTCGAACATTTCCGTGTCGTAGCAATTTAGCATATCGTATTGTGCCATCTTGCTAGGTTCATTTACCTAACAAAGTTCAGTAATCTCTATATAGAGGTGTTGACATGTGGTGTTTACTTGTAACTTTGCGCATATGGTTTTGCTATTATTATAAAAATAAACTTTCTCTGTGTACGATCACGCGTGGCCGGAGCATCTGCAAATTATAAATTTAATCGTCTCTTTAGAATTATTATTTGCTGGAACACGTGTTAGGAGGACTGACTTATCGCCTATTATTATTTCAGGAGGAAGCTTGCTCATCCAAGACTTTACTATATTTAAAAATAATACTCAATGGATAACTTTTTATTGAAATCACGCCTGTTTTATTTTTAAGTTATAGTCATACTTTTGATTCACATTGTGCTCATATGTAGGCATTGCGAAAATGATTGTTTTTTTTTATAATTGACAACTGGCGCAGATAAGACCACTGAATATAAGAGTGTGGACATTTTTGAAAAATATAATAAATGTTATGCAAATTGTAATGGTAATTTTCCACTTCATTGGAATATTTTCAGTTAATGAATAATGAAAACAAAATTAGATAGAATCCACTTAGAAGGACTTGATAGTGCTTTGCAAGTAAGTAGGTACCTACTGAGGCAAGTATTTTTATAATTCGCTTACTACAAACAGGACACATTAATCACACTATAGCAAGTTGCTATTAAGTAATATTATTAGGATGTACGTTTTTTTTTTTCGTTAATTGTGGTGTGGATTGACAGAAAAGCTGCTTGAGTAGTCAACTAAGTATTAAACGATATAATAAATATTTTAATAACTATACAGTGCTAATAATATTTTATCATAATAAATGCTTGAGTTTGTTTGTTTGCTTCAGCGCTATAATCTAAGGAACTACGGGACCGATTTGAAAGATTATTTCTTATGCTTTATTTAATTATGAAGTTCGCACGGAAAGTTCTGGAGTTACGAGAGTTACGCGAAATTTACGTTCTAAATATATTATTATTATCCTACCAATATTATAAACGCGAAAGTTTGTAAGTATGGATGAATGTTTGTTACTCTTTCACGCCAGAACCACTGAGCGGAATTGGTTGAAACCGTTTTGCACCGGGATAGGTTATACGCTGGATTAACATAAGGCTGCAAAACATCACGCTCCGACCCACTGGAGCAGAGTAACGCGGGTAAAACCGCGGGGAGCAGCAGGCGTATTATATAAAATTATCATTAAATTATTAATTAGAAAATGTAAATAACTTCTGTTATTCATTTTTTTATGACTAATAATATTGACTATTGTATATAAATTGTTATATTGTGATGTGACATGTAGTTATCACTACATGCCTAAACCTAAGTCATATCTAATAGGTATGTAACTCAAAAATTGATATACACAATACTCTAGAACTTAGTAACAAGCCATTTTTGATAACCCGCGATAAGACTTCAAAATCATAAGGAGTATTTGTTTTGTCGCTAACTGTAGATATTTTAAATTTATTAAGGCCAAATTTTTCGATTCTTAAATTAAAAAAAAAACAGGTATAAATTTTGATTTTGACATATTTTTTATGGAAGTTCTGGTAAAATTTAAATTTATTCGTCTGATCATATTATCTGACCATCGAAAAATCGACCCTTAATCCAACTTTAGTATCTTGTATGCATAGATACCCTAATCCATCTAAAAGGAATTGAAGGGATGACAATTTTAAACCTTATATTATGTAAAATAGTACCCTGACTTATAGACAAAGTACAGCCTAACCGTAAGACGTAGAAAGCTAACATTTGGGCAACAATTGTAAAAGAACATGACACGAAGACTAAAGAATGTTTCAAAATTCAACTCTCTAAGAGATACAACGAGAAATCCAATTTTATAAAAAGAAGTTAAAATCCATCCAAATTCGCAAGCAAAATTTACACTTTAACTAATCTTTGCGGAATAATATATAAAATGAATAGCGCTCTGTTTAATTAGAAGTCTCTATTTTTAAATAATAATTAAAATCAATTAGGTAATTTATTACATGATTCATACAGACGGTTAATTTACTTAGATTATAAATGATTTTTTATTTTTTATTAAATAAAACTTGTATCTACTTAAATTAAAATGTACATGTTATAATAAAATGATTTTGATGATGATGATTTTTTTTATTTTTCCTCGTATTTATTTTCCGAAGTAAATCTTTTATATAAGCTATTACGATGAGATGCGACGATATGAACACGATTGGGTAGAGCCGTTCCTAAGTTTTGTGCTTAGTAAGCTTACCTACATTATATTTTTGTAAGTAGAGTTAATAACTATTGGTGAAAATATATATTAAATTGAAATTATAAATATAACAGGTAATCGAATATTTAATTATTAAAAAAAAACTATAATTTTTGAGCAGATTTTTTTTCACTGTCATAACCGAGAGCAAGAATTTAATTTAATAAAAAAATCCTTGACGCAAATTTTCTTTAGCTTTTTTAATATTCAACTAAATTCAATAAATTTAAATATTTTAAAGTATTAAATCATTTTAAATAATATGTAATATTTCCTAATAATTGTTAAACAAAAAATGTAGATTTTAAATTTTAACATAAAATAACATGACAGTTAAAAACGCGCTAATTAAAGCTAGATAATATTAGTTCTTAAACAAAAGAAAAAAATAATACTCACAATTCAAAACTTATTCTAAAAACACTTTCACAAAAATGGCGCGAACTGTCAATGTGACACATAACCTAACTTTATAATTCCAACACGAGTGCACAACTCCACGTCATGGATAAGAATATTACGGGAGATGGCGGGATCAGGGATAACCTCTTCACTGGAACCATAAGACGCCATGGATATATTTAGTTATGGAAAGGGCACGACTTTACACATCAGACGGCGTTTCGTGCCCATATGACGGCATTGCCGATTGTCTGTTTTATGAAAGTAGTAATATTATAAAGAGGAAAGATTTGATTGTTTCTTTGTGTGATTGTTTGGATTAAATGTGTTCCAGAATTACTGAACCGATTAAAAAAAATCTTTTAGCATTATAAAGCTACATTTTCCAGTCTATTAACGTAGGCTTTATTTAATTATGAAGTTCCCACGGAAACGGGAAATACGCGGGTGAAGCACTGTTCGTTCGTTCTTTCTTCGGGAAGCTAATTACTTATAAGACAAGCCCCGTGGTTTGAAACACGTGAGCGTAACTACAGCTGTGCTACAATGATAGAATACAAGGTGTAACGGAAAGGGTATATACCTACATAGAAAGAGCAAGGCTTCTTTGGAACATAACAAACGAGCAAGGGTTTCAACTCAAAATAAAATAAAAAAGTCAGTATTATTTTGCAAACAAAAAATAAAAATGCGGAACCCTTTATTCAGAAATACCAGGAGTTAGAGGTTTATTTTTACTTGCAAATAGTTCGTTGACATCGATCAGCTGATTGAGTGCTAGTGATGTATTTATTTCAATTTGAAAAGTTTGGGTTCTGGTATCTATGAATTAAAAAAAATCATTACTTCCGGGCCTGTAGAGATAGTATTAAATAACCCTTGCCATATCGTTTGTTATCATCCAAAAAAGCCTTGCTCTTTCTATGTATATATATACCCGTTCCGTTACACCTTGTATAGAGAATTACTTGTTTGGCAATAAAAATCGTCTAACTGTTTCGGAAATAGGCTCCTAAAAACGAACATACCAATATATATAAATAAATAAAAATTTGGTAAATTAAAAAAAAAAAAAAAGATGTAATAATAATAATAATAATAATAATCGTTTATTTCAGAGACTTGCTCCATAGTTTGTTAGTAATACAACTTACGTAACTATGTTAGTACTTACTTTTAATAAAACAAACAAACAGAATAAAGTCTAAACTAAACAAACTATTCAATTCATGTATTTTCCTGCAGTATCAGACCCGTAGGTATGCATACGGGTCCAATATTCCAGGAAAACGGAATTTTAATTTTAATGGAATCACGCGTTACTTTGCCGAAATCCATATCAAATATCTAGAACATTAGATATTTTATTTTTAATTTAGAACTTATGAACATTAAAAAATGTATTTTTAGTAAAAATAAGTATATTTTTTATTCTTTCTTAATAAAATAAGTTGAAGTTTATTTTGGGCTTATAAAAATAGTAGCAAACTTCGCCTTAAATTATTTTAATTAGAAACAATATAACATATAGGTACTTGATTTCTATTTGTTTGTACATAAAGATAAACACGTAAAAGTATCTAGAGATAAAATAATAATTATGATTACATAAGTAAATAACAGAGATAGATGAGAAATCATTGCATAACATACGTACGAGGCTTAAACTAAGTTCCCGCGCGCTGTTTCAACCGCGTATCGCCTTTTCTCGTGGGAACTTCATCATATAAATATAGCTTATGTTACTCCTGGATAACGTAGCTTTCTAATGGCGTAAGAATCTTTGAAATCGGTCCAGTAGTTCCGAAGCCTATTTAATGGATACAATCAAATCATTCCTCTATATAATATTTATATAAATTACGTAGGTACTTACTGCATTACTGACCAATTTCTTAAATAACCGGACTGGCGAATACGGTAATTTGATGATTCTCGGTTCAATTCCCACCCGGAACAACAATTTGTGTGAACCAGGCAAATTTGTTCTTATACTGGGTGCGCTTTTTGTATGTAGAGTGCTCCGCAACATAGATATTTCTCATCTAATAATAATAGTTGTCTAAAAACAAAAATTATATATTGAAACATATTTGCCCTATAATTACTCGAAAGTACCTTATGTAAATCATATACAATCCTTGACCCCATAACAATCTCATTTATTCTCTATCCTATTCTAATGACTTATTTCGAAACTCAAAGTCAGGCCCGCGAACTGTAAAATATTGCGACTGTTGCATAAAAGTCATAAAAATCTCCTGAATAAAACGATATAGTCTTTAATTCCGCCAGACACCGCCATGAGCCCATAGGAGCTGCCCTCTTTGGCAGGTTCCTATTTTGTAAACCATTTAATAAGGCTAAAGCCTTGCTCACCCCATTGATGAGGCAAAATCTTCGTGGCTTTTCACATAAAATAAAATAACGAGTTGTCTCATCTATAATCTGTATATCCATTTCAGTCACATGTGCTTTCAAAGCTTCAATGTATTCCGCGATCCCTTGCTCCTGAAATTAATCTTAAGCGAGCCTATTCTTTAGGCAATAAAGTTCAAAATTGAACAACAATGATTATGGGGATTACATATTCTACTTCACGTGTTTTAATAAAAAAGAGTATATTAGTTTTATGATGTGATAGATATTGGTTTCATTGACAAATTGTAATAGAAGTATGTGAGAAATTGAGTTTCTTTAAGTATTTTTGAAAACAACGTTAAAATATTAAAAACGTTACGTTACGTTATCAGCCCATTTACGTCCACTGCTGAACATGGGCCTTCTCTTAACAGACCTTGGCAAGCCAGTTCGTTGAGGCATATTGTCATAATCACGACGCCTGGCAGGCAGATTTGTGGACGCAGTAAGATGGTGAGTACCTATCTTTGAGCTGATAGACTGTCCATCTATCACCCGATGGATGGGCGCCAACTACCAGTACAGAGACTGCAAGAAACTAGCACCACTACACAGCGATACCACTCTATCCGACCCGTCGGAGAAGAGTGCGCCCGCCAACGCGACGCGTCCCCCCTCTCCCTTCCGACCCTACAACCCTCTGATGCCCTCGTAGATCCGATGTCCGAGAGGCCCGCGAACTGTAAAGTATCGCTTAGTCCCTTAGTCGCCTCTTACTACCCATGGGCCTTATGGGGCCTTATCACTTTAAAGCTGGAAACTAATGATTTAATGACAAAAAACATTGTGATTGTAGTCATAGTCATGTGGCTATCACGGCATCACATAACTATCACTACATAGTATAAAACAAAGTCGCTTTCTCTGTCCCTATATCCCTATGTCCCTGTGTATGCTTAAATCTTTAAAACTACGCAACGGATTGTGATGCGGTTTTTTTTTAATAGATAGAGGGATTCAAGAGGAAGGTTTATATGTATAATACATCAGCATTGTACCCGCGCGGAGCCGGGGCGGGTCGCTAGTGGAAAATAAATTATAGTTTAAACAAAAATTAAAAAACACGCTTTATATAGAAAACCAAACTAAAAAATAAATTTTAATTAATAGGGTAAATAAGAGAAAAAATGATTTATTTAAAAAAATCGTGGGGTGCTTTTTAAGATATTATCGAAATGATAATATGGCCGTTTAAAGTGGGTCAAAAAAGCGCCCTAAGGAGTCGGTTACAAACAAACATACATACAAGTGAAGCTAATATAAAGCGTGTAAAAAGGTATTGTTTCCAACTTTAAGTCCTGTTAATTTTACCTATTTTCGAATATTATATATTTTTAAACTACTACTCGGGCAAAACGCCAAAACTTATAACATATTTTCTTGTCATAACGTATAGTGATTGATGTACCTTGTCTATATCCTAATTACCGGTCGTTTTGTTTGTCCGTAATGACATTTTGGCATTTTCCGGACAATACGACAGAAACTATAAACTAACTGACACATTTACTGATTAATTACTATTTGTAGTAATTATATCTACATTCTTTGGTCACCTTTGTTAAATCGAAAAGGATAACCTTCGTGGCGCAGCGATATAAGTGTCACTATAAGTCTCGGAGGTCGTGAGTTCGTTTCCCACGCCGGACAAGAAATCTTTCTAAGTAAGTAAGTAAGTTCTAATAAGTTTAGAGAACGCTCTCCGTGCCTCGGAAAGCACGTTCAGCTGTTGCGATTGTTATAACAAGTGTACCTACCACCAAGGAACGGGCAGCAGCATTGTTTGTTACAACTTAAGGCGACTATAGCTATCAATGACCTTGGCCGTCAGGGCGGGGCTTAGGCGCTATACCCGCGCGCACACCACTCCCCGCGCTAATCAAAGAATAGGCAGAAGCGCAGAAGTGCGCGCTATTCGGTCAGTATTATTGCCTACACGCTAAAGAATCTCAGAGACTCAGATATGCAAGGCCGCCCGGTATTATAGCAGAATAAAGTGCAGGGTTGGATGGATTTACTAACTACCGTATCAATCACAGATATAGATGACACAAGTATCACGATCTGTATGAAAACCAAGCGTGCCATTTTTTGAATACCTATTATGACGTCACAAGCACTATTTAGTGATGGCAAAATCAAATCTATTCAAAGACGCCGCCGCGTAAGGCAATAAAATAAAATTCCTGATAAAATTCCTGCCTTATATAAGGCAGTTAGGAATATATGTTTTTTACAAAATTGTTAGTATTTCGTAATGCTGGTGTATACTTCGACCTACTGACTACTGTCTGTGACTGTTTTTGTTGTTCAACTGTCTAAAATAAATTTCTTGAGTGGGCAAAGCTAAAAAAGTCACGAAACGGTACGATTATTTATTAAAATTGACTACATAAGAAGTACTTATATAATACAAAATCATTTTTATTTACTTTATGTACACACATAACATGAAAAAGAAAAATATTAAAATACAAGAAACATAGTACAAAGGTACCTACTGCTTATTTCCCAAATGAGTCCCAACACGATGGTTCTACGTAGTACCGTCACTAAGTTCCTATACCGACCTTCGGAGTCCACCATCAGGTAAGTGACATCATCAGTCACCAAGGTCTCCATGAGCCCTTTCAAATGAGTCCCAACACGATGGTTCTACGTAGTACCGTCACTAAGTTCCTATACCGACCTTCGGAGTCCACCATCAGGTAAGTGACATCATCAGTCACCAAGGTCTCCATGAGCCCTTTCAAATTAGTCCCAACACGATGGTTCTACGTAGTACCGTCACTAAGTTCCTATACCGACCTTCGGAGTCCACCATCAGGTAAGTGACATCATCAGTCACCAAGGTCTCCATGAGCCTTCTAAATGAGTCCAAACACGATGGTTCTACGTAGTACCGTCACTGAGATCCTATACCCACCTTCGGAGTCCACCATCAGGTAAGTGACATCATCAATCACCAAGGTCTCCATGAGCCCTTTCAAATGAGTCCCAACACGATGGTTCTACGTAGTACCGTCACTAAGATCCTATACCGACCTTCGGAGTCCACCATCAGGTAAGTGACATCATCAGTCACCAAGGTCTCCATGAGCCCTTTCAAATGAGTCCCAACACGATGGTTCTACGTAGTACCGTCACTATGATCCTATACCGACCTTCGGAGTCCACCATCAGGTAAGTGACATCATCAGTCACCAAGGTCTGCATGAGCCTTCTAAATGAGTCCAAACACGATGGTTCTACGTAGTACCGTCACTGAGATCCTATACCCACCTTCGGAGTCCACCATCAGGTAAGTGACATCATCAATCACCAAGGTCTCCATGAGCCTTTTAAATGAGTCCAAACACGATGGTTCTACGTATTACCGTCACTGAGATCCTATACCCACCTTCGGAGTCCACCATCAGGTAGGTGACATCATCCATTAGTCACCTAAGTCTCCATCCTTAATCGAACGAAATTCTCAAGATAGCTATAGCGAAAACGATAAAAAATAAGCACCATGAAAATAATTTATTTAGTGGATAGGTAGTTAGGTACCTACTTGGTACAAATAGTTTTGGAGAGCTCGGCCTCGCTTCACTTTAAATTTATTCTTGTATTTAGGCATAGTCGGGCTTATTCTATGTTCGGTTCAAAAAACAAAACGTAATTACAATCTATTTTATATATATTTACAACCTTTATTTCTATTCTTATTTTACGAAATATTTATATTTGTACTATTTACAATATGATTTCATTCAAAAATCACTTAAAAGGTGAACTTTTTAAATTTTATTTGAAAAAAATAACACGCGTATAGTCCACCCGTCTCAAGTGTCATACAGACACTGAATGTGTACGCGTCACAGGCCTTGCGGGGGTGCTTCTCGCGGGGTACTGGTGATATTTCAGGTTTTTATTTATTATTCAAATCTTGTAAGAGAAATAAGAAATATAAACAATACAAATTGTTAAATACGTCATTACATATTTTTTGGTAAAAAAATCATACCAAACTATTGTGCCGTTACAGAGAAAATTTACAATTTAGTTTGTAAAAGGACCTATTTACTACGATTTTTTTCCAAAATTTGGGAAAGTTTATTACAATTTTAAACAATACAATCTATTTGTGATGACCTTAACTATAACATATATTTTTTATATGGAAATCGCACAAAAGGATTCATCTACAAATTACTTTAAACATGCGGTGGTTTTGGGATTTGAGCGATATAGTCCCCTTAATACATAGGCCACCAATTCTCTTGCCTAGCGGTATGGTGACTATGGCGAAACCTTCCCTCGGCCCATGATCAGCAGTGGACGTTATACGGACTGATGATGATGATGGAAATCGAAATTTATTTCCTGGTCTGTATAATTGTAGAATGTATCCATCAAATCGTTGATGATAACGCCACATTTCATAATAAGGTCGGCACTTTCTTTTCGGACGGACATGTGTAGTTAGCTCCGAGGCTTTTGATACTTCACCGTGCATAAAGACGCGCAGAGCTCCAATCTAGATAAATGGTTTAATTTTTTTTAGGGGAGTTTGGTGCAACTGTCGCTTTACTTTACAGTATGCGGGCCTCTCGGACTTCGGGTCTACGAGCGCATCGGAAGGTTCATAGCAAACTGACGGTCGGGAGGGCGAGGGGGGAAATGTTTTCACAGGAACGGGCTTATTCTCATGTAAAGTACAGCTACGCGATGGAAACAGCAAATAAATGTGTTATTGCATACATGTGTCCATTACCTAACTATATCCTAAAAATATTAATTACATTATCTACTTGAGCATAATTATTAAAAACTATACGAGTAAATCATAAATCCTCAATCCCCTCGCCAGTGACCACCCAAAGATCCTGTTCTTTCGCAGTTTGCTTAGTTTGTAGTTTTAAAACCTTTCAATATTCTGAGCCCGGCGAAGTAGAAAAAGCCAAAAAAGAACTTGTTGTCATTATCTATACTTCTACCTACTATTAATTTTGTGAGCGAGTGAGTGAACTGTGTTTAAAAGGCGAAATAAAAATGAAAAGAGAATGGTTGAATTATAATAATATACTTAATTGTTGGCTTTTTGATTTTGATTTGGCTCGCTTTAAATCTCGGAGGTCGTTCGATCCCCACGATTCCCACGCCGGACAGAAAATCTTTTTTGTAAATTCTAAGATAACATCATCTATAATAATCGTATATCAAGGAACGGGCAGCAGCGTTTCCTTTTGTGGTCAACATAATACTGCGGTCACCAACCCGCCTGCCAAACGTGATGACTATGGCAACTACACTCTCTCGGGAGGAGGCCCATGTTCAGCAGTGGACGTTATACGGGCTGATGACGATGATAGTTTAATTGTTCGGTAGCCAAAATCACATGTAAAATCGACACTGACACTCAAACAGAAACAGATAACAAAATAATTTTTGAAAAAGGAACAAGTTTCAAAAATCTTACCAAAAGAGGCCTGTTACCATAACTTCTATTACTTATATATAAAGCCGAAGAGTTTGACTGTTTGCTTGCACGCGCTTATTTGGAACAGCTGGTCCGATTTCTTTTTCAGTGTTAGATTGCCCATTTATCGATTAAGATATAGCCTTCTAATTTAATTAAGAATAATAATAATATAATCCTTCTATTACAAGGTTAATATTTATTTATTAAATAAACTAATTATTTTTAATTAAGAATTTCCTACGGGAACTCCCAAACGATTAAATTTATTCGTCAATCAAATTAGTTAGTTAAGCTTGTTACCGGATATATTCTTAATTTTCAATAAAATCAATAGGAATGGCCAGCATTGCTGTAACAATACCATCCGATGTACTCGTAGACCTGAAGTCAGAGAGGCCCGCGAACTGTAAAGTAGAGCGACAGTTGCACAAAACCCCCTAAAATACTAAAAGTCATAATCCCTCAATCTCATCGCCAGCAACCGCCCTGAGCCCCACATGGGGCGCCCTCTTGCGCAGGTTGCTTAGTTTATAGTTTTAAAACCATTTATTAAGGCTGGAGCTCTGCTCGCCTTTATGCCCGGTGAAGTAGCAAAAGCCTAATGGCTTACTATGTAAGTGCTGCCGTAAAAAAAAAGCTGTAACAATATTTGGTACCTTTATGACAGGAATTCAAACTTAACAGAAGATTTGAATTGTTCAAAAAACGATCGCAAAAAACTGCCAAGTGTGAATGAACTCCTAGGCTATTGGATTCCGGTTTTTTTAACAAACATCTGGGCTTTTGCGATGGTAAGCAGAGATCATTCTGATATTGTGATAAATAATATAGTAGTTAACTACATTTGAAGACTAGTAATCGTAGCGCTTTTTTTTGGCACGGACATATGTAATTAGCCACGAGACTTTTGCTACTTCACCGGGCATAAAGATGAGCAGAGCTCCAGCCTAGATAAATGGTTTATACACTACAATCTAAACAACCTGCGCAAGAGGACGTCCCCTTCGGGATTTGGACCTCGGCTCAGCCGTTGGTCCCGATTATTATGACATCATCTATAATAATCGTATATCAAGGAACGGGCAGCAGCGTTTCCTTGTGTGTTACAACATAATACTGCGGTCACCGACCCGCCTTCCAAGCGTGGTGACTATGGCAAATACCCTCCCTCGGGAGGAGGCCCCTGTTCAGCAGTGGACGTTATACGGGCTGTTGATGATGATGATAGTAATATCCTATATTACCTGATTAGCCCAACCTTTCCATCTTTTACCTTGGCATGCCGCCAAGGTGAAAGATGGAAAAGCTCTTTTGGCCCTAATGACATAATTATAAATAAGTAGTAATAGTAAACAAAATACACATAATAAGCTTTAAAATATAGCTACCGATATTGTATCAATATTAATAAACATCGCTATCGGCTAAAAGATTAAATTTATTCTTAAAATAATATGAGCCCTTTGACCTTCCTTTACTTGAAGTGTGCCTGATACACTTCAAGTATTGCGCATATACTTATACAATATTATTACACAATTTATCTTAAAGATTATACCTGAAAGCAAGGGCGTATGTAGCTGCCGGTCCGAAGGGAGCAAAACGGAACTGTAAGCTTCAGAAGGTATGGGATGGCTAGTATCTCCTCGTTTGAAAATGTAGATTCTTCACTAGCCCGTTTATGATGCCTGCTGAACATCGGCCTCCACTTAACAGACACGCAAGCCAGGATCGTTAAGGGATATTGTCATAATCACCACGCTTGGCAAGTGGATTATAACCTAAATAAATAAAAATCATTTTTATTTACGTAAACCTATTACAGGCACTTACAAATAATCAAAACAATAATTTAGTATTCATTATTATTATCTATAATTATCATATTTTATAAATTTTCAACAAGTTTTTAAGTTATTATTTTAATTATATTTTAGTCTTAACGTCTTAGTTTATTATTTAAATATATTGTGTCACATAGCTTGTTCTGTCTATATTAGGTTAGAACAATTGTCATTATTTAGGTAGACCATGCGTATATAACGACGGACGCGCTTTAATGCTACCACCGGCGAAACAAACTCAGTGGGTTATTTTACCGCCGCTTTTAGCACGACCCACATGAGACGGTCCGGCGAAACATACTCAAACGGGCAGAACGTAAGTTTTGGTCCAGGTACTTGTAACTATTAATTGGCACACACAATATTTGCTCGAACGGTTGTCGTTGTAAAATACCTTGTGCTGCTGCCCATCCATCAGCTGAATATCCCTTTGTAAGCGACTAAGGAATGTTTATATTTATTACGACACCCAAGGGAATACACGGGGTGGTCTATTCTGCTGAAAACCAAACGGAGATTTTCAAGCTATTTCTGTCTTTCTGCTACGCGTACATGTTGATATTAGGTATTGGATAGGAGTTCCGTGGGCATATGCCCTCTCCAGCCGGTGGGTATTGGTATGCTCACGATTGAGTGCGTACTTTCAATGTCATTTTTTCCTATTAATAACAGTTCGATATCCACTATGGGCAATTATGTGAATGATATACTAAGAGATTATATGTAAACTGATTGCACCGATAATAATAATAATAATAATCTTTATTACACAAGAGAGTTGTTACAAAATAGTGTGAAGTCCCTGACTCCTGTGCTAGGTGATAGACCTGTGCTACAAGAGCCAGTGCCTTCTCCCAGTAGGAGATAGTACAGAATCTTATGCAAAAGGATTAACAAAGATAAAAAGAATATGGTAACAACAAAAAACTAAGATAAACGAAATGCGGTTAAAAGAAGTATTGTGTCTGTGTGTATGTGTATTACGGTGGCTCAGTGGTTACGGTTTGTTGCTTCTGGGATCTGGTATTCTGGGTTCAATACCCATCGGGGACAAATATTTTATTCACATATAGTTGTTCAGAGCCTAGTTGTTATTTGTGTCCGTGATTTGAGTGTTTTTTAAGTCCCTCGCGACACAGGGATTAATTTCCCTGGTTAATTTCCCTGTCTGTTTAAAAAAGAAGATGTGACAACCTCCGGTAGCGGTATTTGGCTCGCTTTAATTCTCGGAGGTCGTGGATTCTATTCCCACGCTGGACAGGAAATCTTTGTGTAAATTCTAAGATTTCTTTTCGGAAATCACGTTAAACCGTTGGTCCCTATTATTATAACATCATCTATGATATCGGATCCTTGTGCGTTTAGCGTTTCCTTGTGTGTTACAACATAATACTGCGGCTTCACAACGCCTTATCAGTTTCTGTAAGACTGCTTAGTACCTTTTTTAGGGTCCGAAGTCCACAAGGAACCGTTAAGTTCGTCATGTCTGTCCGTCAGTCCGTCCGTCCGGGCTCGTACTCCGCCGTTACTGCACCGAGTGGCACGAAAATTGCAGGAGAGATGAATATTGAAAATCCAAAACTTGGTTTTTAAAATTATGGAAAAAACAATTTTTGTCGTGCTTTCCGAGGAACGGAGGGTAGATCCTTAACCAACCAGACCCGGAAAGAAATCTTAGAAGTAACACAAAGATTTTCCGTCCAGCGTGGAAATCGAACCCACCATCTCCGAGATTTAAACCGAGCCAAACACCGCTACGCTACGGAGCCGGGCATAAAAGCAAGTAGAGCTCCAGTCTTATAGTGGGAGTCACCATGAATGTAGCCTTTACGAAGTCTTTCTTACTTTCCCTAATCTCTTTTGCGGGTCCCAAGGAAAATAATTTTATATTACATGAATAACATACATAATATACAACTAAAAGTAGCTAATTTAAAGTAAAACTAACTTATAAACCTACTAGTATCGTTCCAATCGTACCTACTAGCGTCTATCAGTCCCAAGGTAGTTCACCTTTTTTATGGGACTCGATGAGCCTCGGTGTTCATTGCCGTTTCCAGTGTGTGCCACTGTTGACAACTTATAAGCCTCCTTACAAAAGTTGCAGTGGCGAGAATTTAAACTCAAAAATTACAGTGCCGATTAAAAAAAAATCTTTCACCATACGAGTCGGACCCGCCCTCGGAGGGTTTCATACAACCTATGCAATATTAGACACTATAATGTTTTAGTTTTACTATTTCAAGCGTCGCGTCGTATCTTTTGCCGTTATAAATATCGAGCAAAAAACTGCAAAAAGTCGCGTTTGTTGTATGGGATGCCCAATTAAATATTTATTTTATTCTGTTTTTACTATTTCTTGTTGTAGCAGCAACATAAATCTATACTCTATATCTAGGAAAGATTAGTATTTTTCTGTGTATGTTTGTAATGAATAAAGTCAAAAACTTCAGCGCCGATTTCAAAAATTCTTTCACCATTGGAAAGCTACATTCACCCTGAGTGACACAGGCTATATTTAATTATGAAGTTCCCACGGGAACCAGAGTTACGCGAGTGAAACAACGCGCGGGAAGCTATCCTATATAAAAAGATTAGTTACCATGGCCGAATGGTCTGAGAATTATATTTGTCACCGTAGATACAGGTTCAAATCCTGTTGGTGGCCTTAATTAATTAATCTTAAAAATACATTGCTAATTACTTCAATATCTGAGTCGTTTTCAAAAATGTTAATGACGTAGTTTTATCTTTAGTTCGAAAGGTCAACCTACAGATAAAATTAACAATTAATGCAAGGTTAATTTTTGCAAAATGACTTATATAACAAATAGTAAGTAAGTTTCAAAATAATATTCTAGTTGATAAGGTGTTTTTGCAGTTAATCTTTCGGGTCATTTAGGAAATTTTATCTTTATTTAAACAAATAACGGGGTACTAAGTATAGTTATTGTCTCATATTTTAAATACTTATGTAAGTAAGCGATATCTGTTTAGAAGGTAAGAAACCGAAATGAAAAGTTATTTTATTTTATTATTATTTACAACGGTTTAACATATGAAATGAAACAAGAAGTAACAAAAGATAGACCCTGTACGAAACAGTCCCCAAAAATAGTAATTTTGGACTTTAAGATTTTGCACCGTACATACTTACGCTAATATCCGTAACTGCCATACTCTTTCAGTTTTCAAAAAAAGAGTGAAAGGACACTATCTGTCCTCTTTGGGATAATATTATGATTTGTGTATGTATTATAACTATTTATCATTTTTTGTATGTATTTAAGTATATGTGTAGTTATTGTATATATGTATATCTACCTACACACTATTATTAGTTTCTTTATTTTCATCTCTTCTTTCGCAGGTCTACTGGAAGAGATTTCTTTAGAAATAAGTAGTACCTTTGTACATTGCCTTTTGTTTGCATTTGTTTTTCTCTTGACTATATTTCTTGTGTGTACATAAATAAAAAAATAAAAATAAAAAACTTTATTCATTTTTTTTACTTTTAAAATTAAATCATCATCATCATCATCAGTCCGTATAACGTCCACTGCGGAACATGGGCCTCCTCCCGAGAGAGAGTAGTTGCCATAGTCACCACGCTTGGCAGGCGGGTTGGTGACCGCAGTATTATGTTATACCACACAAGGAAACGCTGCTGCCCGTTCCTTTATATACTATTAATATTGATAATATTATAACAATCGGGACCAACGGCTTAACATGCTTTCCGAGGCACGTTGGGTAGTCCCTCAACCAACCAGACCCGGAAAGAAATCTTGGAATTTACACAAAGATTTTCCCGTCCGGCGGCGTGGGGATCGAACCCACGACCTCCGAGATTTAAAGCGAGCCAAATACCGCTACGCTACGGAGGTTGTCAAAATTAAAATAACTTTATATAATCCCTAAGCGGTGCCCCTGTGGGGCTTGGACCTCGGCTCAGGGCGTTCGCTAACGCAGAGATTGAAAGATTATGAATTTTAGCAGGAGAGTTTTGGGTAACTGTCGGTCTACGTTACCGTTCGCGGACCTCTCAGACTTCGGGTCTACGAGTGGGACGCACTCTTATTCGTCGGGTTGGATAGAGTGGTTCCTGTGTAGTGGTTAGTGTCTTGAAGTTTCTCAATGCTAACTAACAATCAAATCTTTCCTCTTTATAATATTAGTATAGAAGACGATTCATTATAAATACGACAATTTCGACTTTAGCAACAGACATTATGCGATACGTATCGTTACTAATTATAGGTATATATTTATACTTATTTTTAAATTTTCTTCGTTGTAATATACCTCTACTATTAGAATGCACTTTAGGGACGTTGAAAGTTAATGTATAGAAATACTGTCAACATTTTAATTTAAGATTAGGATTTAAAAATTGGCCCTTAAGTAACGAAGTTGATCATAAACATCGAAAGGAGCATTTATAATTCGTTCCCATAACCGTAAAATGCGGTAGGCGCAAAAAAACTAAGCTCCCGTAAAATTAACGCGCTTAAATAAATGGGTTTTGAATGTTTGTGAGCCCATGTCAACGATGTCTCGTCATTTTTTTTGGCTTTGCTTAAATTTTACAAGTTTTTGCGACGAATACAAAAACTTTAATGAGGAGTTCCTACTTTAAGGGATCAGTTTTTTTATTTGTAGTACACAACACAATCTACACGACGTGCGGTATAACTAAGGCTCGACTTAAATCACGGAGGACGGGTTCGATTCCTACCTCGGGCAATTTTTTTTTGTGTAAAATCAATGATTCTTTCCTGCTCTGGTTGGTTGAGCGATTACGTGATTACGATCCGTACTATCGAAAGCACATTAAACCGCTGGTCCCAATTGTCATAATCTATGACAATCGTATTAACAAAGTGCGATAATTGAAATTATAATACAATAGCAAGACTCATATCGCTAGACCGGTGTCGAAAATCTTCCATACCATACCAAAATTCAGCAAAATCTTCAAATAAACAATGTAATACCATCTCAGTGAAAGTTCATTCAATAATTATTACTTATCAAGAAATTAAAACAAGTGATTATTATAACAAATGGGCGACTACCCACACGTGTCCGCCAAGTGCATCGACAATAAAACAAGATCGCATGCGCCTGCACACACTATTCTTTTTTTAAACGGTAGAAAGGCTCGATGATAAAACCGTTGACTTTTTTAAAAATAAAATTGAAAGTGTTGTATGGTTGAACTTTTTTTTGAATTGTTGACTGTTACTGACTGAATGCTTTCGTCGAATTGTAGCATGGTAATTATACTATTGAGTAGATGAAATTTTGTTAATTACTACTGTAATGTACTGTATCAGCCCGTTTACGTCCACTGCTGAATATGGGACTCCTTTTTAACGGGATACATCAAAAACACAGACATCGTTTTGAAAAAAAAAAGATATATCGCTGAAAAGTAAGTTTTCATTTAATCGATTAAACAAGGCGTCGCATTACAGTTGTTCTATGTAATGTACGAAACATTGCAGTAACAAACCCTCGACTTAACAAGGCGTCACAGTGAAGAGATGTCGATGAAAGGTTTTTGAAGAAACAATATTCGATGTAACGGCTTTCGAACTGACGTAGGTATCCTTTTTTAACAGAGCTTATCAGGTTGGGATTGATGATGGATAAAGCCGTAATCACCATGCTTGGCAGGGAGGATTGAACGTAGTGGGATAGGAGTATCTTTGAAGTGATAGATACTGCTGCCCATCCTTCAGGATTATGTATCTTAGTCACCACTTACGACTCGCAAAGGAAGATATGGGTTGGTATATTCTAGCCCGGAAAACACACGGCAAGTACCAGTAAAAACAATACATTTTAGTAGCTATATTTTCATAAAATCATCTTGTGAACTGTATAATTATTTATTAACTAGCTTCCCGCGCGCGGTTTCATCCGCGTAGCTGCCGTGCCCATGGAAACTTCGTAATAAAATATAGGCTATAACTTTCCTCGATAAATGGACTATAAGATTTTTGATACACAACGACACCAACACTGAAAGAATTTTTGAAATCGGACCAGTAGTTCCTGAGATTTTCGCGTTCAAACAAACAAACAAACTCTGTAGCTTTATAATATTAGTATAGATTTTTGTTAAACTGGACCATCGATCCAGTAGCAACCTGTCCTAGTCTCTCCCCCCTTAAGGGTGCCCTTAGGTGGAAGTCGCGTGGACCTAAGCCGGATTCTTAGAAATTAATTATGTACCTGTTACCTATAAGGCATCGTACAATAATGTGTACATTTGTCATATATCGCAGGACAGAGGGACGGACGGATTATATAATTTGTAAAGATTAAATCATGTAAACTTTTTTTTGTGTTGTTTGTTGTTTAAGTTCAAGTGTAAGTAATTAACTAATTGCTGAATATTTTTTTTTTCATCGATTAACGTTGCCTCGATGATGCAGCAATTTTTCATTAGTATTAGCTGCCCCGGTTCAATTGACTATTACACATACATAGAGACTTACAACATCTAGAGAAAACTGTACCTACCAATGCTAAGAAAATAGGTGCTACTAAGGGCGAATACAAAAAAGCATTCATATACTGATATGTGTCGATCTCCTTTGTGAAACTCTGTGGTTTATATTATTATATTATTTATTTCAAATAGTTTATTCTTGCCAATGTCATACGTTATCATGATACAAAATGTACGAATTATTTTAAAGTGAATTAAAACCTAATTAACTGGTTTGTCGTTTTATTATATCATATACTTTGTAGGTTTTTTTCCTTCTTTCATCTTTCCCTAATTTAAATGCACATATAAAATATTTCCGACTAAAACTATTTGCAATACACTTAAAAGAAAAAAAAGGAAAAAAACCATCTGTCAAAATGCTTTTTTTATAATATTGGCAAGTCCATGACCTAAATATTAATTACTTTCGTAAAGCAAAAATTGTAGGCGAGTAATCCTCAAGTGTGTATGATTAATGAATTATTTATAAAATATCTTACGTACGGGTTATCTAGGACAACACATACATGAAATGCTTGCACTTGTTGCCTTGTCTGTGGTTCTCAAAGTTGTTTAACTTTAATATAGAAATACTCTTCCACCTCCAACTTACTATCTACCACCAAAGGATGGTAGATGGTGCATGTCCCTGCAGGGTGTAACCTTCCGTGGTCTACTTGGAAGTCCCTGAACCGGCTCCGGACACAAGTGGGAAGATGTAAGACCAACCTTAAGTGGGGCTTATCTTGACAGAACGGCAGTAGGGTGTGATTGTGGAGCTATGTCGTAAATCATGCTCCTATCCTGCCCTCTGTGTCGCAAAACATGCAGTCAAAGTGACCTCTTCGCTGCCACTGATGACGCCGTGGAAGTGGCTAAGTTTTGGGCCAACGGGATTTAAAATTCAGTCGTGCCAGCGACACGAAGAAGAAGAATATAGAAATCAATGTTTCATTTTTTATTGTAATAAAATATAATATGTTACGTATAATTAAATTAAGCTCGCCTTTGTAAATGTCGTTTCTTTGTCTAATATGTATTTGTTGCTTGTTTTTCTGTGTGTGCAATCCTACTAATATTATAAATGCGAAATCTTGAATGTCATTTTACTTTAATTTACACTCTGAAAATGGTTTGCTGGAAGAAAACCCATTAATGAGTTAAGCTCGCCATTGTACATCATCTTTAAATGTTGTTTTTACTCAAATTCCATGTGCACAATGAAGAATAAATAAATAAATATGTGGATGTATGTATGTTTGTTACTCTTTCACGCAACAACTACGTACTGAACGAATTTGGATGAAAGTTGGCACGGGGATGGTTTATAAGCTGGATTGACATATAGGCTACAAAACATCACGCTCCAACCCACTGGAGCAGATAAACGCGCGTAAAACTGCGATGCGCAGCTATATTTTATATTATACAATGTATCTTCTCTCGTGTTAAAAGTGAGAAGAATTTTTTCTTCTCACTTTTAACACGAGAGATATGCTCAGATTTTAATAAACTAAACTATTTTGGATACTATTTGTTACTGGATCTTGTTGAGTAAGGTGGGGGCACACATATCCGTGTATCAGAAATAAAACCTGTAGGAGGCTATGTCCAACTGTGAACCTAACCTAATTAAATAAATGATGATATATATATTTTGTAGTTCTCGACAAATCTAAGCGGCCGTAGCCCAATGGCTTGTGTGTCGGACGTGTGATCTTGTGGTCGCCGGTTCGCTCCCCACCCATTGCACTACCGAAGTGAACCCACTCGTAACACAAGCATTTTAGCTTAGCACGAGGGGTTAACAAGAATACTAGTTGACTGCAAAAATTTGCTTGTAAACTATTTTTTTTTTGAAGAGAAAGAGACTGATTAATACCTTATCTTGTTAAATAAAAATAAGCAATTAATACTGAAGTTATTTATAGAGAAAGTGGTCATAGATTGAGAGCCATTGATCATCGCGGTGGTACACCAAATTAACACACTCGTGCGCATCGCAGGCGATAAACTGAGGGTCGCAAGCTGATCTATATTAATATCAGTTATTATTAAAATGTACAATATTTTTTTAAGAACACGCTATTTAGATATCCTCAAAGATTGAGAAAAATCTTCGAAAATTCAAGTTTATTGAATTTGTTTAGAAAAATATATGTTCTTTTTCCGTTTGTAAACCCCCTTGTAAGACATTTCATTTTACTACAGTACCTATTTATATTTATGTAGCAAAAGTAAAGGTAACATTTTATTCTTTATTTTTTTCTTAAAACTATTAACCACGCGCGTTTTCTCCATTTGGTATAACACCCGTTCCCCCAAGAACTTCATAATTAAATATAGCCATAATTATTCATAACCTCATAATTAAATATAGATAAATCGGTTATCTACTTACTGTAATAATATTTTCATAAAAATGTTCCTGAGTTAAGCGCATTCAAACAAACAAACTCTTCAGCCAATTTTAAAATCTTTACTAATAAGTATAGATTTTAAAATTTGCACCATTAAATTAATACGTATTGATACGAAAACTGTTTTCCCGTGATCAAGAATATGGTTAAAAAATCTCAACAATTCTAGCGAACCGCGGTTGATGCACGAGCAATAGGTACAAAAGTAACAGAGCACATGTGCACACACAGAAATAAACACAATTCTTACTGTTTAGTAGTAATTGTGCCACACGCTACACCCGTGGACAAAAAGACAACAAAACACATTTTTTTATCTTATTAAATAAAACAAACCCTTTGAAAGCATTCGATTTGTTTATGAGCCGTTTGATAAATTATAAATACCTATGTTTAGGTTATATAAGCAAGATTATATCGTGTTTTGAAGTGGTCGTTGGGAGGTCTGGGTCTGGGGCATGACTTTGAGACTAAACGATATAATAATATGATAAGAGACTTTAGAGATTATTTTTTTAGGTGGACATATGGTAGTTAGGCACGAGGCTTTTGCTACTTCACCGGGCATATAGTCGAGCAGAGCTCTAGCCTTACTTAAATAGTTTCATCAGCATCAGCGCGTATAACGTCCACTGCTGAACATGGGCAACTCCTCCCGAGGCACGCTTGGTAGGCCGGTTGATGACCGCAATATTAGGTATGTTGAAACACTCAAAGAAACGACGCTGCCCGTTCCCTGGTATATGCGATTGTTATAAATGATGTTATAACAATCGGAACCAACGGCTTAACGTGCTTTCCGAAGTATAGAGGGTAGTCCCTCAGCCAACCAGACCCGGCAAGAAATCTTAGAATCTACACGAAGATTTATTGTCCGGGCATAGGGATCGAACCCACGACCTCCGAGATTTAAAGCGAGTCAAATACCGCTACACCACGGAGATTTTCAATGGTTTATAAACTAATAGCTAAGCATCCCCGTGGCACAGCGAAATAAGGCGTGATTTAAGCCTCGGAGGTCGTGAGTTTGATTTCCGCTGCGGACAAAAACTCTTTATGTAATATCAGATATCTAATTCCGGGTCTAATAAGGGAAAGCACGAGAAGCCGTTGGTCGGTATTGTCATATTATCATCATCCATGACATTTGTATACCAGTTAACGGGCAGCAGCGTTTACCTGAATGTTTTAACATAGGTACCTAATATTGCCAAGCGTGGTGACTATGGCAAAATCCTCCTCGGGTGGGGTACATGTTTAGCGGTGGACATTAAACGGGCTGATGATGATGATAGTGTACCTAAAATACAGATACCTAAGATTATTTAGGACCTTCTACTTATTTGCCACTCGGGGCAGGGGGTAGTGACCGCAGTATTATATCGTAACACACAAGGAGACGTAGCTGCCCATTTTTTGGTATACGATTGTTATAGATGATATTATAACAGTCAGAACCTACGGCTTAACGTGTTTTCCGAGGTGCGGAAGTTAGTTCCTCGACCAATCGGACTCTGGAAGCAGTATTAGATTTTACGAAAAGTTTTCTAGTCCGGCGTGGGAATCGAACTAACGACCTACGAGACTGGAAGCGAAAAGTATACCTACCTACCGCTACGCCAAAGCATTGCAAATTAATAAAAAATAATACGAGTCTTTGGTCTCTAATCAGTCGCATGCTAGGTAACGGGCAGCAACTTTTTCATAATAGTGCGGTCGTCAACCCGCCTGATAAACGTAGAGACTATAATAAAAACCTCACTCGGCGAATTATGTAGACGCCCATGTTCAGGAGTGGACGTTAAACTGACCGATGATGATAATTTATTTCAGTAAAGGCCACGTGTAGAACAAAGGTATATACTTGTTAGACTTAAGATACTATTTTTAAGTTTACTTTCTTTTATATTGAGGCAAAAAAAGTCAGTTTTAGTTTTAGTTTTTAGTCAGTACCTTGGGTAAATCGTTACTATCATTTTTTCAGAAGGCCTTACGTAGTTAGCCACGACGCTTTTGCTACTTCACCGGGCATAAAAGCGAGCAGAGCTCCAGCCTTAATAATGCGCAAGAGGGCGCCCCCTGTGGGGCTTGGACCTCGGCTCAGGGCGGTCGCTGGCGATGAGATTGAGGGATTATGACTTTTTGTATTTTAGGGGAGTTTTGTGCAACTCTCGCTCTACTTTACCGTTCGCGGGCCTCTCGGATCTACGAGGGCATGTAGGAACCCATTGTTTTGCTATTGTAAAATAACTTTGAGCTATGATTTTGTACATCCTTTCGCCATACAATTCTGTATTTTGTTAACAAATAATTATTATTATATTACTTAATAAATTATTAATAATTTAATTTACAAACAATATAAAATTAAATTCGCAGCGCTTTGTCTTTAACTTTTTTTCTAGTCTCAGGATTAATAATTAAATATATTCAGCACTTAGGTATTTACCTACACTTGTATTTGTCAAAATTACACTGTATTCTTATACAGTTTATTCTTTAGTCTTCTAAATCTAACAAAACAATCACTTATGTAGCTTAAAACAATGGTAACATTATTTGATCTTACAGATTTATTAATCCGTATGTCCGTTTGTCGTGCGATAAATAACAATTGTAGTTACATAATTACTATTGTAAGAAGCCTTAAAGGTTTAAAGAAGGATTAAAGAAAGTTGACCTAAAAATACTATCTTAGGTCTAATAAGTAATTTGCTAAATTCTACACATGTCTTTTACAGCATTATACATGCACTTTACAGTGTCAGCCAGATGCGATCATCCAGTTTCCTAGAACAAAACGTGCACTTAGCATCTAAACACTCATGCTTTTAACATTTCCACACAAGGAAATCTATAAACAACGCAGACATAAAAAAAAAAGATTCTCACGTGTTTAGAATGACAACTCGAAATCATAGCCACATGTCCAATCATTACTCATCTCTACTATAATAAAAAAAAAAACTTCGAAATAACACTAAAATCTTCAAAATACTAAATTAACCCCTAACTTACCATTTCGAAATGAAATGACACTTTTTGTAAAAAAAAAAGAAATAGTTAAATTTATTTTTCTTACGACTTCTTAACCCATTCGAAGACATGTGGACAAAAAAGTGCGTTTTTTCTGAAAGTTCAGTAACCAGATAGGGATTAAAAAGTACAGTTATTTTAGATTTTTTGTCGGTTCACTAGTTTTTAGACGCGTAGCTCCAGTTATAATTAAGGGCCACATGTCTCGGTAGGGAGGTGCACATGTGGAAACATTAGACTATCGTTATTTCGCTTTAACTGAATGACAAAGTATTGTCGACTGACGATTTACACAGTCGAATGCCTTGGACAGTTCACAGAAGACTCCAAGAGCATCTTGCGACCCCTCCCAAGCCTCTAGTATGGATTTAATCAGAGTGCATCCTGCGTCCTGAGTTGACCGGCCTTTAGTGAATCCAAATTGCTTATCGTGCAATATCCCATTTAGATTAAAATGTGTCAATATTTGATTAAGCATAATCTTTTCAAATACTTTACTTGGAGTTGGTAATATCGAGATAGGTCTATAGTTAGTCGCGTTATTTGAGCAACCTGATTTAAATATCGGCACTTTTTTACTAATCTTCATTAAGTCAGGGATGTATTAAAGATAGCTGCTAGAATAGGAGCGATATTTTGTATTACTGTGTCAATAGCTTTAACAGAATGTCCCCACAAGTCTTCTGTGCCTTTCATTTGAATTGTGCGGAATGCCTTTACAATATCTACATCATTTATTGTCCGAAGCCGAATTTAGACACGTCTGATTAAATGTTCGCTTTTAATAGTCTTTCTTTCTTCTTCCTGAGGGTTGTAATTGTGACTTATGACAATGAATGACTTGTTTTCTATCTTGCACGTGAGTATAAAAGACATTTTCTCATCACTTGAGAAATAATGAAATTTTTTTTTTATAAAAACAATAAAATAACATCACCTAACCAAGCAATGTTTGGTTAGAATTGCTGAAATTAACGTTTTCAAAATATCAACTTAATCAGTTCCGCTGAAAAGTCTGTTTCAAGACTTTATTTCATTTTCATAGGAAAACAGCTATTACAGTAATATGGCTAATAGGTATTAGCCAATTACTTTGACTTGTTACAAACAGGAGGACAAGTCTTGCAACAGTTTTTTTCGCGTAATTTGCAAACATAATCATTGCAATATTATGTTAACTTTATTTTACATAAAAATAGAGTACAATTTAGAGCTTAGCAATAAACATGTTACCGATACTTAAGCCCATCCCTAATACACTTGTTTCGTATCATAAATCAAGCAAGCGCGAGCTTGCGACGTATCGATAATATTACACCACATTTCAGTAATAGTTTTATTCTGTTTATCTCTTCAACCTGCGTGCACCCTTTGATGTGTAGACATTTGACTTTTATGTACTGAAAGTAATGTTTTTAATTGAGATATATTTTATAATAACAATTAGATTCATACTACTACCGATCTCATTTACTTACTTTAAAAGCCTGTTTACATTGCGGCAGATCGAGGAGATGATGGCGGGACGTAGAATTTCCATCCGTCTCCGGATTTGTCCCAGTTTAGAGGGCATCCGGGGAGCGTCCGGGCTGGGCACCATTTGTGGACCGAATTTAAAAATTGTAAGTCTTGGGCCCCTGAAAAAAACTCTCTGTGCCCGGGCCCCTGTGTTTAAAAACCTATTGACATATCCCGGTTCTGTGGTTTAAATCCGGGGTTTTCACGCGTCTTGTCCTGGCTGCCAAATTTTAGAGATGGCAACCGTAGCGGGACGTTTTGGATGGCTTCCTCAGAAACTGGCAAGAGGAGGTACAAGATTGAGGGAAGTGGAAGGAAATGAGGGATACCTTTGTCTAGGAATGGGACAGTAATGTTTAATAATACTTCTATACTTATTTATAAAGAGGAAAGATTTGATTGTTTTTATTGAATAGGTTTCGAAACTACTAGACCGATTTGAAAAATTATTTCACTGTTTGGAAGCTGCACTATCCCCGGATGACATAATTTATGTTAAGATAATTATGAAGTTTCCACGGGAGCAACAACCTCCGTAGCGTAGCGGTATTTGGCTCGCTTTAAGTCATGGAGGTCGTGGGTTCGATCCACACACTGGACAAGAAATCTTTATGTAAATTCTAAGATTTCTTTGCGGGTCTGGTTGGTTGAGGGACTATCCTCCGTGCCTCGGAAAGCACGTTAAACCGAATGCCGAATGAATTAAAGCTAGTATAATAAACATATCCACTGCTTAACATGAGTCACCTTTTAACAAGCCTTTGCAAGAAATATTGCCATAATCAACACGCTTTTAAGGCGGATTGGTGATCGTAGTAAAATGGTAGGTTCATCATAGACGGAGGAAATTGCATTTACGCATTCACACCGCCGCTGCAGCGTATCCGCGATGGGGGTGGGATATGTGGGACTCGCCCTCTCCATAGCGATGGTATGCTTTACTTATACCACGAGGAAAGGACCCTACACCACTAAAACCCCCCGGACACTCCTTCGATCCGTCGTTGGGGGGCCGGGTACGCACAAAGCAATCCGGCCCCCCGACGGCACCCGCGGCCAATATTGCGCCGCGGGATCACTGATGGACTGTGGCCCATAGGTCCAACATAGACCTCCCTCTAAGACTAATGCGGTAACTGATCCTACGAAACAAGGCACCCAGTGACACCTTGACCTAGTTTTCTATCTTGTGGGGGGTCGTCCCTTGCTGTGTTTTCGAGTGGCTGCCAAATTCTTTTAGTACACATTGTTATCGCGACAGATAATGAGGCTGCTTATAACGGCCCACATCTTATGTACCATTATCTTTCTAGCTTCCCGTAAGTACTTCATAATTAAATATAGCGTATCCTATATATGCTACTTCACCGGGCATAAAGGCGAGCAGTTAATTCTCGACAAAGATTTTTGTCCGAAACTGGAATTGAACCCAAGAACGATGCTCTACACGTTTTATTAATATAGACAACGAATAATATTTTGAGACTATTCATGTTTCCGGTATGCACTTTACGTACATTGTTATGAGTCACATTACGTTCACATTTGTTGCGCATGCGACGATATCTCAGTATTAACAATATTGCAAGATATTAAAAAAAAAATCGCATCCGGCAAATGTCTCGTGCGTTGTAATTTATATTATTTTACAAGCTTTTATTTAACTTGCAAATAATTGTATGTATGTAATTTGTTCGGGTGGAATCTTGCAACTCAATTTTGAAGCAGATACCCTCAACCCATTGGGATGAAAATTTGCAAGCATATATATATCGCGTGAAAATGCAATAATACGGTACCAAATTATAAAACCTTGAAGCGTTCTTCTTTGTACATGTTTCAGTATCTAAATATTGTCATTTATATATTTGGATATTTCAAATCGAATTGAAATTGAATTGAATTCTGTCAAATTGAATTTATTTTTTACCTTTTTATTACGCGTTATGTTTTAATAAAAGCTTGTTTTAAAAAATGTTATTTTTCCTTTTTTTAGTGTGAAATTTATTTATTACACTTAAATGTTATAGTTTATGGTAATGTAGCTTATATAATACATACAGATAACTAACAAAGGAATGTATTAATAACTCAATATATATTTAAAATATCCTAAATAATAGGAATGTATAGTAACAAATACATTTTATCGAAGTCACTGTCATCATCATCAGCCCGTATAACGTCCACTGCTGAACATGGGCCGCCTCCCGACGGAGGGTATTTGCAATAGTCACCACGCTTGGCAGGCGGGTTGGTGACCGCAGTATTATGTTGTACCACACAAGGAAACGCAGCTGCCCGTTCCTTGATATACGATTATTATAGATGATGTTATAACAATCGGGACCAACGGCTTAACGTGCTTGCCGAGGCACGGGTAGTCCCTCAACCAAACAGACCCGGAAAGAAATCTAATAATTTACACAAAGATTTCCTGTCCGGCGTGGGGATCGAACCCACTTCCTACGAGATTCAAAGCGAGCCAAATACCGCTACGCTACGGAGGTTGTCACAGTCATATTGTTACGTTATTAACATCATAAGGTGGTATTTTAAAAAGAGTTTTATCGCCAAAGGTAAAGAAAAAACATTAAAGAAACTTTTTTTTTTTGTTGTCCGTGGGGAAATGCTTTGACGCATTCCCACCACCGCTGCAGCGTATGCGCGCGCTGGCGGTGGGATATGTGGGACTCGCCCTCTCCATAGCGTGCTATATGCTAAAGTCATACCACGAGGAGAGGACCCTACACCACTAAAGCCTCCCGGACACTCCTTCGATCCGCCGTTGGCGGGGGTCGGGTACGCATGAGCAATCCGGCAAACATTAAAGAACCTACTGAAACATCCATTGACGTTACACTGGACTTTTTAGTGTGAACACTATCTTTTCTATATTCTGAGATGGGACGCAAACGTGGACAGGGATGGACCGTGATCGACCCTTGAACACATCTATGATTGCTTAAGTATCTATCTATATTAATATTATAAAGAGTACAGATTTAATTGTGTGTATGTTTGCATTAAATATGCTCCGAAACTACAGGACCGATATAAAACATGTAGCTTTAAAGTTACCAGTAAAAAGCTAATTAAATTTTTTTGTCCGTAATTCCGCTTAATCTCCAAGACGATTAAGACAAGACTTTTATTGTTAGATAGCTTTAAGCCAATGGCTAGGGGCGTCCGACTTGTGATCTTGTGGTCACAAGTTTAATCCCACCCATTGCACTATCGACGGGAACCAACTCATAACACAAGCATTTTAGCTTAGAACGAGGATTTTTTTTTTTTTAATCGCACGCTGCAGCTAATCTTTAAATAAAACACTATATAAGTGTAATGATTTCGTTTAATACAACACTAAGTATAATTTACAATGATCAATAAAAGTATTCGTGTTGGCTCGAGCACTCGTCTGAAAGCCCTTAATACACAAAGAACCGCAAATAAAGCCAACTCACACTGTCCAAATACGAAAATACGCACGTATCATTGTAGATACGACATTAAATGAAAAATACATCAATTGCATAATTTTGCAAAAAAAAATAAAAACATTTTAATTTACATTTTTCTAAACATAAATTAGTTTTTTTAATCAATTCCTGAATTGTAATTTTTTTTTATATGTGAACATTGTACTTAAATTCTTAAAGTTCGTTCACACGTATTCGTTAATGTGTTTTTCAAAAATGTAAATTGCGGAACGGTACATTTATTTCAAAAATGTATATACTTAAAATGTATTGCGTTTAAAAAGTTGTGTTGTTGTGAACATACTAACACAGAGTATAAGAGAATCTTGCTTATTTTAATGTACAATATGTAACATAAATGTAAAGTCAATAAAACTGATCAATTGTTAAGAAGTTTTTAAGTAAGTACATTGATTGATTGAATGAACAAGATTTGATTTGGCATAAAATAAAAATAACCTACAAAGGTCTTAATGTCACTAATACTTGACTTTGTTGTAACAAAATCGTTCATCTGATTTTTGTATTTACTAGTAACTTTTTTTAAATATTATATAGTTTAATCGCAAGAAAAACATTTTAAGGTCAATTATTTTTAAGATATTTATTTTACACTATTCTTCCTACCATTAACCATGTATTTGGTAAAAGAAATTGAATTGTATTGTAACGTAATAAAGTATAATTTAGCATAGAGTACTAATTTAAGTAATTTTAATGGTTGTTCGATAACATTCATGTTACAAATTGTACACCATATTACATAAATAATGTTATACTTTAAATTGCTTATTGCTATTGCTTTGTGACGAATGCGTGTGAATAGTTGCAGTGGGGTTACGATAAAGTTGTACTACATGTGGAATTGTCAGAGGCGGTGAGCACACTTTAGGCGGAGAGCTAGGATAACAATTTTCTTTTTTTTTGTATTTTCCAAACTACAAGAACATTTACCGTAACCCAACTAAGTATATTGACAATCTATATCATAATAATTTAGCAAAAAATGCAAAAGTGTGACCCTACATCGCTACAAATGTATATTATACTTTATTTTAATCCCAAAGTTATGGCGAAATCGAATATACATTTTACATGTCTACGTTATAAGTATACATATAATGTGTGATATGGTTATTTTCACCCTTTTCGATCTTCCATCGAAAAAGTAACGAAAACCAAAAAGAAAATACGCACTTAAAAATATTCATATAGTAAATGCACAATCGAAAATGCACGAACAACTTAATAATTTTTAACAAAATATAATAAAAAACGATTATCAGAATACAGTGAACATTTTTAACTACTAAGTATTATTCTTGCTAATTTTCTACAACATGAACGATTTAATATGCAATATTAAGTGAACTTTAAGGTTAAAGCACACTTAAGGTCAAAGGTCACTTATACCACATCACGATCCCAAACACCCGCTATAAATTGCAGCGAATGCCCGCTTTAAAACATAGAGTTTAAGCATAAATAACGCCCATATTTACATACTTTGACTTTTTTTATTCACTAGCAGGGGTTTTGCACTCTTGTGTTAAGAGTGGGTTCACATCGGTAGTGAAATGGGTGGGGATTGAACCGGTAAACACATGATTGCAAGTCCGATGCCTTAGCCATTGGGCTACGGCCGCGTTTTAATGCTCATATATTATGGGCGGGAGCAGTGCTGAATAAATGCGCTTTAACCTTAACACTCGTCTAAAATTTTACCATTATTATTAATTTTCGAAGGATTTAATTTTTTACAATTCATGATAAATATTTACATTCTAAACTTACACTAAACATAATTCCTTGGAATCGATAAAGTAATTGATTAAGTACCATCAACAACACATGGCACACCAATGAAAATAAAAATAAAATATCCATTTATCAGATCGTTAATCCAAAAAATAAACCATAAAAAATAAATGGGCCTCTTTTACTTTTAAATATGAATTGAAGTTATACTGAGATCTTTTTATTTATGTTTACAAATGTAACATACATTTAAAGGACATTTAAAAGGTCAAAAATTTTACTTTAAAATTGAATTAAGTACGTTTTTATTTAAATACACCTCACTAAATTAATCCATGAGTCGACCCAGGACTTAACAAGGTGTCCATGGATTGAATGGCCATCACCCAGACTCAGAACAACTATACAACTATCTGTGATGATAAATAATTGTACCGGGTGGGAATCGAACCAAGAACAGGTCTGAGAAGTAACTATCGTAACCACTGGTGCAGCCAACATTGTGGGTATTAATATTTTTTCATATACAATATGCAGACGCATAAATGCTATTCACTAAAGTGAATGATGACATTTTATGTTGTATTTTGTAAGCTGACCTTTAACATTATTATAATGTCCTTCTATTTATGTTACAACCTGTATATAAAAGTGAAACAAAAACTGAAACGCTTAGCGTATATTTTTAAAAATTATTTATTAAAATTTAATCATATCAATACTACTTATTGTTCTTATTATTTGTTTATTACAAATAATGATTAAATATTTTAAATTTAAATATTGATATGGACCTTTTAAGGTTATTAATCGTTGGATTCAATGATTATTTACGCAATCTGTACCTTCTAACTCATTCTAACACTTACACTAAATATTACTTAACAATTTAAACTACATCAGCTACCAAAACCTAATGGAAAACTAAATATTATATATAAAAATGTCGTAAAACCTATAATACTTCAAAATCCCGTTAAAACCGGGTCGATATTAAAAAAATAAAAATAAAAGAAAAAAAATATTTTTGGTTAATTCTAACTTACAATTCCTCATTTCGAGATCGTCCATTTAATATTTTTTTTATAGATATTTATCAATAAAAAACTCCCAACAGTGAACACATTACACTTTCTAAAACACCATTTCTAATAACTTGAAATAGATCTACACCCGTAATTAATATAGTATTATATACTGTGTTAATATATCAACACTGTAGCGTTGGTAAAAAAAAAACACTTTAATCCAAACACTCGTGTCCTCCCACCGTACAATACAGTACAGTAACGTACAATACACTACACAAAGCGTACAAGTCACTACATATGAATACAAGTCACTTCATCTTGAATACAGGTTCTAAATTTGAATACACCGCGTTGAATACAAAACTACGGTTGTGTTATTTATTTGTCAGATCTTTGCTCGTTCAAGGACAAGTTTTCGGCTTCGTCCTTGATGTGGGATATAGAAGGTCGGTACCTGTCTTCGGTCCGAGGGTAGTCGTCATAAGGACTGGTTTCACCGGAGCGGTTGCTCGATGACTCCTTGTTGGAGTTGGAGTAGTCTCCTGAAATATTTAAACATTTTAAGAGACAAACACAATACATCATCATCAGGCCCTTGCTGAACATGGGCCTCCTCCCGAGGGAGGGTATTATCCATGGGTAGGCCATAATCATAACCCATGGCAGGCAGATTGGTGACAGCAGTATAATGTTGCACCACGCAAGGAAACGCTGCTGCCCGTTCCTTGGTATACTTGTTATAGATTATGTTATAACAATCGAGTAACCAACGGCTTAACGTGCTTTCCGAGGCACGGATGGTGGTCCCTCAACCAACCAGACCCGGAAAGAAATCTTAGAATTTACACAAAGATTTCCTGACTGGCGTTGGGATCGAAGCCACTACCTCTGAGATTTAAAGCGAGCCAAATACCGCTACGCTACGGAGGTTGTCTTAAATAAATGTCAATAATATTGCATCAATATTTTTGCAGTACTTTTTTTATTAATTAAATAACACGTCTTTTGGTGTTTCCCAAAAGTCAGAAGAAATCCTGAACTGTGAAGTCAGTTGGTGGTAGAAAAAATAATCACGTTAATCTTGTTAATCCACGCAATAAAATTGAAATTATCATATTATTATACCTTTGTTAGAGTAGTCCGATGCTTGCATCTCGTTCTTAAGCGAGTAAATGTTCGGCTTAACATCCTGGGGATCGTTAGTCAAGTCCTCAGCTTTGACGTCGTGCGACGAACTGCTACTGCCATAGCCATTCAATATTGGCCGACTGTAACATGCCAAACGTCAAAATTATACAGTTTACAATATTTCATCAACTTTTAAAAAATAGGCACATTAGGCCTGATTGACTCGTACAGTGTCTATAATATTTTTTCTAAACAACATTATAGCTTGCTATAGATCTCTATGCCCCGTTAAGTAAAACATGTCTCTTGGCTAACAACATATCATCGTGTAGAGCAGGGGTCTCCAAACTTTGACGCTTTAGAGCCATAACGATTTTTTCAATATGTTTGATGGGCCAAAACAATTTTAATTTTTCTATCCTTAACTATACTCTTATTTTTAGACTAGTCGCAATTGTGCGACCGAGTAGTTATCATTTTGTCTTTTCTTTTTCAACTTATCACAGCAATAATAACAACAATAAGAGATTGGGTGTCGCGGGCTAGATTGATGATACTAGTCTTAAGCTTGTTGGCGGGCCGGATTATAGGCACTGGCGGACCGGATTTGGCCCGCGGGCCGTAGTTTGGAGAAATAAATAAATGACCGGTCGATAGTGCGTCTCCTCAGAAAATGAAGATCTTCGTTCAGGTGAGGTGATATGCCGGGAGGCCGAGACGCGGACAGTTGTTGTCGTTCGTTTGAATTAACTTGAGAACTTGTTAGAAAGAGTTAGAATGCTAGGTGTTAAATGGTGCTGCTAGTCGTGTTCTAGTTTATGCGGTTACTGTAGGTATCGCTAAAGTTTCGCCGCCTCCCGCCATAAGGGGTGACCCTGGGGAACAGATAACATGAATCTGCTCCCTAGGGTCACATTCATAAAGTAGGTCGGGGATACCTTTGTGTTCTGGCAATCCCTGTAGGAGTAGGACGGTATCCATCGCGGGTGCTTAAGACTCGCGATGGAACCATGGGGGAGAAACTCTAATCCTTTCACCGGGGCGAGAGTTTATAGTACTCCTCTGTCGGAGGGATAACCAAAGGCCTAAACTGGTACTTGGGTCCCTCACCACAAACGACAGAAGGAGGAACACCCGGGGGATTTTTTAGTGGGTACATCCTCTCTGCGGTGCGACAGCGCACCGCGTTCTACAGAGGATGAGCCCCACATGCCCCTCGCTGGCGCAGGGATCACGCAATAGTGATCCCTGCGCCAGCGAGGAAGAGTGGTCGCGCAGTGTTACCCAGGAAAAAAAAAAAACAGTTATCGCTAAAGTCAGCTAACACCACGGACGCCAGAAACCCTATCTAAAACTATCCTTCATAATTTTACACCACCAATACAATATCGTTTTACTTTTTACTTCGTTTCTATTGGACGATGTCTTTAATTGACTGAAACGGCTTCCGAAAAAGTTTAGAACATCTTATAAATTTGACAACAAACAGCAAGCTATTAAATTTTTTTTGGTATCCAATAAATCATTCTACGAGTATAGTCATGTAGTTTTGGTTCGTTTGTTCTCGAATTATCGAAAGAATGTCTCACCTGTAATCATCATGAGAAGATGGATAATCGTCGCTCTGCATCATGTGATCTTCACTGGACATGTACGACAGGTTGCAATCCTCCATCATGCCCTGAAATTACACAAAATAAAAATATTTTAGACCGCCATTTTTATCTTTTTTTTTGGATAGACGTACGTAGTTAGGCACGAGGTTTTTGCTACTTCACCGGGCATAAATGCGAGTAGAGCTCCAGCCCTAATAAATGGTTTAAAAATTACAAACTAAGCAACCTGCGCAAGAGGGCACCCCCTCCCCCTGCGCAAGAGGGTGTGGGGCTTGGACCTCGGCTCAGGGCGGTCGCTGGCGATGAGATTGAAGGATTATAACTTTTAGTATTTTAGGGTGATATGTGCAACTGTCGCTCTACTTTACAGTTCGCGGGCCTATTGGACTTCAGGTCTACGAGGGCATCGGATGATTCTTTGCAAACTAAGGAGATAAAAGATCGGCTCGATCACTGGCGGGGGAATTGCGGAACAATGATTTTTAAGGGAATTTTGTGCAACTGTCGTTCTACTTTACAGTACGCGAGCCTCTCTTTGGGTCTACGAGGGTATCGTTCTTTGCAAACTGACGAGACAATTTTATTTGTTCCAAATACCTGAAGGTTTCTCTTGAGTGCTTCACTGTATCCATGAGGACTGGTCATCATTGGTGGACTCTGAGCTCCCATAAACCTGAAGGAATTATTGCTAATTATAATCAAAGAAAATTTTACAAAAAAAAAAACTAATTATTCAAATATTTTATAATTTAATTTAAATCTTTTGCAAATTAACTCATTTATCAATTATGTTTTTTTTTTATTAGTTCTTTAATAATGGAACTGATAATTTAATAAAAAATAAAAAGTTTAAAATCATACCCGGCCATGTTAGACCTCTTCAATACAACTTAAAACTATTTATAGTAATTTGTGTAATGTGAAAGTAGTGTAAAGTGTACAATTTTGATCTTAAGTCCAATTAATATGTACAAGTGTATCAGTGAGTGTTTGTATGTAAGTAAAAGAGAAAAGATAAATAGAATAAAAATGGAAAAATAGAAAAAGGCAAGCTTATAGAAAAAAGTTATGAAAAAAATAATATTCTAGCATGCGACATGAATGCACAGGCAAAGCGAAGCACACTTACCTCAAGGATACATGCGTAATTGAATGAAAGGGATTTAGTAAAAGATTAAAATATAGTTAATATTTAATCTTACTTGGGTATCCAACGACGATCCTTTACAATTATTTGTAACAGATGCAACACATGCAAGTCATTGTAGAAATAAACATATTTCCCATCATCGATATAGGTTCGGAGTTTCATCAAATATAAATCAAAATATTTCATATAATCACAATAGCAAAATATGATTTAAGCTAATTTATTAAACAAGTTATTTGTCATAATGTGATATTAAAAACTATTGCAAAACAATATTTGGTTATAGCTTTGCACTCTAGGAGTCTATATTACTAGTGTACGCTCACATTTTTACTTTGATGATATTATGACGAGGAACATCATTTATTGAGACGACCAAATAATATGTTTGGCTATTTTGTACGCCGCAATTTTGTAGTCCGTGAAATTATTTATTTTTGGTAGTATAAACTTTTTCAATAGCATCCAAAATTACAGATAAAAATGACTTCGAATCTTTATTATTCGAACAACCTAGATAATCTTGTATAGCCAGGAAGGAGTTCATTTGGCATTTTGTTAGCTTTGCCATCAACATAAAGTAACTCTTTTTAATATATTATAAACAGGAAAGATTTGTATGTAAGTATGTTTGTAACGAATTGGCTCAAAAATTACGGGACCAATTTTAAAAATTCTTGGAACGGGAGTTACGCGAGTGAAACCGCGCGCGGCAAGCTAGTTTAAAATATATTGTACCGTTACAAAAGCTAGCCTACTGATTGCAAATGGTCCTGCGACTAATTTTCAACGACTAAAAAATCACGGTGCCTACAATATTCCGACATTTTTAAACAATATTTAAGTACTTTGGAATTATATTTCTCCAATTTTCAACTCTTGAAATATTCGGTCTCAAACGTTAAAAATGTAAGCTCACACGCTTGTGTATTTTCTGCTATATTATAAACAATCACGGTGTCTAGTTACAGAATATCATGACATGTTGAATTAATCTAAGCTTACACGGTGATACACTTTACAATTATGGTCAGAAACATCAAATCTAGTGAATACCGAGAATTATCTTGCCTACATTTATTCGATAGTTCTCGGTTTGTGGTTTTCACATTCAGATCATTCTATTCTGGACGCGATCGTCCAACGACTCTCGTTTCATAAAAATATTTTTGTTCAATTGTAGGTATACTCTAGAATTAAAAAATCTACATCTGCAAGTTTTATAAAGGATTTATAGTGTAAGGAAGAATAATTTTATGATTTCTAAATATATTTATAATCTTAGTCGGCTTTTTAAATTGATGCTCATCATTTCAACTTTCATGCGTGAAATTCCATCTATTTTAAATTGTGGTACTGTATTTATTAAACAAATTATATTTGATTAGGTTTTTAATATGATTGTATATATTAGATAGTTGAATGTTGAGCATGTATCAAAGCTTGTCTAAGCGCATCGTTGGACGGTCGCTAGAGTATCGCGCGCCCTTACTGTGGCGGGTTGTGCGGTGCGGACTGAGCCGGCTCGTACTTGCGCGGTCGGCCGCGGCTCAGGTGCCGTCTCTTCACGAATTCCGCGTCGTCCACCATCCAGAATGAGCCGAAGTCATCTTCGTACCGCACAAAACATTTGTGCAGAGACAGGTTCGTCCGGATAGCGTTCTATAATTGCATTGCCGTTAAATATCTATCAGTCACCCAACATTTGTATGTCATTTTACATCGAGGATTGTGCTTTCATTGTTATACATTTGAATTCTAAAAAGTAAAAAATTACAATGAAAGCACAATTAGATCGTCGTGGAATGGAACACCGTACCATGCAGGATATGAGAGCCCCAGAAACCCAAAAGGATAAAGAGGAAAGGATGTTAATAGGCAAGCGAGAAAACATTATTCACCGTTGTGCTGAAACCCACGAACACACACATATAACCTAAATACAGAAAAAATGACAAGACCTCACAAATTGGTGATATAACAACGGTGAAGATATTTTCACTGCGTTGTGATATCACTTACAAAATTCAAGAGCCCACTACACAAATAGTTACATATTCAAATCTGAAATAAGATAAAAACGTTTATTTACACAATAAGAGTTAGATACATTGCTAGGTAAGATAGAAAATATTTAAGAGAAGATTAAAATATACCGAAATCTGTATAGTGTGGTTGTGTATAGTGTTCAGATATGGTTCAAGTGTAAATTGTGGTTTTTATACTTTGCAACAAATTGTCTTTCAAAGATTGACAAAAATATTTAAATTATCAACTTTAAAAATGATCTTCAACTTGAAACTATTACAAATGGTGTTATCTTGCTTTGCTTTAACCAACTTAAATTCAAAGATGTGTTTTTAAACGGATCTTCAAAGATCATCAATATTGAAAATGTATAACAATTTTTTTTACTGTTTTCGCTGTCTCGCGTTTGGAATTTTACTTAGTAAAATAATTACAGTATTTAGTTACTATTTTTGTTTCGTGTTAAAAGTATTTGTGTTACTGATGAGTGACATTGTTCTGTGTATTATTTTCAGATGTCGCGGTTATCGGTTCTGTATTGATGAATGTAGTAATTTATTAAAAAGTAAAAAATCTACTAATTATATTCATAAGTTGGCTTCTGGAACGTTTCCATTAGCAAGTGTTTGCAATTTGTTTTTGTAGTTCCACGTCATGTACAACATGTTCGTCTGTAGTTACATATCTCAATGTTATACTAGTATGAGTGAATTAAACATTTCTTTTCGGTAAGTATTTTGTAGAAAAGTGAATTTCAAATTTGTCAATTTGTTTTGTATTGTTTCATGACCTTAGTATTCGTCAGTTTGATAAGTATTTATTGTATAGTAGATCATGTTTTTTTATTTGTTTGTCTTTAATTATTTATTATAGTGGCGTATTTTAACATGTTTACGAGGAGATGGTATTTAGTGTAGATATAATAGATTTGAAACATTTTAAATGAGTTCAATAGTTTCGTGTATAGTTATTGGTCAGTGGGTAGTTCGAAAATTGTATATTTATGTTATGTTTTGTGTTATGTATTATGTGTATTAAGCTGGTTTATGAAATTAGTGTAGACGATATAATGTCTGTTTGTCAATAGTATCAGTTTTGCGTATTTTTTTGCTGTATATTATATAAATATGTTCGTAGTTTTTTGTATATAACAGGTGCAGTATAGTTAGGTAGTAAGTGTGTATTATAAATCATTTTTTGTGTTTAATTGTAGTATAGATGATGTGAATGTGTTTGGAGTTTTACCTATATAGTGGTGAATGTATGGAACTGGTCATTGTTTGTAGTTGTATACAGTGACGAGTGTATGGAACAGGTCTATGTTTGTAGTTGTATACAGTGGTGAGTGTATGGAACAGGTGTATGTTTGTAGTTGTATATATGGCGAGTGTAGGGAACAGGTGTATGTTAGTGGTTGTATTCAGTGGCGAGTGTAGAGAATATGTATCTTTTGTAGTTGTGTGTGTGTGTGTGTATGGAACAGGTATATGTTTGTAGTTGTATACAGTGGCGAGTGAAGGGAATAGGTCTCTTTTGTAGTTGTTTGTGTGTGAGTATGGAACAGGTATATGTTTGTAGTTGTATACAGTGGCGAGTGAAGGGAATAGGTCTCTTTTGTAGTTGTAAATAGTGGCGAGTGAAGGGAATGGGTCTCTTTTGTAGTTGTATGCGTGTGTATGGTACAGGTATATGTTTGTAGTTGTATACAGTGGCGAGTGTATGGAACAGTTGTAAGTTTGTGGTGGTATTCTGTGTCGAGTGTTGAGAATAGGTATCTTTTGTAGTTGTGTGTATGTAACAGGTATATGTTTGTAGTTGTGTGTATACAGTGGCGAGTGTATGGAACAGGCATATGTTTGTGGTTGTATTCAGTGGCGAGTTTAGGGAATATGTATCTTTTGTAGTTGTGTGTGTATGTGTATGGAACAGGTATATGTTTGCAGTTGAATACAGTTGCGAGTGTATGGGACAGGTCTATATTTGTAGTTTTGAGTATATGGGACAGGTCTATATTTGTAGTTGTGTGTGTATGGAAAAGGTATATGTATGTACTTGTGTGTGTGGAACAGGTGTACGTTTGTAGTCGTGTACAGAGGCGAGTGTATGGAACAGGTCTAGGCCGGCTAGTACCCGGCGTGCAGCGGCGGCGGGTGGTGCGCGGCGCGCTGCGGGCGGCGCTTGTAGAACTCCACCTCGTCCACCGTCCACACGGCGCCCTTCACGTTCTCCACGCGCATGAAGCACTTGTGCAGCGACAGGTTGTGGCGCACCGCGTTCTGTGCGCGGTGGTTACACTATGTTTATGTGCGCCTGGCACGAGTATATGCGACACGACGCGCTTGGGAACAACTGACTTCAGGAAAATGTCAAGGCGTTTTTACAAAAATCTTGCCGCAATTCAAATATATAATTTTTTTATTTAATGAAATCTCAAGTAAAGAAGTGGAGGAATTGAACTTAGTCCATAATTAACAGTTCTAAAGATCAAGTCTATCGACATGAGGAATAAGATTTAACAGTTTTACTTATATGCATGTAAGAAAACTGTATGAGGGATGAAGATAGTACTAGAAAAGTTGAAAAATTGAACCTAGTGAATTATTAACAAGAATAATCCAAAATATAATTTTAAGCATTTTATTGATGTCAGTTCTAGTTTTTTTTAGGTTTGATTTGATTATAATAGCCCAGTATATGTTGATGTCTTTAATAAGTATATTAAATTAATATTTTATAAACAATACTTTATACGAGGCTATATAGTCAATAAATAAAAAAACCATAATGCCACAAAACTGAATAATACACTCTAAAGTTGATTGCAAGATATTTTAAAACTCCAATTTATGGGGTAATAATAAAATTATCTATCATTTTGTAACAGTATAGCTCTAAGAGTAATTTTCCAAGTCGCATCGTCTATATACGACATATAATATATAACAACATCTTAAAATATAATAATATACTACTTATATCTATATTATAAATAAATTTATATTGTTACACATTTAATTTCTAAATGATAGAAATATTTGGTAACAAAACTAATAAATTTAAATTTTAAATCATTCTATCACTTAAAAATTAAGACAAGACACTAATTAAGAGTATAATTCACTACATTTACTAATTACCTTTGTTCAAAGCATTTGTTACGGAATATGCTTCAAAAAATAATCATTAGTATTTTTATTAAAATTCTTCAATAAATTAAAAGTCTATATTGTATCTGCTACTATTTCGTTTTTCTATAAATATATAACATTTTTATTGACGTTTATTGTTCTGTCTTCTTTCTTATAGTAATTTGATTGTTAATTATTGAATGTTTCTTCTTTTCGTATTATATTTAGTATGATTAAACAATTTTCTGCAGAAATACCACTGACAGTTTTCAATCTACTTAATATAAAAATAATCGTAGGGATAAAAAGAATGTAAATCTCTTGGACTATTTTATATAAAGTCCGGTTTGTCTCACGTGTGTAGTTTTTGGCGTTTTCTCGACCACGGTTTCAGCTCCAACCGAGAGCCTTCGAGAGCGAGCTGTTTGCGCCTGAGCGTCGCACCGATAGCTACAGGATTAAAAAAATGCAGTCTCTTGACTTCATTTTTTTATCCTGTAGAGCAGGGGTCTCCAAACTTTGAAGCCTTAGGGGCCATAACGATTTTTTCAATATGTTCGAAGGGCCAAAACAGTTTTAATTTTTCTATCTTTAACTATACTCTTATTTTTAGACTAGTCGCAAAGTGTGCGACTGAATAGTTATCATTTTGTGTTTTCTTTTTCAACTTATCACAGCAATAGTAACAACAAAAAGACATTTGGTGTCGCGGGACAGATTGATGGCACTAGTCTTAAGCTGTCGCGGGCCGGATTGTTGGCACTACGGGCTGGATTTGACCCGCGGGCCGTAGTTTGGAGATCTGCTGTAGAGGAAGGAGTCAGCCCGATAAATAACATTATGCGGCTTTCCACCCGCGCTTTCACCCGCGTCACTCCCGTTCCCGAAAGAGCTTGATAATTGAATGCCCCCCTTTCCACCCTATTAGGGCTTGAATTTTACAAAATCATTTCTTAGTGGATACGTCACAAAAGAAAGCCACGGTCCAAATATCACGTGTCTAGCTTCAGTAGTTTTGCCTCAGCGATGATGAATCAGTCTGACAGGACATGTTACTTTATATACATAGACCTCTATGCCCGACGAAATAGCAAGTCTCGTGTATATCTACACTATGTTCATTGTCGGGCGAGGTGGTATGCCCAGCGGCTGAGGACCATTGTTCAAAACGTGTATATGTTACAGTGAAAATTTATAATCGGTCAAAACCACTTTTGACTGCAAAAATCGGGCAAAAGTAGGTTTTACGGGTCCATATTGGCTCACATAAAATTCCAGAAACGAAATGCTCTTATTTTTGGTCGAAGGTTAAAAAAACACAAGGATTCCAACTTCTATAGGTTAGCTTAGGTTAGAACTGTGATCACAACCAGATCCAAATTCCATACAAATTCTTAATTAAAGCAGTCAAAACTGGTTTTGACCGTTTATAAGTTGTGACTGTAACATATATATTTGAATTGAGATGCGAACTTGTTTTGCGTGATACAGGTTAGTTGTGATACTAGATGCTAGACGGCGCTGCTCGTCGTCGTATCATTTGTGCGGCTACAATCCCTACGATTAAGTCTATATAAAGTAGATTTTAAACCATCAATAGTATTTTTCGCATATTGTTTTTGAGTTGTAACATCATTGTTATTTAACCATTGAAATTTGCATATATTTTGCAGTAGGTACTCAATATTTTAAAATGTCAATGTTTTTTTTTAATATATCTTAATCTAAGTCCTACCTTCCAGGTGGCAGCATTACGTCTGAAGTAGCAGAACGTTGACTGGAACCAGTTGTAGATCTCATTCAGCGTCAATTGTTTGTCCGGAGATTCAATAATAGCCTGAAAATAACATTTTGTCATGTTCAATTCTTATATTCTTAGAGGATATTTTGTTAATCCTTTTTCCTATGTATGACGTAAAAGGCGACATCTGTCAGCTCAAATATTCTCCATCTTACTGCAATCATCAATCCACCTGCCAAGCGCGGTGATTAAGAGGAGGCCCATGTTCGGCAATGGACGTAGACGGGCTAGTAAAGTACGTAAAGGTAATAAAATTAAATGGTTCTAAAATAATTCCTTGTGGTACGCCAAATAGCAAGTCTATGAAATGTGATGAGTGAATAAAATCTGAATGATTTTATTTTTATCATAATCATCATCAGCCCGTACAACGTCCACTGCTGAACATGGGTCTCCTTCCGAGAGAGGGTTTGCCATAGTCGCCACGCTTGGAAGGCGGGTTGGTGATCGCAGTATTGATATACGATATACGATTGATATACGATTATTATTAGATGATGTTACATCGGGATTAACGGCTTAAAGTGCTTTCCGAGGCACGGAGGGTAGTCTTTCAACCAACCAGACCTAAAGAAATCTTAGAATTCACACAAAGATTTACTGTCCGGAGTGGGGATCAAACCCACGACCTCCGAGATTAAAAGCGAGCCAAATCCCGTTACGCTACGGAGGTTGTACAGTGGTGTCATAAAATATGGAATTCATATAAAATACAAACCTGTCGGATGAGAGACGCGTATGTAAACGGCGGTCGAACATCAGCCGATTTGTAAAACTCACGATTGCGCTGAATCTCTGGAAAGGTTAAATTATTTATTAAAAACTGTGATATTTTAGTTGGTGTCAATTAATGACCAGACGATTTAGCCGTTAGTATTGTTATCGAAACATAATAATATTAATAATCTAAAATAAACTTATGTTTTTCACCTAAAATATTGTCCTACAATTATTAAATTTTCATGGTAAAATAAGTGTGCTAGTGCCTTGTAATTCCTACGATATGACGAAACGGCCATAGTCCACTTGCGATCATGTGTTCGCCAGTTCGATCCCCACCCATTGCACTACCGTCGTGAACCCACTCGTAACACAAGCATTTTAGCTTAGCACGAGGGATTAACAAGAATACTAGTAGACTGCAAAAGTCTGCTAGTTTGTAATCTTTAAAAAAAACTAGTAATCTTAAAAATAAAAAATAAATAAGTTAAGATCTAGGTTGTACGAACGGACATTCGATTCATTGATTCGATATCATTTTAATCTGTAATTTGGATCGTTTTACCAAAAATACCATTTCGCTAAATTTTAGCAACTATTATATTATAACACCTAAAACACATTGTGAAATGCAATAAAATATTGATATTTAGTAAAATATATTATAAAAAGTTATTCATATAATTAATAGAATCGGGCGTCACATTGCGGAAATCCATATTTATCTCAAATAAAAAGAAAAATATCTTCATATAAACACACATTTTTTGCGGAATTAAAAAAAAATTGAAATTGTTTTTTTTAAGGTAAAATAAATGTAATTCATTATTATCTAATTTATTGAATGAAAACTACTTCAAAAATATATAGTCATATAATAAGATATTTCCCACTATTTGTATTACCTTGTTGCACATCTAATCCAGCTCTTTCGAGCATATACGGAAGACCTTAAGAATACAGAACATGTTAGGTATTAATTAACAAAACTTTTAACATACTTTTGTAATATAGGTAAAATAATGCTACTAATATTATAAATGCGAATGTATGTTTGTTACTCTTTCACGCAACAACTACTGAATGGATTTGGCTTTGCTGAAAGTTTGCACGGGGATGGTTTATAAGCTGGATTAACATATAGGCTACAAAATATCACGCTCCAACCCACTGGAGCAGAGTGACAGGGGTAAAACCGCGGGGCGCAACTAGTATATATAGAGGAGTGCAGAATGTTATTTTTTTTTTTGTTATGCTCGGAAAGACCACTGGGTTACTAGTAAGTATATTACCTCCAGCAATGGCAACACCAGACTTGTCTGAGACCCGACGTCGCACCGGACCCGGGGACGCGCCTTCAGATGGAGCTCCACCTGCTAAAGTTATTACATCTGTTTTATCTCTTCATCATCATCGTCATCACCACTGGTAAACATGGGCCTCCTCCCGAGCGCTATATTCACCACGCTTGGCAAGCGGGTTGGTGACCGCAGTATTATGATGTAATACACGAGGAAACGCAGCTGCCCGTTTTCTGTTATGCCCTTGTTATAGATGATGTTATAACAATCGCGACTAACGGCTTAACGTGCTTTCTGATGCACAGAAGGTACTTAACCAACCTGACTCGGAAAGAAATCCTGTACGGCGTGGGCATCGAACCCGTGGCCTCAAAGACTTAAAGCAAGACTTGTACCACCACGCTACACTTATACGAAGTAAGCATCCTATAAGTTTTTTTTTTAAATTTTACCTTTAACAAGTTGAAAAGGTTGAAAGGACGAAGACACAGGCAACAGCAAGGGTAATTATAATAGTAAGATGGAGCGGCCCAATGGCTAGGACGTCGGACTTGTGATCTTGAGGTCGCCGGTTCGAACCCCACCCATTGCACTACCGACGTGAACCCACTCGTAACACAAGCATTAGCTACCACGAGGGGTTAACATAAATACTAGTAGACAGTAAAAATCTGCTAGTAAACTTAAAAAAAAAAAAGATGCTTACGATGTGGATGTTTAGCAGCATGGTGCGAAGTGTCTCTAGCAGCATGTAGATGACGCATCATAGCGGCCAGGCGATCGCGTTCGCGTCGCAGTTGCAGTTCTAGTTGCGCGACCACTTGCATCTGTACGCGCGCTTGCGCAGCCGATCTATCGTCCAGAGTGTGAGCTGCTTCTAAATGCCTGGAGAAGTTACATTTTTAAGAATCGTATAGGTACTAATAAATAAATAAATAATAATAATGTTACTTAATAATGTAAATATATATTTTAAAATAATAAATATGTGACCGCATTTGCAGCAAATTGTAGATGAATCACCATTTCAGACATAAAAAGTGTTGGTAAAATGAGATTGAGTGTATTGTAACCATATATTTTGTAATAACAAGTGAATTAATTTAATAAATTTATACTTATACTATAAAATTAAATAAACTATACTAGACTTATAAAATATATAATAAACTAAGTTATACTTAACTTATCAAATATAACTACAAGTATAAAACCAATAAAAATTTAAACAATAAACGGATTTTAAAAATCAACTTTAATTTTAAGCACCAAGAACCAAGAAATCTAAATTATTAGATGAGGTTTTTATAAAAAAGTACTGTAAGTAATTATTAAGTTAAATTAGTATTGTAGGAGTGACTAGAGTAGGTAAGTAGGTATATAAGATTATATTATAATAGATAAAAATCAAAAAGAAGGAAAATTTTGTAAATTTTTTGAAAATTCAATAAAATTTTCCAAGACAGAAAAATAATAACAATTTACAATGCAAAAACAAAGCAGTAACAAAAATAATTTCAAATATATATACACTATGATTATTTGACAATGAGATTTTATTTACACGAACGAAATAGGTTGTTACTACATAACTAAGTGCACTTACTTTAAAAATGCCTGATAGTCTTCAGCGAGAGCATCGCACCCCGGCCACTTGCATACTCCACGACCGAAGAGTGGGTGCTCTTCCATCTCACTTCCCCATAGCATAAGACCTGGATACAAATTGCAAAAGGTCGAAAATTTTATGCAAATGTTTCAATTTTTTTACATATAATATTGGCAATTATTTCCTCAAGAAATTTATAAACGTTAACCTCGCAATATTTTTCTATATCTATACTAATATATATAGCTGTTAGTTTGCTTGAACACGCTAATCTCAGAAACTACTGGTCCGATTTGAAAAATTCTCTCAGTGTTATGTAGCCCATTCATCGAGGAAGGCTATTGGGAGTTAGACGGGTGAAACTAGTCCAAGAATATCAACAAACCTGGAGGCGCATTAGGTGGCACGGACAGCGGTCCATGCATCAGGTACTGACGCTGCACAGCTTGCAGCTGCTGGACAAGTTGCTGCTGCTGGGCGCCCAGCTGTTGCTGCAATGAGCCTATATGGAAGAAACACGACAGTTAAGTTCAATTCATTCTAGGTCTTGAATCCTTCATTAATATGACATTTTTAGGATGGTTATCGAAACAAATGTAAGATCTATTTTAGGGTCTGGTTATTGGACTATCTTCCTCGGAAAACACGTTAAGCCGTTAGTCCCATTTGTTATAACATCATCTATAGTAATTCTATACCAGGGAACAGGCAGTAGCGTTTCCCTGTGTGTGTTATTGGATAAAATTTGCGGACACCAACTCGCTTGCTAAGCGTGCCGATTATGGGAAAAACCCTCTCGGTGGCCCAGATTCAGCAGTGGACGTTTTACGGGCTGATGATGATGATGTTTCCCTGGGCGTGTTGTTGGATAATATTGCGGTCACAAATCCACCAAGAGTGGTGACTATGGCAAAAAGCCTTCCTTGGAAGCAGACCCATATTCAGTAGTGGACGTTATACGGACTGATGGTTCTATATATTTAGCGTATTGTAATCAAAGTAATCTAAACGTTTTCTCTTTTGCGTAAAGGTTTCTGGATATGCTCGGTGAAGTAAGAAAAGGATCATGGCTAAGGTCCGCAAAAAAGCACTTCAAGTAATATTTTAAGACTCTACGTACCTGGCGATGTATCCGGTGGGGGCAGGTGGGATTGTGACAGCAGATTCAAGTTGATCTGGTCCTGAAGTCGGGATTGCTCCAGTTGACGTTTAGCAGCCTCCGAGGACATGTGTTGTACCTATTATATCATATTTATATAATTGCTTTTGAGCTGTGTATTTAATTAAATTCATAATTTTATAGTTAAAATACAATTGGATGCATTAAGGTAGCTTCTTTTAAGTTTTATTACCGTACACCGTAACCGTGTACGCACGAGCGAACAAAAACATGGTAAACATGAACATCGAACACTTTGTTCTCCATGAACAAAAGATACTGTTCCACAAAATTTCCCTAAAAATCTAGTCATAATTCTTAGATTTTTAGAATTTCCACGTTTACTTGCGTGGGACTAATGCTCCTCTGATAGCGTGATTTTAATCCAAATCATGAACTTCATATATCATAAACGTAATTTTTTCCAATCCCTATTGTACCTACGTTTTTTTAAAGTAACAATCATTTATATACACTCCCATTTATAACATTGGTAGAATCACTACTCCCACTAACCTGCTTCTGCATATGGTGCTGGTGGAAAAGCCGCTGCTTCATGAGGGTCTGCAGCTGGGTATGTTGGTCCAGCAGCTGCATTGCTAGCAGGTCTGGTGCTACCAGTGGTAGTGGGGACCGGGCTCCAGCGCCAGCGCTCCCAGCGGGAGACACTGGGGCAGGACTCGATTGAGCTGATCCAGCGGTTGGTGAAGTTGGGGCTGATGCCTAGTATAAGTGAAGTAAAGATTTCAGATAACTAAATAAACTAATATAACAACTAATATATATATAGCTGAGTTAGTCTGCTTGCTTTAACGCGCTATTCATAGGAACTACTGGTCCGATTAGAAAAATGTCAGTGTTAAATAGCCCATTTATCGAGGAAGGCTATATTAAATTATGAAGTTCCTACGGGAACGGAAGTTATGCAGGCGAAACCGCGCGCGGGAAGCTAGTCATAAGAGACTGTCGACAGTGACTTCAATATATTTTCTTAAAACTTATTCTTCTATTCTTAGAACTAATTACGATTAACTTTAGGCAGAAGATATGGAAACTTATCCACTTACCCGTGCAAGAGCGAGTGGCTCATGGTCTCGAGGGGGTGAGGCGCGGCGCGGGGGCGAGCTGCGCCGGCGTCGCCGCGCCGCCTCGCCGCCCCACCTGCCGGACTCCTCTCTGGAAGATAAATCATAAATTTTTCTTTTTTAATATTTTTTTCGTCCGAAAACTACAATCGATGCCAGTATTTTTTAATACTAGAATAATCGAAGGTCCCAAAATATTCCTGATTTTGGCTTAGATTCTTAATCTAAGTTGAAATCAGGAATTCGTTCACCCATGTCTCAAGAGAGCACGCCGTGTTTGCGCTCTCTCACTTCAATCTCCTTAGAGTTTGGCTGCCGTGGCCGAAATCGGTTAGAAAAAATATTGTGACATGTACCAATTTACAAATATTGCTACAACTGACTGACATTTAGAAACTTGCATAGAATGGTATATTACCGGTCCAAACAACGGTCCAGCTCGAATGAGTTGATGAGCGGCGGCTTCGCGGCGCCACCCGGGTTTGAGTTCAGTGCCGACTCCGGACCCTGGGGACAAACGAGAAAAAAACATTTTTAGAAAATATTACAAGATTACAACATCGTCAACTGTCGTCAGTAATGTCACCATCAATTTTCATAGAGCAGTATTTTAATTTCAGCATATTAATTGATGGTCACAGATTTTATAGTGAAAATTCATGAGATAACTAAACACTTCATTAATGCTTACCAACAAAGCGTCTTAGAATTAGCCTAGTCTTAAACTTTAATGGAGAACGGTTACGCTTCATTCTTTTTTTAAATCCTCGTTAACACTTCACTCCTTTTGTTATCTTACATGCTTTCTATCGAACTCGCCGGAAAAGAGTGCGCACGCTAACGCTTCGCACGCAAACATACTTACAGGCGGTACATCATCATCATCATCATCAGCCCGTACAACGTCCACTGCTGAACACTGGCCTCCTCCCGGGGAAGGGTTTCGCCATAGTCACCACGCTTGGCAGGCGGAATGGTGACCGCAGTATTATGTTGTAATACACAGGTAAACGCTGCTGCCCGTTCCCTGGTATACGCTTGTTATAGATGATGTTATAACAATCGGGACCAACGGCTTAACGTGCTTTCCGAGGCACGGAGGGTAGTCCCTCAACCAACCAGACCCGGAAAGAAATCTTAGAATTTACACAAAGATTTCTTGTGTAATCGAATCGTGGGGATCGAATCGAACCCACGACCTCCGAGACTTAAAGCGAGCCAAATACCGCTATGCTACGGAGGTTGTCGAGTGGGTACATACATACTTAATTATGTCCATCCGAAAAAAATTACAATGCAAATTAACTCTTATTTTTTTAATTTACTATCCTCCTAGAAGGAATTATCTTCTAAAAGGCTAGTAAATTTAAAAAAAATTTAAAATAAAAATCTCAAAAACCTTTGTAGGTACTCAACATTTTGCAAGCAACCTGACGCAGATGCTACAGTGATTCAAACCCACCAAAGGAACAGTTTTCGCTAGAGACGCGATAGAGTTTGCAAATTGTTATTGTTATAGTATCGGTGCACAAACATATTTACATTATGAGGTCACCCAGTCACCCGTAAGGAGATTTGTTTTCATAAATAACTAACCTTAATGTAAACATGAAACCTCGCGTATTGTAAACTAACACGTATTTTTAAAACATCCTTGTGTAGAAATCAAATAGGTTTTATGTTAGGTACTGCCATTACAACAGAATGGAAGTACGTATCATAAACCCTATTTCTCGAATCTCTAGTAATCTCTACGACCACGGTTATCAATTGTGATGTCAATAATTCTTTCTTCAAATTTGGCAATAATTGTTTTGACATCACATATGTACATCAATTGTGTTTCTGGTAATGGCTGCAGCGTTTCTTTGTGTGTAACAACATAATACTGCGGTACGTAAGTCTCGTTCCCGTAATAATTTCATAATTAAATATAGCCCATAACCTTACTAGATAAATGGGCTATCAAACACTGAAAGGATTTTCCTAATCGGATCCTGAGTTTAGCTCGTTCAATCAAACAAACCAATAAACCCTTCAGCTTTTCATATTAGTATAGATGTATATGATGCGTGAGCAGCATTTTTTTTTTTTTAATTATATATAGGCTTACGTTTGACAATAATCTCGCTTGATGGAAGGCGAAGATAAGGCCTATGATGATAGACACTTGCCTAGAAAGTGTATTTTCACTTTAGCCTTAAAGATGTCCAGATTATAGCGTTCCGGAAAAACTGACCCTGGCAGAGAATTCCACTCCTTATCATTATAAAAGAAGACGCATTCCCCTAAAGTTACAGCATAATACTGAAGTCACCAGCCCGCCTACCAAGCAGGGTGACTATAGCAAAACCCCTCTCAGGACGAGGCCCATGTTCAGCAATGGACGTTGTATGGGCTGATGTGACGAATATTTTACAAAAACTCATACCCAAATCTTCGTAAAAAACAACAAAAAGTTTTAGACTCATTCTCACAAACCAACAAGCACTTATATTTGCTTAGTTTATCAACGAACACCATTATTATTGTTTTCCATAAGGCTCGCATTGACCGTGTTCTGTTTTCCCTAAAAAACTAAACAAAGCAACTTAATAAGTAAACAATCGAGCCTCGAACACGTTTCAATGTTTTAAACAAACATACATACATTTCTTTTGTTTTGAGACCCAGTTGTGGAGCGAGCGATATTGTAACTTTTAAAACTATTGAGAAAATATTAAGAAAATACCAGTCGTAGATATGATATTATACCGTGTAGTATAGAATAGACTCTTCAATGTTTCCTATTTGTTTTGTTTTGGACGGTCATTATGTAGTTAGCCTGGTGGCTTAAGCGGCCCAATGGCTAGGGCGTCGGACTTTCATTACCGACGTGAAACCACTCGTAACACAAGCATTTTAGCTTAGCAGGAGAGGTTAACAAGAATACTAGTAGACTGCAAAACTCTGCTAGTAAGCAAAAAAATAAAACAGAAGGCTTTCGCTACTTCACCGGGCATAAATGCGAGCCGAGCTCTAGTCTAAATAAACTACAAACTAAGCAACCTGCGGAAGAGGGCGTCTCCTGTGGGACTTGGACCTCGGGTTTCCTATTTGTGTTTTAAGAGGGCAGCAGCATCTATCAGCTATGTTACTTACCATCTTACAGCGATCACCAACCCGCTTGGCAGGCGTGGTTTATATTTATTATTTGTGACTAATAGCATTTGAATGCAATGTCAACCACGTAGATAGGTACCAGATCTGGATCTGGAATTTCTATATAAAATGTAGCAGGTAGGTACATTGAATAGAACACTTAGATTTTTGTGGGCAGGTGTTGCATAGTTTTTGAGATTTTATTAACTAAAAAAATCTCCCTCCCTGAATATGCATACGATATGGTGGGGTCAACTATCCTTATTTGATTGTAATAAAATATCATAAAATGAATCCCCGAAATGTATATGTACGCGCTTAACTTGAAAACAAGTCGACCAATTTAGCTTTTGTTGTGTTTCTAATTATCACTTGACCAATTTGGCTCATATTTTTTTATAGTGTTTGTAATTATCAGGATGTGGTTTGTTTAAATAAAAATATATCCACGGAAATTGTCAGATTTATTTGACGGGCGAAGCCGAGCGCAAACCACTAGTATATTATAAAATCTAAGTTTAAATGTTTCCTTGTTTATAATAAATTAATATCTAGAAGTAAAAATAAGTAATTAGTTAATTATATTTCATACAAATGCTGTAATAGTCACGTGCTTAATTAACTTCTACTAATATTATAAAGATGTTTTTATTGAATAAACTCAAAAACGACTGTGTCGATTTCAAAAATTCTTTCACCATTTGAATCTTACATTCACCCTGAGTATCATATGCTATATTTAATTATGAAGTTTCCACGGGAACGGGAGTTACGCAGGTGAAACCGCGCGCGGGAAGCTAGTTATCAATAAAAAATAAAATACACTACATCTGTCGTACAACTTATTATTTGCTTGTATTTACTTTGCACAACTGATAAGCATTTCCATACAACGGGACAATGCTGCTAGCATTCCGGGAACATTGCATAGATTTAGAATAGTTAGTACTTGCTTTGCGCGCCGTTTCACCCGCATAACTCCCGTTCCCGTGGGAACTTCAAAATTAAATATAAATTATAGCCTTCCTCGTTAAATGGGCTATTTAAGACTGAAAGGATTTTGAAAATCGGACCAATAGTTCTTGAGATTAGCGCATTCAAGTAAACAAACTCTTCCGCTTTATACGTTATTATAGATAGTTAATTGTATGCTAGTTTTATTTTAGATAAGCTATTTCTATTTGTATTATTGTTGCGTATGTATTTATATTTTATATTCACTTATTACACATTCTCAGAATCTTATTTGTATGTATGTTTGTCCCATCACGTATTGATAAGCTATGTAAACGCTAAACGTGATGTGATCATAATATGATGCAGCAAATTTTTGTTATTACTTACTGTAATATTATTTTTGTTTATTGCACGTATTGTTTATATAATACATCGTTGTATGTACACGATTTAAACAATATATTAAACAAGGTATTAAGTTATGTTGTCACTAATTGTTCCACGCGGCTTCACCTGTTTATTGTACCTACATTTACTTCCGAAAGAATTATATTTATGATACTAATCCCATCACTCCCAACACTGCAACTCCTGTAAGCCAGGATCAACAGTGGCACACACTGAAAAAAGCAATGATCACCGAGGCTCACGAGGTCCCGAAAAAGTTAAACTGCCTTGGGACCCGCAACGAATTTAATCAAAAAGACAATAGGAGAAGTAAGAAAGACTTAAGTTTTCACTGTCACCATAGCAAAGCGGGAGACAGCAAAAAGATAATAAACAATAAGATATAAGTAGTCTTGAAAGGTAATTTACAACTAGAAAACCAGTTGTAAAGCACCATGGATGGGTAATAAAATACGGGGTCTACACGTGAGCTGTTGTGACTCCTGTAGACCTTAATACCGTATTACGATCCATTGCATGGTATTGAAAAAGTTATAGAAAAGATAGGAGATAACTCCTTCCGATAAATCCCGCACTAGGGAAATTAATGTCGCGGGGGAATATACTCATACTCAATTCACGGATACAAGAAACCCCAGACTCAGAACAAGTATTAGTTCACACAAAATAAGTACCTAACTAATATTAGTTGGAATCCAACCCAGAATACCAGGACTCAAGACTCAGGACTCAAGATTCGGGAAGCAATCATCGTAAACACTATGTCACATGTGCAAATATTAGAAGCGAATATATTATGTATTTTATCATCATCATCATCATCAGCCCGTACAACGTCCACTGCTGAACATGGATCGCCTAGATCCATGATCTTTGTCTATCTAGAGAGATAGACAAAGGGTTTTACCATTATCACCACGCTTGGCAAGCGGGTTGATGACCGCAGTATTATGTTGTAATACACATTAAATAAAACGCTGCCACCCGTTCCTTGGTATACGCTTGTTAGACAATATAGATGATGTTATAACAATCGGGACCAACGGCTTAACGTGCTTACCGAGGCACGGAGGTCCCTCAACCAGTCCCGGAAATAAGTCTTAGCATTTACACAAAATCGCCGTGTGGTTTCCGGCGTAGAATAGACCACCGCATGTCCTCCCATGGGTGTCGTAAAAGGCGACTAAGGGACTTATGGCTGATGGATGGGCAGCAGCATCTATTATCTAAGATATCTATTACATCTTACTGCGATCACCAATCCGTCTGCCAAGCGTGGTGATTATGGCAATATCCCTCAAAGATCCTGGCTTGCCAAGGTCTGTTAAGAGGAGGCCCATGTTCAGCAGTGGACGTTAACGGGCTGTTGATGATGATTTACACAAAGATTTCTTGTCCGGTGTAGGGATCGAACCCACGACCTCCGAGACTCATACCGCTACGCCACGTAGTTTGTATGGATGTTTATAGTTCGTATGTATTTTAAGTAATATAATGTTTATATCTTAATGCGACTTAACATCCGGTTTAATCATACAATAGGACAACCTCACGTTCAAACAAATAGCAAAAATTATACAATTGTTTGTTATAACAATATATCTTTGCAATTATATTAACCAGGTTTAAGTTTTTCTGTACTTGGTTCGAATTTTTAATTTATTTACTCAATTACATAATTAGTAGTAATCATTATTGTTTGGGAATAACAGACAGAGTTTACTTTATAAAATTACATTTATTTTGTATCTGAGACAGCAAAATTAAATCTGAAACTATTATAATTTGATTGATTGTGCGTTTGAAGGTTTTGTACTTAGATTTAGATGATCAGACATTATTTGAGTTAAAATGAGCACTTACTTCACATACTTACAAATAACAACCTTCTATGAGGTTGTGAAGTAAGTGTATATAAATAAATTTCAATAATAGAAAAATAACAACATACATACAATTATTAGACAACCTCCGTAGCGTAGTGGTATTTGGCTCGCTTTAAATCTCGGAGGTCGTGGGTTCGATCCTTACGCCGGACAGGAAATCTTTGTGTAAATTCTAAGATTTCTTTCCGGGTCTGGTTGCTTGAAGGACTACCCTCCACGCCTCGGAAAGCACGTTAAGGATTGTTATAACAACATCTAATCTAGAATAATCGTTTATCAAGGAACGGGCAGCAGCGTTTTCCTGTGTATTACAACATAATACTGCGGTCATCAACCCGCGTGCCAAGCGTGGCGACTATAGCAAATACCCTCTCCGGGAGGAGGCCCGTGTTCAGCAGTGGACGTTATACGAGCGGATGATAATGATGATGATACAACTATTTAATTATATTGCTTGGAGGTCCAAGCAATATAATTAAATAGTGCTCAGTGCTCAGCTCGGCTCAGAGCGAGGAGATTGAGGACTTAATATTTTTAGAGTTTTGTGCAACTGTCGCAATACTTTACACCGCGATCTGTAAAGTAGCCTCTCGGCTTTAGGGACTACGAGGGCATCGAAAGGTTTTTACTGAAGGGAAACGTCACTTTAACGTAATGCATTCATTAGGTTAAAGGGAAATGTATGTGTTGTAGAATTCCCCTCTCCATTCAATAGAGTAGAGTAGAGTACACTTTATGGCACCAAACTTACAATGGATGGACAAGCTTGATTATAATTAAATATCAATGATATTAATCAACGTTAAGTTTACTACATATTCGGGTTTCCTTGGATTTTCCTAAGCAACGTTGCAAATTTTCATGTCATTGACTCTATCGTTGCAGAGTTGGAGACGATAACGACGGTATAATTTAAGTGTAAAATTGTATTAGAATGAGGGAAAATCGGATTTCAGAGTTAAAATAAAAATAATCTCACAAATCGAAAGTTTTACTTTGGTAATATTTGTACAAAAATATATTATTATTTGCTGCAATCAGCAGAATCAGGTGTTAAAACTGTTCAATTTAAATAAAAATCAAATAGCAAAGTACCTTATGTAGGTACTACTATTTTTCAATATTCTTCTTATTTTAAAACTATTTTTAAAACGTGCTTTCATCATACGGATCAAAGAACACGCTAGCACGAGATATTAAGTATAATGTACGCTACTTTTTCAAAATGTAATTGTAGTAAGCTACGACATCATATTGAAAAAAAAATACTACAATATTTAGTTTCTTCTTTAACACATTTTTCAGTAATGTTATACAGTCAATGAACCTAGTTAGGGTTGCCCTCCATCCGGGTTTCCCCAGATTTGTCATAGTTTAGTCCGGGCCGAACTTCATTTGTAGTCCAGGTTTAAAAATGTATGACATTTCCAACTGTTTTTTATAAGACTGACTATGGTTAAAAAACCCTCATGAAATGCCCTGGTTTTCACGCGTCTTGTTCGGGTTGCCAAATTTTAGAGATCCCAAATCCTAGTAAGCATTTTTTATCCTTCGCTTTCAAATTCAATCGAAAGAGGCAATAATATAATCAAGAATATAAATTGTTCATTACTTTTGGATTAACAACGGATTGCTTTTTTGTCTTTTTCCTACAAATGGAATTTCACATTTAATCGAAAGAGTCAATACATATAATGAAATATAGATGGTACATATTCTTTACAACTCACCTGTCTTACTGCGTACAGCATGTCGAAGTCTCTCCTTATTTCTTCCGTGATCACGATTTTTACAATTATTTTTATATTATTTAAATTTATATACGAAATCGACTATTATTATACTAACTATCAGTCATATTATTTAGCTCTATATTAATAAGTAATTCACTATTTAATATTTTTTCTCTCATGTTATAATTTAACATACAGCATTATCTGAAAAAGGGGAAATTTTAATGTTTTTTAATTTATTTATTTTGACAATAAATATAAAAAAAATCTGTAACTTAAGGTAACTTATTTTTTAAGATAAATTATTAGATAGACTAATTAATGTTTTTTGTTCATTAATAAGTCGTCACATAATAAAATAAATGAGTTAACATTTTCTATTGTAAGCGATAAAAACTGAAAACGTGAGTGATTTTTACATGAGGTTACGGGTTATTGTTTGTTTTTTTATTATACTGAAAATACAATTTTTTTATAACAATTAAAGCGGTAATGCAATAATTGCTCTTAGAAGACATAAATATCATATTAAAATTAAAAAATCGTAGGACTATACTCTTCGTAGTACGGATTTCCGTATTGCTAAAAAGCTCAGCAGCAATCTAATATATGCAAAAATACTATAAAAAATATTAAGAAGCTTTGATACAACATCTTGTAAAAATATAATTGCGAAATAGACTTATTTTTGTACGGAATGTAATTTACTGGCCGCCATTTTATTTTGCTTTCGAATTCATACCAACAGCAATCAAAAATCTAAAATTTCATCAACCTAACAAATTAACGAACTAACGAAATTATTAACGCAAGCTTTCATTAATAATATTCAAACACAAGTAGAATACTACGGTATAAATACGAAAAGTCTTTGTTCTGTGCTATGTAATTTTGCCTCTGAAAAGCGTCAGGCCGGCCCCCTTTTCAGTGACGGCGGCTACATCAAAGCTCTCTTAGCCAATGAGAACGCGGCGCTGAAAAGAGACACGCCCACCCGCTTTAAAGCGAGCGCGCCGCCTAGCCTTTGATCTGTACCGAATTTGTATGTAATATATATAACAGTATTTATTGTTTGTGCTTAGGTAGCTATCGGTTTTATATATTTGTAAGGTTTTGTTTGGGAAAAAGACTTCAGGAAAAACTGAGTTCGACTGAAAAAGTGCTACTATATTTGTGGCTGAAAATTCTACATGCCTGATCGATTTGATGTAAGGGAAATTAAAAAATATTCGCGCTAAAACGCGATGTTTTCTATCAGTATCGTCTTTTTGTTGGTGCAGGTATAATTGAACCTGAATATTGTTATTAAACCATTATAATTAAGTACATTTAAAACGATAAACTAGCTATTCCCACATTTCACAAACCACATCGATATAATTTCTTATTTATTTTCATAATGATATTAAATCCACTCTCACTATATTTTCTAAATGACATTAGTCTAACGATATGATAAAAATCAAGTTAAATTGCTTTCATTTTGTACTAGATGGGTAAGAGGCTTTGACCTTCTCATGAGATGTTTCTAGCCTACAAAGAACAGCTTATCAAATTCTATGTCCTTGTACGAAGTATTTGACCTGCTCAATAAAATTTTGAAACCTACAAATAACAGCTTATCAGAGTTTATGTCCCTGTTAGTAGGCTTCGACCTCCCCAAGAGATTTTTTCTAGCCTACAAATAACAGCTCATCAAATTCTATGTCCTAGTAAGAAGGCTTTGAACCTCCTTAAGAGTTTTTTTTTCTAGCCTTCAAATAACAGCTTATCATATTCTTTGTCCTTGTACGAAGGCTTTGACCTCCTTAAGAGATTTTTTCTAGCCTTCAAATAACTGCTTATTTGAATCTATGTCCTTGTAAGAAGGCTTTGACCTCCTCAAGATATCATTTCTAACCTAAAAATAACCACCTATCATAGTCTCGTTATTCGCAAAATTAATTGGACAACACAACACTACTTAAGCTGCCGTGTTCAAATACCAAATCATTGCTTTATACAAAGGTAAGCCATTTGTAATTCAAAATAGTTAAAATAACAATTTTTTACAGGTAGTTGGACCTCTGACAACGTAGAACCTAGTAGGTAGGCAGCTATTAAAAATAATTATATGTTTTTAATGAATTAATTCAGTTTCCTACATTATTTTGCTCTAATAGGACACTGTGAATAAATTTTAAATTATGTTTGATATAAAAATACAGGCTGTTTACATAATCGTGGCATATTTTTTTAATGCACTATAAAAATATTAATTGTTAATGCTTGTCTTTATATTATTAAAGCATCTTATAGCATTGGTTGGTGATTTATGGAATTATACAAACGTCAAGGAGTTATAGTTACATTGCTGAATTTAATTTATTGTATATACTTATTTTTTAAATGATTTAAAAACTAGGTCATTTTCGTCTCATTTTATTGCCTGTTTCTAAAAATACAGTTCCGAAAACGTAAAATATACTCAGATAATATATTTTCTTCTCGTAACCGAGAATAAAATAATTCATTTGCAAATAAATACATTTGCAAAAATCTTCACTTTGAAACAATTTTGTACGATTAATCAAGCAACCTGTATATCTAAAATTTAAAACTAAAATGTTGTTAAGAAATAAGTTATCTTTGTTTGTATGATAATTTATTTTTTGTACAAACATAATATTCGCATACATTATGAAAAAAAACTGTTTGCGAGAATAATATATATTTCATATAGGTAGGTTATTCTTAATTCAAAACCTTTTTATGAATAAAATTTTGCCTTGTAACGCGAAAATTGTGTTGAGCCAAACCATTTTTTGTTTTAAAATAGCAGCATGAATTGGTGAAACTTAACAGCGCATGACCAAGATATACCTACAGTTTTTATTGTGGAAGCAAGCAAATGACCCTAATCCTATGCCTCCTCATCTTCTTTGCAAGGACAGACAGAGACAGACATTGTGCAAAGGACGATGAGCCAAATTATATTATTTATTAATATTGCGTTCCTAGATAGAGAAAAGGATTCATATAGGTGGGATATGAAGATGGGCTAGCCTTACTGAGATGTGGAAGACTAGCCCACCTTATCTTCAAATCCCACCCATATGCGTCCAACATTAATCAGTTATTTTTATTGGCTCAGATAAGGAGGAGGTATTCCTCATAACAAGCAGCTAATTGGGCTTACTAACTACTACTATATGTCATCTCTGATTTTATAAGAATATTCACATTTATTGTAAAATCCGCCAAAATCTCACCGTAAAAGATATAATGTATGCATTGAAACAACCTAACCTGACCAATGCAACGCTGCGAAATATGATTTTTGGCGGTTCCGTGTTTTACAGCATCCTAAGGATCCATAGGATCATATAATTGAAAGCTTTTAAAATAACCAATGCCAATTTAAAACAACCGTTGTTCAAATTATGAATGGTAGAGCCATTCATAATTTGAACAAGATTGATAGTAATACAAGCATAGGATTTTTTGTGAACAGAGTATGGTCTGAACCAGCCAAGTGTAGCCTTTTTCTTGGTTAAATAAAACAAGTTAACTAGTAGAGTCAACTGAGGTAATATTAATTAATTATAAAAATAAGATCAATCTACAATGTCTGTGATAAAAATTATTAATAAGTAAGGTGACAACATTATACTATTAAGTAAAACCTATAAGACTCATGATGTATAAAAAAATCGAATCCAAAAGTGTTTTTAATGAATATCAAAACATATATAAACTAGCCTGATGGTCAGAGGTTACCATAGCTAAATAACGCTTGCTACGTAATGGGAATCCCTTTTTGGCTACCAAATATAATAATAAAGTCCCCCTTAATAAAATAAATATATAACTATACATAATAAATTTTACATACATACATTAACGCCTCTTATCCATAGAGGTAAGCAGAGACTACTTCCTTCCACTTGCTACGATCTTGACATACCACTTTCGTCTCTTCAAACACTCTTCGTTACATTAAAACAAACATAGTGTTCAAAGAAAAGAAGCATGTACAGAAGACAGCATCAGCTATTCTGCAGGCCTATCATCCCCAATTTCATCCATCCATGCATCCATCCATCCATCAACCTACCTCAGTTTACAGCTGCACATATGCCTCCCCTTTCCCTAATTTTCGCAACAATACTCGGTGCTCCGCCTTCCACATCCACTATAGTCGGCTACTCTTATTTAGTATCCGGTAGTATTCACTTAATATTGCAAAAAAATGCTAAAACGATTATGTTTTATTTTTATTTTTTATTGGTATAATTTTAGTTAGTTTTGTAATCTAACTAATTTGCTTCCTATACTATATTACTGTTACTGTTAGCCTGCATCATCCTACTGCTGGGGAAAGGCCTCTGCCCATGACTTCCAGCTCTTTCGATCCAGGGCTAAAGTAGGCCACTGATCATTTGCTTTACATATACATATTTGCGAATATAACATCATTAATAAATGTTAGAATAAACGATAAACTGATGAAATTCTAATAAAAAGAAACAGGAATTAACTGTCTGTAATGAATTAAATATTATTGTTCACGGATAAAGTATTTAATTACCTAGTTTAAACAAAAATATAAAAATACTAGATTCCCGCGCGCGGTTTCACCCGTGTAGCTGCCGTTCTCGTCAGAACTTCATAATTTTATATAGCCTATAGCCTTCCTCGATAAATGGGCTATCTAACACTGAAATCATTTTTCAAATCGGACCAGTAGTTCCTGAGAACAGCGCGATCAAACAAAAACTTTTCAGCTTCATATTTTACTATAGATAAAAAACCGGAAAATACATAAAATATAGATACAATATTAGCATTTCAATTTCATATTACTTAAAACAAGTATTACCGAATATTAATCTGCATAACCAGAATTAATATTAAAATAATCTCACATTAAAAACGTTAATTACAATAATTCGCAACTAGTAAATATTAATTTGTTAATTTATTTATGATAATTTAAATGCATTGTTTGCTGCAGGTATTAAATTTTAATTATAATAGTTGAAAAATAAGATAATTATCAGAATATTAAATGGGTGGGCTTTAAATTTTCCGGGTCATGTAAATTACAGATTTATATTTTTTTTAATTTAAAGTCATTACGTTTTTGTTACATGATGCAGGCAAACATTGCTGAATAAGTCTGCAAATTGCCATAAAAAAGTATTAAATGTAATTATGAAACTTAATACTGCTTGTAGGGATATAAAACTGAGCTGCTCTATTGAGAAAGTACTAAACGGGATACCAGAATCAAAAAATCAATTTTGATTAATAAAAATATGCTATTGTAACCTACACATCATCATCGTCACATTAGGCGGGTCGGATCTTTGTTTTTGCCTAGACTAAACTAGATTAATTAATTTAATATATTATATTAATAAACCAAAATATGTATTGACTATTTGTAAATGCCTGTAATAGGTTTACGTATGTAAAAACTCTTTTTATTTTTTTTATGATATAGCAAGCTAAAATATACAGGCCTAATTAATTATAGAGTATATATTTAAAAGAGATTGAATGTTCAATAGAATAAAAAAATATATTATACTAAAAAAAAGTTTCGGTAATGGCGAACCAAAAGAGACGCTCTTTCAAAATTATTATTCTTTATCGAATAAAATATAATTTGCACAGTAAACATATTTTGCAGATAAATTAAGAGTAACATACCTAAATTTAATAAATGGAAATTTAGCGTGCACCCACAATAAAATGGGGTCACTCTCTTTCATAGCAGAAATACGTAATTAAAGCTTGGGTACGGAAAATTATAGGTAAAAATGAAGTGATTATAATAGTAGTAAATAATAATAATAATAACTAATGTTCTTAACTACGAATTGTAAATATTTAGTAAACCGAAAGCTCTTATTTGAATCGATACTACAATCTCCACACAGAAAATTTCCAATGACTAAGTTTCCATTTTTATTTAAATACTATTTAAGCTTCTTAATAATTTTAATGACCTAGATTATCAAGTAAACTGAACTTTGGGATTTAATCTTTAATAATTCAATATCTGCAATTTATTTTGTAAATACAAAAAAAAAACCACAATAAAAAAGACGAATTAATTACATAATTATGATAGAAGGCACCAAAAATATTCAAATATCGAATACGAGTCTATTTTCCGAACATCACTTATCAGCTGTTGCAAGTGGCGCTGAACAGAGGGCGCGTGTGATTGGCCCGCCCGCTCATCAGCGACGCGCTGATTGGTCGGCGTGGGGCGCACATAAGCGACAGAACACGTGCTTATAAGTTCCACAGCGAAAATTTAAAACTTTTTACGCGAAGCTGTCAAAGTAGGCGCGTTGAGTGCGGTTGTTTCCAAATTTAAAATCAGATTAATGAGAATAGTGATTTTTTAACTTCCTTTTTCATAAAATTATAAAAGTGGCTTGTTTAATTTTAAAATAGGTCTGATTTTAAATAAACGTTGAATATAAAGTGAAGAATTATGAAGAAAACCTTACAATATTTTTTTTTATTACAAAAAAAGTTGAAATAATTATTATTTATATTTATCAAAAATATTCAAAATCCAAAATTTAAAATAAAATTTTATCTGTAATGAACTGTTCAAAAAAATCCTGCGCGGTGTCGGATATATTATTAAAACTTACGCACTCGCTATAACTCCTGCAACCTCATTTCACTCACGGTACCAACAAAAAAACGAACAAAATAACAACAATTAACAAACAATAAAAAACATTAACACTTTACAGTGACAAAACGAACCACTCATAAGCACCGATGCACTGCAGTTTCAGATGCAAATTATTTACACGGCTGCAGCAAAATGCATCGCACTTAAAATTTCCAAAAACTCCACTCGACACTAATAACCGATCAACTAAACCTTACAAATAATATTATGTTTATATTTAAAAAATATTTGCTTCCAAAAGCACGTCTAAACAATACACAACAGTCTGCGACGCCGCAGCATCAACAATGCAAGGGCGAAATAAGCAAGAAATATTTAACTACCGAGGAGGGGTGGGGCGGCACTGGCCCACAGTATTGGCGCTACGCCTGTGGTAGTTATAGTTTACGTGATACACAGCTCAAATACAAATAATATAAACATTACAGCGGAGCATGCGCCGTAGCAACAGACAGAGACGAAGCGACAACCGTCGCCGCGATTAAACACTTCATAACAACATTTTTCAGCTATTCGAGGCTGTCAGGACTAAATTTATTAGTTTCCAACTAACATTCATATCAAAATAGTGGTGTTCAATCACATTTTTATAGATTAATTTGCATATTTTTGACAGGAACGCGTCGGTGTGTGGCGCACGCATGCGCGTGGCCGAAGCGCAAGAATGTTATTGACGATGCAAAATGTTTATTTTTTGACGCAACACCGATGCTGGCTGTATTGCGTGGAACGGAACGGGTGCAGCCATTTTGGAAAATGGTTTCCGTCTTTTAGCACAACGAAATATATCGAATCTTGAATGTAAAAAGTAAAATAGTATAGCTAGGCCGTCGATCAATCGTTGAAGAAAGCTTAGGTAATCCTAGTTAAGTAAAAGATAAGGGTGTAATCAGTTTTCAGCGGGGTAGTCGAGACTTTGAGTTGGATTTATTTCAATTATAATCCGATATGAACAGTCCGCGCATGCGCGTGGCATCATTTGCACCGAAGCGTATTATGACAGAATACACAAGTATTATTTCATTCATCGGTACGGATAAATTTGCTGTCAAGCGATAAGATTGGCAATTGGTAAACAAATTTATAAAATCACTTTGTTTATATTTTACTATGAAATGTGTAAATATCTTATCTATTAGGTACTGACGTTCTATTATTTTAACACTTGTTTATTTTTATTATATAATATTAATAACGATAAGAAGTGTGACTTAGTGCTCAGCCAGATAAGTCATAATATAAACCAACATTTTATTAAATTCATGACTTAGGTAGGTCCTTTAATGGAGGGCCGGATTGCTTATGCGTGCCCCCCCAATGGTATCCACCATTGGCGAAGGAGTTTCCGGGAGGTTTTAGTGGTGTAGGGTCCTCTCCTCGTGGTATGAGTTAGCATACTACGCTATGGAGAGGGCAAGTAGAGTGCATAAATGCATTTCCACGCGGACAAGAAAAAAAAAAGTACCGTTACATAGTGGAGTCATAAGTAAAAAATAATTGTTACTTGCTACTACAGCTAAATAATTTATTTAAAAACCTCTAACATAATAAGTAGGTAGCTCCATAAAATTACAGACATTAGTAATCAATGTCCTAAATATATGTATACTATGCTTAGGCTTGCCACCCGTACTATATTATATAGTAGCGTACTATATTACATTCAAATGTACGATAATATTTAAAAAAAATAGTACAAAAAAAACTATATTTTTTGCTAAACCAAAATTTACCCCATTTAAAAACTTTCCAAAAGTACTATATATTTAGCAACTTTATGTAAAAAGTACTATATATTTAGCAACTTTATGTAAAAAGTACTATATAAAACAAAAAAAAAGGTGGCGACCCTAACTATGCTACGCGTACTTAGTTCATGGGAATATAATCATGAAATATATAGCCCATGGTACTCCTGGATGACGTATCTTTCTAATGGTGAAAGAATTGATGAAATTGGTCCTGTAGTTCCGGAGCCTATTCAATCCAAGCAAACATACAAACAAGCAGATCTTTCCTCTTTATAATATTATATTATTACTATATAATAGTCTATCCGCGCGGTTTTACTCGCGTAGCTCTACTTTTCATGTAGTATGTATGTAGCTTGTCCTTCTGTGATTACGAAGCCTTATTTAAGAAGAAACTCAAAAAGAATATCTCTGTCCCGCGTAGATTCTCCCCCCTCGTCCTCCTGACCCTTAGCTTGCAAAGAGCCATCCGATGCCCTCGTAGACCCGAAGTCCGAGAGGCCCGCGAACTGTAAAGTAGAGCTACAGTTGCACAAAACTCCCCTAAAATACAAAAAATCATAATCCTCAATCCCATCGCCAGCGACCGCCCTGAGCCGATGTCCAAGCCCCACAGGGGGCGCCCTCTTGCGCAGGTTGCTTAGTTTGTAGTTTTGAAACCACTTATTAAGGCTAGAGAACTGCTCGCCTTTATGCCCGGTGAAGTAGCAAAAGCCTCGTGGCTACCTATTTGTTGTTACCGACGTTGTAATTTTACATGTGGTTAAGGGAAATTTCCTTTAAAATGTGTCAACAAACTGGCAATTTCGAAAGATGCGATAGGAGTATCTTATGGAATCATCCATATAAAATGTATAGAGACACACAGGCAGAGAAAATTAATTGACGTCATAATTATTTTTCAAACAAACAGACAAATCCTAAAAATCTCAGGTTATTGTAATCGGTTCAGCCTTTTTCGAGTTATGGTGTAACTAGCACGGCTTAAGTTTTTTTTTTAAGTTTACTAGCGGAGTTTTTCAGTCTACTAGTATTCTTGTTAAGCCCTCGTGCTTAGCTAAAATACTTGTGTTACGAGTGGGTTCAAGTCAGTAGTGCAATGGGTGGGGATCGAACCAGCGGACCACAAGATCACAAGTCTGACGTCCTAGCCATAAATATAGTCGGATTCCATTTGTTATTTTGACTAATACCTAAATAACGTTTCAAAAGTGTTGATGAAAATAAATATTGTATTTTATTGCTAAAATGTCTGCTGATAAAACATATTTAAACTGGTATCCAAAGCAAAGGACCTTGACGGCCATTTATAATGTTATATTTATATATTTGCTAAACAAACAATGTCTCATAATAGAATCATCGATATTTAATAGAATATAACTAGTTTTTATTCATTAAATCCGGTCTTTGTGATGTCTATACTAATATTATTATATGAAGAGGTTAAGTTTGTTTGGGACAACCCCCGTAGCGTAGCGGTATTTAGCTCGCTTTAAATCTCGGAGGTCGTGGGTTCGATCCCCACGCCGGACAGGAAATCTTTGTGTAAATGCTAAGATTTAGTTCCGGGTCTGGTTGGTTGAGGGACTACCCTCCGTGCCTCGGAAAACACGTTAAGCCGTTGGTCCCGATTGTTATAACATCATCTGTAATAATCGTATATCAAGGAACGGGCAGCAGCAGCGTGGCCCTGTGTAGTAAAACATGCCCGCTGTGTTCAAATAGTTATCTTTTGTGTGTTTGGACTCTAAGACGTAAGTCTTTGCACATATTAAAATTCTAACCAGGCCAAACTAACTTGTGGGGTCGTAGCCCAAAGTTTGAGAAACAGTGATTTCTCACACATATAAATTACATTTCAGTCAGCTATGTTCAAATAGGTATCTGTTCTGTTTGACTCTTAAGACTGAAGACAATACACATTTTAAAATACTTACCAGGCCAAAGTAACCTGTGGGGTCATGGTCATAAGTTAGATTGATTTTTTGGACGGACATTATGGAATTAGGAGCCAGTTAGCCAGGAGGCTTTTGCAACATCACCGGGCAAAAATGCGAGCAGAGCTCAAGCTTCATTAAATGGTTTAAAAAAAAACTGCGGCGTCTCCTGTGGGACTTGACTTCAGCTCACGACGGTCGTTGGCGGGATAGAGGAATGATGACTTTCGATTTTTATGGGAATTTTAAGCAACTGTCGCTATACGGCCCAAAGTTTGAGAAACAGTGGTCAAGCTGTTAGATGTAGGTTTCCGCGACTGCATAATTTACTTTTATGTGTAGTTAAATAATCGCAGCCTTTTTTATTTAAATTTAGCTTCGTGTGAATTTTAGATCAGTTGAAAACCTGATGAACAATTGACACTAGTTTTACAACATTTTGTTCGTTAAGTCCACGGAGTGTAGACATCATTTTATGTTTATAGCCCACTTTATAGGTATAAACTCCTTACTTATATTCTTATATATTAAATGCGAAAGTAACTATGTCAGTCTGTCGGCCTTTCACGCCAAATGAATATGGGTAATTAGCCAAAACTACTGAATTGATTTAAATACAGGTAGTTATAGGTTTAATTAAAGGTAGTGTAGAACCTGAAAAACCACATAGGCTACTTTTAATAGCGAAAAAAGGTAAAGGGTTGGAAGGGGAGGATAAAGATTGGATGGTTATATCGTAATTTTTAAAGCCTATATAATTGAAATTGCCAATCAAAGTCACTATTCCACGCGGACGAAGTCGCGTGCACAGCTATAGAATATATACTTATTTTTCATAAACACGATAGATACAGAGGAGTAACATAATTTTAGTGCAACATGTGTCGCCGCACACGCAGCATGCTAACAGTATTTCAAACTAATATATTAGAAATTATGAGTCATACATATTCATCATCATATAACCCGTAAGCCCGTATAGCGTCCACTACTGAACATGGGCCTTCACCCGAGGGAAGGTATTTGCCATAGTCACAACGCTGGGCAGGCGGGTTGGTGACCGCAGTATTATGTTGTACCACACAAGGAAACGCTGCTGCCCGTTCCGTGATATACGATTATTAAAGACGATGTTATAACAATTGGGACCAAAGGCTTAACGTGCTTTCCGAGGCACAGAGGGTAGTCCCTCAACCGTCCAGACCCGGAAATAAATCTTAGAATTTACGCAAAGATTTCTTGTACGGTGTGGGGATCGAACCCTCGACCTCCGAGATTTAAAGCGAGCTAATACTTAGGAGGTTGTTATATTACTTTACATATTATTTTTTTAATAGGTATGTGTATGTTGTAATAAGAACTGTTAATAACATTCCATATAAAAGTTCTTCACATTTATTAACATATATTATTATACAAAGCTTTTGGTTCAGCTATTCGTAGAGTAAGAAATTCCGCACACTTATAGTTTACATAGAGAAGGAGTGCAAAATGATATTTTTTTTTAATTACCACTACCACTAGTTTATATAATTTAGAAGAAAATAATTAATCTTCCGTTCGTTAAAGAACTTCGGTGTGACATCGACCACCGTTCCAATGGGCCAGTGACATTTTTATTGGCCGATGATTTAATAGCTATCGATTGTGTCTCCACACTCACTACTCATCTCAAGAATAATATTATTTTAGATTTATTTCCAAACTAAGGTTGGAGATAGACTGATTGACGAGAAACGTAAAAATTGTAACCACGTGTTTGGTATAGAACTTATAGATTATTAATTTGCTGATAGAATTTTGTGATAATAATATTGTAGATGTCATAATTATGTGGTTTAAGATAAAGATAATAAATGTAGACACAATACATTTTCTCTCTTTATTAATAAAATAAACATGGAAGATAAAAGGTAAAACAAAAATAATAATTAACACGTTCTTTTTGTGTTCTCAATTCAAATATTATCTTACTTTTAAATTATTTAAATGACATTTAGGAATTTAAATTATAATCTATAAGCAATTCAATGGGTTTCATTACAATTCGAAATTAAAAAAGAAAACAGTTCTAAAATCAAAAAGCTTCGACAAATAATTCCGAATTTAAAAAATCAATTACTCAGGACCGGTGCCTGTGTATTCTGGTCACGCTCTAAAAAAAGTGTAACAGTAAAAAAAATAGATTAATTAAAAGTTTCAGAGTAGTTTTCAGACGAACTGATGAGCGAATGGGCGTTCGCCCCGCCTACTGAAAAGCGACGCCCAACCGCGCTGTTAAGCGACCTCCTACCTACCAGCTTTAAGAGTCAAGGCTACAAAATTTTAATGTAAAATACATTTATCTTGCATCTTATTTTGCCTTTTCTTGACATAATCCATAAAATTAAGAATAGCTGTTGCCTATGAATTCGTCTACGTAAAACAAGGATTTTATAAGAAACAATGAAAATGCTGCCTAAATCTGTACTACAGTTTTGGAGATTAGGTGTAATAAAACGATAGACTAAATAAAAAGTAGCCTATATTATTCATACTTCTATACTAATATTATAAAGAGATAAATCTATGCTTCACTATCACTACATAGTATAAAACAAAGTCGCTTCTCTGTGTGTGTCCGTTCCTATGTATGCATAGATCTTTGAAACTACACAACGGATTTTGATGCGGTTTTTTTAATAGATAGAGTGATTCAAGAGGAAGGTTTATATTTATAATACATTAGCATTGCACCCGTGCAAAGCCGGGGCGGGTCGCTAGTAATATTATAGAGAGGTAAAGTTTGTGACCGCGCAGTTTCACCCACGCAGATCCCGTTCCCGTGGAAATCTCGACTTAAAATATAGTCTACGACACTCAAAAATTAAGTGGCCTTCTATTGGTGAAAAAAATTTCAAAATCGGTTCAGTAGATCCAGAGATTACCCTCTACAACTTCACAAACGTTACCTCTTTATAATATACTAGCTTCCTGCGCTCGGTTTCACCCACGTAACTCCCGTTCCCGTGGGAATTCATAATTAAATATAGCCTATATCACTCAGGGTGAATGTAACTTTCCAATGGTGAAAGAATATTTGAAATCGGCACAGTAGTTTTTGAGTTTATTCATTACAAACGCACACAAAAATACAAATCTTCCCTCTTTATAATATTAGTATAGAAGTATGAATAATATAAGCTACTTTTTATTTTGTCTGTCTGTTTGGCCATTTATTCCATCTAATCTACAAAACTCTAGTACAGATATAGGCAGTATTTTCATTGTTACTTATAAAATCCTTATTTTACATTGACCAAGTCGTAGGCAGCAGCAATTTTAAATAAAATTTCTAAATTACATTCTAATGTCTCAAGTAAAAATAAAAATACCTAATTTTACTTAACATTATACATGGTAATGTACTATTAATTATATAATTATGTTAATTCGTCATAGTTTTCAAGGCTATTTAGTTTTCGTTAAGTCAACAATTATAATTATAATAAAATGAAAAAATGGTTGTCTTGGTCATGGTATAATCTTTTAACAGAATATGATCATAAACATACTGTACATTGTAATAATAAATATGTTAATATTAGAAAAAGAAGATTTTTTTTGTTTGGACGCGCTCATCTAAGAAACTACTGGTACGAATGAAAAAAATATTTTAGCATTAGAAAGATACGTTATCAAGGTGTGACTTAGGCTGTATTAATTGGGACACTTAGGTCGTAGGGACCTAAAAGGGTTTTCCTATATTCACCCCTTAAAGGGATGAAACCGGAGTCCAAAGTCCAAAGATTAATAAAGTAAGATATATAGATTGAATTAAAATGCAGATTAGCAATTTATCAATTTCTCGTTAAATATAATTAAAATTAAAATAGTTTCAACTTAAAACGTAAAATATTTATGTATTTTTATTTAACGGGACAAATAATTGATACCTTAACACTTTTAAGATATAAATCATTATCAAAATATTATAGTTAAGTTTTTTATGTTTCAATATATATCATATTGTATCAAATGTTGTATAACAATATTTATAAAATACCTATTTTGTTTCAAATTAAAAGTAAATTACTTATCATAGATTTACTATGTCACTCATAAGTTACTTAATTGTATATGGCAGATGCAGAGAAAGTGCGAGCCAAAAGCACTAAGATGAAAAAAAGCGAAAAAAAAAAGTTTCTCAAAAAAATAATTTAATCATAGGTAGATTTAGACGAAGATAAATGATCAAGTCGTTCTTAAGTTATGCGCGTATGCATATACAAAGACATTTTAGCTATCCATTTTTGTTTTTATATATTTGTAAGTTTGTGACTTTGTAGGGGGTAATCTCCGAATCTACTGAGCCGACTTTAAAAATTCTTTTATTAATTGAAAGCCACGTCATTTGTGAACGTGAGGCTATATTTTAAGTTAAAGTTTCCACGGGAACGGGATCTAGTAGATAGATAATTGTGTTTGTTGACATGTCATTTATTCACCTACTTATATTTATGTATTTGGTTTCCAACACTAAGTGCCTTCAAACTTTCAATTGAAATTATGTTCTCCAACTAAATGACAGTCAACAGCAGAATATGTTATGTCATGTTATAATTTATAATTGATTTAATTTAGTTCATTTGTAACTTGTCTCTGTTTTTTACTTTATAATAAGTAGTGTGATATTTGCAGGCTCTTTTCTTGTCTTGTGTGCAAACTCATAACAAATACTTTACCTTTAAAATGCTGTTAAAACAAAGTAGGTACGCATTCATTTTCTATTTCACTGTGTCGAAATGTAGAATCAACAAGAATTAAATGTTTTACAAACAGAAATAAAATAAAGATTTTCTTTTTTTTAGGTATTTGTTTCAATATAAACCAATGGTCAAAAATGTTTATTATCGCATATTTAAAAATGACTAGTCCGATTTGGTTGATTTTAGTGGTGTTCGTAATTATATGTATAAAAAGGATTAATATTCTATTTATACTAATCCTTTTTGCAAAAACAAAACAAAAATATGTTTCTTTGTTTTGTGTTATTATTACCTACTGAAGTATTTTGAACAAAAAATACAGATTATAAAATTATTTAATTTTATTATCTGAATTTTTAAAATCTGTAATTGATAAAAAAAAATGGTGTCCCTTTCCTAGCCATACTTTCTAACTAAAACTCTTAAGAACAAGATTATAATTCAAATCCTTTACAAAAAATCGATGTCCTTTAATTTCCTCGCCCAGTCTCTTAGTCTACCTTTTAATGGCGTAGAAATCGTAATATAACTGCTCGACTCCGGACAATAAAGCGTATACAACGTGCTAACTTATTCGTGTAAAACATCATGTTAATCTTTTCGGATTATGATGTATGGGATGCCAGACATTCTAGATTTTTGGCAGACAGATTAATTATAATTCTGGAATAGCTATAATATAGATTTTTTTTATATACAGGAATGAAATATTAACATATTTAGACTAATTGAATAATTAACATATTATTATATTAGGCTCAGTCCAGCTTGAGGGTAGAGCGAGTGGAGCGGTCGTTCTTGAATTCAAATTTCTAACAACTTGAGTAAAATTATTTTTTTAACATGATTTTTGTACATATAACGACGATGCCAATCCCATCGTACCTTATACTAAAAACATAACATTTATGGATGCATTCTAACTGGAGTAACAAGTTATGATTAGTAATAAGTGGGACTGTATGATTTAAATATTCAAAAGTGCAGTAGTATCAGCATCAGTAGCATGTTTATAATAGTGTTGTCCTAATTGTGAAATTTTCATAAGCTCAAATGTTTATTTGAGCGTGTGAATTTGTCTTCAAAGAAGAAGGTCGTAAGTAGAGCTATACTATTGACCATATAGTTTTATGAGACTGCTCTGGCCGAATGACAAACTGCATAATAATATCTACATTGTTTTTTTCGAAATGAGTTAACATATTTGGAATCAGGGAAAAGATGTATATCTGCCTACACTATTTTGCATAATTTTGAAAGAAAAATGTTTTTATTATGATTGTAGTACTGTATATAAACTAAAATACAATATAATTCATATGATTCTGTCAAATTACTTAAATTAGAGCCGCTTCTTATATAATGGACCTTAGATCGTAGCTAACAAAAAAATTAATTGCTGCACCTTGTTGGTGGCAAATTTACTTAACAAACAATTTACATATCAGGCAACAATACTTAATTATTAAATAAATTAAATATTGTTGCCATAATACTTGTATTGGAAGGCACCATACTACATCTGCATTTGGAAATAAACATAGCGATAATATGAGAAAACCCGTCTAGCAGTTTGAAACTTATAATAAACTAGCTTCACCCGCGTAACTCCCGTTTCCGTGGGAAATTCATAATCAAATATAGCCTATGTCATCCGGGGATAGCGTAGCTTTCCAACGGTGAAACAATTTTTCAAATCGGTCCAGTAGTTTCGGAGCCTAATCAATACAAACAAACAAACAATCAAATCTTTCCTCTTTAAAATATGTATTAGTATAGATATAGATTAAAAAAATTATACGATTTAGTTTTCACATTGTAGGTACGAGTATACTGAAATATAAGTCAGTATACCGTCCAACTATTGCGGCCCTCTCCTCCCCCTCCCTTTTCTGGGGAGGGAGGCGAATTGCGTTTTTTGTACCTTTCAGCGACGTACAATTTATGTAATGAGTTTCTATTCTGTAGTGAGGTTTATAAAAGGTCACTTTTTCTTACGAGGCTATAATATTTTTAGATTGATGTATTAAGAAAAGTTACTTAAGTTTTTTATCTTTTTAATTGTGGGTATAAATGGAATAATAGGTGCAATAGAAAACGCGATTCTGATGTATAGAATCTCATTGTAAAACACTAGCCCTATGTTTTTAGGGTTCCGTATGACAACAGTATACCAGGTAACGGGCAGCAGCGTTTACTCATGTATACGCTGTATATACTACTGTCACCAACCCGCCTGCCAAGCGTGGTGACTACACAAGTGTATTTTTTGTATGACGAAGCCATCTGATAAGAAAGGATTTTCCGAAATTCCACTCCTATGATAATTAAAAGGGATGGCAACGATTGTATCATGATCATATCAGTCTGTTGTTGTCCACTGCTAAATATAGGCCTTATCCATCGATTTCCAGCGGGAACGGTTCCTAGCGGCCTGCATCCACTGACTACCTGCGATCAGGTCGTCGGTCCATCGTGCTGCGTGCAGGCGGTCATCCCACGCTGCGCTTCCTAGTGCGTGGTTTCTTCTCGTGAGACCTTTCTGCTCCATCGGCCGTCCTGCCCATTGCTATTTCAGCTTGCAAATCCTTTGAGCTATATCAGTGACCTTCGTTTGGTGGATCTCTTCATTTCCGATTCGATCACGCAAAGTTTGCATAGAGAAAACGAATTCTACGCGAACGTAGTAGCAAACAACAGCTAGTATCTGCTAAAATTATCAGACTAAGTTCTTCAAACTTTTGAAGATTCCACATTTAAAGTAGCACCATCAACCGTAAACAAAATGCTGACCAAAGGTTAAGGGTTAAACCGATAGAGAATCAATCGTTAAATATCTTTTATAGGGAGTTAACAGGAGTAAGTTTATAGGGAGTAACGGTTTGTGAAAATGGCTGTAACACTGTTTTTATGACTGGGTGGATACTGTAAACAGGTTTATTGGGCGGTTCAGATCGTTATCTTGGATGGAAACATTAATTATGGCTTCAAAACTACTTCTTGGTGAAGTTACTATGAATATTCTTGGGTAAATGGTGTAGATAAGATTTATTTCCAAAACACCCAGTTTGTATCTTTTGTATTAACAAAAAAAAGTTCAAGAGAGATTGCTTGCACGCGCTAATCTCAGGAACGAATGAATTATTTTAGTGTTAGATAGCCCGTTTATCGAGGTGGCTATATTTACTTTTGAAGTTCTTACGGGAATAGGAGTAACGCGGGTGAAAGCAAAGCAAAACTGCGCTAATAACTAAAAGTCATTCCTAAATCGAGGGCTGGAGGGACTGGCGAGGGCGCCAGTGACAGCCCTGAACCGAGGTCCAAGTCCCACAGGGTCACACTTTTGAGCTGGTTGCTTAGTTTGTATTTATTGCTTCATTACCCTCTTAATAGCCGGTGAAGAAGCAAAAGCCTCATGGCTAACACATATATCCTCCCATTAAACCTAAACAATATTTACCAAAGAACTTAAATTCGTATTACACATAACAGCTATGGAGCATCTTCAATATCTGTTTAATACTTAAAAGTTCAAGACAAGACTACCCCTTGACATATTGACATTAACCTTCAACCCTAACAACCCCTATTTGTACTTTAGATTACTTCATATTCAAACCTTTGACAGTAAGTACATGTAAGTACTTTAATAAGGGCTTTATAAGGATAAAAGTTCATAACTGCTTTTCAATGAAGGTATTTCTGTCGATCTGTTGTATTGTAAAGAATGCGTTGATGATTGTTATTAATATTCGTAAAAAACAATAATATGTATAAGTATATTCAGTTTTTAGGGTTTTCTAGCCAAAGGATAAAAACAGGCTGAATCTTCCGAAATTATCTCAGATCATCTCTCTCAGACTAGCTTCCCGCGCTCGGTTTTACCCGTTAAGCTCTAGTTCCCGTAGGAACTTATAGCCTTACTCGGTTGATGCTATCTAACACTAGAAGAATTTTCAAAATCGGATCTGTTCCTGAGGTTAGCGCGTTAAAGCAAACAAGAAGTCTCACTCTTCAGCTTTATATATTAGTACTAGCTTACGCGTAACTCCCGTTCCCGTGGGAACTTCATAATTAAATATAGCCTCATATGCATATACTCAGGGTGAATGTAGCTTTTCAATGGTGAAAGAATTTTGAAATCGGCACAGTAGTTTTTGAGTTTATTCATTACAAACATACACACAAAAATACAAATCTTTCCTCTTTATAGTATTAGTATAGATTTATGTTGCTGCTACAACAAGACATTGTGAAAACAGAATAAAATAAATATTAAATTAGAAGTCCCATACAACAAACGCGACTTTTTGCCTTTATTCCCTCGATATTAATAACGGTAAAAGATACGCTTGTAATAGTGAAACTAAAACATTATAGTGTCTAATATTGCATAGGTTATGGTACGAAGCCCTCCGAGCGCGTTCGACTCGTACTTGACCGGTTGAACTTTTACTTATCATAGTACCATATCATTATTTGGTGCCAATTATGGCAAATACAACTTTTATTTATTATTGATGGTGTGTCACCACGATGAATATAACTTGATCGAGGTATTTTAATGTAATAGGGGCCGTGCCAACCGTGTGGTTTCTGGCTCAGAATAGACTACCCCATATCTTCCTATGGGGGTCGTTAAAGGCGATATACACCTGATGGATGGGCAGCAGCATCTATCAGCTCAAAGATATCGTACTGTGATCACCAATCCGCCTGCCAAGCGGGTTTTTGGTGATTATGCTAATATCCCTCAACGACCCTTTTTTTTAATTGTTGTCCGGGGGGAAATGCATTTACGCATTCCTACCGCCGCGCCGCTGCAGCGTATTCGCGCACTGGCAATGGGATATGTGGGACTTGCCCTCTCCATAGCGTGGTATGCTAAACTCATACCGCGAGGAGAGGACCCAACACCACTAAAACTTCCCGGATACTCCTTCGATCCGCCGTTCGATCGGCAGGGGCCGGGTACGCATGAGCAATCCGGCATCCCTCAACGACCCTGGCTTACCAAGGTCTGTTAAAAAGGAGGCCCATGTTCAGCAGTGGACGTAAACGAGTGAATATCCTTAAGCTGATAGATGCTGCTGCCCATCCATCAGCTGTATGTCCCTTAGCCACTTCCTATGACACTCATGGTAAGACATAAGATGGTCTATGCTAAACCGGATACCACACATTTTTCATAGGTCCCCAAGTAACATATATAAAATTTAGCTTTTATACTATAACGAAATTATGATTATAATTTATTAAAGTTTAGGGGTGTCTGGCAGGTGGTAGCAACTGACATAAGTGTCCGGCAATGGATGACGAGATTAAATATAAAGTTATCCATAATAAAATATAAAGAAATTCAGCTACTATTTTATACACCTTTACTACTTGTAACATTTTTTTTTGTCCGGGGCAAATGCATTTACGCATTCCCACAACTGCTGCAGGGTATTCGCGAGCTGGCGCTAGGATATGTGGGACTCGCCCTCTCCATAGCGTGGTATGCTAAACTCATACCACAAGGAGAGGACCCTACACCACTAAAACCCCCCGGACACTCCTTTGATACGCCGTTGGCGAGGGCCGGGTACGCATGAGCAATCCGGCCCTTACTACTTGTTACCTGCCCAAGTATATAGTCCCTGGTCGTTCTTGCCTGTATAGGGGACATGCACAGAAGAACTTTCAGCTTTTACAAAATAACGAAGGTCTGGCCGTCGTGGGCTCTTGCTCTATATGTATTTGCATCTATTATAGAATCACGAGGAACAATTTAAATAGGCATGAAGAATAAAAAATATCTATTAAATACGTCAGTTAGATTACCAAAAAATATTGGACACGTATTTTGTTTTTCGTTCCACAAACAAAAAATGACGACGATACAGTGCTTTTGTAATTTCGTGTGGCGTCACTTCTAGGTACAATTTTACCTAGCAGGGACTTCACAAGCCAGTCTTCTGAACTTGATAGTTTGTTGTTGGTCTGTATCTTTGTAAATTTTTATTGATTTGATGAATAAAACAATACTTGTCCAATATTTTTTTGTAATCTAATTGACGGACTAATTATATTTTTTTTAAGTCTTCATGCCTAATTGTTCACTCACTAGGATATCGCTTGGAAAACTGACGGTATGATGTTACCTATGATTAATGTTTTTTTTCCAATTGTATTGCGACTTTTTCAGTGTTTTTTTTTTTAATTTTATGTGACTGTATCTTATTTAAACGTCATAAGTACTCACCAGTATTGGTAACTGGACCATTGGTGTCTGCAACAAAAGGATTTTTTATTAGATATTTATTTAGTGGTGCTTAACTTCGTGGATCGTAGGTCGTTGATTCGATTCGTGTAATATCTAATATTTTACGGGACAGGTTGATTGAGGGACTACCCACCGTTCTTGTGAAAGCACAATTATCCACTGGTCTAAATAACATCATAATATAAACAAATTCGCTTTCCGTTGTCTGTTTGTATCTGTACTTATGTATGCTCAGATCTTTATCAGTACGCAATGGATTTTGATGCGGTTTTTTTCAATTGATAGATTGATTAAAGAGGATGGCCTATAGATATGTATAATACATCAGCATTGCACTCGTGCGAAGCTGAGGCGGGTCGTTAGTCATCTATAAATGCATGCCAGGGAACAGTCAGCAGTGTTATCCTGTGTGTTACAACATAATACCGCGGTAGCAACCAGACTGTCAAGCGTGGTGGCTATGGCAAATACCCTCCCTTACTACGCCTCCCTCGATTATCTTATGTTGTGCCACACAAGGAAACGCTGCTGCCCGTTCTTTGTTATACGATTATTATAGATGATGTAATAATAATCCGGACCAAAGGCTTAATGTGCTTTCCGAGGCACGGAGGGTAGTCCCTCAACCAACCAGACTTTGAAAGAAATCTTAGAATGCTTATTAGCATTTATATGATGTTTTTTTGTGCAGTCTATTAGTATTCTTGTTAACCCCTCGTGCTAAGCTTAATGCTTGTGTTACGAGTGGGTTCACGTCGGTAGTGCAAAAGGTGGGGATAGAACCGGCGACCACAAGATCACAAGTCCGACGCCCTAGCCATTGGGCTACGGCCGCTTCGTTTGTGATGAATTGATATAATGAAACCCGGAATATATAGACATAGCAGTACGTGCCTATTAAATCTATCATAATATTATTATTGGTATAAATAGTAAAGAAACATTTGATAGCACAGGTTGGTGTTGCCAGAGGAATTTAGGTATTAACAATTATACAGTGAAATAATTGTTACTAATCATTGAAAATAACGATTATCTGATCATATTAGAATATGCAGCCCTGATTACTATAAAAACTATATTCTAACACATGAAATCCATGCTGAGTTAGCATGGATTTCATGTGTGTGTGACGACGAATATACATTATCATATGGGATAATCCCTGAGATTTTAATGTAGGTACAATTCATAAGGAAAACCCACACTTTGATCAATAAAACAGATATCTTGTATAGGAATTATAACCATTAGTAGTTGCATAAATTTATTCCCTACTTTACTTTACTCCTTTTGTTTTAGAAAGCTATATTATGTACTTACTTATGTACCTACTAATTAAAGTCGAGCAGGGCTCCAGCTTAAGTTAGTTTATAAACTACAAACTAAGCAACCATCATGTTATTATCCAATAGAGGCAAAATTGCAAGCATCTACCACACTCGCTGTAAAAATTGTCAAAAAGTCACAGTAGTCAAAATTAACAAAAAATGTAACAGTTATAAATAGATGGCAATACTGTTTCGCTTGTTTTTGTTTAACTTGGTTATCTTTGCGAGAGATAGGTTTTACTGTAAATAATGATAGAGTGCTAGTTGAGATAACGTTTAAAAATGTTTTTACAAGCCTCTCGAATGGCACAACAAAATATTAATAAACCTATATTATTATGATACATCAATTTACTTTATCAATCAGCAGTTTCTGGGCAGGTTTTCTTCGTCTTTTGTTTTATGATAAGACTAGCTGCGCCCCGTGGTTTTACCCGCGTTACTCTGCTCCAGTGGGTCGGAGCGTGATGTTTTGTAGACTATATGTTAATCCAGCTTATAAACTATCCGCGTGCAAACTTTTAGACAAATCCATTCAGATGCTTTTGCGTGAAAGAGTAACAAACATCCATCTATCCATACTTACAAACTTTCGCGTATTATAACGTAGGGTGGTCAATAAGCATTATCACTTTTATACAATGCTGCTTAAAAAAAAAGTAAAATTAAAAAAAAATCACTTGTATCTACTTATCCTATTTTGAATTGGTGATTTTTGCATTAACCCAGATACTCCCCCCGAACACACAAAGAATTTACGCGGAAAATATTTGGGAAAAAAATTAAAGAATTAAGGTAATTTTAAAGAATACTTTACCACCAAATATAACCTTATAACGCTTTTGTTAATATGCACTTCTTTAACTTAATCATAAAGCGTTTGACATTACATTGACTGAATACGTGTAGCTCTTAGTGCACATCACGGTTATCAGGCCTAATTTAGTTTTACTTACCTATGACAGGACAATGTGTGTCGGGTCAGCTAGTCTATACTATAATATTATAAAGAGAAAAGATTTGTATTTTTATGTGTGTGTGTATGTTTGTAATGAATAAACTCAAAAACTACAGTGCCGATTTCAAAAAATCTTTCACCATTGTAAAGCTACATTCACCCTGAGTGACATAGGCTATATTTAATTAAGAAGTTCCCACGGGAACGGGAGTTACGCGGGTGAAACCGCGCGCGTGAAGCTAGTAAACAATAAAATAACTGTAAAAACTGATTGTAGTGTACTATGCTATAATAATGCATGTATTTATGCTTTATACCTACCTCCTATGTAACAGCAATAAAAGTAATGTCCCATATTTATAAAACAACATCGAACCGTCTCAGTGCACTACCAATCGATTTTCTTGTTTATAATAATCGATAAAAGCAATCGATAATCGCACCTGCATTGTTTAGTTTTCGTTGTTCTCGCTTATATCGAGTTTACTTTTTTTTAAAGTTGTTTTTAAAAACATCTTGGGAGGCAAAGGAATATTTTTTAAGTTGTTATTGTTAATCGGTAGGCGATTTGTGTTATGATTAAAAATAAAATTGGTTTTGCTTATTTGTCTATGGATTGGGTTTTAAAAAGAAATGTTGAGTCACTCTTTAGTACTTTTATAACAGCTATTTCCTATCTTACATAATCCAGGGTTACTGGGAATTTGTCGTATTCATGTTAGAATGTTACAGATGAAGTCAAAAACAAAAGATTTTGTCATATAATATAGGTACTCTAAACTAAATGGTTCTGAGTTAGTTGCTTATAAAGCTTGTTTTACAGCCTCCGGTAGATAGGTAGGGGTATTTGGCTGGCTTTAAATCTCGGAGGTCGTGGATTCGAACCCGACGCCGGAAAAGAAATCATTGTGTAAATTCTAAGTTTCCGGGTTTGGTTTGTTGAGGGACTACCTTCGGAAGCACGTTAAGCCGTTGGTCCTGATGTTATAACATCATCTATAATAATCGTATATCAAGGAACGGGTAGCAGCGTTTCTGTGTGTGGAACAACATGACTACGGTCACCAACCCGCCTTCCAAGCGTGGTGACTATGGCAAATACCCTCCCTCGGGAGGAGGCAGTTCAGCAATAATAATTGTTCAGCAATGGACGTTATACGGGCTGATGATGATGAAAGCTCGTTTTGTAGATAGCTACAAGGTTAAGGTATAGAACCGAAATCCGAACGATCAAATCGCTTGTTTCGAAGAAGAATCAACAAATGAATGCCCGTATTTTTTTTAAAAGAATCATTTAATGACGTGTCAAATGTCAAGTACCATACATTTGCGTTAGCGTTTTTAGCTATCGGTACGCTGTAGTGGCCTTTTGTCTAGGCCAGGGGTCTCCAAACTTTGAAGCCTTAGGGCCATAACAATATTTCCAGTATGCTTCATGGGCCAAAACAGATTATTTTTTCTGCCCTTATCTATAGTTATATTTCTAGCAATAATAACAACAATAAAACATTATCTGTCACGGGCCAGTTTGATGACACTGGTGGGCCGGACTTGGCCCGCGGGCCGTAGTTTGGAGAACTGGGACGGCAGGATAAGGGTGGCTAGTACTGTACATCAGCTACTGTTTTGGCACTACCTGTCTTGGTATCTTTCCTCCGCCGCTGCAGCGTTTCCGCGCCGGCAAAGGGGTATGTGGGACTCGCCCTCTCCATAGTTTGATATGCTAGTCATACCACAAAGATAGGACCCTACACCACAAAAACTCCGCCGTTGGTGAGGGCCGGGTACGCTGGGCATGGATCCTGCCAATAGTATTTGGATCTTTCGCCACTTAGCATGGGATGGATAGTGGTCATTGGCCTAGTCAAGAATAAAAAATAAAAAATACGTTTTAACAAGTTCATCTGTCTTCATGTGATTGAGTAACGAAAATACAAACATAACAACAACGAAATAACTTAAAATCAATTTTATGTATAACAATGTTTTATTCAAACGTTTTAGGCACGATTCAATCTTTTAAAGTGTCTCTCCAATTATCAGGTAGGTACCTTAAGAACAATCAAATAGAAACCAAAATTATTTGAAATGAATTTGTTCCCTCTCAAGTAATAAATTCTTGTGTCCTCAAATCTCATGGCGACTGAGACTTGTCTTCAGTTTTTGATAATATTTTCTTTTTGTAAATTCATTATGCTATGCTTTATAAAGAATTTTATCTCTCCTCTTTGACAACTAATGTACGTATTTACGTATAAGCATGTATTATGTAGTGTATTATGTTTTTGTATGTATGTATTTATGTAATTGTTTAGTTATTGTATGTATGTATACCGTTTGCCGTTTACACACTAATAAATTCTTCTATCTTTCGACTTCTCCTCTCGCAGGTCTAGTGGAAGAGATTTCTTTAGAAATAAGTAGTACCTTTGTACATAAGTGTCTTTTGTTGTTTCTTTTTTTGTATCTTGTACATAAATAAATAAATAAAATATGCTACATTTTGATAGTGTCACTAATGAAGAAATTTCTTTAAATAATTAATTAAAGATATTTCTTTAATTAATTATTTTAATGGTGTTCCATTAAAATTTTGCTCATTTTTATTACTGTCAACTCTTCAACACATGGACCAAAATTGAATTAAATATTTGTACTTTGTACTACACTACTATGGCATATTATAAAAAAATTACTAAATGCAAAGTTTTAAATCCACAGATAAAAAATATCACAGCAATAAAGTTTAATTTTGACAGAATTTCTATACAAAATCGGTCAAATTCGAAATTAACTGCTCTGATCATTTTCATTTGACTATTGACTGATTTCGGCACTTTACCCGACACGAGCCGTTTTTAACTTGTTTTTGTATCTTAATTCATTCAAATGAGAGGGGTACCGATTTCTATCGAGTCTTTGAGAAGTTAAAAACATCTTTCCAAAATGAGTACCCTGAGGGGTGAAGATCAAAATATGTTTTTAAACTGATATACGCTGAGTCATTTGAAAGCGCAAATACGGAAGAATAAAAAGATCTTTAGAAAGAATTGAATAATTATAGCAATAAATCCTGCTGTTATGATTTTGATGTTACCTTCAAAAATAAAAAAGTGTTAAGCCTTCTTTATTTACTTATTGTACTTATCCCTACTTCCCTACATCTATACTAATATTATAAAGAGGAAACATTTGATTGTTTGTATTGAATAGGCTCCGAAACTACTGGGCCGATTTGAAAAAATCTTTCACTGTTGGGAAGCTAGACTATCCCCGGATGACATAGGCTATATGTTATTATGAAGATCCCACGGGAACGGGAGCTACGCGGGTGAAACCGCGCGCGGGAAGCTAGTCTAGTATAAATGAGAATGTAAGTTTGTTTGTTACGCTTCCACGCGAAAACTACTAAACCGATCATCATGAAACTTTGAACACATATTCTTTAAGGTAGGTATTAGAAGTAACATGGGGACATTAGCTTCAATGCGCGATTAAAAGCTTATTTTATCTTTCTATGAAAAGTTTAAGCAATAACGTGAAAGGTTTTTTTTTTTAAAGATTACTAGCAGATTTTTGCATTCTACTAGTATTCTTGTTCACCTCCCGTGCTAAGCTAAAATGCTTGTGTTACGAGTGGGTTCACCTCGGTAGTGCAATGGGTGGGGATCGAACCGGCAACCTCAAGATCACAAGTCCGACGCCCTAGCCATTGGGCTACGGTCGCTTTAATTGTGTGAAATTACTTATTATAAAATAACTGAACCGATCAATGATAAGACTGCTTTAGAGGGAGATGCCTTGAAACAATACTGCTTTATTAATAATTGTTATATAAACATTTATTAATTACCATTCCTATTAAAACGAGGCAATCCTGCCAGCCTTCTGGGATATGTCCAGGGATGCGGAGGGATATTTTGACGCCTAAGGGTAATCAGTACATAAGTATTATTTTCCTTCTATCTTTTTTGTATATGTAAGCATATTATTTTGGGTTTTATTTTGGTGTTTTAGGTTTTTATTATTAATATATAAATTAAATATTTAGAAAACTGTTCCCGCTTTAGATTTGACCCTTCGAATAAAACTAAAAGTAGCTAGTTTAATATAAAACTAACTTATAAAATACCTACTATTCTAAATCTATTCTACTTGGCAAAGTTCCCAGAATGCTGGCAGCATTACCCCGTTGAACGACAATGCTTACCAGCTGTGCAAAGTTAAAACCAGCACTCGCAGAACGAGCCGCACTAAAGAGGGCCGCTGCGAGGTATTTATAAATTAATTTGGCTATTTCGAATAAAATAACTAACTTTTTATTTATTATTTTATTTAAAGCTTCAAAATCCAGTAGCAGAATGGTGGCAAGACCAAATTTAAAGTATTCAAGTTACATTTCAAGCAGGAAATCTATTCATAATAATTTATATGATTATGTAGGCTCCGTATGTTTTCTTATCAAACCAGTTCTAATCGTCTTAACTAAACAAAGGTATTGTAGTATGTACACAACATATTGTAACTACAAATAGCAAACTATTTATTCACGCTAAATAAAATAACACAATGTCATTGTAACAATTACTTATAAGTACAATTATTGATTATATTTACTATTATATCTAATTACCACGAACCTTTATATTTCAATGCTTGCCAAGCTTAAGTAAATCCTCGCAGTATATCTATGTATTCTAGGTGAGGATTTACTTTAGCTTAAGACACTTAATCATATATCAAAATTAATGGGTATGTGTGTAAATAAAGTAAAAGAAGTTATAGTCGAAATATGTGATGGTCGAAAATAGCTTGAAGTGCTTCGAAAAAAGGATGGTGCACCTTTTTTTTACTTGACTTGGGGGTGCACTACCGTTACTCGCATATCCTCTTTTGTTACTATTTAACTTTAACTAATTTATCTACTTAATAGTTAAACAGTTTTTAATATTTACAAAATTCAACTTACCGCTTCATCTAAGTTGCCACTATAGTCTTCATCCCGTTGGAGACACATCCAGAAATCACTTCTCCAATTCACCTCACTTCATCAAACAATAAGTGTGGTCCCAACACGATGCCTTGCGGTACACCAGCGCTGTCCACCCGGCTATACTGAACGATCCAACCTCAGATGTTTTGAATACAATCTGTAACAGAAAAATAACAATAATAAACTTCATTCGTATGCATTTTTTATGTTTATTTTTTGTAATAAGGCCGAACGTGATGTGTTATGTAATCAAAGGCTTGGTTGGAATAGAATTAGAATTAAGAATCTGAATTAAATAAATATAGGAACTAAATTATTTGTAATAAATGAATAACAGGGAACTGCTGTTATAAATGTCAACGTCCTGCGACTATGTAGTTATAAATGGGTGAAGACTAAGGTTAGTAGGTACATTTCACATTTTGCAAACACTTCACAGTAAGTCCGTATGACACATTTACTCAAAAACTAAAGACTCAACTTAAAACTTTAATTATAAGTTTGATATATTGATAAATAACGTGTGTTTAAACTATCCAAAGACCTTTAAACTGCTAATACTATAAAAAATATTATATCAAAGTTTACATTTTTATAGCGAAAATTAAAATACAAAATTCCGAACATTTAAAATGACTCCATACTCGATTCTAAATTATTTTTGTATTTTATCTATATTAAAAGAACAGCCAACCTTATATTTTTAAGATAATATGATGTCCGCAGCCATACGTTAAGACTGATTCGCCTACAATACCGTTACATAAACAATAAGTAGTATTTTTAAATATTGCCCGGCAATCTTTACTTATGACTAATTTCCAATCACTTTATTAAACGATACTAACATCCGACACACTCACAAGGAAATTAAACCTTATATGTAAGCGAGTAAAGATGATTTACAATGCAGAACGGAATGGTAAATCAGACGTAATGTTTTCAAAAGATTGTAAAATTACACCTGAAGGCAACACTGGTATGAAACAAAATATTTTGTTTCTATGGTCAGTCTAGCTAAGCAAAACAATTTTGTTAATATCATATTACAATACATTCTAGACAGATAGAAGCAAAGAAATGATGATGTCATTAAAGGAAGTTGATTTATACAGTACGGGTAGCGTAGTGGTTAAATAATTTATTACATTCGACTGGCATCTAAAGTTATGTGGTTTACAGATCAACATTGAATAATTTTATCTGTCTACTAGATTCCTGCGCGCGGTTTTATCCGCTTAGCTTCAGTTTCCGTAGGAACTACACGATAAATATAGCCTATAGCCTTCGTTAATAAATGGGCTGAGTAGAATACGAAATATCGACGTACAAAATATCGATAAATGCTAATACAATGCTACAAAATAGCGATGCACGTTAGGTACTGCGAAAGACTAACACTGAAATAAATTTTTCAAATCTGTCCACTTTTCAGCTATAAGTGAAACATGAGCCTAAACCAGAGAGTCATTTTTGATGAAGTTTCTAGTGCCCCTAAGATTTGATTTCCTATTCTATTACTTAATTTCTAATGCTTAATTTACTTATGGGTTAACCATGCTAAGCCCTTATAGCCACAACTGCCTAAATAGTATATGTAGTATCAAATTATACTAACTACGGATAAAAAAAACATCATCATCAGCCGCTATAACGTCCACTGCTGAATGTCCTCACAAGGGAGGTATTTTGAAAGTCAACACTTTTGGCAGGCAGGTAGGTACCCGCAGTACTATGACGTAACACACAGGAAACGCTGCTGCCCGTTCCCTGGTATACAATTTTTATAGATGGTAGGTACTATAACAATCGGGGCCAACAGCTTAACGTGCTTTCCGAGGCACGGAGTATTGTGCCTCAACAAACTAGACCCGGAAAGAAATCAGAGATTTTAAATGAAGATTTCTAGTCCGGCGAAGGGATCGAACCCACGGCCTTCCAGACTTATGCCACTATGCTACGGAGAAAATACATAAAAACATACTTACATTAATTCTTTAAAGTTTAAAAGGGGTCGAAATCTTAATAAAATATTTGATATAAGCAGATGGGTTTTAATAAGCGATTCGTCAGGCCGTTAGTTATAATATAACGAATACGTTTGTTTGTCTGTTTGTTTAGGTGCTAACCTTAAGTTTGTCTTTTAATTAAAGCATATCGTAGATAAAAAGTGTTTATTTACCTTCGAAATGAATTTATGTATGTTCATATATGTAGAAATGTTTTGTGTGTGTTACATTATGTGTACTTATTATGTAATGTAATAAGGAAAGAATATATGTATCTACCATTCAAATTGATTATTTAATAGTTTTAACTCCGCTAACATGTACTAATTTCTAATTGGAATCTGACGTTCAATTTGTTTTAAAGTTTAAGCTATTTGATATTATTAGATGCGCCCCGCGGTCTTACCGGCGTTACACTGCTTCAGTGGGTCGGAGCATAATGTTTTGTAGCCTTTATGTTAATCCAGCTTATAAACTATCCTTGCAAACTTTTAGCCAAATACATTTAGTAGTTTTTGGATGAAACTGATACAAACATCCATCCATCCATACTCACAAACTTTCGCGTTTATAATATTAGTGAGGATTACAACTGAAGTGATAATTACGTTGTTATATTAATTAGTGAAAAAGCAGTTTAAAAATAGGTATGGATTTTATAACAGACATTGTTAACGCCATAATTTCAGTTTACAAAATGACAGTAACTGTGAACTACATTTCATATCATTACAAAGTTATTAGTCATACATTACAAGCATCTTAATAGCGTAAACTATACATCATATTTATATTTCATCATCGTTATTACAAATATCTTTTATTTATCATTACCAGTTTTCATTTACCATTTATAAACACGCGCCATTTATCTTATCACTTCTAAATTTTATGATAATGCCATCTAGTCACTCATTGCGGAACTAAGTAGTCCTTCACTTGATTTAAAGTTCAACAGCGCCATCTATGGTGTATAACCTGTAACTTTTTTTCAAGCCGACGCAACAACGTCATGCCTGTTGCATACGATCAAGCGATTGTTTACACAACACAAAAGACCCCTTGTTTGTTTTTCGCTAGACGTTTCCTGGTTTGTTTTGTGTGAATATGTGTGTTGGTGTGCGTGTTAGTATGTTTTCACAGCCGCTGTTCGAGGACGGTACACAAAATGTTGTTGTTTGCACGGCCCGAGTAGGTAATAAATTCACTGTCTGACTTGCTTACAGATATTTTTATGTTTTAAATATTACGATAGATGTTCTAAGATCTAAGTGATAGATAATACTGATAGGTGTGTATTGTTGAGTCATGTGAAAGGAAATGTTATATATATTAAGTTTCTATGTGGCTATTTGCAGACTATGGGCGGAAGGCACTTGGTATAATAATACATTATTGTTAACTATATTTGATCCAGTAATAATAAATAAAGTACCATAGTTAGTAGTCATATAATTATATAGTGTTTGTAGATTGATTTGATTATAAAAATGCGATGTTTGCTTTCGACACATTGGTCCTTTGAACTGTTTTCGGGTCTAATTCGAAAAATAGGTATGTAAATGCGAAACGTTTTCATGACATAAGAAATATTTAAATTTTGAATGGTTTTTAAAACGTTTACGTGAAAATGATCTTCTTTAAAGACGTTGTCTCCTTATTTATATCGCGGCTTTAATTCAATAATGACATAACACCAAATTTGTAACTTAACTATAATGAGTTTTAGTAGATAACTTGATATGATCGATAAATTCACGTAGATTCATAATCGTAACATTATTTTGTGCAACTATCAATTTAATCCAGCGATATGTATGTGTCGCATCCATCTAGTTAAATCAGCCACTCAATGATACGGCTAGCCCGTTAATTGTAAAATAGCGACATTCAATTAAATGTCAGGACAACTAGCCAAATCGTTGAATATAACTTTTAAACATACACCATTTAGTGTCATAGAATTAGCTGGTGCAAGAAGAATATGTCTTGTAGATGATTCACCATTCATATTCTGGATACCTACCGGCTTTGAGAACCTAAAAACCTAGTTTTAAAACTCCCTATAATTCCAAGTGACCAAATAAATTCGGTATATTACGGTGAATAAAACCTTTAATATCAATCAACATTAAAAAACACTTCTACCATTTTACAAGTAAAATGTATTTTTCATCGGTCTGTTGGACAAAAGCAGATAAATTTTTTATTCATCATAAATTTAGCACCGAAATGATTTATGATAGAGTTATTAAAGAAACTTAAGTAAATGTTTATTATCTTCTGGTATAACGTCCACTGCTGAACATGATTCAATACCCTGATGAAAATAGGAGGGCGTTGGACCATAGTCACCATGAAACTCTGCTGCCTGTCCACCTTTAGACTGGAGCTATCCTCTCCATTATGGTTGTTGGAATGGTAAGAATTAGTTATCTAGGAAGGTTATGGTACTTCACCAAGTAAAAACCCCTAGCAAAACCCTCTTGGCTCATAATTTTCGTCAAAAAAAAGCCTGTCCCCTGATCGTATTATAACAATCGGGACCAGCGGCTTAACATGCTTTCCGAGGTACAATGTTCCCTGAACCAACCAGACCCGGAAATGAATCTAGCAAATTACACAAAGATTTCTTGTCCGGCTTGAGAATCGAACCGATAACAAGATTTAAGCGAGATTTATACTGCTCCGCCACAGAGGTTGAAAAGGTTTATGAGGAAGTTAAAACAATGACATTGAATAAGACAAAGGTGAAGGAGGGATCTGCCAATGGGATAAGTGATCGATTCTGGCGCATACATTATAAACCAGCAGCGAGACATGGTTTTAATTCACGTTGGACTATTACTCTGCTCTAGTGGGTCGGATAGAGTAAAGTAGCAATTAGCGTGATGTGTTGTAGCTTATATCTTAAACTATCCCAAAGCAAAATTGCAGCGAAATTCATTCAGTAGTTTGTGTGAAAGAGTAACAAACATCCATCCATCCATACCCATCCATCCAAACTTCATACCAACTATTGCATCAACTAGTATAAAACAAAGTCGCTTCCCTGTCTGTCTGTCCCTATGTATGCTTAGATCTTTAAAACTACGCAACGGATTTTGATGCAGTTTTTTTAATAGATAGAGTGATTCTAGAGGAACATTTATATATGTATGATACATCAGTATTGCACCCGTGCGAAGCCGGGGCGGGTCGCTAGTATATCAATAAGAATGAATAGCCAAAATGTATACTTGAGAACGACTTGATTAATTTGGCTTATTCTTTTTTTATTGTGTCGATAATTCTGGGGACACGGTTTGTGTAAAAATAACATTTTGGAAAAATCACGATAAACAACTTTGGTCATGGTGCCTATGCCAAAAACCCTTCATCGGAAGGAATGTTCAGCAGTGGACATTTTACGGGCTGATGATGATATAAACATGTTATTGTTATTCATCATAATATCAGTATAGACTGTCCTTGAAATCCCCGCCAGCGACCGCTCTGGTTCAAATTCAACAGGGGACTCTCGTAGATTGCTTAGTTTGTAGTTTATAAACAATTTATTTAGGCTCGAGGTTTGCTCGCCTTTATACCCGGTGAAGTAGCAAAAGCCTCCTGGTTAACAACATAAACAAAAAAAACTGTCCTTGCAGCATTCATTCCTAATGAGTATCCTTACATGAAACACAACAGTCAACAAAAACCATGCTACTATTAAAAACAATAGTTACTTAAGTTTTTATAGCTAGTAACTCTACCGCCGTGTGGTTTCCGGCTTAGAATAGACCACCCCATGTCTTCATATGGGCAGGATATGGGTGTAAGAGGCAGCTAAGGGATATACAGCTGATGGATGGGCAGCTGCATCTATCAGCACAAGATTACTTACCATCTTAATGCGATTACCACTCCGCCTACCAAGCGTAGTGAATATAGCACTATGCCTTAACGACCCTGGTTTACCAAGGTCTGTTAAGAGGTGTTCAGAAGTGGACGTAATCGGACTGAGAAACCTTAAATCTTTCAACTACCGAATGCGATGCACTTATTTGCGTTGCGCACAATTTTCTTTTTTTTTCTTTTAATATTACTAGCAGAGTTGTACAGTCTATTAGTATTCTTGTTAACCCTCACGAGGGTACGCTAAAATGCTTGTGTTACGAGTGGGTTCACGTCGGTAGTGCAATGGGTGGTGAACACAAAATTACAAGTCCGTCGCCTCTAGCCATTGGGCAGTTTCCATTCCATTTTTACTTCCACACTTATTTACCAATTTCTATTTGTACAAGCAATTGTACGCAAACATGAACCAATTTTCAAACAAGCACACACAAAAACGAACACATAACAACATTATGCAACGTACATGGTAGTGAGGGAAACCAACAATAGTATGGGAACAAGAACAGTTTTCTTACATTGTTCGGTATTTATCATACGTGCAAACAATCTAATTAAATTGTTGGCTTGTTCTTAGTTTTACCTGCGTTTGAACTCTGCTTTTATAAGTTTAGTGTGATTTTTATGGCGCATATCTTTTTTACACATCTTACCTATTACTAATATATAAAGCTGAAGAGTTTATTAGTTTTGCTTGAATGCGCGAATCTCGGGAGCTAGGTACTGGTCTGATTTGAGAAATAATTTCAGTGTTAGGAAGCCCATTTAATTATAAAGTTCCCACGGGAACGGCAGTAATGCTGTTGAAACTGCGCGCGGGAAGCTAGTATACATATAAATCTGAAGAGTTTGTTTGCTTGAACGCGCTAATCTCGGGAACTACTGGTCTGTTTTGAAATTCTTCCAATGTTAGATCGAGGTAAAGCTATAGGTTATATTAATTAAGAAGTTCAAACGGGGATGCCAGTTACGCGGGTGTAACCACGCGCGGGATCTCTCACGCGCTATCTCTCATAAAGAAAAGAAAAAAATTGTTTGAAATTTCCAACAATTCATCAGTCTTAATAAACCGAAAGACTGAGTGAGTGACAGATCTACGCACAGCTCAAAACGCTGATCGTAGAGACCTGAAATCTCGAGGGTGTACTCTCGATGTGACGAAGGCATCCGATAAGAAAATAATTATAAAATATTTCACTGTAAAGGGGTGGGAAATTTTGTATGGAAAAATCGAAATTAACACGGACGAAGTCGCAGGCAACAGCAACTATAGCTATACAAAAGTATAGCAAATTACTTAATTTTGGTCCCGATTGTTCTTACATCTTCTAACAAGCGTACCAGGAAACGGGCAGCAACGTTTCCTTGCGTATTACAACTTTATACAGCGGTCACCAATCCGCCTGCCAAGCGTGGTGACTATGGCAAAACACTCCCTCGGCAGAAGGCCCATGTTCAGCAGTGGACGTTATACCGGCTGATGATGATATTGATGAATCAATCAAATATACATACATACTCGTGTATTTTTAGATATAGATTTATTTCGATACAATTATGTATAGGTACAATATGTAGGTATCCTATACCTATCTATCTAGATAACATATGTGTGAGTGGCCTGCTAGCCTGAATATGCTAAAATAAATAATTCTACCTACTTTTACATATTTATCTGTTGTCGGCCTAAAATAAACAATATACAATGTGTACTATTGATTTATATCTGGCACAAAGATAAGATTAATCTGTATTTTTATTCATTGTTGTTAGCTATATAGACCAGGGTAGAAGCCTTTAAAAATAATGAAAAGTGAAAAAAAATTATAATAGAATGAAACCCATTAGAAAAGGAGGGAAATATGATAAAAATGAAAGGAAAAATAATTTACGGGCGATCTGAGGTTGGGAAGGGGATGGGGGTGAGTTTTTAAGGGTAAAAAACGGTTTTTCTCGATTTCCGGCAAAACTAAAAGTCCTATCGAAAAAAGTCAAATGGAAAAGTTGTAGATAATAAAAAGATCTAAAACTTTTGTATTTACACTTTTTTCACATAACCTCAAAATTTATGTGAAAAATTCAAAAAACCAAGTTTTTGGTTTTTTATTTTTATCTTTTACAAAATTTTTTTTTTTTTAACGAAATTTTGTGAAAACTTACCTTTTTATGCGCCAAATACGCTGTAATTTATTTAATTAAAAATATTTATTTTTTCACCTTATTTTGAATTAATATCGAAGAAACACCCTAATTTTCAATCGAAAATTCACCCGTCAAAATATCAGCTTTTTTCAAAAAGTTGGTGTGGTTTCTGTTCGTTGAAATCTCTACTTTCCGATGGTGAAAAAAAATATATATGTTACTATGGTAAATCTTCTCAGAAAACGCAAAAATTAAAAAAAAACTTGAATTTGAAAAAAAAATTTTAATTATTATAAATAATTTTGAGCTATTTATTAAAATTTAGACTTTAATTACTCGAAAAACGTTAGATTACATGTGACGTTGATAACAAAAAAATTGCAAATAAAAATATACTACTATAATTAACAAACAAATAAGTTAATTAAATTAATATTTAATAAGACATCTACAATATTTGGAGAAAGTTGTCTAATTTTCTTTAAATTATATGCGTAGATGCTTATTTATAACTATTTTGAGATAAATTATATATATACCTGAGTAGATATACCTGAGTGACCTACGAAAAATTGTAGCCCATCAAAAGGTATTTCGTGGAGAAGTGGGGAAGGGGCTAGGCGGGTCTGGGTCTTACTACATACATACCTACTATTATATACTATATATTTCGTAGCAGCTGTTACAACCGCTAGCCTAACCAGTATTCGAAATACAGTACAGTATACAACATCGTTTATAAAAATACACGTGCACGCTGAGTTTCTTGAAGATAATTGTGACAAGTTTACTTAAAAAAACAATAAAACTTTTCGAATCTGCATAGGAAGGTAAATACTATCTCTATTTTTATCTGTATCAATCAACTCAACCATAAAAATCGTAATATTTTCTTTAAAAAATAGTATGCTTAACTTAACATAACCTAAAGATTGAAATTAAATGATATTTTAGTACAAGATAAAAAAATAATTATCTCCTTAATTTTGCACAAACAAATTTAGTTAATCCCATGAAAAAAAAAAAATTTCAAAATCTATAAAAAATATATTTAAAATCTATAAAAAATATATAAAATATATATCGTAAATATATTTCTAATAAAACAAACTTTTGGCCGATTTTCATATATATTTTATACTTTTTTATAGATTTATAATATATTATTTATACATTTTGTCATTGATTTCTTTAATATTTTTTTTTTCATGGGAGTTTATTCACGATTAAATAGTGAAGACATTAATAATTCGATTTTGTCTTTTCAGATTATCAGTTATATTTCTACTTTTTAATTGAAACAAATTACAGCAATCACATTTTTTAGATGAAATTATTTATAATAATTAAAAAAAAAAATTCGAATTCAAGTTTTTTTTGAATTTTTGCATTTTCTGAGAAGATTTACCATAGTAACATATATTTTTTTTTTTACCATCGGAAAGTAGAGATTCCAACGAACAGAAACCACACCAACTTTTTGAAAAAAGCTGATATTTTGACGGGTGAATTTTCGATTGAAAATTAGGGTGTTTTTTCGATATTAATTTAAAATAAGGTGAAAAAATATATGTTTTTAATTAAATAAATTACAGCGTATTTGGGACATAAAAAGGTAAGTTTTCACAAAATTTCGTTAAAAAAAAAAATTTTTTGTAAAAGATAAAAATAAAAAACCAAAAACTTGGTTTTTTGAATTTTTCACATAAATTTTGAGGTTATGTGAAAAAAGTGTAAATACAAAAGTTTTAGATCTTTTTATTATCTACAACTTTTCCATTTGACTTTTTTCGATAGGACTTTTAGTTTTGCCGGAAATCGAGAAAAACCGTTTTTTACCCTTAAAAACTCACCCCCATCCCCTTCCCAACCTCAGATCGCCCGTAAATTATTTTTCCTTTCATTTTTATCATATTTCCCTCCTTTTCTAATGGGTTTCATCCTATTATGATTTTTTTTGGTTTTAAAAATTATCGACCCTGGACTAATAGTATATTGTAGGTATATTATTTAAGTATACGTAATACCTACTTATATTAAAAATAAAATAACTGTCTACGGAAAAAAGGACTTGGTGGGACAAACCTATCCGACCCGCCGGAAAAGAGTGCGCCCGCGAAATTTTGCAAATCTCCAGGCAACAAAAGACGAGTGGGACTCCAACCTTATTAAATAGTTTAAAACTACAAACTAAGTAACCTGCGTAAGAGCCTGTAGGAACTGGACCTCTGCTCAGAGCGGTCACGGACTGAAAACCAGTCCGTGACCGCTCGAGTTACTTTTTTTTCGGACGTACATACGCAGTTAGCCACGTTGCTAACTACGTATGTACGGCGAGCAGAACTCCAGCCTTAATAAAAACTCTTTGAAGCTGGGGCTGCACTGGCGCGAAAGTGCAGCGACGGCGAAGCTACGAACAAATAAATTTCGCATGTCGGTCCTGAAGTGCGGCCGCCTTGATTTAGAGACCAACTCGATAGGAAGAGGCGTGAATGTGTGATTCAGACTCTCCAGTATTAGCTCTTGTCAATATTCATCAATAATGTTATTAGATTACGTATTCAATCCATTTAAATTATTTTGTAGCTACATATCATCGGTGATAGTGTGATACCGCGTAAGTGACAATAGATAATAAGATTGAAAATCGAATGTACCAAATCAATATTTTGCCCTTTATTACACAAATAAGGAAATAATTTTTGGTACACGAAATTATACTTTAATAACCGCTGTCACTTGTGCGGTATCACACTATCGTCGACGATATAATTTCGTGATAGAATGCAAAACAAATTTCCAAGTCGACCCAAGACCTTACAATCTATGTTTGATCAACATCATAATATGCAATGTATATTACAACAAAAAAATATTGTTTACACTGGCCGTAACCAATAACTACTAGAGATAAGGCTTTATGCGAAGTAAACATTTTTAATATAATTCCGATAACGTTTTATATACGTCATAAGACAAGGACGAAATGAGCATTGATCATTAATATGTGGTAATTTATTCACAAAACCTTACTAATTTTATAACGCGAAAGTATTTTTTTTGTTGTCCGGGGGGAAATGCATTTACGCATTCCCACCGCCGCGCGCCGCTGCAGCGTATTCGCGCGCTGGCGGTGGGATATGTGGCACTCGCCCTCTCCATAGCGTGGTATGCTAACTCATACCACGAGGAGAGGACCCTACACCACTAAAACCCCCCGGACACTCCTTCGATCCGCCGTTGGCGGGGGCCGGGTAAGCACAAGCAAACGCGAACGTATCCTACTAATATTATAAACGCGAAAGTTTGTAACTATGGATGGATAGATATTTGTTACGATTTTCCTCAAAAACTATTGAATGGATTTGGCTGAAAATTTGCAGGCGGATAGTTTATAAGCTGGTTTAACATATAGGCTAAACGTCACGCTCCGACCCACTGGTGCAGAGTGACGCAGGTAAAACCGCGGGGCACCTAGTATTTTATATGTGGTGTTGTGTATATTTTTTCTGTTCCCTTTATTATTTTATTTACTCAACTCATTCAACTCATATTGAATGGTTTAATTTAAATCCAAACCGGACTATGGTTCACGCGGTTATGGGCCCAGCACGCTACCAATGCGTTTGCGCTTCCAATGGAAGTTTGGAACTCATTCACGTAAAAACTAGTGAAGGGATTTCACTGAAATATTGCACGGAGATAGTTTATAAATCGGGTTAACATGTAGGCTACAATACATCACCCTACGACCCACCGGAGCAGGGTAAAATCGCGTGGCGCAGCTTTAAACTATGCAGCTTTTAAGCGGCCGAAGCCCAATGGCTAGGGCATCGGACTTGTGATCTTGTGGTCGCCGTTTCGATCCCCACCCATTGCACTACCGACGTGAACCCACTCGTAACACAAGCATTTCTACCCCCGTGCTACGGGTTAACAAGATTAGGTACTAGTAAAATCTTCGCTAGTAATCTCATTATTTCCACTTTCTTCAAGAAAATACCTATAGTTACGTACTTCCGAACAACTTCCTTCAATACACATTTTGTGACGTAATAAAATGGGTAAGAAACTTCTAATTACATATCGATATTATTTCCTTGAGTGACGTTGTTAAAAACCCGCACATAAGCAAAACCATTAGGTAAAGTTAGTCATAGTTAATTGCAAGATGAGATTGAGGTAAATGCTGCTACCTGTTGGAAACTTTGCAAAGTAGCTAATTTAAATAAAAACTATTTTTTATTTCATCATCATCATCATCATCAGCCCTTCTAACTTCCACTGCTGAACATGCGTCTCCTCCCGAGGGAGGGTGTTTGCCATTGTCACTACACTTCGCAGGCAGGTTGGTGACCGCAGTATTATGTTTTACCATTAAGGAACAGGCAGCAGCGTCCTTACGCTGCTGCCCATTCCTTGATATACGATTATTATAGATGATGTTATAACAATCGGGACCAGCGCACTGTGGAAAATAATGGTCTGTTTCTGATTAAAAATCATAACTTCTTTATTTCTGAATATTATGTTGTAAAATTTTGCACAAATATAGAATAGTGTATATGGCTTCAAATAGAATGTAATTTATTATGATTAAATTTAAAATAATAAATTAAAAAATAAAACAAATTCAAAATTATAAAAAATCTCCAATGTTTATTTCTTAACAATGAATACTATTATTTTAATGTTTACAAAAACCAAATATCATATAGTACATCAAAATAAAAATCAAATAAAATAAAAAAAGCATTTTTTTAAAATTAAAATCGAACACAGATTAATTAATTAATTGTACTGTTTACTAAATGTTATGTTATTTATACTTGATGAACTTCGGGATCTAAAATTAATTCGTTCACTTTCAAAAGATCTAAGGTATCTTCATCAAGTTCCTTCACGTTTTTAGTATACGGTTTTCTAATGCTGGTAATGTAAGGATCTGAAGTATAAAGAAGAGTATGAAATACATCTTCGTTTGTAGCGGATCTTGAGCATTTTCTAGCATGATGAAGACGAAATTTTTTATAATCCTTATTGCGAGATTCTTGTGCATCTTCCGAAAGTTGACCAATAGGAAGTACTGCAAAAGTTTATGACACTTTCTCCATGAATCAAAATTTTGTGAACTGAAGATGGCATGTAATACCGTTCATAATTGCTCACATAGATCCTAGCAGTCTCCATAGCATTACTGCCAAATTTTTCAGCATTTATCATTACACCCGATGAAAGAGCTTGCAGAATTATGTAAAGTCGTTTAATCAAATTTATATCCACTCCTGTAATTTCAGCAGAGCAGCTTGCATTGTGAAAAAATCTTCTGGCAGTATTACCGTCATTAGAATTACCACTTACTTGTCTTGGTTTGTCGATGATCAATCCTAGCTCTTCACGGAAACGCCTTTGTACCAGGGTTTTCTTCTCTTGCTTTAGTCGTTTCTTTTCATCGAAAAATCATTTCCATACAACGAATCCAGGCGTGCAAAGTAGACAGTCCGTATTGATAAGAATCTTCCTTTGCAGGCCTAGCTGCCACTTTTGTCAAGTCGTTCATTTGGCGTGGAGTAGCTCCACATATTGTAAATGTGGAACCCGAAGGCGTATCTGTTAATACCTGAGCTACTTTACCATCTATCATTGTAAGGAAGAGATCATGCTTCACTTGCACTCCCTCACCTTCTTTGTTAATTAATGATGGACTCAAGGAATTTATTTGACCCTTTATTTCATCCACAACGGCTTTAGTTTTCTCGGGAGTTTCTTTACAAAATTCTATTAATATAGGCCGGCAAAAACGAACAGATGAAGGTACCGGATTTTGCCAGACAACATCACCTGTTAGCTCGTTAATTAACTTAATAGGCACCAAAGAAGTGATAAATAAATTCGAATCAGAAATAAGTTCAGACTCTTCTAGCAGTTTCTGTTTGTACTGGCTTTGACCGGATGAGCCATCACAGCCCCATTTACTATACAGAAGTAAGTTATTCAATCCATTCCTATAGACTGAATCTATTGTCAATATTCTAGCTGCAGTGTGATCTAATAAATCTTGAAGTCTTACTATTTTTGCACTTGTGTCTGTAATTTCTATGGCTGAAGACGGTGGATAGCAAGTAGTTTTAACTTCTTGCACTTTGTAATATGGCGGAAGCACAAAACATTTTCGTTCGTTCGTTAAATTTCTCAAGTACTAATATTGTGCTTTCGTTAAATCCAAGTCAATAAATACGCTCAATGCTTCTTCATCCGTTAACATTTTGGTCTGCCTTGCGTCTTCTATGAGACTCGAAAATAAGGTCTTATTTTCACTGTCAGCAAACCTTAATGTTTCCACAAGTTTAGCTTCTGTTCCTTCTCCTATCGAACGTAACCCTTGAAGATATGCATTATAGACGTGTTCAAATCCATATTCATTAAGTAACATTGTATTTTTTCTTCTTTTACTGGATTCTGACAAGTCTGGATAAGATACGCACGGTCTTCCACGTTTCCCAGAAGAAGTAGATGGTGTGGAGATGGTTGTAACGTCTTCAGAGTCCGGTAAAGTTATTGAATATTCTGATTCCAACCAATTACTGTTCTTCATTAAAAATGTATCCTTGTTCCGTGAAGCTTCGTTCCAGCGTTTATTAAAAGCGGGAATAATATGTCTTTGAAAATCACTGAGGATGAAACATAAGTTGTCTTCAGACACATGATATTTTTCTTGCAAAACTGTTGATAATGCTTCCAACGATTTTCCTCCTTCGATATACGAAAGTATTATTTCACGTTTAGAACACTTGAAAGTAGACATTTTGAAGAGTCAACAAATGTAATTACACTTCTGTTAATTCACCACTATTTTGTTATTTACAATGGAATGAAACCACTGTTTATATACTATTTGAAATATGAGGGTAGTATGCATTTTGTTGATTAACATTTTCACACGCAACATGAGTGCAAAAAAGATAAATGCCCTAATATCAATGATAAATTACAAAACTTACCGCAAACTATTGATGTAAACAGCAACATTTCAAACCGCAATAGATAGCGAGCGGTTTTCCGTTTTCTGACTCTTATCACATTTTTATTAATTACTCCGAAACCCGCAAATATCCGCAGCTGTTATTATTCGATTATGTTTATGGATAGTTAGGCTACAAATCAACATTAAATGTAAAGCAGGGGTAAACGTGGGTAACTGTCAAAAGTCTTGTTGAACTTTAAAAAAACTTTTTTTTCACCATATTTTATTTTGCAGTTATTTTAAGGTGAACCTTAACATTACATTAAATACATATTAGCTGTTTCATATTCTTCAAAAGACGAGGTTTCCAGAAATATATAATACATTATACCTTTTCCTATAACGTATAACAATAAAATCAATTTAAAAGTGATGAAGTGAACGGGCCTGACATGGACGTCCGTCAAAACTATAAAGTTTGTGGTGTTGTAAAAAAATCATTTCATTTAATATTTATAATTTTTTGATATTATAGTCTAGTTTGGTCCTTAAACTATTGAGTAAAATAAAAAAAGCATGCCAGTAGCGACATTGACAAAAACCATTTTTAATCAGCAGTTGTTCTACGATTTTCCATAGTGCAGCGGCTTAACGTGCTTTCCGAGGCACGGAGGTTAGTCCCTTAACCATCCAGACCCGGAAAGATATCTTAGAATTTACACAAAGATTAAACCGGCTAGGGGATCGAACCCACGACCTCCGAGATTTAAATCGAGCTAAATACCGCTACGCTACTAATTTTAACTTACAAATATTTTATTTATTATATTTTTAAGATTACTAGCAGAGTTTTTCAAACTACTACTAGTATTCATGTTAACCCCCTCGTACTAAGCTAAAATGCTTGTATAACGAGTAGGTTCGCGTCATTAGTGCAATGGGTAGGGTTTGAACCAGCGACCGCATGATCGCAAGTCCGACGCCCTAGCCATTGGGCTACGGCCGCGAAATACTACTATCCTAAATCAACTATTCTATTATTCTTATTCAATGGCAATGCTTACCCGCTGTGCAAAGTAAATACCAGTACTCTGGGAACGTGCTGCACTAAAGAGAGTCGCTGCAAAGTTTTATAAATTGATTTGGCTCCCGGTCCCAACCACCCCGATTTTTCTACGCCAAAAGGCAGAATTACATATCCACTATCAATCCTTGATAGTGACTTGCCCCTCTTAAGACTCTCCGCGGATTCAGGCGCCATGCCGTTCTCTGAGTCCCGGAAAAAGAGTCGCCTTTCTAAAATCTTGTATAATATCCGCAAATTAAATATATGTATGTCGCCTTCACATACGCATAACTTGTTAGGTTAGACAGACAAACAAACAATTTCACATTACTATAAATATTTGCTATGATGACTATTTTGCTAACAGTACTTTCACTCATTAAGAAAGTCTGAGATAAAAATACAAATTTTATTACTTAAAAAAATCGATTGTTAAAAAAAAATTGCGTACCTATCCCTTGCGATTTACCGTTGGACTGAATATTAAATGAAATTAGAATGTAAGTTAATCAACATTATGTACCTATTTGTTACAATAAATCTTATTTGAATAAAAATGGATCGCTTAAATTTATACCTACGCACATAACTTGAGAATGACTTGACAGTATTGGGTGATGCGTTTTTTATAACATATAATATACGACCCGCGAGTCGCGAGGCTTCGCACGGTTGCAATGCTGATGTATCATACATATAAACCTTCCTCTTGAATCACTCTATCTATTAAAAAAACCGCATCAAAATCTGTTGCGTAGTTTTAAAGATCTAAGCATACATAGGGACGGACAGACAGCGGCAAGCGACTTTGTTTTATACTATCAGAGACTATACTATGTAGTGAATTTGATAACTCTGAAGACAAGGTTTGTATGAAAAGTGTTGGAAATCAAAAATAATAATTATACAATCTGAATAGTGACCTTTTTTGTCCAAAGGGAAATACCTTACGCATGTCCTCCGCTGTCGCGACAAGCATATAATTATACACCCTGCGGCAGCAGTGGTGTAGAGGTATTAGCCCTCTCTAAAACAACCGCAGCACGCTAGCCGAGCGGCTAAAGAGAGCCTCCTTGTTCCTTAGTCCGCCGATATTGATAGGTTGAGGGAAAGGAGCCAGGTTTTGAAAGAGCCACTTGCATTATTTCGGCAGCTTAGGAATGAATTTGGTACAATGCATAAAATAATATCACCAATATATTTTTTTGGCTACGGTACCAAATCGTATGCATTCTAGCGAGCTAGCAAAGATTTAGGATGAAAATTCACTTGGAGATAGCCGATAATTAAATATAGCCTATAAATATAGTATATATTATTCTCCTGAATAAACGAAGCTTTCCAACGGTGAAAGATTTTTCTAATTGGTCCAGTAGTTTCGGAGCCTATTCAATGCAAAAAAACATCAAATATTTCCTTATTTGGGGTTCCGTACCCGAAGGGTAAAAACGGGACCCTATTACCTACTAAGACTTCGATGTCTGTCTGTCACTAAGCTGTATCTCAAGGACCGCGATAGTTAGACAGTTGAAATTTTCACAAATATATTTAAGGGGGGCACCCATACAACCAACTTTTATTTTGTTTAACCTTTTTTGCTCGGTATCAATAACGGGAACAGGTAGGCAATTGAAAATGGTACGGAACCACTCTCACTTGGCCGGTTTTGTAATATTATAAAAACGGCCAAGTCTGTACTACAGATAGAGAAAAACAAACCGTTTTATTGGTAAAATTGCGCCGGCTACCAACTTAATAAATTAAAAACCAATCGTAACAATACAACTTAAATATTAATTCTCTATGAATTTCGTTCTAACTTTTCCCTCTGCTTGGCTTTGTTTAAAAAAAAAAGAATCATAGAGTAGACTAACGATTTCAGTATGTTTAGGATGCTAAAGGAGGTCGGAAGCTATGCTGATACCAGTTTATTTAGATTTCGAGGTCGCCACATTATTTAGGTTGTTTTGTTTTATCAGTAGGAAGGCGATTTTGCGCGTACATGTAAAAAATATAGATTAAACACGTGCTAAGTTTATTTTTGGATTTATTTATGTGTAGATGTTCGCCTTAAGATTACCTACGCGTTTTATAATTTTAGGCAGAGTGAATATGGACATTACCTACAATGAATATATTAAAAAAAGTTAATTTTTAAGGCAACCTCCGTAGCGTAGCTGTATTTGGCTTGCTTTAAATCTCGGAAGCCGTGGGTTCGATCCCCACGCCGGATAGGAAATCTTTGTGTAAAGGGACTAGGTACCCTCCGTGCCTCGGAAAGCACGTTAAGCCGGTCCCTATTGTTATAACATCATCTACAAATAATTTATAAGCGCTGCTGCCCGTTACTTGATATAATCGTATAGCAACGAACGGGCAGCAGCGTTTCCTTGTGTGGTACACATTTTAGTGACACTGTAGATGTGAACTAAGGCGTAAATTCAATTTCCGGGTTCAACAAAAATGTAAATACGTTGTATATGCTTAAATACTATACTTTTATTTTCAGACTGACATAGAACCATAAAGGTTTTGCAACTTCATCGGGCATAAAGGCAAGCAGGGCTAATTAATAAATGGTTTAAAAACGACTAATAAAGCAACCTGCGCAAGAGCGCCGTCCTTGCAAGTTGCTCGCGAGATGCGAGAGGCTTGAACTCTGGCAGAGACAGATAATTTTATTATGTAACTTGTTGGCCTCACAGCTGCAAGGTTGAAGTGGAACTGGGCTGGCCATATCTGCCGTATGCCGGAGGAGCAGTGGGCTAAAATAACCACTCTATGAAGCCCAAATGGCAGGAAACGTTAACGCGGCAGGCCCAGAAGAATATGGCGAGATGAGCTGGACTCATTTTTAAAGTATTGGCCTACAATCGCATTACATCGCGAGAGATGGAACATGGACAACGTAGGCTCATAATAATAATAAATTGCCATAGCAAAGCGACAGCAGATAATTTTGATTCATTCAAACCTCGACTATTTCCTACTTCTAAACTTTATGAAGAAGCGCAAGTCCTCACTGTGCGCCAGCTTTACATAATGCTATCCATACTTCATAAGATGAGTGACGCAACAGAGGACAAAAGGAAGCGTAGGTATAGCTCAAACTAGAAGAAAGTACGCGGTATGTGAGACGACTGCCGTATTCACCTCTTTTGCACAAAGATTTTTTCCATACCGAGGAAGTATGCTGCTCAACAAAGTAAACAAAATAGTTCCCTTCTCCGACCATTGTAAAAAAGAATGCAAAAATATAATTTATAAATGGTTACAAACACTTAATTACTCTGAAACTGAAAAAATCCTCGAGGTAACAATATAAATTGATGTGTACTATATATACACATCTACAATATTTCATTATATATATCACATTAGGTTAAATACTACATATCACATTTAATCACAATTATTATGTTATACATAAATTATATTATAATATATTATATTAATCTACATATTACCCCCAACACTTAGGCACCCTATATACATATATTAATAAATATGCTAATACGTGCAAAATTGTTATTTAACTGAATTATATACACATACACACATGCACACACCTGGAGCCTGAAGATCTATAGCACAGCCCGGCTAGCATAGGCAGCGCGACTCGAGTCTGCTCTACGGAGGCCGACCAATCACATTGCAGAAAGTGTCACGTGACAGTGCGTTTCTGCAATGTGATTGGTCGGCCTCCGTAGAGTAGACTCGAGTCGCGCTGCCTATGCTAGCTGGGCAGGCCTCGGCTTAGTTTAGACTCCAGATCTCCCACAAATTACAAACTTGTAAAAATTTATAATGTCAGCTGAATAATGTATGTACCTACTTGATGTAATTTGTGGAGATAAAATAAAAATTTTTATTATTATTATTATTATTCATAAATTTAGCGGAAAATTCGCAAAACGTCTAAGAATGTCGCGATGCAATAATAATTGGTGGTGGTGGTGGTGCAAAAGTAATTATCGCACTACTAAAAAGTAGTTGTTTTATTTGAATTTAAATCATAAATTGAAATTCTAATATAGAACATGTATTACATTCAACACATACACGCAGGTTGCTTAGTTTGTAGTGTTTAAACCATTTATCTAGGCTAGAACTCTGTTCGCCTTTATGCCCGGTTATTCCGAAAAAAAAACGCTACTACTGGATGAAAGGAGTATTTCATTAAAAAAAAAATATAATTATATTTTATGAAATTTTAAAGTAATGGTAATTTAAAACTCACGCTATTGAAATTTTCGTAATTAAACAATACAGTTTATAAATTTTATAATAAATACGACCAAACCACTATTGAAATAACAATGATTTATTATTATAGATATATATTAAAATACTGCTTGTAAATCGAGTTATTTTTGTCCAAATAATTACTACCTAAACCAACACCTGTATTAACTATACATAAAACATACCTAAATTACATATACTATGTTTGTTGTATATTTTTGCAAGGCTCAGCTCGATAACGCTATCGGGCCGTCACGCCTACAAGCACACACACACACACACACGTACAAAATAAACAAATAAACCCACACAAAGATGGCGAACAAAAAAAATTGTTTCTATGTTGCTAAGTTGTCCAAATTATTGTTGTTTGTTGTGTGTAAAATAAAAGATTGGATTTAATGTATGGTTTGTAATCATTTCATTTAACATTTAGTTAGTTTACATTATTTAATAACAACTGCTTAGATTAGAATTTCTCTATAATACTGCCCCGCGCGATTTTACCCGCGTTACTCTGCTCCAGTAAGGCGGCGCGTGATGTTTTGTAGCCTATATGATAATCCAACTTATAAACTATCACCTTGCCAACTTTCAGACATATCCGTTCAGTAGTTTTTGCGGGAAATAGTAACAAACATCCATCCATCCATTCTCACAAACTTTTGCGGTTATAATTTTAGTAAGGAAGGTTTATGTAAAGTGGTTGTACATTCGTTGAACTTCCATAGTTTTATGTTAAAGGATCTTTTTTTTTCGGTCGGACATATGTAGTTAGCCCCGAGGCTTTTGCTACTTCATCAGGCATAAATGTTAAAGGATCAAGCTTACCTAATGACTACAATATTATATAGAGAAAAGATTTGATCATTGTTTGCATTGAATAAGCTCCGAAACTACTGGATCGATTTCAATATCTTTTACCATTTAAAAGTTACGTTATTCCGGAGTAACATAGGCGGTATTTAATTATGAAGTTACCATGGAACGGGAGCTACGCAGGTTAAACCGCTCCTCCCTCATCCTCCCGACCCTTAGTTTGGAATGAACCACCCTATTTCCTCGTAGACTCGAAGTCCAAGAGGCCCGCGAACTGTAAAGTAGAGCGGCAGTTGCAAAAAACTGCCCCCCTTAAATACTAAGTCATAATCTCTCAATCTTATCGCCAGCGAACGCCCTTAGCCGAAGTCCAAGCGCCACAGGGACGCCCTCTTGCACAGGTTGCTTAGTTTGTAGTTTTTAAACTATTTATTAAGGCTGGAGCTCCGCTCGCCTTTACGCCTGGTGGAGTAGCAAAAGCCTAGTGGCTACGTATGTCCGTCCGAAAAAATGGCAATATCCCTTATAACACTGCCTTGCAAAGTCTGTTAAGAGGAGGTCCATGTTCAGCAGTGGACGTTAACGCCTGGATGCGCCGTGCTGTGCTACCCGGCGCAACGATAGCGAGCACACCAGCTGCGAGTGTAGCGCCAATGTGACCCAGCTCGGTCACCACGGCCTGTGTTGTAAAAAAAGTCCCTGTCCCGTCATGCCACTATTAATGATATAATCCATCGAGCCTTCAGCTCGGCAAATATGCCAGCCGTTTTAGAGCCTAATGACCTTATGCGCGACGACGATTAAAAGTCCGACGGAATGACTCTGGTGCCCTGGAGGATGGGACGGCCTTTGGTGTGGGACGCTACGTGCGTCGACACCCTCGCGCCGTCTCATCTTTCCGGGACTCAGAGTAGAGCTGGCATGGCGGATGAATCCATGGAGAATCCTTGATAGTGGTTATGTATTTGTGCCTTTTAGTGTCGAAACATTGGGTGCATGTCCAACGTAAACAGGCTGTTGTATTGTAGTGTAATATATATAGCAAAACTTTTCCTTGTTATATTATCATGAAATAAGTTATTTAGTCTTAAAACTAATAAAATCCAGTTCGGTTCAAGGTTTTTCGCTAACTTGTCCAAAATGTTATTTTGTTTGTTCAATATATATAATAATAGATACGTAATAATGTTTAGATTTGTATAAGTAATTCGCTTAATTTAGATTTAATTTGCATATTTTTATTTGTGTTAATTTGTTCAATATGGTAAGTGGTTTCAGTTATAGATATTTTAGCGTACATATTTGTACATTGTTAGTATAGAGTCGCCAATCAGGGTGAAAAGGAATGTAGGGTAAAGTTAAGAAGCGAATGCGACTTTTTTTTAGGAGGGGAATAGCATGAGGCATCCCAACCGCCGCAGCAGCAGGGTATGTAAGACTCACCTCTCCATAACGATGATATACTAACCATATCACGAGGAGAGGGTTTAAATACTAAAACCTCCCGGGTGCTCCTCTAAACGCCAAAAATGAGGGCATGAGAACTACTTCAATAATAATAACAACATTTTTTTTTTCTGTCTGTTTGTTCCGAATAATCTCACTAACGGCAAACCCGATTTTGACGGGACTTTCTGTTGCAGATAGTTAAATTAATAAGGTATAAAAGTAACTATTAAATCAATAAGATCACCTTAAGTAATTATCATAATAATTCAAAAACGCAATATTAAATAAATACTTTCAAATACGAACAAGATTTTCTTTCTCACATTAATATCTTTAAGATTAGCACAGCAAGCAGGGTGAATCGAAACATTAATTAATTACAGAGTTAAGGGCCATCCCCTTCCTCAACCATCTATTATAAAACCAAGATAAACCTAAATGATAAACAAACAGAGCACTAAGACTTTCTGCAGTAAATAGACAATTATAAATATTTGCTTATCAATAAGAGATATTAGAAATTGCACAATTATCATTCTATTTAGATAATTATGTTAGCTATTTATAGGACATGATGATGATGTAATTTGTATGTTCATAATAATATTTATTTACTAGTTTCCCGTGCGTGGTTTTACTCGTATAATTCCCGTTAATTCATAATGAAATATAGCCTTTTGCCTTCCTCGACACCCGACGCGACGAGTTCATAGTGTGATTCTGTTTTATAGAAAACAATACATTTGATTCGACTCAACACGCGTCGCGTTTCATCAGGTCGCGTCGCGTTTTAACACTATGTTTCCACCTTAAATGGGCTATCTAACACTGAAAGAAGTTTTCAAGTCGGACCTGAGATTATCGCGTTCAAGCAAAACAAAAAATAAACCCTGCATTCTAGAAAACTCTTTGGAATTATAATAGTTTTAGTTTTAACTTTTGTTAGTTTTATTTATTACCTAGTAAGTTAAACGATATTTTTTCAGGTATGTGTTTACATAGACATAGGTCTCCAAACTTTGACGCCTTAGGGCCATAACGATATTTCAAATATGTTCGAAGGACCAAAACAGTTTTAATTTTTCTATTCTTAATTATACTTTTATTTTTAGACTAGTCGCAAAGTGTGCGGCCGAGTAATTATCATTTTGTGTTGTCTTTTTCAACTTATCACAGCATTGGATGCGCGAGCTAGATTGATGACACTAATCTTAAGCTGTCGCGGGTCGGATTGTTGGCACTGGCGGGCCGGATTTGGCCCGCGGGCAGTAGTTTGGAGACCTCTGACATAGACGATACAATAAAATAATATCATTATTTTAAATACAAAATATGGCAACTTAAATCTATTGCGAATTTGGTAATCATCAATTCAGGTCTGTCAGTCTTGTATCACGTCATAGTTAAATAACAATAAAAATATTTTTTTAAATCTTGTTATAATTTTGCTTTTAAATTTTAATTATGTTTAATGTACCTATGTTTCGTTTTTATTTATTCCGCGATAATATTATTGTTATTTTCTAAAATTACATTTTAATATTCTTTTTTATTATGATTATTATTTATGTTACTTTATCAATTTTGCTTATCAACATAGTATTAAGTCACGTATAAAATGTTATTTATGAACGCTTACCAAGTATGTATTACTAGCTTCCCGCGCGCGGTTTCACTCGCGTAACTCCCGTTCCCGTGGGAGTGGTAATTACACCCCCTGTAACTTCTAAAATAAGAGAATGATAAAACTAAAAAACAATATAATATGATGTAAATTACCATGCAAACTTCCACGGAAAATTAGTTTGAACGAGATCTTGCAAGTAGTTTTTTTTTTAATACGTCATCAATCGTATACCGCAATTTACCTTTCATTCAATCAACTCGAATATAAAAATATAAAATAACATTTCATTTCATTTTACCACTTTGGAAGTGTCTCGCGCGCAAACTATTCAGTTTAGAAAAAAATGATATTAGAAACCTCAACATCATTTTTGAAGACCTATCCATAGATACACGTATGGGTTCGATGAAAAAAAATATTTTGAGTTTCAGTTCTCTGTATGGGGAACCCCAAAATTTATTGTTTTTTTTCTATATTTGTGTGAAAATCTTAATGCGGTTCACAAAATACATCTACTTACCAAGTTTTAACATTATAGTTCTTATAGTTTCGGAAAAAAGTGGCTGTGACATACGGACGGACAGACAGACAGACAGACTGACAGACAGACAGACAGACATGACGAATCTATAAGGGTTCCGTTTTTTGCTATTTGGCTACGGAACCCTAAAAATACAAATCTTTCCCCTTTATAATATTATAGTTTAGAGCAATACCTTCCCTCGGGAGGAGGTCCATGTTCAGCAGTGAACGTTATACCACAGGTGATATTATGGGCTGATGATGATAGTAAATATAAAGAAGGTATGCAGAAAGCTAACATTTTTATTTGACCGTGTGGTTTCCGGCTTATAATAGACCACCCAATGTTTTCTCTAAGAGATAGGCGACTAATAGACATACAGCTGATGGAAGAGTAGCAGCATCTATCAGCTCAAGGAAACTCACCGTCTTAACTGCGATGGAATGGCAATATCCCCGAAGAAACTGGCTTTCCAAGGTCTTTTAAGTGGAGGCTCATGTTCAACAGTGGATGTAAACGGGCTGATGATATCTACTTGTACACATTTAAGTGCCTTTTTTTCGGATGGACATACGTAGGTAGCCACGAGGCTTTTGCTACTTCACCGGGCATAAATGCGAGCAGAGCTCCAGCCTTAATAAATACTATAAACTAAGCAACCTGCACTGTGGAAAATAATGATCTGTTTCTGATGAAAAATCAATAACTTCTTTATTTCTGAATATTATGTTCTAAAATTTTGCACAAATATAGAATGGCTTCAAATAGAATGTAATTTATTATGATTAAATTTAAAATAATAAATTAAAAAATAAAACAAATTCAAAATTATAAAAAATCTCCAATGTTTATTTCTTAACAATGAATACTATTATTTTAATGTTTACAAAAACCAAATATCATATAGTACATCAAAATAAAAATCAAATAAAATAAAAAAAGCATTTTTTTAAAGATTAAAATCGAACACAGATTAATTAATTAATTGTACTGTTTACTAAATGTTATGTTATTTATACTTGATGAACTTCGGGATCTAAAATTAATTCGTTCACTTTCAAAAGATCTAAGGTGTCTTCATCAAGTTCCTTCACGTTTTTAGTATACGGTTTTCTAATGCTGCTAATGTAAGGATCTGAAGTATAAAGAAGAGTATGAAATACATCTTCGTTTGTAGCGGATCTTAAGCATTTTCTAGCATGATGAAGACGAAATTTTTTATAATCCTTATTGCGAGATTCTTGTGCATCTTCCGAAAGTTGACCAATAGGAAGTACTGCAAAATGCTTTATGAGACTTTCTCCATGAATCAAAATTTTGTGAACTGAAGATGGCATGTAATACTATTCATAATTTCTCACATAGATCCTAGCAGTCTCCATAGCATAACTGCCAAATTTTTCAGCATTTATCATTACACCCGATGAAAGAGCTTGCAGAATTATGTAAAGTCGTTTAATCAAATTTATGCTTAGCCTAAGCTTGCATTGTGAAAAAATCTTCTGGCAGTATTACCGTCATTAGAATTACCACTTACTTGTCTTGGTTTGTCGATGATCAATCCTAGCTCTTCACGGAAACGCCTTTGTACCAGGGTTTTCTTCTCTTGCTTTAGTCGTTTCTTTTCTTCACTTGTGGCTGACCATGTTTGGAAAGACAGATTATAGGAAATATGTAAAATCATTTCCATACAACGAATCCAGGCGTGCAAAGTAGACAGTCCGTATTGATAAGAATCTTCATTTTCAGGCCTAGCTGTAACTTTTGTCAAATCGTTCATTTGGCGTGGAGTAGCTCCACATATTGTACATGTGGAACCCGAAGGCGTATCTGTTAATACCTGAGCTACTTTACCATCTATCATTGTAAGGAAGAGATCATGCTTCACTTGCACTCCCTCACCTTCTTTGTTAATTAATGATGGACTCAAGGAATCTATTTGACACTTTATTTCATCCACAACGGCTTTAGTTTTCTCGGGAGTTTCTTTACAAAATTCTATTAATATAGGCCGGCAAAAACGAACAGATGAAGGTACCGGATTTTGCCAGACAACATCACCTGTTAGCTCGTTAATTAACTTAATAGGCACCAAAGAAGTGACAAATAAATTCTAATCAGAAATAAGTTCAGACTCTTCTGGCAGTTTCTGTTTGTACTGGCTTTGACCGGATGAGCCATCACAGCCCCATTTACTATACAGAAGTACGTTATTCAATCCATTCCTATAGACTGAATCTATTGTCAATATTCTAGCTGCAGTTTGATCTAATAAATCTTGAAGTCTTACTATTTTTGCACTTGTGTCTGTAATTTCTATGGCTGAAGACGGTGGATAGCAAGTAGTTTTAACTTCTTGCACTTTGTAATATGGCGGAAGCACAAAACATTTTCGTTCGTTCGTTAAATTTCTGAAGTACAAATATTGTGCTTTCGTTAAATCCAAGTCAATAAATACGCTCAATGCTTCTTCATCCGTTAACATTTTAGTCTGCCTTGCGTCTTCTATGAGCCTCGAAAATAAGGTCTTATTTTCACTGTCAGCAAACCTTAATGTTTCTACAAGTTTAGCTTCTGTTCCTTCTCCTATCGAACGTAACCCTTGAAGATATGCATTATAGACGTGTTCAAATCCATATTCATTAAGTAACATTGTATTTTTTCTTCTTTTACTGGATTCTGACAAGTCTGGATAAGATACGCACGGTCTTCCACGTTTCCCAGAAGAAGTAGATGGTGTGGAGATGGTTGTAACGTCTTCAGAGTCCGGTAAAGTTATTGAATATTCTGATTCCAACCAATTACTGTTCTTCATTAAAAATGTATCCTTGTTCCGTGAAGCTTCGTTCCAGCGTTTATTAAAAGCGGGAATAATATGTCTTTGAAAATCACTGAGGATGAAACATAAGTTGTCTTCAGACACATGATATTTTTCTTGCAAAACTGTTGATAATGCTTCCAACGATTTTCCTCCTTCGATATACGAAAGTATTATTTCACGTTTAGAACACTTGAAAGTAGACATTTTGAAGAGTCAACAAATGTAATTACACTTCTGTTAATTCACCACTATTTTGTTATTTACAATGGAATGAAACCACTGTTTATATACTATTTGAAATATGAGGGTAGTGTTCATTTTGTTGATTAATATTTTCACACGCAACATGAGTGCAAAAAAGATAAATGCCCTAATATCAATGATAAATTACAAAACTTACCGCAAACTATAGATGTAAACAGCAACATTTCAAACCGCAATAGATAGCGAGCGGTTTTCCGTTTTCTGACTCTTATCACATTTTTATTAATTACTCCGAAACCCGCAAATATCCGCAGCTGTTATTATTCGATTATGTTTATGGATAGTTAGGCTACAAATCAACATTAAATGTAAAGCAGGGGTAAACGTGGGTAACTGTCAAAAGTCTCGTTGAACTTTAAAAAAACTTTTTTTTCACCATATTTTATTTTCCAATTATTTTAAGGTGAACCTTAACATAACATTAAATACATATTAGTTGTTTCATATTCTTCAAAAGACGAGGTTTCCAGAATTATATAATACATTATACCTTTTCCTGTAACGTATAACAATAAAATCAATTTAAAAGTGATGAAGTGAACGGGCCTGACATGGACGTCCGTCAAAACTATAAAGTTTGTGGTGTTGTAAAAAAATCATTTCATTTAATATTTATAATTTTTTGATATTATAGTCTAGTTTGGTCCTTAAACTATTGAGTAAAATAAAAAAAAGCATGCCAGTAGCGACATTGACAAAAACCATTTTTAATCAGCAGTTGTTCTACGATTTTCCATAGTGCTGCGCAAGAGGGCGCCCTCTGTGGGGCTTGGACCTCGGCTCAGGGCGGTCGCTGGCGATGAGATTAAGGGATTATGACTTTTAGTATTTTAGGGAAGTTTTGTGCAACTGTCGCTCTACTTTACAGTTCGCGGGCCTCTCGGACTTCGGGTCTACAAGGGCATCGGATGGTTCTTTACAAACTAAGGGTCAGGAGGACGAGGGGGCCTTTTAAGTGCCTATCATCTTAAAATGCTACATGAGTTATTTTATTACATTCAATTCCATATGATCAACAAAACCGACTACAAACCTTAAAAAAGGCATAAATCACTTTCTGCAACCTACAAATCTACCTTAACACCACAAAATAGAATTGCAATTACCATGCCACATTTAGATCTGTTACGTCAATTTAACTGTGAACTACAGTTTTCCTTGCTGTTAATATTATTAATAAGAATCGTGCCATTATATGTAAATAATAATAAATCAATGAGGTTAAAAAACATCGGGTATTTCTGCTATCTCTGCAGATAGTGCATGTTTGTACGTATCGTGGAGGAATCAATAAATAATAATATTATAATTTATGTTATGTACTTCATTTGAGATAATTGGAAACCGCCTTCAAGGCATTTTTTATGATTACTAGCAGAGTTTTGCAGTCTACTAGTACTCTTGTTAACCCCTCGTGCTAAGCTAGAATGCTTGTGTTACGAATGGGTTCACGTCGGTAGTGCAATGGGTTGGGTTCGAACCGGTGACCTCAAGATCACAAGTCCGACGCCCTAGCCATTGGGCTACGGCTGCTTCAAATGTTCAATTCCCTCACTGGCATAAGGCTGTAAGAGTTTCCACATGAATGGCCTAATGCCTTTTTTTTGGACGGACAGTATGTAGTTAGCTAGGAGGCTTTTGCTACTTCACCGGGCATAAAGGCAAGCATTGGCCCAGCCTAACATTTGTGAGAAGATAAGATACTTGCCCTGCTAGTATGGCGACTCTCTTAAATATATCGTTCGTCAAGTCATAGCGGCTATTATAGACTCATCTCTTCCCTACAACGGAGTAGAGACAAGTCTATATTTGCAGCTATGCTAGCCTTGCATAGCAGAGTGCATAGACTAAAGAGTAAAAATCCATCCCTTGCAAAAAACAGATGGATAAACTGGGGGGTGCAGCTAGCCTATTCCATTTTGAATTAAAATCATTTATTTGTCTTTTATATTCCTTTTTGTGTAATGATAGACATCTCAACTCACTAGATTTAATGTCTATGGATGAAGCCTTGTAGATAACTATCTACATATAGAAACAAAGAATAATACTTGTCATCATCATCAGCTCGTATAACGTCCACTGCTAAACATGGGCCTCCTCCCGAGAGAGAATTTTGCTATATTCACCACGCTCGATAGGCGGGTTGGTGACTTTTATCGCCTATGATTATCTAATGATTTATATCCACACTAATATTATACAGGGTTATCTTTAAAACACCAATAACCTTACAGGGGGTGAAAGTACTGATGATTATTATCAACTTTTACTATGGGACCACCACCGAAATCGCGAAAAAAAAATCAGCTGTTCCATACATTTTGTCGAGTTAGTGAACATAAATGTATGGATCAGTTGATATTTTAAACCTTTATAAGGGAAATATTAATTTTTTTATTTGCTTTGAATAGGCTTCGATAATATTGATTTAAAAAAAGATTTCACCATCAGAAGGCTACATTATACAGGAGTAACAAAGGCTATACCTATTTAGAAATGAAGTACCTACGAGGACAGGAGCTATGCGGATGAAACCGCGCGCGGGGAACTTGTCTATACTAATATTATTTATTTAAAACTTTAGCACTAAATAGTACATAGGCAGACTTAATGCCTAAGGCATTCTCTCCCAGTCAACCATTGGGGGGTTCAGACTAAAAGTGGTAGGTGCACAGAAATTTAAATATTGTAGGGAAATAAATACCGCTACTTTAATTATATATAGGTAAAGATTGTGAGTTTGTGACGTTGTAGGGGGTAATCTCTGGATCTACTGAACCGATTTTGAAAATTATTTTACCAATAGAAAGCCAAGTAATTTGTGAGTGTGACAGGTTATATTTTAAGTTAAAGTTTCCACGGGAACGGGATATAAGCGGGTGAAACTGCGCGGGATAGCAAGTCTATACTAATATTATAAAGAGGAAAGATTTGTATGTAAGTATGTTTGTAAAGAATTTGCTCAAAAAGGACTGGACCGATTTTAAAAATTCTTTCACTATTTGAATGCTACATTATCACTGATTAATATAGGCTATATTTAATTATAAAATTATTAAAATTGCCACGGGAACAGGAGTTACGCGGGTAAAACCGCGCGCGGGAAGCTAGTATTTTATAAAGACGTATTCATAAGCGATCTAAAATAAAAACTGAAAACAACTATAACTCCGATAAATATATTTACTACGCAAATAGTGCCTAAAAATACTTATTTAAACAAAAAAAAAAGCTAGTATAAGGGTGCTCAGCCCTTGTTTTTATAATATCCCCTTATTTGCGTTTCCCAGTGTAACGTCCCGACTTTTTTCTGAGTACCGGTTTCAAAGTGATAATAATTTTTATAAATATATAATATGTTGGTATGTATTTGTATACTTCTTAAAATTAAACTTGTCTGTACTATATATACTTAATAATCTTATACTAATATATAAAGTTGAAGAGTATGTTCGTACGTTTGCTTGAACGCACTAATCTCAGGAACTATAGTACCGATTTGAAAAATTATTTTAGTTTTTTTATTTTTCCGATGGTCATATGTTGGTAGCCACGTGGCTTTTGCTACTTCACCGGGCATAAAGGCGAGCAGAGCTCCAACCTTAATAAATGTTTTAAAAACTACAAACTAAGCAACCTGCGCAAGAGGGCGCCCCCTGTGGGGCTTGGACGTCGGCTCAGGGCGGTCGCTGGCGATGAGATTGAGGGATTATGACTTTTAGTATTTTAGGGGAGTTTTGTGCAACTGTCGCTCTACTTTACAATTAATTCAGTGTTAGATAGCGTATTTATGGACAAAGGCTATATTTAATTATGAAGCTCCCACGGGAACGGGAGTAGTGCGGGTATAACCGCGTGCGGAAGCAAGTCTAAGTATAATAATATTATACAGAAAGAAAGATTAGTTTGCATTGAATAAGCTCCGAAACTACTTGGCCGATTTCAAAAATTCTTTCACTATTAGAAAGCTATATCCAGGAGTAACATAATAAAATGCTATATGATATGCAGTAACATATTTAATTATGAAGTTACCACAAGAACGGAAGCTTAACCGAATTTTCATACAAGATATGTTGTCTAAAATAAAATTTATTCCACTGATAATATTTGACTGGGCATTGAAAAACAAGTCCTAAGTTAAATTAAAGGTTGGTCTTCATACCTACCTATCTTTTGATTTTTCTTGTAATTTTTAAGTTTTTACCTAGATCTTTACCTAGTAGGTAATACCTTAATATATTAAATACTAGACTAGATATTAAATAGATGATCACTAGCTTGAAGTAGCTTGTGCCTGTGACTTCTTCTGCGTGGAATAGTTAACCCGGATTATGAAACATTATTCATTGGTGTATTATATGTAATTTAATTATTAATACCTATTTAACTTTTAAGTTGTTGTTCACTATTTTTATAACAAATGTTGTGCATATCTAGAAAGAAAGAAAGAAAGAAAAAACATTTAATGAACACACAAAATGAAAACAAAATAGTAAATTACAGTCATTAAAAAAAAAAAAAAGTACATAGATAAGGACAACACTTGAGGCTCTGTAATAGATGTAAACACCTAGCCCTATTTTTTTGTATATGTAATACCTATTTATTAATGTATGTGTTTATGTTGTTGATGTGCCTCAATAAATATATAAATAAATAAATTGGTGCCCCCTTCTTATTGCTCTTAGCGTGATGATACACAGCCTAAGCCTTAATCGATATAGCTCGAATAGGCAATCTAACACTGAAAGAATTTTTCAAGCACACAAACAAGCTCTACTACATATTTTTAATATACCTACACTACATACATACGTACATTCACGCCACTTTCCCTTAAGGGTAGGCAGAAACGACTTCCTTCCACTTGCTACGATCTTAACATACCACTTTCGCATCTTCTACATTCATCAATCTCCTCATTAATCTATTTAATATTGGTATATAGGTACATTTAATGAACTAATTATATCTAAGTTACCTATTAAGTAGACGAATAATAAATTACACAATAACTTACCTAAGTAAGTGATTGCTACCTATCACATATTATAAAACTAACTAACTACCTATCACGGTTCATGAGCCTGGAGGCTTATGGCGATATGACTATGATTTCAATAAAACTGTATAGCGAATAAAATTTTATCAAAGTCATAGTAATATCGTTGCGCTATCTAGGTAATAGGATCCTTTTTAAATAAAATATTATTTAATTTAAAAAAATATACCTAGGTAGGTAATTAATTACCTAAACCTATAGAAGGCAATTGCAAATAATAAAAACAATAATTGAGTAGGTACCTATTCATTAATCAATAATTTAATTAGGTAGGTACCTAGGTTCATTTTATAAAGTGAGCAGGCTTTTGAGTTGTTATTTTAAATAACTAAATAATGTAACTAGGTTGGTACCTATACTGTGTTTAATAGCTTGTAGGTATTCGGGTACGGAACCCAAAAAGGACTGAAAAAAAAAGACTGGCAAAGAATCATTCGCATACAGCCTCCACATTCTGTCGGAGGACGACGCACTGTGAAAATAAGGTTTAATTACATTTCACAATCACATAAAACATTTGATGAAGTGATCATAAAAATCAATATGTACCGATATACGTAAATACCAACTTCGATACGTGAGTAAATAAATGACGTTTCTTGTCGCACATTTTTTTCCTATTGCCATAAAAGGTGCACATAAATTAAAAAGTCAACTCATCAAAGTTCGTCTTCGCCTAAATACATGACAAGTAACCTCTCCCTCCCGGTCTCCCCTCTCACACAAAGTGACAATAAGTCGCACGCACACAAGTCCCTTGTTTGTGCACTCACACACGCACGGAACCGGCTAGGTATTCGGTTTCCCGCCACCGGCGCGAACACGCACACAAAACACCAAGAGCAAACAATACAAACACCAACACAAGTAAATTTAAACTCACCTTAAAATAAATCCATTAGAAAACACAGTTGTTCAAACAACTAGCGCTTAGCCTCGAAAACGCGTTGAAAAAACACTCGTAAGCATCTCATGTGTGCTCAACACTTTTCCCAACTTTCTGTGCAGCCTACTCCGAAGTTAACACCTCCCGACTCCCGTTCCCGCCAAAAGAGAATTCCAATTTTGAACCGAAGCGAACTCCCGAACGCGCAGAACACATTTAAAATTCGAAAAAATGTCAAAACAGGACACCGACGTCCATCGATACTTATCAACGGGGTTAATCGAAACTGTATCTTCTTATCTACGTAATTAGGTCCTCGCGTTCAAACTTCATATCACGCACGAATTCGCGAACATATTAAAATTTCACGGCCGAATCGCTTCCGCGATACAATTGCGAGTTTAAATCGAACACAACGCGAAATAAAAGAAACAACGACAAGTGGCCCCACTTATTAACACACGTTGCGCGGTAAAAATAAACTATGATTAACTACTATTAAAGATTCGCGGAGACAACTGCGGGCCGGCGCACGAATAGGTTATGTACAGAACAAATAATTAAAAAAATAAAATTAAAACTTTTAAACACGAAAAAAAAAATTAAACAACAATTAGAACTGGCTGTAAAATCGCGAATTTGTTTACGGCGCTATTTCGGTCGCTGAAGACGGTTCCGATTATGAATAATTATTATCGGCGGCGAGCGAGCGAACATCGGCGCATAGTTGTCGTTTCATAAAACGTGCGCGTTAAAACTGAGTCGAAAGGCTCGGCCCGTGTCGGAGCATAGCGCCGAATAAAATAAACAACAATATACCTAAATAAGCGGGCGACGGGCGCGGCCGTGTGTGCGCCTGTTTGTGTGTGTGCGTGTGTAAACAAGGGGCAGAGCGGCCGCAGCGACAGCAGACACCATAATAGTAATTAACTATTATTGCGATATGTCAAAAATGTTAAAGAATTGAGATGTTGGTTGCTGTGAAAGGGATGGATGCAATGGTGAAGCCTTAAGCATCGTAATAACTGTATTTATTAATGACAACTGGAATTTACGAAAATATAGAAGATTATGTAATCATTTTTGTATATCAGAATGTCCATGCGGGTTAAAAAAATGTGTTTTATTTTTGTTGTGAAACACACAATACTCAAATTATTTCATGTTGTATAATGATAGAGGTTTATAAAGGAAAGTAGTAAGTTTTGCTTTACATTATTGGAGAAGAAAAAAATTATTTACCATACTGTCTAGTAAAATATAGAGCTAATAAATAAGAACATCCTCTTAAGCCATAGTAAGTGAGTGGAAAAGACAATTAAAAAAAATAGAACATAAACAAATTAAAATAAAAGATTGAAGTATGTAAGAAAGGTTTAAGTAGCAAAAATAATCCCACTATGCAAGCTTGCATCACAAAGAACCAAATCAGAGTTTTTATCATATATACAACTAACTACACAACTTAATCACAAATGCAAACTCAAGGAAACAAAATAACATTATTAATACCACATACGTATCAGCCCAACCTCCCCGCGAGAATAAACATATGACGTCATCGGGTAAACAAACAAACAAACACATGCGCGCCGCTCATGTTTCCTTAATACAATTATTATTTCGAATGTAGAACGCGAGCGGGACGGACGTTAGCAATTTATTTTTAAAACTAGCTGGCTGATAATGTTTTAAAACCTTTTTATTCGTTAACATAAATCTAGACACGGAAGAAATTACTAACTAATTATTATAATATTATTATCATTTTTGTGATGTTGGACGCAGATGTATAAATGAAATTCCAAATTTGAACCTCTTGTTTTTTTTCATCATAATTCTTTTTTTAATTTATATGCTTAGCTGGACCTATCCTGGCCAGCACTGGCAAGGTCGCCATATAATGTTGGACGCCGATTTATAAATGAAAGATGTTCTGTCTTTGGTTATACGTATAATTAAGTCTTTACTTATGCTAACATACATTACTTATATACTAACTTATTTATAGATACTTATATTATATACTACACCACACTTTACTGACTTAATATGACTGAATAATACGACCTATATAGCCTACGATAGATACTAAGCTATATAATGGTGTCAACCTCCGTAGTAGTAGCGCCCATGCTGTATTACGTTCCAATGAGGGCTTGGATGAGTAGCTTCTTAAATACTTTGGACTGAATAATATCGAATACTATTGAGATTATTTTGATATGGTTTGGGAAATTATTGTCCATCAATCGAGTTCGTTGTAGTTTTTTGCATCTCTTCAAGAGCCCGTTTTCCTCGATCAATTGTTGTTTCATGCAACTGATGCTCCAAGTTACCTCGTGGGCTCTCGAACTTTACAATTTAATAAAGAATTACTTTAACACTAATGAGAATCAGAGTGATATAGAGAGATTGATATTGTGATTGTAATCAGAGTGATATTGAGTAATAAGTACATTTGTGGCGCATATACTTAATGCAAATTTAAGATTTATTTGGGTTTCTCATGGATGCCATTGTCAGAACTAGACCAAATTGTAATAGGACCATACGGGAAGCATTTGTTTTTATATTAAATATAAAATAAAATAAAACATCAAAATCGGTTCTATCTGTCGAAAGTTCTGAGGTAACAATCATAAAAACAGGACAACCTCCGTAACGTAGCGGTATTTGTCTCGCTTTAAATCTGGGAGGTCGTGGGTTCGATCCCCACGCCGGATAGGAAGTCTTTGTGTAAATTCTAAGATTTCTTTCCGGGTCTGGTTGGTTGAGGGACTACCCTCCGCGCCTCGGAAAGCACGTTAAGCCGTTGGTCCCGATTGTTACCTATAACATCATATATAATAATCGTATATCAAGGAACGGGCAGCAGCGCTTCCTTGTGTGGTACAACATAATACTGCGGTCACCAACCCGCCTGCCAAGCGTGGTGACTAGTTGTTCAGCAGTGGACGTTATACGGGCGGATGATGATTTGCTCTGTAACTTTGTATTTTTTTATTGATTTGATAAATAAAAAAATACGGACGATATATTTTTTTTAGTCTCCATGCCCATTTTACCCAGTAGTGACGTCACAAGCCCCTTTCTCCTGAACTTTATACTTTGTTGTTGCTCTGTAACTTTGTAATTTTTTATTGATTTGATGAATAAAAAAATAGGTGTCCAATATTTTTTGGTAATCGAACTGACGGACCAAGTAGTTTTTTTTAGTCTTCATGCATATTTAAATACTTTATTTATCAGCCGGTTTCCGTCCACCGCTGTATATGACCCTCCTCTTTTTCAAACCTTGGAAGAGTCATTGAGGAATATTGGTAATCACAGTAAGATGGTGAGTTCCTTGAGCTGATAGATGCTGCTGATGATGCCCATCCATCAGGTGTATGCCTCTTAGTCGCCTCTTACTACACCCACCTATGGGAAGATATGGGGTGGGGTAGCATAGGATACACCACCCCATATCTTCCTATGGGTATCTGACTAAGTCTTCTTATTTTTTCTATTTTATTATTGCATTTATTGTAATCGTGCCTCGGAAAGCACGTTAAGCCGTTGGTTCCGATTGTTATAACATCATCTATAATAATCGCATATCAAGGAACGGGCAGCAGCTTTTCCTTGTGTGGTACAACATAATACTGCGGTCACTGATCCGCCTGCCAAGCGTGGTGACTATGGCAAATACCCTCCGTCAGGAGGAGGCCCATGTTCAGCAGTGGACGTTATACGGGCTAATGATGATGATGATGATGATTTATTGTAACAGATGTTTTTCAATGCATCATATTAAATGTTGTTATATTTATTAGAGAAAGAATTAATTAAAGAATACTATAACAAGTAAAAGGTATCGTACGAATGTAAACGGAAGTGTTGGAAGGGGAAGACCAAGGCGGTCTTTCCACGTTCAAATAGGGACGTCCTTAAGAAAGGCCAGGTAAGAAGGACCCTAAACCAAAAGATATGAATAAGGAGATAAATGAACGTGGAGGACGAAAGTGGTATATCAAGATCGTAGCAAGTAAAGGGAGGGAGGGAGGTCTCTGCTTACCCCTATGGGAAAGAGGCGTGAATGCATGAAAGTATGTATTTATAGTCATATTATTTAGTCAGTAATAACCAGTCTCAACTTTTTTTTCGATAAATAGTTATCTTAACGATTGTTTGTTAAGAGAACAACTTGTAACTTAAATCGTAAGAAACTCAAACTCCTTATAACTTCACTTTATAAGTATTATTTTCAGCGGACCGTTGCGTCGCCCTATATGATTTTATAGTAATAAATAGAAGACGTTCGAAAAGAGACATTTAAAATACAAAATTAATTACTAATATACAAGGTAAATAAAACCATGTGTCTTGGAATTTACAAACTAGTCTATTCAAGCTAGCCAAAATGACTTAAGCTGAACGATCGCTTTTTTCTATTCGATCAATAGCTATGTCGATGATAACTTAATAATGATCACTTGCAACAAAATTTTACTTGAGGTTTATCAATTCCATTCGGTCGAGACTATATAAGAAGTTACTTATCCCTCCGCCCTCCTGTACATTACATAATTATTATATACAGTAAAATGAACCACATTTTGATTAATTAATTCTTTAAGCAATTAATCTTGCTTTGAATCTCGGAGGTCGTGGGTTAGATCCCCAGAACCATCCGATGTCCCCGTAGACCCGAAGTCCGAGTGGCCCGCGAGCTGTAAAGTAGAGCGACAGTTGCACAATACTCCCTAAATACTAAAAGTCATAATCCCTCAATCTCATCACCCGCGACCGCCCTGAGCCGAGGTCCAAGCCTCACAGGGGGCGCCCTCTGGCGCAGGTTGCTTAGTTTGTAGTTTTGGAACCATTTATTAAGGCTGCAGCTCTGCTCGCCTTTATGCCTGGTCAAGTAGCAAAAGCCTCGAGGATAACTAAGTATGTCCAACTGAAAAAAAAAACTGCAGTCATCATCCCTCCTGATAAGTGTAATGACTATGGAAAAATATACGGTCCAATAGTGAATTAAAAATTTAATACCACTACCGTTACACGTTGTATATTGCAAAACTAATAATCGATATTATTATGTGTGTTAATAAATATCATTCGCAAGTTGCTAGAGCAAAAACCTGAGTTATGATCACTAAGTGGGGATTCAATATATGTTGACTCTAGTTTTTGTAATACTGAAGTAACATTAACCGGTTTCATTGAGAGGGTTTTTGTAGAGAATAAGGGACGGAGACGAATAATTGATGCGAGAGCCCAATGTTCTGTCGACAAGAAGGGCTTAAAGTGATGTAGAGTGAATACTCTACATAACTATTTATCTAGGCTGGAGCTCTGCTCGCCTTTATGCCCGGTGAAGTAGCAAAAGCCTAGGGGCTAAAAATATATGTCCGTCCGAAAAAAAAAACTACATAACATAGAGACCATATTATTTCTTACTCTTTCACGCTTAACTACGGGATCGATTAGACTGTTATTTAGCGTAGGTATTGTTTATAATCTGGATTAACATAATATCCTACTAATATTATAAACGCGAAAGTTTGTAAGTATGGACGGATGGATGGATGAATGTATATTACTCTTTCACGCCAAAACTACTGAACGGAATTGGCTGAAATTTTGCACCGGGATTGGTTATACGCTGGATTAACATATTAGCTCCAAAACCGCGGGACGCAGTAATTTTTTGAGTAAATTCTAAGATTTCTTTCCGGGTCTGGTTAGCTGAGGAACTACCCTCCGTGCCTCGGAAAGCACGTTAAGCCGTTGGTCCCGATTGTTATAACATCATCTATAAGCGTATATCAGGGAACGGGCAGCAGCGTTTCCCTTTGTATTACAATACAACATTATACTGCGGTCACCAATCCACCTGCTAAGCGTGGTGACTATGGCAAAACCCTCCCTCGAGAGGAGGCTCATGTTTAGCAGTGGACGTTGTACGGGCTGATGATGATGAATTGTAAAGCCCATGCCTCAGAGAGCACGTAAAGCTGTAGGTCTTGCGCCTGACCTCTCACCGATCGTATCGAAAAACAATCCCATCGGATTAATTTTTCGGACGGACATATTTATTTATCCCCGAGGCTTTTGCTACTTCACCGGGCATAAAGGCGTTTCCCTGTGAATTACAACATTATACTGCGGTCACCAATCCGCCTGCCAAGCGTGGTGACTATGGCAACAGTGGACGTTGTACGGGCTGATGATGAAATTGTAAAGCCCATGCCTCAGAGAGCACGTAATGCTGTTGGTCTTGCGCCTAACCTCTCACCGATCGTATCGATAAACAATCCCTTACCCCCGGGCTTATCCCCACCGGGCGATAAAGGCGATCAGAGTTCCAGCCTTAATTAATGGTTTAAGAACAACAAACTAAGCAACCTGCGCAAGAGGGCGCACCCTGTGGGGCTTGCACCTCGGCTCAGAGTGGTCGCTGCCGATGAGATTGAGGGATTATGATTTACTATATTAGGGGAGTTTTGTGCAACTGTCGCTCTACTTTACAGTTCGCGGGCCTCCTGGATTTCGGGTCTACGAGGGCATCTTTAACAGCAACAGGTAGGCACTGGAAAATGGTACGGAACCCTTTGTGCGCGAATCGGACTCGCACTTTACGGTTTATTTATTTTTTTAGTAGACAGACATTATGTAGTAAGCCGGGAGACTTTTGCTACAAAAAGACAAGCAGAGCTCCAGCTTCAATAAATGGTTTCAATACTACAAACTCATCAACCTATGTAGGTATGCAAGAGGGCGCCTCCTGTGGAACTTTGACCTCAGCTCAGGGCGGTCGCTGGCGTTGAGATTGAGAGATTATGACTTTTAGTATTTTAGGGGAGTTGATTGCAACTGTCGCTCTACGTTACCGTTCGTACGGATCGACGGACTGGGACTTCGAGTCTACGAGGGCATCGGATAGGTCCTGATCTTCGGATCTATTTAAAAAATAATGATAAGCATGGATTGCCCGGTGAGATAAATTTAAACGATATGTGAAAGATCAATTATGTAAAAAAGCTTATTATAACATTTCTGATTATGTCAATGACAAAACAGCTTGGGAGTTGCTCTGAAACAATAGGTACTGCTTTATTAATAACTAGCGGCCCGCCCCGGCTTCGCACGGGTGGACTTTTATACCCTACCCCTGCCCTACCCTACCCCTACCCTAACCCTACCCTACCCCTACCCTACCCCTACCCCTACCCTACCCTACCCCTACCCTACCCCTACCCTACCCCTACCCCTACCCTACCCTACCCCTACCCTACCCCTACCCTACCCCTACCCCTACCCTACCCTACCCCTACCCCTACCCCTACCCTACACCTACCCTAGCCTACCCCTACCCTACCCTACCCCTACCATACCCCTACCCTACCACACCCCTACCCTACCCCTACCCTACCCTACCCTACCCCTACCCTACCCTACCCCTACCCTACCCTACCCCTACCCTACCCCTACCCTACCCTACCCCTACCCTACCCTACCCCTACCCTACCCTACCCTACCCCTACCCAAAAGTATCCTATGTCCTTGTCCCAGTTCTTAGCTACCACCCTACCAATTTTCAGCCAAATCGGTTCAGCCGTTCTTGAGTTATAAATAGTGTAACTAACACGACTTTCTTTTGTTTTTAAAATGTATTCTGCTATTCAGGGCGGAGACAAATCCAACGAAACAAAAACCATGAAAATTGATCCAGCCGATCTCGAGTTATAAGTGTTGTAACAAACACGACTTTCTTTTATATATATAGATTTGTAACATCCAATTTATTTAAAAAAGGATTCCTCTGAGTTTCTTGCCAGTTCTTCACAGAGTTGCCACGTCCAGAACTGGTGGTAATAAAAGAAAGGGACGCATCATATCAACATGATTTAAAATATTTTAAATGTGTCTATCTAAGACAGAGATCATTTTGAAAAATTAAATGGAAAATTACACATTGGCTTAACAGTCGGTGCCAGGTGGAAAAAGCTAATCTTTAGGTTTCATATTTCAAAGAGGAAAGATTTGTATTTTTGTGTGTGTATGTTTGTAATGAATAAACTCAAATACTACTGTGCCGATTTCAAAAATTCTTTCACTTTTGGAAAGCTACATTCACCCTGAGTGACATGCTATTTTTAATTATGAAGTTCCCACGGGAACAGGAGTTACGCGGGTAAAACCTCGCGTGGGAAGCTAGTTTTATATACACCTACAACGTTTATTTCCTATCTGTATACGTAAATACATAAAATGTTATCATTCTAAATATTTGTTGTTTGTCCCAAGGTCGCACACTACTCGAATGTGACGTTTTGTTTATTGAAACTGTTTTATTTATAAAATATATTCTGTAGGCCCCACTATAATGCGAATCGGTGAATTAATTACATTGTAATTTAATATAATTAAGACATGTCCGGGACTTTGTTTGCGAATATTTTCGACCGATTTTAACTGGTAAGGTTTTTAATTCGACTGTTTTTTTTGTTTCATCATCATCATCAGCCTGTATAACGTCCACTGCTGCACATGGGCCTGCTTCCGAGGGACGGTATTTGCCATAGTCAACACGCTTGGCAGGCGGGTTGGTGACGGCAGTATCATATTGTACCATACTAGGAAACGCTGCTGCCCGTCCCTTTACGATTATTATAGATGATATTATAACAATCGGGACCAACGGCTTAACGTGCTTTCCGAGGCACGGAGAGTATAGTCCCTCAACCAACCAGACCCGGAAATAAATCTTGGAATTTACACAAAGATATCTTGTCCGGCGTGGGGATCGAACCCACGACCTCTGAGATTTAAAGCGAGGCAAATACCGCTACGTTACGGAGGTTGTCCTGTTTATAAAAACAGGACAACCTCCGTACTGATTGTTACCTCAGAACTTTCGACAGATAGAACCGATTTTGATGTTTTATTTTATTTTATATTTAATATAAAAATAAATGCTTTCCGTATGGTCCTATTACAATTTGGTCTAGTTCTGACAATGGCATCCATGACAAACCCAAATACTTATTTGCACATACTTAATGCAAATTTAAGACTTAAATTTGCATTAAGTATGTGCGCCACAAATGTACTTAAAACTCAATATCACTGATTACAATCACAATATCAATCTCTCAATATCACTCTGATTCTTATAAGTGTTAAAGTAATTCTTTATTAAATTATAAAAGTTCAAAAGCCCGCGAGGTGACTTGGAGCATCAGTTGCATGAAACAACAATTGATCGAGGACGAAAACGGGCTCTTGAAGAGATGCAAAAATCTACAACGAACTCGATTGATATACAATAATTTGCCAAAACATGTCAATAATAATCTCAATGGTATTCGATTTTATTCAGTCCAAAGTATTTAAGAAGCTTCTCGTACAAGCCCTTATTGGAACGTAATACAGCAAGGATGGGATTCCCTTCTAGTCTAAGATCCGAACTTACAGCGACCTTCAACCAGCTGATAATAATGAAACATCTTTTATAATAAATTAAGTATATTAGAAAATATATTAAAAATGAGTTGGCTATAAAAATCCCTGACAGACTATTTTTGGTTATTATTTAAAAATGTTTTTTGATGTGTTGAAAAGATTAAATTAAATTAACGCAATAAACAGCGCTTATTTTGTTACAATTTTGTATATATTGCATTTTTTGTACCTGGCAACCCAGTAGTTCGTCCAGGTCCAACCCAACAGCTGAACGTTCTATACCTATGTTTTACTTCGAGTCACAATAAAATTTACTTTTTTCTTATCTTATGATTTTAAATTATCAAACTGTTGTTTGTAAACATTTAATTAAAAATAATTAAAAATTGTCTGTCCAGGATTTGTTTAGCCAACCCATTTTAGTATATTTTCTAAGATAGGAAATTCATTATAAAACATGTTTCATTCTATTATCGGCTGGGTGAAGGTCGATGTAGGTTCGGATCTTCTACTATTCTGTCTACCTCCTCTAAAGAATAGGCGTGATGTTATAGCACGTGCGAAACGACGTGTACGTTTTGAATATAAGTTGAACTATGCCTCGTCCTTGAAAACCTGATCGGATCACTACCACTAAATATTCGCATACATTAATTTGCATGTTTATAAATAAAACCAGTGATGCCCCGCAGTTTTACTTACATTCCTCTGCTATCAAACGTCATAGAGTTATGTTTAATAGCTTAAAAGTTTCCTTAAAAAATTAACTATCGAATACAAAAAACAATTTTTTAATCCAACGGTAACTTTCTGAGATATACGCACTTAAACAAGCTCTTCCGCTTAATTATATGAAAATTAGGTATAATTGTATTTTAATTTAATGTACCTAGGCCTCACAAGAATTAATTGACTCAATAATTCTGTCCGTTTATTTAATATTTTGACAATTTGTCTGTCATGCGTCTAACATAGGTTGTTCCATTCATTTCATTCATAAGTTACACTCAGATAAAGATAGGTTTACACTGGTTTAGTAGCTTGTATAAGCAGTATTGTTCATTTTGTCTAGCTTACAATTCGTATCCATTGTGGTATTTGCACCATCCGAGGCCCTCGTAGACCCGAAGACCGAGAGGCCTTTTTTTTCGTATGGACATATCATGTTAGCCCTGAGGCTTTTGCTACTTCACCGGGCATTAAGGCGAGCAGAGCTCCAGCCTAGATAAATGGTTTAAACACTACAAACAAAGCAACCTGCGCAAGAGGGCGTCTCCTGTGGGACTTGGACCTCGGCTCAGGGCGGTCGCTGACGGGGAGATTGAGGGATTATGACTTTTAGTTTCTTTAAGGGAGTTTTGTGCAACTGTCGCTCTACTTTACAGTTCGCGGGCCTCTCGGACTCGGGTCTACGAGGACGTCGGAAGGTTCTTAGCAATCTAAGGGTCGGGAGGGCAAGGGGGGACGCGTCGCGTTCGCGGGCGCACTCTTCTCCTGCGGGTCGGATAGAGTGGTCTCTGTGTAGTGGTGCTAGTTTCTTGAAGTCTCTGTACTGCTAGTTGGTAAGTTGTGATCTCGTCGTCCGGGTCGTCTAGGACGCCCCGAGGCCGACGGTGTTTACGACGCTTTGTAGGCAAAAGCCTGTAGTCGGATGCTGCAACAACCAACGGGTTTGGGTGTTGAGCCGCGGATTCAAAGAAGCGTTCCGACGCCTCTTTCATCCACTGCTTGATGGAAGGCAGTTGGAGATCAGAATGCAAGTTGCGATTACGAATGAACCACGGTGCCGCGGTGGCACGTCGAGTGAATCTACTTTGGGCAGTTTGTAAGCGGTACAAATACACGATTTATACACGTGATATAAATCCTGACCTTGTTATCAAGTGATAGTTTACTGCGTGAGTTTAAAAGACAGTGTAGTCGACTGAGCGTAAGTGAGGCCCGTGCACGAACGGTTTCTACATGCGCTCTAAAGTTTAGCTTTCGGACCAAGAGGCCCGCGAACTGCAAAGTATAGCGACAGTTGCAAAAAACTCCCCTAAAATACTAAAAGTCATAATCCCTCAATCTCATCGCCAGCGACCGTCCTGATCCGTGGTCCAAGCCCCACAGGGGGCGCCTTTGCGCAGATTGCTTAGATAGTAGTTTTTAAACCATTTATTAAGGCTGGAGCTCTGCTCGCCATTATGCCCGGTGAAGTTAGCAAGTAGCAAAGAAGTAAGCAAAAGCCTAGTGACTATCTACGCAGGTCCATACTAAAAAAAAATGGTATATGCATATAAAAAAGGGTTCTTTCCAAAACAAATATGATATTGCAGTCAGCAATATCAATTTCAGTTCTTTAATAATTTTGCGTTGAATTTTCTTTCTATTTACAAACTAATATAACAAGATGTCATGTAAATAAAATAAATAAGATGTCTACCTTGTGCATTGATTTTTGGATATAACTACCTTTTCTTTTGACGGGACATATTACTATGTAGTAAGCCACGAGGCTTTTGCTACTTCACCGGACATAAAAGCGAGTAAAGCTATCAAACTGCGCAAGAGGGCGCCCCTGTGGGACCTCGGCTCGGGGCGGTCGTTGACGAGGGGATTGAATGATAACTTTAGAGTTTTATAAGAATTTCGTGCAACTTCGGCATCTCGGACTTTGGGTCTACAAGGGCATCGGAAGGTTCATTGCAAACTAATGGTCGGAAGGGATATAACTACCGCCCTGTAAACTGGCCATAATATATAAAAACATAATAAGTACTTATATAGTTTTGAATGGACACTATGAATCATAATATTTTATTGTGTTCATATCCGCAAAGGGTATACGTAATCGTAACCTTGAGCTATTCTACTATATAGCCATACATTGGTGTTACATTTTCAGGGCCGGATTTAGAAGTCCAGAGGCACTGGGGCAACAAGGAAGAAGAACCCCTGGTCCACAAATTAGTTTCCCTCTTAATGAAACTCATAATTTTGTAAGGCACGATACTTTTGCTACTTCACCGGGTATAAAGGCGAGCAGTGCTCCAGCTCTGCTACAAACCAAACAACCTGCGCAATGGGGCGCCCCTTGTGGGATTTAGACCTCGGCTCAAGGCGGTCGCTGACGGAGTAATTAAGGGATTATGTCTTTTAGTTTTTTAAATCTTGTGTGTGTGTCTTATGCCTCTCGTACTTCTCGTCTACTTGGGTGACGGAAGGTAACTACCAGTATTATGCATCCACTGTTCTTACTGGCGGCCGTAGCCCAATGGCTAGGGCATCGGATTTGTGATCTTGTTTGTGTTCGATCCCCACCCATTGCACTACCGACGTGAACCCACTCGTTAAACAAGCATTTTAGCTTAGCACGAGGGGTTAACAAGAATACTAGTAGTAGGTAGACAGCAAAAATACTGATAACAAGCTTTAAAAAAAAAAAAACTGTTCTCTCTGCCACTTAACAGAAGGTGGATCTGGATATGGATAATAAATTTGATTAGATATAAGAACCTCATCTTATTACCAATACAGACTTCTATCTATCTAACTAGCCTGTGTTGTCCCACTGCAGGGCAAAGGCCTCCCTCTCCCTTGTCTCCACAACTCTGTCTTTTGCGAGTGCCGGCCAGTCCCTACGGTAGGAGTCAAGCTGTCGGTGGTTATTTTAGCCCAATTGTCATCTAACATGCGGCAGACATGTCCAGGCCAGTCCCATTTAAGTTTAGCTGCTTTCTGGGTAATACAGACTAAAGACCGCTTATTTTTTATAACCGAATTTCGTATGCCGTTAACCATGACACGGGACATAACCTGCAAAAATAATATTTATTTAGTCCAGCTATATCGCCAATAGTTATTTGTGAAGAAATATTTATATGTTCTATACAAACATTATGTACTAATTTATACAAATACCTACGGTCGTGTCGCGTCGGCTTAGCGTCTTGCATAATTTTTATTTTGAAGATTACTAGCAGAGTTTGCAGTCTACTAGCACTCTTGTTAACCCCTCGTGCTAAGCTTAAACGATTGTGTTACGAGTGGGCTCACTTCGGTAGTGCAATGGGTGGGGATCGAACCGGCGACCCCATGATCACAAGTCCTACACCCTAGCCATTGGAATACGGCCGCTTCGTAATATCAAAATTAAGTATATACTCGTCGAGATTTTAACTACCCAAGTAGTTAAAATATAGTAAAATATAGTCAGGTAATAATAGTCGTAGTTTTTTTTATTATATAACTAGCTTCCCGCGCGCGGTTTCACTCGCGTTATAATTATAGCCTTCTAGCTGCGGTATTACCCTCGTTACTCTGCTCCAGTGGGTCGGAGCGTGATATTTTGGAACCTATATGTTAATCCAGCGTATAATCTTTCCCGGTGAAAAAAATTCAGCCAATTCCGTTCAGTAATATTTACGGGCAAAAAGAAACAAACATCCATCCATTCATACTTACAAGCTTTCGCGTTTATTGTATGGGAGCCCCCCTTAAATATTTATTTTATTGTATTTGTTGTTATAGCTGTAACGGAAATACATAATTTGTGTAAATTTCAACTGTCTAGCTATCGCGGTTCTTGAGATACAGCCTGGTGACAGACAGACAGCGAAGTCTTCCGTTTTTACCCTTCGGGTACGGAACCTTAAAAACGGCATTAAAATCTGTTGCGTAGTTCTGAAGATTTAAGCATACATAGGGGCAGCCAGACAGCACGAAGCGACTTTGTTTTATACTAAGTATATAGTATTATAATTTATACATGACTCTAACTACTGTTAAAAGGTCTGCATGTGGTGCCCTCTTAGGTAAATAAGTGGTATAGTTTGTATTTTAAAAATAAATAAATAGAATAAAAAATACTTATATTTCTTGCAATGCTTATATAGAGTGGATGAACCACTCGATATAGTCTATACTATTCTATATTAATATCTATACTAATATTATAAAGAGGAAAGATTTGTATTTTAGTGTGTATGTTTGTAATAAATAAACTCAAAAACTACTGTGCCGATTTCAAAAATTCTTTCACCATTGGAAAGCTACATCCCAACCAGCAAAGAGATCGTATAAGCAATTACTCTCACGACTATGAATCACTCGTATGAAAGATCCTATTATTTCAAAAAGCCGTTTAAAAGCAGCTGGCTAGATATTTTAGCTTTCCACGCTTTTTGGCTCTATAAACATGTCTAGTAAACGTGTACTCGAGGAATTCATATTGCATTTACTCGATTATTATATAAAGATATCTCTTGATCACCTTCATGCAACCGTATGTCCTATGACAGCTCTTTGAAAGCAACTGAATTGCTAATTTGTCGAAAAACTACCTTTTATAGCTCTATCTTTCGACATGTATTTATTACAGCATAATTATAGAGTAAACGCTGTTTATTCGATAAAATAGCATCTTAACTACTATACCGGCACTTAATGTCATATAATAGCTTATTACAAGGCTTTCATGCCGCTTAATTTTTGAAGTTGAGAAAACGCTTAAAAATTATCTATTACAGCCCCAAAGGTCTAAACATCATTTGAAAGCCGTCTTACAGCATAGTTGTGGTATGAAAGTTGAATAAAATCTTTTTTTGTTTATGTTTCATTTTTTTTTAATTCCTCTGGAGTATTCATAACAGTATTTTGATATAATATTAAGGATTTAACATTTTGCGCTAAGGAACCCCAAACTAACTGCAATGGCGGTCCTAGAAGTCGTAAAGTTGAAACCCCATGTCTATTTCTCAGCTAAAAGCCGAGTGAATGCTTTGTGATGATAAGTGAATTGCTATTAATGGCGAATTAGAGAATTTTTTAAATTAATATTATTGGTAATTAATTATTTACTAAGAAATCTTACGGCCCATGAAAATATTAACTAAAATGTAAAGAATGTAGACGAAAAATTTAACGGCTTATGTTTAACTTACCATCAGATATAGTAACATATAACAGAAAAAAATTGAAAATGATCACCAAAATTAAACCCGCATTTTAATGTAAAATTGTAACCAAAGTTTTAACATTTCGCTATCGTATTTAAGCAAAATGACTCCAAATAAATCATTGTTAACCCAAAAGTAGTAAATGATCACCAAAAGTAGTAAATGATCACCAAAAGTACCTAAATGTTTTACTAATTTACTATTCGGTTCTGGCGTTGTATGGCCGCAACTCTAACCTAACCTAACCGATTGTCATTTTTCATTGATTTTATTAAGGTAGAAATAGCGCAATAATTTGCTCGCTAAGATTTGGTGATCATTAACTACATTTGGTGTTCGAATACAATTTGAAGTGCAGTCGTGAGTAAAATAGCTAGTACTATTATAATTTTAGACTTTATTTTTCTGGTGTCAAGTATATATTTTTGGTGGTCATTATATTTTATCCCAAATTTAACCCCGCATAGGAAAGTAAACACCTTTGAGCTAACTTCAGGTCACGAATTGTCAATATGACTGTAAAATTGTATGGCACAAATAATATGGCAAAATTTAATACTTAATTAAATAAAATAAAAAAAATATTTTCACAAACAGCTCCGATAGAATTGAAAGAAATAAAATTGTCTATGAATGCTGCTTGGTTGCATTCACACGATCAAAGAGTCGAGTGATTGCAACCGCACTGCTATATTACAATAAATTTGTCGAATGAAAGCGCTTCTACCGACTTGGGAAAAGCTAATGTGTTGAAAAATGGCATACTGATGATTATTATGGTACTATTAACTTTCGAATTGCGATTACTCTATATTCTTTCGACTATTCGGCTATTTATACGATAATCTTATGATATTTACATCACTTAAAGCAAAGAAAAGTGCGCCCAAATCGCGTTGAGAGAACGTGCACAGATCATTTACTCGACATTTTCTCACCACCAATAGCTGAAATAGAAACGTGCTGGTGGCATTTTTACGATTTATTTTGCTGGTTGGGATTCACCCTGAGTGACATAGGCTATATTTTATTATGAAATTCCCACGGGAACGGGAGTTACGCGGGTAAAACCGCGCGCGGGAAGCTAGTAAATAATAAATTCTCTCTGTATTTTATATTTACGTATATCGTTATTATTATTTTGACAACATATAATAATATAACCAACTTAATCACCACCAAAAAATGTAGATTCGCAAATTCATGGTCATATGCCGTGTTCATAGCATACAAATTGAAACGGCCGGGAATCGAATGTAGGACCGTCACCAGACTGCTAATGAGACATTTTTATGAGCATTGTCGTTACATAATGTGACGTAAGGATTGTACAATTTTTATTTATGTATATATGTTGTATAATACGATTGAGTAGCTATGTAAAAATAAATTTAAATACCTAGTGCTGTAGCGATATGAGTCTCGCTTTAATGTACAGAAGTCATGGGCTCCGAAACATCCGGAGGTAAGCAGACAACCCGCTTTTGTGCCTTACATCAAGGGTATAACCGTCAAAATCGGCTCGGTATTAAAAAAGTACAGCATTCGTACTATATATACCCCAGCCACAACGGTGACCAACATGATAGGCACACCGAAGAATGTTTTACCTCTGAAAACTCATAAGTATCTACATAGGCCAGACGAAGCGAACTATCGCAGAAAGGGTCAAAGAACATGTCGCAGCGGTAAAGAAACGCCAAACAAACAAGTTAGCTATTGCCGATTGCTTTGCAGCAGGGCATTGATCATTGGATTGATTTCGACCGTCCGCAAGTCCTCTCCACCGATCGCCATTACTACTCCAGAATTGTGCGTGAAGCGGTTGAAATTAAGACACATAAAAATGTCAACCGGGAAGATGGTTTTAAATTATCGACGAAATGAAATCCAATTGTCAAAAAGCTGACACCGCGTTATGTGCAGTCGGTTAAAAATAAAAAATTTTGAACTCAGTGAGTGAAGTGTGCAACCAGCCTAAGTACGATACAAAATAAATTAAAACTGAGGGTAGTTGGTAACTCGACGCCCTCAACTACGGAGTGACACCGCCGAGCCAGTCGGCCCGCGACCACGATTGATCGTGGTCGCGGGCCGACTGGCTCGGCCAAGTTACATTGATGTAACTTGATCGAAACGTCGCGTCGGGTAATATAAAAAAAGGTAAAATATCGCGTTAATACCTGTGTGCTAGGTATATATTATACCTTCCTTGCCTCGGAAAGCACGTTAAGCCGTTGATCCCGATTGTTATCTATATATATAAAAGAAAGTCGTGTTAGTTACACTATTTATAACTCAAGAACGGCTGAACCGATTTGGCTGAAAATTGGTAGGGAGGTAGCTAAGAACTGGCAGAAGGACATAGGATACTTTTGGGTAGGGGTAGGGTAGGGTAGGGTAGGGTAGGGTAGGGTAGGGTAGGGTAGGGTAGGGTAGGGTAGGGTAGGGTATGGTAGGGTAGGGTAGGGTAGGGTAGGGTAGGGGTAGAGTAGGGTAGGGTAGGGGTAGGGTAGGGGTAGGGTAGGGGTAGGGTAGGGTAGGGGTATGGTAGGGGTAGGGTAGGGTAGGTGTAGGGTAGGGGTAGGGTAGGAGTAGGGTAGGGTTAGGGTAGGGTAGGGCAGGGGTAGGGTATAAAAGTCCACCCGTGCTAAGCCGGGGCGGGCCGCTAGTAACATAATATATAATAATCGTATATCAAGGAACGGGCAGCAGTTTTTCTTTGTGTGGTACAACATAATACTGCGATCACCAACCCGACTGCCAAACGTGGTGACTATGGCAAAATACTCTCCCCGGGAGGAGGCCCTTGTTCAGCAGTGGACGTTATACGGGCTGATGATGGTCATGATAAATTAATATTGCTGCTTATTTTGCACAATATTAACTATTTACTATGATTGATTTCTTATTTACATAAAGATACGCATTTGTTTTTTGATATAATTAATCTATTTGTTTTTTATACTAGCTTCCTGCGCTCGGTTTCACCCGCGTAACTCCCGTTCCCGTGGAAACGTCATAAATAAATATAGCCCATGTCATCCGGGGATAGTACCTACAGCTTTCCAACGGTGGAAGATTTTTTTTAATCGGACCTGTAGTTTTTGAGTTTATTCATTACAAACACACACACAAAAATACAATTCTTTCCTCTTTATAATATGAGTATAGACTAGTGACCTATGTTACTCAGGGATAATGGTGAAAGAAAGATTGAAATCCGTCCAGTAGTTTTTGAGTTTATTTGAAACAAACATACAAAAATATTAACATTTCCACTTTATAATATTATATATTTAAGATCTATAGCATGTAATTGTATTGTTCTTTGTTGGAAATCCAATAAATAAATATAAAAATTGGTCATTTTTTTTTAAACAAATTAATATTATAAAACTTTTGTGTATCAGTAACCACGTACCAAAACTGCCATGCGCCCGCGCAGACATATAATATATCAGTACGTGGACGTATGTACATAATATCATTCGTCACACATAGCTTAGACATAGATTTAGTAGTATACTAAGTGTTAAACAAAAGTGTAGTCATATTTTGGCATTCACCTCTTTTTTTATACTGATCAACAAGACGGTGTTGTTTGGTTCAAGGCACTTGCAACGTCACCGGGCGTCTAAAGCAGAGCTGCAACCTAAATAAATTATTATAGGTAAAACTATAACCTGCGCAAGAGGGTGTCCATTGTAGTACTTGGAACTCGGCTCAGAGCGGTCGCTGGCGGGGGTTTGAGGGATTATGACGTTTCGTTTTTTATGGTAGTTTTGTGCAACTGTCGCTCTAATAGGCAGAACCCTACGTTTCAGTCAAGTAAGCCTCATTAAATGGTTTTGCAAGTATCTTTTCCAAACCTCGGCTCGGGGGGGCGGCGCGCGGTAGAATGGCGTAATGAAGACTTATAATATTTATGGGCGAGTTTTGTGCAAATGTCGCACAAACTTGCTCTACTTTACAGTTTAGAGAGCATCGGAAAGCTGCAAGCTAAGTTCGATTAAGACACATCGCATTATCGACCTCTAATACGAACTGAATGCACGTGGAACGTTTTTACGAATGAACCGTGCCCCTGGGGCCCTAGTCTGAGAGGGACAACAAGGCTTATTAGCAATCCTCGTTTTAAAAAAATGTACATTTAGGTAGCAGCAGCAGTCTTTTTTGCCCCAGGGCCCTTGATTACTTAACTGTCAACGACCTTTCATTGTAAACTTTGTCTATTTTTTTCAAAATTAGTAGCAGAGTTTTTCAGTCTACTAGTATTTTTGTTAACCCATCGTGCTAAGCTAAAATGCTTGTGTTACGAGTGGGTTCACCGTTCACGTCGGTAGTGTAATGGGTGGGGTTCGAACCGGCGACCTCAAGATCACAAGTCCGATGCCCTAGCCATTGGGCCACGGCCGGTTTTTTTTTTATTAAATATTGGCTTACGTTTGACCATAATCTCGCTTGATGGAAGGCAAGGATAAGGCCTAAGATGATGCCTTAAAGATGTCCAGATTATAGCGTTCCGGAAAAACCGCGTAAGTGAGACTTCTATCGCTAAAGCCATATAGATTGAAGATCCTGCGATATAACTACTTTAATATTCTACACTCTGTATACTATGAGTGTAAATAATTGTTTTCTATAATATTATGTGTATGTTAAAATTGGCACGTTTGCTTGTCTGCTAGTTTTGTTGTTTGATTATTTTATTAGGACTAAGGTCCGTTGAATAGCTCTAAAATGTCGTATTAGAATTATTATTTGACGGTTGGATTGGTTAAAGTTCTTTGATCATCACTACATATTATGAAACAAAGTCCTCCACCGCTTCTGTCCATTTCACAAACGACTGCATGGATTTTCAAGCGGTTTTCACCAATAGATAGATTGATCCTTGCGGAAGGCTTAGATATATAAATTGTTAAGGTTTTGTGTTAAGGCTAAGTTAATCAGCGAAGGCTAGTTATAAATTTAAGGACAAGAAACATCTTAATATCTGCTGATATTATGGCTGTTAATCTTAAGTGGCAGTCCGGGCATTAAGTCCTCCTATGTTTGTACTATTTTGTGCTAAAGTTTTTAAACAACTGCGCCAAGTAATGTTTTTCGAGAGTTGGTAGGTATGTATGTATAAGTATAAAATTGTTTGGCACGATCTGCAGCCTGAACAGCTTGATGGGATTTAGCTTGAGAGGTGTCGTTAGATTCGTGTTTACTGTGAGAGTGAAACTCTTTTTTATTTTGATATATTTGATACCCATCAAATATATCAAAATAAAAAAGAACAATATGGCGGATTTTTGGCGCCAAATAATACTATTGGGCTCGCTCTGTAGACTAAACAGTTATGGATTTTAGCTTCAAAAATTTCGTTTTATTTGTGTTTACTGTGAGAGTGACAATGAGTACCTATATCAAAATAAAAATAAACCAATATGGCGGATTTTTGGCGCTAAATTAAAATTTTAGTATTTTTTTCAGTCTGGGTTTTTTAGATTTTTAAATACTTTTAAGGTAGGTACTTACTTATTTAATACAGACTTCTCGTAATTCTTTAGTTATTTTATTGTTTGGTTATCAAACTATTTGGCTATTAAATTACCTGTATATTTATGTTAATTTGTTCAAACAAGACAATTCTCGTTCACTCACGAACAAATTAATTTGTTCGTGAGTGAGTGTATCTTTTCAGTTAATTTTACTATACCGCCATCTATGGAATCTTAGGTGAAAACATTTAAGTTCCACGTAGGTGAAAGTCGTCATAGGTATGAATAAGTTACAAAATAAATTTCTAGATGGCGGAAGTAAGGACTACTTTTAATAATATTTTTATTTTATTTTATATAAAAGTATATTTCATTATTCTGCCATTACAACTCTAAAAATGATTTATTTATCTTTTTTTACTGTATCAGACTGAGACTTTAAAAATCTTAAGACTCATTTTGCGTGAAGGAATTTTAAACGAAGGTTGCTAGTCAAAAATATTATTTGATAATTGGGAAAATAGTATAGGTTATCGGAAATTTTATATAGTGGTATACTTTCTAAGAATGTATGACAACGTACGTCATAAATTCGAATTGTATACTAATAAATTTATTATTCAATTATATAATATTTGTTCCGATACAAGATAAAATGAAAACAATACGGGCTGTCGTCCTCATTATTTTACAAAATATAGACGTGATTAAATTGTTTTTATAAATGAGTTATATTTTTACAATGAATTTTTTACATGCATTTCTTCTTACTGTGCTAATTTGTGCTTATTACTGCAAAAAGAAATAGAATAAATAAATACGCACTTTTATACTTTGCTGTTTTTTTCTAAAATCATTATATTTTGGTATCGTAGTTAGGAATCAACCTGAAAACATATTTGCTATAAACGATTAACATGTGCATAACTAATACCGTAAATAATTACCGTACCGAAAGGGTAAAAATATAACCCTATTACGAAGTCTGTCTCTCTGTCTGTCCGTCTGTCTATTTGTTACCAGGCTGCGTCTCATAAACCTTGATAGCTAAAATTTACACAGATGATATATTTTTGTTGCCGCTATAAGATCAGAATAAAAGTGAAATTTAAGGGACGCTTTCGTATTTTACGTTTTTTTTTGCTCTGTTTGGCTCGATACTAATAACGGCAACAGGTAGATGTTTAAAATAGTTCCTTTTTTCAAAATCTTAGAATAATATAGCGTCTGCTGTTGTATAAATGGTACGGAACCACTAATCGTTCCACGAATTCAACTCGCACTTGACAGGTTTTTTAATTCTTAATTAGGTTTATTGATACTGGCACCACACATCAAAACTATATAATAGAATAAATAAATCTTGGGAAAAGTAAGAAAAAAAAATTGGGAGTTTAAAAAACCTGTATGGTCACCCCGTTTTGATTTCACAAAAAATAAAAAAAGTGCGAGGTAGCGAGAAATGGCGTCGCAAGTTGTTTTTTATTCGTAATCAATGTGTTTCTAATAATTCTACAAGATTGTAAAAGCTATATGTGTGGTTAAGATGATACAAATCAGTTCTGTCGATGTTTAATTGACGAACAGTGGTTATTTTAACTTGATTACATCTTTAGCCGTCAACAATGGCGTCGGACGAAGCGAGAGTTACCAATGTAAAAGTTTGTGAAAATCGCGATTTCATTGACAATAACTGTGGCTCTAGCAGCTTAGAAGATGCCGGTGAAGGTGTTAAACGTCGTCGTGTAGGCCACGATGGCAAAAAAGTGTTTCATCGCGGCCACGGTGCAAGTATGTCAACCGATACCAAACATACACCAGCCTCTGATACCAGAGGTAAGAATCCATTTCATATCTACTTAATATTCTATTACGATTAGATTCGTAATGATCAATAAGCTCGCTGCACTACTTTTTTGTATTAGGTGCACTAATATTTTGGTGGGAAAATGGTTAACCTCTCTTTTGACGAATTACATCATTACAATAAGGTCGAAGGTGTTTACAAAACATAACGTACGCATTTTGTATGGTATTTTTATTTATTTTTCTGGAATTAGACGTATGTGTTATGCTAGTGCAACATAGTTTATAGTTGTATAGGTTTTTGTATTGGGAGACCTTGCATCAATAGCGACCTTGCTACGGTTTATACTTTCTATTTGTACAAATAACTGTTTATTGTAATGGCAACTATAATTTACTATAAAAGGTCTAAAAGCAATTGATATTCAATTTGGAACTTGTCATTTAGAATGTCTATATTAGGTTGGTAGAACAAACGCAAGATATGTATACAGTAACTTTCTCATATCATACATCTATACTAATATTATGAAGCTGAAGAGTTTGTTTGCTTCTCACACACTTAATCGCAGGCACACAACAGGACAGTGGTCCCATATGAAAAACATCCTTCAGTGTTAGCTAGCCCATTTATTGAGGAATATGCTACATATCATGCCAAGATCAATAGAAGTGTTGCACCAATGAAAAATGTTTCAAAATCAGGGTTAGCTCAAAATAGGTGACTATTCCACACAGAAAAAGCTGCAGGCACAAACTACTTTCTCTTAAGTGAACCCTTTGCAACAATCGACTGCCAAAATCTATTCTTCTTAATACATTTGACGGAAATAAAGAAAAATCCTCAGGATCACACAAACTGAGTGTAGAAAAACCAAAATGCAAATTAAATGAAATGGAAATGTTTATTGATAATGTAGATGAATCAATTGTACTTATTATAAGTCAAATACAATGATAATGAAAAGAAAAATGAAAAAAAAAAACAATCTTGTTTAATAAATTACTTTAAATTTCAACAATAATGTTATTAAATAAAATTTACCAATGTTGTTATGGCATGTGATAGTCACTTATTATATTATAACTATAATTAGTTGTTTGGCTGTTTCACAATAATTTTTTAGTTGCAGAGTGGTGCATCAGTGAAAAGTGTAAAGGTGACTATAGACTAGAACATTTACTTGTAACATAACAACGATCATTCGCAATTTGTGACATGGTAAGGTTGCGTATTGTGTCAAAAGAGCAAATGTTTGAGGTTCTGTTACAAGTACATTTTCTAGTCTATACTCACCTTAACATGTTACCTTCGTATGTACTCCCTGCATCTCATTGACTTTTTCTGCATAAAATGAGGATCTTATAAGCTGTCTTACAATTTAAGTCCCTTTCTAAATTGTTACTACTGTTTTAGAGTTAAGCAGAACACATGGACAAGAGAATGCATAGTCACTATTGGTATTTTGAATTGTTTGTGTGGCTTGTGTCAAATACACAAGCCACATCAGATTTATTACTAATAAGTAGACTTAAATCTTCTAATTATAACTTATTAAAAGTCTTGACACTTACGAAATTGTCAGAATAGCACTAAAGCCAATCACATTAGACATAAGATAGAAAACTCCAGTAACAGGCAAAAACCACCTGGGGAATAATGAATAACAATATTCATTATTAGACTAGCAGTGCTATAAACTATTTTAAAATACTTTCTAACATCCTCTCAAAAGTAATATAATGGCTTTTTATATCTATACATTTTTATGCCATAAAGCTCATACAAATCTAGATTGACTGTCATACCTATATTCCTGGAGTAGACTATTCATAAAATTAACAACGAACTTTACTATTGTAAGTTTTAAATTTAATATATTAATAATTTGAATAGATCAGAATATAAAATGCCCATGAACCATGTATAGAAACTCCATAGAGATTCCATTGAAGCTTTTTTATATCAACAGATTTGGATTCAAACCAAGAGTTGTCAAAAAGAGATCCCTATAATTTTGAGATTAGACCACTGATTGGATGATTATTAGTGCAATATAGTACATCTTATTCTACAAACACCAAAATTATACTTTGGAGTAGGTACATCAGATTTGGTTTGAGAAAAAAAAATTATTTCAATTTCGCCATTTAAAAAACTTTTGCACCACTTTTCATTCCCTTAAGAATTTTTGAAAATCATTTCTCACTCTATCTATGACCTGTGGTTTAGACAGTTAGTCAAAACAAAGTGTTTAATATTGTTATAGATATTTTTTTCCATTATATTACTATTAGGGTGAATATACAAAAGTTGGGTAACTTTTAGGGATATTTTGTTTATGATATTTTTTTAATAATATTCATACAAATTTGGGCATATAAGATAAGTAATATAATAAATATATTGTACGTGTTTGGGCCAGTCACTTTTTTAAGTAGATTCTGAGATATTTAGATTTTTCTGAATTTGACTGCCAGGGGACTGATGAGGTTGACATAGTACTGACAAAAAAAACAATTTCATGAGATATGTATGTCATTTATTAATATTTAGAAGAAATCTCTTAGAATCTAATAATGGCACATATTCTTCGTAACTGATTTTAAATGGAACGGTTTTCAAAATCTTCTCGTGAAGATTTTTCATGCTGTCCAGTTGATATCATCTTTTTATACAAATTCTTTCTTACCTGCCACTTGACGGCTGTTAGAGTCATCTTCTAAAAATTACTGAAATAAATTTTGCACTTTAGTTTTGGCATTAATCTTTATTCTGTTTGATAGGTTATGTCCAGATTTTTTATAAGTCACTGCTTTGTTTTTAATTCTCCATAAATTGTATTTGTCTTCTACATTTCCAGATATAGCTTGTTTGAACTTTTTTTATCTTCATGACTATTTATCTTAGTGTAGTTTTCTTCTAATTTAATTTTAATAACTTCTCCAAATAGGGCTTCTCCAAATTTCTTCACTAATTCCTTTTTTTTTGTAATATCTTCACTCATTTCTTCAGATCTGGTTTTTGGAGTTTTGTCAACAGATCTTACAACTGGCTTCAACTGTTTTTAAATCGTTTATATTTTTGACGCTGAGTATTCAGTTTAGTTCTCAGTTTTGAAACCATTTCTGCCATTTTTTTTTATTGTTTATATCTGGACTTTCTCTGCCTTTTACTTCTTTTTTTGCCTCTTTTGCTCTTTTGTCTTCTTTTTGTTGTTCTTTTTGATGTTTTTGGTTTCTTTAATAGTAGGTCTCATTTCTTCACCAACTACTGCTTCATTGTCTGTAGGTGACGGAGTATTCTGGCTTACAAAATAACAGTAGTATGTTTCAATTGTTGTTGTTTTTTGCCTGTACTTTAATGAATATTTTTGCCAATTTTTTCTAGTTAATTGTTGCTCCCAAGGTGTCATTTCTTATACATATTTTATTTTAAGTACTGCAACCTTTGTTTTTCCTTGTATTCGACTTATTTAACAGGGTCGCTTTTGATTATAGCTAAGCGAACCTTTTCGGTTTCTATTTTCTTTTTTAATATATCTTCTCTATCCTTAGACATATTTTGTTTTCTTTTTGGAAGCGGCATATTGTTTTAAATTGAAATAAGTAATAAAAAATATGCTTACACATTCTTAATATCAGTACTCTGGAAACACGTCAGTCCTCTGGCGCAATATCAGACAAAGGACTGACGCCAACGGACTGACGAACCAGACATGAATTTAAGGTTATCATTAGAACCAACGTAAACTGTGATATGTTTGAATAGCAACAAGCTACATTTAAAAAAATCAAAGCTAGCTATGTATAAATTAAAATATAATCCAGGTTTACAAGAAAATAACGACTCACCATAGGACTGACATTTTGACTGGATCGGCACATGTTTCGGTGACAAACACAGTGCTAGCACTGGCACACTAGGTGGTGGCCGTAAAATGGCGCTGCCTGCAGCTAATTTCACTACCAATGTTGAAATTTAACAGGGATTTTAATTTGAGTCGACAATATTTAGCGGGAAATTCAAATTCGAACAACACACAGCGGACTGACGGGTAAAAGTGAACACAAAGTTTTTTATAATTTTTACAACAACGATAAGAGTATAATTTTATAAAAGTTGTAATATACATTGTTAACTACTTCATAGATTGTAGTGAAACAGTAAGCTTGCTTGAATTCATGGCAATATTTAATACACAGCCACTTCATTGCGCGTTTTTGGGATTATGACATGCCAAAGTACTGACGTTTTGAGAACATATTACAGAAATTTACAAACTTGTATTTAAAATGAGTAGCTGAAATTGAGTGACCAAATAAGAGGCGGTTAATTGTTTTAAAATAATATTCAAAATATATACAAACTGTAATAACACATCGTTCTATTGTCTAATGACACTGCGTTACCCAAATTTTGTAGAAACACCCATTATATATTGTTAGGAATAGTGGTGCAATGCCTTATAAGAGACAATAGCCAATAAGGTTGAAGATCAGAAATAGCAAATTTATGCAGAATGCACTGCCTTATTTATTAAAAACAAAGCTATTAATTAATGATGTCAACTAAAATGATGACCACCCAAATGATATTGCATCTGAACTGACACAACAATAATGTGTCAAAAAACATTACTTGAACATAATGCAACTGCACATGGCAAAATGACCCGACAACCTATGGAGTAGATGTCTTCACTGGAAGACACACTTAGCACGACACACCTACTACCAACATATCTGCTTATAGTTGAGACTGATTGTAGATTAAACATATAAAATGATAAACTTTAAGCAGTAAGTGCTGAGAACAGCAAATACACCCACTGCTTAAAAAAAATCAATGTAACAATAACTTAAAAAAAATCTTAATTCATTAGTCTAAATAAAAATTGATTGCAATATAAAAACATAATATAGATGCAAATAAACAAAACTTGAACTTCACTGAGATATTAACCCATTAAACGGATAGTAGGTATGTTTTTTTTTATATCAGGAAGTGGTCTGATTTGAAAAAAAACTTTAAGTGTTAAATATAGCCTATTTATTGAGGAAGGCTATAGGCTATATTTTATTATGAAATTCCCACGGAAACGGGAGTTACCCGGGTGAAACCGCGTGCGAGAAGTTAGTATTATGATATAAGCTTAAGATTTTTTTTTTTTTCTAAATATTACTAGCATACTTTTGCAGTCTACTAGTATTCTTGTTAACCCCTCGTACTTATTTTAGTATTGATTGGTTTTGATCTTTATTACAAGTACCTACATAAAGAAGAGCAGTTAGGGCTATTTACGGTTTAGGTAGTCGCGACTCCTTACGTACCCTGTTTAAAGAGATAAATATACTTACCGCTCCTTCTGAGTACATATACCAAAATATCATTTTTGTTAGAAAAAATATAGATCATTATAGTAAAAAAGTGATATTCATAATGTTAACACAAGAAATAAACATAAAATTGCCATACCCGGTTTTAGAGTAAGTAGAACCAATAAATGGGAAATGGTATTAGGTTTTATAACAAACTCCCTAGTCGTGTTACTGATTTGCCTGATACAACTTTTAAAGCATATATTAAACGTGTCCTTGTATCTAAAGGTTACTATAGCGTTAAGGACTATATTGAGGATAAAGATGTTTGGTCTCATGAACCATCCTGCGTAACACTTCCTAGAGACCCTGTATCTAAGTAAAATAGTAAGCATAATAGTGTGATGTTCTGTGAACTATCTGTAATCGGCCTAATGAGTTACATTAATAGACTGCTAGTTCTGTCTCAAATTAGCTTCTTTTATTAGTATAAAAACATTAATAGATAATCAAATATTATAAAGACAACCGTTCGGGAAAATAATGTGTATGCCAAATAAATAATAAAAGTAACTGGACCAAAACCCACGCTCTGCCCATTTGAGGATGTTTCGCCGGACCGTCTCATGTGGGTCGTGTTAAAACCGGCAGTAGAATAACCCACTGAGTTTGTTTCGCCGGATCTTCTCAGTTGGGGCGTATTGGATCCGGTGGTAGCATTAAAGCGCGTCCGTCGTTATATACTCATGGTCTGCCCAAATAATGACAATTGTTCTTAATATAATTTAATATAGACAGAACAAGCTATCGAACACAATATAGTAAAATAATAAAGTTAAGACTAAAATAATTAAAAACAATAACTAAAATACCTGCTTAATATGCTCATTTAAAAATGTTAAAATTATACATAGATTAATAATAAATTATTGTTTTGACTATTTGCAAGTGCCTGTAATAGGTTTACGTAAATAAAAATGATTTTTATTTTTTTTATTTTACTAAGACTAATTTCACTTACAAAATTATGTTGCGTATTATTTTTACTTATATATAAAGCTGAACAATTTGTTTGTATATTGATTTTACCACAGCTTACTAACTAACACCTGAGACCACAACACTATAATCCTGAATTCAAACCATCAATTGATTCCAATTACTTAATTCCTCAAATTACACCTACAATAGTATCATCTATCTTTACCTACACCACCAAAGTGCTTCATAATCACAATTACTACAAAAAAAACATTTCATTCCTCTAATACTGCTAGCAGTTAAGGCACAATACAAAAATATTGTATTAAACATTTATTACATAGTCTAGTGACCCATCCTGGTCTTCGCATGGGTACAATACAGATGTATTACACATATAAACCTCCCTGTTGAATCAAACTATCTATTTTTAAAAAAAGGCATCAATGTCTGTTGTCTAGTTTAAAAGATCTAAGCATACATAGGGACAGACAGACTGGGAAGCGACTTTGTTTTATACTAAGTAGTGATTAAAAAAAAATATATTCACACAGGGAATCATCTCATCTTTTGGCTTAAAAGGAATTAAAGTCAAGATTTGCAAAGAAACAAAATCCATAACTATGCTACTACTATGTTTTATCTATATTAACAGTTGCTACAGGAATTATTCTACTACACAAGTTAATCTTTATAGCAAGGTTTAGGTTAGACTTACAAGTAAACTCAATTAGAATGCTCAGTCTAATCCTAAGTAGTTATAACTAGGATTAAACTAAATCTTTCATTTAATTCTTTAATTACTACAAATATTTATGAACTTCCTGATGGTTATTATAGTTGTAGCTGCAGTTCTTACATTGAATGAATGAGAGGTTATCTTCAATAACGTCACTAATTTGAACCTTTCACTAAAGGAAATTTTGTCTGTAACTAAATATATGCAGCCGTAGACCAATGGCTTGGGACATCGGACTTGTGATCTTGTGGTTGCCGGTTCAAACCCCACCCATTGCACTACCGACGTGAACTCACTTGTAACACAAGCATTTTAGCTTAGCATGAAGGGTTAACGACAATACTAGTAGACTGCAAAACTGCTAGTAATCTTTATTATAAAAAAGAACCTACAGGTGTGTAGTTTTTTTTTTAAAAAGTAAGTAATGCAATGGGTGGGATTTGAATCGGCAACCACAAGATCAGAAATCTGACGCCCTAGCCATTGGGCTGCCGCCGCTAGTCACAGACATTTCCCTAAAAGTTTAAGATAACTTTTAGGGCAATTTTGTTCCTCATTCCCCCTTTTGCGACTGTGTCCAGTTATAATTCCCACAAGGGATGACCTCTTGTGCAGATTGCTTAGTTTTTGGTTTTTTTTTAACATTTTTGTAATTTGACAAATTATTAAACTAGTAATATTATATATATACCTGTGTGTAAGTGGTTTGAATTGCCATGCTGAAATCTATTTTTTTCTGAGTGTTTAAAGGACTTTGCTTTGGAAAATATGTAAAGCTTGTACTTAAACCATTAGTGTTTACAGGTTTAGGGAAATGATTGTATGCATTGTACAGATTACAGAATTTGGCAAAAACCCTTCAAAGGAGGCCTTTGTGGATGTTATACTGGCGGATGAGGAATGAATGATCATTAATTTATTGCAATATTAACCACAACAATGTATAAGTTTATACTATGCTGTCACCTAAAATGAACTCCTTATAATATTCTGTAACTAAGCATGTTAAGCCATTGGTCGGGATTGTTATAACATCATCTATAATAATTGTATATGAAGGAACGGGGAGCAGCATTTTCTTGTGTTTTACAACATAATACTGCGGTCACCAACCCGCCTGCTAAGCGTGGTGACTATGGCAAATACACTCCCTCAGGAGGTGGCACATGTTCAGCAGTGGACATTATATGGGCTGACGATTATTCTGTAACTGTTATAATCATCATCATCTATATAAAGCTGAAGTTTGTTTGGTTTCTTGAACACGCTAATATCAGGAAGTGGTCTGATTTTAAAAAAAACTTTAAGTGTTAAATATAGCCTATTTATTGAGGAAGGCTATAGGCTATATTTTATTATGAAGTTCCCACGGAAACGGGAGTTACCCGGGTGAAACCGCGTGCGGGAAGTTAGTGTTATGATATAAGCTTAAAATTTATTTCAATATAATTTACACTAACACAGTCTACGGGATCTATGGGAAAACCCATTCTGACTTAATATGGTCTTCTCTAGGAATTGCAATTTTATCCTTGAACTCAGTATCATTAATTCACAACTTACAAATAAAGTGAATCATGTTCTTTTTTTATAACAATTTATATAACAATTTATTTACTTTTTATTAAATAACAACGTGCGTAGCGTAGCGGTATTTGGCTCGCTTTAAATGTCGGTGATCGTGGGTTCGATTCCCACGTTGGACAAGAAATCTTTGTATAAATACTAAGATTTCTTTCCGGGTCTAGTTGGTTGAGGGACTACCCTCCGTGCCTCGAAAAGCACGTTAAGGCGTCGGTCCCGATTGTTATATCATCATCTATAATAATCTTATATCAAGGAACTGGCAGCAGCGTTTCCTTGTGTGGTGCAACATAATTCTGCGGTCGCCAATTTGCCTGCCAAGCGTTGACGAGTATGGCAAATAGGGAGGAGGTCCATGTTTAGCAGTGCGTTATACGGGCTGATGATGGTTAAATGTATGATTATGGATTAATCATGACTTAATACAATTGTTTTTATACTTTGGAAAGAAAATTTCGGACATACTTGACAAACGTAAGCGTGGCCACTCGACAGTCAACAAATGACGGGAAAAGACATAATACCTATGTACTTATCTACAATAAACATATTGTATCCTTACTTTTGTGTTTTATTGAAACTGCCTAAAATCTATATTTTTATAATGTATTGCATACCTATATTAGAAATAGTTATGTATATTGTGTTAGGATTTCAAGTACATGAGTGATTGTAAGTTCAGAGAGTTAACTTAAGCTTTTTTTGCTTGAATATTACCTACATAGACGAATTGCCTCTATTTTTTTTTAAAGATAAATACGTGTGATATTTTTCTACGGTTAAAACACCATTTGTTTTAAGAAACCCTTTTCTAAAGGTTTTGTTTATGTATTACATTGCCTTAAATCCTGGTTAGATTGAAGTTAATATGACACATAATTTAATATTATCTAAGTTAAGTAATAGACCATTTTGAAATATCCAAAAATGTTAAAAACTAAATTGGAACTTTCTATTACATTGTCACTATTACAGTAGTGTCACCCTATCCGACCGATCTGCCGGAGAAGTGTGTGCCCGAACGCGACGCGTACCCTTGCCCTCCCGACCGTAGCGATGGATGCAAAAATCTTTCGGATGCCCTCATAGACCCAAAGGCCAAGAGCCCGCGAACTGTACCGTAGAGCGACAATTGCACAAAACTCCCCTTTGACGAAAAGTCATATCATAATTCATCAATCCTCCCACCAGAGACCACTCTGAGCCGAGGTCCATGTTCCACAGCGGGCGTCCTATTGCAAGTTGCTTAGTTTGTAGTTGTAGTGTAAGGCGAACAAGGCCCCACCTGTTCGCCTTTATGCCAGGGGAATTAACAAAAGCCGTCCACAAAAAAAAAGTTGGAATTTCTATAGTGTTCCTTATTATTATAAATATTTATTTCAGTTCTTCTTTGAGAATTTAGAAACATTCTGACAAAAAATATATATTTTATGACTGCTAAAGAATTATAGAATTTTTATTTCCTCTTTACAGGTAAGAAGCGCAGAATCAGCGAGACTTCAAAGGAGGTTTGCTTATGGGGCGAAAATGCACGTCCTTCCAAACAAAGCAAGATATGGCCAGTGTTCGATTCTGGAGGATATGGAGATGCAGCAGTCCTCAATCTCCACGTCTTCAAAAAGACACAACCAGCCAAGAACCCCCTGCTTTTCGACACCCATACCCAAGGGTTCAGTCTATCAGAAATCAACCAAGAAGCTAACCAAACTGATTGGTTTGGAGGCCTAAACGCTTGGTGGAGACAATCACATCTTTCCAACAATTGCCCTGATGATGAAGTCACGAAGAGAATCTTCTCATCCGTATCTCGACAGCTCCGGATCATCAACACACATTTTCAGAGGTCCATGTGCAAATATAAGTACCCAAAAGTCACAAGATCCAATGTTTTGCTCGAATCTTCAGGGATGAGAAGACCAGCTACTTACTTCAACTTGTCCTTGAAAGCATTAAGGTTCCAAGCTACTCCTCGGAGGCAGTTACCTTGTTATGGAAACCTGGAACTGCCTTTAAAGATTAAGCAGGAGGGTATGCAGACTGGTTCCCATGTGTTTCCAGCTATTAATATTGGTGTGAAGACAGAGAAAAATGATGTGAAGATTAAAGTGGAGAATGATAGAGTTAAAATGGAGAAGGAAAGAGAAAAGGAGAAAGAGAGAGATAGGTAAGTTGATTTTTTATGTGTTTTCTAATTATGGCAGCATTTTTTTTAGAAAATAGCTGTTGTATCATCGTTCTACTTTAAAAAGCAATGGGTCGCAGCATTAGCCGTGGCTTTTTCAATTACCTATCTTTTACCGTCTTTCGTCAACTTATTTTTTTGTCCTGAAATGCGTTTACGCATCCCCTCGGCGAAGGGGTATGTGGGACTCGCTCTCTCCATAGCTTGGTATGCTAGTCGTAGGAGAGGACCCTACACCACTAAAACACCCCGGACTCACCTCCGTCCGCCGTTGGTGAAGGCCGGGGGCGCTGCGCTGGGCAAGCCGGCCCGTCTTTCATGGATCTGCTGCCATTAAAGTCACACAATTATTTTATACACTTCATCCGCGTAGATTTCGATTTCTTCATGCAAACCCTGCGACCTCTTTTTATACCCTTAGAGATTGAATTTTCAATTTTTTTTAGTGCAAACATACGTCAACTAACGAATATTTGTGCTAAATTTAATGGTTCGAGAACCAGTAGCTTCAGCTGTGCGTTGATCTATCAGTCAAGTAGTTTCTGCTTTTATACATATATATAGAAGAAGAAGAAGGCAATATAATAATACTGTAACCTATTTTTAATAAAAAAAAATCGCTCAATACTAATTAGAAGGTTAGATAGGTCAAATATTGCAACTAAATATAAAGAACTAGCGACCCGCCCCGGCTCCGCACGGGTACAATGCTGATGTTTTATACATATAAACCTTCCTCTTGAATCCCTCTATCTATTAAAAAAACCGCATCAAAATCCGTTGCGTAGTTTTAAAGATTTAAGCATACATAGGGATATAGGGACAGAGAAAGCGACTTTGTTTTATACTATGTAGTGATTATTCTTTAAATTAATTGAGTTGAATTTATTTTACACATTTAGTAAGGACAGAAGCTTGTTTAAGTACTTAACTGATAATAATAGGAGCAGGTTGTTGATAATGTTTTTTTAGTCATTTATTTTTTAAATCAATGTAAATATAATCCTTTTTTTGTCATCAATAGGTCATCTCACCGCCACTCGTCATCATCGTCATCATCATCATCCTGCCATCACTGCCGCCGTCGGGCTCGTATAAAGCGCTGTTCCATCGGCGTTCAATGCCGGAGAGACAGAGCCGGGGCTCCTCTACCTGCCCCACCTGATAACTGGGGGCCCCTCGCTGAGAACCCAGAAGTTAAGGGACTTAAGTATCATAGGTGAGTACATGTTATTCTTTTTTATAAGTAGGTGTAAAATAAGCTCTTAACGGTCAGAAGGTATGGTACAAAATCATTGATATTGGACTTTATTAAAATCCAACAGAGTTCAAAATATTATAGGTTCTATATACCCTCTACCTGTTAAAGGTTTGAAGATTACAGTAATTAATAATAATAATCATCATTAGCCCGTATATTGAGGGTTTTGTTATATTTACTATGTACCACACAACGCGGGACCACACTATTATGTTTTAGCACACAAGCTGCAGCACAATGATGTTATAAAAATCGGGACCATTGGCTTAACGTGCTTTCCGAGGCACAGTGGGTAGTCCTTGAACCAACCAGACCCGGAAAAAAATCGAGGATCGAACCTACGACTTCCTAGACTTAAAAAGAGATTCATACCGCTACGACGTGGAGTTTTATTTATTCTCATTTCATTTAATATGCAGGCCACAGAAAATTTTTTTTTTACTAGCCTACGGCCTCCCTCCACTCCTTCCATCGTTCGCGAGCCCGCGCGTCCTCCTTCCAGTTTTGTTGGAACCTATCCAGTTCATCCCGCCATCTCCTACGTGGTCTGCCGCGACTCGCCTCGCTGTCTCAGGGCACCAATTCTGTGCTATTCTTTCCCACAGTTTATCCGGCATTCGGCAGACATGTCCTGCCCAGTCCCATTTAAGTTGGGCAGCTTTTTGAGCTACGTCAACTACTAATTTGTTATTATAATTTTAGATTGATGCGTGTAGAGACCCATCCTAACGGTGGCGCGAGCGTGGTGTACCTTCACCAGCGAGATGTCGACATGCTCAACGCCCAACAGCAGGAGTCACTTGCCAAGGAGTTCTTGAAGGTAACAGTTTTGTGTATTAAAATCTAATTATCATCATTATATATATCTATACTAATATTATAAAGAGAAAAAGTTTATATTTTTGTATGTTTGTTTCAAATAAAATCGAAAACTACTGAAATGATTTCGATTATTCTTTCACCGTTAGAATGCTATGTTATCTCTGAGTAACATAGGCTATAAAAGTCCACCCGTGCGAAGTATAAGAGTTAGAGCATAGCGTTAGTACGCTCAATGACTTGCTCGACTGCAAAAGTATCTCAACCTTACAGAGTACCACAGCCCTGGTTTACTTATGACCTAGCAGCTTTAAGTGATTACTGAGGCTCGAAATAGTGAATTATTTTACCTATCAAGGAGAATGTAATCTTTTGACTTTACAAAGTGGTTTCCCTCCAATGAACTATGAGTCTACTGTTAGGCTTGGAAGTTTTTAAAGACAACTGGTACTAGGGCATTAGGGAAATGAATTCATGTGTCGCGGGGGACTTTACAAACACGCAATTCACGGACACAAAGCAGACTCAGAACAACTATTCGTGGTTCACACAAATAATTGTCCCGGGTGGGAAGCAAACCCAGAACAACATGTCTCAGAAGTAATTGTAACCATTGAGCCACCGGTGCAGTCCAGATTACCCAAAACGCAGATTTAAATGCCCCAAATGGGACGCCCTCTTGCGCAGGTTGCTTAGTTTGTAGTTTTTAAACCATTTATTAAGGCTGGAGCTCTGCTCGCCTTTATGCCCGGTGAAGTAGCAAATGCCTCGTGGCTAACTAACTACGTGTGTCCGTTCCAACAAAAAAAAGCTAATTTATAGTATATATAGTAGACATATCTTACAGCAGTACTAGTCCATAAAATCAAACCATGGGGCGTGCTTGGGGTTTCTCTGAGGATTTTAAGTGGGTATGCACTCTTCGCGGCGCAACTAGCGTACCATGATCTTCTTTAAAGAGGGAGAGTCCGCCATACCCTTCGCTGACGCGGAGATCACAAGTTTTGTTATCCCCGCGAGAGCGAAGGGATGTGTAACACATTTTACCCCGGTAAAACCGGTACCCGGGTTTCTCTGAAAGATAAACTTTGCAATAAGGTAACCCGACAGATAACTAAAGTTACCGACCGCAGAATAACCAAGTTGAAATGGCCATAGCCTGGCACCATCCAACCATAACGTTAGGTAAAACGTATGACCAGAAAAGGATAGCCTTAGTAGTGGATACGGAGGGCGAAGGACCGATTAGTGGAGAAATTACCTCATTCAAAGTAAATCCAAGTTTTGTCTTATACTAATCATATTCTGTCTTTTACAGCTGGTATTCTCAGAAGACAGTGAGGGATGGGCGCATTTCGTCTGCGGCGTGGTCCGTGGGGCGGCGGCACAATTCCCCTGTCTCCTGCAATATCTGTCGGACACCCATCCTAATCTTACTGTGAAGGCAGGTGTGCTGGCCCGCGCCTCGGATATTGAGACTACTACTGTTAACCGATATTATCAACAGGTAAGTTTTAATTTATTTTTATATCTACAGCCCGTTTACGTCCACTGCTGGACATGGGCAGCCTCTTAACAGACTTTGGCACGAAGGTTTGTTAAGGGATATTGCCATCATCCCTACAATTGACAGGCGGATTAGTGATCGCAGTAAAACGATAAGTAACCATGAGCTGATGTATCCATCCATCAGTTGTATGTATCTTAGTCACCTATTACGACACCCATGGGATGACAAGGGGTGGTCTATTCTTCTCCAGATACCACACTACTGAATAAATACCATTGATAAGATTTGATCCTACAGTTATAGTCCTACTATCTTAACTAATATCAGTCACGGTGACAATATTGAAGAAGTCTTATCATCAGCCCGTATAGCATTCACTGCTGCATGGACGGTATTCCGAGGGAGGGTTTTCATCCGATGCCCTCGTAGACCCGAAGTCCAAGAGGCCCGCGAACTGTAAAGTAGAGCGACAGTTGCACAAAACTCCCCTAAAATACTAAAGTCATAAGCGTCTTTTGGAATTTGCTTTTGGACAGAGTTTAAGTGTTAGCAACAGTTTTTTCCATAAAAAACCCCACCGTCGTTGGACATGGCTTTCTCCCGATGGACGCACAAAAAATGAGATCGACTTCTGTTTATCTTCTAGTAAACAAATAATCAAAAATGTAGAAGTCCTTAATACAATTAAATTTAGCTCCGATCACCGACCAGTCCGTGTTGATATACGTTTTGAAATGAAAATTCACCGTAACCAAAATTATTATTATTTATTAAAAATTCAATAAAACGCTTAGACAAGACCACATTAATAGCAAATAAAGAAAAATTCAACATATTAATCAAAAACTCCTTTAGCTCTTTAGATACAAAACTCTCAGAAGAGGTACAAACACAGTACGACAACATCAAACACGCAATAAAGACAGCTAGCCAAAATATCAAAAGCCTGAATAAAAAACAGCAAAAGCTTACCGATAACATAATTTGCCTTATCGAGGAACGACAAAGAATGGACTTTCAGTCATTAAGTTACAGAGAGCTCGATCGAAAAGTAAAGAGAGGTATTCGAAAGGATATTAGGAACTACAACACCCAACTCCTTTACGCAGCTCTAACAAGCAACCATTCTCTGAGATCAGCCATACGCGGTACGGATACGGGCAGGTCCACAATCACCCACATAAAGGACAGTAATGGTGTGAGGCAAGGAGATAGGACCAAAGTTATAGAGTTTTGCACGCAATTTTATAAGTCTCTTTACTCCGACAGAAATACTCCCCAACTCGTTGCTGAAACATATACATGTCCGGACGATATACCAATAATAACTGGTTCTGAAGTCCATCAAGCTCTTCGCGGCATGAAATACAACAGAAGCCCTGGTGAAGACGGTATCACCACTGAATCACTGCGAGTTGGAGAGCCAACCTTATTACCTCATATTTGCAACCTTTTCAATACCATTCTTAAAACCGGCATATTTCCTTGTAACTTTTGTCATTCAAATATAATTCTATTACACAAAAAAGGCGATAAATCTGATATTGGTAATTATCGTCCTATCAGCTTGGTCTCACACCTTTACAAAGTTTTTATCAAAACCCTTCAAAACCGCATATCAAAAACACTAGACCTTCATCAACCACCTGAACAAGCTGGATTCCGCCGTGGCTTTTCGACTGCCGATCACTTACAGTCTTTAAACCAAGTCATAGAAAAACATCAAGAGTTTAATTTGCCATTATATCTCGCGTTTGTAGATTACTCGAAAGCTTTCGACAGTCTATCGCATAACGCAATATTTTCTGCACTCGGCAAACATGAAATAGAACCCACTTATGTACAACTGTTACAAACAATATATCGCAATAGCACAGCAGCCATACGTCTGTCTACTACCGGATCAGCCTTTTCTATCCAGAGAGGAGTCAAACAAGGTGACCCGCTGTCTCCCAAACTTTTTACAGCCACGCTGGAAGAGGTATTTCAAGGGATAAACCCTCTCTGGCAGGACAAAGGAGTTGTCGTCGGCGAAAGGAGATTAACTAATCTACGTTTCGCCGATGACATTATCCTTTTTTCTTCTTCTGCAGCTGACTTAGGCATAATGCTCGAACAACTAAGCCACGCGAGTCTTCAAGTCGGACTATCCATGAATATGACTAAAACGAAGGTGATGACGAACAGCACCGAAAGCTACATTGAAATTAGGGATGAGGCGATTGAATATGTCCATGAGTACATATATCTCGGCCAAGTAGTCTCTTTCCAGGCACGACAAGATAAAGAAGTTGCAAGACGCACCGAGAATGCCTGGAAGAGCTATTGGTCGATGAAACACTTTATGAAGGGCACACTCCCTCTTTCACTGAAACGAAAGCTCATGGACATGTGCATTCTCCCTACCCTCACCTATGGAGCACAAACATGGTCACTCACACAGTGTCAGAAGTCCGCACTTGGAGTCTGCCAACGAGCTATGGAGCGAAGTATATTGGGTGTCAAACTTTCGGACCGCATCAGAAATTCCATGCTTCGCTCCAAAACCCAAATAGCTGATGTTGGCCTCACAGCTGCAAGATTGAAGTGGAACTGGGCTGGCCATATCTGCCGCATGCCGGAGGAGCACTGGGCTAAAATTACTACTCTATGGAGCCCAACTGGCAGGAAACGTCAACGCGGCAGGCCCAGAAGAAGATGGCGAGATGAGCTGGACTCATTTTTAAAGGATTGGCGTACAATCGCATCACATCGTGAGAGATGGAAGGAGGGAAGGGAGGCCTTTGCCCTGCAGTGGGACAACGTAGTCTCTTAATAATAAAATAATCCCTCAATCTCATCGCCAGCGACCACCCAGAGCCGAGGTCCAAGCCCCACAGGGGGCGTCCTCTTGCGCAGGTTGCTTAGTTTGTAGTTTTTAAACCATTTATTAAGGCTGGAGCTCTGCTCGCCTTTATGCCCGGTGAAGTAGGAAAGCCCCGTGGTTACCTAGGTATGACCATACGAAAAAAAGGGAGGGTTTTGTGAACGCTTTGCAGTAGTACAAGTGAATGCTGCCGCCCGTTTGCTTTGATAACACTTGTTATAGACTTCCGTCTTCACTTTTATACGGGGCGCTGTCGAACAATGCATTAAGCCGGTTTTTTGTGCCTAATGCACAAAAAACCGGCTTAATGGCTTTAGAGGCTGAAATTATGATTATTCACAGTACCTCAATGTTATGAAAATAATGTTGAGCTTTGATTTGAACACCCTTTCATGACAATTGTTATTTTTTGTCTGCGACAGATCGACTTACAAGTTAAGGAAAGGTTTTGCTATGCCTGTGTGTAAGCTGTGTGTATGTATGCCAAGGCAGAGTTTTTTCGCAGTCAGTGCGTTACTCTAAGCTCTACTTTTTATTTGATCTGATACTATTTTATTCCCAGGTCCAACAATCATACGCGGCGGGCACGTTCCGCAGTGGGCCCCTGCATCAGATCTCGCTGGTGGGCACTGTACACGAGGAGGTGGGGGGATACTTCCCCGACATGCTGAGCATGCTGGGCACCTGCCCGTTCCTCAACTTGGTAAGTCACTGTTGACTGTATAATACTTTGTAAGGTGGAAGGCAATAGGGGACTGTATATAATAGTTTTATTGCCGTGTTAAAATATATTTTATTAAATTAAAGTACATACTAAAAAAAAAATTACGCGGTAGGGACCGACGATTCTCTATTTTTTTTTTCGTATCTTTCCCGCGTTTCTCTATTTGTTTATGGATCCTGCATTGTTTGTTTGTGATTTGTTTAAGATGCGGTTTCTATTTTTAAACGTTTTAATTTTTATGGTCTGTTAAAAGATTTAAAACGTAAAATACACATAAAAGCAAAAGAGAGATGTGATGTGAGAGGGCGGATGTTATATACATTTTGAATAACTTCTATTTTTGTTTCATTGTTTATTGTCATTATTTTATTTTCGTTTTAGATAATATCACATGTACCTAGGCCACTAAAAACTTAGTTATATAGCTCAGTACACCAGCATAAGTAATTTTAAACGAAATTCAACATTATTTTTGTGCACTTTTCCTAGTTATGAGAGCACTGCAATTTTATTGTTAAAAGTGAAGACAATTAAAAAATATATCATATATTTTTCCACAGACCATGCCGTGGGGTCCCATGGCTGCTGTAGAGATGGAGCCCCAGGAGTCCAACGATGGGCCCATCCTGTGGATCCGGCCGGGAGAACAACTGGTGCCCACTGCTGAACTTGGGAAGAGCCCTATTAAGAAACGACGGTATGTAATCACTATTATTATTTTTATTTATTAATGTAAATCATAAATCGTCGTAAATTTTTTTGAGTGATATGACAATAACTCATACAATACAAATTAATCGTTCGTATTTATGATTTTTGACATATAACTCAACCTTATTTGTTAAATTAATAGATTATAAAAGGCATGTTATTTGTTTTGTTAAATGTAGCAGTATGTCAATACAATCCTAACAGTATATTGACAAAGATTTTGGTCTAACAAAATATCATATTCACAGTTATGTTATGTATCATCATCATCATCAGCCCATGTAACGTCAACTGCTGAACATGGGCCTCCTCCCGGGGAAGCATTTGCCATAGTCACCACGCTTTGGTGACCGCAGTATTATGTTGTACCTCACAAGGAAACGCTGCACTGCCGTTCCTTGTTATACGATTATTATAGGTGATGTTATGATAATCGGGACCAATGGATTAACGTGCTTTCCGAGGCCTCCGTGCCTCGGAAAGCAGTAGTCCCTCAACCAACCAGACCCGGATAGAAATCTTAGAATTTACACAAAGATTTTCTGTTTCGTGGGGATCGACGAGATTTAAAGCGAGTCAAATATGTTATGTATATTTACAGTAACCTCACCTTAAGTACCAACTGTTCACTTTAAAATTAAAAATTTGTGCATATAATGTATGTACAATGTACCTACACTTTAATGCATAAATAATGATAATAAATAATGAAATATAATTTCTCTATTTGTGTAGCGAAGGTATTTTTATAAGAGTTTGTTTTTATTGTCATTGTTGAATATCCGTTTAAAGCCTTAGTCTGTATTTAAACGGCATTTTGTACTGTACTGTATCAGTCCATTTACGTCCACTGCTGAACATGGGCCTCGTCTTAACGGACCTTGGCAAGCCAGGTTCGCTGAGGGACATTGCCATAATCACCGCGCTTGGCAGGTGGATTGGTGATTGCAGTAAGATGGTGAGTATCATTAGAAGTGATAGATGCTGCTGCCCATTCATCAGGTGTATAGTGTGAAGTAATATAATATTGGCTCGTTAGCACACGTACTACGTGTTCACTCTGCACTGGTCGGACATCAACTGACCGGTGTTCTTTTTAACCTATACAATTGTGTACGTAATATAATTTTAAAATATGATTAATTTCCCCCAGCGCCGGTATCAACGAGCTCCGCAACCTGCAGTACTTGCCGCGCTGGAGCGAGGCCAGAGAGTTCCTGTTCGAGGACCGCACCAGGGCCCACGCCGACCACGTGGGACACGGCCTGGACAGGATCACCACGGCCGCTGTCGGTAAGATATCTGTTGCAATCATTGAATATTGGGATTTGCATTATATACCTTGATCAAAATATAATTTATTCATGGCAGTAAAATTGATTTTTTAATACATTTAAAAATTGTAGATGGAACCTAAATTATCTTGTATTGTTTGGCACAAGCGATGCGTTTGCAACCCTAATTCTTATTCTAAAAAAAATAAATGAAATCGGTCTAAAAGAATAAACCGGACTTTCTTCTTCGCGCCATCACCTTAGGTAGCTAGAACAACCTGCTGGTTAGCTAGGATAGGATTCTCGCCGGACAGATATCCGCGTTGTCCCCTGCCCGTGTCGTGTGACCCAGTGCCAGTGTCCTCGTTCTTTACTTTTAATTATTGTGTGAATTCTACCTTCGACTCCCTAAGCCTTGGTCCTTGGTAAGGGGTGTAACGGAAACCGGTTACGCACTCAGGCGTGTGTCCTTTCAAATTAAATAGAATTTGGCTGAGGGCTAAAAATAATGGTGTACTTTCTAATACGTTTAACTCACCAGGTGTATTAAAAGCGATCCACTGTGGCGACGAGTCGGACCGCGGCAGGATCACCAAGGATGTAGTGGCGTTCCATGCGGCAGACTTCAACAAGCTGGTGCAGCTGCTGGGCCTGGATCTTTACGAGCCGCCCATATCGCAGTGTGTCACTTGGTGAGTGTATTCATAAATATAATACTAGCTGACGTGCCTACGCTCTTGTCCACATCCCCGTGTATACGCCTACGCCCTCGCCTCCATGCCTACGCCCATGCCCATGTGGGGCCATAAGCCCGTGTTTAGCCCACGCCCTCGACCCCATGCGTGAGCTATGGCCACGCCACCATGCCTATGTCTTCCAACAAAAATACAAATGGTTCTTTCTTAAAAATGGTATCGGTAATTATATTAGATTTCTTATGCTTTTGTCCCAGTAAATTTGATTTCCCTTTATAAACGTTGACCACCCTTAGGGTCATCATAATTTTACAATCCTTCTATCAACGACCGCCCTGAGACGAAGTTCAAGTACCACACGGGGCGCCCCGCAGCGCAGGTTGCTTAGTTTGTAAACCATTTATTAAGGCTGGAGCTTTGCTCGCCTTTACGCCCGTGAAGTAGCAAAAGTTTCGTGGCTAAATAACGCATGTCCGTCCAAAAAAGAAAAAAAATACCTATTAAGTAAAATAAATATATAATAAGTAAAATAAATACTTTGTCGATGTAACCATTTCGTCCACAGGCTAGAAGAAGCGAAGCTTAACCAACTGCGTCGAGAAGGTGTGCGGTATTCGCGACTGCCTCTCTGTTCCGATGACATCTACTTTCTACCGAGGAATATTATACATCAGTTTAGAACCGTGTCTGCTGTTACTTCTGTTGGTAAGTGTCGTAATAGATTTTACTTATTTTAGTAACTAACTGTCCCGCGCGCGGTTTCACCCGCGTTCTGTAGGAGCTTTATAATTAAGTATAAGCTTAGCGTTTCTCGATAAATGGGCTATCTAACACTGAAAGAATGTTTCCAATCGGACCAGTAATCGGATTCTTAAGATGTTATAGCGTTCAAGCTAAAAAACAGACTCTTCAGCCTTATCACTACATACTATAAAACAAAGTCGCTTTCTCTGTCCCTATATCCCCATGTATGCTATATAAAATACTCCATCAATGTATCTAACATCATTAGTTCGTATCATGCTTAGTTTAAGCGTAATTAATTTTTTTCTTAATATCCGGATGAAAAATTTAACTTTGTAACTAGACTTGGTAGCTAAATGGCGATTCGAAATCTTGCATTTAAATGATCATTTCTGTCAGGTTTTTCAATAAAAAAGGGATGTCCGAAAATCGGGCTTATAAAACACTGTGCTACTCAACGGATTTTGATGCAGTTTTTTTTAATAGATAGAGGGATTCAAGAGGAAGGTTTATATAATAATGCATCAGCATTGTACCCGTGCGGAGCCTGGGCGGGTCGCTAGTATATTAATATAAGACTATGGGTGCTATGTTCATGAATTATACATATAAACCCTCCTCTTGAATCACTATCTACTAAAAAATAACATCAAAATCCGTTGCATACATCTCAGACCAAATTAAAAGTAAAGAGTGCCTTGGCGTGTACTTGCATAGTTTACGCACACACACGTACCGAAACTGTACCTTACCTTGTTAGTCGATCTGTCATTCTGTCGCAGCGTTGGTGGTTGATGTCATAACAAACTTCATTATTTGGTAATCAACAAATCAATGTTAAACATTGTTTTTATAACATTGGGGTACTGTGAAAATACAAAGCAACAATTTTACCGACACTTCTGCACAAAAAAATCGGCTTCAGTGCATTGTTCGATAGCGCTGAGCATTTACTTTTTATGTCTAAGGAATTCATAGGAACATACAGATAGCGGGAAGCGTCTTTGTTTTGTACCAGTGTTTTTCAATCTTGAACTTGCGACCCCTTTACAGTTTTAAGATTCTGTCGACCCCATTGTGTCATATAACAGACAAATAAATAATTTTAACACTATTTTAATGGTTTTTTTTAATAAGCCGTGAGAGTTTTTAATGTAAGCATGATATAAGTTGACAAAGCTTTTTGCTGGCGAGCCTCCGAGTGTGGTTTACCCATAGATTGAAAAACACTATTTTATACTATGTAGAAGCGTAGCGGTGTCAGTCTCGCTTTGCATTAAGGGGGTCGTGGCCGTGGGTTCGATCCCCACACCGTATAAGTAATCTTAGGATTTGGACTACCCTCCGTGCTTCGGCAAGCACTTGGAAGCCGTTGGTCCCGATTGTTATAACATCATCTACACCAAGCGTATACTAGGGAACGGACAGCAGCGTTTCCCTGTGTATTACAACCATCGACATAATAACCTATAGACTACTAATGTTTGCATTTCTACTAAGAAACAATTCTGCCAAGTAGCTGAGGTGCGCGGGGCGACTCGAGCGCACTCTGATTGGCCAGTGGGCGGGTCATGAGCATAACTAGTGATGGGACACTGTTTGCATTTTACGACAAATTAAGACGTTTGTTGGGGTTTGTTAGTCTAACATATGGTATGGTAGCATGGTGTACGGTTGTGTTGCTCTGAAGATGAGCTCTGGTTACTCAACCAGACCACCACACTACACTGACACGTTTTGGGAGTCCAAAACGTGTCAGTGTAGTGTGGTGAACAGAAATAAATTTGTATTTTTGTTGAATATCGATATTTAATGTTGTTTCTCAGTTATTCTTAAAATGAATTAATTTTGTGTATATTCTTCGAACTGTGGGTTTATGGTGCGAAGCTTTTGTTAAGAATGCCAACCTTGTTGATATATATTTCTGCATTACACTTATTGATAAATCCACAATATGGTTCGTTTCTTCGGAATAATATTGGTGATCAGTTATTTCAGGAAACAATTGTTCGCCAATAAAACTTCTTAACGCTTTATTGGCTAAAATATCTGCTTTGCGTGGTTGATTTTGTTTACCGTCTCTAAGATAGCATTTTATGACCAATTCACAACGTCGACAAATTTTTACAACGGTTTGTGACGGGTAAATTAAACCGCCTTTGTCCCTATATGCTATCAGACTAGATTTGTCTTCGTTTAGGGTAACAAGTGCTCCCATGCAGGTTTTACATTTTACCTGTTTTATTAAAGAGCTCGCTACGAAACCAGCTATGTACTCAATAGCACTTTCGGCAAACTGAGATAGGCAAACTGATGACATGGCACTTTCAAAGTCTCGTTGGCTCTCGGACTCTGTATCACTCTCAAGTTCTGCTTTATCTTCCGCCGTTGTAGTTAAGTTTATTCTTTGTAATGCAGACGAACAGTTCAGAATTGATATCTGCTCCAAAGGTACACAGTTTCCTGTCGAAACTTCAAGTAACTCTGTATGTACCAATATTTTTTTATAAATGCTTTCGAATAAACGCGGCGTCGGATTATCATTGCTTCCTCCATGAGATCGCATACTTGCGAAGAACAACTCCAAGTGGTCTTGCGAGATCTTGTGGAACGGCACATACTTGATGCAGGAACTCTCCCCTACAACTAAATCAGTATACATATCTTTTGCACTTTGTATTGCTACACAAAATCCGAGAAATCCAGTACTTCGAGGCGACATGATCAGTTTTATGTTGCTAGTTTGGTTTTTCTTTGTAGCAGCAGTCAGAAGAAATTCTTTACACTGCTCTAATTTTTCGAAAACAATGCATGCGTTTTCTCGATTAAGTGCTCGTTTAAAACCATTACCATGAACTTTAGAATCCAGTATATCAAATAAATCATTGATAAGGAGCAGCATTTCAGCCGTTGCATCTACATCTTGGAATGCAGGCAGTTTAAGTTCCATCTTACAAAACGTGTGCGGCTAGTTTTACTTTCATGATGTTTTGTTTAAATTGAATGTGCGTTGTCCGTAACTTGTTGGCTAAGTGAAATTGTTCCCGATCCTGCAACTCTTGCAATAATTTTATGTATTCCCATTCGATTTTTCGTCCCTTATTGTCATATAATATTTTGTAATGTTCAAACGCATTCCTAACGAGCTTCAACATATGCACTGGATCTAAAAAGATATAAATATCATCGATAGTAGTCGGGTGTTTAAAGCTGGTTTTAAGATTTCCTGGGTCTAGGACGCATCCCAGTTTCTTTGCCATCGCTATGTTAGCCGGGCATCCGTCAAAGGTCAAAGCTTTAATAATCACATTGCTTTCATGGCACAGTTGTATCGCTTGTAAAACCAAATTAACTTTCTGGTCAGCCTTAGTACCTTTTGTTAAAAAATATCCAATAGGTACTTTGAACCTCTTGTTCAACCCTACCACCAGCAAAACCAATGCTTCAGTACACTCATCAGTGCAATCTGTTTGAATTTAACCACCAAAATCTTCGTATCTAAACGTTCGCTGAGTTGAAGGCACATATTCAACTTTGTTTTTTATTTTCATCTCGTCAAAGATTAATGTACATACTAAATCGTCTTTACACTGACTAGCCTTGTGTTTAAGAGCAGTAAACGCTTCTTTGGTAAACCCTGGTTTTCCGTTCACAGTTTGATACCATTTACTGATTGTTTTGGTTGATGGTAGGCATGTTTGAAAGGTTTTTCTTACATAATTGTAGGCCTTCGTAGAGTAAAAATTTAATGTAAGCGCGAACGTTCTTAGCTCCGCTGAATATTTTTTTCTTATAATAGCTCCTTTTTTATTTGCTTTCATTATTTGTCTCTTTACCAGTTCTTTGTTAGTCACTCCAATTTTACTTAACAAATCCACATTATCAGTATTTATTAAGTTTTTTTTTTCTAACTCTTTTAGTATACATTTTAAAGTAGTTAGTTTCTTGCGTAAGTATCGTGTTCTTGCTTTTAAATTTTTTATTTGTTTATTTTTTTTAACAACTTTGTCAGACAATTCCACGATTCTTCTACATAGCCGTTTCTTGGTCGGGCTGTTGTAATTGGAAGGACTTTCAGTGGCAGGTTTTTTTCTTTTTGGCGTGGTCGATGCCGGTAGATTTTTTAGTTTTACAAATTCGAATAAACTGTCTGGTACTGTAATTTGAGAGCTGTCTTTTGATGTACTGGGTTTAACGAAGTCGGATTCTACGGTGTTCGTCTGTAATAAAAGGTGATACTTAAATTATAGTACAGTCTGAGTTTTATGTCATTATAACGGAACTCTAATTTATGTTGGTGTAGGCAGTCAAGGTATCTCAAAACTTACCAGTATGGGTAAATACAGGGTCGGTACTGCGGAACTCAATAACCGTCGTCTATTTTTACTGTCAATGAAACAGTCCTTCTCGAAATGTCGAGAGCAAATTAAGCTGTACACCGAAGGGAACCAATTACTACGCCTGGTTGCGGTTATCCATTTTTCTTTAATGTACGGATCTTTAGGATATCTACAAAAAATATAATAATAAGTACGTATTGCAGATTTAATTTAAAAAAAAACCGGTCAAGAGCGTGTCGGACACATACAAGATAAGGTTCCGTAGCCATTACGAAAAAAATAAGTATAATATTTTTCCAAAGATTTCGTGTTTTGTACTGAATCTTCCAAGTTTGGGTATATTTTATTAGGCTGCTATTTACTCTTAAACTAGTAAAAATTGTTTGGCATTTTACCACAACCTATTAAAGTTTTATCATAATCGGATAATTTAATTAGAAGTCTAAAAGGTACGAACAAACAAACAAACAGACCAACAGTCTATTTGTATTATAATTATATTAATTAACTGTTACGTGTTCACGTACTACTTCTTGTAGGTACTATTATTAATTATCATTATCAATCAAATTATGTGCGTAGATGTATAACATCGACGATGTATAAAGTTGATGATTTCCCAACACTAGCTTACACTCGCCAGCAATGAAAGAACGGGATAGTATTAACAATTTACCCTTGAAAGAAAGAGATGAATTGAAATAGGCAATGACCTTGGTACGGAAAACCACCAATTTAACTTGAGCTCTAAATAAATCGAAATCTTTAATTGTTTATATTAGTAAAATGGGCTTACCGATGAAATGTTATGCCATCTTTAGAGTAACTTGATGTTTGACTGCACATTCCACACCATTTTACTGTACACGGAGCCATGTTTAAGCCGTTTCAATATTTAATATGGTAAAACGCAGAGATGTACACGGGTCAGAGAACTGGTCGGTACTGAAGTGGCAATCGCGGTCGTTGTCTTATTAAGACGTATAAGTCTGATAAAGAGCTCGAAAGTGTTCGCCCTGCATTAGTAGTCTATAGGTTATTATGTCGATGATTACAACATAATACTGCTGGTTACCAACTCGCCTGCCGGCCCACGTTCAGCAGCGGACGTTATACGGGTATATATGATGATGATGATAGGAACAGACAGATAGCGGGGAGCGACTTTGTTTTATGCTATAATACGTGGTACGTTGCAGCGTGGCACTTGCGCCTGAAGCAGTACTACCCGTCGTCCACCGCGTCGTCCCCGGCCGAGGAGCGGCCCGCGCCCGCGCCCGTGCCCCACGTCGTTCCGCAAGGTCAGTCCTACATTCATTTATATAAAACTTTACTACTGAGTAGGTAGACAGAAATACTATTTGTACAAAGGCGAGCTACATTCATTAATGAAATTTGGGCAAATCTCTAATATGAGACAGAAGTGTTAACTTTGGGCAGGTTAGTTGACTTGGAGAGGATTAAAAGAATACATTTTTATATATTTCTTTACTTATTTCTTGGCGCTAAGCTGGTCGTCAGTAGTGCAATGGGTGGGTATCGAACCGGCGACCACAAGATCGCAAGTCCGACTCCGCTAGAAATTAGAACTTGGACTGTTTTAACACTTTTTTACCCCAAGTCAACTAAACTCAAACTCAAATATTTTAATGCATTCCATGTGTAGTTATTACATAAGGTGTTACAGATAATATCATTTTTTTAGATCCAACATGGACCCTGTCGGGCACAGCAAAAATGGAAGAGAGGAAGTAGGAACTATTCTGTTTTATGTTCACACTTTTTTCTCATACTAGAGTTTTCTGGAAGAAAATTAATTATTGAATTAAGCTCGCATTTGTGCAAATTGAATTTCTGTATGTTATATGTATTTTATATGTTTCTATGTGTGCAATAAAGAATAAAAGAACTATCGTGTGATGCGAAGACAAAATGGTAGGTATACTGAAATATTTAATATATATCTTAAATTTTAAATTTTATTATAGTATTGTTATTATGAGATATATACCTTGTGGTTTCCGGATTAAAATAGACCCGTTGGTTGTCATAAGTGGGTATAAAGGGACATAGCCTGTCAAGTGATGAATATGGCAATATCCCTTTACACCCATGGCATGCTAAGTTCTGCTAATAGAAATCCTATGCTCAGCTCGGTTTATGAAAACCTCCATGACGTAGCGGTATAAGTCTCGCTTTGAGTCTAGGACGTCGTGGGTTCGATCCCCACACCGAACAAGAATCTTTGTGTAAATTCTAAGATTTCTTTTCGGATCTCTCGGAAAGCACGTTAAGCCGTTGGTCCTGATTGTTATAACATCATCTAGAAAAACGTATCCCAGGGAACGGATATAAGCATTCCTGCGTCACCAGTCACCACTGCAAAAATCCTCCCTCGGGAGGAGGCCCATGTTCAGCAGTGGACGTTAAACGGGCTGACGATGATGATGTTAAGCAATGGATGTAAACAGGCTGTTATAATAGAATATTAATGAATTGCTTAATTATGTATTTTTACTCTTCTTTCATTTAACCATGTTTTCTTGAGTTTTAATTTTGTTTTATGCCACGCGGCTTAACCCGAGTATGTCCCATTCTTTCAATAAATAATTAGTAAAGTAGACGAATTAATCGGGTCTTCTTCTTTCGTGTCGCTGTTTCAAATTATCGGGTCTTATTCTGACGTAATTATTTTTGTGCTAATGAAATTTCGTCTCATAAAAGCTCTGAAGGAAAAAAATCTATTGTCACTTTTACCTAAAATGTGTATATTTTTCATCACAATTTAAAAATTGATATGAATAAATTTAGACCACCGGCAGGACTCGAACCAGCATCTTAGGTTTAGCCCCTAATGCCTTAACCAATTTGGCTTTGGTGGAACCAACCGTTCATTGAAATTTATGAAACTCTTTTATAAAACATCTCTAAGGGGAACGTTAATTTAGATTTAAATTAAGTGAGTGGTAAACTTTTCCATAAAGTATTAAAAAAAAAGTTAGATAGGTTAAGGTAGGAATTAAATTAAAGAAAAATATGCTTGTTTACTTAAACATTATTCAAAATCATGGCTTATTTTTTTACAGAAATCAAACCTCCGTCTACATCTTCTTCGAAAACATCAAAACACAAGGCCGGAGTAATCGAGATGCGAGCCCTGAGCGCCAAGTTTCACCAAAAACTACAAAAGACAGCTATGAAGGTATCTCAAGGAAGAAAAAGCATCGAAACACAAACATCAAAATCAGAAAAACCAGTTGACAAGAAAACAGAGACTAAATCAGAACGCACAGAAAAGTCTGACAAAGTAGAACTGAAATCTGATAAAGCAGAGTCAAAATCCGAGAAGACAGAAGTGAAATTAGAGAAAAATGATACTAAACTTGACAAACTAGAGCCTAAATCACCAAAATCAGAATTAAACAAATGTGATAAAATTGAGTCCAAACCAACAAGGACTGAGAAATCTCCTGAGCGATTCGAACCTAAATCCGATAAAGTTGAAATCAAGAATAAAAACGACATAAAGTCTGACAAATTGGATTTCAAGTCTGACAAATTAGATCAGAAATATGATAAAATCGATAATAAATCTGATAAGATTGAAATCAAGTCAGAAAAAGGGGAGCCAAAGTCAGAGGTAAGGTATGAAAAATCAGAATCAAAGACAGAAAAAGACAAATCGGACTTAAAAACAGACAAAATCGATAATAAATCAGATAGAGATTCCAAATCGGATAGAACAGAAAAATCTGACAAATCACACTCGCATAAACACCGAGATTCTGACAGACACAGGTCAGACCGCTCTGACAAACACGAACACCGTCGCCGGCACTCATCGTCCCGTCACAAATCGTCGCACCACAAGTCGGATAGGTCTAGAGACCACAAGAAAGAACACAGGAGTTCTGACGACAGGAAGTATGACAAACACAGAGACAGGTCTGACAGTGGCAAAGAAAAAGTGTCAATTGACAGTACGAAGTTACCGCAAGAGGTGATTCACCGACCACCAGATTAGATAAAGTGAATAATAGTGACTTAGTGATGTGTTTTATGAAGGAATTTGAATGTGAGTATAATTTCTAGATTGTAATTTGTCAATGTAATTGTTTTTCTAAGATCTTGATAGACTTTAATAGTGTGATGTCATTATATATCTATTTGCATAATACAGGAAGTTACACACACAATACAATAATTTATTGAATTAAATGTTAATGGTATGGTGCCTTGTTCTATTGTTAAGATGTATGAGTATAATCCAACCTCAAAACATACAAAAATAACGTAACAATATCTATAACTCTCGTATTTTTAACAATATTTTACTCTGTGAGTTTCTTGTGTCATTTTGTGATTTCTATTGCTATGGCAATAAAAAAAGATCCAATGTGAATCTTTTCTTAAATAATTAACTTAAACGAAGTTGGGTTAAATAACTAAAACTGATTTGGATATAGTCGGTATCACTGACGCGGCCGATAATGACGGCAAAGTGTACGTGTAAATTGTACTATCGTTTTCAATACAAAATATGCATCCAAGCATGTGGTGTGGCATTTGCAGGCGCGGCCACATCCTGAATTTTTGGAGGGGGTCACTAATAATATTAAAATATGTCGAGTAAATCAGACTTTATTGCACAATTCACAATTTAATTACACACAAATCTCTGGATGAAAATTTTCATGAACTAAACGTTTCAACCTCTCTTTGATCATGCTCTAAACCGAGTTTCGACATGTACGATGGGGGGGGGGTTTGTCCTTCACAGAGACCGCCTTGCGCCTGGACATGTGTCAGTAGACCCCTCACGTGCCACAACCACAAATCTTTAATGAAGACAAAGTGTTGAGATCTTGCATACGGGATTAAGACTCTTATTATCTTGCATACGGGATTAAGATTCTTAATCCCGTATGCAAGATCTCAACGCTTGAGACTTAGTTTACTTAGCAATGTGAGGTGTCACTTTGATGGTTTCTTTGCCATAGCAGTAGAGAGCACGGCAGTGAGACTACTTACCCGAGTAAAAACTTAAATCCTTGTATTGTTCTTGCATACAACATTAAATCACGCGGGAACAGCTATTTGTTTAAATATACGAAAGTTTTGCATTTTAATTGATATCGAAATAATTTTCTGATGTTGGAAATTTTTAAAAAGAAAAATTATCATATTAGGTACTTGTTCTCAGAGATATGTCTTGATGTAATGACGTCACAGCTATTTTGTCTCAATTGTTGTAAATCAACCTCTGAGCGGATCTCATATTATTATTACTTCAATAAGTTTTGTTTAAGGTTGACAGTTTATGGGTTGGTTGAAATTCGAGCGTTATTGGATATTTATTCGTATAGTTTCGTGGTAACATTTATTGATTACCTAAATACAGGTCGCGTTATAATTTGATGATTTTTTTTATGTTAGGCATTTTGCAAAATGTCTTGGCGTTTTATAAAATAACTTAGTGATCATCTTAAAAATAATGTTTTTACACTTTTTACTTTGCCTTCATCCAATTTATATTTGAAGGGGCCAAAATCACAAATTTGAAAAAAAAAACTGAAAAGTATGCCACACATTTCAAAAATATTCACATTTATAAAAATATTAGAAAATTCAGAGTCCTTCATAAAATTACACCTTTTTTTTAGAATAACTTTGTAAATACTTGTTCTAACAAGTCTCTTAGAGGCTACGGTACGAAAAATATGAGAAAAGATGCGCAGTTTTAGATGTATTTTACAACTATTTTATATATATAAGTTCTTCCAAAAAAACATTATTAAATTATTAACAATTTGGAAATACCAAATTTGTTATCAATTAATAAATTTTGACATTTTGTTTGCATTAAATTTATGGCAAAATTATCCCAGTGTTGCTACAAAATACCAAAGCGTTTTTTCTATGCAACTTATAAATAAATTATTATTTGAATATATTTTTTTATTTTTGTTCAGACAATCTCCAAGATATGAAAAGAATTTGTATTTTTGTTACAATAAAGAATTGGGAAATCAATTCAGAAAGTACTCTGAATTACGAAAAATATTTTTTTACTTGTACGTCATATCGTATTTTTATGTATCGCACATACATATATAATATGCCCATAATGTCATAATATAATTTTGTACATAAAATTATTTTTCAATCACAAAAATATTGCCAGTATAAAAAATAAAATCCGATGTTTGGTTAAAATCTAAAACTGCGTCACGTTTGTGATGCGAAAGTTTTAAACGACGTAAAGAAATATAATAATAAAAGAAGTAAAATTAAACTAAATTATAAGTAAGTAAATATATAAAATTATTCACACATATTTCTAAAATTGCACTAGAAGAGTAAAATTATATATTATTATCCCGATAGCATTAAAGGTTCAGCGCTTACACACGTTCCATAAATTCTGTGACATTTCAAAAGAATGTTGAACTAAAATTTTATTAAGCCAAGATGGTAAGACACATGGTATGTGCTACAGAATTTATAGACCGATTTGTAATAAGTGCGAGACTGCTGTGGTTATTTAAAAGAGATCATTTTTAACGTTATTTTGTGATCACTGAATTAAAATATCTAAAACAAGTCGAGCACGGCCGTATCATATTTTTCTCGAAGCAATTTGCGCTATTTCCGACCCCCGTGTAACTTCATTACCGTTCTAATTTTCAAATATTTGACAAGTAAATAATGTAATATGCTAGGTCTACCCCGCTATGTTTTGTTGCCTTTTTTCTAATAATATGCCCCTGTACGATGAAATAGCTTTCTGCAATTATTTCATACTCAATTTGTTAAAGACCTATTTTTATACTCTTTTTGAACATTGCTCATAGATCTTGTGGAAACAATAAAATTACGGATGTGGACGTCCAACTAATATAAAGCTTTTGTTTTACAAATCTTCTGTAATTTCGTGATTAGTGATTAAGTAACACAATCGTTTTTTTATTAGTATTCGCAAAAGATATAATGAAATAAATAATAGTTAGCATGAAATCGCTGAGCAGCAAAAGTAAAAAGCTAAAAAATCTTATTTAACAGTGATGACAAAATGACAAGTTAGTTATATAATTAAAATTATGTTGTTGAAACTTTTAGCCGCTCAATAGCTTCTTATTTATAAAACAAATATGTATGTTGAAGTCTCAATTTTGTACAAAGAGTATCCTTTAAAACGACGAAAGCTAAGATTTGTTTATAAATGTAATATAAAGTGTTTTCAAAATATAAGTAACTGTTTTAACAGTAAGATAGTATTATATGAAAAAACAATCGAGAATTTTTACTAACTACTTCATTTTGCATGACACATACGTGACTGACGTGTGCCTTGCATTTAAATTGTTCGGCGTGGTTCCAGCAGGATGAGCATTTTATCATGTCTTAAACTGTTAAAATGATTGTATATATTTTAAAAGTATTTTATATATGAATAAAACGGTTTAGTTTGTTCGTCTTAGCTCCCGTCGCATATCATATAATGCTGTTTAAGAATGTGTCCAATGAAAACCCTAATTGTCTGTTACTTAGATGATGACAGTATTATTAATATTTATAGCAAATTATAGTACCTAACTCTTGAATCAATTCAATGCTATGTTTTATAGCAGCAACTTCTGTCAATCACAATGCAAAGTGCAACAAGAATATATGAAATAAATATACTATATTGGTCGCAATATCTCGCTGCACAACAAAAATGCGAGTACAGTGAAGCATATTGCACTCACTCTCACTTATGGGTCATGGTATGCCAACGGGAATATAGGGAAAATTCTGACAGGATGATATGAGGTCAAAAGTAATAGATTTTATCATGTTGTGCTCTAAACTAAATTGTGAGTTGAGTTGCGTATTTGACACTATACAAAATACGTTTGATGGCACCTCGTGCAGCAAGATATTGCGAATAGTATAACAAATAGTGTTATGTATGCCCTGGTGTATTAACTTATTTTTGTTACTAATTCGTCTATACATAATTTTCCTTATCGAATGGTTTGATTACGAATATTAGTTGAAATTTATACTTTCTGTGAAGTTAAAATTATTTTAAATACTTTGTTTTACCCCACTCGTCTCTGACTATTTTAAATTATATGTAATTTTAAAAAGGGCATATGTTGTTTAAGAAAGATACGCTCTTTTTAGAAGTTACAATTTAAATCGGAGATTGTCTTAAAATAAATATGTCTTAATGATTGTTTGGTGGCATGTTTTAATAACATGTACATTTATTTTGCTCAATGGGATGGGAGCTAAAAGTCAAAGTCATATTTATATCGTCATATGTATACTTTTACTTAAACTAAGACTTAAAATCTTACTTTATTAAGAAGAGATAGTTTAAATTCCTTTACTTATTGAACGTCACGCAATAACGGAATGAATGTACGGAATTTATGCCAAGCCTGTAAATCGGTATATATTTTTATTTTGTTATTTAATACTTATTTGAATGATTGTATTTTTGTTTGCTGTGTACAATAAAGTAATCACTGGGGATTCCGTTTTTGAGCTGTATCAATAAAACACATAAAGGTAATGATACAATATTGTATATATTTTCTGTTGTAATATGTTTAGTGTCGAGTGTAAGCTACGTTGGTGCACAGAGCACATTTGCGCTTGTCGAGAATTTGGGTATTCAAAAGGTTAAATGATAGCAATCTTACGAAATAGCATTTTTTAAGCAATTGTAGTCTTTGTTTAGCAGTGGAGTCGTATATGAATGCTTTGACTTTTAGACTTCTTACATAAATTAAAAATATAAATTCAAGCTGAGAAATGTTTGTCGCATTAAGAGCTTAAAAAATGTTTCGTGATAACCTTAATAAATAAGATTATTTAATTTTTATGTACCTGAAAGGTAAAAAGGTAACATAATTTAATACCTTGACACACAGACAAATACAATGAATATATTATTATGTATATTAATTTGTCTGTCTGTTGATTTATTAAGTTCAATTAAAATATTAAATCTCGACATCAGAACTATTTGGTTGTTAGTGTCATATTAATTTAATGCCACAACTTGTCAAACGCCTTTACCCTCGAGAAGTATCTACAAAAGGTGATTTAATCTTGGAAATATGAAAAAATCTAAAATGCTTATAGTTTTTGTTACCATTAAGATTTAATTTTTTGACAAAAAAGTGAAAATCGTAATGATAAAAAATACTAAAGTTATTGATATGAAAATAACACCAACAATCATTTAAAATAACATTGATGTATCAATAAAATATTATTTGGCGCAATTTTTTTTGTCCCATAAATTTATTGTTGATTTTTTTAAATTAAAATAATAAAAAAGCTATAAGAACATATTGTGAATTTAATTTTTTGATTTTACTTTGCGAACTTGTGTACATTTTGTATATTTTATACTGTGTAGGTTAATTGCTATTGTGGATGCCTCTTTTTTACAATTTGTAATGAATTTAAGGATTAAACTGACAGTGGTATGCACGAACAATACTTGGTTTTAAGTATTATTCAGTATGTAGTGTCTAACAGTCATGGTCTCTATTGCTATTGTAATAGAAATCATCAAAGTGACACCTGACATTCTCAAGTAAACTCATAGCCCTATTTTTCAGAACTCCTACTAACCATCGCTAGAAGATTCACAATCTTACAGCTCAGAAGCATTAAGTCGGATGTGCCATTATGCGTCAGAATCATTCGTCATATGTGCCTTTATCGTAAACGTTTAAGGCCAAATGCTTCTAAAGTTTAATATTACATGCGTCCTTATTCTTCTGAGGTCTGAAATTAGTAAACGTTTTCCCCATTTCGCGTCTGCCATTAATAAAAAGAAGAAGACTTAAGTATTGTTCTTGCATACGCGATGGAGAAGGCTAAACTAACCTAAACATAGATGTCGCTTGGCGCCTTCGAAGTTTGACAGTGACAGTTGAAAAACCAACATGGCCGCTAATATAATTGCCTTATTTTTCTGATCGTCTAGTTCTTGACGTTGGCTGAACTTAAATATCTCATGTCATCTCTCCTTATAGTCCATTGAAATGTTGATGGGACATCTGTTAGGGGTCAATAGAAGCTTAGCCCTAAGTTTGTGGGGTTAAGCTTCTATGGACCCCACAAACTTGGGGTTAAGCTAGCTATAGCTATAGCTATATTGAGCACCCACACATGTCCCAAAAATAAATTGCGTCCCCTAAGAAATGCAATATTCGGTCCTTAAATTGTAACATTTCAATGGACTACTATAATTATATGACTATGTATTCTTATAATAAGTGGCGATGGTCCACTTATGGGTAAATGTACCTAAAATATTTGTTACTTATAAAATACGCATAATATTATTTAAATAACTTGCAGAGTTTATATTGAAAAATAGAAATTGTTTCCAATTGATTTGTATAAAAATATATTTTTGGTTACATTTTCCCATAAGTGCGTGCATTTTTATGAGGACTTTGATTTGAAAATTAAGGGTCCGCATTATCCAAAAGACAATTAATATAATTGCCAACATATTGTATTTTTTTTAAATTGGCAAATTTAAAACAAGAGAAACGGCTAAAACTCATATCTTAAGAGTTTTCATATAACAAATATACGTGGAATTTAGTTAGTTTCGAATTTTAAATGTTTAAAAGAGAATTTTGTCCCTAGCGAGTGAATAAGCGAAAAGTGAACTTCAGAAATGACACTAATTTCTTGCCTTAACCTGACGTCACACGGATATCAATTTTAATGTCACAGCCCCGGTAGATGGCGTTGATATATGTAACGTGTAATGGCAGATTTTCAGCCATTTTGTATGAACGTTTTTGGCTCTTTGTGGCAGACGAGATGAAGGTCTCAAGTCTATGCTACAGACAAATGTGATTGATAAATATTTAACATATTTATGTTTAGGTGGTTAATTTATTGTTTCACGTTCCCTATATTTTTTTGAAAATAATAATTAGATAATAAATAGATTTGGTTGTTTTATTAAAATGCCTGTATTGTTCCTAATAATTTCCCAAATACATTAACTTTACACATCAAATATTATCATTATCCTATATAACGTCCAGTGCTAAACATGGACATGGAGTTTTGCCGTAGTTACCATCATCGGTAGTCGGGCTGGTGACAGCAGTATTATGTATTGAGCCTATATACATAGATAAACTCAACTGCCTGTTAACCACTTGCCCTACAGGCTAATCACGCAACGATATTAATATGACTTTGATAAATATGTATGTCAATTTATTAATATAATAGACATATACATAAAAATCTTACGCTTTTTTGTGACGCAATAAATAAAACAATTTTATGGATAAGCAATTACAATTGAATGAAAAAAAATATTATGTACCTCTTTTCTTTAAATATATTATACAATGTGCTATTACTCTTTTATTTCTTTTTGTTACTCTATGCAGATCGTTGTAACACTGCCATGCATTCCCACGTTTGCAGTGTGCCTTATAATGGCCCATATCACCAAATCCGGTGGAACAAATTCTATAATGGAAGTTAGTTCATAAAATTGTTTTATTTATTGCGTTAATCACTTTAAATAAGTTTGGGATTCCCAACAAGTGGCGCCTGCTTATAAAATAATATTAATGTATTTGATTTCAAATTTGCTCATTTAATTCTACAGGCGTTTAGGCATCAAAATAGTAAATTGATAATAACTTTTTATCCTTAAAAGCTATGACGCCCATAACGATGTACATGAAGGTAGCAATCTAGTAGCAACTATTGGTTAAAAAAAACTCGATTCTTTTGCGCAGTTTATCCTCACTGGATAGGTGACAGCCATCCTGACATCAGGATGACTGGTCACCTTAAAAAGTAGTTTATTTAAAGTAATTCGGGGGTAGCAGTTATCTGACGATTAGTAGCAACTAGAAGCAACTAGGTAGCAACTTTCTATAATTATTTCGATGTAAAATATGGGTAGTGACCGTCCATTCTGATGGACACGATTTGATCTGTAATATAATATGGCTAAAACTCATTTTCGTAAAGTTACACATTTGGTTTTGTGTCACTATTAAATTGATACAGCGATATGAGATACCAATGAAGTAGGTAGGTATATTGCGCAGCTTAGACACAACTAATAGGGTATAAAATACTTTTTTTAAATCGATCTTCAAAAACATTGCATTTACCCAAATAAATAGTACTTAAATATTGCAAAGATTATTCCAAAGACTTTCACAAAACGAATTACCGTACATCGACTTCATTTTGAAAAGTTATCGCTATACACTAGTCGGTGGAACTAGGATTTCAACACATATTTTTTTATAAAAAGTCGACATTCAGGAAAAAAAATTCCTTTGTTTTAGAGGGCTTTATATCATAAAATATTTACTAAAAAAATTATGCTTACACTCATTTAATTTTTTATATTAAAATGTTAGTTAAACAGGCAGAAAGTAAAACACATTTTTTATTAAATAAACTTTCAAAGGATGGGAAAATGAAACAAACATTTAATTTTGTTCTTTATTACAGTCGAATAATATAAAAAATCGGCAAAACTTTTAAGTACAAACAAATAAATATACATAGAATTTAATACTTCAGTCACATAATAAAATTATCTAAAATACTTATAAAAGTGTTTCCTATGATAAACTTTTGATATGATAGAAATAAATTTTAAATTAAAATATTGAGATTGAGATTATAAGAAATTCGAGATGGCACAGAGAGATAAATTACAATAATTATTATTAATCTGTGGCAAGATTAGGACGCAAAGTTACCAGATCAAAAAATATAATTCTGGCAACATTTAACTTATTATCGAAGGTATTATTTTTGAATAATAAAATTCGTATAAATAAGTGTAGGTACTATGATAAAGAAATACTCATAGCAAAAGATATATTAGTCTATATCTTGTTGAGTGATTTCTACGTTCTCTCTTAAATTGATGACTCGTGTGACTTAAACTAAATATTATTTTTCATAATTAACTACTAATGAGTTTAATGATCATGAAAGTAAATAATGCACAATACTGTTAATAATTTCCTTTTTTAAAACAACCAATGAAGTAAAATTATTCTAAATCAACGACTTATTTATTATATTTTTTTTGTAATATATACTTTTTCTCCATAACGCACTTTTTAAGGCACTTTGCTTTTTTTTATTAAAAATGCATTCGTTATCAGTCCTGTTACCGAAAGTAAATAAATATTTAACTAAACTAATAATTGTCAAACGATAAAGGTTACAACCCCTTAAGCCAGGAATGTACTAGGGTAAAATGTCCTACCAAGTCGCCGGCAAAGTCGGATGTTGCTATGTGGTCGAACGAAGTAGATGTCTATCAACTTCGCCTGACACGTACCGTTGCTCTTTAGCAGCGTTATGTATGTACGTAACGCTGATTAAATTGGAAATCTATTATATATTATATAGTGGACGTCTTACGGCTGAAATGATGATGATGATCATGTAACTAAAACTCACTATCGTAAAGTTACACAAGCTTTTGTGTCACTATAACTATAATAAAGATAAATTGCGTAATATCGTCACATTTGTTTTGCCCTCATCCCGCTTGACATGTTGGCATATGCCGTGGGACATTTATTACCTAGTATATGCCTGACTTTATTCTAGATTACAATAAACTCGGATGGTAGGTTATAATATAGACTTTACAACTTTAAGTTATGGTTAATATTGCTTTGGTTGATTGTTGTTGACTCGATCAACGGTCACTGTAAATAAAAAAACATATTAATACAACAAGTCATATCGATTTTATTTAGTAGAATCAAATAATTGGTGAAGTCACCCTTAAAAAATCATGGCTAACGTATGAAAATTGAATTATTATTTACAATATCATCGTACTTTGTTATATCATCAATAGTTTCCGCAGCGTATTTGGCGAAACATATTTTATTACTAATTTTAATTTTATCATGACAGATTTTGTATGTAACCCATATTTTTTTCTAGTAATAAACAGTCTATGTAACAGAATTTTTGAAATCGTTCTAGTATGTTTTGAGTTTATTTGTAAGATCATAAAAAAATACATACGGTCAATAATATAAGACTAACTTACCACAAATCTATTCACTTTAGGCACGAACGCTTTCGACACGGTCGTAGTTTGTACGTTCATGCTTTCAAACTTCTGACGTAAGCTGAAACAAAATAATAATAACATATTTACTATTTTTTTTATGAATACCTACTTATAAAAATTTTATGACAACCTCCGTAGCGTAGCGGTATTTGGCTCACTTTAAATCTCGGAGGTCGTGGGTTCGATCCCCACGCCAGACAGAAAATCTTTGTGTAAATTCTAAGATTTCTTTCCGGGTCTGGTTGGTTGAGGGACTACCCTCGTATCGGTCGTGATTGTTATAACATTATCTAAAATAATCGTATACCAAGGAACTGGCAGCAGCGTTTCTTGTGTGGTACAACATAATACTGCGGTCACCAACCCGCCTGCTAAGCGTGGTGACTATGGCAACTACCCTCTTTCGGGAGGAGGCCCATGTTCATGGACGTTATACAGGCTGATGATGATGAATACCTACTTGACCTAGCCTCCTAGCTTGCCAATCATCTGATATGATGAGGCCCATTTTCAGCAGTAAACGGGCTACTTAAGAAGTATTCGTAATATTGGTTACCTCTTGGCAGTTTCGAGCTGTGACTCTCCCTCATCGTCCTCCTGCTGTCGGTCGATAACCACGGCGGAGGGGGAGCGCTGGGGCTCCGACTCCGACCAGTTCTCGAAACGATCGCGGAAGCTCTTTGTACGAGCCAGTTGTTGGGCCTGACGACCAAAATAAATAAAATCACATTTTAGTAAAGAAAGTAAGTTTAAAACTAAAATTATGATAAGTGAGTTTTTTTATTCATGTAGTTAGCTGCGAGGCTTTTGCTACTTTACCGGACATAAAGACGAGCAGGGCTACAAAATTATTCAATGTTTAAAAACTACGAACCACTTTAGAGGTGATCTCGTAGACGCAAAGTCCAAGAGGCGAAATGTAAGTAAATCGACAGTTGCACAAAATACCCCTAAAACTTAGTCAGTCAAAGCAAGAATGGGCGGTCGATGGAAGCAATAAACTTATTTATTATTTTTACTGTATTTGTCACCCTGCCGTTTGTTTTGAAAAGTGTTCTTGTTTTTTTTTCCATTTATGTATGTTTGTGTGTATGGTGTCCGTGTTTTAGGGTTGCGTATTTTTGAACTTACGTTTACTGATTTTTTTTGTGTCTTTTCAATAAATGTTCTCTTTTCTCCATTTAAATTAATTACAAAAACAGGCCAAACGCACCTGTTTCAAAGCCTCATCCCTCTCTCTGGCCTCGAGATAGGTCCTACGCCTCTCATCCTCGCTATCCTCCTCATCATACTCCTCCTCTGAGGAGTACTCTTCAGAAGAACTCTCTCCTGTGTGACGGTTATTCTCCCCGGGAGGAGGGGGGGTGAACCTCTTCAGGGGTTTGGGTCCTGAAAAGTAAAAATAGATACTTTAAAAGACATTTAGGTTATATGCGAGTCAGACTCACACACAAAGGACATTAAACACAAAATTATTTCAAGATTTTGAAATAAAGAACAATATTTTTTTATAATTATAATCATTTATTTGCAGGAATATACAAGTTTTAAAATACATTTGCAGGTGGTTTAGCATACAAAGTGACATATATTCCGCCTGCTAGACAAGGCATATAGTCCTTTTCCCAACAGAAATACTCTTAGAATGTGTAAAATGTTTTTTCCAATGGCCATTTCTTCAATTGTTTTTGGAACTCAAAATAAGGTAATGATTGAATATTCTTGGGCAAAGCATTATTAATCTTTTTACACATAGAATATGACAAAACAAAACAAACTGTTGACAACTTGAGTATGGCTGATGCACAGAAATTCTGTGTGGTTTCCGGCTTAGAATTTGCCACTTCTTGTCTTCCCATGGGTGTCGTATAGGCGACTAAGGGACATACACCTGATGGATTGGCCGCACCATCTATCAGCTCAAGGTTATCTTAATCAGCAGCCTTTATTTATTTGTTTTTTTTTCCGAGGAGAAATGCTTTTACGCATTCCTACCGCCGCTGCGATATGTGGGACTCGCCCTCTACATAGCGTGGTATGCTAACTCATACCACGAGGAGAGGACCCTACACCACTAAAATCTCCCGGATACTCCTCCGATCCGCCGTTGCAATCTGGCCAATCAGTATTACGCCTGCCAATCATGGTGATAGTGACAATATCCCTCAACGACCCTGGTTTGCCAAGGTCTGCTGATGAGGAGACCCATGTTTAACAGTGAACGTGAACAACTCTCAGATTACTCTTTTTTAATTGTACCGTTATTCTCGCAAAGCAGCGAATTAGGTCTCTTCCCAAGGGATGGTTTTGTTAAAGACACCACGCAGTATCATGTTTCAACATACAAGGTAACGCTGTTGCCCGTTCCGTTGCTTTCTTTTTGTTTTTACATTGTATTTCTGATAAGTACAAGGTTATGTAAATACCTATACCCAACTAACCAGAGCCGAAGATTTTTTATCTGGCGTGGGGATCGAGCCCACGAGTTCCAAGATTGAAAGGTAGCCTGGGGAGTATACCTATCTGGTCGTCGGGCTTGTTCTGCTGGTGCTCGAGCTGCCGGAACACGTTGATCATGCGCTGCGCCGTGTGCCTGGCGGCGGCCACGCCGGTGTCCGCGCCCCCCTCGCCCCCCTCCTCGCGCACCACGGTGGGCTCGCGGTAGATGTCCGGGGACGGGGACTTCGGACGCTGGGGGAGGTACGCTTTGTTTTAATATTTTACTAACTTCCTTTTTAGGGTTCCGTAGCCAAATGGCAAAAAACGGAACCCTTATAGATTCGTCATGTCTGTCTGTCTGTCTGTCTGTCTGTCCGTCCGTATGTCACAGCCACTTTTTTCCGAAACTATATGAACTATAATGGCGAAACTTGGTTAGTAGATGTATTTTGTGAACCGCATTAAGATTTTCAAACAAAAATATAAAAAAAAAAAAATTGTGGTTCCCCATACATAGAACTGAAACTCAAAAAAATTTTTATTCATCGAACCTATTCGTGTGGGGTATCTATGAATAGATCTTCAAAAATGATGTTGAGGTTTCTAATGTCATTTTTTTCTAAACTAAATAGTTTGCGCGAGAGACACTTCCAAAGTGGTAAAATGTGTCCCCCCCCCCCCCTGTATCTTCTAAAATAAGAGAATGATAAATCTAAAAAAAATATATGATGTACATAACCATGCAAACTTCCACTGAAAATTGGTTTGAACGAGATCAAGTAAGTAGTTTTTTTTAATACGTCATAAACCGTAAACCGCAATTTACCTTTCATTCAATCAACTATTATTAACATCGATCAGAGTTACAACGAGCTACAAGAACGTTTATACTATGTTACTTGTTGTATTCTTGATATCAAAACCGGCCAAGTGCGAGTCGGACTCTCGCACGAAGGGTTCCGTACCTACTAGTTGCAAGTGCCTTCCTTTTTTTTGTAGGCACTTGCAACTAGTAGGTACGGAACCCTTCGTGCGAGAGTCCACCTCGCACTTGGCCGGTTTTTTTATAACTTTCTTTGTGTGTTAAAACCACTGTTGTAACACACAAGGAAACGCTGCTGCCCGTTCCTTGATATACGATTATTATAACAATCGGGACCAACGGCTTAACGGCTTAACGAGCGTTCCGAGGCACGAAGGGTAGTCCCTCAACCAACCAGACCCATAAAAGATCTTAGAATTTACACAAAGATTTTCTGTTCGGCGTGGGGATCGAACCCACTACCTCCAAGATTTAAAGCGAGCCAAATACCGCTAAGCTACGGAGGTTGTAGCACGTAATACAAGAATATGAAGAACGTGAAAACTTCTTATTCAATATAGCCTATAACTTTCACGTCGGTAGTGCAATGGGTGGGGTTCGAACCGGCGACCTCAAGATCACAAGTTCGACGCCCTAGCCATTGGGCTACGGCCGGTTCAATCTAAGATCGGGGTTTTATCAACGGATAACATAGATTTCTAGTGGTGATTTTTTTTAAATCAATCCAGTAGTTCTGCAGCCTATGGGACATACATACATACATACATTCACGCCTCTTTCCCATAGTGATAGGCAGGGGCGGCTTTAGGGGGGGGGGCGAACAGGGCAATCGCCCGGGGCCTCGCTCTTGCAGGGGCCTCGCGTCAAGCAAATTTAAAAAGAATACAGATTTTTTAAACTATTTTTTTTAAGCCTTTGATTTTGATTCTTAATTCATTTAGGTTATATAACATAACGGTAAATTAAAATAAAGTTAGATAACTAATTCATTCATTCGAATCTTAATTGATAATTTCATTTTGTAGAACTTGAATATCGCGCCTCGAAACACTAATTGAAGATCGGTTTTTTAAACGCATAGCACTCGGGACTAGTATTGTAACTAAACAGTTATTTGTTTTTATGTTTTATTTTATTATTATTAGGTTGGGGAAAAAGTCTTTTCGCATTATAGTATGTCTGAACTTGTTATAAAATCTCTTTGGCTATACTATTTGTATCTGGCTGGTTTTGGTATCATTGAAAGTTTAAATTTTAAAGAACATAATTCCAAATTTAAATTAGGAAAATGTGTGATTTTAATTTGTTTTTTGTACTGTCAATTTCTTCATTAGATTCACTCATCTGAGTGAATCTAATGAAGAAATTCGATACATTTTAAAAGTTTATTACAAAAAAGGTAAAAATGCAACGCAAGCCGCGAAAAACATTTGCGATGCTTATGGACCTAGAGCAGTGTCTGTGAGAGTAGCACAAATTTGGTTTAAGCATTTTCAATCCGGAAATTTTGATGTCAAAGATGCACGTCGCTCTGGTCGCCCTATTACGGATAAAATGGATGCCATTTTTGTAAAAGTGGAGCAAGATCGGCATGTCAGTAGTTACGACGTAGCTGAAGAACTGGGAATAGACCACAAAACAGTTTTGGCGCATTTGAAAAAAACTAGGTACACAAAAAAGCTCGATATTTGGGTACCTCACGAGCTCACTGAAAGAAACCTAATGAACCGTGTACTCTTTTGTGATTCTTTATAACGACGTAATGAAACCGAACCATTTTTGAAGAAGCTGATAACTGGTGATGAAAAGTTGATCATGTACGACAAGAACATGCGACAAAGGTCGTGGTGAAAGGCCGGTCAGGCTTCACAGACTGTGGCAAAACCCGGGTTAACTCGCAACAAGGTGATGCTGTGTGTGGTGGGATTGGAAGTGCATTATTCATTATAAGCTGTTAACCACCAGGCAGGACCATCGATTCTGAACTACTGCGAACAACTGATGAGATTGAAGCAAGAAGTTGAGAGAAAGCGGCCGGAATTAATCAACAGAAGGGGTGTGGTTTTTTATCATGATAACGCTAGACCTCACACATCTTTAGTCACTCAGCAAAAATTAAGAGAGTTTGGCTGGGAGGTGTTAATGCATCGACCGTATAGTTTTGACCTTGCACCTTCAGATTTCCACCCGTTTAGGTATCTTCAGAATTATTCATTAGGCAGTTTCAGGTTAACATCACGAGAGGATTTTGATCAGAAGTCTCAAAAATTATATAGTAATGGTATCATGTCATATAAGATGGCAAAAAGTTATCGAACAAAATGGTACCTACATACTTTAGTTAAATGTAAATAAACTATATTAAAAAATGTTTTGAATTTTCTTAAAAAATACGAAGAAACTTTTTCCCCGACCTTTTATTTCAATTAGGTCAATTTTACTCCAATCAAACTTGTTGTAAGTTTAATCTCTGTAAAATTGAGGGGGCGACTGTAGCGGAACGTATGTAATAATTATATATAATAATAATTGTTTTATTTAGTCAAATTTAAAATTAGAGAGTTTCAGGGGGAACTCGAGAAATCGAGATAACACCGTCGTAAAACAGTCTAATACGTCCTTATCTATATTAATATTTTCAAGTGAAGGAGTGTGTCATTGGAAGCACTTGGATGAGTACCTAAAGTCTCACGAATCTAGTCGACAGCACAAATATTGTATGCTGAAATGGTTTAAAAAGCTGTTCCACTATTGACTCGTTGGCTCAGTCACAAATTGAACAAGAAAGGCAACGTTGGAGAGATATTTTAGAACAATTGCTAGCAATTGTAAATTTTTTATCATCTCACAATTTGGCCTTCAGGGGTCATAGAGAAAAGTTAATATCTGACTCAGGTTCGAGTGAGACAAGCGGCAACTTTATAGATTTAGTAAAGTTAATAGCCCGATTTGATCCCGTGCTGAGACTTCACTTAAAACAAATAAAAGATAAAACGAATAATGAGCTGATACAATTAATGGCAAGTCACGTGAAAACTGAAATTGTTGAAAAAATAAATATTACTCTATAATTCTTGATTGTACTCGCGACGTTTCTCGTGATGAGCAACTATCAATATTATAAGATATTTTAATACAAAAACAGCTGAAATTGAAGAACATTTTTTTGGTTTCATAGCCGTCGAAAAAACCACAGCTGAGAGTTTGACTAATTATATAATCACAGAATTAGTTAGGCATATCATTGCAAAACTGCAGAGGCTAAGGATATGTTAATGGTGCCAATATGCGTGGTGAAAAAAGTGGTGTCCAAAAAAAAAAACGTATTATTGAAATTAATCCACTTGCTTATTTCTTACCTTGTGGGAGTCATAGCTAGAATCTCATCCTAGGAGATGCAGCATAGTCTTGTGTCCAAGCAAAAACTTTTTTTGGTTTGCTACAAAGGTTGTACAAACCAAAAAAAAAAAAGCATTCTGTTTGCCGGCTCAAGTCAGAGGTGGGCTATTTTAAATGCTCACGTAAAATCCTTATCGCTAAAACCACTTTTTGAAACTAGATGGGAGTGCAGAATAGCATCGGTGAAGGCCGTTAAATACCAACTAAGCGATATACGTGATGATTTAAAGGATTTATCAGAAAATACAACAGATTGCCAGTTGGTCAGTAAATGCCATTCTATAGAAAAGGAAATAACTACCTACGAATTTGTACCTACCTAGTTTCACTTGTCATATGGTATGACATTTTTACAAAGATAGAAGACAGTAAAATGTGGCAAAGCGAAAACATGCATTTAGATGTGGCTATACATCACCTAGACGCATTCACAAATTGGCTCGATAATTATCGATAAAAAAATTAACTGAAGTTTAAGTTTAAATATTTTAAAACTCAAATTTTATTTATTTGTATAACCTACCAAACAATCAGAGATACTTTCGCATCACATAGGTACTTTTCCGTAGGACATAGGGCCTCGCAAGAACCTGACGCCCGGAGCCTCGCAATGGGTAAGCCTATCACTGATAGGCATATACCACTTCCTTCCACTTGCTACGATCTTCACATACTACTTCCGTCTCTTTTACATTTATTAATCTCCTCATGCATGTCCTTCAGTATATGGTATTATAACTTTGCCTTTCTTAAGGACATACCCGATTTGAAATTGGGACGTCCGCTTTGGTCTTACCCTTCCAAAAGAATAATGCATCGTACAAAAATTAATGCACCGGTTGCTCAATGGTAACGGCAGTGGCTTCTGAGACTATGTTCTGAGTTCGATTCCAATTCGGTACAATTATTGTGTGAACTACGAATAGTTTTGGTAAAGTCCCCCGACAATTTATTTATCTAGTGCTGGAGTTGTATTTTTCTTTGGGATCACTCGTGCGTCTGTCTGTCTGTTCGTCTGTGGTTGCCAATTTGCTCTTAATCTACTGGACCAAATCCAGTGAAATTAAGAAGTATAGTGTAATCTATTGACTTAAACCCAGATATACAAAGTAAATATATATTTTGTTAATATAATTATTTTACCTGTGTCTGTCTAGGCGGTGTCATGCGGAACTCCTTGCGTTTTGTCTCCGGCTTGTACGTCTCGAAGAACTTGAACCGATCCGATATGTCTGATGTCTCGATCTTAACGTCTTCCAGCTTGTCGGCTGAACGGACTACGTCTTTAGGGACGAAGGGCTGTGGAACAAAGATAATTTATAAGTTAAATTTACTAGCGCCTTCGTAAAATAGGAAAATAACAGCCTATATACAAGTGAAAGTCCCCTCAAAATAAATCCAGCCGTTACTAAGAATAGCCGGAACAAGCAAATAGACAAATTTCATTTTTGTTGTGTTTGTTATTAGCACCTACCCTATATACATACATATGCATTTAGTAAATTAATGTAAATAGAATTTTCGAGGCACGGAGGGTAGTCCCTCAACCGACTTAACTTGGAAATAAACCTAAGATTAAACAAAGATTTCTTCTCAGGTGTGGGGTACGAACCCAGGACCTGAGACTTAAAGCGAGTCTTAAATCGCTACACCAAATGTTTTACACTTCCAAACGCTCAATTTCAATTAATAATGAATACTTACAATCTCTTTGCGTTTAGGCACGTCTTGAGGGGGCGGGGAAGTGGGCGGCACGCTCTTGGCATTCGCGTCTAGCTCCAGGAATATTGAACGTGATTTCTTGCCTATGCCTGCAGAATAATTAAAAAAAAGTTAATCCTACTAATATTATAAACGCGAAAGTTTATAAGTATGGATGGATGGATGGATAGATGTTTGTTACTCTTTCACGCAATAACTACTGAATGGATTTGGCTGAAAGTTTGCACGCGGATAGTTCATAAGCTGGATTAACATATAGTCTAAAAAAATCTGGAAATAAAATGTCTAGAAACGTTCCACGTTCCGACCCACTGGAGCAGAGTGACGCGGGAAAAACCGCGGGGCGCAGCTAGTAAAGCTATATAAATAGGTATATTTTTTGTGGAGTTTCCAGCAGGTGGTATATTCTCTTGTCTTCGCATGGATGGACAGCAGCATCTACCACCGTACTGCGATCACCGAGCCGCCTGCCAATCGTGGTGACTATGGCAAATACCCTCCCTCGGGAGGAGGCCCATGATCAGCAGTGGACGTTGTACGGGCTGATGATGATGATGAAACGCTTCGGCCGATTGTTTTCGGGCTAGCTTTTTCTAACCAACTTTTTTAAGCTAAGCGTGGTAATCACTACATAGTATAAAACAAAGTCGCTTTCTCTGTCCCTATATCCCTATGTATGCTTAAATCTTTAAAACTACGCAACGGATTTTGATGCGGATATTTTTAATAGATAGAGTGATTCAAGAGGGAGGTTTATATGTATAATACATCAGCATTGTACCCGTGCGGAGCCGGAGCGGGTCGCTAGTAATGTATGTATTCCTCAACGACCCTGGGTTGCCAAGGTCTGTTAAGAGAAGGCCCATGTTCAGCAGTGGAAGTAAACCAGCTCATAATAAGGATAATTTTTATCATACACAAAAAAATAATGAGTTTAAGGCAGAAAATAAAACAATGGGAGCGAACCAGACGAATATACCTTGCACCTGAGCATTTCAAATTGAATAGCACGAGAAGGAAATAAAACAATACGAACGTTAGAAAAAGGAGGAATGCTAGTCCATACTTGAATTATTAGAAGAAGATCGTAAGAGACATTTAGTGCTGATTTAAATTATGTTTTATATTCTTTAAAATAGAGCTCACTTTACCAAAAATATAAAAATACCTTCATTAAACAGGGCTCTGTCATCGATCTCTCTGCTCTTGGGCGGTTGGTTCTCGTCGTTAAAAACTTCTCCGTTTTCAAACCGCTCTTTGATGGCGCGCGCTTTTTCAACGTTCAAGTCCAGATCACGGGAGATTTTATCGGCTGATATGACACCTGTAGAAGAAATGTAACCGCTTTTAATCTATATACTCAAATTATTAAGTAACGGCCGTAGCACAATGGCTAAGGTGTTGAACTTGCGACCATGTGGTCGCCGGTTCGATCCCCACCCATTGCACTACCGACGTGAGCCCACACGTTACACATAGAATAGACTCTATTCTAAGCCGGAAACCACACGGCAATCATAATAATAAAATCTTTTTATATGTAGACATAACAATTATACACTATACATACCTAATATAATTAAATGAAATTTAATTCGCTATCCAACGTCAAAAAAGCACCAGTGCAATATGATATATTATTGCTCTGGTCACACTAAAATAAAAGCAACTTCAATGACTAACCTTGTTCACTCTGAAGTACTGACTGTTCGTACATTTCCTTGATCTTAGCCTGCTTGCCCTGTGGAAGCAAAAAAGTCATATAGTTAGTATATAGTTAGTATATAAAGTATAGAGTTGAAGTACACAATAAGTTAATCGTACTACAAGCTGGCGCCCGCGAATTTGTGCGCGTGGCGTTTGTTATTTCTTCAGTTTTTATAACTATCCCACCATTAATTCTCCGTGAGTAAAAGTATTTAAATTGTTGATCATGGTTGTACGGTACCACCATGCAAAATTTCATTTAAAAATCGATGCAACGGTTTCGGAGATTAACCCGTACAAGCAGACAAACAGATAAAGAAACAAAAAAATAAATAAAAAAATCTGGATGTGTTCTATTTTACTTCTAACATCCCCCTGACGGTTTTGGTTCTATGTACTTACAGACATTCGAACTCTACAGTTTTATTATGCATATATATAAAGCTGAAGGGTAAGTTTGTTTGATTTGATTCATGATAATTAATGAGGGTTGTCACACATCAGTGGACCGAGTTTGCTATTTTTTTAAGTATTGTGCCACCGTAGTACCGTCATGATATCATTATGCCAAAAACGGTAATCTACTAATCTCACTATGGTGTCGGAGCTGGAATGACAGTCGGTGTTGCTACCGCAGAAAAAGGCCGTCCACAGAAGTAGCAGGGGAGATGGTGAGGGAGATTGTAATGTTTATTTAGGCGATTTCAAAACTTATAAATGTATCATTTGTTTTTATATTCAACTACGCTAATGTCATAGTGGCGTCATAGTGACACCATTATGACGTCATTTGGATTAGTAGATTACCAAATGGGAAAAAATCGACCATAGAACTGTCATTGTAAGTTCATGAATACGCCATTACGATAGTAGTCTTGGGGCCCTGGAGGCAACCTTAAGCTTACACCGAAAATGCTAGATTTGTTTTTATCCTAATAATAATAATAGTTATAACTAAGCGGCCAGGCCGACGCCCTGGCCGCTTAGTTATAACTAATAAGTTAATTGAATTGAATATTTCAGGAGATCCCGCGGTACCATATTGGACGTGGGTGACGTCGGGGGGCCGGATTGCTCATGCGTAACCGGCCCCCGCCGGGATCGAAGGAGTAATCTGTCCTCGTGGTATGAGTTTAGCATACCACGCTATGGAGAAGGCAAGTCCTACATATCCCATCGCCAGCGCGACAATACGCTGCAGCGGCGTTAGGAATGAGCAAATGAATTTACCCCCGGCCAAAAAAAAAAAGAAAAGAAGGCCGTCGGACTCGTGATCTTGATTAGCGCGTTCAAACAAACAATTCAGCTTTATATATTTCGTAGGGTGACATTATCGCTGTGCGATAAAACCCTTAAAAATAAAGAAAAAAAAAAATATTTCGTTTAAGATGTATTCTCACCATGAACAGTCTGCTTCTGATGTTCTGTATCTCTTGCTTCCTCTCGCGGTGTCGCTCGGTGGACGAGTGCTGGCCGGTCTCGAACTTGCCGACTATCTCGCTCATGTTACAGAAGGACACGGGCTGTTCGCGGCTGGCTGTGTGCTTGTACGACTTTCTGAGAACTGAGTCTTCATCTGCAAAAAAAAAGGTAGAACATAGGGTTAGTAATTTCAATGAGATTCTCGACTGGGAAAGTACCTCCACATTATAGATACCACATCCAAAGAACATTATTGATTGATATTGTGTTTCTGTGCGAAAGGAAGGGCATCAAAGTTCGCAGGGGAAGGAAAAAGGGCTGGTCCTGTATCTGTCCTTGTATTTGGACCCTATTATGTACGAAGAGGGACTGTACTGAAACAGTCAAGTTATAAGCACACTGTTTTTATTCATAAAAATAAACAAGAGAATGCCGTGAGTGTTCTATCTTTAAATATTGGCCAAGGCTTTCCATATAGAGCCAACCAGCCAGTCACATATATTAAAGACCCCTAATGCCACTTAATGAATACAAAAAAAAAAAAACAATAAGAAAAATTGTATAACAGGAAGCGTTTCCCTGTGTATGTTATTTCATCAATGAAATGAAAAGTTTATTGATAATGTAGACGAACTTATCGTACATAAAGTCAAAAAAAAATCTTGACTAATTAATTATTATACATTTCAACAGTAATGGTAATAAATAAAATTAAAATCTACCAATGTGGCATGTGATAGTTGCGTATTATAAATATAATTAGAATCAACCAGCGCGGGCTGGGATCAGGTCAGAAGCATAGAACGAGTCGCGAACCTCGCCTTGCGACGTCGACCGGACCCTATCCTAGCTTCCTACGAGTCGTTCTCTATCTACATACGTTGTGACACCCGGAGAAGAAAAACTCCGAGCCTCCATAATACAGCGGTTACCAACCCGCATGCCAAGTGTGGTTACTGTGGTAAAATCCCATGTTCAGCAGTAGTCGTTGATGATGATGAAGTATTAAAATTATTACTAAAATCTGAAATAAGTAGCCCTTTTTGTTTATTCTGGATAGACAAATCCCGAACATCCTACTAATATTATTATAAACGCGAAAGATTGTAAGTATGGATGGATGGATGGATGGATATTTGTTACTCTTTCACGCCAAAACTACTGAACGGAATTGGCTGAAATTTTGCACCGGCATAGGTTATACGCTGGATTAACATATAGGCTACAAAACATCACTTTCCGACCTACTGGAGCAGAGTAACGCGGGTAAAACCACGGGGCGCAGTTAGTAGGAAATAAATCAATGTTAAGCAAGTCGAAATGGCAATGCCATATCTGGAGAAGTACTGACAACCGTTGAAGCAGAGACGTCCTAGAGTTAAGACACGTTTTGGAAAACGTAATGTAGGACGCCCCTGTAAGACGGTCTGATGATTTGTAAAATATAGACTGTATGCTGAGGGCGTAAGAGCCAGTCCTAGACCGAGGATTATGGCAGAAAATAGGGGGGGGGGGGGCATGTCAGTAGTGGCCTGAAACAAGCTGATGGATGGATGAATATTCGTTCACTGACCTTCTTCATCCTCTTGTTCGCTCTCGGTCTCCTCAATGGGGACACCGTTCAGGTAGTCATCCGACACGCCGATGTCCATACCCTTCGCCTTGAATCTATGGACAATAAATACAATCTTAATCCTTGTAATAGTCTGCACCGGTGGCTAAGAGGTTACGACAGTGGCGTCTGAAACCTGGTGTGCTGGGTTCGATTCCCATCAATAATTGGAGACAATTATTTGTGTGAATCACGCATAGTTGTTCTTAGTCTAAGTTCCCCGCGACACAGGGATTAATTTCCCAAGTGCGGGAAATATAAAAAAATGTAATTAATAATTATTTTAAACTAATATTATAAAGAGAAAAGATTTAGATTTTTGTGTGTGTATGTTTGAAATGAATAAACTCAAAAACTTCAGTGCCGATTGCAAAAATTCTTTCACCATTGGAAAGCTACATTCACCCTGAGTGACAAAGGCTATATTTAATTATGAAGTTCCCACGGGAACGGGAGTAACGCGAGTGAAACCTTCTGTCCGTTTAATAATACTTTACGACTTTATGGATACACGGTAGAGTTTTTAGATTCCCGTTTCATGCTACATACATACATAAGCTTACGCCTGTTTCCCAGCGGGGTAGGCAGTTATTTCATTAGTTTAGATCAGGGGTCTCCAAACTACGGCCCGCGGGCCAAATCCGGCCCGCCAGTGTCATCAAACTAGCCCGCGACAGCCAATGTTTTATTGTTGTTACTATTGCTAGAAATACGACTATAGATAGGGGCAGAAAAAAAAAACTGTTGTTTTTGGCCCATGTTGGCCCATGAAGCTTACTGAAAATATCATTATGGCCCTAAGTCCTTGGCTTCAAAGTTTGAAGACCCCTGGTTTAGATTAAAGCTGCTTATAAAGGCAAGTAACTGTTTAATTTAGTAAAAATACTGTAAAGAGTATAAAGTAGCTGTAAATAAAATATGCTATTCTATAGCATATTATATTTTATTTTAAAATTGAACATACTTTTTTATCAATCCATTCCTTTTTCATAATAAATCTAGAGCTCAAAAGCCTAAGGTCGGATGTGCCATTATACTTGAGAAACATTCGTCGTATCGTTAACAGGCACTTACAACCTAATGCTTCTGAAGATAAATACAGCCTACCAATATCGTACGGCGTAATAAGAGCAATACTACAAAAAAAAACAAATGATTATAATATTTAAATACCTGTGCATAACGAATTAATATCAAACCACAAACACAATAAAAAAAACTTCACGACTAATACAAAATTTAAAAAAATAACGTAATTAAACTATTCCAACTATAATCCCACTTGCTTTCCGATACAGACTACAATATTACCCAAGATCTCTTTAAACTCTTAGTTATTACCTACTTAGAGAAATACAAGCCAATTTGAACCATAAAACCAAGGAATAAGGTTGGTATAAAGTTATTTATAGTTTGTCGATAAAAAAATCCTTATGGAACATGTTGTACTACTGAAAAAAATCGTCTGCTACCACGAAATTGGTTTGGGTTGAGAATAACGAATGTCGGTTAATGCATTGCGCGATGTGTATAAAGACTACTATGGCTTTTTGTTTTGTAATCATTTACTAACCGTAAATGAATAAAAAATAATTTATTTATATTAAATTTTGTATTATATGTAGCACACAAAAAAAACCTCTCGAATACTCAATTATTGTTCCGACTATTTGCATGTCCCTGAAAAATGTTTACGTACGTAAGAATGATTTTCATTTTTATTTTTATATACTAGTAAATAAAGCTGAATAGTTTGTTTGTTTGCTTGCTTGAACGCGCTAATCTCAGAAACTACTGGATCAATTTGAAAAATGCTTTCAGTGAGCCCATATATCGAGAAAAAATATTGGCTATATTTCATTATGAAGCTCCCACGGGAACGGGAGTTACGCGGGTAAAATCTAGTATTTTATATTTTATGTCCGGGTTCGTTCTTGTCAGCATTGTTTGTTGTATAAGTTTTTTTGTGAATATAATCAGTAACGTATTTTTTCTTCTTACTTTTCATTTTCACCGCGCAATGTATACCTCACAAACCAATAACCCCGTCGGTTCACAACCGCTAAGCGTTCTCAGGCTCAAAATAGACCATCTGAACGTCGTGACGCAAGTGCGAGCGACGAGTGAATCATTATCATACTGGATATATATTTAATACAAATACTCTACGAAATATTGAAATAAAAGATGGTCTATAGTTTTGGACGAAATTTGGAGACTTTTCGAAATGTGTTTTTTAAATCATCTAAATAATTATAAACTAGCTGCGCGCGGTTTTACCCGCGTTACTCTGCTCCAGTGGGTCGGAGCGTAATTTTTTGTAGCCTATATGTTAATCCAGCGTATAACCTATCCCGGTGCAAAATTTCAGCTAAATCCGTTTAGCAGTTTTGACGTGAAATAGTAACAAATATCCATCCATACTAACAAACTTTCGCGTTTATAATATTAGTACATAATAATAATAAATTTATTGGCATCAAAGAAGTACAGGGTTCTTTACATACATGTCGCAATCTGTTAGGTTTGAAAATTAACATTTCGATCAATGACCCCGAGCTAGGAAAATCCTGTGTTACGGGGGGCATCCATCCGTCCTAGATAATTATAATTATAATTTTAACAGAGTGCACAGGTAAGTTACGCAGCTTTTTTTTTTTAGTAGTATAGTAACGATTTGATTGTTTGTTTGCATTGAGTAGGCTCCGGAACAATTTAAAAAATTCTTACAACATTAGAAAGCTCTGTTATCCAGTAGTAAAATAAGCTATATTTAATTATAAAGTTCATTCGGGAACAGGTGCTATGCTAGTGAAAGCACGCGGAAGAAGTTAGTACTGAAATAAAAGTTGTTATTAAGCCAAATTTCGCCTTTAAAAAGTAAAGATGTTTTTAATCTAGCGGAATGTGGATTTATTGTTGAAAGAGTATATGTATAAAATAGCTTCCCGCCTGCAATCCGTTCCCGTACGAACTTCATAATTCACATATACGCATTCAGAGAACAAAAAAAAGATAAAAAATAATTCATCCATTCATAATAGTCTTTCTGGGTAAATGGGCTATCGAACAATGACAAATATTTTTTAATCGTACCATTAGTTTCTTAAATTAGCGCGTTAAAAAACCAAAAAATATCTTGAGCTTTAAATATTAGTAATTTGGAGTATAGTTTTTTTTTCATTAATAACTAGCAGAGTTTTTTTGTACACTACATACTAGTATTCTTTCCACGTGCTAAGCTAAAATGCTTGTGTTACCACTTGTGGAGATCGAACCGGCGACCACATGATCGCAAATCCGACACTTAAACCATTGCGCTTTGTATTTTTTTTTTCTGGTTTCGGAGCTTAACTGTAACTATGTTTCTTTCTGTAGTTAATATGTAGTATATAATATTCGAAAGTTTTATTTTTATTTTAAACTAACCCTGCGTGGTTTACAAATAATTTAAATATAAATAAGTTTTTTTTCAAGTTTCTTGGTTTACCAAGTTTTTTTTTCTTGGTATTCTAAGAAAAATATGGTATTTTTTTTAAGATCTAGAAAGCGCTAAAATAATTATATTAAACTAGCTGACCCGGCAGACTTCGTACTGCCTCAATCGATACATAAAAGACCTAAACATTTGTATAAAATAAACTGGGCCGTAGAGACTTCGTTTATGCGGTACTCTTACCCCTACCCTATACTACCCCTACCCTACACTACCCCTACCCTACACTACCCCTACCCTACACTACCCCTACCCTACACTACCCCTACCCTACATTACAACTACCCTACACTACAACTACCCTACACTACAACTACCCTACACTACCCCTACCCTACACTACCCCTACCCTACACTACCCCTACCCTACACTACCCCTACCCTACACTACCCCTACCCTACCCTACACTACCCCTACCCTATACTACCCCTACCCTACACTACCCCTACCCTACCCCTACCCTATACTACCCCTACCCTACACTACCCCTACCCTACACTACCCCTACCCTACACTACCCCTACCCTACACTACCCCTACCCTACACTACCCCTACCCTACACTACAACTACCCTACACTACAACTACCCTACACTACCCCTACCCTACACTACCCCTACCCTTTTTAATTAACAAAATAAAGCTCAAATTGACTCTACATTTTAGTTAGAAAACGTTTGTATGGGAAAAAGAAAAAGGCTGTTTTAAGGGGTTTTCAGGCAATTGTTCGATTTTTTCTCGCCGTAAAAACCATCCTTGAACTTCCACGAACATTAAAAAAAAGAATTGGCCAAATTGGTCCAGGCTTTGTAGAGTTATGCGCTTACCAACACATTTTGCGATTCATTTTTATATTATAGATTGACGAAACGATGTCAGTCTTTATGGTCTATACAGTATCTGTGTCCTGACGTCAAACCTGGATGTATGACGTCATGACACAGAATCATACTATGTACACGTCGCGTCGCGTCGGGTGTTCATAGTGTGATTCTGGTCTATAGAAAACTATACATTTGATTCGATTCAACACGCGACGCGTTTCATCAGGTCGGGTTGCGTTTTAACAATAAAAGGATTAAAGGATCCCGTTCTTGGTTTCAAACTAGACCTATGACGTCTTAATATGGCTGAACCAGATTCCGGAAATAAACAAAAAATCATATTAAGTTTATACAAACATATTTAAGTTTTATGAACAGAAATTATTATATTTAGGTTCCTTTTGACAAATACTTTCAGAAATAAACATAATTGTAACATAATTTCATATGGGTAATCTAGCCTAGTGATAGTGTATTTTTAAAGCCAGCGACTATTTCTATTATTTTTAATTCACTTCTGTCATGAGTAGTCATTGTCATTACACGACACTGGCAGAAATTGCTGAATAGAATGCCGATTGCCATAAAAAAGAAAATAAAAACACTTACTTGGCAAGTTTGGACAGTAGGGCACTGCTGGTGCCCCGGGGGCGGGGCTCCGGTCGGGGCTCGTCGGGGGTCTCTCCTCCTGCCTTGCGCTCGAACACCTCGAACCGGGACTTGACATCCAGCTGGGACAACTCCTCTAAGCCAAGGTCCGGTTTGTCTGATGCTATGAAGGAAAGAAAATAAAGAATCAACTCGCTTAAAATATAGTACAGACAAGATTTAATTAGGTATACCTTATAATGATCTGCCCTCCCGACCGTAAAATAAAATATACAGAAATACATCATCTGTAAAAAATATCAACTGTCTAGCTATCACGGTTCATGAGATACAGCCTGGTGACCGACAGACAGTGGAATCTTAGTAATAGGGTCCCATTTTTACACTTTGTATACGGAACCTTAAAAGTAATCAACCGTTACTAACCTCTAACGACATCTGGCGGCAGCTCAACAGGATTACTCTCGCAGATGATCATTTGGTGCTTTTTGGGTGAAGCTGGTGAATTAAAAAACAAATTAATATTTAAAAATGGTAACAAGTAATAAAGTGACAAGGATTGAGAAAGGTATGCCTCAATTAAAAAAAGAAAATAAACTTTTGTGAAATCCAAGATTTCTCTCCGGGTCTGGTTGGTTGAGGAGGACTACCCTCCGTGCCTCGGAAATCACGTTAAGCCGTTGGTCCGGATTGTTATAACATCGTCTATAGCAAGCGTATACCAGAGAATGGGCAGCAGTGTTTCCTTGTACAACATAATACTGCGGTCTGCTGTGGATACCCGCCTGGCAAGCAAAAACCCTTCCTCGGAAACAGTGGACGTTATGCGGTCTGATGATGATGATGGTGAAAGTCACGCCCAAGACTGCTGTTCGCTGGTATACGACAGTAATAGGTAATGTTGTAACAATTACTAAATAGTTAGTATCGGAGATTAGACTCTCAACCAACTAATTACGAATAGGTACTAATTTGGAAAAAGTCATTGATATTACATAGGTACCTAAGTGTTTGTTTTTTTTTCTCGTGTGAATATGGATCCCACGACCCGAGACATAGGGTGTGATTAATACTGCTATATAAAGCTGAAGAGTTTGTTTGATTAAACGCCCTAATCTCAGGAATTAGTGGGGTTGAGCTATGTAACACAAGATATTTTTAAATCGGTTAAAACAATCTTTCGGTGTTACATAGCTCATTTATCGAGGAAGACTATAAGTTACACTTTATTATATAGTTCCCATGGGAACGGGTGTTACGCGGGTGAAATCGCGCGGCAAGCAAGTGGAGGATATATTAGATAGGTAAATATTATCTTACCGTCGGTCTCATCGTCGCCATCTACCGGCTTGGGCTCGAATAGGTGCTTGAAGTGAGGTTTGCAGTACAACGTCGTGTGATCGCTCTGGTACGTCTCCACTCTAGAAACGATATAAAAGGCAATGAGTAAACACAAAAAAAAATCGTTTTCAAGTTGTAAGTGTGTAATATGATAAACTAGCTTCCCGCAGCGATTTCACCCGCGTTACTTCTGTTCCCGTAGTAACTGCATGAATATACATAAATTTTCAAGACGGTAAAAAAAATATTACCGCCTTGGAAATAATAGGGCGTGTTATATATATGAAATAGATGTCTAAGGCATAGTCATTTTATCTTTATTTTTGATTGACGTAGAGTGAAAATCGTAACGGTAAAAATGCGTACCTAAGTAGGTAGTTATACTATTTCGCTCACTCTTTTCATTAATGTGTGATTGCGGCCTAGGTATTATAGGCACCTATTTTATTATTATACACGCGCTTTGTTTCGTGTATTTCGTGAAAGTAATTTATGAGATTTTCGAAACAATAATTACTGAGATACTAGTACAAATATACTGAGGTCTATAGATTCAATTCTACTTACACAACCCACCATATTATTATCAAGACGGTAAAAACTTATCCAGTATATTAGTATAGATATTATGTTTCAAAATTGATATTAATACATTTCGACCACCGGAACCTGCATGTTAGGTTAAGTCCCTAATGCCTTAACCAATTAGGCTACGGTGGAACCCTACTGCATGGTCATCGGAATTTATCAATCTCTTTTATAACAGTGTGTATCAGAATGGCGGGTGTAATTTCCAGATTTGCCTAAATTTAATACAGTTATTTGGTACCTTCTGTGTACCTTTACGTACCTCTCTTGAAAATCTGTGTACCTACACCCGTATGATGATATTTTAAAAATTAGGTACACCCGCCATCCTGATGTCAGAACCGCGGGTGTACTGCTAACCAATATATGTAGCCAAGCGTACTGTTTATGTAAATTTGGTACCTCTTGTGTACCTGCAGATAAAAGTATTAAATAAACGAAATACTGCAAGGTTGCTGCAAAAATAAAAATAAAAATTTCTCGTAAAACGTATCTTTTAAAATAACAATCTACGTATTGATAACTTATCTTAAATATTAAAAAAAACTATATGTATACATAATTACAAAAACAACATATTGCCCATTTTAGAATTGTGAAGGATTTATAGAATTAGGATGTTTGTCTATCAGTGTTTCCAGAATCAAAATGAAACAAGAGACAGTTTTAAAGGATATATTAATTAATTTTCACGATAACGAAATTTTAGTTGGTTCGAGAGTCCCGGGCTGGGCAAGCAACTTTTAGAAAATCTTTGAATGCGGTTATGTTTCTTTTTAAAAATAAAGGAATGTTTCCTTTAAGTAAAATAAGCTAACTTAAGGATTTAAGGTACTTTGCCTTCAACGCCCGACTTATCTTTCCACCCTGTATACTAGTCCAATTTTATTACATTGATTATAGTTTTGTAACAAATTATAAGGCCGAGTTAAATGCACATGGAATCAGTGCGTTATTCATATATTAATCCTTTCTTATTTCGTTATCGTGAAAATTAATTAATATATCCTTTAAAACTGTCTCTTGTTTCATTTTGATTCTGGAAACACTGATAGACAAACATCCTAATTCTATAAATCCTTCACAATTCTAAAATGGGCAATATGTTGTTTTTGTAATTATGTATACATATAGTTTTTTTTAATATTTAAGATAAGTTATCAATACGTAGATTGTTATTTTAAAAGATACGTTTTACGAGAAATTTTTATTTTTTATTTTTGCAGCAACCTTGCAGTATTTCGTTTATTTAATACTTTTATCTGCAGGTACACAAGAGGTACCAAATTTACATAAACAGTACGCTTGGCTACATATATTGGTTAGCAGTACACCCGCGGTTCTGACATCAGGATGGCGGGTGTACCTAATTTTTAAAATATCATCATACGGGTGTAGGTACACAGATTTTCAAGAGAGGTACGTAAAGGTACACAGAAGGTACCAAATAACTGTAATAAATTTAGGCAAATCTGGAAATTACACCCGCCATTCTGATACACACTTATAACACGTCTCTAACGGGGACGTTATAAAAGAGATTGATAAATTTCAATGAACGAGATTTAAAGCGAGCCAAATACAGCTACGCTACGGAGGTTGTCTTTTTGTAATCAACTACAAGGCATACTTACGTAAGCTGTTTACTGCACTGCACGCATCTGAAACACTCTTTATGCCACACCCTCTTCTCAGCCTTGATACGTTCCATGGCGTACACGGGCCGGGAGCACTTCTCACATTGCGGGTTCGAGTCCGGCTCCGACGCCGCTTTCATTTTCTTGAACAGTTTTTCCGAGCTTTTTGACTGGAAAGAAAGATGACATATATAACTCCTTATTTAAACTTGTAATAGGCATGAGGCAAGATTTTGAAATCCTCTTGCGCAACGTGGGTAGTCATTTTCTAAGTACGAAAAACACAATATTTCGGTAATAAATTTAAATTTAACGAAGTTTAAGCCATATTTCTATTAAATTTTAAATAGCGCGCGAAAAAAGGCCTCAAGTGTCATGGCGTCGGCTATGACGTGACGAAAAATGTCATTGAGTCCGCCAAACCTAACATAGTGGTTAAATTCTCTTTGATGGTTACAATATCGTGACGTCATCCGCCGTGATTGGTGTTTCAGTCAAAATGGCCGATTGCAGTATTTTAATCTTTTATTTTATTAAAAATCACATTAATCTCAAGGTTATATATAAAAATAAATAAGTGTAATAATGTCCTTTTATACATATGTACTTTCCCCTAAAAACATTAAATCTTTAATTTTTTGATACTGTCGTCACGCCTATTCCCAAAACTCTTCATCTTTATATATTAATATAGATTTATGTTCACTGCTAACCATCGGCCCCTTTACAGACCTTGGTAAGCCTCGGTCCTTGAGGGATATTGGCATAATCAACTGCTGCGGGTTGATGATCGCAGTAAGATGGTAAGGAACCTTGAGCATCCATCAACTGTATGTGCCTTAGGGCCTATGCACACCACGTTTTTTGAACGCGCAGTTGAAGAGCGTTTGTAGCGATACAGAAGCGATACGCACGCAAGTCAGACGCAGGCTGTAGACGTTTGCACACCTGCACGCGTTTGAATCGATACAAACGCGCGTGTGTAGCGATACAGACGCGATGCAAACGTCACCAAATTGCTCGATTGCATTGTTGCGGGCGAAACCTTGCCTGTAGGTAACGCGCGTGCTAGCGACGCACCAGTGTCGCGCGTTTGAATCGATACTACGCGATGCTAACGCGCATGTGTATCAATACAAACGCGATGCTAACGCGCGTGTGTATCGCGCAACGAACTGCTCTGCAAGAAAAAAACGCGCCGTCGACGCGCGTTTCTAAAATGCGCGTCGAAGGCGCGTTATAAAGAACATGGTGTTCATAGGCCCTTAGTCGTCTCTTACGACAACCACAGGAATACATGGGGTGGTCTATCTAAGCCGGAAACCACACGGCACCAAATAATAGTGTAGAGATTTTCTACGATAACATGGCCCGCCCCTCCAAATTATTGTTTTAATGTGTGTAGTCACATCCTTAAGAAAGAGTTTGTATGTAGTTGTAAGTATTCGTCTTCAGTAGCAGGCCGGCCGTATCAGTATGCACACATGCTTGATGGCGTCGTGTAAATACTTTCACAAATACTTACAAACGTTTTAAATTTTGGAGGGGCGGGTCATGTTAACGTAGTTAATCTCTATAATAATATGGCTACTGGTCCAATTTGAAAAATACACCATTACCAAGCAGAGTTATCCTAGAGTAACATTGCCTATAGGTGTTTGGTGTTAATTTTTTATTTAGTGAGTTAACATTTCCTCAACTCAGATATAGCGCCTTCATCTTTATGTCTCCTGGACTTGATCTACTTTTTCACCGACCGCTGCTTCTATATTTAATGATGAAGAAGTTTCTTCAAGAATCAGAGTTACGCGACGGAAGCTAGTGTATCAATATTTCCTCACCACAGATATGGCGCCCTCATCCTTATGTCTCCTGGACTTGCTCTTCTTCTTCACCGACCGCTGCTCCGTGGTGCGCTGTTCCGTCACATGCATCTCCTGGTAACTCCTCTGCACCCTGGACTCGGATGTGATCAGGGACTGGGACTCCATCGTCGCTGTCGCCGTAGCTAAAGCCATTTTGTGCTCTGTGGGAAAGAAAGAGAGTGATGTTATTTTTTGGAATAGGACTTTTTATCAGTGGTACCACTGCGTCTTGGTCCTCACGTCTTAAGGGTGCCCCCAGGAGTGTGTCACTTAATTGTATGTTTTTACCAAAGTTCTATATTGATCCACTAAAACCGAATAATTAATGTGAACTCAAACTTATTACGAGTAGAGGAATTTATGACAAGCTGACGGACGGACTACTTTATCTGAAATATTTGCTACCTGTTAGTTAAGTATCTAGTTTAATTCATAGAATAAGAATAATTGTGTAACATTGTGATTCTGACAAGTACAAGTGTATGTAAATACTGAATAAACACTAAGTACTGAATAAATTCATTATTGTTACAAATTACACAAAATGCAAGAAAAAAAAGGCGGGACACAACGTATAATAGTACAGGTACAACTGGCGGCCATATCACTAAATGTGATCACTTCCAGGCAACTCAGACAGAGTACCTTTTTTTTTTTTACGTGGTGGAAATCTTTGATAGACTTCCCACCGTCTTGGGGAAAGACGGTGGGGGCATGTGGGTCTCCTTCACTTGCACCCGGCTCTATGTAGCGAGCGAGCCGGGGCATCCGGTACCCACTAAAACCACCACGGTAGCCAGCCTCGGACACATCTGACGGTGGCCCCGGGCACTCGAAATGATCGACAACCAGGACCACCGCCATGCGTCTAGTCTCGAGGATCGAGACTCCTCTCGGGAGGGGCAATAATTGGGCCCCTCCCCTGCGCCTTTGCGCATAGGTAGGTAACCAGCGGCTACAACTGGTTACCTCTTCCCGGGATCGCTGAGAAATGACGGCCAGAGTCCACACTTTGACCGCCGCGACCCCAAGGGCAGCGTGTTTTTACGCCGCGAGGCATTCTCGCGCTATCTTTAGATAGCGCTGTGGCGCCGAACCCAAGAGTTAGATTCGGCGCCACACTTTCTCGCCAGCGACACTAAGATCGCCGGCCCCGACCTCGCACTCTTCTACGTGCGGGGTTGGAACTTTGGAACGCTCCCTATCGCGTTCCGCGGTCTCCTTCTGGAAAATAACCGCTTCACAGAAGGAGACCACTGCTCTCCAAGAGTTTCTCACCGCCAACATGGCCGTGATAACAGCCGGCGGCGAGAGGTCAGGCCCGATCGTGTTGACCAGGACTCGGCGCTCGGAGTGCCCAGCTCCTCGAGCGTGTGCTGAGCCGAGTCCCGGTCACTGCCGCAATGATGACACGCGGCAGTGGGCTCCCTCCCTATTCTATCCAGGTACTCACCGAAGCAACCGTGTCCGGTGAGTACCTGGGTCAGCCTGTATGTGACGCCGACAAACCTCTTCTCAAGCCAGGCCTCAAAGCTGGGAAGTATTGCGCTTACGACGCGCTGGCGCGAGCAGCGTGGCAATTCGAGCCGCTCGCGCCGCAACTCCAGCGCTCGCCTATGCGCCCCTCGACGCACTTCGAGCGGGTCTGTCGCGTCCCCGCCCTGGCGAGAATGAAACCGGTCGTAAACTTCCGGGTCCATCCCCGCCAAGATGTCGAAGGGCGGGAAACGTGCCAGAGTAGTCGCCGCCTCAAAAGAAATTGTGCGGTATCCCCTCGCGATCCGTATGGCCACCCCGCGCTGCAGGCTATTAAGTAACCGTCTGCAGCGGGAGGCGCCCTATCAGCCTATCCGACCAAACGGGCGCCCCATAGAGGGCCATGGATCGCAGGACACCGCCATAGTGACGGCGAATCTCCTCCCGGGGTCCTCCGAGATGGGGCAGCAGCCTCTGGAGAGCACCTGCTGCCTTTTGGACTCGGGGGACCAGACGGTCGAAGTGAGCCTCGAATGCCCATCGGCCGTCGAGTATTAGGCCGAGGTACTTTATGGTGGGTCCGATAGACACCACCGCTTCCCCGATCCTCATCTGCCTTATTGGTGGCTCCCCCCGAAGGCTGTGGAATCACAGTGCTTCGGTTTTTTGGGGAGCCACCCGCAATCCCAGGCCCTCTATATGGGCCACGACCCTTGCGACCCCCAGTTCGGCGAGCCGCAGTGATTCGCTGAAGCCCTCCCCCCTGGCCATGACTAAAGTGTCATCCGCGTAGCAGATGACATCCAGGCCGGGGGGCAGTCTGGTCCTCAAAATCGAGTCGTAGGCGAGGTTCCACAGAAGGGGGCCCTGTGGAACCCCGCAGCTGATCCCTGTCGGTGAACCTGATGTTCCTGTCGCACAAATACGCCCCGACTATTTCGCGCAAGTAGGGAGGCACGTTATGATGATGAAGTGCCTCCCTGATCGCCTGCCATGGGAGGGAGTTGAAGGCGTTGACTATGTCCAAACTTATAGCCAACGCCACTCGTCCCTCCTGGACTGCCTCGTCCGCCAGGGAACGGACGCGCCTGATGGCGTCCACCGTCAACCTCCCCTGGCGGAAGCCATATTGGCTATCCGAAAGTTCGGGGCCAATGCGCGACAGGTGTTCACTGAGGCGAGCACCGATGACGCGCTCAAAGAGCTTGCCCGCCTCGTCCAGCAGACAAATGGGACGGAACGACGACGGAGAATCAGCCGCCCTGCCGGGTTTCGCCAAGAGGACCAGACGGGCCTCCTTGCAACCGCGTAGCGAAGGCAGCTGGTGAACAGCTGCCGGAGTTTATCCCCCAAGACCGCCAGAGCCAACACCCATGCTCGTCCGGGGATCCCATCGGGACCCGGAGCGGTGTTTCGAGCTGCGAGCCGCCTAACGGCTCGATCCAGCTCCCCCTCCGTCACTCCGAGATCGTCCGACCAACCAAAATGGCCCAGACGTGACGGAGGGATCGAGGGACTGTCCTGGACTGGACCCTTGGGAAAAGAGCGTCCACCAATCTTTCCACGAAAACTGGGTCCAAGGACTCGGTTAGAGGAGGGACCCATGGGCGAAGTTTGCCCATAACCATTTTGTATGGGCGGCTCCATGGGTTCCTATTTAGTCCCTCGATTAATTCGGCCCAGGATCGAGCCTTGGCCTCCCCGATCGCAATCTGGAAGGTCTTTGTGGCGACTCGGTACTCCAGATAGGCTCCGGCTCAGACAGAGTACCTAGTAGTACCAATAAATTATTTAGTCGGTAGTGTCCGTTATCTGACTTTAAGATAGTACCCAAGGGTACTTTAAATATAGAGAAATAAAAATAATAAACAGATAGGATAAATATAAATCTGGTTTAAGATCTTTATTTCTCAAAAAGTATAAAATTCACCTACATGAGAAACGAATGAAAATTTAAGAATAATAATTATACAGACAAAAATAAATAAATATTGATAGGATGACTATAATATTTGTATTAATGAATAAATAATTAATATTGAATAATGAAGTTTCCAAGTTTTTTTTAGGCTTTTGCTAGTTTACCGGACATAAAGGCGAGCAGAGCTCCAGCCTCAATGAACACTACGCGGGTCGAGAACCGGAGCTAGGGTTTAACCACGCAGTTATTGTCTATAATAACACTTCAAAAAAAGTTACAGACCATTCACTATTCCTACCTATAATTTATATCTAGAGCTCAGAAACATGAGGTCGGATGTGCCATTATACGTCAGAAATATTCGTCGTATGTGCCTTTATCGTTAACTGGCACTTACGACCAAATGCTTCTGAAGTAAGTATAGCCGTCCTTATGCTTCTGAGGTGACCATACATGAAAGTTGTTAATAACAGATTTAAATATATATTTAAAACTGGTACTTAAATCATAGCGTTAACATTAAACAGACCATAGCTAATAGGATTGTTGTATCGCGAATTGTATTAACGAGGTCGATTTTTTTTCCTTGTTTAACAGTAACTAACTACATAAGAAATCATACATCAGCACCCTGATTCTGCTATTTTAGTATAACGTCCACTGCTCAACATGGGCCTCCTCCCGAGGGAGGGTATTTGCCATAGTCACATTTTTCACAACGGATTTTTTTTTGTAAGTAATTTGCCTACTCAATACTTTAATATTACGCTTCAATTGTAATCATGTAAACACTCTGCTGTCAGTTTTTTATTTTATTTTCACAAGCAGTATCAGATAGTCTTTTTATGAACATGCGACAGGTTAGTGATAGGATTATCGAAAAACGAAAGGTGAGGTAAGGGAAACGAGGAAAGCGTTCAAAATGTAATTATCACCTCACCATTGAAGTTATGGCTCTATTAGTATCCATGACCTGTCCATAACTAACGTCATGATACGGAATTAAGACCAGTAGCCAGCTGTCGGAAATGATTCACGAGCTGAATCCCTGATGCGGAACGGAGTTTCTAATTTACCATCGTTATGACACGCGACTCCTAATATGGATGGACCGAGGAAGGTGGAGTATAGGTTAAATTCCTTTTTTTACTATATTAATCACGTGCAACGTTAAAAGAGGAGACAGTGGTTCAGAAAAAAATACAAAGTATCTTAAATGAACGGCCTCTAAAATACGAGTATCTGTATCTACTAGAGTACTAGTGCTAGAAGGTGAAATATTCCTCTTTCAGCACCAAGTTATTGAGAAGATATTTGATATTATGCATCAAAGTTATTTAAAAAAAGGAATAGTTTTGGTGCTCAATCCATTGGTGTTGCTAGAGGAATATTCCATCTATTGCAGTGGTTCCCAACCGGTGGTCCGCGGACCACTGGTGGTCCCTGGAAGCACTAAAAATGGACCTGAAGCTGCCCAAAAAATATTGCGACGCAGCAAAATATCTATTCACTGAACATAAGATTTTCTAACACCCAGAAGTTATTGTCATAGTGTTCATTTTAGGGTGATTACGCAAAACAGGTGGTCCGTAACGACATAAACATTTTGTAAAATGGTCTTTCATTGCTTAAAGGTTGGGAACCACTGATCTATTGGAATGTATGGGGCCTCATGCCGCAAGCAGGTTACCGTGGTGGTTCTAGTGGGTAATCGGAATCTCAGGCTCGGAAGCTACACAAAGCCGGGAGCAAGTGAAGGAGTTAAACTCGCCACCACCGTCTCTCCCCAGACGGTGGTGGTAAGTTTATATAAGCCTACAGAAGAGAAAAAAAAGGTTTGGTTTGCTCCGAGTCTATCTTTGTTATTACGCTCTGGATAGACGGAATGAAAACAGCAAATTTGCCGTCGGACTGCAATTGAAATCCAATCCCTGTGTCTAGAGCCTCAGCAATTTCACCAAACTGTATAACTTTCTGTAACACCTCTATGTCTATATGGGACCTCAATGGGCCCCGTATTAAAACTTATTGGGAGGACTCTCTACAAAAACATTTCTTAGATTCTACAATTTCGGGACGCGTATCTTTGACATGGCGGTAGCTACACGGTTTAAAACTTTTACGTTACACGCTATTTAACAACGCTGCGAATTAACTGCGTAATTATATTTTATTTAGAAAACGAAAAAATATACGTAATGGTCATGACCGTGACTGTACTTGGCACATTAAAGTTTAATGACTAACGTTGTTTAATATTCACACATTAAGGATGGAAACTGTAGGTATGTAGTATCTACGATTGAATCTTAAGGCCGAAACATATTGTTAAAACGCGACGCGACCTGACGACACGCGACGCGTGTTAAGTCGATTCAAATGTATTGACCAAGTATTACCAAAATCACACTATGAACACCCGACGCGACGTCCCGTCGGGTGTTCATAGTGTGATTCTGGTCTATAGAAAACAATACATTTGATCCGACCCAACGCGTCGCGTGTCGTCAGGTCGCGTCGCGTGTCGTCAGGTCGCGTCGCGTTCTAACAATATGTTTCCGCCTTTAATTGCAACTTATATAAAGGGTTTAAGGTTCCCTAAGAATTCCCATTCTGGGTTCTGGGCTGTTACTTTACAAACCCTTCGAGAGAGTGTCGATAGTGGAATACTATTAGGCTTTGTCTAATCATCTGCTAATGTTCATCTTCGTCATCAGCCTGTTTACCTCCTCTTAACAGACCTTGGCAAGTTAAGATCGTTGAGGGATATTGGCCTAATGACCACGCTTGGCAGGCGGATTGGTGATCGCAATAAGATGGTGAGTATCCTTGAGCTAATAGATACTGCTGCCCATCCACCAGCTGTGTGTCCCTAAGTTGTCTCTTACGACACCCATGGGGTGTTCTATTCTGAGCCGGAAACAAGGGTTTGGTATGCTGCTAATTAATTTGAACTTTACACTGTCGCATCACAATTTGTTGGTTTAGTGATTTCATTAATCCTTTTATCCCGGATTCCCTTGAGACGCTAGCCAGAATGGAGTGATTTCGGAATAGGTACCAAATGTGATACTCTTAGTTAAAATTGAACTATATGAAGAAATCTCAATAGGCTGTCGCTGGCAATTAAATTTTAAGTAATTTGACAAAAAGTTGCAGAATTAAGACCTACGATTCGTTCTTAATCTATTATATATCTTTACCAATATTATAAAGAAGATCGATTTAAATTTTTGTATATGTATGTTTGTAACAAAAAAAATCCATAACGACTGGAAAGCTTTCAATAACTAGATCACAATTAGAAAGCTACTTTATCCGGGAGGTTATAGGTTATATTTATGAAGTTCCCTCGGGAACGGGAGGTACGCGGGTGAAATTGTGCGCAGGAAGTTAATTAAGAATAATACGTAAAAGATTACCTACCAAACGTTACGGGTGCCATGACCAACATTTTGATGATTTATTTCATAAAACACTGCACAAAGTTTTCCATAAAGTTATAAAGATTTTTACAATCACGAAACAGTTATAATAACACACTACCACTCTCACTCGCTTTCTAAAACAAACTGAATACTAAAGCGCAAAATTTTCATATTTATATGGCCCAAATGACACGGTAACAATTTTCGTACATTGAATCATTTCACATACTGTTTAACATTCAAACATACAATTTCATACAAAACTGTATGTATGACAAACAGATGATTTGTTTCAGGTGGGTAGTTCAAGGTCGTAGTAGATATTTGGGGTGCGCAAGTCATGAAAGTGGGTCGCCTCTAATGAGGTTGACTGTACTTTGACGTTGACTGTCAAGTCTTAGGGACTTATTTAATTAAATTAGTAATAAACCAGCTGTCCCGTGCGAAACCTTGACTTAAATATACCTTTTGGCTCTCACAAATAATGTGACTTTCTATTGGTAAAAGAATTTGCTAAAGCGGTTCAGTAGATCCAGAGATTACCGCCTACAACCTCGTAAACAATTCACAAACTTTACCTTTTTATAATATTAGTATAGATAACGCTAAGATTAAATTGAAGCGTACTATTCTATTATATTTTTTTTTTTATAAAACTCGTGAAGTCAAATTGTGGCCTAGAATATATTTAGAAAAAAAAATGAAGGGAAGTTTATTGTACATACTGAAGCAAAAAATGTAATTGAAAACCGAAACTACTGAAGCCATTTTAATGAAACAACAAAAAAGTCTGAAAGTGGCGCCATTGACAGAGAAATGGATAGGTAATACGGTAATTAAGATTAAAATAAGCACGCCCGCCGCGAGATTAGCCGATTGAGGCACGATACTTTAAGAACACTCGAGTTTCGGCGCGGCCGAAACTAACGCCGAAACTAGATTTTTGGCCGCACCCGAAACTTTCGGTTGGGTTATCTACACTCCATACATGTAGGATTTCATTCATAATTTGTTTGTAAAAATTGTAGTAGTTTAAAAATTAGTTACTGAGCGAAATATGTTGATATTTGGCACGCATATAATTATGACGTAAGCCAAAATCTAAGACAAAAGACTCCATAAATCACTCTACATTTTTTTTTCATACGTAGTTACCCACGATGCTTTAGCTACTTCACCGGGCATATCGGCGGGCAAAGCTCCAGTCTTAATAAAACGAATAAATTACACCCTCTAGAGATGGTCCGAAGTAAGGGTGCCCCCACACAAAACTGCGAATTCGCAATGCATCGCAAATATCTGCGAGCTTGCACGTAGATATTTGCTGCATGCGGCGTCGTATCGCATCGCATCGCGGTTTTGTGTGGGCGCCCTGAGTATGGGGAAATCGAAAATAATGCGAACGGATTATAGTGACTGGTTAAAATTCGAATAAGTTTATGTTTACTGGCTTAGAATAGATCACCCCATGTCTTCCCATAGTTGTAAGCGGCGACTAAGATACATACAGCTGATGGATGGGCAGCAGCATCTATCAGCTCAAGGATACCTGCGATCACCAATCCGCCTGCCAAGCGGATTATGACAATATCCCTCTACGACCTTTTTTTTTGTCCGGGTGTAATGCATTTACTCATTCCCACCACTGCTACAGCGTATTCGCGCGCTGGCGGTGGGATATGTGGGTCTCTCCCTCTCCATAGGGCGGTATGCTAAACTCATACCACAAGAAGAGGACCCTACACCGCTAAAACCCCCCGGACACTCCTTCGACCCGTTGGCGGGGCCTGGGTACGCATAAGCAATCCGGCCCATTCCTCTACGACCCTGGTTTACCCAGGTCTAATAAAAGGAGGCCCATGTTCAGCAGTGGACGTTATACGCGCTGATGATGATGATGACGTTACATTATCTATGGTTAAAAAAATGCCATATATTATGGAAGCTCCTTGTCCTTTTTATATTTTATTAGACCTTATGCACAGTTTTCTGGTGAAAAAGCAACTGGGTGACAACACTACGAACGGGCATTTTTCTTAAAAGAAAAATGCTTCTAGGTATAAAATCTACCAACCTACTTATTTATAGGTTACAGCATTCCGCAGCAGTCGGTGAATCAAAACAAGAGCATTATAACGATAAAAAGAAAATTTTGTATAAAAATAGAACTGTCCTAATTAAAGGACGGGCTGTGTAACCCGACACTAGTATCTAAACTAATATATAAAGGTGATGCGTTTTTATGTTTGCTTCAACGCGCCAAACTCGAAACTACTGGTCCGATTTGAAAAATTATTTTAGTGTTAGGTAGCCCATTTATCGAGGAAGGCTATTTTATAGGTATTTTTTATTTTATAGTAAAGTTCCCACGGGGTTGGTTGATATAGATATAATTCATAAAAACCTTTACCCTTACTAAAGGTTAAGGACAGCGTGGAGGCAATCAGTGCAGTTTACAGTACCGTCGACCGGGGTTAATTTGACATTCTGTGTAACTTTGACAGTGATGGTGAAACGAAATTTGAAGGGAGAAAAAACACAAAAATAGCATGAGGAAATGTTTTCCAGAAACGAAAGCTGGTGAATTTAGTAAAGAGATCCTCCTTCCTTCAAAATTAAATACTAGTACATTTACACGGCCAATGTTACCCTGAATGTGAAAGAAACCTCGGTTGACCGGTAGTTTATTTATTAGGTAACTACTTAAAACAGTTACCTACATAATAATCATCATAATCAGCCCGTATAACGTCCACTACTGAATATGGGCCTGGACCTCCTTCCGAAGGAGGGTATTTTCCATAGTCACCACGCTTGGCAGGCGGGTTGGTGACCGCAGTATTATGATGTACCACACAAAGAAACGCTGCTGCCCGTTCCTTTATATTCGATTATTATAGGTGCTGTAATAACAATCGGGACCAACGGAGTAACGGGCTTTCCGAGGCACGGAGGGTAGTCCCTTAACCAACCAGATCGAACCCACGACCTCCGAGATTAAAAGCGAGCCATATACCGCTACGTTACGGAGGTGTTGCTAAATAATAATACGTAACAATAAAATGATATACTAAACATCGCAAAAAGTGTGAATTTCGAATCGAATATTGTGCTAACATTGCTTTAAATCAATATTGGAAGCGAAAGTATGTATAAACTAGAAATTCCACATAAAATACCAGTATTTTATACCGTCTTTGTTATAATATGAATAACGGGACAGTGATATTTTATTTAGCTATCAGTGCCGTTGTCTAAAAGATAGGAAGAATTTTTTCAAGATGCTTGTACAATAGTTACTCCGCGTTAAGATTGTTTTTTTTTCTTTTTTGTTTTCATTATCATTGTATTTGACTTATAATAAGTACGATCGATTTGTCTACATTATCCATAAACGTTTTCATTTTCATTTTTTCATTTTCACACTCAGACTTAAACCAATGTTTAAGGCACTCCCAAACCAAAATAGAGATTTCGACGAGTAAATAACAATGATTTCTAGAGCTCAAAAGTATAAGGTCGAATGTGCCATTATACGTCAGAAACATTCGTCGTTTATCGTAAACTGGCACTTACGCCCATATGCTTCTGAAGATAGTACATCCCTCCTTATGCTTTTGAGGTCTAAAGTTATAGAATGCGGTAGAGGCTGCCAAAGATTTTGTAGGTGTGGCAATAAATAACAAGATAAAAACTGTCACTATTTAACAAATACAAAAAATATGTTTGAATGAAATCAATATTTATATTTATAACTAGCGACCCGCCCCAGCTCCGCACGGGTACAATGCTGATGTATTAAATTATACATATAAACCTTCCTCTTGAATCCCTCTATCTATTAAAAAACCGCATCAAAATCCGTTGCGTTGTTTTAAAGATTTAAGCATACATAGGGATAAAGGGGTTTATGGACAGAGAAAGCGACTTTGTTTTATACTTTATAGTGATGATATTGACTACAAAACATTTTAATAATCTATACTATTTTTTTAAATGTTTAGACAACTTTATGGAAAATTTTACCTTATGCAGGTTCGAATCCTACCGGTGGTCGAATTTTATTAATCTCAATTTTGAAATATAATCTATACTAATATTATAAACTGAAGAGTTTGTTTGCTCAAACGTATTAATATCAGGAACTACTGATTCAATTTGAAAAATTCTTTAATTTTTTTTTAAAGATTACTAGCAGAGTTTTGCTGTCTACTAGTATTCTTGTTAACCCCGTGCTAAGTTAAAATGCTTGTGTTACGAGTGGGTTCACGTCGGTAGTGCATTGGGTGGGGTTCGAACCTGTGACCTCAATATCACAAGTCCGACGCCCTAGCCATTGGGCTACGGCCTCTTCGAAATCATTAGAAAGCTACGTTATCCAGTTACAATACGCTATATTTAATGTAGTTTTTACGGGAACTCGAGGTATGGGTGAAACACCGCGTGGGAAGCTAGATAAACATAAAACGGTTGGAGAAAGGGGGACGTCTGCAAGACCCTTCTAAAAGTAAGTGAAGTTTAACTAAGTAGTCACCAAAAGGGTAAAATCGGGATCCTATTACTAAGACTTCGCTGTCTAGGTATCTGTCACCAGCCAGACTGTATCTCAAGAACCGCGATAGCCAGACAGTTGAAATTTTCCCAAATGATAAATTCCTGTTGCCGCGATAACAAAATATACTAAAAACAATATAAAATAAATACTAAAGGGGGGCTCCCATACAACAAACGTGATTTTTAGCCCATTTCTGCTTGATAACGGCATCTGCTAGGCACTTGAAAATGGTACGGAACCCTTCGTGCGCGAGTCCGACTCGCAATTGGCCATTTTTAGGGTTCCGTAGCCAAATGGCAAAAAACGGAACCCTTATAGATTCGTCATGTCTGTCTGTCTGTCTGTCTGTCCGTCCGTATGTCACAGCCACTTTTTTCCGAAACTATAAGAACTATAATGTTGAAACTTTGCAAGTAGATGTATGTTGTGAACCGCATTAAGATTTTCACACAAAAATAGAAAAAAAAACAATAAATTTTGGGGGTCCCCATACATAGAACTGAAACTCAAAAAAATTTTTTTCATCGAACCCTTAAGTGTGAGGTATCTATGAATAGGTCTTCAAAAATGATGTTGAGGTTTCTAATGTAATTTTTTTCTAAACTGAATAGTTTGCGCGAGAGACACTTCCAAAGTGATAAAATGTGTGTCCCCCCCCCTGTAACTTCTAAAATAAGAGAATGATAAATCTAAAAAAAATATATGATTTACATTACCATACAAACTTCCACCGAAAATTGGTTTGAACGAGATCTTGTAAGTAGTTTTTTTTTATTCGTCAAAAATCGTAAACCGCAATTTAGCTTGCATTCAATCAACTCGAATATAAAAATATAAAATAACATTTCATTTCATAAACATACGCTTTTTTATTTATTCTTGATATCAAAAATAGGTACGCACTTGTAACTGAAACGGAACCCTTCGTGCGCGAGTCCGACTCGCACTTGGCCGGTTTTTTTTTACTTACATAAACTTAAATTAAAAAATAATTAACGATGCATATAATCGCCTCATTAAATTTCTCGGAAAGCGTTAAAACAAAAGATTACGGTTATCAATATGTCGGTCAAACAATAATTATGAACGAGACTTGTAAAACCCGTGAATGAAATTATTTCCTCTTTAGTTTCTTTAATAATTTAATAAGTTCTACTATGCTCGAGTGGATTGGCGAGAAGGAAAAGATTTTGTAGACATTATAATATAGATTAATGCACTAATTAACTATAATGAAATTTATTCAGCACTTAGGTATTTACATACGCTTGTACTTGTCAGAATCACAATGTGTAAGACTTAATCTAACAAAAGTATAATTTTAGCTAAGAACTATTTTTACATTAGTTGATCTTTAGAGACTGCACCATCCGTCCTTCTTGCGATATATGACAATTAACACGTTATAGTAAAATGCCCCAGAACTAAGAGGGACAAAATTAACTTAAAAAAAAAATCTAGCAGGTATAAGCGACATCCACCTGAGGGCACTGACCCTCTGGGATATGATTAGTCTCTTGGACCTTGGCAAGATAGGTTGAAGGATATTGCCATAATCACCATGCTTGGGAGGCGGATTGGTAATCGCCATAAGATGATAAGTAAGGCTTAGCACGCACTACGATTAAACGCAAGCGGAAAAAGCAAAAACGCATGCAATTACGCACTGCGGTTGGTGTTTTACAAAAATATATTTCAGTTTAACCATGGATTTATCACGAGCAACGAGAATTTAGGGCTTTGATTTTAAAATTAAAAACCAAGGGAGGTTAATCAAAGTGTGGGCGCCATTATACAATTATTATGGGAAATAAAAAAAACGCGCGTTCGCAGTTCCCGCGCCAATGTGGCCCCAGCCTTGGTTAATGAGCATTAATTATGAATCAAACACTTTTTACTGTGCTATTAAGAACACGTGAAGTAAAACGTAAGACTGCTCCCCATATTAAGACAAGTCGAGTAGGTAACTGGTTGCGATCTATAGGAAATGAAGATTTCACAAAACTATATGGTAAAGCAGGATGAAAAGACATTAAGAGAAACCAAGAAAGGGATTCGTAAGTCTACACTAATATTAGTGGAATTAACCAATTAAGAGAAAATAAATATGTTGATTGATTGAATGCAAATTAATAGTAAAAGAGATTATAATTGGCTAACGACTGTCTTCGCCAAGCTTCGTTGGCTCAATTAAATTGCGATATTTTTTCAGTCGCGTGACTAATACCACCTTACGAACACTTTTCATATATGGAGTTAGCCACAAGGCTTTTGCTACTACACTGAGTATAAAGTCGAGCTGAGCTGCAGCTTTATTAAAAGGTTTAAAAAGCCGATCAAGTGCGAGTCGGACTCACGCACAATGGGTCCCGTACCATTGGGTCTGATACAACATTAGACACTACATTATTTTAAGATTTTGAAATAAAGTGCCATTTCATGCGTCTACCTGTTGCCATTATTTGTTTTAAAAAATCCGGCAAAAACATCACATTTATTGTATGGGATGCCCCCCTTAAATATGTATTTTATTATGTGTTTATAACGGCAAAATAAATACATGATCTGTGAAAATTTCAACATTCTATGCTATAACGGTTCATGAAATACAGCCTGGTGGTAGAAAGACAGAGAGTCTCGCACAGATAGTGGAGTCTTAGTAATAGGGTCCAGTTGTTAACATTTTGGTACCGAACCCTAAAAACTAAGCAACCTGTATTTCTGTCTTAAAGAAAGTGGTTATGCGTCTGTAAGACACCAGTTGCTCAGATGGAAGTTGTTTCGAAGGGTTCGATTCCCACTCTAAACAGTTATTACCTAATGTGAATCACGGATAGTTATTCTGCGTCCGGGTGTACTTTATGTCCGTGAATGATGTGTTTGTGAGGTTGCACAGACCCTTGCGCAGGAGTTGTATATATAAAAATACTAGCTGCGCCCCGCGGTTTTACCCGCGTCACTCTGCTCCAGTGGGTTGGAGCGTGATATTTTGTAGACTGTATGTATAAGCCATCCTTATAAACTATCCGCGTGCAAACTTTCAGCCAAATCCATTCAGTAGTTTTTACGTGAAAGAGTAACAAACATCCATCCATCCATACTTACAAACTTTCGCGTTTATAATATTAGTAGGAAGTAGTAGATATTTCTGTTATGGATGGATACCCTTTAAAAGTCATTTCAATTATAAAAACATTTCTGGTACTATAAAATCAAAAACCGCACGTGACCCCCCCCCCCATTACTTATTTTTGACAGCGTTTCCGTGTAGACATTTACAAGCTAAATTTATTTTGTTGCTCAATAATGTAATAGGTATTTTCAGCCGTTCGTCGCCCTGTCTTTTGTATGATCTACCGACATACTTTGGGCATAAGATTTATTATGTGAATAAAGGTTCATCTATAAAGTGGGTCATACGAAATTCATGATTTTTGAGCTCTAAAACTCTGAGTCATTAAGAGGGGCCTCCGGACAGAATCTTAATCCAGCACTGAATGGATCGAACACGTGGAAAAATTATTTAAAATAAATGTGTACTATTTTTTTCCTGAATTTCCCAAAAGTACTAATATATTTAGCTACTTTTTGTAAAAAGTACTATATAAAACAAAAAAAAGGAGGCAACCCTAGTATGATGTAACTTTTAACATATCTTTTTCATTGGTGTTATACGACATGTTATTAATTTATTGCAAATATATTTTAATTATTTCCTTTTTTATGTTTACAAGCTATTAATGACAATATAGGCACAGATATGAAAGTAAAGTGCCATGGCGCCGTTTAAATTTAAAGTCTTAACTATCACTCTTAATGTGTCTCAGAAAAGTTTTATGCGAGGACTTAATTATAACAGTAAAAATGAAGCCTGTTTTTTTTTTAATGTCACAATCATATTTTCTTACGAAACGAAGTTTAAATCTCATGTGATGTTTGGGCAATACTCCAAGTGCAAAATTGAAATGGATGAACCAAACCGATTAGGTGACATATGCATAATAACTTTCCCGTGAGTAATGTTCATATTTTATATATTATAGGTTTGACACACGGGTGGAAATAAATGGTGGACTGTATATAATAGGTTTAATGCCGGTAGTACATATCTAATTAGTTAAAATATACAAAAAGTGTTGCACGCGGTCGGGACGGACGATTCTCTCTTCATTTGTTTTTTCTTAATTTCTTTTTAATTTTCGTTCGCGCGCTTTGCGGTTGCTCTATGCCATGGTTTGATTTGGTTTTTAAAATGTGGTTTATAATTTTTTAAATGTGTTGTTTTTACTTAATTATCGTTTTTGCTTTAACACGTGTAATTATTATGGCGATATCTCGACCACGGTTTCGGCCCCAACCGAACAGCTCGCTCATTGAAGAAGGGTCTCGATTGGAGCCGAATCCGTGGTGGTCGAGAAATCACCATAATAATTACACGTGTGACAAACCGGACTTCAATATATACAATATTGTACCTATGCAGTCGCGCGTTCAAAGAACCAGACCGAAAAAAAAGTGTTGCTTCAATATCTTGATTGACTTGCCTTCAATAAAACATTCAAAATATATATCACCAGTTCTATTATTGTACGAAAATTGTGCAAACGGAGGAGTATGAAATTTAGCACACTTATAGTTAAATAGAGAAACGCACGCTTATATTTTTTTTATTATGGTCGAATTTCGACCTCTAGAAATATACACAGATATAAAGCGGTATCTGTTCTTTGTTTAAATTTCCATTAACTACCTTACCACACCTGTTTTTTTTGTCCGACCGGGGGGAAATGCATTTATGCATGCCCACCGCCGCTGCAGCGTATTCGCGCGCTGGCGGTGGAATATGTGGGACTCGCCATCTCCATAGCGTGGTATGCTAAACTCATACCACGAGGAGAGGACCCTACACCACTAAAACCCCCGGACACTCCTTCGATCCGCCGTTGGCGGGGGCCGGGTAACCTTACCATTGTCACTGCACTACCTACTATTTGGTTAATTCAGTGTAAATTCTTCAGGCATTAAGTGCACCAATTGCTATCACAGCTATAGTTATTAAATGAAGATGCAACTAATCCTACTCATACCTCCAACATATCATGTTAATATTTCGTCGAGCTCCAACGAAAAGCCATTAACAAGATAAAGTAAAATGGCGAATGAAGTGAAAGCACATTAATTTGGAATTTCACACGTTCTCTCAAACATACGTGTATGTTGTTCAACGTATATTTGGATCTGAGTGGGTGGAATGCGCTGACGTGCGCCGATTTACACGAGTTTTATATGAGAGTGATTTTTGTCTTAATTGTCTTGTTTTTAATAATATTTCCTTGCAGTTTTATGTTTCTGGTACAGCTAAGCATAGCAAAGTTACAGGTGTACTTTCCCTGTGGTTTCCGGCTTAATGCACCAAGTCTTCCGAAGCGCGTCGTAGTCCCTTAGATGCACATACCTATGTGCAACTAAGGGACTTACACTTGCTGGATGGGCAGCAGCATCTATCACCTCAAAAATGCTCCCATCTTATTGCAATCACACCTCTGCTTACCAAGCGACGTGGTCATGACTGCAATATCTCTTTACGTCCCTGTCTTGCCGAAGTCTAAAGAAGAGGCCCAGTGGACGTAAATGGGCGTAAAAAATAAAGTAATACATTTTATGTGAATCTTTTCTAAGGAAATCCATAAAAATATAATACGCCTTTTTCATACACCTTATGCTTATTTCCATTTTCCTTTTCCTCGAAACATACAGGAAACCAGTGACCGACACAGTTATAACAAAATCCTTCCAGCCGCCATACAAATGCCCAAAAAGTCTTCAGAGTTCTTCATAGTTAAAATATGTCGCGTTGTTTAGACAACTTCATCGAACCTTAATTGTTGGAACCCAAAGAACATTCTAATAATATTTCATGTAGTGCATTCCTATAGGTACTTCCCTACCTAAATACTAAAATAGCTTGGAATTTAACGTGCCAAATGAAAAGGGGTTATATCATACACTTGTTGACATTTACAGGAAAACTGAACTGTGCCGATGGCAATAATCTAAATCAAAACCAGTGCCGGAATAGTATTCGTTAATTGAAAGTGTTTCGGTGCGGTACCGGGTTAGGCGATAAATGTCAGAATCGTAAGGATAGAGTTGCTTTATCTATTTGTAAAAAAATGGTTACGGCCATGAACATATATAATTATTATAAGATATCTTATCTATAGCTTTCTCGGTGATATTTTATGAGGCATTAAAATCCTTATTGGTTTTTAGCTTTTTTGTCTTTGTGGATAATTCATGAAAATACATTCTGCTTTACGTTTTTATATATATAATAATACATTCTGCTTTACAATTGATGGGCCCAAAATACTATCTTTAATTTTGGCATTAAAGATTGTTTATTGATAGTATTTTGGGCCCATCAATTGTACTACCATTCAAAACAAATGGCAAAACTAATAAAAACATAAAGCAGAATGTATGTATTTTCATGAATTATCCAAAAAGACAAAATGCTAAAAGTAATTAAATAATTCATATTAGACAGAAGCATAACTTACTGATAGACAACTTACTGAGACACTTTTTGTAGTGGAAATAAAATATATCTGTAGTTTACAGTTTTGTCCCTTTTTAATTGCAAAACTACCAAGGAGTCTGTCACACCAGTCCCGGGATTCAGACATCGAGAATCATTGCAGCTGCATGCTCTTAACACGATTTTCGCACCTGGATATTTGGCACTACCTCGGATCTATATTGAGATGCATACCACGAACTAAAGTTATAATTTAATTGAGAGTTCAGTAGCCGAATTCTCAACCATTTCTCTGTTGATTTAGCTTCATGCAATCGGATAAACACCTGCTTTCCTTTCTAGCATTCCAAATGCTACAAAGTTTAAACCGATTTATTATGAGGATATCATATTATGGCTGAGTATTAATTCTCCCATTTCTTTGATCATATTTGTCTGCAGGCTATAATAATAATTGGCAATGTATTACTAAAACTATAAATTTAAAGCACTGCGCGTCTGCAGTGGCATCTTTCACATAGTATTTAAACACGTGTTGTCTTGTTTTAACCATCACATAAATTAAATTAACTGCATTAAACTAAATGTGATTTAAAATTTTATGTATTTGAGTGCCACTTAATGAACGGTGACATGTGCAAAACACAAGTGTTATAACAGTTTCTTTTAGAATTTGAACTAAGTAATTATCATCATCATCAACCAGTACAACGTCCACTGCTGAACATGGGCCACTTCCCGAGGGAGGTTTTTACCATAGTCACCACGTTTGGCAGGCGTATTGGCGACCTCAGTATTATGTAGTAATGGTAGACGCTTGTTGTAGATGATGTTATAACAATCGGGACCAACGGCTTAACGTGCTTTCTGAGGCACGGAGGTCCCTCAGCTAACCAGACCCGGAAAAGAATATTATAATTTACACAAAGATTTATTGTCCGGTGTGGGGATAGAACCCACGACCTCCGAGACTCAAAGCAAGACTTATACCGCTACGCCACGGAGGTTGTTGTATATTTAAAAGAAACTGTTCTATATAAACACCGAAATCAATGGCAGTGAATTTGGAATATTACATCATGAATTTTACTAAGAAGACGCGACAGCAACAGCATTGTTACTCCGCATCGAGTTGCAATTTCGCGCGCACCTGCAACTATGCGCACGCGCACGCGAGTTTCGATTGGCTAATTTTAACCCGTTATGTCACAGCAGACAATGCAGCACTCCGCACAGTCGAATTTATCTCGGCTTGTAACATTTCCTCTTGTTGATGCTGTCCCGATTTTATATGGGTACATTTAATATCAGAAGTGGGGTTGTTATGAATAACTGAATTACGTATATAATGGCTTAAGCACTGTGCAAAGATCATATCAAAAGACAAGTGAAGCATGTACAGTCAACTAAAGAGATGGGTTTACACATTGTGAATCGCATTTTAAATTTAATATGTACATGTGTATGAGAAGAGTTTACTATTATGTGTGTGTATTTGTGCAGACCTAGCAGCTAACTCTTCGCCATTAAAAAATGACGGCACTAGTAATAAATAAAACACATTTATTTACATTATTTGATACTGACGGTGCAAACCTATCTCTTTGGTGTGTACGTGTTCGTTGTTTTAGTTATTTTTGACGTGAATGAAAACAGTGATCTTTGCAATTGAATTGGCTTAAACTTGTAGACATATTTTAATATTGCACGTGTATAGCTAACCTTGCACATTAGAATTAAGAATTGAGTCGTGATGTACTGCCTCTGACTGACAAGATATTACGCTTGCGTGACAAGACTCAAAGATTTGAATGGACATAGCGGTTATACCTATATAGATTAATGATTAATCTATATAAATAATAAATGGTTCTGTTCATTTTTGTTCCTTCTTTCGCGATTAAGTATAGGGTCGCGGGCACTAGCTAATTTAATCATATTCGGACAAATTTTATTACCATTACCAAACTTATTTACGGTGGCAGTCATATAAATATTATACTAATGCTTCTAGTTATTTACTACATAACTGATTTAATAGCACCTAAAGTAATAGTTTAAGATTCTAAACAGCTATCCTAAAACAACATCTTAGATCTTCCAAAGTGTGGAAGCAATTCACTTCCACACTTTGGATTGGGTCATAAAAATTCATCTTCCCATATGTTAGGAGTACGAGGCCTCCTTCCTCCTCTTCAGGCCCAATAACAAAGGTTTGAACATCTGTAACTATCTTGAGTCACAGTAAATGGACACTAACTCGTTATTAAGGACGCCACGCGTCATCAATCCCTGTCTGAGTTGTTGGAGACCTGCAGACACCGACGTACATCAACGTCTTGCGTAATATCTCACAACATATTTATGGTAGCAGTAGCGTATACTTACAGGGCTTTTGTCCGGTAACTTTGAGGAAACTTTCTCATAAGGAGTTTAGTGTATTTATTTTCGGCCCATGTGTAATCGCGAAAAAGTGCAAAATCGACCGGCATATCATTTTTCGGATTTATAATGTAACTAGCTTTCCGCATTAGGTTTCACTCACGCATCTCCCTTTCCCGTGGGGTTTTCATTATAAAATATAGCTTATAACCTCGATAAATGGGCTATCTAAAACAGATTTTTTTTTCTAAAAGCCAGTTGCCAGTAGTTCCTATGTTGTTCAAACAAACAAATCGTCAGCTTTATAAATTAGTATAGATTTATGACATTAGGAAGTCGTAGGAAATATTTAAAAGTTTTATGATTTATGTTAAGGAACGTACTCTTTTAAATGTCGTCAATTTGAGCATAATGTACTTATTGTTAACTTTAAACGTAGTGCAAACTGACTTTGCAATACTTATTAACTATGCAAACTATCCACGTCGAAGGAGGTCTTTACTTTACTTTTAACAAAATTTCTCATATATGTTTAATATTAATAGTATTATCAGATTTTTATCCACAGTTAAGAACTTCACCACCATTTCCCAGAAGCCGACATAATTCGCTTATTTCTATTCTGCCAAAGACCAATTTAAGCGTTTGATATTTGAGACGGTCATTTCTCTTCAAACGGAAAATGTATTAGCTAAAGAAAATACCATTGTCAGAGGAGCAATCTCATTATGATGATGAATACGGGAAATTAAATGTGAAGTCAGTGGACTCGTTCAAAATGGAGGTATCGTTTGTAACAAAATTAAATTATAGAAAGGAAGTGTAGGGTTTTGAGGTTGAATAGGAATTAGGATATTGTTGAAAAACTGAACAGAATTGAATTACCGTAAAATTCTATTGTTCACACATATTCTACAAATAATGCCAATGTAGATACGGTATGTACACGTGTAAAGTGATGAAATAAAAAAAATTGTTGCTGTTAACATTGTAAACTAAAAGCAACGCAAAAATCTCACACTACTAATACCATTATGACGTACCCATATTTAGAGTGCTTCATCATCATTTCCCTGTCCTTATCATATCTGGGATCAGTGGTTTCTATGAATCAAGTTTACGGCGAGAAGTGTAATGAACAGAGACTTCTGTCAACAGTGCTTCCTATGGATCGAGATATCTACAAGCAATGTTTTATATCAACAACATTTTCGGCGAAACGTGATGTCTAGAAATACAGATTTCCATTATCTTTGCTTTCTGTATATATATTGGTATCGTACAAGCGTGTTTCTGTCTTAAGTTCCACTCTCATCCCATTATTTTTAGGTCGGCGCAACATATTTTCTCTTCCATTCTGTCCTGTCAGACATCACGTAATCACTAACTCCCTTTTCTTTTATATCACTTCTCGTGAATAGGAACATATTCAGAGTTAACGGGGAAAACAATAGGACGATTGAATTGTAATTGTTGCGACATTTATTAAATAATGGTCTAGTTTATTGTTCTAATTTATCTGTATCATTTAGATGAACTATAATTATTATCAATTTTTCGCTCCACATAATTTGAAGGCCAGGTTGATTCAATAGTGTCACTAAGTGCAACTGCATAAAGGCTTTCAAGGGGTATTTAACTTATTAGAATATAATTCACGTCGCTATGGTGGAATGGTGCCGTTTTGTGAAAAAGCTAGGCAGTGAAATGAAATTAGCGATAAGCTAATGGGCTGCTACAAATCCATCCAGAAATAAGGTTACTTTATGAGTAACTAGCGATCCGCCTCGACTTCGCACGGATGCAATGCTGATATGGCTGATAAATATAAACCTTCCTCTCAAATCACTCTATTAATGTAAGGAAATCGCATCAAAATCCATTGCGCAGTTTTAAAGATCTAAGCATACACAGGGGCAGATAGAAATCGTTATGTTACATGTACATTTAGGCCATAAAATTAATATTCTGCAGGATTTAATACTAATTTGCGTAATTTTTATTCTAACATGAGATATAGGCGTAATCAGCAGGCAACATAGAAAATTTTCTTGAAGTATTTACTATACAATGTAGACCGTGTAGACGATAAGGTTTATACTTTGAAATTACTCATTACTTGTTATAGACTAGATTTTTTTGTAATTAAAATACAGTTACAATGCGTATCTTAGATCACTACATTTAAAAAACCGTATTTAAGTACTTAATTGCAAAGATATCATTAGTAGCAATGTGCTCAAGTCACTACGTACTTACTATTTCTGTTTCCTCCAGTCTTAAGTCCCATACCTAGCTTGTTACACTCACTGGTCCTTCGAACCTGATTATTATTCGAAAATTGTACACATTTTATCACGGGCAACTTTTACAAAAAGCTGTGTTTAATTTTTAAACAAATACAATAAATAACACCACCAATCGAACGTTATCCTTACAAGCAAACAACTCCAATTACTTACAAACATTGGATAATATTGTTTTATGTACATAGGTGTAACTGCAACTCGACACCGCTATTGTATAGACCACACAACGATTATAGAACGAAGCTGTTTCTGTTTGACAAGATGCGACTGAGTCTGTGATTCATCATATATAACTGTACAAAACTACTATTTGGCAGTACCACAAGAAATTACGCGGCGAGAAATGGCGTAATTTGTAAATTTCTTGAACCTTTGAAGCGTTTTTATGAGGCGTATTTTTGAATGAAAATGTAAATAACTAAAAGTCGGTATGAAACCATTTCTATTCGAAGACCGAAAATAGACTTGCAAATGTATGCTATAACACTTTTTTGGCAAACCAGCTTGTTTTTCTAATTGCAATTTTAAAATTTGAGATCTTATTTCCGTCACGCGTCAATTCTAGCATTCTCATACTGAAACTTGTTTTATAATTAGTTCATAAATACATCTATTTAGTTAGTCGACAATCGATTTTTAAACATTTTCTTTATTTATGCTCGTCTTCTGAATTAGATTTACCCTCAAGCTTAACTTATGGTGATGGATAACAACCGCTATTTTAAAATAGTATAAAGGAGTACACAGTACACCTGCGTTTGCATATGTCCTGCGTAATTGGCTATTCCCCTTAAAAGACTGGCAGCTGTAGCCGAAATCAAATCTAATGTGACAAGACCCTCGCAAAAGTACCCAAATGCCAAGTAATAAACGATAAACTGAAAAAAACGACCTTGGACACGGTATTCGTTGGCCATAATAATGTTTCATTTATATGTGTCCGTACTTTGAAAGCTGTAAAACTATAAGTGATTCTTAGACAAATTATTCTTCGGAGCGTTTACGATAGCAAATTTTGATCGTCGACGTGTAATACAATAAATTATTGGATAATGAATAAATGTGTATAACTAGGTCACATGATTTGAGCTCAGTTCAATTAGTCAATTAGTAAGTGAAATGGAAAATATTTCTAACGGTTGTGTAATTGTGTATGTAGTAATTATTAAGTAACTAGCGGCCCGCCCCGGCTTCGCACGGGTGGACTTTTATACCCTACCCCTGCCCTACCCTACCCCTGCCCTACCCTAACCCTACCCTACTCCTACCCTACCCCTACCCTACCCTACCCCTACCCCTACCCTACCCTACCCCTACCCTACCCTTACCATACCCCTACCCTACCCTACCCTACCCCTACCCTACCCTACCCCTACCCTACCCTACCCTACCCTACCCTACCCTACCCTACCCCTACCCAAAAGTATCCTATGTCCTTCTCCCAGTTCTTAGCTACCTCCCTACCAATTTTCAGCCAAATCGGTTCAGCCGTTCTCGAGTTACCTATAAATAATGTAACTAACACGACTTTCATTTGTTTTTAAAATGTATTCTGCTATTCGGGACGGAAACAAATCCAACAAATCAAAAACCATGGCAATCGGTCCAGCCGTTCTCGAGTTATAAGTGTTGTAACAAACACGACTTTCTTTTATATATATAGATAATTATATACGCAAACCTATCATTGTTTGAAAGCGAAATTTATAAGTGTCGCTATAAATTCCATTTCTAAATTAAAGCAATTATGAACACAAATTCTAGAAACATCGAAAGAGATAAAACTTTTTAATAGCGTGATATCTTTTGGTTATCGAACTCATAAAATTGTAATAGCACTTAATAAATTGGCTACTCCAAAAGAAAATGCAGTTCTACCAAGAATATTGCCAACTGAAATAGAATATAACGTAAATTTAAAAAAACACTAAAGGAATGAAAGCTATCTATAGATGACTCTTGTTTATCTACTGTCAAACAGCACTAGCTTATTTTTAAAATAGTAAATGTCATCTGGCGTCCACAAGTGGGTCATGTAAACGGATGAAAGTGATGTGATGTATGGTTAACGCGAAGGAGTTCAGACTTTTATAAGATTGCATCATTTTGGTTTCTTTAGGAAGCTGTGTGTGGTATTTCGGCATCGTTGGGATAAGATTTAGAATAACATAGTATCATGTTTTTTCCTAGAAGGGATACTTTATCACCGCGTTTACGTTCACTGCTGATCATGGGCCTTCTCTTAGACCATGGAAAGCCACAGCTGAAGAATATTGCCACAATCACTACGCTTGACAGGCAGATTGGTTATCGTAGTTAGAAGGTGAGTACCCTTGAGCTGATAGCCGTTGCTACCCATCTATCAGCTGTATGTCCCTTAGTATTTTGAACGGCCATTTATGTAGTCAGCCACGAGGCTTTTGCTACTTCACTGGACATAAAGGCGAGTAGAGCTGTAGCCTTATTAAATGGGTTTAATAATTAACTACAAACTAATCAAATTGCGCAAAATAATTCGGCTCAGGGCGGTCGCTGAAAGAGGGATTCGAGTGATTATTGCTTTTAGTTGTTTAGGGGAGTTTTGTGTAACTGTCACTGTAAGTTACATTTCGCGGGTTATTCGGACTTCGGGTTTACGAGGGCATCGGAAAGATCTTAACTTTACTCGACCCGCAGGATAACAGCAACGCGACACTTTGGTGTTTGCGATTGATATGATGCTACGTAGACTCAATTTTTACGTAATTCCACTCTCGGGGAAAATATTTTCAGATGTGCATCTATTTAGGTCTCTAAGAACTTCTGCTACAACGGGAAATACACTCTTACACAGGCGAATATATACTTATTATCCGCTTTTACGTGCTCCTCTGTTAAAAAATATGCATTTTCTTTTAAAACTTACAAGCCTAATAAATTTTAAGCGAGTCATCGAGATTTCAATGAAGCCTTTGTTTAAAACGAGGCCGGTATTCATGACTAACTGACCGCAAGTTTCGACCGCGGTAATATTATTTAGGAGAAAGGATGGCTTAGAGGTTTACAAGGCATTATGTCTGTTAAATGGGCCTTACCTTCATGGTTGTCAGAATACCCTAGACGAGTGGCTGCTAAAATATAGTCGATCGAATATAAGCGGTAACTTTATTTATTAATCGATTACTTCGATTATTTTGGTTGGTAACGGTTTTGGAAATTATCATTATTGAGTTATAATTTTTAGCTATTGTTCGAATAGAAAAAGCGATTGCTATGTAATTTTAATATTGAAGTTTTGTCTAGGTTTACAGGACAGTTAGAATATATGCAGAAGCCGGTTAGAATTAATGGGCACAGGATGAATTTTCTTAGATTTAGGAATCAGGCACCTTATCCCAATCCAAAGAATGTTAAGTGGCAAAACCTAAAATCAATTACAGCTAGAGATTGTGCATCTGATCTGCAGCACTGGCCATCACTCTTTGTTTTTCCTTTGAGGTATTACGCATCCCCTCTGACGCATCGGCGGGGTAAGTGGTACTCCAATCCAGTTATCCATTTCCATCAGAATGGTACGCTACTCACACCATGGGGCTCACTGACTGAAACATCCATCCTCTTACTGTCGGCGTAACTCTAATTTACCCCTATATGAGTTCTGGCGACCACAACATTATGCACTAAATTATCTAACAATCAGTTATGGTGCAACTACTTTTGATGTTTCCAAAGGAGAAAGTAGTTTTGGCAGGTATTGCGGTGTCGATGCCAGCGCAGACTTCCAACATTCCATTATACTCGCCAAAAGACAATATGCTAATCCGTATACGTATGGTTAGGAACATAAGCTGATTACATAAGAAGATTTGTCTCATCACGCCATTCTCAAAAGTGATAAGGGGGAGGTTTTCGAACATAGCTGCCCAACCATTTACACCGCTATGTTGAATACGCCACGGGAAATAATCTTTAAAGTAGAGTGACAGTTGCACAAAATTCCCCTAAAATCTAGTCATTATTCCTCAATGCCCCCGTTTGACCGCCGAGGTCCAAGTCCCACAGCAGGGCGCCTTCTTGCAAAGGCTGGAGCTCTGCTCTACTTTATGCCCAGTGAAATAGCGAAAGCTTTATGGCTAACTACGTTATGTCCGTCCGAAAAAAAACAAAAAGGGAATTAAACATCTTCCGGTACAAATATAGCTGTAAGCCGATGCCTGGTTTACGCTGGTTATAGATGATGTTATAACAATCAGGACCAACGGCTTAACGTACTTTCTGAGATACGGAGACTAGTCCCTCAACCAACCAGACCCGGAAAGAAATCTTCGTATTTACACAAAGATATCTTATCCGGCTTGGGTGTCGAAACCACGATCTCCGAGACTTAAAGCGCGTCACTTATATCTCTATGCCAGGTGGTTGTCTCTTACTGTATTTAGTTATAAAACAGCGGTTGCACTCCCTCGCACTAAAAGTGCACCTATCTAACATCCGAGGTCTGCACTCCAATCTCATCCCGGTCCATCACCACCTTGAGACCGAAAAACCACATCTGCTGTTCCTCACGGAGACGCAAATCAGATGTCCAGTTGACACAGCATACTTGCACTACCCAGGGTACACCCTAGAGCACAATTTCAGGCCACGCGCTGGCACCTGCGTATATGATCGTGATGACATCTGCTGTCGATGTCTCCGTAACATTGAGGATTCCAGTTTCTCTGTATTGTGGATTCTGGTGGACACTGGCTTGGAGCAGATACTCTATGCCAGTGTCTATCGCTCGCACACCGACAACATGGAGACAACCAGGTTGTTTCAGTACCTTTCTGACTCAGCTGAATTAGCTCAGCTCAGGTACCCATCGGCGCAGCTAGTTATTCTGGGGGACTCCAACGCCCACCACCAGGAGTGGCGGTACCCATACCAGAACACCGACCTTGCTGGGAGACTAGCGTATGCATCTGCTCTGACGCTTGGTCTCTCCCAACTGGTGACTGGGCCGACACGGGTGCCCGATATTGATGGCCATACGGCCAATTGCTTAGACCTTCTGCTGACAACCGATCCAGACCGATATCAAGTCGCGGTTTCCTCACCGTTAGGTAGCTCCGACCACTGTCTGGTGAAATCTGTGTCTGTCTACACGCCACCCGATCCCGATCTCAAGGGGACTAGGCGTGTATGGCGATACAAGTCAGCAGATTGGGATGAGATGCGGCATTTCTTCGCGTCTTACCCTTGGCTGCGCTTATGCTTCTCTTCAGACGACCCGGCTCGCTGCGCGGAGGCTGTTTCTCGAGTGATATGCCAGGCAATGGAGTATTTCATTACATTTTCTGATGTCTCACTCCAAGGCAAAGCCCGCCCATGGTTCAACGCTGAGTGTGATAGTCCTGAGGCATATAAGCACTCTGCTTACCAAGCGTTGGCGGATGCTCGAGCCCGCAAAGCGCCAAATGTTCGGAAACTGAAGAGAGCCTTCAATAGTGCTGCCAAGTCTTGCAAACGTGCCCTACGTAAGGCCCGCTTTGACCATATTGGCCGCATTGGAGCCAGACTAGCATCTGGAAGTAAAGCTTTTTGGTCTCTTGCCAAATCGGTCGAAGCCAATTTCTGTCGGTCCTCTTTGCCGCCACTGCAGAAGCCAAACGGTTCATTAGCTCACACCGCCAAAGAGAAAGCAGACTTGTTTGCATCTCTATTTGCGGAGAATTCACAACTAGATGCTGCTGGTAAAAGTCCACCCAGGCTACCACATTGCACTTCCACTATGCCTGAGGTGCACATTCGACAAAGAGTGGTACTCAAAATTCTCAGCACTCTAGATGTGAATAAGGCTAGTGGGCCTTTCGGCATTCCTGCCATTGTCTTGCGGTCATGTGCGCCTGAGTTGTCTCCTGTTTTGACTCGCCTCTATCGCTTATCCCTGAAGACTGGTCTAGTTCCAGCATCCTGGAAGATTGCCAATGTACAACCGATCCCCAAGAAAGGTAGTCGTGCCGACCCTGCCAACTACCGACCAATCGCAATCACCTCCATACTCTGTAAGGTTATGGAGCGTGTTTTAAACAACTGTCTCCTAGCATACCTGGAAGACAACGATCTCCTCTGTGACCGCCAATTCGGATTCCGTCGAGGCCGGTCTACTGGGGATCTTCTTGTTTATGCTACTCATTTCTGGAGCGAAGCCATTGAGAGACACGGTGAGGCCCTTGCCGTGTCTCTTGATATCTCTAAGGCTTGACAGAGTTTGGCACGCAAGTCCCATTGGTAAGCTTCCGGTTTACGGTATTGCTCCCGGACTTTGTACCTGGATTCAGGATTTCTTGAGGGGGAGGTCGATCCGAGTTGTCATTGATGGCGCCTCGTCCGATCTTCTTGGAATTAATGCCGGTGTCCCTCAGGGATCTGTTCTCTCCGCGACTCTTTTTTTGCTGCACATCAACGACCTGCTAGCTAGTCCCGGTATCTTTGGGTACGCAGACGACAGCAGTCTCGGTGAGATACTTGTCTGATGCGAAGTCTGGGTCAAAGGTTCAGTCGTTCAGGGAGTCGATGATAGAGGGGGTGAACTCGATCTTGGAGGCTGTCTCCTTATGGGGTGATGCCAACTTGGTTGGGTTTAACCCCTCAAAAACACAGGCTTGTCTTTTTTCGGCGAAACGGAGTCCATTCCAAATGACTCCGACTTTCCGGAATGTTTCAGTTCCGATCAGCGACCATCTTGAGCTCTTAGGGCTTGACCTCTCTTTTAATTTAAACTTCGGTCACTACATCGAGTCCATCACAAACAATGCAGCCAAAAAACTTGGCATTCTCTCCAAGGTGAGGCGGTACTTCACATCGGAGCAGCTCTTAAGTCTCTACAAGGCTTAAGTGCGCTCGTCAATGGAATACTGTTCTCATCTTTGGGATGGGTCTGCTAGATATCAGCTGGATGCTCTGGACTCATTGGAGCGCCGAGTGAAGAGAGTCATAGGCAATAACTAACTTGTGGAGGCAAATCTTCAGAGCCTCGAACACCGTAGACGCGTAGCCTGCCTATCGGTTTTTTATCGGTTACATTTCGGGGAGTGTGCGGAGGTTCTACATAACCTGATACCCCCTTCACCCTTCCATCACCGGACGACCAGGCGTGGCGAGCGGTTTCACCCTTATGTTGTAGACATTCCTTCAATACGCACGAAGCGATTTGCTTCTCTTTCATAATGCGGACGGCTAAGGAGTGGAATTCTCTGCCGGGGTCAGTTTTTCCTGAACGCTATTATATGGACATCTTTAAAGCTAAAGTGAACAGACACTTTCTAGGCACGCGTGTATCATCTTAGGCCTTATCTTCGCCTTCCATCAAGCGAGATTATTGTCAAACGTAAGCCTATATTCAATAAAAATATAAAAATAAAATTTTCATTTACGCGTTTTTTTTGTTAATTCATAGCATTGTTTAGCCGGTACTTTCAACGTAAAAATTCCAATTTGTAAATGGTACTAGAGACATTACTGACGCGGCTATGTGCAAGGTTGTTAGCTTTATTAGTCCTAATGATCGCGAGTATGTAGCTGATCGTCCATTAACACCATAAAGGGATTCTTCTTGGAAACCCGGGGAAGCCTTTCAACATATTTGCTTGGTCCAAAATATTTAGCGTGCGTCCGGTCCATTAATGTACGGAGTGAATTTCCTGCCCATTAATCTCCCATAAAACAGGATTACTTCAACGAACTGCATATTTTCTTAGCTTTGAATTAATAACAAACTGTTTTGTATAAGCTGTGCTATTCTTTCTTAAAAAACCAGTGAACGATGTCAATATTATGAATAGAAATGTTTTAGGTTTTTGAATATGAAATCTTATAGGTAGGTAAGTACATTTTATTTTTATTTTTTATCATTGGGATGTATAATATTATAAGAAGTAATTCGTTATCATCACAAATAGTTATGAAGACTAAAAAATATATAAAATATATAGTCCGTCAGTTAGATTACAAAAAAATATTGGGTACATACGTATTTTTTTATTGATCAAATCAATTAAAATTAAGAAATATACAGAGCAACAACAAACTATAAAGTTCAGGAGAGGGGGATTGTGACGTGACTACTAGGTAAAATTGTACCAAAAAGTGACGTCATCTTCGTCATTTTATATATGGGGAACTACTACGACTAAATAGATTTTTTTACTCTTAATGCCTCTATTATATAACTCATTCTGGGATCCTTGCCAAGTAGAATAGAATTAGAATAGTAGTATTTTATAAGTTATTTTTATTTTTATTTAGCTACTTTTAGTTGCATTTTGTTCTCTTCTTGTGAATATATTCGTATATAACCAAAGCTATACATTTTATAAAATATCACTTATGTCTATTTTTTTTTTTTGGGATACCTACCTTGTATTTCATGAATTCCGATAGTAATAAGATATTTTTTCGCTAACTGATAAAAAAAAATTGTTGTCAATGATTGGCGGGCAATTTAATAGCATGGGATCCAATGATATTAATTTGCCATAGGTATATAAGCTTTAGAATAATTATTTTTTATAAGTCGGGTAGTTTCCGACTTAGAAAAGGTTACCCCATATCTTCTCATAGGTGTCGCAACAAGCGATTAAAGGGTATTCAGCGGATGGATGCAGCAGCATCATTACCATCTTTCTGCCATCACCAATCCGCCTGCCAAGCGTGATTATGGCGATAACCCTCAAAGGCTTGTCAAATTCTGTTTAAAGGCCCATGTTAAGCAGTGGACATATACGGGCTGGTGAAGTGAAGATGCTTTTAAACGCTTAGTCCCTTATTACCCTTAATAAGTTACATACATACATAAGCTCACGCCTGTTTCCCAGCGGGGTAAGCAGAGACAATGGACCTCCACTTGCTACTATCCCTACACACATCTTTCGCTTCATTCACTCTCATAACATTCTTCATACGTCGGTTTAGGGTGGATCTTATTTGACCTTTTGCGAGGATGTCTCCGATTTGGTCAGAGAACGTTCGTCGAGGTCTTCCCCTTCCGACTGTGCAACTCACACTTGCCAAGTATAAGTTTTGTCAATCTTTCTTCATCCATTCTTTCGTTTCTTTCTTTAATAAGTTATCAAGAAAATATCAAGGTACTAAAAATATACAAGCTATGAATAAGAAATTATGAACCAAACAAGATATATAAAACGTGCACGATTTCTTTCATAATGATATTAATAGTTGCAGTCAAATGTGATTTAGTACTTCCTACTGTTTGTCTGTTGATCGATGGTCACGTATCATTGCTACAGGTAAAAAAATAATAAAGCAATAACTTGAGGTGAAATGGGGACATTTATTGTAATGATTTAGTTTTTTATTGAGTAACATACTTCGGAATTGACAAAATTTGTAACTGTTATGTTGTTAGGTCATTGATATTGCCTCTCTTTTACTCCGCACGCGGTTTCACCAGTGTAGCTCCCGATCCCGTAGGAACTTCATAATTAAATATGTTACATCTGGACAACGTAGCTTCCAGGAGGCTAAGAACTCACGGCGCGGCTTATCACCCGCACCCGCCGCCATTGCGGGCCCGCAGCTTCTGTAGGATGTAGATTTATATTCAAAAATTAAGAGCACATTTCACGACATGTTTTAAATCCGCAGCGCGCGCGGTTTTTAGCGGGTCCCGCGGCACCGGTGGGCAACTTGTAGAATCGCGCGTGCGACAGACACCCGCAACCTCGTCGGGTTGCGACCGCTCGCTTTGCAATCGCTTGACGGCGACCACCATAACTAGACCGTAGTCGTTTAACCGCCCGTCTTGCGATTATTGCCCGCTAAATTTGCGGGCGACGATCTTAACCGCGACGGCTGCGTGACCGTGACCGCGCAAATCACCGGTCTCGTGAGTTTAGAAATAAAACCGCAGTTCCACCACCGCGACGGGCGCGGGTGACAACCGCTCCGTGAGTTCTTAGCCTAATGCGGAAAGAATTTAAATCGGTCCAGTAGCCTATTTAAATTAAGCAAACAAACAATAAATCTTAGTATCTATCATAATAGTATAATAGATTTGCTACAACGTAAAACTTTAAGAAATTAAATAAAAATTCATAAAAATTATGAGAAATATGCGGTATCTTCAAAAATTTGCCGTAGTCCAATGGCTAGGGCGTGGGACTTACGATCATGTGGTCACAGGTTCGATCCCCACCCATTGCACTACTGACGTGGAACCACCCGTAATACAAGTATTTTAGCTTAGCACGAGGGGTTAACACGAATACTAGTAGACGGCAAAAATTCTGCTAGTAATCTTTAAAAAAAAAACCTTTTGTTTAGATTTTTGTTTACGCACTGTACTTAGTGGCATTGCTTTGCGTTTTATGTCCTGCTGGCTGTCCCGCGTAGATCCCGTTCCCGAGGAAACTTTAACTTAAAATATAGTCTATGACACTCGCAAATGTCGTGGCTTTCTACTGGTTCAGTAGATTAAGAGATTAACCTACAACGTCATAAACATACAAACTCACAAACTTTACCTCTTTATAATATAATAATAATATATTACTTTACATTAGTATTGTAGAGTGTGCGCGGAAAGCCATAAACAGATATATCATGTGAAATTGCTAGAGCAGCAACTTACTTGTCACAAAGATGAGAGAAAAGACAAAAAATTGTACTTTGAGCTGTGGTCAGACATTCCGATATTACTAATTATACCCTAAACTGGTGTCGATATTAGTTTAAGGCAGAGGAACTTCTTCCGTAGACCCCATTGTAATATTTTCTAGTTTCTTTGGACCCCTTGTTAATGTATGTAACAATACATACTTCACTGCACTAATATATCGTTATTTATTCTCGAAGACCACGTAAGTCATTTTGTTGCCATTTCTAGAGAATCGGAAGATTATTCGTTTCACCAATTACAAACATATATAGTTTAAAATAAATTTGTAAAATAATTTAAAAGGTAAAATCAATGTAAAATTTTATATATTTTCCTGTCTTGCAGAGTAACTAACCTTATTAATATTATAGGTAACGCGAAAGATGTAAGTATGTGTGTTTGTTGTTTTTGTGTGTACTCTTACACGCAAAAAGTACTGAACGCATTTCGCTGAAATTTTGCACGGAGTTGGTTTATAAACTGGATTAGGATACAGGCTACAATACGTCACCCTACGACCCACTGTAGCAGAGTAGCAGCTTATCTCGGGTTAAGTAATTTTGATTAGTTTTTGACACACGTATCGTTTTACTTAGTTTTTGATATACGTGGTGTTAGAACTCAAGCAATGATATGTCTTCATTTTAATGTTTTTATATTATTATTTTAATATACCTACGACTTACATTATTTTGATAACGTTATTCTATGTGAATCATTCGTAGCATGTTATGATTTCAATTTGTGAATCATTATAACCGGAATGAGGGCAAAGTTTTACAACGCTTATTAATTAGTTATAGGAAATAACAAGCACTTTATGTTAATTTAAAACGAAAAAACTTCTTAGAATCAGAGGTTTTACAGTGAATTGAAAATTAGACCCGCACGATATAAAATTTGCATGACTGATTACAATTTTCAGATGGACCTGTATTGGCTTGCGAATTTGTATTGCGTGATATAGGATAGTTGTCCTTCTACGTTACAGATGGCGCTAATTGTCTGCTCCTCCCGACCCTTAGTTTGCAAAGAATGTTTCCCGTCCGATGCCCTCGTAGACCCGAAGTCCGAGAGGCCCGCGAACTGTAAAGTAGAGCGGCAGTTCCACACTATCCATTAAAAGTCATAATCCCTCTATCTCATCGCCAGCGATCGCCCTGAGTCGAGGTCCAAGCCCCACAAGGGGCGCCCTCTTGCGCGAGTTGCTTATACTCCGTAAAAGATAGCTTGATCTCTGCGACAGCTGTCAGTAAAATCACGCCTATGAAGTTTTGAATTTAGTAGTACAGACAGCTATTACCTGCCAATGTCATATTTTATGGGCATGCCGACCTAATTAGTGATGGGCGATGAATCATCGTGGCTATCGACTATAAACTATCGATAATTTTCTTCATTAAAAATTAATTTATCAATTAATTTTATTACATATTTTAGTATTATAACATTATTTACATAATATGTACGCATTCATAATAAATTTACAAGATTGCTCTAGCTATTCAGAAACTGATTCTGATATGGATTTGAGGTGTACTCCTTTAAGATAATAAATGTATTTTATTTTATAATATTTGTTTAATTGAGTAACGTTTGAAATTCAATTAAACCCAATTATAATGTTACATTAATATCAAAAATAGTAAGAAAAGTCGATAAGTACTATGGACATTTGTTTAAATCATAACAACCCTAGGAATGTCACTATGACATGTGTCGCAGAGATCAAGCTATCTTTTACGGAGTATAGTTTGTAGTTTTTTAAACCATTTATTAAGGCTGGAGCTCTGCTCGTCTTTATGCCCGGTGAAGTAGCAAAAGCTTCGTGGCTAACTAAAAACGAGTCCGAAAAAAAAGCTTGTAGTCTGCTTGTAGTTCGTGCAGCTAATGTAGATGTCGTTAAACTGGCATACATATTGATGGTGAGGCGTTATTAATGCCGGACAAATCTTATTACTTAAACCGATTGAGATGATATTTTGCATATATACGTTAAGAAGACCTTCACACAAACTCTTCAGCTTTATATTATTAGTATAGATATCGTTACGAATTACACAAACATATTATAAGATAATGTACGGTTAATGTTACCGTGGTTGTAGTAAGGTTAAGGATAAGTGAATATTATTAACAAAATTATAGATAACACTATAGACATATAAAATCACCTATTTATAGTAAACAAACAGGAAATAAAGCAGGAAAATGTAAATACAAGCTGAATCAACAATAATATGGTACTAGTACAAAAACTAGCACGCGAAACCGATCATGCAATTATTGTACACGAATCACTTATGTTACTGTTCATTCGTGAAATTATTCTAATTACCATTTTATACACATGTAACATTTGTATTAAAATTATCATATTTATATTAAAAAAAGCTGTTCGTTCCTTTTGTAGCCAGTATATTATTATCTCACAATTACGAACAGAACAAAAGAGATTCAGCGAAATAAGAAGTCATTTTAAGTTTTGCACGTAGATACCTACATAGGTAATATCCAGTGATTCCTAAAGTGGTCCTCACTCAGGGGTCCACGGAAGACTCGACAGGGGTCTACGCAGGCGTAAAAAAATGAAGATCACAATATGAAAGGTGTAATACGATGGAAATGGAGCAACAGGGGGTGCACTGAAACCAGTAAAGGCCTCTGATGAACTAATATTATAAAGAGGAATGATTTGATTGTTTGTTCGTTTGCATTTGGCTCCAGAACTCCAGAACTACAGGACCAATTTTAACAATTCTTTTACCAATAGAAAGCTACTATATATCCAGGACAGGTGACATAGATATATATTTAATGATCATTAAATATTAACTTGATCATTAAATAGAGCGAATGAATAAAAACGTACATGTATTGTGTATCGATTGTGCCTGTACATGTTATAATACTTAATGAGAAATTCAAAAACAAATAAATAGAAAAGGCGTTTTAGCAGTTTACTGTTTGTTACTAAGATATTTTTAATATTCTTCTAACGAGTAGATAGATAATAATATAGTTAGAGCAATTAATTGAAATCAATTTTCAAAACTTTATTAGCGGGTAAATAAAGAATATAACATTTTTTATCGATCATTTGCTCGGAATCCCGCACTTATATCTATTATTTGATATATTATGAACTCATGAGTACCTACAATATACAAAATAAGTCGAATAGTATACGACTTTGTCCAACTAATTTCAAAATAAATCTACCAAAGACCACAATTTAACATTGATACGTTAACAATAGCAAGTGATTCCACGACCCTATCACAATATTTATACACGGCAGCACAAACATTGATTATAATGCACGTTTGTGGACCTAATTCAATCATGATGGGCAATCAAGCCAATTGTATGAATAAATTGTCAAGTTATTAAACAACTGATGCCCTAAATATGATTCTGAAAACTGCATCGCGGCCCTTAGTAAATCTACATTTGGTTTCTCGTTGACACTTACTTCGGCAGAAAAATGTAAGCGGCTAGAACAAGCGCTATTTTTTTCGGGCTGAAATGACATAATACAATGTACATTAGTCTCATGGCGTTTGCCACTTTACCAGGCATAGCAGCAGAGCACTAGCCTTATTAAATGGTTAAAAAATGACAAGTAATTAGCGCACAGAGGACGCAAAATGACGTTCCCTGTCTCCATTTGGACCTCGTCTCAGAGATGATCAGGGTTGATCGATCAGACTGGTGGGGGGAATGAGGAATGATGACTTAGTTTTATATAGGCGTTTTGAGCAACGGTCGAACAAGTGCAATATTAATAACTTTATATCCGTTTCTTATGTGTTTATTTAATTAAAACTGTAGAATAGACAGCAGTCTATTAGCATATTGTATAGTAAAATAACTGAGAGATGACAAAACACAGCCTTGCTAATTCGCTAAGCCTTTTTTTGTCTGGGGGGAAATGCATTTACGCATCCTCTCCGCCACTGCAGCGTTCCCGCGGCGGCGAAGGGGTATGCGGGACTCATCCTCTCCATAGCCTGGTATGCTAGTCATACCACTAAAACCCCACGGACACTCCTCCGTCCGCCGTTGGTGAGGTCCGGGTACGCTGGGTAATCCGGCCCCTCTAAGTCAGTAGGTACCTACTAATATAATGGATGGTTGCGTTCATACTAATATAATGGAATCGTTTTACGCGCGTCTTTCCCGTCCCTAGGAAATTCATAATATAGCCTATGTTACTTCTGGATAACGAAGCTTTCTGATGGATTAAGAGTTTTTACAATCAGTCCAGTAGTTTCGGAGCCCATTCAGTGCAAAAAAACAAATCATTCCTCTTTATTAAACCACTAGCTTACTGCACGCGGTTTATCCGGCGTAGAAACCGTTCCCGTGACAGAATTATTTAAATTAGCACATAAGTTCTAGAGATTAGCTCGTTCAAGCAATCAAACAAACTCTTCAGCTTCACAATATTAGTACAGATTAAATTTAATTAATTTAATTGAAGCTGGAGTAGACACTAGACAGTAGTAAATCTAACATGCAAGACATTAACGTTCTTAACACAGTAGGTATGTAGTAAAATAACTGAGAGATGACAAAGCCCAGCCTTGCTAATCGCTAAGTCAGTACGTTGCGTTCATACTAATTTTATGAACAGTAATCGATCGACAGTACTACCGTGAGACTCGGATAGAATACAAACTATCAATTGGAACTTAAGAGTTCACATAAGTTTAATTACTCGATCACAAGTCAGAACAGTTTTCAAGAATGTAGCCCTATCGCTACAGAAGCTAATGTCAATCGAATTGAGAAAACTGTAGCTTACATAGGTAAGATGATTTTTTTCTGTTTTTAAAAGATTACTAGCAGAGTTTTGCAGTCTACTAGTATTCTTGTTAACCCTTCGTGCTCAGCTAAAATTCTTGTGTTACGAGTGGGTTCACGTCGGTAGTGCAATGGGTGGGAACTGGGAATCGAACCGGCGACCACAAGATCACAATTCCGACGCCCTAGCCATTGGGCTACGGCCGCATAAACTAAACTCACTTGTTTTCACTAAAACAATTCCATGTCGCCGTATGAACCGTCACTGCGACGCGACAGCGATTTCGTGAAAACAAACTCATACAAACATAATATGTCGGCGGCCACACTCTAGGAACGACATGCAAAATACGTAAATATACATGGCAAATGCGGCGCCTTAGAATTACTTAATTCACAGAACCATAATACCTAACTATGGCACACACAAATACCAGTAGGTAAATGTCCTGGGTCAAATCGAACCTAGGTGGGTAATCACGTTACATAATTGAACCTCCTAAAAATCCAGGTCATAGAAGCAACTACTGTACCACTGACGCTGGCGTAGCTACCGAAGGGCAGGGCGGGGCAATGCCCCGGGGCCTCCGAGCCCGGGAGGGGAGCCCCAAAAATTATTTGCAGTACTATTATTGCCTTTTATCAATATGTATATTCATATTGATTAAACCTAAACATTAACGGGGCACTACTTTTTTTTGCCCCAGGGCCCTTAATCACCTAGCTACGCCACTGACCCACCAGTAAAATCTAACTATAGCAACTCAAGACTATTAAAGACTTATGAATAATACGAGCTATACTAATGAGGGTCGTAGAATAACGTAGCGAGCCAATTGCTATGCAATCCTTTGTTAACACAACTGTTTAACAATTTAATAGCAAAACGGTCGATAAACAACATTTCTAAGGCCATAGAACGTTTAACAATAAGATAGTCTGAAACCGATACTTCACAAACAGACAGTTTGCGAAATATACCAAGATTAAATTTGTTTCATTGCAGAATTTCGAGATGCGTCTATAATTGAAACGCGATCTGTAATTTCGCAATTTGAGCACAAATCTTATTTGTTTTCTTAATCTTATTCGTTTTTATTTGCCGTGTGGTTTCCGGATTAGAAGAGACCATCCCATGTCTTCCTATAGATAGGGTTACCATATCTCAGGATTTGTTTCGAGATTTCAGGATTATTGGACTCTTCTCAGGATTGCGGCCGGATTTTGCAAATGTTATGAAATCTCAGGATTTTTAGAATTTTTAATAAAATTCAGCTTACATTTTAAAGATCTCTTCAATAAAAAGTTTAACAAACTAAAACTTGATTTCGATGTGCAACGCGTAAGCGAGATCCGCAGTGTATAAAAACGATAATATTACGAATTTTTTAAATTGTTAAGTACGTTTGATAAAATTTTTAAACTGTAAAAAATCTCAGGATTTTTCAATGGAAATCGCCTGATTTCCTTTTTTCCGGACTTTTGATTTTTGGAAATCATCTGGTTCGGAATATACAGGTAATGGATTGGCAGCAGCGTCTATCAAGGTTACTTATCATCTTACTGCGATCCGCCTGCCAAGCGTGGTGATTATGGCAATGAAAAATTCGTTATTATAAAAATGTTACTTGCAGAGTTTTTTTTGCACACTATGTAGGTACTAGTTTTCTTGTCAACCCTTCGCCAAGCTAAAATGCTTGTGTTACGAGTGGGTTCACGTCAGTAGTGAAAAACGGGTGGGGATTGAATCGGCGACCACATGCTTGCAAGTCCGACGCCCTAGCCAGTGGTCTACGGCCGCTTCAAATCGGCTTGCAAGCTAGCTGACTAAGATATTATATTCTTATAGGACAGATATACTTTTATCAGTTTCGGTTCAAAAGTGCATAGGTAAAGTCCGAAAATACTAATTATATTTACGAATACACAGAGTAGAAAAATATTTGGGAAGTATTGGATAGATATGGTCTACTGATAAAATATAGAACACTAGCTTCAAGCGCGGTTTCACCCGCGTAACTGTTCGTCCCGTTGTTCCCGTGGGAACTTCCTAATTAAATATAGCCTATGTTTCTCAGGGTGAATGTAGCTTTCCAATGGTGAAAAGATTTTTGCAATCGGCACAGTATTTCCTGAGCTTAGTCATTACAAACATACACACAAAAATACAAATCCTTCCTCTTTATTATATTAGTATAGATTAACCTAGTACATTAGATATAAATATACACAACATATCTATCCCTTAGAACAAAGCTAGTTTGTATGTTATGCTTGTCTTTAATATTAGTTTTTTTACTTATGAATACACTACCAAAATAGATTTACAACATACGCTTATCATAGCAAGCTAATTAGTAGTACCTCCATTCTAAATAAGGAAAGGATCCATATTTGTCTTATCTGAGCGTTATCCAGAGAATGCTACCATAATGGGAATATTATCAAAGAATGACTAATACGTATGTGTAATTGTCATAGTGTTTTCATTCTTTTATCTGGCTCCACTAGCCAGAATTCATTTAAAAGTTTTAAATTTTTTTCTTTAAAAGACAACACCCGCACTAGGTAAATTAATCTTTGGGTCGGATTGCTTATGCGTACCCGGCCCCCGCCAAGGGCGGATCGAAGGAGTGTCCGGGGGTTTTAGTGGTGCAGGGTCCTCTCCTTGTAGTATGAGTTAGAGGTTTGCACCGGAGCAGTGAGTACCGGAGAATCTCCGGTGATGAACCGGTAAAAGTAATCGGTTAAAATCACCGGAGATTAATCGATTAATCTCCGGTGAAATAATAAACCTGTATTAGTGTATGATTATTCTTTATTTTTATTATTCGGTGTTAGTATTCGATACTCTTATCTATATTATTTAAAAAATATTTTTATTACACAATTTTATTCATTAGTTTTTAAAGCCTCTATAATTTTTTGCATAATGTTATAACGTTTATTGCCAGTATATTGTTCAAGTTCATGCGAAATAAACTTACAAAACATTAGATATTGTGTGTAAGTGTACGTTTAAATACTTTACTTTACCGGCAACGTCAGTTAGATCAGAAACAGTCTTTTCAACAACAGGTTACATTCTTAATAACCGAAGAAATGTGCATGTTGCGTAATGACGCAGTTTTCATTTGAGTAGCTCGATCTATTCCCCAAACTCCTTAGTTCCGTGTGGCAGAAGTTCCAGTCGCATTTTTCCTCACTCGCTTTTTTTTCTGTTCGCGCATTTTACCAATCGCATTAGTTCACAGACGTTTATTTCTCTATTTTTTTTTCCACACGTATTTTTTAGGAAGCACTTAATAGGGGGGCGCCCTTTATATAGTTTTTTTTATTAAATTTTATTTTATAAATGTTATTATTTGACTATTTATATTATATTATTTATTTATATTGTTTATAATTTTAAAGGCGCAAAAAAAAAAGAATAATAAATTTAGACCACCGCGAGGATTTGGAACAGCATTCATTTTATGGTCAGCTCAATTCCATAGCTCAGTCCATGTCTTCCCATGAGTTTAGGGAATAGATCTAGCTAGGTACTCGAAATGTTATGCTTTCTACATGAAAACCATAATTTATTAGAATTGTAAAATATAATAATTACTACGGAACATTTTTTTATTTAAATTTCATTACCTACGTCTCGCACTTGTCCAGTTTTTTTTTATCTTCGTAAATATTTTTATGTTGATTAAACGTGTAATGAATAAAAGGTGTGTGTCATTATTTAAAACTCCGAATAAAGCCTGACCAAGAAATAAAAACACTTGATTATCTATGCTATGGCTAATCAAGTTAGTTATAATTTAAATATGCTTTCATTCTCCGGTGATTCACCGGAGAATAACCGGAGATCGCTCAATCACCGGTGGATTCAATCGGTTGTCAAAATCTCGCTCCGGTGCAAACCACTAGTATGAGTTTAGCATACCATGCTATGGAAAGGGCGAGTCCCACATATCCCACCACCACCGCGCGAATACGCTGCAGCGGCGGTGGGAATGCGCATTTCCCCACAACCAAAAAAATAAAAGAAAAAAAATAGGTAAATTAATCCCTATGTCACAAGGGACTTACTGTGCAAGCACTAAATTCATGGATACCACACCCAAACTCAAAATAACTAAGTATCTGCCACAGATACCAAGATACCACAGTGGTTCACACAAAGTTAAATTGACGGACAGAAAGTACACCCTGACTCCCAACAAATATCTGTGGTTCACACAATAGGGATGTCGATCTGAGATCGATTAATCTAAGAATCGATTTTTGGAGCCAAAAAGATCGATTTTTTAAATCGATATGTAGTACTGAATCGATTCAGTGAATCGATATTTCACCCTTAAAAATCGACATTCGATTTTATGACAGACTGTTGTTTTTAAAAAGTTTAGAAATTAAGCATTGGGAACTATAAGCTACACTATCTATTTTCTTAACTTTGTAAACAAATACATAAAAAAATAAATGTCTTATTTTATACCTGATCTGATCTTTTGATATGGTAATAAAAATATTTTTTATCATCGAATCACCTGATTTTACTGATAAGAGATCGTTAAATTATAATATGTGTCATGTTTTTAATAAAATAGATTTATTTACAAAAAAATAATTTAATTTAACATTATAAACAAAAACTTGAAGAAAAGATCGATTTTTCAGAAATCGATCTTTTTGGCCTCGATTTTTTTGTGGATCGATTCATTAGGTCACGATTCGAATCGATTTAAAAATCGATCTTTTTTGGAAAGAATCGACATCCCTATCACACAAATAATTGTCTCAGTTGGGAATTGAACCTCGAACACCAGATCTCAAACGCAACCATAACCACTGAGCTACCGTTGCAGTTAAAGTTAGATCTCTATTTCTTACATCATTTTATGAAAAGCCAGACTAACAGATTTAGATATGTTATAAATTATGTTTATTTTAATAGATGACTATACTAAGTAATTTTAAACTTAAATTTTTGGGCTTTTAAGAGGGGCCTATGAGGCCATTTAGCATTTGACATTATATGGACAGTTAGTTGGTTTGTTTGTATAGAATGGCTCAAAAACTACTAGACAAATCTAAAATTTCTTTCATGATTAGAAAGATACATTATCCAGGAATAAGTTACTCTATATTTAATTGCTAGTAGGTAAATAATAAGTAACGTCCCCCTTAAAGTTGTGTTATAAAAGCGTTTGATAAATTTTGATGACCAGTAGGGTGCCACCATAGCCTAATTGGTTAAGGCATTAGGGGCTTAACCTAAGAAGCAGGTTCAAGTCCTGCTGGTGGTCAAATTTGATTAATTTAAATTTTGAAACATAAGTAATAAGTAGGTATGTATGCCCCTTGATCTCAATATTTTGTGCTTCAAGTCTCTAGAAAAGTATTTCACTAATCGTCATTAGACCATTTAAAGAAAGTTTTAATGTGCACCTCATAACCATTAACTGCAATAGACCATAATTAATATCCACTGAAAGTTTGAAAGTTTTGAATTCCAATAGGAACAATACTTAAGTTTACTCATAGAATTCCAGTAACAAGTTCACAAGTAAGTAACTTAATAATATAATGCAACATGTCTATTTTTATTTCAAATTAAGAAACAAAACTAAAATTTTGCAGATCCATCCTTCAATCAATTAAAAATAAATTATTCTTGTTGGAATGTATTTGAAAATAGAATATTATTTTTAAAGTAGGTATTGTGTAATAAGAATTTAGGCTAAGGTAAAACAAATAATTATTTCTGGCTACCTGACCATCACCTACTGACACATTTTCTATTCACTCATTTACTTTGCCAATCATATTGTCTATTTTAAGAACAACATTACAGTCTGCCATATTTCAGACAAAATTTAACAAGGCGCGGGAAATATGCCTGCTAAAGGTTCATAACCCCGCCCTGCGTAATAAGATCGGAATGCACAGATGATACAACACACAAAGGTCTTATTTTCACTTTTTTCTTTTTTAAAAATAAAACCCTAAAGCATTTCCGGGAATAAAGTGTTAGCGAACTTTTACACGTAGTATAATGACTTAGTAGCTATGTTAGTTGATTAGAATACTAGAAAAGAGTAAGTGTTTATGTCAAAAACTTACATTTCCTTCAAAATCACTACATAAAAATAAATATTTTTGTTAAAAAATACACACACGTTCACTACGTTCACCACTTCACTTCTAAATGTCAATTTTGTGATCCAGTGTTGCCACCATATAATTAGATTTTCCTTGATTTTACTTAAATAATAAATAAGAATTAATTATTTATAAGAAACTCCAATTACAGATATATTTTTGTCAAACATGTAGTTTTCAAATAAGTTTTAGTTTAAATAGTGGCACTCAAGTCTAATTTAATGAAGGCTTTAGTGAATATATTATTTTGACATATTCAATGTTGCCAGTCTAATAAGCCCAATTTCCCATTTGACATCTCACGGTAGCATTCTTTGCCAGCTAAGAGGTTCACATTACCTTTTCTAATTATTATTAGCAGTGACTAAAAATAGGTCAAATATTTAAAAATGCTTGTTGGCACGCGTTGCTACTAACAGCAGTCTTAATCGCATTCGCGAAGTGTTGTGTGGAATCAATGTTTATGTGATTTGATCTGTTCTACTATTGCAGTGTTCATTTAGTTTTAAACTTATTTCATTCTTATTGGATGTATTATCGTTATGATTATTTACTGGTATGTTTAGGTACTTGTTTATGTGATAATTATAGTAGCAAAAAGAGAATAATAATAGAATAATAATAGAGGCTAAAATAGTTTTTTTGTAATAATTTAAATATTGTAGAATAAAATTATTGACAAAAAAATGCATCTATCTTGTAAATTTTGGGATTGTTTACATATGTTTACCAATATCTCTTGAGTTAAAGATCCAAGTGACCAGGTAATTAAAATCCAAAAAAAATAATTACCTATATCTCTTTATAATTACAAACAGGAACAACAAAGTAAAACCGCGATATTTTATTACGAATTATAAGAACAACAAAAGTATTTATAGGATATGTGTTTATTCCTTTCTTCACATCGCCTAGCATATTTTTACGACAGGCTGACCGTTCCGAGCTTTATTCGCGATGGATCGTTAACATAAAAATTATACAACGTGCAACTTAAATAGTAAAAATATAGTTAATGAACTAGACATAAAAATTGAATATTTAAATACATATCGCGTTAGCTTTTAAAATGAATAAACCGTTAAATGTGAGGTGAACTAAATTATTTATAAAAGATGATATTTTTTTTATCAAGTTTAAGTTACATGTGTAATAAGTATACAATGAGAACTAAATTCGTGATAGAACATATTAAAACATCGGCTTCGCAAGCCTTAAGGAATAAAAAACATAGAAACAGTAAACATTTTTATTGTAAATATTTTTTATTGTATTCCCTTACACTCGCGATGCATTCGACGGTTTTCAAGCTTTCCCGAAAACTTGCAATAGTTTCTTTCCCACCTTAAATCAGTTATTCTGCTTTGGAGTAGGCACGTTTTGAGCTGTATTTACACCGTTAAACTTTAGCTTAGACTCACATTGCTATAAGTAAATCCAAAGGCGTTATTTTGATAATATTTTTGCGGGGGCTAGCTCATATGTATAATGTATTGTTTGAAAGCTCTATTGCGAGTTCTCTTTAGGGCGAAATAATACAATAAGCATGTTTTTACGCAATTACATTTTCAGTCGGCTCTTATAATGCACTTAGACACTACATATCTGACATTTGCATTCTATTGAGCTCGATACTAAATAAATATACCAACAAATATAAAGTATAATTAACAAATACAAATAATTTTAGAATACGCCATATAGATATACACATTCTCTTTCATTTCAGTTAGAGGGTGATCAAGAGAAGTAGTTGTACATGGCATTCATATTAAAAATAATTAAATTGGTTTTATGTGTTTAGGTACATACCAGTTATTTATTAATAAGGAAAATCAAATAAAAATACAATAGCATACTACTAAACAAAATTAAAGGTAACATCGTTTATAATTATAGGTATACTTTATTTATCATTGTTATTATCAATAATATAATATGAGAACTACTTCGATACATCATTACCGTGCCAATACAGTTCTATTTACGTGTACCAATTGAGTTAAAATATTGGGAATAACTACAATTCTTCTTACCAAGTCATACAGTGTTGGACTTTTATTTCACAGTCAAATATCTCAATAATGTATTATACTGCGATAAACATGTCTATATAATATAGTTTGGTTACTTCACAGTCCTATCAATCTGATTTAGTACCCACTTTTAATTTATCTTTATAGTTATATATAATTTTGGAAGCTTTGAAGCTTAATTTTGTTCCAACAGTAAATAAACTAATAATAAATAGGTAGAGGAAAAACAACTTAGAAGTAATTATAGTTAAAGATAAAGTAATACAGTAGGTATATTCTATTCCTCAAGCCATTCCGAACAAGACATTATTAAGGCGAATCAGCATAGCGACTAATCGCTATATTAATCATTAAACTTTCATCTAAGAACTTTAAATTTTCTCCTAGTTCAAAAATTTGTAAGGTGTTTAGCGTAGAAGAATATTATTTTGTTAACAAATATAAGTATGAATAGTATTTTTATAAATAGTTATTATTTTGACGACTAATCAAGGTAAAGTGTCACTAGATTGTCATTAGAATCTAGAGAGCATTAAAATATAGAGAATTATACTATAGCGTAAAGTGGCTAACTCGTAAATTTAAGGATGCATTCTTATAAAAAACAAATGACCCAAAAAGCGGGGACTTTCCTATTATTGGCAATATTCATGTTCGAAAAATAAATAAGCTGTATCGCGCCATTTTTGTATTTTTATAAAAATGCATATAGATTTAAATATGAGATAAAACCGATGTTTAAAAAGTGGATTAATTAGAAAAATACAGTTTCTTAGGTATAGAAAGAGTTGCATTGAAAACTTGCTTTGTTGTATTTATTATTAACGTGCTTGTCACTCGCAAATAGAATGAAAGTGAATAACAAATAGATATAGTTTTGCAGAAACGATGTAGTAACACGTTCGAGATAACAACAACTTTAAAAGATGTACAAAACGTAACTTTTATAAATTGAGAAAGGATTCCTTACTTTCACACATTCACAACCCACCCCCATTTTTTAAATTTTACATATATATATTTCTTGTAAATAATTACATTAAATCGCGTTAATTATAACATAATATAACTTTTGCCAAAGCGATATGTTTCTTTATTGTAGCATTTTGTGTATGTATGCGTTCGTAATAATACATAATATATATATTTTTCGAATCGTGTTTATCAAATACTACTCTTAATATACACACGTATGTAATACATTTTTATTTGCCTCTAATAAACGAATAATGTTCCCCTTACTGTACATAAAGCCTTTATAAAACAAAATCTAAATCTCGTTTATACTATAATCACACTAAGCTATGCATTAACTGGCCACTTATTATTTATTTCTAGCGCATAAGACGCCATTTTGTTGAGATTTATATATTTCAAAATGGCGGACATTCTATTTAAATCGAATGCAAAACAAAGTTTATATCATCATCACAGAATAGTTTTATCCTTTTGTTAATGCATCGGTATATTACACAAACGTATTTCAAATTAATTCTTTTTTAAAATAAAAATATTTCGTTAAAATATATTAGCTCGTTATTTTATTATAAATTATGATAAAATAATATAATAATATAGATATGTACTAATCATATTTATATACGTTACGCCAGCGTTTATCGTATTTATCCCTCACAAGGGACAATGCATTAACAAAAAGATGTCTGTTGTCTCATCTCACATCGACATAGGCAAATAAATGTATTTTTTAATATATTTATTGTATTTATCGTGATGCTCTAAAACCAGGAGGACGCACCACCTAGTTTGGTTGACAGCTCTCCTATGCCCCGACCGAAGATGTTGCCAACCTGAAAATAATTTAATAACGTGTTATTAAATAAAAAAAGTATTAAATTTGGTAGGTATTTTTGTTACTACTCGTAATATTCTAAATGGTCGAAAAGATATCCCATTGAAACGGAGAAGATCATCAAGCGTACCTTACTTGGACACCTACGCTTACTAATATTATAAGGCTGAATAGATATTTAGTTTTTTTTTCTTGAATCTCTGGAGATACTGGTCTCATTCAGTATTAGGTAGATAACTCATTTATCGAGCAAGTCTATATATCATCACGCCAATACCAATAGGACCGGAGCACCCATGAATAATGTTTCAAAATGGCTTTAGCCCTAAATAACTATTCTATATGGAAGAAGTTGCAGGCACAAGGTTGATATAAATAAAATCATAGAACATCATTAATTAATTCCAAACATTTTCTTCTTTTTTAACTTTTTCTATTTTTACTTACCATGACAGATTCGAATACTGCTGGTTATCTAAATTTATAGTTGTCAAATAAAATAACCATATCAATATAAGCCCTTGATCACCACTTATTTTTATTTGAATCCACTACCTGACAACACCCGTTCATCGCTTGAGGTGATTGAGTATTCTCAATTCTATTATGTGACTCATTGCGTTAAGACTACCCTATATTTATATCGGGATAGGATGAGATGCTAATAAATGTCTTGGGTAATAAATAGTACTATGTACTGAACGCTTTAATACGAGTATATTTTTTGGGATAGCAATGACCTTTCAATTTAGGCCAATATTTAGTGGTCCCTTTTTGAATGTTATTTCCCGGTGTCCGCATTACTGGCGTATGGAGGAGGACGTGGGGGCTTTTAGTGAGTAGACCATCTTCTTATGGTATTTTTTTTTTCGGTTGGACCTTTGTAGTTATCCACGAGGCTTTTGCTGCTGCACCGGGCATAAAGACGAGCAGAGCTCCAGCCTTAATAAATGGTTTAAAAACTACAAACTAAGCAACCTGCGCATGAGGGCGTCCCCTGTAGGGCTTGGACCTCGGCTCAGGGCGGTCGCTGACGAGATTGAGGGATTATGACTTAGTATTTTAGGGGAGTTTTGTTCAACTATCGCTCTACTTTATAGTTCGCGGACCTCTCGGACTTTGGGTCTATGAGGGCATCGCTCTTATGGTATGTATATTATTATATCATCCTTATGGAGAAAGGAGTTCTAGAAAACCTACTTATGGCTTCTGCATTTCCCCCCCGGAAAAAAGTTCTTATTGAATACCTACATTTTGTAAAAATTTCAATATAATTTTTTTAATAGCAATCTGCCGACTTATTCTTCAATTTCTAATTTCTATTAATTATTGTTGTTACTGTGACCTACCTATGACGTGATATTAGACTGACAGACAGATCAGCTAATCCGAAATAGATTTTAGTTGAAATATTTTGTATTTAATTATACTAATATTATTTGATTGTGTATAATTGACAAGTACTGAATTAAAATCGTTTAATTAGTTATTTTAGAGAAGCAGCAGCAGTTTACTCTTTTAAGATATTTTTACCAATAAATAATGCTATAAACTTGACCTTACGATGCAATATGAACAACAGATCAGGCATTCTTATAAATTATGACATTAAACATAAAAAAATATTTACCTACGGATATTAAAAGCTGAAACCAAAATAACGTGTCAGAAATATTTGAAAACATCGTAAAACTAAATTTATTGAAGTTTATTCTTGGCAGACACCGGTTGCGTAAATTAAATGGAAAAATAAGCATTTATCTCACAATTCACAGAAATTATTGGGGGCAATGACTTACATTACCATATAGAATACTTACTCTTCAATAAGTAAACAGCACAAAGAAAATATAATTGACACAGTACAGCACATTTATTAGGGTTCCGTACCCGAAGGGTAAAACCGGGACCATATTACTAGGACTTCGCTGTCTGTCTGTCACCAGGCTCTATCTCAAGAATAGCTAGGCCGTTGAAATTTTCACAGATGATGAATTTCTATTGCCACTATAACAAGAAATACTAATACTCATCATCATCAGCCCGTATAACGTCCACTGCTGAACATGGGCCTCCTCCCGAGGAAAGGTATTTGCCATAGTCACCACGCTTGGCAGGCGGATTGGTGACCGCAGTAATATGTTGTAACGCACAAGGAAACGCTGCTGCCCGTTCCTTGATGTACGATTAATATAGATGATGTTATAACAATCGGGACCAACGGCTTAACGTGCTTTCCAAGGCACGGAGGGTAGTGCCTCGACCAACCATACCCGGAAAGAAGTCTTAGAATTTACACAAAGATTTCTTGTCCAGTGTGGGGATCGAACCCACGACCTCCGAGATTTAAAGCGAGCCAAATACTGCAACGCTACGGATGTTGTCATACTAAAACTAAAATAAAATAAAATATTTAAGCGGGGTTCCCAAACAACAAATGTAATTTTTGCCCTTTATTTTGCTCCGTATCAATAACGGCAACAGGTAGGCTCTTGAAAATGGTACGGAACCCTTCATGCGCGAGTCCGACTCGCACTTGGAAGGTTTTTTTAATAAATTGTTTATAAAGGCGCTTGATGTAATTATTTTTTTTGTATTAATTGTTTGAACGTTGTATTTTCACTGGCGTTATGCATTTTTTTATTTTATGATATTATATAAAGAACTTTCATTCGCCTCAGACTATTCCGTCGATGAATTATTTATATTAACGCCACGTATTCTGTCTCAATACAAAATTTCATTATTATCAGATCATTGGTTTAGGCGAGTATAAATGTAACCGACAAAGCTACCTACTTTCGCATTTATAAAATTAGTAGGTATGAAATTACTTGGGTCGGATTGCTTATGCGTGCCCGGCCCCCGCCAACGGCGGATCGAAGGATTGTCCGGGGGGTTTTAGAGGTATCTCTCCTCGTGGTATGAGTTTAGCATACCACGCTATGGAGAGGACGAGTCCCGCATATCCCACCGCCAGCTCGCGAATACGTTGCAGCTACGGTGGGAATGCGTAAATGCATTTCTTCCCGGAAAAAAAAGCTATGGAATTACTTTATTACAAAAAAAAAGATTTTTATGTTTTTTCTTAAGCGACAATCTTGTTGTTGCGACAAATTGTTTTGTATATTTATCTGCAACAACTTTTATCTATTATAACGTATGTGCTCGTGTAGTTCTTCTCCTATTTATATGAACTATATTAAGTGTGACTGTCACGATCCTCGACAACGGAGAAATATACTACAAGATGAATTAGACTGTTAGTATATTAAACAATTATAATGTTTACCTTTCCTACCACAGCAGTAACGTTTCCAAGCTTGGCGTCCTCAGTGAGCGCCTCCAATTTTGACTTGCCGCCCCTTGAGCCTTCTTCTGAACCTTCGTCACCTCCACTGTAATAAAAATAAATGTATAAATTTAGAAACTAATATTATGAATCGATATTGTATTTGTTTAGCTGATGGGCCAATAAGGGGAAAAAAAGTTACTAAAACAAATTCGCAACACGAAACCATGTCATCACGTTTGTTTTTCGTGTGCCACTATTCCCACCCACACTTCTGCCTCTGCAACTCCTCTTAGCCGGTAGATTTCAAATAAATGGCATATTTTTTTTCTTGATCTCGTAAAACCATTCTTAACCATAGAAAAATAATTTCAAAATTTACTTCCCTTCATTACGAAGCGGAAGACACCAGAAAAATAAAGAAAACAAGACGTATATTCTTGAGGGGTATTTTACAACTAGAGAGGCCGACATCACGTTTGTAGAAACAAAATTTGGTATCTTGTAAATAAACCATTTGTAACATCGGCTACATTTGTTTGTTTTAAAAAGACAACACGCATTCAAGTAATTAATTACTGTATCACGGAGCATTTAAAACCCCATAATTAAGGGACAATCTATCCGTGGCTCACGCAAATAGATGTCCCGGGTGGAAATCAAATCCAGAACACAGAGTTGCATAACCAACTGAGCGCTGCTGTTAAGATATAATTATCATCCATTTAGAGTGCATACAAAATTACACATATTACTTTTTCAATAAATATTACAGACTTCATTAAATAAATGACGCATTCAAACAGAACCAGATAGAATTTATACAGAGAGAAATTCTTGATTCCAAATTTAGCATCATATATTTTCTCTAGAAATGCTACACTATTTACATTTGCTGTTTATACTTCAAATAATTGCAGAAGCTCTGTATTTAGAATAAGACATTTAGGTAGGAATTTCTGTACCTACATTTAGTCGGTTTTCCCGCTCATCTATATCATTATTATACGTTGCCAAAACTAAATAGGATAATTTTAGGATTTGTGGTCGCTTTCAAAGACTGACTGATTTATGGACATCTAAATTGCAACTGGTTTGAATAATGTAAGTTGGTGAATTTCCAAAATGTTGTGGCTATGAGTATTACATACTACGACTTAAAACATTTGCCTAGAATATAATTTGGAGTTCCACAATGGGAACCACAACAAACCAAACTACACAGTGTATAATTGAATTGCATGGGACGCTATTACTAAAACTTCGCTGCCTGTCTGTCTGTCACTAGGTTGTATCTCAAGAACCGCGATAGTTAGACAGCTAAAATTTCCACAAATGATGTATTTTTATTTAATCTAAAATAAATATTTAAGGGGGTCTCCCATACAAGGGCCGGATTGCTTATGCGTACCCGGCCCCCGCCAACGGCGGATCGAAGGAGTGTCCGGGGGGTTTAGTGGTTAGTAGGGTCCTCTCCTCAAGGTATGAGTTTAGCATACCCATACAACAATTTTTTTATTTATTTTATGTCGATATCAATAACGGCATCAGATAGGCGCTTGAAAATGATACGGAACTCTTCGTGCGCGAGTCCGACTCGCACTTGGCCGGTTTTTAAATCATTCTTGCAATTTATTATTAAACAAACAACTTATATTTTCTGTTTATAATTCAAGTTTGCATTACATCGTCAAAGTTTAGATAGGTACTTGTCACACAAATTAATTAGGTAGGTACCTACTTACTTTATAATAAAACGTGATTTTCGTAGAACCTAAAAATATTCGAGCTTAATATATACAATTTTAATCTACTTACCCCGTGTCTTGTTGGGATAGCAATAGACTGCACGTCGCTTCTTCAGTGTGCATCCTGGCGGCGAGACCTTGGTATGCTTTGGAGTTTAGCTTATCGTCAATCACTCCTTGAAGCTCGAAGTCACTGTACATTTTCTGTAAAATCATGCATATATTATATTAATATAAAGTATCAGGCAACATCTTTCCAACATTCGGGGAGATTTTTGTAACGAAGTAACACCATATTTCTTTACGTCAGTATTGCCAATTTTTAAAGATATTTTTGAGATTTTGCAATCCCAATGTTTCGACACCAAAAGGCACAAATACATAACCACTATCAACCACTATATTTGCGCTTTTTTTGAGATTCTCCGCGGATTCAGCCGCCATGCCATTTCTACCATGAGTCCCGGAAAGATGAGACGGCGCGAGGGTGTCGACGCACGTAGCGTCACACACCAAAGGCCGTCCCATCCTCCAGAGCACCAGAGTCATTCCGTCGGGCCTTTTACCATCGTAGCGCATAAGGCCATAAGGCTTTAAAACGGCTGGCATATTTGCCGAGCTGAAGGCCCGACGGATTATATATATTGGTCAGGAAGATCCTCATTACTTGGGAATTGACGAGTTCGATTAAAAAAATATTTGCATATAATCAAAAGATTATCTTAGGGTTTGGTTGCTTCAGGATAAGCAGCTGATAAAACACGTTAATAAGAACATTCCGGTAGTCAAAACATTTTAGAAAATCGTATTTTGATCCCAAAGTTAACGAATATAGGAGCCTACCTATTGGCTGTTTCTGATCCCACTATTAAATCTAAAAACCAATATATGATGATAATCCCAAACTCTATCTTAATAGTTTAATTTTTTGAAATGCCCTTACCTTCAATATGATGGAGAGGCAGGCGACCTGCTGCGGATGTAGCGTGGGTCTCTCCACCAGCCAGAGGTTGATCATATCCACTTGGATGCTATACCAGTTCTCAAACAACTGCAGGATCCAGAGCTCATCTGTCACCTGTCGACATTTAAAAAAATACATTGGTTTAAAAGTTATTTTGCATTAAATCAGGGCCGGATTTAGAAGTCTGGAGCCCCGGAGCTACAAAGAAGAAAATACCCCACAAATTAAAGTTTCCCTATAAATCTGTAGAAAAATTTAAAGTATGTACCTACTTTTTAAGGCGATTTGAATTTTGATATTTTACTGATTGTCAAATTTAAGTGAACAAGCATAGATGAATAACCGTTATTACAATATTTAAAAACTATTACTTTAATCATGATTCTACAAAGTACTGTTTGTTAAGGTACAACACCGAAAAAATAAATAAAACACAGTACAGTACACTTTCCTCGACAAGATTTTAAATCTCCATTGTGGGGGCCCCTCTATTGTGGAGGCCCGGGGCCCTCCCTTAAATCCGGCCTAGCATTGAATAATCTAAACGAAATTGTATATGACCTTTCAGCATAAACAGTCTTAAGGTAGCTGCGTTCTTCTTTGTAGTTTTCTAATTAGTTCAGCAAGACATACCTTCGATCTAATTTGGTCCATGGAGTTTCTCATGAAGTTGACGTAGCCTTGACCGATGTCCTTGCCGGAGCCGGATACGTTGGCTATCGTCAGGATTGAGCCGATCAAACTGTAGATTATTTATTGTATTATTTTAAAATAGATCTGTATAATTCGCTGAGCTGCCTTTGCTTGAATAAGTTATAAACCTACGATTAGTCCATTCAAAATGTAGGTATGATTACGAAAATGCGCGACATTTGAGGCAAATGTTGTGAATACTAAAATAAATATACATGCAAAGTCCTATACGAGCGGATTACATGGATTAGAGTGGGAAGTATTCATAGTTTACGAAGACTTAGACTTCGCCGATGATACGTGTCAGTCGAGTCATACTCGCAAGAATATGAAAGACCCAGGAGATGCGATCTGGAGTAAAGAACATTGCTAAAGTGCATGTGCAAGAACCGTTTCTGATTTGCACAGAGAAAGTTGAACGCGTTCATTAATTGACAAATACTCAGTAGTGGTGTGTCACAATCTGAAAGAATCCGGACGTCAACGAGCAACTTGTGCAGCTGCGACTTAGTGTACTGTACTGTTATTCCTCATCTGCTTCAGGGTGTTGTTAACCGATGCCTTGCCGAGTTCAACCAACAAATTAAGCACCGTTAATAATGGATAGGCTTCGAAGAGCTCTTGACCATATACTAAAGCAATGGGTAGGAACGCCTAAGGAATACTCAAAAAAAACCCGTGCGTTGATGAACGAGCCAAGAAGATCGGGAAATCAGAAATGAAGCCTAAAGCTTAAAACGGTTGGAAAGGAGCGTCATTGAGGACGTCTTCTGCCCCATCAGGACCATAAGTCAAGCCATTGGTCGATAGATAGTCGGGCAGTGCCCAATTCTGTCATATAAAAGACACACTTGGATTGGGCATGACAAGCTATGAAATAATTTATCTTGGTCTACTTTTTTTAATAGGTAAGGCTTAGGGAGTACTTGTATTGTTGTAGTAGTCGGAGCAGGAGAGTGGTGTGAAGTGCATTATTTTTATGATTATATTTAAAAAATATATATAGTTTAAAATAAAAATATAATGAAAATAATTATAGTTCTCGCGGCTAATTTCAGCCACGGCGGCCAACCTCTAAGGAGATTAGCCATCTGCGCAGGACAAGTGTGTGTGCCAACACAGATGCACTCTGTATTCCTTGACTCTCAAAAATTAAAGGGCATCGGAAGCGTTAATATTATACTACTAGCATAGCCCCGCGGTTTTACCCGCGTTACTCTGCCCCAGTGGGTCGATGATTTTTTGTAGCCTATATGTTAATATAGTAATTAACTGTCCCCGTGCAAAGTTTCAGCCAAATCCATTTAGTAGTTTTTACGTGAAAGAGTAACAAACAGCCATCCATCCATACACACAAACTTTCGCATTAATAATATTAGTAAGGATTGTAAGCTCAGAACGAAAGTTTGACTCCGAGAATTCGATGAAAAACAATAGAGAAGAGACTTCGCAAAAACGTCTTTTATAACTTGAGTAAGTATGACATTCTTCTGTTTTCCATTTACTGATATAAATGATGGTCATGGTCTGTCTAGCCTCAAAATTCCTTCGAGGTGGACCTACTTCCAGCAGTACCTACAAATACTTTAAATAGGCTGATAATGTGCAAGCTATGAATCCCTTTGTCAATGGCAAACATGCTTTCTAAGGACGGCCTCAATCAGCAAAACCCGGAGTAAACTATAACTTTCCCCTATCCTGGGAATGAACTTCTTGGTTTCTCGGTCAGTCTCGACTAAGCATTTGAAGGTGATGTGGTGTTCTGAGAAAAGAAACAAGTCGTTATTAATGCACAGCTTTTAAGCATCAGTTATTAAGCTTACCTTCCCTCGTCAAACCGCGCAATCTTTGCAAGTGTCGCCTCTAAAACAGCGGATAACCTCGTCGTCATTCCGGTGGCCATAGCTGCCAGACATGTTTCAATCTGGAGGTCCATCTTTGAGTGATATTGGTACTAAGAAAAACAGAAACAGTTAGGTTGCGAACGAAATAACCAAAAAATGGTAATGAAAAGAAGCAGGTAATCATAGGAAAAAATTTTGAGCACTAGCTTGTTTCGGTAGTATTTTAACCAAATCGTCTGAATCTTGTCAGATGTCGAAAGGAATACCGGGCATAATATTATTGGTGTCCGAACTTTAAGAGCGCTATTCAGAAGATATTTCATTAATAGGATAATAATATAATATTTTTAATCTGGTAAAATTTATTATTTAAAAAATGACAAGTAGAGACACTTATGCACAGGGTTATTGACTAAAATTAATTTACCTACCGAAACTAAATAACACTTCAATAATTTGTTATTTATAAAAGAATTGGTGTTTTATCTATTTTAAACTATAATAAATTTAAATAAACTATGGTACCTACGTTTGGCTTGCACAATATGGAGTAGATTTATACTATTTCTTGCGGTAACGACTCCTTTGGCTCTTGTCGCAATGCCGAAAAAGACCGACGAATATGCTTAGGATTTCTAACTTAAGTTGAATAACGATATTTTTATGAAATAGTATGTTGTCAAATCGATTTACCGACATTTTGTATGATGATAGGAAGAAAAAAAAACATTTAGTTTCATTACATATTACACTTTAAATTAAGAAAAATATATTTTTTATAATATTTATGTATATTTATTTCTAACTACTTTTCAACGCGCGGTTTAGCTCGCGTATCTCTTGTTCCCGTGAGTACCTACTTTATAATAAAATATTTATAGATAAACGTTGAAAGATTTTTTTTAAACAGACCGGTTGTTTCTGATTTCAGCGCGTCCCATATAACAAATTCTTCAGCTTTTAGATTCAGGAATTTGCTCTTTTTGGATCGGACACCATAATTGTATTACGCATTTTTGAAATTCAAATTGTAGTTATCTTTTTTTAGAACTTGCATTGTAATTTGTTAATGTTGTTAAACTTGCGATATCAACTATAATTATCTGCAAAATTGTTGACCAATCATAATAGATTTAGTGTTTTTTTTGTTATGTGGTTTCTTGTGTTGTTGAGTTCTTTTAAAACGTAACAATAACTTCTTGCTTCATCCAACCACGCATTGTTGTGACCTGTTTCTGCAACGTTTCTGTAGAATATTCAAAGTACTTAGATTTCATCTGCTGCACTTATTTTAAACATAGCCTTTTAAATGGCAACGGAAATTAAAAGATTACGCTTTGTGAATTAAAAACTATACTCACCTATAGATAAATCTTAAATTATAGTTATTGATTACTAAATAATGATTAAATTGTGATAAAAAAGAGGTATTTTCCTCAAAATTGTGCCATCATATGGAATTATAGCATGATATAAGCGCAGATGCTATCTTAGATATTGTAAGCATCTACAACATCAACATCAACTATAAGCTGATTTCAAACTCCTATAATGTTATATAGGAATATATATCTTTACTTACTTTCGATTAAAAGTTATAACAAAGCTGTGATGCCTAGATGGCTAGCAGGCAACTGTTTTAATGAAAATGCCGTTATAGCTTTACAATTCAATCTATGGCCATGATTTTTTAACGTTTGAATATGGAAAATAATTAACGCGATATGTATTTTGAAAGCAATTTGTCATGTGTGTCAAGAATTAAAATTGACGCGAATGAAATCTAGTAAACCCTAACTACTTGATTTGTACATTATGTGTCAATGTAAAAAATGGATCGTAAATGCCATGTCAATTTGGTATCAAGTGCTTCAATAATGAACTAAGTAACTACCATGTTATTCTATGTCAAGCTAGTGTGATTTGGTTCTAATAGTAATAAAAAAATAAAAAGTAAGTAAAAGTTGAAAAAACAAAGAAAACTGAATGAGAAAATAGCAACTAAAGATACATAGTTACTCACAATATCTACCCCCTCAACTGCGCACAGTTTCAAAGCCTGATTCTTAGCATCCAGGGCCACATTGACCATGGCACAGGTCTCCGCTGGCAGAATGTAGTCAGTCGACATGAAGGTAACGCTCTTCTTCAGCCAGGACTGAAATTGATTAAGTAGTTGGTCATTATATGTCATAGATATAAGTTACATAGCCATCAATGTATGTCTTCTATGCAGATACATATTCATTTTAGTAATTTAATTACATTTTCTCGATTCAAAGTGAGGAAATTTCGGAAGTATTGGTTTAGTAAAAACTTACTTAAACGAGACTTAGGCGAGACCCAATAGTTAAATAAAGAGCTGATACCTTATGAAATCACTATTACAACAAGTAATATGATTCATTCAAAACTTACAGTGTTGTAGCGCTTTTAAATTCTTGAATAATAATTGTATGATTAGATGACGAGAACCAGATGCCATGCATTCACGATGGAGGAGCACTCGTTGAATAATAGTGGGTTCACCACTCTTTCCTCGTGGTGTAGTTAACATATCGAAATATTAGAATCCTTTCCAATATGGTGATATGTCTTACATAATAGGATGATGTGATAGAGTCGCGTGCAATTTTTGGAAGTCTCTTTTGCAGAATCTAAGTGTAAAGCCATAACCTACTTCGATAGATAATTCAGGCCTTTGGTAGTTAATTTGAATTTTCCAGATCACAAGTCATCGTCAGTTTGACACTCTTCTTGGAAAAGCCACTGGCAGTACGTTATTTTTCAAATGACAACTAGCGACAGTTGTCGGAAACAAACCCTTGCGTCTGGGACTTTACAAATACATCATTCACAAAATGTCTGTGTTCACATACTTACTCCGTTTTTGGGGTGGGAATTGAACCCGAACACTAAGTCTCAGAAGCAACTAGCGTGATCATTGAGCCACCAGTGCAGTTAAATTGTACTGCATCTATCTTTTTTACTCCCAGCTATTTCTAAAAGATTATTAGCCAGCAGCAAAACTAAACTGTAACATACCTGAAAAGATGATTCAGTTCTTTGAATGCACGTCTCCATCATGTCACATCCCATCAGCTTGAGTCTCTGTTCTAGGTGTGACCGGAACTCAGGTTCAGGCCAGTGGAGGTCTCTGATGAAGCATTGCAGTGCATCCAACTTCCAAAATAGTTCTTCACTGGTGGCGCAACCGTTACTGGAAAATATGGCAATTTGCAGTTGTATAAAAATCGAAACTGGAAATATGATACATAAAGGACGCAATCATTGGGATTAGCTTTGGAGAAAATATTTAGAACAATGAAAAAGGTGTTTGTGCAAGTGTTTTGATAATTATTACAAGGGTGATCTTTTGTAACAACTACCAACGCGCTTCTGTTGATTCTGTTGTTTGTGTATATCTTCATAAATATTAGGGCAACAATCATGTATATGGCCTGCCTATTAATGCTTGCGACTGAGCTTGATTTCTGAATGAGATCTGTCGACCTCACTCACGAGTGGCAACGACTTCAGTAACACTAAATTAATCACATTTTAAAATGTTTTTGAATACTTTACGGAAAAGTTTGCCATATACTATGTTTCAAAACGTCTCTAAGGGGGACGTTTTACTAACGTAGATTGATACATTTCGATGACCGGTAGGGTTCCACCGTAGCCTAATTGGTTAAGGCATTCTCGGCTTAACCTAAGATGCAGGTTCGAGTCCTGCCGGTGGTCGAATTGTATTTATCTAAATTTTTCGGTTTCAAAAAAAATTAATCGGCATTGATATTTTGTACGGTCCAAGCACTTTCCGGTAACGTACCTTAATACTACGTTCTACCTTTCTGGACACATATAATAGTTGTTCTGCTTGAATGCAACTCACAAGTTAAACCTAAAATATATAAGTACCTAAGGAGGATATAAAGATTAAACGTGACATCAATCTCTTCTGGTCCCCTATTTTTCTTTGGTTCATCATAGTTTATTAAATAAATATGTGCAAGGTTGCACTCACCCTTTAATCTCCCATCGTTCCTTCTCGAATCCTTTGTGAAGCGACTGCGCTATCGAAGACTCCATTAGGTCGACGTACCGTACCACTAATGGGGCAAATGTGTCTCGGAGATGTTCATGAAAACGGCCAGTTTTAGCATTTTCTGTTGCCTGTGCTTGTGGTTGAGCTTGTGCTTGTGCTTGTGCTGAAACTGAAAAATACTTATGATTTAATTAGTTCTTGGTGGACAATTCGTTGTAGAAAAGATTTGTTTCGAGTTCTAGTTGGTGGAGGAATTACCATCATGTGCCTTCGAAATATGTTAAACGGTAAATAATAATCATATTTATAGCAATAATATTTTTTTTAAATAAAAAGCACCGTATTACTTTCGCAAATCAGTCTGACTATGACAAAACCAACCAACAGATCGGAATGCATCCATATTTAACAGTTGATGTATATCTATACTAATTGACAATGGCTAAACACTCAAGAAATTTAGGAAATGGGACAAAGATACAATATAAAGAACATGACAAATACTTACCATCAGCCCTCAAATAGTCATTCAAGATCTGGAATAGCGGGAAAGAGTCCCAGGTGTCTGGAGGCTGTTCAGCCAAAACTCTGTCCATATCTACTCCAAACAGTGCCCAGAAGATCTCAGCATGTTCCACAAGAAGCTCTGAGAACCACGCAAAAGCCTGCAGGGAGACAAACAGGGTATACAAAACATCGAACAAGATACATTCGAAACATTCGATAAAATTTAATATTTAGTGGATTCAACGTTTTAAATGTTTCATCATCGCTATATTTTCAGGGTCATGGAGAATGTTTAATCTATTTAATAGCTCAGCAGAAGGCTCAGTACCTCTACATACAAAACAATGTTCGCTGTCAAGAAGCAACGGTTGATGTTAACTATTCCTAACTGTGGATGTTAACGGGACCACATCTCAACATTTCGGCATGATATGCAGTTCAATTCGTAAATAAGCAATTTTTTTGGTTTTTTTAAGATTACCAGAAGAGTTTTGCGTTCTACTAGTATTCCTGTTAACCCCTCGGGCTAAGCTAAAATGATTGTATTACGAGTGGGTTCACGTCGGTAGTGCAATGGGTGGGGATCGAAACGGCGACCACAAGATCTCAAGTCAGACACCGTAGACATTGGGCTACGGTCGCTAGTTTTATTTTATATTTATAATTTTTCCAGGAATTGATTATAACGGCGTTGTTTAAATTATAATCCTACGTACTCGCTGTATATTCTTATGACCAGATTTTACAAGAATTAGAAACGTAAAAATGCCTAATCATATTAATTTTGGAAATACTTTATAATTTATTTCATTTTTTTCCAAGAACAAATCTCGTCTAATTGATTAATTAATAATTAAGATATTCATATACATTATAAAATCTTGTGTTAAAATAGTACGTCACTTCAAATTTCATGAATAAAATTAGTTTTAGGTATAGTTTGTTTAAAATACTTGCTTCTATATTCTACAATGCAAGTATTTTAAAACTCGAAATACTAAAACAAGGATTTACATGCATTTATTAGATATTAAGTGATAGGATCTACGTCACCAACATAAGCTGAAAAGAATATAGTATTGATACTAGTAGAGTATATTATGATAATGTGCAACGGTTTAGTTACTCAGAACTAAATGTGTTGGAATATTAATGATCAAGAGGAATATAAAAGAAACGAAAACAATTTTAACAGGTAATCTTTTAAGTCAGGTGATAACAACATGACATATACGACATAATGTTAAAAATAACAAATTATTAATAAAATATACAACGAATAACCTTTAAAATCATTTTCATAATATTATAATAATTAATTATATTATAATCGAGAATCTATAGAAGCACAGAATAAAAATAAAACAAAACAGCGGACTACAGAAGCAAAACTCTGTTTGTAATGTGCTCGATGTGTCAATGTCCTAAGTATGTAGATAATGTAAAAGCATTTAGTTTCTGTAACTAATGTCATAATGTTATGTAAAGTGAGTTTCAAGATCGGAGTAGACTGGAGAAAAAAATATGCAAAATTCACTTTTCATTGCAGACATACAAGACTAAAAACCCTGCCAATTAGAATTGAAGGTTATCAACAGAAAATATTTTTTGATTTGAGCCCATAATGAAAAGTTTGATTGATCTTAGTCAGTCAAAACTGTCTATTGCATTCTTAATCATGCAATGCTTTCCTATCTTAACTATTGAAGTAACATCAAAGCATTTGCCCAAGCGAGTCAAACTAGGTATCATTGATTGAGTCTACTCCTTTTATATTGTGATCAAACCAATCAAAGTGAAGTATGACCAAGATCGAGTGAACAAACGATTGACAAGTGATTCGTTAGGCCGAGCAACAAATCAAATTCATGAGTAGTTACATTTGGTTGACCGCTAGAGTCCGGTTTTGTGTTATAAACCTGCGGAGAAATAAAATATAAGATAGAAGTGGATAATAAAGACATAGTTATTTATTTAGCGAACATCAAAAGTCGGGAAGTGAACTTATATATAGCATTCACTTGACGACTAAGCGACATAAATATATAATTTAGGAAAACATAAAATGTTTTTCTCAATATCTAAAAAGTACACAATGATAGCAATTGTTGAAAAAACATAGAATAAAAATATTAATTTCTTTAACAATTTTTCAAAATCATTGCGTACAGTGAGTTGAAATGAAAATATATATTTTTTCTTTCCAACTCGGGAAAAAAATAAAATTGCCTTATCATTCCCCACACTAATAGCGACAGGAGAATAGGATGCTATCCAGTCAACATTTATAGGATGACGAAAGATTTTAACAAATTCAACAATAATTGGTTGCATCTTCCATTTTTCTTTTTTTTATATATTGCTTTGTTAAAAACAAACCGTTTACAAAGGTTTATTGTGTCCACAATTTACACATTAATTAGAAAAATTATTAAAATATTTCGTCAAACAGAATCACGACATCCAGAATAGACATAGACCGAGCAAATTTTGAAAAAAAAAGAGTTTAAAATTTATTTTAATTCTAATCGAATTATCAGCTGCTATCCAAAATTTGCTCTCTCTGGGGATAATATATTAACATATGCAGTTAAGTTACCTCTGCGTAATGTTCTTCGTTCTGTTGCAATAGATCCACACAAAGTTCTGCCAAACGAATGAGGTCTTCCAACTTTTTAGCGGGAGTTACCATTGTTTCTCCTCTAAGGTCCTCTGCAAATAGAATTACAAAGTGATTTTGTTCTAAATATTTGAAGAAGTACTTCATTAATATAAATTGATGAATTTATAGAAAAGTCGCCTGACCAGCGAATTGATTTCGCTTAGAATTTGAACCGCGGCGCGCGGCGGGCGCGTGCAAACCGCTCCGTGAGTTTTTAGCTTCAATGTTAATAACATGGCATGAAATATAAATGTTTTATGTTTAATGAGATGTACTTATACAATTTCATTGTTAATCCTTTGAATGGTGTTTTACCTTCAATATTAGCCTTTTGACTGAGCTGCGTGTAATTCAAAAGTGCTGCGTTTTCAAGACTCGTTTGTATCATAGATCTAACTTCCTCTGGTGCTACAGGTGTAACTACATCTTTCATCAAAACTCTTTCTAAAAGTGATAATGTAGCCTGAAAAAACATTAAATAAGATATTTTATTGGTTTCATCTTATTTTCATTGTACTAAGGTAACGTTTACAAAAACAACTTTGAATGTTGATTTGTGTCTTTATAATAAAACAAATTAACATACCTTCAGCGCTCCCTCAGGCCGCCCGAACGGGAACGCGTATCGAAAGTTTGTGATTTGATGTTGTAGCAACGCCTTTAGTCTTTCCTTTATCTCGGCGAATTTTTCTTTTTCTTGCACTGTGATGCTGCCCACTCCGTCAGGCCTGCAGGCCAAGGTCGCAGTACTGTGAACCACTTCCACCGTAGGGCTTACTCTAGTTGGGCAAGCGGGATATAGGATAGGCTGTGAAATCAGCAGCTTACAACTACTATCTAACTCCTAATCTAGGTGTGATGATGACATCTACAATGGCATCGAAGTTTATTCTAGTTCATAATATTATGCCTATTTATATGTAAGTACTATACATATTTTGTAGCAATTCTTATCTGTCTATCGCTAATTGTTAATGATGACTAGATGATTTAATTCTACATTACTATTATATGTTTACTTATATATATTACACCGTTCATTATTTCTATAATGTTTACCTTAAGCTTTCTAACGCGTGATTAGAGTGTGTATGTACATAAATATATAATTGAAAATATTTTACTGATTTATAAAATGCTATGATGTTAATCTCATAAATTCTAAGTAATCCAAAAGAGATTTCTTAAATGGCTTTAGCATTGATTCCTGAATCGGAGTTAACATTTTACATTATAGCAAATATAAGCCCCATTAATACTTACTTCTCTTCTGATTCTGTTTGTGGGGAACTAGAATCCAAGAATAGTAAAAAATTAACCCCAGAAATTGTAAAATACCACTTATTTTTATTAACTAGTAAGTCTTTCCCTCTGCTGACTCCACGTGCCCGAAAACGGTTAGTAAGGTGAAGCAGGCATAGTTAGTAAGCACATTTAATACTGCAGTATAGTTAGTTAGGTCACTAATAGTAGAAGCGACATCACATTCATGTGAGGCGAGGAGACCAGTGTGTTGTTCACTATATTAAGTTTTGGATATCGAAGCTGCTTTTGACATTGTTGATCATAGTCAAACTTGATCTACGGTCAATCCTTTGGCAAGCTGCCGAACGACAAATGCCGAATTAAGTAGGAATTATTGCAAATTTATTCAACTTCGTATTAAGTATGTATTCTATTTTGAAAAAAATATGAATAATAATTACTGCTTTTCTAACGTATTAAGGACGTAATTCTTCTCCAAATTGTAACATTATTATTCTGAAATGTTATTCGACTTCATGATCTCCTTTTCAGTCTCATATTTTATCTTTATAAATTAATAATTTGTTATAGTTATACTTTTGCCTGTAAACTGTCAAATACAGCTTCTCTACATATCATCAAGATCGCAATCACATACACATCAAGTTGGACCTAGAGTTAATCCTTGGGGTACACCAAATCTAACACCGAACACTGAATACTAACCTGTGTATTTACAACCGACAGTATCGTTGGGTGGGCTAATCTACAACGTTTTGTACATAGTAAAGGAGTCACAGGATACCAAATATAAATGGTTACGTATGGAAATTCGTGGAAATGCATGCTAAAGTCTCCTTTAGATCGGTGTCAGTGGTTAGTAATTTTTTATAGATACATCAACGTTTATATCGTTTTATAACATATAATTAAATGTATACAGTTCCAAATAGCGATACTCAAAAATAACAGTTAAATTTGTAAGTTCTTAAACAATATATCTACGGGTAAAAGACGTATTAAAGCTAAGCGACACCATGAGCGATATTGAATTCATATATTACTAGCTTCCGTGCGCAGTTTCACCATAGCCTTTCTCGATAAATGGACTATCTAACACTGAAACAATTTTTCTAATCGGACCTGTAGTTCCTGAGATTAGCGCGTTCAAGCAAACAAACTCTTCAGCTTTATATATTATGTATAGATGTATTCCCTTCATAAGGTAGGAATATAATTCAATATTACTCATGGTATTGCTAGGCCCAATTAGCCTTTAACCCAAAAGTCTATCATTTTGAGTATTGCAGTAGTAATCATTGTTTGATTGTTCATGAACATACCTGTTCCCGTGCACATGGCTAGCACAGAATGCGAATGAGTAGTGCATGAGCGTTGGGTCCACTGTCTGTGACCCACTCTCTGCAACATCCAAGAGGTCTGAAAGGTAGCAGAGATGGCGGAAACAACCCCGCACTCCATATCTCGCACAGTATTCGTCTAATACAAATACTTGACCGGGAGAAAACCAGCCCTAGAAATAAAATTAAGAAAAATATAATTACTTAGTATAAAACAAAGTCACTTCCAGATGTCTATCTGTACATACCTACCTATCTTTAAAACTACGAAACGGATTTTGGTGCAGTTTTTTTAGAATAGATAAAGCAATTCAAGAGGGAGATTTATATGAAATACACATCAGCATTGCACCCGTGAGAAGGCGGGGCGGGTCGCTAGTAAAAAAAAATGACTCCGGGATTTTTTAATGGTTGCTTGGCAGAATGATTTACCATCAGTGTAAGTATCGAAACGTATCAAAACATTAATATTAAATTCATTTAAAGTTAAAATAAATATTGTTTTTTTTTTCACTAAAGCAGGCAAGTAGGTTGAGGGACGATGTTTGGTAAATCCTCCCTCAAAGATAATTCATACATACAAATAAGTAAATGTAAGCTCTAATGCATAATAATACACAGGAGTATTGTTAGTTGTTAAATGAACATAGATCGAATGTACTAACAAAAATAATCTCTTAATAACTCTATTGCATTTGCTTACTAGCAAATGCAAGTGCAATAAAGTTAGCATTGATTAAAAATCACGGTGTACACTGAAAATCAATGTAAAGTATAAAATAACATTGAAAAATCAGGACGGTTCTCCCAGCAAAAGTTTATTGAATCTAATATAGAAACCCAATAATACTAGAGCTCTAGTTTACTATCGCGATGTTGCTCGAAAGGAATATCATCATCAGAAACTTGTACATCTTGACGGTCTATTTTTTTACACATTTGGTATTTACATAGTTCAGATACATGTTCATACAAAAACTATGAAGACATTTAAAAATAATAAACATCAATTAAAAACAAAAACAAGTGAAGAGAGAATCGTCCGTCCCGATCGCGTGCAACACTTTTTATACATTTTAATTAATTAGAAGTTACTATCGGCAATAAACCTATTATATACGGTCCACTATCTCCTTCCTCCTGGGCCTTAACAATATACCATACCATGACATCTAATACATTGTTAAACGTTCAAAATTCGATCAGCTATTTTCCCGCATAAATACGTAATGATATCAGTCTTGCAACTATTATCACAAATCATAAAATTGGCTGACTTGGACTTGGACTATTGGCACGTAGTACGTTGTTGATATAACACTTAAAATATATTCTTTCATTTTTCACATAGTAGTGGGCAGCTTCTTAATAAAATCTTACCAAAGAACAGTATGGGTCTTGTAGTCGATATTTCAATGTCAGCGACTGTAACGTACAGAATAATTGATGGTGATCAAACTGACATGGATCTGCTTGAATATAATCTTCCATGCCGTGTTTACGAGCTTTGTCAGCGTCTGTTAAAAGATTGTTTATTGATTAGTTTATTTTATCATAAGTTTGAGGTTTCCTTATCTTTTCAAGTATTCAACAGAAATACAAGTTTGTATGCATTAAAAATTATTATTATTGTTTCTTTTTTATTATTGGCTTGCCTCAATTAGCGATGATATTCAATTTCAGTGTTAATCGTAATCTTATAATCGTTTCCATGTAATTCTGTAAATGTACTCAAATTTACAGAATTTATTTTCTAAAACGGTTTGTCAAAGAAAATTATCAATTTCTGTACATAGATATAGTTTAGATATAACCCACCTCCCATAATCTTATGATGTGTGTCTGATGTTGTAGGTGGCGTGGGCTTATGGCTCTGTCCTGTGGCTCTGTACAACGCCATGACCCATAGATGGCATTCATTCTCATCAGTTACACCCATCAATACCGATTCACCATCTCTCACAGCGTTCATGAAATATTTTGCTCCTTCCAGTTCTGTAGAAGATTTAAGCATAATGGTACTTTCATATTTATTTTCAAGATTATATATTTCAAATATTAAGAAGGAAAGTAAATGGTGTGAGAATAGTTAGCTTTTTTATATGTGAATATAAATATTTTACATGGTTCTCTCAAAACCTTTAATCTTTTAAATGTTAAAAAAGTACAATGTTTTTAAGAGTTAAATGTATAAACATTTAAGAAGACCGTTGCGTTTCGAGTAACCGAGTTATTGTAAGAAAAAGTATTTAGGTATAATTTAAAGATTTAAGATAAGAAAACAAAGATGAATAAGTATTGGAAACATTGCCTTACATATTTGAAATGAATGATAGGAATAGGACAGCTAAAGATAAAACTAATAATAATAAAAAAATGTTTATTACCTATGACTTTCTTGTTTGGCTTACCTTGTCCTACGATTAGCTGAGCTGTAATACAAAACAAACGTTTTACGCCATCAAAAAGAAATAACACTCCGATACTGAGACCATTGCTAGCGCTACAAGTAAAGATCTTTGAACTGAAGATAATACAGCTTTTTATTTCAAAACTTTAAATGATAGGCTAGTTGACACATATTAAATTAAGTAACAATGATGTTTATTTCTAAAAGTATTTGTTATATGGAACCTAAATATAATAATTTCTGTTCATAAAACTTGAATATGTTTGTAAAAGCTCAATATGAAAATGATTTCTTTTGTCTTTAACTTCCGAAAAGCTATCAGCCATTTTGTGACATCATACATCTTGTTAAAAAACATTAACGCGATCGTATACTTTTACACTTTCTGACTCATGACGTCATCAAGCTTGAACCACTTTCTGACTCATGACGTCATCAAGCTTGAACACAGAAGATGTATAAATATATTTAAAATATAAATCACCATGGCTGACATCGTTTAAATATTTATTTTAGTGCTTTCTAGATCTCAAATAAATGCCATATTTTTTCTTGATCTAGTAAAACCATTCTTAACCATATAAAAATAATTTCAAAAAAGTGTCAAGCGTATTAAAATTTTTTATCTAAAAATATTTATTTATTATTTCTAGACCTCATAAGAATAAGGTCGGATGTACAATTATCTCTAAAAGCATTTGATTGTAAGTGCCAGTTCATGATAAAGGCACATGCGACAAATGTTTCAGACGTATAATGGTACATCGGACCCTATTCTTCTGAGCTCTAGATTTGATAAATAAAGAAGGTTTATCAGTTAGAAATAATTGACAGCACATTTTTTTTTCAGACTAACAAGTGTATAGATCTAATATTAATATCTTCAATTCAATTGATCTTACTTTCATTTCGGGAATTCGAATTTGATCATTTGGATTTGTTAAAATTCTTCAAAAGGCATGTAAACTAACACACGTTAGTAATGTTAATTACGACGATAAAAATCTTATTTCGTTACTGTTTTAAGGAACGTGTTTTTTTGTAAAACCACATTTAACGCTTTTTTCTTGTTTTCATGAATTTAAAGACACCAAATCGTCAATTTCAAATTCAAATCAAGACCAAGATATACAATACTGTACCGCTAGCTAGTTCGATATAGTCCACTGTGAAGCCATCCAGCTGCATCATTTCTGCTGGCTCTGACTTCTTGTCCTTGTATGAACATAACGCGAAAGTGTACTGGCTGACTTGGACTAGCACCATGTATCTGCGTTTCCACTTTCGCCACACGTTTTTGCCGATTACGTGGAGGTAACTGAAAATAATATAATGTAAAATTTAATATTTCATTTACTGAAGATATACGATTATTATAACTCCCGAGCATTCTTCTCCCACAACTCTAGCAATAGCAAGACATTCTTGTGATCCGGTGTTTACTGATTTTTGTTACATTTAGCTATTATATCTTTGGGCTTTGTATTTGTTATTAGATTTGATTGTTTGTTGCTACTTAGGTATCAACTGAAGCTTAAACTCTCTATCTATAGTAGTATTTAAATATTTAATCATTGATAGGTTAAGGGGCGTAACATTGGTTATAAAATTCTATACCTAAGCTTTATAAAACTTATAACTTACCCACAATGTTTCATGTTCAGCGGTTTGTCCATTCGACACGCTATTTTAATTCTTAGATCTTGGTCTGGCAAATTCTTTGGTACTGTCATTCGATGCCATTCTGGTACCTGAAACGGAAAGAACATAATACAATCTTAAATATATTTTATTAAAAATAATATTAGGTATCATAGATAAAGAATCAGTTTGAAACTGAAACCATAAATATGATACAATCTCAAACGTAATAGGGGTAAGGCACGGTTTAATAATTATGATTTAATAGCATTCTCCATGCAAAGGTACGAGTATTTAGTATCGTACATTATATTGCGTAAGTTTATTGGTAGATAAAATCTACTGATTTACTACGCCAAGAATTGGAGTAACGATTTCTGAAATTTGCCATGACTGCCACATCGCTGCAGTCGCACTGCCGCAGCACTACACTTTTCGGCTAATTTAAAGAATTAACACTCTTAACACTCTCAATCGATACTGAACTTTCATAATTATCTAATATTCAGCATTTATATTTTTCCCATATAGTACTGCTCTTACATCTAATTCATTTACTTTAGTTGTCGTCATACTTTTATGCTCAAGGGCCATATATGATAATGGTAGTGTATCACAGCGGGCTGGCCAAATTGCCAAATTGTCTACGGCGTGCTGCTGCAGTTGTATTACCGAAACCGTCAGCCCACGGGCCGAAGTTTGACGACCACGGATTTACGCAAAACGCAGACGTGTTGGGGTCCGCAGTATTATTCATAGTGTAGACAAGTAAAAACGACTGCTCGTTTAATTTAATACGAATTCAATATTCTAATGACAATTGGCTTTAAGTGCTTTCCGATGGACCTTTATCCCTGTGGTCCCTCAACAAGAACTGGAAACAAATGTTTGATTTTACACACAGTTTTTTTTCCGGCGTCAGAGTCCTTCAGCCAAAACTGCCACAGAAGATGCTTACGTACCTAATTATTTTCTTTTAAATTGTGACAAGTACGAAAACCTACCTTACTAGATAAAGGTGTAGGCCTTAGCACCACTTTTCCTAGTTCTTTATCTTCAAGAGCTAAAACTCCAGGGTTTTCAGTATACAGTTTTACTTTTACTGCAGGTAGAGATTGTGTCGTACTGAAGTCTCCTTGTGTGTCCCACCTGTCAATTATTATTCATATTTTAACATTTAATTTTACTACAAAATAATAGAAACTTTACATCTGCATTCTACTTATTTGAAATGATGTTATAATAATCGGGAATAACGGCCGGTAGTGGTTTCTGAGGCACGCAGGATATTCTGTCAACATACCCGGAAAGAAATCTAAAATTTTAAACTAAGATTTCTTGTCTGGCGTGGGTATTGAACTCACACTACTACCTAGGAAAGTTAACTGATAAAGGTCATTATATGTATTAAGTGAATTTAATTACTGAGCAAATACGAATGGAACTTGGAATTAAACTTACATAGGTTTCGAGGCTTCAGCTTGGTCAGTCTGGAGTTTGTCTCCGCCTTCCACCTCCATGGTGCAATAAACTATTCTATTAGGTGCTAAAGACTTGAGACCTTTCACCTCCATCACAACCACCTAGAATATTAATCATGATTTCGAATAATGAGAAATATTGTGATCATTAATTATTATTTAAAACCCTTTATCCCTTGTTATGTCAAAATGTCAGAAGAAAGTTTTGATACTACACTTGGTCTAATTATATTTTTAATTTCCCTTTTCAAATTAATAGATGAATGAATACCAGTTGACACTATACTAATGAATAAACAGAAAAAATATACCACTCCTATAATAATAAGTGTAACTAAAATATATTTGTATATTTCAAATAATAATGTAATATACGACACCAATTTATTCCCCAAGTTTTTCCCAACATTACCTCTATTTGGAATGTAAGCACTACATCCATTTTTGTAAGCTGGGCGTCAACATCACCTTCGCCCTCGCCAGTCAGCTTGTTGGCCAGAGACCCTTGTGATCTGAAACACAGCTGCTTACTCAACCTTGGACTCGGATCCGGTCCGGCATTGGATCTAATCACCATTAAACACCAATTACCATTTAACAATACCACCACCAATAATTTAAATTCAAGAATTAAACATCCCACAAAGTTTGATAGTATTACAATAAAACACATCGAGATAAGTGACGTTAATAACAATTTACATGAATTGGACAGGTATGATATTATATCCACAGTTTGGGGAGATGAAGCGAACATTACATTCACAAGCCCGTGAGGAGACATGGTGGCATACATATGTGAACCCATCACCGATACCAAGAATGATTAAGCATACAAAACAGGAACATTACAAATACATCGGATACACTACTAAAGTTAAACTAAGGTACTAATTAATGGTAAATTGTTTAATATAGAGACTCCAGAGTTACTTGGTAAATTAAAAGTAATAAGATATTACGAGAAGAGTCTTTAAATCAAGTTTATGCTGACTTAAGTTTGCTCATTAAAACTTTTACAATAGAGAAAAAGAAAGTGTCCAAGAAAAGTTTAATGAATTTAATTTAGAAACTGGAGTCTCTAAAGAAGATTAGTAGTAAGGTGATGAAATGCGATAGGTATATAATGTTTAAGTTAGGAAGCGAAGCCCTATCGAAGCTGGAAGCATTGTTGGTTTATTATATTATTTAGAAGAAGTATAGGTGTAACATAATAAAAAATAATCGAAGAAGAAAAACGTGAAACAGAAAATAAGCAGTGGTAATTAAAGTATAAAGTAGTTTAAAGCGTAGGAGGCTACGTTAATTTTACATTTGGGTTATTATATCTACATTTTAAACTGAGCTATAGCTGAAGTGTTATTTTAGCTGTTAACTAAGGTTTTTTTAAAGATTGTTTACGTAAGTATCTACATTTTAATTAACTATAAGCTTGGTAGAATCTTCTGGCAGTGTTGTGGAAGCTTTAAATTAAAATCCACTGTTGTCATTACTTTGAATATTTCATTCACAATTAGGACCACAAATTGTTATTATCTAAATTATTAAGTTAGCAGAAAGCTCTATTCTAATTTACTTTATTTAACTACAGTGGTCTCTATGACAACATGAGGATTGCAAACTGTATTCAAGTAGGGATCGTGTTGGGGGTCCTGCTACACAAGACACGTGCTTAAAATTATCAATTCTGTACTCATTACTTGTACTTCCTTTAATATTACCGTCCAGTTATGTGCCAGGGACAGAAAAACCAAATAGAAATGAACAAGTAGAAACAATGGATTTGGATGATCGACTAAGCTTTTCCTCACAAGAAGCAAAGAAGCTGATCAACCTTAATCATTTTCCAATTATGCTAAGACTTAGGTACTTATGATACCCAAATTTTATGAATAAAAATAAGTTTTGTATGGGTTTTATTGGAAATGCTCCATGTGAGAACAGCCTAAGGTTTCGTAGTATTTGTTAAATAGATTTTAAGAAGTATTAAAATATCACTAACAATGTCATCTACGTAAGTATCATTAAAAGTGGGTTCTATAACCATTTGATTAACAATAACTTTTTTATTTATTTTCTTTGACTACCCAGACTTAGTATGCAAAATTGTTTATGAAATCAATTTTAGTGATATTTGGAAACCTACTGATGTAAAAAACTATAGGTACTATTTAATTGAAATGAAGGTAAACGTTGCATCCATTGAAAATATTGATTAAAATCAAACTGTCTAACAGTAAGAAAGATGAAGAACCTAACATTAGAAAAGAGGTAGTTACAGTATACGAACGGTGTGATCATAATATGATAAATGGTAAAATAACTTACTTATATTTTTTTTTTTTATCTAAATACACATCAATACTCAGCTTCAATGCAAACACATTAGAATTAAGCCAGTTTCATTTATTTACTTCGCTTTTATAATTTATTTGCATACCATGAATATTCAGATCATTATTTATATATTTACTCATACCATTGAATATAGACTGACCATTGGTAAATATTTTGGTAATGTTTTCGTAGAACAACATTTCATTAGTAGGATATGTGCCATTATGGATATAATTGTTAAAATTTTAATTTCCAATTAATTAAATAACTTTTACCATTGATCTATCCTTAGCTCACATTGATCACATTCATTACAAACGATAATATTACAAACATTGAAACAGACAACAAATCTAACAAACATATAATAGTTAAGTACTCAGTTTACAGTTATAATATATAATTTTACATTCCCTGACAAAAGTTATACTGTATACTATGATTTAATAAATATATCAACATAATATGGTATCAAGTTAAACATTTGTGTCTTTAGAGATAATTGAATCAAGTATGCAGTATAGTTTTCCTTTGTAAAAAGATTTTTGAGAATTTACTTCTTCACAAATAATTTTACTGTTATCACACGCTACAATATTAACTTCAGCAACTTTAGAAGTCTTTTGTTTTAAATTAATCAGCTTTATATCTAGTTCTAAATCTCCTTTATCACAATTATTAAGTGAAGAAGTATTTGAACGTTTCTCTATTTCTACCCTCTCATTATATGGGTTTGAACACTGACCTGTGATTATACCGCTTGATTTTGTGGAGGCCATATTTGGAGTCAGCCCCTCCTTTGGATACGGGGAGTGACTCCAGGTTAGCCATCAAGAGGTTGATGGATGACTTCAGTTCTTCAATGTACAGGGACTCCATCTCTTTCAGCACAAACTTGGGCATTAGCTTTCGATTCTGAAATTGAAAAACTATGAGTTGATTGATAAAATAAGCAAATTGTAAACAGTCGCATATTATTTACTTTTCCGATGGCAATTCATAGTCAAAAGATATCATAATTTTTTGAGTATGATCCTTATTATTTATAACCATAACATTACATGTAATTCTTAACAATTGGTGTTTCACTGTCATAATGTTGGTGATATAGTTTTAATTTATAGTGTAAATTCGGGGATAGCATAAAGATTTGTTAAATAACTATTTTCTATCATAAAACAAGCTATTGGACACAATATAGTTAAATAATAAAGTTAAGACTAAAATTATTAAAAACAATAACTAAAATACCTGCTTAATATGCTCATTTATAAATGTTAAAATTATACATAGATTAATAATAAATTATTGTTTTGACTATTTGCAGGTGCCTGTAATAGGTTTAAATAAATTAAAAAAAACCACATTAAAATTTATATTTTACCTTTTCCATCTCGTTAACTTTCTGCATTCTTCCGTCTAGTTCTCTTCGGATAGCTGCTGCTTGTTCATCGGCAGAATCCAGCTGTGATTTTAAACTGTTTAGTCAAAGGTCTTTATTTATACTGTACCTAACAAATGTTGCCATGAAATAAAGTAATACATTCTATTACTTTCAGTATGGTGGTTTTGGAGCTAAACGCGAACGGTCAATGTCATCTTTAAATTGAAATTAATGATGGAGCCGTATTGGGCACTGAAATTACGTGCAACTCTGAGAGTTTTAAGTTATGCATCCGATCTCCAGCACGAGTAAGCAGAACGCTCTTCCCGTTTTTAGATATGGACGTACAATAACTAACATAATGTGGATGAGATACACCCGTTTTAAGCAGAAGATATACCTAATGCTATGAAGCCGTTTCCAAGAATTTGGCTACAAGAATCGGATTCGAAAAAATAAATGTAAAAATCAGTAATACCTATTGTAAAAAGTTGCCGTCATGATTCCATTAAATAGACGTTGCCATAACAAAGTATTGCAAATTATATATTAACTAGCTCCATATCAATATTAATATAGAAACAGTTTTCTAATTTTAATTTAAAATTAGCAATTTTGAGCATGAGAAAGACTTTGTTTTGTTACTTAGGCACTCATTATCCTTTCACCAAAAAGTTACCTAATTAATTTAATTTATTTCAAAGGTAAGAACGCCTTTGATCTGACTAGGTACGATACAAAAAATATATAACCTTATTTTATCCTTAACATATTATAACTTTACGTAAATCTTTAATATGATTAAGGGAAATATTTTCTATACTCAGATAGAAACTTTCAGAGTAGGAAATTTTGTGTGGAAATTGTGTCAAAATAAAAAAAATGTCCTGTTAGCATATATCTGAAGATAGGAAAATATGCCCGAATTTTTTAAATTAACGAATAAATTAAGTTTTTTTAACTTAGTAGAAGGGTTTTTTTATTTGGGCCGGATTGCTTATGCGTGCCCGGCCCCTACCAACAACGGATCGAAGGAGTGTCCGGGGGGTTTTAGTGGTGTAGGGTCCTCTCCTCGTGGTATGAGTTAGCATATCACGCTAAGGAGAGGGCGAGTCCCACATATCCCACCGCCAGCGCGCGAATACGCTGCAGCGGCGGTGGGAATGCGTAAACGTATTTATCCCCGGACAACAAAAACAAAAAAAAAGTTTATTTTTGTTTAAACCATATATTATAATGTTGTTTATAAGAACCACGAGTAGGTTGTACTTGTTTGGTAAGAAAAAGTATTTTACTAATAGTTGCTTTATTTATTGATTGTATTAAAATTATCACATTTATGAGGTTATTTGTTTTAGTGGGTTGTATAAACTAAGCAGACAGTTTGTTTAAAATATCTCAAACCAAGCTTTCGGTTTAATGTTATCACAAAATTGTATTGTTATTCTTTCAGTTCTGTTTATTGTATGTTCGACTAAATTATTCAAAGTGTTATTGTTTATGTTAAAAATTGTATAACAATATACCAAAAGCATTCGTTACTGAGAATAGATACTATTGGCTTATTAGAAATAATTTTGGCAGGTGGCAGCGACGGATTGCTCATGCGTGCCCGGCCCCCGCCAACGGCGGATCAAAGGAGTGTCCGGGAGGTTTTAGTGGTTGGTAGGGTCCTCTCCTCGTGGTATGAGTATAGCATACCACGCTATGGAGAGGGCGAGTCCTACATATCCCACCGCCAGCGCGCGAATACGCTGCAGCGGCGGTGGGAATGCGTAAATGCACGTGCCACCGGACAAAAAAAAAAAAGTGGCATCGACCACAGTATGATTTTTCTTAATACTGAATTTTACATACAGGGTGTCCCAAAAGGTTAAGTAGCTGGGAAAGGGGGTGACAGGGGTGGACACAATGGTCACTAGAAAAATAAAAAATAAATCCGCTCTGGGTATTTAAAAAAAAATGGCATTTTTTTTAAACTTAAAATTTTACACCTTGTTATTTTTGATGTTGATGTTGATGACCTTGTTGTTATTGAAGATTACATAACAGCATTTTTTTTAATACAGCAGTAAAATTTTTAGTGTTTTAAAAAATGCCATTTATTTTTTTAAACACCCAGAGGTAATTTTTTATATTTTTCTGGTGACCCTTGTGACCATCCCTATCACCCCCCTTCCCAGCTACGTAATCTTTTGGGACACCCTGTATAATACGGTTACTTGTTATAAGTGTCTTAGATTTTTACGAACTCACGGAATCTGAGTAAAATATAGGAAAATACAATAAACTTAAATATTTCGATAGATACATACTTTTAGATTCTAATAAAAATGTATGATGATATTTATTTGTCTTTAAAACTTACAAGCAATGCGTTGAATAGTAACTGATGCTCGAACTTCTTGACTCCTAGTATCTGTTGGAACATATCGTATAGTTGTTCTTTGCTGAGAATGCATTCAGCGTTCAAGCTCTGTTGCTGTGCCCGAGATGGCCGCTTTGATTCATCGTCTCCTGGTATTCCTGAAGATTCAATATTGACAATTATACCTAATATAGCTAGGAATATTCTTATAATGAAGGAGTTTCATTAATAAAAATAATTATAAGTAACCAATTGACATATTTTTATATTTAAAAGATTGTGTGTGATACTATCATATAAAAGAAATTTAAAATTATATACCTACTTTATTATTATTAATACTACTATGACCTTAAAGTTAATTTACCAACTGTTTAAGTAGGGTAAGTTACGGGTAAGAGAAACCTTCTCAATGATAAATTCACATAATAAATAGGTACAATTAAAAAATTGTATTATTGAAACGAAGCAGAGGTCTATATTCATAGAATTCCAGAAAATTAATAAGAGAATACATTATAAATGTATTCTCTACTATCTGTAATAGTAAATAGTTACTTAAAATTAAAATACTCACAACCATCTGGAAAAACAATAGAGTTTATGACACAAAAAGCCACACTGATATTTCATGCAGTGCTCTTAATACTTACCTGAAATCCATTTGTCTCTTAAAATGTAAAATATTTGTGGTTATGTGTAATTTTTTAAGTGAGTATGTGTGTTGTTGTTTCGTAAAATATAAACGTAGCAAAAAAAGTTTAAAGACTTGCGTAAATAATTTAGTTAACGGCGTAAATTATGTAGTATAAATAATGAATTAAGATTTATTACTTCATAATATTTTATATTTTGCTGTAGAAAACAGTGATCTTAAGTGTTAGATTGGTAGACTAACTAACTATTTCTTCATAATCTGTGCTAAGCAGAAATATAATAATTGATTACACTACCTATATAAGATATGACCAGATCACTGTTTTCGAAATATTAAAACCAAAAAAATATCAACTATAACACTAAAATCCAAGCAACGTCACAAGACGGAAGCAAAATCATGAAAAAAGGAGGATAAAAATTAAATGAAAATTTTGTCGAGTGATACCTGTTATTCCTGTTCGAGATGTGTGAGAGAGACATGTCGTGAGAAAGAGGGAAAGAAACACAGACAGTGAGACAGACACAGGCACACTTATTTCCAGGTACAAATATTAGAGGGATGATGTACGATAAAACTACAATAATAAGTATACCGCAAGGCAAATCTTAGGACCAATGTTTAAAAAAGATAAGTAATTAAAATAGTACGATGAAATGAAAAATTGCAATTTGTCATGGAGATACACTTTTCATTATGGAATTGACTAACAACTATAACTATAGATTATGTTCTTTTCAGTTAATGTTGTTGATTCAAAGGAACAAAGCATATACTAAAGGAAAATTGGAATAGAACTAAAACGGATGTTTAATTTATAAATTAATATCAAAATATACTGAAAGGTATGGTTAAAATAATATACGGCCGGAAGGATATTGTATTTTTAAAGTAGGGTAGGAATCCACAATATCATTACTGATAAAGTATATATGAATATGTATTATAAAACATATCAGCCTTGATGGTACACAGGTTATAGATATCACTACCATTTAGCACACAGATTGCGTCTCATGGATACAGAGCCAAGAAAAATTAATACCTAATTTAAATTTGGTAATGGTAATATGAAAGCGAACCGTAATTTTGTTTTCGTGGAAATGCTGAAAGATTTATGAAACCCGTGTAAGTATGTAATTACTGGGATGATGTTATTATAGTATCATGAATATTAATAAGGCAATGTAAATCTTAGGGTAATGTTGCTGCTTAGTCAATAACAATAAAATATTTGGTGTAGGCATCATTTATATTTTATCTATGCGTATTATAAGTCCGTTTATTTTGCGTACGAATATATCGTGTGAAATTATAAAATGGAGAATATATTTTTTTAGAAACAATCGTTTCGTAGTCGGCATTGCTCGTCTGTCGTACTGACCTTTCCTATGGAGAACCCAACATTTTTGCTCATGCAAACCATGTCCGCATAAATACAAATAAGTATAATAAACTAATTGGTCAAATCGTTCTCAAATTATGCGCGATTCATTTTTATTTATATAGATTTTTCTATTAGTCGAGGTAAAATATAAGATTCTTTAATTGAGTTCTCTTTCATTAAAATACTAAAGAATATTGTTGGCTTTTTAAAGGCTCTCATATACACAAGCGCATGACGAACATTCAGCACATTGCAAACTCAAGCACGTCAATTTGATGCCACTGCGACATGCTTACAATCCATCCTTTCTAACTCTAAGAATCAATGAAAAACTTTTTCTTGTGTGTTTTCTTAAAAATCTAGTTTGTAATCCTTTACATATCATCACATTAAGAAAACTACATCATCGAAGATTCAATCAAATGCGAACACTAAATTTTATTCGTTAAAAACGTGCATTTATAGATATAGTAAATGTTCTATTTCGAGATCATAAATAAGAAGAAAGCTTTTACTAGTTTGAAGAAAACATTATAATTTCGTAAAATATCATTCCTCGGTTGCTTATGTCTTTGTTTATTTTTAATGAGTACATTTTCATACGTATTTGTTATCTACATCGTCATTTTGAATTAAGGTTTTAAAACATTTTAAATTGTAATTATAAAGAAATTGTTTTTCATCAACACGACTTTGATAATAAGAACAACGATCATTTATTATTAAATGATTCCTTGAGTTTAATTAATCTTACTCGAGAGTAAACACATATAATAAAAATAATGAGAACATCATCAGAATAAAAATCACAAAAATATTCAAAATCTACCACCGCTTCTCTGTTGTAAAATGTTCGTTCTTCTCAACTAATTCACTCTAAACCCAACAATGATACCTTAAACTTACCTGTGCCTTTCATTATACAATCAAATTTCGCCAACCATGACGAAAGCACAGTTTCTTTACTTAATCCATCAATTTCAGGAAGTGATCTGTAAAAAAAGTGTTGAATAGTAATAGATCTAATATGGATCTTATATTAACACAGACAACAAAAGAGTAGTGAAGGATTAATGCCTTAAGTAAATTAAATTTTGTTAACCTTAGCATTCGTTTTGAGATCATGTTGGGTAATAGTCCAATTAGTTCAGTAGATAATCCGATAAAAAGGCCACTACTGCAGTTTGTTAAACCAGGATCAAGAAGATAAGGCAGGGAGCGTAACATGGCTTCAATAAACTTGCAAATTTAATAGGTAGAAAATTGGTACGTTCGAAAAACTTAGAAATTTTATATTAAGTGTCAGGCGAAACTGTCAAAATAGAATTGGAGGTGTTGAAAGACATATTATCAGACATGTTATTATCAAAATCGGAAGTGAGCTTGGAGATTCAGACATTGGTGATGTGTATTTCATTCCGTCGAACTAAGAAGAAGATAACTGGCAAATTAGGGATCAAGAAGCGATGATTGGCCGGGGTATGATCACCATCATGCAGCAATCTGTAAGAGTTCTATCCTAACATTCCAAACCTGACTCTCTTCTCTATATTATTCCTGAAGACTTCACGGAAATCGTGATGAGAACATGCTCCGGATTTGACCATCTGCTCTACACGTTCTGACTTGAGGAACACGTCGTGATATGATTGGACTGCATTTTGGAATGCTTCGTCTGCTAATATTTGGGTTTCGCCTTTCAGGAAAGCCTGGAGAAATGTTTGTTAATTTCAGTTTTCATAGAATGATATATTATTGTTCATAATACAATGTACAATTTCACTTAATTTAGTACTGAAAAGCAACTTAATCAAGTATTGTTTTAACAAGACTATATTATCTTAATTAAGAATGTATCTTTTCAAAATTATTTCTTATATATATATTCACATTTATCCATATTTACAATGAATATAAATGTGGATAAATGTGAAATTATCCACATTTATATTTAGTAAAATGCTGTATCGCAACATTCATATTTTGTCTTTATGAAAAATGTTATGTTTTTTATTTAATTCATATATTATTTATAAGTTTAGTTTAAAACATTCTCTATTGTAATTTAAAATACGTCTGTACCTGAAACCGTGCTTGTATTGTTTCCAACTGATGCGCCGTTAGTTTGGTATGTCTACGGGTCATATCCGTCGGTTGTTTGGCGTTGAACGGATGAGCAACACACCGGGACACAAACACATATAGTTGTAGACGCCGCTTTTTGTCCTCTTCTAGCTTTTCGATTTTCTCCTGTAGTCAAGGTCCACATTTATGGTACTATATTTCATCATGCTAAATTACGTTAAAATCTTTACTAATATGTAAAGCTGAAGCTTTCGTTTGCTTGAGTGCACTAAACTCAGGAGCTACTGGTCCGTTTCGAAAAGTATTTGATAGCCCATTTATCAAGAAAGGCTATAAGCTAAATTTAATTTAAAGTTGCCACGGGGACGGAAGTTAAGCTGGGTGAAACCGCGCGCGAGAAGCTAGTGTTATAATACATACATTGTTCGATTTACTTTAATTGGCTGAAATTAAGTACGAGTAAGTAAGTAAAATATTACAAACATACGTCATTACTTGTAAATATTAAATGTTGAAGGTAATAATATAAGATTAATGAATTCAAACATCATATAAAGTGATATACGGTAAATCTCAAACATCAAGAAGCTTCGAAGGTAAATAAACGGAATTAGGAACAAACACATGATAGGAAGTTACAATTTTAAGACGCTCATACATTATGACAAAATAATCCAGGATAAAAACATAAGGTTGTATTTTCTAGGAATCAAAACCTTTGAGTATACATAAAACTATACTATAGAGCATGGGTTGCTGCGATCCTTTTGTCTATTGTGTGTTTATAATCTAATATAACTTGTTTTTTCTTCTGCAAATGATTGTTGCTGCCGCAAATTTGATCATACTCATCAAAAACTTATAATGTTATCGACTCTATGTGGCTAATCGTTTTTTGTTCGAGATGCCACAGTACTGTCCATACCCATGTTAACAGTTCATACTGTAAGCATGGGTATACGCAGCACTCTTTATAGCTTGATCCTACCTACTCTAAGGACCTAAAGTGATTACTCCAAAATATTGCTTAAGAAAACAAATATTTTGTAAGTTGGTGAGGATTGTTTTACCTGAGGGTCTTGGTCTTTGTCGGAATGGCTGGCTCCAGATGGACTTGGAGAAGGTGCTGGTGCTTCTCCCGAACTTGCACTGCCCGTCGACGTCCTGCGTAAAAATGATCTAAACGATCGATAGGATTAGGTCGGTAATGTCAATGAATAGTATCTTTATAAACTGACTTTTATTTCTTAGAAAATATCGAATGAGGACTCCTTCTACCTCAGTTTTTAATTTGATAACATATGTAAGTTAATTCTTGAAGAAGTAGTTAGCCAGTGTATATAGATTTATGGTTATGCTTGATACTACAAGCTGTAGCACTATATCTAAATCTAAATCTTATAGAATAAGTTACACTTTGTACGCTATAATTATATAACATTGGCCTAAGGGTACACCGAGAGTTCAGGCTGGAGCTCTGCTTACCTTAAAGCACCTTGATATAAGAAAAGCTTACAAAGCTTACATAATTACATATTCGTCAAAAAATGCAAAAAGTAGACTCAGATGAAGTATTTGACTTGAAGTCATAACCTGGGCTCCTAGCCTAGCCCTAGCCTGCATGCCAGATGACAAGGTGGGCCAAAATCATTTATAAGAATTTTTCTATGTCCATTTGCTTTTTGACAACCTCCGTAGCGTAGCGGTATTTGGCTCGCTTTAAATCTCGGAGGTCGTGGGTTCGAAGTAAATTCTAAGATTTCTTTCCGGGTCTCGGAAAGCACGTTAAGCCGTCGCGATCGGGACCGACGCGACGCGTCGCGTCGGTCCCGATTGTTATAACAACATCTATAATAAAGGAACGGGTAGCAGCGTTTCCTTGTGTGGTGCAACATAATACTGCGGTCACCTACCCGCCTGCCAAGCGTGGTGACTATGGCAATACCCTTCCTCGGGAGGAGGCCCATGTTCAGCAGTGGACGTTATACGGGCTGATGATAATGATTTTGATGAAAATCGCATTTACCTGGCTGACATATTACGGCATTAATGAAGGCGCAAGCTAACAAACACCTATTAAACATTTAATTAAAATGATAAACGAATTTTATTAATCTTATATGCATATACTCTTCTCGCTCTACCCTTATCAAAAGCTTCACTAAGATCGACGATGCTTTACAGTATGTAAATTATTAAAGTGATTTCTAATATTGGAACTATTATACTAATTTATTCAATAGGGTCAAGGGAAGGGCACACTACTTCTAAAGTAGCTGTTACTATAAAATATGGTAAGTGAATGGAAATGGCTGTGAGAATCGAATTTTGGCTATTGTTGAGGTACTTACGCGTGTGGAGGGGGGGCTAAGGCTGCCTGTTCTCTTTGTCTAGTTGCTGGATGTAATGGTGCCGCTTGTGGCGCCGTAGTAAGTAGACTAGCACCTTTGAAAAATACAGTTTTTATGACGTTTTTATATTCCAAGATGTTTTATAATTCGAAACAGATTTTGACGAAGAGCTTGACTCCCAATTATTGGAATAAAATTGTCTAATAATGTGCAATTATCGCATAACCTTACTTTTTTATGTTTAACGTATTGAAAAGCAACAAACAACAAAATACACGACCGCCCTGAGCTCAGATTTAAGCCTCACAGGGCCTCACAGCCTCCTTTTACCCAGGTTGCTTAGTATATAATTATTTATCAAGGCTAGGGTCCTGGTCTCCTTTATGGCTGATGAAGTAGCACAAAAGCCTATTGAATCACATGATATAACTGATGATAGTATTAAAGAAACAAACAAGCTAGCATAATAAAGTTTTTCTTCAAGTTGCTTCTATTGTCGAAGTTAATTCCAAACTCTTTCCATTCTTATGAATGAATAATAAGTTTTATACCCCAGTTATTCACTTGAAGTACGATTCCACTGAGTCTAGCTTTGAATGGATGTATTCCGACTATTATTATAAGCTACGCTTCTTATGTTTCAGTTGTATCTTTTTAAGTTCTCTTTTGATAGTAAAACTTAGTTTCATCTTTTACGTTGTGGAATATTATTGAAGAAAATGCTAAGTTGTTGTAGTAGCCTCTTTAATAAATATAAATGTTACAGAGAGAGAATTTATTATTTAAAGTTTAATGTTTTTTGTATTTTACGTAGAAATGAAAATTGAGAGATTGAGAACCAGCAATTATCGAATAATTTTATATCACAGAAACGTATTTTTTTGTACCGAAACGTTAATATGCTAAATGTTTCCACAATTATATCGAAATCAAACTGCAGTCTCTTCTCTTTTCTTTAAGTCTTTATGTTAGCGGAATGCTTTTTTGCGGAATTATGAATCTTTCTTTTCTCTTTTTACAATATCATCCACCAAATTATCGAAAACGAGACTTCCCCATTCGAGGTTTACATTATACTTGAATGAGCCCAGAACAACTCTTTGCAACACACGCGGCACGGGACGGGGAGTATATTTAAATATGCCCCGTGATCGCAATCCCCTGCTTCTTACTGATTAATTTTGTTTAGAATAAAGCTTCTGTGGAATATACTTATAAACTTTCTGACTAAATTCGTTGCGGAATTCAAGATACTTAGATATCCAGAGACCAACCTGAGCTTGGCAGATTAGAGTCTCATCCGTGTGTGCCGCTGCTGCTCCTGGCTTACAGGTAGTATGGGAGGAATAAGTCCTAGAAAAAATATATCTCATGCTTCCTTAAATTTGAAGCAGTTTTTGTAAGTCCATAACTTGTTACATACCTGGTGCCAATCCTGCAGTGGAGCCTCGAGGGAGTTCAGGCTTCCCTCGGACCGATGGTCTACCTCCAGCCAGGGACCCAGGAGGTACCACTGTTCAATAAAATTGAATGGTATTAGACAGACCGTATAACGTCTACTGCTGGACTACATGGACCTCCCCGATTTCTATTAACTTTGACTATGTATATAGTGGTATCGTACAAGCGTGTTTCTGTCTTATGTTCCACGCTATTGCTTTATCCTATCCTATATCCTGTGGGACCATCCGATGCCCCCGTAGACCCGAATACCCAGAGGCCCGCGAACTATTAAGTAGAGGGACAGTTGCACAATACTCCCCTTAAATACTTAAAGTCATAATCTCTCAATTGCCGAGGGTCAAGCCCAACAGGAAGGGCCGAGGAGGGAAGAGAGCGCTCTTGCGCAGGTTCCTTAGTTTGTAGTTTCTAAATCATCTATTTTGGCTGGAGCTCCGCTCGCCTTTCCGGTGAAGTAGTAAAAGCCTGGTAAAATAAGAATGTCCGTCCGAAAAATAAATACCCTTATGGGAAAAAAGAAAGTGAATGTATGTATTTCCATAATATATAAACTAATGAGGTTAGTAATATCGCAGTAATATACAGAATGCGTGGTACCTGGCAATTTGGAAGGTTGTTTCTTGTGTTCATCATCACTGTCTTCTTCAGATGAACTCGGGTCGATCATGGCGCTGCTTCTGTAGACAAAGAAAAATATAACATTATGGCCACGATCGTAGTCATAATTAATACACATTAAAGTCCAGCTACATAAATTATACCTACATATAAGTTGTAGCCCTTTCAGACGATTTCTGCCACGCTGACTATCGATGCAGGACATATTTTAAAGAAGCGTTTGCGTATGCTCTGTCTTTACTCTCAAATTCGGTGGGACAGAATAGGCAGCTGAAAATGACCTCAGGTATCCCACCGTGATGTAGGCTTGGGTTTTCAATGAAATAACAAACGTTGAACTAGAATAACTCTTCATTGGATGAACTTTGAACTAATGAACTTAAGTGTCGATTTACAAATCATATGCACGAGCTTAGGTGGACGGCGTGAACGAAACCGTTGCGAGATGAAGCCAAACTGTACAACGACATCTATTGACATAATGTGGTTTACAAGTTAAGGGGAAATCAGATTTTCTTAGTTATAACTTAAAATACAATCGTTTATACATTTATTTAGGATCGCATACAAAATTCGCATTCATTACGAAGTTTCGCCTTAAACAAAAGCCTTTTCTTTCAAAGTTCTTACATATTAAATGAACCACATAAACTCATGGTGGGATAACTTTGTTTAAGTATTATTATGAAGTTAAATCTGGGTATGTTACAAATCTTTGATAAGCTTAGCTTTTGTTCTTGACTTTGTTCATTTTACGCTTTACATAAGATATTTGTCAATTTTTCTTTCACGGACTCAATGGTCTTTGCGACATTCTTAGGTACTATTGTGCTATGAATGATAACATACTACATTCGTTTGAAATCTATATATCTAAACTAATATACAAAGCTGAAGGGTTTGTTTGTTTGCTTGAACGCATTAACCTCTGGATCTACTGGTCCAATTTGAAAAAATCATTCAGTGTTAGATAGCACATTTATCAAGAAAGGCTTTATATTAAATAAAGCCTTTCTTGATGAAATTCCTACGGGAACGGGAGTTGTGTGGGTGAAACCGCGCGAGGGAATCTAGTATCCTTCTAATATTATAAACGCGAAAGGTTATAAGTATGGATGGATGGATGTTTGTTAATCTTGCACGCCAAAACTACTGAACTGAATTGGCTGAAATTATGCACCGGGATAGGTTGTACGCAGGATTAACATATAGGCTACAAAACCTCACGCTCCGACCCACTGGAGCAGAGTAACGCAGGTAAAACCGCGAGGCGCAGCTAGTACTTATATAAAAAGTTACTAACTTATGGGTTCTGGCCTATTGTAAGTGATATAAAGAACAATATGACGGTAATCGCAATGTCCCCGCCTCCTCCAGAGTAAAACCAAAAATAACATACGTAGTCAGCCAGATGCTTTTGCTACTTCACGGGGTCATTAATTCGAGCAGAAATCCAGGAATAAAACTTTAATCGATTTTTTTAACCGTGTATGCTCATAGCTGTGGCGGTCTCACCCGCATTGAAGCCATTTCCGAGTGAAGCTCGTCTTTAAATATAGCCTATGCCACTCACAAATGTTGTGGTTTTCTATAAGTAAAATAATTTTCAAAATCGGTTCAGTGGATCCAGAGATTACCCCCTCTTACTTCACATTTTTTTTAATATAACTTTAGATTTATGAAATGAATTATCGTTAAAATATATTTAAGTGTCTATCCTTAATGAAAGAACCACTTCGCGCTAGATTTTCTCACTAATGGATACCGTATTACGTGTAAAGTTTTAATGAGAGATTCTCGAATAAATTTTAAAGCTTTTATCTAGATGGCTGTTATTATAGTATCCAAATGGATTCCGATTTTCCTTCACAAAGGGACGAAGAAAATGATTTATTACGCCTCCGTACGTGGGCAAACCAGTGCTAGGCAAGTAGCTTATTATAAGAAAAATACTTTTATACTGGATCGCGGTAATGATTCAATTTTGAAAAAGAAATAATATAAGGTTGGATTTTGATAACTACACCTTCTATTTACGGTATAAAATAGGTAGCAATTGGAGGTCACATTACTTTTTATGGAAATAGTGTGATAACAGGAATTATATTAAATTTCTTATTGCTAATATTCATTTTTTTTGGGACTAGTCCCATTTACACTCCCACCACTGCAACTCCTGTAAGCCAGGATCAACAGTGGCACACACTGAAAATGGCAATGAATACCGAGGCTCACCAAGTCTCGAGAAAAAGTTAAACTGCCTTGGGACCCGCAACGAAAAAAAGTACTGTTTGTTCTACCGTAGAACTGTTCAGTATAACAAGTGGGAACAAACCGAATTTAATCAGAAAGGGATTAGGAGGAGTAAGAACGACTTATAGTTTCACTTCCCTCCATTTTAAAGCAGATACAGTAAAAAAGGAATAAAAAAATAAGACACTTAATATTCATATTATTATGCTGATGACACCTTTATTTATTTATTTATTTATTTCGAACCAACATTATGCAGTTAGCCACGAGACTTTTGGGAGTTGATGGATGGGCAGCAGCGTCTATCATTTCAAGGTAACTTTACATCTTACTGCGATCACCAATCCGCCTGCCAAGAGTGGTGATTATGGCAATATCAACAAACCTGGTTTGTCTTTGATTGTAATGAGGAGGCCCATGTTCAGCAGTGGACGTAAACGGGCTATTGAAGTGTTGAAGAGAACTGCGTCCCCACCAGCGATCAAGAGCCAAGGTCTAAGTCCTATACGGGACGCCCTCTTGCGCAGGTTGTTAAGTTCATAGTTTATAAACCATCTATCTAGGCTGGAGCACTCGCCTTTATGCCCGGTGAAGTAGAAAAAGCCTAGTGGCAAACAAGGTAAAAAAAAATACTACGAGACAGTCAATCAGTTTCTTTATGAATTAAACAAGTAGGATACAAGTTTAATCAAGTCCCTAGACAATAGACATTCATTGAAGCTGAAAACAAATATGGAACCGATCCAATTACAAAGCTGACGTTATTAATTCCATTGAAGACTCCGAAGGGGTTTTATCTAAATATAATAAAATATTTAGGTATCTATAAGAAGGTAATAAAGAGGAAACAGAAAATATCAGTAAGGTATATTGGAAACTATTGGACAACCACTGTAGCGTAGCGGTATTTGGCTCGCTTCAAATTTCGGAGGTCGTGGGTTCGATCCCCACGCCGGACAGGTAATCTTTGTGTAATTAAATATAGCCTATGTCATCCGGGGATAGTGTAGCTTTCCAACGGTAAAAGAACTTTTTTAGTAATTTAGTTTCGGAGTATAGATATGGATATAGAATATCAACCTAACCAAACCTAAACCAGGCTTGAAGTGCTTTCCGAGAAACGGCTTATCAAACAACTAAATCCGAAAAACCAAAAAAATCTCTATTTTTATACGAATATCTACAGTTTAAGCTAAGTCAAGTAAACGGAGAAAATACATACGATACACACATACGCTGGCTAAATACGGATTAGTGGGTCAAACAGAGCTTTTCAATTAATTAAAGGATTCCTCTTCTAGACGAGAATCGCTGTTTTACTTCTATACAATTGTAATTTTACTTTTACGTTCATTGTACGAATATCATATAATAGTATAATATCAATTTAATGTAATATCTAAAAATTAATATGTTACTTCTATATGTTTAACATTATTATAACTTGTGTTCGATATTCGATCATAATTAACAAATATTAGCATTTTTCACTCTTTCTTTATATCTTACTAATATCATAAACGCGAAAGTTTGTAAGTATGGATGAATGGATGAATGTTTGTTACTCTTTCACGCCAAAACTACTGAACGAGATTGGCTGAAATTTTGCACCAGGATAGGTTATACGCTGAATTAACATATAGGCTACAAAAAATGACGCTCCGACCCACTGGAGCAGAGTAACGCGGGTAAAACCGCAGGGCGTAGCTAGTGAATTGTAAGTGTGCAACATTTCATACTCCTTCGTCCGCGCAATTTTTGCACAAATGGGGTACCTACAAAGCGAGTCTCGCGAAGCGTTCAATGCAGACCCGATCCTAGCCCGCGCTGGTTGATCTTAATAATATTTTATAATAAGCGAGTATCAAATGCCATAACAACATTGGTAAATTTTATTTAATAACATAATTGTTGAAATATAAACTTATTTATTAGTCAATATTGTTTTTTTTTTTGTTTTTATTATCATTGTATTTGACTTATAATAAGTACGATCGAATCGTCTATATTATCAATAAACGTTTACATTTCATTTCATACATTTATACTATCAAAAAATGTATTTCTCGGGTAATTGAGGAGAGACGACCGAGAGATGGTACGGTGTGTTTTTTTACTCAACATAGTTGATCTTCCATAAATATAATAAAAAATAAATAATAATCATCATCAGCCAGTATAATGTTCACTGCTGTACATGGGCCTCTTCACAAGAGAGATTTTTAATATACAAGCCATGGTTAACGATCGCAATATTATGTTGTTACTCGGGGTAACGTTCTAGGTATAACATTAGATTCAAAACTGCAATGGGGCCCTCATATTGAAAAATTAACCGGTAGACTTAGCTCCGCATCTTATGCTGTCTGGAAAATTAGGCAATTGTCAGACGAAGCAACTGCTAGACTAGTGTATTTCGCGTACTTTCATAGCATTATGTCCTATGGAATACTGCTTTGGGGGTCAGCCGCTGATGTCAATAGTATTTTTATATTACAAAAAAGAGCAGTTAGGGCTATTTACGGTTTAGGTAGTCGCGACTCCTTGCGTACCAGGTTTAAAGAGATTAATATTCTTACCGTTCCCTCTGAATACATATACCAAAATATCATTTTTGTTAAAAAAAATATAGATCAATATAGCAAAAAAAGTGATATTCATAATGTTAACACGAGAAATAAACATAAAATTGCCATACCCGGTTTTAGAGTTAGTAGAACCAATAAATCATTTATGGGAAATTGCATTAGGTTTTATAACAAACTCCCTAGTCATGTAACTGATTTGCCTGATCCAACTTTTAAAGTATATATTAAACGGGTCCTCATATCTAAAGGCTATTATAGCATTAAGGACTATATTGAGGATAAAGACGTTTGGCTTCATAAACCTACTTGCGTAACACTTCCTAGAGACCCTGTACCCAAATAAAATAGTAGTACGCATAATAGTGTGATGTTCTGTGAACTATCTGTAATTGACCTACTTACATAATAATATATTATATTCATAGACCGCTAGTTCTGTCTCAAATTCTTTTATTTTTCTATTAGTATAAAAACACAATAAACAAATATTTCAAAGACAACCGTTTGGGCAAAAAATGTGTATGCCAATAAATAGTTAAAGTAACTGGACCAAAACCTACGTTCTGCCCATTTGAGTATGTTTCGCCGGACCGTCTCATGTGGGTCGTGTTAAAACCGGCAGTAGAATAACCCACTGAGTTTGTTTCGCCGGATCTTCTCAGTTGGGGCGTATTGGATCCGGTGGTAGCATTAAAGCGCGTCCGTCGTTATATACTCATGGTCCACCTAAATAATGACAATTGTTCTAACCTACTATAGACAGAACAAGCTATTTGACACAATATAGTTAAATAATAAACTAAGACGTTAAGATGAAAATAATAACTTAAATACTTGTTTAATTTGAAAATTTATAAAATATGATAATTAATAATAATAATATTATAAAATATGATATTATTTAAATAATACTTAATACTAAATTATTGTTTTGACTATTTGCAAGTGCCTGTAATAGGTTTACGTAAATAAAAATGATTTTTATTTTATTTTTATTTTTAACGCTGCGCTACTCCCCATTTGTAAACGTTGCTTTCTGATACACGCAGGGTAGTCCGTCAACTACACAAAACACACAAAGATTTTTTCTCCGGCGTAGAGATCGTAGCCCCAACCTCGACAATAAAAGCGAGACTTATCTCGTTATGCCCCAGAGGTTTTTCATATTATAATATAGACAATAATAGGTAAAGATATTCATAAACGTGCCCCGATTTCAGGTACTTATTACTTTAATCCTTGTCCAATCCAGGATAATCTGTATTCGTATGAAAATCTAATCCTAGTCTGGGAACCTCGATATGATTTTAATGTGAACAATTTACATATACATTTGAATAATCCTCAATTTACATACATACTTAGAAATATACATAAAAATATTCTAGCGAACAATTTCAAGATTTTCTGATAACGGGCTCAATAAGAATCATTTTATACCTAATTCGTACAAAATAAAGTCTGTTTTCGTCTGTTCATATTACCGCTAAGAGGGCCTAGACAAAATGCCACTACAGTGTCCGATCGCTAGCAAAAAATCGCTAAAGCAAATGTTCGGATTTCGGTTTCATAAACCTTCACACAGTTTAATAGATGAAAAGCTTTTTTAGATAGTTAGATTTAAATTGTAAAGTATTTAAATTGTAAAGCTTTTTATGTATATTATTTTACAAAACAGTAAACCTGTGAAATTTTTAGTTTCAACATTATTTTTTATTCACATTAAATATTCTTCAGCTACAGTCCTTGTTCAATCAGTTATTCAACTGAAATTGAAACAAAGGCTTTATTTATTATGAATGGTTTTATTAAAACCTTTGTTGAGTTAAATTTAAAAACGGCCAACATTACTGTTATAATCATATTTAGTTAGTCAAAGTAGGAGCCAAGATAGATAAAGAAAAGGATTTACATTTGAATGCACAAACAAAACAACTGGCCAAGTCCTTTTTTTTCGGATGGACATACGAAGGTAGCCACGAGGCTTTTGCTACTTCACAGGACATAAAGACAAGCAGAGCTCCAGCCTTAATAAATGTAAAAACTACAATCTAAGCAACCTGCGCAAGAGGCTTGGACCTCGGCTCAGGGCGGTCGCTGGCGATGAGATTGAGGGATTACGACTTTTAGTATTTAAGGGGAGTTTTGTGCAACTGTCGCTCTACTTTATAGTTCGCGGGCCTCTCAGACTTCGAGTCGATGAGGGCATCGGATGATTATTTGCAAACCAACCATTCGATGCCCTCCGATGTCAGGAGGACGAGGGGGGAGGCCAAGTGCTAGTCGGACTCACGTACAAAGTTTTCTGAGCTGATGGAGCTGAACTAACACTCTAGCTATATTTCTTACTAGCTGCCTGCCCCGGCTACGGATGGACTTTTATAGCCTATTTTATGGTAGATTAGTTTGTATTTAACAAATTAACATGTGATTGTATTACGTGGAAATTTTTCAAATCCATTCAAATCTGCTTAGTAATTCAGCCATAAAGCCTTTAAACAAACAAACTTTGCCGTGTGATTAAACTTACTATAAAGTTCAGGAGACAATTTAACCTTATAGTGACGTCACTGTTAAGTTAATTGTACCCAGAAGTGACGTCACACGAAATTTCAACGCGCTGTATCTTCGTAATTTTTTATTTGAGGAGCGAAAAAAAAATAGGTGGCCAATATATTTGGGTAATATAAATGACGGACTAAATAGATTTTCCTATATTCAACAGTGGACATAAACTGGGCTATAAAGTAAACATAGGTACTTACTTAAGTATTTATAATATTACTACACACAACAATAGTAGCCCTCAACCCCTTTAAACAATTAATTAATTATTCAATACAGTTGTTACAAAATAAACGGGCAAAGTTTTAGCTTGAAGCTACTTCATGGATGTAAACCCAATTTGTGTTGGAGGTAAAATATACTTATTGTACCTCCAACCACTCGTGGTAGAGCGATTGTAAAAAGCTACTTAGCGTATATTTGCGTTACCATGAGTTGGATTCCAAGCTTTATTGTATAGGGAAAAGATATTTGAATTGGTTTTGTTTCCTGTAGAAGTTCAAAATGAATGGTGGCATTTTTTAAATAACCCTCCAATTTACCTTCAACACTTTATGGTATGACGAAAAGTAGAATTTGTATTGGTTTACATTTTTGCAGGAGGTGAAGTAGCAAAAGACTCGTGGCTAACTACGTATATCTAAATTAGTCAAGTAACAAAAGCATCGTGGCTAACAACATAAATGTCCATCCGTAAAAAAATTGCGTTAGTAAACTCAGTGGGCTTCTAACCAACGGCTTTACGAGCCACGGGCAAAAGCCCCTCAACTAACTAGATCCCAATAGAAATCTTAGAATTTACACAAAGATATCTTGTTCGGTGTAGGGATTGAACTCACGACCTCCGAGACTTAAAGCGAGACTTATACCGCTAGGCCTACAGAGGTTATCAATATAGAAGAAGAAGCTAAAATTATAGAACAAACGATGTGAAGAAATATTTTAAAATGGAACGTAGTTGAAGTTGGAGTTCGTCACCCGTCCGGAGTAGTCGTGTATAATTTTTTACTCAAAATACTTTAATCAGTGCTCCTCAAATATAACTAATAGTGACACTAGGATAGAACTTAAAGTGCAAAACTAATTAATTTCTAATTGTGCCATTTCGTCTCTGTGTCCTGCGCCTCAAGAACAACAAGTCACCCACGGACGCGCCCGCGCGAGCGCGCCTCACCTCCGCGTGAGTAGAACAGTTGCTATTTTTCAACTCGCTCGCACAGTGACTCGGCGCGCACGCAGTTTCACGCCGGTGCTCCAACCAAGTAAATAACTGATAAGTACACGTGCCCTCATCATTGAAGTTGAGGTTGCATTGAATTCTGATTGATTGAATAATATTATGAGTGTACAAAGATCGCCACCGCGCCATGCTACCGGCACTGCCGGCGGCGGCGGATCGCAACCAGATTTGTCAAAGTTAAGCTTGTTAGCAGCGGATTCGCAAGTTACCTTTCGAAATAAAAGGAAACATGAATGTGAATGCGCCGCCGAAATTAAAGAAATGCGGTCGGAATTGTCCCGCATCGGTTCGTTGCTAGAAAAATACGTTGGATCTAATGAGCAGATTATGATTAAAATGCAGGAGAGTATAGCAGAGGTCAAAACTGAGATCACTGAATTGAAGTCATGTAACGAACAAACTGCAGACATGATTCGCGAAAATACAGCGAAGATTAATGAGATTAAATCATCGACATCTGGCATGATAACTGAACATAAACAATTAAAATCAACTGTATCGCTATTGGAGAAACAATTAACATTAGGTGAACATAAAATGAAATCATTTGAGTCAGAACTTAACACGTTAACTCCCATCTCTGAATTTACGTCTTCAAACGTTCAAAACCAGCTATGCCTCAACGAACAAATAATTAAGGAAGTGGCAAATCGAAATATCAGAGAAAAAAATATTATTGTTGTGGGCCTGCCAGAACAGTCCGCTGCTAGTGCGGAGGATCGAACATCTCAAGATGACGCTGATATTCTCAAACTTACTCTACTGGTGAGCCAAGACCTCCCGAAACCGATTAAAATCTATAGAATAGGCAAATACTCATCGGGAAAAAGCCGCAGGATCAAAGTATGTTACGATACTTCAGCACCCGCAAAGCATCTCCTACGCAATAAAGAAAAGTTGCCAGAAAACATTAAAATATTTTCAGACCAAACCCCAGCACAGCAAAAATATTTTAAAAATCTAAAAGAAGAACTAATACGTCGTCAAAATGACGGAGAGAATGGACTTACCATAAAGTATATTAATGGCACACCTACAATAAAACAAATCCCTACAAAAAACTACGAACAATAAATGAAACCACAATACCTACGACAATCACTAGCAATACCTACCAATCAATCAACAATTACCAAAATATAGAAACCAACAAATCACGGCTCAGATTTTTCTACCTTAATGCTCGAAGTATACGCAAAAAAGGAAAATTAGACGAGCTTAAGTGCATTCTAAAATCGCTACCTAATACGATACATGTTATTTTACTGACTGAAACTTGGATTAGAACTGAAACACAAGCCCTGGAACTACAAATAAACAACTATTCACACTATTACAACTACAGAACCGATTCAAGAGGAGGTGGAGTTTCAGCATATGTCCACAATGACCTGAAACATAGCTTATCAGAGTCTAAGTACACAGGAGGAAACAACTATCTATGGATACGTCTAGAGCGATATGCACTGGAAGTAGGAGTCGTATACAACCCCGGCGATACTAACTTCACAGATTTTCTTGAGGTTTATGAGTCCCAACTACAACAAAGAAACAGAGCAATAGTGTTCGGAGATTTTAACATTGATCTTTTAAACAAAGACAAAAAGACTAAACAATATAAAGAACTCTTGAAAGGAACTGGACATACATTACTAAATAAAATCAGTAAGAAATATTGTACAAGAGAATCGAATACTAGAAAATCTATTTTGGACCATGTCAGTTCTAACCTAAAAGACGATCACTTCCACATGGCATTAGCGGACTCTTCAATGTCAGATCACAAACAAATATATGTTGAACTCAAAAAAACGAAATCCCCTCGAAAAATATGGACCCAATACGAAGCAATAGATTTCACTAAACTACATGATATACTAGAAACAACAAACCTTGAAGAATTAGATGATGACTACGCACTACTAGAAAACAAAATAAAATCCATAATTGACAAAAGTAAAACAGCAAAGACCAAAATTCTGAACCTACCCCAAAAAGACTGGATAAATAGAAACATAATTGATGATATCAACCAAAGAAACGCATTGTGGACAGAACTAAAGAAGAATCCAAATAATACCACCCTGGAAACAGAATTTATCACACAAAGAAAACATGTTGCCAAACACATGCAAGATACAAAGAATATTTTCTATTATAAAAAGTTTAGCGATTGTATTAATAAACCCAAGAAAATGTGGAATTTGGTAAACATCTTAGCAAACAATAAAACTAAACAAAGTTGTGCTCCTTCAAAACTATTGATAGATTCAAAACAAATCACAAACCCAAACGAAATTTTCCAGATTTTCAACGAGTACTTTGCCACGATAGGACCCCTTTTAGCGAATAAAATACCTAGATCATTTCATGATGATCACATACATGCTTTACCAAAAACTCTTGCAGAAGAGACTCCAGTGTTATCAACTCTTGATCCATGTTCTGAAACTGAAATTACAAAAATTATATCTAATCTCGACCCTAACTGTAGTACAGGATTAGATGGAATTAGTACCAAAGCAATAAAATGTATAAACAATATAATAGCGAACAACCTGAGCAAATGCTTCAACAAACTGCTAGCTGAAGGTAATTTTCCCGATACCCTGAAAATGGCGAAGGTAACTCCCATTTACAAATCGGGTTCAAAAATGGACCCAGGTAACTACCGACCTATTTCAGTGCTGCCTGTATTGTCAAAAATTTTAGAAAAAATCCTACACAACCGATTAGATAAACATTTAACTTCTATCAACTTTCTTTCAGACAGACAATACGGTTTTAGATCAAAAAGCAGCACACTAACAGCTACAGTTGACCTCGTTACTAAAATTAAGCAAAATGTAGATAAAAAACACATAGTCCTTGGAATCTTTATTGACCTTAAAAAAGCGTTTGACACCGTAAGTCATGAATTGCTACTTAAAAAGCTAGAAACCATAAAAATTACCGGGAGTGCCTTAAAAATGTTCGAATCTTATTTAAAAAACAGGTCGCAGTTAGTTAAAACCGATAATAATTATCAAAGTGGCGCATTACCTATAACGTGTGGAATTCCCCAGGGTTCAATTTTGGGGCCCCTACTATTTTTAATCTATATAAATAATATTCAGGAAATTCAACTACATGGCCATCTTACTCTTTACGCAGATGACACTTGCTTATTTTATTTTGGATCTTCCATTCATGATATAATTTCCCAGGCTCAAGATGATTTAAACACCCTTTCTTCATGGTTCCAATATAACTTATTAACGATAAATATTTCCAAAACGTGCTACATCTTGTTTAAAGCAAAAAATAAAATAATACCTTCACATAATCCATTACTCATTAACAATGTTCCCTTACAGCAAAAATCATGTGAATAATACCTTGGCTTAAGATTGGATAGTTCTCTATCGTGGACTCTTCACTTGGATCATATAAGAACTAAGCTTACGTCACTACTTGGATCCCTCCGAAAAATAGTTCGATGTATTCCACATAAACTGCGTCACACCATCTATAACGCCTTAGTAAAACCACACCTTCTATATCTGGTTGAAATTTGGGGTAGCGCGGCCAAGACGAAGCTAGCAAGTCTCCAAGTTGCACAAAACAAAATAATAAAAATGATTTTTAACTACCCGTATCTAACATCAACATGCAAAATTTATGAAGAAACCAAAATAATGAACATTAGACAATTATATATTTACAATACATGTATTTTCATTCGTAAGGTACTCAATAAAAGTATACAGACTAATTTATCGTTTACTAAAGTCAAACAAGTAACCCAACGTAGCACTCGCCGAGCTAGTTTTCTGATTTTACCGAAGATGAGAACTAAATTTGGCAAAAAAATGTTAACTTTTGAAGGAGCACAATTATACAACAATATACCCTCGTGTATAAGAAGGTTACACTCATTCAATGCATTCAAAACCCAATTAGCTGAATATTTCATCACAAATAACACCCTTCCTAAAAGCTGAATGGATTGGATGTGTGTTACATCATAATTGCTACAGTGACGACTGTGACGAACTTTATATTTATAATTTATTTAAGCATTGTTCTCATGTAAGTGACTTTGTGTCTTTTTTTTGAGAATAAATATCTTTAAACCTAACGTAGAGTAAATAGCACAAGTATTACTTGTGCCTATTCTTATCATAGCTTATTTATGCTTCAGAAAAAGCACATAATACTTAATTTACATTGAAATGAAAGAAATCATTCCACGCCACATTGCGGCTGCAAGGCACGCAATGAGGTCCATATTTTTTAACGGCCGCACGTAACGGGCGGTCAATTGTTTGATTATTGGGTTCCATTCTTCTTATACATATATATAACTAAAAAGTTTGTTTATTTGTTTGCTTGACAGCGATTATCTTAGAAACTAGCAGACCGATTTGTAACTTTCTTTCAGTATTAGATAACCCAGATATTCATTGAAGGATTCTATAGTGTATATTTTATTATGAACTAGCTGACCCGGCAGTCTTCGTACTGCCTCAATCGATACATAAAAGACTTAAACATTTGTATAAAATAAACTGGGCCGTAGAGACTTCGTTTATGCGGTACTCCTACCCCTACACTACCCCTACCCTACACTACCCCTACCCTACACTACCCCTACCCTACACTACACTACCCCTACCCTACACTACCCCTACCCTACACTACCCCTACCCTACACTACCCCTACCCTAAAAAATCTTGGCAAAAAAAATCAAGTTTTTAATTAACAAAATAAAGCTCAAATTGACTCTACATTTTAGTTAGAAAACGTTTGTATGGGAAAAAGAAAAAGGCTGTTTTAAGGGGTTTTCAGGCAATTATTCGAATTTTTCTCGCCGTAAAAACCATCCTTGAACTTTCACAAACATTAAAAAAAAAGAATTGGCCTAATTGGTCCAGGCTTTGTAGAGTTATGCGCTTACCAACACATTTTGCGATTCATTTTTATATTGTAGATTACCCACAGGAACGAGAGATCGATCACGGATCGCGAATAAAACTACGCGCGGGAAGCCAGTGTTAACATTATCGCCCAGGAGTTAAGGGACTCCAACATCTCCCTTCATAATATCTAAGACAATTTATTCATTAACTCAAATGAATAATATTCCCCTAAATCCAAAGAAATATAATTTTATACTTTATAAACGCAAAGTTTTTAAATAAGTCGGCTTCATAAAGTATAAACATTATTATAAATTCAGGAAAAACAAGTAGGTTCTACATTTTGAACAATGGCAACATTTATTAAGGGTTTACCTTGAAACGCAAAGTCGGGGCATGTTTTAACATTAATTAGGTAGCCCCGTTCCGTTGCCATGGTAACGTGGTCTAGTAACGTGTAGAAACATCGAGAATGCCCTAAATAATCCAATCAAAAGTTTCAGTTATTGCATATGATGTAGGTTCTGCTAGGTAAAGTTATACAGTTTCGGAGAATGATAGTAAAGTTTTCAAATTGACTCCAATTTTGTTAGAATTTTGCTGGAATGACTTAACCTATTATAAAAAAACCTATTACGTAGTTTTCTACCTTCTTCTTTAGCTTCTTTATACCTCTATGTGTTACCGTTAAATTATATTATATACCGTTGATTATAATCTATCCTGCGAGCTTGTAAACTGTTAATGTTTACTGCCAGACCATACATTAAACATTTTTGAAAATGTATTCTCATCTAAATGATGACATTTTATGGTAAAGGATAAAAAAATATTAACAAACCCACCAACGTATCTATTTTTGCTAGTCAGTTGTCACCTACGCAGGTACAATTATTTATAATGAATAAAATTGAAAGGTCGGCCTGGAAATAAGTGGGAATTGAACTTTAACGCCCAATATCATATTACGTTTTCCTTATTCTATCTACCTTTATAAAGTTTTAAGTGTTTTATTTCAATGTGGAGTTAATTTATTTTTAAATCGCTTATTGCGAAAATTTTACAGCATGCGTAGAAAATGACAACCTCCGTAGGTTAAATCTCGGAGGTCGTGGGTTCAATCCCCACACCAGACAAGAAATATTTGTATAAATTCTAAAATTTCTGGGTCTGGTTGGGTGAGGGACTACCCTCCGTGCCTCGGAAAGCACGTTAAGCCGTTGGTCCCGATTGTTATAACATCATTTATAATAATCGTATATCAAGGAACGGGCAGCAGCGTTTCCTTGTGTGGGACAACATATTACTGCGGTCACCAACCAGCCTGCCAAGCGTGGTGATCATGGCAAATACCCTCTCTCGGGAGGAGGCCCATGTTCAGCAGAGGACGTTATACGGGCTGATGATGACGTGGAAAATGAACAATGGCGCCACCCTGTTAAAGAAACCATCCTACATCGAGCAATAGAGGTTTACACATGACTAGGCATGAAGAATAAAACATTCAATTTAGTCCGTCAGAAAAAAAAAAAAAAATTTTTTGGTAATCTATTACAAAAAAAATTAAAACCTTTTTTTTCGTTCTTCATACAAAAAATGACGAAGTTAGAGCGCGTTAAAATTTCGTGTGACGTCACTTCGAGGTAAAATTTTACCTAGAAGTGACGTCACAAGGCCCCTTTCCTGGACTTTATCATTTGTTGTTGCTCTGTATCTTTGTAAATTTTTATTGATTTGATAAATAAAAAAATACGTGTCCAATATTTTTTAGTAGTCTAACTAACGGACTAATTATATTTTTTTAAGTCCACCCGTGCGAAGCCGGGGCGGGCCGCTAGTATTTGATAAATTAACAATAGGTATTTATTATAGGACACCTCAAAGACAATAACCATAGGTAATGTAATGACATACAATCAAACTTCAACAAAAATATTAATACAAAAAATCGAAAAAGCAGAAATTGCAGAATAAGTCGGCAGTTTGCCATATAAAAAAAAAACTAAAATAATATAAAGACTGAAGACGTTGCATCTACAAATATTTTGCAACATTAGCTATAATTGACAACTAGCTACCAATTGCTTTTGCAATACGACATATTTTGACGTTCTGCGATTAATCAGCAAAATTACCTATGTAAACACGTCTGCTATTGCTATAATCAGCCTTCTGGTATTATGACGATCTTCGTTGACATAGCATCTTTAGAAGTCTTTAAATTTTGTGTTTCTATACAACACTATTTATCAACAGATCCTATTCAAATTTATTACCAATTTTTTTAGACGAACTTTTGCTGTTTATTAATTTGCTTTGCTACTTCACCTGGCATAAAGGTGAATAGGGCTCCCAACCTCATCAAATGGTTTAAAAACTGCAAACCAAGCGACTTGTGTAGATGACGCTCCAGAGCCTTCACTGACGGGATTTGCGGAACGATGTTGTTTTAAGATTTTAAGGAAAAATATACAACTTTCGCTTTCCAGTTTGCAAGCCTATTGGACTGCGGATCTGAACTGACTGCGGGCTTGAATTGCTTTCGTGGACCCGCAGTCCAAAAGGCCAATTAATTCAATGACAGCCTCTTTGGTATGCATTACGCGCCACTGATGTACTTAAAGTTCGATCTCTCATCCGGTTTATTTGATATAGAATTTGTTCTTCAAATACATATTTTATAAATGTTCCAACATCCTAACTAAATCCAACATAAATTTCGCAATAATGGCGACCCATATAAACGGTTATGACACGTAACATAATCTAATAACACGTTTAACCCGATGGGCATTTCCGAGCATACACTTTAGAGACCGAGATACTTCAACAATAATAGTTAAAATTAGTAGTTTATATACTAATTAAAAGAAACGGTAACAGCAATGCTTAATGCACATATTCGCGTTACTATATACAAGTAGGTAGGCACATAAAACTCTATGGATAAGGAAAACATCATTTGTAAGTATGCATGGATGGATGGATGTTTGTTACTCTTTCACGACAAAACTTCTTAACGGAACATTTTGACATTTTGCACCGGGATTGGTTATTCGCTGGATTAACATATATAGGCTACAAAACGTCACGCTCCGACACACTGGAGCAGAGTAACGTGGGTAAAACCGCGGATGCAGCTAGTAATCTATATCTTAATACGTAAGGCAAAAAACTTTGTGTACCTTTTGAAGAAAATTGCGCGGACGGAGGAGTAAGAAATTTCGCACGCTTATAGTCCATATATACCGCAGGAATGCAGAATGCTAATATTTTTTTAAATTATAGTTGAATCTTGACCCTTGCACTTCCAATATAATTAAAGATAAATCCCGAGCCCTCAGCGTTTTCATAGAATGACGTTAATCACTCTATACCTGAAATTATGTCAAAATTGATGCAGACCAAAAATAATGTAGTTATAATAAGAATATATACATAAAGTAAAGTAACGTAGCATAACACAACCCTAAGGTTAATTTCAGAAAAAATAACCATAGTATTTTACCATTACAAGCGTTTTATTGCAACCCGTATTGCAATAAAACGCTATGGAGCCGTCCAAATAACCATTAAGGAAGCTAAACATCGAGGCTATCGTTTTATAACCAACAAACTTACCATGGACCTACGAAATGACTTTACAGATAAATTAAATGCACAGTAAAATATTACAATATGTTTTCTTCAGCTTCATCTAACTAATTCACATTTCAAAGGACTTCCAGTCGTAATAAAAGGTCATAACTTCCTTTTTATTTTGCTTAAAACAACGAAACACTCAAAGAAAAATGGTACAAAGAAGAAAAGGAATTAAAAGTATACTGCGCCTCTCAACATTATTTACTCTCAGATACTACTTGTCTATTCTATGTTTAAACTCAGCTAAATCCATGGAAGTAAAGGAAATACTTTTAATGCCGGCATATAAAAAGTATGTACGGTGTACCATAAGATAATCATTCATTCGTGGCGCCATCTACCACCTTTTTTTTGTTGTCCGGGGCGAAATGCATTTACGCTTGCCCACCGCCGCTACAGCGTATTCGCGCGCTGGCGATGGGATATGTGGGACTCGCCCTCTCCATAGCGTGGTATGCTAAACTCATACCACGAGGAGACGAACCTACACCACTAAAACCCTCGGACACTCCTTCGATCCGCCGTTGGCGGGGCCGGGTGCGCATGAGATTGCCCAGTCGGCACCCGCGCCCAATATAGTGGTACGGCGGTATCTCCTGGGGCGCCATATACCACCTAGCAGCTCAACTAACCTGTATCGCGCAACAATTCGCAAGCCAATTCGAACATTAACAAGTTCCGAACAGTAATTAATGGCCGTCGGCCGCCATACATATCACCCCGCCCGGTAAAGAAGATCTCATTTTCTGTGTAGGAAAACCTCCAGCCGTTCCACTACACGTTCGTTCGTTTAAAGCACAAGGTATTACGCGTGTTTTCCCCCACATAAATTCAATTTCCGTGAGAGGCACTCGTTAAAATATAGCCTATCTAAGTCTTGGATAATATAATATCATGGTGAAATAATTATCAATTGTAGTAAGTACTATTTTTTTTCATATGGAAATAATTATGTAGTTATAGATACTGCAAAATTGCCATAACATTTTTAAGAGTGTGGTAAACTGAAGCTACCATTCAGCAAACAAATTTAGCGAAACATATAAGGAAACTCTGTACTTAAACTCAACTCAGGAAATCAGGAATGTTACTGCTAAAGTAAACTTTGTAAGAGAGGTAGAAACGGCCACTATTATTCCTAGGAAATAAATTCAATGAAATATAACATGGCCTACATAATACCTACACTCAATGATTATTATTGTTAACCGATGTGGTTAATATAAACTTATTAATAAAGCATACACGTACTTATGGCATTGGTGCAAACTATAATACTAGAGACCTTAATCATTTAAGTGAATCGTATCACTTCTCGAACTTTAAATTCTAGACTTTTTGTTGCCCAACATATTAATACTTTGGCTAAACCCTCAGAATAAAACATTATAATGAAAACTCAGTTACGTCGTTGTCTATTAATATAATATCTCCCTAGAGATTAGAATTAGAAATCTTGAAGACGTTAAAAACTAAATTATTTTTCGGAAAAATTATGCAAACAATTATTTTGTTTCGTATCTTTGTATCAGTTCTGTTGAGTTTTATGATTTAAGGATAAATAATTGTTATGTGTCTATAAGCTAAGTCTAGTGAATAAGTGGGGCATCATAATCTACACAAGTAGGGCATGATTGACGACAAAGCACAAGTTGGCCTGCCCTTCATGCCCTAACAGCTGCACGCTGGAGGATCTGATGGCGGAAACCACAGAGGCCATTGGAGTGGCTACATACTGGTCAGAATGGCTTTAAATAAAGTATAAAAACTAATAAGTTGAAACAACGACACGAAAGAAGAAGAAGAAGTGAGTAAGTAACTAAACTATCGTTTATTATCATATATTTTTGATCTAAAAACAAAGCGTTGATATAAAGTTTAACTATCTTATTGGTTTCATCATTAGCCCGTATAATGTCCGCTATTGAACATGGACCTCCCTTCAAGGAGATGTTGGTCATAGTCACAATGTTTGGCAAATTGGTTGGTTTTGTCAGTATAGAGTTTATACAGCCAACTTGATTTCAGAAAAATATTTTACAGTCCACGTTTGTCCTAATAACATCCATGACAATATCTTTATGAAATTATAATTAATTATAATATTTTTTTATTATTATCTTAAGAACATTATTTAATTATAAAATGAAAAACATAAACATAATATTAATTATATATATAACAATTATCGCTGAATCCGCGGAGAATCTCAAGAGGTGCAAATATGCGGCCCGTTCTCCGAATGCTGGTTTTTACTTTGCACAGCAAGTAGGTAACCATTGCCATTCAACGGGGTAATGCTACCAGCATTCTGGGCATCTTGCCAAGTTGAATAGATTTAGAATAGTAGTATTTTATTTTAAATTAGCTACTTAAAAAGAAACTGAGTCTCTTTAACAATTTATATCTATAACAATATCTTTTTTCTAGAACAATACACCTTTAAATACATTAAGCACTTTAACCTATTCCAGTTTTAGACAAATTCTAAACTATTCCTAATTCAATTGTACTCATTTGTTTATCTAAAGGTTCTCGATTAAGTCTTGATGTCTCACCGAGATGGAAAAGCTAGAATTTCATTACCGAGGGATCTACCTTCTTAAGTCTACTAGTTGAATGAGACAGAATATACCTTTATATAATACATTGAGAGTAAATTGACTCTATCCAGTGACGGATTTAGACGACTTTATAGGTATACTAAGCCATAAACAATCCTATAAGCCCCCTATCCATAATAAACATTGAATTGAAGTGGTGTTTTTGAGCACCTGGTATAGCATGATAAGTCTCTTTTTAACTCTCGAGCGTCGCGTCGTGGGTACTCACACCGGATAAGAAGTCTTTGTGTAAATTTTAAATTTTCTGGGTGATTAAAAGACAACCCTTTGTGCCTCGGAAAGGACTCTAAGCCGTTGGTCCCGATTGTTATAGCAGCATCTATAAATAATACAGCGGTTGCCAACCCGCCGGTCAAGCGTGGCGGCTATGGCATTAGGAGTAGGCTCATGTTCAGCAGTGGACGTTATACCTTAGTGTCTGATGATGATGATGATGTTCCTGGTGCATACCAAGACGGGATGCCTTGTTCAATTGTTTATATGCTTAGAGGCTAGTCCGGCACTCACTTTATCTTATGTCATGTTTTATAGGTAGCCTAACTGAAAATGAAATAAATTATAAATGCTCTGTTTATTTAAAGTGAAAGAAGCTGTAATAAATTTTATGAGCTTTATAAAAGTTATTTGAGGCAGAAATTCAGTTTATTTATCTGAATTCAGCGAGCTTTATATTTCAAATTGTATTTATTGAGTTGCAAAATTGAGATGGAACGAATAAAGCTAACTTTAGAGAGATAAAAATAATATTATATTTTTATTGTTTTGAACTTTGAATACTCAATTTGAATTTATCATATAAAATATGAAAATCGTGTTAGTAAAGAAGTTTTTTACGAAGGAATAGTTTGGTAATTGTCTATAGTGAAACCAATTAACAGAGTTAAACCTATCTTACCTAGAATATGACACATATCGTCAAGCTATTCTCCCATAGGCGTAGGCAGAGACAAAAGAGTGCAATTTGTCTTGATCCTGGCACACCTCTTTTGCTTCTCCCTCATTCATCTTCATGCATGCTTGTCGGTTATAGGTACTTTTTATTTGGCCAGAATATAAATGTAACTTAAATCATTTCAAAATATCGTCTATCTCGTCAATCTTATTAAACTTATTACGAAACTAAGAAATATATTTCATAATCCTGCCAAGCACTTGTACCTAAACAATTGCGTATAATAGATAGCTTTAAGGTCACGATTTTACGCAATCTATCAAGTAGACTTATTTTGTCGGAATGTTTCATAAAGAGCGTAGTCATACAATCGCGGAAATTATATTACGTAATGCCAATACGCCCCACGTTGGGCGCCAATGTAAGGCGGGAGGGTAAAATGATTCAGCGTAATCCTCTATTGTCGTGTCTATTTAATGAAAATTATGATATGATGACAATTTTATTATAAATATATGTAGTTATTAGGATTAAAGTAATACTATGAAGTTAATAATTAATTAACTCATGTAGACCACGTTTGGGCGCCAATTGAAGTCAGGTTATTGTAAAAAGCAATTTAAAACGTAAGTATTAATTAATACAATGTGTATTAAAGTAACGAAAATAGATTACTCACTATAAAAATGCAAACCACTTTTCGGCGACAGGCGAGACCGCTTTATTAATTGAATTTAAAAGCTTTTAAAAAGTTTAAATACGATTTCAACGTATTGTAACATTATCAGAGATCAAATATGCAGACAAAATTTCATTGGACCTGGTTGAACTGATATTAATCGAAAATCAATGGCTATTTAAACGATAAAGCCGTTAAAATGTACGATGCTGAGAAAACCGTTTCTATAAGTTGAAATAATTTGCCAAGGTAACAGTTATTAATAATTCGCATTTATAGTAATTGATGATATGTATTCCATAGGTATAATATACGGCTTCAATTCTTAATATACGAAGTTTATGGATGTTCAATTAATTCTAAATTCTAAATTTAAACCTCGAGGACGATGCCTGGACTCAAGCCACTTTACCTATTAGATCTGGTGGCATCGGAATAAGAAAAATTTCTAGTGTAGCTCTTCCGGCTTTCCTTTCATCGGTGCACAGTGTATCAAGCCTGTGCTCTCAAATACATAAAAAGCCAACCCCAGAGTTACACTGTGCATCGGATGCAATAGAAGCCTGGAAAACTCTCTGCCCCAATGAAAATTTCCCCAAGGAACCAACCAGTCAAAAACTTTGGGATGTTCCATTGGTGCAGAGAGTTCATAAATTTTTGGTTCAAAATTTTTCCAGTGATCAAGACCGCGCAAGGTTTCTAGCTGTCTCTGAATTTGAATCGGGACAATGGTTACACGCCCTTCCTTCTGCCAACCTCGGAGCGCTGTTCGACAATGGCAGCTTCCGCATTGCCGTCGGACTTCGACTGGGTGCTGCCATCGTCGAGCGTCATCGGTGTCCATGTGGCAGCGTCGTCGACAGGAACGGACTCCATGGACTCTTCTGTCAACGCAGTGCCGGCAGATTTTCCCGCCACGGCTCCATTAATGACATTATCAAACGGGCGCTTGCCACCATCAATGTTCCATCTATCTTAGAACCCGTAGGCATGGTGCGTGATGATGGCAAGCGTCCGGACGGTCTGACTTTGATCCCCTGGGAACGGGGAAGGGCTCTCGTTTGGGACGCTACTTGCGTCGATACGTTGGCCCCTTCTCGTCTCAGCGGATCAGTCTTGAGGGCCGGAGCCGCAGCGGAGGCTGCAGAAGAGGCCAAGCGGCGCAAATACGTGACACTATCTAGTGACTACGTGTTTGTACCGCTTGGCTTCGAAACTTTTGGTCCATGGGGTCCAAGTACAAAAAAGTTTTTTAAACAATTATTCCCTCGGTTGATCGACGCCGCTGGTGACAAGAGGGCCGGCTCATTTCTCGCACAGAGAATAGCAATAGCTATTCAACGTGGAAATGCAGCCGGTGTTCTTGGCACCATGCCTCATGGACACCCTCTTTTGTTAGATTTTTAAGTTTTTAGTTTAGTTTTATACTTAGTTTAATTTAATTTGATTATTGTTTTTTAAGTAATAAATTTTAAATAAACTGAAAAAAAAAAAAAAATAATTCGATAAATGAATATCGATAAATTACCATTTTGTTGATAGGTTTCTACGATTGAGTGAATAAAGAGACATTACAATTTTATTTCATTTTATATGGAATACTTGTGGCAATTCTGAAAATTCTGAAAGTTTTTTTTTTTTTTAGGAGTTACGCTCGATTTACCTCGCGTACCTCTTTTTCCCGTAGAAACTTCTCCATAAAATATAGTCTATGCTACTCCTGGACAATGTAGCTTTCTCATGAACCAGTTGTTCCTTAGATTAGCTCGATAAAGCAAACATACCCTTCAGCTTTAAATTATCAATATAGATTACTAAATTACCCGAATAGGCAGTAAGATGAAAATATATTTTCTGTAATATCTAATAGTGGTCTTCTTCTTATCAAAAAACATACTGTAACGTCATCTTCTAAGCACATGGCAAAACACAGGTGGGCCTATAGGTATCGCTATGTACAAGCAGCATTCAAAAAGTTAATTCCTAATAAGTTCTCAACACTAGCAGTTAGGATCGCGGTCGGGTATATGATTTCGCCCGGCCAAGAAGATCATTCCTTTGTGTGGAACACCAACACTCTCTACAAAATTATTACGCGATGTAATGTCACCGGAAAATAATAAGTATCGTAAGTTGTTCAACTTTCTAGTTATTTAATAAAATTACGACGTTTCGGGTGGTTAAAAAAACCCTAAATCAACAGGACTTATTGAAGGTGAAGTTACAACAGTAGCATAGTCTGGTTAGGTTACATTAAGTGTCATAACAATTAAGTAAATAATATACGAACTATGCGCGTTCACTGAAACTGGCAACTAAATTTAACAATATGAGTGGCACGACAGTTGATCAACTTACGGTTTGTATTATTTTCCGGTGTCATATACACACAAAACTAGCTAGCAATGAACATATAATAGTCACGGAATTTTCACAACGTTCCCAATTACAGCATAAACAACATACCCCGAACAAGAATAACGTGTTACATAGAAATTAATTTGCACCGAGCTCGAGTCACGTGAAACCACCATTAGACCATAACTTGTGTGGAAATAACCATGGTACCTACATACCTCTGAGGGTTCGAGAAATAACCATTGCTTTTAGTACTCTTGACGGTTATAGTATAAACAAATGTCATATAAGGGTTGAGAGTTGAGTCGAATTTACAGTTACGGGAAGGTATATAGAATAATTAACAGTAACTGTTGCTAGGGGCCTATCAGAGTTAAGTTAATTTTTAAGCTAAATTAGTATTTAAGCTTTTTTTTTCTTTTTTCGGATGTACATACACACAAGGCTTTTGCTACTTCACCGGGCATAAAGGCGAGCACAGCTCCAGCCTCCAGCTCCAAACTAAGCAACCTGCTCAAGAGGGCGCCCCCTGTTTTGTGCAACTGTCGTTCTACTTTACAGCTCGCGGGCCTCATGGACTTCGGGTCTACGAGGGCATCGGATGGTTCTTTGCAAACTAAGGGTCAGGAGGACGAGGAGGGATGGTTTTTAACGGTCCCCCTGTCGTTCATCGAGAAAACAATATATCGCACTGACGTGTGTCTGAGCTAATATACCTATATGCTGACGCACGTCTTATAGTACTGTCGCCATTTACGAAGACAACGAAAGATTGAAAAGCATTATCGCTCAAAAGCCTCACGGTTTATTTCTTAACAACAGGTGCAGATTTACCTCTCTAACTATGCCATGAATTAATTACAGGCAGTAAATGTCGGCCAAAACCGAACTCTCCGATTCCTAAATCACTTTGTGGTTTGACCCAAGAATGCGGGTTCGAAACCTGTCGTTGGTTTACTGTATTTGGGTTACCCAAAATTTCCAATACACAAGTTAACGCTGCTCTTTCGATAACTGGGTCTAACCGATTAAAGTACTTTTGTTTACCAGGTAGTTCTTCAACTTGGAAATACTATTGTTTTCATTTAAGTACGTTAACTTTTTTAAAAGCGAACCCGCTTGACTTTGCTCTTTGGTTGGTGAAAACAAGTTCGGTAATAACCCTTTAAATCAATGAAGTGTGATGGATAAACTAATTTGTTCGTATAGTTTAAGTATGCATGTTATAATGTACAGCAACAAGACATAGAGGATATTCCTGTCCATAACGATGATTAGGTAGTCATGCAACGAGAAGACGGTCAACCCACTAAATCCTCCCTAGTTCTCCTTCGAGTGAGCGTGATACGAGCACTATTTATGGGCCTCTTGGGACCTTGACAAGCTAGGGACATTGAAGTATATTATCATAATCACCATGCTTGGCAGGCGGATTGATGGTTGCAGTAAGATGGTAAAGATCTTTGAGCTGATCTGCAGAAAACATGGGGTAGGCCCTGGGGAGCAGAGAACATGACTGCTCCCTAGGGTCACATTCATGAGTAGGTCGGGGAACGCCTCAGCGTTCGGGCGTCCCCGTAGGAGTAGGACGGTACCCATCGTGGGTGCTTATCAGTCGCGATGGGACCAAGGGGGGAGGGAAACTCTCGTACTTTTACTGGGGTGGGAGTTTAAGTAGATCTCTGCCGGGGGGATAACCAAAGGCCGAGAGCGGTGCTTGGGTCCCCCACACCAAACGCCAGAAGGAGGAACACCCGGGGGCTTTTTAGTGGGTATGTCCTCTCTGCGGTGCGACAGCGCACCGCCTTCTCCCCCTCAAAATATTTATCATTCTTCTGTTACCCATCCAAGCTCAAAAAGTATTTAAATGGTTCATGTCGTTGTTATTTTTTTATCCACATCTCAAAATAAACATATGCCCTGTTATTGAATAGATAACCAATAAAGCTTGATTAATAGATACTAAACAATATCTAATCTATGACGACAATCCTTATCTATGACGTCAATAACTTAACGAACTACCAGATAAAGCAACTAAGCTCAAAACTAAATATAAAAAGTTATAGTCTGTCTGTGCAACTTCGAGTTGCTTGTCAAACTAGTTGGTCGGAAATAGACGGTATTAAGATATAACTTTGAAAGTTCAAAATATATTCAAAAACTTAACTTAAGTTAATTATAATTTATTCAATTATACCTCCGTATTTCGTATTTAGCTCGCTTTAAATCTTGGACGTGGTAGGTTCAATCCCCACGCCAGACAGTAAATCTTTGTGTAAATTTTAAGATTTCTTTCCGAGTCTTGTGGTTTGAGGGACTACCCTCCGTGCCTCGGAAAGCACGTTAAACCGTTGGTCCCGATTGTTATAACATCATCTATAATAATCGTATATCAAGGAACGGGCAGCAGCGTTTACTTGTGTTTTACAACATAATACTGCGGTCACCAACCCGCACGCCAAGCGTAGTGACTATGGCAAAATACCCTCCCCGGGAGAAGGCCCATTTTCAGCAGTGGACGTTATACGGGCTGATAAAATACGCTACGGGCCCCATGGCCCAAATAACCTTCATAGTTAATGTCTAAACTATTTTTACTGATTTTATTTAAAATAATTTGGATATTATTTCAAAATATTTATAACTTTCCTGTCGTTCCCGTACTTAATATTAAACGAAAACGTGTTGAAAGCGTTTAAAATATAAAATTGAAACAGTGTAGTGGCTCTCAACTCCTGAGAGTCTGGCAACGAGCCGAGTCTTAGTTAAACTAAATAGTTAAACTAAAAGCACAAGTTTTGAAGTATATAAAGCACTAGTTAGATCCCACGCTTTTCCTCAGAATGAATTATTTTGTAGAGAAACGGTTGGTGATGGACCTTCACAGAAAATGAAGACTTTATTTGGCCGACGCTACGGCCAATTGTTAGTGCGTAGCAGTGTTGCTCCAACTTGTATATACGTTCGATTTGTATTGCGTGATATAGGTTAGTTGGTATTGTAGCTTCTAAGTGCCATTGTCACTTAATGAGACAATGCTGCCAGTATTCTAAGAACCTTGCCAAGGAGAATTAGATTTAGAATAGTAGTATTTTATAAGTTTGTTTTAATTTTTTAGGGATGGGGAGGGTTTTGGGGATTTTAGTGGTGTAGGGTCCTTTGCTCGTGGTATGAGTTAGCATACGCTGCAGCGGCAGTGGGAATGCGTAAATGAATTTCCCCCCGGACAACAAAAAAAAAAAGGTCTTAATATATACAAGTACAGATTGAGATTCTCTTGCTATTTTTGCATCGTCAACAGTCTGTTTTTGTTCACTGCTGAACATAGGCCTCTTCATAACAGACTTGGGCAAGCCAGAGTTGTTGAGGATATTGCCTAAATTACCACGCTTGGCAGGCTGATAGGATATCCCGCCGCCTACCGCCCTAGGCTCGGCCTTGGGGAGTGGGGAACATGGGCCCCGCTCCCTTCGAGGCTGATCCATGAGGAGTAGGGACGCCTCTACACTCCGGGCGTCCCTATAATTGGGCAAATGGGCCACTGTAAGTGTGGCCCTGGAGATCCCGCGGTACCATATTGGCCGCGGGTGCCGTCGGGGGGCCGGATTGCTCATGCGTACCCGACCCCCGCCAACGGCGGATCGAAGGAGTGTCCGGGAGGTTTTAGTGGTGTAGGGTCCTCTCTTCGTGGTATGACTTTAGCATACCACGCTATGGAGAGGGCGAGTCCCACATATCCCACCGCCAGCGCGCAAATACGCTGTAACGGTGGTGGGAATGCGTCAATGCATTTCCCCCCGGACAACAAAAAAAAAAAAAAAGGCTGATAGGATATCGCATTAAGATGGTAAGACATCTTGAGCTGAAAGATGGTGCTGCCTATCCGTCTGCTGCATGTTCCTAAGCCGCTTAATATGACACCCACGGGAAGATATGGGGCCTATTCTATGTAAAGAAACCCATTTTGCAATGGTTGAATATTACCATCATGTATACCATTGAACAGTATACCCTAGCTTAGCTAGCATGTTAAGGAATTCTCCTTAACATATATTAAATAACATAGATTTTTCTTCTTTGACGACAGGAGGCATTATTTATGTGATGTCATTGGTCAATTATAGAGAGAAACGAGTCCATGATTGATACAGTAGCAGGACACAATATAACGTTAAATTTGATACCAAATTTCATATATTTTTCTAACTCAAAAGACTATTTAAAATTTGAGATAGAAACGATACTTTCTAACTACAATGATTAAAATAAAATAAGTTTAAGTAAATGACTATATTACTTGATAATAAGAATTGAAAATAAATTATCAAACGCCTCCTTAATGGTAGATCGCGTCATAATGACGGGAGCAAAGAAAGAATGTATGGAATCACCAAAACCCAGAAATTACAATTCCTTTAAAACGTTTTGATATTAATACAATCAGTTTGCCAAACTTCCTTCATTTAAGTTTTAATTTACTTTGCACAGCAGGTCAGCATTGCGATACAACGGGGTAATGCTGCAAGCATTCTGGGAATCTTGCCAAGTAGAATAGATTTAGAATCATAGAATTTTACAAGTTAGTTAAATTATGTTATGTTAAATTAGCTACGTTTATTTGTATCCCTCTTGTTAAATTAAATTAACGTTGTCATTTTAATTTAATTTAATTAGTTCAAATAGCAAATGAATAATACACATTTTTTTTCGGATTTTGCCAAACACACAAAGTTGCCATTTTTCTACTTCGCATTTCGCTAGCTTTATACAATCCCATACTTCAATCGGTTTAATTTGTCGACTGGAAAACTCAATAGCACTTTACCCGTCATGGCAAACGAACGAGAGGACTCGTTTCGTTTCGTAAGGGTAAGAATTGCTTGCTCAGGCCGATTAAAAGTCAGAGATAACTCTCGAGGTAACCCTCCTGCTACGAACATAATTCAAAAGATTTTATTCAAATTAACAATAATATTATCCTGAATAATTTCGCCCAAGGCGGCCAAGCGGCGTAGTTCAAAGAAGATTTTCCATCAGACATAAATCCTAGTATATTCCTGTACTTTCATAACTAGATGGGGCGGAAATCTGACTGAAACCATGAGAAACATTCTGATTTTTTTTCGGAACTCGGTACTTGATGCTGAGATCAACAAAGCAATTGCACATTTCGTGGCCGCGATACAACAAACGTAATACGTAGAGTGTTGGCATCTGTGACATAAGTCGCATAATAGCTATTTTACGACTTATCCGGTCAGGAAATTCTTTGTTATTGTTCGGAGGCGAGGTTGTAGTCCCTGCTCCTGCATAATGCAAATATTTACGTGACCTGAGACTGCGTGACCCACTTTGTGAGAGCATGAAATATACGGAGATAGTCGTAAGCTTTTGAAACCTTACAACAGTTGTCTTGTTTTTCAAGAACACTACTCAATCAATAATGTTTAGCATAACCATATAGTATTTAACATTTTTGCTTGGGTTTTGTGTCTGAGTTAATAAACAACAAAGATAAAAGAGAGAGAAGACATAACAAAGAATTCATATTACCTATAGGTATATATGGTAGGCATATATACCTATAGGTAAAATTAAACTATATTTGTCTTAATTGATGAATAACTAAATTGAATATCGTGCACGTAAAAAATAAATCATAATCAAGTAATCAATCTGTCTTAAATGCTACAATTAAAGCTTCAAGCTTTTGATGAGGAGCCTACAACAAGCATACGAACTGTTGCTGCAAGACTTAACTTTACAGTATGGAAAGTCTGGGCGGTTCTTCGGGCAGATGGGAGGCATGCATTTCATTACACCCTTGTTCAAGGTTAATAACAGACCAGCCCTTTTTTTATTGTAACAAAAAACCCGTTTTAACCTATTTCAATTTTCAATGACTAGTTATTTCGTCAAGTAAAGATACTTAATAAATTTTTAGTCATTTGATTTTCTTTGTTTCACAAGTTATTTATTCATGTTTGAATTTCTTTTAAGTTATTTCCAGAAAAACAAAAATCTTTTATGGTATTGTTAGTATCTCAAAGTTTTTTTTTGTTTTAGGGCTCGAAGATGGTGATAATGCTAGACGGCTGGATTTCTGCAGATTTATACTGCATACAGACGTCAAAGATGGCGACTTCCTGAAAAGAATTTTGTGAACCCATGAATCAAATTTTAGCCGTGAGGGAATAGTGAATCTCCACAATCTTCACCATTGGAGTCACAAAGACCAAAATCCTCGCGTTAAAAGGCAGAGTTCTTTTCAAAGACAAGTCGTGTCAACGTTTGGGCTATTATTGGACGCAATCTCATCGGCCCATATTTTTTGCCAGAAAGGTTGAATGAAGACATTTATTTAAATTTTTTAATCAATGATCTACCCGAACTTGTGCCAGTTTTGGAAGAAAGTGTGCCGATAGTTTTCCAAATGAAGGCTGTCCAGCACACTACCAACTGAACGTGCGAGAGCATTTAAATAATGCCTTTCCAAACGCATGGATTGGAAGAGGCGGCCGTATTCCGTGGCCCGCACGGTCCCCAGACCTGACGCCTTTGGATTTTTACGTCTGGGGACGTGCAAAAGAATTGGTTTACCTGACAGAAGTGCCCACTAGGGAAGTTCTGATTGAACGAATAACCGGCGCGTTCCAAACTATGAAAAAAGAAATGCGACTACGTACAACGACAGTTGAAATAAGAAACAGATGTCGTGCATGCATACGAAATGGAGGAGGTCAATTTAAACAAGATTTATAACTTTTTTTTTAACTAGCCTATTCTGTCCCACTGCTGGGCAAAGGCCTCCCCCATTACTTTCCACCTCTCCCGGTGTTTTGCCTCCTTTTTTATAACTTTAGTTTAATAAACACAAAATAACCTTAAAAAGTCTTTTGCTTAACCCTGTCTTTAGTCAAAATACTAGGACAGTCATGTCCTAGTATTTTGACTACATAATGAATAATTTCTATGACATGTAGCATACCGTTAGAAAGGGTATCAACTAGAACTTTTTAAAATAAAGCTAAGTTCAAAATGGCTTTTAGTTTTTTTTATAATTAATTTAGAAGTTATAAAATTTCATTCATTAAATAAAAAAAATAACTTTGGAAGCTTGTAAGGAATTTTCTTGAAACTAGTTGTAATAAAACAAAAATGTTTTTAGATTTAAGAGACTTTGGAGAATGCAACAAAATTTATTTTGTGTCACTACACCCACAAACAAAAAAAGTTATTTCGAATTAAAGGAAACATTTTGGGCATTTTTTTCATTTAAAAAAAACATATGTAACCAACCGTGACATTTGGGACAAAGGGTGTATGGGTAGAACCTAGCCAATGACCTCCCAAATCCCTGAAAAAGTTGTGTCGGTCCATGCGCCAAACACCCTGTAGGTATAATTGGCAGAGCCAGGGTCGTTGAGGCATATTTCTAAATATGCCTCAACGACCCTGGCTCTGCGAGGTTTGTAAAGAGAGTTCGAGAAGTGGATGTAAACGGGTAGTTTAAGAAGGTAAGTAACTAAGTAACAGTTCTTAACTAAGAAGATTTAATGCGAAAAATCATAAAAATGTATTTCAAATACCAATTTCAAGAAGTCTCGACTAGCTTATTCTATAAACAGCTTTTAGCTTTACTTCTAAATGTATAAGTGGACTTACGTCCAACTTATACGACTATAATACAATCCACAGCGTAAGTAAATTTAGGGGCTCGGCTCTTGAATCTCCGGGGCCCTGCAAATGACCGAAGTTAAGAGTACAAGAGTTAATTAAAAGGGGACGCAAATACAGTGTAGTTCCGGTTCATGAAACTACAGAATATACAAAGTTGTTTGTTCTGTCTCTGTAACTGTAATTTTCTTACGTACTGGAAATAATAAATTGATGGTTGCAAGCTTTTCAGCACACTACATATCATTATCATTAGTCTGCTGAACATGGGCCTCTTCCCTGGGTGGGTTTTGCTATAGTTACCAGCTTGTCAAATGGGTTAGTGGTCATCATAACACACTCAGGGAAACGCTGTTGCCCGTTTCTTGGTATACGATTGTTAAAAATGATCTTATAAGAATCTGGAAATGGGAAGCTTGTCATTTCTAAAACTAAATATATTGAATTGAAATATTCTATTATCGAAGTGTTTCCGAGGCGCGCATGGTAGACTCTCAACCAACTAAATTTGGAAAGAAATCTATGATTTTACTAAAAGATTTTGACCGGCGTGATAAACTCTCTGCTGTGTTATCTCAATTTATAAACGACGAGTCTAAAATTAGGCAACAATTAAGATCTAGAATATCCCGAAAAATTTTAACTCTATCTTTAATCATCGTAAATACCCGCTTTGAACTTTTAATTATGTCATCAGATATATTCTTAGTGCCATTTTATACCTACGTTAATTCTATGGCATTACGTGTGAAATATAAGTTACTATATTCAGGGCCTAATAACGACCTACGTAGTAAAATAGTCCTATTTCATAATACGTAACATTAAAGGTTGTTTGAAAAATCTAAATACCTAATTTGTTATGATGTAAAAGTTTATTTGTTTGTGTGCTTATATCTTTTTCGGTTCTTCTTTCACGTCAAGACGCAGTTATATATTGTCCAAAATGTATGCGTCTTTGATACTTTTTTCCGCAAGAAAGATTCTTATTTCTTCATAATAAGCAGTTATTTCTAAATAGGTACCTACATCAGTTTTGTATCTCATAAAAATAAGGAATGTGAAGACCACAGGGATCTAGTAATATATTATCAATAACATTTGACATTACCTACACGTCTACGTAGTTTGCTAAATCCTCAAAGATTTACGGATTTCCAAAAGTTGAAGTCTTCTGGGTGTCAGGAAATTGAAACGTATTTCTTTATTTCGGGTTGTTTATTTTGCTCTTGGTCCCGAGTCGAGAGCTAAATTGGACGTGGGTATGCTTTGCGAGGCTTTTTGCGGCCGCTTTTGTTTGTACCGAATGACTTATTGTAGAAAATGTGTGGTTTCTACTGTTTTAAGTTATTTGGACTGGGCGGAAAGGAGTGCAACAAATGCGTTTTATTATACTTAAGATTTGGGTTTGATTGGCTGGTTTTTTTTCTAGTTCGATAATAGAATATAATTATTTTGTTAAACTAGGGGTTGCCGTCTATTATATATAATGTATAGGGACTGATATGAAACAGTCAAAGGACATAAGCACACTGTCTTTTATTTATATAAATAAACAAGAGAATGTCGCGAGTGTTCTATCTTTAAATAATGGCCAAGGCTTTCCGTATGGAGCCAACCAGCCAGTCACATATAATATATTACCGTCGGAACTTCGTGACATCATTTTTGAAATCGGAGTTCCGAAGTCTATTCAATGCAAATAAACTAACTATCAAGTCTATCCTTTTAATAATATTTCAAATTAAACACTTGCGATGGACAGAGTAAAATGAAAGAAACTCCACTTAAATTAATCACGATGAAAAATAATAAGCTCTTCTACAAGGGCTAGTTTTTCAATCCGCAAAAAAAAAACATAATGAAATAAATTTTAAACGCATATATTGTATGGAAATTCTGTCAAAGTTTAAAATTACTCTTCTAATAATTTTTATCTGAAGATTAGAAAAATTGGCCAAATTTAGTTCAATCTGTCTTTTGTGGGTAAAATGTGGGTGTGAATTGAATAAATATTTATAAACACAGTTAAGTTAAACATACATAACCTTGAACAGCATAGGTTTAGATAAAGTTCACATAGTAGCACATCTCTGTCTACATTACAAATCTGGAAACATGCATCATGCCATATAAAAGAGGATAAGTCCTAATGTGACCCCACACTGTACTGTCTCAACGTCACAAATAGGTTCCATTACTCAGACACGAGACACGAGCGCGAAATAATCCAATATCATAGACGCGGGTTTGCACTATCTCTGGCGAAAGGGATATTACAATCTAGAGAGAAGCACATAAGACTCCATGCATATTGTGTGCCATTTTTATTTTTTTTAATAGTATACACACCTCCACTAGTTTAATTATATTATCGACTCACTACTATCCGCCACACGACCGTGTAAAATAATAATTTTATAAGCTAAGTATATATTTATTTAACAATGTAAGTGAAAATATCAGTGAAATACCCATCAAAATCCGGAAGAAAAGAGATTAGCCGGAACAAATGGACATACAGGCAGACAATATTTTACTGTGTTTTTGTTATTTATAACTATGCTAATATTATAAAGAGTAAAGATTTGTATTATTGTGTGTATGCTTATAATGAATAAACTCAAAAACTTCTGTGCCGATTTCAAAAATTCTTTCACATTTGGAAAGCTACATTCACCTTGAGTGACATAGGCGGTATTTAATTATAAAGTTCTCGCGGGAACGGGAGTTACGCGGGTGAAACCGCGCGCGGGATGCTAGTCCTATGTAAATTCATATGCATTAGGTAAGTAAAAACTTGTTATTTTTCCATTAATTTATTTTTATAGATATATGGATTTAATCCCTTCGCTGGACAAGAAATCTTTGTCTAAAATCTAAGATTTATCTCAGGGTCGAATTGGTTGAGTGACTAACCTCCGTGCCTATAATTCGGAAGTATTATCTTTCAGTACTCTACGATATAATGTTTTTCCTTTATAAATACGGGTTTTCAATCCTTAAGCCTTTCTTTGCATTTCCGTGCGTGCGTTACTTTTCATTGCCACATTCTACGGATATCGCAAAGCGTCTAAAAAAACATAGTTAACATTTTTACCCATTTAGTTAAAAGCTTGCGTGAACGATACGAATCGCTCTAAACATGTAGTACTCCACTTTTCTGTATTACAATTGTAATTACCTTTTTGTATACATAGTACCTATACTGTATACCTAGAATTAGGGCTATTTAGGGTCACCGATGGCATAATACCTTTTTTTGTACTAGTTTTCCGCACGCGGCATCACCCGCAAAGCTCCCGTTTCTCTGGGAACTTCATAATTAAATATAGCCCTTGTTATTTCTGGATAACACAGCTTTCTAATGGTACAAGATTTTTTGAAATCGATCCTGTAATTCCAGAGCCTATTCAATACAAACTAAGAAACAATCTTTCCTCTTTCTAATATTAGGTAGTATAGTTTTGGCAACATTGTTTTATTCGGAGGGACGATACGAAGGCTTTTGCTACTTCAGCGGGCATAAAAGCGAGCTGAGCTCCAGCGTTAATAAATGGTTTAAAAACTACAAACTAAGCAACCTGCGCAAGAGGGCGCCCCCTGTGGAGCTTGGAACTCGGCGCAGCGCGGTCGCTGGCGATGAGATTGAGGGATTATGACTTTAAGATATTTTTAGGAGAGTTTTAGGCACCTGTCACACTTTACAGTTCGCGGGCCTCTTGGACTTTTGGTCTACGAGGGCATCGGAAAAATGGAAACTAGGTAACAGAAATTTAAGAATGAAAATTCCACTAGTAGTCTAAGGAAGATTAGCGTATTTAAAGAAACTGTAAGTAATTGTTATATCATGTAGTACTGTAAGCCTTAGCATTGATCGAATACAATGAGCTTTTGTTATAAATAATTGTAGCTAGCCCAAAAGCGTTACGATCGCCTAAGCGTGTGCAATTTTAAGGCCGGGATAGCACTGATACTGATCGCGACTGCGACGTTTCGAACAAATATATTTCATTTGTCTTTCCTGCAATCGCCGTTTTGGAATGAAATCGGTTAGTTTTCATGAAATCGCCGTATCGTCACCGGCAGGCGGCTCCGGCCTGAGTAAAGAAGGAGAAAAGATGTCTTTGCACTACTGCGAGATTTTATTTAAGCTTTCTAAGGATATCGATAAGGTCTAAATGCAATTATTTCTATAACATACTCTATCAGTGTTAGAACTAACACATAGCAACTTGTAGAAGTTGAAGTTGTTACATAAGAATGCTATGAACTAGCACAGAGTGACACGGAAATTAAATTTCGAACTCTTCCTTAGATTAGAGCCCGGTTAGTGTTCGAAATCAATTCAATTTATCGACTGCTTTTAGAGTTTAGCGAGCAATCAATAATCTAACAGTGGCTGAGCGGAATAAACGGTTACATATTGCTCTGAGTCCGCAGCCATAAGTCTCGCTTTGAATATTGGAGGTTCGATGGGTTTGATTTAGTGCCCGACAAAAAATTATTTCCTTCCGGGTCTGATAGGTACTACTTACCCGTTTATCTCGGAAAGCACGTTAACCCGTTGCTCCTGATTGTCATAATTGAATACGTTTAGTAGCGGGTATGGACAGTCGCTTAACCGCCCGCCAAGTGTAATTACTATGGGCGTCCCTTAAAAGGGGGTATCCAAGGGGGGATGCCCATTTTCCACAGTGGACGTTACACGAGCTGATGATAAATATTGTAAATGTGAAAGTTTAGATACCAACATTATTGAATTAACCTATACTGACATAACTAGGCATTCAAATGTCATGCTGCGGACTAATGAACTTGAATTCTATCCAACTTGGAAATAATGGGGAGCCAATCATAGGTCCTACTAATATTATAAACGCGAGATTATAAATGTACGGATGAATGTATGGATGAATGGATGCTTGTTACTCTTTCAAGCTAAACTTCAGAACAGATTTGGCTAAAATTTTGGAATCTGGATTAACATTTAGGCTGTATAACATCACGCTATGACCCACTGGAGCAGAGTTGTAGTCTAGCACAGCTTGAATCTCATTGCCTAAACATACGTCAAAAGGGCAGACGGTCGATACCTGTCCAAAGTTACCCTCCTAAAGCAATGTATTGTGAAATGAAAGTTTCATAACATAACATAATTTTGTAGATGTTTGAGATCAATAACTGAAATATTCCTAGATGTTGACCTTTTCTAGTCTAAATTAAGATGCACTTCAATAGCGCATGCAGATGTGATAGATCAGGCGTCTCCAAACTTTGACGCTTTAGCGCCATAACGATTTTTTCAATATGTTCGAAGGGCCAAAACTGTTTTAATTTTTCTATCCTTAACTATACTCTTATTTCTAGACTAGTGGCAAAGTGCGCGACCGAGTAATTATCATATTGTGTTGTCTTTTTCAACTTATCACAGTAATAGTCACAACAATAAGACATTAGATGCGCGGTCTAGATCGATGACACTATTCTTTAAGTTGTCGCGGGCTGGATTGTTGGCACTGGCGGGCCTTAGTTTGGCGACCTCTGTGATAGACTATTGAAGTTTTAAGAATATAAAATTCAAGGATTTTCTCTAAACTTGAAGTTCATATTTCTAAGAAATAAAGAAGATAAACTTGTAGGAGTATTTATTATAAGAATGTGTGCAAACACCGATGATTCTATTAACCAGGATCTTTAATTACCTATTACAAAAACAACTTCTGCTGTTGGGAAATTCTGTCACTTGGTAATTATGAAGAAGAATAATCAATATCAATATTAAGAAATCAGGCAATAAAATGACATACACAATACATTTGCGTTTGGTCTATAGTTCGGCAGGGTCATACATAAATGCCGGATTACTTATGCGTACCCGGCCCCCACCAACGGCGGATTGACAGTGTCCGGGGGTTTTATTGGTGTAGGGTCCTCTCCTCGTGGTATGACTTTAGCATACCACGCTATGGAAATGGCGAGCCCCACATATCCCATCGCCAGCGCGCGAATACGCTGCAGCGGCGGTGGGAAGGGGGAAATGAATTACCCCGGACAAAAAAAAAAAATTACACTTAAATAGGTATAAACCTGCGCCAATAAAGAAACGAATCTAAAATGGCAGCGGCGATCATGCGCTCTCACTCTAAACTGTTGATATCTTAGTCACACACGGCGCGTACTGCATGCAAAAAGAAATCCGTAAAGAAAGCTAACGGAAAAAAACGACTTACTTGCGAGCGGTTAAGGTAAAAAATGCTAAAGAAAAGTGAGCAAATAAACAGTTCTAATTTTTATGAAAGATTATGTATCTTTTTGTATACGTTACACATTTCAACACATAAAACTAACAATTGTATTTTACCTACATATACAATAAACAAACTTTCTTTCTATCTTTCTTTTTATTTGCTGACCCTATCATCTGTCAGTGACATTCAGGGACGCCATTTTAGATTCGTTTCTTTATTGGCGCGGCTTATATGTAAGTTCTTCGTATCAACAACAGTGCTTTTCATAAATTTAGTAGTAGTCTATAACGTACCGAGCCAGATTTTTTTTGTACTATTCAATATTAGTTATAAGAATCCTCTTGCAAAAATTTAACAATATTTCAAATGTGCAAATATGCAGTATTACGTATAAATTTAATTTCCAACTGTAGGTATTGGCAAGATCAAAAGCTTGGCTTAATTCATGTTACTTCAGTTGGCGCGGCGCCAAGTTCTCGAAGGTTGAGAGGCTTCACGCAGTTTCAAGTTTCTTTTTTAAACGGTCCAAAGCGATTTTGCTTCATATTGTAGAATGAAAACTTGGCCGTTGCTTCAGAATTAGGTTTATTAAGATTGCGCCATCTTTTCAGATATTGCGCTACATATGGGTGTTAGAAGAGTAATCACTACATAGTGTATAAAACAAAGTCGCTTCCCGTTATATGTCGGTCTCTATGACGTATGCTTAGATCTTTAAAACTACGCCACGGATTATGATGCGGTTTTATTTAATAGATAGAGTGATTCAAGAGGAAAATTTATATGTATAATACATCAGCATTGCACCCGTGCGGAGCCGGGGTTGGTCGCTAGTAATTTATAATTCCGTTTTAGCAACTGTAAGTCCTGGATCCCCGTTATCATACCATCATCTAAGTAGATACCATAATCAACCTTTTATGTGCTTTTTTGATAAGTCTTGTCTTATTTTTTTTATATTACTAGCAGAGTTTTTGCTGTCTATTAGTACTCTTGTTAACCCCTCGTGCTAAGCTAAAATGCTTGTTTTTCGAGTGGGTTCACGTCGGTAGTGCAATGGGTGGGGTTCGAACCGGCGACCTCAAGATCACAAACCTGACGCCCCAGCCATTGGGCTACGGCCGCCTTAATAAGTGGCGAGATATACAATTTTTTTTATATAAAAAAAATGTGTCGTGTCTATGTATGGTGGCGGAATCCGCGGAGAATCTCAAATAGCGCATGTACAGTGGTTATGTATTTGTACCTTTTGGCATCGAAACATGGGGCCGGGAGTCATATAAAGACCTCGCAGCGGTTCTCGTAAATACGGCACGTTCCCCGAGTGCTGGTATTCACTTTGCACAGCAGGTAGTTAAGCATAAACGTGGCAATGCTGCCAGCATTCTAGGATCGTTGCCAAATGACAAGGATTTAGAATACCTAGGTAGTTAGTATTCTATACGTCAGTATTAGTTAAGACTAGCTGCGCCCCGCGGTTTTACCCGCGTCACTCTGCTCCAATTCGGATCGTGATATGTTGTAGCCCATGTGTTAATCCAGCTTATAAACTATCTCCGTGAAAACTTTCAGTCAAATCCGTTCAGTAGTTTTTGCGTGAAAGAGTAAAAAACATCTCCATCATCCATCCGTACATACAAACTTTTGTCTTAAGTTATAATATTAGTAAGGATTAACTACTTTTAATTGTATAGATTAATAAATATCAATTGTATGTGAGTAAAGTACCCATCAGAGATCAGAATCAAGTACCGTATCTCAACCATAAAATCTCATAACTACTAGAAACAAGTAGAATGAAATGACTGAAAAATCACCACACTGAACATTCGAGTCACGTAACATATACGTGCCCCGAACCCCTGTTACGATTTGTATTGCATATGTAGGCGTGTATGTACGTGTGTTATCAATAATGCGTATCATCAGTATAATACAAAGGTATCTTCAGATGAGAGATGTAGGTAATCATAATGGGGGCGCAGGGATGGCCCAGATACCCACCCCAGAGAGAATGATAGACAGACATATGATATAGATATTTATATTAACTATCCGGTTGTACTCACTAGGTTGTCCGACTAGTTTCGAGACCATCCCGAGGTCCATTCTGAAAGAGTAGTCGACTCGACGCCGCGGCGGCGCCGGGCAACTAACTGAGGTCGGATGGTCTCGAAACTAGTCGGACATATCCCATTATGACAAATCGTGAGTACAACCGGATAGTTAATATAAATATGTGTAGGTACCACTCACGAAAGTTTTAATTCTAAAATATGATATAGAGTAATACGTTTTATGGCTGAAATATATTAATAAGTTTATTAGGAAGAGTCTAGGTTTAATAGAGTTATGTTGTGTTATATTTTCAAAGCAAATATAATTGCTGTGTGGGAGAGAACGCCTTTGACATTAAGCCCGCCAATATACCAACTAATGCAAAAGTTTTAAAATAAATACAATTTTGGTTTTACTGTTTCATCATGTAATTAATTACTTATTAATGTAAAGTAACCGAAATATAATTCAAATCAATCAAATTACAACCTCCGTAGCGTAGCAGTATTTGACTCGCTTTAAATCTCGAAGATCGTGGGTTCAATCCCCACGCCGGACAGGTAATCCCTAAGTAAATTCTAAGATTTTTCCCGGGCCTGGTTGGTAGAGGGACTACCCTTCCTGCTTTGGTAAGCACGTTGAGCCGTTGGTCCACATTGTTATAACATCATCTGTTATGGGCAGCAGCGATTCCTTGTGTGGTATAACATAAAACTGCGGTCACCAACCCGCCTGCCAAGCGTGGTGACTTTGGCAAATACCCTCCCTCGGGAGGAGGCACAAGTTCTGCAGTGGACGTTATACGGGTTGATGATGAAATAATCATGAAACCTAATCTCGCTGCCACAAGTCTTAAATATTGAATAGATACGTAACATTTCAGACACATTAAATGTATAATATGTTTATTTTACACTAGCTGATACCCGCGACTTTGTCCGTGTGGTGTTTTTGTTATTCCTTCGGTTTTTAACTATCCCACGGGAACCCATTAATCTTCTGTGATTAAAAGTATGTATGTGGACCAGGGATGTAAGGTACCACCATTTAAAATTTCATTTAAATCGATGCAAAATTTTTGGATATATGCCCGTACAAACAGATAGAGAAACAAAAAATAAAAAAACTGGATGTGTTTACTTCTAACATCCCTCTGATTTGGTTTTTGGCGTTTTTTTTTCTATGTACAGACATTCGACCTCTACAGTTTTATTATATGTATAGACATGTGTGATTCCCTCATTTTATTTTACAGTTTTTAACAAAGCAATTTTAAATAATACTTATAATTATTTGAACTTGACCAACTTTTAAACCAACAGAAACGCAAGCGAAACTTAACGTAAATGACTTCAATACTACCGCTTATAGTAGTTGCCAGACCTAATTAAATAAATTGGTTTTATGTGCTTCTTAAGTGTCCCACATGGAACGCCAATACCACAAACACAGTATATTTGCACTAGTATTTCGGTAAAGAGTTTCGAAAATCTCATAAATAACTTAAAGAAATACACCCTACATAGCGCGTGCATAATAATAAAATAGGCCATGCCTATAATAAGTAAATTTGCGAGGATAAATTTAGCTTCCACTCTTACGAGCACGAACAATACTTGGCTTCAAGTATTCACTTAAGTAAGTAGTGTCTTACTGTCATGGTATCTATTTATATGCTAATAGAAATCATAAAAGTGACACCAGACATTCCCAATAAAACTCACAGCAGCATAGTCTAAATGTATCACTAGAACATAACATAACGAACTAAATAAATATAAAAATATTTAGATGTATAACATAAAATCTGGCGTTTTGTCTACATAGACAAAACACAGCCAGTTAACTAGTAGGCACATATAAAAATAATAATAAAGAAGCGTGAACAAATAACATTTTCAGTAACACGTAAGCATCCAAAAGTGTGCATCAACTTTCATAAAATGAAATGTATGTAGCGAATGTTTTGGGAGAAAGGCTTATAATATGGAAATGTTGTTACACGTTTTGAAGATACAAATGAAGGATAGAGAGAGAAAGAGATACAAAAAGGGATAACGGGAGGTAATACCAGATAGGTATGGGAAAACATAAATTGTAGTTAATAGGTACGCCGTGTGTGTCGTAAGAGAGACATTCAATAGATAGATGGGCAGCAGCATCAACAATATGTCTGCCAAGCGTGGTGAAAACGGCAATATCCTTCAAGGACACTTGCTTGTCAAGGTCAGTCAAGAGGAAGGCCATGCCAGCAGTGGACGTTGTTCGGTTTACAACATTACAAAAATATAAATATTGGATTGTTTGTAATTAAAAATCTGCTAAAATGATTTCATAAGTTCATTAACTATTAGGAATCTGTAAAATTATGTTCCATGTTACTGCAGAATACTCGGGAAAGATATTGCCGGAGCTGTTGTTGCTAGCTTTAAACACTACTGAGTTATGGATTAATCCCAAAAAAACTAGCATACCAAATGTCCAAAAATAGACCATCGACTATATTGCGAATTTAAAACAGAACCGGTGCTCAAACCCAAAGTTTTCGGTAAAGAGTACCCTGATTAAGGTAAACGATTAAATTACACAATGGATTCTAGAAAAAAGACAAAGTATATAACTGAGCTAGTGTGACCCAATTAGCTTATCTAATGCATAATAAACGACAGCGACAGTCGAACGCTCATTTCAACGGAAATTCAATTGATAAATAACGTAAACTGTGACAATGAATAAAGCAAATGATTCTATTTTGAAATGTGTTTAGCAATCCTCTAATTTTACGTCATCTTTCTCTTCTTGAACTTTATTGCGTAATTCTACCCTTTTTAGCCTTTAAGTTTTACTAAGTTATTTCAATCCAAAGTTAACATCGACAAGATCGCTGATTGGTATGAATTAATTGTTCCTGGTTTCTTTCACTACATAGTATAAAACAAAGTCGCTTCCTGCAGTCTGTTTGTCCCTATGTTTGCCCCTGTGTATCTTTAAAACTACGCTACGGATTTTTTTTAATAGATAAATTGATTCATGGGGAAGGTTTATATGCATTGCACCTGTGCGGGTCACTAGTACATAATATAATTATCGTTCTCTACTTTTATGGTGAGCAATAATAAGTGTATTTTACCTTTAGTATCAAAAATTCAAATATTCGTTTTAGCCCTTATATAGTTTGAATTGGGGATCAATATTTATATCAAAATCGCACGTTTCGTGTATCGAGTTTTTGCGACTTATAATCAGCGATTATCGATTCCAAAGGTCGTTAGTATGTTTAAGTGCCATTAAGAACTGCCTTCAATGGATTTTCTTTGCCAAGTTTATTTTTATTGAGGGCAGATCATCCATAATTTTAAATAATAACTGTAGAAATTATTTTAGATGTTTTATGTTTAAGTAAAGGTATCCAGCGCTGCTCATCTACAAAATTTGGTATTTCCCATTGATTTCGCAATTGACATTGATTGACAAGCCTTATTCTGATCATATAATAAATCGGTTAAGTGTTCTCAAACGGCATTTTATTTTTAGTCGAAATATGCAAATTTTCAATCCTTTGTTACTTTTTTAAACCCGAAAATCTTATCTGTTTAATATTTAATTTTGCGTTTTCAAATAAAATCAAGGTGGTACAGTCAGGAATATCTTTTGGGGGGAAACAGGCATGGGGAAAATCAGTTATAACTTTCTATTCTACTTGTTAGTTAGTATATTTATGTATCTTGTCATTTTCCTTTTAATAAATTTGAGAGTCTCAGTTTTCAACTTACTTTTATTTATAAAGAAGATGGACAACTTTGCTTAACAGTTAAAGTTAATACTTTGGATCCCTTTTGGATTATATTACGCACCGCGAGGTACGTGAGATTCGCAGTTAAAGTTTATTTCAGAAACGTTAAAAGTTAAAATGTGTCCCGGAAGTTTTAACGGGAACGAAATGTTGTTTGGAGCCATAGTGAATTTAGTCAGAGAGTCCTTTAGATATAGAAACTATGATATATCTTCTTCAAAAATTATTTACAGTCAGCGACTTTTTTGGTAAGAGTGATCTCTTCCATCAACTATTTATAGTATATATCATTGTATGGGCGAACATTTCCAAAGAAAAGATCGATGTAGATTGATGAGAATATTGATAATGAAAAAGTAAAAAAAAAACTAGCCTTCCCGATCAGGAAATCCCGCGTAGCTCTCGTTCCCGGAAGATCCTCTTCAAAAAATACAATAATATTGATTCTAAATATCTAAAGACTGTAATAGTCAAATAACTTTCAGTGGTTATTAGTTTCATCAAATCTTTCTTTACAGATAAATCGATATCGAATAGTTAATAAATTGATTAAAGTCAATATAGCTAGACAAGATATTAAGCTATTTCTAACTTTAAGCCTAACGTCAGACCTCAAAAATAACTTAAATCGATTTAACAATCACGAAAGGAAAAAAGTTCTTAAAACAATTTAAATTTCAGAATTAGTAAGGTTAAGTTTTTATTATCACTTATACTATGTTCTACATTTCATTTGATTAATTTATTGTTTAATTGTAAGCATTATTAGAAATATCTACGCCAAAAAATATACCGTTGTGTCATTAAAACTCATTTAAAAAATCAAAACGTAACCAAACGTTAAATAATTTGATTGACGCTGAAATACCACTTCGCTAAAAGGACAAATTTTGCGACGCAAACGGAATATGAATGACAAAGAAAAAAAACAATTTATTACCCTAACTGAAGGATGAACAAGCGATCGTCATTGACCCAAAAAACTTCGCTAACCCAAAAATAAAATAATATTGCGGTATGCCTAAAGTATGAAAAATATTACCAAAACTGTTTTCCAATATTCAAAAGTGGAGTTTACTTACCTTTTTATCGAATTTGGCGTAATATGGCAAAGTACCGCACTTCCTTTACATATAACTAACTATAACCAAGTACTAACTTATGCTGTTATATAAACCGAAGACACGCGCCGTTTTAAACCGTCTTTATAACAGAACTACGTTCTAAGAAATAGAATCCAATTTGCTGACCAATAATTCGATTTAAAAATAGTTTTTAATAAATAAATCCAGTTACTACTGACTTACCTCTAAACAGCCGACGGCAGATAACTAAAATCTAAGCACTCACTGACATATTTTAATAAATATATCTTTAAATAAATATATCACTTTTTTAAATTTATTATTTACAATTTTATTTACAGTTTTCCGTAATTTTCGGAGTGATACTGGAGTTTGTTGAAACGTCAGTATTGTCGCATTTGGTTTACGCATGCGTGGGTAAGATGGCGGCGTCGAGGCGGGTCGATAGTGGCGATAAGGCTGAAGGCTGCGCCACCATGCTGGTGACATTGTACGAACGGGGTAACATAAAAACGAGGTCACTGTTTCATAAAGCCCGCGCTTCCTCAAGTTGCCATTAGAAAAAAAACTGTTTTCCCTCTATTTTTCACTTTTTTTGGCAGTTGCTTTTATTTATGTTTTTGCATTAGAGAGAACATGGGTTTTCAGATTTTATTGCTGCACCTTTCCTTAATTAGGGTGAGATCTTACATTTTGTAAGACCAAATGTGTTGCGTCATAATGTGAAATATTATCTTATTAGTTAAGAATGGCATAGTTTACTTACACGTAGACCTTTGTGCTTAGATATGTTATATTAGATTTGGATCTGTTATTTAAAAAAACGCAGACTAACAATTAACTTTTAATCCGATAGAACGAGTATTTGACAAATTTAATAATATTGTTGTTGAAATATAAACTAATTTATTAGTAAAGATTGTTTTTTCTTTTCATTATCCGCGAACTGTTAAGTAGAGCGACAACTCCGTATAACTCCGTATAACTCCCTTAAAAACTTTAAAAGTTACCATTCTGAAATGCCTGCTGTCTACCATGAAAGGAAGACCAAGCCCATAGAGCCAATCTTGCGCAGGTTCTTATCTCTTCTCATGTTTGTAGGTTTTTTTACACAATAACATACATCAACTCATCGTTACAAACCAACTTGCTACGATCACTAATCCGCGAGCCAAGGATGGTGATTATAGCAATATCCATCCATAGCCCCCTCTGTTAGGGAGGCCCTTTTTTAGCAGTGAACGTAGAGGTCTGTTGCAGAACCTCTGCTCCCTTTTATATCCGATGCAGTATCAAAAGGCTCGTGACTAACAAATAATATTTTATGTATATCAGTGCGAACAGATTTACCCTTTAATTTAGTTAACACTATGCTAAATTAAATTCTTGCCATGGTTTGATTATTACTAAAATCTTGGATGTCTGATTAATTGTGAGTTTTAAAGAAAGGATAACTCAAGGACTCTTTGTGGGCCCATTGCTTTTTTATTAAACTAACTGTTTGGCACTTGTATATGTTCGAATTGGCTTGCGAACTTGTATTGCGCGATACAGGTTAGTTTGGATGCTAGGTGATAAATGGCGCTGCTTGTCTTCTTGTAGTTTTTGTACTACTGTAGATGTCGCTACAATTCTAATGGTGAAATAAGTATCGAAATCCATCGTGCACTTTTAAATTTATTCGTAACAAACATCATCAACATCAGCCCGTATAACGTCATCGTCTAACGACCGTCGTATAACGACCAACCAGACCCAGAAAGAAATCTTAGAATTTACACAAAGATTTCTTGTCCAGTGTGGGGATTAAACCCACGACCTCCGAGATTTAAAGCGAGCCAATAGGCGTGACGAAAGTATCAAAAAATTAAAGATTTAATGTTTTTAAGGGAAAGTACATATAAAAAGAAATTATTACACTTATTTATTTTTATATATAACCTTGAGATTAATGTGATTTTTAATAAAATAAAAGATTAAAATACTGCAATCGGCCATTTTGACTGAAACACCAATCACGGCGCATGACGTCACGATATTGTAACCATCAAAGAGAATTTAACCACTACGTTAGGTTTGGCGGACTCAATGACATTTTTTACAATAGCGTGACGTCATAGCCGACGCCATGACACTTGAGGCCTTTTTTCAAGCGCTATTTAAAATTTAATAGAAATATGGCTTAAACTTCGTTAAATTTAAATTTATTACCGAAATATTGTGTTTTTCGTACTTAGAAAATGACTACCCACGTTGCGCAAGAGGATTTCAAAATCTTGCCTCATGCCTATTACCGCTACGCTACGGAGGTTATCCAACAAAAAACGTATAAATCTTTCTTCCTTATAATATTAGTATACCTACTTATATTATGACATCTAGTGATATGTATACGTTGTCTCTTAGTTCATAGAAGACAGCGATCCGTCCGTTACCATATTTAATTTTGTATGCATATAACTACATTTAATATTGCGTTGTTAAATGTTTATGAAAAGGCCGTGTAGCCCAATGGAGCGTCGAACTTATGATCTTGTGGTCGCTGGTTCGATTCCCACCCATTGCACTACCAACGTGAACCCACTCGGAACACGAACATTTTAGCTTATCACGAGGAGTTAATAAGAATACTAGTAGGCAGTAAAAATATGCTAGAAATCTTAAAAAAAAAAAGAAATTTCATATCTAGTTTGTTTGTATTTCATAGGCTTGTATACAAAGTTATTTTGTAAACATTAACAACCTTTGAGTGAGCGAAAGTACTGATGATAAGCAACTTTTACTATGGGACCAACACTGAAATCGCGAAAAAAAAATCAGCTGTTCCATAATATTTATATTCACTTACCTCGACAAAATGTATGGAACAGCAGATTAATTTTTCGCGATTATTTATGTTTCCTTTTTAAAGAGAGTTATCTAATTAGCCACGTGTCTTTTGTCAACAGGCACAGAGACGAGTGGGCTCCAACCTTATTAAATGTTTAATTACTAACTTGCTCAGTTTACGCACAGGGATCACCATGTTTAGCTTACCTGGGCGCTAGTGGAGTGTTGAGGAATCATGACTTTTACATTGTTTCATCATACTGTTACACATAGGCCTCCTCCCGGGGAGGCTATTTGCCATAGTCACCACCTTTACTACCACCGCTACCACTATTACGTTGTACCACACAAGGAAACGCTGCTGCCCTTCCCTTGACATACGATTATTACAGATGATGCTATAACAATCAGGACCAACAGCTTAACGTACTTTCCGAAGCACGGAGGGTAGTCCCTCACGGAGACCTTATTTCTTTGCTAGCTTCCCGCGCATGGTTTCACCCGGCCCCGTAGGATATTCATAATTAATTATAGCCTATATGCTTTCCTCTGTAAATGGGTTATCCAACACTGAAGACAGTTTCAAATCGGTACTAGTTCGATTTAAAAAAATCATGAGATTAGCGCGTTCAAACAATCAAACTCTTCAGCTTTATATCATAGTATAGATACATACATAATCAGCAGTCTACGAGAAGTGAGTCTATATAACAATAAACGGCTTTAGGGAGACTGCCAACTTTCTATGCTAAATGATAAAGTGAATTTTGTTGCCAAACAATTTCAATATGTTACATAATATATTATGTACCTATTATATAGAACATTTATATAGAAGCGTAATTCAGAACAAAGATACTCATGTAAATATATTATCCTAGTAATATATATTAATATTATTTTATAAAATCTTACAACCCCAATAAATCAATAACAAGATAGCCTAGAGTATCTATAAGCTTTTTCTTTTTTTTCGGACGGATATGTGAAGTTAGCCACGAGGCTTTTAGGCCATATAGCTATACGTGAGCAGTGCTCCAACATTATTAAGTGAATTTGAAAACTACTAACTAAGCATCATCATCATCAGCCCGTATAACGACCACTGCTGAACATGGGCCTCCTCCCGTGTGAGGTTATTTTCCATAGACACCACGCTTGGCAGGCGGATTGGTGACCGCAGTTATATTTTGTACCACACAAGGAAACGCAGCACGTTCCTTGATGTACGATTATTACAGATGATGTTAAAACAATCGGGACTTACTTACTGACTGACCAACGGCTTAAAGTGCTATCCGAGGCACGGAGGCTAGTCCCTCAACCAATCAGACCCGCCAAGAAATCTTAGAAATTACACATAGAATTCCTGTCCGGCGCGCGGCGTGGGGATCGAACCCACTACCTTCGAGATTTAAAGCGAGCAAAATACCGCAACTGTGGGACTTGGACCTCGGCTTAGGGCGGTAGCTAGAGGGGAGATTGATTATGGCTTTTAATTTTTAGGAGAGTTACATAGAACGTAACAGGTCTTCGATCAAGAGGTCAAGGTACCATAAAAGAATGAGATTATTGTGATGAATGATAAACTAAATGTGATGGTTATAATCACATTTAGTTTATAATCTATAGCTTCCCGCGCGCGGTATCATCCCCGTAGGTCCAGTTCCCGTGGGAACTTCATAATTAAATGTAGGCTATATCATCTGAGGATAGTGTAGCATTCCAAAGGTTAAATATTTTTTCAAAGCGGTCCTATTCAATACAAACACTCCTCTTTTTAATATTTTTATGAAAATAAGTTTAATTTCCTGGCGTTTACTCTGGTCAGGTCAGTTTAACTAGACTTACCTGACCTCTCAACTTACATTAGCGGCAGGGCCCAGTCTAGGGTTGTGGTGGCGTGTGTTACTGATAATAACGTATGTGTTTTTATTTAACCTACTTAAATTTATATCAACATGTAGGTAAAGAAACAGACAAGCTGATGAATAAAATGTTTCGTGTGTATTTGTTGCCTAGTTTGTGTAGTAACATCTGAAGCTAAAGTGGTGACACGCAACCGTGCGCCTAGCGGTGGTGTATTTTAATGATAATAATGCGTTTGTGCGGAAAAAAACTTGGGAAAATTACGGATATATAAATAGATAACCATTGGTCTATCTAATAATCAAAAAATCTTGGCTTATATAGCAACGACTCAACATCAGACTCAGATCTGAGGGTGTTACTAATATGTTAATGGTAGTAAATAAAACATTTATAAGTATAACAAACATGATCATTTATTCCTCATCATCAACATCATTTTTCAAGAACCTCACTTCGGGATCACGACGTGCGCGTGCGCTCACGCGGTACCATCTGGCGTTGCCTCGCAATATGAACAATACCCACGCCACACCGCCAAGTGCACCAATTACTAGAAATACTATTAACGTAATTTTTCCACCGCTAGGACCTGGAAATAAAAGAAAAAATGCTAAATCAATAAAAATGGAAGTCATTCATGAACTTTGAATTTAAATCAGCAATATCAAATTAGGCTACATAATATGTGGATAGCCACGAGAATATGAAGATCGCTGTTGCTTATAGAGGCTTCATAGGGTCCTCCCGACCCTTAGTTTGCAAAGAACAGTCATAATCCCTCGATCTCATCGCCAGCGACCGCCCTGAGCCGAGGTCCAAGCCCTACAGGGAGCGCCCTCTTGCGCAGGTTGCTTAGTTTGTCGTTTTTAAACTATTTATTAAGGCTGGAGTTCTGCTTGACTTTATGCCCGGTGAAGTAGTCCGAAAAAAAAGAAAAAACTTAATAGGGATGAAGTATAGCCCTTATACGCAACAGCTACTTCATAGGAGCATAAAACGACAAGAGTAAACTCTCTATAAATTAAATTATTCAAAAACTACAAGTAATAAGTATTCTGGCAAGAAGGAGACCTCTTTAGGGCTAGGACCGCGGATCAGTGCGGTCGCTGACGAGTCTCCTAATAGAAGTCTAAGTTACTTTATGATTATCGAGCGTTCTAATTCTAAAAGATTTTTTAAATCTATTGGGTACTGTTAGAAGACAAATTCACGGTAATTCATTTTTTTATTATTGACGTGATAACGTCTTATAAATCGATGAACGCCGGCTGTACTCACGAAAAAGCATGACAATGAGTCATGCTCCGCCTGAGCCGAGCGTGCAAGCGAGAGCGCGGAACAAGCGATAGAGAGGCACGATCGGCGTAAACGTTCGGCTTGTGATGCATCTATCTCTCTTCCACTCCATCGGTCGATGCGTCCGAGTAGAAGAGAGACAGCGGCAACACCCAACCAACAACATGTCTACACGTAAACTGTTTTGTTAACTGTTTTCATGGTGAAGTGAAAAGTTGATGTTGTTTTCATCAATGTTTTCTTATGACGTTATCACGTAAAATTATCGTCCTTAAACCGACTTTACAGACAACCAATTTTATTAGTTAATAATAACCTTATTCAGATCAGTTGAAAATCTTTCAAGTATCTTCATGAATTTTAATCAGTAATTATAATAAGACACCAACCTGAAGACTTTGCTACATCTGCAGTCAATTTGTCGCTTGTTGATAATTTTGAAGAAGTAGTACTAGTCGCAGTTGTCTTACTAATAGCAGTCACTCTTCTAGAAGTAGACGCAGCAGTTGAAGTAGTGAACATAGTTGTAGTGTTCAACTTAACAACTCTAGTTGTAGTCCGTACAGGTTTTGTAACAACTTGAGCTTTCACCGTTGTAGTTCTAGGTTGATCAGTTGAAGTACGTTTAGGTTTAGCTGTCGTAGTTCTTGTAGTAGTTGAAGGTGTAGTTCGTGTAGTAGGTCTTCTAGTAGTGGTAGTTGTAGTTGTAGTGCTGGTAGTAGAACTGGTTGAAGTTGAACTTGTATATGATGGTGTACTTGTTAATATAAGCTTCTCTGTTTGAGGCAACTCGGGTGATACTGATGTTGATGTCGTATCATCTTGAGATGCGCTATCTGAAACTGTTGATATAGGTATAAGTATGCCACAGCATATTATATGCACCATAAATGGATACTGGCTTCATTAAGCGTCGTCTTAAGTCATATGAATGATTTAATTTATGTAGCACAAATTCCAAACATTTAAAACGTAACAATATAATTACAGTAAATTTATTTTTAAAGGATTACTGGCAATGTTTTTGCAAAGTATTCTTGTTAATTAGTGTTTTGTAACCACTAAACTAAAATGCTTGTGTAACGAATGGACTGGGTTACATAAAGAAAATGGAAGAACTCCGAACTCCGAAAGGATTCCCAAAAGTGAATTTGAGTTAAATATAGTAGGAAAGATAGAGCATAGGGCCTTGTACCTACTCTTAATGATCTAGTCGACTGGGGAATTACCTCCATCTTACAAAATTTTCAACACCCTGTTTAATACCACTGCTGAATATACAAATGTTGGCAAGCCAGGGTCGTTGAGGGATATTGCCATAATCAACATGCTTGGCAGGTTGGTGATTTTAAGTATCCTTGAGTTAATAGACACTTTTGCCCATACATTAGGTGTATGGCCCATAGTTGCGTCTTAAGACGCCCATGGGACATGTGGTCCATTCTAAGCCGGAAACCAACCAGCCGGCCATCTTACAAAATACTATAGCCAAATAGCATTACTGATTAATGTTGTCTTTCTGTGCGTGAGTAAAGTCACCGCAGGTCACAAGATGGAAAGGCATAGTGCCAACAGGATATGGGCCACACGTGTTGTACATCTATGGCACTGGCACTAGCTATCCTTGGAATTGGAGCCATGTACACACCGTTGGTTGGATTAGGCACACATGTGGATAGACGTCATTTTTCAGGTAAGATATTTAAAAAGAAATATACCATTAACGCCGGCGGCAAATTCACAGACATCCATATAGTCGACGCAGCAATCGTCTGTTATGACGCACATGAAATTACAACCACAGCTTCGAGCCTGGAAGATCTTAACGGAGTTGCAACGCCCAACACAAGAGTCCGGAGCTGTAAGAAATAATATTGATTAGGTATTAGTCTATTTGCAGCAGTTGACGAAGCAGTCTACTGGAGGAATGTAATAGACGCCAAGTCCAAGTCCAAGTCCAAGTCCAAGTCCAAGTCCAAGTCCAAGTCAGAGTCCAAGTCCAAGTCCAAGTCCAAGTCCAAGTCCAAGTCCAAGTCCAAGTCCAAGTCCAAGTCCAAGTCCAAGTCCAAGTCCAAGTCCAAGTCCAAGTCCAAGCTCAAGTCCAAGTCCAAGTCCAAGTCCAAGCTCAAGTCCAAGTCCACACCACACACGGCTGGGCGTTGATCCGTCACTCACTCAGGACAAAGCGTTTATTTCAAGTTCAAATATAGATAATTTTGTTCTTACATGTTTCTGGAGGGGGTGTATTAGCTTCACTGATGGCTTGTTCACACTGGGTACTGTTGAGTATAGCAACGTCGTCTATAGCTATATCGCTCAGTATGCTGTAGCCTTTGATGCCCTCGATCACGATCTAAATGAAAACACCTATTTTATTATCAGCGTTTCGGGTCACAGTCAGGCTTAACTAATTCTCTGACTTTCTATTAAAACTACCTATAAATTTCCCAATTTTAAACTTGTCCGTACGAAAGGACAGGTGGATCCACCGTTTTGGGCACGATGGGCATGCCTAAAACCCTAATCTACTTGTGACATCTTGTCTTGCTGCGCGTAAGGAAATAGTCAAATTCAAGTCGTTTATGAGTCATAATTAATTAATTATTCATGACGCTACGATATTTGGGGGACCATAACCTTTTTTGGGGGCGTTTCTGCGAAATGACACCATAATATACTTTTGTTTTCCTCCAACACTCTATACTACTTAATATTATAAAGCTGAAGCGTTTACTGGTTTGCTTCAATATGCTTATCTCAGGAGCTACGTGCCCGATTTCAAAATTTCTACATTATGGCGCATCCACACATGCCGAGCGGCACGGCCGGCGGCCGGCGGCACGCGCATCTATATGGCGCATCCAAACATGCCGAGCGGCACGGCCGGTGGCAAACTCGACGGCATGTGTGGATGTTCCAATAGGAACGCGCATAGGCAACCTGAAAGCCGGCGGCAAACCCGGCGGTATATGTGGATGCGCCATTAGAAAGGACATTAGAGAAGAAATAACCAGGAGTAAATTATTACCTACTGGTAGGTAATATATTTACTCCTGGATATCGTAAACGCTATAATTCAAATCGGACACTAAGCTTCTGAGAACCAACTCGTCATCTATGTTAATCATGTATAACGTACGAGAAAGGAAAACATTTCTACGGGGTACCTGAAAATCATCTGTGGTGGAATTTAAATGCGTGACGCTGTTGTACCAATCATCCCCTTGGTTTCCATACTTTTCGAATAATAAATATTGTAATTTTTGTTCTTCATTTAATTGATATAACCTCACAGTCACTGGTATTTGGTAAACCTTAAGGCCTCCCATTGTCCTGAAATGATAAGTTATCAATTAATAGTGGACTGACACTTGTACTCTGTGTAACTCCACCTGCACTCTTAAGGGACATGTCCGAGGCCACCACCAACGCCGTAAAGTAGAGTTTTGGTCGAAACATATTTAATTAAAGGGAATCATCGACACGACGAAGAAGAAGAAGAATGGTGGACTGCTGTGTGGTGTCTGGGTTAACTAACGGAATAGACCACACCATGTCTTCCCATGGGTGTCGTAAGAGGCGACTAAGGGACATACACCTGGTAAATGGGCAGCAGCATCTATCATCTCAAGGATACGTACCATCTTACTGCGATCGCCAATCCGTCTGGCAATCGTGGTGATTATGGGAATTTCCCGCAAAGACCCTGATTTCCCATGGTCTGCAATGCATTTTGGAACGCTACCCAGTAGCATAGATTTTGTCGTTTTTAGGGTTCCGTAGCCAAATGGCAAAAAACGGAACCCTTATAGATTCGTCATGTCTGTCTGTCTGTCTGTCCGTCCGTATGTCACAGCCACTTTTTTCCGAAACTATAAGAACTATAATGTTGAAACTTGGTAAGTAGATGTATGTTGTGAACCGCATTAAGATTTTCACACAAAAATAGAAAAAAAACAAAAAAAATTGGGGTACCCCATACTTAGAACTGAAACTGAACAAAATTTTTTTCATCATACCCATACGTGTGGGGTATCTATGGATAGGTCTTCAAAAATGATATTGAGGTTTCTAATGTCATTTTTTTCTTAACTGAATAGTTTGCGCGAGAGACACTTCCAAAGTGGTAAAATGAGTGTCCCCCCCCCTGTAACTTCTAAAATAAGAGAATGATAAAACTAAAAAAAATATATGATGTACATAACCATGCAAACTTCCACCGAAAATTGGTTTAAACGAGTTCAAGTAAGTAGTTTTTTTTAATACGTCATAAACCGTAAACCACAATTTACCTTTCATTCAATCAACTATTATTAACATCGATCAAAGTTGCAACTAGTACGGAACCCTTCGTGCGAGAGTCCGACTCGCACTTGGCCGGTTTTTTTTATATTACCTATTTGCGTCCCGCAGTTTTTCACACGATGTACTGCTATTCTGCCCCAGTGAAGCGTATAGTGATGTATTGTAGCTTATATCTTAATTCAGTTTATAAACTATACCCGTGCAAAATTTCAGCGAAATCCGTTGAGTAGTTTTTGCTTGAATAGTAACCAACATCCAGCCATCCACACATGCTCACAAATTTTTGCTCTTTGTTTATAACATTAGTAAGGGAGTTAGTTTAGGTTATTGGTTTGTATGTAATCACATTCCAGTTGTTAATATCCTTGCTAATATTATAAAGGCAAAAGTTTGTATGTATGGATGAATGGATGTTTGTTCTCACTCTTTCACGCAAAAACTCATGAAAAGATTTGGCTGAAAGTTTGCATGCGGATAGTTTATAAGCTGGTATAACATAATAATAATGGCTATAAATATCACGCTCCGACCCACTGGAGCAGAATGACGCGGGGTAAACCGCGGGGCGCAGCTAGTACTTAATGTATCAGTGAAAACTATTTACCCGCCAAACATATAGTAGAAGAAAGAGAAGCATCCATTGGTCGTGAGGTTCCAGTCGTATACAGGGGACATCAGACGAGCCTTCTCATTTTCAACTCGTCCGATGCTCTCGGTGTACATGTAATACCCTGTTTTAATAGAAAAGAGATGATAAAATTTATTTTAACACAAAATTTATTTATTGACAGCCTCTGTGGCGTAGCGTTATATTATAAGTCTCTGATGTCGTAGATTCAATTCCTAGGCCGGACAAGAAATCTTTGGGTAAAATCTAAGAATTATTTCCAAAGGGCCTAGACAAATACCACTACAGCGGATGGTAGTTACTTGACATTTCGTTGCTTAAATACAAAAGAGCCACAAATGGAAAGGAAATGAAATGCAAAAATAGTATCAATGCTGGCACAATTGCTACGATTTTAACTTTTCATTTGTTTTCTATTTGTGTCTGTTTAGTTTTTATGCAACGATTGGTCACGTGATTAAGCGATTTTATTTAAAAATTGAATAGTATTCATTAATTAGTTTAGTTGCCATTAAAATGCACAATTCGATCATTTGGATATCGGTTTCATAAATAGCTATTTGATTTTGATTTTACACTAAGATTTCTTGTTTCGGAGCGGGAATCGAGGCGACGAATTCTGATATTAAAGGCAAGCCAGATACTATATAAATCTAAAATATTTTACGATAGTCAGACATCACTTACCATTTCCGCCTTGTCCTTCGGTATGGTCAAACTTAGGACCATTGTCTATTATAGATCGTAATGTCTCATTTTTCCTCATTCTTCGCCAGTCGAAGTCATTATCATTGTCTAGAGTCCATCCGCAGAGATCGGGGTCCTCAAAGTCACAACTGAGTTTTGGTCCTTGAGTAGAATCTGTTAAAACAACGTAGATAGCGTGTCACAACAGGCAGATAGAAAAAGACTCTAAGAAAGCTGGGTTATGGACCAATTAATAGGATCTCACAACGTAGAGAGGGCTAAACGTATTTTAACTATTTTCGACATAACTACGGTTGATTCACATATGTTCATAATGCATATTGGCTAAAACGTTTTGCTTACTTCATTATGATTAGACTCAAATAACGAACAACTAACTAAAAAAACGATTAATCTAATGATTTTTTAAGATATTGGATATTTCAACTATGTACGAAAATAGCTAATGGACGACTTGCATACAGAGAAAGTTTAAAATCCCGAAGTTTAAATTCCCGAAATCGTCACCGAAGAAAATCTATTATTATTTGTAAACCTAACCTCAAAACACTTAAAAGTTGCCTAAATAGCGTAGTCGGAGCCATGCTTTGCGGGGCTTAGAGCCTTAAGGAAGTAGCGCTCGCCGTTTTGTTCATTCATCCATGATTGTTCTTTATGGATTTCGTACATTAGTTATAACAAAAAACTGTCAGACGATCTTTAGGTATTTTAAACGGTACGTTTTTTGACCGTTGTTATGTCGAAAATAGTTAAAATACGTTTAGATATTATAATATGTAACCCGTAGAGAGATAGAGAAAGACTCGTAGGAACCTAGGTTAGGGCCCAATGTAATGTCATCATAAAGGGGTCACAACGTGGGTAGATAAAGAGAGAACAACTGATGCATGGCAGCAGCATCTATCAGCTCAAAAATACTGCCACCTTACTACGCCATCATCATCATCATCATCAATCGCCTGCCAAGCGTGGCGATCACGGCAATGTTCCTGAACAGCCTTGGCTTTCCAAGGTCTTCTAAAGGCCAGGCCCATTTCCAGCAGTAGACGTAAACACGTCATCAGCCCGATGAAGAAGATGATGATGAGAATCGTCAAAATGTAAATGTAACTAATTTATAAGTTTAAAAATGTTTTCATTACTTTGTATATGACTTAAAATAATAAATATTATCGGTTCGTCTACATTATTAATATCATTTTCATATCATATTCAATAATATTAAATATACGTCATGAGTCCGTATAACATCATCATCATCATCAGCCCGTGTAAGGTCCACTGCTGAACATGGGCCTCCTCCCGAGGGAGGGTCTTTGCCATAGTCACCACGCTTGGCAGGCGGATTGGTGACCGCAGTGCTGTGTTACACAGGGGAAACCCTGCTGCCCGTTCCCTGGTTCGTTTGTTACAGATGATGTTATAACAATCGGGACCAACGGCTTAACGTGCTTTCCGAGGCACGGAGGGTAGTCCCACAACCAACCAGAAAAAATTGTTTTAAAAGTGCACATTATTCTGGCTTACTCTACTTGCTTGTCTGTTTCTTCAACTATATTTTGATATAAACATAAGAAGATTACTCCGCATGAGGCCCGAACGCGGACAAATGAGCGGATAACTTGTAAGTAAAAAAACACAAAAATTATAAAAATATTACAAACGCATTGAGGAACTGTGTCGTTCCATTGCCTTCCATTGCAGTAGATGACTGAAGACCCTATGAGGTTGTGTTTCGGGAAACAGAAGAAAACAATCCAGGCTCCGTTATGAGATGACATCGCCATTGCATTGCTGACGTCCGGCAGTGCTGGACAACCAGATCCTGAAAAAGAACAGAAAATGTATTTTTAAAGTAACTGCGAGCATGTAAGTATGAAGAGACTGATGAATGTGGCGGAAGCAAAAGAGGTGTGCCAGAATCATGACAGGTGGCGTTACTTTGTCTCTGCCTACCCCTATCGGTGAAAGGCGTGACGATATGTATATATGTATATCATCATCATCATTATCAGCCATCAGGGTATTTGCCATAGTCACCACGCTTGGCAGGCGGGTTGGTGACCGCAGTATTATGTTGTACGCTGCTGCCCGTTGCTTAATTTACGATTACTATAGATGATGTTATAATAATCGGGACCAACGGCTTAACGTACTTTCCGAGGCACGGAGGGTAGTCCTTGAACCAACCAGACCCGGATAGAAATGTTAGAATTTACACAATGATTTTCTGTCTGGTATGGGAATCGAACCCGTGACCTCCGAGATTTAAAGCGAGGCAAATACCGCTACGCTATTTTTTATCGCCCAATAATTTCGAGTAGGTAATTTACGAGTTATGTTTGCAATTTTGCATGTGGATGTAGCAAATTTTGCCCTTATTGCAGTGTACTTACGTCATTAATTTAATAATAGATAATTATGCACGAGCTTTTAATACACCAGGGACAAATTTGTTTCATTTGACAATACGTAGATAAATGTCCTCCCGCGCTCGATTTTCAGAGGTATCAGCATACCTCTGAAAATGCGGCAACTCAATACTGTAGAGTGTATTTTTTTTTTCGGTTTGACTTACGTAGGTAGCCACGAGGCTTTTGCTACTTCACCGGGCATACTGTAGTGTGTGACACTGTATGTACCGACGGTATGCCATCCTAATGTCCACCTTATTTATTGAAGTGTGTCATGTTATTTTAACAATTAACTGCGCAAACTGGCACATTAATTCGATGATAAACAAATTTAATAAAACTTTCGACGATATCGATCGCACATAACGTGTCCGGCTCGGGTACGCAGATTGCGGCGTAGTATTTTTGCCGCATTTGTCTAGCACAAGGCGGTATCTAGTCAATTGTAAAAAAGTTGGTCGAGGTGTATAAAAATAACTGTCTATGATACCGAGTCCGCTATAGTTTTAGTATTTACTTAGAGGTATATATATCACATTTTTTATCAGAATTATTTTAGTAATATTTCAAAAGTTAAGGGGGGGACGCTCTAATTTCAACTTTGTATTAGGTTATCTCGAGACTGGGGGGTTCGATCTACATAGTTCCAAGACCTTTCCAATGATACCCTACACAATGGGGGCTAGACGAATTCAATTTTTTTAATTCACTTTTCGTTGTATGGGGAGAAAAAAATATGTTTCCATAATTTTATAAATCAAGTTTTGGATCTTCAACATACATCTCTCCACCAATTTTCATGACAATTGGTGCAGTAACGGCGGAGTAAGAGCCCGGACGGACAGACGGACAGACAGACAGCGGGAAGCGACTTTGTTTTATACTATGTAGCGACAAGTCAAACTTAACATTTTAGCTTCAGTTTAAAAATAATAAACCCCTTGTTTATCGGATGTTCATTTCCGTAGCCACAGATAATCGTCATTGTTCGTAATTGATCATATTATTATTCCAGTAAGTTCATCAAAACATGATACAATACAACTGGCCACTTGGAAATGAAGCCACAGATGACCTGAACTGAATTAAAATCCTACTAATATTATAAACGCGAAAGTTTGTAAGTATGGATGGATGGATGGATGTTTGTAACTCTTTCACGCCAAAACTACTGAACGGAATTGGCTGAAATTTTGCACCGGGATAGGTTATATGCTGGATTAACATATAGACTACAAAACATCACGCTCCGACCAACTGGAGCAGAGCAACACGGGTAAAACCGCAGGGCGCAGCTAGTGAACTAAGCATACCTACTAGCTAGCTAGTGAACATTTAGACCAAACAAAAAGTACCTAAAGATGATACGCTGCGAGCAACGCACTGACGCCGGTAAAATTGTGCCTTGGCGTGTACATACACAGCTTACGCACACACGCGTAATAAACTATGCCTTATATTGTCAGTCGATCTTTCGCAGGTGCTTGATGTCAAAGGCAAAGTCCATAATTTCTAAATTCACATAGACACAATTATATTTAATTTAATTATATTATTATTAATAATATCGACAAATTCTTTTCTTTTCCTACTACCAGTTCAAAACGTGGCAACGGAGAAGAACTGGCAAGAAACTCAGAGGAATCCTTTTTTAAATAATCATTTTATCGTTACTTTTACAATATTGGTGAGCAGCAGTGTCATTCCAGAGCAATTTAATCCCAAGCATTTTGTCATTTACATAGGTAGTCATTTTTTTATAATATGCCATTTTATATAATTAATTAATTGACAATGGCTTTAAATTTATTAACAGATAGTTCTCTAACATAGGGTACTGCGGTAGCATATTAGGATGTGCGAGCAATACAAACACCCCAAAAATGCTTAATGTAATGAACCCACGATCCCTTCTGCCATTGACTGCAATAAATCGAGGTTCAAGCACATAGTTTGCTAAGTTTGTAGTATTTAAAATGGCCGGAACACAGCTCACCTTAATGCCCAGTTAAGAAGCTAAATCTTCGTATGCAATTGAACATGCAATTTCATAAAGAACGCAACTCTTACGGATTGTCTATTGGAGTTGTGCCCTTTTCGAAATTGGTAATTCAATTACACATTTCAGCAAATAATAAAATTTTACTTACGAACACAGACAGGTATCGCCACGTCCCACTCTCCATTCCTACATGTAGCATATCTATTGCCCACTAAAGTATAGCGAGCTAGGCAGGAAAACTTAGCCAGTCTAGTTCGTTGCCTAAACCTAACTCTGCCATGCTCTATCGTGGGATTCTGACATATCCTCACTTTCGGGTATCCGTAATATTCTGAAACAAATTAATACAATATTTTCAAAGATTGCCAATAATATAAAATATAGGCGGGTTTGTTACCGCATTATGTTGTACCACACAAGGAAACACTGCTGCCCGTTCCTTAATATATGATTATTACAGATGATGTTATAACAATCGGGACCAACCAACTTAACGTGCTTTCCGATGCACGGAGGGACCAACCAGACCCGGAAAGAAATCTTAGAATTTGCACAAAGATGGAAATCTTTGTGTCCGGCGAGGGGCTCGAACCCATGACCTTCGGGGTTAAAGCGAGCATGTGCAAGAAATTTACAATCTTATGCAGACAGCAATCTCTTCCAGTCAACATTTGGATGGAATGAAGATGAATACCTACCATAAATCAAGTAGATGATAGTAAAAAAGAAGCATCTAAAATGCCAATCTATCTTCAAATAAAAGGAAAAGTTCCCAATGACATATATAGTCGCATGCACAGCCGTAGCCTTTAATGAAAGAAACGTGAAATTTGGACAATTGATATTTCAAAATGGACTCTCAGGATGCAATTAAATTATAACCCTAAAGTAATATAATTATGGTGTATAGGTGTTAATAGTTTGGGTGGATCAATCTTAAAATTACCAGCCAATTTTTATAAAACTAGAGGTTCATGCTCTTAAGCACAATGATTGAAAAGGTGTTTTTTTTGGAATTCACCCTTAACGGTGCATAATACCCCTATTTTGCACTGTTAATTAAGGGTGGTTGCATGTATATTTGGAAAATATTTAAAATTTGCTGCATTTTGTATTACATTTTTATCCGAGCTCTCAATCCTAAACGCGAAAGTTTGTAAGTATGGATGGATGTTTTTTACTCTTTCACGCAAAACCGACTAAATGGATTTGGCTGAAAGTTTGCACGCGGATAGTTTATAAGCTGTACTAACATATAGGCTACAAAATATCACGCTCCGACCCACTGGAGCAGAGTGACGCGGGTAAAACCGCAGAGCGCAGCTATCGTATAATTTTATGTGATGCGCAGTTTTTCCGACACTTATTTATACGCGGGCCTTTGCTTGGAACTTGGTTTATACAATCACGTCGAAAGGTTTTTCGACGTGATTGTATAAACGCAGAATCATTACGATAATTTGCGATCAATGACTTCCAGCACTATTTTGTCTGATTTACAAAATTCGCAGGTCTTGCACATTATTAGCAACTATCAGTTATTGTTCATATTAGTCACGTTTTGTTAATTTCCAAGCCAACACCCACACATTCCGGCGGGAAACTGCGATAATGAGCTTGTGATACATTTAACACCGAAATGTTATATTTTAAAAACATTATAACATATAACTCATCAGACCATGCCGTGTGGTGTCCGGCTTAGAACCCAATATCTTCTTATGAATTAAACGATAACTATTCAGCACTTAAGTAGGGGAAAGTAGCATAAGATTCCCTTTAAGCGGGAATTGCTATAAAATGCATGTTTTTATTAAATTTATCTATCATAATTCCCTCAAGCATTAGTAAATGTATCTATCTATCTTACCTCATACTCAAAATTAGAACTTAATTGAGGTTGCATTAAAATATTTCTGTTTTTAAAAAGCTTACAAAGTAATCATCTTGTACACCTCTATGGGTAAGACGATCCCCTAGGTAGAGGTGAGATGATCCCTATGATCTTTCCCCCATTACGATAAAAAAATATTTTAATGAAGAATAAAGTCATAAAAATAAAAAATACGCATTAATCTTTATTTAAAATAAGTCATACATCTTAAGGAGCAAGTTGGAAGCGGGTGACATGAGGCAGCAGCAGACGACGTGTCGCGGCGACACTACTGGTTTGTATATATTTCTATGAAATAACCTCCGTAGTTAGCGACACTTGACGTAATTTCATAGAAATACATAGAAACCAGTAGTGTCGCTGCGACACGTCGTCGCCCGCTACCAACTTGTACCATTACTCATTTTAAGTTTTGAGTGAAGTTAAGTAATAAAAATAACAAAATCAAAATTCTACAACAATAGTTCAATAATAATTCAATTAAAGTTAGGAGGTAATTCATTTGTAACAGTTACATGCATCATAATATGAGATCATTCTAAATATATTATTTCTTTCAACTTACAAATGAAATATTTTATCGTAGGTATTTTTACTGTTCTATTTAACTTCTTCAAAACACCACTTTTTTTTTTTGTTGTCCGGGGGGAAATGCATTGACGCATTCCCACCGCCTCTGCAGCGTATTCGCGCGCTGGCGGCGGGATATGTGGGACTCGCCCTCTCCATAGCGTGGTATGCTTAACCCATACCACGAGGAGAGGACCCTACGCCACTAAAACCTCCCGGACACTCCTTCGATCCGCCGTTGGCGGGGGCCGGGTACGCATGAGCAATCCGGCCCCTCTTCAAAACACCCTACTAATATTATAAAAGCTATGTAACTTTGTAGGAACGTCATGGGTTGTAGATCCGTTTGTGAATTTTTTTTTGTATGTTTTTCTGTGGATTTACCTACTTATTCAATAAACTACTTTCTTATTTCTTCCTTTCATCCATTTATAAGAAATCTAGTAGTAGAAAGTCTATCCATCGATAAAGGACAACATAGCATATAAATTATATGTCGTGGACTTAACATGACGAGTATTATTTAGGTCAAAACACTACGGGTTGTCCACACCCCAGCTTATTACTAACAGTTCGAGCTCTTTACTAAACTTCTATAACTAATATATAAAGCTGAAGAGTTTGTTGTTTACTTGAACGCGCTAATCTCGGGAACTAATGGTCCGATTTGAAAAAAATCTTTTAGTGTTAGATAGCCCATAATTTTATTATGATGTGGTCACGGTTACGGGAGCTACGGGGATGAAACTGCGAGGGGGTAGTTAGTACTTTTATATTATGGTCACTTTTTGTCAACAATTTGCCTACGGTATTTTTTAAAACGTAGGTATTTTATTTGTAAACTGAATACAACGTTTTTATACGGGTAAATTGTAGAATTTGCAAATGATGAATGATTTTTGACGGTCGGATCGGTTCAATAGATCCAGGGATTACCCCCTACAAAGTCACAAACTTTACCTCTTTAAATACCTATTAGTATAGATAGAGGGAATATAGAACCCACCATATTTTGAACTTTATGTACTTGTAATAAAGATCAAATCCAATCAATTCTAAACATACTACGGCCCGTTAAAGGGTTAACAACGTGTAAAATATCACGGTGTATAGTCTAACAATCGAAGTCCACTAATACTAATTAGACTAACACCCCCACACAGAGACCACTTTATCCGACCCGACGAAGATGAGTGCTGATAACACGACGCGTCCGCCCGACCCTTAGTTTGCAAAAAACTTTCCGATACCCTCGTAGACCCGAAGTCCGAGAGGCCCGCGGACTGTAACGTAGAGTGACAGTAGCACAAAGTTTTACCCTTAAAATAAAAGCCTCCTGGGGTGCAAGAGAAGAGCCTCCCCGAGCGGCGTTTAGACAACAATAAAACGCCCGGCGCGCCCTGGTTAACAGGTGGCACTCGGTAACGCAGAGTCCAGCTGGCCAATCTTCTCACCACGATGATCCCTCAAGGGTCCTCCAAGGACCACAGCCTCCTAACAACTAAAAGTCGTAATGTCATAATCCCTCAATGTCTCCGTCAGCGACCGCCCTGAGCTGAGGTCCAAATCTCTTACGCTGTCTTGCGTATGTTGCTCAGTTTGTAATTTATAAACCGTGGCTAACTACTATGTGTTCATTATAAAGAACAAATCGATACTAATAATAATTGGACTTCCTGTATGTTTTAGATATTTATGAGGATAATTAGTGATCCTTGAGGAAATATATAATGTAAACTACAAAATATTTTAAAGTGACATTCCAATAACAACTAGGGAAATATGGGGCTTTAAATATTTAGTACTAGCCTACCGCGCGTGGTATCAAGCACGTAACTCTCGTTCTCGTGAGAACTTCATAATTAAATATGGCCTATGTCATCCGGTGATAGTGTAGCTTTCCAACGATGAAAGAATTTTTCAAATCGGTCCAGTAGTTTCGGAGCCTATTCAATACAAACAAACAATCAAATCTTTCCTCTTTATAATATTAGTATAGATATATTAATACGCGAAGCAAAAACTTTGTAGGTACCTGCCAATTTTTACGAAAATTGTGTGCACGGAGGTGTATGAAATTTCGCACACTTATACTTTATATAGAGTTCGAGATTCGTAATATATATAATTATATATATATTTTTTTCTTTTTTGTTGGTTTTTGTTTTAAAGATTACTAGCACAGTTTTAGTAGACTGCTACTAGTATTCTTGTTAACCCCTCTTGCTAAGCTAAAATGCTTGTGTTAAGTGGGTTCACGTCGATAGTGATCGAATAGTGGTGGGGATCGAACCGGTGACCACCAGATCACAAGTCCGACGTCTTAGCCATTGGGCTACGGCCGCTTTTTAAATATGATCGAATTTCGACCACTGGGCGACCATTAGTTAACATTAATTTACCAAAGTTAAATAAATGTTGGTCCAATATTGATTATAATGGATCTGGGACGTGATATGTGTGCCTCATGAGAAAGCTCAAAGTCACACATCTATGAAAAGAGCTATGCTCGGTGTTTCCCTGCGTGGTCGAATCAGAAATGAAGAGATCCGCAGGAGAATCGTTCCCGCTGGACATCGATGGGGGAGCAGGATGGTTTAGCAGTGGATGACAACAGGCTAATGATGATGATGATTGATTATAAACGTTATGCGTATCCGCAGCCCAACGGTATATTCCCATAAGGTAAGTACGAGTTTGATGCCTGGGCCAGCAAATATATTGAGCAGCTAATATAATATACTAGATGAAGCTTTCATTTAAAATTAGGATGAAGACGTAGGTACCTACTAAGACCTACTCAGGAGGCCATGTGCGGAAACCCTTTTGCCTAACTAACTGACTAATAATATACTACGTTCCCCGGTTTCACCGCGTAGCACCCGTTCCCGTGGGAACTTCACAATAAAGTAAAGCCTTCCTCGATAAGTAGGCTATCTAACACTGAATGAATTTTTCAAATTGGACATGTAGTCCCTAAGATTAGACCGTTCTCCATCATAATAAAAAAATCAACTTACGTGCATTCACTATATTTAAAACAATCAACAACAGCAAGCACTTTAAAAACATTTTCACTTTAATACTTATTAAATACTTAATATATTTATAGAACTGAATAAAAAACTTTTATTTTTTAATATATATTTTTAACGTATATTTGTCATTTGAGACGAGACCGTTTCATGTTACGAACACATTTTAAATGATCATTTATGTTAAGTAGAGTCCTGGTTAATAATAGATTAGATTAAATAAATGATAGAGAGGTCCCATTGTTCTGATTCTGCCTATACAGGATTTGCATTCCAGAAGACTAATAAGTAAAATATGCATCATTAGTCATATCTCATTAAGACCAGTTTTTCCTTACTTATTTGTGTTTTTACGTATTTATAATCTGATCATTAGAATTTATTTTACAATAATCTATTTTTTTATATTGATGGACTTCATTCTGGAGGCTAATCGCGTAACGATATGATAATGACTTCCATATAAATATCTTCATTTCTGAAGTGCCCCGAGGCTTTTGCTTCTTCAACGGGCATAAAAAGGCGAGCAGAGCTCCAGCCTAGATAAATGGTTTAAAAACTACAAACTAAGCAACCTGCGCAAGAGGGCGTCCACAGTGGACTTGGACCTCGGCTCAGGGCGGTCGCTGACGGGGAGATTGAGGGATTATGGCTTTAAGTTTTTTTAGGGGAGTTTTAAGCAACAGTCGCTTTACTTTGCAGTTCGCAGGCCTCTCGGACTTTGGGTCTATGACGGGACCAGAAGGTTCTTTGCAAACTAAGGGTAGGGAGGGCGAGACGCATTTACTATGTTATTGTTATATTGTATTAATTATTTATACTACATTAACTTAAGCGGAAACATTTTTATCGAAGTCTTAGTAGGTACCTACCTCCTATCGTTACATGATTTTCCTCCCGAAAATCACCTTGAATCAATAGGTACATATTTCCCCGCTCGTAGTGAATGCGCGTATGAAGTTCCTACAAGTACTCCCGTATTTGTTTGTAGGAACTTAATCATTGAATGTAGTCAATATAGCTCATGGATAATGTAGCTTACTAATGGTGAAAGAATTTTTGAAATAGGTCCCGTAGTTTCAGAGCCTATTCAATGTTAACAAACAATACAATCTTTCCTCTTTATAATGTGTAAAAGGAGAAATAGATTAGTAAAAGTAATCACCAAAACTAATACAATTACTTAGTACCTAATTAAAGTACCTACCTGACTTTCTATTAAAAATACATAGGTATGTAAAAATAAATTTATAAACTATATAGGTAAATACTCAGTTTGTTACTTTAGCTAATAGCAATTAAGTAGGTAGGTAGTTATGTACGTTGTTTAAGAATCCTAATTAGGATTAGGTACTTAGCTAGAAACTTATAATGATCATCATCTGCAGCCCGTATAACGATCGCTGCTGAACATGGACCTCATCCTGAGGGAGGATTTTTGCCATAGTCACCACGCTGCGATGTCAAGCGTCAAGCGCGTTGGTGACTGCAGTAGGTATTAAGTTTGTCCTAAGTGTCCTAACACACACAGGGCAACGCTGACATTAGGGAAAAACAGCCTAACGTACCTACTGTCCGTGGTACGGAGCGATGGAAGGTGAAAGCGGACATTCTGTAAGTTTAATGATCTCTACCCGGGACACCGGATGGTATGCATTGACGATTTTATCTGTATCACAGAGGAAACGGACTTTTCACCGATATTCCTCCGAATACTATCATCATCCACTGGTATTTTAAATAAACAGATTATCTAACTGAAGTTAAATATTATCTTATCACCAAAAAACCCATAAACAATATGTAATGAATCATTTGTGCTTTTTTTCCGTAGAATAATTTTATGGTGATTGTAAATTAAATGTTAGTCATTTTGTTTTCGATGCAATAGTTAAAGGAACAGATAAGTTTTTTTTTGTTACATGTGTTGGTGGTTAACATTATAATTACCTACCTATAACAATAGGTAGGTACTTTTGTTGAATTTGTTTCCTTATATTTTTATTAGTTTTAAGTATACGTCGTGATTTTTAATTGTTGCTAAATAATTCACAGAGAAATGATTTTTTTTGTAATAAAATCGATCTATGTTCATGTACGTATACACTTTAGCAGATTCAAATGACTTTGAACCTGTGTTAAACTCCTTGCCATGCATGTTAAGCCGTTGGTCCTAATTGCTTTAATACCAGGAAAGACAGCAGCATTTCCTTGTGTGCTATTGTATGTATAGAGTAAGTGCACCAATTACGGACTGGTTCCGTAATATGGACTACCCGCATTACTCAAAAACCTTCCGTCGTATTAAGCCATCCTTCGCCGCACGCTAAGCTCCATGCCTCCTCCGGCTCGCTAGCAACTTGCAGGTCGACAGAGAGCGCGCATGTATTCACGGCACCCATTTTTCGTTTTTATCAACGCGCGATTTAATTTTTTACCTAACTTCGTAAGCTCACAATTTCGGCAAAAATTACTGTTTGGGAAGGTGGATTAGACTAGGGGAAAGATGAGTTATTATCATTATTCATATTAAATTGCAATATTCAATAGTTATTATAATTGTCTTAGCAACAATATTAACCTAGAAATGTATGTGTATTATAATATGGACCACCGGCATGTTTCGAATATAAGACTGTGCTGGTTTAGAAGATATTGTTGATTTCTGTGTGCGAATTGTGTACCAACGAGTAGTTTAATGTTAATAATTGACTGGTTTACTTTTAGGCGCCACATCCATTTTTATTAATAATTTTGAACCCAATTTACACTAAGGTCCATATTTGAAACCATGTGGTCCATATTGTGTACACTTTTTGCAAAGGTACAAAAAATACTTATTTTAGAAAAAGTTGATTATTTCTAAGATGTTAATGTTTCTTAAGAATTGTCATAATCATGATCGATGATATGACATTCATACCACGAGGTTTCCCTTATAAATTCACACCGGGTGCTCCTCCAAACACCACTAATGGGGACACTCGGAACAGAAGAAGCCCGACATTCAGTCTCTACCACTTGGTGGTGCCCCCACAGACCAGATTGTTGTGGCCCGTTACTTGATTACCATCATCATCAGTCCGTATAATGTCCAATGTTAAACATGGGGAGGGTTATGCCATATATACCTCGATTGGTAGTGGGGTTAGTGATGTTATGTTGAACCTAACACACAGGAACACGCTGCTGCCCATTCCCTGGTATACGATTGCTATAGAATATGTTATAACAATTTGGGCCCTCAATCAAGTAGATCCGGAAAGAAATTTTAGACTTATTATTCGGTGTGAAACCAACAAACTGAAACTTAACCTGAGATTTATACTGCTGTGCTACGGAGGTTGTCTGTATCTATTCGCCTGCCACAAATGCCTCCTGCGTAGGTAATGGCTATTACAAGTTTCTTTTTTGGAGGAAGACATATATTGTGCCGTTGCTACAGACACGAAAAACTACGTAAAACTGTGCAAAAGCACGCACTAGACACTTATCCGACGAATTAAAATTAGAAAGCTTATTTAGTATTGGACAGACAACACAGATGGCTTAAAAGACAGAAGTTATTAGTACCACAAAAACGAACCTTGGTTAAACGTCAGTCAATGTCACTAAAACAAAACTTTGTTAAACTCCGTAAAAGATAGCTTGATCTCTGCGACAGCTGTCAGTAAAATCACGCCTATGAAGTTTTGAATTTAGTAGTTCGGACAGACAGTACCTGCACTTGTCATATTTTATGGGCATGCCTACCTCATTAGTGATGGGCGATGAATCATCGTGGCTATCGACTATAAACTATCGATATTTTTCTATAAAACTTCATTAAAAATTACTTAATTCATCATGTAATTTTATTATTTATTTTAGGGATGGACACCCACTTTTGTTAGATTTTTAAGTTTTTAGTTTAGTTTTATACTTAGTTTAATTTAATTTGATTATTGTTTTTTTAAGTTATTAAATAAAAATACTATTTTTGGATTTATTTTAGTATAATAACATTATTTACATATGTAAAAATTCATAATAAATTTACAAGATTGCTCTAGCGATTCAGATACTGATTCTGATATGGATTTGAGGTGTACTCCTTTAAGATAATAAATGTATTATATTTTAAAATATTTGTTTAATTGAGTAACGTTTGAAATTAAATTAAACCCAATTATATGTTACATTATTATCAATAATAGTAAGAAAAGTCGATAAGTACTATGGACATTTGTTTAAATCTTAACAACCCTAGGAATGTCACAATGACATGTCGCAGAGATCAAGCTATCTTTTACGGAATAAAAAACAAATAAAACATGCTATTTTTACGTTAGTAAATTAATAAAATACTTACGTAGTTGGTATGAAGTCACTTTGCAGATTTTGTTTGACTGCTTGCGATGAAGATACATATCAATTATCTAAAGATAGTGAGATCTATGCTAAAATTCGAGTGTTTTTAACTGTGCAAGTAAGGCAAATTATTGTTATTTTAAGTTTTAAAAACTAAAACATATCTAAATATTAACGTTTAAATTAATGAATAAATTATCATTCATGGCTATACAAAACAGGAAATAATAATAACACTGCACCTATATAATAAAAATACCTATGTGAATCAAAATTACTTTTTCGCACACTCGAGGAATACGCATGCCCCATGTGGGGTCAGTCTTATAATGATTTATTATATTTTTTTAAAATACTTACAATGGTGATTAAGTAACTAATGATTTCAAATTGTGTCGTTTTATACAATACCTACCTTAAATTTGCTGATTAACAACAATACTTAAATATTAATTTCAAAACTAGTGGCCCGTCCCGGCTCCGCACTTTTCGCGTAAAAATATAGCCTATATTACTCAGGGATAATGTACTATTGGTGAAAGAATTTTATCAAAATCCATTCTGTAATTTTTGAGTTAATTCAAAACAAACATACAAAAATACAAACTTTTCCTCTTTATAATATTAGTATAGATGATTCGGGTCTGTAACATTACTTCGGTCATTCTTGGTCATGTTTGTTTATAAAATGTTGCTTCACAATTAGAATTATTCAAACAAACATTCAGTCAACTTTCCATTATTCAAACATTTATATAATTGAAGTCGAAGTAATATTATGGAACCAAACAATTCACCCTATAATAATAATATATTTATTTCAGATATCATTCAACAAATATTTACCAGATCATCTATGTAAAAACTGCATAGACTTTATTGCAAAAATAGAAGAATTCTGTTCACAAGTTAAACAAAATGAAGAAAAGCTTCAGCAATGTTTACTTAACAACTCTTTACAAGATTTTTATTTACAAATATCAAAGCAATTACATATTAAAACTGCAAATAGTGAAAATACATTGATTACAGCAAAATATATAGATGGCAAACAAATTAATGATAAAATAGAAGATATTGTAAAACTTGAATTAAATTGTAATGAAAATGATGAAAGAGATTTTAGTTCTGATGATGAAATAGCACTATCATCATTAAAACAAGAACAATATCATAACAATATATCAGAAAACAACATTAAGAGTGAACCAGAAACAAAATGTAGTAAAAACAAAAATGCAAAGAACAATCTAGAACATCAACCAAAAAGTAATGTTACTATAGAAAACTCCATTCTAGATAGTCCTTTCCGTTGTCTCACCTGTGATATTCTATGTTCAAGTCAACCGGAATTACATAAACATTATAACAATAAACATTTAAATAAACATAAGAAATTGGAGTTGAAATTCCAGAAATGTGTTTCCAATGGAAATGTTACGTATAAATGTGAAATTTGTGATAAAACATGTAAGACATATAAACTTATAAACGATCATATGCGCAATCATAACAAAGAGAGGCCTTTTATTTGTAAACTATGTGGTAAGTTGATTGAAAAGTAATATTATTCAGACCTTTATTTAATAAAAGCAGTAGAATGGGCATAAAAACTCAAAAATCTATTAAGTCCGTAAGTTATATTACTAATAAATATTGGTCACATATGTTGTTATTTATCAAATCAATAAAAATTGACAAAGATACAGAGCAAAATCAAACTATAAAGATCAGGAGAGGGGGGCTTGTGACATCACTATTAGGGAAAATTGTACCTAGAATCACTTCTTGCCATCAAACGAAATTTCAATGCGCTGTATCTTTTCTATATTTTGTTTAAGGAATGAAAAAAAAAAGGTGTCCAATATTTTTTGGCAATCTAACTGACGGACTAAATACTTTTTTTTAGTTTTCATGCTCATTCTGTGTATCTGCTGATTAAAAACATATCTATATTAATTAATATATAAAGCCCAAGAATTTGTTTGATTGCTTAATTGACTGATTTGAATAATCTCATGCAGGTGAAACTGCACATGAGAAGCTATTAAAAAATATATCTGACTCATAAGAAATAATAAAATAAAACAAACATTGTATTTGTATGTAGTGCAGTTAATTTAATATCATGCTGGATAATTAAGTAGTCTGTAGTGGACGTGGATATCAATCAAAGCGGTACAATTTTAAGGCAAATCATTACATTTATAATATGCCGACGTTGCGACATGGGTTACACCAGTCATGGTCATGGATAGACTCTAAAACATTAATTTACTAGTCATTATGGCAATCTCCAAAGTAAGAATTTAATTGATAGCATGATGGCTGACAAGATAGAATGGAAGACAAAAACGTGTTGTGCTACACCAAATAAATTAGGTTAAGCGTAGGGAGATGAATCATTTCTATTAGCTTTGATAAAATTAATTGAAAGCCACTTTCTTTACAGGTAGAACTTATAAAACAGTTACTGAGATTATTCGTCATGGTCGCGTACACAGCGGCATTAGACTGCATTGTTCATTTAGATGTGGATATAGCACTGCATATTCCGGAGCTTTGAAACTGCATGAGAACAGACATCGGAATGAATATAAGCCTAAGGTATTATAGTATAACTAGCTTCCCGCGCCTGGTTACACTCGCGTTTCCTGTAAGAACTTCAAAATAAAATATAGCCTATATAGAGTCTTTATCTGGCTATATAACACGTACTGAGTCTTTTTCAAATCTGTAGCATTTTAAAGGGGAAAGAATTATCGAAATCCATTCAGTAGTTTTTGAGTTTATTCGAAACAAACATACTAAAATACACACTTTTCCTCTTTATAATATTAATATAGATTACTCCAAGGTTTAAAAAATTTAAGGTTTAGTAAATTTCAAGCACCTTTTAGTTCCACCTGGGTCAAGTGACGACTCTTTAAATTAGTTGAGATTATTATATTAGCTTTTATTTCCACTTAACAACATTTTCAAGCAATTATAATATGTCTTGTTATGTGGCCCCTCTATGGGTAAAAATATGCATCCATCTATCTACTACAATGTTTATAAAATCAGCAGCCCATCTTTTCTTTGGTTTTCCCACACTTCTTTTGCCTATTGGGCCGTGCCATTTAGCTGTTTGGTATCTCCATCTTGTATCTTGGTATCTTAACAGGTGGCCTGCCCAGTTCAACTTCTGTTTCAAACTAAAGTACAGAGCATCTGTTAACTTGGTTTTCATGCGGATATCAATATTCCTTGTTTTATCAATTTTTCTTAGTTTTAAGCAAGTTAAGATTTTGTTTAACTTGTTAACTTATTTGGTGAAGATCTATGTCTGGCTAGCCTATGATAAGCTTGGAAGGATGCATGAGTCCATTATTGTCTTTTTTATTTTAAGTCTATTGTCTTAATATTAGTTGAGATAGTATATTATTATATTAAATATTATTTCAGTATACTTGTGAGAAGTGCGGCAAAGGTTTCCAAGTGAAGACTTGGTATGAGCAGCATCAGAACATCCACACCGGTCTAAAGCCATTCTCCTGTGATTTGTGCCCGCAGACCTTCTACATGGACAGGTATGATTTATATAAATTTAATGTTATAAATAAATACATAACAAACATTTATAACAGGTACTTGCAAATAGTCAAAACAATAATTTAGTATTAATCCTACTGATATAATAAATGCGCAAGTTTGTATGTATGTATGTTTGTTAGTCTTTACGCAAGAACTACCGAATGGATTTGGCTGAAGGTTTGCACGTGGATAGTTTATAAGCTGGATTTACATCATCATCATCATCAGTCCGTATTACGTCCACTGCTGAACATGGGCCTTCTCCCGAGGGAGGGTATTGCCATAGTCACCACGCTTAGCAGGCGGGTTGGTGACCGCAGTATTTATATTTTGTAACATACAAGGAAACGCTGCTGCCCGTTCCTTGATATAATATTATTATAGATGATGTTATAACGATGGGACCAACGGCTTAACGTGCTTACCGAGGCACGGAATTACATATTATAGTCTACAAAATATCACGCTCCGACCCACTGGAGCAGAGTGATGCGGGTAAAACCGCGGTGCGCAGCTAGTTTTAATTAAAAATGAATATAATATCCCCATATTAATATTTACAGATACCTACAGTCACACAAAAGCGCGGCTCACCCACAACTTATAACTGTCGGTCGGTTTATCTGTGTGCATTGCGATAAGAAATGTGACAGCGTTAAGAGTTTAGCTGTTCATTTAGAGGTAAGTCAATTTAGGTATACTCCGCTGTGTAAGGATGAATTACATATTTTATGGTGGATGATCTTAATTAAAGTTAGTTACCTAATTAGTTACAGAAATCATCAGCCCGTATAACGTCCACTGCTGAACATGGGCCTCCTCCCGAGGGAGGGTTTTTGCCATAGTAACCACGCTTGGCGGGCGGGTTGGTGATCGCAGTAATCCTACTAATATTATAAATGCGAAAGTTTGTATGTTTATGAGGATGTATGTATGTTTGTTACTGTTTTTTTAAAACTACTGAATGTATTTAGAACTTGAAGTTTGCACGCGTGTAGTTTATAAGCTGGATAAACATATAGGCTACAAAATATCACGCTCCGACCCATTGGAGCAGAGAGCGGGTAAAACCACGGGGTGTAGCTAGTATGTAATAACATACACAGGGTAACGCTGCGTCCCGTTCCCTTGTCATCATTTTCATTTTTTCATAATTTCAGCCGTAGGACGTCCACTGCTGGACATAGGCCTCCCTTATAGATCTCCAGTTGTTGCGGTTAAAAGCGGCCTGCATCCACCGTGATCCCGCGGCCTTAACCAGATCATCCGTTCATTTAGTAGGTATGGACGTCCTACGACTCGAAATAATCGTTCCCTTGTATACAATTGCTATAGATGATTTTATAACAATCGGGACCAACGGCTTAACGTGCTTTTGGAAGCACATTGGGTACCCCCTTCACCAACCAGACCCTGAACAAAGCTAAGATTTTACACAAAAATTTCTTGTCTGTCTTTCCTTGAAGGAAGTCCAAGTTTAGCAGTGGACGTTATACTGGCTGATGATTATGATAACCATCCGATACCCTCGTAGACCCGAAGTCCGAGAGGCCCGCGAACTGTAAAGTAGAGGGACAGTTGCACAAAACTCCCCTAAAGAAACTAAAAGCCATAATCCCTCAATCTCCCCGTCAGCGACCGCCCTGAGCCGAGGTCCAAGTCCCACAGCGGACGCGCCCTTGCGCAGGTTGCTTAGTTTGTAGTGTCTAAACCATTTATCTAGGCTGGAGCTCTGCTCGCCTTTATGCCCGGTGAAGTAGCAAAAGCCTCAGGGCAGACTACATATGTCCGTCCAATATAAATATATAAAAGACTAGCGACCCGCCCCGGCTTCGCACGGGTACAATACTGATACTTATACTACAGAATGTCTTTTAACCTCTATGAAACGGGCGAGATATGGTCAAAACAAACAGAAACAAATTAATATAGGTACCTACTAAAACTCAGTGAAATAAGTAGGTGGGTATACTTTTATCGTATGAAATACCTATACTCTTCAGGACTAACAATACAACAAACACTAAATGTTTGCCCAAAAATTTGCCCTATAATTCTTAAGGATCGAGCGCGTATAATCGCATTCGGCCTACCTCACTCGCTGCGCTGAGAAAACACGCGCTGTTATTTTGCGATAACTTCTAAGTTATTCATTTAAAGTATTGTAGGGGTAAAATAATCTGCATGCAATGCTTAAGAATATTAACTCATTTAAAATGATAAGGATAAATACTGAATCCGTCTGATTAGCTTTACAATTACCGCATTAGAAATTATCATTTTTCTAAAGGATATACTGGATATAGCAAGTTAACCTTGAAAGATAGACATATGCTATCGCAGACTTTTGTGTAGATATAAAAGAGAAGAATATTTCCGCCATACATTGTTTTGTTATATCTCATAGGGTTTAGGCAGCGTTTTCGTTGAAAGCTCCCAAATGGCTTAATTTTTTCCGACACCTCTGACAAATATCAATATATATATATTAGTCAAATGTACACATAAACTAAACAAATCATATACGTAAACCTTCCGGAAGAATCGTTCTATCGATTGGTAACAACCGCATAAAAATCCATGTAGTCGTTTTTGAGTTTATCGCGAACAGACAGACGCGGCCGGGGACTTTGTGTTATAATATGTAGTGACGTAGTGATAGCGGTCGCCCGCGGCTCCGTGCGGATGTCGGTTACCGCTGCAAAAAGCCTACCCAGGAAAGATACGGTCAGCAAAATGATTCCCAGGTCAATTCACAGACACCGACACAAACATCGACGACGCAGTCATTATCCGCAGGCTGCACAGATTGTCTTTCTGTGAATGTTAAAGTTGTTAATGATGAAAATATTTAAATGTAATTAATAGGCATTTTAGGCATTTTCCAATGTTCAAGAAAATATTAATAGCGTGTAATATTCTAGCTCTGAAAAGAACTGTTGTTTAGCCCTGAAAAGAACTGTTGGTTAGCCCTGAAAAGAACTGTTGGTTAGCCCTGAAAAGAACTGTTGGTTAGCCCTGAAAAGAACTGTTGTTTAGCTCTGAAAAGAACTGTTAGGTAGGCGTAGGTGTAGTTTTAAGAACAAAATCTAAAAAAAATCCCACGAAAATGATTAGACTTCGCAACGGGCCGTGCAGCAGAAATCGTAATATTTTAATTTCGCCATAACTTCAAAACCGAACGTCCAATTTTAATCATTCAAAGACCAAATATTATCTACATAAACTGTACTTGGTGATGAAATAATTTATTTTGATAAGGATTAACAGAATGAGTAAAATAAACGCGTTTAATTGTAGTCCAAAAAAATTCAAGATTTCTTAATAAACAAATGGATGTTGTGCCTCGACATAGATAGGTATAGTGTGTCGCGGACTTTTTTGTATTAATAAGATCTACAATTAATTAGAACATTTGATGGTTCTAATTAATTATAGATTATTTAATATTAGATTTTGTGTGTTTGTACATAAATAAATAAATAAATAACTTTTCTGGTTGATTTTTTACACCTTGTGTCCGAAAAACCCAAATATCTTACGGAACCCTATTTTTTTCCAAAATAAAATTAAGCCTATGTTACTCGTGGATAATGTAGCTTTCGAATAATGAAAGAATTTTTGAAATCGGTCCAGTACTTTTTGAGCCTATTCATTACAACCAAACAAACAAAGTTTTCCTCTTTATAATATTAGTGTAGATTACTAGCAGAGTTTTTGCTTATTACTAGTACTCTTATTAACCCCTCGTGCTTAAGCTAAAATGGTTGTGACTCGAGTGGGTTCACTTCGGTAGTGCAAGCGTGCGGATCGAACCGGCGACCACAAGATCGCGAGTCCGACGCCCTAGACTGCCGCTTTTATTTCGTTTTGTTTTTGCAGGAACATGGTATAGAAAATAAGAAGGGATTCCTATGTCACTACTGTGGTAAAATTATGTCGAGTTCTTCGAGATTGAAAGTCCACCACAAAATTCATCTAGGAGTCAAACCGTATACCTGCAGGTAACTATTAATATGTGTCATCATCATCATCATTAGCCCGTACAACGTCCATTGCTAAACATGGGCCTCCTCCCGACGAAGGTTTTTTGCCATAGTTGCCACGCTTGGCAAGCGGATTGGTGTCCGCAGTATTATGTTGTAACACACAAGGAAACGCTACATCACTGAACTGAACTGAAACGCTCATCGTGATTTCCGAGGCGCGCATGGTAAGAAACTCAACCAACCTGACCCGGTAAGAAATCTTAGAATTAACATAAAGATTTCTTGTTCCCAAATATTACTAAATTTAAATTATACACTACCCGACCGATTTCTAACCCGCCTTTAAAGCGTGGTGACTATGGAAAACCTTCCTTCAGGAGGAGGCCCATGTTCGGCAGTGGACGTAATATGGGCTGATGATGATAATTAATTTGGGAGGGTCAATTTCCCTCAATTATTAAATTTGAAATTAGAACGGTTTTTATATTTTTCAAATAATTTTAGGATTAAAACTTTCGTAAGTGGTACACATATTTATATTAATTGACCGGTTGTACTCACGGTTTGTCATCACCGGACCATCCGACCTCAGTTAGTCGCCCGGCGCCGCGCCGTCGAATCGACTACTCCTTGAGAATGGACCTCGGGATGGTCTCGAAACTAGTCGGACATATCCGATGATGACAAACCGTGAGTGCAACCGGTTAATTAATATAAATATATTCAAATAATTGTTAATACACAACCTCCGTCGCGTAACGGTATTTGGCTCGCTTTAAATCTCGGAGGTCGGGTTCGATCCCCACACCGGACAAGAAAACTTTGTGTTAATTCTAAGATTTCTTTCCGGGTCTGGTTGGTTGAGGAACTACCCTCCGTGCCTCGGAAAGCACGTTAAGCCGTTGGTCCCGATTGTTATAACATTATCTATGATAATCGAATATCAAGGAACGGGCAGCAGCGTTTCCTTAATAACCACATAATACTGCGGTCACCGATCCGCCTGCCAAGCGTGGTGACTATGGCAAATACCCTCCCCAGGGAGGAGATCCATGTTCAGCAGTAGACGTTATACGGGCTGATGATGATGAATTGTCAATATTCCACAGTATCTGCAACAAGTCATTCGCCAAGAACTTCACGTTGAAGCAACACATCAGCGCACACGCAGGTGAGAAGATCCACGCGTGTCGCTGCGGCAAGCGGTATGCACAACGGAGCACATTGCGACGACATATTAACACGTACGTATGTTTTTTATATATAATATGAACATGGGCCTCTAAAATTTCCCGACCGGCGTGGGGATCGAACCCACGACCTTCAAGATTTAAAGCGAGCCAAATACAGCTACGCTACGGAGGTTGTCCGAACTGATTACCCAGTTAAAAAATTTGAGGCCGTTTATTTTATTCGTAGGGATAGTAATCAAAAAATTCAAAGATCATTAGCTCACTTCTTGTCTTTTCACTTTCAATGGCATGAAAGAACAATACTTAGCTTTAAGTACTCACTTGAGTAACTAGTGCCTGACTATGCTAAGGTAATAGAAATCATCAAAGTGACACCCGACATTCCCGAGTAAACTAATAGTCGCAAGTGATATTCGTGCACTCGGGAGGGTGTCGTTTATTATTAAAAAAAAATCACATAGGTATGTCACATAAGCAATCTAGGAGCCATATTTCACAATAAATCGGTTGAGACGGTTTGGTGTGGTTGAGAAATAAATCAAATCATACTTACGAACGTCTAAAATCTCATATCTCATGTTTAATAGCACTGCGATGATAACTGCTAGTCTTATTGATATCTTTATCAATAGCTGCCCATATAACATCTATTGATGAACGAGGGGCTCTTCCCGAGGGAGGGTTTTGCCATAGTCACCACGTTTGGCAAGCTGGTTGGTGAACGCAGTAGTATGTTTTAACGCACACGGAAACGCTCGTTCACTGCTATACGGTTGATGTTACAGTGAAACCTGGTTAATTGGGATCGCGAGGGACCAATAATTTTGTACCATTTAAAGAGGTTCTCATTTATCCAGTTTTCCAAATAAACAGATTTAAAATTTAGATAGATAAACTCTTTATAAACTTTCACAAATAGAAAAATACAGAAAAGGACTTAAAACTAAACTTAAAATTAGTTAAGTACCTACGATTGGCGGCCTTATCACAAAATGTGATCTCTTCCAGGCAACCGAGGAAGGAACCATACAAAGGAGTTTAAAAGAGGGTTTTAAAAATGTTGTAGTCTCATTTACAGAGGTCAAGACTTGATATAGTACTGACAAACAAAGCAAATGCGAAAGAAATTCAAATGTTTGTAAACAATCGTGTCCATAACTCCATACCTGTCCCAACCTGATAGATTGAATTGAGCTCCTGAGTCCCAAATATAGAGGTAAACATCGAAAAAATCCCAGAAAACAATTCTCCTTTAACCAGGTTCGAAAAGTTCCATTAACAAAGGTAATTCGATAAAAAGTGTCGGGACCTGATTGTAGTTCTCAATAATAGAGGTTTCTCACTTAAGCAGGTTTAACTGTATTACAATACGGACCAACGGGTTAACCTGCCTTCCGAGGCATGGAGGGCAGTCCCTCAACCATCCAGATCCGGAAACTAATCTCAAGCCCCGTCCATACGCTTGGTGTATGCCACAAACACAAACAAATTTCCAAACATCGACCACAATCATCAAACACAAACAGTCGTCCTTACGCTTAACGAACGTGTTAGTATTTTGTGGATCGGCAAATAGTTTTTGAATATTTGCTAAACAAAATTTCACCTCTTATTTCGAAGTAACATGGTATAGATGCGACACGTCCACCACCCGTAAGCTCGCGCGCGGCACTGAACGTTTACCAAGCGTATGGATACACCGCGAACTGTTTGCCAAACAGCCTTTGATCTGTGAAAAACCGACACCGACCCCGAACAGTGGTGAACACAAACAGGAACAGGCAAACACACACAAACACCCATCCACATGTAGGTGTTTGCTGTTTGCCATTGTTTGCCAAGCGTATGGATGGGGCTTCAGATTTCACACCAAGATTTCTTGTTGGGGCATGGAATTGTTGATCGAATCCTTCGATATTTATTCGCCATTTATAATATTCACTAGCTTTCCGCGCGCGGTTTCACCCGTGTAACTCCCGTTCCCGTAGAAACTTTATAATAAAATATAGCTTATAACCTTCCTCGATAAATGGGCTATCTAACATTGAAATAATTTTTCAAATCGGACCAGTAGTTGCTGAGATTAGCGCGTTCAAGCAAACAAATTCTTCTGCTTTATCTATTATGGCAAATAACTCATTATTAGGTACCTACCAATTCCTTGCGTTTAAATACTCGTGATAATTTCTCAACGAAATGTCATGAAAAGTATTTTACTTCTACATAAATACCCTTGATAACATAATGCTTAATTTGGATAAGGATTAATATTACGATATACATTTAACGTAGTTTCTTTCTTCAGACGATTTAAATTTTTTTTATGAACATACAAGCGGTTATTGTGACTAAACTATGATAGTTAGATATATGCTCTCCCGGACTTTTTTGTAGATCTTAATAAGACCTACAAACCCGTAGTATATCATTTTGTTCTATTGTCAATAGTTTTTGCAGCGCACGCATAAATAGGTTTTTGCTTTTACATCTTGCGTTACAAAATCGCAATTTTCTTACGGATCCCTAACTTTTTTGAAAATAATAAAGCCTATAACCTTCCTCGATAAATGGACTATTCAACACTGAAATAATTTTTGAAATCGGACCAGTAGTTCCTGAGATTAGCGCGTTCAAACAAACAAACAAACAAACAAACTCTGCAGCTTTATAATATTAGTATAGATATAATAAAATCTTGTTTATTTTCAGGCATCACCGAGAGCAGTCTTCGAAAACGGAACAATGAATCTCAAAGAAGTATAAAATAAAAAGCATTATGTTTACCAACATTTTTATTTTATTTCTCATATATTAACATTTGTGACAATTCCATACATTTCAAAAGGCAAAAGTGCAAAGGTGGGAGAAGCATTCTTAATTTAAAAAATGTATTAACTCTTGATGAAGATAATATTATTATATATTTAGACCGCAATAGCATAAGGACGTATGTACTATCATACTTGAGAACCATTACGTTTTAAGAGCCACTTTACGATAAAGGCACATAAGACGGATTATTCAGAGACCACTCTATCCGACCCACCGGAGAAGAGTGCGCCCACGACGCGTCCCCCCTCGTCCTCCTGACCCTTAGTTTGGAGTGCCAAAAGCCTAGTGGCTAACTATGTCCATCCGAAAAAAAAACTGACGTATTATTGACGTACGCACATTCGACCTTATGTTTCTGAGCTCTTGATATAGATATATGCAACAATGCTCATTTCAACATTTTATGTAAAGAGTTTAAGAAACGACCTGAATACATACTGCATTATTAAATTGGTAAATAATACCTAGATCTATGATCAATGAGTTAGATATTTAAGATATAGCTGTCCCACACGGTTTCATCTGAGTAGATACTGTCCCCGTGCGAACCTCGTCTTTAAATATAGGCTATGACACCCACAAATAATAAAGTTAATAGTAGATCCCGAGACCCCGTACAACCCTCCTGTTTAAATTTTATTTTATTTTATTTTTAAATTTTATTTTATTTAATGCGACAAAAAAATACTTCTATAATCTTTATACTAAAAATAATACTTTTTTTTAATATAACGACAATCGGCTATCGGCAATATATAAAAAATAACAACATAATCATATTATTTACCCCATAGGTAAGTTTGTTTAATTTAAGCTACTTAAGAAAGGCTATACCTTTATTAAATGCAATAGGCATTGAGACTAAAAAATATAATTAGTCCGGCAGTTAGATTACTAAAAAATAAAATTGACAAAGATACAGAGCAACAACAAACTATAAAGTTCAGGAGAGGGGGTATTATGTGACGTCGCTATTAGGTAAAATTGTACCTAGAAGTGACGTCACACGAAATTTCTTCGTCATTTTTTGTTTGAGGAATGATAAAAAAATATATGTCCAATATTTTTTGGTAATCTAACAAGACGGACTAAATAGATTTTTTTATTCTTCATGCCTATTTATCAGACAAATATAATATTATAAATACTTTACTAAACAATAATCAACAATAGTCTCTAAAAAATGGCAACAATTTAACATGCTTATTCTTATAACTTTATCACAATTTTATATATATTCTTTTTTTTTTATTTGGCAATGCCCACATTAGAGAAATTAATTCTCATCTTGAAGAGGACTTTAAAAACACTTGATTGACAGGCACAAAGCGCACCCAGATTCAGAACAATTATCTATGGTGCACACAAATAATTTTCCCAGGTGGCAATGAAACTAGGAGATCCCGCGGTGTCACATTGGCCGCGGGTGCCCGGATTTCTTATGCGTACCCGGCCCCAGCCAACGGCGGATCAAAGGAGTGTCCGGGGGATACCCTCCGTCCATACCACGAGGTGAGGACCTTACATCACTAATACTAGTGGTGTAAGGTCCTCACCTCGTGGTATGGGAATGCGTAAAAGCATTACCCCCGAACAACAAAAAAAAGAAAGTGGTAATCAAACCCAACACAAACTCTTAAAAGGCCAGCTTATTAAGAATATTAAAGCTAGCTTTTTAAAGGTGTAAGAGTACTGGGCCAGTAGTTTTCGAGTTTACGCTTAGAAACAAATATAAATCAGCTCTTCATAACATAAATATTAAGTAACAAAATATATTTATTTTATTATAATGGCAATAATAACATTAGTTAATCCTAAAATTATATTTTGGTGGGTTAAAATTCTTAAACTCGTACCATAGTAAGCTTAAGGATTTTAACATAAACTATAAGATCCTTATTGCTAAGAGATTTCCCTAATATCTATTCATAATTATCTTTGGTGGTTTGATAAAAATATGCAAATTTTTGGATCACACTATATAAATAAGTAGGTATATGGCAAGTTCAGGTATAAATAAATAAAGTTAAATTACTTTGAACCTACAGTTAAGATTCAGAAATTACATTTAAAACTGACAGAGAAACAATCTTACAATAACGCGCATTTTGGTATAATTTTTGGTGCATTCAAACTTAATGTTTAGGGTTCCACACCATCACAATTATGTATTTCTGTTGCCGCTATAACAACAAATACTAAAAATAAAATAAATATTAAAGAGGGGCTTCCATACAACAAACTTGGTTTTTGTTTGCCCTCTTTTGCTGGATCTCTTTGATATCAATATCATCAACAGGTAGGCACTTGAAAATGGTATGAATATGGCCCTTCTTGTTCGAGTCCGACTCGCACTTGGGATGTTTTTTAATACAATAGTAAATATGAGTCTGGCATTTAACACCCAGTTCCACAAAAATCATTTAATAACTTATCATGTTCAGTTTCAGTTACATGAATTAAGAAAACTTTCAATACATCCAAATTATTTTGTCATAGGATGCTAAATGCAAATTTTAATCATATATTAACTAACACAATAATGAAATCAAATGATCTAATTGTGCGTGGAAATTAATTTGACACTGAAAAATGGTAAGATCTCCTTTCAAATACTGGGTGTTATTAGTGTACAGTTTATTCAGGAATGGCTTTCCACATCTCTACAATCCTATCAGTTGTTAAATCAGCGGGACCCAAAATAAATGGACCAACAAAGTTAGGTCCAAACATCTTCAGGAATTTGACTTTACCTGCTGGTAAAATCATACTAGAAATTGGTGTTCTCGGCACTCCAATTTTTTCAGCAACCACTCCAGTAATTTGGACATCATCTATCCAGAAATATGGTGTAGACTGAGCTTCATTTAATAAGCGGGGAACTACGTCTTGAGAATATAAGATGGCCCAACCTGAAAATATTATATTCAAGTAATTAAAGTGCTGCACGTTCTCAGAGTGCTTGTACAGAAGGTAAACATTGCTATTCAACAGGGGAACCTTGCCAAGTAGAATAGATTTAGGTAGCAGTATTTTATAATTTAGTTTTAACTCTAACATAATATAAAGAGAGAAGATGCTATGTATTCACAGGACATTAAAAAATAAAAGAGATTGTATTTTTCACCACTATTATATCTTTATTCCTACTTTGAATTTGAAAGTCGGTATGGATGTATTTTTGCTAGTCCTTCACAGAAATACTACTGCTTTGGCTGACATTTTGTTAGGAGATAGGCTATAAAACAATAGGCTAGAACTCACTGGCGGAGAGTAGCAGCCAAATGCAGGTAATACCACAAGGTATAGTGCACTGTAAACAATGGGCACATGCTTTACAATACTACATCAATAATATGACAAACAATTACATGTGTGAATAACATTATATACCACTACCTCCATAGCATTGTGGTAAGATAAGTCTCGCTTTGAGTCTTGGAGGTCATGGGTTCAATCCCCACAACAGACAAGAAACCTTTGTGTAAATTCTAAGATTTCTTTCTAGGTCTGGTTGTGGGGCCCCCATGTATCCAAAAGCATGTTAAGCTGTTGGTCCTGATTGTTATAACATAATCTTTAACAAGCATATAGCAGCATTTCCCTGTGTGTTACTACATAATATTGCGGTCACCAACTTGCTTGCCAAGGGTGGTGACTATGGCAAAAACCCTTCCTTATAGGCTTATGTTCAGCGGACATTGTATGGGCTGATGATGAAAATTTTCGGTCAGTGAGTAGTCTTAGGGGTTCTCTTTGTTATGTTTAAACAAGATATACAAACCTGCACAATAAGTAGGATAATATTTTGGTCTATATTCATCTGTAGTTACCTTCCATTTTGAATTTTTATCTCTTTGTACTGCAGTATGTTCCAATATTGGACACATAATAAGATCTTTTGTGCCCCAAGGAGACAATTCTCTAGCTAGAAAGTGTCTTAACTCATGAGAATTCACAAAAACATCATCATCTGTCTTCAAAACATATTTTGCATTGGAACAATGGTGTGCTACCCATTTTAACCCCATAACATGTTTGTAAGTCATATTCCTATAGGCATCTACGAAGTTTCCTTGGACCAAATCACCGTATCTCAGGCTCTCATCGTGTACCAGCTTGGCTACAGTAGAATTTTTCGACTCCCCAATAAGAAATGCCAATTTTGTGGAGTCCACATTTCGACCCCACGTATTTCGAATGACTTGCCTTTTATTATAATTATATGGGTTTGAGGAAATGATCACGATGAGTAATAGACCTGCTGGATAACCTTTACATGGCTTAGGATTGATTTTAAATGCGAACTTTTTGATGTCAATCAGTTGGTTGTATACATCTGCTGGTTTTTCGTGTGTCGTGTTGTATGGACCCAGTAGAGTGAACTTAGGTTCTTTTATTCGCACTACAGATGACGGTACGTTAGTATAATACTTGTATATTAAACAATAAAAACAGACAGTAAATAAAATTTTGTGAAGTTTGATCATTTCGGATATATCACTTCGCTGTCTTGGTCTCTCCGTACTCATGGTAGAACTAAAAAAGAATTCTATCATACCAATCTAATTACTCCGTTTTTATCACGACACTTTCCTATTCAAATTATCTTTACTAAAAGTATTATATATTTAGACTCGAGTTTATACGTGAAATATGTTATGTATTGAATTTGAATTCGTAATTTGCAAGTATTTGTTTTCCTGTTATTTATTTTTAAATCCGCTTACTTAAAGACCTTAATATATTTAGTATTTTGAGCCTCTCTTGTTTTTCAGCCAGTCAGTACAGCTTGGCAAAAAAGTCTAGAAACGGAACTAATTTTTTGTCTGTTGTCAACATTCCCAAAATAATGTCATTTCTTAATATAAACAAAATTAAAATCAATTATTGATTTGAAAAAATAATACATAAATGAAATAGGAATAAATATATATGTTACGGCTAATAGCCGAAGTGCGGCTACACCTAGTTTTAGCCGGCTACAACTAGGTGCAGTCGGCCACATGCGTTTATAAGTCCCTGTTCGACTCCATTGGTTTAGGTTATTTATTTTTTTAACCACCCCAACACCTTTTTGTCCCTTGCATAGGTATTGTTTAATTTAGAGTTAACTTAGAGGAACTTAAAGGAACTTATTAAGGTTGACCTAAGTTTAACCGCAAGTTGTCGGCTGCACCTAGTTGTAGCCGGCTAAAACTAGGTGTAGCCGCACTTCGGCTATTAGCCGTAACATATATACCTATCTAAAAAAAAACAGGTAAGTATCAAGATTAGGTTTATATGCTATTCGGTTGCAACGGGCTGCCACACAAACAACACAGTGGCGCCCCCATTATTTTCTACTCTTTTTTGCCAAGCTGTACATCACAATATTCATCCTGTTGAATTACGATGTTCATAGTTTCATACAGAATGAATGTTGTGATGTAAAATCATTATAAAAAAACGACTGAAATAATGTTACTTATTTCAGTCGTTTATTTTCAGTAATATTAACTTTCCTAAATTAATATGGCATTTACGAGTAGGTAAGAGTACCTACGCAATATAATTTTGTGCATCGTATATGCCTATAATGTAGGTAACTAATCACTCGTTTAAAATAACATGTAGGTACACCGAATAATTAATATGTCATAGTAATTTCAATGTGTTAATCCACACCCGTAGTCAGTACTTATAGGTTTTGTTCACTAGCATCAGATTTTCGTTTGATGCGTTGAGAATATAAATCAATTACACAACGTTTTATTAGTTTAGCTTTATTAGGTAGGTAATTAATTACTGTATATAAATCACCGTTACTTATTTAATTTCGTTTAGATTCTATCTTGCTACTTCAAAGACACACAAACGCCCGTTACGACGCAGGCAGAGCATTCCATATTTCCAAAATTCTATCCGTAGTTAACTCCACAGGGCCCAATATAAATGGTGGAATGGAATGCACACCAGACGTGGTTAGCTTCTTTAAATTATCACCAGACAATATCATACTATTAATAGGACTTCGTGGGATTCCTATTTTTTCTGCCACAATTCCTGTTATTAACACATCGTCTATCCAGAAGTATGGTGTAGACTGAGCTGCTTGGAGTAGACGAGGTATCACTTCTATGGAGTATAGGATTGTCCAGCCTGTAATAGAAATTTGTACAATTTGTTAATAAGGTTGTAGCGATATCTACAGTAGCCATACAAATTACACGCAGACGAGCAGCACAATCTAGCACCTAGTATCCTAAATAACTTGTAAAACGAAATGCAAGCCAATTGAAACATATACAAATTCTGAACAGTAACAAACGACTGTCGACCGCCGTTCATACCACCTCGCTCAACAAAGAAGATCTTCGTTCTCTGTGGAGAAACACTACCAACCGCTCCTCTACAAGGTGGTAATTCGAATTTATGCGATTCCTACCACTGCAAAAAAAGTTTGGAGATTTAGCGTAAAACTAGTAGGTATAAAAATAATAATTATTATAGGTTTTTTATAAATAACATATCTTTTGCCAGCGATGCTCTGAGTCGTGGCCCTAGCTCATTGAGGGTGCCCTCAGACTTGTGTCGCTTCGTCCCTATAATTGGGCAAATGGGCCACTGTAAGCGGTACCATATTGGCCGCGGGTGCCGTCGGGGGGCCGGATTGCCCTTGCGTACCCGGCTTCCGCCAACGGCGGATCAAAGGAGTGTCCGGGAGGTATTAGTGGAGTAGGGTCCTCTCCTCGTGGTATGAGTTTAGCATATCACGCTATGGAGAGGGCGAGTTCCACATATCCCATCGCCAGCGCGCGTATATGCTGCAGCGGCGCGCGGTGGGAATGCGTATATGCAATTCCCCCCGGACAACATTAAAAAAAAAGCTTGTGTCGCTTATACGTAAAAATATTGTTTAAAAACGTGCCTCCTTTCTGTAATGCTAATTTATATTAAGATTTTGATTAAAGAATGAATAACAGTTATTACTATACCTATGACGTCATACTAGACTGATAGACAGATCAGCTAATCCGCATTAGGTTTTAGTTGCCATTTTGTGTATTTAATTATGTAATCTTATCATTGTTTATAATTGACAAGTCATACTAGTGTATGTATAATAACTAAGTGCTGAATAAATATCGTTTAATTCAAAATTCGATTAATTCTTTTAACTTTATCAGATTTCGAATGAGCAGTGTATGAACAATAAGGAAAATAGTAATAAAGATAGGTAGAGCATACCTTAGTTCATTGTAAGAAGGTACTGATATCATTGCTATCAAGCACAGGTATCAAATGAACCTCACGTAACAGCTTCGAAGCTGTAACGCGATGTAAATTTGATACAAAATAAATACAACTAACCTGCACAATAACTAGGATAAAAGTCGTCTGCATATTCTTCCTTTGTCACTGTCCATTTTGAATATCCTCTCAATACCGGCGCATGTGCCAATAATGGACACAATATTAGGTCACTTGTACCCCACGGAGACAATTTAGTGGCCAAATAGTGCCTCAACTCTTGAGTATTCACGAACACATCATCATCTGTCTTCAGAACATATTTTGCGGATGAACAATGGTGTAACACCCACTTAAATCCCATCAAGTGTTTAAAAGTCATGTTCTTGTACGCATCTATGAAGGTTCCTTGCACTATATCACCATAAATATCACTTTCATTACGAATTTGTTGAGCTACAGCATCATCTTTAGTTTCTCCCATCAGAAATACCACTTTTGTGGAATCAAAGTTTTTACCCCAAGTATTCCGTATCACATTTCGCTTTTTGTAATAAAGTGGATTTGATGAAACAATCACGGCTAATAATAAACCTTCGGGATAATCTTTACAAGGTTGAGGATTAATTGTAAACTTAAAATCTGTTATATTAATTAGTTGAGTGTAGTTATCATTCACTATTATTTTTTGCGAATAAGGACTGAGCGGTGTATATTTCGTTTTAGTATTATTTACACTCACTGCATTTACTCGTACTACAGTTCGCGGGATATGTGTGTGATATTTATGGATTATCGCGAAAGCACACACTGTAAACAAAATCCTATTTAATGTGATGTATTCGAATAACTTGCCGCGTGGTCCTTCCATGTCACTAAGTATGTGAGAACTAATAGTATTTAGTTGAAAGAGCGTTACAAAAACAACGCTTGTTACACGATAAAATTATCATAATAATGAAAACACTTGTCTGCAAATAGCTTTGTTAATACTTACTGTGAAGTGTGCAGTCACAAATTGTTATCGTAGTAACAATATAACTATGTAGGTACCTATATACAGCAGGAAAAGTACAATAGTAAAATATGCGATACAAAAGTTACTCACCAACTCGATAAATCATAATTCGTTGGTCTGGCGTTAATGGGTTGGACCGGCGAAGTACCGGTTCGATTTCTGTATCGTGAAAAAAATGTCATACTAGATTTTTTCTTTAAAAAAATGTAAGTAGGGCTACCAGCCCGATGTCTGGAAGGTGCTGGTGTTTCAGCCGTGCCTCGAAGCACACGCTAAGCTGATGGTCCTCTGATCTGTCAGCAGTTGAGTCGCTAGAACAGTTCTATCAAATTTTGAGAGTAAAATAATAGGGAATGCAACTTTGTTTGCGCATACTCTTGTGCACTGTCCAGCGCAGATGACAAATATCCTTAGAGATTTGCATGGATAATAGGAATGAAGACTAAATAAATATTACTAAAAAATATTGGACACGTACTTTAGTTCAGGAGAAGGAGGGCTTGTGACGTCACTACTACGTAAAATTGTACCTAGAAGTGACGTCACACAAATTTTTAACGCGCTGTATCTTCGTCATTTTTTGTTTGAGGAACGAAAAAAAATACGCGTCCAATATTTTTTGGTAATCTAACTGACGGACTAAATAGAGTCTTTTATTCTTCTTGCCTATTGTGCTATAGTGAATCTTCTTTAAGACAATTAGAGTATATCTTATAAGTGAATTAAATACTGTAACTGTACTGTACATCTCCTAATAATTTTTGGTAACCTGATTGATAGTTTTTTTTTCTATAGGCCTATAAGGTATACCTAACTAGTTCCCGTTTCATAAAATAATAGTTTTTTTTTTCTTTATGCCTATTAGGTATACGTACCTAACTAGTTCCCGTTTCATAAAATAATGAAGAGTTTTCATCAAGCAATTCTATCGTAGGTAGATACAAATAGGGATACACTCCGAGGAGGGGCAATGTTCAGCAGTGGCTGATGACGATACATAAAATAAAAGGCTTCAGAAATAAAAAGAAAATTGTTGGTCTAATACAAATACTGACAAATAGGTAGGTAAAAACATACCATAAAAACGCTCACCACTAGGGCATGGAAAAACCGGGTCGTTTAAAAAAAACGTTTTTTTCGGAGTTTTTGTTAACAAAACCGGTGAAACTGGTTAAATCGGTTAAATCGGTTTTTTCGGGTTTGTTTTTAAATTGTTATTAAATAAAAATGAAAATGCTGAAGTCTAATCTAAATATGTATTTTTTACGGATTGACAGCAACAGCCTACAACTACTAACTAGGGGTGTCCACTTTGAAAAAACATCGATGTTTTGTTTGATTCGATAAATTGGAACTGTACATCGATGTCTTTCGATGTATCGGGTGAAAATATCGATAATTTGTACGCATCGAGTACTTTTTAAGGGTTCCATACCCAAAGGGTAAAAACGGAACCCTATTACCAAGATTTCGCTGTCCATTTGTCTGTCAGGTTGTATCGCAAGAACCGCGATATCTTGACAGTTGATTTTTTTACAAATGATGTATTTTTGTTGCAGCTATAACAAAAAATATTAAAATTTAATAAGTGCATAGTGCTGCCAACATATTTTTAGTAGGTGCACGTCGGCCGCGTCGGCATTATATTGTCAGTCCACTATTGAATTATAAACTTTTCTTTTTTACATAATCAAATACGAAAAAAGGTGTTAGGTAAAATTTTAGTGGTCAAACTTGAGTTTTTTATGAAATTGATGGGTTATAATCGATTCGATGCTTAAACTGAAAAAACATCGATACATCGAGTATATCAAAATAATTTTAAAACATCGGATCGATTCGATGTATTGCATTGTAAACATCGATGTTTTCAATACATCGATGTATATCGAATATCCCTACTACTAACATACAATACAAAAAGTTTCTTTTCTTTATACATAAAAAAGAATAATAATCATAAAGCTTTAGAATTAGGAAAATAACATATTCTTTAAAACTTAAGGTACCTAACATACAAAATTAGGAACATTTGGTAGACCAGGTATACAAAGGTCTAAAATCACAGAATATTAAATAATAATTAACTGTCATAAAATACGAAGAGGCAAAATCAACAGCACGTAAAATAAGATCAAAATAATGTTTGAATATCGCATAAAATAGAAGTCTTATTCCTAATAAACCTAAACAAAATAAATCAGTCATTCTTACAGGTAGTCAAAATAAAAATTAAATAATAATTAAATTATTAATTAAATTCAAAATTAAAATTACAAAGCTAAATCGAATTCCTATTTTTTACATTGATAGAATGATCGTAAGGATACAACAAGTGCATCATCATCATTAACAGTACTACGGATTTTACTCACTCACTCGCTTGTATCTAAAAACACACAGACTAAAAAAGCACAGACTAAAATCGCACAGACTAAAAACGCACAGACTAAAAACACACAGATTAAAAATGACGGCAGCGTGGCATAGTAGTGAAACAAGGAGCTAAATTAATGTTGCCGAAATAGGAACTAACGCCGTCTCAACGTCCTGTACACGTTTGGCAGTGATAAATTTAATATTTTGTTTGGGAAAATCAAAGTTTTATTAAATCAGACATAGGGGACATACCGAAAAAACCGAAAATCCGGTTTTGTTATCCTAAAAAACCCGGGTTTCAAATCAGTCGGTTATCCGGTTTTTACGGTTATCCGGGTATCCGGTTTGCATGCCCTACTCACCACATTATCATGGCATATTTCAATACCAACCTTGTAGCTCCCACCTCACCTCGTTTCCGAAAACTCCTTCACATCATTGAATCAAGCAGCTTCCACATTCTCCCACTCCAAGCTACTCACCATAATAACCTTGGTGATGATACCTGGCTTGATTTAATAATCACATCTAACGTGGGGTCCTCCACAGGCAGCATCTACAGTTAATGAAAAACTAAGTTACTTTTCCGAAAAAGTAACTCAACTCTATGACTTTCATGCACCTATGAAAATGGTCACACAAAAGTGACCCCCTGCGCCGTGGATGTCTCGTGGGATTAGAATGGCGGAGACGGAGGGATCGAGCCAAAGTTCAAAAAAGAACGGTGTGACGAAGACTGGGACATTTTTAAATTTGCTAGGAATCGGTGCAATCAGATGGTGCCCAATGCTAAACGCCGAAATTTTCTTGACAACATATCTTCTTCTACACCTGCCGGTATCTGGAAGTTCCTTGAAACCTTGGGCAAGTCAAAATACTCAAACCTTCCTAGTAACGTGGAATTGGATGATCTTAATAAACATTTTTTCACTACCTCTCCCGTGGATCATCTGATTCAACGTCAGACTATCAGCCTTATTAATAGTTTAAAGCGTCCTGATATTGGGCCATTCTTCTTTACTCCAGCTGATTCGAATGAGATCAAAACCACTATCCTCTCCATCAAGTCCAAAGCTGTCTGCTGTGACTGCATTGGAAGACGCTTGATAATCTCAATCATTGACTATAATATCCTTCCAGCCATTACCCATGTTGTTAATTTTTCCCTCCACTCCGGAACTCTTCCCTCCCAATGGCGGAAAGCCTATGTACGTCCGTTACCTAAAATCTCAAATCCATCCCTTCCTAATCATTACCGTCCGATCTCCATTTTACCTTTCTTATCCAAAGTAATTAAGTTCCGTTGTCCACAAGCAACTATCCCGTTTCATCCTTAACCATAATCTGATAAGTCCCTTCCAATCCAGTTTTAGGCCTGGTCACAGTAACACAACCGCACTCCTGAAGGTGACTAGAGATATTAGGACAGGCATGGAGGACACTTAAATCACTGTGTTGGTCTTAGTTGACTTCTCAAATGCTTTTAATACCGCCAGTCACGACATCCTTCTCTCCATCCTCTCACATCTAATGATCTCTGATGAAGCACTGGAGTCATTCTTGTCATAACTTCGCGGTCGTCAGCAGTCAGTTCGCGTCAGAGAATGTTCATCGAGCTGGCGTAACTTAGATGCTGGTGTCCCTCAAGGCTGTATTCTATTTTGAGTTTTTATTAACCTCATCACCAACCACTTTCAGACTGCGTACCATCTGTATGCCGATGACCTACAACTGTACGCCCAGGGGAGTGTTGAGGATTTGCCAAATCGTCGGTGATATTGCAATACCGCGTAAGTGACAATAGCTTATAAGGTTGAAATCAAATATAGCAAATTATATTTTTTGCCCTAAAAGATAAAGATAAAACATATTTCTTGACATATGAAATCACACCTTAGTAGCAACCGTCACATACGCCGTATTGCAATATCACCGACGAAATACCATATATGTGCTAAACCGGGATCTTTCAGCTCTTCATGATTGGTCTATTAAGTTTGGCCTGGCAGTAAACCCGCTTAAGTGCCAAGCCATTATAGTGGGTAGTGCCAGGCTGCTGACCTGGTTAGATTTTAATTCCTTGCCACCAATTTTTTTTAATAGGGCGTTTATACCGTGTAGCCCTCATGTTAAAAATCTCGGCTTGTTAATAAATACGTCGTTAAATTGGCACAAGCAAATGGCTGCCATTAGCAGCAAGGTGACGGGCATCCTACGGTCACTCTATCGTTTAAAGAAATTACTTCCTGTCAAAACGAATGTAACGTTAGTGCAGGCTTTGATACTCCCAATAATCAACTATGGTGATGTGTGCTACCGTGCATGTGTTGACCTGAATGCAGATCAGCTCAATAAACTTGACCGACTTCTTAATAACTGCATTCGGTTCGTCTTCAATCTCGGCAAATACGACTATGTTTCTGCATATCGAGCCCAACTTAAATGGTTGGCCATACGGAAACGAAGAAATATGAGAGCGCTAACCACACTCTTTTCTCTACTTGATTCTCCTTTTTCTCCTTCATACTTAACATCTCATTTTCAATATCGCTTCACCAATCACAAAAAATCTATGCGTTCTTCTCATAATCGTCTCCTTCATTGCCCCCAACACCGTTCCAACTTTATTCATTCTTCTTTCTTTGTGCATTCCATACAACTTTGGAATCACAGATATAGATATACCTAGATGACACAAGTATCACGATCTGTATGAAAACCAAGCGTGCCATTTTTTGAATGCCTATTATGACGTCACAAGCACTATTTAGTGATGGGAAGACGCCGACTTACGCGGCGGCGGTTAGCGGTTTGAATCGATTTGCGTACTCAATTTTGAATAAAGTTTGCCTTTGTATATACCATTTCTCAATTACTATACGAATACTATTTATTGCACGGATATACATTTATTGAGTAATTGTGTACAGTAAAGAATGATTAAGAATCGTTCTAATCGATTTATGTATGATTTTATGACTTATGACAGAGTAATGAGATAGACAGAGGAATGAGATAAACAGAGGAAAATAAAATTCCTGATCGAATAAGGCTGTCAGGAATATATATTTTTTACAAAATTTTTAGTATTTCGTAATGCTGGTGTATACTTCGACTGTGTCTGTGACTGTTTTAGTTGTTCAACTGATTCCGAATATGTATATAACTCAATATCGCAAAAAATGTCGCTTAGATCAATTAGCCTTTCAACCGTCGATATTGTTTTGTATTAGACATATTTCAATAAAACCTGTCCTTGATCACCATTAGGGACAGGTTTCTGCAGATTATAAAACCTTACTAACTCAGTGTCGTTACTCGGTAACTTGTGGTTGGAATCCATTAGACATACTATGTCCAATAGATTCCAACCACGAAAGCGGTGGTCGCGATGAAATTCACATATGGGCGTTCACATGTTTTTGAATGTCACTTTTCTAAATCGAGAACAGAGTACTGAAAGAACAGAGTAAAAGAAAGAAGGAGGGTTGCTAAAGTGATTCAAGAGATTATTAAACAGGTTTCCTCTTCTAGAATTTTATATAGTCGTCATATTTTTGTATGCTTATTTGCCGCGACTTTCTGTCAATTTTATATCAAAATGATACCGAATCAGTGTATAGTTTTTTTTATTTGAGTTAAAGTAAACGAAAAATTTAAATATAAAAACAATTTAATAACTTTATACAATATTGTCATACAATCAAAAATACAGGCTAAATTAAACTATAAGTATATTTGGATTAAAGAATAATAACATTTTAATCTCACTAAAACTTAAACTAAACAAAGTGTTGAACACGAACCATTGATGAACTATTTATTCAGTACCTAACAAAAAAATTAGGAAAGTTAACATAGAATAACTTTAAGTTATAAAAATACAATAAAAGGTAAACATTTTAAGCTCAAAACGAATTATTAAATAATCGGATTAAATTCGGAATCAACATTATTAAATATTGGTGTATCAAATGGCAAATAAAAAAATATTTTATGTATAGGGACTAAAACGCAAGACTGCAATCTAAATAATGCAAATGATAGTAGGTAATAAAGTAAATATGTTCCTACCTAAAGATTAAATTAGTTATATTGGTAAATATTGAAAATATCACAAATACTTGGAATTTTATTTGTTGTTCTAAATTATCACTGAAAATTGTGATTATTTCGGTTGCGTTACAACTCCTTCATCGATAAGTTTCATTTGTGCTTCGGGATCACTAGACTTTTTACCTTTAAAACTATCTTCAATATCCTGAAGCGTCCTATCTTTCGTTTCAGGCAATAAGACGTACATAATACTTAAGAATACAGTTAGTGTTGCTGAATAAACTAAGAACGCCCCTTGTACTCCTACAGATGAGTATAGATGAGGTGCAGATTTCATAGAAACCACAAAAGATGGTGTCAAAAATGAAGTAGAGAGCGTAGAACCTAAACTTCTATATGCTAAAGGAAACACTTCTCCACATATCACCCAATTCAATGGAGCTAACCCTAAGCAAAATGATAACGTGTACAACACCATCAACCCCATTGGAACAATATTTAACAACCAGGGGGCTGAAAATAATCCATCGTTTCTCATATACACAAAGATTGATATAGAAGACATCGATAAAACAGTCATTACACCACTAGAGAATAAAATAGTCCGTCTTCTAAAGTATTTAAGTAAAAATATAGCAACGAACGCACATACTGTCCTAAGCAAATCTATCACAGTGAATTGCCAAGCGACATCTTTTGGATCCTTCTTGTCTAATATAACTTGAAGCATTATATTTCCATATGCAGCTACCATATGAGCACCGCCAAATTCAAAAACTATTAGCATACATATAGCTATAATAGCTGGCTTATAAAATTCTTTCTTTTTGAAAATCTTTATTATATCCTTGATACTTTCTGCTACTTTCTTGAAGACATTATTGCAAGGATGCGTTTCTGTGTATTCTGGTCTCTCCTCAGCCATATTTTCTTTTTGTGCGTTTATCATAGACTCTAGCTCACTTTGTTGTGCAGGTCCTTCCCCTCGGACCCATTTAAAGGCATCCCTTGCTTTGTCAAATTTTCCTTTAGAAATATACCAGCTCGCTGATTCTGGGGACAGACTAATGATGGCCATAGAAATTAAAGGGAACAATGAACATACTGCTGCAGTCATCTTCCATGAGAGGTGGGCTCCCCACAAATGTGATAGGAATATTCCCATGCCTAAGGAGATAGCAAATGTTCCCAAAAACGCTCCCCTGTACTTTGGATCAGTGTATTCTGCGACTAGAATAGCAGCGAGAGGTGTTCTAAGGCCTAGAGCTAGCCCATGTAGGAGTCTGGCTAGAAGGAAGTGTGGTACAGAGTTGCCGAAGATGAAGACCATCCAGCCGAGAAGCGCTGGCAGGGTACTTATTAGATGGGCTCTTTGGCGGCCAAGTTTCGTCATCAGCACAGGGGATATGAAGTTTCCCACAATGCCCATCACGCCAACGACAGACGCTGAAATCAATACAATACAAATATTAAGATACTAATGATACTAAAATAAGGTAAATCAAAAATAGACAATTATTATTAGGCTAGGCAACGTGGTGGAGTGTCCGGCGTGGTCCAGCGAGAGGGAGGTGCTCGCTGGGATGGTGTAGACTATCGCTCGCTACCGACAATTATCTCAAAGATGGTTTAAAGCGTGAGGTCGTGGGAGGCGGTGGTCTCCTTCTGTGGGCAAGTTATGTCTCAGAAAGAGGCCGCGAAGCGGGAGAGGGAGAAAGATCCCTCCACCCACCTCCAGGGCGCTAGGCTGAAACCCGCAGCCTAGCGCCCTAGGCTCGGCCTCGGAGAGGGGGGTACATGGGCCCCGCTCCCTTCGAGGCGGAACCATGAGGAGTAGGTACGCCTCTACACTAACTAAAAAACTAAACTATATTGCCATGGTCTCAGAGCAATGCATACCAAAACCTCGATCGTATATCGAGCGTAGCACTTGCCTTAAAGAGAATAGAATTTATATACAACATTTTAAAGAATTTCAATCAATCTAAGCCTTTAATATTTTAAGGAGTTTTTAATATTTCCTAAACATCTGTATCCAAATTCTCATTGCGTCAGAAAAATCGTAAAATTCTGCTCCCAAATTAGAAATCAACTGCTTAATACTTTACTTACCAATCCAAGAAGTGTCATGGTCAGATAATACCACCGGCCCACCATCCTGCTTCAACTGAGCGAAAAGTACCGCAGGGAACCCATGTGCGCATCCATGTCCGGCTATATTCAATGCTGCACCGCTCACCACGAATGCCTGGAACGCAATGTATCATACATATGATATATGTACGCGAATCCACATCAGCATCATAATTTTTTAATGTCTGGTTGGCTTAATTAAACCAACTGGATTTGGCCTTGGACTAAAAAATCTTATTTCTATGTTGGGCCAACAAACATGTCTTGGATTCTTACCTGCTTTAGAAAAGGCTTCATCTTATTGCGGCTTCATGCGCGTGATTGGATCTGTAAATAATTTAAAAAATGTAAATAAAAGAGAATTTATAGATACTATTTAACAGAATAAAGCGTTACGCTGCGGAAATCCATAGCTGTATGTAATGTTAATTAAAAAAACCAAATATCTAATGTTGATTCCTGTCAAAATGTGTCTAAATACTGGGATGCCCTTTTTGCAGCGCAAACAATATGCACAATAAATATGCGGAAGGAAAATAAAACATGTAAAAATTCAATCACCAACCGAAGACCCAAGAAAGGATGAACAGTACAGTGTTATTACGTTTGATCGTGCTACTTTTTGCCATGAACATGAAATATTATATCCAAAAAGTGTATTTTTAATTAAAATAATTATACTACTGTACTATACAACAATAACCACTAAGTCGTTTCCAAAATTTTATTCAATAACTATCTTTAATTCATTATGTAGGTAATTTTCAGCCATATTTAAGCAAATATTTCAGTAATTAACGTCTTAAGGTCAGAAAGCAAGCGCATGGCCGCAGTTATCGAAGCCTACGAACGCTTGCAATACAAGTCGTATCACTTAGGTACGCACTATATCATCTCTAACGATCTTAGCTCCTTCCAATGCCCTCGTAGACCCGAAGTCCGAGAGGCCCGCGAACTGTAAAGTAGAGCGACAGTTGCACAAATCTCTTCTAAAGAAATAAGAAACTACAAGCCATAATCCCTCAATCTCTCCGTCAGCGACCGCCCTGAGCCGAGGTCCAAGTCCCACAGAAGACGCCCTCTTGCGCAGATTGCTTAGTTTGTAATGTTTAAACCGTTTTTCTAGGCTGGAGCTCTGCTCACCTTTATGCCCGGTGAAGTAGCAAAAGCGTCAGGGCAAACTACATAAGTCCGTCCGAAAAAAAAACGATCTTAATTACGCTCTCCTACATTATGTGTCTGTAGTATTTTACAAGTGCTACCTTGTACCTACTTACTTAGTCAATCAAGCAGCTTGGTTATTACGATTTCCTATTTATAAATACATCTAACTTTATATTGTAAAAAATAAATATTTGTTTTCTAATGATTACAATAAAAGATAAATGATACAAGAACTTTAGGACCGTTAGATTGTTACATAATATTGTTGTTACCCGATTGAGGGGTCTGGCCGTTTTAGGCCCATTTAGGTCGCCCCCGACCGGGTTGTAGGACCCACAGATTATGGTTGTACTGACAGTATTTGCTCAAGCTATTGTTTACTGTGGGTGCGACCCGGCTGTGCTCCTGGGAGCGTATCGGAATGGGACCATAATGAGCGGAGCTAATATGATCCCGATATTTGACACAATAAACAATGTACTCTATAAAATAACGGACTTAATAAATAATAATATCATTATTTGATGATCATTGTCTATCGGGAAATTTTCAACTGTAACTAGCTACTACGCTACTAGCTCTAAAATTGTATAGGTACTATCCAGGAATTAGAAATCTCATTGGTCATAGCAGTACCCCATCCAGTAGGTATATCATATCCACAAGATAGATATTCCATCTGTATATTGTCCTTTTAGTGCATAAAGATATGCACAGGAATGAAACTGAATAACCTACGCAAATTGTAAGGAATCAATCGGATTCGATCGGAAATAAATTAGCCGTGATATTAATTCGAGAAAGCATAACAGTCCTACTTCCCCATGGGAGGTGCAGCGCTGAGGTTCAATCAAGCGATTATATTATATAATTTCTAATCTACCTACTAATATTTTTGTATGCAATGAATAAAATAAAAAAACTGCACCAATTAAAAGAAATATTCATTTATTGCACACCATAAATCTTTATATATATAATTCTTCTGTGAGTGTGTATGTCACTGAACTTCTCTCAAACGACTGGACCGATTTTGATGAAATTTTTTGTGTGTGTTCAAGGGGATCTGGGAATGGTTTAGATTCACAATTTTGTCCGCTGGACAATGTTTTTTTAATTAATTTTTAATTTATTAGTAGTTGCCTGAAAACCCCTTAAAACAGCCTTTTTCTTTTTCCCATACAAATGTTTTCTAACTAAAATGTAGAGTCAATTTGAGCTTTATTTTTTTGCTAAGATTTTTTAGGGTAGGTGTAGGGTAGGGTAGGGGTAGATTAGGGGTAGGTGTAGGGTAGGGGTAGGGTAGGGGTAGTGTAGGGTAGGGGTAGTGTAGGGTAGGGGTAGTGTTGGGTAGGGGTAGTGTAGGGTAGGGTAGGGGTAGTGTAGGGTGGGGGTAGTGTAGGGTAGGGGTAGTGTAGGGTAGGGGTAGTGTAGGGGTAGGAGTACCGCATAAACGAAGTCTCTACGGCCCAGTTTATTTTATACAAATGTTTAGGTCTTTTATGTATCGATTGAGGCAGTACGAAGTCTGCCGGGTCAGCTAGTATAATATAAGTTGTTACAAAGTTAAAACCCTACATAGAAACATAGGTATTAGATATATCACAAGGTTTCGTAGTGACAATGCATGGGTGTACTTGTATTTTGAGGTATGAAACACTGCAATCAATAACTTTTTTTTTTCTATCTGCCGACTTATTCTGCAATTTCTGCCAGTGTAATGACATTTAAAATTTACAGATTGGCGTTTTATCTACTATATTTGTCAGAAATTTCGAAAGAATATATACACCGTGAAATTTTAATGGTTGTTTTCCCGAAGCAGAACAACTTGCCGTCGGTAGTACTATCGAAACATATTTTTTTTTATCGACATGTTTTGGATTTAAAATTATTAAAAAAAATATTAGACAACTCGAAAGCGTGATAAACAGTAGTAACACTAGACGGAGTGAACGGACCTTGTAGGTACTACTCGAATCGCACGCGCTGCTGACAAAGTAAAGAACGATCCATAAACGTTCAAAGCAAAATAAGAGCTCAATGGTAGTTATACGGCATAAAATAGCCTGCACGCAAGCATCACAAACGAGCCGGCTTCTTTTGTAATTCGCCGCGCGGCGCCGACGCCGGAACTAGTTAGTTGTCCCGTGAACGTCGGAAGCGCAGCACGCGTTATCTTATTACTTTATTAGTATTATGGATCGACATTACAGTTTTAGTAATTTAGAGTACGTCGCTATGGTGCAACTGTACGCTAGGGCTAATTATAATTCCCATACTGCCTGGCGTCTTTACGCCGAGCTGCAACACTTGGCGTCACTCCGTCTTCGCGGAGTTCTGAACCCTCAAGTCATACAGGACCGGACGATCGCTCGTAGCGGCGACGGCTACTCGATCATGGGCAGTTCCAAGTGCCAGCACATGCACAGGGCAGAGGTCGATCGGCCGTTCTTTCGCCAGAGCTCGACGAGGAGATCATCGAGTACTTCGAACGCGATCCTCGCCGAAGTACGCGAATGGCGGCAGCTAAGTTTGGCGTAAGCCAATACTACGTCTGGAAACTACTCAACTCAGAAGTTGAGTAGTTTCCAGACGTAGTATTGTATCATTTATATATTTATATATTATATCATTTCCGCGGAGTTCATTTAATTTTTCATTTTTGTTAAATACGCCTTAAATACTTTATTAGGTATCTAATTCAGAAAATTACTGTTCTTAGATAATAAACTTGTTTTAAGTTACGTTTTCTGTAAGTTATAGCTAAAAAGGTATTGGATAAAGCTTATTGTTATGATTGGGTACTGTGTTACATTACCGAAGGTGTAGGTATCAGCTGATTGACTAACACCCGGGTCAACGAACGCGCGACCGATCGACGCGAGCGCTAGGTATCGCGAGGTATTATTATCGGTTCGATGTCACTTTCGAGTTCGGTTTTTCACGATTGTTAATCGGCCATTTTTGGTTTATAATATTTAGTTTTTGTATAAACTGAATGTTTAACTAAGACCAAACCTTTTCGCTGCGGGAAAACAACCATTTAAATTTCAGCGTGTATAGCTAAAATAATTAATACCCTCCGTGCTTTTAAAATACACGTAGTTAAAGCCAATCGTTATCACATCATCTATACCCTCTCCCGACCAACTAAGTGTATAAAGAAGTGGGAGAGGGCATAAAGAAGAGCAAAGCTCCAAAAAATTTTATTCAAAAATTTAAATTCTTTTATTATTTGTTTTATATTTTTAAAATTAGATTGAAGTAATAAATTTATTTCCATATTTAATTTTATTCTAAAGTTTATATTATTGTATGTTCTAATTTTGTTTATTTTCTTTTTTGTTTTAACCGTGACGTCATCAATGGGGCCAACTAGAATGCCAGCGCTACATTCATACTTAAATGTGTAGATGTGGCATAAAGCTGAAGTTGGTACCTATTTATGATGCACGCTATGGATTCTATGTTATTGTAATTTTAATTTGTATTTTTCGTAATTTGGTGCAATTATAAGTATATATATTTATCTTTCTTTTCTTTCTCTCTTTCTTTCAATAAATGGTTTAAAAACTACAAACTAAGCAGTCTGCGCAAGAGAGCGTCTCCTTTGGGACTTTGCCCTTGGCTCAGGGCGGTAGCTGGGTTATGAGTTGTAGCTGTTTAGGGGTGTTTTGTGCTACTGTCTCTCTACGTTCCTGTTCGCGGGCTTCTCGGACTTCGGGTCTACGAGGGCATTGGAAGGTTATTTGCAAACTAAGGGTCGGGAGGACGAGGGGGGACGCGTCGCGTTCGCGGATGCACTCTTCTCCGGCGGGTCGAAAAGATTGGTCTCTGTGTAGTGGTGCTAGTTTCTCGCAGTCTCTATACCTACTGCTACTTAGTTGGTAAGTTGTGAATTAATAACGAATACTAACGAAACCAACGAAGTTTTCTAGGATTTACATCCTACTAACCTACTAATATTATAAACGCGAAAGTTTGTAAGTATGAATGGATGAATGGATGTTTTTTACTCTTTCACGCCAAAACGAACGGAACTACGGAACGGAATTGGCTGAAATTTTTCATCGGGATAGGTTATAGGTACTCCGTCGTATATATCATAAATCATCACGCTCCGACCCCCTGGAGCAGAGTAACGCGGGTAAAACCGCGGGGCGCAGCTAGTAGGCTATATTTTATGACGAGGTTGCCCTGGGAACGGAATGTCTATGATAATAATCACCTGCGTAGCCTCCGATCCCCTGGAAAATTCATAATTTAAAATGTTACTCACCCTAAATAATTATTGAAATACGTCCAGTAGTTTTTATTAATTGTAACAAACATACATAACTACAAAAAATTATAGGATAAAATTATCTCATTTTTAAATATTTTGGAATACTTTACGGAAAAGTTTACCATATACCTACTATGTTTCAAAATTGATATTAATAAAATTCGACCACCGGCAGGATTCGAACCTGCGTCTTAGGTTAAGCCCCTAATGCCTTAACCAATTAGGCTACGGTGTGGAACCCTACCGGTTTTCGAAATTTATCAATCATTTTTATAACACGTCTCTAAGGGGGACGTTAGTGCCATCTATCGGTAGTGATCCGCATTACTTCGAGTAATACTTCCAAAGTTGCATTTGGTATTAAATATGAAAAGATGACACCGGAAAAGTTATTCCTATATCCTATATCTAATATTATAATAAACTACTATTTCTATATCCTAAATCTAATATTACTTAAAATAATATTGCGACATTTACTCGTTTGAGGTAGGCCCATGTTCAGCAGTGGACGTAAAATGATGATAATCATGGATTCCGCTGTTTTTTTAAAATGTATTTTAAGAAACCGACCGGCACGCGCCTTTTTACCAGAAATTAGGTAAAGAAAAAATAAACCGGCCAAGTGCGAGTCGGACTCGCGCACGAAGAGTTCCGTACCATTTCCAAGTGCCTGCTTATTACCGTTATTGAAATCGAGCAAAACAGGGGTAAAAAATGTTTTTTGTATGGGAGCCCTCCTCAAATATTTATTTAATTTAATTTTAGTATTTGATGTTATAGCGGCAACAGAAATGCATCATTCGTGAAAACGCATTAAGAGGGCTATCACAATTTTTCTTGTATTTGAGTGTTTGACTCGAGTTTTGATGAGTGATTATGGTCTAGATATGGCAACAAAATTAAAAAAAAAAATATGTCCGAGAAAGTTTGATTATTCCTCTAGGGAGCCTTCTAAATAAATATTTCAATTTCTTTAGATACATGAGTAAAAACCTGGTCTCTGCAAAGGATGTTTTATAAAATTCTTCTTTTGGGCATCTTTTGATGCTTTGCTACATAGAAGATATAATAATATATTAATTTTAAAAAATGTCCATAGTACAACTGGATGTTGAACTTTGGAATGCTCAACTCAATTTATAATGTTTCACACAGCAATACACCAAAAATAATTCCGTAAAACAGAGAGATAATGTCAATTTTTCGTCTGTAATTATATTTTTTTATCTATGAATATATAATCCAAATTGAATCAATAAGCATCTAATAACGAAGGTTACTATGTTACCTTGCTTGAAAAAAATAATTAGCCCATTTAAAAGTAAAATAATATTTTTAAACAATTGTTTTATGCAATGATAAAAATCAATATAAATCTCGGAACGGGCGGTCTTTAGCTTCAGTCCGCGCCAAGCGCTTACTGAGGGAGGACGTATCGCTCGCTGTTTCTACTTAGAGCGCTGCGTAAACGACCTATTCGTCGAGAATATAGCGCAACCAAACCTTCTTGATAAAAGTTAGTATATTTTATTTATTTATTTATAATGTGGCTGCAACGTAAATACATAATTGTATTGAATTCAGTTTCCTATGATATTCGGATGCGAACATATTATAGAAAATAAACATATTATACGTAAATATAGATGTTTTTTTTTCTTGAATTATTGATTATATTAATTGATTATTTAATTAATGTAATCTCCAACTTAAATTTATTTCTTTATTTTCAGACATAGTTAATAATGGGAAAAAGAGATAAAAATAAAACCTATGGTGCTGTCAAAATAAAAAAAACTTCGGAAAATATTATTTTAATTTATTTTTACAATTATACTTTTTTCTTATTCCATCTTTGTTTTTTTTATTTACCAATTGTACCCATCCATATAATAATAAGTTCCATATTTAATCGTTCATCAAGGTTCGTCAAGGTTTGCATCTTTGTCTTTTTGTGTCTTTGAATTGTCATAAAGTTTTTTAATAAATATTTAATCACAATATGCGTATCTAACCTAACTTTATCTAACACGTCGTATGCATTTTAAATAGTAGGTATCCCACAAAAGCTTGGACTTCGGCAACGTTCAGCCAAAAACGCGAAACCTTCGGTTTCGGCCAAAGTTGTAGAAAAATAATTATTAAAACTGTAGAAACAACATCACATTGCTTTCATTTATATAAATAAGTACTAAAATGTCTACCTACCTGCTGAATAAATTACGAATAAGAAACTTCGTAAAAAAAATGGATACATATTTTTAGAAATAGTTTAAATAAGTAGCGGCGCGAACGCTTTCTGAGAAGCTGGCAACACGCAAAAGATGCCTCTGACATTGCAAGTGTATATAGGCTGCGGTAACTGCTTACCATCAGGGCCGCTAGTTTGCCACTTTAGTGGCATAAAATATACTAATATAAAAATTCAAGTAAATTTGTATGACCCTATTGTAACTATAATAGATAATCTAAACTAATATTATAAAGCTGCAGAGTTTGTTTGTTTGTTTGTTTGTTTGTTTGAACGCGCTAATCTCAGGAACTACTGGTCTGATTTCAAAAATTCTTTCAGTGTTGGATAGTCCATTTATCGAGGAAGGTTACAGGCTATATTTTATTTTCCAAAAGTTAGGGATCCGTAAGAATATTGTGATTTTGTAACCCAAGGTGTAAAAGCGAAAACCTATTTATGCGTGCGCTGCAAACACTATTGACAATAGAACAAAATAATGTACTACGGGTTTGTAGGTCTTATTAAGATCTACAAAAAAATCCGCGAGAGCATATATCTAACTATCATAGTTTAGTCACAATAACCGCTTTTATGTTCATAAAAAAATATTAAATCGTCTGAAGAAAGAAACTACGTTAAATGTATATCGTATTATTAATCCTTATTCAAATTAATCATTATGTTATCAAGGGTATTTATTTAGAAGTAAAATACTTTTTGTTTTATTCCAATCAGACATTTCGTTGAGAAATTATCATGAGTATAAAAACGGAAAGAATTGGTACCTAATAATGAGTTGTTTGCCATAATAGGTAAGCTGAATAGTTTGTTTGAACGCGATAATCTCAGCAACTACTTGTCCGATTTAAATAATTATTTCAGTGTTAGATAGCCCCTTTATCGAGGAAGGCTACAAGCTATATTTTATTATATTGTTTTTACGAGAACGGGCTTTACGCGGGTGAAACCGCGCGCGGAAGCTAGTATATAATATACCTAAGTAATTTTAGGTGATAACATTAATCGGTACAAATAATATTTCATGAACTTTATTAATAGAACCAAATTTTATTTATTTCAAAAACAAAGTGACAAAGGCTCATGTTTGTTTGTTCCTGGTATCCGAAGTATACCTGTTTGCATGAGTGCGTAGCGTACTTCGCTAGACGCACACGTGCGCATCCAGTGCAGCGCGTCGCCTAATTTACCTAAACTGAGTTCTTTTATTTTGTGATAGCCCTCTTAAACGATATTTATTCAGCACTTAGGTATTTACATACACTTGTACTTGTCAATTATACACAATGAAATATGATTAATATAATTAAATACAAAATATCGCAACTAAAATCTAATGCGGATTAGGTAATAGCCTGACTGTCAGTCTAGTATCACGTCATATGTATAATAATAACAATAATTAATTCTATAAATAAAATCTTAAAATAATTTAGCTCAATAGAAAGAGGCACGTCTTTTAACAGTATTTTTACTTAATAGGCTAGGACCACGGTTCAGGGCATCGCTAATGGTATCTATCGAAAATTTCAACTGTCTAGCTATCGCGGTTCTTAAGATGCAGCCTGGTGACACACAGACATCAAAGTCTTAGTAATAGTGACCCGTTTTTATCCTTCGGGCACGGAACCCTAAAGAGGATGACGCACAGTCTTAAAAAAATCTAATCACAATAGTTCTCCACTTCGATTATAATTTACGTTTTTATTGAGTAACCTTGAATATAGCAGTTCTGCATTTCCGTATTATTAACCAATAAAGGCGTAACGAACAAATAGAAACCGAAGTACTATATTATAAGGTAGTAAGTACTTATATGCCATCTCTTTAACCGTATTCCATAATTCCCGAGAATAAAATAATATTAAAATTTATACCTAGGTATATCCTACTAATAACGCGAAAGTTTGTAAGTATGTATGGATGGATGGATATTTGTGACTGTTTTACGTGAAAACTACGAATGGATTTGTCTGAAAGTTTGCACACGGATAGTTTATAAGCTGGATTAACATATAGGCTACAAAATATCACGCTCCGATCCACTGAAGCAGAGTGACGCGGCTAAAACCGCGAGGCATAGCTAGTTTTTAATAAAATTATCTGAGCTGTCCACATACATCGTGGACTGCTCATCAAATCAAATTTAATTACATTCCTTAATGTGCATTAATACATTAGGGAATGAAAATAAATTTTAATACTAACAATACGTTCAGTACGCCTTTGGAACTCTCTTCCCCACTCCATTTGTGCCAGTTCATCTATCAACGTTTTTAGAAAAAGAACAATTTTATCTTTTTTCTCATTAGTAGTTTTTATTATATGTATTAGTTTATTTTGATTAAGTTTGCATGTATTGTATTCGTATATCCTACTAATATAATAAACGTGAAAGTTTATACGCTGGATTAACGTATAGGCTACAAAACATCACGGTCCAACCTACTGGAGCAGAGTAACGCGGATAAAACCGCGGGGCGCAGCTAGTAAATAAATACAATACTTTGATTGAAAAATTATACAATTAACAGGTGGTAGCTTAGGTACAAATAGGAATTATGGACCTTGTTGGGTATAGTAATTTTACGAGAGGGGAGAAGCTGTTTACCTATTATTATTGTAATAATTGAATATTTATGAATAAAATATTATTTATACAGGGTGGTAGGGTGAACACCGTTATCCTTGAAACCAGTGTTTTGGTTTAATTTATAGAAGGCAAATACAATTTAAAAAAAAAGTAAATTCTCCGTTTTTCCTCAAAATTATGTTACCCTATACGCATTGGCAAATAGGACGGAGCGCGCGAACGCAAGCCGCGGGCGCCAACCCCTTCCACGCCGTCCCCACCACTCAAACCCCTACAGTAGTCTTGTGCCTGCTCGGTCATTTTCAAGATCGCTCCGTACTAGTTCATTTCGGACAGTGAACTACAGTACCCGGCGATAAATATTGCACATCGACCTTTGAAAAGAGACAATCGGCTAATTTCGGCTTCGTAGAGCGTTATCTCTGTCGCACGAAATACAAACAGTCAGGTATCTATTAGGAGCTGTTAAAACAATTATGATTTGCTTCTTTTGATAATTTTTTTATTCTTTGTATAAAATACACCAATTTTTCTGTAAGTGATGGCTTTAGGTTGGGGTAAAATAAAATAAAAAAATAAATGTTCACATTATGTTTACGTATTAAATTATTTTGGAAAATTTCAGCTGTAGTGTACATAATAAACACCATTATACCTATTGTTAAAATGAGACATTGTAATAAAAATAAAAATAATTCTAATTCTAAATTACTTCCATTTCACTATCTGTGCTCTCAAAGAGGTGAATATCACTGTCACTGTCAGCCGTATTTATCACTAGTCTATCAGTGTAATTGTCCAAACAGTGTTGAATGCTTCTATATTCATTCTCACATTTGATTGCATGATCGCAAACCTTTTTCCACTCTTCAGCCCCGATCATGTTTACTTTTTCAGTCAATAATGTTTTTACTGTAGTTAAATTCATACCCACATTTCTAGAGGCTACATAGCCTTTCAGTTGAGACCATATATTTTCAATTGGATTAAAATCCGGATGATACGGTGGCAATCGCAACACAGTGTGCCCATGTTCGGCAAGTACTTTGTCCACGGAAAACTCTGTATACCTCTCCTTGTGCTGACATATAATAGCGTAAATCTGGGTTTTTGTTAATTTTGGATCAACTGGAATTTCGTGTCTGTTTAACCAGTTGATCATTTCCTGTTTAATGGTGTTTGAGTTGGGGGGTCTTTCAACATATTTGTTGTGATAGGGTGCGTTGTCGATAACTAGAACAGAATCACTGGGTAAATTTGGAATTAATTGATTAACCAGCCATTTTTCGTAGTTATCGTTATTCATTTCATTGTGATAGTCACCTGTAGTGTCCGTGGATTTATACGTTAAAAAGGCACCCGGTACAAAGCCTTTTTCATTTCCCGCATGAACTATTATCAAACGTTGACCTTTTGAAATTGGCTTTTTTACTCCTTTTTTCTTATCATCACTCCAAGATTTCCCTTTAGTGTGGGATGTATGTATGTAAGACTCATCCATGTAGACGATATTTTTTCCTGATTCGCGAAATTTTTGTATTTTATCGAGGTATTCCATTCGTTTGAGACTTACATCGTGCTTTTCCATTAGAACTTTTCGATTATCTTCCATTTTAGTGAACCGAAATCCCATCTCGTGAAGTATTTTTCTCAACGTCTTTTCAGACCCATTGTAATTAATAGCTTCAGATAATTTAGCTTTTAATGATTTTATTGTTGGCAGTTCATTAAATCGTAAGTGAAAATCATACACCATTCTTCGAACAACATCATAATCAAAATCGTCCATATCCAAACGAAATTGCTTTTTTGGTCTCCCTTTTTTTGGAGTACTGAACTTAATTTCAGTAGAATGTGTTTCAGTACTGACTTCGTTTAATATATTGTTCAAAGTTCTTCTTGAAATTCCAGTGGCATTTCCAACTCGCTCTTGAACCTTCTTAAAATAACAACTTACATTTTTATCTTCATTTTTTTTAAATCTGTCAGCTTCGGTTTCAAAATATTTATAAACATTGTAGATAATTTCGCGTGACTGACCTCGTAAAGGTTTCCCTCTTTTTCCTAAAGATGTCATAGTACAACTTTAAATTATTTAAATTTGGGGGTGTTAACAACTCTTAATATATATTTTGAATTGGACGCGACCGCACTCTATCGCACTTAAACACCGTCTGACAAAACATCACATAGGTAGTGTGCGACAGAGATAACGCTCTACGAAGCCGAAATTAGCCGATTGTCTCTTTTCAAAGGTCGATGTGCAATATTTATCGCCGGGTACTGTAGTTCAGTCTATAAGCTCTAACAGCTCTATTCGGTCTTTGCTCTCGGTCAGCATTTCCATATAGGACAGCGCGGACCACAGAGCAAATAAGTTCTCTAGAAACATTGTTAAGTGCTTAGAACGTATTTGCGGACCACAGAGCAGCCACCAAACCACCACGGTGACCAAATTATGGTTACTATTGTATTAATTTAACATAACATTTGATTTTCCTTCATACTTGAACAGGCTTAGGACTGTCATTCTGATCAACCGCCTACATTACGAATGAATTCGTAAGATGTACTTGTCAAAAACAATCAGTCAGTGATATTTCATTTTTCGTTCTCGCTCGCACTTATACGATCTCGCGGTTTACAATGTACGAAGTACGAAAAGAGCTATTTGACCTATTAGACCGATTACAAATCAGCGTTCGGAAACGATTCTTCTAGTACAGTGCGAAGATACGGCTCCTATTCGTTCATCGTTCACGAACTACACAAGACTACCCTACAGTCTTGTGCTCGAAGTGAAGCGCAGCGCCCGCGCCGCCGCCCGTGTTCTCAGTAGTGTGTAGTGATTATTAGTATGTGAGTTAAAACTTATGTAGATACTTAAAACGGACTGCTAGTGCAGCAGGTCAGCGCCCTTTGCAGTGATTACGTAACTCGGGCGCATAGTATCCATGAATTGACGGACGGTGTCAGACAGAATATTTTTAAAATTTAAAAAAAAAATACCTTTTTTTTTCTTTGTATTTGCGTTCTGTAAGTGAAACCAAACCTCTGGTTTCAAGGATAACGGTGTCTATCCTAACACCCTGTATAATATATTAGTACTTTTTAACACCTCCTATAAACTTTCTGATTAAATTCGATGCGGGAACCAAGACATTTAGGTGTCCCGGGACCAGCCTAAGCCTAACAGCTTAGCTTTAGTGTGTGCCGCTGTTGATCATGGCTTACAGGAGTTACAGTGGCGGGAGTGTGGAAGGGATTAATATATATATATATATATATATATATATTTATTAGTATTATTGAATTACAGTTTTGGAGTCAGAATCATATTACTTGCTGCCGCCGCTAAAAAGCCTGTTGAGCCACTTAACTCAAAGGTTAAAATATCGGACAAAGTGAAAGGGGGTAAACGGGGCAGGCTCCAGTGAAGGACACGGGCGACAACGATGGTTTCATCAAGGTGGAGAAGAGGATGAAGAAGAAGCCTCCTTTTCGGAACCAGTGTGGTACTGCGCTGGCAGGACCCAACACGCTGTTGCGTCCAGCCGTACCGACAACACTGATGTACGTGTCAAGACTGCATCATTCCACGAAAGTTGAAGAGGTCGTGGAGTACAGGCGGGTGAAGACCAACTGGACTTTGAGGGTCGAGATGTTGGAGCCGCGTCACAAAACGAACTTCAAGTCGATCGTGGTGCGTGTTCCGACGCAGTATCTCGAGAAGTGCCTCAAAGAAGAGTTTTGGCCGAAAGGTGTTATGTTCCGCCGGTTTCGTGGCCAGCTACGTGACACCAGTCAGCGAAACACGACGCCGACACTTCGTGTACATTAGTATTAAGTTTTTGTTTATTAAAATATGTATTAGTTTATTACTATTTAAGATTATTGTATGTTTTTTTTTCTATGGGCCTCCGATGCCTGAAATAAAATTATTATTATTATTATTATCATTTATTTACATTTGGTTATTAAATTTCATTTAAAATATTTTTTCTAAGAATTCGTTAAAACTGTCGCTTTCGCAAGTAGTTTTTACTTTCTCATCTTCCGGTGTATCGCGGACTAAGGGGAGCCTCACCTTGCCTTGCACTTGTAGGTATTAATTATGTGCCGGATTGCTTCTTGCGTACCCGGCTCCCGCCAACGACGGTATGAGTAAGCATAACACCGCTATGGAGAGCGCAAGTCCCACATATTATCCCGCCGCCAGCGCGCGCTGCAGCAGCGGTGGGAATGCGTAAATGAATAAACAGCGGACAAAAAAAAAAGTTTTACTTATGCGTTTTCACAGAAAATGTTACACTTACGTTATTACTATACATGATACTATCTACTGTTAAACGGATGACATATATTTTGAAAGCACCTTATATTTATGTAACAATCAATTCAATATCAATTAATTGTTACAATGTTTTTTTTATGTTAACTGATTCATCACTAAGTAATTCTTGTTCCAATTCAAAATCATTTATTCTGTGATAATGGTGAGGTACATTTGCTACCGTGCAGTTTTGTTTTATTTACTTTTTCGGATGGACATACGTAGGTAGCCACGAGGCTTTTGCTACTTCACCGGGCATAAAGGCGAGCAGAGCTCCAGCCTTAATAAATGGTTTAAAAACTACGAACTAAGCAACCTGCGCAAGAGGGCGCCCCTGTGGGGCTTGGACCTCGGCTGAGGGCGGTCGCTGGCGATGAGATTGAGGGATTACAACTTTTAGTATTTTAGGGAAGTTTTGTGCCACTGTCGCTACCGTGCAGTGCGTGACGTGGCGACCACTGAAAAGCTGCCAAAAAACTCAACATAGGTAACAATATTTTAAACTGACCAGCGTTACAAGATGTAATCGATCGATCGATCGTGTTAAACAGCAAGCGTTCCTGAGGGCTAGACAAAAAGCCTCTGCAATCGCTGATCGCTAGCAGAAAATCGCTTACGCAAATGTATGGATACTAGACATTTGTCGCGTGATTAAAATGACAGGCATTCTTTGGTTGTTTCTTCTTACAAACAAACCATCCGATCTTTCCTTTTTCGGTTCCATAAAACTTGTTGATAGCAAAGCGATTTTTATAGTAAACTTTATTTTTTTATATTTAATGAGTATTTCAACAACCTGACAACCTCCGTAGCGTAGCGGTATTTGGCTCACTGTACATCTCGGAGGTCGTGGGTTCGATCCCCACACCGGACAAGAAATCTTTGTGTAAATTTTAAGATTTCCATCCGTGCCTCGGAAAGCACGTTAAGCCGTTGGTCCCGATTGTAATGACATTACCAACCCGCCTGCCAAGCGTGGTGACTATGGCAAATACCCTCCCTCGGGAGGAGGCCCATGTTCAGCAGTGGACGTTATACTGGCTGATGATGATGATAATGATGAATGTGTATTTCAAAAGTAAACATGTTTTAAAATATAGTTTTTCTTATATTTAACTATCACTGTATTTTTCTTAAAACTATTACAAAAAACAATCGGTAGTTTTAAAGAAGAAGAAGCGCCTTATTATTTACTTCTATTAACTGTAAAAACGCTCGCTGTGTTACACGTTACATTAAGCCTCGTAACACCGGTCAGTTCCCATATCAAAGTGCTCTCCATTAAAAACCACCAAATAACACCAACTTGAACTATTGTAACGGGTCTTCAGAATTATAATAAGGTTTAGATTCAGAATTATAATTATAAAACTAGAAACTAAGCAACCTGCCCAAGAAGACGTCCCCTGTGCGACTTGGACCTTGGCTCAGGACGGTCGCTGACGGGTAGATTGAGGGATCTATGGCTTTAAGTTTCTTTAGGGGAGCTTTGTGAAACTGTCGCTCTACTTTACAGTTCGCGGGCCTCTCGGACTTCGGGACTAAGAGGGCAACGCAAGGAATTATACTATGACTTTTAATTTTTCAGGGGAGTTCTGTGCAACTGTCTCTCTACTTTACAGCTCACGGTCCTCCTGGAATTAGTATAACACCAACTTGAACTATTGTAACGGGTCTTCAGAATTGTAATACGGTTTAGGTTCAGAATTATAATTATAAAACTAGAAACTAAGCAACCTGCCCAAGAGGGCGTCCCCTGTGCGACTTGGACCTTGGCTCAGGACGGTCGCTGACGGGTAGATTGAGGGATCTATGGCTTTAAGTTTCTTTAGGGGAGCTTTGTGAAACTGTCGCTCTACTTTACAGTTCGCGGGCCTCTCGGACTTCGGGACTAAGAGGGCATCGCAAGGAATTATACTATGACTTTTAAATTTTCAGGGGAGTTTTGTGCAACTGTCTCTCTACTTTACAGCTCACGGTCCTCCCGGAATTAGGGTCTACAAATAGGTTGCCATAAATATTTCGGAGCTGACCGAGACAATGGTCAGAGCGGGGGGGGGGGCGAGGGGGGAGATGAAACAATAACTCGTCACACAGGGCCGAGGTGGGTCTCCCAATGCGCACGCAGGACGATAAGACAAACAGGAGCGCGTATTGCAAACGAAGCAAGGTTCTTATTTTTTGGTTAGCGCGCCCACCCGGCACCACCGGGACATGACGCTCGATACCGGGACATGTCCCGACATACCAGGACGTATGGCAACTCTAGCCTAAGTAGACATCCGAAGCGGCGGAAATACAAAGGTACCTACTGTATATATCCCTTTCAAAAAAAGCGAAACGTTGACGATGGTTAAAAAACGCTCTTCTTTCTCACTTCTAATTCCTAGAACTTTAAAAAGCCGTTTAATTTTGTTTACGGACTGGTAAAATTAATTACGTTTTATGTGTAAATTAAAGTGAATGACCGATCATTGTCACGGCCACTAAGTATCAAACGATTAGAGTTTGCGGAATAGCGGATACAATCGGTTAATTTTTTATACTAAATTGATATAAAAAAGTAGGAATTGATGTTTTTAAGAGAAGTGGAGCGTAGCATATTGCAATAGTAGCAACTACACCTTGGGGAGTAGGTATAATATTGTTATCTTATCTAGGACTACCTACTCTACATCTATATAAATAAATAAAATTGAACTGTCTGTATGTAATGGAACAACGCGTTATAAATTTATATTATCAATCAATACATAGTATAAAACAAAGTCGCTCCCCGCTGTCTGTCTGTACCTATGTATGCTTAAATCTTAAAAAACTACGCAACGGATTTTGATGTGGTTTTTTTTAGTCGATAGAGTGACTCAAGAGGAAGGTTTATATGTAAAATACATGCATAATATAGTAGAGGAACACCGATAATTTTAGAGGTCTTATGTGATGTCGTAAATAAACACTTATTTTTGCGCTTACATTGCATACGCTGGCTGAACCCTACGAGATAGATCTAACTAAATAATGTTCTTCAGTATTGTACACCTTAAAAAGGTCTACACAAAAGTCTGCGGTGGTATATGTCTATATCTTGACATAACCCACAATAATAATTTTTTATCCTTTACTTTTTACGAGAAATTCCAGAGCAGTCGTAAAAAGTTTGGGAGATATAACATCTCCCTGTCTTACGCCTCTCCGTAGCGGGATTGCCTTCGTACATTGGCCCTGTACTCGGACCGACATTGTGGCGTTTTTGTACAAGCACTTCAGCACTTCAATGTAGCGATAGTCGATACGACACCGCTGAAGAGACCTTAGAACCGCCCAAATTTCGACCGAATCAAAGGCTTTCTCATAGTCTACAAACGCCAAGCATAGGGGCTGATTATACTCCTCGGTCTTCTGTATAATCTGCCGCAGCGTATGTATGTGGTCTATGGTACTAAAGCCTTTTCGGAGCCCGGCTTGTTCGGGAAGCTGGAAGTCATCGAGCCTGTGTTCGAGACGATTTGTGACGACCCTCGAGAACAGCTTATAACATGGCTCAGCAATGTGATAGGTCTATAATTCTTCAACATGGTATTGTCACCTTTTTTGAAGAACAGAACCACCACACCTCTGCTCCATGATTCTGGCGTTTGTCCCTCGAGTAAGACGGAGTTAAAGAGCTTCTGAAGGACTTTAAGTATCGGTGTTCCACCCGCATTCAGAAGCTCAGATGTGATTCCGTCATCACCCGGCGCCTTGTTGTTTTTAAGCTGTTTAAGGGCCATCCTAATCTCGTACAGGCTGATGTCCGGGAGATCTTCGGTATTGTGTCGGGTCAGCCTTGCTCTGGGGTCTTCGGCTTGGCTATTAGCGGGCTTGACTGTTGAGGTATACAGCTGATTATAGAACCTCTCTATCTAAAGGGAAGGTACTAATAACAAAAATACAATTTAAAAAAAAAACTTTCTTTCTGTGTGTCTGTTTGTTCCGATCGTAGTAACGGCTGGATAGATAATATCGGGACTTTCACAGGTTGATAGCAAATTTTTATAATAATATTGCTACTATTTTATTTATGTAGGTCTGTTGTTCGTGTATTCTGCCCTAACTCCAATACTGAAGTACCAATTTAAACGGGACTTTCATTGTTAGATGGCATGTGAAACCCTTATTTCACGCGGAAGAAGTCGCGGGCATCAGTTAGTTTTGAAATAAAACTTGTATTACCTATTTATTATGCGACGATATTATCTTTTATTGTAATCTAATCGTGACCTAACAACACAAACAAAGTAAGATTTAATAATAATAATTAACAATCCACACGACCCTTAAGCGCAGGCCTCACTGCCAGCGGGCGGGCGAGCGAGCTAGGCTGGTGGGCAAGCGAGAGAAAGAAACTATACAAACAAATATATTAGTCGGTAGCTCGGGGTGTGATCCGAAGTATGTAAAAGAGGTGAAACCATGTTCGCCCGCTGGCGGTATAGCCTGCACTTTATCTGATAAAAGAAATCTATTATTTTACTCATCGATATCTATCGATGAATACAATAATTATTGACCGTTGACGCACATCCGTTCATACAGACTCGCATAGGAATAACGACCATGGGCTTAACAACCAACAATGTACCTACCTACTTAATTTGGCATCTGCGCATCACATCGTCCATTGAGCTTTTTGTATTCTCTACATAAACCACCGTGGCTTAGCGGTATTTGGCACGTTAAGCCGTTGGTCCCGATTGTTATAACAACATCTATATCAATCGTATACAGGAACGGGCAGCAGCGTTACCTTGTGTGTTACAACATAATACTGCAGTCACTAACCCTCCTGCAAAGCGTGGTGACTATGGCAAAACCCCTCCCTCGAGAGGACGCCCATGCTCAGTAGTGGACGTTATACGGGCTGATGATGATGATAATGATGATGATTCTCAACTCAATTCTCTTAAACTTTATCAATAATCAAAGCGACAAGACACTTATAAAAATCGTGATTCGTGAACATCGGAAATTCGACTTTAAGAACGTTCTAAATTTGCTCTCCTTTCAGAGTCGGCCTGTGTAGATGGAACCACTAACACAGAAAGGCACTGGATAGACAGCTCTGACAAAATATGGAAAAAGTCGTAGAAGAATATCCGTTTTAGTCCAGGCATATTTGGATTTCACCTCGGAATGAGAGATAGTCGACTATAAACTTGTATAAACCTTTATTTTGGTACCCTAAAACTTGTCTCAAAACCTACCTACGATAGGTAGATTTTGAGACAAGTTTTAGGACCTTGGGATATCTGAAGACGCGGACACCCTACGATTGGTAGGTTTTGAGACAAGTTTTAAGGTACCAAAATAAAGGTTTATACAAGTTTATAGCCGACTATCTCTCATTCCGAGATTCTTGCCTTTATTTGACTAATGTTTCTGGACTATTTCTAAAAGATGAGCAACGTGGAAATCTACTAAGAGGAAATGTCGAATGTGTTAGCGATTAGGAGGTTCTCACTCAACTCAACTGTATTTTTTAAAGGTCGAATAACTCAATATCACGCCAACTGATCGATGATTCTTTTTTTAATTGTAAAGGATGTAGGTACCTCAAGAGTATTTGTATGAGAGTTTGGTTGGGTTCTGATTATGAGATTTTGTACTTTTTAGTGCATATAATTCTCCTTTTAACATGACTATAACACGTGGTTGGCTACGCCAACACCTAATACGTCACAATTTGTTTTGGTATTTTTTTTTTTATTTGACGTCGGTTTTTTTTCTTGTTGGTATACAGTTTTCCCGATCCTGAGCGCGAACATGGACCAAAACATAAAGCAAAAAGCTCTTGTTAGTAAACTATATGATTAGTATTTTCGTTCGAAATTAAATGAAAATCGCTATTTTGGACATACATACTGGAAGTTTTTCAAAATCTATGTCTCTCAGACACTGTAGGTATTTAATTTGGCAGTGGGTAGTTAGTTTACTTAACCGCTAGGCTTTGTTATTGAATAGCTTCGTGGTGAAAAGTTTTTTTTTTTGGACGGACAGATGTAGTTTGCCCTGAGGCTTTTTCTACCTCACCGGTAATAATGGCGAGCAGAGCTCCAGCCTAGATAAATGGTTCAAACAGTACAAACTAAGCAACCTGCGCAAGAGGGCGTCCCCTGTGGGACTTGGACCTCGGCTCAGGGAAAACGGTTTAAAATATGTTATTTAGATTAATTATTTTAATTAAGATGTTCAGATATAGTACTTATATGTAATAATTACATTCGTTTGTAGTGTTGTAAAATGTAGTTATTATTTAGCAAAGGTGTCATTATATAGTATTGAGTAACTTACTCTGTCCATTGTTTTGCAATGTCTAACAACTGACTGTTGCAAAGGATTACACGATGTAACTTCACCACCTAGGCTTATTATTCCGTTAACATAACGATGGCATCATCATCAGATCGTTGAAAGTTTACATCTGAACATAAGGTTCCCCTTAAGGTGGTTTTGCCATAGTTTCCTTTAAAATTTATGAAGTTAGTCACAAGGCTTTTGCTACTTTACCGGGCATAAAGACGAGCAGGACTCCAGCCTTGATAAATTATTTAATAACTAAAACTAAGCCACTTGCGTAAGAGGGCGACTTAGGACTTGGGCCTCGGCTCCGGTAAACCGCTTTATTTATTCTTTTCAATTTGTAGCCGGATCCTATAAGATTAGAACCTACAGGGACCACTCTATCCTACCTGCCGGAAAAGAGTGCGTTTGTTTGCTACGAACCCTCCGATGCCCTCGTAGACCCGAAGTCCGAGAGGAACTGTAAAGTAGAGCAACAGTTGCACAAAACTCCATAAAAAAAACAACGAAAAGTCATAATAAAGACCACCCTGAGCCGAGGCCCAAGCCCCACAGGGAGCACACTTTTGCGCAGGCGGCAAGTGGCTTAGTTTTTAGTTTTTAAACAATTTATTAAGGCTGGAGCTCTAGTTGCCTTTATGGCCGGTGAAGCAGCAAATGCCATGCGGAAAAAGAAGTAGGAATGTCCGTCCAAAAAAAAATTGCCGTGTGAGGAGCTGTTATACTCATATAAGTAAGTCAGAATTAGCCCGGCTACCAGGAATTACAGTGCTGTGTGGGTAGATTTCAGTCCCAACAAAAAAAAACCGTTAATGTTGGTGAAATAAAATGGAAAAAAATCTTCTATAAACTGTTTTTAAAGAAACATTGTTGCTTATTTTATATCGATACTCAACTTAATGTATTATAATTTTAAACATAACATGATTATATCGTATTCAAAACCTGCAATAAGAATCTGCATAGTAATAGATAAATGGGTATTAAAATATATAATGGTTATATGTTAGATATTCCAATATTAATTGTTTTTATATTTTATTTATGTCAGTAAACAATACATCTGCGAAGATATGCATATTATAAAGACACTTATACTGCGCTTCATGTTATTATAAGTAGGTATTTTATTATTTTCTTGTTAACTACCTTTCTATATAAAATAAGATAATAATAATATAATTTGTATATTTTTTTTTGTAAAACACGCGCAAATTGGCCTTACATGGTACATAGATGTAAGACCTTTATAGGTTTAAGATTAAACAATATCGAGTTTTTTTTAAGCGTAGGTAGGTATTTTATATTATTTGTAGGAATAGCGTATTTGATCTTCTTCTTAGAATTTATTTTTCAGTATCTACTCATTTTATCTATTTACTAGTTTAACTACTTCTATCCTCTAGCAGGCCTGTCTTACTTCCCGTGTATCCCCGGCCGAGAGGCTGATTAAGTAGGCACGCACGAGCGAGCAGTGACGCATGCACTGGCTTTGTTCGAAAGATACTTCACCGATCCAACTGTTTGTTAAAAATGAAGAAAAAGAAGAATCATAAAAAAATATGCTGCGAAATGTTCAATTGTTTGAACACGGATTGTGATCCAAATTTATTTTTTTGTGTGTTCTGTGCCTCTAGGATGAAATGTGGAGGGCCGGATTGCTTTTGCGTACCCAGCCCTCGCCAACGGCGGATCGAAGGAGTGTCCGGGGGGTTTTAGTGATGTTAGGTCCTCTCCTCGCGGTATGAGTTTAGCATACCACGCTATGGAGAGGGCCAGTCCCACATATCCCACACCAATACGCTGCAGCGGCGGCGGTGCGAATGCATATATACTTAGATACTTTCACCGCGGACAAAAACAAAAAAAGTCATTCATTGCAGAAGAAGTAGGAGACATCTTATTCATTTTAGGTTTAACCTAAAAATGTCATTCAGGTAAGTATGTATCGTAACTTTAGGCGTGTTAAAGAACTAAAAACGACCTAACATTTGTGGTTTTGATTACGAAATGCCTAAACTTGAAGGCATTGAACATTTTGTAACGAAATTAGTAGTTGTGGTCGTAAACTTTGTGAGTTATTATTATTCACGTTTTAAATCAAGTTAAAATATCGACTAACATTTACGTGATAAAGTATAATAGCCGGCCTATTGACACTTTTTTGAAATTATTTTATATGGTTTTGCTAGATCAAGAAAAACATATTATGTCATTTATTTGATACCTATCTAAAAAGCACTAAAATAAATATTTTCAAATTGGCTTGATATTTAGAGATGAAAACGATGTCAGCCATGTTGGTCTATATTTATACATTATCTGTGTCCTAGATCGATGTCGTCATGACTCAGACAGTGTAATAATTTTCAAATTGAGTTTATACAATACAATTTCAACCATTCAAGTTTTATGAACAGAAATTATAATATTTAGGTGCCTTATGACAGATACTTTTAGAAATAAGCATAATTGTCAGATAATTTCATATGTGTCAACTAGCCTATTATTCCTATTTTAGCCCTCGACAAAGCGACTGGTAAAATAGTACCTACAGTAGAGTAGAGAGTAGTGAGAAGGAAGAAGTAAGGTGAGAGTTACCAAAATGATGTCATTAAATGTAGAATGGTAGGTAGGTACAGATAAAAAAATAGTCTATGAGTATTTTGCCTTCTCGGATTTTCTTCGATAATTTTTTCAAATGTATTTTCAAGATTAGAAAAGAAGCCATTAACTAGTTCTTAGAAACTTGGTAAGAACGATGTCTTACCCAAATTAGTTCAATGGTTCTAACTAGTCTAAGACACTTATTATCACGAATTAGCCAAATCAGTTCATTCGTTCTAACTACTTCTAAGTAACTTAGTATCATAACTAAGCCAAATCAGTTCATTCGTTCTAACTAGTTCTAAGAAACTTATTATCATGAATTAGCCAAAACAGTCCATTCGTCTTAACCAGTCCTAAATTACTAAGGATCATGAATTACTTAGTCAGTTCATTCGTTCTAACTAGTTTTCAGAAACGAATTATCATGAATTAGCCAAGTCAACTCATTCGTCTTAACCAGTCCTAAATTACTAAGGATCATGAATTACTTAGTCAGTTCATTCGTTCTAACTAGTTCTCAGAAACTAATTATCATGAATTAGCCAAGTCAGCTCATTCGTCTTAACCAGTCCTAAGTTACTAAGGATCATGAATTACTTAGTCAGTTCATTCGTTCTAACTAGTTCTCAGAAACTAATTATCATGAATTAGCCAAGTCAGCTCATTCGTCTTAACCAGTCCTAAATTACTAAGGATCATGAATTACTTAGTCAGTTCATTCGTTCTAACTAGTTCTCAGAAACTAATTATCATGAATTTGCCAAATCAGTTCATTCGTCTTAACCAGTCCTAAGTTACTAAGGATCATGAATTACTTAGTCAGTTCATTCGTTCTAACTAGTTCTCAGAAACTAATTTTCATGGATTAGCCAAGTCAACTCATTCGTCTTAACCAGTCCTAAATTACTAAGGATTATGAATTACTTAGTCAGTTCATTCGTTCTAACTAGTTCTCAGAAACTAATTATCATGAATTTGCCAAATCAGTTCATTCGTCTTAACCAGTCCTAAGTTACTAAGGATCATGAATTACTTAGTCAGTTCATTCGTTCTAACTAGTTCTCAGAAACTAATTTTCATGGATTAGCCAAGTCAGCTCATTCGTCTTAACCGTCCTAAGTTACTAAGGATCATGAATTACTTAGTCAGTTCATTCGTTCTAACTAGTTCTCAGAAACTAATTTTCATGAATTAGCCAAGTCAGCTCATTCGTCTTAACCAGTCCTAAGTTACTAAGGATCATAATTACTTAGTCAGTTCATTCGTTCTAACTAGTTCTCAGAAACTAATTATCATGAATTAGCCAAATCAGTTCATTCGTCTTAACCAGTCCTAAGTTACTAAGGATCATGAATTACTTAGTCAGTTCATTCGTTCTAACTAGTTCTCAGAAACTAATTATCATGAATTAGCCAAGTCAGCTCATTCGTCTTAACCAGTCCTAAGTTACTAAGGATCATAATTACTTAGTCAGTTCATTCGTTCTAACTAGTTCTCAGAAACTAATTATCATGAATTAGCCAAGTCAGCTCATTCGTCTTAACCAGTCCTAAGTTACTAAGGATCATGAATTACTTAGTCACTTCATTCGTTCTAACTAGTACTCAGAAACGAATTATCATGAATTAGCCAAATCAGTTCATTCGTCCTGACTAGTTCTAAGTAAATTAGTATCATGACTTAGCCAAATCAGTTCATTCGTCCTAAACTAGTGCTAAGTAAATTAGTATCATGCCTTAGCCAAATTAGTTCATTCGTTCTAAGTAACTTAGTAGGTAGCTATCATGCATTAGTCAAATCGTTCATTCGTTCTAAGTAATACGTGTAAACAAGCGGTAACTTATATTTATTTAAATAGGTGAAGAAGATAAACTATAAACCATGTAAGTATGCTAATGAACTGGCTCTATTGTTTATCTATAGACCGGTTTCTATAGGTTTGGATTTTAATGATAGTTATAATCTTACTTCCTCCGTAGCGCAGCGGTATTTGGCTCGCTTTAAATGTCGGATGTCGTGGGTTCGATCCCCACGCCGGACGTAATCTAGACAAATCTTTGCGAAATTCTAAGATTTATTTCCGGGTCTGGTTGGTTAAGGGACTACCCTCCGTGCCTCGGAAAGCACGTTAAGCCGTTGTTCCCGATTGTAACATAATCCTATACTAAGGAACGGACAGCAGCAACATAATACTGCGGTCACCAACCCGCCTGCCAAGCGTGGTGACTATGGCAAATACCCTCCCCGGGAGGATGCCCATGTTCAGCAGTGGACGTTGTACGCGCTGATGATGATGATAATCTTACTTTATCAACCTGTTTACGTTCACCGCTGAACATGAGCCTTCTCTTTAACAGACCTTGGCAAGGCATGGTCGTTGAGGGATATTGCCATAATTACCACGACTCGCAGTAAGATGGTAACGAACTTGGAGCTGATAGACGATGCTGCTAATCCAACAGGTGTATGTCCGTAAGTTAGCGTTACCATACGTCCCGGTACGCCGGGACATGTCCCGATTTCGAGCGTCATGTCCCGGCCAACAAGGCAATGGTCCCGGTGGGCGCACTAACCAAAAAAGATCGGACCCTAATTCCGGGAGGACCATGAGCTGTAAAGTAGAGCGACAGTTGCACAAAACTCCCCTGAAAATTTAAAAGTCATAATATAATTCCTCAATTCCATGCAGTGACCGCTCTAAGCCGAGGATAAAATACCATATAATAAGGCTCTGCGCGCTTTTATACCCAATGCAATAGTAAAAATGTATAAACTCCTCGGCTCTGTGTAACGTGTTATTGTTTGATCTACCCATGCCTATTATCCGGACAAGAAAATATTCGTGTAAACTCTAAGATTGTTGGTGTATTTGCCTTAATGGTAATGGGATATAACAGTAAGTACCTACCAATAACTGCTGTAACGAACAGAAAAATAGGTAGTCAATCTATTATAATTTAATTCTTTACAAATCGGCGAATCAAACTTTAACAACTTCCGCATATAAAGCATGCAATAAGGTACAAACAATTTACTAGTTTTACGCTCACAAACGTACCGACAACGAACAAATCTGTATTGATACGGTTATCAACACACAACGAATTGATACAAATGCGAAAGAAAATATCTTTGAGCTGGCCAGGAAACTAAGTATAACGCAAAAAGTGTATTGTAACGATTTACACCATGGTACCTAATCAATTCTCATCGAAATTATTTATTATTGGTAGTGAAGTCAATCTATGTATATATACTTTTTTAGCATTAAGAATGACTTTGAACCTGTGTTAAGGTTCATTTCCGTGGATTTTGGGCGATCGCAGCCGCACGCGATTGGTCGCATGCGACTGACGTGCAGCTGATGCGACAATAGTGAGAGAATGAGAATATAATAATATGGCGCCGATTCCGTGGTATGCGACAGACGCACGCGTCCGTGCGTATCTCGAGATGCGCCAGTCAGAGTGGTTTTCATCAAATGCCTCTGCATCAATATTTGGTAGAAGCCTTCTTAAGGCGAAAACATGGTATGCACGCGGAGACCCGAGACATATAAACTACGGACGGATTTTGTAAATGAAGACATATTCATTATCTGTGTCTAATAGACTTACTAAAAACGCAACATGCGCAAGCTCTGCTTTATTTAATTTTAACCGTCTTTTATTTTATACTTCGTTTATTTTCTTTTACAGAAACATTTAATACTGCAAGCAATAAATTATGGTACAATAATTTTTATCACTTTATAATGAAATACAAGGCCTTAACCGATTTTGATGTGATGCGTAATAATAAAATAATTGTATATTGTCCTTTTAATGCACTGAAAGACTAACAACATAAATAAATATAAACATAAATAATAACTGAACCGACTTTTATAGATGTATTACCTAATTTAAATAAACATGGCTATGTGTGAGTTGGACTCGCTTACTAAGCGTACCGTACCATTATTTATAAAACATTAACCACTGTATTATTTGAGTTTCACATGTCCCGGTATCTGTCAAGTTTATCTTGGAAGATTTGGCTGTAACCAAATCATCAAAAAATTTGACCTATTTCGCTGTTTCCGATAGAGCTAAAATTTTTAATTCGTATATATGTTACGGCTTATAGCCGAAGTGCGGCTACACCTAGTTTTAGCCGGCTACAACTAGGTGCAGCTTAGGTGCAGCGTAAACTTAGGTCAACCTTAATAAGTTCCTATAAGTTCCTCTAAGTTAACTCTAAATTAAACAATACCTATGCAAAGGACAAAAAGGTGTTGGGGTGGTTAAAAATAAATAAATAACCTAAACCTAAACCAATGGAGTCGAACAGGGACTTATAAACGCATGTGGCCGACTGCACCTAGTTGTAGCCGGCTAAAACTAGGTGTAGCCGCACTTCGGCTATTAGCCATAACATTATATATCAGGTAAGGTCGTGTAGACAAATAAAAATAAAATATTTTAATTTAAATAGTAAGTATGTAATTCGGGTAATATTTTATTTTCATTTATTTTTAAAGTAAATAAAATAGTAAATATGGAACAAAATAATAAATGTGAATGTTTCAAACGTCTATCTGTTGCGTCGAGCAAAAGAATTACGATTGTTGTAAATAATAAAAAAGCCCCACATGAATATTTTTTTTATTGTGTATTCGTTTCGAAAAACCTTATCTGTTAAAATGTTAACTGTCTAACTATGGTCTTGAATTACAGCCTGGTGACAGAAAGATATAAGCGAGACATTGGAGTCTTAGTCCCTGTTATACCCCTTTGATACGGAACCCTAAAACACGATTATAATAGATGTATTTCTAGTGATAAGTTATTGGTCTATTAAAATTGTTCTATGCCTATTTCAATGATAATGTATTTATAAAGTGCCACGTGTTACGCATATGCATATAATTTGATCATTTCTCACGTGTACTTACTGCATTTATTAACTTTTATTTATTTAATGCCAATGACTAAAAAGGAAAAAATAAAATAAAAAGGAAAAAAACATTTTTAAAAACAAGCTTTTATTAAAAAATAACGCGTACTAAAAGGTAAAAAATAAGTTCAATTTGACGGAATTCAATTTAATTTCAATTTAATTTCAAATGTTTTTTTATACTTTTTATTTTATTTATTGTTTAGACAAATAAAAAAATACACGTCCAATATTTTTTAGTAATCTAACTGACGGACTAAATACTTTTTTTTAAGTCTTCATGTCTTTTTTAGTGCACTTACACCTACATGATTATAATGTTAAGTACTCTAAATTAAATACACAAAATAATTAGTGCCATTTCCACTCCGTTAACTTATTATCATATCAGCCTGTGTCGTCCACTGCTGAACATAGGCCTCCCTCCCCCATCGACCGGTGTGACTTATTCACCTCTTTCTGTGAAGGAGTCAAGGCCTGTTAAAGTGCATGCAGTAGCCTTCAATAACCAAGTACTGTGCAAAATGATAAACCGCTAAGTAGTGACGAGTACTGACGAGTCATTAGCGTATTAAATTGATTCAAAATCAACAACTCACTCATATAAATAGACTAGGAAGTGAACTATGAAAGTCGAGCATCACGTGTTTCCATCATATTATGATTGCATTGTTAAATAAAAAATAGCGTGCATTTATGCATTCCCACCGCCGTTGCAGCGTATTCGCGCGCTGGCGGTGGGATATGTGGGACTCGCCCTCTCCCTCTCGTGGTATGCTAAACTCATACAACGAGGAGAGGACCCTACACCACTAAAACCTCCCGGACACTCCTTCGATCCGCCGTTGGCGGGGGCCAGGTACGCATGAGGAATCCGGCCCATAGCGTGTTATCCTTCCGAGGAGCACATTGTTGTGACACAATCTCAAGCAGAAATTGAGCTACAAGCTATTTTGGCATGGCCAGGGCCATGTTCAGTAAACGGACTGATAAAATACAAAATCTTGTAATTAAAAGTAAATGTATCATGTCGTCATTGCTACGGCACATTAGACAATGAACACACAGTCTAATGACAGCCGAAATATGATATGACTCTGCGCAAGAATTCTTATGATTTACCGATACGATGGCGTATTCCGGTTAGTTTTTTAAGTATAATTTACGGGCAAAACATAAAACGAAATTACTGTAACAATCGATTACTTATTGCAAATGCTTAGACTAGTGAAACGCTTCGCTATTCAAAATTACTTAGGTATACTAAACTCATCATCATCATCATCAGCCCGTATAACGTCCACTGCTGAACATGGGCCATAGTCATCACGCTTGGCAACAAAGATTTCCTGTCCAGCGTGGGGATCGAACCCACGACCTCCGAGACTTAAAGCGAGCCGAATACCGCTACGCTACGGAGGTTGTCGGTTTCTGTAATGCAGCCTCAGCAGCACGCAGTATACAATACAATTCTAGATCTCAGTAGCAAAAGATCGAATGTAAGTTTAACGTCAGAAACATTCGTCTTATGTGCCTTTATCGTAAAATGACACATTTAACCAAAAGCTACTGAAGTATAATCGAGTCAAATTCAACGAGAAAAGATAGGTACGGCCGTACCTGCACCTTTTTTTTTTTTTTCTTACTCGACTTGTGGAGGCACTGCCTTGCCCCCAGATATTCAGGCTAATCACTTTATTGCAGTAGTGTTGATCTAATACACAAACAGATTCACTATAATTTTAATCTGCATTGAAGTAAGTTGTAGATATAGTTGATTGATCATTGATCCAGATTAGTGGTATTTGTAGTTCCTGTGGTGCTTCATTTTGCCATAGTTGATAGCATAGAAGAAGGTCATGCTGCCAACCAGCAGTATATATCTTTATTTAGAAACATACATAAATTCACGCGTCTTTCCCATAGGGGTAGGCAGAGACCACTTCTTTCCACTTTCTACGATCTTGACATACCACATTCGCACATCCACACTTTGTTTTTTTTGCCTACCACCAGAACATCCGTCCTTATGCATCGGAGGTCTAGTATTCTGCGCGCGCGCAATATCTACCCTACATTATTATATGTGGCTCTAGTGCACAAAAGTGGGACGACCACGGTACCAAGAGTATAAATTATGATAATAACTTAATAATTATCACTTACAATACCGTGACACAAAAAAATAACCGTAACGATTATATTCGGTCGAAAATATTTAAGAAGTGACTTATCTGGGCTCTTTGTATATAAAGCGTTTAAAGATTGGCGTGCGCGGGAGTATGACGAATGTTTATTTTGAAATGCAAAACCTAATAATAATACCTAATGTCTTCAACGGAACTAATGAGGGTCCAAAAACAAAAAAACAATCTTAGTACTAAGTTCCGTCGTTATATTCTTAACATTAAACAAAAGAAACATAGGGAGCCGTAAAAATATAAATTTGACTGGGAAACCATTCAATTTCATAGCCGTCTTTTAAAATATCTTGACTCTTTTAACTTAATATCGGATCGTCAGTATGGATTTAGAGCTAAAAATAACACAACTGTAGCTACTATTGATTTAACAACAAAAATAAAAGAAAACATTGATAAAAAACACTATGTGCTAGGTGTCTTTATTGATTTGAAAAAAGCCTTTGATACCGTCAGTCACAAGCTACTATTAGAAAAACTAGAAAACATAGGTGTCAAGGGCAATGCACTCAAAGTGCTAAAATCTTATCTTCATTTGATGATGATTTCAGGTAGTTAAAATAGATTGTTTTGAGAGCAGTACATTGCCGATCACATACGGAGTCCCGCAAGGTTCTATATTGGGGCCGCTATTGTTCTTGACTTACATAAATAGCATCACAGAACTAAATCTACATGGTCATATAACTTTATATGCAGATGATACGTGCTTATTTTATTTCGGTGCCAACATGCACGACATTGTTTCAAAAGCTCAAGAAGATCTCAATGTTCTATTCGAATGGTTCAAATATAATTTACTAACCATAAACATTTCAAAAACTTGTTACGTTGTATTTAAAGCTAAGAATAAAAAAATTCCGCAGCACGACACACTAACTATTGATAACATCCCACTAGATCAAAAAACCTGCGAAAAGTATCTTGGCTTGAGAATAGATCATCACTTAACATGGCACAATCAAATAGACCATATTAAAAATAAATTATCAGCACTTACAGGATCACTTCATAGTATAAACCAGTGCATACCTAAAAAGATACGCTATACTATTAATAATTCTCTTATTAAGTCGCACCTATTATATCTCATAGAAATTTGGGGAAGTGCGGGAAAAACGAAGTTGCAACAATTACAAAGAGTACAAAATAAGGTTATAATGATATTATTCCGTTATCCATACCTAACACCAACTTGTAAAATTTTTAAAGAAACAAAACTGATGAATATCAAACAACTCTACACATATAATACTTGCGTTCTGATTAGAAAAATTATAGACAAAACCATCCACACTACTTTATCATTTACTACAAAATCTCAAATTCCCTCTGTCCAGTAGGATCCACTATCTCGATCCACCAGTGGATTGAATAGCACGCCGAAGTTCACTGTGATCCACCGATTCTCTCGGTGGATCCTGTGATACTTGCATCTCCTAATATGCTCCACCAGTGGATCGAATTTAATTCAGGGAGTTTGGTAAGATCCACACCAGTGGATTTAATAGCACGTCGAAGTTCACTGTGATCCACCAATTGTCGTGGTGGATCCTGTGATACTTGCATGTCTTAATATGCTCTACCAGGGGATCGAACGTAATTCAGGGAGTTTTGTAAGATCCACCACTGATCTCAGTGGAACCTGTGATATAATTTATATAAGTAAATAGGGTCCACTGGAATCTAGGTTAGCCTCGGTAACTTAAGCCTGATTATGCCATTGATAATCATTTTTGGCATAGTCTGTTTACGCACTTATATTATAGAATAAAAAAGTATAATATGTCTACCATATACTTTAATGAATAAAAATAAAAATAAAAGTCTTTAATGAATAAAAATATAAGAACCACAGAATAGAGAAAAAAAACTTGCCTTCTAACTTGAATTTAACCACCCTAGGCAAGAAAGAGGAAAATCTAACGTTCGATCCCCTGGTGGAGCATATTAGAAGATGCAAGTATCACAGGATCCACCACGACAATTGGTGGATCACAGTGAACTTCGGCGTGCTATTCCATCCACTGGTGTGGATCTTACCAAACTCCCTGAATTACATTCGATCCACTGGTGGAGCATATTAGGAGATGCAAGTATCACAGGATCCACCACGACAATTGGTGGATCACAGTGAACTTCGACGTGCTATTCAATCCACTGGTGGATCGAGATAGTGGATCCTACTGGACAGAGGGCTCAAATTACTAAACGCAGTCTTCGTCGACCAAGTTTACTTGTTTTGCCAAGAATACGCACTAAAAACGCTAGACCGAGGACCGCGTTGACCCACTGTCCCAATCCGATGATCCAGTGACTGTAGTCCGTGCCAGTGATCACTCCCTCTTTTTTATATATAAATATTGTTACAGTAATATTTCTCATAGCATTAGCGATGCCCTGTGCCATGGCCCGTGCCCATTAAGGGTGCCCTCAGGCGTGTGCCGCTTATACGTAAAAATATTGTTTAAAGTGCCTCCTTTCTATAGAGCTAAATTATATTAAGATTTTAGTTATATAATTTGTTATTATTATTACTATACATATGACGTGATACCAAACTATTTGTATAGAATAACTAGACAAAATATGTTTTGACTATTTTCAAATACCTACCTGTAATAGGTTTGTTTGAATAAAAACTTTTTTTATTTAATTTTTTATTTATTTATAGACAGACCGACAGATCATTAGCTAATCCGCAATAGATTTTAGTTGCCATATTTTGTATTTAATTATATTAATATATTTCATTGTGTATAATTGACAAGTACAATTGTATGTGTGAAGTGCTGAATAATATCGTTTTAATTCGTTTAAAAATAAAACATCAACTTGTCACCTAGCTTATTGAATAGATTTTGATTTTCCTTTAAAATAATGATAAGTTTAATTATATGCAGTTTAGAAATGGATAATAAAGTAGGTATTTATATTTTATTAAGGTTATGATGTGTTGAAAATTTATTATTTTTATAATGAATTTTAAAAACCATTTGTTGTAGAAAAATAGATACAATATATAATTAATTTTAATAAGTGGCATTCATATTTTTCAAAAAATTTTGTTCCAGATAGTAATTTACGTTTTCTTTTATTTATAATAATAATAATAATTTTATAAGGATATTTACACTTCTTATACATTTTACGGTGAAAGCCACACTAGGCATTTTGTAGGTATTAATGGGTAACCCTATGCTTATCAGCACAAAAAAAATTAATGAAATCACTATATCCAACTTACCTTAAATAAACTATTTGTCACTTTATCCTAACTCATCTACAGAAGCAGTACCGATCGACTAAACCATTATCGATATGAGTCCATGCTTTTAAACACCCAGCTTTTTTCTTAGTTTCGACCTTGACAATGATACATGACCAGTTCTGATAAACCTTGGAATAGTAAGGAAGTGTTCAGCTGATAGTTCTACGGCTACTGGTCTACATATTTTACGTTCTCCATTAAACAGTTTAGTAGTTTTATCAATATATTGCTTTTAATATTTTTTTTAATAATTGAAGATTTACATTATAGTTGGTTGGTATTGTAACTATTATATAGGGCGTATGGGACAGCCTACAGCAATTTGATAATGGGTACATTTTAAACGAATTCACGCTTGTAGTTCCTCCCTCGTCCTCCTGATCCTTAGTTTGCAAAGAACCATCCGATGCCTTCGTAGACCCGAAGTCCGAGAGGTTCGCGAATTGTAAAGTAGAGCGACAGTTGCACAAAACTCCCCTAAAATATTAAAAGTCATAATCCCTCAATCTCATTGCTAGTTTGTAGTTTTTAAACCATTTATTAAGGCTGGAGCTCTGCTCGCCTTTATGCCCGGTGAAGTAGCAAAAGCCTCGTGGCTAACTACGTAAGTCAATCCGAAAAAAAAAGACGCTTGTAGTTCAGTTCTTCTGGTGTGATCTATATTGAGATGCTTCCACAGTTTTGCTAAAGTCTAAGTTATAGTTATAGGATACAACGTCAAATGGAAAAAATACGGTAAAAATTAATGCATACGTAATCATTATCCAAATTAATCATTACATGGTGTCGTATTTTTTGGCGATTTGTTAGAGAATAATAATTGGAAGACACGTTATTTCAACCATTTAGAAACCCACATCGTCTTCACACGCCATTTTCTATAGTAAAAAAAAGTAAAATGGTACTGTATTGGTATCTTTATAAAATTAAATAGTTTTTCGTTTCTGAAAAGTAACTATTTCTTATAATATACGTTATAGTGATTTGCTAAAATGCGCCACAATTGCTGACTACATTTTTAATGTAAATTAAATAAATTATATTTATTCACCATTTGGATAATTGTATATACTACAAGTATATACAATCATGCAATAATTTATGTGATTACTTGTCAGAAAATCACATATAAATTAACATCAAAGTAATTCAAAATAGATTTGGAATAAATTTGAATGTAAATTCATATTCAACAATAATAAATAATTATATACAACTAATACTAACTATTCTAAAGCAATGCTACTTGGTAACGTTCCCAGAATGCAGGCAGCATAACCCTTTGTACAGCAATGCACTGCTGAGCAAAGTAAATGTTAACGAGATTCGCGAGGTTTTTATTTGGAATAATTGTGTTTGTTATGTATATAAAATAAGTTTATTATTAAATATTTAATGCTCACTGGTTGTTGGAGTGCCAAATAAAAAAAAAAAAAAAAAACAACGGTAATAAATTTACCATTATTGCGGGTACGCTTGTTGTCTGACACTCATGTATCAAGGAGTAGGTAGGTACTTAATTGTAATGGTTTATGCTAATGCTTATATTAACTAAATTTATCTACAATATGAAGTCATAATAATATGCAGTAATATCCGATTCATTGAATTGATGAATAGGCTGTAAAATTATTATATTACATTTTTTTAATTGATTCTAAAAATTAAACTATAAATTGGCTTCGTGGAACTCTGATCCATTATTTACTATTTCCGTAAATAAGATAATATATGTATTATATATTATTGTCAGTATATTAAAATTGGGGTATAAAATCCCAATTTTCGTATAAACTGACCTGAGATAAGTATTGGTAGTAGGTACGTAGTACTTTTTTTTTGTCGCCTTTACCAACTGTAACGTAAACACGTAAAAACAACTTCTCCCGATATTTTTGAAAGATTTGGTTGTTTGTTTGTATTGAATAGGCTCCGAAAGTACTTGAATGATCTGAAAAACTGTTACACCGTTGGTACACTAATCCCGGATGTCATTGGCTAAATTGATAGACGTTTCCACGGGAACGGAAGCTACGCTAGTGAAACCGTTCGCGGGAAGCTAGTATATAAATAAAAGTAATTCTGTCACGATATTACTGAACTTTATTTTAAATTCCTTAAATGTTTGATTAAAACAAACATAGCAAATAGCTATTTATTAGAAACATATTAATTGACACAAGAATGTTAGACTTTAAGCACACCTGAAACAATTTTAATACTTAGTAAATGTTGCCTATTTATAATTATTTTTATTAGCATTGTGAATTTTCTTGACATTAAGCATGAAGACTAAAAATTTTTTTTTTTTTTTTTTGGGAAGATTTAAAAAAGATCCGCTAGGTTCAGCACCGGTGGGGGGGTACATATGTTTTGAATTATTCTCTATTGACAATATTGAAAATTTGCCGAGTTTGTAGTAGGAAAACTGCAGGATGTTGAACTTGGTAGAGTAATTTCATGCGTTGCTGTTTATCCGCTAGACATTTACCACCATCAATTCCAACGAAATTTATTTTTATCAAAATTTTCAACAACATAATGACATAATATACGAGATTTTAAAATAAAATTTATGAACCAACTAACCGTTCAACTAGGACATTTTTATTACCTGACACGGTTAAGCCACGACATGCAAGCCATCGTTTTTAAGTTTGGAAGATTAAGTGAAAGATAACAGGTTTGATTAAAAAAAATATTGACAGTTTTATGAGGTACAGCTTAGGTACAGTTTATTGATTGATATGTTCCAGAACATAGTTCCCACACGTTGGGGCGATACAGGACTATGCGCGGCAACCTGACGTCAGAACGGCGTGTCTATATCACTATCTATTTAATATGTAATTGCTTGAGGTACAGTTTTTTTCCACATAGGTACAGCTTAGTACAGTTTAGGTACAGTTATTTGGTGCACATTTTGTGACTATTCAGACATCTCTCACGCCATCCTGACACACACTAATTTAGTCCGTCAGTTTCATTGCCACAAAATATTGGACACGTACTTTTTTTGTCTCGCAAACAAAAAATGACGAAGGTACAGCGCGTTGAAATTTTATGTGACGTCACTTCTAGGTACAACTTTGCGTCATAAGCCCCCCTCTCCTGAACTTTATAGTTGGTTGTTGCTATGTATCTTTGTTATTTTTTATTGATTTGATAATACGTGTCCAATATTTTTTAGTAATCTAACTGACGGACTATATTTTGTTAGTCTTCACGCTTATTACAATAGTAGGTATGTTATATTTAATGGTGGTATTCAATCCCCCAAAGCGATATCGTATATATACTATGAATTTGTAAAGCTCCCCACGGCACACGGGTTTATTTTCTCGTTTGGGTTTTGTTAACATTTCACTTTCGCTTAATTAATTTATTATCTCAAGTAGTTATTCAATATTCCGACTTTTAGCCATCCAAAAACGAATAGACAAGTTAGTTCCTCAAACATGTTATTCAAACCTGGAGAAAGTTAAACGTTACATATTTAAATGTTATGTTGTGGTTTTACAGGAAAAAGTCTCAACGAGGTTTATAAGCGTTTACCATTGTTGGTATCTCGTCTGAGCAAGCTGTCCTTGACGCCAGACATCTTGAGCTATCATACAACACAATATCCACGCAATCGTAGATCAACATAGATTGGATATCAATTTGCATAGTGGCACGTATTTGGTTGAAATATAGGAACTAATTTATTGGTACAATCTTTTGTACGATTTTGTATCAATAGTATTAATTGACATACAGGAAAATACTTACGTAGATAATAATTTGATTACTACCGCTTTTTCTGCTATTCTCCTTTAGTGTTCCGTAAAAAAAAAGCGTTAATCGTGGGTACTGCAGTCAGGTGGAGGTTTGAATCCTTATCTACATTGGTCATCATGACTGGTTGGTATTCGAGTTACGAATGAAAAAGATGATTTTATATTTGAAAAATAAACAATGACTTCAAGAATTTCACCCGGTTGTCGACTCGACTACTCCTTGAGAATGGACCTCAGGATGGTCTCGAAACTAGTCGGACATATCCGATGATTATAAACCGTGAGTACAACCGGTTAAATAATATAAATATGTGTACCACTCACGAAAGTTTTAATTCTAAAAAAGACTTTAAGAATAATGTTGATCTGAGTCTGATGTGATATTTATTAATCATTTTGCAAAAGTGACATGATATTTCACCATTTTTTTTTTTTTTTTTTTTTTTTTTTTTTATTTATTTATTTATGTACACACATAACACATACAAACAACGAAAATATATAAAAAGAACATATGACACAAAGGTACAGCTTATTTCAATACAGAAATTTCTTCCAGCAGACCCGCAGAAGGAGAAATAGCAAAATTAAAACTGGAATTTTGCGTGTAGGTCAATAATAAACTTACATACCAATATTTACATAAATACTTATTTACAGATATATGTATATATATATATATATATCAACTAGAACCTAACTATAATATACTACATATCAATAAATACATTTAGGATGATAAAGAAAGGTAATGTTCTTTGACTCGTTTTTTAAATGTGAAAATTGTGTCACATTTACGGATATCAGGCGGAAGAGCGTTCCATAATCTGGCTGCGTGAACAGTAAAGGAATGGGTATAAAAATCGGTTTTATGGGGGGGGAGCTTTAAAAGGAGTTTTAGATGAGATCTGCACAGAGCATCAGATGGAAATTTAAAGGAGAATCGCTCTTGCAAATAGGATGGAGTAAGAGGATTATGGAGGATATTGTATAGGAGACACAATATGCGAGTATTCCTGCGAAGACGGATTGGGAGCCACTTGAGGTCTTTCCGAAAACTGGAGACATGATCATATTTTTTGAGCCCAAATATAAAACGGATGCAAAGGTTTTGTAGACGCTCAAGTTTATTAAGAAGCTCCTCAGTAGCATCCAAATAGCAACAGTCAGCGTAGTCCAATATGGGTTGAATCAAGGTCTGAGCAAGTGAGATTTTCGTTTTCAAGGGTAAAAAATTCTGGAGTCGTCTCAGCGAGTGGAAAGTAAAATGTACTTTCTTGCTGACTTCTGCAACCTGAGGTTTCCAAGTAAGATTGGAGTCAATAATAACACCTAGATATTTCGCAGAGTCAGCAAAAGGGATAGGAACACCGTTGAGGCTAACCACAGGGAGAGACGTCGTGTTAAGCGCACTACGCATGGCTCTACTGCCTATAATTAGGGCTTGGGATTTGGTAGGGTTAATCTGTAGGCCATGTGACGTTACCCAGCGGTTGATCTTTTCCAAGTCACGGTTTATGTCAGAAATCGCTGTATCTACGTCGTCACGAGCAAAAGAACGATAGATTTGCAAATCGTCTGCGTACAGATGGAAACTGGAGGAGATATCTCTAGTGACAGAGTTGATAAAAATGGAAAAAAGCAATGGAGAAAGAACGCCACCCTGGGGCACGCTTGCATCGAGCTGACACCAATCAGAGAAGGCCTCATCGAGGTGTACACGCTGCGAACGTCCCCGAAGATAAGAAGAAATCCAGGAAAGAGTAGAAGAGGAAAGGTTGATAGAGGATAGGATACCGATCAGAATGTCAAAATCAACAGTATTAAACGCACTACTGAAATCAAGGAGGACGAGAACCGTGAGGGATTTGTTTTCCATAGCCCAGCGAATATCTTCAGTTACTTTGATAAGTGCAGTAACTGTGCTATGGCCTGGACGAAATCCCGACTGGAAGGGAGAAAGGATAAGATTGCGGGAAAGGTATGAGGATAACTGGTGATGAACTAAATGCTCCAAAACTTTGGAAAGAAATGGGAGAATGGATATGGGGCGGAACTGGCAAAACGTGGAAGGATTAGAGACTTTAGGCAACGGGATGATATGTGCTTGCTTCCAAGCTGTTGGAAAGTGTGACGTAAAAAGGGAATAATTGAAAATATGAGTGAGGATAGGTAGTAGAATTGGTAGGATGGGGATAATCATTTTGGAGCAAATATTGTCATGCCCAGTAGCCGTAGAGGAAATGGATAACAGTGATTTTTTGACATCCTGTTCGGTCAACGGACTAAAGTTGAAGGGAGAGCAAGAAGGTACTGCGAGAAGCGCTAGCTCTTTGAGCGTATCAGATTTCACGCTCGGATTAAGGAAAACAGGAGAGTTGGAAAAGTGTTGGTTAAGAGCATTGATATCCACATGGTTACAATCCAAAGTCGGGGATTTACCAATGCCGTTGGACTTAAGAAATTTCCACACGGAAGTAGGATTGCGGTTATCGAGAGATTGATGGAAATGGCGCTTTTTTGCATCACGACACAGACGATTGCATAGGTTCCGCAGGGCTTTGTAAGAGTTAAGGCATACCTCTGTGCGATACCGTGTGTACCTTCTTTTTGCCTTATCCCTACGGGCCATCATAAGCTTAATACTATCAGTGATCCACGGGGCTGGGTTCCGCTTAATCCTCACTTTACGTTTGGGAGCATGACAATCATAAAGTGACAGAATATTATTGTTCAAAATGCCCACCTTGTCGTCTATGCTGATGGCATTGTAGAGGCTAGACCAGTCAATATTGTTTGTATCACGCTGAAGCGCATCCAGATCAATACCCTTGAAGTGACGAAGAAAGTGAAATTGAGTTTTACGTTTGGGGGCACGAATTTTGTAAGAAAGGTAAATTAGATCATGATATGAAAAAGAAGCCGTCAGTTGTCCGTGAGTTGCAATGTGGTCAGTAGAAGAAACTATCATGAGATCTAGTAGAGATGGAGTACAGTTAGGGGCATGGTGAGTTTCAGTAAGAGGTGGAATATGAAGGTTAATGGAGGATAAGAGAGAAAGAAGTTTGAGAGAGCGACTGTCATTTTTGACGAGACAAGTATTAAAGTCTCCCATAAGAACTACGTGATCATAATTAGGGCACAAGTTGTTCAGAACAAGGTCCAGAGAATCAAAGTAGTCGACACGCAGGTTCGGGCTATAGAATGCACCTAATAAAATTTTCGCATGACGAAAATTGATTTCAACGAAAAGATATTCTGCTGAGCCCGAGTATCTTGACGGAGATGAGCTTACAATTTTATATGATAGCTCAGCCCGCAAATATAAAGCGACGCCCCCGCCACCTTTGTCAGTTCTATCATTCCTTAATAGAACATAGCCAGGAAGGGCGAAATGAGCAGAAAGAAGAGAGGGCTTTAGAAAACTTTCTGATATAAGCAGAACGTCTATTGAGGAGTTGCTAAAGGATGCCAGAAGATCAGAGTAATGACCAGGAATACTTTGCGCATTAATGTGGGCGATGTTAAGGTTGTAATGATAGCTAGACAGGATAAGGGATAACTGATCACGCAGAGACAAGGTCACAGAAGAATCACTTACCGCACTGTTAAAACTGTCAGAAGACGAGGAACATGAGAGAAAACTGGTATCAAGGTCATCAACCAAAGTTTCATCCATAAAAATATATATTAATAAATACAGACAAAATATAAACAAGTAATAAATAAATAACAATTAACAAGTATACTAAAATTTAAATTGTTACAAAGTCACCTAACCCCTTCGCAACTGTGCTAATAGATAAAAAAAAAAAAGTATAACAAAGGTTCTCAAAACAACATAAAATGAATGAATAAAAATATAAGAATAATAAAACTAAAACTATTTATTTAATATAAATTATGTTCGGACGCAGTGCAACACTACTCAAATAAAAAAGCTCAAAAGGCCCACTTTGAAAGGCATGTTGACGAATTGACACAACTGTCAAAGTCACGAATATTAAAAAAACATTAAAACGACAACCTCAAAAGTAATAGTTCATCTGACTGTTATAAATTCAAAGTATTAATATAAAATTGCCCTCAACTAGAGTTTAAATAAAAGATAGTATCGAAGGTATGCAGAAGTTATGTCTCAACATACCTGCAAAGTAGTACACAATTGTTCCAATACGACCGAATGTGAAGTAAACTATTGATGAAAATCAACGGCGAGTTCTACGAGATCTGGCTACTCTTTTGTGGCTTCGGTTGAGGTGGATCCGGTGTGCTCATCATTACGGCCTTCTGCACTTTCGGGGAACTACGTAATAAGGGCTTCCAGCTCGGCCATGGACTCGATCTTCCGACGTATTTTGTTGGGTGTTAAGATGATAATCTTACCTTCAGATGACCACACATTTTTAATAAGAAAATGTTTACGCGCACTGGTGAAAACTCGATGTCTACACTGTGTCAGGAACTCAGATATTGTAAAGCCAGTGCCTTTGAGAGTAGTTTTACTATCCCATACCTGATGTCGTGCTTCCATACTTCGGAACCGAATTAACATAGGCCGTGGCTTCTTTGTACCACTGCCCAGACGATGACAGACTTCAATGTCATTAGTAGAAATGTCTGTTAGCAACATCCGCTTCGTAAGGACATTGATGGTAGTGCACATTGGTTTTTCTTCTGGCGTCTCGGGTAATCCATGAAGTAGGAGAATCTTACGTCTCATGAAAGTCTCATGACGGTCAAGGCCTAGGTTAACCTGCTGTAGTTGGGCCTTAAAATACTTAATGGTATCAAGGAAGAACTTCTTGAACTCAACAAACTCCGATGACAGTGTGGCTAAATCAGCATGTTCCGATGGTGTATTGCCAGTCATGGCCTTTTGAAGCTTTTCCTCGTGAGTCTTCATGCGTGAATTCATGAGCTTTTCAAACGATTCAAAAGTTTTCTCAAAAGAGTGACTGTTCATTTTTAATGTGGTACTGGTAGTAAACCAAACTTGCTGAGAAACTTTGTGAGAAATAGTTTACAGGGGCAAGGTGGGGTAAGTTCAGTGACTTATTGGTACATTAATTATTAAAAATATGAATGAAATACTAAATTTAAATATTAAATAAATAAGAGCAATACAAAGTACGTGTTGATATTATTAGAGCTACCCGCAAAAAAAAAAAAAAAAAAAAACCATGTCACTTTTGCAAAATGAACGTGCCTCGGAAAGTACGTTAAGCCGTTGGTCTTGATTGTTATAACATCATCTATAACAAGCGTATACCAGGGAACGGGCAGCAGCGTTTCCCTGTGTATTATAACATAATACTGCGGTCACCAATCAGCCTGCCAAGCGTGGTGACTATGGCAAAACTGTCCCTCGGGAGGAGGCCCATGTTCAGCAGTGGACGTTGTACGGGTACGTTGATGATGATGGTGACATGATATTTATATTTGAATCAATAGATTTGTTTTGTTGAATGTATCATGCTGGCTATCCACTAAAAAAGGGTAATGAGCGAAACGGACCTAGCGAACTGAGTGGAGCGGAGGAAATTAGCTGTGCACTTCCACTAAAAACGAGTTTCGGCATTTGCCTTCCACTGCCAGCGAGTAGTGGAGCGAGCGAGGCTGGAAATGAGGCTGAGCGAGTTTTAAGCTTCCATTAGAAGCGGACTTGGAGGACTGCTAGCCAGTATATAGACAGCCGTGATAGAAACAAGTCATGTGCACCATGTCGGACGATTCAAGTGATGATGATTTCTGTTATGTCTGGTATTTTTAATTCCACTATTTCCTTCCATGCCACGTTTTTTTATCCCCTCGGCGATAATCCTTGTCATTGTCATTCCATAAACAAGGATATGCACGAACAGATTCAAAAAGGGGTAGCGGTGGCTGGAGGGGGCGGGGCTGTGAGCGCAGTCCGTGCTAAACTAGCGCGCGACGCCATGACGCAGCGGACCCATTTTAACTCGCTCAGTCCGCTCCGTTTACACGCTCGCGGTGGATGTACTTGTACGAAAATCAGTATTGTGAGTCGGGCGGAGTCCGCTCGGAATCCGCTCAACTCTTCGACCACTTTTGTGACTCTGAACTCGTTTTGTCCGCTCCGCTCATTTTAAATCAGTGGAAGCACTTATATGCCATTCGCCATTGCGAGTTAAACGGAGTACGCTCCGCTCGCAGTGGAAGGTGGGCATAAGAGTTTGTCCAAGAGTCAATACTTAGTAATTTTATTATAAAAAGTTTTTCTGTTACTGATTTCAATATTATAATGAGATTTATCTAATGTTATAAATAGTGTCATCTATCACAAAGTAATGAAACATTTTAAAGCTTACTAGCTTCCCGCGCGCGGTTTACACAAAAATACAAATCTTTCCTCTTTATAATATTAGTACCTGTAGATAGTTACTCCAAATCATACCTATCCATAAATTGTCTGTTTGTAGGTAACGCTTTTACGACTATACTACTGAAATGATTTTGGTGAAACTTAGAAGAGAAACTACACCTTGGTAAAGGCTACCTTTAATGTTGTTTTATGGAAGTTCACCATCACTACTCAAAGAAGAATAAAGTTGCTAATTGCCTACATTATTGATGATATAAAAAATATATATATTTATATCCATAAATTATATACAACGTTGATACGACAGAGGGGTTTTCCTTTAAACTGCCTATACTAGGTACCATTTCCAAACTCTGTACCAAAAATCAATTAAATAGGAGCAGTAGTTTAGTCGCAAATGATTTTTTAAGTTTTTGCGCCGTTTGAACACGATGTATATCTTTCCTAACAGAAGCTAACAGCTGATTATGTCTACGCATAGGTCATGCACCTTAAAACGATAAATCTGAGTATAACCTACGATGCGTTGTTGCCGCTCTGACGCAAATCATTGCAAAACATCCCGTGCGTAAAAGAGATGGAAATAGGTCAGTGTGTTGTTATTGCATTCTAGACATTTCTAGATCCTTCGCTATCGGTAAGTGGGGCGCCTCAGTGCGCAGACAATTGTGATTTTGTTTTGTTATTGTGATAGGACACTAAATAAGTTTAAGACATTATTTCTTTTTTTATTTTGACAGGACACGTAACTTGGGATTATTATTATAGTGTTAGTGTTTTTATTGTGATCGACTGTTTTTTATTGTGATAGGACGTAATTACTATTGATTTAATTAGAAAAATAAATAACAATATTCTCCGTCGGTATAATTTGTGTATTAATGTGAATGGTGGAAACATCGAGAATTTAAAAATTTAGTGTTTTGTTGTGATTGTTGTTGTGTGCGTACCTACTTCAAAACCTTACCTATCATAAAAGCCGGCGCGAGCGGAGGCCTAAGCGCCCGCCCGCGCCACCACCGGCCGCCCGCCTTGACACAAGATAACACATGCAGCGCACCGGCGCGCGCGCGACGTTGCCGCTTTGCTAGGTCAGTGAAATTTATTTACAAAGAGTGGTTACGTTTTACTCTGATTTGTAAGCTATTTAGTTTGTTTGAAAAAAAAAATCTCAATTTGGTTGCTTTTTATTTTTATACCGTATCGGATTAATAAAAAACACGTATAGTAAACGTAGCGTAATTTAATGCCCCTCTGTCATATCAACGTTGTATGAAAATCTTAAAATTGTAATTATCAGCCTCAGTCTAATAGAAGTTTAATAATTACATACATGTAGATGGATGGACAGGGAGAAAAAGATGGATGGATTGTGTGAAGAGTGATATGCAAGAAAAAGGAGTTAGTGATAGTGTGACGGGTGACAGGACAGAATGGAAGAAACAAACGTGTTGCGCCGACCCCAAGAATAAGGGCAGGAAAAAGAAGAGTCTAATAGATGTTTAAATTCGAAGGTTAAGCCTAGATTTCTCACTTCTAAAATATATTAGATTTTAGGCTCTTAAATATAGTAAGCTGGACACAGTTCGTGCCTGACCTACACTGCGAATTTATTTTTAGTCAGTTACGGCTAATTTCATAGTTTTTTTCTGTGATAAGAATAAAAAGTATCAAGGGCGCTCATTCAGGGTAGCTTCTTTTACACAAATTAGGGCAATTTTTTCTATCTACGTCACAAAGGAGAAATTTGAATTTGATAGACTTTTTATGGATATTCTTTTGAAATTTAAATGCATTTCTCTGATATTTTTTATTTATTTAAATTTAGCACACAATAAATTGTGCCAAGGTCGACTTAATGATTTAAGCATTATCTGCCAGTTTACCTTAGGGTGATACAGAAATGGTGTCTGATCTTAGGATTAATCAATTAGCCCGTAGTGTTATAAATATGATTGCTTGTTTTTAAACTAAAACTACGGAGCAGCAGCGTAGCATGCTCTAGAGCAGAGGTCTCCAAACTACGGCCCGCGGGCCAAATGCGGCCCGCCAGTGCCAACAATCCGGCCCGCGACAACTTAAAGACTAGCGTCATCGATCTAGCCCGCGCATCTAATGTCTTATTGTTGTTTTGGCCCTTCGAAAATATTGAAAAAATCGTTATGGCCCTAAGGCGTCAAAGTTTGGAGACACCTGCTCTAGAGCCATTTTTTAATTATACAAAGAACTTCTATGTAAAACTAGCTTCCTAACTTCGACCGCGTATATTTCGATTTCTCCATACAAACTTTCCCCCCTTTCTTATCTATTAAGGGGGTTAATTATAAAAATTCTTTTATATCGGATGCTTACGTCATAATTTATAACGAATACAGCCTTAAATTATATACGATCGGTGGTTTAGGTATTTAGGCTGTGCGTTGATCCGTCAGTTGGTTATTCAGGACAAATTGTTTAATTAATATAGATAAAAAAGAAGGTTTAATAGGTATGAATACCTTTGTTATTATTAGGGTTCCGTAGCCAAATGGCAAAAAACATATATGATGTACATTACTATGCAAAAATACACCGAAAATTGGTTTGAACGAGATGATACCACCACTCAGCCGGTCATGCAAGCTGACACCGTGCCATATGCGAACAGCGAGCAGTATTTTCGCACCTACTTGAGATACATCGGATATAACGTATCTGATACTATTGAGAGCTAGCCATTTAATATATATATGACACGGTGTACCTGGGGGAACTCCTCCAACCGCCATTGGTAAGGGGCCCAGGTAGGTACGCTTGGCTGTCTGGGACAACACGGCTTACTCTGCTTAACCTAGCAATATCTAGCAAATCACAAAATTACTACTAGCGCCAATCAAAATGTTAAATCTTAATTATCATAATGAATTCTTGCAAAGTTATATTAAAATGATTCTCTGAATTTTGATCGTACGAAGTACTTGCAAAAAGGCTAATTAATTGGTAATCAATTTAATTGAAGGTTCGTGACGTCGACGTGGTTTATTGTAATTATAATTTATGAATATTTTTTTAATATTATCTTAGCTTTAGTTAGTCCGATAAATGCCTGACATTGTATAACAGATAGTTAAGCATTAATACTAGTCAACGGCACAGCAAATACTGCCAGCATTTCGGAGACGCTGCATAGATTTAAAATGTTTTTTTTATTTAGTTATCAGTACCTAGGTAATTTTTTTTAGTTTTTTTTTTGTATACGTATTATAGTTACCTACTTAGTTTACTTTTATATCGGTGGTGCTGATAGAAATCGTTAGATTTGTAAAATGCGGACAATTTGTAGGGGATTAGCAGAAATATTGAATCACAATTAAAATATAGTACCTATACTTAACATTAGGTTTAACATCTAGTTGAGACTATATTTATATAAATAAATTTAAGGAACCATTATAGATGATTTTATAATGTAATCTAAAGTAATATATTATAAAGCTGAAGAGTTTGTTTGTTTGCTTGAACGCGCTAATCTCAGGAACTCCAATTTGAAAAAATATTTCTATGTTAGATATCCCATTTATCAAAGAAGGCTTATATAGGCTTTATTTAATTATGCAATTCTCACGGGAACATGAGTTGCGGTGGTGAAACCGCGTGCGGGAAGCTAGTAAACAGATGAAGTAAACGGTTGTTAGCAATAAAATTATTTCGATTTATAATTTCTTAACATAAAAAGTACTAAGTAGAGGCTTAATTATATTTTATTAGATGATTTTTATCTACCTAATTAGCGTAATAACACTGTTTGTTTAATCTATAGTACATCTTTAGATGCTTATAACGAAGCGTTTTACGGTAGTTTTACAGTACACATTAATCCATTTATATCTACTAGTACTTTATAGAGTCTATCTCTATAATATAGTAGTAAATATAAATGGATTTAGTAATGCACACTATGAGCACCCGACGCGACGCGACGCGAAGTGTTTATAGTGTGATTCTGGTCTATAGAAAACAATACATTTGATTCGACTCAACACGCGTGGCGTTTTATCAGGTCGCGTCGCATTTTAAAATATGTTTCCGCCTTTATTCTGTTAAGGCCTCCAAATGATGTTCACAACTATTTTTCACTGCTTTTGAATATTTTATTTAGCTAGATAATAACTTAATTACACTGAACTGATCATAATAACATTACTTCCTTACTACAGAATGCAGTTGTTTTAATCACAACAATGCCTAATCATCATCATCTTGAGAGGTCGTGAAATCATTGTAATGAATTAAAAAATATAATCATTAGTGTATCACCTTTGGAAAATCTATAAATAACTGTATTTCAAAGGAAATGAAATGATTGCATGAAATACCATGACCCATATTCACCATATCATCATGAAATCTCAGGAAACTATAACTATTTTGACGGAATTTTGCAAATTCAATCCGTAAAGGGCTAAAAAGGGGTGGCAAAATACAAAATGGTACGAAACTTCTATAGTTTTAGGCACACATCTTAATTTGTGCGCGAAAGAAGTTCCAGGTGTACAGGGGGTGGAACAGCTACTAACCTATTATAGGCAATGGAGTGCCTCCCTGGCCCTTCATGCCCTTGTCATGAAGGGCCAAAGAGTGCATTGCAGTGGAGAAAACTTTCCTCGCCCTTTGTTTTCAGTGCACTTCTATATTTTCAAAGTTAATTGACAGTGTAATTCAATGTGGCTCCAATTATATATCGTTTCGAGACTAAAAGTCTTACTTTGCGAAAAAATCTTCAAGAAAGGGCTACTGTCTGTGGCTAATATATTCACTTATATTGGATGTGCTACAGAATGCCTTTGATATTATTTAAGAATCGGTGTTACTCAATGATGGAATATAAAAAGAGGTCTTTGTGCTCGTGTTTTGTTAATAAAACATTGTCCCTAAAGAGAAAAAAAGACAGCATGAAAATTTGCGTGTGCAAAAACAAGACAAACATACGTTCAAGAGTGCCAATTAGCCCCCCCTCGTCCTCCTGACCCTTACCTTGCAAAGAACCATCCGATGCCCTCGTAGACTCGAAGTCCGAAAGGCCCGCGAACTGTATAGTAGAGCGACAGTTGCACAAAACCCCTAAAATACTAAAAGTCATAATCCCTCAATCTCATCGCCAGCGACCGCCCTGAGCCGACGTCCAAGCCCCACAGGGGGCGCCCTCTTGCGCAGATTGCTTAGTTTGTAGTTTTTAAACCATTTATTAAGGCTGGAGCTCTGCTCGCCTTTATGCCCGGTGAAGTAGCAAAAGCCTCGTGGCTACCTACGTATATCAATCGGAAAAAAAAATTGCCAATTAGCTTAGTTTCGTGGTGCCATTTTTTATTTTTATGTATCTTTTAATGTATCTACTTCTTTTTTTTACTATAACATCATTTATGTTAGGTACAACATTTATTCGTAATAATTTCCGATTTCTTTTTCAGCCATACATCAACATGTGGTTAACCTCGAGGCTCTTGCTACTTCTCAGAGTTCATTTGCCTGCACCAACATTGACCTTCTTCAAAATCAAGGCAAATATATAAGAATGATGCTGACATTGACTTTTAGGCATTCGGCATTTATCGTCAAATTTAATAATTTATATTTTATAGGTCTTGTGATGCGTATGGCGTTGAACTTTCGTTTTATCTATAAATAAAATAAGTTTTTAAATCAGTCCAGTAAATTTTTTTGCGTAGGTAATAATTGTTTTGAATAATTCCTATATACAACTAAAAGTAGCTAATCTAAAATAAAACAAACTTATAAAATGCTAACCAATCTACTTACATTACGCTATTCGGCAACTTTCCCAGAATGCTTTCTGCATTGCCCAGTTAAATGGACATGCTTACCTGCTGTGCAAAGTCAACACCAGCGCTTGGGGAACATGACGTATTAACGAGAACCGCTGCGAGGTTATTATTAATTAATTTGCCTTCCGAGCCCTACAGCTACAGCTTTTGACACCAAAAGGCACGAGGGTCAGGGACTACCTATCATGCCTCAGAAACCACGTTAAGCTACCATATGAGGAATAGGTAACATAGTACATTGTTTGTTTTCATTGAATAGGCTCCGGAATTACTGAACCGATTTCAAAAATGTTTCCACCATTAGAAAGCTACTTATCCAGAAGTGGCTAGGCTATATTCAGTTATGACGCTCCCACGGGAACAGCATATACGCAGGTAAAACCGCGCTCGTGATGCTAGTAGGCTATGTTTTATGATTAACCAGAGCTCGCCAGCGACCGTCCTGAGCCGAGGTCCAAGCCCCACAGGGGGCGCCCTCTTGCGCAGGTTGCTTAGTTTGTAGTTTTAAACCATTTATTAAGGCTGGAGCTCTGCTCGCCTTTATGCCCTGTGAAGTAGCAAAAGCCTCGTGGCTATCTACGTAATACTAACCGAAGAAAAAAAAACATCGAATAACGGAGTTGCGGAGTCCCTCATGCCCTGTAGCCGTGGTGCGCGATGGTGGAGATGCCTAATCTATTTTGCCCCGAAAAAAGGCTATATTTTATTATGAAGTCTTTACAGGATCAAGAGCTACGCAAGAACAACTGCAGGAAATTTAGTATAATCTAACGATACAGATGCCATCGATGGAACCAGATACAATGTACATAGTTGCTAGTAATGGTTATTTATCACGGTATGATGACGTATACACAACAACTTCACGTAACCTGTTTAATTTTAATTAATTGTTTCCTTCTAAGGTGAAATAACGATTGTTAGAGACAAATAGACTAATTAATAATGAGGTAGATTAGCAATGTTGATTGTTTTTATGCAAATGTTAAAAGGATAGAAGGTTTTCAAATGTCCTCCTGGGCTTCTTTTCATATCTTCTTCCTTCTTATCTGGGCGTACGGTGGGGGGCCATCTTCTAAAATGGCTCCTTATCGACCGCAACTTATCATGGAAAGTTTACATAAATGAAATCAGTAAAAGGGTTCACTACAATTTTAATACACTGAAGTCCCTCCAGCATTTCTTACCGTTACATACCAAAATTATCCTAGCTCAGTCTCTAATTAAACCCATTCTGGACTACGCTGATGTCTGCTACTTGGTTGCCACAGAGGAGCTATTGAATAAGCTTGAGCGCTTGCAAAATCTCTGTATTCGTTTTATATTTAATCTTTGTAATCATGTCGACCTCAAGTAGCTCCCTAACCGCCTTCGCATGAATACTCGCATGTTATATCTGCTCTTCAACATCCTACACAATCCTTCCTATTTACGTGATCGCTTTTCCTTTATGCATTCTCCTCACGATCAATGTAGGTCTCACCTAAAGTCTCTCCTCAGTTTTCCCTCTCATAAATCCGATTTTTATTTCTTCTCCTTTTCCGTGCATAGGGTTATATTATGGAATTCGTTGCCTGCTCACATCCGCAATTGCAATTCTCTTTTGTCATTTAAGAGTACAGTGAAAGAATTTAATCTCTTCTCTTTGACGTAATGTACGTATAAGTATGTATTTAGTATGTTGCTTATTTTGATTTTGTATATATGTAAATATTTAGTTATTGTATGTAAGTATATCTACCAACACATATCTAATCTTTTCTATATTTCAACTCCTCCTCTCGCAGGTCTACGGAAGATATTTCTTTAGAAATAAGTAGTAGCATTGTACATAGTTGTCTTTTTGTTGTTTCCTATTTAAAAAAAATCTGAATTGAGTAGATAGAATAGAGATAAATGTAATAGGTATTTCCTGATAATAATTAGAAATGTTAGATGAAGTTGGGAAAGGTTCAATGGATGTTACTCAATTATATAACAGCTTCTAAATGTATGATGATGAATAAAATTTGGCACAGAGGTCATGGCAGATTACCTACTATAAAACTTCACGCTTCTAGAGGCGGCCTTTTATCCGGAAAACTTTAATTATATCGACGCGGGCAGACTGCTTGCTATAAATAAAATATGATAAACCACCATCAATCACACTATGCTACTGAAGTGTCAAAGGTCATTCACATCTATTCAAGGTCAAAGGTCACAAGTATTTTTTTTTTCAGTCAACGTAAAGTGTTCAAGATAATTTGTGTCCAGTAGTTTAAAATTAATTACCAGTAACATTAAACGTAGCGCAATAGATATGAAACTGAACATCATTTAAAACAGTTTTACATAATATGCTGTTTTGTAAAAGGACCAGTACTTATGTAAAACGCCTAATTAAGCAATCGATATGCGACATAATAATATAATTATATTAATATCGTTTGCATGCGGATTCGATCACGTACAGTAATAAATACTGGTCAGAGGAGGTAAAATTATTTAGGTTCATTGATTGCAAATATTGGTGTTAATATGGACATCCCCCCTGTGTCTGTGACAACAAAGAGGGTATCACACAGTTTGTCAACTGACTTATAAAAATGTATTTTATTTAACAATAGACCTAGAGCTAGTACAATATTGAAATATGAATAATGACTGACTTAGTATAGAAGAGTACTACGCGGGCACCGGCATAAGAATGATGCCCCCCATCTCCTCCCGTGGGCGCCGTATGACCCGGCCAAGGGAAATACACCAGAAGATGGGCAGCAGCGTCTTCTCGGATTATAACATTTAATACTGCGCTCGCCAACCCGCCTGCCAATCATGGCGAGTATTGGCAAACCCCCCTCAAAATAGATAGATCTATGAGGAAGGCCTATGTCCAGCAGTGGACGTCCTACGGCTGAAATGATGATGATGATGAGTATAGAAGAAACAACCGCATATAAAGGGGTCCGTCAAGGGAACATATTAGTGTAATGAGCTAAGGACTAAGTAAATAACAAGGACTTTGAACTAAATATGAAACAACAATCGTTAACAGTGTGGTAAACTACAAGAGTGATTAAGACAATTAGTTTAAACATAATTAGGTGCCATTTGATGCGTTGCGTGCCCCAACACCTATACCTACACGCGAGGACCTGTGCAAAGCCACTGGTAATGCTGTGTCGAATTTGAACGCCAGGACGACACGTAAAGAAGAAAAAAAACATAATTAGGTAATTTGAAGGAAGTAACAAATGTCCAAAATACCATTAAGGATGTAAACAAGTTAAAGATTGTGTTTTAAATAATATAGTTACAATAACAATGAATAATAGAATAAGAAATATGTAGGTACTATATACCTAACATAACAAGGGGATTAAATAATATTAAAATTAGAGGAACGGAGAATAAGCCCCATAAATTTTAAAAATTGCTATTCTTGGTCATTAATATAAACCTACATTGCCCTTAGGGATAGGCAGAGACCACTTCCTTCCACTTAACATACAACTTTCGACTCTTCTATATTCATTTATCTCCTCATGCATGTACTTCGTTTTAGGGTACTTTAACCTGGCCTTTCTTAAGAACAACCTCAATTTGATCGTGGAACGTCTTGGTTTTCTTCTTGCAACACTTTCAAATGTTACGAATAAGTATTTTTATAACTAAAATATTATATTTTCATCTTGAATTATTTATATTTTAAATACTAGGATAACAGGGTATGTACATATATTGTAACTAATCGCAAAAATCTATGCCTTCGGAGACCAGAAGTCCGGGACCCCGCGAACTGTAAGTAGAGCGACAGTAACACAAAACTGGTCTAATAATTTAAAAATCATCTCGCTACCTACTGTTTTTAATGTTTATTGTAGGTATTATTGTATATTTTCTCACCCTCTATCCATGTTGTCCTTACTTATGTACTTCTCTTTTTATTTTTTATTGATCGTAATTGCTATTTTGTATTCGTTCTGTGTATTCATTAAGTAAATGTTTTTCTTTCTTTCTTTCAATCTATCCGCCAACAACCGCCTTGAGTTGCGTTCCCAGCCCTATAGGGGGCGCCTCCTTGCGCAAGTTTTTTTACTTAGTTTGTATTTTGTTAATATGGCTGCCGTTTTTTGCCCGTTGCAGTAGACCTCCAAAACTACATATTTTATGACCGTAAGAAAATAAAAAAGTAAGCACCAAAAATAGCTGTTCTTACTCCAATCACCGTTCAAAATAAATCACGAACAATATGTAATCTATCCCTATTGCTAGTTTATAATATAAGTAGTATATAGTACCTACCCTTAAGGTCAACAAAACAAGGCAATAATAAAAATGGACATTTACGAAGTGCAGAGGCACTTAGTGCTTTGTATAAAGAGCAATCTTACTACTTAAATGTCTGTAGATAACTTAATTACGACTTAAAATCGGTTTTACTAATTGATATTTAGCTATCAGTATATTTACATGTTGTAGATTAGTAAGTTGTAGGCAAAAATATAGATAAAAGCGAACCGAAAGAGTACGTTGTCTTACGCTGTCCCTCTCACCCAGGCCTTCAAACTTTTTTCATTATCATCATCAGCCCATATAACGTCCACTGCTAAACATGAGCCCCCTCCCGAGAGGGAGGGTATTTGCCATAGTCACCACACTTGGCAGGCGGGTTGATGACCGCAGAATTATATTGTACCACACAAGGAAACGCTGATGCCCGTTCCTTGATATACGATTGTAATAGATAATGTTATAATAATCGGGACCAACGGCTTAACGTGCTTTCCGAGGCACGGAGGGTAGTCCCTCAACCAACCAGACCCGGAAAGAAATCTTGTTTAGCAGTGGACGTTATACGGGCTGATGATGATGTTGATGTAAAGAGGGCAGAAAACAACCATAAACTTAAGAAGTAAGTAGGTACTTATCTCACAGATGCTCTTTCTTTTTTAAATGATATATTATTTCATGTACCTATCTACCATCTTATTTTGTCAAAATACGATTTGATTGCAGCACTCGTAAAGCTAAGGTACCTATTTCATGAGCCAACTTTTTCGGTCTACTGACTACCACTACTTGGGAGGAAATGCATTTTCGCATTCCCACTGTCGCTGCAGCGAATTCGCGCGCTGGCGTATGTGGGACTCACCCTCTCCAAAGCGTGATATGCTAACTCATACCACGAGGAGAGGACCCTACACCAATAACCCCCCCGGACACTCCTTCGATCCGTCGTTGGCGGGGGCCGGGTACGCATAAGCAATCCGACCCCTGACGACCACTCCTCTCTTACTTGTTGATCCCTTACATTGTGTGGTTGAAATGAAACGAGAGTGCAAAATGTGTATGGTATTCCATACAAACATTGCACTCTCGTTCCAAAACTTCGCAAATAAAGTCGCAACAGCAAGTCTATGATCTATACTTACAATATAATATATAATGCTGAAGAGTTTGTTTCGTTGTTCGGCAGAACGCGCAAATTTCAGGGACTGGTCCTGGTTAGATACCTAGCTCATTTATCGAGGAAGGCTATATTTAATTATGTACTTCTCATAGGTTAGGTTAGGTATAGGTTTAAGAGCCCAGAACCCGGATATGTCAAAAGGTTTTTTAAACATAGGGGGCTCGGGCACAGTGCTGGCGTCGCGGGTGGCCCAAGACGTTAATTTTTGACACCCGGACTACAAATGATGTCCGGCCCGGACCTCAGACGCCCTGTAAACTAGGACAAATCCGGGGAAACCCGGACGAATGGCAACCCAAGTTATAGGCTATATTTAATTATGAAGTTCCCACGGGAACGGGATTAAGCGGGTGAAACCGTGCACGAGAATCTAGTAAAAAATAAAAAACAACATAAAAATCATTTTTATTTACGTAAACCAACAGGCACTTGTAAATTTGTCAAACATTCATTGGAAACTTCATTTATAATATAGATAATACAAACCTAAGCCTTTTTCAAAATCAAAATATGCTTTGAAACCTCCGTGACCGAGCAGCATTAGTCATGTACTAGGTACACATGAATAAAATAAATAAAATATTAATCATGATTATCTAAATCGGTCGAGGTGTTCTCGGCATTTAACGAGATTAACGAACAAATAGGTATGATTTAATTATAGATAGGAATATAAGATAATTAAAAATTGTTTTATGTTCGTAATCAAACATCAAATTCTTCAAGAAAGTTTATAGACAATAAAGCTATTTAATAGGTACCTAACGTATATAATTATACTGTAAGCATTATAAGCATTATCTATCTACTAGTTGCCGCGACTTCTTTCCACTTAAAATAAAAAAAATATAAGCTACTAGCGACCCACCCCCGTAATCAGTTTAGGGCATCAGTTTTTTTAGCGCTTGGGCCCTCAATCTCGTATATGCTTAATAATAGCCTTCTATTGCTAAAAATATTTTTAAAATCGATTCTGTAGAGCCAGAGATTCCCCCTACTACCTTACAAACTCAGAAACTAACTTTTTGTAATATTAGTATAGCTATACTTCTAAGTATTTATGAAATATTTATGCACGCACCACGATATTATTATGATTATGAGGTACCTACCTCATAATCATGGTGTTTGATTAAACGTTGTCTAGTTAAATAAACATAGTTAAATAAAAAGTGATAGATCGTATAAATATAACGGTAACTCTCATACATATTGCGTAAGATAGAGAATTCCTATTGCAATTTAATATAATAGCATGTTGCTAAAGATATATCACTATCATCCAGAGACACTTCAATGTATTTTTTTTTAACATAAAATGCGAGTTTTTTTTTTTTAATTTCGAATTAATACCGCGGATTTTTTTGGACAGACATTAAATATAGTTAGACAAGAGGCTTTTGATACTTCACCGGGCATAAAGACGAGCAGAGCTCTAGCAATAACTACAAACTAAGCCATCTGGCGCAAGAGGGACTTGGACCGAGGCTCAGGGCGTCCGCTGGCGGGGGATTGAGGAATTATAAAACCGCGCGGGACAAATAATGTAGCTTATAACATGGACATTATACGTTATTAGACGGTTTTTTTGTTGTTATATTTTTAATACTTTTATTAAATTTTTGTAATACCTAATATTAGTTGAGCCGACAGTCGCTGTCGTGTCTTAACTAAAACTCTTTTAAATTAAACTTTTAATATTATACATGATAGCAGCACGCATTAAGTCAGTATTATGTCAAACGTCATAAGATTACATTAAAAAAAGTTAATAATGTGAAAAGCGTTAAGGTTACATAAAAATAAATAATATGGTGGTCAAGTTTTCTTAATTTTTCTAATGTTCTGCGTAATTTTCTTATTTTTTTCTTTCATCAGAACCTTCTCCTGACAATAACGAATAAAAAAAAGAATTAGTGAAATTGGTCCATCCGTTCCCACGTGATGCGATGACCAAGGGAAACAGGGATTCATTTTTATATATATATATATCGAGGGGTGAAAGGCTATTTGTTTGAAGCGACATTTTACGAACTTTACAGGAGAGCCATTTAAAGATTCAAAATTTGGAAAAAAAATCGTTATGAAAAAACTAGTGCTCTTTCCATAATGGGGATCACAAATTTTTATTGAAAAAAAATCCCTGAATGTTTTGGTATAATTTTCAATTAAAAAACAGTTATGAGTTTAAGATGTCGCTTAATACAAAATGATCTGTATCGCCTTATTTTTAGAGTAAAGAAAAATGATTCAACTTCCAACGTTGTCACTAATCAGCAGCAGGCAAAATGGTTTAAGTGACTTTACAGTACTTATGCAGGAGAAAGCAAAATGATTGAATCGACGTTACTCAATAATAATAGGAATAGGCTATTTTGTTTAACTACCAATTTGGGTTTGGGTTTTGGGTTTTTATAACGATACAGGAAAGTTGGCTTAAGCTACGATGAACATTCTTAAAGAGTTGTTTGATGTCTCAGATTTTGAAAGGAGTTATATAACTTGGTTGTTCTAAACAGAGTGAAAACAGTTGTAGCGAAAAGGGTTGAACCGACGACATGTCTTAATGAATTTGGCTGACGGCAAATTGGTTGAAGCGACATTGCACAGAGTAAGTAGTCGTAAGCAAAATGTTTGAAGGGACTTTTCATCTAAAGATAGCTACATCGAAAAACGATTTATCTGCCATCGAACTAAAATTTTAGGAAGGGAATAACGGCTTATGATCCGATTCTCTCTTTTTGTATACAGCTTAAATGATATACTAAAAAAATATGGCAAATTTGAAGTCGGATCATACATCATGTTTGAGAATTATGCGCTAAAATGGCATTGTTTTAAGCGCCATAAAAGTGCTCAGAATTGTACGAAACCCGGCTCAGACGACGCAGAAAAATTCGCTGAATCCGAATATGTATATAACTCCATATCGTCCAAAATGTCGCTTCAAACAAATAGCCTTTCACCCCTCGATATATATATATATATAAATATATATATATATACAGGGTGTCCCAATAGATTACGTAGCTGGGAAGGGGGGTGATAGGGATGGTCACAAGGGTCACCAGAAAAATATAAAAAATTCCCTCTGGGTGTTTAAAAAAATAAATGGCATTTTTTAAAAGACTATAAATTTTACACCTTGTGCTAACTGTACCTACAAATATGGCTGTATTTAAAAAAAATGCCGTTATGTAATCTTCAATAACAACAAGGTCATCAACATCAACATCAAAAATAACAAGTTGTAAAATTTTAAGTTTTTAAAAATATGCCATTTTTTTTTAAATACCCAGAGCGGATTTTTTTTTTATTTTTCTAGTCACCATTGTGTCCACCCCTGTCACCCCCTTTCCCAGCTACTTAACCTTTTGGGACACCCTGTATATATATATATATATATATATATATATATGGATTTATTTTTTCATTAACACATTACAGGTATTTTGGAAGCGATAAAATGTAACATTTAGATTAATTAAAGACTCAAAATCGACGATAAGATTTGATGTGCACAAAATCCAAATTTCGCCTTTGTATAGAGAATCTTCGTTGGCCGGGACCTACTGATTTATAAATTGCGCAGTGAATCTTAGAAAGGAACAAAATAATAATAAAATATATTAATCAGAGCAATAATCAACATCCATATCTAACTCTTTACTAAGTTAATTGTTAAATTGAGTTTATAAAACGAGAAATATAAAAGTAGTATCCATTAAAACTTCCAACGCAAAATAGCGAAAATTTTAAAAGTCAAAAACATTAGGTATGCGTCTAAGATTCTCACCACAGCTAACAAAACAGCTGAAAACTTTGAAACGGCATAACCGATTTTTAAGAAACATACATATTATCTAAGAACCATCGCTAGAATACCTGCTTCCAGGTAAAAAAAACGCATCCGAATTGGTTCACCCCTTTCAGAGCTACGGTGCCAAGACCACACTCATCGCTCTTTTGCTTCGATGGTAAAAAACTTAGAATAGTAAGTATTTTATAAGTTAGTTTTAGTTTAAATTAGATACTTTTATTTACTAGCGACCCGCCCCGGCTCTGCACGGGTGCAATGCTGATGTTCCTAATATACATATTAATCCCCTCTTGAATCACTCTATTAATAAAAAAAAACGTATCAAAATCCGTTGCGTAGTTTTAATATGATCTAAGCATACATAGGAACTGACTGGCAGCGGGAAGTGACTTTGTTTATACTGTGTAGTGATTCGCAGCTGATTAATTCATTTAAACTTTAATTATCCTTTGAGAAACTAGGTTAAGTTATTCGACTATTTCTATATGTTAATTTGTTGTGATGTTGACCTACAAATTAAAATATCTACGGTCCTAAAATAATTTATCCTTAATTAAAAAAATATATTGGTATCATCAGTTGCATTTCCGCGTCTATAAATAAATTATTAGTATAGTTATAAAATATATTATATATCAATCAACTTACGTTAATAATATCCATACACATTTTTGTAAAATTCTTCACTCAAATTTAATTCATTTTTATATTAATATTCAACAATAAATATATAGGCAAATTGTATTTTTAATTAAAAACAAGTTTTAAACACAAGAATAAACGATAATAGTAAGACCATAAAATGATTTAACGAACACGGAAGAGATTCAATTTTAATTTTCGAAATGTTTTTTTTTAAACTCGCGATGGTTAGTGAGGGGAAAGTGAACACGCGACGATTTCTCCGTTACCTTAGCATCGACTGACTGCATTGAGTGGTATTACGAAACACAGCCTCATCTAGTGTTGTTATGTAGCGTATTTTTATGATTATTATTTTTTTAATACAGAACCTCTATCGACCTCATTTATTTCGTATACACGTGTTGTAAATAAGAAACCTAAAACTGACCATAAAACAATTTCAACGTAATGTAAGTAATTAGGTAAGTAGATGCGCCGTCATGTTTTTCTCAATTGTCCTAGTTACTCATTCAATTGATAAGCAGGCTCGGTTTTTCCACAATGGTGTTTTAATGGGAGATGATTATGTTATTACACAATCGATAGTCGATAGACTTAGATGCATTTTTTCCCAGCTCTAGTGACCGCCATTAATGATGTTTGTCCGTTGACCGTCGCGTCACGTAGCTATTGTGAAAAACGCCGACATATTTTTGCACAACTATAACTTAGGTGACATAACTTATGAATAATGACTCAAAACGATGTACGCGGCCTGAGATATCAATGAGAAAGTGGTAGGACAAGATTTTGTTTGGTGTACATTGAAAAGTTTGTACTTGAGGAAAGCAAGCAGTTTTGAATATGGTAATGGAAAGTGGCTATATGAATGTGTAGGGTTCCGTAAAAAAGTGTAAAAGAATCGCTTTAAAAAAGTTGATGTATGAGCTTATTTACTTAAGAGTAAAGGTTATGCAATTGAGTGAGCTGGTGGCACTGTGGTGACGTAGTTATTTCTGAGATCTGATGTTCTGGGTTTAATTCCATACCTCCATACGTTTGTTTGTTTGCTTGAACCCGTTAATGTGAGAAACTTTCTGTGTTAGATAGCCCATTGATCGAGGAAAACTAGACTAAAATGAATTATGAAGTTATGAGTAAAACCGCGCGTGGAAGCTAGTATGTTATCATGTACTAAACATATAGGTAGGTACATTTAAATTGGAAATGAAAAGGTCAGGGTTTCGCTATAGTCACCACGCTTGATACGTGGCGGTGGTATATTATTTTGTAACACAAGGAATCCCTACTGCCCGTTCCATGGTATACATGATGCTATAATAATCCGCTACTATTGGGATGGATTTTTCGAGGCGCGGACGGTAGTCCCTCGACCAACCAGACCCGGAAATAAATGTTAAAATTTACAGAAAGGAAACCGCCGAAACTTAAAGTGAGATTTATTCCGATACCCCACAGATACCTATTAGAGAAGTTGTAATTTTTTTTTTTTTTTTATAAAGATTTTTGCAGTCTACTAGTATTCTTGTTTACCCCTCGTGATAAGCTAAAATGCTTGTGTTACGAGTGGGTTCACGTCGGTAGTGCAATGGGTGGGGTTCGAACCGGCGACCTCAAGATCACAAGTCCGACGCCCTAGCCATTGGGCTACGGCCGCTTTGATTTAACAGCGAAGTTAATTTATTAGCTTTTAACTGACTGTTGCTTTGATTCGCATTTGATCGCATTCGACTAACCGACTTAGTCAAAAAAATACTATATTCATTAAAGAAATCTATATAACCTCATTGTAAGAATTAGATTCTAGAAAGCTCTAGGGCTTATTCCACCTCTACATAAAGTTGGCCCTACATTGCACGGTCCTCGAGCGTTTTTTTTCGGACGGACATGTATGTAGCCACGAGGCTTTTACTACTTCACCACCATCAAACCATTTATCAAGGCTTGATCCATGTTCTTTTATATGGGCATATAGAAGAGCATGGATCACGCCTTGATAAATGGTTTAGAAACTACAAACTACGCAACCTGCGCAAGAGAACGACCCCTGTGGGACTTGGAGGTCGGCTCAGGGCGGTCGATGACGGAGGGATTGAAGGATTATGACTTTTTAGTTTTTTAGGGGAATTTTGTGCAACAGTTGCTCTACTGAACAGTTCGCTAACCTCCCGGTTCGAGTCTACGAGGGCATCGAAAGGTTTTTGCTAGCTACCTAATCAAGGGATTATGACTTTTAGTTTTATAGGGGAGTTTTGTGCAACTGTCCCTCTACGTTACAGTGTGTGCTACTGTTGATTCTGGCGTACAGGAGTTGCAGTGGGGGAAATGTGGATGGGATTAGTCCCATACAATAAAAAATCTAGCGAGGGTACAGTGCCCAGGGGCCCAAGCCTGGGAGGACCCAGAAACAAAGCGGCCATAACCCAATGGCTAGGGTCTCGGAATTGTGATCTTGTGATCTCCGGTACGATCCCCACGCATTGCACTACTGACGTGTACCCAATCGTGACACAAGCATTTTAGTTTAGCACGCGGGTTGACAAGAATACTAGAAGACTGCAAAACTTTACTAGTAATCATTAAATAAAAAAAGTTATTAGCATGCTCTTACATTTTTAAAAACTGTAATTGTATTGGTAAAACCTTAACAGTTTAGGGGTAGGAGTTTTTGCCCGTTGGCTCTTGATTACCTAGCTACGCCACTGACACGCTCGCGGTATATGGACGCCTTATGTAGGGTCAGCCTAAGACATAATAGCTCTATTAGACAAAGATCATCATAATCAGTAATTGTACGCAATTTCATTGTGTCTGTCTATCGTTAATACAGTATTTACTACGTGTTAGGATTCAATTATCTTCGTACACCTGCGTACCTACTCTACGCAGTACTAAAGTGACCATTGCTAATAAGGTTGAAAATCAAATGTAGCAATTCGAATTTTTTGCCCTTTTAATCATATATAACGATTTGTTTTCTTGACAGATGAAATGACACCTTATTAGCAACTGTATAGTACCTAGTATCACCACCAACACACACACACACTTCCTTAGTGTAACGGTATTTAGCTCGCTTAAATCTTGGAGGTCGTGGGTTCGATCCCCACGCCGGACAAGAAATCTTTGGGTAATTTTAAGATTTCTTTCCGGGTCTAGTTGGCTTAGGGACTATCTTCCTTGCCTCGGAAAGCACGTTAAGCCGTTGGTCCAGATTGTTATACAACTGTATACCTTGCGACGGGCAGCAGCGTTACCTTGTATGTTACAACATTATACTGCGGTCACCAACCCGCCTGCCAAGCATGGTGACTTCGGCAAAAACCCTCCTTCGCGAGGAGGCCCGGAAAGAAATCTTATAATCATATCTGGTATCTCTAAACTTGATATGTTATCACAATTTTTCATCCCTTTTTTATTGCAATAAAAAAAAAATCTCTAGTGCATCACTTTCAAATATTTTTGTTTGATTATGAAATGCAACGAAGGTCGCCATTTTTCGGTTACAAGAAACGATTATCGAGTAGTAATGACATCTGGGTCATGTTTGTAATGCTACTGAACCATTGACCCAGCAGGGAGGTACCTCCAAAGAATAACAAGTTTGTCACTTAGGTATAATAATCGTTGTGGTTCTGTATTGTTTTTGCAATTGATTTTTTTTAATATAGTTCTTCTCTTTCCTCACTCTACAAGTATTTTAAGGAAAAAGATTTGATTGTTTGAATGGAATAGGCTCCGGCACTAATGGATCGTTATGAAAAATGATTTTAACATTAGAAAGCTATGTTATCCAGGAGTTAGCAATCAGTAACATCGCATTTTTCAAACGTCAAGGCGACTATAATTGTCCAAAAAAAGTAGCATTGAACGTTAGGGTGACTACGTCAGCAAAACCGACTTGCTTTCTTACTGTTACTGTTAGCCTGCATCATCCCAATCTGCTGGGCAAAGGCCTTTTCCCATGACTTCCAGCTCTTTCGATCCAGGGTTAAAGTAGGCCACTGGTCGTTTGCTTTATCCAGCCTCCGGCATCTTCTACGGGGTCCGCCGCGACGTTTTCTTGCTGTGTCAGGGCTCCACGCGGTGGTTACTTTGGCCCACAGGCCCCACAGCCTATTGAGCATGTGGCAGATGTGGCCAGCCCATTCCCACTTGCTTATTTACTTTTAATTAGCCTTTTTCCTGGGAAGATTTAAAAAAGATCCGCTAGGGGCAACACCGGTGGGGGGGTACATATGTTTTGAATTCTCTATTGACAACAACGTCAAACGTATGGAATTATAATGGAATTAACGGAAGATGATGTACCTGGAGCAAATAAAAAATTTGCAAAAGTGCAAGATCATCTTGTCCGGGATTTGAAACGATGGCTTGCCGTCGTGTCTTGTCGTGGCTTGACCGGGTCAGGTAATAAAAATGTCCTAGTTGAAAGGTTCATAATTTTTCTCGTATATGTCATTGTGTTGTTGAAACACTTGAGGATTACACTGTACGTTATGAGTATGATGCACTCACATGCACATCAAAATTAAAATAATGGAATAAAGGCAAAAAATTAGGCAATAATTGTGTTGTTTGTCAATAAAGAATTCAAAACATATGTACTACCCCCCCACCGGTTCTGCCCCTAGCGGATCTTTTTTAAATCTTCCCAGGAAAAAAGGCTAATTTTTATGTGTGGAAAACGTTATAAAGCTTCCGAAAGATGTTACTAGATGGTTCTTTATATTTTAATGACCAATGTTTAAAAGGAGACAACTCTAAGAGACATACTCTATGAGATGCCTTTTTCGAAATTGCATTTTTTTAGATATGAAGTTTCTACTAAGGAGCTACGCGGGTGTAGCCACGTGCGGGAAGCTAGTTTTAATTGAACCTTACGATGCCTTTAAGTTCCAGAAGTCCGAATATATGCATAAAATAGCGACAGTTGCACAAAACTTCTCTATAATATTAAAATTCATAATTAATTCCCAACCTTATTAGCAATCCCCTTATTGCGTTTTAAAAATATGAATATTTATGTAGAGGAACGGGTGGTGTTGTTCTTCCACAGAAAATGAAGATCTTCTTTGCCGGACGAGGTTGTATGCCCGGCGCCGACGGCCATTTGTTGATATTCAGAACTTGTATCTGATCGAATTGGCTTGCATACTTGTATTGCGCGATACAGGTTAGTTGGGATGCTGGGTGCTAGATGGCGCTCTTATCTTCTTGTGGTTTGTCCGGCTACTGTAGATGTCGCTACATATATATATATATATGTTACGGCTAAAGGTAGGTGTCAACATAAACTTAAGATTAGCTGGCTAAACTTAGGTTTATTTTCGAGAAGCAGCTAAAGTTCGATAACATGTTAGTTTGCGTCGTGATATTCTAGGTTTTAATTAAATTAAACAATACCTAAATGCGCGGCACAAAAAGGTGTTGGGGTGGTTAAAAAAAAATAACCTAAACCTAAACCAATGGAGTTGAACAGGGACTTATAGAGGTTGATCTAAGTTTAACCGCACGTGGTTGGCTAGACCTAGGTTTACCCGACCACATGCGATTTATATTTGCGAAATAAATATTTATTTTCACTAAAAATGTAAAAATGTGCAAAATGTAGGTAGTGTATGCGAAAAACTGTGTTATGCTTAAACTTATTTTGCGGCCTGATTCTTAACATATTTGGTGTCAGAAGTTAATTTAAAGAACCTGAATAATTAGGACAAAAATAAGGTCGGTGATAATGATAAAACACCAGCTTCATCTAACAATATTCCTACCGCCGCGCCGTAGCGGCAGGATATGGGGGACTAATAATTTGGGTGGACTTTTTTTTAGGACACGACCAAAAGAACCTGAGCGTGGCACTGACACCTTTATCGCGTTCTTTAAGCAAAATACCACAATTTTTTTACTTAATTGATGATTTAATAATGCAGATAACACTCCATGCAAGGGTTTTATAGTTAAATAAGCCAGGTATGCGAAGGCCTTTCTATTAATTGGGTATTTCAAACAATGAGCGCGAGTTATTATTAATTAGAGAGAAGTAGGTATCATGCAATTTAAACTGTATAATCGATAATTTACATCATTAACGGCTTATTTTAATTGCAAAATAATTAAAAAAATGGCTTGAACTTATTCTCATAAACAGTGTTTCTCAAATTGGACTAGGGGTCGATTTTGAACTGTATGGGGTCTATGATAATACTAATCTCCCCGCTCGTTTTCAGCCACGGTTATAGTGCACAAGTGTGTGCGTAAGCCCAAATACACTCTATTCCTTTATCACAATAATATATGCGAACATATTATGGCGCATAAGAATATTTGCATATTTTTTTCCTAAGCTTTGTTTAATTAATATCTCTATATGACATAAGTATGTAATGTGAAAGGATTTTTTAAAATTCCACCGCAAAGAAAGTGTAAAGGCGTGGTAACATGTGTATGGAGTAGAGGCAAACAGTACGCGGGCAACAGTTAATAAGTCAATTCTAGAGAAGGTCTACGAAAAACATGATGATTGAAATTAACGAAACAAAAAAGTTTGAGAAACTCTGTTACAAACCTTTTCGACTATTCATAGATATTGTCGTTGAAATAACTAATAATTTTCTACATTGTTTCTTGGATAATGATTTTGTTATAACCAATGTTGAATCTATTAAGCAAACAATAACATTCTAGGTGGTTTAAAAGAAAATGAAGGTTTTTATTAAATTCCTATGCTAAGAAATTATTATTTTATACTAATATTATAAAGAGGTAAAGTTTGTGAGTTTTTGACGTTGTAGATCTCTGGATCTACTAAACTGATTTTGAAAATTACCAATAGAATGCCATATTTTTTGTATTATTTGTTTGAGTGACATTGGCTATATTTTAAGTAAAGGTTTTCACGGGAACGAGTTCTACGCGGGTGAAACTGCGAAGGACAACAAGTATTTTATAACCTTAGACGACACGACTGGATAAGCGACGATACTACGGAGTAAAATACAATGCAAATTAAGTTGAATAATTTTAAAGGAGCAATTTTAAAATCGTAAGGTAGGATTAGGGAAGTCATCAATGAACCACCTAAGTTTTGGAAGCATCTCATCTGGTCTACGAATACGTTTTTTTACCAAGTTGTTGGTAATTTAATGAACTTTCGAAATAACTTTATTGAAAATAATGAGGTAGTTATTTTGAGAAAATGAAATTTGTTTTATTGTAGACACCATATTGTGAACAAAGCACCAAGAGGGCACCTACTTCAAAAATATATAGGTACCTTACATTCAACAGCAGACAGGTGTAACGATAGGACCTTGAGTTGATATCAGAAATTTTCTGTTTTCCTTCATTATTTCAGAATCTTAATACCTACTTTGAATTTGCATGACAAAAGATGGCATTAGCGGACTGTCTTATACTTACAATTTGATGCTTTTGGCGTTTCTTATAACAGACGTCTGTAAAGGTTTTTGCTACTTCACCGGGCATAAAGGCAAGCCGTGCTCCAGCCTCAATAAATGTTTTAAAAACTACAAACTAAGCCCTAAGCAAGAGAGTTTTCACAGGGGGCGCCCCTGTGCAACTTGGACTCCGGCTTAGGGTTGTCCCTCGGTGGATTTTGAGATGACGACTTTAGATTTTAGGGAAGTTTTGTGCAACAGTCGCTTTACTTTACAGTGGGCATCTCGGGTTACTAAGGCATCGGAAACTTTTCGATTCGATTCAATATTCGCTCATGTGTACAAGCGATTAACGGAGGGCGTAGCGGGTAACGGGAATTAATCACTAGTTATACGCGCGCGGTTTCACCCGCATAGCTCCCGTTCCCTTAGAAACTTCATAATTAAATATAGCCCGTATAGCTTTCTAATGGTTTTAGAATTTTGAAATTTGAAATCGATGCAGTACCTACTTCTGGAGCCTATTCGATGCAAACAAACAATCAATTTTCTAAATATTAGTAGGTAGGTATATTACCTCCATCAGGTTGAAACGTCACTGACCTATAGGGTCGTCAAGTCACTACGTCAAACTTAAAGTTCACGGATCATCAATTTAAAAATCGAACAGCGGAACTCGAGACTCTCTTATAAGGGAAGTAAGTTGTTTTTAACGGAAATGCGGAACGTCTGAAGGTACAGTTGAAATCAAACAAGCGTTACTTCCTTAGTGACATAGCGGTGTTAGTGTGGGAGATCATGAGTTCGAGTCCGCGTCGTTAAAAATCTTTGTAGTAGAAACAAAGTTTAGTTTTATTATGGGTCTAGATTGAGAGATTACCCTCCAAACCTCTGAAAGCATGTTAAGTCGATGGTCTTTATTGTAGCTACAACATCAGCACAGCTGAAACTGAAACCATGAAATTTTGCAAAAATATTCCTTAAGTGCACCAAGAAAGGGTTTTTAAAATTCGACCCCAAAATATAGAGTGAAATTGAGTGATAGAATTAAAAATAGTGATAAGGGGGCGTTGTAGAATGAAAGTAGATGTAATGAGTTGAGAAAGGTATGCTTCATTGCTTCAGAATTACAGAGAGAATGAATGAAAGAAGACTAACCAGTAAAATTTATAGGGCGAATGTGAACGGAAGTGTTGGACGGGAAAGACCAAGGCGGACGTTCCACGTTCAAATCGAGGACGTTTCTAAGAAAGGCCAAGTTAAAAATACCTTAAACCGAAGGTCATGCATAAGGAGATTAATGAATGTAGAAGAGGCGAAAATGGTAGGTATATCTAGATCGTAGCTAGTGGAAGGAAGTGGTCTCCGCCTGACCCTATGGGAAAGAGGCTTGAATGTATGTATGACCCCCAAAGGGAATGCAATGGAATGGCAAAATTTGTATGAAAACCTCGAAATTTAAGTGGATGAAATCGCGGGCAAAAGCTAGTGTAAATTGTAAACCAGGAAACGGACAGCAGCGTACCTACGCAACGTGTCAAATCTATGTACTATGTCTTTAGCAATAACTATATAATCACTTTGCTTCTAATAATTTAACAAAAAATAACCATAAAACGCGGTCATAAGATTTCATGCACGAGTCCATTATTGTTTTATTACATTTATCCACGATTTACCACCGGCTATTATGATTTAATGCTTTGGATCGTAATTTGGTTTAAAAAGTTTAAAGTTTGCGGAGGTTTTTTTTGTAATTGAGCTTTATTTATATATCTACCTACCTAGGTATTTATATATAGTAGAGGAAGTGGAATGCCAAAGGAATGAATGGATTGTGTGAGAGGATATGAGGGAAAAGGGACTTAGTGATAGCCTGACGGCTGACCGGACTGAATGGAAGAGCAAAACGTGTTGAGCCGATGCTAAATAAATTGGGATAAGAGCAGGGCGACGATGATACGTATTAAGTAGGTAGGGTACCTCCAGAGGGTATCAGTACATTGCGCAATACCTTAGTAGTGCCCTCGCTAAATCGGGGGCTCGAAAATGCACCCGGGGGTTTTAGTGGGTACCTACGCTCATAGTTGAGGGCCAGTCATTTAGTATCAGTTTCCCTATTTTTTTTACGACAATTAGTTTATTATATATATATATATATATATATATATAGATTTTTCAATAAAATAACATGCATTACCTACATCTTATAAACGTATAAAATTAACTACTCTGTAATATAAAATAGACCAAAATATATTAATAGGAAGTGAATTAAGCTAACTTTTTTTTGTAATCGACTTTGGCACGCTTTTAATGTTATCTAAGTATGTACCTACTTCACTTTAAATTAAATTGCTTCACTACCTACCTATAAATTATACCTACAGCAGATTTTAATAATAGGTCTTAACCAATAAAATTGCCGTTTTGTATAAAAAATTTAAACGCTTTTTTTCATATATTTTTTATTTGTATTAATTGAAGTAATCACCCATGCAATCAATGCATCTTTGCCAACGCAGTGGCAGTTTATTGATGCCCTTCTTAAAGAAATCAGCTGGACGGGAGGCAACAAATTCTTCAAAGGCATTTTGTACTGCCTCTCGGGGATTGAATTTTTTTCCAGCCAAGAAGCTATCCAAATACTGGAAAAAGAAGTAGTCGGTAGGCGCAAGGTCTGGTGAGTAGGGCGGATGACGGAGAGCTTCCAACCCCAGTTCTTGCAACTTAGACACCGTCTGCTGTGCAGTAGGAGGTCGCGCGTTGTCGTGCAGGAGCAGCGAAAGACGAGCGATTGACCAATGCTGGTTGGAGATGTGCCAGCTTCTCCATCATTGTGTTCAGTTCTTCACAGTACACATCTGCAGTAATGCTCACCCCGTTTGGTAAGAAGCTGTGATGAATCACACCGGCGCTAGACCACCAAACAGTGACCATCACTTTTCTAGGGGTAAGTTTTCGTTTAGGGCATTGTTTAGGTACTGAACCAGGATCCAACCAACTTGCTGAGCGCTTGCGGTTATCAAACAGTATCCATTTTTCATCGCAGGTAACAATGCGGTTTAAATTCCTTCATTTGTGTGTGCCTTGCAAGGCACGTCTCGACGCGTACTTCGCGCTGGCGATCATTGAGTTCGTGGGGCACCCATTTGTCAAGCTTTTTTACCTTGCCGATTCGACGCAAATGGGCCAATATTGTTTTGACGCTAACGTCGAAAGCTGCTGCTAATTCAGCCGTAGATTGTGTATCATCCGCTTCCACAATCGCCTTTAATTCGTCATTGTCGACCAAAGTTTTCGGACGACCGCGAGGTTCATTTTTCAGGTCGAAATTTCCAGAACGGAAGCGAGCAAACCAGTAACAGGTGGTGCGTTGGTTTGTAGTGTTAGCTCCGTAAACGTCGTTGATGTTGCGTGCCGCTTGTGCCGCGTTGCTGCCACGACCGTACTCATATTCCATAATTACTCGAATTTGTAACGTATCCATTATTACGAAAAAGATTGAAATGTGATGAAAATGTAATACTAATTAATAAACAAATGACTACTTTAGGAAAAAAAATCCATGTTTTTAAAATAAAATTAATTAGAAATCAGAATAGGCGTGACGACAGTATCAAAAAATTAAAGATTTAATGGGGGAAATACATATAAAAAGAAATTATTACACTTATTTATTTTTATATATAACCTTGAGATTAATGTGATTTTTAATAAAATAAAAGATTAAAATACTGCAATCGGCCATTTTGACTGAAACACCAATCACGGCGCATGACGTCACGATATTGTAACGTAACCATCAAAGAGAATTTAACCACTACGTTAGGTTTGGCGGACTCAATGACATTTTTTACAATAGCGTGACGTCATAGCCGACGCCATGACACTTGAGGCCTTTTTTCGCGCGCTATTTAAAATTTAATAGAAATATGGATTAAACTTCGTTAAATTTAAATTGATTACCGAAATATTGTGTTTTTCGTACTTAGAAAATGACTACCCACGTTGCGCAAGAGGATTTCAAAATCTTGCCTCATGCCTATTCTTAGCCAAACAAAAATTATTTTGATTTGAAATGGCCAGTACTACAGAACGGCAATTTCATAGGTAAAATAAGTCCTGACTGACTGACTGACAGATTAACACAATATAAAAAGCAGCTAAACCTAAAGACTTTAAACTTGTATGGTCTATTATCTTTATGACTTGGACATCCGATAAATAATATGATGAATGAGACGCATAAAAGACTTATGCACTATAGGTATTTATTTGATTACTTATTGTATATTTTAATTTTTTCAATTAAAATTGACATGAAAATCCCATAACTAACTAAATCTCATAATGATTTTGTTGCCATTTGGTAGGTAAGAGACTTGAATTTAATCAGACTCGATTTCAATCTTGTATTTATCAACCACCGCACCAAACGCTATAAATATTCGGTAATTTGATAACTCATGTTATCATTTTTTAATAGTAATTAATCTGAAATATATTTTATTATTTATTTATTTTATTTAATAACTTTAGCACTATGAAAGTACATGGCGGACTTAATGCCAGAGGCATTCTCTCCCAGTCAACCATAGGTTGGTGCAGAGATAGCGTGGTAGGTGCACTAAAGTAAGGAGAATTATAAAAGAGAAAAAGATACCATTGAGGTAAATATATTAGTACAATATATTAATATTACATACGAATACATTTAAATAATATATACCATAACCAATAACATACTATATATAATATAAATATATATATATATATATATACACATACATATAGCTATATCATTTAGCGTTGTGACGACTCAGTGATATTTCTGGTGACATGTTCACGCACTTTGTTCTTGAATGAGAGGCGATTCTTTGCCATCCTGATGCTAAGAGGAAGAGCATTCCATAGTAGAATGGACTGGACAAAAAAAGAGGAATGAATAAAGTCAGTACGGTGGGTAGGACAGTGAAGAAGACGGTTGTGAGAGGAACGCAATGTTTTATCGTGATTAGTAAAACGAAACTGAAACTGAGAAGTGAGATAAGAGGGAGAAAAAGGTGAGTCAAGAATAGAAAAGAGAGTTGTAAGTGCCCTCATCTGTCTACGTTGTCGTATAGACAACCAGTTGAGTTCGGCACGGTATAAAGAGACATGGTCGTACTTGCGGAGATTGAAAACGAATCGAATGCAGTTATTCAGAAGTCGGTCAAGTTTATTGAGGAGATCTGCATTCAGGTCAAAATAGCACACATCACCATAGTCGATAACAGGGAGTATTAAAGCCTGCACAAGCATTACTTTTGTTTTGGATGGCAGGAAGTGTTTAAGGCGATAAAGAGCTCGTAAGATACCCGTTACTCGGTTACTAACTGTGCTAACTTGTTTTTGCCAGTTTAAAGTGGAGTCAACAAACAAACCGAGATCTTTAACGCTAGGACTAAAAGGAATTACAATATGGTTCAAAGTAACTGATGGCAGCGAGTTAAGGTCTACCCTTGACAGCATCCGTGGACTACCTAATACTATGGCTTGGCACTTAAAAGGGTTGACCATTAGGCCAAACCTTTTGGACCAATCATCCAGCGCTTCAAGATCCCGATTTATCTTATTGACTACCGAAGGCAAACTATTGACACTCCCTTGAGCGTATAGTTGTAGGTCGTCGGCGTACAGATGGTGCGCACATTGAAGATCTTTCGTGACAAGGTTTATAAAAACTGAGAAAAGAAGTGGAGAGAGAATACCGCCTTGAGGTACCCCAGCGTCTAGGTTACACCAATTAGATGAATAATCGCCAAAGCGAACAGACTGCTGGCGGCACCGAAGATATGTCGAGAACCACTCCAGAGCATTGTCTGAGACCATAAGGTAGGATAAAATGGAAAGAAGGATGTCGTGACTGACGGTATTGAAGGCGTTAGAAAAATCGATAAGAACTAGGACCGTTAGATTCGAGTCCTCCATACCCCTTCTAATATCGCCAGTCACTTTCAGGAGAGCGGTTGTGGTACTATGGCCAGGGCGGAAACCGGATTGAAGAGGGCTAATTAAATTTTGGGACAGAATATAGCGAGAGAATTGTTTGTGTACAACTGACTCAGCTATTTTGGATAGGAAAGGAAGGATGGATATGGGACGATAATGGTTAGGGAGGGTAGGTTCTGGTGTCTTAGGAAGTGGGTAGACATAAGCTTTACGCCACAGGGAGGGAAACATTCCGGAGTCTAAGGAAAAGTTAATGATATGGGTGATGGCAGGAAGGATCTGGTTGAGGATAGGGATAATCATGCGACGGCTTATACAGTCACAGCCGACCGCATTGGATTTTATTGATAGGATTATAGTTTTGATCTCATCCAATTCAACTGGAGTGAAGTGAAAGGGGGTAATATCAGGACGTCTTAAACCATTGATAAGGTTAATAGTTTGGCATTGAATTAGAGGATCTATGGAAGATGTAGTGGAGAAATGGATATTAAGATCATCCAATTCAATATTACTGGAGGTAGCAGAGTGATTCGATCTACCGATACCCAGAGTTCCAAGGAATTTCCAGATACCGGCAGGAGTTGAGGAAGTAATATTTTCAAGAAAGTATCGGCGTTTAGCATTACGCACCATCTGATTACACCGATTCCTAGCCAATTTAAAAAGAGACCAATTCTCTTCGCATCGCTCTTTTTTATACCGTCGGAAAGCCCGATCTCTACGTCTCATGGCTATTTTAATTATGGGTGTCATCCAAGATGCAGGTGGGTGCTTCTGCTTAAACGTCTTGATCGGAGCATGTATGTCGTATAAATGAATTACTTTATTATTAAAAATATCCAATTTAGTGTCCATGTTATTAGCTTCAAGTAACGGATCCCAATCGATTAAAGAAGCGTCCTTGCAAAGACGCTCAGTGTCCATCCGCGCAAAAGAACGCAAGTGCAATACTTTGGGTTTGGATTTCGGAGGCATAAGGATATAGGATAGGAAAATGAGGTCGTGATTAGAGAAGCCAGGGGCACAATGCTGACCATGAGAGGCAACTAGGGAGGGATTTGAGGTAAGGATTAAGTCGAGCCAAGTATCGTCACCAAATGAATTAAGGTGAGTGGCTTGCAAAGGCAAAACATGTAAGCTGCTTGACTCGACTATGCGAAGGAGTTTACGGGTACGAGGTGTATTAGGAGCACGAAAGTTGGTATTGAAATCGCCCATAATAATGTGGTGAGCATAATCTGAACCCAAGGATTCCAAAACCGACTCTAAGTCAGTGAAGTAATCAGCATTAGGAGGGCAGTAAACGACGCCAACAAGAGACTTTGCCCCTTTAACTTTCATCTCAAGGAAAAGAAACTCCGCAGATGCAGAGTAATTGGGATCAGATGAAACTAGAACCTTGTAGGGCAAGTCACTTCTAAGGTAAATGGCTACCCCGCCCCCACCTTTGCCGATTCGGTCGTTACGCACAAGTACGAAACCAGGGAAAGCAAAATAAGTGGAGAACAGATGTGGTTTTAACCAGCTCTCGGACACCAGGATGACATGAACATTACAATTAGAAAACGTATTTAATAGCTCATGGTAATGACTTGCAATACTTTGAGCGTTAATATGGCAAACATTCAATAAATTGGGGGCACAAGTCGAGAACTTACGGTGTAAAAAGTCATTAAGTGATTCACTGGTTGAACAAAAGCTATCGTCAATAAGAGAACCTACAGAGTCGTTCGCAGAAAAAAAAGAATCATTTTCAATTTGATTCAGAATTATTGTTATTTGAAACTCCAACCAGCGCCATCTACGGATAATTAATGAATGTATGCTTGCTTAACCCTAGAAAGATAATCTACGTCTTTGAGACGCACGGCCGACACAAATATTGCTATCTCTTTTTTATTTCGCATCGTAGCGCTCTGTCCTCCTAGGTTATCCCAGTGGCCGGGCATACCTTACGCGAGACGGCTGTGTCGCCCTGGTAAGTACAATAATTACGTAGATACAGGGATGGCGTACGTTCGAGAGACGTATGATTATCCTTTGTGTAACTTTTGAACCTCATTCCCTGTAGTAATAGTTCGTTTTATTTATCGTTGTTTATGAATTCTTATGTCATATACTGTCATAATATGATAGCTAACAATGATAAGCCTCTAAGTCGCAGAAATTATATGAAAAAGCTGAGCACAGAACTTATATCACCTTGGATGGAGAAAAGGTTAGAAGCTCCTACTCTTAAAAGACATGTCCGTGTAAATATCCAAGAGTTGCTACCAAAAGCTAATACTTTAGATAATAATGAAGAACCAGTAAGCAAAAAGAAGAGATATTGTGCGTATTGACCGTCAAAAATAAGAAGGATGTCGAAAATTACATGTTATAAATGCAATAAAAGCATTTGTGGTGAACACAAAACTGATATATGTAAAGGCTGAATCTAAATGTGATTTAAACTTAAAACTTGTTAATTTTTTATATAAAGCTCTTAATTAGTCCTTATTCTATAATTTTAAGTAAAAAAAAATGTGATTTTAAACTTAAGATTAACATAATTACTCAACAAAGGAAGACTTAATATTTTTTTAGTTATTTTGTAAGAGGATTACACAATTTCGTTATGTTTTTAAATTATATTCATTTTCTAATAGTAATTATGTTTTTATTTGTCATAGAAAACCCTAAACTAATGATACAATAACTTTTTAAAAGGTTATTTATGGAAACTTGTCCCATATGCACTTATAAATGCGAATACGTCTCAAAGACGTATGATTATCTTTATCGTAGGTCAAAATAAGATTATCTTTCTAGGGTTAAGGTTTGGTTTCAATACGTAACAGCAATACAAGTATGTAAATTTGTCTATGGTAGAAAAAATATTTTTTTACGCTGGTCACCCCATCGCGACGTGGATAGAAAGAAAAAATTATGAAATTGTCTATTCGCCATTAAAATGGCGTCATCGAAGGAAACCTATTGTTTGTGTGGTCAACCATATATTAATGGACAATTTATGATAGAATGTGATTGCTGTCGTGAGTGGTTTCATGGCAGGTAATATGGAAAATATATAAATTTGCCAGTGAAAGTATCGTTGTGTGTTAAAAAAAATGGTGTAAAGTTTGACAGCGCAGGGCTATCGGCCATCGCTTGTGCGTGCGAATGTTTTAGTTAATATTTCTACAATTTCTCGTCCCGTGCTTCATATAACTGTATTGTGGAAGTTAGCTCTACATTTAAATAATAACCTGGTATTTTTGTGTTGATGTTTGTTAAGTTTTATTTGTTTACATGGGAGGTCGCCATGGTTTATCGCAGTATACATTTACTGCCTTCTTTGTGTTTATTTATATTTTTCGTGTCCCGCTATTACTATACCGTAATCGGAAATCGATAAGTTCTACGTACAATTATTGTTGTTGTTATTAAATATCAATTAACAACGTTAGTATGCTAGAAAACATGATAAAACGGAATAAGTCACTGTAAAATTCCTCACAAGTATGTATAATTATTCAGCCGAACGCAGAGGTCAATATAAACTTGCATTTAGTATACTTTGCCCTTGGATTTAAAGTTCTTATGGTTTATATTGACCATGGTATTATTTATTTTGTAGTTACCAAATTGAACATGTTAAATTTCATCTAGTTAGTTATTAATACAGTTCTAGTGGTTAATTGATATTCATAATTACTGAACACAACCTGTGTGAATAAGGATTTCTTTGCTACTTATAATCTGTCTCAAACAGTAAGGTATGCATGAAAAAATAACAGTGAGATGTATTAGCTATGTGATAATCTGCATAGCATGCAATCATTTGATTATCATTAATTACGATCCGCCCCTAAGTCTACCCACTGACTTGATTTCTGATCGGTTCCTTATTATTGATTAAGATCATAAAACATTATGGTAACATGAATAAATTTTATTTAATTGTTTTGGTTCTTCAAGATGGATTTGAGTAAAAAAGAAATGTAATGTAACACCTAAAGCATAAACTACATTACTTTCCACAAAAACAAAGAAATAAGGTGATATATATGGATGCTATGTCTAAATGTATTTAGGAAATCAAAAAAATATAAAATATAAGCAGCCATAAAATCAGCTAGGGCCTTGAACTTGTGATCTTGTGGTTGCCGGTTTGATCCTTACCCATTTACTTCCAATGTGTAACATAAGCATATCAACTTAGAATGAGGGATTAACAAGAATACTGTAGACAAAAATTCTGCTAATAATCTTGTAGAAAAGTGAAAAAAATAACAAGCTCCTAAACAATTAATATAATTTTCACCGATTGTTTAAAATATGTATAGTCGCATGTTTAGTTTTGACAACTGTAGCATGTAGCTTACTAACATTACATTTTTTTTCTATGTATACAAAAATGAAAAATGAAAAATAAACATTAGCCATTCATTACTCATTACAGACACACCTACACTTATACCTCACCATCAAAACACACAACACATAGACACAAAAATACAATGTATCATGTATATTTTTATATAATATAAAAAATCATATGTATGGATGTAAGTCTATGGTAACAAATGATTTATTATAATACAAATAAATTATATCTACTGCGTAATTCAGAAAAAATACGTAGTAGATAATCAAAATTACTGTAGTAAGCTTCCTCTCTCCTAAATTGCTGTGCCCAACAGGGTCCATGATTGTATCATAGCTTACTAATACCTAACACCTTTCATAACATTGTGGAAATGCAATAAATGAATATGAATATGAATAATTTATTTACTAAACTAACACATGTTAGAAAAAAATGTACCTGATTAATAATCTTAAATGGTAACTTAATTTGTCCTACCATATTTAATAGTTAGTATTTATTTTGTAAGACAAAGGTATTGAAACATAACCTGTTTACAATGTAAGGAATGTGCTAGCCATACCTTTTTGGATGAAACAGACTATCCTACTAATATAATTTTAAATTTTAATTTGATGAATATGTTACTCTTTCACACCAAAACGACTAAACGGAATTGGCTAAAATTTTGCACCGGGATAGTTTATACACTGGATTAACATATAGGCTACAAAACATCATGCTCCATTACACATGAGTAGTGTGACGCAGGTAAAACCATGGAAAAGTATCATAATATTATAAGAAACTTTGTAATTCTAGTCAAGTATTTCTTCTATAACTTTATTTTTTGGTTTCAGCTGTGTTGATGTGAAGATTTACAATTCTGATGACATAGATAAATACCATTGTCCAAAATGTGCACAGACTTATGGACCTTCAGTATGTAAGTATTTGATTTATTAATATCATTATATTAGTTAAAGATGCAGTTTTGTATTTATTGTTTCTATAAATCTACTCTAAATAATGTAGGTAATCATTATCTTGGCTGTACCTGAAGTTATTCTTTGGAACAATGTCCGTAGATGGCTTTTGCTACTTTACCAGGTATAAAAGTGATCATTGGTCCAGCCTTATTAAATGGCTTATAAACATTAAGCAACCTTTGTAAAAATTGTTTCTTTGTGGGGCCTGGACCTTAGCTAAAGCATGGTTGCTGGCATAGAACTTATTATGATTAGAGGAATTAATGACAAGCTGATGGACGGACTACTTTGTCTGTAATATCCTACAATTTGCTACCTGTTAGTTAAGTATATACTTTAATTTAAAGATTAAGAATAATTGTGTAATATGGTGATTTTGACAAGTACAAGTGTATGTTAATACCTTAGTGCTGAATAAATTCATTATTTATTTATTATTTTGATGATTGTGAAGTGATGACTTTTACATAGTGCCAGTGTAACTATTGCTATATATCTTTATTCTTTTTAGAATTTAGGTCTATGAGAGCATTGTAAGCTTCAAATATACATGAAGCATATAATATCTTCAGTAGTACTACTCATGATGGATTTGTTACTATGTAAAATTGTTGTTACTTTGTATACATAAAGAATAGACTTTTTCTAATAAATAATCTCATTAAAACTCTAGTTTACATGTACTTAATGCTATGATCATAACATACCTTCTTTGCAAGATTCAGCAGACATGCCCCTCTACATAAACTTTTGTTAAAATTTTATTACAAACTAGTTGTTGATGCCTAGCATCGCCCATTCATGAATTTACAAAAAATATTTCTTTCTTAGCAACCTTATTTTCATAACCATGAATACAAAAATAAAGGAATCAACCAAATTGGTAAAGTCGTTTACAAGTTATGTGCATATATAAAATATAGTTTGGAGATTCATTGTTCAAAAAAATAAAAATAAAGAATTGTTAGGCTTCCGTACCCGCTGTCGCAGCGCTTCGCTGTCCGTCTGTCACCAGGCTGTATCTCAAAAACCGCGATAGCTAGACAGTTGAAATTTTTACAGTAATATAATAAAATAAATATTTAAGGGGGACTTCTGTACAATAAACTTTTGTTTTTTTTTTTGTTCTTTTTTGCTCGATAACAATAACGGCAACAGGTAGACGCTTGAAAATGGTGCGGCGTGAGTCTCGCACTTGACCAGTTTTTACTAAAACCATACAATTTCTTTAATATTCCAGTAAAAATTCCTACAAACAATCACCGGGCGGATCGCTACGAGTTAGGTGCAGAGACTCGGCCATCACAAGTTGGTACTCCAGCATGGGTACGAGCATTGGCTGCGAGACCTCTGCGGCCAGCGCCTGCTGCATTGCAGCGTATGAACCCCCATCAGTTCACTGAAGAATTTGTTAGGGATAATGGTAAGAATCTAATGTGATTTTGTCTTTTTAGGGTTTGGGACCCGAAGCGTAAAAACCGTAGGGACCCTATTACTGAGACTTCGCTGTCTGTCTGTCAGCAGGCTGTATCTCAAGAACTGTGATAGCTAGACAGTTGAAATTTTCACAAATTATGTATTTCTGTTGCCGCTATAACAACAAATACTTAAAACAAAATAAAATAAATATTGAAAGGGGGCTCCCACTTTTTTTAACCCTTTTTGCTCGGTATCAATAAAAGCAACAGGTAGACTCTTGAAAATGGTCCGGGACCCTTCTTGCAAGTGTCCGAATCGCACTTGGCCGGTTTTTTTTTCATTCATCAACTCTATTCTTAAACTTGGCTGCAACATTACATTACATAAATTCAGCCCTCTTTCCCATATGGGTAGACAGAGACCACTTCCATTCACTTGCTACGATCTTAACATACCACATATTAATCTTCACATCCTTTAGTTTAGGGTACTTTTAATCTGGCCTTTCTTAAGAATGTCCCGACTTGAATGTGGAATGTCTGCTTTAGACGTTCCCTTCCAACTTGGCTACCATCTAGCATTTAAATTTATTACTCTGTCTTATGTACATAAGGTGTTTTCAAACATTTTTTTTTTAAAGATTGCTAGCAATGTTTTGCTGTCTACTAGTATTCTTGTTAACCCCTCGTGCTAAGCTAAAATGCTTGTGTTACGAGTGGGTTCACGTCGGTAGTGCAATGGGTGGGGTTCGAACCGGCGACCTCAAGATTACAAGTCCGACGCCCTAGCCATTGGGCTACGGCCGCTTTAAGTCACTAGCATATTCATTATATATCACTCTAGCTTCCCGCGCGTGATTTCACACGCGTAACTCCCGTTCCCGTGGGAACTTCATAATTAAATATAGCCTATGTCATCCGGGAATAGTGTAGCTTTCCAACGGTTTGTTCAAATCGGTCCAGTAGTTTCGGAGCCTATTCAATACAAACAAACAATCAAATCTTTCCTTTTTATAATATTAATAATGGTATAGATATTTTATGATATTAATTACACCATTGGCTCAGTGGCTGCAATAGTTGAATCTGAGTTCTGGTGTTCTGACGACAAATATCTGTGTGTTTCTGAGTCGGGGTGTCTGTGAATTTAGTGTTTGCAAAGTCCCCTGCAACACAGGTATTATTTTGCCTACTGCTGGATCATTTTAAATTTGAAAAATACCCCTACGATTTTTGAAAGATCCCGTCGATTTCTCTGGTCTGCCATCATTAAACCGTGATTTGCCTATCATGAGACCACCTATGAAATATCTTCTTTCCAACAAAAAAAGAATAATCAAAATCGGTTCATAAACAACGAAGCGAACAAACATTAAAATATATATATATACGGTCGAATTGAGAAACCTCCTCCTTTATGAAGTTGGTTAAAAATGATAAAGTTAGTGAAGAAATTTCTATGAAACAATGGATTTTATTTCTCCATATAATCAATAAAATTAAATTAAAACATATGTTTCTATTGAATAAAGATGTCCACCAATTCGATTGCTTTCATAACAAAGCCATAGAAGTGATCATTATTGAATTCAATTGAGTTAAGATTTTGGTTTCAATTCTGTTTCACCTGCATAGCTCCCGTTTTCGTAGGAACTTCATTAAATAGTTACTTCTGGATAACATAGCTTTCTTTGTTCCTGCGATGAACTCGTTCAAGCAAACACACACCTCAGCTTTATAATATTAGTATAGATTGGACAGCATAGTGTACAGTGTCCGGGGGAAATTTGTTTGCTCATTCCCACCGCCGCTGCAGCGTATCCGCGCGCTGGCGGCGGGATATGTGGGACTCGCCCTCTCCATAGCGTGGTATCCTAAACTCATACCACGAGGAAAGAACCCTACCCCACTAAAACCCCCCGGACATTCCTTCGATCCGTTAATTTCACAGCGCATGTAGAAACCATTCGTGCACGGGCTTTACTTACGCTCAGTCGACTACACTGTCTTTTAAATTCACGCAGTAAATTATCACTTAATACCAAGTTTAGGATTTATACCACGTGTATAAGGCCGATTATGACGTACGCGAGCACCGTATTCGCTCATACAGCGTCTAGCAGTTTGTACCGCTTACAAACTGTTCAAAGTAGATTCACTCGACGTGCCACCGGGGCACCGTGGTTCATTCGTAATCGCAACTTGCATTCTGATCTCAAACTACCCTCTATCAAGCAGTGGATGAAAGAGGCGTCGGAACGCTTCTTTGAATCCGCGGCTCAGCACCCAAACCCGTTGGTTGTTGCAGCATCTGACTATAGGCCTTTGCCTACAAAGCGTCGTAAACACCGGACCCGGACGACGAGATCACAATTTACCAACAAGCAGTACAGAGACTGCAAGAAACTAGCACCACTACACAGAGACCACTCTATCCGACCCGCCGGAGAAGAGTGCGCCCGCGAACGCGACGCGTCCCCTCTCGCCCTCCCGATCCTTAGTTTGCTAAAAACCTTCCGATGCCCTCGTAGACCCGAAGTCCGAGAGGCCCGCGAACTGTAAAGTAGAGCGACAGTTGCACAAAACTCCCCTAAACTACCTAAAAGCCATAATCCCTCAATCTCCCCGTCAGCGACCGCCCTGAGCCGAGGTCCAAGTCCCACAGGGGACGCCCTCTTGCGCAGGTTGCTTAGTTTGTAGTGTTTAAACCATTTATCTAGGCTGGAGCTCTGCTCGCCTTTATGCCCGGTGAAGTAGCAAAAGCCTCCTGGCTAACTATATATGTCCGTCCGAAAAAAAAAACCTTCGATCCGTCGTTGGCGGGGGCCGGGTACGCACAAAGCTCCCTTATGCTTGAACCTAACTGTTTATCTGATTAATAATAAATAAGCTCATTATCAAAGCCTAACTCAGTATAGTCTAGAAGATTTAGTACTCTTTACATCTATTTTTATACTATTATTTTGCCTACAGGATTCACACGGCCAGTAATATTCCCCAGCGCAGACGGGCTGGATATGAAGACACCGAACCCTGGCACATTCACAGTCAGATCTGTGCTCAGATATTGTGGGGCGCAGCTTGAGGTACTATTATTCACTTTTTAATGAGTTTTAATAGATGTAACTTGAAATTGTAATGTTGTGTGGTGTCCGGCTTAGAATGACTACCCCACATCTTCCCAACCATCCGATCCCCTCGTAGACCCGAAGTCTGAGAGGTCCGCGAACTGTAAAGTAGAGCGACAGTTGCTCAAAACTCCCCTAAAATACTAAAAGTCATAATCCCTCAATCTCATCGCCAGCGACCGCCCTGAGCCGAGGGCCAAGCCCCACAGGGGGCGCCCTCTTGCACAGGTTGCTTAGTTTGTAGTTTTTAAACCATTAATTAAGGATGGAGCTCTGCTCACCTTTATGCCCGGTGGAATAGCAAAGCCTCGTGGCTAACGGTAAGTCCACCCGCAAAAAAAAAAAAAAAAAGAAAGTGTTCCCATGGGTGTTGGGAAGAGCTGTCCATCCATCAGCTGACATACAGCTGAAGGATGGGCAGCAGCAGCAGCTCCCATAGGAAGATAGGGGCTACCCTATCCTATACGTTCCATATTTATTCCTATGGGTGTCCATTCTACTAAATTATAATATTAATCTTGCTGAATAATCTAAACCTTGTTTTGAAATTGAAATGTGAAGCGGCCGTAGCCCAATGGCTAGGACTTGCGATCTTGTGGTCGCCGGTTCGATCCATTGCACTACCGACGTGAACCCACTCGTAACACAAGCATTTTAGCTTAGCACGAGCACTAGTAGACTGCAAAAAAATATATAAAATGGACTTACATTAATTCCAAAGATGTTTGGGTAGTATTTAGTAATAAAAAAACGAAACTTTTCACGTCAAAGATCAAAAACATTATAAAGTTTTCATATAAATCGGCAAATATTTTAATCGTCATATCGCTAAAATGTGTTACAAAATTAACTGCGGGTACTTAAGGTGCAACGTTCGCACTTAAGTTATAAAATACTGATTCTACAAAAATAATATTCAGTTTTCAGTACTGCTCCACAAAATAGGCATGAAGACTAAAAAAATATATTTAGTCCGTCAGATTACCAAAAAATATTGGACACGTGTATTTTTTTTCGTTTCTCAAACAGAAACGGACGAACATAATGCATGTTGAAATTTCATGTGACGACACTTCTAGGTACAATTTTATCTAATAGTGACGTCACTACCTCACCCACTCTTCTGAACTTTATAGTTTGTTGTTGCTCTGTGTCTTCGTATTTTTTTTATTGATTTGATTAAATAAAAAAAATACGTGTCCAATATTTTTTAGTAATATAACTGACGGACTTAATATATTTTTAAGGTCTTCACCGTTATTTTAGTTAATTGTAGACCCTGTCGAGCACGGCAAAGTCAAAATAGAAGAGAGGGAGGTTTTCAATTAAATATAAAATAGCACTAAATTAATATGACATTAAATCAATTGATTCCATCAATTTACTTGATATTATTCATCTTATGTCGAAGTTAACTGTAGAGAAGTGTAAGATAACAAATTATATTATACTTGCTTCCGCGCGGGGTTTCACTCCCGCAACTCCCGTTCCCGTTTATATTAATTAAATATAGCCTAAAGTCTTCCTCAATAAATGGGCTATCTAGCACTGAAATAATTTTCGGACCAGTAGTTTCTGAAATTAGCGCGTTCAAACTACGAGGACGTTATACAAGCTGATAATGATGAATGAAATCCATATTATTCCTTACTCCTTTTCGTAGTTATGTGGAAACTCTCTGATTTTCATTACAAAACATATCTACACTAATATTATAAAGAGGAAAGATTTGTACCTATTTTTGTATGTTTGTATGTTTGTAATGAATAGGCTCAAAAAGTACTGGGCCGATTTAAAAAATTCTTTCACCAGTAGAATGCTACATTTTTCCAATTTGACATAGGCTACATTTCATTTTGAAAAAAATTAGGGATCCTTGGTAAAATTTGAACAATGTAACCGAAGGTGTAGAAAAATGAGTCTTAAAATGTCTTTCGTCGAATGCGCTGCCGAAACTATTAGCGATAGAACAAAATAATGTAGAACAATATTGAAGAACATCATAATGTCTACAAAAAACTCCGCGGTAGCATATGTCCAACTATTGTAGTTATGTCACTACAACAACTTTTTTCATTTTAAACATTAATGAAAATGCTAACCAAATTCAAACCATGCTATTTATGTGTTTATATTAATCCTTATCCAAATAAATTATTTTATGGTCAAGACCATTTAGCTACCTATAAAATAGTTTTTAAATTATTTAAATTGGACTTTCTATTCAAAATATATTACGAATTAAAAAATATCTATATATATAAAACAAAGACGGGTTTGTTACAAAACTTATAACTCGAGATCGGCTGGAACAATTTTCATGGTTTTTGTTTCGTTGGATTTGTCTACGCCCTGAATAGCAGAATACATTTTAAAAACAAAAGAAAGTCGTGTTAGTTACACTATTTATAACTCAAGAACGGCTGAACCGATTTGGCTGAAAATTGGTAGGGAGGTAGCTAAGAACTGCGAGAAGGACATAGGATACATTTGGGTAGGGGTAGGGTAGGGTAGGGTAGGGTAGGGTAGGGGTAGGGTAGGGTAGGGGTATGATAGGGGTAGGGTAGGGTAGGGGTAGGGTAGGGTAGGGTAGGGTAGGGGTAGGGGTAAGGTAGGGTAGGGGTAGGGTAAGGTTAGGGTAGGGGTAGGGTAGGGCAGGAGTAGGGTATAATAGTCCACCCGTGCGAAGCCGGGGCGGGCCGCTAGTACATTATACATATAATGAATTTTCTATCAGCATCATCATGTTAACATTACTCCAAAAGGATTAAGTGCGATCACGTACTACATAACATGGTTTAGTAGTTCGAACGTCCTCTTCAGCTTTATATATTAGTATAGATTAATTTTGATCCCTTTATTCAAATGTATATCTACAGTTAATTTTGTTACACAACAATTGACGTTAATTATATTTAACAATTCTATTCAATTAATATTGTAGTTATATTAACTTGAGTGTTTGTTTAGGTGGAGGTTATAGATGTTCGTAAACAATCGACTCTGAGGATGTCACTGGGGGACTTCGTGGATTACTTCGAGACTCCGCCCGAACATAGAGATGAGAAGGTCCTTAATGTATTGAGCCTGGAGTTTAGTGAGACCAAGTAAGTATATATACAACTAGTTGAGCCCGCGAATTGGTCCGCGTGGAATAGTGACTTTGAGTAGCACTTATAAAAGAGGTTCCCAAACTTTTCTGGTAGATAGACCCCCTTTAAAAACTTTCCCGGTTTCGGTGGACCCCCTGTTGTTCCAATTCTATCAATATAAACCCTTATGACTTGTAAACACGATTTTCTATAGCAAACGTAGACCCGCGTCAATTCTCCCGTGGAATAGGTAAGTCCCCTCAGGGAAGGGGGACTTTAGGAATCACTGACTTTAATACTAGTAAGAATATTTATATCAACAGTAAAAAAAATGAGTGTCGAGCTTCTAGCTTTAAAAAATGACATAACCAGGGTATGGGCAGCCTAGTTTCGTTGTAAGTGACAACATAATACTGCGGTCACCAACCTGCCCGCCAAGCGTGGTGACTATGGCAAAAACCCTCCCTCGGGAGGAGGCCCATGGTCAGCAGTAAACGTTGTACCGGCTGATGATGATGATAATGAAACTATCAAATCATCATCATTTATTTTTGTTAATTTTTAATTAACTGTATTTTTCCCAACAGTATGGCTCGCGTTGTAGAACCCCCCGCATTAGCCCGGGCACTAGACTGGGCGGAACGAGTGTGGGGCCCCGCTAGAGACGGCCCCCCCGCCCCACAAGTCCGTAAATACTGCCTGATGTCCCCCAAAGGGGCGTACACAGATTTCCATGTGGACTTTGGCGGGACTACGGTGTGGTACCACGTTCTACATGGACGGAAGGTGAGTTAACATTAATATTTAATTTATACTCAGAAACCAAGTTTAATAAGCAAACTGCTGTAGTATTATAGTAGTTTAAGCAGGACACACAGCTCGAAGAACTGACCGCCGATGGAGCAGAATGGTTCTCGAGGGAAGACCACGAACTGTCAGAGACGACCGACTGCACGATGGACCGACGACCTCATAAAGGTTGCAGGGATTCAGTGGATGCAGGCCGCTAGCGATCTTTCCCGCTGGAAATCGATGGGGGAGGCCTATGTTCTGCAGTTGATGATGACAGGCTGGTGTGATAATGAAGTATTTGTTTTTCTCGAATGTTAATGTCTGGTGACATAAAAGTCATTAAGGCTCCAGCCTTATTAAATATAAAAACTACAAATGTGAACAAGACGGTGATCCCTATTTTAGGTCTTGGGTAGGCTCAGAATCTGTACGGGAAGATTTGAAAATGTATATAAAATAAAACATTTTACTAGCTTTAAGTGCCCTGCCATTGCATGTCGAAATTTTATTACTAAATTTAACTTTATCAAATCCTTGTACTCAGAACGTACAATAAGTACGTTTAAAAAGTGTCAGTCGAATGAGTTAAGTCGTTCTCAAGTTATGCGCGTTACATATATTTCGGAGATTTATTTTTATTTATACTTGTTTATTGATTGACACCAATAAGCTGCTCACAATTTTATAATTCCCTGACTCCTACAATAGTTTGTATGTGTGGATGTATGTATGTTTGTTAGTCTTTTAAAAACTACTTAATGGATTTGGCTGAAAGTTATATAAAAAGGTATAGGCTACAAAATATCACGCTCCAACCCACTGGAGCAGAGTGACTCGAAAACCGCGGGGCGCAGCTAGTACAACATAAGTTAAATAAAAATATACTTTCCTTCTTATTTCTATGCGGATTTTCTGTAGCTGACGACCACTTTACACTTCGCGGGCCTCAATTATATATCGAATTACCTACTTAATAAATTATATAGTTATTGTTATTCATAATAATGATCGTTATTATAACAGATGGTCGTATAATATTATGATCACACTACAAATCTTGAATAATCAATTTAATCATATTATTATTCGTTTTACAGAATGTGATATTGAAATAACAAATTTTAGTAATATTTACAAAAAATAAAATTATATTAAAATATTCTTTTGAATATATAAAGTTTCCTTAAGGTGACTTCGTTCGCAAGTATTGTGTATTTTCATGTAATTCTTATTATTATTTAGCAAAGCCAAAGCCCATATAAGGGAAATCAATTTGACAACCTCCGTAGCATAGCGGTATTTGGCTCGCTTTAAATCACGTGGAAATCTTTGTGTAAATTCTTTCCGGGTCTGGTTGGTTGAGGGACTACCCTCCGTGCCTTGGAAAGCACGTTAAGCCATTGGTCCCGATTGTTCTAACAACATTTATACTAATTGTATATCAGGGAACGGGCTTGGGGCCCCATTATCCTAATGTGCCCAGGGCCTCTAATTGGTGAAAGATGGCCCTGAACATACCTTATAATTTAAATTATAATTTCCAGATATTCTACCTAATACCACCCACATCAACGAACCTAGCTCTGTACCAGCAATGGTCTGCAGCCAACAACCAGAGCGAACGGTTCCTCGGTGACATAGTAGAGTGGTATGGAACGGCCGAGCTGTGCGCCGGACAGTCCCTCTTCATTCCCAGCGGGTGGATACACGCTGTGCTCACGCCGACGGATTCACTCGTGTTTGGAGGCAATTTTTTGCATTCGTATGCCATTGAGATGCAGTTGCAGTGAGTATTATCTTCTTTGTGTATGTTACAGTCGAAAATTATAATCAAACCATTTTTGACTGCTTTAATTAATAATTTGTATGGAATTTGGATCTGGCGTTGTTGTCACAGTTCTAACCTAACCTAACCTACAGAAGTTGGAATCCTGGTGTCTTTTTAACCTTCGACCAAAAATAAGAGCATTTCGTTTCTGGAATTTTATGTGAGACATTATGGACCCGTCACAAATACTTTTGCCTGATTTTTGCAGTCAAAAGTGATTTTGACCGATTATAAGTTTTGACTGTAACATATATACAGGGATATTTTTAAAACATTAACAACCTTTCATGGGGTAAAAGTACTGATGATTATAAGCAATTTTTACTTCGACAAAATGTATGAAACAGCTGTTTTTTTTTTCGCGATTTCAGTGTTGGTCCCATATTAAAAGTTGCTTATAATCATCAGTACTTCCACTCCCTAAAAGGTTGTTAATTTATTTAAAATAACCCTGTATATCTAGAGCTCATAAGATTGGATGTGCCATCATACGTCAGAAACATTCGTCGTATGTAAATTGGCACTTACGACCAAATGCTTCTTCTTTTTCTTGCGTTAAAAGCCTAATTTTAAGTGTCGAGAGGTCCTCCAAGAAATCGTGTAAATTCTAAAATTTCATTTTGGGTCTTGTTGGTTGAAGGATTACCCCCCATGCCTCGGAAAGCACGATATGCCGTGGTCCAAGAAATCTTTTTCGGGGTCTGGTTGGTTGAGGGACTACACTCCGTGCCGTTAAACCGTTGGTCCATGGTTATATCATCATCTATAACAATATACCAGGGAACAGGCAGCAGCGTTTCCTGTGTGCTACATAATAATGCGGTCACCTATCCGTCTGCGAAGCGTGGTGACTGGCCAACCCCTTCCTCTTAAGGAGGCCCCACAGAAACGGGACGGGACGTTATAAGGGCTGATGATGACGATGAAATAATTTTTATCAGTTGAAACTTATCAATGTTATTAAATACCTACCTACCGCGATAAAAAAAAAATCATTATAATTATATTCATTTCATATTAACATGTTGTAACAATGGCTAAACGTGCTGAATGAATTAATAATTGATGATGAGTCATTGTGGCATAATGTAGTCACGTTATTCCTCTATCCCCACGTGCGCCAGCGCATTGAGCCGACACGTCCGACTCCCACAGGGGGCGTCCTGATGCGAAGGTTGCTTAGTTAGAATGTCCCGATCTGTGCTCCAGCCCCCATGTTTAAAAAAACCTTTTGACATGTCCGGGTTCTAGGCTCTGAAATATGGGGCTCTCATCTGTCCTGGTTGCCAATTTTTGGAGATGGCAACACTATTATAATGAGTAATCTATGTTAATTTAATGCTGTGTCCTAAATGTCTGATTGACGGATCACAGCACAGTCTAATTAGCATATTAGACTGTGAATGTGGGTGTTCCCTTTATGACGATTTTTAAAAAGCCTTACCTATCGGATGTGCCTTACCTATAGGCTTTTTAAAAATCCCACCCCTATGATGAAAATTGTTCAAAAATATTATATGGAGAAATCGAAATCTATGCGGACGCGGGCAACGCCTAAACTAATATATCAATTTCACGGGTTTGTTTTTTTTGCTTGAACACCCTAATCTATGCATATAAAACGGTTATCTAAAACTGAAAAGTTTCTAATCGGACCATTATCGAATTTATCAAGGAGAATCTATATTAATTAATAATGAACTTCCTACGGGAACACTTTCTAGGCAAGCGTGTATCATCTTAGGCCTTATCTTCGCCTTCCATCAAGCGAGATTATGGCCAAAGGTAAAATATAGGCTTATATTAAAGGTAAAATAAAGGCTTAAATAAAAAAAAAAAAAAAAAAATAGAATAGGAGTTACTCGGACGAAAACGGAGCTAGAGGTTTATAAACTACAAACTAAGCAACCTGCGCAACAGACCCCCTGTGGACTTTGACTTCGGCTGTGCGCTGGCGCACGTGGGAAAATGACTACATACATAATTTATGTCACAATGACGCATCATCAATTATTAATTCATTCAGCACGTTTCGACAACATGCAAATATGAAATTTAACACAAATATTAAAAAAGTCAACATTTAAGCCACATGTAGAAACATTAATATAATTAAAATAAAATATATTATGAACTTGTATCAATATATTATTTACTTGATCATTATGTTTAGTAACATTGTTAAGTTTCAACTCAACAAAATTCTTTCATTATCAGCTATATAAGCCGTATAACGTCCACTGCTGATCATGGACCTACTCCAGAGGAATGGTTTTGCCATAGTCACACACTGCTGCCCGTTCCCTTGTATATGATTGATATAGATGATGTTATAACAATCGGGACCAACCGGTTTAACGTGCATTCAGATTTTGGCGTGTAGGTATATTCATCATCATCAGCGCGTATAACGTCCACTGTTGAACTTGGGCCTCCTCCCGAAAAGGGGTATTGTCGGTCACTACGTTTGGTAGGCGGGTTGGTGACTGCAGTATATATAACATGATCCGGAAAGGAATCTTAGAATTGAAACAAAGATTTCTTGGCCAGCGTAAGGATTGAACCCATGACCCCCGAGACTTGTACCGCTATGCCACGGAGATTGATTTAATATAATAAAAACAACAATTTAAGACATTTTATCATATCCTTCAAATATTATTAACGCGAAAATTTGTAAGTATGCATGGATGGATGGATGGATGTTTGTTACTCTTTCACGCCAAAACTCCTGAACGGAATTGGCTGAAATTTTACACCGAGATAGGTTATACGCTGGATTAACACATAGGCTACAAAAACATCATCGCTCCGACCCACTGTCGAGTAATGCGGGTAAAACCGCGTAGCGCATCTAGTTCTATATAAAAATATGAAGAGGTAACTCATATAAAGCTTGTACTTTACAATTTTTAAGGATATACGAGATAGAGCGGCGCGTAGAGACGCCCACAATGTTCCGGTACCCGCTGTTCGAGGCGATGCACTGGTACGCGGGCGCACATCTACTCACCATGCTGAGACGGCATAACGAAGAAACACAGGTTTGTATTGTTGTATTGTTCTAACTACTAATCTATGTTTTTTTAATAATACCTTGTGTTTTGTTAATCAAAATATATATCACCCCCATACATCACATTCAAGGTTGTTGTTCAGGAAAGCATTGAGCACTTCCAGAGAACGACACACTGGGAAATATCATCATCATCAGCCCGTATAACGTCCACTGCCGAACATGGGCCTCCTCCCGAAGGAAGGTATTTGCCAGAAATACGCTACGGAGGTTGTCTGGGCAACCTCCATAGCGTATTTCTTTCCGGGTCTGGTTGGATGAGGGACTAACCTCCGTGCCTCGGAAAGCACGTTAAGCCGTTGGTTCCGATTGTTATAACATCATCTATAATAATCGTATATCAAGGAGCGGGGAGCAGCGTTTCCTTGTGTGGTACAACTTAATACTGCGGTCTCCATCCCGCCTGCCAAGTGTGATGACTATGGCAAATACCCTCCCTCGGGAGGAGGCCCATGTTCAGCAGTGGATGTTATACGGGCTGATGATAATGATATTCCCCAGTGAGTCGTTTTCTGAACAACAACCCTGAATGTGATGTATTTGCGGATGTCGGTGTCGTTTTGTAATTGAAAATATACTATATAATAAATATACAATACCATTCTTTTTTTTATTTATTTTTTTATTTTTTATTATATATATATATATATATTTAACTAATTCCAGGATGAAGAGTTCACGCTAGGTGAGAGCGCCCGACTCGCCCCGTCCGGTCCGCCGCCCTTGTTACTGCGAGGGGTTAAAATATTGGCCAACGCGCTTAAGGAGTGGCATGCGTTGAAAAGCGTGAGTATTATACGATTATTTATAAAATACAAACCAAAATCGAAAAGCATGTATACTTCAACGGGCATAAAGGCGAGCAGAGCTACAGCCTTAATAAATGGTTAAAAACTACAAACGCAAGAGGGCGCCCCCTGTTGGGCTTGGGCCTCGGTTCAGGGCGGTCGCTGGCAATGAGATTGAGGGATGATGACTTTGTATTTTAAGGGGTTTTGAGCAACTGTCGCTTTACTAAACAGTTCGCGGACCTCTCGGATTTCGGGTCTACGAGAGTATCGGATGGTTCTTTGCAAACTAAAGGTCGGGAGGACGAGTAAATATACCGTCCGTCCCGAGTTTTATAACATCTTTAACAATGGTATACCAGTACGTAACCAGTACGGGCAGCAGCGTTTCCCTGTGTGTTCAACATCATGGTGTGCTCATGAACCCGGTAAACAAAAAACCCAGGTGACTATGGCAAACACTCCTTTGGTACGAGGCCCATGTTCAGTAGCCCATGATGACTAAAAACTTAATTTTTTACTTCACTATTTTAGCCTTTCTTGTGTAGAAGTAAACCAAGTGTTTTGTTTGTCAAACACATACTAACATACAATAAATCTTCACTGATGCGAATGTTAATCTGTTGCTTGGTAAATTCAGAAATGCCTGTGCCTATTTCGATTGATATTACGCAGTAGCCTATATTAATAATTGGGTTTGGAGAAGTTTAATAGTTATTTTTCGTTGGACAGTTGCTAAATTAATAGAATAACATTTATGTTTAAAAAATTATTTAAATAAATCGTGTTTATTTTCCAGACGGACACGGCTAAACGCGACAACGTACCAAAATGTTTGAACTCCGGGCAGTTGGTGAGGGAATTGTGCAAAGAACTGCGGACATTAGAGAAGCGATCCTCAAGCACTACCACTAAAGATAAGGTAAATGAACAAGCTTTATTGTTGGGAATAAAACCCGCATTTAAAAGTAATAGCTTCCCGCGCGCGGTTTAAAAAAGCAAACATAAAACATAATCCAATATGGCTCATGTTGAAGCTTAGCTCTATTCGTCTCTCACCCCTATTTTTTATAGGTATTAGGTATAACCTTGATTTTTAACGACACTTAGTCGAGTCGTTGAACTATTATATACATATAGCAACAGCTGTGATTATCTAAATAAATAACAATAACATATGTTGTCTGTGTTTAATGAATATATGATAATTTTATTTGCATAGACAGTATTTAAATCAAGGGAATTGTTATGTTTGTACATACAATCTATCTTTGATGTACCAGAAAACCAGAGCGGCAGCTGCACAAAACTCCCCAAAAAAACTAAAAGCCATAATCCCTCAATCCCCCCGCGAGTGACCGCCCTGAGCCGAAGTCCACGTCCCACAGTGGACAGATTACTTAGTTTGTAGTTTTTAAACCATTTGTCTCGGCTGGAGCTCTCCCGCCTTTCTGCCCGGTGGTTTGGTGGCTTGGTGCCCGGCCTTGTGGCTAAATACATATTTCCACCCAAAACTAAAAGACCATAAAACCAAGAATGGTAAATATATTGGTACTTTTTCATAATGTTTAAAATCACCAACTTTTGGTTAATTCTTACTAACTTTTGTTTGGTTGTAACATCATTTCGATTGGTCCTAGGCTTCTCGCATAACTGCAGTTCTAGTTAGTATTAATGTTATTTTAAGTGTTAATATTATCAAATATTTAACATGTCACACACAATTAGACTTAGGTTGTATGGTCTTTCATAGGTAGATTGTGTGCGTAGATAATCGCGTAACTCCTGAATAATGCAGCTTTCTGATGCTAACATATTTTTATAATAAGTTTTTCCTCTTTAAAATATTAGTATAGATAAGGATAAGTTGAGTATGAGTTTTTGCACACTACTTCTTGTATTCTTGTTAACCCCTCATGCTAAGCTAAAATGCTTATTTCAAAATTGAGATTAATAAAATTCGACCACCGGCGAGACTTAAGAGACGTGTTATAAAAGAGATTGATAAATTTCGAAGACCGGTAGGGTTCCACCGTAGCCTAATCGGTTAAGGCATTAGGGGCTTAACCTAAGATGCGGGTTCGAGTCCCGCCGGTGGTCGAATTTTATTAATCTCAATTTTGAAACATAGTATATGGTAAACTTTTCCGTAAAGTATTAAAAAACATTTAAAAATGTAAAATGATACGAGTGGGTTCACGTCGGTATTCTGTACCGTGAACCCACTTGTAGTATCCATCCGACGATCACAAGATCGCAAGTCCGACGCCCTAGCCATTGGTTAACAGCCGCTGCAAGTATAACAAAACTTAATGTTTCATGTCTATCATGTTTCAGGATTTTAAAGTAAAAAGTCATTCGCCTACAAAAGCTCACGCCAAAAAGCAACAGAATAATGCTGCAAAAAAATCTCTCAAACTAACGTTACCCAAACCTATAATGCATATGGGACAGAATGGGGAATTCACGGAAGAAAAGATCTATGCGGATAAATTCTTCATTGATAATAAGGTTAGTAAATTTTCGGTTATTTATTTCACTTGGGTATACAAATGTAGGTAATAAAACTTTAATTGGTAATAGGTACTAAAAAAATGTATTTGGTCCGCTAGTAAAATTAACGAAAGAATATTGGTCTTGTTTTGTTTAGTTAACTAAAAATAACAAGATACAGCGTCGTGAATCTCATGTGACGTCACTAGGTACAATTTTACTTTGGAGTGACGTCACAAGCCCTCTATGCTGACCTTTTCTATCTGTATCTTTTTAATTATTATTTTTATCAGTAACATTGACCAAATAGATTTTTTTATATAAAATATATAATTCAATGCTTAACTCAGTTTGCCTTTCACATGTCGGTGATCGAGAATATATTGAAAACCTAAATTAATATCAGAACAAGGTCCTCAGAAAATGACAGTTTTTTTGACGGGCGAAGCCGGGAATTTAAAGCCAGTTTGTTATAATAATTTGCAATGTTTACAGGAAGTGGTTTACCAAGAACGGTACGTAACTCACGATGTGAAGTACACCAACGGGTTGCCAGACACAAAATACGTGGTGGAGGGCAAAGAAATGGTGTTGCAAGATAATAAATACGCTTACCAAACATACGAAGAGGTTCCATATCAGGACGGGAACGAATTTGTGGAGAGAACTGATAAAAAGACTACGCTTAAGATTAAGATGAAGTAAGTACTTTTTTTTTCACCCTACCCATGGGTTTCTTATATTTTTCCGGGATATAAGCTATTCCAAAATATAATCTATCTCAGTAATATAATAAACTGGCTTTACCCGCGTAACTCTAGTTCCCGTAGGAACTTCTTAAATATATAGCCTATTGCCTTCCTCATTAAATGGACTATCTAACACTGAAATAATTTTTCAAATCGGACCCCTAGTTCCTGAGATAAGTGCGTTTAAGCAAACGAAGAACAAAGGCTTCAGCTTTGTATATTCAAAAATATCTGTTTATTAACGTTTTTTTTTTCTTTTTCAGCCACTCCCCCTCCTCGTCTCGAGAGGACGCACCACCCCCCTACTCCCTCCCCGAACACTCAATACTAAAGTCACATCTAATAAGAACAGATAGACCTACACTAAAACCTATACATCAATGGACTATATCCAAAAAAGATATAGGAGATTATCATGAAGAACAAATATTGTTTACCAACGAGAATTTACAAACCAATGTTAGGATTGATGGCCAGGAAATGAATTATGGACCAGGTATGATGTCTTTTAATATCTGGAGCTCAGAATCATAAGTTCATGGACACGCCATTACGATAGTAGACCCGGGATCTACTATCGTAATGGCGTGTCCATGAACTGTCAAAGACAGTTTAATGGTCGGTTTTTTTCCCATTTGGTAATCTACTAATCCAAATGACGTCATAATGGTGTCACTATGACGCCAAGATGACGTTAGCGTAGTTGAATATAATAACAAATGATACATTTATAAGATTTGAAATCGCCTAAATAAACATTACAATCTCCCTGACCATCTCCCCTGCTACTTCTGTGGACGGCCTTTTTCTGCGGTAGCAACACCGACTGCCATTCCAGCGCCGACACCATAGTGAGATTAGTAGATTACCGTTTTTGGCATAATGATATCAGGATGGCAATACGGTGGCACAATACTTAAAAAAATAGCAGACTCGGCCCCCTACTGTGCCATTCTTTTTTGGAAACATTCGTCGTATGTGCCTTTATCGTAAAGTGACACTTACGACCTTATGCTTCTGAGCTTCTGAGGTCTAGATATATACTTGGCACTAGCTATGCCGTGTGGTATCCGGCTTAGAATAGACTAGTCCATGTCTTCTTATGGGTGTCGTAAGAGGTGACTTAAGAATACACACCTGGAGATGGGCAGCAGCATCTATCAGCTCAATTATAGTGACCACCGTACTGCGATTACCAATCCGCATGTCGCGTGGTGATTACGGCAATACCCGTCAGCGACCCTGGCTTGCCAAGGTCAAGATCTCTTAAGAGGAGGCCCATGTTCGGCTGAATGTATACGTGATGTTCGAGTAACAATAGACTTCACTAGTGCTTATTTTTCTGTTAAGAAAAATTAAATTAGTTTAATAAGGATTAATTTCCCGTACGGGAGTTGACATAAACAAAAAAATCCAAAAGTGCACGACTCATAATGCTCATTCGATCGAAAAGAAGAAAATATTAATTAAAAAAAAATATATATATCGAGGGTTTACTGCAAAAACCGGCTAAATGCTATAAACCAGGTTCTGAGATAATTGCTTTTAAAAATTTGCATTGAATTTAATCTCTAATCTTTCAGTACATCATATATGTTAAGTTAGTGTTTAGTTGGAATATATCTTTAACAATATATTTTAATTCAATATATGGGTCATTCTAAGTTAAGAGGTATTTTGTTGTATGAAGTGGCGGCACGGCTTTTTTTTATTATTTTTAAATAAATATATATTTTGTTGTATGGAAAATGCTAAGTTGAAAACGTTTACAAAGTGGCCAGTCGATTTGTTGGTTTTATCTCGTTTTATAAGTGACCAGGGGAGATACACAGTGCAGGGGAGATATAAGGTGTACACGGGAGGACACTTTATAAACAGGAAAAAAAACAAACAAAAAAAACAAGGTTATTTTTAAGAATCATCTATATTTATTTAAATTATGAATTATTTATTATCAGACTCTTAATTTCTTAGCAGTCTTCTTTGTTTATAAAATTAATATATCCTAAGAACTAGGACCAAAACATAAAAAGGATCTTACTTTTCTTGTCTATCAAAACAAAACTATATATAACTTTACTATCAATAGGCAATAATTAAATAAAAAAGAACAAATTCAAAAAATAAAAACTTTTGAATAACAGTATTTAACTTTGCTAGTGCTTAAACTGTAAAAACAACTTATTTGTTTCTAAAAGCCGCGTTCAAAGACATCAACAGCTTCATTAAAAGCAGAAAAAATACGCTGCAAAAGAACTACCTGCCCCTAATTTAAAAACGAGGGGTTTTTAAATTAGGGGCAGGTAGTTCTTTTATAACCTGATCCCAGGTGATAAAAGAAATATCGTCATCATTAACTTTGAAGTTCTTTCCAGTATCATCACAGATTTTACAAAATACAACTTTAACTTCATCATTTTCTTCAACACCTGTGCACATTGCAACATAACGATATTCTGTTTTTCTATCTTGAAGTTTAACCAACACAAAGTCCCCATTGTAGAATGTTTTTTTTCCGGATGTTGAGGGCTTAGGATCATCGTTGTGCAGTCTGGTTATATTGCTAGTGGTAGGTACAGAAAGCTGTTGTATTTCTTGATGCTTCTTCGCACGTTCTTGACATACGAATTTGATACGTGGTTCATCGTCTGAATTACTAGCTCCGTATATATCATCAACATGTAGACGAGATTTAGCATGTGTTTGTGAATAATTCAAAGTACCCACCTGAAAATGACGGCATAACTCAGAGTCACAGAAGCAGCTCAAACTTTTCAATATCAGGCAATTGGGTACGAATACGCAACCGGTAACTTGGTGAATCTTTAGTGTGCCTGAAAAAGTCTTTATACCTTCAGTAGATCCCAATTTTGCTGCTTTTTCCGATATGTTTTTGGACAGGTTTTCTCAAGGGGTTTGGCTAAGTCATTTATTGATGAAATATTGGTACCACTCGCAACAACTCCATCAGTTCTCTTGTAAGTTGCACCCACTAAATAAGGAGCTCCCTTACCGTGACCTGCTTCATGAAAATTCCATGTGAAATTTTGAAGGTAGGGGTAGAAATCATCCAACATTGTTGCCAAAACCTTGAACATCATTTTATTACTATATTGGGTTTACATTTCTTGAGCGATAGGCCGGTCGCTCAAGAAATGTAAATTCGTAACAGTAGCCGGCAGACGGTCAAGTATAGGTTGTAAATGGGCCCAAAGTGCAGGAGGTGAGTGCGATAAATTTGCTTCACAGTCTTAATTGTTCCTTTATCTTTCTTCTTTTCATATTTTCCCCTTTCTTTTACTTTTTGTTGGGTGTACTTATCCGGGTCATTTTAAATCCTTTGATATCGTTATCGTTCTGCTATCCTCTATTTTTTAAGCCGTTCTTCGCGCGCGTCATTTTTTTCGAGTAACTTTTCTGGTAAAAAAATGTAATATTATATTGTAAAGGTAAGATAGACATAAATCCAAGTAAAGGTTCAGAGAAAACTAGAAGTATTCATGAAAACGCGTACAAATGTATCTCTCCTGCACATTAAGTATCTCCCCTGCCATCAAAAGATCCAGGGGAAATACGCCAGGGGAGATACATTTTCGATGGAAATCTAAAATAGCCGTAAAAGTGTTTCTCGCACGTAATTCACAAATAAAAGTAAGAATGTATGCACTATTCATAGTAAATATTTAAGAATATGTTAGTATTTTAACAAATAAATGCAAAGTTAAACTTACCAGAGGAAAGACTGCATTCACTCAAACCTTCTGCGCCCAGCAAGTGTCGTGACTGAAATGGCCGACAATATGGCTGCGCAGTTGACTTATGCGCCGCTTACTGCTAACTTCACGTTACTCACTATATATTCAAGGTTACAACTTCCACAGACTAGCAAAGCAAAACTGATTTTTGAACGAAAACAAAAGGCCAGGGGATGAGACACGAAACACGGAGGACAAATTTCGGCGTTAATATTTTTTATGAAGAATTGGAATATAAGCAATTTTACTTGTGAGATACTATTACTAAGTTGACTGTCTTTATAAAATTAACGACGTCAAAGTAATTATCGAATTTTAATACATTCATAATTACTGATTTACAAATAAAGTTGGTTGGGGGACAGACCAGGGGAGAGACATTTTTCTTATATTTAAGCTTATTGTGACTTAATTACATACATTTTTGTAATAAATTTAAGTGACCACATCGAAAACATTTAGTTTTAAGTGATTAATAGGTTATTTATCAAGTTTATATAAAAAAAAGGTATTTTTTTGTCCTTGCCGTCGAAAGTACTTCTTAACTTAGAATGACCCATATAGGTATATAAGCACTCGTGTATTATTTGTTAATTTTAGTTTTTCGTTAATAACAATTCAACGACGCTAAATAAGATAATCATTTTCAATACCAATCTCCGCATAGCAGATCTAAAGCTAATAAAAAAAAATTGATTAGATTAATTAATTTTACACCACCTATAGTGTTTAAAACGAAAAAAAGTATTGATTGACGGGATTTTTTTTTCTCTTTCTATATGTTTTTTTGTTTCTGTTAATTAAATAAATTTTTACTTGTGACAGAATTATTCTCCATTAATGTATCTATAAAATGGTGCGCAGATTGAGGAGATTACGTGGATTACCAATCGAGAAATTAATTAAATAGTCGCGGAACCGAGGCAAAACAAATTTTTCGGTAGTAGAGCACTCTCTAATGCTTCGCATTATGAGTCGTGCAATAAAATTGTGACTGGTTTTGGACCTCCAGAGGCTACTTTTGTTATAATAATAAATAGCGTCGTAGCATTTTTTGGCGTTGCTATAGTAACCAACAACAATGATTGTAGCTTTAGTTGATAACTTACTACGAAATGCTTTAACAAAGCTTATTTACACGCTTTTTTTTACTCCTTCTATTGTCACTCAAAAGCATTTCTTGAACCCAAATTTTCAACATTTTCCAGGAATGTACTCCGCAGAAGACATACAACAGGATTATCAGTATAGTGAATCAGCTAAACCGGGGTCGTACCAGCCCGTGCAGTATAACTACCAACCCCAGGAACATATCGCGTACACGGTGGACAACTATCAGAGATACGAGGAAGTTGTGCCTAGTACAGTGCAGGTAAATTTATTTATACTAGCTTCCCGACCGCCCTGAGCCGAGGTCGGCCGAGGTTGCTCAGTTTGTAGTTTTAAAACCATGCAATTAGGCTGGGGCACTGCTCGCCATATACCCAGTGAAGTACCTAAACCTCTGCTTTTAAAAACTACATATCATACAAACATACCGGGGACTATGTGAGTGTTTTATAAGATACTGTATATGTGCTTGGGGCAGCGCGGGAAAAACATATATCATTGTCGCTGAAAGAGCACAACGTACAGTATTAAAAATCTTATTGTACCTGCCTTTTAGACATCGACCATCCTCGTTTATAAAAAGGCCAACGTATTATCTATCAGAAAGCTGTACATATCTGAAATACTTAGAAGATATCATAATAGAACAGCGCTGATGGAAATACCTGGTCCATCCAAACTAGTATACCGCTGTCCGGTCCCCTGCGTCAAAACTACGTTTGCCCAAACACATTACAAGGTTATAGATCCCCGTGTTTATAACATTCTGGACAAAAAATACAAAATAAGAAAATGAAACAGAATACAATAAAAAAAAAATTGGAATGGCTGCAAGAACTGGACTATGATGTAGAACCAATAATTAAAGGCTAAACAGATAGTTAAATATCACATGCTCAATTTGCTGAAACTGTGATATAACACAAAACACATTACACAATAGATACGAGTAGGTATATAAAGTTACGCATAAGATGTCAATTTTTTTTTTGTCGTTTTTATTTATATATATTCTTTATATTATTGTTACATTCTCCTTGGCATAAATACTGTGAATTTAAACAAGGGGAACAAACTGGCTCTTCCGATACAGTATTTACAAGTGTAGGAGTCAGGGAATTCTAAAACTGTATGTTACATATTTGTGTCAATAAAATATTTTCAATTTTAATTATGTTGGTAGGTACTAAAAAAATGTATTTACTGTTAATTTGTCTGGCCTGACATAAAAAAAATACCATAGACCATGAGAAAAAAAACATCTGTTATATGTGTACACTAAGTTAATCTAATGACTCAAACAATTGTATATTTTTGTTGCAGCAAACGGCGAGTTACAGCAACGTGCCCGTACAAGAGGCGGTGAACGGCAACTACCATCACAATCAGTTGCCGTCCTACGACGCGGCTATTGCTCAGCAATACGGCACTACTACCAACTATGTAAGTGCTTTATACTTTCAAATTTTAGTATAACTCACTAGCTGTCCGCGTTCCACCCTCGTATTCTATGTTACTGTTTACTCATTGAAAATGAAGCTTTTTGTGGTGAAACGATTTTTGAAATCGGCCCAATATTTCCGAAGCCTATTTAATGCAAGAAAAATACTGATTTAATATTAGTATAGATAAAATATGTCCTAAAAAACATTCCGTAGCCTACTACGGCTTAAAATAAAATAAATTCCTGAATCGCGTGGGGCTTTATAAACACTAAACTGACATATAAAGCTAAAGAGTAAACATAATAATAATTTATGGTTATAAAGCAGAGAGACATAACTTACCATGGTTCATGGTTGTGCCTCTCTGCCTACTGTATCTATGATTGTTGTGTATATCTGCCGTTTTTGTACGTTTTTAATTTTACTGATTTTTTTTCTTTTTTTTTTAGGTTTGTTGTTTCATATGTATGGTGTCCGTGTGACACGTACACCTTATTACATTAAATTCATATATATTGTACTTTTATTATGATTATTTTACGGTTTTTAGTGTGCTGTGTTCAATAAATGATTTTTCTTTCTTTCTTTTCTATCTTATATAGTGATCTTGTTTTTAATAAAAAAAAATATTGTGTATTCATTCCGTTCTTTTTGTTAGAAAGAATAATTATTTAGATAAATTGAATTCTCATAGGTTTGGTTGCACTGTTACGTTATATGATGACGATTATTGTTCTTAAGACTGGCAGTAGGATTATGTAAAAAAAGCTATAACGACTACGAAGAAATCAGTCGCAAAATGTAAAAAATGGCTATACCATTTTTTTTTCTTTCCACACGAAAGAAGAGCAACCCAGGGCATTGATTCGGGCGAGCGAACGCGGTCGCTACGTGATGTCGGCCGCGGTTGGCCCCGTTTGGTGATTTTACGCGCGGATTTTGCTCTCGCGGTCTCATTGACCGCGAAAGCGTTCGTTCATAGAGTCCCATTGTTCGTTTAACTACTTACAGGTGTAAGTAATGAATAATGGTTATCGGGATTTGTTTTGTTAAATTCCTTAGCACGCAATGAACAAAACCGTATTGATTATTGCCCAGCCTTTCATCGGACGACCAAGTGTCGGTCACTTTCCCTGGTTTCGGGAATTCGTACTTCTCACATAGTTTCAGCCAAAATGTTGGATTTCGCTTCGCAATCCATTAATTTGGCCTGCACGTAAAAGAAGTCTACCTTCTTTAAGAGGAATGCTCCGACACAGCATAACCTGCTCTATATTTGTAATATATAATTATAAACAATATCTGGGATGGAGACCTGGTGTCCTGAAATACAGGTTAACGCCCCTTTTAGGCACCAGTCTTCCACAAAAGCTATGCTCTGTAATAGACCAATTTATTTTTGTTATTGTAAATTTTGGTGAGAAAATAAATTATATTGATGAGAAGAACCGATAACAAACTTCTCGGCTGTCGCTCCTATCTTGCTACCTTGCCTAGTCCCCGAGTTGGATGGACCCGAGGATAAGTGATTATGTGTAACCTTCCTCACCAGGTATAGGCTAGACTTGATTACATATAGATGCGTCCTATTCTAAGCCGGAAATCAACTAAGGGACATACGCGCTGATGGATGCAGCATCTATTAGCTCAAGTCTTCTTATCATGTTACTGCGATTACCAATTCGCCTGCCAAGTGTGGTGATTATGGCTATATCCCTCAAGGCTATTAAGAGAAGGCCCATATTCAACAGTGGAAGTAAACGGGCTGTGAAAGAAGGTGAGCTCTATGCTTGTGTTTCCTTCGCCAATCTTAATGTGCTAAGGGTTCCCATCGGCATTAGTGTAGAGGTTGATATGAGCCGAAGCCGTTACCACAATAACACTAAAGGAATCCAAGCGGGGGTGCCACAAGAATCAATTATTTCGCCAATCTTGTTCTCGCTTTACACAAGTGAAATCTCGAAAACCAGGAAAGTCCATCTTGCTCTCTTCGCGGACACCGCTTGACCGCAGGCCAGCCGCCATTCCCACCGCCTACCGCCCTAGGCTCGGCCTCGGGGAGTGGGGGACATGGGCCCGCTCCCTTCGACACTCTGGGCGTCCCTATAATTGGGCAAATGGGCCACTGTTAGTGTGGCCCTGGAGATCGCGCGGTACTATATTGGCCGCGGGTGCCGTCGCGGGGCCGGGTTGCTCATGCGTACCCGGCCCCCGCCAACGGCGGATCGAAGCGAAGGAGTGTCCGGGAGGTTTAAGTGGCGTAGGGTCCTCTCCTCGTGGTATGAGTTTAGCATACCACGCTATGGAGAGGGCGAGTCCCACATATCCCACCGCCAGCGCGCGAATTCGCTGCAGAGGTGGTGGGAATGCATATCCCCCCGAAAAAAAAAACCCAGCCGCCATTCACGACGTTCTACAATTGCAATCAAATGCCTTAGACAAAGGTTCCGAAAGTGGAGAATCGAAGTCAGTCAGATATAGAATGCCGCGGTACCCTTCTCTAAAAGAGGCAGCGGAACGCTTCTTCAAATCAGCGGTTGTTACAGCATCCGACTAAAGGCCTTTGCCCACAAAGCGTCGTAAACACCTTCGGCCTCGAGGCGGCCTAGATAACCCGGACGACGAGATAACAACTTACCAACAAGCAGTAAAAAGACTGCAAAGAAACTAGCACCACACTAAACAGAGACCTATCTATTCGACCCGCCGCACGGTGGATCGAAAATCGGCTGTAGAAGACATAGGATCTCGATTTCTTAAATGTTGTTTTTTTTTGCTAGAAACTTCTGCTGATCATTACTGTTCTATAAAATGTCATATGAAGTAATTGTGTGCACAAGCACAAATGGAAGAGTTATAATTTTTATAAGAAAAAAATATATGGAGCTGACATGAAAAATGAGGATATCTCTGGAATCGCAAGGTTGGCCGTTATATCCTTACACACTGTTATAGTACTATTTATTTGTGAATTTTTGACATACTTAATATCGCGGCATCACTTGCGATTTTTTTTTACATCATAAAAATTAAAAAAAAAGTATATGATACATTTTAATGCTTAAATATGGCTATACCAAGTGTAATTTACAATATTTTTTATGATTAGACCAAAACATTCTAAGAAATCACAAAGTCGTATTACCTACTTTGTGATTTTCATTTGAAATGACATGGTAATTATGAATTACGTAATACGTAATCTTGTCTAATGCCTCAAGTCCACATTAGCTAATGATTAATAAAACTTAATACCTATATACCTAGTTAAAAGGATACGTACCAAATAATTTGGGGTACTCGCTAATTTAGCAATTAGTGCAGGATTACCTTAATGAAAGTAATTAGATAAATGTGATACCATCATTCGTCAATAACAATAAATAGTCAAACATTGGATTCACAACTTCAGTTCATTTAGAGCATTTCTAATACTAACATCTATCCTACCGTGTCTTTTTACTCAGTGATCGTGAATAATGGAAAGCATTATTACAAATTTGGATTTGTTTGTTATTCTGAGCAATCGTCTTACGATCATGAAATATTGTTCAACTCCCTTGTTATTCAACTGGGCTCTAGCCTTTCAGATGAAGACAGTGTTACCGTGAAAGAATTTTGTCGAAGATTTACACGGGCAGTTCAAAAGAGATGGTTACGATCCCACAGGAAAAGTGAAGTTTTTAGACGTGATTACAGTAATTGGCTTGAGGCAAATATTGACTGGCCAAACTGCGTGCAAACCAATTTGCTCATTCAAGAATCAATAAGTGAAAATATTTCTACTGAACCTGTACCATCAACTTCAACGATGACAAAAAGATCTCGAAAGCCGTTTGATGATCTAAGTAACAAGCAGAAGAAGAGACGATCTGATGAACATTTAGGCGATGACCCTAATGAAGTAGCTTATTCAGCTGCAGCACTTTTGAAAGGAGATGGTCGTGAGGATATTGCATCTGTTATTGAACATATGCTCCAAAATCCAGAAGCAGCAGCAAAAATCAAGGAAATGTTGAACAAACCAGCTCCTTTAACAATATTTTCACCAGAAAAAGCACTGGGTTTGCTACTTTCATTAAAACTAAAGAAAAGGCAATATATCACATTAAGGGAAACGACTATTCGAGAAGGTTCAAAGGAGATATATTTTTCTTACTATAAAGTGCAAAAAGCTAAGCTACAGTGCTCCCCTCCGAAGACATTTGTGACTGTAACGGATTCATCTGCTAAGATTGCACTACAAAAACAAGAAAGTGCATATAGAAAAACTATGCGCTAAGGTACAAAGATTTGTTTTTGCTTTAAATAGAATAACTCGCGTGGCTATGGTATCAGCGCAGCACTTAATGCGTATCATGGTTACGTAGCATCAATTCTTCGATACGGCATAATTATATGGGGAAATTCTGTTGATACTATTAAAGCGTTCCGAGCGCAAAAAAAATGTATTCGTTCAATGACTAAAGCACAACCATTACAAAGCTGTGTCCCAATCTTTAAAAAGCTCAAAATATTACCACTCCCATCTTTATATATATATTTGAACTGTGTATCTTTTTACGTAAAAACATAGCTTTATTTCAAGTATATAATGATGTTTTTGTAAGAAAAACCAGAAATACTTATAAAATTTGTGCACCTCAACAAAGAATTCAAATATTTTCTAATAATGTTTACTGCATGGCAATTAAAATATATAATAAATTACCCAATGCATTTAAGGGCCTATGCACACCACGTTTTTTTTACGCGCCGTCGACGCGCGTTTTAGAAACGCGCGTCGACGGCGCGCATTTTTCCTACAGAGCAGTTTGTTGTCGTTTGTATCGATACACACGCGCGTTAGCAATTTGGTGGCTTTTGCATCGCGTCTGTATTGATACACACGCGCGTTTGTATCGATTCATAAGCGTGCAGGTGTGCAAAGGTCTGCTGGCTGCTTCTGACTCGCGTGCGTATCGCGTCTGTATCGCTACAGACGCGCTGCAACGGCGCGTTTAAAAAACGTGGTGTGCATAGGCCCTAAGATTCTTAACTTTATGACATTTAAAAAGAAATTGTTTAACTTCCTATTACAAAAGTGTTACTACTCAACGACTGAGTTTTTAAATGAAAGATTTGATTCTAAATTTAAATTAGATGACTACTGACATTTGTGCGAATTGAATAGAATTTTATTATTTATTTGACATTGTATATCTTTTTTATTATTTTATTTTATATATTATTACTGAGCGTGCATGTAACGGTAATTATTTTTTCCCTTTTTCTTGACATTTGTTAATTTGTTAATGTTTAATTTTGACATTGTCTTCTAATCCTTATCATTTAAATTATTTTCAATATTTGTACGCTGGGAACAGCAGAATATTATGGACATCATATTATAATTTGTAACACCTTGTAAAACAATATTCTGACAAATAAAATAAATTATTATTATTATTATTACAAGCGTTACTAGATTTAACAGTGAACAGAATTTTTGAAACTATTCGTAGTCCTGATGAAAGAGCCATCCGATGCCCTCGTAGACCCGAAGCCCGAGAGGCCCGCGAACTAAAATACTAAAAGTCATAATCTCTCAATCTCATCGCTAGCGACCGCCCTCGGCTGAGGTGCAAGCCCCTCAGGTGATGCCTTCTTACGCAGGTTGCTTAGTTTGAAACCATTTATTAAGGCTTGAACTCTGCTCGCCTCTATGCACGCTGAAGAAGCAAAATCGTCGTGGCTAACTACGTATGTCCGTACGAAAAAAAGGTACTCTTCTCGAGAGTCAACAGTCCACTGGGCAAGATGTTCGGTGAACCAATTGCTTGGGAACGGCAAGCCAAGTTCTTAAGCGTTATCCGTCACCGAAAGCTAAACTTAAGAGCGCATGTGGTAACCTGTAAACTATTCGCTTCATAAGAAGGTTTGTATATACACTGCGTGTATACGACCGATTACGACGTACGCGAGCACCGCATTTGTTCATACCGCGTCTACAAATTTGTACTGCTTACAAACTGTTCAAAGTAGATTCACTCGACATGCCACCAGGTTTTATTCGTAATCGCAAGTTACACTCTGATTTTCAACTACCTTCCATCAAACAGTGAATGAAAGAGGCGTTGCAACGCTTCTTCAAATCCGCGGCTCTACATCCAAACCCTTTGGTTGTTGTGACATCCAACTTAGGCCTTTGCCCACAGGGCTGTGTGCGTCGTCAGTCTCGGGGTGACATCACAATTTACCAACTAGCAGCAGGTAGCAAGAAACTAACACCTATCCACCTATAATCAACACTCTATCCGACCCGCGGCAAAAGAATGTCCCTCCCGACCCTTAACTTACAAAAAACTTTCCGATGCCCTCGTAGACCCAAAATCCGAGACTCTTTCAAACCGCCCTGAGCCGACGTCCTAGTCCTACAGAGGGCGCTCTTGCGCCGGTGGCTTAGTTTGTAGTTTATAAACCATTTGATAATGCTGGAGCCCTGTTCGCTTCTATGCCGTATGCTGTTGTGAAGATGTAAAAGCCTCATACGTGTCTACAGAAAAATATCGGGCAGATTTTATGATGTTTTGCGATTGGTCTACTCTGTTATCATTGTCGTGTTTTACGTAAACCATCGTGGGTTCTTAGACACAATAACTGTCCGTTCCACAGAGCGAACCCGTGCAACCGAAGCAACAAGTGAAATTTACTTAAATCTGCCATTTCCGTCGTTAGATCGTAGAGGAAGCGAAGGCGAGCCCGTCGCCCGCGCCGGCCGTGCGTCGCTCGGAGCGGCCCGTGCGGCGCCGCGTGTCCAACACGTACGACTATGAGGACTCCGACTTGTACATCGACGACGCGCCCGCGCCGCGCCCGCGCAAGCCCAAGCACAGGCACGCCTACCGACAAGCGCAGGGTACGTACCGCCTCCGGGAAATACTTGCCTCGTGGCTAACTACATATGTCCGGTTGAAAACTTGCTTTGCGACAGGGTGACTGTACGACAAACGGTTGGTAGTATATCTCCACAGAAAATTAACATCTTCTATGCCCGGCGAGGTGAATATGCTCGGCTGCCAACGGTTCATAACTTGAAATTGAGTTGCGAATTTGTATTTCGAGATTCAGGTAAGTCGATATGCTGGATGCTAGATGGCGTTGCTAGTCTTTGTGGAGTTTATGCGGTTATTGTAGATGTCGCTACAAGGGCTTCTAACTGTGCAGCGATTTCCAAACTTGAGCCCCATCTTGAGAAGCTATGCTCAGAAAGACGATCACAGCCTTCTTATTAGCAACTATTTAAAAAGGTTTAATAAATATCTCTTACTTTTTTCACGCTGGTTTTGTTTTTATTCGTATTTTGTGATCAAAAAGTGTTTGCAGTTTTTCTAATAACCTGCTACTAGGCTGCTTGAACTGTAACTAGATATAGGTATAGTATAGGTAGTAGTAGGTAATTTAAGTTAATAAAACATAAAAAATCTTAAGTACAGCATAGTAAAATAAGTTTGAGTTTAAGTAGGGATTTTTAGAAACCAAACTATAATGTTGGTACCGGACAAACATTGTACATAAATTATTGATTTTTAATTTTATACAATACGTTTATATAGTGTAGAGTGGTAGTATGGTTTATACCAGCATCGGTTACCATGCTAAGCCTTGTAGTACCAGCTTTCTCACAAAGATTAAGACTTGTATACAGACAATGAGTCCACACCTAAACTAAGAATAATATTCTATAGCTTAATAGTACAGATTATGTGATTATATAACTTTATAAAATTTTCAGCGTCATCAAATTCAAACGCCAACACCTATCGACAAACCACAAGACCGGCGCCCGCCAACGGTATCGAGTCATTAATACAAGCCTCAGTGTTGGCTGAAGAGGAACAACCTGTCACAGAACCGTGAGTTTATAGCCCTTACTAAAGTAGAGCGACAGTTGCGCAAAACCCCCTAAAATACTAAAAGTCATCATTCCTCAATCTCATCGCCAGCGACTGCCCTGAGCCGAGGTCCAAGCCCCACAGGAGGAGCCCTCTTGCGCAGGCTGCTTAGTTTGTAGTTTTTTTAAACCATTTATTAAGGCTGGAGCTCTGCTCGCCTTTATGCCCGGTGAAGTAGCAAAAGCCTCGTGGCTAACTACGTATGTCCGGTCGAAAAAAACTTGCTGGTCCGAAAAAAAAAACGACATAATAAACTCAAGTGAACGAAAAAGAATGTTAAGTGTTTGTAAACAATCGTGTCCAATCCTGTCCCAACCTGATAGATTGTCTGACTTATAAAGAGAATTAAGCTCCAGAGTCCCAATTATACAGGTAAACATCGAAAAAAACCTAGAAATCAAATCTCTTTTAACCAGGTTCGAAAAGTCCATTAACAGAGGTATTTCGATGAAAAAGTGCCGGGACCTCATTGTAGTTCTCAATAATAGAGGTTTCTCAATTATCCAGGTCCCACTTAACCAGGTTTCACTGTATATATAAAATCGCCGTTAAAAAACACTGATCTAATATAACAAGTATATTCTTACAGCGAAGACGCGGCCGTGGCCGGTATGTTAAGCATCAGCTCGCGCTTCACGGCGCCGCAAACGTTCGGTCTGGCGACGCAGGAGCACACTCCCGAGGAACAAGAGTCGCCCACCACCGACACCAAGAGACCCAGGAAACCCATGCTGCTGGACGACATGGCTGACGAGGAAGATGTCATCAAGGAAGTGCATCGGGATGAGGAATATGGTAAGCTTTTAATTAACAAATTAAACACAACTGATTTTTATAGATTGCTAGCAGAGTTTTTCAGTCTACTAGTATTCTTGTAAACCTCTCGTGCTAAGCCAAAATGCTTCTGTGTTACGAGTGGGCCCACGTCGGTAGTGCAATGAGTGAGGATCGAACTGGAGACCGCATGATTGCAAATACGACGCCCTTAGCCATTGGGCTACGGCCGCTCTTGCCTGTTACTTGGTATACGATTGTGTCATAATAGTACTATACTCAAAATATTGCTGTTGCTAACCCGCCTGCCAAGCATGGTTATTATGGCAATATCGTTCAACTACCCTGGCTTACCAAGGTCTGTTTAGAGGCACATGTTCAGCAGTGAACGTAAGCATACTGATGAAATAGAAGTGAAGACTGTACGAATTAAAAGTAATGAAATCATTTCGAAAGTCAGTACTACTATTACTTTATAACATTGTTTATATTAATATAAATTAATTTGTCAACAGTATATCCATCGTTAGAAATGAGTTCGGACGAAGATGATGACTGGACGGTGTCGAAACGTCGAAGAAACTCACGGAACAGAGTCGATGCGAAGACTAAGAGCGAAAAGTGAGTGTTTTTAACAGTTACAAAATATATTGTTTTATTGAGTTTTGTGGTAATTGTATTAATAGTAATTTTCAGTATCAATATTGTTCATTATTGTACGGTAAAGTTAATCGAAAATTTTCAAACTTGAGAATATTAAGGACTAGCTTAGATTGTAGGATCGAGTCCTGCTGACAGTCTGAAAGTATAGAGTGGACCAATTCTTTATATTTTTACCATGGATTAAAAAACTAGTATGTGATAAACCTGTTAATTGATAATGAAACTAAACAAAAAGGGAATTTATTTTGTAAAAAATAACATCATCTATATGTGATCCTTAATTATGTTGACACTGCTGCAATCGGTAACGGGAATTTTCATACATTATCTTATAAGTGGTTCGTGAAATATTTTGTGTTTTCTCATGGATTATGCCTTTAATTCTTCAAGACTTGTTTTTATGGTGTGTTGTACAAGTCTCGGCACGATAGTATTTTTTTTTTCTGTGCAAGAGGACTCCTTTGCGACTAAACACAGGACGGTCGCTGACAGATTGATTAAGGGATTATGACTTTTAGTTTCTTTAGGGCAATTTTTTGTAATTATCGCTTTATAGTACGAAAGTCTAGTAGATTTCTGTTATACGTTCAGTAGTTTTTGCGAGAAAGAGTTACACATATCCGGATGAATATTTGTTACTCTTTCACGCAAAAGCCACACATAGTCACAAACTTTTGCGTTTATAATATACAACATTTTAGTGCACGGTTTCACCTGCGTAGCTCCCCTTATTATCAAGAATAAAGTTTAATCCCTTTATTTATTAAAAAAAAACGCATCGAAATCCGTTGCGTAGTTTTAAAGATGTAAGCATACTGTTAGTTTTAAAGAAGTTAGCATACTCTGTGTGACAACCTCCGTAGTGTAGCGGTAATAGGCTCGCTTTAAATGTCGGAGGTCGTGGGTTCGATCCCCACACCAGACAAGAAATCTTCGTGTAAATTCTAATATTTCTTTCCGGGTTTGGTTGGTTGAGAGATTCCCCCCGTGCCTCGGAAAGCACGTTAAGCCGTTGGTCCCGATTGTCATGACATCATCTACATGTAATAATCGTATATCAGGGAACGGGCAGCAGCGTTTCCTTGTGTGTTACAACATATTACTGCGCTCACCAACCCGCCTGGCAAGCGTGGTGACTATGGCAATACCCTCCCTCAGTAGGAGGCCCATGTTCAGCAGTGGACGTTATACAGGCTGATGATGATGATGAAGCGTACTGTTCAGTCATCGGCTCAATGACTTCGCTGTGCGCTGCAGTGGGATCGGTGCCTCCCCTCCGCTCCTCAGTCACGTGTTACACGCGACGACGCACAGCCGCGCTTCCAGATTTTACCTCTTAAAAATCTAAACGTCACAATCCCTCAATCCCCCTACCAGCGACCCTGAGACGAGGTCCAAGTCCCACAGTCACTGTGGACGCCCTCTTGCGCAGATTGATTAGTTTGTTTTAAACCATTTATTTAGACTCTGCTCGCCTTTATGCCCGGTGAAGTAGCAAATCCATCTAGCTAACGGAAAAAATATACGCCTCCGATTTGTTTTTTGATTATCAAGCTGACGGAGATTAGTTTTTTTTTTTTGTCTTCATGCTTATTGAAACTGTCTACTTATTATCTTATTATAGTCTTGAATACAGTCCACTAATCTCATTTACATCACCATTAGCTAACGTAACTTACACCTACATAGAGACAAACGGACAGCGGGTAGCGACATTGTTTTATACTACGTAGGGAAGTAAGCATGTACAACTCCATCAAGCTAAGTTTGCACTTTACGTCGATTCCGTCACACTGACGCTTAGGTACGGTTTGCTAACCGTACTGACGCGGGGAGGGAAGTGGACGGGGTGCCGCATTCCAGCGAGGTGCAATCTCAGATTGCTGGAGTTGCCGTTTCGTGAGTGTGAGACAACCTCAGTAGCGTAGCGGTACAAGTGTCGCTTCGAGTTTCGGAGATTGTGGGTTCGTTCCCCACGCTGGACAAGATTTTTTTGTGTAGATTCTAAGATTTCGTTCCGGGTCTGGTAGTTAAAGGGACTACCTTCCGTGCCTCGGAAAGCAAGTTAAGCGGCTAATCCCGATTGTTAACATCCTCTATAACGAGCGTATACTAGGGAACGGGCATCAGCATTTCCCTGTGTGTTACTTCATAATACTGTCACCAACCTGCCTGCCAAACGTGGTGACTATGTCATTTACCCTCCCTCGCTTGGAGGCCGGCTGGTGATAATGAGTGAGTGTGACGTGATGTGTGCGTGTGCGTGTGCATAGGGACGAGGCGTGGTCGCCGCGCGGGCGCCTGGGCCGCCTCGTGCCGCGCCTGCGCACCGCGGCGCGCGCGGGCGTGCGCCGCGAGTGCGTGCGCGCCGCGCTGCACGCCGCCGCCGCCAAGCCGGCGCAGCACCACAAGGAGCATGTCAGCCAGGTGAGTGCACAGTAGTGTGTGTGTGTGTGTGTGTGTGTGTGTGCGCCGCGAGTGCGTGCGCGCCGCGCTGCACGCCGCCGCCGCCAAGCCGGCGCAGCACCACAAGGAGCATGTCAGCCAGGTGAGTGCACAGTAGTGTGTGTGTGTGTGTGTGTGTGTGTGTGTGCGCCGCGAGTGCGTGCGCGCCGCGCTGCACGCCGCCGCCGCCAAGCCGGCGCAGCACCACAAGGAGCATGTCAGCCAGGTGAGTGCACAGTAGTGTGTGTGTGTGTGTGCGCCGCGAGTGCGTGCGCGCCGCGCTGCACGCCGCCGCCGCCAAGCCGGCGCAGCACCACAAGGAGCATGTCAGCCAGGTGAGTGCACAGTAGTGTGTGTGTGTGTGTGCGCCGCGAGTGCGTGCGCGCCGCGCTGCACGCCGCCGCCGCCAAGCCGGCGCAGCACCACAAGGAGCATGTCAGCCAGGTGAGTGCACAGTAGTGTGTGTGTGTGTGTGTGCGCCGCGAGTGCGTGCGCGCCGCGCTGCACGCCGCCGCCGCCAAGCCGGCGCAGCACCACAAGGAGCATGTCAGCCAGGTGAGTGCACAGTAGTGTGTGTGTGTGTGTGTGTGCGCCGCGAGTGCGTGCGCGCCGCGCTGCACGCCGCCGCCGCCAAGCCGGCGCAGCACCACAAGGAGCATGTCAGCCAGGTGAGTGCACAGTAGTGTGTGTGTGTGTGTGTGTGCGCCGCGAGTGCGTGCGCGCCGCGCTGCACGCCGCCGCCGCCAAGCCGGCGCAGCACCACAAGGAGCATGTCAGCCAGGTGAGTGCACAGTAGTGTGTGTGTGTGTGTGTGTGTGTGCGTGTGTGTGCGCCGCGAGTGCGTGCGCGCCGCGCTGCACGCCGCCGCCGCCAAGCCGGCGCAGCACCACAAGGAGCATGTCAGCCAGGTGAGATACATATGTAACTGTTAAATTAATACACGTAGCTCAGGTTTTAATAACTATTTAATATAAAAGTAGCTTGAGATACTAAAAGTAATATTTTATAGTAGACAAATAAAAAGGCGTGAAATTCAAATTAAGATTATTACATTCTACAATAACGAACAAGTAGACCGCACTTGGTGCTACTTCGTCCAAGTAATGTTGGATGATACTTGATGAAGATGATAAAGATACAATATAACGCAAGCACCGAGCTATCCCGACCGCGTCGTCCGCATGGTTCAGCTTTAATCACGCAATAGATCCCATCAAGCACCACTTGAACTAGCGTCACTAACATCAATAAATTTAGGAAGGTAAATCTTTACGCTTTTGTCTTAGAAATGATTAAAACCATAGCGTTATGTTATTTTTCAATCTTGTAGTTATATAACGTATATTTTTTCCTCAGCAAAACGCGAAGAGGGCGGTGCTCGCCACAAAAAGCAGACGGCCGCCCCCGCCCGTGCAACCCGCGCCAAATAAACAGAGTGAGTACTATTGATTATTGCCCCAATGTTTACGAAAATAGCCTTACACTCTTAACGTGGACGCTACGCTTTAACGACGACATATCCATACCCTTTACGCCGAAGCCAAAAATAAGTAAACATTTTTCAAAATAGTTCAGTAAAATATATAATTTGGCTTTATCAGCCCATAGACGTCCACTGCTGAACATGGGCCTCCTCCTCCGCCTCCACCTCCTCCGCCTCCTCCTCCTCCGCCTCCTCCTCCTCCGCCTCCACCTCCTCCTACTACTGCTCCTCTTCCTCCTCTCCCTCCTCCTCTTCCTCCTCCTCTTCTTCCTCATCCTCTTCTTCTTCCACCTCCTCCTCCTCTACTACCTCCAACTCTTCTTCCTCCTCCGCTTAGCGGAATAATTCTTTAGTTTCAAAAAAAATACTGAGGTCGCGGGTTCGATCGCCACGCCCGACAAGAAATGTCTGTTTTAACTCCTAAGATTTATTTCCGGGTCTGAACGAAAAGCATATTTTATATTTAAAACAATATTTTTATTTTCAGATGCAAGACTGAAGAAAGGTATGAAGACCGCGAAACAGCGTCTCGGTAAAATCCTTAAGATACACAAAATGATATATTAACATAACTATATTAGTGTGTAAGCGTGACAGACAGACAGACGTAGATGTATATTTTATATATGTGTTGTATATAGCACGGACCAATGCGTGTGTTGTTTGGTTTCTTTTTGTCGTGGTGTAGGGACTAACAGACCGTATTCGTGGACGACACTTTGCACTGAGCTTTGAGTGGTAAATGTTATGTATAATTATCAAATTACATAGCCAAATAAGCGCTTAGTGCTAAGAGATGTTCATAATTCCTCAGAAGCATAAAGACGGATGTAGTATTACACTTCAGAAGCATTTGATCGTAAGTGCCAGTTTACGATAAAGGCACATACGAAGAATGTTTCTGACGTATAATAGCACATCCGAAGTTATGCTTCTGAGCTCCAGAATTACTACTATATCTGACTACAAACTGTCTACAATTCGTAAAAAAAATAGCTAATCTAATTTCAATATGTTTGCATCTCTTTTTATTAGGTTAAATTTAAAAGAGACGTCATTATATTTAAATTTGTGAAGTAAACAAAGTGAAAAGAGACGTCTATACTATGTGTTAGGTGTGAAATATGACTTAATATTGGGATAAAATATAATGACCACCAAAAATATATACTTGACACCAGAAAAATAAAGTCTAAAATTATAATAGTACTAGCTATTTTAGTCACGACTGCACTTCAAATTGTATTCGAACACCAAATGTAGTAAATGATCACCAAATCTTAGCGAGCAAATTATTGCGCTATTTCTACCTTAATAAAATCAATGAAAAATGACAATCGGTTAGGTTAGGTTAGAGCTGCGGCCATACAACGCCAGAACCGAATAGTAAATTAGTAAAACATTTAGGTACTTTTGGTGATCATTTACTACTTTTGGGTTAACAATGATTTATTTGGAGTCATTTTGCTTAAATACGATAGCGAAATGTTAAAACTTTGGTTACAATTTTACATTAAAATGCGGGTTTAATTTTGGTGATCATTTTTACTATATCTGATGGTAAGTTAAACATAAGCCCTTAATATTTGTAGTGAGTTTTTTTTACCGTCATCATTAGCCCGTATGACGTACACTGCTGAACATGTTCAGCAGTGTACGTGGCCCCATGAGCCTCCACCCGAGGCTGGGTTTTGCCGTAGTCACCACACTTGACCGGCGGGTGGTGTCATTTACCCGCGATGCATAATTCACTAAAGTATTCTTTAAAATGCCATACTCAAGTTTAAATTAGTTTTATACTGTTTAAAGAAATCCTCGAAAATTAAGATACTTACACTATTTGTTATTTATTTTGCACCTGACACAATTACACTGTAATGCAAGTTACTGCTTAAGCCCAGTGATTAGCCTTTTAAGTCTTAAATAAACCATATATATGTTGATGTAATATTAATTCAGATACTAAATGTTGCCCCGTTGTAAAAAGAGGTCCAAATTAATTGTCATTCCGTCATATCAGTCCCCTGTTGGACATAGGTCTCCCCTAATTTTAGGCTATAACACACAGTCCTCCCCCTTTTGCATCCTGTCTAGAACAGATACCCTTTACAAGTCATCAGTCCATCTTCTATTATGTACGTTGGCAAAATGTTGGCATGTTATACTAGATACTCGAACTTATTTCGCCGTATGCATAATGAAGGAAATTAAAATTAAATCAATGTATTTATATGGTTTATAATAAACAAATAGATTCAAATGTAATTTTTATATGTAATTAAAATAATTTAGAATGCATCTCCTGCATTTTAAATGAGTTTGTCATTTTCTAAATTTAGTTTTGTCTTAATATAGATTTGAATTTTTGATGTATGGATTATGATTGTCGTGCAATCGTCAGTGAACACCCTTTATCTGGTTGCATAATGTAATAATATTAGGCAGTAAACAAACAAATAAACTTGATGAAAACTAGCAGAGACCTGTAGGATACATGTACATCTATCTTGAGAGTTGCCAACCGTCCTGTTTTCCCGGGACATATCCTGGTTTTCTTAATGTCCTGGGAGGTCCTGTCTAGTTTTCAAGCAGCTTCCTCGGTTTTTTTAAAGCGCGCGCCACGTAACTTTAAATTAATTCATTTCATCGACTTTATCTACATATCAATTGTAATTAGGCTTCTATTACTGCGTCGTTTTTCAAGTTCAACTTCAAGTCCTAGTTTTTTTAATTATGGCTAGCAACCCTAATTACTGAATTGCTTGATGAAAATTGTTTAATCCTTTTTGTCAAGATGTAGTTTATATAAATTATTTCTTAAAATAATAATTGTTAGTAAATTTGTACTCCTTACTTAGCTTAATTAAAACCATAGTCGCGTAATAATTATATTATGTTACAAAATATATCATAGTATTATGTTACAAAATTTGGGTTTCATTACAAAAAGTGGCGAGTAAATTGGTATGACGATTTCTATCGTAAATTGCACGACATTCATTTATTTGTTTCATGGACTTTGGTGTAGTTTTATTGAAGTAAAAGATCTGATTTATCAATGTATTGTTACTTCTAAATGTTTCTAAATTGATGTTTAAATAAGATAGTTTGTTTTTGTATATGTTGTAGTGACGTGAATATAATTGTAAACGTAACTTGACGCAATTTTGTTCATAATAATATTATTATAAAATACTCGACATGTATAATTTTGATTCATTAAAAAAAAGTTGACATATAAAATTTCAATATAAAAGAGAAAATTTATCTATAGGTACCTATATATAGAAAGACTTTATTTTTCACTAAAATTATATAGAAGAAAAGAAATGTAAAACCAACCACCGATAAGATAAATGATAAATGTATATAAAAATAATTGAAAATAAAATGAAAAAAAAAAGATTATTGCTTTAGCTACTTTTATGGTCTTTTTGTTATGTTTTAGTGATAATAGAAATAAGTCGTGTTTTAATGTTATTTTTGTTGTATTAAATGAAATATGGATGCAACATATTTATATATATATATATTTTTTTTGTATATTTACGTGCATTGGAATTATATTAAAGAAACATAACAGCAAAAAAAGTGTATTTTTTCCATATTTTTTTTTTGTCAGTTTTCTTATAATTATTATACTAGTAAATAGTATTCAAAGATCAATACTTTATGAAACTTAACAAGTTATTTAATTTAATATTTATTTTCTATGTATGAGCAGACAAATGACCCCAAGAGATGGACGCCCCCCACCAGGGGGTTACCCCCCAGTGTATTGTTTTTTTTACATAATAAATATCATCACAATAATTTATTATTTAATAAATACTTAACTAATTTTAATATAATTTCAGTGCACACAATTAATTTTTGCATCTATAATAAAGCTTGTTCTCATTTGCAAACAAAAACAGGGTGTGTTTTAATAAAAACGTTTTTTATCATAGAAGTGTGAAACGTCCATCTTTCATTTTTGTGACATTCTATATTAATAAAATATATATTCTATATTTTATAAGTAACAAAGTAAGCTTTTAATGTCACAAAAATAAATTGCTAGTACAGATAGTTCAAGTGATCTGTGGGTTCGGCGGTATGTGCGCGAGCGCATGTATATACTTATCTTTCATTTCTGTGTGTATGACCCGGCAGTCTTCGAGTGAGCACACACACACTAAAGTCACTTTATATACGTATACAAGGTTACCCATACCAGGACCGCGCGCACAGATGAGTCGAACTATCTATATCAACATTGGCTGGGTATTCTAAGGCGGAAATCCGGTTAATATGAATTGTATGGACATATCTGTAATTTAACCCTTTGAATTTACCAATAAATTTTATAATTCTTATAAAAATAGTGTGTAACAACTTTAAAAACAATACACAGCTTTACTGTAATATTAGATAAATTAACTCAAAAAAAGTTATCATAAGATTTTTGTATCTTTATTTCAAAATTAAAGGGTTAAATGCATTTTTTTTACGTACCAATTACGTATTAATTTAATGGCATTTTTTTCAAGTCATGTTTGTTTTTATACCTAGTCCACTATAGATTTAATAAAAATCATATTGAAAACTTAAATTTATGATTTGTAAACTAATGATGAAAATTCATGAATAGACACTTGTAAAATATAAAATTGATAGACTGAATTGTAGATTTTCTATATTGGTATTAGATTAAAATTTAAAATAAGTACATGGAAAATGCACTTTTGAAATGGGACAAAAAATATTTATATCAACATCATCAGACAGAAAATGATTTTGATTTTGACAGCAATTTAGGAGAGAAGAGAATATTTAATCTTTCCATGCAAACTTTGCCACTCCTTTTCATCCGCTAGAGGGTGGAGTTTTAAAAAATACTTTCTTAACGGGTGGCTACGTCATACATCCATACATACATAGAGAATATATCCTCCAACTTTCAGCTCTTTACCATCAGCGGTTTAGGTGGTGCGTTGATCCGTCAGTCAACATTTGGCCCTTGATGAACACAATTAAAAAAATGCATCGGCCAATTGGGTCTGTTCGTTCTGAAGTTATACCATTACATTATTTATATCTATAAATTATTACGTGAAGCAAAAATGTTGTACCACTTTTTACGAATTGCGCGAAATTTCATACTCTTCCAGAGTATGAAATTTCACATATTATTATAGTTTATATAGAGAAGGAGGGCAGAATGCTATTTTTTTTTAATTATAGTCGTATTTCGACCAGTTTTCGACTACTAATAGATTTAAAAGTATATACCATCACTTGATCGCGATATTCTTTAATTAAAAATTTAGTTTTAATTTTAATTTTAAAAAGTATAATTTATAGTGGACTAGATATCAATCCTCGATATTAACTTATTTAGATGTGTTAGAAGCACTTAGCAACTGAAGCGCCTTCACGCTAAACTAGTTTTAGTGTTAAATGTATATTTGTATTGTGTGGGTTATGGATATTCTTTATATCTACATATTATATTGTGAAACTTGTAATATTAAATAAAAGCGTCCTAAGTCCAATAGATGTTACTCTAAAAATAACTTACACAAAATTTTTATAAGGTCTATTATCGTTAAAATGTTGTTACCTGTTAAAACACTTCAAAACTCAAATCAGTTTAAACCCATTATTTATATTATAGTGTAAGTTAATTTATCGATACTACATAATATTCTATAAAGAGGAAAGATTTGATTGTGTGTGTGCATCGAATTGGCTCAAGAACGAATTTCAAAAATTCACCATTTCACCATTAGAAAGCTACTTTATCAGAAGTAACATAGGTTTCAATAATTTAGTTCCCTCGGGAACGGTAACTAGGCGGGTAGTGATTACTATTCAGTTCAGTTCTTTATTTGTGGCCTGTTCCAGTGCACCTACTTTCCACGACCCAATGGTTGATACTGGTAGAGAATGCCTCAAGCTTTAAGTTCGCATTATGTTTTGTGCCGACGTTTTAAATGCAATACTGCACCGGAGCCTCAGGGGTTACGAGAGTGGCTTCTGAGACGTATGGTTCTTGTCCTCACCAGTCTTCTTGTGCTTTGTGTTCGCGGATTGTGTGTTTGTAAAATTCCCGTGACAAAGCAAATTTCATTAGTGAAAAAGTTGACTTTGTAAAAAAAGTCAGTTTTAATCGACTAAAGTGATTAGGATGTACTGTAAGTTTTTTTATGTTTAGGAAACTGAATTTAATTTAGAAATTGAATTAACAGATATGTTAGTTAATTGATGCTGTGGCTTTTAAAAACTGGGTGTAAGGCAAAAATATATTTAACTAATAATATCGATGTCGATTGGGCTTAGGAACTTCTTTCGACGCAGATTTTTTATGATATGAATTAGTACGGTACTTTGAATATCGTATAGAAATGACTGGTATTTTTCCACGTGTTTTTCTTGTTCTTAATTAGTTTGGATGTAAGCTAATTACTCTCACAAATGCCTTCAATTTTGAAATAGTATATTTTAGAATATCGATATAGAAATGACCGCTTGATACTAAAATCTATGTGCTCTAGTAAAAAACTGTCTACTCTAAAAATCCATGTTATGGGGCAAAATTATTAATTATTCTTCAATACTGTGTACGTATGTTAATTTTATCTTGAAAAAAAATGTATTATTTTATTTGATAAAATACATAGAATACAAGTGAAACTCATATGGATGTTGTTCAGAAAGTGCGAGTGAAACAAAATATATGTATGACCGATATTAGTCACTTTCTTTCATTGTAAATGGTCATATTTATTGGCCGTCCAAACTGATCATAGTAAAAGCAGATTCTAAGCAATGAAAGAGACAGATATCGGTCAAAATATTGTTGTCTCATTCTTGTATTTTATACTCAGAGCACATAGTATTTTCAGAAAATCCGTTATCCAGTTATTGTGAGCGAGATATACATATAATATAAAAGATATATTGTAAATTATGATAATGTGAATGTATATTGTTGTGAAGAAGAATGAGTTCTAGACGTAAATATTTTTTGGTGTGTTTTATTTTATTAAATAATCCCTTTAACTTAGAATTACATTAAACTGGGGGCCCTTCCTCCCGAGGGTAGATTATGCCATAGTCACCACGCTTGTCATGTGACCCTGTATGTATTAACACATACAAGGAAACGCTGCTGCCCGTTTTCCGATAAACAATTGCTATACATGATGTTATAACAATCGGAACCAACGGTTTAACGTGCTTTCTTAGGTACGGAGCGTAATCCCTTAACCAAACAGATCCCGAAAAATCTAAGATTTTACACAAAAAATCTTTTTCCGGCGTGAGCATCGAACCCACGTTCGTAGACTTAAAGCGAGAGAGACTGATATTGCTACGCCACGGACTTATTAAATACTAGCGTCCCGCGTGCGGTTTCACCTGCGTAGCTCCCGTTCCCATGGGAACTTGGCCTATGTAGGGTTGCCCCCCGTACTATATTATATAGTATGTTACTATATTTCAGTAAATTTAAAATATGTTAAAAAAACAATAAAGTACAAAAAGTAATAAATTTTTAAGATATGACAAAAATATTTCTTTTAATATGGATCTAACATGCTCAGATTCTTATAATTATTTTTAAGGTAAAAATACCTTGACGGCCAAAGCAAAGAGTAATAACAAATACACATGGAAAAATAAATGTGAACTATTTTTTTCCTGAGTTTCCTAAAAGTATTACATAATAATATATATTTTTCAACTTCTTGTAAAAAGTACTATTAAAAAAAAAACAAAAGTGGCAACCCTAAGCCTATTTCAAGCAGGGTTGTCACTGATCTCAGCATAAGTAGAACTATATCAGTGGCACTGATATATACTCATTCTATGGGGGATAGTGTAGCTTCCCAACGGTGAAAGAATTTTTCAAATCGGTCATATTGTTTATAATATTAGAGGCTAATTACACTTATTCAGCTCAATTCAGCTTATGTCCATAGAAAACGCCAGTTTTGTACGGGTTGCGTACGCGTCTGTTCAGCTGAACGGGTGCGTACGCGTCCCCTACAAAACTGGCGTTTTCTATGGACATAAGCTGAATAAGTGTAATTAGTCCCTTATAAGTTAATAATGTAGGAGAACAATTTGGCTTGGCTTATGGCGATCGGTAGCGGGATAATTAATTCCGGAATAATAAACACGCCGGAGCGCGGTGTGCAGTACATATAAAAATATTTCTAAAAACGAAACAATAAACAAAACGTGCCTTTTAAATGTTAAAAATCACAATGTTCTTAAAACTCATGACCTCAATTCACGTAAAATAAATATTGCTAACACTGTTTTTTTTGCTGACTCTCCAACTTAGTACTTCATGTTGTTGATAGTTTTGTACGGAGACTTATTGTTAACACAGTGTTAAATAATCATAGTTTTAATTACTGTAATAAATTTTAAAAAAGGAGTGATAAAGTAAAATTCAGACAAATGTTTAAACTAAATCACTAATGTAGATTTAAACGTGAATTTGGACTATAATTTGACTTAAAATAAAGTGTTAGATTTAAAAGAATATATTTATAGTGGACACAGTACAATATCTCGTCATGATAGATAAACAGTATTTCCAAATATATCTACTTGTATCCTTATAAAACATAATATTTTGTAAAATAATGCTTTTCCTAACATTTTTACTACACATTGCTGTGGTTCACTGCTTTATATCTGATAGTACACCTATAAATGTAACACAAATTTCAAAATACGATAGCCGTTATACCAGATGCATAGGTTTAGATAAAATTGTGACTAAAACTATCAAAATCGCCGATAGCAACAGTTTTCGATATGGTAAAGCGAATAATAAAAGTCAGTGTGCATCGGAAAGTACAAAATACGTTACGAAACGTTTTTTAGACGGATTGATTGTACATGAAGATTTGCCTGAAAGTCACTGGCATGATTATAAGGTAAGATTGTTTTTATTTGATTATCAGCCCGTATAACACTACTGAATGATACTGATATCCACTGCTGAACACCGAGTCTAATATATATTAAATTTCCTTACCTACGATCAATATTTCATAATTAAATTAAGCTTTTTTTTTTGTCCGGGTGGAAATGCATTGACGCATTCCCACTGCCGCTGCAGCGTATTCGCGCACTGGCGGTAGGATATGTGGGACTCGCCCTCTCCATAGCGTGGTATGCTAAACTCATACCACGAGGAGGAGACCCTACACCACTTAAAACCCCCGGACACTCCTTCGATCCGCCGTTGTTGGCGGGGGCCGGGTACGCATAAGCAATCCGGCCCATAATTAAATCTACCTAACAAACTTTGTGGTGCCCGACTTCAAAAAGACCACCCCACATCTTCCCATGGGTGTCGTAAGAGGCGACTGATGGACATACAGCTAATGAATGGCCATCAGCATCTATCTGTTCAAGGATACCGTCTGCCAAGCGTGATGATTATGGCAATACCTATCCCTTAACGATCCTGGCGTGCCATGTTTAGAAGATGCCCATGTTCAGGAGTAGACGTAAACAAGTTGAAACCACCAATACACATTTACAAAGTGCTATGAAGATTTTTACTGGTAGTAACTTCACAGTGAAAGTCTTATGCCTTAAAGTAGCGTTCGACTTGAACTAAGTTTCTAAACCATTTTTAACAAATTTATTGTCATATTGTTACTTAATTAACCACCTGACTGTAAAGCCTACGATCATGGCCACACCTTCTTTGGTGAAGGTCTGTGTCCAGCTGTAGACGTTCCTTGTACGTGATGACGTACTTATGAGATAAAATTTGTTACTTCTTAACTAAAGAACTTATAGGTGTTGGCAGTGGCGTAAATAACTTTTTCCACCCAGGATCTTGGACCTCTTGGATCTCTTGGACCTTTACCACCCACTGTGTCTCACTCACTAAAACTCAACGCAAACAATGCAAGTTCACTAGTGCAAATGCGTTGCCCACCGTGATGCTTAAGATTACATTTTTATAAACAATTTGGAGCAAACCGAAAAATAATAGTCCTGCCTGGTCTAGCCGTTCTTGCGCCCCCCGGGTATACGCTCTGAGCCTGGGCACCAGTGGCACCGCCCTTTTTACGGCACTGGGTGTCGGTGACCAAATATTTTAATAATGTTTTAAATAAAATATTCAATTTTCCAGTCAAAACACAATAAAATATATTCGAATGTCCGTCACGAAATGGCAGCGTTATCAAAATGGCGGGACAATGTTCGTAGAGTTGCTCAACACAATCGAGAATTTTTAGAGGGAAAACAATCGTATTCGTTGCATTTGAACAGACTTGGAGACTTGGTAAGTATCTCAATGTAAAAATAAGATGTGATACCGATTTAACTTGTTTTTTCGGACGGACATTATGTATTTAGCCAGGAGGCTTTTGCTACTTCACCGGACATAAAGGCGAGCAGAGCTCCAGCCTTATTAATTGGCTTATAAATTACAAACTAAGCAACTTGCGCAAGAGGGCGCCAACTGTGGGACTTGGACCTCGGCTCAGGGCAGTCGCTGGCGAGAGGATTGAGGGACTAAGTATTACTTTTTAAGGGAGTTCTGTGCAACTGTCGCTTTACGGGTCTACGCATTGGGAGGTCCATACATTAGCGGTAGCGATTTTCTGCTAACTCCTCTATTGTGGCATGTTGTCTAAGCCCTCAGGGCCGTTCCTGACGAAACTGAATGGTAGATGTTAAATGCTCTCAGCTGCGAGACTACTAACGCTCTTTTCTTACTAAGTAAGAAAACCCTTAGTTGAGGGGATCTGATTATTGGCTCCGTCCGACTCCAGGCTGAGCAGAACTCAGAAGCTGGGCACTCTCTTCTGCAATATAAAGTAAAATTGCCATGGTTTGATAACATAAATATACCGATACTTAGATCATATTAATTTCACAACCTCCGTAGCGTAGCGGTAATTGGCTTTCTTTTAATCTCGGAGGTCGTGGGTTCGATCCCCACACCGGACAAGAAATATTTTTGTAAATTCAAAGATTTCTCTCCGGGTCTGGTTGGTTGAGGGACTACCCTCCGTGCCTCGGAAAGCACGTTAAGCCGTTGGTCCCGATTGTTATAACATCATCTATAACAAACGAACCAGGGAACGGGCAGCAGCGTGTCCCTTGTGTATTACAATATATCACTGCGGTCACTCGGGAGGAGGCCCATGTTCAAGAGTGGACATTATACGGGCTGATGATGATGATGATCATCATATTTACCTACAGGACGTCAAAGAATATTTCAAGAGATTTCTGAAGCTGCTTCACACGTTCCCCTTGTTCGACCCTGCGGAAGATCATCACAAGACTACGTTCAGAAAAAGCGGTCACTATACCATACCAAAAAAGGTAACATTTACATTCAACTTAGAAACAATTATACATTGAACGAAAAATCGCTGGGTTCAGATAATCTAAATTATCTATTAAGTATCAATGAGAAATTATTTTATTTTTATGCGTGTAAATTCGCGCGCGGTAAGTATACTGTATCTACGCGTTACTCCCGTTCCCCTGCCTCGGCCCTCTATCTAACACTGAAATAATTTTTCAAATTATTATTGTAGAAGCCACAAAGAGGTTAGATGTACTAATTCTCACCTTAAATATCTTAGGTCCAAAAATCTTTGTGTAAAATTAAAGTTTTTTTGTCCTGATTTAGTTGGTTGTGTAACTACCCTTCGTGCCTCTGAAAGCACGTTAAGCGTCGGTTCCTATCGTTATAACAATATCTAAGTATAACAGTCGTATCAAAACGGGTAGCAGCGTTTCCCTGTGTTTAAACCATAGTGTCTCGATGAGGCTGCACAATGTGAATTTTGCAATGATAGATTTCGTAAATTAAAACTAAAACTATTTTTAACTTGTACCCCAGGTAGATTGGCGAGCTAAAGGTTTTCGTCCACTGCGAGAAGAGCAGCATGATTGCGGCGCGTGCTACGCTTTCGCTGTGACACACGCTTTGCAAGCCCAGTTGTATAAAAAGCACGGAAACTGGGGAGAACTGAGGTAAGATAGGGAAGGGAGTTTTTCGGGTGAGATGATGAGCGTGGCGGCCAAGGCCAGTTGTTAGTGGTCAGAACACAGCACACCCCAACTCCAAGAAATAGGAATTGGGGTGTGCTGTGCAAATCATATTAAAACCTGATTTATACTATATCTTCCCTTTTATAAAAACTAATGGTCGCCCAGTTTCGACCACTGGGTCGAAAATAAAAAAATAATTTCATTCTGCACTCCTTCTCAATATAAACTATAATTGTGCGAAATTTCATACTCCTCCGCGTCCGCACAATTTTCATGAAAAGGGGTACCTACAAAGTCTTTGCTTCTCATATTAATATTTAGCTAATAATTAAAGTTAGCACCAACCTACGTAATAGTTACAATCTAAGTTATAATATTCAAATAAGATAAAATAAAAATCCTATTAATTTGCACATTCTTTAAAAATATCCCAAGTTTCCATAAATATTGCAAATAAGTCGAAATATCTGCACACTTACAAGGACTTGTGCATTGACCTCCTCACCTTTGACAGCTGGACGAAGCATTTGAAGTTCCGCTTACTTTAACAGAAGCTGCAAACGTACATTACGGCCCCGCCATCATCTTCTTTCCCTTATGGAGCCTCGCGCACTGAATCCACATGACGGAACCCTGAAATATAGGATACTTGAGAGTGATGGCGCTTGTAAACTTCTACTTTATTTGTGGTTTATTTTGTGCGGCTACTGCAAGCGAATCAAAAGGGGGATGGGAATAGCAGGTACCCCTCACCTCGGGTCGAGATCGTGCTTTTGGTTTCGGGAACTGCCGGGTGGATACCCGAAAGCCAAACCGGTGCTCGGGTCCCCCAAACTCAACTGCTAAAGTACTAGCGCGTCGCGTATTTATTTTGGGAGGGGTAGTCCTGCATACCTTTCGCTGACGCGGGGTTTACACATTTTGAGACAATATGAGAGCGACGGGATGCGTAATGCATTTTACCCCGGTCCAAAAAATAGGTAGCTACCCCTCAGCCCCCTATACTTTATTTAACGTATATATTTTATTAGCCCTCAGCAGATCATTGACTGCAGCTACAAGGACGGTAATCAGGGCTGCAACGGCGGTTCATTGAGGGCTGCTCTCAGATACGCGTCACGAGATGGACTGGTCAAGGAGTCACGGTACCCTTACATGGGAAAGGTTCGTTTATGTTCACTGTCTAAAAGTTATAATAAAGCCTAGACAATATGCCTCTAGAATCGCTGATAGCTAGCTGAAAATAGCTAAGAAGTTTTAGTGGTGTAAGGTCCTCTACTCGTGGAATGAGTTTAGCATACCACGCTATGGAGAGGGCGAGTCCCACATATCCCACCGCCAGCGCGCGAATACGCTGCAGCGGCGGTGGGAATGTGTAAAGCCATTTCCCCCCGGACAACAAAAAATAACAATATGTTAGATTGCACTGCTAACTATCTTTTGGTTTGTGCAGTTTCTGTAGAAGTCTGTTATCTAAACTATTTTCTTTCATTTTAGGCGGGTGTTTGCAAACATAATGTATTCCTACCCCGGGTTAAGGTCCGGCGTTGGGCAACATTGCCTGCTGGAGACGAGAATGCGATTACCAAGGCCTTGGCGACTATCGGACCTTTGGCTGTGGCGGTCAACGGTGCACCTTGGACTTTCCAGCTTTATAGGTGGGCTTCCCGCCGTGCCACATGCGTAGCTGACGTTGGAACTTCATAATTAAATATAGTACATGTTACTGAATAACGTAGCGTTATATAATAGTAAAGTAATTTTAAAATTGGTTCGGTAGTTTCTGAACCTATTCAGTGCAAACAAACAAATAATCAAATTCTGTCCTCTTTTTTATATTAGACTAGTAGGTTTCAACCTTAACACTTGTCTATTTTCTTTACATTTCTAATTATCTCTCTCGATACCAAAATTCATCCAAATCGATGCAGCAGTTTAAGCGTACGAACGAAACGCACATATACCGAGCATATTAGAGCATACATAGTTATTTATTAACTATTATTCAGTGTTTCTGTTTATTAAAACTGGCCAGAAAGACTAGAATCAAATGGGATAAAATATAATGACCACCAAAAATATATACTTGATACCAGAAAAATAAAGTCTAAAATTATAATAGTACTAGCTATTTTAGTCACGACTGCACTTCAAATTGTATTCGAACACCAAATGTAGTAAATGATCACCAAATCTTAGCGAGCAAATTATTGCGCTATTTCTACCTTAATAAAATCAATGAAAAATGACAATCGGTTAGGTTAGAGCTGCGGCCATACAACGCACGAGCCGAGCGAGCGAAGCGAGCAGTGCCGCGGCAGCGGCCGGCGAGTGCCAGAACCGAATAGTAAATTAGTAAAACATTTAGGTACTTTTGGTGATCATTTACTACTTTTGGGTTAAAAATGATTTATTTGGAGTCATTTTGCTTAAATACGATAGCGAAATGTTAAAACTTTGGTTACAATTTTATATTAAAATGCGGGTTTAATTTTGGTGATCATTTTCACTATATCTGATGGTAAGTTAAACATAAGCCGAATCAAATTAGCAACATGGTCTTTCGAGCCGGAATGACTTAACAAAATATTTACTAATATATAAAGCTTAAGAGTTGTTTGCTTGTAATTGTTAATCTCAGGAATTGGAAAATTCTTAGAGCGTTAGATAGTCCATTTATCGAGGAAGGCTACAGGTATTTTTTATTATTCTTTATTTTATTATGAAGTTTCCACGGGAGATACGCGGGTGCAGCTAGTTTAGTTAAATTTTCCGTTGACTACTTATCATCTTTTGTTATTCACATGTAAATGTCGCAGGGAAATGAGGATATCAGAGATTTCAAGAAATCTCTAGGGATATCACGAAATCCCGGTGGATGTCGAATATTCTTATTTATTACGTTTTCTTACTAAAAGTATTTAGTGCACCAATTTATTGTCAGTGACATGTCGTTTCACTAAACTAAAACTATTAAAAGGTCGGTTCGTTATATGACCACAGTTCTAACCCCTAACCTAACCGATTATGTTGATTTGTTATGATTATTAGACGAATAAATATTATGACTTTAAAATTTTTGCAAATCCAACTTATGCCAAAACATATTAGACTAAATGATTGATATGCTAACCTTTGCATTATGCCAAAGTATTATTATGCAAATAGTATATAAATATCTAGTATATATTATGCGAAAACTTTATGCCATACTATATTATGCCAAGTAAAAAGTAGGTGAAAAAAAGGGATCCCCTTTATTTCACTAGATTTAGTTTAGTGAAATGACATATCCGTTACTTTATATTACTATTTTGTCATATCACTAGATACTTTTAGTAACAAGACGTAATAAACAAGAATATTCGACATCTACCGGGATTTCGTGATACCCCTAGGGATTTCGTGAAATCCCTGATATCCTCATTTCCCTGCGACATATAATATATTATTATATATTGTCCTTATTTTCTATGTGTCAAAATTTGTATTGTAATTAAACATTATCAGGAGCGGTATATACGACGATATATTTTGCACCCCCTGGCCACTGAACCACGCTATGTTACTTGTGGGTTATACACCTGACTACTGGATCCTGCTGAACTGGTGGGGCAAAGATTGGGGAGAAAACGGTTATATTAGGTAAGACTCTAACTATATACGAGCAGGTCATAACTTACCGTAACAGGAAAAAATACATGTGAGTGATCGGAATCGGGTGTAATTGGTTAAGAAAGTTCGCTGGCAGCCTCAAGCAGCACGTTAGTTAATTAATAATTAGGCAAATAAAATGGTAGATACTTATTGCAATTTGACTTATTCCAAATTTTTAAACATTGCTCAGTATTGTTATTACACAAAAGACAATGTTATGTAAAATATTGCCAAAACGAGACCATATGGCTCGCACTATTGAAAAGTTATTAGATCCCATGGAGCCAAGCTTTCAACCCTACAAGCTAAGTATAACTTCAAAAACTTCAATTTTGTCAAAATATTTTGCTGGGATATTCTGTAGGTTGACCTAACATTCGACGTGTGGTCTTTGAGCGTATATACGACGCGAGTGCCGAGCTCACAAAGTGTCAGGGGGGGGGGGCGTCACCCGCTACCCTCACCGTCGTCCACATGTGACACATGATCGAAGAATACACATAATGTGGGGTCAGCCTAAGGAAGCGGGAATTCCCCAGTCAAGCAAGTCACTGAGCGTATTAATGCTATAGGTACCTACACAATCTTATATACAGACTGTATGAAAACATGCAACATTAATAATGCTTCAAGCAACGCTAAGTAAGATTATTTTCTTTTTTCACCGACTTCAAAAAGGGGAAGAGTACTCAATTCGACCTATTTTTATGTTATTACGTCACAGTGAGCTTCAGAAATAGGCAACTAACTATATAAATTCATCCTCTTGCAGGATCCGACGGGGTCTCAACAGATGTGGAGTGACGAATCTAGCGACATATGTTGAATTGTAAATTATACGAAAATAAAAGGTATACATAACATATAAGTAATTTTCTTTTCAGTTTAAAGATTTTTAATGTGTACAAAACACATTCAAAAACTTTAAACTTAAAATCGTACAAAATCTTGTAAAATTATGAATTTTTACCGACAAAATTGATAATAAGCCGATCAATATGACATTATATTCAAACTTTGGGGAACGTGAAATTAGCAATATAAGATTGTATAATGCGACCTTTTTTTTGTTCGGATGGAGCCACGAGGCTTTTACTACTTCAACGGGCATAAAGGCGAGCAGAGCTCCAGCCTTAATAATTATTTAAAAACTACAAACTACAAGAGGGCGACCCCTGTGGGGCTTGGACCTCGGCTCGGGGCGGTCGCTGGCGATGAGATTAAGGGATTATGACTTTTAGTATTTTAGGGGAGTTTTGTGCAACTGTCGCTCTACTTTACAGTTCGCGGGCCTCTCGGACTTCGGGTCTACGAGGGCATCGGATGGTTATTTGCAAAGGGTCAGGAGGACGGGGGGGGAATGATGTGACCAGTAACACAGAAACGTACAGAAAACTCCCTGAGGGATTAGACAAAACGCCACTACAGCATAGTGACCGCTAGCATAAAATCGATAAATATTGCTTATTAACATAGCTTCCAAAACACCACACGACGACCCACTGGAGCTGAGTCTAACATTGGTAAAACTGCGCTAGTGTAGCTATTTTAATTATTACAGACCGAATTATATGCAACATAAAAAGTTTGAGAAATGCTTGAAATATGCACGAAAATAAGTAGGCAGAATTTAAGCGAAATTAAATTATTAGTTTTAATTCAATTCAATCCTAAAAAAAAACCGGCCAAGTGCGAGTCGGACTCGCGCACGAAGGGTTCCGTTTCATTTACAAGTACGTACCTATTTTTGATATCAAGAATAAATAAAAAAGCGTATGTTTATGAAATGAAATGTTATTTTATATTTTTATATTCGAGTTGATTGAATGAAAGCTAAATTGCGGTTTACGATTTTTGACGTATTAAAAAAAAAGTACTTACAAGATCTCGTTCAAACCAATTTTCGGTGGAAGTTTGCATGGTAATGTACATCATATATTTTTTTTAGATTTATCATTCTCTTATTTTAGAAGTTACAGGGGGGGGACACACATTTTACCACTTTGGAAGTGTCTCTCGCGCAAACTATTCAGTTTAGAAAAAAATTACATTAGAAACCTCAACATCATTTTTGAAGACCCCACACGTATGGGTTCGATGAAAAATTTTTTTTTGAGTTTCTGTTCTATGTATAGGATACCCCAAAATTTATTGTTTTTTTTTTCTATTTTTGTGTGAAAATCTTAATGCGGTTCACAACATACATCTACTTGCCAAGTTTCAACATTATAGTTCTTATAGTTTTGGAAAAAAGTGGCTGTGACATACGGACGGACAGACAGACAGACAGACAGACGGACAGACAGACAGACATGACGAATCTATAAGGGTTTCGTTTTTTGCCATTTGGCTACGGAACCCTAAAAAGAAAAGTAAGTTTTATTTCAAAATTTCAAACATACGATAAGCAACTTATCCTTGAATAGGCCACCATATGTAACATTACATGACATTAAAATTATGTTAAACTTTTGTAAACGTAAGACACAAATATTATTATTAATATTTTATTTTATTTTAACCCTTTTATCACATTTCGGAATGCAGTCTGAAAAATATTGTAAATATACCAATAATATGCATGATAACTAGATCTTAGGTAAAATATGCTAGTACCGTTGCATATGCAAATGCATATAATCCAGTATTAATTATAACCTAGATTAGTTTGGTTATCCGCAAAGAAGCGCTTGATTCATTCAATTCACTTCCTTCTCTCTTAAAAGCAGTACCTTATTTACCATCATGTGCGCAATTTAACACTAAAATTAACTGCAACTCTGCAAAATAAGACTTAGCTGAGTAGCGTTCAGTCGAGTTAAAATCTTAATTAATTTATCCCAGTTTTCTCCGTTCACCCGCAATGGTTACGAGTATTTTGTAGCGTCCGTTTGAGTCGAACGTTTGGTACAATTTGAATAAAATTTATTATAATGAGACGAGAAATATATATATATAAGTAAAAAAGATGTAAGAAGGTAAAAAAGCGGCCGTAGCCCACTGGCTAGGGCGTCGGACTTGTGATCTTGAGGTCGCCGGTTCGAACCTACCCATTGCACTACCAACGTGAACCCACTCGTAGCACAAGCATTTTAGCTTAGCACGAGGGGTTGACAAGAATACTGATAGACTACAAAAACTTTGCTAGTAATCTTTTTAAAAGAGATGAGAAAGATATGAGAAGAAGGTAGATACGGTTCACACTATCAGATCACACATCTAAGCTATTCAGCACACTTGAACTTATGTGTAACTTGACACTCGTTTTTGTACACGTAAATTTTCATGCTGTGTTGTTTACTCTTACGTTTCATGTACAAACTCTCTAAAGACAAATTTGTCTTAACAAAACACGAGTACGACCTTTCTACCTCTTTTTTATTTTAAAATCATTGATAAGTAGGTACATATATGAAACACACTTTTATCAGGATCTCCATGGCCTAAAGGAATAAATCTCGACTTTTGTCTCGATGTTCATAGGTGTCATTCTTACGGCAAATAAGAAATCTGTGCACAAAACCCAAGATAACTCTCCAGTTTTGATTGGTTGAGGGGCTACCCTCCGTGTTTCAGCTCCGTACCGGATTTTATCATTATATCATCTATGACAATGCAATGTACCTACCAGGAAACAGGCAACAGTATGTGACCACCGGCCTGCCCGTGTTAACTGGCAACAACACCAATGGAGAGCTCATGTTCAGCTGTGGACGCGCCACTGATGATGAAAACAAGCGTTGGGATTAATATAGAACGGGTGTGCAAAATGTCAGAAGAAGATAACATTTAGGCCGTTCCTCGAGCGTGCGATCGCCTCAAACAAGCGGGACCAATAGCTTAACGTGTTTTCCGAGGCACGATGGATACTTAGTCCTTCAACCAACCAGACCTGGGAAGAAATCTTAGAATTTACACAAATTTTTCTTGCCCAGCGTGGGAATCGTACCCGCGACGACCGAGACTTAAAGAGATGCTTATACTGCAAGGCCACGGAGGTTATCAGAAGAACAAGATCCTTCCAAAGTATTCAGAAAATACAGTCAGTAACCGCTTCATCTCCTAACATGAGCCAGTTAACCTAATTGAGAGCAGTTCGGAATGTTCAGGGAGGACTTTGTGGTAGTCTACCCACATCATTACCTACTATCAGAGCTGGAATCAACATTATATTGGATTCCAGCTGTTGTTTTTTTTTGTTGCAGCGCCATCTAACAGTAGTGTGGAAAAGAATCATGAAGTAGACGGTCCTTTTACGGGTAATATAGTCCTATTATTAAAATATTTTTCTTTTTTATCAAATGCTAATGCTTTAGGTATTACTACTACAGCGGGGTATGGAAATAATGAAATAATGAATTTATTCAGCACATAGGTATTTACATACCCCGCCGCCTTCCGCTCTAGGCTCGGCCTCGGGGAGAAGGGGACATGGGCCCCCTGTCTTCGAGGCTGAATCATGAGGAGTAGGGACGCCTCTACACTCCGGGCGTCCCTATAATTGGGCAAATGGGCCACTGTAAGTGTGGCCCTGGAGATCCCGCGGTACCATATTGGCCGCGGGTGCCGTCGGGGGGCCGGATTGCTCATGCGTACCAGGCCCCCGCCAACGGCGGATCGAAGGAGTGTCCGGGAGGTTTTACTGGTGTAGGGTCCCCTCCTCGTGGTATGAGTTTGGCATACCACGCTATGGAGAGGGCCAGTCCCACATATCCCACCGCCAGCGCGCGAATACGCTGCAGCGGCGGTGATAATGCGTCAATACATTTCGCCACGGACAACAAAAAAAAAAAGGGATTTACATACACTTGTACTTGTCAGAATCACAATGTTACACAATTATTCTTATTCTATGAATTAAACCGGTAGCAAATTGTAGGATATTACAGACAAAGTAGTCCGTCCGTCAGCTGGTCATTAATTCCTCATAATAAGTTTAAGTTCATATTAATTATTATACATTTTAATGGATCAATATAGGAAAATTTGGTAAATACATACAATTAAGTGGCACACACCTGGGGGCACCCTTAAGGGGTTAGGACCACGACCCAGTGGTACCACTAATATATAAGTCAGATTTATGAACATAAGAGGAAGTGATCGGCCTACAGGCGCTGGATCACAGGGCAGGGACCAGGGCCACCTAGGTGGACGACTCGGAGAAGAAAGAAAGAAACTCCGGGCTTTTTCTTTTTCGTCATCTTTTGTATCACAGTTTATGTTTTGTTTTTTAATTACTTTTGTTTACAATATTTTATTTAATATTCATTTGAAATAACTTTATGTGCGCTAATGCACGCTCTAGACGTTTTCACAAATATACTTAAATACTGATTAAAAATCCTCAAGCAGAAATATCAGAGCAGCAACCTCTTGCACTTTGAAAACGGAGGGAGCATCTACGCACATTTCCAAGGAACTAGCTACATGAGAAGATTACCGCCGTGAAGGTCACAATAATGTACTACTACCTCAAACATATCCACCAGTCACCACAAGCAGCACCCGTTCACGAGTATAACGTGTGAGCACACAGCCATCGCCTCCCTCGCCATATTAGAGGGAAGGAAGCGACCCGACTCACATCGCCACCGCAAGCAATGACAAACAATGGGAGCATGACGAGTACACTGATAGTAGTTATGAGGAATCGCATTTAAAAAGAAACAGTTAAACTCAGCATAGCTTGTTCCGAAATACATCAGTGTATAGGTGTATACAATACCAAATTTGATAAATGACAATGGACTGGACTAACATATCATCGCTATCGAGCGGGGGTCAGGAATTGCTATTGCATGACATATCCGTGGTGTCAACGTCTTTCAGGCTTAGAAGTCGTGGATTAGATCCCAACATTAGCATAGTCTAAAATTTATTTCTGAGTCTGGTTGGTTGAGGGTCTATCCTCCGTGCCTCCGAAAGCATGTTAATTTGTCACAACTATATATCAGGTAACGGGCAGCAACATTTCCGTTGTGTATATTATTATTATAATACTGCGGTCTGCTGCATGCTAAGCGCCGTGACTATAGCAAAAATCCTTCCTCGAGAAGCCCAGGTTTAGCAGTGGACGCTATACGGGCTGATGATGATTTTGCTGATGAGATCCTGCGCATATATAACAGTAAGTAGGTACCTACTACTTGTATATTAACATAGTGAATGCGGAAATATTTGACTTAACTGATGTAGTGTGGTGTGACGCATATTTATTATTGTTATCCCGCTTATCTTTTTTTTATCACTCTAGCACTGTTATGTTACAATGTATATATATAAATCTACTGTACTTGTGTATGTCACTTAACTCCTCCTAAACGGCTGGACCGATTTGAATGTTTTTTTTGTATTGGTTTGGGTGGCGCCCTAGATGGACAACGTCTGTAGTCTGTTTGTGTTTTTGTTTTTTCAAAATTACAAATTTTTAATAGATGCGTATAACATTTATACGCATCTATTAAAAAATTGTACTATGTATACAAAGTACAAATTTTTAATAGTATACAGGATACTAATAAGAAAAACAAAATGTAAGTCTATTGGTTCCGGTTAATCTCAGTAACGGCTGGACCGATTTCGATGGGACTTTCTATGTCAGATAGCTTATAAAATCCTTAGTACGTGGTGGGCAACAGCGAGTAGGTATTTAATCAATTAAAATTATCTGTTTAGGTACTTAAATGAATTAACTAACTATGAGGAAATAATTGCTTTTTAATTGGCAGCTAGCTGGTCCGCCCATGGATATGGATGCCCATGGATTTGACAAAAAATATTTTCCGAAACAAAGAGTTCTTGTTAATGTTCTCTTTATTACTGAATCAAGCAAAAACTATTTATTTAACATATTTGGATGAATTTGGCACAATAAAACTTTACGATATGTTGGGGCCAAGCGGCAACGTGTTTCGTTGCCGCTTGGCCCCAACATATCGTCTTTCTAATTTCTAATCTCGATTTTCCAGTATTAAAATACAGAAAAAAATAACACCTATTATTAAATTACATAAAATATTCCTAATAAGATCTAATAGGATTCTCATTTCTTTGTAATAAAAAATAAAAGCAACTAAAATAAACTGAATTTTCCACTTGGTGGACTCCGAATTTATAAAACTGCGTCCACTATCGTTGCTTTGTGGTGTTATCTATACTAATATTATAAAGACGCAAGATTTTATTGTTTGTTTCTTTGTTTGAATTGAAAAGGCTCCGAAACTACTTGACGGATTTGAAAAATTCTTAGGCTATATTTAAATATGAAGTTCCCACGGGAACGGGAAAATGTGGGTGAAACCGCGCGCGGGGACCTAATTTGTTATAAAAACACAAAGCAACGATAGTGGACGCAGTAAACTACTTAGTTTATACAAGACTATGTGTACTTGACTTCTTTCATTCACATTTTGATTTCTTTAAACATCATCACATTCTACTTTTGATTCGTCGTTTCACGCCTTAAATCTCTTATATTTTATATTTTAAATATTTTTAAATCATTCCTAAGTATTATAAATAAATTTCTCATAACGCCATCTACAGTTACCTCATAAAAACCCTCAGGAAAACTATCAACGCCATCAAGAACCTACAAAACCGACCCATATCACGCTATGCAAGTTCGTAAATCAATTTGAACATATTTATAAGTTCTGGGCTCTATCTAACACACTGGTCGCCCCTACGGCACCTCCGCAAGGGCTGGACTTCGCTATCAGTGCAACCATGGATTAACCAAAGGGCCCTCGGGCCGCACCCAAGGCCCCACCCGTTGTCACAGGTAGCGATGGACCGCCACTGAAAATACCACAAGGCCTATACAGTCACCTGGAACTCACTAGATTCTCCGCGGAAGACCTCACGACGAACAAATTTTCCGTGGTTTTTTGTATAGTTAGTCGAGAGTTCTTAATTACCCTATTAAGAACCGTTCCTCAACAAACTAATACGATAATCGAATCAAATTAGCTTATTACAATCAAATATCTCATCTACTAATTTATTTCCTATATTTTTGGAAGTTAACAAAAATTGTGCCTACGTAGATTACTTATTTTGGTTCGGTACTTTACAAAATAGTTACATTAATCAACATACCTACCTACAATCGCAATATTATGCATACCTATATGTCTTGGATAGTACCAATATGAAAATTAACCAATTGCAGGAAATCGCAACAATAATTAATTCCGCCTTCATCTAATCTTCAAGGTAATATCATCCAGCAAGCGAATGTAAGAATGTAAAAAATAACAAAAAGTATTATTAAACAAATAATGCCTCGACCGTGACAGGACTCGAACCTGCAATCTTCGGATCCGAAGTCCGACGCCTTATCCATTAGGCCACACGGTCTATGTGTAATGTGGCGAAATAGGTCACATACTCCCGTAATAAAAGCCTCTATGTCCACCTGTGACGTCATGATGTTGCGTCATATATCACATTATTTTATTTAACATGAAAAAAGGCTTTTACTGCTAATATTTTTTTTATTCGAACCTTATCCATATTATAAAAAATATTTAGAATTCATATTTTTGTAAATATGTATAATGCTTTGTAGCCGCGTGTTTTCGCTACTTTATTTTAATACTATGAATTTGGAATAAATTGAAACAAAAGTTTTAGATGTGTCTTGCAGAACGTTTTAATTGCGAATACGTTAGTAATATAACAAAATCAGTTTATTTGAATATATGAGAACGAATGAATACAATACTAAATGTTATTGGCTCGCGTGGTTATCACATCATTTTACTGGGCTCCTATTGGTCGTGAATGATGGGAACTATTTCTAAATACGGGTATATTAATTAATATGATCTATAGTCCTCAACATGCCCGGGGCCTTGAAAGCACCGCTTTTAATCTTGTGCAGCTTCTATAAGAGGGCAAATCTTGGTGTATGCTCGTCTAATAATGCCCGATGATGTTTGAATATCCGCCACTCTGGAGACGCCATCCTTCCCTGGTATCGTTGTAACAACTCGACCCAATTTCCATCTCAGCGGTGGGAGGTTGCTATCCTTGATTAGAACCACTGTATCGGGTTTCAGGATGCCTGTATGTTGCTTCCATTTGGTTCTGGTTTGTAATTCCGATATATATTCGCTAGCCCAGCGTGACCAAAATTGTTGCCGGAGCTGTTCCACTTTCTTGTAGCGAGACAGACGATGCATAGGAATGCCACAAAGATCCTCGTCATAGATAGGAGCGGTGAGAGGGCGACCAATCAAAAAATGTCCTGGACTAAGTGGACAGTAATCGTTTGGGTCAGAGGACAGCGGTGTCAATGGTCGTGAATTCAAGATGGCTTCGACTTGAGACAGTAAGGTAGTGAATTCCTCAAAAGTGAGGTGAACGTTGCCAATTACCCTGCGTAAGTGGTACTTACAAGATTTGACCCCACTTTCCCACAAGCCACCAAAATGCGGAGAGTATGGAGGAATAAATGAGAAGCTTATGTTTTGTTGTAATGCATAATCACGAATATCCTTACTGCACACTGACAAAAACTGAGCAAAATCATTTTTTACACCGACAAAATTACGACCGTTATCTGAATATATTATAGTTGGTTTCCCTCGTCGTGAAATAAAACGCTTGAGCGCGAGCAAATATGCGTCAGATGAGAGGTCACTAACTAATTCTAAGTGAATGGCGCGTGTAAGAAAACAAATGAATAAACACACGTATGATTTTATTAATTTGCAACCCCTACCTTTACGATTTAGAATGAAAACTGGGCCAAAGTAATCTACACCTACCTTTTCGAAACAGAAACTAGCAGTTATTCTTTCTTTAGGTAAATCTCCCATAATTGGGTTTAAAGTCTTACCTTTAATGCGCTTACAAATAATACACTCATGAGTCACCTTTCGAGCTAAATTTCTACCTGCTACCGGCCACCACTCATTACGTAATCTGTATAATAATGCTTGAGGTCCAGCATGGAGTGATAAACGGTGCTCATTACGAAATAATAAATTTGTAAATATGTGTTTCGATGATAACACTATTGGGTATTTCTTATTAAAATTAAAATCAGGTGAAGCCGTAAGTCTACCACCTACGCGAATCAATTTGTTATTTTTATCAAAAAATGGATTTAAATTTAATAGATTATCCTTTGGCGATAGAGATTTATCTTGACGAAGTAAATTATATTGATTATAAAAAGATTCCATTTGCGAAAGACTAGCAAGTTTTAACGTAGTCTGACGTAACTCAACAACAGTGATATCGCCTTTAATCCATTTTGTTTTATTACGCACTCTGCAATTATACAAAAATCGAAACACATATGCACCTACGCGACTCATGAAAGAAAACTTAGAAAATCTCTTAAAGGGAAAGAATGATTCAAATACGAAATTATTTTTTATTAGGAGTGAATTAGATTTAAGTTCAGGTAAAATTAAATTATCATTTGTGTTTAATAAATTGTGTGAATAAATATAATTATTTAAGTTTAAATCCTGTAAAAATTCAGGTCCCTCCCACCATAAACTCGATGATGAAAGGTGTTCGATACTAAGACCACGCGATATTAAATCAGCAGGATTGTCCTTGCTCCTAACATGACACCATGTATATTGACTCGTTAATTCATGTATTTCAGCAACTCTGTTTTGTACGAATGTTTTAAGTAAACTAGGTGGCATACGCAACCAACCTAGTACTATAGTTGAGTCGGTCCAAAACACTACGTCATCAAATTTAATAGTAAGAGAACTGTTAATCTTGTCATAAAGCCTAGCACTTAATAAAGCACCACAAAGTTCTAATCTAGGTATACTGACAGGTTTCAAGGGTGCGACCTTTCCTTTGGAAATTAACAATCTCACAATAACTTGATCACCACACACAGTACGTACGTAAGCGAAAGAACCAAATGCCATTTGGCTGGCGTCTGAATAAATATGCAGTTCGATTCGCATTGAGTTACATTGAGACATGTATCGAGGTACTTTAATTACAGGAAGATAACCTAAACTATTAAGAAATTGTTTCCATGCGTGTGTAATATCAGCAGGAAGTGGTTCATCCCACGACACTCTTAATAACCAAAGTTTCTGCAATAAAATTTTACCAATTATGACAAATGCACTTAGCAATCCCAAGGGATCGTAAATTTGTGAAACTATTGATAAAATTGTGCGTTTAGTGATAGGATGCATATTAGGTTTAATTTGAGTATTAAAATGAAATTCGTCACTTATGTTATTCCATCCTAAGCCAAGGGTTTTACATTGCGCGTTATTACCTAGGTTTAAACGGCGGAAAGTGTCATTTAAATGTGTATACTCACTATCGACATCAAAATTAAACTTCCACTTACTCAATGGAAAACAACCTGAATTTAATACATCGACGGTTTTTTTACATAGACTTAATAATTGCGTCTTGTCATGACACGATGTCAAAAGGTCATCAACGTAAAAGTCATCACGTATGAGCCTTTCAACCTGAGGGTCACCACATTCGGCCGCTAATTGCTTCAAACACCTTACACTTAAATAAGGCGCTGAGGCTGTGCCATATGTCACAGTGTTAAGTCTGTAAATATCGAGTGGTTTACTAGGATCATCACGCCAGAGGATTAATTGTAAATCTCGTTGTGAGGGATCTACAGTTACTTGTCTGTACATTTTTTCACAATCAGCAACTGCTGTGTATTTAAATTGCCTAAATCTTATTAAAATACCTAACATATCACCCTGTATAGGCGGTCCTACTAGTTGAATATCGTTAAACGATTTGCTATTACTCGTAGCAGCACTGGCGTCGAAGACCACACGAAGTTTAGTGGAAGTACGGTCCTCCCGAAACACACCATGATGCGGCATGAAGTAGTGTGGCTTAGCGTAATTATCAACCTTAGTCATATGACCTAGATTAATATATTCGTGTATAAAGTCGATATACAATTGTTTGTAATCGTTTGATGCGCGTAATAATCGCTTTTCTAAAGAAAAGAACCTACGTTCAGCTTGGGACAATGACTCACCCAACGTATCAGCTGGTTCCTTTAACGGTATGCGAACACAATACCTACCGTCTTTATCGCGCGTAGTTGTAGTAGTAAAAGAATGTTCACATGCCTGTTCGTCAGTCGTATACGTATACCGAGACTTAGGTAGTTCCTCTAACTCCCAGAACTGACGTAGTTGCGTATCTATATTTACATCTGTGGATGTAGATTGAGACAAGTTACAATGAACTCGATCTCTATTGTGCGTAATATATATTGGCCCTGAAATCAGCCAACCAAGTTGTGTATTTTGTAAATATGGACCGGTCGGTAAACGCATCTTGCCATCAAGTAGCAAGTCCCAAAACCGGTCAGCACCTATCAAAATATCTATATTTTGTGGGCCTAAATAATGTGTGTTTGCCAACTGTACATGTTCAGGAATCCTAAACTTAGCGCTTTGTACAGCTGGTAGTGTAGAAGTAATTTCTTTTAAAACGAAACACTGAATGGGCGTCGAGTAAGAACTAATGTGTGATTTTACAATAATATTACATGTTTGTGTAGCATGTGATATTACATTTCCTACTCCCCGTATTTCGTGAGTGGACTGTATAAGAGGAATGTCTAAACGTTTGCAAAATGACTGCGAAACAAACGAGCTTTGACTACCACTATCGAGTAATGCGCATGCCGTATGATAAATATTATTCTTATCTGGTACCTCGACTAACGCAGTAGATAGTAAAACAGGTTGCACATCAATGCATTTTTTATATGTGTGCGTATCTGTATGAATATTATTAAATGAATGGTAAGGGAATTGTTTGTCACTGCGATCGCTGTCGAATGAGGTTGCGGGGGGCGCGGGCGGTAAGAGGAACTCTGATGTGCACGGTGCATTCGGCTCAGTCACCGCCGTCGCCGCTGGGCAACTATTAGTAGTATGATTAATATTAATGGGATGAAGCAGTGAATTATGTTTTTTAGTGCATTGTTTACAAGGGCCGAATAAACAGTTTTCTAACGTGTGTCCGGAGCGCAGGCAGTTTTCGCATAGATTGTGGTCGTTAACAATTTTGCGTTTAGTGTTTAAATCCATATTAATAAATTTAAAACATGTGTAAATTGGATGTTTACCTTTGCATACGACACACAATCTATGTGGTTGCCGACCCGCGGCTGACGGCTTATTAGAAGAAACATGACATTGTGATACGTGGTGTTTACTTGGATTTAGTTTTTTAACATCTATGTTTTGACGATCTTTAATGTGCGACAACTGTGACAACGCTAACGTTTCTAATAGATCGGCGCGGTCTTTAAGGAACCCTAACAAATCGTCTATCCGTAACTTTAATTTAGGATTATCGTGTAATAAAACTGCGCCTTTGTGTTGCTCCCACTCCCGTTCGGTGGTTTTATCTAATTTTGACACAACCAAATAGATAATTAATGTATCCCAGTGATCGACAGACTCGTCAAGGTTCTTTAAAGATCGTAAATTGTTAATAATAGTATCTATCAGCTTCCTAATCATTGAGGATGACTCTTTAGGTAAAGATTGGATAGTGAACAACGCCTTCACATGACTTTGAACTAATAATCGCGTATTATCATACCTATTTAATAATAATTCCCATGCAACAGAGTAATTTTTTGCGGATATTTCTAACGAATTAATGACTAACTCAGCACTACCTTTAAGAGAAGATTTTAAATAATGAAATTTCTGTATATCACTAATTTGCGTAGAATTGTGAACTAAAGAACTGTAGGTATCCCTGTACTCTAGCCAGTGTTCATATAAACCATCGAAAGTAGGTAATGCGATAGTGGGCAGTTTAACAAGGGCATTTTTCATTGAATGATTGCAGGCTTTAGAACAACTAGTAACCTCTTCATTGTCGCTTAGAATAGACTCGGCGTGTGCCAAGGTGCTGTAATAAGCATCCTCAAATAGTTGGCGTTGGTCTAACTGTTCTTCTATGCCAGTATCGGGAACGATTTCCTCGATTTTCGACTGAATATCGTTAAACTCAGATAGCAAAGTACTAGCACCTTGAATACGTAATTTTAGGTCTATTTTAAGTTGGTTAGGTATTGTAGTAACGTCTATAGATTTAAAGTAGTTCGTAATTTTTGTCAATCTACCCTTAACTATGCCACGTTTCCTGACTAAATCACGTATGACTTGCTCAGTCTTTGTATCAGTATATTTATAAGGAGATTTATCGCGGGGCTTCGTGTTATCACTGTCTCTCATCAATGGCATTGTGGTAGCTTATGAAAAAAGAGGTACTTACAGTTTTACGTGCGTGTATGACTGGCACAAGCTGCAGGTGCGAATCACCGAACAGCCGCAGGAATGAAGGTCTGCGCAATCGGCAACGCTCACCACGCTAACTGGAATAGATTAAGGGACGGTATTAAGCCAATGATCACGATAGGTCTTGATAATTGAAACTTGAAGACGCACCGTGTTGAACTCGTTTCTCGTGGTGTCCTTTCTCTTGGTATGCTTTCTCGTGGTGTCCAGATCGGGATTGTAGTACTCCTTGATGTCGCCTTACTGGTTATTTAGCCGATGAAGTGCGTTGTATGATGCGTGCAGTGACGATGCGAATATTCGTAGTACTCGTAGATATTCCAAAGGTCGCTTCAATATCCGGCTCGAAGGACCAGAAACTATGTAGCCGCGTGTTTTCGCTACTTTATTTTAATACTATGAATTTGGAATAAATTGAAACAAAAGTTTTAGATGTGTCTTGCAGAACGTTTTAATTGCGAATACGTTAGTAATATAACAAAATCAGTTTATTTGAATATATGAGAACGAATGAATACAATACTAAATGTTATTGGCTCGCGTGGTTATCACATCATTTTACTGGGCTCCTATTGGTCGTGAATGATGGGAACTATTTCTAAATTTACGGGTATATTAATTAATATGATCTATAGTCCTCAACAGCTTTTATAGGGCAATGTATATATATGTTGGCCTAAGTCAAAATCAAATTGTGTAAAAAAGCCAATTACACAATCTAACTATTATACAGGGTGTCCCAAAAGGTTACGTAGCTAGGAAGAGGGGTGATAGGGGTGGTCACAAGGGTCACTAGAAAAATAAAAAATAAATCCGCTCTGGGTATTTTAAAAAAAATGGCATTTTTTTAAAAACTTAAAATTTTACACCTTGTTATTTTTGATGTTGATGTTGATGACCTTGTTGTTATTGAAGATTACATAACAGCATTTTTTTTAAATACAGCCATATTTGTAGGTACAGTTAGCACAAGGTGTAAAATTTTTAGTCTTTTAAAAAATGCCATTTATTTTTTTAAACACCCAGAGGGAATTTTTTATATTTTTCTGGTGACCCTTGTGACCATCCCTATCACCCCCCTTCCCAGCTACGTAATCTTTTGGGACACCCTGTATAAACAGCACTTGTGACTTGATTTGATAAAATACTGCTAAACTTATTGTAATATCCAAGAAATTAAAAAAAAGGATTCCTATGAGGTGTTTACCAGTTCTTCTCTAAATTACCACATCCAGAACTGGTGGTAGGAAAAAAAACAAAGAGGACGAATCGTAATAACGTTATTTAAAACAAAACAAAGTTTTTATATATTTAAACTAGTTAAATAACTAAAAACTGATTTTAAGTCACAATTAAAATGCTAAGGGAAAATGAACGTGCGTTTCAATGAGATCATGAATATATTATTTTAACGTAGGTAATTCATTTTCAACTTCAATATAATGTCTGTTTTAAATCCCAAGCTTTCAGGCTTTTTTTTCTACACACAAAGTGAGCCAGGAGAGTCCGCGGCACCATTATAAGCCGTGGGCGGCGATACCTGGTGGCCCCCACACTCATGGCGGAAGGAGGAGTACCCGTGGGGATTTAGTGGTGTACGGTCCTCTCCTCGTAGTATGAGTAGCATATTACGGTATGGAAAGGGCGAGTCCCACATATCCCACCGTCAGCGCGGGAACGCCGCAATGGCGGTAGGAATGCGTAAAAGTATTACCCTTCGGAGACTAAAAAAAGAAGGCTTATTCATATTATTACTTACAATCTATTGTAAGAATTAGATAGTTCTACCTGCTTCGATCATAGCTAATAAGTAAACGTTATTACAAAACAGCAGTTCAAATCCGAATATTCCAATAAACTCTTATTGCATAAAAAAACACTTTACTTTTCTAATCCAAACAGTCCAGGCTTTTCCAATAATATTTCAGGCACGTTCGTGGACATTCGGTCAAACGTGTTGCCTATTAAAATAGTTAGGTAGGTACCTAGTTTTTTACCGCACTATGTTACCTACCAAACTGACATTTTTTGTTCACACGTAGATAGTATCTACGTGTGAACAAAAAATGACAGTTTGTAACAGATGTTTTTTATAAAATATTGAGTTACTCAAGAATGTGCCTAAAGGGGGCAGGAGCTTCTTCGCCTGGAGCTCTGAGTTCCTAGGCCTATTATCGTTTTTTCAATTATTCCACGTTAAGTAGACCACAATGAAGATATAGGGGTTCAAAAATGGCCTGACTTGCTTCGAGAAGCCTTTTTATTTCGCCCTGCACCTTTTTTTTCTTACTCGAATTGTGGGGGCACTGCCGTACCCCCAGATAAGTAAGTATACGTGACTATACACTGCCATGTCCTATTTTATTAAGTGACCTTACTCACGCACTGTAACACTGCTCACTCACGCACTGGGTTGCTTAGTTTTTTGTTGTTAAGGCTGGAGCTCAGCTCTCCTTTATGCCCGGTGAAGTAACAAAATCCTCGTGGCTAAAATTACATATTAATCAATAATGTAATTTGGCTATGGTATTCTGTATTCTCATAGAGCGTAGGTACTAACGCTATAATATGTATATAATATAATAATAATAAAAATCTTTATTTTGCAATAATTTTACAAAGGTACATTTCTTGTGGACCCTCACTAGGCAAGCCTGTGTCGTGGCATCCAGACTAACATTTCCAGATTGTTTATATTTACTATTTTTAAAAACTAGATATATAGTAAGATATACAGTTTACACAAATACACTACGGTCTAATTTTTTAAATATCAATTAACATTACAGTTACCCAATGCATTAGCGTAGGCATAACACATAGGGCACCTCGAGCAGCATATATACCAGAACTTGCTTCTCGCGTGCGGATTCAACCGCGTAGCTCCCGTTCGAGTGGGATATATATAATCATAATTGTATAGGTATATATGTAACACAAGGATAATGAAGCATTCTAATGGTGAAAGAGTTTATTTCTTTCCTCTTTATAATAAAAGTAAAGATAACTTTTAGTACGAATTTAAGTATGAGTTAAACAAGTATTTCCTCGGTTGATCGGCGCCGCTGGTGACAAGAGGGCTGGCTCATTTCTCGCACAGAGAATAGCTTTTGCTATTCAACGTGGAAATGCAGCCAGTGATCTTGGCACCATGCCTCATGGACACCCACTTTTGTTAGATTTTTAAGTTTTTAGTTTTAGTTAGTTTTATTATTGTTTTTTAAGTTTTTAAATAAATAAAATAAAGTATGAGTTTACTTGGAAATATCACACCACGAGAAGAGGCTGTACCCATAAAAACACCACGGATGCTTTTTTGGACATCAGCAATGGGAGTACCAGGAATTAAAAAAACATGACATCCAATGTCAGTTTATAGGTAGTTAGAAATCCCCATTAACAATCAAGTCTGAATCGTTCTTTTTTTTTTGTAAAAAAAATCACATTTACTTTAAGTACCTATGATAGATGTTTTTTTCTGTGTGGATTATTTTGAGTATTTAAAACGAATCAATTAACGTCCAAAACTCAAACGGCTACAGTTTCAATAAAAACGACCATTTTAATGAAAACAAAAAAGATCCTAACATTCAATTTGAGCCCAGTTTCATTGCATTTCAATGCAAATTCAAAAAAAACTCCATCGGTCTAAAACAATTTCTTTTTATGGACAACGCTGGATAGGTTCAATTTTTTTTCGGACGGATATATGTAGTTAGCCTAGAGGCTTTTGATATTTCACTGGGCATAAAGGCGAGCAGAGCTCCAGGCTTAATAAATTGTTTAAAAACTACAATCCAAGTAACCTGCACAAGAAAGAAGGCGCAAGGGATTCGGACCTCGGAGAAAGGAAAAAAGAAAGTCACCCTCTGTACGAGGAATACGCATCGAAAGATTCATTTAATTTTGATTGTAATCGAAGTACTTAATAAGTCAGTTTGCGTATTAAACTTTGTAAGAATGACACTACAAATGTCATCGGTGCAGTGTCTTATACAAATTACAATATTGAGTTGCTACATTTACGGTGCTATGGTGTTAAGTCAGCGCGGTATCTAATTGATTTAAATCATTTATGTAAGACAAAAGCTATCATCATCATCATTCATTATTTCAGCGGTCGAACGTCCACTGATGGACATAGGCCTCCCTCACAAATCTCCATTATTGCGGTACTAAGCGGCCTGCATCCACCATGAACATTTAACCAGATCATCCGTCCATCTAGTTGGTGGTCGTCCTACGCTACGCTTGCCGATGCGCTGTCTCTATTCAGCGACAAAATCTATTCCTGGAAGTCAATATTGCAACTTGGCATTATACAATAATAATGAATCAATTGCCCTGCTATTATATTTAATTTTAGTCTGTTTAAGACAGGGCCGGATTTAGAAGTTCGGAGGCCCCGGGGCAACAAAGGAGAAGAGGCCCCCTTGCCACAAATTAGTTTATCTCTAAATGTGTAGAAAAATTTAAGTATGTACCTACTTTTCAGTACGATTTGAATTCCGATATTTTACTGATTGTCTAATTTAAGTGAACAAGTATAGATGAATAACCGGTATGACAATATTTATGAACTATTACATTAATCATAATTCTACAAAGAACTGTATGCAAAGGTACTACACCGAAAAAATAAATAAAAGAGAAGTTGTAGACTTTACTCGTCAGAATTTGAAAGATTTTAAATCTCTATTGTGGGGGCCCCTCTATTGTGGAGGCCCCGGGGCAGTTGCCCTGGATGCCCTCCCTTAAATCCGGTCTTGGTTTAAGAGCATTCCTATGTCGCAATATTTAGATCATGCCAATATTAACGACTAAGGCAGTGCGACGCGACGTCTGTTTAAATTTTTAATCAGTTATTATTTTACTCTGTTCTAAAATACAATACGTAGGCTTTGTTTAGTTTCTTATTTGATAAGTGTTTACCTATCAGTGCCTAATCGCTAAATTTTTGACCCGAACTTATTTTCAAAAACCATCATTTTCATCTTTTAACCAGGTTTTCATCTTTGTAATACCTACAACAATGTCCCGTTAAGTTTGAATGACGGGCGGGTATTTAAACTAACCACGTTTATTCTAACCAAATTTGTTTTTAAATAATCCATTATATGAGAAAGTGTTTTTATAAACAGATTATTAATCCTAATAAATATAAACATTACATACATATACATTCTTATAAATATGATATAGTTATTCAACAAAAGTATTTAATTTTATAACGAAATTACCCTTTAAATAATTTCAATGAATATTTTAGGAGATATCGCAATTTTAAAATAGAACCTACTACCTAGCAGTAGTTACTATTAGCTAACGTATTAAAATAGGTTAACAAACAAACAAACCCAAAACAGCTCCTTAGCGTACGTATTATTTTACGATATAAAATAACTTAATAATATTGAATATCATACTACTATTCTCCACAGAAAGTGCACCTACCATGTTTTTCTCTGCATCACCCAATGGTTGACTGGTAGAAAATGCCTTTGGCATTAAGTTCGCCACCGTACAACTTTGTGCAAGAAGTTTTAAATAAATAAATAATTTAAAAAGGAAAACGCGGGGGTAAAGTTAGTGTTAATCCAAAGTAACAATTCCATGCGGACGGATTCGCGGGCGCAAACTAATAAATAATAATATTATAATTATTGTGACAAATAAAATCTGTTCGTCCATGATCGATGTCTATGGTTTAATGTCAAACTAACTGTCAAAACAAAATTAGCAGATTTATTACAATGATTAATTATTTTTCAAAATGAAATTTCAGTTGATTAATGTGCCAAATAAAGTGGCTGATTGATATTTCACAAGTTTAACGGGCAGAGATAAATGAAAATAGGAAATAATAAATTGGTATAAATAGGGAGACAACCTCCGTAGCGTAGTGGTATAAGTGTCGCTTTGAGTCTGAAGTTGTGATTTCGATCGTCACACCGGACAACAAATCTTTTTGTAAATTCTAAGATTTATTTCTGGGTCTGGTGGGTTGAGGGATAGCCCTCCGTGCCTCGGAACGCACGTTAAGCCGTTGATACCGATTGTTATAAAATCGTCTATAACTAGCTAATACCAGAGAACGGGCAGCATCGTTTCCCTGTGTATTACGACATAATACTGCGGTCACAAAACCGCCTGCCAAGCGTGGTGACTTTGAAACCACTTCGAAACAAAAACCCTCCCACGGAATGAGGCCCATGTTCTGCAGTGGACGTTATACGGAATGATGATAATGTTAAGTGGGTTGTGCCACTCTCCCTATCTTAAGCCAAGCCTTAAGATGTGAAATTAGGCACGATCGAACAAAACGTGGTGATCACGAACAAATAGTGTTTCCACGAATATTTACTTCCACGGTTTAGTCTTCCACACCCCCTCCTAGCCCTCCCGACCTTTAGTTTGGAAAGAACCGCCCGCCAGTGACCGCTCTGAGCTGAGGTGCAAGTCCCACAAAGGACGCCCTCTTGCGTAGGTTGCTTAGTTTGTAGTTCTTAAACAATTTAATGAGGCTGGAGCTCTGCTCGCCTTAATCCCCGGTGAAGTAGCAAAAGCCTTCTGGCTAACTACATAATGTCCGTCCGAAAAAATAGTAGGTATGGAGTTTGCAACCACCTACACGATGCAATGCGAAATGCCCATGATATTTATCAACGTTACCGAAGAAAAAAAGTTAAAAGAAAAAAAAACAAAGCAATTTTCCAAAAATAGATAGATTAAAATACCTACGCATCACGAATAGGTTCTATTGACGGCTATACATTTTAATTCGTCTGTGATGTTTGCTTGTCCATGTCTTCCTTTTATAATCTGGATTTTTATCCCGAAAACTAACATTGGAACTGGAAAGAAACTATATTGAAGGTCTCGTCCTTTCGTCCATATCGATTTCCCACTGAACAGTTATACAAAGAGAGTCAAGTCCTCACAGTGCGCCAACTTTTCATACTTCACACTATATTAAAACTAGTTTATGATCCGTTACTGTCCAGTGGGAAAAGACGGTATAACCTAGTGCAACGTCTTCACCTTCGTCAAAAAACTAATTTTGCTAAATGCTTCTTGGTCATTTAGGTGGCCATCTTTATAACAAAATACACAAATTGTTAAATATTTTTAATCTCACACAATATAAATGTAAATGTATTAGAGCTATTTTACTACGCTGTCGGCGCTATAATACATAATCTTAAAAATAAAAATGTTAAAGTGTGGGATCCTGGTGTCCTGAAACACAGGCCTAGAGCCTAGCTTAGTCACCAGTCTCCTATAATATATATGTACTTACCAGAATTATGTATACCTATTATATAAACTGTATGTTAATATCTGTATATTGTAGTGAGAAAATAAATGATTTATTATTATTATGTTGGTACATTTTACTGCCAATTATTATTATTTTACGCGGGCGAAGTTGCGAGCAGCGGGTAGAGGTTAATTTTATGACTGTCGGAAGCGATCGCTATAATAATTATTATTGTACTTACTAACTAGCACGACGTCAAATTGATCTCAAACACTTGTGTCAAATAATTGAACAAAAGAATAACTAATTGCGATTGAAGATGGCGTAAAATTTTCCACGGTTATCGTGGAAAATTTCACAATTTCACATGCTCCACAATATTTTTAATATTTTGCTTCAAGTGCAAACGAGCATGATAATTTTGTTTGACGAGTGCCAGAAGAATTGAAAAAAAATAAGAAAAAAATAAGAGAATCCTCCCAGTGAAAAATACCAAGTACCTATAGCAACAGACACCACCAACAGGCAATGGAGAATCTGTTGTATGAAGTAATGACGAAGAAGAAGTTAAGCTAAATAAGCAAATAACGCAGTATCTCCCTCCCAGTCACTTCATGCAACAACGACATTTAATTTAATGGCACGAGTTGATTGGCTTGATCCGTGTTTTGAATTTGACTGTTAGGAAAGCTGAAATATTAGGATATATACATTGCAACCTTACACAAAAGAATGTGAGCTGAGAAAAAGAAATAGACACTTGTCTGATTAAAAATTTTCATAGTCTTTATTTATTTATAGTAAGTACATTCATTTAAAGTTTAATTTTTTATGTTAAAGAACATAGCAGTAATGGTATGTTAAAGAACAAAACAAACATAACAATAATATATATTTAAGGCAAGTAAAATTTAAAACCTAATAATACTATGGTCGGCGTTTCCCTGCGTGATCGAATCAGAAATGAAGAGATCCGCAGGAGAACGAAGGTCACTGACATAGCTCAACGGATTAGCACGCTGAAGTGGCAATGGGCAGGACACATAATTCGAAAAACTGACGGCCGATGGAGCAAAAAGGTTCTCGAGTGGAGACCACGTACTGGCAAGCGCAGCGTAGGACGACCGCCTGCACGATGGACCGACGACCTCATAAAGGTCGCAGGAATTCGGTGGATGCAGGCCGCTAGCGATTATTCCCGCTGGAAATCGATTGGGGAGGCCTATGTTCAGGAGTGGACTACAACGGGCTGGTGTTGATGAATACTATGGTGAATTTTGTGATTCGTCGTTTCGTAAACCAAGAATAGCTATAGCTTTTGTCAATTTTAACAAAGCGTTTGACACCGTGAAGCGGAAGGCATCACACATAGAATGCTCGGTGCCAGTAATTGTTTACTTACTTCTCTTTCAGAAGCGGAAAGGAGCGCGCCAAGGTTGCGATTTAGCACCGACACTTTTTGATAACTTCACCACCCTCATAATACACAAATGTTACTTGGCAAGACAGAGACAAAAATTATACAATTACATTAATCATTTCTGCAATTCGTCACAGTAAGACAAAAAAAAAACATATAATAATTTGTGAAAAAAAACAGACTTTAGGCGGCTTTGTTTAAATAAAACTGGGTAAATATACCTACAGTGCATAAGCTGATTTAAACATATCAAGCAAAAAGTATTCAGGCAGTGGTTATAAAACCGTAATTGAAAACACTCATTGACATATTATATTAATTCGCAAAAAGTTTAATCAATATCTACGTATTGAATTATTTCAAAATAATGTAACAATTTAAACGAAAATTGATCAAACGCCGAGACTAAAATGTCTGAAAATAAATATTTTGTAAGACAGGTTAGTAACATTAATCTTTTCCAAAATTTAATAACTTTTCATTAAAATAAAAATCTTTCATTTTATTTTATTCACAGAACCCTCAGAATCATTAATAAATCTTTTTGCAGATGTTCATATTATTTACCGGCTTACTATATTCTGTGAGCTGCGGTTTTATGTTGGCGTTCCCGGCGGTTATGAACACAGCATTGCTGTCTCCCAATACTACCGACATCAGAGTCACGCCAGACCAGGCCTCCTGGATAGGTAAGTTTGGTACCTACTGATAATTGCTTTCAAGTTCAGCTACCACGTTTGGTATGCGGTTTAGTAACTGATATGGAACGTTGCTGACATGCAGCTGCCTTTTGAAGATAAATGTTATTCTTGACATTATTCTCTATTACTATTCTAATTAAATTAAAAATTTACTTACTTTAAATTTAAGTAAGGAAATTAATATTTAGTAATCCGATCTTAAAATTTGTCCTACCATATTTTAGCTGCAAGCAATGGATTCGCTGGCTTAATCGGATTTTCCATTCTCCCACCGATGTTACAAACTTTTGGCAGAAAGTCTGTTCATATTAGCACAAATGCGCTGCAACTCGCTGGCTGGCTGATATTTCCGTTCGCCAACACTATTTGGAGTATCTACGCCGCAAGAATCATACAAGGCATATCTATGGGAGGCATTTATATTCACTCTATGATTGTCAGTGAATACGTGGACGCAAAAGCAAGAGGTTGGTGTATCAATTTAAAAAAAGTCATGATAAGTGTTGGCACCTTAGCCTGCCATTCAATGTCTTTACTATGGACATGGAGGCAAATATCTACAGTTGTGATATTGTTTAGTACAATAAGTATAACCCTCACATGTTTCTGGCCAGAGAGTCCTTCTTTTCTAGCGTTAAAAAACAAGGTTGAAGAATGCGAGAAATCCTTTCTATGGCTCTACGGGCCTACGAAAACAAATGAGTTGAGAGAACTTTTGTTAAGCCAAAGAGAAAAGATACAGTCTGCAAATAAAGAAAATTGTTATAAAGTATTTGAGAGAAAAGATTTTTTGAAGCCGTTCGCTATTTCAGCACTGCTAACTATGATTTTAGATTTATGCGGAAAGTATTATTTTAGTGCGTACGCGATACAAATGATGAACGAACTCGTAGACGATAATTCTATAGCTATGTATTATTCTCTAGGAATTGACAGCATTACAGTTGTAGCTCTTTTTTTATCTTTGTTGATTGTAAGAGTGTTCAAGAGACGAACTATTGTAATTTATTGCGGATCCATGACAGTTTGTTTAATGTTTTTAATAAGCATAATAGTCGCTTTAAGGACTTATAACATTTTGACTAATTATGTGTGGTTACCGCCTGCATTGATGATATTTCAAGCATTCTTAGGAAATGTCGGTCTTATACCTGTGGCTTTTGTGATTATAGGAGAAGTGTTCCCTGTCGACCTTAGGGGCATAGGATCTTGTGCTACAGGAGTAGTATTCACGTCTTTGTATGCCATTCTTTTAAAAGTGACACCTATTTTGATGGATAATACAGGAATTGCAGGTATGTACGCTATATATGGCATTGGATTATTAGTATGTACGGCCGCATTATTCTTCATTTTGCCCGAAACTAAAGATATGACCTTATTGCAAATAGAATGTGAGATAAAAGGTGTTAAAAGAAATGAAAGTAGAACTGAAAGAAAATCCTTATTATTAGAAAGTGTTATAAAGTAAGTTTAATTACCTTGGTTGTTTAAAAGTCACGTACAGTTATCATAAGTCATAGTTAAATATTTTAAGTTTACGTTGAACACAACGTCGTCATGCAAATAAACTGCCCCTGTGGCAATTTTTGACAACCAAATACAAAAGTTTTTTTTTTTCAGTTTAACATTATTAACCCGCATTTCGATGCCCGAAATCCATGAGGCTCTAACAACGTGTAGAACCGCGGTTGCAAAACACTCCTCTGAAATTTTAAAAGTCGTAATTACCGCAACTCCCCACTGCCACCTCCCTCTTGTTCAGCTTACTTAGTTTTTAGATTTTTAACTACTTCTGGAGCTCTGCTCGCCGTTATGTCGCATGTTCAGCAGTGGACATTATGCAGGTCCATTATGATGAATCACCATCATCATCAGCCCTTATAATGTCCACTGCTTAACATGGGCCTCCACCTGAAGGAGGGTTTTTGCCATAGTCGCCATAGTCGGTTGCCAACCCAGGTGGGTTGGCAACCGACTATGGCGACCGCAGTATTATGAACACGGGGAAACGCTGCTGCCCATTCCCTGGTATACTCTTGTTATCAGGCCCGGATTTAGAAGTCCGGAGGCCCCGGGGCAACTAAGGAGAAGAGGCCCCCTGGCCACAAATTAGTTTCCCTCTTAATGTGTAGAAAATTTGAAGTATGTAGGTACCTACTTTTCTAGAAGTATGTAGGTCTAATTTAAGTGAACAAATACAGATGAATAACCGTTATTACAATATTTAAGAACTATTACGTTAATCATGATTCTACAAATTACTGTATGTAAAGGTACAAGACCGAATTAAATTAATGAAATTAATAAATTAATAAAAGAAAAGTTATTGAGTTTACTTGTCAGAATTTTAATCTCTATTGTGGGGGCCCCTCTATTTCGGAGGCCCCGGGGCAGTTGCCCTGGTTGCCCTCCCTTAAATCCGGCCTTGCTTGTTATAGAAAGAACACACTCCTCTGTATCTAGTAACTAAGATTAAGAGTAGCCAAGTAAAGTTTATCATACACCTACATGCTGCTCTTATTATAGGTAGGTGTTTGAGAAACTACGGTTTTCACGGTGTAGTTACCAACGTAATTCACGTTGAAATAGCTATCTATGTATGTGTTACAGTCAAATTGTTTAATCAGCCGTATTACTCACGGGCTTAACTGAGTTTTGCGGATTGTAATTGCGATACGTTCTTTAATATGGTGGGCCATGTTTAGCCGTATCGTACAACTATTTATTTTTATTAATCATAACCTTGAATATTTAATTATTTTCGTTTAAATGCAAACCAGGTTTTGGGTGGTTAAAACAAATAACCTAAACCAAGTGTTTCTTCTATAAATTAGTTCAACTGAACATGAAATTCTAGAAAAAATGTAAAACCTATAGCTGATGCACTCGCTGTATTACATTACGGCTAGCCGTGTTAAATAACGTATGGTATCCAATACATTCCGGCGAATTTTCCATTCAACCTCATTCAATCCGGCTATTCGTCGGACCGCCGCGCCGCGCCGAATCAAAAACCACCCCGTTTTTGATACCGTTGTTATGTAATACGGTAGATTGGACGATCTGACTGCAACACAACAAGTAAACCGTATACAAATAAATATAATTTAAATGTGTTTTGTAATGGAAAAATAACAGGTTTTTGCTATTATGCTCATATAAGGTGAGGTTCAATAGGACTGAAGTATTTTTGTTTATTTTTTTTAAATCAGTAGCATAGTCTTATTTGGTTTGATTACGTCAAGTGTCATAACAATTAAATAAATAATATATTAATTATGCGCGTTCACTGAAACTAGCAACTTTTAACAATAGCGGCACGGAAATTGACGAACTTACGATTCGAATTATTGTATTCGGCTGACATACATAATAATATAGATATCGCACCCCTAGATGAGGTGTGCGATATAGATATGTATTTCTCACCAACCGCGAGTGGGAAGCTAGAAGGACCTCCTTAATAAAACCATAGGCCAACTGTGAACCCTTCGTTTTATTTTGATACGGTGAAATCAAACCAAAACACGTAGGTGCGCTTAATGCTACAGTCGAAGCAGAACTGGATGGATATAGGAATAATTGAACGCTTCCCAGTGCCAGTGCTGCCACCGGAAATACACTGGAAGTCGACGCAGCTTCCGGTCATAAAAAAATTACAAAATCTGTCTGCAGACGTCCGAGGTTACCCTTTGTTTTTATTATTTAGAGTTCAGTTTAGGTTTACTCTTTTTGCTTTTATCATTTGATTCCTAGTTGTATTACATAATCGAATGTATTCAACATATAAGCCAATATTTTATTGGCTTTAAAAAGCGACGAAAAATATATTATTTCCACTGGCATAGCTATCGAAGGGCTGGACAGTGCGGTGCCCCGGGGCCCCCTAGCTCAGGGGGGGAGGCAAAACCATATTAGCAATCCTCTTAATGCCTTTAAACATATGTAGGTACACAATTAAATTCATAAAACCTAGAAAGATTAGGGGCACCAGTATTTTTTAGTCCCAGGGCCCTTGATGACCTAGCTACGCCACTCATTACTTAGATTTACTATTTCAATGGGTTAATAGGCAGAATAATTTGTTGAAGTCTGACATTAAAAGAAATAATTTTTAATTTAAACAGTACCTACAAGAAATTGTGAATATTCATCAAACACTAATTCTTTTTAGTATTATTAGGGGAGTGGCCATGTTTGACCTTTGCAGAAAACGTGTCAAAAACGTGATACACCTGTACTTACCTACCATCAATATGCTACTAATATAATATAAACACGAAAGTTTGTAAGTATTGATGGATGGATGTTTGTTAGTCTTTCACAGCAAAACTTCTGAACGGAATTGGCTGAAATTTTGCACCGGGTTATACGCTGAATTAACATATAGGCCACAAAACATCGCGCTCCGACCCACTGGAACAGAGTAACGCGGGTAAAACCGTGGGCCGCAGCTAGTTATGTTATTTTCTGCTCCGACTAGAAATAGACCACATAAATTACGTACCTACATTAATACATCTACCAACCCTAAGCACTGACCAACCCTCAAATCGCGAAAAAAAACAGCTGTTCCATACATTTAAGTTCACTTACCTCGACAAAATGTATAGAACAGCTGATTTTTTTAGCGATTTCATTGTTGGTCCCATAGTGAAAGTTCCTTATAATCATCAGTACTTTCACCCCCCAAAAGGTTGTTAATGTTTTAAAAATAACCCTGTATAGTAAAGAATATATTATACTAGCGACCCGCCCCCCGGCTCCGCACGGGTACAATGCTGATGTATTATACATATAAAACTTCCTCTTGAATCTCTATCTATTAAAAAAAACCGCATCAAAATCCGTTGCGTAGTTTTAAAGATTTAAGCATACATAGGGACATAGGGATATATATTATATGGACAGAGAAAGCGACTTTGTTTTATACTATGTAGTGATAGTGATACGTACCTACTAACAACACTACCTTTTTTACTTAAACTTACCTACATCTGTCAACAAACAAAAAATGCTCTAAAACTAGGCTGCTTAACGTATTTTTTCCCGCTCTTACCTGCCAGGTTATCTGATAAACGACCCAGTGAAGGAAAAAATAACATTTGTTATTCTGACATCTTGAACAGCCATAGAGTAAAATAACACGCAGAAATCACAAAATATATAGTTTTTTTTATTTAATTCTTGCTATGGACTCTTGTGATGAATTAAATGAGAGTTCATCCACAGTCCGTTTACGTCCACAGCTGAACATGGGCCTCCTCTTAACAAACCTTGGCAAGCCAGGATCGTAGAGGGATATTGCCATAATCACCACGCTTGGCAGACGGATTGGTGATTGCAGAAGAGCCTTGAGTCTTGAGCTAATAGATGCTGCTGCCCATCCATCAGCCATATGTCCCTTAGTCGCCTTTTACGACACCCATGGGAAGACATGGGGTGGTCTATTCCAAGCCGGAAACCACACGACAAAATGAGAGTTACCATTATGTAATTTTAATGAATGTAATATATTATTATATATATATATATATTTATTTATTTATTTTAATTACAAAATAAGCAGTTTAACAGATGGCAAAAAGAGCTTATACTCGTAAGACTATAAGTAACTTCGTATATACAGGGTGTCCCAAAAGGTTAAGTAGCTGGGAAAGGGGGTGACAGGGGTGGACACAATGGTCACTAGAAAAATAAAAAAAAAATCCGCTCTGGGTATTTAAAAAAAAAATGGCATTTTTTTAAAAACTTAAAATTTTACACCTTGTTATTTTTGATGTTGATGGTGATGACGTTGTTGTTATTGAAGATTACATAACAGCATTTTTTTTTAAATACAGCCATATTTGTAGGTACAGTTAGCACAAGGTGTAAAATTTTTAGTCTTTTAAAAAATGCCCTTTATTTTTTTAAACACCCAGAGGGAATTTTTTATATTTTTCTGGTGACCCTTGTGACCATCCCTATCACCCCCCTTCCCAGCTACGTAATCTTTTGGGACACCCTGTATACTAATATCATACCCGCAACCCTCAGACATTTGTGACGTCCCACTTTAATAAAAGCAATGTTTATTTTTGTATTCTTTATTTTACTTATATTAACACACGATACAAAGGTACTACTTTTTTCTAAAGAATTCTCTTCCAGTAGACCTGCGAGAGGAGAAGTCGAAAGATAAAAGAATAAAGAAGGGGACAATTTTATTTGATCCTCTAAAAACTAATTAATCTACTTTACATGAGCACTTTCAAAAATAAATGATGTATTTTTTTATGTTTAACCTTTATTTTAATTATTGCGTCTATATAAGTTGATCTACGGATAAATTATTAATGAAGTTCATTTAAGGTAACATAATAATTATGTTTAAACATACTCTTTTAATATTTGGTATACAAAAATAATACTTGATCCTCTTTTTTAGTTAATGGTCTTTAATATTGTTATATTGATGTTTTTTATTCTTAATTATTCGGTTAAACTTCCAGACTGGACACAGGCTTATCAGTGGGTTAAGATGAATGTAAAAGTGACCATTTTACGGTCAGAGACTGAGACATATTTGATACAAAGTACAAATAAAGACTCGCAAAAACATAAGGATGCGTTTATCGAACGTACATGGAAAACATTTGATCAATATAAACAGATTTATTTTTCACACTGGAGAGTAATAGTGCCGAAAAATAGTGATATGTGGGCCGATAGCAAGTGTAGTTGCTTGCTTATAGGGCTTGCAATTCGTCTGAAATATGTAACAGCGCCGCTGGAGGCCAAAAATATTCCAATAGGTCTAAAAAGAAAACGTGGCCGACCCACGAAAGCAAAATGTGCATTAATGATTATTCAATAATAAGTTTTTTATATTTATTTTACTAAGCTTGCTATTTTTAAAGAAATAAATCTTTGAATATCAAGTGCCTTTAAATTGTTTCCTTCCTTTGACTACAACTTAATAAAAAGGGATAAAATATAATGACCACCAAAAATATATACTTGACACCAGAAAAATAAAGTCTAAAATTGTAATAGTACTAGCTATTTTACTCACGACTGCACTTCAAATTGTATTCGAACACCAAATGTAGTTAATGATCACCAAATGTAGTTAATGATCACCAAATCTTAGCGAGCAAATTATTGCGCTATTTCTACCTTAATAAAATCAATGAAAAATGACAATCGGTTAGGTTAGGTTAGACCTGCGGCCATAAAACGAATAGTAGTGCCAGAACCGAATAGTAAATTAGTAAAACATTTAGGTACTTTTGGTGTTCATTTACTACTTTTGGTGATCATTTACTACTTTTGGGTTAACAATGATTTATTTGGAGTCATTTTGCTTAAATACGATAGCGAAATGTTAAAACTTTGGTTACAATTTTACATTAAAATGCGGGTTTAATTTTGGTGATCATTTTTACTATATCTGATGGTAAGTTAAACATAAGCCTAATAAAAATAAGTACCCTAACATAATTATATTGAAGGTTATACGATATAGAAAAAAAAAATATTCAGTAAAATCAAATTATATAAAAAAGTATCACATATTGAATATTTAATGCTCATTTCTCTTAATTTTGGCGACAAACAAGTAACGATCAGACGTAATTTCTTTCATTTCAATTTTTTTCGCGTTGTTTTAAAGAGATTAAAATATCGAGAAAGAAAGAGGATCAATCATTAAAATAGATGACCATTTAGATTTTTTTCTTTGCTGTTTTTGCAAAATTAAAGCGATCATTTAAATACATGCCATAAAGAAGTGTGTAGTTAGATATATATACCTACATACAATAACTTAACTTATACATAAATACATATATATAAAATCAGAATAAACTACACACAAAATATAAATACATACCTACTTATACGTCGGTACATTATGTCAAAGAGGAGAAATAAAATTCTAAATGTTTGTTTATTTATTTATAAAAAAAATACTGAATATTACATTAATCGGTTACAGTAAGATATGTTTACTTTACTAACACGGTTTATTGATGAATACCTGAACGATATTACTATGCCTTATTATACAGTATGTTAACTAACAGAGGGCGTTCCCGTTAATCCGTAACAGTATGGTACAACCCGCTCGGCATGGTGCGCATGCGACGTTGCCGGTTTGGGCATTGCTAGTACTACGTTAGGTACTTAGGTACTATTCCGCGCTATTATTTTGATTTTAAACAGGAGGTTTCGAATTTATTGCCAATTAATTAATTTTTTGAATTCGGATTATTTAATGCTTTTTTTTCTATGCTGATATTTTTGTTTTAATTTATTAATGATATAGATTAACGAGTTTAAAGAAACGCCCTCTGTTATTTAACATACTGTATATTTAAATTCAAAATGCGTGAAAAAAGCAGACATTCAAATTCAAAAGTTGTTTATGAGCCATGATGAGCGATTTGTACTTTGATTTGGACCACAATATTTGCGATGGCTGAATCCGCGCTTGCCTTCAGATTTATAATGTTAATGTTATAATAAGAAAAGAGATATAACAATCATATATAGATTCTATTAGATAGGTACATACTTTAATTTACAATTACATAATACATTTCAACTCAACTACGCGGCTACGTCTCGGGCACTGGTTGAGGCACAAAAGAAAGATACAAACATACATATGTAGTAATAATAATTAACGCAAAAATCCAATTCACAACATTAGCAAATTTAATCCAATCATCATTAAATTTCTTACAATCTTCGTCAATGCCCACCTGAGTTTCAGAATGCCATCTTGACAACAAATAAAACCTCCCATATCTATTATAAATAAACGTATTCATAGCTAAAATCCAACCATAGGGCTCTCTGTTCATTATACAAATTCTTGCCAACATCAAAGTGAACAAAATATTCATAATTGTCAGAATCATTGAGCCACGGAAGTATAACAACAGTGTTGGTGGCTCATGGACTTTTTGTGATATGTTAAATGCCAATTCTTGTAGAAAACTGTAATGTTCCAGCATGCTGAAACAAGATACAAATAACCGCACAAATTTTCTAACATCTAATAACAATGTGGACATTGTCAGTATTGTGAGAAGCAGAGATGGATACACGACAATTGCATTTAGTCCATTTGATTCACGCACCAAAGTAAAAATCATTTTCAAATCTTTTTCAGTATATGGATCCCAATATTGCTTATATTCTGATATATACCATTCAGCGCCATAATCCGCACCAAACATGGCGATAGCTTTAGAACTCACTACTAATTTTAATTTTGTATTATTTGCAAAATCCGCCCAAATATGGTAATCGAGACTGCAATCTTGCGCATCATGGGGCCAGTTCCTTAAATTGATCGTACATCTCACATTGTGGTAGGTTCTGATATTGCAGACGACACTTCCATTGTTTTTCACAGTGCAGGGGATAAATACGAAATGATTATTATCATAATCGTCTACAGTATTGTTAAATCTGCTACCGGGCGTCCAAATCGAGGAACTTTGCATCTCGATTTCTTCTATTCCGCCGTAATCCTCAGGCTTCCACTGGAGTCTGTGGTCTTCCCAGCGTAAGAACATCCATGTTTGCACAGTAAACGTTTCTTCGGAGCTATATAATGTGAAATATTTCATTATAAACTTCACATTTATACTAACAGAATCGTTGCAATTCGTGGGTGGTGTAGAGCGCAGGTGTATTTGGGATAAGTCTAATTTTAGTTTTTTGGTCCATGCCACGATTTCGGGAGCCTGTATTGTGCACTCTTTAGCTATGCTAGCGTGGAGTAGACTTAGGAATAGTATTAGATAATTTAAATGTGCCATGGTTGATGTGATACTGAGCTTTAACCGTGGATTTTGTCGGGTGTAACATTACATTGATCCGCCCACTTAGATAATATTAATTGCTTTTAATCGCTATAATGATGTCTGTCAATTATTTTTGTAACTGACTGTAATGTATTTTTGTGATTTTTAATAACTAATAGGACTACCATTAAAATAGGACTCCTTTCAATTTTTATACGGTTTGTATCCTATACCAAACCAAACATATCCTATTCTGTATTTTTCCTAATCTTACAAAGGTGAAAGATTTTGGTTTATTTTCGTTTCAGTATCGTGAGTCAGTATGCCATTATTCCACCGAACATTGTGACTAAAAAAATTTAGAGCTAGCGAATCTCGGTATCCATATGAAACAGATACCTTACACTTTATTAGATTTTTTTGTTTAATAAAACGAATAAGGTACGTCAGTTCACATGTTTGTAATTGACAAACTCATTAATAGACATTAAGAAATCTTATCGAAAATAAGTTTTAAATTAAGATTTAATGATTTGATTAGGTAAATAAAATGTATAATGTATTAGTGTATATTTTATTAGTATTCATTCGAAAGTTAACCTAAGCATACATGTTATCAAGAATAGGAAACCTTTACTATTGTTATTAGAATTGAATTATTATAAAAAGGAAAGTGACATTATTAAAAAAGAGGACAAAGAAGGAATATTTAAGCAAAACAAAACTAAAAGCAAAAGACCCAACGAAGCCCAGAATAGAATCTAAGTGATTCCATAATTAAAATAACTGTCTGTAATAAATATGGAATATTGAAATCAAGACCGCGATACTTCGACGAAGTTTAATATTTGAAGACTTATATGCAGAACACTGTTGTCAAGATTTGATGAAAATAAAGATAAACACACATAGGAATGTCAGGTACTAAAATGGAACATTCTGATATCGGTTACCACACCACAGACACCTACATTGACATAATCATCGCGATCTTAACTTCAGGTGTCTTCGTATTCGGCACAATATCATGGCTAAAGAAAGAACAGTTCAAAAATATCAAGAACTTCACTTTTCTGAATATTATTTTTGTAAACATAATCAAAGTCGTAATAAGAGTCGTATATTTAGATTTCGGTATATTAGTTAAGCTCCTCATAAGTGATGACACGACAGCTGATGACAAGAAAGAAACTTTAGAAGCTTGCAATTTTTTCGAGTACATTTTCTCTTTCGCTTGGAATATGTGGATCATACTTTTGTGCTTCATGTTTTATAGAGACACTTTTAAATTCTTCACTGAAATGAAAAATAAGCGCTCTGTAAGCTGTTTTTTCGCATGGGGCCTCTCTCTCATTACGGCTCTTTTATGTGTCTATATATTATATATAATCCATATGCAGAAATTAATCATTCAATCACAGTAATAGGTTTACAAGTCTTATCTATGTGTATCATGGCTTTACCTATATCTTTAAATTTAGGCTTATATATTGGAGTTTTTGTGTGTATATTAAGTAATAATATTACAGATAAATGTTACCGAATATCGATTGTTACTGCTATTTTTCTTTTAGTAAATTTTTATTTATTAATGTTACCTTTCGATACGATAGTTGTTATGTTCAATGTGTTTACATTAAGCGGTTTAAATTGTTATATTATTGCACGCCATATTTTCGAATGTTTACAAGTTATAGTAATTAATGTGTTGTTCGTTATATTTAATATGTCTAAGAATAATGTGGAAATACAAACTATTCATTATGGTTATGATTAGCTTCCCGCGCGCGGTTTCACTCGCGTATTTCCGTTCCCGAGGGAATTCTATAATTATGAGTATATATGTATGCTACTTTTGGATAGTGTAGCTTCCAAATGGTTTAAGAATTTTTGAAATCGGTCCAGTAGTTTCGAAGCTAATACAGACTAACAAACATGGATGGAAACACACAAGCTCCTAAATATTTTAAGATTCTGAATTTCGATTTTCAGTAGTCCGTAATTCATAATACCTAAGAACCATAATGTCTTCGTTGAACTATAATATACATAATATGTATATTATATTTCAACAAAGACTATGTTAAACTATATAATGTATATAATAGTTTAACATAGACCCATAAAAGGTACAATTTTGAATTTTACAATAATATGCTTAATATCCAGCTCTCATTATTTTGTGTGACAATTTGATGTCGTTGTATTAATGTTTAATGGTTTCATCCATTATATTTTTGATTATCTAAACATACACTTGTACTTAGTCTTACGATAAAATAAAATATTTCATTTGGTTAGTTCCAAATAAAATAAGTAGAAGCATTAAATATTCGCGGAAAAAACAGTTTTATTTTGCCCTTTATCATGTATCGATTTAAAAGTACCAACTGGAAATTGTTTGGATTCTTGTCCACACTCTTAACAAACATTCAGCCTTTCATAGTGTGAACATTGATTTCGACTGTAACATAAATAAAATATGTGACTGGCTGGTTGACTGTGTAGCTACTTCACCGGGCATAAAGGCGAGCAGAGCTCCAGCCAAGATAAATGGTTTAAACACTACAAACTAAGCGACCGGCGCAAGAGGCGTCCCCTGTGGGACTTGGACCTCGGCTCAGGGCGGTCGCTGGCGGGGAGATTGAGGCATTGTGGCTTGGCAACTGTCATTCTACTTTAAGTTTTGTGCAACTGTCGCTCTACTTTAGACTGTGTAGTGACATTTACAGTAGCCGCACAAAAACTACATGTAGACGAGTAGCGCCATCTACCAGCTAGTATCTCAACTAACCTAATTCGACGGCGTCGTGACTGTCATATTCTATCTGTCCTCTACTCTATCCTTCAAGACTCTAATGCTCCCTCCTATCTCCGTGAGCGCTTTGAGTATTTGATACCTAGAGGCAAACCATGTCGCACCGAAACTTCTCTTCTGCTAAAAAATCCACCACACGTCTCCAGTAGATATGATGGTTCTTTCACTGTGCAGGCAGTGCGCTTATGGAATTCACTTCCACATCTCATTCGGACTAGTACATCTCCACACATTTTTAAGAGAAGAACTAAAGAATATTTTATGTCTGTCTAACATAATAAAAATAGTATGTTTAAGTAGTATATTATATATATAAATATGTATATGTTATGTATTTTGTATAAGTATGGTATGTAAATATTAGCATGTAAGTTTATTAGCTCATAGATGTTTACCAGAACGGTAAACTAGTTTTGTTGTACCTACACTAGCTACCTTTTTATTACATACCTATCTGTCCTTAGAAGGTTTGCTGGAAGATAATTCATAATTGAATTAAGCTTGCCTTTGTACATGTTGTTTCTTTATCCAAAATGTATTGTTACTTGTTGTTTTTTTGGGTGTACAATAAAGAATAATAATAAGAATAACCTGTATCGCGCAATACAAGTTCGCAAGCAAATTAGAACATAATAATATACAAGTTCTGAATATCAACAACTGGTCGTCGGCCGCCGGGCACACCACCTTAATGCAAAGAGTGCCGCTGTACTCTTCTCGCGATTCAACAATCCACCGGTCATTCCACCGGTCAAGATGTTCGGCGAACCAATCCCTTGGGAACGGCAAGCCAAGTACTTAAGCGTAATCCTTGACCGAAAGCTAAACTTCAGAGCGCATGTAGAAACCGTTCGTGCACGGGCTTCACTTACGCTCAGTCGACTACACTGTCTCTTAAATTCACGCAGTAAACTATCACTTGATAACAAGGTTAGGATTTATACCACGTGTATACGGCCGATTATGACGTACGCGAGCACTGTATTCGCGCATACAGCATACAGTCTAGCAGTTTGTACCGCTTACAAACTGTCCAAAGTAGATTCACTCGACGTGCCACCGCGGCACCGTGGTTCATTCGTAATCGCAACTTGCATTCTGATCTCCAACTGCCCTCCATCAAGCAGTGGATGAAAGAGGCGTCGGAACGCTTCTTTGAATCCGCGGCTCAGCACCCAAACCCGTTGGTTGTTGCAGCATCTGACTATAGGCCTTTGCCCACAAAGCGTCGTAAACACGTCCTTGACGACCCGGGCGACGAATTCACAACTTAACAACTAGCAGTACAGAGACTGCAAGAAACTAGCACCACTACACAGAGACCACTCTATCCGACCCGCCAGAGAAGAGTGCGCCCGCGAACGCGACGGGTCCTCCCTCGCCCTCCCCACCCTTAGTTTGCTAAGAACCTTCCGATGCCCTCGTAGACCCGAAGTCCGAGAGGCCCGCGAACTGTAAAGTAGAGCGACAGTTGCACAAAACTCCCCTAAACTAAAAGCCATAATCCCTTAATCTCCCCGTCAGCGACCGCCCTGAGCCGAGGTCCAAGTCCCACAGGGGACGCCCTCTTGCGCAGGTTGCATAGTGTAGTGTTTAAACCCTTTATCAAGGCTGGAGCTCTGCTCGCCTTTATGCCCGGTGAAGTAGCAAAAGCCTCAGGGCTAACTACATAAATGCGTCCGAAAAAATATTTCTATTATATATCACTCCATCGCTTCCCACCAGCCCTTAGGGCGGGTTGTTTTTGCCTGACAAGAAGTAATTAATGATGCCCCATTATTAAGTGTGCCTCTTCCTATTACCGCTCGACGGTTATTTATATCGACATCTGTGAGCCTGTGGAAGTAAATATTATTGAAGTCTTGAAAAAAATCTACCGAAGTACTTCTTATACTACTAATATATAACGCTGAAGAGTTTGTTTGTTTGCTATAACGCGCTAATCACAGGAAATACTGGACTGATTAAAAAAAAAATTTCAGTATTAGATAGGCAATTTATCGAAGAAGGCTAAAGGCTATTTTTAATTACGAAGTTCCTACGGGAACGAGAGTTACGCGGGTATAACGCGCGCGGGAAGTTAGTACTTAAATAAAATTTAATATACGCGCATAACTTGAGAACGTCACAAGCGATTTGGATTATTCTATTTATTGTGTTTCTTATTATCAGGATTAGGTTTGTATAAATGAAACATTGATCAAATCCACGGGAAGTCTCAATTTATTCTTGTCAGGCCCCATATTTAGACCTCCCGACCAATTTCAACCGCGGCGACCTATCTCTAAGAATCAACTACCTAAGATCCATTCCCGTCGGAACTGCATAATTAAATACATAATCACATTCTCCTTTTTCAAAAATATCCTATCAATATTGGGGGACAACCTCCGTAGCGGTATTTGGCTCGCTTTAAGTCTAGGAGGTTTTACCACTACCAGCGCCCTGGTCGAGAGTTTTTCGGCGCCCTAACAGCAATTCAATGTCATAAACATTCAAAAACCTCCACTCCCCACTAGTAAATATAAAGAAAGGGGCGCCTGCGGCGCTTCTTTATATTTGGCGCCCTGGGCAGTCACCCAACCCGCCCTGCCCTAACGCCGCCTCTTTGGTCCCGATTGTTATAACATCATCTATAACAAGCGTATATCAGAGAACGGGCAGCAGCGTTTCCCGGTTTATTACAACATAATACTGCGGTCACCAATCCGCCTGCCAAGCGTGGTGACTATGGCAAAACCCACCCTCGGGAGGGTCAAACCCACCCTCTGACCCTCCCCCCATAGCTTTGCCACAGTCTATTATTCACATTCACAAAATATCATAAAATTGAAACAGATTGACATGAAATTTAAAGATACAAAACGTTTACGTGGTCAAATCTGCGCGGACGTCAAATCTTTCATACAAACTTTACAACTTTGTTCACCCCCTAAGATTAGAAAATTCCAATCCATAAGAATTAATTTTCAAAAATCATTTATTAGTAGACCCAGTGGTTTCAGCTGGACTTTCAGTCAGTCAGTTTCTGCTTTTAGGTAGGTATAGATTATTAAGGGAACCGTGAAGGAACGCTCTCATTTAGAGTACCTAAATTACATACATATATTAAGATGAATGGAATATCTGAGTCAAGACATTACAAGAGCAACCCTGTCCAATCATAAACTAGATTCTACTTCAAATTCAAAGTGAATGGAACGTCTTCTAATTTATAATGATCTCTAACAATGCGCCTTTACCGGCTCGGATGACATAGATGTACCTACATGCATGAAGATCCGTTTTGATGTCAGCATTAATTTACGAAGTAATACGAGTAGGTATGTAGGACTCAAAGGTAATGCCGGACCTTTATGTCAAGGTTTCAAATGTAATGGATTTAGGTACAGCGCTGTTAACACCGTCCGTACAAAGGAAATCCCCTTGTGAATACGAAATTTGGACATAAGCTAGTCTCATGTGATGCTACTACTTAGCTACTAAGACTAATAATATGTAGGTGACAACCTCCGTAGCGTAGCGGTATTTGGCTCGCTTTAAATCTCGGAGGTCGTGGGTTTGATCCCCACGCCGGACAAGATATTTTTGTGTAAATTCTAAGATTTCTTTCCGGGTCTGGATGATTGAGGGAATACCCTCCGTGCAACGGAAAGCACGTTAAGCCGTTGGTCCCGATTGTTATAACATCATCTATAACAATCGCATACCAGGGAACGGACAGCAGCGATTCCTTGTATGTTACTACATAATACTGCGGTCACCAACCCGTCTGCCAAGCGTGGTGACTATGGCAAACACCCTCCCTCGGGTGGAGGCCCATGTTCAGCAGTGGATGATGTAAACTTTTGTACCTATGTCATTTGCTTCGACCAAATAAAACGTACCTAGCCAATGGAACTCCGTACCAAACGAAGGTAAGAAAATCCTAAAAATATCAATAAGAATTCATGATTTTTAAAAAGAACATGCGTGAGCGAACAGCCCCAAAGAAATAACATTTCTACACTTGATTGATTTTGAGGCATAATTCGACGCTCCTAACTTAATATAGCGGAGTACGTGACTTGGATAAAACGCCTTTAAAAAAATTATGAGCAATTGTGAGCAATGCGTAATATTGCTGTAGATAAATTTTAATTATGTATTTGATATCTCCGAACCGACCTTTATACACTTTTTTATTTGTGTTTTTTTGGAACCACAAAAAAACGGCTCAGGGCAGTTGCTGTCGTAATATTGATAAATGGTGAATTTTAGATTTTTGAGCGAGTTTTGTGCTGTCGCTCTATTTTACACGATGATAGATTACCCACAACATGAATAACTCGAAGCACGAAGTGTATTAATTATGGGCAACCATTAATAATTATATAAAATTTTTAACATATATGTAGGTACCTACTTATTAGGTACTAAAACAAAATTCTTGTGAATCGAGTCTAAATGGAAATATGTAACAACACAGTTCCCTCCATTTGAGTCTAAGTGTACGGCGGTTATAAAACTGTAGGTACTTGACTTACACAGACCACAATTAATGTAAGATGAGTTGTTAACATCTTGATATAGAAATCGTGTAGCAATCGCTAGGGATAAAATGATTCAAGGCTAAAATTATTGTTATTAAAATAAAATAAAATATTATAATCACTTATCCAATAAATGTGGATGAAAGTTGGCACACAAAATTCTAATTGTATGTTAACCGCGGCGCATATTATGCAGTAATAAATACGTGTAATGTAACCTTCAGAGGAGTATAAAGCAAAATAGTAAATCTAATCACTCTTTCTGTATCTTTAATACAGACAGACTCATTGAGATAGACTGAACCTGTCTGATTTGTAATCTACAGGACAATTACAAAATTATTAATGAAAAAGTTACCTAAAACTTTATAAGTGCGGAGAATAAATAACACATATGCTTTTGCATAAAAACTTTTATGAGTATTATTTATATTTATTGTTATTGTCCGGATAAACTTAAGTTTATCAAAGTGATTACAACGATTATACACATTAAGATCATGTGGTTACTAGGTTACCTCACCATTGCACTACCGTTGTGTAACACACGCATTTAAGCTTAGCGCAAGGAGTTATCAAGAATATTGTGCGAAAAAAAATACAATTAAACGTGTAACTTAACAAGAAGAATAGCACAAAGCGGTGTCTATATCCGAACTGATTTTTTAACTGTGTCCCTGAGGATTCAACACTTTGGAATTGTTTGCTAAGTCCATTTCAGTTTTAATGCCATTTTCCAATTGCACTAGTCAACTATAGATATTGCTTTCCGAAGTTCAATGTTGGATTTAGTTGATATGATATTGTTTTCGTGTTTGGGTATAGTTTGTCGTTGATGATACGAGTTTTGGTTTGAAGGATAGTGGGACTTGTGGGTACTATGGAAAGTCGCAAAAGTTCTTAAGAACCACAGATTTCTAGGGGCTACAGCTTTTGTATCAGGGGATTGCAAATGCAACTTTTTGGTGCCTGCGAGGGGGACAGAACGGTACTTCCGACCCCAGAGGAAGATTCTAAGTACAGGATCTTTATGGGGCCGGATTGCTTATGCGTGCCCGGCCCCCGCCAACGGCGGATCGAAGGAGGGTCCGGGGGGTTTTAGTGGTGTAGGGTCCTCTCCTCGTGGTATGAGTTAGCATACCACGCTATGGAGAGGGCGAGTCCCACATATCCCACCGCCAGCGTGCGAATACGCTGCAGCATCGGTGGGAATGCGTAACTTCCCCCCAGACAAAAAAAAATGGTTGTCGTTACCATAAGGCTCCTCTCATAAACACTATCTGAAATGTTGCTCAGATGCCTCTTACCAAACAAGGTAAAGCCTGGCAAAAACCCATAGACTACAAGTACCTATGCCACTGTATATTGTTGTAAAACACAGGTAAACTTGTGAATATTAAATAGAGTAAATAAGAAAAGGTAGGTAAATGGGTGTTTTCTATGTGGTAAAAATCACAACACATAGAAAAGAGACAGAAAAAATGAAAAATTTACAACACTTATATGACAAAAGAGAAGACCACAAACAAACAGAAGAAGTTCACAGATCAACTAAAAAAAATGAAAGTTGCAGCTAAACATAGAGAACTAAAAAGGTTGCATTGGACAGAAAAAGACAACACTGGCAAGTGAATTTTAATTAAGTTTTGGATGGTTGGACACAGGTAAAGCCTGCTGCCCATTTCTTGGTATACAATTTTCATAGATGATATTATGACTATCAGGATCTTTTATTCCCGTTGTCCCCGTCCTAAGGGGACACTTCAATTAAATATTTAAACATACTTCCTGAAGTCCCCATACACTGTCAAGTACATCAACTTACTAGTTGATAAAATAAAGAGGATTCGGATGGTTAAAAAAAAACCTACACCTAAACCTGACTTAATGAAGCTGAAGTTTTGTTTGGTTAAAGTAAATAATATAATAATTATGCATGTTCAGTGAAACTTGCAAATGGGGACAATGGGAAATAAATTTAATCATGTCCCCTTGTCTCCGTGATAGAGATATGGCATATCCCCATAAAGTTGCCCCTATAAAGTTATGAGATATTTATTAGTATATTATTTATTAAATTATTTATATTACATATTATGTTGAATAACTTACTATAGTAAGAACATATTATTATATATTAACGAACTGTTGGGAAGAGTGGCCCACCACAATACAGGTCATCAGAAAGTAGGAGCCCAAGTATTTTATTGTCTCAGTAAATTGATATTTTTTGTAAAGTAGTATAATGTATCATGCATGCATGTTTTAAAAGTTGTATTGATTTATTTTTTTGTATTAAACTTATTGCCTTAATGAATGTTGTGAACCGTGATCAATTACATATTGTTTTAATTTAAAAATGATGGTTTTAATTATATCAAGTTTGGATGTGCCTTTTTTAATAAAAAGATATTGTAAAATTTACTATTTTGAGACATTTAATTTAGAAAATAAAATAGATTAATATTTATTTTCTGAGTAATTAATAGACTGGGGGCTAAATATAGTAAATTAATACATGTTACCCCAACTGAGAATCACTTGCTTTAATACAAGCTTGAAATAATCTCTAAACAACTGTGTAAATGAAAACAATATGTACTTTTCTACATCCAAACAAGCAGAAGAACACAGTGGTAAGCCATGTTGCATGTGGAATAGGTGATTGTGAATAAAACAAAATAAAACAGTCATACTCAGAGTATGTTATTGCACAAATCAACAGGTTGGATCTCAATTGTTTTATTGAATACAAGTCGAATCTTAATAAATCAACCATTAATAAAGTGTATTAATATCAACCAATTGTAAAGTGTCTATTTTAAATATTTTGAGTTTACTAAAGCCAAATAAAGAGTATTTAACAACATTTAATTTTAAATTTCACAGATTTGAATGGAATTTTTGACAATTAAAAAAAAAAGAACTTATATTTTTTATCTGAGGACGCGAAACAAAAAAATGAACATTAAATGCAATAGTTATCTGTAAGTTGATGAAGAATAACACCAAAAATGTGATATTTTCCTATCCTATCCTATCTATGAGTATCTTAGAATAATTTATTCTAAGATGAGTTTAACTAAATACTAGCGGTTCAATTGAGGCATTATTAGGATGCAGAATCTGTAATAAGTAACTTTAACATACAGATAGAACACAATATCCTTTGCAACATTTTAAGATGAGAAAGACTACAAAAATAAACAAAACAAATTTGGTTTTGAGTTGACAATTATGAGGAGTGTTGCCAGCGTATCAAAGTCTAATTGTACCAACAGATCGAATGGAATAGAATGGAGCATTTATTCGCTCAATGAATAAATGATATAAAAACCATACATTATAAATAAGTAACCAATGTGTATAAAATAATGAAAAAGTAATGGCCAAAAAGTATTATTATTACTTTGCTAAATGTATTAATCAAATAATAACACACATAATCACATAAACTCAGCAACTCTGCGATGTGTTAAAGAACCTACAACATACCTATTACTTTTTAACAAACGTCCTAATTAAGTTAGGGAACTTTTGTCAATAAACTAAAATTAGTAATTGTATCCAAACACAAAGTAGCTAACTGTTCATATAGAATAAATATTCAGAACAGATATGGTAAAAATAAATTGATGATATTTGACATGAAACTACTTATCAAACTAACAATATTTGACTCTCAGTTACTTAGTTGTACTATAGTATTAAATTTTATTGAGTAAGTAAGTAGGCTTGGGTCGTCTTGGTTACAACTAAATTTACTCACAAAGTATTTTCCTGATATTCATTTAAACTCTTCCACATTTTTCGACATTTAAAATATTCATTAAATCATTAAAAATAAAAACATGAACAAATGACGTAATCAGATCAGCAATTTTCTTAAATTGGTACCTATTTTGTCAATTCTTAGTATTGTTCATAAAATACCTTCGTGCGTAAATTCATATGAAAGTGCGTTTTGTAAGTAGTTTTCATTTGGACTTTAAAGTTATCTGCTACTATGTGGTTAATAAAACCAGAATATAACTAACATTTCAGCTCTGCCTCAATCAAGTCAAATCATATAATCAAATCTAATTTATCATAACTCTACTTGGCTTTGAGAAAGGTTGAAACGTAGAGTTAAAGAAGAGATTGTTATTAAAGACAATTCCTTTCATATATCTTCTATTTGAAAAAATAATGTTTGATTATTGTAACATTTGACATAGCAAGTGTTACTACACAAAAAATTATGGCAGAAATTGAGTATAAAGTCCAATTGGGATGAGGAAGTAAGTAAATTTTATGTATATATTATTTGTCTTAATATATTTTCTTATTAGAAACACTTTAATAAGAGTTGACTTTTATTAGACTTGTAGAATATCAACTCGTAACGCCATCTAGTAAAATTTTGACACAACTGCGTTGGCGGAAGATGGCCGTCGCGTGCCGAGTGTTGCTCCGATTGTTTACGCCGATTTTTTAAGTTTTTACGTGAAACTTATCGTGTTCTATAATAGAATAAGTGAAAAAGTTGTACAGATAACTATTATAGTGCATTTATTGGTGTTGTTATAGTGTTTTAATACAAATTTCTCTCAAAAAGTGCGGTTTTATAGTGTGAGTGTAGCAACTAGTTTTGAACGAGTGTTTTTAGGAATGTTGTGATTCCGTGAGGATAGTGTCTTTATTTGCCGGAGTAAGAAACAGCTGCATCTTCATTTAACAATAAAGGCATGTATTATTTAGTTACAAAAACTTTTATAAACTTAAGTTTGTTTACATCGGTAACTCCTACCGCGCATGTTCAGTAAGTTTCTTTGAAGTATGGAAGAGATCGGGTATAAAACTTTTTGTCAACCGTTTCATAGAAGTTATTTTTAAACGATTGTTTTGCTCTCATTTTAATCACATCTGAATGTCTAAATTTACATGTCGACATGTTTAAGTATTACGAAATACTTTATCCCAACATCATTAAAATTATCTACCTATTGTGTTTTAGGTAGGTACCTACTTCTTATATGTATTTTTTTTTCTCTTATAATATCTAGCGCACACAAATTCTAACAAGTATCTACTACCTACCTACGTAATGCGCTTATGAGATTTCAATTCTCATAAGCTGTAGCTATGGCGCGCTGATACAGCCTTCATACATTTTTTATTTTTTGTGGTCGTTGAACCGCGTTCGTGATGCAGACTATAAGGCCTCTGCGGGGTCATAATTGGTTAAAAAACTACGTTATTATACCCTGGTGTGTTTATTTGTGTATGTGTCTAGATATTTTTAGGTAGGTAGATATGTATCTAGGTGAGTTCCTTAAGTTAGGTAGGTAACCTACCTTCCTATATGTATACCGACCATTGAGACAGAATCTACCTAGGTACCTAGGAAGTAAACAATATTTATGATTTATGAATTAATTAGTATGATAATTAGCTAATGTGGGTAGGCACTTAACACTACTAAGTAGGTACCTAATATGCCACTAATATTATAAACGTGATTATTTGCATGTATGAATAAATAACATCGGTCAACCTATGTGCGGACGCATAAACTGCTGGACCGATTTTGATGATTATTTGAACTGGCATCGTTTATAATCTGGAATAAGGTAGGCTTTAATACCTACATCACGCTACGACTCAATGTTAAGAGGAGGCCCATGTTCAGCAGGATGAAGTGAAGAGATCGATAGGTAGGTAGGTACCTATCTAATATAACTACTTGTTGCATATTAGCAGGTTTGGTTCCCGCGCATGAAATCTTAACTACTTACCTACTTTATGTTGGAGTTTGGTTTTTTAAAGCGACAATGTAGGTACCTAGGTACGTAACCTATGTTACGTGCCTCGAATATTATAGTGGCCGTCTTGGTATTTTGTTTTTTTTCGGACGGACATACTATTTATTTGGCCTCGAAGCTTTTGCTACTTCACCTGACGTAAAGGCCAGCAGAGCTCCAGCCTAGATAAATGGTTTAAACACCACAAACTAGGCAACCTGCGCTAGAGGGCGTCTCCTGTGGGACTAAGACCTCGGCTCAGGTCGGTCGCTGGCGATGAGATTGAGGGATTATGACTTTTTGAATTTTAGGGGGTTTTGTGCAACTTTACAGTTCGCGGGCCTTTCGGACTTCGGGTCTACAAGGGCATCGGAAGGTTCTTAGCAAACTAAGGGTCGGGAAGCCGTCTTGGTTGTAATCCTACTAATATTGTAGGTACCTATTAAACGCGAAAATTTGTAAGAATGTATGGATGTCTGTTTGTTACTCTTTTACGCAAAAACTACTGATCGGATTTGGCTGGAAGTTTGCACGCGGATAGCTTATAAGCTGGATTAACATATTATAGGCTACAAAACATCACGCTCCGATCCCGCGGTAAAACCCGCGGGGCGCGGGGCTAGTATGTTCATAATTCTGTGTCTGAACTCCTATCAAAAACATTTTTTTTTTACGGATCTTTTTTGTTTTGTGCTGATAGCCAATCTTTTATTATTATTTTTTTGAAAGATTACAAGCGGAGGTTTTGGTATCTGGTACCTAAAATGCTTGTGTTACGAGTAGGTTCGCGTCGCTAGTGCAAGGGTTGGGGATCGAGCAGGCGACCACATGATCACAGTGGGTATAGCTTCCATGACCGAAATTAAATACATTTTGACACCCAAAAAGTTATTTTCAAACCATACATTATCTACGTGAGACCCTGTAATACACTTCATCATCATCATCAATCAGCCCGTACAACGTCCACTGCTGAACATGGGCCTCCTCCCGAGGGAGGGTTTTTTCCACAGTGACCACGCTTGGCAGGCGGATTGGTGACCGGAGTATTATGTTGTAATACACAGGGAAACGCTGCTGCCGTTTCTTGGTATACGCTTGTTAGATGATGTTATAACAATCGGGACCAACGGCTTAACGTGCTTTCCGAGTCACGGAGGGTAGTCCCTCAACCAACCAGACCCGGAAAGAAATCTTAGAATTAACACAAAGATTTCTTGTCCGGTGTGGGGATCGAACCCACGACCTCCGATACTTAAAGCGAGCCAAGTACCGCTACGCTACGAATTTTGTCAATATTAAGTGTAATACACTTAATAAATATTAATAATCAGTACAATTGTAAATAAAATAGGGTGGTATAACTTAATTAATGATTGCACACAAACTCACGGTTAATTAGTCAATGTTTATTGGGTATGATCTACCTGTTTTATATGAACTGCATTCAATCAGGCATATATTTGAAATGGCACTCTGTTTAACCGAATTTTATTTTTATTATTCATGTTCATTACAAAATTTACGGTTAGTGAAATCTTAACTAATAAATAATAATATGTGGAAAAGATTAATACTACGTTGTCCGTATTGTATGTTAAGGATGTAGGATAGCATTGCCAGTTTTTAGGGTTCCGTATCCGAAAACGGGACCCTATTTCTAGGACTTCGCTGTCTGTCTGTCACCAGGCTGTATCTCAAGAATCGCGATAGTTAGACAGTTGAATTTTTCACAGATGATGTATTTCCATTGCCGCTATAACAACAAATACTAAAAATAAAATAAATATCTAGAGGGGGCTCCAATACAACAAACTTTTTTTTTATTTGTCCTTTTTTTGCTCGATATCTATAACGGCAATAGGTAGATGCTTGAAAATGGTACGGAACCCTTCGTGCGCGAGTCCGACTCGCACTTGACCAGTTTTTTATATTTTGGCAATGGATATTGAAAGCTTTGATTGATAAAGTGGGATTACACAAATAATGTGGCATTTTATTAGTCAAATAAGATTCTATACTATAATATTAAGCGCCCGAAGCCCAACGGCTTGGGCGTCGGACTTGTGATCTTGAGGTCACCGGTTCCCATTGCACTACCGACGTAAACCCACTCGTAACACAATCATTTTAGCTTAGCACGATGGGTTAACAAGAATACTAGTAGACTGCATAATTCTGCTAATGAAATTAAAAAAAAAAAAAAAAGAAGTATTTTAGAGAGGAAAGATTTGTATGTAAGAATGTTTGTAACGAATTGGCTCAAAAATTACTTGACCGATTTTAAAAAATCTTTCACAGTTTGAAGGCTACATTATCACTGATTAATATAGGTTATATTTCATTAAAAAGTTCCCACGGGAACTGAAGTTACGCGGGTGAAACCGCGTGCGGGAAGCTAGTATAATATATATTTCCAATAAAATTAATTACTTATATCATTAGTTAGGTGATCCCGTAAATTCAAATTTCCGTTATAGATAATCTTATCTCTAATGTAATTCAGATGTTGTTGCTGTCAGTCAGTTGTTAATTCATATCACAGATTAACTTGTGGATTAATATCTGTGCCATGATAGCTTACCGCTGCGTACACCCATAAAGTTATATAGTTATTTGTATCTAAGTAAGCAGTGTTTGCCGTGTGGTTTTCGGCTTAGACTATACCAACTCATATCTTCCTATAGGTATCGTACGAGGCGACTAAGAGAAAAGAAATCTTAAATTTGACACAATATTTCTTGTCCTTCATGGGAAACTAAAACCACGCTCCAAGAATAAAAGCGAAAGCTCTAGGCCACGGAAGTAAGAGTTTGGCCCCCGTAAAAGGAGTGCCCGCGGCCTTTACTGCGGCAGCCGCCGGAGGGGTGCCCAAAAGCCAAGTTATTTTTTTTGATGGACTTACCTTGGTAGCCTCGAGGCTTTTGCTATTTCACCGGGCATAACCAAAAGCCAAGACTGGTGCTGGTGCTTGGAACAAACAACGGCGGGGGATTTTTATTGAGTATGCCCTCTCCGCGATCTTCTTTTGAAGAGGGAGAGTCCTACATACCTTTTGCTGACGCCGGGATCACAAATTTCGTGATCCCATTAAGTATTACTCATTTTACCTCGGTAACAAAAAACCAACGGAAGTTATAAATTATTGTTATTGGAATCAGGCGTTACTTTGCGGAAACCCATACTAATCTGATTATCTAAATTGAAAAAAGCAAGCGCAATTAACACGAAGCAGAAAACACAAATGTTCGAAGATAATTCTAATTCCTTAACGCTAAATAATTCATAACGGCAAGCTTCCTATACTATATGATCGCAACTTGTTTTAAATATCAATATAATAATATCGCATTTTATTATAACAAGATTTATACTTTTGTACAGTTGTCAGTCATCATATAATAAAACATTCTATCTACAAGTTATTACAAGCCGCAAGCTGGCGCCGATCACAAACAGCACTTAATTAAATTCAATGATAGTCATTCAACGACCTCACATGAATAACTATGGTCAAGATAAATCAATGTTATTGTCAGTTCCGCCTTACTGCTCAGTCTAAGACGATATTTTCTGTTTCGTATGATTTGTAGTCTTTATATCTCTATACTTTATATGGGTGGTCGTTGAAAAGCGTAGACATGCATGTAGATTTGATGTCATAATTTTACATATGCGTTGCATAAAAATATGTTATTATGATGATGTATGACAGGACAACCTCCGTAGCGTAGCGGTATTTGGCTCGCTTTATATCTCGGAGGTCGTTGGTTCGATCCCCACGCCGGACAGGAAATCTTTGTTTGCATTCTAAGGTTTCTTTCCGGGTCTGGTTGGTTGAGGGACTACCCTCCGTGCCTCGGAAAGCACATTAAGCCGTTGATCCCGATTATTATAACATCGTCTATAATAATCGTATAACAAGGAACGGGCAGCACCGTTTCCTTGTGTGCGGTACGGTAACTCTGCGGTCACCAATCCGCCTGCCAAGCGTGGTGACTATGGCAAATACCCTCCCGCGGGAGCAGGCCTATGTTCAGCAGGGGACGTTATACGGGCTGATGATGATGATGTATGGCCTTCGTGGTATAGCGGTATACGTCTCGGCTTGATTCGCAGATGTCCCGTACCAGGAATCTGTGTAAAATCAAAATGAGATCACTCCACCAAGCCGTAGATAGATAGATAGATGTGATCTACGGCTTGGTGGAGTGATCTCATGACCGAGCCTCAGAAAACGCTTTAAGCCGTTGGTGCCTCCCTGTTTGGTGACTGTCATAACATGGCCGGGTAATGGGCATGAGCGTTTAGTCATGCGTGTGACTATTGCCAACCACCTTCGAGTGGCCCCGTGTTTAGAAATGGACGTTTTACGGCCTGAAGATAATGATGGCAAAATTACCATTCATAGATAACTCAGGGTATTGTAGTTTTCCAATGGCTAGGGCGTCGGACTTGTGATCTTGAAGTCGCCGGTTCGAACCCCACCGATTGCACTACCGACGTGAATCCACTCGTAACACAAGCATTTAAGTTTAGCACGAGTGGGCAACAAGAATACTAGTAGACTGCAAAATTCTGCTTGTAATCTTTTTCTTTAGGAAAAAAGAAAGAACAAGAAAAAAAGATGTCGTATGTACTCGCTTCATATTAATGATTTTATATATAATTCTGTTTTAGTAAAGGTAAAACCTATTACTTGCTTGTGATCTGAGACTGAGAATTAAATATTTTACTAAGTGTTATATACTACAATGGTTTATTATCCCTTGCGGGAGTCGGTATAAAAGAACAAAGAATATGAAGACAAAATTACCTAATTAATTCTTTAATAAGGGACTGGCTTCACGTTGCTCACAAAATTTATTAGTGAGTAAATTAAAAAACAATAAAGTCGCCTGTCTTATTGCGCTCAGTATCTGTTACGCTATTTTCGACCGAATTGTAATGACGAAAAGTTTGTACTTACATAGCTTCACTTTAAGATTTTTTTTTATGATTTGAATTTCGAATGTCAATGGTGTTTATTTTTAAATTGAGATTGTTTTTAGTAACGAATTTTAGATCATAAGTATCTCATCATCTACTCAAATTGAATATTTCAATTTGAGTAGATACTTATGATCTTTAAATTCTTTTTGTTATACGTACATAGATAAGTTTCAGAAAAAAAGTGATATACATAATATGAATACTAGACATAAACATGACTTAGTAGTACTTGCAACTCGTCTCCATAGAATAAGCAACTCTTTTATGGGGCAATGTATTCGCTTCTATAACAAACTCCCAAATAATATTAGAGAATTATCTGTTAATAAATTTAAAGCGACTGTCAAAGCTAAGTTATGTAAAAAAGGCATATTATAAAATATCAGATTATGTAAATGACAGAATGGCTTGGGAGTAACTTGCTCTGGAATGACACTGCTGCTTAACAATATTGTAAAATAGATGATAAATTGATTATTTAAAAAAGGATTCCTCTGAGTTTCTTGCCAGTTCTTCTCAGAGTTGCCACGTCTTTGAACTGGTGGTAGGAAAAGAAATGGACGCATCATAAGAACATGATTTAATATTTTTTGAATTGTGTCTTATGAATAAAGATATTATTGACTTTGACTTTGACATTTTCACTTAAAAACTAGCAAATCTTTCGAGCCTATTATATCCTATTGGAGAAATGCGGCTTCACTCGCGTAGCTGCCGTTCCCGGTGGAACTTCATAATTAAATAATATGTATATGCTCCTGAATAATGTAGCTTTCTAATGGTGAAAGAATTTATGAAATCGATCCAGAGCCTAATATAATAAGACCCTAATCAATGCAAACAAACAATCAAATATTTCCCCTTTTTTTAATATAAGTACAGTAAAAGCTCTCTATTCGCGGGGTATACGTTCCGTAAATATACCGCGAATACAGAAACCGTGAATATGGAATGGTAATTTATATGGGATTATAGGGGATACGTTCCTAGGAGACAGTAGATGGATCAATTTTCATAAAAAAATGTCACGTTTCCAGTGTTTGTTCCACATGCACTGGAAACGTGACTCTCCAAAGCGTAAATGATCAAAGCATATCTATTTTCACTTAAAGCTGTAATAAAGATATTTTTCGTGTCGAAAAACTTATTTTTAGTCGACATTATAAGGCACAGAACGTCTAATATGTGGCAGCATTAAACAAAAACTTAAGGCGTAGTCGTAATATCACTATAATCTTCATTTCTTAGTCCAGTTACCGACACGTTTATAAAGGAACCCGAATCCTTTCTATTAATATATGTATGTATGTAGTGATGTACCGATTAGTTCCGCGAATATGGGATTTTTTTGCCGCGAATACAGGAATTCGGTCGCAATTTTTTAATCCGCGAATAGTGAAAACGCGAATGAAGGAAGCGCGAATAAGGAGCTTTTACTGTATAACGTTAAAATAAATCCTTACCAATGTAATCCTTGACCTTACACTTACTTATAAAACAGGTTTTAGTACTCAGCATTCAACTAGTTACGGACTGTCGCTCCTTAGCAGATTAAACCTCCGTAATATTACTTAGGAAGTGAATGTCATTCCTAACATCATCGTCAGCCCGTACAACGTACACTGCTGAACATGGGCCTCCTCCCTTGAGAGGGTAGTTGCCATAGTCACCACGCTTGGCAGGCGGGTTGGTGACCGCAGTATTATGTTGTACCACACAAGGAAACGCTGCTGCCCGTTCCTTGATATACGATTATTATAGATGATGTTATAACAATCGGGACCAACGGCATAACGTGTTTTCCGAGGCACGGAGGGTAGTCCCTCAACCGACCAGACCCGGAAAGAAATCTTAGAATTTACACAAAGATCTCCTCTCCGGTGTGGGGATCGAACCCACGGGATCGAACCCCTCTGAGATTTAAAGCGAGCTAAATACCGCTACGCTACGGAGGTTGTATGAATAAATAAACTTAATAAATCTAAATAGTTAATTCACCGTTTCCGTTCTTCACAGACATGTCTGCTACATCGCTTCATTACTATTTGATTTTACACAGTTTTTCCAGAGCGAGAAACGAATATGCGACCTCCGATGTATAAGGCGAGCGAGGCCTATACCGCTTCGCTACATAGGTTTAATAATAAGTAGTGAATAAATAAACTTAATAAATCTAGATAGTTAATTCACCATTTCCGTTTTCCACAGACGTGTCTGCGACTTCGCTTCATTAATATGCGCAACCGTATTTGATAATAATTCCCGATGCATACATGCTCTGATTGGTTAATTTTTATGTGGTGCCCTACGATGACAATTGTCTTTGTTGTGTAAAAATGGTGTTGGGATGCTATAGGAATTTTAAATTGTCGTTTTCGATTCGATTTGCAGTGATTAATTGAGTTATGGCTTGGTCTGATTTTTATAGAGATTTATGGTTGTATTCTTCGTGTGAAGTCCTAATGTTTCGGTGGTTTAGAGTTTATGGTAGTTGCTCCTGCGACTTGGTGTTCGTTGTGGGTTCGATTACCATTCAGGACAACTATTGGTGTGAATTATGGTGAGTGGAAATTATTTTTATGTCACGTTACTTTTCTTATAAAATTGCAACGGAAAGACACAAAAATTAAGGAACAAATAAAAAAATGTTTCCTTAGTTCCGTTACATATCTAGGTTGCATTTAAAGAAATATTTCAAACAAGCACGGGATCAGTGCGGACCAGCGCACAGAGGAGTTTCCTTCAGAAATATTTTTACGAAGTTAGTAAGTACAGGAATTAAAATATTATGATAATTACGAAGAGTACAAGAATTAATAAAATAATGTTGCGAAAAGAAACAAACATGTTATAGGAAGTCTGACCCTCGACGAACTTTCGGCCCCAACGGCCATCTGTTCTCCGGCCACTTCAACAAACTAATGCGTTAGGCTATGTCAGCAACACGTTCTACGTATCTCCTCATTTTGTCATTCGATCCCGTAAAGGAACCCCGTGCGTAGCCCTCTCCATAGCTCGCTGAGCGAGATAGCTCTCTGAGTCTATTCATAAGGTTTATTGTAAAGGCTGTAGACCGCTACCAGTTAGGAACTTTCTCACGGTCGTATGTACATGGAACACCGATATTTATATCGATATTAGGACAGTAAACAAGGATACGCATATAAACACGTGTGTCTTTCACTCACTTATTGAAATGCCTATATTGATGTTGTATATTATTCATGTCTACTCGGAGCTACTGCTCAATATAAGCTTTGGTGACCTTACACATATAATATGCAAAGCAACACAGAATTAATCAATTATGTTATTTAGATTCTCACATACAATGAAATAATTTCTAAAATGCATTACACATCTAACCCAGAAGCACTTGTCTTCTACAAGAGCCACGCGGATAAAACGGAACGGACCGGCAAGGTTTCCTTTTGTTTTATCTAAAGTATTCTAGCAGAGTTTTCAGTCTACTAGTATTCTCGTTAACCCCCGAGTTAAGCTAAAATGCTTTTGTTACGAGTGGGTTCACGTCGGTAGCGCAATGGGTGGGGATCGAACGGGCAATGCACTAGCCATTAGGATACGGCCGCTTGAGTTCTTAATTCGAATTTTACTTATTTGCTTTATAACCCCGTTTACGTCCACTGCTGAACATGGGCCTCCTCTTTAACAGACCTTGGTAAGTCATGGTCATGGTTGAGGAATATTGCCGTAATAACGACGCTTGGCATGTGTATTAGTGATCGCCCATCCACCAGGTGTCCTTTAGTCGTCACTTACGACACCTTTGTGAAGTTATGGGGTGGTCTGTTCTAAGCCGGAAAACACTCGGCAATAATTTAAATAACCCAGATAATTCAACACAATCTATCATTCTACCTTGTAGATTTGAAGTTGCTTTCCTGAATCTATTTCCTCGTACTTCAATCACGATTAAGAGCACCCGCTTGATGGTAATCCGGCCTATCAACGCTTGTAACACAAGAGGTGTCACTCACACCTGGCCGACTATAATCTTTTTCATGTCAGCTTTAGCTATCTTACTCATACGTAGCTCTACATTCTGATAATGGTTTTTGCCTGTGGTATGGTGGACGTTTCCAGTCGAACAGCACATACGCTATATCTAATCTATGCTTATATTCTTAGGAAATATTGGGCTAATTTGAAAAAAATATTACCCAATAAAAACGCTACGTTATCCAGAAATAACATAGGCTATATTTAATAATAAAGTTCCCGCGGGACTAGGGGGCGGGGGAAACGGGCGCGGGACGATAGTCTCTTATAAATCGTGTTGTCCTTAACCCTGAAGTCAAAAATTCAGAGCTTCACAGAACAAAATCCCGTAGTTGGTAACCGTTGAAGTCGTTTTCCTTAGGTCTATTTTTAGTAAACACAAGCGTTTGAAAATGTCACCAAAGCACACAAAACACTATTCACCACAAAGCTGCAACATCAAAGCGACGACGTGGTAATTTGTCCTCCAAATGTTTGTGCTTCAAACATGTTTTGGAGAACGGACCGCCTAAAGGTTAGACTCGCAATACAAGAGATTCTTATCCAGGTGTGAATCCAGACCTTAAAAAAGTTTTGGCGACTAGAAAATAGGCCAATTGAAAGTAGAATTAGATTATTATATATATATATATATATAGAATTCAGATTTTGGCCTTAAGCAGCATAAATACGTATTATCATCGGTCTATATCACCTTATAAACCGTGAAAATGTGACGTCACACCTATTTGGTGTATGGGTATGCCCATCATGCCTATAATGGTGGATCCGCCCTTGCCCCTTACCCAATGTATTATCATCATGCATGCATCAATCTCTAATATTATTTGGATGTGGTATTCTGTGAGGTACAGGTATTTCTCCAGTCCAGCAGAAATTTTGAAGTAAAAAACCAACCAAAAGTGTTTGGAAATGTATGCAAAGCACACAAAACAAGATGCAAAAAATCGAAGCGTCTTGGTAATTGGTCCTCCAAATACTTGTACTTCATTCACGTTTAAGAGAACGAACCGTCTAAAGGCGTACGAACTCGCTCATGAACGGTTAAGAAAACAGACCGTTTAAGCGCGAGAATTTATTGCTTTGCTCATACTTGCTCTAGCAACAACGTTTCAATCAATAATTAAATCAAGGTATTATATGAGGTTTAGGTACTTCTGTCGAGTTCAATAAATCATTGAGCGTAAAAGTGCTAGCTGCTTATTAATCTCAAATCCTGAAAACAAACTAGAACCCAAGCAGAAAACCCAAAACTCTGCACAAAACTCTCCTAAAAACCCAAAGTCATAATCCCACAATTCCCTCTCCATCGACCGCCCTTTTTTTTTTTCGGACGGACGTATGTAGTTAGCCCTGAGGCTTTTGCTACTTCACCGGGCATAAAGGCGGGCAGAGCTCCAGCCTAGATAAATGGTTTAAACACTACAAACTAAGCAACCTGCGTAAGAGGGCGTCCCCTGTGGGACTTGGACCTCGGCTCAGGGCGGTCGCTGACTTATAGATGGGATTATGGCTTTTAGTTTCTTTAGGGGAGTTTTGTGCAACTGTCGCTCTAATTTACAGTTCGCGGGCCTCTCGGACTTCGGGTCTACGAGGGCATCGGAAGGTTCTTAGCAAGTTAAGGGTCGGGAGGGCGAGGAGGGACGCGTCGCGTTCGCGGTCGCACTCTTTTCCGGCGGGTCGGATAGAGTGGTCTCTGTGTAGTGGTGCTAGTTTCTTGCAGTCTCTGTACTGCTAGTTGGTAAATTGTGATCTCGTCGTCCGGGTCGTCTAGGACGCCCCGAGGCCGACGGTGTTTACGACGCTTTGTAGGCAAAGGCCTGAAGTCGGATGCTGCAACAACCAACGGGTTTCGGTGTTGAGCTGCGGATTCAAAGAAGCGTCCCGACGCCTCTTTCATCCACTGCTTGATGGAAGGCAGTTGGAGATCAGAATGCAGGTTGCGATTACGAATGAAACATGGTGCCCCGGTGGCACGTCGAGTGAATCTACTTTGGACAGTTTGTAAGCGGTACAAACTGCTAGACGCTATATGAGCGAATACAGTGCTCGCGTACGTCATAATCGGTCGTATACACGTGGTATAAATCCTAACCTTGTTATCAAGTGATAGTTTACTGCGTGAATTTAAGAGACAGTGTAGTCGACTGAGCGTAAGTGAAGCCCGTGCACGAACGGTTTCTACATGCGCTCTAAAGTTTAGCTTTCTTGGCTTGCCGTTCCCAAGGGATTGGTTCGCAAAACATCTTGACCAGTGGAATGACCGGTGGGCTGTTGAATCTCGAAAAGAGTACAGCGGCACTCTTTGTCGGATTGACTTCGATTCTCCACTTTCTGAACCATTTGCCTAAGGCATTTGATGCGGATTGTAGAGCGTCGTGAATTGCAGTAGGACTGCGGCCCGGCTTGGATCGGGTGAGGAGCAGCGACCGCCCTGAGCCGTCCAAGTCCCATAGAGGACGCCGTCTTGAGCAGAGGTTGCTTAGTTTGTACTGTTTAAACCATTTATTAAGGCTGCAGCTCTGCTCGCTTTTATGCCGGGCTAAGTAGCAAAAGCCTCGTGGATAACTAAATATGTCCGTCGGAAAAAAAAACGAAGCGTGTTGCTTAGTTATTCACCATCCAGCCGTGCAGATTTGAAGACGCTTACTTTAATATATTGTTTCGTCTATTTTTAGTATACACAAGCGTTTGAAAACGTCTCTAAAACATCACAAAACAAGCTGGGACATCAAAGCGTCGTGCTAATTTAACACGCTTGTTGCCTCCAAGTTTTTGTACTTCAATCACGATTCAGTAACAAATCGTGATTAGTCGGCAATTAAACACTTAGGACTAATGAATACCTGGTACGTTTGTGTAATTCAATTATTTAGTGAAAAAGGGTTAATTGGCTTCTTTCTTGCGGGTTTCTGTGCGTAATGAAGGTAGTTAGGTTTGTTATTGGTTCAACTTATTATAAACTAGCTTCCCACTTTTACGCGCGGCTGCATAACTCCCGTTCCTGTAGGAACTTGTAATGAAATATATGTTATAGCCTTGCTCGATCTATTAAACAAAGAAAAGATTTTTGAAATCGGACCAGTAGCTTCTCACTCTTCAGCTTTATAGATTCAGTATAGATTTTAATAAGAAGTTTGTAAAATGATGCATTTATTCTATACTTCTATACTAATATTATAAAGAGGAATAGTTTATATTTTTGTTTCGAATTAACTCAATAACTACTGATCGGATTCCGATAATTCTTTCACCATTAGAATGCTACATTACCCCTAAATAACATAGACTATAAAAGTCCACCCGTGCGAAGCCGAGGCGGGTCGCTAGTTTAATATTATAGTATTACTTGTGAGATACATTGTCATGCGATGGCCAAGTCATTATGATTATTTAAAACATAAAAGATTTTTAATATCAATGATATGATCGCTATTGTTTGGTAAGGCTAATTACGTTATAACTTAAGACAGAAGGTCCCTTAAGTTGGGACTTAACAAATTAAGCGACTTGGTTGCGAAAGTCTTTTTGTAAAAGCTATGTTTTTGATGGCATGTTTTTACGACAGAAACAAAAAAACCCCGACGAATTGAAAACCTCCTCCTTTTTTGAAGTCGGTTAAAAAGCAACACGTGCCCCTAACACAAGTTGGAAGTCATTTTAATCTGTAATATTAATACTACGTGTACTACGAAACACACACCGTAATGGTTAGTTAAATAGATCAAATGTCTATTAAAAATGATTATTAATTAACCTTTAAATAATTACGGTGTGTGTTTCGAAGTACAAAGTAAACGTATAATATATATTCATAAGCGGTCGTAGCCCAATGGCTAGGGCGTCGGACTTGTGATCTTGAGGTCGCTGGTTCGAACCCACCCATTGCACTACCGAACCCACTAATAATAATAACACAAGCATTTTAGCTTAGCACGAGGGGTTAATAAGAATACTAATAGACTGCAAAACTATGCTAGTAAACTTTCTAAAAAAATATATGAAATGATGATATAAAAGAATACCCAACAACCTTATTATCCAAAATACCTACATTGGGACTCGTTGTTGAATTCAACTGTATTCAGATACAGTCGAATACAAACAAAATTTGGAGCACCTTTATGCTCGATTTTCGAAGTCAAACATGACTATCAGCAGGCTTGTTTATTCAAACATTATTTACATGTCGAAAGGTATTGAATGTTTACAATATTTTCCAGGAAACGACGATACGGCCTGTCATGTTTACATTGGATTTTCGGCCCTTGTGCAAATCCGAGGTTTGAGTCCCTTCGAGTTACTTCAGATAAGCAGTGTTTGACACAATTTATATAGTACTCAGCTTATATAGTTTTGTGTAAATATGATTGACTAGTCAATATTTTAAAGTTAATATTCCATGTTACACTAACATCGCAGTCATGGTTAGAGGGGAGCTTTTAAAAACATCATTTTTTTTAAATAAAATTTAATACAAAATATTTTGTTTTTTACCTATAAAAAAGCCTTCGAATCGGTCGAAATTTGGGCGGTTCTAAGGTCTTTTCAACAGTGTTGCATCGAATTCAATTCATTATCATCGACCAATTATTATTTTTCGGATGGAAATTGTGATGTTGTGAGACAGGACAGTTTGCTACTTCACCGGGCATAAAGTCAAAGTCAATATATCTTTATTCAAATAGACACATTTAAAAATATTTTTAAATAATTTTCTTATGATGCGTCCCTTATTTTTTTTCTACCACCAGTTCTGGACGTGGCAACTCTGAGAAGAGCTGGCTAGAAACTCGCAGAATCCTTTTTTGTTTAAATAATAGGTCGAAATTGCTGTTTTGAATGAAAAAATTTAAACGATTTTTTTTCATGTATTTTTTATTTGTATTAATCGAAGTAATCACCCATGCAATCAATGCATCTTTGCCAACGCAGTGGCAGCTTATTGATGCCCTTATGATGACGGGAGGCAACAAATTCTTCAAAGGCATTTTGTACTGCCTCTCGGGTATTGAATATTTTTCCCGCCAAGAAGTTATCCAAATTCTAGAAAAAGTAGTAGTCTGTAGGCGCAATGTCTGGTGAGTAGGGCGGATGACGGAGAGCTTCCAACCTCAGTTCTTGCGCGTTGTCGTGCAGGAGCAGCGGAGACGAGCGATTGACCAATGCTGGTTAGAGATGTGCCAGCTTCTCCATCATTGTGTTCAGTTCTTCACAGTACACATCTGCAGTAATGGTCACCCCGTTTGGTAAGAAGCTGTGATGAATCACACCGGCGCTAGACCACCAAACAGTGACCATCACTTTTCTAGGGGTAAAGGTGAACGGCAGATTTCGTACCGCATATTTTTTTTGTTGTTCCGTTATAGAATTTGTACCACATATTAAGGCAACTAAGCCACTTAATTTCATGTAAGTGAACTATTTTTAGAACTTTGGAATAAATAATAATATGAATTTAAAAAAAAAAAAAACGTAATACAATCGTAAACTAAACGCAGTTATTTCAAAATAACACAAATATCGTAATGATATTAATTATTTAGAAATTGAAATGACATTAATTATAATTAAACACTTTTACACTATATCTAAAAATGTATAATTGTTGCATTTATTCATAATAATTAACGATTTAATGATAGGAATGATTTTCGTTGTCAATACTTTTTTCGTTTATATGGCAATTATTTATTGACAGGTAAAGAAAATCTGTCAAAACAATGTTTATGTGCCTATAAGTAACAATCTACATTGGTAAACTAGTACATAACCTCAAACAACAAAAGTGGTTATAACTTTTATATCCCAACTTCTAAAAATCTAAGAATTTAAAAAGGGCTTGTCTATCATAATAAGTACCAATTAAAACAAAAAATATCCCAAAACATGAAATTTTGTTAGCGGTACGAAATTCCCATACAAGCCTGCCGTTCACCTTTCGTTTAGGGCATTGTTTAGGTGCTGAACCAGGATCCAACCAACTTGCTGAGCGCTTGCGGTCATAAAACAGAATCCATTTTTCATCGCAGGTAACAATGCGGTTCAAAATTCCTTCATTTGTGTGTCTGTTGAGCAGACGCGACGTCGACGCGTACTTCGCGTACATTGAGTTCGTGGGGCACCCATTTGTCAAGCTTTTTTACCTTGCCAATTTGACGCAAATGGACCAATATTGTTTTGACGCTAACGTCGAAAGCTGCTGCTAATTCAGCCGTAGATTGTGTATCATCAGCTTCCACAATTGCCTTTAATTCGTCATTGTTGACCAAAGTCTTCGGACGACCGCGAGGTTCGTTTTTCAGGTCGAAATTTCCAGAACGCAAGCGAGCAAACCAATAACAGGTGGTGCGTTGGTTTGTAGTGTTAGCTCCGTAAACGTCGTTGATGTTGCGTGCCGCTTGTGCCGCGTTGCTGCCACGACGGTACTCATATTCCATAATTACTCGAATTTTTAACGTATCCATGATGAAGAAAAAGATTGAAATGCGATGAAAATGTAAAACTAATCAATAAACAAATGACAACTTTTGGAAAAAAAAAACATGTTTTTAGAATAAAATTAATTTGAAATTAGAATTCTTAGCCATACAAAAATTATTTTGATTTGAAATGGCCAGTACTGCAGAACGGCAATTTCATAGGTAAAGACCTAATAATATATTATGTTTTGATATTACAATAAGTTTAGCAGTATTTCATCAAAGCAAGTCACTCCGAAGCCGTTTTGTCGTTTACATAATAGGCCTTTTTACACAGTTTGATTTTGACATAGTCTTTAAATTTATTTACAGATAGAACGGGCGACCATAGCTCCATTTTAAAATCGAATAAGCCTAGTAGTTGGCCCGTAAAGGGAATAAGGAGAAATTATTTTCTTGTCTGACGTTCAATTTAATATATATATATATAGTCTAACAATATCTAGTACTACGGTAAAGGTGATTTTAGCAATTCTGCGAAACTACAAAGGCGTAGAACTACGAGTAAATTAGATTTTCGTGCCTTACTATATTCAGGTCAATATTGTTGAGGGTACGTTCTGATATTGACAGGCTCTTCATTCATCATGTACGAGGAATACCAGCAATAGCTTCCAGAAATGGTTTGTATAAGTTTAATCTATAAAGTTATTGCTTGCACTTCTTGTGAGAACTGGTATTGGGGGTTAAAATTTTACTCGATAGAAAAATATAGCTGGGTACAATGGGCATGAGGACTAAAAAAATCTATTTAGTCCGTCAGTTAGATTACTAAAAAATATTGGACACGTATTTTTTCATTTATCAAATCAATAAAAATTGACAAAGATACAGAGCAAAAACAAACTATAAAGTTCAGGAGAGGGGCTTGTGACGTCACTATTAGGTAAAATTGTACCTAATAGTGACGTCACACAAAATTTCAACGCGCTGTATTTTCGTCATTAATTGTTTGAGGAACGAAAAAAAAATACGTGTCCAATATATTTTGGTAATCTAACTGACGGACTTAATAAATTTTTTTAGTCCACATGCCTATTGCCTGATTTTCGAAGACCGGGTTTTATTTGTCACTATAGTGTCTTGTTAGATTTCCTCCCTGAAATACTATATTTCTTTCAAATTATATAATTAGTTATTAGAGTTGGGGCTGATTATGTGACGATATGACTATGAAATAATTACTGTAGGGTAGTACATTTAATTTTCCTATGTTTGTTACTGTATTAAAGCTATATTAACTTGGAATACATAAATACCCCGCTTTACGCGACCCCGTATAACACGGATTCGCTATTTATAACGCGGTTTTAAAATTTTCGTGCTAAATTGCCCCGCTTTACGTGATTGCGCTATTGGTCACTGATATCTGATTGGTTATTTTTTTTTATTTTTTTTATTTTTTTCAATGTTTCGTCTACAATACTCGGAATGTTGTATCCTATTTATCACGTCTCTCGCTTCTTCTCTAATCATAAAACTTAAAGTATTGTAAAGACATACATGTAAGCTTTAATATGACGTATGTCAATGTACATGAATCTTTTTTTAGGGCACGGCTCTATACAAATTCCGTACATGTCTCTTAGGTTGGGGTCGACCGGGTACAAGAACATCGGAAATTTAGCCAACGTGTAATTTTAAAATAACAATACAGCTCTAAGTCAATTCCCGTTGATTAATGATGTATCTAAATCAATATTAGATGGCCACAGCTGTTAATGTTAATTAACTCAATTAGAGATTAGATTGACGTGGTCATATATATTTGAACTTGTATTGTTACTGGTTAATTAATAGGCGAGATAACTTGATTATATCAATGATGGGTAGTATTTAAGTAAAGAATGGGATTGGCTTTAATTTTTTGGCCCTTTAATTCCGTTGATCCGTCCGTCCGTATCTGTATCTATAAAAATAAATGAAATTGAAGTGGTTGTTTGTAATGGAAAATAACAAGTTTTTACTAAATGAAGGGGGTACTAATAACATAATCTTTGACTGCACCTGTGGCTCAGTGGTTACGGCAGTTGGCCTCTGAGACGTGGTGTTCTGGGTTCGTTTCGTGTGGTAATAATAATATGTAGTACACCTGATTCTGTTTTTTCTTCCTGGTTGTGGTTTGTGTTTGTTGTGAGTTGTTTTAGTTGTAAAACGTAAGCCATTCAAATTGTGTTACCAAAGTGTAGGTATTATATTTTATATGTATATTTATATTTTTATGTTTCTAAACCTATATATTTTTGGAACGAAGTTCCTTACGGCAGGCTTGGAGGAGATAGGGGTTTTGCTGCGCGACCGAACTGAAAAAAATGTGATAGTAAAACGAGAAATTAGAAATTAAATGAGACCTGAATATTAAATTGACCCGTTTGTTTGTTTGTTTGAACGCGCTAATCTCAGGAACTACTGGTCCGATTTCAAAAATTCTTTCAGTGTTGGATATTCCATTTATCGAGGAAGGTTAAAGGCTATACTTTATTTTCAAAAAAATTAGGGATCCGTAAGAAAATTGCGATTTTGTAACCCAAGGTGTAAAAGCGAAAACCTATTTATGCGTGCGCTGCAAAAACTATTGTCAATAGAACAAAATGATCTACTACGGGTTTGTAGGTCTATTAAGATCTACAAAAAAGTCCGCGAGAGCATATATCTAACTATCATAGTTTAGTCACAATAACCGCTTTTATGTTTATAAAAAAATATTAAATCGTCTGAAGAAAGAAACTACGTTAAATGTATATCATAATATTAATTCTTACCCAAATTAAGCATTATGTTATCAAGGGTATTTATGTAGAAGTAAAATACTTTTTGTTTTATTCCAATCGGACATTTCATTATATTATCACGAGTATAAAAAGAATTGGTACCTAATAATGAGTGATTTGCCATAATAGATAAAGCTGAAGAGTTTGTTTGCTTGAACGCGCTAATCTCAGCAACTACTGGTCCGATTTGAAAAATTCTTTCAATGTTAGATAGCCCATTTATCGAGAAAGGTCATAAGCAATTTTATTATAAAGTTTCAACGGGAACGGGAGTTACGTGGGTGAAACCGCGCGCGGAAAGCTAGTAAATAATAAGGGGCACAATCGTGTTTACAAACAAATACTTTCATCCGAAATTGTATCGTAGCGAGACGCGCGACGGCGAGCGAGGTTCGGTCGAGTGTCGAGCCCCGACGGAGCGCGTGCGAGTAGCCGTATAAAATACTATAAAGACTATTTTTTTGTTATTTGTAATAATTTTATGTTGTCAAACAAAAATAAAGAGACATATTTTGTTATTTTAGTAGATATTTTGAATTACGTTTTTTTTTATTTTACGTAATTTATTATTTCCTAAAATACTGAAATCCTAACTACTTTCCTGTACTTAAATAAAAACGAATCAGCAAAATTTAAGAGAAAAATCAAGAAAACCTACATAAAATTGAGCACGATTTTTCTTTTGCAAATTGTGTCGATTCTACATTAGCCGAAGGAACTTCGTTCCTACCTGGTGTCCCACGACACCATTAAGTTTTACATTTAATAATTTTAAATCAGTTGCAACACATATTATTGTTCTTAATTGAGTGAAGATTTACGTGGAACAAATAATAAAAGTTGGGGGCCTAAAATGACGCTTTCATAAATTTTATATTTGTTTATTAGATTATTATCAGATCAGTATTTCGATTTTATAGCTGGGCAGTACACATTGGGAGCATAATTGTTTAGATTTTGCTTGTTTTTTTTTATTTTTTATTTTGTTGCCTATGCAACTATTTGTTTTAAAAGAAAAACAAGACGTTCAGTATTTTTTTTGTAACAAAACGGAGATCGTGTTATTTTTTTTTAATCAATTTTTTTACCACTAACCTATCGGAGGTTTTATTTATATTTTTTTGTATTCACTATGTTATCAGTTAAATATCTGTCATTACAAAAATCCGAGTTAGAGTATGAAGTTCATATTAGGCCACGTCCTGCACGCCAGCGGGCGGAGCGGGCGGTGCGGGCGACGGCACGCGCGTCTTTATCAAAGTTATGATTTGTGCGAAGCTGTTCTCGACGACAGCGGTGCGGGCGGCAGGTTTTCCTTAGGGCACCGCTCGCGCCGCCCGCTCCGCCCGCTGGCGTCCAGGACGCGGCCTTAGGGGTGCTACTCCTGCGTCTTCAGTTGAAGAGTTACGTAAACAAATTGTGAAATTAGCTCCACTGAATCCATCTGAACATCTGAGCCTTTACTTGAAATAGGGCAGAATCTTAAAGGTTGTCGTGAAGTTCTCATTAAAATACAATGTAACCTAGATGTGAAAGATCCTAGTGTTCCTACACTTCTGAGAACTCAGAATATGCTGAACCATTTATATAATCGTCTTGAAAGGATAATTAGTATTGACGATAGGAAGAAAGAATACAATTATATTTCCTAAAAATTATAAAATTCTATCTAAAAAGCTTACAGCTCTTCAAGCTAAAAGAGCTACCACTTCGATTATTACTAGTGATGGTTCTACTCGAGAGCACATAGCCACTATGCCTGAAGGGCAAAACCTGACAGTAACGTGCGATCGTACTTCCTCTTAATTAGGTAAATTAAAGTACAACGGAAAAACTTGTGTACGTTCATTTATACAACATGTTGATGAATTTGTTGAAGCTCGAAATATTCCTTCAATTAAAATTTTAACTGAAGGAATATTAAAATAATAAAATTTTAATGCTGCGGAGATATTTCAGGATGATGCAGATTTACACTGGTTTCGTTCAAACAAACAAAACCAGTACCTACAATTATTTGAGTCAACCACGAATAGTTGTTCTGAGTTTGGTATACAGCGTTTATTTCTTTAAACACATTTGTTTTTTCGATTATCTGTCCGTCTCATTAGTCGAAACGAGACGAGATTTTTACTGGTAGATAGCTAATTTTATAAGGTATAATAATAAAGGCTACATTGTTTGTCTGTTTGTTTACCACAATAAGACATTTCCTAACTAGAACAAGACTACTAATTGCTCAAACTACTAGTATAAGGCCCTCGCAAGAGTAAAAACTTCAAGGAACGCCTCAATGACAATCAAATCACTCGTACACAAATATAAACAAATTCTTGTTCTTCTATTGTAGCGACTCCAAACTACTAAATGTCTACATTTGCAAATAACATTTTCAAACTTACTGAAGCAGTATCCCTTTTTCTTTTTCAATCTAATACTTCTGTTTTATCTTGATGCGGGTTCGATCATCGTATAATTAATTTTGTCAATAGTTTTGTGTGTGTGAATTCTTGTTTATCCTTATATACCTACTAATATAGTTTGTATTCTAATGTTTTGCAAGTCTAAATTCCCAATGTTGTAGGCAGATTTTCCATCATTTTCTCAAAACGAAGCTAATAGAATACTGGTCACTGGTATATTCATTAATTTATATTACACTTACTATTTCTTATAAATATGCATGAGCACTAATTAGCCGTGTGGTTTCCGGCTTAGAATAGACAACCACATGTCTTTCCATGGGTGTCGTAATAGGTAACTAAAGGACAAACCGTTTATTGTTGGAAGTAGCTCACCATCTTACTGCGAACAATCCGCCTGCCAAGCGTGGTGATTACGGCAATATCCCTCGACGATTGTACATCTGTTTAGAGGAAGCCCATTTTAAGCTTGGACGTAATCGGGCTTGTTAAGTAAGTAAAGTAACTAATTACTCAGTGATAGTTATATGAAGTAAAAGGGAGTTAGTGATAGCGTGACGGCTGACAGGACAATGGAAAACGTGTTGCGCTGACCTAAAATAAATTTGAATAAGGGCAGGGAGAAGAGGATGACATGAGCACTAATTACGCCAACATTCGTCACATAACGTCGATAGACAAATATTGGCCATTACATTGCAATTACGAACAGAAAACATGGCCTGCAGCGCAATACCAACCACACTGTCGTATTTTACCAATAGCAAATCAAATCGTATCAAGCTAAGTTAAATTTCCAAAGCAGAACTCAAAGCTCCAATCTCTTTAGTCAGTTTCAAACAATCTGGCCTTTCTAATGACATCCCTCAAACAGTACTAAATGGCCAGACAGAGTAAATGTTGACGCTTACGTACGGTGACCATGTTGCTATTTAAACAGGCAGGATATTCATATCGTCTATTGACTACTGACATCGTTCGAAATCATAACATAATCTCAGTAAATACAGCTACATATCTGGCTATTTATCTACTAAATACGGAGAACTCTGTCTTACAATCAGTTCATAGATCAGATACAACTATCTACTATGACTAGAGAGGCGATCATTGGACAGGTTTAGAAAACCATTCGTGCGATTTGATGACATATTCATACCACCGGGGAACTACTCTCGAATATATGTATTTCTTAGTCTTCCATCAAAATTTCTTAGTAGTATACGGCAGCAGCGGTACTTTTAATATAAAAATATTATATCTATTAATCGATTTATTGGATACGGTCAATCATGGCGCCGGAGTCGCTACGGTTTCCCGGCCACTTATCAAGTGATTCTACGGATTTTTGTATTGACAATAAACTTTAACATGCTCTGTTATGGCTGTGAATTACTCAAACCTTCGTTTTTGAAGAGCAGGCATTAGCTTAGATCTTCCTATGGGTGTCGTAAGTGGCGACTAACAGACATGTTACACCTGATGGATAGGCAGCAGCATCTATCTGCTCAAATAAACTTCCATCTTACTGCTATTACCAATCACCTGCCAAGCGGAGTGATAACGGCAATTTCCCTCAACGACGTTGGTATTCCAAGGTCTGTTAAAGAGGAGGCCCATGTATAGCAGTGGACGTAAACGATCTGATACAGTAAATGACCCCTATCCACCTGATTTAGTGGCAGAAGATTTCAACTATAAGGATAGCTAGTGTCAGGGTCGCAGATGAACAGCACTCTCAACATCTTTCTAGCCCATTAGATGCTTCTTCTCTCTACACGTGTCGCTTGAAAACCTCTTGTTAAAGTAGAGAACAAACACGTGTGCTGGGAGATATAAGAGATTTCCTTATATGCAATTTTGTGGAGTTTTTAACACTAAATCGAGTTGCATTAGTGTTTAGAAGTGTTTTTTTTATTACTAGCAGCGTTTGCACACTACTAGCAGGTTCTTGTTAACCCCACATGCTAAGCTAAAATGCTTGTGTTACGAGTGGGTTTACGTCGGTAGTGCAATGGGTGATATCGAACCGGCGACCACATGGTCGCAAGTCCGACGCCCTTGTCCTTGGGCTTCGGCCGCTTTCTGGCTAGATTGACTGAATAATGAAAGTAAAAGCCTCTTCTACATAGCGGACTCCTCTACTACAAAGATGAAGCTGAAGCTAGCGGCCAAGCCAAAACCAGGGCCGTAGCAAGTGTTAAGCTCCCCGCTCTTGAAAATTATTAAAATTGACGGGAAATTTTATTCCTTGCAGTCGAGATTAGAGAAAAGGCCCTCTTAAAAAAGAAATCATTCCATCCCAATAGTCAACATAGAATAGTAGGCCCCAAATCGGATGAACCGAGAATTTTTGTAATTCTCGCTCCAAAAAAACTTGGATTTTAAGTTTAATCCAAGTCAGAGTCTCGGGTGGTCAGAGTGACCCTCGAGGACATCTGTGATTTTTTTGGAGCGAGCTAGCTTCAGCTTCATTACTACAAAGTGGAATGCTTGGATCGTAGCAAGTGGAAGGAAGTGGTATTTTCCTACCTCTATGGGAAAGAGGCGTGAATTGTATATGTACGTTAACTGAATGATTCCCAGAATATCCCGAATAATCAAAAAGGAAGTGTGGTGTTATTACTCTGGTCGCAAACAACACTGAATGCAGTTGTCTTTACGCTGTTTTATTTAAATTCCACTAGTTCAGGCTACTTTGTAAGCACAAATATGCCTTGACATGTATGTTTGACATTGCTATTTTTGAATTTTTGGTGCTAAACTTAGTAATTTAAAGTTTGTATTAGTAGTGGTGGAATTGTTATTTTGTATTTGTATTAATTAATTAACACTTTGTTATGGTTGTTAGTGCAGAATATAAACGCAAATAGAAAAATATTTATCATTTAAGTTAGATTCTACATAGTAGGTACTTTGGTTTTGATGGTATGGAAAGTAACATGCTTTGAACGAAAGAAAACATTTTAAAGTTATTTTTTTTTATGTGTTATTAAATTTTAGCTTTGGAATGACTGGAACCTCTAAGTCGAAATTAATATTAAACAAGCTGTGTCTCTGTCTTGGATTATAGGTAAAACTAAGTAAGCATTAAATTCAACTACAGATCCTTTGTATTAAGCGTTCGAGTAACTAAAATTTGGTGTATAAGATCAGTTATGAATGGGCATAAGATTCCATTTAGTCCGTCAGTTAGATTACCAAAAAACATTGAACACATTTTTTTTTTCGTTCCTCAAACAAAAACTGTCGAAGATACAGCGCGTTGAAATTTCGTGTGACGTCACTTCTAGGTACAATTTTACCTAGTAGTGACGTCACAAGCCCCCTCTCCTGAACTTTATAGTTTGTTTTTGCTCTGTATCTTTGTCAATTTTTATTGATGTGATAAATAAAAAAATACGTGTCCAATTTCCTCGATTTTCCTGCCAAATTTTCTACTTAATATAACTAATCTTTTGACAGAAATATCGCTAAGTAACTCTATTCTACTTCTAGTTACAATAATAAATAGTTCAACACAACTTCTATTAAACATCCGTGGAGCTACTCACTTTAATAAATAAATTTATACTTTCTAAACGACTCTCAAGGGTCTCAAGTGCGAAACCCCAAGAAAATGTTATATGAACATCTCGCACATAACGGCGACATTATAATCTAATGTCTGTCTCAACGTAGCCACATCATGAAAAATCCAATACAGCGGCGATCGTGACTGGACACCCTAATAGCCCTGAATGCAGGGATGGATCCAGCCTTGAACTGGAAAAGGCAAAAGCATACTTTATTGATTATCCATTTAAATAGGAGTAAGTAACTAAAAAGTATGTTTCGACGCAATTAATCAACTGTGGTTCTTGAAGGGCTGATTTTTTAATCGTAGGATAAAATATTCGCAGAGAATTTGACCGATTTTGCATGGTAGTTCTGTCCAAAATTCAAACTCATTTAGAGAAAAAGCCTAATTGAATCTATATATACCTATACCTACTTGTTAGTAGTATTGATTTTTATTATTATTTTAATAGGCGGTTGGCATGCGTGCCGTGATAACTGAGGTTGGCTGGAATACCAGCGCTGCCGCAATCATCTTTTAGGTTTTTGAGGTAGCGTTATGCTGAAGCCAGTACCCATTTATGGCACATTTACTTATCTAATTGTTATGTGTTTATTTGTCATTGTACCTATAATGTGCCGTAAATAAATGAATTTTCTTTCTTTCTTCTTTCTATATTAATACATGAAGCCAAAACTTTGTACCCTTTTTGACGAAAATTGCACGAACGGAGGAGAATGAAATTTCGCACTCTTATACCTAGTTTATAGAGAAAGATTGCAGAATGCTAATATTTTTATTAATTATGGTCGAATTTCGACCTTTGGGCGACCACTAGTGTTTAGTAAATGTTGTAATCCTTTGCGCGGATCCTTTAATGTCCCTTAGTCGCCATGGGAAGACTTGGGGAGGTCAATTCTCAGCCGGAAACCACAAAGCCTTGCTGTATCGTTCACCTTATCATTAAACTCCTTAGTGATTCGTGGACGTTTCTCGTGAATCTTTAGGTCTAGATCCGTCCCCGTTTCAACTGTAACTTATTCTTCCAACGATCTAGGGCTTCTTTGACGGATAAAACACGTACAAGTGTTGTGTTCTAGAAAAATTGATGCCCAAACTCAAGCGTTGCGTAATATGAGTATTGTGTTATGAAGAGAAAGCCGATTTTTTATAGCTTAATTCGGATTTATATTGAAGAATTGAGTTTAATTGTTAATTAATAAAAACTAATTGGGTGTTCGGCTGGTGATTTGCATGATGCTTTCCTGCATATTGTGCATAATTTTTTCGGGCGAGCGGTGCAAAAATTGCATGACGGCATATAGACACATTTAGTTGCAGAATTTTTGCCTTTTTAATTTAGATTAATATGGATTTCCGCAAAGTAACGTTGATTCTATTAATTAATTGTTTAAGCTTGGTACAATAATATAATGTGTTAACTTGGCAGATGACACGTTTAATAATCACTGGCTTATTAAGCTATAGGCAGGCTAGAAATAGTATCTAGTAGTTTTGGGGCCATCATCATCATTTAAGCCGTACGACGTCCACTGGCACATAGGCCTCCCTCATAGTTTTCCAGTTGCTACGGTTGGAGACGGCCTGCATCCACCGTGATCCCGCGGCCTTTACCAGGTCATCCGTCCATCTAGTTGCCCCAACGGCCATCTGTTCTCCGTGCTTTATGGCCTGCCCATTGTTTTGGGACCAGGCCATTAGAAATTGATCTTAAGAACCTAAATATCAATTATAAACTTTATATGGCAGTAAGCATAGCCATTTAGCGGAGCGCTGTCCTGTGGCAAAAGATTACCTATTCTATTTTAACTAATATTTGATTGTTTGTTTGCTTAGCTCCGAAATTACTGGGCCGATTTCAAAATTTCTTTCACCATCAGGAAGGTACGTTGTCCATGACTAACAAAGTCTATATTTAATTATGAAGTTCTTACGGGAATGTAGGCTACGCGGGTCATACCGCGTGCAGGAAGCTTTTAGAGATTACTAGCTGCGCCCCGCGGTTTTACCCGCGTTACTCGGCTCCAGTGGGTCGGAGCGTGATGATTTTTTTTAGTAGCCTATATGGTAATCCAGCGTATAACCTACCCCGGTGCTAAATTTCAGCCAATTCCGTTCAAAAGTTTTGGCGTGAAAGAGTAACAAAAATCCATTCTTCCATCCATACTTATGTACAAACTTTCTCGTTTATAATATTAGAAGGAAGTTAGTAAGTAAAAGCTAGGTTTAACTATTGTTTAAAATAAGTTATGTTTAGTTGAATGCATGTATTCAAATTACCTAAAAACCCAGATTCAACTTGAGAAAAACATTTTTAAGAAAGAACGTTTACCAACTGAAGCAAAAAAAAGATCAGCGCTGAAATAAGGAAGCGAAAGAAAAAGAAATGAAAAGGATACTTCGTAGACAAGTGGATGCTACTTAAGTTAAGGATGAAGGAAGTAAGTGTTATCCATTTGGATAAACGGCTAAGTGCGAGTTGGATACACTCACGAAGGGTTTCGTACCATCTACATACATATATACTATACATAGTATAAAACATAGTCGCTTCCCGCTGTCTGTCTGTGCCTATGTATGTTTAGATCTTTAAAACTACCCAAAGGATGTTGATGCGGTTTTTTAATAGATACGAGTGTTTCAAGAGAGTAGTTTACGCGCGCGGTTTTACCCGCGTAACTCCCATTCCAGTGCGAACTACGATAAATAGGCAATCCTACACTGAAATAATTTTTAAAATCGGTCCAATAGTTCTTGAGATTAGTGAGTTCAAACAAACTCCTCAGCTTTATATTTAATATAATATAAGATTATAATGAAGTCTCAAATCATATTTACAAATTCAAATCTATACAGACTTCCTGCATAGTGACTAACAAACCAGATAGCCATTGCGATTCCATTAATAACGTTCATTCATTAGTACCTAATCAATTCTCAATCAATATTCATTAATATTCTTTGTGTATAACTTACAGCTTAAAGTATCCGAAACGTGGTGCTTCACTATAGGCCTTATAAACAGACTCAGAGTCTCTCAACGAGCTATGCTCTGGGTTTCACTACGAGATCGAATCAGAATTAATGAGGAGATACGTAGAAAAACGCGGGTTACCGACATAGCCCTACGGATTAGTTCGTTGAAGTGGCAATGGGCAGGCCATATAGCACGGAGAACCGATGGTATTTGGGGCCGAAAAGTTCTCGAATAGAGACCGCGGATCGGCCAGCGTAGCGTAGGACGTCCACCTACTAAATGGACGGATGGCCTGGTTAATGTCGCGGAATCTTGGTGGAACCTCCAACCGTAGTAACTGGAAATCTATGAGGCAGGCCTATGTCCAGCAGTGGACGTCCTACGGTTGAAACGATGCTGATGATATTTAAGTCTCAAAAATATTCATAAATGCAATTAATCTATTTCATGCTTAGTGACTAACAAACGGGATAGCCATTTTTATTCCATTAATAACGTTAATTCATTATAACCGAAGTCTCGATAAATATTCATTAATATTCTTTGTGTATAAGTTAAAGCTTAAAGTATAGCCGGCAGCTACAATTGATTTAGAATTCAAAGTCAAACGATTTGATATTCTGATTGGTTGTGTAAGCCTCTTTTTGATTTCATCCAATGTTTTAATAAAGTAACGTTTTTGCCTTAGGCGTTACTAAGATATAGTTATTTTACTAGATATGTCATCTATACTATTACTTTAATTTACGTTATTTTACTAGGTATGTTCACTTTTTTTTCTTCACTTTTTAAAAGAATTATAGCAGACTTTTGCAGTCTACTTGTATTCTTGTTAACCCCTCGTACTAAGCTAAATGCATGTGTTACTAGTGGGTTCACGTCGGTAGTGCAATGGGTGGGGTTCAAACCGGCAACCTCAAGATCACAAGACAGACGCCCTAGCCATTGGGCTACGGCCGCTTCAATATAAAGGTTTGTTTGATTGAACGCGTTAATCTCAGTAACTTCTATATTAAACTAGCTTTCCGCGCGCGGTTTCACTCGCGTAGCTCTTGTTATTATATATATAAACTTTACTCTTGAATCTCTCTGTCTAATGAAAAAAAATCCCGCATCAAAATCCACTATGTAGTTTTAAAGACAGACAGCGGGAAGCGACTATGTTTTATACTAAGTAGTGATGGAATCATTTAGATAAAGGGATGTTTACCTCAATCTATCTGAATAAAACTTGTGGCAGAGTTAACAAAAGTGACAACCTCCGTAGCGTAGCGATGTTTGGCTCGCTTTAAGTGTCGGAGGTCGTGGGTTCGATCCCCACACCGGACAAGAAATCTTTGTGTAAATTCTAAGATTTATTTCCGGGTCTGGTTGGTTGACTACCCTCCGTGCCTAGGACACCACGTTAAGCCGTTGGTCCCGATTGTTGTAACATCATCTATTACAAGCGTTTACCAAGGAACGGGCAGCAGCGCTCCCCTGTGTATTACAACATAATACTGCGGTCACCAATCCGCCTGCCAAGCGTGGTGACTATGGCAAAACCTTCTCTCGGGAGGAGGCCCATGTTCAGCAGTGGACGTTATACGGGCTGATGATGATGAATTTTTATCCCAGTGGAATTGCTACACGGGTAAAACTGCGGGACGTAGCTGGTATGCCATATTTACTTGTTTTAATACATTCCTTAATACAGCTACACCATAAATGTCACCAGTCAGTGTAAGGTGATTATTTCCCATAAATATGTAACTGTGAGTAGAAATTACGTGTTAATAATAAACTTGCGATTTGATTGTCGCAACAATATTATAAATATTTAATTTTATGAAGATGGTCGACTGAATGGGCTGTTTGATAGTTCTGGTCGATGGGAAACTATTAAAAAGGCCTGGAGGAAGTGTTAATCAGTAGATTGACAGTAATCCTTACTCATATAAACGCGAAAGTTTGTGTGTATGTATGGATAGATGTTAGAACGGATTTGGCTGAAAGTTTGCAGCTTGTTCTTGTTTTGTAGCGTATTGTATTGTTAATCCAGCTGCCAGAATTAACATATTTATTTAAGCTACAAAACAACACGCTCCGACCCACTGAAGTAGAGTAACGCGAGTAAAATAATTTTGAGTTTATACTCAAGAACGATCGAACTGTTTTTACCATTAGAAATTGTACTGCGTATTTTGTAAGTAGAACGACAGTTGCACAAAACTTCCCTAAATAACTAAAAGTCATAATTCCTAAAAATCATCGATCATCCTGAGCCGAGGCCGACTTTTCACAACGTCTTGCGCAAGTTACTTATTATGTAGTTTTGGAACCTCATCTATATGTCCGGTTTAGAAACAAAATGTTCGTAGCCAACTACATAATATCCTTATCATCATCATCACCATTAACCTAAACTTTCCCACTCCAGGGCAAAGGTCTCCCTCTGGAGATCCCGCGGTACCATATTGGCCGCGGGTGCCGTCGGGGGGCCGGATTGTTCATGCGTACCCGACCCCCGCCAACGGCGGATCGAAGGAGTGTCCAGGAGGTTTTAGTGGTGTAGGGTCCTCTCCTCGTGGTATGACCTTAGCATACCACGCTATGGAGAGGGCGAGTCCCACATATCCCACCGCCAGCGCGCGAATACGCTGCAGCGGTGGTGGGAATGCGTCAATGCATTTACTCCCGGACAACAAAAAAAAAAAAAAAAGGGGAAAGGTCTCCCTACTCTGCTTCCATTAACCTCCGCAAAGAGCCACCCGGAACTTCCCTTCCCTTCCTTTCTCCGTCGATATAGACGAAGATACGAAGTTCATCTCTCCATCTTCATTCTTGTCTGAAATACAGGTTTTTTTTTAATCTAGTTTGGAGTCAGATGTCTTATTACACCATTACTCCATTGTCTTGTACATGTCTTGTATTGGATATTTATAGTAAATAAATAAAAAAATAAGGTTCTGTAGTCATCATTGAGTCCGTATAACGTCCTCCATGCCCTAACATGGGCTTCCTCCCGAAGGAGGGTTTTGCTATAGTCACCACACTTGGTGATTTGTTATAAATGATGTTATAACGGCTTAACGTGCTCTCCGAGGTACGGAAGCTAGTCCCTCAACCATCCAGACCCGGAAAGAAATCTTTGAATTTCCACCAAGATTTCTGGTCCGGCGTAGGGATAGAACCCACGACCTCCGAGATTTAAAGCGAGCCAAATACCGCTACGCTACGGAGGTTCTGTAGTAATGAACATAAATTTGTAAGTTATTTTATAGTTGCATCAACCATACAAACAAGCATTTAGTCTGACCAGTCTACTCCAAAGGTTTATATCAATGAACTTAACATGACCAATAAATGTAATAGTTTATGAGCTAATAAAATCTTAATGTAAACACAGACACGTCTCTAGAACATTCAAAAGAAACAATTTTATTAGTGTAGTTTTATTCAGTTGAGTTATTTTTTAATTTCTTGCAATGTTACTTTGTCATAAAAGACTTCCATTTTAGAAAGCCTTTGAATGTAATCACTTAGATTGTTTAATGACTATGAACACATAGTTTTATTATTTATTTAGCAGACAATAAATTATGGTAAGATCGACTTAATGCCATTCGCATTTTCTGTCAGTCGACCTTAGGGTGGTGCAGAGATGATGTGGTTCTTTGCAACAAATTCAATCTAAGACTAATTAATAAGTATCTGTTTTCGTATTGCATGTTACTTATTAAAATAGTCACATATTATTATTAATTAAATATGCAATTTGAAAAAGGGCAACACTCATATGGCTTGTCTATTTGGACTTGTACTCGAAAGGGTCATTCAATTAAAAAAGTCATTCAATTAAAAAAAAATAAACAACTCAAAAATTACCGGTCTGTTAATTTGTTCCATATTATGCATATAATCATAATTATTGTAGGCTTAATTTTTTCTATCGCCACTTCAAGACGTGGCCACTGTAAGAAGAATTTGCACAAAGCTTAGGTACATTTTTTTTATAATGTATGAATTTCAAAATAAATAGTTATATTTAAGAGATCATCATCTCATCTCATCTCATAGAGGTTTGGTAATTTACATAGTTGGGTGTTCTATATTATATATTATTACTAGCTGACCCGGCAGACTTCGTACTGCCTCAATCGATAAATAAAAGACCTAAACATTTGTATAAAATAAATTGACCCGGAGAGACTTCGTTTATGCGGTGTCCTACCCCTACCCTAAGTTAGGTTAATTAAACCCTATTCAAGTTTTTAATTAACAAAATCAAAACAAAACAAACAATCCAGTCAACATATATCGCCATCTGTTAGAATCCTTTGGAGCTAACAGATAATTATGACTGTCAAGTAATAGACAAATAATTTGCAATAAAATAATATTGCGACTATAAATTGAAATGTAAGCTATCCTATCTTTCAAGTTGGGTCGATGTGCACACGGTGTGCAAATCAAACTTAAAATCGGTTCAGTAGTTTAGGAGTCCATCGCGGACAAACAACGTGACACGTAATTTTTATATATAAAGATATATGGTTCTCTATTATAAGTATGTTTTATACAATTTAATTTTGATGTCGGCTTTTATAATTCCTGTATGTTCCTGCAAATAAATATTTATGATTATGAAAAATGTATCAACAAATAATTATAGTTATCAAAGCGTACACGTAAAGAATTGCTTATTCTGTGAACACGAGTATATTATTTCCGAGAAATTCAATCTTATGAAGTGTTTTCATTCTCGTAATAAAGAACTGCAGTGGTGGAAATATTATATTAATGCACTCGTATTATCTTTCAAAATAAACTAAACGAAAACGATACTCTTTATTCCTATTCTTATTAATATATGGTTAAATGATCCTTATTAATATTATAAATGCGAAAGTAACTCTGTCGGCCTTTCACGCCAAAAGTACTGAATACCGATTTTAATTAAATTTGGTACACAGATAATGTAGAACAGAGGTCTCCAAACTACAGCCCGCCAGTGCTAACAATCCGGCCCGCGACACCCAATGTCTTATTGTTGTTACTATTGCTGTGATAAGTAGTGATGAGCGTTGAATGAACGAACTAGTTAATTCGACCGTCGACGTACTGTGAACGTATCGACGGTTCACCGTTATACGATGGACTAGTCGAATCCGCCTCAGAGGGCTAAATTGAAACTCGCAACGCGACGACCGACGACGACGCGCGACGGCGACGACGGCGAGACGAGACGAGAACGTAGTCGGGTGATAGAAATTCATTCGTCCGTTGAAATATCGTGCAAACAAATTTGAACTCTAAATCTAGTTGAAGGGTGTTGATATTTGTTCGGGTCGAATGATATTATTGTTGTGCTATGTGAAGAAAGGATGCCGAAGGAAAGGTCTATTTAATAAAAATAATGTAGATATATAAAATCTGTTGATGTTCTAAATACTATTATTTAAATTAATTAATAATTATTATTATATATATTTAAATTAATTAAAAATATTATTATTTAAATTAAATTAATTAATTCAATTCAGTATTCAGCCAGTCCTAAGCATACGAGAGACTAGTCTAAGTCTACCGCGTACGTCGCCGTCGACGCCGTAGACTTCGTCCGTTCGTCGTAATGTGTACCAAGTTAACGCGTAAACTAGTCGACGAATTCAACTTGTTGATCGACTAGTCGATTAACGAAATTGGACGGTCTAGTTTCGTTGACGTCAAATACGTCGACGACCCATCACTAGTGATAAGTTGAAAAAGACAACACAAAATGATAATTACTCGCACACTTTGCGACTAGTCTAGAAATAAGAGTATAGTTAAGGATAGAAAAAAATAAAACTGTTTTCGCTCTTCGAACATATTATTGAAAAAATCGTTATGGCCCTAAGGCGTCAAAGTTTGGAGACCACTGGTGTAGAACATAGTAAAGGCCTTAGGCTACTTTTTATAGCGAAAAAGGGTCTAATTAAAATTATCAAAACTGCTACTCAAAGTCACAATTCCACGCGGACTAAGTCGTGGGCACAGCTTGTTTAATATAAATATTCAATATTCAGTAAATACATGGGCAAAGGCCTCTCGCCTTTGCCCAGCAGTGGGATGATGCAGGCTAGCAGTAACAGTAACAGTAAATAAATAATCCTACCAGTTTATAAAATCGAAAGTTTGTAAGTATGGATGGATCGATGTTTGTTAGTCTGAAATTTTGCACCGGGATAGGTTATACGCTGGATTAACATATAGGCTACAAAACATCACGCTCCGACCACTGGAACAGAGTAACGCGGGTAAAACCACGGTGCAGAGCTAATAATTACATGTGTATGTGCTGATTTTCATACAAATCCATCTTAAGTATCTGTTAAAGTAATCAAATTAAAAAAAACAGCTTTAAAAATTTTAACGGGCGGCAGCAAAGACCATCTTCTCTCCTAATTCCACGTTATACCTATCTATCTCTAATTTTCTCCCTCAAGTGGCTTATTAACTTAATTGAATGATTCTTAACTCTTAATTGATTATTATTCATGATGTTTCCCTAAGTTCCTTGTTAATTACTCGAGCTACTCCAGGGAATACATCAGTAAGATTTCCCGAGTCAATCTCTAGCCAACTTTGCTTTGTAAACACTGCATAATTTATGCTTTCGAATTTTATATCCATATATTATCTCAAATTTTCATAATCTCCGATCCCCAATGTTGGGAGAAAGTGTGTAATAAATATTGTATGCAATGGGGCTACAACATGTTATTTGCTAACACAGAATCCCCGCTTCTGTGTAGGGTCGTTTCTTTTCACAAAACGGCCAGAAATTGCAACCAAATTACTCACACCAAAACAAACTTTACTCCTCTGGTCTTTTGGCGTGAAATTGTTCTCGCAAATTCTTAAGTCTTACCGTCCTAGATTTATGTTGCTTATTACATTTTACACGCGCGAAATGAACACGTATCAAATGTAAAATACAATTTGCAACTTTATTTTTGTTGGCACAGGATCCATCTTGCGATATTGTAAAAAGAATAGTGGTCCGTTATTTGATCCCTGTCGAACCCTTTTGTTGTTAAGGCCGTAAATTATCTATTTAGGTTTGCATTTGCTGTTAAATTGTTTTCCATTGAATAAATCGTATAAAACATTTCAACACTACTGCGTGATTAATATTAAAACGATATTTGAAGTTGAATCGGCAAAAGCACATATGGACTAGTTTCTATGGGATGCATTGTTACAGTGGTTCTAGAGCAAAATTACAATTTTGAACTAGAATATTGATGTTATCCATAAAGTTATTAGGACACGGAGCCCTTTATCTAAGCCTTGGGATGTATTGAGTGCCGTTCGGAGTACTTACCTAATCTCTACAGCTACTATCTCGGGTCATAGGCCAGCAGATACCGTAACTTGTACACTGAAATCTTTCGCACAACTATCACATCTATACCTGGCCGGCTAAGGTTAATATTCCAATAACCCATTTAAAAAAGCCATCAACAGTTGCCAACGAACCGCATTTTGTTGAAGAGTAGATTTTAAAGAACTCTCTATGCTGAGTTCGACCTATTTCCGAATGTGATTGATGAATTCCAACCCCACACTTTATCAGGATCGTATGAATAAATTTTGAATCTTATTATAGGTTGAATAGAGCACAGTCTGTAGTAATAGTTTAACTTGTTATTAAAATTTGCGGCTTTTGATTGTTGAATTGCAGCTGTGGGTTGCAGACCGCGATATTTTGAAGAGAAATTAAATGTAGTAGACACATTAAGACAAGAACTGGGGTATTCCTAAGAGATAAGCAAATTCTGACCTAGTTAGTTGAATTGCTGAAGTTAGCCTCCGAAACGTAGCGTTCTCTAGTTGAATAGCAAGTGAAGTAGGTATGTTGCAGCGTTCCTTATCTGTGCCTTACAAAAACCTATTAACATACAAAAGTGATATCAGACTTGGGTAAATAATAATAGAACTTTTTAATCTTTAGTCCATATCACGTTTTTACGGATGGAATCGATCAAATAAGACCCGTAAAAGCATAGCTTCCGTCCCAACGCCAGGAAAGGAAATACCTTACCATTTTTCCGGTCCGACACATCCGTTTGACCGAACAATTAGCTTGTTCCTTTCTCTCCCTTGTGCCTTTTTTACATAACGTCCATTACAACTTAATTTCTCTCAAGAACAAATATTGTTACTTTATTCAAGCGAAAGTCTTCTCTTTCTTCTGCCAAAATTGGGCCGTCTAAACGTAACTGTAAAAGTGTATAGCATATTTCAGAGTTAAAAATGCTGCTAGACGATGGAAATTAAAAATGAATTTACTCTGGAACTCGTTTAAAGGCACAATGGACAAAGATAAAAGGAAGAAACTTTGTAACCCGACTGTTCATTATACGAACCATTAAGTTCATTTTCAGACGAGGAGTTAATCTTTGTAATACAAGTACCAATGTTTTTGGTTTTTTAAGCCTATTATTTGACACATCCGTCTTGCATCGTTGAATAATGGTTTTGGTCCATTAAAATATCTACTTCGGACGCCCCTAAGCTTCTAAATATAACAAAACTGTGTCCCTTGACAGTTAAATGTTTATTTGTGGGTTTTTTTTTGTCGTGTGTAGCATTTTTTGTGTGTAAAGCATCATGATGTGGGACTTGACATGCTTATGTTGAGTCGTCATGTAAGCTTTCGCTATAACATTATTTTTTGGTGTTTATGTTGTGTTTATAATGTTTTGAACACTGATTAGACGTTGAAGACATATTTAGAGAGCTTAATTTATTGTATGGTGTATACGGAGATGGGAATGGACTTGGAACAAGTTTTAGTTCAACGTGAAGTAAAATACTGTTTAATTTATATTTAAATAAATTTCAAAGATTGTAATTTCGTTAATATGCATTGTATTAGGTATATTAAATACAATAAAATATTTGTAATTTGTTTTTCTTTTTGTATTGCTTTATCATTCAAAATAGTAAAATATGGAGGATTGAATAGTTTATATTGCTTTTTTAGATAATATTATATTGAACGAATATATAAAAAAAAATACTAGTTGGGATATTACGGCGTCGCTCGCAATAAAATAACGGAAGTTGCTAAGTAGATCTTCCGTGGATTTTTCAAAAATTTAACTTCTAATTACGAACATCTTTATTCAAATTTTCGTTCGCAATTAAAAGGTGTAACAAAAAAGCAAAAACAAATCAGTCAAGTTGGTCTTAACCTATTCCCTTAATTACATACATATTTAGCGATACATTATTGTTTATACTGGTACTTACGATTTGCTTTAATTATTATCATAAAGTAAAATTTGATGTCTACAGCAAGTATAAATGGTATGACACTTTCAAAACAAAGATTCATCCGAGAGAGCCAATTCCGATGGCGTTAGTCATACGATTTATTGATATTCGAATGGTTGAGATATTTTTATCTTTGTACCAATAACTGAGGGTTTATTTATTTGAACTCTACTTTGTGATGAGTATTCGGTACATTTGTTTGTTTTACGAGAGATTTTGACTCGGTTGAGTAACAGTACCGTTTTCAGTGGTATTTTTGAATGTTTATAGTTGTTCAATGTTTACTTGTATGCGGGGAGAAGTTTCGTTAGATTAACTTTTTCATTCTTGCATTTATTTTATACTTGCTTGGTGGAAATAAAGGTTTTTACTCGTTTCATTTAGCAACTAGCTACGCTTAGTTATTTTATTTGCAATGTCCTTGCTGTAATCACGGTTATGGTTAATAAATGGGTGAAGAGTAAATTAATGATTACTTATATGTTTGCAAACAATCATTCAAATCGGGTCAGTGCCAGCCAATAATTCCGATAGCGGTAATAGCCTTTCAACTTGTCTGGCGATCTCCTTATTCACATTCAGTTTATGCAAATTTGGGCAAACTGCTCTTGTTATTGTTTGTAAGATTATATTATGTCCTTCTTTTGTTTAATGGCTTTTGGCGGATTTTTAATAACTAACAGTTAAATATAATACTAATGTATTTCTTCTGTTATTACGATCGTTACTGAAGATTTTTGAAATAAATTGCATGAAGTTATTAGTCTTGAGTGGATAATTCAATTATACTTGCCTACTTATTCGGGCCTGCCTAGTTTCAAGTTTCTAGATATTAGAATTTAATTTATCAAGTTACCTCTAGCCCGTAGTTTTGCGGTGCCAGTAACCCACTTTAAACGTAAATTAATTTGGAGCTTAAATTCTGCTTAGTTCATAAACTGTCTATGCTGCATGCTTGCTTCTGTTTATTAAAGTTTGCAAGCAAAATATAGAATAAATTATACCTGAATATAAACTTACCTGTGTGTTATCAAAATTTTTGGCACAATATTCAAAACTGGGGGGCCAGGTTTGAATTTATGGGAGTGTGGTATGGGTTTTGTTACAGCTTGAAATATGCGTTTGTGCCTGTGATTAGCAATTGATAAGAAATACGTCTACAAGGTTGGTGAAATCAGTATGTACATGAGACCTTTTAAAAAATGCTTGACGGTCTACCTGTTGCTATAAGCTAGATTCTCCTTCGAGAAAAAGTTGAATGATTTGTCTATAGTAGTCATTCTTAAAGGGTGGTCGACGGACCAATGATATTTCACGGTATTTAACCGTTTCAGAACTATGGAATTATGTTACTCTAAATCTGTCAACATTTTTAACCATATACGAGTAATAAGCATCTATCTGTCCTCACATTCTTTGGAATATATGGATTAAGAGCTGGAGTTGAATGTAATAGCAACTTCATTAGGTACATCTCAATCAAATCTTGCTATAGATTTGTATTCGGTGTAGTAGATATGGCCCTAATCTTTTCAATTTGGAGTGCCTACTGTATCCATGATGTCATCTTATACAAATACATATCAAAACAGAAATAACTCTATCAACAAATTAACATTCACGTGTAAATTGTTCAATGACCTTCTTTGGGATATAGCCCATAAATTTGGTTGAATAAGTCTTTTGAATTCGTCCACGTGTAAGGGTAATAACCACCCTGTTTAGCCGAGGCATGTCTTAACATGTTTGATCTTATATTTGACCTTTAATCTTTGATGTAAGTTGTATTTGAATATTCATATTTTCTGGCTTTTGTAAGATATTTAATGTGAGTGAGAAGTTGGTATGGTGTGTATGTCTGTTCTTTGATATGATATCGTCATAATAAGGATGTCTCTGGTCGTTTGAAATAAGAGTTGGCTCAGTGGGTACGGTAGTTGCTTTTTAGACGTGGTGTTCAGGGTTTGATTCCCATCCGGATCAATTATAATTGATTATTTGTGTGAACCACCATTGTTGTGTCTGGGTGTACTTTGTGTCCTTTAATTGAGTGTTTTGAATATCCCCGCGAGACATGAATTGATTTCCACAGTGCTAAAGTTGACTTAAAAAAAATAGGTAAAAAAACTTTTTAAGTTAAACGGTTTTATGTTAAACATACATTGCAATGTTTAAGATAAATGTACTAAAAACCAAAAAATAATAAAATAGATACAGTCGTGGGAATTATAAACATATGCATAGACTAGACTAAAATAAAACCGTGGGGCACGTCAATTGTCTACAATCGTTGATTAAAATGTTTGTTTTGTAATGTTACACTATAATTAGGCAGTTGTTCAACCGACAACGATGGACGAGTGATAAGTAGGGCTAGAATGTGGAAACAAGCTAGCAAGCACGATTATAAGCGAGTTTTAGGGTTTCATAGTGGTGAGCGAGTAGTACTTTTATCATATGTTTTGTCGATTAAAGACAAACTACGAGCAGTGAAACGATTCCTCGCCAGCCAGCAGTGTGAATGTCCAACGATAAACTAGTTGAAACATCTCTTTTATTTACATGGAGTGTATAACTATTGGAATTTTCATGAGCAAGAAAATAGTAAGTAATTTCCTCACCGTCTGCGGGCCAACTGCCTAACGACGAATTAAACGATTCTTCTATCGCACATTAAGTCGATAATTTGTAGACAATTGACGTGCCCCACGGTTTTATTTTAGTCTAGTCTATGCATATGTTTATAATTCCCACGACTGTATCTATTTTATTATTTTTTGGTTTTTAGTACATTTATCTTAAACATTGCAATGTATGTTTAACATAAAACCGTTTAACTTAAAAAGTTTTTTTACCTATTTTTATTTTCTAGTTTTTAGTTTTTATTTCGCATTCTGTTTAATTCATTTAGTGCTTCATTATTGCAAGGTTTCTTGCCCGTTAGTTTATTGCAGTCCAACTCCTCTATACGTAGTCCCTGCAAAGATCTGTCTCTACTAAGAGCCACGTAGGCTTGACCTTCATCAAACAGTTTCGCACCTAAGTATACGACTGCGTGATCCACAGTGCTGCCCTGCATTTTATGTATTGTAGAAGCCCATGATAGTATTAAAGGCAACATTCTTCTTTCAGCCGTCCCGTAATTGTACTTAGCTGGAAACTGTATGGCTTTCGGGTGTATAAGATGTACTCCGTCTCTTGCGAAATCAATTCGGACGGAAGGTACATCTGTTGCATACATTTGAGGTCGACGAAATTGAGGCCAAACGATTTCGTTGATGTAGCCTATAGCGCCATTTACTAATCCCTTTGAAACGTCAATATTGGACCGTAGCATGACTTTTGCCCCCACAAATATTTCCAGTTCCGCTGGTAAACCCCCAGTTTTGTTGATATCAGCTGGTATTATAGTAGCTATATCCACATTGTCTGCATTTCGTGTGGCGTGTACTAGCTGATCCTGCGCTTTTATTTTGTAAATGCGAGCACCATTATTTCTGTACAAATTCAATACAGCAGAGTTGTGGTCGTTAACTTGTTGATTTGTGGGGTATACCCTTAACGCTTTGTCTATTGCAAACTCATCACTCGTGTCTTGAAGAAGTCTTCCCATTAAAATACTAAAATGTTGGGTTGTTAGCTCACCGACTCTCAAAGCATTCAAAATATCAATAAAAGTCTGGTCACCTTGCTGACGCATATTTTCAGTTAATTCACGCGTGAATAAACGCCAGAGATGTGTAGCTGGTTGGAGATGTTCTGGCTGTTTGAAAACAGGTGGACATTTGATAAGACACCATGGAAATCTCGTCGACAATCAAAAATTCTGTCTGATGCCATTGTTGCCTCATTATTCGCAAATAGTTTCCGGACAGTGGTGACATACCTGTTATGCGACCGTCTTTCTGTACAGGCAATTTTAAAGTACTGTGTATCGTAGCTCCATTTATTAATCTAGCTGCAACTCCTGTTAGTGAGCAGACTTTAACCGCATCCTTTGCGTAGCACCTATTAATTTGGTCTCGTAATAACTTTAATAGAAAAGTCTTGCCCACACCAGCTCCTCCTGTAAAGAATATTTTTAAACGTTCTTCAGCACCTGACATTTGATTTTGTATGGACTGGGTAACTAATGTAAAAATTTCCTTTTGTCCTGCATTCATAGACTGCTTAGCCTGTAAGAACTGGTCTTCATTCATTGGCAAATAAGGAACTTCTTCTTCATGGTCTAGTTCCATCGGCTCTGCGTGTTCCAGTATCTGAAATGCGTGTACTTGCGCGAATGCATTTTCAAGCTGCCTGTCACGTTCACGATATATTTCCAAGTAGGCGTTTGTTTGTCTTAAACTTTCTTCGTTGGCGAGAAACGCATCTCTGGCACTATTAAATTCTCCTAAAAGTTCGGCCTCATTGCGATACGGCATATACTGGATTAGTAAACTGTAATTATATGGCTCTGGATCAGAAGCTGCTACGAAGTTAGGTACCCGTACTACAGCTGGCGTGTTTCTAATAGTCATTTTGGTGTTGTCTGTTAAAGTTATAAGACGCCTTCTTGTTGTTTACTCGTGCGGTGCATAAGCATCGGTGTCGATGCTCTCTTCATTTATAACTGGCGGTTTTGTGTAGTGTGGCTCAAATAACATCGCAAATTCTGAGAAACATATTGTTAAAATCATAGTTGGGGTGCTCTGCTGGTCGCTTTTCATATCGTTCGAAAATATTGGCACAATATCCTGCTGCTTGACCAGCTTCATTAAACTTCAACACTTTATACCTTTGTTCCGCTTTACGAGTATTGACAAAAATTGTTTTTCTCGAGCTGTCACGCATACTCAAATGGCATAGCCTGAATACGCATTCGCAGGCTGAAACTTGACGTTCTCTTAATATGCTCATGCATATTTTGAAAAGCTTACGCGAGACGTCAGTTTCTTCTCTTCTAATTTGTTGAATAGCTCGAGATACTTCACCATCTAGGTTTGTAGGTTCTGATTTTGACACGTATTTAGCGATGTTATACGCAATCGACTCATTTGTACCACACGGTTGTATATCCATATTGGCTTTCCACATTTTTAGCAAAGCAGGACTGTAATTATTTACCCAACCATCTCCACTTTTTCTTTTCAGAACGCAAATGCGACCACCGTTGTAGATGAATTCGTTAGATGAAGGATCAATAACATGTGTCTCTAAGCATTCCGAGCGTGGAAAGTTAAAACGACAAACAGAATTATTTTTCGTGCAGGTACTAGTGTGTCGATGTATTTGACAATTTTTAACTAATTCATATAGTTCTGAAGTTTCTGGAGGAATGGCAGTACTACAGACTGAATCAATGCGAGCTATTCCTTCAGGTGTCGCAACAGACGGGTGATCTTCGATCCAAACAACCATATGCAAATGAGGACTTCCTCTGTTCTGAAACTCGATTCGCCACCAATGATCTTTAACTTTACCGCCAAATATTTCTGTATCAGTTTTAAGAAACTGCATTAGCGCATTAACACGTACCATAAAATGTCTACTCACAACAACTGGATACATCTCGATGAGTCTCTGAGTTTCCTGAATATCTTTGTCATCTGGGTCAATGTGCTGTTTACCATCACTAACAAGGAGACCTCTTTTCATATCCTTCCAGTGAAGATCATTGCAGCTCAATGTAACAAAATAAGTGGGAGGTCCTAAACATCTGATTTGTGCTATAAGATCACTAAGAGCACTACGCCAATAAGCAGCGGAACCTCTTAGATTTTTTAAATATAAGTGCAGGTCTTCCACTCGATTGCCGTTTTCACCTTCAACTTTTCTAGCACAAGCTGCAATGGTTGATTTAACTCGATAGTACTCAAACATTGATAGAGCATTGTGTTTGTATTTTTTATATTTTTTTTTACCATTTTGTTTCCACGAGTAATGGACATTTAAACGGTCGACCCCCCCAGAGGTCCAATAAAGGGGCAAGGCTATGTACAACAAGATGCGCCTGAGTCTTGAGGGGAAAACGCTAACGACATATCATTTTTATCCACCCTAATGCCATACAGTTCTCGGCGCGTTTTAACCTTTCACCTTAACTTGGGTGGTGTACCGCTAACGACGTATTATTTTTAGCCACCCTAACGCCACACAGTCCTCAACACGATGCAAAATCTTGACTTGGGTGGTGGATTCAGGCTGGATTAATCAGATACCTAAATTACAGAAACAATTTCTAAATTTAAATCTTATTATTATACGCTATTTATTGGCTGCGCCCATCTTAAATATTGAGGTTGTATAGTGCACTGTATTCTTCTTGTCAAGCCCTTTTATTTGATACCCATATTGGTGGGATTGATAAAAAATTGTTATCAGTTAGATTTCAATTTTGCATAGTAAATTGTATTCTACTTGTTGAGACCTTTCATTTGATACCCATGTTGATGGGATTAATAAAACCTAAGTTATCCGCCATTTTGTAGAGGCCGCCATCTTGGATTTTAATTTTATATAGTACATTGTATTCTACTGGTTGAGCACTTTCATTTGATACCCATATTGATGGGATTAATAAAAAACATAAATTATCCGCCATTTTGTAGCGGCGGCCATCTTGAATTTATAATGATAATGAATAAACATAATTGTATTGTCACCAAAATCCAAAGTGTATACAAAATTTCAGATTAATCGGTTGACAGGAAGAGGGTGAAATTTGAATTACTAAATTTGACCCAAGAATAAATAAAACAAACGGGGTGAGCTAAATAAAACCGTTTAAAAAAGATACGCAGGTAAAAACACTTTTTTTTCTGTTACAATCATGTGATTATATTTTAATATATAATACTATACATCTTAAACCTTCCTCTTGATTTTTTTCTGTGCATTTTTGGTGAAAATCTTATGAAAACCTCTTGAGGACTCACAGAAAGAGGCCATTGAGAGTTCCAATTGTATATAACATGGTAACTCTCCCATGGTAGTCAACCAACCATTGAGATTTAGACTGCGAGATAATTTTCATTAATAATCGAATAAACATTTTTCGTTTGTTATATATTATATTACAGTTAATGTACGTGGCGCAGTCGGCGAAGTTTGTTAACAAACAACTACGTCTAATTTGATTGATTGTAAATGCCTCTTTCACAACGACATATTCCCCAATTAACAACATTAATTATCCAGTTACATAATATACCCTAACTGAAGTGTTTGATATCAAATTTGTAGAAACAAATTCAATTAATCGAACTAAGAAAGCTCCTTAGATATGCTTAATTAACATTTATCAAGGCTCTAGTTAATATAAAACAGATGCTATCATTTCTATTTATGTTTCATTCGTTATCGTATCGCGCATTATCATTGTAATAAAGCATTGTCACAGTAATATTGGGTTACAGTATGGGTAGTGGAATAGTTTTCACGCTGAAATATAAAAATTGATTTTGTAACAATTTTAAACCCTTTTTTTATTTAAATTTATTTATATGGTCCTCTCGATGAATATCGGCCAATATAACTAGATTTGCCAGATGGCTTATCTGATTGGATTGGCCGTAATCTGTAATTTGTCCTGCGTAGATGCGCAGAATATATTATAGTGCACAAGTGTGGGCACAAACACAGATGCACACTCTATTCCTTTACTGTCAGAACCCCGAACGATCAGGAACCCTCCCACGGGATATTGATAGTGTGGTGAAAAGCCCGGTGGGAGACCAGAACCAGGAGCAACAGCTTAACATGCTCTTCGAGATTCGAGCGAAACATTGTTTTCATAGAAACTAATTCCCGCTTAATATCGCAAAGTACTCGTAAGTTTCTGTTAGAAAGCGCGGCTTGAGAAGTTTATTCTATCAACCAAGGCTAGTAGTTTCATATCTGTTTACTTCATGTTATCTGTGGTATCGGTTTCAGCTCATCGGGGATTTGTAAGTCGGCATCGAAGTTTTGATATGTTAAGTCTAATGCCACATTCGGGTTGTCGTTTACATGGCAATAAACGCTTTTGGGATGAAGATAGCGGCCAAATAAAAGTGACAAGCTTGACTTGTTTGAAATTACATGTCAGTCATATAACAAGGTACATGACTGTGGTTACGACAGTGGCTTGTGTAACTTAGTGTTCTGGGTTGGACTACCACCCGGGACTGGTTGTGACAGTCTGCGTGTGATCCTTGTCCTTGAATTATGTGTGAATAAAGCCCCCTGCGACACAGAGGATTTATTTGCCTAATGCGGGAGGTGTCCTTTAAGTTTAGTTGTTTTTTTATTTTATTTTATTATAATAAATAAAAAACACGTACAAAAATTATGAACAAGGAATTTAATTACTTACTCTTTACGACGAGCTGGATGAAGCAAACAACCAGTGGCCTACTTTAGCCCTGGATCGAAAGAGCTGGAAGTCATGGCCTTTGCCCAGCAGTGGGATGCTGCAAGTTAACAGTAACAGTAACTTACTCTTTCGGTTTGACTTGCCATATAGATGAAAATTTCGTGTATTTGTGTCATGATGAATAATTAATTAATAATGTGTGGAACCGTAATTTATCTTTCAGAGCTAACTTCCATAAATATCCTGTAGACTTAGATAATACCCATGTCTTCCTATGGGTGTTCCTCATGGTTTCCCAGCAGCATCTATCAACTTACCATCTTACTGCAACCATCAACCCGCCTACCATGCGTGGTGATTATGGCAATATCCCTAAATTACCCTGACGTGCGAGAGTCTATTAATAGAAAGTCTTTGCTCAGCAGAGGACGTAAACCGTGAATCATAACCTGAGGAGTAGGGTTTACCCACTAAAACCTCCAACTGACATCTGGTACCCGCTGAAACTATTAATTTCCTATCTAATAAGTACAGACAATCTCCGTGGCGTAGCGGCAAAAGCGTCGGATGACGTGGGTTTGATCCCCACGCCGAAAAATAAATCTTATCGTAAATTTAAACTCTCCCGGTCTGGTTGTTTGAGGGACCCTGCGAGACTCTCCGTGCCTCCGAAAGCACGGTATGCCGTTAGTTCCGATTGTTATAACATCATCTAAAACAATCCTATACTAGGACTCGGGCAATGGGAAAGCAGCGTTTCCTTGTGTGTTACAGCATGATAAGGCACCAAGCTGCCTGCCAAGTGGATACTCGTGTTCAGCAGTGTACTTTATACTGGCTGACCATGATGAATAAATATTTCATTCATTAAATCCTTATTTCTGATTTTCTTTCTCGAATTCCCATTAAACAAAAGACAGAAATTACTCATTTCTATCTGTCGTCACATATTATTTTATCTCGTGACACGTCAGCGTCATTTACCCTTGTAATCTTTTACCGCTATATCGCTGCCGCTCATCAAGTTCCTATCGCTGTTTTCGGGGCCCTAATGCATCGATAGTCGAAATGTTAGACACACTTATGGTAGACATTTTTTTTAGATAAAAATGTTAAGTTCAACTGATAACGTTATAGAAAGAAAGAGAAGTATATTATAATAATGATTTCTTTTTTAAGTATTGACGCCTGTTTTATCAAATAAACTAAATATAATAAACAATTTTGAGATAAACTGTCACGACATACCGTGCTTATTAAAATATATAAATGTCTGTAATTACGGAACATGACTTGTTATCTTCGTGATTATGAACAGGTATAAGTACCTACACTTGTTTATAATCACAAGTTTTAAAATCTATCCTACTAATATTATAAATGCGAAAGTTTGTATGTGTGAATGTATGTATGTTTGTTACTCTTTCACGCAAAATTTTGGCTGAAAGTTTGCACGCGGATAGTTTATAAGCTGCATTAACATATTGGCTACAAAATATCACGCTCCGACCCACTGGAGCAGAGTGTCGCGGGTAAAATCGCGGGGCGCAGCCTAGTACCAATATAATAAAGACAGAGATTTAGCGAGTTTGTATGTTCGGAGTAACCTCCGGTACTACTTATTCAATTTTGAAAATTCTTTTATCATTAGATAGCTCTTTTTACGGTATCTATTCTCTATAATAACTAATATTATAAAGCGGAAAGATTTGATTGTATTTTTGTTTGTTTGCATTGAATAGGCTCCGAAACTACTTGACCGATTTGAAAAATTATTTCACTGTTGGGAAGCTACACTATCTCCGGTGAACATAGGCCATATTTAATTATGAAGTTCCCACGGGAACGGAAGTAACGCGAGTGAAACCGCGCGCGTGTAGCTAGTTCTCTATAAAAAATCTATTACCTTAGTGAATCTACCACACTGTCTCTGCATCACCAAATACCTCAGGCATTCAGTTCACCATGTACTATAATAGTGCTTAAGATAAAAATAAATAAATAGCTACGTTATGCTGGATATATTTTAAGATGAGGTTACCACTCAACGAAAACGAAACGGGATCCAAGCCGGAGAAAACGCGAGGTTCATACGGCATCTAAGTGGGTAAAACAGCGCAGGTCTATGAATAATGGGCTGGATTGCTTATGCGTACCCGGCCCCGCCAACGGCGGATCGAAGAAGTGTCCGGGAGGTTTTACTGGTGTAGGGTCCTCTCCTCGTGGTATGAGTTTATCATACCACGCTATGGAGAAGGCGAGTCCCACATATCCAATCGCCAGCGCGCGAATACGCTGCAGCAGCGGTGGGAATGGCGTAAATGAATTTCACCCCGGACAAAAAAAAAGGATATATTTTAAGATGAGGTTACCTCGGAAACGGGATCCAAGCCGGAGAAAACGCGAGGTTCAAACGGCATCTGAGTCGGTAAAACCGCGCGAGTGTATGAAAAACGAACCTCCTTTTGTCAGCGTTAAATTGTCATAAAACCCAAGAAGGTTGTTGTAAAAATACTGTATCAGCCAGTTTACGTCCACTGCTGAATATGGGCCTCCTCTAAACAGACCTCGGCAAGCCAGGGTCGTTGAGGGAAATTGCCATAATCACCACGCTTGGTAGGTGGATTGGTAATAGCAGTAAGATGGTGAGTATCCTTGAATTGAAAGATGCTGCTGCCCATCCATATCAGGTGTATGTCCCTGAGTCGCTTTTTACGACACCCATGGGATAACATGGGGTGGTCTATTATAAGGCGGAGACCACACAGCACAGTAACCGTAAAAATACCTAATCAGCATTTTATTTGACTCATAAACTAAGCGGCCGTAGCCTAATGGCTAGGTCGTCGGACTTGTGATTTTGAGGTCGCTGGTTCGAACCCCACCCATTGCACTACCGACGTGAACCCACTCGTAACACAAGCATTGTAGCTTAGCACGAGGCGTTAACAAGAATACTAGCAGCATTAAATTCTGCTAGTAATCTTTTTAAGAAAAAAAAAAACTTCATTTGTTCACTTTACCGTCGTCATCGAAACCCAATTACAGACAACTGAAACAAACCCCTCAACCATTTTATTAAGGTAAGCAGTACTTAAGTGTAACTCAAGTAAGTATTGTAACCTTAAAACATAAGTGCTCTTATTAACAAGAATATAAGCTAAGCAATTTTCGCTAAGTCAGCAACACAATTGATTTTTCCAAGAGTAAGTGGGCTGTTAAAGTCGTTCAAATGGTTGTATTGTGAAATCTTTTGATACAAAAACTGTCTTGAATCAATATAACGATTGGCAAGTTGTATTATTTAAGAACAGAAGTTGCCTATCTTTTAAGGTTTGCCACACCCTTTATAAGAAAAAAAAAACAGTACAGACTTCCTTTCATTCATTTATTCACAATGATGTTATATAAAAAAAAAGGTAGATACGTCATGCTCTTGTTTTGTTAAGACAAAATTTGTCCGTAGAGAGTAAATAGGACAGCATGAAAATTAGCGTGTGCAAAAACGAGACTGACATATGTACAATAGTGCCAATTAGCCTATTTTCGTGGTGGAATTTTTCAAACATGGGTACCGTATCTACCTATTTTTTATATATCACATAACATCATTGTTCATTCATATTCATTTATTGAACACCATATGTATAAATAAGTTATTGCAAAGACAAAACCAGTACAAAGTAGGGACCCTGTCGGGCACGGCAAGTTAGAAGAGAGGTTTTTTTGTTTTTTTTTTCGGATGGACTGCGTAGGTAGCCACGTTGCTTTTGCTAGTTCACCGGGCATAAAGGCGAGCAGAGCTCCAGCCTTAACAAATGGTTTAAAAACTACAAACTTAGCAAACTGCGCAAGAGGACGCCCTTGTGGAGCTTGGACCTCAGCTCAGGGCGGTCGCTGGCGATGAGATTGAGGGATTATGACTTTTAGTCTTTTAGGGAGTTTTGTGCAACTGTCGCTCTACTTCACAGTTCGCGGGCCTCTCGGACTTCGGGTCTACGAGGGAATCGGATGGTTCTTTGCAAATTAAGGGTCAGGAGGACGAGGGGGGATAGAAGAGAGAAAGAAGACTTCCTTGTACAGAAAATTAAATTTAAATATATACCTACCAATGTTCGAGACACAGTTTCCAGACTACAATCTACATCTGCGCCAAATAAAATCTAAATGCGTAAGGCCGTTACGACGTTATTCAGTAACAAACATACAAACAATTACTCCCAATTTTGCTTAGAACCGCTCCAGCGCTCACCAGAGGGTGGTACCGCTCTCGTTGGCAGCCTATAGATTATAAGGTTTCGTTTAAGGTAAATATATCATATGTTTTTGGAAATTAACGTAATTATATACTTAATATGCTCTTTCGAAGATGACATTTCGCTTAATAAATATTGTAAAACTTGCATTTAAAACAGGCATTTGAGTAGTATTCCATTAAAATAATTTAATTGACAAAAAATGTATATTTTGTCACCCAAACCAAATTCGATTTTCCACTGATTATTGCATAAAAATCCTTGTATTTGGACCCCTTTTTCACTTGACATCAGATAGTTAGGAATTATTTTTCAACGCATATATTACTAAGGCTGTCGGGCTTTTGCCCGATAAAGCAAAAGCCTTTTAGCATATTTGCGATCGCATAAAACACCTGCACATAAAGATGCAAGACTAGAATCTAAAATTCTGCATATAAACGATCATTCATTCATTCATAAAAAAACAAACCGACAGAAAAATGCCCTTCTCTCCAACCATATGACAGATGCTTTCAATGAAAATAGAATAATTAATTTATTCTAGCTATTCATTAGTTCAGACCAGTGACTAAATTTAACGTTCGCATAATTATGCGAACGTGGCAATCAAATAGCTGATATGTTGCTATACGCCAGCTATCTTAAATCAAGCTGTCAGTCCTCTAAATTCCCTCCAACCGCTAAATGCATCCAAATATTAACAGCACACATCCAATACGAAAATAACTCGCACGGTAGCTACTCGGTACAATTTTTAAACCATTTACAGTTTTCGTTAGAGGAAGCGGTAAGTTTTTATAGCGCTGTAAAACTAGCTATGGGTATCTCCCACTTTGTAGTTCAAATGGTTTCAATTCAGTTAATATTGGTGCTGATCGCTCGATGCATGTGAAATAGGAATGGTAGAGAATTTCTCTATATGGAATAGGTGAAGTTTATTTTTTATACAACACTGCTCTTGGAAAATACACCCGTGACGTAGGAGACTTTACAAACATTTTAAGTCATGGACCCAGCCGCAAATTTAGAATAGCAGTCCATTTTTGAAATGTAAGACCTCTTTACAGCATAGTTTCATACTAATATTACGAAATAAATAAAATGAGATTAATAAATTTAGACCTCCACCAGGATTCGGACCTGCATCTTAGGCATAGCCTAAGCCATTCGGTCGCGATGACGGTTCTCTTAGAGACCCGTTAAGGGAGATTGATACGTTTCAACGACCGGTTGGGATCCACTGTGGCCGATTGCTAAGGTGCAGATTCAAATGTCGTTTCTTGTTTGTCAATACTTTGAATCAATTGAAATATATCAATTCAGACCACTGCTAATGCCTAGACAATTCGGTCACGGTGACGGTTCCCCTTAGAGACACGTGTTATAATAGATTGATAAATTTCGACGACGGGTTGGGATCCAACGTGGCCGAATGGTAAGATGCAAATTCGAATGTCGTTTCTTCTTCTTATCTGCTGTCCTTTATACCTACATTGTTCACCTTAGTTAAAATGAAATGCAATGAAAACGTTTATTGATAATGTAGACGAATTTATCGTACTTATTATAAGTCAAATACAATGATAAAAATACACAAAGAAAAAAAAACTTGACTAATTAATTAGTATACATTTCAACATTAATGTTATTAAATTATAGAATTTAAATCTACCAATGTGGCATGTGATAGTCGCGTATTATAAATATAATTAGAATCAACCAGCGCGGGCTAGGATTAGGTCAGAAGCATAGAACGCGTCGCGAGCCTCGCTTTGCAAGGACGACCGGACCCTATCCTAGCTTCCTACGAGTCTTTCTCTATATACCTATGTTGTGACACCCGGAGAAGAAAGACTTTAAAAACTCCGTCAAACTTGAGAGTCATATTTTAGTATTTCAGGTCTTAGAAGGAACTACCGTCTCAACTAGTGCAGTCTTACATGTTGAACTCCTGTTCAGTCTTGCGATGAACATTTATTCTAGAAAAGAATATCAATCGCTTGGTCAAAGGCGAAGTAATTAATGTTTTTCTTGACTGTTACCCACGCTTTCGTTTTCTAAGGAAATTAAATATTTTCCCGCGCTATGACGAAGTCTTTGTAATTTTATAGAACTTTGACAATCTGCATACACACTTTCACATTTATAATTAGTGTGATGCAAATCAAACAAATGACCGTATCGATCTGATGTCTAAATAAAAACCAAATCTTTTTAAGCATTTATGTAACACGCTATATAAATAAATGCAGCATTATAATATGCTTATTTTCCACATATATTGGCTAGACTAGGAAAGCAATTCCATCTAGTTTTCATCAGAGAAAGTGAACTTATTAAGGACATCGCCGAAAATTATATAAGAACTTGACTTACTTGAAATGAAACCTACTTCGATATTTGTCAAGTAATACTAAGCATTATCTACAGATGGCACTTACGACTTACTTTCCTCTTAGAACGGGTTATAAGGAAATTGATACATTTCGTTGACCAATTGGAAATCACCGTGGCGTAATGGTTTAAGCATTAGGGGCTGTAATTAAAATGCAGATTGGAAGTAAATATATTACTGCCCGTTTTAAAATTAAAAGACAAAAAAGAACGTGTAGATTTAAACATACCAAAGTTAACAGACTCGACACATAAAGATAGACCTCTAGACCTCGAGATACTGCGTAAGTTGACAGCACATGCACTTGTATTATGCTCTTATCTTGATCTAACTAACTTTTGCTTAAAGCTTAATCTTTTTATGCACCGGATGGTTATGATAGACATCGTAAAAATTCTTATTGTTAGTGGCCAGACATATCATGTGTTTTCTGTGTATTATCTACAGTCAGTTTGACTGTACGTAACAACTGCACCTGCAATTCCAATTATTTAAGACTTTTTTAAAGGCTTGACTTTATTACTCCTACGGTTTTTACCTTCATTAGAAGGTGAAGCAAAATCATTGTACCCCTTTTTGCAAAAATTGGGCGGAGGAGTATGAACTTTTGCACACTTAAAGTTTATATATAGAGAAAGAGAGCAGTTTTTTTTAAAGATTACTAGTTAGCAGACTTTTGCAGTCGTCCATTCGTGCTTAGCTAAAATGCTTGTGTTACGAGTGGGTTCACGTCGGTAGTGCAATGGGTGGGGATCGAACCGGCGACCACACGATCACAAGTCTGACGCCCCTAGCCATTGGGCTACGGCCGCTTTAATAATAATAGAATGCTAAATTTATTTTTATTGTGGTAGTATTTCGACCAGTAGGTGACCACTAGTACCACTAGTTCTAGTGGTCGAAATTCACCCGCGTAATTCCTGTTCCATAAGAACTTCATAATTGAATATAGCCTATAGTCTTACTCGATAAACGGGCTAACACTTAAAGATTTTTTCAAATCGGACAAGTAGTTCCTGAGGTATGCGCGTTCAAACAAACAAACTCTTAGCTTTATTTATACATATGTTTGCAGTTTGGGTAGTGACTTCTGAGACCTAGTGTGCTGGGTTCGATTCCCACCTGAGACAAATATGTGTAACCACAGAATTATTGCTATGAGTTTGGATGTGCTTTGTGGCCGTTTTGTGTTTGTAAAGTCCCCGGCGACACAGGATGGACTTTTTTAAAGTAAATAATTTTGCTCTTTCAATTTTTGATACATTTTATTTATTTTAGACTACCAGACACAGGCAGTAACATTGTATAAAATATTTTGGCATAGCATATGTCGTATACCTGCCGAGTTTTATTTGTAAAAATAGAAACAGTGTTTCAGTAGTTATTCTTTTGACATTTTTAAGAGATGGACGTGACTGATAAATTGTTTGTTCCCGGTAAAAATATAGATTTAATATTTTTAAGTGTAATAAAGGATTTTTAAGTAAATAAGAATTATGCATACTAACAAAAATATATTTCAATGGTTTTTTGGTCGGATAATGACAATGGTCGGCTTCTGGGGGCTTAGGTAGGTACTGATTGATAGCTACAAAGTACCCGTGCCATTAACGGAGGACGGTGGAGTACCCGGGGGGCTTTAGTGGGTAGGGCCCTCTCCACGTGGTATGATCAGCATACAACCGCTATGGAGAGGAGGCGTACCACATATCTCTTCGCCGGCGCGGGAACGCTGTAGCGGCGGGGCTGAATGACTTGGAAAATGGTCTATTTGCTAAAAAGAATATTATTTCAATGCGACTGCTTTTCCCTGAGATTAACGCGTTCACGTCTAAGACCTTATTATATCCGTACAATTGTAGATATACTAAAACAACTACAAACTAACATACATATATATATGTATATATATATATATATATATTATATGACACATTATTCTAGCACACGTGTTGTCTGCTACGTGCTTCGTTGCATCGAAGTATCACGTAATACCTCGAAGACAACGAAATACAACACTATTCGGTCAAAAGTACTAACGTGGGATCAAAATAACAATCAAATTACATAGCCGTTAACTTAACTCCGGTGTTAAATCAAAATCAGTTTCTGTTATTTAGCGGTGGACTGTATACTAGATACATGAAAATACGTTAAAAAGAACTCTACATACAAAATTGCGTTGGTTTTTCGATTGTTAAAATGTAACTAACACGTTAGTTAAAGGAAAATAGCTAATCCTGTCGGAACTCATTTGACATACCTATGAACAAAAGTTTTAACAGTTGATTATTTAATTGAAACGTTGACAATCAGACAAACCGATAAACCAGATATTTTTATGGAAACACAAGATAGTTAAATGCGAAATAAAAGCTGAATCAGCTTCAGGCCTTATCTTCGCCTTCCATCAAGCGAGATTATGGTCAAACGTAAGCCTATATTTAATTAAAAAAAAAAAAGTAGTATGCGGCTTTTGTTACACTGATAAAAAAATGTAGGGTTCTTCGCTAAACCTTACTTGGGGGAGAATCGAGCACTGAACCGATTATGATGTGGAATAGGCGTGACGACAGTATCAAAAAATTAAAGATTTAATGTTTTTAGGGGAAAGTACATATAAAAATAAATTATTACACTTATTTATTTTTATATATAACCTTGAGATAAATGTGATTTTTAATAAAATAAAAGATTAAAATACTGCAATCGGCCATTTTGACTGAAACACCAATCACGGTGCATGACGTCACGATATTGTAACCATCAAAGAGAATTTAACCACTACGTTAGGTTTGGCGGACACAATGACATTTTTTACAATAGCGTGACGTCATAGCCGACGCCATGACACTTGAGGCCTTTTTTCGCGCGCTATTTAAAATTTAATAGAAATATGGCTTAAACTTCGTTAAATTTAAATTTATTACCGAAATATTGTGTTTTTCGTACTTAGAAAATGACTACCCACGTTGCGCAAGAGGATTTCAAAATCTTGCCTCATGCCTATTCACTAGATCAAAGCCAAAAGCAAGAATTGTGTGACTAACCTTTTGATCTTCTTGTTCCACTGCGTATGATGATGTCCAGCTCTCAATTTTAGCTGTTCGAAGTGGGGGTGGGGGTTCGACACTCGGAACTTACTAAGTCTTTTGAATAATGCACCAATCAAACACACACGAGCTAGCTAGCTATAAAGTTGTTGATGATTCTAGGGTCTATTCAATGATTTAATGCGAGTTTCAAATTTATATTTTTTATCCGCCACGAGTTACGCTCAGCGGCGTACACACTTTTACTCCAACCCTGCTGATTTACGTATAGCGGCGTTTCTATGCATATTTTTGTAAGTTTTAGTTGTCAAATTTGGACTTGGTCACTCTAGTTATATTATAAAAAGTCAATGGTTTGAAGTAAACCTTTCTAAATGCAAATTCAATAGCGAATTCCCGTATCTTGCGGTCAAGTTCATCCCAAAGACGAAAACACTTGGAAAACTTTACTTTAATATATTCAAAATATTTAAGGGGTTCCGTAGCCAAATGGCAAAAAACGGAACCCTTATGGATTCGTCATGTCTGTCTGTCTGTCTGTCTGTCCTTCCGTATGTCACAGCCACTTTTTTCCGAAACTATAAGAACTATTATGTTGAAACGTGGTAAAAAAAATTGTGAACCGCATTAAGATTTTCACACAAAAATAGAAAAAAAACAATAAATTTTGGGGGTTGCTAAGAACTGAAACTCAAAAAATTTTTTTCATAAACACCTGTGGGATATCTATGGATAGGTCTTCAAAAAGATAGTGAGGTTTCTAATGTAATTTTTTTTCTTAACTGAATAGTTTGCGCGAGAGACACTTCCAAAGTGGTAAAATGTGTGTCCCGCCCTGTAACTTCTAAAATAAGAGAATGATAAAACTAAAGAAATTATATATGATGTACATTACCATGCAAACTTCCACCGAAAATTGGTTGGAACGAGATCTAGTCAGAAGTATTTTTTTTAATACGTCATAAATAGTAAACCGCAATTTACCTTTCATTCAATCAACTCTAATATAAAAATAAGAAATAACATTTCATTTCATAAACATACGCTTTTTTTATTCTTGATATCAAAAATAGGTACGCACTTGTAACTGATACGGAACCCTTCGTGCGCGAGTCCGACTCGCACTTGGCCGGTTTTTGTTTGTATGACACGACCTTGGGGAGCAGTGTAATGTAGTAAAAATATAATATCAACGATATGTGTAAGAGATAGCTTAATGCAATAGGATAAAATACCTTTGCCTTTTTGCCTAGCCTTCTTTTTTTTCATAACCTGCCTTTTCTTCATGCCAATTTATACTAATATTATAAATAGGTAAAGTTTGTGAATTGTTTGTGAGGTTGTGGAGGGCAATCTACTGAACTGATTTTCCAAATTCTTTTGCCAATTGAAAGTCACATTATTTGAGTGTCATAGGCTATATTTTAAGTCTAGATTTTAATATATTATGTCAATTTGGCAGAAGATTTAAAGCGTATATTCTAATAGGTACACTCTTTTATTAATATCTTTAACTATCAAATGATAATTCTCTTTTTATCTTTTCCAGGTAATCATTGGGCGTAGGAAGTACTATGGACATCTTGTTTTATGCAGTATCGGTACGTCCAGAACGAAAACTTTAAGCAGACTTTAAATATGGACTTGATGAAGAATTGAAGGTCAGTAAAGGACTGCTGCCAAGACCTTTTTGGTAGAACGTGCAAGACTACGTCATAATATTTTTTTAAATATGTATTTTGCTGATAAATGTACTTTCTTTCTTTCTTCTTTCTTTTAGTGCAGCAGTTGCAGAAGTCATTGGGTTCAAGACCATCTCCACCGAATCATTATTGAAACATAAATAGAATATAGAAAATAGACTACTTATCCTATTTCTAGGGTTCCGTACTTCGAAAGGAAAAAACTGAACCCGTTTCACGGATCACTTTGTTGTCCGTCCGTCTGAGTGTCAAGACCCTTTTTCTCAGGAACGCGTAGAACTCAAATTGCGAAAATCCAAAAATTTTAGTAACATCTTATAATAAAAACAGGTTTGTACGGAACCCTCGGTGCGCGAGTCCGACTCGCACTTGGCCGGTATTTTTTTTACTTTCTCACCTTTTCATAAGTCTATCCCCTATCTGTATATATGTAACTATAAAAGGATTGTCTTTACCTACGTAGAATTTGCACTATAGGGACTGCTTTTAGTAAAGGTGAATGTATATTTAATATAATTCGACGCGATAGTGCTATAAAAATGGTTTTGATCAGATGTTATTGGTCCCTAAATGTTATCTACACTATACAAATATTGTGCGTTTTGATAGCTTTTGCTGTGTTGCAAAAATCAAAGTATCAATCAAAGTAGTGACAAAGTAGCCTATGTGTTTGTCACCCTCGCGCAGTCTCATCTCTCCGGGACCCAGAGTAGGGCTGGCATGGCGGCTGAATCCGCGGAGAATCTCAAGAGTCGCAAATATAGTACCCTTGATAGTGGTTATGTATTTGTGCCTTTTGGTGTCGAAACATTGAGGTATTTATAAATTAATTTGGCTACCGGACGTGGGGTCCGGTAGCCAAATTAATTTATAAATACCTCACAGCGTCCCTCTTTAGTGCGGCACGTTCTCTGAGTGCTGGTTTTAACTTTGTTATGCTGCCAGCATACTGGGAACCTTGCCATAAATTTAGAACAGTAGTATTTTATAAGTTAGGTTTATTTTAAATTAGCTACTTTTAGTTGTATATATTATTATGTATTTTACTACCATAAATATGTAAGTATATTATATAATAAACAAACATACATATGAATGTGTTTGTGCAGCAGCTTATTATGATCTAACACCATCTACCTACTAGATCCTCAACCTAGATTCTTCTAGACCTCCTGTGGTTATATTTTTTTTTTGTGACATCTATATCTATACTGCTATAAAAAGCTAAAGAGTTTGTTTATTTGCTTTAATCAAAGGAACTACTGGTCTGATTTCAAAAATTATTTCCGTGTTCGATAGCCTATTTAATGAGAATGGCTATAACTATATTTTATTATGAAGTTCCTACGGGAACACGAGCTACGCAGGTAAAACCGCACCTGGGAAGTTAGTAATAAATAAAAGGTATCTCCGTCTCCTTCTAAAATACATTTTCATATAACATGAATATTACTATTATGTTAGAATCCCACAGATTGCATTAGTTATATACATACCTATTTATATAGCAAATACGGAGTTACCCCTTCTCCTTACTACTTAGAACTATGTGGCTGCATTATGAATAATAACTTTTAACCACTCAGCATAAGGTTGATTTTGCCTCATGAATAAATAAGCAAGAATAAGAAATGTGTGGAAAAATCCAAGAACACTGAATATGCATGGACACAAACCAACTTCTTGTATCTTAAAACAGAATTCATTTGTAGAGATGAACTAACGAGCTATGAAATTACATTTTGCATTGATTCATTTGAATTGAGTTATACCCTTTTTGGTTTAAAATAATTCAATTGGTTTGAATGTCTTTTATTTTTTTAAGATAATTAGCAGAGTTTTTGCACTCTACCAGTATTCTTGTTAAACCCTCGTGCTAAATTAAAATGCTGCTACGAGTAGGTTCACGCCGGTAGTGCAGTGGGTGGGGATCGAACCGGCGAACACATGATCGCAAGTCCGACGCCCTAACCCAATAGCTACAAAAAGAGCTTCAAGCTACAAAGATTCAAGCGACCGTAACCCATTGGCTACGACCGCTTGAAACTCTCTATGTAGAGTATTTATATTATAATCTCATTAAGAAATAAAGCACATTATATTATAATATAAAGCTTATTAATAGACGCGTTCTTGAAAAAACCACTCATGATATTTTAGATCTCTTGTGACAACATGTACCATGTCCTTTTTCAGGGCTCCGTACCCGAAGGGTAAAAACGAGACCCTATTGCCAAGACTTCGCTGTTTGTCTGTCACCAGGCTGTATCTCAAGAACCGCCATAGCTAGACAAAGTTAAAGATTTACAAATGATGTATTTCTGTTGCCGCTATAATAACAAATACTAAAAATCTATATATATAAAAGAAAGTCGTGTTTGTTACAACACTTATAACTCGAGAACGGCTGGACCGATTGCCATGGTTTTTGATTTGTTGGATTTGTTTCCGTCCCGAATAGCAGAATACATTTTAAAAACAAAAGAAAGTCGTGTTAGTTACACTATTTATAACTCAAGAATGGCTGAACCGATTTGGCTGAAAATTGGTAGGGAGGTAGCTAAGAACTGGGTGAAGGACATATGATACTTTTGGGTAGGGGTAGGGTAGGGTAGGGTAGGGGTATGGTAGGGTAGGGTAGGTGTAGGGTAGGGTAGGGGTAGGGTAGGGGTATGGTAGGGGTAGGGTAGGGGTAGGGTAGGGTAGGGGTAGGGTAGGGTAGGGGTAGGGTAGGGTAGGTGTTGGGTAGGGGTAGGGTAGGGTAGGGGTAGGGTAGGAGTAGGGTAGGGTTAGGGTAGGAGTAGGGTAGGGCAGGGGTAGGGTATAAAAGTCCACCCGTGCGAAGCCGGGGCGGGCCGCTAGTAAAGTAAATAAATATTAAAGGAGGGCTCCCATACAACAAACTTTTTTTTTTGGCATTATTTGCTCGTTATCAATAACGGCGGCAGGCAGGCACTTGAAAATGGTACGGAACCCTTCGTGCGCACTTTGCCGGTTTTTTTCTTTTTGGTTGCGAGTTTTTCTGGCTTAAAATAGACCGATATCTTACTATAGGTGACTAATGGACATACAGCTGAGCATGGGTATTTTAGTCAGTTAGCTCAAGGCTCAGCTCATCGCAGAGAGTAGCAGTGCCATGCCCAATCCACCTCCTAAGCAAAATTATGGCAATATTCCTCATCGACCCTGTCTGTGATCTGTTTAGAGGAGGTCCATGTTTAGTAGTGGAGGTAAACATATATCACACTAGGCGTTTTTGTGTAAATTCTAAGATTTCTTTCCGGGTCTGGTCGGTTGAGGGTCGTTGGTCCCGATTGTTATAACATCATCTATAACAAACTTATACCAGAGGTCGGGCAGCAGCGTTTCCTTGCGTGTTACAACATGATACTGAGGTCACTAACCCTCCTGCCTAGCGTGGCGACTATGACAAAAACCTTTCCTTGGGCGGAGGCCCATGTCCAGCAGTTGATGACGATGATGTAGACTGTTTTAATTCACCGGGTGTCATGCATGGGCAGTTCCCGGTGTGCTCTTTATTGGCATTTGAAGGAGCGCTCGGGGGCTTTGGTAAAACCAACTCCACGCGGCATGATTAGCATATCATCGCCATGGAGAGAGGTGTCTTACATACCCCTTTTTTTTTTTCTTTTTTTTTTTTTTTTTTTTGTCCGGGGGGAAATTCATTGACGCATTCCCACCACCGTTGCAGCGTATTTGCGCGCTGGCGGTGGGATATGTGGGACTCGCCCTCTCCATAGCGTGGTATGCTAAAGTCATACCACGAGGAGAGGACCCTACACCACTAAAACCTCCCGGACACTCCTTCGATCCGCCGTTGGCGGGGGTCGGGTACGCATGAGCAATCCGGCCCCCCGACGGCACCCGCGGCCAATATGGTACCGCGGGATCTCCAGGGCCACACTTACAGTGGCCCATTTGCCCAATTATAGGGACGCCCGGAGTGTAGAGGCGTCCCTACTCCTCATGGGTCAGCCTCGAAGGGAGCGGGGCCCATGTTCCCCACTCCCCAAGGCCGAGCCTAGGGCGGTAGGCGGCGGGGTCTTACATACCCCTGCTGCGGCGGTGAGGATGCCTAATACATTTCCCCCCATTAAAAAGATAGATACAATTTTATTCACACAGTTTATGATTACCATATCCAATTATCTTGTTGCAAAACATATTAATACATCGATACCACCGAAAAAAAAACCTACACACAAAAACTCTTTGACATGCAAATTTGATCGAATATTATAAATAATCTTTATTAATACCTTTATTCTGGGTGGATGTTAATTTTTCTATGGGAACAAGCATATGATGGGAAATCCTTAAACCGTACATATTTGAGCGGGAGTGAATAGCTTATTGCGTAATTACAGGGCTTATGGTTTTAATACTCTGTTATTTTACAAAGGATGTAAGGGTCTGCATGATGGTAATATAATATGGGGAAATAGATAATGAAGGTGTTTTTTCCGACGGACATAATATGTAGTTAGCCACGATGTTTTTCTTACATAAGATCTTAAAGATAGGCAAGGTCCAGCCTTAAAAAAATCGAAGACTACAAAATAAGCAACCTGCTCAAGAGGTCGCAAACTAAGCAGCCTGCGCAAGAGGTTGGAAACCGAACAACCTGTTGATTTAAATTATTAAGTCTGCTTATTCACCAACCAATTAATAAAAAAAATGGCTGACGAGGATATTAAATGAAAAATAAAAAATATACCTAGTCCTCTCATATACACATTTATTGCTGGTACCAGTAACATAATTCTATATTTAAATCGCATAATTAAAAGTAATAATAAGAGTCACTCAATAAAATAATGGAATGTAACTATTACCATGTATTAGATACTGGTAATGTTATTATTAAATAAAATAAAAAGGCACTGGTTTCTGAAGGACTATTACGATATTTGATAGCAAAAAAACTGACAGTACTAGTATTTAACGAAGTGGTCCTTCGACCCGCATGATAAGAAAGTTAACAATGTGGTCCTTCGAGCCAGATGTTAAGAAAACTAACAAAGAGGTCCTTCTCCCGGACGATAAGAAAAGTTAACACCATGTACGTGTCATATCGTTAGACTGTTCCTTACATCATTTACTTGCTTCAGCATTTGAACATACCTTAGTAATGCGGAACATAATTCTTATCCATGGCATTTCTACAGGGTGCCGCGTCTATGAATAGTTAAAGAAGTGTTCGGAAAGGTATGACATTTCCCATTGGATATCGAAATAGCCTTTATAATTGAGTGTTTAGTACAAGGTGCTAAAATGTTTATACATGTTTTTTTCAAATCGGACCAGTAGTTACTGAAATAAGCGCGTTTTAGCAAACAAACTCTTCAGCTTTATACATAAGTATTGATTAGGCAATACTAAACCTAACCTACTAGTTGGTCTAATTCACCAACTTTGACATAAACATTAGTTAACATAATATTAAACTTGTACACTATGATACATATGTATATAGATAACTTAAAGCTGCTAAAAACGCAAAGACATAATTTGTGCAAATGTACTAGAACGCGAACACAGATAATCGTACAAATGGCTTGTATTTCGTCCCATAAATACCAGCCCCAAAATTCCGTTACACCAAAATAATCTAAAATGGTCTTTGCCAAATCATTAAACACCCTCAAATCTAATAAAAGACAAATCGCCACAACTACATCCATTATCTTCCAACAAAAAAAAGCCAAACATAAAAAGTCCTTCAAGAAAGATCGATAACTGTTACTCCGTGAAAAGGTACAGCTTTTATACCTGTCGGAAACCCTCTATTATCAGAAAACATGTGTTCCACGAACCTTGTAATTTTGTACCCGATACTCTTCATTATTCGGTTCATTTTACGCCTTTGTACTCGGCACTTATTGATACAGTTCGTGGCAAGATTTTATGCGGCAAGAACTTTTTTTTTTATGAACTCTGTATGTCGTCGTAATTGTATTTTGAGGTTGCGCTTTATTGTTGAGAATGTTGTGTTTATTTTTGAGTATTTTTTATTAAAAAAAACGTTTTCGTTGTCTTTGTATTTATTTGCGGTTTTATCTGTACTCATATATAAAGCTGAAGATTTTGTTTCCTTAAACGCGGTAATCTCGGGAACTACTGATCCAATTTAAAAAAATATTTCAGTGTTAACTATACTATTGATCGAGGAAGGCTATAGGCTATAATTTATTATGACGTTCTTTCGGGGACGGGAATTACGCGGATGAAACCGTGCGTGGGGAACTAGTTTTGAATAATAGAGACTTTAACAAAACCGATTTTGGGACTTTTCTTGATGATGATGAAATGATTGTTATCCTAGATTGTGCTATGCGTTACTCTGCTCCCATATTTGGGAGTGTATGTTTTAAAAAGTCTACAAAATGCGTCATTTTTAGTTAACGCCGTTTTAGTCTACCATTTCATAGCTAGTTTATTTTGCCTGTTGAGCGTTGAAATTTTGACACTAGCCATCTTCAGGCGGCAAGTCTATCTTTGATGATAATTAAATGCTTATCGAATATCTGTGGTTTGTCTGTTGTATACAACCCTTGTTTAAGATCTAAAGATAAGCCCAGTGTAATAGTTATTGCGTTTCCTCTTGGTAAGTAACTTTAGTTATCTATACAACTGTTGAAGACAATTTAAGCGAACAAGCTGTGTACATTTTATTGAAAACTTTTATGGTTATATGTTTTGTAATATCATGAACAATTATTTCAATTTCATATACATTAATGGTAACATTGTTTAAAAACTTATGTTTGTATTCCCGGTTTTACCCGCGTAACTCTCGTTCTAGTAGAAAGTTCATAATTAAATATAGCCTTTAAGCCTTCCTCGATATATTGGCTATTTAACACTAAAATAATATGTTTCAAAATTGAGATTAATAAAATTCGACCACCACCGGCATGAATCTGCATCTTAAGTTATGCCCCTAATGCCCCCTAATTAGTAATGCAGATCATTATCGATAGATGGCAATAACGTCCCTCCGTAGAAACGTGTTATAAGAGATTGATAAATTTAGATAACCGGTAGGGTTCCACCGTAGTCTAATTGGTTAAGGCATTAGGGGCTTAACCTAATATGCAGGTTCGAGTCCTTCCGGTGGTCGAATTTAATTAATCTCAATTTTGAAACAAAGTAGGTATATAGCAAACTTTTCCGCAAAGAATTCAAAAACATTTAAAAATGTGACTAAAATAATAATTTATCAAATCGGACAAGTAGTGTTAGAAGTGTAGTCCTGAGATTATCGCGTTCGTTCGATTTAATATTTGTATAGATAGAATCGTCATCAGCCCGTATAGCATCAACTGCTGAACATGAGCCTCCACCATGCTTGACCCCATCATGTATTTTTAATCAGATAAACGCTGCACCTCATTCCTTGGTATATATATGTTATTACAATCAGAACCTACCTACGGCTTAACGTGTTTTCTAAAGCACGGTGGGTAGACCCTCCATGAATCAGACCCCGAAATAAATCTTTGAATTTTTACAAAGATCAAGGGAATTGAATTCACGATCATCGACTGTCATACCACTGCAATACCTACCGATTAGGCGATTAACACACGGCACCGCTCACCGCCGCGGTGAAGCGGATCTCATGTCGCATTGGTCTCTAATAAATCCGTAGATGCGCGGTGCCGTGTGTTTATCGCCTTATTTTGAAATGTACCTACATATTGTTATATCACTACATAGTATAAAGCAAAGTCGCTTCCTGCTGTCTGTCTGTACCTATCGGAACCACGCATCGGATTTTGATGGGTTTTTTTTTAAAAGATTGAGTGATACGAGAGCAATATTTATGATATGTTTAATACATCAGCATTACACCCGTGCGATGCTACCTAGTTATTTATAATAATCCCATTGGTTTATATCACCATATAATTATTCAAACCTCGTTATAAAATAACCGCATATTTAAGAAATCCAAGCCTAATTTCAATGTTATATTGTTTTCTTTCAAAAATATTTTTTTTTCTAGTTGTGTTCAGAATACTTGTTTCTCAAAAACCCGAAACAAATTGGGACTATCCCGTAGGCACTCAAACAAATAAAAATAAAAAAAGAAACAAATTGTCTATCAAAGAGATACCAAAACATTTCAAAGAGTTTATGAATAATAACAGAAAGCTTTGAAAGCTGACGGTTAAAATAACAAAAGATTTTAAAGCTCAAAATTTTGGTTGCTACATCTTTTACTGGCGCTTTCTGGAAATGTGTGGTACGCAATATCTTTGAGAGGTTATTAGACTAGAATAAATTCTAGAAATATCTTGTATATTTATTACTATTATTTTACATGTTTATGAGACAAATACCGTGATATAGCGGTAGAAGTCTCGCATTTAGATTTGGAAGTCGAACGAGAAATCTTTGTGTAAATTCTAAGATTTCTTTCTGGTTCTGGTTGGTTGAGGGACTACCCCCCTGACTCGGAAAGCACGTAAAGCCGTTGTTCCCGATGGTTATAACAAGCCCTATACCAAGGAACCAGCAACAGCGTTTTCTTGTGTGTTAAATACTGCAGTCACCAACCCACTTGCCAAGCGTGGTGACGGGCTGATGATGATGATGTTTGTGAGGACACGTTAATAAAGTAACAATGTTCATAGTTTAAACGCTAGTGCGAGACATCGACTTAATTTTTGCTACTTCTCCGGGCATTTAAGCGAGCAGGGCTCCAGTCTTATTGAATGGTTTAAAAATGTGTTCAAAATAAACAACCTTAGCAATAGCAAGAGGGAGGATTGATAAACTATGACTTTTAGTTATTTCGGACAAAACAAAAAGCAAAAAAAGGGGAGTTTTGTGCAACTGTCGCTCTACAGTTCATGGGCCTCTCGGTCTTCGAGTCTAAGAAGGCAACGGAAGGTTCTTTACAAAATAAAACTATTACAGTAAACCAAAATGTCTTGACTTTATATGGAAAGCTTTTGTAAACGCAGGCATTTCATACATCAGCAAGTTCCTTTTGAAATCTGAGTTCGCAACCGTAACTCCGTAGTAAGATGCTATACTCGATCATAAGATCGATATCAAATTAATTGAGAATTACTTACTCAAGTTTAAATTGTACCAACTAAAATTGAATTGTTAGTAATTGATACGACTTTCGCATAGCAACTGGTTGTAATAATTAATTTTAACCTTGATACCTTGTGTATTAAGCCACGGGCGCACTTATTCAAATTCAATATCATCAAATAGTTAGGTATCTTGGACAACAATGTGTTGGATTTGAATAAGTTTTGTTGGATGTGAAGAAAGGCCGTATGGGTTCCGGCTCGCCATAAGGCATCCAAGAGATACAACTCGTGGATGGGCAGCAGCATCTATCAGATTAAGGTCACTTACACGTCCACATCCACTGTGATCAACCAATCCGCCGGCCAAGCGTGGTGATTATGGCATTATCCCTCAACAATTGCCACTGCCTGCCTTGCCTGTCGACGTAAACGGATGACGAAGAAAGTTTAAAGAATTTGAACATATTGTGTTTGTTTACATATTACAAGTACCTATATAGAGTGTAGTCAAGTGCTCCATCTTCATATTTGCCGCTACCACTTGGGCTCACAAATATTTGTAAACGCCTTATACGAGTGTTTTACAAACATACCGAAATTTGGTTTTTAGTAAACAATTGCTATTATTGATTAGGAATACAAGCTTTATTATTTCATCTAGGTAGGGTTTATTTAGCACTTAGTTATTTATAATATTCTAAAACAACCAAATCTATAAATTATCTAAATTAAAAACAAATAAACTATATTAGACTTATAAAATAAATGAATCTAATCTAAGTTTTATTTATTAAATTTCACTTTGATTTAATTAATATTATTTTAGGTGAAGGGTAGTGAATGCGCGCTATTGATATGATATTTAACTTATTTAAATTTTCACTTCAGAACACACAAAAATCACCAGTATTGGTATAATTCCGTGAAATGTGTCTAAGGCAAACACCTACACGTCCACTGCTGGGCTTAGACTAAATTTGCCATAGCCACCACGATTGGCAGGCGTATACCTAGCGAATCATAGACAGTCGACTCAGTCTTTAAGCATTAGGCTACGTTCCTAAACTAACAGCATCTCGATCCAAGTCTTCAAAATCTTAAGCCGACCAAAAAAAACATTAAAACAATATTTTTCACAAACCCAAACCATTGCCAAGTCACTAAACTTGCATTCATTCAACATCAGCATAAAATATCTGTAACCACAAGCCCGATAAAAGCCGTTTTTCAGCTAGCATCGGGGAAATGCGGTTTCGCTGAGCTTTTTCGACGGCATTATGCTAATATTTCTGCCCTACATCCCGTTTGAGAGCTCCAACATTAATATGTCTCTGACTTTGAACAACTAATATGTATATACAGCAGTTTTGTCTTTGACGTTCCGAAGGCAAGTTTAGTGTAGACACTGAACGTGGACAGTTTCAATCATGGCTTTTGAGGAGTGAATGAAACTGGATGAATGAAATGGTGTTTGGGATCTGGATCGTTTGCCTGCGGTGCTTTTAGTCTTAGGTTTGATCTAGTAATAGGTCATATTTCTCTAATTTCACGACTTGGGGTTTTTTGAAATGTCTTGGCAGATATATGACCCCCTCATTTTACTATGTATCTGATGTTAAGAAGAGTCCAAATACAAAGAAAGCTAGTGTCTGTGTATTCGATGCGGGATCCAAGACATTTAGGTGTCCCGGGCCCAGCCTAAGCCTATTTGCTTAGAGCCTCTTTCGTGTGTGCCACTGTTGATCCTGGCTTACAGGAGTCACAGTGATGGAAGTGTGGAAGGGATTAGTCCCAATAGTGTCTGTGTAGTAGATGATACTATTAGAAAAGAGCGCCTCAGAAGCTCGGCACAGTACATACGAAAGAGCGCACTAAGTGCTTGCACGATATCGCGACGTAGTTTCGAATTGTTGTATAGAACCTGGAATCTAGTTCAATGTACTACCAAAACACCACTAGAGTAATCAAATAAAACAAAGCAAACTTATTTATGAAATACCCAATTCAATTATCTCTCCGAAACCATAACAATTTCACGTGACTACACCCCATAACGAAGTACATGTCGTGTTCCATAATTTAAATTTAACGCAATAAAATAATTATCACATCAAACCAACGAAAAGCCAGCCATTTTGCTTTTAACGAAGTTAGGAATGTTTTGCATAATCAAGTAATCACGAAATTTGTTAGATGTTTCCGATTCGGTGTTAAACGACATTTTGTGTGGAGCTTGAGAATTATTTTCGATTTGGTTGTTTTTTTTGTCATGAAATACGTATAGAATATCTTCATCGTTATTATCACTCTGTGTTACGTCTTCACGTGAATATAAACCTCCCTCGAGAAGGGTGTTGCCATAGTCACCACAATTGGCACGCGGGTTGGTGACCGCAGTATCAAGTAGATCAGATATGTAGGTAAACGCTGCTGGTAATCGATTCTAATATTTTAAACTATATCTCTGAAGCTATCTGAATAAAACAATTTTGTTAGTAAGTTATTTTAGTTTAGTGTTCAGCGAGTTTCATTTCGTTGAAAAGATTTGTCGAAGATCCCACGATGCGAAAATCTTCTCGTTCAATCAAACCCTAATTTATATTTAAACATTGAAATAATATTCTTAATAAGGTATATATTATTAAGAATATTCTTTAAAGTTCATATTGAATATCGTATTATTGTTTTAATATTGATGGTTGGATTGATGGAAGTATTTAAAAGCCGGAATTAATTTTTAAGTGTACACTACAAATTCCTACCGCAAGTTTATACTACGTAACTAGAACAATAACGTAAGCCAAGGTAACCTTTTAACAAGCGCATCGGCGAAGAATTTTTAATTAAAATTTGGTTGAATGGCTACGGGGTAAATCGATGATGTTGGTTCATCCGTATGTCCGCTAACGTATACGAATAGGTCTCTCACATCCGCACAGAAATAGCAATCAAAGAACGAAAAAAGACAAATCAGTCAGTTTTTTTTATTTATTCCGTAGACAGAGTATCTATATATACCTATATATTATTTTGTAATATTCAAAAATTGGTGAAGTCACCAAACACTTTTTGGTGGTTTGGTGTTTTGGGCTCACCAAGTGGTGAGCCTCGCTCATTGCCATTTCCAGTGTGTGCCACTGTTAATCCTGGCTTACAGGAGTTGCAGTGGTGGGAGTGTGGGTGGGATTAGTCACATAAAAATAAAAGTTTTAGTTATCATCCTACTGTGATCACCAATCCGCCTGTTAAGCGTATTGATTATGGCAATATCCCTCAACTACCCTGGCTTGCAAATCTCTGTTAAGGTTGCCCATGTTCCGTAGTGGTCAAGTTCAGCGCGATGGCTTACTGAAGATGTCCCATGAAAAAGATAAATTCTACAAATTAAGTATGAAAGAGTAAGCACCATGATAATTCATACAATTGTCAATCCACTCCCCAGTTACCAAAATCAACCACCTAAAACTATTCCTCTAAATTTCAAACAAACCTTACTAACCAACAAACGCAAATATATTTAACTAATTACTTCTCTTACATTCCAGATTAGTGCGACACGTGACGCAACGATGTCGACACGACACGACTCGACACGATTAATTCAAGCCAAATGTTTAATTTGTAATTGTGAGCGTGCTTCAATTCCGCTTGCTACCGGGTTCAATGTTAGTATAAGAGTTAGAGGATAAGATATTGTAATAATTAATATTTGTTTCTTAAACTAAACTTTCATTATAGATTACTACTATGTACTACTGGTCGCCCAGTGGTCGATATTCGACCATAATTACAAAAAAATATTAACATTCTGCACTCCTTGTCTATATCTATTCTAATATTATAAAGAGGAAAGATTTGATTGTTTGTTTGTATTGAATAGGCTTCGAAATTACTGGACCGATTTGAAAAATTCTTTCACCGTTAGAAAGCTACGCTTTCCTCGTATGACATAGGCTATATTTATGAAGTTCCCACGGGAACGGGAGTTACGCGTGTGATAAAAATTGCAGCGGTAATACGCGCAATTTTTGTAAAAAGGGTACAAAGTTTTTGCTTTACGTATTAATGTATGGATTATAAGTACTATAATAAATAATTCATACAGTGTAAGCCATCACCTATACCATAAATTTGTACCTATAATACAAGTACCTATTGTACCTGTAAGCAAGTACACTCACAAATCTCTCTAACTCTTAAACAAATTAGGTACAGAAAACAAAACGTTCGTCCCATTTCTTAAAATAACAGTATTATTGTGATTCCAAAACCCAACAACCGCGACCAATTTGTAAAATGCTTAAAATGTCATGACTGTCACCAAATTGCCGTGGCATCGTTATGAATAATCGTATTTTAAATATACACCGCATTTAACCATGTTGCATGAACACACAAAGAAAACATTTCCGGAGTTGAATCGTGTATTTCAGAACCCCATAAGTCATATTTTCAACCAAGCTGGTTTTTGTGTTTTTCTAAGATAATAAAATTATGAATTTATTCAGCACTTAGATATTTACAAACACTTGTACTTGCCAGAATCACAATTCTTATTATAATTCTTATTATACAAATTAAACTTGATATCTAATATGTAGCAAATTGTAGGATATTACAAACAAAGTAGTCCGTCCGTCAGCTTGTCGTTAATTCCTCTACTCATAATATGTTTATAAAAATTCTCATTAATTATAAGAACTAGTAGATCAATATTGAAAATTTGGTAAAAACCTACAATTAAGTGATAACTTAACTAACTTCATATGTCAAACAAAAACCAGGAAAATGATGTTTGCTTGACTTATGGGGTTTCTGAAATATCCGATTCAGTTATCAACAGACTTTCCGACAACAGGGAGCAATTATGTTCTCAATCGTGACGGCGTTGGATGACGGAAGTATTTCAGACGTCGACTCCTTGCCTATAAAGTGAGTACTGTTGACAGTTCTTTTGTTTACATCGCTCTAATCACTGATTGAATATTTAAAGCGCGCAGCGCTTAAACGCCGAAGCGCGAAACGCGTGTGCAAATACACTCTCAAATTTGTTCATCATTTGTTTGATTTAAAATTCCAATTGTTGTGTCATTCGTTAGGTAATTTTTGGAGTTGGCTACGAAGTCTTTGCTTATGTTTTGTTTGCTTTTGACAAAGAATTGTTTTGGAAAATTAAATAGTATAATAAACATTATAAATCCGTTGAAGTCAGAATATACGAAATAAATTATTCTTTTGTAAATGAAATGTTACTAGCTTTCGTATTCAAAAACAATACCTTACGCCTGACATTTCCAAGTAGACTATGAGTTTACTTGGAAATGTCAGGTGTCACTTTGATGATTTCTATTAACATAGCATTATATCAATAGAGATCACGACAGTGTTACCAAGTGTTGTTATTGAATACGATAGTAAGTCATATTTCATTTGTAGTTTTCATCAGCAGTCATAATCGGGTTTGTAATGCTATTTTCGAACTCGTATGCCTAATACTCGGTAGATTTTGTATATTATTATTCCAATAGGATAAGCTTTTACTAATACAAAAAATCTTTCACTCTTAGAAAGCTAGCAGTTTCACAAAAATAAAAGCGAAAAACAAACTCTAATTTCCGCAAGCAGCTAAGCCTAAGATGTCGGAGACCCAAATTCTCAACACTTAATCTTAACTTAGGTAAATTGCAGCAGAAACCTCAGCACGTACTGTCAACTTGTCACGACATAAGTGAGGCAGCGTGCTCCAATTATACTGCGAACTAGACATGTCCACGGCCCTCCAGTGGCTTAAGATACTACTAACACAGTGTTGCCAGTGGCACATAGTTAAATATAACATAATACAGCTCAAAAAGTAAAGGCTAAAAGCCGTATTAATCGTGGAAAACGATAATATTTTATTATAGTATTTTATTACTCAACCTCCGTGGCGTAGCGGTATTCAGCTAGCTTTAAATCTTTGTGTTAATTCTTAGATGTCTTTCCGTGTCTGTTTGGCTGAGGGACTGTCCTCCGTGCCTCGGGAAAGCACGTGAAGCCGTTGGTCCCGATAGTTATAACATCATCTATAACAATCGTAGGTATAGCAGGGAACGGGCAGCAGCGTTTCCTTGTGTGTAACAACATAGTACTGCGGTCACCAACCCACCTGCTAAGCAAGATGACTATGGCAAAATCCCTTCCTCAGGAGGATGTTCAGTAGAGGACGTTATGCAGGCTGATGATGATGATGGTTAAACAAAAACTAAAATAATTCTTCCTATCCCATTTGTCTAACTTCGAGAAAATCGTGATAATTGTTTATCAAATAAACGAGTGGTGATGCTGAAAATTTTAAAACATACAATCAATTATGTGTGTCTAGGTATATACTAACCAATTTAGTAATGTTTTTTCTTAATTATATACATTTTGGCCTTACAATCTCTTTCGTTTGACGTCTTAAACTTGTGGAAGTCTCTTCACAAAGTGGAAAAAATTTGGAAGTCTCTCCACAAAGTCCACAAAAAAGAACTGTAATAACTTTCAAGACTACTACTAATTACTTTGTCTTTCACATGTTGATATTATTTAGTTTGCTGTATTTTTTCTTAAATAACACAAAAGTAACATAGCTGAATCGTGTAACATAGTGGTAACATAAGAGGGTCAAAAGTAACGTAAAATGTTACTTTTGTAACATTCTAGCAATACTCGACACTGACAACGGTAGTGTAGCCAGCTTCAAAACGGTAAAATTACACACCGGGTAATGGTTAAATCCAGGAAATAGGATAGGCGGTAAAGATCTGGACAGTTCAAATCATCAAGAAAATAATTTAATCTTACTACATTCATATTTTATGCGGCTCATGACATTTTTCAAGTGCTTCATTTATTTTATCCTAGACTTAATTAATTTATTAATTATGATAGTAAGATAACCAGCCCACTAATATTATATTTATATTTGTATGCCGATTATTGGCCGAACATACAGATCAGCCAAAATGTATAAATAACACCTTTTTTTACTTATGTTCACAAATAAAGTTTGATTTGATTTGATTTGATTTGATAATTCGTTATCGTTACTATAAAGGACCCGATCACTGGTGGAAAATGACAGGAATCGAGGCTGAGTGATTAAATGTGTATCTAGATGTTAATTATACGATAATAAAGGTACTGACTGTATCGTAAGATTAAATCTAATCTTGACTTGTAGTACGGATGCAAATACACTTTTATTGCACACATAAAAGATGCAACATTAAGAATAATTTTACTTCGTAATCTTATCGCATAATCACAGGCATAACGCAGTGGTTTTCAATTAGTTATTCCGCGTAATACTCAAACAATAATAATAATTACTTAATCAAAGGTGGTTTAAAAATTGTTATGCATAGGTATTGCAAATATTCGGCAATTCGAGGTAGGTATTCGAATATTATTCGAAATTAGGCTAAAAAGTAATTAAAATTGTGTTATAAATAAATAAATTAAACAGGGTATTTTTTTTAAACACTGAAAGAAAAATAACATCGCATTGACTTTCATTACCACTATCGTAAATAAAAAATAATATGATTAAATTCCATAATATCTGTAAGTTTGTCGTAGAATATCGCGAACAGTTAAATGGCTACTTGCCAGGTTTGCCAATGGGTTGGTAATGGGTGTTTTGGTCACCGTGAGTCCGCCGTTGTACATGTGTACAACGGCGGACTCACGGTGTCCACTCGGTGACCATAGTAGCTGCGTCGACATTAAGGCGCAGCACACGGTTGAGGAGTGCCTGGCGTGGAAGGCGCGGAGCGAAAAAACCGCAACTAACGTAGGAATCCACAAGTTTTCGACCATCGTTTCCAAGATAGTCGAGATATCGTGGTAGGCAATTTCCCTGAAAAAGGCCGCAGAGAGGGTTCGGGAATGATCGCTCATCCCACACTCTACGCATTCCAAGGCGCACAGGCTGTAGTCGGCTCTTTACTACTTAGTACAAAAAGTCGCTTCCCGCTGTCTGTCTGTCCCTATGTAAGCTTGTAAGGAGCTATGTAAGGATAGATGTTTGTTATACTTTCACGCCAATACTACTGAACGGAATTGGCTGAAATTTTGTACTGGGATAGGTATACGCTGGATTAACATATAGGTTACAAAACATCACACTGTGACCCACGGGGTTAAACCACAGGGCGCAACTAGTATGTACATATATCATCAGTATTGCACCCATGCGAAAACTGGGCGGGTCGCTAGTATTTATTATGTTTAATATTAAATTGACATTCTACATACCTAATGGTTTTCTCAACGGAAAGGAAAGAAAGTCAGCACATCGTAGACACATATTAGCTTGAGGAAAATACTTTCTCGCAAACAACATTAAAATTTGTTGGTATCAACGTTAAATAAAGTCAAATCATTATCCCACTTTCCTTAAAATCTTGCCAAAATCTGGTCATGTGGCAACGTTATTTGCGGGTTTGCGGCCATCGCACGTATGATTTAGTTAGCTTCGGGACCAATTTGAGCCAGTTTTGAGGTCAAGACGGTGTGTGAAGTGGACTGTGGTGCTTACGATGATGGGAGTTACTGGTTTGTTTTGCTGTGAATGTTCAAGGGTTGAAGATCGTGAAATTTGATTGCGAGAAAGTTCTTGAGTTGAATAAGCTTGATTTGGAACATTTTTGGGTTGTTTACAATGTTGGTGATATTTTCCGTTTAATTGTTTCTTGCTTAATAGATTAAATTAACAAGTATTCCTACCTGTATTGCGAACTTCAAAAGGTATTAATTATTTAGATAACATCTTTCTAGAACAGGGGTCTCAAAACTTTAAAGCCTTAGGGCCATAACGATTTTTTCAATATGTTCGAAGAGCCAAAACAGTTTTATTTTTTTCTATTCTTAACTATACTCTTATTTCTAGACTAGTCGCAAAGTGTGCGACCGAGTAATTATCATTTTGTGTTGTCTTTTTCAACTTATCACAGCAATAGTAACAATAATAAGACATTTGGTGTCGCGGGCCAGATTGATGACACTAGTGTTAAGCTGTCGCGGGCCGGATTGTTAGCACTGGCGGGCCGGATTTGGCCCGCGAGCCGTAGTTTGGAGACCGCTGATCTAGAAAATCAAAGATATATTGTTCTAAATTTCAATTAATTAAACTAAAATTGAATCGTCTTTATACAGTGCTTTATTTAACGTAATAAAGGTACTTAATAATTGTTTACCTAAGGACGTACCTTTATTTCAACAACACTGACTTGACTGCAACGGTGGCTCAGTGGCTGAGACTTGGGGTTATGCGTTTGAATCCCACCCGGAACAATTATTTGCATGAACCACGAACGACAACCTCGGTAGCGTAGCGGTATTTGGCTCGCTTTAAATCTCGGAGGTCGTGGGTTCGATCCCCATGCCGGACAAGAAATCTTTGTGTAAATTCTAAAATTTCTTTCCGGGTCTGGTTGGTTAAGGGACTACCCTCCGTGCCTCGGAAAGCACGTTAAGCCGTTGGTCCCGATTGTTATAACGTCATCTATAATAATTGTAAGGAACGGGCAGCAGCGTTTCCTTGTACAACATTATACTGCGGTCACCGCCTGCCAAGGGTGGTGACTATGGCAAATACCCTCCCTCGGGAGGAGGCCCATGTTTAGCAGTGGACGTAATACGGGCTGATGATGATGACGATGATGATGACGAATAGTAAGTTGTTCTGAGTCTACTTGTACTTTGTGTCCATGAATGATGTTTTTGTAAAGTTCCCACGGCACAGGGATTTATGTCCCAAAATTAAGTTCTATTTCTAAATAAAATCTGTCCAAGGCATTGCTTGAAACTCCAAATGTCGCGTATTTTCACCATACGTGTTTCCTGACAGGAGACAGCCTGACTAATTTCGTGATTCACAGTACCAAGTGAATTAATTTTCATGATTCCGTATTCACACCACGACCGGTTTTACATATACATATGATAAGTGTTATACGATTATTTTGGATCTTCGAATTACATATGGATTTTGTTTACGTATGTATTTAACATTTTAAGTATAGTTAATAGAATATATATGTATTTAATGACGACCTCCGTAGTGTAGCGGTATTTTGCTCGCTTTAAATCTCGAAGGTCGTGGGTTCGATCCCCACGCGGAAATCTTTGTGTAATTGCTATGAATTCTTTCCGGGTCAGGTTGGTTGAGGGGCTAGCCTCCGTGCCTCGGAAAGCACGTTAAGCTGTTGGTCCCGACCACTTTGGGAATCCCTGCTCTAAACTATCCCTAGCATAAATTTGGATTTACGAACTTATTTGGCCCCTTGTTTTTATCGGGCTGAGATAATTTTATTTGTGTAAATAAATATGTTTCTGGCACTCGCCGGCCGTTGCGGCACGCGAGTTTGGCTAAATGGTCGTCGGCACTTTTATAGTACCTAGCGACATAATAAGAAAATTCAATTTAAAAAAAGTGGACCTTTTGCATCCGGTTTTCATTTTAAGCAGTGGTTAAGACCACTGCTTAACTTAACTTAACTGCTGAGTTGATACTAGTTATTATTATTCATCATCAGCCCGTATAACCTCTACTACTGAACATGGGCCTCCACCCGAGGCAGGGTATTTGCCATAGTCACCACGCTTGGCAGGCGGATTGGCGACCGCAGTATTATGTTTTACCACACAAGGAAACGCTGCTGCCCGTTACTTTATATAGGTATATAAGATTAATATAGATTATGTTATAACAATAGGGACCAACGGCTTAACGTGCTTCCCGAGGCACGGAGGGTAGTCCCTCAACCAACCAGACCCACGTTAACTGGCTGATAAGTATAGTCAGAAGAGGAAATATTTTTATGGGAATTTTCATACAAATCGAAATGGCCATCTATCAATTTTGTTAAACCTATAAACCAACAACTACATTCGTCCTTCCTCGTGTCTCAGTTTACTTTGTGTGCCGATGAACAATATCCTTCCAATCCATTGTTAATCCCCTTGTTTTGGCTTTGATGTGGCCACAGGATTGTTCGTCGTCGCTTTATACACTGATATTTGATAGTGAATGATGTTGCCCCGAAGTGGTTTGATAGTTGTCTTGTATAACGTATAGGTATGCGATTGTGGGAGCTTAATATTTATGAATAGCGTTCCCCCGCTGTTTGAACCACGTGGCTCAAGTTCTAATGAGAACATGTTCATATAGCCTGTGTTATGGATGTGGATACTTGAATAACGTAGCTTCTTGGTGGTACAAAAATAATTTCAGTTGTTTTTGGGATTGTTAGTGTCAAACATAAAGATTAAATTTACTTCTAATATTAAGTATACGCCGTATATATACTATATGCCGTTTTTATATGCCGTACGGTTTCCGGCTTAGAATAGACCACCCCATGTCCTCCCATGGGTGTCGTATAAGGCGACTAAGGGAAATATGGCTGATGGATGGGCAGCAGCATCTATTAGCTCAAGGTTTACATCTTACTGCGATCACCAATCCGTCTGCCAAGCGCGGCGATTATGGCAATATCCCTGTACGATCCTGACTTGCCAAGGTCTGTTAAGAGGAGGCCCATGTTCAACAGTGGACGTAAACGGGCTGTTGATGATGATGATTAAGTATACTGAGAAAGGATACTTGAGAGTGAATGCAGCGAAAGATGTGTTTAGGTATCGTAGCAAGTGGAGGTCCATTGTCTCTGCCTACCCCGCTGGGAAACAGGCGTGAGCTTATGTATGAATGTATTATGTATAGGTACTTAAATATTTTTTATCATCCGTGTAACGCCCGTTCCCGAACTTTATGATTAAATATAGCCTAAAGCCTTCCTAGATAAATGGGCTATCTAACCCTGAAATATCATTAGTTCCTGAGCGGATCAGTAATTCCTGAGAGTGCGTTCAAGCAAACAAACAAACTCTTCAGCTTTATATATTAGTATAGAGAGATTACGTTACATTACATACTAACGAACCCGTCCCGGCTTCGCACAGGTGCAATGCTGATGTATCATACATATAAACCTTCCTCTTGAATCTCTCTATCTATTAAAAACCGCATCAAAATCTGTTAGGTAAGTAGTTTTAAAGATCTAAGCATACATAGGGACGGACAGACAGCGGCAAGCGACTTTGTTTTATACTATGTATTGATTTTGCATCGATATTACTTCAGTTTGCTTGAAATTTGAGGAATTATAACTTTTGCCGAAAATGGCCTCATAATTATTGCTTTTTCTGCTCTGTTGAGTTTAATTTGATATGTTGCTTCCGCATCATGTGTCCAGGAAATATTCCGAGAAGCTTCTATGAGTTTTTTTATATAATAAGCCCTCGTTATATAATAAGACGATAAGTGTCTCAAGTGAGATTTACCAGAACCGGATATACCTACTCAATTTTCAAGGGCGATGATATAACTGAGGATGTGTTAGGATTGTTTATAATGTTTTATCATGTTGTTTACTAACATTTTCTTAAATATCTTTAGATAGATGTTTAATAAAATGTCACTAATAAAACCTGTTTTAACTGACCGTCTATTCTTTTCTTCTTTTTATATCAGCAGCTCGAATGGGGCCGCATATATTGCAGTGTGGTTTCCGGATAAGAATTTATTTATTTTACACAGAACTAAACCACCATTACAGTTTAAACCAATTCAGTGAAGTAGACACACAATATAAATTCTTAATTAAAAAAATGATAGTTAATTACTTAAAACTAAACAAATTCACTAAACATTCATTGCCATCGTGAACCCACTCAGCGAACTCGTAAACACGTCAACCGTATCCCCGACTGCGTTAGAGCGCGCAGTGCCCAGGAGGTTGGTCCGCGCGCACGGCACGTCCAGCAGCGGCGCAGAGTCTTATTTCGTGCACTATAGCTGGATTATGCACTACTCCTCGCATCACTTTGAATAGGTAAAAGGCTAACGAAACGTCCCTGCTTTCTCCCAATTTGCAGTAGGTACTCCATATCTTTTTCATATGGGTGGAATAAAAGGCAACTTTGGGACATATAGCTGATTGATGGGCAGCATATAACAAGCTATTCTAAATTTATTGTCTATACCTATGTTATGTTCCCAGAGTTGCCCCGTTGAATGGCAATGCTTAAATATGCCTTGCGAATTAAATAGCAGCAATCGGGGAGCGTGTCGTATTAACGAGAGCTGCTGCAAGGTTTTTATAAAGATAGAACATAGATGTGTTTTTGACAAGTTCAAACGCAACTGGCATCACGATAGAGCCACCAACATAATTACTCTAAATTGATTTTCTGTCCGGCGTGGGGATCGAACCCACGACCTCCGAGATAAAGCGAGCCAAATCCCGCTACCGAGAGGTTGCCGGATAACCAATCCCTGCTTTATTAAAATAAATGTTGTTTTCAGTGGAATGCAACGTAGTTCCAATTAACAATAAAATATTTGTAAATAACATTTAATTCGTGCACTTTTAAGGTAGCCGCAATGTTTTTAATATCAACTTATCGCTTTGTAATGTTTTAAGGTCACGGTTTAATTCACGGACATAATTACTTTACTTACTGGAGAGGCTACTATATAAAATGAAAGGAGACAATAAATTTCTTGAAGGCGGGATAAGGACAGCAACAACGCTATAACTTCTTGTAAATTGAAGGAAAAATGTTTTTACGTTCCTTTTGTTATTGTCTCGTGTGTTTGGTTTATCTCTGTAAATGTCGTACGGCAGCCCTTACTTAAACAACCCATTTACGTCCACTACTGAAAATGGGCCTTTTTTTTGTCTGGGGGCAATTGCATTTACGCATTCTCACCGCCGCTGCAGCGTATCCGGAACCATCCGATGCCCCCGTAGACCAGAAGTCCGAGAGGCCCGCGAACTGTAAAGTAGAGCGACAGTTGCACAATACTCCCCTAAAATACTTAAAGTCATAATCCCTCAATCTCATCGCCAGCGACCGCCCTGAGCCGAGGTCCAAGCCCCACAGGGGGCGCCTTTTGCGCAGTTTGCTTAGTTTGTAGTTTTTAAACCATTTATTAAGGCTGTAGCTTTGCTCGCCTTTATGCCCGGTGAAGTAACAAAAGCCTCGTTTTTTAAGGATGGACCAATAAGTCCATCCGAAAAAAAAAAACTGCTGCGTGTCCGCGCGCTGTCGGCGGGATATGTGGGACTCGCTCTCTCCATAGCGGTGGTATGCTTACTAATACCACGAGGAGAGAAAACAACCACTAAAACCCCTTCGGACAATCCTTCGATCTATCGTTGGCGGGGGCCGGGTACGCACGAAGCAATCCGGCCCCACTGAAAATGGGCCACCTTACAAGAGACCTTGTTAACCGTAGGTTTTAGAGGGTACTGCCGTTATCACGCTTGGCAGCCGCAGTAAGATGATAAGTAACCTTAAGCTGATAAATGCTGCAGCCCATCCATCAGCTGTATGTCCCTTAGTCGCGTTTTACGAAACCCATGGGAAGAAAGAGAATGGTCTATTATTGGCCATCTTTGTTGCCCCAGTCGATATAAAGCTGAAGAGTTTGTTTACTTGAATATCAGGAAGTACCGGTCCGATTTGAAAAGATATTTCAGTCGTGGATAGCCCATTTATCGAGGAATGCTATATTTTATTATGAAGTTCCCACGGGAACGGGAGTTACGCGAAACCGCGCTAATATAAAAAGAAAACATCAATAAATTGACTATATTATTTAATTTACCATAAACACAGCCCTAATCACTTGTTGCAGTGACAGCACTCAACATTCAGGAGACGAGCGTAACAGCGTTACGTCACTTGTCATGTAACGGATATATCGGTTATTGGCCATAGAGATTCATTACACTGACAGCTGTCACTGCGACCATAGAGGAAAGCGATGCGGCTAATTACATGTTGACTTTTGTTGATTTTGTTATAATTTTGAGTTGAGGTTTTTTGTTTTAAAACAAATATTTTAACTAATATTAGCTTCATCATCATCATCAACAGCCCGTTGAAGTCCACTGCTGAACATGGGCCTCCTCTTAACAGACCTTGGCAAGCCAGGATCGTAGAGGGATATGGCCATAATCACCACGCTTGGCAGACGGATTGGTGATCGCAGTTACATGCAAATGTTGAGCTAATAGATGCTGCTGCCCATCCATCAGCCATATGTCCCTTTGTCGCCTTTTACGACACCCATGGGAAGACATGGGGTGGTCTATTCTAAGCCGGAAACCACACGGACAGCTTAGAATAATATTCGCTTAGAATCAATTTATTATTACGAATATAGCGATTTTTCGAAAAAATTCGCTCAGAAGTCAAGGAAAGGATTCGATACTGGACAATAAAATCTCTATATAAAACTAGCTGCCCGCGCGCGGTTTCACCCGCGTAACTCCCGTTCCTGTAGGATCTTTATCATTAAATATAGCCTTTGTCACTCCTGGGTAACGTAGCTTTCTAATGGTGAAAGACTTTGAAATCGGTCTAGTACTTTCGGAGCTTATTCAATGCAAACAAACAAACAAATCTTTCCTCTTAATAATATTAGTGTAGACAGCAAAATACTGCGGTCGCCATAAGTGTTAATTCTGAAATTACTTCAAACTGAAACCAACGCGAAAAAGGCAAATTTGAATCAAATTCTCGCATAAAGAAAGCACTTCTTTTTCAACCTTCACAACAATCAAACAAGCTTTTAAATTAGACTTAAGCATTAGGCTTAATAAAAGTATCTTATCTATTCAGTCTGCTGAATTTAATAAAGCTTTGTGGGTTTTGCCTCAGGGCTTACATTTTTTTAACTTTCACAGATAGGAGTAAAGTTTTTAAAAAGAAAACGAAGTTTACGCGGACGAAATCGCGGATTGCCAGTGAATGGATCCGGTGGTAGCACTAAAACGCGTTCGTCGAGATACTTATGGTCCGTCTAAATAATAACATACTCAAAGGACATAACTAAGATTTAATCTCTTAACTATTATAATAAGTAGCAATAACAAAATAAACTTTATTAATTTAACACAGTAAATTGATGAGCCAAAACATGTTTGACTATTTACAAATACCTGTAATAAGTTTACGTGAATAAAAACTTTTTTATTTATTTATAATGTTCCACTTTTCATTAACATTACAATATATTCAAAGTACTGTTAAAATATTAACTTATGATCAAAGGAACAATCCTACAAAATATGCGGAGCTTAATCTTGTGATTTAAAATTCAAAAACATTATTGTTCAAAGCGATGAGAAAAGAGAATAGACTTTTGATATAAAAATTAAGGGTCTCAATGTAATAAATAACTAAATTTAACCTTGTCCGTGTTTATTCATAATGGACTTCCACATTATTTATCAGCTATTTTACATCCACTGCTGAACATGGGCCTTTTATATAACAGACGTTGCAAGACCTGTGTGAACCTGGCACCCTAATTAGGAAAATCGATTTTTTTTAACGCATTATTAAAGAGCTAGGTAGGTAGTTGATTGTAGTGAAAACAAAATTGATTGTAGTTTTACAGAAAAAAAAATATGGGTCACCCAAAAATAGCCATCCCCCGGATTTGAAAAAAATAAAATCTAACGGTTGATTCGTATAGGAAATCGTTAGTAGTTTACCTATCGTTAGTTGTTTGTAGTGAACGAATTTGCGTTTGTAGTTGTTTGTAATTTTTTTTTTTTTTTATATGTTTTTATTAAGAAAATCGATTTTTTTTAACGCATTATTGAAGAGCTTGGTATGTAGTTGATTGTAGTGAAAAAAAATTGTTTGTAGTTTTACCGAAAAAAAAAAATGGGACACCCAAAAATAGCCATCCCGGATTTGGAAAAAATAAATCTAACGGTTGATTCGTATAGGAAATCGTTAGTAGTTGTTTGTAGTGAACGAATTTTCGTTTGTAGTTGTTTGTTATTTTTTTTTTAAGTAGTTACTCGTTATTGAACCTTGTGGTTCAATCGAAAATTCCTCCACTACAAACCTCGTAGAGGAAAACCTGAGTAGAAGGCATCAAGTTAAGAGAAAACTCAGTTTGGAGAAATTGCCACTGAATTATTCCGATTGTAAAGATAATACGACTACTACAAACGTCAAAAATGACTCGAAGATGCTCCTAGAGGTTTGTAGTGGAGAAATTTTTAATTGTAGTAGAACGGAAGTTGATGGGAAGCGATCAACTTGAGTCAAACTTTCAAGTCAAAACCATTTTTGGTAAGAACCAAAAAAAATCAATTGAGAAATCGAGTTTTTTTAACGCATTATAGAAGAGTATGGTATGTAGTAGATTGTAGTGAAAAAAAAATTGTTTGTAGTTTGACCAAAAAAAAATATGGGTCACCCAAAAATAGCCATCCCCGGATTTGGAAAAAATAAAATCTAACGGTTGATTCGTATAGGAAATCGTTAGTAGTTGTTTGTAGTGAACAAATTTTCGTTTGTAGTTGTTTGTAATTTATTTTTTTTCTTTTTTTATTAAGAAAATCGATTTTTTTAACGCATTATTGAAGAGCTTGGTATGTAGTTGATTGTAGTGAAAAAAAAATTGTTTGTAGTTTTACCGAAAAAAAAAATGGGACACCCAAAAATAGCCATCCCCGGATTTGGAAAAAATAAATCTAACGGTTTATTCGTATAGGAAATCGTTAGTAGATGTTTGTAGTGAACGAATTTTCGTTTGTAGTTGTTTGTTATTTTTTTTTAAAGTAGTTACTCGTTATTGAACCTTGTGGTTCAATCGAAAATTCCTCCACTACAAACCTCGTAGAGGAAAACCTGAGTAGATGGCATCAAGTTAAGAGAAAACTCAGTTTGGAGTAATTGCCACTGAATTACTCCGATTGTAAAGATAATACGACTACTACAAACGTCAAAAATGACTCGAAGATGCTCCTAGAGGTTTGTAGTGGAGAAATTTTTAATTGTAGTAGAACGGAAGTTGATGAGAAGCGATCAACTTGAGTCAAACTTTCAAGTCAAAACCATTTTTGGTAAGAACCAAAAAAAATCAATTGAGAAATCGATTTTTTTTAACGCATTATAGAAGAGCTTGGTATGTAGTTGATTGTAGTGAAAAAAAAATTGTTTGTAGTTTGACCGAAAAAAAAATATGGGGCACCCAAAAATAGCCATCCCCGGATTAGGAAAAATAAATTCTAACGGTTGATTCGTATAGCAAATCGTTAGTAGTTGTTTGTAGTGAACGAATTTTCGTTTGTAGTTGTTTGTAAATATTTTTTTTCTTTTTTTTTAAGTTGTTATTAAGAAAATCGATTTTTTTTAACGCATTATTGAAGAGCTTGGTATGTAGTTGATTGTAGTGAAAAAAAATTTTGTTTGTAGTTTGACCGAAAAAAAAATATGGGTCACCCAAAAATAGCCATCCCCGGATTTGGAAAAATAAAATCTAACGGTTGATTCGTATAGGAAATCGTTAGTAGTTGTTTGTAGTGAACGAATTTTCGTTTGTAGTTGTTTGTAAATTTTTTTTTCTTTTTTTTTTAATTTGTTATTAAGAAAATCGATTTTTTTTAACGCATTATTGAAGAGCTTGGTATGTAGTTGATTGTAGTGAAAAAAAAATTGTTTGTAGTTTGACCTAAAAAAAAATATAGGTCACCCAAAAAAAGCCATACCCGGATTAGGAAAAATAAATTCTAATGGTTGATTCGTATAGGAAATCGTTAGTAGTTGTTTGTAGTACACGAATTTTCGTTTGTAGTTGTATATAGTGAACGAATTTTCGTTTGTAGTTGTTTGTTTGTTTTTTTTAATTTGTTGCTCGTTATTTAACCTTGTGGTTCAATCGAAAATTCCGCCACTACAAACCTCGTAGAGGAAAACCTGAGTAGAAGGCATAAAGTTGAGAGAAAACTCAGTTTAGAGTAATTGCCACTGAATTACTCCGATTGTAAAGATTAGACCACTACTACAAACGTCAAAAAAGACTCGAAGATGCTCGTGGAGGTTTGTAGTGGAGGAATTTTTAATTGTTGTGGAGGAAATCCTGAGTAGAAGGCATCAAGTTAAGATCAAACTCAGTTCGGAGTAATTGCCACTGAATTACTCCTATTGTAAAGATTAGACGACTACTACAAACGTCAAAATAGACTCGAAGATGCTCGTGGAGGTTTGTAGTGGAGGAATTTTTAATTGTAGTGGAGGAAATCCTGAGTAGAAGGCATTAAGTTAAGAGAAAACTCAGTTTGGATTAATTGCCACTGAATTACTCCGATTGTAAAGATTAGACCACTACTACAAACGTCAAAATAGACTCGAAGATGCTCGTGGAGGTTTGTAGTGGAGGAATTTTTAATTGTAGTGGAGGAAATCCTGAGTAGAAGGCATCAAGTTAAGAGAAAACTCAGTTTGGAGTAATTGCCACTGAATTACTCCGATTGTAAAGATTAGACCACTACTACAAACGTCAAAATAGACTCGAAGATGCTCGTGGAGGTTTGTAGTGGAGGAATTTTTAATTGTAGTGGAGGAAATCCGGAGTAGAAGGCATCAAGTTAAGAGAAAACTCAGTTTGAAGTAATTGCCACTGAATTACTCCGATTGTAAAATTAGACCACTACTACAAACGTCAAAATAGACTCGAAGATGCTCGTGGAGGTTTGTAGTGGAGGAATTTTTAATTGTAGTAGATCAAAAGTTGATTAGGAGCTATTAAGTTGACAGACAACGTTCTTTTTCGGTAGTACCAGCGCTGATTCCGTTTGTAGTACTGTTTTCTCTACGAGGTTTGTAGTGGCGGAATTTTCGATTGAACCACAAGGTTCAATAATGAGTAAATACTAAAAAAAAAAAATTTACAAGCAACTACAAACGAAAATTCGTTCACTACAAACAACTACTAACGATTTCCTATACCAATCAACCGTTAGAATTTGATTTTTTTTGGTTCTTACCAAAAATGGTTTTGACTTGAGAGTTTGACTCAAGTTGATCGCTTCTCATCAACTTCCGTTCTACTACAGTTAAAAATTTCTCCACTACAAACCTCTAGGAGCATCTTCGAGTCATTTTTGACGTTTGTAGTAGTCGTATTATCTTTACAATCGGAGTAATTCAGTGGCAATTACTCTAAACTGAGTTTTCTCTTAACTTGATGCCTTCTACTCAGGTTTTCCTCTACGAGGTTTGTAGTGGAGGAATTTTCGATTGAACCACAAGGTTCAATAACGAGTAACTACTTTAAAAAAAAATAACTAACAACTACAAACGAAAATTCGTTCACTACAAACAACTACTAACGATTTCCTATACGAATCAACCGTTAGATTTTATTTTTTCCAAATCCGGGGATGGCTATTTTTGGGTGTCCCATTTTTTTTTTCGGTAAAACTACAAACAATTTTTTTTTCACTACAATCAACTACATACCAATCTCTTCTATAATGCGTTAAAAAAAATCGATTTCTCAATTGATTTTTTTTGGTTCTTACCAAAAATGGTTTTGACTTGAAAGTTTGACTCAAGTTGATCGCTTCCCATCAACTTCCGTTCTACTACAATTAAAAATTTCTCCACTACAAACCTCTAGGAGCATCTTCGAGTCATTTTTGACGTTTGTAGTAGTCGTATTATCTTCACAATCGGAGTAATTCAGTGGCAATTTCTCCAAACTGAGTTTTCTCTTAACTTGATGCCTTCTACTCAGGTTTTCCTCTACGAGGTTTGTAGTGGAGGAATTTTCGATTGAACCACAAGGTTCAAAAACGAGTAACTACTTAAAAAAAAAAAACAAACAACTACAAACGAAAATTCGTTCACTACAAACAACTACTAACGATTTCCTATACGAATCAACCGTTAGATTTATTTTTTCCAAATCCGGGGTGGCTATTTTTGGGTGTCCCATTTTTTTTTTCGGTAAAACTACAAACAATTTTTTTTTCACTACAATCTACTACATACCAAGCTCTTCAATAATGCGTTAAAAAAATCGATTTTCTTAATAAAAACTTAAAAAAAAAGAAAAAAAAAATTACAAACAACTACAAACGAAAATTCGTTCACTACAAACAACTACTAACGATTTCCTATACGAATCAACCGTTAGATTTTATTTTTTTCAAATCCGGGGGACGGCTATTTTTGGGTGACCCATATTTTTTTTTCTGTAAAACTACAAACAATTTTTTTTTTCACTACAATCAGCTACCTACCTAGCTCTTTAATAATGCGTTAAAAAAAAATCGATTTTCCTAATTAGGTTGCCAGGTTCACACAGGTCGTTGAAAGCCAAGGTTGTTGAGAGATATTGCCGTTATCACCATGCTTGGCAGGCTGATTGCAGTAAAATGGGAGTATTTTGAAGTCATAGATGCTGCTGCCCATTCATCAGGTGCTTGTCTCTTAGTCGCTGCTTCCGACACCACGATATGGGATGGTCTATTCTACGCCGGAATAGACAATCAAATATGTTTCAACATTCCAAAACAGTATTGTTCAAAGCGATGAGAATAGGTATTTTAATAAAAATGAAAGGACTTTTGATATAAAAATGAAGAGTCTGAATCGAAGTCGATTCTCGAAGTTCGAAGTTCTTTCGTATACTTAATTAGCCCTTTTACGTCCACTGTTGAACATGGGTCACCTCTTTAACAGACGTTGAGGGATATTGCAGTAATTACCACGCTTGGCAGGCAGTAAAATGGGAGTATTTTGAGGTCATAGATGCTGCTGCTCATCCATCAGGTGTATGTCTCTTAGTCGCTTCTTCCGACACCATGATATAGGGTGGTCTACTCAATGCCGGAAACAGACGGTTTCTTCCGTAAACATGGTTGATATCAGAGTTTAATTTGGATGGCGATCCTTGGTACGAAAAATAGTAAGTATGTTTTTTCTGGCAGACGTGTAGGTACTTCGTCGGGCTTAAAAAAATCGAGCACAACAAAAAAGACCCGCACTGAATTCTTAATGACAAAGAAATCGCTTTTCCAAAAACATAATATTACAACGCCATATGTTATCGGTTCTGTAGTCTTTTTTTATTATTCTTTGCAAAAAAAACTACAAAAATTTTTACCCAGGTTCAGGTAGTCCTTAAATCCAACCATAAGTATAGAAAAGTAATGCTAAAATACAAACAAATTTGCAGTTCGATTTTCAGCCGTTACAGTATAAATTAATACGACCAATGTCTGATAAACCTGTGTTGTTTAGTCTATGATTGTTAATGACTGCGCTGTACGTTTGACAGACAATAGGGACGCGTCGCTCTAGGGCATAGACAATGTTTGTGTCATGTTCGAGCCGAGGGCGGTACACATTATAGCGTAGGACAAGCACAGACTAGGTTCATCAAGCACGTATATGCTGTACAACTAGGTATGTAGGGGCGTAGCTAAAGGGGAGGTGTCCACTGTTATCATGAAAAATAAAAATAACAACATTTTAATCGTATTGAACACGTTATAATAAGCTCAGTTACATGAAAATATACGATGGCGTAGCTAAATCTAGTGTGCGGGGGGCGGATTCGTTGCTATCCGTCTAATAAAGATATCTGACGATAGCTAAACGATAATTAGCGTTTCGTTACCGTCAGCTTTAAACGATTGACGGTATGATCGACTTTAACGATTTTAGAGATTGGAACAGAAAATGTTAGTGTCATTTTCGAACCGAGGACGGTACACATTATAGCGTAGGACAAACACACACTTTATCAATTATGTGCATACACCAACTTTTGGTTGACCAACCTTTCAAAGCAAACTCATAACTGTCATAAAGATCACACAATTAGTTACACATACAAATAAATGAGTGCATTAGCATATTAAAAGGAAATGGGGTGAGCTAGCACCAATTTCAAAGTGTCAATTATCTTTAAAAATTTACAGAAAGGTCGGAAACTACTTAATAATGTAGTTGGCTGTACCTAAGCTACCATCTGTAAAATTTGAATCCAAGCAGTCATACAATTAAATCTGGATGCCCCTCAAGCTACGACTATTGTTTGTTGCAGGTAATACTTGCTTCCGTCCTTTCAGGTACTGACTATTGTCTGATTTAGCGGATATTGGATCGGATTGATGGCTAAGCTTCACTACATTAAATATTCGATATTACGAGGGTTGCCATATCGAAGTTAACTGTATCGTGTATTCATATGAAATAGTATTCAATCTTTGACTTCGAATAAATCATCATCAGCCCGTACAACGTCCACTGCTGAACATGGGCCTCCTCCCGAGGGAGGGATTTTGCCATAGTCACCACGCTTGGCAGGCGGGTTGGTGACCGTAGTATCATGTTGTAACACGCTAAGAAACGCTGCTGCCCGTTCCCTGGTACACGATTGTTATTGAAGATGTTATAATAATCGGGACTAACGGCTTAACGTGCTTTCCGAGTGCACGGAGAGGAGTCCCTCAACTAACCAGACCCGGAAAGAAATCTTAGAATTTCCACAAAGATTTTTTTTCCGGTGTGGGGATCGAACCCACGACATCCGAGATTTAAAGCGAGCACAAATATTGCTACGCTACGGAGGTTGTCGAATTTTGTTCGAATAAATATAACCTATTTATTCGTAATTCGTTTACTAGCTGGCCCGGCAAACTTCGTACCGCCTCAAAATCTACGCGGTGTCCTACATCTACCCTACCCTACCCCTACTCTACCTCTACCCTACCCCTACCCTACCCCTACCTCTACCCTACCTCTACCCTACCCCTACCCTACCCTACCCCTACCCTACCAATTCCATACATATCATCCTTATCATGATATCAGCCTGTTGTCGTCCACTGCTGAACATAGGCCTCCCCAATCGATTTCCAGCGGGAAAGATTGCTAGCGGCCTGCATCCACTGATTCCCTACGACATTTATGAGGTCGTCGGTCCATCATGTAGGTGGTCGTCCCCTGCGCTTGCCAACTCGTGGTTCTATACATTTTCTATACTCAAATGAAAAACATTAAAACGATGACGCACTGAAATTCCTATTTACTCGAATACACTTACAAATATTTAAGAGCAGTCGTAAACGGTAAACGATAAAACTTCGAAAACAATATTACCATACGTGCTGAAGCAATAAAAACAATATTATCAAGGAAACTAAAAGTTTAAGCCATAAAATTATAATATTGGATATAATATCTTGCCGTTTATGTTCGCGCTGAAGTAATCTTTGAATGTAAGATACCATATTTTTTAGTTTTCATTTATCTTGCATATTGTAACATTATTGAGTAAAGCTAACAAGACAACCTCCGTAGCGTAGCGGTATTTGGCTCGCTTTAAATCTCGGAGGTCGTTAGTTCGATTCCCACGCTGGACAGGAAATCTTTGTGTAAATACTAAGATTTCTTTCCGGGTCTGGTTGGTTGAGGGACTACCCTCCGTGCCTCGGAAAGCACGTTAAGCTGTTGGTCCCGATTGTTATAACATCACCTATAATAATCGTATATCAAGGAACGGGCAGCAGCGTGTCGTTGTGTGGTACAACATAATACTGCGGTCGCCAATCCGCCTGCCGTGTGGTGACGATGGCAAATACCCTCCCTCGGGAGGAGGCCCATGTTCAGCTGTGGACATTATACGGGCTGATGATGATGATTGAGTTAAGCTGACTTAATTTAAGTTATTTTATTTACGTTTTGGTCAGTTTGTGTATACCTTGGTCACAGGAAATGTTCACATACATATTGTTGTAGTCATAAAAAAAGCGGCTAATGGAGGAGCATGGAAGAAAAATACATATTGCGCTGACCCCAAATAAATTGGGATGAGTGCAGGAGAGGTGGTAGGACAATCTAGACGCTTGATGGCTAGTACCTTGATGGCTGGTCCGAAGTGGCATTAGAAAAGAGCACTTGGAAAGATATGGGGAGGCCTTTGCCCAGCAGTGGGACATAAAGGGCTAAGTATAATAATAATAAAGGCAGAATGATGATGATGACATATTGTTGTAGTCCATATTGGAAGGCAATAGATGGCGTTATTCCAAATAAGTTAGTAGTCGCTATTGAAATTCTCTGCCAGTTCACCTTCTCGAAGGATTTTTTTTGTTTGAGACCACACCCGGCTATGTAGAGTTCATGTATATCCTACCTGATTTCTTATTTAGTTACCTAATAGGTGTATAACCACACCTCCTGAAGTTCCCAATTTTTATTTCAGCCGTGTAGAATATTATATCCTTATGCAGTGTGTTTTGTTTCTTTTGTTTATGATAAAAGCGAAGTTTCAGCTCACTAATAGTGTTCTTGTTAACCCCTCGTGCTAAGCTAAAATGCTTGTGTTACGAGTGGGTTCACGTCGGCAGTGCAATGGGTGGGGATTGAGCCAGCGACCACATAATCGAAAGTACGACGCGTTAGCCAGTGGGCTACGTTTTTTTTTTCGAACGGACTTGTTTTTAGCACCGAGGATTTTGCTACTTCACCGGGCATAAAGACGAGCAGAGCTCCAGCCTAGATAAATAGTATAAACACTACAATCTAAGCAACCTGCGCAAAAGGGGGTCCTCTGTGGGACTTGGACCTCAGCTCAGAGCGGTCGCTGGGGCGATGAGATTGAGGGATTTTGACTTTTTGTATTTTACAGACTTCGGGACTACGAGGGCATCGGAAGGTTGATTAGTCTACGGCCGGTTTGTTATTTGATTTGACTATGATTTATATTTTCATGACGTTTCGATCAAATTGCGTAGACCATAGTCACGATTACCATATTTTTTATTCTTCATTGTATCGACAAGCATATTTTTAGCCATGTTTTTTTTTAGAAACCCTTTAATCCTAATAATATTATAAACGCGAAAGTTTGTAAGTATGGATGGATGGATATTTGTTACTCTTTCACGCCAAAACTACTGAACGGAATTGGCTGAAATTTTGCACCGGGATAGGTTATACGCTGGATTAGCAGATAGGCTACAAAACATCACGCTTCGGTCCACTGGAGCAGTAACGCGGGCAAAATCGCGGGGCGCAGCTAGTATTAAACTGAAATCATGTTTTGTGCATAATAACTTCACAGGTCATTAATTTCAATTAAGAACAATTTGTAAAAACTTTGTAATTAAGGTAATAATATAATATGAATGCAATATTCATTAGTGTTCAGTGTTAGTCATCTCACAAAAACCTAGGTCATAAAAATGGTCATACCAGGTTCGCTTGTAATGCTTCGCGGTTCCGTCTAAAATTCATGTTCATTATTTTACTTTGACTAGCGACCCGCCCGGCTTCGCACGGGTGCCATGCTGATGTATCATACATATAAACAAGCTCTTGAATGACCTTACCTATTAAAAAAAATCGCATCAAAATATGTTGCGTAGTTTAAAGATCTAAGCATACATAGGGACGGACAGACAGCGGGAAGCGTTTTATACTATTTAGTGATAGCCAAATCCATTCAGTAGTTTTTGCGTGACATAGTAACAAACATACATACATCCACACATACAAACTTTCGCATTTATAATATTAGTACGATAAAGCCTGACTTATATCGCTGTTACGACGATGGTCAAGATCATCAAAGTATTGTAATGTGTCCATTATTATAATATCTTACGTTACCAAAAACCATGAAATCGAGAAATAAACACATTATTTTCCAACACTATCAAATACCACTTCATCTTAATCACTGAACCCCAAAACTACTCACTAGAACCAAGAATTAAGCATATCTATCATTGTCATTCAGATGCCATTGTTTTTACGTTCCTACTGACCTCTGCCAAGCGAATATCGACCTTGTACCCCTATAATAAGATATACAAAATGTAAATAAGCTTTTTGTTTTACAAGTATATTACAAAAATAGGGACCAAATTGTGGGAATTCTAGTTGAGGTGTCCGAATAATAACACCGTACAAATTACTCATTCTGGATGACGGCTACCGTGAAAAATGCAAGTATGTGTGGATGGCGTTATGCATACAGAATGAAGCGTTCGTTTTTTTTTGCATCTTCATGTATTTTTGTACATTTGTCCGGTAATTATGTTGTTCTGTTGGTGAAACATGATGTGGGTAAAAATGGCGAGGCATTAAATTGTATGCTGCTTACAGTTGCGTCATAAAAACGTGGCTGGGTTGTTTTATACTGTACCAATCATAATAAACTTAAGTAGGTTTTTCACATGTTACTGATATAAATGAGTTATAACGAAAACCAAATAATCGTAGTCTTAAATTAAATTAAATATCATGTATAGGGGTTTTAAAGAAAACCCCTTTATTTTAGTAGTAAGTGAAATTTGCGTCAATATTTAATATTAGGTTCTGCGCGCAGTTTCATCTGCCTAACTGGTGTTCCTGTAAGAATTTCATAATTAAATATTACCTGTAATTTTCCTCTATAAATGGGCTTTGTAACACTGAAATTGTTTTTCAAATCTAACCAGTACTTCCTGAGATTAACGCTTTAAAGCAAAAAACTCTTCAGCTTTATATATAAGTATAGATTTGGAGCAGGCTAAAATACACAAAATTACAAAAGTAAAAAAAAAAACTTACAATTAAGTCCTTATTTACAACGATGTTATTTTGATATTACAAACAGTTTGAGAGACTTGTACCGGGTAGGTATGGAACTCAGAATATCAAGACTATCAAGCAACTGCCGTCACCCCTGCTTCACCACTGCGCCCTAAACATAATTTGAATAGCGATACAAATTCAAGTACACTTTTATTTTTAAGTATATCTACGTAAATAGTTTTAACTGTTACTGTTATAATGAAATAATAATTCAGCACTTAGGTATTTACATACACTTGTACTTGTGAAAATCACAATGAAAAATAACTGTAATTAATAGGTTATTATTCTTATTCTATGAATTAAACCACTTAGGTAACTATAACTAGCAGGTGCAACCTTTGAGTGCTGCTAATTTTAGGACATTACAGACAATGTACTCCGTCTGTCCGTTTGTCATTAATTCCTCTACTTATAATAAGTTAATATGCTTTTATATATAATATATAAAAGCATAAAATTAAGTGACACACACCTGGGCATCCTTAATGGGTAAGAACCACAACCCAGAGGCGCCACTGCCATATTCTTTAGTTTACTATAATCGAATAAAGTTACTGATTTAATATTACATAAAACATCCATCATTCAGTACTCCGAATCTGCCGCTAATAACGAGTACCCGGGCTCCGCGACTAATTCAATGCCTGATGATACCATTAGGCCGGGAACTAGTCATTTTTTTCTCAAGATTAGTATCAGCCTTTTTGTTTATACAAACATTTGTTGTAGCGGAAGTAATTTAGTTTGGATTTCGTGTAATATGTATACGTACAGTCAGTAACAGAGATATCGATACGATGTGTCGTACTAAAAGTTATGATTTTTCTCTTTACTTTTGAATTAGTATTGCCATTTATTAGTTAGTTAGCCTCGTGGCTAACTATGTATATCGGACATATATCGGATAAAAATGCGTTTGCATGAACATAAGTTCTTTGATTGTTTGTTGATTTGAAAGTATCTGTATCTATGTATCTAATAATTTTGTCTAATAATTGTATGGAAGTTGTGTGCTTGTCATTTTAGGCTTGAAACTATATTTAACCAAGTTGACTGTATTGAGATAAGGTGCTTAAAATGACAGCTTTAAAAATTACATTTTCCACCTCCTAATTATTACAGTTTATTTTACATGCAACTGAAATAATAAGTATCCGTAAAAAAACATTTTTTTCCCAATTTTTACAGTTGTAATATTAAAGCATGTAAAGATATTTATTTTATTTATTTATTAATGTACACACAAGAAATATAGAGAAGAGAAAAAAAAATACAAACAAAAGGCAATGTACAAAGGTACTACTTATATTATTATAGTATTATTATCATTACAAAAAATATGACTATCCTATTTGATTAATTCGATTGTATCATATATATTCATTGCTGACTGTACGTCCCAAAGCGTCGTGTGACGATTAAAACAAGAAAAAATAGTATTCGATTAAGTTTTTGTTTAAATTCAAGAAAACGATAATTACAAATGTTAAATAAAGTCATTTGGTTGAGGTCAAGAAGGAAAAATATGACGACGGAGTTATTAGCCTGTGTTGGTAACAAAACCAACCAGACCCGGAAAGAAAACTTAAGCTAAACACAAAGATTTCTTGTCCAGCGGATCGAACCCAAAACCCCTGAGACTTAAAGACTAAACTAAACTTAAAACTACCGCTATGCCACATAGGTTCTTCATCATACCGCAGCCAAATAACATGATTGAATAATCTTAGAAGCTTCCAAAATACCTCAGTACCTGAAGACAAAAGTCTTTAATCAATGTGTGTTACCAGTGATGACATATGGATCTGAGTCGTCACTCAGTGAGCTATGGAAAGAGCTATGCTCGGCGTTTCCCTGCGTGATCGAATCAGAAATGAAGAGATCCGCAGGAGAACGAAAGTCACTGACATAGCTCAACGGATTAGCAAGCTGAAGTGGCAATGGGTAGGACACATAGCCCGAAGAACTGACGGAGATGGAGCAGAAAGGTTCTCGAGGAGACCACGACCTGGCAAGCGCAGCGTAGGACGACCGCCCCTGCACGATGGACCGACGACCTCATAAAGGTCGCGGGGAGACGGTGGTTGCAGGCCGCTAGCCATCGTTCCCGCTGGAAATCGATGGGGGAGGCCTATTTTCAGCAGTGGAGTACAACAGGCTGATGATGATGATGATGAGATTGCCCGAGCTTTTTTTAGGGGTGAATATTTGAGATAGACGTATGCAACAACAAGTTCATAAACTTTTGACATTTTACAAAACTTTATCAGCCGTTTATTTCTACTGCTAAATATCTTAACAGACCTTGGCTAGCTAGGGTCTAATACCTTCAAGAATATGTGTACAAAGTTTCACAATGATCGGTTAAATAATTTTCGCGTAAAAGCGTCACAAACAAACTTACATTCACATTTATAATATTGGTAGGGATTGTAGTGATTAGTCTTATGAACCTTAAGTGAGATGCAACGGTAAAACTAATTCAAATCAAAAAGCCTTGCATCAAAGTGGGCGTATGAAAATAAATTTAATTAACACTTCGGTTTAATATATCGCTGTTTTTAATATTGAATCGAAAAAGTTATCGAACCAAATCGTCTTTTTTTAATAAGCAAATCTTAATCTATATATAATGGGTTCACATGTTTTGTGTAATTGCTGAGGGAACAGCCATTTTTCGTTTATATTTTATGCTACAGTGAATAAAGTATGGTTTAAGTTAGACGTTATAGCGGTTTTATAATTGTTGCAAATTAATTTAATACTTGCTGACCCAAGAGGTTATTCTGTTTTAACTACAACTATATTAACTTGAACTTTTAATATTAGGCGTGATAGCTCTGAACTAACCGTAATGTGAACTAAGCAGCACGCATTCTGACAATGTTATGTCAAACGCCATAAGATTACATTAAAAAGTTTTTAATGTCAAAAGCGTTAAGGTTAAAATAGAAAATTTAATAAGCTGGTAGTATTCTTAAATTTTCTAAGCTTCCGCTCAATTTTCTTCTTTTTTATTACTAGGGGGGGGCGCACTAATATCAAACAAACTGCGTTGTATGAGTCCGCATGGCCATGAGGATTTTGCTAATTGAGGCAAAGTCTATCCGAAAAAAAAGATGCTTAACTGTACTCAATATTTTGAACTTTTGTTAGAAGCTAAACAATTGATTTATAATTAATACATTGAATTGAAAAACATTATACCACAAAATTATAACAATATTAACTAAATTATTCCTTTTACCTCGCTATATAAAACGCTTATAAATTACACCTCCAGGTAGATTTATCCTCCAAGCCCGTTATAAAGAGGGCGTGTCATAATTTTGATTACATTTCTACAAATTAGGTTTTTTTTCTTTTATTTTTGTTTTGTGCTTTTTGCCGCTTCTGTTCCAAGTTCCTTTTCGTAGAAATGGATTTGTAATTATAATGTTATGATAATCTTGTAATATAGGTCGGATAATCAGATATTACCAATGCAAATTTTAGTAGGTACCTACATTTGTTCAACTGTGTTATTTTTATTCGGAAGTTATTTTCGAGGTAGATAAATTAGTATAAAACTATATATACTATTAGTTTTTAGGTTCAACTTCCGTCAATAGCTCGTATTAAAATTTACATTATGTTGGTTATGAGCCCGCGACTTCATCCGCGTAAAATGAAGATTTTTTAAGTCCGATCTAAAACAAAAAAACACAGATAAAATCTACTGGTGAATGTCTCATCATAATCGGTTCAGCTGTTACTGAGATAAGCCGGAACAAGCAGACATACACACAGTCAGAAAAAAAATGCGCTTTTGTATATATACAGTCATAGTTTAGAAAAAATCTGTTATTTTCCCATCAAAGTTATTTATTAGTTTAGATAGACTTAATTGGCATTTTCTTCTTTTTGTTTCAGGTACTTACTGCGGTATTAAGGGGACAATGGAGGCTGTGACGTCATTTTTAATATGGCCACGAGTTCTCAAAGTTGTCACTGATTGTTTCTAAGCGTTTCCCGTATTATGAAAAAAGTTTTAGGCCTCACTTCTGAATGGTGTAAGCGATAAGAAGTTAGTTTTAGTTTTAATATTATTGACTACTTATTCTTGTATTTGTTTGTGAATTTAGCATCGTAGCTATTAATTTCACTCTATTAATGTTTATCCCCTTAGATATGTTGCGGTCAAAACTCTTAACCAGTCAAAAGTACTTATAACTAGCAAAATCAGTCAAAACTAACCTAACCTAAAATTACTTTTGACTGATTTTGCTAGTTAAAAGTACTTTTGACTCGTTAAGAGTTTTGACTGCAACATATACACTTGCACTCTCTCTTATTATTCTGATTTTAGGTTTTGTTATTCTTATTTTTAGGATTTATGTGACGACGTTTAGGCAAGCAAATTCGTGATCGTAGTAAGACGGTCCCTGTCCGTGACGGTCTTAGAGCTAAGAGACGCTGAAGTCCATCAATTAGGGGTATGTCCCGGAAAATACTGGTCAGATTAGAAAATTTCATTGTTAGATAGCCTATTTTTCGAGGAAGACTACCTATAGGCTACCTAGGTATATTTTATTATAAAGTTCCCCCGAGAACCGGAGCTACGCAGGTGAAACCGCGCGCGGGAATCTAGTCATTGACAAAATTATAACAACATTTTACCTAACCGCTTGATTTTATAGTTTAGGCCGCTATAACCCTTCCTTCAATAACTGAGCATTGGCTAACTCATGGTCAGCGAGACCGAGTTATTGGTTTGTAGAGTTAATACAGCTTAGGGTTAGTTAGAATGGAGTCTATCGACGGAACCTGTTGATAATATTGCTTGGTATTAAGTAAGCCTTTATTATTTGGAAATATCTAACACTATCTTCCCGCGCGCGGTTTCACCAGCGTAACTCCCGTTCCCGTGGGAACTTCACTATATTAAAGGTGATAATGTAGCATTCAAATGATGAAAGAATTTTTAAAATCGGTCCAGTACTTTTTGAGCCAATTCGTGACAAACATACTTACATATAAATATGTCCTCTTTATAATATTTAGTATAGATTGGAACGAAAGCTTTGAATTCTTAAGGTACGAACGTACCATATAGAACGCGTAACGCGGCGTTAGCGTCTAAAGCTTCGCGTTTTAACGTCGCACTGGTTAAGAAACCTCAAAAAATATATAATGTTCAATTGCAATATTGTTATTCTAGTTTACACGAGTATTTTAATATTGTTAAGTTATCATTTAAGAAAGTATATAACACTTGAATATTTTATAATTAATTAATTATTGTTTTGGTTGTTAGACTGTCCAAATAAAGTATATTTTTTAATAACTTCGTTCTTGGTTACTTAATGCGATCTTTTGTCTGACTAGCGCAGAGCCTCCCAAATCTGATTTCTCGTAGATAAGGAAATAAGAAATTTACTGGTTGCGATGGACCCCTTATCATATCTATCATATTATATACTTTCAACTAGTGAACCCTTGTGAATTTTTTTTACGTAGACCCCTGGCACTTTGTCTTTCACTGGACTAGCGCAATGCAACACAATGCCTGGCGTCAAGTCCTAACGCCGCGACAGAGCGGTGCGTACTGCTAGCGCCGGTGCTCTGTTTGACAGCTTAATACCGCCACAGTACATCACAATAGGCATGAAGAATTAAAAAAAACTATTTAGTCCGTCCGTAGTCATTTAGATTACCAAAAAAAATTGGACACGTATTTTTTTTTCGTTCTTCAAACATAAAATGACAAAGTTACAACGCGTTGAAATTTCGTGTGACGTCACTTATAGTTACAATTGTACCTAGTAGTGACGTCACAAGCCCCCCTCTCCTAAACTTCATAATTTGTTGTTGCTCTGTATCTTTGGATATTTTTTGATTTGATAAATAAAAAAATACGTGTCCAATATTTTTAGTGATCTGACAGACTAATTATAACTTATTAGTCTTTATGACTATTCTGCGGGATAGCGCGCTCTGACGCGCCGAGTACGCGTTTTATTTGGTGAAAAGCTTCGCTACTAGTACGCTTACCGCCGCGTTGTAGTAGTAATTGAAAGCGCTAATCTCATACTGGTCCTATTTAAAAAAATATGTCATCGTTCGATAGCCCATTTATGGAGGAAGGCTGTAGACTATATATTATGTATATATATATTTTATTACGATGTTCCCACGAGAACTGGAACTACGCGGGTAAAACTGCGCGCAAATCTTATGATTCCATAATTTTGTCATTGATATAAAAAATTATGTCAATACCTAGTCATTTTATCCAGCAGAAGTAAAATATGATGACTTTGACGTATTGAGTTCAGTTCGTAACTATTTACCTACAAAATACTCAAAGCTGCGAATTTTCTGCTTATTCATAACATTCATCGTTAAACTTTTTCCTGTTAAAAAAAAAACGATACAAAGTTGTTGTTGCGAAGCTTAATCGATATTTGTACACAGATTTAATTTCAAAAGTTTGCGTGTAACGAGAAATATTGTCGCCAATATTGGAGGCATATTTCGAAAACTATGCTTAAAGTTAAAATAGGTTCCTATTTGTAAATGCAGGTTAACTTACTAACGGCGCGCTTTAATCGAAATGAGTCATCTTAAGTCAGCTATAAAACAGTTCAAAGTTATCATCAAAATGTGAGGGTATTTCCAAGGGCCATCATCATCAGCCCGCACAACGTCCAATGCTGAACATGGGCTTCCTCCCGAGGGAGTGTTTTTGCCATAGTTGGCAGGCGGGTTGGTGACCGCAGTATTATGTTGTAACACACAAGGAAACGCTGCTGCCCATTCCCTCGTATACCATTGTTATGGATGATGTTATAACAATCGGGACGCACGGCTTTAACGTGCTTTCCTAAGCACGGATGGTAGGCCCTGAACCATCCTGACCCGGAAAGAAATTACAATTTACTCAAACATTTCTTATCCGGGATGGGGATCGAGCCCACGACCTCTGAGATTTAAAGCGATCCAAATACCGCTCCGCTACCGACGTTGTCGCTCGTGGTTCATGCAAATAATTGTTCCGGATTTAAAGCGAAGCAAATACGCTACGGAGGTTGTCCAAGGGCCAAGACCCTTGGAAATATCCTCAGATTTTCTGACCAAAGAATTATAGAATATAGGTGGCGTCTTCAAAATTCTTCCTTTCTTTCTTTTATAATCATTTCTTTTTAGACTGACTTTTATGTAGTCTGCCACGAGGATGTTGCTACTTCACCGGGCATAAAGGCTAGGGCTAGGGCTTTAGTCTTAACTAGCTGTCCCGCGCGATTTCACTCGCGTAGATCCCGTTCCCGTGGAAACTTTAACTTAAAATAGCCTATAACACTCACAAACGACGTGGCTATCTATGAGTAAAAGAATTTTCAAAATCCATTCAGTAGTCCCAGAGATTACCCCCTACAAAGTCCCAACTCACAAACTTAAGAGGTAAAGTTTGTGAGTTTGTGACTTTGTAATATAATTTAGTAAAGATGAGTCGCTTAAAAACTATAAATTTAGAAACCCTGTGGGATTTGGACCTCAGCTCAGAGCAATGGCTACTGGGGAGGAGAAGATTTATGTCGTTCAGTTTTTTTTTGAGGGAGTTTTTTGCAACTTTCGGCCTACTTTATTTATCTTCATTTCAGCCGTAGGACGTCCACTGCTGGACATAGGCCTACCTCATAGATCTCCAGTTGTTGCGGTTTGAAGCGGCCTGCATCCACCGTGATCCCGCGACCTTAACCAGGGCATCCGTCCATCTAGTTGTTTGACGTATATGCTACGTTTGCCGATCTGCGGTCACCATTCGATAACTTTTCGGCCCCAACGTCCATCTGTTCTCCGTGCTATATGGCTTGCCCAATGCCACTTCAACGAACTAATCCGTTGGGTTATGTCTTATTAATACTCAATATATATTGTGGCGATTTTATACATTACTCTATATCATGCTGATGCCGTACCCCCTTGAAAGAGGCGCCGCGCTGGAGAAGGACCCGGGGCGTTTTCTGCCCTGCGTGTGTGCGTATTCATAAATATGGTAAAACATTCCATAGCTGATGGAGTCGTCGAGTCCCACATAGGTCCCACAGTAATCTAGACTCCGCCGCCATTGTAGAGTCTATACTCTCCTCGCAAAAAAGGAGTGTTCATGCATGACTAGTATTTTTTCTAAAATATCGTTAGTTTTATTGAGAAAAAACATATTTTAATTTTTCTGCATTCTTATTTCGTGATATGTAAGTTTGTCTCGCTCTGAAACCTGAAATGTGCTAGCTTCATACGCGCTCTTAAAGTTAAAATAGTTGAGATTTTATTATTAGTTCTCGTTAACTACATGCTAAAGGCAAAACTTTGATGAAACAAATTGAACCAGAATTGATTCAGTCGGTTTGCGAGACACACAATATAAGCCTAAGCAGAGTTCGTAGGTTATTGATGATTTAATTTGTTGCTGGCATTTCTATTTAGGTCGCCATACAAATCTATTTGGTTGACAATTGTCTATGGCAGTCCTAAACGGAATTATTCTGCAATTTAGCATATCTGTATAATCCTTGTACTTTTTAAAGTCTTCGTAAGTGCCGCTTAGATTGAATCGTGTCCGTAGATACTCGGGTCCCGGGAACTCGATAGTTTCTCGGAAATAAAACAAAATCTTTCAACATTTTGGTATTTGCTACCCGAAGTTAGGAGAGGTAGGTTAGCACCTGCCTGTATACACAAACGGCACCTCTCAATATTTCGGGGAGGTGCTCTTCGCGGATTCGGATTTATTTAAAAATTCTTGTCGACGAAGGGCACCTAAGACTCAACAGCCTTGTGCTGGGAATGTTATTCAATGAACATATCGATAAAATCACTTCACCGTTTATTATTAACTCATTCTTACATGTCACACCTACATAGTTATTTTCTGTCGTAAATATTAATCAGTATTTTTACTGTAATATATTTTATTATGTTTCACTCTAGCTAGACGGTGTCAGTTGCCATCGTCAACGTCATCATCATCAGAAACTTCTAGTCATTTACTGCTAATAGTAACAAAGATTCGTTACAACTTAGGCCGTGTTCAAACCAAACTGATTGTCAGCCGCCGAATGTGAGCAGGCTCACTATGAGCCCCAGTGTAAACGTGAAAATAAACGGTATTTTTCGTTCACACTATCCAAGTAGTCCAATCAGCGTCCGCGGAGCGCCGAATGTCAGCGTCTACGCATAGCGTAATAACGTATCGTCGGTTAGATGTGAACGAAAAAGTGAATATGTATAGTATGAAACGCAATAAACTGCGTAACGTTCGCTCACTTTCGGTGGCTGACAGTCAGTTTGGTTTGAACACGGCCTTAAGCTGAGAGAGTTGTTTTTTTTTCGGACGGAGCCCTGAGACTTTTACTACTTTACCGGGCATAACTAAGCTAGGTGCCTTACCTTGGTACATGTAAGGAGACCTTTGTTTACTGATTGAAGTATTTTAATTAATTAAGATGCTTGTTAGCAATACACTTCAGTTTTTTATTTTACTGAAAATATTGCTGTATTTTCTACAATATGCTTGACGAAACTGTCAACCAAAACATTTTTCAAACTTGGACTTTTTCATAATTCGTACCACCATTTTTACACTTCGCAATAACCGAGTCACGTTGAGTTGTCACTTTTAAACAAACGAGTTTTAAACTTTGAAAGCACCTTATTAAACTTATTCCCCTATAAACTATTTTCTACCTAGAATCTACTGTTCATTTATAATGTTGGTCTCCAAACTAGGTTAAGCTGCATCTTGGGGACCGCTAAGATTTAGGAAGAAAAACCTACAGTCTTGTAAAATAATGTTTAAGTTCGTATTAACGTTGTAATTTTTGCCGCAAAATCTTCTGGGCTACGGATAATCTTCATTTATGAACGTATTCTTGCGGTTTCTTCATAATATTTTTATGAAAATTTATGCAAACTTTTTGTCATATAATTCGCTGGAGATTTAGCTGCATGGTTTGGTTAGCTTGTAGGTGAAATTGCATGTTTTATGTGGTAAAAGATTTTGAGACAAATTGTGCTTAAAATATATTGCTATTTAAAGCGAGTATCTATAAGAAACGGAGACTTTGGAATTCAAATAATACACATTATCTAAAACATTTGTTTTTTTTTTGTATTTATCAAAATTACTTCGATTATGTGAAATAATCAAGGTTAAAATGTTCAACTCTTCAAAAAAAAGGCACTAAATCTTCAACCTAACGCCTAAAAAATGGAACGAACCTACTATTTGTTAATTTAAGAAAATGTTTGTTTACCTGTGTATTAAAACTATAGACTTAATATTTTGCACATCTAAGGTATATGTGCAAAGTTTAGGCCGTAGCCCAATGGCTATGAGCGTCGGACTTGTAATCTTATGGTTGCCGGTTCAATCCCCACCCAATGCACTACCGATGTTAACCCACTCGTAACACAAGCATTTTAGCATAGCACGAGGGGTAACAAGGAATTCAAAAGTCCGCTAGTAATCTTTATAAAAAGTTTATCTTATCTTGTTCATGTTTTAAATCTATTTTTACTTGTCCCAGCGTTTTATTGGTACAGTTCTAGTTTTATAATGACAAAATTCGCAATAGTGGATATCATAGTATATACTTTGAAAGCGAACCAAATCGTGAATGAAGCGAAAGATGTGTGTAGGGATGGTAGCAAGTTGAGATCCATTGTCTCTGTCTACCCCGCTGGGAAACAGGCGTGAGCTTATGTATGTATAATTTATGCTTTCACGCGAAAACTACTTAGCTGATCATAATAAAACTTTGCATAAGTAGGTACATATTTTTGGAGGTATTAGAAGTAACATATGGATATGACTTCAATGGGAGCAAAGCCGCGGGTAAAAACTAGTAGTCCATATTATGATGATTCTCTTAGAAAAATAAACCGCTCTTTCGTTTCAATTACCTACACCTCTCTTAAAACGCAAGCATTACAATATTCAATTTGGGATCAAAATTGAATTTATTCAAATTCGACTTAGCATAATCTCCAGTCCTCACCCGAGTTTGGCATTGGTAATCTCGGTTTAATGTTAATATACTAAAGGTAACCTCACCCTGTTTCTGCCTTCCTTATCATATCTTATATATTTGTACAACAAAATACGCAACTACGGTACGTTGGTAATTCTGAACTACGACTATTTACACAAAAACTAAAATTCGTAATCAATCCCCCCGCGGTTTTACCCGATCTCGATTCCATGGGAACTTCATAATAAAATAGAACCTTTCGCGATAAAAAGGCTATCTTAACACTTAAAGCATTTTCCAAATCAGACCGGTAGATCCTGAGATGAACGCGTTCAAGCAAACAAAAAAACACATTATATAAAAAAAAAAAAATTAATGTTTTTTCAGTGACCAAGTTGTAGGTACACACCATTTTATGAGGACCAGTCGGCCTAATTTGGCATACACAGCTTATAAATACATAACATCACGACACTTGAAACTCAACGATAAACTCATAAAAAATATAACTCATTCCAAGAATTCAAAGTCTTAGATAAATTGTAGTTTCAAAGTTAAAGCGACAATTAATTGACCTACTTGAAAATATTCTTCGTTAAGAATCATCTGGGTGATTCATTGTTTCAATGCGAACTAATTGTGGTACTTATTAGTAATACTTTCACTTTGACATAGCTCACCCTATTAGCCAGTTGTAGTGGCAATGGGATATAGCTCAAAGAACTGACGGCCGTTGGGGCAGACAGGTTCTCGAGTAGAGATCACAAAATTGCAAGTGCAGTGTGACAATCTTATACCAGGAAACGGGAATTCACCTGTGTCTATACAAGATACTGCGGTCACCAACCCGTATGCTAGGTGTATAATCAGCTGTGGACGCTATACAAGCTATTGGTCGTGATCCTCGAGGGTTTTGCTACTTCACGGGACATAAAAGTGAGAAGGCCTCCAGCCTTATTAAATGGTATAAAATTTACAAGCTAAGCAACCTGCGCAAGAGGCGCCATTTGTGGGATTGGGGATTATAAGTTTTAGTTGTTTAGGGGATTTTTTAGCTACTGTCCAACTTTATTGTCCCGTGAGTAGCATATGCTAACTAGTTAAAACATAATGTTTAAAAACTTTAATATGTTCTGTATCCTTACATTTAAACACCCAAATAGCGACTAGCACATTTCCCCAACTCGGAATACGAATCTCCGGAAAATCCCAGGACTATAGTTTGCAGGTGAAAAAATCAACAGTATCGCGGAAGTTTCTAGAACTTGTATCTCCAGCTGCTGAGTTAAGACGTCAACTCGTTCCAGAAGTTGGATTTTACTGGATAAGTTTCCGACATGTGAACTTGTGAAGTTCGTAACTATAGCGAGTACAGTCAGTTGTGTAAATCTACCTATATATTAATACGTGAAATCTTTGTATCCCTTTTTACGAAATTTGCGCGGACGGAGGAGTATAAAATTTTGAACAATTTTAATTAATATAGAAAAGGCAGCTACAGCCTAATATTAATATTTTCATCATCAGCCAGTATAACGTCCACTACTGAACATAGGCCTCCTCCCGAGGGAGGATATTTGCCATAGTCACCACGCTTGGCAGGCGGGTTGGAGACCGCAGTATTATGTTGTACTACACAAGGAAACGCTGCTGCCTGCTCCTTGATATACGATTATTATAGATGATGTTATAATAAACGCGACCAACGGCATAACGTGCTTTCTGAGGCACGGAGGGTATTCCCTCAACTAACCAGACCCGGAAAGAAATCTTAGGATTTACCCAAATATCTCCTGTCCGGCGTGGGGATCGAACCCATGACCTCCGAGATTTAGAGCTAGCCAAATACCGCTACGCTGCGGAGGTTGTAATATTATTTTTAATTGTAGTAAAATGTTGACCACTGGTCGACCTTTAGTTTCTGTAAAGTAGTTTGTTTAATGATATTTTTTTTTCAAATTAGTTCAGTTTATTACCCCGGTAGATGATATTTTTAATTTGCAACAAAAAAGTTCAAAAACTAATGAACTTTACAAGATCATAATCCTTTAGTTTTAAAGTTACTTTATCCAGGAATAACATAGGCTATATTTTAAGAAAGATTCCCGTGGGTACATTAGCGTTTGGAACCGGAAAGTCTAGGTGTTAGATTTATTTAATTCCTTTTTGTTGAATTTGTAACCTCCGTAGCTTAGAGGATAAAGTCCCTCTTCAGTTCTGTCTAACTCATTTCTCAAATGAGTTGTGAAATAAAAATGTCTACTTTCGTTGTTTGTAGGTACGTGAGGCCGAGGTAACCTTCACCATATCATGATCTGTGACAATTGTATTCCAGGTTCCTCTTTAACTATTAAAAATAAATAAATAAAATAAAAATCATTTTTATTTACGTAAACCAATTACAGGCACTTGTAAATAGTCAAACATTAATTAGAAAAATTTAATTAATTATATTTGTTATTTATTTATATCTATAAAATTAATAATTTTTATATTATCATATATTTATATGTTATTATTATAATTTATTTATTTATATTGTTCTTAGCGACACAAAATGCTTGTTCTGTCTATATTATGTCAAAACAATTGTCATTATTTGGGTGGACCATGAGCATATAACGACGGACGCGCTTTAATGCTACCACCGGATCCAATGCGCCCCAACTGAGAAGATCCGGCGAAACAAACTCAGTGGGTTACTTTACTACCGGTTTCAACACGGCCCACATGAGACGGTCCGGCGAAACATACTCAAATGGACAAATACGCGGGGTTTTGGTCCAATTATTATCATTTATTTTTAGTAGGCATACACATTTATTGCCCAAACGGTTGTCTTGTTATAATTTATTTTAGTTTTACTCAATAAGATTAAATGATATTGAGACAGAACTAGCGGTATTTATAATTAAAGTACACCATGTATGAAATCAATTACAGACAGTTCACAGAATAAGATACAGTTCTAATTACAACTACTGTACTTGGCTGTATGGTCCTCAGGGAGGTAGGTGCAAGATGGTTCCGATAGCCAAACGTCTTTATCTTCAATATAATCCTGAATACTATAGTAACCTTTCGATATGAGAACAGTTTTAACATGTGTTTTAAATATAGTATCAGGCAAGTCTGTGACATAACTAGGGAGTTTATTATAGAACCTAATACCATTTCCCATAAATGTCTTATTAGTTTTGCTAAATCTAAATATTTCTTACCTTTTTGCTTTTATTTCTTGTGGACTCGGTGTCCGAAACCTGTTACAATGGTGGGTTTATATATTTAAAAATTGCATTAGATTTTATAAAAAAATGTGACATTATAAAAGATTGAAACAAATATATATTTTTATTATTTTTAAATTAAAATTAATATTTACGTATGCTTTTTGGTATATTCATGATTTATTTAAATCAAGTCATGACATATTTACAGCAAACTGTACCTATCGAAAGAATTGAATGTGAATAAGTGTAGCAGGTGTGAGTCGAAGTAATATTGCAGTTTTATTGTTGCGAATATAGCACATGTGAAGTTTACATATCGTTTTGTTTAGAACTAGTCTTTTCAATAGTTCTCAAAACTCCCGTAAAAAGTTTAAAGTCATAACTTCAGTTCCCCCGCCAGCGACTGCCCTGCCGAGGTCCGAACCCCATTGGGGACGCCCTCTAGCGCCGCCGCGGTTGCTTAGTTTGTAATTTTTAAGCCATTTAATAAGGACCTGTTTCACATAAATGCCCGTTGAAGTAGCAAACTTAATACATATACCTACTGTCCGAAAAAATAGAACATGGGCATCCCCCCAGGAGAATTTTATCATAATCAAGATGGTTGGTGACTGCAGAGGTGATACTATGAAAAACTTAAAAAGTTATTTTTTTTTTCTGTTACGTTTACTTTAACTCCTTTAATCCGCCCCTAAGACTACACTGACCGTATTTTCTACCCATCCAATGCCCTCGTATACCCGAAGTCGGAGAGGTCCGCGAACTCTAAAGTAGAGCGACAGTTGCACAAAACTCCCCTTAAATACTAAAAGTCATAATCCCTCCATCTCATCGCCAGCGACCGCCCTGAGCCGAGGTCCAAGCTTCACAGGGGGCGCCCTATTGCGCAGGTTGTTTAGATTGTAGTTTTTTAACCATTTATTAAGGCTGGAGCTCTGCTCGCCTTTAGGCCCGGTGAAGAAGCAATAGCATAGTGGCTACCAACGTAAGTCAATTCGAAAAAAAAAAAGTTTTTTCTAATATTCAATTACCTAATCCTCGAGTTTTCTTCGCGAAAAGATGTATAACATAACGATATTTATAAAACCACTGTAATCCCTAAAGTGACATTAGTAAACGAGTTAAAGATGTCCAGCTTCTGACAGTTTAATGTCATCACAAAGTTATGTAGTGAATGACAGTTTGATTACTTCCCGGATAAAATTTACTTACAAGTCTTGTAGGGTTTTCAGATTGCAGATAATGGTGTGTTTTAATATCTTAAGGTGTTTTTTAATTCTAAGATAAAAATATCGGTGAAAAAGATATTAATTTCGACAGATTTTCCATAAAATATCTGGCAAAAAAAAAAATCCTTTGATATGTCTGAGTTTTGAAAAACCTTTTTTTGTTAATAGATTCTGACACTGCATTGTTAAGTACAAACTATTAATTAAAGAGTATAACAGTAAAACCTTATGACTGGACTTATTTAGACTTATATTTTGTTTAGAAATGAATTAGTATAATTACTCGAAAACATTCGTCACGTACAAAAAACCCTAAAAGGTCACCAAAACCGTATAAAATGTCAACCTTCAAAGGCCCTTCAGAAGTCAAAGTCAGTAATGTAACACGTCATTTTCCTTTTGGCAACCCTGCCCGCTAATCGAATTTTGTGGCCTCACAAAAACTAGGCCAAAACAATAGTTAAGAAGAGTCCGATATTAAGTAATTCTCAAATAATGTATAAGTGTGACGTGAAAACACTTTCAATTTCTATAGCAAAGAGACATAAAACGATTCGTTTTATCGATGTTTTTTTTTACCGATTAGTTCTTTATTTAAAAGTTTATCTGTTTTTTAAGGGTGGTTTCTAGGCGGGCCGGATTGCTTATGCGTGCCCGGCCAACGGCGGATCGAAGGAGTGTCCAGGGGGTTTTAATGGTGTGGGTCCTCTCCTCGTGGTATGAGTTAGCATACCACGCTATGGAGAGGGTGAGTCCCACATATCCCACCGCCAGCGCGCGAATACACTGTAGCGGCGGTGGGAATGCGTAAATACATATCCAACCGGCCAAAAAAAAGTAGTTCCTAGCTTAGCATACCCTTCCATATCTTCCCATGGGTGTTATAAGAGGCTAAGGGACATTCAGCTTATAGATAGACAGTAGCATCTATCAGTTTAAGTAATTTACTGCCCTACACCTGCCACGCGTGGTGATGCTGGCAATATCGCTCAACGAACGGTGTTCATGACAAAACAACCAATGTATGGGATAAAGTTTGTCTCCGATAGATGTCGCTGTTCCAATATCCTACATCTCGCAATGGTTTCGTTCACAGCGGAATCTATATACCGTTGATGCGATTTTATAACAATTGACGTCGTTTTGAACAAGTGGTGTGGTTTTATTACTGAATCGAGCTTCACGACCATAGTACCGACAGCTAAGCAGTGTGCTCTAACAAACGGTACGTTTAGAAGAGGCATACGTTTAGCTGTAGACATGAACAGGCTGTTGAAGAAGTTGAAGTTTTAAGATCCATGCCCTCGCCGTTGTGGTGGTGGGATTTCTTGTCCGACATAGGGATCAAACAAACGACCTCCGAGAGTGAAAATTAGACTAATACTGCTACGTTACGGAGTATGACAGTAGATTCTTAAATTAACTTGAGAGTATATCATTTTACTGTTAATTTAGTATTTTTTATGTTGTAGTTTGATTCTGATATAAAATCTTTATTCGTATGTAGTTCGTTAACGGAATCTATTTTTATCGCCCGTTTTACTGTTAATAAAACTAGAGCTTTTTTATTACTAACTTCGTTGGTGAATTTGAGTTATATAAATATAATAAGTTGATATTCAAACGCTAAGTGTATAAAATCCGTCCGAAAAAAAAACTTTTGTATTGAGTATATACTGTGCGCGATCACGTCTCAGAACCATATGTCATCAATGGTAACACCGAGGTATGTTGGACGAGAATGTCTCTCGAAGTTTCCCGAAGCTTTCGCTACCAAGCCGAGTCGGATTCAATGATTTAAGTCATTCTCTAAGTTGGACCGACTTAGTTGAATCGTTTGCCCTCGGTATACATACTCGGCCACAACTTCGACAATAGAGTTTCCTAGGGCTATAGAGGTGTGACACTTAAGATGTGATTGAAATAGATATACCTAACGTGTAAGTATAGATAGATTAGTTTAGAGGCTTAGTTCAGTTGTGTCTGTCTCATCTGTCTTTATTTCAGCTCTGTTAACTGGTAGGCTTCGCTTGAATAACGTGACCACCACCTCTCCTAATCAACCTAAATTGCGGTGTACAGTAAAATCTAAAACGGTTTTTGTTTGCACCGTGTATACTTATTTATTTGTATGATAATATATATATAGGTGAAATAAATAAATAAATGATTAATACACTTCTAAACCACTCCACTTGTTATTATTTTTCATTGCCGTTTGTCGTTTAGTATACCGCTATGTTATTATAAAATAATCTGGTATTTAAACAATTAATTACTGGATACTGCTGCAATTAGTTACTGATAAACGGCAATTAAATTTTACAGAGAAAATCTATAAGCAACTGAAACAAAAACCCGTTTGAAAACGGTAAGTTAGTTTCTAAACACAAAACTGAGAGATAAACGAATATAGAAAATTTTAAATTACATTTTAGAAATACGTAAACATAAACCTGTTTTTTTTAGTCCTTGCACATAATTGGCCCTTTGGTCCTTTTGCCTTTTGTATTAATATCGGAACGTTACATTCAAATATACGTGCCTTAGAATTACAATACATGATAATATACTAAAAGTCATAATCCCTCAATCTCATCCTAGCCGAGGTCCTAGTCCCACTGGAGACGCCCTCTGGCGCAGGTTGCCTAGTTGTAGTGTTTAAACCATTTATCTAGGCTGGAACTCTGCTCACCTTTATGCCCGGTGAAGTATCAAAAGCCTCGGGGCTAACTACAAATGTTCGTCCGAAAAAACCAACATGATAATCTAGGTTATACGAAACAACACAGGTTGGAAGTAATTTTAATGCTATTGAAAAAGTATATACATAGATCGATTTTACTACAAAAAATGAATCATTTCGCTGAGTATTTGACCCGACTAATTCTCTTCTTTTCTTCTTGGTATTATGCGAAAAACCTCACATAAATACAACAGTTCTCTGGTGTATAAACACAAAACTGTCCGAAGGACGCCGCCGCGAGAAAAACAGCAACAAAAACCTTCTCCGTCCAAAAACCGCAAGTAAAAGTTTCTAAACGCAAAACTATCTACTCATTTTTCACTTGAGTATAATGGTAAACTAGTTATGCGGCCTTTGCGACCGACAGTAAGTTAGTGTCTTTGTAACATGTATCCAAATCAAATTATACGCCGGGACGGTCCGCCTCAGGCTTCCTCTGACGTAGTACACGGGAAATAAGCGGTAGAGTAAGTTTTAATAAGTAATCATAAACTAATTTAATAGTTTGTAGAACAAGTGTTTTATAATAAATAAGGTGTTGTAACTGAATTTATTGTTGGAATATTGTTGCTAGGAAAAGAGAGTATCGTAAGAACATGCTTTTTATATTTGCGACTATTAGTTTTTCCCTGTCTAACTGTACGCCACGTGGTCGTAGCGTGATGTTGTAAATAGGGCTTGCAATATCCGTTCATTTTTACTATCCGGGTAGTACGAATATTCATATTTTACTATCCGGATAATCCGGATAGTGCGGATAATACGGATATTTTTTCGTTTTTATTATAAATAAAACTAATAAGCTTTTGTAATACGTTTTAATCAGTCTCTCAAGCAAAATGACAAAAAAATAATAAACTATAACAATATTTCAAGTAACAATCACATAAAAAAACTAGTTAAAAAAAATGTTCAACTTCAAGTTCAGAAAAAAATTAAATCTATTCTTCTCATACTAAAAACTATTCTAATTAAAAAAGAGCACAAATAACCTGTAGCAGAGAACACCCTTTCTGCTTCAACGCTGGTCGGTGGTATCGATAAACGTTAACTATAAGCCTTTTCTAAATACCTGCTTCTCTGACTATTCTCATCAAATAGTGCCATCTCTACTTGGATTGTAGTGTCTAAATCATTTGTTGAAGAAGTCGGTCGCTGCGCAGAAGATGGCTGACTCATAAACCGGATGATTTTTTCTTGTATTTGTGTTTTAATTGATACGCTTCCAACTGAAGAAGAGCAACCTTCTGTATATTGTGTATTTTGCGCTGAAGTTAAGACTGTTTGATCGGGTTATTGTGTGTCAAAAAATGTAGAAAGAATTTTAACAATCGTCTTTTACAGAGATTCGTTTGAAGGATTTTCAAAAGGACAGTCGTGTGTACTTCGTTCTTCATAAAAATTGTGAGGGTTTTGCAAATATGTCATGGTACCGACTATTTCTACAACTCGTCGTTGTGATATTCTTCTTTTGAGTGATACTAGAAGTTCATTACTGATAATGCTATCTTTTTGCGATGATTTCTGAATCATGAATCTTTACGCTGTGTCAGCAGTCAGTAAGTTTGCATCTTCTTGACAGATCGCTTCTACCGTAGCTTTAGTTATATTAAGGGATTCCGAAATGCCTTTAAGATGTTGTAATTCCGTATCAGTAAATTATAATCAGATTTAAAATCAATTAATGCTTTGAAAACAGAATCTTATTAATAAGAACCGATCAATCAGAATAGCAAGACTGCTCCATCTTGTTTTGCAGTCTAAGATAAGACGAACATTCTTTTGTTCTCCTTCTGCGGTGTATTTATAAAGCATCTCGGACTTAGTCGGTGATTTTTTAAACATCTTGACTACATTTTTATCTCTTTTTATTATTTCGTTATAATCTTTGTTGCTTAAACAATCTTCAGTTCTAAGACCGGTTGCATGTACATTATTTGTAGCTACAATAAAACCTTCACCACTGGAGTCTTCAATTTCTTGTACACAATATATATCTTCTGTACTGTCATCATTATCAGCATTGTCTTGCGCAGCAGCAGGCTCTTTTTTATTATACAGAACGTCTAGAACTCCAAGCGGAATCCCGTGTGCATAACACAATTGGTGGTACACTGGTGTATTTTTCGTAGAACACCAGTCAAATAACATCATCGTTCAGTTACAGACCATACTGTGCCAACTTTGATTTGAGAAGGTTAAGGCAATCCGCCGTACCTTTGCCTGACATCAACGAGAGTCCTAAATTTGAACAGATGTCCATTCATCCAGACTTACTGCAAAATTGCATTCTCTCGATTTCAATCGGTCCATTTCTTTCTTCAGGTCTAGTTACTTCACAATGATTTTAAACAAACTTTTTAATGTGTGGGGTGATTGTGGTAATTTCAAAATTAACTTAACGCTTTTTTTACAATACAATACAATGTTGAAAATGCGTGTAGTATGGATGTGAGTTAAAGTTAACAAGTGGTCAATGTTGTTATGATCTCAGTCACTAAATTGACTTATTGTGATTTGTAAAGTAATTGCAAGAGTGATGAACTGAATTAAAATCACTACATAGTATAAAACAAAGTCGCTTTCTCTGTCCCTATATCCCTATGTATGCTTAAATCTTTAATACTACGCAACGGATTTTGATGCGGTTTTTTTTAATAGATAGAGGGATTCAAGAGGAAGGTTTATATGTATAATACATCAGCATTGTACCCGTGCGGAGGCGGGGCGGTTCGCTAGTAATAAATAAAGTAATAATAGTTATATGATTTATAAATGACAGCTTTTTATTTAATATTATTATTTAAAACAGAAATACATCTATCCGTAAAATCCGAAAAATCCGGATGCTGATGCAATTGAAATCCGGATTTGAAAATCGGCGGATATCCGGATAATACGAATATCCGGATTGCAAGCCCTAGTTGTAAAGCATACTTTAAGAAATGAGTTATCAAAATATACAAAAAATACCGGCCAAGTGCGAGTCGGACTCGCGCACGAAGGGTTCCTTACCATTTTTAAGTGCCTGTTGCCGTTATTAATATCGAGCAAAAAAAAGTTTGTTGTATGGGAGCCCGCCCTTAATATTTGTTTTATTTTATTTTTAGTATTTGTTGTTATAGCGGCAATAGAAATGCATCATCTGTGAAAATATCAACTGTTACAGTCTAGCTTAGACAGACAGACAGCGAAGTCTTAGTATAATAGGGTCCCGTTTTTAACCTTCGGGTACGGAACCCTAGAAACATTACAAGGTCGGCCTCTCCTATGAAGATGAAGTAGCAAAAGGTTCGTGGCTTACCACACATACCAAAAAAAAAAATGGGCCGGCCTCTCATATCAGCCGCGCGCGTCAGTCGCATGCGATTAATTGTATGCATTTGCGATCGGGCGGTATGTATGAAAGTTAAACATTAAACAACATCTAAAATTAAGTTTGTCATTCGATTACGGTCCATATAGTTAATCATAGATAAGCTACCATATCAGATTACCTATTCATGCGCTTAAAATCTCATTTGACACTTTACAGCTGATTATTTAATTTTAACTTAACTCATCGCTTCAGTAACTAGTTGTAAATTTTCCGTTATGTCTCTCACATAAATCTCATAACTTCATCCGTTTCCTAACAATGTTTTAAACAACATATGTTAAACGATTTCCATTACGTCTTTTACAAGTGGTTACTTGATTTCCGCGTGTTTTCACCGGGCAATGTTTAGTGAACTAATTTTAATTTACTTCGGCCGCAGACCGAATTAGTTTTACGAGTAACCTTTTTGTTAACTGCGAATAGTTTAATTGTGGTTGTTTTAGAACCATTTGTAACCTTTAATGTTTTATACAGTTTAAAAGTTCATTTGGAAAGTAAATTAGGCGGACCTGTTGATACGTAGCCCTACTTATCACTACATAGTATAAAACAAAGTCGCTTTCTCTGTCCCTATATCCCTATGCGCTATGTCCCTATGTATGCTTAAATCTTTAAAACCACGCAACGGATTTTGTTGCGGTTTTTTTTTTAATAGATAGAGGGATTCAAGAGGCAGGTTCATATGTATCATTGCGCCCGTGCGCGTCGCTAGTAATATTATAAATGTGAATTTAAGTTTGTTTGTTACGTTTTTAACTACTTAATTGATCATCATAAAACCAGTGCCGGTTTTAACAATACCAGCGCCCTGGGCGTGAGATTTTTGGCGCCCCCTTACAGCAATTTAGTGAAATAAACATACATTAAAACTAATAAAATGTAACGTTTCTATCGTCGAACTCATTTATTAGTTAACCAAAATCGATACTTTCAACAATTTCATTTTCGATTGACAAAGTTGCTAAATTTGTGGGAGATTGTTGATCGAAGATAGGTTTTAATCAGCTCAAGCTCCCAACTAGCAACCGTTACTACCACATACTTTTCGATATAGTACTTATATGTTACGATCGTTTAGATAAAATTTAAAACAAGAAAGGGCGCCCCTGCGCTTTGGCGCCCCTATAGGTAATAATGAAATAATGAATTTATTCAGCACTTAGGTATTTACATACACTTGTACTTGTCAGAATCACAATGTTACACAATTATTCTTATTCTATGAATTAAACTAGATACTTAATTAACCGGTAGCAAATTGTAGGATATTACAGACAAAGTAGACCGTCCGTCAGCTGGTCATTAATTTCTCTACTCATAATAAGTTTATGTTCATATTAATTATTTTAGACTTTAATGGTTCAATATAGAAAAATTTGGAAAAACATACAATTAAGTGGCACACACCTGGGGGCACCCTTAAGGGTTTAGGACCACGACCCAGTGGTACCACTGATATATAAGTCAGATTTATGAACATAAAAGGAAGTGAACGGCCTACAGGCGCTGGATCACAGGGCAGGGGTAGGGGTGCAACGCGGTCCTCGCCGGCGAGAATCCTACCCTAGCTAACCTGCAACCTTTCACTAGCTACCTATGTGGACGACTCGGAGAAGAAAGGAAGAAAGAAACTCCGGGCTTTTTCTTTTTCGTCATCTTTTGTATCACAGTTTATGTACCTTTTTTTTTAATAACTTTTGTTTACAATATTTTATTTAATATACATTTCAAATAACAGTATGTGCGCTAATGCACGCTCTAGACGTTTTCACAAATATAGTTAAATATTGATTTAAAATCCTCAAGCAGAAATATCAGAGCAGCAACCTCTTGCACTTTGAAAACGGAGGGAGCGTCAACGCACATTTCCAAGGAACTAGCTACATGAGAAGATTATCGCCGTTAAGGTCACAATAATGTACTACTACCTCAAACACATCCATCATATGGTCGACCAGTCACCACAAGCAGCACCCGTTCACGAGTATAACGTGTGAGCACACAGCCTCCCTCGCCATATTAGAGGGAAGGAGGCGACCCGACTCACATCGCCACCGCAAGCAATGACAAACAATGGGAGCATGACGAGTACACTGATAGTAGTATTTGAGGAATCGCATTTAAAAAGAGAGACAGTTAAACTCAGCATAGCTTGTTCCGAAATACATCAGTGTATACAATAACAAATTTGATAAATGACAATAAAAAATTAAAAAAGTCTAATGTTGGTATATCAGTTCGGTGAACAGGCACCTGGTGTGTAAGTTTGCTTGTGTTACACCGCTAGCACCATGCAGTTTTATCATTAATATATTCATTAATTGTGTAATAACCTTTTTTCATTAAGGTAGTCTTTACATGGGATTTAAATTTATTTAGGGGTAACTCTTGCACACATTCTGGTATTTTGTTGAACATACGCACACTAAGCCCTACAAACGAAGAATGGACTCTCTGCAGACGGTGGTAATCAGCACACAATTTATGTTTGTTTCTTGTATTTATTGTGTGCAAGGCGCTTCTCTTTTGATATAGATTTAGGTTTTGTCTAATATGAATTAAATTTGCATTAATGTATTGAGAAGCAACCGTTAATATATTAATATTTTTAAACAAATCTCTTAAGGAAGAGCGGGCACTTAGTTGGTAAATTGATCTAATTGCCCGTTTCTGTAAAATAAATATGCTTTGGATATCAGCAGATTTGCCCCAAAGTAAAATTCCATATGATAAAATGCTGTGGAAATAACTAAAATAGACCATCCGTGCAGTTTCTACGTTGGTCAGTTGTCTTACTTTCCTTACAGCGTAAGCAGCAGAGGTCAACTTTTTAGCCAAGTTCGATACATGACCATTCCATATTAAATTTTTATCCAGCGTTATTCCTAAGAACACTGTGGAGTTGACAGTATCCAGCACTTCATTATTAATCATTAAATTAGGCCCAATATTTTTCACATTGGGTGTAGTAAATTTAATACATTTGGTTTTATTCGCGTTTAGGACCAAATTATTTACAGTAAACCAATGGGTTATCTGTGTGAGTGCACAATTAATAAAGTCAAAATCGTCAATATTACGTTTCACTTTAAAAATAAGTGAAGTGTCATCAGCAAAGAGTACAACATCACACAAATTCTCCAAATAATACGGCAAATCATTGATGTATACCAGGAATAAAAAAGGACCCAGAATGGAACCTTGTGGCACACCTAACTTAACAGGCAAGGATCCCGAGACTACACCACCTACGTCAACGCATTGAACTCTCTGTGTAAGATATGAAAATAGCATATCCAGTGCACCATCATTTACACCATAGTGACGTAATTTTAATAAAAGCGTATCGTGCTGAACGCAATCAAATGCTTTTGAAAGATCGCAGAATACACCGATGGCATTTTGCGACTGCTCCCACGCATTGTATATAAGTTTTATAAGAGCGAAACCAGCATCCAGAGTTGAGCGACCTTTAGTAAAACCAAACTGATTCGCGTGCAAGAGGTTATTTAAATTGAAATGCTTGAGGAGCTGATTGAGTATTATTTTTTCAAAGACTTTACTAAACACTGGTAAAATTGAAATTGGTCTATAATTGGCTGGGTCGTCTTTCGCACCTGATTTTAATAAAGGTATGATTTTACTGTACTTCATTTTATCAGGAAATGTGCCAGTGTCTACACATTCATTAAAAATAATCATTAAATATGGCGCTACTATTTCTATTATTTCTTTAAGGATTTTAACTGATAAACCCCAAAAATCTCCCGTATTTTTTGATTCAAAAGCTTTGACAACGTTTATTACTTCCGTTACAGTTACATGCTTGAATTGGAATAACGAATTACATCCCGGCACGTTTCTGCGTAAAAGTAGCTCTGCGCCACTGGGTGAAGAATTTAGAGAACGCGTAGTGGATATTGGTATGTCAGAAAAAAAATTATTAAATACATGAGCCACTTCAGATTGATTGCTAATAGGTATCGACTTTTAATTGTAACTGATTATCTCGATTAAAAGTCTTGCCACTTTCTTTATTTATTATTCCCCAGGTGGTTTTTATTTTGTTACTGGAGTTCTCTATCTTATGTCTAATGTGATTGGCTCTAGCAATGCTGCACACAATTTTAAAAGTATTAGAATACTTTCTAACATACTCTAAAAAGTCATTATCGGATCTATACATTTTCATGCCATAGAGCTCATACAATCTAGATCGACACTTGTATATTCCTGGCGTAGCCCATTCATTAAATTTACAATTAACTTTACTATTGTAAGTTTTAGATTTAAAACTGCTTCTAAATTCGGACTCTACAACGTTAAAAACGGCTCCATAGTTACTATCTGGATTCTGCTTAACTAACAAAGAAGGATTTAACTTTGACATAATGTTTTCCTTAAAGCGATTTATTCGACTAGTAGTAATAGGTCGACACGTTATTTTAGTTGTTTTCTTGTTATTGGTGCTTTGAAAGATTGCCAACTGACCACAGTGATCAGATGTTAGATTATGTAAAATCTGTGTATTTGTAGCTTGACAGTTTGAAAAAATGTTGTCAAGACAAGTGGATGAGTGTGAAGTTATCCTAGTGGGTTCATTAAAAAGATGTTTTAAATTAAAGGAATTAAATAGATTAAGGAGTCTCTCACTAGTAGACGAGGCTTTAAGAATATTAACATTAAAGTCCCCACACACTATTATCCCCTTACCTGAACAACTTAACTTGGTGAGGGCATCTTCTACTACAGATTCAAACAAATCAAAGTTACTTAGCGGTGGACGGTAAACACACATGACTACATGATGCTGCAGCTCCACACAAGACAACTCAACATTCCGCTCAACAGACAGATTTACAATATCATGTCTTGATTTACATTTTATGTGAGATGAAATAATAATTAGTGAGCCACCATGAATGGCCTAATGTGTATATCTGGCGCCCCTATATATCTGGCGCCTCGGGCAGTCGCCCGTCTCGCCCTACCCTAACGCCGCCTCTGCATATAACTTTGCACACATATTCTTGGAGGTATTAGAAGTAACATAAGGACATTGGCTTCAATGCGAGCGAAGCCGCGGGTAGAAGCTAGTAAGATATAATTATGTTATTTATTACAAATTTCCCGCGCGCAGTTTTACCCGCGTAGTTCCTGTTCCCGCGGGAACTTTATAATGGAATATAGCCTGTGTTACTCCTGGATAATGTAGCTTTCTAATGGTGAAAGTATTTTTGGAATAGGTGCAGTAGTTCCTGAGCTGATTCTTTGCAAACAAACAAACAATCAAATCTTTCCTCTTTGTAATATTAGTATAGATTAGCGATGACAACCTCTATGGCGAAGGGCTGAATTCGATTCCCGCGTCGGATTTAAAATCTTGGTGTTAAATCAAACATTTCTTTCCGGATCTGGTTGGTTGAGGGACTACCCTCCATACTCCATATTTAAAGCATTATCTTTATAATACTATACCAGAAAACAGTCAGCCGCGTTTACCTGTCTGAATACATGATTCTATGATCACTAACCCGCCTGCTAAGCGCGGTGACTGTAGCAACACCCCCTTCATAGGAGGCTTATGTATAGCGACCACAACTTTTTTTTAAATAGACTAGTATTTTGTTTATCGTATGTTTGTCCCAACTTTATTTAGGCTCTAGCTGCGCCCCGCGGTATTACCCGCGTTACTCTACTCCAGAGGGTCGGAGCGTAATGTTTTGTAGCCAATATGTTAATCCAGCGTATATTCTAACCCGGTGCAAAATTTCAGCCATTCCGTTAAGTGGTTTTTACGTGAAAGAGTAACAAATATTAGTTCATCCATACGTCCATACTTACAAACTTTCGCGTTTATAATATTATTAGGATTACAGAAAATATTTAATTTTTTACTCTAAATGTGTTTTAATTGCATTCATAATTTTGTTCCAATTTTGACTGGTATATATTAGCCGTAAGGCTTTATTAACACTTTTATCGTACTTAACATAAATGCCACTTCCTTCCCGTTAACAAAAACAGTTTCATGTGTATTTTTAAAGAATATTGTCGACCTTTTTCGCAATTACCTTTCGTATAACCATAGATAGTCCTATTACCCAATTACTGACGTCATTTCCTATGTAAAAATGTTTTTCTGTTAATTTTCTAAGGCTATGGAACTTCAGCATCATTAAATTGTATCATAATTTCAGTAACTACGTTGTTAAAGGAAAAACTGCTTGTAATTACGTCTGAATGCTGTAGACTTTTTTGTACATGTTTTTAATAATATTACAGTTTTATTCTTATATTTTTCTTGTAGTTTTATATTGAACTAGCTAATCCATTGAGGCTGGAGCACAGCTCGTTTTTATTCAAATTCAAATATTTTATTTCAGAATTAAATCCATATATTGTTAGTAGTAGTACAACTTAGCCTAATATTAGTATTAAATTAAATTTACAATAATAAACAACTAGTGTGTTATTGAACTGTTCAATCAATGGTACACCAGTTTAATTTGAAAAGTGTGTCTGAACACAAACCCACCTTCGTAAGAGGGGAGAGTCCCACCGGTCTGCAAACACATTCAGGTTGCCATTGGAGAAGGAGCGCAAGCGCGCCATCATGGAAGCGCACCGCTTTCGCATGATCGCGGCAAACCCGTCGACGCACGCTTCCGCGAACATACCTGACGCACTACATCGCCACGGCAACCCCAAAAGCACCCTGAATGCGTTGTTGTACTGTACGCGCAGGACGCTGTATGCCCGCTGGGTATATTTATGCCTGATGAAGAGGCAAAAGTCTCGTGGCTAACTACAGTAGTAACAGTGGCAAATATAGATAAGGCTCTAAGCTGTTATGCTCAGATTATTCCCGACATCTTCGATCGATCGCTCGATTCGATCATCTTCTTCAATAAAATTTAATCAGAAAGTTTGTAAGATGTTTTAGTTAAGAGCAAGAATAATATTTCAAGTCCATTTGTTGTATTACTACCTTCCCACGCGCGGTTTCACCTGTTCCCGCAGGAACTACATAATAAAATATAGCCTATAGCGTTCCTCGATATATGGGCTGGTAGTTCCTGAGATTAAACAAACGTGCTTTCAAACAAACAAACTCTTCAGCTTTATGTATTAGTCTAAGATTGAAGCGATATAAGTCTTGCTTTACGTCTTGGATCCACTCGCCGCCGCGCCAGGCAAGAAATCCTTGTCTAAAATGCAAGATTTATCTACGGGTCTGGTTTAAAAGACTACCCTCGGAAAACACATAAGCCATTGGTTGGTACCGATTATTACACCATTGTCTATAAGTTGTGTCCGTGAATTACGTGTTTTGTAATCCTACTAATATTATAAACGCGAAAGTTTGTGAGTATGGATGGATGTTTGTTACTCTTTTACGCCAAATTTGCAGAACGGATTTGGCTGAAATTTTGCACCGGGATAGGTTGTACGCTGGATTACAAAATATCACACTCCGATCCGCTGGAGCAGAGTAACGCTGAAAAACCGCGGGGAGCATAGTCATTTATAAATTGTGAGCGTCAAAAAAGAAAAAAAAAGTATTTGTAATACCTAAGTTTATTATGTCCTTTGCGACACAAGGATTTATTTTCCAGCGACTTTCAATTTTATAGTACAAATAGAGTACCAACCTTACAGATTTTTCCCGAATTCTTGGTTCCATATCTTTGATCTCGTCTCGGAATAGAACCTAAACCGTTTCGTATCTAGCATCTCACAAACGTGTGGAATTAGAATTAGAGTCGACAGGTACAAACATGGTGGATATCAGATCGGGTTAAATGAGCAAAATGCGGTGTATTTTTAAGTAGGTATGATTTCGTTTTTTAATTTCAAATTTATACTGACTTATGTATACAGACATACTAGCTTCCCGCGCGCGGTTTCACCCGCGTAACTCCCGTTCTCGTGGGAACTTCATAATTACATATAGCCTATGTCATCCGGGGATAGTGTAGCTTTCCAACGGTGAAAGAATTTTTTAGTGCAGTTGTTTCGGAGCCTATTCAATACAAATACAAACAAACAATCAACTATTTACTCTTTATAATATGATATAGATATAGAAAACCTTCGTAGTGTAGCGGTATTTGGCTCGCTTTAAATCTCAGAGGTCGTGGGTTAAGAAGATATGTTTTTAAGTAAAAATGTCATAAATTTTTTTTCGTTTTTTCTTTTTAATTTAAATATTACTGATGGTTATATCTGCATATAACTTTAAGTCTGGATACAATTTTAACCGACTTCAAAAAAGGAGGAGGTTCTATGTTCGACTGTATATTTTGTTCTAACTAACCGCCGATGTCTATGTAAGTAAGTAAATAAGTATAAGATTTGTTTACATTCTATATATATCTAGCGGTGTTTGGACATGAAAGTGCAATAGAGATCCAGTGTTTGACTTATTTACAATCCGAATGGCCGCTGTTCAGAGAGCTACGGTTTTTCCTCTATAAACAGTGACCGGGTCTATTCAGGTAGAGTACAAGTTATAAGCTACTAGCGACCCGCTCCGCCTTCGCTCGAGCGCAATGCTGACACGAATGAACCTTCCTCTTGAATCACTACCTATTAAAAAAAACGCATCAAAATCCTTTGCGTAGTTTGCATACATAAGGAAGCCACTTTGTTTTACACAATATACTGATTTAAAATAATGTAATGTCATTTACGTCCACTGCCTTGTCCTATTGTGTATTCTGTACCACTGCTGAACATGGGCCTCCAGACCCTCCAGACCCTTGGCATACCAGGGTCGTGAAAGGATATTACCACTTTCACCACGCTTGGCAGGCGGATAAAGATCGTAGTAAGATGGTAAGTGGTATCCTTGAGCTTAGGTGTATGTAACACCTGATGGATGGGAAGCAGTATCTATCAGCTCAAAGATAGTTCCATTTCACTCCGATTTACCAATCCGCTTACCAAGCGTAGATTACGCCTATCTCCCTCAGCTGTGACTTGCCAAGTTCTGTTAAAGCGTAGGTATATGTGCAACAATGGTCGTAAACGACGTAGTAAAGTAAAAAAACCGGCCAAGTGCGAGTCGGACTCGCGCACGAAGGGTTCCGTTTCAGTTACAAGTGCGTACCTATTTTTGATATCAAGAATAAATAAAAAAGCGTATGTTTATGAAATGAAATGTTATTTTATATTTTTATATTCGAGTTGATTGAATGAAAGCTAAATTGCGGTTTACGATTTTTGACGTATTAAAAAAAAACTACTTACAAGATCTCGTTCAAACCAATTTTCGGTGGAAGTTTACATGGTAATGTACATCATATATTTTTTTTATATTTATCATTCTCTTATTTTAGAAGTTACAGGGGGGGGACACACATTTTACCACTTTGGAAGTGTCTCTCGCGCAAACTATTCAGTTTAGAAAAAAATTACATTAGAAACCTCAACATCATTTTTGAAGACCTATTCATAGATACCCCACACGTATGCGTTCGATGAAATTTTTTTTTTTTGATTTTCAGTTCTATGTATGGGGAACCCCAAAATTTATTGTTTTTTTTCTATTTTTGTGTGAAAATCTTAATGCGGTTCACAAAATACATCTACTTGCCAAGTTTCAACATTATAGTTCTTATAGTTTCGGAAAAAAGTGGCTGTGACATACGGACGGACACACAGACAGACAGACAGACAGACAGACAGACAGACATGACGAATCTATAAGGGTTCCGTTTTTTGCCATTTGGCTACGGAACCCTAAAAAGATTGTATTACTAATTTTTATGTATTTTCAAGCTGTAAGTAAAAGTAATTGAGAAGTAAAACTTCCGATGCCCTCGTAATCCCATAGTCCGAAAGGTCCGTGAACTGTAAAGGAGAGCGACTGTTGTACAAAATTCCCACAAAAATCTTACGTCATTATTCCTCAATCCCCCCGCCAGCGACCGCCTTGAGCCGAGGTCCAAGTCCCACCGGAGACGCCCTCTTGCGCAGGTTGCTTAGTTTGTAGTATTAAAACCATTTATTGAGGCTGTAGCTCTGCTCGCTTTTATGTAATGTGAAGTAGCAAAAACCTCCTAAAGGATAACTACATAAAGTCCGTTCGAAAAACAAATAAATAAGGAGAAACAAAACTAAATCATCTTATACTAGTTTCCCTAGTTTGACAACTTAGTTGCACCAGGAAAACAGGAATGTAGGTACACAATCAGTGAGGATCTACAACGGGGTTTAACAGCCACAGGCGAACCAACGCGGCTTCTTTACACCTTTATCATTGCGCAGGAGTTTATCTGATTGGGATTATGGCGATTTTACCGGCAATTTTATTCGGGCCCGTTATTGGGTTGTAATTAAGCGGAAATAAGGTTGTTTTAGATTTGGTAGATAGGATCCGAATAGCTGTTTTGGAGTAGTATGGTGAGTGGGTTCTTAGGGTATCTGTAAGGGTATCGTAGTTGGGCGTAAAGGCTTTGACACCTTTTAGAATCAAGCGCTACTTTGCGGATATCCAAACTAATTTTAATGAAAAGCTCTAAATATCTAGTGTTAATATTCTTTTTTGCGGGCGGGAATCCAGTTGCTAAATGCACATCTCAACATTTAGACACATTTTTGAGCGGAATTAAATCACGATACTTCAAGTTTTTAATTGGGGCGTATTACAATTTTTTGGATTTAAACTATGTAAGTACTAGGCTAGTTTTAGCCTAGCAAAGTTATAACGATAACTTAATAAATAAAATATTTATTGGTAGTAAAAATTACATTTTTGTGAACATTTTCGACTCTTAATTCGAATTCTATGTGCTCCCGATTCCAAATCATAGAGGTATACTCTATTGGAATTATGATGCCTTATGGGACTAATCCCTCCCACACTCTCGCCACTGTAACTCCTGTTAGCCAGGATCAACAGCGGCACACACGTAAGAGGCTCTTAGCTGTTAGTCTTCGGCTGGTCCCGGGACACCTAAATGTCCTGGATCCCGCATCGAATTTAATCAGAAAGTTTATAGGAGGAGTTGTAAAGTAAAATTCCACTTCACAATTATGATGTCTTATCGTATCTATGAGCTGAGATCCATGAATCTCTCGAATTCTGGTATTTTAAAATTTGATTTTGTCATAAAACTGGCCTCCCGCCCTCCGCCCCGCTACCTCCCATGAATTACGCATGATCAACCGTCGTATTAGAAATAGACGGAGGTCGAAAGTAAAAAACAACGGAAACGCCCAGCGGTAAGGGGAATACAAATCGGAGTATCGGATTCTGTTATTTTTTACCATAAAATCCTCGGATAGTAAGGTAAGACTGAATTGAATATAGGAAATCATCTATTTTTATGCTATTTTTATGAGGCGCTTCGTATTATTGTTTTGTCGCGATAGCAGTTCATTTTTATTATTATTATGAAGACAGTATTGTCTGCAATAAACAATCCTCGGTATGGTATATGATCAGTAAAAAGAGGGTAGATGTAAAAATACTTTAATTAAATTCAACGGATTATCTTTTGAAACTGGAATAGTTCGGTTAGTCTGACGTCATTTTTCTTAATGTCAAATTAATGTACTTTACTAAGAATTCGGTTTTCATTTGTGATCATTTAACTAATGTATTTAAATGGTATTCGCTTTATCAGTCGAGAAATGCATTAGAAACTGGTAGAGTTCTGGGTTTATGCCCAGGAAATGGCAGTATCGGATTAGAGTTTGCCCGTGAAATATGGTTACGATTCAAATGAAGACTAGGTACCATTATAGCTTTAAAGAAAAAAAATGTTCGTTATATTTTGGATAAGATCGTATGTGCCTTTATCGTCAACCGGCACTTACGGCCAAATGCTTCTGAGGTCTAAAAACAAAAAGGACACTTATAATATTGAGCGATCAACAAACAATTTTAAAATAAAATGTAGTTTAAAACGGTTCTAGAATTCTATTCCAAAAGTTTTCAAATGTAACCGTCAGGCATTACCCGAAGACGTACGGACTAACCCGAGCCGGCCCGATCTTGACACGAGCGCGCGTCATCACGAACGCTGTCTGTTTATTTAGAAGACACGGGGAGCTGAATGGATTTGGAATTGTAGACGTTTGTGTAGATTTGTTCCTTTGGGCGCCATTACATTTTAAAATAATTTTCTTTTTATCTCAAAATTTTTAAAATGCTACATGGCCGACATAACCTAGCGGCATAAGTCTTGTTTGAAAGTCCCAATTTCGATTTCCGCGTCCGAACTTTTATATAAAATCAAAGATTTTCCGGGTCTGATTGGTTAAAGGACTTCTAATTCGTCCATACCTAAGAATGTCCGTTAAGCCGTTGGTCCCGATTGTAATAACATCACATGTAACAATCCTGTGAAGTGTAGACCAATCCAGGTCGATTGCCTGGTAGGAACTAATAACAAAAACACATTTTTTTGTCTGTCAGTCTGTTTGTTCCAGCTAATCTTAACAACGGCTGGACCGATTTTGACTGGGTTTTCACTGGAAGATAGATAATTTATTTAGTCTGCTGTCTTCAAAACAGTAGTACCCGCTTAGACGACTTTAATTGTTAGATATAGTTTATATAAAATCCTTATATTACGCGGACAACATCGCGGTCAGCAGCTTGTAAACATTTTAATTTAAAAGGTAATCTTTCGTCAGTCTATATAAACAACAAAGTCGATGTAGGAACGAAACACACATAATACTGAACTTACTCTAACACCCGGATTAAAAGTACCCTTGTTTGTCAAACGTTGTAACGCTTACTTTGGGGAAAGAGGAAAACATGCACAGTCAAAAGATTAAACAATTTATAGCAGCAATTACGCGTAATTATTGAGTTGAGATGTAATTAGTCAAATTAAATGTTTCAGTAACACCATAGTTATTATTTCTTATATAAATTTGCTAAAATGGTTTAAAAATAGAACTAGGTATTTTATAATGTTTTGAATACTTTATGGAAAAGCTTACCATATTTTATTCTGTTTCAAAATTAAGATTAATAAAATCCACCGTATCCTAATTGGTTAAGGAATTAGGGGCTGAACCTAAGATGCGGGTTCAAGGCCCACCGGTGGTCGAATTTTATTAATCTCAATTTTGAAACATAGAACTAGGTATTTGAAAATCTGTATATGTCCTTTGCTGGACATCCTATAAATCTATAATTAATATTATAAAGATGAAGAGTTGGTTTGTTTGCTTGATCGCACTAATCTCAGGAACTGCTGGACCGATTTGAAAAATTATTTTAGTGTTCGATAGCAAATTTATCGAGGAAGCTTTATTTACTTATGAAGTTCCTACGGGAATGGAAGGTACGCAGGTGACACCGCGTGCGCGAAACAGTATATATGTGAAAGTTGATATAGTTAAGGGCTTAGATTTTAAAGGCCATGACGGACACCGAGTCGTTTTTTTGGTTTTTTTTTTAAGACACCTCCCGCACTAGGGAATTAAATCCCTGTGTCGCGGGGGACTTTACAAACATTCATTTCACGGACACAAAGAACACCCAGACTCAGAATAACTAATTGTCCCGGGTGGAAATCGCACCCAGAACACCAGGTCTCAGAAGCAAATACCGTAACCACTGCAGTCAAAACGGTTTGACAGTAAAGAATCGTCCGAAAATGCTTTGGGTGTTTAAAAATTGTCACAGTCAATTTATTGAAATAATTTTTAAGTCCTTTCCATTTTGCCAATTATGTATGTATGTAAAAGTGCTATCATTAAAACAATCGAATTCTGTGTCTGTTGGCCGCCTAGAGACATCTTAAGTGATGGAGGGCATGAGTCCAGACATGACGGCGGTTACACGGTGTCCACCTTGGCACACTGTGCTAAACACAAAAATGTACGATAATTTTTTTCTCAAAAAATAAATGTGAGGTTCCCGTGACACAAAACTTAGATCTTTTGCCTACTACTATTTTCCTGCACAAGCAAGGCCGTCTCCGATGCCCTTGTAGAACCGAATTCCGAAACTCTGCTAAAAACTAAAAGTCATAATCCTTCAATCCATCCGCCAATCCTGAGCGGAGGTCCAAGTTCCATTGGAGACGCTCTCTTGCACAGGTTGCTTAGTGTGTAGTTTATAAACTATTTAATAAGGCTTGAGCCCTTTATGCTCGGCAATTGCAAAAGACTTGGCAAACTATATAAAAGTCAGTTAGGGCAATGCCACGCCACGACGCGCCGCCAAAACTCTCCGTTTACTAAACATTGCTAATCCATATTGTTGGCATCCCTCAGTGGCACCACTGGGTCATGGTCCTAACCCCTTAAGGGTGCCCCTAGGTGTGTGTCGCTTAATTGTATGTTACAAATCTAGACTGTGTCCTGTCCTGCCTGTCCTGTCACCTGTTCGCAGCAGGACTCTTTAAGGCTAAAGTGAACAGACACTTTCTAGGCAAGCGTGTATCATCTTAGGCCTTATCTTCGCCTTCCATCAAGCGAGATTAAGGTCAAACGTAAGCCTATATGAAGTAAAAAAAAAAAAAAAAAAAGGGCTTGATGGACGCCACAAATAGTGCGGTCGAATTAGCCAAGTTCTGGGTCGGGAAGATTAAATTCGTCATCGACACGCTAAGAAGAAGAAGAATTGTATGTTTTTACTAAACTTTTCACGAAAACCTATAATAATTAATGTGAACTTAAACTTATTATGAGTAGAGGAATTAATGATAAGCTGACTGTTAGTTAAATCTTGTTTAATTCATAGAATATGAATAATTGTGTAACATTGTGATTCTGACAAGTACAAGTCTATGTTAATACCTAGGTGCTGAATAATTTCATTATTTCATTATTATTTCGTTGTTGTGAGCATTGGCTCACAATCTAAAAAATATATATTTCTAGCACGCGACAAGCTTCTATCGTCTAGATAAACATTAGAATGTTTAGCTAAGATGAATTGTGCTAATTACATATTCGAGAAATAGTTCAGCTAGAATATCAGTTTAACTAGAATACATTTTATTTATAGATGCAATCTAAAGTGCCAAGTGGCAACCACCATTCTCCACATTCGCGTTCTCAGTGACATGATTGTTTTGTTTTCACAAAACGTTATATACATCACATTAAGTGTTGCATTTCTTATGCAACTTCGAATTTCAGAGCACTAATGTATTTAATGACTAAACAATCTGTCGAGAGCTGGATTTTGTGGAGGAAACCGTTTGTTTATTGTGTGGAAACGAATGGGTTATGGCTATTTGAATTGTGTAGAAACTAGCTGATTTCGCGCAAGATTCAGATTTATCAATGTATTAATATTCTTTTATATTAATATTGTAGCATGTTATATCTAGATACAGTAGCAGAATTTCCCAGTGTCATCATCATCATCATCATCGTCATCAGCCCGTATAACGTCCACTGCTGAACATGGGCCTCCTCCCGGGATTATTATAGCGGTACTTGCCATAGTCACCACGCTTAGCGGGTTGGTGACTGCAGATTATGTTGTACCACACAAGGAAACGCTGCTGCCCATTCCTTGATATATGAATATTATAGATAAAGTTCTAACAACCGGGACCAACGGCTTAACTTGCTTTCCGAGGCACGGAGTGTAGTCCTTCAACCAACCAGACCCGGAAATAAATCTTGGAATCTATACAAAGATTTCCTGTCCGGCGTGGGGATGGAACCCACGACCTCCGAGATTTAAAGCGAGCTTAATACCGCTACGCTACGGAGGTTGTTGGTTAAAATTTCCCAGTGTAGTGCAATATAATACTCCAGTTACTGTAACGCCTTTTTTTTTGTTGTCCGGGGCAGATGCTTTGACGCATTCGTGGCATGCTAAGCTCATACCACGAAGGAGTGTCCGGGGGGTTTTAGGTGTAGGGTACACCACTAAAACCCCCCGGACACTCCTTCGATCCGCCGTTGAGGGGGGCCGGGTATGCATGAGCAATCCGTGTTACTGTAACGCCTACGAACCGTGGGTGAGCTTGTGACTTGGGTCGTAGCTCAGCTGGGCTCCTATGTAGTAGTCCTCCGAAAGTGTGTAAGAGTCTCACTCACTTTATAATAACATTTTCAGGAACACTTTCAATTATTATAATATTCGTTCAAACACAAAATAATTTATATCACATCAGACTCAAACGGACTTCATACTTGAAGAACTTTTAATTACATTCATGACGAGGTAGCTGTGCCGTGTAAGTTCCTTATCTGCAAGCTTTATATAGGATCGCTTTATAGCTTGCTTATATATACTCTAAAATGAATTACTGCGATCACCAAACCGCCTTCCAAGCGTGTTGATTATGGCAATATCCCTCAACGACCCAGGTCGCTAGCCCAGGTCTGTTAAGAGAAGGCCCATGTTCAGCAGTACATAAACGGACTGAAAAATAAATCAAACCGACATAATTCTTAAAATACTTACTCTTATTTACATTTCAAATATATATTAATCATATTTTTTTATATATTCATAAACCAAAAGCAGTCTTAAGGCCAGTAATTCATGACGGTCAAATTTAAAGAGGAATCTAAACTCCTTCCAAAATTCCAAGGCCTGTGATAATATGACGTAGCAGGGTGATAATACTAAAAACTGCTGAAAAAACTGTTCTAATAACTGTACTAAACAGTGTTAAGTGTTTTTCTTAATTATGATATATATAACTTTAAAATATTTCAAGACCTTGTAGTAGACCATTCATTTTATTTTTCTCACAAACTCGCCTGTCCGCTTCATCTCCAAGTGACCACTTAAAAAAGAAAATTACTTTTGTTTACTCCAAAACCGTTAAGTCAAATTATCAAGTGTACCACTTGGAAATCCAATGCATTAATAATATCAAAATCCACAAAAACTCATTAAAAATAACACTTCAGAACTTATAATCGTTCGAACTCGACCGCGGGCCTATTGGACCCGAAGTTTAAATTAAACGTGTCACCGAAGCGCGGGGGGTTAGAACGAACTTTGTGAGGGAAAAAACGAAGAACTGATGTGGGTTCCGTACTTTTAAATTACTTGTGTCTTTAGTTAATTGAATCGGGAACATTGGTATTAAAATAGCTTCTTTCTTTTGTGTAATTCTAGTTGCGCTGCGGTTTACCGGCGTCACTGTGCTCCAGTGGGTCGGATCGTGATGTTTTGTAGCCTATATGTTAATCCAGCTTATAAACTATCTGCGTAGATAAAGCTAGCTAAATCCGTTAAGCAGCTTTTGTGTGAAAGAGAAACAAACATCCAAACATACTTTGGCGTTTATAATATTAGTAAGGATTAAGATGGATACATTACTTTTTTACCTAAAATCTTAGGCTAATATAAGGCTCTGAATTGAACACCACATATCTTCCCATGGGTGTCGCAATAGGCTACTAAGGGGCATACACCTAATGGAAAGATGCACCTTCCTTTACCGCATATTCTTCTTCATCATCTTAGTTAACAGCAAAAGAAATTGCAATAAAAAAAAAATAGCCAACCGGTGGGGAACCACCGTGGCCGATTGGTCTAGGCATCATGGGCTATGGCCCATTCTAAGATCAGTGTCTGGTAACGCGCCATGGCTAATCCTAAAAGCCGGACAGATTAGACAGTTTGGTCGGACATTTCGGTAAAAAGGCCGGACTTGAATTAGTTATTGAGTTGATTTAGTCTCAAAATGTACAAGGCTTCGTCGATTTGCGCTCGGTCACTTGACGATCGCTCCTTTGCAAAGTGTAAAAGACCTAAAACGGCCACCGGTTATTTTCCGGACACGCAATAAAAAGTCCTAAGTATGTCCGGCTTTATCCGCTTGGCTACGTTACCTAAGATGCAAGTCCGAATCCTGCCGGTAGTCTTAATCTATTAATGTAAATTTTTGAAATCTGTTAAATTTATTACTCGTGCTACATTTCAACTTGAGGTATAAAAACGCGTGGATAAAATGTAACATGCATGAGCAACAAAATTTATTGTCTTCCCAAAATGACAAAGTGTTATCACATTTTAAGATTTAGCCATTACAAAAAACGGGACCCAGATTTTTTCCTGCAAATCTTATAAGACGCTGTGATGCATACGAAATTAGAGGGTTGGTACGACATAATTCGTTTTTAAAACATGGCCGATGGGATTGCTGGAATAAGATTTTTAATTGTAACGGAATTGGGTTTTGATTGATGTAGCAATGATATTTTGGGTGATATATTTTTTTAGAGATAACTTCAGCGCTGTGGTAATTGTTATCTTTAATTATCTCTCGGACTTTACAAACACTTATTTCATGCATACTCAGGCTCAAAACAACTTGCTTGCTTATGGTCGGATTGCTTATGCGTGCCCGGCCCCCGCCAACGGCGGATCGAAGGAGTGTCCGGGGGGTTTAAGTGGTGTAGGGTCCTCTCTGAGTAAGCATACACGCTATGGAGAGGGCGAGTCCCAAATATCCCACCGCCAGCGCGCGAATACGCTGCAGCGGCGCGGCGGTGGGAATGCGTAAAGGCATTTCCCAACAGACAAAAAAAGAATAGGTCTCAAAACAACTTATCTTATGGTCGTTACAAATAGGTACTCAGCGAAATAATATCTTTTGGTAGTAGGTGGGTTTAATCCATCTATGTAGGCACATACCAACTATGTTAGTATTTACACGTTCCTGCCTCCAATAATTAAAGTACTGAATCTTTAGTTAATACTAGTGGCCCGTCCCGGCTCCGCACGGGTACTTATTTCTTATTAAAATATAGCTTAGGTTACTCGGGGATAATGTAGCTTTCTAATGGTTTAAGAATTATCGAAATCCGTTCAGTAGTTTTTGAGTTTATTCGAATCAACAAAAATATAAAAATTGTAAAATTTTCCTCTTTACACCTATATATTTTTTTTTATTAGTATAGATATAGATTTCACTGTGTCAGCTGTTGATATTCGTATGTGAGTGTGTATTTGCTTACACATCTGAAATATTATAGTATAAATAATACTCGATGCTTTCAGTAAATAAAATATTTCGATTTTAACTCTGAACACGCAATCGTAATTCAACAATATATAACTTTTTCAATAACTAATAAAAAATCTGTATGAAAATTTACCGTTACACTCTCTTTTATTACTCTTAACGTTACGTGTAACTCCCGATCCCGTAGGAACTTGATGCTTAAATATAGCCTATATCATCATCAGCCCGTATAATGTCCTCTGCTGAACTAGGACCTCCTTCCGGGGGAAGGTATTTGCCATAGTCACCACGCTTGGTAGGCGGATTGGTGACCGCAGTATTATGTAGTAACACACAGGGAAACGCTGCTACCCGTTCCTATTGATATGCAATTATTATAGATGTTGTTATAAAAATCGGGACCAACGGCTTAACGTGCTTTCCGAGGCACGGAGGGTACCTACCCAGTCCCTCAACCAACCAGACCCGTAAAAGAAAATCTTACAATTTACTCAAAGATTTCCTGTCCTGCGTGGGCATTAAAACCACGACCACCGAGATTTAAAGCGAGCCAAATACCGCTACGCTACGAAGGAGCTCTTGTCTAAAGCCTTCCTCCAGTAATGTGCTATGTAACGCTGAAATAATTTTTCAAATCGGTCCAGTACTTCCTGAGGTTAGAGCGTTCAAGCAAACAAACTCTTCAGCTTTATATATCAGTATAGACAATTTACCGTTACATTACACATAAATATAACTCACTCGATATACCAACATACAAGTTAACTATTAAACCCAAAAGTAGGTACATTCGGCACGTAATTGATGAACAAATCAAATTCGAATCTCGCCGGGCCAATTAGGCCCTTACTCACTACGACGGGTTGATCGATTGATTTATGTAACCACTATAATTAGAACTACACTATTCATTAAAATAACCTACGTTTAACCCTGTAACTAACATAACCACTAATTCGGTGACGCAGAATAATGTATCTTATTTTCGAACTATTAGGGTTGGTTATAAATTATGGGGGTATGGCACTTATGTCGTTTTGGACTTCAGTGTTGTAGTATGAACAAGTGATTGTTGGTGTTTAGGTAAAATGGCGTCTTAATAGATTTGATTAATAACTGAAGTTATGGTAATTTGTCGCAAATTGTCACGTGGCGCCGGTTAATTGTTACTTTCCCACGGTGTTATACCTATCTGATGTTATTTAATACCTACTCTAGACATGGTGGTATATTATAAAACGCATGAAGACTAAAAAAACTATTTATTCCGTCAGTTAGATTACTGAAAAATATTGGACACGTATTTTTTTTTGTTACTCGAACTAAAAATGACGAAGATACAGCGCGTTGTAATTTCGTGTGACGTCACTTTGAGGTACAATTTTACCTAGTAGTGACGTCACAAGCCCGCGCGTGATTTCTCCTGCGTTACTCCCGTTCCCGTAGGAACGTCACCATTAAATATAACCCATGTTTCTCCTGGATGACGTAGCTTAGACGTAGTAGTGAAAGTTTTTTTTTAATCGGACTGTTAGTTCCTAAGTTTGGCTCGTTCAAGCGAAGAATAAAATTCTTAAACTTTATAATATTTGTAAAGAAGATTAATACTATTAGATTTGCCTATATTTAAAAATATAATGATTATTTTATACTTATAATTCGTAAACCAATTATGGTAGAATTTTCAAAAAGGCAGCGAAATAATATACAAGGTTGTTTTTTAAACATTCACAACCTTTCAGGGGGGTCCCATAGTAAAAGTTACTTATAATCATGAAATGAAAATTAAAAAGAAATGACAACGTTTATTGATAATGTAGACGAATCGATCGTAATTATTATAGGTAAAATACAATGATAATTTAAAAAGAAAAAACAATATTGACTAATAAATTAGTTTACATTTCAACAAAAATGTTATTAAATAAAATTTACCAATGTTGTTAAGGCATGTGATAATCGCATATTATAAAATATAATTAAGATCAACCAGCACGGGCTGGGATCGGGTCTGAAGCATAGAACGCGTTGTGAGCCTCGCCTTGCTAGGCCGACCGGACCCTATCCTAGCTTCCTACAAGTCTTTCTCTATCTACCTACCATCTAATCCTAATCATCAGTACTTTAACAACCTGAAAGGTTAACAACCTTTTACGTTTTAAAAATAACCCTGTATAGCCTTTAATTTTAATAGGAAGTAGGATTATACTCTTTAAAACATTACCCAAGGGTAGATAGAACTTTAATTTTCCAGTTGATGGTTTCATATAATCTCTTAAATATAGTGATGAAGCGACTTACCCCCTAATTTTGACACCCTTAATAATTTAATTACTGTAATAACTATAAGAATTGATAAAGATCATTAATTAGATTACCGCTTTCGTTAATTAAAACTGTTATGTATCTTGGATTTTGAGATGTTATCTGACTTTGAAGGTTATGCTTAGTCATCTAAGAAATTAATATTAGTAATTATTTTTACTACCACGAGACCACGAACTGGCTAGTGCAGCGTGGAACGACCGCCTAGCGCCTGGGACCTGAGTCTACTATCGTAATGGAGTGTCGTGAAAATGTCTCCGATGTCTCGATGGTCGGTTTTCTTTGTCTTTAGGATAAGTAGATTACCAAATGTGCAAAAACCGACCATCGAGATGTCAGTGGCAGTACGACACACCATTACGATAGTAGACTCAGGCCCCTGCACGATGGACCGACCTCATAAAGGTCGCAGGCAGTCAGTGGATGCAGGCCGCTAGCAATCGTTCCTGCTGGAAATCGATGGGGGAGACCTATGTTCAGCAGCGGACGACAACAGGCTGATATCATGATGATTACTTTTACAGGTGTCGTGCGGTTTCCGGCGTAAAATAGACCACCCCATATCCTCCCATGGGTGTCGTAAAAGGTGATTTAGGGACATATGGCTGATGGATGGGCAACAGCATCTATTAGCTCAAGGTTTACATCTTACTGCGATCACCAATCCGTCTGCCAAACGTGGTGATTATGGCAATATCCCTCAACGAACCTGGCTTGCCAAGGACTGTTAAGAAGAGGCCCATGTTTAGCAGTGGACGTAAACGAGCTGTTGATGATGATGATTTTTACAGTGAGAGTAATATTTTGGAGCGTGCTAAAGGTTTTTGAAGACTACTCCTGCACTAATGACATAAATTCATTTTTACATCTTGATTTGCTGTCAGTATCACTATCGAAACTAAACATTAAAATGTTAAAATAAAACAGGTTTTTACAAAAAAAACTATTCAAGGAGACGGCAATAATAATTGTAGGTACAGTCAACAAAGGAGATAGGTTTACACCGTCAGTATCAATTAATGTAAATAAATATGTTTATGTCACTACGACAGCCGGTTATCCTTTATGGATGAAGAGTTCGCTGCTAGCTGTATACTAATGCACATAATAGTAAACTTTTATCATAAACGTATACATATAAATTTAAAACGCGTTTCACTAAGTGTAAACCTATCTCTTTTGTTGACTGGACATGGCAAAATGAGATAAAACTTAGATTGTCTTATATTGCAAGGCACTAGGCCTTGCAATATAAGACAATCTAAGTTTTACGAACGAGTGCACCTAACACAGGTTCCAAGTCATTTTAATATGATGTTTTGAATGCCATTAAAAAAGTTTTATACATGGATCGATAGTTACATCAAAAATAACTATTTTTCTTAATATTAACAACGACTAAAAAGTTTGTGTTTAAAACAAAACACAGTGTATGTGGGACTCGTCCTGTCCATAGCGGTGATAGTAAGTATACCACGAGGAGAGGATCCTACCCACTAAAACCCCCCGGATACTCCTCCGTCCGCCGTTGGTGAGGGGCCCAGGAACCCGTGGCTTTAGCCAGTTACGGACGCCCGGAGTACCAGGCCGTTTCTACTCCTCACGGGTCGGCCTTAAAGGGAGTAGGGCCCATGTTCCCCACTCCCTGAAACATAAGTAACCAACATTTAACACACAATTGAAACATTCAATAGTAATCATAATATTTTATTAACAATTAACAATACAAAAACGAATTTATTCCAATTTTTCAAGGAGCATAGCATTTGATCTTTCACAACAACGTTACAAGAATAAAACTACAAGTGATGCACAAAGGGAAGCCGCGGGCAAAACTTACAGCCGTTGCTTTATTTCAATTTTGTAAAAATAACAATCATTAATTTCGCCACAAATGCATCGGATACTGTTTTACTATAGGGCTGGAGATAGGGTTACCACTTTACTAAATCACAATTTTCTTGATATGTGCAATTTTATAATAATACTCGTTATTGCACATAAGGCGTCGGATTTGTGATCTTGTGGTCGCCGGTTCGATACCCACCTATGGCACTACCGACATGAACCCACCCTAACACAAGCATTTTAGCTTAGCATGCGGAGCTTAACAAGTGTACTAGTAGACTGCAAAACACCGCTAGTAATCTTTTAGAAAAAAAAAACAAAAAAAAATATTCATCGAAATAGACATTTAAGATAATATAATATGCACAACACGCGATGTTATCGCAGTTAGCGATATCTTCCACACAACTTGAGGATGGAAATCTATACTAATAAATATATAAAACTGAAGAGTTTGTTCGTTGAACGGAACTCAGGAACTACTGGTTCGATTTGAAAATATTTTAGTGTTAGATAGCCCATTTATCAAGGAAGGCAGAGCATTAGGCAAGCATCTCATCGGCGTCCCTATTTTATAAATGACTAGTACTAGTAAAAATTTGATCACTATGCGGTATGATATAATGCGTTGGCGTTACTTCATGTTTGGTAGAGGTTACTCCAATTTGGAGCTGGCATTATTTAATTCCGACTTGTAGAGTTTGCCTCATGGATAATCCGTCTGTGGTGGAGGCTTTAGACTATATTAAATAATGACGTTCCTATGTGAACAGGAGTTACACGAGTGAAACCGGCGTTCAAGCAAATATTTTATTTAAAAAATATAATATCCAACAATACGTATGTTGGATATTATATTTTTTTAAAGTATTTCAAAATTATCTACATTATTTTTGTCTTCCAATTATATAAAATAATAAACTAAAACGTTTTATTTTGTCTTACTGATTGTTTTCATTAAAATTTAAGAGCATATATGTCAATAATATACGTATTTTATTGTAAGTAACAACCCTAGCTAAAACTCCCCTATCTTTTTGATCCCACTTCTGATATCATGTTATTTCTATTAATGACTTATTTCCCTTGTTCATTTCACCCCTGTTTCTTATCTTTGTTATCGTTGATGTGATCGCATTCGACCCTCCAACTATTCGGGGCATTTTTTTGATCAATTTCTGATAAGGTTTAGCAGTTTGTTATTTGTTATAATGACCATTGTTGAATTGTGATTGTTAATCAGTTTGTTAGTTTTGGGGATTTTTTATTGAGATTGTTAATTGAAACTGTTGAGTAAATGGCTTTTAATTTTTTTTATTGCTTTGATATTTTAAATGATGAATGTTGATGCGAATTTATTCTGGAAATGTTCTAATTAATCGTAATTTTGATGATATAAAGCTTGGTACATAATGTTGTATTTTTAAGCATATTGCTATACAATAGCAAGTAGCATAGATTAGATTTTATTTTAAAGATAACTAGCAGAGTACTGCAGTATTCTTAGTAACCCCTCGTGCTAAGCTAAAATGTTTGTGTTACGAGGCTCACGTCGGTATTGCAGTGGGTGGGGTTCGATCCGAAGACCACAAGATCACAAGTCCGACGCCCATAGCCATTGAGGCCGCTTCAAAATCAAAGTCCATATTATAGAAACAAAAAGGTTAAAATTCAAAATTCATTTATTCCAAAATGTTCGTTACAAATGTTTGTTACAAAATGTTCTCCTGGAAGAACCGTCTGTTTTCCACAAGTGCATTCAAGAAAGCCCAAATTCATTTTTCTACCATCCTTACTAAAACACTCTAATAGCCATTCACATGCTCCATACATATTTCCATACATGGCAACCCATATAGTAGCGTCAAGTATCTACGTCTGATCGAAAATCTCATATTCACAACACACCGGTTTTATAACCTCATTAATGAACAAAACTCCATCAATGTAACATTTAATAACCACCTACGGATACCTAGTTAATATTTAATAAACGCCTTAAAAAATCGATACTCGCTACTTTCACTATTTCAAAATTGATTGCTTCTCATTAAAATGCAGAATGAATATATCACACGCATCTATAGCGACATCCATTCAAAATTACATACCCACAATTTTATTGAATCCATCTGTCATTCGCATTTATCCAATTATGAATTCTATGTTGGTGAGAGTTTACCGAAATTCGGGAATAAATGCAAGGGATTTTTGGAAAAAGACTCCGTTTCTATTCCGTTTCCAAGAAATATTTGCTGCTTTGTCAGAATCGGAAGGAGAGTTTTTTTTTTCGGACGGACATACTTAGTTATACACGAGGCTTTTGCTACTTCACCGTGCATAAAGGCGAGCAGAGCTCCAGCCTTAAAATGATTTAAAATCTATGGGGCTTGAACCTTGGCTCAGGGCGGTCGCTGGCGATGAGATTGAGGGATTGTAAGTTTTAGTATTTTAGGGGGTTTTGTGCAACTGTTGCTCTACTTTACAGTTCGCGGGCCTCTCGTACTTCGGGTCTACGAGGGCATCGGATGGTTCTTTGCAAACTAGGACGATGGGGAACTATTGATTAATGATTGCAATTGTGCACATGAGCTCTAGTCCCTTCAATCTTTATACTAATATATCATCTAATCAGTTTGTTTACTTGATTGCGCTAATTTTAGGAACTACTGGGCCGATTTGAAATATTTCTTACAGTGTTCGATAGCCCATTAATCGAGGAAGGCTATAGGCTATTTATAAAGAGTTACCAGGGGAACGAGAGCTGCGCGGGTGAATTACACGATAATCTAGGTCGTTTTAATACTATTTAAGATATACACATAGATCGATTTTACTGCTAGGAATGAATCAACTCGCTGAGCATTAAAAATCAACCAGTAAAAAATCACGGTGTGTAAATAGCATTACTATGTATCGTAAAATTTAATAAATTTGTTTATCAGTCCGTTAACATCCACTGTTGAACATGGGCCTCCTTTTTAACAGACCTGCAAGCCAGGTTGTTTAAGGGATATTGCCGTAATCACCACGCTTGGCAGGTAGATTGGTGTTCGCAGTAAGATGGAAGTATATTTGAGCAGTTCTTTTTTTCGGTTTGACTTACGTAGGTAGCCATGAGGCTTTTTCTATTTCACCGGGCATAAAGGCGAGCAGAGCTCCAGCCTTAATAAATGGTTTAAAAACTACAAACTACAACCTGCGCAAGAGGGCGCCCCCTGTGGGGCTTGGACCTCGGCTCAGGGCGGTCGCTGGCGATGAGATTTAGGGGTTATGGCTTTTAGTATTTAAGAGGAGTTATGTGCAACTGTCGCTCTACTTTATATTTCGCGGGTCTCTCGGACTTCGAGTCTACGAGGGCATCGGATGGTTCTTTACAAACTAAGGGTCAGGAGGACGAAGGGGGAATATTTGAGCAGATAGATGCTGTTGTCCTTTCATCAGGTAAATGTCTTTTAGTCGCCTTTTACGACAGGCACCCACAGGATGATATGGGGTGGTCTATTCTAAGCCGGAAGCCACACGGCAAAAACTTCTAAAACTTGCTATTAATAAAATTGTATACTTAACCCAAGTCATTTTTTGGTATGCTACCATTGAATCTCGACTAAATACTGATCCACCCACAAAACTACAAAAAACTTGAAAAATAATTCAATTTAAGCGTTACCCATTTAGTTAATTTACGCCTACTTTTAACTTGGTGTGAATGCGCTTTCAATAATGGGAGTGTGGTAGTTATGTCATTAGGTATTTTCTGATTGGTCAGAAATTCCCTTTGATGGTGCCGCGGAAATAACGGAAGTTTTTAGGGATGTTTTTGAAGGTTCAAACATTAGTCAACAGAACTGAACTATTATAGTTTCGTTAAGTTTGTGTGTCTTTGCCTCATAAGTAAGCTCAGTCGCTTAGGGAGCTATTCACTGCGTGAATAGCACGAATTCGAATCAGAAATGAAAAGATCCTCAGTAAAACGAAGGTTGTTGACACAGCTCAACAGATTAGCAAGATGATATGAGAATGGCCTGGGCACATAGCTCCAAGAACTGACGGCCGATGAGTCAGAAAGCTTTTCAAATGGAGACCACGAATGCACGACGACCTGTTAAAGGTAACAGGTAGTCAGTGGATGCAGGCTGCTAGCAATCGTTCCCGCTACCATACGTGGGCTCCTCTTGACAGACCATGGCGAGCCAATGCCTTTGAGGGATATTGTCATAATCACCAGGTGGCTGGCGTGATTGGTGATCACAGTAAGATAGTGATTATTCTTGAGCTGATAGATAATGCTAACCATCCATCAGTTCTATGTCCCTTACCACACCCACGGGAAGACATTTCCCTTGCGCTATGACATGTCCTTCTTCAAACAAGGTTTAAAGGGAGCACTCTTATCACGGTAAGCAGCGGCTTGTGCAATGACAGTCTGCTTCCCTGGCATTGCTTGAGTCCATGAGCAGCGGTTAACACTTACCATCAGGAATGGCGCTTGCTCGGTTGCTAATGAAGGAAAAAAAAAAGACAGTGTGGTCTATCCTGAGCTAATCCAACCACATTTACCGTGAATATTTTTCTGGAATCGCTCATTTGCTTCCCATTAACATTTAAAGTTATACCGTAGGGTGTCCATTAGCTTCGTAATAAGGCTTACAATTCGCCGTAAGCTGTGATAAAAGCCTTTCCGATCGCCTTTTATACATAATTCAGTTCACACACTTTGTGCTCGTGATGTTGTTAGTGTACACACGGCTTTAGAGCTCGGCCGGCTAATTGTGAAAGTAATTGATTAGCATCGATAATGTAAATGGATATAAACGAACGATTCTATTAAGGCTAGGACGTGGGCCTTTGTGGCATCATCACTATCTGCCCGTATAACGTACACTTCTGATTCAGCAGTGGTGCTGAACATGGGCCTCCACCTGAGGGAGAGCTTGGGCATAGTGACTACACTTGGAAGGCGGGTTGGTGACCGCAGTATTATGTTTTAACTCACGAGGAAATGCTGCTGCCCGTTCCCTGGTATACAATTGTTATAAATTATGTTATGTATAACAATTGGGAGCAACGGCTTAACGTGCTTTGCGAGGCACGGAGGGTAGTCCCTCAACCAATCAGACCCGGAAACAAACATCAGATTTAACGCGAAGATTTTTTGTCCGGTGTGGGGATCGCACCCACTACCTCCGAGACTTAAAGCGAGATTTATACTGGCTACGCCACAGAGGTATTTTCTGGAGTTCGTGTAGAATTGGTTAGTTATCTTACTCTCCTGAAAAATTACAATTTCTGACATAAGTAGTTTTAAACCTGAAGCGACGATATACCATGAGCCTCAGATTTAAAAAAAGATGGGTTGGCCAACCAAAACTCCCGTGTGTATAAACGTACTAGGATAGTATAATTACCGAGTGCTCTTTGATATTGTTATTCATTTTCTAGCGTCAAACACAAAAGGCTACCTCCCACTTCTGATGAAGCTCATCCCACTTCTGTAGCGACTCATCTCAAGTTACTTCAATAGTAAAACTGTTCATTATTATAAGAGCAAATTGTATAATCATTCTGAAAGTAACTTATTACGTTTATTTTCACCTTAAAGTACTTTATTTTTGAGGTTTATAGCAGGGCTCGGAAACGTTATTTAAAATAACGTTTTTAAAACGTTTCCAACCGTTACTTGCACAACATTGTGTTCGAACGAAAACGAAAAGAGAACGTTATCGAAAACCGGTTTCTTCCGCACCGCCTCGCGCAAGCCGTACGGCGTGCGCCGTGAGCGGCGTACGCGCTAGGTTGACGTGTTTATTTAAGCTTGTTTGATTTGATTCTATCATTCATCCCGATGCGCTTGTTTACTGAGGACGCCGGACGCTTAGGCCAAGTTCGTTTACTTTCCTTCATATTAAAGATATATATTGTTAATACTTTAGTACCTTGGTTGTGTTTGTGCGTATTTAACAATGAAATAAAACAGTAAAAATACTGTGTCTGTACATTGAATATATTAAAAAAAAAAATTGAGGGGGTTTAGAAACAGTAATAGAGCACGAATCCAAAAAAAATAATCTGTCTGTTTGTCTGTTTGTTTGTACACGCTAATCTTCGGAACTACTGAACGGATTTGAAAGTTTTTTTGTTGTTGTATAGGTATTAAGTCTGGGCAACATATAGGCTATAATTTATCTTGGTCGCTTGAACACCTGATGCAGAACCGTAACAGATCAGCTAAACTATAAGAGATACAAAAATGGTACCATAGCAAAAATTGTTCCATGTGATGAGCATTTTCTGCTGAGAGAATAAATTTGAAGATCTGGAATACCCAATGTTGAACTCCAAGAGCCCAGCTATACTATTACATATATAAGAATGACGTCTTAGCAAGAGTTGTTCAGCCTGATGAGCACTCTCTGTTGACGCATAAAAATTGAAGATCTGGAACACCTGCTGTGGAATTCCAAGCGCCCAGCTACACTATAACATATATAGGAATGACGTCTTAGCAAGAGTTGTTCAGTCTGATGAGCACTCTCTGTAGACGTATAAAAATTGAAGATCTGGAACACCTGTTGAAGAATTCCAAGCGCCCAGCTACACCATAACACATATAGGAATGACGTCTTAGCAAAAGTTGTTTGGTCTGATGGGCATTTCCTGTTGACTTATAAAAATCGAAGATCAGAAACATGATTTCCACATCAGGAAATCAAACCTATCACTAATTTCACTGTATAATTATAAAATAACACAAGCTGGGAGTACCTCGACGCGGTGAAGGCGGTAACAGTTTAGGACTGATTTTCGATGAATCATTGAAAATTTGACTCTTCTGGCCAAAACTCCCATTTATTTTTTTATTTTGTCGAATAAATATGCCTTCGGGCTTATGTTATTTGAGTGTTTAATTTCCTTTTCCATTTATCTTCGTGACACGGTAGCCTACCCGGCAACGTAGGGGAGCAGTCACTTAGATTTTAATTGATCAGGTATCTTCAGAATAAAACTTTAACCATGCTTAGAAATAGGTCAAATTTTTCCCAATGTTCCAAAGGAACTAAACGATTGAGGATCATAAGATCCCAAGAATCTACCGAAGAGCGTCAGGAGAGACTTGATGCTGTTCGAAAACATCAGGCTGCAACTCGCTCCATGGAAACCTCTTCGGATCGCAAAGCACGTCTGCGTTCTCAGCGTATTTACGTATCTATATCCAGGTCTCTAGAGACCAGTGAAGAATATAATGGGCGACTGACTGCTGATCGTGAACATCATACATTGTCTCGCGAGTTGCAGACGTTCACGGATAGAGAATTGCGCTTGAGTTCTCAGCGTATCGACGAATCTGCTTCTAGGTCTCTAGAGACAAGTGCGGAACGTGATGCGCGACTGTCCGCTGATCGTGAACGTCACGCATAGTCTCGCGAGGCGGAGACGTTCACGGATAGAGAATTGCGCTTGAGTTCTCATCGTATTTACGCATCTGCTTCTAGGTCCTCGCGAGTCGGAGACGTTGACTGATAGAGAATAGCGCTTGAGTTCTCAGCGTATCTACGCATCTGCTTCTAGGTCTCTAGAGGCAAGTGCGGAACGTGATGCGCAACTGTCCGCTGATCGTGAACGTTACGCATTGTCTCGCGAGTCGGAGACGTTCGCTGATAGAGAATTGCGCTTGAGATCTCAGTGTATCTACGCATCTGCTTCTAGGTCTCTAGAGACAAGTGCGGAACGTGATGCGCGACTGGCCGCTAATCGTGAACGTCACGCATTGTCTCGCGAGTCAGAGACGTTCTCGGATAGAGAATTGCGCTTGAGTTCTTAGCGTATCTACGTCCCTACCTATGGAAAGGGTACATACATTCTATGTATGTACCCTTTCCGTTACACCTTGTATAATATTAAAACGCTAAGCGAGATCTTAATACTGCGGGCACGGAGAAGAGTGAGATTTGGCATAACTAAAGCGATTAACTGTAACCCGCCCAGCCAAGTTATCAAGTCCTATCTATACTTATACCTAATATTATAAAGCTGCAGAGTTTGTTTGTTTGAACGCGCCAATCTCAGGAACTACAGTTACTGGTCCGATTTCAAAAATTGCGATTTTGTAACCCAAGGTGTAAAATCGAAAACCTATTTGTGCGTGCGCTGCATAACTATTGACAATAGAACAAAATTATGTACTACGGGTTTGTAGGTCTTATTAAGATCTAAAAAAAAAGTCTGGAAGAGCATATATCTAACTATCATAGTTTAATCACAATTACCGCTTTTATGTTCATAAAAAAAATTAAATCGTCTGAAGAAAGAAATTACGTTCAATGTGTATTGTTACATTAATTTTTATCCAAATTAAGCATTATGTTATCAAGGTTATTTATGTAGAAGTAAAATACTCTTTGTTTTATTTCAATCGGACATTTCGTTGAGAAATTATCACGAGTATAAAAACGCAAAGAATTGGTACCTAATAATGAGGAATATGGCACGACAGACGGACAGACTGATTAAAAATTCCGTAAGATCAAATAATTTTAACAATGTTTTTAGCTACTTAAGTGATACTTTTGTTTGATAAAGTCTTATACAGTGTTATTTTGACAAGTACAAGTGTATGTAAAGTGCTGAATAAATTTCATTATTATGAGTTATTTGCCAAAGAGTTTTATCAACATAATAATATCAATCTTTATCGAAATAAATGTGTTGTTGATTAAAAGAGTATTTCATTGTGAAATTAATTATGAAGTTTCCATGGGAACGGGAGTTACGCGGGTGAAAACGCGGGCGGGAAGCTAGTCATTAATAATATTTATACGGTTCTTTAACTTTTTTGGTGACGTAAAATATTTTTACGTCTTCAAACAAAACGCCAAGTTTGCTTTCTAATATTGCATTTAACGCTTTGGTGTTATTATTACAACTAAAATAAACATGACGTAAGTATTTAAATCAATTAACAGAATATACGAAATTTAGAGCGTATTTTGTAAAGATTTAAAAATATTCGACTATTTAGAAAAACATTGACAAGTAAGTCCTTCCTGAATTATCCATAGTTCTCTCTCTTACTCGATTATTATTGAACTTTATTTACCTATGTAAACAGCTAAGTATATTACACATAAACAATAGCAAACGGAGACACTCGACCACGAGCGTGGCAGTTAAATATGTAATAACCTACTAACTAAATGAGAATAAGAAATGAATGATATAAAACGGTTTTAAACGTTAAAAAAACCAAGAACGATATAATTTTGATCTTCTTCAAAAACGTTATTTTTAACGTTCCGTTCGAACGTAATCGAAACATTTCGTTCTTTAGGTATTTTAAGTGAGAACCGTTCCGAAAAAGATTTCGTTTTCCGAGCCCTGGACTTTATAGAGTTTAAATGGCGCATGCTGAACATAGGGACCTCCTTGTCCGGCGTGAGGATTGAACTTACGACCTCCGAGACTTATACCGTTACGCCACAGACGTTTTCTCTTTTATCTACATTTATAGTTATATCACTCTACTAAAAAAAAATACAATTTCTGACATACGTGGTTTTAGAGCTGAAGCGACGATATGCACCATGGGCTCAGGTTTAAGTAAAGATGCGTTGGCAAACCAAAACTCCTGTGATTAAACCCACTAGGATAGTATAATTACACTGGTCAACAACATTTTACTTTTACTTATGCAACAGAAATATTATTTAGATTTTTTTGTAATTCAGTATGAGTTAAAAACTCAACAATAATTAGAATTTATATAACCTGCGCCAATAAAGAAACGAATCTAAAATGGCAGCGGTGATCATGCGCTCTCACTCTAAACTGTTGATGTCTTAGTCACACACGGCGCGTACTGCATGCAAAAAAAATATCCGTAAAGAAAGCTAACGGAAACTCACGACTTAATTGCGAGTGATTAAGGTTAAAAATGTTAAAGAAAAGTAAGCAAATAAACAGATCTATTTTTTATGAAAGATTATATATTTTTTTGTATACGTACACATTTCAACACATAAAACTAACAATTGTATTTTACCTACATATACAATAAACAAACTTTCTTTCTATCTTTATTTTTATTTGCTGATCCTACCATCTGTCAGTGACATTCATGGACGCCATTTTAGATTCGTTTCTTTATTGGCGCGGCTTATATATCACATCACATTTTTGAGATATTTGCTTGTAAACATATATCAAAATGCTGATTTGGCTATTTTTGAAACTTTATTTGGAATAGTTAAATATTTTTATTATTATATTTTATATATAAAATTGATTTTTTAAACCAATTTATTTAAAGTTTCTATGATTTTCTAATGCAAAGATATTAAGTATTATATATTACTATAATAGAGTTATTTTGTATAGAGTCTTTCTCTTTGACACAAAAATGTGATTTGTTCCTCGAACGGCCCTCTGAGTATTGTCCCACCAAAAAAATTCCCCGATTGTCCCGGTCTGTATGCCTTGATTGTCCCTAAATTTATATTTCTATTAATTTTGCCTAGTTTGTCCCGATCGCTATTCCTGCTACGGCCTAGTCGTCATAAGTATAAATTATTTTATATTTTTAGTACATTTTAGTACAGTCTTGTAAATTGTTATGAAAACTTAAGTTAAATAATATATTATATCTTGTTAATGAAGAAGAGTCTACATATGACACTTTATTCGCTCTAACCGCGTATTCCTGATTTGAATCCGATTTCGTTTGGAACGGATTATGAAAAGGCAGCAATGAATGCCATCCGGAATATCTTTCCAGACGTAATATGCAGAGGATGCTACTTCAATTTTACGCAAACTATTTGGAAGAGAGCAAAATCGTTAAAATTAATAAAAAAAGAATCATCAAAAAGCATATCGCTCTATGATTAACATTGGCCTTGCTCCCATCTATAATCAAAAGTCCAAAAAATGAGAAAATTGAGTAATTTAATGACTATTTTATTTCGTCGTGGCTGGACAACGATTATGTCAAAGGAAAATAGGATGTTTTTGAAGACATATATTTAAAAATAAATAACCCTTATAAAATATCCTTTTGATGAATGCGGACAATCCGCATAAGTTGTTCATGCATCATATAGTTCATATTATTTTTCTTAGAATTGATTAGATTAAAGTAATTTAATGTTTGTAATTAGCATAGATGTTTCCTGAACTGTGACTATGGTAAGTTAAATGATAGTAGTGCAATTTTAAGTACTCATATTTTAAAACTAGACAATAATTATTTTTTATAAAGGTAAAACTTCATCATCATCATCAGCCCGTATAACGTCCACTGCTGAACATGGGCCTCCTCCCGAGGGAGGGTCTTTGCCACGCTTGGCAGGTGGATTGGTGACCGCAGTGTTATGTTGTAATACACAGGGGAAACGCTGCTGCCTGATTCCTGGTTCGTGTGTTATAGATGATGTTATAACAATTGTGACCAATGGCTTAACGTGCTTTTCGAGGCACGGAGGGTAGTCCCTCAACCAACCAGACTTGGAAAGAAATCTTAGAATTTACACAAAGATTTCTTGTCTGGTGTGGGGATCGAACCCACGACTTCCGAGAGTTAAAGCGAGCCAATTACCGCTACGCTACGGAGGTAATACTTACATTTTATTTTTATGGTAAATTTACAAAACGACTAAAAATACCCACAAAAATATATAGTTGAACCCGTCGTACACCTATACACATAAAAATAAATAGAGTTGAACTGAGAACCTTTTTAGATAAATAAATAAATAACTACAAAATTTTGAACACTATTATTGTTGACTGCACATAAACGTGAGTAGTTGATCGGGACGTTCGGGGAATGAAATTAACCAGAGGGACGTAGGAAGAATTTTTTGGAATGTGGGACAATATATCGGGACAATCGAGGAATAAACCAAAAATGTTAATACCTATTTTCACATAGAAACGGTACAGCAACAAAATTATAAATGTTAATTGGAATTCAGAATAGTCACTTGCCAAAACCGTCGAAATACAAATTTACTAGTAGTACTAGATTTATTCATTTATGTACCTAAATTAAAAAAAGGCTTATACGCCATTTTTGTAATGTTTATTTGCAAATTTCTCCAAAATTAGACCTGATAGAATATTTTTAATGATCAAATAATATTCTCCATTATTTTACAAGTCAGGTAAATGTATTTATTTTTCTGTGGCACGTTCTTTGTCGACCAGTGTTATTTAGTGCTCTTTGATATTGTTATTCATTTTCTAACGTCAAACACTCACATACACCTAAATACACACACACAAGCACACAAACAATTTATCGTTTTTTATTTTTTCTTCCTTTGTTACTATTTATTTTACTTTTTTCCTGTATGTAATTTGCCTAGTTGTATATATATATAATGTAAGGGAAAGAGCGGAGCCTTCAACTACAGCCATTTCTATGCCTAAATGGAGACTCCTCGACATCTAATTTAAGCCAAAATGATATGCAATAAAGTTATTTTATTTTTTAATTTATTTTATTTAACACTAAAGACTACTTCCCACTTCTGATGAAGCTCATCCCACGTTAAAACCATAGTAAAACTGCTTATTATACTAAAAGTATATTTTTTAATCATCCTAAAAGTAAATTGTTACGTTTATTTTCACTTTCAAGTACTGAGGGATTAGACAAGATGCAACTATAGCGGCACAGCGGAGCGATCGAACAAAAAATCGCTCACGCAAATGTATGGGTACTGAAGTTAGAATATATAATACTAGCTTCCCGCACGCGGTTTCTCCGGCGCAACTCCCGTTCCTGTGGGAAGTTTATAATTAAATATAGCCTATGTCATTCAGGGCTAATGAAGCTTTCCAATGGTACAAGAATTTTTGAAATCGGCACATTAGTTTTTGAGTTTATTCATTACAAATATATATGTTACGGCTAATAGCCGAAGTGCGGCTACACCTAGTTTTAGCCGACTACAACTAGGTGCAGTCGGCCACATGCGTTTATAAGTCCCTGTTCGACTACATTGGTTTAGGTTCAGGTAATTTTTTTTTTTTAACCACCCCAACACCTTTTTGTCCCTTGCATAGGTATTGTTTAATTTAGAGTTAACTTAGCGGAACTTATAGGAACTTATTAAGGTTGACCTAAGCTTAACCGCAAGTTGTCGGCTGCACCTAGTTGTAGCCGGCTAAAACTAGGTGTAGCCGCACTTCGGCTATTAGCCGTAACATATACACAAAGATACAAAAATACAAAACTTAGCGGGCGCGGGAAAATATGACGGGCATTCAATGGTTGGGTCTCCTTTGAAACAAGCGATTTGATCGTTCGGACTTTCAACATTGTAGATAGCATAGCTATTACATGGACCTCCTTCATGGACCCGTGAACATAAAACATATATAAATTATTAATAGGCATGAAGAATAAGTTATATATTATTATATTGATCTTATTAGCGGTATATAATTTTAGTATAGAGTACCTACTTGAGTTGCAATATTCATAGGCTACGTTAATCGCTAAATATCAAGCGGTCATTTTGCTATTTTGCTGACATTACGCTATAATAAAATGAAACCAACTTACATCAAATCGTACTCTGATCAAACAATCGAAACAGTCTACTCCGGTACTCTTTAACTAAAGATTCATCATCATCATCATCAGCCCGTATAACGTTCACTGCTGAACATGGGCCTTCTCCCGGGGGAGGGTATTTGCTATAGTCACTGCGTTTGGCAGGCGGGTTGGTGACCGCACAATTATGTTGTACCACCTTTTGATGTCGAGTTAAGGCGAAAACACATTATTAAAACGCCACGCCACGCAACGTGTCAACACCTGTAAATCAGTACGCGCGTGGCGTCGTGTCGGGTGTTCATAGTGTGTTTCTGGTCTAAAGAAAACAAAACATTTGATTCGACTAAACACGCGTAGCGTGTCGTCGGATGGCGTAGCGTTTTAATAATATGTTTCCGCCTTTACACCGCCAACAACACCTCTCCCCGGCTGGTCGCCTCTTCTGATAACTCCCGCACCCTAGCGATCGTGTCCACGGTCGACCGACCCTGGCGAAACCCGTACTGGTAAGCAAGGAAATCTTAAAATGTACACAAAGATTTCCTGTCCGGCGTGGCGATCGAACCCACGACCTCCGAGATTTAAAGCAAGCCAAATACCACTACGCTACGGAGGTTGTCTACTATATAGATTGAGTTAAAAAATATATAATGTACGACTCAAATAACTTAGTATTCCCAAAACATTTATAACAACTACTTTAAACGAATGTAAGTAGAAAAGGACAGCACTATCGATATCGAATATTTATTTTTATTATCCTCGTACACTGGCGGACAAATTAAGCAATAACGTTTTAATGACGCCGAATATTTTCGACAATGAAAACTTTCCGCCTGAACACTTTTGGCCTTTGCTTGTTTTCGTCGATTCGTATAAATTTATGATTGGTATATTTAAATGAAGGCGTCTGAATGTTTTATAAAGAGGTGTTGTTTTTTGGGTTATTTTTTCGAGCGTTTCTGTTTCATGGACTATGAAATGAACTGTTGAGTTTAAGCTACAGTGAATGTAATAATAATAATATTTACCTATTTCAAAAAGGATTGAGTTACGTTGGCACCTGTACTAGTGAATTCACTGTATCACAGGTGTCAGCGCCTTCCATTAATAGAAAGTATTCATGGTTAGACTAATACAAATACAATTTTGTAACCATTATTTAAACACAAATTTTAATGAAATTAGATTAAAAAGCACTTGTATAGGTAGGTATGTGTGTGTGTATTTGTGCGTGTGTTTATGTGTGGGCATGTATAGGTATATAGTAGATGTATGTATGCAGATATGTGGGGGTTGTTATGTGTAGGTTTGTATCTGTAGGTTTATTTTAATTATAATGAATGAGATATCTACGGTCTTTTGTCAAAAGGATTATTTTCGTACTCGTTGTTATCGTTTTATATTCCACAAATAAAACGATAACAACGAGTACTTATATTTAATACTAGCGACCCGCCCCGGCTTCGCACGGGTACAATACTGATACTTATACTACGGAATGTCTTTAAACCTTTAACAAACGGGCGAAATTTGGTCAAAACAAACAGAAACAAATTAATATGGGTACCTACTAAAACTCAGTGAAATAAGTAGGTGGGTATACTTTTATCGTATGAAATACCTACCTATACTCTTCAGGACTAACAATACAACAAACACTAAATAAAACAAACCAAAAATTTGCCTTATAATTCTTAAGGATCGAGCGCGCATAATCGCATTCGGCCTACCTCACTCGCTGCGCTGCGAAAACACTCGCTGTTATTTTGCGATAACTTCTAAGTTATTCATTTAAAGTATATTGTGTAGGGGTAAAATAATCTGCATGAAATGCTTAAGAATATTAACATTTAAAATGATTAGGATAAATACTGAATCCGTCTGATTAGCTTTACAATTACCGCATTAGAAATGATCATTTTTCTAAAAGATAAAATGGATATAGCAAGTTAACCTTGAAAGATAGACATATGCTATGCAGACTTTTTTGTAGATCTAAAAGGGAAGAATATTTCCGCCATACATAGTTTTGTTATATCTCATAGGGTTTAGGCAGCGTTTTCGATGAAAGCTCCCAAATGGCTTAATTTTTTACGATACCTCTGACAAATCTAATATATAAAATTCTCGTGTCACAGTTTTCGTTGCCATACTCCTCCGAAACGGCTTAACCGATTTTGATGAAATTTTTTGTGCTTATCCGGTATCTATGAGAATCGGCCAACATCTATTTTTCATCCCCCTAAATGTTAGGGGTAGTCCACCCCTAAATTTTTATTTTTATTTTTCAGACAAAGTTAGGGGTAGATTAGAGGTAGGGGTAGGGTAGAGGTAGGGTAGGGGTAGTGAAGGGTAGGGGTAGTGTAGTGTAGGGGTAGTGTAGGGTAGGGGTAGTGTAGGGTAGGGGTAGTGTAGGGTAGGGGTAGTGTAGGATAGGGGTAGTGTAGGGTAGGGGTAGTGTAGGGTAGGGGTAGTGTAGGGTAGGGGTAGTGTAGCGTAGGGGTAGTGTAGGGTAGGGGTAGTGTAGGGTAGGGGTAGTGTAAGGTAGGGGTAGTGTAGGGTATGTATCGATTGAGGCAGTACGAAGTCTGCCGGGTCAGCTAGTATCAATATATATTAGTCAAATGCACACATAAACTAAACAAATCATATACGTAAACCTTCCGGAAGAATCGTTCTATAGATTGGTAACAAACGCATGAAAATCCATGTAGGAGTTTTTGAGTTTATCGCGAACAGACTGACAGCCAGACAGACGCGGCCGGGGAATTTGTTTTATAATATGTAGTGATGTAGTGATAGCGGTCGCCCGCGGCTCCGTGCGGATGTCGGTTACCGCTGCAAAAAGCCTACCCAGGAAAGACACGGTCAGCAAAATTATTCCCAGGTCAATTCACAGACACCGACACACACATCGACGACGCAGTCATTATCTGCAGGCTGCTCAGATTGTCTTTCTGTGGATGTTAAAGTTGTTAATGATGAAAATATTTAAATGTAATTAATACTAAGTTTTCACTTCTGCCGTCAGTCCCGGAGTGCAACCCGTTGTTTTAGGATAGATAACTAAAGCGATTATTGTATAGCTTCTCTATAAACAACATTTGACGTTAAATTATTTTCAGGTAACAAAATATACTGATGGTCGGGAGCCCCGACCCGTGATATGGCAACGTAAAGTTACCCATGCGTAAAATATTCTTTGCGTAAATCAATTCCTACTAATTTGAATGTTTGGCCCTGGGATTTGTTTATCGTTAGTGCGAAATAAATTTTACTGTTAATTGGAGCCTTTTGAAGGGTATAGGCAAATCAGTAGGGATCATGGGTATTATTGGTATATGAGCTAATTCACCAGCTGCAGGGCCGGTGATAATCTTCGCTACTATTAAATTATCTTCTAGCTTCTTTATAAGAAGTCTCGTGCCATGTTAAATTTCTGAGAAGCATTATCGGCGTGCCATGTCAACTTTTAACGACAGTTCATGAGGTAGCCTAGGCCGTAGGTAGCCCAGCGGGGTTCAGAGAATTTAAAAATTCCTGGGGGTAGTGCACTGCGTCCTCGATGTTAGTGACGGTGTCCATGGATTTATCAGAAATCGTAATATTTTAATTTCGCCATATCTTTAAAACCAAACGTCCAATTTTAATCATTCCAGGACCAAATATTATCTACATAAACTGTTCTTAGTGATGAACTAATTTATTTTGATAAGGATTAATAGCATGAGTAAAATAAACGCGTTTAAATGTAGTCCAAAAAAAATTCAAGATGTCTAAATAAGAAAATGGTTGTTGTGCCTCACTCGACATAGATAGGTATAGTGTGTCGCGGACTTTTTTGCAGATATTTATAAGATCTAAAATTAATTAGAACATTTTATGGTTCTATCTTTTATAGTTTAGGCAGCGTGCGCAAAATAAGTAACTTTTCTGGTTGATTTTTTACACCTTGTGTCCGAAAACCCCAAATATCTTACGGAACCCTATTTTTTTCCAAAATAAAATTTAGCCTATGTTACTCGTGGATAATGTAGCTTTCGAATGGTGAAAGAATTTTTGAAATCGGTCCAGTACTTTTTGAGCCTATTCATTACAACCAAACAAACAAAGAAAGTTTTCCTCTTTATAATATTAGTATAGATCAATTGAGTTATTGTGTCATATAAGTATACCTATAAAGCTGAAGAATGTGTTTGTTGGAACGCGCTTATCTCGGAAACTACTGGAACACGATTTGAAAATTTATTTCAGTGTTAGGTAGCCCGTTTATCGTGGAAGGCTTAATTTTACTATGAAGTTCCCACGGGAACGGGAGCTAGGCGGGAAAACGCGAAAGGCTAGTACATATATAGGTATTGCTAGAAGTAACTAATTTAAACTAAAACTAACTTATAAACTACTAAGTATTGTAAATATAGATTTATAGCATAGGCTGCGTTGCAACGATTCCAGAATGCTGGCAGCATTGCATAGTTGAACGGCAATGCTGCTGTGAAAAGTAATTACTACACTCGAGCAACGTGCCGTATTCAAAAGGAAATATTCTAAAAATGATTTTGCCATTAGAAAGCTACATTATCCAGGAGTAACATAGGCTTTATTTATAAAGTTGCCACGGGAACCGCGGGCGGAAACTTAGTGTATAGATAATGGTCGTGCGTGAAACCGACTCGCACTTGGCCGTTATTTTATCTATAAAGCTGAAGAGTTTGTTTGTTCGCTTGAGCGTGCTAATCTCAGAAACTACTGGACCGATTTGGAAAAAATATTTCGGTGTTAGAAAGCCCATTTATCGAGGAAGGCTAGGCTATATTTTATTATAAAGTGTCCACGGTTTTACCCGCGTAGCTCCAGTTAAGATACGCGGATGAAACCGCGCGCGGGAAGCTAGCTAATCCTACTAATATTATAAACGCGAAAGTTTGTAAGTATGGATGGATGTATGTTTGTTACTCTTTCTTTCACGCCAAAACTACTGTACGGAATTGGCTGAAATTTTGCATCGGGATAGGTTATACGCTGGATTAACATATAGGTTACAAAACATCGCAGTTCGCAGCTAATCAAATATAATAACGAAATAATCAGATAACAAACAAATAATATTATTTGCATCACAATTCTAATAGTAAATTAAACAACTGTTATCTCCGTAATTAAAGCCATTTGCTACAAAATGTGAAAACCCAAACAAAATCATTGACTCCCCTATCTACCAAAATTTACGTTTATTGTCTTATCTATGGTCCCAAATAATTTCAAACTCATTTTATCAGTATGTACCGAAGTCGTTAATGTGGGGAGCTGGTTATAAAACCATTTATAAAAGGCTACATCAGACCTTTTATTAGTATAGTTCGATCCTAAGGTTTCATCTGCGACAAACAACGTACAACCGCCGCGCCGCCCTTCTCGCCTTTTTGCCCGGTGAAGTAGCAATGGTATGTCATCACCATCATCATCATCAGCTCGTATAACGTCCACTGCTGAACATGGGCCTCCTCTCGAGGGAGGATTTTTGCCATAGTCACCACGATTGGCAGGCGGGTTGGTGACCGCAGTATTATGTCGTACACAGGGAAACGCTGCTGCCCGTTCCTTGTTATACAATTGCTATAGATAATGTTATAACACGGGACCAACGGCTTAATGTTTTTTCCGAGGCACGGAGAGTGGTCCCTCAACCAACCAGACCCACATTACACAAAGATTTCTTATCGGGTGCGGGGATCGCACCCACGATCTCCGAGATTTAAAGCGAGCCAAATAACGCTACGGAGATTGTCAATAGTAGGTGGCAACTAAATTCAGGACGATAATAACGATCATTTAGAAAAGCTTAGTAGAAGATTATTTTGCCCCGGGCTTTGATGGTATATTGAATCTCATTCGTGACTTATATCCTATGTTTTTTTATTATCTCTTGTTGAAAAAATCATAAGGATGAATGTACTATATATATATTTCAGAAGCATTTGGTCGTAAGTGCCAGTTTACGATAAAGGCACATACGACGAATGCTCCTGACGTATAATGGCACATTCGACCTTAAGCTTCTGAGCTTTAAATATGTGTTCCCGCGTCTCGCTAATTGTTAAAACACTACTACCTATGTATCTCTCTCGATATCTCTCCGCAATTAATAATTCCCACCACCACTGGGTCGTGGTCCTAACTCCCTAATGGGGCCCCCAGGTGTGTGTCACTTTATTGTATGTTTTTACCAAACTTCTATATTGATCCACTCAAACCTATAATAATTAATGTGCACTTAAACTTATTATGAGTAAAGGATAATGACAAGCTGACGGACGGACGGACTACTTTGTCTGTAATATCCTACAATTTGTTACCTGTTAATTAATTATCTTGTTTAATTCATAGAATAAAAATAATTGTGTAACATTGTGATTCTGACAAGTACAAGTGTATGTAAATACCTAAGTGCTGAATAAATTCATTATTTCATTGTTTCGCATCTGATGGTGGAGTCTTTTTTTTTGTCCCGGGGGAAATGCATTTTCGCTTTCCCACCGCCGCTGCAGCGTCTTCGCGCGCTGGTGGTAGGATATGTGGGACTCGCCCTCTCTATAGCGTGGTATGCTAAACTCATACCACGAGGAGAGGACCCTACACCAATAAAACCTCCCGGACACTCCTTCGATCCGCCGTTGGCGGGGGCCGGGTACGTACGGTCTGCTTTTCCAATCTTCCGCTTCCACTTTGCCTTAGGGACATGCCGGGCATAGCTCTTTCCATAGCGCGCTGAGCGACTTTTTTACACGTTTATTGAAAGCTTTTATTATATAAGCCTCTGAGTAATAAAGAATATTATAAATGTGAAAATTTTAATATATGGGTGTTCGTTACTTAATTACGCTCAAAAGATTGAACGGATGTAGATAAAATTTGGCAGAGATAGAGTAAAGGCTGGTTTATCTATAGGTTTGTTTATTGGGGTTCCGTACCAGAAGGGTAAAAACGGGACCCTATTACTAAGACTTCGCTGTCTGTCTGTCACCAGGCTGTATCTCAAGAAACGCGATAGCTAGACAGTTGAAATATTCACCGATGATGTATTTCAATTGCCGGTATAACAACAAATACTAAAAATAAAATAAAAAAAATATACAACAAACTATTTTTTTTGGTTTTTTTGTTGACGCTTGAAAATGGTTCGATACCCTTCGTGCGCGAGTCCGACTCGCACTTGACTAGTTTTTATCTATAGTTTGTTTATTTGAACATATTATTATATGCTTTCGGTATTAGATAGCCCATTTGGTTTTAGAATTAATTATGAATTTGCAACGGGTGTTAAAGTTATGCGAGTGAAACCGCGCTCGGAAAGTTAGTTCATGATAATGGCGCTATAAATAAGTTGGGCCGCCAGTGTAAAAGTTTTATGACCTCAGGCTAAACATCTAGATAAGTCGCTCGATGACGTGAGCGTAATCGATTACCCGCTACTTGATACCTGTTAACGATATTTAGTATCGATAATAAAGTTGTAGGTACTTTGAAAGTTTCTTATGACAGGAGTAAGGGCAAAAATATATAAACATCAGTTATACTATATATTATTTGGCATTTTTGATCGTACCTCCTTCGTTTGACATTATATCTTAAAACTCTTGAGAATTGGAAACACTGTGAAAGCTTCTCCACATTAGAAGAACTGAACTAGGTATTTATTTAAAACTTTATGTCATTACTCGAGTTGCCAACTGAAAGCCAGTGCTAGATATTGCCTAGCCCAGGGGTCTCCAAACTACGGCCCGCGGGCCAAATCCAGCCCGCCAGTGTCATCAAACTGGCCCGCTACAGCCAATGTTTTATTGTTGTTACTATTGCTAGAAATACGACTATAGATAAGGACGGAAAAAAATAATCTGTTTTGGCCCATAAAGCATATATACCATAAAATTTGGAGACCCCTGGCCTAGCCTATGCTGGGGTGACTTTTTCGGCAGAACATGCAAGGCTTCTGTTGTGTTATGTGGGTTGTGCTGAATTAAATGTATGTACTTACTACTTCTTTCATAAGTAAAAAAAAAACGTACAAAGGCGGACTTAATGCCAACGGCAATTTCTGCGCTATATTATGTTTTGTAATTATATTACGTTTTTTCTAAACAATATTATTTGTTTTGTTTCAGGTATGCAACCTAACCAAATATTAAAAAATCTGGAACTGGATTGGACTACAAAAAACACGCAATTGATACATAGGTACTTTCGAATTACTTTGAAATGTCATATTCATTCAAAAATCTTTAACATCCTCATTCCCCAATCCGCAAGCTTGGTTAGCTTGGTTGTTAGTTGATTTGACGTTGATTAGTTTGAAATTTTGAAACCATTCAATATGGCTTAGCATTATCACTACATAGTATAAAACAAAGCCGCTTCCCGCTATCAGTCGGTCTCTATGTATGCTTAGATCTTTAAAACTACGCAACGGATTTTGATGTGTTTTTTTTATCTATGCTGGGTGAAGTAGCAAAAGCCTCGTGGCTATGTTTTTAAATTGATACTGTGATACAACAACATAAAACCCGTGCGACGCCGAGACGGGTCGCTAGTTTATTATAAGTTCAGCTTTATTGAATGGTTTAAAATCGTCATGCACTCGTGAAGTACCAAAAACCCTAGTAAACTATTACTTCCACCATAAAAAATATGGATCGTTTAATTCGTGGATAAGCTATAATATTCCCACGGGCGGCGTCAAGCAGGTAAAACTATTTGAAATGTTCCCAGAAAGTTGCATTTTTGATAGCACAATGATGAACTCACGTATCTTTTAAATTACATAAAATACCATGTAAGTAACTCATAATATAAGTGGCAACTCGAGACCATTATAAGTAGTAAGACCTCCGGTCCCATAGAACCACTGATTCCCAAAGTGTTAGTGGGCGTCATATAACTACAGTTCTCAGTGTCAGCATACAGCGACGAGATGTTTTAGTGTGTAGATAACTTCAGATTCTGTGATCCACATTGCTACTGCGTAGCAGTACACATAATTAACTTAAGAAAAAATGAAAATTTCCCAATAGTATTGTGTTTCTCAGAAAGGAACATTTGTTCCGCGAGACTATACACTATTTTAATATAAACTCTTGCAATACCAGAAGTGAAGTATCAGTCAAGAGTTGCAGACATAACCCTACCTGCCTCCCATATGAGCACTAGCGACCTTACTTACGGATAGGATAGGATCACTTTTTTTATCATCATCAGCCCGTATAACGTCCACCGCTGAACATAAGAGGGTATTTGCTATAGTCACCACGCTTGGCTGGCGGGCTGGTGACCGCAGTATTATGTTGTACCACAAAAGGAAACGCTGCTACCCGTTCCTTGATATACGATTATTATAGATGACGTTACAATAATCGGGACCAACGGCTTAACGTGCTTTTTCGAGGTACGGAGGGTAGTCCTAGTCCCTCAAATAACCAGACCCTGTTTTTTTTACTTTGCTTAAATTTATTTTTTGGATGTGATATTCTGTAACGCACGTAATTCCACAGTCGACTTCTGTCATTGTATCAATTTATTTCGACTAACTACCTAGGTTAGGGCTCTTGAGACATCCCAGGAAAGCCCGCAGCGCCAATTCGGCCGGATTGCCCAGCGTACGCGGCCCTAACCAACGGCGGATGGAGGAGTGTCCGGGGGGTTTTGGTGATGTAGGGTCCTCTCCTCGTGGTATGGCTAGCGTACCACGGTGTGACGAGCGAGTCCCACATACCACTTCGCCGGCACGGGAACGCTGCAGAGGCGGAGGGGATGCGTAAATGCATTTCCCCCCGGACAACAAAAAAAAGGGCTATTAAGACATAATGCTAAACTTTTCGTCGCGGAATAAAAAAGTTTGGTAACCACTGGTATAGAACATAAAATATTCTCAATTTTATGTCTGTACACAACACTTAACAGTATAATATAAAATTCTTAGTGTTTAGAATTCATAGTTTTTTTATTGATGTCGTTATTTCGTTATTTTATAGTATGCAGTTTATTTGAAGTGTAAAATGCAAAAGAAATGTGTGAAATATATTATAAGTGTAAACGTGAAATTGCTTTTCTAGTTTGGGGCTTTTAAATGCTTTGTTTATCAATAAATATTTCCTTGTGTGGTACAACATAATACTGCGGTCACCGACCCGCCTGCCAAGCGTGGTGAGTATGGCATATACCCTCCCTCAGGAGGAGGCCCATGTTCAGCAGTGGACGTTATACGGGCTGATAATGATGATGACATATTTAAGCGCTGTGTGATGCATAAGGGCATGGGGAGTTGGAATGGTACAGCCCTTCCAACTACCTAACTTCGGTTGAAAGTTGCAAAGAACTTCCCTAAAACGACGATAGACCGTCCTGAACAGATGCCCAAATCCCACAGTGAGCGCCCTCGTGATATAGTCGTCTGTATATGCAGTGAAATAGCATAGCCCTTAAGGGTAACTACATTTTATTATTTCCGTTCGAAAAAAAAAACAATTTAAGAGCCGTTATGGCTCTTTAGTATTTTAAGAAACATTAAATTTGTTGAATAGTTGATGTTACATCAAATCAAAACGTTAGAAATGTGTTCCTAATATTGCTATGAAACTAATGCCTGTTTCATTCCCACATCTAATCAAAACAAAAATATGTCGATTGCTCTCAAATCCTTAAGGGAATTTAACACAAAAAAACTAAGAAAAGTAATAAAAATAGCGCTAGAAACATATCCTACTCCAGAGACTAAAAAGTTGTCATAACTACACACAAAAACATCCAATAACGATATTAAATATATAAGTATACAGCAATAAATTTTGTCCAGACTTAGTCCAATTTTCAATTCGAAAACCGGAACCAATCTTCCAATAAACCAATTCGAAGTTGGTTCCAAACACGAAAACTCCATACATTCATAAAAACTTTCTTAAGTGGACAATTCTCGGGGTTTTCCACAAAGCTGGGCAAACTAGTGATACTTATACTGGGTACTAAACGAAATGTCCTTTCTGTGCCAAACCGTTTAATCTCTGGCCCAATGTGACAATTACAGGAGTTTTAATGCTGCTTAAATGCTATAAAATTGAGAATTTTCAGAATTTGTTGGACTGTATAAATAGATGGAATGTAGTGCTGTAAGTTAAACTTCCAAGTTTAAGGAGCAATCGGTTCCTAAATTCGATTCCTGTCCATTTTTTTGTGCAACTTCAATTATTTGTTAAGTTAAAAGATTTTGGTGATTTAGTTATAAAGATTACTAGTAGAGTTTTGCAGTCAACTAGTAGTCATGTTAACCCCTCCTGCTAAGTTAATATGCTTGTGTTACGAGTGGGTTCACATCGGTAGTTCAATGGGTGACCACATGATCGCAAGTACGACGCCCCTGACCATTAGGTTAGGACACTTTTCGTCAGCTTATCTTATACATATATTTAAGGTCAGTAATTCTCAAAGTGCACCCCCAGGGGTCCTCGAGAGACTCGACAGGTGTTTACGTTGGCGCAAAAAAATCTGGTTCCCAAGTTGTAAATGTGTGATATGATAGAAAGAGCAACATGTGGTCAGAGGATTTTTGAAAAAAAAAACACAAGTGTCTTCAGTAATCAAGCGACATTGACCTCGTTAAAGGATAGCATATATTTTGGAAGCACATTATACTTTCTAATCCAAAAGGGATTTAAAAAAAATTGGCTTTATTATGTAAGTATAGATATGGTGACTAATTCTACAGTCTGAATTTGAAGGACCATGTAAGGACTTCTCTTTGTTCTAATATACAATAGGTTTTATACACGGACCTGCTTGAAACTGTAACACTTAAGATTTAACTATCTATATGTTGTAGAATATAATATTACAGTTGAAACCGGTGTGTTTGTTCGTTGAAGGTATGTACAACAATGGAGAGGAGACTATTAGAGCAAAGTCAGATCCTACTAATATTATAAACGCGAAAGTTTGTAAGTATGGATGGATGGATGTTTGTTACTCTTTCACGCCAAAACTACTGAACGGAATGGGCTGAAATTTTGAACCGGGATAGGTTATACGCTGGATTAACATATAGGCTACAAAACATCACGCTCCGACCCGCTGGAGCAGAGTAACGCGGGAAAAACTGCGGGGCGCAGCTAGTAGGTTACTATCTTAAAGTGTCTATATGTTTTTACTTACTTATTTACTTGATCAGCCCTTTAACGTCCACTGCTGAACATGGGTCTCCTCTTTAACAGACCTTGGCAAGCTAAGGTCGTTGAGGGATATTACACTTATCACCACGCTTGACAGGCGGATTATAATCTAAATTAAAAAACCAAATAAGTATCTAGTGTTAATTCCGTTAAAAAAATGTGTCAAAATGCTGGGATGCCTTTATTGCACCGCCGCCCTCCCGCCCGCAAAAATTATGCACAACATGCAGGAAGGAAAAAAAAAGGTGCAAAAATACATTTACCAGCCGAAGACCCGTCGTGGGTATTCGGCTTTTAATTTAGATTAGTATGCATGGATATCCGCAAAGTAACGCCTGATTCCATTAAATAGGTTGTATTTGAGCTGATAGATGCTGCTGCCCATCCATTAGGTGTATGTCCTTTAGTTCCCTTCAACGGCATCCACAGGAAGATGCGATTGTCTATTCTAAGCTGGAATCCACACAGCAAACGGCGTTTTTTTAACATTACTAGCAGAGTTTTTAAACACAGCTAGAATTCTTGTTAACCCCTCGTGCTAAGGTAAAATGTGCTTGGGTTACGAGTGGGTTCACGTCGGTAGTGCAATGGGTGAGAATCGAACTGGCGACCACACGATCGCAAGTAGGACGCCCTAGCCAATTAGCTACGGCCGCTTTCACTACGATTTGTACATATTTTTTAACTCTGAAGTCCTAAACAATATTGCTTGAAAGGTTCCCTTTGAGTTTCTTCCAAGACTGTGTGTTATTTAAGATTGGCAGTTTGTCTTGGTCAGAACTGATAGCAGGAATCTTAACATCAGACTAAAGAATATGTTAAAAACTGTATAGAATAGAATAGAACACTCTTTATTGTACACATATAAGTAAACAGGACAAAGAAAATATAATAGACACAGTACAATGGGCGGTCTTATCGCATAAAGCAATTTCTTCCAGACAACCTTTGGATGGATAATGGAATTCATTAGGTAAATGACGTAGGTAGATTGTGTCCAATTAAGATTATTAATTTAATACCAATATTTTGGTATAAATATATAGGTAGGTACATTAGATTATGTTATTATACACAAAAAATACATAAATACAATAATATATATACTATAATATACTATGAACAACATACGATAGATATACCTACATAAATGATAAATATAATATATAAATGTAACAACGAAGGGACAATTTATAAACGCAAATAGTGTTCTTGAGTGAGTTTGGGCACTTCTTATTGTTACTGGCAGGGCATTCCATAGGCGGACTGCTTTGACACTAAATGATTTGTCCATAAAATTTGAGGAATGCAAGGGAATATGCAGCTTTAGGTCTTGTGACGATCTTAGAGATCGCGAATGTGTATCACAAAGGAATTCAAAACGGTTTTTAAGGTAGATAGGTGTAGAAGGATTAAATAGAATATTATATAATAAAGAAAGAATATGAGCATAACGGCGAAGGCGAATTGGCTTAGTACGAAATAATGTGACATAATCATATTTGCGAAGTCCAAATATAAATCTAATGCAAACGTTTTGGAGTCGCTCGAGTTTATTCAGTTGCTCTTTGGTCAGGTTAAGATAGCTGGCGTCGGCGTAGTCAAGAATTGGCAACAGCAGAGATTGAGCAAGGGCAACTTTAGTGGTAATGGGTAAAAAGTTATGTAGGCGTCTAAGAGAACCTACTGAAGCAAATATTTTTTGGCTCACAGATTTTAATTGTGGACCCCAGGATTTGGGCGTCAAAAATAACGCCCAAATTCTTAACCTTATCTTTGAACGGTATCGTAGATCCATTGAATTTGACTTGAGGAAGTTGGGGCCAATCAATTCTAGATACCATGCGCGAGCTTCCTATTATGATCGCCTGTGTCTTTGACGCGTTGATTTTAAGACCGAACTTACAACTCCACTCCCCTATTCGTGCCAAATCGTCGTGAATAGAGGTGATTTCCTCCGATAATTTATTTAAGGCTGAATGCTTGTAGATTTGTAGATCGTCTGCATAAAGATGGTAAGAAGAAGTAAGATTTTTAGAGATGGTATTTATAAAAATAGCGAATAGTAATGGAGACAAAACGCCACTCTGCGGCACGCCTGCTCTAATATTAGACCATGTTGAAAACATATCGTCAACGCGGATTCTTTGCCGACGGCCAAACAGGTAAGATCGAAACCACTCAATTGCCGTTGGAGATATGTTAAGTGAGTTCAGAATACAAAGGAGGATATCAAAATCTACAGTGTTGAACGCGTTGCTGAAATCTAATAGGAGAAGAACTGTAAGACTTCCCTTCTCCATGGCACTCCTAATGTCATCCGTAATATGAACTAAGGCTGTAGCCGTACTATGGCCAGGTCGGAAACCGGATTGCATAGGATTGAAGATATCGTGTTTGCAAACAAAGGCATCCACTTGCCTATGGATTAATCGTTCTAGGACCTTGGATAGAAATGGAAGTATGGATATGGGTCGGTAGTCGGAAAATGAGGTAGGATTTTTGATTTTAGGCAATGGCGTGATTTGAGCTTCTTTCCATGATGTAGGAAAGGAGCCACTGGACACAGAGTAATTAAGGATATGGGAAGTGATGGGTAGGATTTCATCAAGGATAGGAATTATCATATTACGGCTGACATTGTCACTGCCGACAGCATTAGAAGTTATCGACAGTATCCTCTTTTTAACATCACAATCGGAAAAATGATTGAAAATGAAAGGTGGGAGACCGGCCGGTAAAAGAGAAGAAATTTAAAGTATGAGTTTTTGCAGACGCATTACTCGAAGATGCAGAAGAAATGCTGATTAAGCGCGTTAATATCTAATTTAGTGGAAAGCTTTTCTGGAGATTTTCCAATGCCTAGCGATTTAAGGAACTTCCAGATTTTAGCCGGGTCTCCATTTTCTACTGATTTATGGACATTTTGGCGTTGAGCGTTCCTACACATCCTATGGCAGCGGTTACGAATCGAAATATAACTCTCCCGATTGCAATCATTGGGTTGACATTTATATTTTGCTTAGGCTGCTGCTTTTGAATTCATAGCCTTTCTGATTTCATCATTCAGCCATGGTGCAGCTAAATGCTTAACTTTTATAGCACGAACAGGGGCATGGATGTCGTAGAGTTTAATCAACTCTGCTATAAACAAGTTTACCTTATCATCAATTGACATGGCTTCCGGCACAACGCTCCAATTATTGCCGCATGCAGCTTGACGCAGATTTTCAAGGTTCATACCACTAAAGTTGCGCTGAAATATAATTTTCGACTTTGTCTTAGGTGGGCGAATTTCATAAGACATAAAGATGGAATAGGAGAACATATCGGCTGAGCATTAACCATTCTTAGCAATCCTATCACGAGAATAAACGAAAATAAGGTCCAGAAGGGAAGGAATAACATTGGGAAAATTGTGTGTGGCATTTAAAGGGGGACAGAAAAGGTTAGTTGATTCGGTAATCGCTAAGAGAGAAGAAGCACGGGAGTCATTCTTAAGAAGACAGGTGTTGAAATCACCCATTATTATAGTGTGACTGTAAGAAGGGGTCAAATTTTCTTAGAGAGTTTCAAAAGAGCTAAAGAAATTAATTCGGAGTGATGGATAGTAGTACACACCTAGCAAGGCTTTCGTATGATGTAGTTCGACTTCTATAAAAAGGTGTTCACCGGCATTAGAAGGAGGTGGCTGCGGTGACGTGTCTACTATTTTAAAATTAATGTAATTACGGAGATAAATGGCAACGCCACCACCAACTCCATTGACGCGATCATTACGAATTAAGTTAAAGCCAGGTAGGGTGTAACAGGCAGAAGGAAGACATGGTTTCAACCAGGATTCGGAAACGAGGATGGCATGGATGTTCTTACAGTCAAAATTCAGTCAAATTTCGCCAGCATATCAGAAAAGTGAGCCGGAATGCTTTGGGCATTTATGTGAACAACATTGAAATTTCTAAGAACGTCAGTAAAAAGAGAAGAAAGAGTTTCACTTAACGATGGAATACTAACAAAGCTAGAATCACTATCTGCGGTTTGAAAACTGTCTGAGACATATATGCATAAATATAATATTAAAATATAAATAAATAAAGTTACAAAATAGTACTTCTTTTTTTAAGTTACTAAGGTCAAAAATTTCATCAAACCACCCGCCGGCCCCTGTATAGAAAAACACAGCTGAAAGAAACACATAATAACAACACGTTACATTGACTGCATGAACACTTAAAGAACAATTATTACACAAAACACAAATCAACATTGTTCCCAATCGGGGTGATTGGGAACAATGTTGATTTGTGTTTTATTTACTAATTTGCAATTCGAATCGATCAAGTTAATGCTTAAAATATGACAGATTACACAAACATGGAATGTTATTTACAGAGATGAATAATAATTGACATTGACAGTTAGAGAAAGAAGAAATAACAATAAATACAATAAAATAAATGCATGGAGGTAGGGAATAAATAAACGTGTGGTTACAACAGACTTATAAAACACGAACGTGAAAATAAAATGATATAATAATATATGTAATCGAAAAGTGTAATGTTCCACCACAAGTAGTGTAGCACATGAAAGATTACCTACTTCTTATGAGCCACATTTCGTCGACTTCTTTGTGAGGCTTCTGGGTAATTAGCCTTTACACCACCATGTGAGCTGTCCATGTCTGTCTTCCGGGCTGCTGTAGTATATATACCTATAAATGAACAATGAAGAATGGATGAAGAATTATTGACAAAACAGGTATACATGGCAAGTGTGAGTGGCACAGTCGGAAGGGGAAGACCTCGATGAACGTTCTCTGACCAAATCGGAGACATCCTCCCAAAAGGTCAAATAAGATCCACCCTTAACCGACGTGCTTGTATGAAGAATGTTACGAGAGAGAATGAAGCGAAAGATGTGTGTAGGGATCGTAGCAAGTGGAGGTCCATTGTCTCTGCCTACCCCGCTGGGAAACAGGCGTGAGCTTATGTATGTATGTCAATGAACAATATTTGAATTGAATTTAATACAACTTCACATTCATCTTGATAATAGCAGAAAACAATGCCTTCCGCTCCCATAAATACCGACCAACATTTCCAAAGGAGAATGCCCACGGCGCTATGGACAAATGTACTCAATTCAACATTGTTGTGTCTTCATCAAATCATCTTTAAAATACTCGATGGCATGTCTAAATACTACCTCAAAAGATGTAACACAAAATACAATGGCATTTTCGAGATATTTACATAAAAGAAATTACTATTTTGAGGTTATGTTCGACTAGAAATTAGTTCAAAAAAACTATTTAATAGGGTCTGAATGGGTTTACGGGTGAACTTGGTGTCTTTGAAGCATATTTGTGTAAAATCTGTAACGGTTTAGCTCTGTCAGGTGGCTAGGTGAAGTAAAAGGCTCGACTCGAAGCACAACGTAACAAAAACAACAAAAATAACTGTAGGTATTGTATTGCAAAAATATGACAGACGCGCAATAAATGTCAAATAAGGTTGTACCCATGCTAATGAAAGATCGATTTTTTATCGATTTCCGTAAACCAGCCTGTGGAATTTTACGAATACAACTTGGCACCGATGCCACCTTTTACAACCACTGATATTAAAAATACCAGCAAAAACATGTGATTTAGAACTCTGTTATCACTTTACAATAATAGATTGAACAATCAATACAAAATCGATATCATTTTATTTTATGTAGGTTGGTACGCACATTACCCGCAATAGAAAAAAATTTAATGGACATCCCTAGCCTAGAGTTGACAAACGATAGTAAACAATGGCGTACTATAACGTCGAAAACATAAAAGTACTAATTATTGTTCAAAAAACTATCCCAATATAAATATCAATAAAAGTCTTTTTAAAAAATATATTTTGATTTTAGATATTTCATGCCGTTCAAGGTTTTGAGACACAAGTCATTTATCAAGAGTACAGCTCCTGGCCAATATCCTTTTACCCAATAATTATTAATATAAAACTATTTTCCAAAGCTTTTAAGTAAGTTCCCCCTAATCGTGGTGCGCTCCATTACGCAAACATTAAAACCCTTGATTTATACCGTAGTCATGGCGTTGCCCCAATAAGTTACAATTGTGAAGTTCATTTAGTACTATTGTTCGATACAGTTCTACTACCCATAGTTAATATTCAAAATGGTGGTAAAAAAAGAAAGTATGCGGTGCGATGTAGCGTATTTTCAGTTTTCAATAATGCTTATGAAGTATTTTATATAAATATCCGGGGCGGGTCGCTAGTAAATACTAGCGACCCGCCCCGGGTATAATGCTGATCTATTATACATACCTATAAACCTTCCTCTTGAATCCCTCTATCTATTAAAAAAAACCGCATTCTCAAAATCCGTTGCTTAGTTTTAAAGATTTAAGCATACATAGGGATATAGGGACAGAGAAAGCGACTTTGTTTTATACTATGTAGTAATACTTAGACTAGCTGCGCCCCGCGGTTGTACCCGCGTCACTCCGCTCCAGTGGGTCGGAGCGTGATATTTGGTAGCCTTAATCTTTATCCAGTTTATAAAATATCCGCGTGCAAACTTTCAGCCAAATCCATTCAGTAGTTTTTGCGTGAAAGAGTAACAAACATCCATCCATACATACAAATTTTCGCCTGTATAATATTAGTAGGGATATAGATTAAATAAAACATTATTAAGGCTTATGTATGTTTATGGCGTGCCATGTATTTTTCGGCTTATTCTAAGATCACCTCATGTCTTCACATGGATGTCCTAATAGGGCACAGCTGATGGGCAGCAGCATCTATCAATTCAAGGATACTCGCAAAGGCGAGGCGAGGGCGTCTGGGGAGTGTCCCGGCCGGACTTTATTTGTAGTCCGGGCTTAAAAAGTTAGTCTCGGGCCGCCTGCGGCACACACACTGTGCCCACACGCCGCGTTTTCTATTACACCGACTGCTTAAAAAAACCTGATGACATGTCCGGGTTTTGGGCTCTAGAATCCGGGGGGAAGAGCTGGCAATCCTATCTAAGGCGGTCTGGTACTAAGAGCAATCGTTACGTATCGGTAACATCTTCAAACCGCATTTAAAGAAGTAAGGAACCAATTAAGTAATTACCAATTATTTTCTTAAGTCTAATTTATTGTCACCTTTCATTTTCGTGTCAGCGTTTTTTAAACTCACGGTCAGCCCGGTTTTGTCATCTTACACTTTTCAATGATATCTTAGAGCAGGGGTCTCCAAACTTTGACGCCTTATGGCCATAACGATTTTATCAATACGATCGAAGGGCCAAAACTGTTTTAATTTTTCTATCCTTATCTATACTCTTATTTCTAGACTAGTGGCAAAGTGCGCGACCGCGTAATTATCATATTGTGTTGTTTTTTCAACTTATCACAGCAATAGTAACAATAATCCATGACACTAGTCTTTAAGTTGTCGCGGGCCGTATTGTTGGCACTGGCGGGCCGGATTTGGCGGGCTGTAGTTTAGAGACCTCTGTCTTACATAAACACTTTAATTTTTTGAGTTAGAATTAGCGGAATAGGTACAGTTTCGAAGTAGATACGTAGATTTTATCATGAACTAGCTTCCCACGCGTTCGCTTCCACCCCTCCCGTTACCATAGAAACTTCATAATCAAATAGCCTACAGTCTCCCTCGATAAAAAGGATATTTAACACTGTAACAATTTTTCAAATGTGACAAGTAATTCCAGAGATTAGCGCGTCTAAGCAAGCAAACAAGCTTTAACTAGTACTATAGATTAATTAAAAATACCGATTTTCTTTGTTAGGTGAACCGGTATAACTGGCTGGACACATAAAATTATTTGAAATCTCGAATTTGACGAATTAACTATCTTTTACAACAACAATGTCAACCTCCGTAGCGTAGCGGTATTTGGCTTGCTTTAAATCTCGAGTTCGATCCCCACGCCGGACTAGAAATCTTTGTGTAGTTTCTAAGATTACTACCCTCCGTGCCTCTGAAAGCACGTTAAGCCGATGGTCCAGATTGTTGTAACATCATCTATAACAATTATATACCAGGGAACGGGTGACTTTTTTACCGCCTTGATAATAATATGTTGTGTAAGTGGAATAGAATCTATAGACTTACACTACCATCACTATATATTTTGGAAACAGCATTATTTGTAAAAAGAAATGTACACTTATTTGTTAAGTTATCAGATGTAAAAAAAACTCCTATGCGTTCTAAATATGTCAATCAACTTTGTCATACAAAATGTAAAACATCTTTGATGCACAAAAGTTTCTTTGGCATCGCTCCAAGAATTTATAATAAAATACCCGATAATATAAAAGAATTACCCATTCACAAATTCAGAACAACTGTACAAAAAAAAAATATAAATGTTATTACAGTGTTGATGAGTTCCTAAATGAATAACTTCACTATTAGTATTTAATTACCCATATTTGTATGTCTTACCATAGACAAAACATAGCGCACATATTTATTTATAAGATCTGCATTTATTGTATACCTATGTTTTACAAATAATAAATGATTTGATTTGATTTGATTAGACCACCGTATATTTGTACTAGTATTTCGGTAGTTAGAGTTTCGAAAATGTCATAAATTACTTAAAAGAAATACACCCGTACTTCTTTTAAGTAATTTCAAACAACAATCACGATGTCGATCTCACTAAAACACACCTAGAACTCCAAAACAAGTTAATACCTAAGCTAATATGAAAATACTCCCGAATGCTCGAAAATTTTATCCTCTCATACTTCACAGCTTCGGCTAAAACATTATGTAATGACTTTGGCGCCATCTATAGAGCAAGTTTGAAGATAACAAATTACTGGGAATTCGTCCCACTTATTTTTATATTCTGCTTAAAACTTGAAAGTCTAAGTAGTAAGCGTGTTATCTTTTGCGGGTAAAAAAGTGGTGCAAAAAAATTGTAAGGGTGATATTTTTAAACATTATTCTGAGATGTAATAGTTATTTCGGTGAGAGAGTTTTTGAGAAATGAGCTTAAATATAGACTGTGCGGCTTAAAACTTTGAATAAACAAAGTTAAATGTTATTTTGTATACAAGTAAAGAAATCTTCAATACTTACACTAATCCTTATACTATCCCACCAAGAACTCTTTGTTGGTCAAAGCTTTCCCCGTATTCAACATCAGCCCGTATAACGTCCAGTGCTGACCAAGGTCCTCCTTCGAAGGACGGTTTTGCCATAGTCACGCTGGGCAGGCGGGTTAGTGACCGCAATAACACACGAAAAAACGCTGCTGCCCGTTCCCTGGGCTTGTAATAGATGTTGTTAAACTAATCGGGACCAATGGCTTAATGTGCTTTCTGAGAACGGAGGGTAGTCCCTTAACCAACCAGAACTGGAAAGAAATCTTAGAATTTTAACAAAGATGTTAAAATTTTAAGATTTGTTTGTCCGGCGTCGGTATCGAACGCCACTGAGGTTGTCATACTCTCGTGCTCTACAAACAGCTCCTTAATACAATAAAGACCGAACGACGATCACAATATTTAGGTTAAACTCCAAAAATATATCAACATTACACCTCAGTAGCGTAGCGGTATTTGGCTCGCTCTATATCTCGGAGGTCGTGGGTTCGATCCCCACGCCGGACAGGAAATCTTTGTGTAAATTCTAAGATGTCTTTCCGGGTCTTGTTGGTTGAGGGACTACCTTCCGTGCTTCGGAAAGCACGTTAAGCCGTTGGTCAAGATTGTTATAACATCATCTATAATAATCGTATATCAAGGAACGGGCAACATAACACTGCGGTCATCAACCCACCTGCCAAGCGTGGTGACTATGGCAATACCCTCCCTCGGGAGGAGGCCCATGTTCAGCAGTGGACGTTATACAGGCTGATGGTGGAATGAAGATATCAAAATAGAAACATTCCAATCTCTACAATAATTACTTAACCTAAAATCCAGAGATATTGAAATGCAAATTGCTTTGTTCGCAGATGCGAAATATAGGTCAAAAGGCACTAATTAAGGCGTTTGAACGCGGTGCCGTACCATTCCGCTGTGCTAATCGAGACTGTCAATCACATACGAATGTAAATGCGTGGCCTCCCTACATCTGTTTCGTGTTAGACTATAGCATACCAATTTGGCTTTAATCTTTAATAATATTGGACAGAAAAATTTAGTTTGTATCGAATAAATCTAATTTCCCAAAAACATGGACATCGACATGGAATTATTTAGAAATAAATTTTAGTGTCATAGCCCACATATTAAGGCTAAGGTTATATTTAATTATGACATTCCCACGGAAACTGAAGCTACGCGGGTGAAACCGCATATTCCATATAGTACATAGATCAATTTTAAACCAGACAGTTTTGTTCAATGACCAAAGTAGATAACTAATATCACAAATATATAATGTAATGTATTGTTTACATAAATAGAACATCACCAATCAAGAACAAATCAAATTCAAATGGTAAACAACATTCCTAAATCACTTAAAAATACCACTATAATTTCAAAGTTCGCGTGTCAATCGCCACTCAATCGAGCAACATAAATTACGTGCGTCACCCTCAAAGGTTGACGCTCGAATGTTTGATTTGTTTGTTTTGACTGCTAGCGCCATCTAGCGTGATCTACGGGCTTTTAGCGACATTACGTCGTGCGTGTGGAATGACGTATGGTCCGGTTGATGTTGTAAATTGAGGGGGAAATGAGTTAATTAAATTGTGAGTTGGAAAGGCATACGGTTTTAGAAATTTAAATGGAGCTCAAATGTGTGAGATGTTTTCAATACTAATTTAATAAAGAGCTACTATTTGGTTGCTTGTGTGCATTGAATAAACTCCAGTACTACTGGACTGATTAGCCCTCCCGACCCTTAGTTTGCTAAGAACCTTCCGATGCCCTCGTAGACCCGAAGTTCGAGAGGCCCGCGAACTGTAAAGTAGAGCGACAGTTGCACAAAACTCCCCTTAAAAAACTAAAAGCCATAATCCCTCAATCTCCCCGTCAGCGACCGCCCTGAGCCGTCCCACAGGCGACGCCCTCTTGCGCAAGTTGCTTTAGTATATGTATTTAAACCGTTTATACATTTTGGCTGGAGCTCTGCTCGCCTTTACGCCCGGTGGAGAAGTAAAAGCCTCTAGGCTAAATACATATGTCCGTCCAAAAAAAAACTGGATTGATTTCAAAAACTCTTCAACAATGAGAAAACTGCATTATCCAGAAGTAACATTAGCTATAGATATTTAATGATGTAGTTCCGATGTAGAAGTAGAACGGGTGCCCCGCCGGTGAATCCGCGCGCGAGTAGCAGTTATTCTAATTGTGGTATTTTTGCCATGTTTTACGGCGTGGTGATCGAACCCACGACATCCGAGATTCAAAGCGAGTCAAATACCGCTGCGCTACAGAGGTTGTCTATGGTTGTGTATAACTATCCGTGGTTCACACAATATGTCCCGGACAGGAATCGAATCCCGAACACCTGGAATATGAATTAAGTAAGCCATTTTATTTTGAGCTGTTATTATATAACAAATTAATAACGTAGGTAACACTATTCCTTCCTCTGAAGCAATAAATTAACAGGGGGATGAAATTCATCACCCCAGGGAGTGACGGATCCTATAACTCAGAGAACCAAGGTCGGAGCTAAATAATATGGATTAATTAAATATCAGGAGCAGTTTACGTAAGGTCTCATTTATATTATATACTAATATATAAAGTTGAAGAGTCTGTTTTTTTAACGCGCTTATCTCAGGAACTGCGGGTCTGATTTGAATAATTCTATCAGTGTTACAACAACCTCCGTAGCTTAGCGGTATTTGGCTCGCTTTAAACCTCGGAGGTCGTGGGTTCGATCCCCACACCGGACAAGAAATCTTTGTGTAGATTTTAAGATTTCTTTCCGGGTCTGGTTGGTTGAGGGACTACCCTCCGTGCCTCGGAAAGCACGTTAAGCCGTTGGTCCCGATCGTTATAACATCATCTATAATAATCGTATATCAAGGAACGGGCAGCAGCGTTTTCTTGTATGGTACATGATACTGCGGTCACCAACCCGCTTGCCAAGCGTGGTGACTATGGCAAATACCCTCACTCGGGAGGAGGCCCATGTTCAGCAGTGGACGTAATAAGGGCTGATGATGATTACGATCAGTGTTATTTATAGCCCATTTATCGAGGTGTGTTATAGGGAATATTATGAAGTATGAAGTTCCTATATGGGACGGGGAGTTACGGTGGTGTAACCGCGCGCGGAAGCTAACTATCATTATAGCTGCTCTTAAGCTAAAAAAAAAAGGTTAAGTTTTGTTTAAAGTATTTGACGTTGCCTACTGACGATAGTGACCTGGCTGCGTCGTTGGTCTACCGGTAGTGTGTTCGACCGTAAATGCGTGGTTTCGGGCGCGATCCCCGGGTCGGGTAAAAAAACAGATTTCAAATATCAGTGTTAGATAATCCATTAATAAATCCGACTAGTATCCCCAATAAATCAAAAGATCAAATGCTCCTACATTATAAATATACAAATTCAGTTGTCTCCGGTCCCTAAATTGCAGTCATCCGATCAAAATACTCCAATAACAAACCCCATTTATACCTAATATCACTTTCGTGGCTTTTAAAAGACCCAAAAACCTAGTCTACAAAAAATATCAAAGCAAAAAGACTTATTCGCTAAATAGTGACGTCATAGAAATTTGACTAAAGTAAAAATCCACTTTTAGAGTACATTTTTACATTTTTTTAAACGCTCTTTATAAAAGGGTTTGCTAGCCAATACAAACTGTGGTGCTCTAGGGTTGACCAAATATAAAAGTGCTATCGTCATTTTTGTATAAAACTTTTTTACTATTATTTTCTTTGCGAATATTGTCTGTAAACGAACAACACAGCTTTCTGGATTTTATAGTTGTTTTCGGTTCGACAGCAAAACTAAAAGTCGGTTCAAAAAATGTTTGTATCAAGTTATAGACTATCAAAATTGTGGACCCAATATATCGTTTATTTTAGAGGTCTGTTTTATCGATACTGTCTCTTAAACCGAGTAAAGCCTTGGTAAATAACTAAGTTATATGATACAAGCAAATTCAGTAAGTGAGAATTAACTTCCACTACATACAAATTAACGTTTATATTTAAATTCTGAACGAAATTGTTAATCATAGTTAAGTTAACTAGCAATAATCAAATAAAGTAGTTAATCATGCTTTCACAACCTCTTTTACTTAAACAGCCCGCTTAGATGATTTCATGAGGTTCATGATCAACAATAGTGTTGATCATGAACCTACTCTTAACAAACCTTGGGAAGTTAGAGTCATTCCATATTGCCATAATCATCACGCTTGGCAAGCGTCAACTGTATCCTTATTCGCCTCTAACGGCACCCATGGGCACACATGGTGTAGTCTATTCTAAGTCGCAACCACGACCTATCAGAGCCTCATTTGACACTTATGAGCAGAAAATTAAATGAAATAAAGGAAAACGTTTATTGATATAATATAGACGAATCGATCGTACCTACTCGTAGCAGCTAAGTGTGACAACAATGATAATTTAAAGTAGGTATCGAGTACAGGGAGCGCTCCCCAAATTTACATATATATAGAAACATACCTACAGTCTGATCATTTTACTCTTTTACTTCAAGTTTTAACAGCTGGTTAGCTAATTTCAATGTCGTCAATATCATCGCTTTAGAAACTGGGTTGTATATGTATTGAGTCACTGATTTCCTCATTGTCAAAAATATTTGTCCGGTTTAGTTGTTGTAATAATTTAGATTCGAAATTCTTTCACGCTGGCTACTGCCCGCGACTTCATCCACCAAAAATAGCCAGATAAGAAAAGCCTTGTCTGAATGAGCTTTCTATATAATGGGCATGAAGATTAAAAAAAATATTTAGTCTGTCAGTTAGATTACTAAAAAATATTGGACACGTATTTGTTTATTTATCAAATCAATAAAAAATTACAAAGATACAGAGACAAATTATAAAGTTAAACGTCACAATCCCCCCGGATTGTGACGTTGATTATTAGGTAAAATTGTACCTAGAAGTGACGTCACACGAAATTTCAACGCGCTGTATCTTCGTCAGTTTTTGTTTGATAAATGAAAAAAAAAATGTGTCCAAATATTTTTTATGAATCTAACTGACGGATAGATATTTTTTTAGTCCTCATACCTATTCAAATCGGTACCACCGTTTTGTGTTTATATTTATGTAAGAATATACATATTAATTTTCGTAAAAGTAAAGCTTAGTAACCCTATTTCTCTAGGTTCGTCAACTTTTATATTTAACTCTATATTTTTCCCTATTTTAGTGAGATTAAATTTTATGGTGGTCGGCATAACTTTGTTAATCGCCTGTCTTTTTGTGACTTCAGACTGAAGCGTTTCAGTTATTAAGTCGTCTCATCATGCTAAATATCCGACTTTTTCAGACGAACATTAAAGAGTTTATCAAAGAAATTTTATGTGTCAAAGGCAGTTTGTTATTTTTTATTATTTTGGGTGGAATTTTCGAGTGGTCGATAGTAAAGGTTATCTAGGTAAGAACCTACTAACTACCTAAAAAGTGACACAGTTAACAACCTCTTAGCGGGTGAAAGTACTGATGATTAGGATTAGATTGTAGGTAGATAGAGAAAGACTTGTAGGAAGCTAGGATAGGGTCCGGTCGTCCTCGCAAGGCGAGGCTCGCGACGCGTTCTATGCTCCAGACCCGATCCCAGCCCGCGCTGGTTGATCTTAATTATATTTTATAATAAGCGATTATCACATGCCATAACAACATTGGTAAATTTTATATAATAACATTATTTTTGAAATGTATACAAATTTATTAGTCAAGATTGTAATTTTTCATAATCTCGTTTTTATTGCTATGCTACACGTCTCACAAAATTAGCAATTCTTTTATGTGGTAATGTATACGTTGTACAACAAAATTCCTAATAATGTAAGAGATCTTTCTACAAACAAGTTTAAACGATATTTCAATTTTTTTTTTTTAAATGTCTTTTTATAAAATTTCTGATTATGTCATTGACAAAACTGCTTGCGAGTGACTTGCTTTGCTTTATTATTAATTGTAACATAAAATATATTTAAAAAAAAGGATTCCTTTGAGTTTCTTGCCAGTTCTTCTCAAAATTGCCACATCCAGAACTGATGGTAGAAAAAGAAACGCATCTTAAGAACATAATTTAAAATATTTTAAAAGTGTCTATATGAATAAAGAATTTTTGACATTGACTTTGACTTACTAATATAAAAATAGCTGAAGAGTTTGTTTTTGAATAGTTCCTGACGTTAGATAAATGGATGTAACTCTTTGTGTTTTTAACTCTTTCACGCAAAAACTACCAAACGGATTTCGCTGAAATTTTGCACGGGGATAGTTTATAAACTGGATTAACATTTAGGCTATAATACATTACCCTACGACCCACTTGGGCAGAGCAGCATTCCAACGCGGTTAAAACCGCGAAACGCAGCAAGCAGTTGTTCAGAAATAACGTTATCATCATCAGTCCGTATAACGTCCACTGCTGAACAAGGGGCTCCTCCCGAGAGAAGGTTTTTGCCATAGTCACCACGCTTGGGAGGTGGGTTGGTGACCGCAGTATTATATAGTAAGTAGTTTTCTTGTCCGGCGTGGGGATCGAACCCACGACACCAGTTTAAAAGCGAGCCGAATACCGCCACGCATATTGTCATAAATTAACATTCCTTGAAATTAATAACGCAGTTTAGTATCAAGCAGCAGAAACTACCTCAGAACTAATATATATTACGATACGTTTAATTTCAAAGCCAGCTTAAGTGCCTATAATAGTGTAATTAACCAAATTACTTTATTAGTACTAACTCTAGGTTTAGTTATGATTAGGCAGTGATAAAATTAAATCATATTGTTATAAATGTCACCATATATTATTAGTCCATATAATTTAGTGTTTACTAAGTCCATAAACTTTACCTTGCCCCCTCGTCCTCCCGACCCTAAGTTTTGCAATCCGATGCCCTCGTAGATTCGTAGTAGAGGCCCGCGAACTGTAAAGTAGAGCGACAGTTGCACAAAACTCCCCTAAAATACTAAAAGTCATAATCCCTCAATACCATCGCCAGCGACCGCCCTGAGCCGAGGTCCAAGCCCCACAAGGTGCGCTCTCTTGTGTAGGTTGTTTAGTTTGTAGGTTTTAAACCATTTTTGTAGGCTGGAGCTCTGCTCGTGGCTAACTACTAATGTCGGTCAAAAAAAAAAAGAAAAAAGCCCATAAACTTTACCATTCAGTTTAAGTGTTAATTATTTGGTCTTACTTTATCAGCGGGACAGGAAATCTTTGTATAAATTCTAAGATTTATTTCCGGGTCTGGTTGGTTGAGGGACTACCCTCCATGACTCGGGAAGCACGTTAAACCGTTGGTCCCGATTGTTATAAGAGGGGGCCCATGTTCAGCAGTGACGTTGTACCGGCTGATGATGATGATTCATTTATTAGCCCGTTCACGTCCACTGCTGAACACTTTAAATAACCCTGGCTAGCCAGGTTCGTTGAATATTACCGTAATCACCACGCTTGGTAGGCGGATTGGTGATAGCAGAAAGATGGGAGTATCGTGCTGATTCATGCTGCTACCCATCCATCAGGTGTATGTTTAAAAGGATTCTTCTGTATTTCTTACCAGTTCTTCACAGAGTTTCCTAGGTGCCAAAAGGCGCAAAACGTCTCTTTCGCAGAATTTCTCTTTCGCAGAATGTCTCTTTCGTAAAATGTCGCTTTCGCAGGATGTCTCTTTCGCAGAATGTCACTTTCGCAAAATGTCGCGCCAGGGACTTAAGAATAAAATGTTGATTTTCAAAACAAAAAACATTTATTAAAATTATAGTGCAATTATGATGTTAAAATTTTGGTACTTAAATTTACTTAAGAATGTATTCCAAATAAAAAAAATATATTTTGGTACAATTTAAAGTTCAGTGATGGCAACATTTATAATAATACTAGCTGCGCCCCGCGGTTTTACCCGCGTTACTCTGCTCCAGTGGGTCGGAGCGTGATGTTTTGTAGCCTGTATGTTACCATACAGCTGTAACTGTAATCCAGCTTATAATCTATCCCGGTGCATTTCATCCAATTCCGTTCAGTAGTTTTGGCGTGAAAGAGTAACAAACATCCATTCATCCATCCATACTTACAAACTTTCGCGTTTATAATATTAGTAGGATCACCGCCTCCCCCTCGCCCGCCTGCCAGGCAGCGCAGCGTCTTGCCTTGCGCATCAAGCGCGCGTGTCAATTTTGTTGCGGAGTTATTTTAAAAATGTTAATACTACTCTTGGAAGATCTTTTATTACGGATATATATACACCGTGAAATTTTAATGGTTGTTTTCCCGAAGCAGAACAACTTGCCGTCGGTAGTACTATCGAAACATTTTTTTTTTTTTTAACTCTAACTCTAAAGCGTTGAGCTCTTATTTTGCTTTAAACGTTTATGGATCGTTCTTTACTTTGTCAGCAGCGCGTGCGATTCGAGTAGTACCTACAAGGTCCGTCTAGTGTTACTACTGTTTATCACGCTTTCGAGTTGTCTAATATTTTTTTTAATAATTTTAAATCCAAAACATGTCTAAAAAAAAAAAAAAATATGTTTCGATAGTACTACCGACGGCAAGTTGTTCTGCTTCGGGAAAACAACCATTAAAATTTCACGGTGTATATATACAATTTTATTACGGATACCTTCCTCAATAAATGGACTATCCAACATTGAAAGAATTTTTGAAATCGGACCAGTAGTTCCTGAGATTAGCGCGTTCAAACAAACATACAAACAAACATACAAACAAACAAACTCTGCAGCTTTATAATATTAGTATAGATGTGAGGGTAGTTAGAAAAAAACTTATAATCATGTTTTAATATGATCCATATTAAAACTCAAATTCACTACTGTTTTTCAATAAAAAGTAACAGACAAAACACAGCTCGGCAATAATGAATGACACATACATTTATAAGTTTTTCCAACTACCCTCACATATTATTATAAATGTTGCCATCACTGAACTTTAAATTGTACCAAAATATTATTTTTAACTGTATCACTTTTTTTTTTGGAATACATTCTTAAGTAAATTTAAGTACCAAAATTTTAACATCATAATTGCACTATAATTTTAATAAATGATTTTTTGTTTTGACAATCAAAATTTTATTCTTAAGTCCCTGGCGCGACATTTTGCCTAAGAGACATTCTGCCAAAGAGACATTCTGCGAAAGAGACATTTTACGAAAGAGACATTCTGCGAAAGAGACGTTTTACGACCAGGGGACATTTTGCGAAAGAGACGTTTTGCGCCTAAACCGCCAAAAGGTACCAAAGAGACGGATCATAAGAACATGGTTTAAAATATTTTAAATTTGTGCTGTGTACTGTACGTATACGTAAATAAAGAATTATTTTGAATTAATTTGATGTGCTTCAATCGGGCCGTTAACTTCATGGTGATCTATTTTTTTTTTATATTACTAAGTTGCTAGCAACTTGTTAACCCCTCGTGCTAAACTAAAATGCTTGTGTTACGAGTGGGTTCACCTCGGCAATGCAATGGGTGGAGATCGAACCGACTACGGCCTCTTGAAATATAAAAAACCTATACAAATTTAAAGTACTTGAATATTACCTTTAGAAATTACTTTACCTAAATTACAATAGAAACTTCAAGGCACGTAGAAATTTCATTAATTTTCTATGAATCCTAGAATTACTAGATTAGTATTAGTTTAGACTGGCACCTAGTTTTGGTCTAATTAGGTTACCAGGTTAGTTAAACGTCAGCTAACTGTATGTTTCGTTATTATTTTTGACAGGAGAGTTATAAATATTATGAGGAATTCACTTACATGCCGTGGGGATGAGTCTTAAATAAATTGTCTTTTATTTGAACTGTGCCATTTAATAAAGGTAACTTTATTGTTAATACTAATATATAATAAAGCTTAAGAGTTTGTTTATTTGAAATTTGACTTGAATGCTACTAATCTCAGAATTTAATGGTCCGATTTTTTTTTCTTTTTTTAATAAAACGAATATATTTTATCCGGTTTTATCAATTATACTTACTACGTACCTAGCTAGTTTCACGATACCTTCTCGTACCACTGTACGAGAAGGTATCGTGAAACTAGCTAGCGAGTACCTTTTTAATCAATTACTTATTTCAATGGTGTACACTGTACTATATCTAATACTGATAAATCAAATTATACTACACTCCTTATTTACTTTGTAATATAAACTTCATAATATTAATTACATTTTCTCTTTGCAGGTAATTTGAGTGGGTTTTTACCTTCACAAGGTCAGTTTTAATGAGGGCCGTATAGAAGGACCAAAGATAATTCCTTCGCAAACTTTAATGAGAATCTTGAAGTTTGAAAGAATTTGTTTTTGGGAATACACTTTTAAGTTCTAAGACTTTTGGGTGGGTATGGTTACTTTGGGAAGTAAGTGCTCTTTTATATTTATTCGGTGGAAAGTATGTTTATTGAGGGTAGGTAGGTACTTCAATTTTTTGACGTGGAAGACTAGTACCTAGTAATTTAAGCGCCGAAATGGGACATGATACTTGATTAAGCTAGCTTATCCAAACAGACACGGAGTTTGAGAGAACCGCGAACTATTAAAAAATTCTTATGCAGGCGCTGGTCTTAGACCAGATAAAAAGTAAATTCGATTTTAGAACTCTGTTAGAGATAAGTTCTAAATTTGAAAATAAAATCGTAACGTTTAAATTTTTCTTGTCTTACGCAATTAAAAAAAGAGTAGTGTTACAGAAAAGTTTTAATTTTTAAATTATTTAGAAAAACGAGTCTTTTCGAGGTGTTTTTTCCTTTTTTTTACTCATTATATCATCATTATCATATCAGGCTCTGGTCTGAACATAGGCCCAACCCATCGACCTACATCCAGTGACTCCCAGCGGCCTTTATAAGATCGTACATCGTGCAGGCGGTCGTCACACGCTACGCTGCCAGATCGCGGTCTCCACCTTTCTGCTTCGTTAGTTCTGTGAGGATAGGTACCCTGCCCATTGCCACTTCAGCTTACTAATCCGTTGAGCTAATATATCAGCAATCTTAGTTCTCCAGCGGATCTCTTTGTTTCTGATACAATCACTCGGGGAAAAGCGGGCCATAGTGCACTTTTTTTTACCAAACAAATAAAAAGTAAAGCGAAGAAAAGTTATAAATTTGAAAATAATATTACATCAGCAAAACGAATCGTTTCAAAGTGTTTTCTTTTGTTTATTTAACAAAAACTCAAGCGAAACTATAAAATGCCACAGTACGAGTTTACATAGTAATACGGTGAACATTTATTTTGATACTAGATAAGCATTGCTAAGGATTCCTAGGACTTAAACCAGTCGCCTACCATTCTAAATAAGGTTTTGTTTGCATGAACTTTTAAATCGGTTTGTTTTGTGTTTAGTGTTATGTATGCAATAGGCAAAGTTTTGAATTGAAATATAAAGATACGTATGCATTTTCATTATTAGAATGCTACTAACCTAAAATATATTTTATTTTATTATATTTTCCCACGGAAACATATACATAAATGTAAACATATACCTAATAAACTATTACGCAATTTTATACCTTCTTCTTAAATTATATGTAGGCTTCAAAAAATAATAACTATATTTTCTAATAAGTAAAATTTTTATATCGACCGTTCCGAATTTAAATCCTGACATAATAAAAAAATATCATCGTCAGCCAATTAAAAAAAACTCGTTTCATATATTTTATCAATCAAATCTGTCACCTGTCAACTAGCCATTAAAGAATAATAATGTAATTTTTTGTCAATAGGATACAAAATGGCTTGTTCCAAATTGGCGATAATTTTTTGTTCTCCAAAATTTTTGTTGCTTTTCAAGATATTTATAGCTTTTTAAACATTCTGTCGTTGGCAATATCACGACTGTTTGCATTGGCAGATCATTATTTCAAGAAGATTTAACGTGCTGTCCAAGGCACGGATGAAACATCATCAACTTCCTGACTTCGAGTTGGTATTTAAATTTTTCACGAAAGAACATTTATTGCACCCAATTCCTGGCCCTGACCGGGGATAGAACCCGAGACCTTTCGTTCACGGTCCATCAGATTACCGCTTGATCAATGAAGCTATGCTATTATCTGATATTAGCAAAATTGTCGTAGCCTCTTCACAAATTCCTGCATTCTTTAGGAACTGTACTGAGCTGTCATTTTTTGTCACGCCATTTTTTGAGACTAATTATATGGTAATCTTATAATTTGCTATTCAAAAAATGATAATCAACTTTTTGTACGGTAATATTGTCATATCGGAATAATACGATATGGCATATTGTAATAAATAATCCCTTAATGATATCATATACATATTAATATTACAAGTCGTGTTCGACCGCTGAATGCTGTTTATTTTTTTTAATTTGAACAACTGTGCACTGTTTCTACGGTCTTTTGGGCCTTTTCGTTTTTACTCAATTAAATGTGTCAACGAGTACGTACGTAGGTATTTTATTGGGGTTCCGTACCCGAAGAGTAAAAACGGGACCCTAATACTAAGACATGGCTGTCTGTCTATCTGTCTGTCACCAGGCTGTATCTCAAGAACCACGATAGCTAGACAGTTAAAATTTTCACAGATGATGTATTTCTATTGCCGCTATAAAACAATAAACGTGATTTTTTTGCCCTTTTTTGCTCGATATCAACATCGGCAACAGGTAGACTCCTGAAAATGGTACGGAGTCCTTCGTGCGCGAGTTCAACTCGCACTTGGCCGCTTTTTTTACTTTATCAGCCGGTTGACGTCTACTGCTGTACAAGAGCCTCCTCTTTAACAGACCTTGACTAGGCGGATTGGTGATCGCAGTAGGATTGGAGGAACTTTGAGGTGATAGATGCTGCTGACCATCATTAGGTGTATGTCTCTTAGTCGCCTCTTACGACACCCATGGGAAGATATGGGGTGGTTTATTCTTAACCACATATTTACTTAAGCTATTCATTTTATTATGTTACCGATTCTTCTTCTTCTTAGTCGGTCCCTCATATCTGAGGATCGTGGTGAGTATCAGGGTTGCACCAGGAGCGGATGATCTATCTCCACCAGTTTCTGTCCAGCGCGTCCCTCACGACCGTGTGGAATTTCAAGGACGACGAGTCTTTAACTTGATCGGTCCGTCTTGTTTGTGAACGTCCGCGTGATCTTTTGCCTTCTGTGTTTCCAACCACTATCATTTTTTCTAGGCTCTCGTCTCTTTTACGTACCGTTACCAATTACTCTTACAATTAAAACAAGTAAATAAAATCACCATATTGCCTGTGTATACATATAGTTTATGAATATAATTGGCAATATTCCGACTAGGCCATTAGGCTGGTTGTTGACATTCGATTTCCTTAGCGTACAGGTTGATGTACAGATAGAATAATAAGTAAACAAACTGTGATTTTTTAGGGTTGCGTACACAAAGATCCCTATCGCTAAGACTCCGCTGTACGTCTGTCCATCTGTCTTGAGGCTGCCTTGAGGCTGTATCTCATGAACCGTGGCATTTCATTCGTTCCTACTAATATTATAAACGCGAAAGTTTTTTAGTGATATGACAGGACGGATGTTTGTTACTCTTTCACGCCAAGACTACTTAACGGAAATGGCTGAAATTGGCTAACCGGGATGGGTTATACGCTGGATTAATATATAGGCTCAACGTCACGCTGCGACGCGCTGGAGCAGAGTAACGCAGGTAAAACCGCGGGGCGCAGCTAGTATTAAATTATTAGAAACTGTTAAATTATTATAAAATTATTAGTATGATTTGTTTTACTGGATGTTATAAGTTGAGAATCGATTCTAGAAATCGATTAATGTATTTTGTATCATCATCGTCATCAGCCCGTATATCGTCCACTGCTGAACATGGGCCTCCTCCCGAGAGGGAGGGTATTTGCCATAGTCACCACGCTTGGCAGGCGGGTTGGTGACCGCAGTATTATGTTGTACCACACAAGGAAACGCTGCTGCCCGTTCCGTGACATACGATTATTATAGATGATGTTATAACAATCGGGACCAATGGCTTAACGTGCTTTCCGAGGCACGGAGGGTAGTCCCTCAACCAACCAGACCCGGAAAGAAATCTTAGAATTTACACAAAGATTTTCTGACCGGTGCAGGGATCGAACCTACGACCTCCGAGATTAAAGGCGAGCCAAATACCGCTACGCTACGGAGGTTGTCAGAACTTTGTATACTAGTATCATAATAAAATTTATTCTGTTGTTGACTGCCGAAGAGAACGTTTCAATTCTATCTACGCTACCTTGCTGCTTGTGAAATATGTAACACAAAATACTTCACTACATAGTATAAAACAAAGTCGCTCTCTCTGTCCCTACTATATCCCTATGTATGCTTAAATCTTTAAAACTACGCAACGGATTTTTATGCTATTTTTTTAATAGATAGAGAGATTCAAGAGGAAGGTTTATATGTATAATACATCAGCATTGTACCCGTGCGGAGCCGGGGCGGGTCGCTAGTAAATGATAAAATAAACTTTTAAAGTTAATTGCCATATAACAAAAAAGGAAAAAAAGTGGTCTTCCCTACAACATACTTGATTATTGTGCCAATTTTTGCTCGATATTAATAAAAGTTAACAGGTAGACGATATAATTGGTTCCTTATTTCAAAATCCTAAAAAAAATATAGACTGTTGCATAAACAATGGCACGGAACCTTTTGTGCGCGAGTTCAACTCGCGCTTGGCCGGTTTTTAGCAGTTGCTAATAATTGTCAGGATTATGAGTATGTTTGTAAGAGGTTATATCTGGACTCATAAACCGATTACGAATAAGAATATTTTAACCATAACAAAAGTTTTTTATGATATCCTTTTAGTTTTCTACTGGAATTTAAGATTCTTTACATACGAATAAAACATCGTGGCTATTTTAACCTTTTCGAATTTATTAATATTCGCATAATATTATTCGATACGGTATCAAAGGAATTTACCCGATTGTCAAAAAAATATACAGATTACGACACGATACTGGGGTACTTGAACTCGTAAATCGAGAGAACTATGCCTCTTTGGTTTTTTTTTAGACCTCAAAAGAATAAAGACTGATATACTATTATACTTCAGAAGCATTTGATCGTAAGTGCCAGTTAACGATGAAGGCACATACGCCGAATGTTTCTGACGAATATTGGCACATCCGATCTTATACTTCTGAGCTTTAGATTTAAATATGGAATGCGTGATAAACAATTAATTATTGTAGAACATTAGCTGCGCATCACGCGTTTATGCGCATTAGACAAGGACATATTGTCTCTCCTAAACCGGTAATACCTACCGATTTAGGTTTAAGTTTAGCTTTTTTTTATCCACCCGAAACATCGTTAGTTTATCAACTAACTAGAAAGTAACGTAAAACTAAATACTACTCTAAAATGGCGTCACTGGGAAGCGTTCCCAGAATGCTGGCAGCATTGCCACGCTGAATAGCAATGCTTATTCGTTGGGCAAAGTATATACCATCATTCAAAAAACACGTCACATTGTTAAGAGCTGCTGCGAGTTCTTTATATATTAATTTTGCAATAGGTCCCCACGGCCCCAACGTTTCGATCCCAAAGGGAACGCTTATTCGAAGTTATTTCTGGGAAAGTTTCCCAGTGACGCCATTTGAGAGTAGTATTTAGTTTTACGTTAGTTTTTAGCTTTTGGTAGTTTTTAATTCTTAGGTAGCTTAAATTATAGGTTATTTTTATTTGTTAAGTTTAGTTTAGAATTATTATGTTGTTTTTATGTTGTTTCTAAATAAATACAAGAAAGTTGATCAACTTACGACACTTATTATTTTCCGGTGACATAAATGGTCATGTTCTATGTTGCCAGTTCCCCGATATAATATGATGGGGAACTATAATACAGAACACATAAAAAAAAACATAAAATGATTTATTTAAATGAGCTTTAAATTAATGACAGTTTAATTGTTATAGCTTCATATAAATTGCCGTCTGTATTTTTATGATTGTGACCAAAAACATTTGTTTATGTTTTTCTAACAAAATGCAACACTAAATTTAATGCATTCGCATTATTCAAATTCAAAGGGGAGGGAATTTGCAACAATAACTCACGAGGGATTCGGGGGGATTTAAATTAACGATTATAACTGTCAAAGTTTGAACTTCAGTGTTGCCAGGGTAATTTATTTACTTTTTTATTGTTGAAAAACAATTAGGGAAATTTAAATGTAAATAAATTAGTTGACAACAGTTTTCGGGAATTGGGTGTTATTTACTAGGGGTGAGGATATCCAACACTGGGCTGTTTTAGCTAATTACATTAGAACTAGGTATCTATATATTTGTTTATTATTTAAGTTTCATAGATCATCTCTTTGGTTGACTGTAGGTATACGCCAAGGCAGGTTTTTACCGGCGTTAATACGTTACTACGCAGCGTTTGTCTTTAGTTTTTATTCGGTCTAAGACATCGGTCATTTGCATGTGACACACGCTCGAGAGACACGCATGCCCAATGTGGGGTCAGCTTTATACTCTCACACGAAAGGCATGGCGGGATTCTTGTGCAGAAACTGGTTTTAATTTATTTTCATTATTTGTTGTTTTAGCTATTCATTTTAAAGTGTATTAGGTAACAAGACAGACGGGGCGATAGTGAAAGGTTAGTAAATAGAGGTATTTGTGCCCGGAACCCTACAATTAGCTACTTGGGGTGCCCTTACTTAAGGGATAGCCACTTCCCCTCAACTTGTCACATAATTTAACTTAATAACGAAATACTTTCGATCCACGTCGCAGGAAAAAGATTGTATTGATTAAAGTGTGGATAAAATAAATGTATTTGAGGGGCTTATATTGAAGGGAGCAGAGCTTAAGTGCTATGTTTATACCTTAAGGAAGGTTCGAGAAACTTCGATCTGATTAATTGGTTGTTGTAGAATTTATAAGAATATTGAATATTTCGAGGAAATATTCTCTCACTTGGTTGCCAATAAAAATAACAGTAAAATTTTAGATCTTCAGAAAAACTATATCAAAGGAATCAATTTAAATTTTTACAGAAAATCCATACAAAATCTGTTTGTAATGTTTAAATTTATTCCTCGGATATTTTTTTACTTCAAGATTTAAAAATATTACCCTTAAAAGTCAAAGAAGCCAGTTCTAATAAAATTGATTGTAAATTTTAAAATATCTATTGGTTCCGCAGACGATTCTCAGTCTCTCTTTTTATACGTAACTAGCTTCCCGCGCGCGGTTTCACCCGCGTAACTCCCGTTCCAGCGGAACTACATAATTAAATATAGCCTATGTCACTTAGGGTGTATGTAGCTTTCGAATAGTGAAAGAATTTTTGAAATCGGCGCAGTAGTTTTGAGTTTATTCATTATCACTACATAGTATAAAACAAAGTCGCTTTCTCTGTCCATATATCCCAATATCCCTATGTCCCTATGTATGCTTAAATCTTTAAAACTACGCAACGGATTTTGATGCTGTTTTTTTTTAATAGATAGAGGGATTCGGAGGAAGGTTTATATGTATAATACATCAGCATTGTACATTGCGGAGCCGGGGCGGGTCGCTAGTTACAAATATACACACAAAAATACAAATCTTTCCTCTTTATAATATTAGTATAGACTACACTCCAACAACAAATATTGCAATGCAATGTTTTAAATGAATAAACAAAACTGCTCATAACAAAATAAGTCATTTTAATAATTTAAAACATTTCATTTCAAATTTTGTTTTTGTATTATTGCAAAACCAAATTATATGTTATCATAACAAAATAAAAATCTTAAAAAAAAATCTTTAATTTTATAATATACATTTTCGTTCGTATATATTTTGTTTCGTTCTAAACTTTTTAATAACTTAAAACAAGGACTGATTCTGACAGGCACATAAATAATAGTATTTGCATTAAGAAGTATTTTTTTATTTCTTAACTTTTCTCATTTCGTGCAGCAGTCTGCATTGACATTTGTTTTAAGAATAATTTATTTGTAAAATAATAAAAATATACATTAAATCCGAAAACAACTTCGATATTATTTTAACTTGATAAAAATGTTTGTTTCAAAACAATTATAAAAAGGGAAAGATTTGTTTGTTTGTATTGAATAGGCTCCAAAACCACTTGACCGATTTGAAAATGCTTTCGCCGTCGGGAAGCTACACTATCTCTAGATGATATAGGCTATATTTAATTATGAAGTTACTACGGGAACGGGAGTAATGCGAGTGAAACCGGGAGTGGGAAGCTAGTTCATACATAATTTTAATCTACCTTTATTTATTTCGATACCAATATTACGTAGCTTTATTTCTAACCACATGTGTCAGAAATAGATACTTTTCAGGCCAATTAACTACAGAATTTTACAAAGACAACGGAACAATACCAGTCTACTTTTTTGCTTTATATTACCAGTTTGTATGGGACGGTGTGTGTTTCTAATTAGCGAAACAACATGTATTCCGAATCTCTAGCAGATCGTATCAAAATATCAAAACCAAAAGAACCATCCGATGCCCTTGTAGATCTGCAGTCCGAGAGGCCCGCGAACTGTAAAGTGGAGCAACAGTTGCAAAAAACCCCCTAAAATACTAAAATTCATAATCCCTCAATCTCATCGCCAGCGACCGTGAGCATGAGCCGAGGTCCAAGCCCCACAAGGGGCGCCCTCTTGCGCAGGTTGCTTAGTTTGTAGTTTTTAAACCATGTTTTAATGCTGGAGCTCTGCCCGCCTTTATGCCCGGTGGTAGTAAAAGCCTCGTGGCTAAATAATTAAGTAGGTTCCTACAACAACAAAAAAAAGAAGAATCATCAAAAAAATACTTATGTAGGTTTAGAACTTGAACAACGATATCTTTTTTTAAATGTATTGCGATCGGCACGTGTTTTGCTCGCCAGTTTAATTTTATGATGAGCTGCTAAAAGATGGCGGACGAACTAGAGGGAGGTTTGTTTATGGAACTTTTTAAAGCCATGTCTACACGATGCGAGTTTACATGGTCTGAGTGTTATTTATCTTATAGTTACACGCGTTACCGTAGGAACTTCTTAATGAAATATAGCCTTCCTTTGATAAATGGGTTATCTATACTGAAATAATTTTTCAATTCGGTCCAATATATCCTGATATTAGCGCGTTAAAGCAAAAAGCAAACGATTCAGTTTTATATATTATTATAGATTTAGATTGACATATTAATACTTAAACACTTATTTCCCGAATTTTTATTTTGTAAACATTTAAAGATTGTTTTTTTTTTTGGAAAATCCTTTCTTAGCGTATGTCCATTACACAATAACTATTAGCGTGCCAAGTTTCAGAGTTGTATGTTGGTAAATCGGTCAAGTAACGATTGCCTTATGTATGTTCTGATAAATAAAACAAAAAAACGTCAATATACCTATTCACAAAAATAAATCTAAAAAAACCCTAAAGAGTTCACAACTTGGAACCTAAGATAATGCCAACCAGTACCTCCTACATTCGCATCTTATGAGCATACTAACACCGAGTGAGCTAGTATCGTGTGAACGCAGCTTTACAGAACTTTTTTAACTGGCAACCCACGGAACAGTTGACAACAATTTTAATTTTAGAACGCAAACATTTTTGGCGGGTGATTGAGTTAAATATTTTTTAATTTTATGTTGTACGGTGACTGATGATTGTTATTGCTGCCTGTGTAACGTTGTTTTACCTGTTCTGAATAAGAATAGTATATGTATACTACGAAGGCCAAAAAAATTGGAGATGGAAAAATTGCTACTAACAGGCATGTCAAAGGGCAATCAATTAATATATTTACAACTAGCTACCCGCGTAACTCTCGTGATACTTGATTGATAAGCAGCAGTATCTAAGGCTGCGATCACCAATCCACCTGCCAAGCGTGGTTATTATGGCAATATCCCTCAACGACCCCATGTAAATTTAATATTGAATTAAGGTCTGCTAATTGTAAGGTTTTTATGGGTTATAGGTACCTTTAAATACCTGGCATTCCCGTAAAAACCATGAAAAACTGAAATAAACATAAATATCTCGTGTTAAATCGCTTTTTACAACACCATAGCAATATTTTATGTTCATCCCTTACCAAATAGGTGCGTGACAGTCCGACATTACTTGTCCAAATGGCAGTTAAATAAGAAACGTCTGAGGTAGCCAAAATTTATGAAAAAAAAAATGGTGAAATGACTTGATAGAATGAGGAAGTAAGGATTTATTATTAAGGTAGAAGCTACATATTATCTATGGCTATTATAAATCATAAGATAATTAAATTTACCACTGAATTCTGGGTTCAATTCCTGTGCAAAGATTATGAGGGGTGAGTCGCTGGCCGCTGACTGGTCGCTGATGGCAAGTAAATCCGTGTATCCCAACATGAAGACTAAAATGACTTCTAGCGGGTGTAAGGAGCGCCTGTTTGTACAAACTAGATTATCTTATATTACAAGGCACAAGAGCTGATTTTGCCATGTTCATTTATCATTGACTAGCTTCGCGCGCGCAATAGGATCCCGTAGAAGCTTGATGGACTTATACGTCACAAAAGAAAGCCACGGTCCAAATATCAAGTGACTAGCTTCAGTAGTTTTGCTTTGGTGGCTTGCAACCACTGTTATTTTATTAAGAAGTTCCCACGGGAACGGGAGCGAGGTAGCTAGACTAGTAGTAGTACCTACCTATATTCAGACATATCAACATAACATACATATTATAGCCTTGTTAATGCAAATCACGCCATGTTCGCTTAGTTTAGTTGGTGTCAATTAGTCTACGATAAACTATAGTTAACTAAGTCTTGCTGTTTGTACGTTTGTATTATACATGAGTTGGACACAGAACTCTAAGTATACACACAGTAAGACAACTTTTAGTACACAGTTAGTCTTTTTTTTCCGGAAGGACTTTTGTACTTAGCCACGAGGCTATTGCTACTTCACCGGGCATAAAGTCGAGCAGAGCTCCAGCCTTCATAAATGGTTTAAAAACTACAAACTAAGCAACCTGCGCCCCTGTGGGGCTTGGACCTCCGCTCTGGTCAGAGATTGAGGGATTATGACTTTTAGTATTTTAGGAGGCAACTGTCGCTCTATAGTTCGCGGGGCTCTCGGAATTCGAGTCTACGAGGGCGTCGGATGGCTCTTTGCAAACTAAGGGTCGGGAGGACGAGGGGGACACACCGTCGTTATATTCACCCAAAATAATGACAATTGTTTTGGCATAATATAGACAGAATAAGCATTTTGCGTCCCTAAGAACAATAGAAATAAATTATAACAATTAAAGTTATAGATATATATAAATCATCATTCTCCTGCCCTTATCCCAATTTATTTGGGGTTGGCGCAACATGTCTTTTCCATACTCCTCTATTAGGCGCCATCTCGACAGTCGCCCCCTTACCTAACCTAACCATATCATATTTAGATATAAATAAATAACAAATTTAATAATTAAAAATTCTAATTCATGTTTGACTATTTACAAGTGCGTTTTTTTATTAATATAAGGTTTCAACAGGAACGAATGTAGCCGTGAGGTTTTCGGCTTAGAACAGACCACCCCGTGTCTACCCATGGGTGTCGTAAAAGGCGACTAAGGGACATATGGCTGATGGATGGGCAGCAGCGTCTATTAGCCCAAGGTTAACATCTTACTGCGATCACCAATCCGTCTGCCAAGCGTGGTGATTATGGCAATATCCCTCAACGGTCCTGGCTTGCCAAGGTCTGTTAAGAGGAGGCCCATGTTCAGCAGTGGACGTAAACAGGCTCTTGATGATGATGATGATGGATGTAATGCGGGTGAAACCGCGTGATAATTCTAGTATATAGATATTTATGTTTTAGTTATAACTAGCGACCCGCCCTGTCTCCGCACAGGTACAATGCTGATGTATTATACATATAAACCTTTCTCTTGAATCCCTCTATCTATTAAAAAAAACCGCATCAAAATCCGTTGAGTAGTTTTAAACATTTAAGCATATATAGGGACATAGGGATATAGGGACAGAGAAACATGTACTATGTAGTGATAATGTAGCATTTGAATAGTGAAAGAATTATCCAAATCCTTTCATCAGTTTTTGAGTTTATTCGAAACAAACATACAAAAATACAAACTTTTCCTCTTTATAATATTAGTATAGACTAAATTCGTGAACTTGATTTTTTTTTCGGACGGAAATTGTATGTCATTAACCCCGAGGCTTTTGCTACTTCACCGGGCATAAAGGCGAGCAAAGCTCCAGCCTAAAAAAATAGATTCGTGAAGGTAATACCTAACTTCATATTTTAATATAGCCTTTCTAGATAAATGGGCTTTTAACACTTAAAATAATTTTTCAAATCGGACCATTAGTTCCTCAGATTAGCGCGCTCAAGCAAACAAAGAAACTTTTCAGCTTTATATATTAGTATAGATGTTTAATATATCCAGCGTTGTTTTTAATATTGTTATTACAGTACAAATGGTTGTTTTCTTAGAACAAGTGAGCAAGTATTGTTTGTCGCCGTCTTTTCTTAGCACAAATTAGTTATATTACAGTAATTTGAATACTCTAGCTTTACCGGTGGCCCAAGATGTTAATAAAAATAACATTAACTAAATAAAAGCTGTATTTTGGTAAGGCTAGCCAGATATTGGGTGTGTAGTGACATCTACAGTAGCCGCACAAAAACAACTTGTAGACAAGCAGCGCCATCGGTAGATGCTAGGTGGTAACCTAGCATCCCAACTAACCTGTATCACGCAATATAAGTTCGCAAGCCAATTCGAACATATAAAGTTCCGAACAGTAACAAATTTCCGTCGGCCGCCGGGCATACCACCTCGCCCGGCAAAGAAGATCTTCATTTTCTGTAGTGGAATACCACCAACCGTTCCTCTACAGGTGAAAACGACGCGAACGTTGAGCTCCCCACTCCTCCTCCGTTCCCCCCGCCTGACCGTCAAACTCGCAGCTCGTCCCCCATTCGTTAGTCATTCGCATGAGGCACACGTTTAAAAAAAGCAATTGAAGAATTTTTCAAATCGGTCCTGTAGTTTCTGAGATAAGCGCATTCAAGCAAACAAACAAACTCTTCAGCTTTATTAGTATATAGTATAGATTATCAAGTTATTGTGATATTTTCCAATTAGCATGCAAACTCAAATCGCTGATATCTTTTGGATTGCACTGGTTCCATGAGGGCACCTGGCATGCGGTACAATAGTCATAATTGTAGAGCTTGGGTTTGAGTCACAGTGTAGAGGAAATCGTAGAGCCACACCATTTCAGTGAGGGTCACTGACTCTTATAGAATTAAGGTTTTGTTCATCTGATTTAATGGCAAGATATTGAGCGTCTATGTTTCGGCTTCGGGGGACGTTGGTCCTAGTGGTATAGACTAGGTTTCATAAACTTTTGCGTATGAATAAACTGTGTATTTAGGGTTCCGTATCTCGAATTGAAAATACGGAATTCTTATAGGATCACTTTGTTTTCCGTCTTTCCGTCAAGACCCTTTTCTCAGGAAAGCGTAGAGGTATCAAGCTGAAATATATATCAAATACTAATTAACAGGAACCGATGTTTTACAAAAGGCAAAAAATGTTTTTTGCACAGAATGTCGTTAACATAACAAAATATGAGGACTAAAAAAATCTATTAAGTCCGTAAGTTATATTACAAAAAACTATTGGACACGTATTTTTTTATTTATCAAATCAATAAAAAATTACAAAGATACAGAGTTAAAACAAACTATTAAGATCAGGAGAAGGGGGCTTGTGACGTCACTGTCAGGTAAAATTGTACCTTATAGTGACGTCACACAAAATTTCAACGCGCTGTATCTTCGTAATTTTTTGTTTGAGGAACGAAAAAAAAATACGTTTCCAATATTTTTTGGTAATCTAACTGACGGATTAACTAGATTTTTTTAGTCCTTATTGGGCGCGTCGGACTTGCGATCATGTGGACGCCGGGTCGATCCCCACCCATCGCACTACCGACGTGAACGTAACACAAGCATTTTAGCTTAGCACAAGAGATTGACAAGAATACTAGAAGTGTGCAAAAACTCAGCTAGTAATATTTAAAAATATTTTTTATTGTAATCGCATGGTTGACAACTTCCGTAGTGTAGCGGTATTTGGCTCGCTTTAAGTCTCGGAGATCGTGGGTTCGATCCCCACACCGGACAAGAAATCTTTGTGTAGTCTGGTTCTGTCTGGTTGGTTGAGGGACTACCCTCAGTGCCTCGGAAAGCACGTTAAGCCGTTGGTCCCGATTGTTATAACATCATCTATAACAAGCGCATACCAGGGAACGGGCAGCAGCGTTTCCCTGTGTATGACAACATAATACTGTGGTCACCAATCCGCTTCCCAAGCGTGGTGACTATGGCAAAAAACCTCTCTCTCCCTCATGTTCAGCAGTGGACGTTGTACGGGCTGATGATGATGATGATGATGATTCATGGTTGTCAGCTCAAAAATAACGTTCTGCAATTCCATAAATATGCAGAACGTTATTCTGTTCGTTATTACCACTTTATTTTCCAGTTAGAAAAATGACTGACATTTCTATACTGTGATCCTTTTCATAATCTAAGAAGGATATTTATAACAACGCTAGCTTTTATTAATGTAAGGAAATACTTACTTGAATGTATGTTAATTTATAAAAATGTACATTTGTATCTAGGGAATTTATACAAATTCCTTTTATATTTATTGTGAGGTTTCACCCATAATTGCTGTATATGCATATGTCTCAGGCCTCTAACGGCTCCCATAGGAAGATATGGAGTGGTAAATTTTAAGCCAGTAATCACATGTCCACCTTTTTTTCGTCCGGGGAGATTCGCGCGCTGGCGGTAGGATATGTGGGACTCGCGTAGCGTGGTAGACCTTGTCTAATTTGAAATGACGCGCCCCTCACCCGCATTTTGCATATAAGCAAATGTAAAATGTTTGCAAAATCCGCATTTTGCAAACATTTTACGTTTGCTTATATGGATGAGAGGGGCGCATCATTTCAAATTAGACAAGCTCTATGCTAAACTCGTACCACAAGGAGAGGACCCTACGCCACTAAAACCCCCCGAACACTCCTTCGATCCGCCGTTGGCGGGGGCTGGGAACGCATGAGCAATCCGGCAATCACATGTCTACCTTAAAATATTACATAGATGATCAATTCACTTAGAAATCAAAGAAAACACATCTAAATACTATAAGTCATAATCCTTGAATCTCATCTCTCGCCAGCGACAGCCCTGAGCCGAGGTTCAAGCCCCACAGGGGGCGCCCCCTGTGTGGCTTGGAGCTCGGCGCATGTTGCTTAGTAAACCACGTATTAAGGCTGGAGCTATGCTCGCCTTTATGCCCGGTGAAATAGCAAAAGCCTTGTGGCTAAAAAAACATCTAAACTGGCCATCTAAACGCCCTTTGCTAACTACGAACGACTTTAAGACTTACGGCTTTAGAAATACATACTATCAATTTTGTATAGCTAGTCTTTCCTTGACGGACAAACAGATACTTACAAGACCAACTAAAAGCATTCGTGTGTTCAATTTAACGGCGTATACGGGAGTAGAATAATTACCTGCGTTAGTTGACCGTTGTTGCTGCTCGCTAGTTGAAGACCTATGTTGTATAGGGTTAATAGTGTGTTTTCTGGGACGTTGTTTAGGGTTAAAGGTATGTTTTCTGACATTTAATGGACGCGTTTTAATAATATTTTAACTGGACAACCTCCGTAGCGTAGCGGTATTTGTCTAGCTTTAAATCTAGGAGGTCGTGGGTTCGATCCCCACACCGGATAAGAAATCTACATATGTGTAAATGCTAAGATTTTTTCCGGGTCTGGTTGATTGAGGGACTACCCTCCGTGCCTCGGAAAGCACGTTAAGCCGTTGGTCCCGATTGTCATAACATCATCTATAACAAGCGTATATCAGAGTACGGGCAGCAGCGGGCTGACGATGATGGATTATAGCTTGTTATTATAGCTTTTAGGGGGAAAGGCCAAATGGCTTAAATATGTTTTTTATTCATTAAAATAATTTATAGAAAATGAATGAAAAGAGACTAACAAGAATTTATAGGGCGAATGTGAATGGAAGCGTTTCAAGGGGAAGACTAAGGCGGTAATTCCAAAATCAAATCGAGGTCGTTCTTAAGAAAGGACAGGTTACAAATACTCTAAACCGAAGGACATGCATGAGGAGATTAATGAATATAGAAGATCCGAAAGTGGTAAGTGAAGATCGCAGCAAGTGGAAGGAAGTAGTCTCTGCCTAGGCCTATGGGAAAGAGGCGTGGAAGTATTTATGTATGTATTCATCATCATCATCAGCCCGTATATCGTCCTAGGGAGGGTATTTGCACGCTAGCCTTGGCAAGCACCACGCTTGGCAGGCGGGTTGGTGACCGCAGCATTAAGTTCAATGGCTTGACCAACGGCTTAACGTGCTTTGCGAGGCACGGAGGGTAGTCCCTCAACCACCAAGACCCGGAAAGAAATCTTAAAATTTACACAAAGATTTCTTGTCCGGCGTGGGGATCGAATCCACGACCTTCGAGATTTAAAGCGACCCAAATACCGCTACGCTACGGAGGTTGTCATGTATGTATTATTCTGTACTTAAATTCATTAAAATAGAGGTGAGGGGTCCACGCGTAAAAGCTGTATAACATAAGGGGCTAACAAAATGAATAATGAAAAAGTTAAACAAAATCTATCAATGTTATCATTGATATAGACGTATTTATGATTTGTATCTACGATAGATGTTTTTTTTTTTTTTATTGCCTTCAGTGGCACACGAGCAAGCGGCACACCTGATTGTAAGTGTTAACCGCTGCTCATGGACTTAAGCAATGCCAGGGAAGCAGACTGTCATTGCACAAGCCGCTGCCTACCGTGATAGGAGTGCTCTCTTTAAACCACGTTTGAAGAAGGACATGTCATAGCACAAGCGAAACAGGGTTGTATTTACAACTAATTTATAAAATAGTGTAGATAGTTCTTTTTTCGGACGGACATATGTAGTTAGCCAGGAGGCTTTTGCTACTTCACCGGGCATAAAGGCAAGCAGAACTCCAGCTTAAATAAAGTTTAAAATAGTAATTAGTCAATTTAGTATTAAATTTACCATTTTTTTGTATGACTTACAATCATATAAGAATAACATTTCACAATAAGCCTGCGTTTGTAGATCAAGTCGCAAATTGTAGTCGGTTTATTGTTAATAGTGTTTTCCTCAGTTTTATGGACACGTTTTAATACATTTGAACTAGCTTCTATTTAACTTTATAGCTTTTAGGTAAATTGCTACTAGAAATATCTTTTTCAGTACAGATTCATTAAATTAAATACTACTACGTACGTAACTATAAAAGGATATGCCGGAGATAAGATGTGTGTAAAATATGCGGACGTTACGTCTTAACGTATCTCAGAAACTGAATTAAAACAATTTTTATGATACAAGAATACTTCACAATGAAGGTTTATTTCTAAATGGCGTTAATTCTAAGAGAGTGGAATAACAGTCAGTTATGTTGACCACAGTTGAAGAACTATTAAGTTTAGGATTAAGAGTGTTGTCTGTGGTTTAATGGACGTTTTAACAGATATTTAAGTTCAACGTTTTTATTTAATAACTTCCTTTCTATCTCGTTTATGATGATTTTGTTTAAAGTTACTTATGTTTTTTAAACGGCGGTTTCTTGAAGACCTCCCACACTAGGGAAATAAATCCCGCTGCCGCGCGAGACTTGACAAATACATCTGTACATAGAGAGGAAAGATTTGACTGTCTGTGTGTTTGCGGAAGTATTGGCCTGATTTTTAAAATTCTTTTGCCATTAGAAAGCTACGTTATGAAGCTCAATATTTTTGTTTTACCATTATTAGTATACATTATGGTTATTATCTGATCATGCTTAGTGTTGTTCCATTTGGTTTTATTATAAGCCGCAGCAGAATGCATCAGTATATAAACACTTGTTTACTACTATTTTACAATGCCAAGAAACTTCTGTTTTTATTATATTTGCTTTTCGTTGGTATAGTGGTAATATTTTCGACCCAGCCTAGCCCAGGTTCGAGTCCCAGGCTTGACAAACATTTTTGTTACTTTCTAGAAATTTTTATACGCACAAATCTCAGCAGGAAAACTTCACACCAGACCAGATCAGATATTAAGGCTAAAAGGATAGAGAGTTCACCTGCGCTTGCGCATATGTCTACGTAGGTACGTCTTGTGTGCAGTTGGCGACAATTTGGCTCCCGGAACCGAAATTGGACTCGGACTTAATTTTTTTTTTCAAATCGGACTAGCAGTGTCTGAGCTTAGCGCGTTCAAGCAAACGAACAAACAAACAAACAAACTCCTCAGCTTAGTATCGTACTTCCTACTATATAATACTAGCGGCCCGCCCCGGCTTCGCACGGGTGGACTTTTATACCCTACCCCTGCCCTACCCTACCCCTACCCCTACCCTACCCCTACCCCTACCCCTACCCCTACCCTACCCTACCCTACCCTACCCCTACCCTACCCTACCCCTACCCTACCCCTACCATACCCCTACCCTACCCCTACCCTACCCTACCCCTACCCTACCCCTACCCTACCCTACCCCTACCCTACCCTACCCCTACCCTACCCCTACCCTACCCCTACCCTACCCTACCCTACCCTACCCTACCCTACCCCTACCCAAAAGTATCCTATGTCCTTCTCCCAGTTCTTAGCTACCTCCCTACCAATTTTCAGCCAAATCGGTTCAGCCGTTCTTGAGTTATAAATAGTGTAACTAACACGACTTTCTTTTGTTTTTAAAATGTATTCTGCTATTCAGGGCGTAGACAAATCCAACGAAACAAAAACCATGGCAATCGGTCCAGTCGTTCTCGAGTTATAAGTGTTGTAACAAACACGACTTTCTTTTATATATATAGATAATAAACGCTAAAGTTTGTAAGTATGGATGGATGGTGGATGGATAGATGTTTGTAACTATTTCACGTCAAAACTTCTGAACAGAATTAGATGAAATTTTGCACCGGGATAGGTTATACGCTGGATTAACATATAGGCTACAAAACATCACGCTCCGACCCACTGGAGCAGAGTAACGCGGGTAAAACCGCGGGGCGCAGCTAGTAGACTATATAGGTAATGTTTGTATGTTTAAACATAAGATTACGTAACTCGAAATTGAACCACAATAAAACAAGAACTCGCAAATCCACAATAATGGATGACATTCATAAAGCTGCCCGTTCAGATAAACGTGATTTAGTTATGATAAGACGAGATGAAACATTACTACCATCAATTTGAAACCCTTTACGTAACTTTAACTAACCAAAATAACCGCAACATGTTTTAGTGAAATAGATATATTAAACAAGATATCTGAAGTAATTTATGAGAGACTAGAGACTAGCTTCCCGCGCGCAGTTTCACCCGCCTTACTCCCGTTGCCGTGGGAACTTCGTGATTGAATATAGCCTATAGCCTTCCTCGATAAATGGGCTATCTAACACTGAAATAATGATTTTTCAGATCAGACCAGTAGTGCCTGAGTTTAGCGCGTTCAAGCAAACAATCAAACTCTTATAATTAGTATAGATATGTTGAAAAATAAATTTAAGAAATAAAGAAAAACATGTGTTAACCTTTTGGGAGAATTCCCTTTGTAATGACAAACGGGAATTCTTTCAAGGGAATAATTTCAAGGAAATTCAGCATGTTTTACAGAGACGTCAGTTTAACAGCTGTCAAATTCAACATGGATTTGCAAAAGGAATCGATTCAGACGTAACCATAGATATACCATCATCATCATCATCATCCACTAACGTCCACTGCTGAATTGATATCCTCCCGGGGGAGGGTATTTGCATAGTCACCCTGCTTGGCAGGCGGATTGGTGCCCGCAGTATTATGTTGTACCACATAAGGAAACGCTCTTGCCCGTTCCTTGATATACGATTATTATAGATGATGTTATAACAATCGGGACCAACGGCTTAACGTGTTTTCCGAGGCACGGAGGGCAGTCCCTTAACCAACCTGACCCGGAAAGAAATCTCGAATTTACACAGATTTCCTGTCCGGCGTGGGGATCGAACCCACGACCTCCGAGATTAAAAGCGAGCCAAAAACCGCTACGCTACGGAGATATACCGATTCTATTATTTAATTATACTTAAGTTCATTTTATTTTGTACATTGGCGGACTTAATCCCGAAAGGTGAGTCTAGACTAGAACATTTACTTGTAACAGAACCTTGAACATTTGTCACCAACTCGCCTACCAAGCGTGGTGACTATGTCAAATACCCTCCTTCGGGAGGAGACCCATGTTCAGCAGTGGACGTTATACGGACTGATGATGTTTGTGAAAAAAATATATATAACGAAGTTTTCCGTAAAAGACTTTTGCGATTTTTGAATAAATAATTAAAAAATAAAAGAACGAACTTTCGTATGTTGAACGCATTTCAAAAGTTACTTTATTACACATTCTGGCATCAGAATTTTAGTTTGCATTTAAAGCTGTCAACAAAACATCACTTGATTTCAATCAGAAACGTAAAAACTTCATTTTTAATCCATAAATAATTTATCTCGAGTTTCCGCTCAATCAACCCTTTAACAGTCGCCGGGTCGATTCGACCAGCGGACCAAATAACAAAATTATATCCAGCTTAATTAATATATCAACATTGAAATTTTAATTTGGGATACGACACCGATCATTGGTCAGAATGTTGGTCGATTTACAGGTAATTAACCGTCGGCGACCATCGATAATATATTTAAAAACTTGTCGAATGCAGTTGATTGATTAATTTTATGTGGTCGCTGTTTGGTTTAATTTATTATGTGTTCATTAAAGAATAGCTCAATGTTTTTGTTTAAACATAATTTGTATACATTGCGGTTATCTGATACTGTTTAGTGTGGTGTTCCATTCATATTTTGGTTTTATTATAAGCCGTACCAAAATGAATTAGTATATAAACAATACATTTGTTTACTACTATTTAACAACGCCAACAAACTTGTATTTTATTCAGAACCGTGATATTTTAACACAAAATATTGCACAACAATGTACGAAATTTTACCGGAACACAACGGAGTGAGTGCATTAACGAAATTCGTCGGCAATATCTGGCTAAGTGGCCTATCTATTCGAATATCCGCATAGAGGCTTGGCGTGCTGCACTCATAATAACCTTTAGCAGGATAACCGCCATGCTTTGAACACGGTCTGCAACAAATGATGAGTGCGGATATTAAAGATTATAATAGACTTAAGTATGCCACTGAGTAGCGTAAATTGTTACTTTGAAAAATAGGTATACATACTGCGTTATTATTTTCTTATCTTGTAACAATTACATGAAGGTAACTTTCAATATAAATGCCCGTTTAAACTTATATTAGGTACATTAAAGGGAAACGGTGGTGGTATCTTTAAATTGTAACGGATTTTCTATAAAATCCTCTAACTTAACGATATAAAATTTAATCTTCGTAACTCATTTCACGGCGCATGCAATTTCGAACCATATTTGATATGAAACGTTGAATATAATAACGTGCAACCATTTATAAAATTATTTATTCGCCGAGTTGTTATAAAAATTCAACACTCATTTTTCTCGCACCGACCAACCCGTCCGACCAGACCACGGCATGTTTCACGCCCGCACGCTTTCAATTTGCATTAAGGGTTTATCAGTTTTAATGTGAACACTAAAAGTTGTGCGCCGTCACCGTCGGGGGTAGCGTCGACCACGTAGGCGTTACGGGTTAACATTTTAAGTTGATATAAAACGCGTTTTGACGAAGATCGATTGCTCTCTGTGGTAATATTATTTACATAAAGGATTTAAAAACCGGCCAAGTGCGAGTCGGACTGGCGCACGAAGGGTTCCGTACCATTTTCAAATGCATACTGTTGACGTTATTGACATCCAGCAAAAAAGGGCAAAAACACGAAAAAAGTTTGTTGTGTAAAATATTTTTTAAGGGGGGCTCCCCCCCTTTAAATAATATTTTATTTTTATTTTTAGTATTTGTTGTTATAGCGGCAATAAGTCTGAGTAATGTTGTTTCCTAAGTTTCGGCTTTTTAAATCCAAGGCTATATGCGCGGTCTTTGCTGTAAAAATCATGTTTCCGTTGGAATCTCATCATAATAGACACCTATGCCTATGCTACTCCTGAAAGGCGTGACTTTTTTCTTTTTAAAACAACTTCTGTAGATATGTATTACTTTAGATGTGTATGTATTTCATAAACTATGAGAAGGAACATGAAGAAAAGTCCTTAGGTTCATGAATATGTAAATACGGTAACAATGTTTTTTTTTATTATTCGTACACAAATACGTTATTAAAAAGTATATAAAATACTAATTTTGTTATTGTTACCAGGCAAATACCAGGATTTTGAACGAAAAGTTTTATTACGTTTAATTGAAGTAAATATTGAATGTAGACTGAAATTCTGGCTGATTTTAAAATTTAAATATTCAACAACAAATAAAAATATCATGCACTGCATTAAAAAAAAAACGATTCACAAAATCTACGCTGCAAAATTGGGCGAAAGATATTTTTTATTTCATTGAACCTTTTAACATTTTGAAAACTTTTTACCATTTTATTATAATCTATCGTCCGGCATCGATTCCACATGGGTGCAATGCTGATGTATTATACATATAAACATCCCTCTTAAATAATTATATCTAATAAAAATAAATCGCGTCAAAATCGTTGCGTACTAAGATCTAAGCATATACAGAAGAACAGACGGACAGCGGGAAGCGACTATGTATTAATATTTTTGTTGATAAAACTAATATGAAAGTACTAGCTAGCTGCGCCCCGCGGTTTTACTCGTGTTACTCTGCTCCGTGGGTCGGAGCGTGATTTTTGGTAGCCTACATGTTAATCGAGCTTATTAACTATTCCCGTGCAACGTTTCAACGAAATCCATTTAGTAGTTTTTGCGTGAAAGAGTAACAAATCCATACTCACAAACTTTCGCGTTTATAATATGAGTAAGGAAGTAAGGATTTGATGATGTGTTTATTTCTGAAAAGATGGTTTCAGATGAACAGGGCGCGATAGCTTAACGTGCTCTCTAGGGCACGTAACGCACGTTAACTACGTTCTAAAATGAACAATAAAAATTACATCCAACAAATTAACAGTTACATAAAACACTATAACACTCTCTCACCCGGGAACGTATTCAAAGCTACATCAAGGACGTTTAGGGTTGTCTCTTAGGCTTTCTAAATTCTGACAAATTAAAAAAAGAGGTGTTTCATTATTAATACGCATACACAATACGATATAATAATTCCGCCAAATTAATCATCAGATTGTTGAATTACTCCTGTTTTCCAAATTTTATTAAATAAGATTTTGAATGAGCTTATCAATATTCTCCTTGACCAGTAGGACCATTAATTTGTTGCGATTTTTTAATTAGACTGATACTCCGCTCTGTAGACCGATTCCTAAAATTAGTAAAGATTGAATAAATTATAATGAAACTAAAGTGGCCTTAGCCCAATGTCTACGTCAGACTTGTGAACTAGTGGTAGCCGGTTCGATCCCCACCCATTGCACTACCGACGAACCCACTTAAGCGTTTTAGCTTAGCACGAGGGGTTTATAAGAATACTAGAAGACACAAAAAATAATACTACAACATCTACAAAACCACTATGTATATAATACTACCACTATATCGCTACATAGTATAAAACAAAGTCGCTTTCTCTGTCCCTATATCCCTATGTATGCTTAAATCTTTAAAACTACGCAACGGATTTTGATGCGGGTTTTTTAATAGATAGAGAGATTCAAGAGGAAGGTTTATATATATAATATATCAGCATTATACCCGTGCGGAGCCGGGGCGGGTAGCTAGTATGCAATAAAAAATAGACTTAAGCTATGCTATGCTTCAAACTAAGAAAGTACAAAGCTACAACCCTACCTGCCGTCATTTTGCAGAAATTATACGGCGGTATAATTACATTATTTTGTTAGTCTCGTGCAGTCCCAACATGGGATTGTTTTAATTGCACTTTTTGTGGGCCCTGTAAAGTGTATGACGATGTTAATGTTCCGCTAACTTTTGTGCTCCACAAGGCTCATAGGTGCAGTTGAGGGTTTCATTTTATAGTGCATTTTATATTATTTAATGTCCATTTTATTGCACTGTAATTGCAGGGTTATAATGCAATGTATTGATGAGGTAGGTAGTCTTTTATTATATCTAGACCTATATACTTCAGAAGCATTTGGTCGTAAGTGCCAGTTTGCGATAAAGTCCTTCAGTCCACGTCAGGAGAGATGTGAGTCAGTGGACGGGCATTAATGATGGCCTCTGCTTCCGATAGTAAGGTTGCCAACACTTCTTCTCGTGGAGCTCGTTCTCTTAAGGTAACTCTTAATGCTGTCTTTACAGAACGGATAAGTCTTTCCCAGGCTCCTCCCATAAACGGTGCCGAAGGGGGGATAAAGCTCCATGTAATTTTATTATCCACGGCAAACTGCGGAACATACGACGAACATACGACGAATGTTTCTGACACATTCAGATTTTCAACATCACTGTACATTATATCACCCATAAATTATTGCTTTTGATACTGACTGTACTACAATTAAAAACATTTTCTCATTTTTACGGAGTCTGTTACAATAGATTAGTCAGTGTACATAACAATCTAGAACGCAACAATTCCTATGGCACTAATCTTAACTAACTATACAAAGCGGACTCGCTGCAATCCTAGTAATGGGCAAAACAAATGGCTAAACATTTGTTACGTAATTTAACTTGAGATATTGTTTAAGAGGAAACACTTACCTCCATAGCGTAGCGGTGTGTAGCCCGCTTAAAACTCGGAGGTTGGTAGTTCGATCCCCACGCCGGACAAGAACTTTGTGAATTCTAAGATTTCTTTTCGGGTCTGGTTGGTTGAGGGACGACCACGGGGGGTGCTGCCTAGGGCGTTGAGGGACCACCGTGCCGCCTCCGAAAGCACGTTAAGCCGTTGGTCCTGATTCTAATAGCCTTTTTCTATAATAATCGTATATCAAGGAACAGGCAGCAGTGTTTCCTTGTGTGGTACAACATAATACTGCGACCACCAACCCGCCTGCCAAGCGTGGTGACTAAGGCAAATACTCTCCCTCGGGAGCAGGCCCATGTTTAGCTATGGACGTTATACTCTAGTGGATCGGTGCGTGATGTTTTGTAATCCAGTTTATAAACTATCCGCGAGCAAACGTTCAGCTAAATAGTGAAAGAGCTACAAACATCTATACATGCCTACTCACAAACTTTTGCGTTTATAATATTAGTAAGGATAGTCCTGCCTAAAATGGCACCACGAAACAAAGCCAATTGGCACACTTGAACGTATGTATGTCTCGTTTTTGCATTCGCTAGTTTTATTGCTGTCCTGTTTACTCTTTAGAGACAAATTGTGTCTTAAGAAAACACGAGCATATTTATTTGTAAGCTGAACTACATATACATACACGAGCTGCGCCCCGCGGTTTTACCCGCGTTACTCTGCTTCAGTTTACTCTTTAGAGACACAATTTGTCTCTAAAGAGTAAACAGGACAGCAATAAAACTAGCGTATGCAAAAACGAGACATACATACGTTCAAGTGTGCCAATTGGCTTAGTTATGTGGTGCCTTTTGCTATATGTTAATCTAGTGTATGACCTATCCCGGTGCAAAATTTCAGCCAATTCCGTTCAGTAGTTTTGGCATGAAAGAGTAACAAACATCCATCCATCCATCCATCCATCCATACTTACAAACATTCGCGTTTATAATATTAGTAGGAAGAAGGTTTCTGTCCGCTTTGGCCGATGCGAATCGTCCGGTGTGAATCGTTTCTACCATACTTCCCCTTCGTATGTGGTTATAATGAAAGTGGAGTGATATAACCGTCCCTTAGGGATTCCTAGAATCACTTATTAACAATAATGAGAAGCCATGTCCATTGTGCATATTACCTACAATTACCTAGAAATAATAATAAAATATGAAAATAACTTTTTTATTTACATAACATTATTCAACGGGAGAATTATATTTATAAAATAACAGGAATGGGGGAGCGGTGGGAATGACAAAAACCTAGGTGAGGTCTATGACCAGCTGTGGACCTAATGGCATATTTTTTTGTTCACGTTAAGCCTTTGGTCCCGATTTTTATAATAATCGTATATGAAGGAATGGGCAGTTGTGAAGCCCATGATCAGCAGTAGACATTATACGGGCTGATGATGATGATGGTGAAATAGTTTTAATATCAGTGGTTTTCAATCTTTTTTTTTTCGCGACCCCATTGCAGTTTGAAAAATTCTGGCGACCCCCTTGTGCTATAGACAGACAAATAAATTATTAAAAAGACTACTTATGGTATGGTATGATAATGGTTTTCTTTTAAATATGATGCGACTCTATTGAAAATAAACTCGACAAAGCCTTTTGTGGATGGTCACTAACAAAAAGCTTTGTCTCCCCGAGTTTGGCTTTGCGACCCCACTGGGGGGGTCACTGATCTAGATAAACATATGCCTAGGCTATAAAATACTACGCTACTATCCATGAATGCATAGCACTAATCTAAAGCATATTTTAGTGGGTTTTTTTACTATACTAGCAAAATTTAACTTTTTTTTAACTTTAACTTTTATTAAAACTTAACATAACAATGAATTACATTACATCTAAACTACCTACTTCGCCAATTGGTAACATTTATGCCACAAAAAAATATCACAAACATACATTAAAGAATAAAATAATATTCATACAGTAACATAATAGTAAATATAAGTTATGTATTATTTCGTTTCTATAATACAAATTGATCATTATTTTTATATGTTGTGTGCGGGATATTACAGGAAACCCAATTGACTGTATATGTAACTTATTTTAAAAATTCCTTGTAACAATATAAGTCTCTCTTTTTGTCTTGTAGGTCGTGGGTTCGATCCCCACGCCGTACAAAAAATCTTTGTGTAAATTCTAGAATTTCTTGCCGAGTCATGTTGGTTGAGGGACTACCCTCATTGCCTCAGAAAGGACGTTAAGCCAGTGGTCCCATTTTATAACAAGCGTATATCAGGGAACAGGCAGCAGATTTTTCTTGTGTGTTACAACAATATACTGCGGTCACCAAACCGTATGCCAAGCGTGGCGACGATGGCAAAACTCTCCCTCGGGAAGATGCCTATGCTCAACAGTAGTAGTTCACGGGATAATGATATAGTTACCTTATTTGCTTGACTTTTATTGCTTCGTTGGTCTATGGGTAATAAGTTCGACGGTAACTAGGGTGGTCTCTGGTTCACACCATGAAAATAGTAAGTACCAGACCTGGGTCAGTAAGACAATCATCCGAGCCGATAAAATGATCCCACGGGATTTGGTGACAAAAGGAATAGAGAGTGCATTCTTGTGCACTATAAGTTGTCGCTATGAAAACTAAAGCCTGTAAGAAGTAGATAAGTTACATATTGTAACAGCCCTGCAACTTTACGTCCACTGCTGAACAAAGACCTCCTCTAACCGTGGCGGGTTAGAGTCGTCTATACTTAAATTATAAAGAGTTTTACCGTTCTTTTACCGTTGGATACCTACACTATCCCACTATGACATAGGCTATATTTTATAATGAAGTTCCTACGGGAACGAGAGTTACGTAGGTGTAACCGCGCGCGGGAATGTAGTGGAGGGATATTTCCATTATCACTGCGCTTGGCAGGTCGATTGGTGACGGCTGATGGTGAGTTCCTGGAGCTGATAGATGCTGCTGCCAATCTATCAGCTGTATGTCCCTTAGTCGTTTATGACACCCATAAGGAGACATGGGGTGGTCAAATCTGAGCCGGACACCACACAGCTGTAAGAGTGAGAGTAAGGTACATTTCACAGACAAATAACTTCCTTATTTGCCAAATTTTGCAAAACATTTTTCCACGCTCAATTTTGCTGTGTATCCACCTTATTTGGATAACTGTGAAATTGTGTATTTTCTTATAATCCGCAGGCTTTCGGGTAATAGGTCGGTATTATTGTATGGTAACTCATACAAGGATGTAAAGATACTAGAAAAGGAAAGGATTTTTGCGAAAAAAAAAAATTACTATTTTTATATGTGGATAATTGTACAGGTTCTAGAAATCGGATTAGTGTCGGACTTGTGATCTTGAGGTTGCCGGTTCGAACCCCACCCATTGCACTATCGACGTGAGCCCACTCGTAATATTATCATTTAGATGTCACTTGTAAGTCTGTATTTACTTTTGAAATAAATAAAAATATTATTATTATATAATTTATTTGCATACATTCACGCCTCTTCTCCAAAGGGTAGGCAGAGACCAATTCCTTCTACTTGCTACGATCTTGACATACCACTTTCGCCTTTTATTTAAATTAAGATTTTTTTGCGTGCGCTCTTGGTTCAGTCAATTACGGTAGTTGCGACTCACACTCTCAGATAATGTTAAAAACGTATTGGTGTGAATTAATATAACACCTTGCTCTAAATTCCACCCATCCTCCCACTACCCCGCATGAGGCCCCGCTCTCGCCCTGTGACCTACGTCACTCCCGTTCCCGTAAGAACTTCATAATTAATTATAGCCTTCTCCGGTAAACGCACTACCTAACATTTAAAGATTTTTTCAAATTGGAACAGTACTTTTTCAGCTAAGCGTGCTCAAACAAACAAACATTATGAACAAAGTGTTAAATGCACAGCCAATTTCTAACATTAAAATTAATAGGTCTATATAAAATGATTGACGTGAGTTCGATCCCCACGCCAGACAGGAAATCTTTGTTTAATTCTAAGATTTCCTTCCGGGTCTGGCTGGTTGAGGGACTACCCTCCGTGCTTCGGAAAGCACTTTAAGCAGTTGGTCCGGATTGTTTTAACATCATCTATAATAATCGTATATCAAGGAACGGGCAGCAGCGTTTTCTTGTGCGGTACAACATAAAGGTGCAAGTTGGAAGCGGGCGACGTGAGGCGGCGGTGGACGACGTGTCTCAGCGACACTATTAGTATTTCTATTAAACGCGTCGCTAGCTTCATGTCGCTAACTGCGAAGGGAATTTCATAGAAATACATACAAACCAGTAGTGTCGCTGCGACACGTCGTCTGCTGCTGCTTCATGTCGCCCGCTTCCAACTTGCACCTTAATACTGTCACCAATCCGCCTGCCAAGCGTCTATGGCAAATACCCTCTAGGCCCATGTTCAGCAGTGGACGTAATACGGGCTGATGATGATGATAAAATGATTAGCACCATCCAGTACTTGTACCTCTTCGTACAATCCTAGCAGAATGTAACCAGATAATACCAGGTATTATGTTGCTGTGTTCGCCATTTTTCATCTTATTGTAAAAGAAAATCCTTTTTGTGACAATCTCTGTCTGTAGGCTCTTTAACGCTATGTGGAAAAAGTGCGAGTTATTCAAACAACGTTCAGTAATTTCGTTCGAGTTATCGGAGTTCTTCTGTATTGAAATGCACATTTATGTGTTGATTAACTGACTTGTTTGACTTCTGGTCGGTTCAATCGTACTTAACACCAAATTTCATCTAAATCAGGTTGAGGTAGTAAAAAAAAAACTATATTAATATATAAAGTTGAAGTAAAGCTAAATCCATATATACATAGTACAAAAAAAAACAGAATTAAAAAAAAACCGTCTGTCTGTCTGTTTATTCCGGCTAATCTCGGAAACGGCGAGACCGATTTTGACAGGACTTTCTGTGGTAGATAGTTAATTTTATAAGGTAATAAATGCTGTATGTAGACGTCTTTATAACGGGAATGAACGGGAAGGAGAGAACCATCTTACCAAGCACAGACAGGGCAAGTAGTAAAGACAATATTTTTACCATGATTTTTTCTAAGGAGAAATGAGCATCATTTTTTCCTGAGCTGGAGCAGCTGGTTTTGAAATTTTGTCAACAATTTGGAGAAGCTTTATTCAGAGTTACATAACAAAAAAATATATAAGAATAAACTGAAGATTTGTTGCAAAAGAAGTTAAAAATCCATCACAGAGTGTAGAATTTTTAGATATTTTTAAGGCTATTTTGAAAGCATACCACTTTATGTTTTTTAGTTTTTTTTGAATACTACTAGGACTTGCCTTGCCCGGTTCCGGTTTAACGTTGATTTCTTGGACACCCTGTATATTGTCTATACATAATATGTATTTATCTACTAATAGCTGGACCAACGGACAGATGACATTGTTTCCGAACTGTCTTATACAATGTATATTTAATAACATCATTACTGGAGTTTAGCTGCGCTGGCTAAAAGCTTATTAGGGTGAGGCCTTATTGTTGGGTAATCGACTTTATTCTTATAATGACACTTAAAAGTGCCTTTTAGAAGTTGTTTAGGTAATGCGAAAATAATGTATATAAACATAAAAATGTATGGAGTGCGGTGCTGAGTGCTTAACTCCGGAACGGGTATAAGTGTATCGTTTTAAATTGTTGTCTTATTACTATTATTACCGCGAAGCTCCCTTATGAGCTTCGTTATTAAAAAAACCTATAGCCTTCCTCGATAAATAGGCTATCTAACACAGAAATAAATTTTCAAATCGGAGCAGTAGTTCTTGATGTTAGCACTCTATATTATTATGTGCTTGATGCCAGTCTATGTGTTTTAATGGTGTAGGTCCCAAGAGTGACTGAGAGACAGAGTCTAGTCGCTTTAAGTCTCGTTGAGTATGGGCTAAATCATTCTTTTTTTCTCCGGGTGCAGGGGTATCCCCACCGCCACAGCGGCGGAGTATGTAGGACTTTACTTTCCATAGCGATGAAATGCTTGTCATACTATATGGAGAGGATCTACCCATAAAAACCCGAGAAGAGCCCAGTCTTCTGAACGCCAGAAATGGGGGCACCGAGAACCGCATGAAATCTGCTGGCCTACTGCAGGATGTTACGGGTTATCATGGGCCTATACAGTTAGGTCCCGTGTTACACACAAGGGTCAGTCTCTCAAGGGGCCATGTTCCCCACACCCTGAATTCTGCCTCTTCGATGCAGTGGGTGGGAGGAGGAATAATCCTACCGATAGGTTCGATACCATAATCATTTATTCTCATCTCTATAATGTATGAATACTTTTATTTTTTATTGGTTTATTTTAATTCATAGCTATTTCCAAAATCGCTTCCACTTCCCGCTTCCGCTTAACACCCTGTCACGCACCCATCTGCACGCGTGAACGATAAATAATCCGCCGCCGCCATTACACTCCAGTACATCGCTTCCGATAATTTATACGGGATCGAACCTGTTACCTTAATATGCTGTAAGAGTGCTGCTCTCTAAACTTAGATACTTTAAATAATGCACACTATCATAAGTAAGTTTAAGTTTACTTTTGTACTTGAATGTGTGTTAATAACTAGCCTTTTCGCTCGGTTTTGTCTGCGTTTGAATGCTATTTCATCATCAGCAACTGCAATATCAACTGCTGAATGTTGACCTCTTTTTCTTCGGACGGACGTTCGTAGTTAGTCTCCAGGCTTTTGCTACTTCACCGGGCATAAAGGCGAGCAGAGCTCCAGCCTTAATAAATGGGTTAAAACTACAAATTAAGCAACTTGCGCAAGAGGGCGCCTCCTGTGGGGCTTGGATTTCGGCTCAGCGCGGTCGCTGGCGATGAGATTGAGGGATTATGCCTTTTAGTATTTTAGGGAAGTTTTGTGCAACTGTCGCTCTACTTTACAGTTCGCGGGCCTCTTGGACTTCGGGTCTACGAGGGCATCGGATCAAATGTAGACCTCCTCCCGAGGGAAGGCTTTTGCTATATAGTCACCACGCTTAGCAGGCGGTTTGGTGACCGCAGTTGTAATTGTGTAGACGCAGGGAAATGCAGCTTCCCGTTACGTTATACGATTGTTTAAGATGATGTTATAACAATCCGGGCCTACGGCTTAACGTACTTTCCGAGGCACGGAGGGTAGTCCCTCAACCAAGCAGTCCCGGAAAAAAATCTTAGATTTAGCATAATGATATCTTGTCCATAGGTACATGTTTTCATTGAGCAGTTATTGCAATGTTAATTGTGATCTTATGGTAATCTCCACTTCCATTATAATTAAATCTCCCCGAATCAGGTTATGTCATAGTCACCACGCTTGGCAGGTGGATTAGTGCCCGCAGTATAAAGCTTTCAAATAAATGAAGTTTCTCATTCCTAGGTATCAAGGGACCAGATTTAACGTGGTTTACAGGTCAATAGCGATGTAACATTTCTAAATTTCATAACATGAACCTTTTTTTTATTCTCAAAATGCTATTGTTATTGATATGTAACTAATAGTAATACCTCTTGCTTTCATCCACGATAACCCTGTTCCTGTGGGAATCTGATCATTTATTGTAATCAACGCTTGCATATACAACTTGCAATACAGCTTTTAGTGCTTAAAGAATTTTAAATTCAATTTTGTTGTTTTATCTTGTATGCTTAGACCACCCAATATCTTCCCATGGGTGTCGTAAGGACTAAGGGACATACTGTTGTCGATGGCTAGGCAGTAGTATCTATCACCTCATATTAGTTACCATCGATCACCAATCCGCCTGCCAATTGTGGTGATTATTGAAAAATCTCTTAACGGCCGTGATATGCCAAGGTTAAAAGAATAACCCATGTTCAACAGTAGAAGTTAACGGGCTGATAAATAAGTTTTTAACTTTGTTCATTTTAAACAGAAATTCAGTTCTTCTCTTCATAAAATTAGCATAGACTAGCTTCCCGTGCGCGGTTTCACCCGCGTAACTCACGTTCCCGGGGGAACTTCGTTAATAAAAATAGCCTACGTCATCCGGGGATAGTGTAACGTTCCAACGGTGAAATTTTTTTCAAATCGTTCCAGTAGTTTCGGAGCCTATTCAGTACAAACAAACAAACAAACAATCAAATCTCTCCTCTTTATAATATAAGTAGGTATAGATTAAGTTTGTTAGCACTAATACGTTAATCCAACATTGTTAATTATCTATTGAATCAATTAAAGTTGTAGTACAATTAAAGGAGAACCACATTTTAGTTAAACATGTAACAGGTTTAAAGATTATCTCTAGATGAGGAGGATACGACATCGGCTGTCAACTTGATTCTGTATCAGATCATTGCCGGATTAGCCGAGCAAGCTTAGCAATTGCTTAGGGCATCAAAGTGGAGTTGCAATAGGCGTCCTCTTGCGCAGGTGGTTTAGTTTGTAGTTCTTAAACCATTTATTAAGTATGGAGCTCTGCTCGCCTTTATGCCCGATGAAGAAGCAAAAGCCTCGGGGTTTGATTTATGTCGGTCCGAAAAAAAGCTTGGGCATCAGATGGAACGTGAGATTTAAGATTACTAGTAGAGGTTTTGCAGTCTACTAGTATTCTAGTTAACCCCTTGTGCTGGGTTTACGTCGGTAGTGCAATGGGTGGGATTCAAAGCTAGCCATTGGGCTACGGTCGTTTCAAAAAGTATAGTGATAATCGCTCAAAACTCCTCTAATATCTTAAAACCATTATTTCTGAACCCACCCGCCAGCGATTCGCTTGAACCAAGTGTCAAGCCTCACGGCGTCCTCTTGCCCAGATTGATTAGTTTGTAAACTATTTAATAGGTCTAATAGCTCTAGAATTTTATAGCTCGAGACTAGTCGTGACCTTCTTGTCTTTATGCCCGGCGAAGTAGCAAAAGCCTCCTGGTTGACTACATAATGTCTGTCCAAAAAAAAAACCTCCTCTTAGAGTTTTCAAAAATATTTTTTTATCGGTTGCCTACTTATACGCCCTCCAAGTGTCAGGTATCTTTGATCAGCGGTTTAGGCTGTGCGTTGATCCGTCATTTATGACCAAGCGTTTTATTAATATTGAAAGGAGGTCCACAACTGTGGATGATTAGGGCCTTAGGGCATCAGTAGTCTTAATCCGGCACTGTTTCAGATGCCATCCCTAGAATAGTTAACTAGACAGTAATGGAAGATAGGTCTGTTTAAATATTCAGGTGTTGTAACCAATGTAACGTATTTATATTACTTTGTTGTGTATATTTGTCGATCGCGTAAAAAGTATTCGGCAGTAGTACAAATTGATGTTGCAAAGCTAAAGCTAAATAAGTCGAATTAACAATAAAATGTCTCTAAACTGAAACTAGATATTGGGCAGCTTGCAGATAAATGATAAACTTGTAACTTAGTAGGTTTTTTTTTAGTTAGCCCTGAGTCTTTGTTACTTCACCGGGCATAAAGGCGAGCAGAGCTCCAGCCTAGATAAATTAACTTAGCAGGATTAGATATCAGATGTTTAAAAATTTTACTAGCTTCCCGCGCGCGGCTTAACCCGCGTTACTGCCGTTCCCGTGGTAACTTTATAATTGAATATAGTCACCCTCTATAAATGGGCAATCTAACACTGAAATATTTTTTGGACCAGTAGTTTCTGAGATAAGTGCGTTCAAGCAAATAGATAAAAAACCTCATCAGCTTTATATTCGTTTAGATTTGTTAATGAGATAGTGCCTACCTTAAATTGATGCTTTCTATGTGTATGTGTGTGTTTGTATGGCTGTTTATTACTTTTCACGAAAAAAATCCTAACAAATTTGACTAAAAGTATTGCAAAGTGATAATGCATAAATGTGACCACATTCAACTGGAAGTACAGTTGCTTACTGGATTTACCAACTGGAGTGAACCTACGGTATTAGGAGAAACTAGTAGTCAAAATTCGACCATAATTAAAACTAGTAGCGTACCCGCCCCGGCTTCGCACGGGTGGACTTTTATAGCCTATGTTACTCATTGATAATATAGCATTATAATCGTGAAAGAATTATCGAAATCCGTTCAGTTGTTTTTGAGTTTATTCAAAACAAACATACAAAAATACAAACGTTTCCTCTTTATAATATTAGTATAGATAAGTGTGCGATATTTCATACTCCTCCGTCCTCATAATTTTCGTAAAAGAGGGTACAAATTTTTTGCTCCACGTATATAGAGCTCAGAAGCAGCTCAAAGTCAGCCCTCCCGACCCTTCGTTTGCTAAGAACCTTCCGATGCCCTCGTAGACCCGAAGTCCGAGAGGCCCGCGAGCTGTAAAGTAGAGCGACAGTTGCACAAAACTCCCCTAAAGAAACCAAAAGCCATAATCCCTCAATCTTCCCGTCAGCGACCGCCTTGAGCCGAGGTCCAAGTCTCACAGGGGACGCACTCTTGCGCAGGTTGCTTAGTTTGTAGCGTTTTAACCATTTATCTAGGCTGCAGCTCTGCTCGCCTTTATGCCCGGTGAAGTAGCAAAAGCTTCAGGACAAACTATACTGGTCCGTCTGAAAAAAAGGTCAGGCGGCGGAGTCTGCTATTTTTTTAAGTATTGTGCCACCGTAGTGCCATTATGATATCATTATGCCAAAAACGGTAATCTACTTATCTCACTATGGTGTCGGCGCTGGAATGGCAGTCGGTGTTTCTACCGCAGAATGAGGCCGTCAACAGAAGGAGGAGACAAGAGATGGTTAGGGAGATAGTAATGTTTATTTAGGCGATTTCAAAACTTATATATGTATCATTTGTTGTTATATTCACCCACGCTAATTTCATTGAACGTCATTTGAATTAGTAGATTACCAAAAGATAAAAAAACCGACCATTGAACTGTCATTGATAGTTCATGTATACGCCATTACGATAGTAGACTCAGGGCCCAGTTCACGTGGAAACTTCTTAATTAAATATAGCCTTTGTTATCCGTGGATAATGTAGCTTTCCAACGGTGAAAGAATTTTTCAAATCGGTCCAGTAGTTTCGGAGCCTATTCAATACAAACAAACAAACAATCAAATCTTTCCTCTTTATACATTACGTTACGTACGATAGTAGACTCGGGGCCCTGATGTGCCATTATACGTAAGAAACATTCGTCGTATGTAAGACCAAATGCTTCTGAAGATGATAGAACATCCGTCATTATGCTTTTGAGGTTATATATATATATATACTAGCTGACCCGGCAGACTTCGTACTGCCTCAATCGATACATAAAAGACCTAAACATTTGTATAAAATAAACTGGGCCGTAGAGACTTCGTTTATGCGGTACTCCTACCCCTACACTACCCCTACCCTACACTACCCCTACGCTACACTACCCCTACCCTACACTTCCCCTTCCCTACACTACCCCTTCCCTACACTACCCCTTCCCTACACTACCCCTTCCCTACACTACCCCTTCCCTACACTACCCCTTCCCTACACTACCCCTTCCCTACACTACCCCTTCCCTACACTACCCCTACCCTACACTACCCCTACCCTACACTACCCCTACCCTACACTACCCCTACCCTACACTACCCCTACCCTACACTACCCCTACCTCACACTACCCCTACCCTACACTACCCCTACCCTACACTACCCCTACCCTACACTACCCCTACCCTTAAAAATCTTGGCAAAAAAATTCAAGTTTTTAATTAACAAAATAAAGCTCAAATTGACTCTACATTTTAGTTAGAAAACGTTTGTATGGGAAAAAGAAAAAAGCTGTTTTAAGGGGTTTTCAGGCAATTATTCGAATTTTCCTCGAACATCCATCCGAAAAACCATCCTTGAACTTCCACGAACATTAAAAAAAAAGAATTGGCCAAATTGGTCCAGGCGTTGTTGAGTTATGCGCTTAGCAACACATTTTGCGATTCATTTTTATATTATAGATATATATACATATGGTATGTATAGTATTTGCTTTTACCCTTGTGTATACATTATGCAGATACGGCGTCATCATCGCATTATGCATCTGTCGCATTCGAGCGTTGATAGAGGATTATCTTAGTATTATAGTTTACACATACATTATGCTTACATACAAAACATACACAATGCATATTATATGTTAAATAAAGTTCTAACTCAATTTACTTATTATTTTACAAATATGTCACATCCGTATATATGTTACAGTCAAAACTTATAATCGGTCAAAACCACTTTTGACTGGTTGTGTTTACCGAGTGGTTTCCGGCTTAGAATAGACCACCCCATGTCCTCCCATGGGTGTCGACCAAGGGACATGTGGCTGATGGATGGGCAGCAGCATCAATTAACTCAATGTTTACTTCTTACTGCGATCACCAATCCGTCTGCCAAGCGTGGTGATTATGGCAATATCCCTCTACGATCCTGGCTTGCCAAGGTCTATTAAGAGGAGGCCCATGTTCAACAGTGGACGTAAACAGGCTGTTGATGATGATGATGGAATTTGGATCTGGCACTTCTGGTTGTGGTCACACTTCTAATCTAACCTAAACTTTTTTTTTTTTTTGTTTTTTTTTTGTTGTCCGGGGGGAAATGCATTTACGCATTCCCACCGCCGCTGCAGCGTATTCGCGCGCTGGCGGTGGGATATGTGGGACTCGCCCTCTCCATAGCGTGGTATGCTAAACTCATACCACGAGGAGAGGACCCTACCAACCACTAAAACCTCCCGGACACTCCTTCGATCCGCCGTTGGTGGGGGCCGGGTGCATGAGCAATCCGGCCCCCCGACGGCACCCACGGCCAATATGGTACCGCGGGATCTCCAGGGCCACACTTACAGTGGCCTATTTGCCCAATTATAGGGACGCCCGGAGTGTAGAGGCGTCCCTACTCCTCATGGGTCAGCCTCGAAGGGAGCGGGGCCCATGTCTAATCTAACCTAACCTACAGAAGTTGGAATCCTGGTATTTTTTTTTTAACCTTCGACCAAAAATAAGAGCTTATCGTTTCTGGAATTTTATGTGAGTCAATATAAACCCTTCAAAACTACTTTTGCCGGATTTTTGCAGTCGAAAGTGGTTTTGACCGATTATAAGTTTTGACTGTGACTTTGATGAATGTTTCGTAATCACACCGTAAATATTACATCAGAATTTGTCTCTTGTCTCAAACGTATAGAACACCTAAACCTTACATATTTTCGTTCCAACTTTCATCCCCTCTTAAAAGTGTTTTACCCCCTTGAAAATATTTCTTACAACTTCTTTACTTATAGATGGTTGTCTAGATGTAAGAATTGGTATTCAAATTGCTTCTATCTTTCTGAATTTTAACACATAATCTTTGTTTGCGCCGCTTAAACTTGTAATTTTAACCCAAAGGTTGACTAAGAGATAATTTTGGAATTAAGTCCGCCTCATACAGATTTCTGTACCATAAAGTTAAATCACTACATAAAACAAAGCCGCTTGCCGCTATCTGTCCGTCCCTATGTATGCTTAGAACTTTAAAACTACGCAACAGATTTTGATGCGGTTTTTTTTAATAGATAGAGTGATTCTAGAGGAAGGTTTATGCCTAGTCAGGACATAAATTCTGTTACATGTTTAATATAAAATATTAGAAACAAGTTTATTCATTATGTAACCATTTATATACCAAAATGAACTTAACAAAACATAGATTTTTATGACACTAAAGTTTATTCAAAATGACCTCCGTGATTTTGAATACAGACCTTCAATCTGCGCGGCCAGTCGTCTATCGCAGCACGAACGAGGTCCATGTAAATATCGGCGGCTGCCTTAATCAAGGATGTCTTGAGTGACTCCAAATTGGGATGAGGCTTTGAGCACGCCTTTTCCTCTAAGTGTTGCCATATCTTGTAATCTAACGGATTCAAATCTGGACTGGAGGAGGGCCAGTCTTCGTGCCGGATGAAGTCGATTTCACGCGCCGCCAGCCAGTCTTGTGTGCTCTTCGTTCTATGAGCTGGCGCCGAATCTTGTTGGAATACCCAGTGCCTGTTATTGAACATGGTATGAGAAACAGGTTCCACAAGGTTCGTCAGGACTGTATTTTGATACACAACTGCATTCGTTTTTACACCTTTCTCACAAAAATGTACCTATAAGAAATAAGAAACTCCCAACCATACCATGAGCGAGGATGGAAAATGACCTCGTTGACCACGCGGAATACGGTTGCTCGCTTCTTCTCCTTATCATTTTGTTTGTTGTAACTCTCTTCTACGGTAAAAAAAATTTCATCCGAAAAAAGAATTTCCCGATATTTTGGTCCCGCGTACCGCTTCAACAAAGCGCGGCATCTCTTCAGTCTCAGGTCCATTAGACGAGCATTCAAACGATGTCCTGTTTTTCTTCGATATGCCCGAAGCCCTAAGTCTTCATTTAACACCCTTTTCACTGTGGTTCTGCTTAACCCCATCTGAAGGGCCAACAGTTTCTGCTTACGTTTGGGATTTCTTTGAATTCGCGTCTTCACAGCTTTTATCACTGCTGGAGTCCTAACAGACCGAGGGCGACCACTTCTTGACCTCTCATCTACACTAGAGTCTTCAGTGTATCGTTTGATGGTGCGATAAACGAATCTTTTGGTTATATTCAAATTTTTCAGTATGTCAAATATTTTAATTGGCGCGTAACCGCAACGATGCAACGCAATAACTACAACACGGTCTTCTTTAAGCGTCCACTCCATATTTAAAAATGAGTAAAATTCTAAAATGTATACATTTTTATTTTCATGAACAATTCGAAATTCGAATTCTATAAACTTTTTTGTGGCCAGCATTTTAAAAGAAAAGTTTTTACTGTGTGGCAATACTTATGACCTGACTAGGTATGTATAATACATCAGCATTACACTCATGCGTAGCCGGGGCGGGTCGCTAGTTAATAAATATTTTGAAAAGTAGTGAACATCAATAGCAAAAACGTCTTAAAATCAGTTTCTGAGGAACTTTTGTCCATGGCCTCTATATAGGTATAGTCACACAAATTCCAGATATTAACTTACTCTAGTTCAAGTCCCAATAAAAGGTTGGAAACAATAGAAAATACAGGAAACAGTACCATTGTTTCATCAAGTTGTTTTCTAGTTTGGTCCGCTACAGTCTTGGAGGAGATAGCTTTGGAGGTTACATGAATATATCACTTATAATTTATTTATTTATTTTTCTCAAAAGGTACAGTGCATAATAAAAAATATCTTAAACGTAAAATACATAGATTCGTTCCTTGTAAAAGCTGGCTACTACTCCTCCTACTAGGCTCGAAGCCTGTATTACAGATATATGAAGGTACAGGCAAAGAACAGGCAAATGTCACAATATTAATTTTCTATTTTTTATTGTAAACATATGTTTCTATGGTATAAAAAAAAGGAAATAGATGGCGTGGAAAAGACGTTTTTGTTAATGCTGAAACGATAATCTCATTAAAAACTACAGTCTTACTAACTTTTGAAAGCGTTTTTCTCAAAATCGATTTATTTAGAAATTCGCTGTTCTTTGATTGTACCCATCATATTAACTTAATTTTCTCTCCATACAATATGAGTGAGCATAGCAGTTTGTGCATTTCAAACAAACTTGGGACAAGGCTTTTTATACGGCAGGTAAGTAAAGTAACAACTTTTCTTACCTGTCGTATAAAAAGCCTTGTGCCGTATAAAAAGTATCTCTCTAAAAGAGAAATAGAACTTAGAGCCAATAGGAAAAAACGATTTTTTATAATTAGAAATAATGTATAAATTCATTGTATTCATGGTCGCTGGTACGATCCCCACCCATTGAACTACCGACGTGGACTCACTCGTAAAACAAGTATTATAGCTTAGCATGAGGGGTAAAAAAAAAAACTAGTAAACTGCAAAACTCGGTTATCTTTTAAAATATAAAAATAAAGTTAGAAAAGTTAAAATAAAGTTACAAATACACTTGTAGGTAAATCACATCTTGGCTATTCCGAAGCATAATGTAGCGTTATCGAAGCGTCTTGTTAGTGAGATAACCTTGTGTAAAGGCAAAATGTATCCATACATAGCACACACAGAGCTGAACTGTCTGTTCTGACAAAAATGTAGGCCACATTCGTTTCGAATGCGAGTTCCTTAGCTCTCTCCTCTTCGTGCACAGATAATCATCCGCCTGCAGGCACAACGGGCGCGGCTCGTGAGATCGTGCGGCTTCGGAGGAAATATTAAATATTCCTCGATATCAGACGCAAAGGGTAACTGTGCTTTATCTCAAAGGGTTCGTAACGGTTTCTGCAAAAGAGTTCTTTTTTTAAAGTTGCTTTAGTTTTATCGAGTTGCAAATTGGTTGTGCTTTAGGTTAGGTCAAAAGGTCAGGAGTATATATTGTGACTTTTTTATGTCCCTTAGTCCTCTCACGATATACATGGGAAGCCATGGATGGGGTGTTCTTTTCTAAGCCGAACACTTACACAACATGGGCCTCCTCCCGAGAAGGGTAGTTGCCATAGTCACCACGCTTGGCAGGCGGGTTGGTGACCGCAGCATTATGTTGTACCACACAAGAAAACGCTGCTGCCCGTTCCTTGATATACGATTATTACGGATGATGTTATAACAATCAGGACCAACGGCTTAACGTGTTTTCCAAGGTTTTAGTTTCAAATACAAAACAAACCTGCAATCTTTAACATCCTGACTTTACAACACAATAACTCTCGTAACTACACACATTAAAAAATAAAAGCTATTCACAAGCTGCGCCGGCGCAGTCTCGATCCGACGGATAGATTAACTGATGGTACTGCTGATACCGTAACGGTAACGTAAATTGTATTATCATACAAAACATGTTTTGGACAATACGCTACTAGGATATACATACCACAATAAATGGAAACATGTTTTAAAATTTCAACTGTAGGATGATAGTCTAATTTCAAAATATATTTTTATAAGGTAGATATCCTTTATTAAAGTAATATATTTAATTAACTCATGTTTAACATTTTCATTCATACAAACCTTGTCCCCATAATTACAAATGCAATAAAAACCTTACCAAATTGGTACAATTGTGCTCAAGTTAGGTGCGTACCTTTTTTTTTCTTTCTTTTTTTGTTGTTGTTACTCGGCCTCAGGTGGGACTCGCCCTCTCCATAGCGGTGGTATGTTTACTCATACAGCCATACTACGAGGAGAGGACCCTACACTCCTAAAACCATTTGGCGATTCCTTTTTTAACCTTTAACGTCACGGGCGGGGTCTAAGCAGACCCCACACGTTGTTTTTTAACGATATTTTTTTTAATTAGCAAGAAACAATCGCGCGCTTTCGGCTAATCTCAGTTCGCCGCAGCAGCTCTAAACAGACCGAAGTACATTGCGCTTACGCTAAGGTAAACACAATTTTTACTTATGTGGGGATGCCTGTGGACCCCACCCGTGATTATACGTAGAATCTTTTTTACATCATACATAATTTTAACTTGTTTCTTTTTCAGAATTAATGTTATTTCATTGCAATAATAAGTCACCAACTATCAGAGGACGCCATTGTATAGATTTTGAGTGACTCTGACAGCGAATAATCCTAACTTGAAAGATATAAGAGCAATCATGTGCAAGTTGGTCGACAAAGAGCAACCTTTACCTAGTACGGATGAAGCTGGTCCTAGTGCCCCAAAAATGAAGCGAAGGTGGTTTTATTGTTCTATATCCAAGGATAAAGAGAGAACTAATGTCTGTAAATCTTGAAATAAGACAATTGTGAGCCTAACTTGTACGCGTGTACTTAAAGGTTAATAAAATAGAAGATTTTAAGTTAATAATAAATTTAGCTTTCTTTAAAGAAATTTTCGTACATTCCTTTCTTTACTTATGCACGGTCCAAGGTGAACAGACAGACATTGGAAGGGATGTCACTATGAAACATACAACAATTGAGTTAATTATCTCCTAAAAAAGTATTATCAAAAACATCTATTTGGTCAGTTACATAACCAAACAATGATGCAGGTACACGTATTTTTTTATTTATCTAATCAATAAAAAAATGAAAAAGAAACAGAGCAAAGTTTAGGAGAAGGGCTTATGACATCACTGTTACATCACTATTATCCTTAGTAAAATTGTACCTAGATCTGACATCATATTTTGTGAACTTTAAAAGCGCTGTATCTTCATAGTTTTTTGTTTACGGTACGAAAAACAAATGCCTGTCCAATATTTTTTGGGTAATGTGATGGAACAGATTATATAATTTTTGATGTCATCTCTATTGGAGAGAAGAAACACAGATTATATTGAAAATTAAAGCAGGACTTATGTCGCTAAACTACGCTCCCAGTATTACCTCACATTCACGTTTCATTTGTAACATGTAACCTTTTACCAAACCTTTCCTTTCACTAACTACATTTAATTGAGAACCATTCAACTCCCTTTATTACCGAGCGTGGTTCTTCTCAACGCCCACTTCCATAACTGCGCATTAACATAAACCCATAAGAATATATCGCTATAAAAATAATTTGAATATTTCTTGCTAAGGCACTATAGGTAAGAAAGAGATAGAATATATTGTATTTTGAGGAGCAGTATTGAGGTATGACTGCGTTAAATATGTTTTGTATTTGACAACCTCCGTTGCGTAGCGGTATTTGGCTCGTTTTAAGTCGCGGAGGTCCCGATTGTTATAACATCATCTATAACAAGCGTATACCAGGGAACGGGCAGCAGCGTTTCCCTGTGTATTACAACATAATACTGCGGTCACCAATCCGCCTGCCAAGCGTGGTGACTATGGCAAAACCCTCCCTCGGGAGGAGGCCCATGTTTAGCAGTGGACCTTGTACGGGCTGATGATGATGATGATTTGACACTAGCTTTTACTTATCTTTAACCGCGTGATTCCAGTTCCCATAGGAATCTTTACGTAGCATTGTCTAATGGTGGACAACCTCCGTGGCGCAGATGTATAAGTGTCGCTTTAGAGACCTAAGGTTCGATACCTACGCTGAACTAGAAATCTTTGTGTCATATATACATAATACTGCGGTCACCAACCCACCTGCCAGGCGTGGTGTCTATGGCAAAAACCTGAGGCCTTTGTTCAGCAGTTGACGTTATACGGGCTGATAATAAATAAATTAATGGAAGAATAGGACAGTTGATTTGACAAATCTGAAAAGTCGACAGTTCTACTATTATGTCAGGCTTGAAAATGAGAATCGTGCCTTATGCTCAATTAAAGTGAAACATCACGGATCTATTAACATTTAATAATAGGGAAATTCCAAACACGCAATTCGCGGAAACCAAACTCAGACTTAACCATCCGATGCCCTCGTAGACCCGAAGCCCGAGAGGTCCGCGAATTGTAAAGTACAGCGACAGTTGCACAAACCCTATAAAATACTAAAAGTCATAATCCCTCAATCTCATCGCCGCCCTGATCAGAGGTCCAAGCCAAGCAGGTTGCTTAGTTTGTAGTTTTTAAACCATTTATTTAACTGGAGCTGTGCTCGCCTTTATGCCCGGTGAAGTAGCAAAAGCCTCATGGCTAACTACGTATGTCCGACCGAAAAAAAAAGCAGACTCCGAGCGACTACTGTAACAAAAAATTAATTATTCTTTGCAATCAAATAGAAAGAAGAATTAATTATTTATACATATGAAAATAAGACACGTGCAGTAAAATAAACAAAAAAAAACAAAATAGTGGCCATTAATTAAATATTTATATCACTAAAAGGGAATATAATAGCAACGCTACCGTGGCGCATACACTCGCCTTTTATGCACGAAATATTAATAATGAGCTGCCATAATTGGGTAGTATCATGACATTTCATTTTAAAATCATCTACAGAATAATTTAATTTAACATTAAAGAAAAAGCAAAAATCTTTAAAGTGCAGACTATTATTTGAATGAAGTAACTGCCGTCTTTATTTTTGCATTCGCCGCATGGGCCCCCTCTCGAAATAGGGTTTTTGCCATAGTCCAGGCGGATTGGTGACGCAGTATCACTACAAAGTATAAAACAAAGTCGCTTTCTCTGTCCCTATATCCCTATGTATGCTTAAATCTTGAAAACTTCGCAACGGATTTTGATGCGGTTTTTTTAATTGATAGAGTGATTCAAGAGGAAGGTTTATATGTATAATACCTCAGCATTGCGCCCGTGCGGACCCGGGGCTAGTAGTTATGTAATAAAAGACTTAGGAAACGATGATGCCTCTGGTATACAATTGCTATAGATCATGTTATACCAATCGGGAACAACGGCTTACGTGCTTTTCGAGGGACGGGGGTTGTCCCTCAACCAACCAATCCATAGGAAATTATTGTATTTACAAAAATATCTTGTTATTATAACTTTTGCTTCAGTTAAAATTTCAATAAATTTATTATATATCTATTTTTTAACTAAACCTAAATAGAATCTAAATAATAAAAATAATAAGTACCTATAACCGGCGAGCATGCATGAAGAGACTGATTAATGTGGAAGAAGCAAAAGAGGTGTGCTAAAATCGAGATTGATGTCGTTCCTATCTCTCTGCCTACCCCTATGGGAGAAAGGCGTGACGATATGTATGTAAGTAAACATAATCCGTTCTTTAGTTTTTGTGTGATTCCGTAAATCTAAACTTACAAACAAAATAGTAACTTTCACATTTAAAATATTAGTATTCATAGCTCTTCCACATTCCTTGCTCATTAATACATTACTACACGGTATGGGTAAAAGCTTAAGTTCAAACTATTGTAACCGTGATCTAGTGAAGTACGTTTATCTAAAGCACGAAGGCTGCGCTAGCGCAGTGTCACTGACACCGAGGTCTTAAGGTAGAGGTTTTTTTGATAAGCGGTAGCGATAGCGAGAGAATGTGAACAATGGAAATAGATTAAGTGTTGTCAATATAAAACATGATACGTACGATGTATTATTATTGAAGTAATGCAAAATTTGACTGAATTAATAATTGAGTACTTAAGTTAAAAAGCAACTTAAACTTTTAACTTTATCTAAATCTTTCGCCGTGTATTTTCCGGCGTAGATAAGACCATGTAAGGGTCAACTAAGGGACATACACCTGATGGATGGGCAGTAGCATCTATCAGCTTAAAGATACGTCCATCTTACTGCGATCACCAATCGATTTGGTGCTTAATCCAAGCGTGGTAATTACGGCAATATCCCTCAACGACCCTGGTTTGCCAAGGTCGTTCAAAAGTAGAGGCCCATGTTCTGAAGTGTACCAACATTAACTGGCTGATAAAGTAAGTTAGAAAGAAAGAAATATAAAAATAATCCCGTAAAATAATTCCGTCCCGAATAGCAGAATACATTTTAAAAACGAAAGAAAGTCCCGTTAGTGTAACTAAAGAAAGTCGTGTTTGTTACAACACTTATAACTCGAGAACGGCTGGACCGATTGCCATGGTTTTTGATTTGTTGGATTTGTTTCCGTCCCGAATAGCAGAATACATTTTAAAAACAAAAGAAAGTCCCGTTAGTTACACTATTTATAACTCAAGAACGGCTGAACCGATTTGGCTGAAAATTGGTAGGGAGGTAGCTAATAACTGGGAGAAGGACATGGGATACTTTTGGGTAGGGGTAGGGTAGGGTAGGGTAGGGTAGGGGTAGGGTAGGGGCAGGGTAGGGTAGGGGTAGGGTAGGGGTATGGTAGGGGTAGGGTAGGGGTAGGGTAAGGTAGGTGTAGGGTAGGGGTAGGGTAGGGGTAGGGTAGGGTAGGGGTAGGGGTAGGGTAGGGGTAGGGTAGGGCAGGGGTAGGGTATAAAAGTCCACCCGTGCGAAGCCGGGGCGGGCCGCTAGTATAAACTAAATCCTGAATAACCTATCCTGTATAACATCAAATTTTATTGTCATTTAATCTTGAAATTTAATAAGACATTTTCAAGATCATAATCTTTATCATACTTTTATATAAAAAGAAATATTAAAGTATCATAGTTAAAAAAAACCATCTGAAAATTCACGTGTTAACTAATAACGTTAAGTAACAAAGACATAGTTATTTAAAAATAACTGTATGTATTTCTTTACTTACAGTTAAAAGTATTCGTCGCGATTAAGCGCGAAAGTTTGTAAGTATGGATGGATGGATGGATGAATGTTTGTTACTCTTTCACGCAAAAAATAATGAAGGAATTTAGCTGAAAGTTTGCACAGGGATAGTTAATAAGCTGGATTAACAATATATAGGCTACAAAATATCACGCTCCGACCCACTCGAGCAGAGTGACGTGGGTAAAACCGCGGGGCGCAGCTAGTTTGTCATAATGTAACAATCTATCTAGTAAACATCAAGCGACACCTCTTATCATCAAAGTTACTACTCTTTTTTAACCGGTTACAAATCGCTTCCCGCCTCTAACGTGTTCTCTCCCTTCCCTCCTAGCAGACGTTCCTCGGAGCGGGTTAACCCAACCGGTTTGTCCGTGTTATTTATTTGTTGTGCTTATGATTTATGTGGAGTCTGATTGTTGAAGGCATGTTGTTACCACGTGGGTGTCTCCTGTGTCCTGTCCACTGGGAAGTGAGAACAGGAATTTCACTATTACTTTAGGTGTCATAATATATTAAACGACAAACAGATCAGACCGACAGATATAAAGTAACGCAGTATAATCTATCCATATACAGTGAACTCTTGGTAATTAGACAAACTCTTTGCAAGATGGTGACGGTTTATCGTATTAATCGGATTGTAGAGTACTGCAACAGAACTCTAGCTTAAAACTTTTTGGAGAAGAGTTATTTTAATCCGACATATCAAACTCCTCCTATAAACTTTCTGATTAAATTCGATGCGGGATCCAAGACATTTAGGTGTCCCGGGACCAGCCTAAGCTTAAGAGCTTAGAGCCTCTTTCGTGTGTGCCGCTGTTGATCCTAGCTTACAGGAGTTGCAGTGGCGGGAGTGTGGGAGGGATTAGTCCCTTTAAAATATCAAACTCTATGTCCAGCAGTGGACGTCATACGGCTGAAATTATGATGATGATGATATCAAACTCTACTACTATACATTATATTAGCTTTAAATTAATTTCAAAATCTAAAAACCCAAGCTCCGCGCGTGGTTTCACCCGCGTTACTCCTTTTCTCGTTGGTACTTTATGTGTGTGACCACATTTACTATTTGAGGTTTTGTTCTTCGTGGAAAATAAAAACAACTTCTTGAGAGGGTTTCTTCTATTTATTTCTTGCTCCAGTTTCTTACATTTGTAGGGATGCCCGCCGTCTGTATCGATCGGTTCGGAACATCCCTCTTTTATACAAATCATTAGGCAAATCTTAATTAGCTCTGATTGGTTGACCAATCAGAGAGCCGGAATTACTACCAATAGGAGACAAGGTGAATTTTACTATCCTAGGTCGAAACTTTACCGTAAAGTAGACCTAGGCTCGATTTAAGATAATTTCACCTTATCTCCTATGGTGTTTCCTTAACAAATAATATAAGTTTTTATTTAAAAACTATAAACTAATTACAAATTAATCATTAAATAACTAATAAAGTATATAAATATACAAACAAACAATTATCACAACCAAAACTATAGCGCGAGTTACAAATTTCTATGTACAACTTATAACAATTTTATAAAACACTATTTTTGTCTTTATCTTATTATTTACCATTATATACATTACTTTTAATAGTTTTATTCAATACTCTAGTCACTAATGAATCGATTAACACCAAAAATACACTTAAGGAGTAATAACTATTGTCAGGAAATCGAATACAAAGTTTTACACTTTATAACGCTAAGTGTTTCGTCTATTGACTATCGTAGCACACTAACTGTTTATATTGTCCCGCACATCACTCCCGCCGTGCGACCGTGTCGCATCTTCTCTCGGTGCGGGCTCGATATCTGTAGGTAGAGGCAGGACCACCAGCTTCCTTACAGGCCGACGTAGCACTCCTCCCTTGGTCCGCACGTCCACGGCGCGTACCACGTTGTCTGGGCCGGGGTATGTAGCGATGATTCGGCCGCGGATCCACACGTTGCGCGGTAGATTGGGGTCGACTATCTGTACGAGGTCGTCGATCTGCACCGCCGCGCCTCGACCGTGTGGCTCCCGCCGGTGTTGAAGCTCGGGAAGGTACTCCTTCACCCAGCGCGCCCAGAAGATGTCGGCGAGCCTCTGTGCGGCTCGCCAGCTGGATCGGGAGATGGCGTCCTCTTCGGTGAATGTGCCTGGCTGTGGCACGCGTCCGGAGCCTCCCAACAGGAAGTGGTTGGGAGTCAGGGCCTCGGGATCCTCCTCGCTGACTGAGACATGCGTCAGCGGGCGACTGTTGACGGTGTACTCCGCTTCAGTAAGCAGAGTGGTGAGCACCTCCTCGGTCGGGTGGCGCTCGTGTAGCGCGGCTGCGAGCGCTGTCTTCACGGAGCGCACCATGCGTTCCCAGGCTCCGCCCATGAAGGGAGCCCCGGGAGGGATGTAGCGCCAGCGGATGGTCCGCTTCGCTGCCTCCTCAGCTGTCGCCTCGTCGATGGAGCGCCGCAGCTCCTTGTCTGCAGCCCTCAGGTTGGTGCCGTTGTCCGACCAGATTTCGGTAGGGCACCCTCGGCGAGCGAACATCCTGCGAAGTGCCATTACAGCGGAATCAGTACTAAGCGAACCGGCGATTTCTAGGTGTACAGCCCGCGTAGTGAGACACGTGAAGAGCGCCACGTATCTCTTCTGTCGAGCTCTCCCGACGGTCACGGAGAGCGGGCCGAAGTAGTCGACCCCGGTGTAGGTGAAAGGCCTGCTGTGGTGTGCTAGGCGACATCCAGGTAGGTCTCCGGTCCTCGGGTGCGGTGGCTGTTGTGTCTTCATTCTGCAGTACAGGCACCTTCGTAGTAGTGATCTAGCGGTGGGGCGTAGACGCAATACCCAGTACTGCTGTCTACACTCGTTGATGGTAGCTTCCACTCCGGCGTGATGTAGTTGTCGATGTATAGACTGTATCCACAGTCTCACTGTCGGGTGGTCGCCGTCGATCACCATAGGTTTCCTTACAGCTTCTGTGATGTCCCGTACTGCTCCGATCCTACTTCTTATGCGCACGGCGTTGTCGACGTACTCGACGCTCAGCTGATGTAGGCGACTTTCTTTAGGTATTTGCTTCTGTAGTTTCAATACCTCGATGTCGTCCGCGAAGGAATCTTCTTGTGACGACCGTATAAGTAATTCTTCCGCTATTTTTAATTCTTCCGCGGTGACCGGAATAAACTTTCGTTCTGATAACTGTAGTGTTTTCTGTACTATTTTCTTTCTGTTCGCTGTGTTTTCTTTTTTATTGTTCCAGCTCGGATCATTTTCTTTATTCTTTTTCGTTCTTCTGTAGTGTACACTTTGTTCTTGAGGTGTACATAGCCGAATGAATTGAAGTACACGCGCTGTGGAGTAACGAAGTCGGTTCCAGTTCGAGAATCTCGATGGATCAGGTAAGGCTTCTGATAGCTTCGGTCTTCGTTTCTCGCTCACGTGGTGTACCTTTTCTTCACCTGAGGTCTCTTCTTTTACAGGTGATGGTGCTTCGGACGGCCAGGTGTCTTCGGGTGCGTATAGGAAGTCGGGTCCCTTGTACCATCGGTGTTCTTTGTCGAAGGTAGGTGGGGTGTCTCTCGTAGCGTCGTCCGCCACGTTCAGCTTCGTAGGTACCCATCGCCATTCGTTGACCTTGGAACTTTCTTCGATCGCCGCTAGTCGATGAGCCACGTAGGGTTTGTACGAACGCGAACCCGTCCTTATCCATGTGAGTACTGTTCTACTGTCGGTCCAGAAGGTTTTGCTGTCCGGTTTTCTCTCGTGTTCTTCTGTGACTGCTTCTGCGAGCCTCGTGCCCATGACCGCTGCTTGTAGTTCCAACCGTGGTATCGAAGTCAACTTGAGCGGTGCTACTTTCGCCTTGGCCATGATGAATGATAAGCTGACCTCTCCACTCGGTGCTACTGCCCTCCAGTATAGTACCGCAGAGTACGCCGACTCGCTGGCATCGGTGAGGACGTGAAGTTGTAACGATACGGCGTCGCTGTAGCTCACGTAACATCTTGGTATAGTTATGTTCTTGAGATTTCTTAGGTGAGCCATCCAGATCTGCCACTGCTCCGCCAGGTCTTCATCGATTTCATCGTCCCATGATGTTCCTCTGCGCCATACTTCCTGGAGTAGTTGTTTCGCTTTGATTGTGACCGGTGATGCGAAGCCAAGCGGGTCGAATAGTGACATTACTATGCGGAGAGCTTCGCGTTTTGTAGGCTTCTTTCCTTCCACAAGCGCTGTAGGTATTCGTGTCATGTCGAGGTTGAACGTAAACTCGTCGGAGTTGGTCTTCCATATGACACCTAGTACTCTCTCCATCTTCTCTTCGTGTCTATGTAGCTCCAAGTCTTCTGTTTGACTGTCTTCTCCTAGGGTTTTCAGAAGGGCTTGCGAGTTAGACTTCCATTGTTTCAGTTCGAAGCGAGCTTTACTGTGTACTTCTCGGACCTCTTTAGTGATTCGTGTCGCGTCTTCTATTGTTCTAAAGCTGTCCAGGTAGTCGTCGACATAATGTTTCTTTATTATAGCTTCTGCTGCTTCTGGGTTGGTTTTCGCATACGTTTCAGCGTTCAGGTTCTTCACATATATTGCTGTGGATGGTGAACTCGATGCCCCGAAGATTAGTGACGTCATTCTGTACTCTTCCGGAGGCTGTCGATCTCTTCTGTCACCTCTCCACAGGTAACGTAGCGCGTCTCTGTCTTCTGTTCGCAGCTTGACTTGCATGAACATTTCTTTGATGTCGGCGGTGACTGCCACTCGGTGCTGTCGGAACCTCATGACGACTCCTGGTAGCGACTGTAGTAGGTCCGGTCCCTTCAGCAACATGTCGTTGAGGGCGACCCCCTTGGTCTTGGCTGCGGCGTCGTGAACTACCCTTAGCTTGTCTGGTTTCATGGGGTTGATCACTGCGAAATGTGGTAAATACCACGTTTTATTAGTAGTCTTCTGTGTTGGAGCTGGCTCCGCGTACCCCTTGGTGATGAGAGCTTCCATCTGTTCACTATATTTTCTTTTCAGCTCCGGACTACGGTCGATTTTCTTCTCTATGCTGTAGAGCCTTCTTAATGAATTTTCATAGTTGTCGGGAAACGATATTTCTTCTTTCCGCCATAGAAGCCCTGTCCGGTATGTCCCCTCTTCTGTTTTAACTGTAGTCTTCTGTAGGATGCGTAGCGCTCGTTCCTCGGGATCTGTGTTCGGCCTCTTGGGGTTGATACACAAGGCGTCCGCTTCGAAATACTGTTTGACTAACTTCTCTAGGTCGTCTTCCGGTCGGTCGACTATGTGGGACACGAAGGCGATGTTTCTTCCGAAGCTCCGTGTCTGGCTGCCATGTAGTACCCATCCGAGAGGTGTTAGTGATGCTACCGGTTGACTTCTGCTCCCCCTTCTCACTTCTGTGGCGAGCAGGAGATGCCAGTTGTCTTGACCGATGAGTAGTTGAGGCTTGGCGTTCGCGTAGGTGAGGTGACGACTGATGTCCGCCAGGTGGCCGCACTGTTCCACTAGCTCCTTAGGAACCCGCTGCGATGCCACGTGGAGGCTCTTAACTGTTCGTGCTTGTATTTGCTTCTGTTGACCGGTGAGTCCCCTCAGCTTCACTGCTACTCTTCTCGATGTCGACTCTGATGTCTTCATATCGTTGATGGTTTCTATTTTCAGTGGGTCTAGCGGTCCCGTCGCTCCTATCTTGTCAACGAGGTCGCTGTCTATCAATGTCACTGTTGACCCGTCGTCCATCAGCGCGTAGGTGTCGACTGCTCCCCGAGGTCCCTCCACACTTATAGGAAGGATTTTCAGGTACGATTGTTTCTTCTCGATTGTCCAGGTGGAGTTGATTACTTCTGGTGCTTCCTTCTCTTCTGCCTTTTCTATTTTTCTGTAGTGCAGCATCCTATGGTGTGTGTTCTTGCAGTCGTCGACACCGCACGGCTTGGCTCGGCAGTTGTGAGCTTTACTCCTGAAGCGAAGGCACCTGAAGCATAACTGTTTCGATTTAGCTATATCCCATCTGGCGTTTTCATTTTTCTTCTTAAACTGTTCACAGTCGATCGCTATGTGTCCTAGTTCTTCACATACTGGACACCTCGGTGTATACGGTTTCTCTATGACGTTGTTTATCTTCTGGGTCCTCTTCTGTACGGTTGTGGCTGGTGCGTATGCTGCCACCGGCTCGGGTAGCGCATACGGTCCGCATAGCTCCGCTTCTCTTCTGAAGAACTTCTCTAATTTCAGAAGGTCCGGATCCTCTCTCGGCTGCGTCGCTGAGAAGTCGTAAAATCTGTAACGTAAGGTTGGTGTGAGTTTATCTACCACTATTTTTGTAGCTTCCGGGTTGTAGAGGTAGTTGATGCAGCTGAGGGTTTTCAGTGTGGCCACGATGTTGGAGACCTTGGTGGAGAATATACAAATGTCGCGCGGCGACTCTGTGAGGCGAGGTAGTGATCGTAACGCCTCCATCTCCATCATGGCGATCGACTCTGGTCTTCCAAACCGCGACTCCAGGGTCTTCATGATGTCTGCTGGATGTGTGTTGGTGATGAGAAGACCCTCGACTGCTTCCCTCGCCTTCCCTTTCAGATTTCTTCTCAGTCGATTTGTGTTTTCTATAGCCGTGAACGTATCTTCTGTTTCGTAGTATGCGGCGCGGAAAGGTAGCCACTCTTGATGTGACCCATTGAAGAATGGTAGTTCTATAACACGTGGTCGCTGTCCTGTGTTGACAGCCCGTACTATGGCTTCAGCCAGTGCGGAGTAGTCCTGTCGCTCTCCCGCCGGTCGCTGATGCCGTTGATGATGTTCTTCTACAAACTTAGTTGGTGGACTTCTATTTTCTATTATATCTCCCGCCTGTTCCATCGGTCGGTTAGCGGGAGCCGGTCTGTCGGTTTGGCTGTTCAGCCAGGTGTCCACCTTCTGGTTTGTTTCTTCATTTTTCGAATAAACTGTAACATCATCATCTTCATCGGTGTCCTCAGTTTCCAGGGCGGCGAGGCGTACAGTGGCAAGCTCCACCTGTAATTTTAATAATTCTTCTTTAGCTTTCGCTATTCTATGCGATTTTGATTTTGTAGACATCCCCCCTCCCCCCCTCTTGCTCGGAGGGCGAGGGTCTAGAGGTCCGCTCGGCAGCGGCGGACCTTGCACTATTTTCTTCACTACGGATGCTTCGATATTTTTGACAGCGGCGGGCGGTTTCATAACCGCGTCCACCGGTACAGTCGGCGCAGCGGACGCGGTTACAGACGAGGCGATGAAGCTGGGCGTCTCGGAAGGATGGGTGGCCGCAACGGCGGCGGCAGCGGCATTGGCGGCGGTAGACGCGGCGGCAGAAGCGGCGGCGACGGTCGGCGCGGCGGCCGGCGCGGCGGCCGGTGCGGTGCGGCGAGCTGTCGCTGTGGTTGCGACGGAGGACTCCACGGAGGTAGCTGTGTCCTCCGTCGTCGTGGTACCTCCCGTAGCGGTAGTACCGGAGGACGTCTCGGCGCTAGTAGTTTCTTCTGATCCCGACCGCGGCTCCACTCGCTGCTTACGCCCTTTTCCTTCCGAGCGTGTGACTGGCATGTTGTTCACGAAGAATTATCCGGCTCGAAGGACCATTTAATGTGTGTGACCACATTTACTATTTGAGGTTTTGTTCTTCGTGGAAAATAAAAACAACTTCTTGAGAGGGTTTCTTCTATTTATTTCTTGCTCCAGTTTCTTACATTTGTAGGGATGCCCGCCGTCTGTATCGATCGGTTCGGAACATCCCTCTTTTATACAAATCATTAGGCAAATCTTAATTAGCTCTGATTGGTTGACCAATCAGAGAGCCGGAATTACTACCAATAGGAGACAAGGTGAATTTTACTATCCTAGGTCGAAACTTTACCGTAAAGTAGACCTAGGCTCGATTTAAGATAATTTCACCTTATCTCCTATGGTGTTTCCTTAACAAATAATATAAGTTTTTATTTAAAAACTATAAACTAATTACAAATTAATCATTAAATAACTAATAAAGTATATAAATATACAAACAAACAATTATCACAACCAAAACTATAGCGCGAGTTACAAATTTCTATGTACAACTTATAACAATTTTATAAAACACTATTTTTGTCTTTATCTTATTATTTACCATTATATACATTACTTTTAATAGTTTTATTCAATACTCTAGTCACTAATGAATCGATTAACACCAAAAATACACTTAAGGAGTAATAACTATTGTCAGGAAATCGAACACAAAGTTTTACACTTTATAACGCTAAGTGTTTCGTCTATTGACTATCGTAGCACACTAACTGTTTATATTGTCCCGCACACTTTATGATGAAATGTAGCCTTCCTTGATAAATGGGATATCTAACGCAGAAATATTTTTTCAAATCGGACTAGTAGTTCCTGAGATTATCGCGTTCAAGAAAACAAACAAACTCTTAACTTTATAAATTAGTATAGATAATGATCAATATTTAATATTACTAGTTTTTTTTTGTTTTAAATGTAAAAGGCAATAATGTGTATAACGTCAACTACTGATCATATAAATGCAAATACCCTCCCGAGGGAGGGTATTTGCCATAGTCACCACGCTTGGCAGGCGGGTTGGTGACCGCAGTATTATATTGTACCAGACAAGGAAACGCTACTGCCCGTTCGGGACCAACGGCTTAAAGTGTTTTCCGAGACACTGAGGGCAGTCCCTCAACCAACCAAACCCGGAAAAAAACCGTAGAATTTACACAAATATTTCCTCTCCGGCGTGATGATCGAATCCGTCATGGGTTCGATCATCACGCCGGAGAGGAAATCTTTATTCTCTTTATTCTTTAATCTCCGAGATTTAAAGCTAGTCCAATAGGTACCACTACACTACGAAGGTTGTGTGGTGCTTTTTGTTTTCAGATGGAAACAACTGATTAATGCCATTTAACGTGAATGACATACCACTTTTGCCTCTTCTACATGAATTAATCTCCTCATACATATCCTTTGGTTAAAGGTACTTTTAACCTGGTCTTTTAACTTCTCGATTTAATTTGCTCAAATAGCGGGTTTTTTTCCATAAAGCTTTAATTTTCTCAGTCGGTAAAACCCGCGGCTAACAAGCAGTATACGTAAATGTATTTCTCAGTAGAAACATATCTATTCCTTTGTTGATATTTGTTGCAATTATAGCCTGCCGCTAGAAAGCTTTCAATAGGGGCAGAGGTCGAAGATAAATTGCATTCGATTCATTTCTGTATCTACTAGGTGTGTACAGAGCACTAGATGTACAGAGGAATATTCTTTCGAGAAGCTTAGTCTTTGCATCTTTTTTATTTATTGCCCGGTGAAGTATCAAAAGCCTCGAAGATAACTAAATATGTCCGTCCGAAAAAAAATTATCTCTTTTATGAGACGAATCCCAGCCTATTTTCTTACCATTGTAATTACCTCAAGCCAGGAAGCAAGAAAGTCTTATGTTTTTACTACCTACTTTAACAAAGCGGGAGACAGAAAAAAGTAAAGTAAAGTTACACACTTATCCTTTATTCTGAAAACCAAGTAACTTATTTAGAATTGCCGTCAAAATGTTTTAAGCGGATCGCATTCATCTTGAAGTGCAGGACGACTGAAACGAGTTGAACGTAATATGCAACATAACACTTGAACTGTTTACCGTGTTTTTTAGTATAAACTATGAATCATCAGCACACCGCATCATCACCACGTCACCGCGTCACCATACAAAGAAATTCTGACTTTACCCTCTCTACTATTATTTAGCAACATCTAGTCATCAATGCTTCTACTATAAACTATAATTTGCGTTCAATTCCTGCTAGCAAAATGTATTTCCGAATTTCGGTTAATGAATTTTCTATGTGTCTCAGAAAGCACTTTAAAAGATTGTCTCTGGGTTTGTATCTCTCTGTGTCTATTTGTAGACCCATAACGGACTCATCGATTGCATCGTATACTTACAATGATTTTCTTAACCTTTTCAACATGTTGGCAAATATAATAACCAAAAATATATATGTAATTTAAATGTCAATCTTGTTATTTGGTATTCATAAGTTTATTGGTTTATTGTGATAATGATAATTGTGGTATTGTTCAACTGTCACTTTTTGTTAACATTCGTTTGTTTGATAAATTATGATTTCTACACATTTTATTGCCTAATTAGGTATATTATATACTAGGTTTAATGTAAATTATATAAGTAAAGATCGACAACGATGAAGGCATCATCGTCAGTGCAGTATTATGTTCATACTAGCTGCGCCCCGCGGTTTTACCCGCGTTATTGACTATCCCCGTGCATAGTTTCAGCCAAATCCTTTCAGTCCTTTTTGCGTAAAAGAGTAACAAACGTCTATCCATCCATCCATCCATACTCATAAACTTTCGCGTTTATAATATTAGTAAGGATATAGGTATTAGGTTCCCGCGCGCGGTTTCACTGCCGTAGCTCCCGGTCCTGTGGAAATTTACTTCCTCTTTAAATAGAGTATCTAATAGTGGAACATTTTATTAAATTCGGACCAATAGTTCCTGAGATTAGCGTTCAAGCAAAAAACCTCTTTAGCTGTATACATTAGTATAGATTTGTTGGTTTCCGATCTCTTTACAATTGCCATTGATCCTTTGACAACCAGTAAGGTATCGTGCTTTAGGTACGGAGGGTAGTCCCGCACCAATCCGAACCGGAAGGAAATCTTAGATTAATATTTTTAAACATTCGCAATTTATGCCGTTGCTGATGCATTAGTCTATTCGTAACCACTACTAGTGTAAACCATGTTAAATATTATATGCCTTAAATTTAAATTGTACTGTGATTGAGACCCGTGTCTACTATATTATCTTACGGCGTGGGAATTGAACCCACGGCCTCCGAGACATACACCGAAACATATACAGCAACGCCACGAAAGCCATCATAATAAAATACTTTTAAGTAAATTTATATATAATTAACCCATAACTTTGAAAAACTATTTCGGTAATAGATTTTTTTGATTATCAAATTACTCTTTCAAAATACCCTAAGGCAATATTAAAAGTGACATAAACAGTGAACATAATACCCAAATGTTGTACAAAAAATAGCCCCTAGCTATTATAGTTTACCTAAATACCTATAGAAATGGTATCCGCTGGGGGCTACAACTTCCCCTAAATTTCAACGGACCGACAAACATCTTAATTTAATTGAAAACTCCATTACACAATTGACTTTTCCCCTTCAATAATTTAGCTGAAGTTTCGTGTCGCGATTCACACGTATTTGAGCGTATGACGGTTTTAGACGTACGATTTAGTGCTCACGATTGTCATAACGATTTTAACTATCGGATGAAATTATCATCCGATGTCGCAGACCCGAAGTCCGAGGGGCCCGCGAACTGTAAAGTAGAGCGGCAGTTGCAAAAAACCCGCTAAATGTCATAATCCTTCAATCTCAACGCCAGCGACCGCTCTGAGCCGAGGTCCAAGCCCCGCCAGGGTCGCCCTCTTGCGCAGGTGGTTAGTTTGTAGTTTTTAAACCATTTGCCATTTATTAAGGCTGGAGCTCTGCTCGCCTTTATGCCCAGTGAAGTAGCAAAAGCCTCGTGGCTAACTACGTATGTCCGTGCGAAAAATATGGGTGGGTTTTACCATAGTCACCACATTTGGCAGGCGGTCACCAACCGTACTTTATTATCTTGTAGCTCACAACGAAACGCAGCTGACCGTTCCCTGGTATACGCTTGTAATAGATGATGTTATAAAAATCGGGACCAACGACTTAACGTGTATACGTGACACGGAGAGTAACTCACGATCACCGAGACATATACGCTGTCGGTGCAAGCGCACCAAACATCGCGAAGGATGACCGGCGCGGGACGGTGCCGCTCTCTTGCGGTACACTGCGCTTCACACACTTCCACTCCACCCGTGACACATTTATGTACTATCTTATTACATATTGTTTCTTTTTACGGATTATACCGTGTAAAAATACACTCCACTCTTTTATTATATCTACATCCCACGGTAGGATCCCGAACATGATCCGGCTCGAATGACCATATTCGGGATCCTACCGTGGTAAGATAGTACATATGTGTCACGGGTGGAGGTGCATCGCGAAGTGTGTGAGGCGCAGTGCACCACGCGAGGGCGGCCCCTTCCCGCGCCGCGCGCCGCCGGCCATCCTTCGCGATGTTTGGTGCGCTTGCACCGACATAGGCCCTGGAGGCTGTCAAAAGAAACAATCTATTAAAAAAGATGGTCATAGTTACCATCTTTTTTATTGCCATCTTCCGAAGCACAAGATATTATAGGCATGAAGAATAAAAAAATCTATTTAGTCCGTCAGTTAGATTAACAAAAATACGTTTTTTTTTCGTTCCTGAAACAATAAATTACGAAGATACGAATTACAGCGCGTTGAAATTTCGTGTGACGTCACTTCTAGGTACTATTTTACCTAGTAGTGAAGTCACAGAACCCCCTCTCCTGAAGGTTATAGTTTGTTGTTGCTCTGTATCTTTGTCAATTTTTATTGCTTTGATAAATAATATAAATACGTGTCTACTATTTTTTAGCATGAAGACAAAAAAAATATAAATGCAATGTTGAAACTGTTAAGGACTGCATTCCATTCATATTCCTCTCTGTGCAATTATTGTTCTATCTAGCAATTATATTTTATCGTATGTGACTTCGTTAACTGCTTTCATTAAAATGCAATAAAATAGTTGATTATTTTCATTTGAATTAACAAGGGATTCGACCGTTTATGTACTTAGATATGTCCTGATTATGGAATACCAATACCTCCCATAGTCCTGCTACTATAACTTCTTTAAATCAGCCAGGATCGACAGAGGCACACACGGGTGAGACTCTAAGCTGTTAGACTCAGGCTGGACCTAGGACGAATGGGCCCCGCTCCCTTCGAGGCTGACCCATAAGAAGCAGGGACGCCTCTACACTCCAGGCGTCCCTATTTTTGGGCAAATGGTGCTATATTGGCCGTGTGTGCCGGATCGCTTATGCGTGCCCGGCCCCCGCCAACGGCGGATCGAAGGAGTGTCCGGGGGGTTTTAGTGGTGTAGGATCCTCTCCTCGTGGTATGAGTTAGCATATCACGCTATGGAGAGGGCGAGTCCCACATATCCCACCGTCAGCGCGCGAATACGCTGCAGCGGCTGTGGGAATGCGTAAAAGCATTTCCCCCCGGACAACAAAAACAAAAGTAAAAAAGGTGAGTAGCCACCATCTTCTTGGCTTCAGGCTGCTCGCTTTTCTTATGGGAAAAATCGTAGTCACTTTTTATACGATCCGAGAATTACCTGAGACCTTGTTGACTGTGTTTGAATACATTAGCACTAGACAAACGCAGTCAAAGCGCCTTCTCTTTTATGCTGAGTATGGCACTCGGGGTATTTTTCTTAAGGAGCATAAAGACGCCATTATTACAAAAAAAGGGAAAATTGAAGCTATAAAGCCCTTTTCCTTTTTTTTCTGATGAACTTCCTTACGTAGGTAGCCACGAGGCTTTTGCTACTTCACCGGGCATAAAGGCGAGCAGAGCTCCAGTCTTTATAAATGGTTTAAAAACTAGAAACTAAGCAACCTGCGCAAGGGGGCGCCTCCTGTGGGGCTTGGACCTCGGCTCAGTGCGGTCGTTGGCGATGAGATTGAGGGATTATGACTTTTAGTATTTTAGGGGAATTATTTGCAACTGTCAGTTACAGTTCGCGGACCTCTCGGACTTCGGGTCTACGAGGGCATCGGGCTATACCTAAAGCCCAGAGCTGGGCTTGCTGTAGGTGTTAAAGATGTCAGGGGAAAATTAGGAACCGGCTGGCTCATGACTTCGGTCAATGCTTCTTATTCGAAATTTCAGGAAATAAAAAAGTAACGTTGTCAAATGAATCTAGAAGCAGCCGTAGCCCAATGGCTAGGTCGTCGGACTTGTGATCTTGAGGTCACCGGTTTGAACCCCACCCATTGCACTACCGACGTGAACCCACTCGTAACACAAGCATTTTAGCTTAGCACGAGGGGTTAACAAGAATACTAGTAGATTGCAAAACTCTGCTAGTAATCTTAAAAAAAAAAAACTAATACTGATATTAAGCTAAAAGGTTTGTTTGCTTGAATGCGCTAATCTCAGGAACTACTGGACCGCTTTTAAAAATTATTTCAATGTTAGATAGCCCCATTTATCGAGGAAGACTATAAGACTATATTTAATTATGAAGTTCCTACGGGAACGGGAATTACGCGGGTAAATCCGCAGAAGCTAGTTTAAATATCTAATCATGTAAATACTCCGAAGGGGTGACATTATCGCTGTGCGACAAAACCCTTAATAATAAAGAAAAAAAAAAGAAAAACGATAATATTATGTCGTATCGGCGAGTCGTATGTTATAAATCACCACCTGAGCCCAATGCAGTGTTACGCCTCAAAGATGATCTGTCAACAGTTTCCGTGCCTAGGAAGTTGTAATTCGTCTCAATCGTACTGTTAAGTAATTTCTACAGTGATATATGTATTACGGAATTCGAAGAGAAAGTTACATTTAATTAGGAAGCATGTTCAACTACTGTAGATATTGGCAATAACTGTCCTTGTAATTGAAAAATTTTCAAAATTAGAACCACCCTAAAATAAAAATACCGTTTCTTTCTGACCCCAAAACAATTTTAATTTTCTTTTTGCCGGCAATTTTTTGACACATAAAAACAGAAAAATGCGCGAAGTCATCAACGTTATGATTGGTCTACTAGGAACTGAAATATTACCTTTGCCTATTTAAAAATAAAAACTATTAACATTCTTAAGTTGGTGTTTAACATTAGGTAATGTCAGTTTTATTTATTTAATGTTCAACTCTAACCAAGAAATTTCGTCAAACAACCGTAACGATGACGTCATCCGGCGCTTATGTCTGTTTAGAATGAGCCTAACTAAAATATATATATATTTTTGAAGAAAAACATTGAATTTCTGATCTAGTTTTATAAAAAAATGTATAAAAAACCGGCCAAGTGCGAGTCGCACTCGCGCACGAAGGGTTCCGTTTCAGTTACAAGTGCGTACCTATTTTTGATATCAAGAATAAATAAAAACGCGTATGTTTATGAAATGAAATGTTATTTTATATTTTTATATTCGAGTTGATTGAATGAAAGCTAAATTGCGGTTTACGATTTTTGACGTATTAAAAAAAAACTACTTACAAGATCTCGTTCAAACCAATTTTCGGTGGAAGTTTGCATGGTAATGTACATCATATATTTTTTTTAGATTTATCATTCTCTTATTTTAGAAGTTACAGGGGGGGGGACATACATTTTACCACTTTGGAAGTGTCTCTCGCGCAAACTATTCAGTTTAGAAAAAAATGACATTAGAAACCTCAACATCATTTTTGAAGACCTATTCATAGATACCCCACACGTATGGGTTCGATGAAAAAAAATTTTTGAGTTTCAGTTCTATGTATGGGGAACCCCAAAATTTATTGTTTTTTTTCTATTTTTGTGTGAAAATCTTAAAGCGGTTCACAACATACATCTACTTGCCAAGTTTCAACATTATAGTTCTTATAGTTTCGGAAAAAAGTGGCTGTGACATACGGACGGACAGACAGACAGACAGACAGACATGACGAATCTATAAGGGTTCCGTTTTTTGCCATTTGGCTACGGAACCCTAAAAATGAAATGTTGTCAATTTACACTTAGATAACGTCAGTTGGTTATGAGATACGTTTTTTTTTGCGATCAAACTGAAGTACTAAATATAATTTTGTAGTCGTCAACCCTATCGTCACCTCTTTATGTCATCCTAGTACATTATTATATGCAACAGATCCCCTCTTACCTGCATACAGGAGATAGGGTTAAAGTGTTAATACGACCCCATGGGACTCCAGCCCTCTAATAACATATTCACTTTGAACTGCAATTTAGATTAAATTCTGTATCTAGTAGCTAATACAATTATTTTACTCGTAAATTGTATACTTATTATAAAGAGGATATTAAATTCATGCTTGATTGTTTTTTGGCTCCGGACCGAATTCAGAATTTCTTTCACCATTAGAAAGCTAAGTTATTCGGGAGTAGGAAGAAGTTCCCACAGGAACAGGACCAATGTGGGTGAAACCGCGCGCGGGAAGCTAGTCTTAACTAATATTATAGAGTAAAGAATTGATTTTCTGTCTGCAGTGAATAAGCTCCGAACTACAAGACCTTCAATTTCATAAGACCTTTACTTTCAAATCTTCTATACATATAAATAAAATGTTAGTGTGTTTGTAATGGTATTTTTTTTCGGACGGATATATGCAAGCCCCTCTTCCCTACTAGGCACGTGCCCAGGGCCCCGCGTTGGTTTAGGGCCCCCTAGTATCTACTCCAAACGATAACCGATAGCCACTCTAAGGACTAATCTAGTATTACGTTATGTTATCTACTCATCATATCTAATGTCACCGTAAAGAAGTATAAAAATAAAGCTTAAACTTTTCATATCTGCATTCTTTGTAAAATAATATTTTAATTTACTATGGTCATAGGGGCCCCATTATCCTAATGTGCCCAGGGCTTCTAATAGGTGAAAAACGGCCCTGGATACATGATAATAATAGTAATAATACGTATCTGTGGAGGACTGGCCATTGGTACATCTCAATGGTATATCAATGGATAGATATAAACCTTCATAGATGCAGCCATCTCACTTTTATATTAAAAGATACCAAAGGCCTCTTCAATGTTGGCTTCGGCCCCATAAATGCCTTTCAAATGACCGGGTCCGGGACCGGGTTTATTCTTAAGTAATTCTTTTAACATTTTAAATTATTAATACGATAAAAATAAAACGAAGCACTGTTTATTTTTAAAGTTGTTTACTTATTGTGTATTGTCAAAACTATTATTCATATTACCTATATTAATCTGTTATCTATATCGAATTTCGATCACCGGCCAACCACTTTTCTTAATTATCGTTGAACAAAACCCGTTGCTCAATTCCAAACCCTATTTAAACCTTATTACTCAGTTCTACACGTTTTCAAATTGAATTTGGAATTCTAGAGCGATAAGTACATGCATTAACGTCAGGTATTCCCCTGTTCCCTCCCCCCTAATCCCCTGGGTGTTTGAGGGTGTTTGAGTACCCGATAATACCAAGTCGAGGGGTTAACACGTTTGTGATATATTACGAGATTCTGACTTTTTTGCTATAAGTAATGATTTTTTTTTTATCAACTAGATTTAAGAAGGAGCTTTTGATAGCATAGGCAATGAGATGTAATTTATATAATATGACAACCTCCGTAGCGTAGCGGTATTTGGCTCGCTTTAAGTCTCGGAGGTCGTCGGTTCGATCCCCACAACGGACAAAAAATCTTTGTGTAAATTCTAAGATTTCTTTCCGGGTCTGGTTGGTTGAGGGACTACCCTCCGTGCCTCGGAAAGCACGTTAAGCCGTTGGTCCCGCTTGTTACAAAAACATCTATAATAATCGTATATCAAGGAACGGGCAGCAGCGTTACCTTGTGTGGTACACCATTATACTGCGGTCACCAACCCGCCTGCCAAGCGTGGTGACTATGGCAAATACCCTCCCTCGGGAGGAGGCCCATGTTCAGCAGTGGATGTTATACGGGCTGATGATGATGATGATGATTATATAAATGATAAAATGATATTCCTGTTACGTGGGAACTTCATAATAAGATATCCTATAGCCTATGTATCGAAAGGCTATATGGACGCTGTTACGCATTCGGGTTAGCTCACAAAAAATCGGATGTTGAGTTATGAATGCAATCTGTCGCTTTAGATCAGTGGTCTCCAAACTTTTAAGCCTTAGGGCCATAACGATAGTTTCAATATGTTCGAAAGGCCAAAACAGCTTAATTTTTTCTGCCATTAACTTACTCGTATTCTCGACTAGTCGTTAAGTGCGCGATAAAGTTATAATTATTTTGTGTTTTCTTCTTAACTTAATAATAGGATTAATATAATAAAACATTGGCAGTCGCGGACCAGATTGAGACACTAGTCTAAAGGTCTCGCGGGCCGGGTTGATGGCACTAGCGGACCGGATTTGGCCCGCGGGCCGTAGTTTAGAGACCCCTGCTTTAGATCATTGGGATTGCGATGGCGCAATCCATTTAATCCTGAAAACATTGTAGAATATTCTAGAGTAGGTACAAAAATGTTTATCGCTTATTTCCTAAAGAAGGTTTGTATTTATTTTAAAACTTTAACGGCTGATTACTCAAAACTAGCTTGGTGTGAAAGATTTTTGATTCTCAGTGATCAGCGTGTTAAAGCAAACAAACAAACAAGTTCGTCAGCTTTATATATTAGGAACAGAGACACACACAAACAAAATTGTTTTTAATTGTTTTTAATTTTATTTTATTTATTACCACCCATAAACATTAACTTTTTCTGATACAAAGAGACTTTATTTGTAAATATAGATTATGGATTACTAATCTATTTGTATTTTTACAGGTATGTGAGCGAGTAACTTAAGAATGCAACACTCAAAAAGTAAAAAGGTTTGAAAATTTTAGATTATTATAAAAATCTTGTTTTAATTATAAATTTATGTGTCACGCACTGATATAATTTATTTTTTCGATACTAATATATAAACCTGAAGAGTTTGACTGTTTGTTTGCTTGAACGATCTAATCACCATTAAAAATTTATGGAAAAACTAACTGCGCCCCGCGGTTTTAACCGCGTTACTCTGCTCCAGTGGGTCGCAGGGTGATGTTTTGTAGCCTATATGTTAATCCAGCGAATAACCATCCCGGTGCATCCCATGCAATTTCGGCCAATTCCGTTCAGTAGTTTTGGCGTAAAAAAGTAACAAACATCCATCCATCCATACTTACAAACTTTTGCGTTTAGTATATTTGTAGGATCTAATGTTATATTTCACTCAAATTTCATCACTAAGTTAATCCTTAATGTAAAGCACCTTTTTGTCTAGAACACTGCTCGCCTTTATGCCCGGTGAAGTAGCAAAAGCCTCGTGGCTAACTACTTATATCCGTCCTGGAAAAGAAAGTAAAGTTATCTAAGAACATATTTCTATTCATAAATAATATGACCACTCATTAACTTTCATTCCTAATTCATGTATTCACATCGCTACTTTCGATTCTGCTCACAATATCCGATACTCACAATAAAACCAACTAATGATCTTACCTTGAACTCAACTTACCAAGTTTCCCAAAACTGTATCAAGTTAAAACGTGGTAAGAATACTAAATACTCGAAAAGTATTAAATCCGATGTTATTAAGTGTTGCGAAACATCAAAAGATTGTAAACCCGCTTTGTACAGGTGAAGACAAGAACATACGTAGCGTAGCGGCATATGGATCGCATTAAATCTCGTTGATCGTGGGTTCGACCCCCACGCCGGACAGGAAATATTTGTGTAAATTCTAAGATTACTTTCCGAGTCTGGTTGGTTAACGGACTACGCTCCGTGCCTCGGAAAGCACGTTAAGCCTTTAGTCCCGATTGTTATAACATCATCTAAAATTATCTTTAGTGTATCAAGGAACAGGCAGCAGCGTTTCCTTGTGTAGTATAACATAATACTGCGGTCACCAACCCGCCTGCCAAACGTGGTGACTATGGCAAATACCCTTCCTCGGGAGGAGGCTCATGTTCAGCAGTGAATGTTTTACGGGCTGATAATGAATAATCAGCGGCACAATAAAACGCCAAGGGTAGCCGGAGTACAGTGAATGCGGGGGGCGGTGGACTGGGTGTTATGGTGCAAATTAGGAGAGGCCTATGTCCAGCAGTGGAGAGAAATAGTCTGATTAAATTGAATTCCTAGCCAATATAGCTCATAGCCAAGCCAACGCAAGGGCGTCGGACATGCGATCAAGTGGTTGGTACGATCCCCAACCATTGCATTACCGACGTGAAATCGCTCGTAACACAAGCATTTTAGCTTAGCACGAAGGGTTAACATAGTATTCTTGTTAACCCCTCGTGCTAAGCTAAGAGTAGAGTGCAAAAAATATCTATTAGTAGTATTCACAGACAACAGCAGAGTTACCACTTTAAAATATGATAATATCGTGAGCGATTTCTAGCGGTTTTTAGGGTTCCGTAGCCAAATGGTAAAAAAACGGAACCCTTATAGATTCGTCATGTCTGTCTGTCTGTCTGTCTGTCCGTCCGTATGTCACAGCCACTTTTTTCCGAAACTATAAGAACTATAATGTTGAAACTTGGCAAGTAGATGTATGTTGTGAACCGTATTAAGATTTTCACACAAAAATAGAAAAAAAACAATAAATTTTGGGGTTCCCCATACATAGAAATGAAACTCAAAAAATTTTTTTTCATCGAACCCAGTCGTGTGTGGTATCTATGAATAGGTCTTCAAAAATGATGTTGAGGTTTCTAATGTAATTTTTTTCTAAACTGAATAGTTTGCGCGAGAGACACTTCCAATGTGGCAAAATGTGTGTCCCCCCCTGTAACTTCTAAAATAAGAGAATGATAAATCTGAAAAAAATATATGATGTACATTACTATGCAAACTTCCACCGAAAATTGGTTTGAACGAGATCTTGTAAGTAGTTTTTTTTTAATACGTCAAAAATCGTAAACCGCAATTTAGCTTTCATTCAATCAACTCGAATATAAAAATATAAAATACCATTTCATTTCATAAACATACGCTTTTTTATTTATTCTTGATATCAAAAATAGGTACGCACTTGTAACTGAAACGGAACCCTTCGTGCGCGAGTCCGACTCGCACTTGGCCGGTTTTTTATAATACAATATGTCTGAAATCTAGCGAGTTTTTAATACGGTTCTAGTTATATACCTATTTGTTAGCAGAACAAGGCGAGAGTGTAACCCGCGGGGTGCAGCTAGTTTGAAATAAATCATCATCAGCCCGTATAACATCCACTGCTGAACATGGGCTTCCGCCCAAGGGAGGGTATTTGCCATAGTCACCACGCTTGGCAGGCGGATTGGCGACGTCAGAATTATGTAGTACCACACAAGGAAACGCTGCTGCCCGTTTCTTGATATACGATTATTATAGATAATGATGATTATTATAGATGATGATGATTATTATAGAACAATCGGGACCAACGGCTTAACGTGCTTACCGAAGCACGGAGTCCAAACAACAAAAAGATTTCCTGTCCAGCGTGGGAATCGAACCCACGACCTCCGAGATTAAAAGCGAGCCAAACACCACCACGCTACGTAGGTTGTCATAAATAAATCAGATAAATCGTCTACGGTGGTCAAACGGAACAAACGAACCTTGTTAACAATATTATGTCGCTCTGCATTTTATAGAGGGTTAATTACTTGTATCCAGCGAGTCAGTCACCATTCTACGACATTTTATTACTTTGCCAGACTTCTCGATAATGGTACGTTGTAAAAAGCAGGAATCTGAGAAAAATTTGTAGATTTATAGAAATTCTTGCAAAGATAGGATTTTGTCAAGGTGGGAGAAAGAGTAGGTTGGGGTTTGGGTTACCAGATGAAAAAATCAAAAGTCCAGAGAAAAGGCCTGATTGATTTCATTGTATTCCATTGAAAAATCCTGAGATTTTTTACAGTTTGAAAATTTTCTCTCAAACGTACTTAACAATTTAAAATAGTCATAATATTATCGTTTTTATACCCTGCAGATCCTGATCACGTTTGCAATTATTACCAAAAGAAGATTATTTTTAGTTTGTTTAACTTTCTATTAAAGAGATCTTTAAAATGTAAGCTGTATTTTATTGAACATTATAAAAATCCTGAGATTTCATGAGATTTGCAAAATCCGGCCGCAATCCTGAGAAGAGTCCAAAATTCCTGAAATCTCAGGACAAATCCTGAGATATAGTAACTTAGTTGGGATTGATTATGTTCAGCATCAGCGGCAGGGAAGATTTCAATAAGCATATAGACTCAATAAAAATATATTTAGTCCGTCAGTTAGATTACCAAAAAATATTGGGCACGTATTTTTTGTTTTCGTTCCTCAAACAAAAAATGACGAAGATCCAGCGCGATGAAATTTCATGTGAAGTCACTCACTTCTAGGTACAATTTTACCTTGTAGTGAGATCACAAGCCCCTCTCCTGAACTTTATAGTTTGTTGTTGCTCTGTATCTTTGTAAAATTATATTGATTTGATAAATAAAAAATATTTTCTTGTTATCTAACTGACGGACTCAATATAATTTTTTAATCTTGTATAAAGCCGTGATACATTTTGCAAGTGATGGTGGTATTTTAAAAATACTCAGGTCAACTTCCATGGCTTAGCGGTAAAAATCTCGCTTTCAGTCTCTGATATCGTCGAGAGTAACGCGGGTAAAATCGCGGTAACTAGTATTAGAAATAAACCCTTCCGGTTTATTGTAATGTTAAGATTTTATGGTATAGCTTTGCCTTGTAGCACAGTTTGGATTGTTAAAACCTCCCAATGCCATTGTAGACCCGAAGTCCGAGAGGAAACGAACTTCCCACCACCTTCCCATAGTCCCTCCAACCATCTTAGTTATATGGACCGAATCATGGGAGATCATGGGGAAGTACTGCCACCGTACCTATATCTGCCGCCAAGCAGTAATGTTAGCATTGCTGTGTTCCGGTTTGAAGGGTGTGGGTGCCGCTGAAATTACAGGCACAATGAGACTTTCCAACTTATGTCTCAGGGTGACGGGCGCAATGCAATACCACGTAGGGCACGTTCTACGAGGACGTGCCCTGCGTGGTAATGGCAATGTTAAAGGCAGAGGATACCGCTTAACATCAGGTGGGCCATCTGCTAGTTCCGTCACCTTCTTGTAACTTAAAAAGAAAAGATGCGCGCGCTACTTGCTCTCAGCTCTTTCACGCGCGCACTTTCTTGACTCCCTACAATTTTATTGTGTCCCAAGCCCATTTTATATAGTCCCCATTCTGGGGCGGCACTACTTTTCTCCGCGTCCCAGCTAGCGAACTGTACAATAGAGCGACAGGTGCACTAAACTCCCTTAGAAATCTAAAGTCATCATTCCTCAGTCCCCCATCAACGGCCGCCCTGAGCCGAGGTCCAATTCCCACAGGGGGCGACCTCATTCACAGGTTGTTTAATTTGTTCTTTTTAATCAATTTATTTAGGCTGGAGCTCTTATGACCGCCTTTAAAGCCGTAAACGCCGTTACCTGGTAGACGATTGTTATTGATGATGTTACAGCAATCGGGACCGACGGCTTTGTGTTTTTGAGGCTCGGAATGTAGTCTCTTATCCAACCAGACCCGGAAATAAATCTTAGAATTTGCACAAAGTTCTCTTGTGCAAATTCTAACCACTGTGGAGGTCGAGGGTTTGATCCGCACTGCGAAGTGCGGATCAAACCCTCGACCTCCGAGATTTAAAGCGAGCCAAATACCGCTACGCTACTTAGGTTCATAATATTAGTAGCACAAAAAAGAAAGACAAAGTGAGGCCGCTAGCAATTTTCCTGATTGTTGGAAAATGTTTTAATGTAATTATTTAGATAAATATTTGAATCCAGTACACCTATACATCGCCTCTACATTTCACGCCACACTCCACGCAAAATACAAAACCCTGGCTACCAGTGAGCTAGACAGATATTTCCCGCTAAACATCCCCCCAGACTCCGAACAATGCACCCCATCAAAGGGGTGCTAGACAGTATCACTTTTACGTATCGTGCAAAAAACTAAAGTATACTTCAAAGACTATTTTTCCCTCAATTCCCGCCTTTTCAATAACCCGGGGTTGTCGGATGCACTCGAAGCTTCTTTGTGAAGGTGAGGAGACGTAATTTTCTATGGCGACTGGATGTATGGATTAGTATGGGACTTAGTGTAGCTAGTTTGGTATTTACTAATCAAATGCCATTGAATATGGTTCTGTTTAGTAGTTGTGACGTAACATCATGTGTATATTAAGTAGGTATGTATGAATGTGAATCGCTGAATCGCCTTTAACTTGAGATTTGGTCGAGTCGTTGAAGTCTTCCGAGTCATTTTAGGGTTCCGTAATCAAATTGCCTTTGGGTTCGGAACATTTAAAAAACAAAATGGGAACTTATTACTGTGAGTCCGCTGTATGTCTGTCTTTCATAAAGCGTGAACAAACAAGACAGAGGAAATGTTCACAGATGATGTATGTCTTTAAAGGGGGCTGTTTTTAACACAGTTGAACTCCATCCAATGCCCTCGTATACCCGAAGTTCGAGAGGCCCGCGAACTGTAAAGTAGAGCGACAGTTGCACAAAACCCCCTAAAATACAAAAAGTCATAATCCCTCAATCTCATCTTCAGCGATCGCCCTGAGCTAAGGTCCAAGCTCCACAGGTGGCGCCCTCTTCCGCAGGTTGCTTAGTTTGTAGTTTTTGAACCATTATTAAGGCTGGAGCTCTGCTCGCCTTTATGCCTAGTGAAGTACCAAAAGCCCCGTGGCTAAATACGTAAGTCCTTCCGAAAAAAAAACTGTTGCACTCTCTACAACAAGACACCGGTTCACCGGTCGTGTCGTATATTCATGGCTGTATGAAACGATCGGTGAAAGATCAGACGCAGGATCTACAGTGTAACGTGGTCTGCGAACCACGGGTCAAACACCATCAACAACCAAACCTCGGGTTGCTACTCATTTTTTTTAAATACCAACTATTTTGTTATAAACACATTTGTTGCCCGACTCGGGAATTGAACCCAGGACCTCGTTATTTACGGTCGAACATATTTATTATCGCTACACCAACGAGCCCTTTAATACCATACTAGTTCAAAAACTACGCAGTACATATTACAAGTCTCTAACTCAAACATTGCTAAGTCCATCTGCCCCACCAACCCACTACGACACATCCATCAGAATTAGCTCAGCCGACCAGCTTACCCTGACACCGAATGTTTGAGCAAACTACAAGATTTATGCGATTCTGTCAGTTTGTGTAAGATATATCTCGGGAATGTAGTGCAGCAGAAAAATATAGATGGTTATCGGTTTGAGATTTTATCGTCTATAAATTTGACAGATGATGTCTATGTGCTGGTTTAGAAGCTTCGCATTGTCTTTGGCATTGTTAAACCTATTTGGTTAACAATGCCAACACTGGCTGTACGAATGTTGTGGTGTAGTAAAAAGCGATAACTGACTTATGTCTCTCTTAAAAACCGGTTAAGCGCGAGTCGGACTAGCGCATGAAAGGTTCCGTACCATTTCCAAGTGCCTACCGGTTGACGTTATTGACATCGAATTAGAAAAATAAGAAAAATATTTTATTTTATTTTTCGTCTGTAAAAATTTCACCTGTCTTGCTATCGTGGTTCTTGAGATACAGCCTGGTGACAGATAGACAGACAGCTAAGTCTTAGTAATTGGGTCCCGTTGTTACCCTTCGGGTACGGAACCCAAAAAATGAAAATAAAATATAGTACACTCCACTGCACGTGATTTGCTATTTATTTAATTGTAATTGGAATGGACCGCAGTAGATGAATTGCCCGCAAACTTTATAATAGACTATAGCCTTATTTAATAAATAAGCTATCTAACACTGTTTTTTTTTACAATTCAGATAGTTTCTGAAATTATCTCGTTCCTGTAAACAAAGATCAGATGTGTGTAGGGATCGTAGCAAGTGGAGGTCCATTGTCTCTGCCTACCCCGGTGGGAAACAGGCGTGAGCTTATGTGTGTGCGTGTACGTAAACAAACAAACTCTTCAGTTTTATATATTAAGTATAGAAGTACTAGCTGCGCCCCGCGGTTTTACCCGCGTTACTCTGCTCCAATGTGTCGGAGCGTAATGTTTTGTACCCTATATGTTAATCCAGCCTATAACCTATCCCGGTGCAATTTCAGCTAATTCCGTTCAGTAGTTTTGGCGTGAAAGAGTAACAAACATCCACCCATTTATTATTAGCATATGAAATAGAGGTCTCATTTGCTTAAGCTGAGGGCGCCACTAAATTGAAAAATAGTATTTTTAATCGGTTTGACGTCGTTTTGTTCAAATAACCAATCCTAACGTAATCTAGAAATACTTGCCATTTTACTGAAATACTTGTTATCAATACTAGACTCAGATTTTATTTTTAAAGTACAATAGGGCGCAAAGACAGTAGTCGGTAAATGTGAAACGGTTTTGATTTTATAGAAAATTGAGAGAAATTGTTATTGAGGAGTTGATATAAAAAAGGAATGATGGTAAAATTTAGTTATTTATCTTATAGTAATACTAGCTGACCCGGCAGACTTCGTACTGCCTCAATCGATACATACCCTACACTACCCCTACCCTACACTACCCCCACCCTACACTACCCCTACCCTACACTACCCCTACCCTACACTACCCCTACGCTACACTACCCCTACCCTACACTACCCCTACCCTACACTACCCCTACCCTACACTACCCCTATCCTACACTACCCCTACCCTACACTACCCCTACCCTACACTACCCCTACCCTACACTACCCCTACCCTACACTACCCCTACCCTACCTCTACCCTACCCCTACCCTACACCTACCTCTAATCTACCCCTAACTTTGTCTGAAAAATAAAAATAACAATTTAGGGGTGGACTACCCCTAACATTTAGGGAGATGAAAAATAGATGTTGGCCGATTCTCATAGATACCGGATAAGCACAAAAAATTTCATCAAAATCGGTTAAGCCGTTTCGGAGGAGTATGGCAACGAAAACTGTGACACGAGAATTTTATATATTAGATACAAGGTGTAACGGAAAGGGTATATACATAGAAAGAGCAAAGCTTCTTTGGATCATAACAAACAATATGGCAAGAGTTATTTAATCCTATCTCTACAAGTCCAGAAGTAATGATTTTTTTAAATTCATAGATACCAGAAACCAAACTTTTCAAATTAAAATAAATACATCACTAGCACTCAATCAGCTGATCGATGGCAACGAACGTGGAAAGGTAGTGCGGTGACACGTTTGTTATGATTTGAATTGAGGATTTGAGAGGATTGAGAATTTGGTATCAATTCTTGGAGTATTTTATTTTGAGTTGAAACCCTTGCCATATCGTTTGTTATGATCTAAAGAAGCCTTGCTCTTTCTATGTATATACCCTTTCCGTTACACCTTGTATAAAGCTGAAGAGTATGTTTATTTGCTTGAACGCGCTAATCTCAGGAACTACTGGTCCGATTTGATAAGTTCTTTCAGTGATAGATAGCCAATTTATCGAGGAAGGCTATAGATTATATTATGAAGTTCCCACGATGGGAATAGTGCCCCTTTAGGTAGCGTGGTTCACACCAATAATTGTCCCGGGTGAGAATCGAAACAAAACACCAGGTCTCATAAGTCCGGGTTGTGTCTGAATCATTTCAGACTTCGGGCTGGTGCTAAGACTTTCTCGTGAGAAAAATTTGGTAACACATTTTTTCTATCCGATCCGGGACTAAATAAAATAAAATAAAAATCATTTTTATTTATCTAAAGCAATTTCAGGCACTTGTAAATCGTCAAACATTATTTTAAATATTAATTATTATTTATCAGTCTTAAATTACATTTGTTATTTATTTATTCATGAAGAAAATTCATTATTGAATTAAGCTCGCCTTTGTACATGTTGTTTCTGTTGTATAAACTTTATGTTATGTTTTACTGTGTGCAATAAAGAATAAATAAAATAATAATAAACCTATTATGAAATTAATTATTATAATTTATTTATTTTATTTATTTTATGGCTAACAACGCAAAAAGCTTGTTCTGTCTATGTTATGCCAAAACAGTTGTCATTATTTGGGCAGACTACGAGCATATAACGACGGACTGGTACCGAAGACCTTGCTAGTAACGGGCGAACATAATATGACCGTTAACCGATGAGGTAGTAAGATAAAATAATTGTACGAAAACGTTTCATACAAATGTCTATCGATTCAATTTTCTTAAAGAGACATGATATTCATGAGCAGTTCAATTTCCTCGATACATTAAGGATATAAAAGTTGAATATATCTGAACATTGCTATAGGTAGTGATAACTATTGTATCTGTTTCTATTAAACATATATGTATAAATCTATATATATAAAAGAAAGTCGTGTTTGTTACAACACTTATAACTCGAGAACGGCTGGACCGATTGCCATGGTTTTTGATTTGTTGGATTTGTTACCGTCCCGAATAGCAGAATACATTTTAAAAACAAAAGAAAGTCGTGTTAGTTACACTATTTATAACTCAAGAACGGCTGAACCGATTCGGCTGAAAATTGGTAGGGAGGTAGCTAAGAACTGGGAGAAGGACATAGGATACTTTTGGGTAGGGGTAGGGTAGGGTAGGGTAGGGTAGGGTAGGGTAGGGTAGGGTAGGGGTAGGGTAGGGTAGGGTAGGGGGAGGGTAGGGGTAGGGTAGGGGTAGGGTAGGGTAGGGGTAGGGTAGGGTAGGGGTAGGGTAGGGTAGGGTAGGGGTAGGGTAGGGTTAGGGTAGGGGTAGGGTAGGGCAGGGGTAGGGTATAAAAGTCCACCCGTGCGAAGCCGGGGCGGGCCGCTAGTATACATATATATTCGGTATTCTCCGAGGATGTGGGTTTCAGCTTAGAAATGTCCACCCCATATTTTACCCCCATTTTCGAAATATGCTATCTAAACTAATAGGTATTATATTAAGGTTTTTATTTTTGCATGTTTCTTACCAATAAACTCAAAAACTACTGGACGGATTTTGATAATTCTTTCACTTTTAGAATCAGCTAGATTATCCCTTAATAACATAGGTTATATATAATTATAAAGTTAACACGTGAACTGGAGCTATGCCGGTGAAATCACGCGCAAGCTAGTCTATACTTCTATACCAATATTATAAAGAGGAAAGATTTCATTGTTTGTTTGTTTGCATTGAAAAGGCCCCGAAAGTACTGGACCGATTTGAAAAATTCTTTCCCCGTTAGATAGCTACATTATCCCCGGATAACATAGGCTATATTTAATTATAAAGTTCCCACGTGAACTGGAGTTACGCGGGTGAAACCGCGCGCAAGCTAGTAATTGATACAGTAAGAACAATAACCTAACATCGTTTTAAAAACAAAACGTTCATAGAACGCCAATTTTAGATGTATTTTCGTGTACACAGGCTAGCCAATTTTTAAATAATACAACAAACAAGTAAATTTCGAAAAACATAAATTGATATTAGACAGCTGAATGGCGTTTTGTGAGAAATGTATTTTTATATAAAACTAGGCGGACTGACAGACATTGTCCCGTGCAAATGTTTATATTATTTGTGATTGTAGCAGCGTACCTACTGCAACTAGTTGTTTTTTTTTGTACTGTTCCATGATTTTTTGACCGTGGCTTGTCGAGGCTTGTTAAGAGGATAACTCCCCTAAATAGTAAAAATCATAATCCCTCAATCTCATCGCCAGCGACCGCCCTGAGCCGAGATCCAAGCCTCAAAGGGGGCGCCCTCTTTCGCAAGTAGCTTAGTTTGTAGTGTTTAAACCATTTATTAAGGCTGGAGCTCTGCTCGCCTTGGTGCCCGGTGAAGTAGCAAAATCTTTGTGACTACCTACGTGTGTCCATCCAAAAAAAAGCAACACTGTTTAGAGGAGACCGGTTTAGCAGTGGACGTAATGAGCTGTTAAGCGTTCGGTTCTGTAAGAAGTATGATGGGGGTTCGTAAGTAAAAAACAATATTCTAGTTCGAATGTACAAAAATGAATGATTTATTTTTAATAAAAAACATTACATTGTCGTGGTAAAAGGATTGGATGGGTAGTGCATTTATCGCCTCAAGGACACTCACTATCTAACTGCGATCATCAATCCGTCAAGCGTGGTTATGGCAATGTCCCTCAACGGCCCTTGTTGTCCATGGTCTTTTAATTGACCACCTTAAGCAATAGACGTAAACGGGCTATATACAAAAAATGCAATGGGTCCTGGATAAGTCGTGGACACCTATGGGTGGATTTCTTCCCGAGTGTGGTTGGTTGAAGGACTACGCCCCGTGTCTTAGAAAGCACGTAACATCAACAATAACAATCGTATAACTTTTTTTTTGACCGGTGATAATTGCATTTACGCATTCCCACCGCCGCTGCTGCAGCGTATCCGCGCGCTGTCGGCGGGATATGTGGAACTGTCCATAGCGGTGGTATGCTTCACTCATACCACGAGGAGAGGACCCTACACAACTAAAACCTCCCGGACACTCCTTCGATCCATCGTTGGCGGGGGTCGGGTACGTAAGAAGCAATCCGGCCCTACACAAACGTATACCTACCAGGGAACGGCAGCAGCGTTTCCCTGTGTGTTACTACATAATGCTGCGATCATGAAGCCATCTCAGCCAAGCGGTGATTATAGTAAAAACCTTCCCTCGTTAGGAGGCCTATGTACAGCAGTGGTAGTCATACGGCTGCTGATGTTGAATGTAGCTTTCCATTGATGAAAGAAAATTAAATATCGGTTCACTAGTTTTTAAAATTATCAATTTCAAACAGATCAAAACTCAAATCTATATTATAGTTATTTTGCAGTTGAACATATTTTCCGCAAAATTAATGAGAATTGCAAAACAGTTTGAAATTTAACTATTTGACATATGTTATAGAATAAATACCAAATATTTTGTTAGTATTGCATTAATTATTGTTGGTGAAATGCCAATTTGAATCGTTGGAATGCAGAATTATGCATTAATAATTAGTAAAATTATAAACGTTTCAATACAGATACTATAATTTACCCTAAATGCCGTTATTTGGCTAAGTATTTTAGATATGATTTTATCTCGAAACTAGATTGCCGCGCGCGATTTTATAAATGATGATGATGATTATATAAATATATAAATTTCTAACTCTGATACATTTACTTACAAATGTTAGAAATTTTTATATTCAGTTAGGAATTGTTAAATATTGTAAGTGCTCTTACTCTGATGGAAAATGTTTACAGATTTTTATAAAATTTGAAAAATCGACTTGCCTGCATTTTGGATTTACGTTCCGAGGCGTCTACACAAAAATGTAAGAATATTTTCTAATTGGATCAGCATTACATACATTTTGTAAAAAATAAGGAAAAGCGCAATATTTGGATGCACCAAACACTAAGAGCTGATGGATGGATGTTTGTTACTCTTTCGCGCAAAAACTACTGAATGGAATTGGCTGAAAGTTTGCACACGGATAGTTTATAAACTGGATTAAAATATAGGCTTCAAAATATCACACTCGAACCCACTGGAGCAGGGTGACGCGGGTAAAACCGTGGGGCGCAGCTAGTAAAAAATATGATTAATCTATTCTAATATTATAAAGAAGACAGAATTAATTGTTTGTTAGTTTGCATTGAATATTGGACTCCGGAACTAGAGGACCTATGAAAAAAACCTATGCGGATGAAACCGCCCGTAGGAAGTAACTTTAACATACTTTTAATATCAAAATACTTTTAATATGTTCAAATGCATATCTGCATTATATTTAAATTTCGAAACTAATCAAAACTTGCAAACGAGTTCCACCAATAAAATCGATTTAAAAGTAATCGATTCAAGCGAGGTACGGGAGGTGAGGTGCGGGGAGGGGTAAGGAAGTACCGTCATTAGGACAAGTATTTCAGTATTGTAGTACGAAATGAATTTCTCTCTCTTCAATGTAAACGCTTTTCAGCTTTCATTGTCTTGTGCTTGGAATAGGGGAATAAGGATAAGAAAGACTTTTCGTTATATTTTCTGTTTAATTAAAAACTATTTGGTAGGTAATATTGCACTTAACTATTTAAAAGTTTGCATGGTAAAAGTCTAGTTTTATGTAATTATGTCTCCATAAGTTAAGTTTTGAAACATGTTATACACTGTTGAATAATACCTACTTACTATGATTAAATTCACACATCTCAAAAACATTAAGGCCACTGTCGCGATTTGAACCCGCATCTTAGGTGATGCCTAATGCCGAAACATTTCGGCACCGGCCACTTTACCCAACTGTCTTCGATCTTTTCATAACACGTCTCTGAGGGGAATGGTGGTCAATTTTTTTTTCCATGTCTCCCGCTCTATTTAAATAAGTACTTGTGTCGCGGGGACTTTACAAACATTCAATTCATGGATTCAAAGCATACCCAGACTCAGAACCCAGAAGACCAGGTCTCAGAAGCCACTGCCATGACCACTGAGCCACCAGTACAGTCTATTAATTTGTGTCATTTTTTTTTTAACTCCCCTTACTAATATATGGCAAACTTGTTGTAGAGTGTTCTTAAACTGTAAAAATAATTTATTAATCAACACAATAACAAAAACGTCATTATAGTAGTCCATAAAAAAACGTATTTTCATTTGACTTGAAATTCCATTCCATTTCACTGTTAATGAATTCCAAGTGCGCTAACAACTATACCTACTTTATTATTTCTCATTTCTGTTTGCATAAGTTTTATGAAAGAGGCGCTAGAGGGACTCGGCAACGTTATTGGGCCATTTCTTTAATATTAGACACTTTGAAATTTAAATCTAGCCCTGTTTATCTTGTATCGGATGTCAGGGACAGACTTATGTTTAGAATATTAAAAAAATAACTTTCATTCCAAAAGAGAAAAGGGCGGCGGTTTGAGCCGTGTAATTCTCGTTTCCATAGGGACTTCATAGTTAATTAAATATTATTTATCCTGTCTAGTATATCTAGTCCTCGATAAATGGGTTATCTAACAACGAAGAACAAGAATTTTTGAAATCAGACCAATACTTCCTGAGATTAGCGCGTTCAAACAAACAAAGTCTATCAACTATATTAATCAACTGACCGCAATGTGTTTTGTCAACCGACCGCACTGCTGATTCAGTGGTTACGGTAGTTGCTTGTCATTTTGGGTTCGATTCCCATCTGGGATAATTATTTTTGTGAACCACAGAGTTGTTTTTCGTCTGACTTGAGTGTTTGTTATATATTTTTTAAATGTATATATAAAAAAACTTTATATGTAATTACTCTAATTACACATGTTATTATTAATATTAAGCTTTTAAAGTGTTTATTTAATTTGAATAAATGTTTATACATAATTAGTCGGCTTAAGAGGCGACTGAAGAACATACACCAGATTGATTCGCAGCAGCGTCTATCAACTCAAGGATCTGCGATCACCAACCCGCCTGCCGAGCGTGGAGATTATGGTAATATCACTCAACGACCCTCGCTTGCCTAGGTTCGTAACGAGGAGGCATTCAGCAGTGGATGTAAACGGGCCGTTGATGAAGGGACATACTCCCAATTTATATTTATTTGATGATTATATTTTTCTGTTAGCTTCGGGCTATCCCTTTCACCCTGTACCAAAGATCGTAGGCATCTCCGTCAACTTTCACCCTTCAAGAGTTGAATTTCACATAATAACTGCTTAGTGGATTTGTACAACATTAGAGGGATGAATCTACAAAGTTTTAGCCTTCGGGATCGTTGGGGCTTATCTTTCAGTAGGTATTTGTATCTTTCAGTAGATATTTGTATTCCAAATATGTTTTTGTAAAACTTGAGGGGCGTTCAGCTCGCGTTGAAGAAGGTTTTCGTTTGGAGCCGAAACCGTGGTCGAGAAATCGCCATAAAAATTACACGTGAATAAAACTGGACTTATATAGGTTTGTATCTTTTTAAATCAATCAATCCAATCCGGACCTAATCCAAGAAAAGTTCCTTTAAGGTGCAACCTTCGCACTTAGGTGGTTATTTAACAAATAATTTAATATTGTACGGAATCCTTCATTTCTAAATCCGACACGCTCTTGGCTGATTTTTGTACTATTAAGATAGTAAGGAACCCTTTGTGCGCGAGTGTTTTTTATCATATCGCAGTGTAATAAATACAGTGTTGGATTTTGATTGATCAAATTTATTAAGTCGTAACGGAATTTCAGTCGCAGTAATAAGTTCCTTTCCTAATGAGAAACGATCTGTCTATAATATTATCTGACGAAAATGCAATCAAATTACGCCAAATGTCAGCTTACGCTAAATTAGAAAAGTTTCACAGTTATTAAGTACATAGTCATTTGTCTTAGAGTAGATATATTTTTTCTGTCCTTGCCCATTTGTTTGCATCCCGTTTTAAGATGGAATTGTTCGTTTATCTTACTTTGAATTTCTGATTGAGAAAAGAAAAATACTGGCTAAGTGCGAGTCGGACTCGCGCATCATCATCAGCCCGCATAACGTCCACTGCTGAACATGGGCCGGCTCCCGAGGGAGGGTATTTGCCATAGTTACCACGTGTGGCAGGCGGATTGGTGACCGCAGTATTATGTTGTACCACACAAGGAAACGCTGCTGCCCGTTCCTTGATATACGATTATTATAGATGATGTTATAACAATCGGGACCAACGGCTTAACGTGCTTTCCGAGGCACGGAGGGTAGTCCCTCCACCAACCGGACCCGGAAACAAATCTTTATAATTAACACAAAGATTTTTTGTCCGGCGTGGGGATCGAACCCATGAACTCCGAGATTTAAAGCGAGCCAAATACCGCTACGCTACGGAGTGTGTCTTTTGTTGAACTTTATTTACCTATAACTTATAATATGTATGTGTGTACCTGCATACTGAACAGCCTGAACAGGGACCGACAATCTACTACTTGCATTTTGTAAATCTGTTTGGTTAAGTTGTAAACAATTGTTCCCTCCAAGATTGTAACTTTTAAATCCAGAACACCAGATTTTAGAAGCAACTATCATAATCACTGACCGACACCGGTACAATAAAACTACTAAAATTCAGTATCCATTGATGTGATATTGAAATACATCCATTAGCATCACACAATGAGAAGAGTATATCAAAAGCCCCCGGGTGCTCTTTCTACACCATTTGGGAGGAAGGGAGGGGGGGGGTATCAGAACTCCATCAACATGACATCCGGTATAAAATCCATATAAAAGTTTCATTAGTACATAGTTATAGAGATTCCGTAAAGTAAAAAAACGAAAAAAATCATAAAGAAAATTTATAACTGCATTGGAAAGGAAGCCTTATGCTTGTTTACACTAGAGCTCATTTGCAACGGACACGGCTAATCAAAAAGTCCTACGAATCAGTAACGAATTTATGTTGCTATTCGCCTTTATTTACGTTTGCTTTTTGTGTAATTTATAAACTTGTAGCGATTTTATTGTGAATGATTTATCTTAATAATATCAGGTATTGTTATAGAAAAAAAACACAAGTTCCCTATAGCCTTTCTTGATAAAACACTGATGGATTTTTTCAAATTAGACCAGCAGTTCCAGAGATTATACTCAAGCTATTCAGCTTTAAGCGGCCGTAGCCCAATGTCTAGGGCGTTGGACTTGTGATCTTGTGGTCGCATTTTCGATTCCCACTCATTGCACTACCGACATGAACCCACTCGTAACACAAGCATTTTAGTTTAGCACGAGGGGTTAACACAATTACTAGTAGACTGTGAAATATGGTAGTCACCTTTAAAAAAAAGCTTAATTTGTTAGTATAGATACTAAAGCAAAATTTATTACAAAATCGCTATCTCTTCTGTATTAAACCACATGCAATCGCCGTAACTTAACATTGTTTTCGGACGCCTGCATGGGTTCCACCAGACCCGTCAACATATTAAGGCTCTTCCTGTCCTTTGATTATGCCCTCAGAGAATACGTACTAAAGGGCGCTGGCTATTCCTTTACAATGGGGAGGGAAACACCAAACAACAACAAAACAACCTTCGTAGCGTAGCGGTATTTGGCTCGCCTTAAATCTTGGAGGTCGTGGGTTCGATCCCCAAGCCGGACAGGAAATCATTGTGTAAATTTTAAGATTTGTTTCCGGGTCTGGTTGGTTGAGGGACTACCTTCCGTGCCTCGGAAAGCACTTTAAGCCGTTGGTCTCGATTGTTGACCACCACTGCTCGGCCTTATGCCCGGTGCAGTAGCAAAAGCCTCGTGGCTACATAAATGACTATCCGTAAAAAACGGATTTTCAATAAGTAGAAATGCAGGCTTCGGTAAACCAAGTGTGGTTTTAACCACGATGTGCTCTGATACAAAGATATTCAGTACAAATGACCGCAGCCGAGGTTTTTACGCGGGAACTGCTTTGAATATAATTTTTGTTTAGTGTGTAGTTGAGGTTTTGTGGTCTTACTCTTACAGTTGTATTCTAAACTAGATTAACTCACGCGGTTGCACCCAAATAACTTCCGTTCCCGTACTTCATCATTAAAATTATCCTGTAAGACCCTGCCTTGATAAATTTTTCAAATCGAATTAGTAATTGAGTTTGTGTGTTCAAGCAAATAAACAAGATGTGTTTGCCAAATATTATCTATACTAATATATAAAGCTGAAGAGTTTGTTTGTTTGCTTGAACGCCCTAATCAGAGGAACTACTGATCCGATTTGAAAAGTGTTAGACAAATTGTTAGATAGCCCATTAATCGAGGAAGATTATAGGCTATATTTCATTTTGAAATTCTTACGGGAACGGTCCCACCTCTTCCTCCAGACCCTTAGTTTGCAAAGAACCATCCGATGCCCTCGCAGACTCGAAGTCCGAGAGGCCCGCAAACTGTAAAGTAGAGCGGCAGTTGCTCAAAACCTTTTAAAATACTAAAAGTCATAATCCCTCAATCTCACCGCCAGCGACCGCCCTGAGCCGAGGTCCAAGCCCCACTGGGGTCGCCCTCTCGCGCAGGTTGCTTAGTTTGTAGTTTTTAAACCATTTATTAGGGCTGGAGCTCAGCTCGCCTTTATGCCCGGTGAAGTAGCAAAAGCCTTGTGGCTAACTATGTATCTCCATCCACGGGGACGGGAGCTACGCGGGAGATACCGCGCGCGGGAAACTATAATTAATATAGTCATCGACTAAATATTATGAGTATTTTTGTCAAAATACCACGGTGTTGTTTATACCCGTGCCACTAGTTCATACAAACAGATTACCAATATTCGATAAACATTGCTTAGTTAAAATTTACCTTAAATTCAACAGAAGATGCTATGTCTAGATTTCAGGATTGTCAAATTGTTAAACTGCAGCTACTACCGGATATAATTCCCTCTCCGTCTTCCGTCCGCCAAACTTAATTAATATTTAGTTCAATTAATAGACACAACAAGATGATATTGAGTTCTATCATCTTAGTAACTCCATTTAAACTGAACTGAGTAATAGAAATGACAACTTCTCCAAAAACTCTTAAGGAAGTTAAAAGGAGTGGCAATGTTTGTATGGAATTTCTTTGGCGTCCATTGTTAAATTTGTAAAATGGTGTCCATTTAATCTCCATACCTATGTTCTACCTGGAATCGTTTCCATCCAGTAGGGTGAGGTTTTAGCGGTCATTTCTTCCAATGACAAGTAAGCTGTAAATTGATTCTTCAATTGACTCCTCGCCCTCCCGACCCTGAGATTGCAAAGGTGTCTTTGCAAACTCCGATCTTCTTTCCGATGCCCTCGTAGACCCTAAGTCCGAGAGGCGTACGAACTGCAAAATTTCCTTTAAATACAAAGTCCTGACCCGAGGTCCAAGTCTCACAGTTTGTAGTTTTTAAACCTTGGCTGGAGCACTGTTCGCATTTATGCCCGGCGAAGTAGTAAAAGCCGCGTGACTAAAAAAGAGCTTCTTATCACAGTAGGCACTTGACTGTGCATAAGGATGCCATCCGTTCGGGTTTCCCCATATTTGATATAGTTAAGACTTTAAGATGGCATCCGGAGAGCATTCGACCATGCGTCGTCGACGGCATCCGGGGTTTCATTTGTAGTCCTGGTTTAAAAATTAAAAGTCTTGGGCCACCCTCGACACAGGCTTTGTGCCCGGGCCCCTTTATTTAAAAAAACCTTTTGACATGTCCAGGCTCTAAAATCCGGCGTTTTTATGCGTCCTGTCCTGGTTGTCAAATTTTAGAGATAGCAACCGTAGCTGTGCATAACCTTGGCACTGCTTAAGTTCATAAGCAGCGGTTAACGCTTACCATCAGAGGTGACCCTTGCTCGTTTGCCATATGAATACCAATAAAAAAAAATCTCAGTTTATCTCCTGCGATATGATGGTGGGTTACCAAATGAAAACCAGCGTTAGGTTACCACCTCAGCATTGGCTAGACTATTAAGTCTAGCCAATGCTGAGGTGGCAATTTTTTTGGCAAAACGTGCAAGATTACCTAAAATTGCTTTTTTATGTATATTTATACATTTTTGTGTTGTGCTGAAATAAATGTATTCTTGTTCTTTATTTCTAGTCCATACGGTAGCCCTGAATTCGAGACACATTAATTCCTTTTTCGGCCAGACGCGTAAAATGGCACAGTTGTATTTACACAGAGACGAGACTTATGGCCGGTCACATGGTTTTATGGCCATGATTGTACCAATTATGGCCAATTACTTACGCTTTATGGCCAGTGGCATAGAAGTTATGGCTCGTAAAGTTTATAAGCTTGTTGTGTGTAATCTGAAAACAATAACAGGGATTTTTATTTTAATCTGGTGTAATCTTGTGTGATGTCATTCTTATAGTAGTTATTTTGACTGGCTCGTCGGTCTGCCTATAATTTGACCGTAAGTAAGCAAGGTCCAGGGTTAGGCAAAAAACTAAATTCGAAGTTTTTTTTTCTTTGAAAAAATCTAGCAGAAACTAAGAGGTGTTTCACAAATAGCACGTTAAGTTGTCAGTCCAGCCTAATCTCTTACCGGCCATTACGGTAAAATCGTACCACCTATATATACCAATTTTGGGACAAATGAAATATTTTTTTTTAATTAACCCCTTTATCGAGGCTATAGGTATGCTATATTTAATTATGAAGTTCCTACGGGGACGGGAGGTACGCAGGTGAAACCGCAAGTGAGAATCTAGTATTATAATATTTAGAAAGCACCATAAATATGTTATGATTTACGAATAAAAATGGGCGCTCACATTATTTTATTATATGGCAATCGAAATGCCGTACGATACAATAAGGAGCCCATTAAACAAATATTAATTTATAATTCAAAAATAAAATTTACAAGTTCCGGCCTCATTTCTTTTATGAATTACAATATTTGCTTAAAGCAGTAATAACTCGGTCATTATATTATAATTGAACGGTTTATGATCCCAAATTCTCAGTCAGAATCATTAAAAATGCTAATTAAAAAAAAAGTCACCGCAATAAGACCGCCTGCGTGGTTTTTAATTATTTCTTGCCTTTTACTGATGCGCCTTTGGCCCGGGATTTGTTTTACGGTGACATCAGACATCCTTTAATTTAGGTTTGACTAGGGTGACTAAAACTCGCCTCTATTTAATAGGATGTTTTGTATATTACAAAGAAACTGCATATACATCAACAATATTGAAGCGGCCGAGCCCAATGGCTAGGGCGTCAGACTTGTGATCTTGACGTCGCCGGTTCGAACCCCCCCCCCCCATTGCACTACCGACATGAACCCACTCGTAACACAAGCATTTTAGCTTAGCCTGAGGGGTTAACAAGAATACTAGTAGAATGTAAAAAATAAGCTAGTAATGGGTTAAAAAAAAAAAATTAAGCGAAACAAATGATATTTATTCAGCACTTAGTTATTTCCATACACCATTACTTATCAAGAAATTCACAACGCATATAACATTTGATTGTTACTTACATAGTTAAATAATTACAATAAGACATATTTTGCTAATGCCGAACCCAAACCTAGGACAGAACATTGAAAGACTCGGTTTTGGCGCACTATGTATTGTATTAAATGAAATAAAAATAAAATAAAATAATATATATAAATCTTTGGGTCTGGTTGGTTGAGGGACTACCCCCCGTGCCTCGGAAAGCACGTTAAGCCGTTGGTCCCGATTATTGTAACATCATCTATAATAATCGTATATCAAGGAGCGGGCAGCAGCGTTTGCTTGTGTGGCGCAACATAATACTGCGGTCACCATCCCGTCTGCCAAGCGTGGTGACAATGGAAAATACCCTCCCTCGGGAGAAGGCCCACGTTCAGCGGTGGACGTTATACGGGCTGATGATGATGATTATGATGAAATCTCTAGAGCTCAGAACCATAAGGTCGGATGTGTCATTATACGTCAGAAACATTAGTCATATGTGCCTTTATCGTAAACTGGCACTTACGACCAAATGCCTCTGAAGTACATCCGCTTTTATTCTTCTGAGATCTAAATATTATTATAAGAAAAGGTTATAAACGTTGGTTATGATCATATTCCAAAAATATTCATTATAAAAGATATCGTAGAAAATTCAGCATATATTTTTTTGTTTTTGTTCGTCCGTAATTCTCAAACTGCGTGGTCACCCTTGGTTTAAGGTTTATTTCTTGGGCCCAAAGAGGCCGAGATTACGGTGTTTAGCCACCTGCAGACGATTCGTTTGATGCTTTATCGTATTTTCAACGATTTTCTGGATCACAAATTTTTTCTTAAGCCTTTATGACAAACTTCAGTTTTAATTAATGTATCTAATCTTATATACTAATATATACCGGAAAATAATAAGAATCTTAAGTTGATCAACTCTTGAATCACTATATCTATTAAGAAAACCCGCATCAAAATCCGTTGCGTCGTTTTAAAGATCTAAGTATACATAGGGACGGACAGACAGGGAGGGAAGCGACTTTGTTTTATACTATGTAGTGACATGTCACACCTGAAAATAACAAGAAACGTAAGTTGAAAATTTTTCTAGTTAGTTGATAACGTTTCGGGTGGTAAAAAAAACCTAAACCTAAACCAATGGGGTTCAACAGGACTTATTGAAGTTGAAGTTTCTTGTTTTGTTACAATAGTAGCATAGTCTCGTTTGGTTAGGTTAGGTCAAGTGTCATAAAAAATAAGTAAATATAATATATATATATATATATATATATATTATATAATAAACGGACCAGCAGATTCTAAATTACTGGTCTGATTTGTAAAAATCTTTCAGTGTTTGATAGCCTACTTATCGAGGAAGGCTATAGGCTATATTTAATGATGGAGTTCTTACGGCAACGGGTGTTACGCTGTTGTAGCTACGCGCGAAAGGTAATCCTACTAATATTATAAACGCGAAAGTTTGTAAGTATGGATGGATGGATGTTTGTTACTCTTTCGCGCCAAAACTACTGAACGGAGTTGGCTGAAATTTTGCACCGGGATAAGTTATGCGCTGGATTAACATATAGGCTATAAAACATCACGCTCCGACCCACTGGAGCAGGGTAACGCGGGTAAAACTGCGGGGCGCAGTGCAGAGCAGATCACAATGGCAGGATTCGGCAAAATTCAAATTTTAACGGGAAATCATTAAACAGGAGATCAAAGTTTCAATGTAGATACGTCTAAGTAAGTAAGTAAATATTTATTTGTTTAATAAACATGGTGTACATGATACATTGCATGCAAGATAATAATAAAATAAATACAAGTTCTAGCATGTTCAGCCGCATGTCGTGGCGTACAAATGTTTAGGAAGAGTTGGTACATAAACCGTGATAATTAGGCATCAAAATTATATCGGTAGGTACTTAGTAAATTTAGTTTTGGTACCATTTCATTTCAACCGCATAGTTTTTAGATATAATTCAATGTCGAATATTCATTTTGTTAACTATTCAATAAAATTATGAGTTACTGTCGTCATTTTAATTGAAAATTACAATTACACGTTTTTGTCTAACAGACAAAGTCGTATTCAAAAGTTAGTATGTACTATAATGCGTTGTAAAAGGGTGAAAACCCATCTCACCACGAACCTTAATCATATTATTATTTTGCCTGAGGGCTGGTGGATGAGGATATACAAACCCTTTGCGAGTGGAATGGAATTTTCCACGGGGGTTTTATTGGTGGTCGAATCTAATGATCCGCCTGACTTCCTCTCACCCTCTAAGTACTTAATGTCAATATTATAATATTGAAGTGGTAGGATTTCATTATGGACGTCACAATCAGCCCTTTGAAGAGGATCTGGAATAATATTGGATTGAACTTATATTATTATTAGCCGTGCCCGCGATTATGTCCGCGTAGAATAGTGACTTGGAGTAGCAGAACCTTTTTTCGCTTTTCAAAGTAGCCTATGTTCCTACTTTATCAGGTACTACACTATCTGTGTACCAAATTGCATTGTCTTGGACTTATGATCTTGTGGTCGCCGGTTCGATCCCCACCCATTGCACTACCGATGTGAACCCATTCGTAACACAAGTATTTTAGCTTAGCAGGTAAACAAGAATGGTCGACTGCAAAACACTGCTAGTAATATTTTTATAAAGAAAAATTTTGATTTTTCCATACAAACATTAGGAGAAAATGCCTCAGGCATTAAGGCCACCACATGTACTATCTTAGTGCTGAAGTTATAAATAAAATAAAAAGAAATAGGAGAGGACCTATGTCTGTATGGAAATTTATTTTTGGCCTAACTTTAGTAGGTAACTTTAGGTAGTACCTAAAACTTACAGACAGGAATTGTTTATTATTAAACTTAAGACATAGATAGCTTGTTATTATGATAAGACTTTTTAGACCTTTTGAGCATAAATCGTACCAATTCTTCTAAGGTAGGTACGATTTGTTATTTCATTAGAATTTTTTTTTTTATTTGTTTCAATTTTGTTTTTACAAAACGTTGCTTAATTTATTCATGAACTACGTATTTGTAAAGTCCACCGCGACAGACAATTTTATTTTACTCATCATTTCAGCCGTAGGACGTCCACTGCTGGACATACGCCTCCCTCATAGATCTCCAGTTGTTGAGGTTGGAAGCGGTCTGCATCCACCTTAATCCCGCGGCCTCAACCAGATCATCTGTCCATATAGTTTGTGGACGTCCTACGCTGCGCTTGCCTTCGCGGACTCCATTAGAGAAATTTTCGGTCTCTCGCTAGTGCCCGAAAAAAGTTACCTTAAAACCTCACTAATATATCTACAAATTTTCCTAAACTAAACGCGTTTCAGTCGCAAATGTAACCAAATCGAATGCTTTGTATCCACCGACCGCAGTAAGAGGATTACCAGTGGAACCTCGATCAGCCTATCAAGATACAAAGGCTTTTCAATGCAATCTGGTATAAAATGTATTTCACAATCCTTCCTTGTTCAGTTTTTGTGATGATATTTATGTTTTTTCTATCCCTAACATGGCCAACTTGATAAACGATCAGGTAGATAAGTAGTTTGTTGGTATTTATTAAACTATATATTATAAACTCTATTACATGAATATAATACATAATTTACAACTAAAAGTAGCTAATTTAAAATAAAACTGACTTATTCTAAATCTATTCTACTTGGTAAGGTTACCAGAATGCTGGCCGCATTACCCCGTTGAATGCTAATGCTTACCTGCTGTGCGAAGTAAAAACCAGCACTCGGAGAACGGTAGTTAGTTGTACCGGTAATGGCAACCTCCGTAGCGTAGCGGTATTTTGCTCGCTTTAAATCTCAGACGTCGTGGGTTCGATCACCACGTCGGACAAGAAATCTTTGTGTAGATGTGGTGCAAAAATATGTGTGTGTTGCAAAAATAGCATTACAGCATATAGACACATTTTTAGCGGAATTAACACTAGATATTTTGACTTTTAAAATTAGATTTATAATAAATAACTTGAACACGTTAAGTAAATTGTCTCATAACATAAAATTCAATTATAACTTCTTACGATTTCGTGATAAATACTTTATCTTTTACCATTACGTAAATGTGATCAAATTTCTACATTAAGTCTTGTTTACAATATTATGTTAACGCGAAAATATGTATATAATATATTTTAGGGTGTTTTTCCAGTGGGGCCGGGTTGCCCATGCGTACCCGGCCCCCGCCAACGGCGGATCGAAGGAGTGTCCGGGAGGTTTTAGTGGTTGGTAGGGTCCTCTCCTCGTGGTATCAGTTTAGCATACCACGCTATGGAGAGGGCGAGTCCCACATATCCCACCGCCAGCGCGCGAATACGCTGCAGCGGCGGTGGAAATGCGAAAATGCATTTCCCCTCGGACAACAAAAAAAAAGGGTGTTTTTCCAGTAGTGTTGCGCTAAGAATATTAGGTATAGCTTCGCGCGCGCGCGCGGCTTCACCCGCGTAACTCCCGTTCCCGTGGGAAGTTCATAATAAAATATAGGCTCCTTTGATAAATGGGTTATCTAACACTACAAGAATTTTTCAAATCGGATCAGTAGATCCTGAGCTTATGAAAACCAACTATTCAGGTTTATATATAAGTTTAGATATAACAGCGGTATGGCCAATGTTTTTGTTTTTTTTTTTGCTTAGTTTGTAGTTTTAAAACCATTTTATTAAGGCTTGAGCTCTGCTCGCCTTTATGCCCGGTGAAGTCGCAAAAGCCTCGTGGTTACCGACGTAAGTCCATCCGAAAAAAAACAGTACAGTGTACATTATTCTACTATTCAAGACCTTTCATTTAATATCCATATTGAGGGAGAACGGTTAAAATATATATATTCCGCCATTTTGTGGCGGCGGCCATCTTGGACCGATTTTCAAACATAGCTAAGAACAATCCTGACTAATTCACCTTTCAAACAAAAAAACACAAAATCAAAATCGGTTCATCCGTTCGGGAGCTACAATCCCACAGACAGACACACACACAGACAAATCAAACTTATAACACCCAGTCAGTATTGCGTCGGGGGTTAAAACCTCATACAGCTCATTTTTGTTCGCTTATCTAGTGAAAATATAGCCTTATTTAGGTACTGTATATACATTTAGCAGTAAGGCGTATCTTATAAAATATTAAAACCTCTCATATAAGTAGCTGACTGTACGTACGTAAATTTGTATTCATTTTTATGAGATTTTTCTCTTAAGAAAGCAGATTGAGGTTTGAAGCTCGTTTTAAAAACACAGTTTTTATCTATACTAATATTAAAAAGAGGAAAGATTTGTGTTTTTGAATTTCTGTGTGGATGTTTGTAATGAATAAACTCAAAAACTACTGTACTGATTTCAAAAATTCTTTCACTATTCGAAAGCTACATTCACCCTGAGTGACATAGGCTATATTTTATTATGAAGTTCCCACGGGAAAGTGAGTTACGCGGGTGAATCCGCGCGCGGGAAGCTAGTGAAGAATAAAACTAAAATGTGGAATATTGTGGTAAAGATTTCTGTCAGAGAAACTTGATACAAACCGTGGGATCCTTCCTCTTCCCTTTCCCCTTTAAGACATGTCTGCGTGGCACCGCGGTTTAATATAATACTTAATCTTACAAAGCTATTTATTTAAAACTACTTGCTGGCCGCGACTCTCGTGCATCTTAAATAAGGATTTTATAGCTAATTAACAACGAAAGTCCCGTCAATATCAATCCATCTGTTATTGAGATTAGACGAAACAAACAGACACACAGAGAGACTTCTTGTTTTTATTGACATTTTGTTATTATTACCCTTCATATGATCCTTGCCACCTTCATATGACGTGAGTAAAACTAATTTTTCTGTGTAGTTTGCTACTTCATCGGGCATTAAGGCGAGCAGAGCTCCAGCCTTAATAAATGATTTAGAAACTACAAAATAAGCAACCTGCGCAAGAGGGCGCCCCCTGTGGGGCAAGGACCTCGGCTCAGGGCGGTCGCTGGCAATGAGATTGAGGGCTAATGACTTTTTTATTTCATATGTCATCTTTCACAAAGTCCGTCCATCTTTTGGAAATGGACAAACCAAATGGAGTTCCACTGTACTAAACCTGCCTTTGCGGTTGAACGGAATCGTACGGTTCACACATAAATTCGTCCGACGTGAACCCACTCGTAACACAAGCATTTTAGCTTGTCAAGCGGGGTCAACAAGAATACTAGCAGAATGCAAAAACTCTGATAGTAATCTTCAAAACAGGTTGAGGAACTACCCTCAGTGCCACGGAAAGCACGTTCCGTTGTTCCCAATTGTTATATTCGTCATCGTCTATTACAGAGGCTCCCAAACTATTATTTTCGTAGACCTTGATTCATTTTTTATAAATAATATATGCCCACCTCAAATAAAACGCTATCTATCCTAAAATTCACACAATGCCAAATTACTATATTTCCTTGATAAGGAGTTATCACTTGTTAGCTACCAAGTTGAATTCAATGCAGATCCAAATAGACTTCCACCGTACTAAACCTGCCTTTGCGGTTGAGTGGAATCGTACGGTTCACACCTAAATTCGTCTCAAAGTAAGACTGAATGGCTTGGAAATGCGATATTGGGGAAATTCAAATGATCGACGTATTGTGATTGGTATTTCGAGCTAGTTTATTATAGTTGGAAGTCTGATATGGAATTGGTAATGGGTTGGAGGGGCTTATAAATAGATTGTAGGATGGATTATATTTATATTATGTTTATGTGTCCCAGCCCAATGGGTATGGCGTAGGACTTGTTACAGTGATGGGCGTAACTAGTTACTTAAGTAATCTGATTAATAATTGAATTACATAATAATTTGATTAAAATGTAATCTAATTACATAATAATTCAATTACATTGTAATTCAATTACTTTGGATGTGCTATGAAATTAATTGCAATGTATTTAATTACAAAATAATTTAATTACAATGTAACCTAATTACATAGTATTTAATTATATTGTAATTGTAAAAACGTTGAATTTGAAATGTCGCATGCTTGCATCGCATGGCTGCGATGTAGGTAGGTACTGCAAGTTAGAACCGTACGGCGCGGCGTCATCGGGAAGTAGTAAGGATATGTGCGGGGTCGCGGGGGGGGGGGGGGTTTATTTTACTTAATTTATTATTTCCTAAAATACTGAATTTCCTAACTACTTTCCTGTACTTAAATAAAAACTAATCAGCAAAATTTAAGAGAAAAATCAAGAAAACCTACATAAAATTGAGCACGATTTTTCTTTTGCAAATTGTGTCGATTCTACATTAGCCGAAGGAACTTCGTTCCTACCTGGTGTCCCACGACACCATTAAGTTTTTTTATAAGATGCAGGTTTCCCATCACGGCCATTACTAATATAAATGTGTAATTACGTTTTATCATCTTACTTATAATATGTAGGTAATCTGTTATAATGTAATTAGATTAAGTTGCAATTAAATTACTTTGTATTTAATTACAGTAAGTACTCATTGTAATTAGTTACTTAAGTAATCTGTTCGAAAGTATTTTAATTACAAATTACAATGTAACTGTAATTTGTAATTATTAATCTAATTACTTTTTGCCCATCACTGACTTGTTATCATGTGGTCGCCGCGCGCCGGTTCGACCCCATTGTACTTCCGACGTGAATCCACTCGTAACACAAGCATTTTAGCTTAGTAATATTTTAACAAAGAATTAAAAAAAAGTGTAAATGATCTTGTTTGTAGTCAAGTCCATTCTGGGGGTCAATCCTGGGGTTCTACATTCAACTGAATCCTCTCAGTAATAGATACGAGCTTAGAGTATATATAAGCAAACTTGTTTTTTTTAAGTCAAGTCAATTCTGAGGGTTCACTTGGGGGTCTACGTGAGACTAGATGGGGTGGATCCCTGTCAAGTCTCCCGTGGACCCCCGGCACTCAACTGAATCACTGGTCTATAACAATTTATTAAAATAGGCACTTACGTACAAAATGGTAAGAGCAAAATAAAGGTACAATAGGTATGAGTATATACTTTTAATTGTAATTAACTGCACAAAATCGTTTTCTTTAAATGAGGTAATTTTCCTTTACTTTATGCTGCGCACCTGTCTACGTCGGTCTGACGTCAGTTTCCAACTGATCGGTAAAGAGTACAAAGTGAATAGCTATTAAGAGTTACCCTTGTGCCTGTGTTCCCCTACTACGTTACTGCTTTGTTTTTGATTCGCCGGGTCTATTTGCTGTTACGACCGTTCTATCCAAGCAACGCAACAGAATTTACGTAAAATTTATTTAGCTTATATTTAACTTTATAGATTCCCGCGCGCGGTTCCGCGCAATTCCCGTTCCCGTGGGAACATCATAGTAAAACATAGCCTATAGCCTTCCTCGATGAGGGATAAACTGATAATAATCAGTAGTTCCTGAGATAAGTGCGTTCAAGCAAACAAACAAACTCTCCAGCTTTTATGATTATCATAGATGGCACGTGAAATAAAAATCTTGAATTATTTTTAACTTTTTATTTTTAGACCAAGCTAATTTTGTCACTCACATGGTGTTGTGCCGTGTGGTTTCCGGCTTAAAAAAGACCACCGCATATCTCAAAGATACTCCCATATTACTGCGATCATCAATCCACAATGACCGGCTTGGCTTGGCTAGGTCTTAAAAGGCAGCAGGACGTAAATGGGTAAAAATAGCCTTCTGAAAGGTGGAAGTAAGTGTAATAGTAAAGGATCGCGTTCATGTTCTTTAACAAGATGTTATGACGTCACAAAATGGCTAATAGCGTTTTCGGAAATTAAAGACATAGACAAAAGAAATAATTTTCATATTGAGTTTATACAAACATTCAAGTTTTATGAACAGAAATTATTATATTTAGGTTCCATATGACAAATAATTTTGGAAATACATCATTGTAACATAATTTCATATGTGTCAACTAGCCTATTGTATTTTCTTGAGGATTATTATATTATACATTGTAGAGAAGGATATTGTATTACACAGTCCATTCGTCTTTCCATCATCCTCTGAGCCATCGTAGGACCCTGGCACACGCCATTAAACTTGTGTATTACATGTTAACACTGCACTTATCCACCTGCCAAGCGACTGGTGACTATGGCAAAACCATCCTTCGAGGCCCAAGCTCAGTAGTGGATGTTATACGGGCTAATGATGTAAAGATTACAAGGCTTACTAGTCCCAAAACCTAATTTATTCATACATTTCCCGATCATTCTTATTTCCCATGTCAGGGGTGACAAACACAGGGGTCGTCAACATTGCCAATACTGATTTATTAGTCAGAGTGGGTTTGTAACTTCAAAGCTTTGTATTTCGGTTAGTAATATTGTAGTAGTAGGTATTAGTATTTGTGTTTTGATAGACAGTTGATATTTGGTATTTTAGGGGTTGATTTCTGTTAGTGGTTTGTGTGTAGTTGGTAGATTTATTTATTTCTAGATTCCCGCGCACGGGTTTATCGATGTAACTTCCGTTTCCGTAGCGGCTTCAATATAGGCTTTGATTAATGGGCTATCTAACAGTGAAATAATTTTTAAATTGGACTAGTAGTTGCTGATATTCGGGCAATGAAACAAACAAACAAACTCTTCAGCTTTATTTATAGTATATAGATTAGTCCTTTACAACTCGGTCACATTATCTCGAGATCTGGCGTCGATGACGTCACGTCGGCGCTCTCATATGGTGCGTCCGTGGCGAGCGCGGGGAGGTGAAAGGAGAACGGGGCATTCCAGCGAGGTCTCGAGATGTTTGTATCAAATATAGTCAAAAACCATGAACTGATTTTGATAATTCTTTCACCATTAGGATGCTACATTATCCCTGAGTATCATCGGCTATAAAAGTCTACCCATTCGAAGCCGGGGCGGGCCGCTAGTTATATTATAAAGAGTAACTTAGTTGACATACTCAATTTCATCATCAGCCTGTATAACGTCCACTGCTGAACGTGGGCCTCTTCCCGAGAGAGGGTATTTGCCATAGTCACCTCGCTTGGCAGGCGGGTTAGTGACCGCAGTATAATTTTGTACTCCATAAGGAAACGCTGCTGCCCGTTCCTTGATATACGATTATAATAGATGACGTTATAACAATCGAGACCAACGGCTTAACGTGCTTTCCGAGGAACGGAGGCTAGACCCTCAATCAACCAGACCCGGAAAGAAATCTTAGAATTTACCCAAAGATATCCTGTCCAGCGCAGGGATCGAACCGACCTCCGAGATTAAAACGAGCCAAATACCGCTACGCTACGGAGATTGTTAATACTTAGTAATAAATATGGCGAACTTTTTAATTTGCACTTTCCGCTTTAGTTGTGAATCACTGACAGCTCTTGACAAACGCAGGCGTCACGTCAACCTTCCCAATAGTAAATCGACTCGATTTATTTGTTATTGAGGTAACTGTAGAGTGACCATGACTGCTTACATCGTTCGGACACTTGTACACAACAAAATTTATTAATACAGATGCAGAATGTATATGCTTATAAAAATAATTTAGTGGAACAATTTAATATTGACGTTGACTAAATTCTACTTTGTTCGTAAGTTGATTACCAAAAAAATTGGACAAGTATTTGTTTTCGTTCCGTTAACAAAAAACTGACGAAGATACAGCGCGTTGAAATTGAAATTCCAAGTGACGTCACTTCTTGGTACGGGTATTTTACGTAGGAATGACGTCAAAAGCCCCCTCTCCTGAACTTCGTTGCTCTGTATCTTTAGTCAATTTTATTGTTTTGATACTTAAATAAAAAAATACGTTTCCAATATTTTTGGTTATCTCACTTATAGAACTAATATAATTTTATTTTATTTCTTGGATGAATTCTCAATAAATCAAAAGGCTATAAAACACAATTCTACGACCTACAGTTTTGTTGTAAATAAATATTTATAGTGTGTACCATTAATATGAATTTTACTACGTCAAATTTCCAAGCACAACGTACAGATAAACATTATATTAGATATATATTTAGATGGACAATAGTTCAAAATGTATAATTTTAAAAAAGCTAAAGCTAAAGCTTTGTCTATCTCGAATATTTTAGACTATCAACATTTCATCGATTCAAGGCAGCTGCTCAGACATAGTTATATGCACTATGTTGAAACAGGTCAAAAAATGTGTTCCAATCCAGCCCGGCCTATAGCTTGCACATGTAAGAATAACTATCCTCCTCACATCAATACATCCCCAAAACCTTTAATATAAATACCTTATCTTAGTATAACAATAGATTAGCATACCAAATCTGAAATCCATAGCTGTTAACGACATCCCATCTCCTAAAACCACAGCATTCTATTTCACCCAAGACTTGTCCCTTCGCAATTTATTTTTTATGGTCATCCCACTTAAGTCCAACTTCCGAACTTGGCCGACGATTATTTCGGTAGAGATTTCCTGCTATATCTGTAACTGATTCTGTGGCCATTGACAGTTCCGAAGTTCCTACCAAAGTTTCCGTAGACCCAAAGTTGTTGCTATAGTTCCGGTGAATATTTCAGGAACGGCATATAAGAAATATCGGAGGCTTAATAGAGGATTATGGGGAAAAGCCCAGTCCTGATCACGTCAGATTAGATTCTAAAGGTGTCAGGCGCGGTCGCTGCCAGAGATATGCCGGGTGAAGTAGCAAAAGCCTCCTGTCTAACTTCATAAATATGTCTAATAACATATATAGTAAGCCCCCAAGGCATGGTCCCCACGGACCGCCACTAGCTGTCCCACACGGTTTTACTCGCGCAGATCCCGTTCCCGTGAAAACTTAAAATATAGCCTATGACACTCACAAAAGACGTGGTTTTCTATTGGTAAAAGAATTTTCAAAATCGGTTCTGTAGATCCTACCTCTTTATAATATAGTACAGATTATGAGCATTGTTTTCTAAACTATCACTTTGCCAAAGCTTAGCTTTTTCCTTTAGCTTTATCCTGGTCCGGTTCGCAGCCTATCAATCGAATTGGTTAAATATTTTTTCTTGTTAATTCTAAGATAACAAACGTGGACACAAACAAACAAGGGACGGGCAGCAACGTTTCCTTGTTTGTGTTACAACATAATACTTCGGTGACCAACCCAAGCGCCAAGCGTGGTGACTATGGCAAATACCCTCCCTCGAGATGAGGCCCAAGTTCCGCAGTGGACTATATACGGGCTGATGATGCTGTTTAAGATATTAATTCTTGTTAAAAAATATGTATTTTAGGAAGATTTGCCTTTACTTTTTAAGGAGTAAACACAATTGCACACAATCCCAAAGAAAGTACTATATTTTATGATCTCGTAATCTCGTAGCACCGTCGTGGCGTGGAGTGGTGTCATTGAATGCTATAAACTTAAAGCTTGGAGCTATTTTTTTTTCTTTTATATTATGTCAATTTGTAAGTGCCTTGTAAATATTATATTTTTAGCTTCGCTACTAAAGCAACAACGCTTGTGGGACTAGCTGAGCAAGAAATATAATTTACAAACTGCGCCACGCGATTTTACCCGCGTTATTCTGCTCCAGTGTGTCGGAGCGTGATGTTTTGTAGCCTATATGTTAATCCAGCGTATAACCTATCCCGGTGCAAAATTTCAGCCAATTCTATTCAGCAGTTTTTGCGTGAAAGAGTACATACTTACCAACTTTCGCGTTTATAATATTAGTGAATTAGCCGTGTGGTTTCCAGTTTATAATAGACAATCCCATACAACTGATGGATGGGCAGCTTTGGAAGGTTGCTTACCATCATAATGCGATCCGCCTTAAAAATCTAAAGTCATTATTACTCAATCCTCCCTTCAGCTACGCCCGGTGAAGAAGCAAAAACCTTCTGTCTAACTTATTAAGCTTTCCTCCAGCGACCGCCCAAGTCCCACAGCAATTCTGCAGTTTGCTTAATTTGTAATTTCAAAACCATTTTTTAAAGCTGGAGAACAGCTCGCCTGTTGAGCCGGCCGTGGCCCAATGGATAGGGCGCCCGACTTGCGGTCATGTTGTCCCTGGTTCGATACCCACCCATTGCACTACTGACGTGAAACCACTCGTAACTAGACGTGAGGCATAAATATTAGAATAGGTTAGTGTATTAGGTATTTTTCGATCCGAATCCGTACCTTATCAAAAGCGTCGAGGATTAGGTATGGTACAAAATATTCGTTACATAGAGTACAATTTACATTCCTTATTTTTTTTTAATACTATGACATTGCTAGAGGCATAACTAATATGACATACTTATATCTAATTTAGTATCGATATCAAAGTTAGTAAAATAAAAGTGAATTACAATATTCTATTCGACTAATTCTCAATTCTACCATGAATGGAATAATTAATAAAAATCTACCTAGAATATTAATTGTTATAAATTTAATTTCGAAAGTACTTCAATTTCAACCATAATTTATGATTAGTACGAGTGAAAACATTATTATAAACTTTTCATATGCCAACTTCCCGATTACTTAACAGGAACGATCATGCTGAATATTTCCTACGTAATCCACATACGATACCTACATAATATTGGTAACAGGCCAGCTATATTGAATAAATATTAGGATGAGGTAAATGGAACAGGTATTTTAAAATACTAGGATTAGGTGGATTAGGTATCATTTTTAACTAATCCAACCCATCTCTACTCGTAACACAAGCATGCGAGCTCATCACGAGAGGTTTACAAGAATATTAGTATTAGGAAGGAGGCTTTACTTAGGACAATTACAATTAAAAAGTTTTCCGGTCGTAGGACGGTCTTTTTTACTGCAAGACTTAATAGCGTTTAATGAGACCACACCCTAAGATGCAATAGGTATCATGTATTATTTAGAACTCAGAAATATTGTGGAGACCGGCGCTGGAAAGTGTTTTAGTAACATTGTAGTTAGCGTGGACTTCTTGAGGAAAATAAAGAAGACAATATTTGCTATGAAAAATGTAGCAGGTAAGATATTGCTTATGTACTATGAATTTACGTCAGAATCCCGAAGGATGGTTCTGTGTACGTAAATGTTTTATGAAATACCAACTAATGAATGATTCCCGCGCGTGGTTTCACCCGAGTGGCTCCCGTTCCCGTGGTAACTTCATCATTAAATTTAACGGGTGTAACTCGGGGGTGATGAATCATTTTAAAGGTGAAATAATTATCGTAATCCGTCAATCAGTTTTTGGTTATTCGTAAAAATGAAAAATCCAAATCTTTCCACTTCATTGGTACATATGGATAAAACTGGTGCAGAAAAGGAATTACTGATGGAACTAATCATGGAAGTTTAAAAAAAATTGGCTCATAGCGAGTCGAACTCGCGTTCGAGGGGTTCCGTACCCATTATATTTACAACATTAGTTAGACACTGTATTATTTTTGTTTCATCTGTCCCGGTGGATGTAGTTATTTTAGTTAAGTAGGTTTTTATTTTTTCAAGTGAATCTAAATATTCAGTAAATATGTCAAGTTTCTACCTGTCTGTCCGTCCCTATGTATGCTTAGATCTTTAAAACTACGAAACAGATTTTGATGCGGTTTTTTTTAATAAATAGAGTGATTCAAGAGGAAGGTTTATATGTATGATACATCAGCATTGCACCCGTGCGAAGCCGGGGCGGGTTGCTAGTTATTAGTTAAAATTCAATTTAAACACCTGCAAATAAACTTTGAATGCAACATAGCCATCACCCATCTTGTTTAAAATTCTATTCATATTTTCTCGAGTAAATCGCGCACAACTGCTTGTCATCCCACGTTTGTGAGAAATACTCGGAAAATATATAATATTTTGCAGCTTGAAAATATCCCGTATATCTAACAGAGAACTAAACAATGAACAAGCGATCGTCGTACATTTTTAAAATGGCGTCCAAGTGTTTCTTTGACGCTATTTGACCTTTTACAGAGACACGTATTTTGGAAGAAAAAATTACATGTATTGATAATGAAAAATGAAAGTGTTTATTTGCCAGAATTGTAGTTTTTATCGTCACCATCAGCCCGTATAAGGGCCACTGCTGAACATGGGCCTTCTCCCGGGGAGGGTATTTGCCATAGTCACCATGCTTGGCAGGCGGGTTGGTGACCGCAGTATTATGTGTAACACACAAGGAAACGCTACTGCCCGTTCCTTTATATACGAATAGCTTCCCGCGCGCGATTCACCCGTGTAACTCGCGTTCCCGTGGGAAATTCATAATTAAATATAGCCTATATTAATCAGTGATAATGTAGCATTCAAATGGTGAAAGAATTTTTAAAATCGGTCCAATATTTTTTTAAGCCATTTCGTTACAAACATACTTACATACAAATATTTCCTCTCAATAATATAAGTATAGATTATTATAGATGATGTTATAATTATTGCTTTAAATATAAGTATATAAGATTCCAAAACATTGGAAGTATGTAAATAAAAACAAACTTAAAATATTCGTATAAGCTAAACGAATTATCACATCCCAATTCAGACTTAAGTGCGTAAATAACCATCGCAGGCTCCCCATATAAATAAGGTTAAGACAAAACAAAGGGCATTCAGAATTAATGTCGCGGATTCGAGTCCTGTTTAAATACAATATACGATATATTGTTGGTAAATGTTCAAATATCTTTTGCTCTGAATAAAAGATGGCGAAAATAATGCGTCGTAAATATAAGATATAGTATTTAAGTGTAGATAAAATTTAATATAGTTATTGAGGATATTTATTTACTAGCTCTGCCCTTGGCTTCGTCCGCGTGGAATAGATAGATATATAAACTCTTTATTGTACACTTTCACAAAGAGAAAAATACAGAAATGGACTTAAAACTAAACTTAAAATTAGATAGGTTCAATTGGCGGCCTTATCACAAAATGTGATCTCTTCCAGGCAACCGAGGAAAGAACCATATAAAGGAGTTTAAAAGAATACTGACTTTGACAATCTTCATCTCCCACTTTCAACCCTCTGCAACCGTTTTTTCGCTATAAAAAGTAGCCATGAACTTTCTCAGGTTCTACACTATCTGTGTACATATTTCATTTAAATTGGTCTAGTAGTTTTGACGTGAAAGGGCGAGAGACAGACCGAGTTATTTTGGCATTTATTTAATATATTAAATATACCTATATTAGTAAGGATTTACTATCTGCCCCGCAGCTATAATGGTGTTGGACTGCTACTCTGCACTAGTGGGTCGTAGCATAATGTTTTTTGATTTTATAGTCTACTAGTTTCCCTTCCGTTCCCGTGGGAACTTCATAATAACGTATAGCCTTTCTCAAGTTATGGGCTATCTAACACTAAAAGATTTTTTCAAATCGGAACAGTAATCCGTGAGATTAGCGCGTGTCTATGGAAACATGAGCTAAGCAGGTAAAGCCACGCGCGGGAAGCTAGTTAATATACAAATTGATAACTTAAGTCACTATATTTTTGTATTGTTATAATAAATAAAAGCTTTTATAACGGCACCTCAAAACGTGGTTCATCGAATTTCCCGATATTAGCCCTTTAACTAAAACTCTTCACGCTAGTTAATTAACTCCCCGATCAATATCTAAATTACAGTATCAAGTAACAGTAAAATCAATCACGTAGATCAAACCGCGCCTTATAATTTTAAACTCCACAAATTCTGCAGTATGCATCACCCAACTATCTTGATGTTGTCCATCGTGTGACGGGAATTGGTAGTCAAGCTTTAGGTGTTTCAACTCTTAGGCTGACCCCACATTGGTTTTGCGCGTTCCTTGAGTGTGTAAGCGACCTAAGTGCCGTGCTTGCCCTCGTCAACTACTACCTCGGTCGTGGTCCGTATGTGATAGATGCTCGAAAGCATGCAAGCCCAATGTGAGGATCAGCTTTACACTGGACTTTTTTTCTGGAGGTGTTGCAATATTCAATTTTAGTGCCTTACTAATATAAAATAAACGAAATCCAACTTCTTAAATACTTGCTATTTTTTTTTTAAATGTCCTGTGATTTTTATGACGAAAAAAAAAGTAAAAATAGTTTTGCAGCATTTTACAAATTTAAAAATCTCAAAGAAAATCTTAACTGTCACAATGATGACTACCTTTTCTTATTACACGTTACAATCGACTGATCTTTGCATTGTAATTTATAAAGGCTGGTGCAATTTTTATAGAATCGATACGAATCCGGCATTCCGTTAGTTAATCGATTCTCGATGGTCAAATCTAGATTAAGAATCAGTATGGAATTCCGTCATCGCGAGTGTAGGAAACTTAACTTAAACTTAATTAAAAATTATACTTCGGTGTGGAAGTATAATTTTAAATTAAATTAAAGTTACGTCTGCTATTTTTAACCCCCGACGCCAAAACGACGGGGTGTTATATGTTTGACATGTCTGTGTGTGTGTGTCTCTGTGTATGTTTGTCTGTGGCATCGTAGCTCCCGAACGGATGAACCGATTTTGAGCTAGTTTTTTTTTTTGAAAAGTGAATTATTAGGGAATGTTTTTAGCTATGTTTGATGAAAATCGATGGCAGGATGGCCGCCACCACAAAATAGCGGAATACATATTTTTTAACAACTCCCTCAATATGGATATCAAATAAAAGGTCTTGAATAGTAGAATAATGTACACTATACTGAAAGAAATGAGGTAAAGTAACTAACGAAATTAAATCTAAAAACTTTTTTTGAATACTAAGACTGTCGGGTCGGGGGTTTTTTTTATTAGATGAGGAGTCCGAGAGGCCTAACATTCGTCATTTAATTGTGGAGGCCGATGTTTAGTGGACGTTATATTCTACATATATACTGCCAACATAAGAAAATGGAAGGGAAAAATAAGTTATATCTACTGCTAAACTCAAGAACTACTGGTCAGATTTGAAAAAATCTTTCAGTTTTAGATAGCCCATTTATCATGTGTGTGAACTTAGCAGATCATTGTCCAGCAGATCAAAATAAAATGTGAGTTCTTTTCGCATGCAGCTAAGTTCTATAGTTCCTGGTAATTTTTAGAAATAGTTCTGGTGTTTTTATCTCGAAAAATGTCAATTAACGAAAACGATTAACGAAATGATCTGCTAACTTCAAACAACAAAAACAAATGTGAGTTCTTTTCGCATGCAATCGAGTTCTGTAGTTCTAGATACTAGGCTAAAGTGAACAGACACTTTCTAGGCAAGCGTGTATCATCTTAGGCCTTATCTTCGCCTTCCATCAAGCGAGATTATGGTCAAACGTAGGCCTATACATAATAATAAAAAAAAATATAAAAAAACTTTTCAAAGATAGCTGTTCTAAAACGACGTTAAAGTGCCATCAGATCGAGCCAGAACGTTGAAAAAGTTGATAATGACAATTCTCATCCTAAAAATGAAATGAACCATTCAAGTTATTGCGAAAGGCTGAAACTCTTTCGCTTTTCACATATTCGTATGGAAACTGCAATCTAGAATTCGATTTGAGTCCAGAACTCACGTCCCAGTACCAGCAGATCATGTCCGAACATTTTAAAAGTAGAAAGAACTATTTTCATCGTTTCAAACAAATGCCATAGGCTAGAACTCTTTCGTTTCCCACCGATCCGTAGCAGAACTGTAATCTACAACTTGATTCGAGTCCAGAACTCACGTCCCAGTACCAGCAGATCATGTCCGAACATTTTAAAAGTAGAAAGAACTATTTTTATCGTTTCAAACAAATGCCAAAGGCTAGAACTCCTTCGTTTCCCACCGATCCGTAGCAGAACTGTAATTTAGAATTCGATTCGAGTCCAGAACTCACGTCCCAGTACCAGCAGATCATGTCCGAACATTTAAAAGTAGAAAGAACTATTTTCATCGTTTCAAACAAATGCCATAGGCTAGAACTCTTTCGTTTCCCACCGATCCGTAGCAGAACTGTAATATAGAATTCGATTCGAGTCCAGAACTCACGTCCCAGTACCAGCAGATCATGTCCGAACATTTTAAAAGTAGAAAGAACTATTTTTATCGTTTCAAACAAATGCCAAAGGCTAGAACTCCTTCGTTTCCCACCGATCCGTAGCAGAACTGTAATTTAGAATTCGATTCGAGTCCAGAACTCACGTCCCAGTACCAGCAGATCATGTCCGAACATTTAAAAGTAGAAAGAACTATTTTCATCGTTTCAAACAAATGCCATAGGCTAGAACTCTTTCGTTTCCCACCGATCCGTAGCAGAACTGTAATATAGAATTCGATTCGAGTTCAGAACTCACGTCCCAGTACCAGCAGATCATGTCCGAACATTTTAAAAGTAGAAAGAACTATTTTCATCGTTTCAAACAAATGCCATAGGCTAGAACTCTTTCGTTTCCCACCGATCCGAAGCAGAACTGTAATATAGAATTCGATTCGAGTTCAGAACTCACGTCCCAGTACCAGCAGATCATGTCCGAACATTTTAAAAGTAGAAAGATCTATTTTCAGCGTTTCAAACAAATGCCATAGGCTAGAACTCTTTCGTTTCCCACCGATCCGAAGCAGAACTGTAATATAGAATTCGATTCGAGTTCAGAACTCACGTCCCAGTACCAGCAGATCATGTCCGAACATTTTAAAAGTAGAAATAACTAGTTTCATCGTTTCAAACAAATGACATAGGCTAGAACTCTTTCGTATCCCACCGATCCGTAGCAGAACTGTAATATAGAATTCGATTCTAGTTCAGGACTCACGTCCCAGTACCAGCAGATCATGTCCGAACATTTTAAAAGTAGAAAGAACTATTTTCATCGTTTCAAACAAATGCCATAGGCTAGAACTCTTTCGTTTCCCACCGATCCGTAGCAGAACTGTAATATAGAATTCGATTCGAGTCCAGAACTCACGTCCCAGTACCAGCAGATCATGTCCGAACATTTTAAAAGTAGAAAGATCTATTTTCAGCGTTTCAAACAAATGCCAAAGGTCCAAACTCACATGTCTGTTTAATAAGAACAGATTAAAGTAGAAAAGATTAAATAGCGAAAGTCATCGTTTTAATTGTTCCATGTAATCAATGGCGGCTTATCATATTGGCGAAGTTGCGATGTCAAACGTCGCATATTCCGCAAGACCCTTCAAAAGAGGGTGAAACTTACTACAAGGTCTCTGGAAAGAGCTTCTCAATCTATATATCAAGTTCTAGCCTTTGGCATTTGTTTGAAACGATGAAAATAGTTCTTTCTACTTTTAAATGTTCGGACATGATCTGCTGGTACTGGGACGTGAGTTCTGGACTCGAATAAAGTTTTAGATTACAGTTCTGCTTCGGATCGGTGGGAAACGAAAGAGTTCTAGCCTATGGCATTTGTTTGAAACGATGAAAATAGTTCTTTCTACTTTTAAAATGTTCGGACATGATCTGCTGGTACTGGGACGTGAGTTCTGGACTCGAATCCAGTTGTAGATTACAGTTCTGCTACGGATCGGTAGGAAACGAAAGAGTTCTAGCCTATGTCATTTGTTTGAAACGATGAAACTAGTTATTTCTACTTTTAAAATGTTCGGACATGATCTGCTGGTACTGGGACGTGAGTTCTGGACTCGAATCAAGTTGTAGATTACAGTTCTGCTACGGATCGGTGGGAAACGAAAGAGTTCTAGCCTATGGCATTTGTTTGAAACGATGAAAATAGTTCTTTCTACTTTTAAAATGTTCGGACATGATCTGCTGGTACTGGGACGTGAGTTCTGGACTCGAATCAAGTTGTAGATTGCAGTTTCCATACGAATATGTGAAAAGCGAAAGAGTTTCAGCCTTTCGCAATAACTTGAATGGTTCATTACATTTTTAGGATGAGAATTGTCATTATCAACTTTTTCAACGTTGTGGCTCGATCTGCTGGCACTTTAACGTCGTTTTAGAACAGCTATCTTTGAAAAGTTTTTTTTTATTTTTTTTTATTATTATGTATAGGCCTACGTTTGACCATAATCTCGCTTGATGGAAGGCGAAGATAAGGCCTAAGATGATACACGCTTGCCTAGAAAGTGTCTGTTCACTTTAGCCTAGTATCTAGAACTACAGAACTCGACTGCATGCGAAAAGAACTCACATTTGTTTTTGTTGTTTGAAGTTAGCAGATCATTTCGTTAATCGTTTTCGTTAATTGACATTTTTCGAGATAAAAACACCAGAACTATTTCTTAAAATTATCAGGAACTATAGAACTTAGCTGCATGCGAAAAGAACTCACCTTTTATTTTGATATGCTGCAAAGTGATTTGCTACGGGAAGTTGGCAGATCATTTCGTTAATTGTCATTTTTCGAGATAAAAACACCAGAACTATTTCTAAAAAATATCAGGAACTATAGAACTTAGCTGCATGCGAAAAGAACTCACCTTTTATTTTGATCTGCTGCAAAATGATTTGCTACGGGAAGTTAGCAGATCATTTCGTTAATTGACATTTTTCGAGATAAAAACACCAGAACTATTTCTAAAAATTACCAGGAACTATAGAACTTAGCTGCATGCGAAAAGAACTCACATTTTATTTTGATCTGCTGGACAATGATCTGCTAAGTTCACACACATCCATTTATCAAGGAAGGCTATATTTTATTATGAAGTTCCCCTAGGAAACGGCGGAACTAGCAGTAATATAATATTTATTAGGAATCAGGAAAATTCGATATTTTTTTTTGGTAAAAATATTACGGCAGCCAATCGCTAAGGAGATTAACCATCTGACATACAATAATGCCCAAGTGTTTGCGCAAACACAGATGCACTCTATATTCTTTTACTCTCTAAGCCCGGTGGGAAATTTCGTACACTTATAGTTTGTTCAGAGGAGTTTTTTTTTTCTTAGCCTTTTATGTCCCACTGCTGGGCAAAGGCCTCCCTCATATCTTTCCAAGTGCTCTTTTCAAGTGCCACTTCGGACCAGCCATCAAGGTAAGCGTCGAGATCGTCCTGCCACCCCTTTTTGGGCCGGTTTCGGCGGCGTAGTCCATTCTTAGGCACCCATTAAGTGCATATTTAGAGAAGGAGTTCAGAATGCTAATATTTTATTTAATTATGGTAGATTTTCGACCACTGCGCGACCACTATATATAAAAAAAGCGAGTAAAATTGCGGGATGTTGCCAGTATAAAATAAAATAAATTCAGTCTTAAGTACCAAGCTCACGTCTTCAACATTTTAAAATTCAAGATGGCCGACCGCTGATACGTTGTACAGTTTTCGATGAAACTTTTCGCCGCGTTTATGATTTTATATTCTTATTTGCATTTTATCGATGCATGATACCTAATTAGAAGATTTTGATATGAATTTTATATGAGTGAAAATTTGAGGAACATTCTTTTTGATTGATGATAAAACAATTTCGGTATGTGATACCTTTAGTTTTTGGTACTTCATCGGTGAAATAACTTTTTGTGAGATTTTTTTTTAATAATACACTATATTCTTTTAATTTTTGTTCCAGGTACAACCACTTTCCAGTCAGTTGACTAAGGATTTTAGTTCATTATAAAGGTTTGGAAGTATTTTTGGCAATAACTATTGCTATTCTATATTAAAGGTTAATAATTATGTATTGTTTAGTGTGTTTTTACCTAGTTATTAGAGTTATGTTGCTACACCCGTACTACCCAGCTCTGATTTCTCCCTAACAAGTTCGTGCTGAGGTTGTCTGGAAGAATTCGCAGCAGCGATAAGACCGCCTTGTACTTTGTTATTATTATGCACAATTTATTTTGTATGATGTCTGGTGTACAATAAAGAGTATTTTACTTAAGGTATTTTTTCCGACGGACGTTAATCATTGTCATCAGCCCGTATAACATCCTCTGTCGAATGGACATCACACCGAGGGAAAGTTTTTGCCATAGTCAAACCGCAGTATTAGGTTGTAACACACAAGGAAACGGCTGCTGCCCGTCACCTGGTATACGCTTGTTATAGATGATGTTATAACAATCGGGACTTGCTTTCCGAGCCACAAAGAGTAGTCTCGATCAACCAGACCCAGATATAAAATAAAATGATTAAAACTTGCACAAAGATTTCTTGTATGGCGTGGGGATCGAACCCACGAGACTTAAAGTGAGATTTATACCGCTAAATATTTAATGAAAACAATCCATTAGCTTACGATGCTTTTAGAAGAGACGTCTTCAAAGCGATGCTGTGAAAAGTGAGCGAAATGCAACTTGCGGAATGCTACACAACTTAGTTTGACCGTTTTCAGTGAAAACATTCGATTCATCATTTCAAACTAAACCGGCGCGGTTTTATACTAACTTGGCGGTCCCGTGCGATTGCGCCCGCATAGTTCCCGCGGCAAACTCAAGTTGAATTTTGGCTCTTCCTAGGTACTAAAGGAATATTTCCTCTAAATAATAAAGACTTTAAATTTTTCATTACGCCACGGTCTGGAATATTGCTATAAAATGTAAAAAGTCCAAATAAAATCACCGTGCAGCTATCCACCTCGCCAGTGTTCGCCATGAGATCCTAACCTAACCTCACAGTATAAATTCTTCTAAGTAAGCAACCTATTGAACGCATGAAGGGCGCCAATACTAATTTCTTAATACAGATACTACCCGCTTTCTTGACTCATGAAATAGCAAAAGCGTGACTCATAACAAATAATAATTATAATAATCATTAATTCAAAACCTACACATTCTTTTAACAAGAAAAAAAAATAGCATTCATAATGTACGGGTCGAATTGAAAAGCCTACACAATAGTAGACCCTTGACTCCGAAACAAGGTTAACTGTATTATAGCTTGACCGCAACCGCTGTACCGCGCCCTAGGAATAAGAATATACCTAGGGCGCGGTACAGCGGTTACGGTCAAGCTATAGTAGCTGATTTCATTTACGGCAGTGATACAATCTAAAACGTTTTTTTTATTCCTGACTAGGCAAATACAGGGAGTATTTGCCCACCTGGTGCTAAGTAGCATAAGGTTCGAATTCAAGGATAGCTCTACTAGATGTTCATGCATTTAAACCTTATTCTACTTATCATGCCACCTTTATCCTGCCGGACCTTACTCTCGCACTGTAACACGACATTAATCAATAATATTATTTGGCTGTGGTATTATGTAAGGTGTAGATCTCTACAGAGCAGCTCATAAAAAAGAAAAGAAAAAAAATACTATTACTATTAATTTATTGAATTAACAGTAAAACAAATGAATATATAAAAACCGGTCATCAAAAGTCAAATTTTCAACAGTCGGAATCGCGCGAATTGTTGCCGTTATTTATATCGAGCAAAAAAGGCAAAAAGGGCATCACGTTTGTTGTATGGGAACCCCCCTTAAATATTTATTTTATTTGTTGTTATAGGGGCAACATAAATACATTATTTGAGAAAATTTCAACTGTCTAGCTATCGTGGACCTTGAGATAGCCTGCTGACAGACCGCGAAATCTTAGTAATAGGGTCCCGTTTTTACCCTTCGGGTACAGAACCCTAAAGAGGCTTCGTACTTCTATGGGCTACCAAAGTTAATATAAACATTCTAAAATTTTACTTCATAACTTTATGTTCCTAATAATAACTTTTTCATTTAACATTCGACCGGAAAACCGCCGCGGTTTTGTTCCGTCCGTGTGTTTCCAACTCCGAGATAGAATACTAATTATGAATTTCCAGTGTTTTGCGAGTAAATAATTATGCAACGAAAACTTTGGTTCTATGCTCATAATGTTTGGGAGTCATATTTATTAAAGTTTGGACTCATTAGCTTTGCTAGAGAATTATATGATAAAGACACATTTTGTTGGATGCTGAAGTATAGACTGTAAGAGTCTACAATAAGGTCGTTTACCGAACGCTCGCGGTCCGATATCAGTCTGGTAAATTATAACTTTACTACTACTGGACATGGGCCTCCTCATACCAGGCCTCCGGGCCAGCGTCCGAACCGAACGCTCGCGTTCCGATATCAGTCTGGTATAATATAACTTTACCACAACTGGACATGGGCCTCCTCATACCAGGCCTCCGGGCCAGCGTCTAAGATTGCGACTTCGTCCGCGACTCCTCGTAAATTAAGGATTTTAAATCGGGGAAGAGAGGGCAAGTTGGAAGGCTTAATTTTGTGACACAATAAAACAAAAACCTATTGAATATAAGTATTATATTTTAATTAGTCCTACAAGCTATCTTATTTTTGTTCAAAATGCTTTAACTAATGACAATTAGTATTTGGTTAATAAGCTGATATGGCACATAAATCTTAACTATGGAAAATTCCGTCTTGCATTCAAATATGCAAAGTAAGGCAAAATAGAAAGGTTGATCGCGCAAGGTGGAACGTATTAAATAATCTTGCATTTTCCAACTGACGCACAAGAAACAACAATTTTCAGTATGCAGAAATATCTGTCTAACCGTGACAAGATGTGCAATGCAACTAGTCTGCTGTGGGTAGTGCCTGTCAACTACAGTAAAAAAAAACTGGCTCAAATTCAACGCATCGACGTCTTTTAATGTGACGATGCAAAATGCCAATCAGAATTACATTACTATTTTATTTTTTATTCGTTGTGGTTTTTGCTTCATCCATCGCCTTTTCCATCTTGCCCTTTGATAACAATTTCCATCTTTCCCATAAGCTACTCACCAATATTAAACTGAAGTATTAAAAAATCAGTTATTATTTTCTGTGTTAAATATGAACTCATAATCTATATGTTGTAAATAATCAATTGAAAAAATTTACCATTAACAAAGCCCCAAAAACCACTTTTTTTTTAATGATTACTAGCAGAGTTTTGCTTTCTACTCGTATTCTTATTAACCCCCGTGCTAAGCTAAAATGCTTGTGTTACGAGTGGGTTCACGTCGGTAGTGCAATGGGTGGGGTTCGAATCGGCGACCTCAAGATCACAAGTCCTACGCCCTAGCCATTGGGCTACGGCTGCTTAAAATTGTCGCAATAATCTGCCATAAAACAAGCACACCGCATTTACATTTCGCATGTTGGTGCTAGCCAGAATAAACTCCGTACGTAGATTTAAAATGACTGCCTGCACTCAATTCGGACTTATAGGTAGTTTCCATTTTGCCCACTACTTCCATCTTGTCATACCTTCCCAACCATCCGATGCCCTCGTAGACCCGATGTCCGAGAGGCCCGCGAACTGTAAAGTAGAGCGACAGTTGCACAATACTCCCCTAAAATACTAAGTCATAATGCCTTAATCTCAACGTCAGCGACCGCCCTGAGTCGAAGTCCAAGCCCCACAGCGGGCGCCCTCTTGCGCAGGTTGCTTAGTTTGTAGTTTTTAAACCATTCAATAAGGCTGGAGCTCCGCTCCGCCTGTATGCCTGGTGAAGTAGTAAAAGCCTCGTGGCTAATTACGTAAGTCCTTCCGAAAAACATTTTCTCCTACCGTTTGTAATATACACTTTCAATTTCGTTTATTTGTATGTAAATACTAAGCTTGAAAACCTTTTTTTAATCCCTAGCTCTCATATCTGCAATATATACTGCCGCATTTCACCTATCCGTATTAAGTTTAATCTTAAAGATCAAGGTTACATGTCGAGGGAAACATACCCTCGAGACCGGGACTCGGCTTATCCCCGGATCATAGTAGTGATGCCAACTCTCCGTATTTTAAGGATAGCTGTAATGTATTTTTAGAGGTAAGCGTGTGATATTTACTTGTCTTTTATTTTTGGATGTTTCAGTAAGTTTGTATTGCATGATGATTTTTAAGTTGCTAAGTACAACATTACCTATGAAATTTTCTAAAAAGTCCATGACAATACTTGAACATAAGCTATTATAAAACGATTTTTGAAATAGGTCCAGTAGTTTCCAAGCCTATTCAATACAAACAATCAAATCTTTCCTATTTATAATATTAATATAAACATAGCTTATACCTTCCTCGATAAATGGATGGAGACGAAGAGTTGTATCAAGTCGGACCAGTTGTTCCTGAAATGAGCGCGTTCAAGCAACCAAACAAACAAACTCTTCAACGTGTTTACGTAAGTATAGATAGATTTAATAATGCTCCCTATCTTGAAAATGTTTATGTCGCGGGGATCGAACGCTGGAACATATTTGCGATGCATATATACCTCTTTAAGACTTTAGCAGCAGTGGATGACAACAGGCTGACGATGATGATGATGACTAGACTATATACTGAGGTATAAAACTTCAAGCTAGTGTTCGTTCTAATAAAAGTAATTTGAATAAAAGTTCTTGCCAACTTCTGAACAAAATATATTCCTAATACAATTTTATATCTAAAATCGTATCATAAAGAACCAACATAAATATCAATATGGATAAACTATTTGAATACTATAAGCCCCCGATTACCATTTGTCCGAAATATAACTCGAAAAAAAAATCACGTAAACTCGAAATATATTCTGAAACAATAATCCTGTCCAATTCAATTGCTCTTAACTCGATTATATTTTATTCGTGATATCGAAGGGGCTTACGTTATGCGAATGTCGTACTACAATACACAGTCGCGAGACACGACTGAGGTGATTTATTATCGAGTTGAAAACTAAGTCAAGTGTTAAGCACGGACGTTACTTTAGGTATTTTGACAAAAGAAAATGCTTTTTTTTGCAAATGTAAAAGGCAAGGAAAGTAAACAAATGTATTGGTCACAATTGGTGAATTTATGAACTTAGACCTATAATTGCCGCTGATGTTCTTTTGTTTCACACGGACATGTGTAGTTATCCACTAGGCTTTTACTACTTCACTGGGCATAAAGGTGAGCCGAGCTTTAGCCTTAATAAATTGTTTAAAAACAACTTACTAAGCAACTTGCGCAAGAGGGCGCCCCCTGTGCGAATTGGACCACGCTTGGTAGGCGGATTGTTGATCACAGTAAGATGGCGAATATCCTTGAACTGATTAATGCTGCTGCTCATCCATCAGGTGTATGTGTGTAAGTTGCCTCTTACGACGCCCATATGAACCACACAGCTAGGGTTGCCAACTATACTGTTTTAACTACATATATGTTTAATGTCGCACTTCGCTGCGGCCTACCCACTTTATACTATTTTTATTTTCTTTTATACTTATGATCATTTCTATTATATTATATAAATGATGCACGGTAAAACTCGAATGAGTTTATATGGTATCATATAGCTTCAACTTCTATTTGATTGTATCTATATATAAATAAATAAATAAATAACTACATTATACTTTTTACTGTTGAACAAAAATAAAGTATACAAAGTATTGTTTTGAGCGTCAAAATGCTTTACAATATAAGTATTGGACTTAGACGCTGACCCATTTTTTTAAATGTTTTATGTCAAATATTCAAGAAATCAAGTGTGAAAACCCTACACACAGCCCATATGAATTTGCGTCCGAAAATCAATCGAGTACCAATAGTAACACAGCCGTAATCTAATAGTTCTATGCTGGGCTTCTTTGAAATTTGATATTTTACCGGAATATCGTATCTGATCAGAGTTCCTTTTACTTATTGTGGAGCCAATATATTACATTATATAGCAAATATATTCGAGATGGAAAGAATAGGCTGCTGAATCAATATGGCTGATTGTCACTCAGGGGTGGAGGGGTGGGGGAATGTTTACGTAGACTTTATTAGGCGGAGGGAAATTAACAGTTATGTTTTCATGTTACACAATGGTATAGTCAGATGTTTATTTATGTTGCGTTGGCAATTGGTTAAAGTAAAAAAGGTTGGTGAAAATAGTGGTTTATCTATAATAAATAATACCTACTAATATTATGAAGAGGAAAAGTGTCTATTTTTTAAGTTTGTTTCGAATAAACTCAAGAACTCGTAAACGAATTTCGATAATTCTTTCACCATTAGAATGCTACATTATCCATAGGCTTGAAGTAAAAGTTCACCCGTGCGAAACCGGGGCGGGCCGCTAGTTATTGATATTTTGAATGCGGAACATTATTTTGGCTATAACATTTAGGATATGGTACAAGAAATCAATTACATGATATTCCCGCCTTTATATGTTAATGTAGACGATCATTAAAATGTCACTGACTAAATTATACCCCCCCATCTAGGGTATACTGGGTCTTTTTAATGCGTGAAATGTCTAGTTCAAGTAAAATCAATCCAAGTAAGACCCTCAGTGCTTTAATGGCAACATCTTAATATCTCGTCAGTGATAGTGTGATATCTCGTAGTGCTTAAGTGTCATAAGGGCTAATAAGGTATAATTTCGACAGCAAGATCTCTTTTCTTTATTTGTGTAACATCAACCTTATTTGCTTTTGTCACTAACGCACATCACCCACGATTTGCGTTATATACCTTGTTTTTGTACCTGACTGTACATTTCTTAATTGCATATTGATTCGGTCTTTATTCTCATTCTACATTTCAGTATCATGTTTCAGTCATTTTAATTTAGTTGTTCGTATATTTAATTATATTTCAAATTAATTCAATTATGTACAGTTAAAAAGAAAATGTAACTTAATTTCTTGTTGTTACGAAGTTACTGATAGAAACATCTTAATCAAGTGTTACATAATATATTATTTTATAATTATAGGCAATATTGAAGTCAGAATTTACGGGTTGTCATTTTTTTTCATAACAAAAAAAATGCATTTTAAACACATTTTTGAATCCGAATTCGTACATGTACTTAACATTATCATTGCTATATTTTGTATTACTTTGCATTATGCGTAGTGATGCATGTGACTAGAACAATGCTGCATATGAAGTTGGATGGATATGGCGGAAGAGGAAGGCCAAAAACAGATGCATGGACTCTGTGGAAGATGACATGTGTAAGAAAGTAAGTGTGTAGAAGAGACGTCTAATAGGGAAAAATGGATGAAGATGACATATTGCGCTGACCCCAAATAATTAGACAGGGTAGGACGATGATGAGTCTTTCTTAAAAAATAAAAATGTAATATGATTCCTATTGTTTTTTTATTCACATGAGACTAACTGCCTCTCAAAACAAAACTCATACAAAAACAAAACACCATTAATTATTCCCTAATTACAATTTAAACGTACACTCAAAAACATATTACTTAAGAAGTAATTAAATAAAAATATTCTCAGCTACGTCCCAATTAGTAAGTGATTATTATCTCGGCTATAAAATGAGTGGGAATAATTTACGTGTGATTTATGGTGTATTAAAAGTTTTATGGGACCCTTGTTTTTATGTCAGTTTTCTATGTTACTTTTACTGGAGTATCTAGAACAGTGATTCCCAAAGTTGTCCAAGATAGGACGTAGACCCCCGTCAAGTCTCTCATGGACCCCTGAGGGTCTACCCGGGTCTTTTCCATAAGAAAATTGACGGGGGTCTACGTTGGCGTCAAAAAATTGGGATCACAAATTAGAAGTGTGTAATATAATGTAAATGGAGCAATTGGGGGCCCACCGAAACTGGTAAAGTTTTAAAAGGGGTCTACGAAATAAAAATTTTGGGAACCTCTGATCTATAAGGTCAATGTTCATATAAATATCTTGTTAAATTACGTGTCAAACTTGAAGTGTCATTGTTGTTGAAAGAAAGAAGAAGAAAAAACTATAATTTTCTCTTGAAATGATCATATTATTAAAACATTAATTAATTTATAACATTGTTGTTATTAAAGCGAAGTTAATTCATTTTATTAGTAACATAGTTGAACTGATTCCATTTTTTACCCGAATGGGCTAGAAGGAGGGTTTCAGAGGTAGTGGATTTGATGACCACGTCGGACAAGAAATCCTTAGATGTTTCAGGATCCTAGGTCATTAATAATAATCGTATGCCACGAAGTTGCTGCAGCGTTCCCTTGAATGTTATAAAATAATACTGCGGTCACCGACCCGCTTGCCAAGCGTGGTGACTATGGCAAAATCCTCCCTCGGAAGAAGGCCCATGTTCACCAGTCGACGTTATACGTGCTAATGACCTCGTTACATAAGACCACCAGTAAAATGCAGAATTAAAAAAAATACTTGAAATTTACATACAACATCGAAAAACACCTACACTCCAAATTCAACGTAAAAGCTTACACTGCTAACTTATTGTACCGAAAACCGTCAATTAGTCTTTGTCCTTAGTTTTAACGATTACCCACCGAATGCAAGCTTCAATAAATTATACGTTTTAACGATGTACCTTAAATTCCTCTCATTATTTATTGACATGTAACCGAATACCGAACGGCAAGGCGCCTTCGAAATAATAAAGTTAAATAATAATAAAATAAAAAATACTTAAACAAAACGATTGTGTACACGATTGTACTTTTTATTGATTCTTTTTTTGAATAACTGATTTCGGGTGAAACAAAACTGTTCTCTAAAACGGTTTGTTTGAAGAAAAAAAAATTCGATAGTATTGAAAATTTCCTCTTTTTCTGGCGTTGGTTAAAATTACGTACGTATTTTTGCTAAACACATCGGAATTTAATGTTTAAAGGAATTAAACGTTATTTTTTTTGTTTTGCCTTGTTCTCTGAACGTTGATAAATGGTGTTAAATGATGCTTATATTTCAGCTTGAAAGATTTTAATGCGATTAAAATTGTATTTGGTTGAGAATTCTATATCCTTTTTATCGTGCTATATCGATTGTTTACGTAGATAAATCACTGATCTCCTTAGAATACAATGTAAAAAAATAAATTTCTAAAGTCAAACAGCTTTTTTTTTTAAGGATTACTACCAGAATTTTGAAGTCTTCTAGTATTCTTGTTAACCCCTCGTGCTTAGCTAAAATGCTTGTGTTACGAGTGGGTTCACGACGGTAGTGCAACAACGTAGTGGGGTTCGAACTGGCGACCTCAAGATCGCAAGTCCGACGCCCTAGCCATTGGGCTACGGCCGCTTATATTTTATATGTTTGCATAAGTCATTTCGAACAGTTAGGATGTTAGTTACACGCAACGCAAAAACTATTTAACAGATCTGTATGATATTTGTTAGAGATGCTTTGAGTTAATATTTTATTCGGCTGCAGTAAAAAATATTTATTATATCCTACTAATATTATAAACGCGAAAGTTTATAAGTATGGATGGATAGATGTTTGTTATTCTTTCACGCAAAAACTACTAAATGGATTTGGCTGAATTTTGCACGGGGATAGTTAATTAGCTCGATTAACAAATAGACTACAAAACATCACGCTCCGACCCACTGGAGCAGAGTAACGCGGGTAAAACCGCGGGGCGCAGCTAGTCTATTATTATGCCAGAGATGATATCCTGTAACGTTCGTTTAAATACCTACATAACAGTTTATGTAGAAATTTAAACTAACATTGGAATAGGAAATAAATACTGAACTTGCTTCCCGCGCGCGGTTTCACCCGTGTAAATCCCGTTCCCGTGGGAACTTCATAAAAAAATATAGCACGCCTAAAATGCCATGGGTTTAAATAACACTGAAATATATTTTTAATTGGACTATTAGTTCCTGAGATTATCGCATTCAAACAAACAAACTCTTTAACTTTATATATTAGTATAGATAAACAAGAATTAATCGTGGTGCCATAGTCACCGCACTTGGCTTTCGGATGGACCCCACAGCGTAGCATCATAGTCGAAATGTCGGGTAAATGAAAAGGTTAAATTTAGTCGCGTTATTATCCGATTATGACGTATCATAAATAGCATCAAATAAGCATAAACCATTGACACAGCACTGCAAATCTCTAACACCCAATAACCATTAATATGTCTGTCAGTCTGCCAAAGATAAATTTAGGTTTGGCAGGTCATATCGTCTGGTGGACGACTAGACTAATTGAAACGTTTAATTTTGTAACTGAACTCTGAATATTATATACTACTGAAGCGATTGCAGTAATTGGAATGCTTTTTATTTTTTTGTCCGGCGGGAAATGCATTTACGCATTCCCACCGCCGCTGCAGCGTATTCGCGCGCTGGCGGTGGGATAGGTGGGACTCGCCATCTCCATAGCGTGGTATGCTAACTCATACCACGAGGAGAGGACCCTACACCACTAAAACCCCCCGGACACTCCTTCGATCCGCCGTTGGCGGGGCCGATTACGCACGAAGCAATCCGGCCCGCAGTAAACTAGAACCGCGTTTTTTTTTGAGCATTCTCACCTCTTTTCAGGCAAAGTTTAAAATAACATAGTTCTATTAATATTAGTGTGTCTATTACTCAATAAATGGCGTTATTTCAAATGAATTATAAGTCGCAAGCGTTGTGTTCACATCGATACGATATAGGGTCGATGAATAATTTTGAATTAACTGTTGGCTTGAACCAGTACTAAAACACTACACGGTGTATCTTTAGACTCCTCTAGTGCACCTACCCAAAGGGTAAAAACTGAACCCTATTACTAACACTTAAATGTTTTGTCAGTCTGTCTGTCACTAGGTTGTAGATGATGCCATTTTATTGCTCGATAGGCGACAAACGTGATTTTTTTGCCGTTTGTTTTGTTCAAAATTAATCAAGGCAATATGGCCATGCATCTATGAAATGGTTTGTTATTTCAAATTTAAAACAATATAGTATCTTTTTTATATATAAAGAAACGCTGCTGCCCGTTTCCTGGTATACGCTTATTGATGATGTATTATTATCAATCGGGACCAACGGCTTAACGTGCTTTCCGAGGCACGGAAGGTCGACTCTCAACCAAACAAGCCTGGAAAGAAGTCTAAGAATTTACATATAGATATCTTTTCCGGCGTGGGGATCGAACCCACGACTACCGAGACATATACCTGGTTTATGCCCAGTGTAATAGTAAAAACCTCCTCTACATATAATGTCAGTCCAGAACAAGTAAAACGTGTGATTTTACTTCTTCTATTTCCATGGAGAATTTCCCATAGCTTATATTAGTAGAATTCCAAGTAATTTATTGAACTAGTGGCGGTAAGGTGTGGTCTTCTACCTGTTCTATATTCCAGGTGTAACCTCGCAGTCGTTGAAGACGCACAAAAAGAGCATCAAGTAAAGCTGGGGTCCGAGTAATGACGAACATGCGTCGAGACAATTGTAGTTGTACGGGTGTGGACACTGTGATAGGAGTTAGCGGGTTTTGCAGCACTTTATGCTTTAACTACTGAAGAGAAATATCGTAGTGGCGCGTGACATATGTGTATTTGTTAATTATATAAAATGTGAAACTTTTACCTTAAAAAAAAATATCAATTTTTGCAGTATTTTTTTTTTGTTAATTAAATAATACGTTTTTTATTGTTTCCCAAAACCTTGCAAATATTACATATCGAACTTGTTACGCGAAACAACTATATAAGACTGTTGTACTGCCGTTTTAACAAAGGAGGGTACAACTAATTTTTTTTCGAATGATTAAAAAAAATGGTTTGATTATTATTATGACGACAGAGTAGTCCTCCTGACCGATCTCAGGCGCGGCCAATCTTAATGGAGATAAACTGTCTATCTGTCACCAGGCTCTCTCATGAACCGTGATTGCTAGACAGTTGAAACTTTCATAGGTGATGTATTTCTGTTGCCGCTATAACAACAAATCCTACTAATATTATAAACGCGAAAGTTTGTAAGTATGGATGGATGGATGGATGTTTGTTACTCTTTGACGCAAAAACTACTAAACCGGGATAGGTTATACGCTGGATTATCATTTAGGCTTCATCGGATTCATCTGTCCCGGTATTTGTCTGTAATCGTGTCTGAAATCAGGTTTGTTGTATAATAAATATTTATACTTATTTTAATTATATTATATTTATATTTATATAAATATTTATTTTATTTTAGTACTAGCTGCGCTCCCCGGTTTTACCCGCGTCACTCTGCTCCAGTGGGTCGGATCGTGATATTTTGTAGCCTATATGTTAATCCAGTTTATAAACTATCTCCGTATACAAGTTCCCTACAATGTGTTACAGTATTGTACACCTTTTAAAGGTCTTCAAAAAAGTCAGTTATAGTCTAGTCTAAGGTTACCAGTCTCTTATAAGTGTTTGCTAAACCCGCGTCTCTCATCACAGGATACGTACCCTAATGTAAGAGGTAACCATTACGACTCAGGGCACGCACTCGACTAACCGAGAGCCTTATTACTCCACAAGATTTGCAAGTATTTGCGACAACCCTGCGCCAAGCATGTGCCTTATTTGTAGGCCTAAAGTTATTCTACGGAATTGATGTAAAATGTTTCTTGGGGCTATGAGATATGGCGTATGACTTGAATTGTAACTGAGCAGTAATTTTGGGGCGATTTTGGGTTTTTAGACATTTGCTATGAGAAAAAGGTCAGGAGAGATTTAAGGTATTAGTTTTTTCATCATATTAAAAAAAAAAGATTAAGTACTAGAACAGATTTTTGCACATTCTTGTTAACACCTCCTCCTAAGCGAAGTTAGAGGTGTTACGAGTGGGTTCACGTCGGTAATGCAATGGGTGGGGATCGAACCGGCGACCACATGATCGCAAGTCCGACGCCCTTGCCCATTGGGCTAGGGCGTCGGGCTTGGGTACACTAGCTCGTAACACAAACATTTTGACTAAGCATGAGTTAACAAGAATAATACAACAAATAGTAGCTAATCTAAACTAAAACTAACCTATACTAAACTAACTATTATAGGTAATTCTATGTTACTCGGGAAAGTTCTCAGAATGCTGGCAGCATTGCCTCGTTAAATGACAATGCTTGTCTGCTGCTTGTAAAGTAAATATCAGCACTCGAGGAACGTGCCGCATTAATTAGTTTTAAAAGTTTTAAATACATTTAACAAATCGTACTGATATGTCATCGCTGCATTCAAAGGGAACAACGATCATTTTACAACATTTCTAATAATCCTTTCAAATGGATCCCTACAAAAGGAAGCTAACATGAGCCCTTGATCTACAAACTGAATATCACAATAGCACACACAATAAAGGCCTGCCCTAATATTCAATAGAATATCATATTTTTATGATGGGTTCTGATTAATCACGATATGCGATAGGGGATATAATACAAATTAAGTATACCTTTAAACCAATCAAATATCGACCTTATCGCAACATTAATAGAGATTATATGAAGTGCTTTTAGGAGTTGGTAAAGTTATTTGTTTAAATGCTTATTTTTGGAGCAAAATCCTTTATTAGTTTTGGTTTTCGTGAATAGAATCGGAGGCAGATGTCGGAGGGTATTGGGTTTGGTTCTGTGTGAGGTCTTTTTGTGTTAATATAATCATATCGATTGCCACATCCTTAAACTAGTGAATGTATGATACAGCGTGTATCAATTGACACCATATGTATTTTTTCCTTGACACCATTATACATTGACACACTATACAAACTTTCGAGAACCTCCCTAGCGTAGCGGTATTTGGCTCGATCCCCACACCGGACAAGAAATCTTTGTGTAAATTCTAAGATTTCTTTCTGGGTCTGGTTGGTTGACGGACTAACCTCCGTGCCTTGGAAAGCAAGTTAAGCCGTTGGTCCCGATTGTTATAACATCATCTATAACAAGCGTATACCGGGGAACGGGCAGCATCGTTTCCCTGTGTATTACAAATACAACGCCTGCCAAGCGTGGTGACTATGGCAAATACCCTCCCCCGGGAGGAGGCCCATGTTCAACAGTGGACGTTTTACGGGCTGATGATGAGAGTATATCATATCTGATTCCTAAGTTCTGCATATTTATGGAAAGGGCGTTGGGGAATTGGGGTTAACCTTATACACTTATACCTACTGGTCGATTATCGAAAACGGTGCCATCCAGGGCTCCAAGATATGATTTTCAAACGGATATTAGTTTATATTTGAACATTACCGGATGAAAATGCTCGGGACGGCTACTTTATTAAAAGAATAGTTTTCTTTTTGCATCGTTAGTTTAGCGTGGCTTGTCATACGCCTGTTAATTAAATCCCCAGCGGATAGATATTCTTAGCAGAATTTAAACATTAACACTTTCGCTCAGCTCTATTTTTAAATATTAATCATTAGCTCCGCGGTTTTACCCACATTACTCTGCTCCAGAGGGTTGGAGAGTTATGTTTATTTATGTTTACGTGTAAACTTTCAGCCAAATCCGTTCTGTAGTTTTTGCGTGAAACTACTTTTTTCCGTTTTTAAAAATGTAAGTAAGTAAAAACCCGTCTTAAGGTTTTATTTACTTTTTATTTATTAAACTTCATGCACAGTACATTGAACATTGGCGGACTTAATGCCAGGGGCATTATTTACCAGTCTACCTTTGGGTAATGCAGATATCTTTTTGGTAGGCTGCATATTAAACGCAAAACTTACGGTATTGTAAATATTATTACTTATCCGCAAAATAATTAATATAATAATGAAACTATAAAAATAAATAAAAATATATATAATAATAATATATACCATAGTAAATTCATACCTACACATATTGTCAATACCAATGATTCTGAATTAATTACCTGCCCTAGTGGATTTATATATATACTCACGTACTTTTTTTTTCAAAGTTCGTGATCTTTCAACTGTGCTTCAGAGACCACGTTGAGTTGTCCTGCGCCTGATCTCTCACCGGTCGTGGAACCATTCCACTGGATTTTGAGGATAATAAAATACAGAGTGCACCTGTCTTTTCGCTCAAATTTGGGGTTTATTCACTGACTGGACTCACGAGGTTGGACACGTGTGTGTCCAGTTGGTGGTGACGAAAACATATAAGTGATTTAATTTAAGTTTCACTAAGTGGACACGCATAAATATATTTGCGTGTCCAGATGAGGAAATAGTAAGTGATCCTAATTCAGAGTTTCACCAACTAGACACACTCGTGTCCAGCCTCGTGAGTTCAGTCAGTGAATAACCCATATTTGGGCCCTATGATTAGTCCTGGTCAGATGTCTAATCTCCTTAAAGATAGGTCGCCGCGGTCGAAATCGCTGAATGACTTATTGTAATTATACATCCATATTTATATGTAAATGCATTTCACGATATTCATTTTCATCTCGATTTTGACGAACCACTTTTGACTGCAAAAATCAGGCAAAAGTAGTTTTGACGGGTCCATATTGGATCACATAAAATTCCAGAAACGAGATGCTCTTAGGTCGTAGTTTAAAAAAACACCAGGATTCCAACTTTTGTAGGTTAGGTTAGGCTAGAACTTTGACCACAACGCACGAGCCGAGCGAGCGAAGAGAGCGTGCCGCGGCAGCGGCCGGCAAAGTGCCAGATCCAAATTCCATACAAATTATTATTGCAGTCAAAAGTGGTTTTGACCGATTTTAAGTTTTGACTGTAACATACATAATTTATTGGTAATTGAATTTTTATTACATCGATATGTGATTAACCATTTTTAATTTTTATACTTCTTAATATTTATGATTTAAACAATAAAATTGAACATTTAATTACTTCGATGCATTCCGTTGTTTATAACTTTAATGAGCATTGAATGACGTGTTCAATAAATTTAATTAAAATTGCTGTTTATTATATATTATACTATGTGAACAAAGCTATGACAAAAGCATTATTATTCTAATAAACAGATGATTAACAGCCTGTTTACGTCCACTGCTGAACATGGTCCTCCTTTAACAGACCACGGTAAGCCAGGGTCGTTGGAGGTTTGGTCCGATTGCTTATGCGTACCCGGCCCCCGCAAACGGCGCGGCGGATCAAAGGAGCGTCTGGGAGGTTTTAGTGGTCTCCTCGTGGTATGAGTTTAGCATACCACGCTATGGAGAGGGAGAGTCCCTCATATCCCGCCGCCAGCGCGCGAATACGCTGCAGCGGCGGTGGGAAGGCGTAAAAGCATTTCCCCAAGAAAAAAAAATTGTGACGATATCCTCCAACGACACTTCGTTGGTGGATATCGCCACATTTTTTTTTTCAAACGTAAACCACGCTTGGCAGGGTGATTGGTAGCCTGGCAGTTAAATGGTACACCAAACCTTAAGCTGATGAATGCTGCTGCTCTTAGTCGCTTCTTGAAAAGAAGAAGAAGAAATAGTATGGTTTGTTTCATTCGGCATCCAAATTTACGTTTGATGTTAGATTCTTAACGAAAACCTTAACTAACACTGATCAAATCAAATCAGCTAATAATTCTTTCAGAGACTCATTTGACAAAGGTTTTGTCGACTGATCAGTTAATATCAATGTTGGTCTGCATTTCAGATAAAGCTGCAATTCTATCTAACGCTGCACTTACAGCTGTGAAAGAAAAACTTAAAACGGAAACTAGAATATTCTAAAAACAAAATAACACCATCTTCAATGAAGAGCCTCCAAATGATTTGAAAGAAACAGACTTAAGTAAACTAGCCAAGTCATAACCGATTGTTATTGAAAATTGATTCTTGTTGTCATACATATAGAGCTCGATTTTCTTTCTTACCTATCAGAATGGCCAGTCGGTATTCATAAACAATTTCTTCTCATAACGAGTCAAAAGCACGAACAATTAAAACTGGAAACGACCCTTTCTCATCAAAGCTAAAAGAAAATAAAATCTGTCAAGTGAATGTCTGAGTTTTTACGATGTGTTCCGTAGTTCTTACTATAATAATGGGATACTTACTGCGCGAATACACAACGTGAAAGACAAGTGGTTGTTTTTATACTATTTGGAGTATATTTGATGTTATATTAAAGACAAAAAATTATATAACTTCTACTCATTCTTGTGTTGCAAAAATTAATGATTTAATGTTGATCTTAAAAGTGATCTAGTTACTAGACATCAACAATTGTAATAAAAAGGATTGGTAATCCATAATAATAATTTAAAAGTATTCAAAAATGACTAGGGCTTTTACACCGATATGTTCATTTTATGTTTATTGTACGATTATTACTAATACAATATGACGAGGAAGGACGAGCATCGTTGTTTTTTAATAAGGTGTGACGTCATCATTGCTGACGTCACATTCATCAGGATGGTTCTCTATCGAGGGTTGTTGATCCATAGTAACAGCAAAACTCCATAATATGGTTTTCAAGTTTATTCCAGTAAATTGAGGAGCTCCGTACGGTTCGGCAGCTCGAGCGAGACTGAATTGCAACGTTAGTCTTCCGCGTGGACTCTTCCGAGTCCCGGGGTGACTGCTCAGGTCGTTGGACCTCTTCAGTGGTTTTCTGTCGCCACCTGTAAAAACAGGTGGGTCCTTGGGTGGGGGCCCTTGGGGGGCCCAGTTGGTCTTCTGATCAGGTGGGAGCGTCGCGGCTCGCACAGTCTAGCCCCTACGGTACACCGTTAGGGCGACCGGCGTGCCAGCGTTGCTCAGGGTCAAGTCCGGTGGGGGGCCGCACCCTCTGTGCTCGGCGAGGTCGAGCTCACCCGGGAGGGATCTCCCGGGGAGCGCCCGTCAGCAGGCGGGGGAGGGGGCGGCGGTGTCTCTGCTGATGGTACCACGGAGTCAAGGTCACGTGGCAGGGCGAACCTGTCCGGCGGCCGACGATGGTAAGGCGCGAGTTCCCGCAGATGGCGGGCCCGCGATCTGTCGGTCCGCTCGAACATGGTTGAGCTCAGGCGTCTGACGAAGTCGTCCAGGCTCTCCATGCGCAGGTCCCGGGAGATGGTATGGTTTCGCACGTAACGGGGGGCGTCTACAATCGTGCGCAGCGCGAGTGATTGCTGCGCGCGCAGCCGGCGGCGATTCGACTCCGAAACGAGTGCGAACCAGGCCGGGGCAGCGTATGTGAGGCGCGAACGCAGGTACGCCTTGTAGACGCCGAGTTTCGCGCGGAGCGGTAGTCGGGACGACAGCACAGGGCGCAAGAGTTTGCGCGCCGCGCGCGTCTGGACGACGACGGAGTCCACATGGGGCTTCATGGAGAGGTTTCTGTCGATGGTCACGCCGAGGTATTTCACCTTCGCGGACCATTCGATTTCCTCCCCCATGAGCTTGAGCCGCGGAAGTCCCATGCTTCCCACGGAGAGCGCCTGAGTCTTCGCCACGTTGACCTTGAGTCTCCACTCCTCCAGCCAGCAGGGAAGGGCATCCAGTGCACGCTGCATCTTCGTCACCGCATGCCTGCCCGACATCGATGTTGTGATGTAGGCGGCATCATCGGCGTAGAGCGCGAGCTTCACGCCTGCGGTGACGGGGATGTCATCGGTGTACTTTAAGTAGCACACCGGAGAGAGGCAGCTTCCCTGGGGCACGCCTGCTTGGATAGGCCGCTCCGAGGACAGGGCGTCTTCAACCGCCACTTGAAAACGTCTGTCCTGCAGAAAGGTGCCCACGATCCTAACTATTCGACGGGGAATAGTGGATGTGGACAGCTTGTACAGCAGGCCGGCGTGCCATACGCGATCGAACGCCTTCTCCATGTCGAGGAGTACCGCAACCGCCCGCTCGCGCTTGTTGCGAGCAACGGCGATGTCATGCAGTACCCTCGCGACCTGGAGGGTCGTGGAGTGTTCGGCTCGGAAACCGAACTGTTCGTCGCGTGGCTGGAGATGTGGTATCATGTGCAGCAGCAGCAGCTTCTCGAAGAGCTTCGAGGTCGTTGAGAGGAGGGTGATGGGCCGATAGCTTCCCGGCAGGAGAATGTTCTTCCCCTGCTTTGGTAGCATGATGACCCGTCCGAGTCGCCATGCGGAAGGAAAGTGTCCGGTCCGGAGGATGCCATTGAAGAGGCGCGCCATTGATGTCACGGCGCGCGGAGGCAAGTGCCGTAAGGCCTCATTGGGCACCCGGTCTGGACCGGGGGCTTTCCGCAGTGGCGTGCGACGGATCATCCGCTGGACTTGGCCAGGGGAGACCACGATGGGATCTTCTGTTGGGGCTATCGGTCGCTCGAAGTACTCTTCGAGTTTCCTCTCGACGTCTGCTGCGTGCTGCACGTTGTGGGCAGGGTTTGGCTGGAACTGAGTCTCCAGGAAGTCGGCGAAGAGCTCCGCTCGGTCCTCCGCACGGTAACGTGGGGTTCCGTCACCGGCCTGGAGGGGCCTAATCGGAGCTTGCTTCCCGGAGACTTGGCGGCACAGGCGGTGGATGCCCGACCAGTCCTCACCAGCGCGCTCAATGTAGTCGAGCCAGGACTCCTCCGCATTTGAGGCCAACGCGGAGGAGATCTTGACTACAAGGGCGTTAGCAATTGCAGTCAAGATCTCCTTTGAGTTACTGAATTGCAATCGGTCCGCCGGCCGTATTTATACTAAACGAGCGGCTCACAAACAGTAAACAATTTAGTTTGATAATTTTCAAACTATGTGAACAGATAATTATTTCTACAAATATTTCAACGATTTACAAATCATAATTTGATCCTGAATACTTATTTATTAGTCTAGTATTTTATGAACATATTTGTGTTTCTATCAAATCATGCATTGATTCACAATTTATTTATTTTGATGAGACGAGTAATTGTATTTATGTGTTTATCATTAATGAAGTGTTGTTGCTATGCTTATTTTATGTGGTTGCGCCGATACGGCCATTCTGACAGGCGGTGCGCGCTCTGCACCAGCCTCGTTGATTCTCGTCGCGTAATTGTACAATTTTATTTATTTTATTTTATTATTTTGCATCTATGATTAAATCTAAGTTCTGTCCTTTGAGTATGTTATTATTTAGACGGACCATAAGTATCTCAACGAACGCGCTTTAGTGCTACCACCGGATCCAATACGCCCCAACTGAGAAGATCCGGCGAAACGAACTCAGTGGAGTTATTCTACTGCCGGTTTCAACGCGGCCTCATCGAGACGATCCGGCGAAACATACTCAGATAGGCATGTCCAAGAAGTTTTGGTCCAGTTACTTTTATTATTTAGTTGGCATTCACAATTTACCAATCGGTTGTCTTTATACGAATTTTATTTACGTTTTCATTAAAAAACAGATTAAATAATTTATTTAAAGACAGAACTGAATAAATATTTGGGAGTATTATTTTTATTATTACAGATAGTAATTTCTGTGTAAGTCTAGGAATATCAATGCTAATAAGGTGTTGGAAGTTCTCGACGAGTTCTCGGAGGTTCTCGTAGAGTTCTCGGAGGTTCTCGTAGAGTTCTCGGAGGTTCTCGTAGGGTTCTCGGAGGTTCTCGTAGGGTTCTTCGCGAAATCTGCAATAATAGAAATAACTTTCTCTGAGTTGGGTATCTGTGAGCAACTTGCGTTGCTTTATATTTAGTTGTTATGCAAAAACATGCATTTCTATGTTAGTCTAGGAATATCAATGCTAATAAGGTGTGTAAGATGTTGGAAGTTCTCGACGAGTTCTCGGAGGTTCTCGTAGAGTTCTCGGAGGTTCTCGTAGGGTTCTCGGAGGTTCTCGTAGGGTTCTCGGAGGTTCTCGTAGGGTTCTCGGAGGTTCTCGTAGGGTTCTCGGAGATTCTCGTAGGGGATGTAATGATGCTGTGCTCTGGGCGGTCCTGTTCGCCGTGGTACACAGAGGCTCTACTGGGAGTATGGAACTAGGTTGAAGGTGTTTATACACAGGTTCTAAAAGAGTTAAATTCAAGGTAATATTTTGTAAATATGTTCAACTCACAGTTTATTGTGGCAATGAATCTTCTTCACTTTGATCTCGTAGTTTTTGCTGAGGCAACCCGTCACTTGATGTGCTTGGTACGGGGCTCTATTTCTATTTCAGGTGATGGTAGTGGCTCATCTTCTGCCGATACGGTTACCTGATCACCAGGTTGTGGTGCACGACGAAGTTTAAATTTAGGCTTACCTCCAGAACATAGCGCTCCGGAAAAACTGACCCCGGCAGGAGAACTCCACTCCTCAGCCGTCCGCACCACGAAAGAGGAAGCAAATCGCCTCGTGCGTATCGAAGGAATGTCAACAACAAAAGGGTGAAACCGCTCGCCGCACCCAGTCGTCCGGTGATGGAAGGGTGAAGGGGGCATCAGGTTATGTAGAACCTCCGCACACTCCCTGAAATGTAACCGATAAAAAACCGATAGGCAGGCCACTAGAGGCTCCGAAGACTTGCCTCCACAAGTGAGCCATTGCCTATGACTCTTCGCTCGACGCCCCAATGCATCCAGAGCATCCAGCTAATATCTGAAGATAGATAGAAAGATTTGAAGTACCGCCCCACCCTGGAGAGGAATGCCGTCAGGACCACCAGCCTTATTCACATCCAGAGTGCAAAGAATGTTTAAGTACCACTTTTTGCCGAATGTAGAAGTCCAATGAGGTAACCTGGGTGGACTTTTACCAGCAGCATCTAGTTGTGAATTCTTAGTAAATAGAGATGCAAATAAGTCTGCTTTCTCCTTGGCGGTGTGAGCTAATGAACCGTTCGGCTCCTGCAGTGGCGGAAAAGAGGACCGACAGAAATAGGCTTCGACCGATTTGGCAAGAAACCAAAAAGCTTTACTCCCAGATGGGTAAGATGCTAGTGTGGCTCCAATGCGTCCAATATGGTCAAAGCGGGCCCTGCGTAGCGCACGTTTGCAAGACTTGGCAGCACCATTGAAGGCTCTCTTCAGCCCCCGAACATTTCGCGCTTTGCGGGCTCGAGCATCCGCCCACGCTCGGCAAGCAGAGCGCTTATGTGCTTCAGTACTATCACACTCAGCGCCGAACCATGAACGGGCCTTGTCTCGGAGTGAGACATCAGAAAATGGAACGAAATATTCCATAGTCTGGCATATCACCCCAGAAACAGCCTCCGCGCAGCAAGTTGGGTTGTCTGAAGAGAAGCATAAGCGCAGCCAAGGGTAAGACGCGAAGAAATACCGCATCCCATCCCAATCTGCCGACTTGTATCGCCATACTCGCCTAGTACCCTTGAGATCGGGATCGGGTGGCGAGCAGACAGACACAGATTTCACCAGACAGTGGTCGGAGCCACGCAACGGCGAGGAAACCGCGACTTGACATGGGTCTGGATCAGTTGTCAGCAGAAGGTCCAAGCAACCGGCCGCATGTCCATGGCCATGCGGCCATCAATGTCGGGCACCCGTGTCAGTCCAGTCACCAGTTGGGAGAGACCAAGCGTCAGTGCGAATGCACACGCCAATCCCCCAGCATGGCCGGTGCTCCGGCATGGGCACAGCCACTCCTGGTGGTGGGCATTGAAGTCCCCCAGAACAACCAGCTGCGCCGATGGGCACCTGAGCTGAGCCAGTTCAGCCGAGTCCGAAAGATAGTGAAACAACCTGGTTGTCCCCATGTTGTCGGTGTGCGACCGATAGACACCAGCATAGAGTATCTGCTCCAAGCCAGTGTCCACCAGAACCCACAATACAGAGAAACTGGAATCCTCAATGTTACGGAGACGCCGACAGCAGATGTCATCGCGAGCACACACGCAGGCGCCAGCGCGTGGCTTAAAACTGTGCTCCAGGGTGTACCCCGGGCGGCGCAAGCATGCTGCGTCAGCCGGAAATCTGATTTGCGTCTCCATGAGGAACAGCAGATGTGGTTTTTCGGTCTCATGGTGGTGATGGACCGGTATGAGATCGGAGTGCAGACCTCAGATGTTGGAGAGGTGCATTTTTTTTTATTGATCATGAGCGACTTTTCGTGTTCGCCCTCTTCCCACAACTCTTGCATAAACGCTCGAACATTTGCATCATGTGCATGAAGAATTAAGGTGGCACCCCACCCATGGACGTATTCGGCATAGGTACATTGATCATCGGCTGTTGCCCCTGTTGCGTAGACCCCATTGCTTGAAGCCAAGGTTGAGTCACACCAAGGATCACTTCGAGTCCCACTTCTGATGACGAGGAAGGACGAGCATCGTTGTTTTTTAATAAGGTGTGACGTCATCATTGCTGACGTCACATTCATCAGGATGGTTCTCTATCGAGGGTTGTTGATCCATAGTAACAGCAAAACTCCATAATATGGTTTTCAAGTTTATTCCAGTAAATTGAGGAGCTCCGTACGGTTCGGCAGCTCGAGCGAGACTGAATTGCAATCGGTCCGCCGGCCGTATTTATACTAAACGAGCGGCTCACAAACAGTAAACAATTTAGTTTGATAATTTTCAAACTATGTGAACAGATAATTATTTCTACAAATATTTCAACGATTTACAAATCATAATTTGATCCTGAATACTTATTTATTAGTCTAGTATTTTATGAACATATTTGTGTTTCTATCAAATCATGCATTGATTCACAATTTATTTATTTTGATGAGACGAGTAATTGTATTTATGTGTTTATCATTAATGAAGTGTTGTTGCTATGCTTATTTTATGTGGTTGCGCCGATAAATACAATAAGAATTTGCTTTCACCTTTGTAAAAACTACGATTGAAAAAGTTATAGTTTGTGATTTTGCAATGAATTCAAATTCAAATAATCTTAAGCCATATAGACACGTTTACTTATTTATGAACCATATTGTTATAATGCCTCCTCTTTTTTTTACTACCACCAGTTCAGTATGCGGCAACTCTGAGCAAAGAACGGGCAAGAAACTCAGAGGAGAATTATTTATAACGCAGTATCGCTTAAAAGCCACTCCCAAGAAGTTTTGTACATAGACATTTTATTATAATCTTTTATACAATTATATTAATTTTACAATTAATCTATAACATGTCGTTTAATCATTTACAATTTAATATACAGTAAAAGCTCTCTATTCGCGGGGTATACGTTCCGTAAATATACCGCGAATACAGAAACCGTGAATATGGAATGGTAATTTATATGGGATTATAGGGGATACGTTCCTAGGAGACAGTAGATGGATCAATTTTCATAAAAAAATGTCACGTTTCCAGTGTTTGTTCCACATGCACTGGAAACGTGACTCTCCAACGCGTAAATGATCAAAGCATATCTATTTTCACTTAAAGCTGTAATAAAGATATTTTTCGTGTCGAAAAACTTATTTTTAGTCGACATTATAAGGCACAGAACGTCTAATATGTGGCAGCATTAAACAAAAACTTAAGGCGTAGTCGTAATATCACTATAATCTTCATTTCTTAGTCCAGTTACCGACACGTTTATAAAGGAACCCGAATCCTTTCTATTAATATATGTATGTATGTAGTGATGTACCGATTAGTTCCGCGAATATGGGATTTTTTTGCCGCGAATACAGGAATTCGGTCGCAATTTTTTAATCCGCGAATAGTGAAAACGCGAATGAAGGAAGCGCGAATAAGGAGCTTTTACTGTATATTATTTAGAAGTTTGTTATAGAAGCGTAGCTATACATTGACTTACAAAAGAATTGCTAATTTTGTTGTAATAAATCGATACTTATCGATATCTAATTGAGTGTTAGATTTAATCATTTTGCTACGGAACCCTAAAACATTATAAAAAGACTAGAAAAGCTTTTCGCTCACGCAACTTGTGTTAAATGGAGTAGACGTAGTCCGCTCTACAATTAAGTTAAATAGGAAACAAAGAATATTGCCTTTTCACTCGGACATAGGGTTACTACACGAAAAATAAACGATCACTTGCGAAAATCAAAAAACCTGTTCAATATGGTGTTTCTTTTTATAAGTTAATACGTTTATGATAAAATCAACTAGTAAGAATTTAACAAAGCGGTAGCCCAATGGCCAGGGCGATGGACTTGCGATCATGTGGTCGCCGGTTCGATCCCGACGAAGCATTTTAGTCTTACCACGAGGGATAAAAAGGGATTCCTGGATAAGGTACACTTTTTTTGGCGGGCGGGATGGCGCTGCAAAAATTGCATTCCACACACATTTTTGAGCGGAATTAACACTAGACATGTTATATTTTTAATTTAGAAATGCAAAAACGTTTTTTACTTAATTCTCTCGGATATCCATACTGATATTTTTGTAATAACTTCGGACGGTTGAACAAAAAGAAACAAAACGGTCAAGTGCGTGTCGGGATCCGTACGTCAGTGTCCAGTCGACACCATATTGTATAGAATGGTAACAGACAGGCGGACGGGTGGACAGCGGAGTCTTTAGTTATAGGGTCGCATTTTTACCTTTTTGGTACTGAACCCTAAAAATCGAAATCTTGAAAGTTTAAATATACAGTTATTATACTATTAAACAGTAAATGAAAAAGACGAAACTTAATTCCATTTCTTTTATCGGCATTAACACTAGATTTTTTTTTCTTTTTCATTTAGATTAATATGGATTTAAGCAAAGTAACACCTGATTCTATAAATTAAATTTTAAAATTTCTAGATTTTCTAGGCCATCTGTCAAATAACTGGCAACCCTATTCGGACTCTTCGGACACAATCCAATAAAGTCGTCGAGATCTAGTAGAAAGGCTTGAGATTGTTAGGAGCAAATGTAGTGAAATATCGGAAACTTTAAAAGAGCTTTTAAAGCCGTGATCTTGTATGCAAGGAGTATCTTTGTGTTTGTTACGAGAACGACGAATATTTAGGAAATACTTTTTGTGAAAACATTGTTTTTGTAGATACGGATGTTGTATTAAAAAACGTGTTGTAAAGAAATAAGACAGTTTCTTTAAGAGTCGAGACTTCTATACCCGTTCAATTGAAATCAGAGATTTGAAGCTGGTGTCCTGAAGGTCTACCCGTGCCTCAATAAGGGGGTAAAAAGGAACAATTACATCACGACAGTAGACGAAACGGTTAGCGGCAAAAGACATAGAAAAGACACATAAAAAAAAAATATATATATCACTAAATAAAAGTATTATCATCAGCCCGTATTGCTGAAAATGAGCCTCCTCCCGAGGGAGGTTATTTGCCATAGTCACCACGGTTGGCAGGCGGATTTGTGACCCCAGTATTATGTTGTACCACACAAGGAAACGCTGCTGCCCGTTCCTTGATATACGATTATTATAGATGATGTTATAACAATCGTGACCAACGGCTTAACATGCTTTCCGAGGCACGGAGGGTAGTCCCTCAACCAACCAGACCCGGAAAGAAATCTTAGAATTTACACAAAGATTTGCTGTCCGGCGTGGGGATCGAACCCACGACCTCCGAGATTTAAAGCGAGCCAAATACCGCTACGCTACGGAGGTTGTCTCTGTGGTTGAGGTGTTGAATAAAAGTATAAAAATATTTTTTTTCGTTAAAATATAAAAACTTTTAACTTAAATACCTGAGCCAAAGCTAGAAAATTTCTCGCCTTTTAGGCAGTCATTAAAAATAGCCAAATTAGAAATTCGCATCCAAATTGTAAGCTTTCATACAAATAATAAACTAAAAACGCCAATAAAACTGACCATTTACGAGTGCATTCGCAGCAAACGAAGTGGGAGACAAAATGAACATCACAAGCGGGATAGAAAACGAAGACTGACGATTTAATTGGCACATCCTGAGTTCGGTTCCCGTTCCGACTGCATGGAAACCGACACCGTTTTCTTGTGTTGTTCATACACACACACACAGACAAACGTCACACTAAATCTTTAGTGCGACGTTTGTTTGTGTGAGTGTGTGTGTGTGTGTATGTGTGTTTAGTATTCTACGTAATTAGAGGATTTGCTGTAATTCTATCGACTGTGATGTTAGTTGTTGTTTTAATCTTGACTAGTTTTGTAATTGTCAAGTGAATATGATGGAACTTTATATAGCATAGGTTAACATCTACAAAAATAATTGTAAGTAATTTACTTATTAATACACTAGCTTCCGCGCTCGATTTCACTCGCGTAACTCTCGTCCCCGCAGGGACTTCATCACTGCATAGTATAAAACAAAGTCGCTTCCCGCTGTCCGTCTGTACCTATGTATGCTTATATCTTTTGAACTACGCACGAATTTACTATAGATGATGTTATAACAATCTGGACCAATGGCTGAACGTGCTTTCTGAGGCACGGAGGGCAGTCCCTCAACCTACTAGACCCGGAAAGAAATCTTAGAATTTATACAAAGGTTTCGTGTCCGGAGTGGGGATCGAACCCACGACCTCCAAGATTTAAAGCGAGCCAAATACCGCTACGCTACGGAGGTTATTTTAGTATGAGTAATTAAACAGTTACTCATACTTTCTTTCGGTTAAACAGTCATAATTCAAGAATGTCCAAGATTCGACTCATTGGCTGTCAATTAGTAACACAGTTTTTGTTGACAGAGCTGACACATTTGTGTCTTTTTGTGTCAAGTGTGGATACAGGATTCTGCGACATGTTTCCTTTGACGGGTTGAGTCATAGTGTGGCTATGAAACGCGCGAGTATTGTTGTGTCATTTTAATGGCGATGGCCATTTTTTTGATAAGTCGTTGTTTGATTGCACCAGTGGTACATTGGTTGCGTTAGTTCTTCCGAGACCTAGGGTTCTAGGTACGACTCCTGGGACAATTATTTGTGTAAACCAACAATTATTCGTACAATTGTTCTGAGTCGGGGTGTATTTTGAGCCCGTAAATTGTGTGTTAAAATTCGGAGGCGTTGGACTAGCGATTATGTGGTCGCCGGTTCGATCCCCACTCATTGCACTACCGACGTGAACCCAATTGTAACACAATTTAGCTTAGCACGAGGGGTTAACAAGATTACTAGTAGCGTGCAAAGATTCTGCTAGTAATCTTTATATAAAAACTTATAAATAAAGTTGAAGAGTGTGTTTATTTGTTTGTATGCTGGAAAGCGCAAATCTCAGAAACTAATAAACCGATTTGAAAAATTCTTTCAGTGTTAGATAGCCCATTTATCGAGAAAAGCCATAATTCGGAAATTAATTAAGAAGTTCCCACGGAAACGGGATACGCAGGTGATACCGCGCGTGGAAGCTAGTTTAATAATGATAGTTCTCTAAGCTTTCGGTGCATAATATGTTGTAATCGCTGGCACAAGACTTGATGGACGCACATAGCGTTCCGTTTGCTGGATAAGCTCCGTACATGAATATTAAAGTGAAACGTTATTGTGGATGCAGTAACACCGATTAGAACAGGAGATTATATATTTTTGGACGGACATAATATTTCAAATCGGACCAGTAGTTTCTAAGATTAGCGCGTTCAAGAAAGCAAACAAACAAAGTCTTCAGTTTATATATTAGTATAGATATGGCCACGATCTTTTCCTACTTCGCTACAAGGGAAAACGTGAGCAAGACATCCTAATGGTTTAAAAACTACAAAACTACGTGTCTAGCCTGACTGTATTGTTGCTATTTTTATTTATTTATATTATCTTTGCTTCTTTGATTTTTAAACTTTATTTTTATTCAATTTAGATTCAAATGGTCAACATTAATAATCTATTAGTATAACTTTAATAATAATATATAATTTTGTGTTTGTTCCTATTGCATGATGTGGTCTCCTATAATTGAGGGAGCACATAGATTTATCTTCTTGTCTTTTATAATATAGCATTTAAGGTGTATTCTTTGTTGGACATCCTAAGACAATAAAAAAAGTCCCCTCGTAACATGGAAGCTAGTGGAATTACAGACAGAGTATCACGGTGCCAAAGCTCAATCGATTATGGTAAGACAAGAAAGACTGTAGTGCATAAAATAGCATAGCATGGATGAGACAAGACTATATCATGAAGTTTTTACTACATATTATGTACACAAAGGATTTCACGGTGGCACGGTGGACAACCTCCGCAGCGTAGCGGTATTTGGCTCGCTTTAAATTTTGGAGGTCGTGGGTTCGATTCCCACGCCGGAGAAGAAAATCTTTTTGAAGATTTTTAGATTTCTTTCCGGGTGTGGTTGGTTCAGGGACTACCCTCCGTGCCTCGGAAAGCACGTTAAGCCGTTGTTCCTGATTGTTGTAACATCATCTATATCAATTGTAAACAAGGGAACTGGCAGCAGCGTTTCCTTGAGTGTTATATCATAATACTGCGGTCACCAACCCGCCTGCCAAGCGTGGTGGCTATGGCAAATACCCTCTTCGGGTGGAGGCCCATGTTCAGCAGTGGACGTTATACGGACTGATGATGATGACGCTCAATGGACTATGGTAAGACAAGGAAGACTAGTGTATAAAATAGCATAGCATGGATGAGACAAGACTATATAATGAAGTTATCACTGCATATTATAACACAAAGTCGGTTTCCGCTGTCTGTTTGTCCCTTATGCTTAGATCTACAAAACTTCACAACGGATTTCAATGAAGTTTATTGTAGTGATTTAATAGTAAGGTATAATACATCAGCATTGCATTCGTTTAGAGACGGGGCGGGTTGCTCGTGTATGTACCTATAATGTCGCAGGTACTTACAGCACAATTTCTGTTATCTTAAAAAAGTGTACGCTAATGACATATTAAAGCATATGGTAAGCGTTATTACAAAATCGAAAGTATTTGATGCGAATATCGTGCATCTATTACAGTTCGGTGTAACATTCATCCGTTGTTGCACGAACATGCATCAAATGCAGAACAGCACTTTGCATACTTGTCCCAATGTTTGACTAACACGCTTTTCGTAATATACCTACCTCATACACTACGTGTTTATTATATGGCACTTAGACCTCGTTTTCGGAGATGCGTCGCGCGTGGCGTTGAGCGGTGTGGCTCGCATTCCATTCAAACATATGGCGTTGTATAAGGGTGTTAACGCGAGAGTATATTTGGACCGCGCCGTTCATCGCCACGCGCGACGCGCCGCCTCTCTGTAACTAAATGAGGCCTTAGGCTAATCCCAGCTAATCCCACATTGGGCGTGTGTGTTCCTCGAGCGTGTGTCACATACCAAGAACGGCGGTCATGTGACAGGGGGGCGAGCTCGGTGTTGCCCATAAGCGGTGCCCTCAGGCATCTGTATGTCTCAGGGCACCCCTAATGGGCTAGCGCCAAACAATATTTTTGCGTATAAGCCACGCGGTTTATTAAAAATATTGTATGAAAATCCTCCTACCTCCTATATTTCACCGAGTGCCTCCTTTCTTTAGAGCTAAATGATTATAACGACTTATTCGACTGCACCGGTGGCTCAGTGGTTACGGTAGTTGCTTCTGAGTCCTGGTGTTCTGGCTTCGATTCCCACCTGGGACAATTATTTATGTGGACCACAGATATTAGATACATAGACCACAGATAGAATTTACACAAAGATTTCCTGTCAGGCGTGGAGATCGAACCTACGACCTCCGAGAGTTAAAGCGAGCCAAATACCGCTATACGGAGGTTATCATATACCAGTATTATTTCGATTCAACTACAAAATATCAAATTAGCAATTCCATCTAGGTACCCGGTTCACCCCAAAAGTGAAACTCATCGTTAAACTTAATAATAATGCGGCTAATATGAGCAGTTAATTGAAATGGGATATAAGTGGCCAACGCGCGGATAATTAAACGCAACGCTAGTTCAAATGTAGTGCCGCAATTATTTTATACCTACAGTTAAGCTTTTGATAATCCTACTAATATTACAAACGTGAAAGTTTGTAAGTTTGGATGGATGGATGTTTGTTACTCTTTCACGTTAAAACTACTGAATGTATTTGGCTGAAACTTTGCACGGGGATAGTTAATAAGCTCGATTAACATATAGGCTACAAAAACTCACATTCCGACCCACTGGGGCAGAGTAAACCGCGGGGCGCAGCTTGTTAAAATATTCGTGCTTCGTTTTAGTCGTAAAATACTACATTAATTAATTGCTTACGTTGTTACAGGTACTATAAGAAATCTCCAGAACCACTTATAGACAGTAAGTGATGAACTTAGGTCGGAATAGTTTGTGTTATTAAATAAATACGTAGATATGCATATGGATATGCCTTTTAATAATATCCTATTTTGGATTTAACCGTATAACCGGTAGTACCTACGTTTCTTTTAGGTATTGATGTAGATTTTTGAGTACATTACATGCGTTGATATCAACTAGGACATAACATTAAATCGTAATTTTTACAAGGATGACTAATTTAAGATTATATTATATATAAATTGGGTTAGAAAAAAAACTGAATGAAAACCAGTATACCAGTTTTGTAGACTTAAGTATACTTAAGTATGTCCACGTTATGATTTCAACATTAGACTCAACTCGGGCAGGTCCCGGAAACCTAAATGTCTTGGATCCCGCATAGAATTTATTCAAAAAGTTTAAAAGAGGAGTTGGAAAGTAATGTTAAAAACATATCATCAGCCCGTTTAACGTCCACTGCTGTACATGCCTCCGTAGCGTAGCGGTATTTGGCTCGTTTTAAATCTCGGAGGTCGTGGGTTCGATCCCCACTCCGAACAGCAAATCTTAGTGTAAATTCTAAGATTTCTTCCCGGGTCTGGTTGGGTGAGGGACTACCCGAAAGCACGTTAAGCCTTTGGTCCCGATTATTATAATATCATCTATAATAATCGTATATCATGGAACGGGCAGCAGCGTTTCGATCCTTGTGTGGCGCAACATAATACTTCAGTCACCAACCCGTCTGCCAAGCGTGGTGACTATGGCAATTACCCTTCCTCGAGAAAAGGCCCATGTTTAGCAATGGACGTTATACGGGCGGATGATGATGATGATGACTAATTTTATGAAGTACATATTAATTACTTTAACACGCGATTATAAAGGTTTAATTTCCAATGACCTATCGATTAGCATTTGTTGTTGAAGCGCATAATCCATTAAGTTGAGGCCTAGCTCACTGTGAGCCGGATTAATTTGGATAACATTGTACAATTGTATTTCGACTATATTTGGAAATGCGTTTTACCAATCAAAATTGAATTGTGTGACGTAATACGTGTTGGCGGGTGTAGCCAACCACGTGTTTCTGTCATGTAAAGAGGAGAATTATATATAAAATATGTCGCAGGAAGATGAGGATATCAGGGATTTCACGAAATCCCGGTAGATGTCGAATATTCTTGTTTATTAAGTCTTCTTACTAAAAGTATCTAGTGATATGACAAAATAACAATTTATCGTCAGTGACATGTCGTTAAAACTAAATCTAGTAAGGTCGGTTCTGGCATCTATTTATTCGTCTAATAATCATAACAAATAACAATCGGTTAGGTTAGGTTAAAACACCGGCCATACAACGACTTTTTGAACCGACAGAACTGACATTTTACTAGATTTAGTTTTAACGACACGATAAATTGGTGTTTTGTCATATCACTAGATACTTTTAGTAAGAAAACGTAATAAACAAGAATATTCGACATCTACCGGGATTTCTTGATATCCCTAGGGATATCGTGAAATCCCTGATATCCTCATTTCCCTGCGACATATATAAAGAGAGGAAATAAACAACAAATCACTCAGTACACTTTAGTTTATTACAATTATTTATTTTAAAAAGATTACTAGCAGAGTTTTGATGTCTACTAGTATTCTTGTTAACCACTCATGCTAAGCTAAAATGTTACGAGTGGTATCACGTCGGTAGTGCAATAGGTGGGGTTCGAACCGGCGACCTCCAGATCACAATTCCGACGCCCTAGCCATTGGGCTACGGTCGCTTCAATTAGATGGTAGGTTGCTAACATTTACATTTAATTATCTATACTAATATTATAAAGAGGAAAGATTTGTATGTAAGTATGTTTGTAACGAATTGGCTCAAAAAGTAATGGACCGATTTTAAAAATTCTTTCACCATTTGAATGCTACATTATCACTGATTAATAAAGGCTATATTTAATTATGAAGTTCCCACGGGAACTGGGGTTTCGCGGGTGAAACTGCGCGCGGGAAGCTATTTATAGATAAAGAAAAGAACTTTGTTGTCATTAAATCAAATTGGCCGCCATAATATAATAAGATATAACCTAAGCATTTCTCAATCTAGAGATCATATTTTATGTCAGTTCCAAGTTGTATATCCAATTCCCTTTTTAAATAATTTGAAAGCATATTGAACAAGTAAATACAAAACTCGGTACACATTATCTTAGCGTGGTAGATCGTGCTTAACCCGACCGCTACAAAACAAACTAAAAGTACAGACCGCCTGTTGCTGTCGTATTCTTATTTTAGTCGTGTGACGATAGTGTTGGACTCAGTTATCGATAGAATTGGAAAATTTTAAATATACACATAAAAAATATTTTAAATAGACACCTCCGTACCGTAGCGGTATTTGGCTCGCTTTAAATCTCGGAGGTCGTGGCTTCGATTCCCATGCTGGACAGGAAATCTTTGTGTAGATTCTAAGATTTCTTTCCGGGTCTGGTAGACTGAGGGACATCCCTCGGAACGTGCTTCGGAAAGCACGTTAAGCCGTTGGTCCCGATTGTTATAACATCATCTATAACAATTGTATACCAGGAAAAGGGCAGCAGCGTTTCCTTTTATGTTACAACATAACACTGCGGTCACCAACCCGCCTGCCAAGCGTGGTGACTTAAGTACGCATTTTGACAGTTACGATTTTCACTCTATGTCAGTAAAAAAAAAAAGATTAAATAACTATGCCTTAGACAATGGTAACAATGGTTTTAGCTTAAAAACGCTATATTAATATATTATATTGATTTAGCTTAGCACTAACTACAAGCAAGTCTGGCGTACTAGTTTAAACGATTGTAGAAAAATTAATGATTATAATTTCATTCATTTCTTTTTCTTTTTCACTTACGATACTCAGGTGAATAAGCAAAATAGATGAATAGATGGGGTCGTCTGTCCTAAGCAAGGAAACCATACGGCTTCACTGAGATGGATTGAAATAATTACTACTACATACTTACTTATTAACAAATAGACAAAACAGACAATTGCATGATTTCCTCCAGCTGCTATCCGACAATATGTTTACTACAATGTGTGTTCTTATCGTTTAAATAAATCAGTTATTTTAAGCACATACCAAAGCAGTCGATAAAAGACATCACTAAACCACACCCACCTATATGATCCAACACGACACTAGAATATCGTTCAAGATTCTTTCACCTAACACTTTGTCTTTATAATCGATAATTTGAATTCACGTCACTACAAGACGCCTGTTCAGTGCAGATTTTATAATATCGATGCTACATCGATATAGAAATACTAATTTTAGTTTTGTATTAATAGGCGGTGTTGAGATTTCTATCCTTTGTGTTTTAGTTTGTTTCTCTTTTTGTGATTTAGTGATTATGAATTGGATATAAGTTATTTGCTAAATTAAATTATACGATAAGTAAGAATTTTCATCAAATATTAATTTTACCAAACTGTTAGCTATGCTTGACGACTGACGCGACGTAACTAAATTGACATTCTCATACAAAAATGTTTTTTTATGCCCACCAAGGGAATATGTGTTATCCAAATACCTTTTCAGTAGTAGGTATTCACGAACAATCAGTTATTTAAGCACATACCAAAGCAGTCGATAATATGACATCATTAAACCCCCCACCTGGAACAATACTTACCTATAATGTATTAACTTAACTCATGTCTCAATGTCACGGTCTCTTTTGCTATGTTAACAGAAATAATCAAAGTGAAGCATGATACTACCAAATCAACTTATGGTATCATATTCCATATAAAGTCTTTTTTTTTATTTTATTTTTTTTATTTAAAAGACAACTCCCGCACTAGGGAAATAAATCCCTGTGTCGCGGGGGACTTTACAAACATTCATTTCACGGACACACAGAACACCCAGACTCAGAACAACTATTTGTGGTCCACACAAATAATTGTCGCGGGTGGGAATCGAACCCAGAACACCAGGTCTCAGAGGCAACTATCGTAACCACTGAGCCACCGGTGCAGTCTATTCCTGTACATGGGCCTTCTCCCGAAGGTGAGTTTTGCCAGAGTCACCGCGCTTGGCAAGCGGCAGCTTGGTGACCGTAGTATTAAGTTGGTACACACAAGGAAACGCTGGTGCCCGTTCCCTGGGTTATTTTTACAGATGATGTTACAAGTACAACAATCGGGACCAACGCGACGGCTTAACGAATCCACGACCTCCGACACTTAAAGCGATACTTACACCGCTATGCTACGGAGGTTGTTCTTAAAAACGAGACTTAAAACCTATTTAGAAGTCTCTAGAAGTATTCCTTTTTCAGCACCAATTTTATAAGCACTAGTCGTTTTACCACCAAAACTATTTCTGTTTAAACTTTTATTATATATAGCTTCCCGCGCACGGTTTCAGCCGCGTAACTCCCATTCCCGTGGGAACTTCATAATTTAATATAGCCTATTTCATGCGGGGGTAGTGTAGCTATCCAACAGTAAAATATTTTTCAAATCGGTCTCGCAGTAGCCTATTCAATTAAAAAAAAAAACAAATTGTTCCCCTTTATAATATTAGTATAGATTATAGGGATTGTTTTGAAATAGACATAGGTCATAAGCTCACTGTCTTTTATTATCATCAATAATATAATTAATTGAACAACGTGAGTGTTCTCTCTTTAAAAAGTGGCAAAGGCTTTCCATATACAGCTAACCAGTTAGTCTATGTTATGTCTAGTAAATGTTACAGTATTCGCCCATTAGTATATTTATTTATTTTTTCTCATTTTTTAAAGGACAACTCCCGCACTTAGTGATGGTAATCCCTGTGTCGTAGGGGACTTTACAAACATAAATTTTACGGACGTAAAGCACATCCAGATTCAGAACAACTATTTGTGGTTTACACAAATAATTGTCGCAGAAGCAACTACCGTAACCATTGAGGCACCGGTGCAGTGCTCAAAAAATAGGTGCTGAAATAGGAATACTTCTGTTTTTATCGATAGTTCGTCGTAGTACACTCGACAACACTAAGTTGGGACAGTTCGCACCTTTTGTCGGGCTCACTAATTAGTAGTTTGCGTGCAGGCTCTGATTGTACGTACACCACTGCCTACCCTATTGTCAATAGTTTTTGCTGCAGATCTAGTTGCCTCTACATATTTTAAAAGAGTTACTTTGAATAGAAATATTTTATCTATAGAATTTTTATAAAATAATACCAGCAGATGATGATGATGATGATGATTTGCCTCGTTTTAAATCTTGGAGGTCGAGGGTTCGATTTACACGCCGGACAAGAAATCTTTGTGTAAATTCTAAGATTTTTTTGGGTCTGGTTGGCTGAGTTACTACCCTCCGTGCTTCGGAAAGCACGTTAAGTCGTTTGTCCCGATTGTTATAACATCATCTTTAACAATCGTATTCCAGGGAACGGGATGCAGCGTTTCTTTGTGTATAACAACATAATACTGCGGTCACCAACGCGCCTGCTAAGCTTGGTGATTATGGCAGAACCCTCCCTCGGGAGGAGGCCCATGTTCAGCAGTGGACGTTAAACGGGCTGATGTATGATGATGATAACAGCTGCCGATCTACTGGCTAAGGGCGGATGTGGTTTCATTTTTATGTATCTCTGGATTTCATACGAATAACTACATTTTAGGGTTCTATTCCCAAAGTTTATACGGCACCCTATGTAAGGCTCTATTTTTACGTCCGTCTGTTTGTGATTAGGCTGTATGTCGTTAACCGTGATAATACTAGACATTTAATTTTTTTACAAATGTTGTACATATTTCTGTTGCTACTATAACAACAACAAAAAAAAAATTAAGGAGGCCTTCTATACGACAAACGTGATTCTAACGCTGTTTTTGACAGGTAGACCCTTAAAATTGTGTTTGAAAAACTAATTAATTCTAAAGACATGTTTCAATTTTGTTCAAAGTTTTTTTTTGAAATTCGCCCTCTGGGTGTGTTTCGTTGGGTTTTTTCAACCTTCTGGGCACTCTTCCGATGGACATCGATGCGGAGCATTGTTTGACGCCCTCTAATATCCCCCATTTTATCTTATTTTAGTTTTATTCTTAGTTTTTATTATGTTTATTACTTTTAAATATGTAAAGTTAAGTAAAAGTAAAATACTCTTTATTGTACACCAGGAATTATACAAAATAAATTGTGCATAATTATGAAAAAGTACAAGTGGCGGTCTTATCGCTGCTGCGATTTCTTCAAGACTACCTCAGCACTAACTTTTTAGAGAGAAATCAGAGCTGGGTAGTATGGGTACATAACTTTAAAATCTAGGTAATAACACACCTAACTATAAATACTAACTGCATTGTATATAATATGCATTGTATATAATCCTTCTGTAGACTAATCTTAACTAAAACAAAATAACGTTTTCTTTTAAAGGACATGTCAATAACACAAACCTACTTTTATCACTTCTCTTTCACATTACACTATGTGTATATGTACACAATTATAGTCCATTTATGATAGATCCATGCAATGTGATAATTCCAGTGTTGAATATTGATTATATCGCGCATTTATAAATCTATTGTCTAGTTGTAAATCGTGAATGGTGTCAGTATAACACTGATTGTGACAGGCTATTAGCATTTTGCATGCGATTTACTAATTAAAATATTTATGTACATATTTGTACTAGATTCTTCACCCGCGTAACTCCTGTTAGGAAACTTATAATGAACTTCATATAGCCTGTAACCTACCTCGATGAATGGCCTATCTAACACTGCTAGAATTGTTCAAATCGGATCAGTAGTTCCTGAGATTAACGCGTTCAATCAAACAAACTCTTCAGCTTACTATATTGATATAGATTTGACTGCCTTGTTGGTCTAGCTATAGCTATAGCTATAGTGTGTTCGACTGTAACTACCGAGGACCCGGGTTCGATCATGGTTCGGGTCCCTGAGTCGGGTCAAAAATTAGGTATGATACTAGAAATTTTCTATAAAGATAAATCTCGGAGCTCTCGGACTTGCTATTTGGCTTTAACAAAACAGGTCCCCCTAATTTTTTCAAAGCTAAAAGCCATAATCCCTCAATCTCCCCGTCAGCGACTTCCTTGAGCCGAGGTCCAATTCCTACAGGGGACGTCCTCTTGCGCAGGTTGCTTAGTTCGTAGTGTTTAAACCATTTATATAGGCTGGAGCTCTGCTCGCCTTTATGCCCGGTGAAGTAGCAAAAGCCACGGGGCAAACAAAATACGCCCGTCCGAAAAAAAAACTAAAAAAAAATTTTGTAACCGGTTTCAACCGCGTACGTCCCCTTCCCGTAGGAACTTTTAAAATCATATTTTAATCTTATTTAATTAAGCACTCTTCCGGTGGACATCGATGCGGAGCGATTTTTTGACGCCCTCTAATATCCCCTGTATTTATCTTATATTAGTTTTAATCATGTTTACTAGTTTTAAATATGCATTGTATCTAGAATTAAATAAAGTAACATATGTAAAAATAAAATAAAAAAACTTATTATTTTATCCAACATAATATATAGTTAAATATAACTGTATTGAAATTTTATAATTATTGTTTTTGCTCATATTATAGTGCATGCAGGTGTTCTTCTGTAGTAGTAGTGAGACATTTTACTTAAGTCTAAACTTAATTTCACATTATAATACTTTTTTTAATGTAACAGTGAAATTGTTGAAGAGCTAAATAAATAAATAAAATAAAACTGTAAATTAAATATAGCCTATAGAATTCCTCGATAAATGGGCGATAAAATCTTGTGGTAGAATTTATCAAATCGAATTTACGCATATATTTTATAATAACAGTTAACATATTTTTCTATACAAAACAAACAATAATACATTTTCATTATTCTTAGCTTGACATCAACACCGCAAAATGGAGTTCAATTACATTTTTTTATAAAAGTCAACACGATCTTTTCCCAATAAAATTTGAATATATCATGTAGATAACAAAATTCTGTGGGAAGGTCAGCAGAATCAAAGATAGCTTTAATGGGGTTCGGAGGCCATGTTTTTATGAAATTTTATAATATTTTCAATGGAATCAACCAAATTAAAGGAAATGGTAAAAATCCAGTATGAAAAATCGGCTTTGTGCTGATTTCGTGGACAGAGTAGCCAAGTTATGTAACTGATTGATCTTTTTTATTTAATCTTCCCGCGCGCGGTTTCTCTCGCGTAACTCCCGTTCCCGTGGGAACTTACTTATATTACTATACTAATTACTTGCTTATAGAAATATTGTATATTATGAAATTAGCTATCTAGTCAGCTTACTGAGATTATCTGGAAAAAACAGACACATGATTAATAAAATCAGGCGTTACTTTGCGGAAATCCATATTAATCTAATTTTTAAAAGACAAAATATCTAGTGTTATTTCCGCAAAAAAAATGTATCCATGCGCTGTTTGCACCGCCCTCCCGACCGCAAAAATTATGAAAAACATGCAGGAAGGAAAAATAAAACATCCAATGAGCTACGAAATTCCCTTACAATCAGGCACTATTCAGATCTACTTGCTTACAAAATCCAGGACACCTGTCACACTTACTCATAGCCTGCGTGTCAATTTACAAAGTCTTTGTTAGATTACGTGACAGTCCTAATAAACTGCAATATAAAGATCATTTGCTAGTTCAGTGTTTTTCAATCTGTAGGTCACGACCCCCAAGGGGGTCTCGAAGCCAGATTTGGGGGGGTCGCCAGCAAAAAGCTTTTTCAACTTGCATCGCGCTTATTTTCTAAACTCTCGCAGCTTATTACAAAAAAACATTTACGTATTTTTTCTGTATCCTACTAATATTATAAATGCGAAAGATTGTATATGTGGATGTTTCTATGTTTGTTACTCTTTCTCGCAAAAACTAATTAATGGATTTGGCTGAAAGTTTGCACGCGGATAGTTTATAAGCTGGATTGACATATAGGCTACAAAATATCATGCTCCGACCCTCTGAAGCTGAGTGATGCGGGTAAAACCGCAGGGTGCAGCTAGTACGACATAAGGGGTCGCAAAAAATTTTAAACCTGCAAAGGGGTCGCGAAATCAAAAAGATTGACAAACACTGTCCTAGTTAATTGTCATGGGTACACAGTGGACAACATATTATGAAAGTTCATTGTCCTCAATTGACTTCGCAACTTGCAATTTCACTTCTGTTTGTTTTGTATATGATATATTTAAACTTTACAATATTTATTTGCCTAGGGCTATGGCTAGGGCGTCGGCCTTGCGATCTTATGGTCGCCCGTTCGATCGCCACTCAATACACTTCCTCCCGTCCTCCCGACCCTTAGTTTGCAAAGTACCATCCGATGCCCTCGTAGACCCGAAGTCCGAGAGGCCCGCGAACTGTTAAGTAGAGCGACAGTTGCACAAAGCCCCCTAAAATACTAAAAGTCATAATCCTTCAATCTCGAGCCGAGGTCCAAGCCTGAGAGGCGCCCTCTTGCGCAGGTTGCTCAGGCTGTAGTTTTTTAACCATTTATTAAGGCTGGAGATCTGCTCGCCTTTATGCCCGGTGAAGTAGCAAAAGCCTCGTGGCTAACTACGTAAGTCCTTCCGAAAAAAAACCCAATACACTACTTTTCGTCCACTACTCGTGGGTTCAATCCCTAAACCTAACAAAAAAACTTATTGTAAAATATAATATTTCTTTCCGAGTCTGGCTGGTTGAGGGGCTACCCTCCGTGACTTGGAAAGTAAATAAGCAAAGCAAAGAAGTCATACGTGAAGCCATTGGTATATAACACTGCGTATAATCACCAACCCGCTTGCCAAGCGTGGTTACTATGGCAAATACGCTCCATTAGGAGAAGGCCCATGTTCAGCAGTGGATGTTATACAGGCTGATGTTGAAATCTCATACAAATAATTCAACTCCAATGCTACCGAAACAAACTGTAAAATGAGCTTTATTAATAACCCACTGACATCGTATTTCCACACATTATGAGTAATCTAAACACAAATCGATTTTTCATTGGCTGACCGCAGTTAGTGTACAAATATTTACCAAGCTCTGTAATTTGGGTTAATCGTTGGTCAGTGGACCTACGTATGTAATAATATCGTTTTCATAATGTTAGTTTGTCTATTTTGAACCACAACCATGGGTGTGATTTTTTTTTAACTAGCACAGTTTTGCAGTCTACTGTTATTCTTGTTAATCTCTCGTGCTACATTAAATTGCTTGTGTTACGAGTGGGTTCACGTCGGTAGTACAATGGATGGGGATCGAACCGGCGACCACAAAATCACAAGTCCGACGATTGTAGTCATTGGGCTGCGGCCTCTTAAATTGTTCAGATAAGGATTTGTGAAGACCGGGGATTCTCAAAGCGGGCCATGGAACCATTTTATAAACTAATCTAGCGATCCACCCCGGCTTCGCATGGGTGCAATGCTGATGTATTATACATATAAACCTTCCCCTTGAATCACTCACTGTATTAAAAAAAACCGCATCAAAATCAGTTGCTTGGTTTTAAATATTTAAGCATACATATGTACATACAGACAGCAGGGATCGAATTCGTTTTATACTATGTATTGATATCTCTTTGATGGAACTGTATTTCATTTATCGCATGGATACTTTATTTAGTTAGTAAGGTCTGTTCGTCAGCATATCACTACATAGTATAAAACTAAGTCGCTTTCTCTGTCCCTATATATCGTTAGATATATCGTTCAGATTTAAGCATACATAGGTATGCTTAAATCTTTAAAACTACGCAACGGATTTTGATGCGGTTTTTTTAATTGATAGAGTGATTCTTCCAAACCTCATGGTTGAAATTTAACCTAAGCTATTTGTTTTTAGGGTAGCGTAATAGAGGAGGATATTGCTTTCAATATAATGATCGATCTTCATCAAGGCAAAATATGATATCCTTGTAGATAAAGAAGGGGTTTTCAGGCAAATAAAGGTGGATGTTAGTTTGTGGAATTTAAAGACTTAAGTTAAATATACCGTTTAAAAAAAACATTTTTGGGAGGTAATTTTAGTAGAATAGTCGGTTTGGGGTAGCAAATTTGAGCGCAAATCAAAATGAAATCAATCGAAACTATATTAACAGAATATTTACCTCTTTATAGGCTAGTTTACGTCTACTGCTGAACATGGGCCACCTCCCGAGGGTTTCACCAGTCACGTATGCAGGTTGTAGATCGCAGTATTATGTTATAAAATATTAGAAAACACGGTTGCCTGTTCCTTGATATACGCTTGTTAAACGACTACGGCACCAATGGCTCAACATGCTTTCCGACCCTGATGGTCACTCAACCCACCAGACCCGGAAATAAATCTTACAACTTACACAAAGATAAATTAGTGTACCTAAATTCTAAGATTTCTTACCGGGTCTGGTTGGTTGAGGGACTACCCTCCGTGCCTCGGAAAGTACGTTAAGCCGTTGGTCCCGATTATTATTACATCATCTATAATAATCGTATATCAAGGAACGGGCAGCAGCGTTTCCTTGTGTGGCACAACATAATACTGCGGTCACCAACCCGTCTGCCAAGCATGGTGACTATGGCAAATACTATCCTTTGGCAGGAGGCCCATGATCAGCAGTGGACGTTATACGGGCTGATAATCATTATGATGATGATCGTGGCACAAAGATATCTTATCCGGCGTGGGGATAGAACCCACGACTTCTGAGACTTAAACCGCTACGCCACAGAGATTGTCACAGTGAACCACCAAAACTAGTAAATAATTAAGTTTTTTTTTCTTCCGCGGGAAATGCAATGATGTCACGCATACCCTCTGCCGCTGCGGCGATCCCGCGACGTCGAAGGGGTATGTGGGACTCGTCCTCTCCGTAGCGGTGGTATGTTAGTCATATCACCGGAGAGGACTCTTCCCACTAAAACCCACTGGGTACTCCTCCGTCATCCGTCGGTGAGGGAAATAATAAGGCCTAAACAACCGGAGCTTAAAATACTCCACTTAACGCGTTCCAATAGTTTCCCTAACAATAAATTTTAATATGGCCTACAAACAAAGATGTTGTACTATAAAGAAAAGCCCGCATTATTTTTAATGAGTGCTGTTAGTTTCTAGCATTTCTTTCTTGAGAGTGAACTACGCTTTTTTACGATTATATCGATATTCATTTCAATTCACTAGTATTTTTCACCTTTCAGTTACACACACAAATAATTAACATTTACTGTAGGTACTTTTGATGATTTTTCGAGGTAACAACCCATCGATCAAATGTACCATCGAAGAAAAGACCCGTCGAGGAAGAGATCCTTCGAGGTATTGACCTTTCGAGGTAACGAACCATTGGTGAAGTGTACCGTCGTGTTAAGAATTTAAGAAGCTCAGTTTTCATCACCTCCTATATTCGCTAGTTTCAAGAATATATTAAGACTATCTTCCCGCGCGGGGTTGCACCTGCTTAACTCCCGTTCCCGTGGGAAAAATATCCTTGATAAATAAGCTATCTAACATTGAAAGAATTTCGAATCGGACGAGTAGTTCCTGAGATTAGCATGTTCTAGTAAATAAACTAACTGTTTAGTTTTCATATTGGATTTTACAAGGTAGGAATGATAGTAAACCAGGGCGCGATAAAGTGTGGATTCACTTCAAGCTTGTTTATGTCCACTGTTGAACATGGACCTTGACCTTAACCACTGCTGAGCTTGGCAGGTGGATTGGTGATCGCAGTAAGATGGTAGGTAATCTTGAGTTGATAGAAGCTGCTTGCCCATCTGCTGTATATCCCGTAGTCGTCTCTTAAGACACCCATGGTATGATACGTGGTGGTTTATTCTAAGTGAGCATGTAGGATAGATTACTAAGTTGTATTTCAATCAAAAACTAGATTCTACTAGCTGCGCCCCGCGGTTTTACCCGCGTTACTCTGCTCCAGAGGGTCGGAGCGTGATGTTTTGTAGCCTATATGTTAATCGAGCTGATTGACTATGCCCGAGCAAAAGGTTTCAGCCAAATCCATCCAGTTGTTTTTGCGTGAAAGAGTAACAAACATCCATCCATCCATACTTACAAAAACTTTCGCGTTTATAATATTAGTAGGACGTTTATCAGTGCACATATTATGTAGGTATATGTTTATTCCGAGTCTCTTGAGTGACTAGACCTTTTTTTTGACGGAATTATTTATTTAGCCATGAGGATTTTGATATTCTGGCGGGCATAAAAGCGAGCAGAGCTCCAGCCTTACTGTCTACACCTATTATTAAAACCCAACGCTAGACAAGAATCTTTGTGTCAAAACAAAGATAAATTCCCGGGTCCGGTTGATGCACTACCCTCCGTGCCTCGGAAAAATAAATGAAAATAATGATACTGCGTTCACAAACCAGCTTGCAATTATTTTGTAAGTAAATTTGGATACGTTTTATTTTGCATTTCAACCTACTGAGTGATATAAGTACATTATGTAAATATTTATAATGAATGTAGGTATATTTATTGTTGTATTATGGTAAGATATTGACTGAAGTAAAACAAACGATGCGTTGGGCGGCAACATAAAACGATGTGTCACAATGATGCGTAGTTCTGTTATATGGTGCTGAAGTGAGGTAGGTATTGTTGAGAAATATATTCGTGTTTTTAATAGTCTGACGCGAGATATGCACTGAAACTACATTATGTTTAAGTACGTCTTATAATCGTGTGATATAAGTGCGGTATGAAGGAAACTTTATGATAATTATTATTGTATGTTATGTGTTTGAGTTTATTGTTACGTTTAAAATATATTCAATTTGAATTTTTCTTCGTATATTTGAAGAAAATAAACGAAGAAAAATTTGCTTTTATGAAGCACATACGCTCATAAGATAACGTAATAATACGTGTAAAAAGTATGGACGAAATGAGAACAGCTTAACCCAAAAATGCTTAACTACTTCAGCATTATAAGATTGCTAAACGTTAAAGTCAATAGGTATATAACGTTCAAAAGTACGTGACAGAACACTGATATTCCAAAAATATTTGACTTACAGCATCTCACTTTTATAGCCTGATTTTATGACCTGCTTCTAGAAATGAGCTATCAAATGCAAACATATTTTAGTTAATCGGACGTGTTATGTTAAAGGTTAGATTGATTTAAAAAACGAATTCTTAGGCTCTGTATGTTTTAATCTTAATAGGTTTATAGGACATACAAAATGCAATCGTTCCTGACTGATATATATCAAAAAATCACAAACCATTGTCTGAATCGCGTAATTTAGATAATTATTATAACGTTTGCATCCAGAAAGGCAAAAAATACCTAAGGGATTCGAAACGGTAGTTCAATTATATATTCAATTCAACACTGAATCGCGGGTAATCTAGAAAAGTCTAAATCGATTTAATACTACTTACATATTATTAGATGTAGAATCATTATGCTAAATATATACCCATAATGCTTTTGAATCCAAGATGATTTCTAAACACGCTTCCATCCTGTCTTATTAACCGCGATGACATATTTATGATAATATAAAACTTATGGCGTCTCATAGTGTTCGTGTATTTTAGTTAAAAGGGTTATTTTAGCGTGTCAATTAAATAACTTTCGCTTTATTTTGAGCTAGCATAAGTTGTTTAAGTGCTCTTTTCAAGTGTACCAGAAGTTTATGAATATGGTTTGGCTTTAGTGGTTTATTACGGAGTTAATGCTCCCTAAAAGCAGTATATAGTGCTTTTGAACGAATTAAACAGGATTTTGAACGTAAATTTTAACATATGCGTAATAAATTTAATATTATAAATATCTAAAAGATTTTAACGTATAGACTTGAAATTATTATTCAACTTTAAAAAAGGAAAGATGCTCTGGATATTTCTTTGTATGATAAACTCAATATGTTCGACCGAAGTGCACGGTAAGACAAAAAATGTGTAGGTCATTTAAAAAAATCTCCCGGGAAAGTTTTGGTATCAGTCCGAAGTCAGGAAGTTAGTGATTCACCCGTGTCTCGGAGAACACGTGAAGCTGTCGGTATTTGTAGCTTTTACTCTTACCTACCATTGGGAAGCTTCAGGCTTTAAGAGTGAGGGGTTTACCCGTATTTGCACATAGACTCCTTGCACTTTAATAAGTCCTGTGAAAATGGTTAATCTCCTTAGACGTTGGCCGCCGCGGTCAAAATCGGTCGACAGGAGTTTCCTTTCTTGCGGACCAATTATTCAGTTTATTTCGAGAAAAAATCTTTAATTAAAGGAAATACTATGCTAACTTATGCTAACTGTTTCAATTAATAGGAATTTCGTGGCCTATTTTTTGAGTTTAATCGTAATAAAGAAAAAAAATACAAATCTCGTTTTATTGTTAGTAAAAACTCAGACATTCATCATTGCTGTCTTTGCTCAAATTAACTTAATTAAATTGTGAAACATAAAATATTTATAGCACTCCGATATTTATTTTATTTATCATCAGTTCGTATAAATGCTAATTTCTTTGAAAGCTTTCTACTTTATAGACATATAATAGTCACTTAATAGTCCATACATTTTATTGAAACTTAAATTTTATTCAAACAAATATATTCTCAATGTTTTAAAACGAATAATCATTAAATTTAATTACGATATAGACATTAACTTTACGCGACCGTAAAGGTTAATTGTTAATTTACATTAATGCTTTGCATACCTACTGTTGAAACCTTTATTATTATTTTCAACTATAGGGAACCAAATTTTATTTTTTTTTCCTGCGGAAGTTATATATTTTTTTCTGACCGACATACTTATTTGTATCTATATGTATATATATGTAGTTGGCCACGAGGTTGTTGCTACTTCACCGGGCAAAGGCCTGCGGAAGGCGGAGGTACATGAATTTTGGCTCAGGGCGGTCGCTAATTAGGGATTGAGGAATGATGACTTTAAGTTATTTAGCGGAGTGTTTTTGCAACTCTCTCTACTGTACAGTTCGCGGGCCTCTCTGGTCTACGAGGGAATCGGTAGGCTTTGCTAACTAAGGGTCGGGTGGGCGAGGGGGAACGACTGGATCTCTGCCCGGTTTTATACCTGGTGAAGTAGAAAAATCCGTATTATCTACAATTAAAAAGCGGCGTCGGACTTATGATTTTGTGGTCGCCGGTTCGATCCGCACCTATTGCACTACCGACGCAAACCCACTCGTAACACAAGAATTTTAGCTTAGAACGAGGGGTTAACAAGATACTTGTAGGTACACTGCTACTTTTTATTTTAATATGTAGTTAGCTACGAGGCTTTTGCTACTTCACTGGGCATAAAGGCGAGCAGAGCTCCAGCCTCCAGCCAGCAAGAGGGCGTCCCCTGTGGGACTAAGACCTCGGCTCGGGGCGGTCGCTGGCGATAAGATTGAGGAATTTTGAGTTATAGCGTAGTTTTCGGGCTCTCGGACTTCGGACTTATGAGCGCATCGGAGCAAAAAAAACGCTCGAAAGAAAAAGACTATTGCGATACGGGCGATACCACTGGAGTAACTTGTTAAATAGGATTTAGAGTTCTTCTAATATTTATATGAAAGGTTCAACGATATACGGAACCTTACAAGCCGACTGGACGGATGTACATGGACGTAATTTTTGTCGTTAAATCGAAGCTACGGGCCGCGGTCGTGTGGTCAGTCTTTAACGGAAATTTTACGAGTCTAATAGGGTTGTCTACTAAAAAACCTACATTCTCTACTAAAAACTTCAATTTAAAAAAATCTATTTTAATATACAAAAGGGTTTGTTTGTTAGATTTAACCCGAAAAAATAATCTCAGGAACGAGAGGTTCAATTAAAAAAAATACAGTGTTATTTATACATATATTATTTAATTATTGTTGGATTCAATGTTTGTTGTTACCACGATATAGAATATTTTCTTTATATCGAAAAAATATGAGATACATTGTTTAATGTATCTCACATTTTTTCGATAGTTTTTTTAGGCTAGTTTATACTAATAACGTTATAAAGATTAAAGATTTGATTGTTTGTTGTTACTGGACCGATTTCAAAAAATCTTTCTCTATAAAATAAATAAAACTATTTTTTATTTACGTAAACCAATTACAGGCAGGTAAATAGTCAAACATTTATTGTTTTTTTTTTATCATAAGTCTTAAATTACATTTGTTATTTATTTATATACCTACGAAGAGCCCGCGTAATTGCCCAATTGAGTATGTTTCGCCGGACCGTCTCACGTGGGCCGTGTTGAAACCGGAGGTAGAGTAACCCACTGAGTTTGTTTCGCCGGATCTTCTCTGTTAGCGCGTCCGTCGTTATATGCTCATGGTCCACCCAAATAATGACAATTGTTCTGTCTTACACATACATTAATTATAATAATTAATTTCTTTATAAATAATTATAATAGGTGTAGAAAAAAAAAATCTTCAAAATAATGTTTGACGATTTACAAGTGCCTGTAATTGGTTTACGTAAACAAAAATGTTTATTTTATTTTATTTACTTATAAAGCAAAATAATGAGGAAGCTACGTTGTCCAGGAGTAACAAAGGCTATGTTTAATTATGAAGTTCCCACGAGAACAAAAGCTACGCAAAACCGCGCGTGTGAAGCTAGTTTTATATAATTGTTAAACATGAAACTGCAACATTATAATTGATGGACGTGAAAAGTAATTTTAGTCGTTAAATCGAAGCTTTCGTGTGAACCCTAATCGACTCATAAAATCCTTAACATTTTATGAGTCGATTAGGGTTGTCAACTTGTACCTGATTGCTTATGCATGCCCGGCCCCCGTCAACGGCGGATCGAAGGAGTGTCCGGGGGGTTTTAGTGGTGTAGGGTCCTCTCCTCGTGGTATGAGTTTAGCATACCACGCTATGGAGAGGGCGAGTTCCACATATCCCATCGCCAGCGCGCGAATACGCTGCAGCGGCGGTGGGAATGCGTAAATGCATTTTCCCCGGACAAAAATAAAGAAATTGTTGTCAACTTATTAGCTGTACCTACAATCCCATCATGCTATCCCTATCCTTAGGTACACTGTAGTGAGCGTAAAACTCATGTGCAATGATGGGCCGCGGAGAACAGTTCAGCGAGAAAAGAAAAGAGGATTAGGAAACATTAAACACTCATTATAAATATATCTATAGTCTTTCTCGATAAATGGTCTATCTAACACTAAAATATTTATTTCAATCGGACCAGTAGATCCTGAGATTAGCGCGTTCAAACAAATAAACTCTTCAGCTTTATAAATTAGTATCTCTCTTCTTAGTCGTACACTCTTCACAGAGTGGTCAGAGTGGTCGCAGCTTGCGACACAGCAGCTCTTGCGACCCGTCGCCATGTGTCTCTGTTTCTGGTGGAGCGGGAACAATCGTTGATCGTATTCACTGTGACGGACTTAATGAGGTCTGTTCATCGTGCTGGGGAGCGGCCACGAGATCTTTTGCCCTCAACTTTCCCTTGTACCACCAAACGTTCCATGTAGTGCTCGTTGCGAGTGATGTGCCCAAAGAATTTGAGGAATTAGTATAGATAGAGATAATTTAATATAGCTGTCCTGTGCGGTCGCACTCGCGTAGATCCCGTTCCCGTGGAAATATCTAAAATAAAGCCTATGACACGCTAGTAATATTTGGCTTTCTATTGGTAAAATTAATTCTAAATTAGTTCAGTAGATACAGAGATTATCCCTTATAACCTCACAAACCTTACATACATCTTCATAATATAGGATAGATAAAGGAAATATGGTATGTATGTTCATGTATTTATGTCTGTACGTACAAAAGTATATCGTATGTAAAAGGAAAATGAACTCTCGCCACGTGTTCCGTAATAACTTTTCTTACAAAATTTAGCAAAAACAAGAAATATGAGCACCTTATTATTCAACGTTGTATCTGAACAAAGTTTCTCACATGAAACTGAGTAAAACATACACGGAAATTGTGTTCGTATAAATATATTTGACTTTTACTTATAATTTGAAAGAGGAGAGATTTGTAAGATTTGATTTTTTGATTTGATCTTTCTTTAAATAAGGCCCCAAACAAGAAATACATCCAAGCACTAGGCTGCTGAGTGAAAGGTGCTCTTCGTGGATAACATTTATGAAATAAAGTATTGATAGGTGCGGTTCGTGGATAAGTGCAGACGTGCTATTCGATCAGGAGCTATTATGGGTGCTTTTAGTGGACTATTTGGTTTGTTTTAATAAAAAACTGTAATATAAACCAAGTAAAGTGATTTAAACATTTTTTGCATCGTTAGTAGTGCTATGCCCGATGAAGTAGCAAAAGCCTCGAGACAACAATCATATGATTTTATAATACTTTACGAAAAAGTTTACTAAATTCTCTAATTTTAGATTTATAAATTTAGACCCCCGGCAGGAATCTAACCTGCCGCAGGTAGCCTTAACGCCTTAACAATTATCAGTAGGTTCTTTTATTTACATAAATTAATACAACTAAGTTCAGCAAATTTAAATAAAAAACTAAATTTGAGTCACTTTTTTATCATCGTAGTCTTCGGTTAAGCGGGAGCGGAGCGGGAGATCTACAGACCTACGGGCTATCGGAATTAACCGTATTTATGTCACTTAGTAGGTTAATATGTAATTAAAATCAATATTCTAGTAGTGACAACCCTATGCCATATCGGTTGCCCTTTCGGGCTTACACTCCATTGCATTTTTAAGTTTAATTACTCGTAAAGTGATATATAAATATAATATGTTCGGCGTAAGTTTTAATGTTGTGTGATATTACAATATCCGTTTAGTGGTTAGGAAACCTAATAAGTTAAACGGTAGTTGGAAACTTGATATTTGTAAGAAGATTAAAACATGTGTTTTATCATTTTGCTAACTGATATTGTTTTTGGAGTTCCGTACCCATAGACTTAGTGTGAAAAATTGAAGAAAAAGAAGAATTGCATATGTCGAATAGATTTAAAAAAAATATATATTACTAGCGACCCGCCCCGGCTCCGCACGGGTACAATGCTGATGTATTATACATATAAACCTTCCTCTTGAATCCCTCTATCTATTAAAACCGCATCAAAATCCGTTGCGTAGTTTTAAAGATTTAAGCATACATAGGGATATAGAGACAGAGAAAGCGACTTTGTTTTATACTATGTAGTGAAAAATGCTACTACACTATTCACGATTTAATGTATGACAAACTTTAAATTATAATCTTATACTTATATATAAAGTTGAAAAGTTTGTATGTTTGCTTGAAAGCTCCAATCTCAGGAACTACTGAACCGATTTGAAAAATTATTTCAGTGTTAGATAGCCCATTTATCGAGGAAGGCAATGAGCTATATTTTGAAATTCCCACGGGAGCTACGCGGGTGAAGCCGGGCGCGGGAAGCTAGTAATTATTATATTTCACTTTCAATTGATTTAAAGTCTTCTCCTACTTTTACTTTGCTGTGCCCGACAGGGCTTACAATCAACTTAAACGGCTGTAGCCCAATGGCTAGATCTTGAGGTCGCCGGCTCGAACCCCACCCATTGCACTACCGACGCGCGACGTGAACCCACTCGTAACACAAGCATTTTCGCTTAGCATGAGGGGTTATCAAGAATACTAGTAGACTGCAAAACTCAGCTAATAATATTAAAAAAAAAATTGTAATATACCGACTAAAAACACTGTGCAATGCATTAATATTTTTAAACGAGCGTATTACTACTAAATATATAATAGGGTATTTATGTCAAATTCTCCCAGTGCATCCTATTCAAATGGGATGATAATAATATTGATCCTTAATTACGAAACCAATATCACTTTATGCGAAACTAGTGCTGGGAACTCTTGTCACAGCTCAGTGAGGTCAGTTGTTTAGTATATTATGTATTCTATATATCTAGTAGTTCGTTCTATCTGTGTTGAACAAGAACAGTTGTCATTTATTTGGGTGGACCATGAGACCGTTACGACAGTCTCGCTTTTATGCTACCACTAGATCCAATACACCCGAATTGAGAAGACCCAGCAAAACATTCACTCTATATTCCAGATATTATTCTCATCCGATAAGGTAGTTGTTACTTCATTTCTTCACCAACTGAGTCAGTTTAATGTGAAGTATTGTTTTAAGCACCACAACAAACCTTAAGGAATCTTCGACATTTTGATGCAGCAGAAACGCAGAAAAGGATGCGGCGATAACTCAATGGCTAGGGTGTCGGATTTGCGATCATGTGGTCGCCGATTCTATCTCATTCATTGCCCTACCGACGTGAACCCAATCATTTAAGCTAAGCACGAGGGGTTAGCAAGAATACTAGGTAGTGTGCAAAAACTATGTGAGTAATCTTTTATAAATACTGAGAATTATTAATCTATATGTATAAGTCCATAATGTATTAAAATGCTTTGCTATATCTAATTATTTTTAAGGACAAGTACATAACTTAATATATATACACGCTATAACTACTTGAATTTTTAAACTAGCAATATCCTCGCAAAAGATCAAATAAGATCCACCCTTAACCGACGTGCTTGTATAAAGAATGTTATGAGAGTGAATGAAGCGAAAGATGAGTGATGTGTAGGGATCGTAGCACGTGGAGGTCCATTGTCTCCGCCTACCTCGATGGGAAACAGGCGTGAGGTTATGTATGTATGTATATCCTCAGAGCCCAAATTGTCGTACCAATATTGCTGTTCTGTGACGGGAATTGATTTCATGACGTCACTCCATATCAGGGTTAATATCGCGCGCAAACAGATCGTAATGCCGAGCGAATGAGCCATATATTTTATGTTCTGTACCGACTTACGTAGAATATCGGAGGAGGATTTACTTCAGTCGTGTTACGAACTCGTGTGGTACAGGCTTTATAGTATTTTCTGGGGCAGGTACAAAATATAAAATGATTTTATTTATGGTACGTACGATGCGTTTGTTTAGGAAGTATATTATTTGCAGTATCTATAGATATCTACTGCATTTTGTCGATCCGATGCCTTCGTAGACTCGAAGTCCGAGAGCCCCGCGAACTGTAAAGTAGAGCGACAGTTGCACAAAACCCACTAAAATATTAAAAGTCATAATCCCTCAATCACATCGCAAACGACCGCCCGGAGCCGAGGTCCAAGCCCAACAGGGGCCGCCCTCTGGCTCAGGTTGCTTAGTTTGTAGCTTTTAAACTATTTATTAAGGCTGGAGCTCTGCTCGCCTTTCTGCCCGGTAAAGTAGCAAAAGCCTCGTGGCTAACTGAGTATGTCCGTCCGAAAAAAAACGCGTTTTGTCGAGGGAACGTAGAGCATAGCGTTAGAATGAGCTTCTCAAAGCAACTAACTCTTCAGATTTATATTAGTAGAAATCATAGATAAACCAACAATAATACAGACAGTATTGTTATATCATTTTCTTTAAAGCTACTATCAATTAAGTATTTCTTTACTAATATTATAAAGAGGAAAGACTTGATTGTTTGTTTGTTTGTATTGAATAAACTCCGAAACTAATGGACCAATTTAAAAAATTCTTTATCCCTGGATGACATAGGCTATATTTAATTATGAAGTTCCCACGGGAACGGGTGAAACCGCTAGGGAAGCTAGTCCCTTATAAAATTCAGACATCTACAAAAAATAAAGGCACGTACGTTCGAATGTTTCTGACATATAATGGCATATCCGACCTTATGCCTATGAACTCTAGAAATATTGATAACCATTTTATTAGAACCGAAATGAATAAACTTAAACTAAAATCAACTTTTTTATCATAAGCATAAGATATAAATTTCTTTGTAATCGTTTTTTTTATCAACTATAAACTAAAATCAACTCTTTTTTTATGCGCATAAGATAGAAATTTCGTTATAATCTTTTTTTTATCAACTTTATCAAAATTATATTTATACGAAATCCGTAACCGAATTCGCAAATAATTATGAGTTTTAATTGGATAAAGATATCGTAGGATCAACTTTTAAGGTTCGCGATACACTCAGTGAAGTCAACAAAACTTGCCTCGTTATACGTTTATTTGAAAAGTTTCTTTATGATTATATTATCGGTGTTAATATCATCATTATCTATATATATAAAGTAACATGTCCTGACTGACTGACTGATTCAACAACATCATCAGCCTGTACAACGTCCACTGCTGGACATGGGCCTGCTCCCCGAGGGAGGATTTTTGCCATAGTCACCACGCTTGGCAGGCGGATTGGTGACCGCAGTATTATATTGCAATACACAGGAAAACGCTGCTGCCCGTCCCCTGGTGTACGCTTGTTATAGATGATGTCTTAACGATCGGGACCAACGAACGAAATCTTAAAATATACACGAAAAAAAAATTGTCCGGTGTGGGGATCGAACCCACGACCTCTGAGACTTAAAGCGAGCCAAATACCGCTACGCTCAATTCAACAACGCCGAGGCAACACTACTGAAGTTAGCCACGTGATATTTGGACCGTGGCTATCTTTTGTCGTGATCGACTAAGAAAGGATTTTGTAAAATTCAACTCCTAAACAAGTTAAAAAGGAAAGCATTAAATTATAAAGCTCCTACTGAAATGGGATATATGCGGCTGAAACAGAGGCGAGAAGCTTGTAAATATATAATAGGTACATTCAGTTCTAGATTCTAGATTGTTGATGAACTAAGGGCAGATAAAAATCTTAGTATGGATAAGACAACGTTTACGGCCCGGATCAGGAAACATATCTTAAGTAATTCAAATTAAAAATATCGCGCAACACACAACTTCAGTTACGATTTACCGAAACGCGTTTTCGGTGTTGCCCGAATAAAATATTTTCATCGTGTCAGCTGATTACACATACCACATAAGTATATTTCTAGTTCAAAATGCATAAAAAAGTTACGATAATATGTACTTTAAAATAGGATTTCCAAAATGCATAGAATATATGTGTATTCAGATGACACGTTGAAAATACTTATTTCAGGTAACACCAAAAATAGTGCAACTAGCTGCGCCCCGCGGTTTTACCCGCGTTACTCTGATCCATTGGGTCGGAGCGTAATTTTATGTATTCTATATGTTAATCGAGCTTAAAAACTATCTCCGTGCAAAGTTCCAGCCAAATCCATAAAGTAGTTTTTGAGTTTATTCATTACAAACATACACGCACAAAAATACAAATCTTTTCTCTTAATAATATTATCTATGGTTAGTAGGATTATAATAGGATTACTAAATATTCAAAATAATAGAATATACAATATATTAGAATAACTAAATCTTCAAATTATTTTCATAACGATAATATAGTGAAGTAAACAAGAGCCAGCACAAAATGGATATAGCATAAATTCGTAACATAATGTATATCCTCATTATTTACTACCACTATAAGTTACAGTTAAACAAAACCCAACCTTATCACTAGACACCAAAGTTAATATTCGCACAACAATTTATGAGTAACAGATTATCATCTCATACAAATTTGGCACACAAATTTTATCTGTATTGTTAAATAAATAAAGTTTATATTCCTTTGTATGACAATTCACCTGTTGTAGTGCTTCATCATTAATTTATTTCTACGCAATTGTCCTTGTCTTCGAGGCATCGTCTCAAATTAAGTAACCCTTCAGTAATAGAGGTAATATTTATAATATATTTTATATATACGGATAATACATTAGTCGAAGGGTTGGTAGGGTGGCCATCTTTTAGGGCTTTCCCGGATTGGTCCTAATTTAAAGAAGCCAAGTTTTGGCAGGTTCTAGAAGTTCACATAATTCTTTAATCAAATGCCCTTACTAACATTATACGCTAAAGTGTGTGAGTATGGGTGGATGTTTGTTATTCTTTCACGCAAAAACTACTGAATGGATTTGGCTGATACGCACGCAGATAGTTTATAAGGTGATGATTAATGTATAGGTTACAAAATATCACGCTCCGACCCAATGGAGCAGAGTAACTACGGCCATAGCTAGTTTTTTTATAAACGGCCAAAAGAATATCTTTGTCAACCAAACTTGACTCTTATATCGTTTAAATCGTTTAAAATAAGTACATTTAGATTGTAGGTAAAAAATTTAACGCCCTGAATAATGAAAAGTAATTAAAAATCATCAATATCTACGTGTTTAAATAACCACGACCACATTTGGATATAAATATATGATCCAAAAAGGCGGATTCTTTATGGAGTATTTTTTTGTTGCTAAAAGTATTAAATTGCCTCGTGGCAGCGGGAACCATTTTTTTAAAGACACTTCTTTGGTGACAAGCAAAGACGTTTTAAAAAAAAAAATCAAAATTTTCAATTATAGTAAAATAAAGAACCGTTTAAGAGCTTGAACCTATTGGATTAATAATTTTCGTATCTCACTTAGTCCTTACAAACCCTTACTGATATTAAAAATACGAAAGTCACTCTGTCAGTCTGTCGGCCTTTCACGCCAAAACTAGTAAACCGATTTGAATGAAAATTGGTACACAGATAGTGTAGAACTTGAGAATGGATATAAGCTACTTTTTATAGCGAACAAGGGTTGTAGGGTGGGGGGATGAAGGGAGTAGTGGAAGTATGGAAGTATTTTCATTTTTTAAACTAGTAGCTTGAAATTTATTTTTAGACTGTGTAGATGGGATATAAATATCCTGACTAATATTTTAAATGCGAATTAGCCTTAATAAATAAACCTGCTACTCTAAGTCACTTTTAAAGCAGTTTTATATAAGAACTTTATACATTGTTACTAGTAAAACAAGTAAAATTAATGAAACCTTTTTTGTAACATACAAAATATCATCAATGTTATGTATAGGTAATCATCATAATACATTAATATTTATTACACATCTGTATACAAAACAAACCCTCCTTTTCCCACTCAATAAACTTAAAAACGAACTCAATATAACGAGTATAAGTAACCATACAAAGATAAACAACAACCGATTTCAATGCGTTTGCAATAAAAAAAAACATTTACATATTGCCTTGGTCAAGCATTGAATCCGGGGCCGTGCATTGAAATAATAAGTTGACTGTCAGTTTAATTGACAAGCTTGGTCTGAGTGACGTAGAGTCAAGACTTGATGACGTTAGGACCGGCTTTTGTATGATACGATGTTAAGGAGCGTGTACATTGTATACATGTGTAATGTAATGTAATTATTATGGGGTCCCAGCGCTCACAAACTTTTTAAAGATCTTTTATAACGCTTGGTTGACTGTCCAGAGGGCTGTCTTGTATTTAGCACAACTAATTAGCATTGCCATTCAACGTGGCAATGCTGCCAGCCTTCTGGGCACTCTTCCGGTGGACATCGATGCGGAGCGATTTTTTGATGCCCTCTAATATCCCTCCTTTTTATCTTATTTTAGTTTTGATTATGTTTACTATGCTAATATTGTGAAGAGGAAATTTATCTAGAGCTCAGAAGCATAAGCCATTATACGTTGGCAACATTTGTCGTAAGTGCCTTTATCATAAACCGGCAATTACAATCAAATACTTCTGAAGATATATCCGTCCTTATACTTCTGAGGTCTAGATTTGTTACTTAATCACAAATATGGATAAAATTGTGTTCTTTTCGTCTCGAAAAGTTGTACGGTCCTCATGATCTAACGATTTACAGATTACAATCTAAGAAATTCTATAGTAATTTATAAATACACATTTTTTTAAAACAGCCCATTTTTTTCCACTGCTGAACATAGGTCTCCACATTACAAAACTTGGCAAGCCAGGGTTGTTGAGGGATATTGCCACCACGCTTGACTGGCGGGTTGTTAAGTAACCTTCAGTTGATAGACGCTGCTGCTCTTATCAGATGTATGTCCCTTAGTCGCCTTTTACGACACCCATGGGAAGACAGGATGGTCTATTCCAAGCAGGATACCAAAAGGCTGTTTTGGAATTCATAATTCATTCATCATCAGCCCGTATAACGTCCACTGCTGAACATGGGCCAGCCCGCATGACATGGGCATGGCTGCTGCCCGTTCCTTGATTATTATAATTAATGTTATTAAAATCGGGACCAACGGCTTAGCGTGGTTTCCGAGGCACTGAGGGTAATCCCTCAACTAACCAGATCCAGAAAGAAATCTTAGAGGTTACACAAAGATTTCCTGTCCGGCGTGGGGGTCGAACCCACGACCTCCGAGATTTAACGCGAGCCAAACACCGCTACGCTACGGTTAGCTTACGGTCACGGTTTTGGAATACCCAGAATAAATCCAAAGGAACAAACATTAAATTATAAGATGACTCTAGTCTACACGACTCTTTATATTTTCATTATAATATAAGCCAGTCGATATTAAGTGCAAAGATTTATATTTTACTTTACAATTTGCTGATACTTTGTAGGCTTGCATCCTTTAAATAACGTTTCTTTTAAATAACTTTTGAATATAGCTACGTAGTTTTTAAAATCATAATTGAAGACATAGGTGGATGATAATATTATGAAAATTAATTAAAGTACCGTGTGGTTTTCGGCTTAGAATAGACCACCCCATGTCCTCCCATGGGTGTCGTAAAAGGCGACTAAGGGACATATGGCTGATGGATGGGCAGCAGCATCTATTAGCTCAAGGTTTACATCTTACTGCGATCACCATTCCGTCTGGCAAGCGTGGTGTTTATGGCAATATCCCTTAACGATCCTGGCTTGCGAAGGTCCGTTAAGAGGAGGCCCATGTTCAGCAGTGGACGTAAACGAGCTGTTATGGAAATTCACTTAAATTGTAGTTAAACATGGATAAGTACATATTTTTTACCGTAACGCATATTAGGCAAGCACAGCCTTTATTAAATAATTTATTTCATTATCATAATAATATGTTCCTTTTTGCAAATCTATGTTCTATATATATGTAGGTACTAATAAGACTAATAAGAGTTTGTTTGTTTAATTGAACACTTCCTAATCCTGTTCCAGTTTCTGAGGTTAGTATCAGGAGCTAAGTCCGATTAGAAAAATGCTTTCAGTGTTAAATAGCCCATTTATCGAGAAAGGCTATAAAGGCCCATGGAAACGGGAACTATGTGGATAAAACCGCGAGGGGGAACCTTGTATAGGTATACAAATAGCTAGTTAAAATATTTTTACTTTTACTTAATATAAATGTTAGCCCTTAATACTTTAAAGTAGGGCGACAGTTGCACAAAACTCCCCTTAAATACTAAAAGTCATAATCCCTTAATCTCATCGCCAGCGACCGCCCTGAGCCAAGGTCAAAGTCCCACAGGGATGCCCTCTTGCGCAGGTTGCTTAGTTTGTAGTTTTTAAACCATTTATTAGGGCTGGAGCTCTTCTCGCCTTTATGACCGGTGAAGTAGCAAAAGCCTCATGGCTAACTAAGTAAGACCATCCGAAAAACCATTCTAGGTATTAAGGGCTAACATTTAACTATAGATATGTGTATGAAAGAGATTTTTCTCTCGAAAATTACTCAAATAATTTACTTTACACATTCTTAAAGAAAATAATTTAGGAGAAACTTGTATGGAACTTACGTTAATAATAAATAACATTCATAATACAAACAGTAGGTAGTAAAATAATAATTGATGGCGACTTGAACAGTGTTCAGAAACGAATTAACATAATGAAATAAAAAAAGAACTGGAAACGATCATAATTTTAATTCGCTTGTATGTTTCTTGTCATGTTTTTTTTTATGAAAAATTAACTGGCTATTTGTTTTTATGTTCGTAATTAATTATATTAATACTTTGTTGTATTTTCTGTACAGGCATTCGAAGGAATTTTAATCATTGGATTATTGTTTAAGGCGCAACGTTCGCACTTTCAGTATTTATCGATGAATATGTCGGAACATGGCATTTTTAACTGTTATACTAAAATAATGGCCGTAGCCCAATGGCTAGGGCGTCGGACTTGTGATCTTGAGGTCGCCGGTTCGAACCCCACCCATTGCACTACCGACGTGAACCCACTCGTAACACAAGCATTGTAGCTTAGCACTAGGGGTTAACAAGAATACTAGTAGACTGCAAAACTCTGATAGTAATCTTTAACGAAAAAAAAAGAACAAAAAAAACTATTTTGCGAATATTAAAATCAACAACGGCTCTATTGTTAGTAAGTTGTAATAAACCTGAAAAGTAATAGCATCAGTAGACTAAGTAAAAAAAATAAATGACATCAAAAAGTTGATGCATTACATTCCAGAGAGCGAAAGGGAGCAAAGGGGACGAAGAAATTTTCTAAGGAATGGCTCTACTGGATAATGTTAATAACTCGGATGATTCCTGCGATGATATTGAATAAACAAACATGCAAGAAGCAGAGCAGTCACATTAAATTACGTTTTATAATACTTTCTTCAATAATTTTCTCTATACGTCGAAATATTTCATTTATGTTATCAAAAATATTATTTTCTCATTGTGGTTGTATGATCTCACCTAGGTTAGTTTATAAGCATAACAATAAGTTGATTTTTGAGAAAAATGTGACTTATAGAAAAGTTGATTATAAGAGTATTTTTATATGAATTACTAATTATTTAGTAGCTTATTAAAGTTATAATTATTTTGATTTTAAGTACTCAGCGTAGGTACATTTCAAATCTCACAAAAATGATCATTTACAAACAAAATACGTACTTTAGAAACATATTCTATCATTCAATAACAATGTTAGTTTTGTCATAGTCACAGTACAAACTATTCCTAAAAACTAACTAAGTTTTCATAAAACTGACAAAACATCTCTTAGTACAAGAATTTGAGTTAAGTCCAAAAACTTTGTTGATTTTTTATTATTTCTGAGCAAAGTTTACAGTTCTGTTGATTCGGTCTAATAAATGCTTGTATTTTTTTCAATTTATGTCAGCGTTTTTTTATTTCTAAAACACAAAGGGAAAATTTCAGGATTTATTTTTAACCTTAATGCGACTGTAGCCTAAAACGCAAAAACTGGACTTAGGGAATTTACGAAATGGTGCGTCCATATGTTTTTGGCCTAAACATGACTTAACATAGGTCTATTATTGCAACTTACTTTCGCAAAATAAATAATCTTTAAATATATCAGATTAGAAATGCCACTATCCGACAATTTCTCCGTTATATACCTACAGTGCGAACGTTGCGCCTTAAGGCAGTTCCCGCACTTGGTAAATTATACAATCCTAATGCCGCGAGTACTTTACAAACACTAAATTTACAGACACGAAGCACACCCAGTCTTATAATAACTCACTGTGGTTCTAACAAATGATTGTACTGGTTAGGAATCGAACCTAGAACACTAGGTCTCAGAAGGAAATGCCGTTATAACTGAGCTACCGATGCACTAAAATTACCTTGCAACATATGGTCTGTCCAAGTAGTTGTAAGGTAATTTGAAGTATGGTAATTTGGCTAGTGAAGCGAAATATCTATATACATATTTCGCTTCACTAGCTAATCGCAAAAACTATTCCGGTCCCATTTATCGAAGAAGGCTACGGGATTATGTTATCAGGGTTAGATCAATAGGAGCGGAGTAACAACGAAGATATTTTTTTTAAATCGGGGTTTGTCAAAAGGAATACATGTAATTAATTTATAATGAAATATATATAAATAATTATGGTATATACATACACATACATTTCACTCACTAAGTTACCTATTTTTTCCTTAGCCTGTACTGTTCCACTGCTGAGCAAATGCCTCCCCCAATTCCTTCCAGGAACTCTTTTCCTGGGCCGCTTCGAACCAGCTCTCATGGTAAGCGTCTAGGTCGTCTCGCCACCTTTTTCTTGGCCGGCCTCGTTTAGTTACTTACTAAAATTAATTTTTTTTTGGTTTTTGAAGAATAAATTTATCGCTTCCTCCTCTCTTCTAACTAGCCGTGCCCGACGGAGTTCATACTTTTTACTGGTTTTGTGTTTGTAACAACTTATTATACATATGGTGTGCAATAAATGAATATGAAAGTAACATTTCTTTGGGGACGAAAGCGCGAGCAACAGTTAGTGGATTTATATTAAATTTAAACCGAAACCGATTTTTGTTCAGTTATGACCCTTAACTTTGGCACACTTTTAAACGTCTTTCACAAGCTTACACATCAGAAAATAGATCTGAAATACATTACATTACCATGAAAGGCGTTTTAAACCAAAACCTGTTTAATTCCCGCGATAAAATCTAAATAGGTCAACGAGACTGGCCGGATGCCAAGCTTCGTAAGAAAATCTCGCTTTGATGGGAGCCTGATGGTTTGTTTTGAAGAAAAACTCAAGAAAATGTTGCTTAAATACAAAAAGAGGGAATTACCAATACTGTTACAGAGTAGCGTAACTTTGAACCTGAATTTGTAACATTTCTTCATAATGAGCTGAATCCACATAGGGCGTTCGTTCTTTGAGTGTGTGATCGAGCAACTCGAGAATTTCGTAATTTAAAGCTAGTCTTATACCGCTACGCTATGGTGATAAGGGTTGCCACCTGTACTATATTATATAGTATCGTACTATATTTCAATCAAATGTACTATATTTTATACAAAAATAATAAAGTATTAAAAATTTTCACCGCACCTTCAGCGCGGCATATGAAAACAATGAAAAATGCTACTTCGGAGGCCTAAAAAAAAGCTCGTTGAGATTTAAAATAAATGTGTACTATTTTTTTCCTGAATTTTCCAAAAGTACTATTATATTTAGCAACTTTAGTAAAAAGTACTATATAAAACAAAAAATAAGGTGGCAACCCTAGTTGTGATACACCATACCTTGGTGGATTAAAAAAACAAATATCTACTGCTTATTTTCAAATGTAAATCCATAAAAAAATATAAAGATACGGAGCAACGACAAACTATAAAGTTCAGGAGAGGGGGTTTTCTCACGTCACTACTAGGTAAATTGAACCTAGAAGTGACGTCACATGAAATTTCAACGCGCTTTATCTTCGTCATTTTTTGTTTGAGGAAAGAAAAATGTAAATTACGTGTCAAATATTTTTTGGTAATCTAACTGACGAACTAAATAGATTTTTTAATTCTTCGTATTTTCCATGTTTTTATTTTCCTACCTGCATATTGTGCATCCCAGTATTTAGACACATTTTTGAGCGGAATTAACACAAGACAACCTTGGAAGCTTAGCGGTATTTTGCTGGCTTTAAATTTCGGAGATCGTGGGTTCAATCCGCACGCCGGACAGAAAATCTTTGTCTATATTCTAAGATTTTTTCCGGGTCAGGTTGGTTGGGGGACTACCCTCCGTGCCTCAGAAAGCACGTTAGGCCGTTGGTTCTCAATTGTTATAACCTCCATCTATTCTTCTAATCCATCATATTCTATTGCATCTATAATAAACGTAAATGAAGGAACGGGCAGCGGCGTTTCCTTGTGTGGTACAATATAATACTGCGGTCACCAACCCGCCTGCCAAGCGTGGTGACTATGGCAAATACCCTCCCTCGGGAAGTGGACCATGTTCAGCAGTGGACGTTATACGGGCTAATGATGAACACAAGATATTTTGTTTTTTTTTTCATGTAGATTAGTCTGAATATCCGCAAAGTAACGCCTGATTCCATTAAATAGACCTTACTCACGTCACCTTACTTATGTCAACACTGGGGCTGGCTAGAAAACTAGCGCTGCGCAATGATCTTTTAGATTTTTTATGTACCTTAATGCTGAAGCCAGTTCCCATTTATGGTGCATATAACTGTAATAGTAATAAAAAAAAATATATTTGTTTTCCTTGTATGCGCCGTAAATAAATGTATTTTATTTCTTTCTACTCTTGGTTAATTAACTTATAGTTTCTATTCAAAGCTTAAATTATATCCGAAACACGTAGACCACAATTCTGGAAGCAATTTCCACATTCATTTTCTAATCTTGTAGAAAGCTGATAAATAATCCAGCCACAAGATACCATCTTAATTGGTTCCCTTAAGAGCTGTCACGTCTGGCTGAGTGCCAAAAGGAACTGGGCACTAATGTACTGTATTGTCTTTTATGGAGAAACCTGATGGATGAAGTTCACACTGAAATTTAGATCGATCAGGTTTTTGGTGAAAAGATGTTGCATGTATCTATTTTGTAAAGTTGCATGCATCTATTTTGCGAAGTTACATGCATCTATTTTGCGAAGTTGTAAGCATCTATTTTGCGCAGTTGCATGCAATTTAGATGCAATTTGTCTGCGATATAACTTCATTATGACCATATCGTGTAAGGTGTACTGGCCAGCAGTATAGACTTCTATCGAAGGGCATTTTGCTGTAATGATCATGCTTGATGATCGCTGTATCTAGGCTGCCTGTTGCATTGTATACGATTGTTTAAAAATATGTTATGACCAACGAGACTTATGCAACGATTTATCTTGATTACATCATTGGTTTCCGTCAGAACTGTGACGTCTGACTGAGTGCCTAAAAGAACTAGGCGCTAATGTGCTATATTGTCTTTTATGGAGAAACCTGATGGATAAAGGTAACAGTGGAAGTTAAAGGGATCAGATTTTTTGGTAATCGAATTGATTACCAAGAAATCTGATGTTCTACGAAGTTATATATCTACTATCTGCCTGCGAAGAAAATTCATTGTGATCCCGCGCGAATAATTCGAAGTGGCCGAAGCCCAATGGCTAGGGCGTCGGACTTGTGATCTTAAAGTCGCCGGTTCGAACCCCACCCATTGCACTGCCGACGTGAACCCACTCGTAACACAAGCATTTTAGCTTAGCACGAGGGGTTAACAAGAATACAAGTAGACTGCAAAAACTCTGCTAGTAATCATTAAAAAAAAACAAACAAAACAAATGTATAACATCTTCTGATTTCTTTGTCTTTTGTGCATTTATACTACGTAATAGAATACGTTAAACTATTTATCACTACAAACCCGAGATATTTATAAACTGCAGATTATGTACGGTTAAGTGTAAATTATATATTGTGCGGGCTAATAACTACTTCGGCGAGCGGAAGAGCCTTATTCTGAGGTTATTAAAGGTATTACGTACCTTCATGCGGATTTCGCTAAATATAATGTACCTATACCTGATAACCTCCGTAGCGTAGCGGTATTTGACTCGCTTTAAATCTCGGAGGTCGTGGGTTCGATCCCCACGCCGCGCCGGACAGGAAATCTGTGTGTGAATTCTAAGATCTCTTTCCAGGTCTGGTTGGTTGAGGGACTGGGTGGTCCCAATGGTTATAACATTATCTACAATAATCGTATATCAGGGAACGGGCAGCAATGATTCCTTATGTTACAACAAAATACTGCGGTTACCAATTCGCCTGCCAAGCGTGGTGACTATGGCAAATACCCTCCCTCGGGAGGGAGTCCATATCCAGCAGTGGACGCGTTATACGGGCTAATGATGATGATGAATTTACCTAAGGCCTCGCAAGGGTAGCAGAGATGCCTATTGTTTTTTTCGTGTTGGAAATCTGTTAATAGTAAAAGTAATAGTGTTTTTTTTCGGATGGCCTTACATATGTAGCCACGAGGCTTTTGATTTTGCTTTGCGGACATAAAGGCGAGCAGAGCTCCAGCCTTAATAAATGGTTAAAAAACTACAAACTAAGCAACCTGCGCAAGAGGGCGCTCCCTGTGTGGCTTAGAACTCGGCTCAGGGCGGTCGCTGGCGATGAGATTGAGGGATTATAACTTTTAGTTCTTCTCACCGTCTGGTTAGAGACGGTGGGGGTATCTAGGACTGGGTAGAGAGATACATATGCCTACTTTTTCTGTTGTAGTGTAGATCTATGATATTCTAGTGTCTTTATTTTGTTTTTAGTTTTTTATTTAAAATAGTAGGTACTGTTAATAGGTGTTATGTAGCATGTAACACAGAGAGCGTTTGTGCTGTCAATAGTAGGAAATAAGATGTAACGGTACGGTACAACAAAATACTGCGTTTACCAATCCGCCTGCCACCGCGGTGACAATGGCAATGACAATACCCGCCCTCTGGAGGAGGCCCATGTCCAGCTGTGGACGCGTTATACGCGCTGACGATAATGAATGTGTCTCAGACTTCGCAAGGGTAGCAGATATATATGCCTATTTTTTTTACGTGTTGGAAATCTTTTAAAGACTTTCAACGTCTGGGCAGACACTGTGGGGGTGTGTACGACTGGGCAGTTTTTTTTTGAAGATATTTGTTTAATATAGTACTGTTAATAGGTATTATGTAAAGTGTAACACAGAGAGCTTTCGTGCTAGCAATAATAGGAAATAAGACGCAACGGTACGGACCACAAGCGTCTTATTTGACTGATACTTTTTTTCTCCTTTCAAAAGACAGCTCCGACACTAGGAAAATTACTTATACTATTTTTTTTTTCTCCTTTCAAAAGACAGCTTCGGCACTAGGAAAATTACCTATACATCCTTAGCCCGTATAACATCTACTGTCGAATCTGGGCCTCCATCGGAGGGGGTTTGTTGCCATAGTCACCAAGGGTTGGTGACCGCAGAGGTATTATGTACGCCGACTGAGTATTGTGTATATACAAGTTATAGCTGCTGCCTTGGATACGATCGTTATAGATGACGTTAGAACAATCGGGTCCTTCGGCTTAACGCGATACCGAGCCACCAACCAGTAAAGCCTCATAAATTTATAGTTCATATTGCTACGACGGTTATATGTTTTTTTAATACTCCCCTAAAGAAACTAAAAGCCATAATCCCTCAATCTCCCCGTCAGCCATCGCCCTGAACCGAGGTCCAAGTCCCAACGCGCCTTTATGCCCGATGAAGTAGCGAAAGCCTCAGGGCAAACTCCGTCATACGCCATATGTCTGACAAAAGTCCGTCCAAAAAAAAAATGTATTTTCAAAAGTAGTAAACATTCAAAATCTTTTGACTCAGTAACCTGCCTAAGATGGCCCCCCGTGGCGAAGGGATTGAGGACGACTTTAGAATTTTATAGGAGTTTTGTACAACTGTACTCTACTTTACATTTCGCGGATATCTCGGACTTCAGGTCTACAAAGGCATCAGAAGGTTCTTTGCAAACTAAGGTCGGCAGGGCCAGCGGATAATTACAGTTTTCTGCAACATCACTACGCGATCTTTAGTCTCACGCTAACAGAAAATTGCGTATAAGTATTTTTTTATCTTCAAATTTTCTATCAAACAAACAATGTTTAGCTACAGATGTTGCATCAAAGATTATGATTACTCAAAGGGCACAATGGTCTATTGATGCAATTATCAAATATCGGCATCTTTCAATACTCAGTTTGAATAGACGCGGCTTGAATATTAATGATAGGGTTCTAATTGATGTATTATATAGTATGTGTGTTGTTTCCTGTGTTGTGTACGTGTGAGGCATCATTTCCGATTTGTCTGTTAAAAGTCATTGTGTATTATTCATTTTCTCTCTCTCTTATTTTGGTGGGATACTTCGTAAGCCATTTGTGATTAAACTGTCTTTGGTCCTCGGTCACGATCCTTTTGATTATGAAAAAAATTACACTAGCTATGGCATGGCTAGACCCGTGTAAACCTCGTTCCTGTAGTAACATCTTCTTACAATATAACATATCACACTCACAAATAATGTAGCTTTCTGTTGGTAAAACCATTTTTAGAATCGATTGAGCAGATCCGGAGAGTACCCCCTACAAACTCACTCTAATTTACCACTTTATAATATTAGTATAGATTAATAGACACTTGAATTAATATCAAAACTTTATTTTTGTTGTTTTATGGCTTGAGAACTATCTTCGCAGTCTCGTAAAGAAAGTTTTACGCGACGGTCATCGTATTAGTTATGACGATATACGATTGTCTACTAGAAAACAGGTAGAAGCCTCGACCTGACCCGTAGCATCATTTTATAGCCACTACTCCATCGTCGTATCTTTGACTAAGCCACCAAAAGGTCTAAATCCGTAATTGCATGAATACAACCTGTACAAGTCGATGATAATTTGTTATAGCGTTCATCAAATCCATCTGTCTACAACTAAAGAATATTTATCTAGTAATCGTCTTTTGTTTTTAAATTTTTCTTCTTACTGTAGACCTTAAAAGAGATTTCTCTTGATATTAAGCAGAAGATTTGTTAATTATCTATACTAATTTTATAAAGAGAAAAGATTAGAATGTTTGTTTCCATTGAACAGGCTACAAAACTGCCAGACGAATTTCAAAAAATATTTCAACATTACAATGCTGCACCATCCAGCAGCAACATAGGCTATATTTAATTATAAAGTTTCCACGAGGACGGGAGCTACACGGGTGAAGCCGCGCGCGTAAACCTATTTAATAAGAATAACAAATATCAATGTAATCTTACCCAACTCATAAAATCGAACCCCATTTCAAATAGATCACGGCTACTGTATCTACCAACATACATACGGGTTAATGTAAATAGTAATTTACGTACTCATGCCAAATGTAGTTGGCGAAGTTCCAAGTGTGACTCCGTTCAGCCATTCGCGTTAGCCGGACAGATCTAATAACGGAAAAATTAAAAAAGTGTATTGCTTTTGCGTTCGGTTTTTGAAGAAATTGAAAGGATTTGGGGGGATTCCAAAGTGATAATATCGTTTCAATTTGGAAGAATTTTATTCTCTTACGGATGTTTTTAAATTTGGAATGTCGGGGTAACTTGATGCTGAGTGCTTGATGGCAAAATGTCTCTGGCAAACTGTCTTTCGTCAATATGCTTGAAGACTGAAAAATTATAATTAGTCCGTCAGTTACATTACTAAAATATTTGGGACACGTATTTTTTATTTATCACATCAATAAAAAAATACAAAAATACAGAGCAACAACAAACTGTAAAGTTCAGGAGGGGGGCTTGCGACGTCACTACTAGGTAAAATTGTACCTAAGGTGGCATGAAACGAAATTTCAACGCGCTGTATATTCGTCATTTTTTTATGAGGAGCGAAAAACAAAAATACGTGTCCAATATTTTTTGGTAATATAACTAACGGACTAAATAGATTTTTTATTCTTCACGCCTATTGTAATGTAGTCTTTGATCGATTGTATTATATTATAATAAAATTGCTACTTGTTACCACAGTAACAAAGATATGGCTAGCCTTGCTCGCATTTATGCTCGATGAAGTAGCAAAAGCATCGTCGCTAACTAAAAATGTCCGTTCCAAAAACAAAAATCATTATCATCATCTTCACTATTATCCCTTATATCGTTCACTGATTATCATGCGCCAAGTATACGCTTGATGTTATAAAACACAATCTCCCGATTGTGTTTTATAACATCAAGCGTATACGCCAACGGCTTAACTAGCTTCCTGATTCACAGAGGATAGTCTTGTAACCAACAAGAGCCGCAAGAAAATCTTAGAATTTGCACAAAGATTTTTGGTGCTAAAAAGGAATCTTAGAATTACATCAAACCCTGAACCTCGAGACTTAAAGCGCAACTTATCACAGAGCTTATCAGTGTAAAAATATATCTTGACCTCAGAAACATAATGACGAATGTGTTTAGGCTGTGATGTCAGTCACTCACTCAGTCAGTCGGCGTTTTATCTATATTATAGATTAGAAAGACAATTGTTTTCAACAATTAACTTTGCTAGATTTTACACAAAAATAGTTTTTTTCTCAGGGTATTTACCTTTTATTCTTATCTATATTAATATATATCAATAATTTACATTCTTATGCATATATACTAGTATAAAAAATAAAGCTCTCTCAATCTCAGGAACCACTGGTCCCAAAAAGTATATCAGTGTTAGGTAGCCCATTTATCGAGGTAGGCTATAGGTTTTATTCATTTATGAAGTTCCTACGGGGACGGGTGTCACTCGGGTGAACCCGTGCGCAGGAAGGTAGTATTCTATAGCAATACTAAAGTATTCCAAGAATATGCTTTTACGAACAACAACAGCAACTCTAGTGAATTTAAAACACTAAGCGACAATGTTCGACGTTTACAAAAATAAAACAACTTAAACAATTAATAACACACACAACTTACATTTTGATCGAACGGGGAACCGAACCTCTACGACATTGATCGATCATCGCTTTTGACTCCGCCGTATGGTGCTTTTAAAACCAACACCAAACATATGTTCCGTCAAGACAAGTCGTTTGTAATCTCAACCTTATTTCTTTGTAATACAGTTCAATATAAAGTATTACTTCTAAAGAAAATGTAAGCGAATTTCAACCTTATGATTAGTGATATAAGGTTCTTGTAGTATAAACTTGTTTTTTGATTGAGAGAATAAAGGAAAGCATTCATTTATAAAGGCGAGAGATTTTTAAAACTGATGCTGATTATGAGTAAGAAATATGTATGTATTTAGTTGTTTTGTTGGACAATCTTCATGGCGTAGCGGATTTAAGTCTCGATTTAAGTCTCTAAGGACGTGAAATCGATCTCCATGTTGGACACAAATCTTAGTGTAAAATCTTAGATTTCTTTACGGGTCTGGTTTTTTTATGTCCACTGCTGAACATGAGCCTCCTCTTAACACACCTCGGAAATCAAGGGTCGTTGATGGATTTGAAGATGATAGTTTGTTGTGTTACAAGAAGAACATAGGTATTTACATAATAAACTATAAAATTTCATATTTGTAACATTGACTTGCTCCGCGGCTTTACTCGTGTAGCTCCCGTCCTCATGGGAACTCTGAAATTAAATGTAGCCTGGATTACTTCTGGATAACTTTCAATAATTAGTAGCTATCATAGTCAAAAATAAAAAGAAATGGCGTAATCAGTTTATATAGTAGCGAACGCGGCGGGTCGCTAGCGACCCGCCCCGGCTTCGCACGGGTGCAAAGCTGATGTATCATACATATAAACCATCCTCTTGAATCACTCTATCTATTTAAAAAAAACCGCATCAAAATCTGTATCGTAGTTTTAAGACAGACTTGGACAGACAGCGGGAAGCAACTTTGTTTTATACTATGTAGTGATTGTTATATATTAATGTATGTATAGTATATACATGTAATATTGTATGTAATTTTTCTATTCCTCTTACCTTACTGATATGTGTCTCCTCAGGTACAGTCTTTATTATAGTGCATCTACTACATTGTCTCTGTACCACCCTATCCTAGACTGGTGGAAAATTACTCTGGTATTAAGTCCGCCTATGTACTTTTAGAGTGCTGAAGTTTTAAATAAATAAATTTAAATAATCAACTTAATGGTATCAGTTTACCCGAAAAACAGATGCAAATCCTCGGACCGTATCTATAGTCTTCTATACATCACGAATACGTATTTCGTGTGAGAAACGCCTTACACCCTGTGGTTCCAAGCTAAAGTCCGAACGATGAACTTAGGTTACTCGGCTTACTTGAAACTATCTCAAGTTTCACTGCTGCACTTTTGCTGTAGACAAGTTAAATTAACTTCCAACCAGTAAATTGGAAGATTTAATGCGTTTAACGCTGGTTTAAGGCGACTTAATTGATTTAGAACTAACAACTTGAATGGAGTTAATGGGACGATTTTTTCGGATGTTCCGTTAGTGGCACAGTGGAGTTATTGGACAGTTGCTGTGTTCTTATTAGTTGACTATGTCGCAAAAAACAAACGAATTCATTCAAGAACACTGGTTACTTTAGACTTGGTGTTGTTTACTTTCTTCATTAGCCTGTATAACGTCCATTGCTGCACGTAAGCCTCCTTCGAAGGGAGGTCCTGCTATAGTCACTATTCTTTTGGCAGACAGATAGGTGACCGTAAAAGCATTTATATAAAAGCTAAAAGTTTGCTGCCTATTTCTTGGTATACAATTCAAGTTCTACAACGGCCCGTTTAGGTTCACTGCTGAAAAAGAGCCTCCTCTACTCCCCCTGACAAATTTTAGCCAGGATCGTTGAGCGGTTTTGCCACACTAAGATAATTGATAGCAATAAAATGATAAGTTACCCTGAGCTGACATTTACTCCTGCTAGTCCATCATGTGTAAGTCCCTTACGATGGCAAGATTACTATTTTTAAACAAATACCATTCGGTTACGAGGTATACAATCGTTATAGACTAATACCGAAGTATATATTTTGGGGCATTATATACAGGGTGTCCAAGAACCTGGCGTCCAACTGGATTCCCACGATGCCCCAAGTTCTAACAGTACTCAGAAAAATATTTTAAAAAATCCACCCCATGTACTTACAGAATTATACTGATTTAAAAAAAAAAGGGGAAATGCGCACCCTGTGACATACTTTTGAATGCTGTGACTGCTAATGCTGATAATTTCGATATTTCTTGGAGGTTTTGTAATCTAGGGTATTGCTGTGTCTAAATAGAATGTAAAAATAAAGTACTTATTGTACCATTTTAAAATAAAATATTATTTTAACTAAAGGTGATATGGAAAACTATTGAATTTCGCAACTTTGACCGACTGTAGTGTAAAAAAAATGTACCAAAATAGTATGGCAAGTGACGTCAAATTTTGACGCGTTTATTCCTCTTTTTAAAAAGGTATAATACTTACACATTAATTTGAAAAAAAAAATTTTGATAATATTTTTACTCAACAACCCAATTTTTACGAAGTGCCTACCTACTAACGGTAACTGTCGGACCCTTTCTTATCTTAGAAACTGTTATGTTACTACTATTATTTACTTCGGTTCCAAGAGTGAGCAAGAAGGAAATACACACAGGTAGATGGGTTCCCAGTAGAATAGATATTTTATTACAATAAATGTTCAAAATGTTGACCACCCGCGGCAATACAAGCTCTCACTCTCCTTAAAAAGGACCGCTTTATGTTTCGCGAGTAACTTTTTTGACGTATCACCTGCACTGCTTGTGTTATCTTCTCACGAAGGTCAGCGATGTCATTAATGGGCTTCGCATAAACGAGCTCCTTCATAGTTCCCCAGAAAAAAAAATCCAGCGGATTTAAGTCAGGTGAGCGGGCTGGCCACGGGATTGTTCCTGATCGCCCAATCCACCTGTTCGGGTATTGCTCGTCCAAAAACTCTCTAACGGATACGCGAAAATTTGCTGGACAGCCGTCGTGTTGGAACCACATATCTGGTGGGGTCTCTTCTAGTAAGTTTGGCAAATCATTTTGAAGAAAATTTAAATATGATTCGCCAGTCAAATTCTCGGGCATCTCAAATGGACCAATAATATTCCCACGGAGAATACCGGTCCACATGTTCACTTTGAACCGGTACTGGGATCTATCTTATCGCATCAAGTGCGGATTTTCCACATGCCACTCGTGCAAGTTGTGTAGGTTCATGTAGCCATCCTTCTTAAATGTTGATTCATCTGACCACAAAATTTTGTCGATAAAGTTTTCGTCTTCTCGATGTTTTTGCAGGATTGTTTCACAAAACGCGACTCGGCTCGGATAGTCTCGAGGTAAAAGACTTTGCACTCGCTGTACGGGGTACGGATGATATTCTTCTTTTTGGAGAATACTGTGTGCTGTGCTCTTCGGTATCCCCGTATCAGCTTCTATTCCTCGCACAGAGATGCTTGGATTTGCCGACACCGCCTCTAAAACTTCATCGCGTATGAAGTCATTTACGGGTCGTCCTTCACCAGCTACTTGATTGGGGAACCGCCCGTCACATAGTGATCTGTGCACATTAATGAAAACTCGATGGTCGGGATATCGCGTAGCCCTCGGATACCTTTCTCTGTAAAGTCTCGCTGCAGCTCGTCCATTACCTCTACATTCTCCATAAATGTAGTGCATATTTGCGTATTCTTGCGGAGTGTAGGTCGCCATGGTAGCACACACAAAACACAAACTGTCCAAACACAGGCAAAGGTCGTCGTAAAGAGTTCGTTTCAAAGTCCAGAGCACAAAGAGTAATCGAGTCCAATAAACAAAGCTTTAAATCGTAGTACGTGATCAATGGTAACAATAAGAGAGAGGTGCGTAGTAACGGCAGGAGGCAGTGACGCGTACTGACCGTACTGTTATCTTAAATAGCACGATCCCAGATAGCGTCACTATCTATCTCACTCGCACCTCTAACCTTTTTCTCCCTCACTCTTACCTGAATAATGGGGTACCATAAAGAAGAACCAGCAAATCGCAAAGATAGTTTCTGTCTTGCTCCCTCCTGTTGTAATAACGAATCACTATGGTGAGATGCATGCACATACCGTCCCTTACGGTCTAACCTGTTTTTTGAGAGGCCTGTTGTTATTTTTATGAGCATACAATAGTAATTCTTTAGAGGTTAGATTCAATTCGTCGTAAATTTTTCTTTCTAAGAATTCTGTAAGACATCGTAAAAATTGGGTTGTTGAGTAAAAATATTATCAAAATTTTTTTTTTCAAATTAATGTGTAAGTATTATACCTTTTTAAAAAGAGGAATAAACGCGTCAAAATTTGACGTCACTTGCCATACTATTTTGGTACATTTTTTTTACACTACAGTCGGTCAAAGTTGCGAAATTCAATAGTTTTCCATATCACCTTTAGTTAAAATAATATTTTATTTTAAAATGGTACAATAAGTACTTTATTTTTACATTCTATTTAGACACAGCAATACCCTAGATTACAAAACCTCCAAGAAATATCGAAATTATCAGCATTAGCAGTCACAGCATTCAAAAGTATGTCACAGGGTGCTCATTTCCCCTTTTTTTTTAAATCAGTATAATTCTGTAAGTACATGGGGTGGATTTTTTAAAATATTTTTCTGAGTACTGTTAGAACTTGGGGCATCGTGGGAATCCAGTTGGACGCCAGGTTCTTGGACACCCTGTATACTTAGCCAAAACGCTTGTTGCATCTCAAAATACAATGAAAAGATTTTTTTTTTTTAAGAATCGCTCAATCCAAGAAATAATAATATTCTAATCGTTATTTGCAGAATAGAAGAAGCAGAATGTTGCAATAGTGGAAGGAAGTGCTTAATTAACTGCGAAAAACACCAAATGTCCAAAAACTTTCTTACCTAACCTAACTTATATCGAAGCGTTTTTAAATTAGCTGAATCACCCTGCGATCAGTCACTTCCATATGCCACTTCATTTCCGAATCTACGTGTAACGACAACGATGGCCAACTAGATTTGATTCGTCGATGAACATGGATTCCTATTGCCTTGAATTACAAAATATGTTGTGAGAATATTACGCGTTTTAATAATATCATGATTGACATTATGTACTATTAAGTTCTACATTTAATGACAGAGAAACAAATTAAATTATTGTACAACTAAAAGTATTTAAAGTAAAACTAACTTACAAATATTAACACACTAAATCATTATTTGGCAAGGTTCCCAAAATGCTCGCAGCATTGCCCCGTTGAATAACAAAGCTTATTATCATCATATCAGCCTGTTATCGTCCACTGTTGAACATAGGCCTCCCCCATTTATTCCTCGTAGGAACTATAGATTACTAACAATGCTTATCTGCCATGCCAAAGTAGTCGGGGAAAGTGGCGCATTAATAAAAGCCACTGCGTGGTTTTAAAAAAATAGTTTGGCTCTCTTTCCCCACGGCCTCAATATTTTGACGCAAAATTCTACGGTTCTCCAAAAAAGGAAAAGGACTGTCCAATTTATTATTTCGTCTATGACTTCATTCTTGTTTCTATCTTAATCCATAAAAGTGTAGCATATCCCTAAATCTATGTCATAGATATCTGAAACTTACCTCTGAATCTTGTCTCTCCAAAAAAACATCAAAATATACCCAAAAAAACTTTGGAAGTGCTCCCAAACATCCCGTATTGCCCGAAAACCATCCGCAAAAGTACCCCGTATGCAAATTCGGGTAGACCGTGGCTTTCTAAAATTCTGTTAATGCTATTTCATATACATAATATAGGTATGTCACCAAATCAAAATTCGGTCGGTTTCCGATACAGGCCCTTCTGAATATTTAACAGGGACTCGGGAGAACGCAGCTGCGATGGACAATTGAAATGTGACGAATTTTGTTATTTTGGAAACCCGAAGTGTTTTGATATCTAATATTATTTGGTGTCGTGGCTGGGGCCCGGATATTGTAGTTGGAATTAGTTAGATTGGTATTCTAGTCTTTGATGACGGGTTTGTTGTAACATTATGGTTTACAAAGGTCCCGTTTCAAAATAACATCGGTTTCATCCGCGTAACTCCCGTTCCCGTAGGAATTCAAATTTTAATCCATATCGAGGAAGGTATAGCCTTCCTATATATGAATGGGCTGGAGTTGCTGGCTAGTAGTACCTGAGATTAGTGCGTTCAAGCAAACTCAACTTTAGCTTTTACATATTAGTATAGATTTATCATCATCTTCATCAGCCCGTATAACATTTAGGCTGAACATGGGCCTCGTCCTGAGGGAGGGTTTTTGCCAAAGTCACCACGCTTGGCAGAAGGGTTGGTGACCGCACAATTATGTTGTAGTAGACAGGGAAAATCGGAAAGAAAAGGAAATGTCGGAGGTCGGAGGTTTAATCGCCACGCTGAACAAGAAATCTTTGTATAAATTCTAAGATTTATTTCTGGGTCTGAATGGTTGAGGGACTACCCTCTGTGCCTCGGGAAGCACGTTAAGCCGTCGGTCCCGATTATAATAACATCATCTGTAATAATCGTATATCAAGGAATGGGCAGTAGCGTTTCCTTGTGTGGTACAATATAATACTGCGGTCACCAATCCGCATACCAAGCGTGGTGAATAATATGGCAAATAATCCCTCGGGAGGAGGCCCATTTTCAGCAGTGGATGTTATACGGGCTGATGATGATGATGCCATATCTAGAGCAAAATTGATTTATATGGTGATGAAAAATTGGCCCTCAGACTGTTATAAATAGATTATTCGTTTTCTCTATCCTTAACTCGTATTGAAGAAAAGTTGTACAACAAAGAGCTCATCTCATTTGAATGTCTAGTGCAGTCTATCCATCCAGTTTGCTTCTATTTTACATACACAAATGCACACAGGTTGTCTATTGGACAAATTCGTTATGTAGTTAGTCAGTTTCATTGGAACAGACGAACAACCTGCATGTTGTTGAGATGGAAGTGACACTCATGTATAATGTTGGTCCTGGATTATTGTTATATTTTTAAATTTTCTGTTGTATGTTACTTATTAACATTTTTCTACAAGATTTTATTTTTGTTATTATTTTTATTGAGTCATTTTCTCTCAAACAACGCCACTGTTGCCCATATTCGACAGTAAACAAGTCACAAAACAACACAAACTATATACAACTAGCGGCCCGCCCCGGCTTTGCACGGGTGGGCTTTTATAGCCTACTAGCTGCGCCCCGCGGTTTTACCCGCGTTTCTCTGCTCCAGTGGGTCGGAGCGTAATGTTTTGTAGCCTATATGTTAATCCAGCGTATAACCTATCCCGGTGGAAAATTTCAGCCAATTCCGTTCAGTAGTTTTGGCGACAAAGAGTAACAAACATCCATCCATCCATACTTAAAAACTTTCGCGTTTATAATATTAGTATATATTTGCTATTATAATACTATACTGGTAGGATATTACTCACGGATAATGTAGCATTCAAAAGAATTATCGATATCCGTTCAGTACTTTTTGCGTTTATTTCGAATAAACGCAAAAAGTTAAACACAAACATTTAAAAATAACACTATTTTTTTTAAATTATTAAACATACATATTTTCCTGTTTATAATATTAGTGTAGACTTCAAAAAAAAATTGGTCTCGAGCGCACGCTTAGAAAAAAAGCAACTTTTTTTTTTAAGGCCCGGTGAATAGTCGACTTTTACGTATTAGTTTTGTCACTGTTGCTCCGCGTAGAAATGAAAGAGAAGCGAAGAGACGCCGCGATGGCGCAACGTTTCGTTCGACTCGTTCGAGTTATTTAATACATTAATCCTTGCAAATATTCCAATTATATATTAATTATATTCCAATCGATAAATAAAAACAACAGTTCCCTTTATTATTATTATATATTACATCATTGTTATTAATATTATCAAGATTTGTTTATAAATAATACAGTTACAATTGCTACAATTTCAATTTAAATGGTTATTTTATGTTTTTTTTTTATCGAGAAAATTTACCGAAAACGTGTTTTGAACACAATGGTCCCCCCATAAATATGATCAAGATTAACATATATTTTTTTAGCTGCTCTTAAATGTAAACTTTTGGCTAAAAAACTGTTTTGTGAAGCCTATTTTGACTAAGTACAGCGCCTTAAGCGGTCGCTCTTCTGAATAGCTACTTTACGTAAATAGTTATTCAGATAAGGAACTATACTTATTTCGTATTTTTACGGTCGAATTAGGTCATATATGTATATAGGCCCTATAACCTTTATAGCTTAATGTCATATTGAGGCAACCACTGATCCGGCAAGCTTAATACAATGTTGCATATTTTCATTGAGCGACCATAGAATAAGTGGAATAATAAAGTATTTAAAATCCTGTTTTTGTATACAGTAATCAACAATAGTGATGTATCTATACTAATATTATAAAGCGGAAAGATTTGTATTTGTGTGTGTGTATGTTTGTAATGAATAAACTCAAAAACTAATGTGCCGATTTTCAAAATTCTTTTACCATTGGAAAGCTACATTCACCCTGAGTGACAAAGGCTATATTTAATTATGAAGTTCCCAAAAGACCGGGAGTTACGCGGGTGAAACCGCGCGCGGGAAGCTAGTTTTGTATAAAATAAATCACACACACACAATATTATAAAGACTTGGCATAATACCTTCCGATGCCCTCGTAGATCCGAAGTCCGAGGGGCCCGCGAACTATTAAGTAGAGTGACAGTTGCACAAAACTCCTCTAAAAAATCTAAAACCCATAATCCCTCAATCTCCCCGCCAGCGACCGCCCTGAGCCGAGGTCCAAGTTCCACAGGGGACGCCCTCTTGCGCCGGTTGCTTAGTTTGTAGTATTTAAATCTAGGCTGGAGCTTTGCTCTCTTTTATGCCCGGTGAAGTAGCAAAATCCTCGGGGCTAACTATATATGTCCGTCCGAAAAAAAGAAACAAGGCATAATCTTTTTGTTACATGCTAGTTGTCTCTGAAAAATAAGTCACTCTTTTAACATTCATAATTTATTTCTATACGGTGTACAACAAACTTTCTTATTATATAAGATAATTATCAATAAATAAGTGTAGCCCAACTCTTAAAGCAACATTGTGCAGCAGGGGTTACCATAAAGGAGGAGTGTCCGGGAGGTTTTAGTGGTGTAGGGTCCTCTCCTCGTGGTATGACTTTAGCATACCACGCTATGGAGAGGGCGAGTCCCACATATCCCACCGCCAGCGCGCGAATATGCTGCAGCGGTGGTGGGAATGCGTGAATGCATTTACCCCCGGACAAAAAAAAAAAAAAAAGGGGTTATCATAAAGTTTCTGATTATCTTAGCGACTAAAATGCTTGGGATTAAGTCGACCAAATTACTGTGTTTCAATATATACAGTAAATTTGTTGATAAAGCGGCAACAGAAATACATCTCATTGCGATTTTTTTTATATTAATATATATTTACAAAATCTACTATTCCTTATAAGAACAGAAAGCAGTGGGAGGAAATCCGTTTTTGCTTATAGGCAATAGCCTACCCCATGGGTAAACAACAATTAACATATAATTACGTATGCAAGAATGATTCTATTGTCAGTTTTTTTATCTACGAATGTTCTGTGAATGTCTGTGATTGTGTTGTTTTGGGTCTTTGAATTGTCCCTTTTAATTATGTATCAACATTGTTGGCTTGAACGCGCTAATCTCAGAAACGACTGGTCCGATTTGATAAATTATTTTAGTACTAGCTGCGCCCCGCGGTTTTACCCGCGTTACTCTGCTCCAGTGGGTCGGAGCGTGTTATTTTGTAGCCGATATGTTGATCGAGCTTATTAACTATCCCCGTACAAAGTTTTAGCCAAATCCAATCGTAGTTTTTGCGTGAAAGAGTAACAAACATCCATCCATCCATACTCACAAACTTTCGCGTTAATAATATTAGTAAGGATTAGATGGCTCATTTGTTGGGGAAAGCTACAGATTATATTAAATTATGAAGTTCATACGGGAAAAGGAGTTACGCGGATTAAACCGCGCGCGAAAACGAATACTTATATATAGAGCTGAAGAGTTTGATTGTTTGCTTGTACCCGCTAATCGCAGGAACTACTTTATCGATTTGAAAAGTTCTTTCAATGTTCAAGCCATATTTTATTATGAAGTTCCTACGGGAACGTGAGTTGAGTGTGTGGGTAGCTAGTTAACTAATAAACTATTTGACACTTCTAGAAATAGTAATCATGTCTCCACACCATCCAATTTGTCTCTAGTAAGGCTAAAGTTTGGGCAACAAATTAAGCTATGTTTTGCAGCTTTGTACTAATCTATAGTAGAAAATTAGTGGTTTCGTCGCTAGTCTAGACGTAGCTATAACGACGTGCTCACTAGTGTGTACACGGGTTTACCGTGATTCTGTTAATCTGTTGTGCAAGCCTTAGACGTGTTAGTTTATTTAACATATATTATTTATAGGGTTTTGAAATTAGTGGTTGTTAGATGAAATGTAGCTTATTAAAATTGGCCGTAGCCCAATGGCTAGGGTATCGGTCTTGTGATCTTGTGGTCGCCGGTTCGATCCTATTTGCACTGGCGACGTGAACCCACTCGTAACACAAGCTTTTTAGTTTAGCAGGAGGGGTTAACAAGAGTACTAGAAGACGCCAAAAGTCTGCTAGTAAAAAAAAAAAAATTGATAACAAATGTATAATAATGTCTATTATCTTTACAAACACTTCATACTTATATCAACTGGATATATATGAGGGAGGCCTATGTCCAGCAGTGTCCGTCCTACGACCGAAATGGTTATGATAACATCTTAAAACCGTGGCTGAACTTTTTTGGGTAAAAATATAGGTATGCTTTTCAGGGTTCCGTAGTCAACTAGGAACCTTTATAGTTTCGACATGTCGGTCCGTCTGTCCGTCCGTCCGTCCGACTCATACTCCGCCGTTACTGCACCGATTGTCAATAATCTTGGTGGAAATAAACTTGGTTTTTTAAATTATAAAATGAAGCTACTTTCATCTTTCTATATGCTTAATTTTTCTAAACCATACCACTGATTTCGTTTCAACACATTGAAAGCCTCCTCTCGACTTTTAGTTTGCAAATAGCCATCCGATGCCTTCGTAGACCCGAAGTCCGAGAGAGCGACAGTTGCATTAAACCCCCTAAAATACTAAAAGTCATAATCCCTCAATCTCATCGCCAGCGACCGCCCTGAGCCGGGGTCCAAGCCCAACAGGGGGCGCCCTCTTGCGCAGGTTGCTTAGTTAATATTTTTTTTACCCCATTTATTAAGGAGCTCTGCTCGCTTTTACGCCCGGTGAAGTAGCAAAAGCCTCGTGGCTAACAACGTATGTCCTTCCAAAAAATAGATAAATACTGCTGCCAACTTTCGTCGGATCTTACGACACCCATTTTCAATATTGATCCACTACCTACACCTAAACTCATGCCGTCCTTTACTTTACGTAAGGTCCTTTACCTTACGTAAAGGGCGGACGGATTACATTGTCTGTAGTACAATACCTACAAAATTTGCTGCTACCTCTTAGTTTATACATAGAATAACAATATTAATCTACTAGCTATATTTTTTATTTCACATTGTGATTCTGACAAGTACAAGTGTATGTAAATACATAAGTGTCGAATTTTTATTCACATTATATTTATTATAGTATTTGTATATAATAATATTTTCTCCCAAGTACCCATGGGTACTATTACTACTCCTCTTTGACTAACTCCTTCCTCGGTTGTCTGGAAGAAATCACATGTGATAAAGCCGCCAATTGTATCTACCTACCTTAGTTGTACTGCCTTTTCTGTATTTTCTTTTTCTTTCATGAAAGTGTACAAAAAAGTGTTTGTCTATCTAAATATATTAATTCAGAAACAGAAAATTGTTATTCACAATTAACCAAGTTTTCTGACGAACTGATCGATATCTTCAAAAACAAATGTTTCACATGTTTTAAACCGAATCCAATGTCACTTATAATAAGACAGTAAATTTCCATTACAGCGGCACTCAACAAATTTGACTGTCAAATTCAGAGCCATTTGCATTCGTGCTCAACTGTTTGCATGGAGCTCGAAAAAGCTACTTCTTAATCCTCAGCTTTATATGCAGTAAACATGGAATTATGTTACACCGAATCGAACTCATCTATACTTCTGTAGTAATATATAAAGCTAAAGAGTTTGTTTTCTTTAATCTCAGGAACAACTGGTTCGATTTGAAACATTCTTACAATGTTAGATAGCCCATTAGTCGAGGAAGGCAATAGGCTTTATTTAATTATGAAGTTCCGACGGTAAGGTAAGGTTCACGCAGGTGAAACCGCGCGCGGGAAGCTAGTTGATTATATGATACTAATTCAAATTATCCGAGCACATAGTATGTTCTCGTTAGGTTCCGGTTTCAGATTCTAAGTCGGGCTAGCTTTTCAAAATGGTTGTAATGTGTGGGTTGCAACGACAAAAAACAAGGTATACATTGTACGAGTATAATTTAAGATAATGTAACTACTGAAGTACAGTAAAAGCTCCTTATTCGCGCTTCCTTCATTCGCGTTTTCACTATTCGCGGATTAAAAAATTGCGACCGAATTCCTGTATTCGCGGCAAAAAAATCCCATATTCGCGGAACTAATCGGTACATCACTACATACATACATATATTAATAGAAAGGATTCGGGTTCCTTTATAAACGTGTCGGTAACTGGACTAAGAAATGAAGATTATAGTGATATTACGACTACGCCTTAAGTTTTTGTTTAATGCTGCCACATATTAGACGTTCTGTGCCTTATAATGTCGAATAAAAATAAGTTTTTCGACACGAAAAATATCTTTATTACAGCTTTAAGTGAAAATAGATATGCTTTGATCATTTACGCTTTGGAGAGTCACGTTTCCAGTGCATGTGGAACAAACACTGGAAACGTGACATTTTTTTATGAAAATTGATCCATCTACTGTCTCCTAGGAACGTATCCCCTATAATCCCATATAAATTACCATTCCATATTCACGGTTTCTGTATTCGCGGTATATTTACGGAACGTATACCCCGCGAATAGAGAGCTTTTACTGTATATCATTAAAAATACACTGAAATCGCACTAATTTCAAAACCGGCCAAGTGCGAGTCGGACTCTCGCACGAAGGGTTCCGTAATAGTTGCAAGTGCCTACCTTATTTTTGATATCAAGAATTACATTTACAATTACAACAAGTAACATAGTATAAAAGTTCTTGTAGTTCGTTGTAACTTTGATTGAATGAAAGCTAAATTGCGGTTTACGATTTTTGACGTATTAAAAAAAAACTACTTACATGATCTCGTTCAAACCAATTTTCGGTGGAAGTTTGCATGGTAATGTACATCATATATTTTTTTTAGATTTATCATTCTCTTATTTTAGAAGTTACAGGGGGGGGGACACACATTTTACCACTTTGGAAGTGTCTCTCGCGCAAACTATTCAGTTTAGAAAAAAAATACATTAGAAACCTTAACATCATTTTTGAAGACCTATTCATAGATACCCCACACGTATGGGTTCGATGAAAAAAAAATTTTTGAGTTTCAGTTCTATGTATGGGGAACCCCAAAATTTATTGTTTTTTTTTCTATTTTTGTGTGAAAATCTTAATGCGGTTCACAACATACATCTACTTGCCAAGTTTCAACATTATAGTTCTTATAGTTTCGGAAAAAAGTAGCTGTGACATACGGACGGACAGACAGACAGACAGACAGACAGACAGACAGACAGACAGACATGACGAATCTATAAGGGTTCCGTTTTTTGCCATTTGGCTACGGAACCCTAAAAATGACGAAACGTAAGCATTCAATTTGTTTTGGAATTTATGCGTATAATAATAAAAAATCGTATTACGCCCCGGTCTGACACGCATCCAACAGGAAATAGCCTACCCACGTCAGGAGAACCTTACATGTTCGTCAGGATTAGCGTTGCCATCAAATAAAGAATAAATAACGATATTTGTATAACACAGATATACAACATCATTACGTAACGATATAACATGTTTTTGATATACTGAAAGCCATTAAAGTTTATTTATGTGAGTCAAATAGAATTTGCATATCGGATCATCACAATTTCCTCCTAGGAATTCCTGAATCTATTACGGAAAATTCGGATTACAGGAAAACAATACATCCTGAATGCTGGATATAACATCATTTTGAAAACAACAAATCACGTTTTTCATTATTTTCCCAGTATGATATATTGTCATATCATTTTTTTTTTATCGGTCCCTAAATTCCGGAGCCTCTTTAATTGAAACAAACAATACTCTTTATCCTACTTATTAATATTATAAACGTGAAAGTTTGTAAGTATGGATGGATGGATGGATAGATGTTTTTTTCTCCATCACGCCAAAATTACTGAACGGAATTGGCCGAAATTTTGCACCGGGATAGGTTATACGCTGGATATAACATATAGGCTACAAAACATCACGCTCCGACCCACTGGAGCAGAGTAACGTGGGTAAAACCGCGGGGCGCAGCTAGTAATATTATAACTAATAGATGTTACACCATGATAACGTTGTTAATAGAAAAAATATTTATTGTTTTGGTTGTACCTACAATCGATTTATATTAATAACGTAAAAAAATACAGATTAAAATGACGACGATACTAATCTGTTTTAGGTTTGCCCGTTCGTACAACCAAGATATTTTTTATTGCAACGTAAAAGAGCTCATTTAAGCATGTAAATTTGTTTTATTGGAAAAACTCATATTTTAAATTTTACGTTTCAATAGCAACCACTAAAAAATTACGGTCCATTAATTTGTATGATTTTTATTTATAATTACTTACATTAGTTTTAGTTATAGGTATTTTAGTTTCAATTCCAGTTAGTTTTAATTATATTGCCTAGGCAGTATTTAAACCCTCAGTGCCTATCAAATTGTAATAATATTCCAATTACACTCTATTTTATGCAAAACTTAACCGCCATATTATGGAAACTTAAAGCCGTAACACTTAGTGGTAAAATTCTAATTATAATTAAACTAAAACACTCAGCGGTAACGTTATAGGTGTTACAAAATAATATCTAGCCCGTTATGAACCCTGTTACAACTAAAGTGAAGTTTATAGGACATTAAAATACTGATGGAACCGAAGAAATTTTATGAGGAACAATGTATAGTTTTTTTTTAAAGATTACTAGCAGAGTTTTTTTTAGTCTGCTAGTATTTTTGTTTACCCCTCGTGCTAAGCTATAATGCTTGTGTTACGAGTGGGTTCACGACGGTAGTGCATATATGGGGTTCGAACCGGCGACCTCAAGATCACAAGTCCGACGCCCTAGCCATTGGGCTACGACCGCTTAGAGGATTTGGTAACATCGTTAATGAAAAAAAATATATAGAAATATATTTTTACGCTAGCGCTGTGTAATTCCGACTTTTGGGAGCCAGCCAGTGCTTTTGTCGCCTCTAAAAGTCATATTCCCTCAATCTCCCCGCCAGCGACCGCCCTGAGCCGGGGTCCAAGTCCCTCAGGGGACACATTCTTGCGCAGGTTGCTTAGTTTGTAGTTTTTAAACCATTTATTTAAAAACTTAGTCTGGAGCTTGCCTTTATGCCCGGTTATGTAGAAAAAGCCACCTGGCTAACTACATAATGTCGGTCCAAAAAAAGCGTTAGCGTCACTTCGACGCTTTCACGACGACGATGCTCGAAAACTACAAATGTCTCAAAAAGGGGGGTCTCTTAAAGTCAGTGGCGTGATAATGTTCGAAGTGGCCGTAGCCTCATGGCTAAGGCATTGGACTTGCGATCATGTGGTCGCCGGTTGGTTCCCCACTTTCGACTTGAAACCACAAGCATTTTAGTTTAGCACGAGGGGTTAACAAGAATACTAGTAGTAGTGCAAAAAAACTATGCTGGTAATCTTTAGAAAAAAAAAACACTTTCTAGTTAGTAAAGGCTTTTAGCTAAGCTGTGAACAATATACAGACAATGATACGAATAGATGGACTGGACAATAAAAATCTTGGGTCATCTATATCAGGTAATGGTTAAAATAGCAAGGCGTTGGGGTGTTTTTTTCAAGATAATCAGCTTTTTCGGCAAAATGCGAAAGCAAAGGGCGGCAAAATGATTAGAACGAAAATTATTATCGACCGTTAAATTGAAATTATACTCGTGCTTCGTCCTCGAGATTAGTAACCTGAAAAACTGAATAATATATGTAGTAACACGCAAGTGACACCACTCATGCACTATAAGTTTGGAGAATTAGATATTTTTTTATATTTTTTTTAAAGAGGGTATTCTAGTTTGTCTCTCGGCGCCATTGCCCTGCTTTGTCATTCACGTTTTAGTGCGAAACCACTCAACACGCGATTTCGCTTTTCTCGGATAATTTGTGCATTTTTGTGAATTCCTAGGTTTTATTTTGAAATGCCTAAACGAAAGTATAAAGATAGTGACGATTTGGATTACCTATCGCGGAAAATAAAAAAGTTAGAAAGGAAACTTAGCCGTCGCGATCGTCGCAGCCGCAGCCGGAGTAAAGGCCACCAGCGGCGCCGGGACCGAACTCGATCACGGTCGACCTCAACGAGATCGCGGATCCGCATCGTGTCGCCCTCCGCTAATCAGGATGACGTAACAGGTATGTGCACGTGTTTTTTCTTATTAGTGCCTACATCGGATAAGTTTCAATTATAAAAAGCCAATGTTCGGAGCAGTCTGGGTGACCGTCTCGGTAGATACCTAATTACAAATTAAGTTATTCAGGGCAGTTTTAGGGACTGACCCGCCATAACTAATACCGCCATTCAGAGCAGTTTTTGGGACTGTTTCGCAGGCACCTCGCTTTTGATAATCAGGACAGCTTTTGGGGCTGATCCGCTATCAAGATGTTTTAATGGAGTAGGCCACTGAAACAATATTTTGTTTCAGTGGGCGACTTACTAGATAGTTTTCATGAGCTATCACGTTCTACCAAAGCTACTGTGGAAATTTCTGGAACTGATCCGCTGCTAGAAAACGACCTTGATCGTGGAGAAGATCAACTACTAGAAAATGCCCCTGTGGACGGGGACTTGCAGGTATTAGATAATCTCGATAAAGAACCCGCTGCAGCAACCGGTGCCTCTACCGAAACTGCTACGGTTAGTGACAATAATGCTTGCGAGGTGGTAGACAACGATCTTCTGGAGATACTAGGCGCTGACCCGTCCACAAAAGTTGTATACGGTATAGATATACACAGTGAACTGGCCTCACGACTTCAACATATAGCTACTGCTGGCCTAGCCAAAGAATTACGCAAAGAGCTAAATGCTAAATATTTAATACCAGCAAATTGTGTCAAGATCGGGGCGCCGTCGATGAATCCAGAGATCAGGGATGCTCTTACCGAGCCTGTTATGAAACGGGACAAAGGTATAGAAGCACGACAAAATCAACTGGCATCTGCAATCGCTGGCCTAGCAGAGTTGATTAACTGCGAGCTCAAGTACAAGGAAAAGGATAACAAGCGATTAAAACAGATGATGGACGTATGCCGTATCCTTTGCGATATACAACACTCAGAGTCTGAAACTCGCCGCAGTTTCGTAATATTCTCCATTAAGAAAGAGTTCAAGCAACACATTGGCAACACTAAAATTGACAAAAATTTGTTTGGTGAGGACCTCACTGACACGCTTAAGTCTGCTAAAGCTATAATTAAGTCTGGCAGCGAGTTAAAAACGAAACCTCCACCAAAACCGAGGCAGCCATCTTCAGTGACGAACAATTTAAACTGGAAGAGCCCGGCACCAGCGCGCAAGCAGCAGCAGAGCGCACCGCGCGGCCGCGAAACCGCTCCCCCGCTGGTGCCGGGCCCTGCGGCTCGGTCGTTTCGCAACATGAGGCACACCGGCTCGTCGAAGCCGTCGCAGCGTCCGTCGAAGCCGACCCCCCGATACTAAATCCGGTAAAGTACGCCGGCCAATTATCTAAATTTAATAACCAGTGGTCTCTGATTACTAGTGACAAACACATACTATCCTGGATAGAAGGTTATATAATTAAATTTTCTAATCCTGTGGTTCAGAACCAACTTCCTAAAAACTTTATTCACACTGCGACAGAAAGAGCTCATTTCATTGAAGCTGTAAATAATTTACTTACAATTGGAGCTATATCTGAATGCAAGCCTTGTATAGGACAATTTATATCTAGTGTGTTTTTGCGACCCAAGCCGAATGGCAAGATGAGATTTATTTTGAACCTAAAAAATTTAAATAAATTCATCTCCACTGATCATTTTAAACTTGAGGACTTACGAACGGCAGTCAAACTTGTAACTGAAAATTGTTTTATGGCAAATTTAGATATAAAAGACGCGTACCTACTTGTGAAAATTCACGAAAAGTCTAGAAAGTACCTTAGGTTTATTTGGGACGGTAAACTATTTGAATTCAACGTCTTACCATTCGGTTTGAGCACAGCACCATATGTATTTACTAAGATAATGAAACCCATTGTAAAATTGCTTCGGACATGTGGATATCTTTCAACGATCTATCTTGACGACTTATTTTTAATCGGACAGACACACAGGGAATGTTTAGATAACATTACCATTACAAACAAACTACTGAACGGCCTTGGATTTATCATCAATGATGGTAAAAGCAATCTTATACCCAATCAATCCTGTAAGTTTTTAGGTTACATTATAGACTCACGGTCTTTTCGTATTGCCTTGCCGGAAGAAAAAAGAATAAGTATAAAAAAGGAGCTTTCAATGATGATAAATCTGAGCCGGTGCAAAATCAGGAAATTCGCTAAACTTGTGGGGCTACTGATTTCCGCATGTCCAGCAATCGAATATGGCATGCTGTATACGAAGGAATTCGAGAGACATAAGTACTTAAATCTTAAAGATCACGATGATTACGACCGTTATATGACGTTACCGCCATCTTTACATCCAGACTTGCGTTGGTGGCTGCATGCTATCGATAACTCTGTACGTCAAATACGTATAGATTATTATCGAACAGAGATTTTTACTGACGCCTCAACTACGGGGTGGGGGGCTGCTTGTGAGGACAATACCGCGAGTGGAGTGTGGTCGCGAGTGGAACGGGATAAGCACATAAATGAGTTAGAGCTACTCGCCGCTTTCTTCGGACTTAAAATATTCGCTAAAGATCTTAATAATTGCCAAATACTGCTACGCATAGATAACTCTACAGCCATAGCGTATATTAACAAAATGGGTGGTGTACAATTCCCTCACCTCACCAAAATAACAAAAGCTATTTGGCAATGGTGTGAGTGTCGGGGCATATTTGTTTATGCTTCTTACATTAAGTCGTCAGATAATGAAATTGCGGATGCAGAATCACGACGCGTTCATCCTGACGTAGAATGGGAGCTATCACCTGATTGCTTTCATTCTATTGTACACCGGTTTGGTCATCCCGAAGTTGATCTATTTGCAAGCAGGATCAACGCTAAGTGTACTAATTACGTGTCATGGCATCGGGATCCCGATGCATTCGCTATAAACGCATTTACCATAAAATGGTATAATTCCTATTTTTATGCTTTCCCGCCGTTCGCGATCATACTCAAAACGCTGAGAAAAATTATATCGGATAAGGCTAAAGGTATCATGGTTGTACCTAAATGGCCTACGCAACCATGGTACCCCGTATTTCAACGACTCCTCATTTCTGAATCAATTGAATTTCAACCCAAAGCGAATAACATTGTCTCCCATTGCAGCAACCGGAACATCCAAGCGAACCTTATCCTGGTTGCCGGAGTATTGTGCGGGCAGCGTTATTGCGCCGCTCCATACCGCCCTCCGCTGTAGACATCATGATGGCGTCTTTAGCAGAAAACTCTTATAAACAGTACGACGTTGCAATTAGGAGATGGTTCGAATTTTGTTCAAAAAATAATTACGGTTTATACGATGTGTCGATTCCTACTGTTCTTCACTTTCTGACTCAAGTTTTTAACAAAGGTAGTCAATATGGTACCTTGAATACTTATAGATCTGCCTTAGCACTTATAATGGGGCCACACATGACAAATGATGACCGAATCACTAGATTCTTTAAAGGCATATACCGCTTGCGTCCAACAAAGCCAAAATACGACGTAACGTGGGACACATCATTGGTACTGGAGAGATTAGGTCAACAAATCCCTAACGAAAGCCTAACTCTAGAACAAATAACTAAAAAATGTCTGATGCTACTGGCGTTAGCTACAGCTCAACGGGTTCAGACGTTATCCAAAATAAACATTAATAACATAGAAATTTTACCTACAAAAATAATGATTAAGGTGCCCGATCATTTAAAAACTTCACGTCCTGGCTCTAATCAACCTTTATTAATTTTGCCTTTCTTTGTAGAACGGCCTGAAATATGTCCCTGTAAAGCTTTAATTTCTTATTTAGAAAAAACAAATACAGTGCGGAATAATAAAGATAATCTATTTGTAAGCTATAGAAAACCCTATAATTCGGTCACAGCCCAATCATTAAGTCGCTGGATTAAATCTGTCTTAAAAGACAGTGGAATCGATGTATCGATATTCACAGCTCACAGCACGCGACATGCTGCCACGTCTCGTGCTCGCCAATCAGGCGTTTCTGTTGATTTAATACGCAACACTGCAGGCTGGAGCGGTAGCTCCAATGTTTTTGGTAAATTTTACAACCGGATGGTTTTACCTCGCAATGAGATTGCATTAGCTACTTCTGTGTTAGGTCATAATTCGTAAGTGATTAATTAATCTAATTTAGTTATTACTGATTTCATCTCCTATCCTAAATAGTATTGACTATTTAACGGTAAGAAGATTAAAATGTTCTTGCTGTCATAATGATACAATTTAATAAATAATACAAATTATATCTTGTATGATTTCTAAATATATTGAATTCTACATTTCCACAGCTACTATATATCTCTCAATGTCTACATATATTATTCAGTTTTTCAGGTTACTAATCTCGAGGACGAAGCACGAGTATAATTAATGATTAAACGAACTTACCTGTACGTGAAGTTCTATCATAATTATACGAAGTGCTTCGTCCGAAGAGATTAGTAACACCCGCCCACCCCGTTCTTCCCGGAAGCTGTGGAAATGGTTTTATGTAAATATTACTCTTTAAACTAAATGACAAAGCAGGGCAATGGCGCCGAGAGACAAACTAGAATACCCTCTTTAAAAAAAATATAAAAAAATATCTAATTCTCCAAACTTATAGTGCATGAGTGGTGTCACTTGCGTGTTACTACATATATTATTCAGTTTTTCAGGTTACTAATCTCTTCGGACGAAGCACTTCGTATAATTATGATAGAACTTCACGTACAGGTAAGTTCGTTTAATCATTAATTTGATCGCATATGATGACTTTGAAGTTTCAGTTAATTTAATAATATAGCGATTTGATTAATTTTATTAACGTTAAAGCAATACAAATGACGGTATAATTACGATTAAATTGTGTCATAGAGTTGTTTCAATTTATTACTGACTTTATTTATCAGAAACCTAGCGTATGAAATAGCAAGAGTGAAACAAAAGATTCCAATATTGCGCCAGTGTCTCAATAGTTATGATAGGTATTTCTGATACCTGGTGTTCGAGGTTCGATTCCCATTTGGTATTTCTATTCACGTTTGTTGCCCTATGCACTTTTCAATTCATGCTTGGTTTTAGGTCACCTTTGGGCACACATAAAAATATATGTATAGATTGTGCAGAAATACAATTCACTATTTCTGCACAATCAATACATAATTATTTATGTTTTTATGTGTGCAACAAAAGTTATTTTTAAGCTATATGTGTTTGTGTGCCCAAGTGGCAGGCGACAAAGGGGCGTATTATCCTTGATGCGAGTTGTCTTTAAAAATGCCATCTAATAAAAATAGGCTTGATTTACGTATATTTGAAACTATTTTATTAAAGTTTATTATTACTATTATCGATTTTATTTGACAATGTGTGCCTAGTTTACAGATTAAGCTAACTAATGCCATACGTTTAATAAACTTATTAATGTATTAAACGCGGACCGCTACCTCTTTTCGTATAATAATGAAAACTATTACAAAGATTATTAAATAATTATAATCCTTACTACTTATTCTCATTCTATTGTGTTAAGATTAGAAAAAAAATAGGCTTTTAGTCAAGTCACTTTTGTTTTTAACCCGTTTTTTCACAACATTCATTCATCCTTCAATCCCTTTAGTTATGAGACAGAATATAAATTACTGAGAACAATTGCCACCGGCAAGTTTAGTCATTTACGACCGTATTGTTAATTACATTTTTTACGATTACTGCAAACTTTTTTATGGAAGAACAGATGAAGTTAAATGTACCTGATATTAATAAATATTTTGACATTTTATGTGAAATTTAATAATGTTTTCCTAGCCAATTTTGATCAAGACGGCTAAGCTCTGTAAAGTTAATCATTTGCTTAAAACAAGGGTTTTAGTGTTTGCAAATACAGGTGAACTGCTCTGGGTAGCGCGTCGGACTTGCGATCATATGGTCGCCGGTTTGATCCCCACTTATTGCACTGGCGACGTGAATCCACTCGCAACACAAGCATTTAAGCTTAGCAGGACAGGTTATCAAGAATACTAGTAGGTCACCCTACTCTAAAAGCGCTGCGAGTATTAAAAAAATAATAATAAAACAGATGGATTCACCCTGTAATAAATCTGGAGATCTGCTCGCCTTTATGCCCGTGAAGTAGCAAAATCGATGAATAAATATCGATATAAAAAAACAAAGTTTCGCCCGAAAAAAAAAACTCACTTAGTCTCATAACCCGGTATTCCAATTCCATGTGCAGAATCGACTAATTTATGTGCTCTCAGGTGCACGGGTAAAATACTATCAAATTCATATCAATTATATGCAACATTTTTTTTTCAAAAAAATAGTCACAAAAATTCTGCTATCACCATTTAGTCCGGACTCCGGACCGCCCCGGATACGCGTTATTGATTTACATGAAACCAATAAAGCCCTAGAGTCTTTTGGCTTTGATATTCTGTAAAGTACTTACTATGTATTGGGATAATAGGTTTCTTGGTTTACTACATATGTCCATCAAAAATATTAATTATTTAATCCGCCATTTTGGATTTACAATAATACAGAACATACTAAATTGTATTGTCATCAGAAATAAATGTGTATATCAAATTTCAGATCAATCTTTCAACTGCAACTGTAAATTTGAATAACTAAATTTGACCCAAAAAAATTAAAAGTTCAAGCTAAATAAAACCGCTTTAAAAAGAAGTGAACAAGTTAAAAGGGCTTAAAGGCTGTAACTATAGATGCCTCGCGTTAGATTATATGTCGTAGCATAAACCACATGTTATCTTTACGGAATAAATAAGGCGGCTTTGCAATTACCTAAAAATGATCCACACAAAAATGTGACAAACAAATATCTTGATTCGAGCTTTCGCATTTACAATATTAGTATAGCAGATATCCATCCCGGTCATCCGCCTTTGCACTCCATTTACCCAGACACAAAACATCGGCCTTCAGAGGCAGTTTTAGGTATTGTGCCTCTAAGTGTTGGAACAACATACCTCCACCAATAAGGAAGGTTACAAATATAATAAGTTTTAAACACAAAATTAAGAAATTGTTATTTGATGTTCAAATTTCCATCACTTAGCGCAACTTAAAGTACCTACCTAAACTAAAACACTGCACTGATCACATATAGTTTAAACTATGGAGCTTTTAACCATACCTACAGTCAAAGAGTTTCAAATGAATATGATTGTTATAGCTTGTTACGGCCCGTATACCTTATAATTATAATAATACTTATGGACACATTTTCTTCACAACACATCTAAATCTAGTTTGTTTTATTTTATACTTATACAATACAACTAAAAAACGAAAAAGTAATGATATAATATTCTAATTAATATATAAAATTATTTCTCTATTATGATTTCCAATATAATAAACCTACAATTTCTTTGCCTTGTAACTAATTATTCCTAATAACATTTTAAACAGCTTTGAATGTATATACCATACAAATAGAAAATCTGTTATGACACCGAAACTGTATCACAGGTAAATAAAACGTAGGTCCAGTTGAAAATCAGCGCTGCAGTAATCTGTAGCACATGCTGAACTGAGGCCTTTTAGACACGCTAACAATAACAATGCAATGGGTGCCACATCGAGTGCAAATATGTACCTACTTAATAAGGGGGACAAACGTTATAAATTAATGAGTATTATAATAGATATGTACGTACCAGGTCTTCTCATTATTTTAAATGTTGTATGTGATATCTTTAAGTGATGGGTACCTGGGCATATGTTGAGGGGTGGTACGTTCATTCAGCGCCGCGGCAACGCTGCCCTTTTGCTGCAAATTGGCGCATGATGTCCTGGTTCAAGGGGCCTGAAATTTAAATTGTAAACTAATATGAATGACTTTGTTACCTTTTTTGCCATGTTCAGCTAAATACTTTTAATATAGTAGCCACTTACCTACAGACTATAGCCATCATATAGTCGGTCAGTCGCCTTATTGGTCGCAGTTTCGTGGCGGATATGATCTGTCATCTTGTGGGTTCACTAACGGTGGTAGTTGGCCTTTCCACCCTTGTAACATGCTGTGCAATATTTAGTTTTATTTTTCTTTTATTTATGCTCCGGACAACGCCACGCGCTTCTTACGATGTTAATCAAACCTCTGATGACTACCCCCTTTCATACTTCTTTTTATAACTATTGAAGGGTACAGAATGTGAGTGGACTCATATTCTGTACTTTTTTAAATATCGTTAGTCGAAACGTATCCATATTTATTTATGTTTGTTATCTATTTTGTAATTCTCTTTTTAATGTAAATTTATATAATTGTATGTGCTCTATTTTTTAATTCCTTAAAATGTTTTTACTTGTTTTTCTTTGTCTCCCAATATTATATTATATTGTCATTTGTATTCACTCTGTACCCAATTATTATTGTTTTGCTTTTTGTTGTTTGTGTGTCTAATAAATATAATAAATATATTTTCTTTCTTTCTTTCTAGTATGCTTCGCCCGCGCGGTTTCACCACAAAGATTTCTAAGGCTTCTCTTATAAAACTAAACAAATATTTAGTATAACTAGTTATAGTAACATATTTTGATCACAATTCACTGGCTTTATTATCCTGCCTTATCTTAAATCTTTCACACAAAATTGGCGGCACGTTAATACAAAATAGCAATATCATAGTAACTCAGAATTTATGCCAAAGCAGGATTAGTCGTAGTCTATTAACGTATCTTCTGTGACCCGTTAACACTAGGGACGTACACGATACGTGTTGTCGTTTAAAGGGTTAATTTTATAAAAGAATAGGTCAATGGAAGTTATTGTTGTATCTTATAAGGGAAGAACGTGCCATAAGTGTTGAAACTATTATTAGACGGAAGGGTGATATATTGTTGGTGATAATAGCGAATAAGGTTGAAAATCAGATGTGGAAAATTGATGTTTTGTTCTTGACAACGTATGTAAAGAATATATTTCTTGACAGATGAAATTATACCTAATTTATTATATTATAATTTCATTGGTTTACAATAGTGTTCTTTAAATTTAAAGTAGTCCAGAAATAATAGTTCTATATACACATATAATATTGTAAAGAGGAAATATTTAATTGTTTGTTTGCATAAGTAGGCTCGGAAACTAGTTCACCGATTAAAAAAAAAATCCCCATATCTACGTTAGTCAGGAATAACATAGATTATAATTAATTATCAAGTGCTCACGGCGGCAGAGCTACGCAGGTGAAACCGGGCTCGGGTAACTAGTTAACAATAAAAGGAGGGTAGTCCCCCAGCCAACCAGGCCCGGAAAGAAATCTTAGAATCTACACAAAGATTTCTAGTCCGGCGTAGGGATCGAGCCCACGACCTCCGAGATTTTAAAGCGATCCAAATACCGCTACGCTACAGAGGTTACTTTTTATATATGTATATTCTATATTATTTTATCGACATTCTATAAAGCAGACATCACATTGAATGAATCACCGGAATTTCGCTCACATTTCTGTATTTATTGATTGATTTCCAAAAACTGCATCTAAAGACTCTTCTCTTTGCATTACCCGATAAACTTAATTCCTGCTATTGGAAATTCGACTTTATCGTCAACTTAATAAGCGTTAAACCATTAAGGTGTATCATTGAAGGTCCACATGTGCCCAACAAACAAAAAAAGGGTCTCAGGTAAAAAGTGAATACAAAAGATAACGTTCCGTTCCTTCTGCTTTAACAAATACAGTTTTAACTCACATCGCATACCATTCTGAATCCTATAAGATAATAAATAGGGTCGATTTTTCTATGCATTTTTCAATGCGTTTGTGTAATTGCTTCCAGCTCCGATGTTCCTTTGAAATGAACGTTTATTGGCGGTCAAATTTTATGTATAGAGAGGGACGAACGAACAGACATTTTGTAGGTTAGTTCGCTTTCGTTTCGTCGGGACGCGTTTGTCACGTATAGTTTTAGTTTTAATTAATAGTTTTTAATGTGTATAGATTGATTTTAAATGGGTATACAATAATTATAAGCTGTGTATATGTGTATAAGTGGTCTGTGTTGTGTATTTTGTGTCGAATTTGTGTTTTAGTGGAGTTGTATCTGTGTTTGGATTTGGATTGCTTTATTTTGGATGCTTGGTTCACGTGCTAAGGTATGGTTTATGTTATTAAATTCTTTAAACCACTACTGCTGTATATTAAATATCGTCCTACGCATATTTTTCTCGACAAGTAACCATATAGTTTCATCCTTAGTAAAGTTACCGATAGAACCTGTTGATATGTAAGGAATTTACATGTTATATCGAGTTCTACTGCAATTTCAAATGAATTTATTGTAAATAATATATCTATGAAGTAACAAAGTATTATTTAGTTGGAGAAGTCAAAATTTAAAGAGCGATGATTCGTTTTAGAAATCTTTTGAGGTTATATGATAGCGTCTTGTTTGTTGATGAAATGGACGCACAGAGTTTATGAAGATATTTTGTATTAATGTATACAAATATAGATAACAGGTTTTAACTATAAACATATGAATGTATATAGGAACATTTAACAAAAAGACAATTAAAAAAACATGTCTGTGTGTCGGTTTGTTCTGGCTAATCTCAGTAACGACTGGGCAGATTTTGACGGGACATTCACGGGTAGACAGCTAACTTGATACCTATATAGATAATATTTTGTTTGTTTGTCCGCTTAAACTCCAACACCGTAGTATCAATTTAGAGGAGCATTTCATTGTTAGATAAGAGAAAATCCTTATTTTACGTGTGCCTACTAAATCGTGGACAGCAGAAGCAGTACATACCTATAGTATAAACGAAAAAGATAAATGTAGGTACATAAAGAAGTTAAAAATATTCTATAGTGTGATAAAAGTGCAAGAATGAAGAATGTAACTTTGATACCAAAACAGGTTTTTACATGACCATGAGCATCCTCATGGGAAATGATATTGTTTGTTTAGTTAAATACTGATAAATAAAGAATGAAAGTATTATAGACTAACCTAGATAAGTCAATGATAAATATGTGTAGCTTTATTTATGTACTAGCTGCGCCCCGCGGTTTTACCCGCGTTACCCTGCTCCAATGGGATGGAGCGTGATGTTATGTGGCCTATATGCTAATCCAGCGTATAACCTATCCCGGTGCAAAATTTCAGCCAATTCCGTTCTGTGGTTTTGGTGTGAAAGAGTAACAAATAAAATACAAACTTTCGCGTTTATAATATTAGTAGGATTTCATAGATACCTATTAAATAAATAAAAATCATTATTATTTACGTAAACCATATAACAGGCACTTGCAAATGGTCAAAACAATATTGCGTAGTAAAATGATTTGTCATCCCGTATAATGTCCACTGCTGATCATGGGCCTCGTCACGACGCTTGGCAGGCGGGTTGTGAATTATGGCAATATCTCTCAACGGCTTGCCAAGGTCTGTTAAGAGGATGTTCATGTTCAGCAGTGGACGTAAACGATAAAGTATGTAAAAAGTGAAGAAATAAAAGCTCAGGTTTATCGCACAACTAACCTACGCGATAAAACCATTCCAGTTTAAAAACAACATCTTCAATCCATCTTTCACTTTAAAAATCTTTAAGGAGGTATTATATTCATGTATTCTTGAACAATCCTTCAGAAACTTAAAAGTTTTACGCAGGTCCGAAGCTGATAACACTTGTTTACGCCAAGGGCCCCCGCGACTAGCTTTAATTCGACCCCCCAATTTGTATTTAGTAAAATTTTGAATTCTGATTATTTATCATGAAAATTATGACATAACATTAATTTTATTTAATATCCAGTGGGATAAGAGTAACTAAAAATGAATATTGTGTTTACTAGCGAAAATGTCAAGATTAAAGAACTAATAGATGTCCTCCTAATGTTCAATTTACGTCTTTAAATTGTAGCGCAGTCCCTATAACGAAAATACTTATCGAATGTATGAACACCACAAACGGTACACACTTATAATTAATAATGTAAATAAAAACTACTTATGACAAGAGCTTAGGTTTATTAATCAAGTACTGCCTATAGTAGGAATATATTATATACATATATTAAGTATAGGTATGTGTGTGATTTAGACCAAACATATTATACAGGCAAGTTTATCCAGCTGATAACACATTTTAGGCCATTAAGTACATAATGGTCAATAAAGTGCACCCTCTACAATTAAATTTCGTTCTAGCTATAGAGAACATGTGTTCAAGTGCATATATTCATAACAATACCAGCTTTTTCAAAATAAATAAACTAATCGGTTGTTGGATTACTTCTTACTTTACTCGTATTATATTATTACAATAATTGCTTAACGTAGTTTACTGCACCTAGATATAGTAAACTATATAGGAATGAGACGCCATTTACCTACATGTAGAAAACGTACAAACAACTAGACATAACGAAAATAAGTAATAACCTATAACTAATACTAAATGATAAAATAAATACTATTCTAAAGCCTATCCTACTGGGCAATATTTATCGCATGCATATATATATATGCATGAAAAAGCGGGAAAATACTAATACGAACCTCAGAAAACCTATATGTTTGTTCTTCGTGAGTAACGACAATATTTTAAAGAAGCGTCTTCCATATTTCTTAGGACTCATGACTATGGTTTATGTCATAGATTTTTTTTACAAGACAAAAATATTACAAGTATGATCTCATTTGAAAGGGCCCCGTTCCCTCGAAGCGTGTCTGCTTCAGAAAACAAAAAGTCTCAGTCAACTTGAAGACGTGAAACCACAACAAAGCATTGAGACTTAGTTTTAAAGTTGGTAACTTCAGAAGGATTAGTTTGTTAGATATTTATTATGTACTAGCAGCGCTTTGTGGTTTTACACGCATTGGATGGCTAATCGACTCTTATAAGCCGTTATGTGTTTTTTTCTTAACTTGACTATAGACTATTTAGTTGTTCTTTAGTTTTCATCAATGGCATTGTGTAAAGCACCTGTCAAACATATAAAATGTATTGAAAATGTATACTTTGCGTAAAATTTTTCTACGCCCTCTTGTTCCTAAGTTTGTTATCAATCCGATGCCCTCGTAGATACGAAGTCCGAGAGGCCCGTGAGCTGTAAAGTAGAGCGACAGTTGCACAAAACTCCTCTAAAAACAAAAAGCTATGACCGCCCTGGGCCGAGATCCAAGCCCCGCAGGGGACACCCCCTTGCGCAGGTTGCTTAGCTTTTAAACCAATTATCTAGGGTGGAGCTCTGCTCGTCTTTATGCCCGGTGAAGTAGCAAAAACCTCGTGGAAACTTAAAAGTGACCATCCGAAAATAAAATTGCCCGCTATCTCGCGAACTGTAAAGTAGAGCGACTGGAGCACGTAACTCCCCTAAAATGTCTTAATTCCGTGTTCCCTAACCGAATTCCGTGTTCACGCAAGTTGCTTTTTTGATAGTTTTAAATCCATTAAATAATGCTGGAACTCGGAATTGCCTTTTGCCCGGTGAAGTACCAACAGTTTTGTAGATAAAACATAAACTCCACGTCCGCCAAAAAAAATTTTAGTAACGGTTACGTACTTAGGCAACGTTTAACTTTATATTTTGTTTAGCCACTTTTCTTTGCTTCCGACATAGGAAAATAAAAACTTAGTGTTGGCTAATTAAAGGGCTTTTCTGCTAAATGCAATGCCTTACAAACACTTCTCTAATGCACTAAGTTAGGATGAATTGTGCGACTTACAAAGGCAAAGAGTGCAGACTCCAGTCGAGTTCTGGAAAATAGCTTAGGAACTTGCAAGAAAGCTGCTTAGAAAGAGGAATACTTTTTCTTTTTAATTGCCATCCTTAAAAAGTGCTAGAAGTGTAGACCTAGTGTATATTAATAATATAAAAATTTAGTACAGGTTAATACATTAAGCTAATTATTTAATCAATGTTTGGGATACATTAATATTCCGATGGTTTCGTAGATCCGAAGTTAAAGACGTTAACGCGAACTGTAAAGTAGAGCGTCGGTTATTATTGACAAAAAACTTTCTTATGAACCTAAAAGTCGTAATTCCTTAATCCTTAACACTTGGACTTCGGCTCCAAGTCCCTCGGAGGGTGTCTTTTGAAAAATTTGCTTATTTTGTAGTTTTTAAACCACTTAATAAGGTTGGAGCCCTGCTGCATATAGAGAATATGCCCGGTGAAGTATCAAAAGCATCTAGGTAACAACGAATCCAGTCGGTCCGAAAAAAAATGACAATTTTAGATACGTCCGTTTGATGGAAATGATCGTGCTTTCTACTAAACGTTCTTCTTCTTTATTTAATGGCAGTATGCTGTCTACAATGTCACGCGTGAAATGCCCAATCGTGACTTATGTCAAATTAAAGTGAAACATTAGTTTAGAGTATTAGTATTATATAGTTATGAGTATTAGTTTACATTCTCTTAGTGTAGGTGTCGCGTTTATGCGATTTGACCGTATGTGGTTTCATCGCATCGCATGATCGCACGAGGGGCGACAATAAGACAACGTCTGACTACTATGAGAATGACTATCCTACCAATTATACACGCTAAAGTTTGTAAGTATGGATGGATGGATGTTTGTTACTCTTTCTCGCCAAAACTACTGAACGGAATTGGCTAAAATTTTGCAGTGGCATAGGTTAAACATATAGGATACCAAACATCACGCTCCGCCCCACTGGAGCAGAGTAACGCGGGTAAAACCACGGGGCCCAGCTAGTACTATTATAATGACTTAAACAGAATGATTTTTAATCGTTACGTGATTTTTTTATGGTTACCTACTAGCAATGTTTTGCAGTACATACTTGTATTCTTGTTAACCCCTCATGCTCTAAAATGCTTGTGTTACGCGTGGGTTCACGTCGGCAGTGTAATGGGTGGGGATCGAACCGGCGATCACAAGTCTGACGCTGTATTTTCATAGACAATGATAGCGAAATAGCACATAGCCAAATGAATCAATCTATGAATGAAGTTTCTTGCAATAAAAGATAATTTAGGCTGTAGTCGGCTGTACAAAAGTTTCGAAATCATTTTTAATCTGTCACTATTGAAAAAGTATATATTAAATAGATCGATAAGTATTTATATGTTGTGTAGGCTTGTATGAGATAAGTTATAGGCTTCTGGCATCCATGATAAGATCATGGATGTGTTACGGGTGCAATTCAATTCAGTTGAAATATTCCCCATTATATTTATCACCCTTTATTCAGAGAAAGTTGATGTAATAATAATAATGACTAGTTAAATGTAATATTCAACGCACTACAGCACATGTTGCACCCACCAAATGATTTTTTTTGTGAACCGTCCCTTATAAGGGTGTGTGCGTACAGAGGGGTGTCGGGATGTTTACCCTATTGATTCTCCGTGGAACGACTAATTGTGTCGTTCATAAACACAGTTGTTATATAAATTCATATTTGTTGTAGTAGAAATGTTATATTTGTGTACGAACTATAGATGCACAAAACACCCCAAAAGACCGACAGTCATACTCCCTCTATCTTATCGCCAGGGACCGCCTTGAGCCGAGAACCAAGCCCCACAAGGGGCGCCCTCTTGCGCAGGTTACATAGTTTATAGTTTTTATAAGGCTACTATTTATACTATTTATAAGGCTGGAGATTTGCGCTGCTTTCCGTCCGTTCGCAAAAAATAAAAAAAATGTTATAAAGGAAACTCGTAACTACCTAGTTATTATATATAGTATTTCGCTCACTCTTTTCATTCATATTTGATTGCGGCCTAGTATTTTACGCACCTATTTTAACTAACGTTACGTAACTAACTAATTAGATACGTATTTTTTTCGTAATGATTTTCACTCTATGTCTTGTCAGTAAAAAAAAAGATAAAATAACTATGCCTTAGACATTTTTTCATATACATATTATAACGACCTATTATTTTCAAGACGTTAAAAAAGTCGCCCAGTACATTTTCACTATAAAAACGCCATGCCATACATAACACCCGGGGGCCGAGTCTTTTTTTTAAAGTATTGTGCCACCGTATTGCCATCATGATATCATTAAGCCAAAAACAGTAGTCTACTAATCTCACTATGGTGTCGGCGCTTGAATGGTCGATGTTGCTACCGCAGAAAAAGGCCGTCAACAGAAGTAGCAGGGGACATGGTTAGGGAGATTGTAATGTTTATTTAGGCGATTTCAAAACTTATAAATGTATCATTTGTTATTATATTCAACTACGCTAATGTCATCTTGGCGTCATAGTGACACCATTATGACGCCATTTGGATTAGTAGATTACCGAATTGGAAAAAACCGACCATTGAACTGTCATTGACAGTTCATGTACACTCCATTACGATAGTAGACTCGGGGCCCTGCTTACAATCAACGCAAAGGACTTCTATCCACGCTCTATAGTTTTATGTAAACTCAAAGATCTCAACAAAAAGTAGGTCGAACACATTTTAGCGTCTTATACTAATATTAATCAAGACGTTACCTAAATATTTGCTCAAATAAAACTGAACTTTCGTAATTGGTCCCACTAATTAACAAAGTAGTTGTTTACGCTTGTCGTTATCTTATAAATAATGCGAATAAGGCAGTAAAGACTGGCCTGATTTTTAATTAGAATAATTTATTTAATCTAATTTAGAAATTGGGTCATTTTATAATACCTAATATTCATCATCAGCCCGTATAACGCCCACTGCTGAACATGGGCCTCCTCCGCCGAGGGAGGCTATTTGCCATAGTCACCATGCTTGGCAGGCGGATTGGTGACCACAGTGTTATGTTATACCACACAAGGAAACGCTGCTGCCCGTTTCTTGATATAGATTATTGTAGATGATGTTATAACAATCGGGTCCAACGGCTTAACGTGCTTTCCGAGGCACGGAGGGTAGTCCCTCAACCAATCAGACCCGGAAAAAAATATTAGACTTTACTCATAGATTTCTTGTCCGGTGTGGGGATCGAACTCACGACCTCCGAGATCTAAAGCTAACACTGAATGATTTTTTCAAATCGGTCCAGTAGTTCCTGAGATTATTCAAGTAAACAAACAAACTCTTCAGCTTTATATATTAGTATAGATGTATGTACTTATATACTTAGTTATACAAGACAATTAATAACATTTTCGTTGTTTCAGATGGCTCAAAAGATGTAGGATACAATCCGACATTAACCCTCATGCCTTCGATCCTTAGTGAGATGGGGAAGCAAGACTCCTCGTGGCGCAGAGTGAACCAGTGCAGTGTTAACATAGTTCGGTGTTTAGTGTTAGTGGCCCTGTGCCAGGGTGTTGGAGGGAAACCTATAAGTGAGACCCTGCAGAGGGCCCTCTCGGCGGTGCGGGGGCCCAGCCCGGGGGCCAAGAAGCTTTTGAACATTCCTGAGGATGGAGGTAAGTGATTATATATGTAATATCGTCTATAGTTTTAATGTGGTTTAATTGTGTTAATTATAGTGATTTGTTCAGTTTTGATTTCACTACATATTATAAAGCAAAATTCTTTGCCGCGTCAGACTTTCTGTTCACGATAAACTTAATAACCACTGCCTAGATTTTCATGCGGTGTTTAACCTTTAGATAAAGTGATTTATGAGGAATTGTAATATTTAATTCTCGTGTGACGCCCAGCTTCACTATTTTTTGGATAAATAACCACCGGCAGAATCCTAACCTGCAATTTTAGTTAAATTTGCCAATGTGCCGATAAAGAAAAAATCACTACATAGTATAAAACTTAGCCGCTTCCTGCTGACTGTCCCTATGTATGCTTAGATCTTTAAAACTACACAACTGATTTTGATGCGGTTTTCTTAAAAGATAGAGTAATTCAAGAGGAAGGTTTATATATACCTATAATATTGCACCCGTGCGAAGCCGGGACGGGTCGGAAGTAACCTCTAAATGTACTAATTAGTAACTATTTCTAAATACATTAAGAGTTTCAAGATTTTAAGCAGTAAGGTTACAACTTCTACTCAAGATATCCCTTACTATCTTTATCATCCAAAAGTTCAACTAAAACTTCTTTTATGTTATTCAGAAGTTTCTAGAAGTTTAAGCAACGAACGAAACGTGAAATGCATTTCAATTTATTTCATTTAATTTTGTACATGTTAATCAGTTTATTAGTTAAGTTCGGGAAGACCGACTTGAAGTTCGATAGTTAGATTAACATTTTAATTATTTTATTTTAGTTAACAAGCTATTCGTGTCAGTGAACATTTCTGTTAGATCCGGTGAATTTTGTAACTTTTTCGTAAAATCAAATTAGGACAAGTTGTCGATCGATTCGCTTTGGATTTTGGTATCATTCGTAGAGTATTCAATCGTAGAGTATCAAACCCTTGAATAAAGTTTATTTTTTTAGATAGACCTTTTTTTTTGTCCGTGGGGTAATGCATCTACGCTCACATTCCTACCGCCTCCGCTGCACCGTATTCGCGCGCTGCTGGCGGTGGGATATGTGGGACTAGCCCTCTCCATAGCGTGGTAGTTAGACCAGCTTGTTTTCGGATTACGCTTTTACCTGACTACCATATCCACGCGCGGTTTCACCCGTGTAGCTCGCGTTTCAATTGGATCTTCATAATTAAATATAGCATATGTTAATTTTGTATAACATTGCTTTATAATGTTGAAAAAATAATTAAATCGGACTCGTAAATGTGTTAAATGAAACAAAATAAAAGTTCGATGGACAATTTCAATACTTGTCCAAACTTTTAAACGTGGAATTAAGAGCTTCAGGCGTAAATCACCCAAAGTCAGTCAAACATAAAATAGTTAATAGTGTCCAATTTCTCAAGCACCTCCCCTATTAATTAAAGTCTTTTCAAAAAGTATTTAAGGTAGACTTTCAAAGACGCTACCAAAGTTTGAACTCCGGTGTCAAATTCCATCGTCTTTTGTCAAATAAAATGGCATTTTTGGAAGAAAAACAAAGACGTTGTTTTTTTTAAATAAAATACTTGATAATGATAGGAAATGAAGTGGACCTTTTCCAGTAAAGGGTGGAAGCTACGCAAAGTAAGTTATTATGGGTGTATTAAAGGAATATTTTTATTAAAATTCTTCCTTTTACGCCGTGTTTTTGGGTTAATGTACATTTTGGGAGTAGGATTTATGTCATAAAAACATCAGTTTAAGGTAAAATATATTTTTTTACATAAAACGTTGGATTATTTTACATAAATAAAAAAAATGTTTGGAATAGATCAAATAGTTTTTTTGTAGCTGTAGACAAGACCATAGATATATGTATTTATTTAAGTCTTTAGCACAAAATGAGATCGACTTAAGGCCTTAGGCATAATCTACTAGTGGACCTTAGGTTGGTGCAGAGGTACTTATCTCATTTATCCCTTTACCCCGTCATAATTTAATTAAGTATAATTTACTTAACTATTCATACCTGTAGGTACATAATCAAGGATACTTAAATTCTATCAATTAATGTTTTTTAAACTTTCTTAATTTGTTTTATAAGGGGTAATTATTCATCTTGAGAAATTTTACCGCCATTGATGAATTTTACATGTCACTATATAACTATAGTGACATGTCTCAATGGCGGTAAAATTTAGCTTAATTTTTATTGTATACCTCCTACATACCCGCCGTGGGAACATCGACTTAAAACTAAGTCTTTGACAAATAATGTGGCTTACTGTTAACTTAATTATTAACGGCAATTAAATAAATTGAAAATGGCTTATCAGATTTAAATCCAATACGATCTTTGAACCGCAATGTTTTTTTGATCGAGACAATTTAGAACTCCTATAACAATTATGATAATACCAGCTAATTGATATTGTTAATGTGGATAATTATGGATTAATAGTAATGATGCACTTACTGGCAATTGAAATGGAATAGCGTTATGGTTATGCGTGTGGTTATGTGATGAACAGAACTGATATTGTAAGTAGTTTAACTATTGGGAATCACTTGATTGTATTATTATTAATCTTGTTTGTAGCTCGGAGGAGTAAGTTATAACTAGTCGTGCCTACTCATCATGATCATCAGTGACAGTTGCTGATAAGGTGCAATTTCATCTGTCAAGAAATACTTTCTTTATATATATGTTTTAGATGATGAAACATCAATTTGCTACATTTGATTTTCAACCGTTTTAGTTATTATCACTTACACGGTTTTACAGAATCACCGACGATATCAGCCTATTGTCGTCGTAATTTCCAGCAGTAACGATTGCTAGCGGCCTGAATCCACTCCCTGGGACCTTCATGAGGTCGTCGGTCCATCGTGCAGGCGGTCGTCCCACGCTGCGTTGTACCAGTTTGTGGTCTCCACTCGAATGTCCCTACTATCTTGGATTAAAATTGTAGTATTTTGTGACTATTCAATGTCATCCTCAGCCTGTAAATAGTCTACTGCTAGACTAAACTCCCGAACATGGTGATAGATACAGTTATGTTAATCGAGGTCTATAGTAGAATGCCCTTTCTGAGCCACGGTAGGTCGTCCTTATACAAAGAGCCAGCCAGTTTATGTCTACTGCTGAAAATGGACCTCTTTTCAACAAACCTTGGCGAGCCAGGGTCGTTGAGGGATATTGCCATAATCACCGCAAGGCAGGCGGATTGGAAATCGCAGTAAGATGGTCACTAACCTTGAGCTGATTTTTTTTTTTACTTATGATATGTATATAGATGCTGCTACCCATCCTGCAGCTGAATGTACCTAAGTAGTCTTTAACAGTATCCTGGGGAGACATGGGGTGATCTATTCTGAGCTGGGACTCACACGGTACCAAAAGCAACTGGAAAGAAATATTTAATTATATATTACGATTCACAAATGCGGATACTCTGAAATATTTAGCCAAGACTGTCATCTTTTCGATGATATCCTGTTGATTCGATTTTGACCTTCAATACAACTTTAAATGATAGGTTTATTATCAGTACAAACGAAGCCAAAGTCATACTTCCTATTAAAATCATCAAAGACATTTTCAAAAAAAATATTTTGTTGACTCTTTTAGAGCCTCATTTTGTACCTGTCATTGATTGTAGCAATTTATGTCAAAATCAACTTTCTGAACCTGTGGCGAACTTAAAAGACCATCAATATTCTTTTTATCTGCGGCATTAAGCGTAATGCAGCACACTAAATTGTGGATGGAAGGAAAAAAATGCTGAGTAATTCGAAGTAATCAGTCTTGGCCGATAAAAAGGGCTTTTTATAGAACCTTTATAGGACCTTCAGAGTCCCGGACACGTTATGTAATTAGTCCATGGAAATTGGGGTTGGAGCAGAAATATTTCGTATTTTTGACAGATGTGGAAACACTTTCTGGAAATCTTAGGGGATTATGCAATGTTGCTATATTGTAGTAGTAAGTTAGGATCTGTGTATAACTTATAGCATCCCGCTCGCTGTTTTAACATTCATCTTTAAATATAGCCTATGTTACTCTTGGATAACGTCGCTTTGTAAAAGTGACGATTTATAGAAATAGGTTCGTTAGTTCCGGAGTGTTTCAATGAAAGAATTTTTGAAATCGGCCCAGTAGTTTTTGAGTTTATTCATTACAAACATACACACAAAAATACATATCTTGCCTATTTATAATTTTACTATAGATTTATTATAATATTAGTATGATTATACAAATACAAGCTGAAGACGATTAAATATTCAGCATCGCACAGATATCTTCAGCCAAATTTATGTAGGTGCACTACGTAATAGCTTAGATGTGATAATATATGGACTGAGTACTATGATGTTAGGAATTTGCATATCTACACAACTTGAAGTAGAATGTATTAGAGAAACTGCTTGTTTAGGATTTCATAGTTCGGATAACATATTGCTCGCAGAATTTATGATGAGTTAGTGGACAGAAAACTTAAAATTTAGACTGTCATATTTTCTGGTGATAAAGGAAACAAGTTATATATACCATATATACTTCTTTACTAATATAATAAGAAGGATACATTTTTATTTTTGTGCGAATGTTTGTAATGAATAAACTGAAAAACTAGTTTGCCGATTTCAAAAATTCTTTCGCCATTGGAAAGCTACATTCATCCTGAGTGACAAAGGCTATATTTAATTATGAATTTCCCACGGGATCGGGAGTGACGCGGGTAAAACCGCGCGGGAGAAGCTGATTGTCCTTACTAATTTTACAAACGCGAATGTTTGATACTTACTCTGTCACGCAAAAACTACTAAACAGATTTGCCTGAAAGTTTGCACGCGGATAGTTTATAAGCTGGATTAACATATAGGCGACAAAAAATCACGCACCGACTCTCTGGATCTGAATAACACGGGTAAAACTGCGGGGAAGACGTAATAGTTCTAGATGTTTTTTTTTCTTTCAAATTAATTTTGTTTTATTAGTAAAAGAAGATACATATTGTTCAGAGGAAGTCCATCGAATTCCGCAGTCAAAAATATTATTATCGATTTATTTATTGCTACACTAATGATCAAAAATAAACTTACACTTAATTCAAATATACCTACAACAAAAAAAATACAATGTGACTCTAATTAGTCGTTAAATTACAACTTTTAAAGGCGAAAATGGCAACAGCTTTAAATCCGAAGTCTTTCAAACTAGAATACAATTAGGACGCAAAAATGCAGTGCATAATTGGCATGTCGAATTCTACCAAATTAGTGCCTTCATCAATGGAATTGGCAATTTGTTGGTTTAAAATGTTTATAGGAGAAAATTCTTCATATTTATTGTACTATATAAATATTATTTTTGGCACACTACTAGTATTTTGTTAACCCCTCGTGCTAAGCTAAAATGCTTGTATTTAACTAGTGGTTTCACGTCGGTAATTCAATAGGCGGGGATCGAACCGGCGACCACAAGATCACAAGTCCGACGCCCCTAGCCATTGGGCTACGGCCGCTTTAATAATATTTTTTTCATAATTACGTTTTTTTTCGGGGGGTCAATAGCATCGTCCACCTCATAGTTATTTACCATCTTACTGCGATTACCATTCCGCCTGCCAAGTGTAGTGATTATGGCAATATCCCTCAACGACATTGGTTTGCCAAGGTTAGTTAAGAAAAGCCTCATGTTTAGTAGTGGACGTACAAGGGGCTGTAAACTAAATGAACTTTTATGATTGTGAAAAAAAATGCAGTTATATATTTAGTTATTAAATGGATATTGAGAGAATATGAAACATGAGATAAGAAAGAAAGAAAGAAAAATATTTATTTATAGTAGTTACACAGATTTTCGAAAAAAGAACATATTATAAACAATTGACAGAAGGATCTATTGTGTGCACCATAAATACCAACTTCAGCTTTCTGCTACATCCACACATTTAAGTATGAATGTAGCGCTGGTATTCTAGTTGGCCCCGTCTATGACGTCACGTACATGTAGGTATAAAAAAAAAATTATATATAATTTTTAATAAATTTTGAACATGCAACAATTACTCAAATTTAACTTAGAAATAATAATAAATATAGAAAATAAATTGACAAGTTGCAAACAAATGTTAAAAATTATAAAAGCAAATTAATAATAAGAGATATCAAATTTATTATTGAATCTAATCCATACTATTTTTCATTAATAATAATAAATCCTTTTTATATATAAATTAAAATAATAAGTATTTACTCATACTAACTAGAATTAAAATTAAAGACGAAGCATGTTTGTATAATATAAAGTTGGTTAACGAGAATCTCCCACTCAATGATAACCGGTTACCATACCCTATGAATGCTTGTAATACAACAGGCATCATTCAGGGCATCATTTGGTATATGAGTGCCATTCATCATTGAGTTATAAGATAGAAAAATATATATTTTGAAACCCAATCTTAAGCCAAGCCCCCAATATGTAAATCCATAAGTTTGTTTGTTTGCTTGAACGTGCTCAGGAACTACTGAACCGATGTAAAAATATCTTTCAGTGTTTGATTGCCCATTTATCGAGGATATTGGTTATATTTAATTCTGAAGTTCCTACGGGAACTACGCGGATGAAAACGCGCGCGAAAAGCTAGTTAGTAATACAAGCCTAATATAGCAAAGAATAAAAAGCCGCCATATTGAATCCTGCGCGTGAGCAAGTACACCAAAACTAACGAATAGATCTATCACTCATCGCTATTCACATCTTATCACAGGTTTAGGGTCATCTACCTGATATTACTTAAAACTCCAATTTATTGCTGCCTCACTCCTTCCTATAAAATAGAAAGAGACATCAACACAGAACATTTTTTGAAATCGTAGACAGATGCCGTCGAAAGTCGTCGTTCCTCACAATTCTTGATTACAATGGGGCAGTAAAACTGCAATCAACAAAGGTTTCTAACAATGCGCCCGGTGGGTCGGGTGAATTATTTGCAAGTTATTAAAATGCCGAGGCTGCTAACTATCTCGGACTGTGCACCGATTGTCAACGGGACTTACGGATAGAATGAATCAGGTACCGAGCATGCTTTCGATCAAGTTTGACATTTGAGGTCGTCGATTTAACGTAAAATTAATATTACGTCGCGCACGACGCTATTACGAATGCTATTTTGCTATAAGGATCTGTTGCTCTTTCCTCAATATCATCAATCCATATTTTTATTAACTATCAGGTTGTACTGACGATATGTCATCATCGGATATGTCCGACTAGTTTCGACACCATCCCGAGGATCATTCTCGGGGTCGGGTAACATTTTTTTGTTTTTCGGACGGACCTATGTATTTATTCCTGAGGCTTTTGCTACTTCACCGGGCAAAAAGGCGAGCAGAGCTCCAGCCTAGATAAATGGTTTAAACACTACAAACTAAGCAACCTGCGCAAGAGGGCGTCCCCTGTGGGACTTGGACCTCGGCTGAGGGCGGTCGGGAGTTTTGTGCAACTGTCGTCGGGCAACTAACTCGAGTCGACTACTCGACAAATCGTGAGTACAACGATAGTTAATATAGATTTGTGTACCACTCACTAAAGTTTTAGTCATCAATCCACCTATTAATCAGATTTAGTTCACCAAAATAATGAGCAGTGTATCACACATTTGAACTGCAAACACCTGTATTTCGCAGCACAACTTCAGACAGCCCATTTTATCCATTTCTCGTCTCCTTACCGTCCCACTGCCGACATATCTAACCTAACCGGTAATGTAAACCGCGCAAATGGTTATCTCCGTACAAATTTACATCTAAAATGGAAGCTAGTATCGTACCAGATGAAAGTTATGCAGATTCGTAGGAAATCTCATGGAAATGAAATCGTCCAACTTACATGGATGTTAGAAGTATTTCGCTTTGCTTAGGTTGTTAAGAATGCGTTCGGATGTCAGTTTAGGTAATTTGTGTTAGAAAATTTACATAAATAACTTATTTGTTTACGTTTTATTAAATTTATTGTAAACTTGCTTACATAGTATAAAACAAATTCACTTCCCGCTGTCCCTATGTATGATTCGAATTTTAAAACTACGCAACGGATTTTGATGCGGTTTTTTAATAGACAGAGTGATTTTAGAGGAAGGTTTATATATGTATAACAGATTAGCATTGCACTGCCCCGGCTTCGCTTACTCGCTTGTATTTTATAAGCTATCTAACAAAAAAAGTTTCGTCTATATCAGTACCTACTACCGTTTTACAGATTAGAAATACACGTACAAACAAACAAATAGATAAAATCAATCCTATTAGCATAATCCTTATAAAATTAGCTATCTACCAATGAAAGTTTCGTTAAAATCGGTCAAATCATTTCTGAGCTTGGCCAGAACAAACAGACACAAAGACAGACTGACATGGAGATTTTTCATAGACATTTTTTCTTAGTACATACATTCATATGCATTTGTTCATAGTTATTTCCATTACAAACATATTTTATTTAGTTTTTACTTGCGGAGGCATTGATAAGACTCCGCACAGGCTTAGAAACCTATTTACCCAATATAGGTATCCTTGGCCAAAGAATGATTCAAACTTCAACTCCAAAAGGGTTGAAACTGTCGATCAAAATCTGTATGGTGACATCAAATCAGGAAATCGCGATCAAAAGCCAGCTAAAATAAATTTAGCAGGCACTAACCCATTAACTTACTACAGCATCAAAGCACTGACTAAATATTAGCCTTTGAAATCTACCCAGTTGGTCACCGTTATCCCGGCTATATTTTACCAGCGTTATAGGATTTAAATCTTGAAATTTGCATTGGCAGTATAGTTGGGTATCAACTGAGTGGCAATCATTGTGGTAGTTGGCACCCGATGTTTCCGCATTGCGGCCACAATGACCCTGGATATTAGGTCAGAAGTTGATGAATCGAAAATGAATGATAATATTTTTTTTAATGATACATCATCATTATCATCACATCGTATAACGTTCACTGCTGAACATGGGCCTCCTCCTGAAGGAGGGTATTTGCCATAGTCACCACGCTTGGCAGATGGGTTGGTGACTGCAGTATTATGTTGTGCCACACAAGGAAACGCTGCTGCCCGTTCCTTGATGTACGATTATTGTAGATGATGTTTATAATCGGGACCAATGGCTTAACGTGCTTTCCGAGGCACGAAGGGTAGTCCCTCAAATAAACGGAGTGGGGATCGAACCCACGACCTCCAAGATTTATAGCAAGCCAAATACCGATATAAATCTCGGAGGCTACGGAGGTTGCCAATTTGTCATCATACTCATTTTAATTATTACTAGCTTAGTTTTGCAGTCTCCTAGTATTTCAACAGACTTTCCGTTCAACGCACAAAATTATAGAACTGCCGGGATTTTTTGTTTGTAGTTTCTGAACCATTTATTTAGGCTGGAGCTCTGCTCGCTTTTATGCCCCCATCACCAAGGTAGGATATTGCCATAATCACCACGCTTGGAAGGTGGAGGTGATCGCAGGTGGACGGTGCCCTTCCATCAGCTATATGTCCTTTAATCGCGTCCTAGGATACCCATGGTAAGACGTGGGGTGCTCTATTCAAACAGGTAAGGTTTGAATACTGTAAACTGTATAATCCTACTAATATTATAAACGCGATACTTCAAAATTGAGATTAATAAAATTCGACCACCGGCAGGGCTCGAAGCTGCATCTTGGGTAAAGCCGCCAATGCCTTAACCAATTAGGCTACGGTGGACCCTACCGATCATCGAAATTTATTAATCTCTTTGTAACACGTCTCTAAGGGGGACGGTAGTGCCATCCATCGGTAATGATCCGCATTACTTCGATAAATATCTCCAAAGTTACATTTGGTATTAAATATTAAACGATGACACCGCCCGTTTTTCACATTATTAAAATGTTTTGAACTCTTTATGGAAAAGATTACCTTATACTATATTTCAAAATTGAGATTAATAAAATTAATTACGCGATAGTTTGTAAGTATGGATGTTTGTTACTCTTTCACGCCAAAACAACTGACTGAAATTGGCTGTAATTTTCACCGGGATAGATTATACGCTGGATTAACATATAGGCTACAAAACATCACGCTCCGACCCACTGGAGCAGAGTAGAGGAGGTAAAACCGCGGGGCGCAGCTAGTATAGAATTAGCAGCCATCATACTCATTAAGCTTTATTAAATTTAATTTACAAAATTAACCATTGGAAAGAAAAGCTTTCCAAAGTAAATACAGCACGTTTCACCCAAAACCGGTTCTCACGCCGATTGAATGAAAACATTAATTAACGCTGGTCCTAGGTTTGACTACCGGGTTGTGTAATCTTTTGTTTTACGAGTAGAAATATATGGGCAAGATAAATGGGCTATTTATTATTTATTTAGGTGGAACGGTGAAGTCTCCCATAATAATATCATTAATAAAGGGCAGTGGTAATTAATTCTGTGCATTTTTATAGCCTGCAGTAGTTTATCTATACTAATATATAAAGCTGAAGAGTTTGTTTGTTTACTTGAACGCGCTTATCTCAGGAACTGTGGTCCGATTTGAAACATTGTTTCAGTGTTAGATGGCCCACTTATCGAGGAAGGCTATAAGGCTTTCGGCGCTTATAACTTTTTTTTCCCTACAATATTGGGTATATTTTATTATGAAGTACCCACGGGGACGGGAGCTGTGCGGTTGAAACGCGGGGAGAAAGTTGAGGATCTTATTTTTCTTCGTCTTTTTTTTAAAGATCACTATTAGAGTTTAGCAGTACACTGCAAAACTCGAAAAGTATTCTTGTCCCCTCGTGCTAAGGGGCCGTCCATTAATCACGTTATCTTTTTTAAGCATTTTTTAACCCTCCTCCCCCTTGGTGATACATGGTGAGATTTAAGACTACCCCCCCATCCCCCACCCAACATCACGTGTATTTATAGTATCTACAAAAATTCTTAAATTAGAATATTTTAAAATACCTATTATCTTTAATAGGTACCTATCATTTTCCCGTTGCTTAGTAATAAAATAAGAAGTTTGATCACGTGGCCAATAAAGAAATGTGTGGCTGGACTTATAATTTCCCAAAAATAAATATATACATACCCCTTCCCCCCCCCTTTCAAGCCTCACGTGATTAATGGACGGCCCCTAAGCTAAAAGCTTGGGATCGATCCATCAACCACAATATCACAAGCCCGACGCCCCTAACCATTGTACTACAGTCGATTTGATACTCGTATATTAATCGAATAAGATTAGTACTGCAGACTACACTAAATCCTAGCATCGCAAGGGATTTTACAAATATGCAAATGGCGTTATTACCACGCGCAGATTCAGTACAACAAGCAGTGTTTAATTATACACGACATGCTTCAATGTACTGATGTTCTAATGATCTATTCCTACTGGATTATTTGGCCTAGTTCCCTGTATTTAGGCACTGTTTATGATAATCAGCACAATAAGGTCGGGTTCGCTGAGGGACTACCGTCCTTGCCTCGGAAAGCACGTTAAGCCGTTGTTATAAAATCATCTATAACAATCGTATACAAGGGAACGGGGAGCAGCCTTTCCTCGTGTGTTACTGCAGTCACCAACCCGCCTGCCAAGTGTGGTGACTTTGGTAAAACCCTTCTTCGAGAGTAGGTCCATGTCCAGCCCCTGTGGGGCTTGGAACCTTGGCTCAGGGCGGTGGCTGGTGATGAGATTGAAGGATTATTACTTTTAGTATTTCAAGGGAGTTGTGTGCAACTGTCGCTCTACTTGACAGCTTGCGGGCCTCTCGGACTGAGGGTCTACTAGGACATCAGTACCATCCCGCCTACTAATCTTGATGGTTATGGTAAAACTCGAAGGAGACTTAATTCCTTTCTTTAACAGTCTTGATAATATTTACAACTAGCTGCGCCCCGCGGTTTTACCCGCGTTACTCTGCTTCAGTGGGTCGGAGCGTGATGTTTTGTAGCCTATACGGTGATCCAGCGGATAACCTATCCCGGTGCAAAATTTCAGGTAATTCCGTAAAGTAGTTTTGGCGTGAAATCAATCCATCCATCCATACTTACAAACTTTCGCGTTTATAATATCTGCAATATACAGGCACACTGTCCTGGTACTAACCGTTTTATTATAGTTATAAATCTATGATTGGCATACACAGCTGTGAATTTATTTGCCGCAAACATTGGTCAGCTACTATGTAACTAACACATTTATTATTCAGGGTCTCAATAAAAAGTACCCACAAAACTACGAATACTCTTTTTATTTTGCTCTGAACTATAAAACGGCTCATCAGGTTCATTGTAAACTATTCGGTGACCCAGTTGTTTCCACAATAAACAAATCATGACGCAAGAATGATCGGTTGGATGTTTCTTGAATTTAGAATGGCTGGTAAAAGTGGAAGGTATTTCTATTTTCGCTGTATTAAATACGTGTTGCAATAGTTTCGTTGAAGAATAATAGAAATACGATATTTTTATAATGTGATATGCTAGTTATAATATCGCGTAATATAATAAATTTAAAATGAAACAGCGCGGGCTGGGATCAAGTATAGAACGGCATAGAACGCGACGCGAGACTCGCCTCGAGGACGTCCGGACACTACCCTAGCTTCCTACGAGTCTTTCTGTATATACCTGTATTTCTGTATTGTAACCTTACTATTTACTTACTAATACAATAACACTTACGTACGTTAAAACACTTTTTTTTTAAGTAAAATCTGGTGTTCATGCCATTGTGCTGCAAGCCCACTTAACGATATAAAACACGGAGAAGAAATATTATGAGAAAATTCAAGATCTCTTGACGAATGAAGTAGGTGTAGTACTAAAAATGTTATGTGTCTAACGGAAATGTTATCTGATTTTAGTTGACTGAGATAATCGATATCTCCGAAAAGCACCTTTACGTGATTCCATAGCATGATTTATGAAAATAGAATAGCATAGCGATCTTTATAGGAAGTTCTGTGCATCTGTGCGCGTGGCACATATGTATACAGTGACTGACGCATCATACATACGCACACACACACACACACACACACACACACACACACACACGAAGGATAGTCCCTCAACCAAACAGGCCTAACACAAACATTACTTGTTCAGCGATAGAATCGAACCCGAGCTCCGAGACTTAAAGCAAGACTTGCCTCGCTACGCCGCGCGCCGCCACGGAGTACTGTGTATAATATACAATAGCTGCGCCCCGCAGTTTTACCCGCGTTACTCCGCTCCAGTGGGTCGGAGCGTGATGTTTTGTAGCCTACATGTTAATCCAGCGTATAAACTATCCCGGTGCAAAATTTCAGCCAATTCCGTTCTGCAGTTTTTGCGTGAAAGAGAAGTAACAAACATCCATCCATACTTACGAACGTTCGCCTTTATAATATTAGTAGGACATGTAACCTTAAAAAGACAACAGCAGGTAACAACCCTTCAGAAACAATCCGCAATTAATTCTGCAGAACTTGTAATTACAATTCCGGTTCACCTCACTTAGAAAGTCTTACTTCAAAGCAAAAATAAGGGTATGATTACTAAATAGAGGCAAATTAACTTTAACAAAACCTCCCTTTGTGTTGTTACAACTATATTTAGACTCAGAGAATGGAAATTGGAGGCAGTTACGTATTAAAAATATTCGCCATAGCATTTTGAACTTTATATATATATATATATATATATATATTTTTAAGTAGCTGGGAAAGGGGGTGACAGGGGTGGACACAATGGTCACTAGAAAAAAAAAAAAAAAAACCGCTCTGGGTATTTAAAAAAAAAATGGCATTTTTTTAAAAACTTACAATTTTACACCTTGTTATTTTTGATGTTGATGTTGATGACCTTGTTGTTATTGAAGATTACATAACAGCATTTTTTTTAAATACAGCCATATTTGTAGGTACAGTTAGCACAAGGTGTAAAATTTTTAGTCTTAAAAAATGCCATTTATTTTTTTAAACACCCAGAGGGAATTTTTTATATTTTTCTGGTGACCCTTGTGACCATCCCTATCACCCCCCTTTCCAACTACGTAATCTTTTGGGACACCCTGTATATTACTAGCGACTCGCCCCGGCTTCGGACGGGTGCGATGCTGATTTATTGCTTATGGACCATCCACACATGCCGAGCGGCATAGCCGGCGGTCAACCCGGCGGACAACCCGGCTTCATGCCACTCCGGCTTGCGCATCTCTAGGACCGCGCATAGGCAGCCTGAAAGCCGGCGGCAAACCCGGCGGCATGTGTGGATGCGCCATTACATATAAATCTTCCTTCTTGAATCACTATATTATATATTAAAAATAATCGCAACAAAATCATTGCTGAGTTTGAAAGGTCTAAGCATACATAGGGACAGACAGACAGCGGGAAGCGACTTTGTTTTATATTTTACAAAACTTAATTACTTACTTAAACTTAACTTACGAAATCACTACATAGTGATTTATAACTACCGCGCGCGGTTTTACCCGCGTACCTACACCACTAAAACCCCCCGGACACTCCTTCGGTCCGCCGTTGGCGGGGGCCGGGTACGCATAAGCAATCTGGCCCCCCGATGGCACCCGCGGCAATATGGCACTCCTGGGCCATACTTACAGTGGCCCATTTGCCCAATTATAGGGACGTCCGGAGTGTTAAGGCGTGCCTACTCCTCATGGGTCAGCCTCGAAGGGGGCCCATGTGCCCCACTCCTTGAGGCCGAGCCTAGGGCGGTAGGCGGCGGGTTGTCTTATGCCCCTGAGTTATGTATTTGTAAGGTCCATCGACATAGGACATATCGCTTTAGTGTGGGATTCGGTTTTTTAGGTATAGCTTTAACATACTCACGCCTGTTTCCCAGCGGGGTAGGCAGAGACAATGGACCTCCACTTGCTACGCTCCCTACACACATCTTTCGCTTCATTCACTCTCAAAACATTCTTCATACAAGCACGTCGGTTTAGGGTGGATCTTATTTGACCTTTTGCGAGGATGTCTCCGATTTGGTCAGAGAACGTTCGTCGAGGTAGCTTTAAATATATCTAAAAATATTATTTCTATAAGCTGACCCTACACACAGTCTTCGGTTGACTTCTGAAGTCAACATTCGTGAAAACAATGTTTAGTACTCGGCTCGGTATGTCAAAAATACAAATGTGAACAAACAACTTTTTAAATTCGAGCTTTTGGTGCTATAGGGCTGGTTCATAAATATAGCGGAGACGGTAGCGGTATGAAATAGAGAGTATTATGAAAAAATATCACTTATTGAAAAATGGTAAAGTAAAAAATACTTGTTGTATTTAAGAATGTTATAATTAACTAATAAATATACATTAACTTTGGGCCCAATTTTATTTATTATTATAAAAAGCCTGGTTGAGTTCTTATTTTTTTTTATGAATAAGTTTTCTAGTTTATTCTTATTAACAACCACGATATGATTTTAATAAGAACTGCGAATACATATTTTACGTCCGTCACAAAAAAAATTGAAGCCATAAAATATGGTTTTTACTTCACTTATAATTTTTAGGCATTCATTATTTTTCCGTGGGGTCTTCATTCATAAAAAGCGACCGTAGTCCAATGGCTAGGTGCGTCGGACTTGTGATATTGTGCTCGCCGGTTCGGTCACTGTCCATCACCGTCATGAACTAACTCACAACACAACACACATTTTAGCTAAGCACGAGGGTTTAACAAGAATACTAGTAGACTGCAAAACTGCTAGTTTCATTTAAATTATCTTCTTGTTTTAATTATTCATTATTTATTGTAAGCTTATAACACAGCACATATAACATTTACATTCATCAAACCCATTTAAATAATACTTCAATTTATTTGAAAAATGTTAGTTATTTTTTCTACCATACTCTACCCTCTCCCTAACCCCAAGACGTAGCCGTGGCTGTCATCCATCTCATTTAAATACGGGTTTGCCACCTAATGCCCCTCTACATCACTGAAAGAACATTTTTCAACAGTTTTCATGATGCCTCTTTGATATGTTTGAAGGAATAATAATATTTTGTATAACAAGTTACGATTTCTATTTTAATGCCGTAAATAAAAGATATTGTATTAGCTAAGTACAGTAGTGCCATCTATGAATGACCTTTAGAACTATTTCGACAGTTACTTGTTTAAAAATCGAATTGAGAAGGTAGTTGTTATTTAAAGCGACGTTATATGTTTTTCATTCTTTAACAATCTATTTAGGCTTCCGTACCGAAACGGTAAAAACGTGACCCTATTACTAAGACTCCCGTGTCCGTCAGTCTATGTGTCTGTTGGTCCGACCGACCATTCGTATGTCTGTCTGTTACTAGGCTGTATCTCAAACTGTGATAGCGTACATATTTAAGGCAGGCTCTCATACATCAAACGCCGTTGCAACTTATTTGCCGTAATTTTTTTAGTATATTTTTTTGCAAAGAACGCGTGTCTCTGTTTTTCATCCTAGGTCATTTATACAATAAAATATACATATTTTAAGGTCATGTATAAGTCAATTTGAGCGGCTCATATTTGCATATATTATTGCATATATTATTATATTATGTTATCACATAACTTACTTAAACCTGATTAATTTGTGTTAATAATTGCACTGTTTTATTAATTACTAAATTAGATTATATTATTTTTTTAAGTACAAATCATATATATATTAGATTTGTCCTAAAAAACATTGTAAAAGTTACGAATTATCGCATAACTATAATTAAAATGCCATAAATTGAGAAACTGGTTAACTAATTATAAGGGACCTTTTTTTCAAAAATAATTTGCTGTCAGGCCAAGGTCAATTGAACAACAATCGTCCCATCAGTCACAGGACGTGTGACCCAATAGCTTGAATAAAACAGCTGAAAATAAATCCACGTCCTTCCACCAATATATGAGTGGGGCCCAAGCATTCTTTTTTCGCTTGGACACAATTTATTAGGGTATTACGTATGGATGAAGGCAATAGCAATTTTTTAGAGCGTTTGACAGAAGAAATTGCTATTATACGCACGAAAGGAATTTAATGACTGGGGACGGTTTTTAAAGGTCAATATAAAATTAGGGGTTTTTAACTATAAATGTTAATTAAATTTAAACACCGTATAAAGAAGAGTATTTTAGATATGTGTACTGAAGTATCCGCTTAATTATCTATAATGATATATAAAGCTGATGAGTTTGTTTGTTTCCGTGAACACGCTAATCTCAGGAACTACTGGTTCGATTTCAAGAATTATTTCAGTGTTAGATAGGCTATAAGGCTTTATTTTATTATGAAATTCCTATGGATGTGGGAGTTACGCAGTAAAAACGCGCTAGTTTTTTTTTATAAATATTGCACCCCTCACGTACCTATCATAATGCAGAGCGTTTTTCCCTTAAGGGCTTTAAAGAAATAATATATTCAATATCTTGTAACATCGTAATTTGAAGACAGAAGACTCACTAAGTGTTTTGACCTTGAAGAAACTTTTCTCATAATAATTCAAGTCTCAGCTCAGCTTAGATTTATGTTAAGCTTAGTTCTGTAATAATAAAGATAAGTACCACCGATAGCAATCTATAAGTTTGGAAGACTTTTTACTAGATTTGCCCGCATCTTCTCTAAATGGAATAATTATTTGGGGCAAGGGTTTTTTTTTCTTAAATGCAGTGAATGTCCTTTCCCAAGGTCTAATGTATCTCTGTATTAAATATCTTTAAAATTTCTGAAGTAGTTTACAGAAAGTGTTACACACTGGCAGAACTCTCACATTAATATTTTATGTTGCAATTGGATTAGGTTCTGTATATAGGTAGTATCTGGGCCGGATTGCTTATGCGTACCCGGCCCCCGCCAACGGCGGATCGAAGGAGTGTCCGGGGAGTTTTAGTGGTGTAGGGTTCTCTCCTCGTGGTATTAGTTTAGCATACTACGCTATGGAGAGGGCGAGTCCCACATATCCCACTGCCAGCGCGCGAATACGCTGCAGAGGCGGTGGGAATGCATCAATGCATTTCCCCTCGGACAACTAAAAAAAAAAGGTCTACGAGTATCTATAAAAATTTTAAAATAGTGGTTTCCGGCTTTAAATGGACCAACCCCATAGGAAGACAGGGGGTGGTCCATTTTTAAGCAACGAACAAAATAGTCAACTAAAGGACATGCAGCAGATAGATGGGCAGCAGCAACTATATATCAAACATACTCAGCATCTTACTGCAATGAAGTATGTTAATATTGCTGAACGTAAGCCTGCCTCGAAAGGAGATGTTCCATAGTCACTATTGGGTTGGCAAGTGTGTTGATGACCCTTTATATAACATACACAGATAAACGGCATTGTTCATTTATTGGCGTGCTGTTCAAGTTCTTTACCAGGCCGTCTACGTTCACTGCAGAACATGAATCCTATGATCGGCAGTGACTACTGAAAAAGAAGAAGTAGAAGAGTCGTTTCTTAATAAACAAAAAAAGTCAAATCTTTTAATCATCATATCCAGATATGATCCCATGATTATCAATAGCAACAACATTTCTACACGTATTTAATACCCAAGTTCTGTCTCATCTGACCTTATACGTGACGCAGAAGTATGGCACCGATTAATTCTACCCCACCTAAGTGCCAGGTCCGCACTCTGATTGCCCCTTCTAGAAAAGTGGGCTGATATTAATTTGCCCCGACTTTCTTTTATCAAGTATTTCCGATCGCGTTCCTTTTTATTTTTAGATTTTCGATTTTGCTGAAATGAGTTACCAGTAGTAGGTTAAGTTTAGTATTCAGGGTAAAAAAATAAATAGTAAAAAATATTGAGTCTATTATTGTTTGGAAGAGCTAAAACGCTAGGTAAAGCTTTCAGTATAGCCCATCTTTTCAAATATCTATAGCATCATAACTCCCTAACTTAGGGTACTAGGGCTCCCGAACCTTAGCATTAAACCTTCCGATGCCCTTATAGCAACAAAAGAAGACCACGAACTGGGGAGTAGATCAACTGTTGCACAAAACCTTTAAAATAACAATTCAGCAAATATAATCGTACTAGATAAATCCCGTAATGAATAAACATATATATATAAAATCCCGTAATGAATGTGCTTAATAGCATACTAAAAGGTCCCTCAAATCATTCATTTAATATACTTTTAATTTCCCGAACAGGCCCTAAATAGCAATTATATGAATGACAAAACAAAATGCCATCGTTTCGATAGAAATTAAATTACAGTTCTCGACTTGTTCGTATTATTATGGCGGTAACATGAGAGAACAATGGATATTGATCCCATAAAGTAATCCAAAAGCTACATTTATAATCAAGTTTGAATAATTGAGAGCCTGGATTTTATTATGTTTGGTTCTGTATGAGATAACTTTCCTACTAAACAAAGACTTTTCAACGTATCATATGAATGTCGGAGAAATAAAAAGCATAAATTTACTCAGGTAACAAAATCCAGTTCCTTTTTTATTTTGAGAATCCAATTATCTAATTGGCTGAGCAACATAATAATATGTGTACTTTGTACTTTTTTTAACAAAATATGTATCTGAATTGTCAACTAAATCCTATGATGCAGTATACATTACTGCTACGTAAGTACTTGATTTGGTTGATGAGTGTTTACATATATTTTAAGAATTTAGTTAAGATCGTATTTCAATACATAGTAGAGAAATATGTCATCTCTGATAAAAGTATAAAATATGTGTACCTACATACTTATTACTACCACACACTTCTTACCACCTCTTAACTTTCAGTAATTACTTGATTTAGTCATGCATTTCAATATATAAGTATATTATATATCGAAGATATTACGTGTCAATGTTAAAATTGCGATGCCGCATACCAGAAAACCAAAATTACGGAGTCTATGAATCATTCCAGTAAAGTGACGGCTTATAAATTGTAAAACGGACCTCTAAAACCTAATTAAGGTCGTATTGCAAGTGTTTATTGCCGTACAATTATCGCGGAGCAATAAATCCGGCTCGAAAGACCAATAAAATAGCGGAAGAAAACAGCGCTAAACGCACGGACGACGGCGGTACTTACTGCAAAAACGCAGAAAATGTAATTATTGTTAGAAATTAGTTTTATTTTCGTTAATTATGTGTCCCTTTATAGCCATAGTTCTTCTGAAATAATTAATCATAAACGTTGGCGAGTTGTCCAAATTAAAAATTCACGTCGCATCATAGTATATATACACAAACATATTCATAAAACAATTTTAATGTTTTAAATGGATGTAGAGCGAAGATCAGACTCTGTGGACGTTTTTATAGTAGCTTAGTTTACGTCTGATGATGATCTCTTATAAGATCCAAGAATACCAAATACATTAAATATGTGATTCGTTGTATATCCTGAACTGCATTTCGTCGAGATGGACTATTCATGAATTGTGCGGAACAGAAATATGTATAAATCGTGTCCTAATAAATTTTAGCTAAAATCTTCCATTCCTGCTTGTCTCATGAAGGTCTCGCTCAACATCGCCAGTTACTTACCCTTATACATCGACAAAACATATTCTTCTAGTACACAGAGGACTCAAGTCACGATCTCAAGTGATTTATATTCAGTGTCGTCCTACAACATTTTGTATTTCGTATATCCATGGGTGATTTTACGCCCCAACGGACATGCCGTCTGTTTTGTATTGAACGAGAGTAAATTTTACAGGTTTTATTGTCTCATTGAGAATCTCAGGTGCTGGCCTAAGTTTGTGTTGTTGTCTATCTTTCTTTTGTCTGCCGTAATTTTGTTGTGTAAGGGCATATAGGTTCTATTGAATGAGAAGCTGGGTGAGAGAAAAAACGAGGAGTTTTTGCGGAAGGTTCGAAGATTTTTTTGCTTATGCAAGGGTGTGAACAGGTAGATGATTATAAGAGATGTGGTTACAATGTGGGTTTTAACGAGTGATGCATTTGATGGCTTACTTTCACACTTATTTAAATCAGGAGTACCAAACTGTAGTCATTTACTGAACACAGTCGCATTTTTGCCAGGTTTCTTTGCCCTTCGGAAGGCATGATACATTGAAGCATTGATTTTTTTGTGTACTGAGATTTATTTTCCTATGGCCAAGCAGGAGTAGTAACTAGTTAGAGACGTTTTATGAAAAGATTCATTAATTTTGACGGCTAGATGGGTTCCACCGTGACCGAACGATCTAGACATTATATTATATTCCATTTTATAAATCACAATTTCTTAAATTGAGAATAGTAACTTTTTGGAGAGTTAAAAATAAAATGTCGTGAATTTATATATAGATTAGCTGCAAAGACGGAACTTGTAACTCGTAAATTAAAGACCCGGTACCTACTTTTTCGCAAATCTCTTTCTTTACAACGAAACTTCAGTAAACACGTTTCTCGCAAATAAAATTCCGCAATATACGACAGCTCACGACATAAAACTTCGATCGTAAGTTCCGAACTCATACTTTGTGCCTCGTTTGAAACCGATCTAAAAACTCATTTCACAAGTTAGTGACAGCGAGTTGACTCGACTTGACTCGAGTCAAGTGACGGCTGACATTTAATTATGTCGAGTTTTTGAAATAAGAACTCTGTTATTAAGGAAAGAAAACTATTTAAATCATTATTTTGATATTGGAGCTTTGAAGATATTTGGTTTGTATTTGCGGATTTTTGTTTAGATTTTGTTTTAGTTCTGATATTAGTAAATATTTAATTATGAGAACGACTATTCAATATGGTGGACTTAATTTAAGACTAGTGTTTGACATTTGGTTCAATTCCAATATTGAATGATTGTTTATACCGAAGTTCAATCATTGATTTACAGCTTGGCAAAAAAGTCTAGAAACGGAACTAATTTTTTGTCTATTGGCAACATTCCCAAAATAATGTCATTTCATAATAAACAAAATTAAAATCAATAAGTAGAATTACTTATTGATTTGAAAAATAATACATAAATAAAATAGGAATAAATATATGTCTAAAAAAAAACCAGGTAAGTATCAAGATTAGGTTTATATGCTATTCGGTTGCAACGGGTTGCCACACAAACAACACAGTGGCGCCCCCATTATTTTCTACTCTTTTTTGCCAAGCTGTAGTCCTGAAGTTTGTGCATAAAATTACACCCATGTTTTAAGCAACTAAGTATATTTACAATATTTTAATATCGATTAAGATTGCATCATGATTATGGTCCGCTATCAGTGTGCACTACCCTGCAAAGAACCATTCTCCCGCTGACAAAAATCTACGAGATACGAGAAAATTAGCCACCCCGAGGAAATTTTCCAACGATTTCACCCCCCCATCCTCTTAATCCTCATTTATCAAAACATTTAAAACTAGGTTGGTATCCACTCTTGAATTACAGAATTGTTTCCGAACTTAAGTTGACATCCTAAGCGAAGTTTTGTCAACACTGTAGGGACTTCAAACTCAGTTAGACTTGAGCGACATACAGACAATTAAACTGACAAGCCAATTATCTAGTCGCCTGAGGTTTTTACTATTTGCAGTTTTGTTAACAGTATTAGGGTAATTAAAGTTTTAGAACTTCGTATATTAATTGTATCTATGTTGTTTAGTGGTTCGGAATGTTTGGATGGTAGGAGCGTTGAACAATATATCTAGTTACGATTTGAGAACTCTTAAAAGCTTACTGCTATTTAATGTCCGAATCGTGTCAATGTCATATGCAGTGAAGTTAGAAATAAACATTTGTATGATTTTTTCAAAATTGAGATTAATCTATTTAGCACCGGCAGATTTCCAAGCCTTATTTAAATTTTATCTAGCTCCGTAGTGCCTAGAGAACAAATAAATACATTTTAAATGTGCTAAACATAGCCGTAAAGATGATGATAGATTTTTCTTTTAAACATTCAAACGTTTGAATAAAAAAAATCTATCAATGTTGTATTACGTTAACCTGTATTTACTAGTATTCATGATAAAGGAGGTTCACCATCTTCATCATCATCATCATCATCAGCCCGAATAACGTCCACTGCTGATGATGATTATGTTGTACCATACAAGGAAACGCTGCTGCCCGTTCCTTGATATACGATTATTATAGACTAGGATACCGCGCGCGTTGTCACCCGCATAACTCCCGTTCCCGTGGGAATTTCATAATTAAATATAGCCTATGACAATCAGGGTGAATGTAGTTTTCCAATGGCGAAAGAATTTTTGTAATCGCTACTGTAATTTTTGATTTTATTAATTAAAAACATACACAAAAATACAAATCTTCCCTGTTTATAATATATTCCCGGCTTAACGTGCTTTCCAAGGCACGGAGGGAAGTCCCTCAACCAACCAAACAGTTAAAAACACCGGTATTAAACACTTTTAAATATTTTCTTTGATGTGTTTCACAGCCATGCTTTTGCGTGTATCCATACGACACACATAACTGTCCTAACTACGCTTTGAAGTTGTCCTGATTTCGGTGCCAATGTTGGCGGGAGCTATTAATGATGCAATTGGATTCTCGATCATTGCGCCATGTTTTTTTAATACCGATTTCATTTTTATGAACGTAATTAAAAGTTGTTTTATAGCTATCGAGGGGTGATTGTCTTATAGTAACGATTTGAATTATAAAATTGATATAAGTTCTGTAGTTGCAATCCGTAGTTTTATTTGCGTCTGCTTAAAAAAGTCGTTGTTATATGTATTACTAGCTGTGCCCACGACTTCATCCACGTGGAATCTTTACCCCCCCCCCCCATATCCAACCCCCTACAACCCTTTATTCGCTGTGAAAAGTAGACTATATCCCTTCTCATGTTCTACACTATCTGTGTACCAATTTTTTAAAGATTTTAATGATTTAGTAGTACTGAAAGTGAAAGAGCGAAAAACAGACATACAGACAAGTATAATACTAGTAAGGATTAAGATTATATTTGTTCGGTTTTGTTTCAGTGGTGGTTAAAAAATCAACATTTTTGTACACCCTTAAAAACTGCAACTAATAATGTTCTGCTAATGGGATCTGAAACTGAACAATAAGGTCCTAAACAGTCATAGTATTTTTAAGCATAAAAGGCAATACAGTATTATTGTTTAACTTAAAGACCCCCATGGACAAAAATTGAATTTAAAATTGACAAGTAGGTACTACGACTTTTAACAAACCAGAATTACCAATCAATTTATTAATATTCAACTTTACCGCAACTCAAATTTGACTTTCATCTACAAATTGACATCAAAGATTGACAATATTAATTGACTATGGATCACTATAGTCTTGTTAGAAATTATTAAGGTGTTCCGAACAAAATAAATCCCTTAAACGATGGCTTAACCCTTTGGAATTTAGTATAAATTAATCATCCAATTAAAAGTTCTCTGTTTAAAATCTTTAACGAGTTGAATACTGTTCAATTCATTGGAAACAAGCGTTTTGTGGGACGAATAAAGGTTAATATTGACTTTGACATTTTAGACATTTTGTCTGGGAGAGTCTGTCTACTATAGAAGTCAGGAAAGTTCAAGATAGTGGAACATTGGTGAAAAATTGTAGGCATTATACCCTTTAAGATTAATAACGTTTTTTGAAACAAAAATTGAGCAACAATTCCCTTAAATAACACCAATATTTTGCGATATATTTTGTACGTACACTGCTTGTCTTAGTTCTTTTTTGGGCGGACATATCGTTACAGTTTGCTACAAGACTTTTGCTGCCTCATCGGGTTAAGACAAAAAGAGCCCATCCTTCTTCAATTTTTAGGAAAGTTATGTGCAACTATCATTTTACTTTTCAGTTCACGGGCCTCTCGGACTTCGTGTCTACGATGGCATTAATCAATTATTTACTTTGTTTCAAATTTGTCTAATTGGCAATCCAAAATTGGTTTTGTATTGTATAATTATCTTTTATCTAGAATGAGTATATCGCCGCGCACCGTGTCTGGCTTACAATAGACCACTATGGGCGTCTTAAGAGGTGACTGAATGACATACACCTTATGGATGGGCAGCAGCATCTGTCAGTTCAAAGATACTCCCATCTTACTGCGATCACCAATCCTCTTGCAAAGCCTAGCGATTACGGCAATAGCCCTCAAACACTCTGGCTTACCGAGATATGTTAAAGCGGGCGCCATTTTTTAGTTTTTTTTTTCGAATGTAATGCTTTTACGCATTCCCACCGCCGCTGCTGCGTATTCGCTGCGTATGCGCTGGTGGTGGGATATGTGGAACTCGCCCTCTCCATAGCGTGTTATGCTAAACTCATACCGCGAGGCGAGGACTCCACTAAAACCCCCCGGACACTCCAAACAGTCTGATAAACTAAAGTATGTATATGGCCCATGTTCAGCAGTGGCCATTATACGGGCTGATGATGATGATGTAGAAGCAAGCCTTATGTGTTGTTATTGTTAAAGAAAAACAATTCGTATCCACGCCAGTCTTATCCCTGTACCAAATTCACCAGTTTCTGTTACTAATTAAATCAGCCAAGTAAATTGTTCTCCAAAACAAGCCACTTCAACGAAGACCGATAATTTGATTAGACGATTATATCTGAATTAATCAATTAGAATGCTCTAGAACTTGCCAGGATCGAAGTTTCGAGAAGTTGAAGTTGAAAGTTGGAAGTGGGTTTAATTGATTGTGACTATTTTATGGAGAAAATATGGACCGTTTTGGAAGATTGATGGGACACGGATGACTTGGTACCCCCCCATCAATATACTAACGCCCAGTTTTTAAACAGATGATCAACGTCAACTAATCATACTTTAGGTTGATTAGCTAATCCTTATTAATATTATAAACGCGTAAGTATGTGTGGATGGATAGATGGATGTTTGTTACTCTTTCCCGCAAATACTACTTTGAATTTGGCTGAAAGTTTGCACGCGGATAGTTTATAAGCTGGATTAACATAAAATCGACAAAACATCACGCTCTGACTCACTGGAGCAGAATAACACAGGTAAAACCGTAATATTAGCTTCTTATTTGCATCTACCAAAAATATCTCTACATCACCCAAAGGTAAACTGCTAGACAATGCATGCTATGTGTGTGAATGAAGTTTAATAAATATATAAATAATATGGTAAGACCCGTCGGTGACTATACCAACACCCCCTTCAATTATGTTCTTGAACGGGGCGTATATTCACCGCGCTTGACAGGCGGATTGGTGACCACAGTATCTTGTATACACATGGTAAACGCTGCTGTCCGTTTGACTGAATTAATAAGTAAGACTTCATAAATAATATACTGGGTGAAGTTTTATACCGTCTTGGAAATAATAGAGCGTGATAATTATATGAAATAGAAGTCTTAGGCATAGTTCTTCCTCTATTACCTTATCTACCTAATTAGGTACGTATTGTTATCGTCAGGAATTTTCACTTTAGGCCAGTAAAAAAAAAAGATAAAATAACTAGGTATGCCTTAGACATCTAATTCATATACATATCACGCCCTATTATTTTCAAGACGGCAAAAAACTCACCCAGTATAACTGACTCATCAACCGCAGACAGTTCGTACCCACATTTTACTCTGAATAATGAATTCATACGGATTTAGTCAACAAAACGCTCGGTCATTAAATCTTCCGACATACGAACATGAATTTCATAATCACATCTCGGAACAACCATATCTCTTAAAGTATTAAGTTATCTTACACAGCAGATCCTGAATAGCCCGGGATACCCTTAAACAATAGATGATATATCATACGAGTTTAATTAAAGGTGAGCGTCCACTAGTGCCGGCGAGTGTAATAAAGTATTAAGTCAAACTGAATTAGAGTTTTTGTCAAGATTAAACGATTTAAAAGATAAATTAATTTACACATTATTCACGGACATCCAATTGATCTATGTATATAATTTTACTGAACTGATACTGAACAATACAGATTAAAATTACTTCGAACTTGTATTATTGACACCCACTACAGCTAATTTTGCCATGTACATTTATGATTGCTTTCTCCTTAACTAAACACACATGTTTATTTAAACATCTTTATGTTTAGTTGCGATAGGAATACTGATTAATAATACTGACTTTTAAAATCGGACCAATACTGTTTGAGCCAATTCGTAACAAATACTAACATACAAATCTATCTTAATATTATATAGTTTAGATGTTACGAGTTGGCAGTAAGTGTGTTCTTACCTTTATTCGGGATTCGCAGCGAAATCTCTGGATTATTGCGGGTACTATTCTCGGCGTTGGCGTTTTACTTTTTGTTTCAAGTTTAATGCTACCAGAGTAGTTTATATTTTTTCGTAACATTTGACTATACACTGCTGGCTGAATGAATACAAATCCTACTAATATTATAAACGCGAAAGTTTGTAAGTATGGATGGATGGATGGATGTTTGTTACTCATTCACGCCAAGAATACTAAACGGAATTGGCTGAAATTTTGCACCAGGATAGGTTATACGCTGGATTAACATAAAGGCTACAAAACATCACGCTCCGACCTACCGGAGCAGATAAACGCAAGTAAAACAGCGGGGCGCAGCTAGTAAAATAAAATTCAAATTATATTAGTATTGATATCGTCGGAGACAAATATTACCAAAATAAATAATACTAGCTACCTGCGTGCGTTTCACCCGCTTAACTCCCGTTACCGTGGAAACTTTCTAATTAAATATAGCCTATAGCCTTCATCTATAAATCGGCTATCAAACACTGAAATATTTTTTCAAATCATACCAATAGTTCTTGAGAGTATCGCGTTCTAGCAATCAAACAAAATCTTTAGCTTTATAATATTTACTAGCTGTGCCCCGCGGTTATACCCTCGTTACTCTGCTCCAGTGGGTCGGGGCGTCATGTTTTGTAGCCTATATGTTAATCGAGCGTATAACCTATCCCGGTTCAAAATTTCAGCTAATTCCGTGCAGTAGTTTTAACGTGAAAGAGTAACAAACATCCATACATACTTACAAACTTTCGCGATTATAATATATGTATAATATTAGTCAAAAGCGCCTAAGTTACTTTAGAAAGTTTCATAAAGTAGTTAAGTATTCTAAAATTTTCAAATTTTCTTCACATTTTTCTATTTTTTTTTTCTTTTATTAGAACTATTTCCTGACAAAAACAAACTCAATAAAAAAAGAATTAGAGAAACCGGTCCAGCCGTTTCACGCGTGAACGTCTAATGCCGTGACCAACGGCAATAGGGATTCATATTTATATATATAGACTAGCGAACCCGACAGACGTTGTCATGCATGATAATATATTAATATGTATATAATGTATGATTTGTGAATCTAAACCATGCAGTGTGCCACCCAAACGCATACAAACAATTTCATTCAAATCGGTCCTGCCGTTTAGGAGAAGTTGAGTGACATACACACGTAGAGTGGAATTATATATATAGGGTTATTTTTAAAACTCTAATTGAAACGTTGTTGGTGTTTAAAAAATGACCCTGTAGATAAATGACTGAATTTGAAACCGCCGGCCCTTTTATATAATAACAACTACAAAATGGCTTAAGTTTAAGACGTGAGAGTTTTTCATGTATCGTAAGAAGTTCTCTGGTCACATCTGGACCACTTGAAATTGGACACGTTCAAGTTGTCTTTGTAAGTTGAGGTCATCGGGCGAGTTTGGAGTTGACCTATTTTTGGAAATAACAATTAGAAATGTGTGGTGTGTTATTTATTAGGATACAAAATATTGAAACGAAAATCAAGGATGAGTTTTTCGATTAGATTAGATATTAGGCTCGCTTTAAATCTCGAAGGTCGTAGGTTCGGTCCCCACACCGACAGGAAATATTTGTGTAAATTGTAAGATTTCTTTACGGTTCTGGTTGGTTGAGGGTCTAGCCTCCTCCCGGGGGAGCGTGTCCGCAATAGTCACCACGCTGCTGCCCGTCCCATGATATACGATTATTATAGATGATGTTATAACAATCAGGACCAACAGCTTAACGTGCTTTCCGAGGCACGGAGAGTAGTCCCTCAACCAACCAGACCCGGAAAGAAATCTTAGAATTTACACACAGATTTCCTGTCCGGCGTGGGGATCGAAACCACGATCCCCGAGATTTAAAGTGAGCAAGTCTACATGCTTTTAAATTAATTAATTATTTTGTCGTGTCTCATTTCTGTATCTTGTGTGTGTACATAAATAAATAAAAAGGAAATGTCTGTCCGGATCTGTTTGGTTGAAGGTTACTTCGTACTCCATCATCAGATATGATCATTAAATACCAGATAACATTTTACAAAAATCCCCATCGCAAATATCGAACCCACAACCCACATATATACCGCTAAGCAACGAGTTTCCTATTCACACAGAATTCCATTTATTTTCTATTGAATGTACAGTCAATCAAGGAAATAGGTTAACACCTTCTGTATCAATTAATGTAAATAAAATGCTTATGTCAGTACGGCAACCGGCACTTCTTTATAGGTGAAGAGTTCGCTTCTAGTTATATACAAATACACATAATAGAACTCATTTCATAGACACATATAAATTAATATTTATAAACGAATGTCAAATTCTTCACAAAAGCTTTGCATCCCTACGTCCCTTAAGGAATATTTATTAAAAATTTCATGGTTCTAGACCACTATATAGGTATATTTATAAAAACACCGTATAAATTACACACGAAATATTCTTCTTCAATAAAATCGTGGGCTAACTGAAAGACATTTCTATTGAAATAGGCTGTACCATTGTGCAATTGTATCCTCTTTTATCTTGTCGTACCTATATTGTCTGTGCGTACCTAAATTATTAAATAAATAAATTAAATTTAAAAAAAATCGGCCTACCCGATGTGGTCAAACATGGCTAAGAACATGCTCAATCGACTTACCTTTTAAACTGAAAAAAACCAAATCAAAGCTTTACATGTTCGGGAGTTTCGGTGCCACAGACAGACAAACAAATCAAACTTTTAGCACCCCTCTTATTGCATCGGGGGTTAAAAATATGATCCACAATGTGTAGTCCTATCTTCTTGGGTGACTGTACGTAGCATCTAGCCATACTAGATTCCTAAACGCGATCCCATTGTCAAGTCGCTAACTTATTATAACTGTGACCAAATAAGGCGGTTATATCTCATAAAATATTTCAACAATATAAAGGTCCGAGTGTAAATAACGATGCTGGTTAATGCTAGGAAGCTGTCAACACTACGATTTGTGGCTCTTAAGTGTACGGTCCCATTGAGAGCAATATAGTTGTTAGGAGCTAGTTTAAATGATTTTAATTTAAGAGTAAAGTACGCTTACATATCAGCAAACAACTCTCAGAGTCGTCGTAACGATGAGTTGTTCTCCTTTGAGTATGTATAGCATAGTATAATATAGTATCAATCTTTAGTAAAGTTGTGTGTCCGTGGGTGCAAAAATAGATCCTCTGGGCGTGAAGATCTATTTTTGCACCCACGGACACACAACACTCCCCAAAAACACACGTGGCATATCTCCTTTTGTTTTGTTATAAGATAACCCTCTTCCTCTCAATACTTGGAGCTTTTTATTGTTAAAGTGCGTTACTCTTAAATAAGCGCAAGTAAATAGTGTAATTTTAAACGGTGTGAGCCTAGAGATCTGTGCTGTCACAATGTTTCGAATTTGCTTGTAACCCATATACTATAGGTATACCAAATTGTACCTTTTCGAGAGAAACAATACAATTTATTCTATTCTATTCTATTTTTAATTATATATGTACGTACCAGTACGGTAGTATTTTTTAAATATCTATTATTTCTGTGCACCTATCACTTTTTCTCTGCACCACCCCATGGTGGACTGATAGAAAATGCCTATGGCATTAAGTCCGCCATGTACTGTCATTGTGCAAAAGATTTTAAATAAATTTATACGGTATGTATGACTAGGTTTGTTCGGAACGTGGAACGTAAAATAGAAACACGCTTGTACGATACCCTTTATACAGAAATCAAAGTAAATAGAAATCTCTATTTCTAGACACAACGTATGTTTCGCCGAAAACTTTGTTGATTAGAAAACATTGTTCGTAGATATCTCGGCCCATAGGAAGCACTGTGGACAGGAATCTCTGTTCATAGATGGCTCTTCTCGCCGTCAACAAGGCAGAGTTGGGGCAAGCCAAACGCCATGCAGACTCAGCTTCCTTCATTTAAGAAATATTATAACTATTTAGATTAGCCGAGACATTTTTTTGTGATAAATTTTGGGTCATGGACAGAAGACAAAAAAACGGGGAGAGCAACGTTTGTAATGGCTCTAACGCCCAGACCCCCAATCGTACTGGAAGTGAAGCCTGTGACCAAGTCCTTTCTGCAAAACGTATGTTCAGAATTGTTTCCAAACTGGTTTTGATGTTGTCTATATTTTTTACTGCTAAGTTACATATTATTCATACTCTTTATTAAAATGTCATTATGTTATAAAATAGGTAATAATAGTGACTTACATTTTCTAAAATAGGTAGTATTTAACAATGTAAGTCACCTACGCTATCTGGTAATAGTTTACTATCAAACTATCTAACAGTTATTTGAAATAATATGAGATAGTCGCTATCTAACCGTTTATCGCTCGCATTAGCACCACACCCTTAACGTCGTACAGTACTTGGAACTGGAAAGGAGTACTTAAGTTATGATTTATAATATTACACGGTATTTTGTAAACATTTCTTTGTAATATGGTTACTGCTTTGATAAACAAAAATATTGCATTTTTTATGTGTTTGCGGTTGAATATGTGGCAATTTTTATAGAAACATTTTTGATTTCGTTACTTTTATCTAACTTTGCTGTTTAAGCTGCTAATGCTAGTTGGCTGTGGGACTGCACTCCGTGCACCGGAAAACTCGTTAAATTATTGTTCCCGATTGTATAATATTGACTTTGACAATTGTATACCAGTAGCGTATAGTATATCTATTCTAATATATAAAGCTGAAAAGTTTGTTTGTTTGCTTGTACGCGCTGATATCAGAAACTAGTGGTCCGAGGAATTTGGATGGATTTCGAGGAATTTCATTTTTCGAAGAAGACCATAGCTATATTGAAATAATCAGTACCTACGATAAGCTTGTTAATAAATAAAGAAATAAAAAATACTAGACTTTTAATAAAATGCCGAATAAAATCATCATCCATCGAAAATAGCGCGAACGTAATTGAATTCCCAAAACTATTAGGTACAAAAGGGCTCTTTATTCAATGAAAAATGACTCTTTCACCATAATAACTTTTTCAGGAGTCAGATAAAGTCAACAGGCTATTTTTACACTCCATAAATTTCGCAAGAGTTAATCTGTGGATATTTATTTTCTTTGCACGGCTAAATCGTCGTGTTACAAATATACATATATGTCTGTATATTGAGTCTGTGTGGACTATTTTACTGTGAAATTATTCTGTGAATTGATAAAATATTTTTTGCATATATTGAAATTTCAACCAAATGTCAAATGACAACCTCCGTATAGCGGTATTTGGCTCGCTTTAAGTCTCGGAGGTCGTGGACACCGGACAAGAAATCTTTGTGTAAATTCTAAGATTTCTTTCCGGGTCGGGTTGGTTGAGGGACTACCCTCCGTGCCTCGGAAAGCACGTTAAGCCGTTGGTCCCGATTGGTATAACATCATCTATAACAAGCGTATTCCAGGGAACGGGCAGCAGCGATACCCAACATAATAATGCGGTCACCAATCCGCCTGCCAAGCGTGGTGACTATGGCAAAAACTCTCCCTCGGGAGGAAGCCCATGTTCAGCAGTGGACGATATACAGGCCGATGATGATGATAATTACAATTACCTGATATACGAGGAAGTAAATTACAATAAAAATGTTTACTCAATAGACGATTGTTATGTTTCGTCGCTTCAGTACAATAACAAGACGTTTCTTAGAAATATGTAAAATTATCAAACATAATTAAGGAGTATACAATTTATTTCAATTACCAAATAACTCTTCCACGCGACACTAAAGCCTTCTAACAATAAATATCAAAACAACAGTTATTTACGACAAAACCGCCCACGACCTCATTATAACATTTTCTTTTAACTCAAAATAATTATATATACCTACATTACCTACCCTTTTCAAACGATCTTTGCGTCATGCTCCAGTTACAAATCCTTCGTATATTAAGCATTATTTTAATGTTAAGTGAAAATTATAAGAACAAAGGCAAACAGAAATCAACATGAGGCAGAAAGGGACAAAAATATAATAAATAATTCTTAATTAAGTATAACATACATTACTATTATGTTACCCAGAAGGCAAAGTGTTACGCCCACATTTTGTTTGGTATTGCGTCACAATGTTATTTTGTTATTTATTAAAGGAAGAAACAAACAGTCATTTACAGAAATTCCTTCTTAAAACTAAATACATAATTAAAGACCTACAGTTTCCTAGAATGAATACATGCTTAATTTGATTTAAAAAATAAATATTTGTTCACTTCTCTTGTTTTCATATTCATATTATTATAGAAAATGAAAACAAGAGAAGTAAAAATGTACAAGAGCAACTTTAAATTATACATAAATCTAAGCTTGCCCTTTGATGTAAACACGCGATAAAATATGTAATGAAATGCAATAATATTACTTATATTTATAAGGGAGTAATTATATTACTTTACTTATTTTATCTCATCCCTTACATTTCCCTTATAATGTAAGGGATGAGACTCTTACTTTGACTCTAACTTTAGGTTGTTTGGTTGGTTGTTGTTTTTTTGGTCATTTGCCCACTGTGGGATCAGGCAGGTGGTCTCAGGTTCGGCGTCCGGTCAATCATCAACAGCCCGTTTACGTTCACTGCTGAACGTGGGCCTCTAAAAAGACTTTGGCTAATCAGGGTCCTAGGCATATTGCCATAATGCTAAAATGTGGGTTACATTGGGTATGTGACCAAAAAAACATACGACACAATCTCAAGAAACTCGTCCTTGAGATTGTATCATATATAATACATATGTTTTTTATAATATCACGTCTCATCGTGCATCTATCAGCACAAGATTCCTTACAAATTTACCTGCCAAGCGTGGTGGTTATGGCAATATGCCTAGGACCCTGATTTGCCAAGGTCTTTTAAGAGTTCCATGTTCAGCAGTGAATGCAAACGGGCTGTTGATGATAGACCGGACGTCGAACCTTTTTTTGTGTATTTTTGTTGTCCGGGGGGAAATTCATTTACGCATTCCCACCGCCGTTGCAGCGTATTCGCGCGCTGGCTGTGACTCGCCCTCTCCAAAGCGTGGTATGCTAAACTTATACCACGAGGAAAAGACCATACACCACTATAACTCTCCGGACACTCCTTCGAGCCGCCGTTGGCGGGGGCCGGGTACGCATGATCAATCCGGCCCCCCGACGGTACCCGCGGCCAATATGGTACCGCGGGATCTCCTGGGCCACACACATGGGCCACTGTAGGCCCATTTGCCCAATTATAGGGTTGCCCGGAGTGTAGAGGCGACCGGACGTCCAACCTGAGCCTTTAACAATTGCAGTCAAACGTAATAAACCCCACTGCGCTATTGTAGAAAAAAATTGTTAAAAAATTCTTAATTCCTAATACAATCATCATCACCAGTCCGTATAACGTCCACTGCTGAACATGGGCTTTCTCCCGGGGGAGGGTATTTGCCATAGTCACCACGCTTGGCAGGCGGGTTGGTGACCGCAGTATTATGTTGTAGGTACCACACAAGGAAACGCTGCTGCCCGTTCCTCGATATACGATTATTATAGATGATGTTATAACAATCGGGACTAATGGCTTAACGTGCTTTCTGAGACACGGAGGGTAGTCCCTCAACCAACCAGACCCGGAAAGAAGTCTTAGAATTAACACAAAGATTTCCTGTCAGGTGTGGGGATCGAACTCACAACCTCCGAGATTTAAAGCGAGCCAAATACCGCTACGCTACGGAGGATGTCCTAATACAGTACCGACAGTTATATTATTTAGGGGTGAATAGAAATGACATGTAAAGGGTTCTTAAAGGAAGGGTGAAATCTAATTTTCACAAAAAAGGATATCTTAAACCCTTTCCGTGACATACGGCTGTGTAGGATAGGGAATGATTTATAATAAATATTGGGGTAGTTTAATTTATAATGCTTCCCCTAGATTTTATGATTCTTTCTGGGATTTATATAATCGACTATGAATAGGCAATGATTCGGATCGGGCCTATTGAATAGGCTACTTTTAGGGGTCAGTTGTATATATTCGTGAAGAAAGCCGATAAAGTGAGTTTTGGATTCCGTAGTGATTATCTCTAAATCACGCTCCGATCCACTGGAGCAGAGTAACACGGGTAAAATCGCGGAGCGCAGCTAGTCTCTGATAATATTATAAAGCTGAAGAGTTTGTTTGTTTGCTTGAACGCGCTAATCTTAGGAACTACTGGTCCCATTTGTAATAACAATCAAACCATTCAGCGTTGTATTAGTAGGTACATATATATATAGGCTAGCGACCTGCCCGGATTTTGCACGTGTAGTAAAGCTTAATAAACAAAAAACCTCCTGGATCAATCTATCTATTTGAGAACCGCTTGAAAGTCTGTGCCGTGGCTTTTGAGTTTATCGCGAATAGACAGACATACACACGTGGCAGGAGACTTTGCTTTATAATATGTAGTGATAATATAGGCTCCTTTTTTATTTAGTCTGTCCGTGTATTCCGGATAATCTTGAAAATGGTATTACCCATTTAGACTTTTTACTCTATAACAAGATACCTTATAAAATCCTTATTCTGAAATGCAAATATATTTTTCAACGTTAAACTCTGTTCTAGTTCTCAATTTAGTCAGTCAATGTGTCAGCTACTGACCAGCCAACCGTTTCTCATTGAATACCATTCGATTCACTAGCTTTTTCAGAAAAACCACTGGCTTCGAATCCCCTCACACTTTCTTTCTTTTCTTTGAATGAGAGCACATTTTATTAGGAAAGCATAAATTCTATGGGGGACATTATTTTCTGTCGACCTACGTGGGGCCTTTGACGAAAGGGCCCGAAAATGCGTATGTGCTGAGATGTTTTGTTTAAATACAATACATACTAGCTACTTATAGCTATAAAACGAATTGACCGTTTTGAAGAATGTTATCAACGTTGGGTAGTTTCACTATTTTCGGATGACATAGGCTATATTTAATTATAAAGTTCCAACGGGAATGGGAGCAATGAGGGTGAAATACTAATTGCTATTCGCCCTCCCGACCCTTTGTTTGCTAAGAACCTTCCGATGCCCTCGTAGACCCGAAGTCCGAGAGGCCCGCAAACTGTAAAGTAGAGCGACAGTTGCACAAAATCCCCTAAAGAAACTAAAAGCCATAATCCCTCAATCTCCCCGTCAGCAACCGCCCTGAGCCGAGGTCCAAGTAGTGTTTAAACCATTTATCTGGGCTGGAGCTCTGCTCGCCTTTATGCCCGGTGAAGTAGCAAAAGCCTCTTGGCTAACTACAGATGTCCGCCCGAAAAAAAAAAAACTAATTGCCAGTGTTAATATTAGGGAATGCAATCCCGCAACAAAATTTCAATTGCTGGATCCCGCGGGATTGAGCGGTTCGATCCCGCGGGATCCAGGTATTTGCGGGATCCCGCAGGTTTTTTGAAAGTCATTGAAAAAAGAGAGGAATCCTGTTTCATAAACGAGTTTATAGAACTTAAAATGAAACTAAAAATATTATTGACACTATTTATTAAGTAATCAAATAATTAATCAGAAATAACAGTTTCAAACAAAGGTCAAAAACTATTATTACAAACAAACAAAAAACAATTATCCATTATTTAGGAAGGAGCTGCGCAAATGTACATAAAACATAGCGTCTCAATAGTTTTGTGAAAGTGAAACTATTTATAAGTAATCAAATCAATCACTAATTAGAAATAAGAATAACTATTACAAATAAACAAAAAACAATTATCCATTATTGTGGAAGTAGCTGCGCATGAAACATAGCGTCAGCTAAACGGTTTCTTACTTTGCATGCTTGGTATCCGGCAGCAGAAAATGCCCTTTCCGCTTCCACGCTGGTGGGCACAACTGTTAATAACGCATTGTAGACGAATTGAAGATTTTCACACATGCCGTATGTCGCTGCGCAGTCCCGTAAATCCCGCGGGATCCCGCACGATTTAGGCGCGGGACTGGTCCCGCAAAAATGGTGCGGGATCCCGGTATTGCGGGATCCCGGTATCCCGGTATTGCATTCCCTAGTTACTATCAAAATGTAACAATAAAAATTGTCAATTAATATTTTTTTTTTACCAAAAAAATGTCTTCGAGGAGCCGATAGTCTCCTGGATTACTGCAGAGTGAGAGGGACCTAACCTGACACCTTGCAATATCCCTTTTAATTAAATTCTACTAATATTATAAACGCGAAAGTTTGTAGGTATGGATGGATGGATTTTTGTTACTCTTTAACGTAAAAACTACTGAATGGATTTGGATGAAACATGGCACAGGGATAGTTAATAAGCTTGATTAACATATAGGCTACAAAAAATCACGCTCCGACCCACTGGAGTAGAGTAACGCGGGTAAAATCGCGGCGCGCATCTAGTTTTATATGAAGTAAAAAATAAAAACATCGTTTTTCTCTGCAATTAAATTTCTTCTCTTAATTATTACATGTGACTCTATCTCCCCTTCAAAGTATTGCATATATTTTGGAAGCGGCTTACGTAATTCAGTTTTCCTAAAACATCAGGTAAAACAAGGCTTCACTATAAAGATCGCAACTCGTAATATGATACATCCAAAAATGATTCTTATTCAGAAAACGTGCTGCGAGATCCAATATATATCGAAGTTAGGGTGACCATGATTTGGGAAGAGGTCCGGACATGTTTTCCTACATATAATGTCCTTCTGATACCCTCGTAGACCCGAAGTCCGAGAGGCCCGCGAACTGTAAAGTAGAGCGACAGTTGCACCAAACTTCCCTAAAATACAAAAAGTCAAAATCCCTCAATCTCATCGTCAGCGACCGCCCTGAGCCGAGGTCCAAGCCCCATAAGGGACGCCCTCTTGTGCAGGTTGCTTAGTTTGTAATGTTTAAACCATTTATCTAGGCTGGAGCTCTGCTCGCCTTTATGCCCGGTGAAGTAGCAAAAGCCTCGGGGCTAACTATGTACACTTAAAATATGACCGTCCAAAACAATAATAATTATAAACGCGAAAGTTTCTAAGTATGGATGGATGGATATTTGTTACTCTTTCACGCCCAAATTACTGAACGGAATTAGCTGAAATTTTGCACCGGGTTAGGTTATACGCTGGATAAACATATAGGCTATCTAGTAAAAATATACATTAAATCAATATTTCACTAAAAAACTAATCTTTATTGGGCTACTCAATAAGTCCTGAAATATCTAATATATTATCTAGAAACACCACTCTTAGGAATATGCTAAGTCATCTATCTCATTATGGAAGAGATTATAAGTTTGAAGCGTTCACGATAGATATTTTAAACTACATGATTATGTTAAAGTTGTTCATGATAAATGATCCCATTTAATCGCTTTTGAAAATATAAAGTACAAACTGTCTTAAATTGTTGGTTGTAAATACAGATTTTTAATAATATTGGCTATTGATTGCGTACTGCGTCTGATTAAACTATAGAAAATCGCATTAAATTTGAAATTATCATGATATTCATTACTGACCTATTTTCACGGGGGTAGAAGCTACGCGGTTGAAACCGTGCTTTTCCGCCTGTGGGAAATTCGTCATTAAATCTACCTCTATATGTTATTTCTCGATAATATTCCTTTCTAATGGTAAAGGAATGGACAAAATAGATCCTGTAGCTTTTTAGAAGACTTATTGAAAAAAAAAATCCAAAAGATAAAACGCTTTATAAATATATAGTATTATTTTTATTACTCCAGTCCCCGTGCGAACTTCGTAATTAAATATAGCCAATGTCATCTGGGATAGTGTAGCTTTCCAACGATGAAAAAATTTTTCAAATCGGTTCAGTAGTTTAAACAAAGACACAAAAATACAAATCTTTCTTCTTATTTTTATAATATTAGTATAGATTAATTATTGAATATGAATAATCAGAAATGTTTTCCTAAAATACAATATGTTTAATCACTTTCGGGACATCCTTAAGTTATCGTAATACATATGTGTCCTATTGGCAGCTATTTTTATTGAAAATTCAAGCCTTTTGCTATGAGATATAAGGAGCATTCCACAGAGAGAGCGTCGGTTCATTTTGGCAGCTTGTCGTTTGAAACTAGTAGTACAGTGTATAGAGTGTATATTTAAGAAAAAACACTTAGTTATATACTCTTTCTTGTATGTGAGACGCATAACTTGATCAAATTGATGGTTGAGTGTTGAGGGTTTAGGATAGAGGACAAATTATCAGGAACCGTAGATAATAATAATATCTTCATCAATATAAACATAATTAAATACTGTATTTTTCTTTATTAAGGGCGGGCAACAAGCATATGTAGCGGTTATATATGTTACGGCTATTAGCCGAAGTGCGGCTACACCTAGTTTTAGCCGGCTACAACTAAGTCTAGCCGATCTCATGCAGTTAAACTTAGGTTAAGGTCTCAATAAGTCCCTGTTCAACTCTAAATGAAACAATACCTATGCATGGCTCAAAAATAAGTAGGGATGGTTAAAAAAATAAAAAAAACTAAACCTAAACCAATGGAGTTGAAGGTTTATATGTATAATACATCAGCATTGTACTCGTGCGGAGCCGGGGCGGGTCGCTAGTATACTATAAGGAGGAAAGATGATTGCTCGTTTGCATTGAATAAGCTCCGAAACTTCAAGACCGATTTCATAAATTCTACTAATGTTTTTATTCGTTTTTGTTACAGGTAAGCTTTTGCTGATGTATATAACTAAGAAAAAATATATTTAATCTCCATCGCATCAGGTGAGTCCAAGCAAGAAGTGTATAGCATGAAGTTTAATAAATTATTATTAATTATCGACACAATAGATCAAATTAGCAGTCCAATGCAGGTAAAACCGCAGGGCACAGGTAGTTTTACGACATATTTTGCGACTGCGACATATAAATCGCATGACTACGTGTCGTGTCGCGTTCATTAGAGAACAGGTGGTTTGCATTTGTTTGGGGTTACTGTAGTGTCCTTCTAACTGCATTGGCCTACACAGTGTAAATAATAACAGTTGTAATTTATAGTCGGTGTGTTCTTATAGGAAGACTTACTACAAGGATTCTATATAGATACTATTCAGATAGATTCTATATAGATACCGGTGGTAGCAATAAAAAGCGCGCTCGTTTAATACTAATGGTCCGTATAAATACTCAAAGTACAGAACTTAGACACATATGTAGTTGTAAAAATAATAAAATAATATTGTATTTTTATACCTGACAGCTTTTAGGATAAAGCTATATAAATTATAATAATCAAATAAAATCAAGTAATTTGACGTAGTAATTTTAGAAAACAAAATATGTTTTAACTATTTACAAATACCTCTAATAGGTTTACTTGAATAAATGATCAATTTGTTGTTATTACAAGGAAACGCTGCTGCCCAATAACAAGCGGCACCAACAGCTTAACGTTTTTTCCGAGGCACGGAGGACGGTCTCTCAACCAACCAGACCCGGATAAAAATTGTATGTTATTTTACACACAGATTTATTGTCTATCTTGTGTTGTAGTAGTAGAAATAATAAATTACAGGCTATATAATGTTATTCCTACGGGAGTGGAGCAACTAAAGTCTATGCGCGCTTACTCGCGTTTTTATTACATTTAATCCTACTTTCTACAATATTATAAACACGAAAGTTTGTAAGTATGGATGGATGGATGGATGTTTGTCATTCTTTCACGTAAAAACTACTGAATGGATTTGGCTGAAAGTTTGTACGCGAATAGTTTATAAGCTGGATTAACATAAAGGCTACAAAATATCACGCTCCGACCTACTGGAGCAGAGTGACGCGGGTACAACCGCGGGGCGTAGCTAGTTAGGTATGTATTAAATTAACCAGCTATTATTTTACTTAGACTGTGGCGCAAATGTGGATGTATGGAGCTTGAAACTCAGTTATATTTGTAATGCTGGAAAATTAAGTTTCGCAGTAGTTTTATAAGGTTTTATTTTTTCACATTCGTTAAGAGAACAAAGGGAAACGTCGGCAGTTGAATTTAAATAGGAAATAGGTCAGTTGTTTTGCGTGTGAAGCATGTTTATGAACCTACAATACGACATACTTTGAAAACTACGTACTGGAAAGAGAGAAAGGAAATAAATTAATTGCAGCACAACACACAACATAATATTTTTTTACTTTTTATTTGATAAGGACATTTACGTCCACTGTTGAACATGGCCCTCCTCTTTAACAGATCGTGGCAAGCTTTTTTTTTTGTACGGTTATATATGCAGTCTTGGCAAGCCAGGGTTGTTTAGTGATGGGCCGGGTTTCTTATGCGTGCGCCGCCCCCGCCAATGGTGGATCGAATGTGTTTCCGGGGGGTTTTAGTGGTGAAGGGTCCTCTTCTCGTGATATGAGTAAAGCACCAGCGCGCGAATACGCAGCAGCGGCGGTGGGAATGTGTAATTGCATTTCCCCCCGGACAAAAAAAAAGAAATGGTCTTTAAGTGATATTGCCGTAATCACCACGCTTGGCAGACGGATTAGTGATCGCAGTATTTTTGAGTTGATAGTTGCTGCTGCCCATTCATTAGGTGTATGTCTCTATGTTGCTTATTACGACATACATTTTTTTTTGAAAAGACAACTCCCGCAATGTGTAATTTAGTCCCTGAGTCGCCGGGGACATTACAAACATACATACACGGACAAAATGCACACTCAGATTCAGAACAAATATTTATGGTTATACCAGGGAATGGAACGCGTTTCCCTGTGTGTGTTATTGCGCAATACTGCGGTCACCAACCCACCTGCTATGCGTGGTGACTACGACAACAATCCCCTCGAGGCAGACCGGAAATACACTCTGATCGACTCCACTCCGTTTGCATCCGTCTAAATATAACCCTTTATGTAATTTACCTTTCTAGGGTTCCGTACTTAAAGGGTAAAAACGGGACCCTTTTACTGAGACTCCACTGTTTGTCTGTATAGATCATGAACCGTGATAGCTAGACATTTAAAATTTTCACACATGATGTTTTTGGTGCCGTTGTTACTACAAACATGCATTTTGATCGATATTAGTGCGAACGGCAACAGATAGACGCTTGAAATATTCACATATGTAAATTGTGACGTTAATTAAAATAATATAGTCTCATGTTTTGTACAAAAAATGGTACGGAACCCTTTGTGCGAAAAACCAACTCGCACAGAAGCGGTTTTTTAAATTTGTTCAGGTCTCGACATTGGTTTTGTCAAATCATCGATCATCCTTCAACCCCCGAGAGGGGTTGTCAACAAGACCTTTTGTCAGCTTTCATCATAAAACTTCACCGTTCGAAAATATGAAGTCTGAAATCGAATCTAAATTGTTGATGTTGATAAATGATCCCTTATTGATTAGTGGAGACAAATTGTTGATGTAAACAAATAAATAAAATTGAAAACGATTTAAGAAATTTCTTAAGTATATTTTTTCAAACACACAATTTAACAAAATACAAAATGTGGTTGTTCGTTCTAAATCGATACGACCGTTTTGGAGACTAGGCGGAATATACCTACCTACCCTTACCGCTTTTGACAAAATAAACTTTTTTAATGTCACCTTCTGGCGTTTGACATAACATTGACAAAATGCATTCTAATGTTAGTAAACATCGCGATTAGTTCAGAGCTATCACGCCTAATATTAAAAGGTCAATCTATACTAATATTATAAAGAGGAAAGATTTGATTGTTTGTTTGTTTGTCGGGAACAACGGCTTAACGTGCTATCCGAGGCACGGAGAGTAATCCCTCAACCAACCAGACCCGGAAAGAAATCTTAAAATTAATTTACACAAAGATTTCTTGTCCGATGTGGGGATCGAACCCACGACCTCCGATACTTGAAGCGAGCCAAATACCGCTACGCTACGGAGGTTATCCGCAATATAAAACCTACATAAACCATAGTTTACTAACATACCCAAAACAGGCATAATATCTTGTATGTTCGTTTTACTGCAACAAATAGTTTAAAACTATGCCTCTGTTTGAAGCGATGTTTCCTAAAGTATTTTTGAAACCTCAAACTATTTCTGAACATTTAAAAAGCACTTTGTAGAAAAGTTTTGCATGTAATTTCAGTTTTTAACAGTTGTAACTAGAATGGAGCCATGTTTGACATTTTATTTTTCGGACGGACATATATTTTTAGCCACGAGGCTTTTGCGAGCAGAGCTCCAGCCTAGATAAATGGTTCAAACACTAAAAACTAAGCAACCTGCGCAAAGAGGGATAAAATAGTATTCTATTCAGTAGAAGTTTTTGAGTTTATTCGAAACAAACTTTTCCTCTTTATAATATTAGTATAGATTACATTAAATTTAAAGGTCCAAGATTCTTTACCTAATAAAATTGATCCACACTCAATGAATACTGCAGTGGACTCCTAAAATATACATCAAGTTATATCCAAAAAAGGTCTTAGATTTCCCTCTAAAAGCGAAACACACTTAAATGTGTTGAAAAGCCAAAAGATCGGCGCAGTTCCGATAACATATCAGGGTTCAATTAAAACTGTCAACGAAAACGACGGAATTTGGGGGTCGAATCCACCCCTAGAGGGTTGGTTGACAGTTGATTTCTATGTCGATAATTTGAAATATCGATGTTTCTATTGATATTATTGAATCTATCGCCTGTGATATTGAAGCTTATGTTACTTTAAGGTAATTTGACTTTTTAACGGGGCTTCCAGCATTTTGGGAACACTGCCCAATAGCGTGGATTTATGATATATATTTAAAATTTTCTATATTTGAAGGTTAAATTTGTTATGTTTCTTATAGTCTAAGAACTCTCATTTATTGTTTTGTTGAACTTATATGATAATTATCATCGGAAAAAACGTTAAGCCTTTGGTCGCAATTGTTATTACATCATCCGTAGCATTTGTTTGTAGCAGCAGCAGTTATTACTTAATATTGTGGTCACCATCCCGCTTGCCAGATGTAGTGACAATGGCAAAACCCCTTTTTCGGAAGTACTAATGTTCAGAAGTGTACGTTATACGGGTTGATGATAATGATAATTATCAGCTTACTAAAACAGCTTGTCACCCACTTTAATATCTTTTGGAATTTTAGGTATTTTGTACTTAAACTTGATTTCATGAACGCAACTTTCGTGTCCATAATGTCCATAATTCACTTCAACAGAATTCTGGCCTAAGGGAGTTGTATTCCGCCGGATCCGTGGCCGGATACCGGATCCTGCGCAATGCGGCGCCGATACTGCTGAACAAGCAGTAATCGTGTATAATTTTAGTTATATATTTTAAGTGTTTATGTATAGTATTTTATTTTATATTGTATAATATTATGTATGTAATATGAGTCTTTGTTACCTGAAATAAATGAATAAATAAAAAAAATGTAGTGTACACACCACAATATGTGATTTTGGACTAAGTTTTCAATCCACGGATAACAATTATCGAAGGAACAAATTTTAACTTAGACAGATTTAGTATGGACAATTGGACATTCGGTCAGAATTAAAATTTATAGTAAAATCTTTATCTTACCATTAAAAAATCAGCCCTTTAAGAAGTAAATTATCGATATATTGAAACAGTTGTCTGTCAGCCCTATTCATAAGAACCGTTTCTTGTAAGGGCAAACTTTTGCGTAACACCGTCAAGTTAGGGTTGTTACGTAGTTGATAATATCGCGTGACGCTCAAATAAGTCGTAAGAGATTTTCTTATATTAACTTTATTTATAGATTTAGTTCAGTTTTTTTCTTGAACATAACTAAAGAACTCATGGTATAGTTTGATATACAGAAAGTCGTTTGTTGTTCAAGGTAGGAGTGCCATTAACACGACAAGAATCAGTATAATATTTTTTAATTGTTCAACTATGTCATCACTTTAGAATTATGAACATTAACCACAGTTTTATTCTGCCCGATGAACTAGAAAAGCCTAGCTTAGCGGCCATGCGTAAAGAATTCTCTTTTTCTATTTCAATTTGAAAATGAATGTTTTGTGAATATTAATGATTATAGTCCGATACAACTCAGGGAAATAAATAATTTCACTTGAGTTTAAATATTGCCATAATCTTAATAAATAACCTTGAGTTGATAGATTCTGCTGCCCAACCATCAGTTGATGCTCCATAGTCACCTTATACGGCACCCATAGGAAGATATGGGATGGTCTATTTAAAGCCGGATACCACACGGCAAATTTTGATGAATCTTATCAAGCCTCTGCCTTGTGTTATACATAATCTGAGGCAGTCACAGTAACTTACAATAATAGTACCTGTAGTGAAGCTGTCCCACTCTCATAGAGAGGTGCTACACAAGCATCGACTGAGCGGTGACGTTCCGTCATTCAAACGTAATCGTAAATCAGAACATCGCGATGTTCTGATTTACGATTACGATTAGGGATCTAAATTTCAAATATCGCAATTTCATCCATTTCGATATTCTTTCATCTCTATAAAACGCGAAAAGCTTGTTAACGAACGAACGGAATACCGCTGAGTAAAACCACAATCAAAACTCCGCAACCGGTGAGGTTTCACCAAAATTGTGCATCGCACAATATTTCAACTGAAACTGCATCTAAAAATGGGTTTAATCCCACCTATTTCTATTTACTCTGGGCCTTATTGCAAACAAATATACTAAAACGACGGTTAGTTATTTCTACACTGCAAATACGGCGACAGTTGATTGCAAAACTTTTCATATGAAATAGAAAAAAAGCGTTTGCGGTATTGGGACTTGGTTCCGTTGGTTTATTTTTCGGTGTTTTTTTGTATTCGTCGCGTTTTGTTCGATAGAAATTCAAAAGTTTGTCGTTAAAGGATTGGGGTTAGTACAGTTTTGAGTGGGTAATTTCTTTTTTGTACTTTTTGGACAGATATATGTGTTTTACAGTTTACTACGCGGCTTTTGTAACTTTACCGGATATGAAGGCGAGCACGACTCCAAATTTACTGATTTTTTTGTGTACATTCGTTAAATAATCACACAGCCCGCCAGTTGGTAGGTAAGCTTAAACGGTGTTTTAGCGCTAGGTTTATAAATTTCGCGTAACCGTTAGATTGGTACCACTTATGTCTAGCCCTAGTGTCCTTAAAGCGGCACGTGTCGTTAAATATCGGACGTCATTCGCAGCTCTCAATCAACAGCCCTTACGGTCAATTAACTTATCATATTGATGTATACTAATATTATGAAGGTAAAATAATACATTTAAAAAATAAGTATTTAAAAAGCAAGTTATTGTGTTTTTAATATTTCGATTGTGGAAAAAAAATCTGATTTTTATTTTTATCTGACAAATATAATAATATTATTTTTCTCCGTATGTGTCGCCTTGTATGTGGTAAGGTTTTATTCCCGGCGAAGTAGCAAAAGCCTCGTGGCTACGTTTTTAGCAACGAGGCATTTCCTACTTTGTCCTTCCAAAAAAAAAAATTGTTAAGGTTTTTGCTTAAAGGGAACATAGCTCCAGATTTATTTTACTAACTAAGCAGACTGCTCAAGAAGGTGCACCTGTTGGGCTTATAAACATAGGTAAATGATTAACATGTGTCCCAACTTCTTATCATTCTTACGGATCTCTAAAACTCCGGGACCACCACATTTTTATTGCCAAAAGAGGCTTTCATTTGTGGTTACTTCACACATGCTGTGTTTTTTTATTTCTGGAAGGTTTATGGAAAACGGTGCACTTGCCGTTTGTACTCGAAGATAAATTGCGATTTTATTGAAATATTTCTATAAATTTACTAGTATTTTAGGGCTAAGTAGTAAGTTATAACTTAATAATCGGTCGTTTTTTTAAATCGGTCCATTTGTTTTTGAGTTTATCCGTAACAAACATACATACAAAAATACAAATGTAATAACTAAATACTAAACTATTAAATAAAAAAACCGGCCAAGTGCGAGTCCGACTCGCGCACGAAGGGTTCCGTTTCAGTTACAAGTGCGTACCTATTTTTGATAACAAGAATAAATAAAAAAGCGTATGTTTATGACATGAAATGTTATTTTATATTTTTATATTCGAGTTGATTGAATGAAAGCTAAATTGCGGTTTACGATTTTTGACGAATTAAAAAAAAACTACTTACAAGATCTCGTTCAAACCAATTTTCGGTGGAAGTTTGTATGGTAATGTACATCATATATATTTTTTAGATTTATCATTCTCTTATTTTAGAAGTTACAGGGGGGGGACACACATTTTATCACTTTGGAAGTGTCTCTCGCGCAAACTATTCAGTTTAGAAAAAAATTACATTAGAAACCTCAACATCATTTTTGAAGACCTATTCATAGATACCCCACACGTAAGGGTCCGATGAAAAAAAAATTAGTGAGTTTCAGTTCTATGTATGGGGAACCCCAAAATTTATTGTTTTTTTTATTTTTTTGTGTGAAAATCTTAATGCGGTTCACAACATACATCTACTTGCCAAGTTTCAACATTATAGTTCTTATAGTTTCGGAAAAAAGTGGCTGTGACATACGGACGGACAGACAGACAGACAGACAGACAGACAGACAGACAGACATGACGAATCTATAAGGGTTCCGTTTTTTGCCATTTGGCTACGGAACCCTAAAAAAGTTATGTTAGCGATGATACCTCTAATTAAAATTAAAAAAAAATCCCAGTTCTTTTTTTAATTTTTTTTTTTCTTTCGTTACCTACTAAGTACAGTCGCCGTCTAATTATTCCAACCACCTTAAGTACTACCGCAAGTTCATTCTGACGCGTCGCTTTTGTTCCCCACTCAAAGAGCTGCCACAGACAGAAGGGCGTGCTTCACTCTACTTATAGCAGATAATGCGATAGGCACGTCTGAGATGGTCTTAAAGCTATATTTGTGTATGTTTTGAATATCGAAATTAGTATTAATACTGAACATGTACTGGACTGAAATGTAATGGACAACCTCCGCAGGGTAGCGGTATTTGGCTCGCTTTAAATCTCGGAGGTCGTGGGTTCGCTCCCCACGCCGGACAGGAAATCTTTGTGTAAATTCTAAGATTTTGTTCCGGGTCTGGTTGGTTGAGGGACTACCCTCCATGCCTCGGAAAGCACGTTAAGCCGTTGGTCCCGATTGTTATAACATCATCTATAATAATCGTATATCAAGGAACGGGCAGCAGCGTTTCCTTGTGTGGTATACAACATAATACTGCCTGCCAAGCGTGGTGACTATGGCAAATACCCTTCCTCGGGGGAGGCCCATGTTCAGCAGTGGACGTTATACGGGCTGATGATAATGATGACTGAAAATGTTGTAATCACTATAAAGTATATACTTAACAAAAGCGCTTCCCGCTGTCTGTCTGTCTTATTGTTTGCTAAGATCTTCTAATTTACGCAACGGATTTTCATTATACTAAAATTAAAGTAAAGCTTATATCAAGAAGAATTATGTGAATTTGTAAACTGTACACTTATATATCAGCATATGTTATGTATGCACTTAAAATCTACCTCAATACCCAAATAACATTGCGATTATACCCTTAAATGAGTATTTTAAATAGGCATATCCATGTGAATATCTACGTCATCATCATCATCATCAGCCCGTATAACGTCCACTGCTGAACATGGGCCTCCTCCCGGAGGAGAGTATTTGCCATAGTCACCACGCTTAGCAGGCGGGTTGGTGACCGCAGTATTATGTTGTACGACACAAGGAAACGCTGCTGCCCGTTCCCTGATATACGATTATTATAGATGAAGATGATTATAAGAATCGGGACCAACGGCTTAACGTGCTTTCCGAGGCACGGAGGGTAGTCCCTCAACCAACCAGACCCGGAAAGAAATCTTAATATTTACACAAAGATTTCCTATCCAGCGTGGGAATCGAACCCACGACCTCCGAGATTTAAAGCGAGTCAAATACCGCACGAAGGTTGTTATATCTACGTATGAATTTAAAACTATAGGTACCTATACTTATTAACAAAGCTACGTGGCTAAAGCCACGGGACATTACTTCAAAGCCACGGGACAGTGCTAGTCGTCAATAAATAAGCAAGCAATAACCAATATTGGATCAAATTGTCACAGCTTATCAACTTAAGTGCAAACATTTGACCAACGATAAGTGTACGTCAGTTTATTACCAACGTTTCTCGGAAATCACTTTGTCAATAGGGACAGCTGCGTGACATTTGACATGTTATAAATATGATTTATGAAATTGAACATTGAACATTCTAGAAGTATTTTTTAAATACTTCTAGAATGTTCAATTTTGACTCTCCAATATGTTTAAAAACAAAATGGGAAGATTACTATCAGTTTTGCAGTCTACTAGTATTTTTGTTAACTTGCCGTGCTAAGCTAAAATGCTTGTGTTACGAGTGGGTTCACGTCGGCAGTGGGTTGGGATCGAACCGTCGACCACAAGATCACAAGTCCGAGGCTGTAGTCATTTAGCTACAGCCGCTATTTGACACACACTTGATATATGCGTTATAAAATATGGGCTGATGCTCAGTGTCGTAGTATAAAGCCGAAAACTGATAGAAACCAATACATTTGATTAGACTCAACACGCGTCGCATTTCATCCGGTCGCGTCGCGTTTAAAAATAAAATATGTTATGTTTGCCCACGACTTTGACAATGTTATACCTTCGTTAATTTCAAATTTTTAATCTTTGTATGCACTAAATTGCAGATAAATCGATTAGCGATTTAGTCAGGGACTTCATCCGAGTGGAGTAAATAACTTGCTTGTTTAGTCTGTCTATCTATACTAAAATTATAAAGATGAAAGATTTATATTTTTGTGTTTGTAATGAATAAACTTAAAAACTACTGTGCCGATTTCAAAAATTCTTTCACCATTGGAAAGCTCCATTCACCTGAGTGACATAGGCTATTTTAAATTATGAAGTTCCTACGGGAACGTGAGTTACCGAGTTACTATATTTCAGACAAATCGGTTAGCGATTTAGGTATTAAAGCATAACTGGCAGACAGAGTAACTTGCACATTTATATTATTACAAGGAATTTTAACGTCATCATCATCAGCCCGTATAACGTCCACTGCTGAACATAGACCCCATCGATCTTCAGCGGGAACGATCGCTAGCGGCCTGCAACCACTGACTCCCTGCAACCTTTATGAGGTCGTCGGTCCATCCTGCTGGCGGTCGTCCTACGCTGCGCTTGCCAGTTCGTGGTCTCCACTCGAGAACCTTTCTGCTCCATCGGCCGTCAGTTCTTCGAGCTATGTGACCTGCACATTGCCACTTCAGCTTGCTAATCCGTTGAGCTATGTCAGCGACCTTCGTTTTCCTGCGGATCTCTTCATTTCTGATTCGATCACGCCTTTTTAGTAAAATGGCTTTACTAAAAATATATTTTTACAGAAATGTAAACAGTATTGATTTGTAAAACTTTTAATGTAGTTTCCTAACTACATTGTGAATGTGAGATTTATTTGCGGGATTAATAAAAGTTTTTTAATGAAAATCTAGGTGTCGTGACCATGCGAGTTTATAATATGAAGTCATATTGAATTGTATTTTTTTAAAGGGTCCCGTACCCAAGGTATAAATACAGGACCGTCTTACTAAGACTTATAAGTAGACAGACGCGCTGTTCGTCTGTCTGTCACCAGGCTATTATTGGATTTCATGAACCGTGATTCGTGAAATTTTTAACTGTCTACTTATAAGTAATTTTACAGATGATGCAGTTCTGTCGCCACTTTAACTACAAAATAAATTAAATATATCAGGGGTGCCTACCTTATATCTGTTAAATAGTTAATGGTACGCAATCCTTTGCTGACTCGCACTTGGCCGGTTTTTTAACATTCCGATGCCCTTGTAGTCCCGAAGTTCAAGTGGCCTGGCAATCGGGTAGTTTTTGAAGGGTAGGACCTGTCCTTGTGGTATGTATTATGTACCATCGCTAAACGAGAAGCCTAGACCTACATACCCCCCCGCAGGAGGTGATGTAATGCACTTTTCCCCGTACTTAATGGCAAAGACAACATCCGTAAAGGACAGCCTCCGTAGCGGTATTTGGCTCGCTTTATATCTCGGAGGTCGTGGTTTCAATACCCACGCCGGACAGAACATCTTTGTGTCAATGCTAAGATTTCTTTCCGGGTCTGGTTGGTTAAGGGTCTAACCTCCGTGCCTCGGAAAGCACGTTTAGCCGTTTATCAAGGAACGGACAGCAGCGTTGCCTTGTGTGGTACAACATGATACTGCGATCACCAATCCGCCTGCCAAGCGTGGTAACTGTGGCAAATACCCTCCCGGGATGAGGCCCATGTTCAGCAGTGGACGTTATACGGGCTGATGATGAAATAAGGTTGCATTACCATCATCGTAAACTCAAACTTCATAACATCAGGATAAGAAAAAATATTGAAAAAGATCTTTAAGCTAACATATAAACTTTAAATACTAAGCGAGCTTTTAATATTAACATGTCGGATACAGAATAAAAAGGGGAAAGAGTATAGAAAATAATTTGCAAGGTTTTCATACAACGCCGCCATTTCTTTCGCATACATGTGCAGTGGTGGTCTTTTGATTAAGAATGCAAGTCATAAGATTTTGACTACTTATTAAAAAACGTCATAAAATAAAGTCATACTATGACTTAAATGATTTTTTAAATGATCAAAATCTATAACGATAAAACTTTAGAAATTTGAATTTATGTATTTGAATTTATTTATTTTTTGACATTTCACGACTATACGATTTGTGACATATTAACATGTTTTTTGTAATATTGTATTGAAATAATCTATATTACTTTATGTTCATACGCCTAAAAGTAAGACATGGCGCACCCCAATATCATTGTAACAACTGTACCTTTATTCACCCGTGTTGATGAAATAATGAAATAATGAATTTATTCAGCACTTAGGTATTTACATACACTTGTACTTGTCAGAATCACAATGTTACACAATTATTCTTATTGTATGAATTAAACTAGATACTTAATTAACCGGTAGCAATTCGGAGGATATTACAGACAAAGTAGTCCGTCCGTCAGCTGGTCATTAATTCCTCTACTCATAATAAGTTTAAGTTCATATTAATTATTATAGATTTTAATGGATCAATATAGAAAAATTTGGTAAAAACATACAATTAAGTGGCACACACCTGGGGGCACCCTTAAGGGTTTAGGACCACGACCCAGTGCTACCACTGATGGAAAATAAATGCATTATGAATTATTATGAAGAGATAGTAGACAGAATCAATGTATCTCTCTGTATAAGTAATCAACATATCAATTTAAATATAAACTTTTTTATCTTTTATAATTTTTTATTACAATAAAATATTTTTTTAAACAGCTGCCGCTTATAACTTCACTACCCTTTGCCAACGGGGTCGTTTAAGTATTCAGTCGTCTTTGCACCTGTAAGTGACTCTTGAAGGGCGCATTTTGACGGCAGACGGAACTTCATTATGTATAGATCGTAGGGACTCGACTTAAAAAAACTTGCAACACTTACAGAGCGGAGGGGAGTTTTGAGGTGTTGCCAGTATTTTGGAGAGAAGTAGGGAGGTGGGTGTTTATTTTTATTTGGCGAAAGATTTGCTGTGTGTTATGGAAGTATTTAATGTGTGTATTATTTTAATGGTGTTGAATTAATTTTATCGTTAACTTAGAGTTTTCTGTATATATTTGTACGTCTATTTCGATAAAAGTGCCTGTAATTACATTTTTTTGTATACATATTCCCTTTAGGTATAAGGGAAAAGAAAAATTAGCAATAAATCTAGCCTTCCAATGCTGCCAGCATCCTGGATACATTGCCGAGTAGCATAGATTTAGAATATCTATTATTTAGTATGTTGGTTTTTGCTTAAATTACGACTGTTACGTCTTTTACGTTGCTAAATTCTAAAAATATTGTCAAGTACAAAATATATCTACCTATGTTTTGATTTTGAAAACGCAAGCGACCGCCAATATCTACAAAGTTATAGACAAGTCTTTATGAAAATCCCATCACATCATTCTTCCCATACCATAGCTACGACATGATAATTCCCAACAGAATAAAGCCGGGCGCACACTAAATTTATCGACACGCCAGCAATTAACCCAAATTTTGCAAAAACTTCGAACCTCACTATAAATAAGCAGCTTTTTATTGTGAAACGCTGAATTTTACAATATTTCCGTGGTGTAATCGTAAATTTTCTGGGTTTCGTGGCAATAACGGCGTCCGTTCCTCGTTTGTTTGGCCTTGCAATTGTGGCGGAATTTATTGTGGTATTCCAACATGAATCTTTGGGTTTTTAATAACGAGACAGATATTAATAATAATGGAAGATAAATATGTTATAACAACTCATATAAAAGCCATTTATATTGTGCGAAATATGTTTTTTAATAACTTTAAGGTGTGTACTCTCATTAAGCAGCTTGATTTTGAAACAACTTAAGCGACTAAGCAACCTAAATTGAGATTAATAAAATTCGACCACCGGCAGGATTCGAACCTGCATCTTAGGTAAAGCCCCCAATGCCTTAACCAATAAAGGCTACGGTGGAACCACAGCCGGTCATCGAAATTTATTAATCTCTTTGTTACACGTCTCTAAGGGGGGATGTTCCCCCCGCGATTACAGACAAGCTATAAGGTTGTCTGTAATCGCTTACTATCAAATAAGCCATATGCTAATTTGTCAAGCTAATGACATACTACATAATAATAGATGTTCCAGTATAGTAGATGTCCGTTTGTCCAATACATGTTTTTTTATTGTAGAAATATTTTAAAATGCTTAGGTACTTTTTACAAAAAACCTGCAACGGCATCGGTACACCCATTTCCGAGGTACGGTGCAACGGACAGACACACAGCCCTCGTTTGATAGAGGCTAAAAATATGTCTTAGAATGTTTGGTGTACTTTCGGAAAAACATTTTTTTCCTCTGGTCTCAGGTTGAAAAAGAGAAGAGTGGTCATAACTCTTCTCTTTTTCAACCTGTAGGTGGGATCAGCACAGCATGTCTTCTTCTAAACTTATCTCTATCAGCCGTAATCTATGTACTCACTCCTTTCACACTCTCATGCCCAATGAGAAATCCTTACTTATATTATAACTGCGAAATTAGCTGACTGTCCGTCTGTCTGTCTGTCGGCCTTTCACGCGAAAATACTATACCGATTTAAATATAATTTGGTACACAGATACTGTAGAATCTGTTAAAGGACATAGGTTAGGTTGTAAAGTCACTTTTCCACGCGGATGAAATTGCGGGTACCGCTAGTAAAGAATTCTACTAATATTATATACGTGAAAGTTTGTCAGTATGGATGGATGGATGTTTGTTACACTTTCACGCCTAAACTACTGGACAGAATTGGCTGAAATTTTGCACCGAGATAGCTTATACGGTGTATTAACATATAAGCTACAAAACATCACGCTCCATTCCACTGGAGCAGAATAACGCGGGTGAAACCGCGGGGTGAAGCTAGTATGACATAAAAATAAAATCTGAATATTTTTCTAACATTTGTTTTATAAATGACGTCACAGTCGTACCAATCACGCGTCATTTAGTTTTATGGTAAAATATATTACGCAGGTACATTAAAGGTTCATTAATTTTAACGGCATTCTTAGGTTATTAAATAAGTTATAAGCATTATCCTTAATAATTTTAATGGGCACTATTCATGAAAATAACATTTATGTTGGGAGAAAATGATCGCCCATGTTCGTTTCAGCCACAACCAACAATCTACGTCGCGTAGCGTTATTTGGCCCGCTTAAAATCTTGGAGGTCGTGCGTTCGATCCCCACGTCGGACAGGAAATCTTTGTGTTAATTCCAAGATCTCTTTTCGGGTCTGGTTGGTTTAGGGGTTAGGTAAGCCATTGGTCCCGATTGTTATAACATCATCTATAACAATTGTATACCAGAAACGGGCATCAGCGTTTCCTTGTGTGTTACAACATAATACTGCGGTCACCAACCCGCCTGCCAAGCGTGGTGACTTTGGCAAATACCCTCCCTCGGGAAGAGGCCTATGTTCAGCAGTGGACATTGTACGGGCTGATGATGATGTAGCAAATACGATATAAAACAGTATCCACTATAAATAAACTTTACCCTCCATATTTATCAAAAAAAAAACAACTAAAATCCATTAGTTATTTATAAAACATTGTTCAAAGTCAGCAACTACTTTAATGGCCATACGAAATTACTGCAATTGATTTTGAACCTTATTGTTTTAGCAATAGATTTGAATATTCAACGATCTCATATGAAACGGTAGCTAAAAGCCTGGACTGGCACTCTTCCAATTTTAGGGGTAGTTTTAATTGATTTCGACTGTGTTTATAAAATATTCGGAATTTATATTATCTATTAGACTTAAGAGCAGTTGAAATTGTTTCTGTTGTTATTGAATACGTGTTTACTTCACTAGCTTCCTGAGCGCGGTTTTATTCGCGGAGCTACCGCTCCCGTGGTAACTTCATAGCTAAATATACTTTTTCTTATTCCTGGATAACGTAAATACATGCATAGGCCATGACACCAAATCACTAAATAACATCTCACTGTAATACGTTACTATGGCCGTTGCTTGTCAATTTTATACTATAAAATATGTTAATACAAGCTGTTGTTCGCGATTTGGTCCACTTATTTTCGATTTCTTCATACAAGTTTTCCCCCCTTTTCCCCTATAGGAATCGAATTTTCAAAATGATTACTTAGTGCACACCTACGTCACTTCAGTAATATTTATGCGTTGATCAGTCAGTCAGTTTTGGCTTTTATATATATGGATTTCATAATAGGTTAATTTTCTAATAGAAACCATTAGTTTATTCAACCCGCCTTATTATGCTAAATTATTTTAATTTTTTCATCAACAATAGCCATAACAAGAGACGTGATTACAATAGAGCCCATCTATAAATTCTATTAGTGTTCCGAATGGGAAATCTCCCAACAATGAGGGAAGAAAATTGCATTTTATTATAGAAGCCGGTGAACAGGGTGGAAAATTCATTTAAGTATTTGGTGCTCGAAAATTATAAACATCGCGGTTTCGGTTAGACTTAGAGTTGGGGCAGTTTATTTCATATTCTTCTTTAAAAATTGTAAGTATGACACAATTTATTAGAATTTGACTTTGATTTTGTATTTCTTATGTAGTAGCAGGACGTGATTCCTACTACGAATTAATATTGATTATCATGGAAAGCTCAACAATAAAAGTATTTTGAAAAAAATAGGTCGTCAAAAATTTATATGTCAGACTGCGTGCGTTGTCACCAACGTATCTCTCGTTCCCGTAGGAACCTCATAATTAAATATAGCCTTCCTCGATAGATGGGTTATGTAACACTAAAATAATTTCTCAAATTGGTTCAGTAGATCTTAAGATAAACGCGTTCAAGTAAACAAACAAACAAACTCTCCAGCTTTATATAGAAGATAGGATAAAGGATCTATAAGCAAAATTAAGTAGTTCTTTTTTTAGTAAACAGGTTATGAATATAATAACTTGTTCAACAACTAACTAGCTTAAATATAAATAACTACAAATAAAAGTGGGACATAAAACTACATCTCAACACAAATGTAATGTTATAATCATTGAATTGTTACACAAAATCAGCATTTTCAGTACTTAGTTGGATCTAATTTATCGGTTCGACTCACACCGAATGATTTGTGGTTCGGTCCCGGTTCACGCATCACTGCGTGGGGTAACGTTAGAATGTCGAATAAGATGGGTACCTATATGTTTTTTGTGGCGGGATACTCGACTTTGAAGATCAATGGATTAAAATATTAAAAATAAGATTTATATCTGCATAGTTTCACCGTTAAACCTTTAGAGGTACCGCTGATATAACAAGTTATAAAATTTAATTTAAATCTGCATAAAAGAAAAAAAAACAATTCCGCCATAATAAAACCCGAAGTCGGAAATCAGGAATAATGCATTACTTATAAAAAAATCAAACTCTCGAACAAAAACACATTAAAAAAATGTTTAGTTCCTACGGGATCGGTTGCTACGCGGGTAACACCGCACGCGGAAGCTAGAGTTAATTACACCTATTACATTTTAATTATTATAGGCATTACACACACACACACATTATGTGGGTTCGATCCCCACACCTTACAGAAAATCTTTGTGTAAATTCTAAGATTACTTTCCGGGTCTGGTTGGCTGAGGAACTACCCCCGTTCCTCGGAAAGCACGTTAAGCCGTTGGTCCAGATTGTTATAACATCATCTATAGTAATCGTATATCAAGGAACCGGCAGCAGCGTTTCCTTGTGTGGTACAACATAATACTGCGGTCACCAATCCGCCTGCCAAGCGTGGTGCAAGCTAATACCCTCCCCGTGAGGAGGCCAATGTTCAGCAGTGGACGTTATACGGGCTGATGATGATGAAGAATTACAACTGTATTGCACAAATTAAAAACAAAGAAAATTTTGTTTCGATAAAAAACGTTACTTTTTACCCACAACTGTTATTAAAATTTGTTCGGATGGACATAATGTAATTAGCCTCGAGGCTTATACTACTTCACCGGGCATAAATGCGAGCAGAGCCTCAACCTTAATAAATGGTTTAAAAACTACAAATTCCCTCGGTTGTCCCTTCTGATATTTCGACTGTAAGTTATTGATGTATGACATATCGGGCCCTTTGAATTGCCAACACGGACTAACCTTGGGTGGCGGAAAATTGGCATTATTTATGTTTTTACGAATAAATAAGGTTCCCTATACATTTTTTATACAATCGGAATTCTTGTGTGGTGGGTGATATTTATTGTTTTCAAACAGCGTTCGTATTAATACAATAAACATATGTTAAGTAGGTACCTAATTAAATAAGGTACACAAATTTCATTTAGACCTACACACAATTTCACATTCATATTAAAATATGAATGTGAAATTGTGTGTAGGTCTAAATGAAATTTGTATACTATATATTGAGCATCAAATTAATATTGGGAAAAGCAAAAATATAATATTATTATGTTATGTAAAGATGTGGTTTATTAAATAGGTTTACAACGCGAGACAAATTTAATTTACTATATCTAGGTAAAAATACAACCTAATTATATACAACTAAGAAGCTAATTAGACAAAAAACAAGGAAAAAATCCTTCGCATCGTTGCCCCTGGACATATTTCCTAGTAAGCTGGCAGCATTGGATCGCTGTATGGCGATGCGTGTGTATTGCGCAAAAATAAGCCAGCCCTCTCGTCTCAGATGACGTCAAACAGGCGTTTTGACAATTCTCGGAAAACCACTCTTGCTCTCGGACCCCACGGCTCAAAAGTTTCAACCCCAAACGGCTCGAACCCGTACTCCCTTTCAAGGTTTACATATTTAAGCCGCTTGGAGGCTTCCGCTAATGTAGCAGCCGCGCCAGCACAGGGCGCAGTCCTTGGAACATGAGACGGTGCAAGGGTGTCAACGCAAATTGCATCCCACACCTAACACCTTCCCATCCTCCAAGGCAACAATGTCACGCACCAAACCATTTGGTTCTTGCCTGGCTGGCACGCCGGCGGCGGCAAGAGCTCGACGTATTATGCGTGACGCGGTATCCTGCCAGCGCCTCTGCCGCACGATAGACCATGTTATCCGAGTCGACTGACATTCACTCCGCAGGAACAACGATGCGGGGACACGTTAGGGACACCCAATCGTAATAGAATAGAATAGATCATTTGTTTGCAATGAATGTAGGTACAAGATATTAGGTGTTACATATTAAACCAGCGGAATGCGGAAAGCTTCGTTCTTTGCTACACCATCTACACCTATGTTAAAGATTGACATACTGCCCTACTAAGCGCAAAAACGGTATCTCAATGAAAGCGAGTTTCGAGATAATTGGAGATATGTAAATATCGTTTTTTTTTACTTTATATATTGACTTTTTTGCTTATTAAATAGAATTTATATATTATATTGGATCTATTTGTTACCACAATAGTTAAAATATCAAAAATGTATGTGGATATACCTTTTTCATGAGATACTGCTACACCGCTTAGTAATTATAAAATTAAAATTTGAGTTACCGCTTTTTCGTTACCTCTTCTCCTACATGTATGTATACAAAAAAATATGAATTTTCTATCGAATAAAATATGTATTTTTTTAAAGGAAAAAAACAATCAAAGTAAATTTTTAAAGTCTTTTATTAATCAAATTTATAATGGCATAAAAAAATATTTGAAGAAAAAACGGATTCTATGAATAAAATCTAGTCAAAAGTAGGCAGTTCTCTCCAAAAGGACATTCTATTTTGAGGTATAATATTTTGAAAAGATTTCAAAATATTTTCTTTTTTGCTTTTAGAAATGCCTTCCGCTGCAATTTTCTTCTTCGGTGGTGGCAAAACTTTAGTTTCCATTATTTTTATTTCCGATTATGCTCGCAGTGATAGGGTCTTTATTGAGTCCAGTTCTGTATGTCAAATCAAAACTGCCTCTATTGACTTCTACTTCGACCATTTCATTAATATATGGACGCGGTGTAATTCGAGACAGTTTATACTGTGTCGTGTAATCTTCCCAGTCATAAAAATCTTGTAGAGTCATCTCTTTAGGTTTTACGTTTTTTCCTGCAGTACTAACTGCCTGAGAAAAATCATAAATTTTGTTTTTCATGCGTTTCATCGACAACTCCACCCTATGGTGGAAACTGTCGGCCGACATAAAGGTGTGGCCTGGTTCGAAATATTTTATCACAATCTTGTCGGCGTTGATGTCATTTGAATTCACAACGTAAATTAAGAAAGAAAAAAAAGTCCAATTTTTGTTCTGGGATGAACAATTGTCAACCCACAGTATGATCTTCTTTTTATCTCGATGAAAAATTAAAAAATGGTAGTATACACTTATAATTTCGGCTTTGGAGCGTCCAAGCAACCCTTCATACCATAGTACAGGAAAAACACTCAAACCTTTTCGGCCTTGACCAGTCGGCACGAAACTTTCGTTGTAAACCACTATCCTATGGGTAAAAATAGTAGTTTTGAACATAACTATCCTGGGCAGCATGATAACTTTTTGTAAGTCGGCAGAATATACAACAGTATCAGTTTCATTAAGCTCACTGTCCAATTTATATTGCTCTCTTGACATGTTTGCCCGTTCATTATGACTTGCCCACTTTGTGCAACCTAAACAGTCTTCTTGAAGATTTTCTTTAGTATGTGTGTTATCGTGCAGGCGGAATTCTTCACAGTCCTCATACTCTTCGTGGCCAAGTTTTACAAAAGATATATTTAATTCCGCGATCACTTCTCGGTATTTGTCATAAGATACGTTGTGAGAGGGATTTTTTTTAAATAGTCTTTGTGCATCACATTGATTGTCAAATCACTGGGTAATTGAATGTAATTGAATTCTGATTGTCAAAACACTCAATTAAACCACTGAACACGTTAATTCACAGATTTTTACTAATTTAACACAGGAATTTCAAGATTATGACCTCTTTGCAACGAAAACAAACAAGTTATGACACGAAATTGTCAACTGCAAGGATAAATCACTGTAAAATGTATTAGAAATTCGATCGTATCAATCAACCCTTAAAGGCCAATTTGATTTGCCGCTGCAACCGTATCTCATATAGTCAAAATGATTTGCGGATCAATTAAGCATTCTAATACTAAGCGTCATAGCGGTAAGTCAGTACTTCACGCGTTATTCATATTTGCCGCTTATCGGCCTAGAAAAGTTGCTGTTCTTTTTTAAGAGATTTGGCGGTGTTGAAATATACGGCCGTTTGCCTACGTAATATTGATATACCTCTAATACCCTTAGTGATTTATGGTAAAACTGAGATAGGGAAATCTTTCTTAAGGTTTTTTTTGTATGTTCTAAACAAGATACCGCTAAAAGGCTTAGTTCATTAGATGCGTATTTTTTAAAGCTATCCGATGGCATAAAAATCAACTTTTCGGTTTTTTTTGAGATACCGCTTTTGCGCTTAGTAGGGCAGCATAGATACATAGGTGTAGATGTAAAGATTGACATTATGTTATCTAACCCAGTTTCCAATACCATGTTAATAATTTCTGTTTAGATCAATATGAATTGTGTTACTGCGACCCAATTGCGCAGGATTGGCTATTAATTCTCCCCTGAGTGCCAGGTTTGAACTCATCTCCGTTTAAGGCACCGAACACGCGACTGTGGTATAAAATTTTCGTTCACACATAATAAAACGCATTAAGTTGGCTATCGATCACACCGAAGTGTAACAAAAAGAGATTTCTTTAGGTTGAATAAGTGATGGTAAATATTTAAAAATAAAATGTGAAAGAAATATATTTGCAGTACCAATGAAATTACATTTTATGTTTTTAATAAAATGAAATTTCCGAACAGATTTCTAAGTTGCAGGAAATAGAAAAAAAAATATATACTCGTATAATAAATTAATTAACAATAATATTGGTCACATACTAAAATTTCATTTAAGTTTTTTTTTTATTATTACCAGCAGACTTTTGCATTCTACTAGTATTCTTGTTAACCCCTCGTACTAAGCTAAATGCTTGTGTTACGAGTGGGTGGGGTTCGAACCGGTGACCTCAATATCACAAGTCCCGCACAGTTAATTGTCAAGTAATTATTTACCTTAATTTACTTTTGGTAAAGTTAATTGGACTGAAATTATGGTCATTTATATTCACACTACTGAAATAAAATTGTATTCATAACACATTTTAATATTATAGCCGTAAGAGTAATGGCAACATTCATTCATTATAATTATTAAAATTCGATACATTTAATTACATAGTTGTTTTATGTTGGTTTCATAATTATCTTAACACTGATTCATGTGTATTTAAAATAATATAGTAAATTAATAATAATAATAACAAAGCATTAATTATGATAACTATGTAAAAGCAGTTGCCAGTCGAGTTTAATTTATCTAATGATTGAGATTTTGATCTAGTGATTACAGATTGGTAAATAGATTGTCGGATTCATTAATATTCTTTACTTGATGTTATATTCTATCGAAATTGGATAGTTTTACTACTGAAATTTTACAATAGACACTTAGTTTGTATGTTTGTCGTAATTATGCTTATGTCTTTGTAAGACATTCAGTGTATGTTCCGTTACTTCTCGGTGTGACACGAAGCCTTCGACCGCGATACACACATATCACTCGTTCAAAGCAATCTCACTTCAATTTTACACGCGTTTGAACGTAATACGATCGTATGATGGAAACTTGTGAAACCTTATATCGAAACTTATACATTGCCTATTATTACCTACTACCACTCAAAAAAATATATTTAACTATTCGCTTCAAGGCTTTGGCCGCAACAGACTGCATTTCTGAATTATTCCATAAAAATCCGTCAAATTGAAAATGTATTTCCTCTGTTAACTTTTATCTGACGATTGAAAATTTAGCCCTATTTATCATTTTAGTTTTACTAGAGGTCCGCCTCGTCTTCGCACGGGTACTATGCTGACATTTATACATATAAATAAACTACACACTAATACATAAAAACCTAAATGTATTTATGTAAACCTTCCTTTTCGGACGGATATGTGTAGTTAGTCACGAGGCTTTTGTTACTTACCGGACATAAAGGCCTTATTGAATCGTTTTAAAACCACAAACAGTAACATGCGCAAAAGGGCGCCCCTTGTAGGACTTGGAGCTAGGAGCTTGACTCAAGGCTGACGGAAGATTAAGGAAATGTAACTTTTACATTTTTAAACGCGTGTTGTGCAACTGTCGCTCTACGTACAGTTTGCGGACCTCTCAGACTTCGAGTCCACGAGGGCATCGGAAGGTTCTTTGCAACCTAAGGGTCGGGAGGGCGAAGTAGGACGCGGCATTTGTGATAACGTAAATAGTTTTATCTTAAATAAAACAAATACTATATAATAAACTGTTGTATCGCTCTGTACATATCATACCCGATCAAATTTTTTTCATTGAATCATTTATTTTTCGTGTCCGTCGATCTGCCTAATCTAAAATTCCATTAAATAATCAGAGAACTGTTGTTGAATTCCACATCAGTTCCCGTTTATACCATATGCCATATGTATTAAATTATTGAGGTTATAAACTATACACATATGAGACAAATTTTATTATATTCCTTTCAAAAACTTTCACGAATAATTGTTCAAATATTGTTTTGTTTTTGGTCTTTAACTTTAAGGTTTTTCCTTCTTAACTGGGTATTCACTTGGCCAGTCCTCCAGGTGATATATCCTCAACAAAATTTCACATATAAAAAAAATATAAGTGAGCAAATTTTTAAAAATAAATTAATACGAAAATACATGTAAGTATTATTATTTCCTATATCTTTAATTCTATTACACAAATTGCTTCACAAATTAAAAACGTAAACATATAGGTACCATTACTTGCAAGTTAAATATAAGTTATAATTTACAATAATATAGGAACTAAGTTTCAGTTACAAATAAATGGTTTATTATAGCGATATCTTTTCATAACAACCTCCTCGTATGTTATAGGTATACGTAAATTATACTCAAAGAAAATTAAGTATACACAATTAAAGTAAGTATACGATAACGTTAATTTGTATCAAAGACGGGAAATGGCTGTTTCCTTGACTTTGACAAAGGTAAACGATTTACAAATAATTGTCAAGTTAACTCAAATATTTGAGTGTTTGTTTAATAGCTACCGTTAAGAAATCTCATCATCGTTGTTGAAAGAAATCATTACGTAGTAGCAAAAAAAAAAAGGGTTTATTTCAAAAAAAAAATTCTTACTTGGAAATAGTAAAAGTTTTCATATAAATGGGCAAACACGGTTTCAAGTCTTACTAGTTTGTTCCACGCTCATCAACCCGCCTGCCAAGCGTAGTGTATGGCAAAACCCTTCCTCGGCATGAGGCTCATGCTTAGCAGTGTACGTTATACGCGCTGATGATGATGATCACAAAAAAATATGCAATTCAATGAATTTTAGATTGTCATAATTATTCAATAAATACGCACTCAGCTTCACATTACATTACAGTTGATTAATTTTAAATAATATTTGTAGGCCAGTTTAATTTTGCGGCTAACTAACAATTGGATTGGTCAATTAAGGCGGTGCTCATTTAAAATTAATTGACTTTTATTAATGTAGTATGGATATGTCGAAGCGGAGTTAAAATTTTACGTTATTGTCGGTCCATTGATTTGTGGTAATCCCATTTTGTGGCATCAAGAGGTGGCAATAGAGTTGTCGGCATAATTTCGAACTTAATGGACCTGCAATAAAGTTTAGTTTGCCGTGTGGTTTCATACTTAAAATAGACCAGCCAGGCGACTAAGGGACATATACCTTATGGATGGGTAGCAGCATCTATCCATTACTAGCATTTTACTGTGATTACCAATCCTCCTGCCCTCAACGACCTTGGCATGGCAAAGTTTGTTAAGAGGAGGCCTATGTTTAGCAGTTGCAGTAAAAGGGCTGCTTAAGTAAGTATAAGTATATTCTACAAAGAAATATATTACAACGAAAAACATGTTCAATAATTGTCGAAACAGAGTTTTTCAAAAGCTCCTTTAAAAAAAAGAATAACCAGCAGATTTTTGCATTCTACTATCTTGCTAACCCCTCGTGCTTAGCTAAAATGTAAGTGTTACGAGTGGGTTCACTTCGGTAGTGCAATGGGTGGGGATCGAACCGGCGCCCATAAGATCACCAGTACGATTCCTGCTAGGGCCATCGTAAAGGAGATCATTGGGCTATCACCTCTTCAAAAATAAAGCCTAATGGCAAAAAACGGAACGGATTCGTCATATCTGTCTACCTGTCCGTCCGTATGACAAAGCTACTTTTTTCCGAAACTATAAGAACTATACTGTTGAAACTTGATAAGTAGATGTATTTTGTGAACCGCATTAAGATTTTCACACTAAAATAGAAACAATAAATTTTGGGGGTTCCCCATACTTAGAACTGAAACTTATTTTTTTTTCATCAAACCCATACTTGTGGCTTATCTATGGATAGGTCTTAAAAAATTATATTGAGGTTTCTAATTTCTAAACTGAATAGTTTGCGCGAGAGACACTTCCAAAGTGGAAATATGCCCCCCCCCCTGCCCTGTAACTTCTACCGAAAATTGATTGATTCTTGATATCAAAAACATGCAGGCAATTGAAACTGGTACGGAACCCTTCGAGTGCGCGAGTCCGACCCGCACTTGGCCGGTTTTTTATTTATAGCGAATCAATTTCAAATTATTTGCGATCTGAAACCATATAACTTATTAATAATATAGCGTGTTATTAACAAGTGAACAGTTTTCAGCAATAAAATGAATATAACATTCAGTAAAGTGCTGAATTTCATTTTACTACTTCTGCGAACTTTAAAAAGCCCACGTGGAAAGTTAAGTACTGTTTATAGAACAGAATAAAGTACTGAAATAATTCGTAAGTGTACTGTTTATGTCGAATGTACTTTACGAGTGTGGTTCGCCGTATCATAAAATGCGGCCTTTTTTAAAACACCGTTTGTTACACCGAAGTGTAATGTTATATATCTATAGATTTTTATTTCTAACGGATTGAGTTAGTTAAGATGCTTTTGCTTTAAGCGGGTGTCAGATCATGACGAGCAGGGCTCAAGCCTCATATGTTTAAAAAAAATATAATCTAAGCAACTTTCCAAAGAAGTGAAACTAGATGCTCTTATTAGGTCTTGTTGAAACTTAAAAAAAAGAATTGAAACTTATACTGTATCAAAAGTTAGACATATTCATTATTTATATAATATACAATATTTATATCAGTATAATTATATATTCTATATTAATATGTTGCTTCGTTTTAAAAGAACATACATAGAAACACCACAAGGAAAAATGATTGGGTGATGTAATCATTCTCGTGAAAATTTCATTTTAAGCAGATGGTTTGAAATTTTTTCCAAGTCTCAACCTTTGACCATATCATAAAAAGAAACCGTTACTTACACTAGTTGCCCAACACTTTAAAATATATTCATAAAAATAATACACATAACAAATATGCAACCTTCATAACACATAGATAAAGGAGTTGTCACAGCAATATATTACATCTATTGAGCTGTCACTGAACTGCCGCCCGTTTGACGTGTTGTCAGAGCGACGGGCCCTGACAAACTGACATGTCTGGAGCATGAGTTTAATCAACATTGCTTGTTAATGGGCTGACGTTCCGGTATGTAGACACTGTCATAGATTACGTGGATTAGAAGATTAGTTGTCTTTAGAGAAAAGGTTTTTTGTTTGAAGTTAATGCTGTGTAAGTATGTGACTACTATAGTATGCATTTGTCCTGTGATGATGTATTACGGTTAATATAATGTTCTTTAAGATCTTTATTTTGTATTGTTGTATTATTGGTTGTTCTATAGAAGAAAAAGATATGGACCGACCCCATTAGAATAGACCTCATGTACAATATGTAACAAAATCCCTGTCCGATCCAATAAAGGCGTAATCCTGGTTCAAAATACGTACTAGAAAAAATGGTTATATAAATGTAACTCGTAAAAACCAAAAGTTATTGAATTTTTATTTTTATAATCCATGCGAAATTTACCACTGAATATGGGAAATTTTCATAAGTTGACAACACTCTTCTTTGACAAAAAGCTGTAGGTAGTAAACACTTGAACTTTGTCAGCGATCAGTGTTGCCGTTGATCAGTTTTTATTTTTTATTTAATTTAATTATATTCACTGGGGAAAAATAATGGGATAAAATATAATGACCACCAAAAATATATACTTGACACCAGAAAAATAAAGTCTAAAATTGTAATAGTACTAACTATTTTAGTCACGACTGCACTTCAAATTTTATTCGAACACCAAATGTAGTAAATGATCACCAAATGTAGTAAATGATCACCAAATCTTAGCGAGCAAATGATTGCGCTATTCTACCTTAATAAAATCAATGAAAAATGACAATCGGTTAGGTTAGGTTAGAGCTGCGGCCATACAACGCACGAGCCGAGCTAGCGAAGCGAGCGGTGCCGCGGTAGCGGCCGGCGAGTGCCAGAACCGAATAGTAAATTAGTAAAACATTTAGGTACTTTTGGTGATCATTTACTACTTTTGGGTTAACAATGATTTATTTGGAGTCATTTTGCTTAAATACGATAGCGAAATGTTAAAACTTTGGTTACCATTTTACATTAAAATGCGGGTTTAATTTTGGTGATCATTTTTACTATATCTGATGGTAAGTTAAACATAAGCCAAAAATAATTATCTCAAATGCATTAAATGGTTACGTATATGGGTACGCAGTACGATTCTGAATACCCTTAAGGATCGGACAGGGGTTTTGTTACATGCTGTATAGATTTTTATTGATTGGTTTTTATGCTGTTTTAAGAAATTGTGAATATTTTTACTCTTTTATACAAAACTTTTGAACGCATATTATTATGTTATTTTTTTAACGTTTTTGAACACTTTATGGTAAAGTTTACCATATACTATATCTCAAAATTGAGATTAATAAAATTCGACCGACGCAGGATTCGAACCTACATTTTAGGTTAAGCCCCTAATGCCTTAACCCTAGCTCTTACATCCCCCTTAGAGACGTGTTACAAAGAGATTAATAAATTTCGATGACCGGATGTGGTTCCAACGTAGCCTAATTGGTTAAAAGCATTATGGGCTTAACCTAAAATGCAGGTTTAATCCTGCCGGTAATCGAATTTTATTAATCTCAATTTCGAGATAACGTATATGTTATGTTGCTATCTATTCTAATACTAAGTATCTACATAATTTTATTTCAAAATAAATTTATATTCACGACATGCAAATTAAATATTACCGAAATTAAAGCTATTTCGTTCATGTTTCGTTAAAAAAATACATATTATGCACTGTTACAGTACGGTGTGACAGAATCCTACAATCGCTCAGTAAGCCAACTTTTATATTTTTATAATTAGGTTCACAAACAGTTGACTCGGTCTTAAAAATACTCTGTGTGGTTGTTATTTTATGGTTAACGCTCGTATTTAACATAAAATTGTAGAATTTGGGTAAAATGGCGGCGTAAAAATGCGGTCATCCATTTTATGTGGACCTCGTTTGTTTCGGTGCTATATATTTATTTATATCTGTGTTTGGTGTGAATGAGGACATTTAATTTTCATAACATGGCCGATGGCTATAATTCTTTTATTTTTCATGTGGCTGCTTAATTTCATGGGTATATAAATTAAGCGTACCCTACTTATTATATCTACGTGTGTACTATGTGTATTATAAAAAGATATTAATATATAATATATATTAATATTATAAAAAGAGGTTCCCTCTTTTTATAATGACACTGACAAATAATGTGACTTTCTTTTAGCAGAAGATTTTTGTCAAAGTTGGTATATTACCCCCTACAATTTCACAATCACTCTTTAGAATATTAGTATAGATAAGTATGCGATTTTTTCTCTGTTTGCTTGAACGCGCTATTCTCAGAAAATACTGGTCCGATTTGAAAAATTATTTCAGTGTTAGATAGCCCATTTATCAAGGAAGGCTATAGGCTATATTTTATTATAAAGCTCTTACGGGGACGGGAAACCGAGTGGAGGAGGCTAGTTCTCTATATGATGTAGACATCCGATAAGAAAGGATTTTTAAATACTTACTGGGGATCTAGGGGATGAAAAGGGGTGGTTTGGTGGGGGGGATTATTGCTTTGACTGACTTGCTACTTTCAGTCTGACAGTGTTCAACATCTGATTTTACCCAAAGATTTCTTGTCCGGCGCAGGGATCGAACCTAAAACCCCCAAGACACGAAGCCCGACTTTAACCGCTACGCCACCGCTACGTGCGCATGTAAATTTACTAACTATAAACATGTCCATAAATAATCACTCATAAGCAACCTTCGAACAAAAATAGCATCGAATATTCTGGAAACCGAAAAGAAAAACAAAACCTTGCATTATTGGATGCGATATTATCGGTACTGTCATTGTTGTCGGCGGGAATTGTCGGCGAAGTAATAAAATATTATTTATTGTCGGTATTCGCCAATATTCGGTTATATCGGTATATTTCGGTACGCTAATATGGAGCTGGATTAAAAATTGACCGATGCGATAGAAGGGTTTGCCGTAGGTTTAGGGTTTTATGTTGAAGCTAAATATAGGTTATATTGTTTAAAAGTAACTATTTATATCATCATCATCATCATCATAATTAGCCCGTATAACGTCCACTGCTGAACATGGGCCTCCTCCCGAGGGAGGGTATTGCCATAGTCACCGCGCTTGGAAGGCGGTTTGGTGACCGCAGTATTATGTTGTAACATACAAGGAAATGTTGCTGTCCGTTCCTTGATATACTATTATTATAGATGATGTTATAACAATCGGGACCAACGGCTAAACGTGCTTTCCAAGGCGCGGAGGGTAGTCCCTCAACCAACCAGAAAGTGGTAGGAAAAGAAATGGACGCATCATAAGAACATGATTTAATTTTTAGGGTTCCGTAGCCAAATGGCAAAAAACGGAACTCTTATAGATTCGTCATGTCTGTCTGTCTGTCTGTCCGTCCGTATGTCACAGCCACTTTTTTCCGAAACTATAACAACTATAATGTTGAAACTTAGCAAGTAGATGTATATTGTGAAACGCATTAAGATTTTCACACAAAAATAGAAAAAAAACAAAAAAATGTTGGGTTCCCGATACTTAGAACTGAAACTCAAAAAACATTTTTTCATCGAACCCGTACTTGTGGGATATCTATGGATAGGTCTTCAAAAATGATATTGAGGTTTCTTATGTCATTTTTTTCTAAACTGAATAATTGTCGCGAGAGACACTTCCAAAGTGGTAAAATGTGTGACCCCCCCCCCCCCTATAACTTCTAAAATAAGAGAATGATAAAACTAAAAAAAATATATGATGTACATAACCATGCAAACTTCCACCGAAAATTGGTTTGAACGAGATCAAGTAAGTAGTTTTTTTTTAATACGCCATAAACCGTAAACCGCAGTTTACCTTTCATTCATTCAACATCGATCAAAGTTACAACGAACTACAAGAACTTTTATACTATGTTACTTGTTGTATTCTTGATATCAAAAATAGGTACGCACTTGTACGGAACCCTTCGTGCGAGAGTGCGACTCGCACTTGGCCGGTTTTTGAATTGTGTCAATATGAATCAAGAAATTTTGACATTGACTTTGGCTTAGACCCGGAAAGAAATCTTAGAATTTTCACAAAGATTTCTTGCCCGGTGTGGGGATCGAACCCACGACTCATATATCTACACATACATACAAATAAATGAAATTGGAGTGTCTGTTTGATATTAAAATAACCGCCTTTACTGCATGCATAGGAATGTATTAAGTATTAATTAACAAAATATTTTACAATTTTTGTCTGTCTGCTTGTTCCGGCTATCTCTGTAACGGCTGGACCGATTTTGACGGGAATTTCACTAACAGATAGCTGATGTAATAAAGAGTAACTGAGCCTAAGTTACTCTTTATTATCAGCTACCAAACTTTATATTTTATTCTTATTGTAACGTTCCATTCATTTCATACGAAAGCAAATGTGTTTTAGTAGGTACGAGACAAAACAGTGAATTCTGCACTCTTGTCTTGAGTTCTATTGTATCTGAATCTCTATATATATTAAGTAAAATATCCAGTGTGGGGAAATGCATTTACGCATTCCCACCGCCGCTGCAGCGTATCCGCGCGCTGGCGGTGGGATATGTGGGAATCGCCCTCTCCATAGCGGTGGTATCCTTACTCATACCGCGAGGAGAGGACCCTACACCACTAAAAACCCCTGGACACTCCTTCGATCCATCGTTGGCGGGGGCCGGATACGCACGAAACAATCCGGCCGAAAATTCAATCCCTATATAATAAGGTGAAAAAGGGAGGCATTTAATGGGCATAAAGACTAAAAAAATCCATTTAGTTCGTCAGTTAGATTACTTAAAAAAATATTAGACACGTATTTTTTTATTTATCAAATCAATAAAAATTGACAAAGATTCAGAGCCAAAACAAACTATAAAGTTCAGGAGAGGGGGGCTTGTGACGTCACTATTAGGTGAAATTGTACCTAATAGTGACGTTACACAAAATTTCAACGCGCTGTATCTTCGCAATTTTTCGTTTGAGGAACGAAAAAAAAATACGTGTCCAATATTTTTTGGTAATTTAACTGACGGACTAAATAGATTTTTACGGGATAAGGAATTACGCGGGTGAAAACGCTTGTTTTCACATAATCGTACCATACATTATGTATAATAATGAATGGTTTTCATGTTATATACTAGACAATATCTACCTACTCGGACGATAAAGGAATAATTCAAGCAGGGTAACCTTTTGTGTAACATTAATACTATTATTTGAGAGTTCCTCACAAAGCGTGTTATCTGCGCCGCTCGTACTAATCTTATATTCTTCTGTTACAGGTATGTTTTATGATGGCGATTGTTGAAGTTCGCGGTGTTGTGAGTACTTAGAACTATAAGTAAGAAAGTAAGGTGTCCTCCTAAGGTTTGTGTTTAAGATTGCATCGTTATTTTAAAAACAATTCGAATTCCATAAAATAAGATACTTTATTTCGCAAATATGGGTACAGTACATGGTGTTAAATAGTATACAATTCAGCCATATTTTACCATAAGGCATGCGAAAGGTACAAGACCAATAACAAACGCCTAAAACATAGAGGAACAACTTTACACATTTAATATAGGTATATCCGGCGTGTGGTTTCCGGCTTAGAATAGACCACCCCATGTCTTCCCATGGGTATCGTAAAAGGCGACTAAGGGACATATGGCTGATGGATGGGCAGCAGCATCTATTAGCTCAAGGTTTACATCTTACTGCGATCACCAATCCGTCTGCCAAGCGTGGTGATTATGGCAATATCCCTCTACGATCCTGGTTTGCCAAGGTCTGTTAAGAGGAGGCCCATGTTCAGCAGTGGACGTTAACGGGCTGTTGATGATGATATCACGTAATACATTACAAAAAATAAAAAGCCATAATCAAGCAAATGCATTATTTTTTCTGAAAAGTATTCAGAGATATTGTAATAGATATTTGTCCCAGAGCCCAATCGAACCCAGAACTGGGTCTCTGAAGTAACTGCAGTAACTGCTTAGCTACCAGTGCATTATGTAACAAATGTATGATTTTTTACGTGTATAGAAACATAGTCTACTTACATATAAACTAACTAGGTGCGCCCCGCGCCCCAGTATTACCCGCGTTACTCTGCTCCAGTGGGTCGGCGCGTGATGTTTTGTAGCCTATATGTGAATCCAGTGTATAACCTATCGCGGTGCAAAATTTCAGCCAATTCCGTTCAGTAGTTTTGGCGTGAAAGAGTAACAAACTTCCATCCATACTTACAAACTTTCGCGTTTATAATATTACTAGGATCATCTACATAGGCATAAAAAATCCTGAACCACTGCTTCATGAGTCAATCAAATCACCAAATTTGAGTAATGCGACCACCAAATTACTGTCTGATTGAAGAATGCTATTGTCATCAATATAAATTGATGACCTAACTGACTGATTCATGCTATTGACTCACTTAGAGCGGTAACCGCAGGAGCTCGCATATTATCTGTGTACTAATATTATAAAGCTGAAGAGTTTATTTGTTTACTTGAACGCGCTAATTTTGAGATCTTCTGGTTTTTACCATTAGAAAGCTACGTTATCCTGAAGGAACATAGGTTATAATGAATGTTGAATTCCCTACGGGAACGAGAGGTGCGCGGGTGAAACCGCGCGTGGGAAGCTATTATGATACGAGATTTACTTCGGATTTGTAGGTTAAAATAGTTAAAATAAATAATCGAAATATTGGCTTCAAACGTCGTAATTAAGATGTAAACTAAAATAAACTTTATTCAATATTAACATGTTAAGCACTAAAACTAAATGAAAACACTATAGGTACTATACTAACTAGGTATAAGTATATACTTAGATCTTCAACATACCGTTTACTTCCACTGTTGTACATAGGTCCTTAACAGACCTTAGCAAGCCAGCATCGTTAAGGGATATTGCCATAATCACCACGCTTGGTAGGCGGATGAATGCTGCAGCCCATCCATCAGCTGAATGTCCCTTAGTCGCCGTTTACGACACCCATGGAAAGACATACGGTGGCCAATTCTAAGCCGGAAACCACACGATAGACGGTATAATACATGCATACGACAAAAGACAAATTTAACCTTTTACTAAAAGGTTTTTTTCTAAATCTTCATTTCCATTCAATTTAGTTTTTCTAACATGCTCTTAAGCGGCAATGCTTGCCTGTTGTGAAAAGCGTAATTTATTTTATTGCAAAGTGATAATATTAACTAATAGGTTAATACATGCCTTTATAGAGAACATACATTATTAAATATAACTCTAGATAAAAGATATTTGGTTTTTGCGATAGTTTAGCCAAAGTTTTGTTTTTGTGTTAATGCATTATCACTTAGTTAAGTGCAATAAAACTATGACATATCACGATCACTAATAAAATGCAAAAACATATTACCTTAATTTATTATAATTGTATCTAGTTGTAGTTATAAACAATAAATTCTAGGGATGTGATAAATTGAGTGTAGCGAGATGTGCTAAAAGCCAATGGAATTGCTTATTTTTTAAGTTTGATGCAAATCTGTCTTTACTTATATACATAATATTTAGCTGAATAATTTGTTCGTTTGCTTAAATGCGCTTATCTTAGGAACGACTAGTCCGATTTGTAAAATTGTTTCAGTGTTAAATTGAAACTTTGCACAGGGATAGTTTATAAGCTCGATTAAAATACAGGCTACAAAAAATCACGCTCTGACCTACTGGAGCAGAGTAACGCGGGTAAACCGCGGGGTGCAGCTAGTAGATATAATAAGAATAAAGCTGAGAGAGCCAGAATCGCTATGCACTGGTGGAAAAACCGCCTTAAAAGAATCAATATCTGCGATAGCTACCAAATTCGGTTTTGTTTCTGACATATATGTAGTTTGACTGGCTTTGACACGTTTTAACTAACTCCAATGATACCTCCTACGTTATCTGCTCTAAGATATATTTTGTAACATTCGTAGAATTTAATAGTTTACTTGAAGGTTATTTTAACGTGGTTTGGAGTCTAAAATATACAGCAGACATGTATTGTTATAATATTAATAACTGTAATTACACACCATTATATACATATTCGTGAAAAATTCCAGGTAGGCTATTTTAATACAAATTTACATTGAATTGGTTTCTTTGTTGACGAGCTCATTCAATTCGTTTGCTTTATATGGAATCGGGCAAAGAACTAGTCGCTTTAATGTCGAAATTAATACAATAAATAATAATAATTTAATTTATTAATAAAGGTACACCAACAGCTTCTGTATATAGATTAACAATAGAATAGTTACGAGTAAAAGGCTTGAAAATACAGTTGCCAATAACAGGTGCACCAACATTCACGAACATAAGTGGTAACTTAAATTAAATAAATGTACTAATATTTATATTGTGTTAAGAAAATTAAATCAGGTTTCATTGAAATAACCAATTTTAGGGGTTATTGCTACAATATCGATTCCACCTCTCTTCTAACTTACTGTGCCCGACAGGGTCCATACTTTGTACTGGTTTTGTCTTTGTAATGACTTATTATACATATGGTGTGCAATAAATGAATATGAATATATTAGTGGACAACCAGCGTAGCGTAGCGGTATTTGGCTCGCTTTAAATCACGGAGGTCGTGGGTTCAATCCCCACGCCGGATATAATTTTTTTGTGTAAATTCTAATATTTCTTTCCGGGTCTGGTTGGTTGAGGGACTACCCACCATAGGAAAGCACGTTAAGCCGTTGGTCCCGATTGTTATAACATCATCTATAATAATCGTATATCAAGGAACGGGCAGCAGCGTTTCCTTGTGTGGTACAACATAATACTGCGGTCAACAACCCGCCCGCCAGGCGTGGTGACTATGGCAAATACCCTCTCTCGGGAGGAGGCCCATGTTCAGCAGTGGACGTTATACGGGCTAATGATGGTGATGATCAGTGGACTATCTACACTCATGTTGTACAGGTAAAGTTTGTGAAATAGTAGGGGGTAATCTCTGGACCTATTTTGCTAATTCCTTTACCAATAGAAAGCCATATTGTGATTGTGTGAGTGTCATAGGTCATATTTTAAAGTGTGAACGCCGACGCGGGTGTAACCAGCTAGTATTTTATAGATCCTCTAAATATGAAAGAAATTATGTATGTAGAAATTGATCTCAATTGGAATTGAATTGAATGTTGTCAGAATGGCATTTCGAAAAATTGTCTTTTGTAGAAAAATTTTCGAAATGCAATTTTGTCATCATTACATAATATAAAACAAAGTCGCTTCCCGCTGTCTGTCTTTACCTATGTAGGCTTCGATCTTTAAAACTACGCAACGGATTTTGATGCGGTTTTTTTAGTAGATGTGTATGTGATTTAGAGTAGTGATTCACGAGGAAGGTTTACATGTATAACACATTAGCATTACACCCGTGCGAAGCAAGGGCGGATCGCTAGTCTTAATACATTTGATTGGATTATATTAATACCAATCGAATGACTAAAATTTTGACATACCTACTGTAAGTTTTTCTTAATTGATGTATCAGAAAATTAATGGGTTCTCGTTTATGCTAGACTACCTTCCCGCGTGCGGCTTCTACCGAATAACTCCTCTTTTCTTAGGAACTTCATAATTAAATATAATCTATAACCTTCCTCAATAAATGGTCTATCTAACACTGAAAGCATTTTTCAAATGGGACCTATAGTTTCTGAGTTTCGTTCATGCAAACAAACAAACTCTTCAGCTTTATATATTAGTATACTATTGCTACTTTGATTAGAAATAGAGTGTTAGTAGCTTCTACCTAGGTATAATCAGAAGTGAACTTAGGCTGTTAAAATTATAGGTTTTATCTTAGGAATGGTAATTGCGGCTTATTATAAAAAGACCTTGAAAGTGTAGGTTCGCTTCTTTGTTAGTTCCCATGATGATGTAGATAAAATAGTTTTATATAATTGTTTTGCAATGTGTCGATAGTCTAATGCCTCAGTATATTTATAGATATTATTTAATTATACTTTAATGGAGACCCAAAACTTACATTACAAAAAATGTATGCGACAAAAAAAAACATGAGCTAATTAATATAATTATAACTATAGTATATAAAAGTTAGCCTCAAAGGTTTGTTAAATAATATTATATTATATCGCACTTTTTGTAGGTACATTTCGTAAAATAATATATTTAAAAAACGGCCAGGTGCGAGTCGGATTCGCGCACAAGGGGATCCGCACATTTATCTATACAACATTATTTAAATGAATATACAACTTTATGCATAGTAACAGATAGACGGACGGATATACAAACGTTTTTCCCCTTTGGGTACGGAACTCCAAAAAACGAAGCATCAAGTCTCTCTAAGAACATGCCTAATAAAAGTATTGCAGGTGATGTATTTCATGAAAAAGAGAATAACAAGAGAACAGGGGCCTCCTCCCGAGGTAGCGTTTTGGCCATAGTCACCACGCTTGGCACGCGGATTGGTGACCGCAGTATTATGTTGTAACATACAAGGTAACGCTACTGCTTGTTTGCCGGTATACAATTGTTATAGATGATGTTATAACAATCTGGACCAACGGCTTGCATGTTTTCCGATGAACGGAGGGTAGTCCCTCAGCCAACCATACCCGGAAAGAGATCTTAGAATCTAGACAAAGATTTCTTGTCCGGCGTGGGGATCGAATCCACGAACTTCGAGATTTAAAGCGAGCCAATTACCGCTACGCTACGCAGGTTGTAAGAATAACTTTAAAGCAGTAGGTATAAAAACTGTGGTATAATGCAAAACTTATCGTTTTTGCATACAAAAAACTAGGTCCCATTAACAATTGCAATTAAGCGCTTGTGCTACCAAAGGTGCAATATGAATACTGTTGTCAATAAAGTTCAATTCTTTCAAATTTAACAGGCATATTGCTAAACGAGACTGTTTACTGATAGTCGTACTGTTGCTAAACAATTGTGCACCTACCATATTATCTCAGCATCACCTAAAGGTGAACTAGTAGACAACGCCTCAGGCATTAAATCCGCTTTGTAGGTAAACAAGTTCTGTGCCAGAGTCTTTTAATATGAAAAACTAGATGGCGCTATTAGTTACTTTGATGACCAAAAAAAATATTACAAAACATTTAGAGCTGCCAAATCATGCATCATCATTATTATCAGCCCGTATAACGTCCATTGCTGAATAAGGACCGCATCCAAAAAGCGATTTTGCCATCATTCTTTTGGGACGGATTTTTTTTTTCGGACGGACGCTTATGCTTCGGCATGTATTCACGACGAAACTAATACTGCTTGGCCACTTTCCTTAACATTGAATAAATCTTTTTTACTTTATCAGCCTGTCTACGTCATCTGCTGAACATGGGCCCACTCTTTAAGACACCTTGGCAAGCCAGGGTCATTGAGGTATATTGCCGTAATCACCACTCTTGGCAGGCGGATTGGAGATTGCAGTAAGATGGGAGCTATCTTTGAGCTGACCATCCATCAGGGGTTGAATCTATTATCGTAATGGTGTGTCGTGGAACTGTCACTGACGTCTCGATGGTCGATTTCCTTTGTCTTTTGGATTAGTAGATAACCAAATGTGCAAAAATACGACCATCGAGACGTCACAGTGTCACGACACACCATTACGATAGTAGACTCAGGCCCCTGGTGCATGTCCCTTAAGTATATCTTCTTTTGAGTGTCGCTTCTTACGACACTCAAAAGAAGATATGAGGTGGTCTTTTCTAAGCCAGAAACCACACGGCTTTGACCTAAATTCAATTTAAATCTAATTGACTTCATAAAATCTCATTTTAAAGTTGGAACCGCTAAAAATGCGATTTAATTTCGCAATTTCATCCAAATATGATCCGCAAAATACGGTTTTAAATATTCGAAAGCTGCGCTGTTATTTTCGAATCAAACTTGGTCTTCTCTGCCGTGGTATTGCTTGTCATCATTTGTCCCGCCATATTTGGACACCACTTAATCATAAGAGGATAGCGGCATTCATATTTATTCACTTTATTTTTATACTAGCGACCCGCCCCGGCTTCACACGGGTGCAATACTGATGTATCATACATATAAACCTTCCTCTTGAATCACTCTATCTATTAAAAACAACCTCATCAAAATCCGTTGCGTAGTTTTAAACATTTAGGCATACATAGGGATATAGCGACAGAGAAAGCGACTTTGTTTTATACTATGTAGTGATATGTAGATAGTGATTTTTGTAGAAGAACGGGTGCCGTGTGGTAGTGTAGTTTCTGGCTTACAATATACCGCCCCATGTCTTCCCATGGGTGTAGTAAGAGGTGACTAAGGGACATAAAGCTGATGGATGGGCAGCAGAATCTATCAGCTCAGTATACTTACCATCTTATTGCGATTACCAAACCGCCTGCAACCCACGACCTCCGAGATTTAAAGCGAGCCAAATACCGCCATGAATGTTGTCCCTTATAATTATATTATCTTAGTCGCTAACTACCTACTACTAATTAATCAAAATAGTATATATTTTATAACTATACCTTTTTAGGAGTATCATATTTTTTTAAATGCGACTAGATCCGGTTATAACCGGGTTTCCTAATTATTTTTGGAATTTTATTGAAATCCAGTACAGCATTTTTTTTAATTTAGGTGGAGGTCATTGTCTAAATTGCTCATACCCAATAAGTTTTTCGAGTAGCATCTGGTTTTTTATATTTTATGCGACTTGTGCCGGTTACAACTCATTTTTCTAATTATTTTTGGAATTTTATTAAAATCCTTTACAGCAATATTTTTTTAGGTGTCAAACTGTGTCACTGTCGAAATCGCTCTTATTTCATGACTTCCGCCACACCATAGTCCGGTGCGTAGATGATGATTAATGGTTACTCCAAACATAATGCGATTATCTTGTAACGTGACAGTGGCCACAATTTTTATTCATGACCCGGGAATCAAACGCGGGATGAGAGATATATGAAGTGCCGCGCAGTTTTTCTAACGGGTCAAGTATTTGCGAGGCCGTGAAAGTAAATAGTTTATTACAATTAATGGGTCTCTTATAATCTGGTTTTCTTTGAGTATTTTATTGAACAAAAAATATATTCTGTTTATTTTCGTACTTCGCTAGAGTTGGATAACTGTTCTGTCCTAACGTAATATCTATACTAATATATAAAGCTGAAAAGTTTGTTAACTCTTCAGCTATATAATACCTACTAGATTCCCGCGCGCGGTTTCAACCGCGTGACTCCTGTTCCCGTGGGAACTTCATAATTAAATATGGCCTTTAGTCTTCCTGGATAAATGAGCTATCTAACAGTAATTTTGAAATTGGACCAGTAGTTTCTGAGTTACACTATATGTCACTGTCATAGCTCAACTGATTAGCAAGCTGAAGTGACAATGGCCAGGGCACATAGCTCGAAGGACCGACGGCCGATGGAGCAGAAAGGTTCTCGAGTGGAGACCATGAACTGGCAAGCGCAGCGTGGGACCACCGCCTGCACGATGGACCGACGACCTCATAAAGGTCGCGGGGAGACGGTGGATGCAGGCCGCTAGCGATCGTTCCCGCTGGAAATCGATGGGGGTGGCCTATGTTCAGCAGTGAACTACAACAGGCTGATGATGATGAGTTCCTGAGATTAGCGCGTTCAAGCAAACAAACAAATTATTCAGCTTTAGTATAAATCTTTCGATAAAAAAGTTCTTAAGTAAACTGAATGAAATATAAAAAAAGATGACGAATTCTAGCATTTTTATCTAGATCTCTACTAACAATAAATAATTATCTTCACATCACACCTTACTAACTTCACCTGACATTATTTGTGACATGCTCCCCGCCCTCCAAAACCGCGGGTGAAACCAGCTGCTCTTATCTGTATATCTGTCAGTACCTTAAAGTCGTTAATCAGCCATGTCTGTCTGTCCGTCCGTCCGTTTCAGACATGTGATCATTATTCATTTGGATGTTGTAATTGTTGTAAGTGATTTTTAAATGTTGGTTGAGGTGTGATAACGTTGCGTTTGTTTGTGTTAGTTGTTAGTTTAGGAGATGGGTGGAAAGGAATCGATTTATTATAATGTTATTGTAGGATTTTGGTACATGTGATTACCATTTTTTTAAAGAGTACTATCAGAGTTTTTGCACATTACTAGTATTTTTGTACCCCTCATGCTAAGCTAAAATTCTTGTGCTACGAGTGGGTTCACGTCGGTAGTGCAATAGGTGGAGATCAAACCGATGACCTCTAGCCATTGGGCTACGGCCGCTTTGAATTTTATACATATAAATAAAATAGAAGTTTCTGCTTGTGAATGTAGAAATAACAGGTTTTTACTATATACATATGATTTAAAATACACTCATAAATAATCCGGCTAATCTTAGTAACGACTGGACAGATTTTGACAGGCCTTTCACTGATAAATAGATAATTTGATAAAGTATAATCTACAATACTAGGTATAATTAGAATAAATAAGATATAATTTTACAAACGTTCATAAGCTACAATAACCACTTACGAGTATGCTTATTTTCCAACCTTATAACATGAAAAAGGGCGATCATAATACTTTCCTGAAAATATATTTTCATTTTCAAATTATGAGGGTAGATACATGTAACCTTATTTACTACGTGTCGTTATTAAATTTAATTTACCTTCATTGTTCCGGTTCTATGAATAAAATTAATAACACGCATGCAAATTAGCCCCGAAATGTATCAAACCCAGGTCTGACCAATCGAGTTATCTCTTCGGAACATCATTTACTGCTAAAAGGGTATAGGAGGTATTTGGGCTATGCACACACGATCGACAAATAACTATAAACCCGTGTGTACACTGTATGGACAGCCCTTAGGTCACGTACGGTGTTCTAACCATGAGTTTATGTAGGTAAAGTAGTTTTTAGTTAGTTACTAGTTTCTTGACACATGCTTTTATGTCAATGTGTTACGCACTGGTCGTATTATTTATCAGCCCGTATAACGTCCACTGCTGAACATGGGCCTCCGTCCGAGGGTGGTATTTGCCATAGATACCACGCTTGGCAGGCGGGTTTGTGACCACAATATTATGTTGTACCACACAAGGAAACGCTGCTGCCCGTTGCTTGATATACGATTATTATAGATGATGTTATAACAATCGGGAACAACGGCTTAACGTGCTTTCCGAGGCACGGAGGATAGTCCTTCAACCAACTAGACCCGGAAAGAAATCTTATAATTTACACAAATATTTTCTGTCCGGTGTGGGGATCGAGCCCACGACCTCCGAGATTTAAAGCGAGCCAAATACCGCTACGCCACGAAGAATAACTATAAGAATAACTCAATACTTCAAAAGCTTGTTTTCTTGTTTAATATCATGGTTGGCGCACACTATTTTTTCCTTGCACACCCGACTTTATATGGGCTCAATTAATTAAAGTTTGAGTGTAGACCGTGCCTTATCATCATTTAGGGACGTTTTAGTTTATGCTAGTGACGGGAACGTACTAAAATGGATACTGTACTAAGCGAGTAACTATTATTTATTCAAAACATAGGTATTTACATAATATATCTTAGTCTTTCTTCTCCAAGTGTCACAACGTAGGTAGAGATAGAGAAAGACTCGTAGGAAGCTAGGATAGGGTCCGGTCGTCCTTGCAAGGCGAGGCTCGCGACGCGTTCTATGCTTCTGACCTAATCCCAGCCCGCGCTGGTTGATTCTAATTATATTTAGTAACGACTATCACATGCCACATTAGTAGATTTAAATTCTATTTAATTGCATTACTGTTGAAATGTATACTTATTAATTAGGTTAAGGTTTTTTTTTCTTCGTATCTTTTTATCATTGATCGATTCGTCTACATTATCAATAAACGTTTTCATTTCATTTCATTATCTACACTTGTAATTATAAAAAAGACTGGTCAAGTGCTAGTCGGACTCGTGCAAGAAGAGTTCCGTACCATTTACCTGTTATCGATATCAATAAAGGGGAAAAAAAAAGATTGTTATATGGGAGCACTCCTTAAATATTTATTTTTAGTATTTGTTGTTATAGCGGTAAGAGAAATACATCATCTGGGAAAATTTCAACTGTCTAGCTATCGCGGTTCTTGAGAAACAGCCTGATGACAGACAGACAAACAGACAGACAGCGAAGTCTTAGTAATAGGTTTCCGTTTTTACCCTTCGGGCAAAAACCCTAAAATAACAATGTACCTATATGAAATATCTATAACAATTTAAGTTAGTCATTAATTTTGATAGTATTTGTATTCCACTGCTGAACATAGGCCTCCCCCATCGATTTTGAAGAGGGAACTATTGCTAGCGGCCTGCATCCACTGACTCCCTGCAACCTTCATGAGGTCGTCGGTCCATCGTGCAGGCGGTCATCCTACGCTGCGCTTGCCAGTTCGTGGTTTCCACTCGAGAACCTTTCTGCTCCATCGGCCGTCAGTTCTTCGAGCTATGTGTCCTGCCCATTGCCACTTCAGCTTGCTAATCCGATGAGCTCCTTCGTTCTCCTGCGGATCTCTTCATTTCTGATTCGATCACGCAGGGAAACGCCGAGCATAGCTTTTTTCATAGCTCGCTGAGCGACTTTTATTTGTAGCACTTTTGTATTATAGGAATGAGGTATCATTAATTTGCGTTGCGCAGTTTAATTACTACGCAACAAACGAATTCATTAAAACAGGTATTCCGATCTTTTTACCGAAACTAACTTTATTCACAAAACCTTTGAATTGAATTTAGAAAGAAAACTAAATTTTATTCCTTTATAAACACATTTTCGCGTTTATACTAAACACGATCGCAACTCCTACGGGACGTGGGGAAGCAAATAGTTTAAGAGATGAGGAACAACTTAATTACGTTATTTTTTAAGTCATCCTTACTAATATTGTAAATGCGAAAATGTTTGAGCTTTCACGCAAAAACTATTGAATTGATTTGGCTGAAAGTGTGCACGCGGATACTCGTAGGTTGTAAGCCGGGTTAATAATAGACCCACTGCAGCAGAATAGCGAGGGTAATACCGCGGGGCGCAGCATAAGTTATACAATTAGTTGTTAATTGTAAACTTGGAAGGCAGTACATTTTGTCCTACTTTTGAAAAAATATAAGGTTATAATAAACAAAAAAAACTTACTATCTAACTGACAAAATAGTGTTGGTTTATATTTTAGTATCTATACTAATGTTAGAGGAAACATTTGATTGTTTGCATTGAATAGGTTTCGGAACTACTGCACCGATTTCATAAATTCTTTTTCCATTAGAAAGCTACAATAACGTAGGATATTAAATGATGAAGTTCCCACGGGAACAGGTGCTAGTTCTGTTTGTATGATCGTGCCTATATCTATTGACGGAAGTTACATTCGCAAAGAAAATAGCAAGAATTAGCAAAGAAAATATCTATGGTCTTTTACTTCTTGTTAATCTCTCGTGCTAAGCTAAAATGCTTGTGTTACGAGTGGGGTTATGTCGGTAGTATAATGGGTGGGGATCGAACCGCTATCACAAGATCACAAGTCAGCCATTAGACAATAATGGTTTTTTTTTAATTTGATAGGTACCTACTGTATAAAAATTGTGACTCAATTTGTTAGAAGTCAATTTTGTTATACTTAACAGAATTGACTGAATACCTTCAGCTGAAAGTATTCTTTAATAATGAAATATTTCAAATGATTGCGACCAAATATTCGTTGAAGTTTGCCTTAGGAATTAAATACAATCTCTTATTGTTTTTTTTGTGTCGGAGGCTTTAGCCACCTCTGGATTATGCAGCGGAGGTACAGTCTTAAACGGCTGTCCCAAGTGAGTATTGAGCTTAATATTAGTTGGTAAATTTATTAAATTTAATTTTAGCTGTGTGGTGTACGGCTAAGAATAGGCCAACGCATGTCTTTCCATGGATGGGTGTCGTAACGTGGCTAAGGAACAAACACCTGATGGATTGGCAGCAGCATATATCACCTCAAGGATACTCCCCATCTTACTGCGATCACCAATCTACCTGCCAAGCGTAGTGATTATGGCAATATCCCTCAACGATCCTAGCTTGCCATGGTATGTTAATAGGATGCCCATGTTCAGCAGTGGACGTAATCAATTTAATAGGTATTTTATCACCTGGCTCTTGGCCTATAGTCTAGGGCGGGATGTTTGTCAGATTGTCAGCGCGTGTTGCATCACTTGCTCTCACCTGCGAAAGTTCGGCGAACTTTGCTCACAACTATAGTTCAACGGTTCTTAGACTACCAGCTTGATGGATCAACCGACCAAAACACGTCCAAATAAAATTAAACCTTATTGCTACACATATACGGTTGAAATTAGTACGGAAGTAGCAACGGTTGTTTGGACGTTTAACTAGTGATGTGACAGAACATCAGAGAAGCCAAACTATTTGGACTTCAGCGCGATAATTATGGGAGTCGTTAGCTTGAGTTCGGAACTTTGGTGTGTTAGATATGAAAATTCTTGTTACTACGCTAGTTGGGATAGTAATTATAATCATATAATAATATTTGTTTATGGTTTTATTAAGACTTGGTTTAATTGAACATCTGCTTTAATAGCTCTGCGTTTTAGATTCACCGCAAAATCATGTTAAAAATAAGTTAGTTTTCCTTCCGAGTGTAAATATTTTAATGTAATAACACTGCTAAAACATGTTACTAGGTATAAAACTACATAAATTACTCTATAAATTATGCTACAAAATTTAAAATTGATTTGAAACAATTGAAATATTAACGTTAGTTTTCAACGTAAATATTTTTAAATTTCGAATTTATAAATAATATTGTAGTATGTCCGATAGCTAAATTCAAATAACAGTCCTATTTCGAAATAAAGAGTATATATAAATAAATCTAGCTACCTCTTCACTATACTTTTCAAAAACAATATTTAAGGCTGTATCTACATGATTCAGTTCATAATCTAATTAGATTAAATTTACTATCTTTTTATTTTCCGATTTGTTTTTTTTTTAAGATTACTAGCAGAGTTTTTGCTGTCTACTAGTATTCTTGGTAACCCTTTGAGCTAAGCTTAATTGCTAGTGTTACGAGTGGGTTCATCGAATCATAAGCCTACCAATTTACAGCCATATCTAAGGCTAACTGTTTCAGTAATTCGATTATATACGTACATTGATAACGTTTTCGTAAGCACTGTTAGGATAATTTGGTTAACGAATTTATAATATAAGATAAATCATCATCTTTCAATCATCTCCTTTTGCCTATCTTAAGCCTACATATTCTTCTAAACTTCTACAGCACTTGTACGTCTCTTCCCGTACTCTCGTCGACTCCCCTTAACAGACTTTGGTGAGCCAGGGTCGTTGTAGGATATAGCCATAATCACCACGCTTGGCAGGCGAATTGGTGATCGCAGTAAGATGATACGTAACTTGCCAATGCCAAAAGTTGCCATGTCCAGCAGCATGAACTCCGGCCCGAGTTGCACTATGTCCGGGCCGATGGGACCAAATGGACCAATGGGAGGCCCTAAGGGACCTGAACCTATGGATCCCAATGGTGCTATGGGTGGCCCGATGGGAAGAATGGGTGGGGCGGGCGGTATGAGGATGGGCGGGCACGGTTCTATGAGCTTGAGATAATAGGCAGATACTGCTGCCCACCCATCAACTCTATGTCCACCTCATGGTCACACCCATGAAAAGACATAGGGTGATCTATTCTAAGCCGGAACCCACACGTCAAATACCTACAATTAAATCTTTTTTACGTTGAATCATTCTTTAGTACTTAAAACGTAAACAATGTAAGCTTAAATTTGACTTTAATACAAATTATTCGGCCAGACATCTATTTATAACTAACTTAATATTTAAAAAAACTCGGCAACAATTCAGCATGCACTAAATAAATTAATTTAGCCCAAAATAGACAGTGTATACTGCGCTTAAATGCGTTTTTCGCGTACATTCGCAAACTCAAGTGCTAAATACGTTTACTGTATTCACCTTTTTGTAGTTGACTGTCCGTTCTAATGAGTCGCGAAACATGTGAATGTGGAAATGTAGATCAGTTTCAGTAAAGACGTCGCTTTGTTTGATGTGTATATTAAGGAAATTGTTAGAATAGAGAATAACCATTTCTGTAAGGACGGACACGGAAAGCAGTCGTCAGGCATAGGCATCGAGCCTATTCCTGAAGACTTCTTTCCGTGTCTTTGTATAAAAACTAGTGTCAGGGGTACTACTCTCAGTGTCTAAGAAAGCACGTACAGCGGTTCGTCTTGGTTGGTATAGCATCATCTATAACAATCGTATACCAGGAAACGGGCAGCAGCGTTTCCTTGTGTGTTACATCATTATACTGCGGTCGCCTACCCATCTAACAAGTGTGGTGGCAAAAACCCTCCATCGGAAGAAGGCCCATGTTCAGCAGTGGACAGTATACGGGATGATGATAATATAATAATATTATGTTCGCAAAGATATGATTCAATATAATGTCCTTACTTGTATCTTTTTTGTTTGTAACGATTATACCAACAATTATTGCACCAATTTTGAAAATGATTACGCTATTATATCTCCACATTGACCAGTAAAAATGCAAAATTTACCAATAAGAAAATATTAGCAGGCCATACCGAAAGGGATATGTGTAACACCGTGCAGAATGGCTAATTTATACATATCTATACTAATATATATAAAGCTAAAGAGTTTGTTCGTTAGCTTGAATGCGCTAATCTCTGGAACCACGAGTACCATTAGAAAAAATCATTCAGTGTTAGATAGCCAATTTATCGAGGAAGGCTACAGGCTATATTTAATTATACAGCTCTTACGGGAACGGGAGATATGCGGGTGAAACCGTACGCGAGAAGCTAGTTTTCAATAAATTCAACAGAACAATTAATTTGAAAATGTGTCTTTATTGTGAGTGATCTGCATATGAACTGAATTAATATCGAAAATGAACGCTTATTAACAGTGTCCGAGTGTACACGACAGAATTATTTATGCGTTTTATTATACCATGTAATTGTGGATGATTGTACGTTGGCATGGGAATGAAGCTTTCAGTATTTACGTCATTATTTATGATCGATTTCGCTTGTTGTGTGTGACTGCACTTCTGGAGTTGTGAATTATTGTGTTCGCGATTGTACTTGTCGAGTACATTGTTTCGAATTGATTGACTTGACGAAAGATGGAGTGAGATGGATGGATTATAAAATCTATGGAAATGAGTGAGATGGTTGTCTGTTATTTTGTTTCAACTTTTGATTTTACCTTCTTTGTATGTGTTCTTTAATCAAAATATACTGAACAAAACTTATTTCATCATATTATTATATATTGTATAACACTTTTTTCCTTACGTGTGATTTGCTACTAGCATAACGAAGATCCTTAAAGGCGTGAATTATACGCAAATATCGTAATCCGAATACGTGGACATATTTTTTCTCTTTATAATATAAAGAGAAAATATTTTTTTGTTTGTTTGTTTGTTTAGCTCCGGAACTTCGAGATCGATTTCAAAACTTCTTTCACCATAGAAAGTTAAGTTATCCAGGAGTTATATAAGCTATATTTAATTATTACGTTCCTACGGTAACTGGAGTTACACGACTAAAACCGCACACAGGAAGTTTTTGTACAAAATGAAGTATGGGTTTTATTCATATCAATACTAAATATTATAAAGAAGAAAGATTTGTATTTTTGTGTGTATGTTTGTAATGAATAAACTCAAAAACTACTGAGCGGATTCCAAAAATTCTTTCACCATTGGAAAACTTCATTCACCTTGAGTGACAAAGGTTATATTTAATTATGAAGTTGCTACGATAGCGGGAGTTACACGACTAAAACCGCACACAGGAAGCTTTTCTACAAAATGTGGTATTTGTTATAATCATATTATTAATAATTCAATACCCATTCATCGCTCTAACGCGATATTAAGTGTAAATGTTTATACAGAATTATGCAAAACTATGCATTGTGCTTTAAACATGGCGGCCGATTAGCTAGTCGTATCCACATAATGATATTGTCGCGGTTACTACACTATGTGTAACAGAATTAGGTACATGGAAAGACAGTTTGTTTTTAAAAAGACAACTTTCGCACTAAGGAGATTAATTCATGTGTCGCGGGGGATTTTCCATGAAGACTTAATAAGAATTTTTGAAATGGGAATTTGTGTGGTTTCCTAGCCTATTCAATGCAAAGTCAAAGTCAAATATCATTTGTTCCGTAAAAATGGTTACATTTATTTGGAATCGTCATATTTTTTACCCTACCGTGCAGTGCGTGTCGTGGCGACCTCTGAGAAACACTGCCAAAAAACTCAGTAGAACCCTCTATTTTAAACATGGCGGCCGATTAGCTAGTCGCATCCACATAATGATATCGCGGTTACTACACTATGTGTAACAGAATCACATGTGAACCTTGTTTGTAAAAAGACAACTCGCGCTCTAGGGAGAATCTTACAATATTTTATTATTAGATAGCCCATTTATCGAGAAAGACATCGCGGACGAAGTCGCAGGCACAAGCTATCATCAGTTGTAATGCCATTTACAGCTAGTTTTGTTATACAAAATATTATTCATGTAATTTCGGTTAATGTGGTTAGAAATATTATGAATATTACATTTGTTATGTCAAATTTATATTATTGTTGTATTACATTTATTATTTAATTTCGTTGTGATATTTTAATACATTTTTAATAAATAAATTAACGCGGTTTTGTAGCGGTAGGCTTTAATGTTAATTACTAGCTTCCTGCGCGCGGTTTCACCCGCGTAACTCCCGTTCCCGTAGGAATTACATAATTAAATATAGCCTATAGCCTCCCTCGATAAATGGGCTGTATAACACTGAAATAATTTTCAATTTCAAATGGGACCAGTAGTTCCTGAGATTGGCGCGTTCAAACAAGCAAACAAACAAACAAATAAACTCTTCAGTTTTGTATATTAGTATAGATTCAATATATACTATTTTCCTTTTGAACCATTATCTTTTAGTTTTATTAGTTTTTTTTTTTCGTTGTTGTTATTCAGGACTAAGGACCTAAGCATTTTTATCTCTATTTGGTCCCACCAAGAACAATTTGAAATATTTTTTTGACAACGTCCGTAGCGTAGCGGTATTTGTCTCGCTTTAAATCTCGGAGGTCGTGGGTTCAATCCCCACACCGGACAAGAAACCTTTGTGTAAATTCTTAGATTTCTTTCCGGGTCTGGTTGGTTGAGGGACTACCCTCCGTGCCTCGGAAAGGATGTTAAGCCATCATCTATAACAAGCGTATACCAGGGAACGGGCAGCAGCGTTTCCCTATGTATTACAACATAATACTGCGGTCACCGATCCGCCTGCCAAGCGTGGCGACTATGGCAAGATCCTCCCTCGCGAGGAGGCCCATGTTCAGCAGTGGACGTTGTACGGGATGATGATGATATTTAAAATATTTCAAACGATGTTCTTATGATGCGTTTTTTTTTTTCTACCACCAGTTCTGGACGTAGAATGTCTGAGAAGAACTGGCAAGAAACTCAGAGGAATTATTTTTTCTTTTTACATAGCTTACAAAATTATTAAATTATGAGTATAAACTGATGGCATGGGTATGAACAACCGAGACTCCACTACTGCCTTATCGGCCTTCTCCCGAAGAAAGGTTATTGTCATAGTCACTACGCTTGGCAGACTGGTCCACAGTATAATATAACACACACAAGGAAACGCTGCTGCCCGTTCCTTGATATACCTCTAGAATTGCTGTAGATGATTTTATAACAGTCTAGAACAACGGCTTACCGTGCTTTCCGAGGCACGGAGGGTACTCCCTCAACCAATTAGACACGAAAATAAATTTTAGATTTAAAATAAAGATTTCTTGTGGCGTGGAGATCGAAACTACGACTATCGATACTTAAAGCGACGAGATATATTTTATGTTACGGCGTGGAGATCAAACCCACGACCACTGAGACTGAAAACCTGACATAACCCGCTACGGCAAGGAGATTGCAGCAAAGAGGATAATAATATGCAGCAAGTGAATCATAGGTTTCTAATTTCGCGATTTTACGCTTTCTGAGTAACAACTGAGTCACAAACCACAAAACACTTATTTATTTAAATACTCAACTAACACAGCGTTTAACATTCATTACGCGACAATCTGTGAAATCATCGAATTTAACAAAAAAGTAGTGATTCACAAATTTATTATTCAGTACAAATTTTGTTATACTTACATATCTAAAACTAAGTTTTAACATTCTGCGTATGTACGCAGAATGTTAAAACTTAGTGGCGGCGGATTAAAAAGAGCCTTTTTCGAGAAATGTTCACACGTACATACTTACGATCTTAAATGTCATTGTGACATTAAATTTGGACCGCTATGCTTATCAGTTGACATAAAAACTGTTATTTTGAATGTTTTAAGCGTAAGACGAGTTGCTATTTTGATATTTTTTCTAGTAAAGTTGGAACCTTCATACTTCTTATTAGAAAGTTTAGGTATTTTTTTTTATTATGAGAGGATTCGTAAAGAAACTATTCAAATTCAAATTCTACGACATATCCCATGGGACAAAACAGCGAATTAGTCCGAACTAGTTGGCTCCATAAATCTAAACATGAATATTCGAAATTCGAAAAGTAAGAATTCAAATTCGAACGTGCTCGTAGATTCATTCCGATTGCAATCAAATCGGACAAATCGAATTTCGAAATTCGAATCCTATCAAAATAACCGTTCGCATACAAGCAAACGATAAATCATGACAACGAAACGAATCTTCTAGTTCAAATTTCATAAAAAGAACACTCGGGATTCCATAGGGTTGCCAAGAATTGATTCTTTATTTGAATTTTAAATGCAATTGCAGTATTATACCTCCTTGGACAAAAGACTTACGATAAATCTATTGATTTATTCTTGATTATGATTCAAGAGGTTTGAAATTGCATTGCTTGGTGATGCATAGCAAGTAAATAAACAAGAGAATGCAGGTATTAGTATTCGTAGACATAAACATCTTGTTTCAAACAATGCAAAACGTTTATTTCCTTTGTAATAAAGTTAAATTGAGGAGGATGATTTTCACTCTTCAATCGTTTGAAGAATGTTTAATAGGTTTAGCTGTTAGATTAGATTGTCTCGGATTTGACGTTTCTAGTGAATTATTTGTTGTACGGTCTTACTTCTTGCTTGACAAATAATCTCGTCACTCCTCAAAAACACCTGACTTACACAAGATTTCTTGTCCAGCGTGAGAATCGAACCCAAGACCTCCGAGTTTAAGTCTCGGGGACGAGACACGTACCACTACTCCACAGAGGTTGTCCACTCTCCTAGGTTGCCAAGAAACACTGGTTAATTTCCGTAAATTCTCCTCTAGACCCTTGGCTGGCAGGTTGCTGATCTAATTGTTGCTCATGGGGTGGTCTATTCTAAGTCGGACATCACGCTGAATTATATCTTGTAGATATTCATAAATTCCTCGTTTATTAATAAATCATGCACTTTGCATGCTTCCATGCCTGTTTAAAATCCGAGCTTCTAAATCACGTGATTCGTCAACTGATAGCGTCGGGTGACATCGGCATGCCTCGGCTATTTCCGTCACCTGACGTGAGCAGAATACTAGACCGTTGATAATAAAAATCTGGCCGAATGTCGCGCCTCTGCTCCGTGCGCGACGTTCCAATTTTATGGTTCCTGATTTGAAAAATTATGAAAGTGACAGTTTGTTTTTTTTTTCTCTCATATGGTTGAGGTTTTTGAATGGCCTTTATGATTCTTGATTTAAAAAATATGAATCAGTGACAGAATTTTTTTTTTTAAATGCTTCTTTTGTTTAAAATTATTGTGCTGATGTGGCCAATAAGGATTTTCAGAATCAGTTTTCAATCTGTTTTTATTCACATGTATTTAAAAATATGTAAATGAGTTTTAGTTCGAGCTATTATTGGTTTGACTGACTGGGATGATGAAAATCATATCTACTAATTTATACTAATATTATAAAGCTGAAGGTTTTTGTTTTGTTTTTTTGCTTGAACGCGCTAGTATAAAGAACTACGCCAGATGTTTTAAAAATTCTTTGAGTGTTAGATATTTATGGAGGAAGGCTTTATTTAATTATGAAGTTCCTACGGGAACTGGAATAACGCGGGAGAATCGCGCGCGGAAATCTTTTTATTATGATCTTATTTATGTAAGAAAATCATTATATGGAAATCTTCTGAATAAACCTTCCTCTTGAATCATTCTATCTACAAAAAAAAAACTCATCAAAATCCGTTGCGCAGTTTTAAAGATCTAAGCATACATAGGGACGGACAGACAGCGGCAAGCGACTATGTTTTATACTATGTAGTGACAACTGACTCATTGCTATTGCTTGACAGACTGCTTACCCAACAAAAAATCCAAGTTAAATAATGATTGAATATATTAAAAAAACCTGTCTTTTACACACTGCAAATTCTATGAGTCATCAGTAAATTACTGAATTCTACAAAACTATTTTTGTGGTCATTCTGCAAAAAGCGTAACCGACCATTGTTTAAGTTGTGAATCAGTCTTCTTAGTAAGTTGTTCTTAGTACGGTTTATGTAAATAGCTCCACCCCGCGGTTTTACCCGCGTCACTCTGCTCCAGTGAGTCGGAGCGTGATATTAAAATTTTAAGAGTTTCTTTGTTTGTTTGCTTGTACGCAATCTCAGGCACTACTGGTCCGATTTGAAAAATTCTTTCAGTGTTCGATAGCCCATTAATTAAAGGATAGGCTATTTAATTATGAAACACGGGAACTGGAGTGAAGCGGATAATCTATACTAATATTATAAAGAGGAAAGATTTCTATTTGTGTGTGTATTTGTGTGTGTGTGTATGTTTGTAATGAATAAAACCAAAAACTACTGTGCCGATTTCAAAAATTATTTTACCATTAGAAAGCTACATTTACCCTGAGTGACATAGGCTATATTTATTTATGCTAGGCTATATACTTCCCACGGGAACGGGAGTTACGCGGGTAAACCGCGCGCGGGAAGATAGTGTATCATGCTTTAGAGATTATGTAACTAAGGATTATTTCAATAACCAATGACCGTTATATTCGAGTACAAGGCTATAGGTTTCCCATAAAACCAGCCGGCAATGACAAGCGTTACGATCTTATCGGCATGCCCTGAGTTACGGATTAAAAGGTCAAATGCATTAGTCGTTTGTATGGAGATAGTGTGGAGTTACGACGTTTTTAGTTAAGGATATATTTTTTTTGTTTTGATTATAAAGAGATTAAATATTTATTTTATTGTTTAGTATTATGTTATAAATAGGGATTGGAATAAGTAGTTTTTAAGTGGATATGTAAATATTAACATGGATATGCCTTTTACCGACACCGCATATTACAATTATATATTGTAATAAATTTGGTATGAATATAAAAAAAGAAGAAATTTAGTAGTTACTATATACTAGCGTGCCGCGCGTGGTTTCACGTCCTTAGCTTCTGTTACCGTGGGAACTACAAAGTAAAATATAGCCTTTAACCTTACTCTATAAATAGGCTGTATAACATTGAAATAAATTTTTCAAATCGGACCAGTAGTTCCTGAGAACAAAGAAACACACTCTTCAGCTTTGTATTTTATTATGGATTATATTTATATTGCGAATGTAAAATGTTTTAGACCTATTGATGACTGAACAAAGTTCTTTTGTATTCGCAAAATAATTATCTACAAGAATAACACTGAATAATACAATTTTATTGAATTCTCAACCAAATATCTACCAAAAATGCAAACGTTGCTCCTTAATAAAACGTGTGTGTATGTATCTTATATTAAATTCATCGTCCTCGATAAATGAGCTATCTAACACTGAATAACTCGAATATAAGTCGGAATGGACCAGTAGTTCCTGAGATAAGCGCATCCCAGAAAACAAACTCTTCAACTTTAGATTTTAGTATACATAATTTCTCCTAAACCAAAATTTGTCTCAAGTCCGTAGTATACGCAATCCAAACTAACATAAGCAATATGTTTATAACTAAACAATGGGCCATTGATGAAGCAAGTGGAAACACAAGGCTTACGCCCATACTTCCTTCGCCTTGTTGACTAATGTTTTGCATAATAATGGATTAATTTATTGACAAAAGAATGTTTTGGAAAAATAAAACACAAGTTCAGTGACTAGGGCGATGGACTTGTGATCATGTGGTCGCCGGTTCGATCCCCATTCTATATCATCGTATAAATAAATAGATATAGTGTCTAATGTAGTAAAGATTATGGTATTTTTATTTACATTTAAATGAAGTTTTTGGTATATTTAGCAAAATTTTATATTTCCAATTTTTCTAAAATTATATAAAAATTTTAGAAATCACAATTCGAAAATTCCTTTTATATCCATTTTTTCTAAAATTATACAAATAAAAAGAAATCACAATTCGTATTAAAAGTTTAAAAGCACAATTTATTATTAACAAAATCTCAGATATTAACTGTCATATCGCTAAGGGTAAAGTGAAACCGCAGTCTACAAAGTTGGATAGCGAAATTTCCCATAATTTCGGGAGTTGCTGGTGAAAATTAGGGAGTTGAGAATGCCACGAATTCTTCGGTGAAATTTGAACAGTTTATGTGTAAGTGAGTATCTTTGTGAAAAGACAGTATGTATGCACTTTATCTATTTTGTTTTATTAAAAACTAGCTTCCTGCACGCGGTTTCACCCACGTAACTCCTGTTCCTACAAATTTAATAATAAAATATAGGCTACTAGGTGCGTTCCGCAGGCTTAGGGTAGTCCTTCAATCAACCAGACCCGGCAAGTAATATTGGAATTTACACAAAGATTTCCTGAACGACGACGTGGGGATCGAACCCACGACCTCCGAGATTTAAAGCGAGCCAAATACCGCCTCGTTACGAAGGTTATCCCGCTACGCTAGGGAGGTTGTTAAATAATGTAGAATGCATAAAATCTAAAGAACAAAAAGCAAATCTAAACTTCTATATTCATTAGAGGCAAAGTTAAGTTAAGAGAGTTTGTGAGTTTGTAGGGGGTGATCTCTGGATCTACTAAACCGATTTCGAAAATTCTTTTACCAATAGAAAGCCACGTCATTTATGAATGTCATAGGCTATATTTTAAATTGAGGTTTCCACGGGAACGGGATCTACGCCGGTGAAACCGCGCAAGAGAGCTAGTATCTTTGTATAGCCCTGTACCCTAATTTTGTAGATAGTTGGCTTTAAACGGGTCGCTCAGAGCGGCAAGTAATTTAGTACATGAATTTAATTACTTGGGACATACGTGTTTGTGATTAGGATACACGAAGCATAGAGTGTCACTTGATCCGGTATACATATTGGGATTGGATGCGGTAAATTTAATAATAAATATTGAGGTCTTCCGCGTTTCACTGTGTATTACAACATAATACTGCGGTTACCAATCCACCTGCCAAGCGTGGTGACTATGGCAAAACCCTCCCTCAGGAGGAGGCCCATGTTCAGCAGTGGACGTTGTACGGGCCGATGATGATGATGATGAGTTATTCCGATGAAGAATGATGATTTAACAACGAACTGTTTGGCTTACGTTAATAATATTTTTGGAAGGCAACAAGCGACTTCACGAATACACATTTCGCAATGATAATATATTGGGATCTCTGTCGACGCTATCTGGAAATCAAAGGTCGTGCTACTATTATTATTTAATATATCAATACTTATAGATTTAAAATATCCGTATTTATAAGCAAAGAATTATTGATACTATGGGTATACTTACAACTAATTTATTGATACCACGAAAGTGTTTTGTACACGTGATTTCTAAGAAAATTTCTCTGTGGCAAGTGAGTTCTTCATTTTGTCTGTAAATGTGGCGCCAATGTCATATTTTCTCTGCTCTGGCGAGACTGAAAAATTTATTAAATTTACAATTCGTTCAAATTTTGCTTCACGTCTCTGCATCGTATATTTTCTTTAATCATGTTCTCGTACGCTTCCACCAACATGGCTTCATGATTCCACTTTTCCTTATCCATCATCATCATCCTGATGGATATGATATGGATTCCAAACTTGAAGTATTTTTCCACTCAAGATACAGGCCTTGGCTTAGTTTTTTTTAATTTAATTTATAATTCACCTGCTACTATAAAATTTGTAGCAAAATTAATAATTTATAATTAATAGCATTATTATAATTATTCATTATTAGCATTTTCATAAGACAATGTAATTTCATTCTTAAAAATAAACTAAATAGATAAAAAAATAATAATATAGATACGGCTCAAACAAGCATAAGCCTATTCTTGGCCTAGGCTTAGTTTAAACTCCAGATCTCTCACAAATTACTATCTGATATTCCAAATATTTTTGTCAATTTGTTTATTTTCATACGTATTTTGTGGAAATAAATCAATAAAGCATTACTATTATATGCCATATCCAATCAATCTTTCAAGTTCAATCATCCAAGCTTATCTTTCATAGCTCACAGTACACTATAGAGCTATCAACTCTGCTCTGTGCATGGATATTAAATTTCTCGGTGTCACACCTTTTGTGTTTGATAAAAGGTGCATTACTGAAGATATTATAACAATGAAATGACAGAAAGTAAGCTATGGATGTTTTTGTTTAAGGGGCTGATATTGGATTTCTTTTATATTTTTAGAAGATTTGGAAAAAAGAATACCTATGTATTGATGAAATGTTTTTACTCATTTGTGTGACAACCTATGTAGCGTAGCGGTATTTGACTCGTTTTAAATCTCGGTGGTCGTGGGTTCGATCCCCATGCCGGACAAGAAAACTTTGCGTAAATTGTAAGTCTACCATCCGTGCCTCGGAAAGCACGTTAAGCCATTGGTCCCGATTGTTATTACATCATCTATAACAATTGTATACCAGGGAACGGGCAGCAGCGTTTACTTGTGTGTTGCAACATAATACTGCGGTCACCAACCCGCCTGCCAAGCGTGGCGATTATGGCAAAACCCTCCCTCGGGAGGCCCAAGTTCAGCAGTGGACGTTGTACGGGCTGATGATGATGTTTCTATGAACTGTATTGAAAGCGCAGTGATAGTTTGCTCGCGATGGTTAAGGCTAGGGCCGGATCTACATAAGGGCTTTACGGGCTGCAGCCCAGGGCCCCGTCGATACATAGGGCCACCACCCCCCACTGAGAACAATCCTTACTATTATTTTAAATGCGAAAGTAACTCTTGTCTGTTTGTCGGACTTTCAAATTAAAACTACTGAACCGATTTAAATGATCACATATACTGTGGTACACAGATAGTCAGAACCTGCTGAGAAAAGGCTTAGGCTTCTTTTTGGGATTGTAGGGTATGAAAATTCACTATTCCGAAGTCGCGGGTTCAACCAGTAGACGATATTTTGAATTAAACAACCCATGTGCGCGTTTTTTGACAAAATGCCAATTGGTTGAATAGTTAGGTGGGCCCCTAAGTAATATTCGCTCAGGGCCCCCATGGTTAAGGACTTGGGTTCGAATAAATTTGGAAGTGAATGTTTCAGCTTTCACGTTCAAAAGCTATCAAGGCTAGAATGATTTTATCAACAATGCTTTATGTACACATATTAAATTTCTCGATGTCACACCTTTTGTGTTGCATATAGGGTGCATTACTGTAGATATAAGAACAAAGCAAAAATATCAGAACAAAAGAGATACGGTTTTTAGGGTTCCGTAGCCAAATGGCACAAAACGGAACCCTTATAGATTCGTCATGTCTGTCTGTCTGTCTGTCCGTCCGTATGTCACAGCCACTTTTTTCCGAAACTATAAGAACTATAATGGTGAAACTTGGTAAGTAGATGTATTTTGTGAACCGCATTAAGATTTTTACACATAAATAGAAAAAAAACTATAAATTTTAGGGTTCCCCATACATAGAACTGAAATTCAAAAAAAATTTTTTCATCGCTCCTATACTTGTGTGGTGTCTATGAATAGGTCTTCAAAAATGATGTTGAGGTTTCTAATGTCATTTTTTTCTAAACTGAATAGTTTGCGCGAGAGACACTTCCAAAGTGGTAAAATGTGTGTCCCCCCCTATAACTTCTAAAATAAGAGAATGATAAAACTAAAAAAAATATATGATATACATAACCATGCAAACTACCACCGAAAATTGGTCTGAACGAGATCAAGTCAGTAGTTTTTTTTTAATACGTCATAAACCGTAAACCGCAATTTACCTTTCATTCAATCAACTATTATTAACATCGATCAAAGTTACAACGAACTACAAGAACTTTTATACTATGTTCCTTGTTGTATTCTTGATATCAAAAATAGGTAGGCACTTGCAACTAGTACGGAACCCTTCGTGCGAGAGTCCGACTCGCACTTGGCCGGTTTTTTTTTAAGTTTTCAATCAGACTTTTCTGTCTACTAGTATCTTGTTAAGCTAAAATGCTTGTGTTACGAGTGGGTTCACGTCGGTAGTGCAATGGGTGGGGTTCGAACCGGCGACCACAAGCCATGGGTTACGGCCGCTTTTTTAATTAGTGTGAACTTCGAATATTTGTTGTTGAGTCTGAGTGTACTTTGTGTACGGTAAATTGTGTATTTAAATAGAGCGAAACATTTCATTAAAACAAATATTAAAAAAATGGTGCAGAACACTAAACAAGACCGTTTGGAAATCGAGGTAAGCCCAAAGTAACGTTTTCACACAGACGAAGTCGCGACCATTTGCTGTCTCCTCAAGCAATAACCTCCGTAGCCATGTATGTATATCCTACCAATATTATACACGCGCAAATTTGTAAGTTTGGATGGATGTTTGTTACTCTTTCACGCTAAAACTACTGAACGGAATTGGCTGTAATTTAGCACTGGGATAGGTTATACGGTGGATTAACATATAGGCTACAACACATCACGCTCCGACCCACTGGAGCAGAGTAACGCGGGTAAAACCACGGGACTTGTCTTATATGATTTTAAATTACATAGCTAAGTCTTAACACATGAAGAACCTATCCGAATGTCCTGCTCGGTCACGGTTCTCACGATTTGATTACAACATAGATATATTGAGTTCAGCGGGTCAATCGCGCAATGCTTAGGCATTCGTGCTACGGTGCAAGTGTCAACACGGCTAGTTTGTAATTTAACTTTAATTATCTTTTAGAGTTAAGGAATAATTTTATAATGTAATACTTAAAATTAAAATGTATTTAAAAAAAAAAAAATATATATATATATATAATCAATAAATAATAATAAATATAGATTAAAATTATGATGAAGCGACTTAAAGGCCCCCTTCTCCGTCTCCCTATAAGCTCTGTTGATCTTAGTCATGCACATGAACGCAATTATTGATAATGTTTTCTAGCTTTGGTAGTCTGTAAAGTGGAATTGCCCATTATTGCCCATATTACTTGCCCACTGGAATAGTCCTTCTACGTACCTCTTAGGAAACGTAAAGAGGGAATTATACAGTTTGGTAACGGTGATTCCTTTGTAGATAAATTGAAGACATTATATCAGTTTAGGTTCGAATTCTGCCGGTAGTCTATATTTATGATTTTTAATGTAATAATTCGAAAAATTTAATCGTATTGATATAATATGCTTATTATAGCATAAAAGCCGACAGTTTTATAACTTCATGCAACTGTCATTATATCAAATTAATTAAATTTATAATTAACATACTAGTAACATTATAATTCATCAAATCTACTTATAACTGCAACATATCGCCATGCTATCGTCTAAGGCAGGTATTACACTAGTGAATTTATTTCGACCGTATTAAGATGCGTTTAATAGATTATCAGATTGATTGAGCGATACATTAACAAGATAATAAAAGGTTTTAGAAACGGAATAATTAATTTTAACTATCGTTTAATAAGTTAACCTTCAATTGTAATTTCCAGAAACAGTATAGTTCATTTTGTGTTTTTTCTTTAACCCCCGACGCAAAAGCGACGGGTTGTTATAAGTTTAACGTGTCTGTGTGTGTGTGTGTTATTGTTTTTTTTTTTCTTTTGACAGTTGAATTGGTTGGGAGTGTTAGTGATATTTGATGAAAATCGGTCCAAGATGGCCGCCGCCTCAAAATGGCGGAATATATATATTTTTAACAACTCCCTCAATTGGATATAAAATGAAAGGTCTTGAACAATAGAATTATGTACACTATAGGTACTGAAAGGGATGATTTTAAATTTTAAATGTAATATTTTGTTTTTTTAAAGGAGAACCCCGTACTATAAAAATAAATTTCTGTATTTCTTTACAAACACACCATTCATGGACCCAAAGTCAGACACCCAGACTCAGAACAACTATTCGTGGTTCACACAAATAATTGTCCCGGGTGGGAATCGAACCCGAAAGCCACTACCGTGACCACTGAGCCACCGGTGCAGTCAAAAGTTAAGACAATATGTTTTTTCTATGGGAATAAATTTATCATTTATTTACGATGTCGAGTCGACACAATCGCGGTACAATTTTAAGGCATTTTTAGGGTTTCGTATCCGATGGATAACAACGGGACCCAATTACTAAGACTTCGCTGTCTGTCTATCTGTCACTCGGCTGTACCTCAATAACCGCGATAGCTAGACAGGGGAAATTTTCACAGATTATGTATTTCTATTGCCGCTATAGCAACAAATACTAAAAATATTAGGTATTTTAAGCGGGGCTCCCATACAACAAACTTTTAATTTTGCACCTTTTTCCTCGATGTCAATAACGTCAACAGGTACAGGCTAAAGAAAATGGCACGAAACCCTTCGCGCGCAAGTCCGACTCGCACTTTGCCGTTTTTTTATTGAATCCTTTTATTTAGCCGATATTTTTGGTTGCACCAGTCGTGGTCACGGATAGATTGGCATTTGATGGACATACAATGGCATTGCCATTAACACTTGTCAGAAATTAAGCTGTTTTGAAGTGATTTATGAAGTATAAAGAGCTTTTGTAATTGCGTAATTATGCTATCTTAATGTGTAATCAGAAATGATACAATAGTTATTTAAAGTACGTAGGTACTTTAAATAATAGAAAAATCTGAAGAGTTTGTTTGCTAGTTTAGGAATAACTAGTCCGATTTGAAAAATCTTTCAGTGTAGGTATTTATATAACACACTAGCTGCACCCCGCGGTTTGACCCGCGTTACTCGGAGTGTGAGTTTTCGTACCCTATTTGTTAATCGAGCGGATTAACTATCCTCGTGCAAAGTTTCAGCCAAATCCATTGAGTAGTTTTTACTGGAAAGAGTAACCAACATCCATCCAACATCCATCCATCCATCCATCCATCCATTCTTACAAATATTCGCGTTAATAATATTATTAGGATTAGGACTCTTCAGCTTAATATATAAGTATAAGATGACTTAACAATCAGACTCAAACAATGATAGAAATCTCGATTCCCGAAACCACCTTTTCTTTGTTTTTTTTTTCTTGTTGTCCCGGGGGAAACGCCTTTACCCATTCTCACCGCCGCGGCGCCGCTGCAGCGTATTCGCGCGCTGGCGGTGGGATATGTGGGACTCGCCCTCTCCATAGCGTGGTATGAGTTAGCATACCACGAGGAGAGGACCCTATACAACTAAAACCCCCCGGACACCGGTTGGCGGGGGCCGGGCACGCACAAACATTCCGGCCCAAATCCCAAAACCACCTAATTAAGAAAATAACCCACTGTTAGTCTTTCACAACAACCAAGATGGCTACAACGCTATAAACCGCATTATTGCTAGAACATTCCATTAATAGGTATTAGGAAACGCGAAGTATTAAACTCGGATTGCATTGCACTTTACGAACTTTCACTGCATATTCAAATGTTACGTAAATGCGAGTTATCTGCCATCTGTAGAGATTGAAATTACTGGTTCAATGAATAAACTTTAAGCTGTGTGTGAAGTTATTCAATGTACTAGAATCAAGTTATAATGAACCTTTTACATTTCTCTTAGTAGGTAACCTAGGTATAACGTTGGAACCCGCCGCCTACCGCCCTAGGCTCGGCCTCGAGGAGTGGGGCACACGAGCCCCGCTCCCTTCGAGGCTGACCCATGAGGAGTAGGGACGCGTCTACACTCCGGGCGTCCCTATTATTTGGAAAATGGGCCCAGGCTTAAGTGTGACCTAGGAGATCCCGCGGTGCCATATTGGCCGCGGGTGAGCCGAGGTCCAAGTCTCACAAGGGCGCCCTCTTGTGCAGGTTGCTTAGTTTGTAATTTTTAAACCATTTATCTAGGTTGGAGCTCTGTTCGCCTTTATGCCCGGTGTAGTAGCAAAAGCCTAGCTAGTGGCTAACAACGTAACTACGTAAGTAAAAGTGGACTATATGGACTGATGATTATTATGACTGCACCGGTGGCTCAGTGATTACGATAGTTGCCTCTGAGACCTGGTGTTCTGGGTTCGATTCCCACCCGGGGCAATTATTTGTGTGAACTACAAATAGTTGTTCTGAGTCTGGGTGTTCTTTGTGTCCGTGAAATGAATGTTTGTAAAGTCCCCCGCGACACAGGGATTTATTTCCCTAGTGCGGGAGTTGTCTTTTTTAAAAACAAAAACAAAAAAAAAAATACAAAAATTCACAGCTATTTTAATCACCAATAAATACTTTTCCCACACACGTGTACCTATCAACATAATGGATATCATCGGCCACAATAATGTTCCTCAATAACCTTTCAGTACATATTAAAACAACAATAACTACAATAATAACGTAACTACACACGACAGTCCATTCTTCACGCTTGTCCAATTATATATTATGAGATTACTGGCAGTACATATGCTAGTGTGTTGTGATCTTTATATTGACCGCAAGAGAAGATAATGAAATATTATATGATTATTGGAAATAAAGACGACCTCTGTGACCTAGCGGTATAAGTGTTGGCTTAAATCTCGGAGGTCGTGGGTTTGATTCCTGCACCGGACATCAATATTGTGTTACCATGTAGGTCGGTTAGAAACTGCAACATCATGCAGTCATTCCAGCCAAAACAATGTTGCCTTGATAATTGAGACCACTGCTCGCCTTTATGCCCAATGAAGTAGCAAAAGCTTCGTGGTTAAGTGCATGCGACCTTCCAAACAAAAAAAGACCAAGAGATTACGACTCAACCAGATCAGTGAGATAACTCTACAGTACATTACCCCACTGGTCTGGTTGAGTCGTAATATTCTTTATGATCAGTCCGTATAACGTCCACTGCTGAACATCGGCATACTTTCGAGGGAGGATTATGGCATAGTCACCACGCTTATCATTTTTCGATGACCGCGTGCCTTGGAAGCGGTTGGTCCAGATTGTTATAACATCGTGTTTAGCAACTGTATGCCAGGAAACAAGCAGTAACTTTTCCTTGTGTGTGTTATTATATAACACTGCGGTCACCAAGCCGCCTGCCAAGCTTGGTGACTATGGAAAAAACCCTGGTGGAGGCCCATGTGCATTGGGCGATACGAGCTGTTGATGATATCATAAATGGTTTGGTAATATTTTCTACATATCGAATGAACCTACATACATCTATCTGCCTTCTAAACCGGTATGGTCGAGTGTTGAGCGCAGCATGATGCAGCGAGGTCGCAGGGTCGAATCCTGACCCGTGCCTTTCACTTAGTGATGTAACGTTCAATGTAACGTTAAACATGATTTTGTTTGTTTGTTTGTTGTAACAACTTTGGGATTGTTGTAGTCGAATTAGTATTAGGCTGTTTTTATATGTACCCATGAGTTATATTTATGTTGTAGAAGAAATGATTTAGGTTTTTATTCGTTTTGTCTGTGGCGTGTGGTCATAGAGAAGACAGTGGGTATTTGATATATATTATCATCTGTTTAATCCTTACGTTTAAGTTTCGTTTGACGTTAAGCTATATATATACGTATTCTATTCATTAATTATTATTACTTTTTATTTTGTTTTCCCTTAAAATATGCATAAATGGTACCTATACTGTTAAAGTGTAACATCCCTCTTCCGTGGGTCACTACTCGAGTTGGCAACTGAAAACCAGCGCTAGGTATCGCCTAGCCTATGCTGAGGTGGCGACTTTTTCGGCAGAACATGCAAGGCGTCTTATTGTTTTGTACATTAACTATAATATGTTTGCTGTGTAATATCTTGTGTGTTGTGCTGAATAAATGTATTGTCTTAAATAATAAACTTAATAAACGGGTTTGAGAGTATAAAAACTACTGACCAGATTTGGCTGAAAGTTTTCACGCGGATGGTTTATAAGCAGAATTGACATATATATGCTATAAAACATCACGCTCCGTCCCATTGGAGCAGAGTTACGTGGGTGAAACAAGGCCAAAAAAAATAGCTGTTATTTGAATACAATATACAGACGCTTTAAACTACTCTAAAGCGTCAGTATCCCCGCGGTCCGTAGTGTTGATTGTAAGCACACCACAAGTGTAATCTATTGGCATGGCGCTTTTATAATGGAAATAAACTTCCGAAAAAAATATATACATACTGCGGTTTTACCCGCATTACTCTGCTCCAGTGGGTCGGAGTTTGATGTTTTGTAGCCTATATGTTAATCCAGCGTATAACCTATCCCGGTGCAAAATTTCGGCCAATTCCGTTTTGTAATTTTGGCGTGAAAAAGTAACAAACATCCATCCATCCATACTTACTATGTTTCGCGTTTATAATATTAGTAGGATTTTATTTATTTTCATGTAATGGTAATATTATAAAGGTTATCGAAACACTTATTTGTTAACATGTTAATTATCTCACCAAAATGATTAATTTGCGATTAATAGATTTATTTAAAGTAATTTGTCAGTCCTTTAAAAAAAAAGTTAATCGTTTAAACAAGTTTAAAACATAATTCAAATTTTGTTAATTAATTACTTTAACTGACATCAACTTAGTATGACATCACTCATATCGTGATAAAAAACAATAAAGTTACATAATTTATGTAAAAAAAAACTATTTATGGCGCCATATTCTTTTAATTTATTTAAATTAATTTGCATATATATCTTTTTACATGTTACACAGTCATTTTGAGCAAACATCACAAAGACAGTATATCTATCCTAACTAATATTATAAACGCGAAAGTTTGTGATTATGTATGGATGGGTGTTTGTAATGCTTTCACACAAAAACTACAAAACGGATTTGGGTAAAAGTTTGCACGCGGATAGTTTATAAGCTGAAGTAACATATAGGCTACAAAATATCACGCTCCGGCCTACTGGAGCAGAGTAACGCGGGTAGCAGTTACTATGTAATGTATCTAAATTTCGATGTTTGTTTAAATTACTTTACTTATAGGAATGATAGATTCATTACAAAAATGACAATACATAACATTTTTTTATTAGTGTTGAAATTCTACATTATCAGCAGTCCGTATATTATATGGGAATCGTTTGTAATAATTTTTTTGTTGTCCGGCGGGAAATACATTTACGCATTCCCACCGCCGCTGCAGCGTATTCGCGCGCTGGCGGTGGAATATGTGGGACTCGCCCTCTCCATATGTGGTATGCTATACCGTTCGTGGTATATAAACTCATACCACGAAGACAGGACCTTACACCACTAAAACCCTCCGTACACTCCTTCAATCCGCCGTTGGCGGGGGCCGGGTACGCATGAGCAATCCGGCCCACCTACGACCAACCTAAGACTTTTATAATCCATAATTCATATTATGCAACTATTATCTCCAGTTTCAAAATGCTTGTATCTATGAAGCTTATCTCAGGAACTACTGGTCCGATTCGAAAAATTATTTCAATGTTAAATAGCCCATTTATCATATTATTATCATCACGCTAAGACATAAAAAAATCCAATAGGACTCCAAGCGGACGATGTCGCGGGGATAAGCTAGTGAGTACATATAGCTTATTTCATCTAACCTAGCATCTAGCTAATTGTGTAATAACATCAGTAAATTGAAATGCGCAATTAGATCCTATACTAAGTCAGAACATAATGAATTGCTCAATACTTAGTACTAACGTAATTAAAGAGCAGTCGATGTGACATCATTTGGGAGTGGCCTAACTAAGAGTAGGATGCGTCGGAGATATCATCGATGAAATGTTCTCGTAACGTTATTCATTGATGTAACGAGATTTTGTTGAGGAGAAAGATAAATGAGAGGAAGACATAAATGTATAATGCACTAATATATCTGTTATCCTTACTAATATTATAAACGTGAAAGTTTGTGAGTATGGACGGATGAGCGATGGATGTTTGTTACTCTTTCACGCAAAAACTTCTAAATGGATTTGGCTGAAACTTTGCACGAGGATAGTAAATAAGGTCGATTAACATATAGGCCGCGGGGCGCAGCTAGTGTATTAATAAAGTAGCACTCATATATCTGTAAAAAGTAATAAGAATGCATTAGAAATGACAGTTATTTGGATGGACAACATCTTCGCATTTAGACTTTATTCGCACTTCATATAAGAAGAAATTATAGCTGTGATAGTGAATAAAGAGTTAATGATTAGGCCGTAAAACGTCCACTACTGAACATAGGCATCCTCCCAAAGGAGGATTTTGCCACCATGATAGGCAGATAGTTTATGTCGTATTACACAGGAAAACGCTGCTACCCGTACCTTTGTATACAGTTTTTTAGATGATGTTATAACAATCGGGACTAACGGCCAAAGATGCTTCCGAGGCTTGGTGGGTCTCACAACCAACCAGACCCAGAATGAAGTCTAAGATCTTACACTAAGATTTCTTATCCGACATATAGATCGAACCCACGACGTCTGAGACTTAAACCACTACACAATAAAGAGTTATATACCTATATAATTATATTTTAGTGTTTGAAGAACGTTAAAAATAATGCTTTATACGATCTCCTGTGTAACAAGCTCTAAGAAGACTAGTATTTAAAGTAGGACCTGCAGTGCTAGATTGCGTAATGTATGCGTATGCAATTGTATTTACGAGTAGGATATTATCACTGGCCTTTTGACCTTTTATTTTAGCTGTACCAATATAATGTGATCGGATCTAGGTATTGGCTCTTATTAATTATATAATTGGGCAAATAATTTGACCGTTATATAATAAGTTGGTGGTTTATCTTTGTACGGTCATGTGAAGAAGAGGGATGAAACGCATGTTACTAAAAGAGTTTTAAGTATACATGTAGATGGATGGAGAAGGACAGGAAGGCCAAAGAAAAGATGGATGGAATGTATGAAGAGTGATATGAAAGAAAAGGGAGTTAATGATAGTGTGACGGGTGACAGGACAGAATGGAAGGAACAAACGTGTTGCGCCGACCCCAAGTAATATAGGATAAGTGCAGGAAGAAGAAGATGCCGCAATGTTGGCACGAAGAAACAAATGGCACGCGTTTATACATTTAGGTTGTTGTTTCAAAATTGAAATTAATAAATTTTGACCACCGGCCGGATTCGCACCTGCATCTTAGGTTAAGCCCCTAATGCCTTAATCAATTCGGCTACGGTAGAACCCGACCGGTCATCGAAATTTATCAATCTCTTTTATAACACGTCTCTAAGGGGACTGTTACTGGGCCGGATAGCTCATGCGTACCCGGCCCCCGCCAAAGGCGGATCGAAGGAGTGTCCGGGGAGTTTTAGTGGTGTAGGGTCCTCTTACGGTCGGTCCACGCTATGGCGAGGGTGAGTCCCACATATCCCATCGCCAGCCCGCGAATAAGCTGCAGCGGCGGTGGGAACGCGTAAATGCATTCCGCCCCAAACAAAAAAAAAAGGGGGACCATTAATGCTGTCTATCGGATCACAAATGTTTGTCTAAAAAAACCCAATTCATATATCTTTATCACTATGACCAATAATTGAAGTGCATCACCGAACCCTTGCGCTCCGTCCCCAAGAATGTACAAAGTACAATAGTTCGTAATTTTTCGAGCCATTTGCTTCGGCCCATTGTGGGTTGAGCCATGCTTGTAATTAGAGACAGGGCGAGGGGGGCGCGCCTTGAGCAAGTACTAATGTTATTGTAATTACGAACAGTTAACTACTGCATTGTTTTGAAATCAGTTTTAATGGTCTGTGGATTGGAGTCAAATGTTTTGTGTAATCTTTGGTCCTTCATTTAACTGATATATTATATCAAATTAATAAAATTGAAGTATCTGTTTGTTGTAGAAAAAAGAAGGCTTTTACCAAAATGCATTTGAATGTATACAGGGTACTAATACCAAAAACACAAAAAAAAAATTGTGTGTCCGTTTCTTCCGGCTGTTCTCAGTAACGGCTGGACTCATTTTGACGGGACAACCACTGGTAGATAGCTAATGTTTTAGTGTATAATATAGGCTGCTTTTTATTTTGTTTGTCTATTTGTTTGCCCGTGTATCTCGCCTGATCTCCGTACGGATTTAGACTTATATGTGCTTTCATTGTTAAATATAAAATTGTTATTATACGAGGACATTTATAATAAAGAACAGGGAATTTGTTTGGTTGGTGTGAGCTTTTTTGTATGTGTAGCAGTTAAACCATTTCGTTTAAATCATCATTATCATCATCAGCCCGTATAACATCCACTGCTGAACATGGGCCTCCTCCCGAGGGATGGTATTTCCCATAGTCACCACGCTTGGCCGGCGGGGTGGTGACCGCAGTATTATGTTGTATTACATAAGGAAAAGCTGCTGCCCATTCCTTGATGTACTATTATTATATATGATGTTATAACAATCGGAACCAACGGCTTAACGTGCTTTCCGAGGTACGGAGGGTAGTACCTCAACCAACCAGAACCGGAAAGAAATCTTTAGAATTTACATAAAGATTTCCCGTCCGGCGTGCGGATCGAACCCACGACCTCCGAGATTTAATGCGAGCCAAATACCGCTACGCTACGGAGGTTGTCGTTCGTTTAAATACTGAGTAAATTTTGGTGTAAATTTGAAATCCACTTAAGTACCAAAGCTTATACCAATAGCCTTAATACTGAAATTACTGGTATTTTCTTCCGAATACTCCCAGTCCCAATAATTCCCAAGGAATCCCTAGAAAATTCCCTGTGCCTCGTTATTCTTATTTCAAATTCATGTTAATATTAAAGCTGCCCAATAATTTTACGCACAATAAATTTTCGCGCGGTTTTCAAAATTCGAACCGTTATTTTTTACCGACATAATACTGTTTCGCATTGTTTAAGTTCTTTTATTGGAGGGTCCAAGTTTGTTAAAATAAAATAGACGTTTAATTTGTTAATATTTAACACCGTTTCTGTAAATGGTTAAAATTAGGGTCTCCAAACTTTGAAGCCTTAGGGCCATTATGATTTTTCTGACAAAAACAGTTAAAATTTTTCTACCCTTAAATATACTCCTGTTTCTGGCAATCATCATCATCATCAATATAATCATATCAACCAGTCGTCCACTGCTGAACATAAGCCTCACCCATCGATTTTCAGCAGTAACGATTGCTGGTGGCCTGCGTCCACTGACTCCCTGTAACCTTTATGAGGTCGTCGGGCCATCGTGCAGACGGTCGTCCCACGCTACGGTTGCCAGTTCTTGGTCTCCAATCGAGAACCTTTCTGCTTCGTCGGCCATGTGTATTGCCGTAAAAGACAATAGTAACAACAATAAAACACTGGCTATCGAGGCCCAGATTGTTGACACTGTCAACAATCTGGGCACACAGCTGTCGCTGACTGGCCTCTCGGATTTCGGGTCTACCATTTACTTGAGTAAGTAGTGTCTCAATGATCGTAGTTTCTATTGCTATGGCAATATAAATAATTAAAGTGACACGTGACATTCTCAAGTTAACTCATAGTCTTGTTATTTTTTATTCGGATGGACATACCTATGCCACAAGGCTTTTGCTGCTTTTAAGCAGAGTTTTTAAGTCGATTATTATTCTTGTTAACCCCTCGTGCTAAGCTAAAATGCCTTGTATTACGAGTGGGTTCACGTCGGTAGTGCAAAGGGTGGGGTTCGAACCGGCGACTTCAAGATCACAAGTCCGACGCCCTTGCCATTCGGCTACGGCCGCTTCAAACTATACTTCAACGGGCATAAAGGCGAGCAAAGCTGCAGCCTTAATTAATAGTCTTGTTAACTATTGTGCTTGCGTATGGGGAATTCACTTTGCACGTTTTTAAAATTAAATATCATAATAGTGACCAAAGTTTTAGTAACTTAATTTCGAAAAAGACAAATTTTACAGTATATTTTCTTCTTAAAACTGTAGAATTGCTCTATATCGGGGCTATAAAACAAATTTTGACAAATATTACGGCGATCCATAGCGGTATGTCCCTATGAATAAAGATAGGCTCCATTTCTCATACCTTAAGACATTTTACTTATGGAGGTAGTTGTAAATTTTGTGTTCAACGACCGTTATTTCGAATTATCGAATTTGAATCTTACTTTTTGTGGGTTAAGGTTGGTTTTTGATCGGCAACGTTGAGGTATAAATTGACATTAATACGTAAGGTTATATCGACAATATATCAGGTTTAGGAAAGTGGTTTGATAATAATTTTATGTTAACTTTTCTTTCGTTTTTCGCAGATTATAATGTGGGTTGGGATGGGTTATTTATCTAGTAATTATATATGTCGCAGTCAAAATTCATAACCAGTCAAAAGTACTTTTAACTAGCAAAATGAGTCAAAAGTAGTTTTAGGTTAGGTTAGTTTGGACTGATTTTGCTAGTTAAAAGTACTTTTGACTGGTTAAGAGTTTAGAATGCAACATATATATACTTATATACGAAGATATGACGATATGAATACATTAATTTATATAAACATGTAGCTAGTGAAGATATTCTTTAAAATTAAAAAAATATTATTATGGCATAGAGATAATTAATATAACTTTGATTGGACAAACTGAAATCGTAGTCCCATAGGCATATCCCTACTAATATTATAAATTGTGAGTAAGTTTTTTTATTACGCTTTCACGCGAAAACTACTTAACCGATCTACTTACTTAATTGATTTGTACACATATTCTTGGAGGTATGAAAAGTAACATAGGAACATTGGCTTCATTGCGACCGAAGCCATGTGTAAAAGCTAGTCATCCATAAATACGACTCATTAATACAGATTCACCGCAATAAACGATAAATGTCTCTATTTTACTTTGCCATCCCACTTCTGAACTGAAACCAAGTTAAACTATCAAAACTCAGTACAAACAATAGCCATCACAACGATATGAAACAACCCAAAATCATATCATCTAGATATTTGTGTGTTTGTGTGTACTATTGTACTAAACTCGCTGTTTGAGTTGTTAATTTAGCCCGGCCCTGTATTGACTGTCCATAGTTAGGGTTGTCTCAAAGTTTCAAGAGAAATATCCTACTAATATTACAAACGCGAACGTTTGTAAGTATGAATGGATGGATGTATGTTACCCTTTTACGCAAAAACAACGAATGAATTTGGCTGAAAGTTTGCACGGAGATACTTAATAAGCTGGATTAACTTATAGGCTACAAAATATCACGTTCCGACCCACTGGAGCAGAGTGACGCGGGTAAAACCGCGGGGCGCAGTAGTAAATAAAATTGTATTTTATACTTGATAGCTTTAAGGCTAAAGATTTAGAATCCACACATGCTTCATACAAATAAATGCATCTTTATCTATTATAATACGTTTAAAATAAGCACTTAAATTAAATTAATTTAACATATTGAATTATTAAGCCAAAATTTATTTTGACTATTTCCAAATACAAATAATAGGTTTACGTGAATAAAATATTTATTTTATTCTACTGATATTATTAACTAGCTCCGCGCGTACTTTCACTCGCGAAACTCCCGTTCCCGTGGGAATTTTATAATTATAATATATAGCCTTCTACGATAAATGGACTATTTAACACTGTTTTTGTTTTCAAAATAGACTGAGATTACCGCATTTAGAGTATGTTTGGTTGCTTGAGCATCACACAAACTCTTCACCTACATATAAACATATACAGGGTGTCCCAAAAGATTACGTAGCTGGGAAGGGGGGTGATAGGGATGGTCACAAGGGTCACCAGAAAAATATAAAAAATTCCCTCTGGGTGTTTAAAAAAATAAATGGCATTTTTTAAAAGACTAAAAATTTTACACCTTGTGCTAACTGTACCTACAAATATGGCTGTATTTAAAAAAAATGCTGTTGTGTAATCTTCAATAACAACAAGGTCATCAACATCAACATCAAAAATAACAAGGAGTAAAATTTTAAGTTTTTAAAAAAATGCCATTTTTTTTTTAAATACCCAGAGCGGATTTTTTTTTTATTTTTCTAGTGACCATTGTGTCCACCCCTGTCACCCCCTTTCCCAGCTACTTAACCTTTTGGGACACCCTGTATATTAGTAAAGATAGCTATAGAAGCCATGACAGTGAGATACTTTTTAATTATTGAATATTTAAAGCCAAGTATAGTTTTTGTATCACTGCTAGACTATTTTTTGAGCGGAATTAACTTTTTGAATATTGTCATTCTAATCTAGAAGTTGACAACCCTAACCTTAGTAATAATCCGATTTGATTGATCAGTTTTTATTTATGTTAGCTGTTTATTATATTCGTAGATTTGATGAGATTTGGTAAAATAATTTATTGCGTAAACAAAACTAGTGGATTTTCACAATTAGTGTACGCAACGGGTTTACTTTTGTTTGTAACTAGTAATTTAATAGAGAAATATAATACACTACCAAGGCTTAGATTAACTCAAACTGATCATAGTCTAGAAAATAAAGCTTGAGCTTGAATTCTTACGCGTGCCGTGTGGTTTCCGGCTTAGAATAGACCACCCCATGTCCTCCCATGGGTGTCGTAAAAGACGACTAAGGGACATATGGGCAGCAGCATCTATTAGCTCAAGGTTTACATCTTACTGCGATCACCAATCCGTCTGCCAAGCGTGGTGATTATGGCAATATCCCTCTACGATCCTGGCTTGCCAAGATCTGTTCAGAGGAGGCCCATGTTCAGCAGTGGACGTAAACGGGCTGTTGATGATGATTGTAGTATAACCGACAATTTGCATTTATGTTAAATCAAATATTTATTTCCAGGTCCTTTTGATTGATTGGCTACTCACTGACTAAGCCGATAGTGCCAATTTTCAAAACATCATCTAGGTTCTAGGACCATCATATTATACCTACTGAGTTGTGAGAGCAGCTACATCAAACCTGATGTACACTTCGTTTTATTTACTTCGATAGATTTATAAGTTGTACTAGAAAATATATCACTATTTCGTATATCTTTTACTGTGGTATCTAATCATAGTAAAAGTTACACGAAATATATAAGGTTAAGCAGCTAGTAGGTACTGCGTCTGACTAAATCTGAAAACTGGCCAAGAGCGAGTGGGAACTTTTACTAATATGGTTCTCTTTTTTATCTAAACTTATGTTAAAATTAAATTGATATCCGTCCGCGTGGAATAGTTTGGGTAAGGTAGGTTTAAGGTAATAATAGAAAATGGGACAGTGTAGTTGAATTAATAGTATTGCCATGAAAATTTAAGATTGAAACATTAAAAATAACTTAGTTCTTTCTTTTACAAAAATCTAGGTTTTATGAACGGACCACTAAAACACAAGTTCGAAGTAATTTAATCTGTAGTTGTTACTATTAATAATCATTTGCAGCTATTAAAAGCAGGCTTTGTCTTTCTTCAAGTTTAAGTAGGTTTATCTCTGTTCAAGGCTTCAACAATTGGTCCACGCGTTTAAGAGCTACGGTGCCACAGACAGATACACATAGCGGTCAAACTTTTAGCACCTCTATTTTTGCGTCGTAAGGTTAAAAAAGAACAAACACATTGAGTTACTTTCACATTGATTTTCAAGATGTAGAGGAGATTTACAAGATACACCCTAATTAGGCCTCGTTTACGAAGACGCGGGCGGCGTGGCGTCTCGCACCTCACTCGCACTCATACAACGCTGTATGTTTTTGTTCACTGCGGGCCGCGCCTCACAACGCGTCGCGCGACGCCCCGCGTCTCCGTAAACGAGGCCTTAAGAAGGTTTGTGATACGGTTTTTTTACGGAAATTTCTAACTTCACAATGAAATTTAGACAATTAACCAACAGCCATAAGGTTCAATTTCCTTTTACTTCTACGTAACCCCAAAAAACCTATCATAAAATATTCGCAAGTTCATAACGCCAAGATCAAATATAGGAAAAACATTCCAAGAAATATATTCCTGAGGTTTCTTGCATACCGAATATACCTGAGCCGAAGGGAATATAACAGCATAGGGAGGAATAGTGTGAAATTACAATATTGTATTTCTATAAATTATCATATCTTATGGGATATGGTGATTGACAAGAATTTATATTGTTTCTCTTAAGAAACTGATATCAATATATCTACACTAGCTTGCCGAGCGCGTACCTCCTGTTTCCGTAGAAACTTACATACATAAGCTCACGCCTGTTTCCCAGCGGGGTAGGCAGAGACAATGGACCTCCACTTGCTACGACTCCTACACACATCTTTCGCTTAATTCACTCTCGTAACATTCTTCATACAAGCACGTCGGTTTAGGGTGGATCTTATTTGACCTTTTGCGAGGATGTCTCCGATTTGATCAGAGAACGTTCGTCGAGGTCTTCCCCTTCCGACTGCGCCACTCACACTTGCCATGTATACCTGTTTTGTCAATCTTTCTTCATCCATTCTTTCCACGTGACCAAACCATCTCCACATTCCCTTCTCTATCTGCGTAATCACGTCCTCTTTCACTCCACACCGTTCTCTTATCACACTATTCCTAAACTTAATGACTAAATTTAGCTTTTAACCTACCTGGACTATCTAAGACTGAAATATTTTTTTAATTCAGTCCGGTAGTTGCTGTGCTGAGTCCAAGCAAACAATCAAACAAACAAACTCTTCAGCTTTATACATTTGTATAAGATAGTATAAAGTATCTTTAGATCTTTAAAACTATGCTACGGATTTTGATGCGGTTTTTTTAATAGATAGAGTGCTACAAGAGGTGCCGCTACTGCGAAAACCAAACGTTGTTTAAGAGACAAAATGAAAAAACGATGAATTATTTATCAAATAGTATGCCAATATAATCGTGGCTCTAAATAAACGTTATGCTACACGAAATTATGCGAAATTTTAACTTTGCCAAACTTTATTATGCCAAATAAAATTCTGCCACCTTAAAAGTATGCCATTGTAAATTCGGACCTAATAAAATTTGACCAAGCAATAAAAAGGATTATGCCAAGTCTGTTATGCCAAATAAAATTCGGAGCATTAAAATTCTGCCAGATAGAGGGAACCCTTTATGTTCATTAGAAAGAAAAATGTAACTTTCCCCCAAATAGCAATTTTAATGCCATTAGCAATAGTATCAGTGACCCACATTTACCAAATATACTCACATGTGCCTGATATTTTCATAACATTTGACCTTCGAACTTTCACCTTGACCTGACCTACCTTACCCGAATCCAAACCTTATTCCTGCCACCTAAAGTCACTTTTCCTTTGTACCTTCAAGAGAAAATTTAAATATAGAGAAAAGTTATTGAAGATGTGTCACGATTGAATAGATTTTTTTTTGTAACTGGTAACTGGCAAATGTCTTCTCGGTAGGAAAGCAGTCGTTTTTATTGAGTGACGTTATTTTTACGTTTGATGGGTAAATTGTAGACAATGGAAGGCTTTGGTTTCGTGTCATAGATTGTGTACTCGTACAAAACCAATACAATGTGCCTTTGTATGTACATGTTGTTTCCGTTGTTATAACTTTATGTTATGTGTCAACTGTGCAATAAAATATAATAATACGTCATCATCATCATCATCATCAGCCCGTATAAGGTCTACTGATGAACATAGGCCTCCTCCCGGGGATGGTATTTGCCATAGTCACCACGCTTTGTTGGCGGGTTGGTGACCGTCGTATAATGTTTTACCACACAAGGAAACGCTGCTGCCCGTTCCTTAATATACGATTATTATAGATGATATTATAACAATCGGGACCAATGGCTTAGCGTGCTTTCCGAGGCACGGAGGATAGTCCGTCAACCAACCAGACCCGGAAAGAAATCTTAGAACTTACCCAAAGATTTCCTGTCCGGCGTGGGAATCGAACCCACGACCTCCAAGATTTAAAGCGAGCCAAATATCGCCACGCTTGGGAGGCTGTCCAATAATAATACAAATAAATATAATTTAAAGTTTTTGAGAGAAGAATTTATTGAGAAGCAATAACACAATAAAAAAAAAGTTCAGTCTGTTCGTTCCGACTTATCTCAGTAACCACTGTACCGATTTGCACGGGACATCCGCAGATAATAGCAAATTTTAAAAAGTAAACTCAGGAACTACTAGACGATTTGAAAAAAACTTTCAATGTTAGATATCTAGCCCATTCATTGAAGAAAGCTATAGACTGTTTTTAATAATGAAGATCCTACGAAACAGGAGTTACGTGAGTAACCGCATGCAAGAAGCTTGTATTCATATTAGTATATAAAATATTAGCTGCACCCCGCGGTTTTACCCGCGTTACTATGCTCCAGTGGGTCGCCGCGTGATGTTTTGTAACCTATATGTTAATCCAGCGTATAAACTATCCCGGTGCAAAATTTCGGACAATTCCGTTCAATAGTTTTGGCTTGAAAGAGTAGCAAACATCCATCTATCCATACTTACAAACTTTCTCGTTTATAATATGAGTAGAATCTCTGAAATACTACACAAATTGTCACAACGTTTTTGTGCCCGATCTCACTATTATTAATATTATTATATAAGCCCATAGTGTCCCACTGCTGGACAAAGATCTCCCTTCAACTCTTTCCACTTGTCACGGCTTTCTGCGACCGTGGTCCAGTCTTTCAAGTTGCGGTCCAAGTCATCAACACTTAGACGCGATGTTTTCTCAGACCGTATTTAACCCTCGCGCCTTGGGCACTTGCTCCTTTTCTTCGTTTCACTTCCTAAGGTGTTTGTTTAGTACACAGGGTTAGTAACACCTTTCTTGGTTTTGCTAGGGTTCAAATGGTAGGTATAGTTTCATTTATTTTTAACTAGCGACCCGCCCCTTCTTCGCACGGCTGCAATGCTGATGTATCATACATATAAACGTTCCTCTTGAATTACTCTATCTATTAAAAAAAACCGCATCAAAATCTGTTGCATAGTTTTAAAGATCTAAGCATACATAGGGACGGACAGACAGCGGCAAGTGACTTTGTTTTATACTATGTGGTGAAGATTACTAGCAGACTTTTGCAGTCTATTAGTATTCTTGTTAACCCCTCGTGCTAAGCTGAAATGCTTGAGTTTCGAGTGGGTTCACGTCGGTTGTACAATGGGTGGATCGAAGCGGCGACCACAAGAACACAAATCCGACGCCACTAGCCATTGGGCTACGGTCGTTTAAAATATTATTTCTACATTTTTTTTGTATGAGTTGCTTCCATAATTTAAGAAAGGAAGGCTTATATTTTGCAAGCACCTCCTTAACAGCAGATAGTATAATGTATAGTGACTAAGTGAATCAAATTATGTTTAATAATTATTTGAATAAATCGCTGTGCCGCGGGGTTTTATCGCTGTGACTCTGCTCCAGTGGGTCGGCCTAAATTATCAACCTAAAATTACATTCAATTAAATATTTTTGTTTTTGTTTCAGGTAAGACGAGTCGAGAGATTATATTGGTTTACGCGATTATTATGTAAGTGTATTATGAGGATTTTTTTTCAAAGTATTCCTCTTTTAGCACCAATTTGTTGAGCACCAAAACTATTTATCTTGTATTGCAAGATTGCAAGGCACGGGAGCTCATTTTGCCAAGTACATTTGTTTTTATGTCTCCTTGAGTGTTTTTTTTAATGTTTATTTTAAAATGGCAATATAATGGCAAATAGTCCTACAACTTTTTTTTTTCGGCCTGGGTTTTTACAATCATTCATTTTCCGGTCACAAAGAACACCCAGACTCAGAACAACTATTTGTAGTTTACACAAATTATTGCCCGGGTGGGAATCGAACCCAGAACACCAGGTCTCAGAAGCAACTACCGTAACCACTGAGCCACCGGTGCAGTCATTATTATGAGAAACGAATTTAGAAATCACGGTGTTTTTGTAAATTCTAAGTCGCAAAGATTGTTCATAATGCATTTCTGCCCCATTGAATAACAAACATGCAAACGTTAATATTAATAGCATTATTGGAAAAATACCCTAAAGCCATACTATTTTTATAAAAATAATATATCACCCCTCCCCATACATCATTTTATATATATACCCCCAAACAACAATAAGTAAAAATGAAAAATAGCAACATTCATACGAAACGTCACCAAACACAATTTAGGGGAAACTAGGCCAATATAGGACACTGTTCACTTACGACTCAACTAAAGTAATAAATCAATAACACGATATTAAATAAAATTCACCCCACTATATCTCCGAGCATCAGATACGTGTAAAAACGACCATTTTATATAGACATTGGTGTTACAACTGTTGTATAAGAAATAGCTCAGCTGTAAGGATCTTGATAGGTTGGCTGAAGAAACTAGAATGCAGCAATATAAAAACGACCAGTATTAGTTGACGCTTTGATGTTAACTGTTTTTGGGAGATCTGTCAAATATGCGGAGATCAACATGGTTTGGTGGGTTCCTAAGTTAAAGGCATAATGTTTATTTGATGCGGGAACGTATTGCAGTTATTAGGAATCCATTGTGAACGATTTGGTATGGTTATTAATGTGGGGATTGTTGTTGGAATTAGCTGTATACAGGGTATAAAATCGGGCTTAATCTTTATGAAGGTCGGATATCATAAATTTTACTTAATAAAAAAAGAAGCCGAAATCTCACTATTATAATCCCATAAATATTGTATATGGCGTTAAATTTTAATCAAAATTTATTTATTTTAGATTTTAGGTCGGGAATGTTATGTTTAACGTATTATATTTTAAATAGAGCTACTTTTGTGTAAATTTATAAAGCCATGAAGCTTTTGCTTCATAAACAGGTAGCAGGGCTCCAACCCTACTCTATTTGCCAACACTAATCTTAGCGATTGATTTCTTCTATACGTTCAATATTCCCTTATTCCACCATTTTCAACCGAAAAAACCTTATATATGTAATGTATGTTCCCAAAGTAAACACACTCCATAGTGTAAACAGGTAAACAAAAACAAAATTTCACTAAAGCCTAGAGATGACAGACAAACACACATGATCGATATCGAAGTTAAACCGTGTAAACCTTTTTCATACAACAAACAGACTGACTTTAAGTAATAGATTCAATATATCCTCTTTTTGTAGGATATAGGTGGCGATGTTAGTATCAGTATACCGAAAACAATTTTAATAATACTGATAAATGTAGAAGAAGCGGAAGAGGTGTGCCAGGATTGAGACGGGTGTCATTACATTGTCTCTGCCTACGATTATAGGACAATGGCGTGACGATATGTTTGACTCATCATTGTCCTGTAACATCCACTACTTTCCATCACGACGATGGTGGGAAGCCATGATGCTATTAACTACAGTGTCATCATAAGTAAACGCTGCTGATAATTGAGATTATGTTATGGCATTGTGATCAACGACTTAACGTAATATTGCAAGCACGGTGGGAAGCTTCAATCACAAAGAGTTTTTGTCCGACTTGGGTATTGAACTTACTACTTCCGGTATATACTATTTATCTTTTTACCGCCAGGCCTCGGAGATAGTCTCATTTTTACATTATGGATAGATAACATTTTGTTGTAGTAGAATTATCAATTAAATGATCATTAAGCCCAACTGGTATATACTTATATATAGGTATACTAATTTAGTATCTAACAGAAACATTCATTTTGAGCGTCAAGTACTTCTTTACTGTATTACTTTTGGAAGAGATTTCGTTAGAAATAAGTAGTTCCTTTGTACATTGCCTTTTGTTTGTATTTGTGTACATAAATAAATAAATAAAATAAATATACTTCATAATATTTTGTAAAATCTTAGTTTTAACCTCAATCGGTTAGTACTAACTCATTTTAGCTTATGAATGCAATTCAAATATTCCTTATGAGTTAAGATATTTAGATTAAACATTACTTACCTGAAAGATATTGCATCTTCAACTTCAGCTTGCATTATCCGTTTACGTCCACTGTTGAACGTGGGCCTCCTTATTTAGACCAATGCTATTCAAGTTCGTTGAAACATACTTCCGTAATCACCACGCTTAGCTAGGTGGGTTGGTGATCGCAATACGCTGATAGATACTGCTGTCTATTCATCAGCTGTATCTACCTTAGTCGCCTTTAACGGCACCTATGTGAAGAAATAAAAATAAAATGTTTTCAATGAAAGCACAGTATTGCCAATTTTCTTTCACCTCCTACCTACACCCGATAAATAATCTCAATTTGTCGATCTATATAAAAAAGGTGAGAAAATTTGCCCTATTGATCGCCACCGTCCTAATATGACAACAAAGGGACGCGTTTGTTACCCAATATTGCGCTAAAGGACCTTTGGAAGGGACCTATTGATCAAGTGTGCCGTTTTGACCGACCTTCCCCTGTAGATTCGGGAGATACAAGCCGCTCATTTGGCCAATTTGAAGCCTTTTTTATCCTCTATTTTATTAGATTTTGTAGGATAGTAGTGGTGTGTTATTGTGGTTTTTTTAGATATGTAATCACCCGCGTAGCTCCCGTTCTCAGAGATATTTATAGATAACGTATTATTCTAATAGAGAAAGAATTATCGAAATCCGTTCAGTAGTTATTGAGCTTATACAAAGTAACAAAGATATACAAAAATAGAAATCTCTTCTCCTTTTAATAGATATAGATAATATATTTAGGTACTTACATTCTTTGTGTTTTTGTCAACATGAAAGAATCTTTACTAATAATAAAGAGGAAAGATTTGATTATTTGTTGGCATTGATTAGGCTCCGTAACTACTGGAGCGATTTCAAACATTCTTTCAACATTAGAAAGTTACGTACGTTATTCAGGATTAATAAAGGGTATATTTAATTATGTATTGAAACATTTGACAGAAAACTGATTTGTATAAGATACAGCGACCGCCCTGAGCCGGATCCAAGTCCCACAGGGAGCGCCCTCTTGCGCAGGTTGCTTAGTTTGTAGTTTTTAAACCTTTTATTAAGGCTGGAGCTCTGCTCGCCTTTATGCCTGGTCAAGTAGCAAAATCCTCGGGGCTAAATAAAAAAGTCCGTCCGAAAAAAAAAGCGACGGACAGAAATCTTAATTTTAAAGTTAAAGATTTCTTTGATTTTAAGACACCGCCTTTGTACTTGTCACGATGAGTAGTGTTTACATGTAGCAGTATGCCTTGGTCACCAATCCCCATCACAAGCGTAGTGTATACAGACTAGTGATGAAAGTCAACCCTTACAGGCTTTTTAATTCATTTACCCATATATTAATGTTACACTACCATTGAATAAAATATTTTTAATTTATTTTATTTTACCCAAAATATGAAAACAGCTTGTTTTATATAATGAAGCATCCCTTGTTTGATTAATATGGTATTCAGGTTGAGTTTTATTTACATTTTCAACGAAAATACATGAAATGTTAATGAAAGTTTTTTTGCTGTATTGTATTTAAAATGAAAATGAATTCCTGAGTCATATAGCAAAAGCAGACGTCGCGCAATTTGGAGGGCAAGCAAAAGTTGGATCCAATAAATAAAAAATATGGATCCGAATTTCGTGCTTCACCATAGGTGGCCTAATAGGCCACCTATGGCCAATTCTGAGTCATTACTAAGAGGGGCCTCGAGACAGAATCCTGCTGACCATTAAGAAGAGTAGCAGTCTACCGCAGGCACAGCTAGCATTAATATAATTTTTATAATTATGCCAAATACAATTTGTCGCTCCCCAATTTTTGTCTGATGTTATTAAGCTAAACTTCCCCAAAATCCTATAATCACCAATTAAAACAATTAATTTAATGATCACTCAATTATATGGAGCAGCCTCTTTCTATTAGAATTGTAAATTGATCATATTTTTGTCGCGAACACGAAATAAGGCCGTCTACAAAGAACAGATTAAATTACCTCAATTTTTTTTAATACGATTTTATCATCATCATTTCAGCCGGAGGATGTCCACTGTTGGACATAGGCCTCAGCCATAGATTACCAGTTACTACGGTTAGAGGCGGCCTGCATCCAACGTGATCCCGTGGCCTTTACCAGGTCATCTGTCCATCTAGTTGGTAGACGTCTTACGCTACGCTTGCGATCCGCGTATCTCTCGAAGATCGGCAAGCGTAGCTCGAGAATTCTCCATTCGAGAACTTTTCAGAATTAAGATTTGGAAACAGCAAATAATTAATAATTACATTTTTTTATATTAATCATCAGCTCAGCTTGACAGGCGAATTTTTATACAAAATCCCGTTCCCGTGGAAACTCCCGTAGTCGCTTCTTACGACACCCAAAGTAAGTTATGAGGTGGTATATCCTAAGCCGGAGACCATACGGCCTCCATTAACTTTATCAATAATGATTTGAAAGAATGGTGAAGTTTTAAAGTGAATACAATAAGTACTAGTATTGTAATATCCTGCACTGGTGGCTCAGAGGTTCTGAGACCTGGTTCTGGGTTCGATTCCCACCCGAAAATAATATTTGTGTGAATCACGGATAGTTGATCTGAGTCTTGGTTTTATTGTTTGTTTTATTTTTTTATTGTTTTTTTTAAACTCTTGCACAAAGTTGTACAGTGGCGGATTTAATGCCAAAGGCATTTTCTAACTGTCAACCATTGGGTGATGCAGAGAAAAACATAGTAGGTGCACTTTCTGTGGAGAATATTAGTATGATATTCAATATTATTAAGTTATTTATTACTTAATAATATTCAATATTATTAAGTAATAAAATTTTATTATTATTGTAAAGTAAAAAAATCTTCTTTCAAAAAAACTACTGCACTAGATAAGTCATTTATCTAGTGCGGAAGTTTTTTTGAAAGAAAGAAAATTATTCGCTTTGAAAATCCACCCTTCCTTCAAATCACGTGAATGAAGGTCTCCTTCTCACATAAAAATAAAGTCTAGTTGTATATAGGCACAATATACCTTAACTGTCCCGTCTTGCGAAATTTACGAGCATCTTTATTACTATTTTTATATATTATAGTCGTTTGTCTGCAGTCAGCCTTATTCAATTTGTTGACTTAATGAAATTGCTTTCAAGACTGTTAAGGCGAGACATCAACAAGTAATGTACTTAAGACTTATTTCAAGTTTTCTAGATGATTTGGAAAGAACTCGGTTTTATTTGATGAATTAAGTAGATTCATCTTCATTTTGAAGGGAAATTCGTTTCAGTTTATTACTATGGTAGGAATGAGTTCTTTTCAGACATACGTATAGCTTTTTTAATATATTTTCTTAATACTTTACGGAAAAGATTCATCATCATCATCAGATCAGATTAATAAATTTCGACCACCTAATACCGAGTCCTGCCTCGAACCTACATCTTAGGTATCAAGTCCTGCCGGTGGTCGAAATTTATTAATTTCAATTTTGAAATACATATAGCTTCTTAAAATTGCGCCAGTGACAGAGACAACCTCCGTGGCGTAGCGGTATAAGTCGCGCTTTGATTATAGGAGGTCGTGGGTTCGATCCCCACACCGGACAAGAAATCTTTGTATAAATTCTAAGATTTCTTTCCGGGTATGGTTGGTTGAGGGACTACCCTCCGTGCCTCGGAAAGCACATTAAGCCGTTGGTCCCGATTGTTATAACATTATCTATAATAATCGTATATCAAGGAAGGGGCAGCAGCGTTTCCTTGTGTGGTACAACATAATTCTGCGGTCACCAATCCGTCTGCCAAGCGTGGTGACTATGGCAAATTACCCCCGGGAGGAGGCCCATGTTCAGCAGTGGACGTTATACGGGCTGATGATGATACGCTATATGAGACGAGGTGGTTCCCATGTTAACTTGAACTGTTCTACGCGAGTAAAACCGCGTGGGACGGCTAGTACCTTATATAAATTCAAATCCTTCGGTTGAAACAAGAATGTATCGTATCGTAAATGTCGGTTATTTCTCCTGTAAACTATCAACCAAGAAGTTAGTATGTAAATATGGACCGTGACATCAAAACTTTACAATTCTTATTTCTTTAAAGTTTACTAGCTTCCCGCAAGCGGTTACTCCCGCATAACCCTCGTTCCCGTGGGAACTTCATAATTTAATATTGCCTATGTCACTCGGTGTGAATGTAGCTATCAAATGGTGAATTTTTGAAATCGGTACAGTAATTTTTGAGTTTATTCATTACAAACATACACACACACACACAAAAATACAAATCTTTTCTCTTTATAATATTAGTATAGATTTATTTTTAGATTTTTAAATGAGATTATTATAAGGCGGCATAGTTATCTACATATTATCTTTGTTCATCACTCTCACATGCAATATAAAGCGGCCGTACAACAATACTTATAGACTTGTGATCTTGTGGTCGCCGGTTCGATCCCCACCCATTGCACTACTCGTAATACAAGCATTTTAGTCTAGCACGAGGAGTTATCAAGAATACTAGTAGACTGCAAAACTCTGCTACTCATCTTAAAAAATAAATATACATATTTAATTCCAGGTTTAAAACCTAGTGTTATGTCAGCTTTAGGATTTGATGGTATCTATTCAATATAAAATCGTAAAAAAATATCAAATTGCATTTATTTTAATATTTATAAATTTGTATTCTTTTACTTGACTCCACTCATGGTGATGAAGGTGCTTGACGGTTTCGTTAAATTATAGTTATTAACGAAACCGTCAATCACCACCATCTCGTGGTAGGGTAACCTATGACGTGACACCTAGTCAAGGATCCTGTACCATACCTGCACCTTCACCGTAACTGCTACTTTTTCAATATGTATTCCGACGTACAAACACCGACACAGACAAACGATCGAGTAGTAACAAGATTTATTAGAAATACTGTGAAGGATGTAAATAGAAAATGCTTGATAGCATTCGCGTTTCTTCGGATACTTAGGTTTTAGATGAATTGGTTTTTTAGGTATATTGGACCGATTTGAAAAATATCATTAGAATAAATTATGTTATAAGTAAAAACGAGGTAGATACGGCATCCGGGCTTGAAAAATGGTACCACAAAACTAAGTGAATTGGCTAACTTGAACGTATGTGTATCTCGTTGTTGTACAAGCTAATTTGCATGCTGTCCTTTATACTCTTTTTTTTTAAGAATAAATGCAGTGTTTTGCTGTCTACTAGTATTCTTGTTAACCCCTCGTGCTAAGCTAAAATGCTTGTGTTACGAGTTCACGTCGGTAGTGCGATGGGTGGGGATCGAACCGGTGACCACATGATCAAATGTCCGACGCATCTAACCATTGGGCTACGTCCGCTTCAAATTGATTTGATGCCTTCCATATATAATTAAATATATAATTCAATATATAATTACACGTTCAAACTTACTATTAAATGTCATAAATCATAGCACACATACATACATACACATATGAAGTAGTAAGCCAATAATAATTAATTAAATGATTTATGCGATAGTAAGGGCCTTTTGTTGGGCGTCCATAGTTTATAACAATTAGTCGATATGTTATTATGGTGGTACTGAATAGGTATGTCGCCGGCAATTATATGTATATACACACTAATCATCATCATCATCAGCCCGTATAACGTCCACTGCTGAACATGGGCCTCCTTCCGAGGGAGCGTATTGGCCATAATCACCACGCTTGGCAGGCGCATTGGTGACCGCAGTTTTATGTTGTTCCACACTAGGAAACTTTGCTGCCCGTTCTTTAATATACGATTATTAGGTACAGGTGATGGCCCGTTTTAAATCTCGGAGGACGTGGGTGCGATCCGCACGCCGGCAGGAAATCTTTGAAATTCTAACAATTCATTCCGGTTCTGGTTAGTTGAGGGACTACCCTCCGTGCCTCGGAAAGCCCCCCGATTGTTATAACATCATCTATATGTGATATTTATAAATTAAATGGCCTATGACATTCACAAACTACGTGGCTATCTATTTGTAAAATAATTTTCAAAATCGGTTCAGAAGTTCCAGAGATTACCCCCTACAACTTCACAAACTTTACCACTTTATAATATAATTATTATTGGTATAGATATATATCAAAAACACAAACCTTGAACACTTTAACTTCGAATGCGAATTTCTTGTTGGATAAAAATAAGTTTATCTGCAGTGCGATCTGAAACGCCTCTTAGTTAATGCTTAAACCCTGTTACCCTGTACCGATAAGTGATAAGATAGATACCAACTTAGCTGATAAGGTGTGCTGTACACAGCGACTTGAAAACGCCTCGTTTTTAAGGCAAGAGACAATCGCGTGGTTGCTTGGTTAGTTTTTTTGTTAGCTTGATGCTGCAATGTGTTTTAATATGGTGGGTATTCTTGTGTCAAATTTCTTCTAAATCTCTTTTGGTAAATTCATGTGATTCGATACCTAACGACTATAAATGATAAGGTGAGGTGTACCTACACAGCGATTTGAAAATGCCACGGTTTAAGCAAGAGAAAATAGACGTGATGGTTCGATAAGATTTTACACTAGATTGGTGGTATGTTTTAGATTGGTGTTTTGAGGCATATAATATATGTTAATTCGGGTATTATTCTATAGTTCTGTCAAATTTCATCTAATAATCACTTTTCGTAAATCCTTGTTACTTTGTACCGATAAGTGATAACCGATAATATAGATTAGCTGATAAGCTATGGTGTACACAGAGACTTAAAAACGCCACGATTTTGAAGGCAAGGGTTATGTCAAATTTAATTATTAATGCTACTGTATTTTTTTAAATTCTTATTTTCGCATAAAGACTTCTCTTCCACCACTAGGCTAGTCGTCGTGTATAAATCTCAGTGTGCGTTGCACTCAAAACTCTCGGCGATTTCAATTTATTGTTAAGATATCTCAAAGAATAAGCTTTAATAATGTTATCTTTGAGATCAAACGTAACAAGAAACGAGAACTAATGGAGTTTCTTTCATACAAACAAAATGTAAATTAAAATTATTTAAGATAGAATTTTATATAAAAAAAACTCCGTAGCCAAGTGGTTATAGCTGCTGTATATATGTAGGTATCTTCACAGTATGGGTTACGGGTTTGGTTGCTGTGCCAGAAAAAATCATGTAGGGATGTATGTTTCACGAGGACACCGGGATAGCTTCTATGCCTTTATCAAGCACAAGTCCGGTCTGGTATGGAGTATTGCTGCCATGTTTGGGATGGTTCAGCCAAGTACTAGCTGGCTGCCTCAGATTCGATCGAACGCAGAGCCTTCAGACTCATCGGTAAGCAGTACCTTGCAGAGGCTAAGATCCAAAGCCTCGATAATGTTTTTTACTCTTTCACGCAAAAACTACTAAATGGATTTGGATAAAAGTTTGCATGCGAATAGTTTATAACCTAGATTAACAGTGGAGTAACGCGGGTAAATCCGCGGGGCGCAGCTATTCTTATATACTGTCTAGTTCTTTAGTGGATTCATAATGGCAACACGAATTGACGTTACAAGCAATGCCTGTGGTGTTCATCATCAACCCGTATAACGTCCACTGCCGAACATAAACCTCCTCCCGAGGGAGGGTTTTTGCAATAGCTTGGCAGGCAGATTGGTGACCACAGTGTTATGTTGTAATACACAGGGGAAACGCTGCTGCCCGTAGGGTCGGGACCAACGGCTTAACGTGCTTTCCGAGGCACGGAGGGTAGGCCCTCAACCAACCAGACCCGGAAAGAAAGCTTAGAATTTACATAAAGATTTCCTGTCCGGCGTGGGGATCGAACCCACGACTTCCGAGACTTAAAGCGAGCCAAGTACCGCTACGCTACGGAGGTTGCCTGTGGTGTTACCAGCGTTTAAATACCAGTATGTTCCTGTCGGTCTTAGCGTAATGTATCCTTAGCCCAATGGCTAGGGCGTCGAACTTGTGGTCGTCGGTTCGATGCCCACCCATTGCACTACCGACGTGAACTCACTCGTAACACAAGTATTTTAGCTTAGCACGAGAGGTCAACAAGAATAACTAGTAGTGTGCTTTATTAGTAAACTTTTTTTTTATGTGTTGATAGATGAACAGTGGTATCATCATCATCAGCCTATTGCAGTCCACTGCTGAACATAGGCCTTCCCCAGAGCTATTGGGCTATGGTCGCTTATTATTTGTCATTATTATCGTTTCTTAATTGTATCCATGTGTTCTATATGTTCTAGAACGATTAATCTAAAGACTTCACGCGAAGTAATTTATTTTAATTAATCGTCTATAACAATAATTGGCTGACAGTACATTTGTTTCATGCAAATCAGTTCAACTTATTAGCATAGGATGTGGGTGTGTGAGTTATCGATAAAATGATGTCGATATTTTTAATTCTACATTATTTTTTACTACATACTATAATGCTGATTAACTCTGTCTGTCAAATCAATATTCAATTGGCATAGCTGTTACCATAACTTCCATGTCAAATCAAAATTCCCATATCAAAAGTTCCATGGCCGGATATTCCCAAACAAACAATTAGGACATTATTTATTGGTATGGATTTCTTTGTAAGTAATTTTTTTTAATATGGCATTCAATTAAGTTGGGTAAAAAAATCACGACAAGTGGGGGTAGTTGCCGAAACCTGCGCTGTTCGAAGACGCCACGACTGGTGTAACCCACGTCGAAACGTCGGATTATTAAAAAGGTAATGATTTGCCTTAAAATCGTACCGCGATTGAGACCCGCGCATCCTTTTAATTATGTGTACAAATCTCGAAAGTTTAAAAACATTTATGTTGGGAAAATTGTAAAATAACAACTGGATATAACTTTTAATAAAAAAAAATTACATCAAATTTTTCGTAAAATCTAATTTGATTTCATAATTTTGAGTAATTTAATTTAAGTTTCTTTTACGAAAACTGTTAATATTTAAATAAAAATTGTTCATTATTTTTGGCCATCTTTGAAGCTAAAATTTAATGAGTTTAAAGTGTAATTAAGCGTTATTGTTAACTTAATTAATTAATCAAAATTAAGCGTATTAAAAATTTAGTTATCACGCAACGCTTATAATTCTATCAAAGCTACAAATTTAAAATATCACGTGTAATTTTTAAATTTGTTTATTGTTTATTTTTTCAGCTATTTTAAATGTTGTTGTTTTTTTTATTGAATATGTTATTCATCGTCTGCCCAAAGAGGAGGGCTTTTGCCATAGTCATCACCACGCTTGGCAGACGGAGCGGTGACCGCACATATATGTCATACTAGTTTACCTCCCTTTCCCGCAAGAACTTCATTAATAAATATAGCTTTAAGTTACTCCTGGAATTCGTAGTTTTCTAGTGAAAGAATTTTTGAAAATCGGTCCACTCGTTCCGGAGCCTATTCAATGCTAACAAAAAAATCAAATATTTCCCCTTATAATATTACTAGCTTCCCGTTCGCAGTTTCACCCTTGTATTAATATAGCCTATAGCATTCCTCGATAAATGGACTATCTAAAACTGAAAGAATTTTTCAAATCGGTCCAGTACTTACTTCCTGAGGCACTATGCCTTCAAGCAAACAAATAAACTCTTCAGCTTTATTAGATGTAGACTTCTACTCCAATTTTGGTTTCGCCGGCAATATTGTCTACTAGCTGCGCCCCGCGGTTTTACCCACGTTACCCACGCTCCAGTGGGTCGGAGCGTGATGTTTTGTAGGCTATATGTTAATCCAGCGTATAACCTATCCCGATGCAATATTTCAGCCAATTCCGTTCAGTAGTTTTGGCGTGAAAGAGTAACAAACATCCATCCATCCATCCATACTTACAAACTTTCTCGTTTATAATATTAGTAGGATAAAGATATCAAACCAAACATTTCTTAACTAATTAACACAGTATAATTCGTAAGATGATAATTTTGCATTAATATTACATAATCATGTCAATATATCCAGCTACTTAAAGAAGGATCTCTGTTATTAAAATGAACGAGAACTTCCAGAAAATTCCTTAGTCTCTCACTTTGTGAAATGTCAAATTAACAGCGAACCTTGAAAGCGTATTATTTATCATAATTTTGAGTAACTAGCAAGGGCAGGTACTGTAGGATTATCCGTCCATTTTGTTAATTTGGAAAACAAAAGTACGTACCAGTGGCGTAGCGACAATGTCCGGGCCAGGGGTAATTCCATTGAAGTGGAGCGAGCGGAAAGTATTTTATGTACACTTATATGATTAAGCTGAAGAGTTAGTTTGTTGGATTGAATGCGATAATGTTGGGAATAAAAAAATTGAGATCCACCCTAAACCGACGACGTGCTTGTAAGAAGAATGTTATGAGAGAAAATGAAGCGAAAGATGTGTGTAAGGATCGTAGCAAGTGGAGGTCCATTGTCTCTACCTACCCCGCTGGGAAACAGGCGTGAGCTAATGTATGTATGTAAACTTCGCGCGGGGAGCTATGTAGTTATAGACATAATTTTGTAAATAATTTTCTATGAAAATGATTAATAATAATAATCAGTGGTAGGTGATAGACCCAGATTGAAAAACAAGTAATTTAATTAAAGTCTTATGTTTTGTTAACTATTCTTATTATTTGACTTAGTTTCCCGTACCAAGTCAAATAATTTACAAACACATACATTCATAAAATAAAATGTATGTGTTTGTAATACAATTTTAAAGTTCACTATTTTTCCTGTTTTCGTCATGTTGTCTGCTGTTTTATTCATGTCCTGTTGCCCCGTTTTGCCCATTCTGCCCATCTTGCTACCTTATTGTTACGCCGCTGTTACGCCAAAAAGGTCGAAAAACAAAATTATCTATTCACTTTCCTGTCTAAATGGATCAAAAGCTCGTCGCGAAAACAAAACATTTCGGACCTTTTCTACTACATTTTTAATTCTACTTTTGAATATGCGACTAATTATTATTTATTTAAATACTGGGTGTTTTATAAAAGTGTAGTCATATTTGCCTTGAAGTTTCCGGCTTAAAATATACCAACCCATATGTTCTTATGGGTGTCGTAGAAAGCGACTAAGGGGCATACATCTGATGGATGTACAGCAGCATCTATCAACACAAAAATACTCCCATCCTACTGTGATTACTAATGCGCCTGCCAAGCGTAGTGATTGTGGCAATATCCTTAAACATCCCTGGCTTCCAAAGTTCTGTTATGCCCCCTCGCTCGCCCTCCTGACCCTTAGTTTGCAAAGACCTTCCGATGCCCTCAGTAGACCCGAAGTCCGAGAGGCGAACTGTAAAGTAGAGCGACAGTTGCACAAAACTCCCGTTAAAAACCAAAAGCCATAATCCCCCAATCTCGTCGTCAGTGGCCGCCTTGAGCCAAGGTCCGAGTCCCACAGGGGATGCCCTATTGCCCAGGTTGCTTAGTTTGTAGTTCTTAAACCATTTATTTAGGCTGGTGAAGTAGCAAAATAGTTGGAGCTAACTACATATCCGTCCGAAAAAAAAGTTTTGTTAAAGAGGAGACCTATGTTCAGCTATGCATCTGGACGTGCTGATAAAGTTAAAAAGATTATCTACCCATAAATATGACTACACTTTTTTGATTCACAATGTAAGCTAAGGTTTCCACTTTTTGTCATTTACTCAAATTTGAATGTCAAATTCTCGTATAATTTAAAAACTGCTTCAAAACTTTGCATATTTTTGTATGCGTGATGTATCCCTGGAAATGAATTTTGATTTTTTTTTAGGTCACGCACAACACAACCGCTGGTCTTAATTGAATGAAAAGCGTTGGATTCTTCTTTTTGCATAATATATATTTTTTAATGTTGTGTTGCAAAAATACCTAACGGTATTGGGTGTTATTTACTACGATTATGTTAATGAGTTTGGTAACATTTGGTTTAATATGAATATGAATGATAGGTCAATTTAATACATATATACAATTTTGCCACTATTATGACTAACTAGCTTTCCGCACGCAGTTTCACCCCCGTAACTCCCGTTCCCGTAGGAACTTCATAATTAAATATACCCTATCATCATCAACAGCCCGTTTACGTCCACTGCTGAACATGGGCCTCCTCTTAACAGACCTTGGCAAGCCAGGTCCGTTGAGGGATATTGCCATAATCACCACGCTTGGCAGACGGATTGGTGATCGCAGTAAGATGTTACCTTGGGCTAATAGACGCTGTTGCCCATCCATCAGCCATATGTCCCTTCGTCGCCTTTTACGACACCCATGGGAAGACACGGGGTGGTCTATTCTAATCCGGAAACCACATACCACATACCCTTCCTCAAAAAAAAGGATATCTAGAACTGAAATAATTTTTCAAATCAGACCTGTACTTCCTGAGATAAGCGTGTTCAAGCAACGGACATACGAACAAACTCTTCAATTTTATATATTAGCATAGATATGTTCCGTTCCTGTGTGGTAGACAAACATTTTTTCAAACGGATGAAACCGTAGGTTTATATATAGTTAACATTTTTATATATATAAAAGATAAGCTTTCCCAATCTTTTTATATCTTTTACTTGAGTTTAATAGCTTATCGATGAAATTTATATCTTTACATCCAACTCTATAAATATCAGTATTGAAACATCATCTCGTATTTCATTGCCTTTTTTAACTTTTTATTACAAAATTATTAAGATTTACAAAATGGTTTTCCCATTTGTGACAGTTTAAGCGATTCATCTTATTGGTATATTTTAACGACTTTCGATTATTATGCGATTAAGTTTCGTATAATAATTTGGCAGGTAATTTTATTACTTAAAAAGTTTATATTACATGCTTTTTTTATTTATTACATACTAGCTATGCGTTGCAAGTATTAATCGGGTTATGATGCTGCCCAGTTTTTGAAGAAAAGTTTTTTTTTTTAGTTTTACTAGCAGTTTTTTGCAGTCTACTAGTATTCTTGTTAATCCCTCGTGTTAAGCTAGCTAGGTTCGTGCTTGTGTTACGAGTGGGATCACGTCGGTAGTGCCATGAGTGGGGATCGAACCGGCGACCACAAGATCACCAGTCCGACGCCCTAGCCATTGTGCTACGGCCGCTTGATGCCGGATTGATGGTTTCTCATTGATTAAGGTTTGAGGGTTTCCCTGTGAGGGGTAACCACTAAGAAATCCTACTTGGTATGTCAGAGAGATTACCAAATAATGTTGGACACGTATTTTTTTCTTTCCGTAAATAAAAAAAAATACGAGATAAATCGCGTTGAAGTTTCATGTGACACCACTTTTAGGTACAATTTAACCTAGGAGCTTTGCCGTGTGGTTTCCGGCGTAGAATAGACCACCCCATGTCCTCCCATGGGTGTCGTAAAAGGCGACTAAGGGACATAATTATGGCTGATGGATGGGCAGCAGCATCTATTATCCAAGATATCTATTACATCTTACTGCGATCACCAATCCGTCTGCCAAGCGTGGTGATTATGGCAATATCCCTCAACGATCCTGGCTTGCCAAGGTCTGTTAAGAGGCCCTTGTTCAACAGTGGACGTAAACGGGCTGTTGATGATGATGATGATGATTCTATCGTATCGTATCGTAGCTTCGTATCTATTTTTTATTATGTACTTATAATATTTTTTGGTATACCAACTAACGGACCAAATATATTTTTTTAGCCTTCATTCCTCATAGGGAAACGCTAAAACCTTAATAGATGAGTAACCATTCATCAATTCCTACAAGAACTTAGCAGCATCATAACCCGACGGAGTTCGGAGCGTGATTTTTTGTAGCCTATATGTTAATCCAGCGCACCTATAACCTATTCCGGTACAAAATTTCAGCCAATTCCGTTCTGTAGTTTTGGCGTGAAAGAGTAACAAACATCCATCCATCCATACTTACAATTATTATTATTAGTAGGATATGCATTTATAATATCGGTTGGGTTTGGAAAGTACCGATGTGTCAATGTCCATAAGTGATGGCAATAGACATTAATATCTATTGTCTTCTAATGTCAAGTCTCAATTCCATGAATTGAAGTGACATAAAAATAAAGTATTTCACCAGAAATTCAAGCAAGCTTTAAAATATACTCAAATAATCACTTAGGTATTTTGATGTGATCATTAATAATGTCATAATGTATGGATAAGGTAAAGTATATGCCATACCTTTAACAGGAGATACTGGCATGCTATGATTATGTTACGAGTAGTAGCTTCCGCGTCTGGTTTCCCTCGTTCCCGTGGGAACTTCATAATTAAATATAGCCTCAAGCCTGCCTCGAAAAATGGGCTATTTAACACTGAAATAAATTTACAAATCAGACCAGTAGTTCCTGAGATCAGCGCGTAACTAACAAACAAACTCTTCAACTTTATAGATATCTTCGGGGATAAAATATAATGACCACCAAAAATATATACTTGACACCAGAAAAATAAAGTCTAAAATTATAATAGTACTAGCTATTTTAGTCACGACTGCACTTCAAATTGTATTCGAACACCAAATGTAGTTAATGATCACCAAATCTTAGCGAGCAAATTATTGCGCTATTTCTACCTTAATAAAATCAATGAAAAATGACAATCGGTTAGGTTAGGTTAGAGCTGCGGCCATACAACGCACGAGCCGAGCGAGCGAAGCGAGCGGTGCCGCGGCAGCGGCCGGCGAGTGCCAGAACCGAATAGTAAATTAGTAAAACATTTAGGTACTTTTGGTGATCATTTACTACTTTTGGGTTAACAATGATTTATTTGGAGTCATTTTGCTTAAATACGATAGCGAAATGTTAAAACTTTGGTTACAATTTTACATTAAAATGCGGGTTTAATTTTGGTGATCATTTTTACTATATCTGATGGTAAGTTAAACATAAGCCATATATTAGAAGATACATTACAAGATTTACAGATTACCGAGGAATCAATATCAGTATTAATATCAAACATTGTTGTTTATTAGAACTTTAAGAACCATTCGGTATTTCACTGTCTAATAGGGCCCTCACCTCACGCAATTCTTATGTATTTTATTTTAATTTTATATTCCGTACAAAAAAAAAGTGAAATAAAATTTATTATTTCATCACTAGTGACACTATACTACCGTTTAACTACTGTTGAACGGATGGCATATATTTTGTTAGCACCCTATATAAATAATAATAGGTCTGTACTGTTGTTTCATCCTACGCAATAGAAAGTTATAAAGCATATGCTAAAGAGGGCGCGACGATGAATTAACTATGAGATGAGATAAGACAATACATGCTTATATTCAATATAGTAAATAACCTCCGTGGCTTAGCGGTACAAGTCTCGCAGGTCATGGGTTCGATCCCCACGACGGACAAGACAAAACACTTTGTGTAACCGGTGACTTAGTGGTTACGGCAGTTGCTTCTGAGACTTGGCGTTATGGGTTCGATTCCCAGCAGGGACAATTATTTGATTGGACCACAAATAGTTGTTGTGAGTCTGGGTGTACTTAGTCTTTAAGTCCGTGAATTGAATGTTTTTGAAGTCCCCCGCGTCATAGAGATTAATTTCCCTAAAGGGGAAGAAGTCTGTAAAAAAAAGGCTTCTTTCTGGGTCTGGTCGGTCAGGGACCCTTCGTACCTCGGATAGCACGTTAATCTTGGTCCCGATTGTTATAACATAATCTATAACACGCGTATACCAGGGAACGGGCTGGAGCGTGTCCCTGTGTATTACAATATAATGCGATCACCTACCCGCTTGCGGAGCGTAGTGACTATAGCAAATACCTTCCCTCGGGAGGAGGACTATGTTCAGCAGTGGACGTAATACGGGCTAATGATAATCTATATATCTATACTAATTTTATAAAGGGGAAAGATTTGCATTTTTATATTTTTGTGTGTGTGTATGTTTGTAATGAATAAACTCAAAAACTACTGCGCCGATTTCAAAAATTCTCTTACCATTGGAAAGCTACATTCACCCTGAGTGACATAAGATATATTTTATTATGAAGTTCCCACGGGAACTTAAGTTACGCGGGTGAAACCGCGCGCGGGAAGCTAGTAATAATATAAAGAGGTAAAGTTTGGAAGCTGGTGCCGATGTTTGGGGTAATCTCTGGATTTACTGAACCGATTTTGAAAATTCTTTTACCGATAGAAAGCTACGTCATTTGTGAGTGTCATCACTACATACAAAGTATAAAACAAAGTCGCTTTCTCTGTCCCTATAATCCTTTATCCCTATGTCCCTATGTATGCTTAAATCTTTAAAACTACGCAACGGATTTTGATAGTTTTTTTTAATAGATAGAGAGATTCAAGAGGAAGATTTATATGTATAATACATCAGCATTGCACCCGTGCGGAGCCGGGGCGGGTCGCTAGTATACTATATTTTAAAGTTTCCACGGGAACGGGATTTACGCGGGTGAAACCGCGCGGAACAGCTAGTGATGAATAAAGGTTGGTAGGTATACTATTTAGTAATAACATCAATATTCAATGAAACCTGATAAATGAATATAACCTCGCAACTAAAAGGGCTCTTAAATAAATCACTCAATATGAATATGATACTCTAACCATGTTAAAATAACGTTTAATATCAATTAACGATCGTACTAAATGAAACTAACCCAATTATTCATCATAGAAACATGGCATTTGAAATGAACAATTGTGTCGAACACATACACACAAATTGTGTCAAGACACATAACGTCGGTGATACTGTATGAGAGCGTAAGTTCTTTTTTTTTGTACGGATGTATGTAGATTTCCCCTAGGCTTTTGCTACTTCACCGGGCATAAAGGCGAGCGTCCCCTGTGGGACTAGGACCTCGGCTCAGGGCAGTCTACTATCTTACTCTGCTAGAAATCTTTAAAAAACGAAACTACGTTATGCTGGAGAGTTGACCAAAAAGGTCTTACAAATAAAAAAGTGATTGAGCAATTTTGATTATGAAACCAGGCAATTGACAATATTTTAATTATATTTTCTTAAATGTGAATTAAGTTACAAGAAGCCATGTGCAAGTCGGGCTAGCGTACCAAGGGTTCCGTACCATTATCTATACAACTTTATAAAAGTGATTTTACTAAATATTCCTATAAGCAGCTATTTGTTGCTCTAATATCGAAAAAAAAACATTGTATGGAAGCCCACTGAGATGTTCATTATATTTTGTTTTTAAATAAATAATTAAAGAATATAATAATATTTTGTATTATAGCGGCCACAGAAATACATCATGTGTAAACATTTTAATTATCTACCTATCATGGTTTATGAGACAAGGCCTGGTAACATACAGATAGACAGCGGAGTCAAGTAATAGGGTCCCATCATGGTTCATGAGCCAGCCTTTTTTTTTTGTTATCCCTGCAGCGTATTCGCGCGCTGGCGGCGGGATATGTGGGACTCGCTCTCTCCATAGCGTGATATGCTAAACTTATACCACGAGGAGGGGACCCTACACCACTAAAACCCCCCGGACACTCCTTCGATCCGCCGTTTGCGGGGGCCGGGCACGCATAAGCGATCGGACTCATGAGCCAGTCTGGTAACAAACGGACGGAGATAGTAGTCTAAGTAATAGGGTCCCGTTTTTACCCATTATGTACGGAACCCTAAAACCGAATGTCATAAGAAGCGGCAACACTAGTTAAGTGACATCCATTATTATCAATAGCTCGGCTGACGAACTCGAACTTGCGTACAAGTTGTCAATTCCAGCCAATCACGGCGACTGTTCCGTTATGGGATAGTTTGTGGTACTCAACATTTGACTCTCAAATTTTTCGCATAAAAAAATATTAATAGTTTTAGACTTAGAAATGCATGAGTCTTATGTATACTAATATTTATAAAGAGGAAAGATTTGTATTTTTGTGTGTGTGTATGTTTGTAATGAATACTCTCAAAAACTAATGTGCCTATTTCAAAAATTCTTTCATCATTGGAAAGCTACATTCACCCTGAGTGACACAGGCTATATCTAATTATAAAGTTTCTACTGAAACGGGAGTTACGCGGGTGAAACCGCGCGCGGGAAGCTAGTATAACTATTAAATATCATAAGTTATACATCCAACTTTTGGAACTTTAAACTAGCTTCCCGCGCGTGTGTATGTTCACCGGAGATAGTGTAGCTTCCCAACAGTGTAATAATTTTTCAAATCGGTCAAGTAGTTTCGGAGCCTATTCAATACAAACAAACAAACAAAAAACAATCAAATCTTTATTATATTAGTGTAGAATATTTTACTAAGTATTATTGTGCTTGGAAGGGGATTGTGAAACTTTGACAACCACTGAACTCATCCAATTGTCACAACGCACAATCTATTGACAATTGTCACTTTGCGTTCGTCTTTTTTTAAGATGACGTGTTTTGAACTGACAGCATAAATATTTCGACACTTCCTTTTCTATCGAGAACATTTTACTTTCCTCAGAAGAAAGCTTTTCTAGAGAATAAATGAAAAATTGTTAAATATAATACGTAACGAAAATACATAAAATAGAAATTTAGCATCGTTTTGATTTTGCTAAATTAGTTCTACTACTTAACTTTTGGAACTTTATGAATAACTAGCTTCCCGCGTGCGATTTCACCCGTTCCCGTGATAACTTCATAATTAAATAATTATATTATAGCCAATTTCACTCAGGGTGAATTTAGCTCTCCAATGGTGAAAGAATTTTTGAAATCGGCACAGTTGTTTTCGAGTTTATTCGTTACAAACATACAAAAATACAAATCTTTCCTCTTTATAATATAAGTATAGATTAGCTACTTTTAGTTGTATATATGTATTTTGTTCATTGATATCTCTGTTTAACGTTATATAAAAATAAAACAGTTTTTTGTTGTATTATAATATTATCATTAAAACTGCTGAACCTATTTTAAAAGTTATTTCACTACTGAAATGTTACGTAAGCATTCTAGAAGTTACACAAACGAAAGAGTATTTTATTATGACATTCCGGAGACTAAGCGGGCGAAACCACGACAAAGCGAGTAAGTTAGTACCTACAGATCTACCAAGTATGTTAATAGCTCAAACTTTAATCCACCAAAATAAACCCAAGAAGTTAAACCAAAAACTTGCACAACGCCAGCACTCTTAACCCTTCATCACTTAACCCTAAAACACAAAACTTAAGAATCACTTAAAACCGTAACTAGAACTTTGAGCTTTCATTTCAAAGTGTCAACATCCAGGAAAGGGCGTTTTAAGTGCTTAGTTATTAACTTAAACTGAGTAAGTAGTTACAAGTTATAACTTAACACTAAGTTCAATGTAACTAAATTGTAACTTGGCTAAGTTTTGTTATCGGGGGATGTCAGAAGTGATTATGCTTTAGTTAGTGTCCGTTATCTAAGTGAAGAAGGAAGTCGTGAGTTACAGAGGATTTTTGCTAGTTTTAAATAGTTTCCGAGTTGGTGGAGTGAGGAAATATATGCATTGCCTATTACAGTCGACAACCTCCGTAGCGTAGCGGTATTTGGCTCGCTTTAAATATCGGGTCGTGAGTTCGATTCCCCACTGGACATCTTTGCGTAAATACTAAGATTTATTTCCGGGTCTGGTTAGTTGAGGGACTACCCTCCGTGCCTCGGAAAGCACGTTAAGCCGTTGGTCCCTATTGTTATAACATCATCTGTAATAATCGTATATCATGGAACGGGCGTCAGCGGTTCCTTGTGTGGTAAAACATAATACTGCGGTCGCCAAGGCGCCTGCCAGGCGTGGTGACTATGGCAAATATCCTCCTCCGGGAGGAGGCCCATGTTCAGCAGTGGATTTTTGACGGGCTGATGATGATGATGATAACAGTCGATAGAGCTATGTATTAATTACATTAGGGAAGAAATGTGTGTAGTTTTTATTATGTCACAGACATTTCTTGACAAACGTCATCTGTTCACATTATATTTGTGTAGTGTTAAAGGAATTGCATATACTTTGTATGCACCTTATATAATTTAACTAGGTTACCGCGCGCGGTTTCACTCGCCTAACGCCTGATCCAGTAAGAACTTTATCAATATACATATACAGTATAGAATTCATTGTTTTTTTATACTATAGTATTCTTCGACAATTGGACTATCTAGCACTGAAATCTTCGAATCGGACCAGTAACCTTGCCCTCCTGATCCTTAGTTTGCAAAAAACCTTCCGATGCCCTCGTAGACCCGAAGTACGAGAGGCCCGCGAACTGTTAATTAGAGCGACAGCACAGAACTCCCCTATTAAAAAAACCTAAAGCCATAATCCCTCAATCTCTCCGTCAGCGACCGCCCTGAGCCGAGGTCCAAGTCCGACAGGTGACGCCCTCTTGCGCAGGTTGCTTAGTTTATAGTTTTAAAACCGCGAGCAAAGCTCCAGCCTAGATAAATATCTTGGCTGGAGCTCTGCTCGCCTTTATGCCCGGTGAAGTAGCCAAAGCCTAGGGGCTAACTATAACGATATATGTCCGAAAACAGATCAGTAGTGTGTTTTAAAGAAACAATTTTTTTTTTAATGAAATGGTTACTAGCAATGTTTTGCAGTCTACTAGTATTCTTGTTAACCCCTTGTTCTAAGCTAAAATGCTTGTGTTACGAGTGGGTTTGCGTCGGTAGTGCTACGGGTGGAGATCGAACCGGCGACCTCAAGATCACAAATCCGACGCCCTAGCCATTGTTCTATATCAGTATAGATTGTTTTTAACATCAGAATGACTTTTTCATAAATAATCATTATTCTGTTTCCAATTAATGTCGCCATTCATTCGACATACAATGAAATTAAAACCTTAACTGTTGTGTTTCATACAATTTTGTGTATTGTGGAACGTTATATTAATTTTACTTGTTATTGCTTGCGGTTTTGAGGTAAAATTGTGGTGATATAGTATAATAAGTAACATTATATGGTACTAGCTTCCAGTGCGCGGTTTCACTCGCGTAACTCCCGTTCCCGTGGGAACTTCATAATTAAATATAGCCTCTGTCACTCAGGGTGAATGTAGCTTGTCGGGGGGCCAGATTGCTTATGCGTACCCGGCCCCCACCAACGGCGGATCGAAGGAGTGTCCAGGTGGTTTTAGTGGTGTAGGGTTCTCTCCTCGTGGTATGAGTTTGGCATACCACGCTATGGAGAGGGCGAGTCCCACATATCCCGCCGCCAGCGTGCGAATACGCTGCAGCGGCGGTGAGAATGCGTAAAAGCATTTCACCCCGGACAAAAAAAAAATAAGAGTAAATGTAGCTTTCCAATGGTGAAAGAAATTTTTGAAATCGGCACATTAGTTTTTGAATTTATTCATTACAATCATACATACAAAAATACATTTTTTTTTCCATTCCGGGCTTCCTCTTTCTTATTTATAATATTAGTATACTATAGACTAGCTTCGACTCGACTAATTTCGCTTAGTTACAAAAAAAAAACTCGGTGTAGATTTCCTTGTGTTAACTCAAAAGTAAATAACATGAGAGACACAGTTAATCTTGTCACTCAAACCGTTACTTAAGGGTTAAATCCGGAAACATCTTAAACAACCTTTATAGGATTAGAAGTAATCTTCGAATGTAACCGTCCTGCCAATAAGAGACAAATAGGATTGTTTTACCCGACTACAAGGCAGCCACTGCTGATGAACATGGGCCTCGTCCCGAAGGAGTTTTGCCATAGTCACCACGCTTAGCAGGCGAATTGGTGACCGTAGTATTATGTTGTAATACACAGGGAAACGCTGCTGCCCGTTCTCTGGTATACGATTGTTATAGATTATGTTATGCCAATCGGGACAAACTGCTTATATGATTTTCAAATCGGTCAAGTACCTTGTTACGGAGCCTATTCAATGCAAACAAACAAACAATCAAATCTTTCCTTTTTATAATATTAGTATACATTAAGTAGTTAGGTACACTTGTGCTTGTCAGAATCACAATGTAATAAAATAAAATAAAAACTGTAAATAACAGATAATTAAACAATGAAATATCAAGGTACGCATTACACAGTAGTAGGCAACAGCAAATCTAACAAATTTACAGCCTACATAGTCCATCCGTCCTGTGGCTGCCCTGCCCGGCTAGCACAGGCAGCGCGACACGAGTCTACTCTACGGAGGCCGACCAATCACATGCTGTGCACGCAGTTTCACCCTCGTTACTCTTGTTACCGTAGGAACTTCATAATGAAATATAGCCTATAGCCTTCCTCAATAAGTAGGCTATGTAACACTGAAAGAATTTTTCAAATCGGACCAGTAGCTCCTGAGATAAATGCGTACAAAAAAACAAACTCTTCAGCTTTATATATTAGTATAGATTATAATCTCGTTAAAAAAAAATATATATAAAATATCAAGCGTAAATGAAGCGAAAGATGTGTGTAGGGATCGTAGCAAGTGGAGGTCCATTGTCTCTGCCTACCCCGCTGGGAAACAGGTGTGAGCTTATGTATGTATAAAATATCAACCAAATTCTCTAAACATTCTATTTTCAAAGAAAATAAGTTAAAGCCCTTTCACACTGCCGCTATCAGTAACATGGCACAGTTTGCACAATATTAAGGCACATCCACATTAGTATTTAGATAACAAACGTTTGTATTATAACACATTTCCGCCTGAACACCCGTAAAAAGGAACGTTACTGTACATTCGCGTACAAATTGTTTGAGATTGTAAGGAATTTTAGAAGATTTTTCATGTATTGTCATGTTTCTAAATTGTAATCTTAAAGAAGTCATTTTAGATTTAGATATGAGCTTTGAGCTTCAGCTTACTTAGCAACAGGCTTTTAACTATACCTAAGATAATTTCCTAGAGCAGTTTTCCGATGCCCTCGTAGACCCGAGAGGCCCGCGAACTGTAAAGTAGAGCAACAGTTCAGCACAAAACTCCCCTAAAGAAACTAAAAGCCATAATCCCTCAATTTCCCCGTCAGCGACCGCCCTGAGCCGAGGTCCAAGTCCCAAAGGGGACACCCTCTTGCGCAGGTTGCTTAGTTTGTAGTGTTTAAACCATTTATCTAGGCTGGAGCTCTGCTCGCCTTTATGCCCGGTGAAGTAGCAAAAGCCTCGGGGCTTACTACAAATGTCCGTGCGAAAAAAAAAGTAGAGCAGTTTAAAAAATTTAAAATGATTATAGAACTTAGAAGGTACCTATCGATGGACGTGAATTTGTGTCTATGCAACTGGAGGACCGCGTATGTTTTGATCTATCATTTTTAATATTCGTCTAAGATTCTATTAATTTTAAAGATTATATAGGTATATTTGCTCATTGTATTTCGATATACTGATAAATGCGGTGGAACGACTTTTGTTTTTATTATATTTAAATAGTGTAGCCGAAATGTAATAAAGAGTTTAAAAAGTTCCGTATAATAAAATAAACTTTCTAAAGCTTAACCATTTTTGGCGTAGACTGTAGAAGATTTAAAAGTTAAATTAGCCTAATTTATTTTATGAAGCAAAATGGAGTAAGCCTGGGCCTGACTGTGATTAAAACTCAAGTCTAACTGAGTGAGATTTTTCTTAGCCAGATTTTAGCCAAAAAATTAAAAAATAATATACTTATGTGTATACAAATGTTATTAAAGTTAGTTAATATTTAAAACTCTTTTGTACACGTTATGGAGAAAATTGAATTCACAATAATTTCCCAATATATCTTACTAATATTATAAACGCGAAATTTTGTAAGTATGGATGGATGGATGTTTGTTATTCTTTAATGCAAGACTGCTGAACGGAATTGGCTGAAGTTTTGCACCGGGATAGGTTATACGCTGGATTAACATATAATCTACAGAACATCACTTTATTATGTTAAAGTCAGGGGAAAACGGTTTTCCTAATAGGTCATCATCATCATCATCATTAGCCCGTAGAACGTTCACCGCTGAACAAGGACTATGGCAAAAACCCTCCCTCGGGAGGAGGGGTTTTAGCCATAGTTACCACGCTTGGCAGACGGGTTGGTGACCGCAGTTATATGTTACAATATTGAAATGGTTAGGAACCACTGAGATAACTAGACAATTTACTTACTAGATTACGTACTTTCGCTTTAATATACAGGTTTATTTGTAAAACACTTAAGAGGCCATTATACTCATCATTATGAACAACTTTTACAATCGGAGCAAACCTAAAATCACGAAAAAGAAATCATCTGTTCACTGCATTTTGGCGAGTTCTACGAACATAAATGTAGGGAACAGCTGTTTTTTTTTTCGCGATTTTATATTTTGTCCCGTAGTCAAAATTGTTTATAATTATGAGTACAATGACTCTTATGAGGTTGTTGCTGTGTTACAAATAACCCTGTATACCAGAAAGACAAAAAAGACTATTCTTCGTAACTAGTCTATAACTTAATTAACCCGTTATCGCGGGGTACTGTAGACCCCGGCAGGGTTAAATACCGGTTGGTCGAAACAACCGGACAATTTAACAATGTCGGAGACAGTAGCGGGTTTTTAGTAAAAAGTGGAAGTTTTAATTCTTGATAATATTGTGTTTTAGTGGAAATTCTGAGATAGTAGAACATATATCATGGAAGTTATTTAATTATGAAATAAAGTAGGTATAGTAGCGTAGCGGTAATTGGCTCGCTTTAAATCTCGGAGGTTGTGGGTGCGAACCCCACGCTTGACAGGAAATCTTTGTACTAGTATTCTTGTTAACCCCTCGTGCTAAGCTAAAATGCTTGTGTTACGAGTGGGTTCACGTCGGTAGTGCAATGGGTTGGGTTCGAACCTGCGACCTCAAGATCACAAGTCCGACGCCCTAGCCATTGGGATACGGCCGCTTTTAAAAACTACAAAAATGGCATGTCTGGAACTAATTATTATTGTTTTATATTAGTTTAAGTTTTAAAAACCAATGCCATCTTGTTAAATAGTTGAGGAGCTATTAAACACATGAAGAGGACAATTTCATAAAATATCATCATTTTGGTGTATTGGGTATAAAAAAGGGTAGGGGTAGGGGTAGGGTAGGGGTAGAGTAGGGGTAAGGTAGAGGTAGGGTAGGGGTTGGATAGAGGTAGGGTAGGGGTAGGACATCGCGTTAACGAAGTCTCGCTGGGCCAGCTAAAGTTTTAGTTAAGACAGGACAACGTCTGTCGGGTCAGCTAGTATATTATAAAAGGCATACATAGATATAATAAATAAATGCTTAGCTAATAGAACTTCAACTTTTGTCTATTCAAAAAATAGTGTTTATCCTATGAATATTTCGCTATTTAGCCCCATTCAATATCATTCATAATTATAGAAGTATTTTAGAAATTATTACTATGTAGTTCGATTTTTTAATTAACTTTTTTTAAGTTACTAGCAGACTTCTTGTTGCACACTACTAGCATTGTTGTTAACCCCTCGTGCTACGGTAAAATGCATGAGTTACGAGTGGATTCACGTTTGTAGTGCTATGGGTGGGGATCGAACCGGCGACCACATCGCAAGTCCGACGCCCTAGCAATTGGGCTACGGCCACTAAGTTAATGTAAGTTATCATTCCGTATCCACATCTCTCGGCCTTATCTGAAAAACCTCATAAAAGTTTATGTTTTAATGTCATAAAAAATCTTCCATGTAAATTCTTATTTTTGCTAATGCCGTTTCGTGGTATAATGTTGCCATACTGCTAATGGAAAAATCTGTTTAATTTTTGTAATGTCTTTTACTATAATAGGAGTAAACACGTATTGGTTTTATGGTCTTATTTTCATACTAAAAAGGAATTTAAATTTGTTAAAAAAAAGGCAAGACAACCCGTAGGTAATGTTGTCGTAATAAAACAATTGACATCATCATCAGCCCGTATAAAGTCCACTGCTGAACATGGGCCTCCCGAGGGAGGGATTTTGCCATAGTCACCACGCTTGGCAGGTGGATTGGTGACCGCAGTATTATGTTGTAATACACAGGGGAAACGCTGCTGCCCGTTCCCTGGTTCGTTTGTTATAGATGATGTTATAACAATCGGGACCAACAGCTTAACGTGCTTTCTGAGGCACGGAGGGTAGTCCCTCAACCATCCAGATCCGGAAAGAAATCTTAGAATTTACACAAAGATTTCTTGTCCGGTGTGTGGATTGAACCCACGACCTCCGAGATCTAAAGCGAGCCAAAACAATTGATAATTGTAATGCAACAGTCAAGCAGTATCGTTTATTGAATGATGATTCTACAGTGGTCACCAATCTGCCGGCATACCGCGTGGTGACCATGGTAAAAACTTAATGCCAAGGAGTGGAAACTTACTAATAAGATATTTGATCGCAAATGGAGAATTTGCAATAAATTATATTTCCAGCAGGTTTTAGATATTCATAAACCTGAGATGAGTGCGGTAATAAGCGGTAATAAGCAAGGCACTTACTTTCTTAGAAGTAAAATCGAGTTAATCTGGTTATGATAAAAAGGGCTTTAGGTTATATTTTATTATGAAGTTCCTACCATAACGCGAGTTACGCGGTTGAAACCGCGAGTGGGAAGTCTTTACTAATATTATAAAGAGAAAAGATTTGATTGTTTGTTTGTATTGAATAGGCTCCGAAACTACTGGACCGATTTGAAAAAATCTTTCACCGTTGGAAAGTTACACTATCCCCGGATGACATAGGCTATATTTAATAATGAAGTTTCCACGGGAACGGGAGTTACGCGGGTGAAACCGCGCGCGGGAAACTAGTAATATTATACGTACAAAAGCTTAATACAAGAAATATTAAAGCAGTACTAACTTCCTATTATATAATGTTGCGACGAATTTTAATGGTATAAAAGGATTTTCCTCATCTTCCTTTTATACGTTTAAGTGATCCAAACCGGGATATCGTCAACCTTTTTTAAAAAGCCGTTCTACCCGGATAAAAGACTAATCAGTTCCTTACCCACTTCGGTTCCGGATCTGGGATATGGAGCTGCTAGATGAGACATTCAATTACGGATTTCGGATTTTTAGAGAATCGAGTTGACTCGCTTAGCTCTTATCGTTAGAACGTCTTGAGAGTGCGTAGCTCAGCAGGGCTCACTGCTCCTAGTCCTCGAAGAGGGTGTATGAGGGGTACGATCTTTATTGACTTAGCACTCTTTTAATGAAATTTTAATGAAAGAAGGCACACTTTATAATAGTATATTATTGAACACACAAATACACAACGGACACTTTTTATTATAAATAAAATTACATTACTGATTTCCCAAATTATTATATATTAACAATGTTTTTGTATCTATTGATACAAAAACATTGTTAGTAGTTCCTTTTTTATGATAAAAGATACGTTTAAAGATATGACTTTGCGACATTCAGTAAGTAATAAAATTGTGATGAATGTTAAAAAACCTAACTAACATACGAATATAACATAGTAAATTAACATACGAATCTAAGTTTTATTAGACTCTTTAAGTTCTTCAAAGTCTTTACTTATAGAAAGCAAATATTTGCCTTGTAATTTGTAGTAGATAATCACGTATTATTAGTATTAAAGGTGTGCTAAGTATAAATCTGTATTTAGCAAAAAAGTTACACCTAACTTAATCAATTCACGTATCATCGTTGATTAATTAGTTTTAGTTTCAATAAGCTGTTTTAAGTTGCATTTAGCTGTACTAATATATAAAGCTGAAGAGTTTACTTGTTTGAAAAATTCTTTAAGTTTTGAATAGGCTATTTGTCGAGGATTATGAAGTTCCTGTGGGAACTTGTGTTACGCGGGATAAGCCGCGCGCCGGAACCTAGTGCATTATAAAATACATAGTAATAGGTTTGTCGTAATGTTAGAATACGACTAAGCCTTATTTTCAGAATTCACGTATTTCACAATTTTTCTTCTCATACTCGAAGTTGGTTAGAAGAAAATTCATTAATGAATTAAGCTCGCCTTTGTGCTATTGTATGTCTGCATAATGTATGTATCTTTTTGTGTTTCTATGTGTGCAATAAAGAATAACTAAATATTGATCGAAATGAATATTTTTTTATTGCTTTTTCGGTTGTCGGTTCTAGTAACGTTATATCTTTGTATATCCCGTATTAGCAGCGAACATAAAATCTGCAAAAACTTGGACAAATAAATCACGACGCTGATGACGGGAAGAAACGTTACATTAATATTGTTTGTTCTTGCTGCTTTTGTAAAAATGCATCGCAATCAATTGTGGATTATTTACTACTAGTATTTGCCCGACTTCTTCTGCATAGATTTTATTCAATTATAATGTACCTTGGTACTCATTTATTCAGTTATTTTTTTTATTAAAAATACTTGTTCAACTTTGGTATGAGGTTTGATTATATATGTGATTTTTGAGCATTGATCTAATACTAGAAATCTAATAATATTCTTATGATTCAAATTACATTACACCATCGAACCAATATGAGTAGAAGTTCCATTTTATAACAAAAACACAATTTAAATACATGTTGTCCGGCCGTGTGTCTGTTTGTTGCGGCTAATCTCAGTAAAGACCAATTTTGACAGGATTTTCAATGGTAGCAATGAATGTATGATATAATATTGGCTAATTTTTATTTTGTCTATTTTTTTGTTTGTTTTTGTATTCTGCCTTATATATCTTCAAAACGATAGTACCGGGACTTCAGCTATAAGGAGGAGCTAATTAATAGATAAGAGACTTCTATTATCTTTTTATCTGCCTATTTTTTTACTACTTTAGGTTTAAAGCGGCCGTAGTCTGCGTCGGTCTTGCCATCATGTGGTCGCCTGTTCGATACCCACCCATTGCTTAACCGACGTGAACCCACTCGTAACACAAGCAGTTTAGCTTAGCACGAGGGATTAACAAGAATACTAGTTATAGACTGCAATAACTCTGCTAGAAAAACAAAACTAGTTAAGCAATAAAACAAAATTAACTAATAAGTTGATTATATAAACATTCGTGCAGTGCCTCACCCATTTTCGTGATTTTCCCAAGTGTAATTATAATGTGAGGTTTTGTGATGTGATAGTGATCGTGACTTGGTTTCACTTGACCTCTTTAGGTTAGTAAATCGTTGTTTAATATGGTGAGATTGTGTAGCTCATGTGATCATATGTGATGGTATGGCAGCATGCTATCTCCGAAACGGCTTGGGTTTGGGAAATGAGAAAGAAATTTACTTAGTTGAAAATCTGACTGATGTTTTCATAGATAATGCTTCTAAGAAACAACCTTGTATTTCTTTATTATCACTGTTTATTACAAAATATAATGTATCATACTGGATAATGGATATTCTTAGTATTTTCATCAATGATATAAGGATTAATTAAGATAGATTTAGTGTATGATTAAATAAAAAAGTGCAAGTATTTAGTATAGGTATAGGACAAATCTAAATTTTAATAATTTATAAGTATACAAGGGGGAAAAAAATCGTTAAATTAAATGTATTAATATTATTTCACCGAAATCTCTTCACCATATTATACTAAATTAGTACTATATCTTTCTTTATTCATATTTCATTCACCCGTAAAATAGTCGTAATATCAACTTAATAAAATATGTTACTGAAAATATATTATAGTACCACACATATATCCTCCAACATCAGAAAATGCTAACACATTCATGATAAGATTTTCTATCTATTTCGCGTTAAAATATTTCACCTCATTTCCTTAATAAGGTTAAGGAGATTTAAAGTAAATTCTTGCCTTTTTAAATAACTTAGATACATGCGGTACAATAGCCTTAAACTTTGAGAAGCCATTTTATTCTTATTTAAGCATAGACTACTTATTATGTAGACACCGCAGTTAATTAGTCACTTTCAAAAGATAGGTTGTTGGATCTGCCCTGGCATTCAATAAACCTTTATTTACCTTTGAAAACCACTTGGGAGACGATTTATGTTTAATTTATACTGCATTTGATCGTAAAAATAGATTTTTAGCTTGCCTTATTTAACACAACATACATAAAAAAACAATACGTTTATTGGAAAGAGACGGAGTGCTACAGTAGTTGGTGTTACAAAAAAAAAACACAACAATCTTTGCTCGCAAACAATTGTATTTTGTCAGAATACGTAGATCATATTAAATTGTATCCTTTAATGATTTGTTTTCGCGATAACGTAGGCTTACAGTTATCGCTAAAACAAAGGTCTTTCCCGAATTCTAGACGATCTCCGTACCAAATTTCCTCAATTAAAAAAGGGCAGCGGTTTAAGCGTGCGGCTGTGACAAACAGACAGACTTATTATTTTTTATATTTTTTTGGAATGACATAATATAGGTAGGCTACGAGGCTTTAGCTACTTCACCGGGCATAAAGAGACAGACTTATATTTGTCCTAAAATATTAGTAGAGATTTGGTTTTCCAAATAATAATCGTAAAAAACAAATATACTGCTATATTTTTCTTATTTTTGTATTACAATGTAACAAGTTAGTAGTCTATGCTCAGCTAAAAAGTTTTTTCGCCTGCAACGTAAACAATATCTACATATTTATGTTCAAGTAGACAGAATAAGTAATACAAACTCCGAAGTTTGGAGTTCGATCCATTGGGAACTGAACAATTCAAGAGTTTGTTGCAAAAACTGATGAGAAAAAATCCGTGTAACAATGGCGTTGGACTGGATGAGTAACTTTCTTCTTTCTAGGCGGCCACAGTTTTTAGTAGGACACTGTAAATACGTATATAAACTGAGCAATTTCAATATATTTTACTACTGCTTCTCATTCATAGCCATTTTGACCACAAAATGTAAAATATATATTTGGGATTTCTGTAATACATTACAATATAAAATAAACTCGTTTACACATAATTACTCGTTTGATACTATTAGATACAGTAAGCATTAGTTAACCCTCAAACGGCGTGTTAATTTGTTCAGGTGGTATAAAAACTGTTTTGTGTTGCTCCCGGGTGGAGGGTTAACTGCCCGGTGAATTTAGGTTAGTGGTGCTGTAAGCGCAAAATGTCATTAATCTTGTCACAATGTGTTATATTGGTTTGTAAAATAAAATATTGTAAACTTTTTTACAATAAACCCACTGGTTTGTAACGCAATTGATGTAACAATATGAATCGAACTGTGTATCGAACATTCATTTCTGCGATTAAATATTTTGGATTTAAAAACAGCATATTTTAGTTTGATATTTATACCATTATTTTAATAAACGTTATATATAAAAATATATTATTTTAGAACTACTACAATATCCTAACAAATTCTTTTTATTCACGACTAAATATTTTTAATGTATTTGTTATTAGTTATTGCTTAACTTTAGCGTCAATAGATAGCGCTTGTTCGGAAATGGTAATCACAAGAGTTTGCCTCTCAGACTTCTTATGGTCTTATGCTTTTATTATAATAGATACAGAGCTATACAATGATGTTATATTTTATTAAACTCTTATCATACAATAATTCGACTATCAGTTCTGACGTATATTTAAATGCTTGTCATCAATACATGCAACATCCGTTGTTAAATAACGGCTATTGCTGAGCTGAGCTATTGCCATAGACACCATGCTTGGCAGGCGCGATCGTGGCGACATTTTTAAGTAGGTACTGCATATATACATATGTAAACGTTGCTGACCGTTACCCGGTGATCGATTGTCATAGATGGTGTTATGAAAATTGAGACCAACGGCATAACGTGCTGCCTGAGGCACGTAGGGCAGCACTCAACTAGCAAGACCCGGAAAGAACACAACTATTTTTTGTACGGAGCGGGAATAGAACTCTCAACCTTCGAGATTTACACTCCACGGAGACTGTTAAACGACTTAAAATTAGTTTTATTTTCGTAAATAATTGGTTAGGCATACGTTTTCACGTAATTAACTCAATTATAATTAAACTAGTACAAATCAATCGGTTTGATAAACCGCTAGATAAGTATATTTAATAACCGCTAATTATGTGTAATTTGTGTAATTTAATTATAAAATTGTTACTGTTTTAGTTCCAAATAATTTATTCGGTGTTAACAAGTCAATTGAATAGATTAAACAACAGTCAATTGATTAATTTAACTTTATTGCAAACCACAATGCTGTTTGTTAATTCGATTTTTGCAGATTAAACAAGATTAGCCCAATTGCTTCTGCAGAGAAAACTATAAAAAATACCTTATATATTCTGCAAGATAAGCCTAATTGCTCCGCCAGAGAAAACTATAAAAACAAAATGATTAAAACACTTTTTCTCATATGTTATTACCATTTAATATTACATGCTTTATTTTATCCTACCAATAATATTATAAACGCGAAAGTTTGTATGGATGTATTTTTATTACTCTTTCACGCAATACGGCACGGATTTGGCTGAAAGTTTGCACGCGGATAATTTATAAGCTAGATGTACATATAGCCTGCAAAAAAATCATGCTCCGACCCACTGGAGCACAGTGTTTAATTGTATGATATTAATAATATCACTTGTCTGTTATGTCTTGGTTTATTATTTTATTTTTGTTTTATATCGGAAAATTTCTCGCCAGAAACAAAGTACCTCATATTGCTTAAGTAATTTGTGGTGGTGGGGGCCTAATGTCCTAAGATATAGACCTCGGCTTAGTTTAGGCATCAGTTTCCGACATTTTTTGTAACTAAATTTATGTTGTAAATTGCTGTATAATATAATTAGTGGAAGAGAATTATTTTTTTATTATTTAGAGACGCAGGTAAAACTGCAAGGCGCAGCTATAGTACATCATACATAATAATATTATATTTCGTATTTTCTAGAAGCAACGAATAAAAGTGTCTCATTGTACCCTCAACCCAATTCCCAAAACGATCTTCAGCCAAGATTGAGGTCTGCAATTCTATTGGTGATCACTAACCCTAAATTACGGTGCAGAATCCATTATCTTGTTCCGTTTGTGCGTTACCGATTGATATTGGTGGGTTAGGGTCATTTTGTACCCGAACATGGCTAATAAAATATGTAGGTATATGCTAACTAGTTGGCGCATTCCTTGGCAAATGTAGGTTATTCAGTTATGTTGATGTGTTTGCTTTGGGGGAATTGTGAACGTGAGCTGTTAAGGGTTGTGTGTGAAAGAGGCGGATTTATTATTAACTAGCTGCGCCCCGCGGTTTTACCCGTGTCACTCTGCCCCAGTGGGTCGGAGCGTGATATTTTGTAGTCTTTATGTTAATCCAGCTTATAAACTATCCGCGTGCAAACTGTCAGCCAAATCCATTAAGTAGTTTTTGCGTGAAAGAGTAACGAACATACATATTATTATATCCACACTTACAAACTTTGGCATTTATAATATTAGTAGGATTAGTAGGACTAGCGACCCGCCCCTGCTTCGCACGGGTGCAATACTGACGTATTATACATCGCCATCACTACATAGTATAAACCAAAGTCACTTTCTCTGTCCCTATATCCCTATGTCCCTATGTATGCTTAAATCTTTAAAACTACGCGACGGATTTTGATGCGGTTTTTTTAATAGATAGAGGGCTTCAAGAGGCAGGTTTAACTGTATAATACATCAGCATTGTACCGGTGCGGAGACGGGGCGGGTCGCTAGTATTATTATAAACTTTCCTCTTGCATCACTCTGTCTATTAAAAATCTAAGCATACATAGGAACAGACAGACAGCGGGAAGCGACTTTGTGTTATACAATAGTACTTTGACCAGTCAAATCTAAATGATATGGATTATTGCCGTGAAGTCACCGGCTTAGATTAGACCACCCCATATCTTCTCATGGGTGTCGTAAGGGCTGAGGGACATACAGCATGGGCAGCAGCATCTATCAGCTCAAGGATACTCACCATATTACATTAGGCATGTGGATTAAAAAAATCTATTTAGTCCGTCAGTTAGATTACCAAAAAATATTGAACACGTATTTTTTTTTCGTTCCTCAAATAAAAAATGACGAAGTTACAGCGCGTTGAAATTTTGTGTGCCGTCACTATAAGGTACAATTTTACCTAATAGTGACGTCACAAGCCCCCCTCTACTAACTTTATAGTTTGTTTTTGCTCTGTATCTTTGTACATTTTTATTGATTCGATAAATTAAAAAATACGTGTCCAATATTTTTTAGTATTCTAATTCTAACTGGCGGACTAAATAGATTTTTTTAGTTCTCATGCCCATTGTTATGATTATGGCAATATCCACGCGAGCTGAAACACAGTTACAAGTTTTGTGGTCAGCATAAAATATTCTGTTATCTAATGTTTTCTTTTTTCTATTTCAGGTATGTATCTGCTTATATATGGAATTTTATGAAATTGGTAAAGTATATCCTCTACCAAAGTGGTTCTCCGAAGACTCAAAAAGGGTCAACGTTGGCGTGAAAATAGGGGGGTTCACAAGATGTAAGTATATATTTATAATCTATCATCATCTCATCTTCAGCCCGTTTAACGTCCACTGCTGAACATGGACCTCCTCGCGAGGGCGGTCATTTGCCTAAGTCACCACGCTTGACAGGCGGATTGGTGACCGCAGTATTATGTTATACCACACAAGGAAACGCTGCTGCCCGTTCCTTGATATACGATTATTAAAGATGATGTTATAACAATCGGGACCAACGGCTTATGTACACAAAGATTATTTGTCCGGCGTGGGGATCGAACCCACGACCTCCGAGATTTAAAGCGAGCCAAATACCGCTACACTACGGAGGTTGTTGTGATATAATCTATGCTAATATATAGCTGAAGAGTTTGTTCGTTTGTTTGAAAACGCTAATCTCGGGAACTCAAGCTGTTATACCTTTCTCTAATGAGAATTCGTCATTATGACTTAGAGTTCGAAATTTGAATTTACAGCAACTCAAACTAAACACCCTCATCAACTGTTCACTTGACAACTGACAGGTGTATAACCTGTCTTGTTTCTAGATGATTCCTTGGTCGAGCTGTCAAATTCACATTCCGATAAATACCTATTTTGTATAGAATATTAATATCTATTTATAGCAGTTATTCGTATCATCATCATCGTCATCAGCCCGTACAACGTCCACTGCTAATAGGCCTCCTCCCGAGGGAGGGTTTTGCCATAGTCACCACGCTTGGCATGCGGATTGGTGACCGCAGTTTTATTTTGTAATACACAGGGAAACGCTGCTGCCCGTTCCCTGGTATACACTTGTTATAAAAATCGGAACCAACGGCTTAACGTGCTTTCCGAGGCACGGAGGGTAGTCCTTCTACCAACCAGACCCGGAAAGAAATCTTATAATTTACACAAAGATTTCCTGTCCGGCGTGGGGATCGAACCCTCCGAAATTTTAAAGCGAGCCAAATACCGCTACGCTACGGAGGATGCGAGGAGTTATTCGTATATAAATCGGTTATTACAAATTATGGACTGAAATGTTTGATCTTGCTTACTTAACTGTGTCTATTTTTTAGATCATCTATATTTATATATTACCTGCGCCCCGCGGTTTTACCCGCGTAACTCTGCTCCAGTAGATCTTAATAATCTTTATAATATTAGTAGGATATAAAGCTGACAAGTTCGTTTGCTTGAACGCGATTATCTCAGAATCTACTGGTCCGATTCGGAAAAGTCTTTCAGTGTTATATAGCTCATTAATCGAGAAAGGCTATAGGCTATATTTGATACTGAGGTTTTTATGGGAACGGGAGTTATGTGGATAAAACCGCGCAGTGAAAGCTAGTGGAACATAAATAGATTATAAGTGGGAGTTGGTCAATATATACTGGCTGAACCACCATCAGATGTAGCTCAAATGTTTCTTACTATACTATAACAATCTATATTTATATAAAAATCAATCCCTATTTCCCTTGGTCACAGCATCACGGGTGAACGTTCGGGCCGATTTCACTCATTCTTTTTTTTAATTTAGAAAATTCAAGCATATTTAACCACAATATAATCTTAGCGCTTTTGACAATAGAAACTTTTTAATGTAATCATATGGCGTTTGACATAACATTGACGGACGCGTGCTGCTCTTAGTGCACATCACAGTTAGTTCAGAGATCACCTAATATTAAAAGTTCAATTTAATATACAGTTTTAGGTAAGACAGGAGACCGTCTGTCGGGTCAGCTAGTTATTAATATTTTTTGTGTTAGTTATTGTTTGCAAAATTGTATTAAATTTAACTTTAAGATATCATGTAAATTTAAAATCAACTGATGTTGGTGCAAAAAATGAAACCATTCGCCTTAAATTGTATCGCAATCGGTCCATGTCTTTTATGGGTACAAATCCTATCTTCCTTATGTTGTAAGAATGTATTTACTTCTACAAAGCGAATGTCCAAAGAAGCATGGCGTAAACAAAACCCATCAAAGCCTTTCAAATCGGACAACTTGGAGTCCTTACGCACGAATTGTCGACCCTTGAGTAGTGTTGTGCGCTGTCCCGGAATTTGGGAATATTTGGGTTCGGAGTCTTAAGGACCCGAACACTATCTTTCGAGGGTTGGGTTCTTGGGTCTAAGACATTTAATGAGGTTGAAAACATGAATGTGAGATTCTGGGGAACTTCAGGTGAATGTATGAATTGGTGGATTGCATGAGATTGTTGGGGATTATCAGATGATAAATTCAATAAATATTGCGACAATTATTATTAATATGTGTATTTCAAGCAGCTAATATTCACAGAGTTTTTGTAGATAATGTAGACGAAAAATTATTTATTTATTTAAACTTTATGCTACAGGTATGTACATAAGGCGGACTTAATGCCAAGAAGCATTATGTCTCAGTCAACCTTTGGGTTAAGATGAAAAGTTAAGCGGTGCAAACAAAGACCAAGATAGAGAGAGACAGACCTCAGAGAGAGATAGGAACAATTTAAATATTAATACCTACATCAACATATAATATACTAACATACTTAAATACATACATACATATATATGTATAATACAATACTAAATAAGAGATCTATTTGACGAATTTTATTCTTATAATGTTCGAAGATAGTGTTCACGGACTTTACGTTTAAAAACAACTGACTACTACTAACAACTGACGATCGTATTTCCCGCCGAAACCGGCAAAGAGAGATATAAAAACTATAGACATGCCGATGGCGCGGTGACAATCTGTTCAAGTAGGTTCTATATGATTGCATGATTTAAACAAGATTGTTTACTTGTATAATTGGATAACCTAATCTAAGTTGTAAATAGCATTTCATTTATTTATAATCTTCATATTGTTTGTAGACATTTGTTTTAGCTACTTCATCTGGAGTAAAGGCGAGGTGTCCAACCTTATTAAATGGTTTATATAATGTAATAATAATACCTAATAATGAGTGGGAATTGAACTCAGGACACTAGGTGTCAGAAGCAACTACGGTAAACATTGAGCCACCAATACAATCTGCTTATTAAATTAGCATTTGGGTCTATATTGTCATTATTTTTTGTGTCCATGAAATGTTCATTTATGTTAATCCTGCGCTATTCAAAGCAAAGTAAGGAATATGTATGGATGGCTAATATATTAGGAATATATAAATAATATAAACGCTACGCTATTACGCTTACGCTATTTTTTACTTAAGAGGTTTACTGCATATTACCTTCGATTAATATATGATGTAAATAATGCTATTGGTTTATAATAATAGATTTAATCGTTTGTAAATGTTATATAAAGCATTTTTTAGGTAAACTTAAGGACCTAAAAAATAGTTTCCTTACAAAATCACGGAAACTTGTTTTTTAATTCACCACCCTAACAAAAATCCTATACATCTTGAAAACTACGTAAAGTATTGTGCAAAATTGCACTCCCTCTTTCAATGACCTGATATTCGCATCACTACGGGTCCTGAAGTGCTCTTAGGCCGTCTAAGGGTTAGGGCCGCAGGAGGGACGTATTGTCAAATGAAACATGTAGCTGTTCAAGAGGAAATGAGGAGTTTGAGGGTATTGGGAAAATATGGTGCAAGATGTAAGGGTTATTATTTTTGTCTTGAAGCCAGAAAGTATAAGACTAGTAGTAATAGATTAGTAGAAGTATAAGACGTAGTAGTATTCACTAGTAGTAAGTATGAGGCTATCATCATCAGCCCGTATAACGTCCACTGCTGAAAATGGGCCTCCTCATTAAAAATATTGGCAAGCCTTGCCATAATCACCACGCTTGGCAGATGGATTGTTGACCGCAGTAAAAACTACCGTACTGCACTACACAAGTAAATGAGAAAACTGCTTGGGAGTCAGTTGCTCTAAAACAACACTGCTTAATTTATAATTGTGTCAAAACCATTCATTAAAAAAAAAGAATTTATCTGCGTTTCTTGTCAGTTGTTCTCAGAGTTGTGTTTCTCTAAAAAAGTAGAGCGACAGTTGCAGTAGAGCGACTTATTAAAATCTTGACATGTAGGTATGTACTACAAATACATGCAATGATTCAAGTGATATTATTTCATTCCATTCCTTGCGATTAACAAGTAATTGAAAAAATCATTCAATCATCAATATTTGTCAATTACAATCACAAAATTGAACTAAAACTTGTTCCATTACAGTTGAAAATAAGACAAAGGCATACACCTATTGTTGTAATGGACACGTAAGTAGACAATCATACTCCTATCTGATAGACATGCACTCAAAATATCTATTAGCACTTCATAAATCAACGCCCCCCCTAACGATCGTTAGTGACAAACCGAACTATTGAATTAATCAGAGAATAGGGTTGTCACTTGTCACAAGATGTAATTCGATAACCACTGACAATTATTGACAAGATCAGGATGATAATACAACTTTAATGCTGTAAAAATATCCTCCGTAGCGTAGCGGTATTTGGCTCGCTTTAAATCTCGGAGGTCGTGGGTTCGATCCCCACGCCGAACAGGAAACCTTTGTGTAAATTCTACGATTTCTTTCCGGGTCTGGTTAGTTGAAGGACTACCCTCCGTGCCTCGGAAAGCACGTTAAGCCGTTGGTCCCGATTTTTATAACATCATCTATAATAATCGTAAATCAAGGAACGAGCAGCAGCGTTTCCTTGTGTAGTACAAAATAATTCTGCGGCCACCAACCCGCCTGCCAAGCGTGGTGACTATGGCAAAAAGAAATACCCTCCTTCGGGAGGAGGCCCATGTTCAGCAGAAGACGTTATACGGGCTGATGATGACGAATTATAATCTAAAGAAATAGGGATAACAACAAAATAAAACTATATGGTAGTGGGTTGGAGCGTGATATTTTGTTGCCTATATGTTATTCCACTGTATAACCTATCCCGGTGCAAAATTTGAGCCAATTCCGTTCACTACTTTTGGCAAGAAAGAGTAACAAACATCCATCCATCAATTCATCCATACTTACAAACTTTCGCGTTTATAATATTAGTAGGATAATGACTGGAGCATTTGGAGCCAATTCATTTTCAATTTTGTTTTACTTTATTCAGTATTTTTTCCTGTCACCCGTTTTACGAATGGAAATATTAACCCACCATTGAGGAAATAGCAAAAAGCGTCAAATTTAAAACATTTTGGACGTTTATTTGAAGACTCGGTCATTTCCGGTACATTTTAATGACATCGCCATTGGATAAGATATCAAATATCAACGGTCGTTTCGTTCTTTATTAAAATTCCGTCTCATTGATGCTTTTTGTAGATTTATTTCTTGAGCTCAGAAGCTTATGCTTCATGCTTCATGTTGGATGTGCCATAATGGTACTAAAGTGGCACTTACGATCGAATGCTTTTAAGGTCTAGATTTGTTTCGGTTAAAACTTGGGTAGTTAATTGATATTAGCCTTAACATATCTATACTGGTGAATAAACATATTCAAATAATACAGTTACAGTAAGAAAATAATTTTGGAGATAAGATAAACTCCTTTAAAGCGACAATGACGTATGTGCAAAAAATTCAAAAACTGGCCTTTTAATGGAAAACGATGGCCTTTCTTTAAATTTTCGCACTTACTTCACTGTCGTTTTAAAGGTCCGATATATCAATTTTCCTATTATTTGAATAAAAATGGATGAATATTGTGTGAGAATAGTGGATGAAAAAAAACTAATTCGGTTTTACCATCCAAAAATACATATGATTTAGATAAATTGGCTTAAAAAGATTTTACAACCTTATTTTGTTAGTCTGTGTTATTTACAACGTCTAAATAATCCCGGTGTTTTTGGGACAACCCTAATCTGATAGATCCTCAAAGCAAGAATTCACACTTGACCAATAAAATAAGCACGCGATACAATCATTAATCCAATGTACACACCATAGATTAGATCTAAAACATAGATAAAGCTTCTAAGAATATATTTATTATTTTCTAGAAGCCTTTATTAGAACTACTTGGAAGTCATTTCCTTATATAAGGTGATTCGAAAATATATGACTTACGTTTAACACTAGACACGTGACCCTAACGTGAAGTGTAGGTTTAAAGTAATTTCTGTAAAATATAAATGTTATCTTTCCGAAGTGAAATTATATAACGGCGCCCCGCAGTTTTAACCGCGGTACTCTCCTCCGGTGGGATGAAGCGTGATTTTTTTAGACCTATGTGTTAATCCAGCTTTTAAGCTATACCGGTGCAAATTTTCATCCAAATCCGTTCCGTAGTTTTTGCGTGAATGAGTAACAAACATCCAGCAAACTTTTAGTCAAAAACCGTTTAGTAGTTTTTATATGAAATAGGAACAAACATCCATCCACAAATACTCACAAACCTCCTCTTTCATTCATTGTGATTCATTGAGAGGTGCGGCCAGCACAGTTTGTATTGGAGAACGTATTTTCTCCAATAGAAACATTTATATTTCTATTATTGTATTTTTTTATTATTTCATAATTATAATGGGATTGCATATGTTTTGTAAGCGTCTTATATATTTATAGAAGGAAGAAATCTTGATAATGTGCTAAATTAAATACCAATATAATATTTTATTAAACTCGGTGCTAAATATGTAAAATTATTGTTAATTTATACCGATGTAACGTTAGAACGTGGTGATTATTAGTTTGTGATATACATAAATATATATTTTTATGGCATTATTGTTTTTAATCGATTACATGTAAAGATATACCTCACCCACGTGATTGGGTTCGATTCTCGAATATAAAATATTTTTATTGATTCTGGATAATATTTTCAACTATTTATTTACAATATAATGTTTAATTTATTAAGTTAAGTTGGCTTTTGGTATTGAAAAGTTTTTTTGAAACGGTTTATGTACTTATATTGTAAGTTCTTTTCATTTTAAATTTGTATATTATCATCATCTTATATTACGTAACTAAATTGATAAAATATATTATCTATCTATTTCTTCTGTAGCGTCTAACAGTATCTGACAACCTCCGTGGCTCGCTTTTAATCTTGGAGGTCGGGGGTTCGATTCTCACGCCGGACACGAAATCTTTGTGTAAATTCTAAGATTTCTTTCCGGGTCTGGTTGGTTGAGGGACTACCCTCCGTGCCTCGGAAAGCACGTTAAGCCGTTGGTCCCGATTATTATAACATAATCTATAATAATCGTATATCAAGGAACGAGCAGCAGAATTACCTTGAGCGGTACAACATAATACCACCAACCCGCCTGCCAAGCGTGGTGACTATGGCGAAACCCGCCCTCGGGTGGAGGCCCATGTTCAGCAGTGGACGTCATACGGGTTGATTATGATGATGATGATGATGAGTATCTATTTCCTCATCAAGTCAGTGACAAAAACACCGATACATTCCTGGACCTCAGAAGCATAAGGACGGATGCACTTTTATACTAAAACTACTGCACATACGGTCAATGTTTCTGAAGTATAATGGCACATCTGACCTTCTGACTTCTTATACTCTAGAATCAATTGAAAGTTACCATTTGCCTTCATTCTTCTATTTACTCCAAAAATCTTATCATCCACACACATTACCTTGCTAAAACACACACATTTTACAGTAAACATGATAAAATATCCTTCAACCCCTAAATCCCTCCTTCTGTTCCACAAATTACTCTACAATGGACATCCAGTCCCAAAATAGGCATTGACGGGTAGCGACCGCGACACCGCCAACAATAAATCGCAGTCTTTCATTATTTATAGGAATCTCTGTTTTATTTATTGTCTGTGGCGAGTTGTATGAGTATTTTGAATTGTTATAGTATTGGTTTGGAGAGAGGTGAATGACATGGTTTAGTGAATATAGGCATCCCGATTTTAGTTATCATCATCATCATCAGTCCGTACAAAGTCTACTGCTGAACGTGGGCATCATCTCGAGGGAGGTTTTTTGTTACAGTCACCACGCTTGGCTGTTGGATTAGTGACCGCAGTATTATGTTGTAATACACATAGAAACGCTGCTGCCCGCCCGTCCGTTATACGCTTCTTATTACTATTAGGACTCTCCGATGCACGGAGGGTAGTCCCTCAACCAAACAGATCCGGAAAGAAATATTGGCATTTACACAAAGATATCTTGTGCGGCGTTGGGATTGAACCCTCAACCTCCCAAACTAAAGCAACAAGCTATGACCCACTGGAGCTGAATAACAGTATAGGTACAAGGCAAGTAAATTCGCCAGACGTTGCTAGTACACAATATAAAAACATATAATTTTCACAATAACCATATTGAAAAAGTACAATTTTTCAACCCAAAGTAACAAAATAAATAATAACACGATGCTTTATAATAACAGTACTAAAAACGCTTTAGCAAAAACGAAGGCAATAAATTATACGTAACAGCTGACGTCGTATTTCTTATATCGGAACTGAAGATATATCAACGAACATTACTAAACCGATTACAATCTGTATTTATTTATTTTCACACCATTGGCAGTAGGTACCATGTAGCCACAGCTTGGAGGTAATCAAAGGTTTAACTATATCTATACTAATATATAAAGCTGAAGAGTGTGTTTGCTTGAACGCGGCTTTCGAGGCATAAAGGCGAGCAGGCGCCAGCTTTATTTAATGGTTTATAAACGACAAACCAAGCAACCTGCGTAAGAGGGCGCCCTCTGTGGCCTGTGGCACTAGGACACTAGGAAGACAGTTTGTCCTGTGTACCTGTAGAACTATGAAAAACCCAACGACTGGGGTTCTGGGGTTGGAGTTCGGTCCATGTAACGAGTTTATGCTCATATATGTAAATCACAAATCAAAACAAACTTTCCGGCCTTTTACTATTATATCGTCGTTATATGCTCATGGTCCACCCAAATAATAACAATTGTTTTGGCATAATATAGACAGAACAAGCATTTTGCGTCGCTAAGAACAATATAAATTAATTATAATAATAACATATAAATATATAATAATATGTAAATAATTAATTTTATAGATATAAATAAATAACAAATATAATGAATAAATTTTTCTAATTAATGATTGACTATTTACAAGTTTTTGCCTGTAATTGGTTTACGTAAATAAAAATTATTTTAATTTTATTTTATGTTATTATTAGTATGGATTTATTTGTTTCTACTGTTACCTCCAATCTGTAAGATCTAAACCAGACGTGCTCTATAAGTTAGCGACACAAACAACTACGGGCGTTTTCCTTATTTACGGCCGATACAAACTAGTACACGAGATATTTTTATTTATTTTAAAAGCGTGAATAATGTTGGGAGCATCACCACGTGTGTTAGGGATGGGACACATCTATAAAGTCCCGGGGAAAGGGAAATGCATCGCGGATTTCGGTTTACTAGAATTGATGCTCGATGAGTCCAATAGAAATATACGCGTTTTTTTTCAAATAAATTGGTATAGAAAAGATTGGGTATATATAATGCCTTTATTGTGATGTACTTTTTGGAATGGAATGGAATTCGGATAATGAAATTTGAATATAGAATGGAATAGTTAAAATACAATAGTTAAGGTATTTGTGGCTGCTACCTACATATTATTCATTATTTCGCATTAAATTAAAACTCAATTAAAATTAAATTAAAGCGGCCGTAGCCCAATGGCTAGGGCGTCAGACTTGCGATCATGTGGTAGCCGGTTCGATCCCCACTCATATCACGACCGACGTGAATCCACTGGTAACACAAGCATTGTAACTTAGCACGAGGGGATAGCAAAAATACCAGAAGTGTAAAAAAACGGTACCTATAAGTAATCTTTATGAAAACATAATAACAATGTATCATAATTTTTCAATAAGGTAAAGCAAATAACCCTATATTATGCAAAGTTTATACGACCTGTATAAGATATTTTCAAAAAGCCAATCGCGAATTCAGTTATCAAAAAGGTAGATAAAAATCGCTCTTAGCTGTACAAACATACCTTAACGGCTTATCGAATTCGAAATTCAAATTCAATCGTAAAATTCGGAATTTAAACCGAAATCACATCACTATTTATAAATCGTTTACCGATGTTTCAGCGGCCATGATATTTGTTGCCAACTGTACAAATGTTGGTTGGTAATTGTGGTGTTGACTGTACTCTGTTTTCTGTGTACAGTACGTAAATAAGGGTAAATTAATTAGAAAATGTTTGTTGGGTTTTGAATTGTTGAACTATGAACTTAATTTTCGCTATTATGATAGACACACATAATTAGATATTATTTCATAATTTTATTTCTTTGTTTCATTTGCATTCGAACGTTTATATACCTATGTCGTTAGCCACGAAGCCTTAGCCACCTAGCCGGGCATAATAAGAGCAGGGCTGCCTCCAGCCTTAATGAAAGGTTTAAAAACAACAAGCATCCTACCCAAGAGGACGCCCGCTGTGGGGCTTGGACCTCGGCTTTGGGCTGTCGCTGGTAATAGGCGTACTAAAACAGGCCTTTCGTTGCCTTTGTAGACCTGAAGACCGACAGGCCTGCGAACTGTAAAGTAGAGCGACGGTTACTTTAAGCTCCCCTAAAAACCTCGAAAGCCATAATGGAAGGAGTAATGAAGACCTGTTATAGTATGATATCACAATAACTACGACCTTTCAGGTCTTGAGAAAATGATATTAAGTTCTCATTAAAGTTGCACCGTATATAATTTATCAGAAATTCCCGAGTCCCCCATTACTGGCGTTTAGAGGAGCATCAGGGGGGTTTTAGTGGGTAAACCTTCTCCTCGTGGTATGATCTATTTATCTATATATGTATATAAATAGATCTGTAGTAACAAGACCTGACTGACTGATTCATTAACGCCGTGGCAAAACTACTAAATCTAGAAACGTAGCAAACGTCGGGGAGCCGCCCCGACTGATTTCGGCCGCTGCAACCAATTTCTAAAGAGATTAGCCGTGGTCTAAATGAATCTTCTTAATTTATTGAATCTCTTACTGAAACTGTTGAAGGATTAATTTTAAGAATTGTACTAGAAACGTCACGGTCCAGTGGCCGCTGCTAAAAGATCGGATTATGTTTCAAGTAGATACTTGAGACCGGCTCCAAATAAAGCTGCCTATGTATAGGACGATTTTCTGTTTAAAAAGATTACTAGTAGAGTTTCTGCATACTACTAGCATTCTTGTTAAACCATGTTAAGTTAAATGGTTGTGTTACCAGTGGGCTCACGGCGGTAGTGCAATGGGTTGGGATCGAACCGGTCCGACACTATAACCACTTCAACAGCCCGCTTACGTGCACTGCTGAACATGGAACTCCTCTTGACAGACCTTGGCAAGCCGAGGTCGTTGAGGAATAATGGAATGGCAGGTGGATAGATGATCGCTTTAAGATGTATTTACTTAGGTAATCTTGAGCTTATAGATACTGTTGCCCTACCATCAGTCGAATATTACGACACTCATGGGAAAATATAAGGGGGTCTAGTGGCCTATTCTAAGAAGATTGGCCTATTCTATGGCCTAATAATACAATGAATAGGATCATTTCAGAGAGTTTCTGTGCGTGAGTAAGGTAACCAAATTTCATGAGAGAGGAAGAGCAGAGGGCTGGCTTGTGACAGCCGAATATATTAAAGTGTTATACTGTTATATTCTTCTCCGAGTGTCACACCGTAGAGAAAGACTCGTAGGAAGCTAGGATACGGTCCGGTCGTCCTCGCTAGGCGAGGCTCGCGACGCATTCTCTGCTTCAGACCCGATCCCAGCCCGCGCTGGTTGATCTTAATTGTATTTATCATATAATAAGCGAATATCACATGCCATAACAATATTGGTAAATTTTATTTAATAATATTATTGTTAAATGTTAACAAATTTATTAGTCAAGATTGTTTTTTCTTTTTTGTTTTCATTATCATTGTATTTGACTTATAATAAGTACGATCGATTCGTCAACATTATCAATAAACGTTTTCATTTCATACGTATGAACAAGCTGTGTGGTTTCCGGATTAGAATATATGACCCCATGTTTTCCTATGAGGTCGTTAGAGGCAACAAAAGCATATATAGCTCATGAAATGAAATAATGAAATTTATTCAGCACTGTACTTGTCAAAATTACACTGTATAAGACTAAATCTAACAAAAGTATCACTTAAGTAGCTAAAAACATTGTTATAATTATTTGATCTTACAGAATTTTTAATCAGTCTATCCGTCTGTCGAGCGATAAATGACAAATGACACATTAGGTATAGTAAGATGCCAGAAAGGTAACAGGTCTAAAATTAAAAATTAAAATTAACCTCCAAGAATCCGGCTAAAGTCTAAGCGACATCCACCTGAGGGCACCCTTAAGGGGTTAGGACCAACGCTCAGGGTGCCACTGGAGTAAAGAGTAGATTTACGAACAGTGGTGAGTGGTGAGACGAGATCACAGTTCGGGGAATAAGCAACAACGCGGTCCTCGGCCATGCCGTCGAGGATCCCAACCTAGCTAACCTGCTACCTTTCACTAGCTACCTAAGTGGACAACAGCATCTATCGGCTAAAGGGTAGCTACCATTTTACTGCGATCACCAACCCGCCTGCCAGCGTTGTGTTTATGGCAATAGTCCCTCAACCAAATATGGCTTGACATGGTATGTTATGATGTTCCCATGTCCAGCAGTGGACATACATAAACAGGCTGTGGAAGTGAAGTGATACAAATGCTATCACATACAATCGGAAGACACTTCTCATTTAAATCCAATTCATCACAAAAGTTTCAACAAGACAGATAAGACCATTAATTTAATGGTAACACCTACTATAATGGTGTACAATAACTATATTTTACGTCTGAATGACGTCATAAACAAAGGCGTGACGCAGAACTTGCGACTTTGGTAACTGGGTAGTGTAGTGAATGGGAGGTTTTATTGTTCTCTCGCTGTCAATAGTGAATGTGAAGAGTCTTACGAATGATAATTGTATTTAGTAGGTACATACTACTGTCCGCGACTTTATCACGTAAAATAAAGACTTTATAAGCTATCTACCAATGAAAGTCACATCAAAATGGATACTACCATTTTAAAATCTTCAAAATGGTAGTATCCATTTTGATGTGACTCATTTTCATTTCATTTTCATTTTTACTTGCTGCACTCACATTGACAGCCTTCTAGAGCAGACTGACACGGGTAAAACCGCGGGGCACAGCTAGTCCTTAATTATTCATAAGCTTCGCTACATATATCTTTTATAATATTCATACCAATGCCTAGAGAAGAAGAAACCACGTTTATTTTACAGTAGATTCAAATAAGTAGACGCAGACGAATTTTGTGGTATTATAAAATATTCTGTTTCTAACGTTGATGTTACCTTAATGGAAGAGGTTTTGGGTTCTGATTTGTTACTTTTAAATCTGTACACATACATTTTGTCGTCAGATATAAGTTTATAAGATGCTTTCAAAATAAACGCCATCGTTGTAACAGGAGTGTCACATATAGTTACTACGTTAGTAAAGTATTTCGTGATTTTAGAGATCGTGGACTGAGACAAGCCGAGACAAATATTTTTGTATCATTCCTGAAAAAAATATTCTCTTTTACATGACACTTACACTTACATCGAGTGTTAAAGGGATGGCATATTTTTTGCATGTAGTAAAGACTTGTTTGGTTTCGTGTCACTAGATGGCGTTCTTCAGTTATGTTAGTCGCTATAAACATTTTTTTCTATTAATGAACTTACCTTTTCGTATGTTAATTATTCTTGTGACCAATTAAAAGAACTTGAGAGTTAACCCCCTCCCCCCCTCCGGTTAAAGTGAGATCATGAATTCTACCTATAACGTCTGCTTTTCTACCGATAACTCTATGTAAGTATAACAACTGCTCCTAAACTTCCCGATTCAGGACTGTGGCCCTATTCAAACAGCATTGAAGACACAGTAGAAATATGACAGCGAAGACCAGCTCTCGATGTTGCAGTTTACGCAGATAATCATCCTACTAATATTATAAACCCGAAAGTTTTCAAGTATGGATGGATGGATGGATGTATATTTGTTACTCTTTCACGCAAAAACTACCGAATGGATTTGGCTGAAACTTGGCAGGCGGATAGTTTATAAGCTGGATTAAAATATAGGTTGCATAATATCACGCTCCGACTCCCTGGAGCAGAGTGACGCGGGTAAAACCGCGGGGCGCAGCTAGTATTAAATTAAATTTCATTATTTAACCAAACGAAGTTAAGGCTATTGCACTTCTACGTTTTCTATTTCCTCGTTTCCTATTTTAACTTTAAATAAACTACTACTGCATACGAGAACAGTTTTACACATATTCTCATGACTCCAACGTGAATGCGAGCAATTGTCAAACTTTATGCTTAATTTAAGAGTAACCGAGCATCGCGAAAAATGTCTGCAGTCTACATGTTAGCAATATATAGGTATACGTACATTTAACAAGCGTGCACCTGGACGTACGTAAAACCTGGTTTTATATAGAAGTGTACGGTTACTACAACCTCCGAAGCGTAGCGTATTTGGCTCGTTTTAAATCTCGGAGGTAGGGGGTTCGATCCCCACGCCGGACAAGAATTTTTTGTATAAATTCTTAGATTTCTTTCCGGGTCTGGTTGGTTGAGCGACTACCCTCCATGTCTCGAAAAGCACGTTAAGCCGTTGGTCCAGATTGATATAACATCATCTATAATAATCGTACATTAAGGAACGGGCAGCAGCGTTTCCTTGTGTGGTACAATATAAAACTGCAGTCACTAACCCGCCTGCCAAGAGTGGTGACCATGGCAAATACCCTCCCTCGGGAGGAGACCCATGTTCAGCAGTGGACGTTATACGGGCTGATGATGATAGTGACACCGGTGGCTCAGTGATTACGGTAGCTGCTTCTTAAACCTGGTATTGTAGGCTCCCATCCGAGACAATTATTTTGTGAACCACAGATATTTCTTCTGAGTTAGTTAGAAGTGCCTTTTTAAACAGAAAAAAGAACTCTGATACTATATACAGAGAACTGAGAGTTATGGCACTAGGGGATGCCTATGTTCAGCTGTGGACTGAGATAGCCTGCTGAATGGACAAGTAGAGAAGCGATTGGCGATGTTGCTCCATAAAAAATGAAGACCTTCTGGGCCGGTCAGCCCTACAGGGGGCGCCCTTTTGCGCAGGTTGCTTAGTTTGTATTTTTCAAACCATTAATTAAGGCTGGAGCTCTGCTCGCCTTTATGCCCGGTGAAGTAGCAAAAGGCTCGTGGTGACCTAGGTATGCCCATCCGAAAAACAAAAAAGGTCGGTCAAGGTCATATGCCTGGCGAAGTTGCCTTGTGTTTGTGATCTTCATTGTCGAGAGTATGGTATGCCATACTATTTCGCATTAGGTTTAAAACCTAATTTTCTAAGTAGACATTTTAACCAGGTTTCATATTTACCTGTTCCTAGCTCGTTTATAAATACAGTTGAAACGTGTTGAATAGTTTATGTATAGAGTGTCTGTTTGTTGAAGACAATGTGTCGTTATATGAGACTGTTTAAAAATGTGGTTTTGTGGAAAATTGCACTGTTTTGTTGGATGTTGGGAAGTGTCGCATTTGTATAGCGCCATGCTATCTAACTAGTGAAATGGTGAATATTTTACGTTAGTTTTGGGATTTGATTCGAACATAATTAAAAATACTGTTGCGCGTCATCATCAGCCCGTACAACGTCCACTGCTGAACATGGCCCTGGGTTTTGCCATAGCTACCACGCATGGCAGGTGGATTGGTGACCGCAGTATTATATTGTAATACACAGGGAAACGCTGCTGCCCGTTCCCTGGTAAATGCTCGTTATAGATGATGTTATAACAATCGGGACCAACGGCTTAACGTGCTTTCCGAGGCACGGAGCGTAGTCCCTCAACCAACCAGACCCGGAAGGAAATCTTAGAATTTACACAAAGATTTCTTGTCCGGTGTGGGGATCGAACTCACGACCTCCGAGACTTATGCCAACCAAATACCGCTACGCTACGGAAGTTGTCCGTTGCGTGTCAGCATTGACTAATTAGTAGTAGTATACAATATATACTAGCTTCCCGCACGCAGCTTACCCGCGATGAGCCTGTTCCTGTGGAAACTTTACAATAAAATATAGCGTACGGCTTTCTTTGATAAATGGGCTATCTTACAGTGCAAGAATTTTTAAAATCGGACCAGTACTTCCTGAGCTTCGCGCGTTTAACGCGCTTATCTCTCATTTGAAATTTGCAACAAACAAACATACTTTTCAGCTTTATAATTAGTACAGATAGATATAATCTATCTATGTTTAAACTTTTTCAAAAGAATTAAAAATTACAGATTAACAACAGCAATTCGAACCTGTATTCCCATTCTTACAACGTAGATGATCTTGTATCGCAAGGCACTAGAGCCCATTTTGCCATATAGTCGGTGATACTGCAATACCGCGTAAGTGACAGTTGCTATTAAGGTGCAATTTCATATGTCAAGAAATATTTTCGCTATATGTTTTAATATGAAAAACATCAACTACATTTGATTTTCAGCCTTATTAGCAATAGCAATAGCTTACGCGATATTATAGTATCATCTGCAATGATAAATGTATATCTTCGGTGATAACCGACGATAAACATTTATCATTGCAGTCTCTTGAACCCTTCTGAGTTTGTTTCGCCGGATCTTCTCAGTTGGGGCGTATTGGATCCGGAGGCACGGCTAAGCACGTTCGTCGATATAGGTACTTATGGTCCGTATAAATAAAAAAATACTCAAAGGAAGGAACTTAGACTATTCAATGATTGACGGTTTTTTATCGGCTACATTTCGGGGAGTGTGCGGAGGTTCTGCATAACCTGATACCCCCTTCACCTTTCCATCACCGGACGACTAGGCGCGGCGAGCGGTTTCACCCTTTTGTTGTAGACATTGCTTCAATACGCACGAAGCGATTTGCCTCTTCTTTCATAATGCAGACGGCTAAGGAGTGGAATTCTCTGCCGGGGTCAGTTCATCCGGAACGCTATAATCTGGACATCTTTAAAACTAAAGTGAACAGAAACTTTCTAGTCAAGGGTGTATCATCTTAGGCCTTATCATCGCCTTCCATCAAGCGAGATTATGGTCAAAGGTAAGCCGTAAACGTAAATATAGTAAAATATATATATATATATAGATATTAAAATAATATTTTATTTTCATACCTGATAGCTTTTAGGCTATATAAACTGTTATAACAAGCAGCACTAATCAAATAAACATGATTAATTGAACATAGTAAATTGATGAGCCAAAATATGTTTTCACTATTAACAAATAATAATTAAGTGAATAAAATCTTGATTTTCTTTTCTTTGAATAAAATTTATTTTATGCCAATGTAAGTCTTGCCAATCATTGAGCAACGATAAAAGAAACACGTTGTATATTTTAAAGTTTTTAATAAAAACTTTTTTTACTTTATCAGCCGGTTAACGACCACAGCTGAACATCGGCCTCTTCTTTAACAGACCCTAAGGCAGGCTCGTTGAAGGATATTGCCGCTACCACCACGCTTGGTAGGCGAAGGTGATCGCAGTAAAATGGAAATATATTTGAACTGATAGATGGTGCTGCCCATCCATCAGCTGTATGTCTCTTTGTCGCCTTTTACGACACCCCTAAGAAGATATCATGATCATCATCATCATCAGCCCGTATAACGTCCACTGCTGAACATGGGCCTCCTCCCGAGGGAGGGTATTGCCAGAGTCACCACGCTTGGCAGGCGGGTTGGTGACCGCAGTATTATGTTGTGACACACAAAGAAACGCTGCTGCCCGTTCCTTTATATGATTCTTATAGATGATGTTATAACAATCGGGACCTACGGCTTAGTGTGCCTTCCGAGCCACGGAGGGTAGTCCGTCAACCAACCAGACCCGGAAAGAAATCTTAGAATTTTCACAAAGATTTCTTGTCCGGTGTGGGGATCGAAATTTAAAGCGAGCCAATTACCGCTACGCTACGGAGGTTGTCATAGGAAGATATGGGGTGGTGTAATTTAAGCCGGAAACCACACGGCGAAACAGCATTTGAAATGATTATTCAGGCAACGTAAGAGGCGTTAAACGATGAATTCAAATCCGAGACTTGGCACTGCCAGATAGTATTTTCTCGAATCTTCCTTTGTCATAATTTTGAATATTTTTGCTCTACTTGCGATTTTGTTGCAGTGATTTTATGATTGTCATGTTTTATGATAGAGGTGCTGGAGATGCATGCGGTTCTTAGCTTTATATAGGTAATGCAACAATGTTAATCTTGCGGAAAAAGAAAAGTGCCAAATTTGTGCCAAATGTTAGGTTCTGTTGTATGAGATACGAATTATAGTTGAAATGTTGTTTTCTGTCTGCAAATTTTGTATTGTGCGATTAATTATAGCTCCTGATTAATTAAGTTCTAGGTTATTTTTTGAGGAATTAGGGTTCCGTACCCGAAGGGTAAAATCGGGACCCTATTACTAAGACTGTCTGTCTGTCAGTCACCAAGCTGTTACTCAAGAACTGCGATAGCTAGACGGTAGAAATTTTTACTAATAATGTATTTCTGTTGCCGCTTAAAAATAAAATAAAATAAATATTGAAATCCCGTACAACAAACTTTTTATTTTTGCTCTTTTTTCAAAAATAAAATGTTTGTTGTACACTGCTGAACATGGGCCTCCTCCTGTGGGAGAGATTTTGCCACAGTCACCACGCTTGTTAGGCGGATTGGTTACCGCAGTATTATGTAGTAACGCACAGGGAAAATGTCCTGCCCGTTCCCTGGTTTACGCTTGTCATAGATGATAGAATGGAATAGAATAGAATAGAATAGAATAGAATACTCTTTATTGTACACACATAAGTAAACAGGACAAAGGAAAAAAATAATAGACACAGTACAATGGGCGATGATGTTATAACAATCAGGACCAACGACTTAACATGCGTAGTCAACCACCCAGCCCCGGGAAGAAATCTTAGAATTTATACAAAGATTTGCTTGTCCGGCGTAGGGATTGACCCGCCGGAGAAGAGTGCGCCCGCGATTGCGACGCGTCCCCCCTCGCCCATCCGACCCTTAGTTTGCTAAGAACCTTCCGATGCCCTCGTAAACCCGAAGTACGAGAGGCCCGCGAACTGTAAAGTAGACAGTTGCACAAAACTCCCAAAAAAAACTAAGGCCATAATCCTTCAATCTCCCCGTCAGCGACCGCCCTGAGCCGAGGTCCAAGTCTCACAGGGGACGCCCTCTTGCGCAGGTTGTTTAGTTTGTAGTGTTTAAAACATCTATCTAGGCTGGAGCTCTGCTCGCCTTTATGCCCGGTGAAGTAGCAAAAGCCTCGGGGCTAACTACATATTATTATATCCGTCCGTAAAAAAAAACGGGGATCGAACCCGACCTCCGAGAGTCAAAGCTTAACTTGTCGCTACGCTACGGAGGTCGTCAAACCGTTGATATTTAAAGGTATAGCAACTTGAAAAGAAATATGTATTTTATGCATTACCGCTCCTAGATCGTTTTCGACGGTGCCTTTATAACTTATGTATGTATGTAATGTATGTATGTGCCCAGACAAGTACTCTTGACCCAAACTGAGACATTCCACGTCTTACGACTCAAGTATTCATTGTCTTTCAGTTTCGATGTAACTAGATAAAGCTATATCTTTGTTGGATATATTCTTTTGTGTGAGCTTATAGGCTACTAGTATTCCCTCGCGATTTTAGCCGCAAAGCTCCTTTTATTGTGGGAATATCTTCATAGTCTGTTTTTCCTAGATAATAAAGTTCTCTAATGGTGAACGTTTAACTGAAATCGGCTCATTATTTTTTATGTTCCTCCGTAGCGTAGCGATATTTGGCTTGCTTTAAATATCGGAGATCGTGGGTTCGGTCCCCACGATGGATAGGAAATCTTTGTGTACATTATAAGATTCCTTTCCGGGTCTGGTTGGTTCAGGGACTTCCTTCCTTGCCTTGGAAAGCACCGATTGGTCCCGTTTGTTATAACATCATCTATAATAATCGTATATCATGGAACGGGCAGCAGCGTTTCCTGGTACAACACTGCAGTCACCAATTCGCCTAGTAAGGGTGGTGACTATGGCAAAACCCTCCCTCGGGAGGAGGCACATGTTCAGCGTGATGTACGTTGTACGGGCTGATGATGATGATGATGAATGAATACAATAAAAAATATGTAACAAAAAGTTGAACTCAATCAAAATGTTATCTCAGATTACTTTTGCTACACATTTTAATAATTTTATACCATTTAAACTAAACCATTCTACATTAATTTATTCGCAACTTAGCTTAGAGATTAACTTGAACCACTAAGTTAAGTTAAGTTAAGCTAAGTAACGTGTGAATAACCGTATATAACTTAGTTTGTGTAAAGCTAACATATAAGGTGTGTTGATAGCTTGGCTACTTGACGATTAACCACTAACTGAGACTTATTTTAAAGCTTAACCAAATTTCAATATTCAATACAAACAAGCCTGCGGTAAATTTCTGGATGACGACGAAGCTGTTATTTTAGCGTTCCTATACTTTACTGGCTACTGGCTGACTAGTAAGCTTTTGTATTTCATCATCATCATGATATCAGCCCGTATAATATCCACTGCTGAACATAGGCCTCCTCCCGGGAAGGTTATTTGTCACGTCACCATAGTCACCACGCTTGGCAGGCGGGTTGGTGACCGCAGTATTATGTTGTACCACACAAGGAAATGCTGCTGCCCGTTCCTTGAAAAACGATTATTATAGATGATGTTATAACAATCGGGACCAATATTTTAACGTGCTTTCCGAGGCACGGAGGGTAGTCCCTAAACCCACCAGACTAACTAATCTTAGAATTAACACAAAGATTTCTTGTCCGGCGTGAGGATCGAACCCACGAAATCCGAGATTTAAAGCGAGCCGAATACCGCTACGCTACGGAGGTTGTCAGTTTTAAAGATCTAAGCATACATAGGGACGGACAGACAGCGGCAAGCGACTTTGTTTTATCCTATGTACTGAATTATTTATTTATCTACTTACTTTAATGGCTAATTTTAAACAATGAACTGACATTAAAACAAAGTTGCTTTTTTTAAAAATTAGGTTAAATGTGTGTGTATGTTGTTAGCCACGAGGCTCCAGCCTTATCCTATATAATATAAAATACTCGAAAGTTTGTAAGTATGTGTGGATGGATGGAGAGATGTTTGTTACACTCTCACGCAAAAACTAATAAACGGATTTCGTTGAAATTTTGGACGAGGATAGTTTATAACCTGAATTAACAGAGGTATAGGCTACATTCAAACACTTACTAACAACGCGGGTAAAATCGTGGGGCGCAGCCTATATTTAATAAGACTTAAAAATTACAAATTAAGCAACCTGCGCAATAGCGGGTCCACTATGGGACTAGGACTAGGACTAGGACTTTGGCTCAGGGTGGTCGCTGGTGGGGGATTGAGCAATTATGAATTATAGTTTTTTGGGGTAGTTTAGTGCAACGATCACTCTAACGAGGCCTTCTTGGACTTCGGGTCTACGAGGGCATCCGAATAACAATGTTTTGTTATTCTAAAAGGCACTCTTGATTCAAAAATCGCTTGTCACTTAATACCTTTTTCTATGAAGATTCTTAATAAGTCCATTAATTTCGTACGCCATTACGGTGCACCCTTTACGTTGGGTCTAAGATCTTGATAAGCGCGATACACTAATTATACTGTTTCATAATTGAGTGTATAACTTGTTGAAATTAAGTGGTTCTATGCATTGTTTTTGTGTAGATTGTATGGTGATATGGTTATGAATATCTGAGTTGAATTATCTGTATGATCTCATCAAAGCGTTGATAGTACGTTCAATCAGCTTGAAAAATACCTCCATCGTGGGGAATACTACAGCCAATTGTTTTTAATTATAAGTCTATGTAAAATATAAGTGTACGAAATTTCATACTTCGCTCTCCGCGCAATCTATACTAATATTATAAAGAGGAAAGATTTGTATTTATGTGTGTGATGCTTGTAATGAATAAACTCAAAAACGACTGTGCCGATTTCAAAAATTCTCTCACCATTGGAAAGCTACATTCACCCTGAGTAACAAAGGCTATATTTAATTATGTTGTTCTCACGGGAGTTACGAGGGTGAAACAGCGCGCGGGAAGCTAGTTTTTCTATAAAGGGGTAAAAAGTTTTTCCTTCACGTATTGATATAAAGATTCTTGTAGACACGTAAAATAATTTTGAAAATATTGTTATGAGGCATCCTGTATTTTTCCCTACTACCAGTTCTGACGTGGCAATTCTTATTAAAACTGCCATATAACCCAAAGATATATATTTTTAAAACGAAAAGGTAAACGTCCCACATTGAGGTATTGTCTAATTAGAGTTCAATACAGTGGGTTCCCAGGACAATAGTCCGCAATAACTAGAGCTGTGTTTTCTATTAGTTATTATACCTGAGTGAGATTGGACGAGCCAATTGCTTGTAGGGTAGCCATAAAACAGTTCTAACGTGGGATAATTTCTTCAAAGATTATCCTCTCAAATGTCGACGCAAAATGTCGGTTGTTTGTGGGGCAAAGTTTAAGCGCATACGTGCAGTCGCCCACGGGGGCTAGCCCACAGAAATGGCATCTGACATTGTGGACTCGACGGGGCCAATTTTCAGTTGAGATATTATGGAAAATAATATACTATAACAATAAATAATTGTTCATAAATCAAGAACAGATAAATTAAAAGGTAAAGTTGCTAATCATGAGTTCATCGTTATTACTTTAATTTAGTCTATCATGTCACGATTTTTGGCAATGTTATAATTTATGATTTTGATAGCAGTATGTAGTAGGCTTTTGATGAAATGAAAATACTTATATTCTGTAGTTCAGACTTCCTTCCTTTACCTTTATACTTTATCTCACATACTAATACCATACTAAGACATAGGCTACTGAAACACGACAGTATTTTTATAGTAAATTTTCTACATACATACATACATAAGCTCACGCCTATTTCTCAGCGGGGTAGGTAGAGACAATGGACCTCTACTAGCTACGATCCCAACACACATCTTTCGCTTCATTCACTCTCATAACATTTTCTAAATGTGCAATAAGTAAAAAGTATAAATAAAAAATGTTTTAATCAATAAAAAGTATTTCAATAAAACACACTGGGCAAGTGATTTCAAAGTTAGGTCTCTTAATGTCTTCTAAAAGTATAAAATTGTGGTCACTTGATCGTACAGTCACGCACACAACGGTCACGGCTCGCTTCATTACCGCGAGCTTATTTCCAATCACAACTATAAGCGTTTTGTTGCTAACTGTACTTTAGAGTTATTGTACAGAATTCATAATTTTTCTTTTAAATAAGATGTGTTTTTATGTATAAAATAAAACTTTTAAAAGACATATCTGATACTTAAAGTTATTTTTCTTATTTCAAATGTGTGATAAGTATAAAATTAGCGTTTAAGATTTATATCGAGAATGTATAAAAATACAAACCAACACATTCGATTGTTGAAGTTGAATATTTAAGATCTGTAATACACCAATAACATTTCTAAAGTAAGTGTTTGAATGCTACATTAGAACTTCCATCTTTGAGTCTTTACTTAACTCAAATTTGACATAAAATCTTCCAATGTTTCTTTTAAACGACTGTATAACCTAAAAATACAGATAGTAACCCAAAACACTCATAAAAAAAAAAAACAAAAAAAAAACATAATTCCTGCATACCAGTGACCGCCCAAATGCCAAATAACAGAGGACACACTCGTGCGCAGGTTGCTTAGTTTGTATTGTGTATGTGATTTTATAAGACTAGAGCTCTGCCCAGTGAAGTAGCAAAAGCCTCATGGCTAAATTACATATGTCCGTCAGAAAAAACAAGGAAATCGCCATCAATATGATAACAAAAGCTGAAGCAAATCTCATTTGTGTCTAGATTGCTTAACCCAAATAGATGCGACTGAATAATGATGATATCGTGCGGTCAATAAGAATCGTTAGCGTACACTACCACTTACGAACGGCGTAGGGAATAGGATTCCGCAAATATAAAAGAATATAGATAAAAAATACGCAGTTAGGTACTGGTTTAAATAACAAATTTAAGTTGGGTTCTATCGAGAAATTCATCATTATCAGCCCATATAACATCCACTGCTGAACATGCACACCTCGCTTGACAAGCGGGTTGGTGACCGCAGTATTATGTTGTAATCACAAGGAAACGCTGCCGCCCGTTCTCTAGTTAACGCTTGTTATAGATGATATTATAACATGCGGGCTTACGACCAACGACTTAAACTGCTTTCTGAGGTATTAAGGGTAGTCCCTTAACCAACTAGATCCGGTAAGAAATCTTAGAATTCCCGCAAGTTGCATCCGATTTTGAGAGTAGACGAATAGAGAGTGCACATAGTTTGTGTATACACTTTTTCACTATAATATGTCCTCCTTAGAGATTCCTACGTAGCCACAATAGGGAGGATATAATAATTATCTGTATGGTACATCCTACTAATATATTAAACGCGAAAGTTTGTAAGTATGGATGGATGGATGTTTGTTACTCTTTCACGTAAAAACAACTTAATGGATTTGGATGAAACTTTGCGCGGGGATAGTTAAAAACTCGATTAACATAGAGGATACAAACAATCACGCTCCGACCCACTGGAGTAGAGTAATGCGGGTAAAACTGCGGGGCGCAGCAAGTCATCTATATGTATGTAACATAAGTCGAGTCAATGAAGTCTTTGTTGACTCGAGTCTACGTTGCAGTTCCACTTATCGTAATGCTGTTCCTCTCTCATACGCAACCTCCGGAGTACTCTCCTCTTAGTAACGGTAAATTTGATTAACATGCCTACGCTGATCTATTTTATATTGGATTTGAAAATTACGCCATTTTGCTTTGATCATTTTATTACGTTTTTTATTGCATCACTATCAATTTTTGGGTTATACCGTTTTGTCAATTTTCGTGGCTTAATTATATAAGTTTTGTCTTAGGTTTGATTCCGCGGCAGAACAATCCTTGTCATAATCATCATCATCAAGCCATATAACGTCCACTGCTGAACATGGGCCTCCTCCCGAGGGAGTGTATTTGCCATAGTCACCACACTTGGCAGGCAGGTTGCTGACCGCAGTATTATGCTGTATCTACCACAAAGGAACGCTGCTGCCCGTTCCTTGATATACGATTATTATAGATGATGTTATAACAATCGGGACCAACGGCTTAACGTGCTCGAGGCACGGAGGGTTGTCTCTCAACCAACCAGACCCGGATAGAAATCTTAAAATTTAACTAAAGATTTCATGTCCGGCGTGGGGATCGAACCCACTAACTCCGAGATTTAAAGCGAGCCAAATACCGCTACGCAACGGAGGTTGTCATAAAGCAAAGATTTTTTTTCCGGGTCCGGTTAGTAGAGAAACTATTGAACCTCAGATAGCACGTAAAGCCAATAATCCCGATTATTATAACATAATCTTTAACAATCGTAAAGCGCAGTGCAGCATTTAACTGCTTATTCGCTAACAAGCTGCGCCCCGCGGTTTTACCTGCGTTACTCTGTTCCAGTGGGTCGGAGCGTGATTTTTTGTAGCCTATATGTTATTCCAGCGTGTAACCTATCCCGGTGCAATTTCAATCAATCTTAGGCAATTCTGTTGAGTAGTTTTTGCGTGAAAGAGTAACAAACATCCATCCATCCATACCTACAAACTTTCGCGTTTATAATATTAGTAGGATTATAATGCTGCGGTTGCCAACCTGCTTTATAATCAAGTAGTAAAAACTCCCATGATGAACCACATATATCGATCTGTCGCTCTAATGATAATAATAATGTCCATGTTCAGCAGTGGACATTGTGATCATAATAATGTTTGCAACTCCCAAACTGTCTCGACAATTTCTGACTGTAATTTATTTTTTAGTTATTAAAAATTACGAAACATTTAGCTACTTTGGGGTAAGAAAAACTGTCTACCTATTTTAATTCTTTATTGCACACACAGAAAAAAAAGTAACAATACATTTTAGACAAAGAAATAACATGACAAAGGCGAGCTTAATTCAATTATGAATTATCTTCCAGCAAACATTCCAAAAACAGATATATGATAAAGAGGTAGGGTAGGTAGCTAGTGTACAACAAAACTGCAACAACTTCAACAAACTCATAGATGTTTGCCTGATCGGTAAACATCTGTGAGCTAATAAACTTACATGCTAACATTAACATGCATACAATACTTACAACTAGCAATTTTTTGAAAAAAATCTGGCTACTGGTTAAAGCTAACAGTTGGCAACACTGGTCACGATTAACAATTTTGTAGCACTTACAAATAAACAAAGATTACATTCACCATAATTCTTCCTTCTTGATAAACTGAGTAGCCTACCAAACATTTTATTTAACACATTACAGATCGCCGACAAAGTTTGGTGTTTTGTTCGTATGATGTAAAAATGATGAGATCTCAAACACTGTTTGTGTTTGAGATCTCATCATTTTTCGTCATTCATTCATTCTTATATTCACGCCTATGGGTAGATACAGACTACTTCCTTCCCCTCGCTACCATCTCGAGATACCACTTTTTTTTTATTAACCTATATTATCCCACTGCTGGGCAAAGGTCTCCCCCATAAGCTTCCACTCTTCCTTTTGTGATACCACTTTTACCCATATAATATTAAAAAGATTAGAAACAAAACCAATTTAGCTATACAAACAATCCTCTTAAGAAATGCTCCAACGTATTTTTCAGTACCTAACAGATAAGCGCGCAGTTAAACCTTTATTATTCTAGTGTTTAACATCCAGGAGTCTAGAATTTATAGCGTAAAACCTAGGTGTTTTATACTTGAATACTGGAGGAGTATTGCGGAGCGGCTAAGCTGAGAAGAAATCACGATTTACCTACGTGCTGTACAATGGACTGGATTAAGCCGAGGTTTGGGTGATACGCAGAGCGACAAAAATTTTTGGGCCGAAGTTTTCTTTAAAACTAGCTTCCCGAGGTTTCGCCGGACATAGATGCGAGTAGAACTCCAGTCTTATTGAAATGTATTAAAGCAAAATACTAAGTAACCTGCGCAAGAGTCCACCGTGAAGTAAGAAGGGTGTCTGAATACGTATTCCGGCTGGCCCTTGGTAGGGTTCCCGATACTATCAACCCTTCATTGATCGCATATACTTGATTGATTTGATGTGTTAGTTTTAATTTGCTCGTATCATCATAAATCATCATTATGTTAAGTGGGAATTAAAATGCCGATTTTTACAATGTTTCTGGACTTGGACTTCGGCATAGGGAGGACGGTGGCGGGAGTTTGGTAGAAAGATGACTTATTCTAGGAGAGTTTATTGCAACTATAGTTAAACTGATAACATGAATGTCCTAGCAATTAGACAGTTCTAGTTTCATTTAAATATAAATATAATTAGTTAGTTCAGTTCCAGTTGTGATTACATATCATTGCATGGAGGGTAGTTCCCCAACCAAAAGAACTCGTTGATTTACAAAGTTTTCTGTCCGGCGCGGGAAACGAACCAGTTATTCTAACTACGTAAGGTTTGTAAATAAAATATAAGTATCCCGCTCGCTTATGCATTAATCTCTCTCTACCATAAGATGCAACTAAGCAGTAAGTTTGTCCGTTGTTCGCTTTACTGCCGCTTTGAGTAAACATACGGAGTTTGTTTATGTTCAGTTTTGTTTACGAGTTAATTTGATAAAGAGTGACTTACAAAGGAAATAGAATAGAGAACGTAGAATACAAGACAGATAGTATTTAAAGACAATTGTTATTTTAAAGAAAGGAAAATTGAATTTTATTTTATTTAAAAACTTCAGCACAAAACAGTACAATACCAGACTTCATGCAAGGGCATTTTCTAATTTATGACTATAAATTGGGTAGGGCATATTGCAGGGCTTTTGCTACTTCGAAGGCGAACATTGCTTTTAAGTTTATTATGCATCCATCTATAAATCCCGACATACTTTTGGATTTATAAGTAAGTTCTTATTACTAAAATGATATTGACTGTTCCCACAAAATATAATATAACTTAATTAAGTGTGAACAAAAAATTATTGAATTTACGGAAAAACCAAAAGTTGAAGCGTCTTCAGTAAATTAATTTGCTTCCTTATTATATAAAAGTTTATCTTATTTTCGTTCCATCGTCATAGGGATTAAATTAAGATATTTTTAATGAACAGCCTGACGTGGTTGGAGTTCGTAAATAAGTTAAGATGGAAAGACCAATACCTATCTATACTTCTAATATTATAAAGAGGAAAGATTTGTTTTTTGTTTGTTTTTTTTTTAAAGATTACTAGCAGTATTGAATACTCTCCGAAATTAAAAAAAAAACTTTCATTGTTGGATATGGCTGTTGTGTAGCTTACACCATCCCCGGATGACATAGGCTATATTTAGGGATGACATAGGCTTATAACGGGAGTTGTGCGGGTGAAACCGCGGGCGGCAATCTATTAGCTTTTATGTTAATACAGCTCATAAACAATGCCTGTGCAAAATATCGAATAAAACTGTCTAGTAATTGTTAAGTGAAAGAGTTACATACATCCATCCATCCATGATCACAAACTTTGCTGTTTATTTTAGTAATTATTATATGTTTTAAGCTATCTGATTTAAAGCTACAACAAAATATAACTGCTTTGAAACATCTGAAAGCTTGTTAAAATTACCTTAAAAAAACAGTTTTTCTTTCCCAAAAAGAAAGCAATTTAGTATAGAAATGAGCACAAACAACCCACTGTGCGATACCGGCTATAAAACAACAAAAGGTTCTCAAAGAACTTCATCTTTTATATAACAAAAATCCGTTTACAGGCCCACTAGACTGCACAGTGTGATAAAGCACACAAAAATGTAGAACAAATACTCTCCCCTTTTTTATTATTTTTGTTTTATTTTCTTCATAAATATCGGTATGAAAGGGGATTTTAAAAAGTATAACACTAAAGTATTGGGCGAGTGCAACGGTAAGATTGTAGTGTGACGTCATTTCTGTGGGTATTACCCACGCTGTAGTGTTATTTTTGAACGGATTTAGTTGGAGAATTGTATTTTAAAAATACTTTTAGTAGTTGATATTGTTATTTGCTGTGGTTCCTGAAGCTGGTTGCTAGTTTTCGCCTTCGGTATACCTACTGTTTTGTTGGAGCTGTCATTCACAACGAAGGTTTTTTTTTTTTTTCTTTTGGACTCACCTCTTTATCCACTAGGCTTTTGTTACTTCACCGGGCATAAAGGCGGGCAGAGCTCCAGCCTTCATAAATGGTTTAAAAACTACAAACTAGGCAACCTGTGCAAGAGGGCGCCCCATGTGGGGCTAGGACCTCGGCTCAGGGCGGTCGCTGGCGTTGAGATACAGGGATGACTTTAACGACGTTGACAGAAAGTGTTTCTGTGTTAGGGAATCTATACTTCTATACTAATATTATAAATAGGAAAGATTTGATTGTTTGTTTGTATTGAATAGGCTCCGAAACTACTGAACCGATTTGAAAAATTCTTTCACCGTTGGAAAGTTATCACACATACACTATCCCCGGATGACATAGGCTCTACATATTTAATTATGAAGTTCCCACGGGAACGGGAGTTAACCGCGCGCTAGTCATTAAATAAAATTACTGTTTAATTCGCTATGATCACACGGTAAAAAAAACCCCTTGGTTCGATTTGAAAAATTATTTCAGTGTTAGATAACTCATTTATCGAGGATACTAATATCAATACTAATATTATTAAGCTGCAGAGTTTGTTTGTTTGTTTGAACGCGCTAATCTCAGGAACTACTGGTCCGATTTCAAAAAATCTTTCAGTGTTGGATAGTCCATTTATCGAGGAAGGTTATAGGCTATATTGTATTACGAAGTTCCCACGGACACGGGAGCTACTAAGCTAGTAACATTATAAAATTCCCACGCGAGCTGGAGGTACGCGGATGAAACCATAAGTCTATCATATTCGTAGTACAAAATTCTTCGTTCCTTCGATCATCCATCTTCGCCAAGATATTTTTACTTTATATCTTACCAACATATGTTGTGGGCGTACCATGAATTATTGGATCTACGCCTCGCTGTCTAACACCCTATGGTTATGGGAAGTTTTTACGGGATGCTGTAACTATGGGTTCGATTTGATTGTATGGGTTATTAAGATGGAAAGATGAGGGTGTGTGTGATTACCTGACGTTTCAATAATGTAGACGAATTTTGTATTTCACTTATAATAAATACAATTGCTTACTTATGTCAACTACAATGATAAAAAGAAAAATAACTTGACTAATTAAGTAGTTTACATTTCAGCAGTAATGTTATTAAATATAATTTTAATTTACCAATGTGGCATGTGATAATCGCGTATTATAAATATAATAAAGTAGAATCAACCAGCGCAGGCTGGGATTAGATCAGAAGCATAGAACGCGTTGTGAACATCGCCTTGCAAGGATGACCGGACACAATCCTAGCTTCCTACGAGTCTTTCTCTATCTACCTACGGTGTGTCACTCGAAGGAGAAAGACAATAAGAAACTCTATATGATATCTAACCAAGAAAGTCCCGTCTAAATCGGTACTATGTTTTGGAGATTAGGCTAAAATTAGCCAGTGAAGGTCCCACGGGGACTGTAGCTACGCGGATAAACCAGCGCGCGGGATGCTAGTTAAAAATATAATATTATAAAGAAAAAAGATTTGCATTTTTGTGTGAATGTTTGTAATGAATAAACTCAAAAACTACTGTGCCGATTTCAAAAATTCTTTGACCACCATTGGAATGCTGCATACACCCTGAGCGACATAGGCTATATTTAATAACGAAGTTCCCACGGGAACGGGCGTTACGGAAACTATTTTAAAATAATTTGGCTCGAAATTCCTGCTTGTACTTACGTCAAAGCAACAAAGGCGTGATAACATCTCAAATTAGATTGACATAGTCAAATGGCGTTAAATGATTAATTTGCGAACATACGCTTTGAGATACATCGACTAATTATTAATTTGCTTATTAACTGTGCCAATTAACATTAATGATATCCCAGGAGTAGAATCACTAATTGTATCTTGTTAGGAATACTATGGTCATTGGTTTTGGTATGTGGAAGTGTGTATGTAATGTATGTATGGTATGTATGTATGGTATGATACGGGGATAACAAGGCGACAAAAACGGTAATTAATTAATTGATATTTTATTTAATAATGCTTTTTATTTTTTATTTGTATTTTAATATTATAAAGGAATAATCCGGTTAATCTAAACATCAAAGGTACATAAATTCCTAACAATCTAAAAGTGAGTAAAGTGGTTTAAAACATAGGTTCGTTCCAGTACATGCAAAAAAAATATTCGAGGTTAAAGGTAAAAAAATGGTTTTTTCGCAATTTTTATCAAAACGGTAAGTTTTATCGCAAAATTACTTCAGATAATAATATCTAAAAATAATAATATCTAATAAAATTATCTGTAAAAAGTTATAATTTTTTTTTCCTAACAAAGGGTGGCTTTCTGAGGTATAACGATCGCCCTCTTATTAATTGGTCTAATTTGACCGAACAAGAAGAAAATAAGATAAATAACACAAAAAAGCTATTTACAAAATGTACATGAAAACTTAGGTCTGTATTACATGCATTGGGTGTCGAAGTATTCCTCCCCACCGACATCACTGGGCAGCGTTCCCAGAAGGCTGGCCGCGTTTCCCCGTTGGATTGCCATGCTTATCCGCTGGCCCTGGTACAGGCCACGGATAGCGCCGACCAGGCGTTTAGCAATCTCACGATAGCTTCTTCTGCATTTGCTCTTGGACCCCATGGTCCGAGGGTTTCAAACCCAAATGTTAACTAATCTAAACGAATATTATAAAGCTGTAGAGTTTTTTGTTTGCTTGAACATGCTAATCTCAAGAACTACAGGTCCGATTTGAAAAAATATTTCAGTATCAGATAGCTTGCTTATTCATATACAGTCAAGTACATGGTCGATCGCAAGCAGTAGAAAGTAAATTTTGGCAAAAAAAATATGTGCATCGATTTAAGAAAACTCAGAATTAAAAACTAATTTATTTATATTAAAACTAATTAACTATTAATTTTTTCAATTCATATTTTTTTCTGTGATGAGATGAGATTTCGAATAACTTACTTAATTAGAAATAATAATAGCTTGGCTTTTAATTGTAACAAATTTCAGAATTTAAGACCACTTTGAAATATAAAAAAAAAGAACATTTTTTTTATTCAATATTTCAAGTTACTTTTTGAGAAAGGCCCATTAATAAATAGGTCATCATGATGACCTATTAATTTATGAAAATCCTTACTTCAATTTACAATATAATTCCAAGAAATATCCCATTCTGAAGCAATTCAGCCGTAATAATATAACAAGATGGAGTTCCCAATGCACATTTAATTTTCCATACGATTTGAAACTTTATGTTATAGAAATAAAGTCTATATCCAACTAGAGTATGATTTTGATATAATTTTTGATGAGAGTATGCTCCGGGCATGAGTGCCAAAACTTGTCGAGATCAAGATGTTTTGAAAGCGAATAGTAATATGATTGGTAATAAAATTTTGATGTTTATTATGTACTACTGCAAGTTTTTTACGTAGCACTAAAGTTTTTTGTAGTTTATGTTCCCGTGATGACCCATGGATCCAAAACGTTGTGCTTCACTATAGGCCTTTTAAACAGACTCATAGTCGCTCAACGAACTATGGAGAGGGCTATGCTTGGAGTTACTTTACGAGATGGAATCAGAAATGAGGAGATACGTAGAAGAACGCGGGCTACTGACATAGCGCAACGGATTACGGTTGAAGTAGCAGTGGGCAGGCCTTATAGCACGGCGAACAGATATGACCGTTGGGGCCGAAAAGTTCTTGTCTAGCAGAAAATGTCTTTGGCATTAAGTCCGCCTCTGTTCGATTGTTATAACGTGCATAAAGATAAAATAAATAAATAAATAAAAGGTTAATGGCGGCCCTGCCAGTTATCGATCGAGCATTCACAAGTTACACCAAGATATAACACCGACCAACTTTTTGCCGACACATCGCGAACATTTTTCATTAGTTGGAAAACTTGTGGGACCATTCGCGTTTATTGCGAAACTCTAACTGTTCGATAGAGGGCGCTAGTGGGAAAAGGTTTTATTCTTACTAACATTTTTCATTTGTAAAATTATACCAACACTTTCTGTTCCGCGCGGTTTCACCCGCGTAGATCCCGATCCCGTGGAAACTTTAACTTAAAATATTATGCCTATGATACTCATAAATGAAGTGGCTTCTATTGGTACAAGAATTTTCAAAATCGGTTCTGTAGATCCAGAGATTATTAGAATGGTAATACAGAAGCCACCCTTTAATATTAATTTTATTCTACTGTTAGTATTCTAGAGGCAACAGAAATACATCCTTTGAGAAAATTTCAACTGTCTAGCTGATAGACAGATGGACTTACGGACGAATGGACAGACACACAGACGGATAACAGAGTCTTAGTTATAGGGTCCCGTTTTTAACCCTTGAGGACGGAACCCTAATAAAGTCCTCTTTATAAAAACACCTGATGCTTTGTAAACAAAACAACTTCAGTAAATGAACAACTATGAACAGTCGATCAACCATCTGTCCTTCTCATCACAACCGTGACAGATAGAGACGCAATCATACTTTAGTTTGATTGATGTTACTTTGAATTAGGGTAACCATTACTTAATATACAGGCGGAGAAGGTTCTTAGAAGCCCTTTGGTCGCTTGCTTTACTGAGATTAGGGATTACCATAGCAACGGTGACTTTGCAGGCTTCGCCTTCTAATTACTCAAATGTTCCGGAGTCACCATAATAATGGAAATATAAATCCCGGATAAAACGTCGCTTGTAAGGGATCCAAACTCCGTAGCGTAGTGGTATTTGACTCGCTTTGTATCTCGGAGGTCGTGGGTTTAATCCCTACGCCGGACAGGAAAACTTTGTGTAAATTCTAAGATTTCTCTCCGGGTTTGGTTGGTTGAGGGCCTTCCGAGCATCGGAAAGCACGTTAAGCTTTCCTTCCTTGGTCCCGATTTTTATAACATCGGTACCTTGACGAGACGGCCATAAAGGGTTAACACAAAATGTTGCAAATAATCTCGAAAAATCATAAACAATGGTTGTCATACATATATTTAATAGAAGTTCTATAAATAATTCATAAAATAAGTTATTTATTTATTTATTTATTAGGACATCCAGTAGTTGTTACATTACACATACAAAATTAAAAAATATATATAATAAATAGTTGATAAATGCACAACACGTTAAGGTGTCACAATATGCACACATATGGTAACATTAATGTAAACATAAAAGAAAAACAAACACATTGAAAAAAAGACTTATTCTAAACATTAATTAAAATTACTTAATAAAAAAATAAATTAAACTAACCAAATTAACATAATGAGGAGACTATAATAATATAATAGAAAATAGAAAAAGGTTAGATATCTTGTCTACTTCTTAAAAAAACGTTTCTAAATGTGGACAGTTTATCAGCAAATACATCTGCCTCACCACAAATAGCATTATATGCTTTTGACAAGCGGGATATAGGAGATTTTTTTTTTAAGTTTGTTCTAGCAGACGGCTGGTTCAACAATCCCGCATTAGCAAGCGCACGTCTTGGCACGCGACGCGGCACTCGAATTTTGAATGATTCCAAGAGAGGTGGACAGTCGATCTCATTTGTTAATACTTTGTACAAAAAAGTCATGTCATGAAGTTGTCTACGACACAGCAGGGTATCCATTCCAAAGTGACGCAACCTATCACTAGAGGATGGCAGTTGTTTATGAAGTTTACATGAGAAGGCTAGATGTCTTAGGAATCTCTTCTGAATTCGCTCAATTCTCAATTTATGCACATTGTAATGGGGCGACCAAACTACAGAGCAATATTCTAGGTTCAATTTAATAATTTACTTAAAATTTTATAAAAATATTTTATATTAACTCGGAAGTTCCATCCCCGTGTTAGGTTAGATCTTTACGTAGACATCAAATATGTATTTCCGGATCTGATTAGTTGCAGGATTACTCCATGTCTTGAAAAGGAAGGGATGCTTTTAGCCTTGCTTGTCATTTCATCAACTATGACAAATCCAGGCTAAGGGCTACTTTGATCGCCTATAAGAACATGATATTTTTCCCGGGGGGAAATTCTGGGGACTTCTTCCCCGGCGGGGTATGTTATGAATCTACTCTCCATAGCCGTGATAAGCCAATCTATAAAAATAAATAAAATTTGTTTTATTTGTTAATGGAAAAATAATAGATTTTTACGAAATGCATTTGAATGTACATAGGCATTGTAACTTACTCGTATAACAAAAGCACAGTTGTAATTGAAATGTCTTACTTGAGTTTGTTTCGACTAATCTCAATAACGGCTGTATTGATTTTGACGGGACTTCCACTGGTAGATAGTTAATTAGCTATTTTTTGTTATCAGTCTTTTGTTTGTCCGTGTATTCCAGCTAATCTTCAATAGTACAGATTTTCGGGTCTTTCATTATAAGATAGCTTATAAAATCCTTTTTTTAAGCAGACATAGTCACGGGCAGCAGTAAGTCATCCATTATATTCGTAATCAAAGCAACCAAAAAAATAAGCTTTAACAAAAAACTATATATCATTAATTCATCATCATCATTTCAGCCATAGGACGTCCACTGCTGGATATAGGCCTCCCTCATAGATTTCCAGCCGCTACGGTTGGAGATGGCCTGCATACACCCTGATCCCGCGGCCTTTGCCATGTCATCCGTCCATCTAGTTGGTGGACGTCCTACGCTACGTATCACTACGTACGTTCTCCGCTCCGTTCGGGCTGCCCATTGCCATTTCAACGAACTAATCCGTTGGGCTATGTCGGTAACCCGCGTTCATCTACGTATCTCCTCATTTCTGATTCGATCTCGTAGAGAAACCCCGAGCATCGCCCTCACCATAGCTCGATGAGCGACGAACGACATATAGTCAATGGAAATTTTTCGCAATAGGTATATAAAAAAGTTTTATTTACAAAACATAACCAAAAATAATGTTTTACACGAAGGCGCTAGCATATTTACATAATATAAGGTAAAATGTGAACATAAAGGGTTAATATTAACCCTTAAAATCAGTGAGTGTGTTCGTCTGGCGTTATCTGGTAACAAATGATTATGGAATTCGTGGAAGATGAATGACGAGGTATGCCTAATGTAGGGTTAGACAAAAAAAAATACAAAAAAAATGTATATTTTGATAATTAATATACGTTGATTGTGTTGAGTAAGATTAAATAAATATGATTTGATATTAGGGTAATTAAAAATGTAGGCTTATTCGTTGTTGATTTTGAAATATTAACACAACATCCCTTCCTTATTTTATTTTATAGAAATATAATTATTTATTTGTTTTGAAAATACAACAAACCACTTACTAAAGGTTAGGAGATATAAATACTTTGGATTAATTTGAATAAGACCCTTTAATATTGATTACTTTATTCATAATCAACAACTTTGGAACTTGCATTACACTTTATAACTTCGATTTCTTTGTATTTGTGTTAGTGGTGGCTGATAAAGTAAAACTAGGTCACGCTGCTATAACAAACTGTAATTATTTGACCATTTGCCATTAATCTGCAAATCGATAATTTGCAGATCGCCAATCGATCGGTGTCGCATTTTACGTTATTATCATGCAGATCAACAACATACTTAATTTTATGTTGATGATTGAAATGATTTATCCATTTTAAATGGTATAAATTCAATTCTTAAGCCCATAAATACTGTCGGTACAATTTATTTTTAATACATTCTTATCGCTTTATCTGCAGACCCTACTCCCAGCGTTGAAGGCGGAAATCCTGTGAAAACCCGACTTAAACTCCTCTTTGATATAGAGCGAGAAAAAATATTTTATGAACGCGAAAAACGACGGAGGGCGTCGCTTTTGAAATAGCTTTAAACCTATTTTTCATCGCGGTTAGCGGTTGCTCCTTTAAGGTTGTTAGACAGGGTTGACGGAAAAATATTTGCTTATCGCAGTAGTTTGATGTATACAGTTTTAAACATTTATGTAACTCAAGTCACTTTCTTATTGCTTTATTTAATAAAATATTTAACATTAATGAATAAAATACATGTATAATTAAAATTTACAACAACTGTAACTTAACGGAGGAGGTCGGAGGTCGTTGGATCCCCACGCCGGACAGGAAATCTTTGTCTAAATTCTAAGATTTCTTTCCGGGTCTGGTTGGTTGAGGGAATACCTTTCATGCCTCGGAAAGCACGTTAAGCCGTTAATCGGGACCAACATCATCTATAATAATCGTATAGCAGGGAACGGGCTGCATCGTTTCCTTGTGTTACAACATAATACTGCGGTCACTAACCCGCCTGCCAAGCGTGGTGACTAAACCCTCCCTCGAGAGGTCACACAGCATATAGACACATTTTTTAGCGGAATGAACACCAGATATTTTGTCCTTTTAATTTAGATTTGTTGTTTTGCTTTTGTCAAACCTAGTTAATAGAATTAAAACAATCATTTGGCGTTAGAGTAAAAACGACAGAAGTATTTAAAGACGTTACCATGGCATTAAGGTCCTTGGTTTGAGAATTAGCGAAATAATTGTATTTTAATAACCTGCAAATATATCTACTGTCCATAAAATGTAACTTCATAAATCTCGAGGAAAAAAACACGCTTTTATCGGTGTTCATAATTGTCTGAATATTGAATAAGGACACAGTATTTTTATACACAGAAGTTAAACTCTCGTGCGTGGGTTTACAATAGTATATTTTCTTATCTATTTCTAAATTGGTTCGGCTATACAGAGAGAATGAATGAAAGGAGACTAACAAGCAGAATTATTAGGGTAAATGTGAACGGAAGTGTTGGCTGGGGAAGACCAAGGTGGACGTTCCACGATCAAATCGAGGACGTTCTTAAGAAAGGGCAGGTTAAAAGTACCCTGCACCGAAGAACATGCATGAGGAGATTAATGAATGGTAGAAGAGGCGAAAGTTATATGTCAAGATCATGTGGTAACTGCCTACCCTTATGGGGAAGAGGCGTGAATGTATGTATGTATGTAAAATTCCCGCCCCACAGAATCTATATCTCGCGGAAGACATTACAGCCATTTATTTGTACTAACTTAACTTTAAAGCGGCCGTAGCTAATTGGCTAGGGCGTCCTACTTGCGATCTTGTGGTCGCCGGTTCGATCCCCACCCATTGCACTACCGACATGAACCCACTGGTAACACAAGCATTTTAGCTTAGCACGAGGGGTTAACAAGAATACTAGAGGAAGTAAGTAGATTGCAAAAATCTGCTATTAATCTTTAAAAAAAAAATAGGTTGCAGATTCAGAACAATGCAATCTATGGTTCACACAAACAATTATATCAGGTCAGGTATCAAGGAATCTAGACACGGGTATATGAGAATTAGCAGAGTCAGACCTTAGGCTACAATATATTATTCTAAGTTATACGAAGAAATGATACTTTATGTTGTTATAAATAAATTTCAGGACTGATCGTTGAACTTGGCACTCATTTAGATCTCACTTCTTTTGTCGTTGAAGTCAAAAACCAAGGTATATATCACATTATATTGAACTTGGCTCCCATTTCACATTTATTTTTTTGATTAATCCCATCAAAATTCACACCACCAAGTCTCAAAAAGTAGTTATTCAAACCACTAGTAATACCTCCCTGTCAATAATAAATTTGTTAAAGAATTTTCAAACGGACAGTAAATAAATTTCATATCAAGTTTATACTACGGAAATAACATGCACAAAGTTGAGTTTAAATTAATTATGGTTTCTCTTCAAGCAAACTGAAAGAGATATTTGATAATAAGTGTTAAACATATTTTAAACACCATTTTACTTTTGTTTTAATTATAAGTAAACTATCGTGTGAAAGATCTTAATATAGATATGTTTTAGTACATTCAATTAGTTTTAATTGTGTCTAGTTACTGTATGTACAACTTTATCGTCTTTGAAAGCTTTCGCAACATCCAGCTATCTTAATCTTTATGTATGTATGTTACAGTCAAAACTTATAATCGGTCAAAACCTTTGTATTTGGATCTGGCGAGTGCGTCACAGTTCTAACCTAACCTAACCTACAGAAGTTGGAATCCTGGTGCTTTTTTAACATTCGACCAAAAATAAGAGCTTCTCGTTTTTGGAATTTTATGTGAGCCAATATAGACCCGTCAAAACTACTTTTGCCTGATTTTTGCAGTCAAAAGTGGTTTTGACCGATTATAAGTTTTAACTGTAACATGTACACACTTCAACATAACAAGTAATTTACCTGAGAACTGAACTTAACTTAGTACGCATACATTTTAAAACATTAATATGCCGTATTAGAAAAGGTTCGACACCCATGGGAAGTAAGTCATACCCATGGGTATCGAAACTGGCTTGTCAGGGTCTGTTAACAGGACGCCTATGTTTAGCAGTGAATGTAAACGTGCAATTGTTGAAGATGTGCCGTAGTTCTCCTTCTGTATGTCAACCATGAATACTGTGTCTTCAACAAAAAAGCTACGAAGGCTGTAATGACAGTGATTTGCTTATTTTCGTCTTTTCGAGTGTAGATTTGATAAAGTGTCATCGGGGGTGACTCTTGTTTTATGAATTTCCTTAACTTGCTTTTGATGTTAAATGTTTTTTTTTTTGCAGCTTATGGACACTTCCATAAGCTGCAAAACATCTGTGCGATATTTAAATTATTACGAAGAAAGAAGTACATAGGGATTTATTTCCCTAGTATATGCCGTACTACAGTACTGCCGGAAATAAATCTATGTCACAGAGGACTGAGCAAACACTTCATTTACGTCAACAAAGTACTTCCGTGCGTTTCGTATCACGGGTGGTAATCAAATCCAAAACATGTCTCATAAGCATGTGCCACAACCGCTAAGCAACTAGCGCAGTTTTATAATCAATTGGCGTAAATAATTTATTTTTGACTAGCTGATGCCCACGACTTGGTCCGCGTTATGTTTGTTATTCCTTCGATAAACATTTTTAACGTGTAGGAAGATATACAAACATACATTCTGTGATTTAAATTATTTAAACTGTTGACCGGGGATATAAAGCAACATGCAAAATTTCATCTAAATCCGTCCAACAGTTTCAGAGATTAGCCTGTACAAACAGACAGAAACAAAAAAAAATGATGTGTTCTATTTTCCTTCTAACATCCCCTTGATTCGGTTTTTAGCGTTTTTTTTTCTATGTACAGATATTTGACCTCTACAGTTTTATTATATGTATAGATATTACAATCGATCTATTTATCTATATACTTTTTTATGGTCTGAGTATGTGATATAACGAACATCTCAATGGAAAAATGTTGGTTACGTAATTTTTTAGAAATATGCTTAATTTTTCTAATAATTGTATTTTTTTTGTTTCAGGTAAACCAATTCCCTCTACTCCTGCAATATTTAAAGAAGGTAACAATTAACATATTTCATAATTACTTTAAGCTTTTCATATACTAATAATATAAATATTAATCTTCATTAAAACTCGAAACTAAGCCTAAAGTGTTAACAAGCAAATGTATGTTTTGCTAAATTCTTATAATTTTACATAAATTGCTACTATGTATTTTATCATTTTGACACCAATTATGTAGCATTCATTTACTCATTTATATAAATAAATTGTAGTAGTTTTTAATAAAAAAAATACCAAAAACAAAATAAAAATGGAATGTCTGTTTGTTCTTGTTAATCTTTGTTACGGCTGAACTAATTTTCGTGGCACTTTCGCAGTTAGATAGCTAATTTTATAAGATTTAATATAGTCTACTTTTACTTTTATTTTGTTTTAACGTATTCCGCTTAATCTCCAAATCGCTAGTACCGATTAAGACGAGGCTTCACTATTAGAAAGCTAATGGTAAAAGTAGTATCTTCTCGTGAAACGTTTTCTTCAATAAAGTCGCAGAAAGCAACTATGTAGTTTCAAATACAATTTCACCTAGCCTCTCCAAAAGTAATTCCAATATCCCTAATTAAATTATATTATTTGATAAAATCAGCATCTTATTTCGTTCTGAAAACACTCATTTAATTTTACACGTTTCAATTTATTTTGACCTTTATGTAATCGCAATAAGATTGCAAATTGGTTATATTACTTGGCGACGAGAGTATCTAGTAATTTTGTTTTCTATTAATGGCTGGTACAAATTTCCTTTGACAATAATATCTGGTTTTGATGTCTTAATAAAACCCTTCGAATGATAGCTAAGGGTCTGGAGGACCCCGTTTCGGATCGCAGTGTAAGGGTTAATTAAGGTATTGTGTGCCATGTAAGATTCGGTGTATACTAAGCTTATATTATAATGGTAATTTTCTGATAGGGTTTGTTTATGCTTAAATCGATAAGGTGCTTTTAAAATATATGCCTTCTACTCAGATTCTAGCTTTAAATCTCGGAGGTCGCGGGTTCGATCCCTACGCCGGACAGGAAATCTTTGTGTTAATTCTAAGATTTCTTTCCGGGTTGGTTGGTGTGCCTCGTAAAGCACGTTAAGCCGTTGGTCCCGATTGTTATAACATCATCTATAATAATTGTATTTCAAGGAACGGGCAGCAGCGTTTCCTTGTGTGGTATAACATTTTACTGCGGTCACCAACCCGCCCGCCAAGCGTGGTGACTATGGCAAATACCCTCCCCCGGGAGGAGGCCATTATGACTTACTAACTTTACCAGCAAGTTTACTTCTACTGCTGAACATGAGCCTCGCCTTAACACGTTGGTAAACCTAAGTGCCATAATCACCACGCTTGGCCGACGGATTGGTGACCGCAGTAAGATGGAAGTATCCTTGAGCTGATAGGTATTGCTGCCCATTCGTTAGGTATATGTCCCTTAGTCGCCTACGACACTCAATTTTGATAAGGATAGCAAAAAAAAGAGTTAATTTATCGTATAATATCTCAATATTTACTTAATGTGTAAAATAAAAAGGAATAAAAACATTCAAAGTAATTTCATAAATCTAACAAATAATCACGGGCCACTGAAACCGTCCAACAAATTCTCTTTGTTGAGATAAATGTGTGTGAAACATATAATTCTACCCAATCATTGCATAGTATAAATGTATTAGTGGGACTAGTTGAACTGAGAGAGAAATTGCACGCTGATCTTTGTATATTAAATCCGAAATTTCGCGTTTATTTTTTTAATAAGTCATTGTTAATTTTGATTAGAATCATATGCAATATAAGAAATGTTATTAATTAGGTACATGTTAAAGGAATTTAATGAATTTTACATATGTTTCTGAGCGAATTAATGATTTAAAAACGAATTTAATCTAATTACCTACAAGGTAAAGTCTTGTTATTTTTATTAAGATTGGCTGATGACCAGAATATTCACAAGAAGCTGGTTCAGTTTTTACATAAACTGGATTCTGATAATATTTGCTATTTTGGTCTATTAGTACGGTTAGTGCCAGTGTTTAAATATCATGAGGTGGTTGACGCGAAAGTATGTTTTTTAAATTATTTCATTTAATTAATACGTAAACTTTATTCCAGAATATAGGTAACACAAATTATGTCATCACAGAGCAGCATCATATTGTTACGTTTTTAGTCTATAAAATTGTGACCATACTATATTCTTGGGCTGTGGTTTACCTACATTTTTGGTTGGTAAAAAGGTCCCTTTTCTCATAATGTCAGTGTTAGAGACAGATACTATCGCACACATTGATAAGAATTTCTACTGGACTATTTATCTCACAGAAAAATAGAGCAATTGCTGGAAATATATTAATTGTGTAGATAGCAGATTTTAATTCAGTGTTTGCTGGTTCACGATGATGTTGCCTATGGTGGTAGCAAGATGTCAAAACATTAGTTGACGTCACGAATCCTACATCGCGCAATTGATTTTCGCACGCGGATTGAGGTTATCTAAGTGTTTAACACGATCGCGGTCACTGGGCACGCTTATTTTGCGGACGGAAATTATGTAGTTAGCCACGAGGCTTTTGCTACTACACCGGGCATAAAGGCGAGCAGGGCTCCAGCCGAAATAAATGGTTTAAAAACTATAAACCAACCAACCTGTGCAAGAAACGCGCACTGTGGGACTTGGACCTAGGGTCAGGGTGGTCGCTGACCTAGGAACGTCATAATTAAATGAAAAACAAACAATCAAACGAACTCTTTGGCTTTATATACCTATTTGTATATGTATAGATTATATATTAGTATATATAAGATGTTAGTTTTCCATACAAACAGACTCATCAATTTTATTTATTTGTATAGAGATTGATATGCCAATTTACTCAGTTAATTTAGCTTATTTAGTACAGTCACTACAGTAAAAAAATAATTGCTTGAAATCGAACCTGATCTTTCAGAAACTAAAGCCGAATCAGACAACACTTTACACCATTAGTCTACATTTATTTCACGCCACTATAAACGCCGGCGTTTAAATAAATCAACGTTGTTTGAGTAACAAAAGCTGCAACACCCAAAATACTATTAAAACGTTCATTCGGGCCAATTAAAATATTTCCATACAACCCGAAATACTAACAAAGCAGTACTTACCTACCTATCAGATTTACCAGTGAAATTGTCAAATGTAGCCAATTTTAGTTCAGTTGTAGTAATTACTAATTCGACACATTTGAACCCTTTAATTTTGGGTGTAGAAAAGATTGGTGAAATAGGTGACGTAGTGTTAAATTCAGATTTCAGTTACGCCCCGCTACTTTTGTAGTAACTGGATAATAATAAGCTGTGGCATCCTCAGTAGCATAGATGTATTTGGCTCGTTTTTAATCTCGGAGGACGTGGGTTCGATCCCCACGCCGCCGGACAAGAAATGTTTGTGTAGATTCTAAGATTTTATTCCGGGTCTGGTTGGCTGGGGGACTACCGTCCGTGTCCCGGAAAGCAAAGCGTTAAGCCGTTGGTGCCGATTGTTATAAAATCATCTAAAATAATTGTATACCAGGGAACGGGCAGCAGCGTTTCCTTGGTAGAACATAGTACTACGGTCACCAACCCGCAGTCACAATCCCCTCGGGTGGAGGCCCTTGTTCAGTAGTGGATCTTGTACGGGCTGATGATGATGATGCACCCTTTAATTTCGGGGCTAGGAAAGATTGGTGAAATAGTCTTTGTTGGGTGACGTAGCGTGAAATTCAGATTTCAGTTACGCCCTACTACCTTTACAGTGACTGGATAATGAACTGTGGAGATTGTTATTTAGTTTTTACTGGTTCACGACTGTAATGTGTATTTTTGGTCGAAGGTTAAAAAGAACACCAGGATTCCAACTTCTGTAGGTTAGGTTAGTTTAAAGCAGTGACCACAACGATGGGCCAGATCCAAATCCATACAAATTATTAATTAAAGCAGTCAAAAGTGGTTTTGACCGATTATAAGTTTTAACTGTAACATAAACAAGTTTTGAACACGAACAATACAACCGCGGCCACTGGCCATACGTTTTTTTACGGACAGCCATTATGTAGTTAGCCAGGAGCTTTGCTCGCATTTATGCCCTAATAAATTGCTTAAAAACTACAAACTAAGCAACCTGCGCAAGAGGCGCCCTCTGTGGGACTTAAACCTCGGTTTAGGGCGGTCGCTGACGAGGGGATTGAGGAATGACTGGTATATGTAGGTATATGACTGTATATTACAATTTGAGTTAATATTGGTCCCTGTGGGGCGCAGCAAAGTAAACGTAGGAGAGAGGAAGGTTTTCAATTAATTTTAAAAATACCATTCAATGAATTAATACACTACATTAAATCAGTTGAAATTATAAAACCAGTTTTCTATGTATTCTGTATTTTATAAATTATTTTATTATTCCAAATTATATAAAACATACCTATTTTATGTTGAGCTTTTTTCTTAAACCATATAATTATATTAGAGTCTAGACAGCGATAAAAATTTTATTCTACAGAATTTATACTTAGCTAAGTGGCTCGAAATACTTATCGCTATAATCCAAGGGATTATAGGTAAGTTCATACGTAGGCTTTAAACTTTAACGAGATATTTTAAATGTTGACTTAATCTAGACTTTTTTACTTATATCTTATTAAAAATATTTTTATAATCCAATTAACGGTTTTCATGCCATTTTTAAATTTAAATGCAGTTGTACCGAAATCTGTGACTGCGCCAATTTTAAAATGTTATTTTTAATGCAAGTATTTAGCAAACTGACAATCATAAGTATGTAGGTTTAATATATTCCTATAAATATAGTCATGTACTAAAAATATCTATATCTGTTCTATACGAATGTTATAAAAAGGAAAGATTTGTCTTTTTGTAAATATGTTTGTCACCACATAGTATAAAACAAAGTCGCTTCCCGCTGACTATCTGTCCCTATGTATGCTTAGGTCTTTAAAACAACACACGGACTTCGGTAGGAGGGCGGTGCAAAAGTAGCATAACGGCATATAGACACATTTTTAGCGGAATTAACACAAGATATTCTGTATTTTTAAATTAGATAATAAATAAAATTTAGGCCGTGTTCAAACCAAACTGACTGTTAGCCGCCGAAAGTGAGCGAACGTTACGCAGTTTATTGTATTTCCATACATATTCACTTTTTCGTTCACATCTAACCGACGATACGTTATTACGCTATGCGTAGACGCTGACATTCGGCGGCCGATTAATATAGCGTGCTGCGTGCCTGATTGGACGGACGGACGTAAACTATAGCGTATTGTCAGCATACTGTTAACGAAAAATACCGTTTATTTTCACGTTTACACTGGGGCTCATAGTGAGCCTGCTCACATTCGGTGGCTGACAGTCAGTTTGGTTTGAACACGGCCTTACATTTACATAAACTCTCATCTAACCGGTGTCCAAAAACGGCGAAAAAAGGACCTAAACCAATGAGTTTGCGAAGAGGTTCCTCCCATGATGAATACAACAAAGAGGGTGGGATTTATTGCGGCTCCCGTGGGACACGCAACGCTTGACACGGATGGACAGAAAAGTTTTCTTCAAACTTTTATCAAGGACAAGGGTATTTATATCATAAACAAGAGTTGTATGACATGAACTTGTCCTTGAAAAAACTTTTTGATGTTTTGTATTTTTGGATTCTGTAAATTGTATCTGAAAACTTTACAGCTTTTTTTCTAACATTAACTTAACTTATATAGTTACTAGGTTCTCGCGCGCGGTTTCACCCGCGTAGCTCCCGTGCCCGTAGAAACTTCGTATTAAAATATATCCTATAACATTCCTCAATAATTGGACTATCCAACACTGAAAGATTTTTTGAAATCGAACCTGTAGTTCCTGAGATTAGCGCGTTCAAACAAACTCTGCAGCTTTATAATATAAGTATAGATTAGCTTTCCAGGCGGGGTTTCACGTGCGTTCCTGTTACCGTAGAAACTTCATAATTAAATATAGCCTATGTACTCAGGGATAATGTAGCGTTGTAATAGTGACAGAATTACCGAAATCTGTCGAGTAGTTTTTGGGTTCATCTGAAGTTTGTCATCTCAAAGGGCAACCTTATTATAAGCAAACTAGTGTAACATTGAGTGATATAAGTTCAATCAACAATTGGCCTAGGCATTCAATAAAATGTCGGCGTTTAATTAACGGCCTAGCCGTCCTATTTAATGACTGATTTAACTAGATGGCTGCGGGATATACAGGAATACAAATCTTTCCTCTTTATAATATTAGTATAGATATAGATAGACAACCTCCGTAGAGTAGCGGTATTTGGCTCGTTTTAAATCTCGGAGGTCGTGGGTTTGATCCTCACGCTGGACAGGGAATCTTTGTGTAAATTCTTAGATTTCTTTCCGGGTCTGGTTGGTTGAGAACTTGAGAGACTACCCCCCGTGCCTCGGAAAGCACGTTAATCCGTTGGTCCCGATTGTTTTAATCATCTATAATAATCGTATATCAAGGAACGGGCAGCAGCGTTTCCTTGTGTGGTGCAACATACTACTGCGGTCACCAACCCGCCTGCCAAGCGTGGTGACTATAGCAAATACCCTACCCCGGGAGGAGGCCCATGTTCAGCAGTAGACGTTATCCGTATAACGTCCTCATAAGTATCATCGTATCATCATCATCATAAGCCCGTGGCTTATGATGATGATGATATATATAGATAACATCATGCATCGACCCATTGGAGTTGCGTTGTATTCCGACGGGACTAAAACCTGCGATAACCGCTATTGTTAGTACAAATTGATGGTGCTCAATCAAAAACTTATGCTCGCTGAAGTAGCAAGTCTCAAAGTAAAGCTATTGGTTTAAAACGATTAGTATTTTATCAATACTTCATTCTCAGAAACTCGATGCTGAAGATATCTCACTCGAGTACCTAAGGATCTATATCAGCATTATAAATTCTTGTAAAGTACGGTAAAAACGATCTCCTATACTTTAACGTATTATCTACAAAAAGATTCCTTTTCTCAACACCTAGGTCTTAGAGCTTTACTTCCTGGAGGTGTAAGCTTTAACTTATCTAAGGTATTTAAATTCTGTGAATTTACTAAGTAATGTCCTTAAGACTTTATATATACCTAAATTTTTCTACGGGTATGGTTGGTTGAGGGACTACCTTCCGTGCCTCGGAAAGCACGTGAAGCGGTTGGTCCAGATTGTTATAACATCACCTATTATAATCGTATATGAAGGAATGGGCAGCAGTGTTTTCTTGTGTAACCGGTCACCAACCAGCCTGCCAAGCGTAGTAACTATGGGAAATACCCACAGGGAGGAGGCCCATGTTCAACAGTGGACGTTACACGGAGTGATGATGATGATACTTCAAGAATGCATTGTAATTTTTTTATGAGATGTTGTGTATGTTTTCCAATTTTCGTCATATATTCGGTTTTATCATAGTAGTGAAGTTGATTTTAATCTATACTTAATTTATGAAACGGAAGGGTTAGTTCGTTCGCTTGAACGCGCGAATCTCAGGAACTACTGGTCCGTTTTCTAAAATGATTTCAGTGTTAGATAGCCCATTTATCGAGGAAGCCGATAGGCTACATTTCATCATGAAGAAGCTAGTCCTCCTATGAAATGCATTGCATATGGCGAAAATTCCTCAGTGATCATTTGAAGGAAATGACTCTTGCATTTATAGTTTATGGACACTGTTTTAAATAAAAGCTTAAAAACGTACCGCGAATTTCGTTGTACCAGTATTCCTAATTCGCAATGATTTATTGTTCACAGAAAGAACATTAATTTATAATTAAATTTGAAGCCATCGTACGAAAGCGAGATTAACTCAGACTTTGTCAGAGTAAGACTTGTTTATGAGTTAATTATTTAATTACTTTGTATATGTTTTGTAAATTTGATAAAAGGAATATACCGGGTGTCCCCAAAGGTTAAGTAGCTGGGAAAGGGGGTGACAGGGGTGGACACAATGGTCACTAGAAAAATAAAAAAAAAATCCGCTCTGGGTATTTAAAAAAAAAAGGGCATTTTTTTTAAAACTTAAAATTTTACACCTTGTTACTTTTGATGTTGATGTTGATGACCTTGTTGTTATTGAAGATTACATAACAGCATTTTTTTTAAATACAGCCATATTTGTAGGTACAGTTAGCACAAGGTGTAAAATTTTTAGTCTTTTAAAAAATGCCATTTATTTTTTTAAACACCCAGAGGGAATTTTTTATATTTTTCTGGTGACCCTTGTGACCATCCCTATCACCCCCCTTCCCAGCTACGTAATCTTTTGGGACACCCTGTATACGAACATTATATTATATTATACATATTTTATGTGATGTTTGTATTATATCTTCTTTTTCATCATCAATCATCAAAGATTATTTACAAAACAATTTCTTTAGTAAATGAATCACTATTTAGTACGTATTTTTTGATAAACATCATAGATTTGGCCCACGATTTCACTTAAATAACTTTGTTTATATACTGTATGTGCTTGTAATGTGTATGTATTATACGTATACCTTATTTAATATAATGATTTGTATACAAGTGAGGTGTGCAGTGGTGGGAGGTGGCTGTCCGCTGATAGTAGTACTATCATATCAGTAGGTAATCCTTTTTTCTTTCTTTTTGTCCGGGGGAAATGTTTCTACGCATTCCCACCGCCGCTGCAGCGTATTCGCGCGCTGGCGGTGGGATATGTGGGACTCGCCCTCTCCATAGCGTGGTATGTTAAACGCATTCCACGAGGAGCCCCTATGACCCTAGTACCCTACACAACTAAAACCCCCCAGACACTCCATCGATCCGCCGTTGGCGGGGGCCGGGTACGCATAAGCAATCCAACCCATCAGTAGGGAATCCTGTGTTTGATTAGTACCAAAACTACGTAGTTAACACTGCAGTCCCCACAGATCACATTCTAAGGTATACCAGTCCTTATTAAATAAGACGTAAAAAATAATAATTGATAAGCAGTTCCTGACCTTAACGCGTTTAAACAAAAAGAACTCGTCGATATTATTATACTAGTTACAGCTATCCTTATTGATACACATTCATAGGTGCACCAACCCATTCATATGCACCCTCCGTCGGTTCCCCCTCTATGCTTTAGGAAGATATTTTCTCAAGAATTTCACCGGGAAGAAAATAATTTTCTTTTTCGTGAAAGATCTTGGTGTTCTCCGTGTTTTACAAAGAACATCGTTTAAGTGAAATGGTGCAGTATTTTTTAAAGTTTCGATGACGGTTACTTCAGTTTTAAGTGTGTAAGTATGTTGTTATTCCCGACGAGGCAATATAGAGGTGTTGTGTTTGAAGCGTTTGTTTATTTAGTGCTAGCTTCTCGTGCGGTTTTTCCCGCGTAACTCCCGTAGGAAATTCATAATAATCCTTCCTCGACAACTGGGCTATCTAACACCGGACCAGTATTTCCTGAGATTAGTGCGTTGAAGCAAACAAACACAAACAAACTCTCCAGCGTTATATGCTATATAGCTTTCTGTGCGCGGTTTCACCTAGTACCTCCCGTTCCCGTGGGAACTTCATCGTGCCTGTGTTGTAATGTAACTCCTGGATAAAGTTGACTTTTAATGGTGAAAGAACTTTTGAAATTGATCCAGCAATTCCTCCAATTTCAGCCAATTTGAAGCGGCCGTAGCCCAATGGCTAGGGCGTCGGACTTATGATCTTGTAGTCGCCGGTTCGAATCCAACCCATTGCTCTACCGACGAGAACCCACTCGTAACACAAGTATTTGGCTTAGTACGAGGGGTTAACAAGAATACTAGTAGACTGCAAAAGTCTGCTATTAATCTTTCTTTTTTTAAACCGTTCATTAGTTTTGGCGCGAAAGAGTAATAAACATCCATCCATCCATCCATCCATCCATAATCACAAGCTGTCGCGTTTATAATATTAGTAGGATTTTTTTTATTTGCTTCATAACCTATCTGTATAGATAGTAAACTATATTATTTCTTCTGTTTTTAATTAGCTAATTTAATCAAATAAAAACACAATGGCCCTTCCTGTTATTTAATAGTTATCATGCGACGAATAGGATTTAAAACTTTCATAAAAAATAATATATGTGTATTGACATCTAGATCAACGGTTTTATCGCGCGTTTTAAACGCACCGTTTTTGTCCGTATACGCTATCTGCTAATCTTAAGCAGATAGCGTATACGGACAAAAACGGTGCGTTTCTCACGCTACGCATCAAAAGAAGACAAACATTTTAACTTACATTTAAGATGTTTAGTTTTTAAGATTTTGCATGTCATAACTTGTGACCAAACATGTGAAATATCATAAAATATGTTACATTAACACCTGTTATTATGTACCATGTTTTATGAGCAAAATAAAATTATTCTATTCTATTCTAAAAACAATCTATATATTATTATTTAAATGTAGCTGCGCCCCGCGGTTTTACCCGCATAACTCTGCTCTAGTGGGTCGGAGCGAGATGTTTTGGAGCTTATAATATGTTAATCTAACTTATAGACTATCCACGGCCAAAGTTTCAGCTAAATCCTTTCTGTAGTTAGGTCAGAGTTTAAAAAATCTTTCAGCGTTAGAAAGTCTATTTGTCGAGCAAGAATAAAGGCTATATTTAATTATAAAGTTCCTGCGGGAACGGGAGTACGTAGGTAACCCGCTCGGGAAGCTAGTTTTAAAATGATTTAAAATAACAACTATTGTTACTATTTCAAATAATTTATGAATTCTATTTTAAATACAAATTAAACCTTTATTTCTCATTGCCACGTGGCTATTCGTAACCACATTTATTACCGCGCATTTGAAAACACAACAAAACCGGGCGTTTAAAAATCGCCAGTGTAAAATATCCCATATGTTTTTGATTTATGCGAGAGTACTCCGATGAAAAACAGCGTAACAGCGCTGCTGCTAAATTGTTATTGCTTTTTGCTGAATTAGCGGAAAAGCGCTTTACGCTTTGTGGTTTCGCATGCCCCATTTTCGAACAAATACAAATTGAAAATGGAAAAATGTTCAACCTTAATAACTTCGCATAAGGTTCAAATTGGTGGATCACTTTTGTTTTTTAGGATTAAAAGAGGTTATCTATAAATTTATTTTATTGTAGTCGGTCCAGATTTTGTTGGTGGATCTGTTTGTTTGAAAATGGAATATTGGTCGACATATTAATGTTTTTGTAATAAATTAATTAATTTCATTATTACTAACATATTACTAGCCTTTCAGCTTGGATTCTCTCACGTTCCTGTAGGTGTCATATTTTAACTATTAGGCTGAATCCATATTGCGCGTTCGCGTTTCACGTTTTCGCGTTTGTGCACAGCGCGTACTCTCCATGGGTTCACCTACATTGGTAGTGACATTAATTTAGTTCAATTTATGTCAAAAGATGGCGTTCTAATTAATAAGTTAAAAGTCGCTATAGACATTCTCCGCCTTAATCAGGTTCCCGATGCAAATATTTTTAGGTCAGAACTGTTAAAATCATTTGGTGTGATATTGTTAATAATGAACCACTCTCCGTTAGATATAGTAGTTCAGTTATATCCTACTTGGTGTTTTATTCAGTAATTAGTAGCAGTAGGCATACAAAATGCGCTCACTTTACCGTTGGGATTTCGTTCCTGAAAACCGTGCTTGCGTCGTTACTCCCAGCATGTGAATGATAGACTTATCATCAACAGCCCGTTTACGTCCACTACTGAACATGGGCCTCCTCTTAACAGAACTTGGCAAGCCAGGATCGTAGAGGGGTATTGCCATAATCACCACGCTTGGCAGACGAATTGGTGATCGCAGTAAGATGTAAACTTTGAGCTAATAGATGCTGCTGCCCATCGATCAGCCATATGCCCCTTAGTCGCCTTTTTCGACACCCATGGGAAGACATGGGGTGGTCTATTCTAAGCCGGAAACCACACGGCATGATAGACTTATATATGTTATAACTAATACACTATCCACGTGCAAAGTTTCAGCCAATTCCGTTCTGTAGTTTTGGCGTGAAAGAGTAACAAACATCCATCCATCCATACTTGATGATGAAAGTGTTTTTTATATCGGTCAATTAGAATAGTTCGGAGGCTATTCAATAGAAACAAATAACAATTAAATCTATTATAATATAACTAAAAATATTCTTAAATGCTTTTAACCAACTAACCTACAATAAACAAAACGCAGCTCAATTCTAAAATAAAGATTCAAAATCCTCGTTTATTTCCAAAGCATACCGACTCCATATTTGGTTTAACGTTTGCGCGTTCCAAATATGAAGTTTCAGTTTGCTGAGAGGTAAACGAATCAACTAATCAGATAACCTGGTGCCACCTGCAGTCGCGTCGGTTACGATTGGGTAACGTGTTGGTAACATATAGACTGGTATAGGCAAGTTTACCCTTTGTATGTGACAGTATCGGGAAAGATTTTTGCGGTATTTGCTACGAAAATAAAAGATAATTTTTTTTCTATGACTGTAACTGCAACACTTATTTTTCGGAAATGGAACAATTTTCAAATGTTTGTTTTAAGGTTTTTGAATATAGCATCTGTCCAACTGTTTTTTTATACTAAAGATTTAAAATTAAGCTTATTATAAAACATACTTACCTACATGATAATTCAACAAGAATAAGAACATAACTGACATTTACCATAGACTAGAAAAAACTATAGTGGACATTTTTTTTATGTATAGCATTTCATACTATTAATCTATTACGCACGAATTTATACTAATATTATAAAAAGGCAAAGTGTGTCTCTATCTCTAGATCTACTGAACCGATTTTGCTAATTTTTGTAGGTACCAATAGTACAAGATCAAGAAGATACGATTATTATCTGTGAGTGTCATAGGCTATATTTTAAGTTAAGATTTCCGCACGGAACAGATAGTTTAGTATAAATGCCAAAATTTGTATAGATTATTTCATATGGATATGCAATAAAAAAAATTGCAAAAGTACGTAACAGATAATAATTCGTGCACAGATTAACACAAAGTACCTACTTATTGAACATCAGGCTATGAAACAGCTGATTGTGTAGTTTTTAAACAATTATTAAAGCCAGCACGCCTTTGTCCTTTAAAGAAGCAAAAACTTCGTAGCCAACTTCATATTGAATATTATTATCATTCACTTGTTTCCCGCGCGCGGTTTCACCCGCGTATCTCCCGTTCCCGTGGGAACTTCATAATTAAATATAGCCTAAGTCATCAAGGATAGTGTAGCTTTCAAACGGTGAAAGATTTTTTCAAATCGGTCCAGTAGTTTCTATTCTATTCAATACAAACAAACATTCAAATCTTTCCTCTTTATAATATTAGTAGAGAAAGTTCGTTAAAAAAAAGAACTAGAAAAAAAAAAAAAACTACGACTTATTGGAACAGTAACAGGTAAAATGGCGGAGTACAATTTTTCAATTCACAAATACTGTACGACATTTAAATATTCATTTTCATTTTTTTTTTGCGCTTGTTGCTTAGTTTGTAGTGTTTAAACCATTTATCTAGGCTGGAGCTCTGTTCGCCTTAATGTCCGGCGAAGTAGCAAAAGCTTTGGGGCTAACTACATATGTCCGTCCGAAAAAAAAACAGTTATATAACTATTATTTATTTATATTAAACTCCTCGAGGAAAACCTCCGTGGCGTAGTGGTTAAAAATTCAGGTAAAAGGTTGAGGGACCACCCTCCATGCATCGGAAAATACATTATACCGTTGGTCCCGAATATTATAACATCATCTTATTTATCCTATAGATAGAGAGAGATAGAATATTGATGATAAAAATACCTAACCCATATTGAATTTTGAATGAATACTTAAAAAAAAGTCATTCTCATAAAACCGTCGCCCAATAATTCAGTATTCGTCTACTCTATTTATTTTCCTTTGTCAAGTTTTCTAAATAAAAAGCATCGTTCACACAATCTACCCGGGGGAAATCCTCTCTTTACCTATCCCGATCTATCTCGCAAACAATATTTGTACCTACGTCATGTGTTTTAGGCTTTATTTCTCAATCGAATATTCCAGAATATGACATGACGTGAGTACACTGGTTTATCTAGAATGTTAACGGAATTATTTTGACATATTTTGAAGTTCGATTTTCGAAAATTGAATATTTTGTATTTTTATTAATCTTTTTCTGTGTATATCTTTTCTATCTTTATAATCTTTTTTTGTTATAACATCATGTATAATAATCATATATCAAGGAACGGGCAGCAGCGTTTCCTTGTGTGGTACAAAATTATACTGCGGTCACCTGACAAGCGTGGTGACTATGGCAAATACCCTCCCTCGGGAGGAGGCCCGCATTCAGTGGTGGACATTATACGGGCTGAAGATGATGATGATGATGAGTCTTTTTCTAAAGAAAAGTAGTCGTCAATTGTTTTTTTTATAAATTGAAAAGTAGTGTCAATTGTTTTTTTTTAATTTATATAAGAAAAATAACAAAAGTAGTCTCATTTTTTTAAAATATCAATATAAAAAAATAAGAAAAGTAGTACCAATTGTTTTTTTTAAATCAATATCAAAGCTAATTAATCATACCCAACGACAATCTTGTATCAATGATATACGTATATATAAAGCTGAAGAGTAGGTATGTTTCTTTGCTCCAACGCGCTAATATCAAGAACTACTGGTCCGATTTCAAAAATTCTTTCAATGTTAGATTGCTCATTTATTGATAAAGGCTTTATGTTATATTGTATTATGACATTCCTACGGGAACTGGAGTTAAGATGGTGAAACCGCGAGCGACAAGCTAGTATACAATTAAGCATAAACACAAACGTAAGTTATATCAAAATTAACTCAGTAATCCGCTCACGGTTCGCTGACACACAACAATGATACACAGTACACATAGGTACGTTCTGTGTACAATCGTACACACTTGTAGTTAAACCTTTTCCTTTGCAAATTTCACGGTTGGCGGTACACAAATTAGCTTTGATGTACATATGTTTGTGTGTTAGGTGTTATTAAGATTAGCTGTGTCTAAGTGGTGTGGAGATAGTTGGGATTGTGTGTAGCGAGCTTTATTTTTTTGTCTATACCAATATAACAACGAGGAAAGATATAAGATGCATATCTTAGATAGATGCCCCGCGGTTTCACCCGTGATACTCTGCTCCAGTGGGTCGGAGCGTAATATTTTGTAGCCTATATGATAATCGAGCTTATTAACTATCCCGTACAAAGTTTCAGCCAAATACATTCAGTAGTTTTCGCGTGAAAGAGTAACAAACATCCATCCATCCATCCATACTTACAAACTTTCACGTTTATAATATTAGTAGGATAAGATAATAGATTGTTTGTACTGAATAGCCTAACCAACTACTGGTCGGATTTTATAAATTATTTTAATACTCGTTTCCGTTGGAACTTTATAATTAAAAATAGCATATGTTACTCCTAGATAACGGAGCTTTCTATTGGTTACTTATTTTTCACAATCGGATCAGTAGTTCCTGAGATTAGCACGTTCAAGCAAGCAATCAAACAAACTCTCCTGCTTAAAACTATTATATTGACCATTTAGTTCTACTAGTGATCGCCCAGAGTACGAAATTCGATCTGATATGATTCTGGGCAAAGGTCTCCCCCATAACCTTCCACTCTTCCTTTTGTGCGGCCTTATCGGCCAATCTGTCCTGAAAGCGTCTCGATCGTCACGACAGCGTTTTCAGTTAATATATATATATATATATATAAATATATATATATATATATATATCCTAAAACAAAGCTGAGTAAAAACACAATTCAAAATTATATCTACATCAGTCATACATAACTCAAAATGTCATAATATCCCGCGAAAATGGCAGCCGCCGTCAAATTACCTTCAAGATGGCGTCAAATTGGGCGGGAAATGTCGAACGTCTATTGATGTTTTATAAAGGACTTAGGAAATTGGTCGGTGCCACCAAAAGGTTTTACGATAGTTTTTGTGGGCCCTTAACCCTTTGTGTGGTTTTTGGTACGGAGGTAATTTCGTTTTAGTTGGTATTATTATTTTCGATGATAGTTCTCAAAGTGACATAATAGCTTTTTAATATTGCGTTGTCTATGGCATGTGTTGTCAATTGATGCAGCTTACTGTTTCGGTCCCACACTTTTTAAGATTTCTAAAATTTCGTTTTTCAAAGACAAAGCACATAACTAGACTATCCTTACACGAATAGTTAATCTTTGTGAGATTCGAACCCGGGACCACCATAAGGTCTCAGAAGTAAATACTGTTTTTACTGATTCTTTAGATTCTATTCTATTCTAGATTATGTTATTATAATCGGGAACAACGGTTTAACTTGCCTTCCGAGGCACGGAGGATAGTCTCTTTAGATATACATACATACATAAGCTCACGCCTGTTTCGCAGCGGGGTAGGCAGAGACAATGGACCTCCACTTGCTTGTCTCTTTGGACAATATTAATTTAATAAAACCTTCCGGTATGATCACTTTTAAAAGCTTTTTTGACATATTTCATGAAAAACCCGTTTGCTTTGAACCTTTATAGACGAAAAATGAAAAAGTCGTTTTATGATCGCGGAATTCTAAAATCACAAAGCGATATCAAGCGTCGTGCATAGGTACATTCAGCAGCACTCGTAACCCAGTTAGTGGCGGCCTATTTCTGTGCTCGACTGTACTTGTAGTGACACTATCGTACTGTATAACCTATTGTTAGTTAAAAAAAAAAGTAAAAACTGGTGCGGGCGAAGGTAGATTTTTGCATAGGCTGTTGTGGTTTGATCGAGATAACTGGATGGAAAGCCTGTGTTTGTGAGTGTACTGTATATCTTTGGGTTTGTGACGTCATATTATTATGTATTATTTTGTGTACTAGGTATATTAATATTGTACTTCTTTTTAAGATTAAGATTAGACAACAGACAGAAGATTAAAATATTAGCATGCGACTTGAATCAATAACTTAACCGTCCACTGCTGACCTGTTAACAGAATGCTCATAACCAAAGCTGCAACATAGAACTACAATCCGGCTAACCCTCCACACCCTGGCGTCTCGCCAACTCCTGAGATATGGCTGTACCACATACAAAATTTTCGCTCGAATTTCCTTTTTTGCCGGAATTTATCTTCGCAGAGTTAACGGGTGGTTTCCGTACTCCCAGTTTTAGAAAAAAGATAAATTTTTAAAAATGATTTATATGGTTTCAAAAGTGTAGTTGTGAATTTATGAAATTGGGTTAGTGGGACAGTTTATGTGTGTAGTAATTCAGTTGATGTCGAGCGGGAGAGTAACTTGTTTGTGACTTTGGACGGTTTTATTTATTTGTGCGTTTGAAGTTTGGTAAATATGAAAAATGGGACTGCTTTTGTTCGATCTTTGTTGTTGGAGGGTTAAATATTATTATGCATAAAATTTAATAAATTCAATGTGTAAGAAGCGACAACCTCCGCAGCGTAGCGGTATTTGGCTCGCCTTAAATCTCGGAGGTCGTGGGTTCGATCCCCACGCCGGACAGGAAATCTTTGTGTAAAACCTAAGATTTATTTCCGGGTCTGGTTGCTGTTGGTCCCGATTGTTATAACATAATCTGTAATAATCGTATATCAAGAAACGGGCAGCAGCGTATCCTTGTGTTACAACATAATATTGCGGTCACCAACCCGCCTGCTTAGCGTGGTGACTATGGCAAATACCCTCCCTCGGGAGGTGGGCCACGTTCAGCAGTGGACGTTAAACGAGCTGATGATGATGATCAATGTTTTTATTTGAGTTTTGTTGCTATTTGTAATTATTGTAGTAGTTAAAATCGACTACACTGTATAGGACTCTCGAATTTGTTTTATACTGGCTTCTCGCGCAGGTTTTAACCCGCTTCGCTCCCGTTCCCGCGAAAACTTACCATTGTAATGATGAAAGAATTTTTGACATCTGTGCAGTAGTTCTGGAGCTTATTCAATGCAAATAAACAAAATACCAAATCTTTCAAATAGAATAAATATGGGCTTTGGATATTGAAAAAGTTATATACGTTATACGTTATAGTTTGCATAATTTAATCCAATACAATTAAATTGAAAATAAGTCGTACCATAAACAATTTTAATCACACTCAATAATAAAGAATAATCAAACTCTTTGCTAAAACCTTAAATACAAAAACAAAAACGTTACCACATTACCTTAAAAAACAAACTTAAAGAAAATTTCAATTAATCATTCTATCGATTTAAGATTTTAATAATGAATAGCTTATTCATGCTTCAAAACGTTAAATTCAATCGAGTTAAGTAAATAATATTAAGTTCATTTGAAATTTCTGAGCCACTGTCTATTATTTGTATTAATTCGTCTTTTGTTTCTGTAGCCGACTTATTTACAAAATTGCCTTTAATTAAATTTTAAAATAAATGACAAGAAAATGTTTGTTAATAAGGACTACCTCCGTAGCGTAGCAATACAAGTATCGCTTTCTTTGAGGTAGTGGGTTCCCCACGCCGGACAAGATATATCTATCTCTGTGTAAATTCTAAAATTTGTTTTCGGTTTTGGTTGGTTAGAAATTACCCTTTGTGCATCGAAAAGCACGTTAAGCCGTTGGTCCCGTCAGACATTGTCTGTAACAAGCGTATATCAGGGAACACGCAGCAACGTGCTCCTGTACATATTATTTCGTAATACTGCGGTCACCAACTTGCTTGCCAAGTGTGGTATGACTATGGCAAACCCTTTCCTCGGGATTGAGTCGTGAAAGAGTAATTAATATACAAAAGTTTGTGAGTATACATACATACATACTCACGCCTGTTTCCCAGCGCGGTAGGCAGAGACAATGGACCTCCACTTGCTACGATCCCTACACAATCTTTCGCTTCATTCGCTCTCATAACATTCTTCATACAAGCACGTGGGTTTAGGATGGATCTTATTTGACCTTTTGCGATGATGTCTCCGATTTGGTCAGAGAACGTTCGTCTAGGTACCCTTCCGACTGTGCCACTCACACTTGCCAAGTATACCTGTTTTGTCAATCTTTCTTCATCCATTCATTCCAAGTGACCAAACCATCTCAAGTGAGTTTGTGAGTATGCGACTCACAAAATTTCGCGTTTATAATATTAGTAATGATAAGTAAAAATGGTTTTTGTTATTGGGATACTGCTGAAAAAATATACTAAAAAACAATTGAAGTGTTATTCAAAGAAAAGCGTTTGAAAAAAGAATGTCGAACCAGTAGTGTTGAGATTTTTTTTTTAAACCGATGCTGGTCCGAGTGTGTTTGACGTTCACTTCAACTTGGCTCCGTTGGCCCACATTTGTCATAGGGTTGTTGCGATTTGAATGTTTTTTTTTTGCGTAAAAGGAACGGGTTATATGCAGCCATAACGCGGTCGCTGATGGGTGTAATTGGACGATTTTTTGGGATGAACGAAACTTTTTTTCATAGTGCCATTTTTCATTGGATTAGGCTATTGGATTTTTTGTGTGAAATGTTTTTCTATGGGTCGTGTTTGTATTTCGAATGAGATTTATAAAATATATTTTTTTACATTTTGAATATACTTTCGTAATACGTAGTCCTAATTACGTCGAAAGCATTTCGTCATAACTTCAGTTATTTAGATTTCAGTTTAAATTCCCATGTCATCTAAAAATATAAGTGAACTAGCTTCCTGCGCTAGATTTCACCCGCATCTCCCGATCCCGTGGGAACTTTATAATAACATATAGCCTAAAATTTTACCTTCCTCGGTAAATGAACTATCTAACACTGAAGCTATTTTTCAAATCGGACCAGTCATCATCAGCTCGTACAACGTCCACTACTGAACATGGGTTTTGCCATAGTCACGTCGCTTGGCAGGTGGATTGGTGACCGCAGTATTATGTTGTAATACACAGGAAAACGCTTCTGCCCGTTCCCTGGTATACGCTTGTTATAGATAATGCTATAACAATCGGGACCAACGGCTTAACGTTCTTTCCGAGGCGCGGAGGGTAGTCCCTCAACCAACCAGACCCGGAAAGAAATCTTAGAATTTACACAAAGATTTTTGTCCGGTCGAACCTACGACCTCCGAGACTTAAAGCGAGCCAAATACCGCTACGCTACGGATGTTGTCGGCTAGCTATCGGACCAGAAGTTCTTGTAAATACATTTGCACAAAGATTTATGAGAGTCCTGCGTATGAATCGAACCCACGACTGGGACGTATACTGTTATGCCACGGAGGTTGTAAGTAGTAATATTCAAGATTAAAACACATTAACTTTCCCAAAAACACGTATAATTGAAGCGCATGCAAAAAACTTGTTAATATTATAAATTGTGTAAACAAATAGTCGCTACAACATTTTACGGTAGCACTTATAAAGCGATAAATATGTTAATAAACGAATTATCCCTTTAATGCCGCCGGTATTTTGCGCGAATATCAACGAAAATTTCAAAATTTTACATTACTATTTTAATTTTCGTTCGTATAAAATACTCCAGATTTACCCGCGTAGTTCCCGTTCCCGTGGCAACTTCATAAGCAAGTATAGCCTATAGCCTTCTTCAATAAATGGGCTATCTAAAACTGAAAGATTTTATGTTATCGGAGCAGTAATTCCTGAGATTATTGCGTTCAAGTAAACAAACAAACTTTACAGGTATCAGTATACTCTCTTTATGTATTATTATACCTACTATAACAATAGATTCTGCGCGCGGTTTCAACCGCGTAGCCCCCGTTCCCGCGGGACCTAAAATATAGGCCGTGGTGAAACTATGCTTGTTACAATACATACATACATACATAAGTTCACGCCTTTTTCCCAGCGGGGTAGGCAGAGACAATGGACCTCCACTTGCTACGATCCCTACACACATCTTTCGCTTCATTCACTCTCATAATATTCTTATACAAGCACGTCGGTTTAGGGTGGATCTTATTTGACCTTTTGCGAGGATGTCTCCGATTTCGTCGTTCGTCGAGGTCTTACCCTTTCGACTCACACTAGTTACAAATAAAACCATAATGCTACCAATCTTGAAGTGAGGCAGTTAACGCAGATAAAACCGTAGGGCTTTTCTAGTTCGGAGGTTGTCCCAGAAAGCCATGGGTTCCTGGGCCCCTCACCAACGGCGGACGAAGTACCCGGGGGGTTTTAGTGGGTAAGGTCCCCTTGCCATTGTACGACTTGCTTACCACCGCTATCGAGAGGACGATATATATATGATATATATATATTCTTTCGCCAGCGCGGGAACGCCGCAGCGGCGGAGGTGATGCATGACGTTAAAGCATTTCCCCCCGGACATCCCCCAACAATCCTGACTTATTAAGGTCTGTTACAAGGAGAATCATGTTCAGCAGTGGACGTAAACGGAATTTTGATGATGATACGATATACGATAAGTCATAATAAGCTACAACATCCTACTAATATTATTAACGCGAAAGTTTGTAAGTATGGATGGATGGATGTTTGTTAATCTTCCACGCCAAAACGACTCAATGGATCTGACTGAAAGTTTGCACGCGGATAGCTTATAAGCCGATTAACATATAGGCGACAAAATATCACGCTCCGACCCACTGGAACAGAGTGACGGGGGTAAAACCGCGGGGCGCAGATAGTCTACTATAAACTCAAATATGAAAAATGTTCACCGAAATGAAAAGCACACGTAATAACAATAAGAAGCGACAGAAAATATTAAGTTTATTAACACAATAATAGCAAGAAAAATAACAGAAGTTATAACAAATGATCATTGCGAGTATCATTACCGTCTAACGACATGCAATAAACTTTTACTTTTAACCTACTACGCGGATTATAAGGAGGTTCTTATTTGTGTTGTACCTTTTATTTTCTTTGTTGCCGTAGTATAGCATATATTGAGTTTTATTATACTAATGTTATAACAACAACCTCCGTAGCGAAGTGGTATTTGGCTCGCTTTAAGTCAAGGAGGTCGTGGGTTCGATCCCCACACCGGACAAGAAATATTTGTATTTACACAAAGTTTTTTTGTTGCTAAGATTTCTTTTCGAGTCTGGTTGGTTGAGGGACTACCCTCCGTGCCTCGGAAAGCACGTTAATCCGTTGGTCCTGATTGTTATAACATCATCATATCAAGGTTATATCAGAGAACGCACGTTTCCTTGTGTGGCAAAACATAATACTGCGGTCACGAACCCGCCTGCCAAGCGTGGTGACCATGGTAAAACACTCTGTCGGGAGGAGACCCATGGTCAGCAGTGGACGTTGTATGGGCTGATAATGATGATGATGACGAATATTATAAAGAGAAAATATTTGATTGTTTGTTTGTATTGAATAGGCTCCGAAACTACTGGTACGATTTTAAAAATTCTTTCCCCGTTGGACATGTACTATCCCTGGATGACATAGGCTATATTTCATTATGAAGTTCCCACGGGAACGGGAGTTAAGCGGTTGAACCGCGCGCGGGAAGCTAGTTATGAGTAAGTTAAATATAAATTAACTAGTTTCCCGCACGCGGTTTCACCTGCGTAACTCCTGTTCCCGTGAGAACTTCATAATAAAATGAAGCCTGTAACCTACCTTGATACATGTGCTATCTAACACTGAAAAGATTTTGCAAATCGGACCAGTAGTTTCTGAGACTAGCGCGTTGATGTAAACAAACAAACTCTTCAGATTTATATATTAAAGTATAGATGATGAAGTTTGCTTGGGAACTTGAGTTATATTTTAATAATAAAGACTTTTCGTGGGTTCGATCCCCACACCGGATAAGATATCGTTGTGTTGATTCAAGATTTCTTTCCGGGTCTGGGTGGTTGAGGGACTACCCTCCGTATCTCGGAAAGCACGTTAATCCGATAACCCCGATTGTTATAATATCATCTATAACAATCGTAAACTAGGGAACGAGCTTCAGCGTCTATAACAGAACACTGCGGTTACCAACCCGCTTGCCAAGCGTGGTGACTATTGCAAAATCCCTCCGTCTGGAGGAGGCCCATGTTCAGCAGTGGACATTGTACGGGCTGATGATGATGGTGTACGTGTGCTGCTTCATAAATTAATCCTTTCGGTAACTTCGCCAGTCAAAATGCGCCAAAAAAGCTAGTTTTAATAATGTGATAAAAGAATGTAAGTTAGAAATTGCAAAGATCCTTTAATGGATAGTTGCTAACATATTTTGAACTTTATGTACTTGATATAGAGTTCAAAACCAATCAATTCTTAACGTACCTTCTCCCACTTGATGCGGTAAAAAGTCCAACTTATAAGTAATTCAGTAGCTTAGGACTACGTTTTTAGGGTTCTGTATCCAAAGGGTAAAAACGGAACCCTATTACTAAGACTTCGATGGCTATCTGTCTGTCTGTCACCAGGCTGTATCTCAAAATCGCGATAGCTAGACAGTTGAAATTCTTACATATGATGTATTTCCGTTACTGCTATAACAACAAATACTAAAAATAAAATAAAATATATATTTAAGGGGGGCTCCCATACAACAAACTTTTATTTTGCCATTACAGGCACTTGAAAATGGTACGGAACGCTTCGTGCGCGAGTCCGACTCGCACTTTGCCGGTTTTTAATCTAGCATTATAGCACGAATATTTTAACTCGATTGCGCTTGGAATTTAAAGAGAATGTCATTTTTATTAGCGCCACCATAAAATGAAGCTTTAAAACAAGTTAATGTGCTTTAAATTTTGAAGTTAGTTATTTATTATTTGCCTATAAAATTTTATGTCAAAAATCTATGAAATTAATTTTTAAATTGAATTAAAAATAATTTAATTTATGTACATGAGTATTTAATAAAAACTTCCATAGCGTAGCGGTATTTGGCTTGTTTTAAATCTCTTTCGGGTTCGGTCCCCACACCGGATCTCCTAGCCTGTCGGTATAAATATCGCAGTTCATGGATTCGAATCCCGTGCGCGTTGGTTTGTTTGATGACTTGAATGTTATCTCAAGAACTACTGGTCTGATCTGAAAAAATCTATGAGGATTAGATAGGCCATTTATCGATGAAGACTAGGCTATATTCAATTTATATTTTTTTTATGGGAACAGTACTTAAGTCAATTAGAGCTACAGTTGCACAAAACCCCCTAAAATACTAAAAGTCATAATCCCTCCATCTCATCGCCAGCGACCGCCCCGAGCCGAGGTCCAAGCCCCACAGGGGTCGCCCTCTTACGCAGGTTGCTTAGTTTGTAATTTTTAAACAATTTATGAAGGCTGGAACTCTGCTCGCCTTTATGCCCGGTGAAGTACCAAAAGCCTCGTGGATAAATAAGTATGTCCGTCAGAAAAAAAAATGGAAGTTCGTTGTGCATAGAGGCATACATGTTTTACCTTCCAGTAAATTGTATGGTACCCGTGTAAATTGTATGAAATGGGGGTGAGACAATTGTTACGGTAATTAAGGCTTTATTTAAGGTTGTTATCTACGCTAGGAGTAAATTGCTTTCTTTGGGGAGCATTAACATCGGTTTTGATTTTGATAGCTGATGTCGGTATTAAATACGAGGGTTTATTTAAATAAAATGATTAGGTACATAGATTTACATAGGCAGTGATAAAAAAATAAATGTATAAATAGATACATTTCATGTGGACGCTGGTGCCCAAACTAAGTTGACCTGTATTTTAGGGACCACTTTCTATTGAAATTATATTTGCCGTTTAATAAAAAATGTATAGGTACATGTTAAATATATTGAAAGAATTGTAGTTGTAGTTTTTAATTGGTATGCTTTTTATATTTAATACGCTTGCATTGATCTGAGATCAAAGCACCCATACGCGGTCCGAATGGGGGTCATATTCCCAACGTTCCTTCGGACCGTGTACAAGTCAAATAGAAAAATATTTATGTTAGATGAAAGGCTGATAGGTTTAACTCTCCTAAATATTCATCCAGATATCATTTGGTTATCAAACGATTAACTAAATTTGTGAGTAAACTTAACGTCTTTTAAGTTTTAACATAATTTTTAGGCAGTTTTGTATTTTAATACCACTAGCTAGAGAATAGGAATACAAGTTGTAGCAACATCTACAGTGGCCGCACAAACTACAAGAAGTCGAACAGCGCCATCTAGCACTTAGCATCCTAACTAAACTGTATCGCGCAACACAAGTTTGCAAGCCAATTCGAACTTATACAAGTTCTGAATATCAACAAATCGCCGTCGGGTTGGGTATACCACCTTGCCTGGAAAAGAAGATCATCATTTTCTATGGAGAAACACCACCAGCCGTACTTATGTTTTTTTTATTATCCGGGTGAAATGCATTTACACATTCTCACCGATGGCCGATGGCGGGGGCCGGGTACGCATAAGCAATCCGGCCCACTACCAACCGTTCCTACCCAAGGCTGTTAATTAGAAACACACCGCTTAATAGAATAACCGATTGCCAATAACAATAGAAGACTTCTACTTTTATTGCGCCGGAGAAGAGTGCGCCCGCGAACGCGACGCGTTCCCCCTCATCCTCCTGACCCTTAGTTAGCAAAGAACCATCCGATCCTATAGTAGACCCGAAATCCGAGAGGCCCGCGAACTGTACAGTGGAGCGACAGTTACACAAAACTCCCCTAAAATACTAAAAGTCACAATCCCTCAATCTCGCCAGCGACCACCGTGAGCCGAGGATCAAGCCCCACAGGAGGCGCCCTCTTGTGCAGGTTGCTTAGTTTGTAGTTTTAAACCATTTATTAAGGCTGGAGCTCTTCTCGCCTTTATGCCCGGTGAAGTAGCAAAAGCCTCGTGGCTACCTAAGTATGTCGATCCGAAAAAAATAATACTTTTATTGGCAAATTGGTTAAACTAAGTTAATATCACTATTAAACATTATGGTTCCCATAAAGACACCGATACATTCAGTCAGTAGTAATCCCATGATTACTCGCTTAGCTGTCCATCCAACCGGCCTTTAGCTAACAGACAAATCGGCCTTTTGAAACACTATTTAGCGCTCCAACTGTCCTCATCTATTACTCGACCTACATATATTAGCAGTACAGTATGCGCTACTGGTTCCAGTAACTTGAACACACGAATTAGTGGCGCGAATAACGGATGATAGTTGCTAGTAGACCTCCAAATAATCAAATAATCTTGAAAACAGTCCAGAGTGGACTGTGTCTTGAAAAGTCACTCAACAGCCAGTATAACGACCACTGCTGAACATGAGCTTCCTCCCGAGGGAGGGTATTTGCCATAGTCACCACCCTTTGCAGGCGGGTTGGTGACCGCAGTATTATGTTGTACCACACAAGGAAACGCTGCTGCCCGTTGCTTGATATGGTAGAGACCTTTTTTTATATACTATATTTTATTTATATAGATTAATGTATATTTCCAATTATATTAACCGTTCACCTTAAAAAGCGTGTACTCAGACGAAAACGCCCGTTAGTGAGCTTAAATTACATTGTCACGGTCCACCCGCCTGCAACTACTTGGTGGATACAAATTGTATACAACTCGTGTACTAGCTACGATTTAGTAATTTTGTTATACCAAGGCAGGGTGTAACAATGTAATTATTATTTAATTATCTTAAGTAATTCTTTTTTGTAAATGTAGAGGGCTGACAACCTCTGTAGCGTAGCGGTATTTGGCTCGCTTTAAATCTCGGAGGTTGTGGGTTCTATCTCCACGCCGGACAAAAATCTTTGTGTAAATTTTAAGATTTCTTTCCGGGTCTGGTTGTTTGAGACACTACCATCCGTGCCTCGGAAAGCACGTTAAGCCGTTGGTCCCGATTGTTATAACATCATCTATAATAATCGTTTATCAAGGAACGGGCAGCAGCTTTTCCTTGTGTGGTACAACATAATACTGCGGCTACCAACCCGCCAGCCAAGCGTGTTGACTAGGGCAAATACCCTTTCCGCTAGGAGTTCAATATTCATCAGTGGACGTTATACGTGCTGATGATGATTTAGTAGGAGACTGCAAAATTATGAGTCATAACATAAAAATCAATTATTCCGCACGAAAATGAATACAAGTGCGAGTCGGACTTACGCACTAAGGGCTCTGTAACAATAAGACACTTTAAAAAATATGTTTGTTGTATGGGACGGGAGCCCCCCTAAATATTTTTCATTTTAATTTAAATATTTTAAAGCTTATATAAAACTAAATATTCTGACCTATTGCCATTCTTCTTCTTTTTGTCTCGACATGGCGTTCAAATTTGAGAAGACCAGTACTCGGCCACTTAACAATGTTGCCATTAATAATATCAAATACAAAAGGCAAAAAACACGTTTGTTGCATAGAAGAGGGGCTTCTATGCAACAAACGTGTTCACAAACTTTGTAGCGGCAACAGAAAAACACCATCTTGGAAAATTTAACCGTCTAGCTATCACGGTTCATGAGATACAGCCTAGTAACAGACAGACAGTGGAGTTAGTAATAGAATCCCGCATTTTACCCTTTGAATACGGAATCCTAAAAAAACTTGTGAGACTTTCTAGAGTCCTTCTATTTTATTCAAGTTCCCCATCCAATCTTCCAGTGAGATTAAACAAGTTAACGAAACAATTCGTCTGAAATAACTTGTATGTAACGTAATAGTTACGGCACACTCTGTTACTGCCCCCTAGCCGGCCATTCAGACTGCTAGGTTTACTGTGAGATAGTCTAGGTCAGTGTTTTTCAAACTTTTTGATTTCGCGACCCCTCTACAAGGTGAAAAATTCTTACGGCCCCCTTGTGTTATAGACAGACAAAAATATAAATTAGAAGACTACGTAATTGTTTTTTTTTTTTAAATAAGTCGCGAAAGTTTTAAAAATAAGCACGATGTCAGTTGATATTGCTTTTTTTTATATAGACTTCGTTTAGCCACAATCTCACCTGATGGTTAGCGACGATGTCGCCGACGATGGATCTCAAAGGTCTAGAAGACACTAATTCACTATTTACTTGAAGAGACCCAGGTTATAGTTTTCGGGGAAAACAAAAGTTGGCAGCTAGTTCCAGACCTTAGCTTTTTGCTGGTGACCCCCTAATCTGGCTTAAAGACCCCCCTGGGGGTCGTTACCCACTGATTGAAAAACACTGGTCTAGGTAAATGTATACTTGTCGCCTTCTATTTCTCAGGGCTGACTTAATGTAAGGTTTATTAACTACGCGTCTAGTAGTAGAGACATCTCTTATAGGAACGTTTACAAATCAAAAGAGGAATGAAGCGATTATCATGCCTAACTTACGGGAGGAGGGGGGTGGGGGTCGAACGCTAAGAACATGTGAGTGAGTGATGATTAAATTATTATTATAGTTTGGTATTCAAATCAAACATTGACAGTAAAGATATCATAAAATAATAATAATATTAAAAAAAAAAGTTTCAGAAATAGATATTTATGTTTTGGGGGGAGGGGTAAATGGCCGACAGGATATGGGAAGCTAGTGTTATACTAATATCTACTATCTTTGTATTTAGACCCCTATATAACTAAACAACAGGTAGATAGGGGTCATTTTCCAGGTAGCACTATCCAATTTGGTATTAACTAAGAAAGTTTGGCGTAGATTCCGTTCCCGTGGATACCTTGACATAAAATATATAATTATATATATATGGCTTTCATTTGGTAAAAGGATTCGCAAACTCAAAAATTACCCCCTACAACCTTTTTTTTTTTGTCCGGGTGTTAATGCATTTTCGCATTCCCACCGCCGCTGCAGCGTATTCGCGCGCTAGCGGTGGGTTATGTGGGACTCGTCATCTCCATAGCGTGGTATGCTAAACTCATACCACGAGGAGAGGACCCTACACAACTAAAACCCCCCGAACAAGCAATCCCCCCCCCTACAACCTCACTATCGATTCACAAACGTTACCTCTTTATAATATTAATGTAGATTGGAAAATACACATTTCAACATCTGTTGTTCATTAGCTCTATGCACTTTTAATCAAACATCTCTTTCATAAAGGTTTGCTGGAAGAGAATTCATTATTGAATTAAGCTCGCCTTTGTACATGTTGTTTCCGTTGTATAAACTTTATGACATGTATTTACTGTGTGCAATCTTTACCTACTCTACATTAGCATATAAAGCACTTCTAGTTATTTATTAGCGCTTTCAAGCACACAGACAGACTGTTCAGTTTGTCTGTGTGCTTGAAAACGCTAATATCACGAACTACTAGTCCGATTCAAAAAGTTCTATCAGTGTTGGGTTAGATTAGGGCAGTCACATGGGGTCGGATTACTTAAGTGCACCCGGCCCCCGCCAACGGCAAATCGAAATAGTGTCCGGGGGGTTTTAGTGGTGTAGGGTCCTCTCCTCGTGGTATGAGTTTAGCATTCCACGCTATGGAGAGGGCGAGTCCCACATATCCCACCGCCAGCGCGCGAATTCGCTGCAGCGGCGGCGGTGGGAATAAGTAAATGCATTTCCCCTCGGAAAAAAAAGGGCAATCACATGGATTGAAGAAGAATAAGCTATATTTAATTATGAAATACCCACGGGAACAGGAGTGACGCGGGTGAACCCGCGCGCGGAAAGCTTAAAATATCCTTTCAATCTCGAAAAATTTACAACTACCAATTATATCCACTCAAAATGGTTGAATAAACTCAAGGCAGGTATATCATAGTCATTAGAAAGTTAAGTCATTAGTCCAAATCAGAATGTCGTTATGTCTATACGAGGTGTAGACTACGTAAGATTACCTATTAAGCTTTGATCTAGTTATCATGTACGTTATATCGTAAGAAGATTGTATACTTTCCTTGTACATCCCGTTTATGTCCACTGCTGAACATGCGTCTCTTCTTAACAGCCTATCATCATCATCATCATCAGTCCGGATAACGTCCACTGCTGAACATGGGCCTCCTCCCAAGGGAGGGTTTTTGCCATAGTCACGATTGTTATAGATATTGTTATAACAATCGGGACCAACGGCTTAACGTGCTTTCCGACGCACGGAGGGTAGTCTTTCAACCATCCAGACCCGTAGAGAAATCTTAAAAATTACACAAAGATTTCTTGTCCGGCGTGGGAATCGAACCCACGACCTCCGCGATTAAAGCAAGCCAAATAAGTTGTCTCTACAGCCTATCGTTGAAGTAAATTGCCATAATCACCACGCTAGGCAGGCGGATTGATGATAGCAGTACGGTGGTTGCATTGAACTGATAGAGGCTGCTGCCCATCCATCAGCTGTATACCCCTTAGTCGCCTTTAACGACACCCATTGGAAGACATGAGTTGGTCTATTCTTCGACGTGAACCACATGGCATTTACTTACTGTCTTCAAAATACTTTGGCAAACGAAATGTGGAATGACCGCCTGCACCATAGACCGAGGATCGCATAAAGGTCGCAGGGAGTCAGTGGTTGCAGGCCGCTAGCAATCGTTCCAACTGGAAATCTATGGGGTATGTTGAGCTAGCTGATATGATTATAAAGAAGAAGCGGCCGTAGCCTAATGGGCAGGGACATACGATGATTACCCCACCCATTGCACTACCGACGTGAACCCACTCGTAACACAAGCATTATAGCTTAGCACGAGGGGTTAACAAGAATACTAATAGTGAGAGAAACTCTGCTAGTAATCTTAAAATGGGGCAATGTTGCTAGTGATGACTACCATCGATTAACCCCCGATTTCTTGAACATCTTGATCATCAACTAGTTATCACGGTTTATGCCTGGTGACAAACAGACAATGGAATCTTAGTAATAGAATCCCGAGAATAGAATTTCTAGGTGTTAAACTCCGACTTTGTTTAACAAACAAAGTGAGTCCTAACACAGATAAGAGCTGTCGATCTCAAGTAAACAACTCAAACTTAAGTCACAACTACAATTTGCATTGCAATATTTTCTACTTAAAGTCGCCGTATTTATAAGACTAACTTTTATCCAGTGCTTTAAAGCCATTTTTCTACTGGCTGGATATTTAAAGTAAAGGTAGTAACATCATATTTTCGACTGTATTTAGTTCCAATAAAGTTTCAATTTAATTGATTTAAATTTGCTTACTGACCGATAGAGTTAGTAGAATGTTCGCATTTTAGTACTGAGCTGAATAAATTTTGTTTATTCAATACATTTATTGGACTTTGCAGTCCTAATAGTCAAATTTATAATAATAAAGGAAGTAAGTAAAATATATATGGGTTCATTGGCTATAGTAAATAGTTATTGTGGAATTATATAACTTATATATATTAATTCGTGAAGCAAATACTACTATCTACTCCTTTTAAAAAAAAATGCTCGGACTGAGTAGTATGAAATTTCGCACACTTATAGTTTACCTAGAGAAGAAGTGCAGCATGCTCATTTTAATCTAGATAATAAACTACGTGCTAAAGTGATCTTGACTGGGGCCTCCATCTTACAGAACTAAACTAGCTAATTTTAACTAAAACTAACTTATAAAATACTAACTATTGTAATTCTATACTACTTGGTAAGGCTCCCAGAATTCTGGCAGCATTGCCCCGTTGTATAGCAAAGCTTAATTATTGATTACTATTGTGTTCCTGGGGGTAAGTTTGCTAAAGTTCATAATTATGTAGCTATTTAGGGTACATCCGATGTCAAAGCTGGTATTGTAGATCCTCTGCTAAAACCCTTTAGGTACTTTGATGCGGAATGATGTTTCTTTGCATCAGCTAAATTTGTTCCAAATTCCCGCTCCTAAATAACATTATGTTTTTTTTTCTTCAATGTCAGTTTACTTGTGTAGAAGGTCCTTAACAATCTTGGATTATACGCGTGACAATATAGTGCTGACTTTAGTTACGTAACTTAAGACAGTGACTAACTTAGTACAGTGAATCGTTTAAAACGAAATCCTTGGTTGTTGTTTAAATATTAAGGACGGATTATATTGAATAACTATGAATCAATGAATGAAGTACACTTTATTGCAAAATAAAATAGTAACACACAAATTAATAATTGTAACAGTAATACATATTTTGCAATTGGCAGCCTTATCGCTAAAAGCAATCTCTTCCAGGCAACCGTATACCATGGATGGATCAACGAGTAGAAGAAGTAGGGTAGCAAAAGGTGGTGTTTATATAGAGTTTGAACTATTTATATTTTACTTCCCTTCCCGCTTTATCCGCCTAGCTTCCGTTCCCGTGGGAACAAAACATAGCCTATATAATTAAACATAGCCTATCTTACTCCTAAATAACGTACCTTTGTAATAGTAAAGGAATTTTCGAAATCGGTTCAGTGATTCCGGAGCCTATACAATGCAAACAAACAAACAATATTTCCCCTTTATGATATCTATACTATTATTATAACAAGGAAAGTTTGTATTTTTGTGTGTATGTTTGTAATGAATAAACTCAAAAAATACTGTGCCGACTTCAAAAATTCTGTAACCATTGGAAATCTTATTTCACCATGAGTGACATAGGCTATATTTAATAATGAATTTCCCACGGGTACGGGAGTTACGCGGGTGAAACGCGCGGGAAGCAAGTAAGTATTAAAACAACAATTATAAATTAGGAGCCTAAATATAATATGTTACTCTGGCCCTTTATCACCGCTCTAAGCTCTCAAGAAAATAATGTTATTAAATTCATGTCTTTCGTAATCAGGGAAAAGGCAGTTATTTCGCGAGTTTACTGCATTCGTGTAATATAACTCAAGAGAACAACAATTTTACTCTGTTTCGAGTAGGGCTTCGATTCTGCTAATTTAAAAAATGGTTGTTCGCAATATGATCTCGTTTGACATTTCTAGCTAATTTTAAATCGCTAGTGAGAAATCACAATAAAATGCAGGTTTTTGAGTATTTTTTATTTAATAGTTTATATTTTGGATGTATCTTTGGTTATATTACAAAAATATAAATTGGGTGTTTTTTTTTCGTTATTAGATAAAGTGTAATTTCATTTGATTGTTATAACATCATCTATAACAATCGTTTATCAGGGAATAAGCAGCAGCGTTTCCTTGTGTTACATCACACTACTGCGGCACCAACCCGCTGGCCCCTGGTGACTATGGCACAAACCCACCCTTGGGAGGACCCCTATATTCAGCAGTGGACATTCTACGGGCCGATGATGAGGTACCAAATATATGACAATCATAATGGCATCACAATGGGTAACAGGAATGGTAATTGGACGTCATGTAACTCAAATTAGTAGAATTGAGCCCATGTTTCTTACAGAGCGGTATCAAAATTTCAGCGTTTTCAAAGTTTGTGCGGTAATTTCCCTGCTGACTTTCGTTTTCTGTGGTCGTTTAAAATGTATTATGGTTTATAGTTAGTGGGATACCTAATGATTGTTGTAGAAAACATATTTTTTAAGATTTGGTTGTTTTTTTTTATTAATAATCAGATTACTAGCAGAGTTTTGCTTTCTACTAGTATTCTTGTTAACCCCTTGTGCTAAGCTAAAATGCTTGTGTTACAAGTGGATTCACGTCAATAGTGCAATGGGTGGGATTCGAACCGGCGGCGACCTCAAGATCACAAGTCCGACGACCTAGCCATTGGGCTACAGCCGCTTTAAAATTATAAATCCGTTCTGTAGTTTGTAGTTGAGATTATTCGAAACAAACATACAAAAATACAAACTTTTCCTTTTTATAATATTATAGTATAGATTAAATATACAACTTAAAGAAGCTTATTAAAACTTACTAATAAAACTATTTGCAACATTTCAAGAATGCAAGCAGCATTGCCCCGTCGCATTTAGCGGGGCAATGCTGCCACCATTCATTAGTAATGCTGGCTGTTCTACTGTGATATAGTTTTTTTAGCGATTTGAAACCTACTTTAACGTTTAACCAATTTTTTTTTTTATTGTGAAACGTTAAGATAGTTACCTAATTGTTTTAAATGTAATTTAAAAATTTATCACCCCAACAAAAATCTACAGGTATTTAACTTCCGTAACACCATGGTGGCAAAACGTTGGTACACGAAATGAATAATTCATTAGGTTGAACCCGTGATGGATACTTACCAATATTAACTCATAGTTGGTATACAAAACATTTTGATTTGATATATTTTGTCCTTAAAATTCAAAAATGTAAGGATAAAAACAAATTGTTTGTTTGTAATTTAATTATAACAAGTTTTTACTAAATACTATATAGGTATACCACGCTTGGCAGGCGTGTTGGTGACCGCAGTATTATGTTGTAACCCACAGGAACCGCTACTGCCCGCTCCCTTGTATACGATTGATATAGATGATGTTATAACAATCGGAACCAACGGCTTAACGTGCTTTCCGAGGCACGGAGGGTCTCAGCCAACCAGGCCCGGAAAGAAATCTTAGAAAGACAAAATATCTTTTTTTTTTTGGAAATTTACACAGGATTTTTGTCTTTTTAAATTAGATTAATATGGATTTCCGCAAAGTATAGCTGATTCTAGAAATCTAACAATTTATACAAAGACTAGCTTCCCGCGCGCGGTTTCACCCGCGTAGCTCCCGTGCCCGTGGGAAATTCGTAATAAAATATAGCCTATAACCTTCCTCGATAAATGGACTTTCCAACACTGGAAGATATTTTGAAATCGGACCAGTAGTTTCTGAGATTAGCGCGTTCAAACAAACAAACAAACTCGGCAGCTTTATAATATTAGTATAGATTTATTGTCCGGCGTGGGGATCGAACCCCTTATTTCTCTATGATTCTTAAATTATTACCTGACATATTACAAACCAAGTCAAGTATGAATTAATTTGATCAGTGTTTAGTATCAATAAATATGTCAGTCTAAGGAACACTTTGATACGATTCACTGAGTTGGTAATACGATATCAATGAATCGATTTATGTTCTAGAATATTCTTTTTCGATTTAAATTGATTAATTTGGTAAATATATTTATTTACGTTTTCGCTTACATGAGTCTGTGGCATAGCGGTTTAAGTCTTGGAGGTCGTGGGTTCGATTCCCGCGCCGGATCTCAGACCAGATTAATAGTAAAAACCGGCCAAGTGCGAGTCGGACTCTCGCACGAAGGGTTCCGTAGTAGTTGCAAGTGCCTACCTATTTTTGATATCAAGAATCCAACAAGGAACATAGTATAAAAGTTCTTGTAGTTCGTTGTAACTTTGATCGATGTTAATAATAGTTGATTGAATGAAAGGTTAATTGCGGTTTACGGTTTATGACGTATTAAAAAAAAACTACTGACTTGATCTCGTTCAAACCAATTTTCGGTGGTAGTTTGCATGGTTATGTACATCATATATTTTTTTTAGTTTCGTCATTCTCTTATTTTAGAAGTTACAGGGGGGGGGACACACATTTTACCACTTTGGAAGTGTCTCTCGTGCAAACTATTCAGTTTAGAAAAAAATGACATTAGAAACCCCAACATCATTTTTGAAGACCTATTCATAGACACCACACATGTATAGGTGCGATGAAAAAAAAATTTTTGAGTTTCAGTTCTATGTATGGGGAACCCCAAAATTTATAGTTTTTTTTCTATTTTTGTGTAAAAATCTTAATGCGGTTCACAAAATACATCTACTTACCAAGTTTCACCATTATAGTTTTTATAGTTTCGGAAAAAAGTGGCTGTGACATACGGACGGACAGACAGACAGACAGACAGACAGACAGACAGACAGACATGACGAATCTATAAGGGTTCCGTTTTTTGCCATTTGGCTACGGAACCCTAAAAACGGATCGATTTCGAACAATGCGCTGAGACTTTAGAATTAGTCTGCTGCTTGGTTGCTAAGATTTACTGCTACTAGTATTCTTGTTAACCCCTCGTGCTAAGCTAAAATGCTTGTGTTACGAGTGGGTTCGCGTCGGTAGTGCAATGGGTGGGGTTCGAACCGGCGACCTCAAGATCACAAGTCCGACGTCCTAGCCATTGGGCTACGACCGCTAGTTGCCCCAATGTTATAAAAATTACGTTGAGATTTGATATGACACAATTTGGCATTTTTACAAGCTTTTATTTAACTTGCAATGGATGTACATGTTACTATATTTCAGTGTCTCCAGCTATAATAATTGATATTTTATGATATTGAATTGAAATTTAATTTAATTATGTCAAATTGAATTTATTTTTTACCTTGTGGTACAAGTTATTTTTAATAAAAGCTTATTTAAAAAAAAAAAATGTTAACTTTTTATTTTTTGTTAACTCGTAATGAAGTTTGTTATGACATCAAGCATAAGACACTGCTACAGATAGGGTTGTCACCTTTTTTTGTTTTGTATAGTAAGTACTTTTTACAAAAAGTTGCTAAGGAATAAAAATAGTACACATAAAAGAGTCTGGCATGTTAGATCCATACAGTGCCGGATTGAGATTCTATCCGGAGGACTGATGAGCTTCTCCTCTTGTGAAGTAGCATTTTTCATTGTTTTTTTTATACGCGCTCTGAGGGTGCGGTCTAAATTTTTAAATGGAGTCAAGATATATTTTTCTAAAATTTTCGAAATTTTTAAATCTTAGACTGCCACTTCCAGAGATAAGTACGTACATATATACAAACAGAATCTTTTGCTTATATCAGTACAGATGAAGATAGATGCCACTAAAGGAATACACAGGTATGCGAACCTGTGAAATGTCGACGGAACCCTATTAGGGCCTCGCCCTCCGTGACACGGTGGATATTAAAAAGGGTGATAATGTTACCGAGGTGCGAAGATCGATGGCTTTGAGGTGGCATATTGGTAAATTAGGTACAATTCAGACCGAATGGTATAGTCCTACATACCCCAGGTCTGTGGCGAAGGGTATGCATTTCTTCCCGAATAAAGGTCGACCTATCGCTTATAATTACTGCTGTTATACCCTTTTATTTTTAATAACGCTGGAGCTCTGCTCGCCTCCATGCCCGGTGAAGTAACAAAACTCGTGGCTGACTACATTTTAGAAACTACTTTTTTACCTGCTGCATTATCCCTATTCGTTTAACAATGCCAAAGCTGGCTGTACGACTATTATTCTAGGTAAGTTACTCGTAAAAGTAATAATACGACTTATGTCACTCAAATAAAGAAAATCGATATAAATAAAAATTAATCTCCCTTGGTCTTCGCATCACGCGTGAACGGACGGATCAATTGCACTAATTTTTTTTTGTTCTATTTATTGCCAAGAGAAGGTTCATATCAAAGAAAAAAATAAAAACGTTGATCGACATAAAAAAAATAGAAATTTTAAGAATAGGTACTTAACTACAATATTATTTTTCCAATTACATTAATATAACTCTCAACTGTTTGAAATAACGGTCAATGATTGACAGGTTGCTACAATATTTGTGGGTGTCATAGGCTGTATTTAAAGATGAGATTCCCACGTGATGCGGTCTAAGTGGGCGCAGCTGCGCACACTAGCTAGTATAGTAGGTACAATCCACTGCACGTTATATGCTATTTATTTAATTCTTATATTTCGGACCGCCACATCGAAATATTCCTACATCTTGAGTAACTGTGAAGTTCCCAGTCTGTCACAAGTAATAAAATGGGTTGCTACCGAAATCTACCTCCACTATTCAAACATGGCGCTTTAATAAAAAAAGTTATTTAAATAAACTTGAAGGTATTTCGATCATTCCTACCATTGTTTTTAAAATATGCTAATAAAGTTAAGTTAATTATTCTTGGGATTTTTTAAATATAGGTTTTGCTTTTCACCAAAACACATATTTTTTGTCTGTGTGTATGTTTGTTCCGGCTCATATTAGCGGACGGGACTTTCAGAGGTTGATAGCTTATTTTATGAAGTAGAATATAGGCTTTTTACATTTTATCTGTCTGCTTTTATATCCTCGTATTCCACCTTATCTCCAAAACGGTAGTATCGAGGGGACTTAAATTATTCGACTGTTAGATAGCTTAGCATCATCATCATCATCGGCCCGTATATCGTCCACTGCTGAACATCCTTCAAAAACCTCCTTCCGGGGAAGGAGAATTTGCCATAGTCACCACGCTTGGCAGGCGGATTGGTGACTGCAGCATTATACTGTACCACACAATGAACCGCTGCTGCCCTTTCCGTGATATACGATTATTATAGATGATGTTATAACAATCGGGACCAACGGCTTAACGTGCTTTCCGAGGCACGGACGGTAGTCCCTCAACCAACCAAACCCGGAAAGAAATCTTAGAATTTACATAAAGATTGCCTGTCCGGCGTGGGGATCGAACCCACGACCTCCGAGATTTAAAGCGAGCCAAATATCGCTACGCTACGGAGGTTGAGATAGCTTATAAAATCTTTAATTTACGCGTGCGAAGTCGCAGGTAGCAGCTAGTTTGAAATAAGTCTGCAATCTTTTCGTATTAAGGTGCAAGCCTACTGGCTCGTTTATCTAGAATTGTTACAAAATCCACCGCAGATCAGTAGAAACACCTCCATTCGAAATTCGAATTAATCGTTATCACTTTAACGTTCATAGATTGTCCTTCAATGTTACAGATAAATCTGCAGCATGTCCATAGTAACATAGTCATTTAAAAACCATTTTTATCGTGGTATCAATAAAGTTAAGAATTATTTTAAACTTCAGGCTATAGATAATCCGCAGCAGTTCGATAGATACATCGTCATTCAAAACCTGTCTTTATTACCGTAGTCATAAAGTTCACGTTTATTGCGAAATACACGGTACGGATAAATCTGCTGCAAGTCGATAGTGATATTTTCATTCGATAACCGTCTTTATGTAGGTGCGAATAAAGTTGATTATCATGTTGGTCTATTGTACTATAGATCACGAAGACCTTACGATACCCGCTCCGCTCGTTAATGCTCCCAAACGTTTTTCTTTTCAATTTACGAGGCTCCACAGTTTAGTGGTTCCGTCGAAATACTTCAATTAATGGTTTTGTTTCGGAATTATTCGTTTCTTAGTTGGGGTCAGCGGGATTTTAGTGGTATTGAAATATTTATTTCGATTTAATTGGAATAGGTACAGTTAAGTACGGAAGTGTTAAATGAACATCGAAGTTTGCGGTAAACATGTGATTGTTAAGGACACATTTATCTATGTTACGGTCAGATTCTATAGTATTCTGACCATAACATAGATCAAAAGTGTATGTTTATGTGTATCTTCATACATTTTATACAAGTGTCTTGATACAAAGCTCATAAAAGCAACCTGCGCAAGAGAATATCTGTCAAAGTCCCACAAGTGGCGACCTCTTGCGCAGATTCCTTAGTTTGCTCGCTTTTACTCCAGACTGCTCGCTTTTATGACCGGTGAAGTAGCAAAAGCCTTGTGGCTATCATATCTTCTTCTTTGTCGATATCACTCATGTCAGAGTGGTCGTGGTCATCGTTTCGGATGTTGGTAAGCCTCTCAACAAGCCGCCACTCTTCTGTGTTAGCTGCCTCCCTCGTGCTTATGTAGCAAGTACATTATGTCCGTAGTCCGAAAAACCTGATGCCCTCGTAGACCCAAAGTCCGAGGGCCCGCAAACTGTAAAGTAGAGCGACAGTTGCACAAAACTTTCCTAAAATACCAAAAGTCATAATCCTTCAATCTCGTCGCCAGCGACCGCCCTGAGCCGAGGTCCAAGCCCCACAGGGAGCGATAGTTGCGCAGGTTAATTCGTTTTTAAATGAAAATGAAGACTGGAGTACTGCTCGCCTTTATGTCCGATGAAGTAGCAAAAGTCTCTACTGCTAATACATATCTTTTTCTTTATTGGTATTACTCATGGCAGAGTGGACGTGGTCATCACTTCAGGTGTTGGTGGTGAGCTCCACAACACGCCGCCACTCATGCATTCGTATACTTACTAACTTAATATTATGTCCGTCCGTAAAATAAAACTCATAAAAAAGCGATACTTAACAAAGAATAAAAGGCCTAATTTTTCCTATTTCGTATTAGTTACAGTCACGCAAGCTTAGAGCAATAAATTAACGTCGTTATATTCCATTAAGGCCCTTTAAAAATAAGGGATCAGCAGTTATCCTACTTAATAACTGGTCGTTTGTCAGAGGTTTGGGTCCTCATTTTTTGGTGCTTGGAGCAAAATTAGGTTCCGTATTGTTTATTTGTATGATAAGTATATAAGAAGGTCAGTGTCACGTAAATGATACTTGTGGTATTGCATATCTATACTAATATATAAATAGTTTGTTTGTTTTAACGCGCTAAACTTAGGCACTAACAGTCCGATTTGAAAAATTATTTTAGTTTTAAAGAGCTCGTTGATCGAAGAAGTCTAAAAGCTTTATTTGATTATGAAGTTCCTACGGGAATAGGAGTTATATATATATACGTGGGTTATTCGTGGCTAGTATTCGTACGTATACGCTTCGGTAGCTACTTGCATCAGGATGGCTGTATCCTTGTTTGCCGACTCCATAATATAACAAAAATTTCTTCATGAACGTAATCACTATAAATTATTATACTGTCTTATCAATGGTAATTAATGGCTTCCAGCGCGCGGTTTCACCCGCGTAGCTCCCGTGCCCGTGGGAACTTCGTAATATATATAAATATATATATATATATATAGCCTATAACCTTCCTCGATAAATGGACTATCCAACACTGAAAGATTTTTTGAAATCAGACTAGTAGTTCCTGAGATTAGCGCGTTCAAACAAACAAACAAACTCTGCAGCTTTATAATATTAGTATAGATATAAAATTTGTACCCACTTTACGAAAACTGTGCGGGCGATTTCCTCTATCTGTCTGTCTCTATGTTTGCTTAGATCTTTAAAACTATGAAACGGTGTTGACGTATTTTTTTTTAATAAATAGTGATTCAAGAAACGTTTATAATGTAATAATAATGAAATAATGATGAAATAATGAATTTTATTCAGCACTTAGGTATTTACATACACTTGCACTTGTCAGAATTACAATGTTAGAAGATAAATTAATTAAAAAAAAAAAAACAAACCTATAACTAACAGATAATTCTTACTCTATAAAATATCCGACTAGGTAACTTACAGTAGTAGGTAGGCAATAGCAAATCTACAGATTGCGTAGTCCGTCCGTCTGTCCTATGGCATTTTTTGCAATTAACCAATCATTATTATTATAAGAAGAAATTAAAACCGCATCCAAATTGCAAGTGGTCACATTATATCTAAGTGGCACACACCTGAAGGCACCCTTATGGGGTTTAGGACCACGACCCAGGGTGCCACTGAAGTAAAAAAAAGGTAGATATAAAGAGGATATGATCACAGGCACCGACTACAGGCGCTCAATTACAGGGCGGGGGTAGGGGCGCAACGCGGTCCTCGCCGGCGAGAATCCTACCCTAGCTAACCTGCAACCTTTCACTAGCTACCTAAGTGGACGACCCGGAGAAGAAAGGAAGAAAGAAACTCCGGGGTTGTTCTTTTCAGTCATCTTTTGTTGTGTTTTAGTATCTTCCATTTTTTTTTATCAAACTCTTTTACAAAATCTCAGTGAATACATTGCAATTTTACTATGTGCGCTGATGTACGCTCTGAAACGTTTTCATCAGTATAGGCGAAGTATTTATTAGATATCCTCAAGCAAAAGAAAAATAACCTCTTGCACATGAAAACGGAGGAAACATTCACGAGTATGACGTGTGAGCACACAGCCATCGCCTCCCTCGCCATATTAGAGGGAAGGAGGCGACCCGACTCACATCGCCACCGCAAGCAATGACAAACAAAGGGAGCATGACGAACTCACTGACAGTAGCATTTGTGGAGTCAATAATAATAAAAAATATCTAATCTTTAACTCAGCATAGCATGTTCCAATACAAGTGAGTTTATACAAATTAAATTATGTAACCATTTTATGAATACTTTTAAAAATACAATTATAGGTACAAGCTATAGGTAATGATAGGTACTTATTGTGATAATGATTTTGCTTTACTGCCTGCACCATGCAGTTTTATCATTAATATAGTCATTGATTGTGTAATAACCCTTTTTCATTAGGGTATTCTTAACCTCGATTTTAAATTTATTAAGAGTTAAATCCTGCACATATTCTGGGACCTTATTATACATGCGCACACTAAGCCCCACAAAAGAAGAATGAACTCTCTGTAAACGGTGGTATTCAGCACACAATTTATGTTTATTTCTAGTATTTATTGTGTGCAAAGCACTTCTCTTTTGATATTTATTTAAATTATGTCTAACATGCATTATATTTTCGTAAATGTATTGAGAAGCTACCGTTAATATATTTATATCTTTAAATAAACCTTTTAGAGAGGATCTGGCACTTAGCTGATAAATAGATCTTAATGCCCGTTTTTGTAAGATAAAGATGTTTTGAATATCGGCCGATTTTCCCCAAAGTAGAATTCCATAAGAAAGAATGCTATGGAAATAACTAAAATAGACCATCATTCATCATCATTTCATCCGTGCGAAGCCGGGGCTGGTCGCTAGTAGTTTATGTAAAGAAGGAGTGCAAAAATGCTTTTTTTTTTATATTGCTAAAAAAATACATTAAATCAATAAAAATATCAATATTCTTTCGTGTAATTTTAAAGTCTGTGTCTCAAAATGAGAACAGATTAATTAGTTTAAATTAATGGCCGACCACTAGTTAAAATAAACTTCAAACTGAACGTTCGGTACAGTCACAACCTGGATTTGAATGCGCAGTTTAACTCTAAAACACCGCTATATTCTAGAAATTCGGAAATTAAGATCCTTCCAAAGTGATATTTCCTCAAAATGTCTCCTTCCCTGGAGCCCTTATTATAGCGACATCGGACCCTACATAAATCATTGTATATGAACATAAGCGTTTAATGCACCCCAATTAGGGGTAGTACTTATACTATATTGGAGGTATCTAGGGGATTAATGCCTATGGACCTAGGAGAGAAAGAGATAGGAGATATTTTGATCTACGTATGCATTTGAAGAGTGGCAGAGATGGTTGTAGACAGACATTTTTTATAGAAGACGTTTCAAATGTTAAAATGTGTGGTATAATAGTTATAGATAAGCAAAATTATGCAAGTTGATATTCTTGTCATGTCTCTTCATTTTATAATTACCGGTATATGTATAAAAGGCATATGAATTTATATAACAAAAACACCATTTAAAAAAAATGTCTGTCTGTGTGTCTGCTTGTTCCGGCTTATCTCAGGAACGGCCGGACTGATTTATATGGGACTTTTACTGGTTGATAGCTAATTTCATAAGTTATAATATAGGGTATTATTTTATTTCGCCTGTTTGTTTATCTGTGTATTCAGCTTAATCTCCAAATTGAGAGAACCGTTTTCGACGGGACTTAGATAGCTTAAAAAAACCTTATTTTAAGCGAACGAAGTCGCGGGCCATAAATTATATTTAATAATGTTTAATGTGACTTATATAAAACCAATCTGTTATCCATTTATATTAAATAACTTCTTCTTTGTTTCAGGTAAGCAAATCCAATATGGCAAAAGTATCAATAAATTATACGAAAAGTACATTCGCGTACAAAACGAATTACTTGCGTAAGTATAAAGAATTATGCGAAATGAACATTGTGAATATTTAAAGTCTTTTAATAGCTTATCGATTTACTTGTAAGTGCCAGCTATCTGTAGTGGGAGATATAACTACTTTTGCTTTGTTTTGCGGATAAGCACTGGAGGCGATAATATTTTTAATTGAGACTTAGCAACAAGCAGTCTTAAAATAAGTTATTCTTATCGGTGCATAGTAAAAAATATTGTTAGGATATCAAACTGTTGCGGGTTTTCTTTAAATAACTCACTGGACTTAAAAATGTTACACCTGGATAAAGTAGCTAATGGTGAACGATTGTTTAATTAGTTTTTAGAACAACCTTTATTGAATTATTTATTTTGAACATTAATTCAGTCCAAATATTTACATTGCAAACATATATTTTTACTAGCTGTTCTTACCCGGCGTAGCCCGCCCGTCGTAGTGACATTTCCCTTGAAATTACCTTCTATTTTTACTATGGACCTCGTCCACATAGATGCAAAACCTAATACAAAAGTAATTTATCAAATTGAAACGTTGTTATTTAGTTATGCGCTTAAGTAAATATATATTGGCGATTCATTTTTACTTTTATAGATAATAGAAGTATACTATAGACATAATCGAATAAGCTAAGCAAAGCTCGGCTATTATTGATATATTTATTTATCTATATATTTTTATTTGACGTTTTGGATGCGTGGCGTCAAAACTGGGGCTGGCTATAATAACATAATTTTTATGTTTTATTTCCTTGTATGTAACGTAAATAAAAGTATTTTCTTTCTTCTTTCTATATTATACCAAACCAAACATTTTATACCTCGTACCTGAAATCACAAGGACACAATTACTTCCCCTCAATACTTAGCATAAGAAAACATTAAACCTGACTCAGCTTTTATTCTCAACAAGGTTACGAAACATTTGGTCCCCTCCCACAAACATACATATAAATTAAAGAACATCTCAACGCATACGCCTGCTCTATCTCCGATCTATACAATCGACGCCCTGCGGCTTTCCCCGCACTTCGTGTTAAACATAGTAATTTGGTTCAACACCTTTGCTTGAATTTTTATTGGCACCTGTGACATTGTAAGGCTGTAATTGGATGTGGTAGTTTTTTGGTTTTAATAATATACACATATGTCTTATACACTTGTAAAACTACTGCGATCAAGAAATAATTTGATAGCTTATCAGAAATCTGACAACAAAAGCATACATTAGATAGCAAAGACAGCTAATCTTATTGTTATAATTAATATTAATCAAATCAGCGTTAATCAACTTGATAACATGAAGTACTAACATTTATTAAAAAATAAAAAGGCATTAAATTTAAGCATACTATGTTTGAAATAAAATTACTACAAACATCTGAGATACGATTAACACATTAAGGAAAGTCTCACAAACAACACGATTCACAACGAAGAATATTTAATAATCTGCCAAAGATATTTTTATTCTCACATGTCACGTCTAAAACCACTTCAAGTATCATCTCCAATACCACATCCGAAATTCTCACCCTAACATAAGGGGTGTGTGCAATTTAGAAGATAAGATCACCAAGCTCGAGACATGCTTTAAATTATTCAAATAAAATCCCAGTACGATATCTGTGATTGTAAATTTTGCGCGCGACTGTACTTACACGTGAGGCCAAATACAGGTACACATTTAAATGGAAAACGTTATTGCATTCCATTTTTGATTTAGGGAAGAAAATTTGAACCAAAATCTAATATTCTCCGGATTGAATTTGGAAGGGTGTGATGCGGGTTCCAAATTTAAATTGTTTTTTTTTTTTTTTTAAGAAACATATTTACATATTTTGGTTTTGAATAAGTTGTTCTATTTTATCATTTTCTAATAATAAATTCAAATGTGTATATTAATACGAGAAGCAAAAATTTGTACCCATTTAAAAAAAATGCGGTGCCGGAGTTATATAGAGAAGTAAAGCAGTATGTTTTTTTTTTAATTATGGTAGAAATTCGACCAAAAGTAAATTCAAATATGGAACACGGCCATTTAAATAGCAAGCATATAATTATGTAACATGTTTATAGTTAGATACGTTCAGAATATATTTATTCTAATACAAACGGTAAAAAATGATGTGCCTTCTATTATCTTGGGACCGCAAAAAAAATGTAATAACTAATAACAACGAAGGAAATAAGGAAAACGTGTGGGATAATTTATTGCACAAAGCACATGTAAATAAGCGAAACGTGTCTTTATTCTTAAAGGAATTACGTCGACTTTTTATTTTTTGGAAGAAAATGCTTGTATGTTTATATTTACAGACATAACGTGAACCCAGCATGTTATGTAAATATGTTATGATTCGATTATTTGTTAGTTAAAGTTTATTTAACCATAAGTGAATACAACTAATTTCACCCGCGTAGCTCCCGTTCCCGTGGGAACATCATAATTAAGCTTATGTAACTCCTGAATAACGTAGCTGTCTAATGGTGAAAGATTTTTTGAAATCGGTTCTGTAATTCCGGAGCCCATTCAATGCAAACAAACCATCATTATAACATAAGTATAGACGAGTCTTATTGTCGAGTATTGGTAACAATAATAATTAATAAATGTGTGAACGTACTTTTTAATGTTAGATGAGATTAATTGATTCAAGCAAATAAACAAACAAAATCATCGGCTCTATATATTAAAAAGTATAGATGGTATCCTGATTGTTAATTTTTATTTTTTATCATCAACAGCCCGTTTACTTCCACTGCTGAACATGGGCCTCCTCTTAACAGACCTTGGCAAGCCAGGATTGTTGAGGGATTGGCATAATCACCACGCTTGGCAGATGGATAGGTGAACGCAGTAAGATGTAAACCTTGAGCTAATAGATGCTGCTGCCCATCCATCAGCCGTATGTCCCTTAGTCGCCTTTTACGACACCCATGGGAGGACATGGGGTGGTCTATTCTAAGCTGAAAACCACACGGCAAATTATATTTGTTATAATATTTTTTAAATTTTATTAAAATGTCCGCCATTGTACCACTTCAGTAACATATAGGGTAAAATCACCTGTTCTGTACACAAGTATAATATTCGCAAGAAACTGGGGTATCTACCATCTCAACATATGCGAAATGTCAGAATAAGCAGTTATGTTATTTTAGACGCAAATGCTAGGTTTAGCTTTAAGGTTAAATACAAGACTTGCTTTCGGTTAGTTTAAGGGTATGTATGTGTTTAATTAAGTTTGCAATCTTCAAAATAAATATAGGTACCCTTAGAATATATATAGTGCTTACAGTTCATACTTACAAAGTATGAATTGCTAGCACGTGTATGAACAACACCATTGTGTCTTGACCAAATAATAATCGTTTCTTTAATAACTCGGCGATCTATATTTTATATCTTTTATTATAAACAAGCTGACCCGACAAACGTTGAATTTTTTAATTTTCCGGTCAATTTTATTATTGTTTCTTTCGTAAGAACCTTCTCCTGACAATAATAGTATCAACATTTAAATAATTAGCGAAATCGGTAAAGCCGTTTATTTATTTATTTATTTATTTATTTATTTATGGCACTTCAACGACATGTTTACAAATAATTTACAGTAATTATAAAATTTACAGTGGTTCTTAATTTACAGTAAACACATCACTTAAAGAAATGCACAGCACTTACAGTTAAGCTCATTATTGTTACTAAAAATATCATATTAAGTACATTAAAGAATTAGATTATATAAAATAAAATAAAATAGAAATAAGACAATAAAGACGATTAGATTAAATTAATTACAATACAGTCAGATTAATTGAACAAAATAAAATATTCAGATCACTAATGTACATTTTTAGTATATCACAGCGGGTCATGAGAACCCGGATCAAACATATTGGAAATTTGTCTGCGGTACTCCGAAATGTTGTTTGAGAAGATGTCAATGCCACTGGTGCGTTTAACAAGCAAATTATACGATCCTGCCATCCTGTTAAGTGGTGCTGATTTTCCAAGGTTGGTCCGGATTGTAGAAGTCTTAAAGGTTACGGTGTTTCGAGAATTTCTTATTAAAGTTTGTCGAGGTATCGCTATTTTAATTTTGCTTAGTAACTGTCGGGAATCTATGAAACCATTAATAATTTTATATAGTAAAGTCAGATCTAACAAAGTGCGTCGTTGTTCAAGTGATTGCATTCGAAAGTGGGTTAGTCTCTGGAAGTAATCTGCGTTATGTGCACAGCTGTCGCTCCTGTAACGTAAGAATCTTGTAAAGCCTCTTTGAATGTTTTCTATTCTATTAATGTGGACGCGATAGTACGGGTTCCAAACTGGTGTAGCATATTCTAAAATGCTCCTAATGAATGTGTTAAAAACTAATTTTAAGGTATAAATTTTCCGGAAGTCACGACATGCCCTCCTCACGAATCCCATCATTTTCGCTGCTTTGGTTACAATAATATCAATATGCTTAATAAATGTTAGCTTGCTATCGAGATGAATACCTAGATCACGTATAGAGTCTACTTTTTGAACAGATTTACCCTCAATCACGTACGACGATGCAGTTGGTGTGCGATTTCTGGTAAATGTGATATGATAGCACTTACTAACATTCAAAGACATCAAGTTATCCCTACACCATTTTACCACTGCGTTAAGATCCTCCTGAAGTAAATGAGCGTCATGGGTTGTTTTAATTTCCCTATATAGTTTTAAATCATCTGCATAAAGCGAACATTCACTGTGTTTTACTGATTCAACTATATCGTTCACGAATACAGCGAAGAGAAGAGGACCTAAATGCGAACCCTGGGGAACCCCGGATTCTACAGGATATGGTAGTGATTCGTATCCTTTAGCCACAACTTTCTGTTTCCGCTGTGATAAATACGATTTGACCCACATCAGCAATTTACCAAATATACCCATAAATTCTAATTTTTTAATCAGTAGCTCGTGATTCACTTTGTCGAAAGCACTGCTGAAATCAGTGTATATAGTGTCAATTTGAATACGTGTATCTACTGATTGAGCAATATCATCAACATATTGCACGAGATTTGTCGTAGTTGATTTAGACGCACAAAATCCGTGTTGCTGGGAGGCCATAAAAGTCTTTAGATGTGAAGTTAGAATAGGATGAACCAAACTTTCGAACACCTTTGAAAAAACAGACAGTAATGATATTGGTCGGTAATTTTTTATGTTATTTGTTTCTCCTTTTTTATATATCGGTATCACATTTGCAACCTTCCATTCCGATGGAAAACAAGATGATGAAATTGATGTGTTAAGTATTATTTTCAGAGGTAGAGCTAAGCTTTTGGCACATTTCTTAACGAACAAGGGCGGCAAACCATCAGGCCCAGGACCCTTCGTCATATCAAGCTTAAACATTGTTCTGCATAAATCTTTTTCAGAGAAAACAATATTACTAATACCTATTTGTGGAAAAGGAGTACTGTTGGTGATCAATGTATTTGGATTGTTTCTCGAATCAGTCAGCAAGGATGAGAAATGGGCTGCAAATAAGTTACATATATCTACACCGGTACAAGCAACTTTTTCATCTAAACACATTTCGCAGGGAATTGCTTTGAAATCCGAATTTTTAGCCTTGACAAATGACCAAAAGATTTTCGGATTGTATTTTATATTTCTCTCTGTAAAATGTGTATAGCTCGTGTAGCAAGTTTTAATCATTGCGTTAGCGCGCTGACTCAATAAATTATATTCATAATAATCGCGAGGATTTTGAAATTTTTTATAACGTACTCGTAATTTTTCTTTCTCGTTTAGAGTTTTTATAAGTGGCTTAGAAAACCATACGGGATAATTATTGTTACGGATGCTTGTTTTTGGAACCGATTCATCTATGATCGTTTTTAACGAAGTGTAGAGAAATGACACCATAGCATTAACATCTTCGCAGTTTGCAAGCCTCTCAACCCAGTTAATTTCACTCAGTTTGTAATTAATGGTTGCATAATCTGCTTTTCTAAAATTATATCTTACTGATTTTAGGATCTTTAACTGACTGTGATTGATAGAATTTACTGTAATTTCAAGAGGAGGGTGATGAGCGTCGACAATTGACATTGGTTGTTTACATTCATTTACCGAAATATTATGAAAGTTACACAATACTAAATCAAGAGATTTGCTATTATGATTTATTACTGGATTAATTTGTTGCAGACCATTAGCGGACATAAAATCTATTAAAATATGGCCAAGTGTAGTATTATAATTACTTGGAGTTGTGCTGGATGTACTTGGAATTCCATTGTGAGGTGTCCATTGTATGAATCCAAGATTGAAATCTCCAATGATCAAAATATCATCTCCAGAGTTGTCCGTTACTGTGGTAACCTTATCCAAAAACGCTTCGAGAATGACTGGATTCACAGGAGGTGGAAGATATACGGCGCACAAATTAATCGCTCTTAAGCGTTGTCCCAAACGTAGTTTTAATTTAATCCAAAGATTTTCTGCTTCAGTTTCCCACTTTGATATTCTTACGGCTTCCACTAATTTCAGTATCGCGATCAAAACTCCTCCACCTTTCTTTTTGCCCAGGGCCGTTGAGTTTCTATCTCTGCGATATATGTTATATCTGTTATCAAGTATTTCACCGTTACTAATGGTATCATCCAACCATGTTTCTGTTAGTATTATAATATCATAGTTTCTTGTGAGCACTTGAAGTCTAATATTATCTAACTTTGTCTTCATTCCTCTCAAGTTTTGGTAGTAAATATTGAATTTTTTTTTAAATAGTCGTATGTACTATAGCATGTATGTTCTGGGTTTATAGTAAAGCCACTGCTTCCAAAGATCTCATATGTTTAGTAGGCAGACCTTCAGCTTTTCGGATAAGCACGCGACCATCTCGAACCCAAACATACTTGTAACCTTTGTCCTTTGCTGCTTTTCTGGTTGCTGCGTGAATTTCTTTGTTGAGAGGCGAGAGATGCTCATTAACAAAAACAGGTTTTATGGGACCGCCATAACCAAGACACTGTGTGTTTAGCTTGTCGTCCTTATGCGCTTTGTTGTATTTCAATACTGAGGCAATAACTTCGTCACGTGTCCGGACAGTACGCAACTTTACTACAACAGCTCGGGGATTATTGTTGTCAGGGTCCAATTTTCTTACTCGTACAGCCGACATTACATCTTCTTCTTTTATTGGGCTAGAAACTGCATTTCCCAGTTGTAAAACAGTTGCAATTAAATTTTCTGACTTGTTTTCAGGTATGCCGTTAATTTCAATGTTCTTTTGACGAACATTTTGTTCCATCAAATTAACTCGGGCCGAAACATCTTTCAGAGATTGCTTGAGGAACTCATTTTCTTTCATTAGTTGTGAGTTACTACTGATACAGGCATCGATATTGTTTTTCATAAGATCGAATTGATCACTTAGAAATTCCACAGAGTTCTTAAGATCGTTCAGATGAGATAGGTTTTCCTTAATATCCTTGAGTTCTTCGGCAATAATGTTTCTCACAGAGGTATTTATCGCCGCTTCCACAGCATTTTTTATCTCCTTTCGGAATAAGTCAAGTGGCATAGATACTGGCTGGTCGTCAGTAAGCGTTGAGGTATATCCAAGTATTGATCCTTCCTCATTCTGCAATTTTTTTGAAAACTTATCGTTAGGGGATTCTCCCGTAGTAGGTGAGTTACCATTATGCGAACGGTCCACCCGCTGGCGTTTAGCATTAGATGTATCAGGTGGAGTGCGTCTAGTTCGCTGCATTTTAGGTGTTGAGGTGATTACAAGGACATATAATTAATAAAAATAAATTAGACCACTATGGTTATTACATCAATCGATGTTTTGATAGTTTCACTTTTCGAAATACTGTGAAGGTCTTCAATATTTATTTTTTGTACCAAATGTATATATTTTTTTAAAGTGGCAACATTACCCAATTTGTCGAACTCGAATATTGCTTGTCAGATGATGGTGACAGTTTCGTGACGTTGTCAAAGTGAATTTGACAAAGAATTGTCGATGTAATTGAGGGTAGTTTTTTCTACTCTGATTTTATAGATAATTAGTGGGTACAGAATTCTGACTTATCTTTATACTTTTTGCAGCATTTCGGTTGAGATGCTTGATGAAAACAATAACACAGTTTTTCACTGCGATAAACTTCACTTTAAAAGCACTTTGGGATTATTATTCGTGATATATACTTTAATTTAAGAATAACATTAATAGCGTGATATGATTAGTACAACGTGGTGTTGCCAGCTAAAACGTTTAAACGTGATGCCTTGACCAAGGGGAATAGGGATTCATTTTTATATATATAGATATGGTAAAATGAACAGTACTAAGTTCAGTGGCGGAATTACACATTTGCCGCCAGTAGTCTATTCAAATTTTGCCGCCCCAACTATTGAACTACTGAAACTTTTACTATTGAGCATTTTAGACGACAAGATTTTTTTTTATGAGAATAAAATTACCCATATTTGCCGCCCCCTTCATTCTGCCGCCCTAGGCTCCAGCCTACTTACCTGCTGGTATATCCGCCACTGACTAAGTTGCGGATAGAGTACGAATGGATATAATTTTGCCGATTATCTATAAAAAGCTACAAAACTATATTTTTAATTGCTACGCGGGTGAAACCTCGCGATTAAGCTAGTATAACATATATTTAACATATAATCCTAGTGTAATGTTCATCTTTCACTTGGAAGGAGGCCATCGGTCAATCAATCGGATTACCGTATTAGGAATGTTCATGCGTCTTGGATAACTTGTGCGTTGAAATAACGTGGACATTCCATTAAAATCATAAAATTATTGCCTAGAACATACACTATGTAAAAGCTGATTAGTAATTCACCTTTCGACTCCCTAAAGGTTCATTTTCGTGCAATTTTGTTGGATGTATTTTTATGATCTCGACTCCCTTAAGGGTCATTTTCGTGCATTATTGGTGGATGTATTTTTATGGGTTCTTATCGTAGCCGCACGCGGTTAATGCAACTGTTTGAGGCCGACGGCTGTCGATACCTCGCGTTTCTCTCATACTATTGTCGCATCTGCCGCGAGGGTCAGCCGCGTGCGATCGTAAACAGTTGTTTGGCCTAGTTATAAGTATTAACTATATAATGAGTTTTATCTACATGAAAGGAAGGTTACAATTAGAAATAATACATTTAATTAAAACCAATAAAGTAAAAAAAAAAAATAGTGGGCGTTAGATGGCGTTGATTAGACTTTTTAAAAGTCGCTATGGTTTTTACATTAAAATACCCCAGATATTATGTTTTTCCGTGTATGTTGTTCATTGCTAAGCCCGCTATAAGGTGGACTTAATCCAATTCAATGGTTTGCAGGTATCAAATAGTTTTATTGGATTACCGCGAAGATCTCCTCTGAATGTTTCTTTAAAACATTTAAAAGATGCTATCTGGGAAACAGACTAACAGATTATAGTTATTTTACTTTATACTATTTATTATATCTTAAGCAGCTGACTGATTACATGTTTCTTAATAAATGTCCACCTGTGTGAAGCCGGGACGGGCCGCTAGTATTTAATATTTAGAAATCGAATCTTAAGTAATAATGGCTTGAAATAGTGAACAAAGCTTTCCGAAAGTCTTTCCATTTCTCAAAATCATCTGATTAAATTCATTTCTCACCCAAATTAATTCGTAAAACTAACCGAATACCCCGATACCTCAGTAAATACGATTTACTCCAGTAATTTTTGTCCCAACATCAAAATATGAAGTGTCAACATCTGCAGAATCTAGCTTCTTCAACGCAAAACGTCAACAGCCTCAAGTCAAAAACAGTACACATTCGGTGCCAGTTCTATTCAGCGCTAGAAAACCAGCGTTATATATATTGCCTATGCTGAAGTGGTGATCCTTTCGCCAGAACATGCAAGGCGTCTTATTGTTTTGTTTACTAACGAAATTTTTGCTGTTTAATTTTTTTTTTGTGCTGAATTAAACGCATTTTATTTTCTGATTATATTTAAGGTCAGTCCATGATAAGCGAGCGTCCACTAAATGGTTCTAACCAGGTTTGGTGCAGTCAAGCAAATGGTAGATATGTGGTGTATGTCACGTGGGCTTTACGTCATAACTGGGATGTGGTCTGATTCCAATTGAGATTGCAAGGGCTTGGCCAGATGGAATTTGGACTGAAATTGGTTTAGTGGGCGTGCGCCTTTATTGAGTTCTAATAGCCAATTTTGCACTGTACAGTGTACACCCTTACGATACGGTCCTCTACAGCCTTCGTGAAATACCGGTATAGTCCATCGGATCGAACCTCATGAGTCGATAAGTCTTCATAAGTTCGATCCCCGCCCCAGACAAGAAATCTCTATCTACAAAAAGGATACCTACGTTAACCTACAAAGAAATCTCAGTTCTTTGTAGGTTAACGTATCCTTAGCAATTAGCAACCCGATTGACATTGTACATTTTAGTACCGTCCAACGAGCTTTTAGTATACTTAACGTAACGAATAGAGCATAGCAAAGACGCATTGAATAACGTGCATCTCTACGTACGTAATCAAAGCACAGATTTGGTTGGTGGAAGAATAGCCTCGGAAAGTCATGCGTTTACCAGGTAGCGTATTAATTGTTTACCAGTGGTCTAACTAGTTGCTATTGCTAAGAAACCTATTTATTTTTCGGAGTACTTTTAAATTACAATGACTAGGAACCATTGTTAGGGACGCACGTTCATTCAACCTAGACTATCTTGTATTGTAAGGCACTATAGCCACTCAAACGTCCGGGCGACTATAGTGGCCTACCCCTTGAACGTCCGAGCGCGAACCGCGAACCGAACCGCGTCGAGCGTTCGCGCCGTTACTGATTCAAAGTGTATTTACTAGCAAACTATTGCAGCTATAGCAAAGTAAAACCTACCAGTATCAAGCTGAATTATTAAGGAATCAAAATATGTACTAATTAAAGTTCAACAATTAATCTGCTATTCACAAAAAAATAATTAACTTAACAATACGGGTTAAATTTACGCAAAATATTTCTTTTAACAAGTTTTAACGAATCATTTTTTAATTATTCGCAATGTTTTTTAATAATAATTAAACTAGATTAAATAAGCTTTTTTTTGACACCAATATCTTATTACTTAAAATGAACAGTGTAGCCCATTAAACCAAAATAAAAAACGCGTTCCTGAAGTAAACTAGATCGACCTAGATTTCGTCTCCGATAACGAAATTACGGCAAGATGGCCGCCAGCCTAAGGATTTTACACACGACTTTAGGATTTGTTTTAAAATAAATTATTTTTATTCTAAATTTAGGTGATAGTCAATTATTGTAGGTATGTTTTATAATTCTTAAATAAGTAATATAAAATAATAAAAACTTTTTTTTTTTTTTTTATATTGTTATTTTGTAGGTAGGCGTTATTATACTCGTGATAATATCTAAACTAAATGTCCGATTGGAATAAAACAAAAAGTATTTTACTTCTACATAAATACCCTTGATAACATAATGATTAATTTGGATAAGGATTAATATTACGATACATATTTTACGTAGTTTCTTTCTTCAGACGATTTAATATTTTTTATTAACATAAAAGCGGTTATTGTGACTAAACTATGATAGTTAGATATGTGCTCTCGCGGAGTTTTTTGTAGATCTTAATAAGACCTACAAACCCGTAGTACATCATTTTGTTCTATTGTCAATAGTTTTTGCAGCGCACGCATAAATAGGTTATCGATTTTACACCTTGGGTTACAAAATTGCAATTATTGTACGGATTCCTAATTTTTTTTAAAATAAAATATCGCCTATAACCTTCCTCGATAAATGGACTATCCAACACTGAAAGATTTTTTGAAATCGAACCAGTAGTTCCTGAGTTTAGCCAAATAAAATAATAAAGCAGCAACGAAAAATCATATAAAATACACTCATGATTTTTCGTTTGTAAACGCCCTTATTTTATAACCGTTACGGACGGCCTTGGTTGCCCATACCTAAATCGCGGGAACGAAAATATAAAAACGTGAAATCCTAATTATTTTCGTCGAAATACTTTACGTAGGTTTACTTAAATATGAATAATGACCTGTTTATCTAATTACAAGACGTATTTTACTAATATACTAGCGACCCGCCCCGGCTTCGCACGGGTACAATACTCATAATTATACTACATAATGTCTTTAAACCTCTAACAAACGGGCGAAATTTGGTCAAAACAAACAGAAACAAATTAATATAGGTACCTACTAAAACTCAGTGAAATAAGTAGGTGGGTATACTTTTATCGTATGAAATACCTAAACTCTTCAGGACTAACAATACAACAAACACTAAATAAATAGGTATTCAAGTATCTATCCATCATAGTTACAACGAACACAAAACAAAAAAATTGCCCTATAATTCTTAAGGATCGAGCGCGCATAATCGCATTCGGCCTACCTCCGTAGCGTAGCGGTAATTGGCTCGCTTTAAATCTCGGAGGTCGTGGGTTTGATCCCCACACCGGACATGAAATCTTTGTGTAAATTCTAAGATTTCTTTCCGGGTCTGGTTGGTTGAGGGACTACCCTCCGTGCCTCGGAAAGCACGTTAAGCCGTTGGTCCCGATTGTTATAACATCATCTATAATAATCGTTTATCAAGGAAGGGGCAGCAGCGTTTCCTTGTGTGTTACAACATAATTCTGCGGTCACCAACCCGTCTGCCAAACGTGGTGACTATGGCAATACCCTCCCTCGGGAGGAGGCCCATGTTCAGCAGTGGACGATATACGTGCTGATGATGATGATGACCTACTAAAACTCAGTGAAATAAGTAGGTGGGTATACTTTTATCGTATGAAACTCTCTCTCTCTCTCTCTCTCTCTTCAGGACTAACAATACAACAAACACTAAATAAATAGGTATTCAAGTATCTATCCATCATAGTTACAACGAACACAAAACAAAAAATTTGCCCTATAATTCTTAAGGATCGAGCGCGCATAATCGCATTAGGCCTACCTAAAACACGCGCTGTTATTTTGCCATAACTTCTAAGTTATTTATTTAAAGTATATAGTGTAGGGGTAAAATAATCTGCATGAAATGCTTAAGAATATTAACTCATTTAAAATGATAAGGATAAATACTGAATCCGTCTGATTAGCTTTACAATTACCGCATTAGAAATTATCATTTTTCTAAGATATAATGGATATAGCAAGTTAACCTTGAAAGATAGACATATGCTATCGCAGACTTTTTTGTAGATCTAAAAGAGAAGAATATTTGCCACCATACATTGTTTTGTTATATCTCATAGGGTTTAGGCAGCGTTTTCGTTGAAAGCTCCCAAATTGCTTAATTTTTTCCGACACCTCTGACAAATATCAATATATATTAGTCAAATGTACACATAAACTAAACAAATCATATACGTAAACCTTCCGGAAGAATCGTTCTATCGATTGGTAACATCCGCATGAAAATCGATGTAGTAGTTTTTGAGTTTATCGCGAACAGACAGACAGATGCGGCAGGGGACTTTGTTTATAATATGTAGTGATGTAGTGATAGCGGTCGCCCGCGGCTCCGTGCGGATGTCGGTTACCGCTGCAAAAAGCCTACCCAGGAAAGACACGGTCAGCAAAATGATTCCCAGGTCAATTCACAGACACCGACATAAACATCGACAACGCAGTCATTATCCGCAGGCTGCACAGATTGTCTTTCTGTGGATGTTAAAGTTGTTAATGATGAAAATATAATTAATGATGTAATTAATAGGCATTTTAGGGATTAGGCATTTTAGGCATTTTCAAAGCTCTGAAAAGAACTGTTGTTTAGCTCTGAGAAGAACTGTTGATTAGCTCTGAGAAGAACTTTTGCGTAGGTGTAGTTTTAAGAACGAAATCTAAAAAAAATCGCACGAAAATTATTACACTTCGCAACTGGCCGTGCAGCAGAAATCGTAATATTTTAATTTCGCCATAACTTCAAAACCCAACGTCCAATTTTAATCATTCAAAGACCAAATATTATCTACATAAACTGTACTTAGTGATGAAATAATTTATTTTGATAAGGATTAATAGCATGAGTAAAATAAACGCGTTTAAATGTATTCCAAAAAAAATTCAAGATTTCTAAATAAAAAAATGGTCGTTGTGCCTCACTCGACATAGATAGGTATAGTGTGTCGCGGACTTTTTTGTAGATATTTATAAGATCTATAATTAATTAGAACATTTTATGGTTCTATCTTTTATAGTTTAGGCAGCGTACGCAAAATAAGTAACTTTTCTGGTTGATTTTTTACACCTTGTGTCAGAAAAACCCAAATATCTTACGGAACCCTATTTTTTTCCAAAATAAAATTTAGCCTATGTTACTTGTGGATAATGTAGCTTTCGAATGGTGAAAGAATTTTTTAAATCGGCCCAGTACTTTTTGAGCCTATTCATTACAAACATACAAACATACAAAAATAGGTACAAATCTTTCCTCTTTATAATATTAGTATAGATGTATAATATCATACAAAAACTTACCGAAAAACCGGCACACTCAGGCGCTAAGTTTTGGTCTGTCGACTTTAACACATGTAAAAACATCCTATTACACTGCGGATGTTTAAAATTGCTATACGATCTCAAAGTATAAACATTCACGAGTCTAAAAACATATAACACTCAACACATTGGATGAATAAACAAATCGTAACTCACATTTCAAAAGTGGATCACTCAGCACTTCAAAACACTTGAGACACTTGACACCGCGCTTAATGTAAACAATTTTTTTCTTTTTAAATTCTTACTGTGACATACTAAGTGTTGTATTGGTTCGACACGTTATTTAATATAGAGACATCTAGTGTAACACTTATGAAGCTTTTAGAAACGTTCCAAAGATAAAAACGCGTTTAAAGGTTACAAGTCGGAGTCGAGTCGAAGCGGCCGCTATAGCGGCCCGGACGTACAACGCTATATGTGTTTTCGGCCGCTTTAGCGGCCCGGACGTTTGAGTGGATAGCTCATTTTGCCATGTGGATGGCAAACCTGTATGTCCTTTGAGGGAGGCCCATGTTCAAACGTCGATGTTATACGAGCTGATGATAATGACACTACCTAACAGTCCACCTTCTTCTTCATCTTCATCAGCCCGTTTACTTACAGCCAGAGTCGCTGAGGGATATTGCCGTGATCACCACGCTTAATAGGCGGATTGGTGATCGCACTAAAATGAGGGTATCTTTGAGCTGACAGATGCTGCTGCCGATCCATCAGTTGTATGTCCAATAGTCGGCTCTTACGACACAATAGGAATAGTCTAATCTAAGCCATAAAACACACGGCCTACCTAGACTGAGAATAATAACGTTAACCGATATATTCCGTAAATTACACCTCAAACCAATAGTTACCATGTCAGGACGCGTCTCGTTAGCCTGCTCCCAGCTCTGCTCGTGATTTAGTTACAAATTATACCCTTAATACGCGTCTGATCCTGAGGGACATGCCATTACTAGGTTGGAGGTAAGACCAGCGAACCGCTTAAGCAGTTTCTTAGAAATTCCCTTGAATTTCAGTGGTAACCGTGACCTAGAAGTTTGATCGTCGCTTTATTCGCATGTTTCGGAGGTCGTATCGATGAACACAGAAAAGTAAAATTATTTTTCTAATAGAATCACATTATTTCGGATCTAGTTAAAGAACCTTCCGTGCTTTAAAAAAGCACGTTAAACTGTTGGTCTCAATTGTCATAACATCATCTAAAACAATTGGTATAAAGACTAAAAATATATGATTATTCCGTCAGTTAGATTACTAAAAAATATTAGACACGTTGTTTTTTTATTTATCTAACCAATAAAAGTTGACAAAGATACAGAGCAATAAAAAACTATAAAGTTTAGGAGAAGGAGACTTGTGACGCCACTACTAGGTAACATTGTACCTAGAAGTGATGTCATACAAAAACTCAACGCGCTGTATTTTCATCATTTTTTGTTTGAGGACGTGACCAATATTTTTGGGTAATCTAACTGACGGACTAAATAGATGTTTTTATTCTTATCTATTTTATATAACAGAGAAGGGGTAGTAGCGTATACATGTGTATATCTACATGATACCATGGACACCAGCATTTTTCCTAGCGTAGTAACTATGGCAATATCACCTTCAAGGGAAGTCATATTCAACAGTAAACTGATTGAACTCGAACAAAACCGCGGGCATCATAAAACAGTAGTTATATTTTAAAGTATGCAATAAAATTTTGACTATGTATTGCCTTCGACAACAGTATTTGGCTCACTTTAACTCTCGGAAGTCGTGGGTTCGATCCCCATCTAAATTCTAAGATTTCTGGTTGGTTGAGGGACTACCCTCCGTGCCTCGGAAAGCACGTTAAGCCGTTGGTCCCGATTGTTATAACATCATCTATAACAAGCGTTTATCACGGAACGGGCATCAGCGTTTCCCTGTGTATTACAACATAATACTGCGTTCACCAATCCGCCTGCCAAGTGTGTTGACTATAGCAAAACCCTCCCTCGGGAGAAGGCCCATGTTCAGCAATGGACGTTGTACGGGCTGATGATGATGATAACAAGTGACTTTAAAAGGATTACGCAAAAAAAAATAATGTTTAATTAGTATTTTCTGAAAACACCTAAATTAAGTAAGGAAAAGTATAAGTTTTCCTATATTTAGGCGCAACGCAGGCTGACGAAGATAATCCCTAAGGACCTTACTGTGAAACATTATTAACAGACCTCGCTAAACTAAACGCAATTAATTATTACGAACGCTTTAATTAGGGGAGCTGTTTAATTATAAACTTTAATTGTCGTTAAAAACGATGGTTATTTGTGATAAGTCACAAACAAACATCGTTTTAAACAAAGACTTTAACGATAAATTTTGTATACGAATATGAAAAACTATTTATTGCAGCGTTTAACACATTAAATTAACGCACGAGTCTCGTTTTAAATTTCGGAGTTTGATTGCCACCCCGGACGAAAAAATAATGTATGAAAGCAAACATTCCAAGTTGTTTGAGGACTACCCTCTGTTTAAGACACTTTGGCACATGTTATATTATGGTCGTATACCACGAAACTAACAGCAGCGTTTAAGCGGTGTACCTGCCTACCTAGCGGTGTGCTATTGCGATCACCAATCTGTCGGCCAAGCGTGATAACTATGACGTATGACATGGAACATCCTCTTTGAGAGTAGCACTTGTTAGCAGTGGACGTTATACAGGCAGATGATGATTCCATAGAGATACAAGAAAAATAAAGTGACGCTTTAGGGGTTCTGTTGTATGCTTTTGAGGTACGGAACCTTAAAAGCAATATATAAGTACCTACTTATTGCATAGTGGATATAGTTTGGAATTAGCTTATCAGCGAAATCACTTGATTCTTTGTTAAGATATTTGACGGCTGTTACCTAGTAATCTATAGTGTACCAATTACAGGTAAAATATTTACTAGACTATACAATTTCGAAATAACAATTATTTACTAGACACTAATAACCTGAATGCTTATCATTATGGAATTAAACATTAGATTTGACACATAAAGGTGTTAAAAAAATTAATTAATTAAAATACAGCCATTTTACAATGCGGCAAAGAAATTTGGAAAGTTTCAACAAAAAAAGAACATATTGTTGTCGCAAAGTCCATCGGAGCCGAACGGATGATTTAAAAAAAAATAAATAATTAAATTCTTAATTCTTCTTAACATGTCCAAATGTCCTTTACCGTATTGTTAAATCAGGCCGATTTGATCCGGTTGGTGTAAGTCGTGCCTTAGCTAGACTTCTTAAAACTAAAAGACTATGAAATAAACGAAATAAACGATTTTTATTCAGCACTTAGGTATTTACATACACTTGTACTTGTCAAGATAATTTACAATACATATAAAATTAATTATAAATAGGTAACATTTACTATTAAATTATGTTTAAATTTATTTCAGGTCTGCTAGAAGTCTGACAGTATGTAAATAAATTAAAACCCAGACTTTAATCTATTGTTTAGGTTTGCTAACCAGAAAAATAACTTTACATTATTACAGTCTCCACATAAGTAATCGATATAATTTGAAATATTTTATGAGGTATTAAACGTCTAATTCAGAGTTTCTTAACCTGTGGACCGCAAATGCGATATCGCAGTCTCATTTCTGCATCACTTTACAATTGTACAAATAACAGTTTTTCCTTAAACAACAGCGGCCGTGTCCCAACGGCTAGGGCGTCGGACTTGTGATCTTGTGGTCGCCAGTTCGATCCATATCCATTGCACTACCGATGTGAACCCACTCGTAACACACGCATTTTGGCTAGCCAAGAGGGGCTACCTCTGTAGCGTAGCGGTATTCGGCTCGCTTTAAATCTCGGAGGTCGTAGTTTCGATCCCCACACCGGACATGAAATCTTTGAGTAAATTCTAAGATTTCTTTCGGGATCTGGTTGGTTGAAGGATTACCTTCCGTGCCTCGGAAAGCACGATAAGCCGGTTATTACATCATCTATAACAATCGTATACCATAGGGAACGGGCAGCAGCGTTTATACCGCCTGTCAAGCGTGGTGAATATGGTAAAAACCCTTCTTCGGGCACTTGTTCAGCAATAGATGTTGTACGGGCTGACAATGAAGATGATTTATTTCTAAAGACCCTTTATGTACCGATTTTGAGGGGTTCAGTGGCTAAAGTTTAAGAAACGCTGGTGCAATCAGACATAATTTAAAAGTCATACAGCTTAATATTTCCTTTATATTAATCTGAGATCATTATCAACTCGGATCGTAGTCATTAAAAATATAATACAGGTTATTATTTAGTGGTAGTAGATTAATTTATTATTTCCGACTTGAGATATCGTCTTTGTGCGCGTCCTCGCTTGGTTTAATGGACATCATTCTTTATAGCTTCGGATATTAATATGTATAAGCAATGGTATGAGATTTTTGTTTCTAAAACATTTTTATATGTTAAGACCACGTAAGAATCGGTTGTTGTTAATTGTAGTTCGTTGACTGACTCGTTAGTTATAGGTAGTGGCGGATTTACCAACAGGCTAAGTAGCCTAGGGCGGCAGCACTTTGGGGGCGGCAAATTTCAAAAAAAGAATATTAAAAATAATTAATGAATAGCCTACTAGAGGTTTAACCGTAACTAGCAAGGTACCGCGGCCGTACGTAACGGTTCGATCCCCACCCATTGCACTACCGACGTGAACCCACTCGTAACACAAGCATTTTTAGCTTAGCACGAGGTGTTAACAAGAATACTAGTAGACTGCAAAACCCTGCTGGTAATTTTATTTTTAGCAATTAAAAAAATCGATTTTTTTGGGACGGACAGTTGTAGTTATCCACGAAGCTTTTGCTATTTCACCAGACTCATAAGTGAGCCGTACCAGTTGAACATGCCCCCCCCCCTCCCCGAGTGAGGGTTCTTGCCAGAGTTACCATGCTTGACCGGCGGGTTGGAGTATTATGTTGTAACACACAAAGAAACGTTGCTGCCTGTTCTCTGGTATACGCTTGTTATAGATGATGTTATAACAATCAGGAACAACGTCTTAACATGATTTTTGAGGCACGGAGGCTAACCGGATTTACACAAAGATTTCTTGCTCAGATAGGGGATCGTACCCACGACCTCTAAGACTTAAAGCGAGACTTATACCGCTACGCTACTACGGTTATCCAAAAGTAACTAATTACGTAGTGCTTATTAATTAATGGTCCCTTTCTCTTGAACTAAAGTAAACTGCGAGATTTCAATTACGCCGGTAACTAAGTTCTGTAGAAATTTCCTGTGCTCTTCATATTTGATGAGGGTACTCCCTTGCTGACCTTGGGCCCTTAGGGACGCACCTTTGATTGACACGAAAAAGACATGTCTACTCCAGTGATGAAAGCCGTATCCTGCTAATATTATAAACGCGAAAGTATGGATGGATGGATAATTGGATGTTTGTTACTCTTTCACACCAAAACTACTGAACGGAATGGGCTGAAATTTTGCAATGGGATATTTTATACGCTGGATTAACATATAGGCTACAAAACATCACGCTCCGACACACCGGAGCAGAGTAACGCGGGTAATACCACGGGGCGCATTCGCAGCTCAATGTGATAACAAAAATGCCGAATTGTGTCGAGGGTGTACAAGACAATGCTCAACGTTACTTTTATAACATAAGGTCTGTCTTATATTACTGATATTACTGTGAAAAATCATAATGAAATTTATTCAGCACTAAGGTATTTACATACACTTACACTTGTCAAAATTACACTGTATAAGACTACATCTACCAAAAGTATCACTAAAGTAGCTGAAAACATTGTTAAATTTATTTGATCTTACAGATTTTTAAATCAGACTGTCGTGCGATAAATGACAAATGTACACATTTTAGTATGATGCCTTAAAGGTAACAGGTCTATAATTAACTTCCAAGAATCCGGCCAAAGTGTAAGCGACCACCACATAGCAACACTTTTACCCACACTAATGCACAAAATAGGCCTCAGTACATAGTTAGATAGCACCCTGACTTTACTTCTTATTTGGTCTAAGATAAAAACATGAACAAATAAAATCACCAGCCGATGAGCTCACACGTGTTTCGCTCCTCCACGAAGCATCATCAGAGTGTTGACAAATTTGCAAATGTATTACATTTTGAAAGATTTTCCAACTAATAGTAACTGATATATAATATTATCCTCAAGGGGACTATGAAACCCAAGTCTTCTAAACAGATTGTCAGATTAATCCGTAACTGCCGTTCATAACTCATTAGTCTGCCGTCATCCGGATCCGCTAAACTTTTGTGACTTACCGGACTTTCTGTAACACGTTTACTAACTTGTCTAAAGTTATTAGAAGTCCGGACCGCATTGATGATACCACAATTGGATGACACACGCAGTAATAGGGATGTATAGGTACTTTTTGATCTTAAACAATATATCGATAAAAACTTACGTTTAATCATGCAATAGGCATGAAGACTAAACAATTATATTTAGTCCGTCAGTTAGATTACTAAAACATATTGGACACGTATTTTTTTAGTTCCTCGAACTAAATTTACAAATTTACTTAATAGTTACGTCACGAGCCCCTCTCCTGATTTTTATACTTATTTTTGGTCTTTTTGACAATTTTCATTAATTTAATAAATAAAAAAATACGTGTCCAATATTTTTAGTAATCTACCTGTCGGACTAAATAGATTTTTTTAGCCATCATGTCCATTAATATTGCAGCTGCAAATACATTTACAAGCTCAGTACCTAACTAAACTAACGGAAGTCGTGGGTTCGATTCCCGTTCCGAAGTAAAAATCTTTGTATAAAATCATAAATTTCTTGAGGGACTGTCTCAGTACCTACATCGAAAAGCACGTGAAGCCGCCGGTCCCGAATGTTATAACATTATCTATGACAATAGTATACCAGGAAACGGGTTTAACTGTCTATATAGGTACTTTATATATATATTCCGGTCACCAACCTCCCTGTGATGCGTGGTGAGTCCCTATCGAGGGAGGCCCATGTTCCACTTGATCGGATTAAATGCCATTCTATCAGTCAGCTGCGGCCTTAACTCATTTCAATACTATAAATATGTTGATATCTATAATTAATGTTGTAACTAAACTACATCACTAAGCGTGTCCTGATTATCTAAGTCAAATAATCATTTATTTAGCTTAATGAAAACTAATGTTTAGCTACTAACTGAATGGTTATATTGGGATGATGACTCGTAGGGTTTACAGATACCCAGTGGTGTAACCATAGAGTTGAGGTTGACCCCATATTGGGCTTGCGGATTCCTTGACCGTGCGAACGACGCGAATTTCGTGTCATCATCATCATCAGCAGCCTGTTGTCGTCCACTGCTGAACATAGGCCTCCCTCATCAATGTACAGCGAGAACGATTGCTAGCGGCGGAATTTCGTGTAATAGATTTGAAATCAAAACTGATAATTACACAAGTGTTTAAGGAGTGAATCTGGCCATGAACAAATAATATGATATACAAGTACCTACATAATAAAATGTTCTAGCTTCCTGCGCGCAGTTTCACCAGTTCCCATGGGAACTTTATAATAAAATATATTCCTCGATATGGGCTATTTGATAATGATTTTTTTTTTAATTTCAAATTTTTATTTTAATAACAAAACCGCGCACGGGCTATGATATTAGTAAAGATGTATGTATGACAGTTTTCGGAAACTTTTTAGCCCCTTCCCATTATAAAATTACATGCTTAATAGAATGCCCGTTTTACCGAGTACTTTTCTTAATTACCTAGTTCGTCTACTTTCATTGTTGAACATGGGCCTCCGCTTAATACTCCTTGGCTAACCAGGGCCGTTGAGGAATATTGCCGTTATCAACCAGCTTGGCAGCCGGATTGGAAATCGCAGTAAAAAAGTGGGTATCCTTGAGCTGATAGATGCTCCTGCCCATCCATCAGCTATGTCACATCCTACGAGTGAGCAATAAACATGGATCTTTGATTCCTTCAACGTGCACTGCTGAAAATGCCCTTTTACGACTTCCATGTAAAGACATGGAGTGGTCTATTCGAAGCTGGAAGCCGCCAAGTATATAATATTAATAAATAAAACATCATAAGTTACTTTTATGAATTATTTATTATTTTATAGTATCAGTGATTAACAGTATCACATTTTGTTAACAATAAAAGTTCGCAAGTAACTGGAAAATATGATACCGTCAGCAAAAGAACCGCGACATTTACTGTTTCGTATCACGAATAAGTATCGCTTAGTGTAGTATCACAATATTTAATTTGACACTAAAACTTAAGGTTGCTCCGTCAGGGTTTTCGAATTTTTTCCTAGTTTTGAAAGAATAGTACAAAAATCCAATTCGGATCGGATTCTTATTGAATTCCGGGTTTAAATGTTTCTTCGAGGGATATTGCCGTAATCACCATGCTTAGCAAGCGGATTGGTGATCGCAGTAAGATGGGAGTATATTTAAGTTTATAGATGCTGCTGCAAATCCATTAGTTGTATGTCCCTTACGAAACTTATAGGAAGATATGTGCTGGTATATTCAAAGCTGGCAACCCCTCTCGCCTGCTCATTAAAGAAAATTTGTTCAGATTTCCAGGTTGTAATTTCAATTTTCCAAGGTTTTCACACTTCTTGTTGACCGACTTTAGAGACGGCAAGCTCTACTTACATAAATAAATCCTTATCTATTCAGAATCACTGCAAGATGGAATATCAGAGTCTATATAATATTCATCAAGTCCCTTTTTTAGCATACTCATCTCCAATTCGTCTAAAATATCATCAATGGCACAATCTTTGTTATACATGCTAAACTCCTGGATAGAACAGAAGTGGATGATTTGACTAGGAAGATGTTCATTAATACTTTCAATTATTTCCAGAAATTTATCTTCTACGTCTCGTAATGGATATTGTTTATTGTGGTCAGTTGAGCAGAAAATTATGTTTAAATTATTGTGTATAACCTCAGAAATGCAACCGGCAGGTGACATTTTCTGGATACAATCCGGTATTCTCAAAACAAAATGGCCCCTCGATTTTAGAATACTATCTATTGTGTAAATACGATTGGTTGTGTCAGTGAACTTTTCTATTAGGTCGAAGAGCACAGCTTTTGGACATTGTTGATCATAAGGAACATTGAAATAGTCGAGCCAAGCTATCATTTCATTTCTATGGCTGAATTTATTGGGCAATTTTACTATCTCCTCACAGTGGTGTTTCGAGCTGTCTAAAATAATAACACTAGGCTCACATAATGATCTCATAAATTTTTCCTTTACAAATTTGTTAAAATTTTCCTGGTTGAAATCGTCGATGAAAGTTAAATGTTCGACTCCTGCGCTTGACACGGTGTAAATCACTTTCTTCCACATCGACACCTCGGTAGATTTGACATCTTTAAAATACCTTTTTGACGACATAAAATAGCCTTGGACATTAAAGCAGTTTTCGTCTATAATATAGATAGGTTTTTTTTCCTCTCTGTACTGTATTAGTTTTTTTAAGTATCTGTGCCTTTCGAACACAATTTCGGGCCGCTCAATAACAACACAATGTAATTTCGCGATATGTTTCCATTGAAAACCAAATTTTACGAGAAGTTTTCTAAATTCTGTAATGTCCATATACGAAGGTAACTCATTTTCTAAAGCCTTAAACAAATGGAATGTTGAAGGCATAATTTTTTCAACCGTGTAAAATTCCAATAATGTATCATAGATCACTGACCGATCGACTTCTAGCACACCGACATTTATTTCTTCCACATTTGCAAGACGATCAAGTACCTTCGGTTGCAATCCAGTAAAAATGAAAGGCAAATGTGGGGACGGCTTATATTTCTTGTTGTTTTGAATTTCATTTATTTTTACCGCAACACGACGAATAATTTTTAATTTATTTACTTCACTTTTTGGCAAAAAAGTGTATTGTAATGTTGGCTTATTATTAGTATTTGATGTATTATTTTCAGCCATGTTGTCTTAAACGACTTAAAAATGAAACGGTAGGTAGTCTATCTCGATTGGAACGCGCGGGGCAACTGTCGCGTGTGGCAGCAGGCGGAGAGAGAACGCGATAGCAATAATAAACCGTATGCGACAGACAGAGATAGTATTAGCATAGGTACACGCTTCGTTCGAAGCGGCAACGTGGAACCGGTTCGTACGCACAACAATGCGCTCATTTATTTACGCGTTGCTTAGATGTTATTCTATAAATAGATTTCTTATAATGTTATGTTATAAGTATGTTTTTTACATTAAAGTTGTACTATAGAAATAAATTGATATTCAATTATTAAGTAGGTAGCTATACTTATATAAAAACGTAGGCACACCGTGCTATTTTAGTACCTTAGTTGATCATAGGTACCTAATTGACACTGAGAGGAAGATTTCCCATCGGTACCTACCTATTACAATCGAAACCTAACATTATAATTTTTAAATAAACATACCTACCTAGGTACCTACCTAAATAAAATATATGTATTTCACAAAAAAACTAGGCCCTCAAGTAACGGCAATTATTTTACCTATTACTTATAGGTCGACGATGATGTATGACAATGTAGATAGGTATTTTCAGATTTATAAAAAAAAACAATTTATTCCGTCAGTTAGATTACTAGAAAATATTGGACACGTATTTTTTTCGTTCCTCAAACAAAACATGACGAAGCGTCATGTGATGCCTAAGACTTCTAGGTACAATTTTGCCTATTAGTGACGTCACACCCCCCCCCCCCTCTCCTGTACTTTATAGTTTGTTGTTGCTCTGTTTCTTTGTCTATTTTTTATTGATTTGATAAATAAAAAAATACTTGTCCAATATTTTTTAGTATAATCTATCAGACGGACTATTTATAAGTACCTACCTAGGTATATAAGTTTTAAAATTGCTTCTGTCCTAAACCCAGCCCGCGCTGGTTGATTCTAATATGGTATATCAGAAATCTTTGTATAAATTCTAAGATTTCTTTCCGGGTCTGGTTGGCTGAGGGACTACCCTCCGTGTCTCGGAAAGCACGTTAAGCCGTTAGTCCCGATTGTTATAACATCTTCTAAAATAATCGTATAAGGAACGGGCAGCAGCGTTTTCGTGTGTGGTGCAACATAATACTGCGGTCTCCAATCCGCCTGCCAAGCGTGGTGACTATGGTACTTAATTACCCCCGGGAGGAGGCCCATGTTCGGCAGTGGACGTTATACAGGCTGATAATGATGATTATATGTGAATTAATTTTAAAAAGGTACCTTAATAAAAATATTAAAAAAGTTACTATGGGAACTAAAGTCATGCAGTTGAATACGTGCAGGGGAAGCTAGTCAATCTAATGTAAAAGAGAAGAAGGAGGAAACCTACCTAAGGTTTAGTAAGGTTGCCGAAGTTAAAATAAAAAATCTACCAAAACATCTCCTTTTTATTAAAATACTACCTTCCCGCGCGCGGTTTCACCCGCGTAACTCCCGTTCCCGTGGGAACTTCATTATTAAATATAGCCTATATTAATCAGTGATAATGTATGATTAAAAGGGTGAAAGATTTTTTTAAATGAGTCCAGTACTTTTTGAGCCAATTCGTTACAAATATACTTACATACAAATCTTTTCTCTTTATAATATTAGTATAGATTAATGAAGGCAAAATTAGTAGGTAAGCAATTATTTTCGTTATCGCATAAAAATGTTAATAAAATACTAAATTTATTATTCATTGAGAGTCCACTAAAATCATATTTTATGTATAAATAAGATGATCTGATTTCCATATAAATTATTTTTGATATATAATATATACTAGCGGACGCCCCGGCATCGCACGGGTGGACTTTTATAGCCTTGGTTACTCACGGATAATGTATCATTCTAATGGTGAAAGAATTATCGAAATCCGTTCAGTAGTTTTTGAGTTTACTCGCAACAAACATACAAAAATACAAACTTTTTTCTTAATAATATTAGTATAGATTAAAGAAACAATATCTAATATATATGAATATCATAAAGCTGAAGGTTTTGTTTGTTTGCTTAAACGCGCTAATCTCAAGAACTACTGGTCCGATTTGAAAAATTCTTTCAGTGTTAGATAGCCCTTTTATCGAGGAAGGCTATATGCTATATTTAATTATGAAGCGCCTATGAACTATAAACCTAGTTTTAATATTAAAAGCAAGACTGGTTAGTTCAAAATTCATTTCTTCTAAATCTATGCTATCTATACTAATATTATAAAGCTGCAGAGTTTGTTTGTTTGAACGCGCTAATCTCAGGGACTACTGGTTCGATTTCAAAAAATCTCTCAGTGTTGGATAGTCCATTTATCGAGGAAGGTTATAGGCTATATTTTATTACAAAGTTCCCACGGACACGGGAGCTACGCGGGGGAAACCGCGCGCGAGAAACTAGTACCCAGATGAAAGTTTTAGTCAGCTGACGTGGCAAAGTATAATTAAACTTTCAATAATGAACGATATTTAGTAGCACATTAGAAAAGTCAATACAAGTCACTCCTTATTATTTTAAAAACTATTTCTAACTGAAATTGAAGCGAAGCACGTTAAATTCATAAAAACTCAGTATTTTATTTCCACACTTCAACTCAACAAGCTAATTTGCACATTATCTCTTAAGCTACAGATTCATTTTTCCCGTGTTACCAAAACTGATTTTGTGTAACTCAGTACAAACTGAGTTACACAAAAATATGTTCTATTTCTTGTGTTATAGAATTTAGTTTGGTTTGTTAATGAATATTTGTTGTACCATCCTACCATACGTAGTTCGCGGTTTTTAATTAACCCGACCCGTAAGATGGGTGTGAGTTCGATTCCTGCCGACAAATATAAGCCCAATCGATAGATTTCGTTGCGTGTTTTAATTAGTGTTGGGTTTAATGGAAAAATGAATGTAAGATAAGTGTTGTGTAAACTTATATTGAGCCGTGTAGATTTGTGATTATTATACAGTTCGCAGCTAGCTAAATGTGAAATCGAATCGCATGAGCTTCGTGGCATTGAAATTGTAATTGAACATCCAATTTCAAAAGGACTCATGTCATTTCGCTATCTGAATGGAGCCCATTTCGCAATTGGTTTATCAATTACTAGATTCTCGAGGCTAACTCCCGTTCCCGTAGGAACTTATTATTAAATATAGCTTCATAGCCTTTCTCGATAAATGGGCTACCGGACACGGAAATATTTTTTCAAATCAGACCGGTAGTTTCTGAGATGAGCGCTTTCAAGTGAGCAAACAAACAAACTGTTTAGCTTTATATAATAGTACTAGCTGACCCGGCAGACTTCGTACTGCCTCAATCGATACATACCCTACACTACCCCTACCCTACACTACCCCTACCCTACACTACCACCACCCTACACTACCCCTACCCTACACTACCCCTACCCTACACTACCCCTACGCTACACTACCCCTACCCTACACTACCCCTACCCTACACTACCCCTATCCTACACTACCCCTACCCTACACTACCCCTACCCTACACTACCCCTACCCTACACTACCCCTACCCTACACTACCCCTACCTCTACCCTACCCCTACCCTACACCTACCTCTAATCTACCCCTAACTTTGTCTGAAAAATAAAAATAAAAATTTAGTGGTGGACTACCCCTAACATTTAGGGGGATGAAAAATAGATGTTGGCCGATTCTCATAGATACCGGATAAGCACAAAAAATTTCATCAAAATCGGTTAAGCCGTTTCGGAGGAGTATGGCAACGAAAACTGTGACACGAGAATTTTATATATTAGATAGATTTATAGCTTAGTTTACATCTAGGTTTGGATCTCAATTTCGTTTGAACTTCATCCAGTTACTCTAGATGAGAAGATTGAGGGTCATGATCGGATGAGGAGTATCCGGCTGGGGCTCCAAATCGGTCTTGTCCCATTGAAGATAAAGAGAGAGAAGCAGAAGTGAGATTATTATAGAAGAAACAATTCAGTGTATATATTTGAATTTCGAAGATAAGGTCGCTCTTATTTTTCTTTAATAACAGAAACCTACATTAGCCATTTCCAAGTGAAATTCCCGTTGGAATCGGTTCAGCGGTTTCAGAGATAGTCCGAAATTAAGACCAAAATACAATATCATAGATATTTAACAGGTACCTGTTAATTTGATATTACAAACTGACACTTAAATTTATTTGTTTAGTCTTAGATCTGCTTCATGCATATAACGTGGAGAACCACCGATTAGACAGCGTATACTGCTGTTTCATTCTCGCATAAATTAAATATGAAAATTACATGTCAGATTTATTCATAGAAATAAAAGAATCTTTCTTACATATGCAAACATTTCTTGAACAAGCTTTATACATGTTTTCACTCACGGAGGACTGTTCATAGACAACATCGTTTCTTTGTAACTTTCGTGGCTAACTACATAGTATTATGGACATATTAGAGTAAGGTGTTAGCCACGAAAATACGCTCATGAAATGTTAGCACATGTGTTCATATAACACATATGCTAACATTGTTGTTGACAGCCTCCGTAGCGTAGCGGTATTTGGCTCACTTTAAATCTCGAAGGTCGTCGTTTCGATCCCCACGCCGGACAGGAAATCTTTGTGTAATTTCTAAGATTTCTTTCCGGGTCTGTTTGATTGAATGACTACCCTCTGTGCCTCGGAAAGCACGTTAAGCCGTTGGTCCCGATTGTTATATAGATAATAATTGTATATCAAGGAACAGGCAGCAGCGTTTCTTTGTGTGGTACAACGTAATACTGCGGTCGCCAACTCGCCTGCCAAGCGTGGTGACTATGGAAAATACCATCCTGGGTAGGAGGCCCATATTCAACAGTGAACGTTATACGGGCAGGTGATGATGATTACAAAAATACTGGTTTTGTATCAAAGGTACTAGCTTCCCCAGCGCGGTTTCATCCGCGTAAGTCCCGTTCTCTGAGAATATAGCCTATGTCATACCAGGATAACGTATGTACTTTCCAATGGTGAACTATTTTTGAAAGTCTCTCAACTAACCAGACCCAGAAAGGAATCATAGAATTAACACAAAGATCTTAGAATTTTCCTGTCCGGCGTGGGGATCGAACCCACGACCTTCAAGTTTAAAGCGAGTCAAATACCGCTACGGTACGGAATTTGTGATTGAACACATCTATGCAAGTTTATGTAAATAACAGTTAAACACAGATTTTCTTCACATGTGTCAATATTGCATTAAGTATTCCGCGCAATATTAGACAAAATAAATCTTGGTTTGTACCACAGTTATTAAATATGGGGTCGGGTTGGAGTGGGGAGACCACGAGGTACTTCGTTACGGACAGTCCTGCGATTAAATGGATGATAGGTACTTAACATCTTCTATATCAGGGATGGCCAACTAAGAAGACCTACTCGTAACATCGATTCTTAGGTCTTATTAAGTTGGCCACTGTTGCCAGTTTGCGATCGATTTGAAAAAATCTTTCAGTGTTTATCCTGTTTGTCTTAGGGGTGGGGTGGAAAAAAGGAAGGAAAGGAAAGAGGTATGGTTCGTGAATTGTTTGTGAGGTTGTAGGGGGTAATCTTTTTCATAATCGGTTTAGAACCGATTATGAAAAATACTTTTACGAATAGAAAGTCAAATTATTTATAAGCATTATATGCTATATTTTTAGTCAAGATTTCCACGGGAACGGGTTCTACGCGAGACAGCTGGTACTTTGTAAGCTGCGCTCTGAGTCATAGACAATTTAAAAAAATACCTGATTTATCCTTGAATCTTCGTGAATTATGGTCACAATAGTAATAAGGTTATTTTTTCAAAGGGAGGCAGGCCATTTGCTTCGGAATGTCGGTTTAGGTTTAACGTTATATTTCCTTTGTAATGTTCTATAATAACGGTTAAGATGCTATTTAACATTCTATTATTGTCGTATAGAAAATAATATGTTTTAATTAATTATAAATGGTTGTGGGCGCCCCGGCAGGCGTGGATACCTTGGTCCATGATCAGACATTATCCGGCGTCGGCCGGGGCGGCGGGGGGGCTCCAGATATGCTCCAGATGAGCGCAAGTTTGAACGCGTCGTCAGTGCCGTCTTGCTAAAATTCCGAGGCCTGGCTGCAGTTGAAGTGCGCCGGGGTCACCTACAGGATGACTCAGATTCTCACCGGACAGGTGTTTCGGTGAGTATCTGAGTCGTATAAGGAGGGAGCCGACAGCAGCATGCCATCACTGCACGAGTGAAAGTGACTCGGCCCTTCCGTCGTCTAAATAATAACATACTCAAAGGACATAACTTAGGGTATTCAATGATGATATAAAAATAATTAAATTATATTGTATTTTCATAACTGACAGGTTTTACGCTAAACCTATATAAACTGCTAGTTTCACCCGCGTAGATCCCGTTCCCGTGGAAACCTTTACTTAATACAAAGCCTATGACACTCACAATTAATGTGGCTTTCTATTGTTAAAAGAATTTTTAAAATCGGTTTGTGGATCTAGAAAAATATATAGGTATTACTTATCTGTTTTTTTTCTTTTGGTTTTTGTTTAATGTTATATACGTAGTTAGCCACGAGGCTTTTGCTACTTCACCGGGCAGGTATTATCTGTGAATATAAAAGAACTATATATCTACTTTGGTATTAATTGATACATCTTATAGTAGTTGCTTATAATTTGCAATCAGCATTACTGTCGAAATGTACTTAAGTAAATTACAATTTGAATACAGGCATAATTATGCTTTTTACAAAAAAAAAATCATATAATTATGATACAATAAAGGATAATTTAGGTTGTACGAATGTCCTCTTACACTTAGGTTCAATGTAATATTTATCTGGATTTTTTTATGTTATTGAAAAATTGTGTGTGATGGTAATAAATAAGTGCAAAATTATTTAAAAAAAATCACCGATTTTTATATTTAAAAAGCTTTATTTCGAAATGCAATGATATAGTAAAGCACTTATTATTTATATTTTGTAATTGCCTTCTTTCCTTCTTTCAGTAGTTTCGGTATCATTTTACTATCAGTTATAATGTTATTAGTCCGTTCCAAATCGAAAACACCTTCTTCCAACTCCATATCTCCAACAATACCATCTCTCTTCACTTTTTCCATAAATTCATCCAGAACTACTTCTAATTTCATTTCGTCTTCATACATTTCTGTTTCTCTATTGCCAAAGGCAACGTCTTCCGATTTCCATGTTTCGATTGAAATGCCTTTCATTAATTTGGAAATTAGATTTCTAATTTTCATGTTCGTTGCACTTTGTAATTTACTCAAAACATCTTCAAGTTGCACTCGGATAAATCTGAAGTACTTGGTTAATTCGAGTTCAGGAGGGCGATGCTCAATTTCATATCCATTTGCAGCTAATACTTCTTTCAAACGGTCTTCATGCGTGTGATGAAATGATGACACTGATGGAGTTTTATATTTTTTATGAAGGTCGTATAAATCAGCTCTGTGTGCATCAGGGTCGTAAGGTATATTATATTTGTCTAAAGACATTTTGATATCAGCTTTACGACTGTGAGGAGTAATGACATTTGGTTCAATGTCTTTGTCTATCATATGGTTTTCGGATTGTATAACGAAAACCACATCGTTTGGCACCCGAACAAGTAGTTGACTTATAAAATCATCCAAATTTAAGTTTCTAGATACGTGGCATTCGATAATTCCAATTCTTGGAGCGACCGCTAAAATCATGTGAAACAGTTCTTCAGTTTCGAAAAATTTCTGGTGCAGTAGAAATTCCAAATGTAGAAACGTCCTATTCGTCTTTTTATATTCATTCATACGATATAAGTATTGAACCCTTCGAAACGTCAAATCTGTTTTTTCCATCATTATATATTTATTTGTCTTTGGCAATCGTTTCCAGAAGAATCCGCATTGCTTCAAGTCTAGTTGTAGTTTTATATGTGGCACTTCTATTTTTTTATCATTGAGTAAACTTAAAGACACAGTTTTAATGTTAGGTGCAGTTAGATGTTTGATATAGTGATCCTTGACTATGTTTCTCAATAACGTCGTGTATGAAATATCGTTTAAATCTTCGGGCTCGGTGCGCGTATTAGCCCACCAGTCAGAAAATTTTAATTGTTTTCGTTGTGCTATATCTTCTAATATAAGGTCAACAGTAGATTCTCTCACTCCAGTTAAAAGACTGATTGTGAGTCTAAGTGGTGTTTCGTTGCGAACATTTGCTGCAAAGTCTGCAATTTGGGACAGGATGTTTCTAGCTATTTGTAATTTGTCGTTGATCTCTAATATAAGTTCTTTCTCTCTCTCTGTTATTAAATTGGCCATATCTTTTTGAGTTCTGTAACAAAACGATCAAGTTGGGTACAGTCAAACAGTGAAATATATCATTGAAATTAAAACAATGTTTGTGAGAATACAGATTTTTGGTATTCTAAGTAGGAAAAAAAAACAATATTATATATAAAGCTATACTTTAATACTATAAAATTTTGATAATGCAATGATTATTTATATATATATTACATTAAATAAATACAGTCTTGTAAAGGGCAGACTGACAACGAATACGAAGGGTCGCTTTAGCTATCCGTTTCCTCTCAGGAAAACCCGCAATAATACTAAAGGGAACCGGCGCACAAAATATGCGATAGATAATTTAGCAGATCGATCGCAAACCGTCAAATAATGTCGCATTGCCTGCCTCATTACAACGCGACATTTTTTTATGTTGCCATAGCAGCCCATGACATAAATTATAGTTGACAGCTAGAAGCCATTTTCCGTAAAACCGTAACGGAAATAATTCAGTTTAGTATACACATAACATGACATTTACCCAGTGCCGGATAAGCCATATAGCAAGAGTAGCAAATGCTACGGACCCCGCACACCACGATACGTGGGCTAGCAAGAAATTGGATCCGAATCATGGTGCTTCACAATAGGTGGCCTAATAGGCCTAAAAAAAGCTCTTTGGGCGACTCTTAGTCATAACTAAGAGGGGCCTCTCCGGACAGAATTTGCTACAGGCCCCGCGCTGGCTTAATCCGGCACTGCATTTACACATAAATTTATTTACTCGCTTGAAACGGTTCCTTTTTTCAAAATCTTATGATAATATAGTGGTATACATGGTACGGAGCCATAAGAAGACTCGCAATTTGCCGGTTTTTAAATATAGGAGAAACTAAAATTTAAGGAAAGTTTCTTAATAATTTTAACCTACTTTAATGTCCCAAGATACTAAAGTATAAAAATCAACATATTTTATATATTTAATAAAAAACGGCAACACTGGCCACATTGCAAGCGTCAGTTGCTATCTCACTCGCACACAACTTATGTTATTCATTGCGCGCCACGCGCCATGACACAAACTAACAACGCAATTTAATTAAAAAGTCTAATACACACAAAACATGCTCTAAAATATCAATTACTATAACAATATTAATTATACAAAGTATATATACAAATTAGGTAACCAAAAAAATGAAAATATTTACCTAGCGTGTCTGTGGAAAAGCGACGTGCGGCCTCCACCCAATCGTATTTAGTACTGAGGCGCGCGGGCGGCGGGGAATCGCGGATAGACGAGAGTGACGAGACGACCGTTGTTGCGCACACGCCCCGCGCCCCCCGCTGTAATTTACTGACCCCGCTGAGATCACGTCATTTTCATATCTTAGATTCAAACCTTTTTATTGGTTTGAATGTTTGAAATTCGAATAGGGTTTGTATAATATGGTTATATGACCTTATTAAACTATTGCCTTTTATTATTAAAGCTACGAGCATATTATATAGTAAATCTTATATTAATAATGATTCTAATTTTGATTTGATATGTACCTACCTACATACAGTAGCTAACTTTTTTTATTGGATAAAAGAAAAATATCCTTAATATGAACAGAATAAGGTTAAGTTACCTATGTTAGTTAGATATTACCGAACTATTTCTTTGTGAAAATATGTATAGTAGGTAGTTAATAGTTATCCATACTCAAATTATAAAATTAAAAGATTAAATTGTTTGTTTGTGTTAAATAGGCTCCGGAAATACTGGAGCGATTTCAAAATTCTTTCACGATTAGAAAGTTACGTTATTCAGGAGTAACATAGACTATATTTAATTATGAAGTTACCACGGGAACGGTAGCTACGCGGTTCAAACCGCGCGTGGTTAGCTAAACCTGACCGTCTGGACCATCTGGAAATAAATATTGTTTACTAGCTGAGCCCCGCGGTTTTACTCGCGTCACTCTGCTCCAGTGGGTAAGAGCGTGATATTTTGTAGCCTATATTTTAATCCAGCTTATAAACTTTCCGCGTGCAAACTTTCAGCCAAATCCATTCAGTAGTTTTTGCGTGAAAGAGTAACAAACATACATCCAATTATACAAACATTCGCATTTATAATATTAGTAGGATACATAGATTTGTTGTTCGACGCGGAAATTGAACCTAGGCCTCCGAGATTTAAGAAGAGACACACCGCTATATCATGAAGGAAATATTGTTATGCCAAGGAAAAGTCCAGGGCCGCATTCTGTAGCTATTCGTTAATACCGAATAATAGGAGAAATTTGCATGTGACGTGCCACTGCCAACGTACCAACATATTTTTTCGTGCATTTTCAGTAAATTCAATACTCGAACGTCGTTTTCAATTTTGCATCTCTTTCTAAAATATTTGAGTTGAGACACTTTTTTTTCATTTATCTGTACGCGCTTATCTCAGGAAAAATTAATAATTAATTGCCTCATATAGATGAGTTGAGTGACTCATTTAAAAGGACAGTTGCACAATACTCCCCTAAAATACTAAAAATCATAATCCCTCAATCTCATCGCCAGCGACTGCCCTGAGCCGAGGTCCAAGCCCCACAGGGGGCGCGCTCTTGCGCAGGTTGCTTAGTTTGCAGTTTTTAAACCATTTATTAAGTCTGAAGCTCTGCTCGCCTTTATGCCCGGTGAAGAAGAAAAAGCATCATGGCTACCTACGTAAGACAAACCGAAAAAAAAACGAATTTATAAACATAAAATGTCTGTTACATGTTCAACAAAGGAGTAGGTACATACAGAAGCGATTGAGACCCGTTTTATGAAATAATAGCCTCCCGCGCGGTTTTACCCACCTAGCTCCTGTTGTGGGAACTTCATAATTAAGGCTGGAGCTCTGCTCGCCTTTATGCCCGGTGAAGAAGCAAAAGCCTCGTAGCTAACTACGTAGCTAGCTCGTTTTTATTTTGTTTGTTTCGTATGTCCGAAACAAACAAAATAAAATTAACTCAGCATTTGCTAGGCAAACACCCCGCGCTGGACATGATACACAATAATGATTCCTCTTTAATATATTTATTTTCTATTACGTGAGTGTAAGAGACAGATAGTTTTGCGTGATAAAACATCAATTCCTTTGATTGAATAAACAAACAGTTTGCAATGTTGGAGACACGAATAATGAAGAAATTAATTTCTGAACAAGAAACTAATACCATTAACAATACAATTGTTTTTTATTGTAACAATTTTAATTGGAGACGTGTTGAATAGCAGAATTAGAACTTTCCCTTTAATTACTTTTCTAGGGTTCCGGGAAAAACGGGACCCTATTGCTAAGACTTCTGTATGTCTGTCACCAGGCTGTATCTCAAGAACCGCGATAGCTATATAGGCAGGTGAAATTTCCACAAATGATGTAGGTATTTCTGTTGTCGCTATAACACCAAATACAAAAAATAAAATAAAAGATATATTTAGGGGAGCATTATTTTGCTCAATCTCAATAACGGCAACAGGTAGGCACTTAAAAATGGTACCTACACGGAACTTTTCGGGCGCGAGTCCGACTAGGTCTTGGCCGGTTTTTATCAATTTATTTTTGAATGGAATATGCAATGTTGTTAAGTTTGCCATCTATCCGGGTTTCCTAGGATATGTCCTAGTTTAGGACATCCATCCGGGGAACGACCGGGTGGGGTTTCGTTTATAGTCCGGGTTTAAAAATTTAAAGTCTTGGGCCTCCCTCGACACACGCTCTGTTTCCGGGGCCCTATTATTAAAAAACCTGTTGACATGTCTGAGCATATGACTGGGCTCTAAAATCCGGGATTTTCACGCGTTTTGTCCTAGTCACCAAATTTTATAGATGGCAACCCTAAACGTAGATGTAATATCACGACTTAATACTGCGGACACCAACCCGCCTGACAAGCGTGGTGACTATGACGAAATCCTTCCTCAGGAAGAGGCGTATTTTCAGCAGTGGACGACATACGGGCTGTAGATGATGGTGATAGAATTGTAAAATTGATTACTTCACAAAAATTTCTTCATTACCTACGGTTCTAGGGATGGCATATACTTTGGAAGCACCTTACATATACGTTAAACCAGAACAAAAGCTACTACAAATGAACTTGGAGAAACTTGCAACGCTATCTTCAAGCTCCCAGGGGATCATTTCATTAGTCTATCATTTAAATATCAAAAGAATATATTTGAACCTGATTCTGGTAGGGGCACCATGTCGAAGGTCGATTCGATTCAAAATGTAGGACATTTCTCGTTTGGCAATAGTACTTATTTCACTTTCTAAGTATGTTAAACTTTTATAATGCTGCTTAAAAAGTAATATTTTGTTAATACGTTATTCTAGACTCCATAGTATTCTAGACTAGATAGGAGAGGACACTTACAAATGACGTGGCTTGCTATAGGTAAAATAATTTTCAAAATCGGTTCAATAATGAAATAGTTTATTAGTAACGTAGACTAATAATTCGCGCTTGTTATACGTCATTTACAATTCATTGACACATTTAGGAACATTTTTTTTATTTACTTAAATTAAGAACAACAATATTTCATATTTTATTATATAACAACGTAGGTAGATAGAGAAAGACTCGTAGGAAGCTAGGATAGGGTCCGGTCGTCCTTGCAAGACGAGGCTCGCGACGCGTTCTATACTTCTGACCGAATCCTAGCCCGCGCTGGTTGATTCTAATTATATTTTTAATACGCGACTATCTCATGCCACATTGCCACATATTTTTTTATTTAATAACATTACTGTTGAAATGTATACTAATTAATTTGTCAAGATTTTTTTTTCCTCTTTGTATCTTTTTTATGTATTTGACTTATAATAAGTACGATCGATTCGTCTACATTATCATTAAACGTTTTCATTTCAATTCATACAGAAAGTCTTTAATTAGTTCAAAAGTTTTCATTTGGTTCTAACTAAATACATCTTCATCATCATCATAATTTCAGGATAGTACTTCCACTGCGGAACCTAGGCCTCCTTCATAGATTTCCAGTTACTATTGGAGGCGGCCTGCATCCACTAAAAATAGTTCCTGACAATTTTGACGGTAATAAGCGGAATTCAGGACTTATCCGAAATAAAACTATAATTATATTCACCTTATTTTCACCTCGTATTCATTATGTATGCGGCTTTTACTATATACTTTATATTCGGTTCTCCTATTTCTACCTTTTGTTTAGGGTATTGGTTTTGGTACAGCATTTTGTGAAGAAATGGAAATCACTATAATATATAGTACACTTGCTGCGCCCCGCGGTTTTACTCGCGTTACTCTGCTCCAATTGTTTTTTTGTTGTATAGTCCAAGTGTTTTTTTGTAGCCTTAGCTCAATTGAGCTTATTAACTCCTCGTGCAAAGTTTCAGCCAAATCCATTCAATTGTTTTTGCGTGAAAGACGGACAAACAAACAAACACACACATACACTTTCCCATTTATAATATTACTAGCGACCCACTCCGGCTCCGCACGGGTACAATGCTGATGTATTATACATATAAACCTTCCTCTTGAATCCCTCTATCTATTAAAAAAAACCACATCAAAATCCGTTGCGTAGTTTTAAAGATTTAAGCATACATAGGGACAGGAATATAGGGACAGAGAAAGCGACTTTGTTTTATACTATGTAGTAAAGTATAAGTATAAGAACTAGTGAATGGTAACCGTCGCACATAACTAAAGCTGAGTAGCCGAAGGTCGGATGTGCCACTATACGTCAGAAACATTCGTCGTATGTGCCGTTACCGTACACTGTCACTTACGACCAAACGCTTCTGAATCTTACATCCGTCCTTCTGCTTTTGAGTTCAGTAATACATCTGCAATACTAAAGGATACACATACCGCTGCCTACCGGGAGCCATTTTTTTTATTATTCCAGAATATTTCGGATGAAAAAGTGTTATTTTTTTTCCTTATAGTACTGCTTTTCCGCGGTTTCACCAGCGTTGTTCCTGTTCCCGTGGAAACCTTGACTAAAAATATAGCCTAAGACACTCACAAATAATGTGGCGTACTATTGGTAAAGCCGTGTGGTTTCCGGCTTAAAATAGACCACCCCATGTCCTCCCATGGGTGTCGTAAAAGGCGACTAAGGGACATATGTCTGATGGATCGGCAGCAGCATCTATTAGCTCAAGGTTTACATCTTACTGCGATCACCAATCCGTCTGACGGGCGTGGTGATTATGGCAATATCCCTCAACGATGCTGGCTTACCACGGTCAGTTAAGAGGAGGCCCATGTTAAGCAGTGGACGTAAGCGGGCTGTTGATGATTGGTAAAAGAATTTGCAAAATCGATTCAGTAAATCTGGATCAGTGGCACCTCTTGGCTGTGGTCCTAAACCATTAAAGGTGCCCCAGGTGTGTGTCACTTAATTGTATGCTTTTATCAAATTTTCAATATATACCTATAATGATTAATGTAAATATAAACTTATTATAAATAGAGGAATTATTGACAAACGGACAGACGGAGAACATTGTCTGCAATATCCTACAATTATTAGCATTCATAGGTAGCACTTGTTAGTTACCAAGATTAATTTATAGAATAAGAATAATAAACTATATATTATATTTGGGCAAGTGTATGTAAATACCGAAGTGCTGAATAAATGCATTATTTCATTACATCATTATTTCAGAGATAACTACCAACATTCTCGCAAACATTACCTCTTTATGATATTAGTATAGATGAAATACTGATTATTTTTTTTGTTATAGTATTTGTTAGGATTTAGTTTCAAACGTATAGTTTTATTTTACCAACTGTACCCGTTCATGCGTGTATATGGCAGTTACAATTTAGTCACAGGTGTGGACTGTACTTTTTATGTATCTATAAAATACCCGCGAATTTGAATGCAATGTTCCGTTACGATTTCTAAACAACGGATGTAGAAATTTTAAATTTTAAAAAGCGAAGAACGTTGCGTTTTTTATTAATTCGTATTTTTTCTTTTTTAGTAACATTTTTTTTGCTTTGTTATTAGATTTAAGTTTCGATTTGTATTTGCGCGGAAACTTAAATTCTTTTTTAAGGATTCGTATCCAAATGGTAAACACGGGGCCCCATTACTTACACTCCGTCTGTCCGTCCGTCGGTCTGCCTGTCAGTAGGCTGTATCTTATGAACCGTGATAACAATACCGCGGAAGTGACAATAGTTAATAAGGTTGAAGATCAAACGTAGCAAATTGATTTCGCTCTTTACAAGAGAAATGAAAAAAAATCTTGAAGAATTAAATTACACCTTATTAGCTACTAAGGTTGCAAACTATTGACTACTGTTAAAAACAGTATTATACTTCTTACTGTTAAACAAAAATGAAGTATACAAAATACCTAATGTTTTGAGCATCATAATGCTTAACACTATAAATATTTGACTGAGACGCTGACCCAATTTTTTCTATGTTTTATGTCAAATATTTAAGATAGCAAGTGTAACATTTACTTCTACATTTTTCTTAAATACTGTTCAATATTCTTCATCATTAGCCCGTACAATGTCCACTGCTGAACATGGGCCTCCTCCCGAGGGAGAGTTTTTGCCATAGTCACCACGCTTGGCAGGCGGGTTGGTGACCGCAGTATTTTGTAGTAACACACAGGAAAACGCTGCTGCCCGTTCCCTGATATACGATTGTTATAGATGACGTTACAACAACCGGGACCAACAACTAAACGTGCTTTCCGAGGCAGGGACGGTAGTCCCTCAACCAACCAGACCCGGAAAAAAATCTTTTAATTTACACAAAGATTTCTTGTCCGGCGTGGGGATCGTAACCAAGACCTCCGAGATATAAAGCGAGCCAAATACCGCTACGCTACGGAGGTTGTCGTATTCTTCAATATTCTTCGCAGATTCCTAAATATACTTTTATCTTGTTAAAAAAAGTTGGCTAAATATTAGCAACTGTCAGTTACTCTGTTTTGCAGAACACCGGCGAAATAACTTTTATCTACCTACCTACTAAATTATTACCTCACAAGATACTGAAATATCTACCAAAACAATAGTTAATTTTAACAATACAAACGCAATTACTGCGTGATTAAACTAAACTTTTCACATTAAAATATTAAATATTTGCACACTCAATTTTCAACTTTAACACGTATGTAATAAGAACTAATCAATACAAGATACCACTCCTTAGAACGACTATAGCATAGAAGTAATTTTGTGCCAAGCGATTGTTAACTGAAGCTGTTCATCTTAAGGTCGGATTTTGTTAAGAAAATCTGTTTTTATATAATTCAGAGGGATATTTGATGACCTTGAGCAAATATGGTATTAGATGTAATTCGAAATATGTAATAAATTATTTATGATGTTCTTTGGGTGGAATCAGGAAAAAATGTTTATATAATATACCTAGTAGGTATAAATGGATGAATCGTAATACGTCATGTAAAAGATGAACTTAAGCTGTTGCTAGACTTTTGTAACTTTACTGGGCATAAAGGCGAGCAGAGCTCCTGCTTTAATAAATGGTTTAAAAACTACAAACTAAGCAACCTGCGCAAGAGGGCGCCCCCTATGGGACTAAGACCTCGGTTAAGGGCGCTCGATGACGAAGAGGGACTATAACAAAGGCTTATATGAGAGTCTATTAAGGGTCGGTTGATTGATACCCATTGCACAACAAGCGATCATACGCCATGGTAACCGCTCACCTGCATACCTTTTGAAAGATTATTTTCCGACCTTTTAACAGAAAGAGGTAGAGTATCTTCCTTTAGTTTTCGCTTGATTTAGCAACATTAAGCAACGTCATTCTCTAATGGACATCAGAGGGTCTCCATTTTATAGAACCTGACAAAAAACCGCTCCGTCACTGTTAAGACGGCTGTCTTAGTTTAATGTTGAAGAAATGATTACAGACTAGCTGCGCCCCGCGGTTTTACCCGTGTAACTCTGCTCCAGTTGGTCGGAGCGGGATATTTTGTAGCCTATATGTTAATCCAGTTTATAAACTATCCGCGTGCAAACTTTCAGTCGAATCCATTCAGTAGTTTTTGCGTGAAAGAGTAACAAACATACATACATCCACACATACAAACTTTCGCATTTATAATATTATTAGGATTGCTTTCCCGCGTGGTTTTTCCCGCGTAGATCTGGTTTCCGTGGGAATATCATCTTAAATTATTTTTTGCCATAGTCCACTATTATTGTAACAAACAAAGAAACACTGCTACCATCCCTGGTATACGATTGCTATAAATGCTGTTATAACAATCGGGACCAAAGGCTTTACTTGCTTTCCGAGACACGGAGGGTAGTCCCTCAACCGTGCAGATCCGAAAATAAATTTTAGAATTTACACAAAGATTTTTTTGTTGGCGTGGGGATCGACCTCCGAGATACGCCTATAGTCGTTAAGAAAACTATTTCCGTGATATATCTTTTTAATCTCCATTTTCACACTAACAACAAACCACCTCGTAAGATATCATCTAGCTACACATACTCCTTACATTAGAGGGACATTAAGGGCTGCAGATGATCTTTCAGCGCGCTTCCAACATACTAAGACCTGTACGATGGAGGAAACGCCGAAGAAACTAAGCGTAGAGTACAAAGGAAAGGGGTCTGGGTATACTGGGGCAATGGGGAGATGTGTTTGAAATGTACGGGGAGATGGACGGTTAAAAATCGCTGTACTTGAAAATTGATTCTTAAGTTAGGTGTTATGGTGTTGATATAACTGTACTGGTGGTAAAATGGTAATGTTAGTCGAGAACTAGTGTTGTAGGTTCGATAATTATTTTGGATAAATCTTTACTAATATTATAAACGCGAAATTTTGTGAGTAATGTATGGATGGATGGTAAGATGTTTGTTACTCTTTCACGCAAAAACTACTGAATGGATTTGGCTGAAACTTTGCAATAGAATAGTTAATAAGCTCGATTAATATATACGCTATAAAAAATCACGCTCCGACCCACTGGAGCTGAGTAAAGCGGGGAAAACCGCGGGGCACAGCTAGTATTTGTATAAACCACAGTTAGTTGTTCTGCCAAACTTTTGGTATATTGCTGTAATATAGAATCGCTCATTCTGCTCCATTACTGTAGAGAGTATTGTACGCCATGGTATGGCACGCCATTTAACAATATATAAATTAATGCAGGTTATATACAGGGTGTCCCAAAAGGTTAAGTAGCTGGGAAAGGGGGTGACAGGGGTGGACACAATGGTCACAAGAAAAATAAAAAATAAATCCGATCTGGGTATTTAAAAAAAAAATGGCATTTTTTTAAAAACTTAAAATTTTACACCTTGTTATTTTTGATGTTGATGTTGATGACCTTGTTGTTATTGAAGATTACATAACAGCATTTTTTTAAAATACAGCCATATTTGTAGGTACAGTTAGCACAAGGTGTAAAATTTTTAGTCTTTTAAAAAATGCCATTTATTTTTTTAAACACCCACAGGGAATTTTTTATATTTTTCTGGTGACCCTTGTGACCATCCCTATCACCCCCCTTCCCAGCTACGTAATCTTTTGGGACACCCTGTATAATCTATATTAATACATTTTTTTTCCAAATAGCTGCATTGGTTAATGGTTTTATAACTTGTTGCATGACTCTTTCAAGCCCAACATCCAGACGGTCTTTCAAATGCATAAAACCACATGTAGCTATTTAAATAGGTTTTACCCGCGTTGGACTTCTACTCTGGTCCAGTGGGTCGTTGATTAATTTGTAGTAGCATATATAGAGAAAAAAAACTGCGTAACCCATTCAGTTGTTTTTGTGTGGAATAGTAAGAAACATCCATCCATCCACACATACTCATAAACTTTCTCGTTAGTGATATTTTTAAGGATCTCCAACATCCAAACGTATGAAAATGATAATATATGATATAGTAGGATGAAACGCCTCAGAATAGATCCCGTGTGTTTACAGCCCACCTCATTTCGCTGGCTGTCCATCCAGCCTTGACATTTAACATTCGGAATATTCCTCTAATGGAGAGATGCTAGGTTCTAAGTGTAAATTAAGATAATACTGTTATTAAGGAAGCTGTGCTTGGGGTTATAATTTACTTGTGTTATTGTTTTTGTGTCATAATTTTTGATAGAATTCGTTTTACCAGTTGTCTCCCAAGTGTCTTATCATGGACAAAATTTACCTACATAAAATTGAAAACCTCGCGCCTAGAAGAGTCTAGGTCTTAACGATGGTAGCAAGTTTGCAAGAATAGTAGGGGGAATGGTTTCATATTGGGAGGCTGGTGAGGAACAAGAAATAAATTTGCAGTAGCTGGTAAATTAAAACTAACCAGCTCTCCCGCGCGGTTTCAATAGCCTAACTTCCCGTAAGAACTTTATAACTAAATATATCGTGTAGCCTTCCTTAATAAATGGGCTATCTAACACTGAAATAATTTTTCAAATCGGACCAGTAGTTCCTGAGATTAGCGCTTTCAAGCAAAAAAACAAACAAACTCTTTAGCTTTATATATTAGAAAGTAGCTTTCCGCGAGCGGTTTCAACTGCGTATCTCACGTTCCCCTGGAAACTTCATAATAAAATATAGCATATAGCCTTTTACGATAAATGGGATATATCACACTGAAATAACTTTTACCCGTAGTTTCTGAGATTAGAACTTTCAAGCAAACAAACTCTTCAGCTTTATATTAGTAATATAGATTAGTACAGTAGTATGGATAACAAAAACAAAGAGTTGTCTCTGACCCCCCATAGACCCGAATTCCGAGAGCCCTTTGAACTGTAAAGTAGAGCGACAGTAGCACAAAACTGTCATAAAACCATAAAAAAGTTGACAACTATATTTGATAACTACATAACTACCCACCAATTGCTTTTGTAAGACGAAATTTTTGACGATTTGCAATTCATCGCTTAAATTATAGAAAAAATACCTGCTGTCGCATTGCTATTGCAAGTTACATCATCACGTTCACAGAACAAAACAATTATTTCGGTGTTATAAAAAAAATAAGCTTAAACAAAAGCCCGCCCTCGTATAGGTGTTTACATTTCTCGCCTGTCCAACTTCCGAACAGGTTTGAAAATGTTGCCGCATTCAAAAATCGGTTACAGTACAGTCAGCCACTGGAGATTGTTACATGAAATGGCAGTCTGGTTGATGAACGTAGTGACTTGTTCATACTATGTTGAGGGTACTGATTCAATCAATCGGATCCATATAGATATCATAGACTTTAAACAAAGATTAGTTTCCGACGCAGGGATCAAACCTCAGAGGTTCTACCCCTTGTTAAATTTTAGCTCATTAGTGGAAGTCTCGATGACTACGTCAGGACTGCAATGTTGGGATCATTGGAGTTCTGACTCAGTCATCGAGACTTATTGTCTCATTGATCGCCACTACACCAATATTTATAAGGCTGGAACCCTGCTTAAGGCCTGACTTCTGTTCGACTTTATGCCCAGTAAAGTAGCAAAATCCGAGGGTTTGCTTTGTTTTAAAATAAATAACATTAACAGCGATACTTTATGGCCAATCCTGTAACAGGCAATCACAATTATAATAGAAGATTGTCATCTGTTTACTTATTTTTGCATCTGACTGTACTCAATACCTACTACCATGAGACGTGGGTAAACCTTTTTTTGGGGTGTCAAAAGCAACGTTTTTACAAACTCTGGTACGTTTAAACGGTTTTCAAAACGGGAAGGGTGTTTTTATAATATTTATGAAGGTACCTAGTTGTCGTAGGAATGGGGAAATTAATTGGGTTTCATCGAAAATTGGTTATCAGAAATGGCCTTTTGAAAATAAGACGTGGATTACACAGAAACACGTAAGGCGAAGATGTGGACCGACGCAGTAGACACGCGAGACGTATAAGGTGTCTCTGCACCATCTGAAGGTTGACTGGCATTAAGTCCGCCCATGAACAGATTTTTATAATTTTATTTTATTTATTTAATTAATAAAAAAAATAATTCACGGAGACCTGCGCTTTGCAGCTTTTGAGTAATTCACGACACCGTCACAATGTCACGTTACGTAAATTTAGTAAAAATATGTTGTGAAGCTATTATGTTTGCGCTGCGACAGTTTCTTCGCCTTACGTCCTTTCTGTACAATTCACGCCTAATGCACCATAATGCAGCACATATTTGTCTACTGCTGAACATGGACCTCCGCTTTAACAGACCATCTGATGCCCTCGTAGACCCGAAGTCCGAAAGGCCCGCGAACTGTAAAGTAGAGCGACAGTTGCACCAAACTCCCCTAAAATACTAAAAGTCCTAATCCCTCAATCTCATCGCCAGCGACCGAGGCCGAGGTCCAAACCCCACAGGGGGCGCCCTCTTGCGCATGTTGCTTAGTTTTAGTAACCATTTATTAAGGCTGGAGCTCTGCTCGCCTTTACGCCCGGTGAAGTAGCAGAAGCCTCGTGGCTAACTACGTAAGTCCATCCGAAAAAAAAATCTTAACAGACCTTGGCAATTCACGGCCGTTGAGTGATATTGCTGTAATCATCACGCTTTGCAGGCGGAGAATGTTTGAGCTGATAGTTGCTACTGCCCATCCATCAGCTGTATGTCTCTTAGTCACCTCGATAGGAAGACGTGAGTTGGTCTGTTCTAAGCCGGAAACCACACTGCGAATGCACTTTTATAAACGTTCATCTACAAAGATATGTATCTCTAGTTGCTTGACAATGAATGAAATGTATTTACAACTTTCTTTTTAAACAGAGGATAAAAACTTCGAAGCCCGTACCAACGTTTTGCTCCTCTCAACTAACTATAGTAATTTATAAGAACAAATCCAAGTTTTCTCACTTTATACATGAAAACTCACTCACAAGCTGTGAGTTGCACCTGCCTCCTCTATGTTAGTGAAACTCTCTCAAGATAGCGTCTCAAGATCGCGTCTCATAATTGGAACGTGGTTGAAATGAGCGAGCTGGGCCACACTCTGATTGTACTGGGCTTTTTAATAACAACTCCACGATTGTGTACATAGAGTGGGATGCTGGATGTGGCATCTTAATGTTTTTGTACTAGCCACTACTTACAACTTTATTATGGCTGGAGCTCTGCTCGCCTTTTTGCCTACTGAAGTCGCAAAAGCCTACTAGCTAACCTGTGAACCTTTATTAGGTACTGAGTCAAGTCACTGAAAACAATAGCTGTATTGTGATTTGGCGAAATACTTTCATTTTGTATAATATCTCAATTAATACTAATATTATAAATCTCCGATTTTAAAAATTCTCTTAGTGTTCTATACTACATTTATCGAGGTAGGTCTATGGTATATTTAATGAAAAAATAAGTTCCTACGAGAACAGGAGTTGAGCGGGTAAAACCGCGGTGAGCCAGTTTACAATAAAACCATGCATTTATAATCCCACAGTATTTACTTGCGTATTTTTGATTTTGAATAAAAAATTTCTCCGTCCATTTTAACAGGATATTAGGAATAATTTATTTCACCGTCCAGCCGGGTCCACTCGTCTCATCAAATAGCCTCACTTCTGGCCAATGGCTATTTAATCGATCAATCAAAGTCGATAAGTGTCGAATGGCTGAATTCCGAATCCGTATCCCCATAGAATTGTGCGAAAGACGCCCTCTAGCGAACAATTAGCTACGAATTGAATTGATGTTTGGAGGTTGGTTATATATGTGGTACGCGATTGTATTCGAATTTCAGATATGCGGGTAGGACAATATAGGCTTGACAGTTTAAGATCTTAGGTTAGAAGAAATATGGTTGGAAATTGTGTGACGTTTCACGACTTTCATCTGTTTAAAGGTATTGTAGAATTTGATATAACTACAAACTGAGCAACTTGCGCAAGAGGACACCCCCTATGGACCTCGGCTCACGGCGGTCACTGGCGGGGATTGAGAAATTATGACTAACTAGCGGCCCGCCCCGGCTTCGCACGTGTGGTCTTTTATAGCCTATGTTACTCAGGGATAACGTAGCATTCTAATAGTGAAAGAATTATCAAAATCCGTTCTGCAGTTTTAGAGTTTAACATACAGAAATGCAAACTTTTCCTCTTTATAATATTAGTAGAGATAAATATTATGAATTTTGTGCAACTGTCGGTCTACTACATACAGTATGCGGGCCTCTCGGACTTCGGGTCTTCAAGAGCATTTTTGCAATGCGACGGGAAGCGTTGTCATTGGGTGAATCGCCTTATCCTTTCCAGCAAGTGTTTATCTTCAAAGCTTACTTAGAGGACGCAGGGGCATCCGTAGGCTTTTATTGGACCCGTGCTACCATAGCCCTGGCTTTCTTGTTTCGCACTTCTTATATGTTATTATATTTTAGTTTGGACAATGCTTATTGTCTTTATTGTCCGAAAATTCTTTGTTTACTAAGTATTGGGGATTTAGGCTTTGGATTAAATGGAGCGGTGGTTTAGTTGGGTATATGGGTATAAGATGTGTCATATTTTGCGGGGGGTGTGAATGTTATTGTAAGGTTTAATAATGAGTATCTTAGCGCAGTTGTGAAAGTATGAGTAACAACGGGATTTTATTAAGATGTCTGTCTGTCTGTCACCAGGCTGTATCTTTAGAACCGCGATAGCTAGATTGTTGAAATTTTTCAGTTGATGTATTTCTATTGCCGCTATCGCAACAAATACTAAAACTAAAATAAGATAAAGTTATTACATAATACTGCGGTCACCAACCCGCCTGCCATGTGTGGTGACTATGGCAAAACCCCTTCTTCAGGTCATCTGTGGACGTTGTATACGTTGTGGATGAATTATGAAGTGATATATTTTTTTTAATTATAACCTAACTTGATATTATTTTATTAATTATTATATTACGCACTGTTTTAACTTTTGTAACAATACACACCCCTGTCAGCTACACATATATTCTCTTAAACCCCCTGCAAAATAATGTTATGAATGCCCATAGGTACAATGCGGTATCTAAATATTTTACAAAAATAAACGATGCTTTTACTACGCCGCCATATTGTATATATGACGGCGTAGTCGTAATATAAAATAAATAATTAAAAAAAAAATAAGATGCTTTTTATACTTTTTAATTCATATTTTTGGGTAATACAGACAATAACTATTACGATAATTCGTAGAATCATACCGTATAATGTAGAAATGTATACTGTTCTACTTTAAATATTTGATTTATTGTTGCATTATTTACCACATTGAATTAGGAATAGTCCAGCAATACGATTTATTAATCCACCAAAAAATTGGCTCAATAACACATTTATTTCGCTATATTTCTTAGTAAAAATTTGGATATATAATAACCCTAAAATGTACCCTCTTATTTTTCTCAAATTTCCAAAATCGTTACTAGCGTTATTGTGCCTCAGGTACTGGTTTCTAAATTGCTCCTTCTATTTCACCCCTATTTCTCCTATAGGTAACACGCATTGAGGGAGGTTGCACGCAAAATAAATATTTTTGTCTCATTTTGCCTCTAACAAAATGCTGAATAAAGTTATTGAGTACAGTCGCAAAGATAATGCAGTTATATAAACAAAGAAAGGGTGCATGGGGGTAGAACGGATGTGATGTGATTTTTGCTTGTATAGGAAAGAAATGTATGGGATTTTTTTTTAAAGATTACTAGCATAATTTTTGCATTCTACTAGTATTATTGTTAACACCTCGTGCTAAGCTAAAATGCTTGTGTTACGAGTGGGTTCACGTCGGTAGTGCCATAGGTGGGGATTGAACCGGTAACCACAAGATCTCAAGTCCGAGGCCCCTAGCGATTGGGCTTGATAAATCCTACTTATATTTAAATGCGAAAGTTTGTTATGTATGTATGTTTGTTACTCTTTCACGCAAAAACTACTGAATGGATTTGGCTGAAAGTTTGCACGCGGATTGTTTATAAGCTGGATTAACATATAGGCTACAAAATATCACGCTCTGACCCACTGGAGCAGAGTGACGCGGGTAAAACGCAAAGGAGCGGATCACCAAAGAAGAATGTGAAAATTCAAAATTGGGGTTAGGCCAAAGTAACTTTTCAGCTCTACTAATATTATAAAGAGGAAAGATTTGTATTTATGTGTGTGTATGTTTGTAATGAATAAACTAAAAAACTATTGTGCCGATTTCAAAAATGTTTCACCATAGGAAAGCTACATTTACCCTGAGTGACATAGGCTATATTTTATTATGAAGTTCCCACGGGGACGGGAGTTACGCGGGTGAAACCGCGCGAGGGAAGCTAGTAAAATAATAAAATTGAATAAAAGTCTTTTGACCATCATGTAGTCTTGCCCCATTTTCCCTCTTATAATTTTTCAATTTTTCTTTAGTTAAATTATTAAACAATAAACATATCTGTATATAGTATCTGTTCTTGAAAATCTCTAATGATTCTGTGATCATTAAATAATTATTGTTAAAGTAATTTTCTTTTGCGAATGTTATTTCATTATCGTTATGAAAGTAATTATCTTCGTTTCCATTGAATGAATATTCATTTACTTATGATTTTAATTCTAAAGAATTATCTTTTGTAATTTTTAATTAATTCATTATTTTAATTATAGTTCAAAGATGACTGAAAATGGTTTGCGCTAGCCGCTGCGAGAGTATTTTTAATAATTTATAATAAATTAGCGACCCACCCCGGCTTCGCACGGATGCAATTTCAGACAAAGGTTCTTATGTATTATACATATAAACCTTTGTCTTGAATCACTCGATCTATTAAACATCGTTCATTATCAAAATCAGTCGCGTAGTTTTAAAGATCTAAGCATACATAAGACAGACAGCGGGAAGCGACATTGTTATATCACCATCATCAGCCCGTATAGCGTCCACTGCTGAACATGGGCCTCCTCCCGGGAGAGGGTTAGAATTTACACAAAGATGTCCTGTCCGGCGTGGAGATCGAACCCACGACCTCCGAGATTTAAAGCGAGCCGAATAACGCTTCGCTAGGGAGGTTGTCATTTGTGGCATTATTTTATACTATCTATATATGTATTGATGGTAAATGACCTTGGTACGAATTTAACCATTAAAGTGTAAATCATCAAATATTCACAATCATATATTCGATTAATCAAATATTACAAAGACAACCGTTCGGTAAAATAATGTGTATGCCAAATAAATAATAAAAGTAACTGGTCCAAAACCTACGTTCTGCCCATTTGAATATGTTTCACCGGACTGTCTCATGTGGGTCGTTTCAAAGCCGGCAGTAGAATAACCCACTGAGTTGATTCGCCGGATCTTCTCAGTTGGGGCGATCCGGTGTTTCGCATTAAAGCGCGTCCGGTGTTATGTACTCATGGTTCGCCCAAATAATGACAATTGTTCTAACCTAATATAGACAGAACAAGCTACTGGACACAATATAGTTGAATAATAAAGTTAAGACTAAAATAATAACTAAAATACCTGCTTAATATCTTATTTATAAAATGTTATCATTATACATAGATTAATACTAAATTTTTGCTTTGACTATTGCAAGTGCCGATATACGTAAATAAAAATAATTTTTATTTTATTTACCCAATGGACTCTACGTACAACATTTTGAATTTAGTATTTTTATTATAATTTTATTATAAACCTTTAACCAACTGTACCAATTCATATTGCTATCGCAAAATCGAGACTAAAATCCAATATTAAAATATTAATCCATTTTTATTGCTTTGATGACTAGCTTTGATAGACAAAATTACCTATATATTTGTTATTTCAGATTACGTATGTTAATAAAACTGGTATCTATATATTTTATTGTAATTTAAGAGCAATTTTTACGGTTTGAATTATGAAACCTATAAATTATGATCGGTTGATGAGTAAAAGAGGGTCTCAATTCTGTTAATTTAAGTAAAATCACGTTTAATTGACGTTCCAACCATACTTCATATTTGGTATTTATTCTGCTAAAACTATTTTAAAATACATTAGTAATTTTAAGCGGCCGTAGCCTAATGGCTAGGGCGTCGGACTTGTGATCTTGAGGTCGCCGGTTCGAACCCCACCCATTGCACTACCGACGTGAACCCACTCGTAAAACAAGCATTTTAGCTTAGTACGAGGGGTTAACAAGAATACTAGTAGAATGCAAAACTGCTAGTACCTAATCTTTTAAGAAAAAGAAGGAAAAGAAAAAGAAAGAAAAAAATCTGGTTGTATTTTAAGAGAATAGTGAGGTAAAGACGCATGGAATAAAAAAAATGCATGATTGTACCTGTCAATAATTTCAGAACGAAAATTAATACATAATAATACATTTTAAATTATACTAGCTGTTACCATACAACAAATCCATTAAATATTTCAACGGACCCCCATAACAAACACAAATTTATATAGGCATTTTAAAAATACGATTTTATTATTTTTTTGTTTTTTTTTTGTTATGTTATAACGGCAACAGAAATACATTATCGGTGACAATTTCAACTGTCTAGCTGTCACAATTCATGAGATACAGCCTGGTGACAGACAGGCAGACAATGGAGTCTTAGGACTCTTAGTCACATTTTCTCCCTTTGGATACCAATGCAGCCGTAAAAATGATCTAACGACTAACAAAAAGATTGCTTTTAAGATTTTTGAAATGAACAGAATCAGGGACTTCATTAGAATTTACTCCCACGCTAACAAAACTGCGATGCCGGTTTTATTTTATTGCAATGCAATCTATTGCAATCAGTTTGTTAGTTTTATGTAATAAACCATTTATGCTGATAAGTTAAAAACTTTTCGTTTAAAACGTCAATACAAAAATACTTTATCTTTATTTATATATGTATGTAGGTATTTATAGGGGGGAAATTCGTTAGCCATCCCTACCACCACAACGACGGTATTACTCCCTTCTCCATAGAATGATAATTTACCACGAGGACCTCTTCTCGTGGACGAGTTTACCCACTAAAACCCTCGGTGCATGGTATCCGCTGCCACCAAACGGTGTCTAATAGAATGTCATGTGTTCTCCTAATCCCTTTTCGAAAGGGCTTAACGTAGTGTTAGGGTTACACGGGGCACCAGAGGAAATTTAAAGGGGAGCGGGACCATATTCTTCACACCTCGAGACCTTTTTTGGAAAATATAGAATGAATTGAAAGACATAATAGGTTCCACTTTCTTAATATATCTTACGCCTTTCAAACTTAATAGTATAATAATATCAGGTAAGTTTAGTTTATAATGTGCGCTTCTGTTACAGTAATCATCATCATCATCAGCTCGTATAACGTCCACTGCTGAAATCGTATCGTATAACGGGCCTACTCCCGAGGGAGGGTATTTGCCATAGTCACCACGCTTGGTAGGCGGGTTGGTGACCGCAGTATTATGTTGTAACACACAAAGTAACGTTTCTGCCCGTTGCCTGGTATACGCTTGTTATAGATGATGTTATAACAAATCGGGACCAACGGCTTAACGTGTTTTCCGTGGCACGGAGAATAGTCCCTCAACCAACCAGACCCGGAAAGTAATCATAGAATTTACACAAAGATTTCTTGTCCGGCGTGGGGATCAAACCCACGACCTCCGAAATTTAAACTAAGCCTTTATATGCTACGCCGCGGAGGTTGTCATTTAGTAAAATTATATTAAGATTATGTTTAATGCCTAAATATCTAATACATTATATTTCTTCTGTTTCAGGTAAGACTGCTTAATTAAAATCATCGCGTTTTATTGTTATTGTAAGTGCCTAACTTTATTTTTAAATCTGTATAAATGTAAATATTATTTATATCCTCCTAAAAAACAAAAAGTATTTAATTATGTATGTCCTCCCCGTCACCTCCGTTACCCGCTACCCCCGCCGTCGTCCACACGTGACACACTCTAGGAATACGCTCGTCCAATGTGGGCAACTTTAGATGGCAGATTTGAATCCGTTGTTCAATACTTATTTTTAAAAAAAAACTTTATTGTTAATAATAATAAAGCATAAGTGTTATTCCGACTTTTTTTATTTTTTAAAGATTACTAGCAGATTTTTGCAGTCTACTAGTTTTCTTGTTAACCCCTCGTGCTAAGCTAAAATGCTTGTGTTAAGAGTGGGTTCACGTCGGTAGTACAATGGGTGGGGTTCGAACCGGCGACCTCAAGATCACAAGTCCAATGCCCTAGCTATTGGGCTACAGCCGCTTAATGTATAAGTTTTCGAAAATCCGTTTAGTATTTTTTGCGTTAAAGAGTATTAAACATCCATTCACACAAACTTTAAGCGTTTATATTATTAGTAAGGAAGGATAGATACCACGTCTTATTTAAACATTGTATACCTGAGATACAATAAATTTACTCAAAATTACTAAATAACAAGGAATTGTGTCAAAAACGGTGAAATGATTAGACAATTTGGGGCTGTATAAATAACTAGATAGCCCTACAGAATTTAATTAAACCCTTATAGTTTACATAGGGTGGGTACCTACTGCAGGGGTGTATACCTTTATGATACGGTTATGTTTAGTCGTTATTCAAAGGCATAGCACTTTAATTTAAGCGGCCGTATCGCAGTGGCTAGAGTGTCAGATTTGCGATCATGTGTTCGCCGGTTTGATCCCCACCCATTGCACTACCGACGTGAACCCAATCGTAACACAAGCATTTTAGCTTAGCACAAGAATACTAGTAGACCACAAAAATCTGCTAGAAATTTTATAAAAAAATAAAAAAATATTATGAATTAGGTAACCACGCGCGGTTTTACCTGCGTAGCTCCGGTTCCCGTGGGGACTTCATAATAAAATAATATAACAGCCTTCCTCGATAAATGGGCTATCTGTCACTGAAAGAATTTTTAAAATCGGACCAGTAGATCTTGAGATTAGCGTATATAAGGTACTATATAGTATAACAATTTAAAAAAATTCAATGTCTGTTTGGTCTGTTATAACGATAAAATATAAGATTAGACGGAATACACGGACAGTGTATTCCGTCTAATCTCTTAAATAGTAGTACATATTCAATTCAATTCATTTATTGCTTTCTTTATGGGTTTACAATGGGTGTTATAGGTAGAATATAATGTTACCAACATGAACCCCGTAAGAGCACAGCAACAGTAGGTTATAAATTTACAATATGAGTTATAAAGTTACATTCATTTTAAATAGTTACATTTTGTTTATACATTTCGTCATTTTCTTATTTCTAATCCTAATTCAATTTTGAGTAATGTCAAAATATGTCGATAATCATTTTAACATGAAAAAAAAAATACAATTATATAAATTCAAACAAGACACTCAACTAAAATACTTAACAATACACACATTTACCGATAATTTATGGTATTCCGATTATAATATCATCGTTGGGAGTCAATTGTTTTAGTCACTTTTTTTCAAAAAAGTCATTTAAATTATAGTAGCATTTCTGATTTAAATATTTTTGCAGTTCTTTTTAAATATGTTTTCCAGTTTTATATTTTTTATGCTTTCCGGTATTTTATTATATATTTTGACACACATGGCCATGGGGCCAGAATGAAACATAGCTAGTTTAGAGGGGGGTAAGGCTAGCTTATTAGGGTGCTGCAACTGCGAATTTGCGGTCGTTTGTCACTCGCTAGGGGAAATAGCAATGGGTGTGTTTTTACAAATTTACACGATTCCAATACCTATATACATGCATGTTAGTGTAAGGATGTTTAATTTATTAAAATGAGACCGGCAACTCTCCACGGCGTCTATATTTGCCAGTATTCTCACACATTTCTTTTGCAGAATGAATAGTTTTATAGCATCAACCTACCTACTGATTGAGCCGTCTCAATCAGTAGGTAGGTTGATGCTATAAAACTTTCGTAGCTTATATAATCCTTAGTTTACGCGGGTGAAGTCATATCATCAGCATCAGACAACCAACGTAGCGTAGCGGTATTGGGCCCGCTTTAAATCTCGGAGGTCGTGGGTTCGATCCCCACGCCGGACAGGAAATCTTTGTGTAGGTAAATTCAAAGATTTCTTTCCTATGTTCAGTAGTGGACGTAGTACGGGCTGATGATAAATCAATTTTTTTTATAACATTAATCATACTTCTTGTAAGTACACATTGAGTGCGTACAAGTTGTAGTACAATATTAATTTACCCTATGATAATAACTATTGGTTTGAATATCATTGAAGACTTGGATAATATGAAACGAGCAGCTCGAATAACCTCAGAGATACTATAGACCAAAATTGTTGCAATTATTCTCGATACATACTTGAAACTCATTGTCTCCGTCACAATTTCCCGCTGCGAGTACCTACAAATCGATGTATGGGGATCACTAACCTATATATACTAAAATGGTTTTAAAAAATGTACAAATGATTAATGAAAGACTTTAAAAGATTACAAAAATAATGATCTCGGAGTTTCTTATAGTCTTTCTTCTCCGGGTGTCACAACGTAGGTAGATAGAGAAAGACTCGTAGGAATAGGGTCTGGTCGTCCTTGCAAGGCGAGGCTCGCGACTAGTCGCGACGCGTTCTACGCTTATTACCTAATCCCAGCCCGCGTTGGTTGATTCTAATTATATTTATAATACGCTACTATCACATTGGTAGATTTAAATTCTATTTAATAACGTTACTATCGAAATGTAAGCTAATTAATTAGTCAATATTTTTTTGTTTTTCCTTGTATCTTTTTATCATTGTATTTGACTTATAATAAGTACGATCGATTATAAATAATCGTTTTCATTTCTTCTTCATTTCATTTCATTTCATTTCAATTCCCGAAATGTAAGAGCTTAATATTCATACTCCTATGTTACACTTTGCTGTTATATTACCTCGGCGTAGTCATAGTGCCGGCGTAATGACAATTACACATAAGTTTTCACTCAACCCTATTACATAAAGACAGTCGCACATTACTCAGTTATAAACGGAGCTACAGCACTTATTTTATGATAACATATAAAGTAAATTAAGGCCCCACTTTGTGACAGGCTTACAAATTGACACCTTTGCTCGACATTTTGAGCAGATTTAACAGAATTACGTGAGATTATGACTGTCATTTTTGGGTGAAGAGTTTACGGGATTCTCCGGGACTGAGTTTGTTTTGTTTTGATAGGACTGTAGAATTATGAGAAAAAAATAATTAGGTAGCAACAGGTTTGTGATCACTATTAATTAATTTCCTTATATTTGATAAGAATAAAGAAATGGTCATGATTACTACGTTTAGAAGTGCTTGGTTGGAATATCGTGACTAAGATTTCAGCGTGTTTTGACAGGAATAATTTAGTAAACATGTGGTCGTTATGGTAAAGAAAGTCTGTAAACATTATTTCGATGTGTTGCTAAATTGTATATACCTATAACTTTTAGTAAAAAATATATGCAGGGAAATTCTTTTCATACTTTCTTAGAATTAATTATTTATTATCTATACCTCATCATCATCATCATCAGCCCGTACAACGTCCACTGCTGAACATGGGCCTCCTCCCTAGGGAGGGTTTTTGCCACAGTCACCACGCTTGGCAGGCGGAATGGTGACCGCAGTTTTATGTTGTAATTCACAGGGAAACGCTGCTGCCCGTTCCCTGGTATACGCTTGATATAGATGATGTTATAACAATCGGGACCAAAGGCTTAACGTGCTTTCCGAGGCACGGAGGGTTGTCCCTCAACCAACTAGACCCGGAAATAAATCTTAGAATTTACACAAAGATTTCTTGTCCGGTGTGGGGATCGAACCCACGACCTCCGAGACCTAAAGCGAGCCAATTACCGCTACGCTACGGAGGTTGTCTATACCTAATATTGTATTTTTATATTTGTCCGTAGAAAATCTTATGCCATGTTTCACAATTATATTAAGATTATATTATATGTATTGATATAAATTAAGATTGATATTGAGACTCCCATAAGTTTAGTCCCGGGATAAGATATACAATTATTATCTTATCCCGGGACTGAAAGTATGGGAGACTTAGAATTTTGGCAAACCCTCAACGACATAATACGTTGAATGCTGGATTGTAGAATTTAATGATGTTTTTATTAGGTCACGCCTACGTTATAACGCATAGTTATAACGTAGGCGTGACGTAATATATAGTGATAAGTTTATTATTAAAATATATATTAAACTTGCTCAGTTTTATGTCGGAACTTAGATACTACCTACCTGACATGATTTTAGGTACTGGAGAAGTTTTCATATATTAAAATCTATTATTCAATTGTTTTCTAGAGATAGAACATATTGGTAATAGAGGGAAGTGAAAACATTATTATTATTCTTTCTTACTCCTCCTAGTCTCTTTCTGATTAAATTCGTTGCGGGATCCAAAAAAGTTTAACGTTTTCCCGGGACTTAGTGAGTCCTCGGTGCTCATGGCCGTTTCCCGTGTGTTAAAAATACCGCATCAAAATCCGTTGCGTAATTTTAAAGATCTTACAATACATAAGGACAGACAGATAGCGGGAAGCGAGTTTGTTTTATACTATGTAGTGATATGTCTAAATAATACATACAAACATAAGCTCACGCCTGTTTCCCAGCGTGGTACATCTTTTGCTTCATTCACTCTCATAACATTTGATTGGCAACCCTGACGTTGGGTGAATGACTTGTCAAACTCCAGCTGATTTTATTTTAAATTAAATTAATTGATTTTTTTGTAATTTTAAGTGTTCATTAGATTAGTATTGTGTACTACCAAGTGTAAAAAGTGTATACAAATATTTATAAGGAAGTGACGAGCTGGATGTGGAGACAAATATTAGCAAATTGTGTCTGATGACCGCCTGGATCTCAGGGGAGTATATTAGAATTACTTTTTATACTACTCTCAACAATATCTCAGAATATATTTATAACATTACTTAGATCTACGACCTACAAACTACACCTTAACAAAGTTTTTAATACTCAGTAGGCACTTACCCACATTGCATCACAATAATAAAATATCTGTTATAACTTATAAAACTGTAAAAAATTTAGAATATTTCACAGCCATTGCTATATAACAATAAGTTGATTTTCCCATTTAACCTTTTAAATTCATTATTCTCACTTAATTTCAACTCAAATCTAACAATTTCCCTGTCTTCAAAATCCTACTTTTCTAGTTTTCTCTTTCAATTTCTCACATATTCCCTAACTTTTCAGTAAATTAACAATGGCTCACAGCATGCCCTTGACTCGCAAGGCAACCACTAAGGACTTGGAGTCAAAACTTGATCGGGCCCTTCAACAATTGAAGGTGACAACCCAGGAATATGATGACCTCAAGCAGGTGCATGTGGAAAATGAAGAGGAGGCCCTTAGAATAATAAGCGACAACACATCGTTGAAAAAACAATTAGCTATGCTATATGGCCAGTTTATGGAAGCATCTAATGAGCGGGATGACTTGCAATCAAAGATTCAGTCTTATGATATGTGTATGAATACATATGAACAGACCCTGAATCGCATTGCAGATTTAGAATGCAGCCTGTTACAGGCTAACAATACCATCCAGACATTACAATCTCAGTTGACATCACAAAACAGTGGTGCGGCACAGGATCTGTTCACAGAGCTGATTGAATCTCAACCTAATACTATAGATATTCATCCCAGTTCATCTATGTGTATGTCAAGCCACAAAAGAATTAAAAAGTATTTAAAAATTAATAAGTTAATTAAAAAGCTTAAAAAATCATATAGCCATTGTAAAAGGTACAGTTATCACTTTACATCCAAATTAATTAGTGAACGTAGGCAACTATTGGTAGATATAGATATATGTGGTAATCAGCTGTCTGAAGCTGAGTTAAAATATCATACTGACATGCAAAAAATGCAACAAAAATTAAAAACCTTGGGAAACCTTGTATCTTCATTAAAAAAAAAGTATGAGGATTCCCAGGAACAAATAAAAGAGCATATTCTTGCAGCAAATGAACTCATCAAGCTAGTCAGCAATGATGAGTGTGAGAGATGCTTAGTATTGCAAAAACAAGCAACTACTAGTACAACTGTATCATGCTCCCGGCTTTCAATTACTAGTAGCCATCAGGGATTTCCACAATTTGTTTTAAATGATTCCCTAAACAATAATAATCCAGAGGACTTAGTAAATTTATTACAAAGTAGTCACAATGAAAAGGCCAACACTACTGTTAATATGTTGAGCTCAAAAAATAGCTGTCTCATTTCTGATAAATTGGGTCAAAATATGAGTGGTTTAGTAAATTTATACTCTAATAATACTATTTTAAATGTATGTTCCCCCAGTGCCAGTTACTGTCACCTAGTCAACAAAATTTTGAATAGTTTTATAGCATCAACCTACCTACTGATTGAGCCGTCTCAATCAGTAGGTAGGTTGATGCTATAAAACTTTCGTAGCTTATATAATCCTTAGTTTACGCGGGTGAAGTCATATCATCAGCATCAGACAACCAACGTAGCGTAGCGGTATTGGGCTCGCTTTAAATCTCGGAGGTCGTGGGTTCGATCCCCACGCCGGACAGGAAATCTTTGTGTAGGTAAATTCAAAGATTTCTTTCCTATGTTCAGTAGTGGACGTAGTACGGGCTGATGATAAATCAATTTTTTTTTATAACATTAATCATACTTCTTGTAAGTACACATTGAGTGCGTACAAGTTGTAGTACAATATTAATTTACCCTATGATAATAACTATTGGTTTGAATATCATTGAAGACTTGGATAATACGAAACGAGCAGCTCGAATAACCTCAGAGATACTATAGACCAAAATTGTTGCAATTATTCTCGATACTTACTTGAAACTCATTGTCTCCGTCACAATTACCTGCTGCGAGTACCTACAAATCGATGTATGGGGATCACTAACCTATATACTAAAATGGTTTTAAAAAATGTACAAATGATTAATGAAAGACTTTAAAAGATTACAAAAATAATGATCTCGGAGTTTCTTATAGTCTTTCTTCTCCGGGTGTCACAACGTAGGTAGATAGAGAAAGACTCGTAGGAATAGGGTCTGGTCGTCCTTGCAAGGCGAGGCTAGCGACGCGTTCTACGCTTGTTACCTAATCCCAGCCCGCGTTGGTTGATTCTAATTATATTTATAATACGCTACTATCACATTGGTAGATTTAATTTAATAACGTTACTATCGAAATGTAAACTAATTAATTAGTCTTTTTTTTTTGTTTTTCCTTGTATCTTTTTATCATTGTATTTGACTTATAATAAGTACGATCGATTATAAATAAACGTTTTCATTTCTTCTTCATTTCATTTCATTTCAATTCCCGAAATGTAAGAGCTTAATATTCATACTCCTATGTTACACTTTGCTGCCACTATATTACCTCGGCGTAGTCATAGTGCCGGCGTAATGACAATTACACATAAGTTTTCACTCAACCCTATTACATAAAGACAGTCGCACATTACTCAGTTATAAACGGAGCTACAGCACTTATTTTATGATAACATATAAAGTAAATTAAGGCCCCACTTTGTGACAGGCTTACAAATTGACACCTTTGCTCGACATTTTGAGCAGATTTAACAGAATTACGTGAGATTATGACTGTCATTTTTGGGTGAAGAGTTTACGGGATTCTCCGGGACTGAGTTTGTTTTGTTTTGATAGGACTGTAGAATTATGAGAAAAAGATAATTAGGTAGCAACAGGTTTGTGATCACTATTAATTAATTTCCTTATATTTGATAAGAATAAAGAAATGGTGATGATTACTACGTTTAGAAGTGCTTGGTTGGAATATCGTGACTAAGATTTCAGCGTGTTTTGACAGGAATAATTTAGTAAACATGTGGTCGTTATGGTAAAGAAAGTCTGTAAACATTATTTCGATGTGTTGCTAAATTGTATATACCTATAACTTTTAGTAAAAAATATATGCAGGGAAATTCTTTTCATACTTTCTTAGAATTAATTATTTATTATCTATACCTCATCATCATCATCATCAGCCCGTACAACGTCCACTGCTGAACATGGGCCTCCTCCCTAGGGAGGGTTTTTGCCACAGTCACCACGCTTGGCAGGCGGAATGGTGACCGCAGTTTTATGTTGTAATTCACAGGGAAACGCTGCTGCCCGTTCCCTGGTATACGCTTGATATAGATGATGTTATAACAATCGGGACCAACGGCTTAACGTGCTTTCCGAGGCACGGAGGGTTGTCCCTCAACCAACTAGACCCGGAAAGAAATCTTAGAATTTACACAAAGATTTCTTGTCCGGTGTGGGGATCGAACCCACGACCTCCCAGACCTAAAGCGAGCCAATTACCGCTACGCTACGGAGGTTGTCTATACCTAATATTGTATTTTTATATTTGTCCATAGAAAATCTTATGCCATGTTTCACAATTATATTAAGATTATATTATATGTATTGATATAAATTAAGATTGATATTGAGACTCCCATAAGTTTAGTCCCGGGATAAGATATACAATTATCTTATCCCGGGACTGAAAGTATGGGAGACTTAGAATTTTGGCGAACCCTCAACGACATAATACGTTGAATGCTGGATGGTAGAATTTAATGATGTTTTTATTAGGTCACGCCTACGTTATAACGCATAGTTATAACGTAGGCGTGACGTAATATATAGTGATAAGTTTATTATTAAAATATATATTAAACTTGCTCAGTTTTATGTCGGAACTTAGATACTACCTTCCTGACATGATTTTAGGTACTGGAGAAGTTTTCATATATTAAAATCTATTATTCAATTGTGTTCTAGAGATAGAACATATTGGTAATAGAGGGAAGTGAAAACATAATTATTATTCTTTCTTACTCCTCCTAGTCTCTTTCTGATTAAATTCGTTGCGGGATCCAAAAAAGTTTAACGTTATCCCGGGACTTAGTGAGTCCTCGGTGCTCATGGCCGTTTCCCGTGTGTTAAAAATACCGCATCAAAATCCGTTGCGTAATTTTAAAGATCTTACAATACATAAGAACAGGCAGATAGCGGGAAGCGAGTTAGTTTTATACTATGTAGTGATATGTCTAAATAATACATACAAACATAAGCTCACGCCTGTTTCCCAGCGTGGTAGGCAGAGATAATGGACCTCCACTTGCTACGATCCCTACACACATCTTTCGCTTCATTCACTCTCATAACATTCTTCATACAAGCAAGTCGGTTTAGGGTGGATCATATTTGACCTTTTGTGAGGATGTCTCCGATTTGTTCAGAGAACGTTCGTGGAGGTCTTCCCCTTCCGACTGTGCCACTCAAACTTGCCATGTATACCTGTTTTGACAATTTTTCTTCATCCATTCTTTCCACGTGACCAAATCACTTCAACATTCCCTTCTCTATCTCTCCTATATGTCTAAATAATATTGTAAGATAGTTATAATATGCAATTTAATTCTCATACACGACAATCCTCTCATTATAACCATGTTTTGGATCCCTGAAGCCATGTAAATTGGGATTAATAAAATAAGCGTGCTATTTTTAGCGTGTTCCGGGAGGCACGTTAATTTGTACAGGTTAATGGGAAAACGTTTTACGCGGGTGTATACTGTTATGGGTATTAGACGGTACGGATATTAATTTTGGGTTAAAATTGTTCCGAATAATTATGGAAATGTTTGTCTAGTTGTCGGTGTGATGAGGTTATAGAATTAATATTATGTTAAAATTGTAGAATGAAGATGGTGGTGGTTTAGTGGTTTCGGTAGTTGCGTCTCATACTTGATGTTATACAGGTTCAATTTTGGCAATTTAATAAAAAAAAATAGTGAAAACAGGTAGGTTCTTACAGTGGAGTAGCAGTCTAATGCGGGTAAAACCGCGGAGCTCAGCTAGTTAAGTTAGTAATCTTTGGATCAATTGAACCGATTATGCTACTTTTTACCAATAGATAACCACATTATTTGTGTTTGTCATAGGCTATATTTTAAGTCGAGGTTTCCACGGGAACGGGATCTCCGCGAGTGAAACCGCAAGGACCAGCTGAGACCAGAGGAGCAGCAAAATACAAATAGTGACAATAGCTAATAAAGTTGAACAACAAATGAAGCTAATGGATTCTGTCACTTTCGCGCGTTATTGCACTATTACCGACGAAATAGTATTTTTATTTCTGCATTCAAATTTATTATATTAGTAAACTTAGATAATTTTTCTTTGTAAATCTCCCCGTCATTAAAATATTAAAAACTATACACAAAAATATATATTATCAGAATGAACTAGCACTTCAGCATTTTAAATTGAGTCTCAAGTAGAACTCGATAACTCACTTATTACGGAAAGGGAAAATATCTCATTAAAAACGTAGAGAGGCAAAACAAAAATGATTGAACCCTGATGACACGACTGTCTAGTATGGGTTGGTTTTAAAATGGCGAGTAATTTATTCAAAAATATTTTTTTACTAGCATCCCGCGTATTATTTTACCCTCGTAACTCCCGTTCTCGTGGGGACTTCATAAGTAAATAAAGTCTATAGCATTCCTCGATAAATAGGCTATCTATAATAGGCTGTCCCTGATTAGCACATTCCAGCAAACAAACACTTCATCTTTATATATTATTAGTAGATAAAAGATTTGTTTGGAAGTGTGTATGGATACCATGCTATGTGGCTAACGTGTTGCGATGAGAGAAAAACGTGTTACGATAAAGGAAGTAAATGTATAGAAAATTATTTAAATTACCAATAAAAATAATAGGCTTGGTTGCGAAATGCGATATAATGTTTTTGATGGGATTTTAACAATAATTTAATTAATTTTACATTTGATACGAATATCAAAAACGTTTACACATGGCTCCAAGACATAAAGTCGAAAATGAAATATCACCAAAATAGCCCAGTAAGATTTTTTTTTTTTTAAAGACAACTCCCGCACTAGGGAAATAAATCCCTGTGTCGCGGGGGACTTTACAAACATTAATTTCACGGACACAAAGAACACCCAGACTCAGAAAAACTATTTGTGGTTCACACAAATAATTGTCCCGGGTGGGAATCGAACCCAGAACGCCAGGTCTCAGAGGCAACTATCGTAACCACTGAGCCACCGGTGCAGTCGATGTGACCACATATAAATGATCTTTGAGAACGTTAGCAAAACATCATACTTTTTAAGATAGGTATGTTCGTTCAATATGGCAAAGCTTTAATTAATACATACTGCAATACCAGTTTCGCTATAAATGTATGTTTAGAAGTTCTGAATTAGTCACGATTCAAGATGCATAAAGCCTTGGCTTCATTTAAGAACGTGTTACTAACAAATGCAATCGATAATTTATAAGTAAACTTACTATAGTTAATCTAGGTTAATTCCCTTGCATTGAGATTATTTTAAGACTGCCCTATATACTTAGTTAGGAATGAGATAACACGTTTCGACGCCTTACTTCTATCTAGCTGCACGTAAGATTCGTAATGGTTATTTGAAGATCTATCTTCTAACTCTTTGTGGTCTTCTAGCGTATAAGTTTAAGTATTTTAGATGTATACAAGGATTTTTTTGTTATCGGACCAACATATGTTGTTAGCCCCGAGGCTTTTGCTACTTCACCGGGCATAAAGGCGAGCAGCTCCAGCCTAGATAAATGGTTTAAACACTACAAACTAAGCAACCGCAAGAGGGCGTCCCCTGTGGGACTTGGACCTCGGCTCAGGGCGGTCGCTGACGGGGAGATTGTGGGATTATGGCTTTTAGTTTCTTTAGGGGAGTTTTGTGCAACTCTCGCTCTACTTTACATTTCACGGGCCTCTCGGACTTCGGGTCTACGAGAGCATCCGAAAGTTGTTTACAAGGAAGTCCAATGCTTCTTTGACCTTAATGTTTAATATCCTTAAATGTATTAGCATATTTAATGAACTAACTTTATTTTTTATATCAGTACTTAAAAAAAAAAATGTAAGTATATATATATATAATTAATTAACTTTTTACCTATCATTGATCACATCGAAATATTATAAACCGTAATATTATCCTGAATGCATATTTTGTATTGAGGGTCGTATTGTTATGAGGGGGGCTGAGGGTCCTTTGCCACACTTAAAACTTTAAATAATACAGAAATTACTAGGTTAGATTAGAACTGCGACCACAATGCTCAAGCTCAGCGAGCGAAGTGAACGTGCCACGGCAACCACTGGCGAGTGACAGATGAGATATTTGTATTATTTTACGGACGGACATTTATGTAGTTAGCCACGAGGCTTTTAGTACTTCACCGGGCATAAACTGTAGATTATCTATATATATAAAAGAAAGTCGTGTTTGTTACAACACTTATAACTCGAGAACGGCTGGACCGATTGCCATGGTTTTTGATTTGTTGGATTTGTTTCCGTCCCGAATAGCAGAATACATTTTAAAAACAAAAGAAAGTCGTGTTAGTTACACTATTTATAACTCAAGAACGGCTGAACCGATTTGGCTGAAAATTGGTAGGGAGGTAGCTAAGAAATGGGAGAAGGACTTTTCGGTAGGGGTAGGGTAGGGTAGGGTAGGGTAGGGGTAGGGTAGGGTAGGGGTAGGGTAGGGGTAGGGTAGGGGTAGGGGTAGGGTAGGGTAGGGGTATGGTAGGGGTATGGTAGGGGTAGGGTAGGGGTAGGGTAGGGTAGGTGTAGGGTAGGGGTAGGGTAGGGTAGGGTAGGGGTAGGGTAGGGTAGGGGTAGGGTAGGGTAGGGGTAGGGTAGGAGTAGGGTAGGGTTAGGGTAAGGGTAGGGTAGGGCAGGGGTAGGGTATAAAAGTCCACCCGTGCGAAGCCGGGGCGGGCCGCTAGTAATTCTATATATTTTACTTTGTTAAGTAATGTTACAACTGTGACCACAACGCAAGCAAGGGCAGCGGCCTTCACTAGAAAAAAAAAAATAGGCATTCAAATATTCCAACAAACGGCTGGTCACCCGAAGTACTAGAACTAAGCCTCCCAGATTGATGGATGATAGTAACTTCGACATATTAAATATTTACATTAGACATGATGAATTATTTCTGAAACTAGATGAAAAATTACAGTCTAGTTTAGGAGGTCTTAACTTTGTGGGTAGGTAATGAAATTTTGAGGTGTAAGTTTAAGACATTTTATAGATGGTCTGTTGCGAAAGCTTATTTAATTTGACTTATTTTTCCCGCGCGCGGTTTCACTCGCTTAATCTTCATAGATAAATGGGCTATCTAACACTGAAATATTTTTTCTCATAAGACCATAGATCCAGTAGATTGACCACGCTAAGTGTTCAATCAAACAAACAAACTCTTCAGCGTTATATATAAGTATATCATCGCCTGCCCGTATAACGTCCACTACCCGAGACAGGGTATTTGCCATAGTCACCACGCTTGGCAGGAGGTGACCGGAGTATTGTGTTGTTGTACTACACAAGGAAATGCTGCTGCCCGTTTCTTGATATACAATTATTGTAGATGATGTTATAATAATCGCGACCAACGGCTTAACGTGACCGAGGCACGGAGGGTAGTCCCTCAACCAACCAGACCCGGAAAGAAATCTTAGAATCTAGAAACATTAAATGTTGTGTAAATATTCCTTAAGAGATGTAAGTGGGCACTAAGAATGGATTTTTTTTAATTCAACCCCTAAATGCGTGAAAAGGGGCGGCAAAGTTTGTATGAAGAAATCGAAATCTACGCGGATAAAGTCACGGGCTACAGCCAGTCGGTACCCAAACTAGCACAAATATTAATAAAAATCCTTTCTGAGCGCTTACTTAAGAAGCGCTCAGTAAGGATTTTTTGAAAATTCAACTCCTAAAGGCGTGAACAGCGGCGGCAAAGTTGTATGAACAATTCAAAATCTACGCAGCTACAGCAACAGCTAGTCGGTACATAAACTAGGAAAACTTTTCGACGTTCCACAAACCAAAAATAAGTTCTTAAAGACAAAACCACACGTTCGGTATATTATCAAAAAGTTAAAAACATATAAAGTATACCCAAAAAGCTATTATCAACAAATTTCTCTTTCCTGCGTGTCCTAAACGTGCAATAGTCTAGCAAGTTTCAGGGCCCCGATTCTGCTGATTTGAAAACGATATTTTCGGGCGGACATATGTATTTAGTCACGAGGCATAATGGCGCCGGGCATAAAGGCAACCAGGGCTCATGCTTTACTAAATGGGATTAAACTATAAGCAATGCAGCTTGTGCTATCGCCATGACACTGGTGGGGCAGGGGTAAGGATTGAGAAATAGAAACCTTTTAGATTTTAATGAAAATTTATGCAACTGTCACTGTATTTTAATGCCCTCTAGGACTTTGGGTCTACGAGAACATGGCAAAGTATTATGGAACGTCATTTTCTACTTGAGAGAAGGGCGACCTCTGTAGCGTCGCACTATAAGTCTCGAAGGTAGAGGGTTCGATGCTTCGATTTCGTTCAGCTGCGGACGTTATACGGCCTGATGATGACTTGAGGTTAGCGAAATACATTTTTCTCTTTCATTCTCCCCTGATTTGATATGTGACGTACGTGTGAGGACCGGGGAACATTAAATTAGCAGAGTTGAGCCCCAGGCGATATAGTTTTATAACAGGATTGCTTCCACAATATTGTTAGTTTAGAACTGCTGACTATAATAATGTTTTGAACGCAACAATAGAAATATTGTGTTTATATATGTGTAGATATATTATCTACACATATATAAACGAAAGAAAGTTTGTTTGAAAGTGGTATCTGAGTAACTATTGAGCTTATTTGGAAGAAATAACATTTTTGATTGCTTAATTCATGAGAATAGATTTTCTCATGTCAGAAGGTTGACAAACAAACACTACGCTTAATCCAAAAACGAAGTACTTATTTTTACGGGACACCGACTACGACGAAACTTTACTGGCAGAAAACTAATATTTTAAAAGTAACAACTCCTTCAGGCATTTAAATCTCTCATATTTCACAAACAAACAACATTTTCCTAATTTTGCGCAGATGAAGTCGCGGGCGAGCTAGTACTTTAATAAAAGCGATGTTTTTTCACACGATCTTAAATCCCACATTGAATAAGGTCCAGACGAAATACAGTTACTATTGTAATTTTAGCTTACTTTAAAATTACAATAGTAACTGTATTTGTCTGGACCTTATTCAATGTGGGATTTAAGATCGTGTTTCCCAGATAATCTCTAAGATTTCTTTTGTCGATGTTAGATTTAAGAAGAACGGTCCAGCTTAACAAACTATTTCGACGTCTGAAGTAATCTGAATCTAGGAGAAGACTGTCCGATGTGTCTTGTAGACTGAAGTTTAAGAAAATTGTATTAGTTAAGTTTATTTAGGAACAACCGTGAAATCGCAAAAAAAACTGGTGTTCCACAATTTGTCGAGGTAAGTGAACATAAATGTCTGAAACAGCTGATTTGTTTTTTGCGATTTCAGTGTTGGTCCCATCGTAAAAGTTGCTTATAATCATCAGTACTTTCACCCCTTGAAAGGTTGTTAATGTTTTAAAAATAACCCTGTATAATATGTTAGTGTTAGAACGAGTACGATTACACCGAACTATTTTGCAACTATGACTTTATTTTGTACAGTTAAGTTTAACTGGGGCCTAAAAGAGGAGTTTTTTTATAATATTACTTGCACGGTTTTGCAGTCTACTAGTATTCTTGTTAACCCCTGGTGCTAAGCTAAAATGCTTGGGTTACGAGTGGGTTCACGTCGGTAGTGTAATGGGTGGGGTTTCAACTGGCGACCTCAAGATCACAAGTCCGACGCCCTAGCCATTGGGCTATAGCCACTTCGAGTTAGTTAGATAAATTTATTTCATAGATAATTTGATAATAAAAAAGGTCAGAATCACGCTATTACTTGTATTGTGTTGGCCGCCAAAATTTCCACTATACTGGACTATAGCCATCAAAAGGCAATGCATTCTGGTTATTGACCAAACAGTTATTGTGTTCATAACTACGATTTCTTGCTTCGATAGCTTCATAAGTATCGTGTATATTAACAGTTTATCACCATCATCATCAGCCCGTATTACGTCCACTGCTGAACATGTGCCTCCTCTTGAGGCAGGGTTTTTTTCATAGTCAACACGCTTGGCAGGCGGGTTCGTGACCGCAGTATTATGTTGTAATACACAAGGAAACGCTGCTACCCGTTCGTTGATATAGGATTATTATAGGTGATTTTATAACAATCGGGACCAACGGCTTAACGTGCTTTCCGAGGCACGGAGAGTAGTCTTTCCACCAACCAGACCCGGAAAGAAATCTACAAATTTATACAAAGATGTCCTGTCCGGGGTCCGTATGACCTCCGAGATGTAAAGCGAGCCAAATACCGCTACGCTACGAAGACAATGCATACTGGTTATTAACAAAATAGTTATTGTGTTCATAACTACGATTTCTTGCTTCGATAGCTCCATAAGTATCTTGTATATTAACAGTTACATTGTAATATTATTGCCATTTGTATAGCATTGGCAAGGAGCCCAATAGTTTAATATTTCTGTGTCGCGTGCTCTGTGCCCCGGAAGGGACGTTTGTCATTGTCCCTGTTGGCTTAAAATAAAAGATACGGATTAACATACACACTTCAAGGTACGGTCCTTAGGAGTTTGGCAGGAGCATAATCGCATTTGGTGTTTTCTTGGTTGACAACGATATTGAAGATTGGATGTATGTGTGTCTGTTGCGCTCAATCTGCTGCCAGTTTGGATGTATGGTTGGCTGAGCTCAACTAAGGAAGAACCTCACAAAAAGCCTTTGTCAAATAACGTCCTATCCTACTACTAATATTATAAACGCGAAAGTTAGTAAGTATGGATGGATGTTTGTTACTCTTACACGCCAAAACTACTGAACGGAATTGGCTTTAATTTTGCACCGGGATAGGTTATACGTCTGGATTAATATATAGGCTACAAAACATCATGTTCCGACCCACTGGAGCAGAGTAACGCGGGGAATACCGCGGGGCGCTACTAAAATAATAACATAAATACCAAAATAATTTTTCAAATCGGTCCAGTATCTATCCATACTTACAAACTTTCGCGTTTATAATATTAGTAAGATTTTAATTATGAAGTTCGTATTGGGACGAGTGTTACGCGGGTGAAACCGCCCGCGGAGGCTTCTATACATATAAGTACCAACATAGAACTAACCGCAAATCCTGTTTATTGTTTAACTAAATCTGAAGCCCGTATCCTACTCTTACGACATCCTCCAGCGCGGTGGAAACTTTGAATGGAAATTAAGATAGTGTTCGCCATTTATCAGGGTTTTATCTCGCGTGCAGTTTTGTTTAAATATTGTGCTGTTTCTCTAAAAAGTTGTTTTGAAAATGTGATTCAGATAACAAACAGAAGGAATGTTAATCTAATTTAACTAATATATAAGCGGAAGCGGAAGAGTTTTTTTAAACGCGCTATTCTCAAAAACTACTCGTCCGATTTGAAAAAATAGTTCAGTGTTAGATAGCCCATTTATCAAGGAAGGCTATAGGCTATATTAAATTATGAAGTTTCTACGGGAACGGGAGTTACCTTTGTGAAATTCCTCTCCGTTTGTGAATACCTCAACCAACCAAACCCGGTAAGAAATCTTAGAATTAGAATTTCTTAATTTTTACGCTATTGTGGTTGTCTTGACGCCTTTTTCAATGTGTAAACGTATCTTTTATGTTGACTGTACATTTCTGTAAGAGTGGAAATCCTGAGCAGAATGACGGCGGCTTAAAAGTTCCGGTTTGGATTACGTGTGCCCCAGTTTTTGTGGGAACTTTCGGAACTTATGGTACTTGTGGCAACGGAATTGTCACCTGTCGACGTCTTGTTTGTAAAGTTTTTACATCAATAACGTTGGGGTTTTTCATTGTAATTTACATGTTTTTAAACAAGAATAAGCAAAGTATTGCATTTGTTTTAAACAGTTTGCTTTTCATCATCATCATCATCAATTCAGCCGTAGGACGTCCATTGATGGACATAGGCCTCCCTCATAGATTTCCAGTCGCTTAGGTTGGAGACGGACTGCATCCACCGTGATACCGCGGCCTTTACCAGGTCATCTGTCCATCTAGTTGGTGGACGTCCTACGCTTCGCTTGCCGATCCGCGGTCTCCATTCGAGAATTGTTCGGCCTCAAACCCAAAGAAGCCCAAAGAAACGCTACTGCCCGTTTCTTGGTATACGCGTGTTATAGATATTATAATAATCAAGACCAACGGCTTAACGTGCTTTTCGAGGCATTGAGAGTAGTCTCTAAACATAACCAGACCTGGAAAGAAATCTAAGAATTTACGCAAAGATTCGTTTTTGAGTGTTACCATGTCAATTTTATAGCAAAATAAATTGTAGTATTTCTTGTTAAAAAAATCCCCAGATGTAAATCTCTATATTGTAATCTTTATATAGGTATAAGAATGAATCCCTATAGTAAAGCCATGGCAATGTCTGTCGGGTCAGCTAGTTACATTTAAAAAATAAAATGTGAAAATGCTTAGATGGGCGGGAGGAGTAACTCGACTGGATAAAGTGCGAAACGAGTACGTTAGAGGGTCATTTAAAGTAGCTCCGATTGCTGAAAAACTGAAAGAGAGTCGAATAGGTTTCGCCGACAAACCGAGGGGAAGAGGACAACCACATGGTAGACATACATGCGCGAAGAGATACAGAGCGAGATTCTGGGTTAACAGACAAGCCAGAACAGAGTTCTCTGGCGCAAATGTACAAGGAGACCCGACCCCAGCTAAACTATGAAGAGGGGTGGAGAAAGAAGAAGAGACAAAAACAATTTTAAAAGTTTTATAAATTTGAATATAATTTGTTATTTATTATTATTCTCTCTTTGTAATGTGTAATTAAAATTAGTTTAATTAGTTCATAACTAATTTATATGCGAAAAGTATGAGAAGAGCATGAATTATGAATTTCACCAAATGTAATTATACAAATTATTTTAACTTGTCTGTCTTAAACACAACAAAATAACATGTTAGTGAAATTGTAATATATATATTTATTTTTATATTAATTCTTCCGCTTAAAATAAGGGTTTCTTCTCTAAAAATCTAGCAATAAAACAAAATCTTTAGTTTGCTAGGCTTTTGCTACTTCAACGGGTATAAAGGCGAGCAGGACTCCAGCCTAAATAAATGGTTTAAAACCTAAAAACTAAGCAACCTGCGCAACCGAGGAGCTCGGCTCAGGGCGTGACGTTTTAGTTTTTTAGAGGTGTTCATTTGTGCAACTGACGCTCTACGTTAGTTCGCGGGCCCCTAGGACTTTGGGTCTACGAAGCCAATCTCCCAAGATCAGTAAGAGTAATAGAGTAAACTATTACGTATTCTAAGGGAGATAAGCCGATTAATTTTAAAAATATCTAGGACATTTTACCTGTGAATCTTTTAGTAATATTGCTAAGAACTAAATTAAGGTCTACCTACCAGCGAAAATTAGTTAAAAACCTAATGAACACTAAAATCAAGCTAATATTCTCAGGCCCTCGCATAAGTAAATTAATGTTACGCACAGGCGAGCTGAAAACCAATTTTTGGGAACATCCTGCCAGTTGCGGTCTTCCTTGACGTGTGACGAGGGACGGTTTACTTAGTTCTGGCGTGACATACGTACGGACAGTGTGTCAAACTTAGTTATAGGTGTGGATTTATATAGGATAATAAAATGAGTAGTTGTATTTATTAAAAACGAATGTATAAGGTAATATAATCTATATTGATAATATTATAAAGAGGTATAGTTTGTGACAACCTCCGTAGCGTAGTGGTATTTGGCTCGCTTTAAGTCTCGGAGGTCGTGGGTTCGATTACTTTCCGGGTCTAGTTGGTTGAGGGACTACCCTCCGTGCCTCGGAAAGCACGTTAAGCCGTTGGTCCCGATTGTTTTAACATCATCTATAACAAGCGTATACCAGGGAACAGGCAGCAGTGATTCCCTGTGTATTACAACATAATACTGCGGTCACCAATCCGCCTGCCAAACGTGGTGACTATGGCAAAACCACGCTACCGCTTACTCGGGTGGAGGCCCATGTTCAGCAGTGGACATTGTACGGGCTGATGATGACTTCTGATGTTATAAAAAGGTAAGGTTTGTGAGTTTGTAGGGGCTAATCTTTGGATCTACTTAATCGGTATTAATTTAATTGTTTTACCAATAGAAAACCACGTCGTTTGTGAGAGTCATAGGCTATATTTTAGGTTAAAGTTTCCAACAGAAACTACAACACTTTGTTATATGTTCGCTTCAACTTAAGTATGTACTCTATTATGTTGTACAGTGTGTTAAGACTACAATCTTTTTGCCCAAGATATAATAAATTAAGTAAGGATGTTATTGTCTCGTGATGGTATCTTAACTTAGTGGTCCATTTGCCCAAGTCGGGACATTTCACGTTATTTATAAAGCCTCTTTTGTTGGAAAATTCTTGGCGCGACTTGAATTACGGGGGACGTTTTAATTAGTGTTTTGGAGTTAATGAAAATCTTTTGTTGTAGAAAGTTTAGATGATAGTATTTTAGGTTGGTGATTGTTAAAAGCTGTTTAGAGATACTACATAACGTTTGGAAGACTGTCGATCATGTTGCTATATATTATAAAGAGGAAAGATTTTATTGTTTGCATTGAACAGGCTCCGGAACGACTACGATTTAAAAAAATCTTACACCTTTGAAAAGCTACGATTTCCAGGAGTAAGACAGGCTATATTAAATTATGTAATTTCCACGGGAACGGGAATGTGTAAGCAGCTACATAAAAAAAATCAAGAAAACATTGATCAATCTACTTTGTCAGCGTTTCTTTGATTAATTTAAAAGGCATAATTCCTCAATCCCCCTATCCCCAGTGACCGCCCTGAGCCTAGCCTCTTTCCATAGCATTTGAGCATTTTATAAGACTCAGTATGACACAACGTTGCGTGTCTCAGATCCATATGTTATCACTCACACGCATTGGTTGAAGACTTTGGTTTTCAGCTATCTAGAGCTCAGAAGAATATGGTCGGATGTGCCATTATGACTCAGAATCAATTGTCGTATGACGAAATGCTTCTGAAGTATAAATAACAGCGGCCTTACCCATTGCGAGTCTCCGGGTGGCAGTTCTTTGCGAGGCCCTTTGTCCTTCTTAAAAAGCGTGTGCCTCGAAAGAAAGTCTGGTTGTTTGATTTAGGATCAATTAACTAACTTTAAATTAAGGATCAAAATAAAAGTTTTACATTTTAAAAATGGAATTTTTGTTTTTTTTTTAATATGCTTGGGTTGTTACGCGCGGCCTCGGGCCTCGAACCGAGGCCCGAGGCCTCGCTCTTGCAGGGGCAAGAGCGAGGCCTCGGGCGGTAGCCCTGTTCGCCACCCCCTAAGGCCGCCGCTGATAAATAGCACATCCATCTTTATGCTTCTGAGGTCTAGATATACTTACTGTTACTGTTACTGTTAGCCTGCATCATCCCACTGCTGGGCAAATGCCCCTCCGCATGACTTCCAGCTCTTTCGATCCAGGGCTAATGTAGGCCACTGATATACTTAGACAACAAAATTAGTTAGAAGTGAATCAGTAAATATAAATAGATATGAAATTTATCAATATTCTGGTCTTATTTGTGGCTCGGAATCTCAAGTGAGACCTGACGCGATCTTCAAGACTATTGTATCGGGGGATGTAGGGTTGTCACTCATTACTGTTTATAGAATCTTAGCATCAAAATTATACGGTGATTTAAAGTCATAATTTTTTACCTACTAATATTCTAAATTAGAAAGTATATTGGCATTTTGTATGTCTGTTACGTTTTCTCGCTACCACCGATTTTGAAAAATTGTCTATCTTAGTTATCTTAGTTTGTCCGCTAAGTTACTAATCTATGCCATGGATAGTTTAGACAAGAGGTCTACTCATTTTTTATGTATAATAGAAACTATGTATTATTATAATTATGTATAATATACCTAATATGAGGGATAATAACTGAACAGTTGTAATGTCACCCAAAAATATTCAAGTTGAAACGGAACATGATTTTAAATGTTTTTTACGAGTGAAATCGCTACTGGAGAATAATAATCTTACCCGACACTACGAGGGTCAGTTCGTTTCCTATACAAATAAACACAATGAAAGTGTCTGTTTGTAATATATAAAATAGGTTATAAATATTAAATCTATAATAACAAAAAAAAAGTTTTATTTTAATTTTAATAAGTGACAGCCCTGAAAGAAGAACATCTCAGAGAAAATAAGAGAGAATCGAACCTTGGCAGAATATATTGTATATCACAAACCTATGCCAGGTATTTGTAAGTGAAATTCAATATGTAGATGCTTTGATTTCATATGAAACCTTATGTTAAGTGTTTCATTAGTAGATATTAGTAATATGATTATCGTTAGCATTTAGAGGACTGGTTTGTTCTAGTATACTCAAACATTATCATCTGTCTTGATTTATTGCCCTTGTTATAATATTAGTATGACACTCACAGTTTGACTTTCTATTTGTAAAACTTTTTTTATATCGGTATAGTATATCTATAGATTAGTCAAAAACTCACAAATTTACTACGCGGTCGTAGCCCAATGGCTAGGGCGTCAGACTTTTGATCTTGAGGTCGCCGGTTCGATTACCCCACCCATTGCACTATCGACGTGTACCCACACGTAACACAAGCATTTTAGCCTAACACGAGGGGTTAACAAGAATACTAGTAGACTGCAAAACTCTGCTAGAAAAATTGAAAAAAAAAACTTCTTTATTTTTACTTTATTTATACTAGCGGCCCGTCCCGGCTCCGCACGGGTGAACATTTCGTTTAAAAATGTAGCCTATGTTACTCAGGGATAATGTAGCATTCTAATATTGAAAGAATTATCGAAATCTGTTCATCACTTTTTGAGTTTATTCGAAACTACATATAACAACATACAATACAAACTTTTCCTCTTTATAATATTAGTATTAATAATCTCAAGAACTCGTCCGATTTGATAAAATCTCGCGCGCATTTTCACTCGCCTAACTTTCGTTCCCTTAGGAACTTCATAAATAAATATAGCCTGTATCTTTCCTCGATTAATGGGCTATCTAACACTGAATGGGCTATCTAACACTAATTTTTCGTATCGGAGCAGTAGTTTCAGATATTAGCGCGTTCAAGCAAACAAGCTCTTCAGCTCTATAGTTTAGAATATACTTAACAGAAACAATGGCTATGGAAGAGCGTAATCATCTGTCACAGGCATATTTTTGCTTATTAGGTGACTTCGATCACTATGCAGAAACAGTAAAACCATTTAATGAGAATAAATTATTATTTTTATTCACTTTATCTCAAATTTTTTATATTTATAAATATATATTACAAAAATATAAGTATAAATATAAAAAGTAAGGTCCCAACCGGCAGCGAGAGTGGGGTCCATGCTACCGGCGGTTAGGCCTCTAGAGAGGAATCACCGCGCCGTCTCCAAAAGGACCGCCTTTTGAACCTGGCCCTTGACCCAACCGCCAAGAGCTATTTTTATGTATCGGTCAAAGTATTTCGAGAATAAACCATGAGCTGTTACTTTATTATTATTATATAGATACGCTCGCTTTAACGCTTAACCAAGCCGAATAATCATTTCAAAGAGTGCAACTAACTATAAACTAACCAATAATATAAATTCAATCACGCTGACTCATTTGCTATAAATCACAAACATCCATAAAATAAAACGCTACTCCATCGAAATGAAACATATAAATCTGCAGTTTCCTTGCAGCGACAATAAATCGAATAAAATATTATCCGAAATCTGCAACGGAATCTGTTAAACATTAAAATTAGGGGAACGGCTAACACTAGACACTGTTCAGTACTATCCAACGTAATTTATACTGAAATACTTGCATAAATTCCAACTTCCTGTAAAATGTATCCATTACTAGTTGACACTGTTTAAGGTGTGGTTTTCTTGTTGCGATTTTACTCGTATATTCATATCACATAAACAACAAATTGGCTGATATAAAGTTAGTTGCGTGATCAGCATAATAATTGTAAAGAAAGTGATTTGTAATTTATTGGTTTGTGCAGAAATAAAATGAATGTTCGATGTTTTAGTTATAAATATTTTATGAATTTATTCAGCTCTTAGGTATTTACATACACTTGTATTTGTCGAAATCATTATGTAAAAAACCAAGTTTTGGAAAATTTGATAAAAGTAAACAATAGGCACGAAGTCTAAAAAACTCTATTTAGTCCGTGAGTTAGATTACTAAAAAATATTGGACACTTATTTTCGTTCCCCAAACAAAAAATGACGAAGATACAGCGCGTTGAAATTACATGTGACGTCACTTCTAGGTACAATTTGACCTAGTAGTTACGTCACAAGCCCCCTTCTCCTGAACTTTATAGTTTGTTTTTGCTCTGTATCTTTGTAGATTTTCATTAATTTGACAAATAAAAAAATTCGTGTCCAATAGTTTTTAGTCATTTAAATGACTGACTTAATATATTTTTTTTAGTCGTCATGCCTAACTGTCGCCACCCTTAAAAGGCTAAGAACCACAACCTCTAATATAAACCATTTCCAGAATAAACGTAGTTCTATTTATAGTAAATTAATTCAGTAGAAAGTTTAGAGAACAACAAAATTTTCTGCTAAAGTTGCAGCATAAGAAACTTTAAGGGGACTAGAGTCCCCTTAAAATTATGAATGAAAAGTTTTTATTGTTATTTTATACAACACCACAGATCTTGCATTACGTTTGAGACCTTGAAATTAAAATCCTTCTTGGTTTAACATTTTGTTTACTTTAGTTACAGTTTTATTATGTTTTTGTTCAAACTTGTTCATTGTTAAGTTAAGGAATATTGCCGGATCAATTTGAGGTATATTTCTAACTCTATCTTTATCTTCCTGTCTCTGTCTATCTTACACGGATATATGAGAAAATATAATTTAATGAATGGCATGTAACTCATTCACTAACTTTATATTTTGTTTTTATAGATACTCTTAGACTCGCGCTTATGTTCATCATCATCATCAGCCCGTAAAACGTCTACTGCTGAACATGAGCCTCGTATGTTCGCTTATATTATGTTGTTATGATAAAGCTCTACTTACCTTGGGAGAACTCGTGATGATATAAATTTTATGATTAAGAATAGCTTTCCGCGCGCGGTTTAACACGCGTAACACTTGTTTCCGTTGGAATTTCATAATAAATATATAGCTGCCTTCCTCGAAAAATGTTCTATATGACATGCCATTCAAATCGGACCAATAGTTCCTGAGATTACCTCTAAACTAAACTATCTATCTAAACTCTTCAGGTTTATATATATTAGTATAAATAGATAAATCATATTAATTGGTTACGTATCTTACGACACTAAACACACATTTTCTGCGAGATTTACCAATTACTACATTTCTTAATCGCTTTAAGAGAACAGGACTTTAAAAAGACAGTACTCCGTGTCCTGGCGAAACTCCAAGCCGCCAGTAGCCGCAGATGACGGAGCATCTCCGCCTGAAGGCCAGTAGACTTGCGACTGTAAGTGCGACAAGTCGATGGTAACCTCTAGAAAAAATGATAAAGAAAAAATGTACTTTTTGTTTTCGGACGTACATACATAATTAGCCACGAGGAGTTTGCTATTTCACAAGTACGCACGGGCGGTCGCTGGCGATGAGATTGTGGGATTATGACTCTTAGATTTTTAAAGGGAATTTTGTGCAACTGTCACTCAATTTTACAGTTCGCGGGCCTCTCAGACATCGGGTCTACGAGAAAAAATGTACACTAGAACATGTGCATATAGAATACTTACCCTCATATGCACGAGTACTGCAATTAAGTCTGTAGCATTCAATACAATTGTGATATAACAAATTTCCGGTGCCCCAACACTGGATTGGTGAGGAAAGGGGCGAGGATGTGGGTAAACCTCGTGGTATGGTCATCATCAGCCCGTACAACCTCCAATGCTGAGCAAGGGCCTCCTCCTGAGGGAGAGTTTTTGCCATAGCCACCACGCTAGTATTGGTGACAGCAGTATTATGTTGTAACACACCAGGAAACGCTGCTGCCCGTTCCCTGATATACAATTGTTATAGATGATGTTTTAACAATCGGGAACAACGGCTTAACGTGATATCCGAGGCACGGAGGGTAGTCTCTCAGCCAACCAGTCCCGGAAATAAATCTAGGAATCTACACAAAGATTTTTTGTCCGGCGTGGGGATCGATCCCACAACCTCCGAGATTTAAAGCAAGCCAAATACCACTACGCTACGGAGGTTGTCGAACCTCGAGGTTGGTCTAACTTACGATACCGTTGCCGCGTTGTGATGGAATGATACATTCCCCGCCATTACGGGATTAGGGGAGTCGTAATGCCCCCTGAAGATAATCTATACTTATTTTATGAAGCTGAAAAACACTGAAAGAATTTTTAATTCGGAATTCTGAATTCTAATTTAAAAATGATTTAAGTGTCAGATAGCCCATCTATCGAGGCAGGCTATAGGCTATATCATCATGCAAAAACCAATAGGCGCGGAGCAACAATAAAGCATATTTCAAAATCTGAGTTGGTCCAATGTTACTATTCCACACGGACGAACTCGCAGGCTTATGCTAGTATACAAAAAATCAGTACTTACCTAAAAAACAACCTGGATCAGATATCAAACTCAAAATCAATATAAAAACATACTTTTTAATACCACGCCAAAATTCGATATAAAATATTCATCTTCAAACGGCTATTCAATGAAAGCAAGCGTATTACTAATAAAAATATACATTTACATTTTATTAGTACCCAATAAAAAAATCATTTACGACGGCCATTGAACAAATTATATTATACATTAACGGGAAAACATTTAAGTCTTATGTTACATTCTGGTTACAAATGATAAAACCAGCGCGCCATAAAAATGAGAATTATGCAAAACGCATAAAATCAAATACCTTGAAACAGGAAATGAAAAGTAGCCTAGTACTAGAACAGAATGATGGCCGTAACCTTAACACAAGTTGCACCTCATACTTAAGTTCAAATAATTAAAATTCCCCACACACAGAGGTACGGGTTATTTTTAGCATATGCGAATGGTCGTAGGCTGTAAAGTAGAATGCAGTTGAGAAATACCGGGATACACAATCCCGGGGTACCGGACTTCACAAAAATAATATTTAATCTAGTTTATAAATTTCAGTATACTAATTAAATACGAGTTTTGTGTTCGATATAAGTAAAACATATTATTTTTTTTATATCTCTTATTATATTTTTGGGAAACCCTCCCTCGTGAAGAGGCCCATGTTCAGTAGTGCACGTTATACGGGCTGATGATGATGATGATATCGTCGGGACACAATTTCATTATATTGCAATTGTTTTATTCATAGCAATATAAAAATTAACCAGTTATAGCAAAAAGTACTATAAATATATTCTTTCTTCTTAATTTTATAACAATATTAAAATTACTACTAAATTGTACTGTAAAACAGTCATATTACCGATTACGTACTAAATACGTAATCCGTATAAACTTTCGCTTCGTTATTAATATAAAACTAAATCATATAATCATCATATAAAAACTTTGTTGTTTATTCTTGTCACTCTAGACTAAAGTTAAGTCCTGAGTCCCGGGACTGAGAAGTGAGAACCCGGCAATCACCGACTGTCGATATTCGGATATATCAGTCCCGGGACCTTATTATCGGGTCATAAAGTTTTCTTAGTTTGAAACTGAGTCCGCAGTCCCGCGATCAGTCCCGGGACTGAGACTCCAGGTCGATAGTTACACTTTGAATCGCATCGTAAAGTCGCAAGTTTATATTGCTCTCAGGCAATGACTACCATACACAGTGCTAACTTGTATTGATAATTGCTAAGGCTTCCTCCAACCATATCATAATTTCGCTCATGTAAATAATATGCTAATTATATGTGTTAGCATAAAGAGAGCTAATATTAGTTATTCCTAAATAATCTGATATTGAAAGTGGTTCGTAAAATTCAATTTCAATTAGTATTGCTTATTGGCTTGTTGGTAAACCTTATTTTTATGTCGTTATTTTATAAATCCTATGTAATATAAATCTCCCTAGCGTAGCGGTTATTGGCTTGCTTTAAATCTCGGAGGTCGTGGGTTCGATCTCTACACCGGACAAGAAATCTTTGTGTAAATTCTAAGATTTCTTTCCGGGTCTGGTTGGTTAAGGGACTACCCTCCGTGCCTCGGAAAGCACGTTAAGCCGAACGGGCAGCAGCGTTTCCTTGTGTGTTACAACATAATACTGGGGTCACCAACCCGCCTGCCAAGCGTAATGACTATGGCAAACCCTACCTTGGGAGGAGACCCATGTTCAGCAGTGGATTATATACGGGCTGATAATGATGAAAATGATGATGTAATATAGGTTTGAACTATTTACTTAACAATTAAGAGTATGGTAGACAAAATATTTCTAGAGCTGAGGAGCATAAGGATGTATGTGCCATTATACGTCAGAATCATTCGTCGTATGTGTCTACCGTAGTAAACTGGCACTTACGACCAATTGCTTCTGAAGAAAATAGTACAGTCAACAAAAGAAATAGGTTACACCGTCGGTATCAAATAATGTGATAAATATGTTTGTGTAGTGACACAAGTAGTAACTTTAGCCGATAATCCTTTATGGATGAAAAGTTATCTGATAGATGCGTACAAATACACATAGCTGTGAACTATTCTCATAAATGTGTACATATAAATTTAAAATGCGTTTTACAACGTGTAAACCTATCTCTTTTGCTGACTGTACATCCGTCCTTATGTTTCTGAGGTCTAGATTTATTTTAAGGCTCTACTATAAATAAGAAATAGTATACCCGTTTTATTATAAATACCTAAGTAAATATGCAAGCCCTGGACCATTGGCCCCCCTACTATATTATATACTAAGTATTCATCGTAGTTTCATTAAAAAACTATGTTGCTACAGGAGCCTGTGAAACACACAAACTAGACGCTTTTTATTGGTAATATATTTACCAATAGAAGATTTGGGTTAGACGTTTATTTTTCAAATTTCGTAATTAATTATAATATATACATATATGTATATACAACGTGTTAATTAAATGACGCAAAACCTCGTAGGTGGTGATTGTGCTCGTGGATATGAACAACTTTTAATATGGGACCAACTTTGTAACTCGAAAAAAAAATCTTTTTCATACATTTTGGTCGAGTTGGTATTGAGAATTTGTATGGAACAGCTGATTTTTTACTTCGAGATACAATGTTGGCCTCTTAGAAAAAGTTGTTCATATTCATGAGCACAATCACAACCCAACAGTTTTTGCGTTATTTAATGAATACTTTGTATATATATATTAATTAGTATAATCATCTTTACTAATGTATAAAGCTGAACAGTTCGTTTGTTTGATTGATTGTACGCGCTAATTTCAGGAACTACTGGATTGATTCGAAACATTTATCGAAGAAGGCTTTATTTAATTATGAAGTTCCCACATAAACTTGAGTCACGCGGGAAAATAATTTTTTAACTAGCCTTTCAGTTATAATCTGAAGCAAGATTCTGTTTAATGAGGGCTCTGTATTTCAAATCCGAGCTCAGTTGAAACTCCAAAAATTAATGAACCGAAATGAGATCGCCATTATGGAGCCACGATCTGATGTTGAAGGTTCTTTGAACACAATAAGATGTAATTAGAAAGATGACGGAACAAAATCGAGAAAAAAAAAACTTTTACGTATATTTTTTTGTTTAATGTGTAAGTTAACTTTTTTCACTTACACAATATATTATATTTTATAGTATGACTTAATTTGCCAGTTGACAAAAAAGGCACGACGAATGTTTCTGACGTATAATGGCACAAGCGACCGTATGCTTCTAAGCACTTTAAAAAAACGTACAAAATACAAAATTATTCTCTTTATAATATTGGTAAAGATGAAGTTCCTACGGAAACGGAAGCTAGTTCTTACATAAAGCTTGTTTTATTAAATTATTTGAAGTTCCACTTGTATCAAAAACCCAAGTTGCTTACTTAAAAACCTTCTTTAAGGAATGCAGTTAAAATTTTACACCGCACTTTGGCTGTGAAGTTTTTAATTAGGTGGCAGTTAGTTTAAAATTCTAGGTTTTAGTGTACCGCTTTCAGTACCGTTAATGGCCAGTCTCGCCGGTATTTTTCGGCAAATTATCTATTTTATGTAGGTACTGTAATAAAAATGGGATGTGCAATAAGAATATATCAAACTAGCGACCTACTATGCTGATGTATTATACACATAAACATTCCTCTCGAATTACGCAATCTAATAAAGAAATCACATCTTAATCCGCTGCGTAGTTTTAAAGATCTAAGAATACATAGGTACAGATAGACAGCAGGAAGTGACTTTGTTTTATACTTTGACTAGCGACTCGCCCGGCTCCGCACGGGCGCAATGCTGATGTATTATACATATAAACATTCCTCTTGAATCACTCTATCTATTAAAAAAACCGCATCAAAATCCGTTGCGTAGTTCTAAAGATCTAAGCATACTGTATAGGTAAAGAAATACAGCGGGAAGCGACTTTGTTTTATACTATGTAGTGATAAGTAAAGTGAAATCTAAGTTTGTTGAATTAAGAATTTAAATTGACGAACACAATGACATTACTGATATAATGTTAATTTGAAATTTTTATTCTAACATATATAACTCTGGTAGCTCCGTAGTTACGATTGCTGCTTCTCTGAGACCTGGTGAGTTGGGTTCGATTGCCATCTCTCTGTGTTAATTGTGTATGCCACGGATAGTTGTTCTGAGTCTGTTTGTCCGTGGATTGATTATCTAAAATCAGTAATTTCCTATTTAGGCGATTATTAGGTTCAAAATGTCAAGTTTTAGTAGGTATATCGGCCGTAATTAAATTTCCGCCGCGTTTATGCTGGAAAAGCTTAGAAAAGACCACTCCATTTGTTCCCGTGAGTATGAGAAGACTGAGGATCATTTAGCTATAAGATGGGCGGCAGCACCTATCAGGTTACTTAACATCTTTCTGGGATCATCAATCCGCCAAGCGTGGTGATTATTGTGATGTTTCTCATAACCCTGGCTAGCCGAGGTTGGGTAAGAGGAGGCCCATGTTATTCGAGCTGTTGAAGTGAATTCAATTACGGTAGTAGCAAATATTCACTTTAATTGCATAGCTAACATTCATAAATGTAATTCTGGAGCACTAAATGGTAAATGCGATTCGAACCTATCCTCACCCTCAAAGACCAATTACACAAACGGGATCGCGAGATAATATAAATTCATGATTTGATTCCTGACATTCTTGTTGGAATAGTAGAGAAGTGACTTATTGCATTCCGAATAGAATATAGTACTGAGATTCTATATCTACTGACAACCTCCGTAGCGTAGCGGTATTTGGCTCGCTTTAAATCTCGGGGGTAGTGGGTTCGATCCCCACCCCGGACAAGAAATCTTTGCGTAAATTCTAAGATTTCTTTCCGGGTCTGCATGGTTGAGAGATTACCCTCCGTGCCTCGGAAAGCACGTTAAGCCGTTGGTCTCGATTGTTATAATATTTTATCATCTAACAATCGTATACCAGGGAATAGGCAGCTGCGTTTTCCTGTGCGTTACTACATAATATTGCGGTCACCAACCCGGGGATTTTTCTACGGGATATGACCAATTAATACTAGGTATCAGATAGAATCTAGGGTGAATATCACAAGTGCGGACCGCCTTTAGTTTATTTACCACCTTGTGGCCCTTGCCTGCCAAACGGTTGCCGACTGCTGGTGAAGCCAAAAGCTAAAAGCTAATTCTAGTCATAACTTAATATTAATTCTAGATTAGATTTCAGCTGCGATCGTAAATAATCTCCGTCCTGGCGATTATTTACGATCGAAAATGAAATCTTCCTCAAGCATTGTCCTAGAAAGGACTCTTTAAGTGTGATGACGGGATCCTATCATTCCATCTTTCTGGCTATTTGCTACTGGACACCATTTAATTTTCCACGACATTGGTCAATCTCTTTATTTTATATTTGTTTTATCGTGAAAAGGAAAATGGATGAAAAATTGTAGGACCGTCTATAAGTAAGTATACATGTTATGTAATCGTCTTTAATTTTTGTGGTTAAAATGGGCACCTATTATAGACTATTATATCTGTCTGTCATCTGGTTGTATCTCATTATCCGTGTTAGCAGACTGTTGGAAATTTTCATAAATGTGTATTTCTGTTGCTGCTATAACAATAAATACTAGAAAAAGAATAAAAAAATACTAATAATACTAAAATTTAATTTTCATTTTTGCCATGTTTGTTAGGAAGGGACTCATGTTCAGTAGTTGACGTAAACGGGCTGTTGATGTAAAGAAGGATTATTTAAAAATCAAACACTAGCCTCCCTCCCGCGCGCGGTTTCACCCGCGTAACTCCCGTGACCGTGGGAACTTCATAATTAAATATAGCCTATGTCACTCAGGGTGAATGTAGTTATTCAATGGTGAAAGAATTTTTCAAATCAGCACTGCAGTTTTTGAGTTTATTCATTACAAACATTCACACAAAAATACAAACTTTCCTCTTTATAATCATATCAAAGTTGATATTAACTAATCAGCTGTCAAAACTCTTGTTAAGTATCAAATGAGATACTTAAGCATGGTTAGCTAATTTGAATTGAGTATCGCGTTAGTATATTGAGTACATTTTTATGTAGAGTTGAATGACAACGTATTTTTTGTTTTTACAGTTTGTATTTTTTTTAAATTAAGTTTCGATAAACTGATTTTTTTATCAGTGAAGTTCAGTTAACAATTATGTCACTTGATGGTCAGTTTGAAAAATTTTGATTGACTTGTCTTGACTTGAAAACCGTTGAAAGCAAATATATTTTTAATCTTTTCGAGAAACAAATAAGCTGTATTTTGCAATGATAGAGGAAGGGTAGCAGGTAGCAAATTATACATATATACGTGTGTCAAATGTCTGATAGATCCGTTGGGGACAAAAAGTAGCTTAGAGTCATCCCCTACGGAGATTATAGGTATATGTTGTATGTATAGTATAGGTAGTCTAGACAGTATGAAAGTGTCGACCCTCCTATGTATGTGTAAAAACATTTCTGCGTTGTAATACATACATACATAAGCTCACGGTTGTTTCCCAGCGGGGTAGGCAGAGACAATGGACCTCCACTTGCTATGATCCCTACACACATCTTTCGCTTCATTCACTCTCGTAACATTCTTCATACAAGCACATCGGCTTAGGGTGGATCTTATTTGACCTTTTGCGTTGTAATGTAGTAGGATATATCTATATATACTACTTCCTACTAATATTATAAACGCGAAAATTTGTAGGTATGGATGGATGCATGTTTGTTACTGTTTCACGTCAAAACTACTACACGGAATTGGCTGAAATTGCACCAGGATAGGTTATACGCTGGATTAACAAAACATCACGCTCCGACCCACTGGAGCAGAGTAACGTAGCTAAAACCGCAGGTGGCAGCTAGTATAGTATAAAATAATCATAACAACAAAAAGGTGACAATTTTTTTGACTATTTTTCTTTTGTGTTAATTAAATTGCTATTTGTTTACGTTTCATGTTCAGCTAACAATGCTTTTGTAATTTTATTTAAAAATAACTGTCAGTCACCTATGTTAAAAACGTATAAAAAATGTGGCTTTCTATTGATAAAATAAATTTAAAAATTGGTTGATATGAGATTGTCTCTTAGAATATAATATCACAAACTCTACCCCTTCTTAGGGTTCGGTACGGTTCTTAGGGTAAGAGTAACAACGGGACCTACTAAGACTTCGCTGTGTGTCACCAGGCTGTATCTCAAGAATCGCGATAGCTAGACAGTTTAAATTTTCACAGATGATGTATTTCTTTTGCCGCTATAACAACAAATACTAAAAATAAAATAAAATATTTTTTGATACTCACCATCTTACTGCATCACCAATCCCTAATTAGTATCGAACTATCAATCTTAAACTAAACTGTTAAATAACGTTAAAATAAATAAATTTATGCTCAAGGAAAGCGCGCAAAAATGTCAAACATAAAAAATATTTTTACATTTTAATTTTATTGCCGCACTGAACTTTACTTTATATTGGCCATCCACTTAAAAGGTGCTATCAAAAAATCCTATAAAACAATCGCATAAAATATTCAAGATACGACTTCACTACCGCGAAAAATAATAAAAAGGATTAACTAACAAAACGTAAACGGAGAAGGGTATAAAAAGGGTAAAAAAATCGTAAATAAAACGCAAAACAATACTATGCAAATCTGTTGCCAATGGTCCAATGGTCGAATGTAGTGCAAAATATTACGCGTATATTGATACTCTTAGGGTGTGTGTACAATGCCGGATTGCTTCGTGCGTACCCGGCCCCCGCCAACGACGGATCGAGAAGTGTCCGGGGGGTTTTAGTGGTGTAGGGTCCTCTCCTCGTGGTATGAGTAAGCATAGAGGAGAGAACGAGTCCCACATATCCCGCCGCCAGCGGCGGTGGGAATGCGTAAATGCATTTCCCCGCGGACAACAAAAAAACAGGGTGTGTGTACAATGTAAAAAGTGTTTCTTACTGAAAGAGTAAAAACCATACCACTCACCGTCTTTCTCTCCCACACACACACACACACTCATTTAAATTACTCAAGACCTTCGTGATTAATTGTACTTTCCTGAATAAGCGTATTAATAAATTTAACACAAAGATTTCTTGCCCGGTCGTAGGGATACCCACGACCTCCGAGAATTAAAGCAAGACTTCCATCGCTACCCTACGGAGGCTGTATAGTAACATCGTTTACGTCCACTGCTGAACATGGTCCTCTTAACAGACCTCGGCAAGCCAGGATCGTAAAGGGATATTACCATAATCACCACGCTTGGCAGACGGATTGGTGATCGCAGCAAGATGTAAACCTTGAGCTAATAGATGCTGCTGCCCATCCATCAGCCTTATGTTAGGTTTTTATTATTAGGTAGATTAGGTACATCAACGAAATTCTGTTATTTGACAAGATATTAGACATTTTCATATGCTCAGAATATCAATTCACTAGGACTGCGGGGCGTTACCTAGAGACTCTGACCATCCCTAGTAGTGTTACTTTATTAAAATCCATTTCTACCGGCTATTTAGTAAAAGTCTAGCTTTAAGTCTATGTTAATCAATATAATACTTATATACTTTGTACCTTATGTCACAGAATCTACCAATTTATGTTACCGAGATACTATTGTATAAGGATTGCTATCTGTCAACGATATGTATTTGTACTTGAATAAATAAATAAATGTCCCTTAGTCGCCTTTTACGACACCCAGGAAACCACACGGCAAAGTAAAGTAAAGGTAGTTATATACCTAACAATAATACCTACATTAAAAATCTGTAATAGCACAAGAAGCCTACATATTACTCTTAAGCTTGCTTTGACAACGATGTTGACAGAACGCCATATTGTCTTAGGACAGTTTGACTTAAGTTTCTTGACTTCAATGTTTGAGTGGGTATTTCGGCTGTAATTGAATTTTGTCATGTTTGTTTTCTAAATATATTCATGGGTGTGTAATTACTTTATGTTGATATTATTGTTAAACTGCTTTCTTACCCCAATTATTAGTAGCAATAAATATAATACATACATTTCTATTCCATCACTGAGTTTTTGTTAAATGCCTAGTGGTTTAATGAAACTACTGTTGTTATATGCCTTGTGATTATGCCAATATCGAGCAATTGATGTATCATTCCTAATTAACACAAACAACTAGTGGAAGTCATATATACAATAACTCATATATAACGAAATAAGTTGTACAAAGGTACTGCTTATTTCAAATGAAATCTCTTCCAGCAGACCCGCAAGTTATGTAATTTACTTAGGTACAACTCCTCCTATCAACTTTTTAATTAAATTCGCGGGATGCGGGACTTAAGACATTTAGGTACCCCGGTAAGAGGCTCTAAGCTGTTAAAGCTCTAAGGCTAAGGCTGGTAGCCGTAGCCTAACAGCTTAGAGCTTCTTCCGCGTGAGCGCTGTTGATCCTGGCTTACATGAGCTACAGTGGCGGGTGTGTGGGAGGGATTATTCCCATTAAAAAAAATAACTTAAACTCCATTTTCATTTTAGTAGTCAATGTGAACAGATCTTAACAACAAGCGACAAAGCCGAAACATTTGCAAGTCGTCCACAACGCGGGGCAATTGATCGAGTCAACAAAACCTCTTATTTATGCTCCAGACCCGCCCTGCTAGGGTCTACCCGTTCAATGTGCGATTTTAAAGTTTACTAAACTATACTTGGATACATATATCAAAGTCTGGAGGACGAATTTTATTTTATTCTAAAGAAAGAGCACTAATAGTAAGTAAAATATATTTTAAAATATATTTACGCGTTAAAAACATCTATACTAAGTATATATAAATAATATATAAAGGTAATATATAAAGTTGAAGAACTTGTTTGCTGGAACAGTTTTATATTTATATAGCTTCGTAATTCCCGTTCCCGAGGGAATTTCATAATTAAATATAGCTAGTTTCGGAGCCTATTCAATAAAAACAAACAAGCAATCAAATCTTTGTTCTTTATAATATTATTATATATATAATAAAGATAGCCCATTTATCCAGGTAGGCTATAGGCTAGGTATATTTAAATATGAAGTACCTGACTGCGGAAAGGGTTCCTATTCCGGGATGAAATGTTATAATATATCCTCTTTTATTACCTACTAATAAATACATTTGAAGTGTCTAATTGTAATGATAAAATAACAGGATTTTACTAAATGCAATGTACACAATAAATAGCTACATAAGGGATTAATAACAAATAAAACATTTTTTTTAAATCTAACTAGACGTCTATCTGTCTGTCTGTCTATTCAGACTTAACCCAGCTATACCGATTTCGATGCAAGAGTCACTGGTAGGTTGCAAATTAAAAAAATATATATATTATTGTATACATTTTACATATAATATCATTCCTGAAGCAATTATTTTTATCAGATCTAATCCTTATTAAAAATAGCATATTCGGGCCCTAGTTGATAAATACCAACAGCAATTACATTCAATTTGCTGGTTTGGCAACCTTACCTGAACATATAATACATAATTTCGTTCATGCGACTTGGTCCAGAAAATAAAATATCTTGGATGTGGGCAGTAGTTATTTATTGGTGGTACTTCGAGACGAGCCATGCATCACGCCACACGCGAGGTGTTGATGGATACGTACCTATCTGGCTACTGAGGTTAGATTTATTTGTGTCTGCCGAGAATTATTGGGAAGAAAATGGCGGTTGATGAATTTGAAAAAAATGAATATATTTTTTTTAAGGGAATTTTTTAAGTTTTGAAATCTACATATATTCTTGTAAACCTCGTACTAAGCTAAACTGCAGTTTGTGTTATGTGTTGATTCACTTCGGTAGTGCAATTGGGGATCGAACTGGCGGCGGCGACTGCAAGAACACTAGTCCGACGCCCCTAGCCAATGGCCGTTTATTATATGGTATATTATATTAATATGGTTTAAAGGAATCGCAATTGAGAGTCAGAAGACAGTTTTTGGGCATTTGGAATTTTGGTAATTAATAGGATCTCTTCACTGGCCCGCGAACTATAGAGTAGAGCGAAAGTTGCACAAAACTCTCCTAAAATTCCTGAATCTCATCGCCAGCGACCGCCATGAGTCGAGGTCTCGGTCCCACAGATTGCTTAGTTTGTAGTTTTTAAGCCATTTATTAAGGTGCTGCTCGCCTTTATAACTAGTGAAGTAGCAGAACACCGTGGCTAACTACATAAGTCCATCCGAAAAATATCTCCATTGATGCACAATTGTACTGTTATCTGTTGGAATTTAATCCTGTCTCGGTTTAAGTAATTGTATACGTTTGTTGGTTCCCGTCGCAATATGAAATAGTCATAAAACAGAATGTCAATAAATTATCCCTGAAATGTCTGTTGAATTAGCCGAAGTGAGCCCCAGTCACATACCACTGGATAAATAGGAAAAACTAGAAACCTATTGGTATCCACTCGAGGTATCAAATCCCCATTAATCCTAACCATGGTTGTCGACTTGTCGTAAAAAGAATTTTGGCAAATCGTTACTAACCCTCCTAAGAAAATGTATAACCAGATCAATTTAGATTTAACATAAATCTATTTCTATCCCTCTCATTCATACAAAAACATCGTATCTTCCTATCTCAATATATTCTCTGTTTTGTTATTCTCCAATCACTGAGATATTTAGTTTACTTGGCACTTGGGGCACTGAGGCATAATTTTTCCGTCCCAACGGCGTCAGTTTCATTAAACGCAGCGAACCATGTTCTATGTTTACAACGAAATAACTTCGTATAAGATAAATGTGTAGACATAGTGAAGAAAATTATGTTAGATTTCGGATTTTATATCATATATTATGCTATGTTCAGTGAGCCAGCATAATTATACCTATACACAGTTATTTGAAGATGTTTTAATAGGCGTAATAACTACTGATAAGACTATTACTGATATCGTAAATTTGCAATAATGTTCATGTAAATGTATGAAAAGACTTCCCGAACCGTTCGAATATTCAACCTGTTGTACAAAACATGCAATTAAGCCATTGTAACACCAAATTTATGATATACTAGCTTCCCGCGCGCTGTTTCACCCGCGTAACTCCCGTTCCCGTGGGAAATTCATAATAAAATTTAGCCTATGTCCTTTCTCAGGCTCTAGACTATATCTGTACCAAATTTTATTTAAATCGCTTCAGTAGTTAAGGCGTGATTGCGTAATAGACAGACAGACAGAGTTACTTTCACAATATTAGTAAGGATTTTGGGTACAATTTACCTTGACATTTGCAAGATTCGGTAGCATTGCTGCTTGGTCAAATTGCATCCTACTAATATTATAAACGCGAAAGTTGTAAGTATGGATGGATGGATGTATGGATGGATGTTTGTTACTCTTTCACGCCACAACTATTGAACTGAATTGGGTGAAATTTTGCACCGGGATAGGTTATACGCTGGATTAACATATAGGCTACAAAACATCACGCTCCGACCCACTGGAGCAGAGTAACGCGGGTAAAACCGCGGGGCGCAGCTATTTGACTATAAAAATAATCATATTGGCTTAGAGAAGAGATCAGCGGATTTGGATACCATACTATTTTACTAACTATTTAATTGGATTTACTATTTAATTTACTTCATAATGAACTAGTATATTAGTTATATTATTAGCAAGATCTTATTGTGTAAGTTTTTCCTAACTCTGCAATAAAAGTTTTGCTTTCAGTATCTTAACTAACTTCACTATTTCAATTATTGATTTTATCCCATTGACCTATGCTTATCTTATATTCGTGTTCCACTGGCATTTGTATTTGCTCCTTCAAGTTGGTTGTGTTTGTTATTTGTTGAATTCTCAACTAAAATGGCGTCTAACATTTTTTTTTGGCTAATACGTACGAATAGATCTATGTTTCATAAATATTTGTGGCTCAGCGGTATAAATTAAGGTAGTTGCTTCGATCCCTGTGCCAAACATAATCGATGTGTAAAGTCCAAGTTTTATTAGTCTGATTGGTTAAGGGTAATATCCTCCGTGCCTCGGAAAGCACATTAAAACGAAATTACACGGGCAGCGACATCTATCAGCTGAAAACTACTAACCATATTTCGCGTTCACCAATCCACCCGCCAAGCGAGGTGGTTATGGCAATATCTTTCAAGAACTGTGGTTTTCCAAGGACGGATATATTCAGCAGTGGACGTAAAGGACTGTTCAAGTAAATAAACCAATCACATCATCTCGAAACCTGTTTTTTTTTGGTTTTCCGTCTTTATTTGGTATCTGATTATCGTCAAGTGATTGATGACTTTATTTCTGAATGTCGTGACAATCGCGTGATTGCGTGATTTAATTGACACGTTCTCTTGACTTTTTAAGATTTATTTAAAGTCAGTATTGACTTAAATCAGGAAATACACATCTAAAGAACCTATTTAAAAAGTTAAATTGTGATGTATTAAAGGATATATTCTTTAAAGTATTTTTAATTACGGTGTACTTTAAATTATTTTGTTTCAGTACTTTAAATGAACAAGGGTTGGGGATGAGCACACAAAAATAAACTCACCAAGGTGGTATGGGTCAACCTTGGTAAGTCTATTTAGTTTTGTCAACTGAAGTAAAAATCAATTAACAAATCTGTTAAATCCACTATCAAATTAAATTCAGTTTCTGAAACATCAATTAAGAAAAACTTACACTATACATACTAAATTACGTTCAAAAAATCATTAATTAACTAATACGATAATCAAATCACATTAGCTAATCTTGCATTCGGCAACTCATTTGACAATTAACCAGAGTATTGACAGTTGATTAGTAAATTTATGGTCGACTATCCTTTAATAAAATAGAAGTTATTGGATTTATTTTCAAAAAGAATGAATATGGCCTACGACGGTAAGAGGCCTGACGTAATTACTTTGGTGTCCTGGAGGATGGGACGACCTTTTGGTATGGGCACTACGTGTGTCTTTGTCATCCTCGCGCCGTCAGTACTCAGAGTAGGGCATGGCATGGCGGCCGAATCTGCGGAAAATCTCAAGAGTCAATTTTTTTACTATTGTTGCTTATCAAAGTCGCTGATTTATTTTGTAAATCGAAGGTTCCGTCGCCATGTGGTTTGTAGGAAAAACAAACTGTCGTATTTAACGTTACTCACGCTGATGTTCTGTCGCACCACTGATGGTAGACATATCGTATCGTCGTTACTGTTTCTTGTCTATTTGTCGCAACTATGAGTCGCAGACTTAAGTTTATATAGTAAAATCGTCTCAAGGAGTTTTGCCGAATAATTCTGTTCCTATTCTTTTTATATATCTACTTGTTAAATAAAGATCTACGAAAGTTCTATAAGTAGAAAGATTTATATTCACAACTATTCTAGGTATTTTTCTTTGGGAAATATCTGGAAACTTTTTTATTTGAACAAGAACAAGTTCCTTTATAAACTTGAAGGAGGAATGTGAAAAAATATTCTTTTTTTTTTCATCCTTTACAGAATGAAGTTTGGAAGAAATATTGTGAATTATTTGGTGGAGAAATTGGCCAATGTATTTTTTTTTTTGGTTTTGTATTTTTTTTTACTCTTACAAATGTTGACACGTAGTTTTTTATGTTGTTTTGTGTTTTTATCGGCCTGTATTTTATTTGTTATATTGTGTTGTTTCGGCTTGTTTGTATTTGAATACAATGTACTATGAAATGGTTTTCATAATATCACTGCGGTGTTTATTTCATTGTATTGTTTTGCACAAAAAAGATGATAAGAAATACTGTTCGCTAATATCTGTTTTGTTTTTTTTTTCAGGTATGTCCACCTTTAATCTTATTTCTGGGAGCATATTAGTAAGTATAATTAAAAAATTGAGGATTGGTATCTTAAATATTTCAAATTAGTGTACCTTTGAATACGACAATAGACAACCTCCGTAGCGCAGCGTTACTTAGCTCCGTAGCGCAGCGTTCATCAGCGAGGAGGCCCATGTTCAGCAGTGGACGTTATACGTGCTAATGATGATGATGATGTACCTTAACATACAACTTAGTTAATGTCTTTCGTAGCTCTAATATAGAGTAGATAAATCGTAATATACCTAATAAATTTGCTATCTCGGGCAATCGTTTTTTTTTAAATTATGAAATTTAAACAATATGTACTTTAATTAACAGTGGTTTGGACTGGCTAAAGATCAGAGATATCATTACTAATATTATCAACGCGAATGTTTGTGAGTATGGATGGCTGTTTGTTACTGTTTCACGCAAAAACTACTTAATGGTTTTGACTGAAAGTTTGCACGCGGATAGTTTATAAGCTGGATTAAAAGACAGGCAACAAAATATCACGCTCCGACGCGGGTAAAACCGCGGGGCGCAACTAGTTGACTATAAGAACTTGAGTTGTTACATAATTCTATGTCTGGTATCTGGTCATACAAATTGCGTTTTTTGTTTATCCTTTTTAGACAGTCTCCCGTGAAAAATACTTTGAATAAAACAGTCTACTCCGTCATCTATTATTTATTCATACCGTACATTTTTTGGCAAGACTTCTGCGTTAATGGTAAAGTACGTACTTATTACACTAGGTCTTACATTTTCTCTCCATCAACTCTGTCTAGACAAAGCCTTATTATTTTATTTGCGAAATGTTTAAAAGATTGACAATTTTCAAAGTGACTTATTGCAGGTATATATATACTTATATATTTTTTTTTTTTTTAATTTTGCAGTCTTCTAGTATTCTTGTTAACTCCTCGTGCTAAGCTAATATGCTTGTGTTACAAGTGGGTTCATGTCGGTAGTGCAATGGGTGGGGTTCGAACCGGCGACCTCAAGATCACAAGTCCGACGCCATAGCCATTGGGCTACAGCCGCTTATATATTGTTTGCATAAGTCACTTCGAACATTTCAATCTTAAGTGTAAAGTAAAGACAACCTCCGTAGCGTAGCGGTATTTGGCTCGCCTTAAATCTCGGAGGTCATGGGTTCGATTTCTACGCTGGACCGGAAATCTTTGTGTAAATATTAAGATTTCTTTCCGGGTCTGGTTGGTTGAGGGACTTCCCTCCGTGCTTCGGAAAGCTCGTTAAGCCGTTGGTCTCGATTGTTATAACATCATCTTTAATAATCGTATATCAAGGAACGGGCAGCAGCGTTTCCTTGTATGGTACAACATAATACTGCGGTCGCCAATCCGCCTGACAAGCGTGGTGACTATGGCAAATACCCTACTCCGGGAGGAGGCACATGTACAGCAGTGGACGTTATAATAATAATAATAATTTTATTTCAGGCATCGGAGGCCCATAGAAAAATGTTATATGGGCTGATGATGATGTAAAGTATATATCGGCGCAACCACATAAAATAAGCATAGCTACAACACGTAATTAATGATAAACACATAAATACAAGTACTCGTCTCATCAAAATTAATAAATTATGAATCAATGCATGATTTGATTTTAAACACATATGAAGTTCATAGAAACACAAATAAGTTCATAAACATTTTTATTATTATTACTAGAATAACAAATAAGTATTCAGGATCAAATTATGATAAGTAAATCGTTGAAATATTCGTAGAATTAATTATCTGTTCACATAGTTCTAAAATTATCATACTAAATTGTTTACTGTTTGTGAGCCGCTCGTTTTGTATAAATACGGCCGGCAGACCGATTGCAATCCAGTCTCGCTCGAGCTGCCGGACTCAATTGACTCAATTTACTGGAATAAACTTGAAAACCATATTATGGAGTTTTGCTGTTACTATGGATCAACAACCCTCGATAGAGAACCATCATGATGAATGTGACGTCAGCAATGATAACGTCACACTTTTCAAAACAACGATTCTCGGTCTTCCTCGTCATATATATGTTACATTAATTCGGTCCTACTTCAATATTATGGGATCGATTGAATAATAAATAATCTAAAGATAAACTACTAGCTTCCCGCGCGCGGTTCACCCGCGTAACTCCCGTTCCCGTGGGAACTTCATAATTATTCTTCATAATTAAATATAGCTTATGTCACTCAGGGTGAATGTAGCTTTCGAATGGTGAAAGAAATTTTGAAATTGGCACAGTAGTTTTGAGTTAATTCATTACAAACATACACACAAAAATACAAATCTTTCCTCTTTATAATATTAGTTTAGATTGGGTAATTATGGGCAGAGCAACCTCCGTAGCTTAGAGGTGTAAGCCTTGCTTTGAGTCTCGGAGGTGGTGACATTGTGACAATTAATTTTCAAATAAACGGAAAAACCAAATTAAAAATTCTTATACCTATAGAAAGCCACACTAACAGACTATTCTTCTTCCTGCCCTTATCCCATAATACTTGGGGTCGGCGCAACACGTTTGTTTCTTCCATTCTGTCCTGTCACCCGTCACACTATCACTAACTCCTTTTACTTTCATATCACTCTTCACACAATCCATCCATCTTTTCATTAGCCTTCCTCTCCCTCTCCATCCATCTACAAGTATGTATGTATGTATACACTAACAGACTATATTTCACAAATATATTCCCACGGGAACTGGAGTAACGTCATTAAAACGCGCGGAAAAACTAGTATAAAATAAATATAAACCTATTACAACAATGTACACCCATGAAAATCCCATAAGTTTCCATTACGTATTCAAGATACGACATAAGAACAATAATGTGCTATAAACATAACGTTTTTAGTATATAAGGTGCTTTGAAAGTATACGCCATCCCTTTAAAGAAAAAAAGAGAAGAAATTTATGTGAAATAATAAATTTTGTATTTTTCTTTTTTAGTTTGGTAGCGCTAACCTTAGGAACTACGGTACAGTTTTGAAAAAAAAGTAAAGCTAGGTGCCATTTCAACATAATGCTTGTATGCTGAAAAAAATATAATTTAATTTATTATTTCACACTAGCTTCCCGTGAGCTTTCATCCACATAGATCCATAAATCTTTAGAACTTTATCATAAGTTATAGCCTGTATTACTTCTGGAAAACGTAGCTATCTAATAATAAAATATTTTTTGACATCGGTCGAGCAGTTTCGGAGCCTATTCAATGCAAACAAATAATCAAATCTTTTTTCCTGATAATATTAGTATAATAATTAACTAACGTAATCACTGCGCATGAAATCACTTGTGCAGTGTCAATTACAGTTAAAGGGAAGGCATATATTTTGGGAGCGCCTTATATAATATGATACACAACATCTAAGGAATGGGCAATCATTTCTATGGAGAGACTATGGAGATAGCAATAACTTATACCTCTAACAGTTTTTAGATGTTGTATGTTACATGTATACAAAAGAACGGACTTTAAGTATTTTATGACTTAAAATACCAAGATTGAATAAGCTTTTAAATATATAATTCTCGCTTTAAGTCTCGGAGGTCGTGGGTTCGATTCCAACGCCAGGCAAGAAATCTTTGTGTAAATTCTAAGATTTCTTTCGGGATGTGGTTGGTTAACGGACTACCCACCATGTCTCGGAAAGCACGTTAAGCCGTTGGTCCCAACTGCTATAACATACCATCTATAACAATCGAATACCAGGGGAAGGCCAGACGCGTTTCCTTGTGTGTTACTACATACATTGTTCTGCGTTTACCAACCCGCCTGCCAAGCGTTGAAACCATGGCAAAAAGGATACGGCAGCAGTGGACGTTATTAGGGATGATGATGGTTATCTTGTATGTTGTACTGAATATGTCATGAAATAATAATAATGAAATAATGAATTTATTCAGCACTTAGGTATTTTTATACACTTGTACTTGTCAGAATCATAATGTTACACAATTATTCTTATTCTATGAATTAATTTAGATACTTATCTAACAGATAGCAAATTGTAGGATATTGCAGACAAAGTAGTCCGTCCGTCAGCTGGTCATTAATTTCTCTACTCATAATAAGTTTAAGTTCACATTAATTATTATAAATTTGAGTGGATCAATATAGAAGAATTTGGTAAAAACATACAATTAAGTGAAACACATCTGGGGACACCCTTAAGTGTGGTCCCTCAACCCAGTGGTACCCCTGAGTACACTGCACTGAGTCTGCATTCCCATTCAAGGTTTTTGGCTATTTGCTATCTACCTACCAGGTCAGGGCCGTGACTCATAATTTAGAGAGTTCTACTAAACTTAACTTATACATAATTAAATATTTTGGTTAAAGTTGCCTTCGAAATTCGTATCGAATCAATGATCAGTACAATTGAATTCTGGAGGTCGACCATTGTTGATAACAATCGTTAAATTAATTCGATTCTTATCGATAATCATAAACGATAACTTTAATGTGATTTAATGTGTATGGAATGTTGGATTCAAGTTTTTATTTTTATTAAAAAGATTATTAGTAGTCTTTGAGTCTTTGCACACTACTACAGAGTATTCTTGTTAACCCCTCGTGCTAACCTAAAATGCTTGTGTTACGGGTTGGTTTACGTGGCTAGAGCAATGAGTGGGGATCGAACTGGCGACCACAAGATCGCAAATCCCACGTCCTAGCCATTGGCTACGGCCGCCTGTATTTGTAAGAACTATTTTTTTTTGTTTGTCAGTGAGTCTATTTGTTCCGGCTTATTACAGCTAGACGGCTAGACTGATAGAGATTTGAAGTCATTTATAGGTAGCTTATAGCTTTTAAATCTTTATTTTACACGGATAAAGTAGTGGCCAGTAACTAGTGGCTTTGGAACCCATACAGGGTTATTGGAAGTGGGATGTATACTTGTTAGAATGTAATAGATAAGGTCAAAAGCAACAGATTTTGCCATTTATATAATGTTTTTCCTTTTACTAAATGGTTTCTGGGTTATTTAAGATATTATTATTATTATTTATTGCACACATCGAAACACATAAAATACATATATGTTGCAGAAATACAATTAGCACAAAGGCGAGCTTAATTCATTTATGAATTTTCTTCCAGCAAACCCCGAGTATGAGAAAAAAATTGTGAACGTAGGGCAATATCGTATACAACCAACACACTATTTATTTTTACCTAATCGGTAAATAATATAAAATAAAAAATCAATAAATATAAAAAAAACATACTCCCTAACAACATAATATGTACTTACATACCATACTTAATTAAAATACATATACCATATATTTATAATAAATATAGGAACGTAACAGATATAGGAACTACTCCTTCGAATATTACATTGTAAAAATAAATAATTTAAGGATCACTACCAAAGAAGTGCGATAGTTTCTGACCATTATTATTCATGTTGATTGTAAACATTGTTTACTATAACATAAGATTGAAATAAGTGAAAAAACTTGAGAGGTGTCGTGGGACACCAGGTAGGAACGAAGTTCCTTCGAAAGTATTTGTTTGTAAACACGATTGTGCCCCTTATTATTTACTAGCTTTCCGCGCGCGGTTTCACCCGCTTAACTCCCGTTCCCGTTGAAACTTTATAATAAAATATAGCTTATAACCTTCCTCGATAAATGGGCTATCTAACATTGAAAGAATTTTTCAAATCGGACCAGTAGTTGCTGAGATTAGCGCGTTCAAGCAAACAAACTCTTCAGCTTTATCTATTATGGCAAATAACTCATTATTAGGTACCAATTCTTTTCGTTTTTATACTCGTGATAATTTCTCAACGAAATGTCCGATTGGAATAAAACAAAAAGTATTTTACTTCTAAATAAATACCCTTGATAACAAAATGCTTAATTTGGATAAGGATTAATATTATTATATACGTTTAACGTAGTTTCTTTCTTCAGACGATTTAATATTTTTTTATGAACATAAAAGCGGTTATTGTGACTAAACTATGATAGTTAGATATATGCTCTCGCGGACTTTTTTGTAGATCTTAATAAGACCTACAAACGCGTAGCACATCATTTTGTTCTATTGTCAATATTTTTTGCAGCGCACGCATTAATAGGTTTTCGCTTTTACACCTTGGGTTACAAAATCGCAATTTTCTTACGGATCCCTAATTTTTTTGAAAATAAAATATAACCTGTAACCTTCCTCGATAAATGGTCTATCCAACACTGAAAGAATTTTTGAAATCGGACCAGTAGTTCCTGAGATTAGCGCGTTCAAACAAACATTAAACGGCTTGAACGTTTGAGTGGCTATAGCAAAAAGTGTCGTGACAACTTTTCGTAAGATTTTTTTCCGTCTAGCCCCCTTTCACAACACGCGATAAGGAACTTCGTTCCAATAAAATATCCGCGATATTTTGCACCAAACGAAATATTCTATATTAACGTATAAAATAACTAATTTTCCACACAGTTGACCTTAAAAATCTGGACCAAAAAGTTTGGTAACAACCAACAATTGTTGTTTGTTGATATACCCGTCAGCAATTTGTATGCAAATATATATTGATCGGTTTTGGAAACTGTGATCGGGTCACCTTTAACAGTCAGCGTTTGTATCAAAAATATAAATACATTTGATAGAGTAAACAAAGAAAAAAATGTAAAAACTGGCGCGGTATCGCCGTTACAATTGTTTTGATTGATGATAATCTACATTTGTTATTTTGTATATGGAAATGCTGGTGCATGCCGGTCGTATAGGTTAACAGCCCACTGGTCTTCTCAAATTTGAACGCCAGGTCGACACGAAAAGAAGAATAAGAAGAAATAAAATCAGGAAAATAAGTAGTCCGAGTTATTTTTACTTAAGATAATGCACGGTTTTAGTAACAAACAAACAAAAATGACTAATGATATTAGGAAAATACAACAATACATGAATGTTAGCTCATTTGGTATGCAAATACATTTAGCAATATTTAATCATGACGATCTATTAATTCCGTTAGCAGGGAGTTGAATAATTATAGAGTATTCGAATATGAACCCTTTAAAATAGTATTAAATTAGAATAGCATAGGGTTTTTTTTAAAAGATTATCAAGCATACTACTGGTATTCTTGTTAACCCCTCGTGATAACCTAAAATGATTGTGTAACGATTGGGTTCACGTAGTTAGTGCAGTAGGTGGGGATCGAACCGGCTACCATAAGATCGCAAATCCGAAACCGTAGCCATCGGCCCCTTTTTATTATATCTCTTGTAGATTTAAATGCTATACCAAACCAGGTTACAATCTTCTCAAGAAGCCAATCACGTCTCCATTATCGTGTTACTTCACTCCAGTGCTCGCTTTAAAACTGCGAACGGCGACACTGCACCGACACTTAGAATTCCCACACATTGTTCCACCTTCACTTATTAAAACCCCACTTATCTAAAAACTTCAGCACAAACCTTCAATTCCACATACAACGCTTCTTTTAAACTCGCAATATCCAGGACTTGTTTTCCACGCCGCGCAATGGTGAAAGTTGGAGGATTGCGATCGCTTTTGTCGGTGGAGTGGTAAATTCAGTGGTGCTGAGGCATCCTTCCTTTGCTGATTGTGTTTGCACTGTACAGTCAATAGGGCTTAATTTTCTCCGGGCTACGTTCTTCTGCTATTTTATTTGTAGTTTGTCGCACTGTATTGAATCTTAGTCGTGTGGAGATGTATTGAGGTCCGTATAGTACTTACGTTTTCAGAACTTGTGCTGTCTAGCTCCTTTGTTCGGACAGGGTTTTCTGTATTCAACGAAGCATGGTAAACGGTTCATTTGCAAATTCTATGCTTCGTTGTTTGAACTTGATTCGATATGCATGTATGGTATAGACAGGTCTTGAGGAATATGCAAACAAGAGTGTATTTTGCAGACGTAGAGAATTATGAGAAAATAAATTTAAAAACCTTTGTAAGACAAATAGGTCATCTTTTAAAAAGAAATGTTATTTTATTTATTCTTTATAGCACACAGAGAAAAAACAAGTAACAATACATTTTAGACAAAGGAACAACATGTACAAAGGCGAGCTTAATTCAATTATGAATTATCTACCAGCAAACCTTCCAAGAACAGATATATGATAAAGAGGTAGGGTAGGTAGTGTAGGTACAACAAATCTAGTTTACCGATAAGGTAAACATCTATGAGCTAATAAACTTACATGCTAATATTTACATACAATACTTATACAAAATACATACCAAATATATATATATATATATATATATATAATATACTACTTAAACATACATGTATAATGTTAGACGGACATAAAATATTCTTTAGTTCTTGTCTTAAAAATGTGTAGAGATGGAGTAGTCCGAATGAGATGTATGTATGATATTTCGAATCGACAGGCTAATAATGTAACTTGCCATAATTTTGTACATTAATCGCAATATGTCAAAATATATCGCGTTGCCATAGCAATTGGCAGCAATTTATGTTGTTTGTGGCTATGACAACGTAAAAAATGCGCCTTTTTTATTTGGTTACTTGATTAGTCTGCAAAGTTATCGCTGTCGCAATTTTTACGTTATTGGGCTGCCGCTGTATAAGCTAAATATCATTTAAGATAGTTACCATTAAAGATAATTGTTTCTTTTATGAGCACAAATGTAATATCCCTTTGTCTTAAATAGTATTTTCTCTTCTAACCTTAAAAAAAAGAGATGTAAATACGATCTCTGAATTATTATAGTATCAGTATAAGTCTAACTAAGGCCGTGTTTGAAATATTCATTTCTTCAGTGGTTTCTTTTTGCTCTTTACCTATATATTTAATTCATTGACGTTAAAGTAAATTAATGAAAGAAAGCAAAACGAGCCTGCGTGAAAAGGGACACAAAAAATCTTCGTTTTTCTTAGTAATCCTTATTTCTTTCAACAAATCCTGTTTCTCTCTGACAATCCAGAAAACAGTATCAATACATCAACCTTTAAACGTAAACTCGTGATGTATTTATAGTCCAAACAAAGGCCAATTGATACTGAAGCAACGAGAAACGATCCCAAGAAATCCCCGATACGGCAAGCCGCGCGAATCTTGAAGGCACGTCTAGTTATCAGCCACACCAAGTTGGACTCTAAAGCAATTCTTTTTCATTGAAAAGCAAGTCCAATTTACCTTGGACATTTCATATGTCTTGTTCCACCACTGATATGGGCTGATCCCCTTGTACGATCAAATAGAAAGATTCTAGAGGTCAACTTACATTGGCCATCAATAGGGTTGCCCCGACTAGATTCAACAACATTCGAAGGTAATTGTGATCATAAATCAATCCTATCTAGAATCCTTTTGAGCTGCGCTATTCAAACGACAACTCTTACTGTTCGGTTTACATTGCTGCTACCTAGGCCCTTGTTAGTTCTACTTGTAAAAGGAAGAAGTAATGGTTATCGAAATTTTGAATTTTTCATGAGTTTCTTTTGGCGTTAGTGGGAGGAATAAAGTCGGATAGATGAATATGGGAAAGCGATAGTTTGTGGTACTAATATATAGAATTTCGGATACCTTTATTGGTTATAGGTGTGATATTTAAGCGGGGTTGACATTTAGTACGATAAACTACTAAATATGGACGTGTTTTTTTGTATAAACTGCGTAAAATTGCGTTTATAATAAAATACCACACCATTCTGTAGAATCTGCTGTACAAATATATCTGAACGGTCCTATTTATTTTGCACTCGAAATTTCCTTGGAAGTTATAGACAATAAAACGTAAAATATGAGTTGTCTGATTCGATAAATAAGCTCGTACCTACGATACATTAACAATTTTATGACCTTACTGTTAAAAATGAAACATACAAAATAAGAATGCAATTTAAATGCGCATTCAATTCAATTATTACAATGGAACTGTTTTTATATAGAAACTGGTCGTCTTTAATCCTAACCTCGTTTTAAAATATAGCCTTTGACATTAACAAATAATCTGGCCTCATCATGACCCTGCGACCCCTCCCTCCCTTCGGACCACGCCTGCTATCTATGCATAGTTGTTAACGAAATAGATAACGCAACAAAAGCAAAGACAACACCTTCGCCTAACTGCGTTTCAAAAAATGCACCCGTATATTTGAGTTGGACAGGCAAAAAACCAGCTGAAGAATTCACTAGGGTAATACCAAGCATTTCTGCTATAACGAAGGATAAAACCACAGTGGAGTGGGACTATAGCCGAAAATATTGCCCAGTTGATTGCTCTTCGTCGGGTTTTTAACTTCGACAGCGACGGGTGTGGTTGCAGGTCTATTTTTTTTTTGGGTTCCTAGTTTGATGAAATATTCTGCCTGATGGGGCTGTGAAGTGTTTTTAAACTGTGTGCGTATTGTACTTAAATCTTTTAATACAAAGGATAAGTCTTTTGTTGAGATTGGTTAGTGATTACTGTGATCAAATCTGTAGACTCATGATTTCTTTAGTCTATCTAGCAAAAGCAGCGTTACAGCAGATATGGCGCGATGAAATCATCTGCTGAATGCTTCTAAATACTGCTAGCAACAAGCCACAATCATTCCGCTCATCGCCAATATTACTTAATTTAAATATATTAAAGTATCTTCAGTCATTTAGAAAAGACATAAGTATCTATCAATAGCAACGTGAAAGAAGATATTGCGCGATAATTGCTTGGAAATCTCAAATATTACATATGTCCTGAAGCTGCGTACGTTTGGTAGCTATAATTGTGTATACTGCTACTAATCATTGGTTTGTTTGTTAAGTTTTTCTATTAATCGCTCTTCGTCTGCTCATCGCAAATTTTATTATTCTTTATTATTATTATTCTTTATTGCACACATAGAAACACAAAAGATACATACATTCTGCAGAAATACAAATAGCAAAAAGGCGAGCTTAATTCATTTATGAATTTTCTTCCAGCAAACCCCGAGTATGAGAAAAAAATTGTGAACATAGGGCATTACCGTGTACAACCAACAAACAATTTATGTATACCTGAACGGTATATAAAATAAAATGAAAAAATCAATAAAAATAAGATAAACATACACCCTAATACTTACATACCATACTTAAATAAAATACCTACATATTTATAATAGACTACTTATATATTTATACATTACATTACAGAGATAGGAAATATTCCTTCGTTCTTCTTTTAAAAGCATTTATAGATGAGCTAGAACGAATAGCTTGTGGTAGGGAATTCCATAGCCGCACTGCACGAACAGAAAATGAGCCATCATATCGACTGGAAACATGAGGATGATTTTTAAGAAGAAGTGAAGTAGCAATACGACATGGCTTATCCCTAGGTACCAAATACTCAAAGCGTTCACTGAGGTAAGAGGGGGCATTAGAGTTGTGAAGAACAGAGAAGAGGAGAGATAATATATGACAATCTCGACGCCGCCGAACAGGCAGCCACCCTAACCGCAGCCGAAACTCCGACACATGGTCGTATTTCCGGAGGCCGAAGATAAAGCGGATGCATAAATTCTGCAGACGTTCGAGCTTGTCGAAGAGTTCTTCTGTTGCATCTAAGAAACAAACGTCAGCGTAGTCTAATAGAGGAAGAAGAAGCGATTGAGCAAGAGTGACTTTCGTCTGAAACGGTAAGAATTTCTGGAGACGTTTTAGCGATTGAAACGAACTGAACAATCTCCTGCTTACTTCGGCAATATGGTTTGTCCAAGAAAGATTGTTGTCTATAAAAACACCCAAGTTTTTGGCGCATCTGGCAAGTTCTATAGTCTTGTTATCAAATATAATGGGAGGAACTGTACTCCATTGTATTGAATTATACATATATCTGCTACCAATAATGAGAGCTTGTGATTTAGAGGGGTTGACCAAGAGGCCAAACGATTCCGCCCACTTGCTAATGTTTCCAAGATCAGTATTGATAGCAGCTATAGCTTCCCTAGTATCAGTGACTTTAAAGTGTCGATATATCTGCAAGTCGTCTGCATAGAGATGATAATGAGAAGATAATATATTAGTTATAGAGTTGATGAAAACAGAGAAAAGAAGAGGAGATAGGACGCCACCCTGAGGAATGCCCGCAGCTAGATCACACCACTGAGAAAAGGTCTCATTGGCATGGACACACTGTGAGCGACCTCTAAGATATGAATTGAACCAAGCAATCACTGGTTGTGAGACATTAAGAGAAGAAAGAATCCCAAGGAGAATGTCAAAGTCTACTGAATTGAAAGCACTGCTAAAATCCAGTAATACCAAAACGGTTAGCTGCTTCTGTTCCATGGCCATGCGAATGTCATCTGTAATTTTAACTAAAGCCGTTACGGTGCTATGGCCAGGTCGGAAGCCGGACTGAAAAGGACTCAAGAGGTTGTGAGAGGAGAGATAATTAGATAATTGTTTATGAACAACACTCTCTAGAACCTTAGATAGGATAGGGAGAATGGAAATAGGACGGTAATGGGTAATGGAAGAAGGATTGGGGGTTTTGGGAAACGGTAGAACATGGGCTTTTTTCCAAGCAGATGGAAAGGAACCAGACTCGAGGGAGAAATTTATTAAATGGGTAATAATGGGAGTAAGTTCCTTCATTAATAAATTAATCATTTGGATATGAAGCCCATCATTACCTACCGCTTTGGTAGATATGGACTTGAGGGATTCAGTGATGTCTTTTTCAGTGATTGCTTTAAATGAAAATGAAGTACATAATGGCTTTGAAAGGTTCAGGAGATACTCTAGAGTAGAAGTTTTGGTATCAACATTTATACTGACCGGTGACTTTCCAAAGTGAGCGTTTAGGAGATTGATATCTACGTTAGTTTCACTTTCACCAGTGCTTTTGCCAATACCAAGAGATTTTAGAAACTGCCATACTTGTGCTGTGTTGAAGTTACTAATAGAATTGTGAATGTGGCGTCTTTTTGCATCTCTACACATTCGACTGCAGCGATTACGCAGTTTTTTGTAACATGCCCAGTTTTCCTCAGAAGCATTTTTTTTATAGATTCTTTTGGCCTTGTCTCTTTGTGACATACTTTTCTTGATTTCGTCACTCAGCCATGGTGCTGGAGCATGTTTGACTCGAACCATTTTGATAGGAGCATGGGCGTCATAAATTTTTAACAATAACTTGCAAAATATTTCCACCTTAGCGTCAATGTCGTTACACGTGAAAACAGGAGACCAGTCAGTCCGGTTCATTTCCACCCTCAATCGATCCAGAGAAATATTTTTATAGCTTCGAAGGAAAATAAATTTAGACTTACGCCGAGGGCAACACATTTTATAAGAAAGATAAATGAGATCATGGTAGGAAAAGGAAGCGGCCAATTGCCCATGAGTAGTGACTTTAGTAGAATCAGATACAATAATAAGATCTAGAAGAGAAGGGGTGCTGTGTGGAGCGTTATGAGTAGCATCAAGAGGAAGAATATGCATATTGACAGAGGAGACGAGGGAAACAAGCCGTCGACTCCGTGCGTCATCTTTAAGCAAACAAGTATTGAAATCTCCAAGGATAATTATATCTTCGTAAAGAGAACATAGATTTTCGAGTGTACTTTCAAATGAGGAAAAGTAATCTATTTGACTCGATGGACTATAGTACACACCCAGAACTAATTTACTACGATTTATAGCAACCTCTATAAGTAGATGTTCAGCTGATTTGGAATAATCACTTGGAGACCTTGCAAGTATTTTATGTTTCAGATCCGCACGGAGGTAAATGGCAACACCACCACCCCCTTTGCCAGTTCTGTCATTACGCAGTAGCTTGTACCCAGGTAAAGCGTACTGTGTAGAAGGAAGTGTGGGTTTTAGAAAAGTTTCTGAAATAAGAACGGCATGAATGAGATCATGGTCGAAAGAGGACAAAATGTCAGGATAGTGAGCGTGAACACTTTGAGCATTAATATGCACTACGTTAAAACATTTTGAAGAAGAAAATGATAAATGTGAGTACAGTAGATCGCGCAGTTGAAGTGAGGCATCATCATCATATGCACTACCAAATGTATCATTTGAATGATCCGAAGAAGAACAAGAAATGAATAAATTACTATCGTGACTGTCATTAAACATTGAAGATAATGTATATTTAAATATATAATATATATGTATAATAAAATAAAAATAATATTTTAATTTGTCCGAAGGTTACTGACAATATTGACCTCCCGAACACTCATATAAAATAACACTCAAAAATGAATAAAAAACATTGAACCCTTATACGGTCACAGGCTCAAAAGACTAAGTTAATAAGTACTCATTTGACGGAGAAAAAAGAAATGAACAAAATATTAATAACATTAAGTGTCAAATCGTAATATCATAAATTGTGAAAAGACCGTCTTTTATAATTATAAATTTGAATAGAAAGCTGTTAATACATATTATGAGACTAAATATAAAAGTACATACATTAGATATAAACAATCAAGAAGACAGGAAGGATTATTTAGCTTGCCTACGGGTCCGTTTGTCAGATGCTGTAGCCGGCTTGTCTGCCGTCTGTGTTGATGAGCCAGCTTGTTTACGTCCGTCGCCTAAAGAAGTTTGGACAGCAGGGAATTTCGAGGTCAAGCGGCCAAGTTCAGCAGCAGTTTCAATCTTCCGCCTTGACTTGTCGGGAAGCAGGATTACAATCTTCCCTTCCGATGTCCAAGTGTTCCTTTCGCCAAAGTGCTTGCGACTTTTTAGGAACACATCATGACGAGGCTTCGTCAAGAATTCCGAGAGAGTAAACCCCGATCCCTTGAGTAAGGTTTTGGCTTTCCACACGTCATTCCTTAAGGTGTGATGTTTGAAGCGTACAAGAAGAGGTCGTGGCTTGCTGTTATCCATACCTAAGCGGTGACAAGTATTGATATCATTGGGGGTCACATCGGGCATCTTCATTTGGCTGTGTAATACACTAACAATTGATGCTACTGGATCCTCTTCTCCTTTGACCCCATGAAGAAGCAACACTTTCCTGCGAGATGCCATCTCATGTCTATCTAGGCCCAACACCAAGAGCTCAATTTGTGTCCTGAATGCAGCAAGCGTTTTACACACAAACACTCTGAACTCCGCAAACTCTTTAGAGAGACTTGATACTGTTTTGTGTGGTACATCTGCTGCAACTGCCATCTTCAGGTCATGCTCATGTTGAGCCATCCTGCTGGAGAGAGACTCAGCCAGCTGCTCCATTTGATCGGTGAGCTTTGAGTATAGGTCCATAATGATGTGAAGTGATGAGAGATAAAGTGTTTACAGTGCAGAAACAATAGATATTAAAGTTGAAATGAGTGAATTGGGAGTAGTATTTTAGTTGAGATATTAATCTAACATACTAATAAACTTGCAACTATTTTTAATTTTAATTATATTATAGAGCACAAACTTTTAGTTGTATACACATGGGCTACCCACAAAAAAAAAAAAAAAAAAAAAAAAAAAAAAAAAGAAAAATTTTACGTAATTTATTACATTTAAGTACCTACCTTCAGTTGCAATTAAAACAAAATTATATTTTTACTCGACTGCGCCAGTAAGGGTTATGTTTTTTGTATATTTTATAGATGACAATGTTTTATTATTTTCAAAAAAAAAGAAATCTGGCGAATCATAATACTGTTTATACTAAAAACTGATGGTAAATCGTCCTTCCAACTATTTATTAGCAACGATAAAAAAAGTCATGGCATAGAAAATTAATGGTAGGTAATAATGGCGCTATTAGTGCCGTATGGTTTCCGGCTAAGAATAGACCACGCCATGGGAGCAGCCTCTATCAGCTCAATGATACTTTTCATCTTACTGCGATCACCCATCCAACGGCCAGATGTGGTGATTATGACAGTATCTGTCAACGTCCCCGGCTTGTCTAGAAAAAGTTGAGAGGAGGCCCTAGTTCGGCAGTAGACGGGCTGATAAATATAATATTTGTAATGATGTTCATAAGTGAAAACTTGGTACTTATGTACCTCATAAACTATATGTTTCATTCACTAAGTACAGTGCTCAAAGTATAATGGTTACATAACATTTTCTCCGCCACAATCTCATGAATTTTAAAACGGGGATTGTTATTCGAAATCTGACGAAAACAGAACTTTCTAAAACAAGGTTAATACAATAACTTAAAACTTATTTGTGTCACTTTTGTATTAAATTTATGGGAATACTTCAACATTTGGATAAGTTGAGACTTGAGTGTTTTCACTCGTTTTAGTTGAGAGGTTTGAAGTGTGGACAAATACATAAATAACTAATAATGGCGGTAGTTTATTGGCTCTTGACGTTTTAAAGTTTGGAGTAATCGATTAAGTTCTATCGAAGTTGATTGTTCGATTTCTGGCTTGTAGGAATCTTTCCGACCGATTTTGGATATGAAAGCCAAATTCTATGGTGATTCTTCTCCTGCTCCTTCGCAGGACGTGTTATCTCTTTAACAGGTTCAAATCTGATTGCTTTGGAATCGATTCTAAACCTCTTTCACAAGGACATACAGATCAAAATGAGGTGGCAACTATATTGCCACTACCCATTAAAGGATTATAATGCACAAGTGAGTGTCTAAACATAAGTTCCTTTTTATTTCTTCTACTGGTGGGATGGCCATTGGTGAGACGTACGAACGGCAGGTTAACGTCCTCCCAGAAGCACGAGTGGAATACCATGCACCTTCTAACTTCGAGCTGGCACATACGTTTTTTCGAAGAGAAAAACAAAATCTTGTGACGCTTTTTTATGTCCGACCCGGGCTTAAACCTAGTTTCGGCCTAACATAGGTACCTACCTATTTCGTCTTTTCAACGGGACAGTCAAAAAATAAACAGAGAGCGTAGTTTTTTCTCATTCACAAAGTAATTAAGAAATGAATTGCCATTTTACAACTTTATTACTTCGTAAAGCAATCAATCAAAAACTTATTTACACACTATGGTCTTTGTAAACAACATAATTAGCTTTTTATTATTAATATTATTCATACGTTGTTCTTTTTTACTGTCTCCACAAACCTGTCTCATCATTGTCAAATAATAAAAAACTGTCAAATGTTCAGCCAAAATTAGATTTCGCCCCAACTTGTCGTAACGAACGTTCAGACAGTGTTTGAACTGCAAAATGCAGTAAAAAGAACCTTCTAGAACATTCCAGAATTTCTAGCACACTTTATTGTGTTATCTATGCCTGCTTCGTCCAAAAAACGGACGCGTCAAGCGGAATACGAATTTCGAACACGTAAAAGGATGCATTGTCTCTGGAATGAAAAAATATGGCCGCTTTAATGCAGTTTTAAATTTGGAACTGCTTTGTGCTGTGATTAAAAAACTATAGCTTTTTCGTATGTCAATTATGTTGTTAGTTGCCTGTTAAAATTGTTGTATCTTTTTGTCGAAATGCATTGAAAAAATATTTATTTTCTCATTAAACGTGTAGTTTAAATATTAAATAGATTACAAATATGTACCCAATTTCAAGTCCCACAGGAGTGACAGTGAGTTTGCTAAGTTTGTAGTTTATAAACCATTTATTAAGGCTGGAGCTCTGCTCGTCTTTATGCCCGGTGAATTATCAAAAGCCTCGTGGCTAACTAGATAAATGTCGGTGTGAAAAAAATGGTTTCCGGCTTAGAATAGACCACCCCATGTCTTCCCATGGGTGTCGTAAAAGGCGACTAAGGGACATATGGCTGATGGATGGGCAGCAGCATCTATCAGCTCAAGGTTTACATCTTACTGCGATCACCAATCCGTCTGCCAAGCGTGGTGATTATGGCAATGTCCCTCTACGATCCTGGCTTGCCAAGGTCTGTTAAGAGGAGGCCCATGTTCAGCAGTGGACGTAAATGGGCTGTTGATGATGATGATGATGATGAAAAAAATTTACCCAATAGCGAAAAAATCAATCGTTTGTTTTGAATTTGGAAGTCACATGACTCTAATAATGTTTCAATAGAGTATAGAGCATCTATTATACTCGAATCGACGAAAAAATGGAGCATCGGAAGTGTAACAAACACGTGATTATTCTTGTGAACTGCCAGCGCGTTCGGAAACTTGCAAAGATGCATAACCAGCGAAATGGAGGTGTTTACACTCGAAGTTGGAAGCAGGTGGGTTTTTAACTCAGCTTCCAAACTGTGGTTGGATATTTTGATATTTTTCGCATTCAATATTAGGTTGAAATTTAGTTTGGTATATTATATTTTATACTAGCTGCGCCCTGCGGGTTTACCTGCGTTACTCTGGTTACTCCAGTAGGTCGGAGCGTGATGTTTTGAAGCCTATATGTTTATCCAGCTTAGCTCCTTCCCTCTAATATGGCGAGGGAGGCGATGGCTGTGTGCTCACTCGTTATACTCGTGAACGGGTGCTGCTTGTGGTGACTGGTCGACCATCTGATGGATGTGTTTGAGGTAGTAGTACATTATTGTGACCTTTACGGCGATAATCTTCTCATGTAGCTAGTTCCTTGGAAATGTGCGTTGATGCTCCTCCGTTTTCGGAGTGCAAGAGGTTGCTGCTCTGATATTTTTGCTTGAGGATTTTAAATCAATATTTAAATATATTTGTGACAAGGTCTAGAGCGTGCATTAGCGCACATACTGTTATTTGAAATGTATATTAAATAAAATATTGTAAACAAAAGTTATTAAAAAAAAAGGTACATAAACTGTGATACAAAAAATGACGAAAAAGAAAAAGCCCGGAGTTTCTTTCTTCCTTTCTTCTCCGAGTCGTCCACCTAGGTAGCTAGTGAAAGGTTGCAGGTTAGCAAGGGTAGGATTCTCGCCGGCGAGGACCGCGTTGCACCTCTACCCCTGCCCTGTGATCCAGCGCTTTTATGTTCATAAATCTGACTTATATATCAGTGGTACCACTGGGTCGTGGTCCTAACTCCTAAAGGGTGCCCCCAGGTGTGTGCCAATTAATTGTATGTTTTTTTTCCATTTTTTTCTATATTGATCCATTAAAGTCTAAAATAATTAATATGAACTTAAACTTATTATGAGTAGAGAAATTAATGACCAGCTGACGGACGGACTACTTTGTCTCTACTATCCTACAATTTGCTACCGGTTAATTAAGTATCTAGTTTAATTAATATAATAAGAATAATTGTGTAACATTGTGATTCTGACAAGTACAAGTGTATGTAAATACCTAAGTGCTGAATAAATTCATTATTTCATTATTTTATTATTTCATTATTTCAAGGTGTAGTTTTTGCGTGAGAGAGTAACAAACATGTATGGATGTACCATACATTCTTACAAGCTTTTGCATGTATAATATTAGTAGGGTTCCTAACTATGCCTTGTAGATGGTATAACCAGAACGACGCGACGTAACCACTTCAGCTGTTTTTTTTTTGTGTTTGTGATCTCAATTACAAGGTTTTTTTAATTGTCCACGGAATATGACACCATGGTTTGATGGGTACGCCGAGCAGTCTAATAATATAAAGAGGAAAGATTGTTTGTTTGTTTGCATTGAATAGGCTCCAAAAGGAATGAACCTATGTCAAAAATTCTTTCATCGTTAGAAAGCTACATTTTCCAAGAGTAAGAGAAAAGTAAGTAAGGTAAGTTATATTTAGAAACGAGAGGTGGGTTCGTGGGTGAAACCGCGCCGAGGAAGTTAATTGACAATATTTTTGTATAAAACCATCCAACCAAAGATAATTCCAAAGTATTTCTTAGATTATCTACGAAATATTTTGAAACTATCTTGAGAATAAAATAATCTGCGTTTCGTAAAGATAAAAGTTAAAAGACAGGCTGCTAAAATAAAAAAGGTTAAGTTAACCTTTTAAGTTAAATAACTTTTACGCCACCGTTATTTAGTTATCAGTGGTCGAACATTTTTTACTTTTTTTGTTCTGATAAGGGACGAAAGCATACATTATTTACTCAAGTACCCAATATTTATTAGACAGCCATATCTGTCCTATTGTCAATTGGAGAATCGAATATTTCTCCATTATCTAAAGTTTTTTGGGTTGCCAATATATTACGAGCATTTATAAGAATTACCTTTTGGATAAAGATCTTTAGTTTTTAGTTACGTAAGTATTGGGGCACAATTTCATTGGATTATTATTCAAGCATGTATTGTAAAATACATGCTTGAATATAGCATATATAATAATACTCCAATGAAAGCAACGAAAATAGATACGATACATTGTTTTATAGAATATATATATATAGAATATACCACCCCAGATCTTCCTATGGGTTTCGTTAGAGGCGACTAAAGGACATCAACCCGTCAACATCTGATGGTTGGGCAGCAGTATCTAGCAGCTCAAGATTACTGCGAACATCTACCCGTCTACCAAGCGTTGCGATTATGGCAATATTCCTCAACAATCTTGCATTACCAAGGTCTGCTAAAAAGGAGGCCCATGTTCAGCAGACAACCTACATAGCGTATCGGTATTTGGCTCGCTTTAAATCTCGGAGGTTCGATCCCCACGCCGAACTCCGAAGAAAATCTTTGTGTATATTCTAAGATTTACACAAAGATTTCTTCGGACAATTCTGGTTGGTTGAGGGACTACCCTCCGTGCTTCGGAAAGCACGTTAAGCCGTTGGTCCCGATTGTTATAACATCATCTATAATAATCGTATATCAAGAAACGGAGAAACGGGCAGCAGCGTTTCCTTGTGTGGTACAACGTGATACTGCGGTCACCAACCCGCCTGCCAAGCGTCGTGACTATGGCAACTACCCTCTCTCGGGATGAGGCCCATGTTCAGCAATGGATGTTATTGTCTACGGAACTGCTAGAAAAGTCAATGTCAAGAGTTTTTTCAACATGGAGAGAGTGATTACTGAAAAGCTGTAATATAATAAAAAATAACGTGTGCAGGAAATCGACAAACTAATTAAAATGCTTTAAATGTAATTTCTTTGTCTTTTCAGGTATAGTATTAAACTAAAGTGTAAATGTATGTCAAAATAAAATCTTTGTCACCGTCTTGCCGGTTCCTAATAAATCCGGACGAAATATAATATAAATATAAAATACACAGCCATCTTACTTCTTAATCGACGACTTCTTTTGGTATTAAACTGAAATCGGTGTGATTTAAATATAGTCATAAAACAAGCAGCCATTTGCGAGCTATTCCAACTAAATGCAGTTTCCATTAACCAATACCCATAGATATAAGCATTTTTTGCTTATGCCAGTACCTACCCGATATTTTGTAACAAATTTTATTTCCATTCGAGTGAGATCATTTGTACCTTCGTTTTTATGTAGCGGGCGGAAGAAGCAAATCGCTTCGAGCGATGCGACTTACTCGTATCTTCGTATCTATCTGATATTAAGCGCAGGCCACACTGCCAGCGGGTGGGCGAGCGAGCTAGGCGGGCGGGCGAAGCGAGAGAAGGAAACTATACAAACTACGCGGAATATTGGCGAGCTAAACTATGGGGTTCCTAACCTAACCTAACGAGGTGAACGAGTAGCTTTGCTCGCATCGCTAACGTATGTTAGTCGGTAACTCGCGGTGTGAAAGAGGTGAAACGATGTTCGCCCGCCTAGCTCGCTCGCCCGCCCGCTGGCGGTGTGGCCTGCGCTTTAAATTGTAGGGTCGGTAGGTATCAATTTCCATTTTTGTTTTGTTAAACTTACTTCCCGCACGCATTTTCACCCGCGCAAATTCGTTCACGTACATAGGTATTTTATAATTAAACATAGAGAAGAGGCCAAGTTAAGGCCTAACTAGGTCAGAATAAAATAAGTTTTCTACTGTTTTATTAAAATGCTACTACTTTATAAGGCGCTTCCAAAATATTTAGTATCAAATATATATGTTTTTAAAGATTACTAGCAGACTTTTGCTGTCTACTAGTATTCTTGTTAACCCCTCGTGCTATGCTAGAATGCTTGTGTTACTACGCCGTCGGCCTCGGGGCATCCTTGACGACCCGGACGACGAAATCACAACTTACCAACTAGCAGTACAGAGACTGCAACAAACTAGCACCACTACACAGAGACCACTCTATCCGACCCGCCGGAGAAGAGTGCGCCCGTGAACGCGACGCGTCCCCCCTCGCCCTCCCGACCCTTAGTTTGCTAAGAACCTTCCGATGCCCTCGTAGACCCGAAGTCCGAGAGGCCCGCGAACTGTAAAGTAGAGCGACAGTTGCACAAAACTCCCATAAACTAAAAGCCATAATCCCTCAATCTCCCCGTCAGCGACCGCCCTGAGCCGAGGTCCAAGTCCCACAGGGGACGCCCTCTTGCGCAGGTTGCTTGGAAAAAAAAAGCTTGTGTTACTAGTGGGTTCACTTCGGTAGAGCAATGGGTGGGATTCGAACCAGCGATCTCAAGATCACAAGTCCGACGCACTAGCCATTGGGCTACGGCCGCTTTAAAATGATTTCGTTACTGAGGAAATTGTAAAAATACTATTTAGCCATGTGGTTTCCGGCAGCCGATTTTCCGCTTAGAACGTACCACCCCATTTCTTTCTATGGCTGTCGTAAGTGGCGACTAGGGGATATACACCTGATGGATGGCGAGCAGTGTCTCTCAGCTCATTATGGCAATATCTCTCAACGACAATCGCTTGACAACGTCTGTTAGGAAGAGGCCCCTGTTCACCAGAAGACATAAACTGGCTGTTAGATATTACATTTTATAAAATATATACATTTTTGCATAAAATTCGTTATTAATATAATTTTACTACACATGATAATATTTATTGTTAAAGGGATGGCATATCATTTGGTAGGACCGTATTTAACATTAAAACTTTGCCGCAACCCTACCGAGATCTTTGGAGTTAGCACTTTTTACTGAACAGCATCTTCTCGAAGCTAGGCTAGATTTATTGTTTTTATTTAGCATTCTTTTTTATTATTCATTGCTGCATGTTCCCAATTGAGGTATACTACAGCATGATATTAAAATAAAAGAAAAGCAGTACAAAGGTACTGTTTATTTCTAAAGAAAGTTTACAAGCAGATCCGCGAAAGGAGGAAAAAACAAAAAAAGAACAAGAATAGTGTGTAGATATAGGAAATCGAAATATGGATGAACATGACAAAATTAAGACCATGCAGAATAAAAAAAATATATAAAAAAAAACTTACATACGAATACATAAACACGAATTAATTTATACATATCAGGCATCGTACACATACACACAAATATATAATATTTGGTTAGATTTATGGAACCAGTGGTTTATTTATTTTCATTATCTTCGTTTTTAGGTTATAAGATTGACGAACACTTAATCTGTGAACACTCAATAGAATGTTACATATCGGCTTTAAAGTTCTAACAGCACATGTCAGAAATTGAAAGTTTTCAAGAGAGTGAAATAAATACAAAAAAAAAAATAGACACCTGGACAACCAGTTTACTTTTTATTTTTGTAAATATATATGCTGAAACGGTTGGTATAAAGGCGGGCAGAGCCTAGCGTTATACCTGTCGAATGCAATGTGTGAACATTGCCTCCGAAAAAGGTATAACAACTGTCTTTTTGTAGATCTACTGGCTTTATTTAAAGTAAATTTTCTTGGTCATATATTTAAACTATTTTGTGCTACTGTGCTAATATTTCAATACTGGAAGAGCTTAATATTAAAGACTGCTTAACCTCACAAGTGCTACGGGCGATCCTCCAGTATCTTGGACACATGGCACGACGGGATCCTTCCAACTTAGAGCGGTCCATTCTATTAGGCAAAGTGGAAGGGGCTCGTCCGCGGGGCAGAAGACCGGCTAGATAGGCGGATCGGATTGCCGAGCTATTAAAAACATCGAGCTATCAAGCAGTACACAAAGCAGCATATCGGGATGCTTGGCGAAATTCAATAAAACAGCTGAACAAGTGAAGGGGTCACGATCTTCAGCATTGAAGAAACGAATGAGGAGGATTTTGTGCTATGTTTCTTTTAATACCTCTAAATCTATGTAGAACCCCGTTAAGTCTTCTGTGGACCCCTTGGGGTCTACCTGGAACGCTTTGGGAATCATTAGACTTGAGAAAAGTAGTTGTCCGAAACGGGTAAAACGTCGGGGTATAATTAGGGTAATAACCATTAAATGTGGTTTCTACAACAAGAAAGGACAAACATTTAGTAATACACATTTGCTTACAATAGAAGATATTCTACCTACTAAAATCAACAATAGTCCCCGAAATACAAAACATATTCCAAGAAATTCAGTGCTGAATATAATTCCAGCTACTTATACGGAAGAGGATTGCGTTATTTGAACATTAATATACGTACATACAACCCAAATAAGACACGAGTACACATCTTGTAGTTTATAAGTAACTACACATGTATACAGAATTTTAATAAGGCAGACAGAAATATAACTTCACACTATAACAGTTATAGATAAATATCATCATCATCACCAGTTCGTATCGTATTCGTATCCTCTGCTGAAAATGGGCCTCCTCCCGAAGGAGGGTTTTTGCAATAGTCACCACGCTTGGCAGGCGGGTTGGTGACCGCAGTATTATGTTGATACACACAAGGCAATGCTGCTGCTCGTTATCTTGTATACGATTGGTTATAAATGATGTTATAACAATCGGGACCAACGGCTTTACGTGCTTTTCGAGGCATGGAGTCCCTCAGACAAACGGAAACGGAAAGAAATCTTCACAAAGATTTCTTGTCCGGCATGGAGATAGAACCTACGACCTCCGAGATTTAAAGCGAACCAAATACCGCGACGCCACGGATTGTCGTTGATAAATATAACTATAGAATTTAAACATTTATTACTACTACAAATTATAGAAAGACTTCTTATTTTAAAATAGACAATTTCCGTCCGAAGCCAAATCCTAAATTCAATCATGTCCAACCCAATTCTCTTAGAAATCATGACCTACCAAAAAATAACTCTTAAAATAAACAAAAGCAAAATGTTTGTACAGTTTTGTGTCAATAAACAATACCATAACGAAGTAGAGCCACGTTAACGTCGGCACAAAAGAGATAGCACGATAAAAATCAACGGAGCTAAAACGTCCAAATTATATCTTGGCATCCTTACAATCTTACGATTCAAACACTGCACAGATTCAATGAGAATTGGCAAAGAAATGTGGTACGTTGTTCAGGCACATGTTGAAGCCAAGTTTGGCTAAGCTGTTTTGAATAAATTATCGCCGGGATTCGTTTTTGAAACATTTGTTTGGGAGTTATGTAAGTTGGCGGTGTCCTGTGGTGGGCGAATGCACTTTTCAGTCTGACAGCCTTTGTTATGTGTTGGACTTTGAGCACTTCTCTAATTGCGAAAAGTGATTAAAAGAATGAGTTTGGAGTGCATATTCTCTTAGTCAATGGGTATTTTGGCAGAGATGTTAGGGGCCACAGTAGAACTTGCAACTTGGTTTAATCGTCAAGTTGTAATTAGGTGTGATTTAGCCGACTAAACGCGGGTACGAAACATTTCTGTGTACCTTGCTTTATGCAATGTTGTGTTTTTATAATAGAACCTAACCAAGAATGGTTTTTGGTTCACAAGAAATAGCAGTAATAGTTATCGACTCCATATCAGTTAAAGCTTAGATATTGAATAAGAATAATCGCCTTTCGCTGTGTGGTTTCCGGCTTACAATAGACCACCCCATCTTCCTATGAGTCTAGTTAGAGACGACGATGTGCGGCAGTATCTGTAAGCTCTAAGATACTGCCAAGCGTGGTGATTACGGCTATATTCCTCAGCGACCCTGCTTGCCAAGGTCGGTTCAAGAGGAGACCCATATTCAGTAGTGGATTTAAATCGGTCGCTAAAGTAAAAAGTAGAAATTGCCTCTAACCTGCGATAAATACAGCTGTCAGCTGTATTTATCGCAGGCATTTACATATTACTTACAAGTTGGACAATAACCAATGGTGTTTAGTACTTTAGTGGTTTGCAGTAATTTATAAGGTGATAATAATTCTCCATACGAATTATACCATCGTCATTTTTGCTTCCTCAAGGAAATATTACTTGTTAATATTAGGTAACAGGTAGTCGTTTTATGAAACCAACTCTCAATATATATTTTCCAAGAACATCTATTACGTTTGACATGACCGTCTGTGATGTAGCGGAATTATTTGATATAAATATTTAGTTATATTGCACGGCAAGTAAGTAATAGCATATTTTATGAGACGCAATGAATTTCATAGCTTCAATGGTTTGCATCTAGACTTTATTCGTTTGCAGTGTATATGTCGAAATTTCTCAAGATTAAAGCCAGCCTGAATAGCAATGCAATTCCTTTCTGTTATTATGCCTTTTCAGAAATAATATTAAAAGGTAGTTTGCTGCGTAACTATTGCATATAAAACAGTATTACGAAATTCTAAACCTTAAAATTATTGTCTGTTGGACTGTAGTTACACTATAAAATGATTCATGACAAGATGAAAAATAAAAACAGAAAGAACGTGACTCATTTAATGCTATTAAGAAAGTTTCTTTATCCTTTTAGATTATTGCTTTAGTTATATAGTTAAAATATCACTAAAACTGATAAGTTGAACTCCAGCATTCAATGTTCCATCAACGTATCCATCGATGCCTCGAATCACATTTACTGCCTAATGTGAGAAAACTTGGCGCAGTAATACGGAGATAGACTGCATTTGGCCTGCATTTGAAACCTTACAAGTCCATGCCAACAATATAATAAGTTCTAGCTTCGATTGGAAGCTGCCGATATTTCGATGTTGTGGCTGATATTGAAATAAATCGATATTGTTGAATCTAGTGAAGGGTTGGCAACTTCTGGATGCATTGCACTATGCGTCTCTCTTTTCCGCTCCATATTTTGTTGCAAAAGCAAAACCAATCACCCATATCCGTGGAGCAATAGTGAGTAGAGGTTAGTCTGTGAGTCTTCACAACTTTCAATTTTTATTGACGGATCTCAAATGAGCCTCAAAATCGGAGTCTTTCCATATTTCCGTCATAGAATCAATTCATTTTCTAACTTTGAGCATCACATGTGCCAACCCAACAATACTTTCACCTAAAGTTGTTTTTAAATAACAAAAATTCTCCCCATTTAGCAAAATTACCAACATTAACCATCCATATATTGGCCTACATAAATAGCACATGTACATCGATGAGGGAACGAAAGCGGATCATCAGTCACACATGCCGTTTGATTTATACTGCGTACGCGATAACCCGCGGCACTTCAGTGGAAACTGCTCATTTTTTAGACGACCTTCAGATGAAGAAATACAGTTTAAATTTCGCAAATATGTGGAGATAGATGAGCCGTTTCGTAGTGTGGCATTTGAAATCTGAAGGATTTTCTGAATGTTATTGGGGTAATGTCATTTTAGTAGACGGGAGGTATCATTTTATGTTTTCTTTAAATGCGTTTTCATTTCGATTCAGTGGAGAATGAAAGCGGCTGATCGAATATGAGAAATGTATTCATTATGCTTGGCTGAACTAACCTGTAGCCACAATATTTGCTATAATTTTATTCACTGAGAGGAAGAAAACTACGGCGTTACTGATAATTGTTTTACCAAAATCATCAAAAAGTTAATGATGACGTTAATAAGATAACTAAAAAATTCAGTCTTATCTTACAGAAATTGATTTCCTAATGTGGAAGGTTAATAAAGATCGGTGCTTACATGATTGTGCTAATTTTTATTGAATGACAATGCTTCTCATTTGAACAGGATTGAGGGGGTGAGTCGCAAAACACTTCACAACTCAGAGATTTGTCGGATAAGCCAATTAGCTCAATTCGGTCGACGTATGAAAACACGCAACAGCTACGTTACCGAAGCGAAACAAACTTCGCTTCGTGCCCGGTGTGTCCTGCGCTTTAGAAATAGAAATAATGTCAGTTTCAAGCTTTATTTACGGCACAACCTCTAGAATAATAACGAGTTTTGTTCAACCAAACACAATTAAACTACGCCGCATGACAACTTAATCACATTTCAAACTATCCTAACTTTCAATGTGACTATAGCCATGTGGTATTGTCGTATTAAAATTTAACGTCAGTCGTATAGAGCTTGTCTTCGACGGGGTATTATGCAATTTTTATGCGAAGAAGATAATGAAGAATATGCTTAAAGTATGTTGAAGATCGATTTTGAAAAAAAATCGTGTGGTGTGCTGGGACTCCGGATAGGAACGAAGTTCCTTATTATATATCCTTATTTAAATGAATAAAAATCTTACGCTTTTTGTGACGTTACAGACGTTTTTTACCGGCTAGGGTACCCCTCCGCAACTCGTTCCAATATCTATCTCTACTATATTCTCTATTCTTCTTCTTCTTCTAGAAGTGACTAATTAAAAATAAAACTAACTTATGTACTACTATTCTAAATCTATTCTACTTGGCAAGGTTCCCAGAATGCTGGCAGCATTACCACGTTGAATGGAAATGCTTACCTGCTGTGCAAAGTAGAAACCAGCACTCGGAGAACGTGCCGCACTTAAGAGGGCCGCTGCGAGGTATTTATAAATTAATTTGGCTCCCGGTCCCCACGGCCCCAATGTTTAGACACCAAAAGGCACAAATACATAACCACTATCAAGGGTACTATATTTGCGCCTCTTGAGATTCTCCGCGGATTCAGCCGCCATGCCAGCCCTACCCTGAGTCCCGGAAAGATGAGACGGCGCGAGGGTATCGACGCACGTAGCGTCCCACACCAAAGGCCGTCCCATCCTCCAAGGCACCAGAGTCATTCCGTCGGGCCTTTTACTATCGTCGCGCATAAGGCCATTAGGCTCTAAAACGGCTGGCATATTTTCCGAGCTGAAGGCCCGACGGATTATATAATTAATAGTGGCATGACGGGACAGACGTCCAGCACTTTTGCTACAACACAGGCCGTGGTGACCGAGTTGGGTCACATTGGCGCCACACTCGCAGCGGTGGGGAGCACAGCACGGCGCACCCAGGCGCAACGAAACTGCCACACGAAACGTATTTGCATCCATTAAGGTGCCTGTATTTGGTGACGGAAGCGCATGCAGCCACAAGCCTGACTCCCATTCCGCAACGGCTAAGAGACGGGCACGATCTGCAGAGCTGGAACACGTTTGTAACAAATTATTCCGCGTCAGCTCACAGAGCGGCCCATGCCATTGCCGCTGAACAGATGTATTACATGGCAAGGCAGAGTTGGGGCAAGCTAAAAGCCATTCAGACTCAGCTTCCTTCATATGAAAAATATTATAACTATTTAGACTAGCCGAGAGAATTTTATGTGATAAATATATTCTTCTTCTATATTCTCAGTTTCGAGTTTTAAAAACGGAAATTTTATTTTTTCCGTACTTGGTTGAAGATTGCTTGATTCGACTAAGTTAAACCATTCTAATATATTTGGAGATCATATAATAAATATCATTGCATTCTAAATCTTAAAGTACAAATTAGCACTAGATAGCTAGAGCTAATATCGCCCATTTTATGTTAGTTTTGAGCCTAATAAACACTAAGTATTTTGTGTTTTTAATTAAGATTAATAAAGATTTGCATAGTAACACCTGATTATTTTGTTTGCCTCTTTAGTTTCAAAATAATGACATTTAATGGTAAAGTAATTTCCAACATTTAAAAACGCAAGCAAAACATTTTCTCATTATATAAAACTGTACATAAAACCAAAATTCGTTGGATTGTATACATAACGGCTTTCATTTTGAACTGTGTAAAAAATAACATTGAACCAAAATTGGGGATTGTTTTTGTTCAATCCATTCGTTCAATTTTCGTTCTGATCCAGTTTTGAGAGAAAACTAATATGAAGCATTACCTTCGTCTAGAGATGGGATTGTCCGGGATTTTTATTTTTATAACTTCAAAATGCACCGGGATTTAGCTTTTATAATATAATCGAAATTGAAACTGCGGAATGGTTTTCTGATTTCTAGTTCAGAGTGAACGCAGAGGTTTGCGGTAAAATCATTTTAGTATTGCGATTTAATATTTTAAACCTTTGTAAATGCACTTTTCTTCGGACTGGAGACGGAATAAGTTCAACATTAAGTATTATATTTACTACGGAATAAAACTTTTATAGTTTTGCACTTTGTTGTAATATTATTTGAATGAAGTGAAATTGGATGGTGTTTGATTAATTTACTTAATTTTTATTAGATGAAGCCGAAAATATAATCGCGAGATTAACGAGGCAGTCAAAAAATAAATAAATAAGAAGTACTATAAAACATAATGTTTAATAATTGTTCAAATAAACTGTACGTGTGTTCATAAACACGTATTATGAGAGAGAAAACACATAAATGTTGGTACATTTAAGATTTTTTTTCTATCTTGACGTAAAGGTATTCGTTTGAGTGGGTTCCCTTGTATCCCTAACGTGAATAAATCGTCCTACCGAGGCCTCTTCTTTGTTGTTTGTTTTCGACTTTTTCTTTTACTTTCCTACGAACCGGGGATCTATTCCTGGATCGGTGATTTTTTGTGCATCGGAATTTGGCGGATATGCCATTGGGCTACCGTTTAAAATGGATTCTTGAACGAGAATGAATGCGGGACTCCCTGATTTTATTTGCGACTAACTGACCCGACATACGTTGTCCTGTTTTAACTAATATCAATTCAATTGAACTTTAAATATTAGGCGTGATAGCTCTGAACTAACCGTGATGTTGCACTAAGAGCAGCACACATTCTTTCAATATTATGTCAAACACCATAAGATTACATTAGAAAGTATCTATTGTCAAAAGTGCCAAGGTAACATTAGAAATTTTTATAAAGTGGTTAAATAATGTTAAATTTTCAAATTTTCCGCACAATTTTCTTTTTTTTTCATAAGAATCTTTTCTTGGCAAACATATCAAAAGAAGAATTTGCGAAATTAGTCCACCCATCCACGCTTGTGGCCGTGACCAAGGGAAATAGTGTAACATTTTTATAATATAGATAAGAAAATAAAATCTGGGAATATTAGAAGGCACATCACTATTGGTTTTAATTTAAACATGGCGTCTGATAGTCTCTAGTTAATAGGAAACAGAAATATTGGACAAATATCAAGCAAAAATTAACCAAAAATTCTCGTTTTATATATAAAACTAGCTGACCCGGCAAACGTTGTTTTGCCATATAAATAATTTATCACTAAGGGGTATGAAAAATAGATGTTGGCCAAATCTCAGACCTACTCAATATGCTCACAAAATTTCATGAGAATCGGTCAAGCCGTTTCGGAGGAGTACGGGAACGAAAACTGTGACACGAGAATTTTATATATAAGATATGCTACTTAAATATTTTCTGTTATAGCGGCATGATAAAATATATAATGTCTACAATAAAATGTCTGTGTAAATTTTAACGGTCCAGCTATGTCAGTTTATGAGATACAGCCTGATAATAGACATACTTACAAACAGTGGCATCTTAGTACCTAATAGGCTCCCGTTTTTACTCTCTAGGTACGAAACTCTACTTTTAAATTCGTCACTCTGCCCCAGTGGGTCGGAGCGCAATATTTTGTAGCCTATATGGTAATTTAGCTTTTAAACTATCAGCATCCTAACTTTCAACCGAATCCGTACAGAAGTTTTTGCGTGAAAGGGGAACAAACATACATCCATACATTCTTACAGGCTTTCGCGTTTATAATATTAGTAGGATAAGTTACTAGTAACAGTTAAGCGACCGTACCCCAATGGCTAGGGCGTCGGACTTGTGATCTTGTGGTCGCCGGTTCGTTCCTACCCGTAACACAAGCATTTTAGTATAGCATGAGGGGTTAACTAGGTTAAAAAAATACTAGCAGAATTTTGCTAGTAATCTGTTTTTTTTAAAGAAGGTTCCATAGTGCAATTAAATTGAATTCTATATTTAAAGTACTTAATCTGCAAGCTCATTTTAGATTAAGTTTATTTTATTTCTAATCACGAAAACCCTTAGTAAATTATATAATTTCTGCTGTATACTTACTTTGATCTGAATATAAAACCAATTTTATTAAAACCTTTTTAAACCAATAGAAACAAATGGTAAGTTATTATAGAGGTTGTATTGAAACAAAATGCGTTGCTAAGTCGATTGCTACATTTTCAATATCATTTTAAAATGGATTATATGTAGAACATAAGTGTATTACACAGCGAATCGGTACGAGCTGTCGCTGTTATGATGTAGGAATCTTATGTGTAATCAAACTCTTATTTATTTCTATGGTAAAAGTCTTTACAATAGAAATAAATTAAATGCATAGAGTAATAAAATGCAACATTTAAAATATGACCAAGTCATATTTAAAATGTTTCTTGTTGATGATTTTATTGGTGAGATGATTTATTTGAATAGTTTTTAGCGATTCAATATGATTGGATTTCACAACAATACTAACGCAATTGTAGGATGAAAGAATGCGGTAAGTTACTTATTACGGTTTAAACCCGTATAACGTCCACGGTTGAACATGGGGCTCCAACCAACGAAGCTATAATTATACGCTAGGTAGGCGGGTTGGTTACCGCAGTATTATGTCGCAATAAATAGGTAATTGCATTAGATGATAGTATATAAATCGTCAGTTAACCAGACCCGGAAATAATTTTTGGTGTAAACACAAAGATTTCTTGTCCAGAGTGAGGATCGAACCCAAGATCTTCAAGACAAAATATACTTATAAGGCGGTTCGCCACGCTTTCACTGCCTAGTAATGAACAAAAATAACATAAAATATATTTTTAGATATTAGAGTCGTCTTTAACTTATTAAGTCTATATATTGAGTATTATCGAAAAGCTATCTTTCTAAGTATTTTATTGAAAACGAGTTATAACGAGTAAAAGCAAATATTAGTCATTTTATTGTTAGACAACCTTTGTGGTGTAGTGGTTTAAATCTTGCTAAGTGTCGTCGGTAAAAGATTTGATCCCGACGCCGACCCGGACAAGAAATTTTTTTTTTGTTAAATTACTATCAGCTCTAATTCAGTGACCATATTACTGCGATCACCAATCCGCCTGCCAAGTGTGGTGATTATGGAAATATGCCTCAATTACCATAGCTTGCCAAGCTCTTTAAATTTTAATACTGTACGGAAAACTATACCGATTACTTAATTTAAAAATTGATATTTATAAATTTGGACCACCGACAGGATTCGAACCTGCATCTTAGGTATAGCCCCTTATGCCTTAACCATTCGACCATTCGGCCCTACCCAATATGTGCAACCCAACCGGTCGTCGAAATCGATCCATCTCTTTATAACTCGTCTGTAATCACGAATGGTTAGGTTCTGCGGCAGTGGATGTAAACAGGCTGTTAACTGAAAATTCTAAAAAATATAGCCTACCGAATGCAAATTTAATAATCCCATGAAATATTCCGATTCATGGCTAATATTTCAATTGTCGCTAAAATAAATTCTTTATGTGCGCGCACGTTGCGTCGTATAAATTAAGTCGATTGTTATTCGATGGCGCAGCCTATTACAGGGATTCTGCGTTTTGCCTATGAAACAGGGCTGTCGATTAATATCATATTTTATATTATCATTACTATTATTATAAACGCAAAAGTTTGTAAGTATGGATGGATGGATGTTTGTTACTCTTTCATGCCAAAACTACTGAACGGAATTTGCTGGAATTTTGCTCCTGGATAGGTTATAAGCTGGATTAACTTATAGGCTTTAAAACATCACGCTCAGACCTACTGGAGCATAGTAACGCGGGTAAAACCGCTATACTTAAGATGATTATCGAATCCAGTGGTCAAAATTTATTAATCCCAAATTTGAAATACATGTTTTTGCTTCAGAGACTGCCATAAATATCTTTAATGTACAGAACTTCAATTTAATACATGTAGAGTAGAGATGGGCCGACTATAGTATTTGCCGACTAACCGACTAGCCGACTAATCGGTTTTCAAAATGGCGATTAGTCGGCCGACTAATCGGCAATGCCGATTATTCTAATACCTACTTGTCGGAGGTGTTCGGGCGTTCTATGTTACCTTATTAGTTTTTGAATATGTTTCTAGACTATAACTTTAGATCTAAAATATACATAATAGGTTGGGGAAAAAGAATCTTCGCATTTTTTAAGAAAATTGAAAACATTTTTTAAGTATGTAGGTACCATTTTGTTCGATAACTTTTTGCCATCTTGTAGGTAGGGACATGATCCCATTGCTATTTAAATTTTGAGACTGCTGATCAAAATACCGCGACAAGTGGTTTTGGCAGTCCTCTCGTGATGTTAACCTGACACTGCCTAAAGAATTCTGCGGAGACCGAAACAGGTGGAAATCTGAAGGTGCAAGGTCAGGACTAAACTGTGAATACATAACCACCTCCCAGCCAAACTCTCTTAATTTTTGCTGAGTGGCTAAAGATGAGTGAGGTCTAGCGTTATCATGATGAAAAACCACACCCCTTCTGTTGATTCATTCCGGCCGCTTTCTCTCAACTTCTTGCTTTAATCTGATCAGTTGCTCGCAGTAGAGTTCAGAATCGATGGTCTTGCCTGGTGGTAACAGCTCCTAATGAATAATACCCTTCCAATCCCACCACACACAGCATCACCCTGTTGCGAGTTAACCCGGGTTTCGCCACAGTCTGTGAAGCCTGACCGACCTTTGACCACGACTTTTTTCGCACGTTCTTATCGTACGTGATCCACTTTTCATCACCAGTTATCAGCTTCTTCAGAAATGGTTCGGTTTCATTACGTCGGAATAAAGAATCACAAATGAGTACACGGCTCATTAGGTTTCTTTCAGAGAGCTCGTGAGGTACCCAAATATCGAGCTTTTTTTTGTACCCAGTTTTTTTCAAATGCGCCAAAACTGTTTTGTGGTCAATTCCCAGTACTTCAGCTACGACGTAACAACTGATATGCCGATCTTGCTCCACTTTTTCAAAAATGGCATCCATTTTATTCGTAATAGGGCGACCAGAGCGCCATCAAAATTTCCGGATTGAAAACGCATAAATTTGTGCTACTCTCACAGACACTGCTCTAGGTCCAACATCGCAAATTTTTTTCGCGGCTTGCTTTGCATTTTTACTTTTACCTTTTTTTTTAAATTTTAAAATCTTGACAGTACGAAAAACAAATGAAAATCCCACATTTTCCTAAAATGAATTTGGAATTATGTTCTTTAAAATTTAAACTTTCAATGATACCAAAACCAGCCAGATACAAATAGTATAGCCAAAGAGATTTTATTACAAGTTCATACATACTATAATGCGAAAAGACTTTTTCCCCAACCTAATATATAATTATTTATATATTAAAGAACTTTTTTATCACTAAATATCTGACTAAATAAATACTTACTTAAACTTACCATTGCCATGTTATTTGGTTATGTATGTGCCATATTTCGTTGATTAATTATGTTAAGTTATCTTAATTACTGACTGATTAATACGTTCCTATGTTGTAAAGACTGTAACTTTAGATAACTACTCTTAGTAATGTTTAGAAATTATAAAACAAGTACAAATTATTTGTTTTATTTCATTTGTTATGCGCCGATCATAATCGGCATATTTTGCCGAATAGTCGCTGACTAGTCGCCGACTACAAACGATGCCGAATAGTCGGCTTTCCCGACTAGTCGGCGGCTAGTCGGCCCATCTCTAATGTAGAGGTATATTGTATAAACATTATTACAATAGCATTCACATAAAAAATCCTTTCATATTTTGTTTGTCATTCAGATAGAAAAATGTCAGTTCGCACTCAGACCATACAATATTGACTACCCAAAAATACCATTCCTTTCATATATATTTTTGAAAAAACCCTCATAGGAATATATGAACAATTTTTTTGTATTTTTTTGCTGTCTCTCCCTAGTTTTGAGTGTGAATATTCCGATCGGAATCTGACAAGCTTCATAGAGAAATAACTCTGAAAATATAACCTGTATTTCACCATTATTCTGAAGCTTTTATGGAGTTTTTGCCGATTTCGTATCAGTTTGGAGACTAAAGTCTGTCTTTTTGTTGGCTTCTATTGTCCTCATCTACAGGTATAAACAAAGATTTGTGCTCTAAACGAAATAAACAATTTTTATTCAGCACTTAAGTATTTACATACATTGGTACTACTTGTCAATAAAATTCGCAATGCATATAAAATTCATTATAAATAGGTAAAATTTACTATTCAATAAGTTTAAATTTATTTCAGGTGTGCTAGAAGTCTAATCAGTCCTGTGTTAGTAAATAAGCCCTTAATATTAACGTTAATATCTATTTGTTATATTTATTTTATTCAAAAATTTTAACAATAAAAATAAAAAATATATAAAAGTGCTTTTGGTGCTTTCGAAATTATCATCATCATCAGCCCGTATAACGTTCACTGCTGAACATGGGCCTCCTCCTCAGAGAGGGTATAGGCCATAGTTCAAGGGGCACAAAGGCGAGTAGGGCTCCAGCCTTATTATAGAGTAATTTTTTTGTGCAATTCCTCTTCTCTTCGTTACGGGTCTAATTGGGCATCACGCAATGTGTTTGCAAATTAAGGATTGGGAGGGCGAAGGGTACATACACCGAGGTTTGCAGAAATTTTATTGGAGGAAGACTTTTTTCAGCAGTGGAAGTAAACCGGCTGTTTCAGTCAACGTTGTTTTAGGAGGTTAGCGTCCTAAAACTACGTGTGTACTGTGTGTTTTAATAAAAATTGCATAGTTCAACCCTACGGTGGACCAGTGTATCCCAACATTTGAATGCAGCACCCGTTCGTTTGATAGACATTACCCGCATGCTGTATTTGTGTTAATACCTTCACAATTATTGATACAGTGATGTATTACCACATAAATGTGTAGTGGATTGTTTCCCACTCAATTTATGGATCAAGTTTGCAATATTGTCTTTGCATGATTGTATAGATAGAAATGTGAGTTTGTAAATTGAATATGTAGAAATTTGTATGTTGTATTTTATTTAATACAACTCCTGTACTATAAAAATAAATGCTAGTACTGATTCAGCCGTGCCTGAGATTAGCCGTAACAAATAGACATACAGACGGACAAAGTGTTTGGATTGCAATATTATATGCATTTACTAAAAAAGGGTTATTTTTCATGACAAACATACACTTCAATTTTATTAGTTGTAAACCCATAATTCGTGAGCAGAAAGTGTACCCAAGCCCTTTACAACCTTTCGGTTTTGACCCAATTAGGAGATGTTGGTTCAGCTTCATATGTGTTTTTGTGATTAGTACCTGATACATTGTTTTTCCTTAAATTTTATTTATTTTTATCTATATCACTACATAATATAAAACAAAGTCGCTTTCTCTGTCCCTATATCCCTATGTCCCCATGCATGCTTAAATCTTTAAAACTACGCAACGGATTTTGATGCGATTTTTAATAGATAGAGGGATTCAAGAGGAAGGTTTATATGTATAATACATCAGCATTGTACCCGTGCGGAGCCGGGGCGGGTCGCTAGTTAATATATAAAGCTGAAAAGTTTGTTTGTTTGTTTGTTGAACGCGTTAATCTCAGGGACTAATGACCGATTAGAAAAATAATTTCAGTGTTAGATAGCCCATTCATACGTAGGCATATTTTATTATGAAATTCCTACGGATAAGGTAGTAACGCTGTTAAGAACGCGGGAACCTAGTAGAAGATAAAATCGTACTGCATTCATGCTACGATAGAAAGAAAGAAAGAAAATACATTTATTTATGGCACATACAAGGAAATAAAAAACAAGAATTTGATAATTTATACTACAGTTATGTATATGCACTATAAATGGGCACTAACTTCAGCATTAAGCAACTTTAATAATCTAAAAGATCATTGCGGCAGCGCTGGTTTTCTAGCCAGTCCCAGTTTTGACGCCACGCATGCCAAACAATCTAATAAAAATAAAATAAAAAAGTGTACACATAAAAAATTGGTAATAAAACATTAGAAACTCAAAAACAAAAAGAATATAATAAAAAGATACGAGTAGGTCACAATATTATGTGTGTTTAATTAAACACGTTAGTTTGACGAATGTTTCGCAGAATATTGATATGTGTACAACATACGTATGTTATTTAACTTATTAACTTGTTTTCCAATTTAATGTATATCAAATAATAACGGTCAGTAGGTACCTTAGTAAGTGAAAATTGAATAATGAACTAGAATTTCATCAATTAATTAACATAATTATGTTGCGTTTACCCACTGAATATTTCATAACGTTATCTATTATGTCAGGTTTAACTTATTTCAAGTTATTTAGACTAAAAACGTGTAAATAGAATTGGGAAAATTGTATGTTATACGCGTTTATGTTAAACTGAGTGATTTTGTGTCTGGGCGTGCTTTGTGACAGCGAATTTTTAATTTATCTTTTTTTAACTTCCCTGTGCCGCGGGAATTTTAGATATACTCATATCTAAGCTGTGCCAGTTCGAAGCCAATTTAGCAAATTTTGCGCTATTGCCGCTTAAATATATTTTTTTATTTAAATCTTAAGCACAAACTTTTGCGCCAAGGTGGACTTAATGCCGTAGTAGGCATTATCTGCCAGTCGACTATTAGGGTGGTGATGAAACAACATGGTAGGTGCGCTGTAGTTTAGAAAAGCTTATATGGCTCTAAACAAAATAATCTTTCAAGAACAGAACTATGAGTCACATAGTGCGAATACCATCGCTTTAAGCTTTCAAACATGTGTAGGTATGAATAAGTAATCAACGGTGCTCTGTAATTAAATAAATTTGCATAGCAAACCACCCAAGACGTCGTTAGTTTATTGACCTTTGAAAATCTGGTTTAGACTACGATCTTGTGATTTTGATCCTCGGTTTTAAAGATTTAAAAAGTAATCAGTAATGTGGCACACCCAGGCCTATCTAATTTTTATTTTTTTCTAAATTATTGATGTGTTAGCAAGCAGATGAACTAAGGCCAATTAAAATAAAGGCAGACAGAGAAGTATTTAGAGGTAACCGTTACAGGCCTGATCGAGGGATTAGAGTTATTGTTAAGATAATTTATAACACCAGCACTAAATTTTATCCCATAACGGTACATAGGCCGAGTGGTTTCCGGCTTAGAATAAACCACCCCATATCTTCCCAAACCGTTTCATAAAAGGCGACTTAGGGATGTACAGGTAATGGATGGGCAGCAACATCTATCAGATCAAAGAATCTCCCATCTCACTGCGACCATCAATTCGCCTGCCTAGCTTGGTAATAAGTAATCTCTCAACGATCCTAGCTTGAGAAGTTCCATTAAAGAGGAGGCCTATATTCAGCAGTGGAAAAACGTCTGATATTGAAGATGACACACCATTCTGGGAGAATGTTAGGTAAGCTTAACTTAACCAACCAAACCTGATACCCCCTCCACCTTTCCATCACCGGACGACTAGGCGCGGTGAGCGATTTCACCATTTTGTTGTAGACATTCCTTCAATACTACTAGTGGAATTCCCTACCGGGGTCAGTTTTTACGGAACGCTATAATCTGGACATCTTTAAAACTAATGTGAACAGACACTTTCTAGGCAAGCATGTATCATCTTAGGCCTTATCATCGCCTACCATCAACCGAGATTAAGGTCAAACGTAAGCCTATTCTTAGTAAAAAAAAAACCAAGCCTAGATAACTATTATATCTATTTAACTGCGCCCCGCGTTTTTACCCGCGTTACTCTGCTCCAGTGGGTCGGAGCGTGATATTTTGTAGCCTATATGTTAATCCAGCGTATAACCTATCCGGTGCAAAATTTCAGTCAATTCCGTTCAATAGTTTGCGCGTGAAAGAGTAACAAACAACTATCCATGCATACTTATTACAAACTTTCGCGTTTATAATTTTAGTAGGAATAGGAGAACGGAAAATTGAGATAATAAATTAAAAATAAAAGCACTAGTTAGTAAAATAACGACAAACTACAAGAATTAGGTCAACTTGTGAAAGCCATATCCCTGTCAAGTGTTAATGCAGTGCATTAGCTATGATATTACAGCTGAAAGTAACGTATGTGCTAAATCTTAGCACTTCTATATTGTAAAATAGAGCGACAGTTGCACAAAACCCCCTTAAATACAAAAAATCGTAATGCCTCAATCGCCAGCGACCGCCCTAAGTCGAGGTCCAAGCCCCAGAGGGCGCACTCTTTCGCATGTTGCTTAGTTTGTAGTTTTATAAACCATTTATTAAGGCTGGAGCTGCCCAGCGATGTAGCAAAAGCCTCGTAGCTAACTCAACATATGTCCGTCCGAAAAAAAATAACTTCTATATTATTTAGTAATAAGCGGTTTCTGATCTGATATCGAAACCTTTTAATTGGTATTATCGTTTTGCTGATCCCGTCAAAATCGGACTGACACACAGATAAACATACAAAAAGAACGTGTTATTGTTATTTGTACCCTATTATACATACAAACACTTAAATTTTATTTATTGGTATACTGAGTGACGACGGTTTTTGTTTGTAATCCTGGTTTTCTTGGTTCGATTTTCAACCGGAAAATTTATTTGTGTGATCGCGGATAGTAGTCCGCAGTTTAGGTGTGAGTTTTAGTATAACATGACATAATAACATTGGGGCACAATGACTTCCCTTGATTTCGGAGTCAGGTTTTTTTTAAGATTACTAGCAGCGTTTTGCAATCTACTAGCATTCTTGTTAACCCCTCGTACAACATAATAGCTCATATAAAAATAGGACCCTTTATTATTAAAAAAACAATGCCCGTGGTGCTTTGCAATTGGCTTATCCAATTGTAAGTGTCTTTTCCTGAGGTTAAATATCTTATACGTTCATTTATGTCTCCCGCTTTGTGCTGGAGGGAAGTGGAATTTTACTTTCCAACCTCCTATAAACTTTCTGATTTAATTCGATGCGGGATCCAAGGCATTTAGGTGTCCCGGGACCAGCCTAAGCCTGACAGCTTAGAGCCTTTTCCGTGTGTGCCCCTGATGATCCTGGCTTTCAGGAGTTACAGTGGGGGGGGGGGGGGTGGGAGGGATTATTCACATTAAAACCCCTCGTGCTAAGCTAAAAATGATTGTGTTACGAGTGGGTTCACTTCGGCAGTGTCATTACACCCATTGGTGGGGATCGAACCGGCGCGGCGGCCACAAGTGCAACGCCCCTAGCCATTTGCTACGGCTGCTATATGAACTTTTAATATTTTTATATTTGTTTTTTTGTAACTAATAAACGTATTATCCAATTTCTTCTAGACTTAAGGCGAGTATTTATATCACTAGTTTTTCCAAATATAAAAATATTATCAGTTATACCTATTCAATGTTCTACAAGATGTTATGACGTAACGAGGGAGGATAAACAAGCAAATTATACGGTTTCTCCCGCTTACATTAGCATGGAAATATAATTGAGAAAAGTTTAGCAAGTTAGATGTAAACCTACGCGTGCTTAGAGTTGCCAGGCGTCCGGTTAAAGTTGGATATAGTTAGGCTTTTTGATTGCGTGTCCGGACAATATAAACGGTGTCCAGCTTGTCCGGGTTTTGTGAGGCTTTTTATATTTCGAATGCGAGCCCCCATTGTGAAGGTAATAACAATAAATACAGTCATTTAAAAAACTGAAACCCGACTGCGTTTTTGTGTAGGTAATTTTTTTAAATAAAAAATACTAAAATTTAATTTTGCGCAAAAAATACGTAATTTAGTTTTTTTTATTTTAATATACTCAGTGTCACTCTCACAATAAACACGAATCTAATGACACCTTTCAAGCTAAAATCCATCAAGCCGTTCTGGCTGCAGAACGTGCCAAACAATGATATATACATACTCTCGAAAACTCTCCTTCTGGCGCAGTCGGGTAAAAAAAACTTGAATTTACAGACAACTTTTTTGGCGTAAGTACTTTTAGAAATAAGTAGTACCTTTGTACATAGTTGTGTTTTGTTGTTTTTTTGTATCTTGTGTGTACATAAACAAATAAAAATTAATTATTCATACCTAATTAGACAATATCCTACTAGTATTATAAACGCGAAAGTTTGTAAATATGTATGGATGGATGGATGTTTGTTACTCTTTCACGAAAAAACTACGAATGGATTTGGCTGAAACATTGCACGGGGATAGTTTATCAGCTCGATACAAAAAATCACGCTCTGACCCACTGGAACAGAGAAACGGGGGTAAAACCGCGGGGCGCAGCTAGTCTTTAATAATGTAGGTTGTCCCTTTTTGGCCAAATTTCCGGCCAAACTGGCTCGTGAGTCCGGCTATAAGGTTAGGAGACCTGGCCACCCTTTTTTTTTTGTTGTCCTGAGGGAAATGCTTTTACGTATTCCCTCCGCCGCTATTCGCGTGCTGGCGGTGGGATATGTGGGACTCGCCTTCTCCATAGCGTGGTATGCTAACTCATACCACGAGGACAGGACCCTACGCCACTAAGGCCGCGCCCTGGACGCCAGCGGGCGGAGGGGGCCGCGCGCTTAAACCCCCCGGACACTCCTTCGATCCGCCGTTGGCGGGGGCCGGGTACGCATAAGCAATCCGGCCCAAGACCTGGTCACCCTACGGATGTTAACAGCCTGTATATATACATGGTTACTGGAAATTTGTCGTATTTCCGTTACAATGATAAAGATGATGTCACAAGCGACATATTTTGTCATATAATGTTGTACCCAAAACTAAATGGTTTCTGAGATTACTCTATACTAATATATACGGGTTTTTTTTAACGCGATATTCTCAGGAACTACTGGTCCGATTTGAAAAAATCTTTCAGTGTTAGATAGCCCATTCATCGAGGTAAGCTAAATTTAATTAAGAAGTTCCTACGGGGTCGGTAGTTACGCGGGCGGGGAAGATATATACAGAGTTATATACAGGTAAATGTCAGGCTGTACCCGGCAACAAAAAAAAAGGTTAATGTCAGGCTTAAGTTCAAGTTAGTTAGTTAGTTTCAGTTCCCGAAAGAGGTCTTTATGAGAAGAATGTAAAACCTATATAAAATCTATAAAATAATTTATTTTTATGTTCGACACTGTCTGGGCGCGCAAACAATGATTGAAAAAGTTTAATTTGACAGTTCACAATATTCTGCCATGTGTATGGAGTGGTTTAGAACTATGGGAACTCGGAACAATGTCGCAAATAAAACAAGGGTTGTTTTTTCTTTTTTTTCGGATGGACTTACTTACTTAGCCACGCGGCTTTTGCTACTTCACCGGTCATAAAGACGAGTAGAGCTCCAGCCTTAATAAATGGTTTAAAAACTACAAAGTAAGCAACCTGCGCAAGAAGGCGCCCCCTGTGGGGCTTGGGCCTCGGCTGGCGTTGAGATTGAGGGATTATGATTTTTGTAATTTTAAGGGAGTTTTGTGCAACAGTCGCTCTACTTTACAGTTCGCGGGCCTCTCGGACTTCGGGTCTACGAGTGCATCGGATGGTCTTTGCAAACTAAGGGTCAGGAGGATGAAGGGAGAACTAACTATGAATACTACTATTTCTGTATTAGGTTAAAAAGTTTGTTTGTTTGCTTGAACTACTGAATGTCCTATTTCAAATTTATTTCAGTATTAAATAGCACATTTATTGAGGACTATAGGTAGGCTTTATATCAATTAATATCAACACAAGTTAGTTTATAATCCTACTAATATTATACACGCGAAAGTTTGTAAGTATGGATGGATGGATGTTTGTTACTCTTTCACGCCAAAACTACTGAACGGAATTGGCTGAAATGTTGCATCGGGATAGGTTATATTCTGGATTAACATATAGGCTACAAAACATCACGCTCCAACCCACTAGAGCAGAGGAACACGGGTAAAACCGCGGGGCGCAGCTAGTAAACATAAAGTGCAAGTGCGTAAAATATTGTGCATAAAGGTGGCATTTTAACGGACTTACAAATTATTAATAGATTATTTTTTCATAAATTGATATGATTATACATTTCATTGAAGAAATGCAGAGTAGCCAACCCTACAGTTTTAACTGTAGATCTACAGTTTTTTGGAAATGCTCTCAGTTTTTAGTTTAGACCTCGAAATCTACAGTTTTCTATTGAAGACGATGGCGTCATGTATTTTATTTTCCAATGTGTTGGATTAGCATAGCAATTACTAGTTTTTACGTAATATCATATTTGATACTAGCTTCCCGCGCGCGGTTTTACCCACGTAACGTGGAAACTTCGTAATAAAATATAGTCTTTAACCTTCCTCGATAACTGGTGTTGTCTTTCTTTCTCTATCTTCTTTTTGAATGTGTACATAAATAAATAAATAAAAATATAGATTAACTATTTTCTTAATTATTATTTGATATTTACAGTTTTCTACAGTTTTTTTCAAGCATATCTACAGTTTTATACTAAGATAGGGTTGGCAACACTGAAGAAATGGGAAGGCCATAGGCAAGCTGTCATAAATAGGGCAAGAAAACCGTGAAAACAAAGTGAGAAATATTCGAATAGGAACGCAATTTTAAATTCTTGTCTAAACCAATAGTAGGGCCCAATCCGTGGGTTAAAACGAACAATACCGGGGTGATTAAACCGAGTTATTTCATTAACACTTGATCTTCGGAATTTTATTAGGCCTTCGTGAAAGTATTTAGGGTCCTACAAGGATCCTGTACAGTAATGTTGGGGATTGTTTTTGTAGAAACTTTTGTAAATTTAACGATTAAAATTGGATTGGATCCCGTAATTTATGGATTAGGTTCTATGTTTATGTTGCATGAAAACTCTTTACCAGTCAAAAGTACTTGTAACTAGCAAAATCAGTCAAAAGTAGTTTTAGGTTAGGTTAGGTTATGTTAGTTTTTTGCGGAGCGGGCAAGGGAGGAAGATCCCGGAGCACACCCGCTTCGCAGGCGGCGTGTTGGCCGCAGGCGGCGGGCTGAGACCCGTCGCATGCCGCCTTAGGCTCGGCCTCGGGGAGTAGGGAACATGGGCCCTGCTCCCTATAGAGGCTGACCCGTGCGGAGGAGGGACGCCTGAGTACTCCGGGCGTCCTGTTAATGGTTATACGGGCCACATACAAAGTGGCCCCGGAGAGTCCGCGGCACCATCCAAACTGCGGACGGCCGCCGTGGGGGTTCACCGGAAATGCAAGCGCTTCTCAGCGATACCCGGTGGCCCTCACACTCATGGCGGAAGAAGGAGTACCCGGGGGGTTTTAGTGGCGGTAGGGTCCTCTCCTCGTGGTATGAGCAGCATACCACGCGCTGGAGAGGGCGAGTCCCCACATATCCCACCGCCGTTGTTTTCACAACGGCGGTGGTCGAATGCGTAAGTGCATTTCCCCCCGGTCAACAAAAAAAAAAAAAAAAGGTTATGTTAGTTTTGACCTATTTCTCTAGTTATAGGTACTTTCGACTGGTTAAGAGTTTTGACTGGTTAAGAGTTTTGACTGCAATATATATAATAATTGTAATATAATTAATTTTGTAATTCTTATCGTACCTGCTAGTTTATTCTTTGTATTTAAAAATAAAATACCTAGGTATGGTATTTCACAGAAATTTCTTGATTAACACAATCATTGTATATATTTATGCTAATATTATAAAGCTGAAGAGCTTATTTGTGGAAAAAATCACACAACATGTATTTAATGATGAAGTTCTTACGGGAACGGAAGCTGCGCGGGTGAAACCCGCGTGCGGGAAATCTATACTAATATTATGAAGCTGCAGAGTTTGTTTGTTTGAAGCATATGAACAGAATGGAAGTACAGCCCAACACAAAACTGAGGAAAATAATATTAATAATCTCTCCGAGAAAATTATCAAAGCCGTACCCACTTAAGTAGAAAGTTAATTGCACAATCTCTGAATAGTCTAAAAGAAGACTTTTGAAAGAATCCGTTTACCGCAAAGATAAGCTCAAGTGGAATTCTTTTAAAAGAATACCAACATTAAGATGTTTTTTAGCAAAATTTAAATTATTTTAACTGGGAAATTATGCCGGTATGTTATTTAAATTAAGATTAAAGTGCTGTTTTAGATGTTAAAGAGTTGCTTTTGTTAACGGGAATGTTTTAATGTTATTCTTTTCTTTTAATTTAATCTTTTAGCACTTATGTGTGAATCAAAGCGTTCATTAATTGATTTATTGTTGAAGGTAGTTTTTTATTGTAAAATAATGGACCAATATTTTATATGACTGCATTTAGTTGGGTCGGTTATTTTTATGAAATTATATTTTATTTATATTGGATTACCATATATACGCGAAAGGTTTTAATAACATTACTTTTGCAGTAGGAAAGTTTAAGCTCATAATTATTATTAATCTTATACGCGAAATTATAGAAAAATCATAATCTTAACATTTCTATGTAGTTGTAAATTAGGTTATATAATATATACATAGGAAATTAGTTCTCCCCGTAAAGCATATATAAACCTTATTTTATTTATCTCCTTTTTTAATGGTAAGATTAGGAGGTATAGAAAATATCCTTACCTACTCGTGTCTTTTTCTATGGGTTGAAGTTTTTTTTACCTTTCCCCATAGCACTTTAAGTTCATTTGTCGTCTTGGCTTTGAATTGCCACTTTAGGGTCTTTGATATGTGGAAGTCATTTCCTGAAAGGGCATCTTCGTCATTTTTGGGTTTGCACTTAAGCAAAGCGATAAGCAATAACAAAAAAATATGCGATCTTCAGGTATACATTGCCATAGGTATATATCTATACTAATATATAAAGCTAAAGAATGTGTTTGCTTGAACGCGCTAATCTTAGGAACCATTGGTCCAATTTGAAAAATTATTTCAGTGTTAGATAGCTCATTTATTGAGGAAGGCTATAGGCTACATTTTATTATGATGTTCCTACGGGAACGGGTTGAACGCGGATGAAACCGCACGTGGGAATGTTATAAAACTATGGACTCTATGTGAAGAAATGTTAAGGTCCTATTCTCTTGGGTTTAAAAATGCGTTGATTATGATGAAAATTCTTTATATTAAGGTCCTATCATTTCTCTGGGCTTTAAAAATGCGTTGATTATGATGACTACCGGCTACAGCAACTTTAATTTACTGTCATTCAGAGTTATGACAACTCTGAATGACAGTAAATTAAAGTTGCTGTACGACAATAAAAACCGTAAAATAAATTTATTTTCTAAAACAAACAAAACCTTCAAATAATAACAATTTATCTGATTTTTTCGCCAGTTCTTCTCAGAGTTGCCTTATCTAGAACTAGGCAGAAATAAAAAGGAACGCATCCTAAAAACATGATTTAAAATATCTTAAACGTGCGTGGTTTCACCCGCGTAACTCCCGTTTACGTGGGAACTTGATAATTAGATATAGCCTATATTAATCAGTGATAATGTAGCATTCAAATGGTGAAACATTTTTAAAATCGGTCCAGTACTTTTTGAGCCAATTCGTTACAAACATACTTACATACAAAACTTTCCTCTTTATAATATTAGTATAGCTAAAGAATATTTTGATTTCATTTGATAATAATAAGATCCAAAAATTACCTTACATTTTCCAATAACATTACTAAGACGCTTTTCCATATTCCAACTTTTGTTTAAATAATTGATTTCAAAAATCCTTAATCGGTTCTACCCGAAGTACAACATCACAAAAGATATCGTTGGGCCAAGATTGGCAATTATAAAAAAAATGGTCCCAAAATTGTCTTCGATAAAAGCAAGAGCTTTAGACGAGAGTCCCTAAAGACAGTGTATGTACATACTAAGTAGATGAGACAAAATACCATGAAATTGACAGCGGTTTAGATTAAAGTAGGTTTAAGTAAAGTTTGTGTTTGATAAAATTGTTAAGTGACATTTTTTCTTATACTCTTAGTAAAATGCCTTATTTATTCATTATTTCGAACACATCAGATGATTCATGGCATTATCAAATAACTTTCTTTAATAGCTTTTTAGCTTTTTATAATTATTAAATTCTGTTGTTTAGTAGTTCAAAATAAGATTTTTTTATATGTTTATTGCCACATCAAATAATCTTATAGGTATTTGCGAAAATTGCTAAACGAAATAAACGATTTTTATTCAGCACTTAGGTATTTACATACACTTGTACTTGTCAAGAAAATTAACAATGCATATAACATTAATTTTAAATAGGTAACATTTACTATTAAATTATGTTTAAATTTATTTCATGTGTGCTAGAAGTCTGTCAGTCCTGTGTTAGTAAATAAGCTCTTAATATCAACGTTAATATATATTGACTATATTTATTTCATTCAAACATTTTATGAATAAAAATTAAAAAAAAATATTAAAGCATATTTTAGAGTGCAATGACCGATCAAGTGGCGAGATCAGACGTCCTCAGCCAAATTCCATTAAATTTAAGCGACACACGCCTGCGGGCACCCTTAAGGGGTAAGGACCACGACTCAGTTCAGATATTGCTGAACATTCGGAAATATTATGACAGAACCTTGCCATTCTTATAAAATTAAATAAAAATAGGGTAGATAGGTTTTCAATTATGATCGACTATTATCTACACTTTTTGTGCATCTTGGCGTTACCACTACCGTGTCTACAAATCCATTGTAATAACTTATTAATTAATCCTCTCTCTCTTTTCGATATCATAGCAATCTATGATGCGACCGTTATTTTTAATTGTTACAAAATTGATAATACGGCGTAGTATGTGTATTGTCATCGTTGGCGCTATTTCTACAATGCCTTGTTAATAAGCGTTTAATTATAAAGGAAGACCGTGACTAGGTATGGCGCCTCCTTCAGATTTTTTTATCAACTTTCTCATTTCGTTTATGGCTGATTTCATACTTAACTTAAAAATGTAATCTATTTCATCTTGAGTTTACTTTATCTTTCCCAACTGTGGTTTTCAGATTTCTTAAGTGTTTCAAATCACTTTTCTTTAAAAGAGCCATATTGTACCTTTTTTTTCGGATGGACTTACGTAGTTAGCCACTTTGCCACACGGCTTTTGCTATTTCAGCCATATTGTTTTGTTGTTAGCCATATTGTGTTTGAACTGAAGGACATGTATGAGGAGATTAATGAATTGAAGAAACGAAAGTGGTATGTCAAGATCGTGGCCAGTGGAAGGAACTGGTCACTGTCTCCTCTTATTCCTATGAGAGGGGCCGATGTATGTATGTATGGCGTATTGTAGATTTTCTACGGTAGGTTCAGTTGCATATATCTATACTAATATTATAAAGTGGAAAGATTTGTATTTTTATGTGTATGTTTGTAATGAATAAACTCAAAAACGACTGTGCCGATTTCAAAAATTCTTTCACCATTGGAAAGCTACATTCACCCTGAGTGACATAGCCTATATTTAATTATGAATTTCCCACAGGAACAGGAGTTACGCGGGTGAAACCGCGCGCGGGAAGCTAGTCAATACATAATTTAGTAAACATACATATTATTATTATTTATTTTCTAAAAATGTTTCGATTAAATTATCACAAGGAATGTGAAGGTATGTTTTATGTAATAGGACTGGAATAAATCAGCCTAAGGTAATCCATTTTCAAAAACAAGCGGCCATTAACATACGTAGCACTATGTTTGAAGAACAAGAAAAATATAATACCTAGAAAAGGCAAGTAAAGATATATCTTCAAAAATACCTATCTCAAAGTAGAAAGACAGAAAAAATAAAGTAACTAGGTAGCATTGATACGAGAACTTTCTACAAAAGAAATGGAGGTGCCTTAATCTGTACCAACACCCGCTGTGTCCTACGAAAGATCCATCTCCCGGGAAAGTCAAAGTTAAGTTAAAGTTTAAATGAATATTACGCATTTTCGTGCGACTCTGCGATTGTGTTTTTTACGTAATAAGATGACTTTCAAACTTAATCCCAACTTAAATAGCTTAGGTATTTTTAAATGTGAGGAAGTGAGCGCAAAGAAGATTCTTTTGACGTGTGGTTTTCGAAGATAAGTTTATTCTTGTTTAATTTTTAAATTACTTTGATAGAATTTGTATAACATACGTTAATATCGTTTACAAAAGTATAGTATCTATTTATATTATACTAGCTGCTCCTCGCGGTTTTACCCGCGTTACTATGCTCCAGTGGGCCGGAGCGTGATGTTTTGTAGTCTATATGTTAATCCACCTACCCCGGTGCAAAATTTCAGCCAATTCCCTTTAGTAGTTTTGCCGTGTAAGAGTGACAAACATCCATCCATCCATACTTACAAACTTTCGCGTTTATAATATTAGTAGGTTTTTTAATAATGATAAGTATGTATATTGTGTACTTCAAACGGTACTTGTTACATTGCTGTTGACAGAATAATTAGATACAATACACTAATAATTTTACTAATTAACGTAATGAGTCCAAAAGGCCACTTGACAATAATTTTAACGGCCATGAGAACCTATAACAATATGATATATATAACCATTAAAAAATAACTTAGACGCCATGAGCAAGAATGTGGGTGTCGTTGCGGAATAATAAATAGGCATACTTGAAAATATGTACATAAATGAAGCGAAATGTATGCGTTATTTATGTACATTATAATAAAGACAAGCCGTAGCCTAATGGCTAGAGCCTCGGACTTGCGATCATGTGGTCATCGGTTCGATTACCACCCATTGCCAACTACCGACGTGAACCCACTCTTAACAATTATTTTAGCGTAGCACTAAGAGTTAACAAGAATATTAGGAGTGTCGAAAAAGTCTGCTAGTAACATAAAAAAAAATATGGTCTCTCACTTTGTTTCTCAAAAGAAAGCTCAAAGTCAGCAATGGAATGGAAATAACTGCTCGGCATTTCCCTGCTTGATCGAATCAGAAATAAAGCGATCAGCCTGTACAACGTACACTGCTGAACATGGGCCTCCTCCCGAGGGAGGGATTTTGCCATAGTCGCTTGGCAGGCGGGTTGGTGACTGCAGTATTATGTTGTGACACACTAAGAAACGCTGCTGCCCGTTCTCTGGTATACGATTGTTATAGATGATGTTATTTATAACAATCGGGCCCAACGGCTTAACGTGCTTTCCGAGGCACGGAGAGTAGTCCCTCAACCAACCAGACACGGAAAGAAATCTTAGAATTTACACAAAGATTTTTTTGTACGGTGTGGGGATCGAACCCACGACCTCCGAGATTTAAAGCGAGCCAAATACCGCTTCACGACGGAGGTTGTCACATAATATTTATACTTTATAATAATCTTTCTCTCTTTATATGTATAAATCAACAGATTCTTTCCTACACACTTCATAGTCTTCTGTTCTTTGCATTTTTTGTCTCCGTCACTCTCATTAAAATCCCTATATAAGCTGTCACTACCTTCTGGGCCGATATTGACCACTATCACAAAATAACTATAGCTGCTGTCAAATTTAATTTCATAGCTTTTAACAATGATTGGTCTCGGTATTGTGTAACGGATAGTTTTTTACAAAACCTCTTTCCGGCTCGATGGACCATCGTCATTATGGCTCGTGAACCATGGCGGGATTTAAATCTATTGCGTTTGTCAATGGTTGCATGAGTGATTTGACAGTATTTTTTTACTTTTTACATTGGGAGAGTAGCTTGTTGTATGGCAACGGAATCGGGTTAATTCTGGTTTGGTATGAATAAGTCATTACATCGATGACGTCACGTTTTAGTATGTGTTATGTTATTTTTTATTTTATTGCTATTTACGCGGTTTCACCCGCTAAGTCCGTCGTTGGAACTTCGTAATTAAATATAGCCTATTGAATTACTCAATACCTCATTAGGGAACCATGCAAAACCCCGGCATAAATTGTTTGTCAAATCCTACTCCACAGTATGTACTATACAACCTCTGTAGCGTAGCGTATCTTTGTGTCAATTCTAAGAATTCTTTCCAAGTCTGGTTGGCTGAAGGACTGCCCTCCGTGCCTCGAAAAGCACGCTAAGCCGTTGGTTCCGATTGCTATAACATTATCTATAACAATCGTATATCAGGGAACGGGCAACAGCGTTCACCAATCCGCCTGCCAAGCGTGGTAACTATGGCAAAATCCTCCCTTTGTGAGGAGGCCCATGTTCCGCAGTGGACTTTGTACGGGGCTGATAATGATGATTATGATTAGGGAACTATGCAAAACTCCTATTTCAACGATACCTACTAATATTATAAAGAGAATGATTTGGTTTTGTTTGCATTCAATAGGCTCCATAGTAGGTATGGAGCCTATTGAATGCACCGATTTCAATCGTACAACATTGCAAAGTAAATGATAAAGTTACCACGGGAACGGGAGCTACACGGTTAAACTGCTCAATTATTAATAAAAAGAGACGGATATATTAATATAAGCCTTACTGAGGATAATGACTGTCGATCGATAGGTCACAGGTTGAACTCTGACCAATGAACTTAGATGTGTTGTTTATCGTATACTCATATTAATTTAATTGAATTTTATTTGATATACTTCCTATTAGTATTAAATTTATAAGTATTTAGAGACGAATCCCGCACTAGGGATATAAATCCCTATGTCTCTATGTGGCGGGGGCCCAAACACTACTGCTACTTTGTATCCTTTAATTGTGTTATGTTCTGTAGTTCAGTTTCCAAAAATAATTGTGCAGGGTGGGAATCGAACCCAGAACATGAACCAACGCAGGGAAATCTAGGATGTTTTAAAAGTAGTTAAACGTTGTACCTACTACTCATAATATACCTTACCCACAAGATTGCCAACAATTCGAGTGTATATTGAAAAAATAAAATAACTGTTTCCCCTTTGTGTCCATCACTGTATCATCTGGTAGCCATGTTTGGGTTTTCCCGAATGTGACATTTACATATTTTTCTCCATTCTCCTGTGGCTCAAACAATGTTTTTTAGGGTTCTGTAATCAGATACAAAGTGAATTAGCTGGTTTTGAAATTTGGGATTGTTTTAGCGATATTTGACGGGATGATGTAAGAATGTGAAGTATGGAGTGTAGGGCTTGGTAAAGTTTCATTTTTCTAACGAAAAAATCCATGTAATAATCCAACAAATATATATTTTTTCCATCATTTTCAATATTTTAGATTTTTTATTGGTTTGAAGGCTTATAGTAAATCTAATAACGATTTATGATATTTTATGATTTTCAATCCAGTGATTTATTGCTACTTTTGTGTATATATCCATCTAATTTTTAATCTTATGTACTGAACCCTTCAACTAATTCCTATTTTATACAACTTACACCTGACCAATTTAACAAGGCCTCTTTTTGTTTCAGGTAAGGCCGACCTTATATTCTGAAAAATGGAGCATTCGTGAATAATAGCGGTAAGAGTAAGGACCTGTCAGACGCACTCCAAATGATTTTGTTAGGCATTTCTATGTGAGGTTTACGGTTCTGACAGATCGGTATATTCGTATTTGTGTCTTTGAGTAAGAATTTGTCCAGAAAAACAAGAGAACCTTTGAAAATAATTGTAACATGTTCATTTAATGTGAAAATTCAAGGAATGGTAAATTTTACTTGTTTGCCGTTCTATGTCTAAATTGACAAAATTATACATGGTACGGCCAAACAATGTCTTCAATCCACTGAACGTACTTCGAAACTCTTGTATATACACCAGGTGACATCTTCCTGCCGCAATCTCTTCCAAAAGATGTGATCCCTATAATAATAGACAATGGAAAACTATTCACACAATCCACTTTATCCGGCATTACTTCTAACGGCCCTCCCGAATCTCCTTGGCAAGTGTCTTTTCCACCTTTATGATAATCACCAGCACACAACTGGTTTTCAGTGATCCCTTCTGCTAAAATTTTCTTCTTGATCAGAGCTTTCATAGATAGGTTACAAATTTTACTGTCGATCAAATCAATATGAACTTTCATTAAAGTAAGACTGCCCATAACAGAATTCGGTTCCGTCTTACCAAAACCAATTATGGTCTTGCTTAGATGACTAACATCTTCGCCTAGATGAAGACAGGCTATTCTTATATCTCTAGTTAAAACGAATGGTCGAACAGCTTTCATCAGAGCTATGTCATGGTATTTTGAAGGTGGATGGTAGCCTGGATGCGTAGCGATTCGGGACACTTTTCTTTCTTGAACTAAATCATCGGCTTCGTCAAATTCGAAGGTCGATGTTCCAATCCTCAGGACTTTAGCTCTTCCTTCGTCTCTGTCTTCGACGCAATGTGCTGCAGTTAAAACCCAGCTATCGGAAATCAAACTACCACCACATTTCCAAGAGATAGGTTCTTGTGTTGTTGGACGAAATCCTATTAACACCATATGAGGATAGAGAAGTAAGTCGATGGGGACTCTTACTCGAAAATTAGGATATAATATATTGTGGCATTCCAACATAAGCTGCGCGTATTCTCTACAAGCGGCGAACGCTCTTTCTCCTACAGCAGAACTTTGGTTGACTCCCAACATGACAATAATTGCAACAGTTAGTAATCGGAACATTATAAAACTAATGTGTCTTTTCCAGTTTTTTTTTCCTCAGTTTAAAAATCGCTTACTATTTCTTGAAAATACGAGTACAAGGGAACAAATACAAATAAAAAGGTAGAACATGAGCATCATAATTTCTGCAATAGTTTCAATTTTCGGTTATTTCGTGGAGTGATTAAAAAATGGTACATTCCATTCTTAAATGGCAAATAATTTTTCCAATAAGTCTTTCTTTACTCGCGAAGACAGTTAATACACGGGTGTTTATCACAGAGTTAATACGAAAACTGAATGCTCTAATAAATCGTTGTAGTGATATGCATATCGTAACCAATCGACATTCATTCTTAAGGCTTATACATAGCGTGAATTTTAATACTAAGCGTACAATGAGGAAAGGAGTTATAGAAGATTTAAAACATATCGCGTCTTGATACTTGAATGGGATAAAAAGTAGTATCAATAATTTAAAAGATAGGTACCGAAAAACAAATCGCGAAATCTAGTAGTAGTATCTATCGAGTTAACTTGAGTTTAATTCTGTTTGTGACAGTTTTTATATGCATTAAGGAAAACCTTTTATGTTTTTGAGGGAATGCTCCCTCAAAAACATGTCTAAATGTCTCTGAATAAGTGTGGGTGCTCTATGCAGATTAATTTTAAAGAAATTTAAAGTATAGGTATGACTTCGCCTTTATTAGAAATCGAATTTTACATATGCGCTTATTAGGTCATTTTAGTCACGTTTCATGATTGGTTTTGTACTAACTAATGAACCTACGCGGCTGTTTTTTATGACAATTTTGGCGTTGAGTGGTTATTTTTGTTACAAGTTTTGTTTGCATTTAGTGCATTAAGTGGTTACCAGATAGTTTTTTGGAATCGTATAGTGCAGTCAAATGTCCACTGGATGGTTAATGGCAGACCCCAAAAAATAATCTTTATTGAAACCAAAAAATATACAATGTTATAAATTGACAGCGTACGTAAAAAGCTACACTTTCTAGGCAAGCGTGTATCATCTTAGGCCTTATTTTCGCCTTCCATCAAGATAGATTATGGTCAAACGTAAGCCTATATTTAGTTAAAAAAAACGTCTATACTAATATTATAACGAGGAAAGATTTTAATGTAAGTATGTTTGTAACGAATTGGCTCAAAAAGTACGGGACCGATTTTAAAAATTCTTTCACCATTTGAATGCTACATTATCACTGATTAATAAAGGCTATATTTAATTATGAAGTTCCCACGGCAACGGGAGTTATGCGGGTGAACCGTGCGTGGGAAGCTAGTTAGTTATAAATCTGTGTCGCTATTAAAGCCCACCTCGAGGGGGCAGACGACGAAATATAAACACAGATAGAGCCTGAGCTTTCGGCAATCGTAAGGTAGGATGCCCTCCGGTATAATGGACCGAAGACCTTAGTAGGAGTAGACAGTCTTTCGCCCTCCGCATCCAGTGTACTCCCACACTGGATGCGGAGGGCGAAAGACTGTTATTTATGGTGCAAATTAGGTGTCCTATATCTAGCAGCGCTGATGAATAGTGCAACCTCCTAAAGGACAACCTCCGCAGCTTAGAGGTATTTGGCTCGATCCCCACGCGAGACAATAAATCTTGTGTAGATTTTAAGATTTCTTTCGGGGTCTGCATGGCTGAGGGACTACCTGCGTTGATCCCAATTGTTATAACATCATCTAAAACAATTTTAAATCAGGGAATGTGCAGCAGCGTTTACAACATAGCACTGCGGTTACCAACCCGCCTGCCAAGCGTGGTGACTGTCGCAAAAACCAGTTTTGCAGTGGAAGTTGTACGGCCTGACGATGATGGACAAATTCATCCAATAATATTTCTACATTTTTTATGTCGATCGTCTATTTAGTAATGTCACACTAATCAGAAACGCTATCAATTATAACTCCAGCAAGATATTCAATAGACTCGTCCATTTTAAAGAAAACATTTCCAACAAATTTGTATCGCCGCGAACAATAGCACGGAAACTGCTTTACTAGTTCTTATTAAAATCCGATGTTGGACAAAATCGCTTCAAGCTTTATTTCTGTATTTCTGTAGGAAATGTCGCAAATAAAAGTTAAACCGATTGTTCTTGCTGCGTCAGCTACTTGAGACTCGAATTATTCTTATACAATAAGTTATCGATCTTATTCGTTGGTGTTGGATTTGTGCACTTATTTAGTATTAGCTTTCCGCGCGCGGTTTCACCCGCGTATCTCCCGTTCCCGTGGCAACTTCATAATTAAATATAGCCTATATTGATCAGTGATAATGTAGCATTCAAATGGTGAATGAATTTTTAAAATCGGTGCATTACTTTTTGAGCCAATTCGTTACAAACATACTTACATACAATTCTTTCTTCTTTATAATATTAGTATAGACTAGTTTTTAAGTTTTTGATAATTCCATATAAACATTGGATCCCCATTTTATCCACTTAGGGGGTACATTTTGGAAAGTCCTTTTAGGCTAAGAAAGGACTTTCCAAAGTGTGTGCGCGTCATAATAACTATCTGCGTGCCAAATTTCAGCGAAATCCGTTCAGTGTTTGGAGTATTTTTTTAATAGTTGTAGAGAAGGTATGTAGTAAGGTTTACTTTATCAGCCGGGCTTCCTCTTTAACATATCTTGGCAAACCACCCTGACTTGGGATATCACCGTTATTTCACGCTTGTCATGTGGGTTGGTGGTCACAGTAAGGTAGGAGTATTTTTAAGCTGCACGTAGCTTAGTTGCCTCTTCCGACAGCCATAGGAAGATGGGGTGGTCTATTCTAGGGAATATGGGAAGCAGCATCTTTCAGCTCGAGGTTAGTTACCATCTTACTGCTATCACCAATCCGTCTAAAAAGCGTGGTGATTATGGCAATAACCCTCAACGACAATGGCTTGCTAAGGCCTGTTAAGAGAAAGCCCATGTTTTAGAATTTTGTTAGTATTTTTGTATTTAAAAAAAATCGTTACCTTTTAAGAACCAATTATATTGTTATCGTGAAATATTAAAATAATCATTTTTAATCGTATAACGTAATCGAGTCCTTTTTTTTCGGATAGACATACGTAGTTAGTCACGAGGCTTTTGCTACTTCACCGGGCATAAAGGCGAGAAGACTAAGCAACCTGCGCAAGAGGGCGTCCCCTGTGGGATTTGGACCTCGGCTCAGGGCGGCCGCTGACGGGGATATAAAGGGATTATGGCTTTTAGTTTTTTTAGGGGAGTTTTGTGCAACTGTCGCTCTACTTTACAGTTCGTGGGCCTCTCGGACTTCGGGTCTACGGTAGGACGAGGGCGGACGCGTTGCGTTCGCGGGCGCACATCGAGTCCATAAACAAGTTCGGTGTATGAATTTATTTTTGTTGACATATCTTTATTTTATGTCATTATATAGAATAGTAAAAGGAAAAAGCTAACCGTTATCCATAGAGTACTGTCAAGTATAAAATAAATTAAAAATACACGTAAATCATTTCATCACACATTGTATTTTGATACACTTGAAAGTATAAAATCTTAATAATAATGTACAAATATGAGTCTGTCTGCCCGTTTGTTTTATTGCCGTAATCTCAAAGAACATTGCTACTATCGTGTTTCAAAAGACTCTAAGCGACAGTGGAAAAAATATAGTTAGGCTTAAAAATGATAAAAAAGCATTGTGCCTGATAATGCAAAAAATAAGAAATACGAAAGTAATCCTTTATCTCATGATTCGCCTGTTATTTTTAATTAATTCAAGTATTTTATTCTCTTGGAAATACTCACGATTTTTCCAGCAGAGTGAAGACTGTATATTACTCTGGTTACCGTATCATTTACGCTTTACCTTTGATTTAAAATGAAAAATAACTTCCCTTTATTAAATTAAAAGGTAAGTTATTTAGCAATATAACTTGAAACAACTCGTTTGTAAAACCAAAATAAGAGAATGGACACAAAACACATATATATTCATTTAATATTAGGGATTTTTATGGCATAGACACAAAGTATCATGTGAATGAAATTCACATTATGTCCAAAATTATAGACACACAATGCGTAATTCATCCTATTCATCATGCATAATCTAAACTCTACCCATTTTCATAAAATATAACAAACAAGTGTAAACTTTACCTAACTCAGGATTCTAACTGAAAAACGCAAATCCCCGCAATCGAACGAACCACTACGCTATCGAGCCAGTACGCTAACCATTTTCATACTAATCTTCATATTCTGTGTCTCAGTACAATGTGACAACAACACATATTATATTCTCGGGAAACTCTCGAGTATGCTCAGAATAAAGAAAGCAGGATTAGAAGTGAATTTTATGATTATTTTTATTGACAATTGGCGCACTGCTCGTTCGTGCAGCGCGGGTAATGTAGTAGTGCTTTTTGTTTTGAATTTTTAAAGTTATATCTTAAAAGGATTGGACGATTATCTGTATTATATTATTCGAGTGAACTTCTCTCTATTTGTATAGTTTAGTAGTAGTTTGTGTATTGAATTGTCTATAGTGAAATGAAATGAAAACGTTTATTGATAATGTAGACGAATCGATCGTACTTATTATAAGTCTATGCTGGTCGAGTAAACAGCGTGGCAAGCTGTTTCGGCTCAATGATCGAATTGTCATATTTCTAGAATGTATTGTTTTTTTATAATATTATTTACTGTTGATTTTGATTTTTCCTTTTTTTAAGAGGAAGATGATGTGTGTAGTTATTTCTTATTTTTATAAAGGGGAAGATGTAGTAATGAGGTTTTACTATGATCAGAATGTCATGTCAATTTATAAGTAAATTAGTTGTCAACCGAACTCATCTTTTATTACAACAGTATTGAAGCCGTGATTAGTATTAGTAGAGTTTCCCTCGTCTCTTAGAAAGCAGGTTTAAATGCCGGTCCTTCGAAGGATCGATCCGGAAATCACTCAGTAGTCGGGTTAGTAAAACTATCTAACCGGATTATGGAAGTAATGGAATAGATTGTGCAAATATTGTGCTAATTCATGCACTATAATACTATGCTGATGGTCAATCTCGTTAGAGTGTGGCTGCCATCGTGATCAGTGCTGGCGTTAAAGGGACTGACACACCGGGCAAGAAAATTATGGCGCCCACTTAAGGAAATTCAAATCGAGTGTTATTTTTTGCTGAACCATTGTGAACGTGTATATAGAATGTGATCTTCTGCCCGTTGTAGCAGTTAAAACATTGTAATCGGTCGTAGACGCGAATAGACGGTTTTAACGTTGCTTGATCGAGAGACGCTCGAAACGAAACACCAACTACACAAATCTGCGACCTCGCGCCACGCTTGCTCATTATGAAATATTTGTTTCTATTCCATCAGTATAATTCTTGGTGCTAGAAATAAAATCGGCTAGCAATACAGCACAATCAGACGGTAGCACAAACTTTAATCAGTACTTTCTTGGTACTGATTTAGTGAGGAGGGAGGGTAGGGGGGATTTTATAGCACTACTGAAATATATATTCAATTCCACTGTTCCCGAAGAACCTTAAAAGGTGTAAAAGAGATATAACTATCGGATATCGGAGTATTCATATTTGTGACTAGCTTCGCGCATGACTTCACCCGCGTAGCTCCAGTTTCCGTAGGAGCTTCATAATTAAATATATCTGTATAATAATATACTGTAGCTTTCCAACGAGTGTCTGGGGTTAAGAATAAGACTACGGTATCTCCTGCCTGTCGTAAGAGGCGACTAAAAGGAGGCTTTTCTTGTGGTAGAGCCACGCTGTTCGCAGCATGAAAGGGCCGGCTCGACCGGGAAATACCACATCTCTCGCAGGAGATCGTCGTTTCAGTAGTAGCGTTTAGCTACTGCTATTCGTACGGTGAGCGAGATGTCCGGTGGCCCAACACCCCCCCCCCCTCCCCTTATCTAACCATGGCAGCGGAATTAAAAGATCTTGTACCCCAGGAGGGTACCAGTACGCTCCGTGCTGGAGAATCCCTCCCTGAGCACCCTCGCTCAGGCTGCCCTGCGTATTCTGGGGAGGGCAAAATCCCGCTCGCAATTTCTGCTCGAGGCAAGAGCAACAAAACCGTGGCGCCGTCCCCTGAACTTCATGTACACTTCTGCAACATCAGGGGATTACACTCCAACCTTAACTCTGTCCACCACCATCTTGAGACTGAGAAGCCAGCCTTGTTCTTTTTAACGGAAACTCAGATCTCGTCTCCTGCTGATACGTCATACCTAAATTATCCAGGCTATAAAATTGAGCACAGGTTTGTGTCTCGAGCTGGAGTATGCGTATACGTGAGAGACGATATCTGTATTCGCCGCCTAAGCAATCTTGAAGGTAGGGACCTCTCCATCATCTGGCTGCGCGTAGATTGCGATGACCACCCGCGCATATACGCTTGCCTTTATAGGTCCCACAGTGGTGACGCAGAAACAGACAGACTCCTCGAGCACGTCGAAATGGCCATTGATTCCGTGCTAGAACAGATCCCGTCCGCCGCGATTGTGGTACTCGGCGACTTCAATGCCCATCACATTGAATGGCTTGGGTCACAAAAAACGGACCATGCGGGTAAATCTGTTCATGCCCTTGCCATGGCTTATGGTTTGACACAGATGGTTTCCTCATTTACACGAGTTCCAGATGTGGAAAACCATACGCCTTCACTGTTGGATCTTCTGCTGACCTCTCATCCGGAAGGGCTTCAGGTAACCGTCGATGCTCAGCTAGGCACGTCGGACCACTGCTTGATTCGGAGTGTGGTGCCACTCATGCGCCGACCGCGGTCTCGCATTGCGGGCTGCCGCCGTGTTTGGCACTTCAGGTCAGCGGACTGGGATGGGATGCGGACCTTCTTTTCATCCTACCCATGGAAACAAATTTGCTTCTCGCTAGAGGATCCCAGTGCAACTGCCGACTCCGTCGCTGATGTGGTGCTGCAGGGCATGGAACTCTTTATCCCTAGCTCTTCAGTGCCCGTTGGTGGCGGGTCCCAGCCCTGGTTTGTTTCTTCTTGCAAACTGGCATCTAGCCAAAAGCAAGAAAAATTTCAAGCCTGGGTCGATGCGGTAGCAACTGGGAATCCGAAAGCTGACCAGATAAAAAAGGAGTATAATTTTTCTTCCAGATCCCTCAAAAGAGTCCTAGCCATGGCAAAGGCAAAGCACATCGGCAGAATTGGCGAGAGATTGGCTCGTCTTCCTTCAGGCACACGTGCTTTTTGGTCTCTCGCTAAGGCTGTCGAAGGGAATTTCTGTCGGCCATCTTTTCCACCTCTGCGCAGGGAAGGTGATACGTTGGCTCACGATGCAAAAGAGAAAGCCGATCTTCTGGGCTCTCTTTTTGCATCCAATTCCACTTTGGATGACGGGGAGAAACCACCGCCAACCATCCCACGGTGTGACAGTACTCTAGTAGACATTCGGTTTACTCAAAAATCCGTCCGAAAAGTACTTTTCTCTCTGAACATCTACAAGTCCAGTGGGCCAGATGCTATCCCTCCTATTGTGCTGAAAACATGTGCTCCAGAGTTGGCTCCTGTGTTAACGCGCCTTTTCCGACTTTCCTACAATACAGGGGTAGTCCCGCATGCGTGGAAAACGGCTTTAGTGCACTTTAGTGATCGCTCTGATCCGGGTAACTACCGGCCAATTGCCATCACCTCCTTGTTCTCAAAAATAATGGAAACCATTATTAATCGCCAACTTCTACGGTATCTAGAGGAACACCAGCTAATTAGTGACCGCCAATATGGATTCCGTCAGGGTCGGTCAGCTGGTGATCTTCTAGCCTACCTGACCCATCGTTGGGCGTTGGCGATTGAGAGCAAGGGGGAGGCCATGGCTGTGAGTCTGGACATTGCGAAAGCCTTCGATCGGGTGTGGCACAAGGCGCTTCTTTCCAAGCTTCCTTCTTACGGGCTGCCCGAGAAACTTTGCAGATGGATTGCCAGCTTCCTCATGGAGCGCAGCATCAAGGTCGTTGTCGACGGTTCATGCTCCGACTCTATGCCCGTGAATGCTGGCGTCCCACAAGGCTGTGTGCTTTCGCCAACCCTGTTTCTTCTGCACATCAATGACATGTTACAATCAGATAACATTCATTGCTATGCAGATGACAGTACGGTAGATGCCTCCTACTTTGGCCGCTCCAACATTTCTCGGGCACACGTCCTTGAGGGTCGGAACAAACTTGTGTCTGAAATTGAGACTACCCTAGACCAAGTCTCAAATTGGGGCCATCGTAACTTGGTCAAGTTCAATCCCCAAAAGACACAGGTTTGCGCGTTTACTGCGAAAAAGGCTCCCATTGTCATACCTCCTCAGTTTCAAAGCACTACCCTTAATATCAGGCAGAGTATTGGGATTCTCGGCATCGACGTCGAGAGTGACGTCAAATTTCGCGGTCATCTGGAAGACAAGGCTAAATTAGCCTCCAAAAAGCTGGGTGTCCTCGGCAAAGCTAGGCAGTATTTCACGTCGGCGCATCGCCTTCAATTGTATAAAGCGCAAATACGGCCGCATATGGAATACTGCTGCCATCTCTGGTCCGGGGCACCACAATATCAGCTTCTTCCTTTTGATCGCGTTCAACGTCGCGCAGCTCGAATCATCGCCGGCGACGAGGTTCCCACTAATCGGCTTGATCCTCTTACCTTGCGGAGAGACGTAGCGTCTCTTTGTATTCTCTACCGCATTTATCACGGGGAGTGCTCTGAGGAATTGTTCGAACTCATACCTGCCGCTGCTTTCCGCCTTAGATCCACTCGCCAGAACTTCCACCAACATCACCTGGATGAATGGTTGTCCTCCACCGTGCGTTTCTCGAGAAACTTTTTACCGCGCACAACCTCTCTGTGGAATCAATTAAAAGCGGAGGTATTTCCGATCCGGTATGACATGGCAACCTTCAAGAAGCGAGCCTATTCCTTTCTTAAAGGCCGGCAACGCACTTGCGACTCCTCCGGTGTTGCGAGTGTACATGGGCGGCGGTGATCACTTACCATCAGGTGACCCACTTGCTCGTTTGCCTCACTCTTCAATAAAAAAAAAATAAAAAAAAAACACCGTAGGTAGATGCTGTAGATAGAGAAAAACTCGTAGGAAGCTAGGATAGGGTCGGTCGTTAATGCAAGGTAAGGCTCGCGACGCGTTCTATGCTTTAGACCTGATCCGAGCCCGCGCTGATTGATCTTAATTATATTTTATAATAAGCGATTATCACATGCTATAACAACATTGATAAATTTTACTTTATAACATTATTGTTGAAATGTAATACAATTTATTAGTCAAAATTGTTTTTTATTTTTTGTTTTATTATCATTGTATTTGACTTATAATAAGTAAGATCGATTAGGTAGTCTACATTAACAAAAAAAATAATAATTGTGAAATAAATTTTCAAGTCTGTCAAATAGTTTCGAAGCATATCTCAAACAATCAAATCTTTCCTCTTTACAATATTAGTATAGAAGTACTGTCCACTATAGCCCTTTGGCTTACTTACACTTGACTATGGTAAATTACCCTTCGAATGAGGCCCATGTTCAGCTGTGGAGGTTATAAAGAGTTGATGATATTGATGACTAAGAATTACCGCTACTTTGCCCAAAGTCCCAGAGTAGTGTAGTGAAGCATTGAATTTTATGCCAAACTTAGTATAGTTCTTTCATTGAGATTTCCACTAGAACCTGATACTTTTCTATACTAAGAAGATTTGTATTTGTGTGTGTGTGAATGTTTGTAATTAATAAACTCAAAAACTTCTGTGCCGATTGCAAAAATTCTTTTACCATTGCAAAGCTACATCCACCCTGAGTGACATAGGATAAATTGAATTATGAATTTCCCATGGGAACGGGAGTTACGCGAGTGAAACCGCGCGCGGGAAGCTAGTCTGAAATAAAATAGTCAAATAAAGCTGAAGAGTTTGTTTGTTTGTACGCGTAATCTCTAACTAGATACTGGTCCGATTTGAAAATTTATTTCAGTCTCAGATAGCCAATTTATAGAGGAAGGCTATAGGATGTATTCAACCATGAAGTTTCTAAGGGAACGAGAGTTAGGAGAGTGAGACCGCGGGCGAAAGCAAGTCTCATTTAATTTCCACCTCAGCAAATAAATGGGTATAACACTTACTACAAGTAGTTAGTATCTCTAAGTAAAAACCTCGTCTTGAGCAAATATACGCTCTGAGAAATTTGATATCTACTCTGAAGCTCATTTGCTTAAGAAATAGCTAATTAATTAAAAGGTTTCCTGTAAACTCTTGCCGTGTTTATAAAGACGTTAGGTACGGATTGATTTATCTGTCGATAGATTGTGTGTGTTTTGAAATAGGAGGAAAATAAATCAGAGATTAGACTTTTCGATGAAGGACGCATAATCTATGCTAATATTTTAAAGAGGAAATATTTGATTGTTTGTATTGAATAGGCTCCGAAACTATTTGACCGATTTGAAAAATTCTTTCACCGTTGGAAAGCTACACTATCCTCGGATGACATAGGCTACATTTAATTATGAAGCTCCCACGGGAACGGGAGTTACGCTGGTGAAACCGCGCGCGGGAAGTTAGTATACGTAATATTTTTGACTGCACCGGTAGCTCATTGGTTACGGTAGTGGCTTTTGAGACCTGGTGTTTCTTTACGAGATCGAATCAGAAATGAGGACCGTTACCGACATAGCCCAGCTGATTAGTTCGTTGAACGGAAAACAGATGGCCGTTGGGGCCGAAATGTTCTCGAATGGAGATCGCGGATCGGCAAGCGTAGCGTAGGACGTCCACCAACTATATGGACAGATAAACTGGTTAAGGCCGCGGAATCACGGTGTATGCAGGCCGCTACCAGCTAAAATGATGATGATAATGATTTTTACATATTAGTATAATATTTAGGAGTGAACACATACACACAATGACTACATAATGCCTTGAGCACACCGGATGCGTATGCGTAGACGTAAGCGTAGACGTGCACGTATCACTGAGTTGTAATGTATGGAACCGTATGAGACAGGTCACACCGCTTGCGTAACGTAGACGTGCGCGTAGACGTAATGCGTAGCCCTACGCAATGCAGCTCCCAAGGCACAAACTGACTGCGTGACTTACGTCGTACCTGACGCAGAGCAGAACGGCAACGTTGCATGATGACGTTGTATTCAATGGCGCGCCTTATTAGACGTCACACCGAACAATTTTGTACACGCACGTACCTTTGCTGTGCGTAGCCCTACGCACGTAACTTGCAGTCAGTTGTATATTTTTACAGATATACTGGCACGTAGTGATGTTTTGTATTGTTTTTGTAATGAATAGAGATAAGAAAGAAAAACTTATTGAAATTGTGCGTATTTATGAATGTATCTACAATCCAAAAAGTAAATTCTACAAAAATGCATCGTATAAATGTATATATTCCGCAGGATTATTCTGGCACAATAGTATTAATATTGCTTCTTCCTCGTCATTTCAGACATCGTGCACAACACAACCTTCGAAAACAGAATAAAATATGGCTGCCGCAGCCGGGTACGCAATAGGCCATGTGCGTTGCGTACTCGGCTCGGATGCGTAAGCGTATGCGTAGCCCGGTGTGACATCGGGTTACGCCGTAACTACGCGCGTGTCTACGGCGTGATTACGTCGTAGTCACGCATACGCATTTGGTGTGCTCGAGCCTTAAATCTATACTAATATTATAAAGAGGAAAGATTAAAATTTTTGTGTGAAACATACATGTAATGAATAAACTCAAAAACTACTGTGCCGATTTCAACAATTCTTTCACCATCTAAAGGAAAGCTACATTCAGCCTGAGTGACATAAGCTATATTTGATTATGAAGTCCCCCATGGGACCGCGAGTTACCCGGTACTTCGGCTGTTGATTGTATTTTTGCATGTTTTATTTTTCCTTCCTTCCATATTTTTGCTGGCGGGAGGGCCCTACGTGCAAAAATACAATCACCAGCCTAAGAACAGACACGTTGACTACTCAATCGCTACTGCGCAAAAAAGCAGTAGCGATCGAGTAGTCAACATCACCCTGATGATGCTCCGTGAAAGAGCGAAACATGTGTCGGGTCTTCGGCTGGTAATTGTATAATTTTTGCACGTTTTATTTTTCCTCTCTGCATGTGCAAAATTTTGGTGGGAAAATTGCATTACAGCATATTATAGACACATTTCTTTGCGGAATTAGACATTAACACTAGGTATATATTTTGTGTTTTTAAATTAAACAATAAAATCTACCAATGCATAAAGTGGTTACTAGAATAACTACTGCGTATTAAACCCACTGTAGCACAACATAATCAAATTATTTGGTAGATCTGTCGATATAGCAAATTGGTAGTAGTGACAGATACTCAATTAATAGAGATTCTATTACATAGTGATACTATCGGTTAACTAGTTTAATATGTTACGTTGATTTCATGAACCCAGTGTGACAAGCCAGTTATGTAGTTATTAGTGTATTGATATCTCAATATCATCAGCCCGTATATCGTCCACTGCTGAACATGGGACTGCTCCCGAGGAAGGGTATTTGCCATAGTTACCACGCTTGGCAGGCGGGTTGGTGACCGCAGTATTAAGTTGTACCACACAAGGAAAGGTAGCTGCCCGTTCCTTGATATTGATTGATTATTGATGATTGATATATAAATGATGTTACAATAATCGGGCCGGAACGGACCGAATCGGACCAACGGCTTAAGGTGCTTTCCGAGGAACGGAGAATAGTACCTCAACCAACCAGACCCGGAAAGAAATCTTACAATTTACACAAAGATTTTCTGTCCAGCATGGGGATCGAATCCACGACCTTCGATACTTAAAGCGAGCCAAATACGCTACGGAGGTTATCAAAAACAAAAATGTATTTGAGTCTTAATTGTGAAACTGTCTGAACTAAATTATAAACTTGAGATTCATAAATTTAGACCACCGGCAGGACTCGAACCTTGCATTTAAGATATAGCCCCTTATGCCTTAACCAATTCGGCTACGGTGGAACCCAACCGATCATCCAAATTTATATAACACGTATCTAAGGGGATCTCTTTTTTAAAGTTGTTGAAGTAAAAGGTTCACATTTACGTAAAGTATTAAAACAAATAATTAATTGTCTAAACTAGCTAGTTTCTTAGTATTACTTTAACTTTATAATGTGATATATATAATGTATAATAGCCACTTAAGTTCACATTTTTATGATAATGCCGCACCCTGAGTTAATGTGAAAATGATGATCTTACCTCTTAAGTACCTGCTTGAAGTTTCTTAACACACCTTGTATGTGAAGGTATGTATGTAGTGAATGTGTCAAACCTTTTACTGAGAGTACATACAGCTATACGAAATTCAACTATATCGCATTGTGTTAGAGTTCAAAATTATATAATGGAACTAACTTGTTAAAGGGAGAATGTGCTATTATACTGAAGTACATAATTTACTTTTGAAATTAATTAAAGTATCACGAAAACTCATTTTTATATTTAAAATAATTAATATTTGTACCAATACAGATTGGTATCATAAAGAATGCATTTGTTTATTGAAATGTTGATACCCAAACAACACTGCCAAATCGTTACGTCATTTTATAACCACGTTTTCAGAAGGCAATAGACTATTGCAATAATGTCACTTAAATGGGGATGGGGTTCTATTAATTTTAACAAACTCAACCCTCGCTACCCATTTTCGCTCATCTCAAGTGAAAACGAAGCTGAATATTAAAAGGTTGCTTCTTAATTAAACACACAAAATTCAAGAAAGTATCATCAACAGCTCATATAACGTTCACTGCTGAACATGGGCCCCCTCCCGAAGGCAGGTTTTACAATAGTCACCAAGCTTCGCAAATATTGTAACACACAAGGAAACGCTGCTGCCCATTCCCTGATATTCCCTTATTATATAATACTTTATAACAACCAGGACCAATGGTTTAACGTGCTTTCTGGAGCAAGGAGATTAGTCCTTCATCTAACCAGAACCGGAAAAAAATCTTAGAATTAACACAAAGATTTCTTGTCCAGTGTGGGGATTGAACCCACGATCTCCAAGACTTAAAACGAGACTTGTACCACTAGGCTACGGAGGTTGTCAAGAAGATATAAAAGCCATTTATACCTTTGTTTACCAGCTAACAAACCTCCAAAACTTACGTCGAAATCGTCAAAAAATCCTCATAAAACCTATGTATTCAACAAATGCGGCATTCCCACACTATTTTTAATTCACCCCTTCGAGATCTGTGCGCCAGTATTTGCTTCAAGCACAATAGAGCAATCGTCCAAAGGAAAGAATCGAGACTCCATGGATGAAAAGATTGGACACGCCTCTAAGGCGGCTTTAAAGTGGCTATTGTCAAGAATATTTTAAAGAATTGCCGGTGAATTTCTTCCGAGATTGGAGGTTCACTAGGTGTTTGTAAAAGGCTTGGGAGGAAGACTTTTGAGTACGTTTCTCCTGATTTTATACTACAGGTTTTTGAAAACCCAAAGCACCTGTGCTTTTGTTGTCAGTCTGGAATACACTGACAAAATGGCCCAATCTTCAAAATGGTAGTATCGATTTAGACGGGACTTCCACTGTTAGACTGCTTATAAAATTCTTATTTTACGCAGAAGAAGTCGCCGGCAGAGGCTAGTTGATAATAAAGGGTCCCTTTTGTACCATATGGATTCTATAGCAGCGAACTACGGTAATGGTGTATTTTTAAAAATTATTAGCCCGTATAACGCGTCCACTGCTGAACAATATCAACCATAGTCACCACGCTTAGCAGGTGGGTTGGTGATCGCAGTATTATGTTATAATACGCAGGGAAACCATGCTGCATGCAAATATTTTTGGTCCGGCGCGTGAATCGAACGCACGACCTCCGAGATTTAAAGCGAGCCTAATACCGCTACGCAACGTAGGTACTCTTATAATAGTACTAGTGTAATTATTTTCCCAAAGAAAACGAATTTCTTACATCAATTAGAATGAGAATAATAAAGAATGCATGCTCAATATTCTTCCTAGCGGTGCGATGCAATACTGCAACATTAAACGTACAAGATGAATGAAAACATACATATCTACGTCTACTTTAAGGCACACCAAATGTAGGTACTACGTGTGTGCAGTATATAGTTTATTACTCTAAGCAGTGTAGCCAACACTGCTGTGTGTCTGTAGATTAACCTTTTTTGTAATCTGATAAAATTAAATAACTAGTTTAAAGAACCAAGGTATTTTTTGAATTAATCTACTAGAATTTACGCCCGGTATGCCCCGCCGTGGTTCCCCTTCTCGTAGAAAACTTTTCATAAAACATAATAAAAGTAATCGTGAAATCACAAAATGTTACAACAGTGAATTATTTTTTAAAGTGATCCCGTAGTTTTAGGAAACATGGATGAAATAAAAATATTTTTTTTATAAAATCACACCCAGAGTGATAACTATGGAACTTCATTCATGATAAGTCTATCTTCGACAGTGGCCGTTATACGGGTTGATGTATAAGAGGGTTGCCAACTACAATAAAAAAAATAGGACTTAATGTTGCAAAAACCAGGGCAATTCGTTTTATGAAGAGAAAACTGTACCTACTCATCAAGAAAAAGATACAATTAATTAAATCGATTTTATCTAAATAAATGTACCTATTTCTTAATAATAAGAAAAGTAATTAAAGGGTAAATTATATTTGAATTAAATAGTCAAGTTCTTTAATTAGCACTTAAAACTATTTTTCTATTGACTTGAACAACTATTAATTATACAAATTTATGAGTGGTCCTAGTCGACGAAAGACAATATTAAATGTATAACATAGATCCGACAACTGACCCCGTGGTCCGAGTTAATTGCGGGGTCAGTCGACGGACGCCTCTTTTATACATTAGTAGTTTTATTTCAGAATACGGTTGGCAACACTGTTGCTACGTGCTGTTATGTTTATGCTCCCTTACGTACGCTAATCATAATTGAAATCTGTATTTGCTATAGTTTGTATTAGATGCTATTGATAGTTTCGACGTGAATTGGGAGTGCTTTGAATATTGTTTGTTTTAGTAATAAATATTGGATTTGTAATCAGTTGTTGTAGAAATGTAATCTGAATTTTGTATTAAATTAGGTATGCAGTGTTTTTGCACTATCTTAGTGCGATACTTGTAGCCGGGTATATATGCCATCTCTTTAACAGTAGATAGGGAAATAATGATTTTTTTCACCACTTTGGTATTAAGATACACTTGTGGTAGACAGAATCACAATGTTAGATTATTATTCTTATTCTTTGAATTAAACTAGATAATTAACAGGAAGCAGCAAATTGTAGGTTATGTCATACAACGTATTATGTCCGTTTGTCATTTATTTATCTATACTCTATAATGTTTTTTACATTAAAATTCATAATATAAGCACGAACTGCTTACATGCATAAACCAATATCAAAAATTGTTTCACCATTAAAAGGGCAGATTAGCACAACATGAGGCTATAGCTACACGGTTAAAATTGCGTTGATAATCTAGTAATTAATTTTAATTGTTTTCAAGATATACCCACTCGATGAAAAATAACAATTACTAATATCAGAGGAGCCGAATAAAATACAAAACAATTATTAAAACCGTGCCAGTTCTTATTAAAATTCCAATTATATCAATTAGAGGGAAGATTGATTGGTTTTCATTATTACCTTCAACCTCGTATTTTTCCCTTAATGAAGTAAAACTGGATTTGTAGGCTTTAGACCGAAATATTTGCAAGGTATTTGGAAAGCTAAGCGACCAAATTATTCAAGAATTGGGCCTGATTTTTTCTATATTATTGATAGAATCAGGAGCTATTTTGCCGAAATCCGTTAAATCTAGATTAGAAATGACTAAAACTCTAATAATAATTGTTGAAAGAAATATGTTTAAACGCAGACTAGACTCGTCAACCATATGACTGATGATGAAAAATGAAAGGACAAAACGCGTGTCGTGTCTTCAGCCTAATTTTTATATCAAAACTAGCTTCCCCGCGGTTTCAACCGCGAAGTTCCAGTTCTCGTCGGAACTTAATAAATATAGCCTATAGCCTTTCTTGATAAATGGTCTATTTAATACTGAAATAATTTTTCAAATCAAACCAATAGTTTTTGAGATAAGCGCGTTCAAGCAAACAAACAAAATCTTCAGCTTTATATTTTACTATATGAAGTAGTTGAACAAAAAGGGGGAATTTAGAAAAAATATGTTTGTTAGTAATTTTTACGCTAAGCTGTTAGTGTTTGACCTCTCTCCGGTTCGTAAAATTGTCCTATGGGATTTTGATAGTTTGAGTTCGCGTACACACTTTTGTAGTATACAATATGTCCTACGCAGATGACTAATGGCTAATTTTATTAGACATTGTTGTTATAGGAAAATAAAGATATTATTATTATTATCTTACTGCGATGAATAATTCGCCTACTAAGCGGCAATTGCAGCAATGTCACTTAACAAACATAACTTGCCAATTCTGTTAGAAGGAGGCCCATGTTCAGCAGTGGACATAAGCAGGCTGTTGAAGTAAAGTAGTACACTTAATACATAACATACACACATGCCTGTTTCCCAGCGGGGTAGGCAGAGACAATGGACCTCCACTTGCTACGATCCCTACACACATCTTTCGCTTCATTCACTCTCATAACATTCTTCATACAAGCACGTTGGTGTAGGGTGGATCTTATTTGACCATTTGCGAGGATGTCTCCGATTTGGTCAAAGAACGTTTGACACACATGCCTGTGTCCCAACGGGGTAGGCAGAGACAATGAACCTCCACTTGCTACGATCCCTACACACATCTTTCGCTTCATTCACTCTCATAACATTCTTCATACAAGCACGTCGGCTTAGGGTGAATCTTATTTGACCTTTTGCGTGGATGTCTCCGATTTGGTCAAAGAACGTTCGTCGAGGTCTTCCCCTAGTAGACTTAATATGCATATTTAAAAGGTAAATCTCATGTTTGACTATGTATCAGTATCCATGTATATGCCATAAGCATGCGGGCTGTATTAGGCTCAAAGCCAAACGCTTGGCACAATTACTGGCCTAATGGCTTCGTGTACTGGTAGCAGATAAAGCGAATGACTCTAAATATGGGTCATGAAGGATATTAAGTTGAAATTTACCTAAAATTACTGAATATTTTGTTTAAACATAACATGATGGAAGTAGCTAAAGTTGGATTCATATTTTATGTATGAGCATTGAGCAGGATGAAGGATTTTTTTATTTTTTTGTTATATGCACACACACACCACTCAAACACACATGCACACTTTATGCACTTTAGTTTGTGATACTTTGTAAAATAACAAATTTATTAATAATTATTAAGTTTATAATGAAGTATTTTGGGATGCTGCGCCTTCCCCGGAGATGGGCGTTAATAGCCGCAACACCGTTTTTAACTAATGCGGTTATTCTCGTGAACTAATGTAAATTGTCAATATATCTGATTCCAATAAAACATTTGTATTTATTTATATAATAATAATAATAAGCCTTTATTTTTCCTTGACTTAATCCTAACATAACAAAATACAAAATACAATAAAATTTAAAGATATGTAAAAAAAGCTTCTAAATGCCAATTTATTTATATACTGGAGCAAAATGTCGAACCATGAATTTATCTCAGTTGATTGGTATTATTACGAAAATTGTAAAGTATCTTTTATTTTTGTATCGTATAAATTGACGTAGAATTAAATCGCTGGATGAAAGAAGACTTTTCTGAATTCGGTAGGCACCTACCTCATCTGTAAGGCGTTGGATGCAGCATTACGAATAAAATAACAAAAATAAAAGTATACATCAATACAATTTTTTACACATGCTTGTATACATACGAGTACCTATTCTGATAAATATAAGCACCTATATTTTTCGTTTTTTTACCACACTAGGATCACCTGCATTGAGATGGGATGGACTTTTGTATAAAAGCTATGTCTATTTTAAAATTTTAATGTTACTTTTCGCTAATAATAATGATGGAAAATCGTCCTGCCATTGGTTAGTCATCATCATCAGGCCGTATAACGTCCACTGCTGAACATGGGCCTCCTCCCGAGGGAGGGTATTGGCCATAGTCACCAAGCTAGGCAGGCGGCATTATTATGTTGTACCTCACAAGGAAACACTGCTGCCCGTCCCTTGATATACGATGACTTTTTATTTTTATTTTTATTGAAGACGGAGGCAAACGAGCAAGTGGGTCACCTGATGGTAAGTGATCACCGCCGCCCATGTACACTCGCAACACCGGAGGAGTCGCAAGTGCGTTGCCGGCCTTTAAGAAAGGAATAGATTTAGAAATAGATTATCATAGATGATGTTATAACAATCGGGACCAACGGCTTAACGTGCTTTCCGAGGCACGAAGGGTAAACCCTCAATCAACCAGACCCGGAAAGAAATATTTAGAAACACACAAAGATTTCCTGTCCGCCGTGGGAATCGAACCCACGACCTCCGAGATTTAAAACGAGCCAAATTCCGCTACGGTAGGTTGTACAATGATTAGTAACTGCAAAAATGTGTTATACATTTTAAGGACTCTGTAAAGATTTCCGTAAACCAACACATTTTATTGGAATATTGCCTATTTGCCTTTTATAACGAATTGTGTCACAAAATATGATTTTCTTTTAGGAAATAAATTACAATTCTGCGTCTACGTTTTTTTTGCGAACCGTACATCAAAGTATTTTAGTAGCGTACCAACTGTTTGTTTTCTATATGCTATCGTTCAAGTATGCGAATCAGTTAATGCGCGCATTACCTAGGTTTTTTATTAGGGTTCCGTAACCGAAGTAAATAACGGGACCCTATTACTAAGAATTCCCAGTGTGTCACCAGGCTGTATCTCAAGAACCGCAGGTGAAATTTTCACTAATTATGTATTTATGTTGTTATAGCGGCATAATAACAAACACTAAAAATAAAATAAAATAAATATTTAAGGTGTCAAACTGATGTCAACAGGTAGACACTTGAAAATGGTACAGAACCCTTCGTGCGCGAGTCCGACTCGCACTTGGCTGGATTTTTGTTTACTTAAATGAAACAAATCTAAAATGTTTTTTTTTCCAATTTTGAAATGTCAGAATTAGCGTAATAGACTACATATCTAAGATCACATACAAACTAATTAAAATTGAACATTTAGTTCTCATATTTAATTGCCGTTTATTTTAAAGGCACATAGTGAATTGCCTAGCTTTTATTAATTTTGCCTATATTTACACATTTACGGTAACATACAAAATATTTGGCTTCTTATGTGATTCCTTTGCTATGGAATTAATATATTTGTATATAGAACATTACGTTTGTTAACTGCCTAATAATGTTATGGTATTTTGTTATATAAGCTAATATTATTCTATAGGAATTGAAATAAGAAATATGGTATGTGGTATAACGTATTCCTTTGTAACCTCCGTAGCGTAGCGGTATTTGGCTCTCTTTACATCTCGGACGTCGTGGGTTCGATCCCCACACCGGACAAGAAAATCTTTGTATAAATTCTAAGGTTTCTTTCCGGGTCTGGCTGGCTGAGGGACTACCCTCCGTCCCTCGGAAAGCACGTTAAACCGTTGGTCCCGATTGTTATAACATCATCTATAATAATCGTATATCAAGGAACGGGCAGCAGCGTTTCCTTGTGTAGTTCAACATAATACTGCGGTCACCAACCCGCCTGCCAAGCGTGGTGGCTATGGCAAATACCCTCCCTCGGAAGGAGGCCCATGTTCAGCAGTGGACGTTATACGGGCTGATGATGATGATGATGATGATTTTTTGTATTGTACCTATACTAGTTGTACTTCGTGGTTCCGTTCCATTGCTCCACCTCTAAGTGCCATAGCGTGATACTTAACTATACTAATATATACAGTTGTAGAGTTTGTTTCTCTCATCTCAGTAACTTCTGGACCTATTAGACAAATTAATTACTTCAGTGTTATCGAGGAAGGCTATATTTAATTATGAAGTTCCCACGGGAACGGGAGTTACGCGGGTGAGCTGATAACGACCGAGCTAGCCTATCGTGGGTGGGTATGGAGTCAAAAGTATGTAGCTATACGAATTTGGATGAAATTTGGCATACCGTTTTTGAGAAAGAAGCATCCAAACTCACAAAATGATATTCAATATTTATAGAATAATATTAGAATTTTGATATGGTAGGTGTTCTTCATTATAATTTATTCGTTCGTTTTAATATATTCATGAATAAAATAATTCATTTCTATGATGAACTATCATACTAAATGAACGACCTTATTCTCACGAAATAAATCAATGATATTATTTGGCTGCGATAAATTTTATTCGTAAAGTAATCTTATATTTAATCATATATCATATACTAGTCAAACATAATATTCAATTTTCATTAATATGTTTGTGTGTATAAATCAATAATTAATTAATCAAGAGGTACTATCTATATCTATAGATACAAATAATACAATTGAAGTGTCTGTTAGTAATGGAAAATTCACTGGTTTTTATTAAGTGCATATATATTTAAGGTTGACTGGCAGAAAACAGTCCGCCTCTGTACTTTTTCCCGCCAGCGACACCCTAAGCCGACGTCCAAGTCCCACTGGGGACGCCCTCTTGCGCAGGTTGCTTAGTTCGTAGTGTTCAAACCATTTATCTAGGCTGGAGCTCTACTCGCTTATGCCCGGGGAAGTAGCAAAAGCCTCGTTGCTGATTACATAATGTGTCCGTCCGAAAAAATGAAAAAAACAACTGTTTGCTTGTTTATAACGTGCATAAAGTATAAATAAATAAATTTATATAGATAACTTATAAAAAACACAATAAAAAAACTGTCTGTCTATGTGTATGTGTATCCCCTCTATGTGTATGGAAGGTATCCCATCACCATAGCGATGAAATGCTAATCAACCATCAATTGAGGGTTTACCCCCTCCGGGTGCTCCTCCAAATGCCAATAATGTGGGAACTGGATGATTACCACACACATTTCCCCGAAAAAAAAAAGGTTAATCGAACCTTTTTTTCCGGGGGTAAATTAATCATACCGAGTGTTAAGCGTTTACCCTCTAAAACCCCCGTTAAGAAGAGCACCCGGAAATCAATATGAACCTGGAAATAAATGTTTGAAATTAAGTAGATCAATACACGAACGAACATTTTTATTTACCTCACGCAGAAATCGAACCCACGATCTACCACATTTGTACGGTAGTATCATTATAGTAGGTAATTATGTCATAAAACAACGTCGTAAATGTCCAGCATTTTAGATTAATTAATTATCCACCCTGTTATCATCACAAAATGGTTGCCAACAATATATAGAAAACAATGAGCTTCGGACGCAGCCATTGACAAACTACATCAATAGCTTTACAACTGAAATAGAAATTAATTGAATTGTCAGCGATTTGTATTTAATGGAATTCGTTGTTAAATTGTTGGGTTGCGGCCACGAACTGAGCGACTAGCGCGGTGGCTGCGACAGCGGTGCGTGCGTCGCTAACTTCGTGGTCGCGGCCTTTATGTTTGTTTAATTATGTTAATTTTATTTCTACTTGTACTTGTATTAAAAACGGTGAGCTTAGAACATAGCCATTTACAAACTACATCAATAGCTTTACAACTGAAATAGAAATTAATTGAATTGTCAGCGATTTGTATTTAATGGAATTAGTTGTTAAATTGTTGGGTTGCGACTACGGACTGAGCGACTAGCATGGTGGCTGCGATGGCGGTACGTGCGTCGCTGAGTGCGTGGTTTCGGCCACTAATTTTGAATGTACTAGCATTTGTTTTGACAAAATAAGCTTCGGATGCATTCATTGACAAACTTTAACATAGCTTTACAAATCAAATAGAAATTAATAGAACTATTGGCAATTTGTATTTAATAGAATAAGTTGTTGTTACTGTCACTACAGTTATTGTTAACCTCTCGTGCGAAGTTAAATGCGTGTGTTACGAGTGGGCTCACGTTGGTAATGCAATGGGTGAGAATCGAACCGGCGACCATTTGATCGCGTGTCCGATGCGCGACGACCTAGCCATTGGGCTCATGAGCGAGGTAGCTGCGATGGCGGAGCGTGCATCGCCGAGTTCGTGGTCGGGCCTTAATGTGTGTTAAATTATGTTAATTTAGTATCTCTTTTTTTGTACTTGTAAGTATTGTACCATCAGGAGGAATTATACTCGATAATGTAATACGAAAAGACCATGTTTATTAACATACCGATGAATTATATTTTACGTCACAAAATATCATTGTCACTACGGAAATTTATTGCATAACTTTCAGTAACAAGTGCACAATTTGCAAACAGACAGACAACCAATGACAATTGCAAATCACATGCAATTTATACGCGATAACGGTGACGTATCTATTTAGTTAAATGTTCATGAATTAAACATGTTCGAACTGGAACTGGGTTGCCAGGGTCAATTTCGGATTACCCTAAAGTCGTAAGGTAATCCAAAAGCTTCCACGGCTATAAAGCCATTTAGGAATAGAAATCTTATCATAAATTTACTTTTCCTAGTTCCTACTTACTCTTATTCAATAAAGCCACTTATTTAAAACAATAAAACAATAATAAAAAAGCAAGACGTGATCCACTACAAAATCTTAATTTACTTTATGATGCATAGGTAACATATATGGCTCTGGAGCATATCCAATGCATACCAGCAACCAACGAATATACAAACAACAAACAAATCTTTCCTCTTTTTAGTGAAAATATATTCAATTACAAAAATGAGGCAACATATTAAAATAAATTTCCGTTACAAAATACAAAAGTAAATTATTTCCATTTTAATTGTATAGTAAAGTGACATTTTACCCCAAATTCCGGGTAAAAAGTGTATGAATGAAACATGTGCAAGTGGAACCGAAGCAGCAAAATGTATTATTAAACCTTGTGAACAGACGGATTGCTCGCTATGCAATATTCATGGTTATTGACGATACTTAATAACATTATTCTTTTGCGGTTGCCAATGAATTATACAAATAATCAGATTTTATGATGTGCAATTTGCTCCTGATTAAATTTAATATTTTTTTCAATAAATGGCCTGTCGCCATTTTGCCACATTTAGCGGGGATTTTGTTCCAATTTCTCGAACAAGATGAGAAAATATTTAAAGAATGGTGGCGTAAGTATATGAACGTTCGTTACGGGTTGCATAAAAAGGAATTAATAAAAACTGGTTAAATGCGAGTCGGACTTGCGCACGAAGGCTCCGTACCATTTTCAAGTGTTCCAGTTCCCGTAATTGATATCGAGCAAAAAAGGGCAAAAAAAAAGTTTCTTGTATGGCAGCCTTTCGTAAATTTTGATTTTATTTTATTTTTAAGCATTTAGCATATCATATCGGCAATAGAAATACATCATCTATGAAAATTTCAATTGTCTAGCTATCGCGGTTCTTGCGATACAGCCTGGTGACAGCCAGCGAAGTCTTAGTAATAGGGTTTCGTTTATACGGTAGGTACGGAACCCAAAACCACGTAAAATTGCTACTACGTCGCTTAAGTCCACTGTTGAACATGAACCACCTAGTAACAGATAGTTGAGGGATATTGCCATTATCAACAGGCAGAGCGGATCGGTGATCGCAGTAGGATGGTGAGTATCCTTGAGCTGATATATGCTGCTGCCCATCCATCAGCTGTATGTCCCTTAGTCGCCGCTTACGAAACCCATGGGAAGACATGGGATAGTCTTTTTTTTTAATCATTACTAGCAGATTTTTTTGAAGTCTTCTAGTATTCTTGTTAACCCCTTATGCTAAGCTAAAGTGCTTGTGTTACGAGTAGGTTCACGTCGGTAGTGCAATGGGTGTGGTTCGAACCGGCGACCAAAAGATCACAAGTCCGACACACTAGCCATTGGGCTACGGCCGTTTCAAAATATCTATAATATCAGCTACACTTCTAATCATTTTACTCACCAGGATTTCAAAATCAATATCGCTCATTTGGAGCAACAGTGACACAAATGCAAATTAGTTAACTTTACACCAGATCAGAGTAAAGATTATTTCTTAGTTCAAAAGAAGAATAATGCTACAAAGACTTTTTGCCCTCTATCAGACGGTTTTTGAACCAACAAATTTGGCGTTTTCACTGCCAACGCAGATGATTATGCATAGTATTTTAGCATTAATAAGTCATTTTCGCGTATTTTTGCAAATGTGTCACTGTCGCTCCAAATGAGCGATATGTCTAACTTAGGTCTATGTTATACCTACTTCAAGTAATCTAGACCTAGTCTTATTTTATTTGTTTTTATGAATAAGTTTCTGTTATTTTCTATTTTATTCCTGCACCAAAAATATTTATTTTATTTTATTACGTCTAGACTTAGTCATTTGAACGTGCGAATTGTACAGATGTCCAATTAACACGTTCTATGATTTTAATAAACTGATAGATAGCAGATAATTTCAAATTAGCTAATTAGATAATTAATTGTAATTCATTTTTATTATTATAGTTTGTTAGACGACCGCCTACACGATGGACCGACGACCTCATAAAGGTTGCAGGGAGTCAGTAATTGCAGGCCGCTAGCGATTGTTCCCGCTGGAAATCGATGGGGGAGGCCTATGTTCAGCAGTGGACTACAACGGGCTGATGATGATGATTATAGTTTATTCTGTAGACTGTTTTGTGTACAAAAATGTTTTCGCTTTATATTGACACTGTAAAAAAATATGGTTTGATAATTTATCTTTCTTATGGTGGTAATTTTTTTTTGTAATACTTACGATTATCGCGTATAAGCAAACAAATACTTCTGCTTTATAATATCGTGAAGATTTTCATAACATCCAACTTTTTTTTATCCGGAGTGGGTTTAAAAAAACGATTTTCCTACCCTAAAATTAAACTAACAACAATAAAAAATTCAAATTATCCGTATATTTAAACACCTGCTACCCTCTCAAAAAGCCATGACAGTAACAATGCATAATTTGTCCACACGTGAGGAATGAGGGTGTTTTCGTAATAATATTCATGCAATCAGTGGTGCATGGTGAATTCACCCCATGGACTTATGGTGGTAAAGTGATCTATGGGCTTAATATAAAGTATGGGTTTGGTTCAGCCATTGAAATAAATTATTGGTGTTTGTTTTACCCTGTATATTTATTGAGCTAGAGAATAACAACACAGCAGTAACGTTAGACTACGGTATTTTACAATGTGGGTTCGATTCCTGGGTTAGGAAAAATGATATAGGGCTGATAAAGATATGTTTTTGGGAGGGTTTATGCCATAGTCATCACGCTTGGCAGGCGGGTTGGTGACCGCAGCAATAATGCTAAGCCGCAACGATATAAATCGTAACACAGGGAACTGCTACTGCCCGTTCTCTGGAATACGATTGTAATAGATGATGTTATAATAATTGGGACTAACAGCTTAGTCTATGAAACGTAGGCCCAACCAGCCAGATAGCAATCCTAGATTTTCAGACACAAGATTTCTTGTCCGACGTAGGGATTGAACCCACGACTACCGAAACTTTCACCAGTACGCCACAGAGGATGTCAAGTGCTCGCTAAACATGCGTTATTATTTTTTCTTACCACATCGAGTTCCCCATATATTTGTATACGACATAAAGATTCAGGCTGTCGATATTTATAACAGCATACGGCAATCGGAATACTAACTAGACGATAAAGCATATGAGAACGTATCAGAATATTAATAGTCTCTTATATAACGTTATATATCTGCCCTGCTATTGTACTTGCAGTAATCGACATTTTTGGGATTTTCACTTTTTTGCGAAAATGACATTTCAGGACCCTAATACATGGCCAATCTGGAAGTGTTGAAAACGACTTTGGACTCAGGTTGGCCGGAGCAAGGAACTATGTTCAGGTGCGGACTCTCGGAAAACCCTAACCTAGACTGTGTGTGTGTAGCGGTGCAGTCCATGGCTCATATGGTGTCCTGTCCTGCCTGTCCTGTCACATGTTCGCAGCAGGACTTGATGGACGCCACAAATAGTGCGGTGGAATAAGCTAAGTTCAGGACCGGGAAGATTTAATTTGTCATCGACACGCTAAGCAGAAGAAGAAGAAGGACCCTAATCTAAACATAAAAAAAAAAAAAATCATGTATTTTTTTATGAGAAACGTGTTTTTTATTTAACGAGAATCGCCGTACTTGCCATTTTTGTGCAAGTACGGCGTTTCAAGTGAAAATCCCAAACATGTCGATTACTGCAAGTACAATAAGCAGGTCAGATATGTGGAGGCACAGTTGGTGGTTATTCCTCGACAGAAAATGAAGATCTTCTTTAGCTGGAAGATTGGTGGCCGCAGTATTGTCTTAACACAGGGAAACGGTGTTGCCCGTTCCCTGGTATATACTATTGTTATAGAAAGATGATGTTATAACAATTGGGATCAACGGCTTAACGTACTATCCACGGAGGGTATTTTCTCAAACAATTAGACCCGGAATGAAATCTTAAACCTTACAGAATGATTTTTTGTCCGGCGTGGGGATCGAACCCACGATGACCGGCTGTGGTTGCACCGTAGCCTAATTGGTTAAGGCATTGGGGGCTTTACCTAAGATGCAGGTTCAATCCTGCCGGTGGTCGAATTTTATTAATCTCAATTTTGAAATATAGTATAAGGTAATCTTTTCCATAAAGAGTTTAAAACATTTAAAAAACATCATCGTCATCATCATCAGCCCGTATAACGTCCACTGCTGAACATGGGCCTCTGCCTGAGGGAGGGTATTTGCCATAGTCACCACGCTTGGCAGGCGGGTTGGTGACCGCAGTATTATGTTGTATCACACAAATAAGGATACGATTATTATAGATGATGTTGTAACAATCGGGATCAACGGCTTAACGTACTTTCCGAGGCACGGAGGGTAGTCCGTCAACCAACCAGACCCGGAAAGAAATCTAAGAATTTACACAAAGATTTCCTGTCCGCCGTGGGGATCGAACCCACTAACTCCGAGATTTAAAGCCAAATACCGCTACGCTACGGAGTTTGTCAAAATTTACTATCTCCCCGTATTCACTTTTTTATAGTCGCGGCAATCGATAACGGAAATACACCCTTATGCCAACGGCCTACGTTTGAGTATAGCAGTCAATATTTAGTGCGTAATATTCCTTTCATATCGAGTTATGGCAGTCCAAGATTGAACTATGCATGTCAATAAAATGCGCTGCTGCCAACATTTGGATGGGCTCCGTTTGGGTACAGTCCAAATGATAGCTTTGACATCGGCCAAGTCGTTTGGAAATTACGTTTAACATACATCTGTGTTTTGAATGAACATAACTTTTTAGACAATGATATACAGGTATGAGTGCTTAAATAATTTAAATTAATTAATGTTAGCGAACTGAATTAATATAATTTACAGAGATATTTGTAAATAATAAATACTTGTAATTATTCAGTAATTTTAAATCAAATCTACACATTCCAATTATGTATGTTTACGCAATTAAATTGTTAACGTTAATTTAAGTAAAATAACACAAAAATGTTATAATTATAATTATGTTAACATTTTCCGTTTAATTAGTTATGCCACAGATTGTATGAATTTATGCATGCAATTGTAGTAATGCTATAACTCTATCTAACTATAAAAGCGACCGTAGCCCAACGGCTTAGGACGTAGGACTTGGGATCTTATGTCGCCGGTTTGTTCACCACCCATCGCACACTCGTAACACAAGTATTTTAGCTAAACACGAGGGGTTTACAAGAATACTCAAACTTCTGCAAGTAATCTTCCAAAAAATAAAAACAACTCTGCCAAGTTCTTTTTCTACGACTGCTCCTTTGCTTATTTCAATAAAATAATGTTTATTATTAAAAACGTCGTTACATTATGCTTAACCTTAAGGCTAACCGACGAACAAAGAGACCGCATCAATTTAAATTGCACTATTTAAAGGTAAACCTATCAATATAAAGTTTAACAGCTGTTCGCATACAATTTGTACAATAAGTAAATAAGGATAGATACATTTAACTACAATAGATTCGGACCAATGATCATTGAAGTGGCCTTGATATAAATGTTAGCAGCAACAATGAGCCCGAGTGACAATACTTGAATGGGGAATAGATTTTATTCGTGGGTCCTTGACTTTTAGATCAATGTGCGCCTATCTATTTTTTTCAAAATTAGTGCCGGGTTTTTTTTCCCCTTTAGATAGCTTTTTATCCACGAGTAACATTTAGGTTATTTTTTAATTAATGATAAAGTTCGCTCGGGAACGGAAGCTACGGGTGATAGTTTCCCGCGTGCGGTATCTCTCGTATGTCTCCCGTTCCTATAGGAATTTCATAATTAAATATAGCCAAATTGTTATTTTTTTTTTTATGCCGCTGCAGCTTATTCGCGCGCTGGCGGTGGGATATATGGGATACCCCGAGGAGAGGACCCTACACCACTAAAACCCCCCGGACACTCCTTTGATCCGTCGTTGGCGGGGGCCGGGTACGCATAAGCAATCCGGTCATCATGATCATCTAACACTGAAATATTTTGCTGCTGTCCTTTGAGTATGTTATTATTTAGTCGGACCATAAGTATCTCGACAAACGCGCTTTGGTGCTACCACCGGATAAAATACGCCCCAACTGAGAAGATCCAGCGAAACAAACTCAGTGGGGTTGTTCCACTGCCGGTTTCAGCGCGGCCTCATCGAGACGATCCGGCGAAACATACTCAGATGGGCATGTCCAAGAAGTTCTGGTCCAGTTACTATGATTTAGAGCGCGTTTAAACAAACTCTTTAGCTTAATATATTAGTATAGATATTTCCACATATTATATTATTTAGAGCCTTTCCTTATTAGTGAGATAAATACGCTTTTCAAACACTGTGACATATGTCAACGTCTAACTGTTTTTGTGTAAAACCACCATTACTTATGGCTATGGTGTCATAGCCATGGGATTACATAAAAAGACATGGACTGTGGAGAAATCCCTTTGGACCGCTCATAGTTTTGGATGGCAGACATTTTCTTGATGTAGGATGACAGGTTTAGTGTGTAGTTTGTAGTTTTGTACTGGTTTATTATATATTATAAAATTTAACTACTCTTTGTGATTACAAAGGCTTTTTGTAACAAATTTGTTTGTTGGAATCTTATTTGCTTTAGGTAATTATCTTTATTCTAAGAAAATATAATTATAAATCAAGTTTATTTTCATTCAATAGGTAGGTATTCCAAATTTTATCGAAATTGTTCAGAGATATATTGATTTGCTTTTCGACGGACAACTAAAACAAAGCATTTTTTATTAGTAGGAATGGATATCATGCTATAGATACAAATTTTTACTTTTTTTTTTGGACTAGGATTTTGTTACTTGACCTGGCATAAAGGCAAGCAGCCTTTGTTTAATGGAAGATAACAGGAAAAAGATTACAAAAATTATGACGAATCTAGTAATGAATACAATAATTATGTCGATAAAAACGAACTAGGTATACTAAATTAAACTAATTTTGGTTTGCTTAAACCACAAGGACTTGCAAATTGCTATAATTAAAAAAAAAACAAATAGTCTCCAACTTCAATTCCAAATTCAAATAAATTTTCCCACGTGTACTACCAATTTCAAACATGCAAACTTAAAAAAAATAATAAGTTCCTTTTTTAAATCAAACGCTCTCATGTACTTTCGACCTTCTAATAACATTTAAACCGCAAATTGAGTTGACTTTTCTTCTTAACTATTAAGAATGAAATAACAACCTCATAATTGACAAATTATTGTAAATCTTATGCAACTAGTCTTACAGTTGATTTTCCTTTGAATTGTTAACGTCTTTTATACCGTTTTCAAAATGAGTTGGTTTCCTAACGTTAGGCTAATCAGTTAGATCACCCACTGTAACGGCAGATGGAGTACAAATAATGTCAAATTTAAACATATGTTAGAATGAATTCCGATCAAAGTGATTATTATGTTTTTTATTTAATAACGCAGTCCGGTTTAGCGGTATTTTGCTCGGTAGACTATAATTAATTTGGTTAAACGGTTACGTTAAATAATAATTGTATGATAAACTGTATTAAGCGTTAACACGATATGATGTTATGAACGGAGTGCCTGGTTCGGGATTTGAAATTGAGTCTTGTTATCTACGGCTCAGCATATTAAAGCTAATGAAGTGAATTTTGAAATATTTTTGTATGGTACCTTAAATATTTCTCACTATAAATTTGGTTGTTAGCCCTAAAAATGATGCCACCTGGGGGGATGAAAACAGAGCTGTTTGGTTTGGCACAAAAGATCCAGGATCGGGTCGAAGTGTCTGTACGACAGACCACCCGTTCATTATAAGATGAAAACCCTTGAATAAAAATATTGGAGACCCAAAATATAATTACGCATATTCCTTTAAGTTCCCTACAATGTAAAGTAAAAAACTAGACTTCGAGCTATTACTAGACTAGATGGATAGATAAATACATGTCTCTTTACCTCACCCAGAAATTGAATCCGAGCCCACAGTCAAACTTTACATCAAAACTAATGAGATAACTTATCCCAAGAATATTACAAATGGATAAGCCAATTAAAACTTACGCCAAGAAGACAGTAAATACATTTTATTTTATATTTAACTTCATAATAAACTATTCTCTGAATCTAGGTCAGGAGTACTGGCTAAAGACATTTATGTAAGAAAATAATAAAGAAAATCAAAACAAAGAAAGTAATATTTTTTTATTTGAGGTTAAAAAAATAAATAGATGTGTGAACAAGGAGCGATTCAATATGGCGTCATCCCACTATAAAAATAACATTTTATATCGTGAAAAAAGCGTTATCGGTGTATAGTGACGTAACTTTACAGGTAAAAAACAGTAATACAATTGCTTGAAATCAGGTTGAATATCGAAATGAATACCATTTATGACAACTGTATAAAAGGGAACTGTTAGGGCGTTTACTTGTGAATTACTATTACTGTAGTCCACAATTTGCTGACCAAGGGTTGCTCTTGATGTCCACAGTTGCTCACCCATTTTGTAGAGTGATAATGATGATAGGTATATAAACGATAAAAGATTTCAGCACTTCTGTATTTACATACTTGTCGGAATCACAATATATAAAACAATAGGGACTCTATGAAATAAATAACTAGATTACCATCAGCAATAACATTTCTTTCTTATGAACTGATACTCTGCTTCTTTAAAATAGGCACATAAAACTAATTTAAATTACTCCTATTATATCTTTTTTTCACAAATTTAACTTCTGTTGATAACCTGTATGTTGGCACTGTGCTTCGGCGAGGAAAATGAAAACTAAATAAAACTGTGCGGGCCGTCGTCAAATATTGGCGCGAAGCATCTGCTATCAAAACTTTACGCGGTCCTTGGGGATAGGACAGGGCAATACTGGATGAGAACTACAATGTTTCTACGTATTTTCTACTTTAATTATGTAGCAGCTGAGTAAGGAATAACGAATAAAGAAACACAGCCGTTTTTTTTAAGATCTAGAATTAATACAATTAATTTTTGTTCCTAACAGTATTGATACAGAGACTAGCTGTTACTATGGTATACTCTTATCCAGTGAGCCTAAAACTGACACCAAAAAATGAACAAAACATAAAAAAACAATTTTCTGTTTCAGTAGTTAGTAGAATCAAAATCTCAACATCTAAAGCCATCTTAAACCTTATTGGTATAGGCCTCCTTCAATAATTTTCGGTTTTTTTTTATATTTTCCAGTTGCCAGGTTCCAGTTACTCTTGCGATGTCTTCCTTCCATCAATTTAATTAGTGGTCTTCCGACTGATCTCTTTTAGCCTCTTGGTGAGGTTAGCCGTTTTGATTGTGCATAAACAGAAGCCAATTTAGGAGTCAATATAATTGAAGTTAGGAAAGAAAATAAACTGTATCAAATCTATCTGTTGTTAAAATTCACGACCGCTTATTCATTAAGAATAAAATACTAGAAAAGAAATGAATTTTGTAAGCCGACTTCGAATATTTAATTATCTAGGGAATATACCATTATTTTTACTTCAGACGAACGAAAAAGTATTAGTTTACCTACTTAACATGATTGGTAAATTGACTAGTTTTTATGAACGCTTTTTTTTAATAACTCTAAGTTAACACCCTTTAGTGTTTTCAGTCGATATCGTCTCTAACACAGTCATAGCTATCAAAATGCAAGCGGCCATAGCCCAATGACTAGGGCATCGGACTTGTGATCTTGTGGTCGCCAGTTCGATCCCAACCCATTGCACATTGCGCTACCGACATGAACCCTCTCGTAACACAAGCATTTTTAGCTTAGCACGAGGTGTTAACAAGAATACTAGTGTCCAGTAGCCTGCAAAACTCGGATTTAAAAAAAAAAGGATAAAAAAGTGGTCAAATTTTGTGTTTCAACTAAAAATTCAATAAGAAAGAAAAAACATAGATTTTTAACCAATCCCAACATGATAATAAACTTCACACACATTTCATATAAATACTCAAAACCATATTTAGGATTGCATGCTGCCGAAAAGGATTTAAACTTTATTAAACGTGTTTACCGTATTTTTTAAAATATTAAAGCAATGAATGTTTCTGACTGTTTTTTGCACAAAAAATTTATATTTGTTATATATGTATATTACTCGTTGGTAAACCCTGTTTTTTGTTACTGCAAAATGCAAATAAATGATTTTAAAGATATTGACTTGCTATTGGCTGTGCAGAACATTTTTAATCCGTGCGTTTTAATCTGTTATGTTATTTTTTCCGACTGACATATGCAGTTCGCCACTAAGTTTCTGGTAAAAAGGTAAGCAGTGCTTGCCTTAACAATCAATAGTTTAAAATTTTTGACTTTGGCTCAAACTAAGCAACCTGCATAAGAGGATGCCCACTTTAAGACCTCGTTTCAACGTGGTCGCTGGCTGGGGATAGAGGAATTATGACTTTGGGAGCTTGGCTTAGGGCGGTCACTAGCGCTGGGATAGAGAAATAGTTACTTATAGATATTTGGTTAATTTTGTGCAATTATCGCTGTAGTTAACAGTTTGCTGGCTTCTCAGACTTTGGCCGTAAGATGGCATCGGAAAGTTTCTTCCACGTAAGATGTTTGTAATGTTCAATAAAACACTAAATGTATTCTTCAATGTAACATTGATCATCGTCTAATTACTCAAAAGTAAAATAGCGAAATAAATTAGTGGTGTGAAGATTTCTAATCCAGTGTAATCGAATCCAAGTCAGTTCACGTGGGTACAGTCAACCAGTTATTGCTTTACGACTATTTTTGCGACTTTTTGCATTATATGTGTTATGTTGTTATAGGTGGCAGGTTCTGTATGTTTGTTTTGTTAGGGTTCAATCTGTTTGTGTTAGTATTAGTTTAGGAGATATCCAATGGAAACAAACTATATATGTGTCCTTTAAAGATATTACAATGAATGTGGAACTGAATGAAGATAAAGATTATTCATTAATTGTTAATAAAAAAACACAAGAAATTGTCAATGAATAATTATGGTTCCCGTTTTATCCGACCTACTAATATTATAAACTAGATAGTTTGTACGCACTCTGTCTCTTTTACACAGAAACCTACTGGATCGATTTTCCTGCACAGTTTAAAAAAATATATAGATTTTTTTTATAAACATGTTAGCACACGCTCTAATCTCAAACCGTCAAAATACATACTTTTCATAATTTAATTTCATCGCAAATTGGTATTTATTTTTATCAAGCCATTATATCAATATAATATTATAACGAAACCTCTTTTCCTCCCTTGTTTTCATCCCCTAATATTTTATTGCGAAAATAGATAGCAATTTTGACAAATTTGATTACATAATGCATGGATAAACTCGTGAAAATTGGTAATTAGATAAATCAGGCGCCATTTTGGTTGGGACTGGCAGGTAGAGGGCGCTTCTAATTTCAAAGTATTTGGACAATATCTGTATTATCATATTTTTTTGTCAGATTAGTAAAATATTATATCTATTGAGTTGATACTCGATCCAACCCACCGACTTGCAACCTTCGTAGCGTAGCGGTATTTGGTGGGTTCGATCGCCAAGCCGGACAGGAAATCTTTGCGTATATTCTTAAATTCCTTTCCGGGTCTGGTTAGTTGAGAGACTACCACTACCACGGCTTAACGTGCTTTCCGAGGCCTCCGTGCCTCGGAAAGCACGTTAGCACGATTGTTATAACATCATCTATAATTATCGTATGTCAAGGAATAAGCAGCAGCGTTTCCTTATGTGGTACAACATAATAATGCGGTCACCAACCCACCTGCCAAGCGTGGTGACTATGGCAAATACATCCTCCGTCGGGAGGAGGCCTATGATACGGCCTTATGATGATGATGATGATGATGGACCGTCTCATGCAGGTCGCTAGCAATCGTTCCTGCTGGAAATAGATGAGGAGCCTACTATGTTCAGCTTTGAATGAATACAGGCTGATATGATAAAGGTTTAGATTGAAGCTTACTATTGAGTAAATAAGGCTTCATTTACGGAGACGCAGGAAGTCGCTCATGGCATTGGGCGGTGCGATCTGCAGCGAATTCACAGACATAGCGTAGTATGAACGCGTTTGCAGCAAAGAGATTTTACACACGTATCTTTTTTTACGAATACTAACTACGATTTCATCGCCATTCTTGCCTTTTTCTTTCGGATGGGTAGACACGAGGCTTTTGCTACTTCTCCGAGCATAATTCAAGCAGTACTCCAGGCTTATTAAATGTTTAAAAACTACTAAGGGCGGTCCTATGGGACTTGGACCTCGACGCAGGGCGGTCGACATTGCACAATGTTGGTTATCTTCGTTTTTCTACTAACATCCCTTTTTTTGTTGTTGATATGTTTCCAACTTCCACACTATATATAATTATCACAAAAGAATTTGGTATGTCACTCAAGACTAGACCACTATATAATTTACATGCACGAAACACTTCCAAACAAATATTTTAAAACTTTTAGGATCGCATAAATAGCTGTTCATATTGGGGATTAAACCAGGTCTTAAAAGCAACTGCCGTAATCCCCGACCTTGTAATAACCCTTTCTCTAGTCTAAAATAAAACCGTATATACATTTATACTTATCAATATTTAGAAAGTTGCAAAACCGTCAGTCATCCGTTTACTTTACGGGTTAAGGTTCGAAACAAGGGATAAAAGGGCCTGCAATAATATAATAAATCATATCAACAAGGGTCCTGTCGAGCCTACTTACGGAGTGTACTGATGTTTTTGACGTAATATATAGTGACTTTAAACTTGTCGATTGTGTTTGGGGGTTGATGTATTGTTTTATCTGGCGGTGACTGTACTGGCTGACCAATGGTAGTTGTTTCTAAGAATTCCTGTACTGGGTTCTGCCTAAACCAGTAACATACACTTTTTGGCCTCTTTTAATCTCATACACCGTATCATTGATACAACTTTTTAATACCACGTTTTTTGTACGTACTGCGAAGATGTGGAACTCCTTGCCGGGGTCTATATTTCCCGATAAGTACAATACGGGTCTCTTCAAATCAAGAGTAAACCGGTTCCTTCTAGGTAAGCGTGCTCCATCCTAGGCTATTCCGATGCTGAACATCAGGCAGGGTGTAGTCAAACGCTAACCTATTTCTAATAAATAAAAAAAAAAACAACTGATACGACGGTAGAATTCTAGCATTTGTTTGGAACATAGGTTGTGTTTACCTAAGCTTGGATGAGCTTTGTGTCAATTATGGAAACATGGAAAAAGAAAGAAAAATGTCCTTCAAGGGAGGCCCAGGTTCAGCAGTAGACATTGTATAGGCTGATAATGATGATATGAAAATCAAGGAATTACAGGAATTTATTTTCCTGGCCCAAAAAGTTAGAAGTTAAACGATTTTATTTATTATGTGGGTGTAAAACATAATTGGCTGTTTCCGATACTTTGCTTTAATCCACGTTATACATACTGTCCAATTTGACTTTCTATACCCCAAAATTCATCCAAATATGTTACGATCCTAAACGTTTAAAACTTCGGCGTTTATAACATTAGAAGGATTCCATCGTACTTACTTGTAGCCACTCAATCACGTATCTCCCTTAAGAAAGAAAGAAAGATACTCGTACATATTTCTTAAGTCCCTGATGTTTATAAATCATATCAACGAGGGTAGCCCCTGTCAACTCGCACAGAAACGTGTACGTGAGAACTTACTGCGAAGAGCTTATTGTTTGAACTATACAGTGTTACCGACTTTAAAAAAAAGAGAATACCTACAATTTAGAAGATGCTGCCTTATAACTTTTTACTACTTCTTTCATGTGGTTCGGAAGGACCTAAAACACTTCCTTGAGGAATGACGGAAAGAAGTGCCGATTATATACTCAAAAAATATCACTTTCAATAACTTTTTTTTATTAATTTATAAAATATAATAAAATCAGATAGTATCCGTGTAAAAGAGAAACAGTTTCCGTTTCCAAAATAAATTCTTTATTACTATTAAATCCTAGGTTAATGAACTATCATATTATTAGCGCTCCAACTTTTCTGCTCATGGCGTCAATGCCAACATTGCCAACCAAATTTGGTCCATTAACAAAACCTACCCAATTACGTGGTAAAAGCCACACCTTTGTGCGATAAAATTAGACCAAAGGAATGTCAATAACTTAGCTACAATAATGAAACTTTTATCAGCTCATATTACATTGACAAACTACAATAGCGGCAGTCAAAAGCCGTTGAAAGGTCAATATGAGGTCGAAGAGTTCAGTTAATCTAAAATTTGTATTGTTAATCTACTGTGGTTAACTTCCCATTGACTACACAGTATAAGTGGATAGATTAGATATTCTATTCAGTACTAGCTGTGGTAGATAGCTGCTTTTATATGTATATACCTTGTTGTTTTATTACTTAGAAATCCAGGTCACAAAGTGCGTGAATACTTGCCAAGTTCCGTCCATATCCTTTTGTCCGTTTTAGCATAACAAACATCCCAAGATTCATGTTTGTAATGTTATAAATTTATAATATATTCCAAAAAGAAGAAGTAAAGCTTGAACAATAATGACAAGTGTAACGATATACTTTAGAAACATTATCCTACATAATCATAACTTTAAGTCTATCTGGGCATGGGATTCGTTTTTTTTTATTGTTAGAAACAATCTTTTCTTTTTAGAAATGTAACCTTATTTTAAATAATATTTAAAATCGGAGAATATGTTGAAGAAAAAAAATATCACGAAAATATAGATACACAGAATGTTTCTTATCACAGAGTAGCTTCCCGCGCGCGTTTTTACCCGCGTAACTCCCGTTTCCGTGGGAACTTTATAATTAAATATAGCCTTTGTCGTCCGGGGATAATGTAACTTTCCAACGGTGAAAGAATTTTTCAAATCGGTCTAGTAGTTTCGGAGCCTATTCAATACCAAACAAAAAAACAAATCTTTCCTCTTTATAGTATTAGTATAGATTTAGGAGTACACTTTTCTTTTCAATCTCAGATCTGGTCTGCCAAAAAGATGAAAAATACACTTGACATTTTTCAATCATTACAATAACATAGCTTATGCCACCCTCACATTTTTTTATGCGATCAATTTCACAATAACAACACAACACAAGGGGTACCCCAGGGTCCCATATGGGAGCTCTTTCAAATTATATACGTTGTGAATAGGCACCTATACAAGTTTAATACGACCCCGTGTCGTAATGAAAAATAAACAGTCTCAGTTGGTTTAGGTTTAAGCAAACATATATTATAGTTGGGTTTGCTACCACCCACTATTTTAGGGTAGATTTGCTTGGATTTAAATGCATTTAATATATTGCGCAAGATTACAATAGAATTTTTTGTTTGCAGTGGGTTGGAAAAATTATGGTAGGAATAACAATTTTTGGATTGGAATTACGTTTAAATATGTATGATGATGTAGTTTAACATTGAACAAAAAGAAGGCAACTTCTTCAGAAGAAAAAAATAGTGGATCACAGAATGGGTAGGAGTGAACTTCTAAAATGTAGTAGATCTTGGGTATTGTCATGAACCCTATGTACTCTTTCTAACCTATGTTTTTTATCAGAATTAGCCACAAAATATATTATGGTACTAAGGAATAATATCTGAATATACAAAAAAGAAATCCGATGAGTCGACCATCCTTTTTGATGTCTACGACTATTGAAGTAGAAGCTTAAAGCAAATAAAATTTATTGAACCCATCAGCAAAAGCCATAAGTTCATTACCTCGAACAAAGAATTTAAGATAATAATCTTTTATACTCCTTAAAGTATTATGCTCATCTTACATCGTCAAAAAGTCGTCAACTTTTAATCCATACATTCAAGTTGAACTTCTATCTTTGTGTCATCAAAAGTCCTTTAGTACGTAAAACATATTAACATTTCGACGTAAACCAATCTCAGGCAAGTCCTAAAATCTACGCTACGTTGCTAAAATTAAGTTGGTTCTAAATAGTGCTGTCTAAACATTTCTTCGCAATGATTCCCAGGACTGATCTAATTCAGTACTGGAACTATTAAATCTAAGACCAGTATAATATTATTATGTAGTAAATAGTTATTTGCTTGGATGTAATTGCCGGTAGTGTTTTGAAACAAATTCTACATTTTAAACCTTAACTGAGGGTTATTAAAATTACCGTTAGGATTTTCATAATCGTTAAAAAACCGAAAATTCTAGAATTACTTAGTATGTTATAAGTTATTCGTTTAACTTGAAATTTTGATCATAAGTTTATATTCTGGTATGTGGTGGCTGGATTTTTTTTCGTTGTATGAAATGAAATAGTTTATTAGTAACGTAGACGAATAATTCGCGCTTGTTATACGTCATTTACAAAGCATAACACATTAAAGTACATTTTTTTGATACTTAATTAAGAACAATATTTTTATATGGTCACTAATGTTATACTACTATTATAATGTTATTTTAAAGATCAATAAAATATATAAAGATATTTATAAATAAAATAAAATGAAAAATTGAAAAATTTCCTAGGTAATTATACATACGCGGTGTAATATACTCAGAATAGAAACAATTCATTTTAGTTTTAGTACTGAAACGTTTTGGTGTCAATTATCAATTTTATTTTTTATAATATCAAATAATACAATATGATAGTGCATCAATGCGAACATCGGAATACACAACGTATATGGATGTTCGCATGAAGAGTCATCTCATCTTTCTCGTAATATTTATAAAATTATTTTCCAAAACTACGTTCCGGTTTCCTGATAAATTTTAATGATATTTACGGACTGTGCTGGTAGTCCTTTCTACGCAACGCTTTGCGTTTTATATCTAACTAGCTTCCCGCGCGTGGTTTCACTCGTGTAACTCCCGTTCCCGTGGAAACTTCATAATTAAATATAGCGGGGATGTCATCCGGGCATAGTGTAGCTTTCCAATGGTGGCCTATTCAATACAAACAATCAAATCTTTCCTCTTTATAATATTATATATCCTATTGATAGATTGTCAGTCTTAACTTAAAATAGTACTCGGTCAGTCCCGGGACGGTATACCGAGGAGTTCCATTTCCACCCGCTAACCTTATCTGTGCGCTGCCAATTTTATTGGACTTTTTAATTAATCCACTTAAAAAGCGCTTTGTTTGGCTATATAAAATAGAATTGGTCGTTACAACTGTGTACAGGTAATGTAATCTGTTTTTATTCTCCGAGACTGTTCCGAAACGAATGGCGTTGGAGTTGTTTTATCTCTTGAATCAATGGAATTCACTTGAGTTAATTAATCAATCTGTTCTCCGTGCTATAACACAGATGGCCGTTGGGGCCGAAAACGAGACCGTGGATCGGCAAGCGTAGCGTAGGACGTCCACCTACTAGATGGACGGATGATCTGGTTAAGGCCGCAGGATCACGGTGGATGCAGGCTACTTCTAACCGCAACAACTGGAGATCTATGAGGGAGGTCTATGTCCAGCAGTGGACGTTCTGCATGCATTTCCTTGTGCGTTACAACATAATACTGCATTCACCAACCACCAGTCACCAGTGCGTGCCCACTCCCGCTAAGACAATAGGTACGGCACGCACTGACACTGACACCTCATTTGAACATGGAACGTCCGCCTTGGTTCTTATGTTTATACATATGTCTAAAACTTTGGTCCTAAAATTGTTAGGACCAAACTAAATACTAAATAGATTATTCAATAACCATTATATCATATTCATTTTAACCGTTTTATAGATAAATAGCTCGTTATGTGATAATGTTATTACCTACAAACGTTGTCAATTTACCCCATAAAATTACATAACCGAAAATAGCGTTAAAATTATCGGCAGCCTATCTGGTAAAATTAACGGGACGTACATTTATCGTGCTTCGTCAATATATGCCGTCTATTTAACGGGAGATTTCCTTGAATAACGTCCACTGCTGAACACAGACCTCCTCCCGAAGAAGGGTTTTGCCATAGTCAACACGCTTGGCAGGTGGATTGGTGACCGCAGTATTGTTTAAAACATAAGGTAATACTGCTGTCCATTTCCTAGTATACGCTTGTTATAGATGATGTTATAACAATCGGGATCTACCGCTTTACGTGCTTTCTAAGGCACGGAGGAAAGTCCCTCAACGAACCAGAACCGAAAAATCTTAGATTTTCCACAAAGATTTCTTGTTCGGTTTTGGGATTGAACCCACGACCTCCGAAGTGACAGATGCTGCTGCCCATTCATCAGATGTATACCCCTTAGACGCCTTTTCCAAAACCCATGGGATATCTAGTGGTCTATTCTAAGCCGGAATCCACTCGAAAAGTCTACTATTTAAGGCACGGCGTATATTTTAGAAGCACCTTATATACAGTCAAATACGACTGTAAAATTAGATTTAAATTCACCGACCGCCAAAATGGCTGACAAGCGTTGAACACTGTAATCTAGATATAAAATTACAAAGGCATAGGTTTTGTATGCTGCATATATTTGGTATGGAGTTATGAGCGTAATATTAGACAATATTTTTTTTTAATGTCCGGATAGTCCTTTGATTAGCCACAATCTCACCTGATGGTAAGAGACGATGTGGCTGACGATGGATCTGGACAATGATAACCACCATAGCTTGATCTCCCGTGGGAACTTCATAATTATATATAGCCTACGTTACTCCTGGATAATGTAGATTTCTAATGGTGAAAGAATTTTTGAAATCGGTTCAGTAATTCTGGCATTGTATAGGCGAACAAATAATCAAATCTTACAGGCTTATCATCATCATCAGCCCGTATAACGTCTCCGGCCTCCTCCCAAGGGAGGGCATTTGCCATAGTCACCACGCTTGGCAGGCGGGTTGATGACCGCAGTTTAATGTTGTACCACACAAGGAAACGCTGCTGCCCGTTCCCTGGTATACAATTATTATAGATGATGATATAACAATCGGGACCAATGGCTTAACGTGCTTTCCGAGGCACGGAGGGTAGACCCTCAACCAACCAGACCCGGATAGAAATCTTAGATTAATTCTAAGGAATCTTTGTGTAAAATATTTACACAAAGATTTCTTGTCCGGTGTGGGGATCGAACGAGGTGGAACCGAACCTCCTAGACTTAAAAGCGAGCCAAATACCGCTACGCTACGGAGGTTGTTTATAATATTCAGCAACAGCCCGTTTACGTCCACTGCTGAACATGGGCCTCCTCTTACAGACCCCGGCAAGCCAGGATCGCAGAGGGCCATAATCACCACGCTTGGCAGACGGATTGGTGATCTCAGTAAGATGTCAACCTTAATTGCTAATAGATGCTGCTGCCCATCTATCAACCATATTATTATGTCCCTTAGTCGTCTTTTACGACACCCATGGGAAGACCTGGGGTGGTCTATTCTAAGCCGGAAACCACACGGACATAATCTTAGTGTTTATAATATTAGTGTAGTATTAAAGTTTAAACTGTCTATCATACAATCCGTGCATGAGTGTCGACCGCAATGACAGTTAGAATCGCGTTAGATTAAAATATACTAATGCAATATTGATTTTAGTCGAGTACCCACGTTATTGCAGCGGTTTTTGTGGTGAGGGTAACATTCTGTGTAGCGTCCACTGCGTTTTTAGCAGTTCCTATTTTGTGGAATATTAGTCCTGTTCATTTAATTGTATTAACTCGATGCAAAAGAGGGTGTTAAAAGTTAGACCGCTATAGGTATGTGTTGTGACCGGCAACTTGGTTGAGAAACCGGTGAAAGTTTGCGGATTTTTGGATTCCGTACCTGAAGGGTAAAAACGGGACCCTATTATTAAGACTTTGCTGTCTGTTTGTATGTCACCAGGCTGTATTTCAAGAACCGCGATAGCTAGACAGGTGAAATTTCACAGATGATGTATTTCTATTGCCGCTATCACAAGAAATACTAAAAATAAAATAAAACAAATATTTAAGGGGGGCTGGTGCCCGTTCTCTGGTATACGCCTGTTATAGATGATGTAATCACAATTGGGACCAACGGCTTAACGTCTCAACCAACCAGACCCAGAAAGAAATCTTAGAATTCACACAAAGATTTCTTGTCTCAAGGCGAGACTTAAGCCGCTATGCCACGGAGATGGTCATGTAATGACTCATATTCTCTAAAATCTAGCTCAAGATGTTTGCTTCGTTCCTAATATGTTTAGCTAACAATTTAATAGGAATAGAATTTGATTATATATCCAGAATAATATATCAGCGAGGTTCTCTGAATTAAGTTGTCTGAATGTTAGTATTAAGCGACTGTATTAATATTGTATCACTTGTAAATTGAGTTGGGTTTGTTTAGATGTATTGACTTGGGATAAATTACACACTGGTATCTCAAGCTTACCTACATATGTATGTAGAATTATACCTACATATATATAGCAGTATAGTCCTTCCGAGAAAGTCCCCTTTTTACACCTGATGGTCATACTGTAAAGAGATTGAATATCTGCAAGACATATTGTAGTGCCAAAGTGTATGCGTACAAACTCTGTGTACAGTAGGTCGGAGTGTGATGTTTTGTAGCCTATATGTTAATCCAGCGTATAACCTATCCCGGTGCAAAATTTCAGCCAATTCCGGTCTGTAGTTTTAGCGTGAAAGAGAAACAAACATCCATCCATCCATACCTACAAACTTTCGCGTTTATAATTTTAGTAGTATGTTCTTAAGAAAGGCCAGGTTAAAAATACCCTAAACCAAAATACATGCAAGAGGAAAGTAATTAATAATATAAATAAATAAATAATGGCGAAAGGGGTATGTCAAGATCGTAGCAACTGGAAAGGAGTGGTCTCTGCCTAGCCCTAAGGGAAAGAGGCGTGAATGTATGTATGTATGTATGTGTTGTTATCCACAAGCCTTTTGCTATTATACCGGCCAAGCTATTTAATATGTACACCACAGATAGTTACAAAACACACTGGTTGATTAAACTTTTTAATATACTCAATTCCGGTATTAGAATTGGGTTCAGCACATGATTAGATGTGGGACCAACGGTTCTGTTAGTGAAACTGCATTATAACTTCGACACACATTTATTCATGCCCTACATTGAAGATTCTAGTCAAATTTTGTTGTTATAAATTCATGGATTCCTGTTACGACGGCGGTGAAAAGTATGCGGCTCAATTTAAAGTTTTAAACTATTCGTACACTCTCAATAAAAATCCTGTGTTGCGATAGTAGGGCAGAAATTGAACCATGGCTAGTAGTTAATGGAATTATTAGCCATGGTTCAGTTTCTTCTATGAAGACAATTCACAGACACATAAACTACCTATAACTTTTGTGTCTTCATAGAAAAAATACGTTAGTAGAACTAGTACTGAAACAATAATTCTGTGAGCATAAGCCTTCTGCAAAATATATCCGCCCGAAAACAAAAAAAAAACTAGTCAAGTACGAGTCGGACTCGCGCACGAAGGGTTCCGTACCATTTTCAAGCGTCTACCTGTTGCCGTTATTGATATCGAGCAAAAAAGGGCAAAAAGAAGTTTATTGTATGAGAGCCCCCCTTTCCTTTTGTTATAGCGGCAATAGAAATACATCATCAGTGAAAATTTCAACTGTCTAGCTATCGCGGTTCTTCAGATACAGCCTGGTGACTAACAGACCAGTTAAGCGGCTGAAGTCCAATGGCTAGGGCGTCGGACTTGTGATCTTGAGGTAGCCGGTTCGAACCATACCCATTGCACTGCCGACGTGAACCCACTCGTAACACAAGCATTTTAGCATAGCACGAGGGGTTACCAAGAATACTAGTAGACTGCATAACTTTGCAAGTAAAGATGAAAAAAAAAAAACAGACTGCGAACTCTAGTATAGGGTCCCATTTTTACCCTTCGGATACGAAACCCTAAAAAGGGCCTATCACTCTTTTCTTAATTTGTCGCATTTGTCGCGTAATGTATGCTAGCAACTGCCACAAACAGTCATACATTGGGAAATCCCCATTATCAGTTGTCGATCTGATTCGGGACTTCGCGCTCATTGTGATTCCGCGTTGACTGTCAGATTGACTATTGTTGCCGAGTTAATGAGATTCTGATCCTTTGTTTCGTATTTGAGGTTTATATTCAAGTATTTGTGCATGTTATTATTGATGGAGGAAGCTAATTCAGTTGTTCAAGACTCCAGTTTTCAGTAAGATAAACATGGTGGTTGTACTATCAAGGAGTACAAAGACTCAGGACTATTTATGTGTAGTTTACGCAAATTTAATCGAACCTATGACACCAGGTCTCAATAGTAACTACGGTACCCACAAAACCAACACCTCTCGCCCCTTGACCCTTAGTTTGCGAAGGACTTGTCGACGCCATCATAGACCCAAAATACAGGTGGCCCGCGAACTGCAAGGTAGAGCGACAGTTGAAAAAGACTCCCCTAAAAAACTAAAAGTCATCATTCTTCAAGCCAGCGGCCGCTATGAGCCAAAGTCTAATTCTGTTTCCCTTGCGCAAGTTACCTATTTTTCAGTTTATAAGATACTGGCTTCCGCGCGCGGTTTTACCTGCATAACTCCCGTATCCGTAAAAACTTCATAATTAAATATAACCCATAGCTTTCCTCAAGAAATGGGCTATCTAACACTGAAAAAAGGTTTGAAATCGGACCTGTAGTTCATGACATTATCGCGTTCAAGCAAACAAAGTAACTCTTTAGCTTTATATATATACTAATGACCCGCCCCGGCTCCGCACGGGTACAATGCTGATGTATTATACATAAAACACATAAACACATAAACCTTCCTCTTGGATCCCTCTATCTATTAAAAAAAACCGCATCAAAATCCGTTGCGTAGTTTTAAAGATTTTAGCATACATAGGGACATAGGGATATAGGGACAGAGAAAGCGACTTTGTTTTATTCTATGTAGTGATGAGTATAGATTGAATATGGCTGAAACCCTGAGGTAGCAAAACGCTCGTGGTTGATTACTTAAATGTTTGTCCGACAAAAAACGGAATCAACTATATCAGTGTAATCAACGGCGCAGTCTTTATTGATGTAGGAAGCTAATTTAGCTGCAGTGGCTAAAGGCTTTAGACAAATTGATTCTGGCCTCAATCCGTCATTAGTGATTCAATTTTCGGAGTGTATTTGCTCCGAGAGAACCGTTGATTGCATACTATTATCTATTTTGCGTTTGACATAAACGAGTCTTCTAATGGCTTCGTACTTGTTATCTTTTGGTCGCCGGTTCGATCCCCACCCATTGCACTACCGACGTGAACCCACTCGTAACACAAGCATTTTAGATTAGCACGAGGGGCTAACAAAAATACTAGTACACTGCAAAACTCTGCTACTAATCTTAAAAAAGAAAAAAACTAATAAATATACAAAGGCATTTATAACTTACGGGACTCGGCACGAAGTGAGTTATTAAATAAATGTAAATCTATATAATATAAAGCTGAAGAAAAAACAAACTAGATAGTGTCATACATTATACTATTTGCTATTGAAATGACAACCTCCGTAGCGAAGCGGTATATGGCTCGCTTTAAATCTTGGAGGTCGTGGGTTCGATTCCCACGCCGGAGAAGAAAATCTTTGTGTAGATTTTAAGATTTCTTTCCGGGTCTGGTTGGCTGAGGGACTACCCTCCGTGCCTCGGAAAGCACGTTAAGCCGTTGGTCCCGATTGTTATAACATCATCTATATCAATCGTATACTAGGGCACGGGCAGCAGCGTTATACGGGCTGATGATGATTGACGTAATCTCTATACAATGAATTCGAATGTTTAAGAATATTTAAGATTTATTTTTAATGTAGGTATTTAATAAAAATGAGTAAAGTAGACGAACACAATTTTCTGGGCCAATAATAAGTAATATTTGAGCGAAAATGGAACATAAGTCTTCGTTATCAATATTACCACTCAACCTTGCACTATTGTGTATTCTGTGGCTAAACTAACGAGACAGTAAATCATCAGTACCTACTAAAGCAATACATATATTCTATGTTACCAGTAGTACAACTTTGTAACACACAGTATACCCACTTAGCTTATTATAAACTACATCCGAATCATATCCGATCCGAAACTTTGACATGCAACGCAATATTGTAGTGTGCAAGGTGTTATGTTACAGAGTTGTAACTTTCGTGTTATTGTAAACTATCGTTTACTTGTGACTTTTTCTGCGTTAAGTTCCATCTTATTTTTATTCATACATCTTCCATTTTATCTTCTTAGGCCGAATTTTGAAAAATATTTTATAGTCCGCCATGAAACTTCGTATACTTTGCAACAGCAACAGTCCATCGCGTATTTTATATTCTCAACATAACGTATTCATGAGCACACTAAAACGCAATGAACTACGCGCAAATGTGATGTTGCGCCAATCGTTATTTGACATCTGCACAACATCCAATGCGTTTTTGTATTCTCAACAAAACAAGTGGAGCAAACTAAAAACGCAATGAACAACGTGCAACCGTCATACTGCGATCGGATTGCTGATCGCTAAGTATACGTAATTTCGCCGCGTTATCCCACTTTTAATAACGCTTTTTAAAATACGGTTATCCTGCTTAATACATCATAACCAGTCGAAAATAAAAAACAGAAATAACACAGTTTTAACTCAAATGTCGGGTTATTACGGGCTATTGGCGATAATTCGTCACGATTGTGCACTCCTGTGGTTTTTGTGAGCCGACTGAGAAAGGGTTGGCACGTATGTCCTACGTAGATTGCCAATTACCTTTACACATGGCCGCTATTGTTAATCTAATTTATCTGAGAATACTTTTGTATTATTACTAAAATATGTAAGTGGTAATTTTGTTAGTCGGGAATTATATAACCATGAATGCAAGAAAGCAGGAAACTAGTTTAGTAGTACTTACTCTCAAGATGCCAGTAGAAGCCTGAAGTAGGCCGATATATCATCATCGACATAATCAGCCAGTCCACTGGTGAATAGAGGACTGTCCCCCGTGGGACGGATTTGCCACAGTCACCACGCTTCGCAGGCGAGTTGGTGACCGCAGTATTATGCTGTAATACAATTGTTATAAGTGAAATTGCTTTAACTGTAAAATAGCTAATAAATGTTAAAAACCATTTAAGTTTGAATTGCCAACCCTGAGGTTCGAACCATTTCTGATGCGGTTTGAGTGTAGTGAGTAATCGATGCGAAATATACGTAATGACGCAAATTATTTGCACTTTTATTGCAGTCGGTGTTGGTAGCGTATGGTAAGTATGGCGAATATCGTAGTTCTGGACCATAATCATGAGGGTACGCATTGAACTTTTAAAGAATCACATTGCCAAATATGTAAAACAGCTACGATAGGGATATGGCCTAAAAAAACCATTTAGTCCGTCAGTTAGATTACCAAAAAATATTGGGCACGTATTTTTTATTTTCGTTCCTTCAACAAAAAATGACCAATGTACAGCACGTTGAAATTTCATGTGACGTCACTTGTAGGTAAAATTCTATATTCGAGTGACGTCTCCTGAACTTTATAGTTTGTTGTTGCTCGGTATCTTTGTTATTGTTTATTGATTTGATAAATAAAAAATTCGTGTCCAGTATTTTTAGGTAGTCTAACTGACGGACAAAATGGATTTTTTTAGTCACACATCCCTATTCTAATAAGAAGGAATCAGGTCAGACTCAGGCTTAGAAAACAAAGTGACGCCCAAGGCCAAATAAGATTAAAGGTAGTTTACCTAAAAGTTTATATTAGAAATTAAAAAGAAGAATTAAGTAGATTTTTTACGAACTTTGGCAAACAAATAAAATTATAACCATTACTTGGAAATTCGTCTACTCTTTAAAACAAATAATGAACATAAGCCAGTTAGATATAAATCTTAAAGCTAAATAGGAATAAATGTAAGTTTGAATATAATATCCTTACTAATATTATAAACGCGAAAATTTGCGAGTATGGATGGATGTTTGTTACGCTTTCACGCAAAAACTGCTGAATGGATTTGGCTGAAACTTTGCCCGGAGATAGATAATAAGCTCGATTAAAATATAGGCTACAAAAAATCACGTTCCGACCCACTGGAGCAGAGTAACGCGGGTAAAACCGCGGGGCACAGCTAGTCCATAATATGTAGTTGCTTCATTTTGTTTCACGAGGATATAAATACAGCAAAAGTATTTTTGAAAATTGTTAACGCAGATTGTACCCTCACTGGGTTTTTCCTAACCATTTAAAACTTAACCATCAATTCGTCGTAAACTCAGGGTTGGTTGTTCACAATGTATTATTATTTCAATACTGTAAATTTACTTTTTAAGGTAATCAAATTTTAAATTTTAATTATTTTAATAGATATATACTCATATTTTTGGGGCTGTTGCAATTTGAAGGCAGGTGGTCACTCTGAATGTTGCTTGATTTACTGCATGTTCTTATTTTACGGCTCAAACGTTTAAGTTTATTATCAGATATGATTGTTTTGCTTGATGGATGATAACTTATTTAATTGATATCTTGGAATAAACTTTAATTCCGAATGATTCCTTTTTAGTGTAATTTGTTTAAAGTGCCATTATGTCTGTCTGTTCGTGTGCCTATTTTTTTCGTAGTTCAGACAACTTTTTTTCGTTGGCGGACTTATGTAGGCAACGATTATTTTACTACATACTTCACCGAGCATACACGCAGAACCCCAGCCTTAAAGCTTTTGAGGCTCTGTTAGCCTTTATCCTGGTAAAGTAGCAAAAGCCTCGTGACTGACAAAATTAATGATCGTCCGAAAAAAAAAAATTGCATTAAGAAAAAAAACTATCCATGCAATTTGTATAAGAGAGCTCATCCTATAGGGCTTGAATATCGGTTCAGGACCTTTGTCTCACTCCACACTTCGTACTCTTATTTATAGTTTGCAATTTTTTACAGCGTTACTAGATGGCGCTATTAAATACTTAGTAATCCCGCTGACGAAGGAAAAACTTCACTTTACTTTTATATTTTACCGATGAAGTTGTTCTTATTACGGCGCTAAATAAAAAATGCTGTCATAAAATGTGTAGACATAGTAGTTAAGTGAGGAAACTAAAGTAATTTTACTTGGAAAACTGCAGTACTATCAAGTAAACTTTATACATCTGTAGAATACTTTTGTTCTGATAAATGTATTGGATATTTTACTCTACTACATTGACGTTGAACATAAAGATGTAGTTTTATCATTGTATTCATATTTTCTTTTTCTAAGTATTCATCCTATCCGTGTGGTTTCCGGCTTAGTATTAATCGCCCCATGTGTTCCTATGGGTTTCGTAAGATGCGACCCAGGGATATACAGCTAGGGCCGGATTGCTTATGCGTACCCGGCCAGCGGCGGATCGCAGGAGTGTTCGGGGGGTTCTAGTGGTGTATGGTTCTCTCCTCGTGGTATGAGTTTAGCATACCACGCTATGGAGAGGGCGAGTCCCACATATCCCATGGCGCGAATACGCTGCAGCGGCGGTGGGAAAGCGTAAATGCATTTCCCCATCACATCAAAAAAATAGGTCGATTTTATGTAAAAAATAAAAATTGTATGTTACGTAACTTTCGATAGATAGATAGATATGTCCTGTAATTTATTGATGGAAAATTGTCCTGTCAACTATTAGAAGATAACGAATAGAACTTCACGGTGTATTAAAACTAAGTCAATATTGTTGACTATCATTCCTGTTTAAGGTTGGTCTAGACATATGTTTACTGGCTACTTCCTTTTTTAAATCCAACTAGAAAATATATTTTCTTATAAGCATATTAGATGATATTAGAATAATGAGGGAGGTTCTTACATATAAGAAGATTACTACTTAAGTACCGATAAATATCGCAATAGTTTATTGCACTCCGATTCTCGAGAAATTTCAAATTCAGTTGAAAATTGAAATAAAAGGTTCTATTACTTTTTGTTCATATCCTTTTCTTGGTAAGAATGTCTGAAATCATTAAAATGTTCAGCTCGATTTGAAATGGTATTTAAAGAGGGATTTATTTTTAAAGTGATATACTGAATGTTTTACTTCTTGGAATAAGCATGCATTTATGCAAAGAAGATCTACCGGGGCAGGTCCCTCTAAGGCCTCGTCCTGGACGCCAGCGGGCGGTGCGGGCGGCGCGGGCGACAGCACGCGCGTCTTTATCAAAGCTCTTAGATTTGTGTGAAGCTGTTCTCGACGACAGCGGTGCGGGCGGCAGAGCACGAGTGTCATACTGTAGTTGAGCGGCGACCGCGCGTTGGAATAGTCGTAGTGACGTTCTGCTTATTTTACTTAGAATGTCGTTGATTGAGGCAATCATTTCAGAGGTTTTAGATAGGCCACCATTATGGAATAATAAACACTATGACCATAAAAATAGACGAATAATTAAAATGTTGTATACACGTCACTTCACCGCAACAAACCGAGCCATTTGGCCGCCGACGTCGTGAACGGACCGCGGACAGACACCGCGCGCACCGCCCGCACCGCCCGCGCCTTCCGACCGCCCGCTGGCGTCTAGGACGAGGCCTTATACTTCCCAAACGGCAGGTACCCTGACACCGTGTTTACACACCTACCTGTATCACTTGCAGTAAACTAACCGGTAATCATAATTCCTCAATCTCCCCGCCGCCGCCGCGCCGTGACCGCCCTGAGCCGAGGTCCAAGTCCCACAGGGGACGCTTTCTTGCGCATGTTGCCTAGTTTGTAGTTTCTAAACCATTTATTAAGGCTGGAGCTTTGCTCGCCTTTATGCCCGGTGAAGTTGCAAAAGATTCGTGGCTAAATACATATGTCCGTCAGAAAAAAAAACTAACCGGACTGCTATGTAGCAGTACGCTTTGTAACAAAAATACCTTTCCCTTGAAATAAACACCCCTCCTTGGACCAAAAACTCTATTTTGCCACTGCCAGGTCTAAGCTACCTAGTATAAGATTGTTAAAGATGTTGTTTTAACAATCGATTTCGTTATAACGTGCTTATATATGTTATAACAAGTCCCTCAACCAAGACCCGCAAAAACATCTTAGATGTTTCGCAAGCATTTCTTGTTCGGCGGGAAAATCGAAGACACGACATTTGATACTTAAAGCAAGACTTAAACCACTACGCTACAAAGTTTGTTAAATAAAGATGGAGTAGTAATATTTAAAATGTCAATAAAACTAACTCCCCGAGCACTTAAACAGAACTTCAACAAAATTATTCAGCTTCTAGGAATTTTATGTAATAGACAAAATACCTATCTCTGGAGAAAAAATCTTTTTGTGAGCACTTTTCTTTGTAAAGGGTAAAAAGAAGGTATATTCTTAGTATTTTATTTTATGTTTCCATTATATTGATAAAATAAAATATTGTTTATGAAGAAAGTTTCCTTTTTAATGTATTGATTGGTTTTAAATGGAAATAATTGCTTGTTTATATTGAGCCTTTGTTACTTTACTCATTCTTAAAATCTTCATTATTAAAATACTAGCTGCACCCCGCGGTTTTACCCGCGTTACTCTGCTCCGGTGGGTCGCAGTGTGATCTTTTGTAGACTATATGTTAATCAAGCTTATTAACTATCCCCGTGCAAAGTTTCAGCCAATTCCATTGTGTAGTTTTGCCTTGAAAGACTAACAAACATCCATTCATCTATCCATACTTACAAACTTTCGCGTTTATAATATTAGTAGGATATATTGTGCACTACCTAATAAGAAATCGCTGCAAATCTTATTAGAAATTATTTTGAAACATTGTAGTTTTTGCATAAATATTTAGTGTCATAATTAGTGGTAAAATCCTGAAGTTATAATCTAAATTCAAATACTTTACAAAAACCTCACAAGTAACAAAGTAAAGATTGTAGAGCTACTATCAAAATAACATAATCATTTAGTCGATGATTCTGTTATACCACGTAAGTGACAATAGCTTATAAAGGAAGTCCGACAGGACGGCGAACCGTAAAGTAGAGCGACAGTTGCACAAAACTCCCCTAAAATACTAAAAGTCATAATCCCTAAATCTCATCCCCAGCGACCGCCCTGAGCCGAGATCCAAGCCCCTCAGGGGGCGCCCTCTTGCGCAGGTTGCTTAGTTTGTAGTTTTTAAACCATTTATTAAGGCTGGAGCTCTGCTCGCCTTTATGCCCGGTGAAGTAGCAAAAGCCTCGTGGATACCTAAGTAAGTCCAGCAGAAAAAAAAGAATTGCTTATAAAGTTGAAAATCAAATGTAGCAAATTGATTTTTTTCTCTTTCAAATATATATAACGAAAATATTTCTTGACAGATGAAATTACACCTTATTAGCTACTGTCACATACGCGGTATTATAACTGACGATTTGTCTTTTATTTAAGTTTTTGTCTAATTTATTTAATTTGTTCATACTGTTTCATGTCCTTACTTTTGTTTTCTTCTATATATTAAATCTGTATTATTAAACTGTGGATAATGGTGTTGGTTAATTGTTTGTTAATCTAGATTAAATATATTTTACTATAACTTGTGGTATTTAACTGTTTTTTATCCCTAAATAAGTAAATAAAGGTATTATACTTTTATTATGCAAAACAAAGATAATTTACTGTACATTAATTGTGCTAGGAAAAGTTTCCCTTTCAAGGTCCTCAAACCAGTAGGCGTGAATATATAAACACCATGAAGCCCTTTTATTCTCTCTACATTAGTTTTCTATTGTACTTTTTTATCTGTGCTCTCTATAATCTGTGGTTTTTGATGCTACAAATTTGTGGTTAGCAGCGACGCCATTTTGTTTTTTTTGCAGAGGCAGTTATTTCAATAATACTTGTCAATTATCTTTGTAGATCTATACTAATATTTTAAAGCGAGTAGATTTGTATTGAATAAACTAAAAAACTATAGGAAGTATTTTAATAATTCTATTTTCAAACCATTCGAAACCTATGTTATTCATTATTAGGTAATGTTTTCCCGTGGGAGCTTTATAATGATTAGAAAAGTAGTAAAAGAATTTTAGAAATACGCCCAGTGGTGTTTGTTTTTATTCGTTATGAACATATACCTATTCAAAAATATATTTTTTTCTAAGTTTTATATAAGTATAGATAGAATAGACGTAGGTAGTACTTAATGTTCGCAAATCAGAATTAGATACCAAAGCCAGTTATCCGTAGCATTAAGAAATACGACATAAGAAGAAAAAATATGCAAAGGTATTTACACATATATCAACTTTACAATTTATTAAAAAAACAAATAACTTTTTTTTGTTGCTATTTTTAATAGGCCTGCTTTCAAAGCGGTCAATTTATTATTTCTGCCTCCTCATAAATTATATAGTCGACGCCTCCCACAAAAAAGGGAGTGTCATGTTTTTGGAGATAATTATTTATATTACTATTTAAGTTCTGTAGAGTTCTTATTTTAGTATCTCCGAAACACCTGTATCTAATCATCATCAGCCCGTAAGGTCTACTGCTAAACATGGGCTCCCGAGGGAAGGTTGTGCCATAGTCACCACGCTTGGCAGGCAGATTGGTGTCCGCAGTATTATGTTTTAACACACATAGAAACGCTGCTACCCCATATTCCGTGCAAATGAAGCTGTTTTTTTTTTTCGGACGGACCTATGTAGTTATCCCTGAGGCGTTTGCTACTTCACCGGGCATAGCAAATGAAGCCAGTAGGCTATATTTTATGATGAAATTAATACTAGCTAATACTGGCTTTTTTATTCGCGTAGCTCCCATCCCCATAGGGCTTGTATGTTTATAAAAGCTTGTATGTTTAGCTTTCACAAGTTTCCCAACACAAGCTTTGCGAATGAAACCGCATATAAAAGCTTGTATTAAATAAACATAAAGTTAAATTAATTTACCTATTGACATTCGATAATCACGTTAATGATATGCATAATCAGTACTAATTAATGTTCCAAATTGCCTATAGGTAACATATTGACCTTTGACCTCAATCTGACCTTATAAAGTAGGTATAACACAAAGTAAACTAAGATTTGCAATTTGCCTAATATATATTATTTAGCTTCAGTATTACAGGAATTAATCTAGGTCTAGATAGTATTTACTTAGTGTGGATTGAACCTTGATCAAGTATAATGATGCTTGTGTTAATTCAGCCTGTTAACGTCCACTGCTGGACATGGGCCTCCTCTTAAAAGACCTTGGTAAGCTAGACTCGTTAAAGGATGTTGCTATAATCATCGTAGTAAGATGGTAGGTAGGTAGGTAACCTTGTGCTGATAGATAGGTACTGCTGCCCATCCATCAGCTGTATCTTAATCGCCCTCAGTCCTTCTAACGACACCCATAGGAAGATATGGGGTAGTTGATTCTAAGTCGGAAACAACACGGCTCAATGCCACACGGTTTGCTATAAATTCTTCGCTTATGAGCTCTAAATACTTAATATATATAGACATGCATTGGTACCTACATTAAAAAAGTAAAAAAAGATAAGAGAACTCAAAATTGCTCTACAAGCTATGTAACGGAAGGAGTTATGCTCGGCATTTTCCTGTGTGATTGAATCAGAAATAAAGAAATCCGCAGGAGAACGACGATCACTGATAAAGGTCAATGGATTAGCAAGTTAAAATAGCAATAGGTAGGAAACTTAGTCTGAAGAACTGACAGCTGATAGGGCAGCGAGTTTCCCGAGTAGAGACCACGTACTGGCAAGTGGACAGCGTGGGATTAAGGCTTCCCACGCTGTCCACTTGCCAGTACGTGGTCTCTACTCGGGCTAATGGCTAAAAAGATACAAACTAAGCAACCTTTGCAATATTATAGGTAATTATAGCTATTTATAATAGTTGATATAGCTCTAGCCTAGAAGCTGTCAGGTATGGAGATACATTTTTTAATGAAAAAAAAAAACTATTTCTGTCCTTTGAGTAGTTTGCGTCTTTTCTCGCTGGAAATAGATAAGAGCCAGCCTATGTTTAGCAGTGGACGACAACTGGCTGGTATAATGTATGTAGCAACCTACTCACCAAAACCTACCTATCTACCCTCCAACTTACCTACCTACCTTGTAAACCGAGTTACCGCAGCGATGAAGGTAAAAGGGCCTCCGAGGACATTTAATCTAAAGCTATTGGGTTACGCGCCCTTGAAACGTACTCAAGTAAAATTTTATATTGATTCGAAATCAATAAAAATTCACTTGAGGACATCAAGGGTAAGAAATAAATAATAAAATTATTGATAAAGAAGCCTTCCTACAAAATATGATATATAAGTTTGACAACCTTTGTGGCTTCGCGGTACAAGTCTCGCTTTATGTTTCATATGTCGTGGTAGGAGGTTACGGATTCCATACGCCGCCGGACCAAAATCTTTGTGTAAATGCTGATATTTCTTTCCGGTTCTGGTTGGTCAAGCCCAGATTGTTTGCATAATTTACAACAATCGTATATTTTTTTAAGTCTTTGTTCTCTTGCGAATAACTTTATTTTTATTTGTGTTATTTTCAAAAAAGTAGCTTTTCTAACTTTGCGTTAAATGTCAAACTGGGATTTATGTAACATCTCAGTCGCTAGATGGCGCTACTCGCCTCAAATGGACTAAAACATTTAACATTTCTGTGTTCTAACAAACTTAATAAAAATGTTTCTTTATAATATATTATTATTATTATTTTAATAGCCTAGTTTGTGTCCCACTGCTGGGCAAAGGCCTCCCCTTTTTCCTTCCAAACCTCTCTTCTCTATTTTGGGCAATTTCTGGCCATATCTGTCCCGCGAACATGATCAGATCGTCACACCATCTCCGCCGCGGTCGACCTCGACGGCGATCATATTATTATGTACTTTATTATGAGGTGAGAGACGAACCAATAAAAGTTATAACCAATATAAAACCCTCATAATCCACCACAAAAGAACAAATCTTAAATCAAAATCTCACACATTAACGAACGATTAACATGTTCTCACATCAAAATTCCAAACAATCTTTGTGCTAATTTTACACCTCTTCTTAACTCTGGTCCATTGAAATACGACACTAACTCGCGAACTTTTCATTGAACATAATGGCTTATTATGCCACACCGGCAGTTTTGAATTTCAATGGCTCATATTTTGAAAATTAACAATATAATTGGGCAGCCAGTCGAGTTTTGCTCACAATGAACGCTTTAGACATCTGCCGTTGAAAAAAGGGCGGATATACCAAACAAGGACTCAATGGTACCATGTCCCAAAGGCAAATAATTCTAGTGTAAACCTTCCGTAAGTACTTTTCCACTAGCAAGCAGTAACATGCCCTATTGTTATTGAAATACGGTTAATAATCGCATAGAGATGTAGTAGTAGATAATTCTATTTGGAATATCACATTCAGTTGCATCTGAACATCCCTTTGGAACACATTCGTTGTGATTTTTTATTTAGTATATGCCGATCTACTATTACTATTGAATAATATACTTTAAATAGTTGTGTTTAAGGTTTATTTTGTAATGTGTTAGTTTGAAGAATAAGTCGTCACCCTTTGTTAAAATTAGGTGTACCATGTAATTAGTGATTTTGTGAAAATTGTTAGGTAAACGTGCCGGGTAATACAAGGCTGTCATAACTGGTCTATTAAGATAAATATAGTGTATTATTACTTTTTATATCAAAATTTTGTATGTAGCCTTCTTTTGTTATATTTTTGATACTAAAGTATTAGGTAGACACCATTTCTGATAATAAGGTCTTATTTAAACCTAAATAATAGTAAAATATGCTCTATTTTAAGTCTTGGAATGTTTTGGGTAATTATCGGGCAATGGTTTACTTGTGTATTATATGATACATATATTTCAACTCATCTGTCCCGCCGTACAATTGAGTTTAACTAAACTTTGCTGCGCTCACCCATCTGCCCAGCGTGCTACATCGTAACATTTTAAAATCTACACTAATATTATAGAGAGGAAAGATTGGATTGTTTGTTTGCATTGAATAAACTCCGGAACTACTGGACCGATTACAGCAATTCTTTCACCATTAGAAAGCTACGTTATCAAGGAGTAACATAGGCTATATTTAATAATTAAGTTCCCACGTGAACTGGAGCTACGCGGGTAAAGCCACGCACGAGAATCTAGTCAAATAATAACTTGGAAGATCTTAGTCATTCAATAACAATATAATAATTTGAAGCGGTCGTAGCCCAATCGCGAGAGGCGTCGGACTCGTGATCTTATGGTCCCCGGTTCGATCCCCACCCATTTCACTACCGACGTGAACCCACTCGTAACACAAGCATTTTTGCTTAGCACGAGGGGTTAACAAGAATACTAGTAGACTGTACAAGCCGTCGGGGGGCCGGATTGCTTATGCGTGCCCGGCCCCTGCCAACGGCGGATCGAAGGAGTGTCCGGGGGGGTTTTAGTGTTGTAGGGTCCTCTCCTCGTGGTATGAGTTAGCATACCACGCTATGGAGATAGCGAATCCCACATATCCCACCGCCAGCGCGCGAATACGCTGCAGCGTCGGTGGGAATGCGTAAATGTGTTTCCCCTCGGACTGTACAAACTCTGCTAGTAATATTTTTAAAATTAAAATGAGAAGAGAATCATTGTATTAACACGATAAATCATTGTCACTTTAATATCACAACATCAATAAAGCACCATTAACCCGCTTCACAATATGCATAAACAAACTTTTATTTAATCTGTACAAACGCAATGCGGATTACGTATTTATTCCGGACCTATTTAATTAATAATTAAATTCATTCGTTTATCGGTTTTATTTCGACTTTATTCATTAATAGTTGTTGTTTAACCCGATTTTGTTGACAACCTCCGTAGCGTAGCGGTATTTGGCTCGCTATAAATCTCGGAGGTCGTGGGTTTGATCCCCACGCCGGACGGGAAATCTTTGTGTACATTATAAAGATTTCTTTCCGGGTCTGGTTGGTTGAGGGACTACCGTCCGTGCCTCGGAAAGCACGTTAAGCCGTTGGTCCTGATTGTTATAACATCATCTATAATAATCGTACATCAAGGAATGGGCAGCAGCGTTTCGTTGTGTAGTACAACATAATACAGCGGTCACCACCCCGCCTGCCAAGCGTGGTGACTATGGCAAGTACCCTTCCGCGGGAGGGGGCCCATGTTCAACAGTGGACGTTATATGGGCTGATGTTGATAACCCGTTTTTGGATCGGTGCTCTGCGCTTATAGGTCTTGTGGAGTACCAGCTGCGACCCCCGGTTTTAGCAGCGTCACTCCGCTACAGTGGGTCGGAGCGTGATATTTTATAACCTATATGTTAATCCAGCTTATAAACTACCCGCGTGCAAGCTTTCAGCCAAATTCATTCAGTAGTTTTTGCGTGAAAGAGAAACAAACATACATACATCCACCCATACAAACTTTTATAATATTAGTAGGATGTGTTCTATAAACTCACTGTGAATACAAAATTTCATCGAAATCAACAAAAAATACAAACTCACTGTGTCGGTAGTAATTGCATCGAAATCCAAACAGTACCAAACGCATTCCTTAATATTATTTATTTTTTTATGTCGCATTTTTGTTAACCCTTAACAACACAGGCGACGTAATAAAGACGTGTCGCGTGTTAACTTTACGCCCCACAATTTGTGCAATTAAAGTGTTAAGAAAAAAAATGCTAGTTTCCGTTTGTTTTACTTAGAAACGATCGTTAAAAATACTTTGTTAGGGCTTCGTGTAAAACAACTTTATTTGTTAGGCTAGCCAACACCAATCTAACAAATTATAAAGCAACAATATTTAATATTGTATGCGTTTATTAGTAAATAGTATCTTAGTATACTAATATACATATAAAGCTGAAGGTTTGATTGTTTGTTTGCTTAAACGCGCTAGTCTCAGGAAATACTGCTCCCATTTGAAAAATCTTTCAGTGTTAGATAGCCCATTTATTAAGGAAGGCTATAGGCTATATTTTATTATGAAATAAATTCCTTCCTCGATAAATGGACTAACCAACACTGAAAGATTTTTTTAAATCGGACCAGTAGTTCCTAAGTTTAGCGCGTTCAAACAAACAAACAAGCTCTGCAGCTTTATAATATTAGTATAGATAAGTAAATGTTAAAATAAAAAAAATCTTTCAATTTTACCGAACCCGCACAACAAACAACTTTTCTAGGAACATTAGTTTGATATCGACGACACACAGCAAGTTCAAATAATATATATCCCTTAAAGAATACCGTTCTAACGCCCCCATAATTTATAATAGCGTGCAGTAAGGACAGATGCCACATTTAGTAAGTATAAATTATACACAAAGTTGGACATTTGTGCTTTGGCGCACGATGGAATGCCTTCTTAACTAAAGATTTTTTTCGATTTTATAGTAACAATCTATCACGCAGCTCGGCACATGCTCTGAACAGTGGCAGTTGGTTCACCTACTTTTGCCGCATGTTGATTTTGTATGGATTCTTTCCTGGCTTACAGAAATTTGTTTTTCTGGTATGTGCCTTGTTTGATTAGGATATAGGATAATAAATATATAAGTATGTAGTTTGGATAGAGTCCAGGATTAGGAATTGGAATAAATATATCGGTGATTTGAAAAGAAACCTTGTTGGAATAGATCTGTAGCCGTTCTTTTTATTTTCTTTACGCCATACCATAGTCAAAACCATTATCAAGAATTATCAAATGTGAATTTCTTATACCAAAACCAACTATAGGGTTAAACTAGCTTCCGCGCGTGATTCCACCGGAACTTCATCTTCATCATTCTATAGTATTTCTCAGTAAATTTATCGAAGAATGCCCTGGGCTATATGTAATTATGAAGTTCCCACGGGAGCGGGTGAAAACGCGCGCGGGAAGCTAATTGAATATAATTTTATTTGTAACTTTTATATGTGTCTCCATTTACATATAGAAATAGCAGAGTTAAATAGTGATGACACTTGTCACCAGCATTTACTAAACTATTTCTTTGATCCAACATCAAACACTTATATCACAACTCCACAACACAACCCTCAAACCACTAAACGGCTTAGATTAACTATATCTAATTAATTAAATTTAAATACATGTTTTGAGGGAATAAGATTTTTTTTTATCCAACAAAAACATTTTTATTTTCTTATCACGCCTCACACGCATATGTTTTTAATTCCATCCATAATCTAAATTATAACATTAAACACAGTCTGTCAGGGAGCACTTTAAAAAAGCTAAATATAATAACGTTAGTCGAATAGCCCTTTGATCAAGTTTGTGGTTATTTCATTGTATTTTTATTTTGTCAGAAAAGCGAAAGGTCAAAGAACTAGCAATGTTAGAATTTGTATGTTAACATGCACCTTTGATGTATATTTCAGATTTTTTATTAACATAGAAATTAATGATGTCATGTCGCAGTAAATTCTCACATAAAATACAAAACCAACTCAACACAACAAATAAAGAATATTATTTATTACCCGCGATGATTTTATTTTTATTTATAATATAAACATTTCTTAGGTAATAAAAATAAAATATAACGTTCGCAATTATTGCGTTTTGAATCTTGTTTATATGAAATTTATTACAATCAAATGTAAATATATTCATTTTCAAATTACAATATGAATCACAAAAGGATCAAATAAAAGCACCTAGAGCTTCATGAATGAATAAACAATAAACTTCGATAATTCTTTAAGGCTTCACGGGGTGACGTTTTGATTTATATTTATATTGATTGCTGTGAATAATGTGGACTAGTCATTACTCCTGACTTTACCCACGTGTTTAAAAAGGAGACAGTTATATACAAATGTTATATAATTATCAGATTTCTTAACAATATCAAGAAACAATTCTTGATATTGTTAAAAAATCTGATCATTACGTTAAAAAAGTAGCAAGCGAGGAAGTGGATGCGGTGACATTAAAACAAATATATACCGCATTATCCGTCAGAAGGCCCGTCCGGCACAATTTAAGTTTATTGGTTTAATTATGACTATAATACTCGTATGTTATTTATTTATTATGGTAGTCAATATGAAGTTACAAATTGGTAAATACAGACATAAATAAATATTAAATATTTAATAGTAGGTATTTTCTAAAAAAATTGACCTTTAAATACGCTTAAATTGTTCTTTAACGAAAAACAAGAATAAATTTCATTGAAAATTAAATTCAAAGACTTTTAGCAAACTAGTTTTCCAAAACATTAAGCTTTAAAATGTATTGATAAACTAATTGTCACGAAAAAGTTTCAAATTTCAGTGGAAAGACTAATAGGTAGACAAGATTTAAATAATAGTTAATCGAGTAAGAAAATTGACTTTATTCTCCAAACGACTTGGACCTCACTTAAGATTCTGTTCGAGCCACTTAAAACTTTAATAAAATTACTCACCACACAGCAAATCAGCCATAAAAATAAAAAGGAATTGATAGTAAAACATAAAAAGCAGACATACATTTTTATTCAGCATTAAATTGTGCTTAATATTAATTTATCAAAGAACTCACATTCTCTCTCGATATACCAATAGAGCTGACCATTTATGACATTGATAAAATTCTTACTAAACCATACGGACACCATCTACAACCATGTTCCTATAAAATAAAATACCATAATAATGTCAACGTCCAACTATGACGAAAAAAACAATATTTTAAAACAAACAAAGGTATTTTGTAAATTTGATATATAAAAGTTTTGTAACCCGACGAAGGTTAAAAGATGGTAATAAAATAGTAACGAATGGTAATGGGTCCGGATAGACCCGTAGTGGGACATTTCGGAGCCCCCCTACCGCTGGCGGGTTAATAGCACAAACTCGCTTCTATCTCAAAACCATAAAATATTTGTTTATGAATAATTTTCTTAATGTTTATTGTAACATACGATCTTAACTGGTAGTTACTAACGGGATATTATATTTATTAAAATTTTAAATGTATCTTCAATGATTCGGAATGAAATAAACGTCGATTTTATGTTGATCGGGAACATTTAAGCGTCAGTAACATGTTTTTTCTCGATTAACTGTCGAAGGGAATAAGGTTGCTATTAAATTTTGAGAAACGTCTTTTTAAATATCTTACCTCGTTTCGCCTCGTATACATTATATCGTATACGAGGGTATGGTTAGTGATTATGTAGTTAGTATTTATAATTAGGTGTGTTATTACCTAGTTTTTAAAGTTATGTTGCTATTCCCATACTACCCAGCTCTGATTTCTCTCTAACAAGTTCGTGCTGAGGTTGTCTGGAAGAAATCGCAGCAGCGATAAGACAGCCACTTGTACTTTGTCATAATTATGCAAATCTATTTTGTATAATTCCTGGTGTACAATAAAGAGTATTTTACTTTACTTTTTACTTATCGTATAATATTTTCCTTTCGAGTGGAAATTTAGGATAATAATATTCGAGCAATACCTAAGAATTTCCGGAATATATCTAGGGGAAACACCCGGTGCTCAATATTCGTATTTTCTGTAGTAGTTTTGAACCAAATGCGAACGGTATTGCTCGACCCATTCTGAGAATACCTACATATTCCGATTCCGAAGTCCGGAGTCCAACGGAGATAGAATTACACACGCATCGGTGGGTTAACTATGCTTGGTTCAATCCGAAGTTTAGGCATAAAAGTTTGCTTTGAGCAACAAATTGTTTTAGTTATTTTGGATGATAACTGTCAATGTTTTTAAAAGTGCAACAATATTGTATGTTGTTAGGTTGAATTTTATCCATCTCTTTATAACATGTCTCTAAGGGCGTCCCCCTTAGAGACGTGTTATAAAGAGATGGATAAAATGACCAATAGGGTTCTACCGTACCCTAATTGGTTAAGGCATTAGGGGTATAACCTAAGATGCAGGTTCGAGTCCTGCCGGTGGTCGAATTTTATTATTTTCAATTTTGAAACATAGTATATGGTAAACTTTTCCCTAAAGTATTCAAAAACATTTAAGAATATTGTATGCATCGCATGTGTCGCTGTTAATTAAATTAAAATCGACATGACTTTTTACAATTTTAAAGAGCATCCCGCGCGCGGTTTCATCCGTGTGACTCCTGATCCCGTAGGAATTTCATAATTAAATAACCTGTGTTATTTAGGAATAATGTAGCATTCTAATGGTGAAAGAATTATTGAAATCTGTCTAAATATTTTTGAGTTTATTCGTAACAAACATACATTGAAAAATAAAAATCTTTCCTCCTTATAATATTAGTACCTATGGATGCAAGAGTACCTACTAGATAAATTACACCAATTGAAATATTAATCTGTATTCTAAATCCTAATATATTTATCTTTCTTTACAGGTAAGCGAGACGCAGAGTTTAAATATACCAAATCACTGCTCACATTTGGGTAAGACACCGAAATAATTCCGAGGAAGAACATACATCTTGCTATCTCCACACAGGCTAAGTTATTTAGCTATCGTATTTTCTTTCTAGCCATAAACCAGTCTAGATTACCCTAGATGCTCTTTCATACGAAGGCGTCTTGCCATATTTTATAGATTGACATAAAAATGTGTTTCGAGCGAAATTTTATGTAAATTTAATGGTTCTTCACACCTTATTCGTGAGGTTGTGTTACAAATAGATGAGATATAAACGAATTGGAACAACTTAGGATGGAATAAATCTATAAAACTAGTGCTTTTGTCTTGTTTCTTGATGTTTTTTATCGATTCGTATTGTATGTAACCATATTAATAGGTATATCGTGAGGTTAAGCTTACAAGGGGGTCGGATTGCTTACGCGTACCCGGCCCCCGCCAACGGCGGATCGAAGGAGTGTCCGGGGGGTTTTAGTGGTGTAGGGTCCTCTCCTCGTGGTATGAGTTTAGCATACCTCGCTATGGAGAGGGCGAGTCCCACATATCCCACCACCAGCGCGCGAATACCTAATTTACCTACCCCGGACAAAAAAAAGAAGGTAAATATTTTCGGCCTCCAATATATTGATGGAATTGAAGACTTAGTTTTAATTAAAGTTGAAATATTCTAAGGACTGTATATATCCGCGCAGTTTCACGATAGTAATGGGATCTGTGCACCTACCACTTTTTCTGTGCATCACCTTAGGGTCGATGGTATAAAATGACACCAACATTAAGTCCACCATGTAATCTTTAATGAAACAGTTTAAATAAATGTATTTAGTTTCATCGCGGAACCCTAAATCTTTTTTAAAGTTAATTTTTATACTCATATTGTTTACTGTTAAAACATTAATGTCGCGCATAGTGTTTGACACATTAGCTTTCAAGTTCGAAAAATGGCGGAGTTTTAAATCTAGTAAAAAACGTAATTTACATAAGGTTAGGATATTTGTGTAGCCACCAGGCTTTTACTACCTCACCGGGCATACGCTAGCAAGGCGTTTTCACTCGCGTTAAATCATACTAATCACATAATTATGTCAGTCTTGGAAGGGGACGTTTCACGTTCAAATCGAGGACGTTCTTATAAAAGGCCAGGTTAAAAATTCCCTTAACCGAAGAACATGAACATGGAAAAGGAGGTTAGTGAATGTAGAAACACAGAGTCCTACGGAGATGGATGGATGTTTGTTACTCTTTCATGCCAAAACTACTGAACGGAATTGGCTGAAATTTTGCACCGGGATAGGTTATACGCTGGATTAACATATAGGCTACAAAACATCACGCTCCGACCCACCGGAGCAGAGTAACGCGGGTAAAACCGCGGGGTGCAAATAGTAAACAATAGTAGGAGGTAGAAGCGGCGAAAGTGGTATGTCAAGATCGTAGCATGTGGAAGGCAGTAGTCTCTGCCTACCCTTATAGGACAGAGGCGTGACTGTATGTCTTAGGCACCTTCTTTTTAACGTAGTTTATTTCGTGGGTCAATCTCATTGTCTGCTGCCAACAAGATGAGCTCCTTTTATGGCTGTATCATAATAAAAATTAACTATTATGTTTGTTTCTTCCATTCTACTCGCCCAAACAAGGCGATAAATGTATTATTTTATGTTTTTTTGGTTATATCCGGAATCTGCTGAAGTAATAGTTACCTATTTGATAATCTGTGCCTATGGCGTATCAATATAGATTAAAATAAATTGATTTTGTTGCCGTGACAAAAACTATAGAACGGCTTGAATGATTATTTGTCGGTTTGTTTGATATGTATTGAAATATTACTTTGTCTCCTTAGTCTAAATACAACCTTTTTATCTGATTAGAAGTAATAGTATAGTAATACTTTGGGTTGCTTTCCCAATAAAGAACTAGAATTTAAAATGGGCGTAACTAATATACAGTCAAAGTTACTTCCTCATTTATAATTCTGCTCGCCTTTATGCCCGATAAACGGTGCAACAAAGTCTCTTTATATACTACATATATAATATCAGCCCGTGTAACGTCCACTGCTGAAGGGTCCTGGAGGGTATTTGCTATAGTCACCACGCTTGGCAAGCGAGTTGGTGACAGCAGTATAATGTTGTAACACACAAGGAAACGCTGCAGCCCGTTCCTTGATATAAGATTATTATAGATGATGCTATAACAATCGGGATCAACGGCTTAACGTGCTTTCCGAGGCATGGAGGGTATATAATATACAACAAAAACTTTTTTTTTGTCCGAGGTGAAATGCATTTACGCATTCCCACCGCCGCTGCAGCGTATTCGCACACTGGCGGTGGGATATGTGGGACTCGCCTTCTCCATAGCGTGGTATACTATACTCATACCACGACGAGAGGACCCTACACCACTTAAACCCCCCGGACACTGCTTCGACTGGGTACGCATGAGCAATGCGGCCCATATACATATATACCTAACTTAACGAATCACAACGAGTAACCCAAGTAAATAATGTTTCTAGAAAACAAAACACCATTTACACATACTGGTATTTTCTGTTACACAAAATTCATAACTCATTTTCTAGTTAAAACCAACATTATATATATAATTATTCTCGTAACTCTAACCCTTCAAACCACACATTATCCGATATGTCACTCCACGGTACAACACGGTGACATCACAACTAGGTGATGCACATGTCAAAACTTGTTACAAGCGGCCTACATAGCCAGCGGTGTAGTGCGTTGAACAATGACCTGAGTTGAGAAGGAATATTATAAGACGTGTGAAACATTAAATTATTATAAGGTTCGTTCTAAATATATGCCTCAATATCTCCGTTAGCGACCACACTGAGCCGAGATCCAAGACCGATAGAGGGCGCCATGCAGATTGCTTAGTTGTAGTTTATAATTCACTAGACTCTCGTCCCCGTGGGAACTTCATAATTAAATATAGCCTATGTCACTCAGGGCGAATGTAGCTTTCCAATGGTGAAACAATTTTTGAAACCGGCACAGTCAATTTTGAGTTTATTCATTACATACACACAAAAATACAAATCTTTCCTCGTCATAAAATTTGTATGGATATAATTGGGCTGAAGCTCTGCCTCGCCTTTATGCCCGGTGAATTGGCAAAAGCCTTGTGGCTTACTACATAAATATCCGTCCGAGAAAAAAAGTTTGTCCGTGTATTCTGCCGAATCTCCGAAACGGTACCGGTTTGGATGAGACTTTCATTGTTATAGCTATCTAACAATGAACTTCGTCCGCGTAAAACATGAATTTTATAAGCTATTATACAATTCATGTTTCACGCGGACAAAGTTGCGGGCAGCGGCTAGTTCGAAAATCAAATATTTGTAGCAATAATATTATAATTATAAATAAATATATTATATAATCTATACTAATATTATCTATATAGCTGAAAAGTTTGTTAGTTTGTATGAAACTGATCTCAGCAACAACTTATAATTAGCAGCTTATAATAATTATAACCTACATTTTAACTGCTACCTAATTATTAGGGATGCCACCTCTTTTTTATTTGATATAGAACCTTTTTTTGGGAAATTCAGGAAAAAAATTGTACATTTACTTTAATTAATATTTCCACGTGTATTTGTAATTACTCTTTGCTTCGGCCATCAAGGATAAACACCTTTAAAATAATTATACGAGTCTGAACATGTTAAATCCATATTAAAATAAATCAACAATTCATTGTTTTCATATGCCGCGCAGAGGATGCGGTCTAAATTTCTTATTAGGGTGAATTTTAGTTTAGCAAAAAATGGAGTACTTTTTGTACTATATTATTTTTTAACAATATATAGTACATATGACTGAAATATAATACGATACTATATAATATAGTATACGGGTGGCATCCTACTAATTGTAGACAAAATCGATGAACTATTTATGAATTGCGTCACTATTTCATAACAATGCAACTAATAATTTAGCAACATCACATAGCACGACTGACTGCAATTAGTTGCATCACTTGAATATCAGCTAACAATCTTAATTATACTCACCTGAAACCAGAATACGACAGCAAAATATGGAAATACCAATCAAGGATACAAAAATATTAAAGTATATTTGAAAAATATACTTTAATAATTCTGAATAAGTGGTGAAGACAACCTCCGTAGCGTAGCGGTATTTGGCTCGCTTAAGTCTCGGAGGTCGTGGGTTCGATCCCCACACCGGACCTGAAATCTGTGTGTAAATTTTAAGATTAATTTCCGGGTCTGGTTGGTTGAGGGAGACTACCCTCCGTGCCTCGGAAAGCACGTTAAGCCGTTGGTCCCGATTGTTATAACATCATCTATAACAAGCGTATATAAGGGAACGGGCAGCAGCGTTTCCCTGTGTATTATCACATAGTACTGCGGTCACCAATGGTGAATATGGCAAAACCCTCCTTCGGGAGGAGGCCCATGTTGAGCAGTGGACGTTGTAAGGGCTGATGATGATGATGATGATAAGAACAGAATAGTTTCACACTGTTAAAATATATAATATATAAAAGTGTGTGTCCATTCAGAGCAGTTATCCTTAAACTGTACAATAACACTGGCATATGCAAACATGCCCCCGTCATTGTTAGTACAGGTAACCCGTCAACCATGAGCCGGGTTCACATCGCACCTGTCTGCAAGGCTTCGGTTTAGGGTTACAGGATCACACTTGTCGGTCTTCAGTCTGGCGGCAGAGGGCGCAGTACTGCGTTGTAGGGTTAAAACTGGTTTGGCGCAAAAAAGTGACAGTTGCGATTTCTTTTTTTTCCTAGACGATGTAAGTATATGCTCATTATAGACCAACAATGGTCGATTTTAAAGTCTAATTGAAATGTATAAGAGTTTTTATTTTCATTTTATGGCAAGGTGACGAAGGTTTAACAATTTCTGCCGATTATATTTAAGGACTTATCTTTAGCTGATGCCCGCGACCGCGTGGTGTTTGGTTTTACTATCCCACGGGAACTCATTAATTTTCTGTGATTAAAAGTATTTAAAACGTTGATCGGGGATGTAAGGTACCACCATGCAAAATTTCATTTTAATCAGTGCTACAGTTTCGGAGATAAGACAGAAAAATAAAAAAAAGTAAAAAATCTGGATGTGTTCTATTTTACTCCTAACATCCCCCTGACTCGGTTTTTTAGCGTTCGAAAGTAGGTACCCAATTAATATTTCGCCTTTTACTATACAAATAAAGAACAAATAAGGTCTTTCCCAATTCTTTGTAGGTTTGTTACAGTTAAAGTCAGAAACTTTTAGCTATGTTAAGTACTTTCTGCTGACGTAACTTTGTATAGTTAAATGTTATCAGCAAGTAACAAAGACTATACATTTTTTTTTTTCTTCATGAAGAGATATCCACGGGAATGCGAGTAAGGTTTAGGTGAAAGCGCGGGTTCTGTTAGTGTACAACCTACATGTTTTCAATAACTACTTTTGTCCGTTAATCCCGGATACCAGCCAACCGCAAGTCAAAAATATCTTGAACTCTTCTCCTTGAGATAATCTTAAATATTTGCAAACAAAAAACAAGTAAACGTAACCACAGAATGTCAATACACGCCATCAGTCTTGTGAAGTGTGAATTAATCTTGGAAGTAGGAACATAGATAAAACATGTAGCAGAATAAATTTTGAACACCTACTGGTAGATCGAGTCATCTGTATATTTTGTAGGATCACTCCGTCATTCATTTGTACGCTTGAGTAGTATTTTTTTCGGACGGACATTTGTATTTACGAGGCTTTTGCTACTTCACCGGGCATAAAGGCGAGCAGAGCTCCAGCCTGGATAAATGGTTTAACTTGAGTAGTATTAGCGGTAGGTACTTTGTTTGAGTAAGGTTGAATCAGATTTGACGCCACAGATGAGTATAACTATCTGTACCAATCTTACTTACCTAATCTATCTAACTCGATCGTGAAAGAAACATTAAAATATATTATATGTCCGTCCGAAAAAAAAAATGTGAAAGAAACTACTGAATTTGGGTGAAATTTGGGACACAGAGCACCCTCTCCCCTTTCTCTTTAAAGAAGATAACTAAAGTTACCTAGATGGCTGTTTGGCCCAAACTTACTTATTTATTGTTGAATTCACTCTATATTGCTTTTTATTGGTTAATGTTTACGAAACGTGATTTAAGAACAAGTTAAATAGGTACGTATCCGAATTGATTCATCTTTTCTGTACGTCATCGCATCTCACAACCATGAGTCAATAAGTACACAATTGGGCTTCGAAAACATAATTCCCTTCGGACATTTATTTACTGCGGTGTCATCCTATAGAAAACCGGTCGCTTACAAAGAAACGAGGTCGCTTTTGTGTCGATCACCTGCATTCATATATACTCTGGAGTCTGTACTTACAACTTGACTTGCACCGGTGGCACAGTGATTACGTAGTTTTCTTCTGAGACCTTTGAGAGTTTCGATTCCCACCCGGGACAATTATTTGTGTGAACCAAAAATATTTTAAAATGTTTTTGAATACTTTATGGAAAAGTTTACCGTATATCATGTTTCAAAATTTAGATAAATAAGATTCGACCACCAGCAGGACTCGAACCTGCATCTTAGGTTAGGCCCAAAAGGCCTTAACCAATTAGGCTACGGTGGAACCCTACCGGTCATCGAAATTTATTAATCTCTCTCGTCTCTAAGGGGGACGTTACTGCCATTTATATAATTGCAAAATGCGACAGTTTAAAAATTATAGAAATTTATTAATAATTATCACCCAATCAATTTCAAATGTATTAAAATGGGAATAAATATAGCACGGCGATTAATGGTAATAAAACCCTCAAAAGATGTGTCGAAACTACAACTATACGAGAAATGTCAATACACGTTTGTCGGTTAATCGAAAAGTACCACAAAAAAGTAGCTTATTTCACGGCCCTTTGCCCTAAATCAACAGTTTGGGACCAACACAGATTGGGTTACAAGTAGGTAACATAAAAGTTACCTTTGTAAGCCATCGGCTTAAGTATTTGACGGTTTAACATGAAAAAGGTTTTGTTTTTATAAAAATAAGGATAAAGTGCCATTCACCGATAGGTCAAGAAAATAGGTTACGCACTAAGGTCAAGATATAGATAACCAAAATAGTTGTTAAATGAGTGTACCTATTTTTTTTTTGGATGGACATACGTAGTTAATTACGAGGCTTTTGCTACTTCACCGGACATAAAGACGACCAGAGCTCCAGCCTTAATAAATGGTTTAAAAATTACAAACTAAATAACCTGCGCAAGAGGGCGCCACCTGTGGGGCTTGGATCTCGGCTCAGGCGGTCGCTGGCGATGAGATTGAGGGATTATGACTTTTAGTATTTTAGGTTTTGGTGCAACTTTAGCTCTACTTTACTGTTCGCGGACATCTCGGACTTCGGATCTACGAGGGCATCGGATGGTTCTTTGCAAACTAAGGGTCGGGAGGAGAGTGTACCTATTGCTGCTAAAAAATAACAACAATATGTAAAATTTAAAGGAAATAAAATATGCCACAATAAACAAATAACTTACGAGTGGGTTCACGTCGGTAGTTTAATGGGTGGGGATCGAACCAGCGACCACATGACCGCAAGTCTGACGCCTTAGCCATTGGGCTACGGCCGCTTCACCGTTAGTTAAACTACGTTACCCGGGGGTAAAATAGTTATCAAATCATATTTAACTGTGAAGTTACCACGGGAAAGGGAGCTGATGGGGATATATTCCATAGAAGGGCTAGTAAACAATAAAATCAAAATGTCATCACAAAGTTTCTTGACCTTGATGCCGTCCCTTTTCTGTAATCCTAAACTTAAAGGGAATTCGAAACTTGAATCTTTTCTCGCTTACGCAAGTGTTGGACAGAAAGTTTTTGTGTTAGCAGTTGTTACTAGAAATTCTTATTAGGTATATCTGTTTTATTATTTTGGTCTTTAATGTTTAAGTAGAATTGTATACTAATATTATAAAGGGGATCTTTCCCGTTTGTATTGTATGTGCGTTTGTTACGAATAAATTCAAAAACGACTCGAGGGATTTCGGTAATTATTTCACCAATAACAAGTAAGTTTATCCAGGATAGTGTCGCTTGCTAATTGTGAAAGAATTAGAATATATAATATAGCCCGTTACTCCTGAGTAACAGGCTATGATGAAGTTGCCACGGGAACGGGAGTTATGTGGGTGAAACCTCGCGCGGGAAGTTAGATTAATTAACTTTAGTGCTGATCATCATCATCATCAGCCCGTATAACTCCACTGCTGAACATGGGCCTGCTCCCGGGGGAGGGTATTTGCCATAGTCATTACGCTTGGTAGGAGAAACAACCGCAGAATTATGTTGTTACACAAGGAAACGCTGCTGCCCGTTTCTTGATATAGGTACGATATTATTATTGATGATATTATAACAATCGGGATCAACGGCTAAACGTGCTTTCCGAGGCACGGAGGGTAGTCCCTCAGCCTACCAGACCCGGAAAGAAACTCTTAGAATTTACACAAAGATTTCTTGTCGGGATCGAACCCACGACCTCCGAAATGTAAAGCGAGCCAAATACCGCTACGCTACGGCGGTTGTCTGGTGCTGATGATGATGTTATAACAGTCTTAGGTACTTTAATTTGTTATTATAATAGCTACATTTATTATTAGTGTTGTCGACTAATAACCGAACATCCATTATACATTAACAAACTGTTACTCAGTTATTACACATATACAGGGTTGCTGAAAATGTGATGTATTCCTATTACGATGTTAGAGATAAGGTCGTGGATTCGATTCCCGCACCGGACTAGAAATGTTTGTGTAAATTTAAGACTTCTTTCCGGGCCTGTTTGGTTGACGGACTACACTCCGTGCCTCGAAAAGCATGTTAAGCCGTGGGTACCGATTGTCCCTGTGTATTACAACATAACACTGCGGTCAACAATCCGCCTGCCAAGCGTGGTGACCATGGCAAAAACCCTCCCTCGGGAGGAGGCTCAAGTTCTGCAGTGGGTATTAAACGAGCTGATGATAGTGATAATGATGATGTTGTGCCCTAAACTTTTAATAATAATCCAGATTGGATCTCGGTAAATGTAAAATTTACTAAAATATCATGATATTTTCAGCTTTTTCGATATTATGTAATAGTAAACAATCTTTACAATCAAAATAGTATAACCAGAAACTACAGCTCTTTATTGGAAGTGATCATTAAATTCTTTATTTTACAATTTAATATCCATATGTGAATATGTGAGTATGGATGGATGGATTCGCTCCGACCCACTAGAGCAGAGTAACGCGGGTAATACCGCGGGGTGCAGCTAGTGTCAAATAACTCAGAAACCTTAACTTAGTTTTGGCTAAAACATTAAATGACAAAACTAGCTTCGCCCCCGGTTTTACCCCTGCTCCAGTGGATCGGAGCGTGATATTTTGCAGCCTATATGTCAATCCAGCTTATAAATTATCCGTGTGCAAGCTTTCAGCCAAATCCATTAGTAGTTTTTGCGTGAAAGAGTAAAAAACACTCATACAAACTTTCGCATTTATAATATTGGTAGGATCTGTTGCTTTTGACCTTATCTATAACATTCTAAAAGGAATATGCCGCATTTCGAAGTACCCTGTATACATATACCAATATTTTACTCACCTAAATCAACAACTAAGCAGAGGAAATATCTGGAACTTTCTAGAACTTCCTATAACTTTCAAGCATTTCAATTGAATTAAGAACATAATTATGTACTACTAAATATATCCTGTAGCGAACCCCATTCAAAGAGAGGTACTCCCAATTATATCCGCTTAAACTGTAGGTGTTGGTTCGATGCTCGGCCAAGTTTAAATTAATTAAAGCAAACCAGTGGGGCTTTGACCCTAATAACGTAATTTCTGGAGACGTTGAATTTAGTTTAGGTCTCCCGGGTAGGGTGACCATAATAGAATCCTTGTTTCAGGAACTATCAGATGGAATTACGACTTTGATATGTATGTTTAAAATAAAAAATAAGTTAAGTTTTTTATGTTTTCCCACCTGAACCACGCGGTTTCACCTTTAAATATAATATAGCCGATATTCTATTGATAAAAAATTAGCACTTTACCGCTTTATAATATATTATTACTAATTTTAGTTATAATATTTGTTATTTTCTAGTGATTATATTTAATAATTAATTATTATATTTAATAGAATATTTGTTAAATTGTGATTGGATTGTAGAGTAAAATTTGTTATTTATTGTATATTTTTCAAATTTGTTTGTGGTTAATTTATTTTCTGTTTTATGAGTATTAAGAACTGTTACATGTATTTTTTTTTATTATTTATTCATATACGTGGCGTCATCAATACATGGCCAACTAGAATACCAGCGCTACATTCATACATAAATGTGTGGATGTAGCATAAAGCTGAAGTTGGTACTATTTATGGAGCAGAACATATACTCTGCTTAATAATTAATTGGTTTTTGTTATCAGTGTCTTATAAATAAATGTTTTTCTTTCTTTCTCTTTATAGTAAAGTAAAGAATTAGTCGAGTTGAACAATCCCATGTTTTCCTATGGGTGTCGTAAAAGGTGACTATGGCATGAAACTAATGGATGGGCAGCAACATCTATCATGCGATCACCAAACCTGCCAAGCGTGGTGATTATTACAATATCCCTCAACGAACCTGTCTTGCCATGGTCTGGTAAAAGAAGGCCGATATTCAGCAGTGGACGTAAACTGGCTCGTTCAGACTAAAACTACGGCTTAAAAACCGAGTGTCCTGTAGAATACGGTGGAGCTGGTTGCCCTGATCTGGAGCTAGTGTAACCGGTTTAGTATCAAGGGTAGCTTTGCTTGTATTTAATTTGTTGTACTGCGCATATTAATTCCGTTAAATGTAATTAATGATAATCTTTAATTTGGCTAATGGAACCTCTATTGACGTTAAGGATTCTGTAACCAAAGGGTACAAACAGGACCTTATTACTAAGACTCCGCTGTCCGTCTGTGTGTCTATCCGTCTGTCACCAGGCTGTATCTCATGAACCGTGTTAGTTAGACAGTTAAAATTCTTACAGGTGCTATAACAACAAATACTAAACAGAATAAAATTAATAGATATATGTTTCAATAACTACTGAATGTATTTGGCTGAAACTTTCCACGGGGATAGTTAATAAGCTCGATTAACATATAAGCTACAAAAAATCACGCTCCGACCCACTCCGACACAACCCGCGTTTACCCGCGTTATCCTGTTCCAGAGTAACGCGGTTAAAAGCGGGGTGCATCTAGTTAGTATATATACCTACTAATGGTTGCTTGTTAAAAGAGGATTATTATAAAAGCTCAACAAAAATATATCAGTAATTAGGTTCTTATCACACACGTTGGACTCCAAAACCTGAGAATGTATCGTTATTTTATGTTTTCCTTTATTAAATCTCTTTTTATTTTATTACTACTACATTTTTTTCTATTTCTCTATTACTAGCTGTAGATCCAGTCCCCGAGGAAACTAACTAAACTTAACATTTTTCTACCAGGCTAAATATTGACAACCTCCGTAGCGTAGCGGTATTTGGCTCGATTTAAACCGCTATACAAAAAGAACGTTGGATGACCTACGCGTACAATACAATAATATTTTAAGGATGCTGTTGGGACTGCCGCGATGGTGCAGCGCTTCTGCTATGTTTGCGCAAAACCGAGCTGACGGCTTCCACGCCGTCATTCGTAAGAAAACCGCGTCGCTGTTGTCAAGGTTGCGGGCGAGTGGCAACAGCATCCTAAAAACTATTTCGGATAGTATTGCCTCTCCGATTATTAAAAGTTTTGTGAGAAGGACAATCACAGAACATTAATCTGGGGATGCCCTTTTCACAATACTATTAGTTACTCTGCCTTTTATAATGTATCTCAGCTACTAACACTAGAAATAAGTTATTTTGTATTGCTTACTAACACAATGGATTATTGTTGTCCGATAAATAAAGAATTATTATTATTATTATTAAATCTTGGTCGTGGATTTGATCCCCATGCCGGACAGGAAATCTTTGTGTAAAATCTAAGATTTCTTTCCGGTTCTGGTTGGTTGAGGGACTACTCTCCGTGCCTCGGAAAGCACGTTAAGTTGTTGGTCCCGATTATTATAACATCATCTATAATAATCGTATATCAAGTAAACGGGTAGCAGCGTTTCCTTGTGTGGTACAACATATGTAATATTGCGGTCACCAGCCCGCCTACCAAGCGTGGTGACTATGGCAAATACCCTCCCTCGAGAGGAGGCCCATGCCCGGCAATGGACGTTTTGCGGGCTGATGACTATCATGAAATATTTACAATACTAAAGTAATGTCGCATCGCTTATCACTCAGCACAAAATCGTATCCTAGGTATTATCAGAATTGTGGCCACTACATTACCTAGCTGTTTCATACTACAGGGTATCTGCAGAATAATGGCTTGTTACAGATTCCAGTTCACTGCACAATTGAAATAACCTCTAGAGTCTGCTATTAAAAACCAACGTTTGGACCTGAGTGCCTAGATTCTAGCTACTTGGCAGCGTTAGTGGCGTAGCTATCGTAGGGCCAGGTGGTGCAGTGCACTAGGGCCCCGGACTTCAGGGGGCCCTCTAACCGAAGTTTTCAAACGAGCAGGACAACCAACTCGCTAGCTCTTGAAGCTATGGACCGAGGCCCTTGCCCAGGCCTAGCTACGCCACTGGTAGACCTAGCTACGCCACTGGTAGTAGGTCACTTTTTGGAAAAATCATTGCACAGGTCCATTATATACATTACAGTTATAATCTATATTGCAAATTAGAAAAAATATTTCGGTGTTAGGTAGCCCATTTACCGAGGAAGGCTATAGGCTATATTTAATTATGAACGGCTTCTACGGGACCCCTCGCGACCCTTAGTTTGCAAAGAACTTTCCGATGGCTCGTAGACCCGAAGTCCGAGAGGCCCAAGAATTGTAATGTAGAGCGACAGTTGCACAAAACTCCCCAAACCAACTAAAAGTCAAAATCTCTCAATCTCTCCGTTGACCGCCCTGACCCGAGATCCAAGTCCCACAGAAAGCGCCCTCTTGCGCGTGTTACTTAGTTTGGAACTTATAAACCATTTAACAGCCTCCGTAGCTCAGCGGTATCTGGCTCGCTTTAAATCTCGGAGGTCGTGGGTTCGAGTCCAACGCCGGACAGGAATTTTTTGTGTAAATTCTAAGATTTCTTTCCGGGTCTGGTTGATTGAGGGACTACCCTCTGTGCCTCGGAAAGCACTTTAAGCCGTTGGTCCCGATTGTTATAATATCATCTATAATATTGGGCTGGCGGTGATGATGTGATAAAACCATTTTATAGGGCTGGTGCTCTGCTCGCCTTTATGCCTGGTGGAGTGGCAAAAGCCTCGTAACTTACTACATAAATGCAAAAAATACTATGGCAATCTCTCTGCTAAATGAATTGCCCTGTGCAAGTAGAATTACGCACAGTACGCCATGCAACTCGGTAATACTCAGATTACTAGTCAAAGGGATTCACGTACCTACTGTACTTTGAAGTGGTCCAGTTACTTTGTGTGATAAAGAGAGGTTTGGTAGTGTCCCGGGATATTTGCAGAATCTAATAATCCTGCTGTTCTAGTGTCACTGGAAATGTGGCCCTTTGAACCTTTGGTTTAACCTCTATGGTGTACCTACATTAAACCATAAATATTATCAATTACTTTAGCTTACAACATCATCATCATCACCCCGTATAATTTTCATTATTGAACATGGGCCTCCTCCCGGAGAAGGGTATTTGCCATAGACACCACGCTTGGCAGGCGGATTGGTGACCGCCTATTATGTTGTACCACACAAGGAAGCGCTGCTGCCCGTTCCTTGATATACGATTATTATAGATGATGTTATAACAATCGTGACCAATGGCTGTATTACAACATAATACTGCGGTCACCAACCCGTTGTCAAGCATGGTGACTAATGGCAAAAATCCTCCTTCTAGAGCAGGCGCATGTTCAGCAATGGACGTTGATTTTTGATTTTTGTTGATTGATGATGAAGCTCTTAAAGGAATGGGAGCTACGCGGGTGAAACCGGGCGCGGGAAGCTAGTATGAAAACAAATCGTTAATTTGCGATAACACAAAAACGGTTATACAATTTTGGGATCAACATTTTTGGATAGCAAAAAGTCTGTTGTTGTGATAATAAATTACCTCCATTCTGAAACCAAATGTATGTAAGTGCAAACGAATGTTTTGATTAATAAAATGTATTTCCTCGCAATAAGGTTTAAATTTGTATAAACAGAAGTTATGTTCACGTATTTATACCTATATGGCCTACGGTGGGTCATGATGAGTAATGCGGAAATTAGAATTGCGATACCTGAAAAAAAGTACCAACTCATTTTTTTTCCTGACCAGCCAACTGACCCATATCTACCTGATGTATGGAAAGGGGTCCAGATAGAAGGACAGCTAGTGGGGGTACAGTAGATATGTACAGCAACACTTAGTCCACTCTTTTTCTGCCGGCATTTTCCCCTTCTTCCTGTGAGCTTTCTCATGCATTGGAACACAACATCAATTAATAATGTTATCTGGCAGTGGTATTCTTTAAGGTGGATATCAAGATGGATGGATATGTTGGAAGAGGAAGACCAAAACAAAGATGGATGGATTGTACGAAAGATTACGTTTGTAAGAAAGGTGTGAGTATAGAAGAGTCGTCTAATAGGGTAAGAACACCAATTAATGGGAGCAGGGCAGAAAGATGGTGAAGATTCTGTTAAATGAAGTTACTTCGACGGTCGAGCAGCATTGAGCGTACCAAAGCTGTATTATTTTGTTAGGATTCTGAAAGGTTCCAGCCTCGTGGTTTAAAAACTACTTATGCGGCCGTAGCCTAATGGGCATCAGATTTGGGATCATGTGCTTTCCGGTGCGATCATAAATATAGGTGCAGTCTCTATTAGATAGAAACATTTTCCTGACCTGGGTTTTGAACCTCTCTTCCACTAGGCTTCAGATTTTTACCACTGTAATATTAACTTATTTTTAGTGAACAGGAATATAATAAAATGTCGGTAATGTTGTATGCGTCATATACTTGGAACATCAAAGGCTAGTTCTTTGTGTAAGCGATAAGCGATTTCTATGTTTCATAGTATTAAAAATCTGATTTTTTTATACAAATAAATTTGATCGAAGTGTCAGTTTGTAATAAAAAAATAACAGGTTTTACAGAAAAAAACAATTAAACAAAATCGTGTTCAGGCTAATCTCAGTAACGACTGGACTGATTTTATTGGGACTGTAATTGTTAGACGGCCCGATAAAATCATTATTTTACGAGGACAAAATCGTGGGTATAGCTTATTAATATATTTCCTGTATTATTTTAGGCAAGCATGAACAAAATTACATGATATATTTTCAATATTACTAGCACTCATCATAAAGTGTTAGGAACAAAGCAATTTTGCTTAAATCAATCATAATTAGGTAAATGATCTCCAAATTAATATCTATACACATTAATGCATACATACTACATACAATATGTACTACACTGTCTAATTATATTACTGGGTTATGTTAATCTAATATCTAATTAATGTAAACAACAAAATATTGCGTAATAAAGTCAGTTTTCCGCTGATTAATCTCGTTTAACAATTGATGTATAATTAAATTAATGATAATTTGAGATTACTAAGCAAAATAATATAGTAGTAGTAGTAATAGGTCTCGGAGGTCGAGGGTTCGATCTCCAAGTCAGACAAGAAACCTTTATGTTTATGCCAAGATTTCTTTACGGGTCTGGTTGGTCATCACCAGGCTTTACAACGTCCACTGCTGAATATGGGTTTCACTCCCAAGAGAGGGTATTTGCCATAGTCCACGCTTGGCAAGCGGGTTGGTGACCGCAGTATTATGTTGTAACACACAAGGAAACGCTGCTGCCCGTTCCCTGCTATACGGTTATTATAAATGATATAATAACAATCGGGACCAACGGCTTAATGAGCTTACTGAGACACGGTCGGTAGTCCCTCAATCAACCAGACCCGGAAATAAATCTTAGAATTTACAAAGATTTCTTATCCGGCGTAGGGATCGTTCCCACGACCTCCGAGATTTTAAAGCGAGCCAAATACCGCTACCCTACGGAGGTTGTCTGGGAACCTCACATCTAGAGTAATTCTAAGCACTATCGAAAGATGGCACCTGTGCACCTAAGATTCATGTTAAAAGGAGTTTGATAAATTTCGAATTTTTTTTTTGTCATACGGCCTAGGTAGTCTAGGAATTAGGCAATGTGCCTAAGATGCATCGCCTGCCGATAAACTTAATGTCATTATCATCATCAATCCTCATATTCACTGCTGAACATGGGCCTCGTCCCGAGGGAGTGCCAAAGTCACCACTCTTGGCAGGCGGGTCGTTATACACAGGGAAACGCTGCTATCCGTTCCTTGGCATATAATTGTTATATGTGACGTTATAATAATCGGGACCAACGGTTTAACGTGTTTTCCGAGGCATGGAGGGTAGTTTTGAACTAATAAGACCCCAAGAATAAATTTTAGATTTTACACGAAGATGTCGTGTCTTGCTTGGGGATCGTACCACAGAGGCTGCCTCAACTAAATGTAGCGATCTCAATCATCAAGTTAAATCCCAACGCGGCGCCGCTGCAGCGTATTCGCGCGCTGGCGGTGGGATATGTGGGACTCGCTCTCACCGTAGCGTGGTATGCTAACTCATACCACGAGGAGAGGACCCTACACCACTAAAACCCCACGGACACTCCTTCGATCCGCCGTTGGCTGGGGCCGGGTACGCATAAGCAATCCGGCCCTGCTTAACATTACCTCAAAATCTATACTAATGTATAAAGCTGAAGAGTTTATTTACTTGAACGCGTTAATCTCAGGAATAACTGGTCTGATTTGAAAAATTATTTTAGTGTTAGATAGCCCATTTATCGAGGATGGCTATAGGCTATATTTCTTTATAAGGTTCACTCGGGAACGGGTGAATACGCGCGCGGGAAGCTAGTGTTAAATAAAAGTAAAAAATATAAGCTTATTCCCTCAGTTTTCGCGATCTCGTTTCGCTGTTGCTCATATCTCGCTGTCATTTCTCACTAATTAAGTTAAGCGGATACTAGCGTATTGTTAAAAATAGGTCAGTTATGTACCCAAGCAGATTTTTAAAGCTTGTGCCAGAGTTTAAATGATTTAATCCCATTTAGGAGCGTGGAATATAGGCAAATTGTATTAAATCAATATTCGTACTCTTTTAAATTTAAATTTTTATGTTTAACATTTTGTGCCTGACTGTACTTGTTCGACAATTTCTGTAGCGTGGCAGTGTAAGTCTCGCTTTATGTTGGTGTAGGTCGTGGATTCGATCCCAAGCCGGACAGAAATCTTTGTGTCATTTGTAAGATTTATTTCGGTAATAATTTGTTTAGCTTTTATAGGTATTTGTTTTGGCCATTTAAATAAAAAAATATAAAAACATTTTTGTAACAGTAGATACCTACAGCCAGCAAGCTTCTGCAATGTCTAAATAATTAGCTAGTCGAGCATCTCAATTATATTTATGGAAAATCGTTCTCCAGAAAGGTGGCGGTGGCAGAAAAATATACATATCGACGGTTAAAAGGTAATAGGGCATAAGCGACATTTTTTTCCAAAATGAGTTATGAATGCCATCTTACTTAAAATTTTCTGCTCTTTCGAATGCGCTAACTCCCATGGCTCTACGACGACTTTTTTGTCACTTATGCCCAAGCAAAAAACTGTCTTTTCTAAGTGTCATTTTGTTATAACCGTCCGAATTTGAGGCCTTTTTTATTAAAAGGGCGCTTATACCTCTGTAAATATGGTATTAATTTTTGTTTATAGTCGGTAATGCATTTTTACTTTTAATTGGTGTAAGACAACCGGGCGCTTAATGCTTTTTACCTTTAGCACCTGGCTTGAAAGCTGGCACTCATGAGCCTTTACCTTTGTCTTAAAAAAATTTAAATGTCAATTAAACCATACTTCCATTAACATGTTTTCAATATAGTTGTCGCTTATGCCCAATTACTAAAATGTAAAATTATATTAAACTGTCGGTTATACCCTACTACCATTTACAAGCTTACCACACAATTGTTGCTTATACGCTATTACTAAAATCTAATTTGATATTAGCACGTCTGTTATACCCTTCTACCATAATGGTAGTTGACATAATGGTACAGACTTGAAGGCAATGATTGCCTAAGTCTGTTATTTAGTCAAACATTATGATATTGATAGTGTAGTGCTATGTTGTATTAAGTTTAAAAAACTTTTTATTTTTGAAAGCGCCTTTTACAATTACCAACTTACATTTTCTATTATAATGCTACCTACTACCTTTACCTTTTGGTATAATGATTCAAATCGTCATTTATGCTTTTTTACTCATTTAAGTTATACTAGAGTCATGGCATATATGCCCTATTACCTATTGGTATTAGAATATCAAATGTAGCTTAGTCTTCTTTACTCTGAGTTTTGTACTGTGTTAATGCGACTTATGCCGTATTACTTCACAAGAAAAATACGATCAATTGATCTAAGCGACATAAAATCACATAAAACAACGCCGAATGAAGTTAATAAGAGTGCCAATTAATGCTTCTATTTTTATTGATTCTAGAATTGTGTGCATTTTCACGATATGCCAATAAATGAAAAAGTTATGTCGATTTTTCAACATTCTAAAACTTTAAACTGCTCTCCTGAACAATTTGATTTTTGTCGCTTATACCCTATTACCTTTTAACCGTCGATATTTAAAAAAGCTATGTTTAAAACTGAAAATAATTCCGACAAACCAACACAAATAGTCCTTATTTATATTGTAATAAGTATTGGTATTTAACTGATAATGAAATAATACTGAAATAACCAATTTATTCAGCATTCACATACACTATTGTCAGTGTGTCTACTTGTCAGAATCACAATGAATTAAAGAAACTTTAATGAATATGAAAAATGAAACGTTAATGAAATGATCGGAATATACCAAGAAAATAATTAAACACAAAATGAACTTCGATTTTAACTTACGTTAAATAGATTCTGACCAACCCTGTTCCTCTTTGAAAAACCGTCGATAAATATTAACAGGGAAAAAAAGCAACTGCTTTTAATTTTTAAGCAGGAACTTAAGAAGCGAATTGCATCACTTGATGCTGTACGTAAGACTGCGATTAAAGATTATAATAGAAAAGAGGAGAGTGGAGGCATAGGGTTACCACTTCGCTAGTCATAATATCCATTTATTTATGTTTTCAAGAACCGTCTTTATCATCAATTTATAATGCTGGAGAGTTTATCTGTTTGCTTGAAAGCGCTAATCTCAGGAAGTACTGATCCGATTGATCCGAGAAAAAATATTTCAGTGTTCGATAGCCCGTGTATCGAGGAAGGCTTTATTCAATTATGAAGTTTCTACGGAAATTATTAGAGGGTGAAATCGCGCGCGGAAAGCTAGTGTTTTATAGCGTACCTTATCAACAAAATATGTTTAATTCAATATATTACACCGCAAAGTATATTTTTCACTATTAGTTATACGGATAAATATAATATATAAATAACTATGATGGTTATATTATAATTACTTATTTTAATATGTTTTGTAAACTAGGTATATGTCCTAAAATAATTTAGCTTAAAGGATGAAGATGAAGATGAGAGATGAAGACTTAAAAGAAATAATGACAAAAATAAAATAATATACATGTTGGCAACCCTACCGCAGACTTAGTCCTGATTTGCATAATGTTTATTAAAAAAAACATAATCGCTTCTCATTAAGCTTAACCATGTTCTAATAGTACAGTCTCGAAGAAAATCGTTAAAGAAAATCTTTTAGAGTTCCTCACTGCTTTGTTTACACAGCCTTTGAACATATATTAAAGTTAGATAATTTTTATATACCACAGCAAGATTAAAATGATCTTAAATCTGATAAATATACATATCTAGACCTCAAAAGTATAAGGACGGATGCACTATTTACTTCAGAAGCATTTGGTCGTAAGTGCCAGGTTTAAGATAAAGGCACATACGACGAATGTTTCTGACGTATAATGGCACATCCAACCTTATGCTTCTGAGCTCTAGATATAGAATATAACTTTCAACGGAATATATTGTAACGCATTAATGTAGTTAGCCACGAGGCTTTTGCTACTTCACCAGGGACAAAGGTGAGCAGAGCTCCAGTCTTATTCAATAACTTTTAAACTACAAACTTACCAACCTACGCAAGAGGAGGCCCCCTGTGGGATTTGGACCTCGGCTCAGGGCGGTCGCTGAGAGATTATAGGATTATGACTTTTATTTGTGAGATTTTTTTATGACTATTAGTTGTGTAGAGGAGTTTTGTGCAACCGTCACTCTACGTTACACTTCGCGGGTCTCTTGGACCACGGGTCTGAATTAATTGATCATTAAACTCCCATAATATTATGAAACAAAGACCTCTTATTTCTCTGTTAAAACACCCTTAACTTAAACTTTAATTAATTATATCAAGTAAACGTAAACCCTAATAATATAAATAAAGCATGACACAATTCGATTTTAATTGTATTGATAATTGAAACGGCACAAAATTTGAAAATTATTTACCTATTCAATAATTATTAAACTTACATTCTTAATTGGCAAAATTATACCAATCAACTTTGCATAATTATATTAGAGATCGAATAAAAATATTTTATGAGCTAGAACTCGTTTTTTAATTGCAAATCAGCTAATTTTATGAGGCGTCATAAACGGTAATTTTGTTTAAATTATTTGATAAACTTTTTAATGAAATTAATTGTTTTTCTTTTTGAGAGTTTTGCTTTCCTGTGTAACTTCCTTTAGACACTTATATTTGAAATTAAATAGGTATAACCAACCAGACCTGTAAAAATATGTTAGATTTTATACAAAGATTGCTTGTCTTGCGCAGGGATTAAACTTTGCCTCGGTTATATTGCATCATTAACAGCCTGTTTCAGTCCAATGATGAACATGGGCCTCCTCTTAACAAAACTTGTTCTTTTTTTTTCGGTTTGACTTACGTAGGTAGCCATGAGGCTTTTGCTACTTCACCGGGCATAAAGGCGAGCAGAGCTCCAGCCTCAATAAATGGTTTAAAAACTACAAACTAAGCAACCTGCGCTAGAGGGCGACCCCTGTGGGGCTTGGACCTCGGCCCAGGGCGGTCGCTGGCGATGAGATTTAGGCGTTATGACTTTTATTATTTAAGGGGAGTTTTGTGCAACTGTCGCTCTACTTTACAGTTCGCGGGCCTCTCGGACTTCGGGTCTAACAAACCTTAGCAAGACAGGATCGTTAAGGAATATTGCCATAATCACTCCGCTTGGCAGGCGGATTCGTGATCGAAGTAAGATGGGAGCATCTTTGAGCTGAGCCATACCTTAGTCGTCACTTACGACCCCCATGGAAGACATGTCTACTTTAAGTCGGAAACCACACGGCTATATTACCTACTTAGAATGAAAAAAAAATGCAGAAATGTGTAATTCCAGTTAGATATTATTATATCTTAAAGCATATTTGTAAATAACCTATTTCACATAATTAAAATTCGTGAAATTAAGTTGATTATTTTTTGTCTCTTTCATACAATTATACTACCTACAGTTTTGGTGCAATCATAGATGGTAATTACACTGAACGCCTGTTACTCCCTCAACCCTTTGAGCTATCTGCATGAAGGGACTACCTTAATTCCCTCTTGTAGGTTCGTTATATCATAGTTGTCTGCGAAATGCCAGTCACAATCATTCTCTTGTCAAACAAATTGATATTTTTGTCTTGAGGTAATGTTTGTTTTGTTTTACTAAAAGATACCTATATTAAAGAATATATTATCGTTATTGTAATGTATGGCCACATAACAATAATAATAATACAGTTTAAAAAAAATTACATACAAGTATCACTTATTGTCCTATTTAAAAAAAAAAACTAGCTGTACCCACTCGGGACTTCGTCCGCGTGGCATAGTGACTTTGAGTAGCAATTTCCGCTGTAAAAGTAGCCTATGTCCCTTCTAAGGTCTAACACTATACCAAATTTCATTCAAATCGGTTCAGTACAATTTTCGTGAAAGGCCGACGGACAGACAGTGCTACTTTCGCATTTATATAATATTAGTAAAGATTGTTGGGCTAAGCATTAACTTGAGAAATTCATGCCATTTGTGTAATCTTTCTTACTTTAGCAATAATAATGGTCGAAATGCCATTATATGATATTACTCATTAAATACACTGGTTAAGAATCATTTATACATACGACACAAATACAAAGAATAACGACTTTTTTATAAAGATTTCATTTTGCAGAATTGTAGTCGCCAATAATTTACTAACTAAAGCAAAAGCAAGCTTTAATAAAATTTATTCCGCTTACTCATTCGCAGGTAAGAATTCTGCTAAGGAAAAAAGAGAGAGAGAAGGAACTTATTTATCATTACAAAGAATACGCAAAAAGATTCGCACGGCCCTTGCGGATGTGTACCTCGCGTCCTTCCCTATGGGCGCCAAATGTGAGATTCTCAAGGTGTTTGTGCTAGCTTTGAGGAATTTGCTCATAAAAACTTCGCTAAGTATAATATGAAACAATTCTTAATATGGCGTCATATCACGAGAAATAATAAAAAATACCGGATATTATAACGGCTGTTCTAAATTATACATTTAATGTAGGCCACTGATAATAAAACTTGTTATTAAATTATTATTATCACACTTCTTTTAAACACATTAATAAATTAATGAACAAATTTATCTAACGTACTTGTGAATAAGATGTGATTTAAACAATAAATTTCATTCGAATGTCAAAGTAAAAATAAATCAGACAACCATTATTAAGAAAAATATAACGTTCCACCAATTTGAAAATAATAAAAAGAATATAAATCAACGAGCACATAAAGACGTTCGATTTTTGAAAATAAAGCCATAAATCTACGCTCCCTTGTCAGTGACGACAGAAAAGAACATTTAAAAGCTAATAATTATTTTGACAAAGTTGCGCTTTTGTTCGTAACTGTACCTTCTTAGAAAATAAATAGTATAGTGTTTAACAAAAGTGTTTTGTTCTTGTGGTCTTACTGTTTTGGTAATAACTCTACGGGTCTATTTATGAATGAACTATGGATTTATTAGAAAATCGACCTCAACTAGGTCAATTTAGAGTTGATTACAGCTTGGCAATGTATTGAATTAAGTAATTACTATTTAGATTTTTTTAATGTTAGAAGCTGCGCACACACTTTCTAGTATTTTTTTTTACTTCCGTTTAGTACCAAGTATTGGATTACTGCTCATCTAAAAATATGCCGTAATGTAATCTTATGGGCTATGTAAGCTCCGTTTTTAGTGGTATAAATCTCGCTTTAAGCTTCGGAAGTTCAGGTTCGCTCCCCACGCCGAACAATAAATGTATGTGTAAAATAATGGTCTGGTTGGTTGAGGAACTACCCTCCGTCCCTCGGAAAATACGCTAATGTTATCCCGACTGTTATAAAATCCTCTATGACAATCGTATACCAAGATCATAAGAAATTCAGGACTACATTCATATCGATTTAATGTTACCAAATCAATACACCAGACAACATGTACACCTGTAAAACCTATCCCCCGTAGGTACCGGGTGTAGAATTAATGGGGGTGCATAATCTACCCAATATCATAATCCCGGTAATCCCCTCAGCGCTATGGTGTTGCATCAAATATTCTGTAAGTAGATAAAGTGTTGCCAGTCGCTGCAATTTCCCTATTTTTTTGGGTAAAAATGGACCATGATTTTTTGGACACATTTCTAAAGCATTCAAAATAAGATCTTCTTCATCTTTGGCATATCAGCAAAGTTAACTTTGATTAAGTAAAGGATTCTTCCTGCCCTTTATGCCCGGTGAAGTAGCAAATGCCTCGTGGCTGAACTGAACAACACTGTATAACGTCCACTGTTGAACAAGAGTCTCCCCTGAGGGGGGTTTTACCATAGGTACCACGCTTTGGCGCTTGGCAGTTGACCGTTGTGTTAAGCTGTAGGTACATAATTGAATATTGCTGTCCTGATACCTATACGACTTTTATAGATGACTAGCGGACCCGACAGACGTTGTCCTGCATGATATAATATGTATTAGTACATATATATATTATATATGATTTGTGAATCCAAACCATCGCATACAAAAAAATTCATTCAAATCGGTCCAGCCGTTTAGGAGGAGTTCAGTGACATAGACACGTACAGTTAAGGTTACCAGATGACAAAATCAAAAGTCCGGAGAGAAGGCCTGATTTCCATTGAAAAATCCTGAGATTTCTTACAGTTTGTAAATTTTCTCTTAAACATACTTAACAATTTAAAAATGTCGTAATATTGTCGTTATTATATACCTACAATGAATTCAAAAGAGATTATTTTAATTTATTTAACTTTTTATTAAAGAGATCTTTAAAATGTAAGCTGAATTTGATTGAAAATTCTAAAATCCTGAGATTTGATGAAATTTGCAAAATCCGGCCGCAATCCTGAGAAGAGTCCAAAAATCCTGAAATCTCAGGACAAAACCTGAGATATGGTATTCCTACGTACAGTAGAATTATATAAAGATGTTATAATAATCGGGACCAATTGCTTAACGTGCTTTCTTAGGCACGTAGGGTAATATTTTAGATATGGCAACTTTAATTTAACTAGCAACTGGCAACCCCGGTGATGTGGCATCAAATATTCCGTAACTAGATTATGTCATTTCGATGTCGCAGCCGGCCTGATTAGCATGTTTACAACTGGGGTACATTTTTGAGTATATGGGGTACCAATGGAATATCACGTAATGTCTCATATTTGGGAAATTTTAAAGCTAATAAGCTTGTACTTTGGTCTGCGATATATATTTTTTAAATAAACAACATAATACTGCGGTCACCTATCCGCCTGCCAAGCGTGGTGACTATGGCAAAACCCTCCCTCGAGAGGAGGCCCATGTTCAGCAGTGGACGTTGTACGGGCTGATGATGATGATGATGTTGATGATATATTTAAGTTACAAATGAATGACCGAATTTCGAAAAGGGCACAAATAAGGCCACGAGGCTTTTGCTATTTCACCGGGCATAAAAGCAAGCAGAACTCCAACCTTAATAAATGGTTCATAAACTACAACAGCAACCAGCGCAATTGAGCCCTGTGCCAAGGCCCTCAGCTCAAGGACTATTGATGGAATTATTTACCACTAACTTCTCGCGCGCGGTTTCACTCGCAAAACTCCTGTTTCGGTAATAATTTTATAATTAAGTATTGCTTATTACATTCCTCGATAAATGAGCTATATAACATTGGAAAAAAAGATTGGACCCTTAGTTCCTGAGATTAGGGCGTTCAAGCAATCATACAAACTCTTCAGCTTTCTATATTAGTACAGCGTTTGGGGCATTGAGAAAACATTTAGTATTTTATTTAAGGTAATTATTTGTTCGGTGATAAACAATTTTATTATTAATAATTGTTTATTAACTTTATAAGTTCAAAAATATACCTTTATTATTTATTTGCATTTCATCTCAACTTCTAAAAAACACGTCACACCAAAACATCAAAGAAATACTTGTCAAAAAAAAATAACAAGTGCTCATTACGTCAAAAAGTTGGAATTAACGTCACACAGAACATAATAGCGAAATTAGCTTTGCTTTGCTCTGCCTGAAGGGCCTTATTTTTGAAGGTGACACATCCAAAGGGTCAATTTGGCCTCACAGTCGTTGTAAATGAGCCGCTACGTGCCCAATTACCCCGACTTCCCCTCGCGATGTCATTGTGTGCATATGCTGCTACTTTAATATGCAATGTTTTTATTCGGATTCAAATTTGGAATATACTGTTCTGTTTTATAAACGACAAGGTATTATTATTAAAAATTTGATGTTTAAATTTTGAAATGTATTTTTTTGTAATATGTAGTGTGTTCTAAATTTGAAATGTATTTTTATCAAATTGAAACACAAAACGTGTTTCGATTTCATAATTTGTTTTCTATAACATTGCGTTCTAGATTTGAATGTCAAAACACTTAATATTGTATTTAGGTATTCTAATTTTAAATTGTGTACCTATTTAGTGCTACGTAATTTTAGAAGCATTTTAAAAATAATTTGAAACCTAATGGTGGATTTAACCACAAAATGTATTAGTCTGTGTTATAGCAATACTACTTATAACGATGTAGAGTTAGGATTTGATTCCCGACCCGAGTTTTAATGAATGTGATGGACACGACTACCGCGCTAAGAGCTGAGGTATGAATACGTTATGTTAATGCATTAACTCAAAATAGATAATTATGAAATATGATACATATAAACTTGGTTTCTGCGTGATTAATATATAAGGAAATCGGTAAATCATGTGGTTGCAATAAAAAAAGTAAGTTATATGAGTTTTACATACACAAGACAGGCATTAGGCATAGGCACATATCCATACTTATTTCTGACGCTTTATTTCAAAATATTTAAATAATATAGTGTTTAACATAATCCTTAGTGCGCAAGTCCGACTCGCACGTAACCGGTTTTTTATAATTCTCAACTCTTACACAATAATACTACGTAATTAGTACCAATAATATAATTCTTAGAACTAAATTCATTATCAAACTATCATATCATCACTTTTGTTTACTTTCCGAGATCAAAATCGTAACAAAACGAACTAAAACCTCCATAATATTATAAAAGTATCTTAAATCAAGATCAAAATGTCGGCATCGTATTAATTAATTCTTTAATATTTTATGTGGATACCATTAAAACTGATTCTTCCCCTTGACTACGGTTAAAGGACTGGTGATTTTAACCTGGTGTTATATTTAAAGCTATACTAAGTAAGCTATCTTTTGATGATGTTTGTTAGTTTTCTGAAGTGGACGTAGTGTAATTTTCGTTTTCTGTTCTGTATTATGTCTGTTCTAAATTTTCACCGAAATCTTCAACTTAAGTAATTTTGTTGATCATGTCCAATACTTTGTTAAACTTTAACGAAAGTCAAATATAAATAAAAGTAAGTAATGGAATTTATTATTATAAAAAAACACACGCTACAGAACTTGTCGGCAGAGCAACAATCTTACGCAAAGTATACTACACCTACTCTATAAAAATGTAGAATGACAGTTGCACAAAACTCCCCTAAATAAGAAAAAGGCATAATCCCTGAATCTCCCTGTCAGCAACCGCCTTGACCCAGTCCCAAAGACGGCCTTTTGCCCAGGTTGCTTAGTTTATAGTTTATAAACCATTCAATAAGGCTGGATCCCTGTTCGCATTTTGTGCCTGGTGAAAAGCTACATCAATAATTTTGATATCACACGTCATGCCGTATCATCGCCTATAATTACAAAATCAACATGTTGTATATAAAAGTATATGAATAAAGATAGTACATGCCTATTTGCACACACGAAATAACGTTAAAAGCAATTACTGAATACAATAAATCTAAAAAGTGAATATAATATACTCAAAGACGTCAATACCTACATTTTTATTCTTATGTTTGATTTATCGTTTTTCTCTGAATAGAAGCAAATTAAGAAATAACTTATACAAAAAATGAATAAGGTGATAACGAGAATGATTTTAAATAGCAAAAAACTGAACAATGAATTAAGTAGCACAACTTGTCTTTATGGTTTCTGAATAAAATCATGTTTGTTTAGTTTCTGTTGTTGTACAACTTGTTACTTAAATAAAGTGTAACGATTAAAGGGTTTGATTCAAGAACATGTATAACCACTTTAGAAAAATACGTTAGTCTTTATGTCAATCTTAATTTTTTACTGTTTTATAGCTACCTATTTCAGAGAATAAACCCATTTTATCTTAACACCTTATTTTTTGGAAGTGAAAATAAGATTTTTAACAAATATGCATACATATGAAACTAATTTAAAATTCGTTTTGTTAATGAAAACGATCTATCCTTACTCTTTCTTCGTGGTCCTATATAGTGCCCACACTATATTCCCACCCTTCTTTTTCGCCTTCACTTCGCTGTAGACACGATCTATGTGACGTTTACGGCTTAGAATACACCACCCCTCATATTTCCTTGTCGTGGGAGTCACTAAGGGACATACGCGCAGCATCACGCACATGGATCAGGCAGGCAGATGGATACGCAGCAGCATCTATCAGCTCAGGGATACTTGCCATCTTACTGCGATCACCAACCCTACCTGCCAAGCGTGGTGATTATGACAATATCCCTCAACGTACTTGGTTTACCAACGAAGAAGTTGATGAAGTGAATCAAATTTGAAAACCAATAGTTTTTATAATATGTGTTACTAGTTACCCGCGCGCGGTGTCACCGGCGTAACTCCCGTTCCCGTGGGATCTTCATAATTAAATATAGCTTATGTCACTCAGAGGGAATGTAGATATCCAATGGTGAAAGATTTTTTGAAACCGGCACAGAAGTTTTTGAGTTGTATCATTACAAACATACACACACACAAAAATACAAATCTTTCCTTTTTATAATATTTATTAGTATAAATGTAGTAAAATAACATGTATGTTTAGTATTTCAATCTCCTGAAGAATATTACTTTCAAAATTATGAACGCGAAACTTATTATTCATATTAAACATAAGTGAAATTCACATTACTATTCCCTTTTATACAACTAGCAAAGTTTTCAGATGTACAAGTAGTTTATTCAAAAGTCTGGACCGGGTACAGTCTAGACAAATACTATATATTAATTAGAGTTAGTAATTAAATATTTGCGTGAGTGTGATTATTACATTCAGAGTATTATATCAGAGAAAATATGTAATATAAATACTCTTACTAATACTAATTTATATCTTAAAATGCTAGCCTAGCTTGAAATGACAAGAAAATGTATTTTAAAATTGACTGCACCGGCTGATCAGTGGTTAGGGTAGTTGCTTTTGAGAGCTGATGTTCTGGGTTCGATTTCCACCATTTTTAGGGTTCCGTACCTGAAGGGTAAAAACGGGACCCTATTTCGAAGACTTAGCTGTCTGTCTGTTACCAGGCTGTAACTCAAGAACCGCGATAGGTAGACTGGTGGATTTTTCACAAATAGTGTATTTCTGTTGCCGCTATAACAACAAATAGTAAAATTAAATTACAATAAATTTCTCCCATACAACAAACTTTTTTTTTTCTTTTTGCTCGATATCGCAGTAACGGCAACAGTAGGTCTGTTGCCGTTATACCCTTGTACGGAAAATGGTACGGAACCCTTCGTGCGCGAATCCGACTCGCACTTGGCTGGTTTTATGAAACATATTGAATGTTTGTGAAGTGAAGCGAGACAGGGATTAATTAGGTTAGTGCAGGTGCTTTGTCTTAAAACAAAGTAGTGTCTTCGCTGTTGAAGCAATGATTATTATTATTTTCCAATCAATTTATTTATTATTAAATTATGAACAGATTTACCCACAATAATATGTTTTTAACTAAGAAATTAAACTAATATTAAATTATGATTATCTGCATTTTACTCGTTTATATGACCGGGCGCTTTCACCCGCACGGCTCCTGTTTGCGTAGGAACATGATCATGATATATAGCCTGTTATATTGTTACGTTCGTACGTTCTTCAGTAGTTTTTGACTTAAATAATGACAAAACATAAATATACAAATCTTTTCTCTATGTAATATTAGTGTAGGTGTATACTCTTATAAGTTTACGCTTTCAAGTAAACCAAAGCTATAATAATCTTCGCTTCGCTCTCAACACTGGACAGATAACCCACGAAATATAATATCTAACTCAGTTTTTTGCGACCCTGTGTTGTCTCCAGAGAATGCTATACAACTCCCTTGGCCCTTTGTCTAAGTCCCACCCTTGTTTTATTTATTTTATTTTATTTGGCATACAAAACTTAATGGGACTTACAAAAAATGAGGCCGAATTTCGAACATTACAAACGAGACAATCCAGTCATATGAAATCTCAAGAATAATTTTATTAATATTAATATTTAGTTTTTGTCTTCTAATCGATGATCTTCGAGTATTTTCGGTCTGATGAATAGAAATACTGGATGGAACGGAACGCTGACATTTGACGGTAGAAGAATATATGGATGGAAAAAGTTTTGTAAAAAGAATTGACTCTAAATTTAAAATATGCTTACAAGTTAACTTTTTCTTGTTTTGTAAAAAGAATTGATTCTAAATTTAAAATATGTTTACAAACTTTAAGTTAACTTTTTTTATATTAAACGGTTTTGCGCTTGACTTCAATCTAACCACACCACATCTTATAATAAGTTACGATAAGGTCTAAAATAGGCCGCGCTTGCCTTTAAGGCGCCTATTCACTCAGAGCTTGAACAGACCTATGTCGTATGTGTCTGGAAACACGTAGTTTGGTAGAGTTCCACAGAAAGATAATATTAAAATTAAGCGGCCGTAGCCCAATGGCTGGGGTGTCGGACTTGCGACCATGTGATCGCGGGTTCAATCCCTACCCATTACACTACCGACGTGAACCCACACGTAACACAAGCATTTTAGCTTAGAACGAGGGGTTAACAAGAATACTTGTTGTGTGCAAATACTCTGATATTGATCGTTAAAAAAAATAAAAAACAAATAAACTTTCAACATTATCCTTCAAATATAATAAACGCGAAAGTTTGTAAGTATGGATGGATGGATGGATGGATGCTTGTTACTCTTTCACGCCAAAACTACTGAACGGAACTGGCTGAAATTTTGCACCGGGATAGGTTATACGCTGGATTAACATATAGTCTAAAAAAAATCACGCTCCGACCCACTGGAGCAGACTTACGCGGGTAAAACCGCGGGGCGTAGCTAGTACTTACATAATAGTGTATACACAATACCTTAATTTGGTAGTAGGTATGTTTAGAATTGATTGGTTTTGTTCTTTAGGTATTACAATTACATAAAGTTCAAAATATGGTGGGTTTTATATTGCCTCTGCCCGTTTAAGGGCATGCAGGCGTTAAAGCATTTATCTTTTTCATGTAAAATATATTAAAATTAATATTTTTCTTTGATACCAAGTATTGCTTTCTTCCATGTTACAGCCACAGCTTCTTTAATTTATTTTTCTTGATACATTTTGCCTCAAGCTAATCTTATTTCAAGCCTTTATACCAGGTTTGAAAGTATAATCCATCCCTTTAACGGAATATAGTGTAACGTATACATTGCGTTAGTAAAGAAATTTCAAGGCATTCATATATTTTATTTTCCAAATAAAAAATTACATTAAGGTTTTTTTTTCGGATGGACCTAAGTAGTTAGCCACCAGGCTTTTGTTACTTCACCGGGCATAAAGGCGGGCTAAGCTCCAACCTAGATAAATGGTTTAAAAAATACAAACTACCTGCGAAAGAGGGTGTCCCCTGTTGGACTTGGACCTGGATTATGGCTTTTAGTTTTTTATGGCAGTTTTGTGCAACTTTCGCACTACTTTACAGTTCGTGGGGCCCTCTACAAAATCACAAGTTCGACGCCACTAGCCATTGGGCCACGGCCGCTTTTTAAAGGGATGGCACATATTTTAGAAGCCCCTTATGTATAAAATTCTATTATTAATTTATAAATGCAGTGTGCATTAGTATCAGACAATCCCTATATTCTAGCCAGACTGAGGTATAAATAATTAATTATCAAACCAACAGTGTTGATTAGCCTTACGTCTATGGTAACATTTTAATTTAATATCAACCTTAAGGTGTATGTGTTAGAGTTTATCATAAAGGTACGTTTTGTTACTATTGATATGCGGTTTGTACATAAAGAATTTGTACAAAAGGGAATGAATTAGTAAATTGATTGCCTAAGTTAAGAATTGATTTTAAATCGGTATGTCTAGATTGCATTAAGTTACTCTCTAATGATGGTACAATTTCATTCTTGAAGTGAAAACTTCATTAGGCGATATTTAAACATTCTCTTTTTAAAAATAAATGCTATCTATATGTACCTAAGCCTTCCCGACCTTTTTTTTCGTCCGGCGGTAAATACATTTACGCATTCCCACGGCCGCTACAGCGTATTCGCGCGCTGGCGGTGGGATATGTGGGACTCGCCTTCTCCATAGCGTGGTATGCTAAGTCATACCACGAGGAGAGGACCCTACAGTACTAAAACCCCCCGGACGTTCCTTCGATCCACCGTTGGCGGGAGCCGGGAACGCATAAGCAATTCGGCCCAAAAGCCTTCCCAACCCTTAGAGTATGTAATTTCCGATGCACTCGTAGACCCGAAGTCTGAGAGGCCAAGGGACTGCAACGTAGAGCAACAGTAGTCATACTCGCATTATCATCATCATACTAGCCTGTTGTCGTCCACTGATGAACACAGGCCTCCCTCATCGATTTCCAGCGGCCTGCATCCACTGACTCCCTGCGACCTTTTTAAGGTCGTCTTTTCATCGTGTAGGCGGTCGTCCTACGCCGCGTTTGCCAGTTCGTGGTCTCCAATCGAGAACCTTTTAGCTCATCGAGCTATGGTCAGGTCAAATTATCCTGGTTGTATATTTTTGAAAAACTATTTCACCTGAGTTTTAAATTCTGTTCAATAAAGTACTACTTACTCAATAACCGTTCTCAGAGACTAAATATTAATGCTTTTTCAAAAACAGAATAACGTAAGATGCGGTTGATAAGCAACATCGATTTGCGGAATAGAAATTCCGCAATAGTTGAATAAGTTTCGAATCAATTTCGTTCCTATATGTACCAATACCTATCAATACATTCCCAACTCGCAGTAACTTTCAATTCGTTTGACTGTCCCAGTATTTCCCAGTCGTCGTCGGCCCGTTCATTGCATATTCTCATTTTAAATCGCCCTCGTTCTCAATAAAACGCCGCCTAGACGTCTGCGCGCCGTCTCAGCCGACACAATAGTGATAATGAAACATGCATTACGGAGCTTTTGTATTTCTCCCACCACTCCGGTACAGCCAATCATGCAGCATTTCAACAGGAACCGGAAACTAATAAATTCGTAATACCTTGAATATTAAGTTTCTTTGGGATTATGAATTATAAAAATGTTTGGGAGATGTGAATTGTGTTTTATTTGGTGTTAATATATTTATGTTTTAGTGAAATGAGGTTTATTTGCGAATATAATGTTTCATTACTGCTAAAATTTGTTTTTAAACAATGTTTTGGGGGAAGTCAGGTACCTATTATTTAGTTAAAGCCAGATCTAATAAATGAAAGTTGCACCGGTTTTAAGCATTTCTAGTTTACATTAGTAAATGCTATATCATTTAGGTACTTAGTTTATTTAGGTGATCTTATTTTTTAATTATGTTTTGCCATCTACTTCGTCCGCGTAGATTTCGATGTCTCCATACAAACTATTATTTTGAAAATTCCTCTCTACGCGATAATAACTGTCTTTATTCCAAAGTTCAGCTCAATCTGTTTTGTGGTTTAAGTTGCATGTGGGTGATTAGTCAGTAACAGTTGCCTTTATCCTACTAATATTATAAACGCGAAAGTTTGTAAGTATGGATGGATGTTTGTCAGTCTTTCACGCAATCTAAGTCCGCAAAACTACTAAACGGAATTGGCTGAAATTGGGGTTATACGCTGGATTAACATATAGGCTACAAAACATGACGCTCCGATCCACTGGAGCAGAGTAACGCGGGTGAAACCGCAGGGCGCAGCTAGATATATATAATATTAGTATAGATATAACTACAGATAAATATAAAATATGTTTGTTCCATATTTACTAAATAATCTCATATATTCGTCTACAAAAGATGAACTCTAATTTATATTAATATACTAAGCACTACTTAAGTACCTACATAGCACGATGTCTTAAAATATAAATAGTTAATGTTTAATCCTTTTAACTGAAGAAGTTAGAAGGCAAAAGTCTTTCTAATGATCTTTTTACCTTTTAGACATGCGCGTTACTCTTACACAAAGTTATGTCTGGTGAAATAGCAAAAGCCTCGTGGTTAAATAGGTACGACCGTTTCAAAAAACAAAATACCTTAAGATTTTTTATCAGGCGTGACCATCAAACCAACGACACCGCGACGGTGACTTCATGCGATTACCAATCCGCCTGCCAAGCGTGGTGATTATGGCAATATCCCTTAACGACCCTCGATAGCCAAGGCCTTTTAAGAAGAGGCCCATGGATGTAAACGGACTTTTAAAGTGAAGTAAAGAAGTTAAGCCACGATGCAATGTCTTATCATCTGTACTAACCCTAATCTAGATTCCAAATTCAAAAGAAACAATAAACCCGTATAGCAACCGTCTTCAATCAAACAATGCTTAGACAATACTTAGATATTCATATTTATGGTAAGTGAACCCGCATCCAATATGCCTTCAGACGCTTTAGATCATTTGTGGTCATACTAGGGGTGTCTACGTCCCAATCTCCCGGGATTACGGGATTTGTACGTGTGTTCCAGCTTTAGTGGAATAATTAGTACGCGTTGGCTTCACAGAAATACGAGTGAGATGGCGAATTTACTTTGTGGTTGGAACGAATTATTTCTGCTGTCCATTTATTTAGAAACGTGTCGTGAATTACGATAATAATATAGTGGAATGATTTACCTACCTAATTTTTTTCCACTTTGTTTCTACATCACCTAATGGGTTACTGGTAGAGAATGCCTCTGGCATTAAGTCCGCCAATGTACTGTTTTGTGCAGAAGTTTTTAAATAAATAAAATTATTTGCTGCAGTCCCAGGACTATGAGCAAATCTGTTCTGTGATGCTGGCTTTCGATTGGAAGTATCTTCTCATCTACTGCATAAAACTACTGCCGGTCTTGTAGCTCTAGGATATAGTGACGTTTAATCATCTCACATACTGATCGAAAGAGAGTTAACGGGCAGTTCAATGTATTTTAAAATTTCATTAATTATGACAAGAGGCTCTTCAAAAGAAATGATTGTTCATTTCTTTTTCTAACTGATAATTGAATATACGTACCATTTATTTCTTTTTCGATCTAAATATTTCACAACTATAGGAAAACATATTGCAGTTCGATCAATACTGATACATTTTCGAGTTCCTTGTATCCATTAATTTTAAATGCCACACTAAAAGTATTTTGCGAGCAAGACTACTTCCATAATATAGCGACATACATCGTCTTTAACTACATCTTAACATCATACATCATAAACATCTACATCGAACTTTTACTTATTAAGTTAAAATTCAGTAAATGAATTTGGCTTTAAACAGAAAAAAAAATCACACGATAAAGATTCCATTTAATTGTTTGATTTTGCAGCCTTTACTTGTTCTCACCAACCCGCCTGCTGCGACGTAGTGACTATGGCAAAAACCCTGCCTCGGGAAGAGGCCCATGTTCAGCAGTGAACATTATACGGGCTGATGATTATGTTTTGATATAGACTACCACGAAAGCACATTAAACCGATTGTTCCGGTTATTATACCATATTCAAATAGTCACTCAGAAGTGTCCGGGAGGTTTTAGTGGTGTAGGGTCCTCTCCTCGTAGTATGAGTTAGCATACCACGCTATGCCTCTTTTAAACTCCTTTGTATGGTCCCTTCCTCGGTTGCCTGGAAGAGATCACATTTTGTGATAAGGTCGCCAATTGTACCTATCTAATTTTAAGTTTAGTTTTAAGTCCTTTTCTGTATTTTTCTCTTTGTAAAAGTTTATCTATGTATCTATCTATCTATGGAGAGGGCGAATCCCACATATCCCACCGTCAGCGTGCGAATACGCTGCAGCGGCGGTGAGAAACCGTCAAAGCATATCCCCCCGGACAACAAAAAAAAACAACGGTCCTACTTGCAGTAGGTTGTAGTTGTAGTATAATATGTCGGTATATTGAAATATCATAATGTCAATATGTCTGAGGGTGTTTTTATAATAAATCAGTATTCAACCAACTGACGTGTGTTTCACTACATGGTGACAGCGGTGTATTTTTATTTCAATATTTGAGCGTTTTAACGAACTCAAATCAGTTTTATAGTTATTTTTATTGAAATTACAACCCACAAAACATGGAACACGCGCGTCCTCCAGCGGAATTATCACTCGACGGTGCCGGTGGCGGTCCGGCTGCGCGGTCCGACGCGTGGCGCAAATGGCGGAAACAGTTCGAGGTGTTTCTGAAAGCCTCTGGAGTGAGCAGAGAGCCTAAGGAAGTTCAAGCTAGCTTGTTGGTGAATCTCATTGGGGGGGCCGGTTACGAAGTGTTTACGACTTTTACTTATAGTGAAGGTGAAAGTGAGGATGACGTCAAATGTATTCTGAAAAAATTTGACGCGTATTTTGGTGCATCATCGAATATCACAGTACGGCGGTATAAATTTTTTACTCGCAGTCAAGAAGACGGCGAAAATATCGACCAATACATAACTGCGTTGAGGGTTTTGAGTCAGCAATGCGAATTTGGCGATTTACAAGAAAGTTTATTACGGGATAGAATCGTGTGTGGTATCATGAATAACACCGTGAGAGATCGCCTTCTTCGCACAGATGAGTTATCTTTATCAAAAGCGATACAAATATGTCAAGCGGCTGAGATATCAATAGAGGAAAGTAAATGCATCGGTGACCGTGCTTCGGATAGCGTGCAAGTGGACACCGTGCGAGACGGATACGACTCATGGCGAGGACGGCGATCTAAAGGAAGACGCTCGTCGCGTCATGACGCTGGACGTGCGGCGGCGCCGGCAGACATGCCGGGCGGCGGCGTCGGCGCCCGACGGCTCGGGGCGGCGCGCGCACAACGGAACGTTTGCGATCGGTGTGGCACCAGGCGGTGTGCAGGTGGTGAGCGGTGTCCAGCGCGTAAGGAAACCTGTTATATTTGCGATAAAAAAGGACATTTTTCGCGAGTGTGTGACCAAAAGAAAGTGATTCGGAAAGTGTTAAATTTAAGTGTTGATACCACGAGTAGTGAGGATTTTAGCGAGGAAATGTTCTATGTTAATATGATAGAAGAGGACAATAAACAATGTAAGTCGTCTCATGAATGGTTTGAGGTTGTAAAGTGCAACGGTAAAAATATTGTATTTAAAATTGATACCGGTTCGATGATTAATGTAATCTCTAAAAAGGATTATGTACAATTAGGTTTATCAATTACTAACCTTAAGCCATTCACTAAGCGTGTACTTTCCTTTACGGGAAATCAGTTGCCTATTATAGGCACTGATAAGCTATCCTTTGTGTTTAATAATAAACATTATTTGTTGTCATTTGTTGTTGCCGACTTGAAATGTCAGAATATACTTGGTTTTAAAGGTTCTATTGTTTTAGGATTAATTAATCAAGTTAATGCAATAAATATTGAACAGTACTCTGATTTGTTTAATGGTTTAGGGAAATTACCTGGTAAATACAGTATAGTGGTTAGTAAAAATATACAACCAGTAGTTTGCCCCACTAGAAAAATTCCTTTTGGACTCAAGAGTAAATTAAGGGAGGAACTAAGTAGAATGGAAGGGTTAGGTGTTGTTAGGAAGGTAACACATCCAACCGATTGGGTAAATGCGATTGTTTTAGTAGCGAAAAAGGATGGCAATATTCGTGTTTGCTTAGACCCTCGACCTCTGAACCGCGCGGTGCGGCGCGCGCAGTACACACTGCCGACGGTGCCGGAGTTAGCGGCGCGCCTGCGCGGGGCCACGGTGTTCAGTGTGCTGGATGCACGCTGTGGGTTTTGGATGGTGCAGCTTGACGACGCTAGCGCCGACCTATGCACCTTTAGTACGCCATTCGGAAGGTATCAATTTTTAAGATTACCGTATGGAATAAATTGTGCCCCTGAGGTTTTTCATGCGAAACTTAGGCAGCATTTGGAGGATTTGGACGGTGTCGAGTCGTTTATTGATGACGTCATTGTCTGGGGGCGTACTGCGGCCGAGCACGATCGACGATTGGAGCATCTATTACAACGAGCAAGGGCTGTAGGTATTAAATTCAATCGGGAGAAATGTAAATTTGGTGTACCGGAAATTACATACCTTGGTCACAAGTTCGATGCGGACGGCATGCGAGCGGATGACTCAAAAATCAAGGCTATAATGGAGATGCCGTATCCAACTGATAGGAAGGCTTTGGAAAGATTTTTAGGTATGGTAAATTATTTGGCAAAATTTATTCATAACTATTCAGAGTGCGTGAATGTATTAAGATCTTTGCTTAAAAAAGAATCTGAGTGGTTGTGGGAATCACAGCATTCCGAGGCTGTTGACAAGTTAAAAAGCAAATTGAGCAGTGCACCCGTGCTGGCACTGTACAGCGAGAGTTTACCGGTGGTGGTCTCGGTGGACTCCTCCAGCGTGGCGCTGGGTGCAGTTATGTTGCAAGGTGGCCGCCCGGTGGAATTCGCGTCACTCACTCTCACTGACACTCAGACCAGGTACGCGCAGATCGAGAAGGAGATGCTAGCTATTGTTTTCGGCGTCGAGCGCTTCAGGCAATACATATATGGTAGATCAGATGTCACGGTGCACACTGATCACAAACCACTGGAAGCCTTATTTAGCAAGCCATTAGTTTCCGTTCCGGCCAGGTTACAGAGAATGATGCTAAGAGTCCAGGGTTACGATTTTAAGGTGGTTTACACTCCGGGAAAATATATGTATATTGCGGACACATTGTCTCGGGCTCCTTTAAATGAAATGATGCATGACAGAATTTCTAATGAAGTTGAAGTGCAAACGTGTTTCATGATAAATAATATGCCATACAGTGACAAAAAACTGGAGGCAATTAAAAATGAAACGGAAATAGATAGTGACTGTAGGCTATTAGTAAAGTATATTTCTAACGGCTGGCCAAGGAATAGGCGTGATGTTCATGAAAAAATTAAAGTTTACTGGTCATATCGCGATGAACTTCATTACGTAGATGGGATTATTTTGAAGGGGGAACGTGTGTTTATTCCTCATAATTTACGGGAAAAAATGTTATCCCGTGTTCACGAGGGACATTTAGGTATTGAGAGATGTAAGCGTCGTGCGCGCGAGGTAATGTTTTGGCCGGGACTGTGCGGGGACGTGGAGCGCGCAGTGCGACGCTGCGCGGCGTGCGCACTGTACGCGCCCGCGCCGCGCCGCCAGCCGCTGCTGCAGCACGCAGTGCCGGCACTACCTTGGCACAAACTAGCATCTGATATTTTCGAGTATAGGAAAAAAAGGTATATCATTTTGGTTGACTATTTTTCTAATTATGTAGAAGTCGGGCAGCTATCGGGTATAAATTCTAAAAATGTTATAAATTTTATGAAAGATCAATTCGCACGTCACGGTATACCTGCGGAGTTGATAACAGATAATGGGCCAGCTTACAGTTCAAAAGAATTTAAAACGTTTATGAACGATTGGGAGATACAGCATGAGACATCTTCCCCACACTATCCACAGTCCAACGGTAAAAGTGAAAGAACTGTTCAGACTGTGAAAAATATGTTAAAAAAATGTGTCGATTCTGGCCAGGATTTTTGTTTATCTTTGTTGAATTTTAGGGCTACGCCAAGAAATGGCTTAGATTCGCCCGCGCAAATTCTAATGGGTCGACGTTTAAATACAAAGCTGCCAACAAGCGTCAAGTTGCTAACTGAAAAAGTAGATAATGAACGAAATTATGAAGCATTAATCTTGAATAAAAGTAACATTAAAAAACATTATGATAGGTCAAAAAAATCGCTTAAACAATTGAGATCTGGTGATAAGGCAACTCTTATCAGTAACGGCGTTAGGAAACTAGTATCTATAGTAGCACCTGCATCTCAACCGCGTTCCTATATTGTGAAAGATGATCGTGGTAGTCAGTTTCGTCGATCTCGTAGTCAGTTGGTAATGCGCACGACTGAGCCCATAGTTGTAGGCAAGTGCTCGACACCACTGACTATTGATGTTGATAATGACAATGTTCCAAGTGTGATTTCCCCAGTAGGTATACGAAGGCGCAAAAATAAACGGCAAAGTGTTACTCCTGTAGGAAACTCACAAGAAATGGATCTTGACAATGAAGGCGAACTGTCTCAAAATTGTCAGTTTGATGCACAGACTGGCGCCGTGACTCAGACACTATCGGCAGGTACACACTGTACGCAGGATGTCAGTGACAGCTATGAAAGTCCGGCTGAAAGTTTCAGTGACGAATCGCCGTCGCCCCCCGTAGTTCAGATTACGAGGTCTAAGGAAAGAACTGCACGAATGTTCAAAGATTTGTTTTTTAGTCGAGAATAATTAGCATAGGTACCTTAGCTATAAGTTTTTAAATCTGTATAATGTACTGTGTAATTAGGTGGTAGGGTAAGTTTGTATAATTTTTTAGGATTAAGTTTTTATTTTAATTAAATGTAATTAAGTTTTTATTAAGTTATTTTGTAAAAATTTACTTCCTTTGAAGGGAGGAGATGTAGTATAATATGTCGGTATATTGAAATATCATAATGTCAATATGTCTGAGGGTGTTTTTATAATAAATCAGTATTCAACCAACTGACGTGTGTTTTACTACAGTAGTTACCGTTAATAGTACACGAATTTACAGGAGGTATAGGTATTATTTAGCAAAATCCCGGAAATTCCCGAGAAACTGTGCTTGGACATCACTATTTGTCGCAGCTCCATCGAGCAATGTCTGAGTAAAACCGCTTACTTCGATGGTTGGCAGAAATTAGCCGTTCCCAATTATTTGCCCCGGTGATTGTGTAAATATACAGATTATTGGCTGTATTGTTTAGTGTTTCCATTAATCAGATTATTTCGTCTGCGACTGGATGGGATAACAGAAAAGCTGATTAATTGATATCTATTGAAATTCGATACTTAGGGATTATTTGTGTTTCGATGATATGTAGAGATTTGTTAAGAGATAACATAAATTAATTCGTTATTATTACTGATGGAATAATAAAATAGCCGATAAAGCTTTTCAAAGAGCTGTTAGACTCAAGTGAGACTGGGTGAGTCATGTCTGCCAGATGCCGGCTGAACGGTGGGTCCGTATACTACTGGAGCCTTGATTCAGTCAAACGGAGTTGCGGCAGACCGAGAAGGAGAAGGCAGAGTGGATTCGATGGCTTCTTTAGAAACTCTTTCACACAAAAACTGCTGAACGGTTTTGGCTGAAAATTTGCACGCCGATTTATAAGCTGGTATAACATAAAGGCTACAAAACATCACGCTCCGACCCCCTGGAGCAGAGTAACGCGGGTAAAACCGTGGCGCAGCTAGTAAAATAAAAATGGCGAAACTTATATCAAGAGTGTATGAGATAAATATAGTAACTTTATATGGGATATTTTACTGAGATTTTAGGGGACCGTAAAAGATTTATGAAATCCTTAAGTTACTTGGGTTTTATCGTGATCAATTCGAGGGATGAAAGGCCAATTAACTAAGTGAGTTATATGAGGTGCTTTAAAAATATATTCAACAGAAGTTATTAAAGTTGTTAAACAAATTTATGCCAAAAACCGGCCAAGTGCGAGTCGCACGAGGGGTCCATGTTATTTTCAAGTGCCTACCTGTTGCCGTTATTGATGATGTGCAAAAATTTTTTTTATTGTAAGGCTGTACGAAATAGCGGGCAGAAAACTTTTTAAATATAACTCGAATTTTAGGAGTCTAAAATGGTCATTATAGTTATTTACACACACAACCCTTCGACAGACACAAACATATTACTTTCATAGCATATTAAGTACGACATTTTCATAAAGTTCAATAATAAATAAGTCTTTATTCGCTTTATTAGCATTTTGTTTACTCGTGCCATGAATATATTTAGAAATCTCAATACATTAGCTTTCGTTACCAAACCATTTCTAAACAAGACTGTTTGTGAATATTTAATGCTAGCTGCGCCCTGCGGATTTACCCGCTTTACTCTGCTTGAGTGTGATTTTTTGTAGCCTTTATTTTAATCCAGCGTATATCCTATCCCGGTTTTGGCGTGAAAGAGTAACAAACATCCATCCATACTTACAAACTTTCGCGTTTATAATATTAGTAGGATACCTATACAACCTCCGTACCGTAGCGGTATTTGGCACGCTTTAAATCTCGGAGGTCGTGGGTTCGATCCCTACGACAGGAAATATTTGTGTAAATTGTAAGATTTCTTTCCGGGTCTGGATGGTTGAGGGACTACCCTCCGTGCCTCGGAAAGCACGTTAAGCCGTTGGTCCCGATTGTTATAACATCATCTATAATAATCGTATACCAGGGAACGGGCAGCAGCGTTTCCTTGTGTGTTGCTTTATAATACTGCGGCCACCAACTCGCCTGCCAAGCATGGTGGCTATGGCAAATACCCTCCACTTTACTATGGCTTAAATTTGAGTGAAATATTTCAAAGAAACATTCTTTAAAATGTTTCACTAACATTTTATACATACCATTGACTTCAACCATGTAAAGTGACCATGTATTTGAAATTGTGGAGATTGGTCCTGTGTAACATGGCTAGAGCGTCGGCCTTGCAATCATGTGATCGCCGGTTCAATCCCCACTTCCACTTGCACTTCCGACGTTAACCCACTTGTAACACAAGCATTTTAGCTTAGCCTGAGGGGTTAACAAGGATACAAGTAGTGTGCATAAACTTTGCTAGTGATATTTATGAAAAAGAAACGCTGTGTTTGTTTTTTTGGACATAATATTTAGTAATGAGACTTTGGCCACTTCACCGGGCATAAAGTCGAACAGGGCTCAACTTTTCTTAAATACTGTTGTGTGATTAAGACAGATACATTGTAGAATTAAAATTATCGTATACCTAAGCCCTGTTTTGAACACTTTTTTTATTTGATATTACGATTTCGATATACCTATATTTATTTATGGAATATTTTTTTTAGAAAATAAGATGAACATGTATCTTTCTAATGCAGATTTATCACTTCTTGTGACTTTAGTTTAAATTGATTCAACCGTGAGTCTGGCTAACAAGTGTGCTAATTAAAAATTTTAACTTTAAATTATAATTTCGGTAACAGGAGACTTTTTAGCCCCGTGACATTAGAATTCCTTTCTAATGTCACGGGGCTAAAAAGTCTCTTAGACAAAACACATTCTTACTTAACAAAACACAACTGTAAATCACTTAAATAGTTGTTTTATATAAGCATCGAACTCTCACAAACACAATGTACAAGAAAAACGACGATCGATCTCATCGATACGCTATTGGTAACTCTGTAAGATAAAGTAACCTATTTTAAATATTTACTTTAACCTCTTACATCGTACGATAGCACAATGTTTACACTTCAATAAAGTAAAGTAAGAAATGAGGTTATCGACCTAGACCGGAGATAACGTTCTAGTCCAAATATATTATTATTTAAGTAAATATTATTATGTGTAATATTTAAATATAAATTTTATACTTTATTGCCATGAAACAAGTGGTTTTGTTTTTGGTGAACGTGACATATATAATCCGCCACGAGGCTTTTACTACAAGAGGTCGACCAATTTGACCAGTTACGGTGGCTTAGGATCTCTAGTCTAGGGAATCATAACATTTAAGTTTTTTAAGTAAAGTTTTGAGCAACTGTCTACTGTCTGTTGCTACTTTACAGTTCGCAGTTCGGTCTACTGGTTTACGGGGATATCGAAATGGGTGAGTATAAAAATCTTCAAATAGGGTTTGCTATATCCGTCAGGCTTGGCAAGCAGTTTGGTGACCACAACATCATGTTCTAATATACAGGTTAACGATGCTGCCCATTTCCTGGTATGCACATTCGATTTATAAGGTGCGAGCAAAAAGCATAAATAAATCTTTAAATATTAAATAGGCATTTGGCACTTATTTTTAAATCGTTTTATCGGCGAATAGTTCCTAGTTGAAAGTGTTAGCACCAAATTTTTGAACACCAAAACTATGCCAATACCAATAGGGATTTTTGCTTGATTGAGCGTTTGAGGTGCTCAAACCACTGGTTCTCAATAAATTGGTGCTGAAAGAGGAATACCTCAGATATTTAAACAAATATTGTCCCATTGTAACGCATATTATGGCGCACCTACTAACCAGAACATGGCAACATTAATATCATTGTCGGATTTGTCAGATTTAATCCGCCATTTTCGCGGCAATCCTTATGAATTATTTATTTTATGTCATTCCATTGGACATGTCGAGTATTTCTGTTGGTTTGTCAACGAATATTTTAAATTGATTGTTATTGACTGTGTGCTAACAATGCTATGGAATATATTAATTTTAAAAAGTGCTTTTTTGCATTTTGTTTGAATAGAGATTGTAAAAATATCTTGCGCAGTATATTTCATCATCATTATCAGCCCGTACAATGTCCACTGCTGATCATGGGCCTGCTCCCGAGGGAGGGTATTTGCCATAGTCACCACGCTTGGCAGGCGGGTTGGTGACCGCAGTATTATGTTGTACCACACAAGGAAACGCTGCTGCCCGTTCCTTGATATACGATTATTATAGAAGATGTTATAACAATGAGGACCAACAGCTTAACCTGCTTTCCGAAGCACGGAGGGTAGTCCCTCAACCAACCAGACCCGGAAAGAAATCTTAGAATTTACACAAAGATTTTCTGTCCGGTGTGGGAATCGAACCCACGACCTCCGATGTTTAAAGCGTAATAATTGCATTTATACTGATGCCCGTGAATTTATCCGCATGGTGTTTGATATTCCTTCGGTTAACATTTTTAACGTGTAGGTAGAAACAAACATAAAATCTGTGATTAAACATATTTAAAATGATGATCATTTAAATCGGTCCGACAGTTTCGTAGATTAGCCCGTACAAACAAGCAGACACAGAAACAAAGATATTTTAAAAAATCTGGATGTGTTCTATTTTACTTCTAACATCCCTCTGATTTATTTTTATCGGATTTTAGCGTTTATTTCTATGTACAGACAATCGACCTCTACATTTTTATATGTATAGATATTTGCATTCAGGCTATTTAATATATTTCCATGGAAACTGGTTCTACGAAAACAACATTGCGTCGGAAAATTACATAGAAATCTAAAGTAAATATGATACCTACTGTAATATATAAGCTATTTCCTAACAAAGTCCCTGATAAGTAAATTCATATGAAAAACATTCAATATCAGTCCACTAGAAAGAAATTGGATCGTAAACAATTATCGTGTGAACCGGCCTTATCTGCCATAGACTAGAAAATATAGAAGGTACAGCTATATACGGGCCGGATTGCTTATGCGTGCCCGGCCCCCGCCAAAGGCGGATCGAAGGAATGCCCGGGGGGTTTTAGTGGTGTAGGGTCCTCTCCTCGTGGTATGAGTTAGCATACCACGCTATGGAGATGGCGAGTCCCACATATTCCATCAGCCGAGTCACCGCCACCGCCAGCGCCTCCACCCCCCGGGCCACCGCCAGCGCGTGAATACGCTGCAGCGGCGGTGGGAAAAGGAAAAAAAGGAGAGTATTCCGTTTTACAAAAAGACTTCAATTTATTTTAAGATGATATTATATTTTCGAATTATTCTCTTATTGGTCGATCACCTACAGAAGGACTTGAATCTGTACCGCTGAACTGGTTGGTGAGTCAAGTTAGAAAACCTCTGCGTATTTTATAGTCTGTGGTAAGTGCCGACCCAGATTTGAATATGAATCATATAAAGTACAGTCAGACAACATTTATTGTAAATAATTTCATTTAAAAAGTTACTAAAGGTTTTCATCTATTCGTTGTATTCAACTATTCATATGCTTTTAATTTTTTTCAGAGAATACTAACAAGTATTCTCTGAACAAATTGATCATTCCAAATTTCCAAAATGTTTAGTTTTCTTTGGAAAACTGCAACTACAAAGGCAAAAGTGCAGAACTGAAAATACTTGGAAATCTCAAATTAATTTTATCCACTGCTGGACATAGGCCGCCCTCATAGATCTCCAGTTGTTGCGGTTAGAAGACTAAGTGCCTGCATTCACCGTGATCCGTCGGCCTTAACCAGATTATACATCCATCGAGTTGGTGGACGTCCTAGCGTCCCGAAGCGACGCTACGCTTGCCGATCAGCGGTCTCAATTCGAGAACTTTTCGTCCCCAACGGCCATATGTTCGCCGTGCTAAATGGCCTGCCCATTGCCACTTCAACGAACTAGTCCGTTGGGCTATGTCGGTAACCCGCGTACTTCTACGTTTCCCTCATTTCTGATACGAACTCGTAGAGAAACCCCGAGCACAGCCCTCTCCATAGCTCGTTGGGTGACTCTGAGCCTGTTCATAAGGCCACGTTTCAGATCCTTAGGTCATTACCGTTTCACTTTTTGTTTTGTTCTGACTGTACTTAGTTATCGCAGTTACATACATATGAAAGTTATGAATCAACATTATTTGCTGAATTAACAACAACTTGATATTTCTCGTGTAAATGCGTACTCTTGTAAGTACTGTTATTCTAGTGGGTGGTAAGATTTTGGTTAAAATTTATCATTTAGATAAAGCCGCCTTTTTCTATAAAGATTACTAGCAGCATTTTTGTACACTACTAGTATTCTTTTTAACCCTTCGTGCTAAGCTGAAATGCTTGTGTTACAAGTGGGTTTACGTCGGTAGTGCAATGGGTGGATCGAACCGGCGACCACAAGATCGCTAGTTCTGTCCATTAGGCTGCGGCCGCTACTAAAACGTAACATATATATTACCAACTATTTTATTGCTACATGGCAACTTACCCAGATTGCTGACAGCAATTACTTCCCGTCGAATATCAGTACTTTTGGCTTATTCCCACTTGTTCGATTCATTAGTTCGATCGTCGAACTAGTGAGATTTTTTTTTCTCATTTGTTCGACCGTCGAACTAGTGAGAATTTTTTTCCTCATTTGTTCGACCGTCGAACTAATTAGATTTAAAAGTAGTTCTACTGGGCAAATGACAATCGGTTAGGTTAGGTTAGAAGAACCGAATAGTAAATTAGTAAAACATTTAAAGGTAGTAGAACTATTTTCAAATCTAATTAGTTCGACGGTCGAACAAATGAGGAAAAAAATTGTCAGTAGTTCGACGGTCGAACAAATGAGAAAAAAAATCTCACTAGTTCGACGATCGAACTAATGAATCGAACTAGTGGGAATAAACGATACTTTTCTGCTGTGCTACGTAAATACCAGCTCTCGAACACTCTTTCTCTCTCAAACTCTTGCGCAGGTTGCCAAATTCGTAGTTTATAAATCACTAGCTATGACCGCGACTTCGTCCGCGTGGGATACTGACATTGACAATTATCATCTCCCCCCCTTTCAACCCCCTATAACCCTTTTTTCGACTTAAAAAGTAGCCTCTGTCCTTTCTCAGGTTCTATACTATCTGTGTACCAAATTTCATTTAAATAGGTTAAGTAGTTTTGATTTGAAAGAGCGACAGATAGACAGAGTTACTTTCCCATTAATAATATTAGTTAGGATAAACAGGGCTGGAGTGCTACTCGCCTTTATGCCCGGTGATGTGGCAAAAGCCTCGTGGCTACATAAATATCCGTCCAAAAAAAGAGAACACCTACATTTATTATCGTTTATCAATTTGTGTTGGCTACCACTTAACCTTAAGACTTTAAGCGTCTTAAATTGTACTACATAGTTACCAAAATTACACGGGAAACCTTTAAGTTTAAGTAATTTAGTGAAACCCTTAGCATTGTGGCTTAATTCTACGTAATGCTGAGCGCACATTACTGCCCTGGTAATTGTACTTGCATTAATCGTCATTTTTGGAATTTTCACTTTTTTGCGAAAATTACAGTTCAGAACCCTAATCTTTATATAAAAAAAATTAAATCATATATTTTTTTATGAGAAACATGATTTTTATTGAACGTGAAACGCCGTACTTGCCCAAAAATGTGTTTATCGCGTTTATCTCTAAATCGCGATTTTGCAAGTGCGTTTGCATTAAAGAGGGCAGATTAACGATTACAACTAGATTAATTTCACGATTAGCTACTACTAAATTTGTGCGATTTAATATTTTATCATGAACGAGCTTCCCGCGCACGATTTCAACCGCGTAACTCCCGTTTCCGTGAGATCTTTATAATACAATATAGCCTATATCTTTCCTCAATAATTAGGTTATCTAAAACTAAAAGAATTTTTCAAATCGGACTAGTAGTTCCTGACATTAGTGCGTTCAACGCCGCCACAAGCCTAAAGCCGACGCGATAGCGATTTCGTGAAAACAAATTCATATAGATATATGTCGGCGGCCCCACTTCAGTAACGACAGGCGAAATTTATAAGACATCAGAAGCATAACGACGGATGTACTTTTATACTTCAGAAGCATTGTCAAATGTGTCATATTCAGCGTAGTTTCATTAAAACGAGGTTGCCATGGGAGCCTTTGAAACACACTTTTTTTTTCGGATGGACATACGTAGGTAGCTTCGAGGCTTTTGCTATTTCACCGGGCATAAAGGAGAGCAGAGCTCAAGCCTTAATAAATGGTTTAAAAACTATAAACTAAGCAACCTGCGCAAGAGGGCGCTCCCTGTGGGGCTTGGACCTCGGCTCAGGGCGGTCGTTGGCGATGAGATTGAGGGATTATGACTTTTAGTACCTAAGGGTAGTTTTGTGCAACTGTCTTCCTACTTTACAATTCGCGGGCCTCTCGGACTTCGGGTCTACGAGGGCATCGGATCATTTTCCGATAAAAGCACAAATTATTATGAAAAATGATTCTGACGTACACATAATGTCACATCAAACCTTATGCTTCTGAGCTCTGACACATCATCATTACAGCCCGTATAACGTCCACTGCTGAACTTGGGCCTCCTCTCGGGGGAGGGTATTTGCCATAGTCACCACGCTTGACAGGCGGATTGGTGACCGCAATATTATGATGTATACCACACAAGGAAATGCTGCTGCCCGTTCCTTGATAAACGATTATTATAGATGATGTTATAACAATCGGGAACAACAGCTTGACGTGCTTTACCGAGGCACGGAGGCCCCTCAACCAACGAGACCCGGAAAGAAATCTTAGAACTTACACAAAGATTTCTTGTCCGGAGTGGGTATAGAACCCACGACCTCCGAGATTTAAAGCGAGTCAAATACCGCTACGCTACGCAGGTTGTGTATGGAGGAGCTCTGACACACACAGACTTAAACACTTAAAATAATCCCTTATTTCTCCAAATCTTTATTTAGCGACCAAACCAATTACCCAAATGCTATAGCTCCAAAATTATAATGAACCAACATTGAATTAACCGTGAATCGTGGCTTAACAAAATACCTACCATGCAATCCGGCTTCCTCAAATACAAAATTGATTCAATTAATACACTTCATCCTCACTTACCGATGAGGGTTGGCTGAGAAACGCGAGTAGAAACAACCCTATTTATTAGCTCTGGTTAAATAGAGTTTATTATTTTGGTTGTTTTACCCCATGTGGGTCGATGAACAATACTTTTAGAAAATGTGAGATTATCAGATTATGATGGTATTTTTTCACAGAATCAGAAGTTAAGTTTGTCACTATTGAAATCTCTTTAAAAACATGAATTGTGGTTGACGAAATCATCCGAATCTCGTGGAAGGCTCACTGGGCCAGATTTAGAGGACTGGAGGCCACGAGGCAACAAAGGATTGGACCCCTTGGCCACGAAATGTTTTCTAAAAAAGTATATTTATTCAGTTGAGATTTTTTAAAATACTGTCTATTGTTCAAGGAAGTAAAGTGTTTTAAAATTTAAAACACATATTTAGATATCATTCAAGCAATTGTTGGTGAACCTAATAAATCATAGATAAAAATAATCATGTTTCTACAAGGTACTGTAGGAAAGAGAACCCCACACTTCCACACCCCAGCCTCATTCTTTACTCGTCGGAATTTTACCTTTTTTTTCGAAGTCTCTATTTTAAGGGCCTATTATGTATGGATTCGAAGGCCTGTAGCCCCAGATGCCCTTTGTTAAATCCAGCCCTAGAGCCTCATCATTAATTTAAACTATATATATTACCTGAATAAAGTTAATTTTCAAAATTGAAAGAATTGTTAAAAACAATCTGGTAGGTAGTTTTTTAAGAATATTTTTTTATTAATAATAACAAAAATATAAATCCTCTATTTACGATAGGTATTAGTAGGTATAGACTAGATATATGAGAGCGTCTATTCAAAAACAAATGAGCCAACCGCAGTTTGATGTCATTTTTACGGTAACTACACCAATTAGGTGTATCATTGAAGGATGAATAAATTAAAGCTGGGGTGGCCAACTTTATTACTGCACTGTGTGTGATCTACCTATGACATGAATGATCCTTTTTAAGCTTAATGGCGGATCGTGTTTCTCAATTCTACAAAGAATTTATGTTCTGCTATGTGCTTTTTTTTCATTCTGCTTATATCTATGTGACAAATCTCGCCTCAATTGACTTTTCGGGGTATTCCTCGAGGCACATCAAAACTTGTCCTCGAAATACACTAACGATGAAACTTTAGAAGAGCATAAAGGATTAGTAACAAATTATGTCAATATATGATTTAAAATTCAAGTGCTCTAATTGGCAACATTTCAAAATTCGTATCACCCTAAAACATAAAATACCGTTTCTTTATTTTAGAATTCTGATTCCAAAACTATTTTATTTTTTCAGCTGAGAAAAAAAAAATTAAAAACTATTTGCCTTTGCCTATTTAAGATTAAAAACTATTAGAACATTCTTAAGTTGGCAACTCTAATCACAAGCGTTTAACATTATCTAATGTCAGTTTTTTTTTCTACTGTAACAATTACGTCATCCGGCTCTTACGTCTATTTAGAACGAGCCAAACTAATATATATATAGTTATATTTGTATTAAAAACTTTGAATTTCGAAAAAAGAAAATATACGGGTGGCCTAATTTTTGATCAAGTTCCTTAAAAAAATATAAAAATTACATGTTAAAAATTAAATGTTGTCAGTTGTTATTTTACTTAAAGTACCAGAAAAGCAGAAATGATAAGCATGCGACTATTTAGCCACCTATGTTTATGTTATTAAGTCTAGGGATGATATATACCTGCAACATTCTATACCCGGCCTCAAAGGTATGGGTATGCCCATATACCCGGTACTAAAACCCAGTATCAAAATACCTACGGGTATGTATGTTCGGACCTAGCTTTAGCGGTCGCCTGTTGGAGACTCGATCGAACGTCCATTGGAACATTAGGATGACTTTTTTGAATGGACGTGAACCTTCCGAAGTTTATAATATGCAGAAAAGCAGGAGGGTAATTTTTTTTTATTTAATTTATGTTTCGTATTTATTTAGTATGAAATGAATCTTTCCTTCCTACTTTACCAGGCTTAGGACTGTCAACTAAGAGTTTTTTTTTTTAATAAATAAATATTATGGCACAACTTTATTTTATAAAATAATATGCATTTTAATAATATACTCCTAGCCCGCAAATTACTCCATGTATTTATTTCAGCGGGACTTTTTTCGTTGAACGGACTCTATGAATGAATGAACTTCTGCGCCGCCGCGCCGCACCCGCCGCACTGGGTATGACGTCATACCCGATGCGGCCGTACCGTCATACGATTTAGATCGGCGCGTAGCTCGACATTATACCTATCGGGTACGAACCGGGTCTCTGCTGTACATACCCGGTCTGCGTACTGGTAAGCTCATACTGGGTTTTTATACCTGTACCAGTATATACGCACCATCCCTAATTAAGTCTTCCCGAGCGATTTCGGCCACTACAGCCAAAGTTTCAGGAGATTGTATCGGAGATACACAGGGTATATTATAGTGGACAAGTGCAACCACAAGTGCACTCATTATTCCTTTATTCTCAACATTCGGTGTGACAGTTTTACCGACAAGACCGGTAAGAGATGAGCCGAAGGACCTACCGCTTGACGTGCTCTCAGAGGCATGGAAAAACTGCAATATTACAAAACTGAGGATAAGAATCCAAAACCCTTTATCATAATATATTATTTAAATATCTTATTGAACCCACGTGTGCATATTTTATTGAGTCATATCATTTTATGACGGTTAAGAAAGACATCAAGATTTCCTAGGCTGTCATAAATAAGCTCTTGAAATCATAAACTGCGCCATTAAACATAAGTAAGGAGGCAAGATAATAAAAAGCTTCGAAGTTCAAGTTCAGATATAAAGACGTTACTTCTAAATATGCTAGTAAAGTAAGACTTATATATACTAGCTGTTTCCGTGACTTTGTCCGCTTGTCATAGTAACTTTGAGAAGCAGTTTTAATTATTTGGGCTTAAAAAATGACGATACTTCCATATTATCTTCATCCTCCTTTCAACCCCCTACAACCGTTTATTTGCTATAAAAAAGTATACTATGTCCTTTCTCAGGTTCTAAACTATATGTATACCAAATTTCATTTAAATCGGTTCTGTTGTTTTGGAGTGAAAAGCCGACAGACAGACAGAGTTACTTTCGCATTTATAATATTATAGTAAGGAATTTATAGCACAACTGAAAAAAGTTTATAATAGCTACTTATATAAAAGGTTAGATGTTTTGATTTTTGTTACCATATAAAAATAAAACTATTTAAGCGATTTTTTTTATATATGGTTCAAATTTCATTTATAACCTAGATTAATTACTGCTGTTTTCTTGAACAGAGAATCAGTCCAACGGAGACCCAAACCGTAGGGAAAAGCCAGGGTCATCTTTTGCGGATGGACATTTTTAGTAAACCACCAGGCTTTTGCTATCCCACCATGCATTAACGCCTGCAGAGCACCAGCCTTGTCTGGCTAAATGGCTTAAAAACTACTAACTAAGCAAACTGTCCAACTGCCCCATATGGTGGGCAGCTTTTTGCCCCATATAGGATTTGATCTTATTAGATGCTAAAGATTAAACATTTTTGGAGCCTGGCCTGGGCCAGCGCGGGGCCCTGGGTAATTGCACATAGTGCCCAGTGAAAAGGAAGGGTTGAGCGCAGCAAGTATTAAGTAACTTACTTTAGTAGTTAGTCAAGATCGTTGTAACCTAACACAATTTCCAAGTAATATTATAAACACGGAAGTTTGTATTGCTGTTTGTACTGATTCTCACAACAATTTCTTGACTGATTTTGCCGGAAAAATCATGCTCACTGGAGCAGAATAGCAGTCCAATGAGAGTAAAACCGTGGGGCACAGCTAGGTAAATTATTTTAAAAGAAATATTTCAGATATATATAAAGAATGATGAGAGAAAACTTTCACATTTTAAATGTTTTTTGAATACTTTACGGAAAAATTTACCATATACGATGTTTCAAAATTAATAAAAGCCGAAAGAGATTAATAATATTCTAACTTATTAAACTAACGTCCCCCTTAGAGACGTGTTATAAAGAAATTGATATATTTCGATGACCGGTAGGGTTCCACCGTAGCCTAATTGGTTAAGGCATTAGGTGCTTTACCTAAGATGCAGGATCGAGTCCCGCCGGTGCCGCGGTGGTCGAATTTTATTTATCTCAATTTTGAGAGAAAACTATGATTTTTGTCCCTTTTTATGTTTTTCAACATTATCATGATCACTTGCAGTTTTTACATACATGCCAGGGCTTGGCGTGGAATAAATAACTCCGTTTAATTATTACGTTAAAATTGCGCAAGTAAAAGTTATATTAAAACATACCAAAACAGGATGTAATCTCGATTCACAATAATTAAATAAGCAATTAATATGTACGGAATGTTAAATAAATATACAATAAAGATATGTCCGTTCTCTCTTTGCTTGCATGTGAAAAGATTATTATGATGTATTAAATAATTTTATAGAAAGTAATGTTTACGAAATTCAAATAATTGTCATTTATATTTATATTTATTTTAAAAAGATTTCACTTTGTTTATACTACGTTCTTGTTTTCGTTATGTCAAGCAAAAATATTTTAATCCTGAGCATATACCTAGCTATCATCATATTGTGAACTCTATGCAGTTATTATAAAGTTCAAAATCAATTAATTCTTCGGGCCTTGAGCTCGGCAAATATGCCAGCCGTTTTAGAGCCTAATGGCCTTATGCGCGACGATGGTAAAAGGCCCGACGGAATGACTCTGGTGCCTTGGAGGATGGGACGGCATTTGGTGTGGGACGCTACGTGCGTCGACACCCTCGCGCAGTCTCATCTTTCCGGGACTCAGGGTAGGGCTGGCATGGCGGCTGAATCCGCGGAGAATCTCAAGAGGCGCAAACACCTACCCTACCTACCCTTGATAGTGGTTATGTATTTGTGCCTTTTGGTGTCGAAACATTGGGGCCATAGGGACCGGGAGCCAAATTAATTTATAAATACCTCGCAGCGGCCCTCTTAAGTGCGGCACCCTTCCGAGTGCTGGTTTCTACTTTGCACAGCAGGAAAGCATTGCCATTCAACGTGGTAATGCTGCCAGCATTCTGGGAACCTTGCCAAGTAGAATAGATTTAGAATAGTAGTATATAAGTAAGTTTTATTTTTAATTAGTGACTTTTAGTTTGTATTTTATTCATGTTTGTTAATTATAATAAATATACAAATAAAAAAATAGCAAATTAATTCTAAATACTGCCCGGTTAAGTTAACATACCGAAACATATCTAAACCTCAGAAGCTTAAGTAGGTATGTACTACTTCGTTGTACATACTTCAGAAGCATTTGGTTGAATGTTTTACAGTAAAGGCATACGAATAATTCTTCTTCTTCTTTAATTTAAGAGCTCAGCTCTTGTCGGTGGAGCAATCGCCACAGCTCCCTATCTCCAGCCTTCATTTTAACCTCTTGATACGACTTGACGCCCACTTTCTCCTTCACTTGTTGCATAAAAGTTCGTCTAGGTCTTCCCCTTCCTCTCTTTCCTTCTATTTTCCCTTCTAAGATTGTTTTAAAAAGCTTGTCATGTCGTATCAAGTGGCCAATCATCTTCCCTCTCCTATTATCGATCGTTCTTAACCATTGTCTTTCTTCTTCGACCATTACTAACACTTCCTCGTTCGTCTTCATTTCTGTCCAACTGATATTCTCCATCCTCCTCCAGCACCACATCTCAAATGTCTCCAACCTTTCTCTGTCCCTTCGGTTTAATGTCCATGTTTCGCAGCCGTACAAAGCTATGCTCCAGATATAGGTCTTAATGAGGCGGTTCTGACATATAATGTCACATTCAACCTTATGCTTCTGAGTTTTAGATATGTTTCGATATGTTAACTAAGCCAAACAGTATTTAGAGTTAATAGATTTTGATCTTTAATACAACGGCATATAGTTCAAAATATGATGATAGCTAATATGCTCAGGATTCAAATATTTTGAAGCTTCTGTGTTTTTGAGGAGCCTTGTCTATATATTATCTTGTTTATTATACAAACCTTGCCTTGCACTGCGCTTAGAAACTTTTAGGTGTCTAACCTCTCTAAGCAATGCCCATTCCAAATAACACAGCAAACAGATATAAACTAAATCTTATATTCAGCTACTTATAATTCTTTTTTGTTTGTTTGCTTGAACGCGCTAATCTCTGGAACTACTGGTCCAATTAGAAAAAAAAATTTAGTGTTAGATAGCCCATTTATGGAGGAAAGCTATAGGCTATATTTAATTATGAAGTTCCCACGGGAATGAGAGTTATGCGGGTGAAACCGCGCGCGGGAAGCTAGTATGACTATATGTATCTCTTCTGAGGTTTTTGCACTCTAAGGATCAGAAGTGATCCTCCTAGACTTGAGAAAGAAAGAAGAAAAATATTTTATTTTGTATTCAATCTTTCAAGCACTTTAACCCAATCCTTTATGATTAAAATGACGCCCATCAATCGAATACAATGGGCGTAAACATTAACTGCTTTCAATAGAAATATGATTTACTAACCACATTTGTTTTGTTTCAGGTAATTTGCGACGTCTGCTAGCTATGGACATCTGTGGTTAATCGTTTTTTAGCTTTGTTCTAATGTTTTGTTAATTTTAATGTTTTCGATCTGCGTATGAAAGATATGTATGATTGTAATGTAAGTACTTTGATTTGAAATGGGTTCAAGCTAGCTTATGTGCGTGATGAACACAGTGCCAGATTAAGCCAGCGCGGGGCCTGTAGCAAATTCTATCCGGAGGCCCCTCAATGAGCTGTTTTTGTTTTGTTGTATTGGATCCAATAATCCGGGCCCCGCACTAGTGTTTGGGGCCCCCCGAAAAGCGAGGCCCGAAGCATTCGCTACTCTTGCTATAACATAAAAAATAAGAAAAATGGTATAAGTATCTAAGTATAATAAGGTTTCATTCGATTATTGGTTACAATATAATATTTGAAAGGAAAAAATGTGAAAATAGGTTTTTTTCCTTAAAAATAATGCTGGATCGGTGACTCAGTGGTTACGGCAGTTGCTTCTGAGACCTGGTGTTCTGGGTGCGATTCCCACCCGGGACAACTGTTTGTGTGAACCACAGAAATTTGTTTGAGTAAGGGTGTGCTCTGTGTCCGTGAATTGAGTGTTTGTAAAGTCCCCCGCGACACAGGGATTAATTTACGGGCCGAACCCTCAGTAGTTACAGTCGACCATATCACCACCAGACCAACGAGGCAATCATCCATCGCATATTTATAGATCCTAACTGAAATAATAAAATTACAAAATGAAAATTTATATCGTCGTCTCACCAAACCATCTTTACATTATTTCACCCCGTATTTCGCGAACGTTTGTCACAATTCGGCGGCCATATTAATTCTGGCGTAAGTCTGGAATTTACGAATTTCCCAAATTCCGAGGTCAAACGCGAACCGACAAATATTTGGACCCATAGGTCTCGTCCCACACTTAAAATTCCCTCTAAAGTGTTGAACGGTTAGCAATACGAGTGTACTTGTATATCAAAATAGAGATAGAGGGATAGAGGGATTTAGAAAAGTTATTTGAGTATTTAAAGGGCCGTAACCCAATGGCTTGGGCTAATTTGGGCGGACTTGTGATCTTGTGGTCGCCGGTTCGATCCCCACCCATTGCACTACCGACGTGAACCTACACGTAACACAAGCATTTTATAGAGTGCAAAAGTATGCAAGTAATCTTTAAAAAAAAAACCCTCAACCCAAGTGGCCGTAGCCCAATGCCTAGGTTGTCGGACTTGTGATCTTGTGGGTCGCCGGTTCGAACCCTTAACAGAATACTGCCGGGGTTGTACTATTTTTTTTTTTTTATTTATTTATTATTACAGTCGAACCTCTATAAGTCGAACATCAAGGGAGACGCCAAAAATTTCGAGTTATAGAGTTTTCAACTTATGGAGGATTTCGACTTAGGCGGATTTTGATTCGACATAAAGAGTTTGAGGTTTATTCTTATAAATTTTGAGTTAGAGAGGTAAAATAAATAAAAATTCAACTTGCAGAGGTGACAAACATATTTTTATTTATTATAAATCAACATTATTTCAAATAATTTTAAAATAAAAAATATGGCATTAAAAAAATCAGTAATTTTTTTTTTGCTTTAGATAATTTGATTGTTCTCTATCTATAGCATTGTCTAATCTATAAAGAGCAGAAAATTCTTCTTCTTCAGAGTTACTGGTCTGCTCTATAAAATTACGTAAGGTATTCAATGCGGTTCGCGCCTCTTTGATGGAAACCCATGGTGCGAAAACAAATGACTTGCTTAGCTAAATTTCAAAGGAAGTCAAAATTGAACACCTGACACCAAGCAAGCAAACACGTGTTTTCGTGAGTCATAAATTTATTATCGTATACTCCTAAAATGTTTTCTAAGAAACAATAGTGTACTCACATTGTCGGCAAGTTCTTAAAGTCGGTAACTTATTTTTGTTCGAACAATAGAGGTAATAAATTCCAAATGATCAAGTTTTAAAGGTTGTAAAATAAAACGTTGCTATGTTCGAGATACAGAGGTCAAATTTAATTTTTCGAGTTATAGAGTAAAAATATGTACCAAAATGGCTTGGAGGGACTCGGTGATTATTTCGACTAACAGAGGGTCAAGATTTCAAGTAATGGAGGTTTTGGTGTTTGAAGGGAAGGGAACAAAACATTTTTTCGAGATTTGGAGGTTTTTGACTTATCGAGGTTCGACTTAACGAGGTTCTACTGTATTACATAATAGTGCTTAACCTTAGTGTAATATATAGGTCCACAAAACTGTTCTAAACAGTTCATTAACACATTATAAGAATACCTACTAGTAGACAGCAAAAACTCTGGTAGTAGTCTTTAAAAAGAACAAAAAGAAAAAAAAACAATATTTTGTTTTAAATCTGGAATAGAAAATTATATAATTAACATTTATTATTTTTTTAAAGATGATTGCAGAGTTTTGCAGTCTACTAGTATTCTTGTTAACCCTTCGTGCTAAGCTAAAATGCCCGTGTTACAAGTGGGTTCATGTTGGTAGTGCAATAGGTGGGCACCGAACCGGCCATCGCCATAGACACCGGATCACCTTAGCATAGTATGGCATTATTTTAGCCACTAGGCTTTTGCTACATACGGGGTATAGCTAGGATATGATAATGTATTATGTAGATTAATACATATAAAAAGCTAAAGAGTTCTTTGCTTAAACGCGCTAATCTCAAGAACTACTCCGATTCCGTCCGATTTGAAAAATTCTTGTAATTACAGATAGGCACATTTTCCGGGCAAGGCTACAGGCTAGATTTTATTACGAATTTCCCACAGGATCGGGAGTATACGCGGGTCTAGTTACCCCCGTTTCATCTTCTTTGATGTCATTATCTATGTGTTTTGCTTGAATTATAACATAGTTAAAAAAAATTATTTTACTTTGTTACCATCAGTACACATGACTTACAAAGTAGAAACCAATTCACACCATTGACTCGAAGTAAAACCAGTTATATCTGTGAAATAGTATTGTCTGTATCGAAGTAAGCGTAAACATTGATAATATTTCCCATAGAACGCCATCACTAAGCAAATAGAGGTGTATTAATGATTCGATACCCTATGGTTTGGTTACAGTTGACTATAATGGTTAGTTCCAAGTATTGTTATCGAGATTTTATCTATACTTTAAAAGATATCCTACTAATATTATAAACGCGAAAGTTTGTAAGTATGGACAGATGGATGTTTGTTACTCTTTCACGCCAAAACTACTGAACGGAATTGGCTGAAATTTCGCACCGGGGTAGGTTATACGCTAGATTAATATATAGGCTACAAAACATCACGCTTCGACCCACTGGAGCAGAGTAATGCGGGTAAAATCGCGGGGAGCAGCTAGTAATCTATACTAATATAATAAAGCTGCAGAGTTTGTTTGTTTGTTGTAACGCGCTAATCTCAGCAACTACTGGTCCGATTTGAAAAATTCTTTCATTGTTAGAGAGCCCATTTATCGGGAAGGCTATAAGCTATATTTTATTATAAAGTTTCTACGGGAACGGGAGTTACGCGGGTGAAACCGCGCGCGGGTAGGTACATATATATAAAAATGAAGAGTTTGTTTATTTACTTGAGCGCGCTTATGTTAGAAACTACGGGTCTGATTTTTTTAAATTCTTACAGTGTTTGATAGTTTCTTTATCGAGGAAGGCCATAGGTTATATTTAATTATAAAGTTCCTACGGGAACGGGATCTACGCGGACGGGATCTAGTGCTAAAAAATAAAGCTGAAAAGTCAGATTATATACTTGAACGCTATCGCGCTAGCTCAGAAACTACACGTCCGATTTGAAAGATTCTTTCAGTGTTACATAGCCTGTTTATCGAGGTAGGAAATAGGCTATTCAAACTAGACTCAATCATTAAGTTCTTACGGGAACAGGAGTTCCGCGGGTAAATATGATACATACGATAGTAAAATAAAATTAAAATCTTTTTTTTACGCAAACCTATTACAGGCACTTGCAAATAGTCAAAACAATAATTTAGTGTTCTCTATTATAATCTATAATTATCATATTTTATTAATTTTACAAATTAAACAAGTATTTAACATATAGTCGAGAGTTTTCAAAGTGCCGTCGTTTCAATTGTAATTTCTAGAAAAACCCTTCTCACCGACACCCGAGGTACTGTTAGCCTTACCAAAAAAAGCTTGTATCCCAAATATTTTCACACTTATGAATATTGAATTACCTAACCCCTGTTTGTTTGGTTCTCCGACGCCATATTTGGAGTTGAAAGCAACCGCATCTTAAATTTTAAAGCTCACGTATTCAAGGTATGTATCAGAACCCTCGGAATTATAAAATATTTACAACGTACCCGTGGTTTCACCCGCCTTACATTGCTGGTCTACCTCGACATGCTTTAGCGCGATATTTTACAATAGCATTCAGTTTTTAATAGGACGATTAACTTTGAAATAAGCTACAATACTTTGTGTCACTTAGCTTCTTATGGCATAACGAACGTCGAAATTAACTTAATGGCTGACAAAACTCTTTTAAGTGTCAAAGTAGTTTTTGAAGTTTGATTAACTACTTTTCTTTGATTATTGTATTACTTACAATAATCTACGAATAACATTTCCTTTCAGAATCGTATTCATACGATTAAATGCAATTCAGTACGTTTTTCAAAACGTACTTTATTGTATTTTATAATGTGTACAGGTGTTATAACAATATATGTCCCCCTTTGTCTTCCCGACATAAGTCTACAAGGGCATCAGATTCTTTGTTACTTTGCAAAGAATCTGATGCCCTTGTAGACTCGAAGTCCGAGAGGCCCGCGAACTGCAAAGTAGAGCGACAGTTACACAAAACTCTTAAAGTCATACTTCCTAAATTCCGCCGCCAGCGATCGCCCTGAGCCGAGGTTTAAATTTCATAGGCGGTGCCCTCTTCCGCAGGCTGCTTAGATTGTAGTTTTTTAAACTATTTATTAAGATTGTAACACTGCTTATCTTTATGTTCGGTGAAGTGGTACAAGTTTCGTGGATAACTAACATAAAAAAAAACATTATAATGTAGTAGGTCTGGATGTACGGCAAGGTATTTCTAATTCATGTTTCAATAACTGCATTTTTTTTTTATAGATTACTAGCAGAATTTTGCATTCAATTTTTAACAAACATGTTGCAAGGGATTTGGCAACTGTTTTATAGTCGGCCGCCAGCCGAAAGTGAAGAGATGATATGAAAGAAAAAGGAGTTAGTAATATGACTCCTTTTTCGACAAGTTAGTAAAATGACGGGTGACAGGCCATAATGGAAGAAACAAATGTGTTGCGCCGACCCCAAGTAATATGGGATAAGGGCAGGAAGAAGAAGAAGAAGACTAGCAGAGTTTTGCAGTCTACTAGTATTCTTGTTTACCCCTCGAGCTAAGCTAAAATGCTTGTGTTACGTTCCTCCGGACAAGGAGTTGCTTCGTAGCGATATCCAAATCCTTCATGATTTAGGGGGAGCGGTCATCGTCGCCGGCGACCTCAATGCTAAGCATGTGACATGGAGCTGCAACACGAATAACTCGAGAGGCACCTCACTGTCACAATGCTTGGAATTAATTCCCTTCGATCCTATCATTCCATTCGAACCTACTCATTTCCCTTATACTCCTGGCCACCGACCGGACATACTCGACTTTGCACTTGTAAAGAACGTAAACTTACGTTTATCTTCTGTACAGGTGCATCACAAGCTTTGTTCGGACCACAGGCCCGTCATCATAGAACTACTATCTCCCAGTAGTCACTCAGATCCTTCTCAGACCAAGACTGTTACTGACTGGAAAAAGCTCGGGTCCCGACTCGAGTCTGCTTCCTCAGAATATCTTGACTCCATACCCTCTCATATTCAAACCCCCGAGCAAACACTTAACGCTATCGACTCTCTCACAGCTCACGTACATTGTCAGGTGAATGAATGTTCACGGGAGGTACCAACAATCGATAACCTCGATCGATGGAAGCTCCCTGATGATGTGCGTGCGCTGATGACCGAGAAGAATGCGGCCATCAGAGCCTACGACTCGTATCACACCGAGGAAAACCGCTTGCGCATGCGATCTCTTCAGCGCGCTGTAAGAGATCGTATCAACGAAATGCGAAACTCCAGATGGGATACAATGTTGAGTGACCTTAAACCGTCACATTTGGCCTTTTGGGATCTTTGTAAGAAGCTCAAATCCATTACCTGTTCCTCCATGCCCCCTCTCAATCGCCCAAATCAACGCCCCGCGTTTGACGACGATGAGAAGGCCGAATGCCTAGCTAATAGCCTAGAGACCCAATGTACGCCTAGTACTCTACCTGTAGACCCAGTCCACCTCGCAGAGGTCGACGCCGAGGTTGAACGTAGATCAGCAATTCCCTTACCCGCGATACCCGTCCGTTCCGCCGACGGCCCCCCCGCAAATGGGGAGGACGACGACAATGACGTGCTACCGGCAGTTACCGTAGACGAAGTGAAATCTTTGATCAAGGACTTACATCCTAGAAAGGCCCCAGGTCCCGACGGGATTACCAATCGAGTGCTTAAGCAATTCTCGATCCCTCTGCTGTGCCTCTTGACCGCAATTTTTAATGCGGCTCTAACAAATAACATATTTCCACACCAGTGGAAAGAAGCCACCGTGATTGGTATTCCGAAGCCTGGCAAGCCAAAGCAGGATCCCACTTCTTATCGCCCTATAAGTCTTCTCAAATCATTGGGAAAACTTTACGAGCGCATAATATATGCCCGACTTCTAACATTCACTATGAATAATAACCTTCTTCCAGATGAGCAGTTTGGTTTTCGAGCCAAACACTCTTGTGTTCACCAAGTGCACCGCATTGTTGAACACATCCTTGTTAAATCAGGCAAACACAAATGCCATACTGGAGCACTCTTCTTTGACGTAGCTAAAGCGTTCGACAAAGTTTGGCACAATGGCTTAATTTATAAGCTCTACCAACTCAAAGTGCCGGACCGTCTCGTGCACATCATACGAGACTACCTCTCGGGGAGAACCTTTAGGTATCGTGTAGAAGGAGATTACTCTTCTCCTCACCCGATCCAAGCAGGGGTGCCACAAGGCTCAGTACTTTCGCCACTCCTGTTCTCGCTTTACACAAGTGACATCCCGAAACCCAAGAAGGCCCATCTGGCACTCTTCGCGGACGATACCGCTTTATACTACTCGGGCCGCAGTCCTACTGCAATTTACGACGCTCTACAATCCGCATCAAATGCCTTAGGCAAATGGTTCAGAAAGTGGAGAATCGAAGTCAATCCGACAAAGAGTGCCGCTGTACTCTTCTCGAGATTCAACAGCCCACCGGTCATTCCACCGGTCACGATGTTTGGCGAACCAATCCCTTGGGAACGGCAAGCCAAGTACTTAGGCGTAATCCTTGACCGAAAGCTAAACTTTAGAGCGCATGTAGAAACCGTTCGTGCACGGGCTTCGCTTACGCTCAGTCGACTACACTGTCTCTTAAATTCACGCAGTAAACTATCACTTGATAACAAGGTTAGGATTTATACCACGTGTATACGGCCGATTATGACGTACGCGAGCACTGTATTCGCTCATACAGCGTCTAGCAGTTTGTACCGCTTACAAACTGTCCAAAGTAGATTTACTCGACGTGCCACCGGGGCACCGTGGTTCATTCGTAATCGCAACCTGCATTCTGATCTCCAACTGCCTTCCATCAAGCAGTGGATGAAAGAGGCGTCGGAACGCTTCTTTGAATCCGCGGCTCAACATCCAAACCCGTTGGTTGTTGCAGCATCCGACTACAAGCCTTTGCCTACAAAGCGTCGTAAACACCGTCGGCCTCGGGGCGTCCTAGACGACCCGGACGACGAGATCACAACTTACCAACTAGCAGTACAGAGACTGCAAGAAACTAGCACCACTACACAGAGACCACTCTATCCGACCCGCCGGAGAAGAGTGCGCCCGCGAACGCGACGCGTCCCCCCTCGCCCTCCCGACCCTTAGTTTGCTAAGAACCTTCCGATGCCCTCGTAGACTCGAAGTCCGAGAGGCCCGCGAACTGTAAAGTAGAGCGACAGTTGCACAAAACTCCCCTAAATAAACTAAAAGCCATAATTCCTCAATCTCCCCGTCAGCGACCGCCCTGAGCCGAGGTCCAAGTCCCACAGGGGACGCCCTCTTGCGCAGGTTGCTTAGTTTGTAGTGTTTAAACCATTTATCTAGGCTGGAGCTCTGCTCGCCTTTATGCCCGGTGAAGTAGCAAAAGCCTCCTGGCTAACTACATATGTCCGTCCGAAAAAAAAAAAAAAAAAAAAAAAAGCTTGTGTTACGAGTGGGTTAACGACGGTAGTGCAATGGGTGGGGTTCGAACCGGCGACCTCAAGATTACAAGTCCGAAGTTAAGTTAACAACTATGTTAGTTGATAGACTTTTGCGAGATCGCGTGTAAGTTTTAGCTAAGATTTTTGTACGTATAAAAGATCTGTTGCTATCCCAAAAACAATTATTATATTCACCACTCGACCGATTCTAGTGTAAACGTATTTTATTGTCCCCTTTCATCCCTTGGCGATGGGGTCGCCTTTCCTTATAGAACCTTTTAAGCTTTTAGCGTTTTTCCCATTGTATATTAGCGTTAAATGACTGCCTACCGAAAGTCATTGCAAAACGGAAAAATGACGCATTGTCAAAGCAACGCGGCAGTTTTGGACATGTTGAGAATCGCAAAGCTATCGCCGTCGCAATTTTTACGTTTTAGGTCTGCTTACGGTTAAGCAATAATGCCAAGATAAGACCACTCCTGACAACCTCCGTAGCCTAGCGGTATTTGGCTCCCTTTTTATCTCGGAGGTCGTGGGTTCGATCCCCACGCCGGACAGAAAATCATTATGTAAATTCTAAGATTTCTTTCCAGGTCTGGTTGGTTGAGAAAGCACGTTAAGCCGTTGGTCCCGATTGTTATAACATCATCTAAAATAATCGTATATCAGGGAACGGGCAGCAGCGTTACCTTGAGTGGTACAACATAATACTGCGGTCACCAACCCGCCTGCCAAGCGTGGTGACTATGGCAACTACCTTGTTTCGGGAGGAGGCCCATGTTCAGCAGTGGACGTTATACGGGCTGATGATGATGATGAAGACCACTAAAATTATACACAAAATATATTAATTGTCTTAGCCGCCGGGGTATAATGTAATTTCAGAGAACGTTCGTCGAGGTCTTCCCCTTCCGACTGCGCCACTCACCCTTGCCATGTATACCTGTTTTGTCACTCTTTCTTCATCCATTCTTTCCACGTGACCAAACCAATTTGGCTGTACCAATGAGTGGTAATTCTGTTAGGTAATGTGGGAGGTACTTTCCTAGTCGAACAGCTCATTGAGCGTAGGTACTTGGGAAATAAGGATCTATATTTGTTTCTTCTCGGTAGGCTTTTTCTTACATACTATTTATGTAAATATATATACCTACATAAAACATATAGTATTATATACTAATATATAACTACTTTGTTGTACCTGAGGGCATGGAGGGATGAAAATATATTCGAACAATAGGCGGGGGCAGCGACTATTTGGGTAGCAGGTTCGAATAAATATTTAGCGTTCAAGCATTCTTGTGCGAGAAAATATATTTGATCATTAAGTGGTTCTAGAATATCTTTTATATATTTATGAACACATATCATTTTGTTGTTTGAGGAACGAAAAAAAAACTCGCGTCCAATATTTTTTGGTAATCTAACTGACAGACTAAATAGATTTCTTTTGTCTTCGTGCCTATTAGAGAAGACTAAATAATGAACAATATTTTAAACTCAACACTAGACCTATGATCATTTAAAGGTATTTTTACGTCATAACTTTATCTATACTATAATCACGCTTTCCCCCTATGTATTAAATCTTTAAAACTACGCAAACGGATTTTGATGCGGTTTTTAATAGATAGAGTGATTCTAGAGAAAGGTTTATATGTATAATACATAAGCATTGTACCCGTGCGGAGCCGGGGCGAGTCGCTAGTAATATTATAAAGAGGAAAGATTTGTATGTAAGCATGTTTGTAACGAATTGGCTCAAAAAGTACAGGACCGATTTTTAAAAATCTTTCACCATTTGAATGCTACATTATCACTGCTTAATATAGGCTATATTTAATTATGAAGTTCCCACGAGCACGGGTGTTACGCGGGTGAAACCGCGCGCGGGAAACTAGTATTTTATAAAATATCAAGCTTCATCTAACTTTCCTTGAAACTTCTTATCCATTTTTTTTATAACTGTAGAAAACTAATCACCAAACAATAGTTCACGGTCCAACCACTTCAAAAAGTATCCAATATCATTTAAACCTTATTAAAAGAGACACCAGAGTTTTCTACCTGAGATGTAACAAACGAACAAACAACGACCGTGAAATAAGACGATCCGATTAACTGGGTTCCACTGTTATTATTTGTTTGAATCAAACAAAAAATAGATCGGCACATTTAATACTCTATGTAACTTAGTTTAACTATTTAGTGTCATTGGCCTAGCGGCAAGAAGCGAGGGCCCGAGTTCGAGTACCAGGTCAGCAAAAATAAAGGGTACGTAGTTTTTCGGATATACGTATGTATAGTATGGTTTAAATACTACAAACTAAGCAACCTGCGCAAGACGGCGCCTTCTCCGGGGCTTCGACCTCGGCTCAGGGCGGTCGCTAGCAATGAGATTGAGGGATTTTGTTTTTTAGTATTTTAAGGGAGATTAATGCAACTGTCGCTCTACTTTACAGTTCGCGGGCCTCTCGGACTACGAGGGCACCGGATGCCGCTGCGATAATGTTGATAGAATTACGATTCTTATTATTTTCCGTTGAAGTATGTATGTATGTATATCGATGCAATAGCACTAAGCGTGACGCATACAACTATTTGCTTTAACCGTTTGGTTAAAGCAAGCCCTGAATATACTAATACCACATCAAACTTTTAACTACCTGCTCCGGACTAAGGATTACAAAGAAAAAACTGAATTGCTCCACAAACAAGCTTCACTTTTTTACTATAAAACTGTGGTTGGTGTTGTTAGTTGATGACGTGTTAAAGGATAAAGGGCTTATTAGTCACGGAATAATAGGAATCGGACTTTGCCCGTATGACTTAGGGCTACCATTTTTAAATGGACGAATCCCCGTGCTTAGTCGCCCTTAATGCCTGATTTTTCATGGAATATTGGGAATATGACAAGGAAATAATAAATTGTAGAATAACTAGCGACCCGCCCCGGCTTCGCTCGAGTGTGTTAAAATCAAAGGAAATATGTCTTATTTAATCATATTTATTTAATACATATATGTATACAAGTATCTATAAATCAACCATTTCTAATTCAAAACGTTGTATATAAAACTATTTCTAATATAAATCATATCATTATATATATATATATATATATATATATATATATATACACAAAGATATTCCATATCTATTTCTATTGGGTTTATATTAATATATTTATTTAAGAAATTATATTTCATTCTGATGGTATAACTTTATTCATATTTAATTCTTTTCTATTTAATTTTCCATACAAAGACAAGTAAGAGAAATATCAAATGTAACACATCACTTCATTTAATATTTTAAAATAAGTCATAAATAGCTAATGGCTAAACAGTAATTACAATATAACATTGACTTAGCTTTATAGTATTCTCGGAGCTCCGTTCTGTTCGACAACCGACGAAGAAGTGTCCCAATCCACCAGACACCTTTAATCCAATATTACGGAGCTCTGCTCGATACAACGGTCGGACACGGAATGAATCACATCTTCCGATTCCATAGCCTTTTATACTGTGTAACAAACAAGTCTGGCGGTCACGTGTTTATAGAAGAAATGATTCAGAGCTTCTTATTATTGCTGAGAGTGTTGTTAAATCATTATTTATTTATTCTTCATTTTTAAACATGTTAATAAGCCTAAAATTAAACTTATTATTGTACCTGAAACTAAAAATATAAAAATAACGTAATAAGATGTAAATGATATTTAAACAATTAAAATCCATGATATAAAATCCAAATAGATTTATGAATCAATCTTTTATTTGTACTATAGCCGGAATAAATAAATACTTATAAATGAGACACACACACATTCAACGATATTTGTTTGAATAATTATATAATATATTTCCAATAATCTATCACGGCCAGACTGACCAGTACTTCGCTCTCGAAGTACCTTTTATCTTATCTTTACACCTTCCTGCTGCATTAAAGCTTAATTAACCAGCAGTATTTGTAATCTTTGGCCTTGGCATACAAGCACCTATCACCCGCTGCAGTGTGAATTTCAGTGAAGTATCAGGGCAAAGATCGACCAGCGGCTTTTTTTTTTTTTTTTTTCTTTTATCTTTTCTCTCTTTTTTTTTTCTTTTCTCTCTTTTTTTTTTTTTTTTTTTTTTTTTTTCTTTTTGACTTCTGACCCTGACATATCAACCCTATCACCCGCCACGTATGATATTCAGGTTAATATCTGACCAGAAGCCGACCAGCGGTTACACCATTAAATTTGTGTGTGTATCTCCTTTATCCTTCTTACATGTTTATATATATTTTCGGATCTATATAATATTTATAAATATATTTATATATATATATATACTTATCCGTACAAACAACAAATTTCATATCAAAACTAAAGATAAATTTAAAAATAAATAAACACAAAATATAATGTATGTATAACACAAATACTATTTTTTTTCTGAACGGTAATATTAAGAGATTGCTGTACACTCCAAAAAGCGTTTGGCCATTCTGCTTTAGCAACTGTTATATCATTCTGTAATATGACTCAATCCCATGTCACCATTTTCGTTTTTATCTGGATCAAATTATGGCAGTAGAACATCATCGCCTCTAAGGTTATCCGACAGTCAAATGCAGCTTGAATCGTTTTTTTCTATATTTTCAATAACCATAAGATCCATGATGAAACCACGTTGACAATATCTGAAAACTTATAATACATTAGTCATTGGTTCAGATCCCACTTCTGATGTTAAAATCAAAGGAAATATATCTTATTTAATCATATTTATTTAATACATATATGTATACAAGTATCTATAAATCAACCATTTCTAATTCAAAACGTTGTATATAAAACTATTTCTAATATAAATCATATCATTATATATATACATATATATATATACACAAAGATATTCCATATCTATTTCTATTGGGTTTATATTAATATATTTATTTAAGAAATTATATTTCATTCTGATGGTATAACTTTATTCATATTTAATTCTTTTCTATTTAATTTTCCATACAAAGACAAGTAAGAGAAATATCAAATGTAACACATCACTTCATTTAATATTTTAAAATAAGTCATAAATAGCTAATGGCTAAACAGTAATTACAATATAACATTGACTTAGCTTTATAGTATTCTCGGAGCTCCGTTCTGTTCGACAACCGACGAAGAAGTGTCCCAATCCACCAGACACCTTTAATCCAATATTACGGAGCTCTGCTCGATACAACGGTCGGACACGGAATGAATCACATCTTCCGATTCCATAGCCTTTTATACTGTGTAACAAACAAGTCTGGCGGTCACGTGTTTATAGAAGAAATGATTCAGAGCTTCTTATTATTGCTGAGAGTGTTGTTAAATCATTATTTATTTATTCTTCATTTTTAAACATGTTAATAAGCCTAAAATTAAACTTATTATTGTACCTGAAACTAAAAATATAAAAATAACGTAATAAGATGTAAATGATATTTAAACAATTAAAATCCATGATATAAAATCCAAATAGATTTATGAATCAATCTTTTATTTGTACTATAGCCGGAATAAATAAATACTTATAAATGAGACACACACACATTCAACTATATTTGTTTGAATAATTATATAATATATTTCCAATAATCTATCAAGTGCAATGCTGGTGTACTATACATAAAAACCTCCCTCTAGAATCACTCTATCTATCAAACAAAACACATCAAAATTCGTTGTATAGTTTTAAAGATCTAAGCATACATAGGGACAGACAGACAGCGGAATGCAACTTTGTTTTATACTATGTGGTGAAGCCTAAAGCATATAAATGGGCTATCTAGGATCTAGCGCTGAAAGATTTTTTCCAATCCGACCAGTTGTTCTTGAGATACATGCAAACAAACAAAGTCTTTAGCTACGAATATTAATATTGATGACATTTAATTTTGGTAAAATATTTTACATACGGCATATTATGTTTTGACATAACCTTGTACATGGATGAGGGGAACGGAAAAATTGCTCGAAATCGGCTTAGCATATTAGATCAATTTGTCAAAGGATGCCCAACCATCGGTCTCGATATAATCCCGATTTCATACTGTAAATCTTTATTACTATGAGTTGATCTATAGGTCATATTTATGGGGTGAAACTAAATAGAATGAAAGGGTATTACTAATCCTTCCCTAGTGAATTTCACTGTGTACTAACACTGTGTTTTGTGGTTTTTCTCGCGTTGGAATGCTATACTGCCCCATTTGATTATAGCGCAATGTTTTTCACTACAATGCTAACAGTGTAATAGTTGAAGAGAATATATGCATACATAATTAAAAAATAACAAAAAATGTACATGTTACAGTCAAATCTTATAATCGGTCAAAACCACTTTTGACTGCAAGAATCAGGCAAAAGTAGTTTTAACGGGTCCATATTGGCTCACATACAATTCCAGAAACGAGATGCTCTTATTTTGGTCGAAGGTTAAAAAAAACACCAAGATTCCAACTTCTGTAGGTTAGAACTGTGACCACAACGCACAAGCCGAGCGAGCGAAGCGACCGTGCCGCGGCAGCGGCCGGCGAGGTGCTAGATCCAAATTCCATACAAATTATTAATTAAAGCAGTCAAAAGTGGTTTTGACCGATTATAAGTTTTGACTGTAACATAATACCTCTACATTATTATCTAACTTTATTGTATTATTTCATTTACTGAAAAAACATAAATATACGAATATTATTAAGAGAAAAGATAGGTCGGCATTGTCAAACCTTCGATGTTTCAGAAAGTTCCGATTGTCATATCATTACATAATCTATGACAATAATATATCAGATTACAGGCTGGACCTTTGTTACAAAATAACGCTGCGGTCACCAACCCGCCTCCCAAGCGTGGTGACTATGACAACACTTCCTCCTACTCTTTGTAGCGGCTGATAGAATGTTATAAAATGATGGAAAAATTACGTAAATAGTGTTTCAAAACATGTATGATTAGTTTATGTTTGAGTACATTGTGTGTGTTAAGTAGAGCAAGGAGACTGACCGATAACACACAAGTATCGGAGTATTGAGTCACTGTGCATATATTCATAGACAACCTTCGTAGCGTAGCGGTATTTGGCTCGCTTTAAATCTCGGAGGTAGTGGGTTCGATCCCCACGCCGGACTGGTAATCTTTGTGTATATTCTTAGATTTCTTTCCGGGTCTGGTTGGTCGAAGGACTACCCTCCGTGCATCGGAAAGCACGTTAAGCCGTTGGTCCCGATTGTTATAACATCATATATAATAATCGTATGTCAAGGAACGGGCAGCAGCGTATCCTTGTGTGGTACATAATACACATAATACTGCGGTCACCAACCCGCCTGCCAATCGTGGTGACTATGGCAAATACCCTCCCTCGGGAGGAGCCCCATGTTCAGCTGTGGACGTTATACGGGCTGATGATGATGATTTGCATATATTATGTCTATATAAAATGCCAGCGACTTTGTCCGCGTGTTGTTTGTTATTCCTTCGGGTTTTTAACTATCCCACGGTAACTCATTAATTCTGTATAATTCAAAAGTATTTAAAATGTTGACCGAAGATGTTAAGTATATAAATCGTCTTATATAAATAGACTTTATATTCCACTACATTCCGGTTTCACCCGCGTAACTCTCGTTCCCGTGGGAACTTCATAATTAATTGTAGCCTATAGCCTTCCTCAATAGATAGGTTTACTGATTTGAAAAATTATTTCAGTGTTAGATAACACTGAAATAATTTTTCAAATCAGTCCAGTAGTTCCTGAGATTAGCGCGTTCCAAGCAAACAAACAAACTTCAACTTTATATATATGTATGTATAAGATTAATTTTGACTTGTAGATACGATCCTTTCGTCTACATCAGGGGTCTCCAAACTACGGCTCGCGGGCCAAATCCGGCCCACCAGTGCCATCCATTCGGCCCGCGAGACCTTAAGACTGGCGTCCTATTGTTGAGTTAAGTTAAGAAGAAAACACAAAATAATTATTACTTGATCGCGCACTTAGCGACTAGTCAAGAAATACGAGTAAGTTAATGGCAGAAAATATTAAGCTGATTTGGCCCGTAGAACATTCTGAAAAAAGCATTAAGGCTCTAGGGCTTCATAGTTTGAAGACCCCTTGTCTACATTTAACGTAACAACTATTTCATTATATTACGAAATGTTAGAAATGAAAATCTTAATAACATTATAAAACGATTCACTCAAATAACATAGACAACTGTCAAGGCGTTCAACTCGAAACAATAAAACGAGCAATAAAACCAGAGACAATATCTTTGTAACTTTTAAACATTAATCGCTAAGGAATTTGGTGAAAATAAATAAATTCTTGTATTAATCGTACAATTAAAATGGCTCTTTGTTCTTCAATTTGAAGTTATTTGAACAAATTAAATAAATTGACAGCTTCATAGTTCGTTGGATATGTTTTATCTGTGATTGTTTATGGATTCTGAACGGTATTATTTGAAATTTTGAAACAATAATTTTACTAGTGTTAGAAAATGTTTTTGTTCACAATTTTACAAAAATATTTAGATAATATGACTTAGTTAAGTTAGGTAATTATTTTGCAATATTGTTCTGATGTAATGAACATTTGTAGACAAAAGCATTTGGTCGTAAGTGCCAGTTTACGGTAAAGGCACATACGACCTTATACTTCTGATAAGTATTTAATTTTCTATTTTCAATTCTTAAATCACCAAAGCTATTATTTTAATGTCATGTGTGATCACACAAAAAAATGACATGTCAAAACTTTTTTTGTTTTTAAAGACAATTCCCGCTTTTGAGAGATTAATCCCTGTGAGGCGGGGATTTTTATAAACACTCAATTAACAGATACAAAGAACACTATACTCAGAACAGCTATATGTGTTTCTCACAAATAATTGACCCGTATGACAATCGAACCAAGAACACCAGATCTCGGAAGCAACTACCGTACCTAACCACTGAGCTACCGGAGCAGCCATTTGTGTCATACAATGGATTAAAATACCATTATACGTAACTAGGGACCTCCGTAGCGTAGCGGTATTTGGCTCGCTTTAAGTCTCGGATGTCGTGGGTTCGATCCCCACACCGGACAGGAAATCTTTGTGTAAATTCTGGGACTACCCTCCGTGTCTCGGAAAGCACGTTTAATTAAGCCGTTGGACCCGATTGTTATAACATCATCTATAACAAGCGTATACCAGGGAACGGGCAGCAGAGTTTCCCTGTGTATTACAACATAATACTGCGGTCACCAATCCGCTTGCCAAGCGTGGTGACTATGGTACATAACTATCCTATCCGCCTTTAGTATTAACATATTTTTAAAACTTATTAAAAAGTTAAATAAAAAATCTTCATGTAGGTAACTTTTCACTAACTAAAACTAAACTACGGCAAAACCAGTCTAAAGGTACATTTCCCTTATAAAACTACTTTACACTTACAAATTGCTTCCCACATTGACTAGTGAAACAAATAGTAGCGCTTTGTATAACACTAAATTATGGTCGGTAATGGCAGTCTGATAGTCACGCTGCCGAAAATAACCCAACTGAAATAATAGGATATGGTACATGTATTTTTAACATTGTGGTGATAAATTTTAAAATTGAGATTAATAAATTTTGACCACCGTCAGGACTCGAACCTGCATCTTAGGTTTAGCCCGAGTCTTACACAGAGCTCAAGTTCGCTCCTCAATGGAATACTGTTCTCATCTTTGGGATGGGTCTGATAGATATCAGCTGGATGCTCTGGACTCATTAGAGCGCCGAGCGAAGAGAATCATGGGCAATAACTCACTTGTGGAGGCAAGTCTTCAGAGCCTCGAACACCGACGAGTAGCCTGCCTATCGGTTTTTTATCGGCTACTGATATAAAAGTGATCGATAAATTTCGATGACCGGTCGGGTTCCACCGTAGCCGCGTAGAAGAGTCCTGCCGGTGGTTCAAAATTTATTATACTCAATTTTGAAATTTAATAAGCGATAAACTTATACGATTTAAGTAGGTATAATAATCTACATACAAAAAAAAATTGTGTTGATAAGATTGGTCACCCTAGATCCTGTGTTATTGGTTCTAGCTACCTCCAGAGTGCGCCACTTTTAGCATTCAAAAATGATGGGCATCTGAGCATTAATAAAGGTATCTGTTCAGGTTAACGGAAGGTTTATCATTGAGGTAGAGTATCAGCTATGTTAATTGTTTTATATTAGTTGCTTTGATTGTCGTTTGAGAAACCGAGTATTAAACAGATGACCAGAGACTTAAAAATTTCGCTTTGGTACAACAGTGGGCCTTTAAACCGGCTACTGATATTGATACTTTTTATAAAGATATATTTTACTAGCAGAGTATTAGAATTCTTGTTAACTCCTCGTGCTTTGCTAAATTGCTAGTGTTACGAGTGGGTTCACGTCGGTAGTGCAATGGGTGGAGATCGAACCGGCGACCACATGATCGCAAGTCCGATGCCCTAGCCATTGGGCTACTTTGTGATTTGTAATCTGTAAAATGTATTAATTATATGCTATGCACTGCATGTGTCTTTTTTTAATTTAAATAATGCAAGTTCATTGTTTTTGTTCCCATAAAAAGTTATATATATACCTACATATATTTATTATTTTTCCCAATCTGAAAATTACAATTCCGAGTATGGATTTGATACTGGGAATTGTAATATCGCAGTTATAAAGCTTGTGTTAATTACTTTTCATAAAAAGTAGCCGGGAAAAGAATATACCCAACCAGCTTTTATAATTATGAAATTCACATTACAGGAAAATAAATGAGTTGTGTGTGTTTATAAAAAATAATAGGTGTAAATATGTTTTTGCTTTAACTATGGGAAAGAAAAAAGAGGGGATTTTTTATTTTATAAAATACAATTTTCGCACTACGAAAATTAAACCCTGTGTCGCGGGGGACTTTATAAACAAAAGAGACAAAGCAAACTCAGACTTAGGACAACTATCTGTTATTCACACAAATAATTGTCCTGAGTGGGAATCGAACCCAGGACACCAAGTCTCAGAAGCAACTACCGTAACCGCTGAGTCACCGGTGCAGTCGTCACCATTTCAATTGTTATAAACTGAATCGTGAAAAGGATTTTTGATATCGGTTAAGTAGTTTTGAAGCGTATGCAATGCAAACAACCTAACAATCAAATATTTCCTCTTTACAATATTAGTAAATCTGCAAAATGAGTACCTTTTTTGTTCAATCTTTATTGTTATTGCATACAGTTTAATCCAATACCAAAAATCAGAATTTTTTAATTTATAATGGTGCAGATAATTTATTTTAGCCCTTAGTTCTAAAATCTTTATTTAATATGCCACAACTTAAAACCTAAGACAAATTGTGAAAAACTGAACATCATTGTGTATTTCAACATTTCCAACTAATCCCTAAAACTGCTAAGCCGTACTTGAATATTTTTGCATTTTAATTTTTGAAAGTGATAAATTATACGAAGTTTTAGTGCTTTATGTAAAAGTATATTGACTTAAGCCAGGTTTTAGTGAGTCATTGCATTTTCATAGGTTTTTTTTTGTATTATTCCCTAGATATTTTTACATCTTTGATTTTACTTTAGAATTATATTTTGAAGGTAAAATATCAAAAGTTTTTATTGAATTTAAGTCTCTATTGAAATGATTCTATTACGTACGTAATCAAATAGAAAAATTGTACATCACCCATCTTTGCTGACGGGCTGGTCCCTGATTTTATGCCTGGTGAAATAGCAAAAGCCCAGCGACAGACTTTATATTTCAACAACCTGTTTATGGCCACTGCTGAACATGGGCCTTCTCTTAACCGACCTTGAAAAGCTATATTCATTGAGGTTACTCTTACTGTTACTGTAAGCCTGCATCATCCCACTGCTGGGCAAAGGCCTCTCCCCATGACTTCCAGCTCTTTCGATCCAGGGCTAAAGTAGGCCACTCGTCGTTTGTTTTGTCCAGCTCGTCCCGCCATCTTCTACGGGATCTGCTGCGACGCCTTCTTACTGTCTTCTTCTGTCTTAGTCATTGAGGTATATTGCCATAATCACCTCGCTTGGCAGGTGGCTTAGCGATCGTTGTACGATGGTAACTAACCTCGAGCTGATAAATGCTATCATGAACATGTCAGTTCGGAAAGAAAAGCAAAAGAGAAGTTAATCGTTTCCTGAAAATTATTCATTTTGAAGGAAATTAGCCTATCAGTACTTATAAATACTTTACTTTAACTTTTATAAAATGTATTTTTAGACCGCCATATTTATACGGTCTAAAAAAACGTCTTTAGACCGCTGCAATACACATTTCTTGTATAGAACTTACCCTCAACCTATCTCACCATATCTTTATCTACCAGCCAAAAAGTATCTACCACACTTCAATTAGGCATGCTTTTAAATAATTATTTGATCAATATCCCATTCTTCAAAGCGTTTGTTTAAAATTATCTCAGCATCAGGAATACCGTTATCTATATTTGTGCATCCGACAGTTTCTACCCACCCCAAACTTCGCCGTCAGTCTTGGGGTGACTCGACATAATCACTGCATTTGAGGACCCCCTGGGATCCAGACGGAGGGGTAGCCCGAACAATAGACGACATTTATATTGTGCACGCAGTTAGTGACGTACATTTTAACACTAACTTATTTATAATTCATGGTAGATGTAGACAGGTACATGTAGAAAAGGGGTTTGTTTTATTGTCGACTAGCTGCGCCCCGGTATTACCCGCGTTACTCTGCTCCAGTGGGTCGGAGTGTGATTTTTTGTTGTCTATATGTTAATCTAGCGTATAACCTATTCAGGAGAAAAATTTCAGCCAATTCCGTTCAGTAGTTTTTAAATGAAGGAGTAACAAACATCCATCCATCCATACTTACAAACTTTTTTTTAAATATTAGTAGGATAGTAGAAATAGGTGTGAAGTTATGAAATTGCATCGATGATCTATCGGTAATATGTGCAACAGTAACGAGGAAGACCCCAGGTCGGGCAAATAAATGTTACCTACTAAAATATTTGCTGCCGTGTGGTTTCCGGCTTAAAATACACCACTCCATATCCATGGGTATCCTAAAAGGTGACTAAGGGACACATGGCTGATGGATGGCCAGCAGCATCTATTAGCTCAAGGTTTACATCTTACTGCGATCACCAATCCGTATGCCAAGCGTGATGATTATGGCAATATTCCTCATCGATCCTGACTTGCCAAGGTCTGTTAAGAGAAGGCTCATATTCATAAAAGGGCTGTTGATGATGAAAATATGTTAAGTGACTTTGAATTGATAGACGCTGCTGCCCATCCTTCAGTTGTATGTCCCTTAGTACCCTTACAACACCCAGAGTAAGACTAAAACCACACATCATAGATAGGCTATACTTAATCATGAATTTCCCACCAGCTCATATCACGTAGCCAACAAAGAAACAGACCTAAATTCCAGAACTTCAATATATTTTGTTAGGAATTCTAAAGGGTCTTAAATAATCAAGACCTCAAAAGCATTAGTTATATGTACTATTTTTTTTAGTCGTAAGTGCCAGTTTACGATAAAGACACTTAAATTTCATTATTTCATTATACTGCTGAGCTCTAGTATTATTTTTAAATCTAATATCTTTAATGTACCTATTACTAAACCCTCTACAACTTTATTATATCTAAAAATAAATAATACGTTATATGTAATAACATTACCTGAATATCCCATTTTAGGAAAGGGTAAACGGATACTGAAATTCTATTTTGGAAGGTTTTTGCGGGACATATGACCTTTTACTTGAACGCAAATTGATTACTACTGTGCTTTCAATTCGCCGTTTGGTTTTCGGCTCAGAATAAACCACTCCATATCTTCCTATGAGGGTCGTAAAAGCTGATGGATGGGCAGCAGCATCTATCAGTCCAAGGATGCTCCCATCTTACTGCGACTACCAATCCACCTGCCAACACGACACAGGTCAACGCTGCTGCCCGTTACCTGATATAAGTTTATCGTAGATGATGTTGTTACAATCTAGCTTTCGTCCTTTTGGAGGCATGGAGGTAGACCTTTCATGACATTCAGCCGTTCGAAAATAAATACCGTATAGAATTTACCACCTCCGGTTTATTTGGCTTTGGCGTTTTTACTTATCGAGTCGTGCATATTTTGCAACTAATTGCGACACTAAGACAATACTATCTCTAAATCGAAAGTATTGGGGGCTAATTAAAATAAATCTAGAAAAAGATTGCTATTCAACTTTCCAAGAATCTCTTTAGGTTTACACACCTTTCCTCGGTAAGTCTGAATCGCTAATTAAGCTGTTTAATTAGTATGTGAATGCATCTGTTGGTTGGTGTTGCCAGGTTGGCTGTATACCAAGAAATAGGAATTAGCTTTTGACATATTTGTATACTAATGTTTCTTCGTAATAAGAAAATACTGCCACATGCGGTATAAAAAACAGCCTGCTGTGGATAAAATCTTAAAAATCAATAGATTGGAAAATAAATGCATTAAAATGTAATACTGCGCGGTTTTACCCGCTTAACTCCAGTTCCCGTAAGAATTTCATAATTAAATATAGTCTGTATATAAGTATATAACTCTGAATGAATTTTTCAAATCAGACCAGTAGTTCCTGAGATTAGCGCGTTCAAGCAAACAAACTTAGAAAGCTTTATATATTAGTATAGATGAGTGTGTATGCAAACAGTGGCACTCTCTTTTCCTTTATTAACATCATCCGTTGAGACAGTTCTACAGACACTGAGAGATCAGGCGCAGGATCGATAGCTTAACTTTCTCTCTGAGGTACGGATGAAACTACCAAGTCCCTGACTTCGGGCTGGCACCTAGATTTTTCGATCTTTTGCCCTACCCAGGACTTTGCTAGTTACGGTCAAACATATTACCGGTAGAATACCGAGGCAGTTATTTTTTTTTACAACTATGGCAAAGTCACAATCATCATCTCCCTGCCCTTCTCCCAATTTATTTACGGTATGCGCAACACGTTTTTGTTTTTCTCTTCCAGTCTGTCCTGTCAGCCTATCACTATCACTGACTACCTTTTCCTTCATATCACTTCTCACACAATCCATCCATCTTTCACAATCCATCCATCTTTTCTTTGGCCTCCCCCTTCCTCTCTATCCATCTAAATTCATATTATTTACTCTTTTCGTCACATGAGAATTCCTCCTCTTCAGATGACCACACCAGGACAACCGATCCCCTTTCAAAGTCAAAGTCAAATTAACCCAAAATAATCAGTTACAAAACCGGTCTACTAAACACAGAACTGGCAACATTGAAAAAGATAGGTGGTTTTCTTTGTAGGTCACGATTTTAGGTGCTAATTAGTGCTAATGGGAACTGTACGTGCGAACGAAAGCCGATGGAACATGGCGGCTTAAAATGGAGTTTACACTTCATATGGCAAGATCAGGCGGTGAATACTCTGTATACTCAAACAAATAAGATATATTTAGATATTAAAGTGGTTTACTTACTTTAATTTATCAGTCCTTTTAAGTCCAATATGGGCCTCGTCTTTAACAGACTTTGGCAGGCTAGGATCGTTGACAGATGCCCGCGGCGTCAATTAGGCCGCGGGTATCGCAGGAGGGCTGGTTTCCCCAGCGTACCTGACTATCACCAACGGCTGACGGAGGAGTGTCCGAGGGGTTTTAGTGCTGTAGGGTCCTCTCCACGTTGTATGACTAGCATACCACGCTATGGAAAGGGCGAGTCCCACATACCCTTTCGCCAGAGCGGGAACGTTGCAGCGACGGAGGGGATGTGTAAATGCATTTCCTCCTGGACAAAAAAAATCGTTGAGAGATATTGCAGTAAAGACGGATTGGTGATCGCAGTAAGGTGGGAGTATCTTCGAACTGATAGATGCTGCTGCCCATCCATCAAGTGTATGTCCTTTAGTTGCCTATGATGATGCCCATAAGACGATAAACGGTGGAATTTCCTAAGCCGAAAAAGAAATAAAGTGGTTATTTTTCTATGAGTGTGGTGTACAGTAATTCCTACGGTAATCCTACCTGGCAATGTTGGACACTACTAACACAAAAATAGTAGACAGGGTCAATTGGCATCATATTAAGACATACACATCAGAATATGTACAACACACAAGTAACCGTATATAAAAAATGGATGCAAGTAACTATCATGCAAGTACCTGATTAAACGGGGCTTCAGGTTAAATTACCAAGTGTCAATCTATACTAGAACTTCGGCAAGTTTGAACTTTGGCTGGTAATAGCTACTGAATATCTTCAACTATATCTTTAAGGACTTTCGAGGGCTTGATGAAAATCGTTAAAGGTAAATTCGCCATTTTGTACTGCCGCACTGGATTATGCGCGTTTAATTTTACTTAAGTGTTTTTCTTTAATGAACACTAGGCCTGATAGTTTAACATGTTAGGTAAGTGAATGATGGTACTTAATTTTCACATAAAATTTGGTCCTATTTTTGTTCCTTTTTTAAGATATGTAGTAAGAAGTTCTCTTTTGTTAATTAGTATCTTTATTTTTTTTTGTCCGGGTGAAAACGCATTTACGCATTCCCACCGCCGCTGCAGCATATATGTGGGACTCGCCCTCTCTATAGCGAAGGTATGCTAACTCATACCACAAGGACCCTACAGTCTACACCACTAAAAGCCCCCGGACACTCCTTCGATCCATCGTTGGCGGGGGCCGGGTACGCACGAAGTAATCCGGCCCAATTATTAATTAGTAGCTAATATATTTTTTATGAATTATAAATATTTGTGTCTACGTTTATATATTGGAAAAAATAATATACCCATCCATAACCAAGTTAGCTTAATTTTGGGACACTTTTAGTTTGGATGAAAATGCATGACGTAAGCAGTTAAGTGACGTCATTCCAATATGGCTGACTCCCCTAGAATTGTGGATTAATTACTTATGCACCCCGAAGATATTAAAGGAATAAAATAAAAGGGGTTTTTAAGAAAATACGCAAATAAATATTTAAAAGTGAGGAAATAATTACATTACGTTACTCCTTTTTAAGAGCCATAGTTTAAAATATTCCGTTTTACTTTTTTTTATTAGATGCAGTAAGTATTTTCTGTCTTTTCATATTTATTATTGTTTTCATGTCTTACAAAGGAGTAAAAGGTGAGTTTTAGATTAATTTATAATCTATAATCTATAATAATATTATAAAGAGGAAAGATTTGTATGTAAGTATGTTTGTAACGAATTGGCTCAAAAAGTACAGGACCGATTTTAAAAATTCTTTCACGATTTGAATGCTACATTATCACTGATTAATATAGGCTATATTTAATTATGAAGTTCCCACGGGAACGGGCATTACCCATATGAAACCACGCACGCTTGTTTAAAATATACCGGCATCGCAATTCATTGCTCGTTAGTTGCTCCGTAATCGCCTTTTTTACGTAATCACATTGCGTTATAATGTCTAATTTTCCTTATTAATGGATCAAACTAGCTTTCTCGCTCGCTCTAGAGATCTATAGTCATTAATCAATCTCCCCCGCCAGCAATCCCCCCGCAAGTCCCACAGAGGGCCCACTCTTGCGCAGGTTGCTTAGTTTGTAGTTTTTAAACCATTTATTGAGGCTGGAGCTCTGCTCGCCTTTATGTCCGATGAAGTAGCAAAAGCCTCGTCGCTAACAACATCGTGCCCGTCCGAAAAAAAAGAGCTTTCAATCGCATAGCTTTCCTTAAGAAACATCTCAGATAGTTCAAACAACTTCTTCGAGTATGTATTCTATTAGTAGAGATTCAATTAAAATCTATCATACTAGATAATCTGACCTAAGATTTCTTAGTAACCTAGATAACATTTAACATTGATTAAGTAAACCCTTTGCCAATGTTTACTGAATCCTTAATCAAAGGAAAATCATTGATTCGTCTTGCTCTCAGGGAAACATTTACCTACGGATTTCTCGGGAAATGTTCAGAAAATAGTTACCTAGGTTTTATTTTTATTAAATTGGTACAGTCAGCAAAAGACATAGGTTTACACATTGTGAAACATATTTGATATTAGCTGACCCGACAGACGTTCTCCTGTCTCTCGAAACTCTTTTAATGTTAGGCGTGATAGCTCTGAACTAACCGTGATGTGCACTAAGAGCAGCACGCATTCTGTCAATGTTATGTCAAACGCAGATTACATTAGAAAAGGTTATATTGTCAAAAGCGCTAAGATTACATTAGAAAATGTAATATGGTGGTTAATATTATTAATTTTTGTAATATTCCGCGCAATATTCTGATTTTTTCTTTAATAAGAACCTTCTTCTGATAATAAATAACACAACAAAAAAAGATTAGCGAAATCGGTCAGCCAGCCGTTTACGCGTGATGCCGTGACCAAGGGAAATAGGGATTCATTTTTATATACATAGATGTAAACGTTTAATAAAATAGTTTACTATTATGTGTAGAGTTTGCTGCTAGCTATATACAAAACAGCTAGCAGCAACCCCTTCCCCCATATAATGCCGTGACTGTCGTAGTGATATAAATTTATAAATGTTTATTTACATTATTTTATAGCGACGGTGTAAACCAATCTCTTTTGTTGACTGTACATATATATTTATGTATTTTTTTAAATGCCCAAATAGCACAGAATTGGTGCCCTGAGACAGCGAGGGTCGCCACGGGGGGCAGACCACGTAGGCGATGGCGGGACGAACTGGATAGGTTCCTAAAAAAATGGAAGGAGGACGCGCGAGCTCGCGAACGATGGAAGGAGTGGAGGGAGGCCTTTGCCCAGGAGAGGGACAGCATAGGCTAGGAAAAAAAATGTATTTTTTAAATTACATAGGTACATACATATCATCTGGCATTTCTCCTATAGGCGTAGGCAGATTTTCTCTGCATACGCCACCTATCTGAATTATTCTATACTAGGCTTCACGCGAGGATTCGTCCGCGTAACTCACGGTTTCGTAGGAACTTCATTATTAAATAGCCTTTAGACTTCTTTGTTAAATAGGCTATCTACACTGAAATATTTTATATAGGACCAGTAGTTCCTGAGATTAGCGCGTTCGAGCAAACGAAAAAAACTTTTCAGCTTCAGCTCTAATTTTTTTAAATGATTACAAGCAGAGTTTTGCGGTCTACTAGTATTCTTGTTAACCACTTGTGCTAAGCTAAAATGTTACGAGTGGGTTCACGTCGGTAGTGCAATGGCTGGGGATCGAACCGGCGACCACATGATTGCAAGTCCGACAGCCTATAGGATAGATATCGATAAACAACATTAATCCTACGGTATAACCATATATCAATATTTGACCTTTCATTTATTCGTAAAAGTACTTAAAAACTCAGTTTTTAACAATACCTACTTGTAACCAACCCCTACTACACAAGTCCATTAGGTACCTATACAGGGTGTAAAATGAAAATCTAGTCATATAAATCCGCACATTACGAATTTCTAGAAAAACACCGATATTCGGTTAAGAAATAGTTATATTTAAAAGCAATCAGGTTTTTTTCTTAACTATACTTATACCTACTCATTGATATGCCCTTACAGGGTCACCGCTACTAATAGTATCACTTTTAAAATTTTTAAGGATACCATTTTCGATTTATGACGATGAAATTTCACATGCACTTTTAATATCAAAAAAGCTGTAAATCGGTTTATTAACAAATTTCTCTGAAAAATATACAGCTATTTGTGTTATTGAGGGATTTGAAATAATTAATTTATTCAGCACTTAGGTATTTACATACACTTGTACTTGTCAGAATCACAATGTTACACAATTATTCTTATTCTATGAATTAAACTACATACTTAATTATCCGGTATCAAATTGTCTATGGATGTATGTAATATACAAAGTAGTCCGTCCGTCAGCTTGTCATTAATTCCTTTACTCATAATAAGTTTGAGTTTATATTATATTATTTGTAGTAAAACGCAATTGCAATGACTACGCTTTTATGTTACACGCTGTATATTGAAATCCCTGCTTTCATTACCCGTTGATTGATCGAACCACCATGACTTGAATTGACGAAACAATAAAATCAGCAAATCATTAATGGTTACCAAAACTACCCTTGACTAATAATTTAGACAATGTAGAGGGGAAAATCATATCTGTCAGTAATATGATGCTCAAATCATATGCTTGTTATTTTTTATTAATTATAATAGATAAGTTAAAGTGAAAAAGTTTAAAATATCTACCTACATATTCAATTATAATTTTATCTTTTTTTGTTATATGGCATTTTGCAGACGAGTTAAGTAATTTGTTACCTTGTCTTTTACTATCACCGTGCTTGATATGAAATGTCAATTTTGAAAGATATCCAAACCGTATGAACAAAATAACACGCCTTTGTTGCTCCTCCAAGCTCTCGTCTAATGGTTAAGATTTTTATAATCGGACCAGTAGTTTCTAAGTTTAGCGCGTCCCAGCAAACAAACAAACTCTTCTGCTGCTTTATCATATTAGTATAGATAACTTAATCTCAACAACGGTATAGTTAAAGAGTTGTCTATAGTTTTGATCTGTGCCAAACAACCCTTGTTGTAATAACGTTTGGCTAGATTTACCTACTACCCCATAACCCCAGTGTTTGCCCATATGTCGGCATTTCGTGCAAGTAGTGGTTTTAATCCTATTTCGTGTGTGACGAGAATATATTGCAACTTTAATTGACCGAAGCCACGCTATTGTTATAAACAGACTAACAATTTATAATGTATTAGTTACTTTAAATATTTCTCGAAACATGCTTATTTTACTTAGTTTACCTAAGGTTTTTTTCACAAGCTAGCATAAATGTTGCGATTACCACGGGAACTGTAAATCTCCCTGAAAAAAATAACGTTTTTTTCATTTTCATCCATATCCATATGTAGCCGTTCTACGATCACGTCATAAACATAAAATAAACATTAATTTATCAATAGCGTCATATTTTAAAAATGCAACCTAGCAGTATTGCTATCACGATAATTGATACAATTAAAAATAAACATTTCCATTAAACAAACCGTCCAGTATGCCTACTATGAATTTAAACAAATAATTATTCCGTATCAAGTTAAATTGATCGACCAAAAATCGTTGCTACTACCCGTTCTGGATGCGGGAATTTAAAAATACTTGCAATAAAACCAGCCGGCCATTCTTTTTGTTCGTTGTGTATCGGATTCAGGGCTGGCTGCAAAGAAAACAAAAAAAAAGAATCCACAATGACGTTCTAAATTTGAATTTGATGAAAAAAATAATAGAATTCGTTAAAATTAAATGTTGAATTTGGAATTTGAATTAAGGTTATAGGAATAGTAATTAGTTATAATATTAGAATGGTTCACAAGTAATTTTAATCTAGTCATTGTAGTTTTGAAATGTATTAAAATAATAATAAAAGTTCTGAACTTAAATAATTGTTGCAATTTTCAAGAGAATTGAAAAATAATCTTGCGACAACGATTATTGTTAAAGTTTTTAATTAAATAACTTATTTAAATATATATTTTTCAAAGCGAAGACCTATCTTTATTAATTTGTATTATATTTTTCGTTTTTTTATGATTAGAGAGGGTATTTGCCATAGTCACCACGCTCGGCATGCGGATTGGTGTTCGCAGTATTATGTTGTATCATACACGGAAACTCTGCTGCAATTATTATAGATGATTTAACAATCGGGACCTACGGCTTAACGTGCTTTCCGAGGCATGGAGTGTAGTCCCTCAACCAACCAGACCCTGAAAGAAATCTTAGAATTTACACAAAGATTTCCTGTCCGGCGTGGGGATCGAATCCACGACCTCCGAGATTTAAAGCGAGCCAAATACCGCTACGCTACGGAGGTTATCGGAGAATGCTAATGGTGTTTAAAATTATGGTCAAATTTAGACCAGTGATCGACCACTTGTATACACAAAAAGTATACCTTTGCCGGCAGCCCTACAAGTTTCGAATTCGAATGAATGAAATAAATGCAAGGATTGTTTGCTTTCAATCGGATATTAAGGTGGATCCATTGCTTTGTGTTGCTATCCGAATGAAAACTATTCGTTTGTCCATCACTATGCGCTGTTCTAGCTATTGTTTCAAATTTTCTTTTCATTTCACATTCTTCGTGTTGATGAGTTATGTCAGTTTGGTTTAAATGTTTGAAATTGGAAAATATTTTTAACAGAAGATTTGGGAGAGTTTGGGATTTTTAGATTTCGAATTAGTTTTGAAAGAAAAGTTTGCGATCTCTGAATTGTTTCTTTTATATAATATATGTATTGTTGTAATTATGACTGCTGTTGGTACAGAGATGATAAACATTTTATGGTTTTTATTTTTTTAATTGGCTGACTATTGTTTGTGGTGATTGTCATTTAAATATATTTAGTAAAATTATTAATAGAAAAGATTTCTTTGTGTGTGTTTTTTGCATTGAATAGGCTCCGAAACTACTGGATCGATTTCAAAAATTCTTTCACCATTAGACATTATTTTTGAAGTCTTTTCCATTACATCATAATTATAACGTTATTTAGGACTAACATAGGGTATATTTCATTATGAAGATTCCATCGATGAGAGAGTGAGAGCTAGGTTCTAGTTTTCATATAAAAAATCTTGTAGACCAGAAGGTCTAGAAGATTTTCATTAGAGAATCATCATCGTTTCCCTGCCCTGCTCCTATTATTTGGGGTCACAATATGTCATCCTGTGCCATTTTTTCCCTATAAGACGTCTTTCCATACTCATACCTTTCTTACACATGTCATCTTTCACACATTCCATCCATCTTCTAGACCAGAGGTCTCCAAGCGTAAGACTAATGTCATCAATCTGGCCCGCGACACCCAATGTCTTATTGTTGTTACTATAGCTGTGATAAGTTGAAAAAGACAACACAAAATGAAAATTACTCGTCGCACACTTTGCGACTAGTCTAGAAATAAGAGTATAGTTAAGGATAGGAAAAATTAAAATTGTTTTGGCCCTTCGAACATATTGAAAAAATCTTTATGGCCCTAAGGCGTCAAAGTTTGGAGACCCATGTTTTAGACCTTCTAATAAGTTTTATAACTAAGTCTGTAACACAAACAGCCAATTTCTTTGATTAACCACATTTCATCTGCAAAACGTTTACGTTTAACCCTTCAGGGCATTCTGTTCCACTACATTACTACATGCGCAATAAAGACATAGTTATACGCAATCTTTACGACTCATTCGTCAAGCCTGAACTGGGGCGGTAATAAAAGAGAAATAACAAAAAAAAAATATCCGAGCAATTAATTCATCACAATTTGAACGAACGTTAAAGTGTTACACATGCGATTGTGTTGTTAACTAAAATAGTGAAATTGTAATTTACTGGGTGCAGTTCTAGTCGAAAATGTTGGAAGCATTATTATTATTTCGTTTCCACTTTCGTTCTTTAGATAAAGACATTGAATTGAAACAAAGTTACAATACGTCTTTTCGTAGGTACGGAATTGTTTTTTTTTAAGTAAAAGTTTTTTTTTGGCCCGCAATGCCGTAATTCTTTTGCTAGTTAACCAGGCATAATCCACCGGGTGAGTATAAGTCTCGCTTTAAGTCTCGGTGGTCGTGGGTGCGATCCCTACGCCAGGCAAGAAATCCTAAGATTTCATTCCAAGTCTGGTTGGTTGAGGGACTACCCTTCGTGCCTCGGAAAACACGTTAAGCCGTAGGTCATAATTGTTAAAACATCATCTAACAAGCGCATACCAGACAGCGGGCAGTAACGTTTCCCTGTGTGCAACATAATTCTGCGGTTTCAACCCGCCAATCGTGGTGACTATGCGAAATTCTCCCTCGGGAGGAGGCCCATGTTCAGCTGTGGACGTTATACGAACTGATGATAAATCGATGATGACTTTATTATTTTATTTAAAAAAATATTACTTGTTCTTAATCAATTTACTTTGGTCAAAAAAAACAACACAATACTATGCAACAAAGAACAATTTTTGTTTTTTTTCTTCTTATAAAAAAAAGTAAGCCGATGACCAAAAACTCACTGATAGGTTCGTAAAATCAATTTACAAATTCTTGTACGAATTTTCGAAATAACTAGACTTTTCAATATAAACTATCATTATTTTAATGTAATCGAAAATATTAACTGAAGAATTCCCGTTCGTACTAGGCACATGTTTCTAGATTGAATCTCAAGCAATTCTTAACATTTCGTTACATTATTTTCGGTATATTTTCTATATAAAACCATTTTCTATTAGCCAACAAATTGTGTACTAAATTAGTCTTTTTGACATAAAAATATTTAGCCTTTGAAGGGTTAGAGTTGATATAAGTACATTCAATTGAGTGATTCTTTCTCTAGGTATTTTTAAGATATAGATATATAGACATTTTATTGAATACTAGCTGCGCCCCGCGGTTTTACCCGCGTTACTTTGCTCCCTCAGTGGGTCGGAGCGTGATGTTTGGTAGCCTGTGTTAATTCAGCGTAAACATATCCCGGTGCAAAACTCTGCTAATAACCTTTGTTTTTTTTAATGGAGGTTAGGTACCATCATGCCAAATTTCATTTCCAACAGTTTTGGAGCACCAACCAACAACTAAGCAACCCGTACAAACAGACAAACAGATAGAGAAATAAAACAGAAACTAATAATAACAACAAGAATACTAGTAGACTACTAGTATTCTTGTTAACACCTCGTACTAAGCTCAATTGTTTGTGTTACGAGTGTATTCTCGGCGGTAGTGCAATGGGTGGGGATCGAACCGGCGACCACATGATCGCATGTCCGACGCCCTAGCCATTGAGCTACAGCGGCTTAAATTCAAAATTGCGTACGATATAATCTTCAGAGGAATAACAAAGCCCATCACATGTAAGAAGCATAAAAACTACGTTAACCCTAAAATCGCATTGCAATTTGCGGCAACATGGCGTGTTCGATTATACACGCAACACGCATCTGGCGGGTTAAGCACCTGCGTCTGCGCCGTGCTACGAGATATGAGATTAACAAAACATTAGTGTGGGCTGTGACGTCACGTAGGTAGTGTATTGTGTTCATATGTATTTTCTATTCTTCTGTTTGAATTTAATTAAATTAATTGACACATTTTCTCAAAACATATTTCTTGAGTTCGGAGCCATCTGTGTAGAATTAGTTTTTACATTAGTCTTAGTCAGAAGCGGTTATTTATTCTGGCTGTTGTGTTTATATGAATACTGCAGAGTATAATTGATATATTTATTTAAATAAGTGCAAATAAAATTGAAATAACCTTTATTCATATAGACACGCTTAATTATTTTAGGGATAAAATATAATGACCACCAAAAATATATACTTGACACCAGAAAAATAAAGTCTAAAATTATAATAGTACTAGCTATTTTAGTCACGACTGCACTTCAAATTGTATTCGAACACCAAATGTAGTTAATGATCACCAAATCTTAGCGAGCAAATTATTGCGCTATTTCTACCTTAATAAAATCAATGAAAAATGACAATCGGTTAGGTTAGGTTAGAGCTGCGGCCATACAACGCACGAGCCGAGCGAGCGAAGCGAGCGGTGCCGCGGCAGCGGCCGGCGAGTGCCAGAACCGAATAGTAAATTAGTAAAACATTTAGGTACTTTTGGTGATCATTTACTACTTTTGGGTTAACAATGATTTATTTGGAGTCATTTTGCTTAAATACGATAGCGAAATGTTAAAACTTTGGTTACAATTTTACATTAAAATGCGGGTTTAATTTTGGTGATCATTTTCAATTTTTTTCTGTTATATGTTACTATATCTGATGGTAAGTTAAACATAAGCCATTATTTTACATCATGTTCTTATGATGCGTCCTTTTCGTTTGCTTTTGCTACCACCACTTTTGGACGAGGCAACTCTGGGAAGAACTGACAAGAAACTAAGCCAGATTCTACCCCACTTGCTACATTTGATGCGATTCAGCATTTCCCCTTAAACGTCCTGCAAATTGACAAAAACTAGTTACATCCACATGGCTTTGAATTGGAGATTTGTATCTAGGTGACGAAGCAGATAAAACATGGCTTGACTTTGAAGAAACGAGATGTCCAAATTGAAGTCGATAATTATGTCTTCTAAACTAGAATAGATATCTTAGTGTAAGAGTAGCCTGAACATGGAATAAAATAGTACCTTGCATTGAAAAAGGTGCATTAATAGGCAGTTCTTAAGCTATGTCATTATTATAAAGGTACTAATATCTCTCATCATGAGTCAGTATGTACCAAATTGGCAGAGCTTAACCATGGTTTTAATGCCATGACATTACATTTGTCACTGTCAGTCAACGCAATAATGTCAAATGTAAAAATGGTCATGATAGAACGAAATCTGGTCATGGAGTGGTTCCGCTTCCGGCATAAGATTCTAAATTCAAAATGTTTGATAATAGAGTCGGCCATCTTTGTAGTTTAATGTTTTTCTTTTAAGATTAAACTTTTGCACTTTAGGTATCTTTATAACGGACTATATGCTCGATAATAATTTTTAAGTCCGAAAGGTCCGCGAACTGTAAAGTAGTGCGACAGTTGCACAAAACTCCCCTAAAATACTAAAAGTCAAAATCCCTCAATCTCATCGCCAGCGACCGCTCGAGCCGAGGTCCAAGCCCCACAGGGGACGCCCTCTTGAGCAGGTTGCTTAGTTTGTAGTTTTTAAACCATTAATTAAGGCTGGAGCTCTGCTCGCCTTTATGCCTGGTGAAGTAGCAAAAGCCTCGTGGCTACGTAAGTGCATCCGTAAAAAATTCATCCTTATTGGATGGTCTCATCATAAGGACCTACCAACAATTATGCAACCGTATCTCCTAATAAAGTCGACTAAAATCAAAATTATTCGAAGTCCGTTAAAAACACAACTGTCTAAAGAATCTTGATAAGTTGTTTTTTATGACAAGTCCCTACAAAGGCAACTGGGGGTTGGAGGGGGGGATGACTGGTTTTGACGTGCTATTGTTAAGCTGTTGTGATGATGCTTAAAGATAAATCGCTTGCGACTTTTCAATTGTGTTCGGTATACGAAAAGAAGTAAAAAACGGCCAAGTGCGAGTCGGAATCGCGCACGAAGAGTTCTGTACCATTTTCAAGTGCTTACCTGTTGCCTTTATTGATACCGAGCATAAAAACACGTTTGTTGTATGCGATAAGTAGATAAATATTTATTTTGTTTTTAGTATTTGTAGTTATAGCGGCACACACAAAAATAATTGTGAAAATTCCAACTGGCTAGATATCGCGGTTCTTGAAATACGGCCTGGCGAGAGACAGACATATAGTGATAGTGAAGTCTTAGGAATAGGGTCCCGTTATTACCTTCCGGGTACGAAACCCTGCAAATTATGTAATGTTGCCATAGACAGGAAAATTTGAGGAAGATTTCCTGAATGCAATTATGGACTGCGCTAGTGGTTCAAGGTTCGATTCCCACCTGAGACAACTATGTGTGAACCACAAATGGTGTGTTTATGAAGCCCCTCGCGACAAAGGGATTTATTTCCCATTTGCGGGAGTTGTTATTTTAAATAAAATATAATATTTCAGTATTAAAAAAAAATACAAAAATTATTAATTTAAGTAAAAAGATTTGACTGAAAGTTTGCACGTGGATAGTTTATATACTGGATATAGGCTACAAAACATCACGCTCCGACCTACTTGGAGCAGAGTACCGGGCGCAGTTAGTAGTCAATATTTATAACATAGCTAACAGCTGATATAACAATGAAAAATGATTACTAAAAATGTATAATATAAAAAAAAACCAAGTATAACTACTATTATTATTGCTATACCATAAGTTTTTAAACCATTGCAATATTATTATAAAAAGAAAATGGCGGCATATGGAGTATGTCTTACAAGCTGAGGGAGTAATTTTATTTTGTGTAATGAACTATAATTTTGTGGGATAGAGCTTTTTACGCGAGCCAAAGGTATGTAATGGTAAATCTCTTAAGAATTGATTTGATGAAAAGATCAGATAATATATGTACATTAAAGGAGTAGTCTAGATAAATTTTAATTAAAACTGTGCGATAAAATTACTAGTAATTGAAATGGATATGTGGGGAATAAATAACTGAACTTGAATTAGTCTATACTAATATATAGGGTGACTGGTAATTAGTGACCGATACCTAAACACATGATTGTGCTCACGATAACAAACAACTTTTACTATGGCACCAAAACTGAAATCGCGAAAAAAAAATCAGCTGCTCCCTACCATGTTGACGAGTTATGTGAAGATGAATGTATGGAACAGCTGATTTTTTTTTTCGCGATTTCAGGGTTGGTGCCATAGTAAAAGTTGTTTGTTGAGCACAATCATGTGTTTAGGTATCGGTCACTAATTACCAGTCACCCTATATGTATATAGCTGAAGAGTTTGTTTGCTTGAATGCGCTAGTGTCAGGAACTAAGGGCCCAATTTTTAAAATTCTTGATGACCGATAAAAAATCAATGTCAATATTAATTGTTACAAAATATCGGTATTTCAATTTTCGATGTTCAAATATTATCGATTAAATAGCTCGTGAGATTTTAGCGGCATTATATTTTTATATAAAAATATTGAGAAACTTAAATATAATAACATTTTATAAAGGAAAAATACACTTGCTTAGATACTAAGACGAGAATTAAGCATTTACATTCAGTGTAATATCGATTTTGTGGTAAATTAATTTACATTTTTTGCCCGCAAACTTAACCACAACTTAAGAAGTTTTCCCCATCTTACTCAAAACTGGTTTTAACGATTGTATGTAGCAGGGCAATCAAAATATCATGTCCATAGTGTTAAGTAGAATGTAAAAATCTATAGTTACCTACGTATAATGAGACTGTAGCTAAATCCTGTCAATGTATGCTACTTTCAAATATAATTATACTAAATAGAAGCAAATGTATTTTTATTGTATTTTTAGAATACACTGTGAATAATATGTAGAATTACATTTGTATATTAATTGCGAAAAATGAGGTTCAATTGTGCGCCCGCGCAAGTGTCAAAAGTTAAAGACGGAAATCGGAGTTTCCTTTTTCAATTTGTTTCGCGTTTTGGCGTATTTTGATTCAACCATATGTCTAATAACATGACTGTATAATGATTTTGTTTTATTTATTTATTTTTAATATTCATATTTTTATATCAAATGTGGCTGGTTTTTACTGTGCAAACTTGGCTTACGCACTACCGTGTGTGTCTAAATAATGTTTTGAACGCAACAAAAAATATGTTTGCTATAAAAGTGCACGTGTACCCTGGTGTTGCAGGTTCGACGCCTGCATATGTTAACTATTTAGTTGATCCAAAGAAGTAGAAATAAGTTTCTGGAAATGGGGCAGTAAGTGCGGGTTCCGATAAAAGGTGTTCCCCATTAAAAGAAAATATTTTAGTTTTTTTCTTTCCTTTTTTCCTTAATTTACATAGTATAAAGCCACACCAATCCACCTGATGATAAATGGCAGATTGACTTTCTCTGTTAATCAGCATTAGAAGGATTGGAAATGCAAGCCAAAGCAGTTAATGTACAGCATTATCTACTCTCCCTATCATGCTGTGTGATTTTAGGCTACGAATAGGCCACCCCATGTCTTCCCATGAGTGTCATAAGAAGCGACTTAGGGACACACATCTAAAGCATGGGTAGCAGCATCTATCAACTCTAAGGATACTAACCATCTTACTGCGATCAACAATCCGTCTGCCAAGCGTGGTGATTACGGCGATATCCCTCAACGACCCTGACTTGCTAAGGTCTGTTAAGAGGAGGCCCATGTACCATTGGACTGAAACGGGGTAATACAGTACAGCAGTACAGTACTCTCTCCCTGCTTTAACCAAATGAGCGCTGGTAATCTTACTCGCGCAGAGCAAAACTTTAATCCATATACAAATATTGACTTCATTTGGCTGTGGTATTTTGTAAGATACCAGTCGAGGGGTTGTTGAAACGTGACTACCATTAACGCTGTATTAATGTTTTCAATTTATCATGATTTAGTAAAAAACCTAGACTGACCTGAAACCTAAGTTTTACTTTAAACTTCCTCCAATAAATTCCAAATTAAAAGGAAATAAATAGCCAAGATTTAACGTAACAGGTGTGAACTAAAACCGAAGCCATTACAAGAGAAATCTAGATTCCAATGATTTATTGTTCTATTTCAAACTGAAACTTGGTAACCATTTATAGTTGGAGTAATTTGGGTGAACTTGGCTTTGCGCGCTCCCGTGTTTTTTATTCATTTTATATCATGTATAATCCTGACCGATTTTGGTCACGACGAAACTCTAAGAAGATAGGATAGGAGAAAGGCCATCTGTTTACACACGCAGACACACTGTCTTTTCACCCTTAAAGACCTAATATTATAAACGCGTAAGTTTGTAAGTATGGATGGATGGATGTTTGTTTGTTACTCTTTCACGCCAAAACTACTGAATGGAATTGGCTGAAATTTTCCATCGCGATAGGTAAAACGGGTAAAACCGATACCTAATACCTAAATAAATAAATACTATCATAGTGCGAAACATATTAAGAAAATAAACGTGCTGGCTTATGTAGACATTTAGAACATGTGTCCATTCCCATTAAGAGGCATTTATACCATCCGCCTCCCACAAGGATGATTAAAACGCAACAAAGTACGTAAACTCTTTAATTTTATGCTTAACGAGTATTTTGTGGATGCAGTACCCACCTACGATTTGCATGGCATTCCGCCATCTTGGGCTCGAATCAATTGAAAAAGACAAGTTCAGAGGCCTTTATTTATGTACCATCGGACGTTTCGTGTAGACTCGTCTTCGCAGACAATTCAATTAGAAATACAATGTTATTCTGAATGCTTTGGTCCGTATTTAGGGTAAAGTGAGATGGTTGTTTCTTGAAAGTTTGTATCCATATGTTGTTTTGCGGATAATTTTTTAGCATATGTAGGATATTTTCCGCCAAGGCCTAGGCCTGGTGTGCCGCTACATTTGCGATAAAGCCGGTGTTGTTGATAAAACCACTGAGAAAGACTGGCTGCGGCCCGCGATCTTATTTATTTTGTTAGTCTTCTCCAATGAGTAATAGTTCGTTTTAGTAATATATGTGTGTCAAAGTATATTTCAATCCACTACTTTATTAGAAATATGTAAAAAAAACAAACTTACAACACATCTTGGCCTAACTCTCGCCTGCATTTACTTTATCTGCAAATAAACCGGACTGCATGCAAATGATATAAGTAACTACTCCAAAATATATTTCAGTGTATGTCTCGAAGGTGTTATCGTACAGGTTTCTGATTCACGAATCTTAATATCGACAGACACAGTTCATCTCGTTAAAATATTCCACCTATACCTCCGACTTTCATTAGTCGTAGCGGCAGTTATCGCGTTTGCACAGCCGTCCTGATTTAAGATGGCCGCCGAACCGCTTTGTCATGCGATTTAAAAATCGTAACTGTTGCTACCCTGTATCGAATTTTGTCAGCGATATATTTTATCAAAGTAATTTATTTTGGTGGTAAACAAATTTGGTGCGTATTAATTGTTGTCAATTTTGGGTTTGTTTGGTCATTTATTTTGGAGATATCGGTGTTTTGGTTTGAGGATGAGAGATGGTAGTGAGCAAGAGAGAAATGTTTATTGACATAACGAATGCTAATAAAAGACCGTCATAATATGTGCCTGCTGTCACTGTCATATAAATCCTTACTAATATTATTAACACAAAAGCTTAGTTTGTGACAATGGATGGATGGATGTTTGTTACTTTTTCTCGCAAAAACTACTGAACGGATGTGCCTGAAAGTTTGCACGCGGATAGTTTATACACTGGTTTAACATATAGGCTATAAAACATCACGCTCCGACCCACTGGAGCAGAGTAACGTGGGAAATGACACAAATAAATGAAATAATAAGAATATAATAAATAAATAATATATCTACTAGAATCTAGTAATAACTTTTTGTATATAATATTATACATAATCATAATAATGTGTTTAAATATGTTAATGCAACACGTGAAAGACGTTTAACAAAAGTGATATATATATCGGTAACGTTACTAATAAATTATTTCATTTCATTTCATTTCGATATACTTACGATTTCATTGGTACAGATCTGGTCTACACCAGACCTTAGAATAGGACATAAGCTTAAAGGGAGTAAAATAGGGAATGGTATTTCTTTTTTCGGACGCACCTGTATTTAGCCCCGAGGCTTTTGGTACTACACCGGGCATAAAGGCGAGCAGAGCTCCAACCAAGATAAATGGCTTAAACATTACAAACTAAGCAATCTGCGCAAGAGGGCGACCCTGTGGGACTTGGACCTCGGCTCAGGGCGGTCGCTGACGAGGAGATTGAGGGATTATGGCTTTTAGTTTTTTTTCGGGGAGTTTTGTGCAACTGTCGCTCTACTTTACAGTTCGCGAGCCACTCGGACTGCGGGTCTACGAGAGCATCGGAAAGGGAATGGTAGTTCATCAACATTATTACTATACCATGCGGACGCAGTCGCGGGAAAAGGCAATTAAAAATAATAATGTCGGTTCAAAAGGGAGACTTTGTATATATGCAGTTTATTTTTTGTTCACAGTCAAGTTTAAACACAACCTTTTTTACGCGATTACAAAAATAAATTGTTAACAAATAGTCCCCTAAGTCTTCTCTAATCCGTAGTTGTCTGTATTTAAAAAACCGAACTAAACTTTATTGGAATTAAGTATTTTTTACATCGTCAAATCCGATTAGGGCCCCTTTTTATCTAAAAAACAACATTTTATCGAGTTCTGTAGAATTGCGGTTTACTTATTTATTTATTCAGTACGTCTTGTAAGTAGGTCTCAATAATGGTTTGTAAAATTGGTGGTCCTGTATAAGCAGTATCCTTCGACGACCCTGACCTTGGGGTCTTTTAAAAGGAGGCTCACCTTCAGCAGTGGACACAAACTTATGACAATTAAATATCCCGCAAGACTTTTTTTTTTTGTCCGGGTGATATGCTTTCACGCATTCCCACCGCCGCTGCAGCGTATTCGTGCGCTGGCGGTGGGATATGTGGGACTCGCCCTCTCCATAGCGTGGTATGCTAAACTCATACCACGAGGAGAGGACCCTACACCACTAAAACCCTGTTAAATCCCTCAACGACCCTGGCTAGCCAAGTTCTGTTAAGAGGAGCCCATATTCAACAGTGTATGTAAACGGTCTGATAAAATAAGAATCAATATAATTATAAATATTCAATTTTTTTTTTGAGTCTGCCCTCCACCACAATCCATGCAAATTAATCGAAACGATGAAGTATATAAAAAAGGTAATTTTAATCGCGTTATTACCTGTGTGTTATAAATTATAATTTTATATATATTCATATAGATAGACACTCAATCGGATGGATTGAGTGTCTATATGAATATATATAGAATAAAGCGGCCAGCGACCGCCTTTTTTTCCGGTCGTAAATCCATTTACGCATTCCCATCGCCGCTGCAGCATATTCGCGCGCTGGCGGTGGGATATGTGGGACTCGCCATCTCCATAGCGTGGTATGCTAACTCATAACATGAGGAGAGGCCCCTACACCACTACAACCCCCCGGACACCCTTCGATCCGCCGTTGGCGGGGGCCGGGCACGCATAAGCAATCCGACGCCGCCAGCGACCGCCCTGAGCCGAGGTCTAAGTCCCAGAGGGGACGCCTTCTTGTGCAGGTTGCTTAGTTTGAAATTTTTAAACCTATTATTATGCCCGGTAAAGTAGCAAAGAATAGTGGCTCAAGGCCGTATTTAAGGGAGGGCATCCAGGGCAACTGCTCCGGGGCCTCCAAAGTCTTGAGGGATATTTAATTGTCATTTAATTGTCATAAGTTTGTGTCCACTGCTGAAGGTGAGCCTCCTTTTAAAAGACCCCAAGGTCAGGGTCGTCGAAGGATACTGCTTATACAGGACCACCAATTTTACAAACCATTATTGAGACCTACTTACAAGACGTACTGAATAAATAAATAAGTAAACCGCAATTCTACAGAACTCGATAAAATGTTGTTTTTTAGATAAAAAGGGGCCCTAATCGGATTTGACGATGTAAAAAATACTTAATTACATTAAAGTTTAGTTCGGTTTTTTAAATACAGACAACTACGGATTAGAGAAGACTTAGGGGACTATTTGTTAACAATTTATTTTTGTAATCGCGTAAAAAAGGTTGTGTTTAAATTATTACATTATTATTTTTAATTGCCTTTTCCCGCGACTGCGTCCGCATGGTATAGTAATAATGTTGATGAACTACCATTCCCTTTCCGATGCTCTCGTAGACCCGCAGTCCGAGTGGCTCGCGAACTGTAAAGTAGAGCGACAGTTGCACAAAACTCCCCGAAAAAAAACTAAAAGCCATAATCCCTCAATCTCCTCGTCAGCGACCGCCCTGAGCCGAGGTCCAAGTCCCACAGGGTCGCCCTCTTCCGCAGATTTGACATGTTTTCTACACATTTAGAGGAAAATTCATTTGTGGCCAGGTGGCCTCTTCTCCTTTGTTGCCCCGGGGCCTCTGGACTTCTAAATCCGGCCCTGTCGTGGCTGAACATAAATGACTACCCGAAAAAAAAGATTTTAATAACGTTTAAACGCATACTGATAATCGTTTAAAACAGTTCTATAATTAAAATTCTTAATCTAATAACCCTAAAACCAATTTAAATCCTACTAATCCAATATAGGATTATATAAAAAAAAAAACAATAAGTCGTTGTTAGTATCATAAATCATAATGTAATGCTTACGAAGATAAATGATGATTTAGTGTATAAACACGTTGTTTTCACTGATATCTGATAGTTCCACCTTTTCTGTGGTTAGAAGTATATTGGTTGATTGTTGACAATTAAAATGGCCCTCGGCCGTCTATACGTGCGGTACGTTCTCCGAGTGCTGGTTTTTACTTTGCACAGCAGGTAAGTATTGCCATTCAACGGGGTAATGCTGCCAGCATTCTGGGAACCTTGCCAAGTAGAATAGATTTAGAATAAGTAGTACTTAGTATTTTATAAGTAAGTTTTATTTTAAATTAGTATTACATATTATGTATTTTATTCATGTAATAAAATATAAAAAAAATGTAATTGAGAAGCCACAGTTTTCATCGTACCTATTGGATAGTCCGCTATCCACCTGATGTTATATGGCATAGGGGTCTAAAATCCTTATAAGAGAGAAAATAACTCTGTCTGTCTGTCTGTCGGCCTTTCACGTCAAAACTACTGAACCGAAAACCTGAACTCATAACAAATGACGTCATACGTGTAAAAGCATTATAATATAATAATATGTCACCGGCAAATAATACGAGTAAGTTGAACAACTTTCGTGTCATTCATTATGTTAAATTTAGTTGCCAGTTTCATTGAACGCGCATAATTATTATTATATTTACTTAATTATTTTGACTTTGACTTTGCCACTTGATCTAATCTAACTAAACAAGACTATGCTATTGTTGTAACAAAACAAAAAAACTTCAATAAGTACTGTTAGTAGATTTAGGTTATTTTTTTTAACCACCCGAAACCTCGGTAGTTTATCAACTACCCAAAAGGTTGATCAACTTACGATTCGTATTATTTTTCGGTGTCATATGTATTATGCTTATACACGTATGACGTCACTTCTTATGAGTTAGTTTCATTTCACTGAACATTTTTAAATTGAATTTTAAACCCAATATAGTTTTATTTAATTAGTTTATCTGTTCAATGGCTTTTATAGTCAGATTTCAACTAGTTATATTAATATTTTACTTTTTATTGTAAATCATCATTATATATGATATACAATATAGTTATATTATTATGCTGTCTAATTATATGCGTTAATGCTATTGAATTATGACACAAAGTAGAATGACAAGAATATTATATAAATAATTTATCAATTAGGTGTACGTAACTGTAAATGCGAATATAGTTACCATTCTTTTTCATGAATAATAATTGGATGAATGAAAATTAATTAATTAATAGGTTTAATTGTCGATATCCATCGATTCTTAGATTCATACATCGATTCACAATTTTAATATTTAATACTTTATTTTATACAAAATTTCCGCGAGCGATTTCATCCTCATAGCTTTCGTTCCCGTGGGAACTTCATGATGGCATATAGCTTATGTTACTCCTGAATAACGTAGCTTTCCGATAGTGTAAGAATTTTTGAAATCGGTGCAGTAGTTTTGGAGTATATACAATGTTAACATACGATCAATCAAATCTTTCCTGTTTATAACCTAAGTACAGATTATCTTCATACTTAGGTACTTAGCTAAGTATAAACAAATCAGCAAACTCATCAAAAGCTTCCCATGAAATTGATGAACAACTTATCTGACAGCTAAAGCGCAGCCGATTCCACTCTAATTCACAAATCGTTATAAGAAACAAAAACTGTTATAAAAAACACATGTAAAATACCGCGACTCCCCTCATAATTTAACATTCGCTATGGTACAGCGCGTCGCAACTTACTTAATTTGCTAATAACGTAGAACTGCATGTAGGGTTGCCATGTACAAAATAAAAGCCGGACGGATTAGACGGACATTATGTCAAGATTTTTGACTTATTTAAAATTTAGGATAGACACATTTGGTCAAATATTATATAGATACCTCGGGGCTCCAAAGTCAATTATACACGAAAGCCATAAAAAAGTCATAATTTATTTAAAATATGATATAGGACTACGTTATATTACATACATATAGATGGATGGAGAGGGAGAGAAAGGCCAAAGAAAAGATGGATGGATTGTGTGAAGAGTGATATGCAAGAAAAAGGAGTTAGGTATTGATAGTGTGATGGGTGACAGGACAGAATGGAAGAAACAAACGTGTTGCGCCGACCCCAAGTAATATGGGATAAGGGCAGGAAGAAGAAGAAGATAGGACGACTGTATAATCTTAAATAGATTTATTAAGGCCAAAAATCAAAAACGTCATGTAGATACAATTTATACGGACATTTTGTCATAATGACTTATTCAGAATCTAGACTAGACGCATTTGGTCAAATTTACAATTTAGACTAGATATTTTAACTGCCTTTTAATATTATTACAAGAAAAATGTTATATGCAGTTTTCTGGTTTTTTTTCGTGACACCGTATGATATAATTTATCAATTTGCGTACCTATAGATTTAGAATATTTATTCTAATTACTAACTTGCCTAAATGCTCTTCAAACTATCCAACAGTAGGTACTAGAATCCATTTGGCGAATACCTAAATATAATAGGTATACATTAGTAAAACCCGGTATATATGTATTTATTCAAGAAACAATACAGATAAATAAATAACTAATAATAATGAAATATATATATTTCTCTCAAAAAGTATTTTTTTTTAATGAATACATAAGTTTTAGCATGATGACTGAATAAAACTTTTTGAGAGCTGAAGTAAGTACTAGGTTCAAATATAATTACTAAACTTGAATATTTACTAAAATTATTAATATGTAATAATTTTCACCAGCCATTTCTAACCTCTATGACCTCTATGAAATTTAGTCATCCATAAAAAAAAACTTTACAAGTCGGACATCATCTAATTTGTCCGGACTATGTCCGACTTTGTCCGGACGCGTGGCAGCACTGTGCATATGAATAATATTCACGGCCCGACAAAGCATTATGAGCTTCAAAGATTGAATGAATGATAATAATATGCAATTATAAGTCAGGTTTTATTCAGATACCTATTAATATTAGGTAGGTGTGTGAAAGCTTGGATGTGTAGATAATGAACGGATTTAGATGTAATTTGGCACATAGATCAATTATGACCTGAATAACAGTTAAACCGTCGTAGCTAGGTTAGTTTAGTCTATATATTATAACTAGCTTCCCGCGCGCGGTTTCACCCGCGTAACTCCCGTTCCCGTGGGAACTTCATAATTAAATATCCTATGTCACTCAGGGTAAATGTAGCTTTCCAATGGTGAAAGACTTTTTGAAATCGGCATAGTAGTTTTTGAGTTAATTCATTACACACACACACACAAAAATACAAATAATTCCTCTTTATAATATTAGTATAGTATAGATGAGGATAGGTTTGATTGCTCGTTCATTTGCATTGAGGCTATGAAACTACTGGAACGATTTCAATCAATTTTTCGCCATTAGAATCTACGTTATCCAGGAGTAACATTAACTATTTAATTATGAAGTTCCCAATTACCTACGCCATAGACGCTACTTTACCGGGCATAAAGGCGGGCAGAGCTTCAGCCTAGATAAATGGTTTAAACACTACAAACTAAGCAACCTGCGCAAGAGGGCGTCCCCTGTGGGACTTGGACCTCGGCTCAGGGCGGTCGCTGACGGGGAGATTGAGGGATTATGGCTTTTAGTTTCTTTAGGGGAGTTTTGTGCAACTGTCGCTCTACTTTACAGTTCGCGGGCCTCTCGAACTTCGGGTCTACGCGGGCATCGGAAGGTTAATAGCAAACGAAGGGTCGGGAGGGCGAGGGGGGAAGTTCCCACGGGAACGAGAGTAACCTGGGTGAAACGGAGCCCGAGAAGCTAGTCTATACTTAAATTATAAATAGGAAAGACTTAATGTTTGTATTGAATAGGTTCCGGAACTCCAATACCGATGTCAAAAAATATTTCTCATTATGAGGCTTAATTTCATCGGGAACGGTAGATATGCGGGTGAAACCGCGCGTGAGAAGCTTTTAGTTATTAAAACGCCTTTAAATATTGTAAATTGGTGACGCCCGGCAAAAGCCTAGAGGATAAATACATATGGCCGTCAGAAAAAAATGTGAGAATCTTACATGTGTTTTCGGTTATGCGAGCAATATCTGTATCGCAACTTACAAGAATTAAAATTCAAAAAAGGAAACAAAAATCTTCACAAAAGTATCAAGTAACTCGGAAAGGACGGATTAAATTTACCTTTTACAAAATGGCAATAAAATAAAAAGAAGATCCGATATCGATAACTACATAACAAATAAATTAAAAAACTAAACATGTATATAAAAATAAGACAGTTTCGTAAAATGCAATGTTTTTTTTCGGATGGAGATATTTAGCTAGCCACGAAGCGTTTGCTGCTTCACCGGGCATAAAGGCGAGCAGTGTTGCGTTAATAAATAGTTTGGAAAATACAAACTAAGCAGCCTGCGCAAGAGCACGCCCTTGTTAGACTGTTTTTATTGAAAACTAGCTTCCAGCGCGCGGTTTCACCCTCGTAACTCCAATTCTCGTAGGAACTTATAAATAAATATAGCCTATAGCCTTCCTCGATAAGTGGGCTATCTAACACTGAAAGGTTTTTCTAATCGGACCAGTAGTTCCTGAGATTAGCGCATTCAAGTAAACAAAGTCTTCCGCTTTATAATATTAGTTTTATATATATCTAAATCTATTAAGCACTTAGCATTCCTCGAAAATAAGGATAAAATCGGATTCTAAATACAAATTAAACCTTTAACGGTCAGAGGGAATATAGAACCCAAATTAGTTTGAACTCTATTCGATTGGAATAAAGTCCAAAACCAATGATTTTGACACATACCTACTGACCGTTAAGAACAAAGTTCCATGGCTGGTAATATACAAGTCACAAATACACTTTATATTGACATATTTTATAGGAAATAGAGCATGAAACGCTTCTAAAACGCCAATGCCATGCATAAGATCAAATGAATTGCCAATACTGGACCGCATCAAATTGATACTTTATGCATCCAAAGTTATTAGTCTCAATATTCAATTAGCCCAAGGTCTGTTCTGTTACCTGCTATTGTTGATTTTTTGTCTCCCTCTAACGTCCGACGACCGAAGGAAAAAATGTAGGACGGTTAGGGTGACCAGATTGGCCTTCTCGTTTTAAAAAGATTTTGAAATACGGGGTGCGAAGTTTGAAATGAGGGACGAATATTTTTTTGGGATTTGTTGTGAAATCCAATACTATTTTATGTATTTTTTTAGTATATCGACAAAATTAACAAACGATACTGTGATAAGTTTGTTCATCTATGGTTCACGTGAAATACGGTGGATGCGAGAGAGGTCATAAAAAAAAATTCAAAACTATTTATTACTTTTATCATGCATGGGTACTTTTTTTTTTATGGCTGTTGCTTTTAAGTTCGGACTTTACTTTTATTTATTTATATATATTAGTATAGATATATAAAAAACCTTATTTATCCTCCCAAAACTATACTGAAATTCACTAGGCGACTAACAAATTTCCAGCGTTCTTTGTCCAATACTATCTAAAAACTCGTTAATAAATGCACAAAACTTATCGTTAAGTATTTTTATTTTTGGACGAACATTTATGCACTTAGCCCCGAGGCTTTTTAGATGAAGGTCACTTACTTACGCATGTCAATAAAAAACTCCACAAACTTGTAATGGTATCGCTAAGCTAAGAACAATGGATCAGTTATTGCTTTAGTAATTCCATTATTTACCAAGGAAAGTGAAATTTGCAATTTCAAATCATATATTCTAATCGTAAGATCATAAATAATTAGCAAAAAAATTATAGTTGAACCAGGGATTATTCTACGATATGACTGGTGACTCAGCACCAAGTTGCATAAAACTCCCTAAAAATACTAAACGTCATAATCCCTCAAATGCCCGGTGAAGTAGCAAAAGCCTATCTACGTATGTCCAATCGAAAAAAAAAATCTCTCAATCTCATCGCCAGCAACCGCCCTGAGCCGAGGTCCAAGCCCCACAGGGGGCGCCTTCTTGCGCAGGTTGCTTAGTTTGTAGTTTTTAAACCATTTATTAAGGAGCTCTGCTCTTTATGCCCGGTGAAGTAGCAAAAGCCTCGTGGATAACTTATTTTCCGTCCAAAAAAAAGCGGGATTTGTCGTTAAACTGACGGATTATTTGGTTACCTTAAGGTTGAAATGTTTGGATGAATTTGGTGGCGTTTTGTTTGTCAAAAGGTTTGTTAATGGTAATATGTGTTATAGAAACTTGAAAGCTTCTCTCCACACGTTTTGGGATCTGGTTTATATGTATTGGCTGCGGGAGTTCTTTAAGTTTATGTTAAAACAGGATTTGTTGTGGGTTTGACGAGTGATAAAGGGATGTGAGAAAGTAAGAAAGCTTTTTAAAATATGGTGTTTGTTTGTTAGGACAACCTATCTTATAAACTATTTGTTCTATGAAAAAAATATGTTGGTATTAGTTAGTGGCTTAGTGTATACATAAAACTATAGTGCGCAGATATCGCTGCGGTCCGTTGCGTTGATTGTAAGCAGATTGTAAGCAGTTATAATGTATGGCGAATGATTTTTTAGTTGTTGCTAGTAATTGATAGGTCGATTTGCCATCAGTTTTACAATCGAAACGTATGTTTTTTTTTAACAAAATAAGTTTCTCTTAAGCTGACGGCATACAAGGCAAAATCAGCTCTAGTACTTTGCAATAAAAGATAATCTAGATTGAACGAACAACCGTTCGTTAAAACTAGATGATCTCGAACACAAGTTCGAAATCAGTTTAATTTGTAGTTTTTGAATTTTAAAGTAACTATCAAGTAGTCAATAAATTATTGCCATAATATCACACGTGTGTCACACACATCGATTTTAAGTCGTACCTATATTTAATGGATTCAGGCTTTACTTTGCGCAAATCCATACTAATCTTAATTAAATTTAAGAAGCATTTTGACACATTTTTTAGCGGCGTTAACACTAGATAATTGGTTTTTAATCTTTTAGACGTACCTATGTTTACAGGTAAGGTAACTTTTTTTTAAATAATTTATCATCCAAATTATATACCAAAGGTAACTACTTACAAACTTACAAGCTGATAAATCAATACTACAATTATATAGAAGTATATAATTATCGATTATAATCTTTTTTCCAATTATCATGTGCTTCATGTATTTTAAATTACGTCCTAATTACCCTTATTTACTTTGATAGGTAAATTTGGGTAATTTTGACGTCAAATTTCAACAACATAGTTATACAAATAACATTGTTATACAAAACAGTATTAATGAGGCTTATTACGGCGTGTAATTACAATAAAAATGATGCTACGAATCGATATAAAAAAAAGTACTTGAATTGCAGTTTTAGTTAAGCCGATAATTTAATACTTTATCATCATCATCACCCCGTATAACGTCCACTGCTGACGAGGGATATTTGCCATAGTCACCATGCTTGGCAGGCGGGTTGGTGGCCGCAGTATTATGTTGTAACACACAAGGAAACCCTTCGCTGATATACGACTATTATAGATATTAACGTGCTTTCTGAAGCACGGAGGGTAGTCCCTAACCAACCAGAACCGGAAAGAAATCTTAGAATTTACATAAAGATTTCCTGTCCGGCGGCGTGGGGATCGAACCCACGACCTCAGATTTTAAGCAAGCTTACACCGCTACGCTACGTTGGTTGCCTACGGAGGATTTAATTGGAAATACTTGGAAGTATTTTAATACTATTTATTTAATCTAACTTATATTACTGAAGCTCAAAAGCATTTTATCTATAATAATATTATCTATACTAATAAATAAGGCTGAAGAGTTTCTTTGTTTGCTTAAACGCGCTAATCTAAAGAACTACTGGTCCTATTCAGGAAATCTTTCAATGTTAGATGGTTCATTTATTGAGGAAGGCTATAGGCAATATTTAATTATGAAAATTTTACGCAAGTGAAACTGCGCACATATAAACTTATATACTATAATTACATACTATAATTATAAAGTATACAAGCGACCCGCCCCGGCTCCGCACGGGCGCAATGCTGATGTATTAGGTATACATATAAACCTTCCTCTTGAATCACTCTATCTATTAAAAAAACGGTCAAGTGCGAGTCGGACTCGCGCACGAAGGGTTCCGTTTCAGTTACAAGTGCGTACCTATTTTTGATATCAAGAATAAATAAAAAAGCGTATGTTTATGAAATGAAATGTTATTTTATATTTTTATATTCGAGTTGATTGAATGAAAGCTAAATTGCGGTTTACGATTTTTGACGTATTAAAAAAAACTACTTACAAGATCTCGTTCAAACCAATTTTCGGTGGGAGTTTGCATATATTTTTTTCAGATTTATCATTCTCTTATTTTAGAAGTTACAGGGGGGGGGGACACACATTTTACCACTTTGGAAGTGTCTCTCGCGCAAACTATTCAGTTTATAAAAAAATGGCATTAGAAACCTCAACATCATTTTTGAAGACCTATTCATAGATATCCCACACGTATGGGTTCGTTGAAATTTTTTTTTTTTAATTTCAATTCTATGTATGGGGTTTTTTCTATTTTTGTGTGAAAATCTTAATGCGGTTCACAACATACATCTACTTGCCAAGTTTCAACATTATAGTTCTTATAGTTTCGGAAAAAAGTGGCTGTGACATACGGACGGACAGACAGACAGACAGACATGACGAATCTATAAGGGTTCCGTTTTTTGCCATTTGGCTACGGAACCCTAAAAAAACGCATCAAAATCCGTTGCGTAGTTTTAAAGATTTAAGCATACATAGGGATATAGGGACAGAGAAAGCGACTGTGTTTTATACTATGTAGTGATATACATATAGATTTATATAATATATAAATCTGCAGAGTTCAGCTTTATATATTGATATAGAAGTATAGATGAACCATTGCTTCCAAAATCTAAAACTCCAACTGAAACTTTGTTGTCAAGATACTTACTGTTTGTCAAAGAGATTAAAAGTTTTTTAAATGCGTCCCTTTAGAGGTCAAAACATAAATTTATTAAGGTCTCACTGCATCCCAAAGTCAGATTTATTGGTGTAATAAGTTACGGCTATTCGTTTAGGGCATAGGTTCCCAATAGGGATAGTACCGACCCCTAGAGGGAGCTTGAGAATATGATAGGGGTAGCAGGCTTATAGCAGCTTTATTATTATTATTTATTTATTTAAGCATAAAGTATTACATAGAATTTATTGGATAAGTTGTAGTAATTAAACTTTTTATTCAATAGTTTTATTTGGTACTAGCTTTTAACCGCGAAACTCTCGTTTCCATAAGAACTTCATCATTAAATCTCTAACTCTGGAAGATTTTTTCAAATCGGACCAGTAGTTCCTGAGATTACCGTGTACAAAGTAACTAACAAACTCTTCAGCTATTTATAATGGTATAAATTAGACAATAGGGTGACGTTTTACTATTTTTTTTGTGAAGGGCCCCCTTTACAAAATAATTATGGTAGTTAGTTTAGGTAGTTTAAAAAATGTTGAGAACCTCTGATCTAGGGGTGGGCAGGATAATCATATTAGTTGCATCGATTCTTGGTACATTTAACCTGTAGAAGAAATATATATGGTTTTAGGGTTCTTTTCGGTTTTATTAAGACTTTTGGACAGGCTTTGAAAAAGAGGATTGATTTTCGATATTGAGTTATTCAATCAATGTTGGGGACACTCTTAGCGTAATAAATAAGACTATTTTTCTTTATAGTTTAATACATTTTATTTATTTTGATCTATACTTACATAAATACAGGTATGTAGGTCTTGTTAGTATCATGGTATCCTTATTAGAACTTTAAAGGAGTTACATAGTACCATCTATACTATAATCTATACTAATATTATAAAGCTGCAGAGTTTGTTTGTTTGTATGTTAGTTTGTTTGCTTGTTTGTTTGTTTGTTTGTTTGAACGCGCTAATCTCAGGAACTACTGGTCCGATTTCAAAAAATCTTTCAGTGTTGGATAGTCCATTTATCGAGGAAGGTTATAGGATATATTTTATTTTCAAAAAAAATAGGGATCCGTAAGAATATTGCGATTTTGTAACCCAAGGTGTAAAATCGAAAACCTATTTATGCGTGCGCCGCAAAAACTATTGACAATAGAACAAAATGATGTACTACGGGTTTGTAGGTCTTATTAAGATAAACAAAAAAGTCCGCAAGAGCACATATCTAACTATCATAGTTTAGTCACAATAACCGCTTTTATGTTCATAAAAAATATTAAATCGTCTGAAGAAAGAAACTACGTTAAATGTGTTTCGTAATATTCATATTTATCCAAATTAAGCATTATGTTATCAAGGGTATTTATCTAGAAGTAAAATACTTTTTGTTTTATTCCAATCGGACATTTCGTTGAGAAATTATCACGAGTATAAAATCGCAAAGAATAGATAAAGCTGCAGAGTTTGTTTACTTGAAAGCGCTAATCTCAGCATCTTCTGGTCCGATTTGAAAAATTATTTCAGTGTTTGATAGCCCATTTATTGAGGAAGGCTATAAGCTATATTTTATTATTAAGTTTTTACGGGAACGGGAGTTACGCGGGTGAAACCGCGCGCGGGAAACTATATACATATAAATATACATATAATTTTTTGCTTGAAAGCGCTAAACTAAGGAACTACTGGTCAGATTTAAAAAAATCTATCAGTGTTAGGTAGCCCATTTATCGAAGAAGGCTATATACTAAATATTTAATTAAGAAGTACCCACGGGAACGGGAGTTACGCGGGTGAAACCGCGCGCGGAAGCTAGTAAATAATAAAGCTATAGATAATAACTGCAGAGTTTGCTTGTTTGTTTGAACGCGCTAATCTCAGGAACTACTGGTCCGATTTCAAAAATTCTTTCAGTGTTGGATAGTCCATTTATCGAGGAAGGTTATAGGCTATATTTTATTACGAAGCTCCCACGGGCACGGGAGCTACACGGGTGAAAACGCGCACGGGAAGCTAGTAGTTTATAAAGACATTTCCACGGGACCTGGAGTCAAGCGAAACCTACAGCTTTTTTTAGTTAGTCACGGTGACGTCACAAAATGGTACACGGTCATGTTTGTCACATTTATTAATTTTGTATGATTACAACGGCGGTTTCGCCCGCGTAGATCCTGCTCCCTTGGGAACTTCATAATTAAATCTATGTTATGTTACTCCTGGATTACGTAGCTTTCTAATGGTGAAAGAATTGTTGAAAGCTATCCAGTAATTACGGAGCCTATTCAATTCAAACAATCAAATCTTTTCTCTTTATCATATTTTTATTTTATTTATTTATAAGGTTAACCGAGTCAACGAGTATACAAAATTTTCATACTTACAATATAACAAACACTTACAGGTTAACACTACATGCAATAATAATAGGCAACATGAGACTTAATACAATAAACAATTGAATATTGAATACATTATTAGTATAGATATCATAGACTTACGTCATAAAGTACCAACAGGTGTTAATTCCTCATTGTCACAGTCCGATGGTTGACAACTGCCACAAAATGACCGGACAGAAATCAAACGTAAGGGTCATTTAAACTGGCACCCTATTTTATATGCCTTTGAATGACCGTTGGACCAATAACGCTAGCTCTCGGATATACGTGATAGAATTTAATAAAAATTGCTTGGCTCTCGGTCTATGTAGTCATTGACACGTTCTACTAATATTATAATTTTGGATGTATACCTACTTAAACACGCTTCACATACTTAACAGATTTGGACGAAAGATATGTATAGAGTAAAAAAAAAATTATAAAGCTGAAGTGTTTGTTTTCTTGAACGCCCTTATCTCAAAAATAGCTTGTCCGATTTGAAAAAAATCTTTCAGTGTCACACAGCCCATTTATCGAAGGGTATATATCATCACGATAAGACCAATAGGAGTGGAGCACCAATTTTCTTAATATGTGTTTCAAAATCGGGCTTAGCCCAAACTATTCCACGCAGTTTTTATTTTTTCTAACGCACAAAATGTCCAAGGCTTTTGCTACTTTATACTTCATTCCACCGGTAATAAAAACAAGGAGAGCACTAATAATAAACTAAACAATCTGCGCAAGAGCACGCCTCCTGTAAGTCTCGGGCGGTCGCTGAAGGGTTGTTGAATGATGACTTTTAAGATATTAAGAGTAGTTATGTAACTATGCCTATTCGACCCTTTTTCTCTGACGGACATATATAGTTAGCCACGAGGCTTTTGCTACTTCACCGGGCTGCGAGAAGGATTCCAGCCTAATAAGTAATACTCGACCTCTTTTTTTCGGAAGGTCTGACGCAGTTAGCTACGAGGCTTTTGCTACTTCACCGGGCATAACTATTCGACCTGAAATCAGTATAACATTCCGACAAGATTAAATCCCGCGAGGCGCACCAAGTTAAATCTTAATTTATCATTTACTTCATTTTAATTGTATTAGTTTGTTCTGTAACGAAGTATTTCAATTTAACCCGTCGTTACACGGGCAATGTCACAGTTCCAAACTATTTAATTGCCGAGGGTCACTTGACATTTACACCATGTAAATATCCCAAGGATTCTAATCAAATATGGCAGATAAAAGGCCGCCGATAGCCCTTTTCAATCCAAACCCTTTATCTTATGGAGTCCGTCCTCAATTTGAAGTTCTGTGGGAATTTATAGCTTTAACGTATCTCTCCAATTTTTGTCAAAACTATCATTTACTAGACACAGAAAATTTAACATTTCCAAATCATTATATTGTATCCATTTTAACACCAGCTTGTTAATGGAAATTGGACTTTATGTGTTCGTAATAAGCGATCGTCATTTTGAGGGAAATGCTTTGTCTTTTTTTTTGTTTTATGGTCGAAACTATAATAGTTAACGAAGGTTTTAGGGTCCTTTTTTGTCTTTGTCACCCTTGGGGGTACGTTTTTAGATATTTTAGATAATGACTTTTCAAAACTTCTGTTGGTAACAAATAAATAACTGAATGATATATTTTGATGTTGACAATGTTCCTTTTGTTATCATATTTAGAGTTTAACGAACATACTTTCTTAATACTGTTGGCAAAGAATTGGTAATGAACAGTGTATTCTTTTGCCCGACATATGCATAACTAGCTTTTACCCTCACCTTCGCTCGCATTTAAGCCAATACCCCTATGTTTCTTCTAATACCTCCAAGAATATTTGTACAAAGTTTCGTGATGATCGGTTAAGCAGTTTTCGCGTGAAAGCGAAACAAACAAACTTACATTCACGTTTATAATATTAGTAGGAATACAATATTTTGTTTTAGTCAATGATGACGTGCATCTAAACTTGACACTGGCACTTATAAATTGCTGGATTAGTCGGCAGATTAACATTTATAATAAATATCTGTGTATTTAAAGATACATATATCCTCCAAAGTATGGAAAACTCAATTTATATATTTAAGGGCCCGTGAATATTCCGTCTAGTTCTGTGAATTTTATGTACTGTCTTAAATTATATTTATAAATATCTAATTACTAGCGTCCCGCGCGCGGTTTCACCCGCGTAACTCCCGTTCCCATAGAAACTTTATATGTAATAAAATATAGCTTATAGCCTTCCTCGATAAATGGGCTAACTAACATTGAAATAATTTTTAAAATCGGACCAGTAGTTGCTGAGATTAGCGCTTTCAAGCAAACAAACTCTTCAGCTTTATCTATTTTGGAAAATAACTCATTATTAGGTACCAATTCTTTGCGTTTTTATACTCGTGATCATTTCTCAACGAAACGTCCGATTGGAATAAAACAAAAAGTATTTTACTTCTAGATAAATACCCTTGATAACATAATGCTTAATTTGGATAAGGATTAATATTACGATACACACTTAACGTAGCTTTCTTTCTACAGACGATTTAATAGTTTTTATGAACATAAAAGCGGTTATTGTGACTAAACTATGATAGTTAGATATGTGCTCTCGCAGACTTTCTTGTAAATCTTAATAAGACCTATAAACCCGTAGTACATCATTTTGTTCTATTGTCAATAGTTTTAGCAGCGCACGCATAAATAGGTTTTCGATTTTACAGCTTGGGTTACAAAACAGCAATTTTCTTACGCATCCCTAATTAAAAAAAAAAAATATAGCCAATAACGTTCCTCGATAAATGGACTATCCAACACTGAAATAATTTTTAAAATCCGCCCAGGAGTTCCTGAGATTAGCGCGTTCAAACAAACAAACAAACTCTGCAGCTTTATAATATTAGTATAGATATCTATCGAAATACTAATTTAGTTTGCGTTGCGAATATAACTAATTTATCAGAGTATTTGCGGTGGCATTGAGCTATACAGTGAGCCAGTAAGGTCAAATGATTAAGTTAATAAATTTTGATGTAACAGAATTAACTTAAAGAGTTCTACTAAAACTTTTGTTTTACTGTCAAATACTGCTTTATTCATTAATATGGTTGACAATGGTCACAATAAAATCAGAAAGTAATGACAAACTTTCTAAAATTGAAAAATCAAAATGATACAATCCAAAATTGAACAAATAAAACAACAAATTACGTAACTAATGAAACGATTCCAAAGTTGGAAAACATGCGTTAGAATCGATTCGCTCCTCACGAGTGAACAAACGGTATGGAACTCAAAAAACGCAAAACTTTCAACTGTCCGCCATCAAATTGAATAGTTCAAAGTTAGTTCCATAAATAGTTTGTGTCCGTACAACATCCCAGCTCTAGGGCTTCCAACTGACGAACAATTTCATTCTAAACATATAATTTTAATATCATTCTAAGACTCAGAGACAGAAATAATGAAAGCACTAAACATTTCAACTATACCAAGAATTTCCAGCATAATTTTAGGATGCTCCAAAATTGTCTTTAACAGAATCTTGACTTAAGAATTCTCCGCCTTACTCTAAACGTTGAATTGTAATAGTTTCCACAGTTTGAGAACCCTACAGGCGGACCAAGTTTCCGCAATGGAGTTCAAAACTTTAATCTTTTCAGTGTGATTTGGTACGAAACAATTATTCTAAAGATATTTGTGATGATGGCAACTTTGGTAACATCGCGGCCTACTTTTGGTGATTTTATTACTTTTGGTAAAGGGTTTGCTTTTTGTTAGAGTTTTCAATGTTGAATGCAATCAAAAATGTATTAAGCTTTAGAAGAAGTGTAACAGGAAAAATACGGTTGATTGTTAATATCGATTTGAATGAATTTGAGCGTTGCAAATGTAGACGCTAAAGAGACAAAAAATAATGTTGAAATTGAGATTGTAATATTTTACTTACAATAGTAAAATATTAGAAAATCAAAGTCAATATATCTTTATTCACATATACTTATTGTAAAATATATATTAAATAATGTTCTTATGATGTGTCTTCTTTGATTTGTTTTCCTACCACCAGTTTTGGACGTGGCAGTTTCGAGACACCATCCGATGCCCTCGTAGACTTGATGTCCGAGAAGCCCGCGAACTGTAAAGTAGAGCGACAGTTGCACAAAACTCCCCTTAAATCCTAAAACTCATAATCCCTCAATCTCATCGGCGGGAACAGGGGGCACCCTCTTGCGCAGTTTGCTTTGTTTGTAGTTTTTCAACCAGTTATCAAGGCTGGAGCTCTGCTCGCCTTTATGTCCGGTGAAGTAGCAAAAGTCTCGTGGCTAACTACGTATGTCCGTCCGAAAAAAAGGCAACTTCGAATAGAACTGGCAGTTTTTTGACAGTTCAGAGGAATGGTTTTATTTTATATGTTAGCAGAATTTCATCAATTTATTAATTTAGAAAACAACAAAAAGAATGATAATAGAGAAAGTAACGGCGATGATAATCCAATATCAAAATCCATTCTTACTCATAACAACCGTGAAGTGATAGAAATACCATTGCCATTGTAGCATTTATTGAAATTTAATCTCAGAATTCTCAATATAGACACACATATTGTGTTCGAAGTATTTAAAGAAGGTATGCTTAGAAATATCTATTTATATTCAAGTAGTGAAACGGCGATAATTACTTCGAAGAACGCCGTTCAACTCATTAGTCAAAAAGGTCGTGGAAACTATGTATATAGAAATATAATGTCTATGCGTTGTGCGTCATTGCATTAGTTACCGAGTAAAAGGGTGCTACAATATAGACTTGTACTAAAGGGTTTGCTTCATTAGCAAAGTTAACCTGATTAGTTATTGACTTAGAATTTTAAATACCGTGGGAATTTGAACCTCTAGGTATATTTTTTTTGTGTTATATAAAGTCATTGAGAACTTATTATGAAACGACATTGTTAATAATACTATTTTTAAAATTATTACTCCCACTGTAGGGGAATGAATGCTTGTGTCGTAGAAACTCTACTAACAAATAATTCATGGATATGGTACTTTACGTACATCTAAACTGCCGTAGCCTAGGCTAGGCTAGGGGTCGGACTTGTGATCTTGAGGTCGCCGATCCAAACCCCACCCATTGCACTACCGACGTGAACCCACCCGTTACACAAGCATTTAAGCTTAGCACGAGGGGTTAACAAGAATACTAGCAAAATGCAAAACTCTGCTAGTAATGTTTATAAAAGAAAAAAAACTTATGACATTTTGTTTTTTTTCTAATTAAGTATATAATTTTAAGTAGGATTATATTTTAGTATTACTATGTATTATTTCTTAATATATTTGTATCATTCTAAAAGACCAGGTTCACACAAATAATTGTCCCGGTTGGGAATTGAATCCATATCACCAGGCAAGCAACTAATGTAACTGAGCCACCAGTTCAGTCATCTATTAATATAATAGCACTAATATTACAGACTAGCTGCGCCCCGCGGGTTTACCCGCGTCACTCAGCTCCAGTGGGTCGGAGCGTGATGTGTTGTATGCCTATATGTGAACCAGCTTATAAACTATCCGTGTGCAAACTTTCAGCCAAATCCATTCAGTAGTTTTTACATCCATTCATACTTTCACGTTTATAATATTAGTAGGATAGGTTTTTCGCTTTTTCTCTTTAGAACTTTTCTTCTATTTGTTCGATTACGAATACTAAACTCTGGAATTTCCAAATGGATACACAGATATTTTATTACCATAGGTGTAGTTCAACTAGTATTAAGGGATTACCCTTACAGTGTGAACGTACGGCAATCTGATACAGCCTAAGAGAGATTAGGCACGGAACCAACCGCTTCACATGCTCCCCGAGATGTTGGGGAGAAGCACTATTAGGTTCCGAATCAATACGGCATCGTTTTTCTGACATATGCACCAGAAACTTTGAAAAATCTTTCAAGTCTTTCAAACCGGGACATTGCGACTCATCTTTTGAAATTGGTCGAAAAACCTGACCATGACTTAACACTCATTGTATGATGATGTTAATGTATTAACAATTTATCAAGCACTCTGTTTTTATTCCGGCGTTTGTTCTTGGTGCAACTTAATCATCTTTTGACCTTTCTGCATTACTCATAAAGTTATTAGCTACCACTTTTTTCTACAAACACCTACCATCAATTTTATAACTTCCAAATGACTTTCAGGAAGTTATTGCAAAAATGTCAGTCCGATCAATTCGCGGAATTCGATGAATATTAAATGTCAATAAAAACACACGCGATACCACACACCTAACCCGCAAATTACCAACCAATTATATCAATAGACACCGAACATATCAAATCGATTAAACCGATTCGAAATCGATCAAAAATACAAATTTGATACGTAAAAAGATCTCAGCTGTCGTTCAATTTGCATGGATATTAAAATGCGTTAAAATTTGTAACGCCATGATATATTTTATAAAATTGGATGTTTCGTAATCGTCAATGCACACCGTTGTAGGCCTCAAGCGTTTACCTGTTTTTCATTCGAAAGCTCGTGCGAGAGAGACAGGACTACATATTCCAAAAGCGTATGAAGAATTCGTGGCAACAAGCGGCCAAGATCGGGGCCGACGCCTCTGACAATGCACGATTCTGTGTCTGGTTATATTAAGCGACCGCTTTCAAAATACACGGGATTATTGTAAATTGGGTGTTCGAGTGCGCCTCTTCATTTCGGTCGAGGTTCAAGTGAAGCGTGGACGGTGAGGCAACCATGCGCCGCGCATTCTTCACCAATGGGGGACAACTTCACGTAGTTGCGTACCGACCGTCGAGGAGGACGGACCTCTGTCACTCGTCGCGCTAAAACTATCGTACAATAAACATTTAAACAATTTATAAGTGAATTAAAACGATTCGAATATCGAATCAAAAGACATTATTAGTGATGGGAAGTGTTAAGGACACCAATCGGATTGATTACGGACGATGACCGAAACTTTAAGTTGGGGAGCGAAGAAAAAAGTTGTTGTGCCGAATGCACTCGTGTATACAAAAAATGTGTGCTTGTAATATTGTGATGGCCTGATGGGATCGCAGTGTGGCCAATACAGTGTAGTTAGTGATGTGTACTGTGATATAAAATTTCGGCAGTCGCGTAGATGATTGCCGTTCCGGAGTGTGATATTATTAGTTTATTAGTTACCAAAGATTCCTGATGATCTTGTACATTAGTTTGTGTTTCATATTGGTAGTTTTAGGTGAGTACAGTTAGTCATTGATAACCGGTTTCTTGTTGCGGCAAAGTTATTACATCTTGACTATCTATTAAATTTATTGATATTCAGGCTGCCATTAATTTGAATCCCGAGTAATTATGACAGGCGTACGATAGTGACTTAGACCGATAACAAACAAGTCCAACAGAATTAATAGTATAATAATATGGGATGATTTATATACAGACAATAAATATTATGGCAAGGATATTTCAAATATATAACAGGATAAGAGAAATGGATTGCTCGGTTTAATTTCTGAAATAAATCAACCAATATAATAAAGTATAAGAGTGCTAAGATTAAAAGATAAATATACCCCACGAGTCAAAAATAAAATTGATTAAATGGTCACTAAACGAAACCCGCATAAAATAGCTAGATAAATTAAATAGTAATAAATTTCCAGCAGATAGATGTAACCACAAATTTAGTTAACGTCACATATCTGCCCTGTTTGGTCGTTCGTGTCAATTAGTAGTTAGTTTATTTAACGACTATTACAAGACCACACAACGAAATGTAAAGTTAAAAGATTTATTAAACCTTAGAAAGTGAGGCAGGTGGGAATCATTCAGACGTATTCATTAGCCCACGCAATAGAATAAAAGTGGAACAAAAATAAATTGAAGCCAGTGTAAACATATGTATATACAATAATACTACAAACAGAATAGAAATAACATTATTAGAAATGTGACAACAATAAATAAAACATAAGCCAAAATATTCCACAAACGGAACGTAGAGATGTATTGTGAATAAATAGCAGATATAGACAGACAGATTCGGAGATAAAAGAAAAATATTAGCACATTTACTATTCAAAACTGTCAGGCTCTATTATATAAGAAAAACTTGGAGGCAAGATAAATATAGAAGTTATTATTGCAGCTAAGTTTCATTTGTCGTTGAATATAGATGAACCAAGCTAAGAACTCAGTCATTAGAATTACCTGATCGTAAAATCGAATAGATTATTAGTTAAGATGAAGAATTTACTAATTAAAATACAGATAGATTAAATAATTTAGACGAAAGCTATTTTTCGATGTAACACGGGTAAAATGTGATCATTATCATAATTGTTTATGTTTCTTAAGAGCTTAATAGCGCCATAAATTTGTCAATATCGAAGGCTAGAAGCTTTTGAACAGGTTTTTCAATAGACTTTATTTTTGTTATTTATTACTTTCGAATTAAATATGTTTTAGTCTGGTATTTTCGGTAAGCGACTACTTAGTACCCAGCTCTGATAAAAAATACGTAATCTCTTTTGGATTTTAATAATAAATTACAAAACGTAATACCGATTAGGTTTACAAAATTTAAAACAAATTCAAATTAAATGTAGGTAACAGTAGATTTATAATTGTCACAGGACAGACGGATGGATTATATAGTCTGGCTAAAAACATCAGCTACTGATTTTATTATATATTAAAATTATTAGACTTACTGTTCTGACTAGTGTAATTAATTTTAACTAATCTAAAACATCTATTATATAAAATGGTTTTAAACCACTTAAATCTCTGCAAATGTCCATTTTCTACATGGCTTAGCTGTATACGTCTCAAGGGAAAACATTATCGGCAATCTCAACTTTACTATCACTTACTCCGTTTTACGATTGGTTTTATTCGCTCGTGCTAATTTTCTATCATGACCATCAACTTGGAGATTTGAGGGCACGGGATATTAGAATACATCAACATCACATTTTATGGGTGCGCCTCAGGGTAACCAATTTGCAAAACACGGCTTACGTGGAGTTTTGCAAAACTACTAAATCGCTGAACAAACAAACTGAATAACGCACATTATATCATTATATATGGAAATGAATTATTTTATTTTAGTAGTGTAGTAAAAGATATATTAATCTCTTTTGTAGTCGTGATGATCTTTATCAAAAGCTTTTGTAAAATCGATCGGGTAACGAATAACATTCATAAAAACAGAATCCACGTTCCGATCTTCGATATTTTCAATGGAATCAAGGATAAGAATTTTAAGCTGTATATATATAAAGTAGCTTCGACAAACCGTAGCTAACTAAATTAAGTGGACGTGACTTCGAAGCACGATTTCATTTGCTTTTTACTTTTTTCTTTTCTTTTATATTTTTATACGTATTCCGCGTTTTTTCTTGGCACCGTTAAACAAATGTTCATGTTTTTTACCAGTGTTGCATTGACTATTATTCTTTAGCATTTTCAATTATTTTATAAGATAATGAATCAAAATATACCTAAACGTCTATGAGACATAATAAGTTAATACTATTTTGTTTCAGAGTTTTACGAAATTAAGACGTAACATATTTCAAAATAGGCTTATTAATTTGCGTTGTTTAGCTAAATATTTCATCTTGTTAGCAATCGAACGGGATTAAAAATACAAATGAAACTAATCTCATTTGAAACATAGGTACAAATCTCATATAATTGGGCGATTCATTGTACTTACCTAACATTAAATGTTCTTAGAATCCATCTAGATTCTTCATATATAACATAAGAAAGTTTTCGCTCATCTTATCTATAATAATGAAATAACAATATTTTGAGGTATTATTATTTACTTAATGTACATTCCCTTCATAAAAGAATCATGGATGGAACTCAGGATTAACTTTAAGAAGCGCCGTCCTAATGACGTGCAACGCCATCTCATATCGCGTAGCAGAACTAAACTTCTATAATCTGAATAATTTATCTTGTACATAACTTATTAAACTTAATATTATATATGTAATGACTGATATAAAACGATAATAAATATTACTGGTTTATTAACCAGTAGTTTAGTAACCGAAACACATTTATTATAACAGACATTACAATGGCCTGTGAATATCGTACGCGGAAATGTGGTTACCTATTCATTAATTGAAATAACATGAATTACAATCTAAAGTACACCGTGATATTGAAATCTCTATTTAGAGAGGAAGCCTTTCAGTATTCTGATATGCAAATTTTGAAACTATTAGTATGTGTCTATGTGAATGAAAATTTAGTTAATATTTGGAGTTTCATCACCATTATGTGTCATTAAATAACGTGTTTCTATCGTTTGGCAACTAAGCCATTAATACTGACAATAATTAACTATAACATTTTCTGAGACCATTAGATTTTCACCCGGGACAACTATTTGTGGGGTGATTAGTATCCGTGAATTAGATTTATAAAGTCCCCTGCAATTAATTCGAACTGACATTATTTAATGAAAAGAAAAGACATTTATGTTGTTAACAACGAGGTTTTTACTACTTCACCCCGCATAACGGCGAGCATCCAGCCTTATTGAATGGTTGTCCTCCGCATTACTGGGATTCATGTCAATAGTGCGGGTTTTGTCTTTAAAAGAAACAACAGAATATAATGCAGGTCATCTGAGTGTATCGATCATAAAGAGATATGTTTAAAAAACCCAATCCAAAAAATGCAAACGAAACATAAAAACAAAATTTATTACCTAATTCCGTTTTAATAATAAATTTGTAATACATCAAACCTTACAACGTTGACAAACAAAAAATAAATTTATATTCGTACGCAAAACAATTCACCAAAAGCCTATACATCAAAGATGTGTCAAACCAGACAAAAGTATAGCATCCTCTTTTGTTTGTATTTTAAAAACTAATAAATGTCATGTGAAACAATAACGTCATGTTTTGAGTAGTCAACTTTTATTTAAAAAAGTCATACAACGATCCACAATTCTGATATTGATGCTGATATAGTATAGCAATATAGTATCGATTTTAAGTTGCATTTAAAATATTGGCGTGTCCCCTGTTGAATTTTAAAGTCCCCTGCGCCAAAGGTATCCATATCCCTAATACGAGTTTTCCTTTTTTCTATAAAATAAATGTAATGTTATAAAATATTTGTCTTCCTAATCCGCATAGTATTAAGACTCAAAGAACAACATACAATAATTAATTTATACCTCACAGTCACGACACAAGATTTTGTATTACAAAATACAATAATTAATTCATACGTCACGCTTGTGTATACTGTATATCTACTGAATAAATATAATTTGGCATCTTTGTTTGATTAAGTGCACCCTAAATACTCCGGTCTACTATTAATTAGGTCTGAGAACTAGATTATACTGAAGCATCGCGTAGATTCAGCTTACAATTATCTGTCTTGATCATGTTTATTCAGAATTTAGTTGTGGCTTCGCTTTGTCGGTACTGAGTAAGACGATATGAAATTGTTGTATATTATGATCGATGGGATCTATATTTGGACTAGATTAATTGGATGTGTAAGATGTAATAAATTTTGAATTTAATATCTATAATTTCGATATTAGTTTAACTATAGTCATATAAACTACTATGTTATAATCAATCGAGTCGAGAGTAAGATTTTAATTGAAAAAATATAACTTAGATCATTGTCATCATATTTTGGATAAGTTAAAAATCTGAAATTCTGTAAAATGTGCTGAAATGCACGAAGTGTAAGGTTTTGGGTTTATGTGCTTTATATATTTCTAAGAAAACAAACAAAACGTCATCGGGAAACAACGAAAAAACGCGTTAAATCTGCACCGTAACATTGTTTCCATCTGGTAACATACGTTAAATGTAAACACAAGAACACAACACAAATTCATTGGAAAACAACACGTGTGCATCTTGTTCGAAAAGTGTTGTGTTTTAGGTTATTTTTGGAGCATGTAAATTATGGATAATGTTATGTTGTTTTGCTATGGGCCATAGTGTTATAATATAGAACAGAAGCAGTAGTACAGATGCTGCGGTTAGTAAAACTTTCGAGATCTGATTAAAAGGTGTAGGTATTTGCACCTTTTAAAATGTAAGGTGTCGTACCTTGATATGTACCAGTCAATTTATCACGTTTTCGTATATCAAAATTTTAAAAGAGATCCTTCTCGAGACCAGGTATTTATTTAAAAAACGTATGCAGAAAATATGGCGCACTTAATGCCGAATGGGTGCAGAGACAATGTGGTTGGTGCCCAAGAAAAGAGGTTAAACAGGCTAGAGAAAAAAAAAATCCATCAAGGGTAAATAAAATACATAGAATTCATAATTAAAAAACCCCATTTCCATCAACTCGTGAGTAATTTTATACTAAAGGTGTCACAACTTATTAAAATTTCAATTACGCGATGGTAGTTTTTAAAAAGCGTTAGGTTTCCAATAATTAAACATTTTCAAATTAAAATTTGTGTTCAAAATGTTAGAAGTTTTTAATTACAAACATGTTGCAGAGCGCAAGAGTAAAATATATATTTTAAAAGTAGACTCCAATTATTTCGCGTAAGCAATTAGGTTTCATTTCTCTTCATCTACATATCTGAATGTGTTTTTATTATATTTTACGTTATGAATAATTTTATAACTTTACGTTCAAGAATTACGAAATGTTATCTAATTATAATAAGATTTTATATGCGTTTCGAAACGCATAAAATATTGTTCGCGTCTGTTCATAAAACCGCTATGCCCATATTAGTTTTAGTTAAACCTAATTTATCGTTTATGTGGTTAACATTAACTGCTGGATTTACTTCAACTAGGATAATAAAAATATTATAGTTATTCTTATAACTATTATGTTTAGCAGTAAATATGTTGATCGCGCTATAGTTAATATTCCGTGTTTAATGCAACAACAATTTATTGGATAAATCAAAGTAATTTCTAATTATATATTGTGAAATATTTATTTAATAAATGTTATTTACTAATATAGGTTTATGTTGTTTAATGTTTAGATATCAAAACCAATGAAATCATCATGACTCCGGTAAATTTTGGTTTAAAATTCTCATTTAATTGATAGTATAAAAAGTGGGATAGTAAAACAATCCAGTGTTAATTACGATGTTATATTATTTAACGTATGAAAGCAAAACACAGAACTAAACAAACATCAATACAATCCTAACTCGCTCACTTAATCATTCTCAAATAAATTAAAGTCTGAACCGCATTTAACTTAACTCATAAATAACGGTACAAAATAACTTGTACACAAAAACATGTATAACAACCCCCGAAAGGAACTTCCTTTCCAAAAATAGTTAAAGCCGAAAACTACAGATCCCATTTATGAAGTAGGAGGATCAACTTTTGCCCCAGATGTTTTAAACAAAACAATATTTCTTCGAGACTGTTATAAAATATTTGAAAGGAGTCTCGAATTTTATAGAGTGCTCGGTTAATCTCGTTATTAAGAACAGAATAATGGTGTACGCCGATATACAAAAGGATGAACGTTTTACTAAGAATATAATACTACAGGCAAAATTAATAGCAAACTGTAATAATGTAAAGAATTTTAATAATCTTTATAACGATGTATTTTATTAAACGAGTAAGTGCATGCATATGTTCGCGTTTATAAATTGGAGAATGTTATGAAGTAGACTTACATATTATGGGAACAAAATAACAGTATGACTAAAAGTTTTGACTACATATGAAAAACTAAACATTTTAATTGGCCAAATAACATTTGGGCAGTCAGTTATATTACCTAAAAATATTGGACACGTATTTCTTTTTCGTTACGTAATCAAAAAATTACGAAGATACAGCGCGTTGAAATTACATTTGACGTCACTTCTAGATACAATGTCACCTATGAGTGACGTTATAAGTCCCCTCTCCTAAACTTTGTTGCTCTGTATTCTTTTTAATTTTTTTTATTAATTTACGAGTAATAAATAAAAAAAAATATATGTCCGGACCGAATATGTAGAATATTCCAGTCGTCATCCCTAATTAATAAAATTGAAGTTTGTATGTACGTATTAAGCTTTATAACCGTTACATTATAACAATTATATACACAACATGAAGTAACTCATAAATGATGACATATGAATGGGACAAAAAATATTTAAATCAAATTTTGTCTGCGACTTGAAGTGAATGAGAATAAATATTGTTCATTCTATTAGAAAAAGGTCGGGGAGAGACCGACATACCGCATCCGTTATGCTTATATTACGATCTTTGAAGGGCGGCGCGGAAGTAATATACTACACAGTCTTAAAGCCAAATGGGTGTAAGTGCTAAGTATTTTACGTATTAACAACGCCTATTTGGAGTTAAGACACTGTTGTACTATCAGTTTAACACTTAGTTGCGACATTTACAATCTAATTTTGTACATCAATAGAATCTTAAAGTTTAACTTGAACTATATCAATTTGCTATATATCTATGAACTTGATTTCTAAAGTTTGCTGAAAGTAAACTACTGTGAAAATTAGTTTCATACAATTTATTTTCATTATGAACTTACTTGCGTTAAACGTTTAATAAGAACTTAGATACAAACACTTAAGTACTAAATGCTTATTTAGAATATATTTATTAAGTTAAGTTTATAATTATTATTTATTATAATAATTTCTACTTATTACGAAATTATGTAGTGCGTACCAGTGTAGGAACACCTATATTTTTCCTTACTTAACCTTTTTGATGAAAAAATATAGTTAATAGGTATTTGATTACACTATTATAAATATAGTATAACCAATAACCATTCTACGAATTGGTTGTATGATTGTTACATATCGAATGTTATCAATAAATGTAATGTTTAGTTGGCGTGTCTACTTAGCGTAACGCCATCTATCGTTGAGTAGCGGTAACTTTGTATCGTACGCGGAGATTAAGTTTGTGGTATGTTTATTATGATTTATTTAGTGATATTTGTATATAAATAGTAATCATTATATAGATTATTTTATGTTTATTACATATACAGTTATTTATTTTTAATTATTGTACATGTTATAAAATATAACTTGAAAATGACATCTTAGAGAAGATTTGTCTCTTGTGTTCAGATGGACATATGTAGCCACGTGGAGTTTGCTACTTCAATAGGTATATAATATTTTTGCCACAAAATAAAGGTATTATACAGAAAATTTAATATTATCGTTACAACTTTACCAAAGAAAAGCAAGTAACCGCACTCTACAAAAGCGGTAAATCTTAACAATACAGGATTTTAACTTTTAACACCCGCAAATGTTAATTACGGAACTTAGGAGGTATTTCCACACGATCCCCGCTATACATATAAGTCGAAAGTCGACATTTTAAAGCCAGCAAGTTGAGTTAAGCGTATTTCCGAGTTTCATCGCTTTGGTACTAAGTTTATCGTTTCTTGTGTAAAGGAAAATTCAATTTTATTATTACCCGTGTAGCTCCCGTTCCCGTAGTAACTTCATAATTAAATATAGCCTATGTTAATCCTGGATAAAGTAGCTTTCGAAAGGTACAAGTTGGTAGCGGGCGACATGAGGCAGCAGCAGACGACGTGTCGCAGCGACACTACTGGTTTGTATGTATTTCTATGAAATTCCCTTCGCAGCTAGCGACATGAAGCTAGCGACGCGTTTCATAGAAATACATATACAAACCAGTAGTATCGCTGCGACACGTCGTTTGCCGCTGCTTCATGTCGTCCGCTTCCAACTTGTACCTTTAAGGGGAATGAATTTTTAAATTCGGTGGAGTAGTTCCGGAGCAAATTCAACGCAAACAATCAAACATTTGTTCTTTATAATATTAGTAGATAAAGATTATCTTTTTCCCGCGACATGACCCAAGTAGATTTTTATACCTTCGTATTAAATTTTGTAACAAGTACTTTAAGCCGTACCTCGAAAATCACTTAAAGCCATTGCCCCCGATGGTTAAAACATCGTCTATATCAAGCAACAGGCAGCAGCGTTTCCCTGCGTGTTACAACATAATACTGCGACCACCAACCGCCCTTTTATTATTATTTTTTTGTCTGGGGGGAAATGCATTTACGCATTCTCACCGCCGCTGCAGCGTATTCGCGCGCTGGCGGTGGGATATGTGGGACTCGCCCTCTCCATAGCGTGGCATGCTAACTCATACCACGAGGAGAGGACCCTACACCACCAAACCCCCCGGACACTCCTTCGATCCGTCGTTGGCGTCCGACCCGTCACCAACCCGCCTGCCAAACGTGGTGACTTCCAAAACCATCTCTCGGGAGGAAGCCCAGAAGTAGATACTAAACTTTCACAAGATTTATACTCCATAGTTATTTACTAAAATAAATTCTTAGGTAAACTAAGTATTATATGTAGTATATTTTAAGGAGATCTTATTAAGGTTTTATTCAAGATTCGTACTATAAATCAGTCTAGAAGTAGACCTTTCTAGACAGACATTTATTTATTATATTCCTTTTACTGATTATATTTTATATGTTGAGAAAAGAAACTTAGAGAACAATATATATTAATATATCAAATGAATTTTAGTAAAAACAATAATGAAAATGTAGGTACCTACTTGTATAATGTACTTTTTCTATGTTTAAATGAGTAGTAGGCTCGCTTTAAATCTTAGAGGTCATGGGTTCGATCCCCCCGCCAGTTTTTTTGTAATTTAACCTTTCTTTTTCTGAGACACGGCGGGTAGTCCCTCAGCCACTGGTTGGTTCAAGAACTACCCACCGTGCTTCAGAATGCACTTTAAGTCGCTGGTCCCCATATAAATACGGCCAATGATGAAATATAGCCAATAGCCTACCTCGATAAACGGGCTATCTACATTTTTATGATCGGATCAGTAGTTCCTAAGATTGGCGCGTTCAAGCAAACAAACTCTTCTGCTTTATAATAGTAATATAGATTCCTTAAAAACCATTTTTGTTGTCCGGGGGAAATGCATTTACGCATTCCCACTGCCGCTGCAGCGTATACGCGCGCTGGCGGTGGGATATGTGGGACTCGCCCTCTCCATAGCGTGGTAAGCTAACTCATACCACGAGGAGAGGACCCTACACCACCAAACCCCCCGGACACTCCTTCGATCCCCCGCTGGCGGGGGCCGGGTACGCATAAGCAATCCGGCCCTTCATCAAAAACCCTGACTTACCAAAATCTGAAGAGCAGTGGTCGTAATCGAGATTGACGTGGAAGAATTAATTATAAAATATCAACATTAATCATATAATTTTCATCAGTCTTTAACCTCTCTAAATAAATGAATACCCCTATATTTTCCTACGTTTCTCATCCCTTAGTAAAAGTAATTTCCAACAGAATACTAAATTATCCAACAAAACCTTGCTATATCACAAAAGGTGGACCTTTTATTCTTGTTAGTAAGGACAATTGGCCTTAATATTAACAATTTAGGTAAAATGGCGCTATACTGGAGTACATAAAATACTTTTCACTCCATTGGTGCCGTTGTCATGACAACACAGATCACAAGATTCAATAAATTGCGAGTTAGATAGGTTGCCTACTTGAATCAGTTAACTTACCTAGGACTGTATCATCTATTCTGTATTGAAGCTTACTAACCTCTGCGCGCGGTTTCACCTGCGTAACCGTAGGACCGTTCCCGTAGGAACATCATAATTAGAAAAAGCTTACAGCCTTACTCGATAAATGGGCGAAACGAAAGTTTTTTTTTTAAATCGTACCAGTAGTTGCTAAGATTTGCGCGTTCAACCAAACAAACAAACTCTTCAGCGATTTATATTAGTAAGTATAAGATTATCTACCAGCGATGCAATGCCTTTGTAATAAAAAATAAAAATAAACTGTCTGTTGTCATAAATTGATTAATTTGTTAATATAATCTTATCGTTAATAAAATACAACTGATATTGTCTAATATATATTTACAAAACACATCGAATTATTTGTGTAAGATATTATTTTAATTAAAAGGCAAAAGGTCCCCAAAAATGGCATCACCCAAGCTTAAGTAATATGGCAATAACTTACGTTGTCACATGGAGGGTGCCACTTCTATACGAGTCAAATTGGGACAAAAAATTGATAATTATATAAAGGGTTAATAAAAAAGATCCAGTTTTCCAGCTTATTCCTTTATTTTTGTTGATAATTTTCTTTTTATTTTCTTTTTTGAAAAGATTACTAGCATAGTTTTGCAGTCTACTAGTATTCTTATAACTTCTCGTGCTAAGCTAAAAATGCTTAGCGTGGGTTTACGTCGGTAGAGCCATTGCTCACCTCACCCATTGGTGAGGATCGAACCGGCGACCACATGATTGCAAGTCCGACGCCTTAGCCAATGCATTAGCCGGCCTACGGCCGCTTGATCATTAAATAAAGTATATTTTATTCCTGGATAACTTAGCTTTTCTAATAGTAAAATATTTTTTTAAGCAAACAAAACTCAGCCATTAGTATTTATAGATTGATTCCGCTCCAAAATGTGTCTAAAAACTGAGTTATAGTTTTGGCAAATATACAAACTAAATAATTAAAAAAACAGATTGATTATGTCGGATTTTATTTGTGGACCTAAAAAAAAAATTACATTCCTACATTTTGCATCACAATCACTACACCAAACTCCCCAATAATCGGGAGGTCCCACAAAATTTGACTACCTGGCAACCCCAACATAGCGCAAATAGACGGTTTTCCCGCCCCCAGCTATGATTCATAGTAGACATTGGGGACAACTGTATCTGTTTCATAAGCCAGTGGTTCGTAACCATTTGTTTTCGATTAATGTACAGAATTGCGACCGTGTATTAATTGAAGTGTTCCGTTATGGGCACTGTGGTGCCCGCACGGCTGTTGTGGGTTATTTTTTTGTGCGTCTCTGACCTTAATTGAGGAATGATTTTTGATATTAGATTTTTTGATGAATCATATTAAGGCAAGGTTTTTTAAATCTAATTTGAAAAATTTGATTACATTCGTTATTTGGTTTACTGGTCTGATTTTATTTATATACTCTTAATGTGTATAGGTATATAAAAATGAAAGAAAAAATATGGGATAAATTAAGCATTCATTTTAATACCTAATTAATATGCTACTAATATTATAAATTCGAAAGTTTGTAGATATGTATGTATATTTGTTACTCTTTCTCGCTAAAACTACTGAATGAATTTGGCTGAAAGTTTGCACGCGGAAAGTTTATAAGCTGAATTAACTTATAGGCTACAAAATATCACGCGCCGTCCCACTGGAGCAGAGTGACGCGGTTAAAACCGCGGGTCGTACCGAGTTCTTTAATAATTAGAAAGCTAGATAATCCAGGAGGAACATAAGCTTAAAACAAACTTAAGAAGATGGTTAATTTAAAGCAATTTAAATTAACCATTATTCTTATTCCACATAATCCTTTATTTAATAGTAGACACGGGTCTGTCTTAATTGCGATGCAGCAGCGTTTCCCTGTGTGTGTTATATCAGTATATTGCGGTCACCAACCCGCATCCCAAGCGTGGTGACTATGCCAAACCCTCTCTCGTTAAGAGGGTCAGCAGAACGTTATATAGACTGATGATTATGAATCTCTTAGTTAGTTCATCATCTGACGGTTGTACAAAAGTTTAATTAACTTTTAGTGAGATTACAAAATCACGGGTCCAATTCTGTATTCAAAACGGAGCTAGCTAAGAGGGTCAGCAGAACGTTATATAGACTGATGATTATGAATCTCTTAGTTAGTTCATCATCTGACGGTTGTACAAAAGTTTAATTAACTTTTAGTGAGATTACAAAATCACGGGTCCAATTCTGTATTCAAAACGGAGCTTACACAAGAAAATGTTTTAGACAAAATAATGAATTTGGACCAAAAACAAAAGGGCTTTAATAAAATCATCAGAGAATTGTACAATAGGTAGTACGTATTAATATTAAATTTTGTTAGAAAATTTTCATTGCTTTAGTAGGGTTTGCACGTTTGAATAAAATTGCGGACTGAAATTTCCGTTCATTATAATAATATTTTTGTCTTATTTTATAAGTTTATTTTTAAATCTATACCAAAAGCAAAATATCATTCATCACGATTTCAGATACTATTAGGACCTAAGCTCACTAAGACGAGATATTGCGAAATTCAACCTTTGACCAACCAAAATAAGTGTTAGATAGCCCATTTTCACTTTCAGTGTATAGCCCATTTATTGAGGAAGGCTATAGGCTATATACAATTATGAAGTTACTAGGGAAATGGGAGTTACTTGGATACAACCGCGCGTGGAAACTAGTGTTATATTTAGCATAGCTTTGATTGGCTAGCATATTAAATTCATGATTATTATTAAATACTAGCTGCGCCTCACGGTTTTACCCGCGTCACTCTGCTCCAGTGGGTCGGAGCGTGATATTTTGTAGCCTATATGTTAATCCAGCTTATAAACCATCTGCGTGCCAACTTTCAGCCAAATCCATTGAGTAGTTTTTGCGTGAAAGAGTAAGAAACATACATACATCCTCACATACAAACTTTCGAATTTATAGTATTAGTAGGAAACGTAAAAATACTTAAAAATATCAAGGCATAGTCACCCTATCGACAAATGAGGAAAGTTAAAAAGGAACTTATTAATTCGGGTATTGTACTACACAAAGTTAAATTTGCGCCATTGGTAGGTAAAGCGATTGCGCCGAAGGGAATTGTTAGGTCGTGTCCAAAAAAGGTTTATATTCTTAAATATTACTTTTTGAAATGAGACATAAGAGTTTTAGAAAATTTTACAGTTAGTGGCTCAACTTAGGTTGATGTTGGGCTTTGATCCATTTTTACGTTGATAATGGTAGGTGCTTATAACATGAGCCGCATTGCTTATGCGTGGTTTTAGTGGTGTTGGGTCATCTCCTCGTGGTATGAGTTTAGCATACCACGCTATGGAGAGGGCGAGTCCCACATATCCCACCGCCAGCGCGCGAATACGCTGCAGCGGCGGTGGGAATGCGTAAATGCATTTCCCGCCGGACAAAAAAAGTGCTTAAACATCACGTAGATTGTTTTAAAATTATCTTACTAGCAGAGTTTTGCAGTCTACTTGTATTCTTGTTAACCCCTCGTGCTAAGCTAAAATGCTTGTGTTACGAGTGCGTTCACGTCGGTAGTTCAATTGGTGGAGGTTGAACCGGCGATTACAAGTCCGACGCCCAAAGCCATACGGTCGCTTATAGGATAAAATTGAGGATTAAAAAAAGCATTTTTTCTGTGTGCTACTTAAATACAACATTTGAAATATAGTTACAACTACTGTAGATAAGTAATTTACTAGAACATGAGGTAAAATAGTACATACATCGCTTATTAACACATCTCGCCATCACCTTTCGGAGTGAGTCACAGCTGAATCACCTGCAATTATGAATTTTATTGGTCTCTAACCGAATTCGCGGCGGTTCGGTAATGGTTTAGGGTTCTTTTTGTTGTTTCTTTTTGTGTTTCGATTTCACATTGGAATGTTTTAAAAAATATATTTTATATGCAGGTTTTTCGTTTTTCGCTTAAGATTAAAATTTGGTGTGAAAAAAAGTTATCTGAATTCATTGATTCCAGTAATCCTACTAATATTATAGATGCGAAAGTTTTAATGTGTGGATGTATGGATGTTTGTTACTCTTTCACTCAAAAACTACTAAATCAATTTGGCTAAAACTCTTCACGGGTATAGTTAATAAGCTCGATTAACATAAAGGCTACAAAAAATCACGCGCAGACCCACTGGAGCAGAGTAAAATCGCGGGGTGAAGCTAGTACAATATATTGCATTTATTTGTTTGTAGTAAACGAACTACGTAAGTAATAAAAAAACAATTAGACGAAAAACATTATCCAAAAATAATAAAAACCATATTTTATAATAGGTTCTGACGAGATCTGGACCTCCCCAAATTACAGAAGCGAAGCGAAAAAAAAACAATATTTTTATAAGATTCGCATCAATCTAGTTGTGTCCCTACTAATAAATAACCTTTGGTATAAAGTAAATTGATCGCTTAAACAGGTTTCGCTCTTGACCACATTTTTTCCTTTTTATTCACACGTTTCGTAATAACATCTCCACGGATAATAATAGATGATCGTGTATAATTTGACATTGAGTTTATTATTTTTTATCTGTGCAAAAAAAAGTTAATTTAGGCTCGCTGGTTCGTTGCATTGTTTTTTTTTTCGTGTTTATCCTTGTTCTACTGTATTTGGTAAACGATATTATTGATATTTTAGCTGATCAAAACAATAGAAAAATGATTTTATTTTGTAGGTATTCCATTGTTTTTTTTTTTAATTAGCTGACTATATATCTACTTACTTTTTCTTGTATGTCTGTACTGGTAACTCAGTGGATACGGTTTTGAGTTCGATTCCCACCTAGAAAAACTATTTGGGTAAACCACAAATATTTGTTCTGAGTCTGGATTTTCTGAATTGTGTGTTCGTGACATCTTTTTTTTTTATCGGTATTACATATGTATTTAGCCACGAGGCTTTTGCTACTTCACCGGGCATAAAGGTGAGCAGAGCTCCAGCCTCGATTTCGTGACATCCCTTTCGACATATTTATTTATCTAGTGAGAGAATTGTCTCTTCAAAATAAAAATAGAAAAATAATAGTAATGGTTTTACCCAAGTCATTGCCCCAAGAATAATAACAATAGGTGACCTATTTTCGTATCGAAACAAACTACCAAACCAAAACCATTTTCATTATTACTAAAATAATTCTTAGACACAGTAGCAGCCATTGTTGCTAGTAACATTTGGTCGTAACCTCATTCATTACTACGACCATAAACAAAACATTAATGCTGTTCTTTTTTCAAAAATAAAAAGGAACGTCAGGCCATTAGATATTTTAAAAAAGGAACTACGCTTTCTCTATTTAAAAATATACGTTAAACGTGAAATCGTAAGTGGGTTATGGCGGGGAGTCTTCATACTTCATAATGATAATCGAAACCTAACGGGACATCATCGTTTGAATGGCATTGAATGAAAAGAGATTCGAGTACCAGCCGTCACTTCTATCAAATAGTAAATTTCAAATGGGGTTATAAAAAATATTGTAAGATCTACTATTCATAGATATCATATTTATTAATGTTTTACGTGACTATTCTACAGTTTATTTTAAGTCATTGTTAACTATGCCTAACTGTGCCTTGCTGACAATCTAATGTTTGAAATAGCAATTTCACAATAAACACTAAAATCTTATCGGTACCTAATGACGTAATAGCGGTATGTAATTACAGCATGAGTCGGTCCAAACACGGCTAGATGCTATTTAATAATCTATCATCCGGCTATTAATCCCTCCTCAGGTCCCTTGTTACACCCACAGTAACAATATCTGACTAGCATTTACAGTCTAAATATCAAATCTGTATAACAAAGCATAAAACAAAACGAACACAAAACATGGCCAACAACGGTACTGTTCTTAATTTGATTTAAATTAAAAAATATAAAATGTAATTTATGATGTGCTTCCGCATGCATCTTATTTCGAATACATTCTCAATTTAAAAAGTATGTCCACTAGCCGTTGAAATAACTATGTAGGTCGCCACACAAAGAGTTTGTACTTCATAATATCGGAGTAACAGAACACTATTGACCTGACGTTAAGAACAATGCCTTTTATCTCATTCCAGTGAACTTTGAATTTGATAACCTGTGGGAACATCAAATATTTTTAATTTGATACTGGCTGCTTGGTTTTCTTTTGTCTATGGTATCATGATTTGAAATATAAAGACATTCGAATTTTGAATCGAATAACTGATGCAAAGTAATAAGATTAACTTCCGTAGATTATATTGAACGATTGTGAAATTAAATTTAGGTAGTAAATTTGTTTATAGAATAAACAAGTTTTTATGCTATAAAAAAATACGAAATAGGTAGTATTGAAATAAATAAATGTATTACGAATTTAACCGTTTCTTTAACGATCTCTTTGATATTTTTTCCTCAGTGCGTATTCGACATGAATTTCCTTATTTTGATCAAAGATATCGACTCGATATCATGAAAGTGTAACCTAATAAATTTTATTGAGTTTTCGCGAAAATTCACCATCATAAGTTACGCTATTTATTATTAAATTTTGAAAATACTGGCTGCCTATATCCTGTTTCGTCAAATCATAAATTCTGACAATGCCTCTGTTTTGTTATTATTTTCTTTTATAACTTGTCCATATAAATAGATACGAACAATGAAAAAAGACGCCAAATAAGTCATGACGTTTTTAAGTAATGGGCGTTTAATTATAAAGAAAATATCAAATGTTTAGTTATAGCAATAACTATGTGTTGTATTTATAAATAAAAATGAATAGCTCAAATATATATTTCGTCTAATTGTATAAATACATAATTTGGACACAATTAATCAATATTTAATCTATATCTTTCTTCTTTGCAGCTGATCCGTTGCCAGGCAAGCACGTGCCACTAGAGAGCTATGAGAGCGAATTGGAGCGGGAGCACGCACTGCCCACGTCCGTCCCCAACGCCGACATACTTAAGACTAACAGCAATCCGACGTATCATAAGCCGAGGTAAGTTTTAACCATAGACAATATTTAAAAAAATCCACAGCGTTACCGAAACGCCAGAGTTCTAACTATTAATTAAAATGTAACAACAGTTAACTAACCTACTTTTATACTAACAAATCAACAAAGAACCAGTTTAAAAACAAATAAACAATAATTATCGTAAAACCATATCGAAATGGCGCCAATCGCCAATTTAACCAATTTTACGCGATGCGTAAAAACCGTAAAATACCGTAAAACGCTGATTTAGTTATTAGACGCGTAAAAAGGTTAAATTCTCACGCACCATTTAGTGCGTCCGAATCGTTAAATTGCCATAACTTGACTACGGTTTTACAAATGAATAGTTTTTTTATAGGGCTGGTTTTTATTGTAATAAGAAAGTTTATTATTAGTGTTTCTAATTAATTCTTATAAAACATATATATCCCCTTAATTTATTAGTCTAGAGTAGGGGTGGCTAACTTAGAAAATCTTACTTCTTCAAAATATGATATTAAGTATATATGATAGATCATTTATAGGATAGGTACCGAATTCATTTAATACCGGTAGAACCTAAGGCGAGTTTTAATCGACTGTCAAATTGTAGGTATTGTACCTATTTCCTTTCACATTTCTTAACATAAAATTAAGCATTGGTTTGGTGCAGCCCTAACTTCTTTGGTATTTTAAACTATATTTATCATATATATACTATAATCTATAACATTTATTGCTTATGTAGCAGACTGGTTCATAATTTTATGACTCCTTATCTTATTTCCCGTTGTATTTTTAATATGTACGTCATTAAAATTAAGTTTCGTAATCTTAATTTATTATTTTATTACCGACGATCCGATTCCGATCTTATAATTCCTAATGATTTGAAATAGTAAAACATAGTTCTGGTATTAATTGAATTAAAAAAAGTTTTTTTTTATTTGTTTTGATCACACCAAGATTTAGGACATATGTATATATTTAGCATACTTAGTTAGGTATACTCAACCAATTTAAGACCACTGCTGATCATGGGTCTCCTCTTTAACGTCTGTTGAGAGGTAATCACCACGCTTGGCTGGCGGATTGGTGATAAATACGATAGTAAAAAAAAAAACTGTTTGACTATTAAATAATTGTTCGGGATTTGTGTTATATAAACACAATATATAAAAACCTTTAATATGTATTAAAAACACACACCAAAAAAACCACTTCATTGAGTCAATACATAGTATAAAACGAAGTCGTTCCCCGATGTCTGTCTGACTCTGTACCTATGTATGCTTAAATCTTTTAAACTACGCAACGGATTTTGATCCGGTTTTTTTCATTCGATAGAGTGACTCAAGAGGTAGTTTTATAAAAGTCTAATACATGCATAAAAGTCCACCCGTGCGAAGCCGGGGCATGCCGCTCGTTAAAAAGACAGCAAACATCTATTGTCTCAGTTCTTTCTAAAACAAGCTTAAATATTTTACACGCGTCAAATTTCTGGCAGGGTATATTATACCATTATTTAAAGCTGGCAACTTGTCAAGCGAGTAATCCCAAAGAAAGTCATTAAAAACTTAAATTACTTCAAACAAAGTTACTTAATAAAACTATCTTTTTATACAATTTTTTGTCGGCCATAGACCAGTTTTATACGACTTTATTTAACTTGGTTAGCATTAGGACTGTTAATGTAACTTTTTAATGTTTTACTGCGAAACTTGGTGAATTTCCTTCGGGCCTACGTTTTTTTTTAATCTCCAAATATACTAAATGATCAGTCCATTAATTTTCCGGAGTTTTACTTCTCTAGATCGCGCGATTATGTAATTTATTGAGGTTTTTACTGTGGTACAGCCATTTTGTGATAAGGAGTCGGATCCATTTGCAGTTGGTGGATAGGGTGGCCACATTTACTGTATCAGTCCACTGTTTATGGCCACTGCTGAACATGACCAGGGTGGTTGAAGGGTTATTGTCATAATCACCACGCTTGGCAGATAGCAGTAAGATATAGAGTATTCTGGAGGTGATAGATCTGCTGCTACTCCATCATCGGCTGTGTATATTACATAGTTGCTTTACGACACACATAGACACGAATTCACAGTATAAAAATGCATTGTTGCATGTTAAAAACACTTTGTAGTTTGACAATATAATTCTCGTCATGACTTAGAGATCTAATTGTGATAAGTTCGTTTCACGTAATTGGAAAATATTTGTGTTAAAACAATAAAGAAATTTTCAAATCGGGCCAGTATTTCTTGAAATTGGCGCGTTGCAACAAACGAACAAACTCCTTTATGTATTAGTTTAAATAAGATAATAATTTAAAACACTATTGTATTAGATAATAAATATTGTGGTGTATTTTTAATATAAATATAGGCTAATGATTCCAAAAACACAATTCAAAGATAAAATTGACAACTTTTTTTAAATAACACACATGCAATCTTTCGGAATGTGAATGTGTATCATTTTGATTACAAAACATACCTTTTAAAGAATCTGAAATGCGACAACATATAAAAAAACGAATAGGAATGTTAAAAATACGGGCGTTCCCACTGTCCCTTAATGGGTCCACAAATGAACGTATACCAAAATGTGTTTCTGAAAAATGGGAAGTCTCATAAAACACGATATATTACGTCACCCTACAGCTATGTTTTAGGGTTCCGTTTTTTACCTTCATATTATTCATTTACTAGCTTCTGCGTACGGTTTCACTCTCGATACTCCCGTTTCCGTAGGAACTTCATAATTAAATACGGCCTGTAATACAGGAACGTGATATAAGAACGTGCTAATCTCAGAAATTACTGGTCCGATTTGAAAAATTCTTTCAGTGTTAGATAGCCCATTTATTGAGAAAGCCTATAGGCTATATTGAATCATGAAGTTCGTACAAGAACGGTAGTTAAGCAGGTGAAATCGCGGGCGCAAAGCTAGTTAAATATAAAAGTCAGCTATCAAAAACAATGGTCTTGAAATCGCTTTACAATTAGTATAACATCATACATACGAACAACCGCAGCCAAATCCACCTCCTCTACCATGTGATGCCCTCGTAGAACCGAAGTCAGAGGCCCGCGTAAAGTAGAGCGACAGTTGCACAAAACTCCCCTTAAATACTAAAGTCATAATCCCTCAATCTCATCGCTAGCGACCGCCCTGAGCCGAGGCCCAAGGCCCACAGGGGGTGCCTCTTGCGCAAGTTGCTTAGTTTGTAGTTTTTAAACCATTTATGAAGGCTGGAGCTCTGCTCGTCTTTATGCCCGGTGAAGTAGCAAAAGCCTCGTGCCTAACTACGTATGTCCGTCCGAACAAAAAAAAAAACACCCTCTCTTTATCATCAAGTCGATCAAAAATATACATCAGTCGAACATTTCTAGCCTCAAAACTAATATTCCAACAACTCCAAGACGAAAGAACAAATAGAAAACAATTTCGTATTATAATGGAACTATTGACACTAAAGTATTTCATTTCATTTCAGCGAGTTTCCTTCGCACTCGATCAATCAACGCCAATATTGATTGAAAGTTTGGGAAACAAAGTTGAAATAGCAAGCGGATCTCAAACTTTTGAATCATGTGATTGTTTAGTGAAATCACATGCAATTTCATTAAATATTAGTAATGGTAACAAATTTGAAATGTAAATGGATGGAATGAATCGGCAGTAGCCCAATGTCTAGTGCTTCGGACTTGTGATCTTATGGCCGCCGGTTCGAACCCCACCCATTGCACTACCGACGTGAACCCACTCGTAACACAAGCATGTTAGCTTAGCACGATGGGTTAACAAGAATACTAGTAGACTTCGAAAACCTCTGCTAGTAATATAAAAAAAGAAGAGGAAAAACGGTGGGTTCGTGACCGCAGTTGTAATTAAATTGTGTGACCCGGGGAAACGCCTCTGGTATACGATTGTCATAGATTATGTTTTAATCAGAACCAACAGCTCAACGTGCTTTCCGAAGCATGGAGGGTAATCCTTCAGCCAATCAGACCCGGAAATCTTTAATTTACATTAATATTTTGTCCGGACCTAATATCGACGCCACGATATCCTAGATTTAAGGCAAGCCTTCTTCCGCTACGCTACGGAGTTTGTCTAAACGTCTTATTCTTTTATTATCATTAAAGTAAAATATAAATAGTACTCTTTTCATACTATTTCGTTGTAAATGAAATAATCCCTACGAAAAAATAATATCGCGTTCCACAAAATCTTAATTAACATTATAAATTCATAATAACAAATAGAATCTGCCAACGATTATAGTCTATGCTATTTTAGAAGTTTCTATAGCTTAATTTAAGTTGTATAAGTCCATTGTTCCGAGTGCCGTCATTTGAGAACCGCAGTATTAACACTAAAAGCATTATACGACATTCGTTATTGTTGAACTCGGGACGCAGTAAAAACGAAACTTTGAGAAGCTTTGTCTTTTGATTTATATGATATTTTGTTCTATTTTAGTATTATTTTGAGTGTATTAGTAACTATTATAATTATTAAAACACTGCGACACTGCTGAACAAAGACCTCCTTCCTGCCGTTATGCCTGGTGAAGAAGCAAAAGCCTTTTGGGTAGGTAACTATATGTCCGTCTGAAAAAGAAAATAACACTATTTCCAATTAAAGGTACCTACGGCATATATTTTTCAAGCACCATACATCCTACTAATATAATAAACGCGTAAGTTTGTAAGTATGGATGGATGGATGGATGTTTGTTACTCTTTCACGCTAAAACTACTGAACGGAATTGGCTGAAATTTTGCACCGGGATAGGTTATACGCTGAATAAACATTTAAGCTACAAAACATCACGCTCCGACCCACTGGAGCAGAGTAACACGGGTAAAACCGCGGAACGCAGCTACTTATTAGTATATTAGTAACCTCCTAAACGTTATCAAAATACAATTTTGTGCTCATATATTTAAATCACAATTTTCTTCAAAATTGCTATTTCAATATGAACATTGGTAAAGTTGCGTAATAACAATGTATGTATATAATATTATGAAGTTTAACTGAAGTTTAGAAGTTTACTAAGTACGTAACAAGTTGTACAACTTGTAACGAGCTCACTTATTTTGTATTCTTAAGTTATGAAGCGATGGCTAATGTCTTGTAAACTTTATTATACTTATAATAACACGTGTTGTTAGAAATTATATATAATGAGGATTTTATTATACCATCAGCTTCCCGCGCCGCGGGTTTACCCGTGTATCTCCTGTTACCGTAGGAACTTCATAATACAATTTAGTTTATAGTATTCCTCGATAAATGTTCTATCTCACACTGTAATAATTTTTCAAATCGGAGCAGTAGTTTCTGAGATTGGCGCGTTCCAACAAACAAAAAAAGCAGTTTTTGTATTATGAATTTCCCCCGAAAACAGGAGCTATTAATGATATTGAAAATATCTATACATAGATAGATTGTACTATCAAGAATGAATAATTTCGGTGAATATTAGCAACCAACGACTAAACAATCACAGAGTAGGTATAAATAAATTAATCAACAATTAACATTTCTAAAAGATAAGTTTTTTTATAATGACTCATCTTACTCATATTTTGACCATCACGTGGTATTTTAGAAGTGTTCCTTTAACAATAATACTGTAAATAGTCAAGCCCTGACTAAACTACTCAGGTAAACGGCGGCAGGTACGTCCAACCTCTGTTTGAATACAACAAAAGCGAAGCAGCATTTTCTGAGAAAGCATTATCGAAATAGTCAAACAAAATTTTTGTTACTGCACGCATGGGTACGGTCAAGATTGTAGTTTTTAAACCATTCTATACGGCTAGAGAATTGATCGCCTTTATGCCCGGTGAAATATTAAAAGCCTTGTGGATAAATACATATCTCAATACCAGCTGTCCCGCATAGATCCAGTTCCTGCGAAAACCTTGACTTAAAATATAACCTATGACACTCGCAAATAATGTGAACCATCCGATGCCCTCGTCGACCCAAAGTCCGAGAGGCCCGCGAACTGTAAAGTAGAGCGACAGTTGCACAAAACTCCCATAAAATACTAAACGTCATAATACCTCAATCTCATCCCCAGCGACCGCCCTGAGCCGAGGTCCAAGCCCCACAGGGGGCGCCCTCTTGCGCAGGTTGCTTAGTTTGTAGTTTTTAAACTATTTATTAAGGCTGAAGCTTTGCTCGCCTTTTTGCCCGGAGAAGTAGCAAAAGCCTCGAGACTAACTACATATTATGTCAATCCGAAAAAAAAAGCAAATAATGTGGCTTTCTATTGTTATAAGAATTAGCAAAATCGGTTCAGTAGATCCAGAGATGACTAACCTTTTTTCAATCTTTTTTTCTTCTTTTCTTAACAGATTACTAGCAGAGTTTTGCAATCTACTAGTATTCTTGGTAACCCCTCGTGCTAAGCTAAAGTGTTTGTGTTACGAGTAGGTTCACGTCGGTAGTGCAATGGGTGGGGATCGAACCGGCGACCACAAGGTCACAAGTCGCCCCTAACCATTGGTCTACGGCTGCTATAATATTAGTATAAATATACTACTAAGCGGATTAGAGAAATACACTTGCCCCGAAATAATGCGTTCCTGATGGAACAGGCGCACTGATTAAAATGAAATCGTTATTTTTCGCTTGTCTCCGTTATTAGAGTCTCAATCGTTTCACGACTTATAATTTGTTCACTTACTTTGTGCGATTATGTAAATCGTCAGGAGCTTCTAAGGGCACGACTCACGATTAATCGTGATTATAATCGCTTTAGATGTTAACTTTGTTGTAATAATTGCAGTTTCTACGGGTAGTGTAATTCATTGAGAAGATGAACAATCTTAAGTGGCTTAGATGTTATATAATCTAACTAGAGAGATCTTTCTTAAGTGAAACCGTGAAGGAACCTATTCATATCTCATCATCATCTTCAGTGTACATGGGCTTAATCCCTCGGGAGGGTTTAGCTATAGTCACCACGCTTGGAAGGTGGGTTGGTGATCGAAGTATTATATTGTAGTACCACACAACGAAACGATAATATATAACAATCGGGAGCAACGATTTAACTAAACCGAGACATGGAGGGTAGTCCCTCAATCAACCGGACCCGGAAAGAAATCTTAAAATTTGCACAACACTAGTCCAGCATGGAGATCGAACCCACAAGCTCCGAGACTTATTCCACTCAGCCCAGTTATTTCTATTGTTGCATAATTTGTTTTAATTCAATTATTAGTTTTGTGTTGTTAATCTTTTTGTATATTTCACGCCGAGATCTTTCTTAGAAGCCGCTTGTTTCTTTCTTTCTTAACTATAAGTCAGCAACTCGCCAATTGTGTGGTTTTATTCATTGTAGTTTACATACAATGTGACCGCCATAAATTTGTTAACAATAAACAGTTACTCTGAATCTTGGCCTCGGACCACGGAGACCATAATACGAATACAAATGCCTTTTGAGTACTGCCTGTTTGTGAATTACGTCAGAACACAAATATCTGATACTAGCTGTGCCTACGGTTTTACTCGCGTTACTCTGTTCCAGTGGATCGGAGCGTGATGTTTTGTAGCCTATATGTTAATCCAGCGTATAAACTATCCAGGTGCAAAATTTCAGCCAATTCCGTTCAGTAGTTTTGGCGTGAAAGAGTAACAAACATCCATCCATACTTACAAACTTTCGCGTTTATTATATAAGTAGGATACTCAGATAATTTTTAACTAGTTCGGTTTCTAGCTGTAAAGTCTAAACATTAAACGATCCATAAACGGGACTATTCGAGACTGATAGATTAACTAGCATCCCAAAGGATGTAAATAATTAGATAAGTACAATCGCTAAATGCTCTTAATATTGGCCGCGATTAAGTAGCCTTACCTCGCCGACCGTTTAGTGATTAGTGAGTGCATCTGGCTTAAAATCCCACGTTTATTGAAGAGCAAAATTAAAGCGTAATCTCCGATACGAGAGGGGCTGAGTACTATTATACATCTGTCTCTTTTACTCATTGAATAGGTGCTTGTAAAAATATTATTTTAATTTACAATACTTAGTTCGAGTATTGACAGATGTGTTAATTAAAATTGACATAGTAGTTCTTTTGTATGTGGGCTCTACTGTATTTAGGGCGTGTAATATTAAAAATGTATTGATGGATTTGTAATAAAAATATTGGGGGTGAAAATATTTGACTACGAACTATTTACAATTGTCTATTTTGATATTAAATTTTTTTTAAGTGGGAGGATTTCAAAATCAAGTACTTTATTGTACTATATAGAGGGTGTACGCATAAGTATGGAACACTAGCTGCGCCCCTCGGTTTTACCCGTGTCACTCTGCTCCAGTGGGTCGGAACGTGATATTTTGTAGCCTATATGTTAATCCAGCTTATAAACTATCCGCGTGCAAACTTTCAGTCAAATCCATTCAGTAGTTTTTTCGTGAAAGAGTAACAAACATACATCCACACATACAAACTTTCAAGCCTTGTTTTTTTATGCCCCGTGAAGTAGCAAACTACCTAAATATATCCTTCTCAAACCAAATGTTAAGTTAAACATAAAAAAGTGACTCAAATTCCATACAATATTTCGAATCATTTCATTAGCCTTTAAGCTCAAAACAGATCTTCTCAATACTTATATACACATATTTCTCTCATCGGATTTGTCTGCCAATTCAGTTTTTAATGCCACGGATAAGTCTGATTGATACATTGATCCGTACGTCAAAATATATCCCGATCTGACTTATGTGTTAGACGGGAAATTTAGTACTCATTTTGTGTTTTATCGTCGACATTTTATGTTTATTGGTTAGACTTAGGCTGACTACACGTTGGCGCGTTTGCCACATGAGGATAGCGGGTGATGAGGTCGGGGATTCGGTTGATCACACTCTCTGGGAACGCTCCAAGGATTTAGCTTTCTACGCATAAATATAATAACATACGAATTGATAATTTAACTCATCTTTACTAATATTATAATACTGCGGTCACCAACCGCCTGCCAAGCGTGGTGACTATGGCAAACCCCTAACTCGTGAGGAGGCCCATGTTCAGGAATGGACATAATACGGGCTGATGATGATGATGATACTAATATTATTAGAGGCGCGGGATCACGGTGGATGCGGCCACTTCCGACCGCAACAACTGGAGATCTATGCCCAGCAGTGGACGTCCTGAAATTTAATGATGATACTAATCTATACTAATATTATAAAGAGGAAAGATTTGTACCTATTTTTGTATGTTTGTATGTTTGTAATGAATAGGCTCAAAAAGTACTGGGCCGATTTAAAAAATTCTTTCACCATTCGAAAGCTACATTATCCACAAGTAACATAGGCTAAATTTTATTTTGGAAAAAAATAGGGTTCCGTAAGATATTTGGGTTTTTCTGACACAAGGTGTAAAAAATCAACCAGAAAAGTTACTTATTTTGCGTACGCTGCCTAAACTATAAAAGATAGAACCATAAAATGTTCTAATTAATTATAGATCTTATAAATATCTACAAAAAAGTCCGCGACACACTATACCTATCTATGTCGAGTGAGGCACAACGACCATTTTTTTATTTAGAAATCTTGAATTTTTTTTGGAATACATTTAAACGCGTTTATTTTACTCATGCTATTAATCCTTATCAAAATAAATTATTTCATCACTAAGTACAGTTTATGTAGATAATATTTGGTCTTTGAATGATTAAAATTGGACGTTGGGTTTTGAAGTTATGGCGAAATTAAAATATTACGATTTCTGCTGCACGGCCAGTTGCGAAGTGTAATAATTTTCGTGCGATTTTTTTTAGATTTCGTTCTTAAAACTACACCTACGCAAAAGTTCTTCTCAGAGCTAATCAACAGTTCTTCTCAGAGCTAAACAACAGTTCTTTTCAGAGCTTTGAAAATGCCTAAAATGCCTAATCCCTAAAATGCCTATTAATTACATCATTAATTATATTTTCATCATTAACAACTTTAACATCCACAGAAAGACAATCTGTGCAGCCTGCGGATAATGACTGCGTTGTCGATGTTTATGTCGGTGTCTGTGAATTGACCTGGGAATCATTTTGCTGACCGTGTCTTTCCTGGGTAGGCTTTTTGCAGCGGTAACCGACATCCGCACGGAGCCGCGGGCGACCGCTATCACTACATCACTACATATTATAAACAAAGTCCCCTGCCGCATCTGTCTGTCTGTTCGCGATAAACTCAAAAACTACTACATCGATTTTCATGCGGATGTTACCAATCGATAGAACGATTCTTCCGGAAGGTTTACGTATATGATTTGTTTAGTTTATGTGTACATTTGACTAATATATATTGATATTTGTCAGAGGTGTCGGAAAAAATTAAGCAATTTGGGAGCTTTCAACGAAAACGCTGCCTAAACCCTATGAGATATAACAAAACAATGTATGGTGGCAAATATTCTTCTCTTTTAGATCTACAAAAAAGTCTGCGATAGCATATGTCTATCTTTCAAGGTTAACTTGCTATATCCATTATATCTTAGAAAAATGATAATTTCTAATGCGGTAATTGTAAAGCTAATCAGACGGATTCAGTATTTATCCTTATCATTTTAAATGAGTTAATATTCTTAAGCATTTCATGCAGATTATTTTACCCCTACACTATATACTTTAAATAAATAACTTAGAAGTTATGGCAAAATAACAGCGCGTGTTTTAGGTAGGCCTAATGCGATTATGCGCGCTCGATCCTTAAGAATTATAGGGCAAATTTTTTGTTTTGTGTTCGTTGTAACTATGATGGATAGATACTTGAATACCTATTTATTTAGTGTTTGTTGTATTGTTAGTCCTGAAGAGAGAGAGAGAGAGAGAGAGAGTTTCATACGATAAAAGTATACCCACCTACTTATTTCACTGAGTTTTAGTAGGTCATCATCATCATCAGCACGTATATCGTCCACTGCTGAACATGGGCCTCCTCCCGAGGGAGGGTATTGCCATAGTCACCACGTTTGGCAGACGGGTTGGTGACCGCAGAATTATGTTGTAACACACAAGGAAACGCTGCTGCCCCTTCCTTGATAAACGATTATTATAGATGATGTTATAACAATCGGGACCAACGGCTTAACGTGCTTTCCGAGGCACGGAGGGTAGTCCCTCAACCAACCAGACCCGGAAAGAAATCTTAGAATTTACACAAAGATTTCATGTCCGGTGTGGGGATCAAACCCACGACCTCCGAGATTTAAAGCGAGCCAATTACCGCTACGCTACGGAGGTAGGCCGAATGCGATTATGCGCGCTCGATCCTTAAGAATTATAGGGCAATTTTTTTGTTTTGTGTTCGTTGTAACTATGATGGATAGATACTTGAATACCTATTTATTTAGTGTTTGTTGTATTGTTAGTCCTGAAGAGTTTAGGTATTTCATACGATAAAAGTATACCCACCTACTTATTTCACTGAGTTTTAGTAGGTACCTATATTAATTTGTTTCTGTTTGTTTTGACCAAATTTCGCCCGTTTGTTAGAGGTTTAAAGACATTATGTAGTATAATTATGAGTATTGTACCCGTGCGAAGCCGGGGCGGGTCGCTAGTTATTATATATTATGAAAAGGGATTGTAAAGGTGCAAGTTGGATGCGGGTGACATGAGGCAGCAGCAGACGACGTGTCGCAGCGACACTACTGGTTTGTATGTATTTCTATGGAATTCCCTTCGCAGTTAGCGACATTAAGCTAGCGACGCGTTTCATAGAAATACATACAAACCAGTAGTGTCGCTGAGACACGTCGTCCGCCGCCGCCTCACGTCGCCCGCTTCCAACTTGCACCTTAATTAAACAGTCAAAGGTTATAAGCACACTCTGTCTCTTATTCCTTTAAATAAACAAGAGAACGTCGTGAGTGTTCTATGTTTGAAAAATGGCCAAGGTTGTCTGTATACAGCCAACCAGCCAGTCACATAATTATATTACACTAATATTATAAAGCTCCTTTATTTCTTAAATATTGATCATCTAATGGTATTTTTTCTTATTTTGAATATTTAGAAATGGAAATCGAATTTTGAAATTAAACGACTTATTTTGTAAGGTCTTCTAGTATTAGCGGTTTCCCTTCTTGGTCTAAGAGATGGCTACGTCCCTGACAATAACAAATACTGTTTTCCGTAAATAAGCCGAGAGCTGGAGTATCATTAATCTAAGCCAACAATACTGCTGCATTATATTAAAAGGTTTTTTATAAGTTTCATTTCGCGATTGTACTTTTTGTCCTTGTTCGGTTTTTAATGCGGCTTTGCTTTCAAGGGTTTAGTTGTTGAAGTTATGAGGAAAATCTAAATTATTTTGAACAATAGCTAAACGGATTTTATGCTATTGTTATTATATATTATATTATTATTTATTCCATATATTACGAGTATGACCAAGCACCAAAGCACAATTATAAATAGGTTGGTCAATTAGCATCAATATATCGATTTGGACATTTCATTTGAAACGGTGACAAACAAACAGATAAACTTTGAGTGTACATTTTGCATGTAGATTATACGAGATATCGTTCCTTTAGAATCTTAGATAACAATCTGCAACTTACTACTAGCGCCATCTGTTATCGAGTAGCAAAAACTAAACAGCTACAGTTGTTGAGTTTGCAAAGATTTAGATAGGTACTTTGCATTGAATTTTTATGATATTATTATGTTTGTTAAAATGAATGTATGTATTTATTTAAAAACAAAGTGTAAAATGAAAGTGTACCTATTACAAGAATGTTGTTCGCTCAAATATATTTTCCCACGGCTTTTTGAAAGCAGTAAGATGCTAAACATACAAATATGACGTCATCAACAGGTAGTCATCTATTTAAAACTAGACTTTTTCGAGGAGTCTAATCAAAATGCGGTTTGCGTGCTCAAATAAACTGAGTGAATAGTAAAACCATGGCACATAGCCAGTTTTTGTCATTTCCATACAGAATATGCCTAAATAGAAATGAGCTCTCGTTCTATAATAGTATTACGGATGAACAGGTCTTAGTATTTTGGACATATGAAGGTCAATAACTTTGAACGAATGAAAAAAATATTTATTATCTTTATAACATTGAAGCGTAAAATTGGTAAACTTAATTACTTGTCGAAATATAAATCTTTGATGACAAAAATATGAGTTAAATATCTATATATATACATATATATTTTTATCATTCATCATCAGCCCGTACAACGTCCACTACTGAACATGAACCTCCACCCGAGCGAGGGTTTTACCATAGTCACCACTGCCCGTTCCCTGGTATACGCTTGTTATAGATGATGCTATAACAATCGGGACGAACGGCTAAACGTCCTTTCCGAGGCACGGAGTGGAAAGAAGTCGTAGAATTCACACAAAGATTTCTTGTCCGACATTTAAACCGTGACGTATACTGCTTCGCCACGGAGATTGTCCTTACGCAAACCGCTTCAAAATTGCCATTAAAATAATTCCTTCCGTCCCATTAACGACATTACCTCCCATAGTCTTAAGGGTGGTCTAAATCCCATAAAACTCTATAGTTTATTATGGGTTTATTCATGCATATATTTTATTTATGAAATTTTAATGTCGACGGTATCATTTTATTATTATTGTTTGTGATGCCGCGTTCATTTCAAAGAATTAATAGTATCCGCTATGTTTCGGAGAATGTTTGTGTTGAACCGCTTATGTAAATAAGAGATAAGGATGGATGGACCGATAAAGAACATTGCTATATATAAATATAGGTAGGTAGGGTTACTTAGTACGGGCCGGATTGCTTATGCGTACCCGGCCCCCGCCAACGGCGGATCAAAGGAGTGTCCGGGGGGTTTTAGTGGTGTAGGGTCCTCTCCTCGTGGTATGAGTTTAGCATACCACGCTATGGAGAGGGCGAGTCCCACATATCCCACCGCCAGCGCGCGAATACGCTGCAGCGGTGGTAGGAAGGCGTAAAAGAATTTTCAACGCGGAAAAAAAAAAAAGATTTACTTAGGACTGTTGACATTTGCACACTACTAACTAGTATTTTGCGGGAGGATTTGGAGGAGACCTAAGTTTTGTAATGGACGTTATACGGGCTTTCTTTCTTTCTTTCCAATGCTTACTGTTTATTTGTATATCCCAGGATTTATGGATATTTACCGCGAATTTCAAATATAAAAGCGTTCGTATTTTATTTCTTACTAGCTTCCCGCGCGCGGTTTACCCGCGTAGCTCCCGTGCCCGTGGGAACTTCGTAATAAAATATAACCTTCCTCGATAAATGGACTATCCAACACTGAAAGATTTTTTGAATTCGGACCAGTAGTTCCTGAGATTAGCCCGTTCAAATAAACAAACAAACAAACTCTGCAACTTTATAATATTAGTATAGATTTCGAAAACATGTATCGACTATTCAATTCTATTTCCTAATAATTAAGTAAGTAATTATAGTAATATTTAAAGTTTATCTAATGAAAACGTAGCTTTACGTGTTCTTTTTTGCATCATAAGTTAAACATTTTAAACAAAACTAACATATCAAATGAATGGAATTCGTATAATAATAATATGCAACTCGATACTAGCAGCTTATACGCCTCAGTGCACACCATGGCGCCATTTTATTTGTTAATACACAATAGAATTGGCAACACAAGCTTTATTTTATATTTTAAACTTTATGAACCCTAAACCAGACCGTAGGTTTGTAAAAATTCATTGTTTCGAACTTTATTTTAATAGAGATAGAGTTTAAAGTATGATGATCGCTATGTATTACTAAGAGTTGTGGAGTGCCAAGAAAACTGAAATGTTGAAAGGGTTACTACTTATATTTTTATTTAACTTTGTCTGGAAAAAGGTTTAAGGCCTGTTTCAAGCACATGAAAAATACCTAGTTCGGCTTTTTAATCTACAATTTATTATGTTTAGTACTAGCTTCCCGCGCGCGGTTTCACCCGCGTAACTCCCGTTCCCATGGGAACTTCATAATTAAATATCGCCTATATTAATCGGTGATAATGTAGCATACAAATGGTGAAATAATTTTTTAAATCGATCTAGTACTTTTGATTTAATTCGTTACTAACATGCGTACATACAAATCTTTCCTTTTTATAACATCCGATCCCGTTCCCGTGGAAACCTTGACTTAAAATTTCTATTGGCAAAAGAATTTGAAAAATCGATTCAGTACAACCAGAGATTACCCCCTACAACCTCACAAACTTTACCTCGTTATATATTAGTATAGATTTATTTACTATGTACTTTCAATTAAATGTCTATTTATAATAGTTTGCTGGAAGAGAATTCATTATAGAATTAAGCTCGCCTTTGTACGTATTGTTGCCAACTTTATGCAATTTATTTACTGTGTGTATAATAAAGAAATAAATTTTAATATTTGCCGCGCATTTTAAATATGGAAACGTCCGAATGTTTTCTAAATTCAAAAATATTCTATTCTAATTTTGATTATAATTATCTTTTTATTTGGGACACTCTTCTGCTAAAATATAAACTTGAATGAATTCGATGGTTTTTTAAGTAGGTACCTACTTACCTAATATAATATTTTCTGTTGCCTAGATACTTACTTATAATAACTTCCTTCATCAACTGAATATGTCCAAAAAGATGAAGAATAGAAGTTATTGATAAGCATTTCTTGATTTTTCAAAATTTCTAACCAAATTATTATTTTGCAGGCCACCTCAGCACCACGGCGCTTCCCTGCTGGCGGGGGTGGGCGGAGGGGGCGCGGTGCCCTCCTACGCTCCCCCCGGCAGAGCTTTCTTCACCCCCCCTCTGCCGCCCGAGTACAGAAACCCCTTTGCTGACAAGCCTACACTCAGAGGTGAGAAAATTGACAGATTATATAAATTATAAAAAAAAAAGAATCGAACAATATAATAATTATACCTATTTCTTTAAAAAAATCCGATTCGATTTTTGAATATGACAATCTTCGAACTATAATGAACAGACTGAAAGTACAAGGCATATAGTTCCCGTACATTACATTACCTATTTATTTATTTTTGTTTTACCAACGAATATGAAAAAAAAATATATATTTTTTCATATTAGTTGGAAAAAAACAAACAACATTTAAATTTAGAACACATAGAATATTTAACATTTAGAACGAACGCTTTGTGTGAAATGTACGCATTCGGGTCTGAATATGGAAAACGAATTTGAAAATAGAATCACGAAACCGTACATATGAACGGTGGTTGATTCTATTTTCAAATTTGTTTTTCATATTTCTACTAAACAGTTATTATCGCTACATATTTTATAACACGAACCATCCGTCATATTTTGGTAAACGTGATAAACTAAAAATCTACTTTTTTATAGGATCCAATCTATGGATTTTAATGTGTACCTATAAGAAGATATTCTCGCATAATCGTGTCGTCATCGAATTTCTAACCGTAATCTTTGTTCAACTACACCTAGATTGGTCCCGCGCGCTCGACTGACCACTTGACTACCTGAAACCTATAGCTCTGTAAATGCGGCAACTCAATATTGTAGTGTCTATAAGAATTAAGACACATTACCGATGGTATTTCGTACGTGATCCCGATGTCCTTCTCATTTCTTGTAGTTCTTGATATTTTTATAGTTTACTACGCAAACTAACATATTACTTCGATCATAACCAAAGTTAAATAAAACATTGAATACAGATAATTGAGTGTAGTACAGTAGTATAGTCACTTTTGTACTACACACTACACTTTAATAAGTCAGTACATAACAACCAAGTTTCCTAGTCGAACAGTCTTTGAAACAGCCTCGAGTAGGCCAATTGACTCGAAACTCATAGATTGACAGTCAATCGATGCTCAATTGACTCGAACTCAAGTGGCCGGTGTCAAAATAAATAAATGTCAATACGTTATGACAAGTCTAGCGTTTGATTGGTGGAGTGTAGGTCAATAGCACTGGAATGGAGTATTTTTTTTATTCGATTAATATTTGAGATTAGGTTGAGAGTACATATACACACAGCCTTCGTGACGTAGCGGTATACGTCTCGGAGGTCGTAGGTTCGATCCGCCGGATATCATTTCGAATATAGTTTTTTTTGTACCATGGGTACTATGTCTGGTTGGCTGAGGGACTACCCTCGGTGCCTCGGAAAGCACGTTAAGCCGTTTGTCCCGATTGTAACATCATCTATAATAGATAATCGTATATCAAGGAACGGGCAGCAGCGTTTCCTTGTGTGGTACAACATAATACTGCGGTCACCAACCCTCCTACCAAGCGTGCCCATGTTCAGCAGTGGACGTTACACGGCCTGATGATGATGATGATGAATGTGAAGATTAAAATTCTGTCTAAAATAATTTTCTAATATAATATGCAAAAGCTAGTTAATTCTTTCTTTTTCAAATTCAAGAGAGGTAGGAAATATAATATAAGATCACCAATTCCAAAAAGGCGAAACATGTTCTATATCAAACCCACGTTTTGCCGTTACGATAACGGAATTCGAAATACGTTAGAATATGCCAACGGGAAGTTATTTGCCGTCAAGGGAAATTAATATAGCAACATCGAATACAATTTCCCTTGTGCGTTTATTGAATTTACCTTCACCAAAAAATTTGTAATAAGGTACTTACAAAATATATGCCTTACATTTAACAAAATATATTAAACTTAGTACTAATCTATACTAATACAGCTGAAGAGTTTGTTTGTTTGCTTGAACGGGCCAATCAGAAACAATTGGTCCGATAAAAAAAAAAAACATTTTTAAAAAGCCGAGGAAGGATATATTTCATTAAAATTCATTATGATGTTACTACGGGAACGGGAATTATGTAAATGAAACCGCGCGCGGGGAGCTAGTAAAAAAATTAGGTCAGTGAGTGATCAAAACGTATCCAGACTCAGAACAGTTATCTATGGTTCTCACATATAATTGTCCGGGATGGGAATCGAAACAAGCATACTAGGTCCCAGAAGCAACGACTGTAGCCACTGAGCCACAGATGCACGCCACGTTATAATGTTTTTCAACTGAATCTTTCCAAATTATTTTAATATATAATTTAATTTGGTTTTTTTTCTAGGCACAAACACAGATGGGAACAGCTACCTTAACCGGCGGCCTATACCCCCTCCGTCCCTGGGCCCGGGACATGAAAGAATACCCATCAGACCTCCTGGACAGGTATGGCAGCTTTACTTACTTTAAGTACCTACCTATTATGAAGAAAAAATAACATGTTCTATTTTTAAACCTAATCCAAACAAAAACAAAAAAGCTTGTCTACGTAAAAAATAATCTCCTAAAAAGGTAAAAGCGTCTAAAACTTATTTCAATAAAAAAATTACATTCTATCATTCAAAACATTAAATGTTTTTAAGATTCGAATAAAAATATGTGCTTATATAAAAAAAACAAAATTGACCAACGCGTGGTTAACACCGCCTAATATAAACAGTTACGATCAGTCATCAATTTTTTAATAAAAATGTCTCCCTAAATCAATTTGAACATAAATTCGAAGGACATATTTTATCTTTAAAAGAAAAAGTATAGCACCTTCTCAGTAAAAAAAATGTGACCAATGACATAAAAACAAAGTTTTTTCCTTACGGCCATTTGGCTATCACGTCTATTAATCGACGGAAGTGAAGACCCTCCGGGAAACGTTGTCCATTTATCAGACGCACTAATAATTGATCAATTACCTTCTCGTATAACGGATAACACATCTGTTCAAATACGTTTTATTTCGCAAATTACCTTTTTACGAGTACTACCTTACCTTCATTGCTTAAAAAATACTTACTTATTTTTAACTTTACAATACTATTATAGCATAGATCTACTCAATGTCAGGACTCGCTTTGATAAATTAAAAAGAAAAGTTAGAAAGTCTATTCAGAATATTTTTGCAGGAAAAGACGTACGATATTTAAAACTTCGATGTTTGAAAATGTCAGACAAAATAGGTGTTGTTTAAGAAATTAATTGTGCGAACCAAATTGTATTTTATGCCAATCACATAAAGTTGAAATTCTTTTCCGAAATATATATATCGTGATTTTTTTTCGTAAGCCTTGGAGAACCATTTACCATCAGTATTAATATCGAAACGTAACATTAAAATTCTAAAATAGACTTAGTCTTTTACTGCAATGACAATATACATGGCAAAATTATCTCTATGGCCTTGCAATAAAAGATAATTTAGGATGTATACGAACGCGCGCCACTTACACAGGTTCGAAATAATTTTAAGCTGTAATTTTTAATGCTGTTAAAAAAGTATAAGTATACATAAATCGATTGTAATACTAAAAAACTAAAACATTTCGCTTGAATATTATCAACGATATAATAAAATCACGGTGAAATCTTTCATATATGAAAGAGCTTCTAGGAAATTAAATATATACAACGAAACCTGTAACAAAAAGCTGCAGTTTATTCCTGGTAATATCCGTATTCCGTATGCTGCTACTAAAACACAAGGTCTTTGATCAGTCATATGAACAAATTGTTTGAAAACGGTTCGTTTCATGAACAATTATTATTTTGATACAAACCATGCGACAATTTCTAGTCCCTTTGTCTTTTCTGATCCAACTATGGCAAGCGCCAATGTCCACAATATAAAGCTTTTTGTCTATTATAAACTGGTTGTAAAATTTATACACTTTCTGATAACAGTAATAAAGAATAAAAAAAGTATTTTTATTATAATTTTCAGGAGACATCATCGCCACAAATGCCGGCTCCCCCGCCTGCTCCGCCGTTGCCACCAGCAGGAATCGAACCCCAGAAGAAGAAGGCACTCAATACGCCTAGCCATAAGGTAAAAAGAATGCTAGTTTTGTAGTAGGGTTTTAATCGCGGTACCATGTTATGGCAAATCCGATGTTACGAAATGGGTTACATCAGTGAATTACATAAGTAAGCGGCCGCAGCCCAATGGCCAGGGCGTCGGAATTGTGATCTTGAGGTCGATGGTTCGAACCCTATCCATTGCACTACCGACGGGAACCCACTCGTAACACAAGCATTTAAGCTTCGCACAAGGGGTTAACAAGAATACTAGTAGACTGCAAAACTATACTAGTAATCTTTTTAAAAAATGAAAGAAAAAACAAAAGAGTTAGTAACCTAAATTACACAATCAAGTGGTAGTTACTGAAACCTGCACTCTTCGAAGACTCCGTTGATGACACTCATTAGTCTATCCGCGACCTTCGCGAAACGTCAATTTATTCATAGTTAAGATAGGACGTCTTTAGGTCAGCCAGTACTTTATAAAAGTTTTTAACAAAATGATCCGTTTTATTATTGCGTCTTCAAATACCTAATAGTGTTTTTTTTTCTTTTCCAGCCTGACGAATTAGACAGTGACATAAAACAGCCTGGGACCGACCAAGCTAACTTCACTGACTTCGTCCCCAACTCACTTAACATACCAACCATCTCAAGAATCTTATCAGGATCCAACGGGAGAAAAGAAGTCATACCAGATGTCCTCCTCAGGACAGTCACTGCTAAACCACAACACAGTCAAGAGAAGACATCTAAAAGTGATATATACGTTACTAAAGAGGCTGGAGTCACTCTCAGTGACTCCAACAGAGATCCTTCCACTGAAGGATCAGTTCTAGCAGTTCTCGATCCTGAAATGAATAACCTAGATAGACCACTTATAGTAGACCAAAATGGTGAAACGAATACAAGAAGAAATCTTCAATATGCAACTAATAAGCAAACAGACAGAAATGATAGCAGAAAAGATGATTATATGCCAATAACAACTATCGGATTTGAACTGAAAGATCCAGAAATGTCTACTGAGAGGTATCACAACCTCGCCAATGTAAATTCTGATAAGAAGATTCTGAAACAGGATAATAAGAACAGCGGTCCTGTTCAAAGACCGGGGGCTGCTTGGCCTTTCGCGTGGAATCTTCACATTTACTTAGCAACTGTAATGTTTACGATTCTAGCTGTATACTCCATCTTCAAAATCGTCTGCTACAATAAGTACACACATCTGTTCACCCAGTTTTATTTCATTATTCTGCATTTAATTTTAGTGTTAGTGTGTCTCCTTAGGATCTTTTACATGTGTTATGATCCTTATAATATTAATAACTCCCTCCCGAAATTTATGAGTGAAATCTTGCTACATGTTCCAGAAATTTTCCTTAGCATAGCTTTTGCTTGTATCATATTATTCCTCTTAACAAATAGCATCAATTTCAAGAACACCTGCTGTTCTTTCATCCTTCGTCCTAGAATTATTATAATAGGAGGCAGTCTCCACATACTGTCTTGTTTAATGTTGCATATCTTTGAAAATAGTAATACTATAAGTAAGAATACGCACGGCGTTGAAAAGAGGGTACTAGGTCTTACGTGTCAAATAATATTTATAATAGCATGCCTCACGTTAGGTTTATGCTATTTATATGTTTATAAAATGTTAAGGACGGTTCTGCAGAAGAAAAGCCATACGTATATTAATGGATTCCAAAATCTACAACATGCTATTCAGATAAATCTGGCGACGGCGTTGCTGTTTATCTTGATGGCTGCATTGCAAATTTTCGGAATCTTTGGTATAAATCAAGTTAATATGACCAAATTCGATTGGCTGCAATGGGGATATCAGTTCTCTTTGCGGCTTCTTGAAGTAAGCATTGTAACTCTAATCTCTTGGGTCATAAGCCTAAAAGTTGGTATTGCTCTGCAGCATGAAAAGACTGATGGACACAAAATATCTGGGTTAGGACTTTTTGCTTGTGGCGCAGGGTCGAGCAACGAACAATTTGAGTCTGACTACCCAGCAATCTGTAACACCAATACCAACCTCCACACTTATACTTTGAGGACTGGGAAACCTATATACGAAACTACTGGTCACCATCCCAACATACCAGTTGATCCTTGCTGTGGACCAGCAATTGAACACCAAAGGTTCCAGCTTAATACCTTGACTGGAAACTGTGACAATAACTCGGGAACTGAAAATTATTCGGGCCACAGTTCTATAGCGAACGCAGGACACAGCAGTTCTACTGAATCTAGCAACGCAACATCCAGTCAAGGAGTTACCAACCATTTGATCAAACATCACCCTAACATAGCTGGTTACAATGGGATTGAATCGGCATCAGATGACCATTACTCAAACTGTGACCCTGCCATACAATCATTGCAAGGTGATGACCCGTTGGACCACGAGTACAACGTGATCCAATATGGTAGCCACAGCGATTTCATAAGGGATATTAAGAACCAAAACTATAACGGAGGGTCCAACCGCAGTTCTCACAACTTCAAGCACATGTCTTACGATCGGGTATCGTCTAGAACGAATAGCAATCCTCGCAAAAAGCACAGAGCAAAGAACAAAAATGTCCAGAACTGCATGACTATGGGTTATGATTCCTCAATTGGCCATCACTATCATCAGCCCCACACTGCCGATGAGTATGGTAATTATAACACAGAAAACGCGTCTTACCACGCTTCTGGGATACAAACTCTGAACCCCAACAGGAGTTATACTAACGATCCTTGCCAACAAATCCGAGGGTCGCAGCGGCGGAATTCTCCGTCGACCTCCATGGTCAATTCGAGTGGCAGTCAGAAACGTGGTAAAGGCAACGGTTTTCCTGACAGGCCAAAGTCTACGGACATGTATGGGTTTTCAGAAGAACCTACTGAGAGAGGATACCCATGTGCCATGGGAGGGACTCCTCAACCCGCCCCGAGGAATTGCAGCTACGAGACTTCATACTCTCAGCCGCAGGATGAGATTCCTCCTGAAGCTGAAGGGAATAGTATGTTAGTAGCTCAAGATGGATTCCTGAGAATCAGGTCGATGAAGGATCCGTCTCCTAACCCTCCAAGTTCGCATACCTGATTCACCATAAATCTGTCGTGTGCGACAGAGCTATCTTTTTGATAAAAAGTTTGTAATCTGGCTCATGTGTGCTCTGGTACACAAGTCAGAATATCCTTATAATGCCCTATTGAGGCCAATAAAACTCAAATGTTGATTAACTTCAAACTTTCAAAATAATGAAAGGAAAAGAAGGATATAGGTATGATTTTAAAGTTATTTAAGCTTACTTTAATACATTGTACAGCAGATAATTAATATGAGGATTTGAAAACGAATCACAGAAATAAACGTAAAATACGTAAAGCGATTTGATAAACACATTTTTTATAAAGCCATGACTCATTTGACTTTGTCAAATCAAAATCATGTAAAATTGTAAATGTTAGATATTAACACAATATATATAAGGAATTATCGTAACGGCCTCTTGTACATAGCTTTTTTTAGTTCTTTATGATCAATGTAAAGTATATCTTACGATATTGAATATAATTCTACTAAAATAAAAATAGCAGAAGTTAAAGTTTGTGCAGAAATTTTCGCGTTGATGTGTTCTCACGTAAAATAGGTACGCAATGTTTTGTTAAAATTCAATGATAAATGTTAATATAATTTTCCACGTAGACTAGATAGTACTTTATACTTACGATCATTATCCGTTTTTTAATATTTAATAAAAATATGAATATATGTGATATCAATAATGAACATTTTATTTGAAACAATCTGTCCATATTAAATTTTAATGTTTAGATATTATAAAAATAATTCTAATTATTAAGTATGCTGTCTTACATTAAAAATCTAATGTTGGTGAGTGTACCTACGTACTTGTATTTTGTGGATATATTTTTTAAGTAATTTTTAAACTTATTTAAAATGCTTACTAAATTATTTTATATAAAAAATATCCACAAAATTAATTTGTATGTGTGTTTTAATTCCGTTAATTAAACTTCAATGGCATTTACATTTACAATAATATTTTAAATTAAAATATTTATTTCAGTTAATTTTTCTATCATTATATCATCTCTGATTGTCAATAAATATTTATATGTAATACTGTTAAAAATCCGATTGTCCTTTAGTGTTAACTTGTTAGGATTTTCGTAAAAATAAATATGGGTTCGGACTAATGTTTTTGCCTAGTCAATGTAAAATCACACTTTCACAGTGCAGTTAATTTTCTGCTTATTTTCATTTACTGTGACAAAGGCCGGCCATCATAACAGTACCCGTTTTATATTTGTTAACTTAATCATGGAGGAACATACATAAATTTATATAAAAACATAATATGTTATAGATTATGCAATAATAATATTGAATAAATCATTTATAAAAAAATGATTTTAACTATTGTAGCTCTTGATTTTAACGATTGACAGCAAAGCAAAAAAAATACAGAAGTATAAAAACAATAGTTTTGATTAAAATATATTGATGTTCAATATTATTATTTCATATAAAAATACATAGTTAAATAAAGTAATAAATGTTGCCACTACACTAGATAGATAAAAATAATTGTAAAAAAAATTAGGGAAAAAATATCGAAGATTATTTATTGGTTAAACAATAAAATAATGTTCAATCATTCATTTAAAATTCGTGGCATCAATGTGAATGCTCATTATATAATTCCTATGTAAATAAATGTAATATTTAAGTACCTATGTATGGTGTTATAGCAGCTACCATACTATGCCACGTTTTAATTTTATTTTCTTAATTTTTAAGTGTATATATGCATTGGTCGTACCTAGAAAGGTACGCCGATAATGACATTCAATTCGTTGTAAATTATAGCAATTTTTTTTATATTCCCAAGACTGTACGTATTAATCGTCTAATATGTAAAAATAAATTCGAAAAATGGCATTGAATTTGTTGTTTTATTTTCTATTTAAATCACCCTTTTTGAAATAAAAAGTATTCATATTGAGTGTAAGTTAAAGAAAAAATATAAAAGTTTAATCAAGCTTCTATTATTTCACAAAAACAGTGTTTTTTTAACCTCTTTCAAAAAAAACTTCCATACCTAGTTACTGCCGACAACCTCCGTAGCGTAGCGGTAATTGGCTCGCTTTAAATCTCGGAGGTCGAGGGTTCGATCCCCACACCGGACAAGAAGTCTTTGTGTAAATTCTAAGATTTATTTCCGGGTCTGGTTGGTTGAGGGACTACCCTCCGTGCCTCAGAAAGCACGATAAGCCGTTGGACCCTATTGTTATAACATCATCTTTAATAATCGTATATCAAGGAACGGACAGCAGCGTTTCCTTGTGCGTTACAACATAATAGTGCTGTCACCAACCCGCCTGCCAAGCGTGGTGACTATGGGAAGGATTCCCTACTTGAAATCGAATGACGCGACATCGAATAACACTTGCTCGAAAACGTTTAGGTACTCGATAGTACTTGAAATCGATAAATTATGAGCTCGACAGTTCACTACCTCGATGCATCAAAATCTCGAAACATCATTTCTCGACCGAACATCTAATCGATTTATAGAATATCTCGAAATCCGTGCGTCCTATCGCAAAAATAATGTAAAATTTTCCCCCGTAAAAACCGCTCTCAACGTAAATGTAGGTAAAAAAAATGAAAAGTTTCAATCAATACCATAAAAAAATCTTATAGCTGCCGATGATTCGAGCTTATAGTTATTCGAGATTTTGATGCATCGAGGTAGTGAACTGTCGAGCTCATAATTTATCGATTTCAAGTACTATCGAGTAAACGTTTTCGAGCAAGTGTTATTCGATTTTAAGTAGGGAACCCCTATGGGAGGACCCCATGTTCAGCAGTAGACTATAAACGGGCTGATGATGATGGTGATGATACCTAGTTGTTTAGTTATATGAGGGTTTCAGTATAAACATATGACTAGATAAAATTTACTACATCATTTGGATGCGGGTAACATCCTTAGATTTATACTAGCTAGAAATAGCCCAATGGCTAGGACTTGTGATCTTAATGTCGCCGGTTCGAACTCCACCCATTGCTGGCCATTGCACTACCGACGTGAACCCACTGGTAACACAACCATTTTAGCCTAGCACGACGGTTGAACAAGACAAGACTCTCCCCGTCAGCGACCGCCCTGAGCCGAGGTCCAAGTCCCACAGGGGACGCCCTCTTGCGCAGGTTGCTTAGTTTGTAGTGTTTAAAACATTTATCTAGGCTGGAGCTCTGCTCGCCTTTATGCCCGGTGAAGTAGAAAAAGCCTCGGGGCGAACTACATATGTCCGTCAGAAAAAAAAACAAAGTTTGAACAAGAATCAAAACGAAAGTTCGAACTCTGCAAAAACTGCTAGTAATTTATATAAAAAAATAAAATAAAACGACATTTTATAAACATAATAATTATATTAATTTCAATTAATTAATAATTTTAAAAAGACAACTCCCGCACTAGGGAAATAAATCCCTGTGTCGCGGGGGACTTTACAAACATTCATTTCACGGACACAAAGAACACCCAGACTCAGAACAACTATTTGTGGTTCACACAAATAATTGCCCCGGGTGGGAATCGAACCCAGAACACCAGGTCTCAGAAGCAACTTCCGTAACCACTGAGCCACCGGTGCAGTCAATTAAAGTAATTATATTAAAGATATTTAAGTAGTCAATTAAAGTATCAATTGTTTATTTTAAAATAGTCTGGTATATTTTATCTGTCGACTGTCGGCTCTTAAACTATGTGGTTCACACAAATAATAATTGCCCCGGGTGGGGATCGAACCCAGAGCACCAGTTCTCAGTAGCTAATGAGCCACTGGTGGAGTCAGTCAGTCATGTCATCAGTCGTCATGTCATCAGTCAGTCATGTCATCAGTCATAACTATAGTATAAGCAAACAGACGATAGATAATTTAAATTAACTATACCACATAAGTGATCAAAACCAATCAAAAATTCATTGTATCCTGTACAAATTTGTCTAAAAATATATTAATATCTAACTTAATATAATATGATAAAATTAAAAATAAGCTAAATATTACACTCACCTATTCAAATATGTGTAAATACAAATGATCTTGATCATCTCTAGAGCTCAGAAACATAAGGGCGCATGTGCCATTATACGTCAGAAACATTCGTCGTATGTGCCTTTATCGTAAACTGGCACTTACGACCAAATGCTTCTGAAGTATATAGTACATGCGCCCTTATGTTTCTGAGGTCCAGATTTACTGTATCAAATAATCAATTGTATGATACAAATCAAGTTACCGTATCATAGAATATTTTGATTTTTTTTCCAAAATCAGTTTTATTAAATAATGATTACAAATCCACATTTTGTATAGTTTAAAAATCAGTCTTAATATAATTATGATGTTTTAAAACAATCATATTTAATTTTTATGGAATGAAAAATCTAGAAAAGGGCACAATTAGATAAGGCTTGTCTAATTACATGAGCCCTTTTCGAATTGTCATATGCATTTATATCAAATAATTATTTGTACCTATGATACAAATCAAAGTAGTTATTATTTACCAACTAATTTTGATTTTTTTACTAAAATCAGCGTTCAATAAATAATCAACATTTATTGTCGTTTATAAATCAGTCTTGATATAATTTCCTTAGAATTGAATGACCAATTCTTCTAATTTCTCCTCAAATTCTAATTCCATAAGCCCTTTTCGTAATGGCATATGCCCCTGAGCCCAATCTCACAGAAATATTCACATTACGCGTACCCCAGAGGATGGAGTGAGTTTAGAGATGGAACTCGGGCGCCAAAACTTGTCTGTAATTCTTATAAATAGCGCCTTACGAGATATGCATACGTGATAAATCATCATACACCACCACCAAACCAACCCACTTTTTACAATTCACATTACATTAAAAAGGAGGCACTATGTCTATCTCGCTCTACCATTAAAGGATCATCAATGAATTCCGTAAAAAAAATCATATACACAAATAATACATTAACAAATGTATATAAAAAATGTCATGTAGCACCCTTATTTTTAGAAAACTGTTCGCCCAATATCTTCATGACCTGCGCATGAGTGCGGGTCCCGTCCTTGTACGTAGCGTAGTGTTCTTTCACGTACATAGCGAAGTCATTGGTCGCACCCTTCCTGGCGGGGGTGGAAACTACGACCCCATCTTTTTTCTTCTTGTTGAGAATCAATTCGAAAGTACCTCGGCAATAGCCGCAGCATTTCTTTGTCACGTCTATGGATTTTGAGTGACGTTGGACACTGGAAAAGAAAAAAATGTATTAAAAAGAAATACAGATAAATTATAGTGCTTTTAGTGGTCGCATACAAATGATGTTAAATTTTGGTTGTGTTTTCAAAAAAAAAACAAGTCTTGTCTAATAAATTAGTTTACATTTCAACGATAATATTATTTAATAAAGTTTACCAATGTTGTTGTGGCATGTGATAGTCGCGTATTATAAGTATAATTAGAATTAACCAGCGCGGGCTAGGATTAGATCAGAGACATAGAACACGTCGCGAGCCTCGGCTTGCGAGAACGACCGGACCCTATCCCAGCTTCCTTACGAGCAGTGGCGTAGCTATCGTAGGGCAAGGTTGTGTAGTGCACCAGGGCCCCGGACCTCAGGATGTCCTCTAACCTAAGCATTGAAAAGAGCGGGTCAGCCTACTCGCCAGCTCTTGAAGCTATGCACCGAGGCCTTTGGCCTTTTTTCTTTTTTGTCTCATTTGTCCCTTAGTCTAGCCTGCCCATGGGAAGCAACCCATGGCTTCCCTTGGGTGTCGTAAAAGGCGACTAAGGCCTATTCTAAGCGCGAAACCAACCACCAGAGCCGGTAATGTATGTATAGTTCCCTACATACCTATATCCACACTTGGTACATTTGTAGGAGTACTTGAAATGTATCTCCATGTCGTGGCACCTCGAGATCTCCCCCAGCTCGGGGTACACGCGCAGCGCGTGCTTCGCCCTGGAACATACAACAACCCGATCTATAAACATCTGTAATGAATTCCATAGAGAGATCACTGCTGAACAAGTGCAACTGTATGTAATAATAATAATAATATTCTTTATTGTACACACAGAAAAACAAGTAACAATACATTTTTGACAAAGAAACAACATGTATAAAGGCGAGCTTAATTCAATTATGAATTATCTTCCAGCAAACCTTCCAAGGACAGAGATATATAATAAAAAGGTAGGTAGTGTATGTAAATACCTAAGTGCTGAATAAATATCGTTTAATTCGTATAAAGGAACATGGGCGACAAGAGGAGGGAGGGTGTGCCATAGGCACCACGCTCGGCAAACGGGTTAGTCATCGCAGTATTATGTTGTAACTCACAAGAAAATGCTACTGCCCATTTCCTTGATATACGATTATTATAGAAGATGTTATAACTATCGGGATCAACGGCTTAATGTGCTTTCCAAGGCACGGACGGTATTCCCTCAACCAACCAGACCCGGAAAGAAATCTTCGAAATTACACAAAGATTTCCTGTCGTTGATGTCGTCCTGAAGTTGTCTAAATCTACATTTTAATGTACTCTGTATAACCCACCATTTATTCCACAGAGGTCCATGGCCAGCCCTCAGCTCTGCATCAATGAGCCATGTAGCAGCGTGACAGAGCTCATGTATCAAAGTATCCCTCAACCTTTGAGGTCCGTCCACCACCTTAGTTGACAGTTTGATACTGGAGGTCCGGATACGGTCCCCTTTGGAATTTTTTATCAGCCTGTTCGTTGTAGTACTGAAATTGTTTTAAAAAGATGTTTAATGACCTTCTATTATAATTGGTTCCGTGTGGTTTCCGCCTTAGAATAGAACAGAGAATGGGTGCTATCAGCTCAAAGATATTCCCATCTTACTGCGATCATCAATCACTGCTGCCAGTTCCATGGTATACGCTTGTCATAAATGATGTTATAACAATCGGGACCAATGGCTTAAGATTACTTTCCGAGGCATGGTGGGTAATCCCTCAACCAACCAGACAGGGAAAGAAATCTTAGAATTTACAGAAAGATTTCTTGTCCGGTGTGGGAATCGAACCCACAACCTACTGTTCTGTAGACGCAAAGCGAGACTTATACCGCTACGTCACGGAGATAAATAAAGCTAAGGGATTAAGAATTTCTTTAAGCGGCCGTAGCCCAATGGCTAGGGCGTCGGACTTGTGATCTTGTGGTCGCCGGTTCGATCCCCACCCATTGCACAACCGACGTGAACCCATTCGTAACACAAGCATTTTAGCTTAGCACGAGGTAACCCCTCATGCTAAGCTAAAATGCTTGTGTTACGAGTGGGTTCACGTTGGTAGTGTACGAGTACGAGTGTGTTACAAGAATACTAGAAGGCTGCAAAAATTCTGCTAGTAATAATAAAAAAAATAAACAAACATGTACTACTCACCCCGCTGTGGTCCTCAACTTGGTATCCCATATGATAGGTAAGTCAGCATCGAAAGCGTTATCGAACACCCCTTTATTGAACTCCACGTACAAACGCCGAGTCAGCTGTTCCCGTAGATTTTTATAGTTATCTATGTATTGAATAGCCTCTGTGTTGCAACGCCATGATGGGACATTGTCTGAAATAATTAGAATAATTCAATGAAAAAAATCTATACTAATATTTGGCTCGCTTTAAATCTCGGACGTCGTGGGTTCGATTCCCATGCTGGACAGGAAATCTTTGTGTATATTCTGTGATTTCTTTCCGGGTCTGGTAGGCTGAGGGACTACCCTCCGTGCCTCGGAAAGCACGTTAAGCCGTTGGTCCTGATTGTTATAACATCATCTATAACAATTGTATACCAGGAAACGGGCAGTAGCGTTTTCTTGCATGAGGCTTGATTGAAGATTTGTCTTGACAAAATACAAGAGAGACCCCGAGAGATCTGTTATAAAGAGATTGATAAATTTCGATAACCGATTAGGATCCAACGTGGCCGAATGGTCTAAGCTTTGGGGGCTATACTTAAGATGCAGGTTTGAATCCTGCCAGTGGTCTAAGTTTATTAATCCAACTGACCCATTTTTACCACATGACCAATGTTTAAGGAGATTAACATCTGCACAGGGAAGAATCTTTGACATTTGTATACTAGGTGATGGGCAGCAGTGTTTAGTCATGTACATAATACCGTCACCAACCTGTGGAGACTATTGCAATATCCCCTTCAAGGGAGACAGCTCTGATGATGATGACAATTAATATGAATAAGATCATACCTGCCAAAGATCCCAGAAAACTAAGTCGACTACACTGAACCGTAGGTGTCACCATAACATTCTTCACTTTCTTTGTTAATGAATCCACATCATTCTTCATAATCTCCACCATTTCCGTCACACTCATAGCTTTATTAGGTTTATTCTTCTTAGTTGTACTATTTACATTCCTAACTTTAGCCTTAGGTACTTCCGGAGTACAAGGTATCTTCTCTGTAAATAATTTCTTTTTACTCTTCTTTTCAGTGTCGGTTAATAAATGTTCCCGTTGTTTAACTTCAGAATTAGTCAAGTACAACATTTTGTTATTTTTCAATTCTTGACGAATATTCTCTTTGTCACTCTCATCATCGTTGAAATTAAGTTTTTTGGACACACCGTCATAATTCTCATAATTTGCTTTGATTACTTTGAATAATTTTGGTATTGACTTCCATGTTTCACCGTAAAGATCGTTTAGTAGTTTCTTTTGTGATAGTTGTATTTTTTTTATTGAACAGTTTTCTTGGGATTCGTTGGCTACGTCTTTGGGCGTTGAAGGTGTGGGTTCATGTCTGGGTGTGGCACAAATAATGTTTTGTGCGGGTGACCAACCTCCGATGCTCGGTTTAGAATCATTTGCAGGTGATGGTTTTTCAAAATTGTCAAAAGAACAGTTGAATGAGACCTGGAATGTTAAACAATATTCTTAGATATTAATTTTTTAGACCATAGCCAACTCCCCTTAAAAATATGGAATGTGGAGTAGAAGCAATGGCTTCTTCTAAAACTACAGGTTCATATCCTGCTGGTGGTAAATGCCATATTCAAAATCTCAATTTTGTTTTTTTTTTTTCAATCTTTGTGTATTTACAATTAGTCACAAGACGTTATGAACAAATCTTTTCTGTGATGCTGTCATGCTTGGCTTCCCATTAGAAGCAACTACTCATCTGCTGCATAAAGCTACTGCCAGTCTTGTAGCTCTAGGATGATGATGTTTTAGCTATCTCACACACTTGTCCATGGTTGGCGAGATTTCATCATAAAAACAGATTAGTGGGTACTTATAATAATATATTAAGTGGTTTTGTCAAAGTGTTTGTACTTATTTATCATCAATGAAATAGGTGAGGTCCTGTTCTTAATAAACTAGGTACAAGGTATGTAATTGTACTAGTCACATATGTAATACAGATGGACAATCCCCTCTGTTTGTTATTTTGAAACAATTTATGAGGCCACCATCTTAAATTATGTACCAGTTTATCACACAACAACCCTCACAAACACTTTTTAAACCATAGGATAGTCAAAGCATGGAATCTCCCAGATGAGTAATTACAGCCCATAATGTGATCCAATTCAAAAATAGACTCAACAAACAACAGCTGCTGCAATAGAAACTAGTGGAGAAGAGCAGGATACAGACACTTACCAGTTGAATAAACTGCTTACCTAATCACAAATAATAATAATAATTTCCAGCTTATAATAAACTGCTTAGATTATTGTAAAAGGCGATTAACAGAGAAACAGCTGATGGACAAGCAGCAGCATCTATCAGCTCAAGATGTCTGCCCATCATATCTGCCTGCCAAGCATGGTGATTATGACAATATCCCGCAACAACCCAGACTTGCCAAGGCCTATTAAGAGAAGGCCCATATTCAAAAGTGGGCATACACAGGCAGTTGAAGTTAAATTGGTAGTTTTCTGTATTTTATACTCACATTGCCAGTTTTGCTAGGTCCCTTAGGCGAGATTGTGACTTTAGGTAACTCATCATCAAAGTCACAGGAGTCATTGATAATTATTGGTGAATATATTTTTGGGTTTGATTGAATCTGGAAAAAATGTAATTGTGTTAGTTTAGCTAATAAATAAGATTTTATGGTTTTTTTTTTCAGATGGATTATGTTCCACCAGGCTCCCTTTTCATGCCCACTTTAATCGGTTGGCCCCGAAGTTAGTAGCGGCGGCGGGAGCCCTTGGTGGTCTCCTGGCGAACCTGGGTAGGCCAGGGGGGAGTTGCCGGCGACTATACGCGGGCGTAATACGCTCGATGGCGCTGTACGGCGCCCCGATATGGGTGGACGCACTGGATAGGCGTAACGTGGCCCTGCTGCGCCGGCCGCAGCGGGTCATAGCCGCCAGGGCGGCTCGTACCTACCGCACGGTATCCTTCGATGCGGCTTGTCTTCTCTCTAGTTCTCCTCCGTGGGAACTCGAGGCGAGGGAGCTGGCCGAGGCATACCGTCGGAGGTGCGACGGAGTTTTAAACGGCCGTGATCCGTTTCCGGAGGGCATGGCGACGTGGCGTATTGAATCGCGGCGTCGTGTCCTCCGTGAATGGAAAGACCGGCTGATAACCGACCCGCCATTGAGCGGATTACGTACAGTAGATGCGATCCGGCCTCACTTGCTTGAGTGGGCCGGACGTAAAAGGGGCGAGGTAACCTTCCGCATTGCGCAGGTCATGACGGGGCACGGATGCTTCGGTCATTACCTGTGCAAAGTGGCAAGGAGAGAGCCGGACACTCGTTGTCACCACTGTGATTGCGCCGATGATACGGCGCAACACACACTGGTCGAGTGTCCGGCTTGGGCGACCGAGCGCGGCACGCTCATCGCACATGTAGGCAATGACCTCTCGCTCTCGACCATCATCAAGAGGATGCTCGAGAGCGAGGGAGCATGGGAGTCGATGGCCTCTTTCTGTGAGACTGTAGTTTCACAGAAGGAGGCCGCGGAGCGGGTGAGAGAAGATGATTCCAGCTCTCACCCGCTTCGTAGACGTCGCGTTGGCCGGAGGCGGAGGGCCGAAATCCGCCGCCTCCCGCCATAAGGGGTGACCCTGGGGAGCAGATAACATGAATCTGCTCCCTAGGGTCACATTCATGTAGTAGGTCGGGGATGCCACTGTGTTCTGGCAATCCCTGTAGGAGTAGGAAGGTATCCATCGCGGGTGCTTAACACTCGCGATTGAGCCATAGGGGGTGGAAACTCTAGTCCTTTCATCGGGGCGAGAGTTTATAGTTGTACTCTGTCGGAGAGATAACCAAAGGCCTATACCGGTACTTGGGTCTCTCACTACCAACGACAGAAGGAGGAACACCCGGGGGCTTTTTTAGTGGGTACATCCTCTCTGTGGTGCGACAGCGCACCACATTCTATAGAGTATGAGCCCCACATGCCCCTCACTGGCGCAGGGATCACGTTTATAGTGATCCCTGCGCCAGGGAGGAATTGCGGTCGCGCATTTTTACCCCGGTAAACAAAAAAAAAAAAAAAAGGCTCCCTTTTCATCCATCAAGAAAAAATTTCTTTACTTGTGAAGAAAAATTATCAATTTTTTTAGCTATTGTTACTTATTGCAGTATCACCATTCATAAGATTTTTTATGTTTCAATGCATAGTAGGTATTATTGAAGCAAGAGTATAAGAACATAAGTATTTTTTAATAGGATATGTAACGATGAAGTATGTAACTAAGTTAAGGTAAGTATTTAAGAAAGAATAAGAGTTAAGAAAACATTTTTGCATACTTAGGTATCATCTAGTGTAAAATTTTAATAATGAATAATATAATATAATATAAAGTGTCTCAGGTTGAATTTGTAACTGGGGTTATAAATTCAACCTGAGACACTTTATTCTAAGACATTCTACATTAATGTTAAACATAACTAAGTACTTGTTCTTCAAAATTTTACAATATGAAAATCAGTACCTACTATTAAAATTAAATAATTGAAGCTAAATTTCATAATAATTTTAATTAAAGAGTTTTATCCCCGGCAGATTTACACCATGCTACTATATCTACATAAAATTGGTGTACCAGGGAGAAATGCCTTACACACACTATCTACTGCTGCAGAAGGTGAAATTACCCCACACAAGCAAAGTGGTACCTATGTAGGACTTGCCCTCTCTGCCCCAGAATACCTTGCAACTTCTGAGAACTTTTCGACGGAGACCGCAACAACCATGTCGCTGGCACTTTTGGATTCTCGAAAGGAGAGTGATTCGGAGTAATAATTGACCTAATAATTATAAGTACTTACTTTTTTAGGAGATTCCGAACACAACCTATCAAAAGATTCGTCTAATATTATAACATCGGAACTGTGGAATTTATTGTTTTCTTCAGCAGCTTTCAGTCTATTTACTTGGTGATTTTTCTTTAAAGAGAGCTTTAAAAATCCTAAAACAAAACATGTGGTAATTATTATCTGTAACCGAGGTTTTACTATTTAATTTATAGACAATTTAAACATTAACTTACGGTTTCTCTGGGTAAATTGTGTGGTCTTAGTGTCCATCGTGTTTTAATAAATAAAATTACACGTAATCCATAAGTAAAACAGTTTGATTCCAAAATTACAGCCGTTAGGTTTGACTAATTTTGACAATTTGTAAATTAATATTGAATTATTGACATTTAGCTGTCAAAAGTCAAAAGTTTACGTGACATTTGTTTGAGGGCTGCCAATGAATTAATATAAGTTCCCTTAATGTGGTCGTATACAATAAGGGGTCTTTATTCAAGAGGTTTACTTTTTGTAATAATGTGCCACGTCTAGAGAAACTGTGAGTTTTATATATGAATGTTTAATCGTTAAAACTTGGGTTTTCCGTTGGTTGGACATTAGATCGGGTAAACAATCAATAAAAATAATTAACTATATATTTTTTAATATTTCATTAAAATTATAAAATATCTTCAAATATGGATTCCATTGTTTTTCTAAAAAAAACAATTAATAATATTAATGCCATCAAAAACATACTTGTAAAAAACCCAAGTCTCGTAACGCAGTTCTTTTACCGTTAAAAGTTGTGAGATCTATGTAATACCAAGTCGGTTAATTTATTCAGTCCCTACTTAAGGGACCTTCTGTCTTAAGCTATTACGTAACTATCTCACCTAACAGACTCTTAAAATGATCTTATGAAAATTCGAAACTTTTAAGTTTTAAATAATAAATTAACTTGGCCATCGGATACTATTAGAATGTGTCTCACAAGTGTTTATTGCGATGGCCAAGTCAATCTAATATTCATAACATAAAAGTTTTGAATTTTGATAAGATCATTTTAAGAGTCTGTTAGGTGAGATAGTTACGTAATAGCTTAAGACAGAAGGTCCCTTAAGTAGGGACTGAATAAATTAACCGACTTGGTATTACATAGATCTCACAACTTTTAACGGTAAAAGAACTGCGTTACGAGACTTGGGTTTTTTTACAAGTATGTTTTTGATGGCATCTCATTTCTTTTTGTAGATAGTTGTACCTTTTTTCCTTTGCTTTACAATTAACATAATTTTTTTGAATACCTACAATGGATTTAGGCTGTATCTCAAGAACCGCGATAGCTAAACAGTTGACATTTTCACAAATTATGTATTTCTGTTGCTATATTAACACACTAAACATAAATTAAATATCTAAAATAAATAAATCTAAAATAAATCTAAATAAAATATCTATAACGGCAATAGGTAGGCACTTGAAAATGGTACGGAAACCTTAGTGCGCGAGTCCAACTCGCACTTGGCCGGTTTTAGTCTATTGTATGCACAAATGGAGGATTCCTGCGCTTTAATCGTTCCAAAGTAGACTTAAATTAAATGTAAGCCGTCCAGACTCGTAACTCGGTGCCTTTATTTACAAAATAACTTAACTTACGAATATATGAATACCCACGTACCTAGCTGGCATGGCAACACTCACCATACGTAACAAGAGCAGCTGCGTCGTGTACTTTTTTATGGTTTATTGATATTCGTCGCACTCGTCAAAGGTCATTTAAAATTAATCCTTATTGAAAATTGTTATCTCTCATTCATTATAAATATTGTCAATGTACCTAATCGAAAACTACAACATCAAGCTTAACAGAGGATTAACATGAACTTATGTATGGCACTCACGGCCTCACTGTCAAAGGTTTTTAAATAAAGAAATTACTAAACTGTTTTTAATGGAACTTTGGCACATGTCCGATTTTGGCTTTTTTTGAGACAGCTCCCGCACTAGGGAAATTATTATCTATGTCGCGGGTCAAAGTAACTTTTCCACAGAGACAAAGTCGCGGCCACAAGCTAATATGTACATAAGTAAATTTAAAGCTACCTAGTTAACATCAAACTGTGTAAAAAATATTTGATAAAATGAATATGCAAATACAGTTTGTGTCAGATAAATAAAACGTGGTGTATGTGCGATATCGCAGTAAGACTTGTTAATTACTTGAAAGAAAGTGACCGTCTTTCTGTGACGAACGGGAAGCGTGGAAGCCGTAGTGTTTGTCCGGGGGGAATGCAAGAATTTTACGCATCTCCTCCGACACTGCGGCGTTCCCGCACGAGCGGTGTGGTATGTGGGACTCGCCCTCTCCATAGCAGTGGAATGCAAATCATACCTTGAGAGAGAAAAACATTTAAACCCCCGGTTACTCCTCTGACCACAATTGGTGAGGGGCCCAGGAACTGTTGCCTATCTGGGATACCCTATGGCAGCGTCCGCGACTCAAATGGTGTTGCGGGCTCTCCTGGGTCCAAATAACCAGTTTCAGGGATGCCAGAGTACACGGGGTCCCTACTTCTCAAGGGGCCGCGGCCTGTTAGTATACTATCGTTCATAGCACAGTTGCTTTTACATTCCATTGAGTTTTTTTTTTTCCTTCGATTTTTTTTTTATTTGTTAAATTAATCCCTGTGTCGCGAAGGTCGCACCGCTCGATAGATTAACGAAAACAAAGCACCCCCTGACTCAATACAACTGTTTTAATTTCAGACGAATAATTGTCCCGGGTGGGAATTGAACGCAGAAAACCAGGTCTCTGGAGCAACTAACGCAACCACTTAGCCACCACCTTTCAACATAATCGCATCTAGGTCCCTATCTACACCTATTCTTCCATTAAATCATACATATTCATTTACACTGATTCACTGACTACAAATGTAACTTTGTAATCCTATACATTTATAAGAAATAACAAAGTTATTAATGCAGTTGATGAAACTTAACAACTGGACCGAAATTGCAAAATGTTGGAATTTTCCCATGAGTTTTACACTAAACTCTACTAGTACTCAAAATTTGAAGCTTCTACGTCTGCTAGAAGTGCCTAAACATTTTGATGATCGGTCAATCACGTGTGAGCGAGTGACAAAATTACCGAAATTACCGAACTTTGAGTAGTTATAATTCTTAAAGTACTGGTTCAAATTGAATGAAATTTGAAATATGCTGTAGTTTTACAAAGCCTGCTTAGGTTCTGAAATTTCAGGCTCCTATCTTCATCCACAACGAAGTTATAGAGGGTCGAAAATCGGCTGAGTTGCTTCGAGAAAAGATAGGTACGGCCGTGCAACTTTTTTTTTTTTTTTTTTTTTCTTACTCGACTTGGCGGGGCACTGCCGTGCCCCCAGATATGACCTTTATACTTATTTTAATATGATACTTTATAAAAGGTCATATTAAATCTTTCTTTATTGCTTGAAGTCTCCATTTCAAGCCTTTTAGCCATATAATACACTAGCTGATGCCCGCGACTTTGTCCGCTTGGTGTTTGTGATTCTTTCGGGTTTTTTACTATTCCACGGGAACTTATTAATTTTCTGTAACTAGAAGTATTTAAAATTACCGAGGATGTAAGGTACCACCATGCAAAATTTAATTAGAATTGGTGCAACAGTTTCGGAGATTAGCAGACAGAGAAACAAAAAAAAAATGAATGTGTCCTATTTTAGTTCTAAAATCCAACTGACTCAGTTTTTAGCGTTTTTTTCTATGTACAGACAATGGACCTCTACTTTATTATAATATGTATATAGATATATAGAATATAGACATAAGTATCGATAATAGATTCTCTAACTGTTAAATAGAACAGGTATAGACTTGGATAATGGATACGGCTTACCGTCTTAGTGATAAATGATTCAATTTAGCTGTCAGTATTTATAAACTGAATGTGTTAATGAATAGAATCTATTCTGGTCACAAGTCACAATAAAAAAAAAGTACAATTTATATAGACATATAAGTATTGACCTATTTTTTATTGCATCATTAAATAACATTAAAAATAAAAAAAATACTTTAAATATTTTAAAATAAAACAGCTGCTGCTTCGTTGGTCAAATTAAAAGTCCCTTACTGTAAGGATTTTTTACTTGGCAACTCAAATTAAATCAGCCTCAGAGTCAAAATGCTGAAGAAGCTATCGGCTTATAACTTTTTTACACAATTTTTGACTACTGTGTCAAGAATAAAATATATTAACAAGAAATGAACAGCTGAAACGTAGGTTAAATAATTGTTCAAGTTATTGTATAAAAAAATTAGGCACGTTTTAAAAAACCACGTCAAGTAACGCCATCTAGTATTAATATTTGGAAATGGTAAGTTCATATACGAAAGGAGGAGCAGGTTTTAAGGCGAAAACACATTATTAAAACGCTACGCCACGCCACGTGTCAACACCTGAAATCAGTACGCGCGTGGCGTCGTGTCGGGTGTTCATAGTGTGTTTCTGGTCTATAGAAAACAATACATTTGATTCGACTCAACACGCGTGGCGTGTTGTCGGGTGGCGTGGCGTTTTAATAATATGTTTCCGCCTTTAAACATTTTTGATAGGTACCGTAAAACGCTGCAACTTTACTAACTAAGCCCAAGTTTGCCTATTTCGTTTAAATTAAGATATTTCGCGTTTACTTGGTTTTTTTGAATTTTTTAACATTACTTAGTATATTTTAGTTTATCACGTACTTAAAACTTAACAGAGAAACATTAGGTACCATTAGGCGCCAATTGGGCCGCGGGCGCCGCCGGAAGGTGTCCCAGAAAGCATGGGTTCCTGGACCAACGGCGGACGGAGGAGCAATCGGGGAGTTTTAGTGGGTAGGGTACTCTCCTCGCGGTATAACTAGCATACCACCGCTTTGGAGAGGACGAGTCCCACGGCGTAGGTACTCTATCGCCGGCGCGACGCCGCATGGAAGCGTAAAATTAAAGCATTTCCCCCCGGACAAAAAAAAAGAAAAAAATACGCATTCCTCCGCTCTCGCAGAAGACACGAAATTCGTAATCTCTAACGGAAGATATGTAGACTCTCTCCAAAAATGACGCGGTGCGAAGTGGGCAGGGTCCACTAAAAATTCCTTTTTCCACCGATAATGAGGGACCCAAGGACCGATCTTGTCTTTTGGGTATAACTCCAGTGGGACCCGCAGCAAAGTGCCAAGGGCACTCCTGGAATCAAGCAGCAGTACTTTACAGCTTATCTCTATACTAATATAGAAGAAAGTTAGAGTTAGTTTGCTTAAACGCGCAAAACTAAGAAAATGCTAGTCCGATTCGAAAAAAAAAATCTCGAGGAAGACTATAAGCTATATTTAATTATGAAGTTCCTCCGGGAACGGGAGTTACGCGGATGAGACCGCGCGGGAAGCTAGTAGTAGATAGGTTGCTAACTAAGTAAATTTTAGTGTACCAAAACATCACAGAAACATTAAACCATGCCTTTCATTTGCTTATTATTTATATAACAATACAACTTTACTTGCCGGAACACCATCAGATTACTGGGCCAAATAACGTACCTACTACAGTTATTAATTTATTACGAAATGACTTGATGATTCTTTTGTATTGTAGGTAGGTAGGTAGCTGGTACCTACTTACTTTTGTAGTTGTAAGATTAGAGCGCAATCAGATAGGTATACGATTTATAAGTAGTTGGTCTTTTTGTTTGATGTAAATCTAGAAAAAATTATTGCTGGGTTTTTTGAATTGATAACTTTGAGGAAGTTCTTGAAGGTAAAAAGGTATTGTTTTTGAATTCAACTTTATTAGAACATGGAAACTATGCGAGTGAGCATTTAATATGATAAAATTCAATATACTTATAATCCTTGTAGCAATACCTATTAACAGCAGAGTACTTAGGTACCTACACAAAGCTTGATAGGTATAGGATCTTTTAACAAGAACCTTGTTTGTTAATCAATATTATTTGCATATAATTTTTCAATTACTTTGCCAAACGTTTTTTTAAAATAAACGAAAGTAGGTACCGTAAAATGCTGTAACTTTGCCTGGATTTTGACGTTTTTTGTTCGTATCTCTGAACCTATTTATTATTACGGCTTCTCAAGACTTTCAGATGGAAAACAGACCTTATGCCTTGCCAGGTAGAACTCAAATCTATTCAAATCATGTCTTTTTTCAAAATTACAAACACTCAAAGTCGTAGGCAAAGTTGTAGGTAAAAGACACAACTTTGCCTAGAAGGATATCTCAATAAATATATTGTTGATCTTTTTAGTAATTTCTTTTCCGTGTATATGAGACACCGTGCTTGTCCCGGACAGTTATATCGTTACCATGACGGTAATGTAGGTATATGTTTTTACTGCTGATAGGCAATGTTGTAGCAGGTACCACAAACTTTTCATACAAAAATGTTGATGACTCTAGGGTTGTCCAAAAAATAATATGGATTATTATGTTAAAATTTTATACACTTTAAAAAAAAAAGAACATAATGCTACTTATGAGCAAAAATCACAAATTTGATGTTTTTTTTAGCAATACTGACTCATAATTATTAGTAAAAACAAAGACTTAACTCAGTAGTTGTAAACTATAACGGGCAAGTCTTATAGCGTATGAGGACAAACAAATTCTGCTGTAATATTCACTATATCTGCGATGTGGGCTTCTTCCTCAGTTGTCAACTCTGTAGGGCGACCAAATGGTTTAGCATCGAGCTCCTGGTTTTCTCCTGCTTCGTGTATTATTCGGCATTTTTTCATATAACTGCAATAGAATTAAGACTTACTTAAATACAAAATCACACTTGCGTTTCGATTTGACCGGTTTCTAAGATGTGTAAATTTCATGCAAATATGACATGTACATGTGTAAAAATATATCATTATTAAAATCCGACTAGTGACAACCCTAGACCCAGGCAAAGTTGTGTCACTCAAGATCTCAAAACAGTGCATAACATTGCCTGCTAAGTTATTTTAATAAAATCGTGTCCTTTTAATAAAAATATCAAGCAATACGGAAAGTAGATAGTATTTTCTTGCACTGGGATGTAATAGCTGCACGGAAACACCTTTTTTTAGCTAAAACTTCAAAAGTTAAATGACACTAGAAATTTTCACATTCTCGCACCGGTGTTTGTCGGACAACTGACAGCAGACAGAGTAACAATGAAGTTATCATTACAAAACAATAAAAATACGTTGCCCTAATAATGTAAAGTCATTACCAAATGGTAAAAAATTCAAAAAAACCAAGTAAACGCGAAATATCTTAATTTAAACGAAATAGGCAAACTTGGGCTTAGTTAGTAAAGTTGCAGCGTTTTACGGTAGGTACCTATCAAAAATGTTTAAAGGCGGAAACATATTACATATTACTACAAAAGTAAGTAGGTACCAGCTACCTACCTACCAACAATACAAAAGAATCATCAAGTCATTTCGTAATAAATTAATAACTGTAGTAGGTACGTTATTTGGCCCAGTAATCTGATGGTGTTCCGGCAAGTTGTATTGTTATATAAATAATAAGCAAATGAAAGGCATGGTTTAATGTTTCTGTGATGTTTTGGTACACTAAAATTTACTTAGTTAGCAACCTATCTACTACTAGCTTCCCGCGCGGTCTCATCCGCGTAACTCCCGTTCCCGGAGGAACTTCATAATTAAATATAGCTTATAGTCTTCCTCGAGATTTTTTTTTTCGAATCGGACTAGCATTTTCTTAGTTTTGCGCGTTTAAGCAAACTAACTCTAACTTTCTTCTATATTAGTATAGAGATAAGCTGTAAAGTACTGCTGCTTGATTCCAGGAGTGCCCTTGGCACTTTGCTGCGGGTCCCACTGGAGTTATACCCAAAAGACAAGATCGGTCCTTGGGTCCCTCATTATCGGTGGAAAAAGGAATTTTTAGTGGACCCTGCCCACTTCGCACCGCGTCATTTTTGGAGAGAGTCTACATATCTTCCGTTAGAGAATACGAATTTCGTGTCTTCTGCGAGAGCGGAGGAATGCGTATTTTTTTCTTTTTTTTTGTCCGGGGGGAAATGCTTTAATTTTACGCATCCATGCGGCGTCGCGCCGGCGATAGAGTACCTACGCCGTGGGACTCGTCCACTCCAAAGCGGTGGTATGCTAGTTATACCGCGAGGAGAGTACCCTACCCACTAAAACTCCCCGATTGCTCCTCCGTCCGCCGTTGGTCCAGGAACCCATGCTTTCTGGGACACCTTCCGGCGGCGACCGCGGCCCGATTGGCGCCTAACGGTACCTAATGTTTCTCTGTTAAGTTTTTGGTACGTGATAAACTAAAATATAAGTAATGTTGTTACTACAAGCCGTCCAGTAGATTGTTGGTTGGTCTAACGGTAATGTATTTGCCCGAGAACAGATTCGAGCCGCAGGTCGAAAATAAAAATGTGAGCTCGCGACCCTTGCACGGGGAATTACTTTTTACCCATGCACCCACTGCAATTTGGCAGAAATTCGTTTTAATATATGTCGATACATAGCATCGATAAGGTTTTATTTCATGAGAAATATACGTCATCACTAACTTCGAACTCCATTGGTATAGGTTAAGGTTTTTTTTTAACCAATTCAAACCTCCAATTTCATTTCTGCCAAAATGTAGTGGGTGCATGGGTAAAGAGGAATTCCCCGTGCAGTGGGTGGACCCGGTGGGTGCTTCCTCATTTTGTGTTAAACCTTATATATGTAGTTACATGGTATGAAGTGATATCAAATGCAGACTTCGATTAAACATACGTTGTTATTCATGGGGTAGGTACCTATAGATAATCTTTTTTTTGTGTAGGATTCTTTAAAATAAACATATTTAAGATAATTTCAATCTTTTTATTCATAACTGTTATAAAAGTAACAAGACAGTATATCGTCGTTGCCAATTTAAAATGTCCTCTGTGTATAAATTCACTTTTCTAGATATCGATTAAAACTTCTTAACGAAAAGTAAGGTTTTTTTTATTCAATCATTCTAAAGTGTTAGTTGTTCAGGGTTATTTGTAAAACACCAACAACCTCTTTTAAGAGGTTTATTATGAACAACTTTTGGAGAAAACCTGAAATCACGTTAAAAAAGCTGTGTCCTGCATTTTGACGCTGTCCCCTGCAATGTAGGGAACAGCTGTTATTTTTTCGTTTTTTCGTTATATTTTTCCTATATTAAAAGTTGTTCATAATTATGAGTACAATGACCTCTTAAGAGGTTGTTGATGTAACTTTTGCAATATATGAAGCACCAAATTGGCACATAGATTTATAATTTGCAACGACGATATAATAAAACAAATTATACCTAAGTACTTGTTTTTTTTCTTAAACAATAAGTTCAAGTTGCATGCAATTTGTGCAATTATAATACATATAACATATTGCTTGCTTATTGGTTACCCATCTTAACCTTCGATGTCATATAAATTCCAACAATCAGCCCAAACAATCCTATCGCTGACCCAAAGATCTCTATAATCAATATTTTAACGAAAAGGGCAGCATTTGCAGCATCAGACAACGCTGCTCCAGCTCCCACAATCCCTACGCAAATCCCACAGAACAAGTTCACAAACCCAACGGAAAGTCCACCACCAAACATGACATATCCTGCCATGCAATTCTGACCCTTAATAATGTCATCTACTAAGGGTTCAGCGAATTTTTCCAGCATACCGGAAAGTACAATTGCGGTAATGAGACCGTAGATGGCGACAGCTTCACAGAATATTATGGAGATCAGGTTTTTTGTTTTGATTCTTGGCGCTTTGACGCCACCACCGATTATGCTGACTCCTGCGAACAGATATTCTAGTTCAATCAAATATGTTGTAAATTGCCATTATTTTATCGTTGCTCTGCGTTTCACTAAGGCCCTCGAAGAGACCCTGAAGCCACTCCGGCCAATAAAATCTCATAAAGGTCGCAGAAAGTCAGTGGTTGCAGGCCGCGATCGTTTCCGAACAAAACGATGGGGGAGGCAGGTACAGCAGTGGACGACAACAAGCTGATATTATTATGAAATGCTTTGGTAGTATATATAGACAAAATAATAAGTAATTTACCCGGTCAAGTTCATTAGGAGATGGGATTGCGATACCGTGAAATTTAGTTCAGATACAACCTTTGTGGTGTAGCCGATGTTGATGAGGGTTTGATTCACACCGGAAAGGAAATCTGTGTGTAAATTCTAAGATTTCTTTCTGAGTCAGGCTTTCCGTGCCTCGGAAGCTCGTTAAGCCGTTACTTCCGATTGTTATAAGCGTCAAGTGGTGTCACATGTGGTGACGAGGTCAGGAACCAGTTTTCGTCGTTGTAGGGTCAGCCTAAAGGTAGTAGGAACTACACAGTTTACCTGTAGTATAAATCCCGATAGCTGCACCACTAACGGATAGTGTGACTGCACAACTTATCCCCAACACAGACCACATATAAGGCGAAGTGTTCTCCAAGAACCACCCCACGCTTATATTCTCCCCTTTGCCCTGGAGAAGATAGCTGAAGATAACTACTGGTATGATGAAAAGCGTGGTGAGAGCCGCCAGTATTGACAGGTAGACCTTCATTATGGGAGGGTTTCATAGATCAAAAACACATATGGTTGGATACACTTCAGTTCAGTTCTTCTGGTGCGGTCTTAGTGAAGAAGTTTGCACAATTTTGCCAATGTCAGAGTTCAAAATATTTAACAAAGCTTCGTCATTATTTCAAACCTCATTCCAATTATTCAGATATTATAAAGTATTTTTTTGGAGAACGTATCTTGGTATTTTAAGCACTTCTTTGACAATATTAATTATGTAGGACTGACATTGTCAATTATGAATATGATCTTTGGTCTACCTCATTGAGTGTATGCCTACATAAGTCTTTATTATAGATATTAAAAAATAAAATTTGACTATAATATAAAAAGAAAAAAAATTACTACAATATCTAATAAATACATATTTTTAAAGCAGATTTTAAATATTTTCCATAAAAAGTTTATTTTGATCCCTTAAAAAAATGAATTTATATTTTTTTAAATTAATAATTAAGTAAATCATGAAACGTATTTATGAGTTTGAATTTTTCCATACAAACTTCAAACTTCTAACCAACCTATTTCATCCCTTTAGGGCTATTTTTTTTTAATCCTTTCATAGTGTGCGTCACACTATGAAAGGATTTAAAAAAATAACCCGGATTTTGAATTAAAACAACTGTCCAAATTTCACGTTTTTAGCAATTAAGATGTGCGCGCGTCTACATGTCAGTGGGAACATCTCCTTTTATATAGGTAATTATAAAGATTTTACTTAAAACCGCGGTCACAACCCGACTGTCAAATATACCGTTTTATTTGGCCGGGTGGAAATGCATTTACGCCGCTGCAGCGTATTCGCGCGCTGGCGCGGCGGTGGGATATGTGGGACTCGCTCTCTCCATCACGTGGTATGCTAAACTCATACCACGAGGAGAGGAGCCTACACCACTAAAACCTCTCGGACACTCCTTCGATCCGCCGTTGGCGGGGGCCGGGTACGCATAAGCAATCCGGCTCTGTCAAATATACCTGCCTGCCATAGTCACCATGACTAATAGAAAACCCTTCGAGGAGAAGCCCATGTTCAGCAGTGGACATTATACGGGCTGATGAAGATGACTATCATTCAACATTTGAAACCTAAACTTTTTCTCTATTCAAGAAATATTTAAACTCTAATATAAGTATAAGAAAGTTACCATGATTCTATATTTTTGGCGGACTAATTAGTAGGTACTTTGACGCAGTCGTTTCATCAGTATTTCACAATGTATGGCATTATAAATTCCCTGTCTTGTTTATCGTCGTAATTTGAAGTACGCTTTTACCCTTGCCCTTATAACTACGCATGCGCAATAGAATGCGACCTAAAATGGCGACTATTTTCTATAAATAACCCTAAAACTTGGCATAATCGTGCGGTTATGATAAGAAGATAAATTTTAATAGCTGTCTCGATAGTACTTGTTGTAAAAATAACTGAAGCAATGAATAACTACCGGCATTCGACCGGATGATTTGAGAACAACTGTGAACTCTGACACTTAAACAACCAGTTAAATTAGATCCGTGAGATTGTAATGGTCGTTAGTGCGCGTAGGTCTAAGTCGCCTGGAAACAGCTGTTTTCAAAAATCGAAGGCTTAGGAGCCAAAATGTGGTGAAATTTCGCCAGTTTGACGTCAGATTCCGTAGTGTGCGGGTGGATTTAACACTAAACATGTAATGGTGAGTGTATTAGTCGGTGAATTAGCGAAATAGTGACCAGTAGAGTAGTGTACATTAATCAAAGTGGAATGCATAATCCGTGCTTTTTTAGAATTCAAGTTTAAGTGTGTTTTAGTGAATGTTGTGTTTAGATTTATTATTTATATCTGGATTTAATTTCGTATGTTATATGTGAAACTCATAAATATAAAATCGATAGTGACCGTCTGTCGTCCACGTGGTGTCTGGAATTTCACATAGCGTTGCATGAAACAATACCTTATGTCGACGAGTGGACAACTCAATTTGATTCTGCTCAGTTATTGATTTAACCTTTCTACTATGTTCCAGTGATACAATTCAATAGTACCAATTGCATGAATTTAGTGTATGGGCATTAAGCTTGATAATTGCCAATAAGATTGGCCATTGAACATAATTAACCTTTTGAACGCCAATGTCGGCTATAGCCGACATGAGCAAGCGTGCCCTGTGCGCCAACGACGGCTATACTCGACAAAAAACAGGTCGCAGAAAAATACAAAATAAACCTATTAAATCATTACTTTTATGTATTTTATTGATACACCTTGAAAGCTGAATGTCTAAACATTATTTAGTTGCATACAGTAAACAAAAATGCATATTCCTCATTTAAATATTTGATGATAAAAAGTAAAATAATTTATGGTTAAAAAAGTAAGTCCCATGACGCCAATGTCGTGCAGAGCCGACTGCTAGTGATGTAGTATCATGTTGACGTATATTATATTCTTAAATTAATTTAGGTAACTTAAGGTATTGTAATATTTGTCATTACAGTTTTTATTGTTCTAACAAAATATAAACGATTGTAAGCACTGAGAAAAAAGTAGTTTTACTATATTAAAAACTGAAACATAGTTGCGTAAATACATTTTCGATATTCCCTTATCGCCAATCATGCGCATCCCTAGCAAGCTCTCGATAAGCAGTCCCCTCTGCGCCATTGTCGGCAGAAGTCGACTGACTCGTGACGTCGTAAGCGTATAAAGTGAATTTTAGTGCGGGACAGTGACATTTGTATGTTTTGAATTTTTATAGATTTTTACGAGATTTAGGACTAATTTAAAAAATGGTTTAGTAAATTTTATTTTCAGTATTTCATTTTAAGAGATATTTCTATTATTGCAACACTATTACACTATACCTAATTATGTACTATTGTTGATATTTTATAAGTATTTTTAGTGAGTTTTGTAGTTTTTGAACACTGATCAGTGAGCATTTATAATTGTTGATTGTTGATCCTTTAATGTTTAATTAGGTTAGATACGAGAAACTAAATAATGTATCTATTTTAAGAATATAAATATCGTTATACTTAAAAATCGTTACGTATATACTACGCAATTTCATACGAAAATTTTGATTTATTTTATACATATAATTAATCTGATTAGTGAGAATATTAGAAAGTTCCTGTTATAAAAATTGTTGCTATGTAATAATATCACGTGATAATATTATTCATAAGTGACATGTAAGTAATATGATCTCAAAGTAATTATTAATAATATAACTCAATAATTAAACTAAATGATTGGTAAATAAATAGTTTTATTTGCATTCAATCCATTAACAACCCAAATTGTTGCAATAAGTGTAAATTTCAAGAATAATAAAAACAAACTACTGTGGCCTTTGAATTTAATTAGATACTAACATCGATAAACTGTATGACACTATGGTACAACTCTAATGTACATGCAACGATGTCTTATAAAAGACTCGTCGACGGCGCCAATGTCGGCTATTCCCGACAGTGAGGTACATCAGTACTGAGAATAGTGCTGTACCTAGAGTTATTTTCATTTTAACTGTTGTGTGTCTTAATCATTGTTTTTATGTTATTAACAACTTCGGAACTACTTGAGTGGAACGTTGTAAAATATTTAATATTGGAATGTTCTTTTTAACATATTAATGATCGACCATTTATCTGGCAAGTATTGATAAAAAAAAAAATAATAATGGGTATCGATATAATGTTGAAATCCCTATTTTTTTGTAGGTATTTAATTAAGATTTTCGGGCTTGGCGTACAGGGCATAGGAATACCGATATGGCGTGGCGGTGAAAAGGTTAATGTGATATAGGTATTATCATAAATAGGTATGATTTGATCAAACATTATAAGAAATGATTCCGTATCAAATTTATTAGCTACTCGTAGATATAAAAGAATACATCGACAATTTTATAATCTAATATCAATGAATCAAAACGACCTACCTACTTAATCGGATGAATTGGCAATGATAAAAAAAAACTTGAAAAGCTAAATAATATGCTAAGAGACATTCGAACATTTTAATACTTATTAATAAAATAAAAAGGAATTTTAGGCACATCATGTTTTCTTACCTTAAAAAACTGATTCTTAACGGTTTTTATCTAAAAAACTTTATTTTTATAAAATACGTTTTTTTTTTGTATAAGCCATGTAAATAATATTAATTTTATTAATCTACATAAATGTATTAATAGATAAAAAAAGTAGGTAATTAACAAAATCATAATAAAATGCTATTAGGATTTTTTTTCTATTGAACATGATGATAGTTTTGTTTTTTTTTTGTGCTAAACAGCACAAAAAACTAACAAAAGTAGTTAAGCCATCGTTTTAAATAAAAATAAGTATAGTATAGGTAATAATTGATTTAAATTATATTATTATATAACATTAAATTTATTAATTATTATAACGTTGATAATTAATGACTGCACACTAATTATTACTAATAAATTAGTCACCACGATTTTTTTATTTTTATTTTTTACTAGCGGCCCGCCCCGGCTTCGCACGGGTGGACTTTTATACCCTACCCTACTCCTACCCTACCCCTACCCCTACCCTACCCTACCACTACCCCTACCCTACCTTACCCTACCCCTACCCTACCCCTACCCTACCACTACCCTACCCCTACCATACCCCTACCCTACCCCTACCCTACCCTACCCAAAAGTATCCTATGTCCTTCTCCCAGTTCTTAGCTACCCCCCTACCAATTTTCAGCCAAATCGGTTCAGCCGTTCTTGAGTTATAAATAGTGTAACTAACACGACTTTCTTTTGTTTTTAAAATTTATTCTGCTATTCGGGACGGAAACAAATCCAACAAATCAAAAACCATGGCAATCGGTCCAGCCGTTCTCGAGTTATAAGTGTTGTAACAAACACGACTTTCTTTTATATATATAGATTTTTGATAAAACATATAAAAGAAAATCCTTACAAAAATATGGCGGAAACCAAATCAGGACTTTCCTCATTTCTAACTAAGTGTGGTTTACCTATATTATAACAAAATAATATTTAAAAGTAGCAAGGTATTTTTTTATCTATTATTATAACAAATAATGAGTATATGAAAATAAATAATCATAATTAAAATGTAGGTATGCTAGGTAAATAAATTATTGTTCACTGTATTAAATATTAATTATGTTATTTTTTATTAAAGTACTAAGAAATTTTAATCCCCTTATTATACATTATATTTCTATAAAAAAAAACAAAAACCAATTCATAAATGAAAATACTAAAATATTATTAGATTTTTATTACATGATTGCAAAAAATACAAAAAGTTTCTGGCAGCGGTGGGATTCGAACCCACGCCTCCGAAGAGACTGGTGCCTTAAACCAGCGCCTTAGACCGCTCGGCCACGCTACCACCGTTCAATTATGCGAAATTATACTTTGAGTGCTAATGCCTATAGAAAGTGTTTTAAAAATAAATTTTAAGTCTAAATATAACTTGTTTACATATTAAACATTTAATTGTATAAATAATTTGACCACCACGCCCTATCTACGAGCAGACTACGAGTAACTAAACAATGTATTTTGTTGAAACAAATTACATAGTAAGTTTAAGAAAGGTTAGACCTTAGGTACTTATGTGTATGATTGTAGATATATACGTACTTTATTATTGTAGGGATATATATTTGTCTTTTTTCGGAAATACATAAATGTAGACCCACAAGAATTTTGCTATTTCACTAGGTATATAAGCGAGCAGGGCCCCAGCGTTATTTAATGGTTTAAAGTCAATAAACTAAGCAAACTGTGCAAGAAGGCAAGAGCTAGGTACGTTCTTTTGCGCAGGTTACATTTTAATCAGTGGCAATCCCTTATTTGTGCCCTCAGGTGTGTGTATCACTGAATTGTATGTTTTTACCAAATTTTCAATATCGAGCCAGTAGATCCTATAAAAAACTTAACATGAGTAGAGGAATTAATGACAAACGGACGGACGGAATAAATTGTCTGTAATATCCTACAATTTCATACTGTTACCTAGTAAAATTCATACAATAAATAACATCATACAATGTACAATTAGTGTAGGTATGTAAATATCTAAATCTTATAATATAAAAAAAATAATCGCTGAATGTGTTGCTAAGCGCAAATCTCGAGAACAGCTGAACCGATTTCGCTTATTCTTTCTTTTTTGTGATTGTGATTGTCAGAAGAAAGTTGTTACGTAAGAAAAAAAAAGAAAAAATTGCTTGAAATATTAGAAAATTTAAGAGAACTTAACTGCAATATTATGTTTGAAATAACTGTCAACGATCGACGGAAATTAAAAAGCCACATTATATGTGAGTGTCTTAGACTGCATTTTAAGACGAGAATCCCACGGGAACGGGATCTACGCGGGTGAAACCGGGGGCAGCTTGTGCTGAATAAATTCATTATTTAATTATTACTAATTATCTTTCCTCTAATGTACCTATCAGGTATAAAGTACAATATTGATAAAATATGGCTTGAGTAAAAAAAAAAATATTGTCATATCAATATTAAATTTATCTAACTACCTACTCGTATACATACTAATTAATAAAATTGAGGTGTCTGTTTGTAACATCAAAGTAATTAATTTTTTATTAAATATTCAAAAAATAATCGGCCAAGTGAGAGTTGTTTTTTTTTCGGATGGACTTACCTTCATAGCCACGAGGCTTTTGCTACTTCACCGGGCATAAAGGTGAGTAGAGCTGCAGCCTTAATAAATGGTTTAAAAACTACAAACTAAGCAAACTGCGCAAGAGGGCGCCCCCTGTGGGGCTTGGACCTCGGCTCAGGGCGGTCGCTGACGATGAGATTGAGGGATTATGTCTTTAAGTATTTTAGGCGAGTTTTGTACAACTGTCGCGGGCGCACTCTTCTCCGGCGGGTCGGATAGAGTGAGTGATACATTAATATATAAGACAGAGTCATTACATTTCTTAATTTCACTAAGTACCTATAACAAGAGTTCATCCGTTGCAGTTATTCATATCGAGCTAATAACGGAAAAACCTTACGTTGGTCGTATGGAAACACTCGTGTAATAAGTATATTTTGTCTTATTTTAATTTAATTATTTATTTTCAAAGTGATTATACAATGTGAATGAATATTTCGGGTACGATTTTATTTTATATGATTATATTATGAGGAAGTTTGTTGTAGAACCGTATACACTGCCCCATAAAAGAGTCACTTAAGCCTGTGCTTAAGCGGAGACGACTAGCATGTATGTACCACAAGATTATTCTTATATCTAGTACTAGCTTCCCGCGCGCGGTTTCACCCGTGTAGCTCCCGTTCCCGTAGGCACTTCGTAATAAAATATAGCCTATAACCTTCCTCGATAAATGGACTATACAACACTGAACAATTTTTTTAAATCGGACCAGTAGTTCTTGAGATTAGCGCGTTCAAACAAACGGAACCCTTATAGATTCGTCATGTCTGTCTGTCTGTCTGTCCGTCCGTATGTCACAGCCACTTTTTTCCGAAACTATAAGAACTATAATGTTGAAATTTGGCAAGTAGATGTATGTTGTGAACCGCATTAAGATTTTCACACAAAAATAGAAAAAAAACAATAAATTTTGGGGTTCCCCATACATAGAACTGAAACTCAAAAAATGTTTTTTCATCGAACCCATACGTGTGGGGTATCTATGAATAGGTCTTCAAAAATGATGTTGAGGTTTCTAATGTATTTTTTTTCTAAACTGAATAGTTTGCGCGAGAGACACTTCCAAAGTGGTAAAATGTGTGTCCCCCCTGTAACTTCTAAAATAAGAGAATGATAAATCTAAAAAAAATATATGATGTACATTACCATGTAAACTTCCACCGAAAATTGGTTTGAACGAGATCTTGTAAGTAGTTTTTTTTTAATACGTCAAAAATCGTAAACCGCAATTTAGCTTTCATTCAATCAACTCGAATATAAAAATATAAAATAACATTTCATTTCATAAACATACGCTATTTTATTTATTCTTGATATCAAAAATAGGTACGCACTTGTAACTGAAACGGAACCCTTCGTGCGCGAGTCCCACTCGCACTTGGCCGGTTTTTTTTACTATTAAATCAATATTTTTATGTACATATCATACATTTTCGAAAGTATATTGCGATGCAACTGTTTGAATATTAATTTCTTTAAATATATCTATCTGTCTTAGTATTTTGAATATATAGGTATGTATTTTTTCAAATTAATTATAATCCGATATACCAACACTTAATTATACCTAGACCATCTATAACAGTTTGACATGTAATCAATTACGCTATTAGTGGTTAATCATCAGTAATTACGTACAAACAATTATCTGATTTTGTTTAATTCTTCTCATATCTGCCGCTGGTAGATTATCAGACGATTACACTGATTTTTGTTTGAAGACTAGCTGTTAGTGCCTGGGTTTACTCATAAAAATGTCGGATAAGAGCTGCGCAAAAGTTCACCAAAAATTTCAATTCCAATAATTGGAAATCCGAAAATGTTCTTCCTAAAATGTTTCATCCTAACAATCACAATTCCTAACTACTCTGTTTCTAATGTTCATAATTCCGAAGCATTCAACTTCATAATGTCAGTAGCAATAAACATCTATTATACTTTTATTTGTTTTCCTATATTTTCTCAACATAACCATCTTTTACACTAGGTATTATTCAAAGTCATATCTTTTTTGTTTAGATTTCTTTTTATTCATAATAATCAGTAAGTATTATAAACATTAATTTTGCACTTTTAGTTATTAAGTTATTTTCACATAGGTATAGGTCCTATTCATAATTATTGGTTTAAGTTAGGTTAGAACTGTGACCACAACGAATGTGCCAGAACCGAATCAGTCTTATATAGGTAGTTATTGGTTTAGGTACAGTTAAAACTGCGGTATAAACTCCCGACCATAACCATAACCGTATATGAGTCGTGTTTTATGAATTTCATTCATTTAAGACAAAAATCTGAGAAACGAACTTTAATCATTCTAAACATATATTTTTTATTACACTTGGTAAATGTTTCTTTCTGAGTATGAGTGAAAATATTATGGTAATTATGTTTAGGGATTAAAGCGTTATGATAAAAAACAGTAGTTAGGAGTTTAAATATATTTACATTAATGATATTATTAATTACAATTTTCGGAAACATAAGTGTTATGAACATCACCGGTAGCACTACAAATATTAGTATGAATGAAAACTTTAGGATGAAAAATTTTAGGAAGAGTGATTACTCGGATTACAAATCGTTAGGAAGAACAATTTTGGGTAAAGAACTTTAGGTGAGCCAATATGGACCCGTCGGATAATGAGGGGTGAAATGTTATTATTATTATTATTCTTTATGGCACACATAGAAACACAAACAATAGATATATTATGCAGAAATACAATTAGCATAAAGTCGAGCTTAATTCATTTATGAATTTTCTTCCAGCAATTTATTTATTCATGATCGGTAAATAAAATAAAATAAAAAATCAATAAAAGCTCAAAAAGTCAAGCTCAAGCTGTTGTACATGCTAATCTCCATGTAAAATTTAGGGGTGTAAAATTACAAAAAATTAATGAGTAGTAGTTAAATATGATTTTGGGTTAGGATATCTGTATCTCAATCACAAAAAAAAACACTTGACTTAATTTTAAATTAAATGTAGGCACAGAACTGATAGGTATTTTAATACCTTATGATATTGTATCTCACATATGCACTTAATAACACTCGATTCCGATTATATCAGCTCAAAAATGGGTATATATATTTACTTAATTACATTTTGATTGGTTGTTTGTTAGCAAGAATACAATTAATAAGACGAACTATACTAAAAAAATAAATAAGAATTGTATTAATAAATATTGGTTCTTATATAGTAACCGCATAGTTATTTTTTATCGTTGCTAATTAACTGGCGGAATTATTACTAATCCGTAATGCTATCGATATTGATAACCTTCGTAGTGTAGCGGTATTTGGCTCGATTTAAATCTCGGAGGTCGTGGGTTCGATCCCCACGCCAGGACAGGAAATTTTAAGATTTCTTTCCGGGTCTGGTTGGTTGAGGGGTTTCATCGCTTCCTTGTGTGGTACAACATAATACAGATATACTGATGAAATTGTCACAGATAATGTATTTCTATTGCCGCTATAGAAACAAATTCTAAAAATAAAATAAAATTTGTTTAAGGGGGGCTCGATAATAACGTCAACAGGTAGGCACTTGAAAATGGTACGGATCCCTTCGTGCGCGAGTCCGACTCGCACTTGGATGGTTTTTTAAATACTATCCCTAGTATAAATATCGAAATCTACACGGATGAAGGGCAACATCTTGTTCCGGTATAATTTCGTTGCAAAGGAATTTAAATTTTTTTCCCACTGTGTGCCACTGTTGATCTGGTCTACAGGAGTTGGAGTGGTAAGAGTATGGGTAGGATTAGTCCCATCATTTTTCAAAACATGAGAAAATGTCAAGGGATGCTATCGGAAGGCTTTTTACATATGGTGCTTATTATCCACGTAAACGGAAGTAAGTACCTGACTATGTAGTGAGTGCCAACATCTGATCTATTCAGACCATGCATTGGAGGCAATAGTCGGTCTCGGTGCTCATTGCCATTTACAATGTGTGCCACTTGATCTTGGTGTGCGGAAGTCCCATCATTATTAAAAACAAAAGAAAGTGTCAGGGCAGATCCGGCCTTGTGTCAGGGAAGCTAGTAGAAGACCCCTTTTTTACAGATGCAATATCAATCATCAATCTCCAATATCATCCTCGTGAACGGATGTAAATACCTAACGGTGTAGGGGGCAAAAAAAAATGATTCCCCTCCAACATTAAGGTCACGGGCCGGCATTGAATACAGTACAGTAGATAGCTTCAAAAGGTTGCTAGCAGACCATTCGTGATACTTTACAATAAACACCAAATTTTCCTTGATTCTAAAATATACATCTATCGATTTTCCTCAGTTATTTCTCCTCAAAGTAAATAAAACTATGTAATGAGCTATTAAGATTCTGAAGCACGTTAGCCATGTCCTACATACCTTAGATTGATTGCTATTTATCTAAAGGGTATTTCTGAGGGATTCCCTCGAAGCCAAGTTAATATTGTAGAGGAACGGTTGTTGGTGTTCCTCCACAGAAAATGAAGATCTTCTTTGGCGGGCGAGGTGGTTTAGGTACCCTGCGACCGACGGCCATTTGTTACTTTTCGGAACAGTCGGTGTTATATATGTCCGAATTGGCTTACGACCTTGTATTGCGCGATACAGGTTACTTGGGATGCTAGGTGGTAGATGGCGCTGCTTGTCTTCTTGTTTTGGTGCGGCTGCTGTAGATGTCGCTACAATATCATAGCTAATAAAACAAATAACGACAAACCATTTAACATTACACTTTATAAACTATATTGTCTTTTAACAAATACCACATTGTCTTTTAAACCAATAAACGGGTCACTACATCATCAGTTATCCACGAATACCGTCATGAAATTATTTATCTAAAGCAGCCTGCATACACTGACTCCCTGCGAGGTTTATGAGGTCGTACTCGTAAGTCCACCATGCAGTCGCTTGCCAGTTCGTGGTCTCTACTCGAGAACTGTTCTACTCGATTGGCCGTCAGTTCTTCGAGCTATGTGTCTGAGCTTTTTTATAAGGCACACAGTAAGAGACCACGTCTCAGATCAATATGTCATCCCTGGTAACACACATTGATTGAAGAATTGTCTTCAGGCACTGAGGTATTTTGGGCGAGAAGATCTCCCGAAGCTTTCCAAATGCTGCCCAGCAGTTAGTTAGTTCTAAGGCCCTACCTAGTTCGATCGTTTGACCTATACGTATTCGCACAGTGTGAAATTTGCCCTCAAAAACGGACATGCTTATTTTTATTACAGGGTCCATACTTTGTACTGGTTTTGTCTTTGTAACAACTTATAATACATATGGTGTGCAATAAATGAATATGAATATTTCATTTTCGTTAAGGTCTTAGCAATCTTAACATTACTAGAACTCCCGCGTGGCAATTCCCAATATTCTTTAAGAAAAATGGGTTTGCTAATGGGGTAAATATTAAACAGCAAAACAGTTTTTTTTTTAACAATTAACAATAACAACTTACATAAAATCTGATTTAGTGATTTCACATAACAAATGTAGGTACATAAAATACAGCAGGCGGGAGTTGTCATGCATTTAGATTGCTAAGACCTAAAATGTCCGTGCATGCATGTCCGTTTTTGAGGGAAAACTTCCCACTGTGATGGAGATTCTTTGGGAAGATATGGGTGGACTATTCTTTGTCGAACACTACATTAAAAACGCGAAAACACTTGTTTTTAGTGGTGTAAGAACATTACGATAATTTGTTAATTTTATAGTCAATACACATCTTTCATCGTCATATTAATTGAAAAGTCATTATCTTTTTTAGTTGACACTTTATACAAATATTAACTTAACATTTGTCGTAGGTATTATTTGAATACTAATTTGTACCTACTTACTTTTATATTCGTAAGTACCTAAGTATACTACACGTGAAGCTGCTGTTGCCAACGGGTTCACGTATATGTAGTTGATTATGGCGGTTGATGATGACGAGTAGTAGATGATGTTATAACAAGCGTATACCAGGCTACGGGTAGAAGCGTTCCCTAAAATAAATCATTTCGCAGCTAATTAGCAACGACAAATATCACGGTTTATTTGTTTTATTATCAAATATTTAATCAACTTTATGTAAATACATAACAGATGATCTAATATTTGATAATATTAGCTGTGTTCCAATAACTTCCAAAAAATATTGGACGCGTATTTTTTCCTCAACCAAAAAATGACGAAGATACAGCGCCTTGTGACATGTGACGTCACTTCTAGGTAAAAACTTATAGTTTGTTGTTGCTCTGTACCTTTGTAAATTTTTATTGATTTGGAAAATAAAAAATACGTGTTCATTATTTTTTAGTAATCTAACTGTCGGACAAAATATTTTTTTTCAGTCTTCAGGCCTATTTAGGGTTGCCAGATGGTCGGGATTTGACGGGATTCTCCCGAATTTTTGGATACCCTCCCGACTCCCGACGAAATAAAAAAACTCCCGATAAACCACTTCATTTTATAAAACAATTGATGTTTTCAATATCTATAATTTGATTTTATTTACCTATCTGGTTGATGTTTCTTTGTATCTTTCGACAAAAGTCCCAAAATCCCGAAAATTTGTTATTTTCTCCCGATAATATGGTTATTCGATCTGGCAACCATAGGCCTGTTAAGTAATTAGAGATTTAGTTTTAAAGATGAGAGATAAACATCACGACCCACCGGAGCAGAGTATCAGTCCAACGCCATTAAAACACAACATCAATCAATGTTAGGTATTTGACTGTGATCTTCTGTAATAGGTAGTTCCCCAATTGAGCAGTTCAGGAAGGAGAAACAAAGGGCGTTCAAATGATATCATACATTTCTTTGTCTATATTTTGTAATGTAGTATTAATTATTTTCTTCAGAGAATCCCATTTATATGGAAAGAACAAAAAAAGTTTGTGCGTCATTCAAGCCTGTTAAGAAACCATGTCACGTATGTATTACAAGCACGAATGGCCCACACTTTGTATAGGAACACTCTGTTTTGTATTCTTCTACCATTTTAATATACTTACTTTGAAATATTAACTTATTAATTTTTAATAACATAAATAAATGATTGGACTCACTCACTCAGTACTCAATCATTCATTGCAATTCAGTGTTTTTAGGTGGTATTATTATATTACAAATTCAGTTCAATTAAAAAAAAAGTAAAAGTAGGAGAGAGGGAGATTTTTAATTAAATAACATTAAATGAATACGACATTAAATCAATTTAAATTGTTATACATGTTTACAATTATCTTCCTCACGGAGACGCAAATCAGATGTCCAGCTGACGCAGCATACTTGCGCTACGCAGGGTACACCCTGGAGCACAATTTTAAGCCACGCGCTAGCATCTGCGTGTATGCTCGCGATGACATTTGCTTTCGACGTCTCCGTAACATTGAGGATTCCAGTATCTCCGTATTGTGGGTTCTGGTGGACACTGGCTTGGAGCAGATACTCTATGCCAGTGTCTATCGGTCGCACACCGACAACATGGAGACAACCAGGTTGTTTCAGTACCTTTCGGACTCGGCTGAATTAGCTCAGCTCAGGTACCCATCGGCGCAACTAGTTTTTCTGGGGGACTTCAATGCCCACCACCAGGAGTGGCTGTACCCATACCAGAACACCGACCATGCTGGGAGATTAGCGTATGCATCTGCACTGACGCTTGGTCTCTCCCAACTGGTGACTGGGCCGACACGGGTGCCTGACATTGATGGCCATACGGCCAATTGCTTAGACCTTCTGCTGACAACCGATCCAGACCGATATCAAGTCGCGGTTTCCTCACCGTTGGGTAGCTCCGACCACTGTCTGGTGAAATCTGTGTCTGTCTACTCGCCACCTGATCCCGATCTCAAAGGGACTAGGCGAGTATGGCGATACAAGTGAGCAGATTGGGATGAGATGCGGCATTTCTTCGCGTCTTACCCTTGGCTGCGCTTATGCTTCTCTTCAGACGACCCGACTCGCTGCGCGGAGGCTGTTTCTGAGGTGATATGCCAGGCTATGGAATATTTCATTCCATTTTCTGACGTCTCACTCCAAGACAAAGCCCGTCCATGGTTCAACGCTGAGTGTGATGGTGCTGAAGCACATAAGCATTCTGCTTACCAAGCGTGGGCGGATGCTCGAGCCCGCAAAGCGCCAAATATTCGGAAACTGAAGAAAGCTTACAATAGTGCTGCCAAGTCTTGCAAACGTGCCCTTACGCAAGGCCCGCTTTGACCATATTGGCCGCATTGGAGCCAGACTAGCATCTTACCCATCTGGGAGTAAAGCTTTTTGGTCTCTTGCCAAATCGGTCGAAGCCAATTTCTGTCGGTCCTCTTTCCCGCCAGTGCAGAAGCCGAACGGTTCATTAGCTCACACCGCCAAAGAGAAAGCAGACTTGTTTGCGTCTCTATTTGCGAAGAATTCACAACTAGATGCTGCTGGTAAAAGTCCACCCAGGCTACCACATTGCACTTCCACTATGCCTGAGGTGCACATTCGGCAAAAAGTGGTACTTAAAATTCTCAGCACTCTAGAAGTGAATAAGGCTAGTGGGCCTGACGGCATTCCTGCCATTGTCTTGCGGTCATGTGCGCCTGAGTTGTCTCCTGTTTTGACTCGCCTCTATCGTTTATCCCTGAAGACTGGTCTAGTTCCAGCATCCTGGAAGATTGCCAATGTTCAACCGATCCCCAAGAAAGGTAGTCGTACCGACCCTGCCAACTACCGACCAATCGCAATCACCTCCATACTCTGTAAGGTTATGGAGCGTGTTTTAAACAACCGTCTCCTGGCATACCTGGAAGACAACGACCTCCTCAGTGACCATCAATTCGGATTCCGTCGAGGCCGGTCTACTGGGGATCTTCTTGTTTATGCTACTCACTTCTGGAGCGAAGCTATTGAGAGACACGGTGAGGCTCTTGCCGTGTCTCTTGATATCTCTAAGGCTTTTGACAGGGTTTGGCACGCAAGTCTCATTGGTAAGCTTCCGGTTTACGGTTTTGCTCCCGTACTTTGTACCTGGATTCAGGATTTCTTGAGGGGAAGGTCGATTCGAGTTGTCATGGATGGCGCCTCGTCCGATCTTCTTGGTATTAATGCCGGTGTCCCTCAGGGATCTGTTCTCTCCGCGACTCTTTTTTTGCTGCACATAAACGACCTGCTAGTTACTCCCGGTATCTTTGGGTATGCAGACGACAGCACAGTCTCGGTGAAATACTTGTCTGATGCGAAGTCTGGGTCAATGGTCCAGTCGTTCAGGGAGTTGATGATTGAGGGGGTGAACTCGATCTTGGAGGCTGTCTCCTTATGGGGTGATGCCAACCTGGTTGGGTTTAACCCCTCAAAACACAGGCGTGTCTTTTTTCGGCGAAACGGAGTCCATTCCAACTGGCTCAGACTTTCCGGAATGTCTCCGTTCCGATCAGCGACCATCTTGAGCTCCTAGGGCTTGACCTTTCTTCTAATCTAAACTTCGGTCACTACATCGAGTCCATTGCAAACACTGCAGCCAAAAAACTTGGCATTCTCTCCAAGGCGGTACTTCACATCGGAGCAGCTCTTAAGTCTTTACAGAGCTCAAGTTCGCTCCTCAATGGAATACTGTTCTCATCTTTGGGATGGGTTTGCTGGATATCAGCTGGATGCTCTGGACTCATTGGAGCGCCGAGCGAAGAGAGTCATAGGCAATAACTCACTGGTGGAGGCAAGTCTTCAGAGCCTCGAACACCGTAGACGAGTGGCCTGCCTATCAGTTATTTATCGATTGCATTTCGGGGAGTGTGCGGAGGTTCTACATAACCTGATACCCCCTTCACCCTTCCATCACCGGACGACTAGGCGCGGCGAGCGGTTTCACCCTTTTGTTGTAGACATTCCTTCAATACGCACGAAGCGATTTGCTTCTTCTTTCATAATGCGGACGGCTAAGGAGTGGAATTCTCTGACGGCGTCAGTTTTTCCGGAACGCTATAATCTGGACATCTTTAAGGCTAAAGTGAACAGACACTTTCTAGGCAAGCGTGTATCATATTAGGCCTTATCTTCGCCTTCCATCAAGCGAGATTATGGTGAAACGTAAGCCTACATCTAGGAAAAAAAAAAAAAACAATTTCATTATTTTATTATAATAGATAAAAAATGACATATAATAATTATCTATACCTACTAATATTATAAAGCTGCAGGGTTTGTTTGTTTGTTTGAACGCGCTAATATCAAGAACTACTGGTCCTATTTCAAAAATTCTTTCAGTGTTGGATAGTCCATTTATCGATGAAGGATATAGGCTATATTTTATTTTCAAAAAAATGAGGAATCCGTAAGAAAATATCGATTTTGTAACCCAAGGTGTAAAAGCGAAAACCTATTTATGCCTGCGCTGCAAAAACTATCGACAATAGAACAAAATGATGTAGTACGGGTTTGTAGCTCTTTTAAACATCTACACAAAAGTTCGCGAGAGCATATATCTAACTATCATAGTTTAGTCTACATAACCGCTTTTATGTTCATAAAAAAAATATTAAATCATCTGAAGAAAGAAACTACGTTAAATGTATATCATAATATTAATCCTTATCCAAATTAAGCATTATGTTATCAAGGGTATTTATGTAGAAGTAAAATACTTTTTGTTTTATTCCAATCGGACTTCTCGTTGAGAAATTATCACGAGTATAAAACCGCAAAGAATTGGTACCTGATAATGAGTTTTTTGCTATAATAGATAAAGCTGAAGAGTTTGTTTGAACTAAACTGCTGCTGAACTACTGGTCCGATTTGAAAATTTCTTTCAATGTTAGATAGCCCATTTATCGAGGAAGGTTATAAGCTATATTTTATTATAAAGTTTCTGCGGGAACGGGAGTCACGCGGGTGAAACTGCGCGTAGAAAGCTAGTAATAGATAAAGCTGAAGAGTTTGTTTGCTTGAACGCGCTAATCTCAGCAGCTACTGGTCCGATTTGAAAAATTCTTTCAATGTTAGATAGCTCATTTATCGAGGAAGGTTATAAGCTATATTTTATTATAAAGTTTTTACGGGAACGGGAGTTACGCGGGTGAAACCGCGCGCGGAAAGCTAGTTTTAATCTAAAGTTTGTCATTTATGAAATCGTGAATACTGTAGTAGCATTTTGAGATAAATAATTTTTTAAGTTTATTTGAGAAAATATGTAATTCAATTTGACAAATGCGGCAAAAAATAGAACGCCGAAATCGGCGTACCTGAACCAGTCACGCTCTGTGCGAGGAAGACTTTAGTCGAAAGTTTTATTAAATTTTGATTTTAATCGAAGTAATAAGCAAGTTTACCTTGTTTTAAATACCAATAATTGATCTTAGTTTAATAATATCCTTACTAATATTATAAGCACGAAAGTTTGTGAGTATAGATGGATGGATAGATGAATGTTTCACGCAAAAACGAATGAATGGATTTTTCTGAAAGTTTGCACGCGGTAGGTTTATAAGCTGGATTAACATATAGGCTACAAAACAACACGGTCCGACCCACTGGAGCAGAGTGACGCGGGTATAACCGGGGCGCAGCGGTAACATTTCAGCCAATTCCGTTCAGTAGTTTTGGCGTGAAAGAGTAACAAACATCCATCCATCCATACTAACAAACTTTCGCGATTATAATATTAGTAGGAAGTATAGATGATAAATTTTTTCATTTCTTCCATCCTATTAGTTACAAATACAACACTTGTCTTAAGGCGGGACTTGCCCTGACCACATAATAATATGGCTTTTCAGTGTCATTTAAACAAATTTATTTCCGTCATAATTAATATTCTGTTAAAGTATAAGTTTATGGTTTGACGCGCTAAGGAAAATAGTTTATTGAATTAAGGGAATTTACTCATGCGTTACGTTATTTAAGCACTAATTGTTGGTTTTTGACTCGCTTTAAATCTCGGAGGTCGTGGGTTCGATCCCCACGCCGGGCAATAAATCTTTGTGTAGATTCTAAGATTTCTTTCCGGGTCTGGTTGGCCGAGGGACTACATTACGTGCCTCGGAAACCAGGTCCGTCCTGATTGTTATAACATCATCTATAACAATTGTATACTAGGCAGCAGCGTTTCCTTGTACGTTACAACATAATACTGCGGTCACCAACCTGCCTGCCAAGCGTAATAAACCCTCCCATGGGAGCAGGAATTTGTTCAGCAGTGGACGTTGTACGGGCTGATGATGAATTGTTGTCTGCCATATTTCTTTTTCGGACGTACGTTTAAGTATTTAGCCACGAGGATTTTGGTACTTCAGCGGGCATAAAGGCGAGCTTCCAGCAAAGTTTCTAAACTAAAAACAACCTGAGCAAATTGCGTGTATCCGCATACTTTGGTAGACCTGATGGCTAGGCCACAGCGTCTATTCATCAAGGTTTCTTAACATCTTACTGCGATCTCCAAACCAAGCGTGGTAATAATTGCAATATCCCTTAACGCTTTTTTCATTGTCCGGGGGGAAATGCATTTACGCATTCCCTAGACGTCGAAGATGCGCTTGCTTTGCTGCAACTCATTAATGTGCAGACACCAAAAAAAGATTATTAATTTCTGCGCATTTTTCTGCACGTAGGTACTGTATAAACAAAAGTCGTGCTGCTTGCGCGCCTCTACAGTCGCGACTGGTAGCGACGCGAAACAGGCGACAAAACGGCGTGCTTGAGCCACGCCGCTTGAGTATAATTCACATCGTGTCGTCTACCTACATTTTGTATTGAATCGTTTTGAAGCGGCAAGATGCCTGCGTCGCGCCTTCACCTTACGCCGTTTCTGTATAATTCGCGCCCTACGTTGATGCAGCGTTCCCACGCTTGCGAAAAGTTATCAGGGACTCGCCCTCTCCATAGCGAGGTATGCTAGTCATACCACGAAGAGAGGACCCTACACCACTAAAAACCCCGGACTCTCCTGCGTCCGTCGTTAGTGGGGGCCGGGTACGCATAAGCAATCCGGCCCAAATTCCTTAACGACCCTCGCTTGCAAATTCCTAATGAGGAGGCCCATGTTCAGCAGTGGACTATGTTAAATTAGCTTTCCGCTAGCGGTTTAACCCGCATACCTCCCGTTCCCGTAGGAACTTCACAATAAAATATAACGTATAGCCTTCCTAAATCAATGCGCTATCTAAAACTGAAATATTTTTTCAAATTGGACCAGAAGTTCCTGAGATTAACGAGTTCAAGCAAACAAACAAACTCTTCACCGCTATATTGATTACTATAGATTAAATATCCCCAAACTTATCAAGGGCCGGATTTAGAAGTCCGGAGGCCCTGGGGCAACATAGGAGAAGAGGCCCCCTGCCACAAATTAGTTTCCCCCTAAATGTGTTGAAAATTTGGACGATTTTAATTCTGATATTTAACTGATTGTCATGCTTGTGTTACGAGTGGGTATTACATATTTAAGAACTATTACATTAGTCATGATTCTACAAAGTACTGTATGTAAAGGTACAGCACCGAAAAAATAAATAAAAGAAAAGTTGTATAGTTTACTCGTCACAATATGAAAAAAAAAATCTCTATTGTGGGGGCCGCTCTTTTGTGGAGGCCCCGAGGCAGTTGCCCTGGATGCTCTCCCTTAAATCCGGCCTTGCATATCTCCATGGTCACAAAACATGCAAAAATACAAAGTAGCATAATTAATATGATTTGTGAGCAATAAATGTTATATAAGTTGAACAAACTGTGTAGGTTTATTATCGACTGATACTTATCTAAGTAATGAACGATAACATACCTACTTCACAATTTGCACGACTCATTAACACGACTAGCTGTTACTCGCAACTTCGTTCTGTTATAACCCCTTAATTGAAAGTCAAAATATAAATTAAGACTTAAAAGCGCTTGTCAGCTAAAACTATAGAAGTTTCATAAAAATTTTGCCAACCTTTTTTACCTTTTAAGGGTTGAATATGGTATAAGCATTAACATTAGGGTTGCAACCCGTACTTTATTATATGGTATCGTACTATATTTCAGTCAAATGTACTATATATTATAAAAAAATTATATACTTAGTACAAAAAGTAGGTACTATATTTTTTTGCTAAACCAAAATTCAACCCATTTAAAAATGGTGACCGCATCCTGAGCGCGGCATATGAAAACAATGAAATGTTGATTTATTTTAATATGAATCTAACATGCTCAGACTCTTATAATTATTTTAAAGGTGTTTATCCTTGATCGCCGAAGCATAGTGTAATAACAAATACACGTAGAAAAAATATTTAAAATAAATGTGTACTATTTTTTTTCCTGATTTTCCCAAAAGTACTATATATTTTGCAACTGTTTGTAAAAAGTACTAGGTATATAAAACAAAAAAAAGGTGGCAACCCTCATTAACATCCAAATTAAACGGTAAACATGAAATTTCTTATACCTCCTAATAGGCTATTTGAGATAAGCGACACTGTGAGCCATATTATTATTGAATAATAGCTATATTCAATAATAATATGGCTCACAGTGTCTCAGCTTGTCAAGAAAGTCATAAAATCGAACTAAAAATATTTTGGCTGGTAACATTTGTTCTCTCAGTTGTCATACCTGTTTTAATTATACAAAATTAGCGACCCGCCCCAGCTCCGCACGGGTACAATGCTGATGTATTATACATACACACAACACACAACCTTCCTCTTGAATCCCTCTATCTATTAAAAAAACCGCATCAAAATCCGTTTAAAGATTTAAGCATACATAGGGACATAGGGATATAGGGACAGAGAAAGCGACTTTGTTTTATACTATGTAGTGTATGCGTCAAAGGATGTAAGTGGTGAACAATTACCGTCATATATTAGACTAGCTTCCCAGTTGCCGTGGGAACTTCATAATTGAATATAGCCTATATTAATCAGTGATAATGTAGCCTTCAAATTGTGAAAGAATTTTTAAAATCAGTTCAGTGCTTTTTGTGCCAATTCGTTACAAACATACTTACATACATATCTTTCCTCTTTGTAATATTAGTATAGACTAATCCCGACAGACGTTGTCGTGTCTTAAAAATAAATCTTTATATTAAACTAGCTGACCTTCGTACTGCCTCAATCGATACATACCCTACACTACCCCTACCCTACACTACCCCCACCCTACACTACCCCTACCCTATACTACCCCTACGCTACACTACCCCTACCCTACACTACCCCTACCCTACACTACCCCTATCCTACACTACCCCTACCCTACACTACCCCTACCCTACACTACCCCTACCCTACACTACCCCTACCCTACACTACCCCTACCCTACCTCTACCCTACCCCTACCTAACTTTGTCTGAAAAATAAAAATAAAAATTTAGGGGTGGACTACCCCTAACATTTAGGGGGATGAAAAATAGATGTTGGCCGATTCTCATAGATACCGGATAAGCACAAAAAATTTCATCAAAATCGGTTAAGCCGTTTCGGAGGAGTATGGCAACGAAAACTGTGACACGAGAATTTTATATATTAGATTGAACTTTTACTATTAGCCGTTTTTTGTTTAAATCTATGATTAGCCGTGATAACTCTGAACTAACCGTGATGTGCACTAAGAGCAGCACGCATTCTGACAATGTTATGTCAAACGCCATAAGGTTCCGTTAAAAAAACAATATTGTCAAAAGCGCTAAGGTTACATTACAAATTTTAATAATAATAATATGGTTGTTACGAAATTTAGCGAAAATTTTATACATGCACGTAAGGAAATGATTATATTGCAACTATGACTAAAATGTGACATTAATAGAATTTGGCATTTATAGAATCTGGCATTATTAGAATCTGGCGTTTATAGAATCTGTCATTTGTAGAATCTGGCATTTGTAGAATCTGGCATTCATAGAATCTGGCTTTTTAAACTCGTCTGATATTTCTAGAATCTGGCATTTACCGACGATTCCTCTTTAAAAGAGAGTAGGTATATTATACAATCAAATGCATTTAGTAAATACCTTTTATTTATACAAACAGACACTTCGATTTGATTTATTTTTATATTTGATAACCATCATATCCTCGGACAAACTCGATGTAAAGAAATTGATTAATATTATCAACCCAACAACGTCATACATTTTATTTTTAGTTGGATTATAATTATATAAATATTTCTACCGGATCTTTTTTTTATTTTTTTATTCTATTTATTTAACACGGGGTTTTTATCCACTACCGGATCTTGATAACGATTAGTTTTAGAACCCTAAAATTTCCTACATATATAATAATTATTTATATATGTATAATAATTTTTTTTAACTTAAAAACGCTTTTTAGGCGCTGTACTTAGTCAAAATAGGCTTCACAAAACAGTTTTTTAGCCAAATGTTTACATTTTAGAGCAGCTAAAAAAAATATATGTTAATCTTGATCATATTTATGGGGGGACCATTGTGTTCAAAACACGTTTTCGGGAAATTTTCTCGATAAAAAAAACCATAAAATAACCATTCAAATTGAAATTGTAGCAATTGTAACTGTATTATTTATAAACAAATCTTGATATTATTAATAACGGTGATGTAATATATAATAATAAAGGGAACTGTTGTTTTTATTTATCGATTGGAATAAGATATTTGCAAGGATTAATGTATTAAATAACTCGAACGAGTCGAACGAAACGTTGCGCCATCGCGGCGTCTCTTCGCTTCTCTTACAAACATTTCTACGCGGAGCAACAGTGACAAAACTAATAAGTAAAAGTGGTCTATTCACCGCGCCTTAACGTTTTTTTATTTTTGTGTTCAACCCCAGTTACATTCGAAACGGCTGGATCGATTTTGACGGGATATTGAGTTGGAGATAGCTGGGTTTCAACGTGACATTTCAACGTGCTATGTCTTCGCCGTTTTTTGTTAGAGAAACGAAAATAAAGACGTGACCAATATATTTTTGTTCTTTTATAAAACGATTACTAGCAGAGTTTTGCAGTCTACTAGTATTCTTGTTAACTCCCCGTGCTAAGCTTATATGCTTGTGTTACAAGTGGGTTCACGACGGTGGTGCAATGGGAAGGGATCGAACCGGCGACCACACGATCACAAGTCCAACGCCCTAGCCATTAGGCCACGGCCGCTTCTTAATTGACGGACTAAATATATTTTTTTAGTGGTGCAACCAATTTATTTGAACCCGTTTTATGAATAAGCGAAGATCAAGTCAAACAGTATTACAACGCCAGCAAGTGTTCCATCATCCAAATACCAAATGTTAAGTTTGGATTAAAGGGTGATGATGGGATGAATGGCAAAAATAGCTGAACCGAGAGAATCTCCTTGCTGACATCCAACTGCAGATGAAATTTCTTTGCCAAGACAAGTTAATTTTGAATTCGAGCTAAACGAAATTATTAAAGTTAGGTATTTTATCTCTTACTTAAGTCAATACTCCTTAAGGGGACTATATCGCTCAAATCCCAAAACCACCGCATGTTTAAAGTAATTTGTAGATGAATCCTTTTGTGCGATTTCCATATAAAAAATATATGTTATAGTTAAGGTCATCATAAATAGATTGTATTGTTTAAAATTGTAATAAACTTTCCCAAATTTTGGAAAAAAATCGTAGTAAATAGGTCCTTTTACAAACTAAATTGTAAATTTTCTCTGTAACGGCACAATAGTTTGGTATGATTTTTTTACCAAAAAATATGTAATGACGTATTTAACAATTTGTATTGTTTATATTTCTTATTTTTATTACAAGTTTTGAATAATAAATAAAAACCCGAAATATCACCAGTACCCCGCGAGAAGCACCCCCGCAAGGCCTGTGACGCGTACACATTCAGTGTCTGTATGACACTTGTGACGGGTGGACTATACGCGTGTTATTTTTTTCAAATAAAATCTAAAAAGTTCACCTTTTAAGTGATTTTTGAATGAAATCATATTGTAAATAGTACAAATATAAATATTTCGTAAAATAAGAATAGAAATAAAGGTTGTAAATATATATAAAGTAGATTGTAATTAAGTTTTGTTTTTTGAACCGATCATAGAATAAGCCCGACTATGCCTAAATACAAGAATAAATGTAAAGTGAAGCGAGGCCGAGCTCTCCAAAACTATTTGTACCAAGTAGGTACCTACCTAACTACCTATCCACTAAATAAATTATTTTCATGGTGCTTATTTTTTATCGTTTTCGCTATAGCTATCTTGAGAATTTCGTTCGATTAAGGATGGAGACTTAGGTGACTGATGGATGATGTCACCTACCTGATGGTGGATTCCGAAGGTGGGTATAGGATCTCAGTGACGGTAATACGTAGAACCATCGTGTTTGGACTCATTTAGAGGGCTCATGGAGACCTTGGTGACTGATGATGTCACATACCTGATGGTGGACTCCGAAGGTGGGTATAGGATCTCAAAAACGGTACTACGTAGAACCATCGTGTTTGGACTCATTTGAAAGGGCTCATGGAAACCTTGGTGACTGATGATGTCACTTACCTGATGGTGGACTCCGAAGGTGGGTATAGGATCTTAGTGACGGTACTACGTAGAACCATCGTGTTGGGACTCATTGGAAAGGGCTCATGGAGACCTTGGTGACTGATGATGTCACATACCTGATGGTGGACTCCGAAGGTGGGTATAGGATCTCAGAGACGGTACTACGTAGAATCATCGTGTTTGGACTCATTTGAAAGGGCTCATGGAAACCTTGGTGACTGATGATGTCACTTAATGGTCTCATGCCATCGTCTTTTTTCTTTAGGGCGCAAAGACTTAGTTTTTTTTTCGGATGGACATACGTATGTAGCCACGAGGCTTTTGCTACTTCACCGGGCATAAAGGCGAGCAGAGCTCCAGCCTTATTAAATGTATTAAAAACTACAAACTAAGCAACTTGCGAAAGAGGGCGACCCCTGTGGGGCTTGGACCTCGGCTCAGGGCGGTCGCTGGCGATGAGATTGAGGGATTATGACTTTTAGTATTTTAGGGGAGTTTTGTGCAACTGTCGCTCTACTTTACAGTTCGTGGGACTCTCGGACTTCGGCTCTACGAGGGCATCGGATGGAAACTAAGGGTCAGGAGGGACCGAGGGGGGATGTCTGCTAGTCTTTGCGCAAGTCCACTAGTCAAGGCAAGTCATCAACACTAACACCACAGTGCTTCTGTAAGCACTGTGATGTTGGTGTTGACTTGCCATGTCTTAAATTAAGTTCTAAAACCCCTATAACCATGAAACATTTCTATAGCGACATTTACATAATTGATCAGCGCCATCTCGTTTGAACTTAGTGAATTAAATGACAGTACAATAATGTCAAATTGTTAAAGAATTCGGTTTTTAACCGGGTATATTTGTATGTACAGTTTTCATTACATTGTATTCGTTCCTCTTGTACATTCTGCCGCTGAAGAGCTTGTTTGTTAGTTTGCTTGAACGCGCAAATCACAGGAACTAATCCTCCGATTTGAAACATTCTTTCAGTGTTTGATAGCCCATTTACTGAGGAAAGCTATAAGCTATATTTAATTACGAAATGCTTACGGGAATGGCATATGCGGGTGAAACCGCGCGCGCTACTAGTATACTATATCTTTTGTGTTTTTAATTTAGATCATCATCATCAGCCCGTAGGTACAACGTCCACTGCTGAACATGGGCCACCTCCCGAGGGAGGGTTTTGCCTTTTTTAAAATTTAAATAGGCCTATGGATTTCCACAAAGTAACGCCTGATTCTATAAAAGCCTACTAAGTATTATTATAAACGAGAAAGTTTGTAAGTATGGATGGATGGATAAGATGTTTGTTACTCTTTCACGCCAAAACTACTTAACGGAATTGACTGAAATTTTGCACCGGGATAGGTTATACGCTGCATTAACCTTTAGGCTACAAAACATCACGTTCCGACCCACTGGAGCAGAGTAACGCGTGTAAAACGAGGCGCAGCTAGTATAGTCATATATCCGTTTTACGAACTAAACCTTATCTTAGGTAAGTATTTAAGTTTCTTATGATATAATAATTTCCCAAATGAAAATCATAGTGAAATAATATTAATATGAGTCAACTAGTTATTCCGGTTGATAAGCTATTGTTTGTTCAACAAGTGCTTTGTTTTCCCCACTTACCACCTAGTAGGTATTTTTCAATATTTTAGTGATTCATTGCAATATAATTTGGTTTAGGTTTTCGAAATTCATCATCATCATCAGCCCGTATAACGTCTACAGCTGAACATGGGCCTCCTCCCGAGGGAGGGTATTTGCCATAGTCACCACGCATGGCAGGCGGGTTGGTGACCGCAGTATTATGGTGTACCACACAAGGAAACGCTGCTGCCCGTTCCTTGTTATACGATTATTATAGATGATGTTATAACAATCGGGACCAACGGCTTAACCTGCTTTTTCGAGGCACGGAGGGTAGTCCCTCAACCAACCAAATTCTAAAAGAAATCTTATAGAATTTACACAAAGATTTCCTGTCCGGTGTGGGAATCGAACCCACGACCTCCAAGATTTAAAGCGAGCCAAATACCGCTACGCTAAGGAGATTGTCGTTGTTCTTGTGTTTTCGAAATTAGGATTGCGTAACTATCAAATTGAGATCGAATACGAAATGAGAAAATACGCAGAAAAACCCGGGTTACCGACATAGCCCAACGGATTAGTTCGTTGAACTGGCAATGAGCAGGCCATCATATAGTACGGTGAACAGATGGCTGTTGGGGCCGAAAAGTTCTTGAATTGACATTGCGGATCGGCAAGCGTAGCGTATCACGTCTACCATAGTTGGTAGACGTGATACGCTACGCTTGGATGATGACCCGATGGACGGATGACCCGGTAAATGCCACGACTGCCACGAGATCACGGTGGATGCAGGCCGCTTCTAACCGTAGTAACTGGAAATGTATGAGGGAGGCCGAGGTCCAACAGTAGACGTTCTACGGCTGAAATGATGATGATGAACTATCAAAACGTTATATCAATTTTTTTAAATAATATTTTATAGTTCTTGTACCACACAAGGAAACGCTGCTGCCCGTTTCTTGATATACGATTATTATAGATGATGTTATAACAATCGGGACCAACGGCTTAACATGCTTTTAGAGGCATGGAGGGTTGTCCCTCAAACAATCAGACCCGGAGATCTTGATCTTGAGTTAACACAAAAAAATTCTGTCCGGTGTGGGGATCGAACCCACGAACTCCGGGAATTTAAAGCGAACCAAATATCGGTACGTTACGGAGGTTTTCAATCTAGATTATGGTTTTTACATTGTAACAAGCTGCTCCCCGCGATTTTACCCAAGTCACCCTGCTCCAGTGGGTCGGAGCGTGATATTTTGTAGCCAATATATTAATACAGCTTATAAACTATCCGCGTGCAAACTTTCAGCCAAATCCATTTAGTAGCTTTTACGTGAAAGAGTAACAAACAAACATACATCCACACATACAAAGTTTAGCATTTATAATATTAGTAGGATGAGTGATTTATACCCAAATGGCAAAAGGCGAAGACGTGGTTAGAGGCAGCGAAGGCGCAAGGCGGATAAGGATGTCTTAATCACGCTGTAATAGTAATTCGCGACACGTCGCCTGCTGAAATGTAGTAGGTAACCTTTTAGCAACATCATGTTTCCACTGCGTCTGTGCCTTGCTTTTAGGACACTTCGCTCAATTTGCCATTAATAGCAGTCTCCTACCTATATTGTAAAAAAAATGTTTCATTAATAAAAATCCTAGGTTTTGATATTAATACTGATGGTAGACCATTATTTATACCTATATTAACATACAGGGTTATTTTTAAAACACCAATAACCTTTTAGAGGGTGAAAGTACTGATGATTGTAAACAACTTTTAATATGGGACCAACCCTGAAATCGCGAAAATAAAATCAGCTGTTCCACACATTTTGACGAGGTAAGTAAACATAAATGTATGGAACAGCTGATTTTTTTTTTCGCGATTTCAGGTTTGGTCCCATAGTAAAAGTTGTTCATAATCATGAGTACTTCTATTCCCCAAAAGGTTGTTGGTGTTTTAAAAATAACCCTGTATACGTACCTACTTACTTGGCAAATACATATTTAACCCTCAGAAGCATAACGACGGATGTACCTACTGGCACTTAAGACCAAATGACTCGGAAGTGCCAGTTTACGATAAAGGCACATAGGTACGACATATGTTTCTGACGTTTAATGGCACATCCGACATTAAGCTTCTAAGCTCTTTATACAGGCTTTGTGTTTTTTTTGTTGTTGTCCGGGGGGAAATGCATTTACTTATTCCCACCGCCGCGCCGCCCGCTGCAGCGTATTCGCGCGCTGGCGGCGGGATATGAGGGACTCGCCCTCTCCATAGCGTGGTATGCTAACTCATACCACACTTACAGTGGCCAATTTGCCCAATTATAGGGATGGGACCAACCTTGAAATCGCAAAAAAATATCAGCTGTTCCATACATTTTGTCGAGGTAAGTGAGCATAAATGTATGGGACAACTGATTTTAATGTTTTAAAAATAACCCTGTTTACAAATAAGGTAAAATTAATTACTGACCAGACATAATCAACAATTTCACTAATACGCAAGTCTATCGAATAATATCCAATCTATAAATAAACATTACGACACTACCTACTTATGCTTAAAAATAGCTAAATTTTATAGTAATCATAAATAAATAAAATAAATGTTGGAACAAATTCCGTGCGATAAAACCGATACATAATCGGGACGTCATACGCCTAACTAGCAAAAATAATTTCATTTATTCTTAGGCTTTTACTAATGTCCTAGCAAGTCAAGTCTCCAGACCCGCCGCCGTTTAATTGTATTATAACACGCATTACGCGTCCTCAGACACAATAAATTCTTAACTAATAAAAAAAAATACGGTCTCGTATTCCCGCCCTAAAAAAATTACACATTATTGTACCGATCGTTGACCGAGAAGTATAAAACCGGTCTTATGTCGGCTAAGCTATGCCCCCGTCTGTTGCTGACGGGGCCATCTTTTGTATTGTTATCATTTATCACTGATTGAGTTGTCCACTTGATATTAAAACCAAAGGTGTTTTACCTGAGTGCTCAGTCTCGCCGCGGACGCGCTACCAAACGCACCTGCCGCATTTAAAATCGAGCAACGGTTACAGTCACACGTGATATAAGAAAAATGTAAATATATCGAAATAGCGCATGAAATCGACCTAACTACGTAAATGTAATATATATAATAAAGTATAATAATCCAGTGTAAATAATTGGCTGTATATATAGATTTTTTTTTGTATTATTGCAAGAGAGTGCTGTGTTCGTGTTATTTAAGATAGATTTATTTGAATTTATAAATCCTGTGATATTAGTAATAAGGAAGCCAAGTGAAGCAGAGCCGCAAGTGAGTATTTTAGCTGTATTTTTATTTAGAATTTAGTGCATTTGTATTTAGAAATAGAAATAAGACAAATAAGAGGATAGGTATTACGCGTTTAGAAATGTGAATGAGAAACCGTTTCAATTGTATTCACAGGTAAAGTAAGGTAATTTTTTTTTGTTGATGGACGTTCAAATTTACTGTTTAAGCTAACGTTTATTTCGTAAGTTGACTTAAAAAATGGAAAGCATAACTAAGAGTAGGTACACGTCTAACCTAAATAACATTTCAATTAAACTTGGGTATTATTGTATGACCAACATACAATAGAAATTACTTTTATTAATTTTCTCAATAATATAACACTCAATATATTAAAAATATGTTCAAATAAAACAATAAACTAATTATGCCACTTTGGGTATATTTCATGAAAGTCAAACTTTGAGAAACACTGAATTTATAATAATATAACGGAAAGAGCCGCTAGTTAAAAATAATACAATCATCAAGTGAATTAAATGATAAAAGTTTAGTGCTTTATTATATCTGTAGTATATTATAATAAGATTATACATTCATACATATTATATTACAATAAAAAATATTCATTCAGCCGTACAACAAATATTTTTATATTGGTATTCGTAATTAATAGGAAAGTAGTACACTTTACTTACTATGAACTAATTTACTAATTAACGGCCTGTAAAATTTTATTAATTATATTTATGTTGTAATTATTTTTTGCTAGATTAAATCCTATTCAGTTTTTAAGGCTTATAGTTAATTATCCCATTAAGAATATGTCTGACGAAACCTTTGTCAAACCCGAACGGTCTCCTTCCCCGAAACCACGGCTATGGAACTCATTTTGCTGCGAACTGCTATGGAGGAAGAATTATTTAACGGAATTATTATTTAGCAGATAAATAAGTCAATAGAACTAGGTAGTATGTTTGTATGTAATAATCAAATGTTATAATTTATATATTGACTAAAGATATTTTTTAGCATTAGAAGTCTTTTCTACCTTAGTGTGCGTATCAGATTATCTCCACACTTTGGTTGATGGCTGAAACACATGGAGTCACATGATAAACATGGACTCCACCATGCACGTAAGGTATTAAATAAATAATTTCTCAAAACATCGCATGTGTTCATAGGTGTAATACGACATTTATTCATAGCTATATAAAAGCCTACCTATTTACTGTATAAATACGATAATCGTAGCTATAAAAAGTAAAATGATTGGCCATACTTACACGATGCGTCATCATCAACCTTATTTTTCACTGAAAATCGTTATAACTAGCTCCTTAATTATGTGTATAAATAAAAGTACTTATATTTTACTACTACGGCTGCGGCTACTTATGGTATTTATCGATAAACCTTTTCATGCCTTTTTTTCCGCCGAGAAATACAGTAAAGTCCCCATCACTATACTGCGGTGTGTATCGGAATCCCTTCTTCATAACGAAGATATGCTAGTCATACTACAAAGACTTTGTAGTATGACTAGCATATCTTCGCGTACCCACTAAATTCCCTTAGTACTTTTACGATCGTCAGAAATTAGGGAACCGGGAATGGTCAAAGCGTGACAATAATCTAGGGCAGGTGTCTCCAAACTACGGCCCGCGGGCCAAATCCGGCCCGCCAGTGTCATCAAACTGGCCCGCGACAGCAAATGTTTTATTGTTGTTAATATTTTAATGTTTTGATTTTGTAATGAATTTAATGAATTACAATTTTATCTGTTGTTAGTCTGTAGTAAATGTTAAGTTATTTATTTTTTTCATTCATTTATATGGACTCATAGATTCATTAATATGGACTATGGACTATGGACTGTAATTGTCTGAAATAAATGAATATTAATAATAATTGCTAGAAATACGACTATAGATAAGGGCAGAAAAAATGAATCTGTTTTGGCCCATGAAGCATACTGAAACTATAATTATGGCCCTAAGACTTCAAAGTTAGGTTAGGGAGACCCCTGATCTAGGGGACCGGACGGTGTCCCCTAGAAGTTTATGCCTGAAGTAGAATACCGTCATAATTTGTTTTTTTATCGCAGTCCAAATGAAAAATAAACAGCTAAAGTTAATTACAATACTTTGTTAAATAAATAACTAATAATTAAAAACTGTCTGATGCTAAATTAGGTAACCATCGGACGACATTATATTACAACAAAACAAGTCATTTTATGAACATGCTTCTATAATTAGGCTTCCGAATGGTAAATGTAAAAAAAGATTGAACATTATCGTATGTAATAAGAAGGAATGGAATGTTCTTAATGTGTGCATTGTCTGTGTTTTTTGTTTATATTTTGTGGCGTTGTTGTAACAATAAACAGTAAAGGTCATTCGTACGAATATTTCACACGAACATTTTTAGGAAGAAAGACAAAATCGTGGGGTCATGTAAAATTAAAAAACAATTTTGCAAATGTCATCGACGTTGTATAGCCTAAGGTCGTTGTGAGTTAACTAATATACATTTTTCAGTATTGATTTGTTTCTAAGGGGTATAACCTTATCACATTACACCCCTTTCTGAAAAAAGAAATATTATTTAATGTTCTTAATGTCATTATCTATGCGTTTTTATTGATATTTTGTGGCGTTGTTTATATTTTGTGTAACAATAATCAGCAAAGGTCATTCGTTCGAATATTTCACAAGAGCATTTTTGGGAAGAAATACAAAATCGTGGGGTCATGTAAAATTAAAAAAGAATGTTGCAAATGTCATCAATTTGTTTTTTAAAGATTACTACCAGAGTTTTGCAGTCTACTAGTATTCTTGTTAACCCCTCATGCTAAGCTACAATGCTTGTGCCGCAAAGGAGTGTGGATCGAACAGGCGACCACAGGACTACAGGTCCGACGCCCATAGCCATTGTGCTACGGCCGCTTTATGAAAGAAGAACCCCTCAACTTTTTTTAATCTTATACTTTAAAATTAATTAATTAATTAATTATGATATGAATTTATTAAAGAAACGAAAATTTAAAAGTACCAACCATACAATTAATTGAAAAATAACCCGTAATAAATACCTTTTTTAGTTCATGTTTCATTTATAAATAATGTGTTAAATTGATTTTATTCAAAGTAATAAATTTATTTAATTGGATGAATCAGAGAAGTTAGTGGAACTGTAGGTATACAGATTATAACTATATAATAAAATAATCGTTTGGATAATATAAAACATGCCAATGATCGTTTTTAAATAATAAAATACCGATAAAATTTTATTGTATAAGAAAACTATTTGAATATGTCATTAAACATCTCTATCCCTAACTTAATATTATAGTGAATGTTAGTTTGTTTGTTACGCTTTCACGCGAAAACTACATAATTATCCGATCATCATGAAATTTTGTACACATATTCTTGGAAGGATTAGAAGTATCGTGGGATACTATTAATGGCTTCAATGCGAGCGAAGCCGAAGTAAAAGCTAGTATAAATATAGAAGGCATGCAACCGTTACACACTGTCTATCAGCAATCAACTTATACTCGACAATGATTATGTTGCAATTTGACACGCAGATAGTTATTATGACATAGGTACGCTGTGGATTTACAAATTTCACCCCCTAGTCGAATTGTTCTAAAGTTAAACCCGAATTACACGCAAGTAATGTCGCAGACATAAGATAAAATGAAATTTAAAAAAAATGGATTGTAAGTTAAATATTTTATATTATTATTTATTCCAAAATTTACTATGTTTTGCCCGTGACTTTACTAGCGTGTAATTTGTGGTAAACTTTTTAAGCCTTATCTGATTTGTCAATTCTATATAAAATCGTACCTAACGCATACAATACAGTTGTACTGGGTGACTTTTTTACCGTCTCGAAAATAATAGGCGGTGATACTATGTATCATAATATGAAATAATGTCTAAGGCATAGTTATTTTATCTTTTTTTTTTTTACTGACTTAGAGTGAAAATCGTAACGGTAAAAATGCGTACCTAAGTAGGTAGCTACGCTGTTTTGCTCAATCTTTTCATTCTTGTGTGATTGCGGCCAAGGTATTATAGGCACCTATTTTATTATTAAGCACGCGCTTTGTAGGGTGTATTTCCTTTAAGTAATTTATGAGATTTTCGAAACTCCAATTACCGAAATACTAGTACAAATATACTGTGGTCTAAAGATTCTATTCCAATTACACAACACACCATATTATTAAGACTGTATAAAAAGTCACCCAGTATAATTACTTACTAATTTTTATTTTCAGTCACTGTTTCTGACTGACAATATAAATTACTTTATCGTACTAAAACATAAATCTCAAACGCGTGCGTAAATATTAAATGTTGACAAGTATAAAATATTGGATTAGATTAGAATATATATATAATAAATCATTTATTAGATACTTCAAAATCACTTCAATGGCATATCTAGTAATCGAATAATAGAAGCTTAATTTTCTAAATTTAAATATAATCTTAAAATAGAACTATAATAGATGAGGTAACAAAAATTGCACAAAAATTGCTAATATTGAAAAGTTTGAGAAACGTGTTCCTACATTTCGACAAAAGGCTTCTTTGGATTTTCAGTTTTAGTACCTTTTTTGTGGTGCCAGCTCGGCAACTAGTCTAGGAGAGGTTGTGACAGTTATGACCCAATGTTTGTCATAGATTAGAAAAAACAAGTGTTTCTTAGTCTTATTTTTCCTACTTTTTACTATGACTCTTATCATAAGTTGAATATCATTTTTATTACCATCGAAACCTCATGAATTGTCCGTGGTTTTTAATCGTCGCTAGTAAGTAGCGGGAAGGGCTAATTACTAGCAACTATAATAAATATCGAAACGAAACATTAACATTTTTATAAGTCATATTCTAATCGCCAGCGACCACCCTGAGCCGAGGTCCAAATCCCACAAGGGACGCCCTCTTGCGCTGGTTGCGTGTACATTGTACATGGCTAAATGCCTTACAATACTTACAATATTATCTAGGTTGTATGAACGGTTACAGTATTTCGTTCTATCTATTTGTTCATATATTCCGCTTCATCTCCAAAACGGTAGTACCGATTCAGACTTTCATTGTTATAAAGCTAATAATATCCTTTAGTTGTATATTAGGTATTTTACTGTTTGTTGTTCCAATAAAAAAAAAATGAAAAAAAAAAAAATAAAAAAAAAACCTTTCTTTGCGCTGATCAAGTGACTACTAGTCAGATTTGAAAAATTATTTCAGTGTAAGATAGCCCCTTAATAGAAGAAGACTTAAGGCTATATTGTATTATGAAGTTCCCACGGGAACGGGAGAGTTAAACAATACGGGTAAAACCGCGCGCAGAAAGCTAGTAAAGTTAGGTATTTCCTGTCATAGTCACGTGTAACACTAATTAAATAAAAGACACGTAAATCAATTAAACGGATTGTTTTTATCAAAAATTAATTACCTATCATAATATAATTTGTCAAAAAAAGTAATTATTTGATCAATAGTGATAAAAATGATAAGGCTTTTAATTATCCATGGCTGAACTGCTATTAATAAACAGGTAAATTAGATGTAGATAAAATGAATCACTTTGTTCAACAACAAATCTTAATGATGTTGATAATCGATATAATGAATTATTAATTAATTGATTTTATCCGTCTATAGTTGGAGCTTCCGATAAGTATTTATGTTGACGCTAAATAATTGAATGGACCACCCTATGTATTCCTATGGTGGTCGGCTGATGGATGGAAAGCAGCCCATCCATCAGCCGACTATTAGTTACTTACCATCTTATCGTTCACAAATCCGCATGCCAAGCGTGGTGACTAAGTCAAAAACCCTCCCTCGGGAGGATTTCCATGTTCAGCAGTCGACGTTATACGGACTGATGATAATGATGAAACAATGTTTACACTCAAAATGAATAAATAATATGGCCAGAAACTACAGCACTTATTTGGTAGTGATCTTTTAATTCTTTTTTTTTTATAATTTAATCTTCAAATAACTCGGAAACCATTTAGTTTAGGGTAAAACATTATATGAAAAAAATTGTTGCTTTTGACCTTATCTATTACATTCAAACATAGTCGTTCTCAACCTTTATTTTATACGGGCCACACTCACGTATAGACAGGCTGTCGGGGGCCACAAACAAAAAAATATTTAAGGTTTTATATGAACCTAAAGCCACATTAATGAGATATAGTTAATAGCCACATTAAATATTTACGGAGTAATAAAAAGGGAATACTTTAATACTACATAAAAGCTCAAAATATTCAATTAATAGAAAACAAGTGTTTATTATAAACCGAGGTGGGCCAACTGCAAAGGGCCATTGGGCCCCATGCGGCCAGCGAGTTGAATATATCTGTCCTACCAGGAATACGTCACATTTCCAAAAACCTTGTATAACACTGATAATACCAGGATGCAGTATCAAGATATCCGGTGGAAGAATTTCATATCATACCTGAACGTCATCAGTACATAATGACGCATGAACCACTAGTTTCGTACAGTTCTCTTGACTTTCAATCAGTCAATAGATTCCACAGTAATAATTGCGCATTTCCTGCCTACAATTGCCAGTTTCAGTTGGTCCTTGATTAAGTATGTTTTCTTTGTTTTAATGGCGTTTTTATCAGGTCATTTATAGCTCTGACTATTTTATAGTACATTCTTAAACAAAAACTTTTTTTTGCTGTTTTTTGCTTGATAATAATAACAGCAACACGTAGACGCTTGAAATATTTACAGAATGTTCAGTTGTATATTCACTTTGAAGGTGCCTTTGTGATTCATGCCTTTGTGATTCATGCCTTCGTGTGGTAGTCCAATTCCCACTTGGCTAGTTTTTTGGGATTTCTTTCCCCGTTGTTTACGTTATCGCGTTAAAGCAAACAAACTCTTCAGCTTTATAATATATTAGAATAGATTAAGAGCTACTACCATGCCTTGGACAATGGGGACCACCTCCGTTGCGTAGAAGTATTTGGCTCGCTTTAAATCTGGGAGGTCGTGGGTTCGATCCCCACGCCGGACAGAAAAAGCGTGGTGACTATGGTAAATACCCTCCCCCGGGAGAAGGCTCATATTCAGTAGTGGACGTTATACGGGCTGATGATGATGATAAAACCTAACTTCTTGGTCGATTGTACATCATAAATATCGACTAATATTTAGTACGCATGTCGGTTTGTTATCGAATCTTTGTACAGCAACAACGGTGGTTTCCAAAACATTAGCGGTGAACGGCCAATAATGAGGAAATTGTTGCAAAATTCAGCAATTCTGTTAGCACTCGCAATCAAATTTTAAGAGGCCATACGCAATAGCAAATTTGGAGATGTAATGCAGTGACCGATGGACAGACGTTGTCATTGGCAAAAATTGCAGAAAAAACTTAACTCGAAGCAGGTTTCTTAACTTAATAATAATATTTGACACTATGTTCTGTTAAACGGATGGCATTTATTTTGGTTGCACCTTATACTATACGGCTGGACCTTTATAACTCAGATAAGCAATTTTAACTAAGAAAACGGTCAGTGTTGACAGACGATTTAACCCTCCCATGTTCAGCAGTGGACGTTATACTGGCCGATGATGATGAAGAGTTTCATTCAAGCTGAATTCATACCTTATCTTCATCAATCATCATCATCATAAAAAATCTGTAATTTATACATAATGATAAGCTAACTAAGTGATCCTTTGTTAGTTTTAGTCTTAAATATTTGTGATTATGATAAGTACAGGTGTAGATATGTAAATACCGAAGTGCTGAATAAACTTAATTATATCGTTTTTTTGCTCGAACGCGCTAGTCTCAGGAACGACTGAATTTATTAATTATTATTTTTAATAATATTTTAGTCTTAACTTTATTATTCAACTATATTGCGTCCAAAAGCTTGTTCTGTCTATACTATATTAGATTAGAACAATTGTAATTATTTTGGCGGGCCATGAGTATATAACGACGGACGCGCTTTAATGCTACCACCGGATCCAATACGTCCCAACTGAGAGGACCCGACGAAACAAACTCAGGGGGTTCAATTGACATATCTGTATATATAAAAATGAATCTCTATTTCCCTTGGTTATGGTTACAATAAAAACGTCGGACTTATGATCTTGAGGTCGCCGGTTTGAACCCCACCCATTGCACTACCGACGTGAACCCACTCGTAACACAAGCATTTTAGCTTAGCACGAGGGGTTAACAAGAATACTAGTAGACTGGAAAACTGCTAGTAATCTTTAAAAAAAAAATGGTTGGTTAGAGCTAAAAGTATGGATGTATGGTACCAACCGTTACCTCCAAAACAAAACACTTGTTAGATGTATGATCTAAATCCACGTAATTAAGGTAAGGGCTTATTTTTCATTAATAACAATTATAATATTATCAGTCTATACTCCAATTAGGCAATCTAAGCGCAGGTGGCCTGAAATATGCCGATTCTTTGTGTGATTTCTTGTTAAGCTTCGTAGCTTAGCAGTATTTATGTTTCATTTAAAATATACTCATATCATAACTATTAGCCGTAACGATATGACGAATTTTTGGAAGACGCGGGTCTCAATTATTGCGGTACAATTTTAAGGCAAAACATTACCTTTTTAATAATCCGACGTTTCGACATGGGTTACACCAGTCGTGGTCACGGATAGACTGATGAGTGTCAGCAGCGGCGTCTTGGCCGGGCGGACCCGCGTCTAATAAAAAAAAAAATCGGCCAAGTGCGAGTCGGACTCTCGCACGAAGGGTTCCGTACTAGTTGCAACTTTGATCGATGTTAATAATAGTTGATTGAATGAAAGGTAAATTGTGGTTTACGGTTTATGACGTATTAAAAAAAAACTACTTACTTGATCTCGTTCAAACCAATTTTCGGTGGAAGTTTGCATAGTTATGTACATCATATATTTTTTTTAGTTTTATCCTTATTTTAGAAGATTTTACCACTTTGGAAGTGTCTCTCGGGCAAACTATTCAGTTAAGAAAAAAATGACATAAGATGGGATGGACATGTATGGGATTGACGAAAATTTTTTTTTTTGAGTTTCATTTCTTAATATGGGGAACCCCAAATTTTTTTGTTTTTTTTTTCTATGAAAATCTTAATGCGGTTCACAACATACATCTACTTGCCAAGTTTCAACATTATAGTTCTTATAGTTTCGGAAAAAAGTGGCTGTGACATACGGACGGACAGACAGACAGACAGACAGACATGACGAATCTATAAGGGTTCCGTTTTTTGCCATTTGGCTACGGAACCCTAAAAATGATATGACTATGTTCCAAAATTGAGATTAATAAAATTCGACCACCGGCAGGATTCGAACATGCCTCTAAGGTAAAGCCCCTATAGGTATGTTGTATTAGGTAAACTTTTCCATAAAGTGTTCAAAACATTTAAAAAATGTGATATGGCTATGACTTCGATAAAAAAATATTGATTACTGTAAAGTTATTATAATGCATTTCCTATGTAAGCCCAATGACTAAGGTTTCGGACTTGTGATCTTGAGGTCGCCGCGCCGGTTCGAACCCAACCCATTGCCTGAACCCTTCCCTGAATGCTAGTGTTACGAGTAACACTAGCATTTTAGCTTAGCACGAGGGGTTAACAAAAATACTAGTAGAATGCAAAATTCTGCTACTAATCATAAAAAAGTCATTGTTACTGTATTATTGAAGCTAAACTCAAGGGTAATCGATTCTATTCGGTTGAAAATATTTAAAAAGCTTGTCCAGGTCCTCTGGGTGGTTGAGAAGCTACCCTACGTGCCTTTGAAAGGACGCTTAGCCGTTGATCCCGATTGTTATAACATAATTTATGACGATCGTATACCACACAACAGCACTTCCCTGTCTGCTTTTCATTATACGGTCACCAACTCACCGGCCAAGCGTGGTGAGTATGGTAACCCTCTATAAGGGAGGCCCATATTCAGTAGTGGACATCAGGGGCTGGTGATATAATCTGATTGTTAATTACATCTGATTGTTAATTACATTCATAACAAAAAAGTGTTTTTTTTTAAACACGTGTGTCTTAAGAATATCAGTCACACGATTGTTTCTTTGATTTCTTTATCTGTTAGCATCTTTAATTATGAAATGGGTAGGTATAATAATATTACGTTGACGTAATTACTTAAGAAATAATAAGCTGATAGTACTTATAGATTGCTTTGGTAATAGTACTGATTTCTTTGATTTCTAAGAAATGCCGCCTTGATTTCATGTTGAAGTAATCGTGACTCGGCGCGTCATTTCTATGATATAAACTAAAGGAATGAGTTTTAGTCTAGACTAGAAATAGCCCGTTACTACCCGCAAGGTAGAGTGGGGATAGGGTTGCCACCCGTACTATATATATATTATACAAAAATATATTGTACAAAAAATACTTTATTTTTTTGCTAAACTAAAATTGATCCCATTTCAAAATTTAGACCGCACTCTCAGTGCAGTAGGTATATGAAAACAATGAAAAATACTATCTCGGAGGCCAAAATAAAAAACCTCGTTGAGCGACTCTGAGTGGAAAATATATTTAAAATAAATGTGTAGGTACTATTTTTTTCCTGAATTTCCCAAATATACTATTTAGCAACTTTTTGTAAAAAGTACTACTTACTTATAGAACAATAAAAAATATATAAAACAAAAAAAGGGGGGGGGAACCCGAAGTGGGTAACATCAGCCAGCATAACGTCTACCGCTAAACATGGACCTTCTCCCGGCAGAGGGGTTCGCTATAGCCAGCACGCTTGGCAGACAGGTGTTGACCGCAGTATTATGTCTTATAGACAGGGAAACGCTACTACTTGTTTCTAGGGATTAAATTGTTATAGATAATGTTATAACAATCGTGACCAACAGCTAAACGTGCTTTCCGAGGCACGGAGGGTCTCACAACCAACTAGACCCGGAATGAAATTCAGATTTTCATAATGATTTCTTGACCGGCGGATCGATCGAACCCAAGACTTCCTAGACTTGTACTGCTACGCCATGGAGGCTGTCTTGTTTGTGTTTGTTTCTTCTTAGTACATAAATAAAACCAAAGGAGTATAGATAATTTTATAATATTTATTTATAATTAAATACATAATATTGTATTCGAATTACCCCACAACACATGAACTGCGGCAATAATACAACACGTGCTATGCAAAACACTACTCTATGACATAACCATAAAGTTGTATTTCCTTTGACACTTCAAAATTGTTACGGCACTGAAACAATTGATTAACTAACACAGATTTGACAAAACATGAAAGTTTTGACAATAAATCGTGGCACAGTTGACATAATCAATAACAATAATCATTACAACACGTGGACAAAGTAAGTAAATTACGCAAATTTTCAGTTCACTAAACATAGTTCTTGTAATAGCAAATTTAACTGTTAAGCATTTAGAAATAAGGTTCAAATTTGTATGGCAATGGTGTGGTTAAGTTGAAAAATGAATGGTAATGGCTTACTCCTGTTTGAATATGTAGGTTAATATTATTGTTTGTGGAGTTCTTTGTTTTTGATGCTATGTTTTTTTTATAATTTAATAAAGTAATAATTAAAGTAAATAATTTAGTAAAGTGTGAAAATTATTAATACTTTTCTTCTAATTTGAAGCATTGAAATCTAAATTTTGATAAGTATATTTTGATTTATAAAACAAAGTTCTTGTTAAAAATTATTTTTATTCAATAAGCTTCCTCAGTGTCTCACACGTAGATCCCGTTCCTTGACTTAAAATAAAGCCTATGATTCAAATAATATGGCTTTCTATTGGTAAATGAAAAACCAAAATCGGTTCAATAGATCTAGTTGTTACCCTCTACTACAATCTCACAACTTTACATCAACCATGCATGCAATTTCACCAGCGTATCTCCCTTTCCCGCAAGAACTTCACAATCAAATACATATATTCTTCCTCAACAATTTTACAAATCGGACCAGTTCATGCAAACAAATACTTTAGCTTAATATATATTAGTATAGATGATACATATGTTATTAAAATTCGTGAATACCAAATAAAGTAGCTAATAAAGACAAAAGAAAAAAAAAGTAGGTAAAAATCCTATTATACTCGTCTATATACATTATTCCTATATTTAAATTTTCATACGTCAATTTGTTGTTAATTCGTCACAACAATGGCTATATAAAGCTAAATTCATTAGCTATGGATCATACTATTATTAATATGTACCATCTGGAGAGGACTGTTTTTTTTTTGTTGTCGGGGGGGATATGCCTTTCCGCTTCCCCTCCGCCGCGCCGCTGCAGAGTTCCCGCGCCGGCGATGTGGGACTCGCCCTCTCCATAGCGTGGTATGCTAGTCATACCACGAGGAGAGGACCCTACACCATTAAAACCCCCCGGACACTCTTCCGTCCGCCGTTGGTGAGGACCGGGTAAGGGGAAGAAAATTTTACCAATTAGGTACTAAATTTCAAAATTGAGATTAATAAAATTCCCTTAGAGACGTGTTATAAGAGATTGATCAATTTGGACGACCGGTTGGGGTTCCATCGTGGCCGAATGTTTAAGGCATTAGGGGCTAAGGTGCAGATTAGAATCCTGCCTGAAATTTACGGGAAGCTACTTTGTTTAATACTATGTAGTTATTTTATTAATCTGTGGTATTCTAAAGATGGAGTCACTTTCTCAATTTAGCTACTCGTTGAACGTACTAATATGAATGCTATCTGAAGTCTATTTAATATTCAGTGTGACAATCTCCGTAGCGTAGCGGTATTTGGCTCGCTTTTAATCTCGGAGGTCGTAGGTTCGATCCCCACGCCGGACAGGAAATCTTCGTGTAAATTCTAAGATTTCTCTCCGGGTCTTTTATGCGGTCACTAGTCCGCCTGCCAAGGGTGGTGACTACGGCAAAAACAGGAGGCCCATGTTCAGCCGTGGACGTTATACGGGCTGATGATGATGAGTTAAAAAAATCTAAGCATACATACGGACAGACAGCGGGAAGCGACTTAGTTTTATACTTTGTGGCGATGTTATTTAGGTGTGGTATTCTGAAGATGGAGTCACTTTCTCATTCCAGCAGCTCGATGAACGTACCAATATGCTATGCTATCTTAAGTCTATTTAAAATTCAGTGTAAAATATATTTACACAATTGGATTTGAACTAGTCCTTTCTGTTTTAAATATATCATATGGTACATTAAACCGTATAAAATCACAATTTCACATGACATTGGAAATCATGCGTAGTACACATGCCTTATATAGAAATATGGATGTATTTACGTACATTGCATAGTATAATAATAATTGTTAACTGTGCTATATTTTTTTATCGCGGGTTCGATCCCCACGCCGGACAAGAAATCTTTGTGTAGATTCTAAGATTTCTTTCCAGCCCGGCTAGCATAGGCAGCGCGACTCGAGTCTACTCTACGGAGGCCGACCAATAACATTGCAGAAAGAGTCACGTGACAGAGCGTTACTGCAAGCGTGCGTTTAGCCGGGCAGGTCTTGGTCCCGATTGTTATCAATCACAACAATTGTATATCAGGGAATAGGCTGCAACATTACCTTGTGTGTTACAACATAACACTGCGGTCGACAACCCGCTTGACAAGCGTGGTGACTATGGCAAAAGCCTCCCTCGGGAGGAGGCCCATGTTCAGCAGTGGACGTTGTACGGGCTGATGATGATGATGAATATTATAAAGAAGTAAAGTTTGGTTCGGCAAATTGGTGACCGCAGTATTATGTTGTAATACACAAGGAAACGCTGCTGCCCGTTCTCTGATAAACGCTTGTTATAGATGATGTTATAACAATCGAGACCAACGGCTTAACGTGCTTTCCGAGGCACGGAGGGTAGTCCCTCAACCAACCAGTCCTGGAAAGAAATCTTACCATTTACACAAAGATTTCTTGTCCGGTGTGGGGATCGAGCCCACGACCTCCTAGACTGAAAGCGAGCCAAATACCGCTACGCTACGGAGGTTGTTATAATATTAGTATGCCTTTATCGTAAACTATAGCACTTATGTCCAAATGCTTCTGAAGTCCTCCCGACCCTTAGTTTGCTAAGAACCTTCCGATGCCCTCGTAGCCCCGATGTCCGAGAGGCCCGCGAACTATAAAGCAGACTGACAATTGCACAAAACTCCCCTTAAAAAAAACGAAAAGCCATAATCCCTCAATCTCTCCGTCAGCGACCGCCCTGAGCCGAGGTCCAAGTTCGACAGGTGACGTCCTCTTGCGCAGGTTGCTTAGTATGTAGTGTTTAAACCATTTACCTAGGCTAGAGCTCTGCTCGCCTTTATGCCCGGTGAAGTAGTAAAAGCCTCGGAGGTAAATACATAAGTCCGTCCGAAAAAAAAAAACTTCTGAAGTATATAGTTCATCCGTCCTTTTGCCTCTGAGCTCAAGAATTAAGAGTTCATTAACGTTCATTGATGATTCAACTCATTAATAAGTTGTTATAAATCACTGTGATTATCTGGCATTATTGTTATTATCTAACCAAACCAGTTTCAACGGTTTTCGCAGGAGATTATAAATTGGTACAAGGTACCAACTCGATGCCAAATGTTTATCATGAATACGTTTAACGTCCACTGATGAACGTGGGCCAGTTTTTACATACTCTCTGTATGCAAATAAATAATTTAAGAAAACGAATACCTATGTTTGTTACAATCGATATCGAAGACTTAACGTGCTTCAAATATAATTGAATTTCTACGAATATTTTAAACGCGAAAGTTTGTAAGAATGCATGGATGTATATTTGTTACTCTTTCTTGCAAAAACCACTGAATAGATTTGGCTGAAAATTAGCACGGGGATAGTTAATAAGCTCGATTAACATATAGGCTACAAAAAATCACGCCCGCTACAAAAACCCCCTTGGCCCATGTTCAACCATGGACGTTATATTTACCTTCCGATGCCCTCGTAGACCCGAAGTCCGAGAGGCCCACGAACTGTACCTAAAGTAGACCGATAGTTTCACAAAACTCCCGTCAAAAACGGGATACCAACGTCAGTGCGAAAGCCGTTACGTACTAAAAGCCATAATCCTTCTATCTCCCCGCCGCCAGCGACCGCCCTGACCCGAGGTCCAAGTCCCACAGAGGACGCCTTCGTGCACAGGTTGCCTAATTTGTAGTTTTAAACCATTTATATAGGCTAGAGTTCTCGCCTTTATGCCCGGTGAAGTAGCAAAAGCCTCGTGGCTAACTACATATAACCGTCAGAAATTAAAAGGACGTTATACGGGCTGATGATGATAACATTTTAAAACAATCAACAATAAAGAAAATTAAGTCATAACATGTGTTGTCATAAATTTAAATAAGCAGTACTTATATAATCATTATATTATGTAGTTGCATTGTTATGCAAACTGTATTTAGCGATAAAATTTAGCATTTGATTACCTTCTATAATATTACCCTTTGTGTAGAAAATGAAGGTGCTTTCAAAATGTTATTTCAACTGTTATTACTGTGTAAAGGTATATGTTGGTTGACAAAACAACTGTCAACCTAACCTATGTAAAATTTAAATGACTACTTATTATATAATTTTAAAGCTATCTCATCTAACTTTTTTAAGCCTTATTTAAATGGGTTATAAACTACCACCGATTGGGTCCCAATAAACGCACGACGCCATTGCGGCAGGCCGAGACGAAGACGGCGGGACGAGCTTGACTCCTACCGTAGGGACTACTAGGGACTGGCCGGCACTAGCAAAAGATAGAGTTGTGTGGAAAAGGGAGAGGGAGGCTTTTTGCCCTGCAGTGGGACAACACAGGCTAGTTAGATAGATAAACTACAAACTAAGCAACCTGAGGGGTTGGACTTCGGGTCAGGTTGATAGATAAATCTCCGTAGGTACTAAAAAGAAAAACGATTTACTTCGATCAGGATAATTGTTTATGTGAATTAAGTTATATTTAAGACCTACACACGAGATGGTACTAGGCAACAAGGTCACCCAATAACAAGATGGGAAGATGACATTCGCCTGATCCTGGGACCACATTGGACAATGGTTGCAGCTGACAGAGTTCAGTGGAAAAAGTTGGAGGAGACTTATGTCAAAAGACACACCGAATTGCGAGATATATAATTATAATATGTTATATTGTATTTGTGTAACAATGTTATGTTCGAAATTCGGAATAAAAGGCTACATTATTATTATTATGTCTATGACAGACATAGCATTCTATGACGCATTCCCCGTGGCCACACCAATGGTCACACATTGTTTTATATTAAAATATAAGGAAAAACCACGTCAAAAACATTTCTAATTTGAAGATGTTTCAAAGTAAATTTTCTTTTAGCTCGAAAACGCGTAAACGGTCTTGACTTTTAAAAATCTAGGACAGTCTCATTAAGCTCTAGATTTAGGTCGCTGTTGAAGACGGTCTTCAAAACTAGATCTTATAAATAGTGCTAAGGTGTTTCACGTTTGAAATAAGCACATTAACACTTGAATTCAGGTACTTTTGATACCTTAGGTAGGGTCATAATTTAGCAGAAAATAGTAATATTTAAAAGAAATGTTCGGGATTAGGTACATCAAGGACCAATGGCAGGCTGAAACTCAACAGAAACGTTCTTTTTCGTATTTGTTGAATGTATAGAAAAAAAAACAATAAAAATCACCCGGTTTTTAGCGTTTATTGTTGTGGGGACGTTAAAGGTAAAATAGAACACATCATTTTTTTTTTATTTGTCTGTCTATTTGTACGGGTTAATCTTCGAACAGGGGGATGTTAAAAGTAAAATAGAACATATATTTTATTTTATTTTATTTGTCTGTCTATTTGTACGGGCTAATCTCCGAAACGGTTACACCGATTTAAATTAAATTTTGCATGGTGGTACCTTACATCCCCAGTCAACATTTAAAATACTTTTAATCACAGAATTTATGTTTTTATACCTACAAGTGAAAAATTAAAAAAAATATAAATAGCAAACCGCTAATCCTTAGTGCACCTACCATGATATCTCTACATCACCCTAAAGTATAAATAAATAAAATATTTGATACCTTAGGTAGATTCAGGAGAAAACAGGACTTACACTTTATATTTATGTCCCATTTACATTCTGCGACGGTCGTACGATTCCGAACTGCTCCCAACGGACGTGACATAAATAGGAACGGTTTTTTCCTACTGCAATTATCAAGTCAGCCATGGTCTTTTATCAGACTACTATTATGTACTATGTAGTAAACCACGAAGCTTTTGCTTCTTGACTGGGTGTAAGGATGAGCAGAGCTCAAGCCTTAAATATAAAATGTAACAGGCTAGAGCTAGGGCCGTGGGGACCAGGCGCCCATCGAATTTTAAAAATCTTCTTTGTGACCAGAATGCTGGCCTATATTATGCCCAAAGATTAAGCATGGCCATACAATGTGGCAATGCTGCCAGCATTTTGGGAACATTGCCAACTGGTACTGGTTTATTAGATTAGTGTAGGGTTTTTTTAATTTTAGGCTTATCATACTTATTGTTTTTATTTATTTAAATTAATAAAAATGATGACAGGATAGGTTGACACATATGAAATTATGTTACAATAATGTTTATTTCTAAAAATATTTGTCATATGAAACCTAAATATAATCATTTCTGTTCAAAATACTTGAATGTTTGTATAAACTTTGTATAAAGTCTTTAACTTACGCAAACGCTATCAGCCATTTTGTGACGTCATACATCTCGTTAAAAAACATGAACGCGATCCTTTACTATTACACTTTCTGAGTCATGACGTCATCGATCTTGAACACAGATAATGTATATTATACATCAACATGGCTGACGTCGTTTTCACCTCTGAATGTCAAGCCAATTTTACAATATTTATTTTAGTGCTTTCCAGATCTCAAATAAATGCCATATTTTTTTCTTTATCTAGTAAAACCATTCTTAACCATATAAAAATAATTTCAAAAAAGTGGCAACTAGCCTATTTGACCTTATTCATCAAAATCGGATAAACAGTTTAGGTGCTACGGTACAAGATCAGTACGGTAGACTTTAGAAGTACGGTTGTTGATGTTTACCATACAAAGGAAAGATCTTCCTTGGTGGTATGCCCGGTGACCGCAGTCTAAATGATTGTGTTGAAAATTTGTATCTAGCCTCACGCGGCGTGCGAACTTTAATTGCGCGATGGATTTTTGATGTCATCTCACGTTTTACATCTGTCGCTTCACCACTAGTAACTTATTCATATGTAGAAAGACTTAACGGCTGTTTAATCCGTTCCGTATTCATATATAGCCACGAGGCTTTTCCTTTACCATTACAACAAAAACTTCAAACTTTAAGTAAAGTAGGTGCCTGTGAAGCTTAGACCCTCGCTCCGGACAGTCGCTGGTGAAGGAATTGCTCAGCAAGACTTGCAGATTTAACAGGAATTTTGTGCAACTTTCGCTCTAGTTTACAGTTCGCGGTCTTCTCAGACTTCGGCTCTTAGAAGGCATCGGAAGATTCACTGCAAACCAAGGGTCGGGTGAGCAAGGGGCGTTGATAGAATATAAGCACATGTTGAATATATAATTATTATTATATATGTATACTTATATGACTAATGTAATCGAACCACTAGCATTGTAAGAAACACCACTCAGACTGATATATCAATAGATAGTGATAGTGATAAGAAACTACAATTAATACACTTTATTAGAACGTTTATTGCGCAACAACTCGCACTTGGCCAAGTTGTAACACGTCTTTTGTTCATAAAATAATATAAATAACAATTCAATTGATAGTTCACAGTAAGAAATATTTAACTAGCTTTCCGCACGGAGCTCCACCCTCCACTTACCTGTCCCCGTGGGAACTTCGTAATGAAATACCTACTAATCATCATCATCAGCCCCTGTGACGTCCACTACTGAACATAGGCATCCTCCCGAGGGAGGGTTTTTGCCATAATCAACACGCTTGGCAGGCGTTTAACACACAAGGAAAAGCTGCTGCCCGTTCCTTGATAAACGATTATTATAGATGATGTTATAACAATCGGGACCAACGGCTTAACGTGCTTTCGGAGTCGCAGAGGGTAGACCCTCAACCAACCAGACCCGGAATGAAATCTAAGAATTTACACAAAGATTTCCTGACCGGCGTGAGGATAGAATCCACGACCTCCAAGATTTAAAGCGAACCAAATACCGCTACGGCATAATATTGAAATCGTTCCAGTATTTTCGGCGTCTACTCCATGCAAAAACAACTAACAATCAATTCTTTGTTTTTTGTGTCTTGTTATATTATTACCTAGTATATCTAGAGCTCAGAAGCATAAGAGCGCCTTCACACTAGCGTTTGTCCAGCGTAGGCGTTCGATAAACGTATGCGCGACGCATGAGTCAAATACAATCCTGTACACATTCGACCTCTCCCCGCCACCCGGAGCCGCGCGCCCCCTTGACGTCTGCGTTAGCGCAGCGTTCATGAATGACTCCAGAGGAAACGCCGCAACAACGCGACGCCTGCGCTGCGCATACGTTTATCGAACGCCTACGCTGGACAAACGCTAGTGTGAAGGCGCTCTAGGTCGGATGTGCCATTACGTCAGAAACATTCGTCGTCGGTATGTGCCTTTATCTTAAACTGGCGCTTACGACTAAATGCTTCTGAAGTATATAGTACATCTGTCTAGATATAAATAGCAGTATATGCCTATATACTCATAAAAAAGCATATTATACTCATGGTCCGCCCAAATAATGAGATTTTTTCTTAATATAATTTAATATAGACAGAACAAGCTATTGGACTTGTTGGACAACATAGTTGAATAATAAAGTTAAGACTAAAACATTATTAAAAAACAATAACAATAATACCTGTTTAATATGCTAATTCATAAAATGTTAAAGTTATACATACATTAATACTAAATTATTGTTTTGACTATTTGCAAGTGTCTGTAATAGGTTAAGGTAAATAAAAATTCATACCTATAAGGTTCAAGTTTTGGATCCCTCCTTAAACCTTAAACTTATGATTCCTCACATACCTACCTAGTGATTCAGGCACACTATACCTATCTAAAATCGTGGGGCGCAACTAATCTATTGTACATACTTTAATTGTTTAATGTCAATAATAGAATAGGTGAGGCAATGACCGGTAAAAACCGGTTTGGGGCCATTTTATTTGCATCAGGTATTCCGGATATTTATTTTTAACTGATTCATCCATTTATACGAGTTACGTAAAAAGTTATATGGGCAAAACTGGTATATGAAACTAGTTTGTTGGAGTTAGTATTAATTCTTATCCTACTAATATTATAAACGCAAAAGTTTGTAAGAATCTATGGATGTATGTATGTTTGTTACTCTTTCACACAAAAGCTACTGAACGGATTTGACTGAAAGTTAGCACGCGGATAGTTTATACGCTGGATTAACATATAGACTAAAAAATATCACGCTCCGACCCACTGGGACAGAGTGACTTGGGTAAAACCGCGGGGCACAGCTAGGCGCATCATACATAAGGTATCAAGCTTTTTTTCGAGTTATCATTTTCTATATCGAAAAAGTTATAGTAATTTTATATGTTTATGATTACTTAGTTACATTTTGTCGTGTGATTTCTAGCTTAGAATAGGCCATCCTATATCTTCTTATGGGTGTCGTTAGATGCATCTAAGGGTTATACAGCTGATGGACCGGCAGCAGCATCTATCTTACTGCGATCACCAATCCTGCCAAACGTGGTGATTATGACAATATCTCTCAACAACCATGGCTTTCCTAGGTCTGTTAAGAGGAGGTCCATGTTCAGTAGTGGATATAAGTAGATGGGTTTGTTGTAGTTTCAGATTTCTTTAATTCGAAAAAAGTATATGGCGGATTGGTGATCGTAGTAAGATGCTCAATCTTTCAGCTGATAGATGCTGATGCCCAAACATCAGCTGTTTATTCCTTAGTCGCTTTTTACAACACCCATAGGAAGATACGTTCTATGTTAAGCCGGAAATCTCATAGCGGTTGACAAAATGAGTATAACAAAACATACTGTACCACATTTAGTAGTTGCCACAAAACCATAATTATATACTACGAGATTGGCAAGATTCAATTAGTTGTTTCCGGATTGTGATGCATGAGGAAATATCATGTCAAAGAAATTACTATCTTTTGCTTCCCATAATGTTGTCATAAATGTGAAAGTAAGTTTTTTGTCCTCGTCGTACGTTAAAACGAAGCCATATATTTATTTCGGTTTTGTATAAAAAGTTAGTCTAGTTACCGTATGACCTCTGTTAACTGTAACGGTTTCCTTTGATGTATACAAAAAACATTTTTTTTAAGACAACTAACTAGTTGAATTATTACCTGTACCTTCTCAATTCTCGGACACAAACGCACACACAGACAACACAACTAAGTATATATTATTATGTTTCTCACAAATAATTGTCGCGGGTGGGAATCGAACACAGAATACCGTAATCGTTGAGCTATCCGGTGCCCTCGTAGACCCAAAGTCCGAGAGGCCCGCGAACTGTAAAGTAGAGCGACAGTTGCACAAAACTCCCCTAAAATACAAAAACCGGCCAAGTGCGAGTCGGACTCTCGCACGAAGGGTTCCGTACTAGTTGCAAGTGCCTACCTATTTTTGATATCAAGAATACAACAAGTAACATAGTATAAAAGTTCTTGTAGTTCGTTGTAACTTTGATCGATGTTAATAATAGTTGAATGAATTAAAGGTAAACTGTGGTTTACGGTTTATGACGTATTAAAAAAAAACTACTTACTTGATCTCGTTCAAAACAATTTTCGATGAAAGTTTGCATGGTTATGTACATCATATATTTTTTTTAGTTTTATAATTCTCTTAGTTTAGAAGTTACAGGGGGGGGACACACATTTTACCACTTTGGAAGTGTCTCTCGCGCAAACTATTTAGAAACAGTTTAGAAAAAAATGACATTAGAAACCTCAATATCATTTTTGAAGACCTATCCATAGATACCCCACACGTTCGACAAAAAAATTTTTTTGAGTTTCAGTTCTAAGTATGGGGAACCCCAAAATCTTTTGTTTTTTTTCTGTTTTTGTGTGAAAATCTTAATGCGGTTCACAACATACATCTACTTTCCAAGTTTCAACATTATAGTTCTTATAGTTTCAGAAAAAAGTGGCTGTGACATACGGACGGACAGACAGACAGACAGACAGACAGACATGACGAATCTATAAGGGTTCCGTTTTTTGCCATTTGGCTACGGAACCCTAAAAAGTCATAATCCCTCAAATCTCTCCCTGAGCTGAGGTCCAAGTCCCACGTTGGACGCCCTCTTGCGCAGGTTGCTTAGTTTGTAGTGTTCAAACCATTTATTTAGGCTACAGCTCTGGTCGCCTTTATGCCCAGTGAAGTAGCAAAAGCCTCAGGGCTAACAACATATGTGAAAAAAAAAGTCAGAAGCCGGTCGGATGTGCCATTATACGTCAGACACATTCGTCGTATTTGCTTTTATCTTAAACTGGCACTTACGACCAAATGCTTCTGAAGTATAGTAGTAAATCCAATAACATTTTTTTTTAAGATTACTATTTAACAGATTTTTGCAGTCTACTAGTATTCTTCTTAACCTCTCGTGCTAAGCTAAAATGCTTGTGTTACGGGTGGGTTCACGTCGGTAGTGCAATGGCACAAGATCACAAGTCCGACACCCAAGCTATTGGCGCACGGGTGAAATGTGCCTTTATCGTAAACTGGCACTTACGACCAAATGCTTCTGAAGTATAATACATCCGTCTTTATGCTTTTTAATTGTGTATAAGTGTACATATAGATAGATATCATCATCATCATCATCAGCCCGTACAACGTCCACTGCTGAACATGGGCCTCTTCCCGAGGGAGGGTTTTGCCATAGTCACCACGCTTGGCAGTCGCATTGGTGATCGCAGTGTTATATTGTAATATACAGGGAAACGTTCCCTGATATACGCTTGTTATTATATTTATAGATGATGTTATAACAATCGGGACCAACCAACGGCTTAACGTGTTTTCCGAGGCACGGAGGGTAGTCCCTCAACCAACCAACAATGTGTTATATGTACATAAAAATATTGACTCATTTTGTAAAAAAAGCGACACACATAGTGTAAATCTATACTAATATTATAAAGCTGCAGAGTTTGTTTGTTTGTTTGTTTGTTTGTTTGTTTGAACGCGCTAATCTCAGGGACTACTGGTCCGATTTCAAAAATTCTTTCAGTGTTGGATAGTCCATTTATCGAGGAAGGTTATAGGCTATATTTTATTTTCAAAAAAGTTGGGGATCCGTACGAAAATTGCGTTTTTGTAACCCAAGGTGTGAAAGCGAAAACCTATTTATGCGTGCGCTGCAAAAACTATTGACAATAGAACAAAATGATGTACTACGGGTTTGTAGGTCTTATTAAGATCTACAAAAAAGTCCGCAAGAGCATATATCTAACTATCATAGTTTATTCACAATAACCGCTTTTATGTTCATAAAAAAATATTAAATCGTCTGAAGAAAGAAACTACGTTAAATGTATATCGTTATATTAATCCTTATCCAAATTAAGCATAATGTTATTAAGGGTATGTATGTAGAAGTAAAATACTTTTTGTTTTATTCCAATCGGACATTTCGTTGAGAAATTATCACGATTATAAATACGCAAGGAATTGGTACCTAATAAAGAGTTATTTGCCGTAATAGATAAAGCTGAAGAGTTTGTTTGCATGAACGCGCTAATCGCTTAATAATAAAGCAACTACTGGTCCGATTTGAAAATTCTTTCAATGTTAGATAGCCCATTTGTCGAGGCTATATTTTATTATAAAGTTTTTATGGGAACGCGGGTGAAACCGCGCGCGGAAAGCTAGTACTAGATATAAGCATAATCTTGTGGCTCATGCTAGCCGTCTCCGCAAAATAAGTAACTCTTTTATGGGGCAATGTATACGGTTCTACAACAAACTTCCCAATAGTATAAGAGAATTGTCTATAAATAAGTTTAAAATGACTATTAAAGCCAAATTGTGCAGCAGGGCTTATTATAAACTTTCTGATTATCTTTGTGACAAAAATGCTTGGGATTAAATCGCTCTAATCTCAATGTCAAATAAAGTATATTGTAATTAGGTTCATAAAATATTGTGATATAATATAATTTTTAAAAAAAGAGGGTTCTACTGAGTTTTTTAGCAGTGTTTCTCAGTAGTGGCCACGTCACACACTGCACGGTAGGGAAAAAATATGACGATTCCAAACAAATGTAACCATTTTTACGGAATAAATGAATTTTGAATTTGAATTTGAATTTGAACCAGACCCGGAAAGAAATCTTATAATTTAAAGAAAAAAATCTTGTCAGGTGTAGGGATCGAACCCACGATCTACGAGACTTAAAGCGAGCCCAATACCGCTACACTATGGAAATCGTCTCCGGTTGTTGTTTAGATAGAAATAATATAACATTATCTTTTTTAAATACTTTCTGTAACAACTGGTAGGTATTGTAAAACCCTGTTAATTGCGACGTAATCTCGGTAATTACTGCCGTGCGTTCTTTATGTCATTGTGTGGATTTGATGAGGTGACATTGCGATGTTGGTCTTGTTTCAAGCTGTTGTCATTGTTCCACAATATCGAGTCAAATAATCTCATCATCATCAGTTCGTATAACGTTCAACGTCAATGTGCTCAACAGGGGCCTCCTTCCGAGGAAGGGTTTGTTTAAGTACTATCTTATTTTGCTATCTTAAAATCACATTAAACAGCCTTCATAAATCCAATTCAATCTGATCCATCAGCCTTTCTCGGCCCATTGTTTGACATAAGTCTCCTCAACATAGGCGCCAAAACCCTTAGTCCTCAGCCTTACGCATCCAGTTTAAGCCTACCCGTCTCATAAGTCATCGGTTCATCTTGGAGTGGGGCGTCCTACCTTACGTCTAACAAGACGCGGTTTCCACTCCAGGACTCCACTCCAACGTCTGCCAGTCATTCTACAGATACGGACAGCCCATTGCCAGTTCAACTTGCTTATTCTGGGCTACGTTGATAATTAGTTCTCTGTCGGATAAGGTCATTGCCAAGTTTCATCTTTCAGAAAAACCCCAAGCCATAACTCGCTCCATGGCTCGTTGAGCGACTTTGAACGTATGGATTAAGGCGGACTATGAACACCCGACGCGACGTGTTCATAGTGTGATTCTGGTCTATAGAAAACAATAAATTTGAATCGACACAACACGCGTCGCGTATCATCAGGTCGCGTCGCGTTTTAACAATATGTTTCCGCCTTTAGCCTTGCTGTAAGTGTCCTTGTATTACCACCGTAAATCATGCTAATAATATTAATTATTTTACAGAAATTTGTTCACTGACGATATCTCTCATTCCCGCGTGCGGTTTCACTCGCGTAATTCACGATTCCGTTAGAACTTCATTATGAAATATAGCCTATCGCCATCGTCGATAAATAGGCTATCTAACACTCAAAGATTTTTTAAATCGGCCCAGAAGTTACTGTAATTAGTACCTACAAGAAAAACAAACTTTCCAGATTTATATATATGTATGGAGTATAGATTATATACTGTTAAAGATAAACCTTCCGATGCCCTCATAGACCCGAAGTCCGGGAGGCCCGAGAACTGTAAAGTAGAGACAGTTGCACAAAACTCCCCGACAGCGACCGCCCTGAGCCGAGGTCCAAGTCCCACATGGGACGCCCTCTTGCGCAGGTTGCTTAGTTTGTAGTGTTTAAATTTATCTAGGCTGGAGCTCTGCTCGCCTTTATGCCCGGTGAAGTAGCAAAAGCCTCATGGCTAAATAAATAATTACGTGCGTCTGAATTTTTTTTTTTAAAGATATGGCATATATTTTGGAGACACCTCATATATTAAGTTGTCGTGTAATAGATTAATAAATACGACATTAATTAACTTCATATTATTCCATTATTCCACTACACAAAGAAAATGTAGATTTTGTTACGTACCACTTGTGTAAACTGATACAAATAATTATATTATTTACTATAAATATGGCATCGTTTTGATGTACGATCGTTGCCACTAAAGTGTTGTTGAAATGATAAGTTCAAAGAGTTAATTATATTAAAGTGTTACTAATACTATGTGTAGTTATAATTAAGTCTTGCTTTAAAACTTGGGTTACTTTCCGGATAAAAAAAATTGATGTACCTACATACTTAAAATTTCACCTAGGTACCTAGGCTAAAAAAGGTTAATAAGTAGGGTGTCCGGGCGTTTACCCAAATGTCCGGCCAAACTGTTTGGTCTGTCCGGCTATTAAGTTTGGCGACCTGGGTAATCTATACATACACTGTTCCGCATTCCTAACAGTGACCATAATATAACAAACATAAAAATCTAACTAAATTGTGAAATAAAACATAAACTTGACTTACTTAATTAAAATTAAAACGAACTTATTCAAAGTAATTGAAATATTCAAAAGGCTGCAACAATCAGCGGCTTAGTGTCGCAACGCCGCGGTCGGTTGCTTATTGCTACAACCATTTCACAATCTACAAGTTTAAGGGCCAAAAAGTGCACTATCACTTTAAGAGAAAATACGAGTACAATGTACTTGCGGCATCATAACGTAATCGTTGTACAACAATTGCAATTGAGCTTAAACTTAACCAGTCCAAATATGTAAGTTACCGTCGTAATATCTTGCATAAATCTGTATTTATTCCTAGTCATATTTTAAACAAATAAATCTATCTTGAATCCTCTAACCGCTCAGCGACTGGTCAAGTCAAAGAAAAAACAATAGTGTTTGCCTATTTTTTGTAAAAGTGTTTTGTGATTGTCTGTTAATTGAATTAACGTCATAGATTGACGTGTTTAATTAATTGCAGTTATATAGATAGATTTTATGCTTGACGCAATCACGTTATATTGACTCCATAGGTTATTTTTAACGTACCAAATTTAACATAACTAAATAATTTAGCACTTATAATTATACATTTACCTTTTCTGCAAAAATATATTCATCTATGCTTATGTATAAAGCTGAAGAGTTGGTTTGTTTATTCGCTTGAATGGGCTTAACTACTGGTCCTAGCTACCACTGGGAACATCATATTAAATTATAGCTTATAGCCTTGCTCTTTAACACCGATCGATTTTTTACAAATCGGTATAGTTGTTACTGGAGATTAGCGCGCATAAGCAAACAAACACACTCTTCAGATTTAATATTAGTTTGCAGATTGCAGTAATCAGAATGTTTCATATTTACTACATACAGTATCTTCAAACATACTTGAGATTTTCGACATATTCACAGATTTACTATCAATTGATCAATAAATAGTTATCTACGTTTATGCAATAGAATTTGCGAAGAAACATTGACACAAATTGATAAAAATACAATTTCAAGATGTCCTCCAATGATAATAAATATGGTTTAGTGATATATTTTCATTGTCAGAAGGTTAAAATGTTAATTATAAATTATTATTGGGACTAATCCCTCCCTTAATACCTTAAAAAAATTACAGTCTACCAGTAAAAGTCACCTCAAAATCGGTCTAGCCGTTACTGAGATTGTGTTTTAGTTATTAGTGTCCGATACATTACTATTTATTCATTAAAGACTTGTCATTTCGATTACAAACAGAAACATCAATTTTATTTATTCGATTAGATAAAGATAAATATAATTGCAAATGCAGACTTTCCAAAAAAAGGGAACGCCGATGCATTACTGATATACCTTCTATTGCTACAGTTCATTGGCTACAGTTAACAATTAGCACCAGGCGAACCGTATCTTTATTTTCCAACCCTATGATATAACAAAAACGTCCGACGTGTTTTATCATCATCCTCCTGCCCTGCTCCTATCATTTGGGATGACGGCAATAAGTCATCCTCTTCCCTATTAGACGTCTCTTCTATACTCACACCTTTCTTACACATGTCATCTTTCACACAGTCCATCCATCTTTTTTTGGCCTTCCTCTTCCAACATATCCCGTCATCTTCATATTCAGCATTCTTTTTGTCAAATTCATGTCATCTGTACGCATAACGTGCCCATACCATCCTAAGCGATTTCCTCTCAATTTCTCTGTCACGGGCGCCACTTTCTGCCCCTCGCCCTCCCAACCCTTAGTTTGCTAAGAACCTTCCGATGCCTTCGTAGACCCGAAGTCTGAGAGGCCTGCGAACTGTAAAGTAGAGCGACAGTTGCACAAAACTCCCCTAAAGAAACTAAAAGCTATAATCGCTAATCTCCCCGTCAGCGACCGCCCTGAGCCGAGGTCTAAGTCCCACAGGGGACGCCCTCTTCCGCAGGTTGCTTAGTTTGTAGTGTTTAAACCATTTATTAAGGCTGGAGCTCTGCTCGCATTTATGCCTGGTGAAGTTGCAAAAGCCTCAGGGCTAATTATAAATGTCCGTCAGAAAAAAAAATGGCGCCAGTTTCAGTCTTCCTCTTATATACTCATTTTGAATCTAATCCATTCTTGTTTCTCCGCACATCCATCACAACATTCGCATCTCCGTCGCATGCAGTCTTCTTTCATCCGTCCCCTTTCCCAAAATGCAGATCCATATATTGACGACAAATCTTAAAGAGCAATTTAAAGACCGAAAAAGGTAATGTAACGAATTTACGACTAGTTCCTTCCACAAATATGGACTAGTTTAGCTAAGGAACTCAGTTTATTTTTATCCAAAACTGCTACAAAATGACCTTTAAGTGTAATTGTGTAAGTGTGTAACGCGACACAGTAGGAACTGAATATCCTCTATGCTAATGTCCGTCATTAGGAGCCAGGGTTGACAGAACGAAGAAAAAAAGAATCTAAAAAAAAAAACCAAATTTGTTTTCATACTTAGTCATATTTGTTTTAAAGTTAACCATCAGATGCCCTCGTAGATACAATGAAGCTGACAAGTTTGTTTGTTTGAACGCGCTTTTCTCAGGAATTGCAGGTCCTATTTGAAAAATTATTTCAGTGTTTCAATTTCAAATTAACAAACTCTTCAGATAAGGTATATAAGTAACAAGTAGCGAGTATTTCTTGGTGAAAATACCACGGTGTTGTTCATATCTGTGGCACTAGTTGATACTTCGTAAGGCGCTTCGAAGGTTTATATTTCTCTAAGTATAATACAGACAGCATTATTTTTTCAGTCTTTCTAAAAAAAGTCTCATTAGATATGCCATCAAAATAAAAACGAAATGGGCCCTAACTCATATGTCATTTGAATACGTAATTTTCTCTCGCCCTTTATTGTTTATTCATCTCATAATATATTTAGGACAGCCCTGCATTAGGGACAATGCTGTCAAAGTTACGTTAATTTGGTGAATTATGAGAAAATAACTTCGGACCAAGTTCAAGGGCTTCTGTTTTTTCCATGTCGAGTTGAGTCAAAATATTGTATGTACCTAAAGGGTTCAAATCCCACCGCTTCCCATGGGTATCTTAAAAGGCGATTAAGGGACATACAACTTAATAAGCGACCGTAGTCCAATGGCTAGGACGACCGACTTGCGATCATGTGGTCGTTGCTTCGACCCCCACTCGTAACATTTAGCTTGGCACGAAGGGTTAACAAAAATATCTAGTAGTGTACAAACATTCTGTTAGTAATCTTAAAAAAACAAAAAACTGATGGATGCGCAGCAGCAAGCTATCAGCTCAAGGATACTCAATATCTTACTGCGATCACAAATCTGCTTCCCAAGCGTGGTGATTATGGCAATATTCTACAAATACCCTAGCTTGCCATGGTCTGTTATGAAGAGGCCTATGTTCAGCAGTGGACGTAAACGGGATGATATGTACAGTACAACCTATTTAAATTGAGGACGATGCCCTGTTTGTCCACGTTCGGATACTCGGTCAAAGTTACGTTAATTTGGTAAATTATAAGACTATGTTACCTTTTCACACTACAACTTATCTACAATCATCATCAGCCCGTATAACGTCCACTGCGGAACATGGGCCTCCTCCCGAGGGAGAGTTTTGCCATAGTCACCATGCTTAGCAGGCGGGTTGGTGACCGCAGTATTATGTTGTAACATATAAGGAAACGCTGCTGCCCGTTCCCTGGTATACGAGTGCTATAGATGATGTTATAACAATGGGGACCAACGGCTTAACGTGCTTTCCGAGGCACGGCGAAACGAGGCAAAATTCGGGGTCTGGTTGGTTAAAGGGACTAATGACTAGACGTAGTTTTTACGTAAAAGAGTAACAAACATCCATCCATACTTACAAACTTTCGCGTTTATAATGTTAGTAGGATATATGCATGTATTTAATAAGAATATTACTTTAATCTGACCATATTATTATGTCCGGAGAAGTAGCAAAAGCCACGAGGCTATGCCCAGAAAAAAGAAATCTACCAGACGTTCGCACTCAAGAATAATTGAACGCGGGAAAAACCGCGAATCATTAATAAACAAAAATAACTTAATAATACAATTATAGATTAGTCTTTGTGGTTCAGTACAATTGGTAATTTAGGTTTTTATTTATGTCTCTATTAATATTTATTATAGTAAGTAATGATCAAAGTAAAAATAAAATGACTTGTTCTATGAAACGATAAATAAACGTGTACTTACTTAACAATTCACAATACATTTCTTAATAGATATGTCAATTGGACAATTTAAATAGATTAATAAATTAACTATTTTACAATCTCAAGTCGCTGTAACAAAAACAAAAAGACGCGCGCAAAGCGTGGCGGTATTTGGCTTGCTTTATATTTTTGAGGTAGTGAGTTCGATCCCCACGCAGGACAGAAAATCTTTGTGTAAATTATAAGATTTCCTTTCTGGGTCAGGTTGTTTGAGGGACTACGCTCCGTGCCTCGGAAACAATCGGGACCAACGGTTAAATGTGCTTTTGGAGGCACGGAGGGAAGTCCCTCAACAAAACACTATGAAGAGGTACATGGATTGGAGGATTGTAATTGATATAGTGTAAATACCTAAGTATTTAAGTAATTATTTATGTATTATTATATAATTTAATTACCTCTGTGGCGTAGCAGTATAAGTTTCGCTTTAAGGTTCGGGGGTCGTGGGTTCGGTCACCACGCCGGACAGGAAATCTTTGTGTACATTTTAAGTTTTCTTCCCGGGTCTGGTTAGTTAAGGAACTACCATCAGTACCTCGGACGGCACGTTAAACTGTTGGTCCGGATTGTTATAACATCATCTATAAATGTACCAAGGAAGAGGCAGCAGGGCTTCCTTGTGTGTTACAATATAATACTGCGATCAACCGCCAAAAAAGGCCTTTTTTTTTTGTTTTCCGGGGGAAAATTCATTCGTATTCACGCGCTAGCGGTGGGATATGTGGGACTCGCCCTCTCCATAGCGTGGTATGCTATACTCATACCACGAGGAGAGGACCCTACACCACTAAAACCCGCCGGACACTCCTTCGATCCGCCGTTGGCGGAGGCCGGGTACGCATAAGCAATCCAACCCCCCGACGGCACCCGCGACCAATATGGCACCGCGGGATCTCCTGGGCCACACTTACAGTGACCTATTTGCCCAATTGTAGTACCTATAGGGACGCCCGGAGTGTAGAGGCGTCCCTACTCCTTATGGGTGCTAACCAAAGGCCTGCCAAGTGTGGAGACTGTTGCAAAATCCTTCCTCCATGGTCAATAGTGGACGTTATACGAGCTGATTATGATGATGATCATGACTTATAAAAAGTGTAATTTACTAACTGTAAATTACAATATTAACATTTGATTCTTTAGCTCCCGAATTCAACCTCTGTAGGTGCCTACTTGTTTACCGATATTTGTGTGGATATGTAAGTATTTAGGTCAAGCTGTCTGTATCGATTTACATGGTGTTATATATGAGGTGCTTCTCAAGTATAAGCCATCCCTTTAACAGTTGACAGCATCATGTGTAGTGATTATGTTGGAGAAATTGTAAATTTTACTTTCACCAAAAACAGAATTTATTGAAAATATAGGCACCTACTTTAAAATCGTTAGTACACGCGTAAGGTGAAGCGTCTATCCGAACTTGACTGGGAGGTATGGCCAGCTCAAAATCAATATCAAAGTCAAAATGTCTTTATTCATATTCCTAGATACGATTCAAATGTTTGAAATGTTGTGTTCTTATGATGCGACTATTTAATTTTCTACCACCAGTTCAGAACGTGGCAACCACGGATTTAGATATACCTAGATAACACAATAGCAACTACTTCGCGTGCCTAGCTTACGTACAATAATCGTAAGTGGCCACTTTCGCGCTCAGTCTGCATCGGTGTATAGCGCTAGTAGGTAGTCGGTTAAAAAATATTAAAATGGTAAATTGTGCTGTTATTAATTGTAAAAATTGTACAAATGCGAGGAGAAAAAATAAAGTAAACGTTTCCTTCCATCGGTAAGTCATTTTGTGATTAATATTATGCGTAAATAATTTAAAAAACAATTATTTTTAGCAATTTTTAGTCTAATACCCTCAGTAATACCTGATAATACTAGATTTGAGAAGAACAAAACATTCGTATTACATTGCGGCTTTTTCTTGGAGCGGTTGATGAGAGGTTTTGTTTTAACAAGTGATGAATATCGATACTATCGTATATCGCTTCGGTTTTGTAGTACAGGGACTTTTGTCAATTTTAGCGTTTAGTGCTGTTCATCATATTATGCAACACAAATCGATTTTCGAGAATCGATTTCGGAAACAGACGAATGATTTTGTATTATATAAGTACTTATTATGTTGACAATTTTAATAAATAATCGTACCGTTTCGTGACTTTTTTAGCTTTCCCCATGTAATCAATGATGAACAAGCTAATATTCTTAAAACAACTAACGTTACAACTCAAGAAATTTATTTTAGACAGTTGAAGAACAAAACAGTCACAGACAGTAGTCAGTATGTCGAAGTATACACCAGCATTACGAAATACTAACAATTTTGTAAAAAATATATATTCCGAACTGCCTTATAAGCCGATCAGGAATTTTATTTTCCTCTGTTTATAATAATAATAATAAGTACACTTTATTGCAAAATATAAAATAATACAGTAACTTTGATAACATAATATGAGAATTATCCTAATTATATTTTGCAATCGGCGGCCTTATCGCTAAAAGCGATCTCTTCCAGGCAACCTTATGCATAGGTTGGACCAAAAAGTAAAAGAAAAAGAATTATTTTATTCTTTTTCTTTTTATCTCATTCCCTTGTCATAAAATCGATACATAAATCGATTTTAACGATTCTTAATAGCTCTTTACTGTACACAATTACTCAAAAAATGTATATCCGGGCAATAAATAGAATTCGTATAGTAATTGAGAAATGGTATAGGTATACAAAGGCGAACTTTATTCAAAATTGAGTACGCAAATCGATTCAAAGACGCCTCCTTACGCGGCGGCGTCTTTCCCATCACTAAATAGCGCTTGTGACGTCATAATAGGTATTCAAAAAATGGCACGCTTGGTTTTCATACAGATCGTGATACTTGTGTTATCTAGGTATATCTATATCTGTGGTGGCAACACCGAGAATAATTGGCAAGAAACTCGGTGGAACTATTTTTTTAATAATCCAGATATCATTAAATAGGTATAAGTACAATATTGTTATGAAGCAGTGTCATTTCACAGCAAGTTACTCCCAAGCCATTCTGTGGGCGATTTTTATACAAAAGAAACATGTCTTATTTTTGATATGGAAAAATAAATTTTATTATTTGACACAAATGTCTTCACCAACATTATCACTATACAGGACACTATTTCCCGTTAAACGGATGGCATATATTTTGTTAACACATTATTAAACACCAGCAACTTTACTATGAATCACCATTAAGGTATGGGAAACACTTTTATGGCTTCTTTTCGTATTGGGTCACCTAAAAATGCAACGGAACTGGCTAAAGCTGACATATGATATTTAACAAAATAGGGAAAATATACGGCTGTTAGAAGTGATATTGTACATTTAAGCTAATTAATCGGCTTAATAAATAATGACACTTTAAATTCATAAAAAAAACTATAAGTAATGATAATCCTTAATAATGTCATAATCACCACGCTTGGCAGGCGGCTTGGTGATCGCAGTAAGATGGCGAGTATCCTTGAGCTTATATAGGTATGCTGCTGCATAGATGCTGGTGGATAGATGTCTTACGGCACTAATGGGAAGACATGGGGTGGTCTCAGAGTTTTTACCTAAAGTGCAGAGTGTGCGTTGCACAAGGGCGCAACCGTCCTAGGGGGCGCGGAGCATTGGTCGCCACGGAGCCCTCGCACTTTGAAGGGGGCGCTAGGGCTAATGTTTGAACCCGAGCACTACATAGGTTGGAGACGCCTCTGGGAGGTCTGAGGTAGAAACCAAACTTATTTCAGTATCTTTATTGCCTTTTTCATGGGTTTACTATATGTATAGGTGATATGATAGGTAATGTAGATAAAACATAAACCCTGTAAGGGCTCAGCAACGGATACGTATAATAATAGTTAAGAATTTATAACTGTACAAAATAGGTACTGATCATTAGCGGTATAGTCAATAATTTAACCTTGTAAATTTAATATGTGGTATTTTATTTTGTTTCTCTATTGTTCTAGGCATGGTGGGAGCACCAGACGTTGTCAAACCATCAGAGAAGATCGAAGACCAGTCACCTCACCTCAACGGGAAACCAGTATACACAATAAGCGGTAAGGTCCAAGCCTTTAAAGTAGTTTAACGTCAAAGTTTCACGATCGGTAAAATTTTCACCAAGGTATGGGCTATGAGCACTTATTCCACAAGTTTTCAAAGTAGTTTTGTGTCATAGTCTCACGTCGGTCAATTTTACACCAAGGCTTTAGGCTCTGACCCCATGTTCCACAGCTTTTCAAAGTAGTTTTGCGTCATAGACTCACGTGGCGTTTTTTTTTTTCACCAAGGTTTTAGGCTTTGGCCCCATGTTCCACAAGTTTCAAAATAGTTTTGCGTTATAGTCTCACGATCTGACAAATTTTCACCAAGGTATTTACTATGAGTTAATTTTCCAAAAGTTTTCAAAGTAGTTTTATGTCATAGTCTCACGTGGGGTCAATTTTTCACCAAGGTTTTAGGCTTTGGCCCCATGTTCCACAACTTTCAAAATAGTTTTGCGTCATAGTCTCACGTTGGGTAAAATTTTCACCAAGTGACTTGGGCGCATATTCCAAAGTGAGAAAGTCTATATTAGAACATATAGAAGATAGACAGTCATACTTGGACAGATATCGGATGAACCATGTATGTATATAAGAACGAACCGAATGTGTCACGTTTCAATATGGCGTGATATGTTTTGCTCTTCAACAATTTGGAATTTCTGGCTTTTTGCGTGTCCCATTGGTTAGCAGAGGGACAGGCAAGAAAACGAAGTAAAGGAGCATTTGCTCCTTCAAATTCATGATATCGGAATACTAAAATAATCGTCAATATATAGATCGCCGATGATCCCAGTGTGATCATTTTTTTTTTGTCCGGGGCGAGATGCCTTTACGCATCCCACCGCCACTGAAGCGTATTCGCGCGGTGACGGTGGGATATGTGGGACTTGCCCTCTCTATAGCGTCGTATGCTAACTCATACCACGAGGAGAGGACCCTACACCACTAAAACCCCCCGGACACTCCTTCGATCCGCCGCGCCGTTAGCGGGGGCCGGGCACGCATAAGCAATCCGGCCCGTCCAAGTGTAAACCTCATATTGACAAATTGATACATTGTCATAAGTGAAAACATAATCAATTTGCGGTGAAATTTTCCATGCTTTTGGACAGAAAGTTGGCAATTTAGATTGGGTAATCCTTTATTACGTACTTATCCTTATGATCTAATGCGGCGGCGGTGAACAATATCAGAGTAGAAAAGCCATTTACGCAGTTAACATTATTATAGTGCACAGGAAAGGAAAAAACAGTTTTGCTGGCCGACATGGGTATTTTAATAATCCATTTCTAATTTATATCTAGCCGCAGTAAATAATAAAAACCACATTTTTGTAGTTATTTTATTCTTGTAGACGTTAATTAAATGACTGATTGAGGCTAAACCTATTGTGGTATCACCAGCCCGTACAACTAAATAGGCTTTCCCCGAAAGGTTGTTTTTGCCAACATCGTCACGTTTGGCGGTTGTATAATCCCAGTTCTCTTGTTTCTTCTTTTTGACACTGGGTCGTCAAAACGGAGCATCAAGAAGCATCATGTGGGCCAGCTACAGCTCTACTTACGTAGCGTAGGCACTAGCTGTCCGTGCATTTGTACTCTGTTTTACATAAAAAATGCATCATAAATCGTCATTGTGGACAAAACGGGGACAAAAATAACTATTTAGCCCGCCAGAAAGGTTAACAAATTTTTTTTTGTTCTTTATTCAATAAGTGTTGAAGATACAGCGCATTGATATTTAATGTGACGTCACGTCTAGGTACCATTTTACCTAGGAGTGACGTCACAAGCCCCCCTCTTCTGAACTTTTTATTTTACTATTTAAAAATATATCTTAATAATTCAAAAAATATTGTGGTTGAAAAAATACTCGTCAAATCATCATCATCATCAGCCTGTTTACGTCAACTGCTGAACATGGGCCTCCTCTTAACAGACCTTGGCAAGCCAGGATCGCAGACGGATATTGCCATAATCACCACGCATGGCAGACGGATTGGGGATCGCAGTAAGATGTAAATCTTGAGCTAATAGATACTGCTGCCCATCCATCAGCCACATGTCCCTTAGTCGCCTTTTACGACACCCATGGGAAGATATGGGGTGGTGTATTCAAAGCCGGAAACCACACGGCCACTCGTCAAATATTCTTCGGTAATCCAACTAATGGACTAAATAGATTTTTGTAAGTCGTCATCCATATTTATTGTATGCAATTTCCTTTACCCATGAGACTCTTTAATGGTAGTTATATGATTAGTTCATTGTTTTCTTCTTAATAAAGAGCGGCAGAATTTTTAGTTATTTCATCTATACTAATATTACAAAGAGGAAAAGTTTGTATTTTTATATCTTTGTTTCGAATAAACGCAAAAACTACTGAACGGATTTCGATAATTCTTGCATTTTTAGAATGCTACATTATCCTTGAGTAACCTTCCGATGCCCTCGTAGATCCGACGACCGAAAGGCCCGCGAACTGGAAAGTAGAGCGACAGCTGCACAAAATTCCCCTAAAAATCTAAAGATTGAGGAATCCCCCCGCCAGCGACCGCCATGAGCCGAGGTGCAAGTCCCACACGGGGCGCCCTCTAGCGCAGGTTGCTTAGTTTGTAGTATTTAAACCATTGAGGCTGGAGCTAGCAAAAGCCTCCTGGCAAAAAAATAAGGTCGGTATGAAAAAAATGTCCTTGAGTAAATATTCTATAAAAGTACTCCGTGCCTCGGAAAGCACGTTAAGCCGTTGGTCCCGATTGTTATAATATCATCTATATTAATCGTATATCAAGGAACGGGCAGCAGCGTTTCCTTGTGAACAACATAATACTGCGGTCACCAACCCGCCTGCCAAGTGTGGTGACTATGGCAATTCCCTCTCCCGGGAGGAGGCCAATGTTCAGTAGTGGATGTTATACGGGCTGATGATGAAGATGATGATGATGATAAAAGTTCACCCGTGCGAAGCCGGAGCGAGCCACTAGTTTTATATACATTCACTGATAACTACAATCTTTTCCTCAAGCAATGTAGTTGCTTTATACACGAGCATACAGATTACTGATGATAATTAGAAAATAAACAATTAATTTAGATTACCTTAGTTATTTGATATGTAGACAAAGATTGTAATGACGCCGCACTGTCTCTTTAACATCATAGTCAGATTATGAATACTTGTCACTGGTGGAATAAGGATGTTTTTTTTTTTTTTACTTATAATGGGCTTACTCTTGACCCCAATCGAGTCCGCGAGAGACGAGATGAGGCCGAAGATGGAGCGAGCTTGCCCAGAAGATGCCGAAAGGATTTAGGATTCATTTTAAGGTCTGAGAGAAAGCATTTTGAACCCACTTCGATTCCCGAGTTAGACAAGATATATTTATGTAAAATCAAAGGTTTTCTGGGTCTGATTTCCCAGAAGAAAAAGGCCAGCTTGACCTTTGTCACGCGATTAAGCGGGCGCGTGCGCCAATAATTCGCGTGACAAATGTTAACTACCATATATTTACTCTAGCTATTTTATCCTAGCGATCGCTCTGCTGCAGTGGCATTAAGGTCTAGGTCTCTCGTCCGTTGAGGGTTAGTATCACTATATAGTATAAAACAAAGTTGCTTCCCTGACTGTTCGTCCCTACGGACTTTGATGCGGTTTTTTTAATAGATAGAGTGATTCAAGAGGAAGGTTAATATGTAGGTATAATAGGTAAATTAACATTGCACCCGTGCAACGCCGGGGCGGGTCGTTAGTATATACATATAGCTCAATTAAAAATTTTCATTTAATTAATATATCTCTCGAAATATACACAGAGATTTGCTTATAATTAACAAGACGATTTACTATTAGTACCTACTACTATTAAAACGTAACATTATTTGTTTTAATAGATCAATGATTTAAAAAAAAAGTTTCTTTAGAAGACGGCAATAATAAATCATCATCATCAGTCTTTATAACGTCCACTGCAGAACCTGGGCCTCCTCCCGTAGGAAGGTAGTTGCCATAGTCACCACGCTTGGCAGACGGGCAATAATAAATGTACACAGCAAAATGAAAATTGCTTTTGCGTACCCGGCCCTCACCAATCGGTTTTAGCCCGTAAATGCATTTTCCCCTAGAAAAAAAAGAATAAAATAAACACAATTTGTACAAACGGGTCCATCTAACACATGTCACATATCCTTAAAAAGTAGCATTGACTGCTAAGAATTAATAATTTCGCTCAATATTAGCTACCTAACATTAAAAAACACGGTGTATATTCTATTTTTAACTCTTTTTTTTTTCAACTAGACAACATTAGCAAAGCCTGCCTTTTAAGACAGTCGTAATAGATTTACGACGAAGACAAATAGGTATTCTTATAATAATCTTGTTTGCCGTAGGAAAATCACTTTGCACTCATTAATGTTAATATCTGAATACACATAACAAATCTCAATTAATTAAACATTATGAGAGTTTTTTTACTATGTATTTAGATGTTTAGAACATGAAGTACAACTTACATATTATTATAATTATTTATTACTTTCATTGTCAGCCCGTATAACGTCCACTGCTGAACATGGCCCTCCTCCCAAGGGAGAGTTAAAGCGGCCGAAACCCAATGGCTTGGGCGTCGGACTTGTGATCTTATGGTCTACCGACTACCGACTTGAACCCATTCGTATGACAAGTATTTAAGCTTAGCACGGGGGTTAACAAGAATACTAGTAGAATGCAAATCTCTGCTAGTAATCTTAAAATAAAAATGTTTTTGCCATATTCAAAACGGTCGGCATGCGGGTTGACCGCAGTATTGTGTTGTAAGTGTTGTAACACGCAAGGAAACGCAGCTGCCCGTTCCTTGGTAAACGCTATTTTCAGTGTCTGGTTTCTCAACCATCCAGACTTGGAAAGATATCTTAGAATGAACAAAAAGATTTCTTGTCCGATTTGTGGAACTCACGACCCCCGAAACTTAAAATGAGACTTACCTACGCAAGCAACGCCATAAGTTTATCTTCTAATTTGTTAAAGTTTTAAGGGCAGCTATAAAATAAAATAATTACTGATAATACGTTTATTTTAAATATAATACTTATATGATGTCAAACAATACTTTATTATATATATAATACAATACATAATCATACCTACTATATAAATATAACAATGATAACAGTACTGACAGATAACCTAAGTAGCGTAGCGGTATTTGCCTCGCTTTACATATCGGAGGTCGTGGGTTCGATCCCCACGCCGGACAGGAAATCTTTGTGTAAATTCTAAGATTTCTTTCCGGGTCTGGTTGGTTGAGTGACTACCCTCCATGCCTCGGAAAGCACGTTAAGCCGTTGGTCCAAATTATTATAACATCATCTATAATAATCGTATATCAAGGAACGGGCAGCAGCGTTTCCTTGTGTGGCACAACATAATACTGCGGTCACCAACCCGTTTGCCAAGCATGGTGACTATGGCAAATACCCTCCCTCGGGAGGAGGCCCATGTTCAGCAGTGGACGTTATACGGGCTGATGATGATGATGATAACAGTACTAATATTTATATTATAAAACTACAAATACAAATACAAATACAAAAAGTTTATTGTTTTCTCTCACATAGATTTTTTTTACAATGCATATGGTAATAGTATTTATAATACAACGTGTACATTAGGGTATTGTTATCTATGTGAGAGATGTGGTATCTATCTGTACTAGGTGACCTGTATGACAGATTCTCCAGACTCCGGAAGTGGATGACAGGTAAGTACAACATTCCAGTACGTACGTATTATTTAAGTAAGTAAGTTTAACAACGTGAAGTGTGGCTGATGTGAGGAATATCTGGGTGAGTGGGGATCTAGTGTGTGTGTGTGTGTGTTTGAGTGCATGGATGCGGATGAGTGTGTGGGTGTTGCCAAGTCATATGTGTAGTAATTAGTTTATGATGGGACTTTAAGTAAATTTTCTGTCTCATCGTACGATAGGGACTTTAACCAAGTTGTTATAACCCTTTTAAAATTTGCTCTTGTAAGAGGATAGATTGTAAGCTTTTTATTTATTTTATTGTAAAGGTATAAAACTGAAGTGTTTGTTTGATTGAACACGCTAATCTCAGACACTACTGGTTCGATTTGAATAAATCTTTTACCATTAGAACGTTACGTTATCCAAACAACACAACCAACATTAGTATAAACTAATTTCCCGCGCGCGGTTTCACTAGTTTTCGTAATTAAATATAGCCTATATTAATCAGTGATAATGTAGCTTTCATATGGTGAAAGAATTTTTAAAATCGGTCCAGTTCTTTTTGAGCCAATTCGTTACAAACATACTTACATACAAATCTTTCCTCTTTATAATATTAGTATAGATATAGATGAAATTTAAAGGATTCCAGTATTAAAAGTGTAGGTACCTATAAATATTATTGCACACTGTACATTCATTGCAATTTTTGTATTTGACGTCATATTATTAAACTTAAAAACAATATTATTTATAAATAGCCATATTATTACATTTTATCAACATAATCCTGGCTCGTTCATCATTTAAACTTATCAGTAATATTATAAGTAATAGGTTTCCTGACAACACGCAGACATTAGCGGATTATTTGATAAGAATTCGGATTGTCCATTAAATATGTGCAGTTATAAGTAGCTAGTATTAGTTATATTAATATTTAGATTATATTATCTTGCTGGCAACCTCCGTAGCGTAGCGGTATTTGGCTCTCGCTTTGAATCTAGGAGGTCGTGGGTTCGATCCCCACGCCGGACAGGAAATCTTTAGGGTTAGGATTAGGGTAAATTTTTTAGGCTTAACGTGCCTCGGAAACACGTTAAGCCGTTGTTAATCCCGATTGTTATAACATCATCTTTAACAATCGTATATCAAGGAACGGCCAGCATTTCCTTGGGTGGTACAACATTATACTGCGGTCACTAACCCGCCTGTCAAGCGTGGTGACTATGGCAAATACTTCCCTCGGTAGGAGGCCCATGTTCAGCAGTGGACGTTATACGGGCTGATCATGATGATGATGATCTTGTTAAGAAGGATATCAGCGTCATCCAACCCGCAGTTGGTCGGTTTTTTTTAATTACGATTCCCTCAACATCTACCTATAAAGGCATTATTAGGAAATTCCCTGTTTTTTGCCTGTTCATGTTTGTCGTTGGAATAAAAAGTTTGCGTAATTTTATTACAGCCATTGTAGGTACTGATACAATATTTATTATATCATTATAGTGTTTTATTATATTATAGCTATTTATTATATAAAAGAAGGATGTGAAATTTATTATATTGGAGAAATTTTCCATATTAATGATAATCTTATCATGAACGTCACGTAAGTGAACAGTTTTTATTTTTTTAATATGATTGATATAAATACCTTATAATTATAAAACACTTGTATCAATAGCTAAATTGCCGTATTAAAGTATTGTTGACGGGATAATAAGTAAATCCGTTTTTATGACGTTATTCAAATAAGGAATATTATATGTATATATAAATAAATACTAGCATCCCGCGCGCGGTTTCCCCGCGTAGCTCTCGTGCCCGTGGTAACTTCGGAATAAAATATAGCCTAAAACCTTCTTCGATAAATGAACTATCCAACACTGAAAGATTTTTTGAAATCGGACCAGTAGTTTCTGAGATTAGCACGTTCAAACAAACAAAGAGGTCGTCCCCTGTGGGACTTAGACCTCGGCTCGGGACAGTCGCGGGATCGAGGGATTATGAAGTTTTAAGGGAGTTTTGTGCAACAGTCCCTCTCCGTTGTGTGGTATCTGTGTAGTGGTGATAGTTTCTTGCAGCCTCTGTCTGTACTGCTTTAAGGCGGAAACATATTGTTAAAACGCCACGCCACCTGACGACACGCGACGCGTGTTGAGTCGAATCAAATGTATTGACCAGGTATTACCAGAATCACACTATCCGACGGGACGTCGCGTCGGGTGTTCATAGTGTGATTCTGGTCTATAGAAAACAATACATATGATTCGACTTAACACGCGTCGCGTGTCGTCAGGTGGCGTGGCGTTTTAACAATATGTTTCCGCCTTAAGTTCAGCAGTTCCTTTTCTAATGATTTTAAATTGCCGTATAGTTCTCATCCATTTCTATAGATGGCATTACCTACCTATAGAGTCGTAAATGAAATCTAGATTTTATTTATTTATACTTTATTGCACACAGAAAGTTACAAGACATACATTTTATAATTGGAAACAACATGTACAAAGGCGAGCTTAATTCATTAATGAATTCTCTTCCAGCAAACCTTTAGGAAAGAGATACATGAAAATTAGTGAATAGGAAGTGTACAACAGATTTAATTTAGCTACTTGGTAAAATACTACATACTATAAACATACACACTAATAGTTACATATACATATATAATTACATACTCATAAATATGCCTGCTATATATAATAAACTACATACACTAACTTATATGTCCATATTACACAATAAATTACTGAGACAAAAAATATTCCTTTGTTCTTCTTTTGAATGCATCAGGAGACTGGCAAGCGCGTATGGGATGATCAAGAAATTATATTTAAAAAAAATACACAAAAAAAAAATTACTAACTAGTCCTCTTAGAACCGGTATTAGTCTCCAGTCCTCGTGGAAATATTAGCTCAGCCTTTTTGTATTTATTACCTTTTCTTTTACTTGTCTTGTGTGTTTTTTTAGATTTATCATTCTCTTATTTTAGAAGTTACAGGGGGGGGACACACATTTTACCACTTTGGAAGTGTCTCTCGCGCAAACTATTCAGTTTAATTAGAAACCTCAACATCATTTTTGAAGACCTATTCATAGATACTCCACATGTATGGGTTCGATGAAAAATTTTTTTGACTTTCAGTTCTATGTATGGGGAACCCCAAAATTTATTGTTTTTTTTCTAATTTATCATTTTTGTGTGAAAATCTTAATGCGGTTCACAACATACATCTACTTGCCAAGTTTCAACATTATAGTTCTTATAGTTTCGTAAAAAAGTGGCTGTGACATACGGACGGACAGACAGACAGACAGACAGACAGACAGACATGACGAATCTATAAGGGTTCCGTTTTTTGCCATTTGGCTACGGAACCCTAAAAACGACCACGGCCAATATATCGTAAGCAATAAATAATTATATAACCTTGATCAATTAATTATAAAGTCATTGACACGTATGTAATTGGAAGTGTTGTGTGTTTGTTGAGGATAATGACGAATCATTACCCTTCCTCTAAGCCTTGGCGGTTCCGGATATTTTTTATGGCAATTGCCATGCAGATCAACATTCTGACAATTGTTGTGCAAGATGTTTTAGAATGAAAGGACGGTCTCTGTTATGGAATACTATGATCCTCGACACCCATGCGCCGTTTTTTTTATTCGGACGTACATAATTATATAATAAGCGCACAGACAAAATCCGTAGTTAAGCGGTATTTGGATCGCTTTAAATCTCGGAGGTCGATGCCGGGTTTGATCCCCCGCATAAGAAATCTTTGTGTAAATTCTAAGATTTCTTTCCGGGTTTGATTGGTTAAGGGATCACCCTCCGTGCCTCGGAAAGCACGTTAAGCCGTTGGTCACGATTGTTATAACATCATTTATAACAAGCTTGTACCAGGGAACGGACAGCAGCGTTTCCCTGTGTATTACAACATTTACAACATAATACTGCGGTCACCCGGCCTTCCGTCGGGAGGAGGCCCATGTTCAGCAGTGGTGTTATACGACGCGTTTCCTACTTTACTTATCATTTTAACCTAATTTTAATTCGCATAATTGTTATCAATACCATCAATACTGAAGAAAGGAGATTGCCTTCGAACCTTGGGACTATTATCTAACTATTATCACAGCTAAAGTTAACTAATCGGCAGTCAAAAAGGTTTTTTCGTAAATTCACCTGCTTTCTTGCCCCGGTTAAATACGTAACATTTAAATAAGCAAATCAATTAAGTTTTATCGATGATTCAGAAATTTAAATAATACACTGGTAAAATACCATTAATATGTTGGTAAAAAGTAGCAAAAGCCTCGTTGGTGCCTCTACATGAGTATCCGTCTAAACATTTTTTTATTTTTTATCTTTTTTTATTTAAATTAAAATATTTTTACAAAAAAGTGCATGTAGAGTACTAGCTCATTGACATATGTAGTTAGCCACGAGTCTAAATAAATGGTGTATAAACTACAAACTAAGCAACCTGCGCAAAAGGGGCGTCTCCTGTGGAACTTGGACTTCGGCTCAGAGCGGTCGCTGGCGGAGAGAACACACCGTCTCATATTTTCAAGGCTCCAGAGTAGGACTGGCATGATGACCGAATCGCAAATTCAGTATACCTACTGTATTTGCGATTCGGTCATCAGTCATCGGTCTGTCATCAGGATACCTCCTTGATAGTAGAAAAATAAAATTAAAAAAATAAAAATATCCTTGTGTGTTATGATATAATCCGGTCACCAATACACTTCCCAAGCGTAGTGACAATGGCGAAATCCCTCCCTCGGGAGGAGGTCCATGTTCAGCAGTGGACGTTATACGGACTGATAATGAAATGCCTGCACAGTACACAGACCAAACGTAATCATTGTCACAGCACACATTTTACCACTAGTCTCAACATGAACATTAATTTTAACCCTGAAACTGATTTACTTTCACTACCGATTTCAAATTAACAAATAGTTCTCATTCGCTTCAACAGATGGCATTACCTACCTATATATTCGTAAATAAAATCTAGATCAATAAATTTTACCTATTAAGATTATAATAATATATAAGTTATTATGATATAAAACTTATATTTAATACAAGTGCAATGTCCCTTCGATAATAATGTCCATAAATACTTTATTATCGCCATAGTAATAAATATACTGAGACTGATGCATTATGTACTTGCTCGTATTCTCATTATAAGTTCAAATATCATTATTGAATATTGAAATAAAATCAACAGTTATGTGTGTAACTATCGAGAAGATATCACGCTTTCTTGAGTTAAAACTGTAATTTGAAATAGCAGTTTCAAATCAAAACAAATGAATGTATAGAAAAATAAACGATTGAAATTCGATTTGATATTTGAAACCGATAGCCGTGTTTTTAATAAGTGTGTGTTCTAATTTCAAACAATAAATTTGTATGACGTACATAATTAGTTCTAAAAACAATTGACTATCGTATGCATTTCGAAGAACAGCAGCAGGCTTCGCATTCAACTTTATATTTGATTTGGATACCAAAATTAAATAAAATTTATCAAATGTATTTTTATTTTATCATTACTTACCGTATCTTTTTGTGATAAATGATAGTGCAAACAAAGTGATTACAGACGTATTTTTTCGACTCTTTTATTTAATTGTAATAATAGTTTTTTAACTAGGAAATGTTAGTTCCGTAATTTTCTTGCAAGATCTAGTTTACTTTAGTTTTAAATAGTGAGTGGATGTGAACGGTGTTAGTTAATTCCTCTTTCATATTGAAATAAAACTTTAATTGTGATTTAAAAGTGAATAAAAGTGAAGTTTGGTACAATTAGCGGTAAAAATGGACGTCTTTAGCGTGGGATCTCGCATCGAACTTGCCTTTAGCAAATATTTGAGAGGAATCAATGGATATACTGTAATAGGTATGGTGTAAGTTTTATTAATTTAACGTGTAGTATGAGATAGCGCGCTATAAATCTCGGAGGTCGTGGGCTCGATCCCTACGCCGGACAGGAAATCTTTGTGTAAATTCTAAGATTTCTTTCCGGATCTGGTTGCTTGAGGGTCTAACCTCCGTGCCTCGGAAAGCACGTTAAGCCGTTGGTCCCAATTGTTATAACATCATCTATAATAATCGTATATCAAGGAACGGGCAGCAGCGTTTCCTTGTGCGGTACAACATTATACTGCGGTCACCAACCCGTCTGCCAAGCGTGGTGACTATGGCAAATACCCTCCCTCTGGAGGAGGCCTACTTTCGGCAGTGGACGTTATACGGGCTGATGATGACAATGATGATAATTAGATAGCTTATAACGGTATTTTACGCGGACAAAGTCGCAGGCAACGGCTACCCGCGATTTCGTCTGCGTAACATACGGTACCCACTATCTTATATATGTGCCAACAAGCATATTATATATATCCTGATATATAAAGTTGAAGAGTTTGTTTAGTTGAACGCGCCAATCCCGGGAACTACTGGTTCGATTTAAAAATTATTTCAGTGCTAGAAAGCCTATTTATCGAGGCCGGCTATAGCCTATATTCAATTATGAAGTTGCAACGGGAACGGGAGTAACGCGGGTATTATATACATACAACTTTATCAAATATTACTTTACTTGTATTCTTTCAACATTCGTTTTCGTCACGTTAAAACTCACGTGCGGTAGATAAAAAGTAATATATAGAATGGAAATATTATCAGAAATATATTAGTGTATTTGTAAATAATGAGATTAGCTGATTACGAGCTATTACTGTGAATATATTAGTATATAATATAGATAATATTGTGAGTTGAACCTCTGTAGCGTTACGGTATTTGGCTCGCTTTATATCTCGGAGGTCGTGGTTTCGCTCCCTACGCCAAACAGGAAATCTTTGAGTAAATTATAAGATTTCTTTTTGGGTATAGTTGGTTGAGTTACTACTGCCTCGGAAAGCACGTTCAGCCGTTGGTCGCGATTATTATAACATCATCTATAATAATCGTATAGCAAGGAACGGGCAGCAGCGTTTCCTTGTATGTTACAACATAGTACACACATAAGATACAAAAAAAAGAAGCAACAAAAAGAAAACTATGTACCATTTAACAACATATTCTAAATATTTTCGTTAAAAATACACTTAAAACTTTATTTAAAGATGATGAGCAAAAAATTTAATGTACAATGTATTTAAGTATATTAACATTTGAGAAAAAATATACATAATTACTATAACATATAATTATGTAAATGTGATGTTGTAATGTATATACATTTACACAACTTTTGGTTTCGAAGTAAAATACGGAAGAAATGTACCTACTAAATGAATGAATAATGCGTTCCAATATTTACTTACCATATATTATTTACTATATAATATTTAGTATCAAATACTAACTATATAATATTTTTGTTGCTTTTAGAACATTATCCTACTTCTTATTAATATTATAAACGCGAAAGTTTGTAAGTATGGATGGATGGATGTTTGTTTCTCTTTCACGCAAAAACTACTTATTGGATTTGCCTGAAAGTTTGCACGGGGATAGTTTATAAGTTCAGTTAGCATATAATCCTACAAATAATCACGCTCCGACCCACCGGAGCAGAGTAACGCGGGTAAAACCGCGGGGCGCAGCTAGTACTATAATATCTTTTTTACATATCAGCAACCCATGTTTTCCGGGTCATGCGTTTATTCTTAACTTTTGTCCGGGGCGAAATGCATTTACGTATTCCCACCGCCGCTACAGCGTATTCGCGCGCTGGCGGTGGGATATGTTGGACTCGCCCTCTCCATAGCGTGGTATGCCAACTCATACCACGAGGAGAGGACCCTTCACCACTAAAACCCCCCGGACACTTCGATCCGCCGTTGGCGGGGGCCGGGCACGCATAAGCAACCGGCCCAGCGTTTATTCATACCTAGCCCTTGACCTTAGCCCAACAAATCTATGTCTTACAGTAAAATTGTATGCTAATACTAAAACCTTGATAATTCTTGGCACGTTATAGCTGGAAAACTTTTCCTTGAATTCCAATGTCGTTAAATATTAAAATTACTGCAAAAGTTTATTTTGTGAAATGGGCTGGAGAAATATCACGTGACGATGTTACTATGCCTTTGATACAAATGTTTTCAATACACAGCGTTTACTATGTATGTACCCGTGCAATAAATATTTGAAATATGTCAATTTATTCAGTAAATGTAGCTTGAATAATTCATATTCATTTATTGCACATCATTATGTATACGTAGCGTAGCGTAGCGGTATCTGGCTCGCTTTAAATCTCGAAGACGTGGGTTAAAAAGTACAAAGTAAACGACCTGCGCAAGAGGGCACCCCTTTGGGACTTCGACCTTGACTCAGAGCTGTTGCTGGCTGGGGGATTGTGGAATAATAATCTCAATCATTATCCTAATCTAATAAGTCTGTGTTGTCCCACTGCAGGGGAAACCTCCCTCTCCCTTTTCCACACAACTCTCGTCTTCTGCGAGTGCCGGCCAGTCCCAACGGTAGGAGTCAAGCTCGTCCCGCCATCTTCGTCTCGGCCTGCCACGATAGCGTCGTACGTTTATTGGGACTAAATCGGTGGTTCTTTTGGCCCAATTGTCATCTGACATGCGGCAGACATGTCTGCGTATATCTTGGTTTTGGCGCGCAGTATTGTGTTCGTTATACCGTCAGAAATTCGAACCCCGAGGATATTACAAATGTTTTTTTTATGTCTTGCCTCACAGATATTTGCCTTGAACTCTTTAGCAGATCCTGAGTCGTTGCTATAAACTTAACTTTCAAGTATTTTTTTCTACTATTTAGCTTTTTTTATATTGGCCTGTCGTGATCAAGCATTAATATAATCAATTGTGACTGACCTACCTCAAGAAAAACCGTCTAATTAACATTAAGAAATGTTGCTATTTTATAATTATTGCGATACTACAATTATTGAAAGAATTAATTTGTAATTGTGATTCAGCATAGTTTTTTTGTATTGAATCACGAACATAGTATTCTAATTGACTAAAACCTTGTTACTTAGTACTGGGTATCAAGGTGTTAGAAAAATGTACAGTAGATAAGAATAATACCTGGATACAATGTCTTTTCTGGTAAATTATATGTTTAAGTTACTTTTTTTTTAAATTAAATATAGGCTTACGTTTGACCATAATCTCGCGATGATCTGATGGAAGGCGAAGATTAGGCCTAAGATGATACACGCTTGCCTAGAAAGTGTCTGTTCACTTTAGTCTTAAAGATGTCCAAATAATAGCGTTCGCATTATGCAAAAAGAAGCAAATCGCTTCGTGCGTATTGAAGGAATGTCTATAACAAAAGGGTGAAACCACTCGCCGCGCCTAGTCGTAGTGATGGAAAGGTGAAGGGGGTATCAGGTTATACAGAACCTCGGCACACTCCCTGAAATGTAACCGATAAAAAACCGATAGCCAATTACTACTGGCAAAATTCTCGCCTTAAATTTACTAAAACCTTGTTTAAGAAAATTAATTAATGAATATAGCTCTCCTTTGTGCAAATTGAGTTTCTGTAGGTATAATACAAATAAGTATTTTATGTGTACAATCCTTTCTTATACTAATAATATAAATGAGAAAGTAACTCAGTCTGTCAGTCGTCCTTTTACGCCAAAATGATTGAACCTATTAGAATGAAATTGGTACACAGATAGTGTAGCCTAGGCCTAGAGAAACGACATAGCCTACTTTTTATAGCGAAATAAGGGTTGTAGCGAAATAAAAATTCACAATTCCACGCGACAACCTCCGTAGCGTAGCGGTATTTGACTCGATTTAAATCTCGGAGGTAGTGGGTTCGATCCCCACGCTGGAAATCTTTGTGTAAACTCTTAGATTTCTTTCCCGGTCTGGTTGGTCGAGGGACTACCTCGGAAAGCAAGTTAAGCCGTTGGTCCCGATTGTTATACATCATCTATAATAATCGTATATCAAGGAACGGGCAGCATCGTTTCCTTGTGTGGTACAACGTAATACTGCGGTCACCAACCCGCCTGCCAAGCGTGGTGACTATGGCAAATACCCTCCTTCGGGAGGAGGCCCATGTTCTGCAGTGGACGTTATACGGGCTCACCAATGATGACAGTCAGACAATTGAATTTTAGCTACTATAAGTACGGAACCCAAGCGATTCTAGAATAAACTATAAAATAGGCAGCTTGTATAATAGAGGTTTAGGTACAGTTCGCAATTTCTTACTTAAATATAACCTTGATGGAAGCTTTCTCGTACGCTACGGCATGCAATATCAGTATTAGAGATGAAGTAACAAATGTATACCGTCTGTATAAAAACCTTATATTGGTTCACGTCGAAGTTTCTAGACGTTATTGGATGCTTTACAAACACTGATATTGCTGTAGGCGTGGAAGATATTAGTGAATATTGAATATGCTATTAGAATGATATGTGTATATAGATTTCGGCCACGTCGGCCAATTTCTTAGTAGAATAACCATCTGCGCAAGACATATAGTGCACAAGTGTATGCGCAGTATTGCGGGTTGGGGACCGCAGTAACACAAGAAAACGCTGAAGCCCGTTCCATAGTTGTATAATTCCTATAGAGAATAATGTTATAACAATCGGAACTTCGAGTTCAACGAGCTTTCCGAGGCACAGAGGGTAGTCCTTTAACTAACCAGACCCGGTAATAAATCTTAGATATCCAGTCCGGTCAGGCAGTCGTCCTTCCGGGAATTACTTATTACAGCGCACAATTAAAAGCGCAAACACAGATGCATGCTATATATGTACCAACAGGACCGACGCGACGCCTTGTTAATGATTCCTCCGAAGCACTATCATAATAATAATATATTCATGTTTTGGTAAAATATCGCAGCAGTGCCTATTTTATAAAAAGAAAAAAATATTGAGGTTTACAAAAAAAAAAAAACATATATACGTCCCTTTTTTATTTATTTATCTTATCCAATTTAGATGTCCTTGTCCACATTGACAGAAACTTGGGCCTCCTTGGCTTTCGTTTAGATGTAATATACCACAATAATAATAAGTAATAAATTTACGTGATCGAATACTAATACAATCATCATCATCAGCCTGATGTAGTCCACTGCTGAACATAGGCCTGCCCCATCGATTACCAGCCGGAACGATCGCTAGCGGCCTGCTTCCACCGACTCCCCGCGACCTTTATGAGGTCGTCGGTCCATCGTGCAGGCGGTCGTCCTCCGCTGCGCTTGCCAGTTCGTGGTGACCACTCGAGAACCTTTCTGCTCCGTCGGCCGTCAGTTCTTCGAGCTATGTGTCCTTCCCATTGCCACTTCAGGTTAAAGGGGACATAGCTTAACGGATTAGCATCCGTTAAGCTATTTCAGTGACCTTCGTTCTCCTGCGGATCTCTTCCGAATACTAACACAAGCTCTAAGTTTACACACAAATTGTAATGTCTAAATATAAACATTCTTAATCTTCATTGTTACAGATGAAATTGGAACCCCGGAAAACGCATACGATATGGCATCCATAAACTCCGTGGACAAAAGTCCGGGGGATCCCCCGGACAAGAAACTAGCGGATGAAGACGCAGAGAAACAACCATTATCTGGGGTAGGTATTAAAAATCATGACTTAAACATCCAAAAATACAAAAAAAAAACTTTCAAAAATGCGAAGAAATTTTTTTTTTTTATTCCATCCATCGTTGGTGAGGGCCGGTTGCGCACGAAGCAATCCAGCCCATCCCCCAACGACCCTGGCTAACCAATGTGTATTGAAAGGCCAATATTCAGCAGTGGACGTAAACGGGCTATTGGAGTTGAAGTGAAAAATTACGTTAACGAATTAAAACAGTAACACGTGTGATGACGAATGACGCAAATCTATTGAGTGATACTTATGAATGTAATACTTGAGATCCAGGGTTTATGTTTATGTCCATGGACAAATGTCTTGTAACATTAAAGTTTGTAGTTGTACAGGCTTACCGCTTGATTATAGATATATATTCTCGTACCTATATATACATAAGTTAAAGGCATGGGATACCTCTGCCAAACCCTTCAAGAAAGAACACACTTTTATGTTTAAATTTAAAACATAACAAACAAAAACGGGTAAGGAGTTCTGACAACACGGCGTCATGTTTATGTTATCAAACTTTAATTTACTCTATAATAGCTGACCGTGGCTTCATTTGCATTGTTATAATTATTATTTTGCTGTTAACTTTTAAGTTATTCAATATTGTCTTTATGCTACTATTGTTATTCTATGTTATGTGTTATTCTATTCGCATTGAAATCTTTTATCATCATATCAGTGTTATCCTCATCATTATCATCATATAAGCCTGTTGTAGTCTACTGCTGAACTGATTCCACCATCGATTTACAGCGGGAATGATTTTTAGCGGACTACGTCTACTGGTTTCCTGCAACCTTTATTAGGTCGACTGTGCTTCGTGCGGTCGTTTAAATCTATAGAACATTCCAACTCCAATGTTTTATCTATGTCTATTGTTGATTTGAAGAGTTCCTTCTACATTCAGTTACCATTATCAAACCACTTTTTCTTTCGCAAGGGCAAACGTAGTTAGCCACTAGGCTGAGGTATGCTACTTCACCGGGCATAAAGGCAAAGAGTGCTTCAGCATTATTAAATAGTTTAAAACTACTAACTAAGCAACCTGCTTAAGAGGGCGTCCTCTGTGGGACTTGGACCGCGGTTCAGGGCGGTTCCGGGCGGGGATATTGAAGAATGATGACTTTAGATTTTTAGGGGAGCTTTGTTCAACTGTCGCTCCACTTGCGGTCTACGAGGGCATCGGAAGGTGCTTTGCAAACTAAGGGTCCGGTCAAACCACCTCAATGGTCCCAAATTATTACATTTTATCGAAACAACAAAGCTATGCCTACCTACTTGAAATGTTTCAAGTAGTTGCATTCATACAGTTAGAAGTGGAAATTGATTGCAAACATGGTTTTTAATCGTTACATTTCAATAGTAGATACTTCATTCGAGTTGAAATCATTTGATTTCAATGACTACGTGTCATTTTGTAAGTCACTATCTGATCACGTAGAGGCTGCACAAGAGATAAGTACAAAGTATTTATTAACAAGCCCTCAAGTTATTAAATGAGAGACGTATGTTTGCGTAAGTCGTGGGGTACCATTCCAAACAACCGTTTTTCCCGGGTCTGGTTAGTTGAGGGACAACAATCCGTAGATCTCAATCCGTATCAGGTAACGGGCAGCAGAGTTTACCTGTGTATATGCTGTTTATAATACTGTGGACTCAAAACCACCCGTCAAGCGTGGTGACAAAGGCCTTCGAGCCCATTAGAAGCCCATGTTCAGTAGTGGACATTAAAGGGGCTGATAACGATGATAAAAAAATATTACTAGGATGGAATAGCAATCAAAAATTAAATTACAATCAATACTGAAAAAAATAAAAGAGGCTTTTAATATTCGAGGAACATTCAACTTGTATTCAACTAAATCATACAATAATACACGCCAATACTGAAACTTACAATAGGCAAAAGAGATGTATGGGAAATAATAAAACATTATCCATAACGTTCTATATTGTACATTGAAATATAACACGACCTTTTTTAACTACGGGCAAAATTTTCAATAGATACTCAGATAAAGACTATCATATAAATAGAGGTACAATGTTAAATTTGACATAGGTACTATGTATAGTCTTGCCGTGTGGTTTCCGGCTTAGAATAGACCCCATGTCCTCCCATGGGTGTCGTAAAAGGCGACTAAGGACATAAGGCTGATGGATGGATAGCAGCATCTATTAGCTCAAGGTTTACATCTTACTGCGATCACCAATACGTCTGCCAAGCGTGGTGATGATGGCAATATCCCTCAACGATCCTGGCTTGCCAAGGTCTGTTAAGAGGAGGCCCATGTTCAGCTGTAGACGTAAACGGGCTGTTGATGACTATGTATAGACATACATTTGGACAGAACTAATTAAAATATATTCCTCTGATAACTTTTATCTGAGGATTGAAAAATTATGCCAAAGTGAAACCAACTTTAACAGGACATACTAAATTTCGAACAATCCTTGCGCACAATTGTATTAACTACTATAAAATAAATTTACTTCTTTCAATAACTTATATTGTATGTTTCATAAAGTTAAGGATTTGGTTTTATTTAATATATCCCACCATAGTAATAAAACAGTAGGCGTCGATTTGCCAATTAAATTATATTTCCTTCCTTACTCAGCAATGTAATGTAATAAATTTCTTTAAATACCTCAATATTTACTAAACCCTTATAATCAAATCTAATACACAATTTCTTCATTTTATCTTTACTTTATATGCTTGTATAAATAAAACAATAAAAACCCTGACCGATATAATAGAAAGTCTATAAACATTGTGAACACTAATATCATTTGTTGTCAAGCTGTTGTGTCATTGTCCTCAATTGTGATATTGATAATAATTTTCCGTGTTATTTTATTTGTTTAATTACCAAGCCAATGTGTCGCAGAATTCGCTTCTGATAATTTACGAAATCAGTCAAAAATATTGTCAAATCAATTTAGCTACTAATAGTGCATTTGTGGTTATCTAGTTGCCTGCGGCGCGCGGCGCGGCATAATGAATTGCTTTATTAGTAAAGCCGATCTATATAGATATTTCGAAACACAAATATTACAGAGTTACTTTACTCCAAAAAACACTTATAACCATCGATACTTATTATCAATTTTTGTGTCAAAATATACAAATAGCGGAATCTACAAAATTTTACAAGAATTTTTTACTTATTTATATATAATTTTACTTCATAACCAATGCCACTGAATGCTTTAGTTAGTTTTATAATGCCATCTTTATAAAATAATTAGGGACGCGAGAGAAAATCAATAATTTTGTTGTCAAATAATGCAAAGTATGATTAATAAATAATCAATTCTAAAAAGCACAGACCTCACGTATCGTAGACAGGTATTCTTTGTTTCAGGTTCTAGAACCAACTATCATTATTTCTACAGGACCTTTCGATTCCATAGAAGCTATTGAATTATGTGCCATCCCAAAAAAGAATCTACTTCTCCATGAAGATCGGAATAATGCATTCAGAAGACCCTCATTCAAAGCTGCCATGCAAACACCAATTTATCATGAGGCTCCATCATCCGATGATTCTGATAAAGATCCTACTGATGAAACTGAGGATGGAAATGAAGAAGTAAAAGAAGTTAAAAGGGCACTTCCTGTAAGTACCCAGTACAAGGCTATTGAGTGTTCTAGAAAATACGATATAGAAATATCGGTTCACTTTCTTACCACTTTATGTTACTTTCGCTATTTTACACCTGTAGAACACTTTGCTCAAAATGTACGCTAGAATTATGTAGATTTATTTTAAATATTCACGTATAACTTTAAAATTAATTACGAGAATTTAAAAATATGATTGTTATTTTATTCTTCAATTATAAAATGGCAAAATATTATGCTCACATAGAATTTAGTAAATGACATGTATTAAAAAAAAACAATGTTAAAAACACAAAGGAGTGGACCGATATAATTTGATTGTGTTTTCCAAGACAATCAGTATTGGACTGGTTCTATACTGCCCTAATTTATGCTTTCTGGGTAACTGACCTGTCATTTTTGACATCAGATGAAATCTCTGAACTATAGAAAGCCTTTGAGAATATGACATGTATAACAATGGAACATTCTCGCCAATATAAAGGTTGCTGAAAGCCCAGCAGTTTGTACGTCGAGAAAATCTTAGATGTCATCACAATCATTGGGTGTAATGAATCCGAAAGTTAGATTTCTATGACACCAAACTGGCGGTGTACCTCAAGGCATGATCATGGGACTTGTACAAGTTATAATAACATTAAATATTGTACTGTATAATATAGAGAGGGATAAAAGACGACTATTTTTCAAATACATTTAACAGAATGTTTACCATTTAAACAGTCTGTTGATTACTTGAAATACAAAAACGATTAAATGAGAAATTGTTACCAGTTTTTACCACAGATGTGTTGTACTTGAAAGTAAATATTTACCAATAGGTACTTTTAAGCATAAATGTAATCTAATCGATTATCCTGTTTATTTGGCTTTGCTATTTTATGTTTCTTATGTGTTTTGTATTGTTTATTTATTCTGTTTGTACACTTGTCGATAAGCTCAGCAGTAATTTATTTGTTTCTACAAATCAATTATTATTATCAAGAGATCCTGTTGTTGTTGGTTCGTGTAGTAATTGTTTGCATGCTTGTATGTTAGAATATAATATGATAAGATATAAAACTATGTATTCAGGAAAATAATTGTGCTTTAGAATAAGTTTAACCGTTATAGATATTAATTATATAAATTAGAGTGACCTTTTTGTAAAAACTTCAAACACCTTGGTGGTGATCATTTTACGAATTCGACTGTATATTTTTTGCATCTGAGTAGTGCAAGTACAATTATGTTTGAATTTATTCGAAACCTATAATACTTTGGAGTTTTTAATTTGCATAATAAGCTTTTACATGACGATGTTGGCTGCATGTAGTTAGAGAGTGGAACCCCACAAAAACACATTGAGATTGAGAAGTAGCATCACCTTATCATGTATACGATAAGGTGATCAATCTAATGTTGTATGTAATGACTATGACAAATATAATTTTTGTGGAAAATCCAATGACGATAATGATAACGAACTAATATTATTTTGGAATTGGAACAAATGGTGATGATGATAATTGTTACGCACTATTAATATTTGGCTCAATTTGGAATAAAAGGTATTTAATAATATATATTTTGGTAGGAATAAACTCACATTAAAACTCATAAAGAAAACTCTTCAAGACTCAATTCGTATGATAATTATGATAAACATTAAAATAATGTGCAACATTAATATAATTAACTCACTGCGATCACTTGATGCAGGATCTAATTCAAAGACAAATTGCAGGTTAGGATTACTATCCCGCGCCTTCTTCTACACATTTTATATAAACATTGATATCTGTAATCGAAATAGGTACAGTTATTGTCATGAATTAACCGCAAACAATGATGTTTAGTATGCCCAGGAATAACGGCAGATTAAAAAAAAACCATATTGTAAATCTTTTCTCTAAAACGGGAAAGAGGAACGGGATTTTTCCTTTCTACGGTATGGTAGCTTTTTATAATTTTCAACTTCATTTATATTGAACACTAGCTTTCCGTGGTATAACCCGCGTAGCTCCCATCCCCGTAAGAACTTCATAACTAAATATAGCCTACGTTTTTTCTGGATAACGTAGCTTTCGAGTGGTAAAAAATAATTAAAATCGATCCAGTAGTTTCGTAACATATTCAATGCAAATAGACAAACAATCAAATATTTCCTATGAATAAAATTATTATTGACAATTGTTCTGTAGGTTCATTCGTTCGCCTTCTTTCCTTTCCTAAAGTATTAACTAATGTATTCTTCTTTCCAGAAGAAAGAAGAACAATGGTGGACGACCCTGATGCAAGTGGCAGTGCCGTTCTTCATTGCTGGTTGTGGTACTATCGGCGCTGGTCTTGTACTGGGAACAGTTAGGGTAAGTTGTTCTATTTGTTTTCTACTTCAAGGCTTTCCAAACTTATTTGTACTGTGTCGCCCTTGGAAATTAAAAGAAGTGGCCGTAGCCCAAGGGTTTGGGCGTAGGACTTGCGATCATGCGGTCGCTGGTCTCCACCCATTGCTCTACCGACTTGAGCACTCGTAACACTAAAGCATTTTAGCGTAGCACGGGTGGTTAACAAGAATACTAGTAATGGCCAAAACCTACTAGTAATCTCAAAAAAAAATGTTTTTTAACCCCTCTATTTAATAACCACCTACCATAACAGTTGTACTAGACCCGGAAAGAAAATTTTACACAGATACACAAAGACAAGAAGTCCGCCGTGGGGGTCGAGCCTCCGTGACTTAAAGCGAGCCTTATACCCACTACGCCACAGAGGTTTCGATAAAACACAAATACGTTGAAACATGTTAGGGCAACTGTACACTATCCTACTAATATTATAAACGCGAAAGTTTGTAAGTCTGGATCGATGGATGGATGTTTGTTATTCTGTCACGCCAAAACTACTTAACGGAATTGGCTTAAATTTTGGACCGGGATAGATTATAAGCTGGATTAACATATAGGCTACAAAGCACCATGCTCCGACCTACTGGAGCAGAGTAACGCGGCGCAGCTATTAATAATAATAATACATTTATTGGCATCAAAGAAGTACAGAGTTGTTGATAAATGACCCCCGAGCTAGGAAAATCCTGTGTTACGGGGGGCATCCATCCGCCCTAGATAATTTATAAATGTAATTGTAACAAAGTGCACAGTTAAGTTAAGACGCGCAATATGCAGACCCTTAGTGGTGCGATAGCACATTGGCTCGGCTAAAACAGCTGGAGTGACGATGTTTAATTACCTGTAGTATGTCAATAAAAATCGTTTTAAAGTTAATTACTTATTGTTCTAACTGAACTAATAACTTGGATAAACACTACATACATAAAACTATAGAGCGCGGACATCGCTGCGTTCCGTTCAGACTTCATTACATCACCAGTCCGTTAATTCCAACTTGAACAGCTAGATGATATCATAATTAAAGCTGTCTCCCTTGATCACCTAGGTGATTTGTTTTTCATGTGTTCAAAAGACATTAATTTTGTCTCCTTGGTTCACCTGGGTTATATGGGTGATTTGTGACGTAGGTGTTTTAAAGACACCGGGTCATTCTACCTTAAACACTCAAGTGATATCACCAAAGTGTTAAAGGTGGAATGAGCCCACCAATCGTGGCAGAATTAAGTGCATCTGTATTGTTAAGAAGTAGATATGATATCTAACTTTTTTTCTATTACATAGTTCCCTCATTAAGTTAACTTGATAAGTTTAATTTATTTTTTACAAGCTGAGCCATGCGGTTTTGCCCACTTTACTCTGCTCCAGTGAGTCGGAGCGTGATGTTTGGTAGCCTATATGTTAATCCAGGGTATAACCTATCCCGATGCAAAATTTTTGCCAGTTCCGTTTAGTAGTTTTGGCGTGAAAGAGTAACAAACATCCATCTATCTATCCATACTTACAAACTTTCGCGTTTATAATATTAGGTAACGACGACTGGATGTCCAAATAAATATATAAATCGGCACTATAATATGTCCAGCTCAGATAACAAATCCCCTTACAGATTGACCGCACCGAAATCGGTCTTTATTGTAATATTACGGTTTTTAACTTCCAAGTTGATTACTTAACCAAGTTTCCGTGTCTCCACGCGATACTCATGGCCATATCCGTGTTGCAATTGTAGCTGACTTGAGGCCAAATTATTTTAGAAAGATGCAACAGTAAATTACAGACATTACTCGATGGTAATGTTGATTTTGCGATTTAAGTATACTGTTCTAGTACCGAAACGAATACCAGTTGTATTAGTTTGAATTAAAACTTATACCAGTGGTATTAGTTTGATTTCGAACTGATACCAATGGTATAAGTGTATGAATTGAAACCAGGGCCGGATTTAGGAGTCTGGAGGCCCCGGGGCAAAAAGGTGTAGGGCTCCCCTGGCCACAAATTAGTTCCTGTCTAAATGTGTAGAAAATATGAAGTATGTAGGTACCTACTTTTTAGGATGATTTCAATTCTAATATTTAACTGATTGTATTATTTAAGTGAACCAGTATAGATAAATAACCATTATTACAATATTTAAGAACAATTAAGTACACTAATCATGATTCTACAAACTACTGTATGTAAAGGTACGAAAAAATAAAGAAAAGAGAAGTTGTTGAGTTTACTCTTCAGAATTTTAAAGATTTTAAATCTCTTTTGTGGGGGCCCCTCTATTGTGGAGGCCCCGGGCAGTTGGCCTGGATGCCCTCACTTAAATTCGGCTTTGATTGAAACGAATACCAGTGGTATTAGATTGAATAAATACAAATATCAATTTTGCTGGTTAACTTAATACTGTCTAGGTAAATGCTAATCCAATTATTACTTAGCTGATTGCAGAATCACACCCAATTTCTAAATGTTATGATCTGTTTTTCATGACGATCGGGTTTGATTTCCGAACGTGCCCGAACTGAGTAGCTTTTTTGGTATCTAGGTATTTATTCAGTTTTTCTTGTCTCTAAAATCGATGACATGAATCCTAAGAATAGGATTCGATGACATAATCCTAATATATAATATAATAAAACAAAAACAATAAAATCTAAATGAATACAAATAAATAATAAATTAATTTTATATATTTATTCAGAATATTAAAATATCGCACCTTTAAAACGACAATGACATAAATGCAAAATGTTTCCCATTAAAAGGCAAGATTTTGATTTTTGCACTTATGTCATTGTCGTTTTAAAGGTGCGATATATAATGATAATGACTATGTTCAAATACCTGCAATAACTAAGGATATTTCTATTATTAAAGCAATTTTCTTTTACATAGATTTTTATAGAGGCCTCCCCTTCCCGGAAGGTCAATGCCATTTTCACCTCGATGGGTATTGAAGGCCACAGCTGCTCTCAAAACTTCCCTTTAGTACATAAAGTCAAAATCCCTCAATCTCATAGCCAGCGACCGCCCTGAGCCGAGATCAAAGTCCCACAGGGGACGCCCTTTTGCGGCAGCAAAAGCCTCGTGGCTAAATACATACGTCGGTCCGAAAAAAAAAACAGCATTCAAATCTTCTGTTTCAAAATTCAAAATATATTCAAATCGGATCAGCCGTTTTCGATTCTATAAAGGCCATACAGACAAACATTCATTTTTAAACATATAAATATATAGATTCTTTGTGATTTTATTATCTTGTTTGTTGTGCTGAAATAAATGTATTTTGTTCCTTTTTTTTATAATACACGGACAAAAATATATACATATTTATTATAAGAACATTCCGTCCCAAACTACTTCTATTTAGTTTGAATAATAAACTAAAGATAATAAAACCGGTAAAAAGGTCGTTTATACTACTTTTAGAAACACTAATGAGATATTCAATTAATAAGCTATTAAATAATACGGATAAGTTTAATCTATTCCTACTAATATTATTAAGTGGTAAACTTTGTGTGTTTGAGGGAGGTAATCTCCGGATTTACTGAACTGATTTCAGCTAGTATTTGATATTAACCGAGTAAAGAAACAAATGAAATAGTTTTAGAATTTAGAGCATTTTTTTACACTAGCAGCCCGCCCCGGCTTCGCACGGGTAGACTTTTATAGCCTTATTTACTCAGGGATAATGTAGCATTCTAATGGCGAAAGAATTATCGAAATCCGTTCAGTAGTTTTTGAGTTTATTCGAAACAAACATACCAAAACACAAAAATACAAACTTTACCTCTTTATTATATTAGTATAAGTAGACTACTTATTTACCCACGTAGCTTAAACCGCGTACCCGTGGAAATATATACATAATATTATGTCAATTGACATAACTTCGATAAATTATGTAATTTTTTTATTATATTAGTCTTGTTTTTTGTATAATTGACCTATGATTTCGTTTTAAATAGGGTTTGAATTCCCTGTAACTAGGCGGTAGTGCATCAGATCTTAGAGGTATAATGATCTTAGGTCTCTCTCTCGGATGTCATGGGTTCTATTCTCGTATCGGACAAAAAAAAAATTATTTGAGCAGCGATTCCTTTCCCAGTCTGATTGATGAAGGACTCGGACCTTATGCTGTCTGCCATTTTGTATTTTGAATTGTAATAATTATCTTATTAACAAAGATATCGACTGCCTCGAAGGTCTAGCGGAAATATGTTCGACCATGACTAGCTAGGTCCCGGGTTCGATCCCCGGGTCAGCGAACTGCACCAGTGGCTCAGTGGTTACGGTTGTTGCTTCTGAAACCTGGTGTACTCGGTTCGATTCCCACCCAGGACAATTATTTATGTGAACCACGAATAGTTTTTCGTGGAATAAATGTTTGCAAAATCCCCCCCGACACTGGAGTTTATTTCTTTAGCAAGAGAGACGTTTTTAAGAAAAAAAAAACAAACTGTGTTACTTAAGCTTTTAAAAAGAAAACAAGTTTAAGTAATAAAGTTGATAGGGATATATCACCCGTGCCTCGGAGATCACGTTAAGTCTCTCGCCGGTCGTATCGGTAAAACAGTCCCATCGGATTTTGAGAATAAAGGAATTGAGAGTCTACTTATGTTTTCGCACACACTTGTTAGCGCACTATGTACGTTCTGCGCAGATGGCTAATCTCCTTAGGAATTGGCCGCCGAGACTGAAATCGGTGGAGAGGTGTATATCAAAGAACCCAATCCTTGCTAATATTATAAACGCGAAAGTTTGTGAACACCTATGTGTAGATGGATGTTTGATACTCTTTCACACAATAACTACTGAACGGATTTGGCTGTAAGTTTGCACGAGGATAGTCAATAAGCTGGATTCATATATAGGCTACAAAACATCACGTTAACGACCCTCTGGAGCAGAGTAACGCGGTTAAAATCGTGGGGCGCAGATAGTGTAATATATTTTCATAATGCATCTGCATTTACTTTTGTATGTGGTAATATTAAATAATCGTTTATTTCGTTTTTTATTTCAGGATTGGGATGTCTTCATCAACGTGTCGGCTATCTTCGTGCTTGTACCATCGTTATCAGGGCTCAAAGGTAACAAGACATTAACCTTTTTTTGTTTTCGTTTTCAATAAAGTGAAATAATTGAGGATAGAATTTTACATAAAAACTAGTTTATAATACCAGTTTACTTTTAACTTTACTTTACGAGTTTCTATTGGAAATCTTGATTATCATCAGCCCGTATAACGTCCACTGCTGAACTTGGGCCTCCGCCCGAGGGAGGCTTTTTGCCATAGCCACAAATCTTAGCACGCGTGTTGGTTACCGCAGTATTATTTTATAACCCACAAGGACACGCTGTTGCCCTTTCCCTGGTAAACGCTTGTTATAGATGATATTATAACAATTAAGACCATCGGATAAACATGCTATCCAAGGGGTAGACCCCTAACCAACCAGATCCAGAGAAAATCTTAGAATTTTAACAAGATATCTTGACCCCCGAGAATTATACCGCTTTGCCACGTGTTCGTAATAATCGTGTGAACAACGTGTGTTCCAATTCTATAGAAAATTGTCTAAACCGCAAAAATATACTTACACGCTGTTAGAATTCAAACTGCGATATTTAATTGTTTAAACTACATAAATGTTGCAAACATATTCATAATGCTGAAGTGTTATTACAATCATATGTAATTATATATAATGTGTTTATAATTCTGTCTGAAAAAAATGAACCATTTATCTCAAATTTTATGATTATTCATATATGTAACTGTAAAAGCTCGAACTACGGTAAATCCTAAGATTTACTAACTAGTAATTATACTAGTCCGAACAGACTTGCGATTCGAACTTTTACTACGATTTACTTCGTAACTCTAACATAACCTAACCTAAACTTTATTTTTCGTCTTGGAAATCATTTATATTTATTTATTTATTTATTTTTATACTTTAGTACATTTTATATTGTACATTGGTGGACTTAATGCCTAAGGCATTTTCTACCAGTCGACCATAGGGTGATGCAGAGATATCAAGGTAGGTGCACTAAGTAGAAATTAGAATCAGAGTCTAAAAAAATAATCTTCTTCCCCCAAAGGAAGAAGACAATATCGACTGCCCACGGTCTTGAGAATGGCGGTGGGACCGTGCGGCGTTTGCACCCGCTAAAACGATCACGATAGTCTCTCTTCTGATGTTCGCAACAGTGACTCTGGGGTCACGAGAGATCACAACCAGAGCCACTGTGCTACATCTGCCCATAACGGGCTCCACTTGGAGGAGACAAGACGTATCTCCCCCCACTAGGCGCAACTGACCAGCGACTACGATTGGTCACTTCTACCCCGGAATGCTGCTGCGCTTTGTACAGGGCCAGAGCAACCTAACCTAACCTAACCTAGGATGTAATAATTTCTAATGGTACAAGTTCGAAAATATCGTTCCATTTTCATAAATCCTTGCTTTTACCAACTCATGTCGGTAAATACTAAGACTTCCTCATAAATCTTAGGATTTACCGTAGTTCGAACTTTTACAGCAACATATATTATTTTCGTAACAATCGTATTTAATCCAAGACAGTTTTGTGTAATTTATTTCTAAATTGTTTCAACATAATTATAATGACGCCGTGATGACGCCTTTTGTTAGCTTAGAAATAATTTGTAGGTACTTATTTTACTTTTTTCGTACTTTATCAGCCCACTTCCACCAGTCCAGCAGTGGACATAAACCTACTGCTGAAAATGGGCCTCTTACCTAACAGACCTTGTAAAGCCAGGGTGGTTGAGGGATATTACCGTAATCACCACGCTTGGCGGATTGGTGATCACAGTAAGATGGGAGTATCTTTCAGCTTATAGATACTGACGCCCATCCACCAGGTGTATGTCTTGGAGTCGTCTCTAACGACACCCTTAGGAAGATATCATCATCATCATTATCATCGTCAGCTCGTATAACGTCCACTGCTGAACATGGGTCTCCTCCCAAGGGAACCCTCCCTTTCTCCTTCTTCTTCCTCCTATTTGCCATAGTCACTTGGTAGGCAGTTTGGTGACCGCAGTATTATATTGTACCACACACGGAAACGTTGCTGCCCGTTCCTTGAAATACGATTATATTAGATGATGTAGTAATAATCAGGACCAACGGCTTAACGTGTTTTCCGAGGCATGGAGGGTTGTCCCTCAACCAACCAGACCCGCAAAGACATCTTAGAAATTACACAAAGATTTCCTGTCCGGCGTGGGGATCGAACCCACGACTTCCGAAATTTAAAGTGAGCCAAATACCGCTACGTTACGGAGGTAGGAAGATATGGGGTGGTCTATTCTAAGCTGGAAACCACACGGGATCACTTATTTACTGTTTATGAATGAGCTGATAAAATAATGGTCAAATATCAGTCGAATTCTACGCAAAGAAGTTCAAATGCAATGTTTGGGAAGTGGAGTGGATGTAGGGAAGTAGTTGTCCTTCAACCCAACACACCCTAAATACATAGATAGATTTCTGTAGCGGTACCGATTGTTATAACATCATCTATAACAATCATATACCAGGGAACGGGCAGTAGCACTAAGCAAAATGCGCAAAAGGGTGCCTGTGGGACTTGGATCTCGTATCAGGGCAGTCGCTGAAAGACGGATTGAGGAATTATGATTTTTGGTTGATTAGGAGAGTTTTGTGCAACTGTCGCTCTACATTACAGTTCAGTGCAGTTCAGTTTGCGGGCCTCTCGGACTTCGGTTCTTCGAGGGTATCGGAAAGTTCTTGCAAACTAAAGTTTGGCAGGGCGAAGGGGACGGGTCGCGTTCACGGGCACACCCTCCTCCGGCGGGTCGGATAGAGAGACCCATGTTCTTATGTGTGAGTTATACTAGCTGATGATGATGAGTCTTTAGTTTCCTCACTCACGTTTCCGTGGTGCGACATAAACAGAAGTGAACTTGTGTTAAACGATAAAAATCTGTCATTTGCTACATGATTGTTGGGTAAATTGTGTGTAATTGACGCTGTTGTCAATGGCATGACGTAGCCATGACAATGTGATGTCCTAGAATATGGTGTGTAATAACGCGATAATACTATGTGAAAACGAACGTAAACGACTTTTGAATATGATTTTTGAATTTCCACCAGGATAAGACCAATCAGGATAAATCACCTAATCACCCAATTGATTAAGTCGTTCAATTCGTGTTGATCAAGTTATGTGCCGATAAACATTTTAGTCAAATCATGTTTTCCCTATCTAAAGATAAACGTTTTGAATATATTGACGTCAATCACTACATAGTATAAAACAAAGTCGCTTGGCACTGTCTGTCCGTCCCTATATACATAGGGACGGACAGACAGTGCCAAGCGATGCTTAGATCTTTAAAACTACGCAACAGATTTTGATGAGGTTTTTTTTAATAGATAGAGTGATTCAAGAGGAAGGTTTATATGTATGATACATCAGCATTGCACCCGTGCGAAGCCGGGGCGGGTCGCTAGTTTTAGATATTAATAATCTGTTACTTTTTTAATGTGTCACGATTGAATCGGCGACCTCAGACTTAAAGATAGATTTATATCGCTACATCACTTAGCATATGCGAATTTAATCTACACTAATATATAAAGCAGAAGAGTTTTATTGTCTGCTTGTTTGCTTTAACGTACTAATTTCAATAACTGCTGGTCTGAGAAAAAATCTTCTAGTGTTAAATAGCCCATTTATCAAGGAAGGCTATAGGCTATATTTAATTATGAAGTTTCTCCGGGAACGGGAGTTACGCGGGTGAAACTGCACTTGGGAAGCTTGTACTTCAAAAAGACCGTCAAAGATTCTTCTTTGTACTACATATAAGGTAAAAAAGACATTTGCGTGATACTAATCGATGTAATAACGTTGTCACTTAAGAAAATAAGCTGTAAATAGATCGAGAATATAGATGTGATTGGTATATAGGTATGTAGTTGGTTGTTACATAACATATTATTGTGCAGAAGTGCCAATGTGATTGTACCTACTGATCGCTTAGTGGTGAACGCTTTTGAGGGTGCAGCGACATCTACAGTAGCTGCACAAACTACAAGATAACTAACAGCGCCATCTAGCGCCTAGCATCCCAACTAACCTGTATCTCACAACACAAGTTCGCAAGCCAATACGAACATACACAATTTCTGAATATTAACAAATAGCCGTCGGCCGCCGGGCATACTACTTTGTCCGGCAAAGAAGATTGTGACTTAGCAAATTAGAGGTAGTTAGCGACACCTAGTTTATGTCTATTAAAACTGTTATCGGATAGTGGTTGATCATCGTTACTTAAATTGTTTTAAAATTATCTCTTATTAAAAAAGGAATTTAATATTTTCTCGTTACAAGATCTTCAATATCAGTGGAGGAACACCACCTCTATTAGGCTCTTGTTATTTTTAAGGGGGGAAAAGCATTTGGTATCCCCACCGCTGCAGCAGAAGGGTATGTAGGACTCCCCTCTTCATAGCAATGATATGCTAATCATACCACGAGGAGATCCAAACGCCAATGATGGCGGCACGACGAACTGCTAATGCATGACATAGAGTGCCCCCTGGAGGCTGGAGGTCTGACCTAGCTGTCGTGGGCTGACCTGGGAATGCTTCTTTTCACAAACAGACAGTCTTAGGTAATAGGGTACCGTTTTAACTCTCTGATAAAAAAGGTCTCATAAGATCCGCAGGCCAATTTTGTAACTTACCAAAGCAGCAACATCAAATATTTTTGTTGCATTGCCGTAGCAATTAGTTTATGTTGCTTTATGTTGTTGATGACTAAAAAATCGTCAAAAATGTCGCATTGCATGACAATGCGTAATTTTATCATGTGTTACGTTAAATCTGAAAAATTATTGTTGTCGCATTGACTTTAGGTAGGTCCATTGACCTGCTACCTAGTTTTGTGAGTTTGAATTCCATTGTGGGTAACTATTAGTGTGGATCATCATGATTATCTGCCCGTATCACGTCCACGGCTGAACATGAGCCTCCTCTTAGGAAGATTTGTCACCACGCTTGGCAGGCGGGTTGGTGACCACGAAAGTTTTTGTACATTTGATTACTGTTTCCCTGAACTGGTTCATGGAAGATTTCTAATCTAATCATAAAGAAAGAACATTCCGAGAGGAAGTGCATTCATAAGAAGTATGGACTGAAAATATAAAATGAATTTCTCGGGAATTCCCAGTTACGGTGGACATTTCCATGACCAAACTGTAATCACTGTAACTTCTTACAAAGAATAATATCTAAATTGCATATTCTATACAAACGATCTATTTCACAACCGCATCGTTCAGTACTCTATTATTATGTATAGAAAATGAAATAGCCATGAAAATTATGTATGAGTATCTCAACATAATACCTGAGTGGTTATCATATACAAGGGGAAGTCCTTTATGTACTACTGTATTGAAATTATCTTGGATACATGTAATCTTTTTCCTTGAAGGATTAAAATCAAGCTTATCTGAATATAAACAAATATGTTTCAGTGGATTTTATTGCGATGAAAATAACAATTGGAATACACAACGGAATAAATGGAAAGTTACTAAACATATAAGTATATTTTAATAATCATTATTAGACCAACAATTATGGCAAATAAAGATTCAAACATTCTTAATTTGATCGCATGTAAGTAAAATTAATAAAATTATAATAATAATTGTATTTTATTGATTATTTTTAAATCGCGAGCGCGACGCGTCCCCCCCGTCCTTCTGACCCTTAGTTTGCAAAAATCCATCCGATGCCCTCGTAGACCCGACGTTCGACAGGCCCGCGAACTGTTGCACACAATTACCCTAAGATACTAAAAGTCATAAAAAAAAGAAGTTTCCTTAAAACCCGAGAATAACTTAACCGAATTCGTTGATTCTATTTATTGCGTTTGTGATTGTCTAGAAATGGTTTGTCTGAATCTATAAAATTCGGATTCAGACCAAATCTAGTTTTTGATATGAATCATTTAGCAACCTGACCTACATATAGAACATATCAAACACTATCTTTGTGTTAACACTGATAATAAGCCACAACTCAATCTTGAAGCAATATTATTTATCAAACAAAAGTATCGGCTGACTAAACAATACTCCATTTATGGATTAGTGTTTTGTAAATATGGATTTGAGTAATACAAACGTGCTAATATTATAAATTGTTGTTAAACAAAAATGTGCTAAGTATATGCAGTTATCTGAGATTTCTACTTTAGACCTTTGCGTTGAGTTCAATATTCTAGAAGTATCTTATTTTTACTCAATCCACAATGTCAAAGTATTCCACTGCTTGTCAATGCATTTAACTATGCCTAACTGCAGCCAAAAAACTTGGCATTCTCTCCAAGGTGAGGCGGTACTTCACATCGGAGCAGCTCTTAAGTCTTTACAGAGCTCAAGTTCGCTCCTCAATGGAATACTGTTCTCATCTTTGGGATGGGTCTGCTAGATATCTGCTGGATGCTCTGGACTCATTGGAGCGCCGAGCGAAGAGAGTCATAGGCAATAACTCACTGGTGGAGGCAAGTCTTCAGAGCCTCGAACACCGTAGACGAGTAGCCTGCCTTATTTTTTTTTTTTTTTTTTTTTTTGTTGTCCGGGGGGAAATGCATTGACGCATTCCCACCACCGTTGCAGCGTATTTGCGCGCTGGCGGTGGGATATGTGGGACTCGCCCTCTCCATAGCGTGGTATGCTAAAGTCATACCACGAGGAGTGGACCCTACACCACTAAAACCTCCCGGACACTCCTTCGATCCGCCGTTGGCGGGGGTCGGGTACGCATGAGCAATCCGGCCCCCCGACGGCACCCGCGGCCAATATGGTACCGCGGGATCTCCAGGGCCACACTTACAGTGGCCCATTTGCCCAATTATAGGGACGCCCGGAGTGTAGAGGCGTCCCTACTCCTCATGGGTCAGCCTCGAAGGGAGCGGGGCCCATGTTCCCCACTCCCCAAGGCCGAGCCTAGGGCGGTAGGCGGCGGGACGAGTAGCCTGCCTACCGGTTTTTTATCGGTTACATTTCGGGGAGTGTGCGGAGGTTCTACATAACCTGATACCCCTTCACCCTTCCATCACCGGACGACTAGGCGCGGCGAGCGGTTTCACCCTTTTGTTGTAAACATTCCTTCAATACGCACGAAGCGATTTGCTTCTTCTTTCATAATGCGGACGGCTAAGGAGTGGAATTCTCTGCCGGGGTCAGTTTTTACGGAACGCTATAATCTGGACATCTTTAAGGCTAAAGTGAACAGACACTTTCTAGGCAAGCATGTATCATCTTAGGCCTTATCTTCGCCTTCCATCAAGCGAGATTATGGTCAAACGTAAGCCTATATTAAGTATAAAAATAAATAAAAAAAACTTATGCCTATGCCTAAGAACATTATTAGTTTCCGAGATTTCTTGTTAAGTGACCTTTCGCTTTTAGATTAACTAATTATTATAAGTAGTTTTTACTTTTTTTATTTAGTTTTCTGCCGTTCAATCCATCTCTTTTTATTGTGACATTATTATACAACGTGATTTTTCATTAGACTACACACTAATCGAAATTATTTATTATTGATAGTACAGTATATCCCACTATCCTACTATTATAAACGCGAAAGTTTGTAAGTATGGATGGATGGATGGATTTTTGTTACTCTTTCACGTAAAAGCTACTGAATGGATTTGGCTGAAAGTTTGCACGGAGATAGTTGAATTTAAAATTTGATTTAAATGTAATCAAACATCAAACCTATGTTAGAGGCACCCGTTCAACGTAGATTGTCTTGTATTGCAAGTTAAATTTACCATGTACAATAATCATACTCCTCCGTAGCGTAGCGGTATTTGGCTCGCTTTAGACCTCGGAGGTAGTTGGTTTGTTCCCCACGCCCCGGACAACAAATCTTTGTGTAAATTCTTAGATTTCTTTCCGGGTCTGGTTGGTTAAGGGACTACCCTCCGTGCCTCGTAAAGCACGTTGAGCCGTTGGTCCCGAATGTTATAACATCATCTATAATAATCGTATATCAAGGAACGGGTAGCAGCGTTTCCTTGTGTGATACAACATATACTGCGGTCACCGACCCGCATGCCAAGCGTGGTGACTATGGCAAATACCCTCCCTCGCGAGGAGGCTCATGTTCAGCAGTAGACATTATACTGCTGATGATGATGATGATGATAAATAATCATAACCGTCTCCTTGAGGAGAACTACTTAATTTAAAATTATGTTAAATAATACATGTCTTTTATATTGTTACATATCATCATATAGATAGTAATCATCCAATTATTAGTAATGATTGAAAAAATTTGATGACTATTGTATGACTCAATTCACCTTCCTTATTAGCATACAAGAAACGCCCCACGGTGTCCTAGATAAGATTGCTATCGCCCGCCCCAATGTTTTCCGTCATGCGTCATTAAGTATTTTTTAGGTTTTAATTTGTGTGCCAAATTTCATTCAAAGCTCTTAAGTAGTTTTTGCGTGATTGAGTGGAAAACTTATATAACCTCTAGTACCTATCCTACTAATATTATTAACTAGCTGCGCCCCGCGGTTTTACCCGCGTTACTCTGCTCCAGTGGGTCGAAACGTGATATTTGGAAGCCTATATGTTAATCCAGCTTATTAACTATTCCCGTGCAAACTTTCAGCCAAATTCATTCAGAAGTTTTTACGTTTAAGAGTAACAAACATCCATCCATCCATACTTACAAACTTTCGCGTTTATAATATTAGTAGGATGTAAACGTTTGTTAACATATTTGGAGGTTCGTTACTCAATCACGCAATAACAGCTGAACGAATTTACATGAAATTTGGCAAACATATAGACAACAATCTGGTAACGTGTTCCTGTGAGATAATATTTTAAGTTTAAACAAAACCCTGTCCAAGATCGTTTGTTTCTCGTTATTCTTGATATAGCAATCGTATATCAAGGAACGGGCAGCAGCGTTTCCTTGTGTGGTACAACATAATACTGCGGTCACCAACCCGCCAAACGTAGTGTCTATATAACGCCCTCCCTTGGCAGGAGGCCCATGTTCAGCTGTGGACGTTATACGGGATGATGATAATGATAATTAAGTAACATTATTATAATGGTACGTGTTTTTGTTCACAGGTAACCTAGACATGTGCTTAGCATCGCGGCTGTCAACACAAGCGAACCTTGGCAATATGGAGTCGGGCAGAGAAGTCATATCGATGGTCGTTGGAAACATATCACTAGTACAAGTTAGTACCTATTAATCGTTTTACTAGCTTGTTACATCTATCTAAATTAAAAACCAAATATTAAGTGTTAATTCCGTAAAAAAATGTGTCAAAATGCTGGGATCACAAAATCTTTGAATTACACAAAGATTTCCTGTCGAACCCACGAACTCCAAGATTTAAAGCGAGCCAAATACCGCTACGCTACGGAGTTTCCACGGAAACGGAAGCCACGGATGAAACCGATGAGGACTAAAAAAACCTATTTAGTTCGTCAGTTAGATTACCAAAAAAAAATTGGACACGTATTTTTTTTTTTAGTTCCTCAAACAAAAAATGACTTTGATACAGCGCGTTGAAAATTTTGTGTGACGTCACTATTAGGTACAATTTTACCTAATAGTGACGTCACAAGCCCCCCTCTCCTGAACTTTATAGTTTGTTTTTGCTCTGTATCTTTGTCAATTTTTATTGATTTGATAAATAAAAAAATATGTGTCCATTATTTTTTAGTAATCTAACTGACGGACTAAATAGATTTTTTTAGTCCTCATGCCCATTCTTCTTTCCACCAGGTACAAGCAATAGTAGCGGCAACAGTGGTATCAATGTTCGCCATAGTGGTGAACACGATCACCGACCGAGGCATCAATGGATCCTACGTGTTGTTACTCGTCGCATCAGCTGTCTTCACTGCCACCACTACCTGCTTCGTTTTAGGTAAGATATCAGAAGTCAGTGGTGGACCTAGAATACGTCGTAGGGACCCCAGAGGCCAAAATGGTACCTTTTTTTTGTCCGGGAGGAAATGCATTTACACATTCCCACCGCCGCTGCAGCATATTCGCGCGCTGGCGATGGGCTATGTGGGACTCGCCCTCTCCGTAGGGTGATAAGCTAAACTCATACCACGAGGAGGGGACCCTACACCATTTAAACCCCCCGGACGCTCCTTCGATCCGCCGTTGGCGGGGAGCGGGTATGCATTAGACCCGAGAGGCCCGCAACCTGTAAAGTAGAGCGACAGTTGCACAAAACCCCCTAAAATACTAAAACTCATAATCCCTCAATCTCAATCCCTGAGCCGAGGTCCAAGCCCCAATTTAAAAAAAATATAGACCATAGATTGCTCTATGGTCTATATTTGTTTTTAATTGTGGTTTAAACTTTTCGCAAAGCGCGGGACACGAAAATTAAAAAGAAAATTAGACAAAACAAACCGCGACCGCATGCAAAACTTTAGAAGTACAATTATAATTAAAAACTTAAATAAATGGTTGGTCTCACACTCATATAAAACTATAACTCCGTAAATGCGGCAAAAGACACTGTACCGATGGTATGTGACCTTTTTTTTTAGTTCGGGGTGAAATCCATTTACGCATTCCCAGCGCCGCGACGCTGCAGCGTATTGTATATATGTAGTGGGACTCGCCCTCCCCATAGATATCCTTCTGATGTTATTTTTACAGTTTTACTACGTAAACTTGCATATTACTTCGATTATGACCGAAATTAATTAAAACTTACGACACGTATTCCTCGCACAGAGCGTGACAGGCTCAGGTACGCCGATTTTGGCGTAAAAGGACCAAACATTTATCTAAGGTTTAAGTTATTTACTGCTGGCAATAATCCTTTTATACAATCCACTATTTAATTCCTCTAGAAGTCTAGACCTTACAACAATATATTAATTATTGTAAACATTTCCATTGTATTACAGACTTCGTGATGGTGATGGTAATCTACGGGTCCCACAAGTTCAAGGTGAACCCCGACAACGTGGCGACTCCACTAGCGGCCTCCATCGGCGACATAGTCAGCAACACTGTCCTAGCCATCACCGCCCAATATATGTACGAGCAAATACGTAAGTTAACAAAATAATTTATATGTTCTTTTACATTTTTAATTAAGAATAATTTAAAAAACCGGCCGATTGCGAATCGGACTTGCGCACGAAGGGTTCCGTACCATTTTCAAGTGCCTACCTGTTCCCGTTATCGATACCGAGCAAAGCGTGGTAAAAAAAAGTTTGTATAGAAGCCGCTCCTTAAATATTTATTTTATTTATTTTTTAGATATCGCGGCAATAGAAATAAGTACATAATTTGTGAAAATTTCAACTGACTAGCTATCGCGGTTCTTGAGATACAGCCTGGTGACAGACAGACAGACACAGACAGCGATGTCTTAGTAATAGGGTCCCGATTTTACCCTTCGGGTACGGAACCCTAAAATGATCTTATCGATAAAAAAAAAGGATTTTGCCAGTAATCAGCATACAAATACTATTATATTGCAAAATAATGACTGTTAAATTTATAATACAAGCTTATAAATGTATAAAATGAATTATTTTCATAAAACTCATAGGTACTTTCATAATAATCTTCAAGAAGCTTTTTTTTTATGAGACTGGCATCATGGTAATTGTAAATACCTTATTAATTTAAAGATTTTAATGTACACCTTTACTGTTGTAACTAAACAATTTTTGCCATAGCAGTTCTGTGAGAATAGGCATATGTATTCTGGTAGGATGTCACATGGGGGGTAAAGTTTATGTTGTTATTTGACAAAGATATTTACAATTACTTTTTCTCTAGCACTAGGCCATGCAATAGAAAATGGGGCGCCCGTTCGTACAAACTATCTAAACTTTGTACGAACCGGCGCCCCTAACACAGATTTGGAGTCATTTTAATCGGTTATTTTGAATGCGATTGAAAATGTATAAACATCCATCGATTATACTACCAAAAATAAATGATTTGTCTGAGTATTAGCAACGACTTAAAATACTTTAGATTTATAGGTACACCTACCCCGCTTTACGCGAAAGATGCGTTCCAGGGATTATCGCGTAAAGCGAATTTAGCGTATATCGGGGTCTTGTAATAGAGAACCAAATGTAGAATCAAACCGCACTTATTTTTAAATTGTTTACATTTAACACAAGATATAACAATCAAACCGCTTGTAAAAAGAAATTTTAACATTTTACAATAAAAAAATCTTAAACTTACCTACATAGGTAATAAATTGCATTTTTTTATTAAAATAACATTCTAATGTTTTCTGAGTGGTTTTGTGCTTCCGATCCATCAACTCGCGCAAGTAAATAACCAATCAGGTATCAATTCAGTGACCAATAGCGCACTCGCGTAAATCGGGGCAATTTAGCGCGAAAATTTAAAAACCGCGTTATAGCGAATCCGCGTTATACGGGATCGCGTAAAGCGGGGTATTAATGTACTATAGATAGTATACCTAAGTACCATTATTTTTAGCAAATTTTAACATTTAATAATTTTATACGCGTTGAGGTTAGTTCTATAATATGGCAAAAAACAACAATAATAATGAAAAATCCATACTTTTTAATTATAAGGTACTGATACAGGACGAAGTTATACTGGTAAGTCAGTGTACAGGTAGAAATTAGAATTGTGTGGTAGTTTCATATTAAAATTGATTTATTTTGCTTTAGTTTAACCGTACATGCCCATTAAAATAATTAAATACACAAACAAGTCAAAATGTTAACAAATAGTATGCAAACAGTGCACTTTTACACTATGTCACGTATGTTAAATATAATTCTGATGCTTAAAAGGTATTTCGTCGTTCTGCTCATGTAGGTATTTCGTCATCTTTCTCCCCTTTTTATATTTTTTTTTGTCCGGGGTATATGCTTTTACGCATTCCCACCGCCGCGCCGCTGCAGCGTATTCGCGCGCTGGCAGTGGTATATGTGGGACTCGCCCTCTTCATGCGTGGTATGCTTAACTCATACCACGAGGAGAGGACCCTACACCACTAAAACCTTCCGGACACTCCTTCGATCCGCCGTTGAACAGCAATATGTCATTCACTTCCATTTTTCCCTATTAGACCTTTCTTCCATACTACACCTTTCTTACGTTTGCCATCTTTCACAAACTCCATCCATCTTTTTTTTGGCCTTTCTCATCCACCATGGGATGTGTTGGAAGAGGAAGAGGAATCCATCTTCATGTTAAGCACTGTTTTCGCTTCATGCTTTTCATACCGTTCAAGCTATTCTCGAGTTAACACAAACAGATGCATAGTTGATTTATCTAAACAAAATTGAACACAAAATACATCTATAAATATTCAATTTTCCCATCAAAGTGCACTGTTTTCTTGAGATTCTTATCTTTCTTGCAGCAGAGCAAAATTCTGAGTAGCGTGTTAAGTATGAAGCACAAATGGTTTATCATTAATATTAATGAATTGTCCTCAATGTACCACTTAGTTTTAATAATGCATCATGAATGGATGTTTATTAAAACAAAACATTCAGTTTTTAGTGTCGCTAATTAGTTTTTAGTATTTTTCTTTTATAGGTGGCTTCTTGAGCTCATGAAGGTCTTTGTAGCCTGGAGCCCCGTATAATTGATACGGCAGCTACGCCCCTGTCTTTAATATTGTAGTCACCATCGCTCATAAAGTAATCGTTGAGTTTTTTTTTTTTTGTAAATATTAATTATAATATTCTAGAACTTTCTTAGCACCTTTATTTTTTTTGGTCATAAAATTATGGAAATTAATGCGCGGCATTGCGTTATGAATAGTTTTTGAGCGATAGTACAGAATCGTGGTTTAGCAAATATAAAACTCCATAATACTCACAAAATTTAAACATTTTCTACAGAAATATCACTATGGCAGCCAATAGTCCTGATGTGTGTCTACTACAGCCTGCTCCCGATGTGGGTGTTCATAGTGTGGCACAACAAATACACCAAGAAAGTTCTTACCAGTGGATGGACACCAGTTATTTCTGCACTCTTCATTAGTGGGTACGTTACAATCATCATTTTAATATGGCATTATTGTATCCTGGATTTCTATCTTGCTACTTGCTGACCCGTTATTTGTGGGCGTTCCACTAACGAGTGGCGTGTGCACCCCAATGTGTTGCCAAACTGTGCCTGCTACGGCCTACGGTGCCAGTTTCATACTTGCAGTATAATTTTTCTTGCATGCAGTTATTTCATCGTCATCATTTTATTCTGGCATATTCTGAGACCTGATGTTCTAGATTAATTTAGCACTGGAACATTATTTGTGTGGATCAGCACTGGAACACTATTTTTGTAGACCACAAATAGTAGTTTTAAGTCTGGATGTGCTTTATCTCCGTTAATTGTTTATGACTCAAGAATTTATTCAACTATTATGGAACTGTTCCTAAAGTGATAAGACCTTGAAGAAGATTTCTTAACAACTAAGACCGACAATGGAGACTGATTTTACACAAAAAACCAGTAAAGCTCAACCGTACGACTATAATGATATATTGAACCTCATTATATCTTTGTAATCATTATCATGCAAGAAGTAACTTTATTAGCATTTTGTTTTTTTCTAAATATTCAACCTTCTCAACAGAATTGGTGGTATCGTACTCGACCAGGCCGTGGACCACTACCGAGGGTACGAGGTCTTCCAGCCTATTGTCAACGGTATCGGAGGCAACTTGGTCTGCGTCCAATCTTCCCGCCTCGCTACCCATCTTCATCAGACGGCTATCCCTGGAGAACTGCCGGAGAATACTAGAATTCTTGAATGGCCGTGGAGGACGCTGTTCTTTGGAAGTGAGTTTTAGGTTCTAGACTAGCTATCATACGCGGCGTCACCAAATATCTGATACAAGATGTCCCGATTGATTTAACCCGCGTAAATTCAATAGTTTCTATTGATTTTATAAGAAACTATACTATGGATTTATCATCAGTATCATATAACTTCCACTTCAGAATATTAGCTCCAAGAGCTGGACATAGTCACCAAACTAGGTTGGTGGGTTGGTGATCGGAGTATTGTGTATAGTATCTTCACCAGCCCGTTTATATCCAGTAGTGAACATGGACCAATTAACAGACCTTAGCAAGTCAGGATCGTTGAGGGATATTACCATAATTACCTCGATTGGTGATTGCAGTAAGATGATAACAAACCTTGAGCTGATAGAAGCTGCTGCCCATACATCAGCTGAGTATCCCTTTGTCGCATCTTACGGCATCCATGGGAAGACATAGAGTGGTCTATTCTAAGCCGGAAACCACACGGTTCCACGGGAAAGATTTCGTTCCCGTGGAAACCTCGTTTTAAAATAAAGCTTCAGATACCATAAGATAATGAAAATTTGTATGAAACTAATGTTAATCTTTCTCCTTTCAGCTGCTGCAGCTAAAGTGGCTCGTATGCTGTTGGTCCTGGCTGTTTTCGGACAGATCATCTTCATGGTGGTTGCTGACTTCGTGTACCAAGGCATGGTTACCATACAGCTTCCTTTCGGTATTACTTACCTGATGTGTGCACTGTTACAAGTAAGTATTTTACATTGTTATCCGTGGGACCTTCATGACTAAGTAGTGCCTATATAACCTTCCTCGATAATGGGCTAATTTTTCAAATCAGACCAGTAGTTCCTGAGATTAGCGCGTTCAAACAAACAAACTAACTTTTCAGTTTTATATATTAGTATAGATTTTCGTATTTCAATGAAGGACAGGTACGGTCTGCCGGCTATGTTCGTGTCATGCTCGATTTTGTAGTAAGATATTATTGTAATATACTCTTTACCTACTTTATCAGCCCATTTACGTCCACTGCTGAACTAGGCCTCCTCATACTGTTATGAGGAGGCCATGTTTGGCAAGACCCTCGACATCCCTCAAGGCCCATGCTTGCCAAGGTCTGTACCTTGGCAAGCATGGGTCTTGAGGAATATTGCCATAGTCACCACGCTTGGCAGCGGATTGGCGATGTGAGATGGAGAGTATACTTGACCTAGATACTGCTGCTCATCCATCAGGCGGATGTCCATAAGTCGCCTTTTAGGACACCCAGGGGAAGATATGGGGTTGTCTATTCCGAGCCTGAAACCACACGAAATATACACTTATTTGAATGTAATAAACCTACTTTATCACAATCTGACGCGCTCGAGTAAATCTAATGTAGGAGGCGACAAGTCTCCCGCACTATAACCATATTATTGGGTTTTTTGAAGTCATTAAATCAATAATAAAACTTTTCTTTTCTTTCTCTTCCAGGTCATGGTGCTGTTGTACTTAGCATATATGCTGATCCACCTCATGTGGCAACGGAAGAAGGACCCTGACAACGCAGCCATACCCTACCTGACAGCCTTAGGAGACCTTCTTGGATCAGTATTCTTAGGTCTAGCTTTCGTTATCCTATCACTCTTCGATATGGAATATGGAAATAATGTCCAGTAATGAAGAAATTTTGTAGCTAGCAATACTGATATTTAATCTAGCTGTCCCGCGAGATTCACCAGCGTAGATCCCGTTCCCATGGGAACTTTGTCTTAAAATATAGCCAACGACACTCACAAATAATGTGGCTTTTAATTGGAAAAGGATTATTTAAATCGGTTCAGTAAATCCAGATATTACGCCCTACAACTTCATGTTTTGTTTAAAATCATTTGATGTGATGAGATCGTAAAAAGAAATTTTAAACATTTTTGTTTTGGTTTAGGACAGGTTATATAATGAATATTTATGCTCAAAATGGCGTATTCTTAAAATGTACTGTTTTCAAAATGACGGAGAAACCGAACATTTTAAAGCAAGTTTAAGTTTATATGTTGTCTTTATTCCACTTTATAAGTTTACATAATGAATGAAAAATCAAGTAAAAGGGCTTTAACGATAAGTAATAAAGGATAGTTTTTAACTTTAAACCACCTTGTCCGAAAGAATTGGATTCAGTGGTAAGACTTCAGAATTTTTTGAAACATCCTTTTACTTTTCTATTGATTTGTCATTATAGTGTCATTTAAAAAATACCCTGAAGTATTGTCTTTGGTTTATAGGAGCAAAACTTTGAGATATTTTAATGTTCCTTTAGCTCTGCCTGTTGGTAAAGCTACACAACGATATACCAAAGGTTATAGAAACTATAATTTCACTTATTACTAATATTTTTACTTATGAAAGAACCCTGTTCCTACGACTAAGGTGTCATTTTTGTTATTATTTTTCATGAAATATATCACTTTAACTAAAATCATTCACAAAATTGGCAGCTTAATTAAGTCCTAAGGAACGGGCATAAGTTTTAGACGATTTTATTCAATAACTTGATAAATATTCTGACGTAATAGGATATAAAAAACGACTAAATATCGTCAGTATTAATATAAAAAAATTAAATTAAGGAATGTCAAATTAACAATTTTCGTGCCAATACGATTTTAATACGCGACAGTATTGGATTAATTCAAAGATTGCCTTTTCTAATATAATTTTTTTAGTATTTTGAGATTGTTGTAGAGATATTGCTCTCTTTTAAGTAGGTAGAGAACCCAGAGAGTCAAACTGTGATAGTTAAAAAAGGTTAAATGTTACTAATGCAATTACATTCGAGATTTCGAATTCGATAATTTTTAATGGTGTTTATTAGCCTTCAAGAAATGTTACTGGCAATATTGTTCATTTTATGAAAAATCAATTTGAAGTTTTAAGCAATCATGTATTTCAAATAATTTTATATTTTGAAAATTGTGCTATATTGACTCTCCTAATTTATTTTCTTTCTACTATAAAAAATAATAAATTCTTTTCATTCGGAAAATAAAAATATTTTTATGCAAAATTCCAGTTTTATTCGCAATGAAATAACAACAAAGTTTTCTTTTAAATATTAACCTAGTGTCATATCCAAATATAATGGCAATTTTATTGTTATAGAAAATGCTGTAGATATAATCTGTAAATATATGTATATCTTTGATGCTGTAATATTAGCAATTATGTGATATAGGTAGCGACTATTTAATTAACACCTGGTTTTATTATTAGCTTAATTAAATCTTTAATTAATTTAAGTTTAATTAGTTGAGAATATGAACTTACTTTATTTAATAATCGGCCCTTGTCTAGCTTATTACCTTTTTAAATGAAAGAGAGAGGCAAATAATGCTGACAAAAGACAATTATGAAATAAGATAAGAAGAGGTGCCGTAACAAGTATACTAAATAACATGTTTTGTGATAATGTACAAATAATTATGAATTAAAATAAATTTAATATATATTTCTTTTCTTCTTTTTTAACAAAATCATCAAGTCCTCTTTAATTTGTTCATCCATTTTTAATTCATTTCGAAATTATTGAAATGTGATTTTAGTGTGAGTGAAATTTAATAACAATATTTAATTCACTTCTACACATGTGCTCAAACATAAAGTAAAGCAACTTCGATTGCATTTATTATTTTAAATGTCGTTATAATTACAAAGATAAAAAAATAAAAACAAGATCAAGGAATATAATTGAAATTGCTTTCGGTGTGTTCTGGTCAAGGTTCAAATAATTTAAATTCAAGGCATCGCAGATACTTTCTTGCGCTTGGAATTTTAATATTCATTTTGCATTATCCTTATTTTTCTGTTTAATAGCAGATAACGTGAGTGTAGTATCTAAATATATTTAAACCGAGTAAAGCAAAAATAAATGATAAAGATATTCATATTTTGCGCTTTTGGTTTATTTCTTTGTTTCATATTTTTTATTGGAAGCTATTTTAAAACCAAGTGGTAGTTATTGAAATTAATTATTTAGATTAGTAAAATGAGTACAATAAAGCAATTACGTAGTGTTTAAGTTAAGAGGCCTAAAATAATTTATTGAATTAATATCATCGGGCGGTCATAACGATCAAATGACTATCAATTAGTATTAAAAAAAACTTTTTTAAACTGCTCTTAGTATAAAGTGCAATCATTTTAATCTGATACATTGGCTCGCAGCTTCTCTAGTGAGAACGGTCATGAACTGCCATCTTTAATCTATAATGCCGTTCAGTACACCATTTTAAGATATGTGTGACGGTGCTGTTATAAAAAAAATATAATCATCGGCTGCCCGTATTACTTCCACTGTTGGATGGGCCACCCTCCAAAGGGAGTTTTATTTTTCCATTAAAAAACTCCCTTTGTAGGCGGGTGGGTTTTCCCACGATTTCCAAGATTTAAAGCGAACCTTTTATCGCTTCTACTTGGCTAGGCAAGACTTGCCATATACCAAATCTATGTAATATAGAAATCTCTGTGAATCGATCCACATCGATGGAACTTTTAAAATAAAAACGGTACGAACTTTTGGATAACGGCATTATAGAACGGCAGGTATGGATCTACAGAAATATGTAAATATGTCTTGTCAGGGGATTAGCGGTATACCTATGATGGAGAATCGTTATACAAGCTACATACTATTCGGACTGTAAGGTTCAAATGTTTTTTAAAGTGTTACGCTGTACGTGACTCTTCTCGTCCGAATGTACAATGTACCATCAGATATATTAATGACATAGATATCGACACTTTTTTAACAAGGTCTTCTGAACAGCGCAGTGCATCGAGCATATAATAATTCCATGCTCTATGCACTGATCGACTACTAACTTTATTTATATATAGACTAGCTGGTGCAAGCGATTCTCACCTATAGACAACACACCGCTAATATCCACGATAGAACATGTTTGTATAACATGGTAAAGCACTTTATACTTAGTGGTCAGAAAAAAATACTTAGAAATGATCGCAAGAGTATTTGTATGACCCGAAATTAAATTAAATGACAAAAAGAAGAATATTTGAACCTGTTAATTTATAACTAACTCCAGGAAATTTCATAATTACTTACTATGGAATTTGCATAGGTATAATGTGAGCGTGATAACATATTATATTTTTTGTAGTGAAGCTATAAAAATAAAATATTGTACTGTCTTGTAATATGAATCAAAGTAATAAAACAGTGAAGAGGATTACGTAGTTTTCTGACACATTCGTTAAATTTGTAAACGAATATGCCAGAAATTGCACTATGTCACGGAAATTTAAACCTTTTTTATAATAATGACTAATTAAAAATTTATAAGAAAAATACATATTAACTACTTTCAGCTATTTTTGTTTATTATCCAAAAAAAAGTTTTTATATAATAAATATTGTTATTTATATTACAAGACTGTATTTTAAAATCCAAGTGCTTTTTGGTAGAGCAATATTATGAAAAGGACAGGAACACTATATTTTTAAATAATCCATAAACATATTTGGTGACGTACAATAAAAAAGTTTTTTTTTTTTGTTTATGAAATAAGACTTTTTAATTTCAGTATAATATCTTTCCAAATATAAATACAAAATCTCTAAAGCATGCATAAGTTTGTTTAAAACTGTTTTGATATTGTAAATCTACAACTCAAAAGCATAAGGTCGGATGTGCCATTATACGTAAGAAACATTCGTATTATGTGCCTTTATCGTTAACTGGCACTTACGATCAAGTGCTTCTGAAGTATATAGCACATCCTTCCTTATAAGTTGTAGAAAAATATAATCAATGCAATTTTTCACGACGACTTCTTTTTAAAACAGTTAGCTACAAATATGACTTCTTTCTTATATTTTTTATGTATACTTTATCATTATTTGTAATACATATGTGCAATAAATCTAAGCATAAAACTATTTAGCCTAATTTTTCAATATTAACAGTGTGTACAAATTGTTCAACTCATCTGTTTTTAATGTGTTGGTTAACATTAAAAACACATTAATTGTTGAAGCCGTAGCCCAATGGCTAGAATGTTGGACTTGTGTTCTTGAGGTCGCCGGTTCGAACCCCATCCATTGCACTACCGACGTGAACCCACTCGTAACACAAGCAGTTTAGCTTAGCACGAGGGGTTATCAAGAATACTAGTAGACTGCCAAAATCTGTTAGTAATACTAAAAAAAAACCTTACCACTGCGTACTGCTGCGCGCACAGATGAGTTGAACTCTTTGTAATACGCTACAAGTGAATGGAACTGTTATAGAATATTGTACGTCAACAAACGATAAATGTGACCATAATCTAGTTATATTAAGGTATATTTTTGAATGAGTGATGTGATATAAATGAGATTTTAACATTGTATATAGTTATTGTTATGTAGTAAGTAAATCACTGAAAACTGCTGTTAATAGTTGTTAGTAATGCTTGCTTTTTCTATGTGGTTGCACAGGACATCCAATTTAATTAGAAAAATAAAAGACTTAATGCATTATTGGAATTAAAAATAGCAAAATAGTCAGCCATTTTTTTTTTACCTATAAATTTTACCCTTTTATCTTTTTAAAATATATTTTTTTTATAAAAAATAAATTTATTTTTAAGCGACTGTAGGTACGTTTAGTTTTTTTAAATAGCTAATCAAATATACTGTTATCAATTTTGTAATTGTATTGTATAATCAGAATTATTTATTATACGAGTAATTGTAATGATCCATAATTACCTTTAAAATTCGGTTTTGATTGATATTTTATTAATAAACATAATCATTCAAAACACAATTCAATTAATCTAAAGCAAAAAATCAAAGAGCATCCTAAATAGAATGGGACCGAGCCATTATACTGCGCCTTAGTGCGGTGACATGAACAAGAACACGAATAAATATCTAATGGTTTACGAAAATTGCAAATATCACTTCATTTAATTTAGTACCGGCTATATTTTTATTCCTTATTTAGTTCTACAATCGCTGCACGCGGCAGACATTAATAGTGATAAAGAAATGCTTCATCAGATGATGGAGTCCAGCAGTGAAACTTATTAAACATACCTACTGTTGATGATAAAGTAATTTCGTAATTCCACTGGATTATCTCTAGCGCTTTGACACTAGAAAACGCATTAAAACATTCGATTTTTAAATTCCAAAAGGCGCGCACTACTGCCAATAGTGGAATAGACGACAGATGCATAAAACTCCTTTCAATCTAGAAGATCATCATCCTGAAATCCACTCAGTGACCACCCTGGCCTAAATTCCAAGACCCACAGGTGTCTTGCGCAACCCAAGCCTGCAATTACAATAATTCATTATTCATTTTTGACAGTTTTCAAAATGTAATATAGTTGGAACGAAATCCCGCGCCTTAGGAAAGGGCGGCGAGGTGGGGGCGAGGAAGGGGAATAAGTTCATATAAGATCACTCGACTGGTGGAACGCTACGTATGCCCGGTGAAGTAGCAAAAGCCTCAGGGCTAACTACATAAGTCCATCCGAAATAAAAAGGTGGAATGCTACAGATATAATCCCTCGATATCATCGCCAGCGACCGCCCTGAGCCGAGGTCCAAGCCACACTGGGGGCGCCCTCTTGCGCAGGTTGCTTAGTTTGTAGCTTTTAAACCATTTATGAAGGAACCATTTATGTAGCTCTGCTACCTGCGGGCCTTTATGCTCGGTGAAGTAGCAAAAGCCTCGTAGCTAACAACGTATGTCCGTCCGAAAAAAAACAAAAAAAAGGAACGGAACGGCCGATATTTACTTCCCCCGTCTCGCCCCGCGCATACCTAAGGCGCGGCACAACTACTTCGGTCCCCCTACAAACTAAAATGTACTTACTAGCTAACTCTTATAGGAAACTCCTGTTTCTGTCATACTTTTAGTCTTAGCTATTCCTCTTCGTTTAGAAAAACATAATCTTTTAAATCTTAATTTACTTACTACTAATATTAAATGGTGTACATTCCGACAAGTGCAGCTTAAACAAATTGTTAGTGCAACTTATATTTAACATTTAAGTTTTATACCATAAATATATTCCTATTGTGATGTCCAAATAATGTAATTGATTTTTATTTATAAATAAATGAAGCAATTATTCACACGACTTTTTATTTAAACTGTTGATCGATAAATCTCCATGTCCTGTACAACTACTGTCTGCCAACCCAGAATCACAAATATTTAACTTACATTATATCCTTATTTACACTCACACACATTACTCACAAACAGCAGACCTCATAAATTGTAATATACTTTTTCTTTCTGCATAATGATATCTTTTTCAATATACACGTGAACTGTTATTTTTGATTCCAGTAGGCAGGCAAAATCATCATCAGCCCGTAAAACATCCACTAAACATTGGCTGGCTGGTTGTTGACCGTAGTTGCAAGACGTACACAAGTAAATGCTTCTACGTACTTGCCTGTGACGCTTGCCTGTGACGTGGTCGGGCTTGAAAAAACGTATCTAAGATGTGATTGCTTTCAGCGCTACAGAGTATGAAATCTATACTAATATTATAAAGAGGAAAGATTTATACTTACATACAAGTATGTCTGTTACGAATTGGATTAAAAAAGTACTGGACCGATTTTATAAATCCTTTCACCATTTGAATGCTATATTATCACTGATTAGGTAATATAGGCTATATTTACTTATGAAGTTCCCACGGGAACGGGAGTTACGCGGGTGAAACCGCCAGTTTACAATAAAAATAATAATTAAATATGTAAGGCACCAACAAATTATTTACGTGGGGCTTAAACAAAATTTTCTTTATTTCTAAAATGTGATTGTTGGTACAATAGTAAAAAGTCTTCATTTAGAAGACTTTTTACTATTACTATATACCAACAATCACATTTCAGAAATAAATAAAATTTTATAGACTATAACAATCCACTTAAGCCTGAATAGAAATTTTAAGCATCATCTTATTAAAGGCATCTATAGCATTGTTTTAGAAACACCTACTTCATTACCGCTTATATTTGAAGAAACAAGTTCAGGAAAATATCACTAGATGTCACTAATAGATACATAAATTTGTTCAGGAAAATGCCAATAGATGGCGCTAACAGTACCATTCTCGATTCTCTTTTGGAGATGACGTCACAAAATGTGAGATTTGAGTAAAAAATAGATGGCTCTGCAATACCTCCGTGAACAATATAAAGTTCAATGTTACTAATGTATCGAGTGTAATTTATGGGCGACGGATTAATCCCGGTATTTCATCTTAATGTAGGCACGAATTCGATATGAAAGTGAAAGATGAATTCCATAATACATAAGAATCGAATTGAATACAATAAAGAAAAGACAGATATTAAGAAGAATAGAATAGAAAAATGTTAAATAGTACATTCATATATTTGTATTTTTGTTGCTTGCATATTAATATAAAGCTTGGTACGACTCGTGTTCATTCCTTTTATAATTTCAGACTAAAAAGAACATCCACTCCCGTACCTATTGTCCACAACTACAAACGCTAGCCTATTATTCCAAGAAGTACATACCTACCTCAGACTATCTGTACCATGTAGCTACATCTCATTTTATTTTCGTAGTGTGAGCGAGACGGACGTACAACTACTATTCATAATGTCAAACGTCATTGCTTACACAGAGGCAAACAAAAGATCAGCGGCCCGGAGCTTTTACACATAGTACCAGTTTCCACCACCAGAGGCGCTATTTGAAAATATAACACAAAAATGATTAATAGCTTTACGTTCGAAATACGAAAACACATTAAATACTTCCAATAAATCATGGTGATATAGGATTTTTTGAGACGAAATTATGTCACAGCTTTTGACGGCAGTCCGTTGCTTGTTTTCGATGTTTAAATAAACATTTAGCAGTATAATCTGCAGGGTATAGATGAGGATTTATAGGAGCTCATGTGGTATGAGAAATGTAGGTTCTTTAGGATGGAGAATACTTCTGTACAGGTGTTGTCGAAGTCGTGCGGCGCGCGTCTCTCCGCGATCGTTATGCGCGGCCGGCAGCGCGCAGGCGCGCTCGGCCGCCGAACCGTCAGTCGCCCGCGAGCTCCGGGCCCCTACATACCTTGCCCAAAAATCCGCCGCCTAAAGGTACCTACCACACCCGCACTATTTTAAAACCGTTCGAGATATCGCGCATGCGTGTATCGATCCAGCTCACTCGGAACGGTCCCCGTATCTAGGTTAACCGGCTAAAATTAAAGGTGCGTTCCAAATTCAAGGTTGTAACCGCCGGCGCAGCTCCGAAATAGAGCTATCGTGCATGGAAAATGGAAAATATGTACCCGACGCACCTCGTACGTAAGGGCGAATATCCCGTGCGTCGCACGCGGTAATGGCGGACGGGAATTATGTAAGAATCGTACGTTGTTGTTTGAAAAAAAGAGTAAATCTCATGTGTACGTGTAGTTTGAGGTCCGTCGTTCGTTTCGATTATCGATGGTGAATCGATAAAGCATTGTACGGAAGTAGCCGTGAGTGTCGGTGTTCATATAACGTTAAGGGTTCTCGTATTAGTCCATATATCTTTCTGGGAGTGTCTCTGGATGGTCAGTAAGTACAAGCGTGTGTGATGAGTGTATCACCATATAAGTTAAATATAAATCGAGCGATCTGTACATAGATCTGCTGAAATCTGCGATCCGCTCATATATCACAAGCGGGAAATGTTTCGCGAAATTTTCGCCACTCTCCGTTCGTGTTCTAGCAACTTTTTCGTTACAATACGTTACATAAAAACTACGGTAAATCGTTTACAAGGGCGTACAGATTTACTCGTCAGTAAATAACACTGATTTACCGACTTAATAAAACATTGTAGTCACCTAACGTTCACGTGTTATAGTTTTTCTGTACGCTGACTATTTTAATTGCTGTAGACTAATGATTTTTAACCACTATAAATACACCCAATGTCAATACATCTGGTATTGATTTAATAAACGCAGAGGCGGACCACATGTCAACTTTTAAACCTAATTTCAAACATTATATTAATAGGAAAGTATCCTATCCGATCACTTTATTAATTAATTGTTAAACAAGCACGTTGTACGCGATAATTTTAGTAGTAACCTAGAAAAATAGTCGTAGAATTTCAGTGAGGTTTCGATAGATGGAGCCACTTAAGACTATTGACTTTTTTAGGAATGTGTAAATGCCGTTTCCTCTTTTCCGATAGTACGCGAAGTAATGCTAAGGGTATTTTAATTAATTAATACTATTGAAACGTCGTAATAAATTGGTCAAACTTCTTAATAGTGGTATTTTAGCAATTAAATTGACGATAATTGAGAGCATAAGTATTGTAAGAGATTTATTTGAAATTATTTATTATTTGAGGGTGTTTCAAAGCCGTAATGGATCCAATATCGTCGTTTAATTTCTAAAACCACATAAGTAGTTTTTTTACGGTTTTGAAATTTTGATGCTCTTAGCTAGAAACTGGGAATAGGTACACGTTGTTCCGAAAATTTAAATCTTCCACCAATAGTAACTCGTAAACTAAAGTAAAAAGTTAACTGGTATCCTTCTGTAGTCTATGTAAAATTCGTAACTATTTTTTTCGTATGTGAAATATTTATTCAATCAAATATTGAATATAGAAACGTAGTACATAATATTACCATCACAGTATCATATTGAGAACTACCTTATCTTATTAGCACTGTATGAAATGGAAGTTAATGGAATAAATATTAATATCAAGACCGGTATGTAAGCTTTAAGCCGCATAGATTTTAATTTCTCCATACAAACTTTGGAGGACCGCTACATCGCATTAGGGTGTGAATTTTATAAAATCCTTTCGTAGCGAATTCGAATACGAAAGCAGTGCAGTGAAAAATGCAATAGTTCTAACAACTCATGAGTATTTTTTGTCGATTTTGTTGCCATTAGCTAAAGAATGGTAAAACACGGTGTTCTCCACACACATTGTGTAAAAGATACTCTTCAAACAAAGTAAACGTGTATTGATCTGATGTCTATGTAAAACTCGATAGTTAAACTCTCTTGAAAAGTTACTATTTCTGACATACATCGTATTAAATCTTATGCACTGATATACAAATGTAAATCACACTACTACTAATTAAGTAAAACGTTGTTGTTTACCCTGGTATACGATAAATTATGTTACGATATTCGATACCACCTTATCATGCTTACCAAGGCACGAAAGGCAGATCCCCCTCGCCCCGACCCATACTTTGCAAAGAACCTTCTGATGCCCTCGTAGACCCGACGTAAAATTCCCCTAAAATTCTAAAATCATAATTCCTCAATTCTCCCCGCCATCAACCGCCCTGAGCCGACGTCCAAGTCCCACACGGGGCGCCCTCTTGCGCAGGTTGCTTAAGCTCTGCTCACCTTTATGTCCGGTGAAGTATCAAAAGCCTCAAGGCTTACTACATAAAGTCCATCCGAAAAGAAAAACACGAAAGGCAGTATTTTTTTTCATTTCCAATTCTTGAATGATCACCTAAAAGAAGTGACAATAACTTAAAACTTACCTTCCGATTCTCTCGTAGACCCGAAGTCCGAAAGGCCTGCGAACTGTTAAGTAAAGCGACAGTTGCACAAAACTCCCCTAAAAAAAACTAAAAGCCATAATCCCTCAATCCCCCCGTCAGAGGTCCAAGTCCCACAGGGGCGCCCTCTTGCGCATGTTGCTTAATTTGTAGTGTTTAAACCATTTATCTAGGCTGGAGCTCTGCTCGCCTTTATACCCGGTGAAGTAGCAAAAGCCTCGGGGCGAAATACATATGTCCGTCCGAAAAAAAATACTTTAAACTATCGGAGACAGAACATTCAATAAGTTATCCATCTGATTTTTTACAAAATAGGAATAGAATCAAACGAAACATGGAAGATCAATGTTGGGGATTTTTTATTTAATAAAGCCACTAAAATCATGTTTAAAAATATGTTTTTTTAAAATCATGTGTAGACAAATCATGCATAGCCAGTAATTCTAGTCATTTTTTTTCCAGCTGTCATTACATAATTTATGACATTTTTATTTTTGTCGTAAAACTCTAAAAGTCATAATTACCCCACCGCTATACCGCCCTGAGTCGCCACAAGGGTCGCCCGTCGTCATGCACAAGTTGCCTAGTTTGTATTTTAAGCCATTTAATAAATCGCGTATAGCCTTATAAAGTAGCAATAGCCTTGCAGGCTTTCCTGTTTTGCGACTTTCAGTGTTAGATAGCCCATATTTTGAGGAAGGCTATAAGCTGTATTTAATTATGAAGTTTCTACGGGATCTGGAGTTACGTAGAAACGCGGAAACCTACTATTATGTATAGTGCAGAAGTAAGTGTGCAAACACAGAACGACTATATTCCTAAACATGCAAAATGCAGTGGAACGGTTCTACCGACACGAAGGCTGGTAGATCAGACCCAAAAGCAAAAAGAATCAGCTCAAATGAGTCTTGAAATCGTCAAATGATGTAGTTACAAACATGTGGCAATTGTATTTTAAAATAGAGATTAATAAAATTCGACCACCGGCAGGACTTGAACCTGCATCTTAGGTAAAGCCCCTAATGCCTTAACCAATTAGGCTACGGTGGAACCACAGCCGGTCATCGAAATTTATTAATCTTTTTGTAACATGTCTCGAAGGAGGACGTTAGCGCCATCTATCGGTAATGATCGAATTTTATTAATCTCAATTTGAAAAATATAGTAAGTATAGGGTAAACTTTTGCATAAAGTGTCCAAAACATTTAAATAATGTGGCAATTGATTATTACATTATATATAAATAATCCCTGTATTTTTAAACTAATATGCTGCACCATCTTGCCTTTTGAGTTTTAATAATATAATAATACGTATATAACGCACGAAATATGAAAGTAACAATGGTAATTACCTTTTTCCAACCATGCAACCAAATATATAAAATATAGCTTTCCGCGCCGGGTTAAACCCGCCTAGCTCCTGTTCCCGTGGGAACTTCATCATAAAATGCCTATGTTACGCCTGGAAAACGTAGCTTCCTAATGGTGTAAGAATTTTTGAAATCGGTTAAGTATTGCTGGAGTTTTACTATGCATAGAAAAAAAATCAATAAAATCTTTTCTCTTTATATTGAACATCTCTTTATATTGATCTTACACCTACTCTAAGTAATAAACATTAGGTATAGGATAGGTGTTATGAATATCACAATAATTTATAGTTGTAAATATAAGAAAGTATATGCAATACCTAGAGCCTAGTACAGACTCCAGCTCTCTCCAAAGTTCTATTTCGACATCTATGTTTGTTCTTAACATTGCAATTTCATGTACGAACTTTGAAGAGAGAAATAAACCATATTTTTATTTTTTTATACCAATAACAAAATAAAAACTTTTTTTTTTAATTTGTCCGTTTGTTCTCAGTAATCTCCAAAACCAAAGACCGATTTCGCCGGGAATTTTGTTGATACCAGTAGTAATATAAACTACTATTATTTTAGAAAAAAATAAAGGTTTCGCGGAAAAACAAATGATAACGCAGTTGAAACTGAATGCTGCAACTGCATTGATATAAAAAATATTGTTTGGCATTATAAAGCTTTTCCTGGAATAAAATAAAATAAAAACGGGAACGCTAGTAATTATATATTATAATAAAAAAAAAAAAAATTGTATGTAACATACAAATGAATAAACTCAAAAACTACTAGCCGGATTTCGATCATTCTTTCACCATTAGAATGCTCAATTATCTCTTTATAACAAATGCTATATTTAATTATGAAGTTCCCTCGGCAATGTGAGATACCTAGTAAATTGTAAGTACAGAGTACCAATTTTAACTTAACCTTTCATACTGCGAAACGTCTTTATATTTTACAAAAACGCTTCCGGAATCGAACCCGTAACACATCTAACACACGCCACTCATCTGCAGATCTTATATATTAGTGTTCTATTTTTGTGACCTATTTTTGTGGAACTAATCCCGTTGTACTAATCAATAAGTAAGATTAAAATCGCGGTTGGCAACAGCATCCGACTCCGCTCCGCACTTCTGACCCTTGACATTATACTCCTTGGGTCGGAAAAGGGGCGTAGATTGTTGGAGGCATTGACCTTAAACTATGCCTTAGACGTTATGTAGGTTTCAGATTGAAATCAACCTATTCTAATACACCTTAATTTTTGAATCGTTACTAATAACTGGCTTGACGATTTTCCATTAGTATTACCTACTAGGGAAAATTAACATTATGTTAAATATTGTTAGTGCTATTACTAACATGCATTCATCTGTCATGAAATATTTTCCTTAAATATAATATACATATATTTATTTTATTTTTCGAGGTAATTGAACAGAAATCTATCATATGGAACTGCGGTTTTTTTTCGCGATTTCAGGGTTGGTCCCATTGTAAAACTTGCTTTTACAATGGGACTTTATAGTACTTTCACACCCTGAAAGGTTGTTAATGTTTTAAAAATAACCCTGTGCATTATTAAACATATTATTATGTCTCCTGAAAATAATACGAATCGTAAGTTGATCAACTTGTCAAAGCCACTCATAATGTTAAATTTAGTAGCCAGTTTCTGTAAACGCGCATAATTATTATATTATTTACTTTATTAATATGAAAAAACAAAAAAAAATGATTTATATTATTTACGTAATTATTATAACAAAACCAAAAAAACTTCAACTTCAGTAAGTCCTGTTCAACTCCATTGGTATAGGTGTAGGTTTTTTTTAGCCATCCGAAACCTCGTTAATTTAACAACTAGCTAGAAGGCTATCTACTTAAGATTCTTATTATTTTCTGATGTAATATACATAAGCATATATCATACTTACATAAGTATATAAAATACGAGAAGCTTACACTTTGTTCCTTTTACGAAAATACAAGCAACGCCAAAACGCAAAAAAAAATGACGCGGTCGGAGTTGTATGGATTTTCACACACTTATAGTTTACTAGCGACCCGCCCCGGTTTCGCACGAATACTATACTAATGTGTTAAACATAAAAAGCTTGCTTTTTAGGGAAGTATTTATTACTATTTATTAATTTTAGACCTTTAAGGCATTTTACTATAATGTGTACATTTGTCATTTATGGCACGACAGACAGACTGATTAAAAATTCCGTAAGATCAAATAATTTTAACAATGTTTGCAGCTACTTAAGTGATACTTTTGTTTGATTTAGTCTTATACAGTGTAATTTTGACCAGTAAAAGTATATGTAAATACCTAAGTGCTGAATAAATTTTATTATTACATTATAACAGAAAAAAATAATCAATTTTCCTCCAAATTCTCCATTAAATATCTAAAGCAAACCTTTACGATTCATTGTTATTAGCATACATACTAAAACGTCTTTCCACAAACAAATAACTATTAAACGAGTTAATAAAACGCACATTAGCGACATCTGGCGGCCGAGCTTGTATTTTATTTGTAGATTTACGATTATAATCTGTTTTGTTTCGGTTTAGCTTTAATATTGATTGATTAGGCGATTATTTGTGGGTTGGACAGTGGGTTCTGTTCACGTTACAGACATTTATTTATTACTAGCTTCCAGCGCGCGGTTTCACTTGCATAACTCCCTTTCCGTTAGCACTTTGTTATTTTACATAACCTTCCTCGGTAAATGTGTTATATATAACACTGAAATATTTTTCAAATCGAACCTTTTGTTCCTGAGATTACTGAATTCAAACAAACAAACTCTTCAGCTGTATATGTTGTCGGCGACCTACACTGATATAGGTCGCCGACTTAATATTACAAATATTTTTTGTTTTGGTCGAGACACCATTGTTGTTCATATTTGTGCCACCAGTTCTCCTCTCGACCCTTAGTTTCCAAATAACCTCCCAATGGCCTCATAGACCCGTAGTTCGAGAGTTGCACAAATCTCCCCTAAATAACTGAAAGTCATAACCCCTCAATCGCCCCGCCATTACACATGTACTTGTAAATTATAGACATTGAAATTATTTTAATTTAATTAAATACCAAATTATGGCAACTAAAATATTAAGTATAACTAAAGTAAAATATTGCAGACTAGCGACCCGCCCCGGCTTCGCACGGGTACAATACTGATAATTATACTACATAATGTCTTTAAACCTCTAACAAACGGGCGAAATTTGGTCAAAACAAACAGAAACAAATTAATATAGGTACCTACTAAAACTCAGTGAAATAAGTAGGTGGGTATACTTTTATCGTATGAAATACCTATACTCTTCAGGACTAACAATACAACAAACACTAAATAAATAGGTATTCAAGTATCTATCCGTCATAGTTACAACGAACACAAAACAAAAAATTTGCCCTATTATTCTTAAGGATCGAGTGCGCATAATCGCATTAGGCCTACCTAAAACACGCGCTGTTATTTTGCGATAACTTCTAAGTTATTCATTAAAAGTATATAGTGTAGGGGTAAAATAATCTGCATGAAATGCTTAAGAATATTAACTCATTTAAAATGATAAGGATAAATACTGAATCCGTCTGATTAGCTTTACAATTACCGCATTAGAAATTATCATTTTTCTAAGATATAATGGATATAGCAAGTTAACCTTGAAAGATAGACATATGCTATCGCAGACTTTTTTGTAGATCTAAAAGAGAAGAATATTTGCCACCATACATTGTTTTGTTATATCGCATAGGGTTTAGGCAGCGTTTTCGTTGAAAGCTCCCAAATGGCTTAATTTTTTCCGACACCTCTGACAAATATCAATATATATTAGTCAAATGTACACATAAACTAAACAAATCATATACGTAAACCTTCCGGAAGAATCGTTCTATCGATTGGTAACATCCGCATGAAAATCGATGTAGTAGTTTTTGAGTTTATCGCGAACAGACAGACAGACGCGGCAGGGGACTTTGTTTATAATATGTAGTGATGTAGTGATAGCGGTCGCCCGCGGCTCCGTGCGGATGTCGGTTACCGCTGTAAAAAGCCTACCCAGGAAAGACACGGTCAACAAAATGATTCCCAGGTCAATTCACAGACACCGACATAAACATCGACAACGCAGTCATTATCCGCAGGCTGCACAGATTGTCTTTCTGTGGATGTTAAAGTTGTTAATGATGAAAATATAATTAATGATGTAATTAATAGGCATTTTAGGGATTAGGCATTTTAGGCATTTTCAAAGCTCTGAAAAGAACTGTTGTTTAGCTCTGAGAAGAACTGTTGATTAGCTCTGAGAAGAACTTTTGCGTAGGTGTAGTTTTAAGAACGAAATCTAAAAAATCGCACGAAAATTATTAGACTTCGCAACGGGCCGTGCAGCAGAAATCGTAATATTTTAATTTCGCCATAACTTCAAAACCAAACGTCCAATTTTAATCATTCATAGACCAAATATTATCTACATAAACTGTACTTAGTGATGAAATAATTTATTTTGATAAGGATTAATAGCATGAGTAAAATAAACGCGTTTAAATGTAGTCCAAAAAAAAATCAAGATTTCTAAATAAAAAAATGGTTCTTGTGCCTCAATCGACATAGATAGGTATAGTGTGTCGCGGACTTTTTTGTAGATATTTATAAGATCTATAATTAATTAGAACATTTTATGGTTCTATCTTTTATAGTTTAGGCAGCGTACGCAAAATAAGTAACTTTTCTGGTTGATTTTTTACACCTTGTGTCAGAAAAACCCAAATATCTTACGGAACCCTATTTTTTTCCAAAATAAAATTTAGCCTATGTTACTCGTGGATAATGTAGCTTTCGAATGGTGAAAGAATTTTTTAAATCGGCCCAGTACTTTTTGAGGCTATTCATTACAAACATACAAACATACAAAAATAGGTACAAATCTTTCCTCTTTATAATATTAGTGTTATTGCAGATTAGCGTTTCTATAAAAATAGATTCCCATGTGGCACCCGTTCCCTTAGAACTTTCATAATTAGAAAGAAAAGAAAGAAAGAAAATTCATTTATTTACGGCACATTATAGGTATAATGACAAATAAATACATAACAATTAGATAAGTAAATGTGCCATAAATGGGTACTGGCTTCAGCATAATGCTACCTCAAAAACCTTGAAGATTATTGCGGCAGCGCTGGTATTCCAGCTAACCTCAGTTATGACGGCACGCATGCTAACAGTCTATTAAAATAATAATAAAAATCAATACTACTAACAAGTTATTAAAAATAAAATAAAGAAACAAATAAAATCAAAGTAATCATTCACAAAAAGATAATAATAATATTTAATAAACATATATTATATTCTTACTATCTATAAAGTTAAGTTATCTCCTGTCTAATTAAACTTTCTAATGTTAAAAGAATTTTTGAAATCGGTTTTGTAGTTCCGAAGCCATCAATACAAACAAACAAATAACTAATCTTTTTAATATTAGTATACATCAAGAAATAGACCATTAAAACTCATAACACTACAATTTTCCCGCAGTCGAGTAATAGGCTCGGTATTAATATTTCACTCTACTCGAGATAAAAGCCGCTCGAACCAGCTCTACAGATAACCTGATTCGATACTGCCACCGCAACTCTTTACCGAAGGTTATTTTATCATACAGCCTTTCAATAATATCGTTATCATCATCAGCTCTTATGCTCCATCCATCCATCAATGCTGCCATATGCCACATCCAATACTGAACTAGGGCCTCTTCTCAAGGGAGGGTTTTTGCCATAGTCACCATGCTAGGCAGGCGGGTGACCGCAGTATTATGTTATAACCAATGTTCTTATAGTAAAAAGAACTGGTAAGGGCGAGTCGGACTCGAAGCGATCCGACCATTGACTAGGTAACAATTAGATTATATTATAACCATTTTTGTGAAAGTAATCTTCGCCGCAACAGGCTCCATCCTTTTTACCTGGACTCGTTCCCATCAAGTACGTTTCTAGCGTAAATTTCTTCCACGGACGTGTATGCTGAAATGTCCTTTTTCAAACGAGGCTTAAAGAAAGCACTCTTATCACGGTAGGCAGCGGCTTGGCAGGCTGTGTAGGTATACCCCTGGCACTGCTCGACATCATCATCATCATCGTCAGCCCGTATAACGTCCACTGCTGAACATGGGCCTCCTCCCGAGGGAGGGTATTTGCCATAGTCACCACGCTTGGCAGGCGGGTTGGTGACCGCAGTATTATGAAGCAACATACAAGGAAACGCTGCAGCCCGTTCCCTGATATAGATGATGTAATAACAATCAGCTTAACGTGCTTTCCGAGGCACGGAGGGTAGTCCCTCAACCATCCAGACCCGAAAAGAAATCTTATAATTTACACAAAGATTTCCTGTCCGGCGTGGGGATCGAACCCACGACCTCCGAGATTTAAAGCGTACCAAATACCGCTACTCTACGGAGGTTGTTTGGTGAGGATTTAAATGGGACAAGCTAAAAATTACATTAATATCTAACACATATACAAATAGTCTTTATCGTGGTTATATAATATAGACTAACTTTCCGCGCCCGCCTTCGTAACTCCAGTTACCATACACGATAAAATAGCACATATAGCCTTCTTCGATGAATGAGCTATCTAACGCTGAATGAGCTTAATCCATTAATAGTTATTTTACAAAAACAAAGTTTCATAATTCTATTTTTAAGTTAGAGGTTTCCTGTTTCGCGGGATTACTACGCCGTAGTGCGGATCTACTACGGCGTAGTACGGACCTACTACGGCGGTGAAGCATTGCGTCACTAGTTTGGAGTGCTTTTATTGTGTCATACAACAATGTTGTTATATTATCTTCCTATTCAATCCATTCGATAAAGTATAAAATAAACTGTTTCATTGTGATTTTAGTCGTTGATAATATTCAACGAAATGTTTTTGGTAGTACAATATACTTTTTCAATTGCTGTACAGGGCTGAAATCCCAATCAAGAAGTTTGGGAGCAGACTTGAGCAGAGGTATAATTACAGGGTACTAAATAAAAAACAGATAGGATGTACACATAACCTCGCGCACACAACCCAAATGTAAATGACTAAATAAGCCTTATTTGTCAATGTCAAATAATAATTATGTACAATGTTTTGTTAGGGGGGCCTGGAGCTCCAAGATACAGGCCTAGGCTTAGTTTGGACTCCAGATCTCCTACAAATTACATTATGTCACCTTGACTGTTTATAAGTAACCAAATTATTTATTTAAACAAATTGTAATTTTGTGGAGATGAAAATAAAATATTATTATATTATTATTATTATGTTATATTATATATATATTATACAACTAGTAGGGTAGTTGTGAGAGGTAGTCATCTTTTTTGAGCTTGCACATTTAAATATTTATAATAAATATAAAACAACAGTATATATAGATTTAATGTACATAATAGCAAGATAACTTAGTTTACCCATCAGGCAAGTGTTATCATTTCCTTATCCAAGACACATTGTGACACAATAACATAATGGATACCATCAAGGCCATCTCAGATCTACGGGACATCTTATTGAAACAAATGGCTGATTTTCGGGCTGAACTGGATAACACTCCGGACAAATCAGGACTTGCCACTAGGTTCTTCACTTTCCAGGAGGTTGTTCTTCGCCTATTTGATGGGCTACAACAGCAAGTTGGTCATCTTGCTGGTGATCTTGATCGTCTTGAGATGCGGGGCCGGCGTAAGATGTTGTTAATCCACGGAGTCAAGGAGGACAATAATGAGAATACTGCTTCAATCATTGTTAACACAGTGCAGAATCATTTGAAGTTGACTGATTTTAAAGCAAATGCTATCAAGCGCTGCCACAGGATGGGGGCCACAACTCCCGACAAGAAACCACGGCCTATTATTATTATTATTATATGGTCCCACATGAGAAATTTACACCGAGAAGATTTTTAATTATATCTCAAAAACGACTTCTATTTCCATCTGCCAATAATACCATACAGAAAATTGTATTATTGTATTATTAATGATTCTATAAATTTATTTTCCTTTAATTCTAATAATAGTATATAACAAACAGTGAAGGATCAAAAATACAAACTTTAGGTATCATCAAAAACAAAGTCAATACAAAGTTCACTGGTTCATATTACTAAGAAGGAAGGTAATTAAACTAGATATCCAATAATCTGTACTACCAATTTACGTTAAAAGATTAAAATGACTTCGAATCCGTGTTAAGGGTGTCCGTTAGCCGTCGGGGGGCCGGTTTGCTTCGTGCGTACCCGGCCCCCGCCAACGACGGATCGATGGAGTGTCCAGGGGGTTTTAGCGGTGAAGGGTCCTCTCCTCGTGGTATGAGTAAGCATACCGCCGCTATGGTGAGGGCGAGTCCCACATATCCCGCCGCCAGCGCGCGGATACGCTGCAGCGGCGGTGGGAATGCGTAAATGCATTTCCCTCCGGATAACAAAAAAAAAGTGGTGCCCGTTTTAGAAACTAGATTATCTTGTATCGCAAGGCACTACAGCTCATTTTGCTATGTATATTTTTACTGCCGTCGCCTAAAGCTTTATTTTGTAAAAAAGCAAAAACCTTTTTTTAAATTTTGATTAAATTATCATCGTGTGTGCTATATATAAAACAATTTCTGTTAAGTTTTATAACTTGTGTGTTACAACATTATCACAATTGCGGTCACCAACCTGCCTGCCTGCGTGGTAACTATAGCAAAGCCTGCCCGTGAGAAGGCTACACGTTCACCAGTGAACTTTAAATACACTGAGAACCTTTGGCATTTGCCTGACATCGTATCCAATACAATACTTAAAAACCAGTTAACATAGACCCAGCTACCTTTAGATCCTACTGCTGGAGAGGTCAGGTTATATTGGTGGCCCTTACAAAGGGTGTGTCAGTACTTTATCTTAGTATCTCAGTTAGCAGTTGTGTTAATCAGAACACACTATAATATTGAGTTTGATTTAGTTGGTATTGAAGTTTTAATTATAGCTTTTGAATTTGTTAGGAGATAACTTAACGTTACAAAGCTGAATGGGCTGCTCGACTAACGGACTAGGTAGCGACTGAAGTAGGTGGTAAGAGGAAACAAGAACCATACAAAATATCACACCCAAATAATATTATTATTTGGAAATTGAGATGAGTTTCTGTGATTGAGGAAGGTCAACAACGCTCATATTTATTTATATATTCGTAATATCATTACTAGGGTCCGGAAACGAAACCTATTCAACGGCACTAGCATATTTTACTTAAGACCTAGTTATGATGCATATTATCGGTATATTTAGGTACCTACAATATTTTTCCGAGTGCAGTGCTGTCAGCCTGCATTCCGAAATGCGATAAAAGTGATAATATCGCAAATTTCACAACATTTTATATCTGGTCATAAACTCACTTTTATTCTTTTTATAGTATTGAATTGATTGATTGAATTAAAACTTACCATTTAATTTCGCTTTTTCTGCCAATTTTCGTGTATATTTCAACCATTTTTCACGCATAAACGCATACATATAACAAGCTTTTTATATTGCATATAATCCGGTCGCTAATAATTAACAAAAGATTATTTAATTTAAATTACAATCACAAGTATTGCATATGTTATAGAACATAGGGTCGGCGATAGCTTGTGCTAGCCGTGTGCTAGCCGAAAGTGATACGTGTATGCTATGCTATATGCTTAAAAGATTCTAAATTCATCTCTTTACTATTTCCACGTACCAGTTTTCATAGGGCATTTTAATACCACACATGTTAGCAGGCAACCTCGTTAAGTCTCGGAAATTATGGGCAGTTAAAAACTTAAAAAACTAAACGCTTGTGCGATAAATTGACTAGCTGACCCGACCTACGTTGTCCTGTTTTAACTAAAACTCTATATTAAATTGTGGCAAAGTTACTGACGAATTCTTTAATTGAAAATGTCTGTATGATAGGGTGTGGCAATAACGCCTGAGCCACAATTATCTCGTCATATTTCCGAGATCAATCAAACCGTATCACGTTATGTGGGTCATTAATTACTGTAAACAGTAATTATTTTAATTATTCTTGACAGTCTTTGTGTAAAGTCGTGAAGTGGCCACACGCCGCCGAAGGTCGGTGTCGGTGATGTCTATTGCAAAGAGGATCGAGAAAGGCGATCGTTCCGTTGTCCTGTCAAAACTCCGCGAACTTCGCGACCAGCCACTTATTATCGTTGCACAAATGATAGATAAGTACATACATCTTTTATAGCTACAAAATAACTTTGTAGACTTACCCAATTGAATGACAGGCTCAGTTCATGGCAGTAGGTATCTAGTTGTTATTATGATACTTACTACTAGGGAAGAAAATGATATTTTATACACATATCTATTGAAAACACTCAAAAAAAATAATACTTACATAAAGTTATCATGATTATGAAAAAAACCCGGTTAAGTGCGAGTCGGACTCGAGTACGAAGAGCTCTGTACCATTATCTAAACGATGATGTTGAAAAACGGCATAATATTAAGGTTGTATTATTGTAGTAGGTATGATTTACATTTAAATATTTATTTTGTTCTGTTATTTGGCAACAGAAATATCATAATAATAGAACCTCATCTGTAAAAAAACATCTTTCTAGCTATCACGGAGAGATATAGCCTGGTGACAGACAGGCAGTAGAGTCTATTAAGACTTTCCCGTTTTACTTTTTGGGTTCGGAACTCTTAACAACTTTTCTTTTATTTTCCACTAACAAGCTAAATTTAAGCTTATTTACAAACTACCCGTGATATGCACTAAAAGGAATGCCCGGTGAATTAGCAGAAGAATTAGGGCTAACTACATAAGTCCTTCCGAAAAAAAAATGCACTTGGAGTAGCACGCATTCTGTCAATTTTATGTCAAAAACCAAAGTTTATATTCTCAAAAGCGCTAAGGTAGCATTATGAAAATAATTATTGGTGGTAAAGTATTCTTACATTTTCTAATTTTCCGCGCAATTTTCTTAGGTTTTTCTTTCATGATAATAACAAACAGCACAAAAATAATTTATAAAATTGGTGCAACCGATCACGCGTGATGCCGGGACCAAGAGAATTAGGGATTAATTTTAATATATAGATATTTCTGTACAACATGAATGAGAATGTGATATGCGATCACACAAGAACTTTTTTATCTATTGCCAATGAGTGAATGCCATTTTTCTTGTGTACTCATGTGTAATTTTGTGTATTCTTACTTATTAATAATGTATTTTTATATATTACAGGTAAGTGTCCAATGAAGTTCAACTACAACATAAAATATTATTTAGCAGTAAGTATGAAAATATTTTATCCTACTAATATTATAAACGCGAAAGTTTGTTAGTATGGATGGATGGATGTTTGTTACTCTTTCACGCCAACACTACTGAACGGAATTGGCTGAAATTTTGCACCAGGATAGTTTATACGCTGGGTTAACATATAGGTTATAAAACATCACGCCCCGACCCACTGGAGCAGCGTAACGCGGGTAAAACCGCGGGGCGCAGCTTATTTAATTATATGCCCAACGGTTTTATTTGGATTGCTACGTTGCTTCAGAGAGCCGAATTTTATGATAGTAGTTTTAGTACGAAAAATGTGTAGTATTATGAACTATTTCACTGTTAAATTTCATAGAAATATAAATACAGACTTAAGTTTATAATTACGTATTAACGTTAAGTGGGTTAATACATATTTCTATTAGTAAATATTTAATACACCTTCTTTACTGAATATAAAATTATTCTCTCTACCTGTTCTTTGTGTAATAAATTCTCGAGTTTACGACTTTTAAATATCAAAATATTTAAATAACCTAATTATGGCGGCGGCACATTATACGTGTCAAACACAAAAGAATAACGCTCTTCCTAAAATACTTTAGGATTATTTATAACAATTCTATGTCTACTATTAAACATTTTATACTGGATGACTTTACTGTCTTGAAAATAATAGGGCGTGATATGTAAATGAAATAGATGTCTAAGGCAGAGTTATTTAATCTTTTTTTTACTGCCATAGAGTGAAAATCATAAAATGATAAAAATACGTACTCATTACCTAATTAGTTACGTTAGTTAAAATAGGTGCCTATAATACTAGGCCGCAATCAAATATGAATGAAAAGAGTGAGCGAAATAGCGCAACTACTTACTAATATTTTTACGGATACGATTTTCACTCTATGCCAGTAAAAAAAAGTCAAGACGGTAACAAAAGTCACCCAATATATTGTATGTGTCACGGTGTTCGCGCAACCAACTACACATATTGTCTAACTGACATAATCTCTTAGGTTAGGTTATTTACGTCCACTACTGAACATGGGTCTCATGTTCACGCAAGTCAGGGTCGTTGAGGGATATTGCCACAATCACCACACTTGGCAGGTGGATTTGTGATCGCAGTAAGATGGTAAGTATCCTTGAGCTGATAGATGCTGCTGCCTATCCGTCAGGTGGATGTCCCTGAGTTGCCTCTTACGATACCTGCGGCAAGATATGGACTACAGCTCTGGTCGGATTGCTTATGCGTACGCGGCCCCCGCCAACGGCGGATCGAAGGAGTTTCCGGGGGGTTTTAGAGGTAGGGTCCTCTCCTCGTGGTATGAGTTAACATACCACGCTATGGAGAGGGCGAGTCCCACATATCCCACCGCCAGCGCGCGAATACGCTGCAGCGGCGGTGGGAATGCGTATATGCATTTCCCACCGGACAAAAAAAAAGGGTGGACTACTCTAAGCTGGACACCACACAGTTAAGTAAGTTCAAATGCACAAAAATGGAGTCGCCGAAATGTTTTCGTTTATAATACCGTTAGCGCAAACTATCACTTAAACAAACAACTAATTAACCATTTTTCCTGTTACAATGTTCTAGTCCATCCTACAGTTGTCTGGAAGAGATAATCTATACTAACATATAAAGCTGAAGAGTTTGTATGTTTGTTTGCAGTAACTACTGGACCGCTTTGAAAAAAAATCAATGGATGGGCTCTCTTACACTGAAATAATTTTTCAAATCGGACTGGCAATTCCTGAGATTATCGCGTTCAAGCAAATAATAGCTCTTCAGCTTTATGTATTAGTAGAAATTTGATCCTTTTACCTGTGAATTTTGATTTTGATTAGAGAATGGGATTAGACTCATAAAACATGCCGCAAGGTCTCACTCAATCTACTCACTGTATTTAACAAGAAATTCTGCCCACTTCGCCTTCGTACTTAATTAGTTCGAAGCATAATCCCATGGACACCCGCCCATAAAATATGAGTGCTGATTAATTTGCGAGATAAGAATTTTTGCTCATCGTTTTGTGACATAAAACGAAGACAGAATGGCGTTATATATTTTTTTTTGTACCGTTTCTTGTTTAGGCTAACATGGCTAGCAGTATCAGACTTTCAATTTTCGTAATTTAAAAGTAGAAATTTGACGTTCTTTACCAAATGTGAAAAGAAAAACATCAGAGTTCAGATTAGACACGAGGCTTTTGCCTCTTCGCCAAATTTTATTGCGACATTAATATAATACATATTTAACACTAGTTTCCCGCGCGCGGTGTCACCCGCGTAACTCCCGTTCCCGTGGGAACTGGGAGTGTAGCTTTCCAATGGTGAAAAAAATTTTCAATTCGATTCATTCAGTAGTTTCGAGCCTATTCATACAAACAATCAAATCTTTTCCTTTATAATATTAGTATAGATATATTTATTAGTTGTTGTTGCCAGAAGTGGACGTTATATGGGCTGATGATGATGATGATAAACATAATATAGATGAAATATTTGATTGTTTGTTTGTTCTAGAGCCCATTCAATGCAAAAGCATTGAATGGGCTCTAGAACTACTGAACTGATTTCAAAAATTCTTTCACCATAAGAAAACTACACTATCCAGGAGTGACAAAGGCTAGATGTTTTTTCAAAAAATGATTACTAGCAGAGTTTTGCAGTCTACTAGTATTCTTGTTAACCCCTCGTGTTAAGGTAAAATGCTTGTGTTACGAGTGGGTTCACGTCGGTAGTGCAATGGGTAGGGATCGAACCGGCGACCACAAGTTCTAGGCCCTAGCCATAGGGCTACGGCCACTAATTATAAAGTTCTCATGGAAACGTGAGCTAAGCGAGTGAAACCGCGCGTTGCAAGCTATAGCTACATAAACAAGGACAGATATTCTCCACTCTTTTTAACAGCCCGGTTACGTCCACAGCTGAACATAGACTGCTTAACAGCCTTTAGCAAACCAGGTTCATTAACGGGAATAACACCAGGCTTGACAGGTGGTGATCGCAGTAGGATGGTAAGACCCCTTTAAGTTTAAAAATGCTGCTGCCTATAATTATTGGTTGTATATCCTCGCCTCTTACGAAATACATGGTCAGACATGGAGTGGTCTAAGCCGGAAACCACTCGGAACAGAAATTATAAATTAAAAAATGTATAAGTTCATAATTATCATCTTATTCGAAATTTGTATAAATTGTACCTGCATCTATTTATTTTATAAACTAAGATACTAAGATCAAACTGAAAATCTTTTTCTAAATTTAAACATATTTTCCTTTTAAACGGCTTGACCGATATGGATGAAATTTAGATCACAGGTAGTTAATAACCTGGATTTTTACATAATAATATGCTTTGAAACGTAGTACTACGAACGTAGTACTACGAACCGTTAAAGCAAACAAACGCAAGTAAATCAGCGGGACGCAATTTGTATATAACATACATATAAACAAGGCCAAAGATCTTAAAGTATTTTTTTTTGTTTGTTTTTAACCATTTAACTCTTTTCGATCTCACATTTCCGGAAATATCACCTAAGTGCCAAAATCTAAAAAGCCGAGCTTTATTAATATTTTTTCAAAAAACATTTGCTACTTTTTTTAAAATAGTATTACTGCAATAGGGAACTTAATCACTGTGTCCCCCGCGGGGGACTATACAAACACTCAATTCACTAACGCAAAGCACACCCTATATTTAGCTACATATATATTATTATGATGGATCTGTCAGTAATTACGACTTAGTACATAAATATGACGGTATATAAAAATTATGTATCATTAAAAACTATCATAATATTTAAAAATAGTTGATAAAATTCGCTTGTATAGGCAATAAAAACACATGGAGAGTGTCGCCGAAGTTATTTCTGTGTGCCGGCCTGGATCGGCGCCAGCGCAGACATAGAGAAAACATGGTCGGCGCCCGTTGTCAAGGTGCGACAGAGACGGATATAATCAGAGAGAATTTAATATCGCGTGTAATTAGTAATTATCTGATTTTAAAAAATGTTTTAAATACACGATGTTGTTGCATGGTAAAATATTATTATATATTTCACAATGTTTTATTGTAAATTGGACACGGTTTTCATAGCTACTTAATTTTATGATTTGAAATCATAAGCCCGTATAATGTCCACTGCTTAACATCAGCCTCTTCCCAAGGGAGGGTTATACATACCATAAACACCATACTTGGCAGGCGGGATGGTGAAGGAAACGCTACTGGCCCCTGTTAGGTATACTGCTATAGATGATGTTATAACAGTCGGGACCAACAGCTTAACAATGTTAAGCCGTTGGTCACGATTGTTGCGCCTCGGAAAGCATGTTAAGTTAACTTACCGACTAGTTAGATTACCGAGCCGCGGAGAATAGCCCCTCAAATTCAACATGTCCGGGAAATTTTAAAAACAGCATTTTGCCACTGAGATTTTATATAAAATAACACAAACATATTCATCATAAACCATCAGTGAGTTCCTTTATCGCTTGTCAAAAACTTCTAACATTTCCTGTAGACGTATCTGAAATGTTATATTATAGGAATATTGACCTCATACATACAAACAAAATAAAAGAAGGAATCATTAACATAGTAACGTCCGCGTCGTTCTCTAGTTATGCATGTACACACATTTTGGCGTTTTTTTTTTAAACAGATATATTAAACTAACGTTAAAATTAAAATGTAAAAGTTCACAAAAGTATGTTGTTTAAAGACATATCAAATTGAGTTCCAATGCCATGTGAATACAATAATCTAGGTTTTACGAATGTCCGAACTCCTAATTTGTAATTTTTAATGCTATTGTAAAAGTATATATGTCACCAGAAAATAATACGAATCGTAAGTATCGTGCCACTCATATTGTTAAATTTAGTTGTCAGTTTCAGTGAGCGTGCATAATTATTAAATTATTTATTTAATTATTATGACACTTGACCTAACCTAACCAAACGAGACTAACTTGCAACTTGTACGTTTGTAACAAAACAAAAAAACTTCAATTTCAATTAGTCTGTTTATTTTTTCATTGGTTTAGGTTATATTGTTTAACCACCCGAAACCTCATTAGTTAATCAACTAACTAGAAAGTTGATCAACTTACGATTCTTATTATTTTCCGGTGTCATCCTTACTAATATTATAAACGCGAAAGTTTGTGAGTATGGATGGATAGATGTTTGTTACTCTTTCACGCAAAAACTACTGAATGGATTTGGCTGAAACTTTGCACGGGGATAGTTAATAAGCTCGATTAATATATAGGCTACAAAAAATCACGCTCCGACCCACTGGAGCAGAGTAACGCGGGTAAAGCCGCGGGGCTTAGTATACAATTATTTAGCTACCTTACAACAACCCGGTGGAAAGGTAGCCTAATTCTCCCCCTCTAAACGATGTCCTTATCACAGTTCATATACCACAGCATGTTATTTATGATCACCATTACACAGCTTATAAAAGTGTCAAATAGACTCGCGAGTTTTATCTAGACACTAAATTGCTTTGACAGCTCGGAAAATAAAGGAAGTGTTAGTGAGTTCGTGTACTTTCACTTGGAAATAAATAAGGATTGTTTATTTTTTTATAAGCTTTTGAGTTTATGAATAGTAGAATATCGGTGTAAACTTTTCGGTTTTAATTTTGGATAATTATTTTTGCGAACCACGAATATTGGTTCTGAATCTCGGTGTAATGTCATTGTAAATTACGTATGTTAAAAAAAATGTCTTTTTTAATCGATATACTATTATCAATTTCCATATTATAATTTTGATGTAGTAAAAGTCTTAATTATAATTCGTGAGGTAGTAAAAGTCTCAATTTAAGTCTCGGAGGTCAGGTTTCGATCCCTACGCAGGACATGAAATCGTTTTGTAAAATCAAAAATTTCTTTCCGGATCTGGTTGGTTGAGAGGCAAAGCCGTTGGGGACCAACGGCTTTGTTATAACAGGGAACGAGCAGCAGCGTTTTCCTGCATGTTCCGAACGCCTTTCAAGGGTGGTGAGTGTGGCAAATCTCTCCCTCGAGAGGAGGTTCATACTCAGCAGTAGACGTTATAAAGGCTGATGATAATGATGAACATTTAATTATGGATACAATAGATATACACTTGCTAAGAACCCTGGCGTTAGGTTTTTTAAAGACACCTCCCGCACTATGGAAATTTGTCCCTGTATCGCGGGGGACTTTACAAAACTGTTTGTGGTTGGCAAAAATAATTTTCCCGGGTGGGAATCGAACTCAGAACACCAGCTCTCAGAGGCCACTGCCGTAACACCGTGCCACCGGTGCAGTCAAACAATTTGAGTTGAAAGTCAAGTTTGGAAGTTTCTATATTCCTGAAATATTCAGAAGATATACATGTCTTAAAGTACGGCAAGATAATTTTGTTGTTTTTAGGTAAAGATCCCTGAAAATTTTGCAGCTTTTTTAAACTGGTTAATATCTGATAATGTTCTGTTGCCTACATTACTTTCACACGTTTCTTTAAGCAAGTAAATAATAAAGAAAACGCTCCTTTTCACTGTATTTCCGTGGGCGTGTATTTCTTAGTAAATTACTTCCGCGTACGATAAAAGCCTGACTACATTTCTTACTAAAAGCAAAAAACTTTAACTGTATGACTTTTTATCCTTACATATATATAGAGGTAGTATTATCTTCTATTAAGGTCTTGTATTTAGGTGCTGTAGGCTTGCCAAATAAATATATTCTTGGAATATGTATAAGAAGTCTGTGCCCGATTATTCGGAGTACATATTTTATGCGAAATTTATTGTATTTATTGTTAAAACTAGCTTCCTGCGCGCGGTTTCACCTGCGTAATTCCCGTTCCTCCACGTGAAAATTCGTTCACGAGTATCGAACGAACATCATCATGAAATATAAGTCTGTATAATGTAGCTTTTTAATGGTGAAAGATTGTTTCAAATCGGAATCTACTACTCCAGATTAAAAATATGTTTCACCTTTTCCTGAGATTAGCGCGTTCAAGCAAACAAACAAACTCTTCAACTTTATAATATCATATTTAGTATAGATAAAAATAAGCCAAGCCAAGTCATTATGTGGTAAATATATAAAATAGGTACTCATAACAAATATCTACATCTAAACAAATAACGCTAATGTCCTGGAACAAAGCTTTCCTTTTATATCACCTATGAACGTTTTCTTACTGAAACGACTACAGATACAAGAACAGAATATATTCCTATTATATCACCAGTGATCAAAAAAATATGAGAATAATTATATTCCTATTATATCACCTTAAATATTCCTTTTTCATATTAAAATCTATCTTTATCGGCCACATATCGATAGCTTTTTCTTTTCAAAGAGGAATTATTTGGGAACACCTATTTGAAATATCTGCCAAGGGTTTCACGTGATCGCCAAACCACAGCTTAAAAATAATAGTAAAATATTTAAATAAATCGCAAGAAGATTTTGCGCGAAATAATAAAAAAATGAACAACACTTAACCACTATATTAAATGTTCTAATGTAACCTTAGCGCTTTTGACAATATAAACTTTTAATGTCAAACGTAATAAAATAACAGTTTTAAGACGCGATAAATAAAACTATTTATCTACTTTAACGTTTCATCTGCGACAGTCGCCTCACAGAGTAATATTAAAAACACGCAGACTCCATTTTGACCGAGAAAGATTTATTATTCATAATATTTTCATTCTAACGAGATTCCTTCTCCATATATTTCTAAATAAAAATTTAACAATTTATTTTTAATTCCTTATTGTCAAACAAAGCGATCTTAGTTCAATAGTGAATTCTTCCTGAAAACCTTTCAGCTGGTTTCCGAAAGTATGATTAGCTAATACTAGCTTCCCACGTGCGGTTTTACCCGCGTAACTCCCGTTCCCGTGGGAACCTCATAATTAATTATAGCCTATAACCTTCCTCGATAAATGGAATATCCAACACTGAAAGATTTTTTTTAATCGGACCAGTAGTTCCTGAGATTAGCGCGTTCAAACAAACAAACAAACCATCTCTGCAGCTTTATAATATTAGTATAGATTTTAGTTTAAAATCGAATGAAAAACGTATTTTTGGATGAACTGGAGATTTTTCCTAAATAAAGTTTGAAAAACTAAATTCGACTTGACTAAAACATGTCAAAAATATTCATAGCAATTAGTGACTTGGTCAATTAAAGATACAATTTATGTTGTTAGTTGCTTTGGTAACATAAAAATGGCGCGTTGCTTTAAATATTATTTTTTGCGATTAATCTTCAAATCTATCGCTATCGCATTTTTACGTAATTGGAAAATTTTTGAAGTATCGAAGGGCATTTTCCTTTCCCTACCATTGCATTTAAGCTTTGTCTATAAATATGTAGAAAGAGTATTACGCGATTTTTCGTATCATATGATGTAAATATCGTCACACGACACAAGAGCACGCCAAAAACTAGCATCATCATTATATGGATACTAGTAATTAAATGTATAAATATCATGTTGAAAGCAATGAAAAGTAAACGTCTTAAGCAAAAAAATATATAAATATAAACATACCATTGGGGCCGTTCAAGTATTACGTAAGCAGATTTATTACAATTATTTACCCCCCCATCCCCCTTGTCAGCAAAAGTAAGCAAAGCTCTTACCCCCTCCCCCATGCTTACGTAAACGTTTTTCAATTAACTAACTTTTGTACATTTTGTACTTTCGTACTTGTATGAGATTTTTTAAAACTTTCAAACAGTTTTTGGTATAACTTGGATTTGTCTATTTGAAACGACATCTTATTTAAACATTAAACTTTGGCTAATGGAATCAACGGTAACACAAATGTTAACTTGCTTTGCTATGCTTACAATACGTCTACTCGCTATAGTATATCCAAACGAAAAAATACACTGACAGAGGAAATTTAGACAAGTGAATAACGCGCGGTAATTCCCCTACTCGGTTCTAAAGCGAGTGCCTAAACGTATGCATTATTTGCGGGAATCCCCGAAAATGCGTTTCGTTTTCAAGCAAAGACAATGTGAGGGATGCCATTCGTGTAAAAAAGTAAATAACTACCGATGACGTAATCATCATCTAGACTCCCCTACCCCCCATGTCATCCAAAATAAGCAAAGCAAAGACCCCCCCGCCCCCCCATAGTGCTTACGTAATACTTGAACGGCCCCATTGCAAAATACATTAATTCAATTCTAGTGCGTCAATTTCAAAATATTATGGAGGGTTTATTAGTCCCTTAACCAACCAGACCCGGAAAGAAATCTTAGAATTTACACAAATATTTCTTGTCCGGCGTAGGAATCGAACCAACCGAGCCAAATACTGCTACGCTATGGAGGTTGTCAGAAGAATGCTAATATATTTTTTTAATTATTTTAGAATTTCGATAACTGGATGACCATGCTTACTCCTTGTGACTCATGGGTGTTGCCCGTATTGTAAAATTTATAGAAGCTTGTGTCATCTGTTAGCCACACAGTCCATTTTTTTTGGAATTAAAAAATAGTTGAGAGTCAATATAGTTAAATTTGTTCGATAAAATAAGATTTTGATGTCACATTTATAGCTATCCGTTTTTAACTGAACCGAATTAAAATGACAGTTATGCAAAAAAATTAACTGAACTTTCACACGTAAAATTACGCAAATTTAGTGGCCAGTTAAGACGGTTTGCCTCCGATCCCCACGTGACGTAATACAGTTACGTCCGTATATTTTTGCCAAATATATCCCATGCTTGTAATATATTTAGGTAGCGTCGAGTCGTGTGATTTTGTAACGTAGTGTAAGTATGTACTGCATTAAAATAGATTCATATCTCTTATAAAAGTATTACACCTGTTATATTAGAATATGTACTTATAAGTATTACATAATCACATTTGTTTGTTCTGAATACAATGGTTTGTAAATCAAATCTACTTTCATATTTTTATTGTGTAAGTAGGTACACAATAATAACCTCCGTAGCGTAGCGAGAACTTCCGTAACGTAGCGTCAACCTCCGTAGCGTGCCACAACCTTCGTAGCGTAGGGATAACCTCCATAGCGTATCCACGACCTCCGTAGCGTAGCGGCGACCTCCGTAGCGTAGCCACAACCTCCGTAGCGTAGGGACAAACTCCGTAGCGGAGCCACAACCTCCATAGCGTAGCCACAACCTCCGTAGCGTAGCGGCAACCTCCGTCGCGTACCGGTATATGGCTCGCTTTAAAATCTCGGAGGTCGAGGATTCGATCCCCACGCTGGACAGAAAATCTTTATGTAAATACTAAGATTTCTTTCCGGGTCTGCTTGGTTGATGGACTACCCTTCGTGCCTCGGAAAACACGTTAATCCGTTGGTCCCGATTATTATAACATCATTTATAATAATCGTATATAATGGAACGGGCAGCAGCGTTTCCTTGTGTGTTACAACATAAATCTGAGGTCACCAACCCACCTGCCAAGCGTGGTGACTATGGCAAATACCCTCCCTCGTGAGGAGGCCCCTGTTCAGCAGTGCACCATAAAATAAGTAACATTTGGTTGACCTGTGTAATCAATAATGTTATTTAGCTATGGTATTCTGTAAGGTGGATGTACTTTCCCCGTAGAGCATCTCATCGAGCGAAACTTATGTTCTACGAATACCAGTGCGACAAATAGACAATAAAATAACATCATCGCCACTGATAAACTTGTCGACAGATGTGTCTGTTCGTATGTCAGTGTGATTGATCTACGCAACGATCGACGTGTGAATTAATCGCGAAGTATATTTAGTTTTTGATTAAACCATTTGTCATTCGATACACACATATATATATATATATATATATATACGCGTATAACAGAATTTTATAAATAAAGACATTAACTATATTTAGTGGTCTTTACATTTAATAAAAAAGGTTTTCTTTTTAATATATGAAAATCTGCCGATATTTTCAGCAATTCCTGCCAGTTTCGTATAATTATGACTCATCATCATTATCATCAACAGCCCGTTTACGTCTACTGCGGAACATGGGCTTCCTCTTAATAGACCTTGGCAAGCCAGGGTCGTTGAGGGATATTGCCATAATCACCACGCTTGGCAGACGGATTGGTGATCGCAGTAAGATGTAAACCTTGAGCTAATAGACGCTGCTGCCCATCCATCAGCCATATGTCCCTTAGTCGCCTTTTACGACACCCATGGGAGGACAAGGGGTGGTCTATTCTATGCCGGAGACCACACGGCAATAATAAATGACTACTCATGGGTAAATAAGAATAGGTAATGGCTTTTTGAACAAATTCTATAATGTGGACAATCTTTATGGACCTAAAACAAACACAGATATGGAATAACTGTTATTAAATACAAATAAATAAATAGAATACAAATAAAAGACAAATTAAGCACCCGAGGCTCAGTGGTTACGAATTTCGAATTAAACGATATTTATTCAGCACTTAGGACACGCACTTGTCAATTACAAAATGAAATATGATTAATATGTTTAAATACAAAATATCACACCTAAAATCTAAAGCGGGTTAGCTAATGGTCTGTCTGTCAGTCTAGTATCACGTCATATGTATAGTAATAACAATCATCAATTCTATAATTAAAATCTTAATATAATTTAGCTCTATAGAAAGAGGCACGTCTTTAAACAATATTTTTACGTAAAAGCGATACTGGCCTGGAGGCACCCCTAATGGGCCAGTGGACCTGGCCCATTAGGGGTGCCTTCATCACCCTTTCAACATGTAAATAGAAACTATATGTATACCTAAATAAGACGCAACAATTATTTTTTTATACTATTTGTATAAAAATAGACGTTATTTTTATAGAGTAGCTTATTAGCTTCCGCGCACTGTTTGAAATTAAATGAAATTGTTTATAAGTAACGTAGACGAATAATTCGCGCTTGTTATACGTCATTTACAATGCATAACACATTTAAGTACATTTTTTTGATAAACTAAATTAAGAACAATATTTTTACAGGTCTTTAGTAAATGGTAGGTATAACTGTATGGTCACTTATATTAAACTACTATTATATAATCTTATTTTAAAAATCAATAAAATATATATAGATATATACAGGGTGTCCCAAAAGATTACGTAGCTGGGAAGGGGGGTGATAGGGATGGTCACAAGGGTCACCAGAAAAATATAAAAAATTCCCTCTGGGTGTTTAAAAAAATAAATGGCATTTTTTAGAAGACTAAAAATTTTACACCTTGTGCTAACTGTACCTACAAATATGGCTGTATTTAAAAAAAATGCTGTTATGTAATCTTCAATAACAACAAGGTCATCAACATCAACATCAAAAATAACAAGGTGTAAAATTTTAAGTTTTTAAAAAAATGCCATTTTTTTTTTAAATACCCAGAACGGATTTTTTTTTTATTTTTCTAGTGACCATTGTGTCCACCCCTGTCACCCCCTTTCCCAGCTACTTAACCTTTTGGGACACCCTGTATAAATAAAATAAAATGAAAAATTGTCGCGAGCAAAACGAGTCTACACATAATAATAAATAGTCGCGTGGTTTGAGAAATTAGATCAACTAGCGCGGGCTGGGATCTGGTCTAAAGCCAAGCCAAGATCGCGTCGCGAACACCGCATCGCGAGGACAACCGTCCCTATCCTAGCTTCCTACGACTCATAGGAAGCTAGAAAGAGAAAGACTCGTAGGCTACGAGTCTTTCTTTATCTACCTACGGTGTGACATCCGGAGAAGAAAGACTATAATAAACTCCGGAATTTTTCTTTTACCACCGTTTCACCACCGTAACTCCCGTTCCCGGTCGAATTTCATAATAAAATATTTACTAGCGACCCGCTCCTCCTCCGCACGGGCACAATGCTAGCTAGTACTAAAAAAACACATCAAAATCAATGGCGTACTTTTAAATTTACAGAGGGACATACAGACGGCGGGAAGCGATTTCGTTTTATACTATACTAGCGACCCGCCCCGGCTTCGCACGAGTATATTGGTGATACGAAACAAACATACAAACTTTTTTTCTTTATCATATCAATATAGACTAGCTCCCGCGCGCGGTTTCACCCGCGTAACTCCCGTTCCCGTAGGAACTTCATAATTAAATATAGCCTATATAAATCAGTGATAATGTAGCATTCAAATGGTGAAAGAATTTTTTAAAATGGTCCAGTACTTTTTGAGCCCATTCGTTACAAACATACTTACATACAAATCTTTCCTCTTTATAATATTAGTATAGATAGAAATAAAAAGGCATAGACCTCGTGCAATTTAATCGTTTAATTTAAAAAATACCATATGTTAGCTCTCACATAATAATCCGTTACGTATTCAACTCTTCGAGAATTGAAAATAGAAACTGGACAACATAATACTTGCACCAAGATATTTTCGTTTCACAATGGCAGACTAAAACTTGGTTATTCTGGTAACAAAAGGTGACTGGACTATAACTCACACTACCAAGAACATAATATAACAAATATAATATGTGGTTGAAAATTTAGACTAGACCGGGTCGAATATTGTCTGAAGGCCGTTTGCGTTATTATAAGAAATTTAGGTAATTGTAACTTAGAGTTGAAATATTTCAATAAAACAATCGATTCCTGTTTAGATTGTTTTTCTCGCTCGACAAAAAACTTTGACACACCTCGCTTTGCGGTTTATTTTGTGACCGCACTAGCTATTATGTGTAAGATTACTTACACATAAAAGCTAGTAGCTACCCGTTTCGTAGTATACGATTTTCCACCGGCTTAATGTGAATTTCAAGGCACGGCAGATTTTTGATTTTATATCGCCGTGGAAATCGATCTCCACCTCTACCACCTGGCATCGGAAGTAAGTAGTATTTAGAATTATCATGACTTAGCAAACTTACCATTATCATCAATGTTTACTCAAAAGACCAGGCAAGACTTTAATAAAATGTTTATATAGTGTTTTAGTTGTAAATTGTAAAGCATAGTAATGTTTCTTTAATTTTTTTTATATATCATATATATAAATAAAATGAAAAAGCATTTATTGAACACACAAAAAAATACTAGATGAGAAAATAAATAGGTAAACAATGAAAGGGATTACATTGAATAGTACAAAACATGTAGTGTGTTCAAATGGCTAGCAGCTCATATTGTTACAGCCGCGAGGCGACTGCAACGCTGATTTTCAGCTGCTTGCCCAAGTGAGTCACAGATAAGTTACTAATAAAATAGACAATTGAGTACTTATTGATCAATTACAAATAAAACGTATCATATAATTAATCAATAAAAAAAATAAAAATAAAATATATGTATAGATATATTTTATATTGTATACTATGTATGCAGTGCCCTAACGGGTTTCATGTCTGGTTCTGTTACTTTAATATAACATCTTTGTACAACCCCTTGAAAGCAATAAATAAAATAAGTTAATAACGCACGTAATAAAAAGGACATTTTTTTTTAATTAGTCGTAATCAAAATTAGCCATAGATTTTACAACCTTGTTTTTAATTATCATTCCTTGACGTCAACGGCCGCAACGATCGCCATGAAAAACTAAATGGACATAAAAATTTAAAAACCAAATCCCATCTAAACAATGGCAGCGTGTATTCATTTTATTTCAGTAACAAACCGGTCTGGACAAACTCGAAATGTTTTATTACTATCGGCACAGTCAGCAATACCGCACCAGATTTATTTTTAAACCTAAATGTAGGTATCGGCTTCCAAATGTTTTACGTTCGGATTTCGTGTTAACTTTATTCTGTTTCTAAGTACAAAGACCTTAAAATGTAATCTACATATCAATACTAAGTAATATATAAACCTGAAGAGTTTTTTGTTTGATTGAACGAGATAATATCATGAAAAATTCTTTCAGGATTAGATAGCCCATTTATCGAGGAAAGCTATAGGCTATATTTAATTATGAAGTTCCTACGGGAACGGGAGAAATCAGCTGTTCCATACATTCATGTTCACATAACTCGTCAACATGGTAGGGAACAGCTGATTTTTTTTTCGAGATTTCAGGTTTGGTGCCATAATAAAAGTTGTTTGTTATCATGAGCACAATCATGTGTTTAGGTATCGGTCACTAATTACCAGTCACCCTATATAAGCGGTTGTTTAAAGATATAAATTCTCTTTCAACGTTAAAAAACCATATCTAATTAGACTTCACAAAAGGAGTCAACTTACTAACTTCGGAAAAAAAAAATTTGGAACTAATCCGAACCACTCTCTTACCACTGCAACTCCTGTAAGCCAGGATCAAAAGTGAAGCAAACTAGGCAATAAGCAACGAGGCCCACCAATCTCAAGGAAAAGTTAAACTGCCTTGGGACCCGCTACAAATTTAATCAGAACAAGATCAAGAGGAATAAGAAAGACTTATGTTTTCACTAGACATTACAAAGCTGGAGATAGCAAAAAAGGAGAATTAAGTTTTGAATTTCAAAAAGAGGTATTCCTTTCCAAAATTAGGAGAAACACACTTAAAATTTTAACATCAAATTTCAAAATACTAAATACCATTTTTAAACCAAATAATTCAGCAAAAGCCGTAATTCTTAACTCTATCCGTCAACAAACATCCGTCAGATCTACAGTAATGATACTAGACGGAACCCTAAAGAGCTCAATTATGCAGAACCCGAGGCGAGGGCGACTGAATACTTTATTATGGGACTAAATAAGCGTTTTAATCTGTTCTGTTCGTTTTTATGGGAAATATGTTTGTGTAAAAACGTAGTTAATGGAGCGAGATGAAAGAATGGGAAGAGGAGTCTGAATTGAAGATTTTTATGTAGTGAAGTATATCTTTAGGAATGTTAATGTGAGACAATGACTGCTTATGGATTATGAAGACTGATAGTGGCATTCATGGACATTAATGTCTAGCGATATAAGCTATTTCTATAAATCAAGGGTGGCGAATATTTATACATGAACGTGCCATTCTTAGAATTCCGTACCCAAAGGGTAAAAACGGAACCCTTTTATTAAGAATCCGCAGGCCATCTGTCTGTTATCAGACTGTATCTCATGAACCGTGATAGCTAAACAATAGAATTTTTTCTTAACTTTTTGTGAAGAAGCGCCATCAAATGAAAATGACTTTTACGAAGTCAAAGAAGTATTTAAGACAATAATAATATATAGCATTGGTAAGATCAAACGTGTTCCTTTATAATATACCTTATATTCCTTCGTGGTGTGCCTAAAAGAATGCGCCTATACAAAAAATATGTACAGCGCTCATATCCACACATAGCATCGTCACAAAGGATTAGTCAATAACGTTACGTGGCTGTAATATTCTGTAAGATGGAGGTACTTCCCTAGTCGCGCAGCTAATAGCGAGCTATATTCTACCTCTTTTAAGTTAAGCTGGCTAATATTATTAAGCCTACTAATCTTCTAGACAACACAAACAATTTAATTTTTCGCACCCGTCAAATTCCGCACCGATGACCAGACCTATAAATTTAAAAAAATATTTTACGACAGAAAGTAATAATAACATTATATCGTCATTTGCTGGTCATAACGATAGTTGCCAAGTGACGTGTAACTTGCGTCATGCGTCATTATGCGTCATGACATCTGGTAACATTATGGTGAAAATTTCTATACATAATATGGGTGATGAAATTTACTTATACTACGAGTCTCTGTTCCTCTATAGCCTCACGTTATAAAACAATAAACATACTTAATATGTAGGTATTTCAGTTTTTTTTCAATATAACAATTAAAAGACCTGGTAGTAAACCACCAACCAAAAATCACGTTTTGACAAATACTTTATTCAGGAGTATACCTAGACAATGTTCTATGAATAAGCTCCCATAGTGATGTGAGCTATAAAGTAGAACCACATTTGCACTAAAAATCTAGCGAACGCCCTGAGCTAAGCCCAAAAGGCGCTCTTGCGCAGGTTGCTTAGGCTAACCATTGAGTGTGCGTCCCACGATGTAAAACGTAGCGAGCGCCTAGCTTCAAACTCGACATCCGCTGATCCTGCCGTTGCACGCTTTATATGGGGTAAATCTTAAATTGTAGTTAACAATTCAATTTTGTAAGGTTAGAGCCTTGTTTGCCTTCATGGTTCCGGTAGCAACAAGCTTGTGTAAGAAACTAACAATATAACATATTTCTTAATAGATATAATCATTACACTTATTTTTATATAATGTGACTAGCTTCCCGCGCGTGTGTCACCCGCATATCTCCCGGTACCGTAGGAACTTTATAATTAAATACAACCTTCGTCGATAAAAAGGTTATCTAAAGTAATCCTGATTGATTAGCACAGGGTCTCCAAACTACGGCCCGCGGGCCAAATCCGGCCCGCCAGTGCCATCAATTCGGCCCGCGAGACCTTAAGACTAGTGTTAAGCTAAGAAGAAAACACAAAATAATTACTACTCGATCGCGTACTTAGCCACTAGTCTAGAAATACGAGTAAGTTAATGGCAGAAAAAAATTAAGCTGTTTTGGCCCGTAGAACATTCTGAAAAAAGCATTAAGGCCCTAAGGTTTCAATGTTTGAAGACCCCTGGATTAGCACATTCAAACAAACAAACAAACTCTTCAATCCCTTTCTGTTGTACATTAACTAAATGGACTCATAAATCGAATTCAAATTTTCAACAAGAAAAAAATGCCTTAAGCACAAAATGACTACAGATTGTCATCTCAAACCAACCAAACAAATTAGATACCGCTCAAAAATTTGTTAAATTCTTATTATAAGCTGGGTTACTGAGATAATTTATCATGAGGTGTAATTGGTGTGAAATAGACACTCGAGTCAGTTATCCGCAGGGCATTGGAGAAATAAACTCAGTACTCCAACCACGAGTTGTATTTTACCAAGTTTTAGGCCGATGCCGCATTGATACGGCGACAGTGACGCGGCGCGGAGTTTCTATCCTTCCGGGTATCTTCAAACAATCGTATTTCAAAAACTTTAACTAGCGTGGCCAGCTCAGTTATCCTTACTAATATCACTACATAGTATAAAACAAAGTCGCTTGCCGCTGTCTGTCCGTCCCTATGTATGCTTAGATCTTTAAAACTACGCAACAGATTTTGATGCGATTTTTTTAACGGATAGAGTGTGAGAAGGTTTATATGTATGATACATCAGCATTGCACCCGTGCGAAGCCGGGGCGGGTTGATTTATAAATGCGAATGTAACTCTGTGTGCCTGTCGCCCTTTCACGCCAAAACTACAGAACCGATTTTAATGAAATAAGGTACATAGATAGTGTAGAACTTGAGAAAGGTCATAGGCTACTTTTTATAGCGGAAAGGGTTGTAGGCTGAAAGTGGGGGATGATGATTGTCAAAGTCACTATTCCACGCGGATGAAATCGCGGGCTCACCTAGTAATCAATATATAGGGCGACTGGTAATTAGTGACCGATACCTAAACACATCATTGTGCTCATGATAACAAACAACTTTTACTATAGCAACAAACATGAAATCGCGAAAAAAAAATCAGCTGCTCCCTACCATGTTGACGAGTTATGTGAACATGAATGTATGGAACTGATTTTTTTTCGCGATTTCAGGGTTGTCATTAATTACCAGTCACCCTACATAGGTATTGTTGGGTTATGTGTATTGAGTGATCTAAAAGTCATATTATCAATGTTTTACAAACTTATAATTAAATCATATTTGGTATTTTATCAGAAATCGAAAAGTCGAGACTAATATAAAGTATTATATTAGCCAATAAATGTTAGGTGTAAAAACGTATACGTATTTTGTACACCTAAACAACAGCGCACCTGGGTACTAAGTTGTTTTCACTGTTAGGTTATCAGGATCGCTTAGGTTATTAGGAGTAAAGGGTTGTATATATATATACTAGCATACAAAAATATAAAAATACAAACTGTTCCTCTTTATAATATTAGTATAGATATATATTTATTAAAACCTAAACAGTTCACAGGCACCAGTTTTTTTGCCCCAGAGCCTTTGTTCACGAAACTACGCCTGTGTATAGATTATATAACATATTTCTTTTACGTTATTTGCCTATATCCTAAAAAATGTGTTAAATATTAAACGTTGTTCATATTCATGAGCACAATCACCACCCAAGAGGTTTTGCGTTATTTAATTAAATGAACACGCTATATATAAAACCTGTATGATCAGCTCATAACACCTGTGTGCTATGAGTTTCAAACACAGGAACATTACTATTCCGTTTACAAGATTGTCTGTTCTGTAACTGACAAGATTATCAGCGGAATTACATTTATAATTATATTAATATCATTAAGGACCGATTTGTCCTAAAACCTAACCTCAGATAAACAGTCAGATAGCATTTATTCAATGAAATGAGTAATTCTGACATTTCTTATGAAGAGATAAACAAAATTTGTAGAATAAATGTAACCTTTTATTCAATTAATTTCGTTCATGCCTCAGTTAAACCTAACTGTAGAAAAAGACATAAATATGTGACGTTGAAGATATTTTAATTAAAAATTAATAAAACGAAAAAAAGTCACGTATCAAATGGTTTATCAGAGGAATAAAAAAATCGGCCCTTGAGTTATTATTTTTGTCTACGTCTACGGACCAAAATGGTCCCAGTGCGACACGACATCCGGGGTTGGATTCCTGTGTAGAAAAAAAAGGAGAATTTTGTAGGTTTAGAAATTATACTTGTCGTTATAAATCTTAGAGGTCGTGGGTTCGATCCCCACGCCGGACGTTCGCCGGACGCATCTTTGTGTCTCAAAGATGTCTTTCCATGTCTCGTTAGTTGAGGGACTTCCCTCCGTGCCTCGGAAAGCACGTTAAGCCGTTTGTCCCGATTGTTATAACATCATCTATAACAAGGCTTATAGGGCGTATAGGCGAACGGGCAGCAACGTTTCCTAGTGTGTTACAACAATACTGCGGTCACCAACCCGCCTGCCAAGGGTGGTGACTATGGCAAATACCCTCCTTCTGGAGGTTACCCATGTTTAGCAGTGGACGTTATATGGACTGAGGATGATGAACTGGTCGTTTGGTCCTCCGTGCATCGGAAAGAACTTTCGAGTCTTTGTTCCCGATTAGGTATTATAATTTATAACATCATACCTAGAACAATCATACCAGGTATTATATTATTAAATTATTGTTGAAATGTAAAACTAATTTATTATTCAATTTTTTTTGTCATTATCACTGTTTTATAATAAGTACGCTCGATTCGTCTACATGATCAATAATCCTTTTTTCATTTCATTTCAGGTAAGTGAACCAGTTATCTCCAGCCTGTACGTATAATATGCCTTCTGAATACAGCGGTAACCATTCATCCTACCTAGCGTGGTGACCATAGCAAAACCCCCTTCGAAGGAGGCCCATGATTGACAGTGGACGTTATATGGGCTTATGATTAATAATTGAACTAAGTATGAATATAATATTTTTTTGTATACTTAGTATGAATTATTTATATTCAATGATTCATATACCATTAGACGAGGACATACATGTCTTAAATATTAATCTTCGAACCTCTTCTGCCCCGCACGCAGGCTTTCCGGGTCTGGTTGGTTAAGGGACTACCCTCCGTGCCTCGGAAAGCACGTTAACCAGTTGGTCCCGATTGTTGTAACATCATCTATAAAAACAGTATGCCAGGGAACGGGCAGCAGCGTTTCCCTGAGTATTTATTCAACAACATTATTCTGCGGTCACCAACCCGTCTGGCAAGCGTGGTGACTATGGCAACCCTTCCTCGGGAAGAGGCCCATGTTCAGCAGTGAAAGTTATACGGGCTGATGAAGATGATCTTAGTAACTTGATCAACTTACGAAGAATCGTAAGTTGATCAAGTTACTTGTTAGTTAATTAACTTTCTAGTTATTTGATAAGCTAACGAGGTTTCGGGTGGTTAAAGTAAATAACCTAAACCAATGGCGTTCAACAGGACTTATTGAAGTTGAAGATTTTTTGTTTTGTTACAACAGTAGCATAGTCTCGTTTGGTTAGGTTAGGTCAAGTGTCATAACAATTAAGTGAATAATACAATAATTATGCGCTTACACTATAAATAAAATAAATAAATAAAAATCATTTTTATTTACGTAAACCAATTACAGGCACTTGTAAATAGTCAAACATTAATTAGAAAAAATTAATTAATTATATTTGTTATTTATTTATATCTATAAAATTAATTATTTTTATATTATCATATATTTATATGTTATTATTATAATTTATTTATTTATATTGTTCTTAGCGACACAAAATGCTTGTTCTGTCTATATTATGTCAAAACAATTGTCATTATTTGGGTGGACCATGAGCATACTGAAACTGTCAACTAAATATAACAATATAAGTGGCACGGGAGTTGATCAACTTACGATTCGTATTATTTTCCGGTGTCATACCTATATAAATCCAGTACAATCAGCTCATAACACCTGTGTGCTTTGAGTCCCAAAGACAGGAACATTAGGTAAGTACTATTATTCCGTTTACAAGCTTGTCTGTTCTGTAACTGGCAAGATTATCAGCGGAATTAAATTTATATATTAATATCTATCATTAAGGACCGATTTGTCAATCCTCAGACAAACAGTCAGATAGCATTAATTAATTAAATACAGTAATTCCGACATTTTCAATCAATATATCGAGGGGTGAAAGGCTATTTGTTTGAAGCGACATTTTGGACGATATGGAGTTATATACATATTCGGATTCAGCGAATTTTTCTGCGTCGTCTGAGCCGGGTTTCGTACAATTCTGAGCACTTTTATGGCGCTTAAAACAATGCCATTTTAGTGCATAATTCTCAAACATGATGTATGATCCGACTTCAAATTTGCCATATTTTTTTAGTATATCATTTAAGCTGTATACAAAAACAGAGAATCGGATCATAAGCCGTTATTCCCTTCCTAAAATTTTTGTTCGATGACAGATAAATCGTTTTTCGATGTAGCTATCTTTAGATGAAAAGTCCCTTCAAACATTTTGCTTAGGACTACTTACTCTGTGCAATGTCGCTTCAACCAATTTGCCGTCAGCCAAATTCATTAAGACATGTCGTCGGTTCAACCCTTTTCACAACAACTGTTTTTCACTCTGTTTAGAACAACCAAGTTATATAACTCCTCTCAAAATCTGAGACATCAAACAACTCATTAAGAATGTTCATCGTTGCTTAAGCCAACTTTCCTGTATCGTTAAAAAAACCCAAAACCCAAACCCAAATTGGTAGTTAAACAAAATAGCCTATTCCTATTATTATTGAGTAACGTCGATTCAATCATTTTGCTTTCTACTGCATAAGTACTGTAAAGTCACTTAAACCATTTTGCCTGCTGCTGATTAGTGACAACGTTGGAAGTTGAATCATTTTTCTTTACTCTAAAAATAAGGCGATACAGATCATTTTGTATTAAGCGACAATTTATCTTATACTCATAACTGTTTTTTAATTGAAAATTATACCAAAACATTCAGGGATTTTTTTTCAATAAAAATTTGCGATCCCCATTATAGAAAGAGCACTAGTTTTTTCATAACGATTTTTTTTCCAAATTTTGAATCTTTAAATGGCTCTCCTGTAAAGTTCGTAAAATGTCGCTTCAAATAAATAGCCTTTCACCCCTCGATATGTATAAACAAAATTTTCTTTTTTCCTTCTTGCCTCCGTTAAACCAGTTATAATAAGAAAATAATAAATGACAAATTAATAGACAGTTACGCATCAAATTGCTTATCAGAGGATCAAAAAGAACGGTAGTTAGTTATTATTTTTGTCTATGTCTTAGTCCGAATGCACAGAAAAAAAAATTTTTGAATAAGTTTTAGACATTATACTGGTTGTTTGGTCCTTGTTTCCGTTTAAGATAACATAATCTATTACATATGATACCAAGTATCATCTGTAAACATACCTTCAAAATATTGCGGTTGCCAATTATCCTGTCAAGCGTGGTGACCAACCATAGCAAAACCCCCTTTGAGAGAAGCCCATGTTCATCAATGGACCTATGTTCATCAAAACGGCTTATAAGTATAACTAATTAGTTTATAAATGATTGTATTCAATGCTAACTTTGTGCAGTTTCACCCGCGTAACTCCCTGTCCCGTAGGAACTTTATAATTCAATAAAGCCTAGCCTACCTCGATAAATAGGCTATCTAACACTGAAACCTGTTTCAAATCGGATCAGTTCCTGAGATAGTGACTTGCAAGCAAACAAACAAACTCTTCGGCTTTATATATTAGTATAGATTAATATACCATTAGATCAGGGGTCTCCAAACTTTGACGCCTTAGGGCCATAACGATTTTTTCAATTTGTTCGAAGGGCCAAAACTGTTTGAATTTTTCTATCCTTAACTATATTCTTATTTCTAGACTAGTGGCAAAGTGCGCGTCCGAGTAATTATCGTATTGTGTTGTCTTTTTCAATTTATCACAGCAATAGTAACAACAATAAGACATTAGATGCGCAGGATGGATTCATGACACTAGTCTTTAAGTTGTCGCAGGCTGGATTGTTGGCACTGGCGGGCCGGATTTGGCCCGCGGGCCGTAGTTTGGAGACCTCTGCATTAGATGATCACATAAAAGTGTTTAAACATTAATCTATTTAATATGCTAACTATACCAGTTTACTAGCCGTCGCTTGACCGGCATTAAATGGCGTCGACGACAGGATCGTTTACGATCTATACGTTACACGTTTAATGGGCACGAAACTAGGCAAGGAATTCTACAGAAAATCATTACTTTTCTCTTAATTAACTAAATATATAGGACATAAAACGCAATGCGTTGCATAGATGGCGCCACCAGCCAACAAAAAAACAAAACGTAACGTAATTCTAGAGCTCAGAAGCATAAGGTCGGATATAACATTATACATTAGAAACATATGTGGTATGTGCCCTTATCGTAAACTGACATTTACAACCAAATTAAGTATAATAGATATCCGTCCTTCTGAGCTTCAAGATTCAAGAGCTTCTGAGGTCAAGATTTTTGAAGATAGTTATAATATTACGAGAAAATGCATGGTTTGCTTTATACTGGAAAATAAATAGCTAGGTGACTAATAATGGATAGTGTCTAACTATTATAACTACCAGTCTGAACTAAATTGGCATTCTCAGACATGGCTTGGCGTCCTACCGCGGTGCATTACCAGTAAAAGCTACTTGCTTCCCTTTGTCACTTTGTCTTAGCAAGCGGGTTGCATTGTGAAATGTGTAAAATGTAGGTATCCCGCTGTTTCGTTTTATATCTTACTTACTTATACATATACACTCTCTACAAGAAGATTAATTGGTTTTGTGATAGATATACAAGTGTATAGTATAGGTAATATAATACATAATAGGTCTACTTATACAAAAATGGAGTGTGTGATATCAAGAAAAGATAACGTTTTCCGCAACCAAGTGAAAATATTAAGTCAAGTGAAAGCTGGTACAAAATTGCTACCTTAATCAAGCATAGTTTTTACTATCATTAGAAGACTCCACCAATCCCAGTGTAGGTTATATTCAGCCAGTAACACGGCCCTTTGTTAAAAGGCGGATGTTTATAAAACTAGCATAGATCACGTTTTTTTCCAATAAATAGGTCAACCGTGTTCTCTAAACGTCTTAGGTGATACTCGATCTATCTAACCTAGATACAGTGATATACTTTCTATCTATCTTTTCTAGCGGAAAATGAAGATAAATAATTGTATTCTGTGAAATTTTCAGTTTACGACAGATTTTGAGAATGTCTCCTTCCCTATGAAATGGCAAAGGAGATGATGGCTGATAATGGCGATAATAGATTATGCCTATTTAGATAATTATTTGTGACTTATTAGTGGCGTAATTGTATTGGGTACGACTGAGATGTTTACGGTGCAAGTTTCAATTCCTGTTTCGGTTATATATCTATTCCTGTTCGTATACGTTTTTATCTGTCGAGTAATGTAATATCGAATCGTTCAAGAATGCGATTCGGGTATTCAGAAACGAGTACCTACTGTGGTCACCTATCCGATTTATATCAGCAGTGATTATGACAAACAGATGCTGGGAGGGGTTTTATACCCATCTAAATATAGCAGATACATATAAAGGGCTAATGACGAGTAGAATGACCTCGTTAAGTTGTTACACTTTATTTTATTTCACACGTTGAACGTACATATAGGTCAAGCGTAGTCAGACGCGGTCGTCGTGGCTAGATTTATATTAGGTATTTATCTTCTCTAGAAAAATGGTGAAATGGTGATATAACTTGATAACATTAAGTTAAAAGTGTTTATTTTAAGATTTGTTTATTTATATAAAGTAGAAGAGTTTGTTTGTGTGCTTGATCGCGCTAATCTTAGGAACTACTCGTCCGATTTGACAAAAAAAAAATTCAGTCATCGATTAAGATTAAGTATATACCTACTATATTTTATTATGAAGTTCCCACGGAAACGGTCCTTTAAATCCTCTCTCAAGTCCTTTAAAAACCAAAATAATTGAAATGTGTTTTTAAACAGTTTGCCTTTGAAAAGTGCTTTTATATCTGAAACTGCTAGATTGATTGGAATGAAAATTGGTCAATAGAAGCAGGACAGCGATCCAACACGGGATGTAGCTTGTGAATAAAAACTTTATTCATTTATTATACAAAATATGACAATATGTTATTGTACGAGAGGAGTCGAGCCTCAAGTTCTTTTTTTATACCAGCGACGCTATTCACCATTTAATAACCACTGCTTGCCCATGTTTGAGGCGGCTTATGGTCAGATGTGGATCCAGCTCTTAAAGAAGATTATGGTCACAGCCACTCGAAAATCGGTATGCAAGTCGAACTACGAATTCGCTAATGTCTCATGCATTGACTTGAATTTGATCTTAAACTTTAAGTTTTCCGAGGATCAAGACTAGAAGCCAAAAGGCTATTAGGAACCTTGGAAGACGCACGGTGCAAAAACCCCACTCATGTTCTTTTTGTAGGAACGAGGATACAATCAAATATATTTTATAGAAAAATATAATAAGTATTAATTTTATTGTATTACACACATAGCAAAAAGAGATGAAATACAGAACAGGGCCTTGACAAAACGCCAATAGTATGGTGAGTACTTTACATTGGTCGTGATTAAGCTAGAATTAAGATTCTATTTATAACATCGCAGGCATTCATAGCTTGATTCTTCTTTGAAACAAGCGATTCGATCGTTCAGATTTCGGTTTCATACTCCTTGTACATACATACATAGTGATTTTTAACCAGCTGTTCAAGTTTTTGTAATACATTTTATGAAAAATACAGTGAAAGTTAAAAAGACGAACAACTGTTTTAAAAACAAGTTACCATTTAAATATACAGGGTTATTTTTAAAACACAAACAACCTTTCAGGGTGTGAAAGTACTGATGATTATAAACAACTTTTACTTTAGGACCAACCCTGAAATCGCGAAAAAAAAGGTGTTCTGATGATAGGATGGAACCATTTGTAGGAGGATTTATATTTCGCGATTTCAGGGTTGGTCCTTAAGTAAAAGTTGGAGTACTATCACCCCCTGAAAGGTTATTAGTGTTTTAAAAAAAACCCTGTATACATAAAAATATTGTTTAATATTAAAATCGCAATGCCATATTCAACCGCTTATGCAACCGAAATCCAAACGATTGAATCAGTCATTTCAAACAAGAATCAACCAACGAATGAAAAAATTCCCGGCTTTTTCCCCCTTGCCCGCTTAAGCACATGTCAAGTATCCATACATTTGTGTAAGCGATTTTCTGCTAGCGTTGCTCCGCTGGAGTGGCATGTTGTCTAGGCCCTCAGAACAGTTTAAAATTTAAAACATCATTGTCAATTTTAGAAAACGAATTCTTTACCAAATATATTGCATTCACAAACATATAAAAAACTAGCTGCACCCCGCGGTTTTACCCGCGTTACTCTGCTCCAGTAGGTCGGAGCGTGATGTTTTGTAGCCTATATATGTTAATTCAGCGTATAACCTATCCCGGTGCAAAATTTCAGCCAATTCCGTTTAGTAGTTTTGGCGTAAAAGAGTAACAAACATCCATCCATCTATCCATACTTGCAAACTCTCGCGTTTATAATATTAGTAGGAAGTAGGATCTCTTTATTGTTAGCATAGATAGACTAAGTACGTATATCAAGTTCCAAGTTAAGTAAATCTATAAGTACTGATTTGTTTACAACTAGAACACACTTTGCACTCGATTTACTTATTATTATATAAGTAAAATGTATCGATAAAGCGCCGGAGCGGCGGCATCAAGGCGGCGACTCGACCTTGACCTGCAACCCTTTGAGCATCGTCCTAAGACTTCCATGATGGATCCCGGAATCTGAAGAATTCATGTGCGGCTATTATTGCTTAAGCTACGATTAATTAAACATTAAACATCTTAATGTTAATTGCTTGGTAAACTACAAAATGTGACTATTAGTTGAATAGTTATGTTATAGGATACACTGACATATTGTACAGGATAAGTGTTGTAGGATTACTATTTATAAGCCATTTATAAGGCTGAAGCTCTGCTCACCTTTATGCCCGGTAAACTAGCAACTAAAACTCCCCTTTTTCGATCCGTCGTTGGCGCGGGACGAAGCAATCTGGCTCATGATTTGGAAACCTGAGAGAATCGATTACAAGGAAACAAATAAACCCTTCAGCTTTGTATATTATAGTATACAGTACCATGAAATCGCGAAATACATTTTGTCGAGGTAAGTCAACACAAATGTATGGAACAGCTGATTTTTTTTTCGCTATTTCAAGTTTGGTCCCATAGTAAAAGTTGTTTATAATCATCAGTACTTTCACCCCCTGAATGGTTGTTGGTGTTTTAAAAATAACGAGTAAGGAGTAAAGAATGCTTTTATTTTTTTTATTACTGGATTAAAGTACATCCTAAACCCATTCGATCGTAGAAACCTGAAACTTTTTTTTTTTTCTGTTGGACTTACCTTGATTGCCACGAGGGATTAGCTACTTTACCGGGCATAAAGGCGAGCAAAGCTCTAGCCTTAAGAAACTTGGAGTATACATTCAGTATATAACGTAGACATTCGATAAAATATTATCCTCATCAGCCCTTACAACGTCCACTGCTGAACATCCTCCTAAAGCCCTCCCCTCCCTTTGCCATAGACACCACGCTTAGCAGAGATGTACACAATACCATGAACAAAGTATCAGAAATACAAAATACAAGATAATTTTCAATTAAGTATTTCAAATACCAGATACAATATACTTTCGAGAATAGTATCTGAAATACTAGATACAAAATACGTATCTTTTAAATACTTCTTAAGATGAAAATACTTTTGTAAGAAAATAAGATTTTATTTTAATGATCTTAAGTTTATTTTTGACAACCTCCGTAGCTTAGCGGTATTTGGCTCGCTTTAAATCACGTATGTCGTGGGTTCGATCCCCACGCCGGACAGAAAATCCTTGTGTAAATTCTAAGATTCTTTCTGGTGCTGGTCGGTTAAGGAACTACCCTCCGTGAGAAAGAAAGAGTCACCATCTATCAATGTGATGATCGACTAATAAAGACATGTTCAGTTTTACGCATTTATTTTATAAATTTCTACTAACATGATATTACTAAAAGTATCGACAACGTGAACCCACTCGTAATCCAAGCATTTTAGCTTAACACGAGGGGTTAATAAGAAGTACTGTGCAAAAACTCTGCTAGTAATCGTTAAAACAAATTATGTCAGGGCGTGGGGATCGAACCCACAACCTCTCATTTACAGCTAGTCTATAATCATCAATTTATAATTTCAAATATATGAATAACAATACCTTAATACTGTCAATCTCTTTGAATAAATAAATAAATAGTTTCAGATATAAATAACGTACACGAAATGGCTATGTTATGTTAATGGACCGCTATCGTGATATCCAATCATATTATTTACTATGTATCTACATCAAATATTCAACATTTATATAATATTTGGGTAACTAGAGGCAAAACTCGGATGATCTTAACAGGTTGGTTCAAGAAAAAAAAATTACTTATATTTTTAGAACAACAGATAAAATTGTGATTGTGATAAACTTGTTATTTTTTGCTGTGTGGTTTCTGGCTCATCATAGATCATCCCCATTCTTGCCCATCCCATCCCATGAACCCATGGCTATCGTAGGAGGCGACTACGGGAAATACACTTGATGGATGAGTAGCAGCATCTATCAACTCAAGGGTACTTACCATCTTTTTGCGATCAACAATCCGTCTGCCAAGTTATGTTACTCCTGAAATTGTAGCTTTCTAATAGTGAAAAACTTTTGAAATCGGTCCAGTCGTTCCGGAGATTACAAACAATATTTTTTCCTCTTTATAATATTAGTATAGATAGACACACGTCAATGAAACATAAATCAATCTGTAAAATAATTCTGTGTTAACAATTGATTATTGAATTAAGCTAACCGTCGTTGTTACAACATGTGTTATTATTGTTTAATTGGTTAAGTCCACCAGACAAATACCCCCAATATTAAGTGGATCCACTCGATATTAAGGGTATTTGACCGTAGTGTACCGGTAACTTGGGGAACACTCCTTAAGATTACCATGATACCAACACCGATGAAATAGTGTATTATTTATTATTCTTTATTATACAGTTATATAAAAATTAACTTTAATTTTTAGACAAAGAAACAATATGTGAAAAGGCGATCTTAATTTTTCGTAGCTAATTTTTTATCGAAATATGTATATGGTTGGTATGGTTCACTGAATTTTTTTATTTTTTATCATTATCAGCTCGAATAACGTCGTCTATTGAACATGGGCCTCCTCTCTAGAGAAGATATTTGCCATAGTCAACACGCTTGGCAGGCACATTGGTGACAGAGTATAATGTTGTACCGCACAAGGAAACGCTGCTGCCCGTTCCTTACATTATATACGATTATTATAAATGATGTTATAACAATCGGGACCAACGGCTTAACGTGCTTTCTGAGGCACGGAAGGTAGTCCCTCAACCAACCAGAACCGGAAAGAATCTTAGAATTAACACAAAGATTTCCTGTCCGGCGCGGCGGCGGCGTAGGGTTCGAACCCTACGCTACGAAAGTTTTCATTTTTTTTAGTATCTTGATAGCATTAATAAAAGTAAAAGGTTTTAGTTTCTTAGAATATTACGAATCTCACTGTTCCGAATTCCTTCAAAACAAGTTGGTCCAAATACATTTCTTTTTTTGTTGTTTGGGGAGAAATGCATTTACGGATTCCCACCACCGCTGCAGCGTATTCGTGCACTGGCGGCGGGATATGTGGGACTCGCCCTCTCCATAGCGTGGTATGCCAAACTCATACCACGAGGAGAGAACCCTACACCACTTAAACCCCCCGGACACTCCATCAATCCGCCGTTGGCGGGGGCCGGGTACGCATGAGCAATCCGGCCCAAGTTGGTCCAAATTCAAGGACAGCTAGTGCCAACTATCATCCCTCTAACGAGCATATCTATATATTTAAAATAACTGTATACCCCATATATTATTTAGTTATTTATTTCATTGTCCAAAGTAACCACACAATTAAAATAACGCATCAATTCTTCTAACCTTCTATTAACGTTCCTCATTTGTTTATAGCTATTGTGACGTCACTTTAATACAAGAAAATAGTGTTTGAAAATACCAACGTATTCGCGAGATTGTTACCGACGGCCTCGATTGGCCTTTTGGCCAATTTTCAATAACACGTACACCACCACTATACAAGATCCGTCAGTTGCAAACAAATGCTTGACTTGTTAGTTTGATGAAGGGATCATTGTATGATGGCCGTTGGGTATGAGATTTTATAGACGATAGGTTACAATAAAAATGAGCTGTTTTATGTTTTGTATTCGATAATTTAATCGTCAGTCAGTAATTTTGTCAAAAAGATGAAAATCTATAGGAAAGTTTTGTATTTTGTGTGTGTATGTATGTGTATGTTTGTAATTAATAAATTCAAAAACTACAGTGCCGATTTCAAAAATTCTTTCACCGTTGGAAAGCTACATTCACTGTGAGTGATATAGGCTATATTTAATTATGAGGTTTCCACGGGAACAGGAGTTACGCGGGTGAAACCGTGCGCGGGAAGCTAGTGCTATATAAATTTATTAGTAACTAGCTGTCTCACGCGTTTTCACCCTTACATTTAATTTCCGTGAGAACGTCTTCTTAAAATATGAAAATCACAAATTATAAAGATTTCTATGGGAAAAATAATTTTCGAAATCGGTTCTGTAGATCTAGAGATTGATTCCTATAACCCCTAATTCCTATATAAGAAATGAATAAACTATACCTGCCTATTTATTATTTTAGTATACTTATATTAAAATAAAACAATTACAAAAAGAAAATACTATTTATCAATATTTTTTTTGTATTAAAGTATATAATATAGTTATGATAGATACATATATATATACAAAACACACAGAGACTCAGAATAACTATTCGCAATACTTTCTATAGATCATAACAGATGGCGCTGCGAGTTCCACTACATGTAACTAAACAGTTTTAATTAAAAACATCAATTCTTTGATGTTTTACGATCTGATTCTGTATTATAAGTAGTTATTTAATGATTAATTAACCCATAAAATTCGTACTTCAACTTTATTAACCAGGATAACGGTAACGGTGGTCATATTTCCTGAATCGCGCAAGCAAAGTTTTCTTAAATTATGGCCCAAATATGAAGATTTTTGTACGACTAATGGGTGGTCTTCTTCTACACAGTAAGCCAGTATTTGGGGGGCTGGTCATAATTCCCCGACGCCTCATGTATCTATACAACACTCTATCTGTCTATATGTGTTCGTAACCACCCACAATAAAAAAAAATCTGGCACTTGACCGTTTAGAGAAATTCTCAACACCACTGATGTAGAAATTTCGACCATCTTTTTTGTTAGTTAAGGTTTCTTTTTATTTTTTCATTAATAAAATCTCATTTTAATGGCGTTTTTAACTATAGCTGTGTCTTTCATCTTCTTCTTTCATTTCAACAGCCCGTTTAAAATTAAAAGATGGAAGATAAACTCAAACTAATAGATGCTGCTTCCCATCCATCAGCTGTATGTCGCTTAGTCGCCACTACGACACCCATTTCAAGATATGAGGTGGTCATGTCTAAGCCGGAATCAATGAAAAATATTATTCATAATTCTAATCACGCTAAGATTATTTACTAGGTTAATATTTCACTAATAATAATCAACTATAAGACAAAAACTTGAAAAATGTTTTTTATGGTCATATTAACTGGCCATAAAAATTATATGCAACGAGTTTATTTTTATCTAAACTTTCACAAAAAGAAAGAAAAATATGATTTTTTATAGTCATCAACGAATTACGACTTGGCGATTGTGTGCACACGACCGGCGCACGCGCATCCGGAAATAAACTACCGCCATTAATATATATTGTGGACTTTTATTGTTGCGAAGAAGTTGTGCAGTCCTTGGTCATCTGTTATTGTCAATAAAAGATTTTTAAGTATTTTAGGCTTTAACACCTGGCATAATGGCCTTCCTAGTTTTAACTGTATTTTATGTACTATCGTCGGCTAGTGGCAGCAAATCACCTTGCTAATCTTATACTTATTAATATATAAAGCTGAAGAGTATGTTTGCTTTAACTCGCTTATTTTTGGTCCGATTTAAAAAAATATTTCAGTGCTAGATAGCCCATTTATCGAGGAAGGCTATATGCTATATTTTATTATGAAGTTCCTACGGGAACGGGAGTTACGCGGGTCAAACCGGGAAGCTAGTACTCTTAATACAAAATTTCTGAAAATATACGGATGTAATTATAGGCTTGCCTTCATAATAATTCTTTTATATGTGTATAACTACTGCAATATTGCGTTAGTGACAATAGCTAGTAAGGTTGAAAATTAAACGGTGCAAAATGATTTCATCATGAAAATATTTTTTGTCACATGAAATTGCACCTTATTAGCAACTGACACTTACGCGGGATTGCGCTATCTACCAAAATATGTAAAAAAAATACAATACCATATTGAGTAAAACGAAAAAATGTATACCTTGATAGATTTTTTAAAGATGATGACATGTGATCAAAATTTATTTGAAGAAATCTAAGTATATTATAAAACACAATCCTATCCTAACAACAATACGATGACACTATATGTAGTCACTTATTTAGGTTATATAAAACTAGATTCCCGCGCGCGGTTTCACCCGCGTAACTCCCGTTCCACGTGGGAACTTCATAATTAAATATAGTCTATATTAATCAGTGATAATGTAGAATTCAAATGGTGAAAGAATTATTTAAATCGGTCCAGTACTTTTTGTGCCAATTGGTTACAAGCATAATTACATACCAATCTTTCTTCTTTATAATATTAGTAATTACGTTTTAATAACAGGTTTAGGTTTCATACATTAAAAATTATGGTTTCATACTTCCCAAACTCTGCTACGACCGACCTTAAAAAATCTATGGTAGGCTGTCTACGAGACTACGACGCTACGCCGTGTAGTAGGCTGTTACTACAAAAGTATTGTAACTTGAGGTAACCCATGCCTAGGATAAAAACCGCTTAGTTAAAATTACTAGGAAACTAAACTTTAATTTACTTTCCGAGTTTATTAAAAAGTTTATTTAATTTAAAAAGTAGCATATATTAGAATCAACTAATTACAGGAGCATGTTGTTTATAGTTTAAGAATAACTTTAAACTAACAGAATTACCTCCGACACGGATTTACCTCGAGACCTTGTCATTAAATTTTAATAAATTTAATAGTATGCGCGGTTCAATGTATTTAATTGCTTTGGATAGTAATGTTTACAAATAGATAACATTGAATTTGATGTTTAAATAAAAGCTTTTTTTTTACCTATTAAAGTACTTATGTACAATACTGAGGTACAGTCGTAACTTTTCAATACCCTCGCCCCCCGTGCCGATAACTGAGCCCCACAGTGGCCTTCCTTTTGCCCAGGTTGCTTTCTTTGTAGTTTTGAAAGCAGGAAACTTCGCGGTCATGCCCGTCTAAAAATACTTAGGTCTTAAACAAAACGATATAACTCGATCGGGCTAGATAAATTGACTTACCTGCCAAGTGTGATTACTTTGATAAAACTCTCCCTCGGGAGGAGGCCCGTTACAGTAGACCTTATACGGGCTGATGATGATGATAATGATACCTTTAACAACATGGCATTAAGGTTTCACGCAGAGAAAAAATAAAACCTATTAAATTGTAAACTTCCATTCAAGTCTTGGTCAAACCGCGAAGTCCTTTTAATATACCGTACTAATTCTTCAATGAATACACAACAATTTATTACATCCATTAATTCTCAAATTTAATTACAAAGACAGCTAGTTATAGTAGGATCCAAACTAAGTTTCGATATTACCAAATCGATATTCCCAACCCGCAACTTGGAACACTTGGAACTAACTTCACTTACACACTTAGGGAGTTCCAAAGTTAGGATTTTAATGGTACTCGCTACTTGTACGGGCTGTAATAGGGATGACGACAAAAAAATCTATTTGGTCAGTTAGATTACCAAAATATATTGGACACTTTTGTATCGTTCCGTAATGTCAAAGTCAAAGTCTAAAATTCTTTATTCATATAGACACGTTTAAAATATTTTAAATCATGTTCTTATGATGCGTCCCATTCTTTTACTACCACCACATATATACCACCACATAATCAAAAAATGACGAAGATACAGCGCGTTGAAATTACATGTGTCGTCACTTCTAGGTACAATTTTACTTAGGAGTGACGTCACGAGCCCTCCGTTCCTGAACGTTGTTGCCTTGTATCTTTGTCATTTTTTGTTTATTTGATAAATTGAAAAATACGTGTCCATTTTTTTTGGTAATCTAATTAACGGATCAATTTTTTTTTTTTTTTTGAAAGAAAGAAAAACATTTAATGAACACACAAAACGAATACAAAATAGGCATTACAGTAATTAAAAAAAAACTTATTAGTAACGAAAAATAATTTACAGTCGGCGATGTGAACATGGAGTGTGTTCATATGGCTAGCAGCTCAGCATATTGTTACAGTCGCGAGGCGAACGTAACGCTGATTTTCAGCTGCCTGCCAAAGTGAGTCACAGATTGGTAAATAAGGATACACGATTAAGCAGAGAAATAACAAATAGAATAACACTTTTATAGTACAATACATATACATTTTTCACAAAGATAAAATACTATCACTAAAGTTCAAATTGAACATTTATATACACAATTTAATATAACCTGACATCATGACCACTGTTGCAACCATCGTACGTAAGGGATTAGCAAGATATTTCACTGTTTTTCGATTAGCGTTACCGCTCAGAGACAACGAAAAAAAATTAAAGTTTGTTATACCATAAAGTAGTAGTAAAAAAAATAAAAAAATAATAATAATAATTTAAGTTTGATATATTTTAATTTAATGCAAATATAAAAATCAAATAGAAATAAGTACAGAATAATTAAAAACGGGATATGTAGTAATAAATTAATCATAGAATTGAAATATTGTAAATATTATAATTAGGAAGTTTCTGTTGTTCAATGGTAAGGAAATTTCGTAAGCGCTTCTTGAATGTTTCAACTGTGCGAGCTTCTTTAAGAGGAGGTGGTATATTATTCCAAACCTTGCTAGCCGCATAGCGAAAGCTGCCTCTGAATGTCGCGGTTTTATGCTTTTGGAAAGATAGTTGTCGCGCACATTTTCTGCCAGTGTGTTCCCTACCCCCAGATACCCAGGCCAGTTTATCATATAAATAAATAGGTTGTTTACTGTTAATTATACTAAATAAAAGGCAAGCCAAATGAAGTTTCCTACGTGACTTCATTGTGAGCATTAGTTTACGATTTAGATAGGGTGTCACATGAGTTCTTGGTGGAATGGAGAAACAAAAACGGGCGCACGCATTCTGGACTCTCTGAATTAGTCTTTCAGTTCTTGCTAGCAACCGTGGACCATATATAGTGTCTCCATAATTTAATTTAGACAAAACCAAGGACTCACCCAGTTGTACACGTAATTCCTCAGATAGAAACGGCCTTATACGATACAACACTCTCAAGCGGAACAAGCTGTTCTTCACTGCTTCAGCTATGTGGGACTCAAACCTGAGGTCGGAATCCATGTTTAGTCCAAGGTTACGAGCTTCATGGACTCTTTCAATTGGGGTCCCCATTAGTGTGACATTTAGTGAAGGCGAGATTATCTCCGTTAATCGTTTGGGACCAAAAACCATGTATTTAGTTTTAGTAGGATTCAATACCAAGCAATTTTTGTCCAACCAGTCAACTATCCTATCCAAATCTTTAGTTAAGTGTTCCATTGCTTCTTTATATTCGTTTGGCCGAAAGGAAATATAAACTTGCACGTCGTCTGCGTATATGTGATATTGACAATGATTGAAGCAATTTACGATGTCTGTGCAATATAAAGAAAACAAACTAGGTCCCAATATGGAACCTTGTGGAACGCCTCTATTTAAGGAGGTAATTGTCGAGGTCCGCGTAGTTTCATCCTCGAGACGTAATTCTACAAACTGTTTACGGTTCGTAAGGTAACTGTGGAACCAATTAAGTGTATCACGGTGAAATCCGTAATAGTTTAGTTTACATAGAAGCAATGGAACATTTATAGCATCAAATGCACGTGAAAAATCTAGGAGGACCAGGACTGTACACATTCCCTTATCCGTTGCAGACAAAATATTATCCGTAACGTCCATTAGGGCAGTGGCTGTGCTGCGCGACCTCCTGAAACCAGATTGAAGTATCGGTAATATATCAGTTTTCTCAAGGAAGTCACACAACTGGTTGTTAACAACTTTCTCCATTATTTTTGATAAGCATGGCAAGATACTAATGGGACGTAGGTCTTTGACGTCAGTAGGGTTTAGTTTTTTGGGGATGGGTCTGACTACAGCGACTTTCCATATGTCAGGGAAAGTACTGGTCTGAATAGACCTATTTATTACACTGCTTATAGACTTAAGTGTATAGGGTAGTGTTAACTTTATCATATCGAGACTAATTCCATCAAATCCCTACGCATTCGATTTAAGTTTATGAATAATGTTAAGTACAGTGTCTTGTGTCACTGGTTGGAGGTAAAAACATTCATGCTCACTACGATAAAAATGAAAATAAGTTAGATGTGATATGTTAGTAAGTGTATTACCAGGAACATTTAAAAAAATATTATTTATTGTATCGGGGTCATTAAGATGCACAGGCAAAGTTTCATTTTGTTTGTAAGGTAGAACGTTCCTTTTTATATTTTTCCATAAAACACTTGGATTATTAATTTTCTCATTGATATTGTATTTAAAGAAGGCAACCTTTTCATTAAATAATGATACATTAACAAGTGATTTGAAATCTTTGTAATATGCTTTCTTTGAATCGAGCTTGGTCTTTCTATATGAAGCAAGAGCATTATCTCTCATTTGCATCATCATTTGAATGTTATCAGTTATCCAGGGATAAGTTTGTTCACGTATAATAATACTTTTAGCTGAGGCATGCAAATCAAATAAAGTCATGGTATACTGGTTAAAAGTTAGTACCATATTATTGACATCGTACATTTCCGATATACTTACCCACGATATGTCCACCAGATCGTTTAGGAAGTCCTCTGTGCAAATTTTCTTTAGTGGTCGATACAATATAGTTCGAGCTTGATATTTAGTTTTTTTAAATGAAAATTGACTGACAATTAGAGAGTGGCTATTTATAGACCTATAAGGCTCAACTTTAATATATTTGGCGGTTAAATCAGTACAAACCAAGCCAATTAGAGTCTCCGTGTTATCTGTAAAGTGAGTAGTAGAGGACACGAGTTGTATATATATTTTTATGATCGTCTTCCATATTCATTCGTTTGATTTATCGTCTTTCTTAATGACTTATGCTAATGATTAGCTCCATCAGCCAATCATATTCTACAGTGAAGGAGTGTCATGGCGCAAGTCTAATTTGTGCCATAACACTTCTACGCTCATTTCAGTCTAAAATTAATACGAGAACAGTAACGATTATGACTTTAAGTTGCATTAAAATCGAAATCATAATAAACCGGCACACCAAATCAAATTATATTATACAAAACATTTTTCGTCTTTTTATAGATTTGTGTAGTTAGTTTATTCATTTCTGCACTGTTTCGACTCGGTCACGGAAAAGCGTGCCTTATTGCGGGCTTAACTAAATGTACCTACTTACGTTATGGCCAATTTGTGTCAAACGATAACAAAACTAACACTGAAATATGCAAACATTTAGTTTTTATAGTCCACCATACAAAAAGTACCACAAACTCCAACCTTTAAAAGTTTTTATTAAAATTCAGCAATGCTTTGTTTCCCCATTTTTGACAAAAATGCTCAACGAGAATAATTTTTCATTTTTATTTCCCGACATTTAGGTCATTTGACAGTCACTGTGAGTAGCTCATAGACTAATCAGACCTTCGCTTGTTTCAGGTTAATGTGCCACGAGACGAGTGAAAGAGACCGACGATCCAACAGTTCCCTCTAAAACGCTTTATATGGAGCGAGACGGGAATACCGCGCGTGCTCCGCCGCGTATTAAAACACACAAAAACCGCGGATGTAGGTAATAGCACGGGACCTGAAAACAGAATAGCTTTATAATAATAAAAAAGATATATAAAAAAACTAGCCAAATCATAAAGTTCATTAATTTTGAATTTCGAACGCCTAATTCCGAACTTTGGTAGTAATCGCCTAGAGGTGCTTAGATTGACTTGCCTTAATCTGTCATGATGTGTGGTACTGTATAGCGTCGGGCTAGGTCTGTGGTGTTAGTGGTAGGTATTTAGTCCACCATAACACAAAGAATAAAGGCGGTGGGGACGGTGTGTGGGTGTGCCGGGGTACAGGGCGAGCGGGTGATGCTGCCGCGGGCGCGGGAACAACGGCCAGTTCACCAGCCTTCTACTGTCTGACGAATCGGATAAGGTAAGATTTTTATTGTTTAATTAGCTAAAGACGATTCTACATGCGGACAACATCCGTAGCGTAGAGGTAAATCTCGGAGGTCATGGGTTCAAACCCCGCATCGGACCATAAATATTTAGTTGATGGGAAACCAGATGACATGTTCAAAATCCCTAATTAAATGAAACTTTAATTAGATATTTTAAATTCTTATTAAAAGTGTTAATTAAATAAAAGACTGGAGTTGATGGAGTGGACTGGAGTTGATTCTTACTTCATGTAATTATATAAGAAGTACCTATAAAAAGCCCGTTAACTTTTTTTAAATATCTTATTAACTCGAACACCCATACATAAAACGTAGCGCCTTGGTCAGATCTCAAGACCCATTTTGTATGCGGTCCAAGATAATTAAACATTCCTACACCATATGAGGTCAGGTGGAAAGGTCACATGAAGAAGGTTACTCTATTTACTAAAGCTTTATACTGTGCTCTTAGATCATACAACTATTTCGACGTTTCTAGAATGGTAATGTTACGAAGTTTTAAATCTATTGTACTTATAGTTTCACCTTATGGTATAATTGTATATTATGATTATTATTTCTTTGTATAGGTTAATTAAATTACCCATATGTAATGAATCCACATTATAATTTAATGAGGTAGATACTATGTTGACTAAATTGCATTGGATATAATGGGCATAAAGACTAAAAAAATCTATTTAGTCCGACAGTTACATAATCAATTTTTTATTTGACAAATCAATAAAAAATTACAAAAATACAGAGCAAAAACAAACTATAAAGTTAAGGAGAGGGGGGCTTGTGACGTCACAATTACTTAAAGTTATACCTAAAAGGGACGTCACACGTAATTTGAGGAACAAATAAAAAATACATGTCCAAATATTTTTTGGTAATCTAACTAATAATAATAATATTTGTTTCATAAAGGTTTGAGTTACACATACAATAATGTCTTTTACAATAGTCCAGAAAGACACAACGGACGGACTATATAGCATTTTTTAAGCCTTCAGGCCCATTAGGGTAAAATAACCTTAATTATATTTACTGTAGGTACTTTTATCATAAGACTAAAAAAGACTATTATTGTTTTGTTAATATTAACAAAACAATAATATAATAATTTGGAAGCACCTTATGTATTAGCCAGATTAGAATAGACCACCCCATGCTTTCTCATGGGTGTCGTAAAGACTAAAGTGCACAGCCTAACCGACGCGCAACAGCATCTATCAGCTGAGGGATACTCGTAATTTTACTGCGAACACCAATCCGCCTGCCAAGCGTGATGATTATGACAATATCCCTCAACGATCCTGAGGACCTAGACAAAATACCACTACAGTAATCGCTAGCATAAAATCGCTTATGCAAATGTATGGTAATTGACATTTGAAATTTGATTAAGGGATTCTTTAAAAAAAAATGACGGGCATTAATTGGTTAATTCTTCTTTAGAGCAAGTGAATCGGTCGTTCTGATTTCGGTCTCATAAACCTTGTAGCGATTTTATGCTAGCTATCGCCCGCTATACTGGCATTTTGTCTAGGGCTTCTGACTTGATAAAGTCCGATTAGAGGAGGCCCATGTCCAGCATCGAACGATAGGTTGATACAGTTCAGACTTAAAAGGGTTTTCCTTTTAGGTACATTCATTCCAATATATACAAGCGGCCCTAGCACAATGGCATGGGCGTCGGACTTGTGATCTTGAGGTCACCGGTTCGAACCCCACCCATTGCACTACAGACGTGAACCCACTCGTAACACAAGCCTTTTAGCTTAGCACGAGGGGTTAACAAGAATACTGGTAGACTGCAAAAACGCTGCTAGAAAATTAAAAAAATAATAATTGTAAGTAAGTATTATATTTATACCTACACTCTAAAATTAACCTAAATACCGTAAAAAGCTGTAACTTTGCCTGGATTTTGACGTTTTTTGTTCGTATCTCTGAACCTATTTATTATGACGGCTTCTAAAGACTTTCAGATGGAAAACAGACCTTATGCCTTGCCAGGTAGAACTCAAATCTATTCAAATCATGTCTTTTTTAAAAATTACAAACACTCAAAGTCGTAGGCAAAGTTGTAGGTAAAGACACAACTTTGCCTAGAAGGATATCTCAATAAATATATTGTTGATCTTTTTAGTAATTTCTTTTCCGTGTACATGAGACACCGTGCTTGTCCCGGACAGTTATATCATTACCATGACGGTAATGTATATGTTTTTACTGCTGATAGGCAATGTTGTAGCAGGTACCACAAACTTTTCATACAAAAATGTTGATGACTCTAGGGTTGTCCAAAAAATAATATGGATTATTGTGTTAAAATTTTATTCACTTTTAAAAAAAATAAAACAAAATGCTACTTATGAGCAAAAATCACAAATTTAATGTTTTTTTAGCAATACTGACTCATAATTATTAGTAAAAACAAAGACTTAACTCAGTAGTTGTAAACTATAACGGGCAAGTCTAAAAGCGTATGAGGACAAACTAATTCTGCTGTAATATTCACTATATCTGTGATGTGGGCTTCTTCCTCAGTTGTCAACTCTGTAGGGTGACCAAATGGTTTAGCATCGAGCTCCTGGTTTTCTCCTGCTTCGTGTATTATTCGGCATTTTTTCATATAACTGCAATAGAATTAAGACTTACTTAAATACAAAATCACTCTTGCGTTTCGATTTGACCGGTTTCTAAGATGTGTAAATTTCATGCAAATATGACATGTACATGTGTAAAAATATATCATTATTAAAATCCGACTAGTGACAACCCTAGACCCAGGCAAAGTTGTGTCACTCAAGATCTCAAAACAGTGCATAACATTGCCTGCTAAGTTATTTTAATGAAATCGTGTCGTTTTAATAAAAATATCAAGCAATACGGAAAGTAGATAGAATTTTCTTACCCTGGGATGTAATAGCTGCACGGAAACACCTTTTTTTTAGCTAAAACTTCAAAAGTTAAATGACACTAGAAATTTTCACCCTCTCGCACCGGTGTTTGTCGGACAACTGACAGAGTAACAATGAAGTTATCAGTACAAAACAATAAAAATATGTTGCCCTAATAATGTAAAGTCATTACCAAATGGTAAAAAAATCAAAAAAACCAAGAAAACGCGAAATATCTCAATTTAAACGAAATAGGCAAACTTGGGCTTAGTTGGCAAAGTTGCAGCGTTTTACGGTACTACAACAGACAGAAACATTATTTTTCTCCATAGAAATAACCAACAAGATTACGACATACCAAATTAATAATTCATAAAAAATATAGCATTTTTATGAACGTAATAATGGCGACCCAGATAAATCTCGTGGTACAATAAACTGATCATATTTATTATTGCATTTTTGTCCTCCGGCGGCCATATTTGTTCGGTTACGTCATCGCGTGACGTCAGAGCTTAGGATGGGAGCAAGCATGAGTACCTAATTCACTTTCATTTCTTTACACTGCTTTAATTAAAGCTTGTAAATGTAGTAAACGAATGAATGTACAGTAGAAATGTATTTTTATTGAATAATGTTAAGATTAGATCTGTCAAAAACATAATTTTTATATCTATCACTAGCTTGTGCCCGCGTCATATTATGAAGCTATGTTTGTTTTTTTGATCGCACTAATCGCAGGAACTACTGGTCCGATCTGAAAAATTCTTTCAGTGTTAGATAGCCTATTACTGAGGAAATATAAGCAGTATATCATCAGGCAACTATTGCTGGTGCTAAATCACTACATAGTAAAAAACAAAGTCGCTTCCCGATGTCTGGCCGTCCCTATGAATGCTTAGATTTTTGAAACTACGCAACAGATTTTGATGCGATTTTTTTAGTAAATAGACTGATTCAAGAGGATGGTTTATATGTATGATACATCAGCATGGCACCGGTGCGAAGCCGGGGTGGGTCGCTAGTATAGAATAAATAAGCTCAACTTTAGGAACACCTTTAAAGCTGGATCTCATCTTTATGCCCGGTGAAGTAGCAAAAGTGTTCGGTTCGGTTCACAAAAATTATGTGTTCATAAAGCCGCGAGGATTTATTTCGTTAGTGAGTGAGTTGTCAATAAAAAAAATATATATATACACTAGAATATTTAAAAATTGCGACGAATACTTTTAACAGCCATTCATCAAATTGAAAGAAAAAACTTCACCCATACCGTTTAGAATTCAACTTCGAAACAAACACTCAAAACTGGCAAAGCAAATGTCAACGTATTAATAAACAAAAAAAAACTTTATTTTTAGGGTTCCATTTGCCAGAGGTAAAAACGGGACCCTATTATTAAGACTACACTGTCTGTCACTAGGCTGTTTCTCATTAACCATGTTAGAGAGACATTTTTTTGCAGACGATGTATTTATTTTACCATATCTATAGGGTTAAAACTGGACCCTATTAGTAAAGTCTGTCTGTCTGTCACTAATAGATATATAAGTTGAAATGTTTTTATATTATAATAATTTTTGTATTTATTGCCGCTTTAAAAACAAAGAATAAAAATAGAATAAAATAAATATTTTAAGTGGGACTCCGTACAACAAACGTGTTTTTTTTGGTTCAATATATAACAACGGCAACATGAAAGAAGACGCTTGAAGTGGTAAAATATATATAGTGTCGATTTTTTTTCATAATATGTAGGAGAGAGGAGGCTACTTATATTACATGGCGCGGCTAATTATTAGTTGCGAAAAATATTTTGATACAAAGATAATGGTACGGAACCCTCCGTGCGCGAGTCCAACTCGCACTCGGCCGGTTTTTCTCAGCTGCAGTGATCTATAAAGTGGGTCAAACTCCCTCTGGACTTAAATATGTAAAAGTGTTTCAGTGAGAAATTTTATATATATATACTTGTACATCATAATTAGCCCGTATAACGTCCACAGCTGAACATGGGTTATTTAACCCTCGAGGGGGGTTATTGCCATAGTCACCACGCTGCGTGAGCGGATTGGTGACCGCAAAAAGCTCGTTGAGCGAGTGAGTCATTAAGAGGGGCCTCCGGAGAGAATCCTAATAAAAAAGGTGGCAACCCCAACCCTGTGCGAGCTTTTATGTTGCGCCCTTATTTTTTTAAGATACATTATAGGTTCCCTAGATATAGCAATATATAGGTCTACTTTATATCATTCAGTAGTGCTCGATTCCAACACATACTTACCTAAAGTATGCATTGGAATCAAGCACTCTAGGGGCGCAGCGGGAACTTATTAAGAACAAACCGAAAATAATAGTCTTACCTGCCCGGCTAGCATAGGCAGCGCGACTCGAGTCTACTCTACGGAGGCCGACCAATCCCATTGCAGAAAGTGGCACGTGACAGTGCGTTTCTGCAATGTGATTGGATTGGTCGGCCTCCGTAGTGTAGACTCGAGTCACGTTGCCTATGCTAGCCGGGCTGGTCTGTCCACTTTTGCGCCATTGATAGTCTACGTCCTGTGCCTGAGCACCGGCGGCACCGCCCTATTTACGGCACTGTGACCAACTTGGACTTGCTACGCCACTGTACCATAGCTTATAATTAGCGGTATCGTAGACAACACTTAGTATAAATAATGAATAAATATCCAATTGTATACCGCAGAATATGTGAAACATGTCTAGGTATAATGATTGGCTGTAGTTGCCAGTATAGGTTTAAGCCCTTTCATTAGGCACTAAGTGTCAAAGTAGGTTCAATACTGCCGTCAAGTAAGTCTTTAATTTCAAAAAGTTATTATTGATGTCCTTTTTCATTATGACAGCAAAATAGTGTAGGTAAATGAGAATGTCGGTGAAAATAAATAGTTGGATGAGTATTAGAGACATGGTACCTATTTGAGTATGTTTCGCAAAACGTCTCATGTGAAACGTCCTAAAACCGGCAGTTTTCGTAATAAAAATGCTTTTTGTTATTTTTTATTTTGACATGTTTGTTGAGATGGAAATGTTAGGTTCGATTCACTAAAATGGTCGTTAGTATAATAAAGGCTAGTCATCGTCGAATCAGCTGAATTGCTCTTTAAAAGATATTCATTGTCGAAAGGCTAAAGTAACCAAAAAAATCACATGTAAATTCCACATTACCCTTTCACGAAAAAACTACTAAACGGATTAAGTTAAAATTCGTTACTGAAATTGTGAATTTTGCATATAAATGAATTACTATTTTTAATTTAAAACCTCAGAACGCAGCTACCAAGCAAGAGTACAAAACGAATTATATTGTAAGTTTATATTATTATTTCACCAAATACAGCTGAAATAATTTTTTAACAAACTTTGTTTAACACTATTTGTGTTTAAACACTGAAATTTGTAGTAAACATCTTAAAGAATTTCGATGTTCAGACATAATATACAATGTTTCTAGCCAGAATTCAAGCAGCCGTAGCCCAAAGGCTAGGGCGTCGGTTCGATCCCCACCCATTGCAATACCGACGTAATCCTACTCGAAACACAAGCAATATAGCTTAGCAGGAGGGGTTAACAAGTACAGCATCTAGTAGTGTGCAAAACTCTGCTAGTAATCTTTAAAAAAAGTATAACAGGATGTACGTATTTCAATTTAATTTACGCTTTAATATTACGCTGCAACCCAATAGTACTGTGAAGTAATCCAACGCAAGCAAAACCGCTGCCTTCATAATTTTCTACACGATTTCTGAATGGCTATTAAATAATACAATAAGAGTTTGTTCAGTAAATATAACTGCCGGGTGGATGACCGCACTGGCGCCGATCGAAAGGTCGTCGGTTCAATTCCTGCTCATGCCATGTCAACTTCTAATAGTTGTAAACGATCAATGTACTTACAAGCTACGAACATTACAAAAATGCTACAGAATTATTGCACTCGATTTACTCGTGTTTTCAAGCAATTGAAAAATACTTAAATAACTAAAGTTACTTAAGTATAATAATAATATAATAATACTTTTTCTGATTCTATAACGAGCTATGGATGCTATGCTCCGCATTTTTCTGTATGATCGAATCAGAAATTAATAGATTCGCAGGAGAACGGATGACGCTAACATAGCTTAACAAACAAGTTGAAATTGCAATGGGCAGGGCACATAGCTCTGAGAACTGACTCCCGATTGAGCAGAAAGGTTCTCGAATGTAGACCACAAATTGTGGGACGACGGCCTGCACGATGGACCGCCCGACCTTATAAAGGTCGCAGGGAGTCAGTAGTACTACTAAATAAAACGGCTTCGATGCATTGTATGACAGCGCTCCTTCTTTACTAGTTATTTAGTCTGTGGGATTAATTGATACTTTACTAGCTTCCCGCGCGTGGTTTTACCCGCGTTGGAACTTCATACTTAAATATGGCCTATGTTTACCAGAATTGGTTTCCCAACGGTGAAAGAATTTTTCGAATTCGTCAAGTAGTTTTAGAGCCTATTCAATTCAAACAAACATATCAACAAAAAATTAAATCTTTTCTCTTTATAATACATACTAGCTTCTCCCCACGGTTTTACCCGCGTTACTCTGCTCCAGGGGGTCGGATCGTGATGTTTTGTAGCCTATATGTTAATCCAGCGTATAACCTATCCTGGTGCAAAATTTCAGCCAATTCCGTGCAGTATTTTTGAAAAATGAAGTGATATAGTAACAAACATCCATTCATTCATACTTACAAACTTTCGCATTTATAATATTAGTAGGATTAGTATAGATTAGCCATTGTCACTTAAACGGTATTGCACTATCACCGTCGATTTGGCATTTCCAAGTAAACCATATAATTACTGCTTAGTATGATTCTTTGGTCCTTGTGTTAGCAAGCTAGCAGCACGATTAGGAAACAATCGACCAAGTTCATAGAAGACCTATAAAAACGCCTGAACTCTTCCGCATAGCAATAAAACTTCGTAAAGCTGAAATCAGTTTTAAACCGTGCGTGCATTCGACTTAAACAAACTCGATCGTAAAGACCGAGTATGAGCAGTTTCTGTTCATAATTCATAGAGGGCGTTGTTGTAAATCAAACGTCAAACCATAGAGTTATTCACGGATGTGAAAAGTTCCGTAAAATCAAGTTATTTGCATGTCGCTGGATTTGAGCAAAATATAGTCGCTATTTACCAACTTCTAGCTAATTTAGTTAATCAGATAATTTTATGGATAACTAAGCTTTTATTTCGGCAGATATAATATATATATTTCCGGCGAGCGTTTTTAAACATTGTCAAATCGATTTTTATGGATCTAAATCCAGTCGAAGTTGTAATAGTAATCAAGTAATAGTTCATAAGTATTTTATTACGTAAGTATTGGTTTTTAAAGTACATAGCATCAAGCATGATACCATCTCATTTTTTTATTCATGTGAATCATACTAAAGTCCCAGAAGTTGATAAAGAATGTTGATAATTGCAACTCTTGTTTGTATCTGGAATTCTTATTCAGTTGTTATCATTTAATAAGTCTCGCCTTCTATATTAATATTTAACCATGGCCAACACGTGTTATGAAATACTCATAGGTAAGTGCTTACAGCCTTTTACCGCCTTTTCTCGATGCTTGAACAATTAAGTGCTTTAAGCGGGCGTCGTATTGTCGTAGAAGAAACGTCGTTTAATGTGGAATTACGCTGCAGCGCTGCAAGATATAGAGGTGGATCGATCGGGCAGGGTGCGCGCGCCGTCTATGACGTCATCGACACCGGGCGGGCCAAAGAAATAATTTTGAAAGCCAAACGTAACATTTTTATTACTTTATTACAATCTATAAATCAATACTAGTTAGTATGTGTATTAGAATAGCTAAATACGCGTGAGTAGTAGGATATTTTTGATACTTTTGCTATCGAATGATGTTATTTCAATAGTCGTTATTATGGTAGGTAAGTTATTTTATTGGAATCTTAACTAAGTATATGTAAAATATCATAATGTATGAAGTAGGTACTTACTGCATAATTATAAAATAGAACACGAGTATCACCTAGGTTATATTCTTCATAGAAGATTTTTACAGTTGACAGACCATGCTGGAAAACGCGCCCTAGAAATATAGGTACCCAGATCTCGATATTTCAAGTCAAAGCACTTATTGTTTTGTTGAATTTTTGCTACGTGTAACCTGTTATTATTTTTTTCTTTTATAAATAATTAGAAGCGTAATATTAAAGTTGTAAGAAGAATTAATTAACGATTAGTGGTTTTCTTCCACTAATTATAAAGAACTTCTTTTGCCGGTATACCGGAACTTTTACATGTTCGAATTGGTTTGCGAACTTGTATGGCGCGATGTAGGAAGTTTGTTATGCTAGGTACTAGATGGTGCTACTAGTTCTCTTTGTAGGTTGTGCGGCTATTCTAGAACTCGCTACACTAGAAACGGATTAGCATTTGCCCTGACCTTTGGGTTCGAACCCCACACTAGACCTAGAACAATTAATTGTAACTCACACAAACATTTGGTCTGTGCACCGCTTCTAGTTGGTCTGATTGTGGGTGTCCTATGTATTCTTTAATTATGCGTTACTAAAATCAAACGATGGTTATCTAAAAACCGACTTCAATTCAGTGCTGTTAGTGTTTCCTTGTGGAGATCGTCCCGAGTTCCCGGGAGCACCGACACAAGCGTCTGAGGCTTGATACCTAGATAGTTGTTTTAGTTGCTAAACGCTAACCTGAGTAAATGATGGCGTTTCATATTTCCTGTCGTCACTCCCCATGCGGTGATAAGAAGTAACATAGTCTAGTGTGAACTTCATAATTAAATATAGCTTATATTAATCAGTGATAATGTAGCATTCAAATGGGGAAAGAATTTTTAAAATCGGACCAGAAGTTTTATAAACCTGCAGCAGCGTTTCCTTTTGTGTTACATCATTACACTGCGGTCACCAACCCGCCTGCCAACCGTGGTGACTATGGCAAAAACCCTCCCTCGGGAGGAGCTCCACGCTCAGCAATACGTTGTACAGGCTGATGATGATATTGATTATTTATTTCTTGAACTCCTTTCCAAAATACTTCAATTTGTATACTAACACGAGTATGCCAACTTACAGTTTTTATTAATCGTGTTCCTTTGACAAATCAACTATCGTAGATGGTGTGTTGCAGCCATCCAGAAAAGACTACTTATCTTTCTGAAAATGTAAATTCTATAACAGTGAATACAACCAAATCAAATTTCCACAACGTAAGAGTTAAAAAAAAAACATTTTTGTATTTTCTTTCGGTCTGCATGTTGTTTATGCTTTCACCATCTTAAAAAAAACATAAAGCATACCTATATAGCTATTTTGTCTATGGCTTTTTGTATTCACTTAGCGGCGTAACAAAACGGTCAAAATGCCGACGGCCTATTTGGGGCTCAAAATAAAATAAAACAGAAGCGATACTTACCTACTTATTAAGATATTAAAAAAAACCATGCATGTTGTTTATATAAACTTAGGTTAGGTACAAAAATAATAAGGAAAGTGAAAATAACTTTATTCAAAGACAGACAGCATTCTTGTTCGTTCAATGCTCCATTACGGCATCTTGTAATAAAAGCACTTGTACTAAAAATACGCATTTAATAAACTATATAATAAATCTGTTGTAAATAGGAAATAGGTACAATCACGTAACCTGATTAACACATTAACACAACGAATTGTTTCATTGAACTTCTTATACCTATAAAATACCTGTACCTATTAAATACAATAAATGTTAATTATTCGATTTGGACGCATAAATTCCGTGCCCACTTAAAATTACAGATACTTTCATTGGTTTGTTTTGTTATTTATTTTATTTTCATTATATATCTGACTGTCTGTTTGTAATGGGGAAATTCAGCGCAATCCGATCTGTGATACTTGATAGATATGTAGACACCTTTCTGATCTGTCGCCGAGTGCTTTGGGCTTTGAATAGACCATCCCATATCTTTCCATGGGTGTCGTAAGACGCGACTAAGGACATAAAGCTGTTGGGCCGGATTGCTTATGCCTGGCCCCCGCCAACGGCGGATCAAAGGAGTGTCCGGGGGGTTTTAGTGGTTAAGGCCTAAGGGTCCTCTCCTCGTGGTATGAGTTAGCATACCACGCTATGGAGAAGGCAAGTCCCACGTCCAAGTGTAACTCGAAGTAAAAAATAGGCTGTTCCATACAAATTGTCAATACCTACTCGATCAAAATGTATGAAAAAGTGTTTTTTTTTCGAGTTACAATGTTGGTCCCATGTTAAACGTTGTTCATATTCATGTGCACAATCACCACCCAAGAGGTTTTGCGTTATTTAATTAATAAGTTGTATTCTTATTATATATCAAATACAGAGCACTAAAACATAGGGACGGATGTACTACTATACTTCAGAAGCATTTGGTCGTAAGTGCCAGTTTACGATAAAGGCACATACGACGAATATTTCTGACTTATATTGGCACATCCGACCTTATGCTTCTGAGCTCTAAATATCCTTATAGGTAATCTGTACATTATGACTTTAGTATGTACACCATTGTTCCATCTGTACGTGACTGTACCGTCGTATTTCAAAGATTTAATTACTTTATAGTATTTAGCTTAAGTCTTTACAATACGGCGAGTTTGTACAGTCGCGATAAGAATATACTCGTATTTACCCAAGATACAAAACCGTGATAATATAATGCGGCAAAACTTATCTAATTATCAAATTATCTATGAAAAATGTGCGTCAAACTAAACCGTTGTGCGTCAGAATGTTGAAAGATAGAAGTGACTTATTTTTTTTATCTAGGTACAAGTCTTTTTTGGTATTCAGGTACCTATTGTACTGATAACATACCTACATTAATGATTATTAATTTTCAATAAATGAAGCCTACTTAGTTTAACTACAATCAGAATGTCTGCTTCTTTATGGCAAACAGATTTGTTACCCAATTGCTGTTATTATTTAGTTTTTTTCTAGCAGAATTTTTGCAATCTACTAGTATTCTTGTTAACCCCTCGTGTTAAGATAAAATGCTTGTGCTACGAGTGGGTTCACGTCGGTAGTGCAATGGGTGGGGATCGCACCGGCGACCACAAGATCAAATGTCCGAGCCCCTAGCCATTGAGCTACAGCCGCATCTATCTATCTTGTATAAAAGCAGAAACTGACTGATCGATCAAGGCACGGTTGAAACCTCTGGGTCTAGAACCATGACATTTTCCTCTAAGGGTTTGAAAAGGGGTGGCAAAGTTTGTATGAAGAAAACGAAATCTTCGCGGACGAAGTCGCGGGCAAGAGTTCATTATAAATAAAAATTAATAGCCAATATGCATGAACGCGCATAAATTGATAACAAGATCTGGTGAAGGACGGTCCTTCACCAAATATCTTACTTATCTCACGCTCTCAAAAGTCATAATCTCTCAATCTTATCGCTCTCAAAAGTCATGATCCCTCAATCTCATCACTCTCAAAAGTCATAATCACTCAATCTCATCGCCAGCGCCCGCCTTTAGCCGACATCCAAGCACCACACCCTCTTGCGCAGGTTGCTTAGTTTTTAGTATTTAAACCATTTATCTAGGCTGGAGCTCTGCTCGCCTTTATGCCCGGTAAAGTAGCAAAAGCCTCGTGGCTAACTACGTATGTCCGTCAGATGCACGGGTAAAAAATTTCCTCACTTCGGCTTCGCACTTAATAATTTCTCGACAGAAAATTTCTAGTTACATTTTTTTTGCCCGACTTGCTCATCGACCCCGAGACCAAATAGACAAATATATTACCGCTAGAACACGACTACTTGTCGGACCAACATATTGATCTATAACTAAATATAGTGTGGCATATAAAACGGCTGGACAGACAGATTGACTGCGCTTTGTTTAGTCTCTATATTGTTTGAACTTTGCTATTTTAGTTCTGTGCCGATTTCTTCGGATAAAGCTTATAATACGTAAACAAAGGTATTAAATTACTTTAGCCTTTTTAGTGATGCCAAGATAAAAGGGATTTTTATTGTCTATGTTCACACTAGCTGCTCCCCGATTTACCGCGTCGTTACTCTGCTCCAGTATATCTTAGCGTGATGTTTAGTAACCTAGGTATTGAGACAGCTTTTAAATTATTACCGTGCAAAATTTCAGAAAAAATCGTTCTGTAGTTTTTGCGTGAAAGAGTATCAAACATCCATGCATCCATACAAATTTATGCGGTTGTAATATTAGAAGGTACTACTTATATACAATAATAAACAGACATATAAAAGGATTGCATGTAGCGGTGATGAGAATGTTAAGATGGATGTGTGGTGTGACGAGAAAGGATTACCTAAGTGAGAAATTAGTATATTAGAGGAAGTTTGAAAGTGGCGCCAGTGACTGAAACGTTGAAAGGGAATCGTTTATCATGATATGGTCATATGAAGACGAGGGATGAAACGCATGTTACTAAAATAGTTCTAAGTAAACATGCAGATGGATGGAAAGGGAGAGGAAGGCCAAAGAAGGCCGTATATCTGGAGCAAGACAGACAGATGGACGGACAGCGGAGTTTCAATAATAGGATCACTTTTGGATACGGAACCCTAAAAAAAGTTTTTTTATGATCATGAAATAATCAACTGGCAAGTGTGAGTGGCACAGTCGGAAGGGGAAGAACTCGACGAACGTTCTCTGACCAAATCGGAGACATCCTCGCAAAAGGTCAAATAAGATCCACCCTAAACCGACGTGCTTGTATGAAGAATGTTATGAGAGTGAACGAAGCTAAAGATGTGTGTAGGGATCGTAGTAAGTGGAGGTCCATTGTCTCTGCCTACCCCTCTGGGAAACAGGCGTGAGCTTATGTAAGTATGTATGAAATAATCGTACTGAACTATAGGTAGTAGGTACAGTCAACAAAAGAGATAGGTTTACACCGTCAGTATCAAATAATGTAAATTGATATGTTTATGTCATTACGACACCCGGTAATTATTTATGGGTGAAGAGTTCGCTGCTTTCTGTGTACAAATACACATAATGGTAAACTTTTCTCGTAAACGTGTACATTTAAATTTAGAATGCGTTTTACAATGTGTAAATCTATCTCTTTTGTTGACTGTACGTTAGATGATTTATTTTAGCCTACATCAACATTAACTAAGGCCTTTCTGTTTTCTATCGCGGTCACCTTGAACTGTTCAATTGTCTTCCTATAGAATAGGCGTTCCCAATCTTTTTCAGCGACCCAGTGGCAGACTTACACAAGAGTTTATCTGTTGCCGTTATTGATATCGAGCAAAAAAGAACAAAAAAAAAGTTTGTTGTATGGGAACCCTCCTTAAAAATATATTTTATTTCATTTTTAGTATTTGTTGTTATAGCGGCTATAGAAATACATCATCTGTAAAAATATCACCTATTTAGCCATCGCGGTTCTTGAGGTACAGCCTGGTGACAGACAGACAGACAGCGAAGTCTTAGTAATAGCACAGTAATAGGGTCCCGTTTTTACCCTTCGGGTACGAAACCCAAAAAAGGTACCCGCGAATATTTGTGGTTTCGGAAAATGATAGAGGATCGACTCATGTTGCCCCTCTTTACTTTCTACGGCGCACACTTTGGGAACCGCTGCTATAGATCATAAATTGTTATCTTCAGTTGTACCTGTTTGGGATTCGACTTTCGCCAATGTATAAATTATATCTAACACAATTTTTGCTCCAATTACTCTTTTTACTTCGAAATCTAAATTATCTTAATATAACATTATTTTTTGCTGACTGTACTTTTGAGTAACATTGTCAAAAATTAAATAGGTAAATATTACGTATTTATTAGTTCATGTACTGTCTTTCTGCGTGAAATATAGTCGTCTATAAAAATAATAAAAATAACGTGATATATAAGTGCTTAATTAACTTACTCAATTATAGTTTTCAGTGCATAGCAACTCCAACTACGTGAATTAAAAAAAAAACGGTCATGTGCGAGTCGGCCTCGTACCCGAAGAGTTCCGTATGCTAAAAAACCCTTATTTCAATATTTGTTTTATTTAGTTATTAATTCAAATTTATTGTACTTATAGTGGCAAAAGATTTCTTTTGCCACTATAAGTACATCTGTAAAAATGTCAACTGTCTAGCTATCACAGTTCAGCCTGGTGACATGTATACAGACAGACAGTGGAGTACCGTTTTTATACCTAGGGTACGGAATCTTTAAAATATATTTAATATCGGAGAGAACTGTACTTGATTATCATTTGTTCTAAATAGTTAAGGTACAGCCAGAATTTAGTCATTACCAAAATATTCATAAATACTTCACGGAACGAAGCATTGCGACAAAATAAATGTTTATCTTGAACAAATAAAGTCAAAAAGTCGCATTATGTGTGATTACTAATATTTACCTACTGTATAATATGTACCTGTTTTTCAGCCAAATTATACATGAAATCTCTTATATAAATGTAACAAAATATTGGTATATAAGACATAAGAGGAAGGTCTTTGAAGCGAATAATAGGCATGAACACTAAAAATATATAATATTTAGTCCGTCAGCTAGATTACAAAAAAATATTGGACACGTATATTTTTTTTCGTTCCTCAAACAACATAAAATATGACTAAGGTACAGCACGTTGAAATTTCGGGTGACGTCACTATTAGGTACAATTTTACCTAATAGTGACGTCACAACTCACAAGCCCCCCTCTCTTGAACTTTATAGTTTGTTTTTGCTTCGAATCTTTGTCATTTTTTATTGATTTGATAAATAAAAAAATACGTGTCCAATATTTTTTAGTTATCTAACTGACGGATTAAATAGATGTTTTTAGTCTTCAAGCTCATTATCGTTAACCAACTTCACAAATAGGAGGTTCACTATTCTGTTGTGCCTATATTTGTGACAACAGCAAACCATTAGGTACTATTATTAGATATGAAAAAATATTTAATTATTAAATTGCCAGTTACTTAGGTATACTATTGTCATAGATAATGTACCTAGTTCCCTTACGTGATTTCCGAGCCACGGCGGATAGTCGTAACGGAATCGGGAATTGAATCCATGAAAAATTGTGTCCGTTCCGCATCGGTATCTTATGGGAATAATGTTGGGAATGTAATACTGATTACTTAGGATTGAAGAACAGACCCCAATATATACCCAATCATGTTACACCCGGTATATGTTAAAGTCAGAACAGAGCCAGGAATACCTAAAGTACGATACTAAATGCTTGAAATACTCCAGTTAAAAAATATCAGGCTACCTTACGAAGCATGTAAGGTAGCTTGAGAATTTTATTCCATCCTACTAATATTATAAACGCGAAAGTTTGTAAGTATGGATGGATGGATGGATGTTTGTAACCTTTTACAAAAAAACTACGGAATGGATTTCGTTGAATGTTTGCTGACGGATAGTTTATAAGCTGGATTAACATATAGGCTACAAAATATCACGCTGGTAAAACCGCGGGGCGCATCTAGTTACACATAATATGTTAAGCTATTTAAATCTAGACTACGATGGGAGGGCTAAATATAAAAATTACAAACATTCCGACAGATTTATTATATACAATATCTGAAATATTATAACAAACGATAAATTTATTAACATATTTATAACAACTACCGACCTATGGATCAGAAATCATATTCTTGCTCAAGTTTTTGGGTAACTGCATATTTTTCATTCAAATCATTACAATATGCATTATAGGCTTAATTAAATGATTCGTCTCGCCCACGTGAGACCAATAATTTATCTAAGATAGGATATACCCCTTTACGTCGACTCCATGGGCCTCCTCGTAACAGACCGTGGCATGCCACGGTCGTTGAGGGATATTGCCGTAATCACCACGCTTTGCAGGTGGATTGGTGATAGATGCTGCTGCCCGTCTTTCATGAGTATTTCCCTTAGTCGCCTCTTATGACACCCATGGGAAGTGGGTACCCATGGCCCACTTACGACACCCATGGCAAGACATAGGTGGTATATTCAAACGTTACATAAAATATTGGGGATTATATGAAAATAATATTCAACGGAATCGACTAACAATCGATGAAGATATCAATAAAAAAATTGCCAAATATAGTACATTTTTGAACTAATACTTTCCACACTCACGCCACTATTACGCTTGTAAACTAGGATTTAAGTTGCTGACGCCAAAGGCTTTTAGTCGTTAGACCGTTAGTCCCAGGACATTACGAGTAGGTAAACATCCCTAAATGTCGTCGATCCCGCAAGTTGAGCAAACAATTTCAGTTGCCCAAGTTATTTAAATTCGATAAAAAATCTAAAATTAAAACTTTTATTAAGTATAGGTGAAAATTAAAACTAAGGGAAAATTATCAGAGATTCTCAAATATAGCGGCAGCGTAATGTTTGTTTATTATTGTGATCTAATCCTTAGAATGGACTTCTTTTTACATTAAGATTACCTACCTCCAGTTAAGATCAGTCAAATAATACCTACACCGATATTTACGAAATTTGAGTACCTACTTAGGAAGTGGTAGGAGAAATACTTATAAAACCTACCATTCGAATTAATAACCCAAAGTTTGAATTAAAAAAAAAACGGAAACCGATTCGCATGTGCGTTTGACCGCTTTCTTTTAAACCAAACGCAAGGTATGCGGTTAACCTTATTGCATAATAACTTCCATTGATCTTGCTAAATGTAGAAGTCAGTACGTAAGTTGTACCACTTGAGGAACCACATTTCTTTTGAAATCGATCGGTTAACCGTACCGATACAAGCGCAGGGCTTGTCATTCACTGACGTCGTACCATAGAGGCCTGACTGACGCATGCGCGTCTGGCTAACGTCTATCCCGTACGGATATAGATGAGTGTTGGCTTATACATATTTTCGTAGTGCGCTGAGATCTCTTCATCGTGGCCGCATTACTTTATTGCCCAGAATTCACATTTGAACGGTTATCTCATTTTGTCGCAAAGTAATATACCTAGGTACCTTGATAACGTTGGCGTTAGTAGATATAATATTTTATCAATTATGAGATAGCGGTAGCTACTATTCATATTATATAAACGAAAATTAAATTGCGACAAAACATGTAGCGTTTAGCCGAATGTCGTGTAGTGCATGGCCCGCATGCATGATATCGTGAATCGTGCGTGTGTGGTGCGCTCATCCATCAGTCAGTCGAGCGGGATCGGAGCGCGCGGACGCGTGGCGTGTCGGTGCTTGTAGTTTTTTAGTTTTGACAGTTGGCGCGTTTTTCGTTTTAGATTATTTGGATATTTCTTGTGGAAAGCATAGATTTTAAGTTAGTGTAATCTGTGTATTTTCTGTTAATTCTAAGTGTACGACTGTTGGTTTGTGAATTTTCCACACCGGCTGTGAATCGAGTAGTTGCACGCCCCGTGTACCTACTCGGTCGTGTTGTGCAGAAATTTGTGATTTCTCTTTGGGAAATTGTTTTGTGGACGAAGTTAACCCGCTGACGGGAACGACAGAGGTGAGCGACACACTTTTAGCGGCACATCGTACAGATATAAACTTTCTAGTTGGGACGAATAATCGTTTTCAGCTATTGCGATTCGGGGCGAACAATTTCTCCGGCCGACCTGCTTGACGGGTTCCAAATATAGCGAATCGGGTTTATTCTGAGCCCATAAACGTTTGAATAGACAGTTAGATCTTTATTGGTTGTTGGAATTAGTTTTTCCTTGGTGGCCGGGCTGAGACGGTCCAGACAGCTGTATGCGTAACGGGTAAAAATAAATATACGGGCTTAAAGACTGGTAGACGAGACAAACCTGCTTTGCAGAGGACAAGGCGGTATTATTAGTGCATATTATTTGCCGACCGCCGACCGAGTTAGGTTATGTTCCATATCATAAAGCTGTCAAATCGGTCCAGTAACTTGCGCAAGTGTTGTAAACAAAATATTGCAATGTGTTTGTAAGTACCTGATAACATAACCGTACATAATGGCGATAATTCCACTTGGCGTTACAATGATACGGTAAATTGAAACTTATTCGAAAATGGAATCATATTTATTTTGACATATTCCATAATGTAGGTAGGTAGGTAATTGTAGATCGTTGCACAACGTCTTGTCGGGGTTATACAAATTGGATGCTATAATGGGGAATTAATGTTTGTTAAAGTGTAAATATTGATTCATTAACAATAATTACTTAATTATTGAGTGTAAAACCATGAAATTAGTTGAATATGGTGGTTTGATCATGTTGTCTGTGCACTCTACACACTTCCTAAATGTGTCGAAAGTCAATAGCCTATTAGCCACTTCAATCCAGTATTTTTTTAAATAAAAAAGTGCCTAACAGTGAATTAGTTTATTTTCTTCCTAGGTTCCAAATTTTCTAACTACAGCACCAGAATCATAGAAATGATAGGCAAAGAGTTAAAACCTAAATCTAAAGTTCATTAAATATACTTCATATCAATAGGTATAGGTATCTAACCTATTACCTACATGGACATTAGATTTATATTCCAATTATATTATGAGAAATTATAGGCAAAGAGTTAAACCCTAAATCTAAAGTTCATTAAATATACTTCATATCAATAGGTATAGGTATCTAACCTATTACCTACATGGACATTAGATCTAAATTCCAAGTACATTATGGTATTTATGCTTCAAGGAGGAAATAAGTAGGAACATTATTAGTTATGGAAATAAATATTTGTATACCTATATATACCTAGGTATTATGTAAGAAGGTAACATGTTTTAATAATATAAGTAAATTATAATTATTTCATGTAAAAATAAGACCAAATGAAGTAGAATGGGAATTACAGTAGTATTAGTCATAGGAAAAATATTCTTTAATCAAAATTGTTATTCACTGAAAATAATATTAGGATTCCCCGATCTATTTAAGTACATATGTAATTTTTATTTCATCCAATTAAAAACACACAATGTCCAATAAAATTTGTAAAATAAAGTAAATTGTCAAATTGTATTCTAATAGTGTCATTGTAAGGGGTCTGTTCCTCAGAGGGAGCCAGTGTTGTCAATTTGGTTTAACTTGATGTCCTTCAGATGTACCCTCGTGGGAAAATACACAAGAATCTCTAGTATCATTGTAAAATGAATATAGATTTTTGCTATCCAGAAAATCTACTATTTCTACCATAATTATGTGTTGAAATGTAAGACAAACTAAAAAATTTTACAACTGCATCAATACTATCTTTCTTTATTAGTGAAAATGTAATGATAATATTTTTTATTTTAATGGTCCATGAAGTTTCTTTCATCTAAAATTTGTTGATACCACTCAGGAAAAATGTACGATCAATAGCGAACACTGCATTGCATGGTTATGGAAGAAGTGGTGACTATGTTTTATACTATAGAATACCTAACGGTAATAATTTATGTTATTTAGTCACCAGTTACATATAAATATGTGTCTTAATACAACTTACTACAGTGTCAAACAGTTTTAACCTAATTAGTTAGTTAGGCAAAAGGATTTCCGCACTTAGCCTCCTGGGTGGGCCTTTGTATGTGAACGTCCGAAAGATTATTTTAATCACCCTAAATCGTCCCAGAACTCTATCAGCCAGTTTTAACCTATTAGACACCACACTGTAACACGCTTGCGCTTGTCGAGCATGTTCAACATTGTTGTTCAAAAGCTTTAAGAATTAATGTTAGTCTAAAAATGTCTATGACTGTAATCTTTTGTTCTATCTCAGGAAATCACTATCTTTCTAATCAAAGTTATGTAAAAATAATTGCTTATTTTTTTCATTTTAAGTACATGGTTGATTTTTTTTTAATAATAAACCAATAAAGTTGGCCTATATCAAGTAGTGGATGTCTTTAAAACAAATAAATATGTATCATAAACAATAAATATGATAAAATAAATGCTTCATAACATTTATCTTTCCATGAGATAAAGGAAATTATAGTTTCTTCTACGATCTTTTGTGGTGGGTTTTATCTACAGTGATTAAGCCCACCACTGTTACCATGCTTAACTATTGTGTTAAGCATGGTAAGCTGTACTAGCTTTGGGTGTGCTTTGTGTCAATCAAATACTATAAAAAAATACAGAGTGTGGGAGCCTTAAAAAAACACATTCCACAACTAACATTCTGATTTATTTATGCCCAGTGAAGTAGCAAAAGCCTCGAAGCTAACTACATATGTGTGTGATGTGAAAAAGAATGCTATTTATTTTATTTCTTATTAGAATCTTAGTTGTAGGTATCAGTGATTTTAAAATTTAATTCAAAGATGTGCTAAATTAAATTATTTATAGTAGAATAATTAAGTAAGTTCACTTATGTTTAAAAATTCCTTATTTTTTTTGCTCATATCTTATTTGTTTACTCTAATTAACAAAATTCCTCCCTAATTAGCTATAAATTAGTTAGCAAGGCCAGGCAATACAAGTAGAAAGTGTTAAAAGAAAAATAAAATTTGTTAAGTAGTTTTAGTAGTCATACCTACTTAGTCATTAAAATATGTATATTTATTTGTCTATTTAAGTAAAGACACCATTATAAATTTCTTAAATAAAGAAAGTTTAGAAATTATTTACTATTTCTAGTGAAATCTTTGACGACAGTCCCGATTAAAATTAGAAAAAATGCATTCTGGTCCTGAGTAAAAGTAAAAATAACAGCATAGAGTTCTAAGATCAAACATAAATATATCATATTAGCATGCAGTAAGTTTGCACTTTATTTTATATTTTAATAAACTAAAGATATGGACACCATACATACTCAAACTCAGAACAATGAAGTATCAATGGGTTATACAAATTCTTGACTGAACCAGGAATCAAACCCAGAACACCAGGTTTCACAAGCAGATGCTTCTACTATAACCAATACTTCGACATGTAATTTAAATCAAATTTAATAGTCATCAGTGATTTTTTACACATAAAATGAATCTGGAGAAATTATTTTAAAGTTCTCTGGTTGCATTGTAACTAAATATCTGCAAAGAATGTAAATGACATTTATTTATTATCAGCAAGAAGTTTCAATAGCTCAGATCAGAAGCTATGTTTTATTTGTATTTATGTAGTCAGTATTGATATTTTGTTTGGCCATCTGCCAAAATGTAATATGGAAACTGAAATTGTGTTCAGAATTAAGTATTCATTCATTGCAATAAATCTTTTCTATCTTCTTCATAAATGGTTCTGGAGAGACTGGGTGCCCTCGTTTGAGTACAGTAATCTGAAATGTCTGATAGTTTTTTTAATAAATGAGAACAGACAAGCATATAGAATGTCAAATAGCATAGTGTACGGATGGAAAAGAATGTATGTGCAAAAAATAATAATAAAAGTAGTACTTACTTACTTACTTAAAGTAGGTTATGTTACTAAATTTGATCTGTAGATTAACTTGGTGGCAAGGAGATTGGAAATAAGCAAGTAGTTTATCAATGAAAACTAGGTAGATACTTGTTGAAAAAAATATTGTTGATACTTTAGGGGATCAGGATTGTAAAATAATAGTTCTATCCTGTCTAATTAAGTTTCGATATAAGTGTTGCTGTTTCAGTCTCGGACTAGTTCACGCCACACATGAAATCTTTGTGGGAAATCTTAGACTTATCTGTTTCTGGTTGGTTTAGGGACTCCCTCTGTGCTTCGGAAAGCACGATAAGCCGTTGGTCTATAAAAATCGTGTAGCAAGGAACGTGCAGCAGTGATTTCCTACATGTTACAACATAATACTGCGGTCACCAATCCGCCTGCTAACGCAGTGGTATGCTAACTATAGTAGAAACCCTCTCGAGAGGAGGTCCTTGTTTAACAGTGGACGTTATACGTTCTAATGATGATGATGAAATTTTCCTAGGCATAGGCACCTATATGCCTAGGAAATTGTAAGAACTTTTAGCCTATAATAAATTTTAAAAAATCGACTAAGTAACTCTTATGTAAGCTGGATCTCTCAATAAAATGCAAATGATACTATCTACTTGTAATAGTAAATTGTTGCACTAAAAAGCTTTCGCTAAAAAAATATACGCAGAATATTTCAAGAGTTGATGTTTACGCATAATCAAGAGTCAGATCAAACACAGGACCGACATCTGTACGTTATTTCCGAACCACAGAGCTATAAAGATCAACTTCCTGATTTCGGCCCTACCGCTCGTAAATAAATACCAGTACCAGTACCAGTATAATTCTTGTCCTAAATACCAGTAAAACTGTTTGTTCCGGGAATCAAACCTAGGACTTCGTCATCTGCGGTTTTAAACATCGCCCACAACCATTTAAAAGTTACAACATATAACATACCTCCTCAGTCTGAAAGATCAACAGCATGGAACGCTTACTTTTGTTACTATGATTTAAACCCTTTCTAAAGAATTCAAACACTTTTGAAATGATATTCTTCGTGAAATTTGGCAGTGCATAGCACCCAGTTTGGAAGGGAGGGGGGCATGAGTGTTATGCGACGGTCATTCCGCCTGAAATATGGGCAGTAGAAAGCAGTTACCCCACTCCAGATGCCTTTAATTATGTTACAGAATGCGGTCTCTGGTAGTTATGAAAGGATTCATTCAAGAAATCCCTACGGAACATTTCGTATAAAATAGCCGCATGACATAAGGAACGTAAAGTACTAATGGTATGGTGGTATTTAGTCGAGTTAATGACCTGAACGAATCGGCTTTCTTACTGTTGGATTATTGATTATGCGGGGGAAAATAGATCGCGATATACCGGCTATGTTGAAGAGACAAAACTATAAAATCACGAAAATACTCTGTCACAATTGAAAGGACGGAACCTAAGCAATATCTTGTTCGAGGGTTGTATAAGATATTTGTGACAACACTTGAGACTATAACTTGGGAATGTAAGGTGTCACTTTGATGATTTCTATTACCATAGCAATAGACACCACGACAGTGAGACTTTACACACTCAAGTGAATACTTAAAGTCAAGCATTGTTCCTGCATACCGCTGTAAGTTTGATCTCTGCTGTAGGGGAACGTCGTCGTCAATGAACATCTCTATATAATCCCACTAGAGATACTAGTTTGCCGGTGTGTTTAAAGCTTTATTTAAAGCAACCGCGGGATATCGTTCGCGTCATGTGTGCGTCACTCGGCTACGCGAATAGAAAACGGGTGACCCTCGGGATGACGCGGTGACGCCACCCGTGTGACGGATCACATTACGTGATTGTAGTGAAAGTGGAATGACACCCTGGGATATATTGCAAAAGGATTTGGCAAACGACGTACTTGAAAATTTCGATTCGCGAAATATGGATATAGTCTCGTCATATTTTTTCTGGTGAAGAAAGAACATAGCTGACCTTTTTGCCATCAATGATCGACTGTTCTGAAATTATTGCAATTACACCTCGGCTCCAAGTTGTGTAATGGCTGCTTCGTGGAATTCTTGAACTATTAAAACATCTAATCGAACACGAGTGTTTTCGCACCAAAACTGTGCCAAGTTTGCAATAACCTGAAGATCGCAAATATTGTGTGAAAAGTATGTAATCTTCGGCTACTTACCTAACCTATTACGACTGTCGAATTCCATAATACTCTTCCATTTTATTTTATTACACTCACTTAACAATCTTTAGTGATAAAAAAGGTCGGGGCTCCTCCATTCCGTCAGGGAACAAATGACATCATCCTACAATACGTGTGATACGTTGGGGCTCAATTTCCCATTTATCACTTACTTTATATTAACCAAGTTTTTCTTGGGTACTCCGTAATATGACAGACACATTCTACTAATAGTTAAAAGGGCCGAGACAAGAAGGAAGATGTTTTTAACATGTTGAACTTTGCTCCAAGTTCCATAAATTAATTAACTTATACCTTTGAATAAATATTATTGCATATTATTGAAATACCTACTTAAATATAAAACAGATGCAGAAGTTATAAATGAATCTATAGAGGTATAATCAAATAGCAAAATTGTTTTTAATGCCTTTTCGATGAAATCCTTACCAAAGCCAGGAAAAAGAAATTAAATAATTTTAAAGTTTAATGGAATACGAAAATAGTGGCACAGAAATTCCATCACTAACTATCTCGCAATTCGAGCTCCGTTAAATTCGAAGCTGCCAATCAAAGCTGTATTTGCTCCCAACTCGTGGTTTTGTTTTTGTGGACATTTGAACAGGAAATGTGGTTACGTTACGGATTTTTCAGCTACTAGAATATTCTTGACAAGTAAACTTTTTATTTACTGATTTCTTACCGTATTATTTTATTAATTATATTTAGTAAATATACGTTTAATATTGTAGAATTTAGCACCATTATATTACTTTTGATTAGGGCAGTATTTCTTCTCATTTAAGGCCAATTTTTAGATCAGTATTAAAATATCAATGAAAGCAATAAATTTAAATGTTGACAGAATCCCATACATATCTTCAATTGTTAGTTTTGAAAACGACGACTTGCTTACCTCAAGGGTTAAATAGAGGACCAGTGCCTTACCAAATAATCTAGGATGAACGAACGGACGCCCGTAAGGCGATTATCACACGGCACCGCGCACCGCCGCGGTAGGCGGTGAAGCGGATCTCATGTCGCATTGGTTTCTATTAAATCCGTAGATGCCTAACACACGTACACCGCCCGGCCGCGCGGTCGAGCGGTGCTTTCATGTGTGTTAGGCATCTACGGATTTAATAGAAACCAATGCGACATGAGATCCGCTTCACCGCCTACCGCGGCGGTGCGCGGTGCCGTGTGTTAATCGCCTAACATGGATCCGAAGTAATTTTAATGTGTAATTTTAATGCCATTGAAAAGGTGTGTATAGATTGATTGTAGTACCAAAAAATATATGAAATAAACTAAAATACTACGTGTGTAGAAAAAACAACCTACATTAATTTTCTATGATAAACATTCTTTATCGTGTCTATGTTCAACGATGATTCTATTATAATTTCAGCCATCAAGATGACTTCATTAAAACTGTTGGCGAATATAATTGTCTTAATTATCTCGATTATTATAAACGGAGCGTTATTTTAAGAATTATATCACTCACGTTAGTTATTATGAGTCAGTAGGAGGGAGGTTAGAGGCCAAAGTCGCTATGACATCATCAGAACACCATTTTGAGGTGGGAGGTTGGCTGGCCATAATTAACTAGGTTGGCGACCTTTTAAACATAGAAGAATATTTTGATCTTGTGATTGATAGATGGAAATAGCCTTATTTCAGCGACACGCTATCAATCTTATCTTGTACTAGCTGCTGCCTGTGGCTTCGTCCGGGTAACATGATAATTTCATAAGCCATTTTTTTCTTCTTTTTCGGTAAGATGTATAGTTAGCCACGAGGCTTTCGCTACTTCACCGGGCATAAAGGCGAGCAGAGCTCCAGCCTAGATAACTAAGCAACCTGCGCAAGAGGGCTTCCCCTGTGGGACTTGGACCTCGGCTCAGGGCGGTCGCTGGCTATGAGATTAAGGGTTTTCGACTTTTTAATTTAGGCTGAATACTCGGGTAAACAAACATACAGACAGACAAAATAAATAGAAGCTTAGTAAGTCCCGTCAAAATCAGCCCTGCCGTTACTGAGTAGCCGAAACAAACAGATAGACGGACAAGTAGAACAACTATTAGTACCTTTCCGAGGCACGGAGGGTATTTCCACACCAAGCAAATCCGGAAACTCTTTATTTTATTTTACATCGAACCGTCGACTTCCTATATTTAAGGTACTATTTAGCACCAACCATCAATAAAATACCATTTAGTACTAATACGAGAATATATGAGCTAATAATAAGTACAGTGTACCACATTATATAATGTCATTTTGATTAATTGGTACTAATTGAGGTTCGAGTCTGGTCATCTCAGACTGATTGGCCTCCTTTAGCTGTTATCAATTGCAAATGGTTTGTTGACATTTTATCGAAGGTCACTTAGTAATAATAATTAAAAACTTCCGATCTCTTTTAAAACTAACATTAAGTTCGTTAAGATGAATGAATATGCGATTAACGTCTTAAATTCTTGATTTTTTATGAATAGGAATTATAGAAAGCTAGTCAATCCTCGTTTCCTGATTGCAAACTCTCTAAAAGTACTGTTCTGATAAAAAAATATTTGACAAGAAAGCTATGCTATCCAGGAGCTATTATATAGCAGGCTATTTTATGCATGGGAATATATGATGACATATATAATATAATAATGGGTATTTAGTTGTTTCGGACCGCGAGCGGTTCATACCGCGGTTCGAATCACCCAATCCACGCGCTCCTTTTGAAAAGGCTTTTTCACACCACAATGCTTGAATCGGTGCGAATGTTCCAATGTATCTAAAATAATTCTAAATGCCCGTTATTACATGCTATCATATAATAAATTCCAGCAGCTTTCTCATCAAACTTTTTTTAAATCGGATCAGTCGCTATTGTAAGTTTCCGGGAACTTTAATAATGCTAAATTGGAATATTGGATTGTTGTTGGTAGAGCCAAGAAAATACTCCCATTTACCATAAGCTCCATGTTCCTATGAAGCAAATATAGGTGATATTGCTGGTGGTTGATAGCTAATATCAACCATGATATTGATTTACGACGTCTACATCCAAACAGGGTCTTGTTGATTATCGAGTATATCGCTAACATGTCCAGCACGAACTCATTTATTTTCTGATGTGTGTGACCCTTGTCTCCATGTCGCTGGTTAATTGATTTAGGTCTTCGATAGATTGGAAAGCATTACTAGAGTCTCTTGTAGGAGTGTTTAGTTTAAGGATAACTTATCTGATATGACCAAAATTTTTCATCAGCCATTATTATGGGACGTTTTGGAGTTTAGTTGGATAAGAAGTTTAACTTTATGTGAGTTAATTCAGTCTGCGATATCTTCAAATATCTGGCAGTTTTACTGGTGTAGTTAATTTCCTGTACATGCCTTGGAAACGTGCAAATTTTGAAATGGTTTAAGTTGTTTTTGAGTCGACAAATTAAACTCGGGTGCCTCGTCGAGTATTGAGTATATTCGCTAACTAGTTCAGTACGAAATCATTTATTTTGTGATGTGTGTGATGTTGTCTTCATGTCGCTGGTTCATTGATTTAGATTTTCGATAGATCGGGAGGTATTGCCACTATTGACTGTGTAGTTCGAGGTTTAAATTACGACAAGTCTTGGCAGTCCTCCTTCCGTGATAATCCAAACAAAATATTTGTAGGATAGTTTATGTTATAGACTAGCTTCCCGCGCGCTGTTTCATCCGCGTAGCTCCCGTTCCCGTTGGAACTTCATAAATAAATATAGCCTTGTTACTCCTGAATAATGTAGCTTTTTAATTTTGCAATATTTTTTGTAATCGGTCAAGTAGTTCCGGAGCCTATTCAATGCAAACAAACAATTAAATCATACCTCTTTATAATATTAGTATAGAATACCTATATTGATCATAACAATATGAATTCTTTTATAATTTTGTAAATTATTAACAGATTCAGGCATAATTCTATTGTATTCTATATAACTTAGCGTTAATTGCCAGCTTACTGGTTCCGAAGTCTCTGTGTAAATTTAATTAAATTCCAAGCTACATGAAATTGCTATTAGACGCACTAAGAAATAGTTATGGATTAATTATACATATTATATTGTCAGGAAGGCACTGTGTTATGCATTTAAATGACAGTTTAATTAAAGGAATAAAAATATTTAGGTATTATATGCGATGATTTCCTAATAGAACCTTTTGCCATTAAATAAAATAACTTATCAAATTCCGAATTTTATTGTTTTTTTTAAGTTATATTTTAAAGTCTTTCGAATCTCTCATGTACTTAATTCACAATGCCCATGGACAACCATACAAACTAATATTACTCATATTTTAAGTAAATACCATTCCAAAACTGGTTTGCTTTAGAGTAGGTACTTTTTTAGTTCAAGTAACCGTGTATATAATACTTAATTAAAGAAGTTGTTAAGTTAATTAGTGTCTTTGATATAATACTCTTAAGATGTGCTAAAAAAATAGAAGTTAGATAAACAATTCCTAAAAATAAAAGAGGCATCTTTATAATAATAATAAAAAAAATTTTCAGGCCATTAGTCCATAAACAAACACACATTAAACATTTTTATGCACCACCCATTTCTGTTTACCTTGAACCTTATAACTAAGATTCCACTGTCTTGACTGTCTGTCACCAGGCCTGTACCTCAGGAACCGTGATAGCTAAACGGATAAAATTTGCACAGACTATGTATTCCCGTTGCCGCTATAAAAACAGAATAAAATAAATATTTAAAGTGAGGCTCCCATACAACAAACTTGATCTTGTTTGCAGTTGTTTTTGTTTGATATACAATGGTTAATGGTTAACAACCTAAACGTTTGAAATTGTTCTTTATTTCAAAATAATAAAATAATGTAGGTAATGTATAGTATTTTATAGATAGTGCGCGTTATTCCGACTCACACATGACCGGTTTTTTAGTTCTGGATTGGACTTCACATAAGCCAATGAAATAACAATACGCGTTTAAATTACCTTTTAGTGTATACCATATAATTATAGAGATGAAGTCAACATTAGCACTTGTTTACGAAACCTTCATCAGAAATCACACAGAATTATCAAACTTCAGTGATGTGTATAACATTTGATATACAGTTTAAACAGACTGGGTCTGGCAACATGCGTAGGAGTGGATAGTGTATTTGAGTCATACAAGATGGCTGCCCCACAATACGTAATTATCGCAACATCAGTCGACAGTTAGCATAGTTCTTATCCCATGTTGTAATAAAAAATGATAAAACTTGTAGTTTGTGCAAGCACGTTGGTTATCTTTAAAAAATAAACAAAATCTTGCTTTACCTGTCTCTATTCTCCTAAATAAACACTATTAGGACGTATCGACGTTAAGACCCGTGTTGGATGGCTGATCTACTCTAATCTGTCGATCCGTGATGTTTTATGTAACTTATCTGTTAGTCTAGGACTGTGATTCCCAAAGTGATCCAGGGTAGACTCCTGGGGTCCAAACTCTGTCGTAAAAAACGTCGCGTTCACGCGTTGTATGGTATATATGATAGAAATGTAGCAGAAAGGTTTCCACCGAAACCAGTAAGTTTTAAAATGGGACTACTATGGTCGAGAACTTCTTATCTTCATGCCAAATATGAAGCTGCTGGCGTCGGATTTGTGATCTTGTGGTCCCCATCCGTTTCGCTACCGACATGAACCCACTTGTAACACAAGCATTTTAGCTTAGCAAGAAGGGTTAACAAGAATACTAGTAGACTACAAAACTCTGCTAGTAATCTTTTTTTTTTAAAGAGAAAAGAAATATCATCGACATCAATTCTGGAGTTTTTAAGTGAACGGCTACCAAATGTCCAAACACAGGCCACACATAATCCCCTCTCTTCTATATTGATATGTATAGGACATATTGCTTAAAATATCAAATTCAAATCATAGCTCTTCAATTCAAAAACCGCAAACGTGGATTCTGTTTAAATCGGATCGCCTTAATCGCTTCCGAAGTGACCACGGCACGGTCAATGCCATCATTTCCGTTGTAAGTAAATATCGACTGGCCACTGCGGCTGCGCACAAAAGGATATTATAGTACATTTAAAATTATATTATACTTATAAGATTCTATCGTGTGTAATAGCTATTTTATTATAGGCGACAATTCTGTTACATAATAAAATGACAATAATCCTTTAAATTGATTACGTGTCCAAAGTCATTTAAAAAACTTAAGTTAAACATACAATGGTTGGTTGAGATGCATCTTCTTTTTAATCTGCTTCGCCCAATATAGGCTCAGAAGATCCAGATTCAGAAGAAATCAAATTTCATTATCAATGACAATCTTGGGTTCAGGTTGAACCAATGACCTGCATAGGAAAATTGGGAATAGGATAGTAAAAATCAAGTGACTTCACCCATTGTAGGGTCAGCATAAATTCCTTAAAATCTTATACTAAGCTGAAGAGTTTATTTTTTTGAACTCGCTAATGGCAGGTACTACTGGTCCGATTTGAAAAATTATTTCAATGTGCAAATTTAATTATGAAGTTGCAACGGGAACGGGAGTTACGCGGGTGAAACCACGCGCGTATCTAGTATATTAATATGTAGGAATATCTATGATACCATATCCGTTCAAGACTAGTAAAACGACTCTATCGTGAATGGAATAGCAATAAAGTTAAGTCATGATTATTTTGTGCCTCCCACGTTAGCCGCCATTCCGAGGTCAACCGCCATTACATCACTGCAATTTTTTAGACCCACGGCGTTTACTATGGGCAATGGCGCGAACAATACATGTTTTGAATAAAAAATGTACGATTTTACTTAACATTTTTCGCTTCTAAAAGGCCTGTTGTTAGTTAGGTGTGTATTTTAGTAGTTCTATTTATTTTAGGTCTTTACTAATATAATAGAGAAGAAAGATTTGTATTTGTGTGTGTGTGTGTGTATGTTTTCACTACATAGTATAAAACACATATATCCCTATGTATGCTTAAATCTTTAAAACTACGCAACGGATTTTGATGAGGTTTTTTTTTTATAGATAGTGTTTGAAGAGGAAGGTTTATATGTATGATACATCCGCATTGCACCCGTGCGAAGCCCAGACGGGTCGCTAGTAATGAATAAAATGAAAAACTAATGTGTCGATTTCAAAAATTCTTACACCATTGGAAAGGTACATTCACCCAGAGTGTCATAGGCTATATATATACCCACGGGAATAGGAGTTACGCGAGTGAAACCGCGCGCGGGAAGCTACTATCTTTATAATTATATGTAAACACAAAAAAAAATTAAGTGTCTCTTTGTAAAGGAAAAATTACTGTTTCTTACTAAATGCTTATTATGAATATATTGGGGTACTAATAACGAAAACACCATAAAAAAATGAGTGTGAAAACAGTCTATCTGTGTATCTGTTTTTCTGACTAATCTCAGTAACGGCTGAACCGATTTTGACGGGGTAGAAATGTGTTTTCCGTATAATGTAGGCTACGGTTTTTTTGCACACTAGACGGAATACCTAAACTCCAAATCTATTTTATATAAGATTCTCATTGTAAGAAAGCTTAAAGAATCAGATCCTTATTTGATAAGTTGCGGGCCTTAAAAAAGTATCTAGTTTATTTAAAAAAAGAATATTATATACTCAAATAACCAATGTATTTTAATAACAATAGGAGCTTTTGAGAGGAAACGAATTTTTCGCGTATCCCAGTGGAATATTCTAAATGAGTTTTTATTTTGATTCAGCATTTTTCTAGCTGTATATAACTTTGGGCATTTCATATTTTCATTTTTGTTGTTTCATAACATGTACGGTTCATTTATTTTGTAACAATGAAAAAATATAAATGTTTGTAGTATTTGTTTGTTGTTTATTTTTAAGCTTTGTTTATTTTTACGTATTTCATACAAGCTTCCCGCGCGCGGTTTCACCCGCTTAACTCCCGTTCCCGTGGGAACTTCATAATTAAATATAGCCTATATAAATCTGTGATAATGTAGCATTCCAAAGGTGAAAGAATTTTTAAAAACGGTCCAGTACTTTTTGAGCCCATTCGTTACAAACATACTTACATACAAATCTTTCCTCTTTATACTATTAGTATAGACGTTTAAGCGGCCGTAGCCCAATGGCTAGGGCGTCGGACTTATGACCTTGAGGTCGCCGGTTCGAACCCTTCCCATTGCACTACCGACGTGAACTCAATCGTAACACAAGCATTTTAGCTTAGCACGAGGGGTTAACAAGAATACTAGTAGAATGCAAAAAACATCTTTAAAAAAAAGAAAAAAAAAATATAAGACTAGTGCACATTTTGCACTGTTTCTCTATATAAACTACTAGCTGTACCGCACGGTTTCTCCCGCGTGGAACCCGTTCCCGTGGGAGCTTTTACCTTAAATATGAACTATGACACTCACAAGTAATGTGGCTTACCATTGTTTTTTTTTTTTTTACTCTCCTATATTATCCCGCTGCTGGGCAAAGGTCTCCCCCATAACCTTCCGGCTTTCTATTGGTATAAGAATTTTCAAAATCGGTTCAGAAGATCCAGAGATCACCCCCTACAGCCACACGAAACAATTCACAAACCTTACCTCTTTATAATATTAGTATAGATATGTGTGCGAAAATACATAGGTATTCTAGTGTCCGCGCAATTTGCGTTAAAAAGGATATGTTCAAAGTTTTTGCTTCACGTTAAATAACTAGTTTTACTTTATATTATGTAGTTGTCGAGGCTAAATTGTAGTAACAGTATATTCATAAGTCATACTAAATGGTATTCTATCCTTCAGTAATAGGGTTGCATTTTGTATAATAACTAAATTTTAGTGATAGTAACATCATCGTTATAGTATTTTGATTAGCATATATCATATCAGGGTGACGTCATAGCTTACGTCACATTTCTTAAATTAATCATTATCTATTAATATAACATGTTATGGAAACTATTTTTATTAAGAGAGTTCTCTTAATAAAAATAGTTTCCATAACTTGTTTACAAATTAATTCACTTTAACACCAGACGTCCTTGTGATTATAATGTAGGTATGTTTAATGTAACCGCAAACATTGTGAATGCAACCAAGTATTGCATATCTTATTGTACATTATTATGTGTAGATGAGTTTCAAGAGTAAAATAAAACGAGCAACTAAATCAATTGTTTAGTCCTTAAATCATTAGTTCTGCTAGTTTTATTTCTAACTTACTGTGGCGCGTTTACAACAATCTACCGGTTAATCGGGCACGACAACCTTTCGGAGTGCGTGGGTTCGATGCCCACGCTGGACAGGAACTCTTTGTGTAAATTCTAAGATTTCTTTCCGGGTCTGGGTTGGTTGAGGGACTCAGTGCCTCGGAAAGCACGTTAATCCGTTGGTCCCGATTATTATAACATCTATAATACTCGTATATCAAGGAACGGGCAGCAGCGTTTCCTTATGTGGTAAAACATAATACTGCGGTCACCAACCCGCCTGCCGAGGGTGGTGACTATGGCAAATACCCTCCCTCGGGAAGAGGCCCATGTTTAGCAGTGGACGTTATTCGGGCTGATGATGATGGTGATGATGATGATGATGATGATGATGTCATTAAAATGATGCTTCTGAGCTCTAGAATTATGAAGTTCCCATGGAAATTGGAACTACGCGGCTATAATCACGCGTGGGAAGCTAGTCCTCTATAAAATACAGTAGCTCAGTGGAGTTGAGAATATGTGTCAGCATACTGATAGAGTAGGTATATAGTGCATACGTAGTTCTACTTGTTAGTTTAGAACAAATAAACTCGGCTTTGCTTTGATAGTTTCCATTCAAGTGTCTAGTTCTGGGCCTTGATTCTGCTAATTTTTATTTTAGCTAGGTATTGGGCATGTCTGAAATTATATCTCTCTACATGCCCAATCGTGGACATGTTTGAACATTGTTACATGCCCATAGAGTTTATAATACGGGTCGATATGTGATCACTACAAGGTTGCTAACTATCTGGCTGAAGGTTAAAAACTCTTCCAAGGGATTGCAGTAAGAAATAAGTAGACGGTTTTTGAGCAATTGATATTCTGATTGAGTCTTAGTTACACTAAGACTTTTATTATTTCCTAAAATGGATCTGAGTGTTGCCATCCGTCCGGGTTTCCCGGATTTTTTCTAGTTTAGAAGGTTCATCTGTAGTTTGCGTTTTAGTTTTAGGCCGCCGGTGATATACTGTGCCCCGACCGCTTTAAAAAAAACTGTTGACATGTCCGGGTTCTGGGCTCCAAAATCCGGGGTTTTCACGCGTCTTGTGAACCCTATGTGAGTAAATCCATACGTTCTTCGTTAGGGAGATGTATTTTTGTAAAGTTTTAGCAGAATATGTGACCATCGTAATAGATCACAATGAATTCACTTCCACAAACTTCGACTGTAAGTAATTTTACTTGTACTAGAAGGTATTATAGGTATAAAGAAGGTTATTTTACTTTACTTTATTATTACTACTAAATAAGCAGAATTGAGCCCCTGGTAATACGTCAGCTTCTCAGTTGTAATTTTGTATTGTATTTGTTTGTTTGGTGTATGAGAACAATACCGATTATTGATGATGTTATAGAAATTTACTATCGTATTTATTGTAAAGTAGCTTTCCGCGGTTTCATCCGCCTAGCTCCCGATCCCATGGGAACTTCATGATTAAATACAGCCTACGTATTTTTCTGATCATCATCAGCCTGTTGTAGTCCACTGCTGAACATAGGCCTCCCCCATCGATTTCCGCTAGGGAACAATCGCTAGCGGCCTGCAACCACTGACTCCCTGCAACCTTTATGAGGTCGTCGGTCCATCGTGCAGGCGGTCGTCCCACGCTGCGATTGCCAGTTCGTGGTCTCCACTCGAGAACCTTTCTGCTCCATCGGCCGTCAGTTCATCGAGCTATGTGTCCTGCCCATTGACTTCAGCTTGCTAATCCGTTGAGCTATGTCAGCGACCTTCGTTCTCCTGCGTTCATTTTTGTGATGTATAAGCTATATTATTGCAAAGTTTCAATAAAAACCATTCTGTAGATTTTGCGTGAAAGTGTAACAAACATCCAACCAAACCAAAACGCGAAAGTATTCACATACTTTCGCGTTTATAATATTATAGTAAGGCTTAACGTGCTATCCAACGCACAGAGGGTAGTTCCTCAACCAACCAGACCAGGAAAGAATCTTAGATTTTACTACAACGATTTCTTGTCCAGAATCGAACCCACTATCTCTGAGACTAATACCGATACGCCACAGAGGTGGTCCTAGTCCCATGAAAATGTAAATGAAAACGTTTATTGATAATATAGACGAATCGATCGTACTTATTATTTAAGTCAAGAACCGCAAAAAAATCTTGACTAAAAATTGGTTTACATTTCAACGATAATATTATTAAATGTTGCAATGGCATGTGATAGTCGCGTATTTTAAAATATAATTTAAATCAACCAGCGCGGGCTGGGATCGGGTCTGAAGCATAGAACGCGTCGCGAGCCTCGCCTTGCGAGGACGACCGGCCCCTTTCTTAGCTTCCTACGAGTCTTTCTCTATCTACCTACGTTGTGACACCCGGAGAAGAAAGATTATACCATGTAACAGAATCTGTTTTATGCCCTTACAACTCAAAATACGGTACCACTATTAATGTACCATCAAGGTTTGTTGAGTTATTTGTTTTATCTTAATGTCTCAAAGCAACGTGAGATGTAGCAACAATGTTAAGTATGATGGCTTTTTGTCATGTTCCCATTGTCATTAGCCTTGTTGTATGGTGGGGAGTGATATAATCGTCACTAGGCCCGTTATACAAAAGAGAAATGAATAAAATATGTAATTTTGTTAATTGCTTCAAAAATAACTGTTAGTGTTACATTCATACGAGTAGATACTTGGCAATCATCTATCTATACTAATATTATAAAGAAGAATGATTTGTTTGTTTGTTTGTATTGAATAGGCTCCGTACTACAGGACCGATTTGCAAATTCTTTCACCGTTGGAAAGCTACACTATCGCCGGATGACATAGGTTATATTAAATTTTGAAGTTCCCATGGGGACGGGTGTTACTTTGGTGAAACCTCGCGCGGGAAGCTAGTTATTGTATATAGTAGGTACTTCTGACCGATTTTGGCCACGGCGACCGACCTCAAAGGAGATTGGCCATCTGCGCATTACATATTAGAGATTGACATGAAAAACTCTTATAATGCTGAATAAAAAAGATTTATACAAAAAAATACCCTTTATTATATAAATTATAATCAGTAAATTTATTACTTTTTACAAATATTTTTTCTTATATGTGACCGGACAAATGCTATGATGCTGATATTATACAGGCTTAATATTTTTGTTTACGGAAAGGCACTAGCCTCCACGACACAGGGAATCCTAGTGTGGAGACTAGTGAACTACTAAAGTTATGTATTTTTAATAAATTAATCCGGTATAATACTTTGTTCATCACATAACTGTTCTGTACTAATGTTTTCGAACTATATAAAGTATCTATCTATGTTAAGTGGCAGAGGGGTCCAAAGTCAAGGGTAGCCAGTGCCACTACAGTGGCTGCCGTCATCCTGCTGGCCTTAAATGAACTGGCGACCTTACATATGCACAGGAACACAATATTCATGTTAGGTATTTTGCCGCATGGTTACTGACTTAGAATAGACCACCTTATATCGTCCCATGTGTTACAACATGGGGAGATAAAGAGGCGACTAATGGACATACAGCTGATGGATGGGCAGCTGCATCTCTCGGCTCATGGTTATTTACCATTTTACTGCAAACTTTAATCCCCTCAACCTTAACGTCCCTGTCTTGCATATTTCTGTTAAGAGGAGGCCAATTTGCTGCAGTGGACGAAAACATGCTGCTGCTGAGGAAGTCACATTTCCTCAGCCAGCCAGCTCATTGGGCGTCTAATGCTTAATACATGCGTTTAACAAAGAAATAAATTATTCGCAAGCCAAAGAGCATCAATTACTTAAGTGTCCGAAAAGTGAATGGTTTCCTGAACACTCACCTTGGCTCTATGCAGCGCGAAATAGACTTTCAGCGGCGATCAGTACCTACCTTTCTATCTTCAATGACATCGCAAAACCTAGAACCTTCTAAACATGATTACGTCATCAACATAAATGTTCTTTACGCTAGGAAATCTGATTGGCCTTTTATTTTTTATTTCGGACGGACATACAGGGTGTCCAAGAACCTGGCGTCCAACTGGATTCCCACGATGCCCCAAGTTCTAACAGTACTCAGAAAAATATTTTAAAAAATCCACCCCATGTACTTACAGAATTATACTGATTTAAAAAAAAAGGGGAAATGAGCACCCTGTGACATACTTTTGAATGCTGTGACTGCTAATGCTGATAATTTCGATATTTCTTGGAGGTTTTTGTAATCTAGGGTATTGCTGTGTCTAAATAGAATGTAAAAATAAAGTACTTATTGTACCATTTTAAAATAAAATATTATTTTAACTAAAGGTGATATGGAAAACTATTGAATTTCGCAACTTTGACCGACTGTAGTGTAAAAAAAATGTACCAAAATAGTATGGCAAGTGACGTCAAATTTTGACGCGTTTATTCCTCTTTTTAAAAAGGTATAATACTTACACATTAATTTGAAAAAAAAAATTTTGATAATATTTTTACTCAACAACCCAATTTTTACGAAGTGCCTACCTACTAACGGTAACTGTCGGACCCTTTCTTATCTTAGAAACTGTTATGTTACTACTATTATTTACTTCGGTTCCAAGAGTGAGCAAGAAGGAAATACACACAGGTAGATGGGTTCCCAGTAGAATAAAAGCAAAGAATGTTAGTTTAAAGATATTTTATTACAATAAATGTTCAAAATGTTGACCACCCGCGGCAATACAAGCTCTCACTCTCCTTAAAAAGGACCGCTTTATGTTTCGCGAGTAACTTTTTTGACGTATCACCTGCACTGCTTGTGTTATCTTCTCACGAAGGTCAGCGATGTCATTAATGGGCTTCGCATAAACGAGCTCCTTCATAGTTCCCCAGAAAAAAAAATCCAGCGGATTTAAGTCAGGTGAGCGGGCTGGCCACGGGATTGTTCCTGATCGCCCAATCCACCTGTTCGGGTATTGCTCGTCCAAAAACTCTCTAACGGATACGCGAAAATGTGCTGGACAGCCGTCGTGTTGGAACCACATATCTGGTAGGGTCTCTTCTAGTAAGTTTGGCAAATCATTTTGAAGAAAATTTAAATATGATTCGCCAGTCAAATTCTCGGGCATCTCAAATGGACCAATAATATTCCCACAGAGAATACCGGTCCACATGTTCACTTTGAACCGGTACTGGGATCTATCTTCTCGCATCAAGTGCGGATTTTCCACATGCCACTCGTGCAAGTTGTGTAGGTTCATGTAGCCATCCTTCTTAAATGTTGATTCATCTGACCACAAAATTTTGTCGATAAAGTTTTCGTCTTCTCGATGTTTTTGCAGGATTGTTTCACAAAACGCGACTCGGCTCGGATAGTCTCGAGGTAAAAGACTTTGCACTCGCTGTACGTGGTACGGATGATATTCTTCTTTTTGGAGAATACTGTGTGCTGTGCTCTTCGGTATCCCCGTATCAGCTTCTATTCCTCGCACAGAGATGCTTGGATTTGCCGACACCGCCTCTAAAACTTCATCGCGTATGAAGTCATTTACGGGTCGTCCTTCACCAGCTACTTGATTGGGGAACCGCCCGTCACATAGTGATCTGTGCACATTAATGAAAACTCGATGGTCGGGATATCGCGTAGCCCTCGGATACCTTTCTCTGTAAAGTCTCGTGTAGTGCATATTTGCGTATTCTTGCGGAGTGTAGGTCGCCAGAGTAGCACACACAAAACACAAACTGTCCAAACACAGGCAAAGGTCGTCGTAAAGAGTTCGTTTCAAAGTCCAGAGCACAAAGAGTAATCGAGTCCAATAAACAAAGCTTTAAATCGTAGTACGTGATCAATGGTAACAATAAGAGAGAGGTGCGTAGTAACGGCAGGAGGCAGTGACGCGTACTGACCGTACTGTTATCCTAAATAGCACGATCCCAGATAGCGTCACTATCTATCTCACTCGCACCTCTAACCTTTTTCTCCCTCACTCTTACCTGAATAATGGGGTACCATAAAGAAGAACCAGCAAATCGCAAAGATAGTTTCTGTCTTGCTCCCTCCTGTTGTAATAACGAATCACTATGGTGAGATGCATGCACATACCGTCCCTTACGGTCTAACCTGTTTTTTGAGAGGCCTGTTGTTATTTTTATGAGCATACAATAGTAATTCTTTAGAGGTTAGATTCAATTCGTCGTAAATTTTTCTTTCTAAGAATTCTGTAAGACATCGTAAAAATTGGGTTGTTGAGTAAAAATATTATCAAAATTTTTTTTTTCAAATTAATGTGTAAGTATTATACCTTTTTAAAAAGAGGAATAAACGCGTCAAAATTTGACGTCACTTGCCATACTATTTTGGTACATTTTTTTTACACTACAGTCGGTCAAAGTTGCGAAATTCAATAGTTTTCCATATCACCTTTAGTTAAAATAATATTTTATTTTAAAATGGTACAATAAGTACTTTATTTTTACATTCTATTTAGACACAGCAATACCCTAGATTACAAAACCTCCAAGAAATATCGAAATTATCAGCATTAGCAGTCACAGCATTCAAAAGTATGTCACAGGGTGCTCATTTCCCCTTTTTTTTTAAATCAGTATAATTCTGTAAGTACATGGGGTGGATTTTTTAAAATATTTTTCTGAGTACTGTTAGAACTTGGGGCATCGTGGGAATCCAGTTGGACGCCAGGTTCTTGGACACCCTGTATGTAGTTAGCCAGGAGGCTTTTGCTACTTCACCGGACATAAAGGCGAGCAGAGCTCCACCCTAGATAAATGGTTTAAACACTACAAACTAAGTAACCTGCGCAAGAGGGCGTCCCCTGTGGGACTTGGACCTCGGCTCAGGGCGGTCGCTGACGGGGAGATTGAGGCATTATGGCTTTTAGTTTATTTAGGGGAGTTTTGTGCAACTGTCGCTCTACTTTACAGTTCGCGGGCCTCTCGGACTTCGGGTCTACGAGGGCATCGGAAGGTTCTGATTGGCCATTGGGGTTCTTAGTTATTTGACTGACTCGTTGGTCGAGGGATAATATTTTCCTCCTGGGTCCTGGGTTTAGATCTGGGTCGGACAAAAAGTTGTAATAATAGAAATTTATAGTTTAAAAAATCTTAGTATGAAAGTTGAACGTGGCTCGGAGAGCACGTAGAGTTTTATGTAATATTTGAATAAGAGAAAAAATTAGAGTATTTCGCTCAATGACACGCTCGACTGAGGAAATACCGCCACCTTAAGGTTTGTTTTTTTTTCGTCGTACCACGGCCTAATAACATTTTTGATGAATGTTCTTGTGCGTGAATAAAGCAGCCAGTGATACCTCTTGTGAGTAATATTTGTAAATATTTATAGTGTACGGTAACCGCTTTACATTCAATAATGTAAGTTTGTATGTTTGTTTACTTGTCTTTTGGTGTAATAAAACTGTATTGCAGAAAATAGTTAAATAGGTATATTAAGTTTAATTATTATTAATGAAATATAATTAACTAGCTTCCCGCGCGCAGTTTCACCCGCGTAACTCCCGTTCCCGTGGGAACTTCATAATTATATATAGCCTATGTCACTCAGGGTGACTGTAGTTCTTGAGTTTATTCATTACAAAAATACACACACACACAAAAATACAAATCTTTCCTCTTTATAATATTAGTATAGTATAGATTACAGTTACACATAGCGTTAAATCGTAAGTTATAATGATTTCGCCCAGTTTTGATATTGGACATAAATCAGGTTTAATTTTACTCTACTTATACAAATATGGGTAAACTTTTGGGTCCGAACATTGGCCCAAACCCTTTTCTAACTATAAAGTATTTACCAATCTCACTTGGACGTGAATACGACTAGGTAAATACTAAATGAACAAACGCATGTTATCGTATGCCCCTTTCATAGAGCGACAACTATGCTCAGTAGAAACTTTAATAATAAGAATAACCGCAGTTTGGCACTGTCTCCAAGTTGGAAACTTACGCTCTGACAGTTAACTGCATACGAGTGTACAGTCAGTTACGAAAATCATGCATTTTGATGTATGCAATTCATCCCCAGCGCAAATGTTTCCTTTTTCCTTCGACATGTACCGAACCTGAACCTTCAAGCGAGGACTATCAGGACAATCTATTTAAAGGATTTTTGGGCTGCAGTCCAGAGGCCCGTCGATACTCATGTATCGACGTTCAGCCCCTACTGAAAATAATTTGTTTAAAAATAACAGTTTCTATGATTTCTTCGGCTCCTTATACCTTGAAAGGAGCCGAAGATATCACGGTAGCAATTCCCCAATACCTATTGGGGTTTATGAATTGCCACCGTGATATGATTGGGTTTACTTGTAATCAAAATATTTATGTAGTAAAAGCAATTAAATTTCAGAAATTGTATTTATATTAGTGCAGTTGACTGTACAACAGAAAGTTCAAAACTGAAAATGACATCGTTGAAATATATGTGGAAGTTTATCTGACGCTGGGGGTGAAAAAGCGCTGCTACTGCTGTTACTTGGAAAACTTTGGGAGAATGTATTATGACCGGATAATGGCAGGGATTTGAGTTGAATTTCTGAACTTTAACTCTATGCAATTGCTGCCTAGAAAAGTGATTGGGAAGACGACGCTTCCGTCATACATTTAAATTCTTAAACTTTTGTCTTTAAAAATATAAAAGTATTATCGATCTTAGTTACATTAAGTTGACGATGTCTGCCATCGTCATCATAAGATGATAGAACTCTGAGATAACATGGCCAAAGCTCAGTGTAATAGGGCTGTTGATACTGAGATCCCAAATATTCTCCGCTATCGTTTTGAAGATTGTATTGTGTACGAAGAACCCGACCATAACGTCGCGTGTAAACCTCGGCGGGCTAAATACAAGCAATCTGAAGAAGCTTTGTTTATTAAATAAGGTGAAGCAGAAATATCGCATGGCTAGGAAATTTCGTCACAGACAGAAGTCCAAGTTAATCGAATGATCGCTTGCTGTGTTTGATATTAGCTATTCAAAACCTGAGTAGATGTTCCCCGTTGCAATTAAATTAATAATATATAAACAGTATATTATGCTATAGTACTCTGTCACCGTCTACAATTCTTGACACCTTGTTAACTTAAATATTAGATTAAACATAATGCGTTTTCAAAGGAAATACATTGCCATATTGTAAGCTTCAAATTAGGATACTCTAACACAATTAAAATTAATTACTCACTTGAACTTACTTAATTGTTGTCAATACCACAAGATAATATAAAAGGTGCATTTGTAAACATTAATCGTAATGTTGTTTACATGTATAATGACGTCACTGCAGAATGGTACAATATCATTCAGTGATTATGTAGTTAACATGTTTTGGTATTTTCATACAGAAGTTTTTTCTTAACACGCAAACTGCAAAGTGGTATTTGTTGAATGCAATTCATACTGTAAGAAATTACGTGAATTACAAACTACGTCAGCTGTTTTTTTACTTCGGTTCGGTTTGACTTGAACAGTTCATTCAACTCTAGCTAGACAATCGTATAAAGTTTCATTTATTATCACACTTTTTTTTTTAAATAAATTAGTTAAGTATGTGCTTTGCTCTCTGCAATAGCTTGAACTGCGTAAAGCATACATTCTTTCCAAAATACTTCTACTCTAAACCTCAATTCTGTCCTACGATACATACCTAATTCACAAACTCGGCAAACAAAGTAAAAAATGCTGCCATTTCTTTACTACTGTGTTGGAGTCACAAAATGTATTGCTTATTTTCATCGTTAAGGGTGAATCGGTATCGTTTCACTTGTTTCTTCATACTTCTGCTGACCTATTAACAAATCTATGTAATAACTTAATAATTTTCTAAATAGGTAACGGCAGATCTTCTTAGTACATTATTATTGATGGTATAGATTGATGATACAGCAGGCATGATGTATCATCATCAACCGCCTGTATAACGTCTACTAATTCCGAGGGAGGATTTTTGCCACTACGCTTGGCATTAATCAGGCATTATCTATTAACACACACAGAGGAACTGCTGCCTGTCCTCTGCTATACAATTGCAATAGATGATGTTATAACAATCCGTAATAATGCCTCAAAGTGCTTGCACGTAGCACGAGGGCAGTCTCTGAACCTTACATTTTACACCAACAACCGAGACTTAAATACTTCAATTTTGGGAAGAAACTTTGTACTTTTTTCCATCCAAATAAAAATAGGCTTGTGTCAACTTTATCGGTTATGTCAAATAGATTAACAGAGTTTACCCAAGTTAACCCCACGAATTACATATCAAACAATGCCAACGCCCTTGCCTTATGTGGATTTCTGCTTTTTACGATAATATACAAGCATCACGTTTCTATCCAGGTTAATAGTTGTCGGTCAAAATGGCAGCTGATGTAATAAATTAATTGGAACTGGTGTTCGAATATATTTTTTTATCTGTACACGGTGAAAACCGACAAATATTTGAACAGTTGATGCGTTGGAAAGTATCTCGATTCGGAATATTCGATATGAACAAAAATTCAGAAAAACATTCGATGGTCGTTTCGTTCCAATAAAGATCACCGATTCTCAAAATGCTTGCCCTAGGGGTAGTCTTCGCTAGGAAAGAGTAATTTTCGGCCAAAGCTAAAATTGCAAAAGAAGGTCGAAGTCTCGCCAAAAGCCAAAGGAAAAGGGTACCTTAAAGAACACCACAGCTTAATATAATTATTGATGTTGTGTTCCTGTGCTTGAATAAGGTCACCAGAGCCCGAGAGTGCGGTGAAAGAGCCAGCAGAATAAAGAATAGGGCTTTACATATCTACTGTAACTGGCAGTGCAAATACAAATTTGGACCCCTAAAGTACTTAACATAAGGTGGGGTCATTTGGTCAGGAATAACAAAAGTGCAAAATCAATCAATCAACTTTTAGTTGTAATTCGTAGCCACGGCAGCGGCTAGGTATGTTTGACTCTCTTCTTAATGATGCTATGATAATTATACACAAAGAGGGAGACGGAGACGGTCTCCCCTCCCGGGGAGACCGTCTCCGAGTAATATTAGCACTGGGAACAGCAGATGAGAAGAGTCGACCCTGAAATACAAATTAATGTACGAACCTCTCAGCATCAGAATCGAGGGCACTGGGGACTTCAAATGAGAGGAGTCGTATAAAAATAGGTGTTTAATAACAACTTTGGGGTGCTCTGTGTGATGTGTTGATGCAAATACAAATAGTATTAAACATATCAAAGACCGTTAGCGTGGTACATCAGTCCGCTTGTCCAAACACTAACGTTGTTTGGTGCCAACACGAATTTTCAGCGTGATCATCAATTATGCGGTGTCGTAATGCATTCGTAGGTGTATCATGAAAAGGTTAAACCGGTAACCGAACACATGCCTTGGAATTTCTCTGAAATATTTGAGAAACGGTTGGTAGGTTGCTAGAAGTACTTCGAGTTTAAAAGCGGCCGTAGCCCAATGGCTAGGGCGTCGGTTTTGTGATTTTGAGGTCGCAGGTTCGAACCCCACCCATTGCACTACCGACGTGAACCCACTCGTAACACAGGCATTTTAGCTTAGCCCGAGGGGTTAACAAGAATACTAGTAGACTGCAAAACTATGCTAGTAATCTTTAAAAAAAACATAGAGAATAATAATAATAGCTTTTACTCTGGTATTATGGTTTACTATGGTTCTTTAATTCGAGATTGTAGCTCAGAAAACATTAGCAACCGGTTTATTAAACGCAATGCCGTTTAATAAACCGGTTTTAAATTTAAAACAACAATCAACTTACTTAGATGTTAACTTAAATTAGTTAGTGTTAATAATGGATTATAATTATCGAGGTTTTTACTACATTTTCATAGACTAGAGTGAGAGATTAGAGTGTCATTGACTATATTTTAAAACTAGGTTCCCGCGGGAACGAGATGTAAGTGGGTCAAACCGCGCAAGCCAGTTAATAATAATGAATATACACATATATAATCCGTATTTTATAGTCGAATTATATAAGAGGGAGTTTGAAAGTGGCGTCAGTAACTGAAAAGTTAAAAGGGAATCGTTTATCGTGGTATGGTCATGTGAAGAGGAGCGATGAAACGCTTGTTACTAAAAGAGTTTAAGTATACATGTAGATAGATGGAAAATGAGAGGAAGGCCAAAGAAAAGATGGATGGATTGTGTGAAGAGTGATATGAAAGAAAAGGGAGTTAGTGATAGTGTGGATGACAGGACAGAATGGAAGAAACAAACGTGTTGCACCGACCCGAAGATATAGTGGGATTATATAGTGTACACAAACAACATGTCGTATGTTATTGATGTAGCTGATGGATCATTAATGATTTCCTCTGGGATCAACCTGATAATTTATCCACTAACGAAAATTAAACCCTCTAATAACTGAGAGAAACTTGTTAATCGATAAAGTTTGATTTGCGTCACTGATTTTGATCTATTCAAAGTAAGCTGACTACTACTAGACTGTATAGGACTTTAAGGATAATTTGGCTTTTGACTTATCCACTGCTTAACTGGCCTGGGGTGGGTATTACCAGATGCTATACGGTTGATAAGCGGGTTGGTGTCCGCACATTATGTACGTTTTTTTACGTTTTATAATGTATATACAGGGAAACATTGTACGTTCCCTTGTCTACAATTAGAATAGAATACTCTTTTTTGTACACACATAAGTAAACAGGATATACAATTGTTATATAGATAATGTTGTTTTTATTGTGGTTGATTCTTTATATGTTTAATTATGGAAACACTAATCTCTTAACCCTAAACCGTTAACTTCCGATGCCCTAGTAAACCCGAAGTCCGAGAGGCACGCGAACTGTAAAGTAGAACGACAGTTGACAAAACTCCTCTAATAAATTAAGTCAGAATTCCTCATTCATCCCTGTGCGGTCACTGGCCTGAGCCGAGGTCCCATAGGGGGCGCTCTCTTACGCATGTTGCTTAGTTTGTAGTTTTAACCATTTAATAAAGCCCTACTCGCGTTTATGCCCGGTGTTTATGTCAATCCGAAAAACTCTTAACTGCTTTGCAGCTTATGCACATGGACATGTTATCTATCTATACATCTTATAAAACTGTAGAGGTCGAATGTCTGTTCATAGAAAAAAACGCCAAAACCGAGTCAGGAAATTTTAAAAGTAAAATAGAACATTTAGATTTTTTTCTCTGTCTATCCGAAAAAATAACAAATGCCACGGGCACCACCCAGTAAAATAATAAGAATACAATATATAAACTAATGTAAACTATGCCGTACGTTATATAATACAAAAAGTATATATAAGTACATTCACGTAATCGTACATATAAAATATGTTCTTATTATAATACCGTCGACTTATAATAATTTCATGCAAAATGCGCGCATTGCATACCGTCTAACGTAGGTTTTATTAAATGATAGTAAATTATTTATCGCAAATTAAATCGCGTGCCTTGAAACATTTTTATTAGTGTTTTCATTGCCATTATTATATCAAAACCATCTAAGATAATGGGTAGAATAATTGTGTACTGTTAAATCATCATCAACAGCTCGAATAACGTTGTGTGCTACATTTACCTCTCCTGAGCACGATTTTGCCGTAGTCACCAAATCCATCGTATCCTTTTGACTTCCAAAGACCCCAGATATACTTTCATGTAGGTATATAATAAAATGAGTATGGCTGGTATAAGTAGGTATATGTGAAGGTTGTAAGGCGTATCTCTTAAAATTACAGAAACTATTTCATTATATTATTGTAACTATCTATAAGCATTCTAGAGTTACACTATGAGCTGTAGCAATTTTTTCCGTCATTATAACAAATAAAAAAACCAATATTCAGGAGTATTCATTTTTATTGAAAATACTTAATACCAGTAGCATTCATTTTTATTGGAACTAATACAAATAAAATTCGTTTGTATTGGAACTGATACCAGCAGTATTAATTAGTATTGAGACTAATACCACTTGTATTCGTTTTTGGTATTAGCACGGAATAAATAGCAGTAGTGTATTCACAAGTAAGTACTTATTGCTAGGCTTACTGGGTTATTTATGTAGGTACACGAATTTTCTATTAAAAAGTTATTGCCTTATAAAGGACGTCCTACATAACTATAAAATGCAACATGTACCATTCATGACGGTAGGTTAGTTATTTCGTTTTGTAAATCAATATTGACTTTTGGTTTTTAAATTAAAAAATGTGTTAACAGTATCTTTCTAAAAATAAAACATATTTTTTATGTGATTTTAATAATATTTTCTTGTGTGTGTATTTGATTGATTTGAATTCTATATCATGTATTCAAAATATTAATGATTATTTTTCTTTGTTTTCAGGTAAGAATGGACAGAATTTAATAGTTGAAGATGATTACAAAATATTTAATGTATAAGAAGTGAAGTCAGGTATGTATAAATATTTAAGAAATGTTTTATCCAATTAATCGTATGAAGTACAATTATTAGTCATTTTTTGAAAATTCTACCTTTCTCGATCGAAACTTACAACTACATAGCTCAAGTCATTTATTTGTAACATATTCATTGTGACCGTGACCAAGTAATAATAAATAATTAATAACGTTAGTATAGAATTTCATGAGGTCATGAGTTTTAGCCGATACTCAAACATCGGCTTACTAAAGAAATAGTCGTTTCGACCGATGTCGGCCACGGCTGCCAATCTCTTAGGAGAATAGCCATCTGCGCAAGACATATTATACACAAGTGTATGCGCTAACGCAGATGCACTATTTAATCTTCTACTCTCAATATCCGAAGAGACGGATCTATCGACACGATCGGTGAGAGATTACAAAAGAAAAACATAACCACAAAATGCAGTTGAAACTGATTTTAAGGGGATTATTAATGGACAACTGTTCGTTTTAAAGTCAAGAAGTATGCAGCATGACAGATAACTCAACAGATAACCCAGGACACAAATCTGGTGTAAATAAATAAATCAAACTTTTGAAATTTAGAACTATCTACTTGAACTTCCTAATCTTAAAGAATGAACTTACATCTATATATATATAAAAGAAAGTCGTGTTTGTTACAACACTTATAACTCGAGAACGGCTGGACCGATTGCCATGGTTTTTGATTTGTTGGATTTGTTTCCGTCCCGAATAGCAGAATACATTTTAAAAACAAAAGAAAGTCGTGTTAGTTGCACTATTTATAACTCAAGAACGGCTGAACCGATTTGGCTGAAAATTGGTAGGGAGGTAGCTAAGAACTGGGAGAAGGACATAGGATACTTTTGGGTAGGGGTAGGGTAGGGTAGGGTAGGGTAGGGTAGGGTAGGGTAGGGATAGGGTAGGGGTAGGCAGGGACGGTTACCGTTACCAAAAAAATACCGGTAAAAGTACCAAAACATTTCGTTCCGTTACGTTAAATATTTAACGTTAAAAATAACGTTGTATCGCAGGATTTACCGGTATTTTAATAGCGATACTAATAGCGTTATTTCGCTAAAATCTAGCAACGTCTGGTGCGACGTTGCCAAACCGAAACGAGTGCCGCGCGCGCGCCGTGCATTGGGCGGGGCTTAAGCGGAGCGGCAACAAAAATATGAGTACGAGACGGCTCGCGCTCATGCGTGTCATTTTATTTTAGTGATCATAACAAACATCGAGTTTTTTTTTTCGGATTGCCGTACATAGTTAGCCACGAGGCTTTTGCTACTTCACCGGGCATAAAGGCGAGCCAAGATCCAGCCTTAATAAATGGTTTAAAAAGTACAAACTAAGCAACCTGCGCAAGAGGGCGCCCCCTGTGGGGCTTGGGCCTCGGCGACGGCGACCTCAGGGCGACGTTTAGTATTTTAGGGGAGTTTGTGCAACTGTCGCTCTACTTAACAGTTCGCGGGCCTCTCGGAATTCGAGGGCATCGGATGGTTCTTTGCAAACTAAGGGTCAGGAGGACGAGGGTAAACGCGTCGCATCCGTGGGCGTACTCTTCTCCGGCGGGTCGGATAGAGTGGTCTCTGTGCAGTGGTGCTAGTTTCTTGCAGTCTTTTTACTGCTAGTTGGTAGATTGTTATCTCGTCGTCCGGGTCATCTAGGACGCCCCGAGGCCGACGGTGTTTACGACGCTTTGTGGGCAAAGGCCTATAGTCAGATGCTGCGACAACCAACGGGTTTGGGTGTTGCGCCGCGGATTTGAAGAAGCGTTCCGACGCCTCTTTCATCCACTGCTTGATGGAAGGCAGTTGGAGATCAGAATGTAAATTGCGATTACGGTGCCCCGGTGACACGTCGAGTTAATCTACTTTGAACAGTCTGTAAGCGGGAAACTGCTAGACGCGGTATGAGCAAATACGGTGCTCGCGTATGTCATAATCGGTCGTATGCACGAGTGTAAGTCCTAACCTTATTATCTAGTGATAATTTGCTGCGTGAATTTAGAAGACAGTGGAGCCGACTAAGCTTAAGTAAAGCACGTGCACGAACGGTTTCTACTTGGATTTCGTACTGCCTTCGCAAAGTACCTATACTACCTATGAAGCACCTTCTTTTTTAAGGTTGAAACGCAAGGCAGAGCGCGAAATTCAAATTTTCTTACGGTTTTATGCAGTATGCAGCTGTGTCTGGGTGTTTGTTGAATAAAGTATAATTCGTGACTATAATAGGTATTTAGGTAACGAATTATAATCATCAATACAACCCTCAAAGTGCATGTAACTCGTCGATTGAATTACTTTTTCATGAAATAGTCAATCAATCCAGTTGCATGCACTTTGAGGTGGGTTTTGATGATTTTGATGATTATAAATATATAACTATACACCTATTATAGTCGCGAATCATATTTTGGTACAGCCTGAGAACGACCGGCAAATTGCAAAAAACGTACGAAAAATTGAATTTCGCGGCCTACCGTGAAGGATCCCCTTTCAGGCTACTACACGCAGTGCCGGCTTTAGTGCCTAGCGGCTATGCTTAAGTTAAGTTCGTAAGCTTTGAATGACGCCGGGTGCACGGCGGCTTGTCCGGCGGCCCTGCAGCCGGCACTGTGTGTAAAGCCTTTAGTGGATTAATACTTCACGTGCCCTGAAGACTGGAATATTTTTGGCACAAAGAATAAACATTTCGATCCAACACGGCAAGGTCTTCTGGGTACATTTTCAGTAGACAATGATGGGGAGGATTTGTATGACGCATTCCTTTTTAGGGTTCCGTACCCAAAGGAAAAAAACGGGACCCTATTAAAAAAACACAAATACGTGGTCCATATACCATGGTGTAGCAGCAATTTAGCAAAAAAGCTAACATCTTACAAAGGTAGCTTGCAATCTTTCAGGATGGTGTCTTTGGAGAAACGCAGAGATATGTTGGATCTAGTATTTCTTAAAAAACTTGTTATTGGCTCCTTGAGACTGCCCACAACTGCTTAGTTAAGTATCTTTTAATGTACCACGAAGTATCCCAAGAACCACCAATAAAAAGCTCTTTTGTCAGCCATTCAGTCGAACTGACTTAAGGCAAAACTGTTCACTTTCATGAAATATATGACATATACAAAGATCTGGACATGGATATCGATTTGTTCTAAGATTCTGTGCCAGCTCTAAAAAAGAAAATGTTACTTCTGACCAGGTGTTAATTGTTAATAATAATCGTAATTATTTTAAACTCTTTATCACCTACAATATTGATATAAGTATTCAAATAGTAATAGTAATCTAATATTGATATAAGTATTCAAAAAGTAATAGTAAGGCCGCGGGCACCGGCGTAAGAATGATGCCCCCCATCTCCTCCCGTGGGCGCCGTAGGACCCGGCCAAGGGAAATACACCAGAAGATGGGCAGCAGCGTCTTCTCGGATTATAACATCTAATACTGCGCTCGCCAACCCGCCTGTCAAGCGTGGCGAGTATTGGCAAACCCCCCCTCATAATGGATATTTCCAAAAACAAACGGCCCCGAGTTCCCGGCGGCCCCGCTAGGCATGGCTACGGTAGCGGTCATGGCATTGGCGGGGCTAGGGGTGCTAAGAATCCCCGGGAGACGAGTGGCTACCAATTTCAACGGTGAACACTGGCCCTGGCAACACATAACGTGCGCACTTTACCGACCGAGGAAAAGATTGTTGAGCTGGAGGAAGAACTGAGCAGGCTCAGATGGGATATTCTGGGGTTGTCTGCAGTCAGTAGAGAGGGACAGAACACGATGACCCTGAAATCTGGCAACCTGCTCTTCTACTGGGAGGGCGACCAACAGTCCAAAGGTGGTGTCGGGTTTCTCGTTCACAAGTCCCTCATTAACAACATTATTACCATCGACAGTGTGTCTAGCAGGGTGGCATACCTAACACTCAGAGTATCTGAAAGATACTTGCTGAAGGTCGTTCAGGTCTATGCACCGACCTCGGCACACCCAGATGAAGAAGTTGAGTGTATGTATGAGGACATCAGTAGGGCCATACATACTCATAAAACTCACTTCAATGTTGTTATGAGGGATTTTAATGCGAAACTGGGCAAGAGAAACGATCAGGACGAGTTGATAGTGGAGAACTTCGGTTATGGGCAACGGAACCTTAGGGGACAGAGGCTGGCCGATTTTCTGGAGAAAGAAGGATTTTATATGATGAATTCTTTCTTCCAGAAGCCGCCTCACCGGAAATGGACCTGGCTGAGTCCCAATGGTTCCACGAGAAATGAGATCGACTTCATCATGACCGACAAGAAACTGATTTTCAATTATGTCTCTGTGATTCACAGGGTGAAAACCGGTAGTGATCATTTAATGCACATTGAATATAAATGTTAAACATGAACGGTCCCATTTGATGAAGTCTACGCACCGACCTACACGCGCTCAGATCGATCTATCGACTACGAGAAAGTCTTTGATTCGGTCGAAACATGGGCCGTACTAGAGTCTCTCCAGCGATGCCGTATTGACTATCGGTATACCGAAGTGTTGAAATGTTTGTATAGAAACGCCACAATGTCGGACAGAGCACAAGAACAGAGTACGAAGGCGATTTCACTAAAAAGAGGCGTAAGTCAGGGATACGTTATTTCTCCGAAACTGTTTACAACCACTTTAGAAGACACCTTCAACTTCTGAATTGGAAAGGACTAGGCATCAACATCAACGGCGAATACATAACTCACCTTCGATTCGCTGATGATATCGTGGTCATGGCAAAGTCGATGGAAGAACTCAGTACAATGCTCGAAGACCTCAACCGAGTACCTCTTAAAATGAACATGGACAAGACGAAAATCATGTCTAACGTCCGTGTTGTGCCTGCCCCTATAATGGTTGAGAATACGGTTCTTGAAGTTGTTGACGCATATGTATACCTAGGACAGACAATCCAATTAGTTAGGTCCAACTTCGAGAAGGAGGTCAATCGCCGAATCCAACTCGGATGGGCAGCGTTCGGGAAACTTCTCAACGTCTTTTCCTCCAATATACCTGAGTGCCTGAAGACGAAAGTCTTTAACCAGTGCGTGTTGCCAGTGATGACCTATGGATCCGAAACGTGGTACTTTACTATAGGCCTTATGAACAGGCTCAGAGTCGCTCAACGAGCTATGAAGAGGGCTATGCTCGGGGTTTCTCTACGAGGTCGAATCAGAAATGAGGAGATACGTAGAAGAATGCGGGTTGCCGACATAGCTCAACGGATTAGTTCGTTGAAGTGGCAATGGGCAGGCCATACAGCACGGAGAACAGATGGTCGTTGGGGCCGAAAAGTTCTCGAATGGAGACCGTGGATCGGCAAGCGTAGCGTAGGACGTCCACCTACTAGATGGACGGATGATCTGGTTAAGGCCGCGGGATCACGGTGGCTGCAGGCCGCTTCTAACCGCAACAACTGGAGGTCTATGAGGGAGGCCTATGTCCAGCAGTGGACGTCCTACGGCTGCAATAATGATGATGATGAATAATAAATTACCTTTTTAATGTAAAGGTATATTGTAATTTTTTTTAAACATATAGTAATCTAATTTAATTATTATTATTATCTATTCAATATTTTATTTTAATTTTATTTGAAAGACAATTTTATCCAACTTAGTTTGATATGTTAATTGTATTGAAATGTTATAATAATTATTTTTTGCTCATATTATAGTGCATGCAGTGCTCTTCTGTAAGTAGTGAGACATTTAGACTTAAGTTCACAATATAATTGTGTTTTTAATGTAACAATGTACTCATTGTTGAAGAGCCAAATATCATCATCATCATCAGCCCGTATAACATCCACTGCTGAACATGGGCCTCCTCTCGGGGGAGGGTATTTACCATAGTCACCACGCTTGGCAGGCGGATTGGCGACCAGTATTATGTTGTACCTACACAAGGAAACGCTGCTGCCCGTTCCTTGATATACGATTATTATAGATGATGTTATAACAATCGGGACCAACGGCTTAAGGTGCTTTCCGAGGCACGGAGGGTAGTCTCTCAACCAACCAGACCTGGAAAGAAATCTTAGAATTTACACAAAGATTTCTTGTCCAGTGTGGGGATCGAACCCACGACCTCCGAAACTTAAAGCGAGCCAAATACCGCTACGCTACGGAGGTTGTCCCAAATACCGCTACGCTACGGAGGTTGTTGGAGAGCCAAATAAATAAATTAAAATGTAAAAAAATTAAAATCTTTCAAATTACTTCTACAGTAGGATAGAGGAATTATTAAATAAAAAATCGACCAAGTTCATGTCAGACCACGCACAATGCAAAGTTCTGTAGTTGGGACGAATTTACCCCATACAATATCACCCACTAATTGCAACTTAGTGGACGCTAGAAACCTAAGTTAAAAAAACGGGTCAGGTGCGAGTGGGAATCACGCACGAAGGGTTCCGTACTATTATCGCAAAAAACGGCAAAAAAAAACGTTCGTTGTATGGGAGCCCCACTTAAAAAATATTATATAATAAACAATAATAAAAAATAATGATAAATATATAATAAAATATATTTTTTATTCTGTTTTTAGTATTTGTTGTTATAGCGGCAATAGAAATACATCATCTATGAAAATTTCAACTGTGTAGCTATCACGGTTCATGAGATACAGCCTGGTGACAGACAGACAGACGGACCGCGGAGTCTTAGTAATAGGGTCCCGTTTTTAGCTAGTCGTAACTCGTACTAACATCAAAATATGCGAGTCTCCCCAACTTCATTGTTAGAAATAGGCGTATAAATTACCGGTATAACAATTGCAATTTTAACCGGTAATAATACTGGTAATTAGATAACGTTAACTGACCTATAGGTATCGTTATTAATATCGTTAATTTTACCGGTAATAATACTGGTAATTAGATAACGTTAACTGGCGTATGGGTATCGTTATTAATATCGTTATTTTTTTATCGTTAACGTAACGGTAAATGGTATCGTTATAAAAAAAATAACGGTAATTCGGTCCCTGGGGGTAGGGTAGGGTAGGGGTAGGGTAGGGATATGGTAGGGGTAGGGTAGGGGTAGGGTAGGGTAGGGGTAGGGTAGGGTAGGTGTAGGGTAGGGGTAGGGGTAGGGTAGGGGTAGGGTAGGGGTAAGGGTAGGGTAGGGGTAGGGTAGGGTTAGGGTAGGGTAGGGCAGGGGTAGGGTAGGGCAGGGGTAGGGTATAAAAGTCCACCCGTGCGAAGCCGGGGCGGGCCGCTAGTTTTAAAATAAAGTTTACTAATAAATAACAGAGGACATTAGTAGGTACTACTTCTAGGTTAGGCTTATCAGTGCTCTAGCGTAAATGTACGAGGAGATCAAAAATCAAATGAACAGGGACAAGATTAGGACAAAGAAGATGCTCGCTTTAAGATCTGATCACCAAGATTCTTATAACGCGCTGACAATTGCAGCCCAATCTTCCTATTGTGTACTAACTCAATGTGAATTGAGTCAGTGGTTCATAGCTTATTAAATTGTGTGTCACGCGAACTGGTTATCGTAATGGATCAAGACTCAGTTTGATTCAAGGGGCTTCGTGGATACTATTACTAGCCTGATGGTAACTGATTTAAACTATGACACAATTGATAGTTTGAACTGAAGCAATATAGCTAACATGGCAGACTTGTAGTGTAGAGAGTTTGACTATTGAAGGCGAATAAATTTATCTTGCTAGTACACAATTTGCGTAACCTTTTTAGTTGAAAATTGGATAGAGATTGAATTTTTTGTAGGGTATCCCATAAAACGCCTCAGTTACATCAATTGTGGTCTCTTGGACTAAACAGCAATTTTTGACTGAAGGGAGGTATTACAAGTCTAAACTTTTATTGATACTTAGTGTGTTGGAGTGTAAAGGTTAGTTTTAGTTAGGTAGAAGATGCTATTCATGGTATGAATTTAGCTCTTGTTAAAACACGAGACACGATGGAAAACTTTTACAGAATTCCACCTTTACAAACGTCGCACCTTGAGCCAAGACTACGAATTGGAAGCCAGCCATTGATTGAATGAATTGAACACCTATTCAAAGATTGAATAAAGATGCAGCAAAAAATAAATGACGTTATACTAACAAACTATTGCCGTAATCTGACATGTATTTACTGACGGTATAACTTAAGCACGCAACTTACATTTTAAATTGTAATTTACATAAGAAAAATGACATAAAAATGTTCATCAAAAAACAATGTTGGTAACGAAATTCGTACCTCTTTGACAAGGGATAAAGAACTTAAAAGTTGATTTATAATTGGTACATAGTTTACATAGTATTTCGTCTGTTAACAATACATTCGTATTACATTTCTTTAACTCTGATAATTCATGCATAATTTTGTTACTCTGAACAATCATTATATAATATAGTTCGTACAATGCAGTCTTGAAATCGTAACCTTTTCTCACAATAGCTGTATTGTGCGGCAGGAAAGCCGTAAGCCTTTGTATCAAGCACAAAATAACTTCTGGTCCAAATCTCGAGCATTATTCAGTGTAATGAAGTAACAAAGTTGTTGTTCTAACTCATAGTTTTCTCGAGAATACCCTCTATGGCATAATAGCTGGAATTTGATATACTTACGATACTATTTCTCCAATGTATGATATGACGCGTATGAAACGTAGTATAAATCCAGTTCCTTAACTGGAATACTTTGAAGATGAATGACTGACTCTATTGCGAACATAAGAACTAGGTGATCGATCATAGAACCCAGTCATGGGACACTTAAACTTAGTTTTGTATCTGCTATACGTACTATGAAAATAATTTAAAATATACACGTGATTTTTTTTGTCGTCGGTAATAGTTGGTACGACGATTCGCCATCAGTATTACAATCGAAAGAAAAAATAACTCGATTTTCCATGTTAAAATGTTAACGTAACGTTACACTAAAACTTGAAAATGGATTTTTTTTTAATGCACGATTTAAGCATCAAAATAATACATTTTGCTCAGTATTAGCAAAAAAATCATGGTATTATAAACACGCTAATATTTTATGCAATTGTACAGTGTAAATGGTACATAAAAAAATGACCTTCTGTTATTCTTGTTAATGTTAATTCAGCATTGTATGATTTGCTGGTTAGAAATTATTAAGTTATCTCAAGATTACAGCAGTGATTTTAGATTAACGTACAGAAAAACAGTTATTACGTTACTTATCAGATGTAAGGTTCTCTTTTTCATGATGAACAGGAAATATGGTTTATTATAAAACGGATTGTTCGTTTGCAATCGTAATCTAGATTGAGCTATTGTCTTTGTTTTTTTTATGAAATGACACAACTGAGTGTCTATCTGATGACTTATTGCAATAAATTAAAACGCCGTGTGGTTTCCGTTTATTATAGAATACCCTATGTCTTCCTATATAAGTCGTAAGAGACTAATGGATATTCGGCTGATGATAGCACAACATCATCTATCAACTCAACGTTAGTTACCATCTTAGTGCGATCACCAATTCGCCTGCCGAGCGTGGAAATTATAGCTATATCCCTCAACAATCCCGGCTTGCCAAGGTATGTTAAGAGGAGGCCCATGTTCAGCTGTGGACATAAACGGCCTGGTGAAGTGAAGAAGTAGTTAAAACGCACACATTTTATTAAGTCTTAACTAGTCCTTATCCTTTTGCCTCCTGTCTGGATATCTTTTTTTAAATATTTACAGGACTCTGGTAGTAGTAGAATAGGTTTATAAGTAGATATGCAGCTTTTATTATAGTGTAGGTAAGGTTCTAAGAATACCGTTTTTCGATAATTCGACATAATATATTCTCTGTCGTAGGTATATAATTTCTTCCAAAAAACCGAGCCAAGTATTTTCAATACCCGTATTTTGTTTAAACAGCAATGTGTCAGTGAATGCCTCGCATATAATAAAACACAATAGGGAAGCATCACAAATAAATAAACAATATATTTCACAGTAAAACTATTATATGGCCTCCCGTTGCCAACTCTGCAACCATTAAATAGCCCAACTATACATTTGTGTTGCATAAACTCTGAAACAGACGTTACTCAATATTCTGGAGTCCAGTGTTCAGATTTCAGAATAACGCAGCTATTCATTTCAGATCAACAGTCTCTTACGAAATCATCAAGTTGTGATCACCGACTGTACTAACTTTCTGTAAGTTATTATAGGGCTGTATGGACAGTTTTGCTTTGCTTGGTAATAACCGAGCAAAGCAAACCCGTTTGTAGGCAAAATTTTCTGAGAGTTAACTTAAAAAAAAATTTTTTACATAAAATTTATACTTCTCCAAAAAAAAAAACACGTCGTCGTACTGACATTTCTCGACTATTTTCAAAATTTATCACTAAAAATCCATGCTGAAAACGTAGTGCAATATTAAATTCTTTAAACATAAGCATCTTTAATAAAATTAAAGCTGACGCCAAATAAATAAAAAACAACCAGCTGGATTTGATATGTAGGTTCAATGTACTCTTTTAGATTCTGAAAATGATCTCTCAACGCCTTATCACGAATGAATTATAAACGAATTGGATCATCTAAATGCGGAACAAGCCTGCAATTTGTCAGCATTGTCGAACACACCTCAACACCCGGTAGTGTGCAAATCTTGTTCCAGCACTCTTGATAATAAGTATTCAACACCGTACTCCAATCAAGAAGTGGAGCGATCAACAAATCGCTACTTAATTTTGTCTCAAAATTAAACTGTGAGTACTTGAAGAGCTGATTTTTAAACTAGAGCACGACTTCCGAGCCAGTTTGAGTGTAAACTACCCCAGTTGGTTATAAAATTTGAAACTTTTATAAGGGAATCACGCCTTGAAGTTAAACAAATAGTTGCTTAGCTCTCAGCTTTAGTAGCGTTCTTTTTAAAGTCAACGGAGAATGAAGACTGGCTTTGAGTTGTCTTAAATAACAAGATTTTGTTGTGAATTGGGGCACTAGAAAATATCGATAAAAGTTAACGCAATGTATACTGAAAAAATGTGGAAAATCATGTTTGTTACAACAACGGCAATTTATTTTTACGTTCTCATCCTGTGTGTGGCAAAGGAATGCTTCTTTCTAATTGCACGTTATAAATGTAATGGATATCTTTTTTAAGATCTAAATTGAAATTATACAATCATCTAGCTAAAAAATTAAATTGGAGTAGATAACAATACGTTCCCCTTAGAAACGTATTGTAAAGAGATTGATACATTTCTACGACTGGTTGGGATCCACCTTGGTTGAATGGTCAAGCCATTATGGACTACACCTAAGATGCAGGTCCAAATCCAACTGATGGTCTTAATGTATTAATCTCGATGTTAAAATTTAATATGTGTTAAACTTTGCCGTAAAGTTTTCAAATAGTTATGACCCAGTCTGTGCTTTACTTTAGAAAACTTGCAGTTATGATGAAGAAATAAATCAGCAAAGTTTCGGAATAAAATTACAAGTGTTTTAAATGTGCAAATGAAGCCCTTTCGTTTGCCCACTTGAGCGTTGAAGGCCTGTCTTTAAAATTTCGAGTTGTGAATCATTACAATTACCAAAGTAATCGCATTAGTAATTACGGTAACGTAAATACGAAAATAGAGGAATTCCTAAATGACATTCCTTGTGAAATAATACTGAAGCTCTGTGATTCCTCATTTTAGAAAACAATACTGTATTTCTTGTTTTAAAGAGTTCCTTCCAATTATAACTTTATTAATAAACCTACAGAAGCAAAGAACGTAAATGAGAATGTCATTTAAGTTTATTCAACGAAGAGAGCAACAATGCTTCGCCCCACCCTTTAGCATAGTATAAAACTGGTTTAGAAAACCCGTAGGGTGAAATATAGGTCGATAGAGACTGGAGAACTAGATTTATTATCAGTTGAAACATAATGCGGCACGGCAGCACAATTGTGGTGTATCTTTAATTTAGATTAGCCCCTTTTCTGTTACTATAAACCTGCGGTTAGCGTACCTTTTAGGTTTAAGCATCGAGGTACTTTACTGATGTCCGTAATTTCTAGATGTGCGTCACAGAAAAGTTGAAGTTTGTTCACCACTAATCTAAAGCTGAATTAACTTTTATTTTATTAAACACATTTAACAATTGATGACAGACATGAAAAATTGTGATGCGCCCTGCACTGTCATGCTATTTAATGGAGAAAGCTACGTTGATAATATCGTCAACCTCAGATGTTGGCATCTCATCATTAATTCTCATAGAAGCAGAAAGTTTACCTAAGATTTAAAGTTATCGACACAAAAAACGAAATATAATAAATTTTGATAAAAATAAGGATTTAAGCTCCGGTAAAAACACTTTAATATAGCTCCTGGTATGTGGTTTTATATGAATTTACAAAAAACTGCTTTATAACTTTTACAGAACAGCCCTCGTCAAGTATATTCATGGTCGCTACACTTATTTAATTCGCGGGAATTTTAGCAGCTGCACTTGAAAACACTAACTGTAACTTTGAACACCAGGTGTTATGTAACATTAGTAAGTATAGAGCAACCTAATAATATGCCACGATTGCATGTCTTATTTGAATATCTTATGAGTTTAGAGGAAGTTGCAACCTTGAAATTCACTAGCGAAAAACAACAGTACTTTTAAAACTACCCGATAAGACTTTAGAGAAATGGTCGGGTACTTTTATATTCACAATAAGTGTAGAAGCTTCATAATATTTAAAAAATAATTGATAGATGTTGACGTAATCGTTATACATCTATCAATCATCGGTTGTTACCGATGGGTATATGTTGAACAGTTCCGTTGATGATTGCTGAGACGTCCGTACAATTATTATTGCTCAAATAATTATTCTCATCTAATTGTTTATGTAAAATGTTATCTTTAACACGTGTATAAGCAAGTTCATAAAATAACATAAATCGACTTACTGCATATTATATGCTTGACCTGATAAACATTGACACACCTACTTGTATTAACATTAATACCATTTACATGTTCAAACATTTCGTAATGTTGATCATATGAATTTTGCATTATATATGGAGCCGTGACATGAATTATGTTCTGGTCTGGTACCATTTGTCAGTTAAAGAATTGACTAAAATTAAAATAGAAAGAAACGTTAATATACTCATAAAGAAATAATTATTTATATTACTCCAAAAATTCCTTTATAGAACTCTTAGTGGAGTATATCTTGCACCATGTCGAAATGGGTAATAAAAGACGTTTGACTTACCAGATGAATTTTAGATGGCATTTAGGGATATCTCAAAAATATCACCAGTATCATTAAGACAGCTGTATAAACATGAAATGCCAAGCTAAAGAAGTGTTAAGAACCGGAAATCTAATTTCTCTGCCTATCACACTGGCAACCAGAGCGCAATCCAGAATTGGTTGAGGAAGTAGACAATATGTTGCCACACACGTGGTTTCTATGTGGTCTGGGCGGTTCACGTTTGGATACAATCCAAATGCCTATACCGTCAGTGGCGAGCTTAACCCCTTTAGTAAAGTTGGGGTAGGAAATGGTTGCAATCACTTATCTGGCAAACATTAACCCAATCAGAACGGATTCCTTTACTGCTCATATTTATGGAGTATCTTTTTGGTGGCAGAAAACAGCAAATCTAGTAAAGCCTAGAATGTGCGTCTTTGTTTTAAATATAACATATTTAAAACAAAGACGCACATGTCCATTCTTCTTTATTAAAATCATTCAAGATCTTCTAGAAAACTTGAAACGTCTACAGTTCTTGAAAATTTTATTAGACGTTATTTGAAGTAAAAAGAATTTGCAAATTACTACCCTCATAATCTAACATAGCCCTTTAAAAGAAACACAACTCTTACAAATGTCTTAAACCTTGCCCCGTTGTGCCTTTATTACAGAAATACTACATACTTAAAACTTAACGTGCGCGATTAAGCCGTAAAGCAGGCTGGTTACGTAACCACGCCGCTCGTTACACGTACAAGTTAGTTAAGAACATGTATTTTATCAACTAGCAACAACGGTACTACAAAAACTACTAAATACTATGTAGCTATCGCAAGCTAATCGATTACTTTACAGTCAATTTTCGGTACCGTAATTATTCTATTCAATTATTAACAGAGATCTTTCAAAACCATGCTTGCTTCAATGGTTCTTTGTAGCGACGTAAGTATCTTAATTCATCAAATTATTGCTAAACCCTTCTGTGGGGATTTAATTAAATATGAAAGGTCCTATGTCAGGGTGTCGTAACTGTATTATTCTTTCAACGCTTCTCTCTCGCGTTTAGTTACGTCCTTTTCTGGCAACCTATATTGTTTCCGTGCCAAGACTTTATATCGAACCGTACAACCTAGCCAGCTTTATAGATTTTATATGGAATTTCTATACTAGAGCGCCAAAGTCGTACGAGATGTAAGGGTTGTGCTTGACGACAGACAAGTAGGTGGTGGCTGTTATAGGAAGTGCATGAGTTGTAAGTACGTGGGGGTAACCTTGGTGGTGCAGCTGAAAAGGCCTTCCTTCCGTCGCGTCAGCCCGGGCCGACGTTCGATTTTCACTTGGAAAATGAGCGCGGCCGTGTCTCGCCCGGGTGGGCGTGGTCTGCGAGCCGGTCAATAGCACGGTATCGCGCCTCTCGCTCGCGCGCGCCGTTAGCCCCTAGCCCCGTCCCGTTCCCCCCGGGGATGATTGAAACGTCTGATGCCGCAGGCGCCCCGCGCGCCCCCTCGCCAAGGACGTTCAGTGAATCCGTCCCTCTCTGCCGCGAGAGCACGTGTCCCCGTTACTATTTCATAATATAATGTGTGCCCCCTTGGTACCGCGCGAAAATTCACAACCAATTATGAGTCAAGTGCCTGATAAATTAGGTGACAAATTTGATGCCTGAAAGGAATTCCGGAGTCGCTTTTAGCGATGTGCGAGGAACTCGGCATTCGAGGACTATTAGATGCCCCTGTGAAGTGATATGGAGATAAGAAGTCGTTCAGAGAACGTAACCTCTTCGTGTTTTCCGTCCTGTGCATTCTCTTGCCTTGATACTGCTCTCGTGATATTTTCAGGTATGTGACTAATCGTTTACAGATTACCCGTTTATAATATAGACTCAATTGTCGGCATAGCTCGGGTAACCTCATTCCGGTGGCATTTTCTATAATGTTGGTAGAGTCGTTCCAGTGTCATTATAATATTACCATAGACGTCGCCTGGCTGCCGCCAGGAGTCTAGACACATAATAATTATACAACGAGCCAACAGGGGCGGGTATTCTAGAGATGTGACTCACCCGATTTCGTCTTCGGCATCGATCGTATCTCATATATTTGCGAAGAGGTCATACAGAAATCAAATACCCTTTTATGTAACCAGAACCACTTCTATCCAACATACTCAGAGCTGCACTGCTAAAGAAAAATTGAGAGTATAATCAAATGAGTTAATTGGTAGTACTAATAGTAATTGTAAATGTCAGCGGGTCGTGTAGTAGCGAGGTGTGACGTCACATCAGTGATATCAGCTCTCCAACGTAAGTCTGATTCAACGCGCTACCACTCAGCATTGACGATGTGATCATCGGAGCCCAGTCATGGTCGGCATACTCAATTGGCTGGGAAATAGGTACGCCTACAAAAATTACTAATTTGCTACCACCTTGATAAAATATTCGTAGTATTCTATTCGATTTTAGCTGAAATTTACGGTTTGGAATACATACATACATATGATCATGCCTTTCTCCCATGGGGGTAGGCAGAAACTACAGAACGCCGCCTGCTACGATCCTTACACACTCCCTTTGCCTCGTCCACGTTCATACATCTGGTCATACACGCACGCCCGTTGCGAGTACTACGCACCTGACCTTTCTGGAGAACATCACCTATGAGGTCAGTGTATGTCCTTCTAGGGCGTCCTCTCCCGGCGTTTCCACTCACATCTTGGAATATACTGTAAATATATAGTTTTTTTGTCAAATACCATACAGTTATTTTTATTTTATATTGTCCTTCAACTAAAGACGAATATTGAAAGACGGAGAGTGGCTAGTATAAGGAAAATAAAATATTATAACGCTTCTGTTGCTACCTAAATCTTTTCCTGTTTTTATAGGTATTGAACTGACTGTTTTCATAACATAAATTCCACGTTATGAGTTATAACGTCAAATGTCCGCACAATCTTCATTCGTGACGTGTGTTCCTTAAATTTGGCTATATTTTATATTTCACCTATTTTTTCCCATTTAAGTCATCCTGTTTGGCTTTTGGCTCCATTTAAATCTCGGAGGTCGTGGGTTCGATCCCCACGCGGGGAACGAAAACTTTGTGTAAATTCTAAGATTTCTTTCCGGGTCTGGTTGGGGAGAGTTCCGTGCCTCGGAAAGCACGTTTAGCCTTTGGTCCCGATTGTAATAACATCATCTCAATCGTATACAACGCAACGGGTAACAGCGTTTCCTTGTGTATTACAACATAATACTGCGCAAAACCCTCCCTCGGGAGGAGGCCCATGTTCAGCAGTAGACGTTGTACGGGCTGATAATGATGAAGTCATTCTGATTGTGTCCATAGAATAATATGGTACATACTTAAGCGCTTAAATGACGAGTTAGTCAATTGGTATCAGATATAGACTTTGGAGAGATTTGGCTAAGATAATATTTCTATGTGTCTTGATTCTTTCTATAGTAACACAGATTTCTTGCACTCAGATCGTCGGTTCTCACAATTTCTTACAAAAGCATACATCGCAATCTAAATTGTTTAGCTTCGTCGTACAAAAAAGCAAGGTCTACCTCAAATTTAGAAAGTCATCAAGTAAATCGAAAGCTTTAGTTCCAAGTTTCAGGTACATTTTTTGGGCCATTGCGTATTTTTCCATACATAATAACTATTGGAGTATTGAAGTATAGTGGTTGCACTGATTTGAGTTTTGAAAACATATGAAAGGTGATAGTTTATTAAACGTGATCAGCAATTGTCACCTACATTCACTTTAACAAGCCCGTTTATGTCCACTGCTGAACATGGGCCCCCTTTTTACGTGGGTTTTCGCATGGAAATTCGTAGTAGTCACGAAGCTGCACCCGCCTGCCGTGGTGATTATGGCAAATACCCTCCCTTGGGAGGAGGCCCATGTTCAGCAGTGGACGTTATACGGGCTGAGGATGGAGGATGAATGATAAGCTAGCGCAAAAAGGCCCATGTTCAGCAGTGGAAGGACAAATGCTATGTGGTAGGTCCACTTTCATGACAGTAGGTGATATATAATTATAAATATGCAATTGCGTGCATTACTTCCTATGTGGTTTATATTATTCCCTATGTGATATATATTTCTATAAATATAATTACGTCTGCGTCCCCATGACGTGGGTAGGTAACTTGTTAGTGACGGCGTACAAAAAGGATTGTCATATATTAATTTGTTTTCTTATTAATTGTTCAGTTGCACGCGAGCCGTTAACTTAACAGCATCAAGTTAATATTATAGTAAATATATAGTTATACTTTATGTAAATACTTCCTATATTTTGTTGTTCCGTATTTGGGTTAATATAGTTCGAATTCAGATCAAATTAGTTTTAGTGTGTCTAGTGTTCTTCGTTCGTGTTTCGGTAAAGAAGATATTGTTTCAGTGTTAGTTTTTAAATTGTAAGTGTTTTTTATGTATCTAAAAAAAAAAAGGTTCAATTTTACCCACATACAATGGGTATCTATTTCTTATTCAAAATCATTCCGTACAATTGAACTATTGAGAAACACTGCCAAAAATCTTAGTAAAACCGTTTATAAAAATATTAATATTTTGTAATTTACATTGGAATTGGAGCGACTCAATCCCAAGCATTTATGTCGCTAAGATAATCAGAAACTTTATTAGCCCTGCTATACGTTTTGAGTTTAATAGTTGTTGTTTTAAAATAATATTTTTATTTATTTAATACAACTTATATTCAACTAAAGATTTAGTAATAGCTATTACAGTGTTTCAAGTATCACGTTATATCATTTTAGTCACTGATACTAAGCTAAGATAGTTTCAAAGCTTAGTTATTACATACCCCATAAGGGTGCCCCTAGGTGTGTGTCACTTAATTGTTACAGTTACAGTTATAGTTATAGTTACCTTAGTAGTTTTATTTATAGAATAAGAATAATAACCTATTAATTACAGTTCTTTTTCATTGTGATTTTGACAAGTACAAGTGTATGTAAATACCTAAATGCTGAATAAATTCATTATTTCATTACATCCTCGCAGCATAGCACATATCTGGTGGAAAATAATTTAGTGATATTACAACTAAATTTATTCTTCACCTCCAATCTACGAAATTTATTAAACAATAATTAATCAATTCTTATAGTATATGTTACATTTGTAACAAACACACATACTTGGCTATGTTTGCGTTACGACTTTACCTTCTTTGTCATACGTCAAGATGTTAAATGTCAGTCTAAACAGTAATACAAATATGTAACTGTGTGTTCACATGATTGGTGTGAACGGGCTCTGAATCATATATTCTTAAGGACATATTTATAATAACTCTAGCAACTCGTTTCGTCAAACCGTTTGTGTATTTTTCCGTGATTATTCTATTATTGTAAAAGTCTTGTCTTGATAAGTCTTCATACTTCTCATAAACGCATAAAACAGCAAACCAAGGCATTAATTTAGATATATATACTAGGTGTATGACTTCGGGTGTCTGGCCCTTAAGTTATTCAGTATTGCATTTTTTTTTAAATAACTAGCTCGTTAATGGTTAGGAAGATGATTTTTTTTATAAGTTTGTATGGAGGTAAAGGAATACTGAATTAACAACTGACACTGATATTAAGATATGTACCTACTAGCTTCCAACTAGGTTTTAACCGCATAGCTCCGTTCCCTTTGTAACTGTATCTTTAAATCTAGACCTCAGAATATATATTATACTTCAGAAGCATTTGGTCGTAAGTGCCAGTTTACAATAAAGGCACATACGACCTTTAGTGACGTATAATGGCACATTCGACCTTATGCTTCTGAGCTCCAGATATAAATATATGTGTCTCCAGTATAACGTAGTTATCTAATGGTGAAAGATTTTTTTGCAATCGGACCATTAGTTTCAGAGCCTATTCTTCTCTTCTTCTTTCTCCACCCCTCTTCCCAGATTAGCTGGGCTCGGGTCTCCTTGTACATTTGCACCAGAGAACTCTGTTCTGGCTTGTTTGTTCACCCAGATTCTCGCTCTGTAACTCTTTCCGCATGTATGTCTACCACGTGGCGGGTGGTCGTCCTCTTCCCCTCGGTTTGTCGGGGATATTTAGGGGTTTTTTTGACAGAGTGGTTGTCTTCACGTCTCAGGCTATAGCCGTACCAGTGCAATCGGCCCTCTTTCAGTTTTTCAGATCCTATTCATAGCAATTAAATAATCAAATCTTTCTTCTTTTTAATTTTAGTAACGACAGATACAATTTATTAAGCAAATATTTTACCAAATAGGACAAGCCGTTTTTAATGGGATTAAATATAATGACCACCATAAAATGCTTGTATACCCTTAGTTCTTTTACCAAAAATATATACTTGACACCAGAAAAATAAAGTCTAAAATTAGTAGCTATTTTAGTTTACGACTGCACTTCAAATTGTATTCGAACACCAAATGTAGTTAATGATCACCAAATCTTAGCGAGCAAATTATTGCGCTATTTCTACCTTAATAAAATCAATGAAAAATGACAATCGGTTAGGTTAGGTTAGAACTGCGGTCATACAACGTTGATTGTTATTCGTCGACAACGCCAAAACCGAGTTGTGGGCGAATAACAATCAGATGAGTCTAATTGAAAACTTCTTGAGATATTGTAGTCCTACCTTTTAATGACTATCGATTTATAATTATAGACGATTCTATGAATTAGGTCCTTTTGGTGGTCATTTACTACTTTTGGGCTAACACTGATTTATTTGGAGTCATTTTGCTTAAATAGGATAGCGAAATGTTAAAACTTTGGTTACAATTTTACATTAAAATGCGGGTTTAATTTTGGTGATCATTTACAATTTTTTTCTGTTATATGTTACTATATCTGATGGTAAGTTAAACATAAGCCGTTTTTAATTTAATCGCGGTGGTTCAGTGGTATGTTGCTTTTGAAAGTTGGTGTAGGTTCGATTCTGGGCAAGTATTTGTATGACACAAATTGTTGTTCGTTAATTGTGTTTGTGACTTCCACTTTTAGCTCTAGCTATCTAGGCTCTAGCTTGGCTAGAGCTTTATTAAAAAAACATATAATCATCTCTATGATTGTCCTCAAGTTTTAAAATTTTTAATATGAAATAAGATAAGAAATTCTAAGTTTATGGCTAACATATATTAATACTCTTTATCTTAACAATGCGTCATTTAATATTTTATCATAGTTTTATCTATACTTAAAATAAAGTCTCCTTGAGCTAAATTATATTAATATAATTAAGCAGATTTTTGTCATTTATTTATTTTTGCTAGCTAATTAAATATGAAGGTATAGGTAAATACAAAAGTAAGTAAGTATAATATATAACTAACTAAAAGATTTTAGTTAATAAAGATATAATAATGAATTTCACGGTTGTATTCAATGTGTATGTTATCTATACTCTATACTAAAATATAAAGCTGAAGAGTTCTTTTGTTTGCTTGAACGCGCCAAATCAGGAACTATGTATTGCTCCGATTCGAAAAATTATTTCATTGTTAGATTGCCCATTGCTCGAGGAAGGCTAGGTATATGCTATATTTGATTATGAAGTTCTTACGGGAACGGGAGGTACGCTGGTAAATCCGCGCGAGGGACGCTAGTAGTCCTCAAATAAATAAAAAAAAGGGGAAAAAATGGACATAATTATGTTATATTGTACGGATAATTTCAAAATAGAAAATTTATTCCTCTGATATTTTTTATCTAAGGCTTAAAAAAAAGTCTTAAATAATTATTTTAGTTTTTATTTATAATAGCTTCCCGCGCGCGGTTTCTCCCGCGCAACTCCCGTTCCCGTGAGAACTTCATAATTAAATATAGCCTATATCGCTCAGGGTGAATGTAGCTTTCCAATGGTGAAAGAATTTTTGAAATCGGCACATTAGTTTATGAGTTCATTCATTACACACACAAAAATACAAATCCTTTGTCTTTATAATATTAGTACAGATGGTATATATACATAGCAATAAATGTATGTTTGTACATACAGTCGTCAGCTGTCTAAGTTAATGTCACTGCAGATATTTGTATATATTAAGATAAAAGATAAGGAAGGCAAACAATACGTATACTTAATAATAATACTATGTATTACTGTCAACCTTGTACATTAATTTTACAACCTTCTTAATGGCTTAATGCACAACGTGTAACGTAAATAGTGTTGAAGTTGAAATTGAGATTGCTTATGCGTACCCGACACATATCCCACCGCCAGCGCGCGAATACGCTGCAGCGGCGGTAGGAATGCGTCAATGAATTTCCACCCGGACAAAAAAAAAAGTACTCAAAATAAGGATTTTAGATATTGACCACTTCACTAACACCACGCCACAGATGTAATTATTACTATATCTATAGAAAGTAGAAATAAAAAAAATATATTTAAGACGCAACTTTCGCACTTTAAGTATTTATCGATGAATATGTTGGAATATGGCTTTTGTTTTTAACTGTTATACTAAAATAATTGTTTATTTTGCTAATATAAAAATCAACAACGGGTCTATTGTTAATAAGCCATAAAAGTTAATAGCATCAGTAGACCAAGGAATTTTAATACAATGATAAGAGTATAACATTTTGATTACAGATATTCACAAGGCTTTTTCCATGATTTTGACCTAATGATTACTTAACATAGGTCAGTTATTGCCATTTACTTTCGCAAAATATATAATATTAAAATATGTCAGATCAGAAACGCCACTTTCCGACAATTTCTCATTTAAATACCTGAAGTGCGAAAGTTCTAATCAAACTTAGGTACAATACTTTTGGTGTTCATCATCTAATTCATATTCAAACCAGCCCCTTAACAAAAAATAAGGATATATTCACCCCCTTACAAAAAAAAAGTCTAATAAAAAACGTCTCATAAAGCGATAAAATTATCAATGTTTAAATTATTCAAGAAAAGTGCTACTTTATTATTTGACTGCTAACGCTATCCGCCCCTTCGACGAAGCCCTTGGAAATTAAAACTAAGTACTAAATAGATAATATCTTAAACAACTCTAAGGGCTCAATAAGGGAATGAGTAAGGGGGTACATTCAAATTAGGGAATAGAATAGCGACTTTTCTAGGGCTATATGAGCGAATTTCTTCTACAGATTTTTAAAAAGAAATATAAAGTATCAATATTTAAGCTTTTTGTTTAAATCGAAAGTCACCAGTGGTTCAGTGGTTACTACAGTGACTTGTGAGACCTGGTTTTCTGTGTTCTATTCCTATGCGGAACAATTATTTGTGTGAACCGCGAATAGTTGTTCTGAGTCTGAGTGTACTTTGTGCCCTTGATTAGGCATGAAGACTAAAAAATTATAATTAGTCCGTCAGTAAGATTATTTAAAAAAAAATTGGACACGTATTATTTTATTTATCAAATCAATAAAACTTGAAACCACCGGTCCAAAATTTAAAATAGAGAAAGGAGTCAAACAGGGCGATCCGCTATCTCCTAAACTGTTCACCAGTACCCTTGAAGAAATCTTCAGGAAGTTGGCAGCCGAATGGAGGGAAAGCGGCATTGTCCTTGGCGAAGCGAGACTGACAAATCTACGTTTCGCCGATGACATTGTTCTCTTCTCATCCTCAGCAACTGAACTTGAACGGATGCTCCAAGAACTAAGCAATGCAAGCCTTGAGATTGGACTGAAGATGAATATGTCAAAAACTAAAGTTATGTGCAACGAAACACCCAGAACCATAAAAGTAGACGGGGATATAATACAACATGTCCAAGAATACCTTTACTTGGGCCAAGTAGTCTCTTTCCAGGCGAGACAAGATAAAGAAATCACAAGACGAACAGAAAACGCCTGGAAGAGCTACTGGTCCTTGAAGGAACTATTTAAGGGTGAGCTGCCTATGGCACTGAAACGCAGGCTCATGGACATGTGTATTCTTCCCGTCTTAACTTATGGTGCACAAACTTGGTCTTTGACTAACATCCAGAAGTCCAAACTTAAGGTCTGCCAACGAGCAATGGAGCGCAGTATACTAGGTGTTAAATTAACGGATCGTGTTCGAAACACAATACTGCGCTCAAAAACAAAGATAGCTGACGTAGCTCAAAAAGCTGCCCAACTTAAATGGGACTGGGCAGGACATGTCTGCCGCATGCCGGATAAACTGTGGGCCCAAATAGCACAGAATTGGTGCCCTGAGACAGCGAGGCGGGGTCGCGGCAGACCACGTAGAAGATGGCGGGACGAACTGGATAGGTTCCTACAAAACTGGAAGGAGGACGCGCAGGCTCGCGAACGATGGAAGGAGTGGAGGGAGGCCTTTGCCCAGGAGTGGGACAGTATAGGCTAGGAAAAATAAATAAATAAATTGACAGAGCAACAACAAACTATAAAGTTGAGGAGGTAATTTGTACCTAGAAGTGACGTCACACGAAATTTCAACGTGCTGTATCTTCGTAATTTTTTGTTTGAGATGAAAAAGTACGTGTCCAATATTTTTTGGTATAGATTACCAAAAAATTGACGTACTAAATAGATTTTTTAATTCTTCATGCCAATTGTGTGTTTGTAAAGTCCCCCGCATCACAGGGATATTTTTCCCAACTGCGAGAGATTTGTATTTTTTTGTGTGTGTATGTTTGTAATGAATAAACTCAAAAACTAATGTGCCGATTTCAAAATTTCGTTACGCGGGTGAAACCGCGCGCGGGAAGCTAGTCGTAACTAAAAATACCAGTGCATTCCGCTTGGTAATTAGAAATTAACTGTGATTTGTATCGAATAAATCCCTGCAGTAAACAAAATATATGGGTATGGATTTCCCTGGAGCAATTAGATATATTTTGTACGATAAATACTAAGAGATTAAAGTAATGGATGGATTGTGCAATTCTAAATAAATGCACAAATAATTTATACCAGTATCTGTTCCGACAACCTCCGGAGCGTAATGGTATGTGTCTCGCTTTAAATCTCGGAGGTCGTGGGTTCGATCCCCACGCCGGACATAAAATCTTTGTGTAAATTCTAAGATTTCTTTCCGAGTCTGGTTGGTTGAGGGACTACCGTCCGTGCCTCGGAAAGCATGTTAAGGCGTTGGTCCCGATTGTTATAACATCATAATAATATATACTTCTATACTTAATATTATAAAGAGGAAAGATTTGTATGTAAGTATGTTTGTAACGAATTGGCTCAAAAAGTACCGGATCGATTTTAAAAATTCTTTCACCATTTGAATGTTACATTATCACTGATTAATATAGGCTATATTTAATTATGAAGTTCCCACGCGAACGGGAGTTACGCGGGTGAAACCGCGCGCGGGAAGCTAGTCTATAGTAATCGTAAAACGGGCACAGCGTTTCTTAGTGTGGAACCACATAATATTGCGGTCACCAACCCGCCTGCCAAGCGTGGTGACTATGGCAAATATCCTTATAATTATAACTTTCAGTAGATTAGTAAATGAATTCTGCCCCATCATATTTTGAACTCTGTTGTATTGTAATAAAGTCCAAAACCTTACTAACCGTTAACACGTTTGTCTAATCATTCAAGGAGAGGAAGAAATCCGTTAAAATAATTAGCTACACTTTGTGAGGCGCTTAAAGAATTCTGCCGCTGTAGCAACATTGTGGATTAAACCTTGATTGGAAAGTATCCAGTAACCATGTTTTTTTTTAATTAGCGGAAACTATTTTGTATAGAATTGTAAGCTCTATGTGATGGAAATAATGTTAAAGTTGGCATTGATTAATTTCGTTTCCAAAGTAGTAACGTCTTAAGTACGATTCAGATCGACCGTCTCGCATCTGCCCGGCATTTTATCTATTACTTGCTTCCCGCGCGCGGTTTCACCCGTGTAGCTCGGGAACTTCATAATTAAATATGTGAGAGTAGAGCATGAAGCATGGTCTTAGTACGCGGAATGAGCTGCTGAACTGGGGAACATTATTGATAGAGTAAGGTCGTCAGAGCAAACGGGGGTGAGAGAAAGGGCCGGCTGGATAGTGCTGTTCATAACTGTACTGCCACTATGTCCCTTAATATCAAAAGTATAGGGTTGTTAGCCTGGTCAGAAATAAAAAAAAAACAAAAGTTTGTTAAACTAAATCAACGTACATACGTAAAACGGAATTGTTAGTAGCTAACCAAAGCGATCCTTAAGTAAAGGATTTACTCAATGTTGTTCCGTGAGCCGGTAAATCTGCAGTGGGAATATCAAGTTGGTGTAAACCATAATTCCCTGGGGTATGACTGCTGTAATTAATTTGCTTACACATGGATTAAGCCTGAAAGTCTTATTGGTTATCGATCCTTCAATGCGACAGTAAGGCTGGAATCCTGCTCGCTTTTATGCTCGATAAATTGGTAAAGCGGCTAACTACTAAAGCTTTGTGGCTAACTACGAAAGCCTTGTGGCTAACTAAAAAAGCCTTGTGGCTAACTACGAAAGCCTTGTGGCTAACTAAAAACGCCTTGTGGCTAACTACGAAAACCTTGTGGCTAACTACAAAAACCTTGTGGCTAACTACGAAAGCCTTGTGGCCAACTACGAACGCCTTCCGGTTAACTATAAAAGACTTGTGTTGTACGAATCTTGACTATGCAACACGTTACATTACGCTTCGATTAGGGCGCGGTCTCATATAGTAATTAATTGTAAGGTATTTAATTAGTAAACTGTTAGTCTACGGTGGCCATATTTACAAATTATTATACCACAATTATGTGCACACCTATGTCTAATAGCGCTAAGGTATTGTATAGACTGCTTAGCCATTGCTCCTCTGGTGGCACTACTTATTAAGTAATCTCCCCACGCGGTTTCACCCGAGTATCTCCAGCTCAGTACCTTATAATAAAATACAGCAATGTTAACTCTTGGTGAATTACTGAAGACTTCAAAATGCGACCGTAGCCCAATGGCAAGGGCATCGGACTTGCGATCTTGTGGTTGAATCGGTCCCCACGGACGCACTTCCGACGTCAACACAAGCATTTTAGCTTAGCATGATCGGTTTAGGATATTGGGGCCTCAATGACCATAGTGAATTAGAATATTTTTTTACAAAGAACGCAGATATGAAAAGTTCAAGTTTTATTTTTACTTCTTTACGGTAACATCAGATTGGATAAGTAGGTAGATAACATAACGTAATCCACACTAAACATCTACGATTAGTCCCTAGAGTGGCTATCGGTTATCGTTTGGAGTAGGGACTAGGGCCCTAAACCATCGCGGGGCCCTGGGCACGTGCCCAGTGGGTAAGCGGGGCCTGCACTACGACTCTGTTTTAACAAACCTCCATCAAAACAAAATAATATAACATAAGCCTGGTTAAATGCTAAATGGTAAAATCAGTCAATAGTTTTTGAATGTATTCCTTGCGAACAAAAATATTAATGTTTTCTCATAATACATAAGCATAGAAATAGATAATAATTATTATTATTGTTTTGCCAAACAGATGTTATTTTATACGAAAAGTCCAATAATATAACCAGAGGTCGGTCTGAGGGCTAATTAAGTAACGATATTATTATATGCTATTCAGCGTTAACGATGCCTGCAAAAAAATATTTAATATATGTCAATTTAATAAGTTAATGTAACCTAAATAATACAATACCATAGGATATGCGTAACAATATTCCTACAGTAATTATGAAATTATCAAAGTCATAATCGTATCGTTAAGTGACTAGCCTCCTGGAAGCATAATAAATAGGACTGAGCATTCTATAAAACGTTTAGTTCCGACACATTCCCGGTTCTTGTGAGGCTATGAATAACAGTTTCCAGCACTACACCAGCAATTAGTCACGCGGCTTGTTAAAGCCTTTTGAAACTTGGAAACATAACGCACCGGTTACCACTAGAGTTGGACCGTTATTTTTCAGTCCCGGGATTTCGCGGGTTATGTAAAATGGTGCCTAGGCAATTGAATCGCCATTTTAAATAAATTCGTTAACATTGTAATAATTTTATAAATTGAAAAGAAATCAGGTATATGAATTATTTATTCATTTCACGAGGTGAGAATGTATAAGTTAATGTAAAGTAATATATATTATTTAAAAGATAGGCCATTACTTACGCCTGTTTTAATTTTTCGATATCTTTCCACCAACCAAATGACGCCAGATTTTTTTTGTGTGCTTTGGGGAGGTAGGCAAACCATTTGGCATAAAAAGTAATCCTGATCACATTACCTTTTTTTTTTATTTTTTTCCCACCCCTTAACTCTCACATCCACCACGCGAATCCTGCCAGGTCGACGTCTTTATGCTTAGAATGCTCCAGGTAAGCTGATAAATCATTTTTATGAATGATCAAATTACCTTGCCTTTTCGGTTGTCAGCTCTTAGTCCAATAGGTTCGGGTTTAAGGTTCCATTTATTTGAAGTGCACCTACGATGCAAGAGTTACAGTAACTGCTCGAGACTGAATTCTTAACCTCAGTCCCGGACTATCCCGCAAAACTCCAGTCGCCACTAAATGTAAAACGTCTGGTAATGGAGCTTCAGTAATGCATTTGTCTTGTATGAATGATGTACTGAAAATAGAGCTTTATTACCACTGAAGTTTGAGAAATGTGAATAAAAGTGTCAGGTTACAAATTGAACAGTGGTATATTGTTTCGTTTAACTAAACGTTCTGGGTCCGAAAAATACAATGAAAATTATACCTTATATATCTTTATACTAGACATGAAAATTACTTTGCGATCGTTTTATCTAAAATGTATTTTTGTCTCAACTACTTTTTAGCAACGCACTACATAAGTAGGTTGTTGACCGCAGTATTATGTACTGTATGTATACAGGTAGATGTTGCTGCGGCAACGGCTTTACGTGCTTTTTTGACCGAAGCGGGAATCGAACACTAATGTTGTCAAAGAAAAGCAAACCTTGAAACAGCGAAAAAAATCATTTACATTTAACTACGTTTGAAGGACATATAATACTAAGACAGAACTGTGAATCGGCGGAAAACCTCAAAAGGCGCAAATATAGTACCCTTGATAGTGGCTATATGTTTGTGCCTTTTGGGGTCGAAACGTTGGGGCCGTGGGGACCTGGTGCAAAATTAGTATATAAAGAACTCGCAGCGGCACTTAACAAAGTGACGTGTTCCCGGAATGCTGGTATATACTTTGCCCAACAAGTCAGCATTGCTATTCAGCGTGGCAATGCTGCCAGCATTCTGGGAACGCTTCCCAGTGACGACATTTTAGAGTAGTATTTAGTTTTACGTTAGTTTTTTAACTTTTGGTAGTTTTTAATTCTTAGTTAGGTTTAATTATAGGTTATTTTTATTTGTTAAGTTTAGTTTTAGAATTATTCTGTTGTTATTAATATACTTATTAGCTAAATAATAGAACTGTTAAAAGCTATCTGATAAAAACCGAATATCTTATTACACTTTTCATTGGATATGTATCTTCGAATAGGGCTCTTGTTATTTGAAAAGCCATATAAGTTGTGCCCTTTTAGATATAAATCAGTCAAATAAATTGTTAAAAATAATATAACTGTGTTCAAATCTTCATTCGTTTTCTCATGTTCTAATTTCTGCATCTTGGTGTTAATTCAGAACATGTTCAATGCTTAAGAATCAAACTGTACAGTGTTTGTGCACTATGATAATGAATGTGCGAGTATTGATGAATCTGATTTTTATAGAATGATGTAACTCACATTCCCGTAGGAACTTCATCATTAATTTCCGATGTTATTCCTAGATAATGTAGCTTCGTAAAGATGCAAGAATTTTTCAAATCGGACAGCTTTTTCAATAATTTACTCCACTCCAGAAACTTTACCTATTTACTGTTTGATATTTCATATGACACAGTAAGGACAACGGCTAGAGCAAAGGGCCTTCCATCACGAAAGCGTTTTTCCTCCAATAAAAACGTGATGGACCAACCGACCCTCTCCATGTTTGTTTACACCACCCACCACTAGGACAAAAAATATATTTCCCTTTCTAATAAAACGTTATTTCTTTTGTTTCAGTCCGCAACCTGCAACATAATAGGGAGCCATAAGCCGCGGCGGAAAGACGGGTGCGACACGCACTCGTGGTATGTATATTTTATTCATGCTAATGCTGCAAAATTACTCCACACTTCCCCCATTTAATTGTAGTCCAGATGCTGCTTGGTAGGGTGAATTTCTTATATATCATAGTCATTTATAAGAATTTAAATGCTGCTCGAAACGAAGTTTCTTACCGTTTGAGGATGGATATAAGCTAGAAAGATTGGCGGTTATTTTAGTTCGCCGGAGACTTATACTTTTAAAGGAATATCGCATTTGGGGAATATTGGGGTCTTAAGAACAAGGAGAGATAGTTATATGCTATTGTCTATTTAAAAGGATAATCAGACTTTCCTTTATGATATTTTTATTGATATTCCTTTATCCTATCTAAAGCAAAGTACCCGACTAGGCTGCTTAAGTACTCAGCCTACTTAGGTCAAATACTGTTATCCCGCTCCCCAAAGAGCTCTGACAAACTAACTGAATCGCAAGAACAAAACATAATTCAATTTATTTGGTTTCAGTATTGTATAAGATGAGAGTACTTCCCCGATTAGGCACAACAATATTATCTCAAATGGCACAACATTCAAATACTATTCACAGTTCCACTACAAACCAATAATACAGACAACACACTGCAAGCTAAACTATATCGACAATAATACACATTGTATTACTATCACCGCTATCGTGTTCCGATTTGTGTCCACTTGACAATAACCGTCGCGAGCTACCAGTTCCGTCACAACGCCTTCTGTTCCGTCACAACGCAACCAGTTCCGTCACAACGTCAAATGCAATCTATACCGGTGCCACTACGTTGAACTTGTCAAACCTCCGCATTTAAGTTCATGTATTTAAATTATTTGGAGTTAATCTGAGTATCGGCTATATCCACACATCATCACAAACTATCCTAATAAATGTTATGAATTGTAAATATAGGCTAATAAATACCTGGAAAATTGTTGTTGTGTATCGTTTCTGAGCTAAAAAGCTGTTAGTTGTAGATCACATGGTTTCCCACCCTTCCACCCTTACTCAGCTCAGATACGTCAATTCTTGTCCCCTTTATCGACAATCGACGTCACGCGTTTAAACCTAATTTAATTCTTTTCGATCGATTTGTTCGGTCGAGGTCACCCCTAACGGTATTGAGTGTTTGGTTTAAAATCAGAATACGTATATTTCTCACATTAACTGCTTTACTCATTTTTATATGTAACCATTTATTAATTCTATTATTAACTTCATGGCCTTTTAAATCAATAACATATCTTTCTTCATTTCTTTTACTTTTCTTTTATGGACATAAATTGAACATGTAATGGAAATTAATAGCGATCTTGAACAGTTCTCATATAAATTGAGTCTGATAAAAAGCGAGACCTTTGCTGATGTGTGTCACGTCCACGGTCAGAGCGGTGCCGAGGTTCCCGCAAATCGAATTAAGCACGTCCCTTGCAATGTTTAGCGGAACTTGTACGCTTGCATTTAGATTGCACTAACAATGCTTCGACATTCGATTAAATCCGTTATTCCCCAAATGTCAATCTACTGATCTAACCCGAATGGGTTTTCAAACCCAGATCGTGGAGTCAATGAAAAAAGAAAAGCAATTGAGGTTGTATGAGATTAAAATATTAAAAGTTTAAAGAATGCAAATATGGGTCATGGTCACAATTTACGATTGCGCATTTGAGAAAATAATTCAATATTCCCTATTTGGTACATGGCATATTACTTTTTCACTGGTATGGTACATTTCAACGAAATAACATTTTTTACTTTATATAAATTGCGTTCTATATAATACATGGCCGTAATATGTACTCTATTTAAATGGAACTAAATCTGGGTCGTTTCTACATAAAGATCGGTGATGTTGACTAAGGAAAAATTTACTTCATAATTACATAAACAACTTTGCGATAAGCGTTCATTAATAGCGTTTATATTAACGTAACGTTCCGAGCTCATTTCCACGACAAAATAATTAACTAAGTACTTACACAGCTAATCGTTAAATTGAAACACTCATTTCAAACGAAGGAATTGAACTTTTTAAAGAATTCTAGAATTACGTCTTCACAAAGCAATTTAGATTTGTCATTTACAGAGTCTTCGGATCGACGTTTTGTTCGTCGCACAGTCCAATTAAATTTTGTCATCATCAATCTCAAAGCTGACCGCACAACACAACAAGATCTAAAAACAAAATTCAATTAGAACAACAACTCGATTTATAAAAGTATTCAGAAAAGTATGTATGTATCTGAAAACATGATTTTTGTACCTCATACCGATCTCGTTTCGATTGGAACATTACATTCACGTCGTTAGAAAGCGATACGGACATTCATTTGAATACAAGAAAATGCAGAATTTAAACTTTTGCTGATATTCTCAAAGATATCTAGCGTAGGTAAATGCAATTTGGTAGTAAGTTGAATTTTAATAAAAGCGAACTACGAGTTCAGTGCTATTATTGATCTTTTGCGGCCCACCGAAATGATTGAAAGTGCTTTGTGAATAATCTTGTTTCTCAGATTTATCTAATAAACGTAGAGATACGTTTCCAAGATTCAATGCCCTATTCAGCCCATTGTTTTTGGAGTTAATCCTGTAAAGCAAATGGATTAACTCAATAAATCCTTAGAGGCGGTTCCACAAGCTCACTCCAGTAATAGTTTAAAGTAACGTAACATGACACAGCCTTGGTTGGTTCTGAAATCAATTAAACGTGTTCTCTGCAATGGAAACTAGCTATCGGAATAGTGCTTGTGTTCAAGTAAATTGTTGGTCTGTGTAGCCCGTCTGCGTGAGTGCCCGTTGCGCGTTGGTTTGGCTTAGTTAGCTCTATGAATAACACAATAGATGACACTATTAATGTTGCTTGACTGAATACAGACGTTATTCAAAACTATATTCATTGTTTACTTCTTGTTCTGAAGTCGCTTCATCTGAAGTTTGTTGGCCAGATCAGACATATAGAATACGTTGTTTTTCAATAATACTATTGTTTTATATAGAATTTTAATCTAATATTTATTTTTGTTGATTCCGTAATACCAATCTAATTTAATTTATTATTTTACAAATTAGGATTGAATTTTTAAGTCAATGAAAAAATAAATTAAATTTACTCGACGTAGACGAGACGTTATATGTAGCTATTTATTGTCACTTGGGATATCATATATTACTTCAAAGTCGACGAACTCACTATAAACGAGATTGTGCGATAAATATATTATGCAGTAAAAACGTACGACGGCGTCTTCTAAAGGCAGTTACTTGCGTAGTGTCGTTACGGTCTACTAAGTTCTCTGGAAAGTTCTTTGAACTAATTTTTTTTGCTTGTCAGAGCTCGATGAGTTTCGTCGACTTTTCATTTCGTTTTTACGTTTACAACTTAGCCTTTAGTGATTTTAGTCAGACTCTGAGGATCAAGTTCTTTGTTACTATTCTTTATTGCTGATGGGATTTGCTCTGTAACATAAACTTGAATATTGATAAAATCCTTGATAGCTGGTAGACGTAACGGCATTCAATTTATTTTTAGAATCCATTTTCATTCACCTCAGTATCGTTATATCAATAATTGTAATGGCTTGACTATTGTACATAATTTGTTTTAGACAACTAACAACTACAGCTATCAGTGTAATTGTATAGAGTCTTGACTACTATCATTAATATACATAATTCATACGAAAGAATTACTTTGGTAAGCTTCGTTGGTAAGTCAATATTTTTGACAAAATAATTATTTTCACTTTTATGAAGGTTGTTAGTGAATAGGCATAGCAAAGCGGTGATACTATTTCCATTTTTACTGATATAAAGTTAGGGAATAGCAACATTTTTGGCAAAAGAAAATCGATGTGTGGCATAAAAAATATATTCTTATTCTAGGATTTTCTTTGACAATTTAGAAGATATGAAACGGAAGCTTTATTATTATTTTCTGTGTATTTTTTTTTCTCAGCACTAGGCTGGATTAAACCACATTTACGGGTCAAAGACCAAGTAAATGCGGCGTGTGGTATGTACTGCTATGTGTGTGGTGTTGATTCATCTGTTTGCATGAACTTTCTTACGATTCTGCATGTGTTTAAGATAGCGGCTTTTTGAAGAGTTGTGTAAATAAATGGTCTTAAATCTAATAACTTGATGCTGTGGTGTAAATGCTTGGGTATTACTCCGGTTGTAGAAAGGACTATGGGTACTATAAATACTTTTTCTTGTTTCCAGATTTTTTCACTTATAGTCTTTTGAATATTGTGTGTGTTAGGAACAGCGATATCAATGATGTAAGTGGTTTTGTTTATTTTATCTGTCAGTACTATGTCAGGTCTATTGTAGTGGCCGTCGGGGGGCCGGATTGCTCATGCGTACCCGACCCCCGCCAACGGCGGATCGAAGGAGTGTCCGGGAGGTTTTAGTGGTGTAGGGTCATCTCCTCGTGGTATGACTTTAGCATACCACGCTATGGAGAGGGCGAGTCCCACATATCCCACCGCCAGCGCGCAAATACGCTGCAACGGTGGTGGGAATGAGTCAATGCATTTCCCCCCGGACAACAAAAAAAAAAAAAAAAGGTCTATTGTAGTGAATGGTACGATCTGTGAGGATGGCGCGATCATAATATAACTTATGTGTTGTATTTTCGAGGATTATTTGGGGTGAATATTTGTAGTAGGGTGTGTAAGTGTTTTGTATGAGTTTATGTTTGTGTGCGAGACTTTGGTGAATTATGTTTGCGATTTGATTGTGTCGATGAGTGTAGTCTGTCTGGGTAAGTGTTGTGCAAGCTCCAGTAATATGCTGTATAGTTTCGGGTTGAGTGTGACATCTTCTGGATTTATCATCTGTCATTGTAGGGTCTTTAATAATGAATTTACGGTAGTTTTTAGTGTTTACTATTTGGTCTTGTATTGAAATGATAAAACCTTCTGTTTCCGGGAATAAGTTGCCTATTTTTAACCACCTATTTGATGCTGCTCTGTCTATATGTATCTGTTCTAAGTCATGTGGATGCCGCCCATGTAGTACTTTTTTCTTCCAGTTTTGTATCTTCTGTGTTTGTGGTTCAGTTGTGTTAGTGATTTGTAGGTGTGCGGTATTAGTGTAATCATTTAAATTAAGTGGAGTATAGTTAACATCATGTTGAGTTATTAGTTTGTGAATGTTGCTTGTAAATGATTTAGTGTGGAAGAATGTAATGAATGAAATTGTTTTTATTATTATTATCGAGCGTGTTCTTTTTATTATTATTATTATTTGTTTATACACTAGCAGCTCGTAGAGCTGATGCGTGTATATCACTACACTTGTGTCTTTTTATTTGTGAGATGTTTGTCGAGTCTGTTTTTAAAACTGTTCATTGTTGGAGCACTTATTACAGTTTCTCGGAGAGCGTTCCACAATTTCATCACGCGAAATGGCAAGAAGTGAGTTCTGGGGTTGCTAGCACATGAAGGTTTGGTTAACTTTAAAGAATGTCCTCTTAGATTGGTATTATGGTTCATCTTGAACAAATCCTTAATGTTCCTCACATTGTAGTGGTCATTGAGTATCTTAAATGTGTCCCTTTGTCGAAATTGTCTAGTGAAAAGTATGACGAAATCAAAGTACCAACCAACAACTTCATTGTATTTTAATCGGGATTTGAAAATACAGTGATTGCAATTTAATGACTATTAGGGCTGATTTTTCAATATATATATATTATTTTAAATCTTACAATTTGTATGAATATTCTGCCACATTTATTATCTGTGCATTGAATAAAATAGCATTTAGTTTATATTTTTTTTATTAAATTCATTGGGGTACAAAATCTTTTGGCGCCTGAAAGCAGAAAAGGTTTTATAGTTTCACATGACGAGTACAGCAGTTCAATAGTGCACGCAACCGTTTCATATAAACACTTCTATCTATATAAAGCTAATCAATACTACAATACAGAGATAACTGAAAGACGTGTTTTTTCTTTCCATTTTTCTCTTTTAAGGTTCAAAACCATTAAAATGCACGGAAATGTAAGCGATGGTTTATGGTGTTAAATCTTTGAATCTGTAAAAATTTACTCAAATAAAATGTGTACCAAATGTTATTTTATTTTTTAATTCCGTGTGAATGAACAACATACGATTACATATTTAGTGGTCGAACGACGAGTGTAACCCACTTAACTTGATTTACATAGGGTTTGATATAATTAAACCCCAACGTTTGTCGAACGTGGGGTTAATTAAGGCCCAATTTACTTTCACGGGGTTAACTTTTTCAACTTTTTCATATTGTTCCACATAGATCAAGTTTTTAATTAAACCGCGAACTCGAAGTAGCTTTTAAGATTCCTATCTATGTTTTGTTTTGGGAGATTAAGGAAATTGTCCCATAAAATTGAAATGCGAAACATGTAAATGTGTTGAAAACGGTTTTCTTTGGCAACATACTTAATTGGGTTGAGTTTATCTTGCTAAATGTATCTACATGTGAATTGAAAAATACTGAATTACGAGTATTTACAGGTAAAGTAATGATTGATACATTTTGTTTTTGGCTTTTAAATAAAATCAAAAGTTTAAAAAATAAATTTATCTACTTACGATGGATGTTTGTTACTCATTCACGAACACACACAAAACGAATTTCGGAGAAATGTTCGTCGGGGATAATTTATAAATTGGATACATACCTACGACTGACGGGAGCAGAGTGGCTGTCCGAAAACCATGAGTAAAACCGCGGGGCGCAGCTAGTATAGAATATTATATTGTCGGTCACAATAATGATATTGATGTATCGACACTCTCATAAAAACAGAATACTTGATTGATTGAGCTCATGAAAGAAAAGTTAATTAAGTAATGAAAATCAACCTTTTTATGCTTCTTAAATATATGCCTTCACTTTAGCAGATCCTAGTTTTAAACTGATGTTTTCTGTGAATTGATTTTATATATTTTCGAACGAGGTAAGGATTCTAAGGGCCTATATGTGTTCTTCTGTAATGCTATCGATCGAATATAATCGATTACCTACCCTTAAATTAGAATACAAATAATGTGATAGCTTAGTATAAGTCATTTTGGCTAGCCGAAAAACGACTCGAACGCAAAAGCGGTCACGATAAGTAAGCAATAAGTAGGTCTTGAAAGGTTTTAATAGTCGTAACTTCTAAACATGTGCTCCCAATAAACTGGTTAGGTCTTAAGAGGTTGCTGACATATAAAGACGTTAAGTAATACCTTACGATTTATTTTGTCATTTGATAACTAAAACTTTGTACATTCACCGCCCGGAAATCGAACGTGGGAACGGATTTGGTAGCGGAGGCATTGTACATGGATCGATTACTAATGCGGTCGGACGTTTGTATCTTGTCGGTACAATTAAGACAATGTGGAAAGCTCTAACCTGATTGAGCACCACTTTGTTCCTGATTAAGCACCGTTGCGCGTTGGGTACTCGGGGTATAGACCCTAACAAAGGCATCACCCATCAGTGTCTGTCAAGTTTCAACTTGCAAAATACGTATCAATACAATCGTTATCATTTTCATCCTCCACACCTTTAATATTGCAAAGGGAGATTAGATTTTTTTTAAATAGTGTAAGAATTTGAAATAGTTCTGAACTCTACCTAGTGACCAATTTCAAATTCTTTCACCATTAAAAAACAACGTTATTCAGGAGTAACATAGACTGTTATCTATACTAATATTATAAAGAGGTAAGGTTTGCGAGTTTGTGACGTTGTAGGAGGTAATCTCTGGATCTACTGAACCGATTTAGAAAACACTTTTACCAATAGAAAGCCACGTCATTTGTGATATATTTGTAATAATATATTTGGGTCATAGGCTATATTTTAAGTTAAAGTTTCCACGGGAACGGGGTCTACGCGGGTGAACCGCACGGGTCAGCTAATAGTAGCTATATATAATATATATAACAATTATCGATGATGGAGTCGCGGTTACATGAGCTAAGTACCTAGGTTCGATGTTTCTAGAAAACTAGCAAAGTAATCAAAAAAACTTAGTAGCCGTTACCGGTCAAGCGTTCCCGAGTCCTGATTAGTTCGGCCTCCGTTTATCTAGAGAGGCGCGTGTTCAGAATATTGCTTTGTAAACTAGTATACCGTTAGATTTGCTGAGCTAGAAATAAGACCGGTTTACAAAATGAAGTAGAAAGCCTCAGGGAACAACAGTGGATTGAAAAAATAAATTGTTGGAGGATACAATTTGTTGCAACTTTTAAATGTGTGATATAGAATTGAAAATTAAAGGAAGAAGAAATGCTGAGATATATTGAAAGTTAGTGGAAGATGAACAAAAGGTAATGAGGAATATGGCGCGTTTTATACTGGAAAGGGATGAGTACCTACCGTATCTACATCAGAAATTCTAACATAATCAGTCAGCAAAACATAGTACGGCACACATTACGGCCAAACGCATAGATACCTACCAAATAGCCTTTACAACGTTTATCGTATCCACCTTAAAAGCTTTCCGAATTCCATCAAAAACAGATCAAAAGGGTCGTATCCCTTTGGAAAATGGAGATGGAAACTTCTGATTTTACAAACATCGGGACCACAAGAGCCAGCGACTGGATTCACCCTGATTAGTGGTGGCACGTGGACTGCGGTTATGTAATTGAAACACTATCGCCTTTCGATTGTGCTCTCCTGGTAGTTTTGAGGTTACAATTTGTAATCTACATTTTCAAATATACAACACCCGTGACGTAGTAGTATAAGTCTCGCTTTGAGTTTCGAAGGTCTTGGGTACGATCCCCACACCGGAGAAGAAATCTTTGTGTCAATTCTAAGATTTCTTTCCGGGTCTGGTTGGTTGAGGGACTGCCCTCCGTGCCTCGGAAAGCACGTTAAGCCGTTGGTCCCGATTGTTATAACATGATCGATAACAAGCGTTTACCAGGGAACGGGCAGCAGCGTTTTCCATGCGGTCACCAACCCGCCTGTCAAGCGTGACTATGGCATAACCCTACCTCGGGCGAAGGCCCATGTTTAGCAGTGGATGGTGTACGGGCTGATGATGATGATTTTTAAATATCAATAGAGTATAAATGATAAATAATAAGGTGTTTTCATCTATTTTCTCTCGCTCGTTTGTCAACCAGGTTGCAACGACACATAAATTACATTCTGAAAGTAAATAAATACTATTTTCATTTATAGCATTCGATGTTCGACTCCAATTAAAAAAGTCAAAGGTTCTTTGAATGCTTCGAATCATTAATAATATATATATATTAGTATAATAATTATAATTATAGTTTTACAAGTCAATCACAGTTGTAAATCTGATTGAAATTAAATGAAAACGTTTATTGATATTGACAAAATGATCGAACCTATTATAAGTCTAAATACAATGATAATTATGATAGTGATAAATTTTACTTTACGAATAACTTTAGTTTACATTTTATTGTTGAATTCATTGTAATAAATTACAGTTTTATAAAATAAAATAACGTTATGCTATAGTTATTAGACGGGCTTAATAATAAATTAAAAAGTAACTAGTGCGGGTTGCGAATGTTTCGATCAAGTCTGAAGAATTAGACGTGAGGCATAAATATTAGAATAGGTTAGTGTATTAGGTATTTTTCGATCCGAATCCGTACCTAATCAAAAGCGTCGAGGATTAGGTATGGTTCAAAATATTCGTTACATAGAGATAATATTTACATTCCTTATTTTTTTTTTAATACTCTGACATTGCTAGAGGCGTAACTAATATGACATATATCTAATTTAGTATCGATATCAAAGTTAGTAAAATAAAAGGAAATTACAATATTCTATTCGACTAATTCTCAATTCTACCATGAATGGAATAATTAATAAAAATCTACCTAGAATATTAATCGAGTGAAAACATATTATAAACTTTTCATATGCCAACTTCCCGATTACTTAACAGGAACGATCTTGCTGAATATTTCCTACGTAATCCACATACGATACCTACATAATATTGGTAACAGGCCAGCTATATTGAATAAATATTAGGATTAGGTAAATGGAACAGGTATTTTAAAATACTAGGATTAGGTAGATTAGGTATCATTTTTAACTAATCCAACCCATCTCTATGAAGAATAGAACGCGACGCAAGTGTCGCCGAGTCCTTCTCGATCCTACCTACTTTGTGTCACCCGGAGAAGAAAGTCTTTCTTTTGGTTATCTTTTAAAATCTTCTCATATGTAGTTTTTGATTAACAATTTCAATATTCGTCATTAATATCGACACGATATATCCTCGTAGTTGGCAAGTGTTGTCTACAGAAATTATTCCAAGTAGGTGGTTTGTATAGGAAACAATCACCCAGATTTACAGTATTTTTTTTAAACTATTGTGACATACACCTTTAAAAAAAAAATAAGTTCGGTTTAAATTTAATAAACATAGAATTTCATTTTATTTGACAATTAAGTCTTGACAGCTAAAAAGACAGTGTATTATAAAATCGAATGCAATTTCCATTAACTATTTATTCGGTCTTTTTATCCGTCCTTATAATTTTGAAAATTGCTACTTATTGATTACACAATGGCGGGAGTCAAGTATCTACACTAATGTAGGCTATACAACCAGTAGGTACTGCATAAAATAGCTACCTAATCTAATATTTTGTAATAACGTCATAAAAGCCAATTTTAGGAAAAGTGTTCGCGTGGTAATAAAATCAGGCTATTTTGAGGTAATTGTAACTAATTTGAGTTACAATTTCCTCCTTACACAGCTTTTTTTTACCACGCGATCATAAACTTATACCTATACCAGGCCATGCTGAGTAAACTCGATAAAGGTGACGCTAAACGTACGTGGTCCTCATACAAAATGGTTGGTGGCTTTCCTCTCACGTTTTTGTAGGAAGGTAGGCTGCCGTATGAATTAGACATGACACCACGAATAACGATAAATCACTGTTCTGAATATTAGATTTTTATATAGGTAACACCGTTAACTTATGCTTTTGTAATATTGGTGTTGGAAAGTCGAGGTATATTCAGTTTACGCGAAGAAATTACCTATTTGTGTTTTGTGTACGATTACTTTTTGCAGTTATTGTTAAATGTATTTTGTATCTCAGAATGACTATCGACTTCTGCATATGAAAAATAGAAGTAAAGCAACGCCTTTTTTCGTTTTAAATTCAGTAAGTACATAAACTTTGTCATCGCTTCGAAACTTGGATTCGACTTTGTATTCCTTTCCTATTCCGTTTGCTTCCCGGATGTTATGTAGCTGTCCACTTCAATACGAATGGTTGAAATGTTTAAAGTTTATAGAAATGCGATGTCTCTTTTGGTATTGTTATAAAAATAATAACACTTTAAAATACATTAAGCTAAACTTTATATGATGATATTAAATAAAAGGCTCTAATTCTTGTCAAATATATAAATTATTTAAATAACTTAATCAACAGTCTAATATGGCATGAAAAAAACGACCAACTAACTCGTATTTGCAAAAGTCGTCGCGCAAGAAAATGGAGCTTAAATATTTTTTAAAGAAAAGAAAAAAGTGATGCTTCCACTACGAATGAAGATTGGACGAGCAAGAAAGTAAAGAAACTTGTGAAAAATGAAAGGAATCTTTTAATAGCCTCTTCTGGAATATTACACATAGTTTTAGTCCTTTTGTTTCGATCTCAGATGTTAATTTGTACAGGACATTGTAGAAAAGGCTTTACCTATTTTAGTCCTTTCTATTGTGAAAATAAAAAGACAATCACTAAGCGAAACCAGATTTAACGAAATTCTTGGCCAATTCAGTACAAATACATTAGCAAATTGCTTTGAAGATTTACAAAGCCAAGAACTCAATCTACAAAACGATCAGCTACTTAAAGCAATCTGATTCTGAGACAGGCTGATAGCCAAAATAAGGTATCGTTATCTTCTTTATTAGACTGTAATTGCTCAAATCGCATACTAAAATCGACCAGCCCACACTTAATAACTAGAAAGTTGCGAAATACCAGGTGTGGTTCTGATAAACTTCCGAAAGCACGCGAGGCGACCGTACATCACAAGTATTGAGCGCATTCTCGCATAAATCCGTAGTATTCAGCTGACCTTCAGGTTGTAAAAGCTTACATGTTTTTTAACAAAAACCATTTGCGTATCGAGTGATTTGTAGTTTTTCGATGTGTTCTAATTTATCGGCTTACGTTGGGATTGTTCTCGTTTAGTAATATGAACCTCGGTTCTTTTGATGCACCCACTTCTCCCCGCAATCGCCGTCATCGATGTAGTTTGTTGTTTTAAATATAATTTGGTGGTTCAAAAGATTTAAATTTCATTACGTTACCTCTGATTCAAATAAATTTGCAATATAAAATGGTTTTATTTCAACAACTTTAGTCTAAACGAACATTTTACCCGCATCCATAGCCACTTCACCGCATTGTCTTGCCAACTGAAAACATTAATATTGTAAGAGACCCGTCCAAAACATTGTCGTGGAGTTTTTCATGCATAGCTTTAACGATGTGCACGTTCCAATTTCCAAGACAATTTCAGAGTTCTCACATTTTATATGCCAGCTTCATCCCTGTTATTTATAGTCGACAAATATTTGGAGTCGTGTCACGATGCCCCTTTGATGTCATAAGGTGCCACATACTGTGGTTTGACTGAATTTAAGCTACATTATAATATACCGCCATAGTTATCCTTGTACAGTAATCTTATGTTAGTGTGAGATGACGCGGTGATGTTGTGATGTTTGCGGTAACGTTGGTAAAAAAATCAGATGGTACATTCTGTCACGCAAAGGTCGTTACGCACAAAACCAGAGATATAGCAACTAAGATTTATTGCATGCACGCTCTTTATCGCGCTTGGCATCCTTTAAGAGAATATAATTACATTTGCGAAATTCAATGTATGTAGCTAATATATCACACCGGTCTTTAGTCATTAATCATTAATCATACCGGTATATACGGCGGTTGGGCTCGTTCATCGATTAATCCCGCTCACTGTAACCGATTAGGAGCACTTTCAATCAAGATTGTTTGCCCCGTTGTGCCAAGTTTGCACAGAAACGCGAAGATTGACCCACTTTATTGTATTATCACCGTGAACTCAAACTTCTATTCCATTTAATTGCTGCCTAAATATTATGCTAAATATGTAGGCATATTAATTAAACTGCATGCTTCAGATGTAAATTATTGAATTCCTTGAGAAAATTGCTGCCTCGCATATTACTAAATACGTTTACGATTGCTTAGTTTATATTCAAAAGTGTTATTCTATAAATAATCAATTTGACTTCTTTGTGTTGGTCACTTAAAACTAGGATTAAACATGCGTTAAATTAATTTAATACTGGATGACAGAAAATTTGGCTGAAGATCCGCTTTATTTTGATTATACTCTGTTTATCCCGTGATTTAACTAAATTTCTATTATACCAGGTCTTTGCCCCTGATCATAAGTTTGTACTAGTATGTAATCCTGAGATTACACTAACGGGCGAAGCTGCCAAATCCTGAATATTTAGTAATATGAGTCGGTCATGAAGCTTGTTTTATTCCTGCCAAATATCTCTTTCATCTATTACATGGAAAATAGAGCACTGTATTATGATATAATTCCCAAGGACATTTATTCCCATCACGCATCCAAGACAAATCATACCCTAGTACAGTACTAAGCCAACAAGTTATTTATAAAGCAATAAAAACTCAATAAAGTTGTTGAATAAGCCAAAGAATCTGAGGCGTCTTGGAGACGCGGTGCTTCGGCTGTCGACCTAATTGCTGGCCGTTCAACGACTCTCAACAGTGGCCAAACCACCCCTTCTTTAAGGCAGTTAATAGTGTGTGCTCCAAATATTGTGCAGCAAAATGTACGGCCGATTTGATCTTCAGTGCCAAAATAATTGTTGTTCCTCAAACGTTCACTAATTATTGTGTTGATATCTTCGAATGTCGCCATTATGATATTGTGTTTGTTATGCGAAATATTGTCATCATAATTTACTATTATGCTTTTAATTGTGTTGATTTTTGTATCAACATCAATCTTAATTTGTTGAATGTGTTAAAGCCATTATGAAATGTCTCAGTTCTTGTGTCCTTGGCCTAGTTTTAGTGCGACTGAAATTAATAATTGCTTTCTCGTTTCTCCGTTTTCGTGGAAATTTTATAATCTTTTGAAATGTTCCTACACGAAATTGATCACTTTTATTTTTTTCTATGAAATTAAAAATATTGTGTTGACATGTTACTTGATACATTTAAAAGTTGCTGAAATTTCGTTAAAAAAATTTCGAATTAATATATTTATTTTTTACAAAAATGTACACTTTACCTTCTAAACTAGATGCCTGATTTGAGAGTCTAAAATCTACGTTATGATATTTCTAATTTGTCACACCTATTCAGGTGCTCGTAGAAACACTACACCTATTTAGTAATAATACTCTAACTAATTAGTTGTTACGCAGAATTGTAGCACATATGGAACTACTAAAAATGATTATATCAGAATTAATGGCATTGTTTTTACGAATTATAGTCATGTATTTTTGACAGCTGACATCATGGTTGAAGGGCACGCCAATTAGTACCTACGTATAAAATAATTAATGATATATATATATCTGTTGTATTAATATTCCCTGGTCGTTTAAAACACCGTACTTTTACGTCGCAAGAGAATTATGCGATCAACAAAGCATATATGGTGTTTATAAAGTTTGTATGTATCGGAATGCAAGTCTGTAATTATTGTGTTGACAACATTAAATGTCAGTTTGTAATTAATTTTAGTATGTTAGCCCATGGCTTAATTTATAATTATTCCTTTACATGAGTATGATTGTCAAAGTCTCAACAGTTAACATTTATATTTGTATTTGGAATAATAAGGTTAAATTTGGAATAATTGGGTTAAACCTATCGACCTATTTTAAAGCTGCTATCGGATAAGGTTCTTTAATTGAAAATTATTTAATTTTGCCAGTCGAATTGAATGTTCTATACTTTTACTCACATGTTTTAATTTATCTTGCATGTATTCTTTTAATTTGTTAGCGCCCTTCTTAAATAGGTACCTACATCTCATCCTGATTTAAACTTTATGACATGTTTTATACCACTATAAACTTAATCCAGGAAATAAAGAATCATAAAAAACAATGTAACATGTTCAGTAAAACGTAAAACATCGTTCAGTCACTTCCGCAGCTTTAAAATAACGACATCATTTCATATTATCTTAATTTTAAACGTCATTACTGTACTTCAGTTTGTATTGTTTTAATTATTTTTTCGTTATAAATCTTTATACAGAGTACTAGGCTTCGCGCGCGCGTCACCCGCGTCACTTCCGTCCCTGTAGAAATTTTATAATTAAATATAACCTATCTTCTTGATAAATGGGCTATCTAACAGTGAAAGAATATTTGAAATAGGACCGGTAATTTCCTGAGTTTTGCGGGATTAAGATTGCGTTTCAATTTATTTTTTCTAACTCCCTTAATACCCTTATTTAATATTATTTTCTGGTTACTGTTTGCCTGAATTGTAAATGCACTCACTTAAAAAACAGTTTTTTTTAAGTTGATTACGAATAACTTAATGGCTTAAATAGCTGTCAGTAAAGGTTATCCCAATAAAATAAAATAAAGTTTACTAAAGTTTCATAGGGCTGTAGAAAATATATCGCTAAGAACTTTTTTATTGCTTTAATATGATAGGGACAATCGAACCAAATGTGTAACTTTACGATAATGAGATTTATTAACTTGATATTACGGATGAAATTATGATGAATCATAACCTTATTTTGTGTCATTATAACAGCGTTATAAACAAATGTTAAAGAAAATATTATCTATTTTCTTAATCAATAAAGACTGGCGATAATACTTAAAAGTTAAATTTTATAATGTGCTTACTTTTCTAATTCAGTCGGTCAAAGTTTGATGACTTTTTTATCATTTAATTAAGTTCGGACTGGTTGATTCCGTTAGTAATTAAAATTTCTCATCCCTACAATAATTACGTTTTGTTCACCCGGGTTTGGTTCCGTGGTTGAAAATTATATGATTAATTGATTACTGTAGCTGAACATGTTTTTTTCGTATCGGGATAATCTATCTGACAGCAATTTCCGATAGTCATTATGTCTAGACATTTTTTTTTATGTTACGGGTTGCTATTACTTTTTAAAATGTTTAATTGCCCTATTAGTTGTGTATTTAATGGTTCTTCAGTTATTAAAGTACCTTTATTATTTACTTGCTACCAGTGCGTGGTTTTATCCTATAGCCTTCCATAAATGGGCTATCTAAAACAGATATATTTTTTAATCGGACCAGTAGTTCCTGTCATTAGCGTGTTCGAGCAAACAAACAAACTCTTCAGCTTTATACTATTAGTATACTAATCAATGTGATACAGTACTGTATCAATGAAATAGGTACACAGTTCACCGCCACATTATCGACGAATATAAATTCCTAATCTCGGTAATGTTTTAGGTTTACTGGTATAAAGTGGTTCATAATGCGCTCGACGAGGCCCACTTTATACCACTTTTGAATAATTTACGTAATTTTGTTTTGAAGCATGATGAGATGGTTTACCTATCTTCATAAAGTAAAGTGCCAGGTGTGGCTTCCAACTGCAGCTTTTATGACGATAAGTGACTTAGGTATAAACCAAATTAGTTTTCAAAGGTGGACTAATTACAGCCATTACGTTATCCAACATAAGGCTGATATTGCTTATTCACTTATACACTGCTATTTTGATTTTTATACCTAACTAGATTTCTGCGCGCGGTTTCACCCACGTGGCTCTCGTCACCGTGGGAACTTTATCATTAAATTTAGCATATTATTATGTTACTCCTGGATAACGAAGCTTTCTAATGGTAAAATAATGTTTCAAATCGGTCCAGTAGTTGCCGGTCCGTTGCCTATTCAATGCAAACAAACAAACAATGAAATATTTCCTCTTTACAATATTAGTATAGATATAAGATACGTGTGCGCTTTAAGTCCTAGTACCTAAATATTGCGATACATTTAATAATCCTACCAACAACCTAATCGCTAAATAAGTTATACTCATCCAATATCCGTGACATTGTCTGTAATTCGCCCCAACAGAGTAGGCGCTTACCCCTTCCCTTGTTTAATTATGCATCATTCAACAGTGAAGTGCACCCAACGGGAAAGTTTTATAGACCCATAAATAGAACCAACCTACGTTTCTACTTACACAGACAGGCCGACGTGATGTTTTAATCGTTGTAAATAATTGGCATAACAATTTGCAATCAGTATGACTATTATCCAGCATATAGGTTATCCAGCCAAGTTCAAACTTAGAGCCACTATCCCTGACGACTCCTGTGTTATATAAGACGGACCGTTTGGAGCTTCTTTTGAGCCCCTTCATAACGGCAATCTTTTGTCTGTGAACTAGGCTCCCATTTTCATATATCTATGTTTTTGTTGGGATATTTTTTTTTAAGTTTTACCTCTCAAGGATACAGCAATTATGTGTCATTCTGTTTCCTCATCATTGCACACTTTAACAAGCTCACTTTTCTAAATACATTTATATGTATATTTATATCAAAATGAGGATATAATAGCAATACAAGATTTATTTTGGTAGTAAAATCTATGTAGGTATTTATTTTTAAATAGCATTAAAATTACTGATTAAGTGTTAAGACAGGTGGGTTTGGATTTTACCGATTACCAAAATAAATAATTTCGCTAGGTATGGCCACGACAAATAATCACGACTCTCTTAATGACGTATGACGTCCGGAAGAATGAGAGACATAGCATATCTAAAAACTGGCCTACCTGAAATTCTCTCGAAAACGTTGCTAGCTCTTAAACTATAAGTACAACCATTAAGAGCTCTTGGAGAAACTTAACTCAAACCATGTCAGACATATTTTTATCTGTTTCATCCACATCTTCAAAAATCGTCATAAATTCCGAGAACAAGAAGCACGTGTGTTTTAAATCAGTCTACTGCGTGAGAATTCCTGGAGTCGTATTTCAGTCACAATACTTATCATTTGAAGCATTTCATGTCGCTGGTATTTCCAGTTTATTTGAACTCTTTATTTTTAGTATAATTAATTACCCTCTGAAACATTATTTATTGTTCCCGTAGCTGTACCGTCATTCACTGCCTGACAATAACAAAATCTCAAAACTAATGCATTTTTTTTTTTTAAATTAATAAGTCGTTACTAAGAAGTATGTACTTCATTCAGCGACTAATATACAAAGGCATTTTCAAATTTTCTTCAATTTATGTTATAACAAGTATAACAATAATAATTGTTAGCTTTACTCAAAGAAAAACATTTAAGAGCTTTTCAACTTAGCCAGCAGTTCAACTACTGTCGTCTTGGCCGATTCCTGTCTTTTTCCGGTTACTACGAGTCTCGTTAAATGACTTGGCTGCTTTTGGCAATGTGCCCAAACTGTCGGTAGTATTCGAGAGACACGTGGTAGACAACCTTGTGGAATGTCGAAGGTTCTGGTTTTTTAAAAGGAATACAATTGGTTCAGAAAGCAGTAGAAATTCCAGCAGAATATTTTCTGGCTATATTAAAAAGATCAGCATGCTCGATTCTGTTTCAAAGGCAAATATTTTACATTCTAGTTTTATGTAAGGTGTATATTGTTTGAATGTCCAAATTTTAAACATGTGTCTTGTGTTGTTGCAGAGCTAGAGGGTTGTCGGGCGTGGTGCGGGCGGCGGCCGCGAGCCCGGCACCATGGCGACGGTGGAGGGGCGGCCGGCGCAATATGGCGTCACCCTGCGGCAGCTGCGCGAGCTGATGGAGACTCGCGGCGCCGAGGGCATGGCCAAGATCAACGCGCTCGGTGGTCCGCAAGACATTTGCAAAAAACTATACACATCGCCCACAGATGGTCAGTACCTAGATTTATAATACTTCTCTTAGTTATACAGAAGAAGAAAACTACACTAACGGACACGGCTAATATCTCCACAAACTCAAACTCAATCAAAACCTGAGATCGTCAATGTTTCTTAATTTCGCAGAGCATTCAACAGTAAAACTTCGTAAAGCGAAAAATGTATGAAGTTGAACATTAAACCACAGGAAAACTTCGAAAGAAGTATGGTTTCCAAAGGTCCATATTACTTGCTTCTACATAATTGAGATACACCACAAATATGTTACTAATGTTATTTACTGTGAGTTGTGACTCGAACACCACGAAGGTTGAATTAAAATTTCAAAATTTTATTAAAATTCGTAAAATTTATCCTTTTATAAAGTTATTGTAGTTATAAAATTAAATCGCATAATCGCATTTCTGAGTTACTGGTATAAATATCTAAAACTATTGTGATTTTCGCAAAGATTTCCTTCAAATATCTTTGATGTTAGTATGTGCAGTAATTAATTATTTTTCCAGAACATTAATCATGATGATGGCTCAAAGCCTTGAGTTTAGACTAAAACATAATAAACAAACAGAATTGCTTTAGATATTATTGATACTAACCAGGTACATATTTTTTATCTAATTCAGAATATTATGTTGTCAGGGGATCTTTATAAACCACGTTATAAATTATTGATAGATACCTTGTTTAGGAATCTTGACATCCACGGTATATTTATTCAATATGACCTTCGTGTGTCAACATTGTTTAGTTTCAAGTAAACGTATACTAGTCTCTGCCATTACGTCAAACATTTCAGCTTTGTTCTCCGACTTATTTAGATTATCACCCACAGTTGTCTCGAACTACTCGATTTAATTATTATCTTCATAATCGTTATTTGGATTCTATATGTCATACAAAATATTTAACATGTTACGTTTTTCTGTTCATTTTTGATTATACTGAACTATAAGTTCCATATTTTCTCAACCTTACGGTTCTTCTAGTAAAAATATGATAATCCAATCACCAAATAAGGGAAGGAATAAAGTTATTAGCATCTATCTCTCCGTTGATGCGATAATAAAGGTTAAAACTTGATGAACTCTTGTCAAACCCGCTATCTGATCAATAGTGACCTTGTAACTTCCCTAACAGGTGCGGTGGCTAGTGGCTCCTTAAGTCCTTATCCTTTGCACCCTCGATAATGTCGTCGATAACAGTTTCCTTAATAGCTTTGTCGCTTATACCTTCACCGATAATAAACTGTTTTAGGTCTTTCGTTATGATATTGTTTGTATCGATTCCTTCTGTTACCGTTACAGCATTAAGTATTCATGTAGTATGGTTCTTTGATAGATACAGTGCTATTTTTAGTATTCAGTTCAATATGTAGCATACACTGTTTAGCTTGTGTTAATATTTTATATACTTAGCTAATTAAAATTAAAGTTTAAAAATATTTCCGAATTTATCCAAAAGCCTATTCTGAAGTTCTAGGCATGTAAAATAATATTTCGAGGAGAGAAGTAGAAAGATATAGATTTAGAAATTGTGTGATGTTTACCAAATTTATATAACATACATAAGTTGTGTTCTAACGGTAACCCTATCCTTTCAGATATGGTTTTACGAGTGCCGGTTTCTTATGATGTATTTATAGGTGCTTTTAAATCTGAAAGGGATTTTCACGCCGCTATCGATCTTCCGTTAAGTGTACTTGGATAAAAATATACATACGCATGATACGGACTGCTTTAACCGCTATTTTATTTTTGGTATATAGATTTTGTTTTAGATTTACGAACGTTTGGTTGAAAACAACACTAGACAATACGTATAATATAAAACTACTTTGGGTTTACGTTTCCTACATTTTTGAAATGGGATATACAAAGTTATTGGCCAAATAGGGCGACTTGACTATTAATAAGACTAACCAACTAATGAAATAACTGCATAGAATTAAACAGAAAATGCCATTTCCAACTCTTTCACGCAAACCATATAAAAGTTTAGAACGGAAATGAGAAGAGGCAGAGTAAAATACACATAAGCACAAAAGTTCTCAACAATCTCAGGTTGAGTTAAGTCCGTAGTTAAGGGACCGCAATCGGTTAGGTCTGACGGGCAAATCTCCCGGGATATCGTATATACGTGATCTCGGATGTTTGTACCCTCACTTGGTTTATCGTAGCTCGTTCTTAACAATGATACTCTGGTTCGTATCCGAGTACATGTTCTTAAGTTTAAAGTCTGTTATTCGAGATTCGCTTGCTTTAAGCTTATTCAGTTTTTAAACGTTTTAGTAGTAATATTCATTTGTTTTAAATATTTTTCATTCTTAAACTTAATGTTTTATCTAAATTTGTTCAATGTATCAATTAAACGAAACTTTACTTTTCTAAGTGAGCCTGTGACTAATAGAAACAACATTTAACTTCAAAGTAAAACATAATATCTATTGCAAATCGTCTAGTATTTGGCGTCAACTCCCATGATATGACACTATCGAGGTACACTTATCGGTATTGTTCGGAAAACGTCGCGATATTATCGACTAACAGACAGCGACCATTTATCCCAACTAGCCTATACTTCGATTGAATGATTTGATACGGTGCCAAGAAAAATATTATCAAAGTACAAGTATTAATAACAATGTCAAAGTTGAAAGACCTAAGTTGTCAAAAACCTTTATTAACCCCAGACGCTTAGCTTAGGGTCCCCTTGAGTGCGAAAGGTCAGGACGATAGTACATGTTAAATGTCGACAAATAGCTTATTTAACCCTAACGAGGACGTAGAAATCAGCTTTTTAGAATAAGATGTAAATTAGCTCATTCGCCACAGGAGGAATTATGTTGAAATTTGAATTAGCTTTAGAATGCTGTATTAAAACAGATTCAACTACTTAGAAGCTGCCAAAGTAAACATTTCAAATTAAAGTTTTCGTAGCGAAAACAGTGGGAGACAATTCCGCAATATCCCCCGCGGCGTGAAGCGGTATTAGCATTCTGTAAACCGGCACTCGGCGGTTTCAAACGTCCCGACCTATCTTTGTAGATTTAACGCCAAGGTTGCACTTAACCATCTCAAACAAGTTTACCGAATACCGGTGGACGATGAAGTTTGTTAAACTTTCAACAAAGCTACACTGAGCATATTCGCATTCATCCTTAATTAGGCCCTTTACAATTCCAATCTTTACCATGAATTTACTTTTAAAATACACACGTAAATTCATGGTAATAAGCAATTATCTATTTATTGATTTATCGAGACTTCACGTCGGTTAACAACCCATATAAGGCTGAAGTATTTTCAAAAAATTAAATAGCTTCTTTTGTAGTTTCACGTCAAAGAGGATCCATCAAAAGCAATCGCGTGATGTTAACGAACCGTTCAAAAAAGTACTTGTTTTATGGAAAACATGAAATGTGTCATGTATTTTTAATGCATCTCGTAATCTTGTTACTCACAGTTCGCTCATCAAAAAGTAATTAGCAGTAGCTAAAATACGCTATGACTAAATCCTGGTGGCGCTGAGCGTCTACGTCGATACTGTCGCCGAAAACTGAGGGCAATAACACAAATATCTTAGAATTTAAATGCCACTGGTAAAAATAGAATTTACTCTGCGTCTATTTAGAATATGCATAGAGTATTTATGATTGTAAGTATTCTAACAGAACTCACGTGTAGGATATTTGATAACGAGCATAAATTAACAGTTTTGAGATAAATATAACATTAGGGCGAAGGTATATAATTATATCCTCATAAATATTCATAATTCAGCTGAATCGAAGGGAGGGAAAAGTAAATTCGGTAAAATAGGGTCAAATTTGCTGCTACCTTTATCTGATACTGCGGTAAAGATGAACACAAATTGTATACTTAAATATAAAAAAATTCTAAACAATCTACGAAGTATTAGATGACTGTTTCAATATTAATTTTTATTCTAAAAATTCTCCAAATTCAAAGCATGGGCAGGCATAGCGATGTTGGAGAATTGGACTTCGTCGATTTTGAATGAAGAGGTTTTTAAAACCCAATTTGAGGTGCAATTGTAACGTTATACCGATATTTAGTCTGCCTTCTATATTTTCTTTTATGGCAACTTCTTTTAATATATTGGAAAATTCAGATTCTGCCTCTCGAGATTGGTGTCATCCAACTAATTAATAAATGGCTGAACTCATTGCAGGCTTTAGGGGAATTTGTCGGAAACTTTATGGGCTTGTGTCCTCGCTTTTAATGAGGTTACGCATTACTCAGCAGTTCAACTTTAGGCGGAATTACTTCATAAGCTTTCTATGTAGGCAGAAGTCTGTGAAAAATGTATAAAGTTACGTATTTTCCGTCAACTAGCGTAGATCTTACAGATATCTAAAAAAATCTTAGTTTTTAGATATTTAGTTTGGTTTCCGAATTAGGTAAAGCATTATTAAGTCATATAGATATGCCTAACAATAAATTAATGTTAGGAGTTGTATCCATATATGATACTAGCATTCCTGTTAACATGGCTTGGGAAACTTGGTTAGCAGTTAATGGCAAAGACTGATGATTTTTATTTATACTATTATTCACTAAGCACTAGTATATCTTGTAAGAAACTATGACAGAAATGAAATATTTGTGTAACAACACCATGGAGACAAATTTTATTTGACCTTATTACATCAGTCGAGCCTTGAAAGTCTGGACAAAAATATTTGCTAGTCTAGGATTTATTGTTAGTCAAATTGTGATTGAAGATTCATATCATATACATTACGTATATTGAATGTAAGTCGGTGGCCTACAAACAACTAATTTGTTAGTAAACGGCGTCACCCATTTTATTTTTTTAAGTTCTCCAAAGTTTTGTTTCGTTGCTGACTCGACGTCTCGGGTTTTGTTCTTGTATATGTGTACTGTAACGCCTGCGAATGCTTATCAGCTCGCGACTGGGGATCGTAACTGGGCAGGGCTCTCCTGGTCCTCGAAGAGGGTGTGTGAGGGCACTATCACTATGCACGGGTATAAAAAAATAGATGGAACTCTTTTAAATTATTAGTATTAGTGATATTAGTGTAGGTTGCAGTGTACGATAGTCGCCTAGAATGAGTTTGTGGTCCGCATTAGAGCAATATTCCCCATTCCCTTTTGAAGTAGGACGCGAAAGCGCGAGAACTCGAGATCTGGCTTTCAGCCTTTAATGTTATTAACATTGACAAAATGAAAAAAGGGCTTTATAACTATGTATGTATGTACTTCTAAAATATATACAATCACTTTCTTTAACAGTAGATAGCAGAATATGTAGTGATAACGTTAGTAACGAAGAAATTTTGTGAGTAGTGAGTCTAAATGAAACTACACTATCATTTAATGAGATTTTTTAATAAAATTTGATAGTTCATGCTAAATATGTATTGCCTTATAATAAATGAGATAGTTAACTGTGTATGAAAATGATCAATAAACGACACACGTGGCTCTTGTTTGCTGCGTCGTTTTCTATAGATTATTCACGAGTCTCTTGGTGGAGTAACGCGAGGTTAGTGTTTGAGAAACAGTATCACTTGTTAGATACTAGGGTACGAACGACTCTCGTGGCGTGCATACTGAACTTAATGAGCGCGTGTTTCGCGTTAAAATGCTTTCTGAAGAAATGTGCGTCCAATAATAATAATAAGTTCATTTTACCAAAATTTAAATTTGTTAAAAATGTGTTTTAATGTACCTACGATTTTTACATTAAAACACATGATACAAGCGCGAAGTGCAGTACCGCGGCCAGCACATCTACTATTTTATTTAATTCAAAAGAAACGTATATTTTAATATAATTTTACGTGACAATTATCTCTTCTTAAATTGACTTCCTATATTTTTAAAGCACCTTATATATATATTTTAACATTTGAACTTAAAATATAACAGCAGATAGATTTCCTTTACACTTCAGTTCATTGAATCATTGATCGATATAGTCGGAAGATAATTCGACTTAGTTTCCATGGTATGAAAAATTTATAACTTCTATAAAGTTAATGAACATTTGAAGAAACTTTTCTAAATGATTGAAGTACAGTGTTCGAAGTATTGATTTTGTGCGATAACTTCTTATTTAAATGATTACTTAGTACAAACTTTGTTGCAAGTTTGTTATGTAATTTAACTTTACCCTTTAAGTCCCTTTATGAAAGAAAACATGTTTGAAATTAGATTACTGACGTCATCAATTGAATCAATGAAAAATGAAGACAACTTGTAGATGTATGTATGTGTGTAGCTGTGTGGTGTCCGGATTTGAATAGACCAGGTTCAAGAAGCGACTAAGGGCTACAGCTGATGGGTGGGCAGCTCTTTCTATCAGCTCAAGGTTATTTACCATCTTACTGTGATCAATCCGCCTGCCAAGCATGATTATGGAATTATCCCAATATGGCTAGTCGAAGTATGTTAAGGAGGCCTACGTTCAGAAGTGTACGTAAATAGGCGAATTCTGATTTGGAACATTATTTCAGTGTCAGATAGAGGAAGGCTAGCCTGCTAATATTATAAACGCGAAAGCTTGTAAGTATGGATGGATGGATAGATGTTTGTTACTCTTTCACGCCAAAACTACTGAACGGAATTGGCTGAAATTTTGCACCGGGATAGGTTATACGCTGGATTAACATATAGGCTACAAAACATCACACTCCGACTCATTGGAGCAGAGTAACGTGGGTAAGACCGCGGGACGCGGCTAGTAGTCTATATTTTATCATGAAGTTCCTACGAGAACTGGAATAAAATAGGTGAAACCGCGCGCGGGAAGCTAGTTAATGGATATATTGTAAAAACAGTCATTTATATATTGTTTCAAAATTGAGATTAATAAAATTCGAGCACTGGCGGGACTCGAATCTTAGGTTAAGCCCCTAATGCCTTAACCAATTATGCTACGGTGGAACCCTACCGGTCATCGAAATTTATCAATCTCTTTTATAACAAGTCTCTAAGGGGGACGTTGTAGTCGAATTTTATTAATCTCAATTTTGAAACATAGTATATGGTAAACTTTTCCGTAAAGTAGGTATTTAAAAACATTGATATAATGTTTGTCTGTAATACTATTAATTTTGAATATAACATTAATATCGACTAATTAACTTATCTACCGACATCACATTTAGTAATTAATATGCCACGTATGAATTCCCTTAGCCACTCGGCAAAGTCCCATGAAACGCATAATGTTAAAAAGTTCATCGACATTCATAATGTACTAGTTCATTTTATGTGTTTTAATGTACCTACACAATATGACATTTAATCAAATATATACTTCGGAATCCCCCCTCGCTGAGGCCTATGTTCAGCCGTGGACGTGATTCAGGCAAAATTCTGGATTTTATATTAAGGACACTATGTCACTATTTTATTTTGGTATAAAAATAAAATATTGTAAATTTAACTCATAGTATGGAACGACCTTTTTTTTTTTTTGTTGTCCTGGTGGAAATGTATTTAAGCATTCCCACTGCCGCTGCAGCGTATTCACGCGCTGACGGTGGGATATGTGGGGCTCGCCCTCTCCATAGCGTGGTATGCTAAACTCATACCACGAGGAGACGACCCTACTGCCACTAAATCCCCCCGGACACTCCCTCGATCCGCCGTTGGCGGGGGCCGGGTACGCATAAGCAATCCGGCCCCAACGACCTAGAAATAGGCGCTTATCCTTTACAATATTACGGGAATAAAATACAATATACACAATTTAATTTTAAAACAAAAAGCCTATTACAATGTACCTACATAACTAAGGGAACCACGTAACCTTTTTAAAACGAGCTATTTCAGTAAATTCGAGGCTTTTTAATCCGTAACAGCGTACAATTTTGTATCTTGCATCTATTAAATTAGGGTTGCTTTTGAGTTGTGTCCGATCGTAATTCTTAGACTCTGATGGATCGCCTCTGTCAACGGGAGAGGCAACCAACGCTAGCGAGAAATGAATGATAATATGTTTTGTGTAAAGGACGACTTAGAAGTATTTCATTAACTCTTGTGTTGTTTTGGTTTTTGTCTAGGTTTAAATATAGAAGTAATTAAGATTATAAACATGCATATTATTGCATATAATAATGTCCTCCCTTAAGTTCTGAAACTGTGTATGTCAGAGAGAGTAAAAACACTATTTGTTTTTATATAGACACCAATACAATAATATTTTACTAATAACAAGATTTTATAGGTATGTGTATTTCTTATTTCCTGAGATGATTGGCCTTCCGAACAGCAAATGGCATCAAAATTTTGTAACCACCAAAAATTACTTAATATTACGAGTGTTAGAACTTAAATTATATGTGTACTTCTAACTGTTAAGCACTAGATTTTTTTGGATGGAAGACCTAATACTACTTTATCATAAGATAATATAGATCGGCCTTTTTTTCTTGATTTCTAATCCTAATTGATGTTCCCGGAAATTGATAAAAATCGTAAGTTCCAGATAAACTAACGAGGTTTCGGATGGTTAATAAATAATAAAAATACCTAAACCTAAACTATCTTCTTTCAACAACGTCCTTGAACAGGACTTATTGAAGTTGAGGTTTTTTGTTTTGTTACAACAGTAGCATAGTCTCGTTTGCTTAGGTTAGGTCCAGTGTCATAATTTTTAAGTAAATAATATAATAATAACTTCATCATCAGCCTGTATAACGTCCACTGCTCCACATGGGCCTTATTCCGAGGGAGGTATTTGCCATAGCCACCACGCTTGGCAGGCGGGTTGGTTACCGGTTATGTTGAACCATACAAGGAAACGCTACTGCCCGTTCTTTGATATACGATTATTATAGATGATGTTATAACAATCGGAACCAACGGCTTAACAGAGAATTTACACAAAGATTTCCTGTCCGGCGTGGGGATCGAACCCACGACCTCCGAGATTTATAATAATTACTTACCATTCGTATTATTTTCCGTTGAGAAATATTTACTCAACTTTGAATAAACATGTGCCCTTTTTCATTATCACGCAATGTGGTCCTTTATACCTGTACACGTTACACGGTATTTCCTGGTCAGTCGATACGTGTAAATACTGAATAATTCATCTGTTGTACCCGAAGCTATTTAGGGCTCCACAAATCGTCCTATGCAAATAAATTAGTAGAAATGTTACGGAACCCATTATGTTAAACGACCTTTCCTGTTGCGTAATAAGTACTGTCTTTTAATTGGATTCAAACTGTATTACTTTATCAATCCGTTTACGTCCACTGCTGGACATGGGCCTCCCTTTTTAGTTCCGTACCCGAAGGGTAAAAACGGGACCCTATTACTGAGATTTCGTTGTCTGTCTGTCACCAGGCTGTATCTCACTAACCGCGATAGCTAGACAGTTAATTTTTTTACAAATGGTGTATTTCTGTTGCCGCTATAACAGCAAATACTAAAAATATAATAAAAAAATATTGAAAGGGGGTTCCCATAGAACAAACCTTTTTTTTGCCATTTTTTGCTCGTTATCAATTACGGCAGCAGGCAGGCACTTGAAAATGGTACGAAACCCTTCGTGCGCGAGTCCGAGTCGCACTTGGCTGGTTATTAATAGACCTCGGATAGCCAGGGCTGTTGAGGTCGTTGTTAGCATAAACACCACGCTTGGCAGGTGGATTGGTGATCGCAGTAAGATCGGAGTATCTTTGAGCTGATAGATGCTGCTACCCATCCATCAGGCGGATTGCCCTTAGCCGAATCTTACAACACCCATGGGATTATGTGGGGTGGTCTATTTTAAACCGGATATCAAACTCAAACTGTATGGTATACCAGACAATAATACAGTTTTTACATTATACCTACTGCGGACAACAACCCGTCATCCAAGCGTGGTAGTTATGGCAAAACTCTCCCTCGGGATGTGGCCCATATTCAGCAGTGGACGTTGTATGGGCTGATGATGATCATTAAGGATAAACGTTTTTTAGACTAAAAATAGCCGTAGTACCTACTGGTAGTACACGATTCCTCATACATTACACATCAGACTGTTCATTAACCTGATGATTCATACGAAAATATTCATAGACACGATATTTTCATTTTCTTCCCATCAGAAGTCAGTTTAAAACAAACATTTGCTAACTAATCAAACATTAGCGGGTGTATCTTTCACATTCTGTAATGCCGTCACCTCTCGAATTATGCAAACCTTGTACTACAATTGAAGTAAGTCAGTAGATGAATCAGGGTTGCCAGCTTTAATAAAAGAAAGGGAAACCGACCGAAAGAAAGGAGGACCGATTTGGACCTCGGCTTAGGCCGGTCGCTAACGGTGGATTATGGCTTTTAGTTTTTTTTTTGGGTTTTTATGCAACTGTCGCTCTACTTTACAGTTCGCGGGCCTCTCGGACTTCGGATCTACGAGTGCATCGGAAGGTTCTTAGCAAACTAAGGTTCGGGAGGGAGTGATGCTTTTATGTATAGATTCCCTAGCATCCTGCAACACTTAGATGAATGAAATCTAATCTTACTGTACATTAACTGCATATATACTGCATGCGGTCAATTCCAAGGTTAAAAGAATTATTGCACCGCGATGACGTCAAATCATCCGAGTGTTTTGCATCTGAAATTACTCTCAACATAGATGGTATGTGGTTAAGATGTTGATTTTTGTCCTTAGCGGATAAGGCTTATCATATAATAAAAATATCTTAATCAATTGCCTCGTCAGTCCAGCGGTTGTTCGACCGTATACTATCCTAGAATTGACACCATATTCGGGCCCAAAATTGTGTTACTCAAGAAAAGTAACTAAGTACCCGAAGTCTGAAAGTTGGTGATGTTTCACACGTGCCTCGGAGAGCACATTAAGCTGATGGTCCTACGCCTGATCTCTCACCGTCCCACTAAATCTTAAGAGTAAAGTTTGACAGACACTTGTGCACTATAATATGTCCTGCACAGATGGTTTTTCTCCTTAGAAATTGACCGCGATGACCAAAACATGATATATATTTTATAAGATAGTTAATAATTAATTGCTATAGACAAGTAATGACAGTGTGAAAGGGAAATTAGATTGTTCATTTCTATCTTAATGCATTTGTCATTATACTCAGATTGTATTCATACAAGAGATAAGTATACTTGGTTATCTACTAAAATCTGATGAGTTTGTTTGTTTGCTTGAACGAGCTAATCTCTACTGGTCCGATTTAAAAAATATTCAGAGTTAGATAATCCATTTGCTAAGGAAGGCTATAGGCTATATATCGTTATGCTAGGTACTATTCCATGCAGATGAAGTTAAAGCCACAAGCCAGTGCATGAATACAAGTACAACATCGAATATTCCAAATTCTGGCAAAAAGAAGTATGCATGTATTGCTTATCTTCTCCAAATATTCTTGCCATGATAAATGAAATACCTACTTGTTTTTTTTTTTCGCACCTCAGCAATATATACGTTAATAATCCATTTAATTTGAATACTTGAACATTTTCCGGTCTAGCAGTAATAATAACTTGTCTAAACTAGTTCTGATCAGATAACAAGATAAGACAAATCGCATTAGCTGATCGAGGGTCGATGCAGGGCTATTGATGCTATGTGTGCGGGTTTATGTAATACGGTCATATATTGAATACTATGGAAATACGAATCTCCTTGTAACCTACAATAGTCCACATCACATCTTTGAAAAATAGCAACTGTTCTGCAATTCTGAACCCGGTTGATACGCGTTGCAAAAAAAGGCAATTTTCACTACCAACCTTACAGTAACAGCTGCAAGGTTGGGAGTAAAAATTCTGCCTTTGATATTACTAGCATTCATCATCTTTCTTCTCAGGCCTGCCTCATAGATGTTTCCATAGTCATCACGCCGCAGTATTATGTACAGAACATGCACAAGTAAACGCTGCTGCCCATAGTGGTTCTAAATTCCTTATTTACTTGTTAAGCAAGATCAACTACGGTTTCTTTTCGGTTTAAAACATGATATCATAGAGGTTTACACAATATCATAAAGATTAAAGACCATTGCTTAATGCTGGCAAATTTTTTTATTGGTAGTTTTAAATTTCCAACATTTCGGAGTCAAATATAACCACTAACAGTTTCTCCGCTTATGATGATCCGCACGTTAATCAAAAATGTCATCAATGCCATCATTTTGATTATCACCCGTAAAGCTAGCAATTAACCTATTTATAGATTAAATAATTAATGTTTCCCGCTGAATACTGGTAATTTACTCGATACAATTTGTAGCTTCCCGCAATTAATCACTGATTTTGGGCAAATATACGTTAATTTGGTTTAAATAGACTATGCTATCAAAACAAAAAGGTACCACTACCAATATTGATATTGCAATCTCGATGGCACATGACAAAATATTCAGAGATTAATATTCCGCTTGTAACGGAACAATTCACTAATCAAACATGCATCGGATAGAAGTAGGAAGGGGAAGAGGAGGTGTGACGTCAACCACTCTCAACCTACCCTCATATGTCTGTGTTTGGCAGGTCTCGCAAATGATGCTCGATCACGTATATCTCATAATCCGAGCGGTACTGTTTTAAAGCCTTTCCAAATTGCTTCCGTCATGTCATATTATATCCCCTACATTTGATAACAAACTATTTTCTAACTTTAATTAATTTGTAATAATGTTAATACTCCCTAAATTTCTTAGATATCCTTAAAATATGAATTTGAAACTTATAATTCACCTTGAGGAAGGATTAAATAGAATATAAAATAACTAACACGTATTGTCAATTGTTAAAAGAGGTACTGCTACAATATTGGCTGAAGTAACTAGGTAGAAGTACATACACGTATATTCCACAGAAATTATTCATCGTAAGCCGGTCATCGAACTCCTCGAACTCACATATAAGGCGGCTTATTTCTACCGTAGATATACTATTTAAGTCGAGCAATGCTAGCCAAATGATATGGAAACGTGCTATATGTACTGTGTTTTCGTTACTACGTATTTTTATCAGTTCCACAAACTGAATTAAACGGTTTCTTTTTAGAAAATCATGTTGTGAAAAGTACCATCATCATGTTGGTACGCATAGAAATTGTAAGCAAGGTCTTTACAATATAAATTACAGGCGATAATAATGAAGTTTCAGGGTTTTTGTAGGTAAATCTTGGGTGAGGCAGCGAAATTATTAAGACTAAGTTCCTTTTTTCTAGATTTGTAAAAATTGAGGGATGATCTTGAATCTTGTCTACCGCTAGAGATTCTTTTATATTTTATACACAGAAGATTTTACAAACCATTTATATAATAAAATGTGACCTCATTCATACTGTTTAAGTACCACAATAATATGATACCCTATTTTGCAATTCAAAGTAGTGGCCATTTTATCCGCCTCAGTCGTCTATATTAAGATTACTAAGTCTCTCGTAAATTGTCAACATTAATATATCAATGTAGGCTTTAGCTTTGATATTATTTTAAGAAAAAAGTTGGAATAGAATTTCCTAGTTATTTGCTCTGATATGGACTTGTATTTCAATTAATTCAAATACTGAGATTTTAAAAAATAACGAACACTGGACACAGAAGACCGTAAAGATGCATTCAGTGGACAAAAAATATCTTTTCCCTGTATCCTGGCTTATGAATATGCGTCTACATGAAGTAGAATCGTCGTTCAATGAATATTTCATTAAACACAAGGTTGTGGTTATTGCACTCTCGTATCGCGTGCACACGAAATGTTTACGTTAACAGAAAGCCAACTTAACTAATTTCTGTAATAGCTCTTGAAAGCGATACTACCAAGTTTTATTATAGAGTTATCTTTACAAAAAACTTATTTAGTGCTAATGTACATTTTAACGTGCAAATTCACACCTTGACTTGGCTGAAGTGTTTTATGGTGATAGCTGAATTAGTTAAGCATTCTGTATATTGTGTTTGTTTTTCTTGAAAATTTATAGTATCATTAGTGTTTCATTATTCTAGTCTTATTTCTTCAGGTTATTTGAAATTATTTTCCTGCAAATCTAAAGTTCTAAGAAATTTTACCGCAATACCGATGGGGTCCGATTCCACTTCCTTGAGAAATCCTTTTAATGTTTCCGTATAAAGCAATCAATCCATTTGTCTTACTCATGATTTTATGAGCGGGTCATAAGATATTTAGCCGTATAAACTTCTTACGATTGAATATAAAGCATGATATGATGTCATTAATATTGACGGAACTGTAAACAACATGTCATGATTGTAACCTAACTCTTTGAATGAGTCATACATGATTAATACACATTTAAATAAATGTGTACTTAGTTGATAATGAATTCAATAATTATATGGTTATACTCTGAATAATGAATACATATTATTACAAATTCGAACAAATTAAAAAAGAATAGCACCGCCTTAAATGTGTCATACAAAATGATACATTTATTTAAATTCATGTAAATGAGTTTGTAAGGTTTAAATTTTGATCGTCGGAAATGCTGATTATTATTAAAAATCTTCATTAATATATCATTCTGCACTAAATTGTACGCTTTGAGATACATCAAAATTTAGCGAAGGACATAACGTGTCCTCGAACTGTTCCATTAATGCGATTACCTTCAATGCCTGACGTCATGGCGGTGACAATAGCTCGCTCTAATTGTTTAAATGCCAAGGAATACTCTGTTCTTATTATATACTAATACGATTCAAAACTATATTTGTATCAGATAAGACATTTAAGACCCGAGGAAAATAACTGTGACTAGAATATTTTAATGACGTTGGGTGATGTCATGAGATGTGGTATGATTACTTAGTGGTATTGTTTCATCGTTTTTTGCTTGTATTGGTGCCAACTAGGTTTTGAGCGCTGTTGACTCAATGTTTGCGTCTACTTGAATTTCATAATTATTTGCTTTGTCTATTCTAACTTTTGATTAGAGTTAAAATGCGAATAGATTTTCTACAAAATCTTGAATATCGACACTAGTATATTTTTATCATTCTTTAATATTTAACTTACCATTTATTTAACTTAAAACACCATTTTTATAATATTGAAATTGAAATTAACTACAATTATTATCCGATTTCAATTTTTTTTTTACTTTCGTGCATATAATATGAGTACCTAACACTTATATACTATATACATAGCAGCAATTAATCCGTAACTGACAGTTTACTGTGACACATTTATTGGTTCAGCTTTTTAATATTAAATAACTTATTTGGTTTGTACAAGTATTTCTTGTTTGTAATGGTCTCATATAAATGCAATATTGTTGCAATTATTATTTTAACTTTTATATTTTACACTAGCTTCCCGCGCGCGGTTCCAGCCTCGTAGCTCCCGACCCTGAAGAAACTTCATAATAAATTATAAGCTTTCTAACACTGCAATAGTTTCTTTTTAATTGGACCAGTAGTTATATTAGTAAAGATAACACAAATTAATGTGAATCTGGATATACGTAAAAAATATGTACTTACCTACAATATAAAATATTGAAAACCTTAATGAAGGTTCTATTTCCTTTTCTGCATTATTTGATATGCAATATTGAACCTTAATTTTAGTGTCGTACGTTCCAAGAGTTACTGAAATTGTCATCAACACAAATAGTTTTCCTGACTAGAAACAATAGTTATATGATGATCTCATTCAATTTGTTTGTTAAGCTAGCTCCATTGTTTTTTTTACACTGAGCAGAAATTATAAAAATGTAATTAGGAAATTTCAATTTTTAGTTAAAACATCACGAAATTCAGCTTCGGAATCTTTTATCGTAGCATATCGTGTAGCAAATGTTTTCGTGACTTCCAGATAACTAAGAATTCCATCAAAAATAGTGATATTTTGTTTCATAACATTTACGGTCAGATCTGTTTTGAGGCAATTATTTTCAACTACTTAAAATGTAATTTTTGTATTTGCATGTTCATAGTTATAAAATATACAATTTTAATGCAATTCATTTAAATTCTTCAACATGCATTGTCTTCACCATAATTGCATATCGAAACACAATTGAATGCTAATCGTAATTCGTTCTCTTTCTTGAGAAAATAAGAAATTTATTGTTAGTTTCACTTTGCATTTCTCTACATTATCTTGGTTTTCTCAAATTTACTCATGTTTAATATCGTCATTGGACAGATAATGCGTGTTAAAGAGATAATATATGTGTGTAAGGTTCATAGCAATTAGAAATTCTTCATTTACATGTTCGTTTTTAAGTGTAAAAGATATCATATATTGAAAACAACATCTTAAACAAATATCAAGTCATAGCGATATTCCTTTGGTTGACTATAGTCATTTACGAATTACATTATTTAATTGTCATGTTATAGCATCCATTTGAAAAACATTAATTTTATATGGATGTATATAATCAATTCTTGTTACACTACTTATTCATTCATTTTTTTATGTTACGTTTTTAAAGCTAATATGTATTTGCTCATTAGTCATGTAAAAAACATTAATTTTCATTATCAGTATCAGTTCTTGTTACACTAATTATTATATTTTTAATGTAACCTTTTTTAAAGCTAATATATATTTGCTCATTAGTCATGTATTTTGTAAAACATGTTATAAACAAAATTATTTTTTCAATGCAATTTTAAAACAATATTAGTAACTACTAATAAATTATAATTAGTTAATGTTTTGTTGTGTATCAAAACCTTACAGTTGTTTTTGTAACAAATATAATTGATATCTTTAAGAAGTAAGGCAAAAGGCGTTAAAATAATAAAAGAATTGAGTATCGCCTATGCTCGGATGTTCCATTTGTATAAAATAATTGGCTACTTCAGAAAGCTTTTTTTTTTTGTTCATCTATCTACCTTTTACATTAATATTCATAATTTAGGTTAATTGGCTGTATCAACACATCCGTTTGACTAGCTCTTCACTCTACATTCCGTTAAACACAAATAATTCTCATGTAATATTAACACCGAAGCGTCGAACAGAAAGCTGCTATTTTCAATTTTCCAAACTCGTCTCAAAATCAAGGTCGTCAAATATTGATCTCTGAAAGCATTAGCCTAAAATATAGTATTGTGATAAGCGCTCTTCGTGTACATACAGAACCATTACGTAGAATAAAAGACGGTCTCCGTCCGACTTGGCAAATAAACCACTAATTTATGTCTAGCCAACGGACGAAGCGCCCGCCTTTGTTGCGACCCCGTTTTTCGCCTCCGAATCAATTTCCATGATGACGTCATCCACACCCCGTCGATCCCAACCCCCACACCCTTCCCCGACCGCGCCCGACACTAGGAACAGGAATACAACAACTTCCGCTCCTTATGTAGAAATGTCTTTGCATTCACCGTTTATTTTATACAAACACAATTGTTATTCGTTTATGTTTAACATTCATACTATTTCGGGAGTATTCCGAATATCTTCTCTATATCATCAAAACTTTCTTTACGATCTGATGATATATGATGAGTTTCAAAGATAAATTCATTTTTGTTTAGGCCCATGAGTATGTTAGATTCGGCACATATTGATGGTGATGAAGCACGCACACATCCATTAGGCAACAAGCAAGCTAACGGAAACATAAACCGTAAACTGTATACCTAAAATGAAACTCTAAATTCGTGCGTAACAGAAACAAAACAGGTACAAACGGATTATGATTGAACGCCAGCAGATATTTTCGTGCATAATATTAATGTTGAGATTAAAATAAACCTTAGATTAACGAAAGACGGACGACCGTACAGCATATTCGAAAACTTGTTAAACAAATAATCAGAATCTACCTCAATGCTTTACACAAGCAGTTATTGAGGTGCTACATCATTTTATTTACAGCTGTTGCAGGTTTATGTGGCCCCCGTATAAACTCAGTTAAAATAATCGACGATAGTTTTAGATTTTTTTAAAGCCCGCATCATGAGATTTATTTCGTTCTTACTGCTTTTTTTATAATATCATTAGAATTGGTAACAACAGTCGCGATATCATTTTATACGGTATTAAATTTCATTCGTGGAGCTATCTCTCATTATAATGAGAATTAGCTCAAAATATTTCAATGTAAAAGTTCCAATTCCTATTCTCGTATCATTGGAATATACACTTTTGTCAAACGTTAATAGATCTTATTTCTCAGAGTCTTTAGCACGTGCTTTATAATAACAATTTGGCGTGTATTATAAAGTCACGACAATAACATGTGCTGATATCAACTGGTAATACTCTTGTATCTATTTCTTCAGTGTCTTAAATTAATTTGTATAGTTTTAACAAATAAAGTTAACTTATTTTACTTTATTGAGTTGCTTTGAGCAATTTAACATAAACTTAACAGAAATATTTATTTCGGTTTGTTGACATCCAAATTGGCAAACAACATTCATTTTAACAACAGTTGCATAATAACCACTAATGTAATGATAGATAGAATCATTATCTTCTTTAATTTTGCCATTTCACAATGTTTGATAGCGACTCCATCAAAATGAATCATTCTATGGTGCACAAACACGTCATTGTAGAAATTAAACTGTAATTGTAATTCCGTTCCGACTACAATTAGCACGGATGTGACCTGGTTGCAATTAATACTGATTGTTTTACATACATTCCACCTTAATCCATACGGTTTTAGCTCGTGGATCATTAGTCACATGATTTCTGATGTTCCCAGACACATAGAAACATATTCCGAGACAGGTTTTGCGACGATCAGAAATAGAACGCAGCGGGTACTAAGCGTGTTCGCGGTGTGACGACTGACGATATTTACATCTCTTTCTGTTTAATGTTTTGCGTGTACGTGTGTCCCACTCGTGCGCACTCACTTCATTGTTTCAGCGTGTAGCTCCGTTGGCGGCTGCCTGAAATAGGTTGGGAGCATCCGAAACAGACGGTTCATGCCATCGAAAGCTTACGCGAGGTCAATACCGGAGAAGCGTGACCACGTTAACTGATTCCCACAAATTTTCAATATTCCCATCAATATGCTCATTCAATATCGATAATTATGCAATCGCAACGTATTTACAAATCGTAATATCACTTGGATCCTAATTATAGTGAGGTAATACAATTCGAAAATAGAGCAATAATGCTCTCATAGAGTTATGTATTATGCATTATGCAGCAGTAAGCAATCAACGGATTGTTTCCATAACTGTAGTTCGCATGACGTAACAAATAGTATTACAGTCCACAATACCGTCTACGATGCGGAACACGTAGTAAAGACCGCCATTTAGTTCCGACCTCAAACTTGCTCTTGTTGATTGCCATTTCTCTTGTAATTCTTTCGGCAATTTTATAGGCTAGAGTGAAATGGCTGTGTCTAATGTGACCTAATGATCATTAACTCTGGTTGTTGTCTGTATAATGTGTATCTGCTTTTTGTGTAAATCTTATAAGTCTGACAAACTTTAATGTATCTAAAAGTACGGTCTAATTCTCTTTTTTTTTTAAAAGATTAGCAATGAATGTTTTTTCATTTAATAATGTTAAAACAACCTTTACTATTGTTAAGTAAATAAGATTTTGCTTGCTACTACGCTTGCAATAAGCTGCTTGCTAGTTACATAAAATAATTGTCTTGGATTTTATTCCAACCTAATTCTAATTTAGTTACATCCTATCCCTTTATATTTGCCTCTTGAGTGTTACTTGATTAGCTTGCTGAATTATTGATATTTAAATTATTGGTTATTTCATTTTTATTTCTTAACTTGTAATTTTGACATGTTTCTGATATCTTTTTGATTTGAAACTAAAGTATTAGTTCTTCTTCTTTTTATTTAATGGCAATGTGCCGAATTACGACAATTCTGCCATTAAGAATGAGTTAAATGATGGCGTTAAATAGGATGATACCAAATTCATTATACAGTGAATATTTCTCTGGACTGTCTCTTTTAATATTCTTCTTTCTAATATCAAAATGGAATTAACAAGCAAACCTATTTCGATACGTCAATCCTATAAAACAAGATGTGACGTAAAAAACAAACCACTGACAAATAAACCAATCGCCGTCAAATAGACATTGGACACATAGCCGTTCATAAAATACGCATACATTGCGTGTTTCCATGAATTTAGATGAGTGTCGACTCGTAGTCACTCGGCAATGTATCCCTTTGATGGACTTGGACAATTTGTTATCGTCGTGACGCGTCTATCGCTGCTATGAAATGGTAATGATATTTTTTTCGGTAAATTTAAACACTGTTTCGTGTAGACTATGTAATTTGAATAATGTATTATGGTTTTTTTTAAATTCCATTTTGAGGGTCAATGTGACTTTTTGTCACGCGATTAATTGGCCTTAATTACCGTATTGTTGTGTTTAGTTTGTGTTATGTAAATTATCGATTAATTGAACCCTTAGTATAATACATATAAAGCAAAAAATAATTAATTGAATGCATAAATTAGTGAACGTTGTGTATTATATATTTTGTGTAACTCATCTTAACAATACTTACACGTGTCGTATGTAGGTATTGTTAAATTACCATATTTTTTATGGTCTCTGTTAAGAATTTGCATTTTGTCAATTAGTATGCCATTCACAAGTATCACTTAGTTTATTTTAATGGCATACACTATAATGTTCGTACTCTTTTTGATGTAATTTTCATTTATAGCTACAGTACCCCACCTCACAGGTACTCATAACCAAATAAATTACACAAATTATATCCTAAAATATAACGTGCAGGGCTAAAACATCTGCCTGTTCGAATTAATGTTTTTGTTACTTCATATACCGTTGCTAACCGTAACATGCACGTAAATACAGGCGACGAATCATCACTTCAATTTTATTCTTAACAACAGGTAATAAGAAACATATTCCATTGAAAATATCAGTTGGATAGCTAGCGGCTCTTCGCGGCTAATATAATTGCACTTCTAAGATTTTGGTATGAGATATCGTAGTAATATGTGTATTACGTAGTATTTATTCCTGTATACACACTCATCGTAATATCATGAAAAAATGTAATAGAGTAGTTAATGAGAAGGTAGTTACAGAAATTATAAGTGTCCCTAACAATACACGTATTTTATTATAATGAATGATCATATCAATATGGACGCTAATGAAGATCCCACGCTTTAAAATTCTGTTGGGTTCATAAAATAAGAAACAATTTTCGAACAAGGACCGAAGCTGTTAATGCAGAAATGCTAATTAATTCAATTTGCTGCTAGTAATAAAATTTGTCGACGGCACTGTCGAATTCAGCTTTTCATACTTTGTGTCATTTGGATGCGTACAGACATTATTTACAATAATTACAGTAAACTTTTGACGTGTATAGCAAAGTGAAAAAAATCCTTCATATTTTATTTATTTATACTTCCTGTTTTTTATTGTTGCGATTGAATATAAAATTTTCAACAACTTTCTGTTCTGCTGTACTAAACTATCCAACGGAATGAAATCGTTAGGCTATGCTAAAAGCTTTTCTAACACTCCATCTCCACTGGTCAGGCATGTCTAGAATTAAATTCAGACTACAGCCCGTACCCTTGTTTCACAACACGAAGCACTAATTAGGTCGAGTGCTCCGGATGACCAACTCACGTACGTGCATCACCTACGTGTAACTGACGTTAACGATGGAACAATTGGTAATTCGTTATCTATGGTCTGTTGTTAAAACACAAACGGTGGTGTTATTGAATTGTATAATGATGATGACGATATTTTGGCAGAAAGAAATGAAATTGAAAATGATCTCGGAACAAAATCTGTAAAAAAATCAAGAAGCTAAAGCATACACGCCATCACTAAAACACACGTAAGCTAGATCATCACCCAAACTGGCGCACGAGATAACAAGCAATATATCACAACATCAAAAATGATGGCCTCACACATAAAATATTCGCACTGTATACGAACACTCATAAACAACAGGCTATAATCGTCGTTTCCACGTGTGTTTTTAAAATAAAGAATGCTATCATATGGCCCTTTTGAATTGCTCTGTAGAAATAACAATCTATTATGTTTTGCTTGTCCCAGATTTTAAGCTTGCATTTGCTGTATACTCATACTTCCTCTGAATTGAATTATTCATTGCTTAGAAATATGATATTTTATATGTAATGGACTGAACTCAACAAAAGCAAATTATGTATCTTTAGGTATTTTTTTTCTTGTACAGTCCATAAGGACTCACATATTTTCACATACATTATCTCAACTGAAACAGTTTTACTGTACTGTCCTCAAGTCACTCTTTGAAGAGTTTTTTTGAATTGTTATTTTTGAATATATGTACATTAAAAAAAATGAAAGATCCTCATACAATTCGGCCGATATATGAAAGTAGCAATTATTGATCAATACTATTTTTGTTCGCCTGGTGATAGGAGTATTGCCCATTTCTAAAGGAACAGCGAGCCAAACCCATGTCTGGTGACGTATATAACTAACCACGTCTCACAGACGTCAATACGATCTAGGTGACGTTAGGAACCTGCTACATATTTGTTAACGAATAATTATTTAAATTTACGTGTCATAATTGTGACGAAGCACGAATCTAAATTCGGAGCAGTGCCCACATAACTGCCAAATCAACTTACTATAGAAGCTTAGATTAACGTAGAATACGTTGTAGTAGCGAGAACTTCAAATAAAATACATAACATATAAGAATATGGCCAAGAAAATAGGAAAACTTACAGCACAATAGTTAGTAGTACACTGAAAGATAAATAAAGTAAATTAGTTATGGTCTATTGAATAGAACACGGTGGTGTCGACAAAGATGATGTAATACAATAATAATAGTGTCAATGTTCGGACATGTGGTTACGACCCGTCATTTTGTGTGGGTGTTTGTCATCACAACGAATATGGACAGAAATATCCACTTGTATACTTCTGTTAGGAAGAATAGAACGAAGCATACAATAAATATTTTATTAATATTAGGGTCATAACATTTGTTCTCAGATTTCCTATTATTCTAGGTGCCCTCTTAATAAATTGTTATAATCACCCTATTTTCAGTCCTCTATTCAGGATATATACCATCAATATCTAACATACGTATCATGAGTATGGATAAATTACGCCAATCTGTTAAATAATACTCACTTCATAATTTATCTGGAATCAGCATAAAAGCTAAAAGGTTTCAACCGATATCAACCATCCCATGTCCTTCATCTCAAGATTCGTTATTATCAACGGACGGTGTAAAATCATGTATCTGATGTATCTGAATTGTTAGGTTTTGGACGGGAGCCCATTCGTCGTTAGGTAACGTTTGAAGCGCGTCATCACGCCCTAATATCACACTGATTCTTCATTACTAGTTTAATCTCTTTCAATCGTGTAGGCGGCTTTTCATTTCAATCTTGAGCTTATGCTTGTTGCCGAGACTTATTTTTTGCCTCATTACATGTTACAGTACCGTGATCGGTTTACGTCTGGCCATCAATATCAATTATATGAAAAATAAATTATAAAGTTGCTTTCAAGTCTCATAATTTTTATAAGTCATAATTATTTTATAATAGACTACTTAGTTTAACAATATTATAATAATTTTATCTTAAATATACGATATTATCTTAAACACGGCAAGATTTTATGAGATTGCATAGCATATATATTCAACCTTGCTTTCATAAAATATATCCAAATAAAACAGGAAACGAAAAGTACGTTATTGATATTCAAATATTTACGTGTTTGTATATACTTTTACAGCATCTCGAGCGTAATTTCACGTCAAAATATAAGTATTACTATGCGAATTTATTATCTGAGCCTAAATACACATTCATACACGTACATACGAATTATTATCGCGGAAATAAATTCACTTCAGAAATGTTTATATCCTGTTTCTTTATTTATTCTTTATATATTTCAAACCTTAATGCTGTTATTAACTAGTGGACTACTGCTGATTTTCAGCTTGGCCGAATCAAATTTTTAAATCATCCAATCTTTGCAGATAGTTTTCTATGCCAAACCTAAAGATTTATAAAAAGCTTGCAACTTAAGATCCGTTTTACTGCTTTCTTTTGAAATACTCTCATGTATTACGGCTACATATTTTGTCTATGCGAAGAAAGGTCTTCCGTGCTAGTCTATAGTTAGAGTTACTTTAGACACAATGATTGATTAAATCACGAAAATATTCTCAAAATTCGCAGACAACCAGTGACAGCTAATTATGAACACGCATACGTTTTATTTGTGCCACTGTAAATTGTTCGGAATAATCCCCTGCTGTGTCTTCTTTTGCTAAAGCAAAATCATCTTTATGCTGACTTATAAGAGTCGATATTTGATAATAACTTTCTTCAGGATCGCGGAAGCTATCCCGTCTAAATATAATAAGTATTTATTTTCGTTGCTCTCTCTTGTGTAATGGAAGTAAGTTAGATTAGGCGTCCTGTTTATGTCATGTATTATTCCAGTAGAGAAGTAAAAATGAGATAGGTAGATGTGCATAGAATGAATTTATAAATTATGTTAGATTTAGAAAAATATATTGCTCTATTAATAAACCGTTACCTAACCAGCCATCTATGGATACTTCTGGTGAGGTATTCGCAAAAACGTAACATGCATGAGGTACAGCTTCCCTTGTTTTTTTTTACAATAGGGGAAAAATTGTTTAACATTTTAAAAGTGTTCTCGGATAAAATGGGCTAATTAAATCTTGCTCTAGTATCAAATTGGGATATCCATTTATGACGAGGGGTGAATATATTTATATATCTTACGATTTAATTTTGATCTACAGAAATTGAATAAGGTTGTTTGCGTAGTGGATTATCTCAGTTTATTTTACTTATTGTATTTGTCTGCTCGATTCATGTTGTAGGTAGTTTTAGCTTAGTTGATAGTATTTATTTATGACTGTCTATAAACACGTATTTCTTATTTGAAAATATATTCTTGTAGAATCTTTTTTGGGGATTTGGCAACGTCAGAGGAAGGATACAAAACATCACATAAAAACATATTGTGTACAATTTACTTCATACTATTATCCTCAACAAGCCACGTAGAAAAGAAATTTAGTTATGTAAACGATGCTTTGTCGTTCAATAAATGTAGAGATTTTATTTTTGGACTGCTTTTTTGTTTAGTGGTAGTAGTGTCGTGCTCGAATACAGATATGCAAAAAATGAGGTTCAGAAAATAATTTTGCGCGTCGGCATTAATCTTTATAAATCGTCTAACATAACTAAAGCGAGCTGAGAGTCGCTCCCTAAGCTGTATGCAGCCATGCCAGCCATGCCATCAAACGTATGGTTATTGGTTGTACACTTCGGCCAGAGTCAATGTGCACAGTTCGATGTTCGGCTAATCCCATTTGGTTTGGCTAACGCCCCGCTGCTAACGCTTGCCTATTTTACTGCCTTTGCAGATTGGTACCATCGGGTATTTCGAGTGCTCGTGAATGTATTTTGTTTTCTGGGGCATTTTTAACACCCACGTTACAGAGATGATCTAAAAATACCACTCCGCTAATGAGTTGTAGTCGGCACTCAATGGAGATTGGATTATTGTTTTAAGACATTTAAAGATAGCGTTCCCTTTACGATAAAGTAAAATTATAAGTATTTCTTTACTAAATATTGAATGCATAGTTCTCAAGTAGTGACTCGAATGATCCTTAATACTTTTAGCAGTTGAAATGTGTGAGATCATTTTCTAGTCTTGTTTTATGGCTGCCATAAAACGGATGAATGGACGCAGAAAAATATAAAATATCTCGATCTTCATTCGACACGATTCCTTGATTTTCATTGTTCATAAAATTGATGACGGCCGAAACGCTACGTAATCGATAGTATCTTGGCGAAATGGTTATCGAAAATCCTACTGTCAGTCAATTCGAATTAAGTTGTAATTGGATTATTATAATTTCTCGCATATAAATTGATGATTTAACAGATTCAGTTAAAAGTAATCTTCATATGCATTAAATATTCCTAAAATCTTTTGCTAATATTCAATAGTCAAATAATATTACTAAGATTCCTGTTTGAATAACTATTGAATTTTTTATCATGGTAGCAAAAGCTTTTTTTATTCGTTTCAACAGGATCATACAAAATGTACACAAGGGACTGTAAATAGAAGCGGTACTTCCATTTATTATAATTTCTGCCTATCTGACGCTCGTCCTACATTCTGTACAATCAACGATATTGTAAGCACCCTATCTGTAATCTTTATGTCGGGAGGTCCACACTCGCTATTATTCCGCATGTCGCCCGAAACCGGATCGTTTTTCACGCCAGTTCTGAGGATGCCTGAGGACCGGACCCTCGCCAGATTCCTTGTGCGATAACGCAATGTGTTGTGCTATATTGTCTTGAACTTTATTAGATATGTTAAGCCATTTTATAGGAATATATAACAAATGTATTCTTTATTAGAAATATTTGCTACTATTATTATAATATTTTGTTTTTCGTGGTTCATTGGTTTTAAATATTTACATGTTTGAAATAAGCAAAGGTTACATGACATACACTGACTTTCGTTTTCTAAATGAAAATGTGAATAGATGGAATATCTATATCATCACTTTTAGCTAATATTTCATTCAACACCGAACATACCAAGCCTTTTAAAATTGACATCTACTGCTTCTAGTCGCCAAAATATTGTTACCTTATTTCTAAAATTCCCAATTACGAGCTTCTATATATACGTTAAGCTATATAAAGAGAATTTGTCTACAAAGCTAGATTTTCAGTTAGCGTACACAAAATAAATACGATCGTTAATAACGATTTATATTACTGATACAAAATTTATATCATTGCCATACGGAACTTCCATAAGGGGGTTATTACCTAAATAATAGTGAATATCAAATGCAATTAATGTAGTCCCATTCAGAGTTAATTGTTGGTTTCCCGCTCGATAAGTTATTCCCATAATTCAGGGGTACGTTAAAAGGGTCATTGAATCACGCGCTGTCTATCCATTTGTCACTGAGTCTATTAAACGTAGACAATACATTTTAGTTAATTGTCTCAAAGACAGGTTGACTTTATAGTCAACTTATGCTTTGTGCAAAATTCAACTTGAAGTGTAAGTGCGACAACTTCAAATATGAAGTAAAGCAACTTAATATTTGAAGTGGTCGCAGTAAACCCTAGTAAAATCCAACTACTCTACTACTGTAGATCTTTCGCTTTGTACGTTCTCCATCATATTTTTAACTATGCCAAATTTAACATACTTATTCGCTCTGTTTGAATCTGATCCATCCATTTCACATAATACTAGAAGTTATTTTTTTTTTAATTTTGCCAATTTATAACGCTTCAGATAACAGGAAAGAGTTTCTATTCCATATTTATTCCCAAACTTTTAAAGCGTCTAAACAGTAAGACTCCTACAAAACAAATTGCTGATATCTCATATTTCATGTGGATAAATTTGTAGCGATTTCGTATTTTATTTTTGCCATTTATCATTCCGCTCCATAACTTTGCTGCCCATGGGAGCCTTGTATGAAGAAGGCTTTTCCTTGTACGCTCATGTGTCCGATTACCTATATTTAGGTATATAAAATAGGAGTATACGAAATAGAATAATATTTAACAGGTTAATATTCGTTGTTATCCGTAAAATTTATTGTGAAAGAAATCACAATAAATTCTCTGATTTTAACTATGAAATTAAAACTAGTATTGAAAGCTATATGACCGAAATTTTGCGTTTACTCCTATTTTTTCTTTTATCAATTCAGCTTTTGATTCCGAGAATTACGATTGAAAATGAAGCGTTACCATCTTATTTTAGTCATACAGGAAGGAAGTTAAGCCTTTACTAACATTGTGTGTGCATTTATTTTTAACTACAACTGAATTCATGTATTCGTTCGTTGCGAACGTAATTAGTGAAGTTGTATCCTTAATCCATATAATTGTATTATTTTCATTCAATATTATAACATTAACTAAATTAATAATAAAATAAAATAAAATAAATAAATAAAATAAAAAAGTTTTTATTCACGTAAACCTATTACAGGTATTTGTAAATAGTCAAAACATATTTGGCTTATTTTTGATTTAATTAATTAATTTTGTTTGTTTATTGCTACGTATAATAATAGTTTATATAACTTTAGCCTAAAAGCTGTCAGGTATGAAGGTACATTATTATTGTATTATTTTATATCCATGATTAAATCTAAGTTCTGTCCTTTGAGTATGTTATTATTTAGACGGACCATAAGTATCTCGACGAACGCGCTTTAGTGCTACCACCGGATCCAAAACGCCCCAACTGAGAAGATCCGGCGAAACAAACTCAGTGGGGTTATTTTACTGCCGGTTTCAGCGCGGCCTCATCGAGACGATCCGGCGAAACATACTCAGATGGGCATGTCCAAGAAGTTTAGGTCCAGTTACTTTTATTATTTAGTTGGCATTCACAATTTACCAATCGGTTGTCTTTATACGAATTTTATTTACATTTTCATTAAAAAACAGATTTACTAATTTATTTAAAGACAGAACTGTTTGTTGTGTAGTATTATTTTTATTATTACAGATAGTACACAGAATAGCTTTATACAGAATACCTTATCTTGGTCTTTCAATGCTTCAACAGCTATAGGGTTACGATCTAGTGCAAGGAGGTATAACTTCCCATACATCTTTATCTTCTACATACTCTTTAATACTATAGTAGCCTCTAGTCATTAGGATTCGTTTGACGTGCGTCTTAAATAATGAATCAGGCATGTCAGTAATATAAGAAGGAAGCTTGTTGTAAAATCGAATGCAATTTCCCATGAATGACTTACTAACTTTGCTAACCCTAAAGCACAATAACTTGTAAATTTACAATATTAACACGTTTGAAAAGCTTCTGTTCAATCCAATCGATACCGTGTATCCAAACGTTAGGAGTTGGAGTTAGCAGTCTCCTTGGGCATAGTTCGTTCGGTATCGACGTTCTATTTCCGGACAGGCGGCCAGACAGCTGTGCTGTGACGCTCCATCAGTTATTCAGATATTGCCCATTGTATTCCACGTGATTAAAGACCTTGGATAGGTATGTTGGAACCCATGAACCAATAGAAAAGTAAAAATGGGTTACTTTTTTTAACAGATAAATTTATTTAGCTCTGAATGCTGAGTACGTAGTTTCTTATAGATGATGGTAAATATATTTTGTACTACAAATCTTCAAGACCAGGCCAATATATAAGGCCAGGTTAAACACAAAATGATGGCTCCTTTTCGAGCAACACCCAACAATACTCTATTCAATGCTGGTCGATAAATTTATTAAAAAACTAAAGTTTAAAATAAAACTTTCTTAATTTATGAACAAATAGTTTATTATTGTTAGCAGCTAGCAATCATTTTATATTGTCGCATTCCACGCAGCTCTCAGAAAAATAGCTCTTAGAAAATAGGACAGTCAACTTTACCAACTCGCTACTGTAATATAAAGTTTTGTCGCTTTAGTTGTATGTTCATTGATCTAGAAACGAATGATTAGAATTTGTTATCTGGCGAATGAATTTCATTAGGTACAGAATAACCCGTTATGAAAGGAGAACATCTTGATCTTTTAATATGACGTTACACTATTTCGCTTTTCTGACTTGGACTTTATGAAATTTAGAGACCTGAACATTTTAATCACATTCTTCCAATAGTAAGCCATGACGTAATATCGAACTGTTTGTTATTTGCGTAAATATTGATCGACGTAAGTTTTCGTGGTATAAAAGAATTTCCCGGATTTGCTCCGCTAAATTATTATTGCACATAGTTCATGTATTTGATACTTACAGTTGTATGGCAATATCGCTAAAATTACCTAGTGATAGAGTTAAATTACCTCTGTAAATTATAACTAAATTAATTACAATATCTCCGTTGTCAGTTTATTCATCTTTATCTTTACGTATTTTTCGTGTTGGGACCGGACATCAATTTGTGTTAGTGAGCACAGTCAAATGAGCTGAGGCCTATAACCCTTCAGGATATGGGCCCATTTTTATAACATCGGATCGAAGATATGCTTGTATATCTTCGTATATTTACGAAAAATAGTATATACTGTTAGATTTGATAAGACAGTAAAAGACATGTATAAAATTCAAGGAGACGTTAGCAGAACTATGTATATCATATTTATTGTTTGTTTTACACATGACGTGATAGTGTGATACTACGTGGTATCACACTATCACGTCATGTAGTGACAAAAGCTAATAAGGTTGAAGATCGAATGTACCAATTCAATATTTCGAACTACCCTACTACACAAGAAAATATTTATTGGTGGATAAAATTATACCTTTCTAGCTGCGCCCCACGGTTTTACCCGCGTTACTCTGCTCCAGTGGGTCGGAGCGTGATGTTTTGTAGCGTATATGTTAATCCAGAGTATAACCTATCCAAAGGTGCAAAGTTTCAGCCAATTCCATTCAGTAGTTTTGGCGTGATAGAGTAACAAACATCCATCTATACTTACAAACTTTCAAGTTTATAATATTAGTAGGATTAGCCACTGGTTGGATATAGTCCTAACAAGCCATGTGGTAACCCAAATACTACCAAATGTTAAATTCAAGGATGAATGTATAACATTTTATCAATCAATTATCATTCCAAATGCGCTCCAAATAAGTTTATTTTTCGGTAATGAAATTCTCTCGTAAACATTCAAGTTATTGTAAAAATTTGTTTCATTGGCTGCGTTCACTATTTCAGCCTTGTGGTAGTCACGAAGGTCGCTGTGTGTGTTCAAGGACATTTCCTGTGTTTTATACTTGACGAGTTTTATTACAAAGTTGGAACTATTAGTGACTGTTATAATTGTCTTGTATAAATAACCATTACCATGTATTGTATGCAATGTTTAGAGTTGAAAAAATATCATCAGCCCCTAACGTCCACTCCCGCTTGGTAAGCGGGTTGGTGACCGCAGTAATATGTGGTGCAACACAAGTAAACGCTGCTGCCCGTTCCTTGATATACGATTATTATAGATGATGTTATAACAATCAGGACCAACGGCTTAAGGTGCTTTCCGAGGCACGGAGGGTAGTCCCTCAACCAACCAGACCCGGAAAGAAATCTTAGAATTTACACAAAGATTTCCTGTCCGGCGTGGGAATCGAACCCACGATCTCCGAGATTTAAAGCGAGCCAAATGCCGCTACGCTACGGAGGTTGAAAAAATATAAAAAAATCGAAATGATTAAAATGCTTATTTATTATCTTAAATAGGGGTTGCTATATAAATGACTTTATCAGCCTGCTTACGTCCACTACTAAACATGGACCTCTTCTTTAAAAGACCTTGCCAAGACAGGATCGTTGAGGGATATCGCCGTAATCACTACGCTTGGCAGGTAGATCGGTGATCGCGTAGATGCTGCTGCCCATGTATCAGGTGTGTGACCCTCGTCGCCTCTTACTACACCCATACGAAGATATGGGGTGTTTTATAAGCAGAAAATCACATGGCCCTAAATAAATTAAACACAGTTTTTTACCGCCTTAAAATTTGATTATATTGCAAACGAGCTTTTAAAGAAATTAATCTGTCAATTTAAAATTGTTTTTGACAAAAGACTCAAATAATTAAATTTTTACAAAATGTTATTCATCACCAAAAGTTGAAATATACGCATTCCATTTCCAGACTCAAAAGTTCTTTACTGTGAAGACTGACAATGTTTTATCCACCAATAGGTATTGTTATAAACACTATTAATTATTATTTTCGCCGAACATTAACGCGCACCGCTGTCTTGGCGCCAACATCATCTCCTATTTCGCCGTCCATCACATATTCAGATTTTATTACAAGCGTAATTTTATCACAGGCACGTATGTGTTTGTACAACAGGCCTCGTTTATCCGTGACTACAATCGTTACTCGTTCCCCTGATTTATCACCAATGAAACGATTTTCGTGCTTGTTTTATACGTCGAGTGTACACCAGAACTGCTTACGAATTTTAATCGATTTAAAAAGCGATAGCAGTTTTATTACGTAGGTGTAATATGAAATTAATGGTTATTGTACAACCGTGTGGTAAATTGTTTTATAGTTGTGGATTGGCAACAATAGTGTAGGTTGAAATATTTTTTACTTGGAATCGATAGGAAATTTTAGCGAAGCGACTGATTCGATTAACAATGCTAATGGATTGAAGTAAATAATGACTGTAGGAGTTATTATGCCTTGTTTAATTCGGCCCGTATTGATGAAGAGCAAAGAATACCCTTTAAACATAATTTGCGACCGCGTTCATGTTGAAAAGATCAATCGTATAGACGATGATTCAGATTAGACTAAGTAATGATCAAATATATGCTGAGGCATCTAATTGCTATAAAAAATAGCAAGTGCATGTCGGACTCACGCACAAAGCGTTCTGTAACATTGTCTAGGAACATAAGACACTATGTATTATTTTAAGATTTAAAAATAAAGAATCATTGCAAGCGTCTATCTATTGCCGTTATTAATATGGAGCAAAACATCACGGTTGTTGTATAGGAGTCTATTTTATTCTGTTCTTAGCATATGTTACAGCGGCAACAAAAATACTTCACGTGGGAAAATTTCAATAGTTATCATGGTTCATGAAATACAGCCTGGTCACAAACAGACCGACAGTGGAAGGTAAGTAATAGAATCCGATTTTTGCACTTTAGGCCTTGAAATTGTGTTTAGATATAACACTAAGTAATAACTTACATATATCATCATATCCTATGATGATAACAATAATAGTGACCTTGCTAATTTACTCCTACCATTGAATCAAAGATTTAATCAAAATTGTCAATCTGATTATAAAGTAATTAATAAATATAAAGCCTTACCTTTGATAGATATATCACTGCTATCAGAATTTTATCTAATAGATGGACTTTTATTAACTACTGATACGTCTTCAATGGCAATTACTTGATCACCCTTTCTCACCTAATAGATTTAACCAGAGGCTACAAAAGTATTTTTCTTGACACCCCTTTAAAACTGTCCTGGACCTCATGTTGCTACAATTTTATCATATTACACTTATTATGAACCCGGTTTTTACGCCTACGTAGTGAACCCCTGGGGTCGATCTGCACCACTTATTTGGGAATCGCATCGTACTAAACCAGGGCAAAAATAATACTTGAGAAAAAGCAAAACTGACAATCTCCGTGGTTTAGGTCTCCCTTAAAGTCTAGGAATCGCACGCAAGAAACCTTTGTGTAAATTCTAAGATTTTATTCGGGCTCTGTGCCTTCGAAAGCACGTTAAACATCACCTATTGTTATAACATCATCTATAACAAGCGTATACAAGGGAACGGGCAGCAGCGTTTCACTGTGTGTCACATACCAACCCGCCTGCCAAGCTTGGTGAGCAAAACACTCCCTCGAGAGGAGGCTTATGTTCAGCTGTGGCTGATAATGATTCAATCTTGGCAAAAGGACATATGCCACCTCTAAAAGTCATAAAATTCTTCAGAATCGACGCATGCAGAATTTACCCATAACTTCGCTTAAGCAAATTGTATGTTAGGTTTAACTATGTAGTATAATAAAAGTAGTTGCCCGTAATAACTGATGTTTGTTACTTACTCAGCTAAAGGGTCTGGTTACTCATAACGAAAAAGGTCTATCAACCGTTAGTGCGTCATTACCACCGCGTTAATGTTGCTTTGGTGGGGATATTTCGAGATCTTCCGCATTCAATAAGTACCACATTGGTCAAGCGATAAATTGTTCGACCGAACCCAGTACCTCGGTTCATAGTTATATCGACCGAGGTACTTGGTTCAATTCCCCAGTAGAGCAAAAATTTGGTTTCCGAAAGCACGATTCGCTAATTTAATTTTCGCTAATTTAATTTAATTTGAATGAATTTGTTGTTAAATTGTTCTGAATTCCTATTTCAGGAACTGAATTTGATGTGACAGCTAAGTTCAGTTTACCTACAGCTTTGTTAGTTAATTGAAATTCGAGGAAGCGAGCGTTAGTTCCTACAATTTAGTCATCCATATTAAAGACATACGAGAAATTTGGTTGGCACCGTATCCAAGGGGTATAAGTTTTGTCATTTGATTTGACTTGACCGATATATTTATCATAAATTAAACATTCTTAATTTGTGCTCCTCTGTTATTGGTCTTAGCGTGACAATATTAAACCTATAGTCTTCCACGTTAAATTGGCGTTAAATAGTTACTTTATAATATTAGTATACTAATAGTCTAATTAATTATTAGACTAGGCCATATTCCGGTAATTTAATTGGTAAAACTATTTTTAACACGAAATTTGATCCTGTTAATAATTACAATACAATCAACTGTAACAAAAGTAAGCTTGCTATTATACAGTTTAATTATAACAGCTTAAAAATTAAAACTTAATCGCAAGATCTTGACGCCAAAAAGCCTTCAGCAACAAAAATACTTCTCTCAATCAATACTGTAATACATTTCTACGTCACGTGAGCATACGTTATATTTAAAATGAGTTTCGTGCATTGACTCCACTCAATATTTTACGAGCTATCGCCTGCCGTTTCCGGCCTGATATGGATTCATTCATTTATTCATTATTTAACGGGATTTTAATACTGTTAATAGCTTAACTATTACTATTGATTAACGTTCAAATATGAACCCTTCAAAGATTTTCAATTTTAATCTAGAAGGGAATGTTATTCATTAATTTAATTCAAGTGAATTCTTATATGATTTTTGTGAAACCCTTAACGAAAGACGTTAACTTAATCTTGATACTCGAAGCGATTGCCTGAGTTGGCATTTGGGAATTGCGTGTATTCGAATATTCCAACACAACATCTCTTTTCTCATTCTCAGAACTGTTCCGATTCAATTGAAGTTTGTTTTTCCTCGCCCTGAATTAGCAATGAAAAGTAACAACATGTAGTTCGCAAAGTCTTTGTTTCTGGGACAGTTTACTCAAGAACTTCTAAAATAAGAGTTACGACTCATTAAACTGACGGGTCCAAACGGTTTGATGTGGATGTAACACTTGGATGGGATGAAAGGAAACTTGATTATTTTACCTTTATTGTTGTTCACTTGTTCTCTGGAACTTCACCTTTTCAACTTTGGTTAATTACCTACCTGTTTACTGCTTGAGATTGCTAAATAGATGATCGATTCATAAAATTATTCCGGCCACAAAATACTCATGACACAGTGGGCTTTTTACCAATTGTGGTCAAAATTAAAAATGCAACGAAAATCAGGATTGTGACTCAACAATATGTCGTTCCTTTGTTTATGAAAGTCATTCATTTGTTACTGCTTAATTCCTTTTTGTAGTTGTATGAATAATGCAACTAGCCTAAAGCGAACACAAAACATTTTACTTAAAGAAAATTGTAAACATTTTACTAAAAGATTGCATCACAGCACCCAATTTCCATAAATACATGGCCCTTCCAGTAACTTAAACTCACCCTTATTTACCAACCGAATAAAAATACGAAATTCTTCATATTTTTTCCCCCCAAATTGCTTGTTTGGCAAATTACACGAGCCGATTCACTGAATCATTTAAAAGGGCACATATGTAATGCAATAAAAAGTTATTTGTATAATAAAAGGTGTGTTAACACAGTTTCGTTTGTTAGTAATGAATTAATTGCAGTTGATTAAACTTTTAAAGACAATTGGTAAGCTTTATTATGTATAAAAATAAAATAAAATAATGTTTTACAGCTATGGCAGATAAAGTAATTGGAACACCTTGTAAAATGATTACGAATTCATTTTCAAATAACATTAAATGCTTAACTTTCGTGCCAAAGCATCTTTTTATCTTTTAGCTTTGATCTTCGTTCATATCTCGAGTGCTGGGGGCACTTGTTGGTGAAGCATTATCCATTGTTCTTGCTCCTCTGCCATCTCCTTTTCATCCCCCTTGTTTTACATATGTAATTTATCGCTAGGTCTCGTCTAATAGAGTTATATACCACTTTTATATTACAAAATACGTTTTGAAATTTATATTAATGCATATTTTTGATCAGTTCTATTAAGACTAGGGTATCACTACTTATGATATCATCCTTCTAAATTTAATTCTTGCGACAACAGATTGCTAAGAATTTATTTATATAATCTAGAGTCCATCCCCCAAGTCACTTTAGACGGAATTATAATTTCCATAACTCAATCTGCTCAGTGAATCCCTAGGGATGTAGCGTAAATGATAAACCCTTGGAATTTTCGCTGTAATAAAGTTTGTAAAGACACTACAGTAAGGCAGATAACAGAATATTTGAAAAGATATTGAAGAATTGTATTTTTTTAAGCTGTTTGTATCATGTAGAAATTTTATCCCTGTTTCATTCAATTGCACATTTTTTACATGGCTAAAACGTATTTTCAATCTCATCAAGTTTAAATTTATAACAAATCATTGAATTTAGTCAGCAATACATAGTACGTAAGTTAATGCTATGGATTCATAACTTTCATCGATTACGTCAGCTAACCGATGTTCCGTACCGGTAACTATCATATTCAGAATTCAGTCGGCTTCCACACTAAACGTTTAGTGGAATCACGTCCATCGGTAATCGCCAACTTTACTTGTCTGAAATGGTAAAGTTAAACTTTTAGGTTAACTACACTACTGGGTTCTTTAACAGAGTGCTAAATTGTAGTGGAATATTAGATGAGATGAAAAAAAAATTGTAATTGATGTTATTAATTGTTTGTTTCCTAATTTTGAATGATGTACGCCGAGAATAATATACATATTAAACTGTTTAATAGCGTTGTAGTGACTTTTAATGTTGTTTTCCCAGTTGGATTATCTATTCTCGATGCCTTATCATCATAAATTAGAAGCGCAATAATTGTCTTGTCATTGAACACATCGTAAACTTGACAAGTTCCTTTACTTTTGTCTTCATTACATTAATGTTCTCCTCTATGAATAATCCCTTTTTATAGTCCAAAAATAAATTCATATATATTACAGAATTCATCATAGCAATACTGTTAATGTATTTACATAATATTATATAAACGCTGCTAAGGTCGCTGCTCGGGCCAATATACAAACGATCAATCAAACTGACTCATATTTGTGACTGATTTGATCGACAGGATTTCATATAAACGAACATAACGGTCAAAAGACGGCTTATGATCAAAAGAGCTTACAAATCATCTATGAAATAATGCAAGTAAAATATCTTTTTACTGAATTTACCAAGGTGAATAAGCTAAAATCAAAGCTCCAATGTCGGAAGAGACTGGCTAATGAATGCACAAAATTTAACGAAATTTTGAATGTATACTTTCTTCATCAGTTAGTCTATTTCATCTTTCCCTTCGTAAATCTTCTCTAATTAAAGCTTACGACCTTGTTTCTGAAATACCACATGAATACTAAGTAACTTGGCAATTTTGTGTAAAGTTACGCGATGAATTTAGTTATTATAATACATTCAAAATTCATCAAGATTTTTATTGTAACATATCATTTTATGAAAGTTTCGTTTTCTTATTACATCTTTATCGAATTATTTTGTCTTTTCTATAATGTTCCTCTTTATTTAGTCTCCTGAAAGTTCTCTATTATTTATCTTTAGGTACTATTTTTTTTCAGGCTTTTCTGATCCGATTCCAAATATTATTACGCCATTTTATAGCTATTTCATTTAGGACTAACATGAGCTATAAATAAATACGAAATTCCCACGGCAACGGGATCTACGCGGGGGAAACCGCGTGGCTCAGCTTGTTATATATACTATAATTTTATAGTTAGGTATTTATATTCAAACTTACTTCAGCGAAAATTGTTGTTTATATTTTCGTAATTACTTAATGTCACTGTTGACAATGGCTTCAATTTTATTAATCACAAAATAGGTTTGACGTCACTAGCTTTGATTTTTATACCATTTATTATCACTATTAGAAAAAATTAAAGCCCTCCTAATAAAGGAAAGGGATTAGCACATTTGCATATATTACCCTTGCTGAGGTTCCTCGTTTTAATTAATGTTGATTCTAATGCTTTTTGTTGTATTACTTAATTTAATGACTTCCTTTGTACACGCGGTGTTTCCCCTCGGTTTATATATTATCCTTGCATTTCTGTTTTTGTCATATTGTTATGTATATTAAGTTTGATATGGATTTTGAACTTACATTTCTTTATATTAAAAGCAATAAACTGTCCATTTTTTCCTTTACAAGAAACATGCAACAGCAAGAAAAAATACACATTTTTCTTATGATTTCATATTTAAAAGTGTATTTATTTTAATGAAATCAATTTTAAGCGATACTATTCGTGAAAAGTCAGTAAAACGTCAAATCATGTTTAATTTTTTACTAACAAAAATGTTTGGTGCAAATATAGAAATTTTATTATCAGCATTGTCTTATCGGTATCCAGTTCAACCTAATCTGCTATGAATGAATTCATATACAATGCTTTCCCCATAAACTTTACGATTACAAAGCCAAATTTTGTTAAACAAATATCTGCTGTATAACGACTCTATAAAGTTTAAATCGACATCCGCAAAAATTTGGATGTTCAATTATAGGTTGAACAGTAAAAAAGCTCATCTCTATGAATAGCACATGTACGATGGGTATTTTTTGGTGACCTACTATAGGTACATTGTTTTTTTTTTGCATATAAGAGAGTCAAATTACTTCTGCGATCAATCGATTCTGCGATCGATCCATGTGTTTTCACTGTTTTATCAAGATGACTGAATTTATTGTTTTACGGCATCATTATTTATTGTCTTTTTTGTCCCTAGGTCTTAGCGGTACGAAAGCGGACATGCAACACAGGCGGGAGGTGTTTGGTTCGAATCTTATCCCGCCCAAGCCCCCCAAGACTTTCCTCACGTTAGTCTGGGAGGCTCTGCAGGATGTCACCCTCATCATTCTGGAAGTTGCTGCCTTCGTCTCATTAGGGTTGAGTTTCTACAAGCCACCAGAGGACACAAGCGAATCGGGTAAGATTTTTGTACTATATTTTGGTATAACTCTAGAATTATATGGTCTATGTTGTAAACTGTAGTATCAGTATCGGTCCGACATCTATCATAATCTAATAAATTAATAATAATTAGTCGTCGGTAGTATTGTTGAGTTTTATTCTTTTAGTGAGATAAATTTTAAATTTGTGTACATTTCTTATTACTGAACAGTTCACATATTCATCTATCATATCCTGAATTACGATTCTCAATCATTTCCAAACGTATTCGTGATCTCCGTAACTGTCACAGTAAGATACCATGGTAATGTTACGTAAATCGATTCAAGCCATGTGCTCATTCGGAATAACTCAGAGTAAACTTTTTGTCATGGTATTAACGTGTATCGTACATGCGAACATTTCAGAAAAGAAAATAAGATTTCTCCATCATATTTCACGTTATTTGTATATAAATATATGTGTTGCTCATATATCTTTACTGACTCATCTACTAGTCGGATGTTGGTATCATTAATATGCGACGACATAACATCAAAGTCATTTACCAAATAAATTTTTAACGTAATTAACCTCGTAAATAAGAGTTTCCAACATTGACTTTCATAGACTCTCTATTTTATTACGATGTGGGAGTTGTAAAATTAGGCTCTGTATTATTCTGCAGACATCAATTTTGTCTTTATCTTCAGCCAATTTTTTCGCAACTCTTACACAGCGCCGTAGGGTCGTTATTCAGCGCTCCACTTTCGTTTTTTATTACTTGTTTAGGATCGGTGTGACTTTATTTATTATACAAGTCATGCATGTATCCTTTAGAATTCATAACATGAGGTAATGTAAATTAATTAATGTATTTTTTCTTTTCAATAACAATGTGGGAACATTAGACGATCCTGGTAAGAATATGTGATTAGCAATTGTCACGGTTGTTCGATCCATTAGTGCTAAATAGGTACTTCAGTACCGTTGGCTTATAGTCACAAATAACTTCTAAACCCCAATTAACACAACACAAGAGTCGCAATTAAATCGATGCGATGTTGTCTGTTGGAGTTTTTGTCGATCCTTTCTTTACCATGGTTTAGCGGACAAAAAAGGTGTGAAATATGTACCAATTTTGCATCTTTTAAGTTATTGGCATTTAATATTACCTCTGCATTTATTACTGAAAATATACACGGCAATATTTTTAATGGTGCCCTTCATAAACCGAATGGGAGCACTCCAAATTCATAATGACCGATGAACTGACTAACATTGTTATATTTTAAGTCGGATTTGACTACAAAATGCAGTTCATTTGTGAATTCTAAATTATTTACGACCACTAATCTAAAAGATAGACCATGGTAATAGGCATGCTATTGGTTTAGTTGCACACTATAATACAACAGTAGTGCACCCTGATCTGATCCTGTCCGACTTGTGTTATTTATATGTCCGCTTTTGTGTTAATATTCGTGCCCAATATATCGACAGCATAAATAGTAAAGACTAACTAAGTGTTAACACAATACGATTATAAATATAAATTGTCTCATTTCCGCTTAAACAGATTTTGTTAAAATTAAGTAAAATTTGCATAACATATGAACTAGATTACATATAATTGTAGACAATTTTGATAAAACATAGGGTGTAAAGAATTATGGAACTAAAAATAGAGAAATCGATAATAATACATAGGCATAAATTCGTATACATGTTTCAATCGCCATTGTAGAGGTAAATGTAGATTCAGTGAACTGAAATGAATCTACATAATTATCGCATACGAGGTGCTACCGCTGCCAATCAAATGAAATATGATCAAATAAGTATTTCAATAAATTTATCGCTTAAATGGTTTCGGGAATGGTATTGCTTCTTTGAAAGAATATTCATGAGCTTTTTACCAAATATCTAGTGACATTTCAAATGATTAATATTAAAGTAAGACGCGATCGTGAAAAAGTTTTTATAGGATTAAATATAAATTAGATAAACTTTGGGTAGGCAAAACCTTCAGCAAAATATGCAAATAAAATAGTGCGAGCCTTGTATGGATTGTCCAGGCCTGATTTTCTACAAGTACAAGCAATCCTTCAACATGTTATAGTTAACACTACCATTTCCAATGTTATTCACTTAGTTATTATTTTTGTAGCAATTAGTTAAATAAATACCCGTAGTACCCATAAATGTAATGACGTGTCGTTAAAGCACTACACCTTATACGACATTAACATCTTCCCTCCTTTTCCTTTGTACAACTTATTCTACTTCTCTCTTTCTCTCTTAGCATAGTATGTGTTTATCTAGTTATTAATTAGCATTGTTCAATCGTCTTAGGTTATTATTGTTATTACTGTTATTGGTTATTGCAGATGTTGTATGTTTATTGTTGAACTGTGAATGGTACTTTAAGTCATAAATGTCGTTATCGATGTTGTCAACGATAAATATTGTTGTGTGTTTGACAGTTGTCATATCGGTGTTTAACAAAATTACTAAAATCAATATTCTTGTATAAGAATTTAGATGATTTTTCAAGACGATTCAGTCAATTTTAATTGGGGACGAAGATTCCATAAACATACCTAAATTCGAACTAAATGACATGGATGGAAATCTTCGATTCAAATGACAAATAATGACACTGTATTAAGTTTATTCATCTATTATGCTAGTGTAAAAGGAAATAAAAGACATAGGGTGCGTTCCACTAAGCGTTCAAAACGATCACGCTCACGACCGCAGTTTTTCCCGTTCCACTTGCTCGGAGCGTTACTGTCGTATACTCAAGTGGAATGGATAATAGAGCGTTATGAGCGTGGAGGTAAATAATACAAACGGCGAGTTAATAAAAAGAATGCAAAATATTTAAGAGGTTAAGTTATAATCTGTAAGCCTTGAAAATAAACAATTAATTATTGTTTGAATCGATTTATATTGAAAAAAAAAAAATTTTATATTTAATATTTGTGGCGTATTTAATTTATTTACGTTTACGCTGCAGAAACATTCACTTCTACTAAAATATCTCTTTCTGCATGAAATAACGTAAGCTTAACGGTCGCCATTTTTGATGTTTTGAGTTTTGAAAGCGCCGCTCATTTTCTCAACGATCACTTCGACCCACCTTTTTAGATGGGTCATCGTGAGCTTCGCGTGAGCGTAAGTCATGACTAGTGACGTTTTCGCCGCGACCACAACGACCGCGGTCGTTATGTGGAACGACTAAAGGAGCATTTTGATCGTTGTGGGCGCTTAGTGGAACGCACCCATAATATGTCTACTATTCACTTCTACACTAGCAAAATAAACAATCTATTAACGTAACTGTTAAGAAATGCAATGTTCCGGCAAATTACTGTTAAATACCAACAGTGTGAATATTTCACCTTAATAAGGTTATAAAAAACAAAATAGATTTATATTTTCAGTAATTTATATCAGACCTATACTGAGACCATCATAATATAAAACAGAATAATTCAATATAACTAAGATTTAATTGAAACTACATTGTTGTTTATCGAGAGCCAGTTTCCGGAGGCCGTTATCTTTTCATTCATTATTTTACCAATAGATGTCCTTCATTGTGTAATCCGCTAATCGGCTTATCTATCCACTTCCTAATTTAACCGGATATGAAAGCCTTCACGAACGGGAAAACCGTTTAAGTATTCAAACAATTTAGAATTGTTCGTATAGGTTCATGAATTTATAAAGAGATCGATGAATATTTGGTTCTTAGAAACGATAATTTTAAGACCTCATAAATATAGCAATAAGACATTTTCAGATTTATATTTTAAATTTTATGCTAGTCCCCCAGCGTAAATTATGGCCAAGCTTAGTTATAAAATCAATAAAATATAAAAATAGTCTTATATTACTTTTTGCACGTAGATATTGCTGTTCGTAAACCCATTATATCAATTCGTGGCTGAGTGAAAGAAACACCAACAAAGACATTACTATCATGATGTATGTTTATTCTTTCAGAAACTATAAAAAATATATTCGTAATGCTAATAATATGTATATTAGTAAAAATATATGAAGTATGATGGGCCATTGTTGTTAATTTGAAGTAACATACACCAAGACTGTGAAAGCCCTTTTCTTGACCTTATAGGAAATCCCATTGCAGTATTCTGCTTTGAGATTCGCTTTGTCGTCATCGCCGTAATTTTGTTCATCGTTTATACAATATTAAACATATATGGAAGATAGTGGGAATCTTTATCTTTCATATATGTATGATCTTCGTTTACTAATTCATATTTGTATATTTTCAGGACACATTGACGAAGAGGAAGGTCATTATCAATGGATCGAAGGTCTTGCAATCTTAATATCGGTGATAGTTGTCGTTATAGTTACAGCGTTCAACGATTATACGAAGGAAAGGCAATTCAGGTATGAATATTAGTATTAATCCTTACCTAACTTAAGTCTTCAAACTTTCTTTAATTGCCAATCAAAGTCAACATCTGTGATGAACATTAATCAACTTTTACCTACATGTTTTCTATACCAACTTAAAGCATTATTTTATAGCTCGATGCTTTTGTTATCTATTACCGAAAAAAGTCCATTAAGTTCTTCAATTCTTTGCAAACAGTTTATATTAGTATTCTATGAGCTTATGGCTTTTTCGGATTAGTGATTTTCATTGCTTCTGACTCGATTTAATCGCCAAAACTATGCAGTGCTGGCTATTCGGGTACGTTAACTAATCCTTCAATTATTTCCTAACCATTTCAGAGGTCTCCAATCTCGGATAGAAGGCGAACACAAATTCGCGGTGATCCGAGGCAACGAAGTGAAACAAGTACCTATCAGTGATATAGTTGTTGGTGACATATGCCAGATAAAGTATGGTGATTTGTTGCCGGCCGACGGTATACTGCTACAGAGCAATGACTTGAAGGTAATTAGAATTTAGTTTCTTTTAGACACCTTTCATGATAATTTTACCCTCAGATGGCGCTCTATTGTCACCGACCGTCGTACGTCCGTTATGCTGACTTATTGGTGTCTACAAAACCGGGACTGCACTGGTACCATTACGGCGACGCGACGCGCCGCTTATTGTCGGACCAGTGCAGCTTCAACCTTAATGTTCAACTATCCGATGCCCTCGTAGACCCGAAGAGGCCGTGAAATGCCTTTATTAAGGCTGGAGCTCTGCTCGCCTTTATGCCCGGTGTAGTAGCAAAAGCCTCGTGGCTAAATACGTATGTCCGTCCGAAAAAAAATACCTGAATGTCCTACCGAAGGTCGCGCTATCATGCGGTGCGATCATATGCCGCAATCTCACGATTACATCGCATCGCTTAAAAAATTGTGATCGCAATATGATCTTTCTAATACATACTCTGTCCAAATAAAAAATAAAGACGGAGTGTTGCGAGTAACGCACTGAAGCCGGTAAAACTCTGCCTTCGCGTGTACATAAACTGTGCACACAGGCATACCAAATCGCGTATGTTATTGACATAGATGATGTTATAGCATCTGAGAACAATCTAGACACGGAAGGTAGTGCCTCAACAAATAGAACCAGTCTGAATTTGTAATCTGCCTACTCATTCTAGCTAAAGGATGTAGTTCTATGTCAAGTAATATGTTGTCTCTCTCTACTGATTACAATTTGGCAGCGAGCTGCATATCTCATAGATAACCAGTTAATTATAATCAGTAGTATCTCCTATCTGATTTATATTGATTTACGTGCGTCAATTGATAGCGAACACCTTCAGATAACGGTTATTAGGTTATCTGTTATCTCCAACCTGTTATATTATTTACATTTTTTTTATACAAATACCTAATCATTTTAAAAGTCAATATTTAAAGGTCTTTATTGGTTTCAAGATTTGTTTGTTACTCGTAGTTATGTGTGATGTTCTTTAGTAACAGTTTTTTTATTGCGTTAAAGATTAAGTAATTTGCGTTAGTACTCGGTATTGCCTTATATTTTATTATACGAGTAGGCCTAATTAGTAGTCATGTAGTAAGATTTTTTAAAGAAATGTTTTGCTGAGCTAATGTATCAGCATCAGTACACTGCACATACTATCTTAAAATAATGAAATTGGTTCTTCGAAAAAAGGACTTATTTATATACAATTGACAGGTTGCGGACCAAAGTGATACAGGTGACATATATGAGAAATGTCAACTAAGTAATGCAAAATACGGCCCTGTGCCTGCCATTTAGCTTACTGCCATCACTAGATCATCTGTTATTATAGATTCTAGTTTCATGACTCGAAGAGACTTATAAAATCTCATAATATACGGCTTAATTCTCTTTCTGTCGCAACCTTTACCAGTTGTGGTTTTTTCGTTAGGCTTTGGAAGAGAGGAATAAAATTATTATTAGCTCTCCGCGCGTTTTCAGCCCCGTAAGAGCGTTGAATTACAGTTACATGCCCACGCTCCTGGCGTACATTTATTTAAATAAACACCATTTTCTAGTAATTTGAATATATTACTAAAGTTTTATACAAACTTTGCCACCTCTTTTCTCCACCATAGAGGCTAAATTCCTCAAAATCAACACGGGTTCTCAGATTTGTGAGACCTTTCGCTTTGATATAGTATATAGATTGCCATCTTTTTTTATATTACATCTCAGATGAAATTCTTTGTGGGGTAAATCAGTTTACTTAGCTATGTTAAGTGGGCGAAAATCAATGAAGAAATTTGTATAAAAAATGTCTGTGGATAAGTATGTATTGAAAAATTCCTTATAATAAAGCAATATTTCAAGATAATATTAATTGTACAATTTGCGTCAATGGTACCTAGATTGTCGATAAGTTTAAGATAGCAGTGAAGTAATTTGATAACATATATGATTTCAGATTATAGATTAACAATATCGTACCATGTATTATCGTATCATTTACCTATTTTTAGGTAGGATTATTATGTGGTTATGTAATAAAAATCAGTTTCTCAATTTCTGTTAAATCAATTTTTTGTTGATTTTAAGTTGCTAAGTAGAGTATGCCCGATGCAAATAGCAAAAGCCTCGAGGCTAAATACATAAATGCATGTCGGAAAAAAATGCCAAGTACACACTTGCTTCTGTGATGTGGTGTTTTGGGTTCGATTCCCAACCAGCATTACTATTTGCGATAACAACAGATAGTTATTATTTGGAATAAAAACATACAACATTTAAACATAAAACATATTCGAAAATGTTTATATATATGTTTATTTTATGTTTCTATGTTTCTAGTTTTTATGTGTATATGTTTATATATTTGAATATGTTTATAAAATTCTCCGCTACATAGGGTTTTAATTCCCTAGTGCACTTAAAATAAAATAAAAATGTGCTCTGGAAGCGGCCTGCATCCACCGTGATCATTCTTACGTTCTCAGATCAGTTCCATTTCAGTTTCTTCTACATATGAAACTGAAATTATACCAAATTTATGTCCAATTAGTCAAAATGAAATCTATAGTTTACGCTTCAAGTGTTAATGCTTAAATATTGTTTTACAGATTGACGAATCGTCGCTGACGGGTGAATCGGACCATGTCAAGAAGGGAGAATCTTTTGATCCCATGGTGCTATCCGGAACTCACGTTATGGAAGGTATAGTATAGATTCTGTTATTCCATCATCATCAGTCTGTACTTTTAGTGGATAGTTCTACTGCTTAACAGGCCTCTTCCGAAGAAGATTGCTATTGACTGGTCTGGACAGACTGGTTCTTAAACGCGGTAATAATCGTTCATTGCAGAACAGTGAACTCCGCAAGAGATTTTAACAGTGACTCTTAGAAGACTGTGGTATTGAATTCTTGTAAACGATTGCAATAGATGACAGATGGGTTCTGTCATTTATTTCAAGTCTCATAAATTTTTCAAAAATCTAAAATATTATAGTCTAAAATGCACCGTCTACATAAAAATCTTACTTAAAAAGCAATATCACTTAAAAAGAGATCCATTATTTACGCTTAACGTGTTAATAATTTAAGTTGTGAAATAGAGGTCGCCCCGAAATAGTTGTTAACACTGACTCTTAGAAGACTAGTTGGTAACTGCCGTATCGTGTTCTTGTAAAATATGATAGTGTGACAGATGGGTACTCTGTTGTCTTATTCAGTTAGTCTCTTTTAAGCGGAATATTAAAACTCTTTCTTCTATATTCCGTTGACCTCTTCAGCACCTATCTCTTATACATTTTGCCTTTTTTCGGCTTTATATTAATACTAGCTGCTCAGATGTCAGTAAAAAGAAATGAATGAAGTATATCTTTTGGCTCAATGAAGTAGTCCACTGATTTAGTTCAGTACTTCATTTAGTTCAGTACTTCATTTAGTTCAGCAAATCACAACGAATCAATGAGTTAAAGACATGCTCAAAATGTGTCATTGAAGTAAACTTCATTTGAACTAAGTGAACTATATCACTCATTTACTTCACTAGTTCAGCTTATGAACAAGATTCATTTGAATCAGTTTTCGCAAGTCCTTCAAACGATCATCGAATTCATTTACTTCACTAGTTCAGTTTATGAACTAGATTCATTTGAATCAATTTTCGCAGGTCTTTCAAACGATCATCGATCGTGCAATGAACTAATAACGTGAATGATTATATTGTTTTGTATTAGTTCTTTATGTTTTTTTTAAATTATAAGTACCTATACCTTTCATTTAAAAGCATTAAGTTATATTGTGTACGTATTATATTGAATATAAGAATTTTAACACTGTGAACTAAATGGACTAAACTGAACTATTGAAGTATATGAATCTGCACTGAACGAAAGAGATACAGAGTGATTCCAACTGAAGTACTTCAATTGAAGGATTCATTCGCGAACTACACATCTCTAGTGGATATTCTAAAACATACATCCATTCAACCATCCACACATACTTACAAACTTTCGTGTCTATAATATCTAGATATCAGATGCATAAGGACGGATACACTACTATACTTCAAAAGCATTTGGTCGTAAGTGCCAGTTTACTATAAAAGCACATACGACGAACGATTCTGACGTGTAATAGCACATCCGACCTTGTGCTTCTGGGCAAAGTGGGTAAGGATTTTCCTATCAAATTTCAGGGTCCGGCAAGATGTTGGTAACAGCCGTCGGCGTGAACTCTCAAGCTGGTATTATCTTCACACTCCTCGGAGCAGCCGTGGACAAGCAGGAGAAGGAGATTAAGCAGATGAAGAAAGGTCAGTGTGTGATGTTGTGTGATCGCAGTAGAGATAGACAGGCTGGCTCTGTGATGGTGGTGGGATTTGTGTGTTTTTGGGGTCTGTGTGTAATGGGTGGGGGGACGACAAAGAAGGGGGACCACTTTGAAATTAGTATGGGGAAGTTTGTTTAATTGTATTTTTATATGTAAGTTATGTTATAATATAATAGGAGCAAGCTATTTGTTTTCAAGGGCATATGCATTAGGCAACCTATCGCCTCAGTGGCGGGGTATGTACAAATTCCCTATGCATAGCGATAATATACTTATCATACTTTAGGGAGAGGATCTACTCGCTTGAACCACCCGGGTACTTTGCCGAACGATAATGATGAGGGTACCGGGAAGTGATGTCATCATAATTAAAGTTACAAAAAAATATGATATTACTTTACCTTCATTCTAGTTCAAAGTAAAAAAGTGTAGTTCATAATAAAGATTTTAAGATGAAAAATTAGCTTAAAATACATTATAATTAATAATTCCTAAGACTTAGTGCTATTTATCAATCCTCAGATAAAAATATCAGAGCAATAAATTTCTAATTTTGGTAGAATATCCATACTAAATCTGACAAATTTAAAATTTACCCCTTGAATATTTTTTATCTGAACTTTAACTAAAGGCAGGCTAGACTTTAGTCTTGCCTGACTTTTGCTAAAGTATTTTTGAATCATTCAAAAAATGCTTCGTAAAATCAAACACCCATTACACACATGTTTTAGTACTATAGGTATTATAGTACTCGTTATTTGTGATTTTCGTCATGTTTGGTATATGAGGGATAAGAAAATTAACTTATATATACAAACAAGACATAACAATATAAGTCGATTTTCTTTCAAAAATCATCAGAAAGCCAGTCCTTTAGCATATATCCTGCAAACATAGTTAGCGTTGCCATTCTTTGCTCATTTCGACATAACTACCATTGAAATTATGATCTATAATGTACCTTAACTTGTACTACATAAAGTTGAGAATAGCTTGTCTAAATGAGCAAGGTAAGCCCCAATGCTTGGTGCATAATTAGTGTAACCAGTGACGTATGAGATCCCCCCCTCTACCCTGTCATTAAGCCACTGCACTCCTTCTCCCGAATGGGAAATATTGTGAAATTGGTAAAAAAAAAGTTGAATTAGCCCGAGTTTTATATGTATCAAAGTGCTTATATATCGAATGTCACATTCCTTTACTTATTTAGTTGATATGTAATATTTGATATATAAAGTGCATATCATATTTAGTAAGTTTTTAAGATTTTTTTTAGTTTTTTGATAAATACATTTTTGCCGACCTAATATGTGACGTGTCTGTGAAAAGTCTACCTAGTTGATATAATTTGTTTATATTTTTTTACCAATTTCAATAAAAAAATCGAGATTATTTTATTTATTGACGACTTGATTGATACAATTTTCTGTCTTGAATAAATGTCGTTATAAGTCTTGTCTGTTCTATGTTTAACTAATCGCTTGTACTGTATAGCATGAACAATACAATATTTTATTTATTTTTTGTATTATCGATGTTATTTTAAGTCTATATAAGAAAATAATCTCTAAATTATTCGAAATGCATAAAAAAACGTTATTAAAAAATGATCCTTAAAGCATACATTTGTAAATGCAAATTAGTCGCTATGTTCAAGCACTTGAGGCCGAAATTAATGTACCAGTTAAAATATTTTTAGTAAAAATGAATTATAAATCTTTGCATTCGAAATTTTAACTACTGATATTCGGTCCTCGAATGCTCTAACAATTTATGACATGAACCCTTTAGATTTAGTTCCACAACCAGACATATAGTGTGTTCCGTACAATGACATCCAACTTTTTTTTCTCCACCCTGAAACCCCGGCCTGCTGCACGCCCTACCTCCATGTCGCCGATCAACAAAAATATATAAAAAAATAAAATAAAAAATAAAACTTAAAAAAAACATACACATTGAAACTGCATCGTGTATCTGTCGTGTTGACTGCATGATGTATTATCAAATTCTCGAATCGTTGTCATAAATGTGTATGCTTGTATGATATATTATTGGATATACTATGGAATTGGAATATTCGCGAAAATAGAAGCTAAAAAGCAGCAACGAAAGGGAACTCAACGCAAGAGCTTGACCGGTAAGTTACCTCCTTTGCTATGTCCCGCTTTTTAAATACCCTCCGTACACTCAGGGCCAGAATTGTGAGCCTATATGTGGGTGGTGTCGGTGCTTATACTGTGGCTTTATCGGCTTCTTGGGACTGGGTCAATAAATCTGTCCTTTAGTGTACTAAAGTGATACTTACACTGATAGATAGTGTACTATTATTAGTTGTAATACAGTTATAGTTATGCTGTAGATTGATAACTAATTTTCCAATAATTAGGTAATTAAAACACTTAATTAAACAATTTAATAATCAATTACCATTTGTCATTTCCATTCAAAAGCATCTTAGTAATAGTTTTGTTCCACAGTAACACTTAACATTATTTTAGAATTTCTATTAACTTAGTATAAATTTCAGCACCTTGTAATATTTTCTATTATAATAACAGGTAACGGTGAGTATTAAAAACTTATATTTAAAAGCACAATATATTTATATGAAAAATATTAATAGTTATTATTATTTATTTAAATTGCACTAATTTTAAACGAGAAATATTTTGTTGTAAAGTAAATCAATGTTTAGTTAGTATGGGTTTTCAAAATTATATTAGTTTATAACAGTTGTGATTTAGAATCTTTTTTTTTACAATAAAATATTTGATTAAACATATTAATTCTTATTATACTCAAATAAAATAGTCTATCCGGGCAAACATGTCATAACAGTAAGACTTTTTTTTAATACTTCACCGGTCATATACAAGCAAGAGGGCGCCCCCTGTGGGAATTGACTCTCGGCTCAGTGCAGTTGCTGTCAGGAGGTATTATGACTTTTTGTACCTCAGAGGTTTACAATAGTAACTCCACTTATAAAAACATGTCTATTGTACCATTTGATGGTGCACTCGCATGAACCTGGTCCTTGTGAGTTTACATAACAATATAGTACATTAAGTCCTATGAAATACGTGAAAAGAAATAACCAAACGTATATGACTTTAAGCAACTACTGCGTTCTTAATTTGATTTCACGCCTTTTGCCTCTGATCCTCATTGAAGGATTTGGAGCAAAACAAACCAGGATTGTATAATTAAATAGAGATTTAATTATATAATATCAGAGCACATTGAAAGACATTGACCAGACGAACTAACAAAAGAAATACAATCATACAAAGACAACAATACCAAAGACAATAATAATGGTTCCCATTTAGACTGTTTGGTTTATATTCCAACAGCCTCTTCTTTAAAATTGGAGTTGTGTCACATATTGTTGTATAATGTGGACTGAAAGGGAGTTAAATAATTATTGGGGGAATTTTGAGGAACTGTCGCTCTAGTTTATAATACGCGGATCTCTTGAAACTAAGGTTTGTAAGGGCATTGAAAGATCCGATGCATAGTGAAGGGTTGGGAAGGGAAACAGTTTAACTGTGATAACATTTTTGTCCATACTAAAAATATAATTATTATGTACATATTTAAAAAAATCACACTGTTATAAAGTATTATTATAACATTGGCTATAGAATTTTTACTAAATTATTTTTTATTATTTTCTTTTTTTTTATTGGTACAGTTAAAGAAAGTGTAAACTATAGTAAAATAACAAATTGTTTTCTATTTTGGTTTGTTTTCATAATCTCAGAAGCTACTAGTATGATTTATTTATGTTTTAATATAACACTGCCTAAGATTTTTGTCCACGGTGTAAAAAATTGGTTGATTATACTCGTTTTTAGAACAAAAACTTGTAAAAATCAAACAGTATGCAAATTCATATATTTACAAATACCTGAAGTTGCCTAATTGAAAGAATCAAATCTTATGAAAAGAACTTTATTTCGAAAAAATTTCGTAATTGCTACTCCATGCGCGATAAACCGCATACTTAAACTATGAATTAAAAATTAAAAATTAAACTTTCCCAACAAAAACCGAAAATAACTCAAACATATTACACGCAATCCATTGACGTTTTTGTACGCACGCAGGCGACGACGACGCACTAGCTTCAGGCAACAGTCACGGTGCCAACCACGCGCATCCCGACGACAACCACGTAGCGCCCCCTGCCGACAAGCCGCCTGCAGAAACGCACAAGAAAGAGAAGTCGGTGCTCCAAGCAAAGTTGACCAAGCTCGCTATACAGGTCAGTTATACATATAATAAAAAATACGTACTCTATAATGTAGGTACCTCCATAGCGTAGCGGTAATTGGCTCGCCTGAAATCTCGGAGGTCGTGGGTTCGACACCGGACAAGAAATCTGTGTGTAAATTCTAAGATTTCTTTCCGGGTCCGGTTGGTTGAGGGACTACCCTCCGTGCCTCGGAAAGCACGTTAAGCCGTTGGTCCTGATTGTTATAACATCATCTATAACAAACTAACCAGGGAATGGGCAGCAGCGTTTTCTCTATGTATTACAACTTAACACTGCGGTCACCAATCCGCCTGCCAAGCGCGGTGACTATAGCAAAAACCCTTTCTGGGGAGGAGGCCTATGTTCAGCGGTGGACGTTATACAGGCTGATGATAATGATGATGATTCTATATCAGAGGATCCAAAACTAATTTTCACGTAGACCCCATTAAAAACTTTTCTGGTTTCGATCATATGGAATCAACTAACAACTTGTGATTTTTTACGCCTATACATCAGACCCTCGTCGATTTTCCCGTGGACCCCTGGGGGTCCACCTAGACCACTTTGGGAATCACTGCTCTAATACATGTTGTCGTGATCGACAACGTATTCGAGATATGAATCTCGCCTTAAGTCCGAGGCCATGGGTTATGATGTGTGTGGTGTGCTTCAAACAATACATTTACCATCGTCCAACCCATTATTTTATTCAATGCATACATCACACAGTTCAAATAGTTCAGACACCAATAAATAGTTATAAGTAATAAAATCTTGGAGACCGCGGATCGGCAAGCGTAGCGTAAGACGTCCACCAACTAGTTGGACGGATGACCTGATAAAGGCCGCGTGATCACGGTGGATGTAGGCCGCCTCCAACCGTAGCAACAGAAAATATATGAAGGAGGCCTATGTCCAGCAGTGGACGTCCTATGGCTGAAATGATGATGATGATGATGAATAAAACCTTAATAAACTACAGGTTTCATTCCAATGACGGGTAGAATAAAAGATGAGAATTCTTTGTGGCATAGTTTGGGACTTACCTCTGTATATCAGAAATCTCCAAAGTCAAATACAGGAACCAGAATTAAAAATGAAAGTGGTCACAGTCCTATCTTCTCCACTGAGCTCTCTGGGCAAATAACATTCGAAAATATCCTGATAGGATGTCTACATCCAATAGAAAATATTCCCTGCTTGTTTCAGGTATTTACTATCAGCGGTTTAGGCTGTGTTTTGATCCGACAGTCAGTCATTTAGGACAAAGCATTGTTAATATAGATAAAACACCTGACATATCCTACTCATATTATAAACGCGAAAGTTTGTAAGTATGGATGGATGGATGGATGTTTGTTACTCTTTCACGCCAAAACGACTGAACGGAATTGGCTGAAATTTTGCACCGGGATAGGTTATATGCTGGATGGTTATATGGTATGCTACAAAACATAACGCTCCGACCCACTGGAGCAGAGTAACGCGGGTAAAACCGTGGGGTGCAGCTAGTTGACCATAATAACTTATTTTTAATAATTATTTCTTTCCCTACAGATCGGTTACGCCGGGTCCACCATCGCAGTGCTAACAGTCATCATCCTGGTCATCCACTTCTGCGTACAAAACTTCGTGATCGAAGGCAAGCCGTGGAAGGCGGTGTACGTCAACAACTTGGTCAAACATCTCATCATCGGTGTGACTGTACTTGTCGTCGCTGTGCCTGAAGGTCTGCCGTTGGCTGTCACGCTCTCGCTCGCTTATTCTGTAAAGGTAAGAGTGAGATGGAACACTTTGTACCAACTACACCGTTAAGTACTAGGTTTGCTGTCATGCTCGCTTATTCTGTGTAGGTGAGAGTGAGATGGAACACTTTGTACCGACTATGTTTATTCGTTAGGATATAGGTTAGCAGTTCCACTCTCGCTCGCTTATTCTGTAAAAGGGAGAGTGAGATGGAACTCTTTGTACCCACTAGGTTCATTCGTTACGTACTAGTTTAGCTATTATACTCTCGCTCGTTTATTCTTCAAAGGTAAGAGTGAGATAGCAGAATATGCAAAATTATATTGTACTTGGATTTATATTATAATTAGTAGGCAATTCCCGTTCTAACAACGACTATGTTGATAGGACGGCTATTTGCAAAAGGACAAATTTGAATCCCAAAACAGTTTTGCAATCCTCTCTTTTGGAATCTAGTTGAACCATTCCATAGAATACTATTATTTCCTCATTGATTTACTCCACATCGATATAATTATACTATATACAAAATATTTTTATTCACAGAAAATGATGAAAGACAACAATTTAGTGCGTCATTTGGACGCTTGCGAAACTATGGGTAACGCCACTGCCATTTGTTCCGATAAGACTGGTACCCTAACCACGAATAGGATGACAGTAGTACAGTCCTACATCTGTGAGAAGCTCTGCAAAGTCACACCGAACTACAGGGATATACCGCCGGAAGTGGCCGAGACTCTGGTGGAAGCTATAGCTATTAATAGCGCGTTCACTTCTAGGATTATGGTGAGTAGTGTAAATTTTTTTAACCCTTATTTTGTGCTTTTTTGTCATTATCTAATTATCAGGACAATTCCTCTCCCCTTCTACCCACCCCACAACCTTATAATATACTCGTAGACCAGAAGACAAGAAGAAAGTAAAGTAGAACGACAGTTACATAAAACTTCCCTAGAAAACTAAAAGTCATAACTTTTCAATCTTCCCGCCGACGAGCCCCGCCGAGGTTAAAGTCCCACAGTTGGCAACACCTTTGATAAATAAAAATATCACGAACTATCGCACGATGGAACAACAATCTCATAAAGGCCATCGGTTTCAATCGTTCCCGCTGGAAACCGATAGCGGAGGCCTATGTTCAGTCGGTCCGGATTGCTTATGCGTGCCCAGCCCCCGACAACGTCGGATCGAAGGAGTGTCCGGGGGGTTTTAGTGGTGTAGGGTCCTCTCCTCGTGGTATGACTTAGCATACCACGCTATGGAGAGGGCGAGACCCACATATCCCACCGCCAGCGCGCGAATACGCTGCAGCGGCGGTGGGAATGCGTAAATGCATTTCCCTCCGGACAAAAAAAAAACGGCCTGTGTTCAGTAGTAGACAACAACAAGCTGATATTTAAAGTTATTGTTTTCGATAGTTTCCTCTAGCATTGTCATTCGATACCTACGGCATATATACAACTAGGTTCCCGCGAGCGGTTTCATCCACGTAACTGCCTTTCCCTAAGAACTTCATAATTAAATATAACATATAGCTTTCCTCGATAAATGGGTTATCTAACACAAGTAATTTTACAAATCGGAACTTAAGTTCCTGAGATTAGCGCATTCAAACCTCCATGTTTTGTTCAGGAAATACTGGTCTGAATTGAAAAAATCTTTCAGTGGTAAATAGCCCATGTATCGAAGAAGGCAATAGGCTATAATGAATTATGAAGCTCCCACGGGGTCGGGAAGAATATAAGCGACACACACTTGAGGGCACCCTACAAGCGATAGGACCACGGCTCAGGGTATCGCTAAACATACATTAGCATTGCACCCGTGCGGATCGCTAGTTTTGTTAACAAAGATAGATTCGTCGGTAATATTGCTATACCGTAAGTGACAATAGCTGATAAGGTTGAATATCAAACGTAGCAAATTATTTTTTTGTCCTATAATACATAAATAAAGAACATTTCTTGACAGATGAAATTACACCTTATTAGTAACTGTCAGTTACGCGGTATTGTTCTATTACCGACGGATTACCTTATAATTACGCGAATGCTAAGCTAGTCTATCTATATATAGCTCTTACCAAACTCGAATTTGTTCCAGCCATCACAAGACCCAACCGGCCCCCCCATGCAAGTGGGTAACAAAACGGAATGCGCCCTCCTCGGGTTCGTGGTGAACCTGGGACAGTCGTACGAAGGGGTGCGGGAGCGGCACACCGAGGAATCGTTCACTAGGGTATACACGTTCAATTCCGTGCGCAAGAGCATGTCGACTGTGATCCCTTACAAAGGCGGATATAGGCTCTATACTAAAGGAGCTTCCGAAATTGTTTTGAAGAAGTGAGTATATTAATTAATAAAAGGTATGGTTTAATTAATGGTGAATGGAGCAATAGCATTCTTGGCACCAATGAATCTAATTAACAAAAACTATTCGTAAATTATTTCTGATACCTGACAATAAATATTTTTTTGGCGCAGCGGTAAACGGCTCGCGGTTGTGGGTTCACCCCGTAGCCGATAAGATATCTTTGTGTAAAATCCAAGATGTCTTTCTGGGTCTCGTTGGTTGAGGGACTAGCCTCCGTGCCTCGGAAAGCACGTTAAGCCGTTGGTCCCGATTATTATAACATATTCTATAATAATGGTTTATATCGAGGAACGGGCAGCAGCGTTTCTTTCTGTGGTACAACTTCTGTCCCTCAACCATCCCGACCCGGAAAGAAATCTTAGAATTTACATAAAGATTTCCTTTCCGGCGTGGGGATCTAACCCACGACCTCCGATATTTAAAGCGAGTCAAATACCGCTACGCTACGGAGGTTGTCATCATCTATTTAATCATCTTTTCAAAATCTATTCCAGATGTGCATTCATCTATGGACACGAAGGTCGTTTGGAGAAGTTCACCAGAGACATGCAGGACCGCTTAGTGCGACAAGTCATTGAGCCAATGGCGTGTGACGGCTTGAGAACCATCTCGGTCGCTTACAGGGACTTCGTGCCTGGCAAGGCTGAGATTAATCAGGTATGATCTAGTTCAAGATCGACCGATCTCTAGAATCCTACTAATATTATAAACGCGAAAGTTTGTAAGTATGGATGGATGGATGAATGTTTGTTACTCTTTCACGCAAAAACTACTGAATGGGTTTGGCTGAAAGTTTGCACGCGCGGATAGTTTATAAGCTGGATTAACATAAAGGCTACAAAATATCGCGCGCCGACCCACTGGAGGAGAGTGACGCGGGTAAAACCGCGGGGCGCAGCTAGTTATAAATAAAAAAAATTCTATCCCAATTTTCAGAAGATAAAAGAGTGTTAAAGGTCTGGTCCAGCCAAATATCTGCCAGACCGGGCTGTTATATGTGTTTTTTAACTCTTCCTCCAAATTGACGTCATTACACAGATACCACGTTATCCGACCCGCCGGAGAAGAGTGCGTGTGAGAACCTTCCGATGCCCTCGTAGACTCAAAGTCCGAGGCCCGCGTTCTGTAAAATAGGCGACAGTTGCTCAAAATTCCCCTAAAAATCTAGTTATTAATTTTTCAATCGCCCGGTCAGCGACCGCCCTGAGCCGAGGTCCAATTCCCACAGACGGCGCTTTCTTGCGCAGGTTTCTTCGTTTGTAGTATTTAAACCATTCATTTAGGCTAGAGCACTGCTCGCCTTTATGCCCGGTGAAGTAGCAAAAACCTACAAAGTTAGGACTCAATTTTGTATACTTACAACATTCGATACAAAATATTAAAATGAACAATATTGTCACAGGTGCACATAGATCAGGAGCCCAACTGGGAGGATGAAGACAACATTGTGAACAACCTAACCTGCCTCTGCGTAGTCGGCATTGAAGATCCGGTGCGACCAGAGGTAATTATTACTACGATAGTATTGTATAGCCAAATTTTTGGATGATGATTTTAGGTGTTGGGTCGTAGTCAATAACGTATGGCAAGTACTAATTACGGATATATTTCTAATGTATTACCGATGAGCGTACATAAGAACTTATCGAATTACATACTAAGTCCTAATATAATAAAAATATCGCACGTCTATGCACTTACTATAGTACTTACGTTAACACCTATAGAATTATTTTTTGTAAAACAAAACAATTGAAAACCGCTTTAATGATTATAACCGTATAAAATACATTAAAAATAACGCCAAACTAAGCTACTATAATTTTGGAATATATTTTGCATAGTATTCACTACATCTATTGCATTTAACCTTATTAGATAAAGTTAACAAATAATGTTCGTCCATTCTGATGTTTTTATCCCTTTTCCCAGGTGCCAGAAGCCATTAGGAAATGCCAGAAGGCTGGCATCACAGTCCGCATGGTGACAGGAGACAACGTGAACACTGCCCGTTCTATTGCCATCAAGTGTGGTATTCTGAAGCCTTCTGATGACTTCCTTATCTTGGAAGGCAAGGAGTTTAATACCAGAATCCGAGATGCCGATGGAGAGGTGAGAAATTAAAAAAAATCGATATTAATGATAGCAGATTAAATGCTAGATAAAAGTTGTTCGGGAAAGTTATATAGAAAAATATATTATATTAAGATTTTATTGCAATCATTGCCATATATAAAAATGGCAATGATTGCAATACCATTTGAAATTAGTTAAAATATGAAAGCTATAAACTACTTTTGCGTGTTTTAGTGATTAGCTAGACATGAGATATCCATAGGTTATGATTTATATTATTTTTACATAACACAAAAACGGCTAAAAACTGTGTGTGTGTATAATAAGATCACCAGCAACTATATATAAAACCATGATAATGTCAATAAGACCTCCTACAACTCTTTCTACCGAACTCTCAGTTGCAACCAATATGATTCCAGCGTAAGGCTAGTATCATACTATATTTCACTTTTTTCCGACGGAAAATATGTGTGTTAGTCACGAGACTTGCTACTTCACCGGGCATATATAAATTGCTAATCTAACTGTTTATCTTCTAGGTCCAACAACATTTATTAGACAAAGTATGGCCGAAACTCCGCGTACTCGCTCGTTCTTCACCCACCGATAAGTATACTCTAGTCAAAGGCATGATCGAGTCTAAAGCCTTCGACACACGTGAGGTAGTGGCTGTGACGGGAGACGGAACCAATGACGGACCTGCGCTCAAGAAAGCTGATGTTGGATTTGCTATGGTAAGTAATTCATAAGACCATGTACAACCACCATGTACGGCCATGTTGCAACTATATGCAATGCTATCACAAAACTGTGAATAAGACCACCAACAACTATGTTTAAGGCCACCAAAACATCGTGAATAAGACCACCAACAAATGTATCTTATCTTCTTTTGATCTTAAAAGCTTAAGACGATAAACAACTATGTATGCTGATGTTCTTATTCACACCTGTTATGCTGTTGGTTAATAAGACCACCAATAACTCTGATGCTTTTGGTGTTAAGCTACAAAAACTGTAAATAAGTCCACCACTATGTGCAAGGCCACAAAAGACTGAAAAGACTACCAACAACTATGTATAAGACCTTCAACAACTGTTTAACTCTATACACCACTGTCTATAAGAACATCGACTGCTGCAAGGCTAGGGCAAAAGATTAACGTTTAATAAAGCTAATACTTAAAAGTTACATTACGGTTGCAACAACGTTCAAAGATTTGTAGTATCTAGTTATATAGGTATTACAAGCAAAAAATACTTATAAAGTGAATATTTCATAATTTTAAGACTGTATTTTTATTCCCCAGGGTATTGCCGGTACGGATGTAGCAAAGGAAGCGTCCGACATCATTCTCACAGACGACAACTTCTCCTCAATAGTAAAGGCCGTGATGTGGGGCCGAAACGTGTACGATTCTATCGCTAAGTTCCTGCAGTTCCAGCTCACTGTCAACGTTGTGGCCGTTATTGTGGCCTTCATTGGTGCCTGTGCGATACAGGACAGTCCTCTTAAGGTAAAGTTTTTTTTATCTTTATTGTCAGTAAGTCGGAGTACAACCTCCGTAGCGTAGCGGTATTTGGCTCGCTTTCTCGGAGGTCGTGGGTTTGATCCCCACGCCGGACAGGAAATCTTTGTGTAAATTCTAGGATTTATTCCGAGTCTGGTTTGTTCAAGGACTACCCTCCGTGCCTCGGAAAGTACGTTAAGCCGCTGGTCCCGATTATTATAACATGATATATATTAATCATTTATGAAAGAACGGGCAGCAGCGTTTCCTTGTGAGGTACAACTGCCAAGCGTGGTGACTATGGCAAATACCCTCTCTCGGGAAGAGGCCCATGTTCGGCAGTGGACGTTATACGGGCTGATTATGATGATGATGACTTAAATGTTATAAAATTACTTTGACAAATAAAATGTGTTTGTTTATAAAATCACACATATTTTATTTATCACGGTAACAATGTTTTACTTTTGCTGAATGGCAGATTAAAATTTTGTGAACTATACATTGATAATTGACTACATTACAATCTCTGATCTCATCTAACCTTCCTTTAGCTAATTAGAATGTAACATACATACACTTTGTTGCAGGCGGTACAAATGCTGTGGGTGAACCTGATCATGGACACGCTGGCGTCGCTGGCGCTGGCCACGGAGATGCCCACGCCCGACCTGCTGCAGCGCAAGCCCTACGGACGCACCAAGCCGCTCATCTCGCGCACCATGATGAAGAACATCCTGGGACAGGCTATTTATCAGCTGTTTATTATATTCTCATTGCTGTTTGTGGGTCAGTATTGTGTCATTTATATACTTATTTTAATTTTTAACTACTGAAAAATGGTTATTTTAAATTTACTGTGGTCAGTGTTATGTAAGACCACGAACAACTATCTATAAGACTGCCCACAACTATTTATAAGACCGCTGACTATTGTGTATAAGACCGTCAACGACTTTGACGAACAGCCAAAATTCTTTCGCCATTGGTTTGCTTCGGTTATGCAAGAGTAATATAAGCTATGTTTGTTTTTGATTGTTTGAAGATGTTTCTACGGGAACATAAGCACCAGAAATAAGTAAAATCGGAAGTCATTCACGAGATGTTATCTATACTAATATTATAAAGAGGAAAGATTTGATTGTTAGTTTGTATTGAATAATATCCGGAACTACTGCACCGACTTCAAAAATTCTTACACCGTTAGATAGCTACGTTATTCAGGAGTAACATCCTACTAATATTATAAACGCGAAAGTTTGTAAGTATGGAGGGATGGATGTTTGTTACTCTTTCACGCCAAAACTACTGAATGGAATTGGCTGAAATTATGCACCGGGGTAGGTTATACGCTGGATTAACATATATGCTACAAAACATCACGCTCCGACTCACTGGAGCAGAGTCACGCGGGTAAAATCGCGGGACGCAGCTAGTAGGCTATATTTAATGATAAAGCTTCTACGGGATCGGAGTTTATAATAACATTGTTATGTCTTTTTTGGTATTCGTAATGTAATTTATTTGTTTGTATTTCCCAGGCGACCGGATACTAAACATCCCTTCAGGCCGCGGACACCCTCTCGACGCGGAACCCACTCAGCACTTCACCATCATCTTCAATACCTTCGTTATGATGACTCTCTTCAATGAGATTAATGCTAGAAAGATTCACGGACAAAGAAATGTGTTCCAGGGGCTGTTCACTAACCCTATTTTCTATTCTATATGGATCGGGACTGCGCTTTCGCAGGTAACGTATAAAAAAAAGGTTTTATTTATATTATTTAATTAAGTAACTTTTATTTGGACCATGGAAAAGATGGCAGGAAGCCTTGGATGGCTTCTTCAGAAACAGAAAGAGAAGGCACAAGATCGAAAGGAGTAGAAGGAATGGAGGAAGGCCTTTGCTCAAGAGTGGGACAGTAATGGCTAAAAAAAAGTATTTATTTATTTAATAAAAACGTGTAATTGTAATGTTTTGATTTTAAAGGTAGACACAAAATTTTTAAAGGCACTGTTCAAGCTTAATTAATACATACAAATAAATAAGTCTAAAACATTTTTTTATTATGGTACTGAAAAAGAAATTGACCTTGTTTACATGGCATAAATGACTTTTTTATACGTGCCAAATTTACTAGAAAATGTGTGTACATGACTTTTATTAAAAATTACATTACATAGCTTGAGGGCACAGCACAGCTCCCAAAAATTACATTACATAGCTTGAGGGCACAGCACAGCTCTCAAACATTAAATTACATAGCTTGAGGGCACAGCACAGCTCTCAAGATTATCAAATAGTTTGATTTAGGGCATTTTAAATTAAGTTTTCTTTATTTACATCTCAAAATTCCAAAAAATAATTTTAACATTTTGTAACTTAAAAATTATTTAGTTTTTTTTATGGTTTCTTATAAATTGGACATTTAAATCACTGAAATGTAGCTCTCAAATGATTTAAAAAACTTTACAAATATAATAGTTTCCATAATTCGAGACAGAAACACATTTAAAATACCATCTTTACATAACAACATTTTTTTTTTATTCTATTCATATCTAACAATCAAACCTCTCCTTCCAGGTGGTAATCATTCAATTCGGTGGAATGGCGTTCAGCACAGCGGGCCTGTCGATAGACCAGTGGCTGTGGTGCCTGTTCTTCGGAGCCGGGACCCTGGTGTGGGGACAGCTGGTCACCTCCGTGCCCACTAGGAAGATACCTAAGAGACTGTCGTGAGTATTAAGTACTGATGATTACGTATAAACTATAATAAATATGTTAGCTTATATACCTCCTACAAAGATTAGCCATATGCACAAAATCAATTAGGCATAAAATATAGTATACAAAGAGTTTAGCTATGTGTTCAAAAGCCATGCTTATTGAAGCAGATTATTCCCTCGCGTCTGCTAAGAAAACGACAAAAAATTGTGACGTGAGTATTCCATGATGTGTGATAAGCTATAAGTCTCTGATTTAATCTGTAGTATACAAACCCCAGAAAAAATTAGTCATAGGTACAAAGGAGATTAACTATTTGCCCAAAACAGATCATTCCAAACCAGGTGAACGCTCGCGCTAAATTTGGGGTCAGCCTAAGAGACACTTATGATAATTCTACCCAATGATATAAGAAAAAATATAGGGATTTCCTTTAAGTAAGGGCGATAATCTCAATACCTAAATGCTAGCACTTTACACCGCCCATCACTCCTGGCATAAGTGCATTTATACTATTTAGTATTTTAATACACATTTTTTTATTAGATGGGGTCGCGGCCAGCCGGACCCTGAGACCATTCAGCCGGGCCCCGACTACGACTCCGATTTGGACAAAAAGCCCCGCGCCGGTCAGATACTCTGGATCCGTGGACTCACGCGTCTGCAGACACAGGTATGTACGGGGTCAAAGGACAAGGGTTAGGGCTTGGGTTCAACAAAACATGACATAATGTTGTAGGCTGGAATTATTTATAAAAATATAGTTTTAAGAAAATTATCGAACCAATATTGCTCGCATTCTACGCAACATTGCTCTATTAAACCTTAAACGGGCAGAGGAAATAAAGAACCCATCATATTTTGCACTCTATTGGATTCTAATAAAGTTCAAAACTAATCATTTCGAAATATACCGCTAAGGAGTTAATTCTATAGTAATCTGATAAAATCTATACTAGTTAATAAAGTTTGTTTGTTTGCTTGAACGCGCTAATCTCAGGAACTACTCGTCCGATTTGAAAAATTATTTCAGTATTAGACATCTCATTTATCGAGGATGGTTATAGGCTATATTTTTGTATGAAACGGGAATCCATATACACATAATAACACTAAAACAAAAGTATATACTTTTTGATTGCCATTATTTCACACTTTACTAATATTTACTCTTATAAACATAATACTCACACGTGTGTATAATTTAGATGATACATTTTTAAATATACTTATATAAAAAAGTGACTTTAAATGCTGTGTACAAATGAAACATAAGTTACTTACAGTTTAGTAATTATTATTTCCATACTTAATAATGTCCAGCCTATAACGTGTCATGTTAAAAATCTGTTAAATTCGTACGTCAATAAATGTAAGGATTTCAACAGTTTTATGTTGCTTAATTCTTCGGGGAAAGATTTAACAATTTCTGATGAAAACTAGAATATTTTCATACGAAATTGTCTCGGACAGCACTGAACATTGGGTTAATGTTGGGCCGATGTATACACTCAACCCATGGGCAATCAATGTCTTATTTATTTATTTCTAATATTAAATTAGATTTAAATAAATAGTATAGGATTGGAAATGATAGTCAGCTTTCACGAAATATCTATATTTTAGTTGATATTAAAAGGATGTTTGATTATTATTTTCTGATCATTTTTATTGATAGATTTACATTAAATTTATGTGATATTTTTCTGTGATATTTTATACAATTATTTTGATATTTGTGCCTGATTAAAAATTATTTTTTTGATGAATCAACGTCAATATGAAATGAATGGATTTTTATGTAAATCTGTCAGTAAATTGTCATGGATATCATCATGATTTAGACTTTTAAACGTTAATAATCATGATGAATTTCCATGATATATTTTTAATATTATACTGTTTAAGTTACTCTACATGTTTAATAAATAATTATTAAAAAATAAAAATTTACTAAACATGTCACAGTAACATATTGCCAAAGTAAAGACAAAATTATTAAAATTATAATTAATAAAAAATGATGATAATAAAAGAATATAGGAGTGGCAGAATTAATGTTCGAGTTTACGAAAGAGGGATAAGTTTTGAGTTTACAGCTATAATATATACAAACATATAATAATTATACAGCAAAGTCTACAGGTCAACACTTCGGATACCTTGGGCATTCTATCGTTAAGTCAACAGTAATGTTGTCCTATTTATATATATACTTTTACTATTTTTGCATACAAACGAATAACCACCATTTTTAAATACTATGCATCCATTTATAGAGTATATTCGTCATAGCAATTATATACCTAGATAAAACGCTGATTCATTTTTTATATAACACATTTTTAATTTATACGTACAATTAAGCCGGATTTTTAAAAGTACGAGCCGTAACAAAATATGATAATACATATTGTTTTGTCAAAATAATAAATACACAAATGATTTTTTCTCCGCAATAAATTCGTATTTCAAAATAACTATATTTATTTTCTTATTACTTATTTTCATATATTATTATTTTGATTTTTCTATCATATTTTTCTTTTTTATTTAAAGTCTCGTATATTTCGTTTCATTCTCCAATTAATACTTCTGTTCTTTTTCGATACATTTATTTTTATACCTACACAGAGAAACACTTTACAAAGTAATAAAATTGTAGTGAACGCTATTATTATTTTTGGCCCATTAATTAACGTAGATTACTAATTATTGTTCGGTCACTAATTTAACATTCAAAACAAAATTTACTCTTACCATATTGGCATGAAATTAGCAACCGAACAAAACTGTCGTTAGACTTTTTATTTATCCAAAAACTATATTTTAATTTACTTCTTTATCGCCTGGTTTCATGACATTTATATATTGAATATTTTTAACTAATATTTATTATGTATTTTATATTAATGTTGAATATTCCAGTCTCGTTTGATGTTTCATATCTGTTTGTCATGAGACTGTGGCCCCCCCTAGTGTCACTAGATAGACTGGACATCGCGTGTAACCGCAATGCATGTACGCAGTATAAGATTTTCAGTCTGACGCTTCCCGTTTTATTTCCTAATTTATTTACTTATAATATTTAATACCTGAGTTGACTGTACCGCCCCTCCTTACCATTGGCATGTTTTCTTTAGGCTGTGACAATGTTACTTATCCCTCGTATACCTTCAAACAGTTACTATGACTATTATTATTACCCCGATACTATATTAATATAATATTTACTCAACATTATATCACATCGCGGTATGAATATGACTATCTCTGTCTTTCTCTATCTTTTATTTAACTCTAGTCATACTGACTGTTTGACTTTTTTTTTACTATTTTTTATTTTTTGTCTGTTTTTTATTTGTTTTATTATTAAGAATAGTATTTTTTTGCTTGTGAAACGCCAATCCAAGTACCTCGCTATGATCCATGGCAAGCCAGCTCTTTGAACTAGCCGTTTAAAGAACCTGAGTTTGACAGGCCCGCACGGCGACTAACATGCGCTACCGATCCAAAGCAGTAACTAGAATTCATTTGTCCACTTTCATACGATTATTATTTTAAATTGTTTTTATACCGAGTTGTGTTCAGTTACTGCTGTTAAACGAGAGTTTGATTTGAGTGTGGAGTGGATTTTTATTGAGTAAATAAAGAGTTAAATACACACGTAGCGAGAGCATGCCGTGTGCCCGCATACTAACACTGAAGTCTAACCGGTGAAACCTATTTCCTTTGCCGTTGTGTTGTTGTCAATGTTCCGTTCAAGTTTTTATTTTTATTTTGGTTTATGTTTTTTTTTTTGTTTTGTTTTGTTTTTTGTTGTGAATGTTGTCCCCTTAGTGGCGTGTTATGTCGGGGTGTGTTGTCAGTCAGGTGGGTACAGCGTCAGGCGCCGAGCCACTGTTCCGTAGTTTTGCATTGCCTTGCCGTTGGAAAGATGCCTTCATTGTGTTATTTTGCGTAAGTCTTGTTAGGCTTGATGTAGTGTCTATAGTAAATGTATATAGATGACGCTCGCAGCGATGTCGGTAAGTAAACTATGTAGAGAAGTAACCAGTCCGTTAAAACAAAAATAACAAAAGAAAAAGTGACTTGTTCAGCTTTATAACTTATAGACGATATATAATTGTGCAAATATCGTAAATATAATCTGTAATGTTATTATTTTTATTCTTTTAATGTTTAGTGAAATCTTTATATTTGAAATATGTTTGTGTATCATTCAACAGGATATTTTCACAATTTGAAACCGTCAGAGTTGATTAAATAACCACGTAAATGTTCCTCCTTGGCTCCTAAATAGATGTTTAACAAATTCACGTACCAGATGGCATGTTAGATGTTTAGAGTAAGTAACATCACGTATATGCGGACTTGCGAGCCACCACCATAGACGCATATGGAATTTGAATTAAAAAAAAAGAACTAAATAAAAGAATTTAAAACGTTTTAATTTTTGATGTTTAAAAAAAAGAATGATGATTGGCGGTAGGTGTTACCCGTGCAACGTTAGTATACCCTTGGTCCTATCCACGCATTGTAGGAGTCCCTGCGTTGTGTAGGTGTAGTGTAGTCATCGGTCTACAGGGTAGCTACGGTCGATCCCTTTATTTTTCATTTCCATTATGTTTTTTTTATTATTATTTCTTCTCGGTTGGCACTCTTCCAGGTCATATTCGTATCACGTGACACTGGGCTACAACCACGCCCTCACACGCATCAGACACGAAACACGTTAAACCGTTACGTTTAATTTCTCATTTTTACTTTTTGTGTTTTTTTATTAAGGGTCTATATTTCCGTGTTGGCCTGCTTGCGCCTTGGACAGATATGGAATGTTTTAAAAGAATTTATTGTAACAATATTTTTTGGTTTGACTTCATCATATTGATTTGTATTTTTGTGTTTAACGTTAAATGTTATGAGCACAGGGACAGTTGCACTTTTATAGTTTTATTTGTATTAAACTAATTTTGATTATATTTTCTTTTGGTTGGAATACTAATGTTTGAATAAAATGGGTTTATTTACTTAAACATATTAAGTACTAATAAACATAAAGATATTTGTGTGTTGATTTTAAGTATACAACAAAAAACACGTTCTCCTTGATATAAAAAAAGAATATTAAAATGCGTTTCAAATGAGATTTGTAATGTTGAACTGCCATTTTTAATTGCTCTCTTTCTTCGATAATTCTTCTGCAGGTAATTATTAAACCCATAGTTAAGTTTAATATAATGCCTCCAATTAATTATATTCGTTCTAAATTACTCCGTGTGGTTGTCTAACAATAGACCACCTCTTGCTATGGGTGTCCTAAGAGGCGTGTGTCCCACACACCTGATAAATGGGCAGCAGCATCTATCAGATCAAAAATAATCCCATCTTATTGTGATCACTAAGCCGCCTGCCAAGGATAGAGATTATGTTAATTTCCTCAACGAACCTGGCCTCAAAAGTCAGTTAAAGAGGAGACTAATGTTCAGCAGTGGTCGTTAACGCGGTGATAAGTTAAGTTCTAAACTAAGATAGATTTCAAAATGCAATCCTAAAGAATCCTTATAATTAGATTCGAGTTTTGTTATACATTGATTTGTACTTTACCGTTATTCTTATATACTTTCCCGACCCTCGATATAAGGTTGTCTGTAAGAAATCACAGTAGCGATAAGACCACCCTTTTTATGTTGTTTTTTCAATGTCAGGTTTAGTATTTCTTCTATTCGTTAATTTAATTATTTTTATTTGATTTTTAACAATTCTGCTTTTATTATACCATAGCATTTTGAAATACTTTTTTAATAAAAATAATAATTTGATACAAACATAAAAAAGCCAATCTAAATTATCATTCCGTACACAAAATAGAAGTATTCCTGAATAGGTGTCTTCTGTCTGGCATATGTAAAAGTCATCTTAATTTCTAGTTGTCAATGAAATAATAATTAATGTAATAAAAACAATAATTCCTTAGTACATTCTGCATTACGTGGATGACAGGGATGGTTTAATTAACTATGCCGCAGCTTCAAAAAGCAATACTACAAATGTTACGATTACGAGACATTAAACCTAGGTCCTAGTTTGAATACTTTGTTCGACATTATTTTATTTCTCACTAACAAATAGAAAATGGCATTGCCACATTACATTAACTTTGAAACGCATACCAAAAATATATCTTTAGTCGTGTAAAACAACTTTACAGATATATCTTGTAGATGTGTATCTATCAAATTTAAGATTGAAACGTTTATTTTTCAAAAGAGGTTTTACTTTTACACGATTAAATGTTTCAAAAAAGAAAACATATGTGTGCATAACCGAAATACGCTACACTTGTGGCTCAGTGGTGACGTGCAAGCGTGCGTAGTTGCTTCTGCGATCTAGTTCTGGGTTCGATTCCCAACAAGAATAACTATTTGTCTGTAACATGAATAGTTGTTCCGAGTCTCGCTGTACTCTGTGTCCGTCAATTATGTGTTTGTAAAATCCCAACGACACAGAATATGAAGTGGCTATAGTTATCCTAAAAGAGAAAAGATATATACGTATGAGGAGAGTATGATGAAGTCGCGTAACATATCTGTCCGGGCGCATTGTAAGCTAGGGCATGGCTTAGGACGGTGTCGAATGGGGCGTCGAGCCGCGCGTCGTTGAGCGATGTTGTTGGCAGCCCCGGGCCGTGCTCGAGACCGAGGTGTAGTGGCGGCAGCGGCGGCTGCGCACGCGCCACGTACGACGGACGCTCACGGTACCGCACGTATAGTCTGTCCCCCAGGACGAACGTTTCTGACGGTCTTTAACTACCTGTTATACAAAATATGTCTACAGTATTTTCATGATGTCTTTGAACGCATACGCAACGCGGTTTTAAGACTAAACGTATTTTGTCCGACGCGTTTTCGACGCTTTTATAGTTTACCGTTGTAAATTAAACTCTATTTCATGTGTGTATACATTTGTATCTCGTACGATATCATTAAAATAAATAGTGGCACTTATGAAATTAACCTACTCATGAAACGGATAGTAAAGTATTTAATAAAAAAAAATATTCGTCAATATTGTTATAAGAATATTTACAGCAGTCGATTTAAAAATTTAATAGTTATTTTGAAGAGTTTATTGCATTATTATTGCTACCTTTTCTTGGATTCTTCTCATTTAAAATATATATATTACAGTCAACTATGGTAAACTAAAAAAAAAGTTCTAATTAAAACTAGCTTAATCTTTTAATCATAACAATAAATGTTAGGTATATGACGGTAAATTATAGAAGCGTTAATTCCTTGTCATTGCAGCATTGGATCACATCAGAATTTTACATTAAAATATGAACTTTAAAGCGTCTTCCAAAAACACATTTTGCAATAACTAGTAGTCGACGCATATAATGTTAATACAAAATGCTGAATATGGGACGTCTTACGTTGATATTTGAATGTAAAATTTGGATCTGATCTCGTATTGATCGTACATATTAGTTACCGACCTTATCTCAATGTATTAAGACTCGATTTACTTCGTCAGATGCGTTCTAACCCGGGAAGGCAGTAGTGGCCACCCTGTAGCATGTCCGTCACCACGGTCACGGCGACACTCACACGTTTTGTTCGCACGATTGGTTCTGTCCATCGGCTGTACAAATGAGGCGACGTTGGCACGACTGTGGCTACATATTGGCACGATTGTGGCTAGAATGGCACGGTTGTGGCTAAATCCTGGCAAAATTGTGGCTGTAATAGTACGATTGTGGCTAGAATGGCACGGTTGTGACTACATAATGGCAACGTTAATAGTATGATTGTTGCGGTAATGGCACTGTTGTGGCTATAATAGTACAAGTGTGGCTCTAATAGTACAATTGTGGCTAGATATCGATGCAATTATGGTTATAATAGTACGTTTGTGGCTATAACAGTATGATTGTGGCTATATTAGTACATGTATGTCTCCACAGCTACAAACGTACTTTGGCCATAGTAGTACCATTGTGGCTACAATTGTACAATTGTGGCTATATTACGATGGCACGATTGTGATATTTTTGGCACGGTTGTAACTACGATTATGTGCAACTGTGGCGATATTCGCACGATTATTATGTAGGTGTTTCGATTATGCGCGCCTTTTATATAAATGTGGCCAATAAATATGACTGGTGCGAATCATATAAAGCTTTAATTACATTTAATGAAAATGGATATGGCCTTGTGCCCTATAAATGCATGGTCCTGGCAATAGTTTTTACTACTGCTTAATGCTAGATATAGCTGTGACCGATAAGTGCCATTTTTTGGTATATCTTTTTTCCTATAGTAAAAGGCACGATGTTAATGTTAATGTAGTTGTAGTGGAATATGTCACGGTGTAGCGTACTATGGATATTACTGTGGCAAACGAGACCAAATGTTGTTTGTCCCATTTCTGTAGCATGTTTCATATAGTAATTTATTGATGTTGTAACTAACATTAGTCGTGGCAAATAATAATATGAGTATCTGCAACTAATATCATATGATATCTGTCACTGGTTGATTAAATTGCGTGACTTACACGTTTCTGATTGGCCCGAAGACAAGGTACAATCAAATATTTTCTAAAAAATTATGTCATTACGAAGTCGTGACGAACTCATGAAAAAATGGCGCCATTGTGCCGATATTGCCACAGTTGTGACAACATTGTCACGGTTGTACTGTCTGCAGTCTCTGTTGTGCATACTCGTACGTTGGCACGGACGTTCTGATGTTCGCATGTTGTTTGATTGTTACTATGTTTAACCATGATGTTCAAATTTTCAATTTTTAAAAATATCAGACTTTTTTTTTATTCAAATTTTTCAAGGGGATTTCGACACCAATTTTGTTTTCTTTAATTTCCCTAATAGGTGTTTTAATTTGAATATTTTACATACAAGTGGAGTGTCGTCGCCAAACCGGAAGCATTTCAATAGTTCTGTTTTCTCGTCTGTTATGCATCAACCCACGTCTTATAGTTCCGTTCCGTTCCCGGCGAAAGGGACCAAACTGCGTTTGCACCTTTCGTCTCTCCTCCGGCACCGTTTCGTCCTTGGAGGCTTGAGACTCTCGCGGTAGTCGGCGGTAGGCACGTGGCCGGCTCTGAATACAGACACATCCACACCACACTCGGTCGGTAGCGCATGGGGCGGGCGGGACGCGGCTGACGGGCTCGTGTTGCAGCTGCGCGTGGTGCGGGCCTTCAAGTCCACGCTGGAGGACCTGGAGGAGCGCCTGAGCGCGCACTCGGCGGCCGGCCTGCGCTCGCGGCTGCGCGCCGCGCCCGACATCGCCTACATCGACGCGGACGACGTGCCCGCCGCGCCCCGCACCGAGACCACCATATTCTAGCCCCGCCCGTACTTAACGCGCCTCCGAGCGATCGCTTAGTATTAGTCCGTTAAGTGTTGAACCACACCTAGGTAGGGTAGATAGGCACGCTCGGAGCGTCCGCTCGGTATCCGTGACCTGTCGACGTTTACGTTTCGATGGAGGGCGCGGACCGTCGTCGACGAGCGAGCGACCGCTCCTCGTCCGCGAAGGTCCGATCCTCGCTTACTATTTTATAGATGAACATATTTGTAAATAAGTTGAGATCTTCGACGTCTTTATGCATGAATATCGGAGCGGTGATATTTTGTATAGGTAGCTATTCGAGACGAAATGAATGAAACTCCAATTTGAAATGTTAAACTTTATAATGATTCTTCGACCTTCGAAAAATTTACGAAATACTTTAAACTTATTAAAAAAAATAACTTATTCAAGTTTTCGACTTATCATTAGCTTTTTGTGTAAGTAGTTTGTTATGAGAATTATTATTACTATTGTGAGATATTGAGGGTACTTGGCAGCTTGTGTGTTTTGTTTCATAGTAAATTTTGGGACCACTTTTAAACCCGTTTCTAAACTTGAGATCTGTGAACTATTATTGCTAAACTGCGTTATTTATCGTTTGAAGACGATCGTCTGTAAGAATTTAATTACTCTTATGTATAAGCCTAAAGTTTAATATGAATGAGACACTAAACGCTTAATCCAAAAAAAGAACAAAGAGCTCTAACGTATAGAAAACATGTATCTTTAACAAATTAACTTGGTTTTTGCGAAATGTTACCAAATACTATTTACATTGAAAAAAAATAAAAGTTCAAGCAAATTCCATAGCATTTTCTTTCGACACAATGATTATGGTGGGGCCCGCCGAAATTTAGCAGAATCGCTCTATTTCAGATGTTGACGGTAAGTGTAGGTCTGACGCATAGGGAGAGTACTTCGTAAGTATGTTACACGACGAAGTCAATGTAGGTACACGTTAAACCAGTTAAACGTTGATTAGAGCATGGACCCGTGGTGTCTGCACTTGGCTGCCAGCGACCGAGTTATTCCGAGCTTCATTGAATCATATCAATTGTACATAATATATATTTATATACTAAATATATATTGTTGAAGTATTAACTGATGTAGTCAGACTACTGAATACATATTAATGAATATACTTTATTAGTAATTATAATAGTTTTCGGAGTTCATACTTAGATAGTTGAATTTTTCAACGCTTTTTAATTATTGTCTTATGCTTAGATGTCAAACAGTCACTAATTTAAATTTCATACTATTATACCAGTTGATAAACAATTGCATATTATTCAATAAGCGATTACGTACACCGATAAAGGTGAGAACGCGAGCGGCCATTTTGTGATGTCGTCGTCACAAAATGGCCGCCCCGAATAGATTGTAAGGATTATAATGGAGCAAATGTATATTTTTTTTTTATTTGGTACAAAATGTTGTTTCTTTGTTTTTAATTTTTAATTATTTTTGCTTCGCATTTACAGTGTGTTCATGCTTATGTTACAGTTGTTATTGCATGTATACAGATGACTGTGAGTATTGCACAATTTGTATTTTTTTTTATTAATATAAGTAGATGTGTGTACGGAGTATCTGATAATATATACATACATACTTACAAACTACGTACACTATATTATCAGACTCCCATAAAGGTGTTATATCCGAATTTTCATTTTTTATTAATGTAACAGTTATAATAAAAGTGGTTTTTCATTTTTAATTACAATAATTTACTTACAAAAACTTTTAACACTAGTTTATAAGCTAAAGTATAATATTCAACAAGAAAATAAAAATAAATAATTATTTAATTATCTCCACTACTACACCAAAATTAGCGAAATAAGTATTTTATTTAAAAAATATTAAAAATAAAACAGAACGGCTTTTACATTATTCACTTAATTTTTGTTTTCATTAACTCGGTTGTGTATGTACTTATGTAATAAGTTGATTTCTTAATATTTATTTATTTTGAGTTTTAATATAACTATACGATTAAATGTTAAATAAATAATACATACTTAACCGGCACTATAAATCACTATAGTAAATTAAAAAACAAACTCATTATAATAAAAGTATTTATTTGACAAAATGTTCATTTTATTTTTTTTACCCAAATACATTCGTGAAGGAAAGAGGAAGCGAGTCAGCTATATCACGGGTTGCTCACATACCGGAGTTTTTTTTTCTTCATCTCTGTAGTCGTAGTTCACACGGTTTTTGAACTATATTTTAATATAATTTTGTTTATATACTTAGTATTTACTTGCTACTGGATGCTCTGGTCCCCAACCCGCTAGTGAATGCCCCCTTTCCTAGATACAGTTAGGCACTTTACTAACGAAACTGCTTTCTAAAAATATTTACATAGACTTTCTATAGCTATAACTCTTCACTGTCAGTAGTGCTGGTGTTCTAAACACAAATGAAGACAAATATACTTTATATAAATATAATACGTTTGATTTTAGAATGCCGTAGATAAGTTCACTTTATAGGGTATTTGATTCATAAAAAACAATCATTTTAAATGTTTTTTTTTAATACGCGATTCATTTAATTAAAATTTGCACGGTTTTGTGTGAAAACCAGGTTTAATATTAAAAAATATGCAGAATTCTACTTTTTGTAATAGTAGGTACTGAATTAGTGGTGAGGACACACGCAAGTAAATATTTACTTACATGTGACGTCACATAACTGTTTAAAAAAAATGACAAAATTTAACTTTTTTTGTAATTATTTAGAATGACGTCAAATACCCTATGTATACTAGTTGATTGGCAACAAGCGACAAAACAGTTTTGTTATGCGGCTGTCGTAGCGTAGGAGCACTGCCGGGCGGGTACTGACACGTCCGTCATATTATTTTGCAGCAAAAGGCGGACATATTGGCCGGGCACAGGATATTTGTCAATAATTATTTGGCGGAACACCGAAGGATCAGCGTGCAATCTGGCGGCAGCTCGTTGCCAGCCCTCAGCCCTGTATCGCATCAAAGCGATGATTAAAAGCCCCAAAATATATATACTCAAAATATATATTAGTATAGCGACATGACGCGACACTAGCGTGAAAAAATAATAACTAGAAAACCCAAAGTACTGCCATTAAAACAAATTAAAAAAAACAAACATTCAAATGGATATTCTAAAAAACTATTGATACCGTGAATTTTTTCTCTAAAAACTTTCTTAAAAAAAAACTAAAAATAGAAACTCTTTTTTGAAAATCTCTTGAAAATTTGTAAATGGAATACTTAGATAGTTAAGAATTGTTTATTGTTTAGTATACAAATAATAATATATTAGTCTATTCGCAAAAATAATATTTTGATTAGATTTATATGACAACTATGGTGCACCATTATTTAGTCGGAGTATATTAGAGTCAAGCTAAATTATTTTAAGACCGGTATATAAAAAATATATAAAAAAACATTTCTGATATATTTCAAGTCTTTCATATTCCAATTTCTTCTGTAAATCTAAATCTTTCAACTCATCTTTTCTTGTAATTAAAAACATGTTAATAATCGTTGTGTGTTAATAATAAAGTTATATAATACGAACAAATTCATGTGCCATTTTTATAAAGAATAAATAAAAATATATATTTAACAAAATACACAATTTGTGCTACTCAAGTGCTTTTATAAACGTTTTAAATGATAAGATGATATTTAAATTTGCTTGTTTTGTTTGTTTTTTGTTGGAAGAATGCGAAATAGATGTGGAATATAATTAGTGTTAGATAAATGTGTGTCTTTTGATAGAAGTTCGTTGTGTTGTCCAGAAGTAGATCATGATAATCCGTCTGTATGTGAATCACTACTTCAAACACGGCTACTAAGCCCATATTTTTATAAATAGTGACAATTGTTTCTAGACCATAGTTTTGAAATAGATTGATAGAATTACAGCTGTCGGATATGAAAATTATATGACGAATTCTTCACGATTGACAGCTGTCATTTTGACAAGTAATTTCAAGACAGTACGCATATGGCACAATTTCATCGATATATTTGCATGAAAACTGATCTTTACTATTTATCTGTTTATTTCACTTTTCCTCTTGATGTATTTTGGTAACGTTGTTGCTTGTGTTTTACAGTATATAAATATATGTTTTTATATTAGTGATATCGTTACCATTTTACGCACTATCTCATACTACACACTACACTATTCTGGTCTTCCATTCCTTTCTTTCTTTCCTTTTATTTCGTCATAAGGTATCTCAAGCAAATTTAACTATCACAATTTTGGTGGTATATATTAAAGTTTAATATGTTTATATGTTAAGAAATATAAAATACTATTACTAAACATTGAAATAAAATGTTTGTCTATGATTTATAAAGTTTAAATGCACCATAACGTAGAGACAAACTAAATGCCTGCTACATCAATGTTAAGACTTAGAAGAAATTAATATAAATAAAATAAATTAATATATTTAAAATTATAAATGATTAATCGTGTCTTGTGTACACCAAACTTTAGATGTAAAATAATAAATACGTTTTTTCGTAAACTTTCCTAATTACGCTTGTAGGTGCGTCCACGCCGATAGTGATAAATCACGTAAAAATATATATATTATTATAAATAAATATACTTAATAACAATAGGAGAGCATGTTTTCTGCTACATAATACCTGTCTAACACGGTACTGTTATTAATTCGTTATTTCTAAAGCTTCTTGTCTTTTAAACTTTAGTAATAAAGTATCTATACTCCAAAGTAACTTTCATTTCACCTGCCACAATGTGGAGCGCTGCAACTCTTAAGGTAAAGTCGCAGTGGGAACGTGTGTGTGTCGCCCGTCCGACGTCGTACGTCGGCGCGGGCCTTTATGTCGTACAGTGTCGATGTTAGAGCTTCGCGCTTACACGCAATACTGTGTATAGCTACACTGAGCATGACTAGTCACCATATGGTAGGGCCACACCAACTGCAATCCTAACAGGTAACCATCATCTGTGTTTCTACGTAATTTAAGGCTGGCAGTTGACCTGTATATGTACATATATGTACGTACTCCGTTTAATGTAGATGGATTACTAAATGAACATACTGTTACATATTTGTTAGTATAGATGATATGCTGCGCTTTAATACGAGGGTAGTACGCTATAGACAATGTATAGTGACACGAAGTCGGCCGTATGGAGAACTGTATGATTATGTAGATATCACGACATTCTTTATAGGAATTAGGCTTCATCTACGGAGACGCGGCGCGTCGAGCGTTGGACAGCGCGGTTTGCATTTAAATTCTAAATAAAAATAAAATCGCCGCTCTGTGAACGCATTCATACAATGTTTGAAATAGTCGCTGGCCGCGCCGCTCCACGCTACACGTGACGCGCCGCTTCCCAGTGAATGAAGTTTTAGTATCACGACCTCATATGTGTATGCTTATGTAATATAGATGTATATAGCTTGACATAGTATAGATTTAAAACGTCGATTTTGAAAATATATATTATATATCTGGTATGTGAGCGATTACGTCGATATAACGTTCTTATGTGTGCTTCACTAGATATAGTTGGCATGTTAACTCCACATAAACACGATACCCAATGTTTACTACCATACATACAGACACACAAACATACAAGCACATACCACTTTAATTGAAACAGATAAATCACGGAATCCTTATGGACTCGATAAATGTTTTCAATGTTCAATGTTCAATAATTGTTTATTATTTTTTTAAAGTTAAGTTTTTTTTTCTTTTATTATATATAGTTAAGTTTTATTTTTCGAAAATAAGGATGAAACGGAGCCCTGGATGGAAACTGTAAAAAGTATATATAGTTTTAAGTGCACACCCCATGAATGTGCTTCTTAAGGTACCTAATAGGTAAACCCTGCGACTAGTATCTCTAGTTTCTGTGTATCTATTTATATATAACAATATATACTTTTCTGCTGTTCGCTTCGCGAGGCACATGCTTCGTAATGGTCCCCTGGTAAACTTCTCTACTTTCTGATATTACACTCTTATTAAAAAATATCACTGCTAACGTGTCCAACGCGACTCTACATTTCTAAAGTCTATGACTCTACCATCTCTACACTAAAAAAAAAAAAGCTTGGTAATTTATATGTGGAATGTGTTATCGTAGATACGCGTTGGACACCCAGCACCGCAGTATTTATCCCTATATATCTTTTAAATATATATATATATACACAATCCTTTCGTGCGGCCGTCGGCGCGTCCGTCGGTCCGTACGACGGCCCGCACTCTCTGTGACGTATATCTTTCTTCATGTTCTCGTTTTTATTTTCTTTTCCATGAAAACCCAATTGCACACGGAAGGTGATAGGTGGCGAGTTGCAAGAACGATTGATTCCTGTCCCCTACAGCAAGACCTCAACTGATCAAGCTGTAAGATTCGAATTTGTTAAAGGACAGCATTTATCGCTCACTTATTACTATGTTTATTTGACTATATTTATTTATTAACATATGTTTTGTTTTGTTTTTTCTTATATATGTTCAAATGTTTAATACTGTACTCTGTCTATCTATACCTACAACTTGTTGGAATCCCATTTGATCTATGTTGTCGTATTGAGTGTGCACTTCGACATTTCTATATATTACTAAATATTGTTTTAGAATAACCTGCAGTTTTTATCTATGCAATGCTTAACTGCACAATTTAATATGCTTTATTCCTTTTATATCTCATACTTTGAGATTAGCACTAATTGTCACTGTATGCTTCCATAATATACGCAGCCCTTTAACAAGAGATAGCGTTAGTGAAAAAAAATGGTGTAATAATTGTTTTTTTTACATAACAAAACAGCTTTATTACATACGTACAAGTAGTATCAAAGCACTAAATATTATAAAACAAAGTCCTCCGCCGCTGTTTGTCTGTATGATTGCGATAAAATGAGAAACCACTGCACGGATTTAAAGCGGTTTCCACCATTAGATAGATTCATACTTTAGGTAGGTTTACAGGGTTATTTGTAAAACACCAACAACCTCTTAAGAGGTCATTGTACTCATCATAATGAACAACTTTTACTATGGGACAAAATCTGAAATCGCGAAAAAAAAATCAGCTGTTCCCTACATTTATGTTCGTTTAACTCGTCAAAATGCAGGCAACAGCAGATTTTTTTTGTGATTTCAGGTTTGCTCCCATAGTAAAAGTTGTTTATCATTATGAGAACAATGACCTCTTAAGAAGTTGTTGGTGTTTTACAAATAACCCTGTATAATTTGTAAAGGTTTTGTATTATCTAAGCTTAACGACCCGTGCGATGTCGGGTTAAAATATAAACAGTATAACAAATATCTATAAAAAGTTTGGTCAATCTGTAACAATAACAAATAATTAACTGATATTGAAAAAATACCTATATATCTTAAATAAAGTCGTTCTCTAATACGAGACGGCCTCACCTTGCGGTCGTACTATTTATTTTAATCTCAGTAAATCAGTTTTGGAAAATTAAAATGTATTGTATTTCGCACAAATTTCTTTACTTACTATGATTAGTATACATGATATCTACTGTTAAATATATGGCGTATATTTTGGAAGTACCTTTTATATATTTTTATATACTTTTATCCGAAGTGCGCGGCTCGATGTCACCTGCATGGTACCTCACGTCACAGCATGTTTCCTACCGCATGTGCTCTGTTATTCATATGTTATCATCATTCTAGACCTAGAAAGCACAAGGACATATGTACTTTTATCATCAGAAGCATTTGGTTGTAAGTGCCATTTAACGATAAAGGCACATACGACGAATGTTTATGACGTATAATGGCACATACGACCTTATGCTTCTGAGCTCCTAGCATTGTTTACACTGAAGGGTTAATGTTGCAATGTTAAATAATATATTTCCATTTCTTATAATCACATTTGTGATTGAACTTGTATATATTATTGAAAATTGACTTCAAAATAATCACATTTGACAAGAAAAATAACTTTAGAGCTTTGTGTAATTTATTTATTAGTTGTCTTGAAGTCGATGTTCTTATATTGTGAACTGTAAATACACAAATAATGTATTTTTCACGTTTGATGTTAAAATGTTGTGGATTTTGTGTATTGTCCGAATCTCACATATTAACAGAATAATCGTACATTAATGTTAAGTGACGTGGTAGGCCAACGTCCCAGAATCAAATTTGTAAGCAATTTAGAAGCAGCCCTTTAGATTAGATTTACTAGATTTTTATTTTATTTTGGCACCATCAAAATCATGGCATAGGTATTTTAGTTTTTATTTTTTGCAAATACATTATGCACATTTGCCTATTCCACACTTCGAATGTTCGAAGTCTGTCGGTAATAGTCCGCACTTCGAGTTTTCGAAGTCTGTCGGTAAAGAAAACGTAGCTGCGACCTTCACGATGGATGGTGAAATATTCACTGACGTGTGATCTCGGCGGACTGATACTACGTGAGCCCCCTAGTACTGTAACGCCAGGGAATCTTCATAAAGGCTTTATAACATCATTTGGAAAACTAGAAGCATAACGTCATATTTTTTAATATAAATTAGCTTTTAGACTAACGATTTTTTCTATCTTACTCTGTATAGGCTAGCGAACGCTTTGAGTTAAGTACATGTTGAGGTGGACGGCACGTCGCGGTGTCCGTCGCTTGCTTACGATACTTTCGGATATAGGACGTTGGGTAAAGCGATGTTAGATGTGTCACCAATGTATTGTGTCAGTAGGGCAACAGCTCTATGCTTTCGCGCGTAGCTCACGGTACAGTCACAGACCTGACCTGTTCTAGTGCATGAGCACGGACTAGCCCACGACACACAGGACCCACGACCATGTCTGTATTCAGAGCAGGAGTGTCCGGCCGCCCTGCATGGCATGCGCCGACAATACTGTGACTGGAATTTTGAATCTAACGCTTTCTTGCCTTTTTATGGTTCGGTGTGCTTATATCTATGTTAACATTGTACATTTGTTCGTCGACCGGGTTTGTGATGAACCTGAGACGCGAAACTTGTTTATTTAGAACCGTGCTGCCCTCTACGACATTTTAATCGTAATAAATGTTATTTAGATTTCTACTAACAAAAGCTGAACAATCCGTGAGACATCACCCTAATTTAAAGTTTTAATTGATTAAGATATGTTTGCGGTTTGTGTCACGGTTTTTCCATTTGATAGTAGAAATATATTTGCATACTGGTCTAAACCTCCAATTTGTGATCTTGTACAATTGTAAAAAAAAGTATTATTTTGGAGAAGAGTAAACACGAAGGCCGGGACTAGACGTCTGATTTAATATCCGATTAGATTCGGTATCCGATTAGTTAGCCTGGCAATGCAGACTCAAGCCTATTCCAAAGATTTTTGTTATTTTATTGGATCAAATAAATGAAAGTTAATTGGCTAAAAGTTACTGAGTATACATGGGTCTACCTGCCACGCTAGCTCTGATGGCTATTGCAAGACGCTCGAGCTAGAAGCGACGCCTCAGTGTTCGCGTCGCGATGGCGAGAGCGTGTCGCAACAGACAGCCGTGTACTCCTGGCCTGGGACGGACCAGTGTGCGTGGAGGGCGCGCGGGGCGGGCCGGTTCTGACCGCTGCGCCTGCGCAGATCCGCGTGGTGAACGCGTTCCGGCAGGGGCTGGACTCGCGCGGCTCGCTGGCGGACGCGGCGCTGGCCGAGGCGCTGCGCAAGCAGTCGGCGCTGGCCAAGCGCTTCAGCCACTCGTCGGCCGAGTTCGAGCCGCGCGACGCGCTGCAGCCGCACGACATCGACGTGGAGCGCCTGTCGTCGCACTCGCACACGGAGACGGCGGTGTAACGGAGCCGCGAGTGACGCCCCGAACGATCGCGTGTGTGGATGCGTATTTTTAATGATGATCGAGTTTTGTTTTGAACGCGCCCGGCCCGGGGCGACGCCCCGCCGTTCGCGGCCCCCGGTGTGCTTGAGCATAAGTTATATTGTTAACTAGTGTGTTTAATTATTCGATTGTTTTGAAAATATTTTATTATTATACGCGCGCGTCGCGTCGCGCGCGTCTGTTGAACAAATAAAAAAAATATTGTCTAATTATTAATTTTAGATTTAAGCGCAAGGATGAGCGAATGGAAACGTGTGTTTTTTGAGAAAAATAAAATTTTCGCATACCATCGTGTCATCTCTTACACGGAATGAAATGTTTTATATTGCTTTTGTCAAAGACATGTCGCGGGAGTGGGGGGCGGGCGCGCGCTGGCGCCTGCCAAATCTTTTGTATAAAGTTGTTTCATTTGTAGCGATCATCGTTTGTACGTCGCGGCGAGCGCGCCGCCGCCCCCCCACGACCCCTATATATATACGCCACTAAATTATTCAACTATTAGTTAAGGTGTTTGTTATAAATTTCAATAACTTTTTTGTTTTTACGACCTTTTCCCCTAAATCTAAGTATACATTTAAGTCATATCTCGACGCGTAGACGCATCAAGTGAAAAGTTTCTATACAAGAACCGTACGCACCATTCTTGTGTAAGAACCGACGTAGTCCACTTTGAACATCTTCAAAATGTTTAAAATAGAAATAAACATTAAAATTGTATAGCTGAAGGTATTTATTTGTAATGCTAGTCTCTTATGAAACAAAATACTAATTATTCAATTATTATAATGTACTTATTGATTATTGATAAATACTTCAAGTTTATTAAACAAGATATAGTGTACGGTGTAACGAATTGATTTCGGAATTCTTTCTCTATGAGCAATAGCGAGGCGCTCGACATAGGCGACTTAGGGTCGCAGCAGTGGCATTTTCAAGTTAAACGTTAAGAGCGAGTTAGTGACGAGCCGCGGCTCCGTCTGCCACCCGGTAGTATATACGAGTATAAATAATGAGGAATCAAAACGATTTAGTGAATCGGCAATGTTCAATTTTGTATAGAACGTTTCATAGTAGCGGTATTTGAGAGTTGTTACATTTTGTTTGTGAGCGCCCGCGCCACGCCGGCTCGGCGCGGTCGACGACTATTAAACTATTAAACGATCTTGTAAGTAATTAAGTATTAGCTTCGAATCAATAAAGCCTTTTTAAAAAAAATTAGTTAAAAATGAAACTATTGAAAGTTCACAATGTTTAAATAAAATAATGTTAGTTATGATTTCAGTGCATAGAGAGATCATGGTATCATTTTGTGTATGATATATACTTGTTTCGTTGATATGCGTTACCACGAGTCCCCAAAGAAAGACATAAATAATTAGGAGTCTGCTGTACGGTGGTGCCGCCACTAACCTAACAGTCTATTGTTTTGACACGACAGTCTGCCACTAACCATTTTAGGTGATAAGTCCCATTGTTGTATTTTTCGTCTCACAATAAATGAAAATCTATTTTATTGTTTTTAAATATGTGTTTTATTTTGTATACTAACCCCTGGTGATGTATATATCTACTACTAGTCGTAACGTAAGATTCCGTTCCCGTAGAATGGTAAAAGAATTTGCAAAATCGGTTTAGTAGATCCAGAGATTACCGCTTACAACTTCACAAACAATTCACAAACTTTACCTCTTTATAATATTAGTATAGATAAATCTATGTAGGTACTGCAATACCGTTGCTAATTAGATGTAATTTCAACTGTCAAGAAATATTTTCGTTATATATATTTAAAGGGGCAAAATAACAATTTGCTACATTTGATTTTCAACCTTAATAGCTATTGTGACTAACGCGGTATTTCAGTATCACGGACGATGTATAAAATGCAATAACTGATGGATCAACGCACTGCCTAAACCGCAGATACCTGAAACTTGGAACCTGTATTCTATATATTTATGATGTAGGCATCCAATCAGAAAGGATTTTTATAAATTGTAATATATATCGCATATAGAATTTGCTATAGGCCCCGCGCTGGCTTAATCCGGCACTGTATGACAGAAAAAATAAAGATTAAATAACTATGCCTTACTTACACATCTATTTCATATACGTATCACGCCCTATTATTTTCAAGACGGTAAAAAAGGTCATCCAATATATAAAAAAATGTAAGGGGTCGAATTAGCCTCGCTTCTCAAAGTTCCGGTCTGCATTTCCGTGTTAAGCGCAGGCCACACTGTCAGCGGGCGGGCGAGCGAGCTAGGCGGGCGGGCGAAGCGAGAGAAGGAAACTGTACAAACTATACGGAATATTGGCGAGCTAAACTATGGGGTTCCTAACCTAACGAGTTGAACGAGTAGCTTCGCTGGAATCGATGGATATTTCGTTAGCTTCGCTCGCATCGCTGACGTAGGTTAATCGGTAGATCGCGGTGTGAACCGAAGTATGTAAAAGAGGTGAAACGATATTCGCCCGCCTAGCTCGCTCGCCCACCCGCTTGCGGTGAGGCCTGCGCTTTAGGGTATAGTAGAATAGGTATGTGACAAATTTTCGGCTTTCCTCAAATACCTACCCAAAAATTGGTGCCCGCTCTCGTACTATAATAAAAAATCGAAATTTAGAACACCGGCTAGTCTATATTTCTTTCTTTAATTATGGGACTAATGTTACCTACACTCCCATCACTGCAACTTCTGTAAGCCAGGATCAACAGTGAACACGGCAATAAGTACTGAGTCTCACCAAGTCCCCGGAAAAAGTTATACTGCCTTGGGACTCGCAACGAATTTGATCAGAAAGAGATTAGGAGGAGTAAGAAAGACTATACTTACAAAAATGTAATAAAGCAACAAACTGATGAATGTTTGAACACCCTAAACTTAGGAACTCTCCCGGGACGATCACGATGTAGTATATAAAACTAGCTGCGCCCCGCGGTTTTACCCGCGTTGCTCTGCTCCAGTGGGTCGCCTGATGTTATGTAGACTATATCTTAATCCAGCGCATATCTTATCCTGGTGCAAAATTTCAGCCAATTCCGTTCAGTAGTTTTAGCGTGAAAGAGTAACAAACATCCATCCACCCATACTTACAAACTTTCGCGTTTATAATATTAGTAGGATAAAAGTATATTATACCATACTTTTTATTAGTTGGGAGTCGTATATTATATAATACTAGCTGAAGGTCGCCACTTTGTCCGCGTGGTGTTTGTTATTCCTTTGGTTTTTTAACTATCCCACGGAAACTTATAAATTATCTGTAATAAAAGTATTTCAAATGTTGATCGGGGATTTAAGGTAGGTACAACCATGCAAAATTCTATATACATCGGTGCAACATTTTCGCAAATTAGCCCGTACAAACAAAGAAATTATTATTTTTTTAAATTCAAATTTTATACTCGGTTTTTTCTATGTACAGACATTCGACCTCTACAGTTTTATTATTATCTATGTATATAAAATCTATATAGAATGTATTATTTTACAATATACTACTCCTACTGATAAAATGTAATTCCAAACCCGAAGGCGTCAAAATTTTACAGACAGAAAATGATGAAAAAATGCATAAATACCAAAGTTCCTATGTGCGTACATAGGAACTTTGGTATTTATGCATTTTTTTATCAATAGTTACTAAATTAAAGTAATAAATTTATTCAATATTTACTAAAATGATTATTGAAACTCATTAACAAGCGTTTAATATTATTATAGTTTACAGTGCAGATTAAGCCAGCGCGGGGCCTGCAGTAAATTCTGTCTGGAGGCACCTCTTAATAACTTAGGATTATTGATTGGATCCAATTTCTTGCTTGCGCTCTTGTGTCTCTTGCTTTCTTGTGTGCGGGTCCAAATCATCGCAGGGGGCCCTAAATCAACGCAGGGCCCGTAGCATTTGCTACTCTTGCTATATGGCTAATCCGGCACTGATAGGTTAAATGAACAGAAACTACCAGGGGGAGACCACGCTTGAAGGTTAATACCTTATAATGTCTAATCTATACCTACCTTAATAATCCAAATTATTATATTCTCTACTATTATATCCCAGTTTCAAATTGAAGAAAATATTTACCTAAATAAAAAACCCATTTTCATTCAATCATGATCAGTATAATTATTTACAATGTCGTTATCAATAAAATTTGTCTTACATTATATTGAAATATAACTAAAAGTATCACTTGTACTTCACGGGAACGAGAGCAGCCCGGGCGGAGGCTCCGAGGGCATAAAGTTGTTTAACGCTGCACTTGGATCTGAAAATAAGAAAAAAAAACGTAAGTTGATACAGTAATACCCCGCTCTACGCGGTTTTTAAATTTTCTCGTTAAATTGCCCCGCTTTACGCGAGTGCGCTATTGGTCATTGAATTGAAATGTGATTTATTATTTACTTGCGCGATTTGATGGATCGGAAGCAAAAAGCCACTCAGAAAACATTAGAATGTTATTTTAATAAAAAATAGCACCTTTTTTTGTGGTTGTAATATGTTAAATTTCTTTTAACAAGCGGTTTGATTGTCATTTCTTGTGTTAAATGTAAACAATTTTCTAATAAAAGCGGTTTGATTCTAAATTTGGTACTTTATTACAAGACCCCGATATGCGCAAAATTCGCTTTAAAGCATCATAAGTAGTAATAAAAAACTTGGTGCTTGAGTCACATGCTTGACTTCTGTTTTTCTTTTAATAGTATTTTCTTTTTTACGCTACTGCAAGAAGGGTTGTTTTTCGCGCGTATCTTTAATTGGGTATACGTTAATACCCAATTTTACCAATACATATTTCCCCTTTACCCTTTTCAATTTTTGCAATGTACTTCTGTGACATTAAAAGAAACTTTGTGAGTCAGAAAGAAAATCGAATCCTTACTAATATTATAAATGCGAAAGTTTGTGAGTATGGATGGATGTTTGTTACTCTTTCACGCAAAAACTACTTAATGGATTTGGCTAAAACTTTGCACAGGGATAGAGTAAATAAGCTCGATTAACATATAGGCTACAAAAAATCACTCTCCGACCCACTAGAGCAGAGTAACGCAGGTAAAACCGCGTAAAAACTAAATAACGAACAGCAACGTTCAACTGTGTATTAGAGCACCACACTGCGTTCAGAAATATAGAAATATTAGCTTCCTGAACGCGATTTCACCCGCGTAACTCCCGTTGCGTTGTGGTAACTTCAATAATCTTTCTAGATAAATGGGCTCTCTAACACTGAAACAAGTATTTTAATCGGACCTAGTAGTTCCTGAGATTAGCGCGTTCAAGCAAACAAACAAATTCTTCAGCTTCAGCTCAAAAACTATCTCCTAGAATAAATTACTATTACATTTAAAAGTAAAGTTAGATGTTATCTCCATACTAACCTAACTTCTGTGGTAATGGGAACGGGGGCGTCTGCATCATGGCTTGTTTCATTTGATGCTGCAACAGCTGCGGCGGGAGATGAGCAGCTTGCTGCTGCAGCATCTGAGCGTTCTGTATCATCTGAGGGTTCCCCATCATCTGGCCGGCCGGAGGCAACAAGCCTTGCTGTCCCATTTGACCTATCATTGGCGGTTGTCCCATCATTTGGGATGGAATCATTGGAGGTTGCATCATTTGGGGCAAAATGGGCTGAGTGTTGGGAGGGGGAGGGGAGCCGGGGGGCGGTGGAGGGGGTGGTAGAGCGTCCCAGAGGGGGACATGGTCGGGATGTGTGGCCGGGCACGGCCAGGCGCATCCGAAGCGACGTGCTTTCTTCTTCTGGAATATATTAAGACATAGGTAAGTATATTAAGACATAAGTAAAGAAAACGAAAGTAATATTGTATCCTAACTTTTTAATGTTAGCCTTCGATAGTAATACTGATGGCAAATCGCCCTGCAAATTATTAGCAACGACAATAATAACGATAATAATAATAAATTGATTTATTTACATCTCACAAGGATTTTACAAAGCATTCACAAAGCACAAATAAGTATGAGAGCTTGAGAGCCCTGTACCAAGTACTTGTGGTATACACAGCAGCAGTTTTTTTTTGTCCGCATTCCCACCGCCGCTGCAGCGTATTCGCCCTCTCCATAGCGTGGTATGCTAACTCATACCACGAGGAGAGGACCCTACACCACTAAATCCCCCGGACACTCAGCAATCCGGCCCCCCGACGGCACTCGCGGTCGATATGGCACCGCGGAATCTCCTGGGCCACACTTATAGTGGCCCATTTGAGTAGTAGTATACCACAAGTTAAATCTTACTTCGGGTATCAAAGGTCAATAAAATATATAACTTTGTACATGTTAACATTGTTGTAACTCTTGTGTTGTGTTGTATTGTATTCCTTTGTATGTATCTTTTCGAGACAATAAATTATTATTATTATTATTATATATTATTCGTTCATATACAGTTCTTATACTAATTCCTTATGACAGTCTGGAGTCTTAACTAGGTCGAAACCTCTACTACAGATCTCCAGGCTTTCCCTAGGGTATACATACATAGGGCAGTGTACATTTTGTTGTTTTAGCTTGTGTGTTTTGTAAAATCAATCAATTAAATAAAATAACAACAAAATAAAATAGGATAAGTGAAGTACATAAATATCAATATCAGTTACTTTAAAAAAATATACATGTGATTACCTTCTTAATAGGCGGCTCTTCGACGTCCGAATCTTGTCCAGGTTTGTATCCGTCAGCGAAACTCACTCGCTTGCCGCTGCGGTTCTCACTTAGCACTTTACTGTAAAAACAAACATCAATAGCAGTTTTTTTAAACATATAGTAGTTTTGAAACATCGTGGCTAATTACGTAAGTCCGTCCGAAAAAAAAAACTTCACGTTATGAGAAAATATATGTCGATTCTAAACAAATGTAACCATTTATACGGAATAAATAAATTTGAATGTGTGAATTACAAAGTGCATACTTACGTAACTAATATTCCTTTTTCAGGGGCTTCTTTATCATCGTCTTCTTCCACTCTAGCGACTTCACCAAGAACTGAAATAGTACCAAGTAACAAATAGTTATAAAATTTCTTATCAGCTTTTCATAGAAGCCTGTCTGTACACATGACTCGGTTACGATAGTTGCCAGAACAGTAGGTCTCACCTACTGTTCTGAATTCGATTGCCACCCATTTATTAGTGAACCACAAATAGTTGTTCTGAGAAAATGAAAAAATACAAGGCGATTATCTGACCTGTCGTCATGTATGGATCTAAATGTTGGGCAGTAAAGGGGACCGATGAAAGAAAACTGCATGCGACGGAGTTGCGAATTTTGCGATGGATGTGCGGAGTAACAAGAATGGATCGGATTCGAAATGAGTATACAAGAGGAAGTCTGAAAGTGGCGCCGGTGACTGAGAAATTGAGAGGAAATCGATTAGGATGGTATGGGCACGTTATGCGTACAGATTACATGCATGTGACGAAAAGAATGCTGAATATGAAGATAGAGGGATATGTTGGGAGAGGACGACCAAAAAAGATGGATGGACTGAGTGAAAGATGATAATTATGTCTTAGAAAGGTAGCATGGAGGAGTATGGAAGAGACGTCTAAAAGGGAAAAATGGAAGAGGATAACAGGAGCAGGGCAGGAAGTTGTTCTGAGTCTGAGTTTGCTTTGTATCCTTGAATTGAATATTAGTAAAGTCCTCCGCATGGATGGGAAGCAGCATCTTTCAGCTAAAGGTTACCTACCATCTTATTGCGATCACCAATTCGCCTGCCGAGCATAGTGAATATGGCAATATCACTAAACAGGGTCGCACGGTTTACCAACGTCTGTTAGGAGGAGGCTCATGTTCAAGAGTGGACGTGGACTGTTGAGGATCAAGAAAGTCTTACACATGGATTATTTTCTCTAGAGTGGGTCTATTGTGTATATTAAAAATAAATACATCATTATTTATATTTGTAACTATTACTGATTGATCAACCTTTTTAATGTTTTTTTTTTTTTATTGAAATTAAAAATATATTATAAATAAAACCAGCCGGTGGTTTCATTTATATATATTTTTTTTTCAATATTTTGATAGTTTACTCTTGTAAAGTAGTCCATACTACGTTTGTCGCCATTTCACGTCAAAACTACTGAACCGATTTAAATTAAATTTGGTACACATAATGTAGAACCTGAGAAAATACATATGCTAAAAAGGTCGTAGAGGGTTGAAAGGGGGGGTGCAGATTGTCAAAGTCACTTTTCGACGCGGACGAAGTCGCGCGCACAGCTAGTTAAAACTATATGTATGAGAAAGGCAGTTTTCTTGCGGCCTTGTCTGACCACACCGCGCATATGGGGCGGTGTGGACCAATTCAACGGGGTTTTTTTAAAATTTAAGACGCATAATTTTTTGTTCCTAATTTACTTCGTCATAATTAATGTAGCATATATATATACTATGTCCAGGGACGGTTACCGTTACCAAAAAAATACCGGTAAAAGTACCAAAACATTTCGTTCCGTTACGTTAAATATTTAACGATAAAAATAACGTTGTATCGCAGGATTTACCGGTATTTTAATAGCGTTACTAATAGCGTTATTTCGCTAAAATCTAGCAACGACTGGTGCGACGTTGCCAAACCGAAACGAGTGCCGCGCGCGCGCCGTGCATTGGGCGGGGCTTAAGCGGAGCGGCAACAAAAATATGAGTACGAGACGGCTCGCGCTCACGCGTGTCATTTTATTTTAGTGATCATAACAAACATCGAGTTTTTTTTTCGGATTGTTCGCCACAAGGCTTTTGCTACTTCATCATAATCATAATCATAATTATGTATTCGCAGGAATAATATATAGGTACATTTGCAGGTGGTTTGACATACAAAAAATATAGATACAATAACACTGCGAAGTTTTTTTTTTGACCTTACTAACAGCATTTTGCAGTCTACTCTTAGTTACTTTCTTGTTAACCCCTCGTGCTAAGCTAAAATGCTTGTGTTACGAGTGGGTTCACGTCGGTAGTGCAATGGGTGTGGTTCGAACCGGCGACCTCGAGATCACAAGTCCGACGCCCTAGCCAGTTTAATAGTTACTTTGGGCTAACTCTGATTTTAAAAGATTCTTTATTGGTGCTCAGCTCGTATTGGCCTCAGTGTGCCATCATATAGCCTTCCTCTATTAATGGGCTATCTAATATTGAAAGAATTGTTGAAATCGGACAAGTAGTCCAATTGCTGGGTATCGGACTTGCGATCATGTGGTCGCCGGTTCGATTCGCACGCATTGCGCTACCGACGCGAACCCACTCGTAACACAGGTATTTTAGGTTAGCACGAGGGGTTAACGAGAATATAGTAATATATAACAGTAGTTTGCAAAGACTCTGCTAGTAATCTTTTATAAAAAAAAACAATCTTCTTCTTTATAATATTATTATAGACTAGCTACGACCCGCGGTTTTACCCGCGTTACTCTGCTTCAGTGGATTGGAGCGTGATGTTTTATAGCCTATATGTTAATCCAGTTAGTCAACTATTAGCTTCCCGCACGCGGTTTTACCCGCGTAACTCCCGTTCCCGTGGGAACTTAATAACTGATAATGTAGCATTCAAATGGTGAAAGAATTTTTTAAATCGGTCCTGTACTTTTTGAGCCAATTCTTTACAAACATATTTACGTACAAATCTTTCCTCTTTATATTATTAAGTATGCGTGCAAACTGTCAGACAAATGCGTTCACTAGTTTTTGCGTGAAAGAGTAACAAACATACATACATCCACACATACAAACTTTCGCATTTATAATATTAGTAGGATATTATTTCTATCATTGCCCTATTTGGGAGTAGTTATGTGGATTTGATTCGTTTTTCTATGGTTTTAAAAAACTAACACCCACTGGAGCGAACGCCTAATATGAAGCATTTTTAATTGTTTCTGAAATCTTTGAATGCTTTTGTTGGTTAGATGCGAGCTGTGTTGTATCTGAGTCGGTTTTGTTACTATATGAATTATATGAAAAAATTTATACATTTTTAGATAGTATAATGTACGTATTTGCGATGTTATCTGTTATTAAATAACATGGCAAACCAATGGTTATAATTAAACAATTAAATATGCGACTATTGGTTAAAATTTTATAAACTTAACTTAAGCTCATAAATAACGCAAATTTTGTATTTTATAGACTTTTAAAAAGTTACCGTACAGTTTGGTAGTTAATAAATTTTATATTGTAGTAACTAGCCTCGTTTTGATATAAGCTTTCTATCCGATCCACAGGAGAAGAATGCGCCCGTGATCGCGACTTGTCCTTCATCCTCCTGACCATTAGTTTGCAAAAAACAAATCAGAGCTCCTGAAAGCGTGTGGATTACCGGTACTTAAAGTCTTTCAGAAGCTCTTAAATTCCGCCTTGCTCGGAGGCACCACGCCTAAAGCATGGAACAAAAACGACGTGGTGTTGTTCTTTAAGAGAGGCGATAACACCTTACTAAGGAACTACAGGCCCATCTCGCTTTTGAGTCATGTCTATAAGCAGCTGTTCTCCAGGGTTATTGCGAATCGTCGCGAACGAAAGCTTGATGACCTTCAGCCTCCCGAACAAGCCGGAATCCGAAAAGGTTATAGTACCGTAGACCACATACATACGCTGCGGCAAGTAATACAGAAGACCGAAGAGTCTATAACTTGCCGCTTTGTTTAGCGTTTGAGGACTACGAGAAAGCCTTTGATTCGGTCGAAACATGGGCCGTACTTGAGTCTCTCCAGCGATGCCGTATTGACTATCGGTATATCGAAGAGTTGAAATGTTTGTATAGAAACTCCACAATGTCGGTTCGAGTACAAGAACAGAGTACGAAGGCGATTCCACTAAAAAGAGGCGTAAGACAGGGAGACGTTATTTCTCCGAAACTGTTTACGACCACTTTAGAAGACACCTTCAACTTCTGAATTTGAAAGGACTAGGCATCAACATCAACGGCCAATACATCACTCACCTTCGATTCGCTGATGATATCGTGGTCATGGCAAAGTCGATGGAAGAACTCAGTACAATGCTCGAAGACCTCAACCGAGTCTCCCAACGTCACAACGGTAGGTTTTAAAATGAACACGGACAAGACGAAAATCATGTCTAACGTCCATGTTGTGCCTGCCCCTATAATGGTTGAGAATACGGTTCTTGAAGTTGTTGACGCATATGTATACCTAGGACAGAGAGTCCAATTAGGTAGGTCCAACTTCGAGAAGGAGGTCAATCGCCGAATCGAACTCGGATGGGCAGCGTTCGGGAAACTTCGCAACGTCTTTTCCTCCAATATACCTCAGTACCTGAAGACGAAAGTCTTCAACCAGTGCGTGTTGCCAGTGATGACCTATGGATCCGAAACGTGGTCTTTTACTATAGGCCTTTTGAAACAGGCTCAGAGTCGCTCAACGAGCTATGGAGAGAGCTATGCTCGGGGTTTCTCTACGAGATCGAATCAGAAATGAGGAGATACGTAAAAGAATGCGGGTTGCCGACATAGCTCAACGGATTAGTTCGTTGAAGTGGCAATGGGCAAGCCATATAGCACGGGGAACAGATGGCCGTTGGGGCCGAAAAGTTCTCGAATGAAGACCGCGGATCGGCAAGCGTAGCGTAGGACGTCCACCTACTAGATGGACGGATGATCTGGTTAAGGCCGCGGGATCACGGTGGCTGCAGGCCGCTTCTAACCGCAACAAGATCTATGAGGGAGGCCTATGTCCAGCAGTGGACGTCGGCTGAAATGCTGATGATGATAAATAATAAATTACCTTTTTAATGTAAAGGTATATTGTAATTTTTTTTAATCAAATTGTAATCTAATTTAATTATTATTATTATCTATTCAATATTTTATTTTAATTTTATTTGAAAGACAATTTTATCCAACTTAGTTTAATATGTTAATTGTATTGAAATTTTATAATAATTATTTTTTGCTCATATTATAGTGCATGCAGTGCTCTTCTGTAAGTAGTGAGACATTTAGACTTAAGTTTACAATATAATTGTTTTTTAATGTAACAGTGTACTCATTGTTGAAGAGCCGAATATCATCATCATCATCAGCCCGTATAACATCCACCGCAGAACATGGGCCTCCTCTCGGGGGAGGGTATTTGCCATAGTCACCACGCTTGGCAGGCGGATTGGCGACCGCAGTATTATGTTGTACCACACAAGGAAACGCTGCTGCCCGTTCCTCGATATACGATTATAATAGATGATGTTATAACAATCGGGACCAACGGCTTAAGGTGCTTTCCGAGGCACGGAGGGTAGTCTCTCAACCAACCAGACCCGGAAAGAAATCTTAGAATTTACACAAAGATGTCTTGTCCGGTGTGGGGATCGAACACACGACCTCCGAAACTTAAAGCGAACCAAATACCGCTACGCTACGGAGGTTGTCCCAAATACCGCTACGCTACGGAGGTTGTCGCAGAGCCAAATAAATAAATAAAAATGTAAACAAATTAAAATCTTTCAAATTACTTCTACAGTAGGATAGAGGAATTATTAAATAAAATATCGGCCAAGCTCATGTCAGACCACGCACAATGCAAAGTTCTGTAGTTGGGACTAATTTATCCCATACAATATCTTATATCACCCACTAATTGCAACTTAGTGGACGCTAGAAACCTAAGTTAAAAAAACGGGCCAAATGCGAGTCGGAATCGCGCACGAAGGGTTCCGTACTATTATCGCAAAAAACGGCAAATAAACACGTTTGTTGTATGGGAGCCCCACTTAAAAAATATTATATAATAAACAATAATAATAAATATATAATAAAAAATATTTTCTTCTGTTTTTAGTATTTGTTGTTATAGCGGCAATAGAAATACGGTACTATGACGGTTCATGAGATACAGCCTGGTGACAGACAGACAGACGGACCGCGGAGTGTTAGTAATAGGGTCCCGGTTTTAGCTAGTCGTAACTCGTACTAACACCAAAATATGCTAGTCTCCCCAACTTCATTGTTAGAAAGAGATAGGCGTATAAATTACCGGTATAACAATTGCAATTTTAACCGGTAATAATACTGGTAATTAGATAACGTTAACTGACCTATGGGTATCGTTATTAATATCGTTATTTTTTTATCGTTAACGTAACGGTAAATGGTATCGTTATAAAAAAAATAACGGTAATTCGGTCCCTGACTATGTCAGAATGAAACTTATGCATAATCGTTTTTTGGCTTAAGGCGCGGTGAATAGACGACTTTTAATAAAATTATGCGAAAACAGTTAGGCGTTTAGTTGTTATGGATACTTATCGACTTAGGTGACATCTCATCCGCATTTTAAATTGTTAACTATCATCCGCACTTGGAATCAATTTCGGATGAGTTGTCGTAATTAATACTTATAGTGCTATTTTCGGCCAAAATAAAATACTTGTTTGTTTATGACGACTATCGTCTAAATAATTATATTTCGATTCCGATTTCTATTACCTGTATACAGTTTACGTACGTTTAAAAAAAATGTTATGAAATCAAAATTATTGAGTTTTAATAATCAACAATCAATCTGTGTATCTCTAATAAGACAACTTCTCTATACAATGTCCGAGGCTGATATTTTTGTTACTTTCAATATATTTTCTTCGGTTCTCTTTGAAATAAATCCTTAATATTTCCACAAATTATAATGATATTTGGCATGTTTTTTAGTTTTTAATAAAAATGCCACATCCGAGGATGAAATATTACGCGGATGAGATGTCACCTAAGTCTACTTATCAAACGTTATGCCTACTTAAATTAGTACAAAAATTGTTATGCTACTAAATATAGATCCAATTCAACACTGAAAGAGGTACCAACTAACGGATTCACCGACGCAGGACACCCCCTTTTTTATCTTTACCAGGGTAAAGTTGAGTAATACGGCCTGGTCCTCAACAGTAACTTACCGGTAGTCCTCAAAGCTTGGTCGATCCTATCATCCAATGAGCTCGTATGTTTAATTGGCTGTTCGTTCGTTTGTTCGGGGGCCGCCTCTATGTCTGTGTTGAAACAGTCGCCGTACTGCAGGCGATCCGACGCACCGTACATGTCTTCATAAGCCTCATCGTAGCTACTGTAATGATTCAATTAATAAATAATTAGTAAACAACTTTAGTATGTAATTAAAAACATTTTGAGGGGTAAACAGCTAATTTATCTAAGAATAATAATATACGTTAAGGAATTAGATAAAATATCATCATCAGCCCGTACAACGTCCACTGCTGAACATGGGCAAGGAAGGGCTTTTTGCCATAGTCAATACGCTAGGCAAGCGGGTTGGTGACCGCAATATTATGTTGTAATACACAAGGAAACGCTGCTGCCCGTTCCCTGGTATATAATTAATGATGTTATAACAATTTCCCAATGGCTTAACGTGCTTTCCGAGGCACGGAGTAGTCCCTCAACCATCCAGACCCGGAAAGGAATCTTAGAATTTACACATAGATTTCTTGTACGGCGGCGTGGGGATCGAACCCACGACCTTCGAGATTTAAAGCGAGCCAAATACCGCTACGGAGGTTGTGTAAGGTTGGAGATAAAACATACATCTCAACATTTAGTTAGCAAAATTAATTTATGATAAAATTTTAGTCTTAATTTTGATGACAAACTTTATAATAATATGTAAATATAACCCACCCAGAAGTATTATTTTCAGTTCTATTGTTGGCGAGGCTCTGTATCTGATACACGGGCTCCACGCTCGGCGCGGAGTACTGCTCGGTGTTGCCTCCTGTTAGAACTATGTTTACCTCGCCCGGCTTCAAACCTGCGACAGAAGATAGACAAATACAATGATAAAGACAAAAAAAATAGTATACATTTCAACTATAATATAATTAACTTCAATTTACCAATGTTGTTATGTGTTATGATAGTCGCGTATTATATGTATATGTATACTAACCCCACCGGCTGGGCCGCAGCTGCGCGTGCGCCGGCCCCGCGGGGGCCCCGTGGTCGGCGGCGCGCCAGTCGCACTTGATCTCCCCGCGACTGCGCCCGCGCACCACGGTCTCGATGATATATATGTATACTAACCCCACCGGCTGGGCCGCAGCTGCGCGTGCGCCGGCCCCGCGGGGGCCCCGTGGTCGGCGGCGCGCCAGTCGCACTTGATCTCCCCGCGACTGCGCCCGCGCACCACGGTCTCGATGATATATATGTATACTAACCCCACCGGCTGGGCCGCAGCTGCGCGTGCGCCGGCCCCGCGGGGGCCCCGTGGTCGGCGGCGCGCCAGTCGCACTTGATCTCCCCGCGACTGCGCCCGCGCACCACGGTCTCGATGATATATATGTATACTAACCCCACCGGCTGGGCCGCAGCTGCGCGTGCGCCGGCCCCGCGGGGGCCCCGTGGTCGGCGGCGCGCCAGTCGCACTTGATCTCCCCGCGACTGCGCCCGCGCACCACGGTCTCGATGATATATATGTATACTAACCCCACCGGCTGGGCCGCAGCTGCGCGTGCGCCGGCCCCGCGGGGGCCCCGTGGTCGGCGGCGCGCCAGTCGCACTTGATCTCCCCGCGACTGCGCCCGCGCACCACGGTCTCGATGCGCGACACCTGCGACGTGTGGGACGACACCGACGGAGACGTCTGTGGATTAACGTAACTATTGTTTATTTGGTTACACTAACATATTTATAGCTAACTTCATGAAGACGTTCTAGACTCCAGATGATGCAGAGTCATTTAGGCAGCTCAATCGACATATCTTGACTTCATTGCGGCGCGACGATAAAACGAAACCGAGGCTCCAAAGTGTTCGCACCTGTATTGGGCAAAGCCAGTTGACAAAGCTGAAGAAGGAAGATGATAGAGTGACGTCGAGTAAGCCAGAGATTTAACGGCAGATTGAGAGGTTCTATGCCTCAACAGCCAAGCCGAAGACCTGAAAGCAAGGCTGAACACAGAACAGAAACACATTTGAGCTTCTGAATGCAGGTGAAACACCGAGACTTTCTTCAGAGGCAGTTTAACTCCGTCTTACTCGACGGACAAGCGCCAAAATCGTGGAGTACAGGTGTGGTGGTTCTGTTCTTCAAAAAAGGTGACAAAACCATGTTGAAAAATTATAGATCCATCAAATTGCTGAGTCATGATTTCAAGCTGTTTTTGAGAGTCATCACAAATAGTCTCGAACATAGACTCGGCGACATCCGGCCTCCCGAACAAGCCGGTTTCCGAAAATGGCTTTAGCGCCATACACCACACACATACGCTGCGGCAGATTATACTGAAGACCGAGGAGTATAATCAGCCCCCATGCTTGGCGTTTGAGGACTGTGAGAAAGCCTTTGATTTAGTTGAAATTTGGGCGTTTCTAAGGTCTTTTCAGCGGTGTCGCATCGACTATCGGTACATTGAAGTGCTGAAGTGCTTGTACAAAAAAATCCACAATATAGGTCCGAGTACAGGGCTAATGTAAACAGGGCGAAAGCAATCCCGTTACGGAGAGGCGTAAGACAGGGAGATGTTACATCTCCCAAACATTTTACCTGCTTTCGTCGAAAGGACGCCTTCAAGCTCCTGGAATGGCAAGGACGCGGCATCAACATAAAAGGCAAGTACATCACTCACCTTCGATTTGCTGACGACATAGAGTTCATGGCAGAACCGCTGGAGGACCTTGAAAAAATGTCCAACGACCTATATGGAGTTTCCCAACAAGTTGAGCTTAGAATGAAGATGGACAAGACGAAAGTCATGTAAATGTAACGGCCTTGTAATGCCCAACTCTTTTGTCGTTGAGAACTTCATTCTCGAAGCTGTGAACGAACATGTATACCTAGGTTTAACGATCCAACTTGGAGAAAGACGTCAATCGTAGAATCCGTCTGTGGTCCATGTGGCAACACTGGTAACACACATTTATTGAAGACTTACGTCTTAAGGCACTGCGGTATGTTCTCGTCCAAAATACCAGCAAAATGTCAGCGACCTTCGTTCTCCTGCAGATCTCTTTCTGATTCGATCACGCAGGGAAATGGATGAGCAACTGAAGTGGCAATGGGCAGGACACATAGCTCGAAGAACTGGCGGTCGATGCAGTACAAGGTTGTCGAGTGGAGATCACGAACTGTCAGGGACGACCGGACGACCGCCTGCACGATGGATCGACGACCACATAAAGGTCGCAAGGAGTCAGTGGATGCAGCCCGCTAGCAATCGTTCCCGCTGGAAATCGTTGGGGGAGGCCTATGTTCAGCAGTGGACGACTGATCAGCCTATGCTGATGATGATGAACATATTTTATACGAAAACTAACAACTCGCATGTTCGCATGGGTAGTTAAGTTTGTATTGTATGAGCACTTTTACGTCCATTGCTGAACAGCAACATGTTCATGGACATCCACTTAGCAGACTTTGGCATGCCAGGGTAGTTGAGGAATATTACCATAATCACCACACTTGGCAATCGGATTGGTGATCGCAGTAAGATTGTAAGTATCCTTGAGCTGATAGATGCTGCTGCCCATCCATCCGCTATCCTTTATCGCTTTTTAAGACATTGGGTTATGGGTTATTCCCGGTGAATTAGCAAAAGCCGCGTGGCTATCTATATATAATTAAGGCCGTTCTTAAATAACACACACCTGTTTAGCCACGTCGCTCTGGTACGCCATGGCGAGTTGTTCGTACATCTCGTAGTTCCCCTGTTCGTAGTCCACTGGGAATTTCTCCTCATCTTTGTGGTAGCCCTGACTGGCATTTATCACGTCGTTGAAACTAGAAATAAAAAAATCATATATAAAGGTGAATAGTTTGTATGAACGCAATAATCTCAGCAACTATTGGTCCGATTTGTAAAATAATTTCAGTGTTAGATAGCCCATTTATCGAGGAAGACTATGGGCTAATATTTAATTATGAAGTTTCCATGGAAACGGGAGGAACGCAGTTAAAACCGCGAGCGGAATCTAGTACTAATATATAAGGCTTGTACCTGTTTAGACGGGACTTCTATTGTTAGATAGTTTATAAAATCCTTATTTCACTCGGACGAGTCACAAGCCAGTGCAGCCAGTGTTTTATAAATTATTTGCAAATGTCAAATAAAATATTACCACCAAATGAAATCCTCCTTTTTGAAAGTAAGTACATATAGCTGATGGATGGACAGCAGCATCTATTAGCCCAAGGATACTCACATTCTTACTAGCAATATCCCCCAACGACGCTTTTTTTTTGTCTTGCGTGAAGTGCATTTACGCATTCCCACCGCCGCTGCAGCGTATTCGCGCGCTGGCGGTGGGATATGTGGGACTCGCTCTCTCCATAGCGTGGTATGCTAACTCATACCACGAGGAGAGGACCTTACACCTCTAAAACCCCCCGGACACTCCTTGGATCCGCCGTTGGCGGGGGCCGGGTACGTATAAGCAATCCGGCCCATCCCTCAACGACCCTAGCTTGCCAAGGTCAGTTAAGGCGCAAAGTTCACACTTTAAGTATTATTATCAATGAATATGTCGGAATATGGCGTTTTTAACTGTTATATTAAAATAATTGTTTATATTGCGAATATAAAAATCCACAGCGGGTCTATTGTTAATAAGCCTTAAAAGTTAATAGCATCACTCAACCAAGGACTTTCGATGCAATGATAAAAGTATAAAATTTAGATTACAGATATTCTCAAGTCTTTTTTTATGTTTTCTTTTTTGACCTAATGATGACTTAACATACGTCTGTTATTTCCACTTACTTTCGCAAAATAAATAATCTTTGAATATATCAGATAAAAAATGCCACTTTCCGAAAATTTCTCCGTTGAAATACCTGAAGTGCGAACGTTGCGCCTTAAGGAGGCCAATTTTTTTTTTTTTTGGACGGACATTTATTTATTTCGCCCTGATGCTTTTGCTACTTCACCGAGCATAAAGGTGAGCAGAGCTCCAGCCTAGATAAATGGTTTAAACACTACAAACTAAGCAACCTGCGCAAGAGGGCGTCCCCTGTGGGATTTGGATCTCGGCTCGCGGTCGCTGACGGGGAGATTGAAGGATTATGGCTTTTAGTTTCTTTAGGGGAGTTTTGCGCAACTGTCGGGGAAGCCCACGTTCAGCAGTGGACATAAAGGGGCTGATGAAGAATAAATACCTATAATTAGAGTTTTGTGAGGACGGTCGGAGATGGCTGTCATCTTTCTCGTACGCGTCCTTCGACAAAGATTCTTGTGACGAGCTCTGAGAATTGTTCTCGTCCGGAATGGGGTTCATGGACAATGGTGTGTCCGCTTCGTATCTCTCGGTATGTTCCTGAAAAAATATTTGAGTGATAGAATAAAGAACAGAGTAATTAGTGAACGTTGTAGGATGAAAGTAGATGTAGTGACAAGGACTTACCTCTTCTCTTCTTATCTCCCGTACTCTATCAACTTCTCTACTTCTTTCTTCTGTTCTCGGTAACTCTCTTACTATTTCTATTTCTCTCCTACTATCCCCAACATCCATAAAACTTACTTCTAATTCGCTAGATAGTTCTTTTACTGTATGTATATCTTTAAATCTATCTGCACTTCTCTCTCTAAGTATTTCCGTCCCTTTTTTGTCGTCTCGTATTATATCGGTTCCACTTATTTCCTTTTCTTTCGTCCCTTTGGTACTTAGTTCAAGTTTTTCTTCTTTGTTAGGAGTTACTTGTTGTAATTTTGCAGGTGTAACATCGGTTTGTGATTTGTTGATGTCAGCTGATGCCGTTGGCTTTGGGGTTAAATCAATATCCTGCAAAACAGATAAAACTCTTACATTATAGCACTATAACATAAGCAAAATACACATATTTTGAGAGAGGTTAGTACGCTCCATAAGGCACTGGTATTGGCATGTCCTACCCAAAAAATGTATGTTAAATAACGGACCGTTACTCCAACCATGCATTTATCAGTCTAATTAAAGCGTCGGACTTATGATCTTGTGGTCGCCGGTTCGATCCCCATCCATTGAACTACAGACGTGAACCCCCTATAACGAACCACGTAACACAAGCATTTTAGCTTAGCACGGGGGGTTAACAAGAATAAAAGTAGACGGCAAAACTCTGTTAGTAATGTTAAAAAAAACAACTTGTTCTACAGCTGGACAAAGGCCTCCCCTAATCGACAAACCGTAGACTTCTTATATTTATTACTAGCTATCCCGCGAGTTTTTACCCGCGTAGATTCTGTTCCCGTGAAAACCTAGTCTTAAAATATATCTTATGACACTCACAAATGATTTGGCTTTATATTGGTAAAGGATTTTTTTAAGCCGGTTAATTGGATCCAGATATTACTCCCTGCAACTCCACTTACTCAGAATCTTTACCTCTTTATATTATACATATACAAGCTCAATATTTTATTGAACTTTTAATATTAGGCGCGAGCAGCACGCTTTTTGTCGATGCTATGTCAAATGCCATAAGGTGACATTAAAAAATTTATAGGGTGGTTAAGTATTCTCAAATTTTCTAATATTCCGCGCAATTAGGAGCTGGTGTCCATTATAGGTGTAAACCTGTGTTACAGATCACCAGGCCCTCACCCCACGACAATTAAGATTAACATATTATTCTGAAACTTAAGATAAGAATAGTTCTTTACCTAGTACATAATAAGGCCTCCTTGTTAGATTAACGTGTTACGTGTAACATATGTGTGTGTGTGACACACACACAGATAAAGATAATGAGTATCAAAGGCAACTGTATTATTACGTAACAAACTTAAATGATCTTACCTCAAGCCGTGTCTCACTTTCAAACAAAGAATGTTCCTCTAAACCTTTATCATTCGCCAATTCTTTGTCCTTCTCCAACTCCTGTCTTCTCCCTTCATCAACTGCCTTTTCCAAAACCATTTCTTTCTCATCGACTTCCTTCTTAATGTGAATATTATTGCCAACAAAATCATTTTGTAACTCTTTAACATTGATAATTTCTCGAGGTTTCAATTTACGGGGAGAAAAATCATATTTCTGGTTTTTTTCATCGTCTGTCAATCTTTCAGTTTTAATATTATTTAGTATATTAACATCAAAAAGTTCTTCGCTCTGTGTGGAATCCGAAGAGGACTGAACTCGTTTCTTTTTCTTGACTTCGTTATTTTTCTTCTTCTTGCGTTTGCTGTCTGACTCCGTATCGGAACTGCTGCTGGTAGATGATGATGAGGAGGAGGAGGAGGAGGAGGATGATGAAGATGAACTGCTCGATATGGCCTTTGCTTTCTTCTTTTTAAGAGCCCTTTTCTTCTTTAAAAGCTTTTTCTTTTTGAGTTTCTTCTCCCGTTTTCGAGCTTCTATGGAATAAAGGTTTTATAATAGTATGGTAGGTTTAATAACACATTGTAGGGTTCCGTAGGTACCCGAAGGGTAACAACGGGACCCTATTACTTCGCTGTATGTCTGCCTGTCGGTCACCACGCTGTATCTCAAGAACCGCGATAGCTAGACAGGTGAAATTTTCACTGATGATGTATTTCTATTGCCGCTATAACTACAAATACTAAAAATAATATAAATTTTTAAGGGGGGGTCCCATACACAAACACTTTTTTATTTTGCCCATTTTTTACTTGATGTCAATAACGTCAGCATGTAGGCACTTGAATATGGTACGGAAACCTTCGTGCGGGAGTCCGACTCGCTCTTGGTCGATTTTTGAAATTGCTTTTATATGTTACCTTAATTGGTGTTACTAGACTCTGGTCCATTAAAATATGGTATTTAATTGAGGGCTAGAATTAGATATAGAGAGGAAAACGGTGTCAGCTATTTTGGTTTATAGATTATTTGTGACATGACATCATTGCTGCAGTAAGGAATCGCGTGTGAATCTATATTCATACAGTGACTTCTAATAAACATGAATACGGAATAGTAATTACCATTACAGTACGACGGTGATACTGCAATACTGCGTTAGTTACAATGGCTAATAAAGTTGAAAATCGAATATAGCAAATTGATGTTTGCCCTTTAAAACATATAAAGAAAATATTTCTTGACTGATAAAATTATACCTTATTAGAAACTGACACTTATCATTACAGAATCACCGACGAGTAGCCAATGAGGCTACATGACACCTGATATTGGAGTTGACAGGCTCAAAAGGCTATCGGAGCCAAAGCTGAATGAAATTTTTTTATACTAGAACTATGACGTTACAAAATGGCTACCCTTCTTGCCTCGAAGAGCACCGATTGTTATAACATCATCTATAACAATAATTGTATACCAGGGAATGGGCAGGTGAGTTTCCCTATGTGTTGCAAATTAATGCTGTGGTTACCAACCCATGTTCCAAGCGTGGTGACTATGGCAAAACTCCACCTCGGGAGGAGGATAGCTGTTCAGCAGTGGTCATTGTATCATATGGACTGCCATGTGATGATGATGATGGCATATATGTATTACATAAGTAAATAAACATTATGTACCTTTATCAAGGTTTTCCTCTGCTATTTGTTTTTTCTTCTTCTTTTGTTTTTCCTTTAACTTTTTCATAACTTTCTTGTTGAGACGACGGCGCTTCGCCAACTTCTCTTTGGTCTTTTTATTTTCCTAGGAAAAAAAACAATATTGAATTTATTTTAAGTGAACACTTATCTAAGTAATGAAATAATAAAATTTATTCAGCACTAAAGTAATCAACATCATTATTTCAGCCGTAGGACGTCCACTGCTGGACATAGGCCTCCCTCATAGATCTCCAGTTGTTGCGGTAAGAAGCGGCCGGCATCCACCGTGATCTCGCGGCCTTAACCAGATCATCCGTCCATCTAGGTTACTAGGTTTTAGTAGGTGGACGTCCTATTCTACGCTTGCCGATCCCGTCTCCATTCGAGAACTTTTCGGCCCCAACGGCCATCTGCTCCCCGTGCTATATGGCCTGCCCATTGCCACTTCAACGAACTAATCCGTTGGGCTATGTCGGTAACCCGCATTCTTCTACGTATCTCCTCATTTCTGATTCGATCTCGTGGAGAAGCCCCGAGCATAACCCTCTCCATAGCTCGTTGAGCGACTCTGAGTCTGTTCATAAGGCCTATAGTGAAGCACCACGTTTCGGTTTTCGGAAAGTAAGTAAGTCAATGAGTGCGAAAGTCGTCATAAAATTTTAAATAAATCTAGTAATTACTTACCTTTTTTTTAATTTTTCGCTTTTTCTTGGAGTCTGGTTCACTGTCAGAGGAGGCGGATACTGAACGTTTGCGCTTGCGCAGCTTAGCTTTCTCCATTTTCGTCTTTTTACTGTTGCATACAAAAAATAATTATAGGTTAAAAATACATTTTAAAATTGGACTGTAAAAAAATAAATTTGTCCTAAAAAAGTGAGGTTACCATTTTTTTTTTAGTATTCATTGCAATGTAGATAATCAAATACACATTTGGAATGTATTGTACAAAAACTAAACCTATTTAAAAATACCTAGATTATCTATCAAAAGCTTCCCTGTGTTTTACAACATAATACTACTGTCACCAACCCGTCTTTCAAGCTTGGCGACTATGGCAATCACTTCGGGAGCATGCCTAGTTTTGCAGCGGGGTTTATAATGGTATCCTTACTAGTAATGCTATTTAACTAATGTAATTTATGTATTACATTATTAACAAAATCACCTTTTCTCTTCCTCATCGACCTCCGACTCCTGGCTCCACCCCTCGCTACTGAGCTTCATTTTCTTAGCCTTCTCTTGTCTTTTGTTGTCTTCCATCTCTTTCTCTTCTGCCTTCTTCTTCCTCGCCTCTTTCACTGGGGTGGTACTGCGGGGTGTCCCTGATTTAGACTCGGCTACGTCAGTCCATGATACCGCTTCCATGAACCTAGATTCGAAACTGGCACAGTCAGAATTTTTTTATTTACAGAATATAAAAAACTACACAAGTTTCATAATTAATCTCTGTACTTATTGTAATATTATTATATCACCTATTGTAACGCCATGGACAAAAGCACTAAAGATATTCAATTGAGTGAAGGTCTATGTTTTCAAACATTCATCATTCAATACCCACTCTTATACACATTTCTTTCCGGGTCGTGGAAGGACTACCCTCCGTGCCCCGAAAAGCACATCAAGCCGTTCGTTCCGATTGTTGTAACATGATCTATAACTAGTGTGTACCATGGAACAGTGGTGGTCGTTATACGGGCTGATAATGATGATGATGTACAGGTATCATAAATCATAATGGATCCGCATTACCAACTGTAATATTACCAATATGAGACAAAAGCAAAGAATTTGCACACTTCTAGCACACTTCTAGTATTTTATTAACCCCTTGAGCTAAGCTTAAATGGTTGTGTTACGTGTTGGTTCAAGGCAATGGTTGGGTATCGAAACGGCGATCGAATCGAGTGAAAGTCTACTAACCTCTGATACTCTCTATCCAAGTAAATCTCATCGCTCCTCTGGGGGGTACCACTTCGTCTCTTGTTCGCCGGCGTGTCCGTCTGACTGTCGTCCGCCTCCCACTCCGAGGACATGGCGACGGGCTTGGAGCTGGTCTCCGTCAAACATTGGGCGAAGCGAGGATACCAGCTCGAGGCTTTGGGGAGCTGCACTTCTGGTATTCTGAAAATATCACAAATATGGTTTTTCTTTTATTTAATTTACTTTATAAGCCCATTAACGTCCACTGCTGGACATGAGCCTTCCCTTTAACCGATCTTGGCAAGTCAGAATCGTTGAGAATATCTGTCAACGATTCCACACTAGCCAAGGTCGGTTAGCCGTATCCGTATGCCGTAATGAACAAGCTTGGCACGCAGATTGTTGATCGCAGTAAGATGGGAGTATCTTTGAGCTTATAGATGCTGCTGCTCATCCATCAGCTGTATGTCCCTTAGTAGCTTCTCACAACACCCATAGGACGATATGGGTTGTTCTATTCTATGCCGGAAACCACACTTTGAACTTCATTATTAACATAAAAGGATTTTACTAAAATATGGATTACCCGTTCTCGTAGGAAATTCATTATTAAATATAGCCTATGTCACTCAGGGTGAATGCAGCTTTCCAATGGTGAAGGATTTTTTGAAATCGGCACGGGAGTTTTTGAGTTTAATCATTCCAAATACAATTTGTAACAAAAATACAAATCTTTCCTCTTTGTAATATTAGTATAGATAATAATCTAAATTAAAAAGACAAAAAGTATCTAGTGTTAATTCCGCAAAAAACATGATGAAGCTCACATGACTTTTTAAGAGCTTTAATTGTTACTTTCTTACATGTACTAGCTATGCCCCGTTTGTTTTATAGTACTTCAATATTAATTTTTATTCTTTTTTTAGTATTTATTGTTAAAGCAACACCATAAATACATAATTTATTAATTTTTCAACTGTCTAGCTATCACGGGACAGACAGACAGTGGAGTTTTAATAATAATAATAATCATCATCATCATCATCATCAGCCCGTATAACGTCCACTGCTGAACATGGGCCTCCTCCCGAGGGAGGGTATTGCCATAGTCATCACACTTGGCAGGTGGGTTGGTGACCGCAGTATTATGTTGTTGCACACAAGGAAATGCTGCTGGCCCTTCCTTGATATACGATTGTTATAGATGATGTTATAACAATCAGGGCCAACAGTTTAACGTGCTTTCCGAGGCACGGAGGATAGTCCCTCAATCAACCAGACAGGGAAAGAAATCTTATAATTTACACGAAGATTTATTGTCCGGTGTGGGCATCGAACCCACGACTTCCGAGATTTTAAAGCAAATTACCGCTGCGCTATGGAGGTTGTCAATAATATTAGTATCCCCTTATTACCCTTTTTTTTATTCTTATTACCCTTTATGTACCCTAAAAACAAAATGTCAGTATACACATACTGGTCACATCCATACACCCGGTCCACCAGAGACATCTTGCACGTCTCCAACTCCTCGTACACGACGGCGCGGTCCTTCACACAGCTGCACAACTTGGGGTTCTCCGCGTACCAGAGCTTGGGATTTGTACGTGTTTCTCTGTAAGGACAGAAAACTAATTAAGAAGAACATAAATCTATAGGTACTGATATTCAAAAAGACAAAGACTTAACTGTATGTTTGCGTTGAATATGTTACGAACTTTCAATTAGTAACATTTCATTCCCGCGCGCGGTTTCACCCGCGTAATTCCCGTTCCCGTGGGAACTTCATAATTAAATATAACCTATAGCCTTCCTCATTAAATAGGCTATCTAACACTGAAAGAATTTTGAAATCCACAAGACCTTGTAGTTCTTGAAATTATCGCGTTCAAGCAAACAAACAAACTCTTCAGCTTTTTATTTTGTCTGTCTGTTTGCTTGTCTGTCTATTCCGACCAATCTCCAAATAAGTAGTACCGATTTAGAGGGAACTTGATTAAAAAAAACTTTATTAAAAAAAACTTACCTATAGCATTTATTCTTATCATGTCTGAACAGAAGCGGCTGACATATCTTCAGAACAAAACTCCAAGTCTCCAAAGATTCGACCGTCGCTTTAGGCATTTGACTCTCCAACTCCTTATCCAAAGACACTCTATAACTGTTAGACCTGTCACTCGACTTGTAACTCTCAGACCTATCCGACTTGTAACTTGCGCTGGACTTGTAACCGCTTTCCGTAGACCTGTAACCGTCGGAGTAATCGCTCCTACTAGACTGTATGTCTCTCATTCTATCGTCGAGTTCTGGAGTTATGGATAAGCGTGTATGTTTGTTTGGACTCGGCTCTTTGCATGGAGAATCGTATTCGACAAGTCCTTTATCTTGGCTAACTTCATCATCACTCATATTTTCTTGTTTGATTTCGTTAATAACGGATTCTAGGAACGTATCGTCAGTTAAAGCGTCGTTAGTTGATTCTTTAGTGCTGTCAAAATCAAAGAGTTTCATGTCTATAGGGGAATCGTATAAGTCTTCCTTCTTTTGTGTGACTTTAGCGAATTTTCTTACGTCAGTTGCTTCATCAAACATGTCTAGAATTTCTTCGTCTTCATTAGGATCTATTTCAAATTTGAATAGGTCCATAACTGGTTGTAACTTTTCGATTTTCTTTATAGGTTGTGTTACAGGACTGTCAGTGCATCTCACTTCTTCTTTCTTAGTTTCTTTTGACTCTGGTTCTGGTTTAGTTTCTTTGGGTGTTGGTTTATTTTTCTCGTCATATTTAGGACTTAAGCTATTCGTTTTGTCTTCATTGTCCAAAGACCAACTGTCACATACTAAATAATCGTTTAAATTCACATCAGCTTCTTTGACATGTTTCTCTTTTTCTGTCGGTTTATTTTTGGTTTCTGTTGTGTTATCCTTATCTTTTCTGTCTTCTTTATCTTTTGATCTATCTTTATATTTATCTCTATCTCTGTCTCTGTCACTCCTCTTATCTCTTCCATCTTTATCATAATGCCATCTAGATTTCCTATCATATTTGTGACTCTTTTTAGAGTCGTATTTATCGCATGATCTTGGGGTGTCACATTTTTGATCGTTTTCTTCTGTTTGTCTTTGTTCTGGTTCATCTTTTTTACGTTGAAAGGGGTTATCATAATCGGGCAACAACTTCTGATAATCAAATTTAAATTCTTTACCTTCAGCTTTTGCTTTTTTAGCTTCTCGAATGATTTCATCGACCTTAGATGCGTCTGTAATAAAATAATATTCTTGTAAATATGCATTTATTTATATTTTGAGACACTACTATAGATTACTTATTAATATAACTACTAATATCTTACACTAGATTGGCTAAGTTTACACTACAACGTGCAATATACCAACATAGAATAAAGATCGATTTTCGAATGCTTATGGAGTAACTTGTGTAAGACATTGATGGGTCATTTTAAGAAAAAGTTAGAGAAACATATATTTATTTATCTCAGTTCTATATTGGTGTATCTATCACTAGCTACCTAGTTTCTAATTATTCAATAATCTAGTTCACATGCAATATACAATACTATAGAAAATACTGCATCATAACAAAACACTAAAAACATTGATCAAATATTATTCCTAAAGAAAAGTTATACAATAATAATGAGGATGAAAATATGTGTTTGAGCTACGCTGTAAATTGCGAACCTGCGATTCATGTCTATGAATCAGCAATAATGTAACAAAGAACAATTCACTGTTGGGGATTTTGCCCCAACATTTGGTCCTTCGAGCCGGATCTAAAACAGCGACCTATGGATTGTCACTGTTGGGGATTCTGCCCCAAATTTAATAATATGTTTTGAAACGTAAAAAAATCACAATTTTACAATAAGATAGGTGTATACAATATACATACATGAGTGTCTGATTTATAAACCATGCACCACCTACTGTTAGATCTAGAAACCTGAATTTTGAAGTATATTTGTCTGGACTTCCTTAGGTACCAAATATGAGCACTAAGGATATCGATTTCAAAATGTAACTCCCAAAAGTTTGAAATGGGGAATCAAAAGTTTGTATAGAAAAATAGAAATCTTGACGGTCAAACGAACACATAGCAACATATAGCGTGTGGCTCATGGAACCAATATTTGATCAAAACATTAGCAAATATATTAAGTCACGGAATACAAACGTATATCGACGGAGAGTTCGACAATGGCGCGATTACCGCGCAGTCGAGGGGCGGTAAAATCGCACGGTCTAGACGTCCGGCGCGACCACGCCCCTTCATCTTCTTCCATACACAAGCAAAATACCAAATAGCATGCGATAGTGAAAATGGAAATAATTTAAAAAGCAACATGTGATCGAGCATAATATAGTACGTCAGGTTAAATTAGGTACATAATAGACTCTCTTTTCGTGGTATGAATAGCATACCATCACTAAAGTAGAGGGCTACTGATCCCCCCCTCCCCCGCAGCAGGGGATGCGTAATATCAAAAAAAAAAAGAGTTCCATAACCTTTTGTACCAATATTTTTTTCGAGTCACTGTTTCAACATTTTTCCTTTTTTTTCCACTCATAGCCATTTTGACCAACGATTGACCACATAGATGGCATTAGCGGAATTAGTACAAATGAGAACACGTAAATGAGTAAGAAATGAACCATGCACATATTCTGTACAAATTTTTATATATTTAAACTAACATTTTTGTGTAATTGGATAGCAATAGATATGGAATTATTTGCCTGGTAGTTTATATTCAATTAATATTTTAATATAATTATGAATATACATTTATGATTTGTGCATTTACATAAGTGCATTATAGAATACAACTGGTGCAGACAACCTCCGTAGCGTACCGCTATTTGGTTCGCTCTAAATCTCTGAGGTCGTGGATTCCCCGGGCAAGAAATCTTTGTGTAAATTATAAGATTTCTTTCCGGGTCTGGTTGGTTGCGGCCTACCATCTGTTCCTCGGAAAGCATGTTAAGCCGTTGGTCCCGATTGTTATAAGATCATCTATTATAATATTCGTATATCAAGGAAAGGGCAGCAGCGTTTCCTTGTGTGCAACATAATACTGCGGTCACCAATCCGCCTGCCAAGCGTGGTGAATATGGTAGTGGCTAGCTGGTGGCCCATGGTTCAGCAGTGGACGTTATACGGGCTGATGATGATGATCATTATACAATATGTCTATTGGCGTGCAAAGAAACAAGCAAATTTTGCTTTACAAAAATGGAACATTACATGCAAGCAACACAGAGGCAAGTAGCATATTCAAGTAGTTTTGTCACTCATCATCACATATACAGAGTGCAATAGTAAATATCACAAAAGACGTTGATATTTCGAGACCTCAGAAGCATAAGGTCGGATGTATATTATTCTTCAGAAGCATTTGGTCGTAAGTGCCAGTTTACGATAAAGGCACATACGACGAATGTGTCTGACCAATAATGGTACATCCGACTCTACACTTATAGCAAATACATTTTTATCGAAGTCATATGAATTTAATTTCGTACGTAATAAGTCTTAAGGCCTGCCAATGGATTTTCTAGTTGGGCAATTTGTTTTTCAAGTCTGCGATCGGGCAGGGCTATTTTTAGGGGTAACTATTAAAATTAACACTTGTAAAAAAACCAAACACAAAAAGACTAAAATGGTTTATCGAATTGCTTGCGTGCAAATTTAAATGTTTGGCCGGGCCTGGGTTTGGCCGGCCTTGCCATAGATCATGCACCATAATGTAGATATAGAAAATAGGTATTACATATTAATGGGTTGAAAAAGCTTAGTTAAAAATATTATCCAACATACCTAAGAAAGACTTGATGGGCGGCATAGCTTTAGTGGGCATAGCCTTATCGTTAGTAGCACTGGGGCATATGAGGCCTAGAGGTATACCCAGCTCCACCAGTTCCATCTTCCGCTTCATATCCTCAATCTCAGAGAGGGTGCGTTTCTGTAAGTCTGTATAGGAGTCTGGAAAATAAAATAAAATAAATTTATTATATAACAACCTCCGTAGCGTAGCGATATTTGGCTCCTTGCATTATTAAAAGTACATATTGTAGCATAAGTAGTTTTTTTTTTGTGTCTTCTGACATCTTCATAAGTCTGGCTACATTCCAGGATGTCAGAAGACTTGTTAACTGGCATAAAGAAGTTATTTGTACCTTGTAAAGCTTTTTTGCTGACACAAGGCTTCCGAGGCTTGGGTGGTCTCTTCTGTTCAGCATCTTCAATTTTAGGAATTGTCTTTACTCCAGTCAATTTTCCTATAATAACCGGGGCTGCTGGAATTAAAAATTAATAATACCTATTACAAAAAAAATATATATATATATTTAACATATGAAAAAATATAATATTCCGGTCAAGTTAGACCAACAATAATAGTGAAGGTACATCAATTCCCAATATGAGAAAGTGAGTAAAATTGTTCAAAACATAATTAAAAACAACATTTCAAAATTCCCCATCAGTCAGGTACATGGAAAAAAAAATACTCTAGGTCAAAGGTAAAAAAATAGGTTTGTATGTACGGAGCTCCTAAAAAAACTGGACTATAAAATGAAATGGTAATATATTAAGCAGTTATATTATGAAACCCAAACGTCCAAAATTAGTTATAAATTCTAAATTACATGTTTATGGTATTAATCTGTTAATTGCCAAATGCTTTGTTCATCTATTGGTTATATGTTCGACCTTAACAAGTGAGGTGCAAGGTTCGATCTGCGGGTTGAAAATAAAATTGTGTATTTAGCCCAACACATAAGCATTGCCATTCAATGTGGCAATGCTACTAGCGTTCTGGGCACTTTTCCAACGGATATCGATGCGGAGCGTTTTTTGGCGCCCTCTAATTTAATTTACTTACTAAAATAAGATAAAAAGGTGTGTTTAATTTTATTTTTAGTTTTACTCTTAGTTGTAAATATGTATCAAATTGTGTTTCTAGAAACATTATATTTAGAAAAACCTAATAATAAGTGGTGTTTCACTTGTGTCCCTGAGAGCATGTTAAGCTGTCAGTCCTGTCTCTGTTTGTGTCAAAACAACTGTCCTATTGGATTTTCAGGAAAAGAGAGTGCACTTATATTCATAGACACACTTGTGGCTAATCTCCTTAGACTTTTATTTTTTAAGATTACTAGCACACTACTCGTTTGCTTGTTAACCCCTCATGCTAAGCTAGAATGATTGTGTTATGAGTGGGTTCACTTCGGTAGTGCAATGGGTGGGATCGAACCGTCGACCACATAATCACAACCTAGCCATGGGGCTATGACTGCTTATTGGCTACCATGGCTGAATTTGATAGTCCTACCTATTATTATTATTCACTCAATTTATAAGTACTGTAGCAGTAAACAACAACGATAGAAAACCTCCGTACCATAGCGGTATTTAGCTCGCTTTAAATCTCAGAGGTTGTAGGTTTGATCCCCACACCGGACAGGAAATGTTTGTGTAAATTCTTAGAATTCTTTCTGGTTGAGGGACTACCTTCCGTGCCACGGAAAGCATGTTAAGCCATTGGTCCAAATTGTTATAAAATCATCTTTAATAATCGTACATCAAGGAACAGGCAGCAGTGTTTCCTTGTGTGGTACAACATAATACTGCGGTCACAAACCCGCCTGCTAAGCGTGGTGACTATAGCAAATTCCCTCCCCTTTGAGAAAGCCCATGTTCAGCAGTGGATGTTATACGGGCTGATGATGATGATGGAGCAGTAAACCAACAGCTTGCATAAACAAATATAATCCAAGAAGGTACTTACTTCCAGAGCTAGTAGATATAAGTTTTGGTACAGCAACTGGTGAGATTGCAGTCTTCTTCTGAATGGAGAATGCTCTCAATCTTTTCTTAGCATTCTCTATGCCTTTTGATGACGGTTTTAATGCAGGAATACCTGCAGTTGGCTGGCCTTTTGGTATTTCTATATGAAGCTGAAAAACATAATAATTAAGTAATAAGAATGAGAAGAGGTAGGCATACCCTAAGTAAGAGATTTTTGAAAATTCATCTAATTTAATCAGTAGTATTACATTGTCACAAACTTTTGCATTATAATATTAGTAAGTGTTAGTTATCTTGCGAAGGGTGTCCCGGATTGCCACAGTGTAATCAGGCCCCACACCAATGGGAGACAGAGGAGTAACCAGGGGTTTTAGTGGTGTAGGGTCCTCTCCCAAAGGTATGATCTGCATACCATATGTATGGAGAGGACAAGTCCCACATACCCCTTACACATAACGCTTCAGCAGTGTGTGGGATGCATTCTCTATGCCTTTTGATGAAGGCTTTAATACAGAAATGGATTGGCAAAAACCATAGAGACATTTCCCCACACAAGAAAAACAAGGATTATAAAGGTGAAGAGTTTGTTTGCTTGAACACACTAATCTCAGTAACCCCTAGTCCAATAAGAATAATTCTTTCAGTGTTAGATAGCCCATTTATCGAGGAAGGCTATAGCTATATCAAGGGTGGACAACTGGTCAATTCCGAATGACTTGTCGATCCAGACAGCTATTACAGTTGATGAACTTATATAATAAAAAATGGTATTTTGGTCTATTTTAGTCTACAAATACACACAAAATTAATGTTTGTCATATAATAATGTATACAAAACCTATTCATCATTAGATTGATTTATACGAAATGTAATTCAATGTTATGTGTGCAATTGGTTGATCACACACAGTAAACAATCAATCTTAGGTCTTATTAAGTTGGCCACCCCTGTTATATATCATCATGCTTAAACTAGTAGGAGTAGAGCAACAATTAAGAATGTTTCAAAATCAATGGGGGCAAAGTTGGGAGCACAAGCTAGTTGTATAATAAAAATAGAATATGCATTTATTTTTCTCATCACAAAATTTAGTGCATTTGCTTACTTGTATACATTTCATTTGAGTGCATTTAGGCAGTTTGAAATGCGACCAGATTCGTGAGAGACTGGTGCCTGAGTTAGGTTTGGGAAACCTGTATTACAGGTCACCAGTGCCCCAGTCCACGGATTGCATGCCAAGTTATAAGCTATACAATATTGATTTTGAAAGTAAAAAAAGAAAATCAAATGGCAGAAATCATAAAGTAGCTGTAAAACAAAAAGTAAACAACAAACAAAAAAAAATGCTAGTTGTATGACCAATGGCAAATAATAATTTGTAAAAGAAGGAAAAACTGTCATCAATAATATCAAAATTCGCAATGTCACTAGTCTAGAATACAAAATTTCGAATATAATGCCTAAGGTAAGAAATTTCGAATATAATCCATAACATGTTGATTGGTGACTATATTATATTAAAGCACAGCTTATTAATACTATCCCTAAAAAAAATTACTACCATTTACTAATAATGGTTAGTTCATGGCCCATCAGTAAAATCCTTTAATTTATTAAAGGATTATTAGTAATTAATATTTAAATTATAGTGGCATAACAAAAATCATCAACGTCAACAACATAAGTTTATGTATTAAACACATAAAAACAAAAGAGTAATCAATTCTCTGTAATATTTAATATGTCCTCAACATTTTGGACATAGGACTTGTCTCCTAATTAAAAGTGTATTGTCATCTTAAACAAAACAATAACGGTTCTGCATTGATTGAATATAGGTAATAACACAGCTGTGGTTATCTTAAAAATAGCACCAACAACACTTAGGTATTGGGTACATTAAGCCCATTTAAAAAAGAGTAATACTCTCGCCAATTACAACAGACACTTGTATGCCTCTTTGAGTACTATTTTTAAACATAAATCAATAAATATAGGAAACCGAACAAATCATTCAGTACTCAGACAACTGAGTATGTAACAGGTTGTCTATTGCATCAAATTAATTGCATTATTTATTTGGTACTTACTTTTTGTGGAATGTTAGTGGATGTTCCAGGTTTCGCCGGTCCAACAGAGTCCTGGGACTCCAATCCCGGTTTTGTTATTCCTTGGGTATCCATACCCGCGATATATCAATTACGTTATCACACAAACATACAACATCATATTAATACAAATACTGTGAATGTTAAATGCGGTTACGTTTATGCACTCGTCATAATTATTAAATTAGTAAATTGGATTAATAGAATAATTGTTTGGTGTTTGTCAAGACGTAACCTCAAATAATTCGAGTCAAAATTGACAACCATTAAATAGCATGATCAGTAGTAATCAATTACAAAATCTCTTTCTATTTGAGAAAAAATGCATTTAAATTTTGACATGTGCAAAAGAGATGCCGAATATAACATGCTAAATATTGCTATTGGAATTCGTGTAATGCTCTCTTGTGTCAAAGACAACGAAAGAGAATGTAAAGGTCAAGGTACATAATATGTACCGTAAGTATACATGGCATTATATATAAAACAATATATTTTTTGTATAAAAATATATTTTTTATGATAATTTGTGTTGGGTCTAATATTTTTTTAGTATTACTCAAAAGCTGTTTAAACTTATAATTTTGGATTTCTTGATTGATTATAAAATTGAAAGAAAATATAGATAATTATCCTAGATTATATTTTCTTTTCACAGAAGAACAAAAAAATTTAATGTCTTCTTATACTTAGCTGCCTACTGATATCAACTAATATCAAGTCTAGCAACTCTTGTCACGCACTGTCTTCTATGTCAGTGTCAATTTTGTTTTTGTTGTTACGCGGTGTTGAGTTGTTGTTTAAAATTACTTTAATGTAAATAAATACCTAATAAAAATGGTTAATTACTGTGCTGTTTATGGCTGCGGCCGTAATTGTAAAACCAGCAAACATTTGAATTATTACAGCTTACCTAAGGACAAGTTGAGGTCTCTCATTTGTATACTAATTCAAATAACTACAAAGTTCTGTGAAAGATAAATAATATATTTTTTAATTTAAATTATATTGTTTAATGATTGTAGGCTAGAAGCTTGGCTGAAAGCTATCGGTAGAGAGGACATATTGAAGGGCGGAAGGGGTCTTAACTACAGAGTTTGCTCCCGACATTTCTCGAGGACTAGTATTAAGAATAAACATTTATGTGCTGATGCTGTACCTACGTTGAACCTGCCGGGCTCCTGGAACGAAGGTGATATAATCTTGTGTGTTATAGAGACACAAGAGACTACTACTAGATAGATACCAGTAGTGTGAAAATCCTAAGCTTGTAATTGTTTAAAAAAAAATAGACCTAAATAGAGGTTTATAATATTTTGTAAGGAAGTTTAAATCACTTTAATTCTACTTTTTATTTTATTTATTTAGGATAGGTTAATATCTTCCTTCCAAACAAAAGTTTGAGAGGACAACTGTAACATAAAGAGACAATGGGCCACTTAGGACACAAAACTTCGTAAACAACGAAAAGCTATAATCCCTCAATCCATCCATTGGTGCATGCCCTGAGCCGAGGTCCATGTCTCACAGGGGGTGCCCTTTTGCTAGGTTGCTTAGTTTGTAACTACAAACTAAGCAACCTATGCACAAGGGTTGGTTTATGTGTCAGTGTACGGGCGCTTAAGTACGGACGTGCCTGCACTGTACACGGATTGAATTATTATTCGCGTTTTGCGCGGCCTTAGCCGGTGCACGGATACCTACGATGAGTTCGAAAAAACTTATAGTTAACGAGTTGTTGGCGTTTCTTGTCCTTGCTATTGATTACATGGACGAAGTAAGCATACTACAGATATGCTGAACAAATTTCAAGGAGGAAGATGTAAGCAGTGCCAAGCTGCTACTGTTCCAGTCCCTTGGAAAACTGGACCAGATGCCGTCCCGCCGTAGAGATTGCACTGAGAAGAGTCTCCAAGACATGATTGATGTCTTGAAGAAGACCGACCCAGACTACGTGCCCGATTTCGTGACGAGGGAGCTGAGTAAATTGCCCCCCGCCACGTTTAACCACGTCGATGTGACGAGACTGCTCAAGGACATCACATCATTGAAAACTGAGATAACCAAGATGCAGTCCAGAATGGAGGCCTCAGATGACATCATCGCTGAGCTGCGTGCCGAAATTTCATCACTTCGCAACGTTGGATCAGTAATAAGGTAACCTGAGCACTCGTCGTGGAGCGCAGAATGTGTCAATTGGCAGTTTTGAGTCAGCTAATACGAGTGCGTCACAAACTGCCGATATTGCTGACAAAGCTCCGGTCGCCCGCACGTCTGCACTGACCGCTGTAACATCAAACGTCGATACGTCAACCCCGGCACGTGTCTACGCTGAATGTGTCACTAACGGGAAAAATACAAAGCAACCAAATGAAAAAGGGGTTACAAAGAAGCTCTGTATATCTACCACTAAGGATAGTAGGATACAGCCGAAGGAGAATGTCGACAGGGATGGCTTCGTGATGGCGCAGAGAAAGAAAAAGAAGCCAACCCAAAACAGGTGCGGCACTGCACCGACCGGACCGAACCACCTGCTGCGTCCTGCTGCGTCCTGCTGCACCCGTGACGCCGCTCTACGTCTCTCTACGCCGTTAATAACTTTTGTAATTTTTTGCGTGCTAATTATTCCTTCGAAAACATTTTTCTAGACGTCATTCCGAATCCAATGAGGTATCACTCATATTTTTAGGAGCTTTATCACTATTTTTCACCAATTTGAACTTGTTGACTAGACTAAAAGATCATTGCACAGCGCTGGTATTTTAGGCAGCCCCAGTTTTGAGGCCACGCATGGCAAACAACAAATAAAAATATATAGATAAAAATTGGCAATAATGCATTCAAAAAATATTTTTAATTATTATTATCCATTCAATATTCTATTCTAATTATAATTGTAGAGCCAAATAAATAAATAAACAAATTTCATCATCAATTTGAGATTTATTGTTGGAAAGTTTACCAAGATATCCACTACAAACTATACGCAATGTACAAACTTTTTAGTTGTTTTGAATTAATAAAAGAAACTTTATAATGTCCTTCCAAAAAAAATAAAAACATAGGTTAATATTAATATATAATGTATCTTATCTTCTATCTATAATGTATCTTTTTATAAACTCTACCTAATCCAACTCCTGCTTAAGTCTATATCTGGTTGTTTTTAGGTTCCGAAGACTCGGACTCTAACACAAACAACGTCCACTTAGATGTGGTGTGCAACAGCTGTGAACACCCAATTTTCGGATTCCGTTACAAATGTGTTACTTGTGATGACTACGACTTGTGTAATAAGTGTGAGTTAAACGAGGAACACAATGATCATTATATGTTGAGGATACCTAAGCCGGGTAAATCTGTAAGTGAAATTATGTTAATCTAGCTGTTCCGTGCGGTTTTACCTGCGTAGATACCGTTCCCGTGGAAACATTGACATAAAATATAGCCAATGACACTCAAAATTAATGTGGCTGTCTATTGGTACAAGAATTTGCAAAATAGGTTCAGTAGATCCAGAGATTACCACCTACAATCCGAAATCCGAAGTCCGAGAGGCCCGCGAACTGTAGAGCGACAGTTGCACAAAACTCCCCTAAAATACTAAAAGTCATAATCCCTCAATCCCAGCGACCGCCCTGAGCCGAGGTCCAAGACCCACAGGGGGCGCCCTCTTGCGCCGGTTGCTTAGTTTGTAGTTTTTAAACCATTTATTAAGGCTGGAGCTCTGCTCGCCTTTATGCTCGGTAAAGTAGCAAAAGTCTCGTGGCTACCTACGTATATCAAAACGAAAAAAAAACCTACAACCTCACAAACAATTTACTTCAATTCAACTTTGTAATAGTGAAAGCAAGTTTGAAATAAGTTTCAAGCAAACAAATAAACTCTTGAGTTTTATATATTAGTAAAGATTTAAAAATAAATGAACCCAAACTGTAAAAAAACCGTTATTTCTTTTTCAGAAAGTAACAGAAGATTTAGCAGAGAAATGGAAAAAGTTCCTTGCACAAGAACGATTAATAACAATCAAGACGATTGATGCAAGCAGTGACGATGATGAACCTATAAAAAAGTATGTCAAACACTATGATAGTGGAATCGATCTCCCAGAGGACACAAAAGAAAGAATCAGACAAGAAGTAACCAGAGTATTATCTTTGAAAGTACATAAAGAACCAAAAGTACCCGTAAAAAGGAAAGGTGTCTCCAGAAAGAAGAAAGATAATAAAAAGATTAAAGAAGAAAAGGTAGAACAGAATAAATATGAGAGAGAAAATGATGATACTGAAACATTGATGCTGGGTAACTCTCGGCCGCTTGAAGTGGTTTTTGCAGATGTGGATAATTTGACCGGCAATCATATTGTAGAGGTTAAAGAGGAAATTCAGACTACTCTTACTCCTTTAGAAGGTTTGTTTTTAAATGTTATACTTTAACGTAATAATTTAAAATAATGCGCAAGGATTATTTTACGGCGTCCACCTACTAGATGGATGGATGATCTGGTTAAAGCCGCGGGATCAAAGTCAAAGTCAAAAATTCTTTATTCATATACACACATTTAAAATATTTTAAATCATGTTCTTATGATGCTTCCCATTCTTTTACTACCACCAGTTCTGGACGTGGCAACTCTGAGAAGAACTGGCAAGAAACTCAGAGGAATCCTTTTTTTAAAATAAATTTTATTTTACAATGATTAATAAAGTAGGATTGTTTCAGAGCAACTCACTTCCAAGCAGTTTTCATTAACATAATCAGAAATTTTAAGCCTTTTTACATAATTTATCTTTGACATATCATTTAAACTTGTTTGTTGAAAGATCTCTTACATTATTAGGAAGTTTGTTGTAGAAGCGTATACATTGCCCCATAAAAGAATTGCTAATTTTTTGGAGACGTGTAGCATGTAAAACGAGATTATGCTTACATCTAGTATTAACATTATAAGTGTCGCTTTTTTTCTTAAAACTATCTATATTCTTATGAACATATAAAAGGTTTTCATAGACATATTGTGATGCGACTGTAAGAATATTAGTCTCTTTGAATTTCTCCCGTAGGGAAACTCGCGGACCAAGTTTATATATAGACCTTACAGCTCGTTTCTGTAGTACAAAAATGATGTCAATGTCCGCACAGTTTCCCCACAGAAGAATTCCATAAGACATTACGCTATGAAAATAACTAAAGTAAACCATTCTAGCAGTATCCAAATTAGTGAGTTGTCTCATAATTTTAACAGCATAGGCCGCAGAGCTAAGTTTTCCTGATAATTTCGCAATATGTGGGCCCCATTTCAATTTGGAGTCAATAGTTATTCCCAAAAAGACAGTTGACTCCACTGGCTCCAACCGAATACCATTTATTTGCACATTCGTATCAATTTGTTTCACATTAGGTGTAGAAAATTTAATTACTTTGGTTTTGTTTTCATTTAAAAGTAGATTATTAACATTAAACCAACGGACTACCTTCGAGATTGCATTGTTTACTTCGTCATAGCTGCGTAGTCTACTCATTTTAAATGTCAAGGATGTATCGTCAGCAAACAATACTATCTCATGATTATTTCCTACATAGTAAGGTAAGTCGTTTATATACACCGAAAACAAAAACAGTCCCAGGATTGAGCCTTGCGGGTCGCCCATGGATACAACAGAGCCTGGTGATATTTTGCTGTTTATATCAACCTTCTGAATTCTATTGCCCATGTAAGAAATCAGAAGATTGAGAGCCTGGTTCCTAATGCCATACCGGTGTAATTTCCTGACAAGAGTGTCATGGTGAACGCAATCAAATGCCTTAGACAGATCACAGAAAATACCTAAGGATTCCTGCGAATCTTCCCAGGCCGCGAATATAGTTTTTAACAATTCAGTTCCCGCATCTATGGTTGAGCAACCCTCCGTAAACCCAAACTGTTTTTTGTCTAATAAGTAAAATTTATTAAAATGTCTGAGCAACTGGCTAAGAATTAATTTTTCAAAAATTTTGCTCAGAGTGGGCAATATAGAAACAGGTCGGAAATTCGAGGCATCAGTGCTATCACTGGATTTAAATAATGGTATAACCTTACTATGCTTCATCAAGTCAGGAAATACACCAGAATCAACACAACTATTAAATATGTATACCTAGCAATTCCTATTGCTAGGTAAGGCGCTATTATTTCAATAATATTAGATACAAATTTAACAGAATGACCCCATAGGTCTTTAGTTTTTTTCTTCTCTATGGTATTGAAAGCATTAACTACATCTTTATAGTCTATTAAATTAAAACTAAAATCGGTAACGCATGCAGAAACACTTTCTTTTAATAGCCTCAGCAGATATTGAAGATGAATTTAGAGTTTTAGTTGTTATCAGAGGTATGTTAGTGAAGAAATTCTCAAACTCAGTTGCAGTTGCAACTTCCATATCTGCTGAAATATTATACTTCTTTATTTTTAAATTAAAATCTCTATTACAATTTATAGCTCTACCTGTTTCATTATTAATAATATTCCATATTTCTTTTATTTTATTCGATGAGTTTTTAATTTTATTATTTATATACATTGATTTGGCAGTAGAACAGGCTTCTTTAAATACTTTTGAATATCTAGTTACCTTTCCTAAAAATCGTACTCTTATTAAAAGTCTTCTCATAATATAGTTCATATAATTTATGACGACTTTTGTAAATACCAGGTTTTGCCCATTCACTGAAACTTAACTTACCCTTACTGATTAACTTAGTTTTGGGTGTAAATATCGTATTATATTCAGCAATAACCACGTTAAAAAATAAATTATATAGCTGATTTGGGTTATTGTGAATTGGCGGTCACATCGCCAATCGCGGTGGATGCAGGCCGCTTCTATCCGCAACAACTGGAGATCTATGTGGGAGGCCTATGTCCAGCAGTGGATGTCCTATGTTTACAAGATATTAAATTACCGATAGATGGCACGAACATTCCCCTTCGAGATGTGTTATAAAAGAGATTGATAAATTTCGATGATTGGTAGGGTTCCACCGTAGCCGAATTGGTTAAGGCATTAGGGGTATTAATACCTAAGATGCAGGTTTGAGTCGTGCCTGTGGTCTAAATTTATTAATCTCAATTTTGAAATTAAATTTTTATATTTTGAACTCTATTATTTAGATTTTGGACTCTATTGACTTGTAAGAAGGTTCAAAATCAATTAATTCTGAACATATCTTCTTCCCCTTTATACAACATTTATTTTGAAATGCGTGTATTTTGTCGTCATAACTCCGATTCAGAAAATATAGCCGATATTACATTTGTCCAGTCATACAAACAAACATAAACATCCCCCCCTTTCCGACGACCCTTAGCTTGTAAAGAACTGTCCGATGCCCTCTTAGAACCAAAATACAAGAAGCCCGCGAACTGTAAAGTAGAGCGACAGTTGAAACTCTCCTAAAAAAATCTTCAGTCATAAACCCTCAATCTCCACAACAGGCGCCTGCATCTTGCGCAGGTTGCTTAGTTTGTAGTTTTAAACCATTTACTAAGGCTGGAGCTATGCTCGTCTTTATGCCCGGTGAAGTAGCAAAAGCCTCGTAGCTAAAAAAATCCATAAAAATCTTCTCTCATAATAATATTGTTTCAGAGCCTCAACAACATAAGGTAAATGATACCTTATCTGATTTCATGATTAACTACTTCGGAGACATTCGAGCATCAGGGAGCGACGCAAACCCACCATGAAGCACTGTATATCAATAAACTAACTTCCAGCGCGCGGTTTCAGCTGTATAACACCCGTTCCCGTAGAAACTTTATGATTAAATATAGCCTATAGCCTTCCTTGATAAATGGGCTATCTAACACTGAAAGATTTTTTCAAATCGTACCAGTAGTTCCTGAGATTAGCGCGTTCAAGCTAATTAACTAATTCTTTATTTTTTTATATTTGTATAGATTAGTATAAATATATGTGTAGATACCTAAAAACATTATGTTTTAATAAACCCTTATATTTTATCCTTCGTATTTTATTACTAGCCATACTATGTAACACACCTCCGTAGCGTAGCGGTATTTAATGGCTCGCTTTAAATTTTTTAGGTTGTGGGTTCGATCCCCCTGCCGGGGAATCTTTGTGTAGATTCTAAGATTTCTTTCTGGGTCTGGTTGGTTAAGGGACTACCTCGGAAAGCACGTTAAGGCGTTGGTCCCGATTGTTATAACATATTCTATAATAATCGTATGTCAATGAACGGGCAGCAGCGTTTCCTTGTGTGGTACAACATACGTAATACTGCAGTCACCAACCTGCCTGCCAAGCTTGGTGACTAAGCATGTTCAGCAGTGGACGGCGTTATACGGGCTGATGATGATGATGAGTACGTAATGCCATGTGTGGTTTGCGGTTTCAATAAGCCACCAATTATCTTCCTGTGGGCGTCATAAGAGGCGATGAGGGGCATACACCTGATGGGGCAGCAGTATCTTTCAGCTGAAAGATACTCACATCTTACTGCGATCATCAATCCGCCTGCCAAATGTGGTGACTACGGCAATATCCCTCAACGGCCAAGTTCATCAAAATGGGAGCCTCCATGTTCAGCAGTGGATGTAAACTAGATAAATTATAAAAAGTAAAATATTAAAGTAGCTGTCCGCGACATCAGATCACGTAAATTTCTGTTTCCTTATACAAACCTCCGTAGCGTAGTTACGCTCAGTCAACTACACTGTCTTCTTAATTCACGCAGTAAATTATCACTTGATAATAAGGTTAGGATTTACACGACGTGTATATACGACCGATTATGACGTACGCGATCACCGTATTTGCTCATACCGCGTCTAGCAGTTTGTACCACTTACAAACTGTTCAAAGTAGATTCACTCGACGAGCCATCGGGGCACCGTGGTTCATTCGTAATCGCAACTTACACTCTGATCTTCAACTGCCTTCCATCAAGCAGTGGATGAAAGAGCGTCGAAACGCTTCTTCGAATCCGCTGCGCAACACCCAACCCGTTGGTTGTTGCAGCATCCGACTAAAGGCCTTTGCCCACAAAGCGTCTTAAACACCGTCGGCCTTAGGTCATCCTAAATGACCCGGACGACGAGATAACAATCTACCAACTAGCAGTGCAGAGTCTGCAAGAAACTAGCACCATTACTCAGAGACCACTCTATCCGACCCTTCGGAGAAGAGTGCGCCTGCGAACGCAACGCGTCCCCTCTCGTGCTCCCGACCCTTATTTTGTAAAGAACCATCCGATGCCCTCGTAGACCTGAAGTCCGAGAGGCCCGCGAACTGTAAAGTAAGACTAAGCCGCACAAGGGGCGCCATATTGCGCAGGTTGCTTAGTTCAATGGTTTATTAAGGCTGGAGCTCTGCTCGCCTTTATGCCCGGTGAAGTAGCAAACGCCTCGTGCCCAACTACGTATGTTCGTGCGAAAAAAAAACTATCCGACCTAAATATATGGCGAAACAAGGGTCACAAGTCACAACTCATAAGACAGCTCTGCAAAATAGGTTGTTCGTAGGTTATTGATAATAAGCGACCCGCCCGGGCGCACGTTTTTTTTTCGGTTTGTCTTACGTAGGTAGCCATGAGGCTTTTGCTACTTCACCAGGCATAAAAGCGAGCAGAGCTCCAGCCTTAATAAAGTGTTTAAAAACTACAAACTAAGCAACCTGCGCAAGAGGGCGCCCCCTGTGAGGCTAGGACCTCGGCTCACGGCGGTCGCTAGCGATGAGATTGAGGGATTATGACTTTTAGTATTTTAGGGGAGTATGGTGCAACTCGGAGTTCGGGTCTACGAGGGCATCGAATGGTTCTTTGCAAACTTTTGGGGTGGCGGCTTTGCACGGGTCCAATGCTGATGTATACCTTACTCTTGAATCTGTATCTACTTACTAGCGGCCCGCCCCGGCTTCGCACGAATGGACTTTTATTTTAAACATTTTCATAGGCAATGCAGCTTTGTATAAAAATTGAGGTGTTCTTCTTTTTGGAAGATAAAAGGCTCCAATTAAATTCGACTAGAGTTCGGTCACACAATTCTTCAAGGTATTCCCACGGCATCAGGAAATCTGTGGCTTTAATAAAGAGATTTAAGATCAGTTACACTTGGTTACGCTTGACGACCGACATCGACGTAGCGGAAACGTTAAAGTACAACACGGGAAATGAGAAGTATTTTCTATATCTGGTGAAGATTTCTGCATATAAATGAAACATTAAATCTTACACCTACTCGTTAAGTTATGATATACTAGCTGCGCCCCGCGGTTTTACCCGCGTTACTCTGCTCCAGTGGGTCGGAGCGTAATATTTTGTAGCTATATGTTAATCCAAGATATAACCTATCCCGGTGCAAAATGTCAGCAAATTCCGTTCAGTAGTTTTGGCGTTTTGGCGTAACAAACATCCATCCATCTGATCCATCATACATAATGTTATTAAAAAATAATCGGGACCAACAGCTTCACGTGCTTTCCAAGGGTAGTCCCACAACCAACCAGACCCGGAAAGTAATCTTAGAATTTACACAAAGATTTCCTGTCCGGCGTGGGGATCGAACCCACGACCTCCGACATTTAAAGCAAGCCAAATACCGCTACGCTTCGGAGGTTGTCAGGTAGACGCTTAATTTAAAAATTTAAAAATACTTAATATACCTAGAGTCTAATATTTAAGGTAGGTATAGATAATGGTACGGGAACCGACGTGCGCAAGTACAACTTGCACTTGACCGGTTTTTCATTTTACTCACTGTTTTCCGGGCTTGTGACTCGAACCCGCTGCCTTCTTGAGACAAACCTACCTTCCGCTAAACATGCAAGGTGTTACAAAACATGTTATTTATAATCTGGTGGTATTATTTAGGTACTATATATTACATAGTATCGTAAAAAGTACTATATAAAACAAAACAAAAAAGGTGGCAGCCTTAGTAGGCACCTAGAATGTACAAACTATGTAGAATGTACAAACTATGTAATATGAAGCCAGTTTGCGGTTACTTTAACTTGTAACACTGTCAATAATCCGGAGTATATATCTCAATCTGAAGTTATTTTTAGAATGTAATTGTATTCTGTCTATTGAGACAGCTTCGTAGCCATGGGCGAATCTAAGGCGAATAAGCCGTGAAATTTACGTAAAGAATAAAATTGTTAGGCCTTTTTTCTTAATTTTTATGACAACTTCAACTCTAGGTACCTTTTTTTTTGTTGTTCGTGGGTAAATTAAAGGCCTAATTGTAATTTATATAATGGTAATTGTTAAAACGCGACGCGACCTGATGAAACGCTACGCGTGTTGAGTCGAATCAAATGTATTGTTTTCTATAGACCAGAATCACACTATGAACACGTCGCGTCGGGTTTTAACAATATGTTTCCGCATTTATTGTCGTATCCCCTCCGCCGCTGCAGAGTTCCCGCGCCGGCGAAGGGATATAGGGACTATCACCCTCTCCATAGCGTGGTATGCTAGTAATACCTCGAGGACAGGACCCTACACCACTAAAATCCTCCGGACACTCCTCCATCCGCCGTTAGTGAGGGCCGGGTACGCTGGGCAATCCGGCCCTCCGGCGGAAATAATACGTAGGTATCTAGCTGTTGACTTGTTGAAGACACCCAGACTTAAAACGAGGAGGCAAATTAGGTAATGATATGACAACCTCCGTAGCGTAGCGGTATTTGGCTCGCTTTAAATCTAGGAGGTAGTAGGGTTAGACCCCCCGCCGTCGGACAGGAAATCTTTATGTAAATTCTTAGATTTCTTTCCGGGTCTGGTTGGTTGAGGGACTACCCTCCGTGCCTCGGAAAGCACCTTAAGCCGTTGGTCCTGATTGTTATAAAATAATCTATAATAATCGTATATCAAGGAACGGGCAGCAGCGTTTACTTGTGTTGCACCCGATTCTTATAACATCATCGATAATAGTTAATTAAGGCAGCAGCGTTTCTTTGTGTGGTACACCATAATACTGCGGTCACCAACCCGCCTGCCCAGCGTTGTGACTATGGCAAATACGCTCCCTCGGGAGGAGGCCCACGTTCAGCAGTGGACGTTACACGGGCTGATGATGATGATGACTATGACTGCGATAAAATGTGTTCATTAGGTACTGTAGGGTTATTGTAACGCTTTTCCTATGTTATTGCTACCTACTGTATTATTAAAACTACACTAACTTAATATTTTGGTGATGCATAGTAGTTTGCCGTGTGGTTTCCGGCTAAGAATAGACCACCCCATGTCCTCCCATGGGTGTCGTAAAAGGCGACTAAGGGACATATGGCTGATGGATGGGCAGCAGCATCTATTAGCTCAAGGTTTAGATCTTACTGCGATCACCAATCCGTCTGCCAAGCGTGGTGATTATGGCAATATCCCTCAACGATCCTGGCTTTCCAAGGTCTGTTAAGAGGAGGTCCATGTTCAGCAGTGGACGTAAACGGGCTGTTGATGGTGATGATGCATAGTAAACGCTGAATACCGAAGACATTTATATCAAAGTCATAGTAATATCACGTGATTAACTTTCTGTTGTCCACACAAATAGTTGTTAAGAGTGGGAATCGAACCCAGGCTACCAGGTCTCTGAAGCAACTACTGTAATTACTTATTAAGCTATCATTGTAGCTAATAATAACAAAAAAGGATTTTTTCATTAATTTTTTCAGGTCATACCTTTATATATAAACACAAATGCATAAAGGTATATGATAACAACCATGACGTAGAGGTAAAAGTCTCGCTTTAAGTAACGACGGTCGCAGGTTCGATCCCTGCGTGCGGAAAAAAAATCTTTTCGTTTCCGGGTGTGGTTGGTTGAGAGATTATCTTTCGTGCCTTGTTAATATTTAACAGCAGCGTTTCCCTGTGCGTCCCATAACACTGCGGTCACCCATCCGCCTGCCAAGCGTGGTGACCATGGTAGGAACCCTTCTTCGGGAGGAGGTCCATGTTCAGTAGTGTACGTTAGATAAACGTGCTAATGATAATTATACCTATAGGTAGATGATAAGTGACACGCTTAAGATCGTTATCCCACTTACCTGTACGCCCAATTAAGTTAACTGAATGAAAGTAAAGACTGCGAATACTCCTTCGCATTCATAAAGATAAATACTTTACTATCTAAAACTTGCAATCGGATGTTTAACATATATACAAGCTTTATAACAATCTACCACACCTTACGATACTCATTTGTACGCTCTTATCTGCAAAATGCAACTACTAATTTTAAATTGCTGAACGCATCTCACGTACAGTTAATTATTATGAGAATAGTTCAATGACCCTCCAGTTTTCAAGGTTTAAACGTCTACAATGCACCCGAACCTGTCTGGCTTGCAGATCAATAAAGTGCACTCACACACGTACGGGACCCGTCGAGACCAATCGCAACGAGTCTGGATAGTCTAGACGTAGGACTCACACACGGGTTGTTAGACACAATATATAAACTCGCCGGCCGGCGAATAATCAATTATTTGCTATCGTACGTCGGAGCGATATCTGTGTTTCTACTAAATTACTGAGAAATAAAGGATTTAACAATGTCACTGCTACCATTCGTACTGGGAGCTGCCCCTCATCGTTTGATCGACCAAGACTTCGGTTTAGCCATCACGCCTGAAGACCTTCTAAGCGCTGTGGTCTCTCCCATGCTCACGAGGGACTACTACCGACCCTGGAGGCAGAACGCTGTCGCACGAGACGTTGGATCCACCATCACGTCCAACAAGGACAAGTTCCAAGTGAATCTTGATGTGCAGCACTTTGCTCCTGAAGAAATTAGCGTGAAGACTGCTAATGGCTTCGTGATCATCGAAGGCAAGCACGAGGAGAAGGAAGATCAACATGGATATGTTACTCGTCAGTTCTGCAGGCGGTATGCTCTGCCCGAAAACTGTGATCCTGAAACTGTAGAATCTAAACTGTCTTCGGATGGTGTACTCACTGTGATAGCTCCGAAAGTACCGCCCGTGTCGAAGAATGAGAGGAGCGTACCTATTTCTCAGACGGGTCCAGTAAGGAAACAGAACAAAGATGCCACCAGCCAGCCCTGTCAGACTGATGCCAATGGAACTACGGCCCAATGAATTAGTCGTGACTGAAAAATGAGAACAAAATTTAGTGTGTCCTAAGCTCTGTGTGTTAGTTTAACCCCGGCTTGTCATTCCAAGGTTTTATACAATTTTCTATGTAACTAAAAGGATTGATTTGTTTTTATGCTGTCTGTATGTGATATTAAATTTGGATGAATGTGATATTGTACTTACTTATTTTTTCCCCAATCACCATTATTACTTTCCCACCAAGGCAAAACGCTAGTAAAGATATGTAGTAGGTAAGCATATAAATTTAAATCATATTTAAAATAATACTAGTGGTGACCCTGTGGTCAAATTAGCATACTGCACTTGTTCTATATACAAACTACTAGGGCCCGTCCCGGCTTCGCACGGATGCACATTTCTCGTTCTCTCATACTCAGGGATAATGTAGCATTCTCATGGTGAAAGAAAAATGTTATCGAAATCTGTCCGGAATCTAATTTTGATATTATTCGCAACAAAAATATAATTTGTTGCTTTTACTCTTTAAAATGTATGCCAAATTTTCGTTAAAAGGGGTGCAAAAGCTGTTGTTTCATTTAATAAAATAGGAAACGTTCTAACTTCTCTAGAATTCGATTTTTAAAGATTTATCTAAATACCTTATTATACAATTAGGCATACTTATGCATGCACAACTAATGAAACATATTTTTCGTAGTAGGTATTAGCTAAAACTTAAAAGATTCTGCCCGAACTTAGTCTGTAAATAGTTTAGCTAACAATAACTGAAGGCTGCTACTGTATAATAAAGCTATTTACCTACTTATCAGTGGCGGCGTTAGGGTAGGCGCGATTGGGCGAGAGCTCAGGGCGCCAGATATAAAGGGGCGCCTGCGGCGCCCCTTTTTATCTTGCGCAAACTCATTTCAGCTTATTTTTAATGTTCGCTTTTTTGGTTGGGGTTTTTTAAATTAATTAACATACATTTTCACTCACAATGCACTAACATTTCCATACAAAAACTACTGAACCTATGTGGGTGAACTTTGACACATAAATAGGTTAACGTCTACACAAATAAATAAAATTGGAGTCTCTGTTTGTAATATTAAAATAAAAAATTTTCAATTTTTGTCTGTCTGTTTGGTCCGGCTAATCTCTGGAACGGCTGGACTGATTTTGACGGGACTTTCTCTGGCAGATAGCTGATATAATAGGGATCCTTAATAACAAAAAGGGTTATTTAAGTTACTCGAGTTACTTAAATAACTTTTTTGTATTGTATTATAATTCCATGCATCCGAACTTTTCTAGCTTTTCTCATATCGAACTTTAATTATTAATTAATCAAAATTGATATTTTTTATATTTCATTTTCGATTTGTCCACCTAGATTGGGATATTGTTGATCGGAAATAGGTTTAAATCAGAAAGTTTCGAAAACCTTGACTGATATTTTTTGTAGTGTCCAAAAAACTGCTCAAAATTCAACCTCAATTATTTTTCTGGAGAAATTATAGGCTCATCGCGGGTAGTTTTACCAGCTTGACGCTAAGCTTCAACACAGGTTCCATTTTTAATTCTTCCGCCAATTTCTTCGTAGTTAAAATGGCACTTTTATGATATTTCGGTTAATTTAGGGAATTTATTGTAAGTTTAAATGAGCTAAATATAAATATAGGGGCGTCTCTTTATTTATATGTGCGCCAGATATATCTGGCGCCCTGGGCGTTCGCCCAATCGCGACCTACCTTAACGCCGCTACTGACATGACTTATTATAATTGAAGTTTTATTAGTTTTCTATATCAGTAGCATGTCTCGTTTGGTTAGGTTAGGTCAAGTGACACATGATTTCAAGTGGTGACCCCACTTTTAGATGAAATTATCTGTATATACTTATATAAAAATGAATGTTTGTCTGTATGTTTTTTATAGAATCAAAAATGGCTGGACCGATTTGAATGAATTGTTTGTATGCATTTAGGTGGCGCCCTGGATGGTTTAGATTCACAAAACGGCTAGACAACGTCTGTGGGGTCAGCTAGTTATGCTATAAAATACAAAGTAGATATGGTATATGAAAACAACAAAGATAGGTACTGCAAAACATTTATTGAAAAAAAAAACAGCTTTTATAAAAGTATCAAGTCATGGTATCTAAGACATACATACTTGTAGCACGGGCAAACAACCAACTTATTATATAATTACATATTGCAAGCAAATAAACATAACCCCTAAATAAAAAATAAGTAGGAAAGCACCCTTCCTGGTGGCAAGTACCTACCGACACTACACCTTAAATGAGTATGGGTGGCACAAACATATTATCATGAGATTATGTTATCGACACTGCGGTTGAAACATGGATGGGTGATCACAGAAATTTCCTTTATTTAGCAGCCAAACACAAAATGATGCACAAAAAAGTGTTCAGGTGAACTACGCGGCGTGACGGGACTGTTTCCGAGCAATTATTTAACCAAATTAGTCAACTGAATATAATGATAAATTACGCTAGAGTAGTCTTTAGATTTCTGGGTTTCTTTTCATAATATTTGTCAAAGCACATACGAAAAAGGCTTATCCTGCGCCACGCCTTTAGTATCTAAATACTAGGTAACATAAACTAAAAATTACCTATAACTAACTCTCCTATACTTTATCGCACGACTGTCCTTTCGCATGGCATGAACCTGAACCTTCTTCTTGCTTCGTTTCTTTGTCCGAAGATTCTCTTCTCACTGGACCAGTCTGTGTAATAGGCACGATTCGTTCATCCTTACCGACCACAGGCTTTCTGGGAGCCGAAATCGTGAGTATTCCATCACTAGACAATTGAGACACCACTTCATCAGCCTCCGAACCTTCTGGAAGAGAATACCTCCTCACAAATTGCCTGGAAACGAATCCATGGTGGTCTTCTTTCTCTTCATGTTTCGCTTCAACTATTATATACCCATCAGCGGTCTTCACTGTGATCTCATCCGGCGAAAAATGTTGAACATCTAAATTAATTTGGAACTTTTCTTTGTCAGCCTTAATAGTGGAACCTAGATCTCGAGAAAGCGAAGCCAGACGTCTCCACGGTCTGAAGTAGTCATTGAATGTCCACGGTGACAGCATAGATGTCAAAAAGTCGTCTGGAGTCAATGCCATACCGAAGGTTTGGTCGATCAGCCGGCTCCCACTATTTTCTGAACATTTCTCCTCAGCAAAGGCGAATTTTCTTGTTCCGAAGCTGAAGAAAATTATAGCAAATGTGAGAAAATACGAAATTTCAGTAAGAGACTTCATTTTCGCGATAAAATATTCCTTTATGAACTTTTTCCTGCGATCCGTTCGATACGTGGTTCCTTTTTCGAATAAACTGTGGAACGCGCGCTGCCAGTGTTTATATACTTGTACTGACATCTAGCGGGGACTAGAAATTTCTCGAATTTGCTGCAAAGCTACAGAGTCCATTGCACTCGACGATTATTATTGAATTGTTATCTCAGACGTGTTGTTACTACAAAAGTCCACGTGGTGATATGTTATCTAAATAATACTTACACCTTAGGTACGAATTGCACTCGCTTAGTAAACATTTTTATAAAGTATAAATTTCGCGAGTTTGTATTGACTTTTCTATGTCAATAAAATTAGTTTACTACTATTTATTTTAACACATCTTGTTGTATTTCGCATTGCATTATAGATTAATTCTAATTCATTAATGTAACTTACTAACTAGTTAATTAAAGTCTATAACATTTTTACAGATTTTAGTAAGCTAGTAGTGACATCTAGGGGTGAATAGCATTTAATACCGTCCCGTATATTCTGGAATGTGTTCTTAGTATGTACACTCTATACAACATTCCAGAATTTCAATTCCAAAGAAACTACGTCTGTCTATACCGAATATTAAAGAAATTAGAAATCAGAAATACTCGTAGAAACCTCCCGCTGGAGGTTTCTACGAGCTTTCTACACTAGGTAGGTGATTTGACACTCTAATTTAAAGACTAGCGGCCCGCCCCGGCTTTGCACGGGTGGATTTTTATAGCCTATGTTACTCAAAGATAATGTAGCATTCTAATGGTGAAAGAATTATCGAAATCCGTTCAGTAGTTTTCGAGTTTTTTGGAAACAAACATGCAAAAATATAAATGTAGGTACAAACTTTTCACCTTCATAATATCAGTAGGTATAGATTAGTACCTACAATAGATTTGTTACAAATGATGTCTTGAGAATTTTTTGCACCCCTTTTTCCAAGATGGCGGCCGAGGGACAAGGGCGGCAACTCCACAAACTTGGGGTTAAGCTTCAATAGACCCCCCACACCTGCCCAAAAATAAAATTGTGTCCTCTAAAAATGTATATAAGCCCATGTAACGTTTTAATTGACTAATATTTCCTATATTAGTCAATTAAAACGTTACATAAACCGAACAAATCATTCAATACTCAGACAACTGAGTTTGTAACAGGTTGTCTATTGCATCAAATTGATAGCATTATTACAAAATCGTATCATCTATATACAAAATCGTATAACTATTTATCACCTGTTGCGGTTAAATCAATATGGATGTATTATTAATAGTCGTTAACAATGTACCTATTCTATAAAGCCCTCAAAAGTTTTGGTTTTGGTCCAAATATGTTGCTATATTCGTACGGATATGTAGCAAGAGCCTCGTGGTTAACTACATGTCCGAAAAGAACCTTCAAAACTGATCATAATTGTTAAGCTTTGGCGTAGCAGCCATAACTTTACGAGGGTAATCGAGATAGTGCCAGCATGAGGTAAGATTATGGTTGGAGCGAGATCTAACGTAACGACGGTGGAGAGGGAATGGGTTTTTAAAGACAACTACTGAAATAACACAAACACATCTATTACGGAAACAAGCACACCCAAACCCAGAACAAGTATTCGTGGGTCACACACATAATTATTTTTCACATAATTATTATCCCGGGTAGGAATCGAGCCCAGAATATCAGATCTCGGCAGCCTCTATCGTAACCACTGAGCCACCGGTGCAGTCATTACGTAATAGAATTAAAATTTCTTTTATAACGCTTAAGCTTCCAAACTTCGGATGTAGTCCCGAAGTCCGAGAGGCCATAATTGCCCTAAAAATCACTAGATTTTTGACGTGGAGATTGAAGATTCTTCAATCTCCACAGCAACGACCGCCTTGAGCCGAGGTGTATGGCCTTCAGGAGTGCCATCTTGAGCAGGTTGCTTAGTTTGTAGTTTTTTACCAATTTTAAGCTCGAGCTCTCCTTTCCTTTTATTTATTTTTTAAAGTTTATTACACCGGGCGAAAAATCAAGAAACCTAGTTAGTTGGTTATAAAATGTAGCGTGAATGTAAATATCTTCCACACATGTGAGTTATTTTTGTTGCTGTGTAAGGTTAGCTATTATACCTATCTATACAAATATATTTATTTATTTACTTAGCACAGCAGATAAATATTGTCAATATTGTCATTACCTTCTTCTCAGTTCCCAAACAAATATTATACAGGGTTACTGGTAACTCGACGTATTCCTTGCAGGACGTCATAGTAGGGTTAAAATGCAACAAATTAAGCCACCAAATGTTCTACCGAAATTCAGTAGTTTTTGAATTAGTTAAGAGTTTTAGTTTTTTTATGAAAAATCCCAGATTAAATCATTTGAAACTAATTTAAAAATGATTTACGGCGCGACTGAAATGAAATTTAAGTTATTATCATAGTTGACGCCGTAGCAGACCTTTGTTAATAATTAAAAGTTCAATAATGCCTAAAACTTTGGCAAATATCACTAACCAAACATTTAATTTTTTGTAATTTTTGCTATTACTTCAAAAAAATGTGGTCTAGTTCAAAAAAAAAATACTACACCTGGTGTACAAATTACTAGGAAAATATCCTTGTCTTATCAGTTATTCAGAAAGGTATGATTGTCAATACTTTTGCATGTGTGCCAGGTAAGAGAAGAGTTTTATGGGGGGCAGGTAAAATTGCGAGACGGTCAACCTATTGTTTCGTATTCGTATTATTCGTAGTTTTTACCTGCGCTTGAACTCCAAACACTCGGGGAGCTTTGTGATTGGTCGCTATTGTTCTCTCGGCATGACAGGGGGTGCGATTTTGCAAAATTTGGTCGTCAGCGTTAGTTAGTTTCAACTCTACGTCGCGCAAGCTCGTGTTTTGTTACTGGCTATTTCTGCTCTGGTATCTTGCTCTTGTGCTGTGCTGTGCCTTCATAAGCGCTGACTATGGCTGCATATTCTAATCCTGAATACGCTGACATAATGTACTGTTACGGACTTTGTGACGGTAACGCTGCTGAGGCGCGGCGAGAATATCAACTTTGCTTTCCCAACCGCCGAATCCCCCACGTTAGTGTCTTCGGATCGACTTATCGGCGAATATCTGAAACTGGCAGCGTCCAAAGAAGCAGGCAAGTTGACACTGGTCGTTCCCGGAGATACACGGCTGAGGACGAGGAGCTTATTCTTCAACGTTTTATTGACGATCCTAACACATCGACAAACATCGTAGCGCGTGAGCTTGGTATGTCACAGTGGAAAGTCTGGTCTGTAGTTCACTTGTCAGGCCGACATCCATACCATTACCAACCAGTCCAGTCATTAGAAGAAGGAGATCCGCCGAGACGGCTTGAATTTTGTCGTTTTATGCTAAGTGCCGACGACGACAGCGAAAACTTTTTAAAAAACATTCTGTGGACCGATGAGTCATGTTTTGATCGTGATGGTATCACAAATTACCACAACTTACATTAATGGGCACCGAAAGCAGAAGCAAACCCTAAAAAACTGAAACCAACCGCATCCCAGCGAAGGTTCTCGCTTAATGTTTGGATGGGTATTATTGACGACAAATTAATTGGCCCACATTTTTTACCCCGAACACTAAATGGGGAACTTTATGAAGATTTCCTCAGAAATAATTTATCAGCACTGCTCACGGATGTGTACCGGAAGAAAGAAGAGCAAACATGATTTACCAACATGACGGATGTCCAGCCCATTTCCGAATCACAATTCGACAATTGCTGGATGAAAACTATCCAAACCGATGGATAGGGCGCGGTGGGCCGATTCCGTGGCCTGCACGAAGCCCTGATCTGACGCCGCTAGACTTTTACGTCTGGGGTCATATGAAAGATCTAGTTTATGTGACCCCAGTAAATTCTATTGAAGAACTAAGGGAGAGAATTACAAATGCGGCGGACCAGATGAGGGCAACAATCACATCAAGAATAACAAAAACCGAAGTAAGGAAGCGAATAAGAACATGTATTCGAAACCGAGGGCAGCACATCGAACAAGACGTGTGAAATGTGTGTAATTAAAGTTTTTAATATTGATTAAAAAGAATAATAATGTTCACGATTTTGTTTTTGATTTTTCGAATAATCACCTTTTTGAGAAACGCACGCCTGTACTAAATCAAAAACGATTTTCATAATGTAGTCCATGATTTTGTATTAACTTTCATACCTTTTTGGATAGCTGATAAGACAAGGATATTTTCTTAGTAATTTGTACACCAGGTGTAGTATTTTTTTTTTGCACTAGACTACAATTTTTATTAAGTAATAGCAAAAATTACAAAAAAATAAATGTTTGGTTAGTGATATTTGCCAAAGTTTTAGGCATTATTGAACTTTTAATTATTAACAAAGGTCTGCTACGGCGTCAACTATGATAATAACTTAAATTTCAGTACAGTCGCGCCGTAAATCATTTTTAAATTGGTTTCAAATGGTTTTAGTTTTAGTTTTTTTATGAAAAATCTGGGATTTTTCATAAAAAAACTAAAACTCTTAACTAATTCAAAAACTACTGAATTTCGGTAGAACATTTGGTGGCTTAATTTGTTGCATTTTAACCCTACTATGACGTCCTGCAAGGAATACGTCGAGTTACCAGTAACCCTGTATAGAGAAAATATTTGCAATTTATTTGTGAAATATGTAAAGCAGCAAATTTAATTAATACTGACTGAATGTACAATATAATAAATTAGTGATATTTTGTAAGTAATAAATATCACGTGCAAAAATTATGCAAACTTACGTTTACAATCGACAAGTCTTACTTTAATATTCTTACATGGAGATACCATGTTTCCAGACACGCAAAACCATTGCGAGATTCAGGAAAGTTGAACAGCGCCATCTAGAGGAATACTTTGCAAACTTATGGTGACTTCCTTGAAATTTGCCACTGATTTTTGCAACAACTACCGAACAGGTTTTAATGAAATGTTACATACGGATAAAATAAAAACAGTTTTATATATAGAAAGCTTGTAAATAAAATATTTGTTTGATTATGTAGACACTCACATTGTCTCACATTACTAACAACGCCTAGATGGCGTTGTATTAGTGTTTGTTCGCACAAACTTCCGCAAGTGTTATATTAATCATTTACACAATGATGCATTGTTTCAAGATTATATATTTTTTATATTTTGTCCATCAAGAAGTTGATTGACAATTGAAGATAATGAAGCCAGATTTTCTATAACCTATCAGTGGAGGACTGGACCCTTAACTACGGAAACCCTGTAGGTATTTCACGTCTACAAGACACTCACCCACGGTTTACTATTTATTGGTGTTTTTGTAAGGGTGACACAGTTTTGACTCTTCTCTTGTAAAAAAATCCCACTACTAGGAAAAAATACTATTCACATTACACCAGAGAGATATAAAATATACAACACGTATATACAATTAATGGTAACATACGAAATCTAGGGAAAAACAATAAAAATATTCATAATTTCTAAATATTGGTATATTTTCAAAAATATTGTATTACATGACTTGCCTTATCTATTTACAAAAATAAAAACAAAATTAAAATTAATATACTCAGTTATACAACCGCCAATGCTTAATAACTACGGTTAAATAAAAATGCTAAACGATTTTGTATTACAGGGTCTTTAGTAAGCACTTATAGATTATATTTACAAAAACAAGTGTCAAGATTATCTGCTCACCTATTGTGAATACCCAACAAACAAACCAATTTGATACTTTCTGTTATATACTCGCGTGTGCAAGAACAAAACTTAAGACCGACTTTACATGAGAATGTCAGGTTTCACTGATGATTTCTATTACTATAGCAAAGACCGCGACAGTGATACACTATATCACTGTCGCGGTCTCTTGCTATCGTAACTTACTCAAGTGAATACTAAAAGCTAAGTATTGTTCTTACTGCACTGATAGTAATTTTTTGATAGGAAAATAATTATATATTTTAAATTTTCGATAACTAAATAAATATAGTGTTATGTATTACATTTTTTTTGCATTACACATATTACAAAATGTTTTAATTATTATGACAAGAGATATTATAATAAGGTATCTCCTTAAGCTAAGCTAAGCAATGAATCTAACAAAACATTTTGACATAACTATTTAAGATCACCTCGTAATAAATAACTAAAGAATGTTTATAAAATTCTCTTGTCATAAACTATAAAAAAAGCCCATTTTTATTATAAAAAGCGTATCATTACAATATGTAGAAGCGGTCCGAGCTGGTATTTTTTAATGTAGTTATAAATTTCATGCTCCAAAATGGAGTTTATATTATGCCACGATTGATACGAGTAAGTTAAACAGTAGATTATGAACCATAAGACACTAATTGTGCGTTAAATTGTATTAACTAATTTAGTGTAGGGAACAATTTTGTTAGTAATAAATTTAAGTCTTATCAATTGTTTTAAGTAGACGAAATAATCACAATTAATAGTCTACTTTAAATATAACAACATGAGCAATTAATAAATATATTGTACTATTAAAGGTACTCCCAAATTTACGCATTTCGGTTCATCATATGTAGTTAATAATAATTCTACTTGCCTCAATCGTAGCACACCAAAAATCGTCTATCCTACTTACTATCTAAAGATTGTTTATAAAAAAATGTAATAACATCTCTACGGTATTGTTTATAAAAAAGCTAAAAACACTCTCCGTATCAGTCGCGCGTGGGATTGCAGATATTCCAAATAAAATACTAAAAGGAAATAATTGAACACAATGTAGTGAGAGATCATTTACATTATCAAAGAATGACTTTTAGGTTTAGAAATGCACTTTATTATACTCTACAGATTTAATTGTATGATATTACTTTTTATCATTGAAAAATACTGTTAAATTAATGTTAATACTTTAATATAAATAATAGTTATAACGAGGTATTGTATTAATTTCGAGCTTGTCAACATTTTGCGGAAAAGTCACTCTTTCGTAGTAAATATTTGTTTAATATCATATCATAGCCTTCGAATAGGAAATTGAGGATACAGAGTTAAAAATTTGTAATAACACATACAGTTAGTCTAAAAACTATGTATATAATTACAAACATTGGAATTATCTGCATCCCGTAATACGATACTACAAACAAATAGTCCATTGTACGTGATAGAGGTATGTTTGTGATGATTACAGATCGGTTATTGTGCGAGATTCCTAGAAATAAAAACTAATGGAGTTATGCATATGATATTTATAAGTGTTGTGAGGATTGCCTCGAATAAAATCAATAAAGAAAACTTGGGTGTTTGTAAATTTACTAACAAGTTACAATAGATGAAAGATCTGGAGCCAAAGTTTACCATGACAATGATGTTTGGTGGAACCACAACTGTTTTCTCAAATTTTGTTACATTGGTAATCTACTAATCTAAAGAAATCATTATAATGCCGTAACATAAGCTGTTACTATTTGGTTTACAATTTCGCCAGCTTCTGCCTTCGATTCCACTTTCGCAGTGGCAAAATCGATACCCGATTCGAGATTAACCGATTAACGAGTTTGAGCATAATGTTATCAGCCTTGAAGCAAATACGGTCATAAAATAACTCGGGCCCCGAGTGCTATGAATACGATCTCCCACTAACGTGACTTTCACAGCTAACATATGCTATTATGATGAACAATAATGTATTATTGAAATGCCCGTGACAAAGACATTAGTTGCTCTAATGGAGCAATAAATGCATGTCTCATATACTCAAAATGATAACTTAACCTCTGTCATGTACAAAAGACATTCACTCAGTCATCCGAGTTGGAATCGGCAATAGCTTTCATCCTCTCATCACTATTGATATCAGTGGACGCACTGGTGTGATATATTCAGTTTATTTAGCAAACTTTACAATTGATTCTTATAATATGTTGTGTAGAACTACAATTTATAACAACATTTATTGTTTATGCAATATTTCAAAGGTACTGGATTGAGCATTGGATTCTGTAACACTGGAGCCGTGCCAGGTTCTATATCATCTAGCAATGCAGTCCTCACATATATTTTATACCAATATATTGTATTAATATTCGTGTAAATTAAGGATAGTAAATATTATAACACTTTGTTTAATTCTTGTACTAAACTTCAAAATGGTCAGAGTAACTTTAATATTGTTTTCAGAAAAAAAATCATTAGCTATACTGAATTCACTAATAGAAGTAATTGAAACTCCAAACTCCATTTGTCTAAGAAGATAACGGCACCGACTTAGTTATAATCAAAAGCTTCATATATTCATCCATAAAATACCTTAAATATGGCAGTTATAACGACAGATAACTACATCTTTTATTAAGCACAAACTAAACAAACTGAAACCATCACACTCATTTATACACATGCACATATTTATGTACATACATTTTACATAACCACCCAACATATTGTATATTTTGTTTAGCTCATACAAAATCTAATTACACAACTTACGCTAAAGTTACAATTAGTCGCCAGTCGTACGCTTAACATACAGTAAAGTAAAACAAATGTATAGTAAATACATCGAAAATGTGGCGCTGGTGTGACGTAGCGGCCATATTGAGTTTCCATACAACAATCATTCGTCGCCCAAGCCATATTATAAAAAGTTTACAATGTTTAAAAAGGCATCTATTTCAATCAATCAGCCCTACCAGCTCAAATTAAACCAACTTTAAAAGTGGTCAGTTCCTATTCGTAACGGCTGGGCTCGGTTAATAATCTAAGTATATAAAGGGTTTTTTTTATCCTGCTGAAGCTCCTTCGCGTCATTTAGTATGCGCCCTTAAAGGAAACTGAAACTGAAATCTTTATAAGCTTCTGTACCACATATATCTACAGCTACGTTATTTTATTAATGAGTATTTTACTGAGAGGAATTGAGATAATAACTTTGGCATTTCTAAGATAATCACTACCTGGTATGGAAACTCAACACAACCATTTATTTAAAATCATAACATCCTCTATAAACATCAAAAAGAGTATTTACAAGCATTATGACGTCACACCGTACAAAATCACGCACCATCCATATTTAAAATTTGTGCTAACTTGGGGTACTTTCATATCATTATTTGGCCTTAAACTGTTTTTTTCAGGTTTTTTCAAAACCTTACGTCTACACCGAAATATTTGCATTGACAGATATAAATAACTAAAGAAAAAAAAAACGATTAAAATGCAGTAAAATATGGCCTCTTCAATATCAAAATAAATACATTGATATTTTTTTTCTTTTAATTATTTCCATGATATTTTTATCTCCTACACATTTCTCTTTGGACACGTTTTCAATTTGGTATTATTTATACCAAAAATAATTAATTACATTATCATTAAACATTAAAATAACACGGTAATACGTTATAACGACAAACCTATCACTAGGGTAGGGCACGTATAAAAATTTAGCAAATATAAGTTTTCTGAAATATTTCTGCCCATATATTTTTATTATAAGAAGCTTTTCTATATATTTGAGCTAGTTATATGACTATTTTACTATTATTCAAAAATTGCAATATACATAAATCGGATTTTATTAAATTTATTATCTTTTAAAATTGGATTTATTATGTTAGTAATGTATTTTTATTCATTAATAATTTCGCTAAATCGAAACTACATCATGAGTATGACAAGGCGCGGAAAACATTTACTATTTGACGATATTTCTATAGTATAGTCTATAAAACAGTTCAACTTGAAGCATTCTTCATTTACCTATTTAAATTCACAGCCAAAAATAAATCAGAAAACTTAACATTTGTCCAAACTAAACATTACGATTCAACAAAAAAAACTATTCATGAAATCGTAATAATTAGCGGAAGTTGTTGAAGCTAAAGCGTTTTTCTATAATATATATATTTATATATATAAAACTATTTACTAAGTATAGTGTATTTTAGTTACGAATCATATTGAGTTGTAAACTTGATAATTCTTTTGTACATACATTTAATATATTATAATAATAACATAGAATTATATATTAGCTATGTGTGTTATAGCAGCATATAAATATGTTTTTAGGGAATTGAAAATATTGAGATAATTAAGCACCAAAATTATGTAATCCTTTTCTTCAAAATTATCAAATAAACCCGTTGTAGTTACTGTAACCGTGTAATTCCCATCTTAGAACAGACCATTGTATGGATATCGTAACGGGCAAAATGGTGACACCTGATGGATGGGCTGAAGCACCTATCAACTCAAAGATACTAAGATCTTACTGAGATTACCAAGCGTGGTGATGACTACAATATCCCTCAACAAGCCTAACTTGCCAAGGTATGTTAATCAGGAGGAGGCAGTGGTCGTAAACTGATAAAGAAAATATCTGGTCGACAATTATAAAATTATGGTAAAAAGAATTAAGACAACTTAAATCAAGTTTTACATTACCTTTAAATGTATTAAATCCTATGCTGCTATAACACCACAAATTCATAAGAAATATTAGACTTGTTCAAATTATATGTAAAAAGCGTCTACATGCCTGCAGATTCATACTTTTAGTCCAAAAATAATCATCATCTCTCAACAATGACGTCAAAAAATTGGTAATAAAAAAAACACAAAATATACAAAATGTATACTTAAAAGTTATACTTAAATGTATGTAGTACGAGAGTCCCTTAAGGACGTTTTCCCTTATTTTAGGGAATATAATTATAGGCCTTTTAGTTCATGCTACTAAAAAAGCTGGTACTTTCAAGTTGTGTAGACAGGAAAATGAATTGGTACCATTAAACAGCTTTTTATCTTAGTGCACTAATAAATTATCTGTATCAATATACATAAAATTAAAGTTATATTATTGGACAATAATTACGCTCCGTTTTACACTTTAACATTCACTTGAAGAAAATTCTTTACTCATTTGATGATTTCAACTCGTTTAATAATAACATACAACATTTTTTATCCAATAATATAACTATACACATATATATGTTGGAATGGACATATAGTATATGATACAAGACTCTTTTGGCAGTGCCGTTAGTATTGCATTCCACATAATCCCTTATAGTGGCAATACTGAATTTACTTCTTAATATTGAGTGTTGCCACTTTCCAGAGGGATGTGAAGTGTTAGAACCTATAAAAACTATAGAAGGCGGAGTCCGATGAGTTGTACTCGAGGCTACGATTAGGAAGGGTGGCTTAACTGTCCTCGAGTAGATTGTGTAGTTCCGCATAGTTGAGAATGGCACGGTATAGAAATTCGTATTGTGTCTGTAACAATGAAAAGTTTATTAGGATTTTGAAATTCACAATTATTTGGTAGATGACCGGTCTATTGAAAAAGAAGCTTTGTATTTTGAAAATAATGCACAAGTATATATGTAATGCGTTTTTTTTGTATATCGAATCTCCTCTGCTTTTCAACATTAGCACCCTTTCAAAGTTTTAAATCTATAAAAATATTATAAAGGGGTAAAGTTTGTGAGTTGGTGACGTTTTAGGGGGTAATCTCTGGATCTACTGAACCGATTTAGAAAATTCTTTTACTAATAGATAGCCACGTCATTTGTGAGTGTCATAGACTTATTGATATTTTAAGTTAAAGTTTCCACGGCAACGGGATCTACGCGGATTAAACCGCAGGGGACAGTTATTTAAAAATAAAAGTAGAAAATTAAAACTTATTTGATTGCGTTTGTGGTAATGATAACTATATATAGAGCTTTTCGGCACGGCTTGCAGTCTTGAATATGGGTATGCTTTGATCAAATTTTTGTGCATCAAATATTTGTTAGGAGCCTCGCGACACAGGAATGAATGATGTGTGTGACGGTGCACGCGATACTCACGAACGTGTCGATGGTCCGGGCCCTCTGCGAGCGCACGGCGCGCGCCACCGCGCTCACGTCCACGCGCCGCTCCACGCGCAGCTGACTGATCAGTATGCACAGCGCCACGAACAGCGGCGAGCGCTCCGTGCCGAACCTGGGAGATAAACAGGGCATATGTATTGTGTTCGTATTGTGAAGACCGGCCCGGCCGCGTCGGCGAGCTCGGCCAGCCCGCGCGTCACCTCGGGCACGTGAATATACTCGCTGTGGATATACTCACTGGCAGTGCACCAGCATGGTGCCGCTGGGCGCGGGCCCGGCCGCGTCGGCGAGCTCGGCCAGCCCGCGCGTCACCTCGGGCACGTGGATATACTCATAGATATACTCACTGGCAGTGCACCAGCATGGTGCCGCTGGGCGCGGGCCCGGCCGCGTCGGCGAGCTCGGCCAGCCCGCGCGTCACCTCGGGCACGTGGATATACTCATAGATATACTCACTGGCAGTGCACCAGCATGGTGCCGCTGGGCGCGGGCCCGGCCGCGTCGGCGAGCTCGGCCAGCCCGCGCGTCACCTCGGGCACGTGGATATACTCGCTGTGGATATACTCACTGGCAGTGCACCAGCATGGTGCCGCTGGGCGCGGGCCCGGCCGCGTCGGCGAGCTCGGCCAGCCCGCGCGTCACCTCGGGCACGTGGATATACTCATAGATATACTCACTGGCAGTGCACCAGCATGGTGCCGCTGGGCGCGGGCCCGGCCGCGTCGGCGAGCTCGGCCAGCCCGCGCGTCACCTCGGGCACGTGGATATACTCGCTGTGGATATACTCACTGGCAGTGCACCAGCATGGTGCCGCTGGGCGCGGGCCCGGCCGCGTCGGCGAGCTCGGCCAGCCCGCGCGTCACCTCGGGCACGTGGATATACTCGCTGTGGATATACTCACTGGCAGTGCACCAGCATGGTGCCGCTGGGCGCGGGCCCGGCCGCGTCGGCGAGCTCGGCCAGCCCGCGCGTCACCTCGGGCACGTGGATATACTCATAGATATACTCACTGGCAGTGCACCAGCATGGTGCCGCTGGGCGCGGGCCCGGCCGCGTCGGCGAGCTCGGCCAGCCCGCGCGTCACCTCGGGCACGTGGATATACTCATAGATATACTCACTGGCAGTGCACCAGCATGGTGCCGCTGGGCGCGGGCCCGGCCGCGTCGGCGAGCTCGGCCAGCCCGCGCGTCACCTCGGGCACGTGGATATACTCATAGATATACTCACTGGCAGTGCACCAGCATGGTGCCGCTGGGCGCGGGCCCGGCCGCGTCGGCGAGCTCGGCCAGCCCGCGCGTCACCTCGGGCACGTGGATATACTCGCTGTGGATATACTCACTGGCAGTGCACCAGCATGGTGCCGCTGGGCGCGGGCCCGGCCGCGTCGGCGAGCTCGGCCAGCCCGCGCGTCACCTCGGGCACGTGGATATACTCATAGATATACTCACTGGCAGTGCACCAGCATGGTGCCGCTGGGCGCGGGCCCGGCCGCGTCGGCGAGCTCGGCCAGCCCGCGCGTCACCTCGGGCACGTGGATATACTCGCTGTGGATATACTCACTGGCAGTGCACCAGCATGGTGCCGCTGGGCGCGGGCCCGGCCGCGTCGGCGAGCTCGGCCAGCCCGCGCGTCACCTCGGGCACGTGGATATACTCGCTGTGGATATACTCACTGGCAGTGCACCAGCATGGTGCCGCTGGGCGCGGGCCCGGCCGCGTCGGCGAGCTCGGCCATCCCGCGCGTCACCTCGGGCACGTGGATATACTCATAGATATACTCACTGGCAGTGCACCAGCATGGTGCCGCTGGGCGCGGGCCCGGCCGCGTCGGCGAGCTCGGCCAGCCCGCGCGTCACCTCGGGCACGTGGATATACTCATAGATATACTCACTGGCAGTGCACCAGCATGGTGCCGCTGGGCGCGGGCCCGGCCGCGTCGGCGAGCTCGGCCAGCCCGCGCGTCACCTCGGGCACGTGGATATACTCGCTGTGGATATACTCACTGGCAGTGCACCAGCATGGTGCCGCTGGGCGCGGGCCCGGCCGCGTCGGCCGCGCGTCACCTCGGGCACGTGGATATACTCGCTGTGGATATACTCACTGGCAGTGCACCAGCATGGTGCCGCTGGGCGCGGGCCCGGCCGCGTCGGCGAGCTCGGCCAGCCCGCGCGTCACCTCGGGCACGTGGATATACTCATAGATATACTCACTGGCAGTGCACCAGCATGGTGCCGCTGGGCGCGGGCCCGGCCGCGTCGGCGAGCTCGGCCAGCCCGCGCGTCACCTCGGGCACGTGGATATACTCGCTGTGGATATACTCACTGGCAGTGCACCAGCATGGTGCCGCTGGGCGCGGGCCCGGCCGCGTCGGCGAGCTCGGCCAGCCCGCGCGTCACCTCGGGCACGTGGATATACTCGCTGTGGATATACTCACTGGCAGTGCACCAGCATGGTGCCGCTGGGCGCGGGCCCGGCCGCGTCGGCGAGCTCGGCCAGCCCGCGCGTCACCTCGGGCACGTGGATATACTCGCTGTGGATATACTCACTGGCAGTGCACCAGCATGGTGCCGCTGGGCGCGGGCCCGGCCGCGTCGGCGAGCTCGGCCAGCCCGCGCGTCACCTCGGGCACGTGGATATACTCATAGATATACTCACTGGCAGTGCACCAGCATGGTGCCGCTGGGCGCGGGCCCGGCCGCGTCGGCGAGCTCGGCCAGCCCGCGCGTCACCTCGGGCACGTGGATATACTCGCTGTGGATATACTCACTGGCAGTGCACCAGCATGGTGCCGCTGGGCGCGGGCCCGGCCGCGTCGGCGAGCTCGGCCAGCCCGCGCGTCACCTCGGGCACGTGGATATACTCGCTGTGGATATACTCACTGGCAGTGCACCAGCATGGTGCCGCTGGGCGCGGGCCCGGCCGCGTCGGCGAGCTCGGCCATCCCGCGCGTCACCTCGGGCACGTGGATATACTCATAGATATACTCACTGGCAGTGCACCAGCATGGTGCCGCTGGGCGCGGGCCCGGCCGCGTCGGCGAGCTCGGCCAGCCCGCGCGTCACCTCGGGCACGTGGATATACTCATAGATATACTCACTGGCAGTGCACCAGCATGGTGCCGCTGGGCGCGGGCCCGGCCGCGTCGGCGAGCTCGGCCAGCCCGCGCGTCACCTCGGGCACGTGGATATACTCGCTGTGGATATACTCACTGGCAGTGCACCAGCATGGTGCCGCTGGGCGCGGGCCCGGCCGCGTCGGCGAGCTCGGCCAGCCCGCGCGTCACCTCGGGCACGTGGATATACTCATAGATATACTCACTGGCAGTGCACCAGCATGGTGCCGCTGGGCGCGGGCCCGGCCGCGTCGGCGAGCTCGGCCAGCCCGCGCGTCACCTCGGGCACGTGGATATACTCGCTGTGGATATACTCACTGGCAGTGCACCAGCATGGTGCCGCTGGGCGCGGGCCCGGCCGCGTCGGCGAGCTCGGCCAGCCCGCGCGTCACCTCGGGCACGTGGATATACTCGCTGTGGATATACTCACTGGCAGTGCACCAGCATGGTGCCGCTGGGCGCGGGCCCGGCCGCGTCGGCGAGCTCGGCCAGCCCGCGCGTCACCTCGGGCACGTGGATATACTCGCTGTGGATATACTCACTGGCAGTGCACCAGCATGGTGCCGCTGGGCGCGGGCCCGGCCGCGTCGGCGAGCTCGGCCAGCCCGCGCGTCACCTCGGGCACGTGGATATACTCATAGATATACTCACTGGCAGTGCACCAGCATGGTGCCGCTGGGCGCGGGCCCGGCCGCGTCGGCGAGCTCGGCCAGCCCGCGCGTCACCTCGGGCACGTGGATATACTCGCTGTGGATATACTCACTGGCAGTGCACCAGCATGGTGCCGCTGGGCGCGGGCCCGGCCGCGTCGGCGAGCTCGGCCAGCCCGCGCGTCACCTCGGGCACATGCCCGCGCGCCGTGGGCCAGCCCTGGTACTGCAGCTGCCGCACACACGAGATCTCGCCGTTCTGGAATGTACACAATGCAATTTATTACATAACTTAATCTGTAAATTCCTTTCTTTAGCCGACTGCGTGAACAAATCCAGTTAAAGGGTAATATTTTCTAAGATGCTGATGCGATGTATTTACTTTCCGTACTTGTTTGACAGAATGGAAGACATAAAAGGTATTGCATTGACCCCAAATACATTGGAATAAGACCCGGGAGATGATGATGACTTGTTTTGAATAAATAACTTTTCAGTCGTTCAAACTACATAAAAAACAGTTTTTAGGTTTGCGAGGGGTTGCTGAACTGTAGATGCGGGAACTGAATTGCTAAAAACTATATTCGCGGCCGGGCAAGATTCGCAGGGATTCGCAGTAGTATTTTCTGTTACCTGTCTAAGGCATTTGATTGTGTTCACTATGACACTCTGGTGAAGAAATTACACCGGTATGGCATTAGGAAACAGGTTCTTCTGATGTCTTACATGGGCAATAGAAAGTAGATATAAACGGAAAAAAATTACGGGGCTCTGTTGTAACCATAGACTCAATCCTGGGGCTGTTTTTGTTTTTAGAATAAACTACTTACCATACCATATTATTAGAAAAATTATCATGAGAAAGTATTGATTGGTGACGATACCTCTTTGGCATTTCAAATAAGTAGACATCTATGCAACTATGACGAAGCAAACAATGCAATCTCGAAGGTAGTCCATTGGTTTAATGTTAATAATTTATTTTTAAATGAAAATAAACTAAATTCATTACATTTTTTTACACCTAATGTCAAACATATTGAAACAAATGTGCAAATAAATGGTATTAGGTGGAGTGGAATCAACTGTCTTTTTGGGAATAACTATTGACTCCAAATCGCAATGCGGCACACAAATTGAGAAACTATCAGGAATAATTAAATCTGTGGATTATGCTGTTACAATTATGAGACGACTCACTGATGTGGATACTGCTAGCATGGTTTACTTTAGTTATTTTCATAGCGTAATGTCTTACGGAATTCTTCTCTGAGGAAATTGTTCAGACATTGACACCATTTTTGTACTACAGAAACGAGCTGTAAGGTCCATATATCGCACGCTTAGAAATATAGGGACCCAATTCAAAAAATCGTATATATCGACTTTTATTCATAAAACGACCTAAATTCAACATTTTCATCGACCCATATTAATAAGTTTGATATAAATAAACTAATAAAATACAAATATTTATTAAAACTGCCGAATATTTTACATTTTCTACAAAATGTATGGAGCTAACAATCTTTTTTCGCCATTTTCTTAAAATTTGGTATTTTCAATTAGGTCACTATATTTCTAAGCGTGCGAATTATAAACTTGGTCTGCGTCTTTCCCGACGGGAGAAACTCAAAGAGACAAATATTCTTACAATCGCATCACAATATGTCTATGAAAACCTTTTTATTCATAAGAATATTGATAGTTTAAAGAAAAAACGAATAATCTCGTTTTACATGCTAACTGTCTCTAATAATGTAATATATATACGCTTCTAAAAAAAAACTTTCTAATAATCTAAGAGATCTTTCTAAAATATGTAAAAAAGCTGAAATATAACATTCTGATTATGTCAATGACAGAACTTCTTGTGAGTGTGAGTAAGTTGGTCTGAAACAATACTGTTTTATTTTTTCATTGTAACAACAATTATTTTAAAAAAGGACTCCTCTGAGTTTCTTGCCAGTTCTTTCCGGATTTGCCACGTCCAGAACTGTTGGTAGAAAAAAAAGGGACGCATCATAAGAACAAGATTTAAAATATTTAAAACGTGTCTATATGAATAACGAATATTTTGATTTGAATAAAACTAAGCTACTGATACTTAAATACCGGGTTGCATTCTAGTTTTTGTATAAAAATAATGCTGTATTTCCATATCTGACAGCTTTTAGGCTAAAGCTATATAAACTAATATAATTAGCACATACATTTTATTAAATACTATACTAATAAGCCAAAATAAGTTTCGACTATTTACAATTACCTGTAATAGGTTTACATGAATATCCACGTTTTTTATTTTATTAATATTTAAAATCGACATACATTCTACTGACCTTATCATTACTGATCCTGAACTGTCTTCTCGTGTAATAAGGACAGGACTCACTCTCCTCGTACTGAACACTGATATGTTCGTATTGCACCGTACCGTCGTCCCAATACCGTGGACATTTGCCGTCGCCGAGCTAAAATGTTTTGCGAAAATATTAATATGTTACATGTCAATTTATAAGAAGTTATAGTATTTGAAGATACCAAATTGGTATATTTTTTTAGACTTCTTTCTCCACCAACCATATACTTTGTAAACCTACAATTTTAATTAAACCCGAAATAATTAATCAATACAACTATAGTAGAGTTTGTAGATATAGATAGAAAACCACGTTGATATCATACTAGTGTATAATCAAAATAATAGATTTAATTCTAGGGCCTTAACTTTTAATTTATCAGGACAAACTGTATGAATTCTTAAAATTTATTGTATTTAATCTTATCAATGTTGATGAGTAATTCACTACTAGCCATAGAAAGCGACCTATACTATTTCCATTTCTTGTTTTCTCGATGATAGTTCTAATTTGATAGTTGTAATGACCATATAACAAATGATATCGAACGTAATACATTTATTATAATTTGAATAAAGACAAATACAACAAAAACATAAAAATATATTTTTTCAAGGTGGGAACATTTAATAAGTGTAACATCTTCTAATCAAATATAATATTAGTTAATAAATTTGTACAAAGTATCCTGCAGTAGTTTAGTTTCTTATACCTACTTTGTAAAAAATATCGGGTCTGTTATCGTGTTACGTTTATCGATAGCCCCATCCTTATCGGTTTCGATTCGGTATAACCTTGTACGTGAGTAAGCGTCATATTTTTATAAAATAATGCATACATAATGTAAAAAAGACGCTTATTCAAGTTTTCCACAGGAGCTGTCATCGAGAAAATAAAGAAATGGAAATACATAGTATAAATGCGCACTAACTAGGTATGTCCAGCATTGGACTGTAAGAATATGATAACTTACCTCACTAAGCATAACGATAGTGGTAACATTATGTTCTGACACCATTCTCCAGAAATCCAATATCGTGTTCGGTAGAGGATCTTGTGTTATTATGAACCCTTCGGAATTGTCGTATGCTGCAACAAATACTGCTATTGTAGGACCATTTTACATATAGTGAAAGTTCATAATATATAATTATTTCTATAACCTTGACTTACTAGCTTTTCTAAGTATTCTGCTAGTCAAATACATGAAGAGATGGACGGTCTTAAAAAGGCCAGATTAAAAGTACCTTTAACCTAAAAATGTATAGGAGGAAATTAATTAATGTAGAACTGGCGTAGGTAGTATGTCTAGACCATAGCAAGTGTAAGGGGATGTGATGTTCAATACATAAAAAAATAAATCTAGCCTTTTTAACTTAAGATCTATCTCTTCTTTAAACATACATTTTGTTAACAAATAATTAAAGGTTGATTTTTGCATAAAATAATACATTCCGTTTAATGACATCTCGGAAATACTCAAAATTTTGCGAGTGCAAAATGATTTAATTTTGCACTCGCAAGTCGCGGGGGATTTACAGACTACCTTTTGTTTACACGGTCACAATTTTCCCGGGTTGGAATCGAACCCAGAACACCAGGTTTCGGTAGCAACTACTGTAATCGTATTGTACATTGTTATAAGGTGTTTTACCTTGTATAAAGGACGCGTTGATGTACGTGGAGTAGTCCTTCCCGGGCATGGGTGTGAGTATGACGCGGTTCCTGTCGTACGGCAAACACTCGGGGCTTCGGTTCCGGGCTCGGAGCTCTTCCCCGGCCCCCGCTCCTGTCGACTTCACGGGCTCCGCTATTGGGCAAGTCATTATTTTCTGTTGGAATAGAATAGAAATCATCATCATCATCATCATCAACAGCCCGTTGACGTCCACTGCTGAACATGGGCCTCCTCTTAACAGTCCTTGGCAAGCCAGGATCGTAGAGGGATATTGCCATAATCACCACGCTCGGCAGACGGATTGGTGATCGCAGTAAGATGCAAATGTTGAGCTAATAGATGCTGCTGCCCATCCATCAGCCATATGTCCCTTAGTCGCCTTTTACGACACCCATGGGAAGACATGCATACAATGCAGTTATTACAAAATACAATTGAGTACTTAAAAGTTTTAATCATTTGACACTGTGTAATGAGATATCTGAACTAGATAAAAAAAATATTATATTTCAGACATAAGCACTCTTTCCCCCATCCCTCTTCACATAGTGATGCATTATTAGCAACACATTATTCTCCTACTAATAATCATGTAAATCGAGGATAACACAATTTTAGAAAAAAAAAACTCTGGTTAAAATGTATTTGCAACAAACTATTAACTTTGATTTCATTTCATTTTGATTGCTATTTCAATTTTTGGGAACTTAAGAAGTGTGTAAAGACGAAGTATGTCCTCTAACGAACCCTAAATAGCTATTACCATTAGTAAGGACTATTTTTCAATCCTCAGATAAGAAATATCAGAAGAATAAATTAGAATTTAGACATGATTTGAAGTTAGACACACAAAATCAGTAAAATTTTAAAATTAACTCATAACATAATTCTTATTTAGCGATTTAAAGTTTTTTATCATTATTGTGAATAAAAAATCTCTTATGCGTACGAACTAGGGATGACACTTTTATGTACGGAAGCTCCGACCTTAAACTAACATGTGCGTGTTATCCACACTAAATAGCATGAATTGGTGTTACTTAAGATTCGAAGAAGCTATAGCACAAAACAAAACATCGACGGACTTAATGCCAGAGGAATTCTCTATCAGTCTGAATTCTCAATCAGGGTGGTGCAGATACAAAGTGGTAAGTGCACTGGAGAAAAGATTAAACAGAACGACTGAAAAAAAAATACCGTCAAGGGTATATAAAATACAAACATAGAACAACATCATTTCAAAGCCTAGTTCGAAGCTACAATCGTTTTTCGTAGCTTGATTTTATGAATAATGACTACTATATCGTACTAAACTAATATACAATTTAAACTTCCCTCCTTTTTCCGTTTTGCATAAAGAATGCAATTTCATTGGTCGGGGATTCACTGAAATAGGCAATGGCAAGCGAGATTTTCAAATCGCATGTGTGACGTAATAATGGAAATAGCCGTCTATTGGTCACAAAACCACATTCGAAGATGGATTGAAAGCGTACGCCGCTGAGTGCCCCTCGTGGCTGATATAAATCTGAAAATTCGCATTAAATCGTTGAATAGACCCTAGAATCATCAACAACTTTAGCTAGGTTGAATACACTCGGTTGGGACTTTAAGTAAAACTAAAATAGGTGTAATACCTCGCGTAGCCGGGTTCCGTATCCCGCGGCCCGCGCCCTCCCCGCAGTCGTCCACGCATATGTGAGGCGCCGACAAGCTCGTGTGTGCATTATTCAAAAAGACTTAGTAAGTTCCGAGTGTCGAACCCCACTCGGTTCGAACAGCGAAAATTGAGGACTGAACATCATCCGACGCCGTGGAACAGGAGATCAAAAGGTTTGTCACACAATTATTGCTTTTGGCTTTAATCTGGTGAATTCCACATCATAATCGGTTCAGTGCTAGCGAACAACCCTACAACTACAATCGTGTTATCTGTAGATAAAAACTCCTTACTGTTTATATTGTTGTAATTACCTCGAACTCAATCTCCATAAGACACTTATCGCTGCCCTCGGGCGTGTTCCTGAGCCGGTCGGTGGCGGGCCGCAGTCTGCCCGCGCTGATCTCCGTGTCCCCGAAGTGAGCGTACTCCACCAGAGCGCGGTACACGAACACGTATTGTTTCTGGAAGTATCGTATCGGTCTGTATAACATCTATTATACATAGGCCGCAGTATTTTATGACACATAGGTTATGTCTGCCGCACGTCGGAGGGGCAAGAATGGACTAAAAATAGCCCAAGACCGGGAACGGGGAAGGAGGGAAGGGAGGCTTTTGCCTATATATTTATATTTTGCCTGCAGTGGGACAATCCAGGATCTTAATAAAAGTTAATTATATGACACAGGTAAATGCTGCTGCCTCTTTCTGTTATTACGTTTTTGTCGTTCAGTGTACTAAGTAGTGATGTACAAGCCTCGAGGCGTCGAGCGTTATTTGTGAAGCCTCGAGGCGGAATCGCAAGACTCAGTGAGCTCGGTAAGCTCGGAGTCCCGAGCCTAACCGAGCCGCGATCTTTTTGAGCCAAGCCTCGAGCCTTCAAAAGAGCTCGAGCCTTCAAAAGAGCTCGAGCCTTCAAAAGAACTCGAGTCTTCAAAAGAGCCTTCTAACCCGCAACTGTCGCTAGATGTGAACGTGGCGGATCTTGACCGTTGGAAGTTTAAGCGATAATAGTGCTTAATCCCTTAAGCAATAATAGTTATTATTGTGTGAAGTCTGTGCCAATTATAAAGGATAATTCTACAAACACAAGTGAATAGTGGTGTCTTGGTGTTTGACTGCAGCGTGCGGGGTACCCGCGCTCCTCACCGCTACGATAAGAGATAGTAGCCATAATAGTAGGGGAGCCCACGAGGCTAAATGGGGATTTACTCGAGCGTCGTAGAGACCTATTGGGATGCAAAGCTTAGATGATAAGAAGAAAAAATGTTATATGATATATACCTTTACATCGGTGGGGGAAGCGGCTATAGATTTTTAAATATGTAAAAAAAAACTGTTGCATGGACATCCTCGAGCGCGTCAGATATTGATAGCATCAATGCCCTACGTATTTTTAATAATGTACGTATGTTAATCTGATCGTTTGCATGATGTGGATTACAAGGTATCCCCCTGTATATTAATCTGCCGCGCTTTAGTAAATCCCGAAATCCCCACTTGGGCTCCCCTACTATAATTGCTGTCTCGGTCTAACATACCAGTGCGTGTGTTTGAGTTTCGCTTCAGTGCACTTGTACCAAATTATCGACAAAATGTTATCCTGCGTGGTTTGTAACTCGGATATTAAAAACGATGACTTTATAAAATGTCAACTCGCATTTTGCCTATTATTGCAGAATTTACTTATTTACCTAAGTTTTTTCTTTTGTTTTCCCTTGCTACTTTCTAGTTAACCTAGCTTTATGAATGCCGTGAAACTCTGTTATTGGCTTACGAAATAATTGTCATCATCTCGCTATCACTCAGCAGTGTATGCAAACTGTAAGATGCCGTAACTTTGACGCAGCAGTAGTTTTTTTTTGTTATCCGGGGCAAATGCATTTACGCATTCCCACCGCCGCAGCAACGTATTCGCGCGCTGGCGGCGGGATATGTGGGGCTCGCCCTCTCCATACCGTGGTATGCTAAACTCATACCACGAGGAGAGGACATTTTTTTTTTTGTCTTTTACTACCCTTGCAACGTGAACTACTTCGCGTGCCTAGCTTACGTACAAAAATCGTAAGTGGCCACTTTCGCGATCAGTCTGCTTCGGTGTACAGCACTAGTCGGACGTCAGTTAAAAATATTAAAATGGTTAATTGTGCTGGTAACCTTCCGATGCCCTCGTAGTCCCGAAGTTCGGACTTCGGGTACTGTAAAGTAGAGCAAACTGTAAAGTAAAGCGACAGTTTCACAAAACTCCCCTAAACTAAAAGCCATAATCCCTAAATCTCCCCGTCAGCGACCGCCCTGAGCCGAGGTCCAAGTCCCACAGGGGACGCCCTCTTGCGCAGGTTGCTTAGTTTGTAGTGTTTAAACCATTTATCTAGGCTGGAGCTCTGCTCGCCTTTATGCCCGGTAAAGTAGCAAAAGTCTCGGGGCTAACAACATAATTATGTCCGTGCGAAAAAAAAGATTAATTGTACTGTTATTAATTGTAAAAACTGTTCAAATGCGAGGAGAAAAAATAAAGTAAACGTTTCCTTCCATCGTTAAGTCATTTTGTGATTAAGATTATGCGTAACTAATTTAAAAAACAATTATTTTTAATCTAATACCCTCAGTAATACCTGGTAATACTAAATCTGAGAAAAATAAAACATTCTTATTACATTGCGGCATTGACTTGGAGCGGTTGATGAGACGTTTTGTTTTAGCAAGTGATGAATATCGAGACAAGCTATACTATCGTATATCGCTTTGGTTTTGCATTACAGGGACTTTAATCATTTTAGCGATGAGTGCCCCTACTAGTGATGCCGATCGATAGTCGACTATCGATGATTAATCGATAGTCTATCGATAGTCAAACAATCGCAGCATAATCGATAGACCTATCGATAGTATCGATACTATCGATAGCTCAGAATGAGGCAATACTATCGAATGAGGGAATACTATCGATACTATCGATAGTATTGTATCTCGCTAAGAGTAAACTATCGATAGTATCGATACTATCGATACTTTTATTGTTCGCCAAGAATAAACTATCGATAGTATCGATACTATCGATAGTCCTTTGTTTACCAGAAGCAATACTATCGATAGTATCGATACTATCGATAGTCCTTTGTTTACCAGACACAATACTGTCGATAGTATCGATAGTATTGTTCCTCATTCGATAGTATCGGCTTGTTTTGATCTATCGATAGTATCGATACTATCGATAGTACAATCGGTAGGATGCCCTTTTTCAGATGAAAACTATCGATAGTAAAACAATCGATTATTCGGCAACACTAGCCCCTACCCCTACCCCCACCCTACACCTACCCTACCCTACCCCTACCCTTACCCTACCCCTACCCTACCCCTACCCCTACCCTCCAGTGCGCTAAAGAGAAATGCTTCGGAATCGATCAAGCGCTCAAAGGGCTCGTGCCTTCAAAAAGGGCTCGAGTCCTCAAAAGAACTCGAACCTTAAAAAGAGCTCGAGCCTTCGAAAAGGGCTCGAGCCTTCAAAAAGGACTCGAGACTTCAAAAAAGCTCGAGCTCTGAAAAAGACTCCCGAGTCGTCGGGCGCCATACATACGAGGCGAGCCCTGTAAACGACACCGAGCTCTAGGCAAAGAGACTCGGACGCCTCGAGTCTTGTACATCACTGGTACTAAGTCGTCGCTTAGTATCCCAATTATGTATGTAAACTTCACCTCTCTCTCTCTCTCTCAGACTCTGTCATCTCTCTAAACTCTAGAGTCTCACAAATGAGTTGAGAATGAATTAATATCTGTTTAGAATTATTGGCTTTTAAATTTACAACTAATGTCATCATCATCATCAACCCGTACAAAGTCCACCGGTGAACATGGGCCTGCTCCCGAGGGAGTGGTTTGCCATAGTCACCACGCTTTGCAATCGGGTTGGTGACCGCAGTAATATGTTGTAATATACAGGGAAACGCTGCTGCCCGTTCCCCGATATACGCTTGTAATAGATGATGTTATAACAATCGGGACCAACGGCTTAACGTGCTTTTCGAGGCACGGAAAGTAGTCCCTCAACCAACCAGACCCAGAAAGATATCTTAAAATTTACACTAAGATATCTTGACTGGTGTAGGGATCGAACCCACGACCTCCATGACTTAAAGCGAGCCAAATACCGCTACGTTACGGAGGTTGTCCTCTACAACTAAGCTTGAGGGATAAAGAGCCCACACACTACAAAATATGGTGGCAACTACAAGGGCTCATCTAAGGGTAAATTAAAGCGGCCGTAGCCTAATGGTTAGGGTGTCGGACTTGTGATCTTGAGGTCGCCGGTTAGAACCCCAACCATTGCACTACCGACGCGACGTAAACCCACTCGTAACACAAGTATTTTAGCTTAGAACGGGGGGTATTCTTTATTTTTTTAAAGAAAAACAAATATAAAAAAAAGAAAGAAAATACTATAACATTATCTTACCAGTGATTGAACAAGGAAGTTCCTCTGCTTTCTAAGCTCTGCTACGGTATTGTACACGGACACCTGGCCTGTGGCCCGCAGCTGTTCCAGGAGACAGTCCAGAGCTACCAATGTGCCCGTTCTGCCCACACCAGCGCTGCAGTGGACGACTACTGCCCGCCCTAACATGCCCGCCCATGCCTCGTTTACTCGCTGGAATATAAAAAAATGTTTATAGTTGTATGTTTATAAATTTAATAATATATAAATGTAGCCTTAATGAAAGCTATAGCACTTCTCGACTTGATGCTGAGTGAGGTAGTAAAAGCATCGTCATTAGCTAAATCACTACATCGTATAAAACAAAGTCGCTTGCCGCTGTCTGTCCGTCTCTATTTAAGTATGCTTAGATCTTTATAACTAGGCAACAGATGTTGATGCGGTATTGTTTAATAGATAGAGTGATTTAAGAGGAAGGTTTATATGTGTAATACATCAGCATTGCACCCGTGGGAAGCCGGGCGGGTCGCTAGTATGTAATAAGAAGTAAATATATAAAAACTAAGTGCATCACTGATGTACAACAAGAAGTTTAAATTACTAAACAAATTGAGATGAAAATTGAAATTTGTTGCACAGGTCATTACTGTAATACATAATCTATTCGAAACTCTTTGTTTTTAAATAAATCAATTATTCATTACCATCTAGCAACTTTATTAATTTAAATTACTAAAAAGGATTACAACTTGAACGTGCATTGCGTTCTAAAGTAAAATAAAACTTAACCATAATTAAGAAGATTTCTTCACCAACTAACGAAAAGTCTTAATTTGACTGCCTTATCTTTTATCAACTATCTACGATTATTTTTTTTCGGACCGACATATTTAATTGGCCAGGAGGCTTTTGCTACTTTGCCGGGCATAAAGGCGAGCAGAGCTCCAGCCTAGATAAATGGTTTAAACACTACAAACTAAGCAACCTGCGCAGAGGGCGTCCCCTGTGGGACTTGGACCTCGGCTCAGGGCGGTCGCTGACGGGGAGATTGAGGGATTATGGCTTTTAGTTTCTTTAGGGGAGTTTTGTGCAACTGTCGCTCTACTTTACAGTTCGCGGGCCTCTCGGACTTCGGGTCTACGAGGGCATCGGAAGGTTCTTAGCAAACTAAGGGTCGGGAGGGACTATCTACGACAAAAAAATACATCAATAATGTTATCTATATCAGTACTATGCGGTAAGATGGAATTTCACAATTAAGCAGATCATTATGCTTACCTTGATAAACTTGAGTATGGAGTGCGGGTGCTCTGGAGCCGCGAAATCTTTCCACATGAGGAAGTGGTACTGGCGCACGATGCGGGTCTCACCGGACTCTTTGGTTTCGCGAGGCGAGGTCGGAGCACTTGATTCTGAGCCGTCTTTTATGTCTGAAATTATTGGAAACATTTGTTTATGGAAATATTTATTACCGTGTGGTTTTTAGCTTAGAATAGACCACCCTATGTCTTTCCATGAGTGTCATAAGAGGCGACTAAGGGATAAACAGCAGATGGATGAGCAGCAGAACGGAACGAACGAACGGAAGGTTATTTACCATCTTATTGCCATCACCACACCACCTGCCAAGTGTGTTGACTATGGCATTATTCCTCAACGGCCATGGTTTGCCGAAGTGTGTTAAGAGGAGGTCCGTGTTCAGCAGTAAACGTAAATGGGCTGGTGAAGAATAAAATAAGTTATTTATGGATATCATAAACTTGTATAAAGGCCGCTGCTGAAATGGGGTTTGCCATTATCACATTTGCTACTTATGCAAGTTGGTCCCAAGCAGCAAAATTATCCTATAGTGCAGATGTTATAGGCCTCCAGCACTTATAATGATCTCTTAAGGGTTCCAGTATTTGCTGCCACGCTTGTAATAGGAAGCATGGAGTTCGTTGGGTCTTATAGTATATCTGATCTTATACATTAACTTATAATTACTTATAGGTCGAAATTAAGGGTGCATTATAAGCTTGGGTAACCTATAAAAGTATCGCGAGGGTGTAAATGCACTCAAGAGTAGATAAACTGGTAAGCTATACTTATAACTGCTAACAAGAAGTATTATAAAACTTCGATAAGTTAAGTACGCCAATAAGTGTGATAAACAGAACTAAACATACTGGAAACTATTTGCATTTATTATTTGGTTTTATAAGGGTTTATAAGTTCACTTCACAGATCAATTATAATTAAAATGGAGCGGTTTTATAGTGGTATAAACCAATATTGTTATAATCTTAACACGATTATAAAGGTTTAATAGAATATACTTAGTATTCAAAACTGTATACGTAGTGTCCTGTACAAAAATACAATGGTTTATAATGGTCTTGCAAATGCTGTTATAGTCTCAGTACGGACATTTTGATTTTGTTGTGTCGTATTCGTTGCCGACGTGGTGTTCTATTTACTATTCTTTCAAAAATGGATCTATTTAAATGGAATCTCTAATTCCAAACAATATGGCCAAGCAATGGTTCTGATATTTACTATTTTATAAACAAAGTACGCTTATAACGGTTTGTTAACGTATTTGGGAAAACCAACTTTCTCAAAATGGCGACTTTTCGTTGTATGTCTTACTGAAACCAACATTATTTTAAAATTCAACTTAATAAAAACGCTAATTTAAAGGGGCGTGTAAAATTTTTGATAAAAAACATATTATACTTCACCGAAAATATACGTGCGCCATGCACAATCAAATACATTATACGTCTTGACTTATTCCTAACTAACACTCTACCCATAATTAATATTCTGGTTAATATTTATAATAAGAAATGGATGAATAAATTACCTTTATCAATATTAATTTTTACAAATGTACGCATCAACATTCACCAATTCACAACACTTTGTATGAGCTTGTAAGGGATTCAGTATGTATGTTATTGTCGTGTTTGGTTCCATTAAGCGCTGAGCTTCGCGGGAGCAAATTTGGAGATCTATGAGGGAGGCCTATGTCCAACAGTGGACGTCCTACGGCTGAAATGATGATGGCAGTTTCATTTTGTAATAATCAGTTAAGCAATGCTGCCCATTCCCTAGTATACGATTGTCGTGGATGAGTTTATTATAATTGGGAACAAAGCTTTTAGTCGTACATTCTCCGGAACACAAAGACATTCTCTTGACTAATATATATTTGACTCTCATCATCATCATATCGGCCCATAAGCGTCCATTGGGAACGATTGCTATAGTCCTGCATAGGCACACTGGCTTCCTAAGACCTTTATAAGGTCGTCGGTCCATCGTGCAATCATCGTGCGGTCGAACTACGCTGCGCTTGCCAGTTCGTGGTCTCCACTCGAGAGAATCTTTCTGCGCCCATCGGCTGCCAGTTCTTCGAGTTATGTTCCCTGCCCATTGCCACCTCAGCTGGCTAATCCGTTGAGCTATTTCAACGACCTCCGCTCTCCTACGGATCTCTTCATATCTGATACAATCGCGCAGGGAACAAGCTCTTTTCACAGCAGAATGAGGTCTTCATGCCAATTATAAGTTTAAAAAAATAAACTTTCTAGCAATTTACATTAATACAAAGATTATTTTGGAATTCCAACAAAAAACAAATATATACCTCCATTTCTTTTAGCGACGCCATTTTCAACGATCGGTTGACCATCAGCGTTGGTTGCCTGTTTAGTTATTTTCAGTTCTCGCACTATGTAATCCGAGTATCTGTAATAATATATAGGTATAATTGTATGAATAAACCAGGAATACCAAATATTACACACATTCTATATAAATTACGTTACAAAATATCTGTTTAAATAAATAAAAGCTTGTAATAAAAAGGATTTTGTTAACATATTTTATAATATGCATTGTCTCTCTGTTTTGTTAACATATTTTATAATTTTAGGTCCAAGGAACATAATATTTACATACCAACAATATATTTTTCAAAATGTACACCTTAATTATGAACGTTATAATATATAATACGGCAATGCGTTAACGATTTATTTTATACTACAAGTGTTAATAGGTTACGGTATCCGTTTACCATTAGGCGAACTTTTACGACTTTATGATATAAAAAATTAGATGTATTTGCCTTCAGGGACAGGTTCAGATCGATAAATGGCCCTAAATTGGATATTGGAGTGGCAACTTACTGGTCAAAATGGCTTTAAATAAAGTCTAAAAACTAATAAGTTGAAACAACGCCACGAAAGAAGAAAAATTAGACCTACCGCTTCTCCCCAACATGCGTGACTTGTATGCTGCCAAACACTTTGGAGAACCTCTCATCAGGCCAGTACTTGGAGCACTTGACCTTGGAGTACTCTTCTAAGTTGGTCAGCATCACGATCAGCTCCAGCCCATACTCCCAGATCATGCGCCAGAAGTCGTTGACGGTGGTGTCGGTGGGGCCTTGCGCGCATATAAACTTTTTACGTTCCTGTTGGAAAATACCAATTTGGATTACATATGGTGCCTTTAAAATATGTCTTCTCCACAAGTATAGCAAATACTTTCATGAAGACATTTTGAGGTATTTAACTATATTGCCATCTTTATAAATAACTTACAAAGTTAAAAACAGACAGTGTTCGTAACTAATCATTGATAATGTTAATATGTAGAAAGAGGCTACGATTGACGGTCTGTGTTTTATGTTTTACTAGCTGACCCGGCAAATAGATGTTGGCCGATTCTCAGACCTATTCAATATGATCACAAAATTTCATGAGAATCGGTCAAGCCGTTTCGGAGGAGTACGGGAACGAACATTGTGACACGAGAATTTCATATATAAGATGATCATTAAAATAAAATATATGGTATCAAGTGGCAAACATAATTCTCGGAACCAATACAAAAACCAAATTACCAATAGTAATTCACAAACCCCTCCTTAGCCGTCAGGAATTTGGTACCGTTTACGCGTTTCACTGGTATTTTTTCATAAGTGCGCGTTTGTATTTTTATTAAACCTATTTGGTGCCTCATAGTGACTATGTGTATTGGATATGAATTAAAACTAGTTTTAAAGCTTACTACATAATGTAATTCGCTAAATATTCTTGGTGTAGTTGGGACAGAGCATGCAATAAAAAAGTTTCGCAACTGCATATAGAATATTCAATCTGCGAGATATGCACATTATACAAATACAAAATAGTTTCAATTAGAAACTACATTACATGTTAACGTGTTTGGACCCCAATTTGTTTATATAGTAATATTGATAGCAAATAGTCCTGAAAATTATTAGCAACTACAAAAAATCTCGGTGTATTTTATTATTATTTAATTTAATATAAACAATGATATCATGTATAAATAATGGACCGAATGATGACAATATTTTCCTGTTTACATATTTCACGAGATTATATCGGTATAACAATACGAATGACGTATACAAAGGCTGTCAACATTAATATGTACAAAAATAACTTATATCTATATATAATAGGCATGAAAAATCTATTTAATCCGTCAGTTAGATTAGCAAAAAATAATGGACAAGTATTTTTTTCTTTCCTCAAACAAAAAATGACGAAGATACAGACGTCACTTTTACGTACAATTTTACATTATAATGACGTCCAATACAGGTAGTCCTGAATTCTCCTGAACTTTATAGTTTATTTCTTATTGATTTGATTAATAAAAAAAAATACGTGTCCAAAATATTTTAGTCTAACTGACTGACTAAATATATTTTTTTAATCTTCACGCCTTTCGTTTACATGCAAACATTTAGAATAAGAAACAAAATGAAAACTAGATGTATATGAAAATAGAAAGCAATAGTAAATTCCACTTTCACATTTCAATAAATTAACTCTTGTTATATTAAATTATTTTCTATTTTCTTTGAGCTTGCCATGCATGGCAGTATCAAAAGAAAGTCCGGATTAAGAAGGTGCTTCTTCTTCTTCTTCTTTATATAAATATTTGTTACATATCATTCAAAATTAATATTCAACTTTCATCAGATATTTCATATTAAAACTGTATTTTAACTGTACTTAACTGTAACAGTTATTTTGTAATCTATTCCAAAAGCGATTTTTATCATTTATTCGGTATCAACAATTATGTCCAAGTATAAGATATTATATGTTAAAATGTGGAATATACTAAAGGATAACATGCGATCAGTACCTGGCTAGGCTCCGAAGGGTCCTTAGTAAGCAGAAGACAGAACGAACACAATTAGAACATCTCCACACGTCACATAGAGAAGGGGAATGTTAAAAGCTAGCTATAATAGAAGTACACTGTGCTGCAAACATATACCTAATGTATTAAATAAATTACTTTTTCTTAGAGGTGTAAGATTTAAGTAAAATATTGGGGTTAAAAACTATTGGGTTTTAGACTAACATTCTGTATTACTCTAATAAATAAGTTCATCCTTATTTCATAAAATATAAATATTTATTTATATTTTCTTAGGACGACTACCGTAGAACCGAAGTGTCTACATTTAGAACCTTAATACATATGCGTAATGCATTTCTTCCCTTTAATATTTTACATCTAATAAGAAATTACTATACTAATTAGTGTAATTAGTATTATTAAGGCCAAACTGGGCCAGCAAAAATAATACTAATATTGTTTTGAATAGGCAAATAAGAATAAATAATTAGGGAATCTGGACTTTTAGAATTTTAGAAAATTGTTGAACCATATTATGAGAAAAGCCTTTTTCTTATTTTATTATGGTAAGAATCCAATTCTAATACGAGGGTACACTATGCAAGTACTGAAATATATCAACATCCTTACTTGATATCCCATAACGAAGTTAGCGTTGATATAATCGGATCCATTGATGCTATCGATCTGCGACAACTTTACTCTGGTCTGGTCGTAGGCCTTGATGTCGGGGTAGCGGTTCTTGGATTGGTTCTCGCGGGCTTCAGACGCGTGGGTCGTGCGATCCGTGAAACATTCGGGCAGTAGTTGTAGCCACTGTTGGTGAAAAATACAATTATTGTCAGTAAAAGACAGCTAGAGATCTGGCATTCTTGGTTCGATTCTTAGAAGAGATAATTGAACTACAGATGCTAGTCCAGGTGTTAATAACTATATATTAAGAATCTAACTTCTTTTCCAAGAACATTTTTACTATTTTATTTGTAATTTTCTGACAGTTTTTTTTTACAATCAAATAATTACACATCAAAATAATACTTCTAAAACCAGCGCCTTTTTATTTACAATTTATAATAGTTAAACACTATATGTTTGTGATTTGGTTAATTGTAAAGTCCCTCAGCACATAATGATCAATGTGAAAGACAACTTTCACATTGTTATTGCGTAAGCGTGCGCCGCGTCGTCCTTATGTCTCTGAGGTGTAGATATGAGTACAGAGCATGTGGATGGGTACCTCGAACTCCTTCTGGAAGCCGTAGTCGGAGTCCTGCTGGCGCGCGGCGTAGGCGTGCGCGAGCTGGTCGCGCGGCACGGGCGCCACGTCAGCCGGCACGCGCACCGACAGCGCCGACTGTCCGCGCAGACTGTCCCAGTACCTGCACATCGACCACAACGACCCTTTAGCTTAGCTCTGCGAGTGTCTTCACCGAAATATAATGGGTATAGAGCCGGCGACCTTCGCCTACCCTAGCAAAATACCGTAGACTCAAGTCTACAAACTTTCGCAGGTCCTTGACGATCAATCTCTGCGATTTCATGTGTAAATGTTGTATATATGACTGGATATAGGGTAATTCTGCCTATCCTTGGCACCCCACCAATTATTGGCACAGCTTCGTTAAATATAAAAAACAAGAACTCATAACCATCAACTTTATCGACAATACATTTTTCTATGGTTATTCTTTTTTAATATGGCAACACTTGAAGTGATATTTAAATAGAAATGGTGGCAAGAGTATAGAGGAAAAATATATAAAATTGAAGTTTCGTTTTATTTTTTATTATACAATTAATAATAATTAATGTTTTCGAACAAAATATGCCTATTGTTACTTTTTACTATTTTTTTTTTCTTAAAACGACGTATAATTTTTAAAAACGATATTTCTTTTCCGATTTCTTGAGATGAAACGGATATCCGGTAACTATCCGGTATCCGGCCTTCTTTTTCCGAACCGGCCAGATACCGGATAGTAAACAGTATCCGGCGGATACCGGATACTAAAATTCTCATTATTTTACACATGGCAAATCAAACCACAATAGATAATGAACACCGTTTATTTTTATTATCCCACGTCAAAATGTTTGTTTAAAACCGCATCAAAATTTGTTGCGTAGTTTTAAAGATCTAAGCATACATAGGGACAGACAGACAGCGGCAAGCGACTTTGTTTTATACTATGTAGTGATATAGTTATAAAATTAACAATTGGCAAATTGTGGCGAATGAAAACCCTACTATCCGCATTTGTTGGTAAGAGGCGACTCCGCTTGGCTTCTTATGCCAGACCAGCCTCTGAAAATAGCCTATCTCTGTAGACGGTACTGTCAGGTGCTGATAGATAAATTCTAGTAAACCTTGACAACTGCGGGTTGCATTTCAAATTAACTGACCACCACATGTATGGGTCATGATTGCTATCGATTTGAGATGTCTAAGAAAAAAGTCAATCTCGTTAGCAATTGGTTTTTTTTAGGCGACTATTACTACTCTTACGATAAGATAAGATAATATTTATTTGTTAAAACATGTGTCATTAATAATTCATGAAATAATGCATATTACAGATGATATTGAATAAAATATAGGTTCAACATGCTTGACCGTGAGCGGTATACAAATATATCAGAATCAGTAGTAGGTAGGTACATTAAAGATATTATTGTTATTTATTATCCTATGCCACTTCATTAAAACCGTCCCAAAAAGGTCCGCATATCCGGCCTTCCGGCCTCGTAGCTTGCCAAATATCCGGTATCCGGCCAAACTACTATCCGTTTTATCTCTACCGATTACGCTTAGTGTGCCAATAATCGAACGTTTTCCCTTACTTTCGAATGTTGCTATAGTATAGTTGTATTAACCATCTTCGCGATCTTTAATATCGTTTCCTCTTTATAATATTATATTGAAACTTTATCAACTGGTTTACATCCACTGCTGAACACAAACTGTCTTCTTTTACAGGCCTTGCCCATCTAGGGTCGTTGAGGGATGGTCGACGCCCTGGATAGACGAAACATGGCCCTGCTGCGAGGTCCGCAGCGGGTCATGGCCATCAGGGCATCCCGCCCCTACCGCACGGTCGCATTCCTTGCGGCTTGCCTCCTTGCGGGGTCCCTGCCGTGGGACTTGAAGGCGGAGGTTCTGGCCGCGACCCCTTCCTGGAGGGAATTGCATGGTTGCGGACTGAGGTCCGTCGCCAAACCCTCCGGAAATGGAAGGAGCGGATCGCGGACGGTGGAGGCGATCCAGCCCATCTTGAAAAAGTGGAACGTCACCTACCACGTTGTACAGGTAGTAACAGGCCATGGCTGCTTCGGCCACTACCTGTGCAACGTGGCGCAGAGAGAGCCGGACACTCGCTGTCACCACTGTGACTGTGCCGACGATACGGCGCAGCACACGGTGGGGGAGTGTCCGGCGTGGCCAACGAGCGGGAGGAGATTGTTCGCGTGGTGGGAGACGGACTCTCGCTGCCGACCATCATCTCATAGATGGTCCAAAGCGAGAGGTCGTGGGAGGCAATCGCCTCCCAACCTCCTGCTCCGCTCCGCGGCCTCCTTCTGTGACATTACTTGTCTACAGAAGAAGGACGCGGAGCGGGAAAGGGAAGAAGATCCCTCCGCCCACGCGCTCCGCAGACGGCGTGTTGACCGTCATCGGCGGGCCGAAACCCGCCGCCTACCGCCCTAGGCTCATGAGGAGTAGGGACGCCTGCACACTCCGGGCGTCCCTATAATTTGGGCAAATGGGCCACACTTGCTGTGGAGATCCCGCGGCGCCAAATTGACCGCGGGTACCGTCGGGGCTCGGATTGCTTCGTGCGTACCCGGCCCCCGCCAACGGCGGATCGAAGGAGTGTCCGGGTGGTTTTAGTGGTGTAGGGTCCTCTCCTCGTGGTATGAGTAAGTTAACCACCGCTATGGAGAGGGCGAGTCCCACATAATCTGCCTCCAGCGCGCGGATACGCTGCAGCGGCGGTGGATTCCCAGGGTAAATACATTTATCCCCGGACAAAAAAAAAAGTCGTTGAGGAATATTGCCAACTGGGCAGACGAATTCGTGGTCGCAGTAAAATTCGAGTATCTTTGAGCTGATAGATGCCACTGGCCATCCATCGGGTTTATGTCCGTTAGTCGCCTCTTACGACACCAATAGGAAAATATAAGATGGTCTATTCTAAGCCATAAATCACACGCAAACCATACTACATGTACTTACATTATCTATGTATGAATACAAAATATATAAAAATATATGTATCGTAATAATCAGGTATATGAAATTATTTTGAGTTGTTGTTTTTGAATTAATTTAAATAAATACAATTTCAAAAACACACTTGCTTTAACCAGTAATTGGTAAATGGAGTACTGTTTTAAATAATATCGCCAGTCACTAAAAGTGACTGGCGATATTTGGGCGGGAATGGAGGATGCCAAAATCACAGTCATGGTTTTGGTAGACTTTTCTAATGCCTTTAATAACGTCAGTCATGATATCCTTCTTTCAATCCTCACCCATCTTATGGTTTCCAATGAGACGCTGGAGTGGTTCTCCTCTTATCTTCAGGGACGCCAGCAGTCTGTATGTTTCGGTGAAGATTCATCGAATTGGTGCAATGTCGACGCTGGTGTTCCTCAAGGCGGAATTCTCTCTCCTCTTTTATTTTCTATTTTTATCAACCTCTTAACCAATGATCTTCAGAGTGCGTATCATCTTTATGCCGATGATCTACAACTATATGCCCAGGCGAGTATTGATAGTCTGCCTGATGCCATAAGGAAGATCAATCAGGACCTAACTCTAATTAAGAACTGGTCTGATAGGTTTGGACTTTCAGTTAACCCTGCTAAATGTCAAGCCATCATCTTAGGCAGCCCGCGGATGATGAGCAGAGCTCAGGTCGAGAACTTACCAAGTATTATATTTGACAATGCATCCATACCTATCAGCCAGAGTGTAAAAAATCTTGGGTTACATGTTGATTCGACCCTGAACTGGCATAAGCAAGTCGCCAATATTAGCCAACGAATCACTAGCACTTTGCGGTGTCTTTATCGCCTCAAACATTTCCTCCCATGCAAAACCAAGGCAATGCTCGTGCAGGCTTTAGTCTTTCCTATAATCGACTATGCTGATGTGTGCTACTTTGACCTGAATGCAGATCATCTCAATAAGCTTGACCGACTTCTGAATAACTGCATTCGGTTCGTTTTCAGTCTTCGAAAATATGACCATGTTAGCCCCTATCGAGCACAGTTCAAGTGGTTGCCTATACGCCAGCGCAGAAACCTAAGAGCACTGACCACTCTTTTTTCGCTTCTTGATTCTCCTTCTTGTCCTGTATATATTTCTTCTCAATTTAAATATGTCCATACCAACCACAATAAAAATCTTCGATCATCTCATAACCGCCTTCTCCAATTTTCCTCTCACCGTACTGGTTTCATTCACTCCTCTTTTTTCGTGCAGTCTATTCTCCTCTGGAACTCTCTTCCCTCCGAAATCAGAATGGCAAAGAGTCGCTTATCCTTCAAAAAGAAAGTTCGCGAACACTTAGTTAAATTATCGGCAGAATCTCATTAGTCTTATTTGTATTTATTATGTAAGTATGTATTTGTATTTATTTATTTATATATTCAATATTTAGTAGTTTGTCAATAAAAGTATTCGTCTATTTTATTTATTGATATTTAACGTAGTAAAATATATCATTACTTAGTATGATATTTTTCATGATATTAAGCTTACCTATCATATACAAAGTGCACCTACCATGTTTTCTCTGCATCACCCTAAGGTTGACTGGTAGAGAATGCCTTTGGCATTAAGTCCGCCTCTGTACAGTGTTGTGCAAAAGTTTTTAAATAAATAAATAAATCAATCCATGTTATGATGATGCCTCTACCTACCTCTTAATAGCGTTGAAGGGATCGTGCATCTCGATCTGCGCCTGCGGCGGCATCTTGCGCGTGCGCCGAGTTTGCATGATGCAGAAGATGATCATGAGCAGCAGGATCACGGCCGCGATGGCACACGTTATCTGGAACAATGTTTCAATAGTTATACTTAATTAGGAGTTTGTTTGCTTGAACGTGCTAGTCTCAGAAACTACAGGTCCGATTTGAAAAATCCTTTCAGTGTTAGGTAGCCCATTTATCGAGGAAGGCTATAGGCTATATTTCATTATGAAGTTCCTGTAGGAACGCGAGTTACGCGAGTAAAATCGCTCGCGGATGCTAGCCTTCTATATTACAATAATAGTGTAAATTACTCGTGTGCAATAAAATAAGAGTGTGTTTTTTCGGACGGACATATAACTACATTAGTGCGATAGTGACACGAATTAAGGTTATAACTAAACGGAATAGCGGCATCTTTTTAAGGGTGTTTTGTGCAACTGTCGCTCTACGTTATGGTTCGCGGGTCTCCCGGACTTTGTGGTCTACGAGGGCATCGTGTTCAAAGGTTCTTAGGCCGGGACTCCACCAAAGCGGAGACGAGATTAGCGGAGAGATGTTTTTTAAACAACCAATAGAATTGCGTTATTGAGACATCTCCTCTCCGCTCTGCTTCAGTGGAGATCGCTGTGCGGAGATATGTAATATTTGTATGGCGCGATGGAAGCGGAGATGGGAGCTGTGCGCGACGTGCAGTGATCGATGTCACCCTCCCCCCTCCCAGAATGCGTTCTGAGCACTCAATCCCTCGCACACTCGCAAAGCTAGCCAGCACATATCGCTGCTACATTACGCATTTCCGCACAGCTTCAGTGGATTCACCCGAGCTGAAAAACATGTCTTCTCGCACAGCACACTGCACACATCTCCGCTTTGGTGGAGTCTCGGCCTTACAGGGTAAAGATTCTTTGCAAACTCAAGGTCGGTAGGGCGAAGGGAGAGTTTAAACAGTATATCTCTAGTCGCATAACTTATCATTAATATAAATACCTGTAGCGCTATTTCCATCATACTCGAAGGTACTACAACTGGGGGACTGGGGGCCGGCATCAGCGCTATAGTCAAGTCACTGAACATACTCTCATTGTCTGCTTCCGCTGTCAAAGTAAAACAGATTGTTATAATAAAGGTAACTAAAATTATTTTATACTTTACTAGCTATTACTATTATAATAATATATATCTTTACTTCTTGTTGGGTTAGATTCTAAATATTTCATACATAGATACAGTCCACTCCTACTTCAGCATAAACACACACAAACGCACGTTCGTAAGTCTAACATACCATGCTCGCCAACCATAGTTCACTCACACATTGTTATTGTTTACCTCAGTAGCGAAATAAATGTGATCAAAGACACACGTTTGTTTATTTAATTAATCGCCAAAAAGTGAACTTTAACACCCAGAATACTTCTCTTTATTAACTTTTTCAACTGTTGATAACAACCGTGGCGGAGCTGTTTAAGACACGGCCTAGTTGTCGGAAGCAGTGGGTCCGCTCCAGACAAAAATCTTTGAACATGCAGACAAATTGTGTCATGTAAATGATGACGGTGCGGTGTCGGCGACAGTGCGTGCCCAGTACCTCTTGTCTTAGCGGGAGTGAGCACGCACGGTCACTTTTGCACTTAGAACCTCTATTGTCGTCCGCTCCCCGGTTTTAGCTCATACTAGCGTAAATTTGAAATAACAATATCCTACAAGGTTTTTATTTATGTTAAATATACTTATTATATATTAAACATACCTACACATAAATAAATACCTTGAAGAAAGATATATAATATAATTATATTAAATTAGTTGTAAGTTTATATATAAAGTAATGAGCGCGTATCCCGCCATTGAACTGTTACGTTCAATGGCGGGATTCGGCGGGAAGATGTGATGTATTATACCATTGTATTTTTTTGTAACGTGTTTTTAAATAATAAAAGAAAAACATCTAGTGAATTATTCTAAGAAAATCAAAACATTACTATGTAGCCTATACTATATACCTACCTTAATATATTTTTTTAAATGAATACAAACAAATAACGAAGCGTCGTCGGCGGCGTAGCAGTCATGGACCAGTGCCGATCGTTTGAAATGATACGAGACATTGCTGAAACTATAAGCTACGTAGTTACTACACTAATTACATACATAAGCTTACGCCTGTTTCCCAGCGGGGTAGTCAGAGACAATTGACATCCAGTTGCTACGATCCCTACACAGATCTTTCGCTTCATTCACTCTCATAACATTCTTCATACAAGCACTCCACTAATACACATCACAAATATATTAAACGATCTAAATAAAACTTACATATAACTTCTACAAACAGGCTGTAGTTAGACTTAGGGTCGAGAGGGCCATCGGTCACTGTAACTTTGCTATCGCTTGAAGGATCAGCCATCATCGCCATCTTACTGTAATCCCTGTAAAATAAAACATGGTAGTAGAAAAAGTATTTTTTTCACTACTGCCAAACAATAGTTAATATCTTGATTTAATTCACCATCATCATCAGCCCGTAACGTCCACTGCTTAACATGGGCTTCCTCCTAAAGGAAAGGTATCTGCCATAGTCTCCACGCTTCGTAGACAAGATGATGACCGCAGTATTATGTTGTAACACACAAGGAAACGCTGCTGCCCGTTCCCTGATATTCGATTGTTACAGATGATGTCATAATAATGCGGAACCAACGTCCCTCAACAAACTAGACATGGAAATAAATCTTAGATTTTAAAAAATGATTTCCCACGACCTCCAAAATGCCACAGAGATTTTCCTTCGGCCTCTATATCACACATTTTTTCAATACAGTTCACGGGCCTCTCGGACTTCGGGTCTACGAGGGCATCGGATGGTTCTTAGCAAACTAAGGGCTGGGAGAACTATGTTCTAATAGGGGATAATATTACAAAGTTTTATCACTACACTGACATATATATATAGGTCATAATATACTGAAACGTTTTGGTTTCACTTATCAATTTTCTTGTTTATAAAGTGAAATAATAATATATGAATGTTTTATTAAAATCAGCTACTTTTAGTTATGTAATTTATTCATGTCATATACAGTATAATGTAAATATGTAGGTACCTACCTAAGTTCTTAATAAATATCTTTAAATTAAAAATATATATATATGAATGTTTTATATTCGGATGTTAGAATGGAGCGAATCATGCATTTAGTCGTGATATTGAAATTATCTTAAAGAAGTCTGTTTTGCTTTTTTATTTGGGTTTCATGTCCTATTAATAAAGTACAAATCTTACTTAATATATACTGTAATCTTACTTATACATTAAGCTGAAACTTAAACGCGCAAATCAAAGGAACTCCTATTCCGTTTTGAAAAAATATTTCAGTGTTAGATAGCCCATTTAAAGACTTTAGCTATTTAATGAAGTTTCTACGGGTACGGGAATTACGCGGGTGAATACGCGCACGGAAGCTAGTATAACATATGCGCCAAAATATGATAAAAAAAACTTACTCCAAATTTCTTCTTCTTCTAGTCTTAGGTTCCTCCACCGGGTCTAGAGTCGTTTCCTCTTCCTCATCCTCATCATCCTGACTGGCCTCAGTTGTGGTACTAGTGGTGGCTATAGCTATGGTTTTCTCCTTGATTCGCTTGGGTTTTTCAAGACAACGACTGCAGTTGGGATTGCTTGTGAATATGGGTTCAGTGCTATCGAATTTTGTGTCGCCATCTCCGAGTAACAACTCCGAATCTGCCGGGAATCTGTCACTGGAATAAAATAAAAAAAGATTTTATTAATTTCTTTTAAAATATGCCGTGTGGTTTCCAGCTTAAAATAGACCACCCATGGGTGTCGTAAGTGGCGACTAAGGGACATACAGCTGATGTATGGGCAGCAACATCTATCAGATCAAGGTCAACATCTTTCTGCGATTACCAATTCGCCTGCCAAGCGCAATTATCATGGCAATATCCCTCAACGATCCTGGCTTGGCAAGGTCTGTTAAGAGGAGGCCCATGTTCAGCCGTGGACGTAAACGGACTATTTATGATGATAATGAAATATACTTTATTACGCACACGTTCATTACAATGCTTTACATCTTAATTGAGATAAGTAAGTATTCAAATCTAATAAATTATGCGCATTTACTATTAAAAAATATTTTTATTATTTATAAGATTTGAAAGCAATGCGCATTATTTATTTCATCAATCTTTCGTAGCATTTTATTGATATTTAGTATTTTTTATTCATTATCATCATCACCACATAAAACGTCCACTGCTCAACACGGCGTCCCTCGAAGGGGAATTTTGCCATAGATAGTATACATAGAACCAAACCTGAATAAGATCATAGATATAGTTACAAAGATCGGGATTAAAGGATCAGATCAGATACTCCTGAAACTATTAAACATTTTATAACATTGTAATGATGAAAAAAGAAAAGTAACATTTTGAAAAAAATACCAATTCACCAGATACCATAAAATACCATGCATTGCGAATCCTACCTCTTTTATATAACGATTTTATTTTGTTATTTGTCATTTTTTTTCCTGTCCGTTTTATTGCTATCACATATACACCTCATCATAATTGTTCCGAAACCAGCGCATTTTCATTTTAATTTCATAAATAAATTTATACCAGTACATAACACCATGGGTGTTATAATGTCCAGTAGCAGAACCCTTACCCTACTGTAATATCATAATGAAGTAATATCTAGACCTAAGACCTAAGCAGCATGTAGCAGACGGATGTACTATATTCTTCAGAAGCATTTGGTCGTAAGTGTCAGTTTACGATAAAGGCACATGCGACCTTACGCTTCTGAGCTATAGACATATTTTTCGTGGCGTTAAACAACTCGGTAGGAGTCGAAGTGCTAAGATCGATATCTAGCAGTAGAAAAGTATTAAAACAGATATAGAATGAACTTACTTAGAAAATATATCAGTGATATAAGCGCCGAGCGTCGGGTTGGCATGCACCTCTTTATAATCGGACACGTCGATCTCTTGAGGGGGAGGTAATGTCTTCCAGTCCATCTGCGGTGGTAGGCGGACCATGTATACTCTGAAACGTATTTTATTAAGAATATGTTTTATTCGTAAATAAATAGAATTGTCGCAAATTTAAACTATATAATTATATTTTAAATTATATAGTTATCACAGTTTTGGAATACCAATGTATGAGTAACAAAATAATACCTGTAACAACATATAGGTCCGTTCCTCTCCGTTATTCTCGGCAGGTACACCTTGAACTTGTATGTATCGTCTTCTTCTCGTATCTACAATATAAATAAATACATTCATTTTTGAAAATTATTGCATTACTCTATACAAATTGTTTTTTTTATTTGCATTGAATAGACTCAAAAATTCTTTCACCATTAGAAAGCTTCGTTATCTAGGAGTAACATAGTCTTTAGGTGAAACCCTGGAAGTTAGTTTAAAAATAATTCTTCATGGGTGCTGCTTCCGACAATGACGTAGTGTGTTCTGCCTGTTGTCCGATAATTTGCCAATAGTATGTGTAAGACATATTCCAGATATGGATAATTCTTAAATTAATTAAATAGGAGATAAAACTATCCTCATATATTTCGTAGGTCATGTTATGAAAAGTTTGGGTTGCAATTATCAACAATGCATCAATTTTGTATCTTCGGATGGCGTATTTCCCTTTCCGTGTCCAACTGGCGACACCGGTCTCGCAAATTCCACACGCTTTTGAATTACTACATAATTCAACCAACCCGTGCTCAACTCGCGTCAACTGAGCACGTTTTTCAATCAAGCAATGTTAAAAGAGTTTTTACAAAATAGTATGCAATTGTGAATTGAAGACGGTTTTAACTGGTCTGTTCGAAACAAATTGTAATTGCGGGGCGGAGCGTGCGGGCGCGCGTGGCGCGTGCTGCAGTGTATAGCGTACCTTCCTCCAGCGCGGTCGGGGCGGGGCGTGCGGGCGCGCGTGGCGCGTGCTGCAGTGTATAGCGTACCTTCCTCCAGCGCGGTCGGGGCGGGGCGTGCGGGCGCGCGTGGCGCGTGCTGCAGTGTATAGCGTACCTTCCTCCAGCGCGGTCGGGGCGGGGCGTGCGGGCGCGCGTGGCGCGTGCTGCAGTGTATAGCGTACCTTCCTCCAGCGCGGTCGGGGCGGGGCGTGCGGGCGCGCGTGGCGCGTGCTGCAGTGTATAGCGTACCTTCCTCCAGCGCGGTCGGGGCGGGGCGTGCGGGCGCGCGTGGCGCGTGCTGCAGTGTATAGCGTACCTTCCTCCAGCGCGGTCGGGGCGGGGCGTGCGGGCGCGCGTGGCGCGTGCTGCAGTGTATAGCGTACCTTCCTCCAGCGCGGTCGGGGCGGGGCGTGCGGGCGCGCGTGGCGCGTGCTGCAGTGTATAGCGTACCTTCCTCCAGCGCGGTCGGGGCGGGGCGTGCGGGCGCGCGTGGCGCGTGCTGCAGTGTATAGCGTACCTTCCTCCAGCGCGGTCGGGGCGGGGCGTGCGGGCGTGCGGGCGCGCGTGGCGCGTGCTGCAGTGTATAGCGTACCTTCCTCCAGCGCGGTCGGGGCGGGGCGTGCGGGCGCGCGTGGCGCGTGCTGCAGTGTATAGCGTACCTTCCTCCAGCGCGGTCGGGGCGGGGCGTGCGGGCGCGCGTGGCGCGTGCTGCAGTGTATAGCGTACCTTCCTCCAGCGCGGTCGGGGCGGGGCGTGCGGGCGCGCGTGGCGCGTGCTGCAGTGTATAGCGTACCTTCCTCCAGCGCGGTCGGGGCGGGGCGTGCGGGCGCGCGTGGCGCGTGCTGCAGTGTATAGCGTACCTTCCTCCAGCGCGGTCGGGGCGGGGCGTGCGGGCGCGCGTGGCGCGTGCTGCAGTGTATAGCGTACCTTCCTCCAGCGCGGTCGGGGCGGGGCGTGCGGGCGTGCGGGCGCGCGTGGCGCGTGCTGCAGTGTATAGCGTACCTTCCTCCAGCGCGGTCGGGGCGGGGCGTGCGGGCGCGCGTGGCGCGTGCTGCAGTGTATAGCGTACCTTCCTCCAGCGCGGTCGGGGCGGGGCGTGCGGGCGCGCGTGGCGCGTGCTGCAGTGTATAGCGTACCTTCCTCCAGCGCGGTCGGGGCGGGGCGTGCGGGCGCGCGTGGCGCGTGCTGCAGTGTATAGCGTACCTTCCTCCAGCGCGGTCGGGGCGGGGCGTGCGGGCGCGCGTGGCGCGTGCTGCAGTGTATAGCGTACCTTCCTCCAGCGCGGTCGGGGCGGGGCGTGCGGGCGCGCGTGGCGCGTGCTGCAGTGTATAGCGTACCTTCCTCCAGCGCGGTCGGGGCGGGGCGTGCGGGCGCGCGTGGCGCGTGCTGCAGTGTATAGCGTACCTTCCTCCAGCGCGGTCGGGGCGGGGCGTGCGGGCGTGCGGGCGCGCGTGGCGCGTGCTGCAGTGTATAGCGTACCTTCCTCCAGCGCGGTCGGGGCGGGGCGTGCGGGCGCGCGTGGCGCGTGCTGCAGTGTATAGCGTACCTTCCTCCAGCGCGGTCGGGGCGGGGCGTGCGGGCGCGCGTGGCGCGTGCTGCAGTGTATAGCGTACCTTCCTCCAGCGCGGTCGGGGCGGGGCGTGCGGGCGCGCGTGGCGCGTGCTGCAGTGTATAGCGTACCTTCCTCCAGCGCGGTCGGGGCGGGGCGTGCGGGCGCGCGTGGCGCGTGCTGCAGTGTATAGCGTACCTTCCTCCAGCGCGGTCGGGGCGGGGCGTGCGGGCGCGCGTGGCGCGTGCTGCAGTGTATAGCGTACCTTCCTCCAGCGCGGTCGGGGCGGGGCGTGCGGGCGCGCGTGGCGCGTGCTGCAGTGTATAGCGTACCTTCCTCCAGCGCGGTCGGGGCGGGGCGTGCGGGCGCGCGTGGCGCGTGCTGCAGTGTATAGCGTACCTTCCTCCAGCGCGGTCGGGGCGGGGCGTGCGGGCGCGCGTGGCGCGTGCTGCAGTGTATAGCGTACCTTCCTCCAGCGCGGTCGGGGCGGGGCGTGCGGGCGCGCGTGGCGCGTGCTGCAGTGTATAGCGTACCTTCCTCCAGCGCGGTCGGGGCGGGGCGTGCGGGCGCGCGTGGCGCGTGCTACAGTTGCGCTGCACCTCGTCCCCGCGCCGCCGCGTGCGCGTCACGGCGCTCAGCCGCACCGAGAACTTCGTGTTCGGCGGCAGCTCGTCCACCCTGACCACCACATTCACATACATTATAGTACACTCAACAAAAGAGATAGGTTTACACAAGGTGAATCGCATTTTAAATTTATTTGTACACATTCATGAAAAGAGTTTACAGTTATGTGTATGTACACAGCTGGCAGCGACCTCTTCGACCATAAAGAATCACCGGCGGTCGTAGTGACAAAAAAAATGATACAGACGGTGTAAACCTATCACTTTTGTTGAATGTACAGTGTACACGAAACATGTCATCATCATCATCAGCCCGTACAAAATTCACTGCTGAACATGGGCCTCCTCCCGGGCCAGGTTATTTACCAAAGTCACCATGCTTGGCAGGCGGGTTGGTGACCGCAGTTATATGTTGTATCACACAAGGAAACGCTGCTGCCTGTTTCTTGATATACGATTATTGTAGATGATGTTATAACAATCGGGACCAACGACTTAACGTGCTTTCCGAGGCATGGAGGGTAGTCCCTCAACCAACCAAACCCGGAAAGAAATCTTAGAATTTTCACAAAAGTTTCCTGTCCGGCGTGGGGATCGAATCCACGACCTCCGCAATTTAAAGCGAGCCAAATACCGCTACGCGACTTAGGTTGTCACACGTAACATGTAATGTTATCAAAATATTCGCTGAACATTCAAACAAATAATAAAGTGTTAGTTTGCTTACCTAGTGCCAAACGTTTCATTGCTCATAAACTTCGAGAAAGGACCCCAAGTAGCATTCTTCAATTGTCCATAACGATCTTTATATCTAGCAAGTCCAGTAACTTCCATCTGTAAAAGAGTATATAATATAAATTAATAAAGTGGCAGTTTTAAACATAGCTACATATTAAAAGACTTATAAAACGTTGAATAGACTCTATAATCATCAACAACTTTATTGCTAGCTAGCTCGTGTGTTTTTCATTGGTGCATTATTCAAAAGGACTTAGTAAGTTCCGAGTGTCGAACCCCACTCGGCTCGAACATAGACATCATCATCCGACGCCGATCAAAAAGTTTGTCACACAATAATTGCTTTTGGCTTTAATCTGGTGAATTCCACATCATAATCGGTTCAGTGCTCGATTCCCAAAGTAAGGTTCAACGGATAACCCTACATTTTTTTTGGGCTAATATTTGAAATTCAGTTGTCAAATTTCCTTCAAACAATAATAACACAGGTCAACAAAATTTTACTTTTTTCAAGTTGCAGAACTACTATTTTAATTTTCGTATTAATGAGTGTTAATTTAAATCTGAACAATAATTATCACATCACATTTTTGACATATTTGCTTGTAAATATATGAAATATGCTGATTTAGCTATATTTGCAACTTTATTTAGAAAAGTATAATATCCTTAACTTAATATATTAGATTGATAGTCAAACAACTGAAATTTTTAATGCGGTTTACAAAAAAATCCTATGTTTTTCTAATGCGAAAAATAAAGACCAACAAAATGTTTAATATCTTTATTAAAGATTTTGTTGGTCTTTATTTTTGTCATTCATTTCAATAGAGTCATTTTGTATGGAGTTTTTACTGATGGCAAATTTTAATATTTTCATAAAAGAACATTACAACAACAAAATCATAAATGTTAATTTGAATTTGGAATAGCTTCTTACAAAAACATTCGTTATAGAATTTTACTAATAGATTTATTAGAATGTTACCTATGTTTATAAAAGGATTAAATGCCAATTTTCTACTTTTTAATGTCAAATATCTCTAAAATTAGACGTGACAGAATATTTTTAATGATGAAACAATATCCATCATTCTCTGAGATGACAAATAAATGTGTGTTTTTCTGTGCACCCAAAACCTTGTCGACCTGTGTAATATATATAATGTTTACTTCAGTCCATAAGCCGATTACATTGTAAGCTACTGGCCTATATTTATAAATACCTTAATGACTAACATACATATAGTATAAATTATTGTTTGTGATAAATACCTAAAACTTACAGTACTGTACTGGGAGCCGAGTCTGCAATTTTTTTAAGTATTGTGCCACCGTAGTGCCATCATGATATCTATAAGCCAAAAACGGTTATCTACTAATTTCACTATGGTGTCGGCGCTGGAATGGCAGTCGGTGTTGCTACCGCAGAAAAAGGCCGTCAACAGACGTAGCAGGGGAAATGGTTAGGGTGATTGTAATGTTTATTTAGGCGATTTCAAAACTTATAAATTTATCATTTGTTATTATATTCAACTACGCTAACGTCACCATTATGACGTCATTTGGATTATTAGATTACCAAATGGGAAAAAACCGACCATTGAACTGTCATTGAAAGTTCATGGAAACGCCATTACGTTAGTAGACTCGGGGCCCTGTACTTTATCAGTCAACTGCTGAACATTGGCCTCCACTTAAAAGACTCCGGCAAGCTAGGGTCGCTTTGAGATATTGGCATAATCAACACGCTTAGCAGGCGGATTGGTGATTGCAGTAAGATGGTGAATATCCTTGAGCTAATAGATGATGCTGCCCGTCCATCAACTGTATATTCCTTAATCGACTTAAGATTGCCATGGGAAGATCTGGGGTTGTATATTCAAAGCTTAAAGCCACAAAGCTAAAAAAAAACTTACAGTATATCCTTTGATTTCGGCGTTCGGTTTAGTGGGTTGATTCCAAGTAATATTGAGAAAATCAACATCGCAGTAGATCAATACATTGCTGGGCTCTCCAGGCACGCCGTCTAGTGTAGCCGCTTCCAATTCTTTAGACCACTCGCCGCAAGAGTTCGTATATTCGGAACACGCACATACCTAGAATATAATAACAAATATTAATAGAATACATATATGTAATCACAAATATTAAAAATATCATTGTATGTTTTTTAATGGTGGTTTTGATATAAAAAAAAAGAAATGAATAAAAGAACGCGAAGTATTTTAATGGCAGTTGTTCGAGGAAATTCAAAAAGTGATCACACGGTTTTAATTTATCGAGGAAAGGATAATATTTAGCTATAAAGTTCCTACAGGAACAAGAGTTATGCGGGGGTAACTGCTTGCGGTTGACGGGGTGCGAGCTCACGTAGTTCACACGAGCACCTAATGTGGGCCATATCCATATAACTACCGAGTACATCATCATCATCATCAGCCCGAATTGTTCCCTTTATGTCGAGTCCCGTTATGTCGAGTCTGGGAGTCTATTGTTCTCCAAAGTATTGATATTTTACGCTTTCTATTACCGTTATGTCGAGTTTGGTGAACAGGTACAGTCAGGATATAAATTTAACGCCAGTGGCATTAAATCATTATTATCTTTTAAACTCGCCATGGACATTTCATACATAGTGGGTATGGGTTTCAAGTCTGTCCGTACGTGATTTTTATATTGATTAAACTTTTTTTTAAATTCTTCTTTTTTGTAATCTGGCAAACAAACATGATCTCTTGCTCCATTCCTTAGAATGTTTGCTTCCTTTTCATCTAAAGTTAAGGAAGCTATAACAATTTTTTATTTGTGCAGTACCAAATTGAGGAGCCATATTTATTTATTTTATTAATGCGGTACCTGTAGCCATCTTTCAATATAATTTCACAAACTTTTTGGCTTTCGACGAAAATTAATTTATTATCAGTTCCATGAACCGCGTCCAAGTTCTTGATTCTCTTGGCTACTGCCGTCATGAGGTCTTACTTAGGTGTTAAAATTACCCCATGTGCTGCAACCGGGTAATTGATTATCTTCATTTTGAGGTGTTGATGTGATACATTCGGGTTTTTGAATTATATCTACACCGGCGATATTTTGTTGATAGAGATTTAATAATGCGTAAGATTCGCTAGAATCATCTTTTTCTAAGTTTTGGCGTTGGATAGGTTCATGTACACTCCCATCGCTTACTTCAGCATTAATGTCGCCTGTTTCGTTGCCTTTGATAATAAATATTGATTATGGTAATTAAATCCATCATTGATATTTGTGATTATACTTCATACATCTTCAGAAATCCTACCAATGTAAATATGTGCGAAAGAGAGGTGACATCTAAGACTTACCTGATATTCGAACTTGAGTTGCGCTAATGTACCTACCTAATGTACATTATTATTTTAGGTACACCGACAACACGTCTTTATACTGCTAGTATAGCTTAAGTTAGTACTTAATTTATGGAAAATCACCAATGCGTCATTGAATTTCGGTTAGTCAATATATTCTAATACGTATAAAAAATAAACTTTTTATTTTAAAAGATACTTTTTCATCTAACTGTACTTCTAAATAGGATATTATTAAACTCGACATAAAGGTAATAGAAGCGTGGTAAAGAAACTCGACATAAAGGGAATAGAAACGGGACAGAAAACATTGAATCGACATAGGGGTAATAGAAGCGAGACAAGGTTTTCGGCTCGACATAAAGGGAACAATTCATCAGCCCTACAATGTCCACTGCTGAACTTGGGCCTTCTACCGAGGGAGGGTTTTTCATAGTCTTTACGCTTGGTAGGCGGGTTGCTGACCGCAATATTATGTTGTAACACACAAAGAAACGCTGTACATATTAGAGAAAAAACTCCATACCTTGAAATAGTAAGTACTGTGGGGCTCCAACTTCTGGAACATGTAAGGCAAATTTTTACCATCTCGTTGATGTACAGCATAGTACGACGTATTGTCATGTTTATTCCGAGCTTCGACCTTGTAAAAGTGAATTAAATGAGCTATATCCTCTTTGGGGGGACTCCAGCCAATAGTCACTGAAGTCGCCGAGAAGCCATTGATAGAAATCTGAGGCACGAACACTGGGTCTTTGTCCAAAGTGGTCACATTTTTCGGCGTAGACGTAGAACTACCAAATTTCGTTTGTACTTCCAATTTAATTGTATATGTGGTGGATTTATTGTCGACTTTCATGACAAATGAGGTGCTGTTAACGCTAATTCTATTGCTTGCGTTATTGTATAGGCTAAAGCCTCTATCAATGTCACTTTCTGCATAGAATTTTAACACATACGATGTTATGGGTGAGTTGTATGTATGAACTGTCCACTTTAGGTAAATCTCTGTACTGCTGATGGGTATAAGCTTGTCTATGGTGACGTGTGGGTGACCATAGACTTTAACAGAGATGGTGGGTCCTGTAAGATTTTTTGACGCGACAGTATCTTCCATTTGGCAGAAGTAACTCCCATTGTCCTCGTGGCTTCTAATCGGGAGTACACATGTGCTTTGAACATGAGTAATATTAATAGATTTTGGTTTCGCGTAGTCACAAACAGTTTGGGGTTCGCTTAATTCGGTGGTTTGCTGTATGTCCGGTTTTTTATACCAAATCACATTAAATGGCTTGTATACTGAAAAAAAAAGGGGATTCAATAAAGTCATTCAATCATCATCATGAGCACATATAAAGGCCACTGGTGAACATACCCATGTTCATCAATGGGCTTTATTATGCTCCTCTTTAGGAAGGGGTCACTACACTTGGCAGGTTTAACGCGCTTTCAGGCACGGAGGGCAGGTAGCCCCTCAACCAACAGACCCGGAAAGCAATCTTAGTATTTACACAAAGATATCTTGTCTTACATGGGGATCGAAGCCACGACCTCCGAAACTTATAACGCTACGCCACGGCGACCGTTTAGTATAAGTCATTTTAAGTTATTTTTAGTTAGTAAACTTAAAATGACTTAATGGTAGCTTTTTCTATTCAATCAATAGCTAAAAATAACGATAATAATGATCACTTCCAAAACTGTGACAAACAAAATTAAAATCAATGGTAATCGATTTTATTCGGTCGAAACTCAAATATTTAAGTACCACTTGTCTTTCAAATATTTAAGGCCCTTTGAGATATTTAACTTATATAAGGAATATTTCTGCAAAATTTCATGGTGCCAGACCCAGCGGTTTCAACTGAGCTATAATCGGTCAGGCAGTCAGTTTCTGCTTTTATATATACTATTATCATCAGCCCATACAACGTCCACTGCTGAACATGGGCCTCCTCGCAAGGGAGAGTTTTTGCCTTAGTCACAACGCTTGTCAGGCGCGTTGGTGACCGCAGTTTTATGTTGCAACATACAAGAAAACGCTGCTGCCCATTCCGTGGTATACATGATACATTCCGTGGTATATGTTATTGATGATGTTATAACAATCGGGACCAATGGCTTAACGTGCCAACCAGACATGAAAAGAAATCTTAGAATCTACATAGATATATGCCATACTATATATTAATATGTGAAGCAAATTATTTTAGCTCTTTATTTCTTTTTACGAAAATTGCGCGTATGGAGTATGACATTTCGCACAATTAGAGGAGTGCAGAATGCCAATATTTTGATTAAATATATATATAGAAATATATTGTTATATAATATAGCCGTATAGATATTTGTATACATACCTTTAAACATGCACTTCAGATTAATATTATCCCGATTGGTCACATTAACATGGAACTCGCTATTTTGATCCGGATCCTCTACAACATTTCCCTCAAACCTCAAATCCAAGGTCACATTTCTAGAATATTTACTCTTCGCTAAACACGTGTAATTTCCTTCATGACTGTAGCTCACATTTCTGAGTATTATTGATGAAATATTAGCTTGCCGGATGCCACCGTAGTCATTGAAAGGTAGATTCTCTTGTTTAAGTGTTTGATTCACTCTGTAATAAAAAAAAAAACAATATTAAGTAGCGGTATAAGTAAGCCTTGGGAAGGGCGTGGGTTCAATCCCCACGCCGAACAACATATCTTTGTGTAAAATTTAAAAGTTCTTTTCGAGTCTGATTGGTTGCTGGACTACCCTCGATGCCGAGGAAAGCACGTTATGCCGTTGGTTCCGAATGTTATAACATCATCTGCAACTGCGAGGGAACGGGCACCAATCCTACTGCCAAGCGCGGTGATTACGGCATAATACCTCAACGACTCTGGCTTGATAAGGTCTGTTAATGAGGAGGCCCATGTTCAGCAGTGGACGTAAATAAGCTCATAAAGTAAGCGTATACTTTCTGAAAATTAGTAACACGAAAATTTCTTTTTCATCATCCCGAGGCCGAAATTTTGAATTTCTTCCCTTGTTTGCGGGAAAAAGATGCATATTTCAGACTACCCACCCGAGGCCGAAAGTTTGAATTTCTTCCCTTGGGAAGAAAGATGAATATTTCAGACTGCTCACAATTAGTGACAGTTTAAAATTTAGTCTTTTTTTGTTTTAATTTTCTTCCCGTTACCTATTTGAAATAACTCATTACCATGGTAACCGTGCAGTTGTTATTGTTATTTCCTGTTCAATGTTCTATGCTTTTTTCTGCGTTCGATAAAATACTATTTTTCTACCTAAAAAAATTAATATTTAACTATCTCGAATATTAATAATAATAATATTAAGTATAAGACAATTAAATCCATTAATTTGTTTTTTTCCTGGGGGGCGGCGCCCTGGACCCCGTCGTTAAGTAATTTGATGTACATTCGTTTTTCTTATATACAATGTCATTAAACTTTCGGTCCTGGTATGATGAAAAATAGTATACTCGCCACGGGAGGAAAGCAGGACATTTCAACCCACGCTTTAGTCGCGCGGGTCATACTTTTCTCCATTGGCACGTAATGTACTATTTCTTAAATCGTACTGTGGCTTGTCCCTTCCTTAAATATCCAGAGTTCAGAAGCATAACGGCGGATGTACTATTATACTTTAGAAGCATGAAGCATTTGGTCGTAAGTGCCAGTTTACGATAAAAGCACATACGACGACTGATTCTGATCCATCCCACACCCCCGCCACTGTAACTCCTGTAAGCCAGGATCAACAGCGGCACACACGAAAGAGGCTCTAAGCTGTTAGGCTTAGGCTGGTCCCGGGAAACCTAAATGTCTTGGATCCCGCATCGAATTTAATCAGAAAGTTTATAGGAGTTGGAAAGTAAAATTCCACTTCCCTCCAGCGCAATCGGGAGATATAAATGAACGAATGGGATATTTAGCCTCAGGAAAAGACACAATTGGATAAGCCAATTGCAAAGCACCACGGACAATGTGTTTTTTTTATTTTTTTTTAATAAAGGTTCCTATTTTTATCTTAGCTGTTATGTTTGAGTCCAGTAGTATGCTTCTGAGCTGTAGAATTATATTTTTTACTGCTGAGTAGACATATTGCGAGTTCAAAAATGAAATATTAAAACAATGCACCATCGTGTAAATTATCAAACATTAAGTTAAATCTACTATAACACAAGTTAACACTAATACAACGCCATCTAGGCGTTGTTAGTAATGTAAGACAATGTGAATGTCTACATAATCAAACAAATATTTTATTTACAAGCTTTCCTATATATAATACTGTTTTTATTCTATCCGTAAGTAAAATTTCATTAAAACCCGTTCGGTGGTTGTTGCAAAAATCAGTGGCAAACATCAGTAAGTCGTCATAAGTTTTCAAAGTATTCCTCTAGATGGCGCTGTTCAACTTTCCTGAATCTCGCAATGATTTCCCGCGGCTGGTAACATGGTATCTCAAGGTAAGTAAATTTGATTATTGAATAAAGTTAGTGAACATAGCTTACTTTATTTTTGTATGTGACATTTATTACTTAATAAAATAATTGTCACTAATTTATTTATTTGGACATCCAGTACTTACTACAGTACCTAAATACAAATTTGGCAAAAAAAAAATTATATTAACAGTTGTTAAATTTACAACCCTTTAAGGTGTCATGTGTAAGGTTAATGATAAACTTGTTCTAACTCTGTTTCGGATTGAGAAAATGATAAAGTAGATAAAATGATCTAAATATATCTATATCTATTATATATCTTTTTGTATCCAAAATAAAACGAATTGTTATTAGGTATTTGCTTCATGATACCTGGCTTCTAAAAACTTTTGGATATTTTCGTTATAAACAAATATGCTAATCTTTCTCTTTATAATATTAGTATGGGAAGTAGAGTTGCCAAACTATCGATAGATGACCTCGAAAACTAGTAACAATATCGATAGTTTAATAACCGCCGATAGTATCGTTTCCCAATTATAGCTTATGTTGTGTCACCGTTGCTATCGATACTATCAATACTATCGATAGTATTGGTCCTAAACATAAACTGGTTTTCGACAGTATCGATACTATCAATATTATCGATACTATTGATATGACGTCAACTATCGATAGACTATCGATAGTTTAGCGATAGTCGACTATCGATAGGCAACACTAATGGGAAGCAGGTTATGGTTATACTTATCTGCTGTGCTAAGTAAATATACAAACTCCGTATCGTCGCGATATTTGGCTCGCTTTAAATCTCGGAGGTCGTGGGACTCGAAATCTTAGTGTAAGATTGAGGGACTACCCTCCGGGCCTTAAAAGCACGTTAAGCCGTTGGTCCCGATTATAACATCATCTATAATAATTGTATATCAAGGAACGGGCAGCAGCGTTTCCTTGTGTGGTACAACATAATACTGCGGTCACTAATCCGCCTGCCAAGCGTGGCGACTATGGCAAATTATATACCTCGGGAGAAGGCCCATGTACAGCAGTTATACGGCCTGATGATGAAGTAAATATATAAATGTATTAGTATTATAATAGCTAGCCTTACACAGCAACAATAATAACCTACTGTGTGAAACACATTTACATTTCAACTAACTAGGTTTCTTGACTTTTCACCCAGGGTGTTTTACATTGCCGTGGTAACCTCCAACTCGAGTCCATATGCCGTAAAGAAACTTTGAAAAAAGTTTATTTTTCGGTCGGACTTAGCTAGTTAGTCACGAGGCTTTTGGTACTTTACCTTTATACTAAAGCCGAGCAGAGCTCCAGCCTAGACAAATGATTTAAAACTACAAACTAAGCAACCTGCTCAAGAGGGATTCGTCTGGATTGTCCCGACATTTCATATGAAGTCCAGAATCCCGACAAAATACAAAATGTCTTAAATGTCCCGACAAATAACTTCTTGTTAATTTAATTGCTATCAAAAACATAACTTGTAAAAAGTCAAGTTACGCAACTTATTTCTTTTACCGTTAAAAGTTGTAAGATCTTTGATTTATTTGTCCCGAACATAATCCTACAATCCCGACTTCACGAAATTTTACCCCGATATTTTACTTTTTTCATCTGGCTACCTGTGGGCCTTACACCTCGGCTTAAGGCGGTCATTGGCGGGGAGATTGAAAGATTATGACTTTAGATTTTTAGAGCATTTATGTGCAACTATTGCTTTACTTTACAGTTCGCGGGTCTCTCGGACTTCGGGACTACATCAATAGTTAGGAAGCTTAAGCCTTATAAAAGAAATGTTCATTCTATTACGTAATGACTGCACCGGTGGCTCGACAGAAGCTTCAGAGATCTGATATTCTGGGCTCGATTCCCACCCGGGGTATTAATTATGTGAAAAATAATTATTTCTGTGACCCACGAATACTTGTTCCGGGTTTGGGTGTGCTTTGTGGACGCTTCTGAGATCTGGTAATCTGGGCTCGTTTTCTACCCGGGATATTAATTATTTGAAAAATAATTATTTGTGTGACCAAAAATACTTAATCTGGGTTTGGGTGTGCTTTGTGGACGCTTCTGAGATCTGATATTCTGGGCTCGTTTCCCACCCGGGATAATAATTATTTGTGTGACCCACAAATACTCCTTCTGGGTGTGGGTGTGCTTGGTTTCAATGAAGTATGTGTTTGTAAAGTCCCCCGCGACACAAGGATTTATTTCCCTCAGTAATTGTCTTTAAAATAACCCTTCCTATCCACCGTCGTGACGTTTGATCTCGCTCCAACCATAATCTTACCTCATGCTGGCACTATTTCGATTACTCTTGTAAAGTCATGGCTGATACGCCAAAGCTTAACATGTATGATCAATTTTGAAGGTTAGCAGATGCATTTCTTTTAGGACATGTAGTTAACCACGAGGCTTTTGCTACATATCCGTACGAATATAGCAATATATTTGGACGGACATATGAAGCAAAAGCCTCGTGGCCATGTCCGAAAAAAAAAGCTTTTGGGGGCTTTATAGAATACATTGTTAACGACTATTAATAATCTTTCCATAATGATATTTAACCGCTACTTACTACTGATAAATAGTTAAATATGACTTATACGATTTTGTATCTAAATGAAACCTACACGGCGATTAGTTTACAGTCAACGTCAACATTGACTTACTTTAAATTGGTTTACAAATGTTATTCGAACGCAAATTCTACTTTACATAAATTAAATAACCGCACAAAGCATTAAAAGGATTGAAGGACGGTACACAGTATTAAGTTATGATAGCCATATTATAATATGGATGGATATGGAATGGAACTGGACGGGCCACATCTGCCGCAAATCGCCAACAGGTTGGGCGAAAATCACCACAGATTGGCTTTCTAACAACAGGAATTAGCGACGCGGTAGGCCCAGAAGGAGATGGCGGAACGAACTGGACTTTTTCCTGAAGGATCGGTACTAGTTGGCTTGTGATAGGGAATAATGGAAAAAAGGAAATTTCACACTTACAGGCTCATATTCAGTGGTTGTCCTTCAAACTGCCATTGTATATCCGCTGGGTCAGTCTTGGTCACAGGTTCAATGATGCAAGTTAAATTCGCCGTTTTCCCCAAGTCACCTTTTGCGATGACCGTAACATTTAATGTCTCATTTGCTGTAACAAAATAAAATAGGAGTTAAATTATTAAATTAAGGTGAGCTCAGATATGCTCAGACAACCGTAGCGGTATTTGGCTCGCCTTGAATCTCGGAGGTCGTGGGTTCGATCCCCACACCGGACAGGAAATCTTTGTGTAAATTCTAACCAACCCTCAGGACTACCCTCCGTGCCTCGGAAAACACGTTAAGCCGTTGGTCCCGATTGTTATAACATCATCTATAATAATCGTATATCAAGGAACGGGCAGCAGCGTCTCCTTGTGTGGTACAACATGCTACGGCGTTACCAATCCGCCTGCCAAGCGTGGTGACTATGGCAACTACCCTCTCTCGGGAGGAGGCCCATGTTCAGCAGTGGACGTTATACGGGATGTTGATGATGATGAGATATGCTCGTCTTAAGCCTTAGTCAGTCAGAAGATCATTTATGTCAAGGATGGCGAATCAATGGCACACTTTGCATTTCTTTTTTAGGGACGGACATTACGAAGACTTTTACTACTTCACCGGGCATAAAAGCGAGCAGAACTCTGGCCTTAATAAATGGTTTAAAAATTACATACTAAAAAACCTGCACTAAAGGGCGTCCCCTGTGGGACTTGGACCTTGACTCAGAACTGTCGCTGGCGGGAGGATTGATGGATTAAGACTTTTAGTTGTTAATGGGAGTTTTGCGCAACTGTCGCTCTACGTTATTGTTCGCGGGCCGCTCGGACTTCGGGTCTACAAGGGCATCGAAAGGTATCACATCAGTAAGATTCGCTTTTATTGTACAAACAGTGAAAGTTCAATGTTCTGTTACAAGTAGTTACATGGTAATTTATATAAATTATGTGTACAAATTGTGAAAGTTTAAAAACATTAGTTACATGCTCTTGTTCAGAGGCTCACAAACTATTTTCTCATAGACCCCTTCAAAATCTTTACTGGTGTTGGCGGACCCCCTGTTACTACATTTTTATCATAGGTATTAAAACTTCAGTTTCGGGTCCAACTTAACTTACTTTGAGAATCACTGCTCTACTCTAAACTCACCTTTACAAGTTATTGTTTGATTGATTACTGTAATAATTATGATAAGGTATCTATGTCATTTGTGTAAAATTTCTTAACTTTGATATGTACTAATAATATTGTGGTTTTGTAAGTTTAACAAAGGAAAAGATGGGAGGATGATTATGTGGAAATGGCTGGAAAGAACTGGGTGGACAAAGCTCATATCAGAGAAAGCTGGAAAAGGATAGAGGACGCTTTGAACCTCAACATGCACCAAAGTGTTAGACGACATTAATACAAATTAACAATAATGTACTGTAAATAATAATGAGAGTAAAGCTAAATAAAATAAGTACATCATGTACTCATAAGTTGTCTAGTGCCATTGACATTATAATGCCATTTGATAGAAAATAGTTTTCTGCACATGGTTTCACCCCAACCAATCTTTTAATATAGCCTTCCTCGATAAACAGGCTATTTAATATTGAAACATTTTTTTTGTAATCAGACTATTAAAATAAAACAAAACAAACAAACTCTTCAGCTTTATATATTAGTATAGATTGTAAGACACATTGTTTCAACCAATAAAACACACTCATTTTTACTTTGTTTTAAAGTTTCTCTTAGTGAAGTCTTTGTTTTAAAGAGACACTTTAAAACATAGTAAAAGGTTATTGTAAGGCTGAACCCACGTTAGACATGCACTGCGGCGATAGAAAGTGACGTCGTTTATACGCTCAATGTGGTGTCAACATTATGGCGTCTTTTTTTACTCTCCTGAAGAGTTAGTTAAGAACTTATATCATAATGATAAGTAAAAAGTAAAGTAAAGTACTTAATGGGTTATTTTTTATTTTATTTTATAAAGTAAGATAGCTGCATAAGTGAGAGGCTCCAATAAAATACTCTGAATAAAGCCAAAATCTGTCAAATTAATTTTGTATGTATTTATCAGCGCCTCTGTAGCAGCTTGGGTCCTGATGCACTTTACCAACAAGGGATGGACATTGTATGACATGGGTTACTTAATATGATAAATTAATTTTAGATTTTTTATAAATAAATTTATCGCTCCTCTCTTCTAACTTGCCGTGCCCGACAGGGTCCATACTTTGTACTGGTTTTGTCTTTGTAACAACTTATTTCTTTGTAACGACTTATTCATACATAATTATGGTGTGCAATAAATGAATATGAATAAATCAGTCATATTTATGTTAATCTTTATAAAAATGAATAACAACAAAATCATATTTTAAATGGACATAATTCAATTACAAATTGGCAGGAAGTCTAGTTAGATTCAAAAGAGGCTTGTTATTGTTGTATAAATAGATTTTTCTTTAACCTCCATTATATTATACAGTAGGATCTGTTTATCATGACTCTATCTACATTGAAAATCCACTTAAAATAATGTAATTACACAACAAAGTTTGTATGTCAAATAAAAGTCTTTACAACAAAGTTGGATATAATCGCTTTGCTTATAGTGACATGTCACTTAATACAACAGATTTTTAATTTTATTATGTACGTTTATAGTGACTCACTTAATGCCTGACAACAATGACTAATTTGACAATGTTGTTGTCTTCTATGCACAATGGTATCAGAGACTGGTATTATATTAAAAAGAATACATTATGTACATACTTATTTCCTAAAATTATTTTTTAATGGCTGATAGTGCCTGGCATTGCCAGTCAACATTTCCCGTGGATTGTTCTGAATACAATTACAAATTTTGCTTCTACACAAACATTGTCTACATAAATCCAAACACAATAACAAACATACGATAGCAAGTTATGTACATGACATAATATTATTATGCTTCTATGTTTCTGTCTAAAAATATATCAAAAACAGAAAATTTATTATTTTCAACAAAATGCTTTGTATAACATCCTCTTAGTACCTATGATGTGTTTGTAATTTCCCTTCAATGTCATTATAAATAGATTCTACTGTACAAAACATATAAGTATAGTAATAATATAGGTAATTGAATGTAGATACAATTTAAATAATAATAGCAAATGGTTAAAATATGTGTTATAATACTAATATTTATAAGGAAAGTATGTTAAGGAAAGTATATTAATTATTTGAAACTTCATTGTTTTGTAGCTTATACCCAAGATACCTATTAGTATCTAACTATATTAATATATATAGCTGTAGAGCAGGGGTGGAAAACATAATATAACCTAAGCTTGACTGTTTACTGTTTGACATCGACCACATGGTATACATAATGTTAAATCACATTTCTTATAAGTCAATCTAATGATAAATAGGTTAATTTCTAATATTATACAACCAACACTAACTTTGTGTGTCTGTAGCCCATATTTGTAGACTAAAATGAACTAAATATCACTTTTTATGATATAAGTTGACAAACTATCATAGCTACAGGGATCGACAAGTCGATCGCGATCAACCGGTTGGCCACCCCTGCTGTACAGTTTGTTTGCTTAAACATACTAATTTCAGGAACTACTATTCCAATTTGAGAAAAAATATTTCAGAATAAGTTAGCCCATTTATTGAGGAAGGCTAGGCTATATTTAATGTTTGTATGGGAATGGGAGTAATGTGGGTTAAACCAAGCAGAAAACTAGTTTGATACAAATTGTAAATGTGATCATGTTGTAACAATAAATATATTATTATTATTTATTTGCAGTGACATATACAAATTTTGTTTTTCTGTTTCACCCCTAAGAGTTAAAATTAGAGATCCTTAGTACTTGTTTTGGATGTCTAAAGATATTCTATATTCACCAAATTAAAGTTTTTCAAAAGTATTGTGCATCTGTGTATGTAGTGTGTGTGCTGTGTATATAAGTCAGTCACTTGGGCATGCTACTGTTCTAAAATAACTTTTAGATCTCACAATAAAAATTCTTTAACATAAATTGTTTTCAGTACTAACCTTACTGAGTACATAAGGGCAGGAGAAAAAAATAAATAAACTTGCAAGTAAGTACATAAATTGAAGTTCCTGTATGTTTTATGCAGCATGTAAAACATTTGCCTTGCAAAGAAATCACTGTATAATCATATAAGATACAGTTTAAAACATTTACATACTGAAATAAGCATGAATTCCAAACAGGAAATTTGGAACTGATATAGCTAAAAGCTATTTTACCTCATAATAAATTAATAATATTACAACAACAAAAATCACTTTGTAGTATGAAATATGAATAATTATTCTGTAAGATAAGTAAACTACTTGCGTTTCACAAACTAAGAGTAGCTTGACATAAGATAAAGCTGCATCCATTCATCTGTTTACTAAAACATCACTAACGAATAGTAAACTTGAACTTTCGCATCAGTTAAATTACAATTGTACGTAAACAAAATTAACATTATATATTCAAACAGGAATTCATTCATCACGATATTTAATTGTATCCGCTGTACGGAAAATTTGACGAAACACATCAATTAAAAAAATGCGCGTATACTATCACGTAAAAAAAAAGTTCTATACATGTTTCCGCGAGTAAAATCATAGTAGTACGTATGCGATAGGTAATCATAGAAGCTCTTACGTCGAAAATACTCTAAATTTGTTTATTACTCACCTATTACTGGATACCAAAGTCCCATACATAAAAAATATAGAACAAGTGCCGCTGGATACTTCCCGACGGTGCACTCCATTGTCATGGCGGAAGCACCTCGATTTTACACAGAATACGCGCATCAATGCGATATAAAAGGCATCGCACGGTTATTACACCATTGTGTGTTCACTTTTATAATGAAAGCACTGTATTTTTCTAAAATTATCACACAAAATTACAAAGCGGCTGACACCCAAAGCCGAACAAACAATTCTAGTGCCTAAGGAGTGTTGCCAACAATGCTAATATAAACACCAATATTTTACTTTTTTTCAATATTAATAATAGGTTTGAGAATAATATCCAATTAACTAAACTAAATTGGAATTTGCAATTAGAACTGGAACTTCTGTACCCTTCAGATTAAAGAGTAATTAGCTAGTAGAAAAGCTATATTTTTAGAAAAAAATACCTATTTGTTTGGATAAACACTTAAATTTTATACAAGGGTGACCATGATTTTTAAAATATACACGCTGAAATTTAAATGGTTGTTTTCCCGCAGCGAAAAGGTTTGGTCTTAGTTAAACATTCAATTTATACAAAAACTAAATATTATAAACCTAAAATGGCCGATTAACAATCGTGAAAAACCGAACTCGAAAGTGACATCGAACCGATAGTAATACCTCGCGATACCTAGCGCTCGCGTCGATCGGTCGCGCGTTCGTTGACCCGGGTGTTAGTCAATCAGCTGATACCTACACCTTAGGTAATGTAACACAGTACCCAATCATAATAATAAGCTTTATCCAATACCTTTTTAGCTATAACTTACAGAAAACGTAACTTAAACCAAGTTTATTATCTAAGAACAATAATTTTCTGAATTAGATACCTAATAAAGTATTTAAGGCGTATTTAACAAAAATGAAAAATTAAATGAACTCCGCGGAAATGATATGGATGCAGTCCTTCTGAGTTGAGTAGTTTCCAGACGCAGTATTGGCTTACGTCAAACTTAGCTGCCGCCATTCGCGTACTTCGGCGAGGATCGCGTTCGAAGTACTCGATGATCTCCTCGTCGAGCTCTGGCGAAAGAACGGCCGATCGACCTCTGCCCTGTGCATGTGCTGGCACTTGGAACTGCCCATGATCGAGTAGCCGTCGCCGCTACGATCGTCCGGTCCTGTATGACTTGAGGGTTCAGAACTCCGCGAAGACGGAGTGACGCCAAGTGTTGCAGCTCGGCGTAAAGACGCCAGGCAGTATGGGAATTATAATTAGCCCTAGCGTACAGTTGCACCATAGCGACGTACTCTAAATTACTAAAACTGTCATGTCGATCCATAATTAAATACTAATAAAGTAATAAGATAACGCGTGCTGCGCTTCCGACGTTCACGGGACAACTAAGGAAGGAGGGAGTCGAAGGAGAGCGCGGGGCGTTCCGGCGTCGGCGCCGACCGGCGAATTACAAAAGAAGCCGGCTCGTTTGTGATTCTTGCGTGCAGGCTATTTTATGCCGTATAATTACCATTGAGCTCTTATTTTGCTTTGAACGTTTATGGATCGTTCTTTACTTTGTCAGCAGCGCGTGCGATTCGAGTAGTACCTACAAGGTCCGTTCACTCCGTCTAGTGTAACTACTTTTTATCACGCTTTCGAGTTGTCTAATATTTTTTTTAATAATTATAAATCCAAAACATGTCTAAAAAAAAAAATGTTTCGATAGTACTACCGACGGCAAGTTGTTCTGCTTCGGGAAAACAACCATTAAAATTTCACGGTGTATTCATAATGTATATTAAGTTATTCCTATACATTTTTCCCGTCCCAAATGACGACGTAAATAACTAATATGAATGTATATAAAAATTTAAAGTTATGCAAAACACCATGTTTAATTTAATTCTCACTTATATTCTTGGCTCATGAGAGAGTGCAGAGTTTATTTCAATTAAATCAACTAATTATTAAAAGCACCCTAAACATCAATCGTATTATTGATATGTGGAACAAGCTCCCTGAAAGTGTATTATCTGCTAAATCTGTTGTCTGTTGGTTTGTCTGCTAAATCTATTGTCTGCTTAAAATGCCGTTTAGATAAACGATTCGAAACAAACGTTTGACCAAAGTTCAAGTCAAGTAAAATAAAACAATTTTAATCATAAGAAAATAATGTCAAAATAATGGAATCCATGGAGCTGTTTTAAGGAAGTGAGTTATTTGATGGTTCCTGCTGTTGAACTAGATGCGGAGTATCTTGCAGGAGATGCCAGTTGTGTGTTGTCGTCGGGGTCACCAATTGAAGAGAAGCAATTGGTGGTGTACCTCCATAGCATATGAAGATCTTCTTAGCCAGGCGTGGCGATGAGCACAGTGGTTGACGACCAATAATTAAAATTCAGGACTTGTTTCTGTTCGAAGGGCTTGCGAACTTAGATTGGGATGCTAATTTCTACTTAGATGATACTGCTAGTTATCTTGTAGTTTGTGCGCGTACTGTAGATAACGCTACAACTTACAAGTACATACAATTTTTATTACTACTTTGACTTGCTTGCTATATATAAATAATAGTTCGTAAACATACTTTTACGTAATATCTATAATTTTTCCCGCTTAAATGCTATTCATTAACCTTTTTCTATGCTATCCTTTAATTCTATCCTTTAATCTTCCTGTTAAAAACTATTCGAATAGTCTCAAGCTACTGTGTGAATAGTTAATGGTATTCTATGTGAATATCGTTATTAATTTAATTATACACTATTTAATTTAATTTGTATATTGATTACCATCAATATACAAATTAAGTGTTATTGTAAGTAATATAGATGAGTCTGTTTACTGTACATATTTAAACAAAGTTCACCTTCTTCCTTTTCTTCAATTTGAGATCGTTCTTAAAGAAAGTAACATTATTTTCATTACTTTTTTTTAAGACCTATCAATGATATCCGTTCCAACTAATTGCTGTTCGCAAACATTGATCAAAAAGCCATTTTAATTATGTCTTTCTATCTATGTTTATGTTATGTTTTTACTTGGAACACTTTATATGTAATACTTTCAAAGGCTCAAAAGATTGAAAAAATGGTAGCATCTAGAAGTTTTGCGAAAAAAACACATAAACGTATTTTTATGGTCACCTTGAGTTCCATAGACTAAAGCATGATTTCACTAATAATATTTAGTAGATTAGTAGAAATCACGTCGATGTTATGGGTGTAAAAAATCTTAAAAATTCGTATCAATGGTACAGCACGTTCTTTCGATTTCAAATAAATGGAAAATTAACATCTCCCGAACCTATTATTTTAAAATGTATTGAATTATGAAAAAGGCATGAGCTGTTTTCGTTAGTTTTGGGTTAATATTAGAAAAAATACGCTCTCACCCAAATTATTTTAAGTATGTCTTTATTTATGACCATGGGTAACTTACCCAAAATCATAGCTTGATGTAGTGGTAGAATGGTAGTCACTTCATGTTTTATTTATTGCAACATTAATTGTTTATTGACATGACGAATGACAGGCGGCGGGGTCTTCAAGGGGTCTTGTGTCTCGTTCGATGGCAGCTTGATTGGTACAATTTATACGATCTAAATGACTCGTTGACGCGATTATTTTACGTCTAACCCGATGACAAAGTGAAAATGTGTTTTATAAATACTGTTTAAGCTATTTACGCACGTCATATACGTGCGCTTTGTGTTATTATGATGTATGTTCATTGCACGCTAGGAGCCATTTTTATTGTATTTATTTTGTGCGTTCATTGTGATAATGTAGCCAACGATAACGAAATCAAGAAGATTTACGGTGAGTTTGTTGCTGTATTTATTAAATTATAGATTAGAGTTGATTAATGAGCTGTTTTTATGTTGTTTCGATGGTATCACGCCTATATGTGAAGGAGTATTAACCGCCCACGGGTGTCCTGGCTCTGGGAGGGTGCTGGATAATCCTTGGTGTTATATTGTTAAATATGTATGAACATTATCTTTTAAATATAGTAAAAATTTAAATTTATATTTACATGTTTGTTGCACTTTGTTTTTTGTGATCTGCATGTATTTTTTATGTGTAATAATCATAAATTTGCGAGGTATAAGATCTCTTATGATTTATTGTCATTATTTAATTGTTGCATGTGAAATAAAAATGTGATAGTTTTTGTTTACAATTTACACATTAGACTATAAACTTAAACATAATCTAATTAGACACTTCCTTGGAATGACTCAGTTTATTTTTTAATAAATGTCTGTCTATAAACATAAATACTGCATGTTAAGTTGTTAGTAATCATTTAAATATTTTCCTCAATGTAACTTAATGAGTTATTACAACAATTATTATTTAATTGATGTAACTACACAGTTTATAATCTTAATATGAGTTCTAAATAGGATTTTATATGATTAAGGACACCTCACCAAGGATCTGTACAAATAGTGTTTTAATGAATGTAAATATTTATTAGATTAAATATCTGATGAATAATTGATGTAGGGTGATTGTTGTGTTATCAGATAAAATGTATTAGAGAAGTAAATTTTACATGTGATGTGTTTATGAATGAAAATTATGTCAAAATTTAGATTCATAAGTTCTGATAATTTTTATCTGAGCATAAAAAATTAGCCCTAAAACTATTAATAGTAAAATAAACTAAGCCCCTAAACTAATTAGTTACTCGCCCCTAAACTAACTAGTCTCATATGAGACTTTAGCTGAAAATATAATTAATATATAATTATTATTCTTAAATGATTCTTGTGGTAAGTGATGATTAATTTATTGTTGAAATACTATTATCTCTAAATGTTTCCATTATATTGTCTGTTGATAAAATCCTTGACAATATATCATCAATAGGTAATTTTCTTCTGTAACGTGAAGTGTAACCAATGACGTTGTTACACCTTCATAATTTTATGTGTGTATTTTATGAGTACAACATTGTAAATTACTTGAAGACAAACAGTTGACATGAGTCACAGTTCTAGAGCTAGGAAACGTAATGTTGGTTGTGACATTGTATGTCAGAAACATTAGTTGTATGTGCCTTTATCGTAAACTGGCACTTACAACCAAATGCTTCTGAAGTATAATAGTACATCCACCCTTATGCTTCTGACCTTTAGAGTTGTTTATTATAGTATGGGTTTGTTATGAATTGTGCTACATTATTACTATTAGTAATTTTTTTTTTCATACAAATATCTTATCTTAATTTCTTTTTATCCTCGACACGATAAGAAGAAGATCAAAATGTTGTTTTCTATGTACTACTTATGATCTGTAAACATGGCAGGTATAGCTTGTAAGTCTATTCAAACTATATACATGTAGCTTATGATTGCTTCTTACACAACAAGTGTTCATGTATTGTGTGATGAACTGATGACTATACCTGGTGTTACTCATATGCAAATTGGCCTGGCTATGGCATTCTGTAGGATGGAAGTAGTTCCCAAAACTAGTAGTACATGAACATACTAACTTTTTGGTCTTTCTCTCTCAATTTCAGTTAGATTCTGAGTATTTTTCTAGAGACATAAAAAAAAAAGACTAAATGAATGTCTCATGAGAAACCCAACCAAAGCGGCACATTGTACTGGGACATAAAATCAACTAGATATGATGCCAAAGAGTACACATTTTCAATAGGAGATGCACTTTTCAAGAAAAATTGCATCCATCCTATTTGCTTATAGTCAATGACTTCAGATTGCAGATGATAAATATAAAAAAAAAAATATCCTAGAATTCCAACTCCAACTGTAATTATGACTTATCATATTTACAGTTTGAGTAAAGAAATCACTGTATATTTCTATCATGAAATTATCAAACTGCCTAGATTTTTAAGTAAATACTAAGTATTGATAAGTTAATATTTTCTGTATAATATTATTGAGTGTTTTACTTAGTGTTGATTTTGTAATCATTTATTTTATTTGTTCTTTATTGTACACATGAAATTTTAGTAAACACAACATTTAAACATGATGTACAATGGCTAGCTTAACTCATTAATGAGTTTTCTTCCAGCAAACCATTTTCAGAGTGTAAATTAAAGTAAAATGGGCACAGACTTAAGATAAAACAATAATAATACGTAGAGTAGATTATTATATATATCCAACTAATACATATACACATACTAATACATAATAATATATATGTACATACATACATCCAAAATATAACATTATAAACAAGATACTAATAATAAAAAATAAAACATATTATAAAAACTACTAATGTGCTAGATAATGTTCTTTTATTCTTTTTTTAAATATGTCAATAGATGAACTTGCTCGAATAGCATGTAAAAAATATCAAAGGAATAAATTTTTATTTTTACAGATTTAAATAAATAATTCCTTTCAGCCTTTATTAACTGGGTTTTTTATACAGACAACAAAAAGTGAATAATAAAGTGTCCATGTGCTATTGTTTACAAACTTTGAAGAATAATATATTGTTTACGCCTACATAGGTATTTAATAATACATCTACCTACTACTCTTTTCCTTGATAGCTTTCCAGTGCCAAAAGCTAAGTGACTCAGAGAGCATGTAATATGGTTTAGCGTCCAATATAGCTACAAATGATTCATTTTATTATGTTTATGAGGGAACAGACAGTGCATCTTATTAGTGTTAGACCGCCGCGCCGTAGTCGCAATAAAATTGATTTTTATCATAGTAATGATACACCACTGCATGTCTCATATCTCTTTTTTTTTCGGATAGACATAATATGTAGTTAGTTTCGAAGCTTTTGCTACTTTACCAGGCATAAATGCGAGCAGAGCTCAAGATTTAATAAATGGTTTAAAAACCACAAACTAAGCAAGGGTAAGGGCGCCCCCATTGGAACTTGGAACTCAGCTCAGGGCGGTTGCTGGTGATGATATTGAGGGAGTTTTGTGCAACTGTAGCTCTACTTTACAATTCGCGGGCCTCTCGGACTTCGGGTCTACGAGGGCATCGGAGGGTTCATTGCAAACTAAGGGTAGGTAGGACGCGTCGCGTGCGCGGGCGCACTCTTCTCCGGCGGGTCGGAGTGAGATAGAGTGGTCTCAGTGTATTGGGCTTATCTCCGTTAAGTTAAGTCACCGTAGCTGAAATTGATTGTTCATTATGTCTCCCTAATGGCTAATGTAGAGTGATAACGTATCCGTCAGTTAGTTATTAATAGGACATGAGATAATCTCCTTACAGTTGGGCCAACGGTACTTAAATCGTTCGTCCCACATTAGTCTTTAATGTCTAATGTAAAGCGATGATAGATACCTTCGCTTATACGGCTAGACTCCATAAAGATAGGTTGAAGCCGTGGTGAGTCTCAATGTTCCTGTTTAATGAAATGATGCCATTCGGATATTTTCCATAGAATTGATCCGTGTTGATAACTGATATTATTTATGCCCATTGAAGTAGCAAAAGTCTCGGCTTCATAAATGTTCGTCCGAAAAAAAAAGGGTTTATATTATTTACTGTGAAATGTAAAGTGATGATTAGGATACCATTGCGCATGCGGCTACTTTCTATGGAATTTAGCCGCTGTTGTTCGTAGTGGCGTAGTAAGATAAGTAATTAGGTACGTAAGCTAAGGTAGGTAGATGTACGGTCCATCGGCAGTGCGTAATTCCCTTGCCGAGTGACTCACTATTTAATGTATCTGACCTTAGTCGAGGCGTCAAGGTGCCTCTGCAATCACAACGTCAATTCTATAGCTATGCAGTTTGTGAATTGTCTCGAAATATATTAAAATTAGTAATGGAAAACTAACTGAACAATATTTAGAAAGTCACTGATACAACGGAATGGCCCTACTTTACATTTTGCGGGTCTCGCCGACCTAAGGTCTATGAGGGTATCGGAAGGTTTCACCCGCATGACTCCCGTTTCCGAGGAAAAGATTAGAATAGAATAGAAGAATAGGTCTTAATAACATACCGTGCTTGGGAAATTAATCCATGTGTTGCGGGGGACTTTACAAACACCACATTCACTAATACAACATACCTAAATTAAAAACAACCATCTGTGTTTGACACAAATAATCTTCCGGGCTGGGAATCGAACCCAGAACATCACGTCTCAGAAGTACCTACCGTAACCACTGAGCCACCGGTGCATGCATCCATCATCTCTTTATATCAGGGTTTCTTAAAGTCCACGGACCCCTTGGGGGTCCGTAGCACGTATATCAGGGGTCCGCAGTAGGTCAGTCTTGTCGAAGACAATCCCACAATTTAACGTTCTCATTGAGGCCAAACAGCATCACCCTTCTCATCAACTAAGTAGTAATTTTCAGGGTCCATGGAATTTTTTTTAATTATTGTGAAAGTGACTGCAAAATGTTTAAGAAACCCTGCTTTATATAATACTAGCTTCCCGCGCGCGGTTTCACCCGCGTAACTCCCGTTCCCGTGGGAAATTCATAATAAAATATAGCCTATGTTCTTTCTCAGGCTCTAGACTATATCTGTACCAAATTTCATTTTCGCTTCAGTAGTTAAGGCGTGATTGCGTAACAGACAGACAGACAGATAGTATATTAGTAAGGATTACTAGCGACCCGTCCCTGCTTCGCACGGGTACAATGCTGATGTATTATACATATAAACCTTCCTCTTGAATCCCTCTATCTATTAAAAAAAACCGCATCAAAATCCGTTTCGTAGTTTTAAAGATTTAAGCATGCATAGGGATATAGGGACAGAGAAAGCGACTTTGTTTTATACTATGTAGTGATAAAGAGGGAACTTTGATTATTTGTTTGTTAGCATTGAATAGGTTCCGGACCTACTGGACCGATTTCAAACATTCTTTCCCCATTAGAAAGCTACTTTATCCAGGAGTAATATAGGCTTTATTTAATTGTAAATTTGGGCGAAACCGCACGCAGGAATCTAATCACAAACACAAATTAAAGTCTTTTCTCATTAGCTCTCTTATTTAGCCGACTCTCGAGAGAAGGGTTTATGGTTTCGACAGCACATTTTGTATGTTTTACTGTAGTCCCAAACTACTCATCCGATTTTGATTAATGAAGTGATGAGCCATTCTTCATTACGGTTTGTGAGTAAACGGCACATATTGAACAGACTTTAAAAAAGATGGATTCTTTATTGGATCTTTCAATCTGATATCTGTATTTTGTTGATTCCTAGACTAGATTCCCGCTGCTATCTAACCCTGAAATATTTTTTTAAATCAAACAAACAAAATCTTCTCGTATATATTGTTTATATGTTGGATACTCCTAACCCATAAGAATTTGGTTACAAACTGCTGAACATCTTTTTTTTGAAGCTATTCGGGTCATTTTCGACCCCTGTAACATCGTAGTTTTTAACTTTCATTAACCAAATTTATAAATAAACTCCGCAAATTACTCATTTATGTGTATTATTATAATTTCATCTCAATTTTGTAGGTATTACGATCGCAAAGTTCTGCGTTACAATGAGCTTCACCAAACTGAACTCGCTTTAATGAAATCGTGGAGTGTTGTGAATTTTTACGTTGCGTACTATTTAATAAGTTTTTGAGGCCGCTAAAGAGTGGCGTGTTTGTTCACGGGCGACTTTCGGCAGAGATTGTTGCGCGCAACTAAACTTTCAATTAAAGTTCAATTTTTATATTCACCGCCACCGGTTGTCAGGAGTATTCTTCTTTCAGCACCAATTGTTTAAGCATCGAAAAGTTTGGTACTCAAAACATTGGTGTTCAAAAAAATTCTGCCGCAGGAACCCGCAGTTCCCGGTGCCCCTATTATTTTATTTTATTTATTTCTTTCATAAAACAATTTACATTGTATCTAAATATTGATTACAAATAAGTATATTAATTAAAATTAAAATATATGAATTACATTTACATAGGTGCATTGATAACAATAATTAGATATTAATTTGATAAGTCAATCATATAATAAAACTACTGGTCTTTGAATGAGCTCCCGGGTCATTTTAGCGTGTAAATCAACTTCTCGTGGTATGATTAACATATATATCGTTGTAGAAAGGGATGGGAGATCAATCATATGTAACGTATGATTGCCTAAGGGATGCCTTATGCAAGTTTAATCATTATAAAATATTACTAATATTTAAACTTCACTTCAATAACCTGTTTACTGCTGGGTGAAAATGCCTCTGGAATCAAGTCCGCCATATACTTTCATAATGCTTAAGTTATTTAAATGAAATAAATAAATAATGAAATAATATTTGTGCGGTAAATTTATTTAAAGAAACATGTAGTGGAACCAATAGACTGCTTGTAGATAGCATGTTCGCCGAAATTTTTGATTCTAAAAAAGACAATTCTGATGGTAATTCAAGGTTAGGATTTTGCACGGTGCGTGTGTATGTATAATTTTAAGTGATTCGCGACGGATTGGCACATTGACTAACTATTAATGATTATCAATTTCATGTTAATTTTTAAATACATTATTATAAAAACGTCATAATTACGTTTATTGTGGTGTCCGACAGATCACTTACAATTTGTAAAAGACAGGTTCTGGTTGGTAGAACTATCCTCAGGACACAAAGCTAAGCTTACGATGTCAGTAGTTCTAAGTCACTAAGCAATTTCCAGCTTCCTGGTATAGCAGTATAAGTCTAGCTTTCAGTCTCGTTGTCATGGGTTCAATTCCCACGCCTGAGAAGAAATCTTTGTGCAAAATCTTAGATTTATTTCCAGGGAAACGAGCAGCAGCGTTTCCTCGTGTTACATAATACGGCGGCCAACAACCCGCTTGCGAAGCGCGGTGACTATGACGAAATCCCTCCCTCGGGAGAAGGCCCATGTGAAAACGTTGAACGTTATAAGCGCTTATGATGACGATGATGATATCACTTACAAAAAAATATGCCTCTGTACCTTTCTAATGTTTGAAAAAGCAAGACTAGAGTTTGTTTTCGTGGTTAGCTACGAGACTTGCTACTTCACTGGATACAAAGGCGAGCACGGCTGCAGTCTTAATAAATGGTTTCAAGAGGGCACAACCTGTGGGACTTAGATCGCTGCTCAGAGCGTCTTTTATGTCTTTTTCTACAGTTCGCGTGTTAGAAAGATATCAAATAAAATAAATATTGTGTTTTTAAAAGCAAGAATTGAGCGTTGATGCTATCATTTATTAGATTTAACCAAAGTGGCCCGTCTGCTACCCAATATGGGCGTCATAACTATTCATATTTGGTTCACAAATTGATATTTCGTTCACGCTTTGCCTTTGGAGGGCACGTGGTACTGCGGTCCTTTGTTTTATCAAGTAGTTAACATGTGTGATTAATTGGTTGCCTACACTACGGCGTCTTTACACGCTAAACTTGCAATACCAATTGATTTTAATGGCTATGAGATAGTGGTTGTAATTAAGGATCGTTTTTTTTTGTTTTGGGTTGGAAATGCTATTATATGATATTATTATGGTAGTATAGGAATAAAGTTTGGAGTCTATTATCAGTATTATCCAGTTTATGAAAGGACTAACTTCTGCGCGCTGTTTCACTCGCGTAACTCCCGTTCCTGTAGGAACTTAAATATAGCCTAAAAGCCTTACTTGATAAATGGGCTTTTATCTAATACTAAAACAATTCCGAGAAGAGTACCCGAGATTGGCGTGTTCAAGCAAACAAACTCTCCAGCTTTATATTTTGGTATAAGATGATCAACGTTGAAATTAACTAATCATTTAATTATCATCAATTATCTTAAGTAATCTAATTACAATAGATTTAATTAATTGACCGTTTGGCTTCCGGCTTAAAATAGACTATCCTATATCATCTCATGAGTGCCGTAAGAGTAGAGTTGCCATACGTCCGGGTTTCCTCGGATTTTTCCTAGTTTAGATGGCTTCCAGGGAGCGTCTGGGCCGGATTTAATTTGTAGTCCGGGTTTAAAAATTTATGACATTTACTACTATTTTCTATTTCATTGGCTATGCTTAAAAAACCTCATGACATGTCCGGGTTTTGGGCTCTAGAATCTGGGGCTTTCACGTCTTGTCCGGGTTGCCAAATTTGAGAGAGAGGCTACTAAGGGATACACAGCTGATGCGTAAGCAGCAGCATCTATCATCTCAAGGTTAGTTATCGAGTTATCGTCTTACTACGATCACCAACCCGCTCGCCTAGCTTAGTGATTATGGCAATATCCCCTAACAAATTGACTTGCAAAGGTTTGTTAAGACAAGGCCCATATTCAGCTGTGCGTAGCCCAATGGCTAGGGCGTCGGACTTGTGATCGTGAGGTCGCTGCGCCGGTTCGACCCCACCCATTGCACTACCGACGTGAACCCACTCGTAATACAAGCATTTCAGCAAGCAAGCAATCACGAAGAAGCCTGTGAGCTTTTCTCTCAATACTTTGGCTCTGTTTTTGGCAGTTCCACAAATTCCCAACATAATTTAGAACTAATAGGTTCCCATAATACATTGTGTAATGTCGTTATTTCTAAAAACGATATTTATACCAAAATAACACAGCTTGACCCCAACAAAGGCTCTTTTCCAGACGGTATTCCTTCATATTTTCTCAAGAATTGCGCTAAAGAATTATCAGAAGCACTATGTATACTATTTAACAAATCACTACGTTGTGGTATTTTCCCTGATTTCTGGAAAACTGCTCACATAGTGCCTATACATAAATCAGGTGACAAATCTCTCTGCGAGAACTACAGGCCTATTAGCATCCTATCCAGTCTGGCAAAATTATTTGAATCAGTAGTATACGACACTTTATATAACCATTTCAAAGGAATTATCACCATAAAACAACATGGTTTTGTCAGAAACAAATCTACCGCTACCAACCTACTAGAATATAAAAATTACCTATGTAATGCATTTGCTCATAGAAAACAAGTAGACTCCATTTACACGGATTTCTCTAAAGCATTTGATAGGGTAAATCATTCAATGCTAATTTGTAAACTGGAATTATATGGTATTTACGGGAATCTCTTAAGGTGGATTGCATCCTATCTTTCTCGAAGGAGTCAATTGGTCACTCTAAAAGGTGTTATGTCTTCACCGGTCGCCGTAACATCAGGCGTACCTCAGGGCTCGCACTTAGGTCCACTACTATTTAATGTGTTTATCAACGACCTAATTGATCGATTGACCTGCTCCTGTCTACTATATGCTGATGACCTAAAAGTATTTTCTGTAGTTGATACCATTACAAGTGCCATTGCTCTTCAGAGCGATCTCGATGTCATATCCGAATGGTGCGATAAAAATGACATGACTCTAAATGTTAAAAAATGCTATGTAGTTTCATTTTCCGGAAAAAAACATAAAACACTATTTAATTATTCAATACAAAATCAAATGCTTGACCGTAAATCACAAGTTAAGGATCTTGGTAAAATTTTTGACGAAAAATTATCTTTTAGAGATCACTACGAGTACATTGCCACTAAAAGCACAAGATTGCTGGGCTTTATCACAAGATCTACTAAAAACTTCAAAAATCCAAAAAGCTTTGTATATCTATACTATACAATAATCAGAAGCATTCTTGAATATAATTCGGTAATTTGGTCTCCACATTACGCGGTACACACTAATCGCATTGAAAGGGTTCAAAAATCTTGTCTAAGGATATTGTCCTATAGACATGGACTGGGTCGTCAGCTGAAGACTTACGGAGATAGGCTAAAGAGGTTTAAAATGATATCTCTGGAATTTCGGCGTAAATTTAGTGACTTTACCTTTTTACATAAAATCATACATTCCAACATAGAATCACCTGTTTTGTTAACCTCGCTCAGTTTTAATACTAACTTTAGAATCAGAAAGCCTAGAGTATTCGTTCTGAAGGTATATTATAATAACACATCCTATTTTAATCCAATTGTACGTATGTGTCGTCAATATAATGAGTTAATACGCGAATGCCCCGATGTCGATATCTACTCTAGTTTGGGTCGTTTCCAAAGACTGATACTGAATCACTATCACAATCACAATAATGCCTAAATATATATTTGTTAAGATGTGATAACGATTTCCTGTATTTAATATATTTATCTAGTTATTCTTTTTTATATTATGTACTTACATATACTGTTACCTCATTTTCTAGCCATGTTAGGCACGCTAGCTTTAGGATTATGTTCAGCCTTGTTATTGTTAGTAATTATTTTTGTATTATGCTGATTTGAACTTTAATCTGTTTAGTGTGCTTTATAAATAAATAAATTTAAGCTAAGCACGAGGGGTTAATAAGAATACTAGTAGACAGCAAAATTCTGCTAGTAAACATAAAAAAAAAAAATTAAAAAGGTCATAAAGGAGCTGTTGAAGTTAAATATAGATTTATTTATCGTGTTTGTGTATAATTAACATTTTCGTTCAGAATCGAATAACAAATCTAATTTTAGTTGTACCGCATGTTTTTCCTAATTAATGTTTCAGATACTGAATTTGATTAGACAGCGAACGTACCCCGTAAGCGACGCAAATGCGAATAATGCGATATACGATGCAAGTACTTCTAGGGCGTACCCCCGAAGCGACGGATATCTGGACAAGAATAAACATTCGCTTTTCGATATTAATAAGATTAGAATTGCAACATGGAACTTGGGGTCTCTCACAGGAAGAAGCCAGGAACTGAGTAAAACACTACAAAAAAGATGCATTAACATCTGCTGTCTACAGGAAACAAGATGGAAAGGTTCTAAATCTAAAGACATAGGCAATGACTACCAGTTGGTGTATCACGGCATGGATAATGGGAGAAACGGAGTAGCGATAGTTTTGGACAAAAACTTTAAGACCCGCATAATAAGTATCGCACGAAAGAGCGATCGGTTAATAGCTGTTAAGCTGGCTTTGGATGACCAGTAGATCACCAACATTATATCAGCCTACGCCCCACAGACAGGCTGTTCAGAAACAGAGAAAACGGTTTTCTGGGAGGATCTGGACGACCTGATACACGATATACCATCAAACGAACATAAAATAATAGGAGCGGACCTGAACGGCCACATAGGAGCCAAAAATACCTTATATGGAATGGCCCATGGTGGTTTCGGAATAGGCGAAGCAAACAAGCAAGGCGAAGAGATCTTGGACTTTGCTACAAGACACCCGCTAAGTATAATAAATACCAACTTTCAAAAGAAAGAAGAACATCTAATCACATATAAAAGCGGGGGCCGTATGTCACAAATAGACTTCATTATAGCGGACATGAAAATTAAGAGAAAGTTTAAAGATTGCAAAGTGATCCCTGGCGAGCCCTTGACAACACAGCATCGCCTGCTTGTTGCAGTATACGTCCTACCCAAGCCGATAAAAACCGTAATCGATAGAACACCAAGGACAAAGTGGAAGGATCTGGATGGCCCCAAAGGTGATCTGCTGAAGACCGATGTAAGGAAATATATTGAAAATGATATGAAAGTAAAATATAGCACCGCTGAACAAATGTGGTCCAAGTTTGAAACACAGTGCAGAGCACAGGCTGCGGAAATTCTTGGAATATCAAAAGGGCCAATTGGAAACTCAAAAGACCCTAACTGGTGGAACGACAAAGTAAAAGAAACACTGACAACCAAAAAAGCTCTCTTTAAGAAATGGCAAGGCTCACAACTGGATGAAGACAAAGACAAATATAAAGAAGCGAAGAATCAGGCTAAGAAATGCGTAGCTCAAGAAAGAGCAACCAGTAACCAAAACTTTTATAATAATTTGGAAAGTGCTAAAACAGCAAACGATGTACTTAAAGTAGCAAAATCGAGGCACATAGCGACCAGGGATATAAAAACCAATAAATATATCAAAAGCAAAGATCAGAAACTCTTAACTGAGAACTCACAAATAAGACAGAGATGGTTTGAGTATTACGAACAACTTCTTAACGAAGAATTCCCAAATGAAGATCCTGCATCCTGCGAACCCACACATGGACCAATACCCGAAATAAATGAGACAGAAGTTAAGCATGCAGTGGCTAAAATGAAAAATGGAAAAGCTGCAGGGCCTGATGAAATTCCTGCCGATCTATGGAACGCTCTTGGCTCAACTGCCATAGCATGGCTTACCAAGCTGTTTAATATCATCCTAACCAACAAGCGTATCCCTCAGGCGTGGCGCCAAAGCTATCTTCTACCATTTTACAAGAACAAGGGTGATGTGGCGCAATGCGAAAACTATAGAGGCATAAAATTGACCTCACACACACTTAAAATATGGGAAAGAGTCATTAATAAACGAATCATCAGTATCTCGCAAATATCCCCAAATCAGTTCGGTTTTACAGCGGCCCGGTCAACCACTGACGCAATACAAACAATCCGGATCATGATGGAAAAATATAGAATTAACCACAAAGACCTACACCTTACATTTATTGATCTCGAAAAAGCTTTCGATCGAGTACCCCGCAAAGTAGTATGGCAGGCCCTCCGTGCTCAACATGTACCTGAGTACTATGTCGAACTGGTACAAGACATGTACAATAATGTCACCACTAGAGTTCGAAGCTTGGCAGGGGTTAGTGAGGCCTTCGAGGTCAAAGTTGGCGTCCATCAAGGATCTGTACTGAGCCCGTTTCTGTTCAATCTTGTCATGGACTATCTTACCAGGGATATACCGGCCCCGCTACCATGGACCATGCTGTACGCAGACGACATAGTACTGGCTGCCGACACTGCCGAACACCTTCAAGAGCTCCTAAATACGTGGACGCAATCCCTAGAAAAGTACGGCCTTAGGGTCAGTAGGAGCAAAACTGAATATATGAAATGTCCTTTCAGTGGAAACACTACGCCGGAAATAATACATATCGGGACTATGCCTATCCCCACTGTAGAAAAATTTAAATATCTGGGCTCCATACTAACACCCGATGCCAATATTGACGCTGATGTAGCGCATAGAATTAACGTGGCCTGGCAAAAATGGCGAGCACTTACTGGTGTCTTATGTGATCCGCGTATTCCTATAAAAACTAAGGGCAAAGTATATAAAACGGCAGTTCGTCCGGTCATTCTTTATGGCTCTGAGTGCTGGACAGCTAAGAAGTCTCATGAACAGAAAGTACATACCAACGAAATGAAGATGCTAAGGTGGGCAGGTGGTGTAACAAGAATGGATAAAATCCGAAATGAATATATTCGAGGCAGTTTTAAAGTTGCACCCATTGCCGATAAAATCACTGAAAACCGCCTTCGATGGTATGGACATGTTAAAAGAAGAAGCGAGGATCATGTAGTACAAATTGCGCTAAACCTGCCGGAACAGAAACGAGGTATAGGACGCCCCCCATCTACCTGGTGGAAAAATATAGAGAGAGACCTCAAGAAAGCCCAATTGCCAGAAACGACAACCCAAGATCGCATGACTTGGCGCAGAATTGTGAGGAGACCCGACCCCAAATGATGGGATCAGGAGCAGAAGAAGAAGCGAACATAAGTGAATTGCTTTGTTATTGTTAAACCGACAATCAAATTGACGTTTTAGAACGTACCTCTGTCTGTCAGCAGACAAAACGTTTTTTTTTGTACTAAGAGCAATATTAAAACGTAAAGTTTTCTGCTGGAATTATCTAATATCAGTAGTTATATTAAGTTTAAGAACATCTAGTTATTTCCTGATATTATCTTTATCTATATTATTTATACTTACACTAATATTATAAAGAGGAAAGATTTGTATTTGAGTTTATTACTAATAAACATAAAAAAGACTTGACGGATTTAAATAATTCTTTCACCATTAGAAAGCTACGTATTAAGGACTAATTTCATAGGTCTACATGACTTAGTTTGTAGTTTTTAAGCCATTAAATAGCATTAAAACTACTAAGACTGCAGTAATTTGTAATCTAGTGTTCAAGTGGGATCGGAAAAGGAGGGAAATTCCCGTGAAAAATGTTGCTAAACCACTAGACATTTATGTGTGTTTTTATTTATTTAAAAACTTCTTGCACAAAATAGTACATTGGCGGACTTAATGCCAAAGGCATTCTCTACCAGTCAACCATTGGGTGGTGCAGAAACAATGTGGTAGGTGCACAGGAGAAGAGGTTAAACAGACTAGAGAAAAATAATTACCATCAAGGGTAAATACAATACATAGAACTATAAAACACTATATAATTATAAAAACTATATATATTACACATATATTTTATACATATATATACATACATATAGATAAATATTAAATTACTGCTGTAGTGATTCTGCTAACTTTGTTGTTATATGTTCACGAACTGTTTTTTTAAAGGATAAACGATTCTTAGCCATACTGATTACAAGAGGCAGTGCATTCCAAAGTTGTATGGACTGCACAAAGAAAGAAGAATGAATAAAGTTGGAACGGTGTTGGGGGCAATGAAGGAGACGATTATGTGAAGAACGCAGGGATTCGTTGTGATTGGAGAAGCGATATTGAAAGTGAGATGTTAAGTATGAAGGAGATCAAGTAGAGAAAAGAGTGTGGTTAAGGCCCTCATATTTCTTCGTTGCCGTATGGGCAACCATTTTAGTTGGGCTCGATATGCAGAAACATGGTCGTACTTGCGAAGATTGAAGACGAACCGAATGCTGTTATTAAGAAGTCGGTCAAGTTTATTGAGCTGATCTGCATTCAGGTCAAAGAAGCACACATCACCATAGTCGATTATTGGGAGTATCAAAGCCTGCACTAACGTTACTTTCGTTTTGACTGGAAGGAAGTTCTTGAAACGGTAGAGTGACCGCAGGATGCCCGTCACCTTGCTGCTAATGGCAGCCATTTGCTTGTGCCAATTAAAAGACGTATCTATTAACAAGCCGAGATTCTTAACATGAGGGCTAAACGGGATGACCGAATTATTAAAAAAAATTGGTGGCAAGGAATTAACATCTAACCTGCTCAGCAGCCTGGGACTACCCACTACAATGGCTTGGCACTTAAGCGGGTTTACTGCCAGGCCAAACTTAATTGACCAGTCATAAAGAGCTGCAAGATCCCGGTTTAGCACATGTATGGCATTTGGCAAATCCTCAACACTCCCCTGGGCATACAGTACAGGTCATCGGCATACAGATGGTACGCATACTGAAAGTGGTTGGTGACGAGGTTAATAAAAACTGAAAATAAAAGAGGAGAGAGAATACCGCCTTGAGGGACCCCAGCATCTAAGTTACACCAGCTCGATGAACATTCACCGGCGCGAACTGACTGCTGATGACCCTGAAGATATGACGAGAACCACTCCAGTGCTTCATCAGAGATCATTAGATGTGAGAGGATGGAGAGAAGGATGCCGTGACTGACGGTATTAAAAGCATTTGAGAAGTCAACTAAGACCAACACAGTGATTTTAGTGTCCTCCATGCCTGTCCTAATATCGCCAGTCACCTTCAGGAGTGCGGTTGTGGTACTGTGACCAGGCCTAAAACCTGATTGGAAGGGACTTATCAGATTATGGGTAAGGACAAAACGGAACAATTGCTTGAGAACAACGGACTCAATTACTTTGGATAGGAAAGGTAAAATGGAGATTGGACGATAATGATTAGGAAGGGATGGATTTGAGATTTTAGGTAACGGTCGTACATAGGTTTTCCGCCATTGGGAGGGAAAAGTTCCGGAGTGGAGGGAAAAATTAACTATATGTGTAATGGCTGGAAGGATATAGTCAATGATTGGGATTATCAAGCGTCTTCCAATGCAGTCACAGCCGACAGCTTTGGACTTGATGGAGAGGATAGTGGTTTTTATCTCGTTCGAATCAGCTGGAGTAAAGAAGAATGGCCCAATATCAGGACGCTTTAAACTGTTAATAAAGTTGATAGTTTGACGTTGAATCAGATGATCTACGGGAGAGGTAGTGGAAAAATGTTGATAAAGATCATCCAATTCCACGTTACTAGAAAGATTTGAGTGTTTTGACTTGCCGATACCCAAGGTTCCAAGGAACTTCCAGATACCGGCAGGTGTAGAAGAAGATATATTGTCAAGAAAATATCGGCGTTTAGCATTGCGCACCATCTGATTGCACCGATTCCTAGCAAATTTAAAAATGACCCAGTTTTCGTCACATCGTTCTTTTTTGAACTTCCGAAAGGCTCGATCCCTCCGTCTCATGGCCATTCTGATCCCACGAGACATCCACAGTGCAGGGGGTCGCTTCTGTTTGACCATTTTCACAGGTGCATGGAGGTCATAGAGTTGAGTTACTTTTTCGGAAAAGTAACTTAGTTTTTCATCAACTGTAGATGCTGCCTGTAGAGGACCCCAATCAATAAGCGATGCATCCCTGCAAAGAATCTCGGTATTCATTCGCACAAAAGAACGTAAATGCAGAACTTTAGGTTGAGGCTTGGGAGATATCAGGATGTATGAAAGGAAAATGAGGTCATGTATGTACTAATGTATGACATGAGCTGTTATTTTGGAAATATGGCGGAGCTACAAACCTTATTAAAAAAGTAGAGTTAGTTTGTGTATTTTTTTAATTGACACAAATTAATTATTGAGTAATTAACAAAAATAAAAAAATACACGTTTAGTCTATAATATTTTCTTCATGTCGATGTCACAAAGTGGTCAAACTGGTATTACCAAAATGTTGACACTACCTTGTGTCGGTGACTGCGCCCGTGTAGAATAGTTACTTATTCTTTGTATTTTTTTTTATTAAGATTACTAGCAGATTACTTTCAATTCTTGTTAACTCCTTGTGCTAAGCTAAAATCCTTGTGTTACGAGTGGATTCATGTTGGTAGTGCAATGGGTGGGGTTCGAACCGGCCACCTCAAGATCGCAAGTCCGACGCCCCAGTCATTGGACTACGGCCGCTTCTAAAACTAAACTTTGGGCTAACCCCAATTTTGGAACATTCTCCTATACCCTTCCTCGATAAATGGGTTATCTATCAGAGAAAGATTTTTTCAAATCGGACCAGCAGTTACTGAGATTAGCGCGTTCAAGCAAACAAAGCTCTTCAACTTTATAATTTTAGTACGGATAAGTAGTATCTAAAACCAATGAAACGGCTGCAAAAGTGGTATACTCTTATCTTTAATATTAGTTGAAAGCTAATAGAAGATGCTACTAAGTGTATTCGTTCTATCTTGGTATATATAATGATGTTAGAACCACCCTAGTGTTCAAGTGGAAACGGATGCTGACCTAGCATCGAGGGCTATTTAGCTTTGAACAATCGATTCGTTATTTCTTAGGTTACACTAGAGTACAGATAGAGGCTTCTTATATACTTGTTTTTATAAATATACTGTCTAAAACTAATAGCTTGTTAAAAGGCAATTATATACTCTTATTTAGGTGAAAATAAAATATCGTTATTGTTTTATTCGTTAAGACTAATTAGAGCAGAGTTATTTATAGATATGTTTATGTTAATTTTGAAAGTAACCAACTAGTGAATGTATTCCTCTAATGCAGCAAGATTTCCAATTGTGGGTCGGACTCCAGACTCGTCGTCGAAAGCAAAAAGCTTTTTCAACTAACATCGTGCTTATTTTTAAAAAAGAGTCGCCACTACTGATAATAAACATATTTTTCTAAATTATTTATTTGTCTGTCTATGGTACAAGGGGTTCGGCATAATTTCTCTAATGGCTTCACAAAATAAATGCCATGTAGTTTAAAGAGATCACCCAATGTTCTCCCATGGGTGTCGCAAGAGGCAACTAAGGGACATGCAGCTGACGGATGGGCAGCAACATCTATCAGCTCAAGGATACGTGCTGTTTATCGCGATATCCCAGAACAAGTTTTTTTTATTTTTTATCCTGTTCATATGCATTTTGGCATTCCTATCGCCGTTGCAGCGTATTCGCGCGCTAGCGATGGGATACTGGCTTATTAAACTGGTCATACAAAGATATATTCAAGCCGTAGAGCGAACTTGCAACATTTAGATCGCTGAGGAAGCTAGTTATATTGTCTTGAGTGCACTCTTTGTTCAGAACATCAGGACTGTATCAATAAAACACATTATGTGAAACAAAAGTGTTGTAAACATATTTTTCAAAATAATTGGTAAAAAGAATACGTTTGTATTCTTTTTATAGACAAAATAAAAAGGCTGTGCGATCTTGTACACTCTAGTTCATTTTTTATCCCAACTAACAGTGACGTGACTAGGGAAAGTGCATTTTATGATTAGTACAATGGTCCTTAATGTATTCCTTGTTTATGCAAGTGTATACGCCTATAGTGTATACTATAGTGTGTAGTGTGCCAATTATTGTTTATAGTTGCATATTATGACAGCATGCATAAACATTTATTAAATCGTTAGTGAAGAAATGTATTTGCTGGTTTTGAAATACTAATTGTTAATTTTCTATGATACGTGTAATAAAATGCGCAAATTTTTGGAACGTTAATGATTGAAGTTTTTGATCATCTTATTAGTGGGACATCAAATTCTTCTCATACTCACGGCGGAAGGAGGAGTACCCGAAGGGTTTTAGTGGTATAGGGTCCTCTCCTCGTGGTATGCGTAGCATTTTTTTTTTTTTTATAGAAGTGGGAGGCAAACTGCCGGCCTTTAAGAAAGGAATAGGCTCGCATCTTGAAGGTTGCCATGTCATACCGGATCGGAAATACCTCCGCTTTTAATTGATTCCACAGAGAGGTCGTGCGCGGTAAAAAGTTTCTCGAGAAACGCACGGTGGAGGGCAACCATTCATCCAGGTGATGTTAGTGGAAGTTCTGGCAAGTGGATCTAAGGCGGAAAGCAGCGGCAGATATGAGTTCGAACAATTCCTCAGAGCACTCCCCGTGATAAATGCGGTAGAGAATACAAAGAGACGCTACGTCTCTCCGCAAGGTAAGAGGATCAAGCCGATTAGTGGGAACCTCGTCGCCGGCGATGATTTGCGCTTTATACAATTAAAGGCGATGCGCCGACGTGAAATACTGCCTGGCTTTGCCGAGGACACCCAGCTTTTTGGAAGCTAATTTAGCCTATCATTTTTAATGGAGTAATGGAGTAATTAGCATATCATTGTTAATGGAGAGGTCGAGTCCCATGTAACTCGTCGCCAGCGCGAAAACGCCGCAGTGGCGGTAGGGATGCGTAAATGCATTTCCCCCCGGAAAACAAAAAAATATTTTCTTTGACAGAATTACCTATGTTTTAATTTTGATATTTATTTAACACGGACGATTTGACAACATATAGCAATACCCTGAGCCGTGGTCGTAGCCTATTAGGGTTGTCCTCAGGCTTTGTCGCTTCCCGCGGCAAATTCATGATTTAATATAGACTATGTTACTCCGGAATAAAGTAGGTTTCTAATGGTGAAATAATTTCACCGTTCCGGGGCCTATTTAATGCAAACAATCAGTCAAAATCTTCCTCTTTATAATATTAGTACTTATAGATAATATTGTTTACTTTATGGTTAACAACATATACCTATATGGTATCACTATCAACCTGTCGAATGCAAAAATGCAACTAACAATTAAACAGGAAATTGTGTTTTACCATAACCATTTGTTTTTCTGATTGTATAAATACAATCATGCGATAAATTTGAATAGGAATTTACGAGGAATCGTTTTATTTGTACATTTGCTTCCGATTTTAAAATTATAAAGCCGTTTGAACATCGGAAGGAAATAGCGTGTATTCGTTTAATAATCCATTTAGTAAAATCCTTTAATTGTAATTATTTAATTTGAAGGATATATCAGTCATGGTGATGCCTTTATAGCAAAAAACATATATCGAATAGCGTTCTTCATTTTTTTTTTATATCTTATAATAGTTCTTTTCCGTCTATTTATTTAAAACACATTATAACAGTCAAGATTCGATTAATATGGCTTGAGGAATTTGATTCTGAGGTCTTTTTTGTTTCAACCACACATTTCGATTTCGGCACCAGAGTAGTGTTATAAGTTAATTTAGAAATACGGAAATAATTATATTAAAGATTTTATAGTTTGGTCTAATTATACTGGACCGATTGAAAAAAAAAAATCTTCAGAAGTTACTTTATCCAGGAGTAACATATTTTATTCTATAATTCCCATGGGAGCAGGAATTACGCGGGTGAAATTGCGCCCGGGAAGCTAGTATCTTATATATGTCACCCGAAAATAATAAGAATCGTAAGTTGATCAATTTACTAGTTACTTGATGAACTAACGAGGTTTCGGGTGGTTAAAAAAACCTAAACCTAAAACAATGGAGTTTAACAGGACTTTTGTTTTATTACAACAGTAGCATAGTCTCGTTTGGTTAGATTAGGTCAAGTGTCATAACAATAAAGTAAATAATATAATAAAGGCGGAAACATATTGATAAAATGCGGCTTATTCCACTTTTCCCCGTTGGATGATCCCCATTGATGGGGATTAGTGAACTTTTTGTTCACTATTCCCCGTTGAACCAAAATTTTTATTTAATGGGGATAAGTGAACTAAAAAGTTCAATAATCCCCATTAGGTAGGTACGTTAAAAAAATAAAATATATGAATCATGTTACATTTATTAATTAAAAATATAACTTTCTTATACCTAATAAAATAACAATCTGTGACTTTATTAGGTATAAGAAAGTTATATTTTTTATTTTAAATTAATAATTGTACAATCTGTGATTTTACTAGGTATAAGAAAGTTATATTTTTTATTTTAAATTAATAATTGTACAATCTGTGACTTTATTAGGTATAAGAAAGTTATATTTTTTATTTTAAATTAATAATTGTACAATCTGTGATTTTACTAGGTATAAGAAAGTTATATTTTTTATTTTAAATTAATAATTGTACAATCTGTGATTTTACTAGGTATAAGAAAGTTATATTTTTTATTTTAAATTAATAATTGTACAATCTGTGATTTTATTAGGTATAAGAAAGTTATATTTTTAATTAATAAATGTAACATGATTCATATATTTTATTTTTTTAACGTACCTACCTAATGGGGATTATTGAACTTTTTAGTTCACTTATCCCCATTAAATAAAAATTTTGGGTCAACGGGGAATAGTGAACAAAAAGTTCACTAATCCCCATCAATGGGGATCATCCAACGGGGAAAAGTGGAATAAGCCTAAAATGCGACGCGACATGATGAAACGCGACGCGTGTTGAGTCGAATCAAATGTTTTGTTTTCTATAGACCAGAATCACACTATGAACACCCGACGCGACGCGACGCCGCCGCGCGTTTCATCAGGTCGCGTCGCGTTTTAACAATATGTTTCCGCCTTTATTATGCGCGTTTACTGAAACTGGCAACGAAATTTGACAATATGAGTGAGACGAAAGTTGGTCAACTTACGATTCGTATTATTTTCCGATGACATTATATGTTTACATATATACATTCATAATGTATTTTAAGTAAAACACTGTTATTTTTTTCCATTTTAAACCATGACTTTAATTTTATTTACTTGTATAGATATAGATTTTATGCTAGCACAGATCGATAGATGCGTTAGTCGATGAGCTCTCATGCTTATATGATCTATAAATATTATTCTAATATTAGTGGTTATACCTACTGTTGCTTTGTACTCGTGATTCCGTGCAACGGTTCAACGAGGTTTCTGATGCAGAAGGAAATGATTTTAATGAATAAATGCATACTAAATATGCAGTGTAATCGTATTCTACTACGTATTTTCTTAAACTGGTTTTGTATAAAGTATAATCATCATCATCATCATCATCAGCCCGTATAACGTCCACTGCTGAACATGGGCCTCCTCCCGAGGGAGGGTATTTGCCCGTAAAGTATAATAAACATTGACAATTAACACTATAGATATATCTAGGAACAGATATCGGTAGTACCTACTAGAGGGCGACAGATGCATTACGATTTGCCAGCAACTACTTTTTTTTGGTTGAAACGGACATATTATATTAGCCACGAGGCTATTGATCCTGATCAACTGATGATAGGTTTAACAAACGCCTTGGGATTTTCACTATATTTTACGAGTACCTTCTGCGCTCCTTAATTTCTTTACACAGCATGGAAGATAGTCGTTTTCCACATCTTTCTTCTAACCTTCGCAACGGAATTTGATGCGGTTTGCACTAGCGTTACACACTAGCAAATGCCCGGTGAAGTAACAAAAGCCTCCTGTTTAACTACAAAATGTCCGTCCGGCAAAAAACACTAGCTGTGTGTTGTCCGGCTTAGAATAGACCCCCATTTCTTTCAGCTGATGGATGGGCAGCAGCATCTCAGCTCAATTATACTCACCATCTTACTGCGATGACCTGCCAAGCGTGGTGACTATGGCAATGTCCCTAAACGACCCTGACTTGCCATGGTCCATTAAAAGAAGCCCATGTTCAGCCATGGACGTAAATGGGCGTTACACTTACACTAGCGTTCAGCAAATTTTATGCTAAAGATTTATACAATACCATACACAGGCAAAATCGCTGGACATCAAGCTAATCAAAATTATAAATCTAACGATAATTGTACACATCTTTATCTGATCTATTGTACACGAAAGCGCAACTGACCAACAAAGATAGTAATACATTGTATCGTTAATGTCATACAAAATAACCGCGTGGTTTGAAACTCGACAAAAAGTGAGACATTAGCATTCATACTTTAATAACCACATTAAACGCGATGTTATTATAATATTAATACAATGGAATACTGACCCGAATACACGAACAGCAAACTATTGTTAAATGAATACGTAACATTTGAATTGTCACACTTAAACGCTAGTTTTTCAATCATTTTCTGTGATAAAGAAAATTGTATTTTGTACTGTACGTGTAAGAGCTATTTTTCAATGTTTAAGATGTTGTAGGGTTTTGTTTAATTGGTAGAGTTGTAATTAAGGATGTGGTCGCGATGAACGATTGACATTTTACTTAAATGTATGGGAGGGACGGTTTATTTGTCTTACTCCGAACTATGTCATTTTATTTTAAGACGTAAAAATATTGGACAGTTTAGCCAGCTTAAACTTAATCTATACATCTATCATACTTAATTATCTATACTAATATTATAAAGAGGAAAAGTTTGTATTTTTGTATGTATGTATGTTTGTTTCGAATAAACTCAAAAATTACTGAACGGATTTCGATAATTCTTTCACCATTAGAATGCTACATTATCCCTGAGTAACATAAGCTGTAAAAGTCTACCCGTGCGAAGCCGGGGTGGGCCGCTAGTTAGATATAAATGTGAATGTAAATTTTGTTTGTTACGCTTTCACGCAAAAATCCATCATCATGACTCCGGAACTACTGAACCGATTTCCAAAATTCTTTCAACATTAGAAAGCTACGTTATCCAGAATTAACATAGGCTATATTTAGGTATGTAGTTCCCTCGGGAACGGGAGCTACGCGGTGAAAACCGCGCGCTGGAGGCTAGTCCTAGTAACTATCGGTTCAGATTTGGAAATGTAATCTATATTGGATTATTTTATACTAGACAGTTTTTTTATAGCAAACGCTTATTCTTATGATTATGAGTGTTACGAATGGTGCCGTTGAGACATCCCCATAGCATAGGATTGTAAAATAGAACGATTGCTATGCGATTTCTTCATGGATCTAGCCAAAGGTTGTAATACTTTTTATTAATGTGATTGTCGAGGAAAGAACTTGAAAACAATCGGTGATTTGATTGGAGTTTTCGATGCTTGTTGTAGGGTGTGGACTGTATTGTAGGGTTCTTGAAATTAAATTCTTGGTTGTTTCGTAAAGACGTTCATTTATTACTGCTCTCCAAATCAGAATGAATATTACAACAAAATCGACCTATATTTATACCTCCGCGAGACGCCCGCAATCGGTGGTGGTTTGCGTGCGCCCGCGGTTACACGTTAACGAATCATATTTATTTACAATTTATACATTTCTACAAGTCCTAACTTGTCCGCACGTGAGTCGTACTGCACATCTCTCCCCCCAGCGCAGCCCGCGTAGCTTCCTCTTGCACCAGTACGACGAGCTTGCTGACGGGACGCTTAAAGATGCCAGTCTTCGTTCGGACGTCTGCCACTCGGATGCCGCCGTCGGGTCCCACGTAGACACGCTCCACCTTCCCCATCGGCCACACGTTCCGGGGTAGGTTGTGGTCCACCACCACCACGACGTCTCCAACCCGCAGCGGTCGCCTCTCGTCGGTAGGTTGTCCTCGGGGCACGAGTGTAGGTAGGTACTCGCGCACCCACCGTTGCCAGAAGCAGTTGGCCAGCGCCTGGCTGGCTCGCCACGTCCGTCGATCGTCGAGGTCGCAAGGCCCGATGGTCGGCAGGCCTGTCGACGACCCCAACAGGAAGTGGTTCGGGGTGAGCGCCTCCGGGTCCTGCGGGTCCACGCTGACGTGCGTGAGCGGCCGGGCGTTGATAGAGAACTCCGCCTCGGCCAACAGCGTCCCCAGCACCTCGTCCGTCGGCTCCCGCTCCTTCAGGGTGGCTGCCAGCGCCACCTTGACTGAGCGCACCAGGCGCTCCCATGCGCCTCCTTGATTTGGCGCTCCCGGCGGGATGTAGCGCCACTCCATGCGGTGCAGTTGTCCCTCCTCGCGTAGCGCTGGCTCCCACTCCGCGTAGGCCGCCCGTAGCTCCGTGTCTGCGCCGTGGAAGTTGGTAGCGTTGTCGGAGTACATCGTCCTCGGCCACCCTCTGCGCGCCGCCATCCGCCGCAGCGCCATCAGCGCCGAGCTCGTGGACAGCGAGGGCACAAGCTCTAAGTGCACCGCGCGTGATGTGAGGCACGTGAATAGCGCGCCCCACCTCTTCTCTCGCCGGCGTCCCACCCGTACTACCACGGGCCCGAAGTAGTCCAGCCCGCAGTTTGTGAACGGGCGCTGGAACGGTTCTAGGCGGGCTCGGGGCAGGTCCCCGGGTGCTGGTGGCTGCGGTCTCCCTCGGCGCACGCGGCACAGGGCGCACTCTCTTTCCACAGAGCGCACCGTGGGCCGCAGGCGCAGTATCCAGTAGCGCTGCCTCAGGTCGTTGGTCACGCGCTCCCGCGCGGCGTGTCCGGCAGCGCAGTGTTCCCGCAGCACGATGAGCCGGGTGATGCGGTGTTGTCCGTCCATGATGACGGGTCGCTGGGTCTCAAGGGGCACGGTTGCGGCCCCTATGCGGCCCCTCACCCGTAGTAGACCGCCCTCGATCACCGGGTCGAGCTTGTACAGTCGGCTCGACTTGGTGAGAGGGCGCGTCGCTCGTAGCCTTTGTAGCTCGTCGCCGAAGCTCTACTGTTGCGCCCGCTGGATGAGGGCGCGCTCGGCCCTCCGGATGTGCTCGTCCTCTAGGCGCGTTGCTCGGCGCCTGCACATATCTACAAATGCTAATACACGCGCTGCGGCCCGCACCAGCGTCTCAAATTTTGAGAAGCGGGAGGGCTCGGGCAGCCAGTCTTCTCTCGGGCCTTCCTCGACGTGGTGAAGGTCCTCCTCCCCCTCTTCGGTGAAAGTTCTCTCGGGAGGCCACTGTTCCTCGGGTCGGTGCAGGAACTCCGGGCCTCTGAACCATCGGTCGCTTGTGGTGATCGGTGTGTGGCTAAACCTTGTCGCGTCGTCAGCCACGTTCTCCGCCGTAGGTATCCAGCGCCACTCCTCGCGGTGAGTGAGCTCAGCGATCTCCCCCAGTCGGTGGGCGACGAACGGTGTATAGCGCCGCGCGTCGTGTCGCACCCAATGGATCACTGTGGATGAGTCGGTCCAATAGTTAGTACGCCGCACTTCGACCCGATGCTCCCTCCTCACAGTAGCCGCCAGCCGAGCCCCGATGACCGCCGCCTGCAGCTCCAGTCGTGGTATAGTTTGCACTCGCCGCGGCGCCACCTTAGACTTCGCTGCCACTAAACTCACGTGTATAGCTCCGTCGCACAGACGGGTATTTGGTACTAAAAGTTGGCCAAAAATATTTGGTAAGCATAATGATTGCCAAACAATGTTTTATTTCAGTTGTAGCTTGGAAAAGGTAAAAAAAAGGCAAACGTAATATATACAAGCATTTATTCGTCATTTTCGTCGTCATCTTCAAAACTTACATTAAAAATATCACTTTCTAGTAACAAATAAAGTACATCAGCTGAAAGTGGAAGATTTTTTTTATTCTTCCTCTTCCTCATGCCCGTTAGGACAGGGTCAGAGGTTAAGAGGAGCCTGTTAAAAACATCTGCGTTGCAGGCTACCCGGGAAAATTTTCTTGCGTAGTTGAGTCGGAACATTCTAATATGTTTGTTGCGGGCTTCTGCCGCTTCTTCGGACAGTTGTCCAATAGGAAGAATTGCTTCCCTTACCACTTCAGCCCCATGACGCAATACTTTGTGTAATGTCGGAGACATTGGGTAAAAGTTGTATAAAGAAACGTATAACTTTGCCGTTTCTTGGCAATATCTTGCAAAAACCTCCACGTTTATCTTAAACAATAGAGATAATGGAATTATCACCAACCTGCTTTCGGTAGCGATATGCATCCTTTAAGCCACTCGGCATTGTTTTCTAGGAATCTGGCCTTTGTGTTGCGAGCAGCTGACCATTTTTGTTTAAATTGATGTCTGATAACCGACAGTTTTTGCTTTACATTAGCAATATTTTGGTCATTTTCTGCATATTGACTGAGCAGTTGTCGTTCCATAAATTGCAACTTTTCATTAAAAGTTGAGGTATTTGAGCGTTCCATCATATTAAACAAGTCATTTCAAGTCATAACTCTCAGTTTAGAAGAGCCTATAACAAAAATACACGAAATATAAGTAAAACTTCATTTACTGAGTATCGTATGTGCTTAAGGAAAAAATTCACCAAAAATAGAGGGGTGCTTTGGGGTGGCTGTTTTGTGCTTAATTACATTCTATAAGGTGTACTCTATAACAAACCATTACAATTTTGGCTTAGAAATGATAAGAAATATAATAAAACTCCCTTTGATCTTTCAAAATTTGTTTTTTTATAGACGTTTCTCGGTGCTTACTCTCAAGCATATAAATTAAAAAAGACAAGAGATTAGCTGTTAAAAGTAAGTGAAAAATTAAATACATACCTGGTTGAGCACAATCCATACTCAAAACCAACACAAAAGCGTTTAGTTACAAGATGGCAAATCTTTGAAAATAACGAAATCTGAGCGCATCGAACAATCACACGAACACTTTTGGCGAACGGTAACTTCCGACTGAGCCCACGGCGTGCTGACAGGCGCTAGCGCTTTGTGTATTTTGCTATTATTTGGAGCGGTTATTCTTGTTTTTGGAAACAATGACTTAGAGAGAGTAGAACTAATATAAAAAAAATCGATTTTGGCCAACTTTTAGGGCCAAATACCCGTCTGTGCGTCGGGTCGTAGTATGCGCCAGTACGCCACTGCTGCGTAAGCTTGTTCACTCGCGTCGCATAGTTCGTGCAGCTCTATTTCGTAATACCCCTCCGGTGAGTAGCATCGTTCGAGTCGTAGGCGGGTGAGGTCCGGGAGGTGCTCCAACCACGATGCGAAAAGCTTCTCTTCCTCCGGTACTGGTTCGTCCCAGGCCATCTGTAGTCGCCACAGGCTCTGAAGCACGATCTTAGCTCGGATCGTATAGTGATCGTATAGTAATCCCAGAGGGTCATATATAGACATGACCGCACTGAGGGCTTCCCTCTTGGTGGGAGCGCGGCGACGATCACGTACCTCGGCCGGGACGCGGTTCATGGATGTGTTGAACCCCAGCTCGTCCTGCGCCGCGTTCCAGTGGAGTCCCAGTATCTTATTCTCAGGTCCTCTCCCTCCCAGCTGTGTCGGTGCCAACGCTCGCAGGTCGTCCGGTATCTCTGTAAGTACATCACTATTATTTGTATTCCATGAACGTAACGTGAAGTTAGCTGCGGCGTGCACTTTCATTAGCTCGGACACGGCACGTCGGGCTTCCTTATCACTATCGTAGCTAGCTGCGAGGTCGTCCATGTAGTGGCTCCGTGTGATGGCTTCGAAGGCGTACGGGTGAGTACTCGCGTGCACTTGAGCGTTGTAATCGCGTACGTAGTGTGCCATGAAGGGAGAGCTCGCCGCACCGAAGATCATACTTCTCATCTTAAAGCGCCGGGGCGACGTAGTCCGATCTGCACCTCTCCACAGGAACTGTTGAGCCGGTTGGTCCTCGGGACGTATCTTCACTTGTAGGAACATTTCTTGTATGTCCGCTGTGATGGCTACTGGCTTCTCACGGAACCGGAACATGATGCCCTGTAGTGACATCAGTAGGTCCGGGTCCTCCAGTAGGTGGTCGTTCAGGCTGACCCCGCCGCTCCTCGCCGCCGCGTCGAACACCAACCGTTGTTTGCCCGGTTTGTTAGGGTTCTGCACAGCGAAGTGAGGTAGGTACCAGCTAACGGCGCTCGTCTGTTCAGAGCCGTCGCACGGCACCGCGTACCCCTTCTTCAGCAGGTTCTCTACTTGCTTAGTGTACTCCTCGGCGAAGGTTGGGTCGGCATCCATCTTCTGTTCGACCTTGTGTAGGCGGCGAAGCGCTGCGTTGTAGCTCGACGGCAGCTGGACCCCGTCTTCCTTCCACGGTAGTCCCACTTCGTAGCCCTCGGTGGTCCTCTTCAAGGTACGTTCTACTATCGACACGGCTCGGAGGTTCGCCTCGCTCACTCGGGGGGTTTGAGCGACGCCGAGCGCGTCGACCCTGAAGTGTCGTTCCACCATCTCGTGTAGCCTTTGATCTTCATCCGCAGGTTCCTCCGGTACTGGCGTATGGAGGTGTAGCACGTCGTCATCTCGGCTCCGGTGGATGAGGTTGCGCGGTACTGTTCCGTATACCACCCATCCCAGCTGTGTTCTTGATGCGGCCGGCTCGTTCGCTTCGCCGACCCGTAGTTCCCGTGACACGATGTACTCCCAATGGTCGGTCCCCACCAGGATACCGGGACGTGCTTGGTCGTAACATACCTCTTCCCTCGGTATGTCACGCAGGTGCTTTTGTTTCAACAGGTCACTCGGGATGGACTGTCGGCGCAACTGTAGTCCTTTAACGGTGCGCGCACGAAGTTTGAGAAGCTCTTCTTCCTTCCCCTTGATACGTACCGCGACCAGCTGACTGTTCTGTTCCGTTTGTGACATGTTCACACCTCGCATGTGCAGCTGTCGCCTCGGTCCTCTCGCTCCGATCTTCGTCGCCAGGTCCTCGTCGATAAGGGAGATGGTCGCGCCCTCGTCCAGGAGCGCGTAGGTCCGCCACTCCCCCCGTGGTCCCACCACGGTGACTGGGCACACCTTCAGCAGCACCGCCTTGGGGTCAGCGGTCGGTCGGGTGACCACCGACAAGACGGCCTCTTCCGGTTCCTTCTTGTCCGAGGTAGGTCGTTCCGTTACCCCCTCGGAGTGCAGCGACGAGTGATGGGCGCGGCGGCAGTCGTTCACGCCGCACAGCTTGGCTTTACAAAAGGCTCTACGATGTCGATGTGTTACGCACCTGAAACATAACCTCTTGTCTCGCACCAACTCCCATCGTTGATCGTTGCTCATCTGTAGGTACTTGGGACACCGTGGTAGCTCGTGGGGCTGAGCGCAGCCGGGGCATCCCTCCATGGTCTCCACTGCGGCGGTAGTGTTGAACACCGCGCTCGTCTTCCTCTTCTGCGCGACGGGCGTCGCCGATGTCCTCACTTCCCTCCGTACCGCCGTGGTGCCGATGTTGCCGATACTAGGTACGTACGTGTACTTAAGTGCTCGGTCCGCCTCTCGCATCAGGAACCGAGACAGTAGCACGATCTCCGGCTCCGCCGACACCTCGTGTTCACTTGCGTAGTCGCACCACCGCGACCTCACGTGCGGGCTCAGCTTCTCTAGAACCTCCCTCGACAGCATCGGGTTGTATAGGTACCCGCGCCGATCGATGTTCTTGAGCATGCACACGACATTCTGTAACTTAACAGCGAAATTATTTAGGTCCACCGCCGACGCGCTGGGCTTCGGAAGGCGCCTTAGTTCCTCGAACGTTCTGTCGATGATGACCTCCGGCCTCCCGAAGCACTGCTCCAACGTTCGCATGATGTGACCCGGTTCTGTAGCGGTGTACAGCAGCGCAGCCACCACGTCGCGCGCCTCCCCTTTCAGGCAGCCCCTGAGCCGCTGTAGGTTTTCATTCGCCGTGACGCCGTATATGCTGGTGGAGTCCCGATACGCAGCTTTGAATGTCAGCCACTCGCTCGGGGCCCCGGTGAACTCAGGTAGGTCGGCGCACTTGACCCGTGGTCTGTTCATCTTCTCTAGGGCGTCTGTCAGCCGGTCCATACTGCCGCGTGTCCTCGTGGGTGTAGGCGAGCGGCCTCGGAGGTTGAAACGTAGGTGTCTCTCGTCCCGTGACTTAGTCTTCTGTTCTTGATCCGTCACGGGGTTCGCGCTTAGCCACGCACTGACCTTCTGGTGATGGTTTTCTCCCGGGGCTTCGTCGTGGACACTGTCCTGGTCCTCTTGTATCAACGTGACGTCGGCCTCCAGTCGTTTTCTTATTAATTCCGCTTCTATTTCCAGCTCTTTCTTTTTCAGCGCCGCCAGTTTCTCTGTCGCCTCCAGTTCCGCCAATTTCACCCGTGCCGCCACGCTTTCGGTAGACCGCCGGGACCGCATCGACCGCGCCGGGGACCTCGTTCGTCTGTTATCCCCGTGCGTCACGGTTCCCATCGCACCGGCGAGCGGGGCGTCGTTCGTAGCCCCCTGCCCGGTCGTGGTCTCCTGCTGCGTGCTGGGTGAAGCCGGTTGGCCCAGGATCCTGTGGTGACCGATTTCTTCCCTTCCTGGCTCGCCGCGCTGTCCCTCGCTTTCCTCTTGGTTGGTACGGCTTCTGGTACCAACCATTTTCTTGATATTTGCTAGCTGGTTTCTTGATTCTGATCTGGCTCACGAAGGACCAAACTGTAGGGTGTGGACTGTATTGTAGGGTTCTTGAAATTAAATTCTTGGTTGTTTCGTTAAGACGTTCATTTATTACTGCTCTCCAAATCAGAATGAATATTACAACAAAATCGACCTATATTTATACCTCCGCGAGACGCCCGCAATCGGTGGTGGTTTGCGTGCGCCCGCGGTTACACGTTAACGAATCATATTTATTTACAATTTATACATTTCTACAAGTCCTAACTTGTCCGCACGTGAGTCGTACTGCACACTTGTATAATAATTTATTTTTACTTTACTAGCTTCCGCGCGCGGTTTCACTCGCGTAAATCCTGTTCACGTAGGAACTGCATAATTAAATAGTAGTAGCGTGTAGTCTTCCCCGATAAATGGGATATCTAAAACTAAAAGATTTTTTCAAATCGAACCAGCAGATACTGAGTTTATCTGTTCAAGCAAACAAACAATCATTTCAGCTGGAATTCTGTTCAATCAACTTCGATAGACAGTGAAACTGGTTAAGTGGGATCTGGATAAGTGAGAAACCTCTTTTATTGAGAACTACAATGAGGTCCCGGCACTTTTTCATAGATAATTCTCTGTTAATGGTACTTTTCGAACCTGGTTAAATGAGATTTGATTTCTAGGATTTTTTCGACGTTTACCTCTATAATTGGGACTCTGGAGCTCAATTTCCTTTATAAGTGAGAAAATTTATCAATTTGGGACAGGTTTGGACACGATTGTTTACAAAAATTTGAATTTCTTTCGCACATGCTTTAATTGTTAGAACTAACTCAAATTTTGACCTCTGTAAATGAGACTACTAAATTTTTAACCTGACTAATTGGAAAACGTGATAAGTGAAAACCTCTTTAAATGGTATAGAATCCTTGGTCCTTTGAGATCCCAATTAACCATGTTTCAATGTATATTTCAATTTTTTTCTTGTTCAACGCTGCCAAAGCTCTGCTTGTATTTGGTCTGTACCAAATCTCTCTCAATGGGCAATTAATAAGATCAACCCCAACCTTCCATGAAATGTTTACATTAATTTTATTCACGTGTTACCACTATATATACATAACACACACAACAGTACAAGTCAATAATCTATGGAGCCCGTAGTAGGTCACAATTGGTTCCCTATCTGAAGACGTTCATCAATTTACAGCAAGTTAACACATGCGGGACTCTTGCGCATGTCTGGTAAACGGTTAGGTTAGATGATGTAAGTAGATACTTTGAATAGGGCTGCTATTTAATCTTAAAAGTTTGTGTCACTAAAAGTATTTTAGGGTGTTAGTGGTGGTTCACTAAAAAAAATAGGTTCAAGATAAAGTCAGGGATTCTACTTAGAATCCCTGTTTCACACAGTTTTTGAACCTTTAGCACTTGCTAAAGCGTCGAAAACTGTAAAGTATAAAAAAAACTGGTCTAGCGCGAGTCCGACTCGCACTTGGCCAGTTTTTTCACGCATAGAGCAAAAATAGGCAAAAAAAAAATTGTTGTATGGTTGCACCCCTTAAATATTTATTTAATTTAATTTTTAGTATTTGTAGTTATAGCAATAGAAATACATCATCTGTGAAAATTTCTACTGTCTACTATCGCGGTTCTTGAGGTACAGCCTCGTGACAGACAGACAGCGAAGTCTTAGTAATAGGGTCCCGTTTTTAACCTTCAGGTACGGAACCCTTAAAAGTGTTCGAACAAGAGGGATTTTCTAGCTATAGTAGGTATCCACAACGTAGGGTCTTAACCACTAGATAATCAAAACTAAATAAGAAGTATTTATAACCGGCGAGTATGCATGAAGAGACTGATGAATGTGGAAGAAGCAAAAGAGGCGTGCCTTCCAATAAAACAATGAAATAACAAAAAAGTCCAAGTGACACCCCTATTCTTACGATAAATATATTGATCTATGCTATCTACTAAATATGTATTAGCGATTTAACTGGTAAATGACCAGTTACAGAGTCACTGATCGGCAAACTATGATAGATGTGGCTTTCCCTCATCTGTATGGTCACATAAATTTCATACGATTTCTACCGCGCGATTTGTTTCGAGAAAAGTGTTATTGTCTTGTTGTTAATTATTAATGTTCAAGTGGATATGGGTAAATAATAATAATAAGTAAACAAAAGACCCAACGGTCTTTTGTCATGTGGAAACTATGGTGAAATTGTAATCACCATATAGCTTTGGCCATCGATTTCGTCCGGGTAGAATTTTTCATGCCCCGTTTTATTTCGAAAAATTCTATCTCAGTGCTTTTTTTGGGTACCTAAAGAATATTTTCCCATGATTCGGGTTTCTTCAGCCTCAACGGTTTATCCTGTGCATTGTTAATATAATAATAATTCAGTCACATTACTGTTTTATATTGTTATGTATTTTTAAGAATTTAGTATGACCACATTTGTGTTATGAAAAATGATATCTATTCTAACCTATTCTTCTATGAATTTTAATGTATAAAGCTGAAGAGTTTGTTTCCTTGATCTCGCATTAACTACAGGTCCGATTTTGAAAAATCTTCCAGAGTTAGATAGCCCATTTATCGAGGAAGGCTATATTTATTTATGCAGTTCGATAGTACCTCTGTTTCTTCGAAATGTTTCAACTACTTGTTATTTTTTAATCATGTCAATTTTTGGTTGACTGGTCAAAAAAAAGTATAGTTCAACTGTATTCTGTGTTGCTTGCCGAGCCCTTTTAATAATTAAGGTTTAAAGTGCATTTAGTAAGCGATTATTCTAGCAAAAAATCTTACAAGTTATGGCTATAAAATTGCAATCAATTACAACAAGTCGGATATCCCGGTACCATTGCTATTATTGTCGATATCCTTTGTGATGGAAGTGTGAATATATAATCGTTAGTTTCAGAACTCTTACTTATATTGTGTAAAGGTTAATATTGCCGGTATTTCCCGTCAGTTCTTCCTTTATTGGTGAAGGCGAAACAAATCTAACCTGCAAGTTTTTAGTTAAAAGATTAACTAATTTGATTCGCCATATTTATGAATTCCTATATGTAGTATAATAGTTCCTAGATGAATAAAACATCTCAATTCTCACTAAGTCTGACCCTACATTGGACTGTCGCGTTCCTAGAGCGTGTGTCACATGTGGACGACGATGGGGGTAGCCGGTGACGGGGTCCGGAGATAGGCGCGCGTGTCGTTCACACGTTGCATGGAGAAAAGACTTTTCAAAGTCATGCTGATGTAGTTTCTAGTGACCTTAACTCTGGAGGAGCAAGCCGGAGGTTTTAGGTAGTTAACCTTGAGCGGCCGTAGCCCAATGACGTCGGACTTGCGATCTTGTGATCGCCCGTTTGATCAACACCCATTACACTACCGACGTGAACCCACTCGGTAACACAAGCAAGCATTTTGGCTTAGCACGAGGAGTTAACAAGGATACTAGTGATGTGCAAAAAACTGCTAGTAATCTTTAAAAAAAGAACAAATCTGTCCTGCTAGTATGCATACCAACGCAATGGGAGCGATGGGATATGTTACGTAACATTGGTAAATATTAGAATAGAATAGAATAGAATTTATTAGTCAAGATTGTTTTTTGTTTTCATTATAATTGTATTTGACTTATAATAAGTACGATCGATTCGTCTAAATTATCAAAAAACGTTTTCATTTAATTTCATTACCCCGCCCCGTCACCACGAGATCCCCTCCAAATGGCTCCACCCCGCGTAAAGTATTTCTTCTCGATTCAAAAGGATGTTCCTTTAATCGTAACTTCTTGACTAGTGATATAAAAATATTTATGAAGATGAATACTATACCGCTAACTAATTCGATACTTATCTTACTTTCTCTTTAATAATCGATAGTGCATCCTCGTCTTATAACAACGAAGAGAAAATATTATTTTTATAACGCAATTAAAATTTATTATATTATTATACTGTATGTGCGTTTCTATTATGTACTATGTCTTCCCGCGCGGTTTTACTGCCGTAGATCCTGTGCCGGTGGGAACTACATAGAAATATATAACCACGTTTAGCTTCACCTTCGTATACTATACTAGCGACCCGCCCCTGCTTCAGGCGGGTGCAATGCTGATGTATCATACATATAAACCATCCTCTTAAAACACTATCTATTAAAAAAAACCGCATCAAAATCTGTTGCGTAGTTTTGTATCTAAGCATACATAGGGACGGACAGACAGCGGGAAGCGACTTTGTTTTATACTATGTGGTGAAGATCTTGATTACAGCGCCATCTACCGTGTGCAATCGTATTTTCAAGCCATCCAGGGATTCACAATATACTTATTACGAACTTTTACTTATCAGTTCATCGGATTAGAAGAGTCCAGGTTATAACAGACCTTTAGAAGAGTTATATTATGTAAACTACTCGAAGAAGCTTCTTAAGGCTGACTCTACTTCATCATAACCTATTACAGTTGGACTGTTGCGCTGGTCTAGTGGTAATATGTTCGATTGTATCCAGGGAGGCTCCGGGTTCGATTCCTAAGTCTATTCAAGCTTAAGCTGTTGGACTTGCGCCTGATCTGTCACTGATCGTATCGGCAGAAACGTCCCACTACTGGTTTTTCAAATTCAAATTCAAAATTCATTTATTCCGTAAAAATGGTTACATTTGTTTGGAATCGTCATAATTTTTTTCCTACCGTGCAGTGCGTGACGTGGCGACTACTGAGAAACACTGCCAAAAAACTCAGTAGAACCCTCTTTTAAAATCTAATAATACATAACAATTTTTTATTAACCTAATAACAAAATACTTTATTTTACATTGAGATTGGAGCGATTTAATCCCAAGCATTTTTGTCACAAAGATAATCGGAAATTTTATAATAAGCCCTGCTGCACAATTTGGCTTTAATAGTCATTTTAAATTTATTTATAGACAATTCTCTTATACTATTGGGAAGTTTGTTATAGAACCGTATACATTGCCCCATAAAAGAATTACTTATTTTGCGGAGACGGCTAGCATGAACCACAAGATTATGCTTATATCTAGTATGTATACTATGTGTGTCGCTTTTTTTACAAAATGAGTCAATATTGTTATGGACATATAACAAATTCTCATAAATATATTGTGATGCTACGGTTAGAATATTTATCTCTTTAAATTTTTCTCTCAAGCTATCTCTGGGACCCAGTTTGTAAATAGCCCTCACGGCTCTCTTTTGTAATATAAAAATGCTGTTAATATCCGCGCAGCTACCCCAAAGAAGAATGCCGTATGACATTATGCTATGAAAGTAGCTGAAATAAACTATTCTAGCCGTATCAACATCAGTTAGCCGTCTAATAGTTTTTACTGCATATGCTGCAGAACTTAGTTTTCCAGATAACTTTTCAATTTGTGGTCCCCATTGTAGTTTAGAGTCAATGGTGACACCTAAGAACACAGTGGTATCCACAGGGTCTAAGCCATTTCCATTAATATGCACATCGGTGGAAACCTGTCTAACATTCGGGGTTGAAAACTTGATAACTTTAGTTTTTTTATCATTTAAGCACAGATTATTAATATTAAACCAATGAACTACTTTAGAGAGTGCATCGTTGACTTCGTTATAATTACTTAATTGTCTATTAATTTTAAATGTCAATGAAGTGTCATCCGCGAACAATACAATCTCATGTTTATCCCTTACGTAGTAAGGTAAGTCATTAACGTATATTAAAAATAAAAATGGACCCAGAATTGATCCCTGTGGAACTCCCATAACAACTGGTGAACCCGAAGATGTTATACCATTAATATCGACCTTCTGAATTCTGTTTCCTAGGTAAGAAGTTAGAAGTTCGAGTGCCTTGTTCCTAATACCGTAGTGGTGTAGTTTCCTGACCAGAGTGTCATGGTGTACGCAATCGAAAGCTTTGGACAAATCGCAAAATATTCCCAAAGCATCCTGCGAATCCTCCCAAGCTGCAAATATACTTTTCAGTAAATGTATACCCGCGTCAATAGTGGAGCAACCCCTCGTAAATCCAAACTGTTTCTTATGAAGTAAATTATGTTTATTAAAATGACTGAGCAACTGGCTAAGCATTAACTTTTCAAATATCTTACTAAGAGTGGGTAGTACGGAAATAGGTCTAAAATTGGAAGGATCTGAGCTATCACCAGCTTTAAATAATGGAATTATTTTACTATGTTTCATCAAGTCAGGAAACTCACCAGATGCGACACAGCAATTGAATAAGGTAGCTAGATGCGGAGCTATTTCAGTAATAATTGAGGAAATTGTTTTTACAGATAGACCCCACAAATCCTTGGTGTTTTTCATATTAATCGATTTAAAAGCGTTCAAAATATCCTTAGGGCTTACTGCTGAAAATTCAAATACTGTGCCACACTCTCCTACAACCTGCTTGAGAAGCAGTTCTGCAGATATAGAAGAAGACGACAGAGATTTTGTAGCAATAATTGGAATGTTAGAAAAATAAAATTCAAACTCTGTCGCCACCTCTATATCCTTTTTGACGTCTACATCATTAATTTTTAAATGAAAATCACGATTGCGTAGTTTTGCTCTACCAGTCTCACTATTTATCATATTCCAAACAGATTTAATAATATTGGCTGAACATTTAATTTTATTTCTTATGTGTATAGACTTAGCAGTGGAACAGGCTTCTTTAAATAATCTAGAATATTTTTTTACATGTTCTTGAAAAGTCGGACTGTGGTTATAAGTCCTTTCTTCATATAGTTCAAACAATTTATTCCTACTTCTGTAAATACCAGGAGTTGCCCAATCACTGAACGTCAGACGGTCAGTTATAGAAAGTTGTTTTGGAGTAAAAATGGACCTAAACTCATTATTGATTAAATTAAATAAGGTGTTATACATAAGATCCGGAATTCCGTGATAGGGCAGTGAATCTATTCTTTGAACTATATTTTCTTTAAATCTCTCTAAGCGGGTTTCACTAAATGGTATATAATTTATAAGTTTTTTTTGTGTACTTACAGTATTGGTAAAAGAAACTAACTGACCGGAGTGATCTGAATAAAGTTTGTTAATTATAGCCTGGTTTACAGGTTTTACAGAGCTGAAAATATTATCAATACATGTAGCACTAGTTGCAGTTACTCTAGTAGGTTCTGTAAAAATATGATATAAATTGTATGACTTAAACAAATTCAAAAAGTTATAGCTAACCGAGTTTTTCTCTAAAATATTTATATTAAAGTCTCCACAAATGATAACACTTTTATGGCTATTGGATAACTTATTCAAGGCATCCTCCATAATATCTGAAAATGTCTCAAAAGATGCACAAGGAGGTTTATACAGGCACACAACAACAAATCGCTCCAATTCAATGCATGAAATCTCTATAACTCGCTCAACAGAGAGGCTCACAATGTCACTTCTCTCTTTAAATTTTAAAAATTTATTTATTAATATTAAAGAGCCACCATGTATATATCTTTCCCTGATGAACGAGCTTCCAACCTGGTGATTATTGAAGCTGAAAATGAATTGATGGCGCTTAAGCCAGTGCTCAGTTAAACATAAAATATCAATATTACTACAATTCAAAAACAACTCCAATTCTAACTCTTTTCCCATCAAGCCTTGAATATTCTGGTGCACCAGGTTGATACATTTTTTTGTTATGTTATTTTTATAATTTATATTTGATGGGTGTACTTTTTTTTCCATACTTTTTTGTGTGTATGGTAAATCATTATTAGCCATTCGTTTTTTTGTGAAACTAATCATAGTGCAAGAGAAGTCCTCTATTGTCTTATTATTTAATTTAAATATTGATTATTAATGATGTCACAATTACTTTTATTTATGTCAGTATCAGTAGCAATAGTACTGATGTTACTTAAGTCTATACTACATTGCTCAATAGAAGCAACTTGTTTAGCCAAGTTCTTGGCTGACATGCAAAATAAGTAAGATAGCGAATGTGCTATTTGTCTTATATAATATTTAGAGAGATAATAATAATTATCCCTGGTCAAATAAAAAGGTTTACTAACAAGATTGTTAGTGTCAATAACATGGAACTTCTCCTTACTATGACTACAAATAGTATGTAAGTTCATATTTAAATTATACCTAATAGTATTTTCTTCCTGTGACAAACTATTGCTGTAGGGGAGTGTGAACATTACAATTTTTCTTAAATTTAAGCAATTAAGCCTATTAAAATATTCTATTAGTATTTTTCTGTTCATATTGCCCCTATTTCCAATAAAAAATATTAAAGTACTATTACTATTATAACATTTAAAGTCTAATGCTTTTTTCATAATATAGTGGTGAGAAGCACCAGGCATGCAAAAGTTGATATTTGAATGTCCCATTGATGTTAATAATGACCCTAAGTTTTTTCCAATCTCATCACCGAATATTACAATTTCAGACTTATTATTAAATTTTACAGAAGTTTGGGAATTACTACACATTGTTTGTATGTCATTTACAGTTGTTGATTTATAATGTGAGCTATTTTTATTATTTAGATCAACTTTTGGGGAAGTTTCACAATCAAGCGAGGAATGGTCAAGAGAACGATAACAAGATGAACATTTATTATTATTGGTTAGTGACTCAAACCGTTCGTTGTTATAATTACCAATGTCAATTAATTTGTCCATTGCTAGAATATATTCTTGTATTTGTTTTTCAGATAACTTATACTTATTTGATAATGAACACAAAGAACTTTTAAGGCGGTCAATTTCATTTTGCTGGGTTTCCATTTCAGTTGAATGTTTTAAATGTGAATTTTGTAATTTTAAATTTGTAAAAATTCTTTCTTGTTTTGGTTTTACTACAGCCATTAACTGCCATAGATCTTATCATTAAATTGTCCTTATTAGATTGCAAAGTTGGCACAGTGACATTGTTATTGTCTGTAGCGGAAACCATAGTGGGCGCTTTTACTATCAACTCATCATATAACGATTGATTTTGTGAAGTCAAAAGAGTATGATTAGATGTTTCTAACTGTGACTTTAAAGTATTTATTATAGTGTTTGCATCACATAGGTCTTGTTCTAAAACATTATTCCTTTTTAAAAGACTATCATACTCCAAATGACATTCATCAAACCTATCAATGATAAGTTGAAGTTTGTCACGAGAATCAATGGCATCAGTGTATTGTAGATATAAGTTTGCCATTTGACTCTTTAATAGTTTAACCTGATCCAAAGACTCTGACAACACTTTTTCGTTCTCTTCCCGCTCATTGTCATACTGATCACACAATTGTTTGGCGGCTTGGAGTTCCTTCAAAACCTTTTGGAGTTTGTCCTCCGCTTGGCGAGCCAAAGCCCCACGGGTAGTAACGCCAGACATAGTTCCGGTTAATTTTAAAACTATTTTATATTAGAAATAATTGTGTGAACAGACAACTTGAGGTTATGTTTACGTATTAATTAGTGTAAAAATGCAATAAATACTGGTATAAAATAAAGTAGGATGAAAACTAAGTCATTAATATTTGAATATTAAGATGATTTGTTGTGAAATTACGAGTATATAATGATAAATTTTACCTTTTAATTCCGATAACAAACACCGGTTACGAACTGTCAAACACAGGTGGTCCATATAACTAACTAATTTTCGCAAATTTCACAACTGAAACACTAAAATAATACGATAAACATAGTTATTACACTATTATTCGGTGATTTATTGATATTTGGGCAGAAATAATGAATTAATTTAATTATTTTCAACAAAAAAAATTGGGACAATTCAAAACCAGCTGTTTGCAATAGTGTTGCCACTATTGCAAACAGCTGGTTTGGAGAGTAAAGGAATAGTTGCGGACACACTTGCGCACTATAATACTATAATAGAATTATGTCCCGCTCAGATGCCTAATCTTCTTGGAGATTGGCCGCCTTAGCCAAAAGCGCCAGGTCGGGAGAACTACCTATATAACGATTTCCATTATTTATCGAGAATAAAAAAATCCTAACTAGGAAAGTTAATAAGTTAGCAATAAACTCAAAGCGAAGCGAAAAGTTAATTAGATTAATAACTATACATGAAATTCTATTATTTTGCTTAAAAGTGGGTCAGATTTAAGCAAACTTTATTTTCGAATGAAGTTATATTTCCATTTGGTTTGATTTTCTCGATCACATCATGTACGTGTTCATTCATATGCTTCCCGACTGCATAATACAAATAGTATTAAATCAGACATTTGAAGCCTTTCTAGTTGGTATTCATAATATTGCATCGTGTACAGTCAACAAAAGATATAGATTTACACATTTAAATTTTTTATGTACACTTTTATGAGAAGAGTTTACTGTAATGTTTTTTTGTACACAGCTAGTAGCGAACTCTTCGCCGATAAAGAATTACCGGCTGTCATAGTAAAAAAACATATGTATTCACATTATTCGATTCTGACGGTGTGAATCTATCTCTTTTGTTGACAGTAAAACTAAATGTTCGTGGTTAACTAAATATCTAATTAAAAAAAAATGTTCTTAAAGTAGTGGACTAAGTATGATGTAGTAGGTAAAGCTAAACAATATCGTTCGTTTTGTAGGTTTTAAATTTCATCAATTATTAATCTTTATATGATTGTGGATTGCTAGAATTTAGTACGCATATACAAAGAGATGAAAGGGGTCCAAAATATGTATAAAGAAATGGAAATCTTCGCGGATGAAGTCAACTATGCTAACTTTCAACAACCTAAAATCACATCGTAATTGAAAGAAAGTGTATTGGAACACCTTCTTTCAACTGATAAAATTCTAGACAGTGATTGGTCGAACGAGTCAAAAAGGGATGCAAATTTCCAAAAATAATAACCATTTGACTATACTGTTTTTAGGGTTCCGTAGCCAAATGGCAAAAAACGGAACCCTTATAGATTCGTCATGTCTGTCTGTCTGTCTGTCCGTCCGTATGTCACAGCCACTTTTTTCCGAAACTATAAGATCTATAATGTTGAAACTTGGCAAGTAGTTGTATGTTGTGAACCGCATTAAGATTTTCATACAAAAATAGAAAAAAAAACTAAAAATTTGGGGTTCCCCATACTTAGAACTGAAACTCAAAAATATTTTTTTCATCAAACCCATACGTGTGGGGTATCTATGGATAGGTCTTTAAAAATGATATTGAGGTTTCTAATGTCATTTTTTTCTAAACTGAATAGTTTGCGCGAGAGACACTTCCGAAGTGGTAAAAGGTGTCCCCCCCCCCTGTAACTTCTAAAATAAGAGAATGATAAAACTAAAAAAAATATATGCTGTACATAACCATGAAAAACTTCCACCGAAAATTGGTTTGAACGAGATTAAGTAAATAGTTTTTTTTAATACGTCATAAACCGTAAACCACAATTTACCTTTCATTCAATCAACTATTATTAACATCGATCAAAGTTACAACGAACTACAAGAACTTTTATACTATGTTATTTGTTGTATTCTTGATATCAAAAATAGGTAGGCACTTGCAACTGGTACGGAACCCTTCGTGCGAGAGTCCGACTCGCACTTGGCCGGTTTTTTTTTTAAATCATTTCTCACAATCTCAATCATCATCAGCCCGTATAACCTCCACTGCTGAACATGGGCCTGCACCCGAGGGAGGGTATTTGCTATAGTCACCACGCTTGGCAGGTGGGTTGGTGACCGCAGAATTATGTTGTAACACACAAGGAAACGCTGCTGCCCGTTCCTTGATATACGATTATTATAGATGATGTAATAACAATCGGGACCAACGGCTTAACGTGCTTTCCGAGGCACGGAGGGTAGTCCCTCAACCAACCAGACCCGGAAAGAAATCTTAGAATTTACACAAAGATTTTGTGTCCGGCGTGGGGGGGGATTGAACCCACGACCTTCAAGATTTAAAGCGAGCCAAATACGCTACGGAGGTTGTCAATCGACGGAAGCAAAATTTTACATTGAATTAATCCGGCGACTGACCCCGCGGTTCCAGTTGTTTGCGTTGTCAATCGACAGAAGCTTCAATTTTTATCAAATTATATAGGTATTAAAAAAACTGCGCTTATTTTACCCAAAGTTAAGTATTATCGTTACGTCAAAAGTAGGTATCTTAAGTAGAAGTTGACCATAGTAAGTTCTTATCTAAATGATATAAACTTAAAAAGACACAGTTTTATGTAAAAACTTTTTGGGAACAGTTTTGTGATTACAAAGATACTAGATTTCGCGCGTGGTTTCACCCGCGTTTCTCCCGTCCTCGTCGGATTTCCATATACTCCGGAGTCTATTCAATGCATATCATTTTTTTTAATAATTGATAATATTTTTACATACTATGAACCGCTATTAACCCTGGGGATGAATTTTAAAGACCCGAAAAACACTTGTTCTGTTATTAATATTTAGGAGCTCTGATAAAATACTGTTACCTCAAGTGTTTTATCTTCATAAATAACTTGAACTAGAAGCTGACCATAATGTTCTGATAAAGAGACCGTCTATTTATAAGTTGTCCACAAACAAGTCTGAGGCGGTGAGTTAGAATTTAGCGATAAACATTGTCACTCTTAACTTCCGTTTTGGCCTGGATGAGTGCATGCAAATTGATAAACAAGTGTCTAGTTTATAAATAATGGGAGCCTCTTTATTTATAGCTCGCGTATTTATGTTTATTGTTTTAAATTTGAGTATAACTTCGTCATAAACTGTCATGGTTATTATTCTGGAAACATACTTTAACAAAATTTGACTGAAGTAATTTGGGTGGTCCTGTTCCTGACAATGTTTGTTCACTCTAATCTCAGGTAGATTAATGTGTACAAACATCGTAACACTTTCTTAGAATTGTAGAGGAACGGTTGGTGGTGTTCCTCCACAGAAAATGAAGATCTTCTTTGCCGGGCGAGGTGGTGTGCCCGGCGAACGACGGCCATTTGTTACAGTTCGGAACTTGTATATGTTCGAATTGCCTTGCGACCTTGTATTGCGCGATACAGGTTAGTTAGGATGCTAGGTGGTAGATGGCGCTGCTCGTCTACTAGTAGTTTGTGTGCGGCTACTGTAGATGTCGCTACAGTACTCCCCTCCGAGACTGTAAGTCGTTCTGCTGAGTTGGAGTTCCAGTGAGTCGGAACTGATTCCAGTGAGTCGGAATCGATGCGGGTCCCAGTGAGTCGGGACACCGTTGTGGCTGTGACTGCGTGCGGCGAAGCTGGCAGTGCTGCGCAGACCGGTGCGTGTGAGGTCGTGTGCGCAGTGCCGTGGTGCTGTAGCCGGAGTCGGTGGAGCCGTGTTGCGGAAAGCTAGTTGCTTTGTTGGTTGTGGTTGAGCTGGATGAGGAGTAGCTTGCTGGAGTAGCCGGTTGCGTGTTGTCTACGGGGTCACCAATTGTAGAGGAACGGTTGGTGGTGTTCCTCCACAGAAAATGAAGATCTTCTTTGCCGGGCGAGGTGGTGTGCCCGGCGAACGACGGCCATTTGTTACAGTTCGGAACTTGTATATGTTCGAATTGCCTTGCGACCTTGTATTGCGCGATACAGGTTAGTTAGGATGCTAGGTGGTAGATGGCGCTGCTCGTCTACTAGTAGTTTGTGTGCGGCTACTGTAGATGTCGCTACAGAATTAATGAAGATTATATATCATCTCATAATACATGAAGTTAACGCTTTATTTTATCATTGTTACAGTTCCGTCCGCGCCACAAAACCTGACTGCCAACAACATAACAACTGACGAAGTCCATCTATCATGGGCCCCGCCCTTAACCTTCACGCTCCGTGAACTTCCCAACACAGACCTTGACCCCAAAGGTCAAACTAATCCAGACACAGAAGCAAACAAAAAAGTAGAACCGCAAGGGGATGAACCAGCAAACGATGTCTTGAACTCACAAGATTCACCCTCAGATGCTTTAGCTCCAGAAAGATTAAAAGACTTCGAATACAGTTATTACAACCCGTACAAAAACGACAAACAGAAGTACAATGATGATTACTCATCGCACGTCCTTATCGATGACTATAGGAGTAAAAGAGACGTGCGCTCACACAGACACAGAAAACGACGGCAGGATAACGCCACAGACCCGAAAATACACTTCGAGAAAAATCTGGAAGAGCTGGAAACGCATCAAGCATTTGAAATTCCTAAAGAGGTCGTCAAGAAGTCATTTGTTCAAAATGCCAAGCACATCACGACACAAGTCGCATATGTGTTGTACTACGAACAGGGCAGTTCATCGTACGACGGCAGTGTTCTAGGAGTTCAGAAAGCCACCGATATACACAAGTATGCTTTTCCAAGCAACTTGGGCATGGACACGAAGGAATTAAAGAACTTGACCCTCTTGAACACTTCCGGGAAGGTGACGAAAGTCGTCGGGTTCCGCTTGAGGAATTTAAGTGAGTACTTTATGGTTTTACAATTGTGGCAAATAGACAATAGCTGCGTTAGATAAAGCTGGGTAATAGATTAGCCATTTTATTTTAATTCAGTTTGAGGCTTTGGTAAATTATGTATTCAGTAACAGTTATTTTAAGGATAAATAATTCTTGGAAGTTTAATACGACATGTCTTTTGCCGTGGCTTCTTCCATGCTAGATAATTGATAAAATTACCCAACGGTTTACTCGACAAGGCGTCATAGACGACAGTCCGACAGTGTGTTATCTTTCATCATTACAACCGCATATGCTACTGCCCATCCTTCAGGTGTATGTCCCTTAGTCGCCTCTTAAGGCATCCATAGGAAGATATGGTGTGGTCTATTTTAAGCCCGGAAACCACAAGCCAATCTATAATATAAAAATGAATCGCAAAATGTGTTGGTAAGCGCATAACTCTACAAAGCCTGGACCAATTTGGCCAATTCTTTTTTTTTTATGTTCGTGGAAGTTCAAGGATGGTTTTTACGGCGAGAAAATTTCGAATAATTGCCTGAAAACCCCTAAAAACAACCTTTTTCTTTTTCCCAGACAAACGTTTTCTAACTAAAATGAAGAGTCAATTTGAGCTTTATTTTGTTAATAAAAAACTTGAATTTTTTTGCCAAGATTTTTTTAGGGTAGGGGTAGTGTAGGGTAGGGGTAGTATAGGGTAGGGATGGTGTAGGGTAGGGGTGGTGTAGGGTAGGGGTAGTGTAGGGTAGGGGTAGTGTAGGGTAGGGGTAGTGTAGGGTAGGGGTAGTGTAGGGTAGGGGTAGTGCAGGGTAGCGGTAGGAGTACCGCATAAACGAAGTCTCTACGGCCCAGTTTATTTTATACAAATGTTTAGGTCTTTTATGTATCGATTGAGGCAGTACGAAGTATGCCGGGTCAGCTAGTATTAATATAATAACAAATAATGTATTATTTAGACGCTGCAAAATGCCATTTTGGTCAAATGGTCCGTTACAACACTTTGCACTTTAGGTCTGTTAAACTTAAAGTGTGAACGTTACCTTAAGGTAGACATTCTAGATATCGGAAGTATAAACCTTCCGATGCCCTCGTAGACCCGAAGTCCGAGAGGCCCGCGAACTGTAAAGTAGAGCGACAGTTGCATAAAACTCCCCTAAAATACTAAAAGTCATAATCTTTCAATCTCATCGCCAGCGACCGCCCTGAGCCGAGGTTCAAGTCCCACAGGGGGCGCCCTCTTGCGTAGGTTGCTTAGTTTGTAGTGTTTAAAGTGTTTAAACCATTTATGTAGGCTGGAGCTCTGCTCGCCTTTATGCCCGGTGAAGTAGCAAAAGCCTCAGGGCTAACTACATAATTATGTACTTCAGAAGCGTTTGGTCGTAAGCGCCAGTTTATGATAATTGCACATACGATGAATGATTCTGACGTAATGACGTAATAGTGTCACATCCGACCTTATGCTTCTGAGCTCTAGGATTAAAAGCTTAGTATAACAAAGTTTACCTTTAGGCGCACGTATAACAGGTTTTCCTGTTTGTGTGATTATGTGCCACCGTGAACAATACGTTTGATAAACAGGAGTATGGGTAATTCAATGCAAAGTCTTTAAGCAGTGCTCAGACCATTTGTCTTAATATCACGCGTGCGGAAAGAATTTTTGAAATCGGCCCATTAATTCCTGAGATTAGCGCGTTCAAGGAAACGAACAAACTCTTGTGCGTGATATATTAGCTTATATGATTGCATTTTCTCCATCAGTCATGAGTCTTTCAAGTTCAATCTTGTTCCATCACTAATTTATGTTTCTAATGGCAATTTTTTTCATCTTCAGATAAAAATTACCAAAGGAATAAATAAGAATTATGAGTTAATTTCCAAATAAAATTCGTTAACTTTAAAATTTACTCCTGATCATTTTTGTTTGACAATTGAAAAATCAGACCTAAATTGAGGCGTAGTTTTACTTTTAACTTCAACTTTTTGATATTTAAGGCGAATGTTAAACGCATACTACAAATTAAAATACGTCTATCTATAAATGTAATAAAACTGTAGAGGTTGAATGTCTGTACATAGAAAAAAAAACACTCTAAAATCCGAGTCAGGGGGTTGTTAGAAGTAAAATAGAACACCTCGAGATTTTTTTGTTTCTCTGTTTTGTCTGAACAGGTACGGGCTAATCTCCTAAACTGGAGCACCGATTTAAATGAAATTTTGCGTGGTGGTACCATCCCCAGCCACCATCTCGAATGCTTTTAATCACAGAAAATTAATGAGTTAAAAAACCGAAGAAATATCGCCACCCGGACAAATTCGCGGGAATCAGCTAGTTTAAAATGAAAATAAAATAAAATAAGAAAGTCTGCTGTAAGATGTTTGAAACTTATATTATTATATTAATTAAGCAGCAAGTATTTTACATTAACCTTACTTTGGTCATTTAGTAGCCTTCACAAACGTAAGATATCGTTAGTTTAGAAGATCATGGATACTTTGATAATAACGTTAAATTAATTTTATTACAAGCTTTTATTTCACTTGCAATGTATGTAATTTGTTCGGGTGGAATCTTGCAAGTTAAATTTGATCAATTCCCGATTTGCGATTGACTTGAAATTTTGCAAGCATATGTATATCACGTGACAATGCAATAATATGGAATCATGGATGATCTGAACCAAGAGTCAGGAGGTAGGGACTGGAACTTCCTGATGGCAAGCGCTAAGATAGTCGAGGTGGGCTCGTTTGTTTTGTCTTTATGAGTACTTTGCATTGCACATGATGACGAGAGTCTGATGAGAAGCAGAAACATTGCCACTGGTACTCCATGATGACAACCGCTAAGATAGTCGAGTTTGCGCTCGTTTGTTTTGTCTTTATGAGTACTTTCCAAAGCAGATGACGAAGCGAAGCGAATGACGAGTCTGATGAGTAGTAGGAAGATTGCCACTGCAACTCTGATGAAAAGTGCTAAGATAATCGAGTTTAGGCTCGTTTGTTTTGTGCCAATGAATAATTTCTATTGCACATGATTATGTGGGTTTGAGAAGGAGCACGAATATTGCTACTGGAACTTCCTGAAGAAAAGTGCTAACATAGTCGAGTTTGGCCTCGTTTCTTTTGTGTTCTACCTACATACCTTATGTAAAAAGATTTATAGGTAGACTGGTATGTAACCAGTCTAACTATAAATCTTTTTACATACCTTCCTACTTATACTACCTACCTACATACTACATGCTTATCTCATCATCATCATTTCAGCCGTAGGACGTCCAATGCTGGACATAGGCCTCCTTCATAGATTTTCAGTTACTACGGTTGGGGGCGGCCTGCATGCACCATGATTCCGCGACCTTTACCAGGTCATCCGTCCATCTAATTAGCGTTCTCCATTCGAGAACTTTTCGGCCCCAATGGCCATCTGTTCTCGTGCTATACGACCTGCTCACTGCCACTTCAACGAACTAACCATCAGGCTATGTCAGTAACCCGCGTTCTTCTACGTATATCCTCATTTCTGATTCGATCTCGTAGTGAAATCCCGAGCATAGCCTTCTCCACTTTTGTCGACGCAAGACTTCAATCATCCTCAGCTTTGTCATCTGGCGATGCCCAATAGACATATCTCTTGCAAATACTTTGGAGCACTGGTTCCGCTCTATCATATCATTAATAAGGTGCCGCAAGGATATTTTTATTTGCCTATTAAGCTGCCTATGTGACTCAGCGTCATCGGAAGATTACAGTCTTAGCGAACTATATACCAACCTATCTACTTACCTACCTATAAACGTGTGTAAAGTATTCACAATACGATGATTGCCGAGATACATTTAGAAAATAGACGCGTTCCACTTACCTTGACAATCCAGTAAATAGGGTTTTAAAACGAAAAAGTAAAAATAAAATAGCGGTAAAAATATTTTTAAAAACAAGCTTTTAATAAAAAATAACGTGTACTAAAATGTAAAAAAATCCGTTAAGAGGTTCACCCCAAGCTGCGATCACACAGCTAATTTTAATGTCGTAATTCCATTTGATATTTCAATTAACAAGTTGACCTATAAAGGAACACTGGAGCACTGTAGCTTCTAACCAATTAGCAAATAACTACGTTCTGAACTCGCTAATTGTGTGGATTTAAGTTTCACCTGAGCAGAAGAAGAATTATATGAGTTGAGGTTTATACTGAACTAGGTTCCGGCGCGCGGTGTCATCCGCGTAATTCCCGTGCCCGCAGGAAAATTTAGCCTTTAGCCTTCCTCTATAACTGAGTTATCTAATACTGAATAAATTTTAAAAACGGACTAGTGATTATCGCGTTTAGGGGGTATTCTGGTCTAGAGGCATGAATTTCAGGTATTTTTTGAAGTGACGTAAAAAAAAAGCAATCAATATTTTTAGTATCCATTTTTTTTATCAGTTGTTTATTAATAGTACGAGAATACAGAAAAAAAAGTACAAAAAGTTAAAAATTCAAAAAATTTGCAGCTGATGAAGTGGGGCGTCTCAAAAAATTGGCGCGTGGCCATACCCACGATTCCAAACCTTCTAGCAATTAAAAAAAAAAAAGATTATTAATCTAGAGTAATGTCGCAATGTCCGTAACTACGGAAAAGTCAAAAAAAATTTTTTTACAAAAGGGCGACTGATTGAAAAAAAAAAAAAATTTTTAACTCTTTTTTTTACGTTTCGAATTTTTTTTAATACTAAAACTTCAAATTTGGGATTTAGTAGTAGTTTAGTACCGTAGTTCCGGATATAGAGAAGACTATATAGAAGACTCAAAAAAATTCAAGTAAATCGGTCCAGTAGAACTTGAGAAATCGTGGGTATCGTTTTGAAAAAGACAGTGTTGAGAACTTTCGCGTAAAGTTTTTCATAGTCTAAGTCATGAAATGATATTTTAGACTTACATTTATTTAATCCGCCAATCCTGCTGCATACATCGGACCTATATATTTAACGGATATATAAATGGATAAAGGAACAAAAGATTTTAATGAATAATATGGATTCAGGTAGACGGAGAATCCCTAATATCTTTTGTTCCATTAGTTCCGGCCGAGCCGGTTTGGATGCCGCGTCAGCAATATACCTGTATCTCCGAAAATAATTTTAATTTAGAAAAATCCTCTTAAAGACATATTCTTAAGTAGTTAAACTTTGAAAATATAAAAAAAAAACTATTTTTTTTTCATTTCTACACCAGTTTACCTCCTTAAACAAACACACTCATCAGCTTTATATATTAGTATAGATATTAATTGTATGCTGCTTAGAGTATTGATAAGCAAGCTAAGCACATAGTCTGAGAGCTGGCACCAATTTTTGGGTAGGTATTTGAGGCAAGCTGAAACTTAACTTGTCAGCTTACTTACCAACCAGGTCTGCAGTTCCGTGTTGGAGTATAATAGAAGAGGTCCGTGACAAGTTTTCAGCTTCCCTCAAATACCTACTCAACAATTGGTGCCAGCTCTCAGACTATGTCTATGACTAAGGAGAGCTGGTCTCCCATTAACAGGGTACTGGCACGTCTGTAAGCACGGGTATAAACAGCACCTTGAACCGTATGAACATCATTTACTTTATAATTTTAATTGGCATAGAAATTTAGCAGATTTAACATCCTCCAATGTCCTCGTAGACCCGAAGTGCTTGAGGCCTCGATAATCCCTCAATCTCATCGCCGGCGACCGACCTGAGTCGAGGTCCAACCCCCACACGGGGCTCTCTTGCGCAGATTGCTTAGTTTGAAATTTTTGAATCATGACCACCAACTAAGCCTTTATAAAAAAGAAGATTATATCATATAATATTATCGGTCATAAATGTCTTGCCATAATGCTTATTGCTGTAATTACTGTTGGATATCGGATCGTTTTAAGTACCGTTTTCAATAATAATTAATGATGGTATCAATATGCATTGGCTAACTATATAGCTCAGGGTTTTATGACGAAAAAATATGATAGTTTTAAAATGTATGTAATTTCAAATTATACCAAAACAAATGAGACTTCAAATCAAATCATATCAAATTTATTGCATCCATAATGACATTTTGCTGTGTGGTTTTTCTGCCGGCTTAGAATAGACCATGCCCATGACTTCCCATGGATGTCGTAAGAGGCGACTAAAGGATATACAGCTGATGGATGGGCAGCAGATCTATCAGTTCTAGGTTATTACTTATCATCTTACTGTGATCACCAATCCGCCTGCCAAGTATTATTATGGCGAAGTATCATCATGCTGATGATAATTATGCAAAACTGATATGCCAAACGTATTCCTAACAAAATTATGCCAAACTACATTATTCCTAAAAAAAATATACCAAACTATATTATTCCTAACAAAATTATGGCAAACTATATTATTCCTAACAAACTTATGCCAAACAATAATATGCTTAACAAAATTATGCCAAACAATAATATGCTTAACAATATTATGGTATATATTAAATGGGAATCCACAGTTGATGAAGATTGTGTTTTGTGTTTTCAGAACCATTCACACCATACAAGATATGGGTGAGGGCATTCTACAACTTCTCCCTGGATGGTGTGAAGTCGTCTGACCTGCTGGACCGCTTGGGTCCCATGTCCGACCCTCTGTATGTGATGACAGATGTAAAGCCGCCATCACCGCCTATCATTCTAAACCTGACGTGTGATCAGCCTAAACGTAAGTATATAGTGGTTCATTAAAACGGGTGTATCATAATAGGACATAAAACTACTAATGCTTATACTGTACTCTACTAGTACCGTACTCTACTAGTACCGTACTCTATTAGTACCGTACTCTACTAGTACCGTACTCTACTAGTACCGTGCTCTACTAGTACCGTACTCTACTAGTACCGTGCTCTACTAGTACCGTGCTCTACTAGTACCGTACTCTACTAGTACCGTGCTCTACTAGTACCGTGCTCTACAAGCAACGTGATATACTAGTACCGTGCTCTACGAGTACTGTACTCTATTACAAATTACACTACTAGTACATTACTCTATATAGTTAGTACCGTACTCTACTAGTACTGTAGTGTACTAGTGGCGCCATCTTTGCAACGCTTTGTACATTACTAGCCACTAGTTTTTGTTTACACTAATTGTTATTTTCGAATAGTAATTCTTAGTCAGTGTCCGTGAATTGAGTGTTTGCATAGTCCCCCGCAAAATAGGGAATAATGTACCTTGTACGGAAGTTGTCTTATTCTAAATAATATTGAAATATATGTTTATTTTGAATAAAGCATACCACACCTCCCAGTGTATTGTAAAATTAGAGACACTAACTTCATCTCGCTGTTGTATTATGTATTTTAATGTAATTTTGCCAGACGATTAATCTTTGTATAGATTCAAAGATTTCTTTCTGGGTCTGGTTGGCTAGGGGAATACCTACCGTGACTCGGAAAGCACGTTAAGCCGTTGGTCCCGATTGTTATAACATCATCTATAATAATCGTAAACCAGGGAATTTGCAGCAGCGTTTCCTTGTATTACAACATAATACTGCGGTCTCCAACCCGCCTGCCAAGCGTGGTGACTATGGCAAAAACCCTTTCTCGGGAGGAGTCATGATCAGCAGTGGATGTTATACGGGCTAATTATGATGAATTAAATAATTTATTAATAAGATTTTCACACGTATTCAAAATCACGGTTATATTGTGACATTCGCAGGTACCCTATACTTGCAATGGCGTCAACCGCTGGAGTACAACAACTCGTTAGACTACTACGTGGTTACCCTGAGGAAGATCCCGGAGCAACAGCCCCGCACCAGGCTCACCCTGCCCACCAGCAAGAATGATATTGAGACTACTATCAGTGTGGTGATTACATCTTTATAATTTAGCTTTCGTGCGCGTAACTCCCGTACCAGTGGGAACTACATAATTGAATATAGCCTACAACATTCCTCGATAAATGGGCTATTTAACACTGAAATAATATTTCATATTTTTCAAAGTTTCTAAGACAACCTCGATTGCAGACTAATTCCGTTGCGCAGTGCTATAAGTCTCGTTTTATTTGTGGGTTCGATGCCCACGCCAAACAACATATCTTTGTGTAAATTCTTATATTTCTTCTGGTCTGGTTGGTTTAGGGACTACCATCCGTGCCTCGGAATCAATCTTATACCAGAAAATGGGCAGCAGTTTTTGTGCCACAACGTAATACCGCGGTCACTAACCCGCCTGCTAAGCGTCGTGACTTTGGCAAATCCCTTCCTCGCTAGGAAGCCTATCGGCAGTAGAAATCATAATTATGAAGCAACTTTGAAATTCGCAAAAAAAAAGGTGTGGATATAAGGTGATGTTGGTTGTTTCACTACATAGTATAAAACAAAGTCGCTTCCCTGTCTGTCCGTCCCTATGTATGCATAGATCTTTAAAACTACACAACGGATTTTTATGCGGTTTTTTTAAATAGATAGAATGATTTTAGAGGAAGGTTTATGTGTATAATACATTAGCATTGTAACTGAGCAAAGTTGGGGCGGGTCGCTAGTATATCAATAAAAGACAAAGTTCGTGCTAGTTTATTAATGTTCTTCAACTGAATGTTTCATCTTACGAATATTTCAGGAAGTGGAGCTATGGAATGTGACCCGGTACGAAGTGAAGATCTACGCACAAACCAAGTCGGTGGCCCGGGATAAAGTTCTCATTAACGGAGTAGAGTCACCCCCTGAGGTAAATACTATAATCATCATCCAACACTTTAGTAAAATTAAACTGTCAATATACAGACATACATAAGCTCACGTCTGTTTTCCAGCGGGGTAGGCAAAGACAATGGACCTCCACTTGCTACGAGCCCTACACACATCTTTCGCTTCATTCACTCTCATAACATTCTTAATACAAGCACGTCGGTTTAGGGTGGATCTTACTTGTCAATATACTGCCTTCCTTAATGCAAACGCAGTACTTGCAATATCATGATTTCGAGAAAATCGCGGTAAACACATTTTTGATATCTAAACAAGAAGAAAAAATCAATCTTTATGTATAGATTAGGGTCCTGAAATGTCATTTTCGCAAAAAAAAAGGAATATCACAAAAATGTGGATTACTGCAAGTACAATAAGCAGGGCAGTATAATGGCCTCTCCATTTATTTTTTGATTCCGGATGGGCATTTATGTAGCTAAGAGGCTATTACTTCTGCGGGTATAATTCTCGTCAATTTTCCGTCCTCGTCCTCCCGACCCTTATTTTGCTAAGAAGTTTGCGATGCCGTCGTAGGTCCAAATAGATCCGAAGTCCGAGAGGCCCGCGGATTGTAACGTAGAGTGACAGTTGCACAAAACTCCCCTAAACAACTAAAAGTCATAATCCCTTAATCCCTCGGCCAGCGACTGACTTGAGCCGAAGTCCAAGACCCATAGAAGGCGCCCTCATGCGAAGGATGCTTAGTTTGAGTTAATAAATCATTGAATAAGGCAGGAGCTTTGTTCGCCTTTATGTCCGGTGAAGTAGCAAAAGCCTCGTGGCTAACTATATAAATGTCTGTCCGAAAAAAATCTTCCATTTTCTATAGCATATGTTCAACTTTAACTTCGACTTTAACAAACTTCGTTTATTTGATCAGTGTTTCGTCTTTCTTCGTGGTCTACCTTTCTTCCTATTTATCAAAAGGGTTATTAAAAAAAAATATATAAATGTAAAAAAATACCTGCCGGTAGATTAATATGAAATGTACTGGTATTATATTTAAGTACTTTGTGAACTCATTATTATTAGCCATAACTGTCCCACTCCTGGGCAATGGCCTTCCTCTATTCCCTCCACTTCTCTCGATCTTGTGTTTCCTCTTGCCAGTTTCTGAGGAAGTCATCCAAGGCGTCCCGCATTCTTCTCCTCGACCCCATATAACTTAATCAGGGCTCCAGTCCTGTGATATTTGCGGGCCCATCGATCAGCCAGTATCCGGCAGACATGGTCCGAACAGTGTGAACTACTGTGAACACATATTCTTGCATTTTTTTTTATTGGTATCCGCCTATCGGCTCATGGACTTAATCAGTGATAGGGGTATGCTTACACAGCCTGCCTACCGTGCTTTTGATTTGATAATAATAACGAATCTTTCCCTATTTCAGGAGGTATCAAGCGAATGGTGTGCGGCACATTCCGAGGCGATGTCACCTAGTGTAGTGGTGAACAACCGCAGCGACAGTACAGCCGCGCTGTTGGCTATCTGCCCCATCTTACTATTGGCTGGCGTAGCAGTCGCTGTTGTTTATTGGAGGTGAAATATATTATTTATTTAATAACGGCCTACAAGCTACTTTCGGTGATAATCAATACCGTATAAGATGATGATTATTATTAGGTATTGACAATAGGCTAGTTGACACGTAAGAAATTATGTTACAATGATGTTTATTTCTAAAAGTATTTGTCATATGGAACCTAAATATAATAATTTCTGTTCAAAATACTTGAATATGTTTGTATAAATTCAATATGAAAATTATTTCTTTTGTCTATGTCTTTAACTTCCGAAAACGCTATCTGCCATTTTGTGACGTCATACGTCTCCTTATAAAACCTGAACGCGATCCTTTACTATTACACTTTCTGAGTCATGACGTCACTGATCTAGGACACAGATAATGTATATACTATATAGTCCAACATGGCTAAAATCATTTTCATCTCTAAATGTCAAGCCAATTTTTAAATATTTATTTTAGTGCTTTCTAGAGTTCAAATAAATGCCATTTTTTTTTCTTGGTCTAGTAAAACCATTCTTAACCATATAAAAATAATTTCAAAACATTATCAACTAGCCTATTCCTAATACCCATCACCATCAACAGCCCCTATAATGTCTACCGCTGTACATGGCCTTTCATCCGAGGAAGGGGTTTGCCATAGTTGCCACGCTTGACATTATGTTGTCACACACAAGGAAAAGCAGCTGCCCGTTTAATTATATACTTGTTATTGATGATGTTATAATAATCGGGTGTAATGACTTAACGTGGTTCACAAGGCACGGAGGACAGATCCTCGACCAACCATACCCGGGAATAAAATCCTAAATATTTTGCAAAGATTTTTCGTCTGGCGTGGAGATCGAACCCGAGATTTAAAATGTATTTGTTTTTTTTTATTAGGTGAATTGAGTATCCATTATTTTTCTAGGTGCCGATCTCGTCTCAGCAAATGTATTAGTGCTGCGTATAACTATCTGGAAGAAGGTGGAGACAGAGGCCCTAGGGCCCCTCTGAATTCTTATAAGAAACCAGGTCAGTCATTTATAATAAGAGATCCGATAGTCGAGAGCACATTAAACGAAACTTCCAGGAAGACCGGATATATTACTGATTTTCATATCCTCATCAGCCCTTATAACGGCCACTGCTGAACATGGGCCGCGTCTCGGGGAGGGTATTTGGCACAGTCACCACGCCTGGCAGGCAGATTGGTGACCGCTACCTTAATATACGATTATTATAGGTGATGTTATAACAATCACGACCAACGGCTTAACGTGCTTTCCTAGGCACGGAGGGTAATCCCTCAATTAACCAGGCCCGGAAAGAAATCTTAGAATTTACTGACCGGCGTGGGGATCGAACTCATGACCTCCGAGATTTAGGGCGAGCTAAATACCGCTAAGCTACGGAGGTTCTCATATGTATTCTTACTTTGAAATTTTACAATAGAAATGGTTTTTAGAAAAAACTTGCCTAGCGATGGTAAATGCCTGTAATGGTATAGCTAAATTAATTAAATTTTAATAATCTAGGTTGAATGAATATATAATATATAATAACTAGGCTTGCAACGAATAGTTTATTCGGCAGTATACCGAATACCGAATATTCGGCGAGCCCCCTGACCGAATAGCCGAATATTAGGCAAAAGTATTCGGCCGGATTATAGCGCCAAAACTTGAACAGACGTGATTGTTTCGCGCTCGTTTGTTCTATTGTTCTCACCGCCCGCAGGTGCTCTGCACGGTACATTGCTAACGCACTGCATGTTTAAACAAGTTTCTTCTAAATTTTGATTATGAAAACAATTCAAATGCATAGAAAAAATCTTAACTTTTCTAATACAGAAGATGATTATGTATGTTTTATGTACCAATGACTACTTAAATGAATATAAAAGAAATAAAAACCTTACCCTTCAAAATTTTGATTACGAAAATAATTCAAATACATAGAATCCTTAACTTTTCTAATAAAGAAGATGATTATGTACCTGTAATATGACTACTCAAATGATTACAAGAGAATTGAAAATATGAATATCTACTTTCCAAGTTTCAACTGAAACTATTTTTATAGTTTCTGAAAAAAAAGTTGCTGTGACATACGGACGGACACACGGGTCAGACAAACATGACTAATCCATAAGGGTCCCGTTTTTGCCATTTGGCTACGGAACCCTAAAAATTACCGTGTATATGATTCACAAATAAAAATGACTCAAGGCCAAAAGGTCATTGTACAAAATTGTTCGTGTTCCGTGTTCGCCCATTAAGGCGCAATGTTTTACTGTTATATTAAAATAATTGTATATTTTGCGAATATAAAAATCAATAGTGAGACTATTGTTAATAAGCCTTGAAAGGTAATAGCATCAGCGACCAAGGAATTTCAATACAATGATAATTGTAGGAAATTTAGATTTCAGATATTCATAAGGCTTTTTGACTTAATTACCTTAACTTAACATAGGTCCGTTATTGCTACTTACTTTCGAAAAATTAATAATCTTTAAATATATCAGATAAGAAATGCCACTTTCCGACAATTGCTCCGCTAAGTACCTGAATGGCGAACGTTGCGCCTTAACACCGTAAACGTTGGGTCCGCAGTGGTGAACTGTTCCCCGCTGGTGGCGCTGGGCGCGGAGGGCGCGGGCGGGGCGCCCCCCGCGGGCGGGGAGGGCGGCGCGCTGCGCCCGCGCCCGCCGCGCATGTGCGGCGCGCAGCGGGCCGTGCGCGCCGGGGACTTCGTGGCGCACGTCGCCGCGCTGCACGCAGACGGAGACATCGGGTTCAGGTATGTTCGTATATCATCAACATCATCATCAGCAGCCCGTACAACTGTCTCATGCTGAACATGAGGTGAGACCGCATTATTATTGGGTTGGTGACCGCAGCGTTTTCTTGTTTGTTATATTAACATTATAATGTTGTACCAAACAAGAAAACGCTGCTGCCCGTTCCTTGATATACGATTTTTGAGATGATGTTATAACATTCGGGACCGACGGCTTTTCATGCTTTCTGAAGAAGATGAAATCTATATACTGCCATACTTGGGCTGTATTGAGATTACTAATAGAGCTATATATGTAGCGTTTCTTAGCATCCCTATACAAACGATTGCAATGGTTTCTAAGCCTTTTGTAAGCAGACCAATTCGCCTCCGCAGCGATTTTTTTAAATTCATGAGGGCCTTTATCTCGTCTGACAGTCATGGTGCAGGTGCGTGTTCAACTCGAATCTTTTTAATAAGAGCATGGCTGTCAGAAAGTTTAAGAATTACTTGCGAGAAAATTTCTACTTTTGAATACGTTCCGTTGTTTGTACTTTAAAAATCAAATGTTAGAAATATTTTAATTTCCAGTAAAGAGTACGAGATTGTGGTAGCGAAATCGGCAGCTTTAGGTCACACAAGTCACCACAGTCACCGACCAGAGAATAGACTGAAGAATCGGTACCTCAACATTACAGCATGTAAGTATTCGTCGGTGATACGGCAATATGGAGTACGTGACGATAGCTAATAAGGTTGAAAATCAAATGATCTTTTTCTCTTTAAAATATATAAAACGAAAATATTTCTTGACATATTTCAAAATTGAGATTAATAAAATTCGACCACCGGCAGGATTCGAACCTGCATCTCTGGGTAAAGCCCCCAATGCCTTAACCAATTAGGCTACGGTGGAACCCTACCGATCATCGAAATTTATTAATCTCTTTTTTTTTAACACGTCTCTAAGGGGGACGGTAGCGCCATCTATCGGTAATGATCCGCATTACTTCGATAAATATCTCCAAAGTTACATTTGGTATTAAATATTAAACGATGACACCGCCCGTTTTTCACATTATTTAAATGTTTTTAACTCTTTACGGAAAAGATTACCTTATACTATATTTCAAAATTGAGATTAATAAAATTCGACCACCGGCAGGATTCGAACCTGCATCTCTGGGTAAAGCCCCCAATGCCTTACAAACATTTAAATAATATTTCTTGACATAGGAAATTACGCCTTATAAGCTACAGTCATTTACGCGGTATTGCAGTATTAACGACGTTTTATTATGTTTATTGCATTGTATAATAACATTAATAATATTTAATAGGCATTATAATAGGTTGCAATAACTCTACAATTTAAAATACACGCATTTGTTTCAATAAAACTGAAATGTTTACTTAAAGCAATACTATGAAAACTAGAGTTAAAACGCGAGGTATAACGAATACGCGCAGTACCGCGCGAGTTTATAATACGTAAGATGATTAACTGTTAAGTGAAGTGTCCATTTGTAGCGGGGCCGTCGCCGCCCTGGGCGGAGACGTGGAAATAATCCCACGAAAACCCAGATTTGCAGCTCCGTCAAAGTAAGCGTTGCCAGTGGGTGAATTGTCTTATTTGTGTCTCGCAGACGACCACTCCCGCGTGTGCGTGTCGGCGGGCGCGCGCTGCGGGGCCGCGGGCTGCGTGGGCGCGGGGCGGGGCCCCGGCGCGTGCGACTACGTCAACGCGAACTTCATCGACGGCATGCTGCCCGCGCTGCAGCCCCCCCACCTCGCCCGCGTGCGACGCAAGCTGCAGCGGAGGAGCCGCCCCCACAGGTGACACGTACTAACTACACGTACACACCCTACATGTACATCGACGGCATGCTGCCCGCGCTGCAGCCCCCCCACCTCGCCCGCGTGCGACGCAAGCTGCAGCGGAGGAGCCGCCCCCACAGGTGACACGTACTAACTACACGTACACACCCTACATGTACATCGACGGCATGCTGCCCGCGCTGCAGCCCCCCCACCTCGCCCGCGTGCGACGCAAGCTGCAGCGGAGGAGCCGCCCCCACAGGTGACACGTACTAACTACACGTACACACCCTACATGTACATCGACGGCATGCTGCCCGCGCTGCAGCCCCCCCACCTCGCCCGCGTGCGACGCAAGCTGCAGCGGAGGAGCCGCCCCCACAGGTGACACGTACTAACTACACGTACACACCCTACATGTACATCGACGGCATGCTGCCCGCGCTGCAGCCCCCCCACCTCGCCCGCGTGCGACGCAAGCTGCAGCGGAGGAGCCGCCCCCACAGGTGACACGTACTAACTACACGTACACACCCTACATGTACATCGACGGCATGCTGCCCGCGCTGCAGCCCCCCCACCTCGCCCGCGTGCGACGCAAGCTGCAGCGGAGGAGCCGCCCCCACAGGTGACACGTACTAACTACACGTACACACCCTACATGTACATCGACGGCATGCTGCCCGCGCTGCAGCCCCCCCACCTCGCCCGCGTGCGACGCAAGCTGCAGCGGAGGAGCCGCCCCCACAGGTGACACGTACTAACTACACGTACACACCCTACATGTACATCGACGGCATGCTGCCCGCGCTGCAGCCCCCCCACCTCGCCCGCGTGCGACGCAAGCTGCAGCGGAGGAGCCGCCCCCACAGGTGACACGTACTAACTACACGTACACACCCTACATGTACATCGACGGCATGCTGCCCGCGCTGCAGCCCCCCCACCTCGCCCGCGTGCGACGCAAGCTGCAGCGGAGGAGCCGCCCCCACAGGTGACACGTACTAACTACACGTACACACCCTACATGTACATCGACGGCATGCTGCCCGCGCTGCAGCCCCCCCACCTCGCCCGCGTGCGACGCAAGCTGCAGCGGAGGAGCCGCCCCCACAGGTGACACGTACTAACTACACGTACACACCCTACATGTACATCGACGGCATGCTGCCCGCGCTGCAGCCCCCCCACCTCGCCCGCGTGCGACGCAAGCTGCAGCGGAGGAGCCGCCCCCACAGGTGACACGTACTAACTACACGAACACACCCTACATGTACATCGACGGCATGCTGCCCGCGCTGCAGCCCCCCCACCTCGCCCGCGTGCGACGCAAGCTGCAGCGGAGGAGCCGCCCCCACAGGTGACACGTACTAACTACACGTACACACCCTACATGTACATCGACGGCATGCTGCCCGCGCTGCAGCCCCCCCACCTCGCCCGCGTGCGACGCAAGCTGCAGCGGAGGAGCCGCCCCCACAGGTGACACGTACTAACTACACGTACACACCCTACATGTACATCGACGGCATGCTGCCCGCGCTGCAGCCCCCCCACCTCGCCCGCGTGCGACGCAAGCTGCAGCGGAGGAGCCGCCCCCACAGGTGACACGTACTAACTACACGTACACACCCTACATGTACATCGACGGCATGCTGCCCGCGCTGCAGCCCCCCCACCTCGCCCGCGTGCGACGCAAGCTGCAGCGGAGGAGCCGCCCCCACAGGTGACACGTACTAACTACACGTACACACCCTACATGTATCTAGACGTACACACCCTACTGCCCGTGCTGCCCATACACATCAAAATAAACTAAACTTTTTACAGCTATACATACACACAACACATCTAATTTTAATTGATTTTGTCATTGAAACTCTAAAAGTACTTGAATCTATTTCAGCTATTTTGAAAAAATTCAAAACTGATGAACTCCTTTTAAAACCATTAATATAATAATTCATAGTAATACTTTATACTAATATATTATATATTTCCATTTAGGCAATCGTCAGTAAAGCCAACGAAGCCACCCCCTAACCTAGCCGAAGGAATAGAGTCAGCGTTCCTGAACATTGAGTTCTCAGGCATTGTGGAATCGGACGAACAAAACGAGGATTCTGACTCAGACAGGAGCGATTCTGATTCAGAGCTGGATGATGTTTATGTTGATATTGGTGAGTAGAAAAAGAATCTCTTTGTGACTGGATAAGGCCCTACCTACAGTGTATTGCACGGTATGGCTGACACATTCTATAGAGCGTAATGTGTATACGTTTCAATATATTTGTTTAAACAATAAACACAAATAAGCTAGTTAACACTTTTGAAATTGCTTTTGTATGGTTAATAATATATTTACTTGACCAGGAAAACAATATGGTATTTTATTGAAGGCTAGAAAACTCTATAATACGATTACGAAAACTGCGTCGGCCATTTTTGTTCATAGATTATTATCTAATCTGTGTCATGATGTCATTGCTACAGTAAAGGTATCGAGTACAAACATCCGTTTATATTCTTGTACAGAGTTCTTTTAACTATGAATATGGCTAAATGAAAAAAGGTTAAATCAAATACGAAATGAAACAGTGTTTTTTTAAAAATTATTTTACGAATATGCAAGAATAAAGAGTTTAAATGAAAATTGTCAGGCTTAAATCGCGCGGTTGTTTTATGCGATAAACGCTGCGTAACACGCAATGCGATAAACGCTGCGTTACACGCAATGCGATTAACGCTGCGTTACACGCAATGCGATTAACGCACATCATTTCATATCAGGTAATATAATTAATAACCATAGTTTTACGCGGTTGACGCAGCGCCAAGCGCAGCGTGAGTTGAGTGCATCCGTTGATCGCATGCGTCTGACGCTGCGATCTCCGCATAAAACAACCGCGCGCTTAATAGTCTTTTGAAGACAGAGCCGATAAGAACTATATTATTTTCTGGTACAACAGCTTGTTATTGTACCAAATATAATGTTGCATATATTTTTTAGACGGCGTTCAAACCCGAGTGAAATTAGAGTGGTTGTTATGGAGGCGACGATACATCGCGACCCAAGGCCCTACGCCGGCAACACTGGACGCGTTCTGGAGAATGATATGGCAACACCGAGTGCACACAATTGTTATGATCACTAACCTAGTCGAGCGAGGACGGGTGAGTTTATGAAATTTTGAGAACTTATATTTAAAAAAATGAGATAAGAATAAGAGTTATAAACTTGTAAATAATCTTTCGAATTTGGTAGTATTTTTGATATCCATACACATAAAAATTTTCTATAGTTAATGTTTAATATTACTTTTTGATATACTTTCTATTGTTGATACGTATAATGTTCTCCATGACTCCCAATTTCATTATGGTTAAGAACGAAATTTTTCAAAGACGAAATTTCATCTACGGTAGATGGGTAGATGAAATCTCGTCTTAGAAAAATTTCGTAATTGAAAATGGATTTGTTTTTCTAATGAAACTTACAGAAGGAACATTTTTTTAAGTACATGTATTATTTATTTCTATTTAAAAAAAAAGTCGTTGGTTTGACGAACTTCAATTATCAATGTTTATTAATTATGGTAGCTTAAATCTGTCAGTAAAAATAAAATTAGTAAAATATGACAAGTAAAAATTAAAAAGGTTCTAAAATGATTTGACTCGTAACAGGGATGAAAAGATTTTGCTTTACGTATAGATTAGAATGCAATTGGTTTTAAATTTGATGTTTTATATTATGTATATTATTAATAAATACATCGTTATTCCAGCGCAAGTGCGACATGTACTGGCCGTCGGGCGGCAGTGGCTGTGCGGCAGAGTTCGGTGGAGTGCGAGTGACGCTGCTGCACGAGGACGTGCGGGCGGCATACACTGTGCGGCACATGAGAGCCAGCCCCGTCAGGGACAAGGTGGGTACTGTGCAGCAGAGTTCGGTGGAGTGCGAGTGACGCTGCTGCACGAGGACGTGCGGGCGGCATACACTGTGCGGCACATGAGAGCCAGCCCCGTCAGGGACAAGGTGGGTACTGTGCAGCAGAGTTCGGTGGAGTGCGAGTGACGCTGCTGCACGAGGACGTGCGGGCGGCATACACTGTGCGGCACATGAGAGCCAGCCCCGTCAGGGACAAGGTGGGTACTGTGCAGCAGAGTTCGGTGGAGTGCGAGTGACGCTGCTGCACGAGGACGTGCGGGCGGCATACACTGTGCAGCACATGAGAGCCAGCCCCGTCAGGGACAAGGTGGGTACTGTGCAGCAGAGTTCGGTGGAGTGCGAGTGACGCTGCTGCACGAGGACGTGCGGGCGGCATACACTGTGCGGCACATGAGAGCCAGCCCCGTCAGGGACAAGGTGGGTACTGTGCAGCAGAGTTCGGTGGAGTGCGAGTGACGCTGCTGCACGAGGACGTGCGGGCGGCATACACTGTGCGGCACATGAGAGCCAGCCCCGGCAGGGACAGGGTGGGTACTGTGCAGCAGAGTTCGGTGGAGTGCGAGTGACGCTGCTGCACGAGGACGTGCGGGCGGCATACACTGTGCGGCACATGAGAGCCAGCCCCGTCAGGGACAAGGTGGGTACTGTACCGAGTGTGATGTTCTGTGCCGAGTGTGGGACAAGTTTTGGTGTGTACTGGGCTGAGTGTGAGACATATTGTGTTATGTACTGTGCCGAATGTTATGTTCTGTGCCGAGTGTGGGACAAGTTGTATTGTGTACTGTGCTGAGTGTGAGACATGTTGTGTTAAGTACTGTGCTGAGAGTGGGATAAGTTATGTAATGTACTGAGCCGTGTGTGGGACAAGATATGTTATGTATGCCGATTGTGGGACGAGTTGTGTTATATACCTACGATAGGAAAAGTGAGTGTAGGACAAGTTTTGAATTGCAAACTGCAAGGGGGCTTTTTTTTAATGAAGTATAATTTTTTTGTGATTTGTACCTTTTTTCATATGATTATGAATTTTTTTTATTTGTGACTTTCAGTTTAGCAACATTGGGTTTAAATTATTATAAGTCATCAAACCATTATTTTATTCCATTCAATCTTCATAAATACAGTTCGCTCGACTCCAATGGTTCCCAAACGATAGTAACGTGTATACCGCCTCCCACAGAACACGTCCCCCGGCAGCGGCGACGGGAGCGGCAGCCCGGAGAGCCGCTCCGTGGTGCAGTACCACTACACGGTGTGGCCCGACCACGGCACCCCCCGCCACCCGCTCGCCGTGCTGCCCTTCGTCAAGGCGGCGGGCAAGCACCCCGCCACCGTGCTCGTGCATTGCAGGTACGATGGAGTGATGTGAGATATAAGAATAAAAGTCAAGGCAAGATACATGTTGTTATAACACTACACGGTGTGGCCCGACCACGGCACCCCCCGCCACCCGCTCGCCGTGCTGCCCTTCGTCAAGGCGGCGGGCAAGCACCCCGCCACCGTGCTCGTGCATTGCAGGTACGATGGAGTGATGTGAGATATAAGAATAAAAGTCAAGGCAAGATACATATTGTTATAAAACTTACTAGATTCATTGAACATATCTCATCATCATCAGCTTGTATAACGTCCACTGCTGAACATGGGCCTCCTCCCGAGGGAGGATATTTGCCATACTCACCACGCTTGGCAGGCGGGTTGGTGACCGCAGTAATATGTTGTATCACACAAGGAAACGCTGCTGCCCGTTCCTTGATATACGATTATTATAAATGATGTTATAACAATCGGGACCGACGGCTTAACCTACTTTCCGAGGCACGGAGGGTAGTCCAACAACCAACCAGGCCTGGAAAGAAATCTTAAAATTTGCACAAAGATTTCCTGTCCGGCGTGGGGATCGAACCCACGACCTCCAAGATTTAAAGCGAGCCATATACCGCTACACTACGGAGGTTGTCCACACGAACATATTATCTAAACACAACTAAAAATCACCTATAACTAAAACTAATACAAAACGTTTCCTTAATTATTATGTAAATTATAACTTTATTGGAGTTTTTCACTGGCAAAAACAACGTATATTTTAACATACTGTAAGAAAAATTATTAGTTTATTTATTATTTTAATGTATAAGAATATAATGTTCAAATTCGTGTCACACACATTATACATTAATACATACAACCAATTCGGTAATAAGTACTATTATTTAGCCCATTACGACAATTAAAGACTTAATATATCTAACTAACGTAATTTGTGTATACCCATATTCTTTAAATCCAGATAAATAGAATCAAAGGTTTTCTTGGTAGTAGTACTCTTGCATCATATTCTTAATATGTTCCATATAGTATCTGAACTATCTTAAAATCCGCTCCTCTAGGTTTTGCTTTTATAAAAATCTAACTGCAATAACTTCTTGTATAAAATGGAAATAATTTCAAGTAATTTAAAACATCTCAACAGTTTCCCATAACGACATTGTATATGTTACTATTTATTACTAAATTGATTTAAACATTTCTTCCACAGCGCGGGAGTCGGTCGCACGGGCACATACATAGTACTAGACGCACAACTCAACCAGCTCCAACTGACGGGAACCTTATCACCTCTCGGCTTCCTCTGCAGAGCCAGAACACAACGCAACCACCTCGTCCAAACAGAAGAACAATACGTGTTCGTACACGATGCGTTATTAGAACACGTGCGATCCGGAGACACACAAGTAGCCTTCCCCGAAGCGAGAGCATACTTAACTAAACTTCTACAACCTATATCCGATGAAGAACTGGCAGTTTTAGACCTTAATCCTATCAAGAATAAGAGCCTAAATGACTTGACAAATGGGCTAGATAATGCTGAAACTTCCAGTGTTAAATCCAGTCCAGTGGCCAGTGATAAAGAGGTTTTAGAGAATGGTAGTCAAATATCAATTAAAACGGACGATTTGAACAGCGAAAATAGTAAGTCGGTCAAAGATTCTGAGGGTACGGAGGAGCCTAAAGAAATGAATGGGGATGAAAGCGAAGGGGTTTATGACTTGGCCCCAAGGTCGACGGACACGTATAGCAAGAAGATGCAAGCTTATAACAATATGACTGATCAGGAAAAAGAAGAGTTAAGAAGGTAAGGAACTTTATACGTTTATTTTTATCCTTTGGCGTTACTAATATTATAAACGCGAAAGTTTGTGGATGAATAATTTATAATAGACGCGGGTCTCGATCGCGGTATAATTTTAAGGCAAATCATTACCTTTTTAATAATCAGACGTTTCGACATGGGATACAACACCAGTGGATAAATGTTTGTTACTGTGTCATGCAAAAACTCCTGAATGGATTTGGTTGAAAGTTTGCATGGGGATATAGTCTAAGATCCGATTAAGAAGGACCTTCACCGATATGTTTACTGGATGAAAACACCAAACAAATTTAATGACTTTAATAATATAAAGCGGGTGGGTTGCCTAAAAAATTCCTGGCCAAACTATTATTATTTAAAAATTTACTTTAAAATTTAATTTAATTATTTAATTTACTTTTCTTTAAACAAATAAATTTAATACTAATCGAAAGTATGAAGCCTATAGAATATAAAAACGTTGGGTTTTCTTTTTGTTTCCTGGCATAACTACTGGATTGCCAGGTATTAATAGGAATGTAAATACTATTTATCTTCACCTATTTGTTTAATAAATAAATTTTATATCAAAATATAATATTGTTTTGCTACAATCTGCAATAAAAACTAAAATATTTCGATTTACAATAAAAAATTAAATAATATTTTTTTTAATAAATAAAAGTTTGGCCAGGAATTGCTTAGTCAACCCACCCGCGTTATATTATTTAATATACATATTACATTTGATATAAAAAACTTTTCATCCAATAAACAGATTGGTGAAGGTCGTTCTTAATCGTATCCTCTACTAATAGTATATATGCTGGAATAATATAATTAAAGGCTATCAATTCTCAATTGTTGTTATTAGAATATCTTTTAAACATTATCTTCTTTTATTCATCATCATCATCATCAGCCCGTCTCACGTCCACTACTGAACATTGGCCTGAAGGAGGGTATTTGCACATAGTCACCACGCACGCTAGTGACCGCAGTATTACGTTGTCACACACAAGGAGAAGCTGCTGTCCGTTCCCTGGTAAAAGTTTGTTATAGATGATGTCATAACAATCGGGACCAACGGCTTAACGTGCTTTCCGAGGTACGGAGGGTAGTCCCTCAGCCAACCAGATCCGGAAAGAAATCTTTGAATTTACAAAAAGATTTCTTGTTCGGTGTGGGGGTCGAACCCACGATCTTCGAGACTTAAAGCAAGACTATAATTGTTATTAAGTAATAATGTAACATCAATAAACGAATGCTTTTGCGTCTATTGCGATTTATGGTAACAAGAAGATATTCTTGATAACAAGCAGGCCCGTTTTCAAGAATATCTCCTTTAAAAGCTGCTTCAATAAATGATTTCTTTTAAACATTTTATTATGTATTGCTACAGGGCGAATCGTGCTGAGAACTATGCGTTACTAGAGCGTATGAGATCTCTCGCCAACCGACACCACACGTACCAAGGACCTCCGCCCGTCAACTTGCTTGAGAAACAATTTTTGGTAAGTTTAGGTTTATATTATACTATAGTTCGTTCGCGTTAAGAATGCAGTGAGTCATCAATGCTCCCGGCTTAGCCCCGCCCCCAAACCAATCAAATCTTTTCAAATTACAAAGTCAAGTTCACAGTGACAGTGACGACAGTCCTGTCAGTTGTGTTACCTGATTTAAATAAATACCTCTCCAATTCGTAAAAATAAAAGTGGTTCGGTAATTCATAGTGCGGAAAGAAAAGTAATTCACAATGTTAGAATTTACAAAAAAATATAAAAAATTACGCAATAGCTTAGTGAACGCTGATCGATGGAAGAAATGCTGCGACCACGTCTTACAAGAAGAAAATACCATGTGGGATTTAGATGACGTCATGGAACTCGCTGCAGAAAATACTTTTGTTATAAATACTAACGAGGATACTAGTGATAGTGATTAAAATATGATATTAATGGTTTAATTTTTATTTTAAACTTTTAGGTGTAATCTTTTAAAATTTAATTTGTTTAAATTTTAACACCACTGTGTAAACACCTTTACCCTTAAGTTGCACTGATGACTCACTGAATTCTTAATGCGAACGAACTATTATAGCTGTCTCCCATGGTTAGCTTGCATAGCTCTAGATTCCAGTGTGAGGTGTTAAAAACTTTTAAAAAATGGGCATACAGGTACAAAGGTGCAGGGTTGGCGACCGCAGTTTTATGTTGTAACACACAAGATTCTTGCCCGTTCCTTGGTATTTGATTGTTATAGATGACGTTATAATAATCGGGACCATCGGCTTAACGTGCTTTCCGAGGCACGGAGGGTAGCCCCTCAACCAACCAGACCCTAAAGGAAATTTTAGATTTAACCCAATGATTACTTGTTTAGAGTAGAGATCGAACGCACGACCTTCGAGACTTATCTTTCTAGACCACCATTTTAAATTGAGTTCATTGTTTCAAACTTTTATTCTCCATTAACAGTTAATAACTCGGTCGTGCGTAGAAGCGAGTGTATGTGCCAGAGCACCACACAACGCTGAGAAGAATAGACCGGGTGGTATACTACCCTCAGACTCCGCCAGGGTCATGCTGGTCCCGAAGCCAGGAGTGGAAGGTATGATTTGTTTTTAAATATAGGAACTACCCCTAATCCACCTGATTTTGGATGCAAGGACAGGTAAAGTACGGACGCAGAGCTCGAAGAATTAAGTACATCGACTCTTTATCTTTTTTCTTAGTCGCCTATATTGCCGTATTCAGATTGTGAACCTTTTGATCATAGCATAAAGACTTACAGCAGATGCACCCGGTTTCTGTGGAAACCCTGTTGTTCTATTTCTATCATATTACACACTTACAATTTATGAAATGACGTCAATGCCAACGGGGGTTTACTCCGTGGAGTCTCCTGTGGACCCTTGGGAAATAAATGAAAACGTTTATTGACTTTATGGAAAAGTTTACCTTATACTATATTTCAAAATTGAGATTCATGAAATTCGTCCCCCTTAGAGCGTCAATGCCAACGGGGGTTTACCCCGTGGAGTCTCCTGTGGACCCTTGGGAAATAAATGAAAACGTTTATTGACTTTATGGAAAAGTTTACCTTATACTATATTTCAAAATTGAGATTCATGAAATTCGTCCCCCTTAGAGCGTCAATGCCAACGGGGGTTTACCCCGTGGAGTCTCCTGTGGACCCTTGGGAAATAAATGAAAACGTTTATTGACTTTATGGAAAAGTTTACCTTATACTATATTTCAAAATTGAGATTCATGAAATTCGTCCCCCTTAGAGCGTCAATGCCAACGGGGGTTTACCCCGTGGAGTCTCCTGTGGACCCTTGGGAAATAAATGAAAACGTTTATTGACTTTATGGAAAAGTTTACCTTATACTATATTTCAAAATTGAGATTCATGAAATTCGTCCCCCTTAGAGACGTGTTACAGAGAGATTAATAAATTTCGATGAACGACTGTGGTTCCACCGTAGCCTAATTGGTTAAGGCATTACGGGCTTTACCTAAGATGTAGGTTCATGTCCTGTCGGTGGTCGAATTTTATTAATCTCAATTTTGAAATATTCTAATAAATTTGTTTACATTTCAACGATTATATTATTAATATATGATATTTATAATGTCACGTATTTTAACCCTTAACTATAGTGGTGGAAAATAATCACGTTTATATAGTTGTGGGTCCCATGTATTTTAACAAACAAATGACAAATGTTGAAAAAATCAAGAGTAGGAACATAAATTTCAAATATTAATTTGTACTTTTAACAGTTAGTTCAAGTTTCCTGAATCCATAAACAAGTTTATGAATTGGTGAAATGAAAAAAATGGTTAATAAAAAAAAATTGAATGAAAATAATTTTTATTTAAGAAATGTTTGTTTTTAAATTTATTTATCGCGATAAAAAAAAAATGTTGTACTAACATGTATTACAAACAACTTTTGCACGTGTTATGCAAATAGGCTACTGGCGCTTAGTATAAAAGTAAACAGTTTTAGCACTCTTATCAAGAGATCAACTCTTCTTTTTGTTTCTGTCCAGTTTCAGACATTCATCTGGTTTAATTGTTGAAAGTTGAATCTGTAGGGCATTGGAAATTTAAAATTTGCAGCATCTCTCGCAGAAACTGAATTTTCAACTGAATCACTGTCTAAATCAGCATTCAACCATTGCTCCAATATGTCAACCCTGTTGGTTGATAGATTTCTTCTATTTTCCATTATGAAAACCTGAAATAAAACTCGAAAACAACTAGAATGCAAGAATAGCCAAAAATACGTATCTATAGTCGTGGGTCCAATAATGTATATGCATTTACTTACCTTTAGTGTAGCGCGCGAAACTGATCCGTGTCCCTGTGTAAGCCACGGCTTACTGTCGGAAGGTACTGAGGCGAAAGGGGAACTCCACTGCTCGTAGTTCTTTTAGTGCTTGTTTGGGTCCATGGGTACATGGGTCCAATAGACCCACGACTATAGTTAAGGGTTAAAGAATTCAAATTAACCAGCGTGGGCTGGGATCGGGTCTGAAGCATAGAACGCGTCACGAGCCTTGCGAGGACGACCGGACTATCCTAGCTCTCTACGAGTATTTCTCTATCTACCCACGTTGTGATACCCGGAGACAAAAGACTATAATCAAAGGATCAATCTTTTGTCATCTTTTGATTTATTAAAATATTGTTGAACATTAAACAGCGGCCTCATCACGTGCGTTGGTCCCTCCAGGTAGTGAATACGTGAACGCGTCGTGGGTGTGCGGGCGGCGGCGCGTGCGCGAGTACGCCGTGGCGCAGCACCCGGCGGGCGCCGCGGACCTGTGGCGCCTGCTGTGGGACCACACGGCGCAGCTCGTGCTGCTGCTCAGCGACACGGACGACCCGGTACGTACCCCATGTCATTATATGCTCGCCATTATGCCCGGTGAAGAAGCAAAAGCGTCGTCATGGCTGCCTGCATATGTGGGACACTCAGAAAAAAATGAAAAAATCATAAACTAACTTATATGGATAAAATATTTTTATCAAATCTTTTCAAAGTTCACTCCACCAGCGTCTTAACAAAGTTTCATGCCTCTGAACCAATTTTCAAAACACTTTTCTTTCCGCCGCAGACACCTCCTCTACGGCCTTCTCATACGCTGTTAACGCATCTTCCGGCGATGAAAACTGTATCCCCTTTAGGTCATTTTTTTTTTGGGGAATTAGAATAAGTCACGGTACCAGATCAGGAGTAATCAGGACTGTAAGGACCCAATATTAATCGGTGTGGTATCCAGGAAGTCCCTCGTTTTGACCGCAGTGTGCGCGGGCGCAGTCATGGTGAAGCAGTAGCCTGCGGAGCCCGGTGTTCGGTCGTTTGTTGCTCATTGCAGTTAAAACTTCTGGTAGGTATTTTGTAGTATACCATTCGGCGTTAATGCTGCTTTGGTTTGATGTCAGATATCCTATCAAAGTATAGAAACTAGCGATCAAAATTTTCGATCAAAATCGCTTCACTTGAGCACACACTGCAAAATCGGTTCGTTTTGAAACAGCCAAACTGTTGACTGACGCTTTGTCTCTGTATCGTATTGATAAATCCAGGATCCTGTCATAATATCGTAAACGCGTCGAGATGAGCCTGCTTCAAATTTATTGATCATGTCACGGCACCATTCCACACGTGCCTGCTTCTGAGCTTCAGTGAGGTGGTGCGGCACGCGAAGGTGTTCGTGTAGAATCTTATAAACGCTTCCCGCACCAATCTGAAGAGTATACTGAATCTCTTTGTAAGTAATTCGCCTATTTATTGAATTGAACTTTTCATTACCAGCACGTCTTCTTCGGTAATAGCCGTCAAAGGACGACATTCTTTCTTCATCCCCCAAAGTTAGACGACCGCGCTTGAATTCGTTGTACCAACGGTAAATGGTTGCTTTAGAAGGTCCTTCATCCATAGAATCTATTTGAAGATGAACAAACGACTAGTCCGCTACATTTGAAATCATCAAAATCATCGCATGAAAATGTTCCCGACCTAGATCCATTTTTCAATGAGCCACTTGATTTTAATTTGGCCGTGCAAAAAAATGTGAAGGAAATTCGAAAATCGAATATGACTGGCCAGGGTCAACCACAAAAAAAAAATTACCTTTTTTTTCTGATTTGCCTGGTAAATGTCCGTCCGAAAAAATGGTTTATTCATCAGCGTAAAACTAACAATCTGATATGCTGCTGATGTCAGTATTTTTTGCATGTAACGGTTAAAATACTTGCATATTAAAATAATATTTATTTTGTAAATTATATTGGATTATATTTATTTTGCAGGAATGCGAAATATTCTGGCCTACAGAAGAGGAGAAAGAACTCTTCGTAGCTAACTTCAGAGCGAGTTTCGTATCGAAAGACACCTACGTAGCTTACAGAAAAGCGGACAGGAAAACTCCTGAAGCTTCCCCCAAGGAGCCCGAGACCAATGGGTACAGGAGACAGGAGAGCAGTGACTGCGCCGATGACGAACGCCTCATACCAGAAAATACGTCACCCATCACAGATCCCGAACCCGCCTACAGATTCGACAGAACAGAACTCAGGCTGGAAAGACTAAGCGCCGGCAACCGAGACTTATCAGCACGAAAGTCGATCGCAAACGGCGATCTATTCTCATCCTTATCAGAAAAGAAAAACGGTCCAAAATCCCCTAGAAGCCCATCGAAAATGTCTCTCAAAAACTTCAAACTAAGCTCTCCGACCAAATTCAAGTTTCCTGACTGGGGGTCTCGAACTGCGGGCTCGCCCCCCGACACGGCCCCACCACCACCCCCCGTGGCCCCCGCTTTAACTGTAGAAGAAGAGATCGAATTGCGACGTCCTTGTTACTACTTTGAGAAAGTTGACAAAGTACCGGAAGATATTCCTTCGGATAGAATTATTGAGGTGACGAATGTGAGCGTTCATTCGTTGCAAGATGATTATCAATTGAGTGTGAAGTTTATTAAGTGTAGCCGGTGGCTTGAGGGTGATACGACGGAGTATTCGCCAGGGAAACCTGATGATAATGAGTATGTAAGGGCAGTTAGACAAGCAGTAAGTGAGAATGAGAGAGAACAGAGCATAGACAGACTTATAGAGCCGTATAAAGATTCGTTTGCGCTCGTCGAGTATGTCGCTGGGTGTCAGATGGAGTATAAGAATGGACCAGTTGTCGTGGTTGATAAGTAAGTAGCGTTAAAGATGATTATTTTTTTCAAGATTGTTGTACTTTTCGATGGTAATATCTAGCCATATGCGCAACATTTGTTTGGTGAATAAGTTTAATTAAATATCCTGTTTTCCAATTAATATTTAAGTGGCTGCCAGTTTTCTGTTTTAATTATATGTGATATTAAAAAAAGAGTAGTTCCACTATATATCATACTCCAAAATGAATTTATCCATTGTTGGTTTTTCAACGTAGTTTTTCATAATAGTATTATAGAAAAGTACATAAGAAAGCTGGCTAGATATTAAGAATTTCCTTTTTTACTGTCTCCCGCTTTGTAATAGAGGGAAAACAACTCCTGCTATTCTCTTTCTTCGTTAACAGGTCCTAAGGCAGTTTAACTATTTCCCGGGACTTGGTGAGCCTCGGTGCTCATTGCTCTGTTGTCACTGTTGATCCTGGCTTACATAAGTTGCTGAAGTGGGAATATGGGGGGGATTAGTCTGTAGTATTGTAGTTTTCTTTCATGAGATTATAGAAAACTACATTAGAAAATTACAAATACTACTCTGATTAGTTTGTAGTTTCGAAATTTTCGCTTCAATATAGCTAACTTTTACATTACATTCGAAATATATATATTTCGGTCTCGTGTACTAGTAAGTCGGGTGAAACTGAGCGCGGGAAGCTTGTTTATTTGTAGGTTCAAAGAATCTTATTCTCAAAATGACATTATAATAGGTTCACGTACATGAAAGATATAGCACGAGGTGTTTCCCGTCGCTCAGCGAGCTATGGAAAGAGCTATTCTCGGCATTTCTCTGCGTGATCGAATCAGAAATGAAGAGATTCGCAGGAGAACGAAGGTCGCTGAAATAGCTAAACGGATTAGGATACAAAGCTCCAAGAACCGACGGCCGATGCAGCAGAAGGTTCTCGAGTGGAGACCACGAACTGACAGGGTCGATCGCATGCACGATGGACCGACGACCTCATAAAGGTAGCTATGGGGGAAGCCTTCGTTCAGCAGTGGACGACAAGAGGCTGATGATGATGTGTCCGTAGGTTCGGCGGGTGGAAGGCGATGAAGTTCTGCACGCTGTCTGCGGCGTGCGGCGGCGCGCTGGCCACGCCCCACGCGTTCCGCGCGGCGGGCGACGCGCGCGCCGACGTGTACTGCTGGGCGGCGCTGGGCGCCCACGCGCGCGCGCCCATGGGCACGCACGCACGCGCGCACTCCCACGCCGCGCTGCTCGCCGCCTACTGCGCGCTCGCCAGCTACGGCCGCCTGCTGCACGCGGCCGACAGCTGAACCGGGTACGTACGACACAAAGCGTTTCTATTGTACTCACTTCAGGAAATCATACCGGTGCGCGGTGCTCGATCGTTGGATGAAAGCAGCCGAAGAGAAGTAAATATTTGTTTGAGTGGATTATGTTCGTGGTTACGTCAGTTATGTGTCGCTATTGATTCGGGTTTTTTTTATAAGTATACACCGTGAAATTTTAATGGTTGTTTTCCCGAAGCAGAACAACTTGCCGTCGGTAGTACCATCGAAACATATTTTTTTTTAGACATGTTTTGGATTTAAAATTATTAAAAAAAATATTAGACAACTCGAAAGCGTGATAAACAGTAGTAACACTAGACGGACCTTGTAGGTACTACTCGAATCGCACGCGCGCTGCTGACAAAGTAAAGAACGATCCATAAACGTTCAAAGCAAAATAAGAGCTCAATGGTAGTTATACGGCATAAAATAGCCTGCACGCAAGAATTACAAACGAGCCGACTTCCTTTGTAATACGCCGCGCGGCGCCGACCCCGGAACGCCCCGCGCTCTCCTTCGACTCCCTCCTTCCTTAGTTGTCCCGTGAACGTCGGAAGCGCAGCACGCGTTATCTTATTACTTTATTAGTATTATGGATCGACATTACAGTTTTAGTAATTTAGAGTACGTCGCTATGGTGCAACTGTACGCTAGGGCTAATTATAATTCCCATACTGCCTGGCGTCTTTACGCCGAGCAGCAACACTTGGCGTCACTCCGTCTTCGCGGAGTTCTGAACCCTCAAGGACCGGACGATCGTAGCGGCAACGGCTACTCGATCATGGGCAGTTCCAGGTGCCAGCACATGCACAGGGCAGAGGTCAATTGGCCGTTCTTTCGCCAGAGCTCGACGAGGAGATCATCGAGTACTTCGAACGCGATCCTCGCCGAAGTACGCGTATGGCGGCAGCTAAGTTTGGCGTAAGCCAATACTACGTCTGGAAACTACTCAACTTAGAAGGACTGCATCCATATCATTTCCGCGGAGTTCATTTAATTTTTCATTTTTTTTAAATACGCCTTAAATACTTTATAATCTAATTCAGAAAATTATTATTAGATATAATTATTAGATAATAAACTTGTTTTAAGTTACGTTTTCTGTAAGTTGTAGCTAAAAAGGTATTGGATAAAGCTTATTATTATGATTGGGTACTGTGTTACATTACCTAAGGTGTAGGTATCAGCTGATTGACTAACACCCGGGTCAACGAACGCGCGACCGATCGACGCGAGCGCTAGGTATCGCGAGGTATTACTATCGGTTCGATGTCACTTTCGAGTTTGGTTTTTCACGATTGTTAATCGGCCATTTTTGGTTTATAATATTTAGTTTTTGTATAAATTGAATGTTTAACTAAGACCAAATCTTTTCGCTGCGGGAAAACAACCATTTAAATTTCAGCTTGTATTATGTGTACTATAAAGTATACCAATTTTGCAGTACCTACTTAATATTCAAGAAACAATAGTCAATCTCCGTGACGAAATTTTCTGTAAAATCTAAGACTTGTTCTGGGTCTAGTTGGGTAAGAAACTTTTTCCGATTCTTACATATTATGTTATAACAATCGGGACAATTGTTATAACATGATATGTAAGAATAGACTAGTTGACACTTTTTTGAAATTATTTTTATATGGCTAAGAATATATTTACCAGATCAAGAAAAAAATATGGCATTTATTTGAGATCTAGAAAGCACTAAAATAAATATTTTAAAATTGGCTTGAAATTTAGAGATGAAATCGATGTCAAGCATGTTGATCTATATACATTATCTGACTTCATGACTCAGAAAGTGTAATAGTAAAAGATCGCGTTCATGTTTTTTAACAAGATGTATGACGTCACAAAATGTTTGATAGCAAAGACAAAAGAAATAATTTTCAAATTGAGTTTATACAAACATATTCAAGTTTTATGAACAGAAATTATTATATTTAGGTTCCATATCGTCGGTGATATGACAATACCGCGTAAGTGACAATAGCTTATAAGGTTGAAATAAAATATAGCAAATTATATTTTTTGCCCTAAAAGATAAAGAAAAAACATATTTCTTGACATATGAAATCACACCTTAGTAGCAACTGTCACATACGCGGTATTGCAGTATCACCGACGATATGACAAATACTTTTAGAAATAGACGTCATTTTAACATAATTTCATATGTGTCAACTAGCCTATTGTTTACCAAGTAACGGGCAAAAGCGTTGCCCGTATTACATAAACACGACTGCAGTCAGTAACCCCTCGCTGATGATGACAGAAACAAAAGAAATCTAACATAATATCTTCATTCCGCAGGCTTCCGACCCCTGAACAAGAGTCTCAAATACATCACAATATGTAAGTAAATAAATACTCAGTGCGTTGTGTGACGGACAGTCGAGTGTATTAGTTTATATATAGTGACGACAAGTGAAGCTTAAATATTCTGTTAAATAACAACAGCTAATACAAGCTATGTGTTGTATGATTTTAATCCGTAAAGCAATTGGATAAGACACAATATTGACGGTTGGAAAAGGTTTCTTGTTACCTTTTTCTCCTCGTTAATTCCGTTCATTTGTATTATATTAAAACAATGAATATTGGAGCTAAAAGTCGATCCTTTATATTACAAAATGTAGTATAAAAATATGAATTTGTCAATCAAAATGTCACTTTATTGCATTTATTTTATGATTATTGGATTATAGTTTATACTACATTTTTTAATGTAGGGAACAAAAATTGTGTTATAATAAAAAATACTCATTCAGACAATAGGACATGAAATGCAAAGCTTTGCGTAGATGGCGCCACGAGTACAGTCGTACAAAACGAAAACGTACGTTTTGGAGATATCATAAATCGAAAAATTTTATATATCTTCATAAATTTCAGTTATTTATTAATTTTCTTTTAAAATTTGTTTTAATTTTATATTTTATCTCAAAGCTCAAGTAAAATATGTGAAGTTATGATAGCATCTTATGACTAAAAAGATATCGGCGCCTCTAGTGGTAAAACATTGCAGAATTATCCCCTATTGTCATTATAATGTTAATTATTATATTTGTCATTTATGTAGAAAGTCTATACAATACACCATAGTGTGTTTATTACACAACATTGTGTTAACTCGGGCAACACCGCAAGATAAGCTAGGGACAAAAGACTCGTGAAAACTACAAGCGAAGCGAAGTTCGCTTTGTTTTGAATTTGTAAAAATGTCGTATCCCAGATAAAATGGCTACATTTATTTATATAAGACTGAATTACCGCATATTTAAATTATAATAATAAATTATATTTAATTTTCATCTGCCGTCACTTTCTCATTAACCTTAATTTGTGTCACAGAATAATCGAACGCAGTAATTCAATTTCGTACAAATATTAAAATTATACAACAAGTTGCTAGCTAGTGTAGATAAAATATAATCGGTTTAGACATATATTCGGGTATAATATACACTAGTTTTTGTATGGAGTTGAATTGCTGGGATTGTATCGCAATAGTATTTAGTATATAAATTGAGTTAGCAAATGTATGCTCAAAGTAAGGGAGTAGCAGAAATAACATAAAGCTTCTTATTAAATGAGATGTGGTTGTGTACCGAGATATTTATGATTTCAATGGACTGTTCTAGCCATTTTTTTAAAATGACCAGCCCTTGCAATCCTAGGTTTTTGAGATATTAAATGGAAGGTACTATATACATTGCCTACCTTTTTATAAAGAACTAAAAACTTATCGAAGTGAAATTCTCGATGATAAGTAGATAAAATTTATACTAAAATCAACTTTTTAGTTGAGTGAGATATTGGCATTATTTGTACAAAATTCTGAGTAGGTATGCAGTCAAACTAAAAGGAATACGACAGTATTAATCATAAGAACATATTTTTACGATTCTTTAGTATTTTCAGTACCTACGATAGGTCTTAAACAAATTTAGTGAAAAGAAATCTCCCGTGACTGAGTAAAGTACGACTGATCAATTTAATTTTCAATAGCAATCAAACACTTAGCAATAGATATATAACGCATTTACTAATAAAAATAAAATTAGTTATCTTAGCCAAGTATTATTCGTCTATCGAGATATTTTGTCGACGTCGTGGTTTGTTTTATTAATTAAATAAATATAAAAATGCTATTTTAATGTGTATAGACGTGTTAGTAGTAAAGAAGGGGTGCAGTGGCACTTTTTTTTATTCCGCGAAGTGTACTTTGTCGTATACACATAGAAAAATACACTTTTAATAATTAGACCTATCTTATTTTTCTGATATAAAAATTCAGAAACAGTGTGAAAAGCTAATGAGGTTATTAAATTAAAAATTTTAAGTTTACCGAGTGTATACAAATTAAAATGAGTCTTATTTTCATTAACTTACGGTACACATTCGCAACGTTGTCACTGACATGTATAATTCCTATTAAATCAAGTTATGGTCCAGTATTTTTTATTACGATAATTATTGTAATCTAGATATCGATATAATTGTGAAGACTGCTTATTAGTGGTTCGTCAATTAAGATGTAACGGATTCCGTGAATAGTACTAGAGAATGAAGGATCTTTGAAAATGAATACACAAACAATCACAGAATATATGTTATCCAGTGTTTATATACTGACTTTTTTATATATACAGTGGTCAAGTCTAGGAATTTATAAGTACTACGTACATCTAGAAGGTGCACTGCTATCGATAACGTAAACCAAAAGAGGAAAGAGAAAGCGTCCCTTTCGTATTACAAATGTTATTTTGTGGTTGTTTTGTGATTTTATCATACAATTTTCGAGATCCTTGGTGTCCCTGTTGTTGAAAATTAGGCCAAAGAACTTCCTAAAGCAGAATGAAGTGGAATATTATTTTAACTTTCAACAGCTAGGCAAGAAGTGATGTTGTTTGTCCCCTCAGCGGTCAGTAGAAATAGTTCAAATCTATTGGTTTTGAACTTTATTGGAATGTAACAGAGTTCAAAATATAAAGTAATGCTGTTGCATTCTAATAAAGTATCCAAACATTTATATTCCTGCTGCTCGTTAAAGGTTTCATATCCATAGTAATTCATATATTTCGCCTTATTCTGCTTTGGGATTACCTGGCCTATATGGTATTAATTCACAACTGTGTACAGAGAACTTAACAAAGTGATCGAGACCAACAATACCTAAGTATTGAAATTCTGCCATACATTTATTTTTGTTCAATCGTTTACAACACATCCCGCCGTCTGTAAGGTTGCCACATTTACGTGTATTTTAAAGCTGTTGAACTTTTTTATTACTTTACTAACATCTCGTTTTACTTACATACAGTTTTCATTAATCAACATCAGTCAGTATAACGCCCATTGTTGTACTATAGGCCAAACTTAATGCAAAGCATGCTAAGTTAAGAAAATAGTTCTGCGGAAGCGCAGATAGTGACAGACCACGCCCCTTCCTTGCTCCACCCAATTAGAGACAATACATATTTGTGTAAGTGCTAAAATTCGCTTCCTATTGGTCAAAAGCATGCATATGGTGATCGAGTCGAGAGACGTGCTATGCGATTATCGCCTTAAAGGTGAGCATGCGGAAGTTTGGTCGATAGTACGCTTTGCTTGAAGAGAGTTTGGCATGGTCTTGGCATTCCTCTATACTAATATTATAAAGAGGAAAGATATGTATTTTGTGTGATTTCAAAGATTCTTTCACCATTGGAGAGCTACATTCACCCTGAGTGACATAGGCTATATTTAATTATGAAGTTCCTACGGGAACGGGAGTTACGCGGGTGAAACCGCGCGCGGGAAGCTAGTGACACTATATAGAAAAAAGATACCCGTAGTTACCCGCGACACTGGGATTAAATTCCCAACTGCGGGAGTTATCTTTTTAAAAGAGAGAATAAGGAACAGTTTTTTAATATTACTAATAATAAGTGTCATTAATGAATCTTGATCACTTTGTTAATTAAAAAGAGTTGGAAAAAGAGTAATGAAGATTTGGCGGGGATTGTTTGCGTTGGAGGTCCCGTGCGTGCCATTTTAGGCTTAGATAAATATTATACGCCTAGATAGTTTGAATTATATTGCCCTTAAAATATAGTTAGGCTGGATTCGTATTTCATTTAGCGGTTTTATATGAGTGTTCGGCGATTCGGTGTTGCTAGTACTTTTGTATCGTATTTCCAAAAGATATAGCGTGACTTAGGCCGCTCGCCCACGGCGACTTTTTGCAGCGATGTGCAGTCGCGCGTTTTGTAAACGCGCAACAGAATCGCGACTGAATCTTGGTTTTGTGGGCGATAGCACACAGCTAATGACCGCATCGCGACTGTATCGATGCAAACGCGCGACATCATCGCTGCAAAAAGTCGCCGTGGGCGAGGGGCCTTATAGATTTCATTTCTCGTAAAAAAACTAGGTTACTGACGTAGTAAACAAATAAGCACTTGAAATAATAATTTGCATATTGTATTATAAATACTTTGCATAGTAAAGTTGTAAAATGAATATTATATATAAATATTTTTTGTATCGCGCAAACACCCCGCCTTATGGTAACCAAAGACGTGCATATGTATAGTATGTGAGTAGGATGTTTGGTGTTGATAATGGCATTGTATTGGTAATTGTAACGTATCACTTGATTTCTTAACAAACAACTGTATGTTTGAAGGATTACATCCATCATGTATTCACAGTTTTGACTATAAAATAAGGTAATAATACTAAAATGATAATAGTCTGTCGTAGATTATCATCATCAGATGACAAACATCTTATGCCGGACATATTCCACCGATAAGCATTTTCAACCGTAGTTACTGCGTTTATCAGAAGGTTAGTCTTTATAAGTACTTATGGAACCATTCTACATTCCTCTGCAGGCTTTCGAAATATATATGGATTATTTCTATGGCGTCTAAGTAACTATGCAGTTATTCTAACCACCTATGAAATCTAAGTATGTATTCCTATATCTACTAATCATACCTACTCAACCATAGTTACTGCGTTTAACAGAAGGATTATTTCTAAATTTCTATGGAGTCTTGGAGTATTGAGTTACGGGTGGACTTTGAAGTTTGCATCTTGTATTTATTCATAATACTTTGTATTTTTACTTGGGAATAGCAAAATATATGCGATAATGCGAGATTAAGGAATCAAGTATAAATATAAATGGGTTGTAATATATAATGGTATTAACAACAATAGACAAGTAGGGAATGTAGGAAACTGAATGTTGCAGCTAATTAGGATAATTAGGATAAGGTATTACTGTGTAATTACTGTTATATTTATATTTGCTGGGTTTGTAATGTTTAGTGACAGGAATATTGACGATGTTAATAAAATTATAGTTATTAGAAGAAAAAAAAAATAACAATGTTAAATTGACTTTAAGATTATTAGAGAACAAATAACTTTACTCTTGTAAAAGTTTTGACGAAGGAAGAATGCCAACTTTTCAAAATGTTACACTACGAAATAATGAAACAAAATGAAAAGTTCTCAAAACGTCCACTTCACAGAAATTGCTACTTTTTCAGTTAGCCAATATGTTTCCGGTATATGTAGAAGAAAGTAATAAAAATAGTTATATAAATAAAAGAGTAATATATATATATATATAGTATATATATGAGGTACTTCTTAAATATATGCCATCTTTAAAATCTAATATTTTAATAAATTTATCATTACTTTTAAAAACCCGTATGGTATGAATTGATCAACATTAGTTACATGAAAAGTTGGCATTTTGCGTCAGGCTTGTATTACCTTTGTTCTCCAATTTTAATTATTCTGTGTCACTAAACATTCAATTCCATTCGACATAATCGATCGATCGTTTAGAACTAATATTCAGCTCAATTTCATCATTTTTTCACGCAATATGTATATTTTTTTTATGCAATATGTTTTTTTGTTCGACATCTGACATACTACATAATTATTGTATCAGGGTATCGTCATGCAATCATGGAATGTCATCTGTATTATACGAATATTTTCTAACGTGCCTGATCAGAGTGTTTTCATTGTTTTTTTTAGCTAAATGTACTAGGTTATTAAGTAAAAACGGCGCAACTAACGTCTTTAAAGTGGGCGAAAATTAATCCTTAATTAAATAGGTATAGCTAAAGTCTAATTTGGCGTGACTGTTCAATATTATATGATTTAAAAAAAAGAGCATCTTAAAGTCCAAGGAAATTATTCCTTACATAACTGAAATCAGTCTCTTTTGGTGATTTTGAAATGGTCGATTCGCTTTATATTCATCACAATTAAGCCTACATGTTATGACATTTATTGCATATGATGATAACCAAGCCTTATTTCGTTATCAAAATGTATGTATTGTGTGAGTGTAGATATAAATTTTGTCACTCATATTACGTAGATTAAGCTCTAATACATTATTCAGATTTGTAAACTGCAAGTTGACTGTTTAGCTTATTCGGTTAAATGTGATTAAAGATTGTAGTTTTTTTTAAACTTCGATACAGTACACACTCGATTGAGCGGACGAATTATTGTGTAAGTCTTTTTATACTAGCTCCTAGCTAGGGAATTTCATCATTAAATATAGCCTATGTTACTCTTGGATAATGTAGCTTTTTAATGGTGAAATAAGTTTTGAACTCGGTCCAGTAGTTTTGTAGCGTATTCAATGCAAACAATCAAATATTTCCTCTTTATATCATTAGTATAGATATATAAATGGGATTTGTGTATTAATATAAGTTATATACAGCTTTTTCGTCTCTTTATACATCTGGCTGTATTTAATGATAAAGCGTTTTATGGAACGCACGTAAAATCTGTGTCTCCATAGAGTAGAAATCTATCTGGTAAAAGTGAATTTATGTTGTGACTATGATCTGGATTATCTATCCCGAAGCTAATTTTAAAGTCAAAATATAATAAGTCCGGATGATCAAGTGTAGTCAGTTTAAACAGTCATCTTATAGTGATACACATCTTGATATTTACATAATTCGAAATGAATACTAGATTTAATAATAAATGTTCCATGTTGTATGTATGCCCGTGAGGATCTCTAGAATGTAAGGTGTAAAAATGTTGCGAAGTTTTTAATTGAATATGTGATTTCTAAAAGTGCACAACTCACAGGACTGTCTATTGGAGTTGTGCCCTTTCGAAATTGGTCATTCAATTTTGATATTGAATAGTATTTATTATTATCTGTAATACCGCCTCCTTACGAACTGTATTGTGCCAATTTTTAATACTTCCCCGATGCGACACATTCCACGTGTTTTGATTGTATGTGTTGTCCCCGTAATCAATTGTTTGTGTAACTTTTTTATTGCATTGTTCAGAGAGTATTAGCTTATGTTAGATAATGAGCTGACACTTTTTTAATAGTTTAAATATTTAAGTCATGAAATGGTCACTAACATTACTACTTTCAGCGAGTAAATAAAGAATGGAAATATAGTTTTGTTTTTAAACAAATAGTTTTATACATTCAGACATCGATGATACAAGTTAAGGAACGAAAAATAGTTTATTTCATATTACGAAAACTTATAAAAATTATTGTGTAGGTCCTAAAATATTACTTTATAATTGGTCACAAATAGCTACATAATCAAAGTAAATTATACACATAGAATAGTTGCAGATTACTATTAAAACCTATTTGTCCAACTAACCAATGATATGTACTCAAAATAAGACCTATTACAAAGAAATATACTAAGTTGTACTAGACTCTAAGAACAAATCGACTCATTTTCTACTTTGCCACTGAAATGGCTCTAGCCTTAAAATTTGAACCTAAATTTAATTTTGGACCTTCAATTCCATAAGTTGAAACATACATGAATTTAAGACCTAAAATAATATTTACCTTTCAATTTAAGTACTAGAGCTCTTTTAGGGAAAATTAAAGAGACGGTTGATTATTTTGCTTTGGAGTGTAGTTTCAATAACACGCATTTTTATTAAGATGATTATACGAAAAGCGAAACTATAATTCGATCTTTTGAAGCGATGCGATTGACAGTTGTTGTCATACGTCATAATAGTTCTGCTGTTTCCCAGACACAAAATGCAGTTATTCACTAAAATAAATTTTCAAGTTATGGATCATAGTATTTTGAAATCTATGTTAAAAAATTGTCATTAGTATCTAAAACATAAGTTATTATCCATTTTAAAATTATAATGCATAGACAAATGTTGAATAACTGCATTTTAGAGAAGGATGGCAGTGTTGCGCTTAATTGTAATCGAAAGATCGCAATATAGTTTTAACTTTTGGTATGAAATATACCGTACAGGAATAGCTGTATTAAAAACTTTTCTATTATCAACTTTTTCTTTAAAAGATGGTTATAGATAACAGCACACATTACCCTGTAAAATAAATTAAAATGATCTCTTCGCGGATTTTTTAGAAAAATATAATAACCAAGTCAGATGTTTAATCCATTAAGATAATATTGTATGTTTTCTTATTGGTACTTGAATTGTTTATACGAAAAATAGCACAAATATTATGTTTTAATGTTATTATTAAGTTACTGCATATATGTTTTTTGTATGACTATGCGCTGGTTCGCAGTTAAATGTCAGTCGCATGATATTAATACATTTGAATATATTTCTTTGGGATACAGCGATTAATGCAGTATTAGTTATTTTCTGAAGAATGTGTATACTACGCTAAAATGTTGTTGTGTGGTACCATTTGGTCGATTTTAATGGAAAAAATAGTGACATTTTAGTAACGATACTGCACTTTAAACTTGTGTACCTTCGTAACTTCGTGGCTACTGCTTTATAAAGGATTTAATAACATGTCATAGAAATTGTCCTATGCATTATTCAGATAAGCAAATGGCATAGTAATCGCAAGATTTCAAAGAATAAAAAAATATTTGTTTGACTTGCGTAAACGATAGTTAAGTTAATTTGTTTAATTATATACCCTGAATAATATTCTTTATGCAATGTGAATTATTTGTTCTTCAAGTTATAAGTTGTTTTTTACTTGAAGCTTTGTACAGTCTTTTTTTTAATAGATATATGTTTTATTTTGTAAACTTGTTTAAGGACATCACACTGTAATGTAAATCTTACGAAGACTATTTATTTTTTATGTAACCGCCTGTATTATTTCAATTGTAAAAATATATAAGAAATTATCAAAAAAATGTTTTTTATTTGTGTACATACTTTTTATGTAATTTCCCTGTTAGTGGATCCTGTACTATAACGAAAATCCACCAGTCGCTTACCCTGGAAATATAGAAAGTAAGTAAATCGTAAGTACTTATTTAATAATAAAGCGGCCGCAGCTATGGCGTCGGACTTGTGATCTTGTGGTCGAACCCATTGCACTACCGACGTGAACCCTCTCGTAACAAGCATTTTTAGCTTAGTACGAGGGGTTAACAAGAATACAAGTAGACTGCAAAAACTGCTAGTAATCTTAAAAAAAAAAACATAATAAATAACTACTATCTTTTTGCCAATAAAACTGAAACTATTGGATTTTTACATTATGAATGGAACAATGGCGGTCTTTACGAAGTATATGTGGTGTAACTCTAAATGATAGATTGAGGAATGATAGACAAAGTTGCGGTTTAAAAGATGTAGTGACAAAAATTTAAAAAGAGTATGCTTAGGTGGTTGGGTCATGTGGAAAGGATGAATGAAAGGCGAGTAACAAAAGGTATTAACAAGGCAGATGTGAGTGGAAACGCCGGGAGAGGACGCCCTAGAAGGACATACACTGACCTCATAGGTGATGTTCTCCAGAAAGGTCAGGTGCGTAGTACTCGCAACCGGCGTGCGTGTATGACCAGATGTATGAACGTGGACGAGGCAAAGGGAGTGTGTAAGGATCGTAGCAGGTGGCGTTCTGTAGTTTCTGCCTACCCCCATGGGAGAAAGGCGTGATTATATGTATGTATGTATGAATGAAACAATTTTTTATGTTTCAAATTACTATTATATAGTTCATTTTTATAATAACCAAAATAAAAAAACATATTATTCTACTTACTCCATTCCAGTTCGCGACTTCACACTCCAGGTTACGAACTATCTCTACGATAATATAGATAGATATGTGATCAGAAATATGCAGAAAATAATAACAAAAAGACGTCCATTCATCTCATATTGTACCTATTATGAATTATTTTATCTTTAAAAATTTTGTTGTCTTAATATTAAGTAGGAAATTGGGCTTTGAAATGATAAAGAAAATCAATAGGAAATTAAAACTACAATAATTACACGATTATGCTCAGGAGTATGTAACTATCTTTATTTCTCAAAAAAACCACCAATTAATATACATTTTAAAACATTAATTTATTAATGGATAGGTTAAATTGTATACCTACCTTAATGTCAGACAGACGCGGCCCTTATATCTATAGCCAAATGAGTAATTATTGTCCAATAATATTATTATATTACAAGACCGCGCTGCGAATATATTTATTATAACTTTTTTATTATTGTCACGTCCATTCATAAACTAGTGAATGCAATTATTGTTCACAAACGTTAGGTAATATATTTATTGTCTTCGACATTCGATTTTTAAACAGCGATAAGTGTTGCTACCTAAAATTATTTACCCCAATTTAGGGACACCGACAACGATAAAGATTTTGAATTTTAAGCTATTGATGACTTGCATTCGATAGTTTATATTCAATAAATACCGTAATGATATGGCTACTTCATGTTGGAAAGTATTTTGTTGCGATTATAACCGCAAGGATATGTTACTGCAAGTGATATTAAGGTACTTTAAAGCCCCATTATAAAGATATATATTCCAATAGTTAAACATCTATTTAAACTGTAATACGCATCCAGTAAACGCTACTCAATGTATTTATCGACTAACTACCTATCTATTAATGACTTTAAAAGACAATAAAATAATTTGTAAAATTCTACAGAATATTGTTAAAAAATTATATATAAATAAAAATATGTATAGATATCTCGCTAAATCGTAACATGTAGGATAGTAACCGTCGTAGCGGTTTACGTTAATAAATAGAAGTTAGTGATTTCATTATTGACTTGCTTAAAGCCACAATATATTATGACGTGTAATATAATTTTAAAGCCAAATTTTATAGTCTGTGAGTTTATGTCGACTTATCGTCGATACTTAAGTATATGTCGATAGTTGATAATAAGATATAATAATATATATAATACACAAATAGTAACAACGTCCTTAGAATTACAGCCTTCACCTTCAGTGCGTCGCCGATTTATCATTTTAGCTGTTTAGCATATCTGTATACTATATTCAAATTGAGAACAGATTTTTAGTTATATATTAGAAGTTATTTTTCAGTATAGATATATATTTTATATGAGATACATATTATATCTGAGTCGGCAGAAGCATTGTAGTGTTTAAACGTAATGATTTTTTCTCGTAGCAGGCTGTATCATTCGTATATTAGAATCCATTAGTACACACATATTAATAAAGCCGCTCACGGCGCAATCACTAATTTATTAACTATGTGTTACAATAAACATGAAACATTTAAATGTAGTTAAAGCATTTTTTTCTGTCTGGTTCCGGTTGCGCTACGTTTCATATCACTGATGTAGTTGGCTCGTGCAGCCCGCAGCCGTCACCGACCTAGCCGTCCCGAAGGCGTTTGAATTTACAATACATGATAACGATATACTTAGCGACTAGTCACAACAATTATCATCTATTTTTGTGAAACTGAATACACAGACCATTTAGATTTTAATAATCACACGCTAATATTTAAGATATTTTATTGGTATAATTTTTAATATTGATAAATATTAGGAGTAAGTTTAATTTGACGTGAAGCAGAAAAATATTTCAATTGATGGCTGCCTTCTGCTTAAACATAATAAACAGTAGAAATATAACATATACGTAACAAACAAATTGAAGTAATAATTATGTATTATACCAAATAAACCTAACTTAAATATAACATAACAAGACGATTACACAATTTAAAAAGTTACAACACATTGTTAAAATTATATACAGTTTGTTATCAACGATTGATTGCTAACACATTTTTTTCGGAGAACAGAATACATACACAAATAGTAAAATACATTTTCGCTTCGATTCATTAGAGGCTGTCGGGCTCTGACAATGCCTCGTAATGCCAATGAAAAGTATTTTATATTAAAAAGCGAATATTGTCATTACACTTTCAAATTTGTCTCACAATAATTTAGAGTAACAAGTGGAATCGAAGCGAAAAGTGGACAATTATTTCCAGCCGATCAGCCACCGCATTTGAAATCAATTTCTTCAATATTAAATTCCTAATTTATAAATTGATATTTTCTTTTTCACTTATAATTCTACTAAACATCAAATTGTAAACATCCATACAGATTATTGTCAGATTACAAAGTTTAAAACATTTTATTGTCATATTCACTTATTGGGAATTGACAGCAATGAGATAATTGCTCAAATCGTATATAATATTATGTATTATTGTCTCAATCGGAAGTACCGTATAACATTATCAAGTCCGTCGAGGACTCGACCATTTCAAGAAGAAATCCTCCTAAAACCTTAAACCTATCGAAAAATACAATGCGATTATTCAAAAGGGGTATATTAAAATTCAGAGATCGCATATCTACATCGAATAAACCTCGGTTTTATAAATATAAAAATATTGAAAGGTAATGCAGAAAAAGCTCGCATCGTAAGTAACGAGTGCCGAAGCGAAAGCGTAAAGATATGCTTTCGATATGACATTTTAATACTGATATTTGGAATTAAAGCCCAAAAAGTGTTTTGTACATTAAGGGAGAGGTTCCCTGGAGCAGAATGTTGTAGAACTCGTGTGTCGGGGCGTCCTAGGAGATTCAGTAGTAGGGGACGAACTCAGGAGCGGCGTACTCGAAGTATGGGTGGTAAACAGCGCGGCGGGTGGGGGGCAGCATCACGTCGGAGTAGCGAGAGAATTGGGAGATCTGACGACTGCCCGCTGGAGGTTTCCTGTAAATTTTCATATTGTGTGATATAGAAAATATCGCGTTTATCAAAAAAATTAAAGAATAAGTATTTAAAAATAAGTTTGTGTGTTAACTATGATATTCTCCCATGGTGAAGCCTGTATTACTGTTACTGTTTAATGCATAAACCCACTAAACTGATGTTGATATAGACCGTTTACGACGTTAACAAATGAATATGAAATACCAAGATACGATCCTTGCCACTGAAACCAGGAACGGTTGGTGGTGGTTCTCCACAAAACATGAATATCGGCGACCGACGACTTATCGTTAGTGCTCAGAACTTGTATGTTATATGTTCGCATTGTCTTGCAAACTTGTGTTGAGCGATATAGGTAAGTTGATATTCCAGATTCTAGATCCGTACAATAACTATTGTATAATAACTAATAAATAGAAAACTATTGAATTTCGCAACTTGACCGACTGTAGTGTAAAAAAAATGTACCAAAATAGTATGGCAAGTGACGTCAAATTTTGACGCGTTTATTCCTCTTTTTAAAAAGGTATAATACTTACACATTAATTTGAAAAAAAAAATTTTGATAATATTTTTACTCAACAACCCAATTTTTACGAAGTGCCTACCTACTAACGGTAACTGTCGGACCCTTTCTTATCTTAGAAACTGTTATGTTACTACTATTATTTACTTCGGTTCCAAGAGTGAGCAAGAAGGAAATACACACAGGTAGATGGGTTCCCAGTAGAATAAAAGCAAAGAATGTTAGTTTAAAGATATTTTATTACAATAAATGTTCAAAATGTTGACCACCCGCGGCAATACAAGCTCTCACTCTCCTTAAAAAGGACCGCTTTATGTTTCGCGAGTAACTTTTTTGACGTATCACCTGCACTGCTTGTGTTATCTTCTCACGAAGGTCAGCGATGTCATTAATGGGCTTCGCATAAACGAGCTCCTTCATAGTTCCCCAGAAAAAAAAATCCAGCGGATTTAAGTCAGGTGAGCGGGCTGGCCACGGGATTGTTCCTGATCGCCCAATCCACCTGTTCGGGTATTGCTCGTCCAAAAACTCTCTAACGGATACGCGAAAATGTGCTGGACAGCCGTCGTGTTGGAACCACATATCTGGTGGGGTCTCTTCTAGTAAGTTTGGCAAATCATTTTGAAGAAAATTTAAATATGATTCGCCAGTCAAATTCTCGGGCATCTCAAATGGACCAATAATATTCCCACAGAGAATACCGGTCCACATGTTCACTTTGAACCGGTACTGGGATCTATCTTCTCGCATCAGGTGCGGATTTTCCACATGCCACTCGTGCAAGTTGTGTAGGTTCATGTAGCCATCCTTCTTAAATGTTGATTCATCTGACCACAAAATTTTGTCGATAAAGTTTTCGTCTTCTCGATGTTTTTGCAGGATTGTTTCACAAAACGCGACTCGGCTCGGATAGTCTCGAGGTAAAAGACTTTGCACTCGCTGTACGTGGTACGGATGATATTCTTCTTTTTGGAGAATACTGTGTGCTGTGCTCTTCGGTATCCCCGTATCAGCTTCTATTCCTCGCACAGAGATGCTTGGATTTGCCGACACCGCCTCTAAAACTTCATCGCGTATGAAGTCATTTACGGGTCGTCCTTCACCAGCTACTTGATTGGGGAACCGCCCGTCACATAGTGATCTGTGCACATTAATGAAAACTCGATGGTCGGGATATCGCGTAGCCCTCGGATACCTTTCTCTGTAAAGTCTCGCTGCAGCTCGTCCATTACCTCTACATTCTCCATAAATGTAGTGCATATTTGCGTATTCTTGCGGAGTGTAGGTCGCCATGGTAGCACACACAAAACACAAACTGTCCAAACACAGGCAAAGGTCGTCGTAAAGAGTTCGTTTCAAAGTCCAGAGCACAAAGAGTAATCGAGTCCAATAAACAAAGCTTTAAATCGTAGTACGTGATCAATGGTAACAATAAGAGAGAGGTGCGTAGTAACGGCAGGAGGCAGTGACGCGTACTGACCGTACTGTTATCCTAAATAGCACGATCCCAGATAGCGTCACTATCTATCTCACTCGCACCTCTAACCTTTTTCTCCCTCACTCTTACCTGAATAATGGGGTACCATAAAGAAGAACCAGCAAATCGCAAAGATAGTTTCTGTCTTGCTCCCTCCTGTTGTAATAACGAATCACTATGGTGAGATGCATGCACATACCGTCCCTTACGGTCTAACCTGTTTTTTGAGAGGCCTGTTGTTATTTTTATGAGCATACAATAGTAATTCTTTAGAGGTTAGATTCAATTCGTCGTAAATTTTTCTTTCTAAGAATTCTGTAAGACATCGTAAAAATTGGGTTGTTGAGTAAAAATATTATCAAAATTTTTTTTTTCAAATTAATGTGTAAGTATTATACCTTTTTAAAAAGAGGAATAAACGCGTCAAAATTTGACGTCACTTGCCATACTATTTTGGTACATTTTTTTTACACTACAGTCGGTCAAAGTTGCGAAATTCAATAGTTTTCCATATCACCTTTAGTTAAAATAATATTTTATTTTAAAATGGTACAATAAGTACTTTATTTTTACATTCTATTTAGACACAGCAATACCCTAGATTACAAAACCTCCAAGAAATATCGAAATTATCAGCATTAGCAGTCACAGCATTCAAAAGTATGTCACAGGGTGCTCATTTCCCCTTTTTTTTTTAAATCAGTATAATTCTGTAAGTACATGGGGTGGATTTTTTAAAATATTTTTCTGAGTACTGTTAGAACTTGGGGCATCGTGGGAATCCAGTTGGACGCCAGGTTCTTGGACACCCTGTATATTATGCTTACTTGCTGTGTCTGGAATTGGGCTCATCAGCAGGGTACTCCAGTTGAATAGGCTGCAGACCTCGAGGTTCCTGTTCACCATATGTGCCATATACGTAGTCATCGCTGCAAAAAGATTAGGTAGTTGTTTAATTTGTGTAAAAAAGCACATATTGTTCGTAGGTGAGCGCGGCTAATGCTTGCAAGGAAATAGAAAAAAATATCTTCCTTCCGTGTATGGTTGTTTAATTATTTAGGGGAATAAACCAACAAAATAAGCTTGATTAGATAGATTAGATTAGTATACTTTTTTAACCATCATTTTTTACCTAAGATTTTTGATTACCTAAAGTAAAATTACATTAGAAAACTTCAATATAAGGGCTTTGGGGTGTCACCGTGTCACTGTTTTTATTAATAAATCACTGAACCGCATCAAATAAAAACACCCCATAGAGTCCTATACAAACATACAATTTAAACAGGAAAACAAAAACATTCACTCCCAAAGCAATTTCCCCAAAATAATGATATATCGGTCACAGCCAGTATCTTGACAATTTTAATATAAACGAGGAACGAACGTTGGAAAAAATCTCCAAAGCATCGTTTAAGGACGAGGGATTACAATTCTTTGTGCGCCCTTTTAATTTTCGCCGAAAAATGTCACAATCATGTTTGAGGCGGTGCTTGAATAAGGCCGAGTCTGCACTAGTACGGCTACTGCGACGCGAAGCTACGAAGAAATTAATTCTACTTATCGTTCATGCGGTAAAGACGGCATAAGATAAATATGTCGGTGACTGCACGATATGAGTATATTTTTTACGAAATCGCCGTCGAATCGCAGTGCGGCACCGGCCTGTGAACACTCCTTAGCGTTTTTAGAGATATATCGACGCAACAGGGTCCCTATTTATTACGTCGTATGGCTTACGGTTTTATGTTTCTCGAACCGTTTTTTCATATCAAGCATTTTTCATCCTTATTTGTAATATAATCGCGGGCGTGAAAAAGTAGGTAACCCAATTGTGCTGGTTCAAAATGTACGCCTACATCAGAAAATAAGTACCTACAATTATTTTCTGAAGTAGGCGTACATTTTATGGGAAATTTTATATTGAGGTATAGCAACACTACCAACATATTTTGGCGGGTAAAACAATAATGGTATTCTAAAATTAGTTACAGTGAAAAGTCAATTAATGCCAAGAGCAATTAGTCTAAGATCCGACCTTACATCAAAAATCTCCTTACAGTAAAAAGAAAAATCTTTTATAATAAATTAAGTATATTAGAAAATATATTAAAAATGGGTTGGCTTAAAAAAATCCTGAACAGACTATTTTTAATTATTATAAAAAAATGATTTTTAAGGAATGTAAAAAGAAAAAAGACTATAAGAAACTCCGAGATCATTCTTTTTTTCATCTTTTGAAGTATTTGATTCATCATTTGTACGTTTTTTCAACATTATTAGATTCTAGGTTAGTGATCCCCATACCTACACCGATATGTAGGTACTCGCAGCAATAAACTGTGACAGAAACAATAATAGTTTCAAGTCGAGTATAGGGAGCGCTCCTCCAGATTAACATATTTTTTTAACAATTGAATGATGAATTGTAATTGACAGTACTGGAAGAAATTTCCTTTGTACATAGTTGTTTTTTTGTCATGTTTCATTTTGTGTGTGTTAAATTGATATGTCCACGTTTATGAAAAAAGTTCACTCTTATGTACACATTTAGCATCGAATTCTTCACCCATAGGAATTACTTGATGTCGTGCTGATATAAACATATTATTTATTTACATTCTTGAATACTGACGGTGTAAGCCTTACTCATTGGTCGACGGTACATAAAAAAAATATATTTACCGGGGATTAGTGAGGTCCTTCAGCTCCTGTTTCTGCTCAGCTTCGTACTTCCTGTGCAGCTCGCGGACGTGTTCCTGTCGGATCAGCTTCTTCAGAGCCTCAAACCTATCGAAGATAATGGAAATTATGTAGACTCAACCACATTATTGTGGAGCGGTCGTTTATTTATCGCAAACGGTTTGGCGGTCGAATCGTTCTAGAGCTAGCCAAAATTACGATTAGCTCAGGCGGTGCTGATGGCGCTTCTCCTTCCGTGTAGGTAAATCCTATTATCCTACTAATATTATAAACGCGAAAGTTTGTATGAATGTAAGGATGTCTGGATGTAGGTATGTTTTTTACTCTTGCACGCAAAAACTACTGAACAGATTGGGTTGAAAGTTTGCAAGCGGATAGTTTATAAGCTGGATTAACATATAGGCTACAAAATATCGCGCGGGAAAACCGCGGGGAGCAGTTTTTGCAGTAGTTTTTCATAAAACTCAGGGGTACCATGCTAAAATCTAACGGAAGCCTGATGTGGAGTGTTCATCAACCCGCATAATGTCCACTGCTGAACATGGGCCTTCTCCCGAGGGTGGGTTATGCCATAGTCACCACGCTTGGGGGCGGATTGGTGACCGCAGTATTATATTGTAACACACAAGGAAACGATGCTGCCCGTTCTTTAGCGAGTCATAGATAATGTTAACCAAGCAGACTGAAAGAAATCTTAGAATTTACATAAAGATTTCTTGTATGGTGTGGGGATCGAACCCAAGACCTCCGAGAATAATACTGTTACGCCACGAATGGTGCGTTATCTCCAATAAAATAACTTCACGATTTCTCCGAACCTAAGTAAATCTAAATTTAGCTGCGGCTGACTATAAGAGAAGTTTTTTTTGTGTTTCTCTCACCTGTCTCTCTGTGGGGGCACCATGTAGGAAGGCGCAGGTCCTCTGGGGCGCGAGGGTCCAGGGAATCGCAGGATCTTACCGGATGTGTGGGGCACGTTCAGCATTCCGAACATCTGAAACAAGCGAATACGTTACATATGTGTTGATGATAAAAATATAAATCAATTTGTGCATTCATGCAAACAAATGACTACTATGCCCGCACGTGGTTTCGTCCGCTCAGCTCCCATGGGAACTTCATAATTAAATGTAGCCTATGTTACTCCTGGGCCCCGAGTCTACTATCGTAATGGCGTATCCATGACAGTTCAATGGTCGGTTTTTTTCTTATTTGGTAATCTACTTATACAAATGACGTCATAATGGTGTCCCTTTGACGCCACGATGACATTAGCGTAGTTGAATATAATAACAAATGATACATTTATTAGTTTTGAAATCGCCTAAATAAACTTTACAATCTCCCTAACCATCTCCCCTGCTACTTCTGTTGACGGCCTTTTTCTGCGGTAGCAACACCGATGGCAGTCGGTCCAGCGCCGACATCATAGTGAGATTAGTAGATTACCGTTTTTGGCATAATGATATCATGATAGCACTACGGTGGCACAATACTTAAAAAAATAGCAGACTCGGCCCCCTGGATAACGTAGCTTTCTAATGGTGAAAGATTTTTTTAAATAGGTCCAGTAGTTTCGGAGCCTTTGCAATGCATATGCATAATCAGTGCCGGCGATAGAGGGACTGACCCCGGGCAAGAATGTTATGGCACCCACTTAAGGAAATTAAAATTGAGTGTACACATTTTATGCTAAACCATTGTGGACGTGAAAAAAGAAATCAATAGAAATATCCAGAAGTGTGTTTTAATACAGAAAAATGGAAATTAAAGATTTAGGATATTGGATGAGAGATAGTGGAAAGCCAAAAACACAAAGAATTCTGCCCTTTGTAGCAGTTAAAACATTGTAAACGGTCGTACACGCGAGTAGACGGTTTTTTCGTTGCTTGATCGAGAGACGCTCGAGTCGAAAGACCAAGTATCTACACAAATCGGCGACCTCGCGCCACGCTTGAAGGTTTGGCTATCCCTACCATCCCACACGCGTTCTAGTTTGACGGGGGAAGCATCTCACCTAATCTCGCCCACCAATCGCCCCCACAAATTTGGCATTTTGGGCCCCCCTTAACGGCACTGATAATATTATTATAGAACTAGTACAAAGTACATAGGTAAGAGCGACTGTCTTACATATCGCGCTTGATGAATACATCGTAATATTGCTTATTATCGTAGGTCACGAATACTGAATACTGTGCGTGGGCAGAAAGTCAAGCTAGAAATAGAATATTATTTGTAGGCAGTGAAATGTGAAAATGATTTTTATTCAAATTTAGTTCATCAAAAAAATTGTCAATACCCAGATTAAAACTAAGCAATTATCGCTCACAAGTAATGAAAATAACGTTAAAAAATGGCGTAGGCCTGACATTCCATTTTTTATTGTTATTTCATTACTTGTGAGCGATCATTGCTTAATAGCTTTACTTTAATCTGGGTATTGATAATTTTTAATTAACTATTCTGTCATTAAAAAGTGTAAAATGAAAATAATCCTTTCTGTGGTTCTCACAAATTATTGTCCCGGGTGGGAATAGAACCACTGAACTACCAGTGCAGTAATTATTTATTATACAAAAACATAAAAAAAAATAACAAAAAGTTATCAACCAAATTTCAAACCTCGTTTTATTATTGTTATTATTAATAAATAAAATAAAAATATTATTGCGACCCTGCCAGGATTCGAACCTGGAATCTTCTGATCCGTAGTCAGACGCGTTATCCGTTGCGCCACAGGGCCGTGAGTATAACAGATAAAAATAACATATACGTTAGCCTATTGCCACGTGTCGCGGTGACGTCATTCTATAAACTTGTATTTTACTGGTTAGCAATTCGATAAATGAAGGTCAATTTGATATTAATAAATGGCATGTATTTAAATGACCGCTTTAATTTTGCAAAAACAGCAAAGAAAAAAATCTAAATGGTCATCTATTTTAATGATTGATCCTCTTTCTTTGAGACATAAAATAAACTAAATCAATCGATATTTTAATCTCATTAAAACAACGCGAAAAAAATTGAAATGAAAGAAATTACGTCTGATCGTTACTTGTTTGTCGCCAAAATTAAGAGAAATGAGCATTAAATATTCAATATGTGATACTTTTTTATATAATTTGATTTTACTGAATATTTTTTTTGTCTATATCGTATAACCTTCAATATAATTATGTTAGGGTACTTATTTTTATTAGGCTTATGTTTAACTTACCATCAGATATAGTAAAAATGATCACCAAAATTAAACCCGCATTTTAATGTAAAATTGTAACCAAAGTTTTAACATTTCGCTATCGTATTTAAGCAAAATGACTCCAAATAAATCATTCTTAACCCAAAAGTAGTAAATGATCACCAAAAGTAGTAAATGAACACCAAAAGTACCTAAATGTTTTACTAATTTACTATTCGGTTCTGGCACTCGCCGGCCGCTGCCGCGGCACCGCTCGCTTCGCTCGCTCGGCTCGTGCGTTTTATGGCCGCAGCTCTAACCTAACCTAACCGATTGTCATTTTTCATTGATTTTATTAAGGTAGAAATAGCGCAATAATTTGCTCGCTAAGATTTGGTGATCATTAACTACATTTGGTGATCATTAACTACATTTGGTGTTCGAATACAATTTGAAGTGCAGTCGTGAGTAAAATAGCTAGTACTATTACAATTTTAGACTTTATTTTTCTGGTGTCAAGTATATATTTTTGGTGGTCATTATATTTTATCCCTTTTTATTAAGTTGTAGTCAAAGGAAGGAAACAATTTAAAGGCACTTGATATTCAAAGATTTATTTATTTAAAAATAGCAAGCTTAGTAAAATAAATATAAAAAACTTATTATTGAATAATCATTAATGCACATTTTGCTTTCGTGGGTCGGCCACGTTTTCTTTTTAGACCTATTGGAATATTTTTGGCCTCCAGCGGCGCTGTTACATATTTCAGACGAATTGAAAGCCCTATAAGCAAGCAACTACACTTGCTATCGGCCCACATATCACTATTACTCTCCAGTGTGAAAAAAAAATCTGTTTATATTGATCAAATGTTTTCCATGTACGTTCGATAAACGCATCCTTATGTTTTTGCGAGTCTTTATTTGTACTTTGTATCAAATATGTCTCAGTCTCTGACCGTAAAATGGTCACTTTTACATCCATCTTAACCCACTGATAAGCCTGTGTCCAGTCTGGAAGTTTAACCGAATAATTAAGAATAAAAAACATCAATATAACAATATTAAAGACCATTAACTAAAAAAGAGGATCAAGTATTATTTTTGTATACCAAATATTAAAAGAGTATGTTTAAACATAATTATTATGTTACCTTAAATGAAGTTCATTAATAATTTATCCGTAGATCAACTGATATAGACGCAATAATTAAAATAAAGGTTAAACATAAAAAAATACATCATTTATTTTTGAAAGTGCTCATGTAAAGTAGATTAATTAGTTTTTAGAGGATCAAATAAAATTGTCCCTTAATAAATTCGAGATAACACTTGGCATTATTAAATAGCTAAATCAGTACCTTTTATAGTGTTACGCACTTATACTAATATATAAAGTTGAAGAGTTTGTTTGTTTGTTTGCTTGAACGCACTAATCTCAGGAACTACTGGTCCGATTCGAAAAATTCTAATAAAGCTTTCACGGGAATGGGAGTTACACGGGTAAAACCGCGCGCGGAAGCTTGTATTTGAATAAAAGGCGCTGGTCTTAGGTGCACTATAGCTTAATATATTTTGAAAATGATAAATAAATTATATAAAATAATTAATTTTAATAGAATTAACAATGCTTCAAATAGGTTCGATTCGTTACACCTGTATTTTATTGGCCACCGAAGCCAAAAAAGTTTTTTTTTGCCATTTTTTGCTTGTTATCAATAATGGCAGCAGTCAGACACTTGAAAATGGTAAAGAACCCATCGTGCGCGAGTCCGACTCGCACTTGGCAAAAAATGGCAACTTTTTTTTTGCCATTTTTTTCTTGTTATCTATGATATCAATAATGGCAGCAGGCAGACACTTGAAAATGGTAAAGAACCCATCGTGCGCGAGTCCGCCTCGCACTTGGCAAATTATATTTATTTTATTTTATTTTTAGTATTATTAGAAAGCTACATTCACCCTAAGTGACATAGGCTCTATTTAATTATGAAGTTCCCACGGGAGCGGGAGATACGCGGGTGAAACCGCGCGCGGGAAGCTAGTCATATAACCTATAAAGCTCCCACAGGAATGAGAGCTACGCTGGAGAACCGCGCATGGGATGCTAAATGAAATTGAACATTTCAACAAAGAATGTAAGAATAACCTACAAATCCCACGCTTTATTCCACTAGGGCAGTGTTTTTCAACCTGTGGGTCGCGGCCCTCAGGGGGGTCGCGTAGTCAGACCCATATGGCCCGTAGAAGATATTTGTGTATCCCGCGAGTAAACCACTTCTACTCTAGCTATGACTGGTGTAAGCCAGTGTTCCATAATGCTACTTCGCCGGGCATAAAGGCGAGCAGAGCTCCATCCTAGGCGTAGCTAGACTCGGTAGGTCACCAGCAAAGAGCTGTGTCCTCATTACTATCAAAACTCATGCATCTTATACAAAAAAAAAGTCTTTTAAATCATTTAATTGTCTTTCTATGGCACAAGGGGGTCGCCAGCATTTTTCATCCAGTAAAGGGGTCGCGTAATCGCACTAGGTCAAACTGTCTTCAATCAATGTGTGTTACCAGTGATGACATATGGATCTGAGAAGTGGTCTCTTACTATGTATAAGAAAGCTTAAAGTCGCTCAGCGAGCTATGGTAAGAGCTATGCTCGGCGTTTCCCTGCGTGATCGAAACAGAAATGAAGAGATCCGCAGGCGAACGAAGTAGCTCAACGGATTAGCAAGCTGAAGTGGCAATGGGCAGGACACATAGCTCGAAGAACTGACGGCCGATGGAGCAAAAAGGTTCTCGAGTGGAGGCCACGAACTGGCAAGCGCAGCGCAGCGCAGCAAGGACGACCGCGTGCACGATGGACCGACGACCTCATAAAGGTCGCGGGTAGTCGGTGGATGCAGGCCGCTAGCGATCGTTCCCGCTGGAAATCGATGGGGATCGATCATGATGATGACGAGGTCAAACTGATGCGGCATATCTAGTTTGACACCTATAAATTCTAGACCGCAGAAGCATAAGGACGTATGTACATGCATCAGAAGCATTTATTTGATCGTAAGTGTGAGTTTACGATAAAGGTACATACATACGATAAATGTTTCTGACGTATAATGGCACATCCGACCTTCTGCTTCTGAACCCTAGATTTGCAGTCTTAATTTTTATTCACTGAGTAGACACTGCGCTAAATAGTCGTTAGACAAAGGACTGTCTCCAACAAATTAGCTTTGCAGAACAAAGGAGTGGTAGACAAAAGACCACCGTACTAAACGACAGCCGACTGCGATAGTTATAACGTTAGAATAAGCCTTTTAAGCGCAGGCCACACTGCCAGCGAGCGGGCGAGACAGAGAAACTATACAAACAAATAAATTAGTCGGTAGCTCGCGGTGTGAACTGAAGTATGTAAAAGAGGTGAAACGATGTTCGCCCGCCTAGCTTGCTCGCCCGCCCGCTGGTGGTGTGGCCTGCGCTTTGAACTTTAACTTAAGGTATTGAATGCTTTGAAAACTATTTTTAAAAGGTCTTAAATGAGATGAAATTACAATAGTTAATTGGAATTGGAATTAGCTTAGAGTGGAATGTTCAATGGTAATTAAGTTCACTTGATTAAAAAATCCGCTCAAGCTTGCATGAACGCTATCCTTTATTATTACACTTTCTGAGTCATGACGTCACCGATCTTGAACACAGATAATGTATACAGATCAAGATGGCTGACATCGTTTTCATCTCTAAATGGCAAGCCAATTTTAAGTGCTTTCTAGATCTCAAATAAATGCCATATTTCATTATTGATCTAGTAAAACCATTCTTACCAATAAAATAATAATTTCAAAAAAAGAGTCAACTAGCCTATTGAAACTATTCTATCGTCCGCGTCCGTCTATTTAGCTTTAATGAGATTACCTAATTTTTCTGAGGCACCCTATAATTAGAAGGCCAGTAGGTGTGCCTCGACCATCCGATGCCGACCACTGGTCTATTCGTTATCGATGGCATACAATTATGCGACCCACACAATGATTTTCATTCACCTTTTTTGATAAGGAAAATTAATTTGAAATGGTAGTACCCGAATTCTTTCAATATTTTTTGCATAACGCGGCAATCTTATCTATTTAGTATTGGTCGTAGATCATAATTATATAGTTTGCAACCCTGACCTAAAATAATGTTTACTTACTTATTATTAAAGATAAAATGAAATAGTTTATTAGTAACTTTCATTTAGCATGTCACGCTTTCTACGTAAGAATCCCGCATTTTGCACTCAAAAATTTTCTAAATCCTAAAATTCAAAGTAAAAACGGAGAAATTCCAATTAGGTATATCGATCCATAAAAAGATAGGTACTTTGTGCGAGATAAATATTGGAGCGAAATGCACGTCGGGACGACTGCAATATAGTGCTGCGCACTTATATGACTGAGACTACAGTATAATCTTTTTAATTTAAGATTAAGGTAGCTCATTGCAATTATGTAATTTGCTTATAGCTCAATTGCGCCATTTTGGAATTATTGACATAAACAAGTGACAGGTTATTTATTATAGTATAGGTAACTCCACAGCTTACAAGTTATATAGCAGTTTAATTTACTGACAAATACGCCAATTACGAAGCATAGGTACAAATAAACAGGTCAAAAAGTCATGTACCTACATAATACAAACAATAAAATTCAAACAGAAATGTAAATATCGTAAAAGAATAACTACGACGACGTAATAACAACGTAATAACTAAGGATAAACGTGGCCAGATTGGCCACGTTTATCCTTAGTTATTACGTCACTTCCATAGCCCGTAGGCTAAAGTTTCTCTGGAGACCTCACAATTTCAACAATTAACCATTATAATTGATTTAAGATACCTAGTTGAACATTTCAACAATAGCACTAACACACACTAACTTCAATATCAGTTCAAAATTATCTCATTCCTTCAGTAGTTCCAATTTCTCAACTAAGCAGTTAAAATTGATTGAAAACAATAAAACTTGATAAGTTAATGGTACAGTTTAATGATTTGTGTAATCTTCTGATTGTGTCTTTGTGAAGATTTTTGAATATGTTCGTAATCACCGAACGGTGGTGATTAATAGCTAGGTGATCAAGGGGCAAAAACAACTGTGCCCCTAAACTGTTTAGGCTTTATCAATAGATACATATTTTAGAAAGAGAGGATTGCTTATACGGTTTTGGTTACCCCCGCGCTTGAACCATTGGAAAAATTATGTATAACATGGCAATGCCGACATAAACAAAATAATATAAATAGGCATAGATTTTAATTTTTAGGAGAGTTTTGTGCAACTGTCGTCCTAATTTTCAGTTTTTCAAGGCGTGCTGCAAAAATGGTTAAATTACTTACTTAATTGGCATTGGTGACATTTTAAGAAGACCGGATTTGGTGAAGTAAGAATTAGTGATACTATTTTTGGAGATAAAAGAGGAATATTCTCCGATGTCCGCGGTTACAATTTTAATTGAGTTTTTTTACAATTGTAGGTTTTAAACTATCAAAAGCTTTCATAAAACTACAAACGATAAAATTAATTATTGTGATTTATTGAGCATTTAGAGCTGAATTAATGACATTGTTTCAATTGAACACTTGACTCTGAGACTAATGACTTAACGAGTGGAATGTGTTTCCTACTCCAAGTCAATCGTTTTGCGTTTCATCGAGAACATTACCAAACTTCGACTAGTTAATTTTAAGCAACAAATTAATTTTCCAGTCACGTGTTTATTAACTTCGAACTTCGAAATTGCTTTCCCTTCCCTTCGTACCTCGGATAGCAGGTTAAGTCCTTGGTCGATTGTTATAACATCGTCAATAACAAGCGTATACCAGGGAACGGGCAGCAGCGTTTCCTTGTGTGTTAAAACATAATACTGAGGTCTCCACTCCACCTTCCAAGAGTGGTGACTATAGCATAACCCAACCTCATTGGAAATTGGAAGCCCATGTTCAGTAGTGGACGTTATACGGGCGGATGATAATGATGCCTGCATTGGATGCTATAAATAGGTTGTACCTCATCGTAATCTGGAGTGCGGACCACGTTGGGGGGTGCTTTGGTCACCACCCTGCCGTACGCCTCGCGAGCCATCGCTGGGTATTGATATCTGAACCTGTAAGAAAATTGTACATTAGATTCATATTGCTATTTTAAAAGAAAATATCAAATACTAACGCTTTTCTCAGTCTGCACACTTTTGTTGTCCGTGGTGGACGTTTGGGTGACGGTGCAATTCATATCACCACGCTTGGCATGCGGATTCGTGATCGCTGTATCTTAATGCGATCACCAATCCGCCTGCCAAGCATGGTGACCCTTGAAAACACCACAATCTGGAGGTTCTTTTTTACTAAGCATATTAAAGAACATAAAATGCGAGGTGATACTATTCTCAACTCGTGATAATCTCACGAGGTGAGAAGAGTCTATCACAATTGCCATTTAGTTCACGTTTAAATTTGTTGCGATGACGAATTTCATTCTGTATTTCGTAATAATATCTTTTATAAGTATGGCCAATGGCAAAAGTAAAGGCTTCCAAAAGTAAAATTGTTTATTATTAGTTAAGGGCTACCATCTACCTATACTTACAATACTTTACGGCGCGTTGCCTATGTGCCACTCTACATTTGTATTGCGACGTAACGCAATACTGCAAAATGCAATGCAATACTACGCAATGCAACGCCATACTACGCAATGCAACGCCATACTACGCAATGCAACGCTATACTACGTAATGCAACGTTACACTACGCAACGCTATATAACTTTGCGCATTTATAAACTAGTGTGTTACCTCGGCGCCGCCCTCGGTATCGCGGTGTAGACAGGCCACTCGTTGTACATGAGCGGGTCGCGGTAAGTGCTGACTTCGTTCATTATTTCCGGCGCACGCGCTTGCCGCTTCGAAAATCTGTCAAATAAACAATAAAAGTTAAATTAATTCTGTATAATTAAAAGCATACCTGAATTGAATGATAGATTCAGGAAATAGGTAATTAGACATGGAACGGATGCTACAATCAAATGTGACAATGGAATGTAGAAATATTAGATTCCCATTGTCTCTGCCTCAGATTCATTTTATTTAATTTTAGAACACTAAACTTTGCCGCAGTCTACCAAATCCTTTAAGTGACGTGTTATGAAGTGATAGATACATTTCGATGGCCGGTTGGGATCCACCTAGGGTTGACACCTTTTTTTGATGATAAAATAGTATTTTTTCAAAACATTAGACAAAATATAGTACTATTATGGACTAAGAGCTGACAACCGAAAAGGCAAGGTAATTTGATCATTCATAAAAATGATTTATCAGCTTACCTGGAGCATTCTAAGCATAAAGACGTCGACCTGGCAGGATTCGCGTGGTGGATGTGGGAGTTATGGGGTGGGAAAAAAATTAAAAAAAAGGTAATGTGATCAGGATTATTTTTTATGCCAAATGGTTTGCCTACCTCCCCAAAGCACACAAAAAAAATCTGGCGTCATTTGGTTGGTGGAAAGGTATCGCCAGGCTTAATTAAAGTGAGGAAAAAAAAATATTTTTAGGTAATAAGAACAAGGCTGGCTTTTTTTGTGCTTAAAGTTTAGTATTCCCAGAGGCTAGGAAAAAAAAGCCAGCCAATAATAGTGGTGGGAACATGTCGAAAAAAATAATTGAAAATTTATATTATGAATTTTATTTTGCTCGAGAAAGAGCTAAGGGGCATGAAAAAGAGCGCGTGGAGGGGATACACGTGACTACAGCGTCCGTGCTCTCTCGGTAATGGGCCTGTAATTGGTTTACGTAAATAAATATGATTTTTATTTTATTTTATTTTATTTAAACAGAATATAAAAACACGTCCACGCGCTGTAAAATAGACGCTAAACTGAAACAGCTGGCGCTCCGGAAACGTTCGGCTCTTTCCGCTCAACGAGTGCGACGAGACCAGCCAGGCGCGTTCGGTTTACCGAACATGAACGACGCGCCGAGAGAGCACGGACGCCGTCGTCATGTGTATCCCCTCCACGCGCTCTTTTTCATGCCCCTTAGCTCTTTCTCGAGCAAAATACAATTTAAAATATAAATTTTCAATTATTATGTTCGACATGTTCCCACCACTATTATTGGCTGGCTTGTTTTTCCTAGCCTCTGGGAATAATAAACTTTAAGCACAAAAAAAGCCAGCCTTGTTCTTATTACCTAAAAATATATATTTTTTTCCTCACTTTAATTAAGCCTGGCGCTACCTTTCCACCAACCAAATGACGCCAGATTTTTTTTGGGTGCTTTGGGGAGTTAGGCAAACCATTTGGCATAAAAATTAATCCTGATCACATTACCTTTTTTTTATATTTTTTTCCCACCCCATAACTCCCACATCCACCACGCGAATCCTGCCAGGTCGACGTCTTTATGCTTAGAATGCTCCAGGTAAGCTGATTAATCATTTTTATGAATGATCAAATTACCTTGCCTTTTCGGTTGTCAGCTCTCCGTCCAAGATCAAGAAAAAAATAGTACATATTTATTTTGTAGTCTGGCTAACTAAGTCTGAAATAATATTTGTAGGCGCTCTTAATCCTCCTCCCTTTACGCTTTTGGTAAAGGAAACTAAGTTCAATACTGCCAAGAAGTTGACGTCTACCTGTCGTATCGCGAAAACATAATTACCGACGAAAATATAGCATTATTCGTACTATATTATTTTTCGGTAATATATAGTACAATGGACTGAAATATAGTACGATACTTGACGATACTATATAATATAGTACAGGTGGCAACCCTAAATTTACCATGGCCGTATGGTCTAGGCATTGGGGCTATACCTCAGATGCATGTTCGAATCCTTATAAACGTGAAAGTTTGTAAGTATCGATGGATGTTTGTTACTCTTTCACGCAATAACTACTGAATGGATTTGGCTGAAACTTTGCACGTGGATAGTTAATAAGCTCGATTAACTTATAGGCTACAAAAATCACGCTCCGACCCACTGGAGCAGAGTAACGCGGGTAAAACCTTGGGGCGCAGCTAGTATAAAATATAAGTGTGCGAAATTTCATACTTCTCCGTTCGCGCAACTTTTGTAAATGGGGTAAATGTTTGTGATTTACGTTCTTATATATAGCATATAGTATATACGTATAAATATGTTATACAAGGTGTAACGGAAAGGGTATATACATAGAAAGAGCAAGGCTTTTTTGGATGATAACAAACGATATGGCAAGGGTTTCAACTCAAAATAAAAACTCGAAAAGTCAGTATTATTTTACAAACAAAAAATAAAAATGCGGAACCCTCTTACTCCTGGTATTTCTGAATAAAGGGTTGTTATGATCCAAAGAAGCCTTGCTCTTGCTATGTATATACCCTTTCCGTCGATAGTATAGTGCTCTCGACCTATTTCGGCCACACTGGTATGATTATACGGAGAATGGCCAAACGCTCAGGACATAAAAATCCGATCCCGACGAATGACAGGACCTACAGCGTATTCTGCGAGGCAGGTGTCAAACAGCTTCATCAGCTTCCTGTCATCTGTCTGTGTCTTTGTCATCAGCTTCCTGACTTCGGGACCTACTTAGAATTTTCTCGAAAGTTCTAGTTACACATTTTGTCGAATAATCAAATCAAAATATTTTTCATTTGTATCGACAAATGTTCTTATGACGCGTCCCCGACAGCTGTTGCATAAAATTTCCTTAAAAGTCTATAGTCATAATTCCCTAATCCCCCGCCAGTAACTGTTTTGAGCCTAGGTTGCTTAGTTTGTACTTGTATAACCATTTATTTGGGTTGGAGCACCAGTTCTTGACGTGGCAACTATGAGAAGAACAGACAAGAAACTTAGTCCTTTTTAAATTATTTATTACGAGCTGCCCTACGCGGTTTCACCCGCGTAGATCCCGTTCCCGTGGCAACTTTAACTTAAAATATGACACTCACAAATGACGTGGCTTTCTATTGGTAAAAGAATTTTCAAAATCGGTTCAGTAGATCCAGAGATTATCCCCTACAACGTCACAAACTCACAAACTTTACCTTTATAATATCAGTATAGATTACCGCTAGACATAAAATCTCGGAGGTCGTAGGTTCGATCCCCACGCCGGACAAGAAATCTTTGAGTAAATTTGATTTGTTTCCGGGTCTGGTTGGATGAGGACTTCCCTCCGTGCCTCGGAAAGTACGTTAAGCCGTTGGTCCCGATTGTTATAACATCATCTATAATAATCGTATATCAAGTAACGGGCAGTAGCGTTTCCTTGTATGGTACCAACATAATACTGCGTTTACCAACCCGCCTGCCAAGCGTGGTTACTATGGCAAATACTTCGGAGGAGGCCCATATTCAGCAGTGGACGTTATACGAACTGATGATGATGATGACCGCTAGATCAACGAGGCAGTCATGATACTATTCTATACCAATATATAAAGGTGAAGAGTTTGCCTGAACAGCCTTATCACAAAAACTACTGGCCCGATTTAATATCTTATAGTGTTCGGTAGCCTATTTATCGAGGAAGGCTATATTTAACTATGTTAAACTTCATGCACAGTACATGTACATTGGCGGACTTAATGCCAGAGGCATTATTTACCAGTCTACCTTTGGGTGATGCAGAGATATTTTGGTAGGTGCATATAAAAGCAAAATGAGTGAAAGAGAAACTTACTTTATAATAAATAAATATAATAAATTATAACCATATATACTTAAATAATAATAATATATACTATAATAAATACATACACATATTGTCAATGCCAATTTCATAAAATTAGTTACCTGCCCTAGTGGATTTGTATATATACTCACATACTTTTCTTTTGAAAGTATACCTGCTGTTTGCCATCCTGATTTCCTGGGGAAGTTCCCACGGGAACGGGAGTTAGTGTATGTACAATGAAGTATTCTTCTAAATGCTATTAATAGACAATTTTGCCTCACAAAGGCCTCGCAAAATGACATTTATGAAGCGAGTGTTCATAATTGCGTTATACCTAAATTAGTTGTTAATGGGGTTTCGATGTACAAGATGAGCGTAATTAATAGCTATTAGTGCTCATTAGCTACATAATTAGCTATGACCTTATTGGATGAAAAGACGTGAAATGTCACTTATGTAAGAAGCTTTCAAAATACATAATATGAAGCATACGGCCTCGTTTACGGAGACGCAGACGTCGACGCAGGCGTCGCGCAGAGCGACGTGCGGCGCGGCCTGCACATATGGCGTTGTATGAGTGCGAGTTAGATGCGAGACGGTACGCCACACGCGACGCACGACGCCCCTCGTCACCGTAAACGAGGCCTAAGGACAAATGCACTAATCTTCCGAATCATTTCAAATCAAGTACGTGCAAGTTTACGTGGTGCTTCCAAGGCCGGATTTAAGGGAGGGCATCCGGGGCAACTGCCCCGGGGCCTCCACAATAGAGGGGCCCCAACAATAGACATTTAAAATCTTTCAAATTCTGACCAGACAACTTTTTTTTTATTTATTTTTTCAGTGTTGTACCTTTACATACAGTACTTTGTTGTATCATGATTAATGTAATATTTCTTAAATATTGTAATTACGGTTATTCATATAATACTTGTTCACTTCAATTAGACAATCAGTAAAATATCAGAATTCAAATCGTCCTGAAAAGTAGGTACATACTTGGAATTTTCTGCACATTTAGAGGTAAACTAATTTGCTGCCCCGGGGCCTCTGGACTTCTAAATCCGGCTCTGGGTATATACACTATAGGCCTTATGAATAGACTCAGAGTCGCTCAACGAGCTATAAAGAGGGCTATGCTCAGTTTTCTCTACGAGATCGAATCAGAAATGAGGAGATACGTAAAAGAACGCAGGTTACCGACTTAGCCCAACGGATCAATTCGTTAAAGTTGCAATGGGCAGGCCGTATAGCACGGAGCACAGATGGCCGTTGGCGCCGAAAAGTTCTCGAAAATAGACTGCGAATCGGCAAGCGTAGCGTAGGAAGTCCACCAACTAGATGGACGGATGACCTGGTAAAGTCCACGTGATCACGGTGAATGCAGGTCGCCTCCAAACGTCGTAACTGGAAATCCATGAGTGAGGCCTACGTCCAGCAGTGTACGTCCTACGGCTAAAATTATAATGAAACTCCGTGCCTCGGAAAGCACGTTAAGCCGTTGGTCCCGATTGTTAAAACATCATCTATAATAATCGTATACTAGGGAATGGGCAGCAGCGTTTCCTTGTGTGGTACAACATAATATGTGGTCACTAACCCGCCTGCCAAGCGTGGTGACTATGGCAAATATCCTCCCTCGGGTGGAGGCCCGTGTTCAGCAGTGGACTTTATACGGGCTGATGATGATGAAATCTAAATTAACAACCTATTTCTAAGCAACAATCAAAGCATACTTCACTTACCCAATCTAATTCGCATTGCCAGATACAGAACGGCTAAAGTACGCGACTACTCAAGGACTTACCCATCGCCGATAGCTAAAAGCCTCGCATTTTGTCAAGCTTTGTACTACAGTGATGCTCCACGGTTGATTGAATTTCAAAATCCTATTATTTACGACGAGTGAACAAACCGATCAATCGTTTTCATTTTAGTTATTTAAGGTGTATTGTTCACAGAGAATATAATTTTGTCAAATGGTGGCAAAATAGAATCGGTACCTATTTGAGTCATTATCAGCTGAATACGTCTTATGATGGCTCAAATAGGCACTGCTAAACATGGTTCTCCTCCCGAGAGAGGGGTTTTGTCATAGTCACTATGCTTGGCAGGACGCAAAGAAACGCTGCTGCCCGTTCCCTGGTAAGCAATTGTTATAAATGAAGTTATAACAATCGGGACCAACAGCTTAACGCGCATTCCGAGGCATGGTTGTCCCTTAATCAACCAGATCCGGAAAGAAATAATAGAATTGGCACAAAGATTTCTTATCCGTCGTGAGGATCGGGCCCACAACCCAAAAATGTATTACTTAGTAGCAGAGTTTTTGTACACTACTAGTAGTCTCGTTAACCCCTCGTGTTAACCTAAGATGCTTGTGTTACGAGTGGGTTCACGGCCGTAGTACAATGGATGGGAATCAAACCGGCGGCCACATGATTGCAAGTCCGACGGCATTAAGCTACGGCCGCTTAAAGTGAGGCTTAGGTATACCGCTACATCACGAAGGTTTTGGACTTAGCGCTTCAGACTGTAACACAGATATTAAGTTATCTATTTAAAGAGCAGACGTATTTTATAGAATTATATTGAAATGCTGTATCTAAGTGTATTTGTGCGTGATATTATTTCAAAGAGATAAAAAAAAAAAAAACGTGGTCATCGACCACGTGATCGCAGTAAGATGGACAACTTTGAGCTGATAGATGCTGCTGCCCATCCATCAGTTGCATATCCTTTAGTCGCCTCTTACGACAAGGAAGATATCGGATGGTCTATTCTAATTCCAAAATTAGACATTGCTATAATATAGTTTTTGCAGTGCCGGATTAAGCCAACGCGGGGCCTTTTTCTTTGTTAGGCCTAAGGCCTTACAAAACAAAAGGATCCATAGGATTATTTATTAGATCCAATTTCTTGCTTGCGCGGTATAAGTATCTTGGTGTGCGGGGCCCGTAGCATTTGCTACTCTTGCTGTATGGCTAATCCGGCACTGAGTTTTCGAAGAATTATATTATTATTATCTATATTTTTTTTTCTCATGTCTAACACATATGATTTCTATATAAAATAGTTTGATACAGCTATTGCGCACTGGCGTAGCTACCGAAGGGCTGGGACAACCTCCGTAGCGTAGCGGTATTTGGCTCGCCTTGAATCTTGGAGGTCATGGGTTCGATCCCTACACCGGATTGAAAATCTTTGTGTAAATTCTTAGATTTCTTTCCGGGTCTGGTTGGTTGAGGGACTACCCTCCGTGCCTCGGAAAGCACGTTAAGCCGTCGGTCCCGATTGTTATTACATCATCTATAATAATCGTAAGTCAAGGAACGGGCAGCAGCGTTTCCTTGTGTGGTACAACATAATACTGCGATCACCAACCCGCCTGCCAAGCGTGGTGACTATGGCAAATACCCTCCCTCTCGGGAGGAGGCCCATGTTCAGCAGGGGACGTTATACGGGCTGATGATGATTAAAAATAAAAATTAAAGTTTTATTTTATCTGAAAAAAATTCATTTTTACAAGTAATAAATTACATTTGACAGGAGATTTGGCATAACTTGCAATTTGGAAATACCTGACCTAAGCCTAAGCCTGTATTTCAGCACTCCAGGCCCCTATTAATAAAACGTGTAGATTAGGGCCCGCAGTTTTTTTTCCCAGGGCCCCTGATCACCTAGCTACGTCACTGCTACTGCGCCTTTGTTTTACATACACTTGTACTTGTCAAAATTACACTGTAAGACTAAATCTAACAAAAGTATCACTTAAGTAACTAAACACATTGTTAAAATTATTTGATCTTACAGATTTTTTAAGCAGTCTGTCCGTCTGTCTTGTGATAAATGACAAATGTACACATTATAGTAAGATGCCTTAAAGGTCTAAAATTAACTTCCGATAATCCAGCCAAAGTCTAAGCGACATCCACCTGAGGGCACTTTAAGGGGTCAAGACCAACGCTCAGTGTGCCACTGGAGAAAAGAGTAGATTAACGAACAGTGGTGATGATCGCTGGGACGAGATGCTTAGATAATGATCATATAGACGCGCTAATCGATTTTCACTCGTTCAATCTAGGTGAACGTTGATAAATGATTATGGACGTTATAACTTGATTCAAGAACGGGCGCTAGCATATTTTGTTGACTTGTTGGTAATTAGAGAAGTTGCAAGTTCAGTAGGTACTGAGTTCGGCCTCAAGATGGTTATAGTTTGTTCTCAACGAAAGTCTTACTAATCATAAGTTGAAGTTGATGTTTCAAATTGCTTTTAATAGGTGAAGCTGGCGGTCGAGTATATATTGACGAGTAAAAGGCGAATACAAACCGAAGAAAATAAAAAGTAAAGGTGAAGTGCTATCGAACAATACACTAAAGCCGGTATTTTTGTGCATTACAGTGGATGAAATTGTTGCTATGATTTTTCACAGTGCACCAGTATTATAAAAATAACGATGACCTTTCATGACAGAAGTCGGTATTTTTGTTATCAAATAATGCATTTTGTTATGACAAGGACCTGACGCTGCGACAGATCGACTGCGAAGGTAAGTATTGGTATGCTTATTTGCGTAAGCTGCGTATGTATACGCCAAGGGAGAGTTTTACCTTTACTTCTTACATTTTAGTTTTATTTAATTGACTTTAATTTTTATTTGGTCTGAGATTATAATGCAAAGAGACTTACAAATTGATCAACAAGTAGGATACAGCAATCTTACTATCCACAGACAATGTACTCCGTCGGTCCGTCCCATTGGTTCCTGTGCTCAAAATGGGTGTGTTAGCGATGCACAGTAGCTCCAAATAAATAGGTATTATATTTTTTTATATTTTATTTTAGAACGTCACTTGCGGCAATTGTTTTATAGCGCAGTCGCACTAACGTTCGTAAGAAAAAATTATGTCATCCAATGTGTCAACTGTTGTAATTCAATTATTTTTAATATAATATATTTTTGGTGGATTAAGCCTGTGTCTCTATTCACTGTGATTGCCACTGTCGCGTGCAATGGGTTTATATTCACATTAATTATCATATGGTATAAGTAGTATTTGGTGATTTGAGGAGACCGGTTCATTTCACCCTTAATATCTAGGTGTTCAAATTGGAATGAACAGGAATCACATACCATCGGTACAATATTTAATACACACTTTAATATTGAAAACTAAAAGCTATAATCCCTCCAATCTCCCCGTAAGCGACCGCCCTGAGCCGAGGTCCAAGACGCCCTCTTGCGCCTCTTGCGCAGGTTGCTTAGATTGTAGTATTTAAACCATTTATCTAGGCTGGAGCTCTTGTCGCCTTTATGCCCAGTGGAGTAGCAAAAGCCTCTGAGCTAACTATATATCACCGTCCGAAAAAAAAACTTCATTATTGAGTTGCCGCATTTACGGGGCTAATTATTTATTTAAGTGAATTATTATTAGGTATGTCAAATGACTGAGTTGATATACAACTAAACTATGAAGAATATCAAAGGAAGTTAGACATTAGTAATAATAGTTCAACAACACTAAAATTCGTTGTAAATCAACGTGACTTTCATCCGCACTCACTTTACACATAATACATTCGTTTAAATTAGGTACATTCACTCACTCACCCATCACCTTCATTCAATAATAGTAACAAAACAATTTAGCTCTCATGTAATTTCTACAAATTTTAATTTATTTCCCTCATCTGACTTCAGGCCAGTTAGGGGCGACCCAGCTTCTGCCAGCCATTTCAATACCGTCAGGAGAGAGATGGCAATTATGTAAATGCAAATCAATATTTTATCGTCTTCGCACAAATGTTGGGACTTTTGCCTATATTAATTTTGTTTAGAAATTGCTGTAATTAGATTTGGGTGCTGTAAAACATTGACAGTTAAGTTGACTGTAATTAAAAATGACGGTTGTTTGAATTGAGTTGATTTTAAGTTAATAACTAAGTTATGATTGAATACTAAAATCTATATAGGTATTAATATATAGTATCCAGTACGCAAATTGCGTGGACGAAGGAGTTAGAAATATTACATACTTATAAATAGTTTACTAGTTTCTAGCTCGTGGTTTCACCCACGTAAGAACTTCATGATGAAATATAGCCTATAAACCTTCCTCGATAAATGTGCTGTCTAACACTGAATTAATTACTTAAGTCGAACCTGCAGTTCCTGATATTGGCGCGTCCAAACAAACAAATTCTTCAGATTTATGTATTAGTATACCTAGATATAGAGAACGAATGGTGAATCACCACTAGTCTATATAAAATCACAAAGGGTTTGTAAATCACTACATAGTATAAAACAAAGTCGCTTGCCGCTGTCTGTCCGTCCCTGTGTATGCTTAGATCTTAAAAACTACACAACAGATTTTGATGCTGTTTTTTTTAATAGATAGAGTGATTCAAGAGGATCGTTTATATGTATGATACATCAGCATTGCAATCTTGCGAAGCCGGGGCACCCGCCCCGCTAGTTAATTATAAAATTTAGTATGTATGTACCTATAGTACACCTTTTTCACACACACTGTTCAAGACGTATATTGGATTATCCCAATGTAATGGGTCTTTTTCAAAAGAAGAAGCATGTAGCCCCTGTGGAGATCTCGTCTCAGGGTGGTGGATGGCGGAATGGCGGAATGATGACTTTAAAAATTTTAAGGCGCAATGTTCGCACTTTGCGTATTTATTGATGAAAATTGATTTTTTAACTGTTTTACTAAAATAATTGTTTATTTTGCGAATATAAAAATCAACAACGGTTATTGTTAATAAGCCTTAAAAGTTAATAGCATCAGTAGACCAAGAAATTTCAATACAATGATAAAAGTATAAAATTAAGATTATAGATATTCAGAAGGATTTTTCGATGTCTTTGACCTAATGATGACTTAACATAGGTCTGTTATTGTCACTTACTTTCGCAAAATAAATAATCTTTAAATGTATCCGAAAAGAAATGCCACTTACTGACAATTTCACCGTTGCACCTTGAGGAGAGTTTTGTGCAATTGTCACTTTATTTTACAGTTCGTAGCTTCATGCATTGGCAACGTAGCGATCTGACACTATATCGCTACAACTCTTATACCATCGCTAAAACCTTTATTATGCCCCTTGAATTAGCAAAAGCCTCGCGCGCCTCGCGCTACCTTCGTAAGTCCAAACGAAAAAAGCTACATCATTCTCATTGCACTACTACGCCGTAGTGATATGGCGTAGTAGTGCTACAAAATTTCAATTTTAAAATGTATTATACTAATAATACTCTTACTGAGTAATTAATATAACGCACTAATCTCAGTAAATACTGGTCCGATTTGAAAAAAATATTTAAGTGTTAGATAGCTTATTTATCGAGAAACGCTATAACCTATATTTTTATTATGAAGTTCTCACGGCAACGGGTGCTATGATTAATGAGAATAAAATGATTTATATTTATTTAACGCATTTCCATAAATTACTTGGTATTATAATCTCACTGACCTCCACATAGCCTTTAATTGATCGCAGGTCGGCTCATCGGCCTTGAGGTCCCGGTCCCGGACCCTGGGCGTCCGCGGCGACATCATGGCCTCCTGATCGAGGCGCTGTGCCACCACCGCGCACGCGCACGCTAGCACGCTCCACGCGCGCCAAAGGGACCACATTCTGAAACAAAGAGAATCATTTACTGTTAATTCGATCTATATCGTACTAAAAAATGGGCTTGGAAAGGCAATTGTTGACTGCAGTAGGGTGCTTTTTATCAAAATAAACGTAAACGTTGCTGCGTGTTCGTACCCACAAAGCGTCATAAACATCGTCGGCCTCGGGGCGTCCCAGATGACCTGGACGACGAGATAACAACTTACCAACTATCAGTAAAATACTGCAAGAAACTAGCGCCACTACTCAGAGTCGACTCTATCCGGCCCGCCGGAGAAGAGTGCGCCCGCAAACGCGACGCTTCCCCGCTTGTCCTCCCGACCCTTAGTTTGCAAAGAACCAACCAATGTCCTCGTAGACTCGAAATCCGGGAGGCTCGCGAACTGTAAAGTAGAGCGTCAGTTGCACGAAACAACTTAAGATACTAAAAGTCATAATCCCTTAATCTCATCGCCAGCGACCGCCCCGAGCCGAGGTCCAAGCTCCACAGGGGGCGCCTTGCGGTAGCTTAGTTTGTAGTTCTTAAACGATTTATTACGGCTGCAGCTCTGCTCGCCTTTATGCCCGGTGAAGTAGCAAAAGCGTTGTTGCTAACTACGTATGTGTATCCGAAAAAAAGGTGGCCGCCGAGTGGTCAAAATTCGACCATATTTAAAAAAATATATTGGCATTCAGCCCTCCTTCTATATATAAACTACTAGCTGACCCGACAGACGTTTATGAATATTGAATTCGAATTGGTATTCATAACTCCGATCGAAGCATCTATGTTTGACAATCTTATTTTTTTTAAATCCTCTTGGACAATATTTGCAGCACCTGTCACTGTCAAACGTCAAACGCCATAAGGTTACATAAAAAAGTTAATACTATCAAAAGCGTTAAGGTTACATTAGAAAATTGAATATGGTGGTTTAGTATTCTTATTTTTTTTACTATAGCGCAAAGTTTTCTATTCTTTTTCTTTCATAAGAACCTTCTCCTGGCAATAAAAAACACAACAAAAAAAGAATTAACGATATCGGTCCAACCGTTCACGCGTGATGCCGTGATCCATTTTTATATATAAACTTATAAGTGTGCGAAATGTTATACTCCCCGTCCGTGCAATTTTCGTAAAAAGGAGTACAAAGTTTTTTTTGCTTCACGCATTAATTATATGGACAGGTATTTTATCCGAATCAAGTGGCATCTGAGGTAGATACCTAATTTTAAGCGCCAGCATCGTGCTGTCTTGAATTTCAAGTTAAAGTTTCTGCGATGTTTAAAGTTTCTCACTGTAATTAGATGCTCAAAGTTAGCTGGGCTGCACAAAATTATATTTACTGAGTACTTAATGTTACAAATGTTCGTGAGAATGTTTCGTAGTTTGTTAATCTTATAGGGAACATGGACTTCCCTCGACAGGAGTTTTGCTAACGTCACTGCGCTTCGCAGTCGCGTTGGTGATCGAAGTATTATCTTATCTTATAGTAATAAATAAAGCTGAAGAGTTTGTTTGTTTGCTTTAAAGTGCAAATCTGATAAATTCTCATAAATCTCACCGTTCCCGTGGAAACTTCATAATTAAATATATATGATATATATGCCTATGCCATCCGGGGATAGTGTAGCTTTCGGAGTAAGAATTTTTCAAATCGGTCTAGTCGTTTCGGAGCCTATTCAATACAAACAAACAAACAAATCTTTCCTCTTTATAATATTAGTATAGATAACTATCGGGACCAACGAAGCTAACTGGACCTTATTTTTTCGTTGTCCGGGGGGAAATACATTTTCGCATTCCCTTCGTCGCTGCAGCGTATTCGCGCGCAGGCGGTGGGATATGTGGGACTCGCCCTCTCCATAGCGTGGTATGCTAAAATCATACCACGAGGAAAGGACCCTACACCACTAAAACCCCCCGGACACTCCTTCGATCCGCCGTTGGCGAGGGCCTGGTACGCATAAGCAATCCTACCAATAAGCTACTACCCCTGCCGACATGCGCGTAAGGAACCGACTCATCATGTAAAACTAATACATACACGCTTATCGTTTTTTATTAATATAAAACTTCTCAACTAACCGAGAACTTTGTCGATAATGGAAAATTCTCGAACAATATAACACAATATCATATTGCGTATAAAACCTTGGAAGTGTGGAGGCGTCAGGTTTATCTTGTGTCGGTCATATATTATATGAACGACACAGTTGTAGGAAATAGCGGTTTAACTAGCATTATTTGGTGCCTTCAATGCTAGATAGCTAGACTATTATAAAAGTTGAATAATGGATAGAAGTTTTGATTGGTTGTGACGGGTATGAAGCAGTGCCGGATTAGCCATATAGCAAGTGCAACGGGCCCCGCACATCAAGATACGTGTAAGCAAGAAATAAATTGGATCCAATAAATAATCCTATCATGGTCCGGATCAGGATCCGAATCATGGTGCTTCACAATAGGTAGCCTTTTTTTTTGTTGTCCGGGGGCAAAAGCATTTACCCATTCCCACCGCCGCTGCAGCGTATTCGCACGCTGGCGGTGGGATATGTGGGAATCGCTCTCTCCATAGCGTGGTATGCTAAACTCATACCACGAGGAGAGAACCCTACACAACTAAAACCTTCCGGATACTCCTGCAATCCGCCGTTGGCGGTGGCCGGGTACACATGAGCAATCCGGCCCCTTCACAATAATAATAGGCCTAAAACAAAAGCTCGTTGAGCGACTCTGAGTCATTACTAAGAGGGGACTCCGAACAGAATTTGCTAGCCCCGCGGGCCCCGCGGGCTTAATCCGGCACTGGTATGGAGTAAAGTTAAAGTTTGTGTTACATTTGATGGAACAATTGCGACTTGACCAAACAGTTCGAAGGATTTAATAATAGATGGTGTGGTGACATCTACTAATAGCCGTACAAACTTCCAGTAGAAGCAACGCCATCTACCAGCTAGAATTTCAATTAACCTGTATCACGCTATATAGATAACCTCCGTAGCTTAGCGGTATTTGGCTCGCATAAAATCTCGGAGGTCGTGAGTTCGATCCCCACGCCGGACAAGAAATCTTTGTGTAGATTCTAAGATTTCTTTCCGGGTCTGATTGGCTGAGGGACTACCCTCCGTGCCTCGGAAAGCACGTTAAGCCGTTGGTCCCGATTGTTATAATGTTATGTTATAATCTTTAACAATTGTATACCAGGGAACGGGCAGCAGCGTTTCCTTGTATGTTGCAACGTAATACTGCGGTTACCAACCCGCCTGCCAAGCGTGGTGACTATGGCAAAAACCCTCCCTCGGGTGGAGGCCCATGTTCAGCAGTGGACGTTGTACGGGTTGATGATGACGCAATATAAGTACCCAATTCGAACATATACAAGTTCCGAGAAGTAACAAACAACCACCTCATCCGGCAAAGATCTTCATTTCCTGTGGAGAAACACCATCAACCGTTCTACAATGGCATTGATCAATCTTACTGAAACTCGGAATCGTTTCGAATTTACATTTTGAAACTGTGTTTTCTGTATACCATTGTACTCTCATCAATCCTATCCTAGTAATATTATAAACGCGAAAGTTTGTAAGTATGGATATATGGATGTATGTTACTCTTTCACGCCAAAACTAGACAACGGAATTGGCTGAAATTTTGCACCGGGATAGGTTATACGCTGGATTGAGATATAAGAAGTAACATAGGGACATTTAGGGAAGCCACGGTTAACAAAAATACTCTAGTAGTTTACAAAAACTTAAAAAAAGCAATTTTTCCCAAATTTAATAAGTTTCATTCACACTTAAAACAATAATTCTGTCTTTATTCCAATCCCTAAGACAAACTTTTATATCTTTAATGGAGCTAGTTTGAACTACCAAAGGTTAAAGTTTATTTTTAACTGAAAAACTTGAGGAAGCAAAAAGAAAGAAAACCATTTGCCTTACAAAGCTTGCGGAGAAAAAGTTAGGTGGATATAAGTTCAACTAGGAAGATATTTTACCGCCCACTATTATAAGAATTGGCGCAGTGCGAGTTGGGATCTGCCGCGATGGGTTTTATGTCTGCACACTATCAAACGCTGTTTTATAGGGTTAGGTACCTGAAGGGTAACAACGGGACTACTTGTATTTTGCTGTCTACTAGTATTCTAGTTAAGCCCTCGTGCTGAGCTAAAATGCTTGTGTTATGAGTGGGTTCACGTCGGTAGTGCAATGGGTGGGGTTCGAACCGGCGACCTACGCCGACGCCCTAGCCATTGGGCTACGGCCGCTTATCTCAAGAACCGCGATAGCTATGCAGGTGAAATTTTCACAGATGACGTATTTCTATTGCCGCTGTAACAACAAATACTAAAAATAAAAGAAAATAAATATTTAAGGGGGCTTTTTTTTTTGCCCTTTTTTTTCGATATCAATAACGGCAACAACTACTTGTTGTCTACACGCTTGAAAATGTACGGAACCCTTCGTGCGCGAGTCCGTCTCGCACTTGTCAAAAATAATCAGTATATTTACTCGTAGGTACCAAAGTTATTTCGTGACAGGAAAACGTCCAAAAACAGCCTCGCTTCGTTGAACACGTCAAATATCAATCTAGTGCACTAAGCTAAGTACACATTGCCGCGCAAACACCGCCCTTTGACGAGCAGAGGGCCCTTGTTTGTGAAGTTGTGAGGCATTCGGCCGGATACCGATGCGTTCGCCTTGTTTGATTTACCGAATCACTGCACAGAGTTTATTGCTGAAACAAAAACAACCGTATCGCTTTATTTGGCTCACTTTAAATCTCAGAGGTCGTGGGTTTGATCCCCGTGCCGAACAAGAAATCTTTATGTAGGTTCTAAGATTTCTTTCCGGTTCTGGTTGGCTGGAGAACTACCCTCCGTACCTCGGTAAGAACGTTAAGCCGTTGGTCCCGATTGTTATAAGAATTGTATACCAGGGAACAGGTAGCAGCGTTTGCTTATATGTTACAACATAATACAGCGGTCACCAACCCGCCTGCCAAGCGTGGTGACTATAGCAAAAAACAGAGTTCTATACCATATGTCCACACTGAGTGCCACGGTGCTCTTTTCGAGATTCAACGATCCACCGGTCAAGAAGTACTTAGGCGTAATCCTTACGAAAGCTAAACTTCAGAGCACATGTCGAAACCGTTCGTGCACGGGCTTTACTTACGCTCAGTCGAATACACTGTCTTCTAAATTCACGCAGCTATTACTTGATAACAAGGTTAGGATTTACACCACGTAAATCCGACCGATTATGACGTATGCGAGGATCGTATGTGCTCATATCGCGTCTAGCAGTTTGTACCGCTTACAAACAGTTCAAAGTAGATTCACTCGATGTGCCACCGGGGCACCGTGGTTTATTCGTAATCGCAACTTACATGCTGATCTCCAACTGCCTTAAATAACATAAAAACGTAAAGAGTATATATATAACAAAGGGGTTTCAAAAGCAGACCTCGTTAGCTTCATACTCCATTGGGTACAAAAGTGATAAAAGGCTATATTATCCACGAAACATATAACACACACATTGTATGGGAATGAAATATTAATATAGACAATATTCATGCTTAAGTTGGATAAAGGAGCCAAGTTTATTGAAGACAAATCTTGTTTTTTGTCGGAAACAGGCAGAATTTATAAATCTTGGCTTGCGAATTGGTGTTGCGCGATGCAGGTTAGTAAGGATACTAAGTGCTAGATAGCGCTGTTCGTTTTCTTGTACAGTAATACCCCATCATCATCATCATCTTCAGCCCGTATAACGTCCACTGCTGAACATGGGCCTCCTCCCGAGGGAGGGCATTTGCCATAGTCACCACGGTTGGCAGGCGGGTTGGTGACCGCAGTATTATGTTGTAACACACAAGGAAACGCTGCTGCCCATTCCATGTTATACGATTATTATAGATTATGTTATAATAATCGGGACCAACGGCTTAACGTTCTTTCCGAGGCACGGAGGGTAGTCCCTCAACCAACCAGACCCGGAAAGAAATCTTAGAATTTACACAAAGATTTACTCTCCGGAGTGGGGATCGAACCCACGACCTCCGAGATTTAAAGCGAGCCAAATACCGCTACGCTACGGAGGTTGTCCAGTAATACCCCGACTTACGCGAATTCGGAGATACGCGGTTTTTATTTTTGATCACCACGCGCATTATTTGCAGTAAACCGAACACGCCGTTCAGTTTACTGCAAGTTAAACTGCTAACTGCTAACCTAACCTAACATGAAATGAAAAACACTACTTTTGGAGTGTAAACTAAATATTATCATTATAACCTTCAGAGGACTTTGAATCTAAAATAAAAAAAAGGAATTAGCAAAGATATTCGATAGCGAAGAGAGATAGCGAAGAGATTCGACTTATTATTTGGTTCGTAATAAGTGAAAATCTTTCTATTTTAATTCAGATGTCACGGTATTATCGCTTAGATGGAAACCATGTTAGAATTATGGTGTGATAATGTAAAGATCAATTATAATTTAACGTATTATTAACCAAGTTTCTTCTGATCTATTGTTTTTTTTAGACCCTGGTCCCAATTACACAAACATTATATGTATTTATAGGGAAAGTTGAACCCTGAATTACGCGAATTCGACTTACACGGCTATCCCGTGGTCCCACCCATCGCGTAAGTCCGGGGTATTACTGTAGTTACAAATGCTATATTTTATTATGAGGTTCAGCTTAACACGAGCTACTCGGGGTAAACCCGCGCGGAAACTAGTGGTAAAATAGGTTTTTAAATCCACTGGTTCCGGAGCTTTTTCAATGCAAACAAACAAACAGTCAAATCTAACCTCTTAAGAATATGGTAGACAATTAATTTAGTTCAACTATAATTTAATTTTAGTTGTAATTTACTGCTTTCAGGTGTTGATTGTGAACAACTGTTTCATACAAATGGAGTTTTAATTAAATGGTAATTTCATAACGAAAATTAATTATCTAATGTTAGCATTTGAAATTGTGTTTTGTACTGTTAGTATTCTTCTATTAAATTTATACAGCACTTGGGTATGTACTAACTTTTATTTTACTAGTTTTTACACACAACTTGTATTTTTGTTGACCCCTCGTGCTAAGCTAAAATGCTCGTGTTACGAGTGGGCTCACGTCGATAGAGCGATGGGTCGGGATCCAACCGGCGACCATATGACCGCAAGTCTGACGCCACTAGCCAATAGGCTACGGCCATTTTTAGCAGTGACGTCACGTAGCGAAAACATTTTTTTTGAAATGTACACGAAAACTAAGAAAACACTCAAAAAGAATTTCCTAAACGAACTCTGTCTTCTTTTGCACAACCGACGTGAACCTGATCGTAACACAAGCATTTTAGCTTAGCACGTGGAGTTAACAAGAATACTAGTTGTGTGCAAAACACAGCTAGTGATCTTAAAAAAAAAGACACCCTCATACGAACGATGGTATACATAACTCAATTCTGGTCAATGTCCTGAGTCAAAATTGAGTCATTTTGGCTTAACTAGACTCGGGAGAGAGTTTGTGAGTTTGAATGTTCAGGGTAATCTCCGGTATGTACTCGATTTTGAACGGGCAACAGCGTTTAGCGTGGTGATTATGGCAAAAACCCTGCTTCAAAAAGAGGCGCATGTTCAGCAGTGGACGTTATACGAGAAGATGGTAATGAAGGCCGAGTAAAATGCAAACTCAAATTATAAACTTCCACCGTTATATTGCTTAAAAAACATCATATAAAAGCGAACAGTCAAATTATCCTGCATCTTCTCTTTCGCCAAAACGTTGGGCGCAGTAAGACTGATTTGCGAAGAACCTTTTTTTTAAAAAGAAAACTCCCGAAGACACTATGGAAATTAATTCTTGTGTTGCGGGGGACTCCGATCTGTACTATCTGTGGTTCATACAAGTAATTGGCCCGACTGGGAATCGAACCCAGAACACCAGGAATCCAAAACCACTGAGCCACCGGCGCAGACAAACTCAAATTTCAAAACATCAAAACGTAAACCAATTCGATACAACGCTCGGGAAATTGCAACAAAACGAAATAAACTCCGATTGGCATCGCTTCCTCTTTCTATCAATATCCGCTTCAGATTGGCTCGCTACATCCGATCTCGTCCGATAATCGCCGAACGGATTTGAATAAAGAACTCGCCGAAGATTTGAATATAGAACTCTGAATCATCTTTTTTTGAAAGGGGTATTTGAAATATGGAATTCCTTTCCGGCCAGGAATTTGAAGGGGTCGTATAATTAATATAGGGATTATTTTGAAGGTAAAATGGCACAGGGGATTTAGGATTCCTTGATTATAGATAAATTGCTCCTGAATATTGTGAGGGAGAAGAGGGTGTTACAAGATGTTAAAAGAGTTTTCAATAATGTTTACGTAAAATTTAATTAAAAAAAAAGTGAATATTTTTAAATTAAATTTTCTTTTTTACCAATTTGTAAAAGCAAGACCCTATTACTAAGACACTTATCTCTCATGGAACATACAGCTAGACAGTTGAAATTTTCACAGATGATATATTTTTATTACCGCCACAAAAGCAGAATACAATGAATATTGTAGTGGGGTTCTTTTTGACTCGATTATTATAAATGTTTTGTTCGATTTATTAATAACAGCAACAGGTAGACGCTTCTTAGTAATAGTTCTTTATTTCCAAATCTTTAAATAATAAAGTTTCTTATTTTGTATAGAAAGTAGCACGGAATTCTTCTTGCGAGTCCGAGTCGCCCTTGGCCAGTTTTTATGTAAGCTTGTCTTTATAATCACGGAAACATTGTAAATAATTTTTTTTTAATACTTTACGGTAAAGTTTACCTCTTACTAAATTTCAATAATGAGTTTAATAAATTAACTGATTTCGATGATCGGTTGGGGTTTCACCGTAGCCTAATTGGTTGAGGCATTAGGGGCTATACCTAAGATGCAGGTTTGAGTCCTGTCGATGTTCTAAATTTATTCATCTCAATTTTGAAATTGAAAAGAAAGTTGAATCAGTTGACTGCAGCAATAAAATATAAAGGCTTTCGTTTAATAGAAGAAATTACCAGGTTTTCAAGTGTCAAAACATCTTTTTTTAATGCGCGAAATAAAAATCAAGGAGTCAAAACCAGTATTTACCGATAAAAATCAAGTAGAAATACCAAAAGCCTTTGAAGAATCCGTGTTATTTGAGTATAAAGACAGCGACAACTGTATTATTGCGATTGCTAAGCATGATGCTAGAATTTGTATGAGTGATCTAACGATGTTTTTTTGGAGACGGAACATTTAAATGCTGCATCAGGTCTTTAATGCAGTTACATCATTCATGGGGAGTACAAACTCTACAATATATGTTACTCCTCTTGTGTACTGCCTTCTGCTGAACGAAAATAAATCCACGTATATAAAACGAAGGTACTTTATTAACATAATAAAGTACCTTCCGATGCCCTCGTAGACCCGAAGTCCGAGAAGCCCGCGAACTGTAAAGTAGAGCGACAGTTGCACAAAACTCCCCAAAAAATTTTACCGGAAACGAAACTCAGAGCTTGCTATTTTCATTTTTGTCAGGCTATATACATAAAGCGATACATTTAAATTTGACTAAGAAAAAACACTGAAAAAACATGTGTCTTTAATGTCAGCTTTACCATTAATACCCAAAGAACTAGTTGCCGATGCCTTTCTTTATATTATGGAAGATTGTCCAACACATGAAAATGTTGTGAAATTCAATGACTATATTGTTTAAACATATAAGTTTGGTGGAAAATTTCCTCCTACATTATAGTCTGCACATAATCGTAGACACAGGACTACAAATGCACTCGAAATCTGGCATGCAACGATTAATCGTAACCCCTAAAGTACAGGAATGTCACAATTAAAAAAAAATAGTCTATGGCAGTTAGGCAGATGCCGTAAGAAATACGTTTTTTGTTTATAACCGAAACGAATCTCAATAAAAACGAAATACTTCCTAACACTAAGTTGCATTTTTTCTTAAAATATAAATAGACTAGCTGACCCAACTGACGTTTTCTTGTCTTAACTAAAGCTCTAAATATTATATTATGCATGATAGGTCTGTATTAATAGCGATGGGCACTAAGAGCAGCACGCATTTTGTCAATGGTATGTCAAACGTCATAAGATTTCAATTAAAAAGTTTATATTATATATCAAAAGCGCTGGTTACATTAGAAAATTGAATATGATGGTTAAGTATTCTTAAATTTTCTTAATTGTTTCTTTCATAAGAACCATCTCCTGACAATAATAAACGCAAGATAAAAAGAATTAGCCAAATCTGTCCAGCCGTTCACGCGAGACCAAGGTAAATAAAAGCGGCCGTAGCCCAATGGCTAGGGCGTCGGACTTGTGATCTTGAGGTCGCCAGTTCGAGCCCCACCCATTGAACCCATTCGTAACACAAGCATTTTAGCTTAGCACGGGGTTAACAAGAATACAAGTAGACTGAAAAATTTTGGTAGTAGACAAAGTTTAAAAAAAAAGCGTTTTTTTATAGATATATAGATTTTTGGCCATTCCCTGTTTATTGCCTGTATCCTTTACATGATAAATTGTATAATACAATACATTTGTCATAATATTCTTGAATAAGAGCTAAAGATCAAGTTAAGGGATCTTTTAGGTACATGATCACAGAAAAAGTAAAATTCTTATCACGTATCCCCAACAAAGACATCTTTTACGAAACCGAATACTGTTAGCCAATAGAAATTGATCCTTATTACAATACCTATAAGATGCTTTATTAATAAAAACGTGTGGTGAATATTGCTTCTTATGTGAGCGTTCTCATGCGTGTGCCGAATATATGTAATAAAGACATCAATACTGGCCGAAAATATTAAAAACAGCTATGTTATACGATTCCCGTAGGAACCTATTTGTTCACATACACTACACATTAATTTAGTTCCGATTTATGTCAAAAGATGGCGATTTTATGAATAAGTTAGAATAATAAGTTAGTCGCTATAGAGATTCTCTGCCAGTTAATGAGGTTCCCGATGTAAATATTTTTAGATGAGAAGTGTTTAGACCTCTTAGTGCAATGTTGTTAATAGCTAAACACTCCCGGTTAAATACAGTTCAATTTTACACTACATAGTTGGTGTTTCATTTAGTCCTTAGTGTCGGTATATATAAGTTGTGCTCCCTATTTCCCGACTCCCGTTGGGACTTCGTCCCTATACACTATACATGAAACATATGGGCAGTTCCATAACTAAAAGATAGACAAAGATCTGTATAAGGGACCATGTCATCGATTTAGAGACAAGATAAACTGCATTTCAAATGCTGTGTAACGACCGGGTTTAATTACCAAACTGAGTACTTACAAGTAAAAAAAAAACTTCTACTCAGTTCGGGACTCGAAAGTCGTTACGAAAAATAAAACATATATTATTTTTATTTGAGAAAGTGTTAACTAGCCAATTAGAACCAAGTTGAACTACGTTAATAACAAACCAGACGATTTATTGTTCTATACTAAAACAACGATAGAGAATCCATTCATTCCAAATATAGCCCATTGCTGGAATTCCATTGATCCCAATTTAGATGTTCGGAATGTTTGAACAATACTATTGTTTGTGAATTTGTATAGTTCCAATTCGGTACTATGCGGTGACAACCTCCGTAGCGTAGCGGTATTTGGCACGCTTTCAATCTAGGAGGTCGTGGGTTCGATCCCCACTCTGGCAAGAAATCTTTGTGTAGATCCTAAGATTTCTTTCCGGGTCTGGATCGTTGAGGGCCTACCCTCCGTGCCTCTGAAAGCAAGCGTTAAGCCGTTGGTCCCGATTGCTATAACATCATCTATAATAATCGTATATCAAGGAACGGGAGGCAGCGTTTCCTTGTGTGGTACAACATAATACTGCGGTCACGAACCTGCCTGCCAAGCTTGGTGACTATGGCAAATACCCTCCCCTTGGGCTTTTGATGATGATGATGATTAGGCGGTAGGAGCGATAATAATTATTCGGTGAACTGTGTAAATACTATATTCGTGGGAACTGCTAGAAAAATATTTTTTTCTTCAACAGCCATGTCTGCGAGCGAGTGGACTGTTATACTGCTATTTAAGGGAGCTCCCATACAACATACTTCTTTCTTTTTTTGCTCGATATTAATAACGGCAAGTGCCTTCCTGGCACTTGAAAATAGTACGGAACCCTTCGTGCGCGAGTCCGACTCGCAGATTTTGATATACAAAACAAAGCTATTATTGAAACATCTTTTATTAGAATATACACCTCATTATTGTTTTTCTAAGTCTTACTCATATACAGCTTTATTCCGTGTTATCAGATTATTATCATGAAAAAGTTTTAACTAATTCGGTCCAACCGGTTCGCAGATTAAATTAAATTACCTGTAACAAACAGACAAAAAGTGTTAAAAATTGGTTTCGTTTAGAGGTTTAGTTGTTTTATTCCAGAATTTGAAAAAAAGCTGATTTGCTAGTTTTAGTTTTTTTTTCGGACGGATATTTGTATTTAGCCACGAGGCTTTTGCTCCTCCACCGGGCGTAAAGGTGAGCAGAGCTCCAGGTTACATAAATGGTTTAAACAGTGCAAACTAAGCAACCTGCACAAGAGGGCGTTCCCTGTGAGACTTGGACCCCGGCTCAGTGCGGTCGCTGGCGATGAGATTGAGGGATTTAGACTTTTTGTATTTTAGGGAAATTTTATGCAACTGTCGCTCTACTTTACAGTTCGTGGGCCACTCGAACTTCGGGTCTACGAGGGCATCGGAAGGTTCTTAGCAAACTAAGGGTCGAGAGGGTTAGTTTTAGACGTAAACATTGTGATTATGAGAAGTACAAGCATATAATCTAGACCTCAAAAGCAAAAGGACGGATGAACTATAATCTCCAGAAGCATTTGGTCGTAAGTGCCAGTTTACGGTAAAGGCACATACGACGAATGCTTCTGAGGTCTAGATATAAATACTCAAGTGCTGAATAAACTTCATTATTTCACTTCAAAAATCCGGTGGGACGATCTTACCGATACGACCGGTGGGATGCCCATCAATCAGGTGGTAGAGGAACTGTTGGCGTAGAGCGACAGTTGCAAAAAACTCCGTTAAAATACTAAAAGTCATAATCCCTCAATCTCATCGTCAGCCACCGCCCTGAGCCGAGGTCCTAGCCCCACAGGGGGCGCCCCTTTTCTGCAGGTTGCTTAGTTTGTAGTTTTTAATAATTGTTTGCAGCGTTTCCGCTGTGTGTTACAACATAACACAGCGGTCACCAATCCACCTGCCAAGCGTGGTGACTATGGCAACGAACCTCCCTCGGGAGGAGGCCCATGTTCAGCAGTGGACGTTATACGAGCTGATGATGATGATGATGATGATGTTATAGCAATCGGGACGAACGGCTTAACGTGCTTTCCGAGGCACGGAGGGTAGTCTCTCAACCAACCAGATCCTTAGAAAGAAATCTTAGAATTTGCACAAAAATTTCCTGTCCGGCGTGGGAATCGAACTCACGACCTCCGAGATTTAAAGCGAGCCAAATACCGCTACGTTACGGAGGTTGTATTTCTTCATATATGCGCTATTAATTATATTATCTTATATGATGTTACCTGCTACATCAACCACTTACCATCAAGCGGGCGGTATGTTTTGATAACTAACCTTACAGTATAAAAAAACTAACACAGCCTTCGACCATAAAGCTACTACCCAATAAAGGCTGTTAAAACAGTCAGTTTCCAGCAAAAATAACATATTTCTGGTACATCTATCATTCCTTGTCCGCGTCGACACAGATAAAAACCTTGTTTATTACATTTACCAAGTTACAAAGACAGGTATAAAATGCTATACTATAAAACGTGTAATATACGTTGGTAGACATACCTGTCTACGATAAATTAAGAGAATGCAATAAAATGTGCACTTTACAGGTCTGACGTCTCATCGACCAATTACAGTGATTCCGTCGGGTTTCTCACCGTGGTTTATATATACATATATATAAACCACTTAGTCTAGCATATATTGTATATCAGAGACTAGGTTTCCGCGCGCGGGTTCACCCGTTAACGTAGGAACTTCATAATAAAATATAGCCTAAAGTGTTCTTATTCTGCTTCTCACTGAAATATTTTTTCAAATTGGACCATTAGTTACTGATATTATCATGGTCAAGCAAACAAACTCGCTAGCTTTATATATGTGTATAAAAGTATAGATAATAACGAATAGCTTCTCAAGTATCACTACCTAAATCTGTTATCCGTTGTATATAGAGATACAAGAGTATTTATCAATGTCGGTGTGCTCTGAAAAATGGCGGACCTAACCTTTTCATGAGTAGAATGAGAATGAATGCGAATATGAAAGACAATAAAAGTTATGTCTCGGTATTTCATATGTATTGATAAATAGTTTGGCTATGTTCGTAAAGGGTTTTTATACACTCTTATAAATCTACATAAAAAATATTGGAAAGAGAAAATATTTTATATCGGGTTATAATTGATAAACCCCAAAATGACTTCTTCAATTTCACTATTGAATGTGGGCCACCCGAGGGAGGTTTTTGCCATATACTTAAAGCCATAGTCACCGCATCAGGGTTGGTGAGCAGAATTATGAATTAACACACAGGGTAACGCCGCTGGACACAAAGATTTCTTGCTTGATTTTGCAGCGCAGGGATAGAACCCACCACCTTAGAGATTAATTCGAGCTTCCTAACAACTAAATAGAAAGAATCGAGCAACAAGCATTCAACTGTCAAAAACCGAAAGAACGAATTCCTAGAATGTAATTATAAATAAGGCGGACAGCAATTAAGGATACCACCTACACGGATCGGAGAAGTTTCTTATCATGGGCGTAACTAACAGGGACAGTGGAGGGCAGTAGGACCTACTACCCTTCACTGCCCCTGTTAGTTGCCCCATTAGTTTGCATGTATTAGTTGGCCCCTGCCACTTTATTTTCCATGGTGATCGTTAGAATATTAAGGCTCTGCTCGCCTTTATATCTGGTGAAGTAGCAAAAGCCTCCGGGCTAATAACATAATGATCGTCCGAAAAAAGATAACTGCTAGACTGAAATCTTGAAACATAAGTAGTAAAAACATAAGTCTTTCTTACTACCCCTAATATATCTGATTAAATTCGTTGTGGGGCAGTTTCTCTCGGGATTTGGTGAACCTCGATGCTCATTGCTATTTCCAGTGTATGCCACTGCTGATCCTGGCTTACAGGAGTTGCAGTGTGGGTTGGGAGCATTATAGTGTCTACCCGCTACCAAATCATCGCGGTAGCCTCGGAAGCTTGGGGCAGTGGTTTCGGGTGCTTGAAAATATCTCCATCAAGAGTTATCACTATCGTTTCTTAGCCTTAAAAGCAATAGCAATAAAGGGCGTAGATATTGAACTCACACTGGGAGCTAAAAACACTGTGATCTGTGCCAGAGGCGCAGACTCCGTGGGTGCTCGGAGGCTCATGCATCCATGAGAAGAAAACAGTGAGTGCAGAACACCCCTGAGAAAAAACAGATAAAGCATAGCTTGTGAGCTGCATAGTTACTAGCAATCAAAGAGCAAAGTGGCATTGCCAATGCACTATTTTATGATTTACAATTGATCGCTCGTTAACTGCTACGCCCGTTGTCTTCCTTGGTAAGCAATCGCACTGCCGGATAATAAAATCAGTTTTGCCTCTTCTGGAGCAAAACTTTCTAGTTGCCCCCCCGGAGCAAAGTTGGGTAAGCCCATTGGTTCCCATTATTCTTAAACTAACAGTTTTGTCATTGCTCCATTTATCTTTCAAGCAATTTCAAGTGAATATTAAAATTCCAGCGGCGTTTTTCTTCAAGAAACTGTAATTAACTGAAAGACATTAACGATGGACGGAAAGTCGTTAGCCGCAAATTTTATATTAGTTTAAATTACAATTTAAACACAAAATTAAATATAAGGACTACTTTGTGGGTTCTTTAGGGTTCCACCTTTGCCATGCAGTTATATAGTTTTACTTTATCAGATATTGCCCTTATCACCACGCTTGGTTAGTTCAAAGCCATCACGCGTAATATTAAGAGTTAAAAAAAAGTTAAAACATGACAACGTCTGTCAGGTCAGCTAGTTACGCAATAAATAATCATTTAAATAGTACTTGTTATATTAATATGGGTTGATACATTAAACGTACACACAAATATGAGTACTATGTTGCGGTTTTCAGGGTTCGATCCTCGGGTCTGTGAAAGCCTTGTCTGTGGTTTGGGATAATTTCCCGGGTAACATTGGGATTTCACGCTGAGGAATACTGATAACGAGATCGCAAGATGAAGTATGACTTTGTGGCTATGGACCATATAGTCACATCAAACCTTCTTGTAACAAATTATATTATAAGAGCGACCTTATAACATAATTTGTAACTTGAAATTGTTAAAATCATCATCATCATCAGCCCTTACAACGTCCACTGCTAAACATGGGCCTCCTCCTGAAGGAGGGTTTTTGCCATAGTCACCACGCTTGGCAGGTGGGTTGGTGACCGCAGTATTATGTTGTACCACACAAGGAAACGTTGCTGCCCTTGATATACGAGTATTATACATGATATTATAACAATCGGGACCAACAGCTTAACGTGCTTTCCGAGGCACGGAGGGTAGTCTCTCAACCAACCAGACCCGGAAAGATATATTAGAATTGACACAAAGATTTCCTGTCCGGTCTGGGGATCGAACCCACACCAAATACGTTGTCCTGGTGTATGTATTCTTAAAATAAATCTTTTTAATTCAAGTGTTTGAATTAAACACAAATATAAGACTAAGAATAGACCAGCCCATGTCTTCAGTTAGTCTAAGGATATACTGCTGATGGATGGGCACCAACATCACCAAACTGCTTGCTAAGCATGGTGATTATGACACCTTCCGATGCCCTCGTGGACCCGAAGTCCGAGAGGCCCGCGAACTGTAAAGTAGAGCGACAGGTGCACTAAACTCCCCTAAAAAAACTAAAAGCCATAATCCCTAAATCTCCCCGTCAGCGACCGCCCTGAGCCGAGGTCCAAGTCCCACAGGGGAATTTGGTCTTTGGACGTTGCTCAGTTTGTAGTGTTTAAACCATTTATCTAGGCTGGAGCTCTGCTCGCCTTTATGCCCGGAGAAGTAGCAAAAGCCTCGGGGCTAACTACATAATGTCCGTCAGAGAAAAACAAGTTATTATGACAATACATATTTTTAACTACTCTGGTTTGTTAAGGCCTGTTAAGGCTAGGCCCTGTTCAGCAGTGGACGTAGTTGGGCTGATTACGTAAGTAAACAAGCACGTTTAATGTTTAATTTAATGTAAGATATAATATTAATACATTTTTCAAAGAGAAATAATGTCAACGAACACACAAACAAAGAGTTTGTTTGTGTGTTTGTTTAAACATAAAAATAAACACACAAACAAACTCTTCAGTGTTATATATTAGTATAGGTAAAGCGGAAGGGTTTGTTTGCTTCAACGCGCTAACATCAGAAACTAATTGTCCGATTTAAAAAAATAATATTGTATACTTAGTCAATTTATGGAGAAAGGTACAAGCTAAATCAAATTATGAAGTTCCTCCGGGAACGGAAGACGAAAATAAAATTCAAAGCAAAATTCTCTTAAGAAAAGCCTTCAAAATTTACTTTTTCAACATGTCCAACTTAAAAAGACCTCTGCACTGTCGTCAGCTATTCTTTTATCCATATTAATGAAGGATCAACGTCGTGGTGAAAGGGTCACCTAATCTAGCTACCAACAAGTGGTTGGTGAAGTTAATTAACTGGAATAATATGGGATAATTAAGCCAGGTTTTGAACAGGTACTTAAGATAAGCTTTTGTTGGAGTAAGTTCAATAAATTAAGCACTTGGATGATGTTTAAGTTACGAAATATTTTGAAATGACGGTGAAGGAATAACGTCTCATAACTAATTGTACTGCTAAGCTGTAAAAGATTGGATTTAATAACCTTTTCTTTGAATAACTAAATAGTGTTACAGTTATAGTTGAAGCAAATGACTCACCTGAGCGTTGCAAAGCATAGTTCCTACCACAAATCATTAAAACTATTCAATAAACTGCCAACAGAAATAAAAGGGCTTTAATATAAAAGTGAGTTTCAGAGTAAGCTTAAGCGGTTCTTGTTAAATAAGTATCTTTATTCCATTGATGCCGTGTGGTTTCCGGCTTAGAATAGACCACCCCATGTCCTCCTATGGGTGTCGTAAAAGGCAACTAAGGGACATGTGGCTGTTGGATGGGCAGCAGCATCTATTAGCTTGAGGTTTACCCCTTACTGCGATCACCAATCCGTCTGCCAAGCGTGGTGATTATGGCAATATCCCTCAACCATCCTGGCTTGCCAAGGTCTGTTAAGAGGAGGCCCATGTTCAGCAGTGGACGTAAACGGGCTGTTGATGATGATTCTATTGATGAATTATAATTTAATATTGTATTTTTATGAGTTGCCATATGACATTATTTAAATACCTTTAATTTCTTTATTCTTATTATTATTGTTATTCTGATTGTAATTTAGTTTGTATATTATTGATGGTCTAAATATGGATTGACAGTTTAATTTGATAATTGTGATGATTTAAATATGGATTGACATTTAATTTGAATAATTGTGATGATTTAAATATGGATTGACATTTAATTTGAATAATCGTGATGATTTAAATATGGATTGACATTTAATTTGAATAATCGTGATGATTTAAATATGGATTGACATTTAATTTGAATAATTGTGATGATTTAAATATGGATTGACATTTAATTTGAATAATTGTGATGATTTAAATATGGATTGACATTTAATTTGGATAATTGTAATGATTTAAATATAGATTGCATGTATGATTTCAAGGATATATTTAGTTGTAGAAATTCAGACACAATGCAAAAATTGTTATTGAGTTAATTAATTGAATTGAATTGAATAATATTTTTCAAAATTGAGATAAACAAATTTTGATCACCGGCAGGGCTCGAGCCCGCATTTAAGGTATAGCCCCGAATGCTTTTACCACCTAAGTGGAACCCTACCGATCATCCAAATATATTAATATATTTTTATAACACGTCTCTAAGTGTAAATCATTATTATAATTATATCAGAGTATTAACTCTGATCTTTACTTTTACTATAGAAATTCCGTAGCACCTAGGCATTAGTCTCTCTTCAAATTTCGGAGGTCTTGGGTTCGATCCCTACGCGGACAAGAGAGCTTTGTTAAAAATCAAAGACTTTAAAGCTTGTGTTTTCCTACTTGTGAATGTGTACTACAGATGGCTAATCTCCACGGAGATTGGCCGCCCTAATCAACATCGGTCGGGAGAACTACATCATTGACTAGCTTACCGCGCTTTTCTCTTGTTCCCGTGGAAACTTCATAATTAAATATTTCCTTTCTCGATAAATGGATTATCTAACACAGAAAGAATTTTTCAAATCGGACCAGCAGTAGGTATATTACTATCTGGTAAGATAAGATAAGATAAGATAAGATACTTTATTTCGCAAATATGGGTACAGTACATGGTGTTAAATAGTAAACAATTCAGCCATATTTTACCATAAGGCATGCGAAAGGTACAAGACCAATAACAAACGCCTAAAGCATAGAGGAACAACTTTACATATTCAATACAGGTATATCACGCAATTACATTACAAAAAAAATAAACAGCCATAATCAAACAAATGCATTATTTTTTTCTGAAAAGTATTCAGATATATTGTAATAGGCTTTTTTCACTAAGAAGTTACTTAATTTTTTCTTAAATAATGGCACGCTTAATGCCTTCCAAGACATCGGTAGCTTGTTGTAAATGCATGGGGCCATGCAGAAAACACTCTTACGCATGAGTGCTGTATTTGCGGTCTGCAGACATAGCTTGCTATCGTCGCGTCTATTTCGAGGAACTACCTCTGCGCGACGTGTAAAGCGATTAGGATTAGTTTTGACAAACACAGCCACTTCAAGAATGTACAAACAAGGTAGAGTCAGTATATTAAATTGTTTGAAATATGGTACACAGCTGTCAGTAGATTTTAACTTGAACATAGAGCGAAGGCATCTTTTTTGGGCTTTAAACACTGTTTCTTTCTCGGTCGAATTGCCCCAAAATATCAGACCATACCGGAGATGTGATTCTACTATGCCATAGTAGGCAGTTAGGAGAGCATCTGTAGATATAATAGATGACAGGCAACTCAAAGCATATGCTGACTTATAAATTTTCTTATTTAAAATATCTAAATGTGTTTTCCAGTTCAATTTTTTATCAATTTGGAGTCCTAAAAATTTTGTGTTTTCAGTTTCTTGTACAATATAGTTATTATGGTGTATATTAAATTTGCTTTTAAAAGGATTTCGTTGATTGAAATATATCATTTTAGTTTTATTTAAATTTATATTTAAGTTGTTATCATCTAACCATCTCACTACTGAAGTTAAAGTTTTATTTATATCTTGTTCGTATGTTTGTACATTTTTGCAGTCTATAGTCATAGTACTATCGTCAGCAAACAGTGTAAATGGATAGTGTGTACATTTGGGTAGATCGTTTATGTACAGAATAAATAAGAGCGGCCCCAATACACTGCCCTGCGGGACACCAAATGTGACTTCGCGTTCTAAGGACTGGTAAATTTCTTCTGTTTTAGTTGTAAAATTAATTGTTCTAATTTCTGTAATTTGTTTGCGTTTTGTTAAATACGATTCTATGAGTTTTAAGACATTGCCTCTGATGCCACAGGCTTCCAATTTTGTCAAAAGAGTAGGAAAATGCACATAATCGAAAGCCTGCGTCATATCGCAAAATATTCCACAGACAGGCGTCCGTCTATCCACGTTCTTTGTAATGTTGTATAAAAAATCGTATATAGCCATATTAATCGTTTTGTGTTTTCTAAAACCCTTCTGTTCCTCGCATAGTATGCGATTATTTTCAACATAGTTATATATTGCCTGGTAGATAAAATTTTCAAATATTTTTGAAATGATTGGAATTAATGCGATGGGACGATACGATTGCAAAAGGTATCTATTGTCTTTTTTAAATAGTGGCTTTATGATAGATGTTTTCAAAGCATCTGGGTAAATACCTGTGCTGATACTAAGATTTATTATATGGCTGAGGTGCCCGCAAATCTCCAATGATACGTGTTTAAGTATCTTAGTATTAAAACCGTCATAGCCCACGCTGTTAGTGTTTTTTAAAGATTGTATGTGTTTATGTATGTCATGTGGTAGACAAGGAGGCATAAACATTGAGTTACTACAGCTGCTTGTCACATATGATTTAGGTTTGCTATTGGCAAGAAGTTTAGGTTGAATTTTATCAATGAAATAATTATTAAAGGCTTCAGCAATTTTTTGAGGGTTTGTTTCAATTTTATTATTCAATTTAATTCTATTAATATTACATTTAGGTATGTTGTACTTTGTACGGTTTATAATCTGCCATGTTGTTTTAGATTTATTATTAGATGCTTTAATCTCAAAATTATTTTGTGATTTTTGGGTAAGATGAATAATTTTTTTATACAGCTTCGCATAGTTTCTGAAAATTATTTTATTTGATTTATTAGGGTGTAGTCTAAACTGCCACAATAGTTTTCGTTTTTTTTGATTGCATAGTTTAATACCTTTAGAAACCCACTTAATTTTTTTAGTTGTATTTATTTTAATTCGTTTAGTAGGAAAACACAAATCGTATATGAGTTTAAAATCAGAAATAAATTCGTTGTATGCTAAATTAGGGTCATCTGAATTATATATATATGAGAAAGAAAGGTCGTTCAAGTACTTTTTAAATTTTATAATATTTTCCTTATTGTAGTCTCTTGTAACCGCAAACCAGTAGCCAATATTACATATTTTCTTGACCGGGCAGCAAATTAATTGAGCTGTGTGATCAGACAATGCAAACTCGAGCACATCAGTCTCACATTGTTTATTAAAATTATGCGCGAAATTATCGATACACGTTTGGCTGGCCAAGCGGGTCGGTTGTTTTATAGCTAGTTTCAAATTAAAGCTCATGAGGAGATATTCAAATGCATTTGTTTGGCTATTCTGCTTTAGCATGTCTATGTTAAAATCTCCAGCAATTACAATATTCTTACTTTTAGTAGGGCTTAATATTTGCATAAGAGATTCAAGTTTATCCAGACAGTCATTGAGATTATTAACATTCGGCACCCTATAGATACAAACAATAATTAAATCGTAATGAATAAGCTCTATAGCGCAGCATTCGAAAACGCCTTGTACTGATAATTTCGCTATTTTAGGCAATTCTCTCCATTGTAATTCTTTATGAACAAGTATACACGCTCCTCCCCGTTTTTTATTTTGTCGGCAATAACAAGCTGCTAGACTGTAATTAGGTATGTACAATTGATTTTGATAACCTTCCATAATGAAATGCTCTGTTATGCACAAAACGTCTACATTAATTGATTTATTCCTTAAATCGTCTAAACAAATAGTAAGGTCATTAGATTTGTGTATTAGGCCTGCGATGTTTTGATGTAATACATTGATACATTTATTCGAGAAAAAACTGTTTAGTGACGCTTTTTATGCATTCTGAAGTAGAAGATAAATTGAATTCCGCGTTAGGGTAGTCGTAAGTAGAAGAATGCACAAATTCATTGATCATTAGTTTAAGGTTTACAAATATATTCGCAATGCCGCTATTATTAACTGTGCCACTTTTGTATCGAAACATTTCATAATCATAGGACAGATAAAAGTTAGAGTCGAACAGATACGCGTAGTTATGAGTACATGCATCCAAATATAACAGGCTATTAAAAGTTTCTATTCTTCTGTTGAATACCATAGAATATTTATCCATTCTAAACGTAGGGGCACATATTATGACATTCGTATGCTGTATTTTTAACAAAGTCTCGCGTATATTTACAATTAGGTCAACGTAGTTGTTTGTTCGTCTAAAATCCTCTTCGCCAACGAAAATTAGGCAATAATCATCCAGTGTGTAATGCTTTAATTTTGCCTCAATGTTGCCAATAAGAGTCGCCAATCCGCAACCCGGTGTTAAAAAGTGACATACTTGATAGTCAGCGACAGTGTTCCTTGCTATCGATAGTATTTTGTTCTTATTATTGCTGCTAATTATACATATTTTACGTTTGTTTTTGTCCTGAACATTTGGAAGCTTGGTTTGTTTGTCCTTAGATACATTTAGTTGTGTTGTATAGTTATTCTTCTTTGTGATACTCGGTGTGGTTACGGATTTGGTTACTTTTTTCCTTGGTGTCATGCTGCGCTCCTGAACAATATCCGTACTTGTAACTTTTTTATACATGCTAACAATCCTATCATATTCATTTATTTTTATTTTTAATGAAATGTTTTCTTCATTAAGTGAAGACACTTCAGAGTGAGCTATCTCAAGCTGGCTTTTTAACTCTTCAATTTGCTGCTGAAGATCCACGACTATAGATTTATCGCATAGGCCCGTATTCGGCAAGCTTGACCCAGAGAGGTCATTGTAAGAAGTGGAGTTAAATAAGTTATCTTGTGTTGCAGATAGGTCACATAATAGGTATTAGCGCGTTCAAGCAAACAAAGAAACACTTCACTTTAAGGCGCTGTACTTAGTCAAAATAGGCTTCACAAAACAGTTTTTTAGCCAAATGTTTACATTTTAGAGCAGCTAAAAAAATATATGTTAATCTTGGTCATATTTATGGGGGGACCATTGTGTTCAAAACACGTTTTCGGAAAATTTTCTCGATACAAAAAAACCATAAAATAACCATTTAAATTGAAATTGTAGCAATTGTAACTGTATTATTTATAAACAAATCTTGATAATATTAATAACAGTGATGTAATATATAATAATAAAGGGAACTGTTGTTTTTATTTATCGATTGGAATAAGATATTTGCAAGGATTAATGTATTTAATAACTCGAACGAAACGTTGCGCCATCGCGGCGTCTCTTCGCTTCTCTTTCATTTCTATGCGGAGCAACAGTGACAAAACTAATACGTAAAAGTCGTCTATTCACCGCGCCTTAAAATATTAATTTAGTAGTCTATATTATATATTAATAAAGAAGTATAATAGGGGCTGGTCCTCGCGGTTTTAACAGCGTTACTCAGCTCCAGTGGGTCGGAGCGTGATGTTTTCAACCTATATGGCAATCCAGCGCATAACCTATCCCGGTGCAAAATTTCAGCCAATTCCGTTCTGTAGTTTTGGCGTGAAAGAGTAACAAACATCCATCAATCCATACTTACAAACTTCCGCGTTTATAATATTAGTAGGATAAGACTAAAAAGGTAAGTTAAAAGTAAGTAACTTTATTACTTTTAACTTAACTTTAACTTAAAGTTACCTTAAGCTCTTTAATCTTCTGTTGTTCCGTTACAACTCTAAACCAATTATACTGACTATATATAATTTTATTCGCGAAACAACGGTTACTCGGAACGTAATAATTAAGTATTTAATGTGATGAGTACTTAACCTAATTATTACACCACTTAGACTTTAAGGAGGCATTCAATTAAGAATTAACTCTTTAATGAAATTATATGACTTCTAGCTTTCCGCGCGTGGTTTCATCCATTCTTCATATTTCCTCTTCATATTCATCATCATCATCATATCAGCCGTAGGACGTCCACTATTGGGCATAGGCTCAAGGATCTCCAGTTGTTGCGGTTAGAAGCGGCCTGCATCCACCGTGATCCTCTGCATTAACCAGATCATCCATCCATCTAGTTGGTCTCCATTCGAGAACTTTTCGGCCCCAACGGGAATCTGTTCTCGGTGCTATATGGCCTGCCCATTGCCACTTCTACGTATATCCTCATTTCTGTTTCGATCTTGTAGAGAAATCCCGAGCATAGCCCCCTCTATATCTCGTCGAGCGACCCTGAGTCTGTTCATAAGGCCTGTAGTGAAGGACCACGATTCGGATCCAAAGGTCATCTGGTTAAAGAATAATAAAAGTTAACAACAACTGTCGCTAACAACGGCTATACCACGCTATACCAACGAAGCAGTTAAAAAAGAATGAAGGCACATTGTTTTTAAGTCTACAAAACAAACTCAGACTAAATCCATTATACAGTTGGAAATGAAAATAGATAATACAATTTTGCTCGATCAAATCAAAAGTTACGAAATAAACTAAATCAAATACAAACATCAAAACAGACTTCAAAACTAAAACCGTTGTTAGGGTTTCAAAAAAATGAATTTAGAACGTTCGAAGCGTAAAGTTTGCTATCTACCCGCATTCCTAACCGCAACTGTCATTGTTGACAAACCTTTGAACTAACTAAACATCAGTGTATTTGATTTGATTTGAAATAGAAGACTTAAATAAAAATTTCAATTTATTATTGAAATTAAATTTGTTTTCGATAAGTATACCTACAAATTACATTGTATACCTATGGAAATATCTATACTAATATATACAAATCTGAAGAGTTTTTTGTTTGTTTGCTTGAACGCGCTAATCTCAGGAATTATTTATCCTATTTAAAAAAATCTTCCAGTGTTAGAAAGTCCATTTATCGAGGAAGATTATAAATGCTATATTTAATTATGTTCCTACGGGAACAGGAGTTACGCAGGTGAAATCGCGCGTCGAAAGCTAGTCCATAGTAAATAAAATGAATCAGCTAAATGCAGGTATGCGTTTAACTTACTTAAGTGATTTGGCTGAATCAGTTTGTATGTCAACCTCCGTAGTGTAGCGGTATTTGGCTCGTTTTAAATCACGGGGGTTGTGGGTTCGATCGTCACGCCGGACATTAAATCTTTGTGTTAATTCTAAGATTTCTTTCCGGGTTTGGTTGGTTGAGGGGCTACCCTCCGTGCCTCGGAAAGCACGTTAAGCCGTTGGTCCCGATTGTTATTATACCCTCCCCCGGGAGGAGACCCATGTTCAGCAGTACACGTTATACGGGCTGATGATGATGATAATGGTTTGTATGAGACAACATAACGGACGGAACAAATTAGGATCGCATACCTAATAGAATTAAAATTGAAGCGAGACCATTTACGATAGTTTGAGCCTGCTTAATGCATTCACAGAGTTGGTCAGTCCAGTCCAAGCTAGAGGGACTTCGTATTAAGTCTTTGTGGACTGTAGTGATCATTCAATTTGTAGAACGCCAGATTAGAGGTGGTCTGAGATAAGGACACACACAACTTATTACAAAAGATAGTTATATTAAACTAAGCATGAAATGAGTCGTTATGCAGTGGGTAGGTCTAGAAAACGCTGGCGTGACGATCTAGACGTATTCATGAGAGATTATCCGGATAAAGCCGCACAAAGGAAAGAGAGGAAGGTTATGGGGAGACCTTTGCCCAGCAATGGGACAATATAGGTTAATAAAAAAAATAAAAGAAAAACATGGAATGGAGCAATGATCACCGAGACTTACCATGTCCCAGAATAAAGTTAAACTGCCTTGGAATGCGGGTCCCAACGAATTTAATAAGATTCAGAATAGTAATATAGACTTTTGCTATCACAAATTCGTTATATAATCCTAACTAAATAAATTCCGTAGTAGCTCTATCTATATCTATATCTATACTAATATTTCAAAATTAAGATTAATAAAAATCTCCGGCAGGATTCGAACCTGCATCATTCATTCATGTTCAGCCTCTAATGCCTTAACCGATTAGGCTACGGTGGAACCACAGCCGGTCATCGAAATTTATTAATCTCTTTGTAACACGTCTTTAAGGGGGACGTTAGCATAATAGTATAAGGTAAACACATCTATAAAGTATTCAAAACATTTTAAAAAAATCGATACCTACTAATATTATAAAAAGAAAAAGTTTGAATTTTTGTTTCGAATAAACTCAGAAACTACTGAACGGATGTTGATTTCTTTCACATTATCCCTAAGTAACATAGACTATCCGTGCAAAACCTGGGCGTGCCGCTAGTGATAAATACAATTGCTTATCGTGCCATGTTGTTTCCGTTTTAGAATAGACCATCCGATTTACTGCTATGGGTGTCGTAAGACGCGACTAAGGGACACATAGCAGATGAATGGGCAGCAGCATCTATAAACTCAGGTTATCATCTTAATTTTTTTATTGGGACTAATCCCACCCGCACTCCCACCACTGCAACTCCTGTATGCCAGGATCAACAGTGACACACACTGGAAATGGCAATGATGCCTTTATGTGAAGACTTGTTTTTTTTTTGTCATTATCATTGTATTTGACTTATTTTATTTACATTTATTTCCCTAGTGCGGGAGAAGTCTATAAAAAAAAAAAAAAAAAAAATAAGTAAGCTCGATTTGTCTACATTATCAATAAACGTTTTCATTTCACTTTTCATTCAGACAGACAAACAACAAAGTCATCATATAAGGGTTCCGTCTTTTCTTTTTGAAGTACGGAACCCCAAAAAGAATAATTTAATCCTTCACATTGTTTTTAAGCCAACAAAACAAACTCGGAAAAACTCTACTCTAAATCCATTACTGTCAGAAATGAAAATAGATTTATTCAGTACTCTGAAGCTTATTCCTGTATACAAACAAGCTTAGCCTACGTCACGGGATGAAATGTCGCTGACAGCGTGCCATCTCATCATCGCTGTCCCTTTTTATTCTTTTTTACCGGGGGGAAATGCTACGCATCCCATCAGGCGTTCCTGTGCCGGCAAAGGGGTATGTGGGACTTGTTCTCTCCATCGCGGTGGTATGTTAGTCGTACCACGATGAGAGGACCCTACTCACTAAAACACCTCGAGCACTCCTCCGTCCGCCGTTGATAAGGGGCCGATGAACACATGGCTTTCTGGGACACCCTCCGGCGGCGCCACCGGCTCCTCCTGAGCCACAGCCAAAGCCAAATATTCTTTATTCATATAGACACATTTAAAATAATTTAAATAATGTACTTACGCCAGTGGCGTAGCATGGGGGGGGCGGAGGGTGCGGTCCGCACTGGGCGGCACTTTGCCGGGGGCGGCAATGCGGAGGTAGCAGTTAGAAAAAAAAAAAATTAAAATTAAAAAAAAAGTTAATTTCTTTCAGTGTTTTTTTTTTATCTTTTTTATGTTACCAAATACCCAGGTACCTATGCAGGTTCTATGCATGGGTGATGCAAGCGCAAGGTTTCTCAATAACTATTATTTAGGAAACTTATTTCGTTGTACTTCACCGTAATACGGTAATGACAGACCGTCGTTTCACAAGGCATTGATGACTTTGAGTAAAAAGCAAGATATAAAAACAAGCTTGCGGATTGTTGCCCCAATTTGTCGATTTCGCGGCTACTACCTATGTCAAAAAATGTTAATTTCACATTTCAATTCAATAAATCTATACTAATATTATAAAGCTGCAGAGTTTGTTTGTTTGTTTGTTTGTTTGAACGCGCTAATCTCAGGAACTACTGGTCCGATTTCAAAAATTCTTTCAGTGTTGGATAGTCCATTTATCGAGGAAGGTTATAGGCTAGATTTTATTTTCAAAAAAGTTAGGGATCCGTAAGAAAATTGCAATTTTGTAACCCAAGGTGTAAAAGCGAAAACCGATTTATGCGTGCGCTGCAAAAACTATTGACAATAGAACAAAATGATGTACTACGGGTTTGTAGGTCTTATTAAGATCTACAAAAAAGTCCGCGAGAGCACATATCTAACTATAATAGTTTAGTCACAATAACCGCTTTTATGTTCATAAAAAAATATTAAATCGTCTGAAGAAAGAAACTACGTTAAATGTTTATCGTAATATTAATCCTTATCCAAATTAAGCATTTTGTTATCAAGGGTATTTATGTAGAAGTAAAATACTTTTTGTTTTATTCCAATCGGACATTTCGTTGAGAAATTATCACGAGTATAAAAACGCAAGGAATTGGTACCTAATAATGAGTTATTGCCATCTATACTAATATAATAAAGCTGCAGAGTTTGTTTGTTGGAACGCGCTAATCTCAGCAACTACTGGTCCGATTTGAAAAATTATTTCAATGTTAGATAGCCCATTTATTGAGGAAGGTTATAGGCTATATTTCATTATAAAGTTTCTACGGGAACGGGAGTTACGCGGGTGAAACCGCGCGCGGAAAGCTAGTCATTCAATAAAACTAATAAAAGTACTCTTTTTACCATGCCCAAATTTTTTATAATGGATTACAAAAATAAGAGGGCGGCAAATTTGGAATCCGCACCGGGTGCTAGTGACCTATGATACGCCACTGACTTACGCTGCGTCCTTTTATTACTACCACCAGTTCTGGACGTGGCAACTCTGAGAAGAACTGGCAAGAAATACAAAAGAAACCTTTTTTAAATAAACGGTTTTGATACAATTATTATGCCGCTCACTGCCACTCCCACACATAGTAGTGGTCCATTGGTCATAGCCATGCAAGTGACGTCATCATACGGCATTTATTAATGACGTTGGCATAAAATAAGGTCAATTTTACTAGAAAAAAATTGCATTTTATAATTTTTCGACAAAAAAAGTCAAATGTTACAAGTTATAGATAAATTTACTAAATCTACTAATACTAAATAGATTAACAAACATATAACCATCACCATCATACACAGGTTAATATTAGAGATTTAATACATAGAATAGCACGAAAGTAATGACATGAAACAGTTTACACAAATTAAATAAATTAGACAAAAACTTAAATTCCCCCCCCCCCCCCCCCTTAACTTCAACGTCCCCCGTAGCCTAATTGGTTAAGGCATGCTGGTGGTTGAATTTTATTAATCTCAATTTTGAAATATATTATAAGGTAAACTTTTCCATAAAGTGCTTAGAACATTTAAAAAAACTTAAATAATAGACAAATAATTATGTTACTCTACTTTGAAAATACTTAAATTAAACACAAATGATTAATAACAATACAGTACAATCGTGCGTTGATAACTTGAAAGAGAGAAAATATCAAGTTCCACAAAGTGATTGTTAAAGAGGTCGTCCAAATGACGAAGTGGTATTCGCGCCTTTGCATTAGGGCCTATTCACACTACGTTTTTTAAATGCGCGCTTTTATCGATATACGCGTGCGGTAGCATCGCGTTTTTATCGATTCAAACGCGCGACACTGGTGCGTCGCTAGCGCGCTCGCCTTTCCTACAGGGTTTCTCCCGCAACGAGGGAGGTGTGAATCTACGTTACTTGCAATCGAGCAATTCGGTGGTGTTTGCATAGCGTCTGTATCGCTACACACGCGCGTTTGTATCGATTCATTCGCGTGCAGGTGTGCAAAGGTTTACAGGCTGCGTGTGACTCGCGTGCGTATCGCGTCTGTATCAACGGCGCGTAAAAAACGTGGTCTGCATAGCTGCCGTGATATATCTATAATGCCGTTATCTACCACTACGGGCTTGGAGGATAACGGCATTATAGATATATCACGGCAGATAGGCCCTTTGTTTTAAACATATCAGCGTGGAATAACCGTCGTACGACAGCTATGTAGCAGCGAAGTCCCGACACAATCGGTACTACCGTTACGAAAATTAGGCGGAATACACGGACAAACTAAGAGACAGACAAAATATAACACCTTCTGGTAGGCAGTGGTTTTTGTGCCATTTGACATTGAAAATGTCCATACGCGAAATTTGCTATTTACCATTAGGTGGGCTGTCATTTCGACTAACACTAACTAACACTCATCATCAGCCCGTATAACATCCACTGCTGAACATGGGCCTCCTCCCGGGGTGGGGTTTTGCCATAGTCACCACGCTTGGCAGGTGGATTGGTGACGGCAGTATTATGTTACAATACACAGAGAAACGCTGCTGCCCGTTCCGTGTTAAGTTCTGTATAACGCTTGTTATAGATGATGTTATAACAATAGGGACCAACGGCTTAACGTGCTTTCCGAGGCACGGAGGGTAGTCCCTAAACCAACCAGACCCGGAAAGAAATCTTAGAATTAACACAATGATTTCTTGTCTGGCGTGGGGATTGAACCCACGACCTCCGAGATTTAAAGCGAACCAAATACCGCTACGCTACGGAGGTTGTAAAAAAACAAATAGCTTAACACAACTAAGTCACGGGAAGAAGGTAAAAGCTGTGTGACGTCATCTGACATAATACTTACATTAACTCCCGTAAGCAAGAACAACAACTAGGCTTGACAGTGGTATGCAAGAACAATACTGGGCATTAAGTATTCAAATGAGTATGTTGTGTCTCACTGATGTGGACTCTATTGCTATGGTAATAGCAGAGCCGGATTTAGAAGTCCGGACGCCCCGGGGCAACAAATTAGTTTACCTCTAAATGTGTAGAAAATTCCAAGTATGTACCTACTTTTCAGGACGATTTGAATTCTGATATTTTACTGATTGTCTAATTGAAGTGGACAAGTATTATATGAATAACCGTAACTACAATATTTAAGAACTATTACATTATTCATGATACAACAAAGAACGTATGTATTTAAAGGTACAACACTGAAAAAATAAATAAAAAAAAGTTGTCTCGTCAGAATTTGAAAGATTTTAAATGTCTATTGTGGGGGGCCCTCTATTGTGGAGGCCCCGGGACAGTTGCCCCGGATGCCCTACCTTAAATCTGGCCTTTGGTAATAGAAATCATTAAAGTGACACGTGACATTTCCAAGTAGTCCTAGTCTTAAGAGTTATTTTTGCATACGGGAGTGTGTTTACTTGTGAATGTGTAATGTGGTAATAAAGACATCGACAGTGAGACACTCCTCACTCAAGTGAATACTTAAAGCCAAATATTGTTATTGCATTTTTGTTAGTCAAACTACTGAGGCAAGTTAAAAAAAAGGCGCGTTCAACAGCCACTAAATGTATTACGGACGTTTACGTTCACTGCTGATGATGGACGGGTTTTTTTGTTTTTTTTTTTACCGCCTCTGCAGCATTCCTGCGCCGGCGTAGTGGTATGTGGGAAGCGTCCCACATACCACTACGCCGGCTCGTGGTATGACTAGCGAGTCATACCACGAGGAGAAGATCCTACACCATTAAAACCCCCCGGACACTCCCCCGTCCGGCGTTGGTGAGGGCCGAGTACGCTGGGCATTCCGGCCCTCCGGCGGCACCCGCGGCCACACCGGCACCACGGGCTCTCATGGGCTGCATTGTTAATTGTGGCCCAATTGGACAGTTATAGGGACGCCCGGACTGTAGAAGCGTCCATACTCCTCATGAGTCGGCCGCGAAGGGTGCGGGGACCGTGTGCCCCACTCCCCGAGGCCGAGCCTAGGGCGGTTGGCGGCGGGTCTCTGCCGTCTGCGTAGCGGGTGGGCGTAGGGATGTTCCTCCCTCTCCCACTCCGCGGCCTCCTTCTGGGTCACCAATTCCCACGATCTCTCGCTTTCGACCATCTTTGAGATGATAGTTGGCAGTGAGAGGTCATCTCCCTTGTACATGGACCCTAAACAGATTTTGGCAAGCCAGAGTCGTTGAGCGATATATCCATAATCACTACGATTAGCAGGCTTATTGATAATTGCAGTAAGATCGTTAGTAACTGATAGATGCTGCTGCCCATCTGTCATCTAATTTCCCTCTTACAAAACCCATGGGAATACATGACGTTGTCTATTCTATGCCGGAAACCACACAACCAACAGCTAGTATTCATATAAAATTAATAAGTCTTGTTCTTTGTCACTAATTACAATTTAAAACCAACCCATAACAAAGAGCAAGTTGGGTACCTTGAAATCATTTGTCAAGAGTCAATACTCGCCTTAGCGTCCAAAATAACTTAAACCCTCGACCCTTCAGCCCTATAAAATCAAGCCTTCATAAAAGAAGCCTTAATAAATCTAACATAATCAAATAACAGATGCACCTAGTGTAACAGCGGAGGCGTTATTAAGCTATTCTGAATATTTCGGGGCATATTCAAGCCGCCCACGCGTCGTAAACGTATTATGTAAATTGCAATGTATATAAGCGGACGATGAGGCCACCCGCTTAATGTAAGGGCTGAGTACTGTGATGTTAAGGTTATAACTTAATGTTTTAGTTTGGGGACAGTGTTTTGTTTCACTTTGCTATATATTCAACATCAGTACCTACTTTAAGTCTAGTGGAGATGTTAGAAGGTTTGAAGGTTTTTTAAAACCAATTATAATTTATTTGTCCGTGTCTCCTGGATTTTGGTGGGACATTTAATGTAAGACAGTTTATAAAATCCTTACTGAGCGCGGACGAAATCCCGGGCAGCATCTAGTCAATACTAATATTATAAAGGGGATTTGATTGTTTGTTTGCATTGAAAAGGCTCCGGAACAACTGGACCGATTTCAGAACTTCTTTCACCATTAGAAAGCTATGTTACCCAGGAGTAAAATAAGGTATATTTAATTATGATGCGCGGATGATACTGAAGCTATTAAATATTATTACTTTTAGTAGTTGGTTTGAAGGAGGGTCTATGAGGCCCGAGGCCCTTAGGCCACGAGGTCCTTAGTAAGGATCACGTCAGATTGAGAGTGGTGTCTGTGTAGAGGTATAACTACTAGTGGTTGGTTTGTAAGGTGGGACCTTTGAGGCCCTTAGGCCGCGAGGCCCTTAAACCGCCAGGCCCTTAGGACGCGAGACCCTTGGGTGGTGGCCCATATCACCTACGTTATACGCCTCTGCTCTCCGAGTAGAGCAGTTGTCATGGTGGTAATATTTAAGGTCACATCAAACCGCTGCACCGGTGGCTCAGTGGTTACGGTAGTTGCTTCTGGGACCTGGTGTTCTGGGTTCGATTCCCACCCGGGACAATTATTTGTGTGAACCACAAATAATTGTTCTGAGTCTGGGTGTACTTTGTGTCCGTGAAATGTATGTTTGTAAAGTCCCCCGCGACACAGGGATTTATTTCAATAGTGCGGGAGTGGTCTTTTTTAAAAAAAAAAAAAGAAAAAAAGAAAAAAAAAAAAAAAAGAAACCATTTATCAATTCTCCAAAATGAATGAAAACAAAATGCCATTTTGTTCTATAATTACAAGCAGCAATGTTACCAGAAATGTTATAAATGAAACAAGATTTAATTTCAGCGTGGGTTTTCAAATTCAATTAAAATCTATTTTTAGCCCTCTTTTGACTATTTTGTTGGAGGTTCTTATTTGTTTACAATGAAAATGATTTTTCGTTTGAATGAAGTTTCGAAAGATTTGTCTTTGAGAGATTTTATACAGTCATTCTTTTTTTTTATATTTGCAGCCTTCTCGTGTTTTTGCCATGGTGGACAAACATTGAAAAGAATTACTTGAATTATTATTTTTTTCGGATGGACTTACGTAGTTATCCACGAGCCTTTTGCTACTTCACTGGGCATAAAGGCAACAGTTTCCAGCCTTAATAAATGGTTTAAAAACTACAAACTTATCAACCTGCGCAAGAGGGCGTCTCCTGTGGAGCTTGGTCCTCGGCTCAGGGCGGTCGCCGGCGATGAGATTGAGGGATTATGACTTTTAGTATTTTAGCTGTTTTTTGTGCAACTGTCGCTCTACTTTACAGGACCCCTCGGACTTCGGGTCTAGGACGGCATCGGATGGTTCTTTGCAAACTAAGGGTCAGGATGACGAGGGGGGAACTAGTATTCTTTTTAACCCATCGTGCTAAGCTAAAATGCTTGTGTCACGACTGGGTTGACGTCGTTAGTGCAATGGGTGGGGATCAAACCGGCGACCACATGATCGCAAGTCCGACGCCCTAGTTAGCCATTGGGCTACGGCCGCTTAGGAACATTGCGCAGGACATGTTGGACACTGCAAAAATGACAAATTTTATTATACACCATGTACGGGTCATAATCACGAAGTAGGGATAAGGAACAGAGTACCAGTTTCTTAGGAACGGGCATTATATTTACCTATTTTGGTAGGGTTGGGCCGGATTGCTTATGCGTGCCCGGCCCCCGCCAACGGCTGATCGAAGGAGTGTCCGGGGGGTTTTAGTGGTGTAGGGTCCTCTCCTCGTGGTGTGAGTTAGCGCTATGGAGATGGCGAGTCCCACATATCCCACCGCCTGCGCGCGAATACGCTGCAGCGGCGGCGGTGGGAATGCGTAAATGAATTTACCCACGGACAACAAAATAAAAAAAGGTTGACACAATAAGTTAAGACAAATTAAAGAAAATATTTGTTAAATAGATGTATTATTCAGTATGATAGATAGGTAGATTACTTTCCAAATTACTAACTCTAATAATTTTCTTGTCATGATTTTTGATTTTTAATAATTGATTGTGTCTTTTAATGGTGTGGTAAATTCTGAATATAACTAATAGTTTTTTCAAATAATGTAACGGGATATTAAGTTTACCAATTTTTAATACTGAAATACTTATACGAAGGTACGTTTAAGTATTTCGGATCCGACATTGACAATATTGATTTCAAGATCGAAATATTCGAGAAACTTTTGCTCGAACAATTCAACAAATATGATAAAATTATCAGTAGGTATCATTAAAAAGCCTAGTCCGTACTAAGTAGGTACTAAGTTCTAATTCAAAGTAGAAATGCCAATTGAGTAAGAACTTAACTTATTTTTGTGACGCTGTAATAATCAAATATATACTTACCTATTTTACACCTTGGGATAGTTAATGACAGTTAGTTACATTCCTCCATCCCCTGATTGACATAGGTTATATTTAATTGTGAAGTTCCCACGGGAACGGGAGTTACGCGGGTGAAACCGCGCGCGGGAAGCTAGTATTATAAAAGTATAATGTTAAAAGAATAATGTTCAATCAATCTGTTCAATTTCTTACTTAACTGTTCCACCGTAGAAGTCCCGGGCAAGAACTCGACAAATGAATATCAAAGTTATCATTCCGCTTACGTCACTCGTACTTAGGGTTGCATACTTTTTTTACAAGAAAAAGGTACATTCAGGTCTGAGAAGAATATTGAACAGTATTAAAAAAAATTAAGAAGTAGGTACAAGTCACATTCAAATTTAATGTCTTGAACATTTGACATAAAACATTAAAAAAATGGAGTTATTGTCTAAGATTTTTTTTTCGGACGGACATATGTAATTAGCCCTGAGGCTTTTGCTACTTCACCGGGCATGAAGGCGAGCAGAGCTCCAGCTCCTCCTCCAGTCAGATAAATGGTTTAAACACTACAAACTAAGCAACATGCGCAACAGGGCGTCCCTTGTGGGACTTGGACCTCGGCTCAGGACGGTCGCTGACGGGGAGATTGAGGGATTATGGCTTTTAGTTTCTTTAGGGAAGTTTTGTGCAACTGTCGCTCTACTTAACAGTGCGCGGGCCTCTCGGACTTCGAGTCTACGAGGGCATCATCGTCTAAGTACAATACTTAAGCAGTTAGGCAATTTGATGCTCAAAACAGTATTTTGTATACTTTACTTTTGTTCAACAGTAAAAAGTATAATGTAGTGAAAAACAGTATAATACTGTTTTTAACAACCCTACTCGTACTCCTGTCCAAGGTACCGACGTCAGAGGAATTCATTTTAACGCATTCAGCATTTAGACGGATTAGGAATACGAATGTATAATTGAGCAGAAAGGTATTCGGGGAACCACTCTATGATTAACTGGCGTGGGCGACTTTGATACACCCACGGCAGCAAACTCAGTTTATATGAACACTAGATATCCGCGCGCGGTTTCACTCGCGTAACCCCCGTGAGAAATTTTTCTTTTCTTCTATACTAATATATAAACCGGAAGAGCTTGTTTGTTTGCTTGAACGCGGTTATCTCAGGAAGTACAGGACCCATTTGAAAAAACCTTTCAGTGTTATATATTCTATTTACCAAAGAAGGCTATAGGCAATTTAATTCAGAAGTTCCCACGGGAACAGGAGTTACGTGGGTGAAACCGCGCGCGGGAAACTAGTAATTTCATATAGCCTATATTACTTTCTAATGGTGAATGGTTAAAAAAATTTCCCGACTGCGCCAGAAGGAGTTTTATGTTATTATCTCGCTGCTTGCATGCTCGCCTTACGTTGAATGCGCGTTGCCAACGCGTGGGTCCCGAGTGGACCGCGCGCTGCCCGCGTATGATTCACGTGAGGACGATACTTGGAGATGCGCTGATTGTTAACAGACTTCTCAAAAATTCGTGGACCAAGCGACGACGTCCACTCGTTGACCACGCGGCGTTCACTCGTTGACCGCGCGGGGTCTACTGGTTGACCGCGCGACGTTTATTGGCGATAACGCGGCGTCAACCCGTGGACCACCTGTCGACAACGAGTGGACGCAGTGCGGTGAGGCGGTGCGGGGTGGGTGCCGGGTGGCTGTAATGAGCTGTGACCTTTTGAAAAAACTGTAGACTGCTACATTTTTTCTTGTTTTAGTATTTTTTTATTAAACAAAATTACACTTTAATGCAATCAGGTATTTTAGTTTTTTTAACTATCGTTTATATTTATTTATTTATGAGTTTCCCTCGCGCGGCTTCACCCGCGTCTCTCCAGTTTTCGTGGGAACTTCATGATTTAATATAGACCATGTTTTTTTTTTAAGATTTATCACCATCATCAGCCCGTATAACGTCCACTGCTGAACATGGGCCTCCTCCCGAGGGAGGGTATTTGTCATAGTCACCACGCTTAACAGGCGGGTTGGTGACCGCAGTATTATGTTGTTCTACACAAGGAAACACTGCTGCCCGTTCCTTGATATACGATTATTATATATGATATTATAATAATCGGGACCAACGGCTTAACGTGCTTTCCGAGGCACGGAGGGTAGTCCCTCAACCAACCAGACCCGGAAAGAAATCTTATAATTTACACAAAGATTTCTTGTCCGGAGTAGGGGTCGAACCCACGACCTCCGAGATTTAAAGCAATCAAAATACCGCTACGGACGCTACGGACGCTTTTAAAGATTACTAGCAGAGTTTTACAGTCTACTAGTATTCTTGTTAACCCTTCGTGCTAAGCTAAAATGCTTATGTTACGAGTGGGTTCACGTTGGTAGCGCAATGGGTGGGGTTTGAACTGGCGACCTCAAGATCACAAGTCTGACGCCCTAGCCATTGGGCTACAGCCGCTTTAATTGAAGCGAGATTATTTCCGGTAGTTTGAGCCCAGTGCCGGCGTTAGGGGGACTGACACCCCGGGCAAGAATATTGTGGCGTCCAGGAAGCGCTAAGGAAATCAAAATCGATTATCTACCGGTCAACATACATTGTATTGGACATTGTAGAGACGTTCGAGACGAAAGACCAAGTACACAAATCGGCGAACTCGCGCCAGGCTCGAAGGTTTAGCGGGTCAGAGCCCACTCGTCTCCTAAAATTCGTCCCCCAGCATAAAAGTTGTAGATTCGGCCCCTATATAGGTGCCCATTGGTCTCCTGGTAGGGGACCAATTAATATTTTAATAAAAAATATTTTTTTAAGGTACCCATTCGTCCCCTCTAATATATATACAATATAAGTTAAAGATTCGGCACCTATTCAGGTGCCTATTGGCCCCCTGAGATAAAATTAGCTATATTTTACATAAGAAACGGTTAACATAGTACACTTGTGAACATTTTATTAACGGAATTAATTTAATAAATCATTACAGATCATTGAAAAAAGAGCTATGATGAATGATAATCCGTCATGATAATAATATAACCTGTCGATAGGCTTACGATGTAAAATTGTCTCACTACGAATGGCTTGTTAAAAAAACGGGTTATAAATAAGAGATAAGGTGGAATGCCGAAGCGGGAGGGGTAATCTTAGCCATAGTATCTGCGCGCGAGCAAATAACAAAGGCGTAGCCCAAAACAATAGACGCTCGATGAAAGGACTTGCACCTGATTGGCTAACACCAGTACTAGACAACTTCGGCGTATTTATTCCAGGAATGTGTTACTACATTAAGTTTACTTATAGTTGCAAATCCAAGCGTACTGATTTTTATACTGTCTCGAGTGAAAGTTTTCATTAGCGTATCCTGTAGGATTACTTATTAAATTTAATTAGTGAGTGAAGTGATCAGTGCATGTACGTGAAGGAAAAATACGTAAGTTCTACTATTTACCTATACATCCCTATTTCAAAAGAATTACGTGTATATAATTGGAACGAAGACACAGAAAAAAAAATTCAACTGCTGCTACTTTTTAATAGTTACTATTAAATACTTTATTTTATTTTAAGGTAAAACATAGATTTTTAGTATGCTACTGTGTATGCACTCACATAATTTTCTATTTTGTATGATAAAATATTACTTTTTCTACTTTTTCAGTGAAAAATACGGTGATTTTAGCCAATTTTTATGTAGGTACTTCTAGTTACAATTTATTAGATTTAAGTTATTACGATTTTGCATGTAGTTGGTTAATATACAAAAAAAATATATGTTGATTTATCTAGTCTTCAATAATTACTGTGATTTTAGTATTTTTTTTGTACTGTTATAATTTTTTAGATTTAAGTTATTATGATTTTGCATGTATGTAGTTGGTAAATATACAAAAAATAAGAAGTGATTATTTACTGTTGATATGTGTTCTATTTTTTTTTGCATATTTTATATTTAATGTTTATTTATATGATGGTCAATCAAGGCTGATTTTTGTAAAAGAGTTGTATTTCGTTAGTTTCTAGGACATTGTGTTAATCTTATTTGAAATAAACATGATATCTACCGAATTACTATATTTTTTATTTTAGCCTTTTCTGCGCGACTGTACCCGGACTACCAAGCTGCAGTATACACATATACATGTACTTATATTAGAAAAATGAATAAAAATAAATATTCTTCAGGGGGCGAATGGGCCCCTCAAAAGTTCCAGGGGACGAGTAGGCACAGGGTGCGAATCTTAGGAGACGAGTGGGCTCTGACCCGGTTTAGCTATCCCCATAATCCGACACGCGTTCTAGTTTGGCGGGGGACCCCACCCACCAATCGCCAACCACTTGTCCCTTGGTACCAAGTACCAAAGGACTTCGTATAATGTCTATGGGGCTGTAGTGATCATTCAATTAGTAAAACGCCAGATTGGAGGTGGAGATAAAGACACAGCTTTTTGGAGAAGATTACTACTACTAAACTTTTTTTATCAGTATGGTAGCCGATTATGAGACAGACTATACTGTGATAGGTAACTTACGAGTTAATTACATAATGTTTCTCAATAGGCTTGTTGGTATTCTTTTAAATTAGTTTTTGGATGCTTCAGAATTAGGTTTTTTTTTGCGCTAGTAAGCTCTCATGGGGAGTAGGGATGACTATACAGTCCGGGCGTCCCTATAATTGGGCAAATGGGCCACAGTCAGTGTTGCCCAGGAGATCCCGCGGTACCATATTAGCCGCGGGTGCCGTCGGGGGGCCGGGTACGCATAAGCAATTTGGGGTTTTAGTGGTGTAGGGTCTTCTCCTCGTGGTATGAGTTTAGCATACCACGCTATGGAGAAGGCGAGTCCCACATATCCCATCGCCATTGCGCGAATACGCTGCAGCGGCGGTGGGAATACGTAAATGCATTTCCCCCCGGACAAAAAGAAATATCTCAAGATTGACCTGACATATAGAGACGACAACAAGAGAGGAGAAGAGAGAGAGAGGAGAGAGAAGAGGAGTTAAGGAGGCACAATTTCCTTATATCTTTTTTTTTATCTTTATTTTTTTTAAACACAACTCCCACACTAGGGATATAAGTCCCTGTGACGCGGGGGACTTTACAAACATACATTTCACGGACACAAAGTACACCCAGACTCAGAACAACTATTTGTGGTTCACACAAATAATTGTCCCGAGTGGGAATCGAACCCAGAACACCAGGTCTCAGAAGCAACTTCCGTAACCACTGAGCCACCAGTGCAGTCATATATAAGTCATAAAAAAGTTTACCGTCGTATATATGAATTACATTTATCGCAAAACGCTCAAATTTTAAGGAAAATCTTAAGTTTTATCTTCTGTTACTCTATTTATCTTTGTGTCTTATAAAACGTTGCATCTCGGATTCGCACTCTCGTTAAGTATAAGATAGAGGCTAGAATGTAAAGCTTTCCATCCATTTAATCATTTAATCATCATCTGTTTCGTACAACTATTTTGTTAAAACACCTAGAGAGGTAGAACATAGCCATAGTACCCTTAATGAACTGTTTCACTTAGGAATTACCATTTGCAGAATACCTTAGTCGTAACTTTGTTCATAATAATTTTCAAAATTGAAATTGTAGCGTTACAACGCATCATATTGATTATTGAATTTATTTCTTTTTTTTTTCCTTAGCCTTACCGTCTGTATATTTCATTTAATTGGTATAAAAACTTTTTGCATCGCGCACTGCGTGGAGGCGGAGGCTCTGCGTCAGTGCGCGAGTGTCTATTGTTTTACTTCCACAATTTTTTTGTCAGTTATTAATTAATGTATATTAATTATTTGAAATGAATTTTTAACCGTATTGAATATTAATTTTGCCTTTTGTAAATATATTAATCTTAATAGTGAGCAGTGTAGTAATTTTATCTATTTCCCCGTGCTCTTAAAACAATAATAAATTAAGACCACCGGTAGGATTCGCACCTGCATCTTAGGTACCACCATTCAGTCATGGTCTCATGGAACTCAACCGGTCGTCGAAATTTATCAAACTCATTTTAATAAGTAGTTTAATAGTAATTGTTGCGTTCCAACGGTTGCCATTTTTTTCCTTATACTGATGAAAGGTCTTTTTAGATAAAACTTTATTTTTGAAAAAAAAAATAGTATTTAACACGGTCAGTTTAAGACAGCCGCAGTGTAATTGCATATTTATAAGTATTTCTTTCTCGCCGCGGTTCAACCCATATAAGGGTGTTGAATTACAGTTGCATGCCTACGCCCATGTCTACACACCCATGATTACACCCATGCCTTATCCTCCATGATTAGGACCATGTCTTTCTCCGCCCGTTTCTACGCCTTTACCTACACCTCGTGCCCCTCCCCTTTTTACAATTATTCTTGCTCCCCCCAAGTTCCTACGCCCGAGATGGTATGGAGATCAAAAGACAAAAAAATTTTAGGACATTTTTGTCTAAAGTTTACCGTCGTAAATTTCTTTTTGGGTACAAATAAATTTATTGCTTCAGTCATTTTATGTTCTAGTGTCTACTAAATTTTAACAATGATAATATATTTTATAACTTTATGTCGCTTCTTTGAATTTTATGAGGTAGAATAAAAGTTTACCACGAGCAGAGCAAGAGCAACAGATGTCTCCTTATCTTGTCTAGTACTATTGAAAATTCAGTTCAACATCCCGTTAAGTTAGTCCATACGTTTAGATAAATATAATTATATTAAAATTTGTACCTAATATTTAACTAATAAATATAAATTTAATATTAAAATAAATATCATATAATAAAGTTTGTCCTAATAAATAACTTTAATTTGTAAAAATTTTATTATAATTTATTTAATTTTATTGAAGTAATTTTAGTTTGCGAGCACCTCAATAGATGGCGCTGATCAAATGTTCTGCTATTGCAAGTTCCGCTGAAAAGTTTAGTCAGTCTAAGGAAAATTTAAAATAGTGTTCCACGTGACCTCGTCTCCGTGGTTGACACCAACTGAAAACCTGCGCACCTTCCACCGCTGGCTGATGGTCGCCCCCGGGGATCATTATTCGGTGGGCCCGACCGTGCCATGTGCCGAAGACAGAGATAAACACCGAATTTGACAAGAGCGCCGCTAGCACGCTGGTCACCTCTACGGATTCTATGTAGGGGCTTGTCCGCGCCAGCCGCGCTCAACCCCCGCGAAGACCACGAGGGCCCTCAGGCCCCAACCCAACGACCCACCTGTCGTAATAGGTGGCGATGGACGCCACTGAAAAGGCCTCTGACCTGAACAGACACCCCGGGACTCTACTAGGACTAGAGTCTCCGCGGAAGACCTCACGAAGAACTGTTATTAAGAATACTTACTCTAATGGTTACTACCATTTTTGATTTTATTCTCTTGTAAGGATTCAGTATTCGTTCAGCCCGACAGCCTTGGCAAGTCAGGCAAGCCAGGCATTAATTATAAAGTTTCTACGGGAATGGGAGTTACGCGGGTGAAACCAGTTGCGGAATATAGTTTGAGATAATAATTCTATTATGTTATAATTTAAAGATGTGCCGTTTCTTGCCACCGATTTCATGAATGACAGACTTTTAGTTAAAATATTATATTTCATTTATATTTTTCTATCTTCTAAACTAAAATAATAAATAGTATACATAAAATATTAGAATTGTAAATAAATTTGATAATTCCAATTGATTTAATGTCATATTCATTTAATGTTATTTAATTAAATGTCTCCCTCTCTCCTACTTTTACTTTGCGGTGCCTGACAGGGTCCACATTGGACTGAATTTGTAATAATACCACCTAAAAACACTGTGGAATGCAATAAATGATTGAGTATTGACTATTGCCAAGGTCATATAATACCCGAGGACGTTTATTTTTAGAAACTCTTTGTGTTACGAATCAGAATATTTCCCGATATTCTGTGAATAAAACAGTATAAGGAAATTGATAATACCTACTGGCAAATGTTTATAAATAACTTTCTTGTTTTGACTTTGACTTTGAGATATTATATTAAACACTAGCTGCACCCCGCGGGTTTACCCGCGTAACTCTGCTTCGGTGGGTCGTAGCGTGTTGTTTTGAAGTCTATATGTTGTATCCCGGTGCAAAATTTCAGCCAATTCCGTTCAGTAGTTTTGGCCTGAAAGAAGTTGTTTGTTAAACATCCACCCATCCATCTATACATCCATCCATCCATCCATACATCCATCCATCCATTCATACTTACAAAATTTCGCGTTTATAATATTAGTAGCATTTATAAATTCATAAATGAACTAGCTTCTCCCGTGTAGGTCCCGTTGAACGAATTTTTGTAATCAGTCCAGTAGTTCTGGTGCATATTCAATAGACAAAAAAGCAGTCAAATCTTTCATATTTATAATATTGGTAATAGTTTAGTGGTTACGGTAGTTGCTTCTGAGACCTAGTGTGTTCTGGGTTCGATTACCACCCGGGACAATTATTTGTGTGAAAAAATTTGTGTGATAGTTGGTATGAGTCTGGGTATGATCCGTGAAGTAAGTGTTTGTTATGTCCACCACGACACAGAGATTAATTTCCTTAGTGTGGGAGATATCTCACAAAAAAACTCACCTTTGTATATATATATATACACACTCCCACAAAATAAACACATCTCACACAATAAGACACACACACACGCACACACATTCACATACATACACATAACCAAACATTTTACCTTATTTCATTTTACTTTAATTATATTTTCTTTGTTTTCCGTTATTGATACAATGTTCTCTTGTAAAATATTAACTATCCAAATACTATATAAATTACCACTCTAATAAAATTCGACCACCTGCAGGATTCGTACCTACATCTTAAGTAAAGCCCCAAATGCCTTAGCCAATTAGGCTACGGTGGAACCACACCGGTTGTCGAAATTTATCAATCCCTTTATAACACGTCTCTAAGGGGGACGTTATTTTTCATATATCTAACATACATCACACTTTTACCCGACCACAAGCAAAGAAAGCCACTTCAATCTCAAAACCTTCGTCATTCCAACATCACCACACATTAGTGGCAAAACAATCTTTTTAAGTTCTAAGACAACGCACGGGTACGTACCTCAACCCTTTATGTCTCACGGCAGGGGTACAAAGTACCCCCGATGTATTTTTAGTAACATCTTCGTTATGCTGAGTGCTGCGAGCTTTTACGGGTTTGAGTCGGTATAATACAATTGGTGTTGGTATATTGTATGCTTTTCATTCCGTTTAGGGTTAGATTGTGATATGGTCAGAAATATCACAGGTTTGAATGAAATGAAATGTGAATGTTTATTGATAATGTAGACGAATCGATCGTACTTATTATAAGTCAAATACAATGAAAAGAAAAAATAATCTTGACTAATAAATTAGTTTACATTTCAACAATAAAGTTACCAATTTTGTTATGGCATGTCAATCAGCGATTAACTCGCTGATTATTAAATAAAATTAATATCAACCAGCGTGGGCTCGGATCGGGTCTGAAGCATAGAATGTGTCGCGAGCCTCGCCTTGCGAGGACGACAGTACTCTATACTAGCTTCCTACGAGTTTTTCTCTGTCTACCTACGGTGTGACACTAAAGTACTTTGAAATATGAGCTAGTTGAATATACAACCTCCTCGTTGCTTTAAATCTCGGAGTTCGTGGGTTAGATCCTCACGCCAGACAGGAAATCTTTGTGTAAATTCTAAGACTTCTTTCCGGGTCTGGTTGATTGAGGTACTAGCCTCGAAAAGCACGTTAAGCCGTTGTTCCCGATTGTTATAACATCATCTATAATCGTATATCTGGGAACGGGCAACAGCGTTTCCTAGTGTGTTAAAACATAATACTGCGGTCACCAACCCACCTGGCACCCTCCCTCGGGAGGAAGCTCATGTACAGCAGTGGAAGTTATACGGGCTGATGATGACGATGATGAATATAATGAACGTTTATATTCAACTCTCTCTCGACCCGCTCCAACATAACACGGGTAGCAAAGCTTAATTAGCACAAAACCTTGACAAATGATATATCTAAACCTACCTCAAGAATCAATATTTTTATTGGTGAAAACCCCTTGAAAATCCGTGCCGTAGTAGTTTACCCGACTGCGCCAGAAGAAGTGTATGTTTTTCGAGAGAGGGTATGCTTATATACATTATGTATTATGTATGTACGCTCTGCAGCCTGAAAGGTTTGATGGATTTTAGCTTGAGAGGTGTCGTTAGATTGTTGTTTACTGTGAGAGCGACACTAGGTATATCGAAATAAAAAAAACAAAAAGGCGGATTTTTGGCGCCAATTAAAATGTTTAACTCGCTCCGTAGACAAATCGGCTTGATGGATTTTAGCGTAAAAGATGTAGTTAAATTCGTGTTTACTGTAAAAGTGACACTGAGTATATAAAAGAAAAATAAAACAAATTGGCGGATTTTTGGCACCAAAATAAATTTTTAGATGTTTTTTATTTTAAAAAAATTACACAAAAACACAGTTGGGTTTTTAGTTTTTTAAATTACCGATTTAAGTTTATCGCGAACAGATAGGCGAAACAAAGTACTTTTTAATAGAAGCATTAAATCAATCAGATGTTCAACACAAAAACAGTACAAACATTTCTTATTCAATCAGAGAACCGTCTATCAAACGCGTAACAAACGTACAACTATTTTTCTTGACATCATTTTCTTTATGTTGAAAAATGGTAACGAACCTCCCCCTTTTATAACATTCCGTAAATAACAAACTGACTGGAATATCAGTTGCTTGTATATAGTATTCATCAACCTACGTGGTGTAGTGGTAAAAGTTTCGCTTTCAGTCTAGGAGGTCGTGGGTTCGATTCCCACGCTGGACCGGAAATCTTTGTGTAAATTCTAAGATTTATTTCCGGGTCTGGTTGGTTGAGGGACTACACTTCGTGCCTCGGAAAGCACGTTAAGCCGTTGGTCCCGATTGTTATAACATCATCTACCTATAACAAGCGTAAACTAGGTAACGGGTAGCAGCGTTTCCCTGTGTATTACAACAAAACTGCGGTCACCAACACGTCTGCCAAGCTTGGTGACTTAGGCAAATAGATTTGAAAAAAAATCCCTCGGGAGGAGGCCCATGTTCAGCAGTGGTAGAAAAATAGTTATTTGGCCACATTTACGTTGTAACACTTTGTAGTAACACTCGACTGTTTTCTTTTTTTACGGACGTACGTAGTTAGCTACGAGTCTTTTGCTACTTCACCGGGCATGAAAGTAAGTAGTGCTCCAGCCCTAATAAATGTGTTAAAATCTACAGACGCAAACTGCGCAACAGGGCACCTCCTGTGAGGCTTCGTCCTTGGCTCAGGGCGGTCGCTAGCGACGAGATTGAGGGATTATGACTTTTAGTTTTTTTAGGGGAGTTTTGTGCAACAGTCGTTTTACTTTACATTTCGCGGGTCGGAATTCGGGTCTACGAGAGCATCGGAGGGTTCTTTGCAAGCTAAAGGCCGTGAGAGCGAGGAGGGAGGCGTCGCGTTCGCGGACACACTTTTCTCCTGCGGGTCAGATAGAGTGGTCTCTGTATGTGTCGCTCATGGTTAATGACATATTTTATGTCCGTCCAAAAATTGTGGCTTAACAGGACTTACCACATTTGTCCGTCCGAAAAGAAATATCACATCCCTTATGATTATTATGTACTATTATTTTGTTGTGATGTTAACATTGCGACATTTGCCGATATTTGACGATAATATTGCGACATTTGCCGATATTTGGCGACAATATAGTCCTTTGGCAACACTTAGTCCACTCAGTAACACTCCCCTGCGTTACGTAATCACAGTGGTTAGAGCTACGGTCCACACTTGTTGACGGCGGGTATCTGCGACTCGGGAGTTAGGTTGGCAATGTCTTATGTCCGGATTATGCCGGATTTAGTATCTCTTAGCAACGATGTTTCATACTTCAACAGGCAAAAAAAATTGTGTTGTGTTGTGTGGCTATGCAGTTAATTTTTATGTTAGTTAAAAAAGTCATGTAAGAATGTAAGTTGGTAATATTTATTAAAGAAATAGTTTGTTGTGCTACTATATAAATACTTGAAAATAATTCAAGGGAGTTGGGGTAAAGATACCAGTGAGTTACCCAAATAAATGGAGGGAAATCGATTCACATTTTCTGCTAATATATAAAGCTGAAGAGTTTGTTTCCTTCAACGCGCTAACTTCAGGAACAACTCGTCCAATTCGGTTTTTTTTGTGTTAGATAGCCCCTTTATCGTGGAAGGGTATAGATTATATTTCATTATGAAGTTCCTACGAACAGAACCTAGTGTAACACAATCTATTCTTACACTAGCTTCTGTTCCCTAGGAGTTTCAGGAGCTTAAGGTGTAAAATTAGCCAATATTGAATGACCACTGTGTTCTTACGAGTTTTGTTGTTGTGTTCTATAATCTTCAGACTTCTGCCATGTGGTTTCCGCCTTAGAATTGACCAACCCATGTCTTCCTATGGCAGTCGTAAGAGACTAAAGCATACGTAGGCAATGGATGGAAAGCAGCATCTATTATCTCGAGGTAAGTTACCATCTTCTGCCAAGCGTGCTGATTATGGCAATTTGCTTCAAAGAACAGAGCTCGCAAGGGCTGTTAAAAGGAGGTCTATGTTCAGCAGTGGATGTAACCGGGCTGTTGTGATGTGAAGAAAGAAAATAACCTTCACATCCGAATTTTATAATATAATTGCTTCCCGCGCGTGGTTACACTCGTTTAGCACCCATTCCCCTGGGTACTTCATAACAAAATATAGCCATACCCTAGAATGGTCTATTTACCACTGAAAGATGTATGCCCGGTGAAGTAGCAAAAGCCTCGGGGCTAACTACATATAAAAACTCTTAAATATTTTTTCACATCGGTTCCTGAGATTAGAGCGTTCGTGCAAATAAACAAACTCCTCCACTTTATATATCAGTTAAGGTTTCTATTAACATCATGGCATTTTCATTGCCACACTAGTCCGGACTTGTCCTTCGATTACTTTTAATTGGTACACCCTTTTCTGAAGGACGAAGGGTCGGGTTTCATAATCTAGTCTCGATTAAGATCAAATTACTGCGTTAAATGGAGTTGGTTATAGATTTCTATGTTATTATTATCTACTGTTCGACACGGCTTAATCGTGTGGGGATCGGATCGGATGATGATGTTCAGCCCTCAATTTTCGCTGTTGGAGCCGAATGGGGTTCGACACTTGGAACTTACTAAGTCTTTTTGAATAATGCACGAATCCAACACACGAGCTAGCTAGCTATAAAGTTGTTGATGATTATAGGGTATTTTCAACGATTTAATGCGAGTTTTCAGATTTATATCAGTCACGAGGTGCTCATGTCCATCTTCGAATGTGGTTTTTTGATTACGGCTATTTCCATCGTTACGTCACACATGCGATTTAAAAATCTCACTTGCTATTGGCTATTTCAGTGTATCCCCGACCAATGAAATTGCATTCTTTATGCAAAACGTAAAATGGAGGGAAGTTTAAATAGTATTTCAGTTTAGTACGATACAATAACTGATGTAATACTTTCCATCCCGTCCCTTTACAAGATGTTGATACATCTTGTAAATGTAATTACGTCGGCTTTAATAGTCCACAACTGGATTTAAATAGAATGTTCTTGTACAAATTTGCACCCGTATACCACTTAACGTTTGCTGGGTTAGGAATAAAAAACCGGCCAAGTGCGAGTCGGACTCTCGCACGAAGGGTTCCGTACTAGTTGCAAGTGCCTACCTATTTTTGATATCAAGAATACAACAAGTAACATAGTATAAAAGTTCTTGTAGTTCGTTGTAACTTTGATCGATGTTAATAATAGTTGAATGAATGAAAGGTAAATTGCGGTTTACGGTTTATGACGTATTAAAAAAAAACTACTTGCTTGATCTCGTTCAAACCAATTTTCGTTGGAAGTTTGCATGGTTATGTACATCATATATTTTTTTTAGTTTTATCATTCTCTTATTTTAGAAGTTACAGGGGGGGGGGGGGACACATTTTACCACTTTGGAAGTGTCTCTCGCGCAAACTATTCAGTTTAGAAAAAAATGACTTTAGAAACCTCAATATCATTTTTGAAGACCTATCCATAGATATGGGTGCGATGAATTTTTTTTTTGAGTTTTATTTCTATGTATGTGCAACTCCAAAATTATTTGTTTTTTTCTATTTTTGTGTAAAAATCTTAATGCGGTTCACAACATACATCTACTTGCCAAGTTTCAACATTATAGTTCTTATAGTTTTGGAAAAAAGTGGCTGTGACATACGGACGGACAGACAGACAGACAGACATACAGACAGACAGACATGACGAATCTATAAGGGTTCCGTTTTTTGCCATTTGGCTACGGAACCCTAAAAATGTGTTTTTTTATATCATGTAACTCTACGGTAACATTCTTTAAATCTAAAAAAAAATAAGAAGTGATATGTTAATGGAATAGATGCCTATGGCATAGTTATTTTATCATTTTTTTTTACTATAATAATAAAAATAAAATAAAATAAAAATAAAAATTGTTTATTTCGGATAACTATAGGATCCATATAGGTACACACACGAAACTTATTATTATATAACTTTTTTAACAAGGGTTCTCCAGAGTGGTGATGAGACCCTGTCAGCTACAGTACTCATTATTTGATTGTGACTGCCTCGCAATCTGGAAATCAGGGATACAATTTTTTTGCGAAGGATGGCATGAAAGCCATCGGTTTGAAACAATGCAAACATCCCAGATGCGCTACAAAACCGAGGCAGCCCCAACAACATTCGAAATATATTATTATACTGAATGCGTAGAGCATCCAGCGATCTTTTGGTGTGGCTGACCCACAGACTTCCCGTGTAAAAACTCTGACAATATGCTTTGAAAAGCGTAATTTTTACTTGTTTAGAACATCGAGAGAATCTGCGAGCCAACATGTTACCTCTGACCGCTAGAGCCCTCCGCTCCCTCTCAATGTCTACATTGTCTTGAAGGCCCTCGGTAAGATAGTGCCCCAGATATTTAAATTGTGTAACACGTTTTACGCTCATGCCATTTAGGGTAATATTAGGTGAATAATCGAGACATTTACCGACAGCCTTAAAGACCATGTATTCACTCTTTTGCACATTGTACAATAGGCCGTGTTCCTTGGCGTAGGCCTCACATATTTGTAACAATTCACAGAGGCCTCTCGGCGACGGGCTCAGCAGCACCATGTCGTCTGCGTAGCTAATGTTATTAATACTGACGCCATCTATTGAACAACCGACATGTTTGCTGCTGAGCTCGTCGATGAGGTCATTTACATATAAATTGAATAGCTTTGGAGACGTCAATCCCCCCTGTCTAACCCCACTTTCCAACCCATATGCTTCAGATAAAATATTGGCCCACCTTACAAAATTTGTTTGATTGGAGTACCAGTACTTCAATATATTAAGTATATCCACCGGCACACCCCTGTCCCCAAGCTTCCTCCACAGTACATCATACGACACTAGGTCAAAAGCTTTAGAGAGGTCAAGGAAACAGGCATATACCGGCGTCCCACGATCTGTATAGTATTGAATAGTATGCTTGAGACCTACAATTGCGCTTTCCGTGGATAGCCCAGGTCGAAACCCGAACTGAGCATCATTTAGTTTTACATATTTATGCAAGCAGGAATCAAGCATACTATCCAGTACTTTAGCAATAATTGTTGCTAGCGATATGGGTCGGTAGTTGCTTTTTTCTGAAATATCACCCGTCTTGTTTTTCACAATAGGCACTACGACGGTTTTCATTAAGTCATAGGGCAAATAAGAGTGACTCATGCACATTGTAAAAAACAAGGCTAGGACCCTAGGCAAATGAATCCCAGCATGCCGCAGGTGCTCAACACTAAGCCCATCATGGCCGGGAGATTTACCACCGGTCATTTTTTTCAAAACACTTCTTATTTGTCTAGCCGTAAAAAGTACAGACGACCCTTCTCCATGTTTGGTTTTAGAGCTGGTATATGCCGTTGAAGGGCCCAGCGGGGAGCGCACCCTAAAATGCTCCCTGAAAATATTAGCAATAAGTGCCGGTTCACTTTCCCCATTTACGCTCACTGGCAGGCCAGGCCTAACCTCATGCTTTCCCGTAGCCTTCCAAAACTTACTAAAGTCTTTAGCCGATCTATGTTTAGCCAGAACATCCATCTTAAGTTGGTCTTCATGGGTTTGGCACCACTTTAAGCGACTTTTAAAAATTTTACGTGCTTCAATCATTTCATTATAAATAATACCCTCAGAAGGCCGCTTGCATGATATCCACATTTTGAACTTCAGTCTGGCCGACCAGTGGGCTTCACGAATATTTTTATTCCAGCCACATAGGTTCCTGCTCTTATTTTTACTAAAATTCCGCTCCCCGCTAGTCTCAACAGCGGCATCACACATGGTACGTACAATATTTTCATATAAATGATTTAATATTATCTTATGGCTATCTAAACAACATGAACTACGACTGCAATCAGTAAACGCAGTAGGAAAATCTATGTCTCGGAATTTACTATTACATAACTCGCGGTAGTTATTTATTTGAGACTCATCTCTCTCACCCCATACAACTGAGCTACGCCTCAAATCACTAGTCACTAATCTAGGCCTTACTGTACCTAAATCACATTTGACAAATAGAGGTAAGTGATCCGACATAAAAACATCCTCTATAACCTGTACCTCTACAACAGTTCTCCAGGCCGACAATGACACGAGACAGTGGTCCAACCAACGCGTGCACCCGTGAGCCTCACTGATAAAAGTAAAGGTATTTGAATGTGGGCCTAATTTTTCTACGTCCGCACAAATCCATGCTTGGTCGAAAGAAAAATTTATAAGCTCGCTAAAAAACATGGTATGAGGGTGAGCATTAAAATCACCTAAAATGAATATATTTTCAATCTCTTCACTAGCTATAATTGCACTTATTTCACCTAGCACCTCTGTTAATATTGGTAAATTGTCTGGTGAGTCGGTTGGCATATAGACAGAGAATATAATAACCGAGCGTTCACTCACCTCTGCCCGTATAGCTGTCAGCCGCGTGCTATTACAATGCAACACAGTCACCCTTTCAAATATACCCTTTCTCCAGAGTATGGCTACACCCCCATATGGTCTTCCCTTGAGCAGGCCTACAGATGTGTCTACAGCCGATTTACCTGTGTATTCGAAATTATCCGAAATAGTTCCCAATAGTGGTATGTCGTGAGGAAGCAGCCATAACTCCTGGAGTGCAATTAAATCAGACATTTCACAAATATCTCTTATATCGTCCATGGACCGTTTGACCGATTTGCAATTAAAACTAACCATATTTAAATATTGTTTGATAGTTGTATTCATATTTATTTATTTATTTATTAACTAACTTCTTTTATTATATGCCTATTTCTGTTTTGTGTTATACATAAAATGCACAAAACGCCTAAACGTTATTCCATTTGGCCAAAAATTATCATTTAAATACAACTCTAAATTACATTTCGAAACATATACTTTATATGCATTATACTTTTTTGCCTGCTTCATATTTATCTTTTTTAAAGATACACAATCATTAGTTTTGATTTTTATATAATTAATAATATCATTGTCACTTGTATCTTTATTTACATTCGATATAAATAGCGGAACCTTGATATCGGCCGCCCTAAATTTACTGTTAGGCTCAGTAGAAGCACATCCTCTCTGCCCGACCAGCTTATAATTACGTTTAGATGTTTTATTTCTTACCACTTGCCATTCTGAGTCACTATTCTTAACTGGTTGTTTGCACATCTCACTCACACACGGCATGGATTCACTATTTTTGCGCATGTCTATTTGTTTCACTGTCTCTTTCGTACACGACCGAGTATAGACAGGGCCCGATGCGTCACCGCAGGTAGCCGTTGGTTGAGCCGGCGAAACCACCGTACTCGCCGCGGCCTCCGCTCGTTCGCTCCGATGCTCCATCTCGCTCATTTCAATAGTGACGCAGCCGCTCTGGCTCTCTTTCACGCCGCTCGGAACCACAGTAGTTGGAAGCGCCTCCACGCGCTCGACCGTTGCCGCCTCTTCGTTTGACAAGCGAGCGCCGATCGTCGAAAAATCTCTGCTTACCCTCGCCTTCGCTGTCGGTGAAGAATGCGTCACAGATACAGACTGGCCGTTAACATTAGAGTTATCTGATTTTATAGGTTCATATTGTGGCACATAATTAAGTCCTATGGGTCCACTTTCAAACTCAAAACTGTTTTGTAAACGAGCTCCACGCTTTTTGTTTACATTCGCACTTGGCGCAAAATCGCCAATGATGGAAGCGTACTTCATGTTTTCTACCTCTTGTTTGAGAACATCAAATTCTTCTGACAACACTACTCTCTCTTCCAATCCACTCAGTTGATTTTTTAAGCATAGGATATCCTTTAAAAGCCGGGTTACGTCAACATGGTCAAAAGTAACTGGCGGGAGTTTGTGTAGGTCCTTAGCTACGAAAACCGGGAAGTTTTCTGGATCGGCACGTTTCATTAAGCAGATAATGTCATCTAGATCTCTCGACATTTTCTTTTTTCCTTGCTTTCTTCGTATGGGCAACTTTTTCCCATTAGGCACCGAATCAACGAGCAAAGATTTTGCCATCACAATTTCTTCATCAGAGAAAGAGGTGGTACACAGCTGATGTATACTTTCCTCGTCCATATAGTCCATAACATTGGATAGAAACGCCAAAAGTTCGTTAATAACGACATTACAATTCACACACTTCAAAATATTCGACGTCATTTTTTATTTACACATGAGTCACCGAATAACGATATATACGCGTCCGTAGTCAAAGACATGCGTCCTAGAGTGAAAATCGTAACGGTAAAAATGCGTACCTAAAAGTAGGTAGTTACGCTATTTCGCTCACTCTTTTCATGCATGTGTGATTGCGGCCTAGGTATTATAGGCACCTTTTTAATTATTATGCACCCGCTATGTAGGATGTATTTCTTTTAAGTAATATATGAGATTTTCGAAATTCTGTTTACCGAAATACTATTACAAATATACTGTGGTCTAAACATTCTATTCCACTTACACAACACACCATATTATTTTCAAGACGGTAAAGAAAGTCACACACCATATAATTCTACTGTACGTGTGTATATCACTGAACTGCTCCTAAACGGCTGGACAGATCTGAATGAATTTTGTTGTATGAAATAAATGAAATAAACGATTTTTATTTAGCACTTAGGAATTTGATACACTTGTATGAAAATATAATTTCATACAATTCTCGCTTTGGTAAAGCGAGTCAAATAAAGCTTAACCTAAAAGTTATTACCTATAATTAATTGTTTAATAGACTTAGCAAGTTAAGAAATACGGCTACTACCACGCGGAGGATTTAATAAATAGTAGGTTCATATATATAGATATTTATAATGAAAATTCTATCAAATGCGATTAATTATTTAACTCCCACGTTATCATTTTAATTTGTTAGTCTCCCTAGACGTGAATAATAATGCTGAAACGAGGCCTGAAATTCTAAGATTTCTTTCCTCCTCGCAGAGCACGTTGAGCCGGCGTTGGTCCCGTTTGTTATACACTTTTAACATCATCTATAATAAATAATCGTAGATATTGACATATCTATTATTATTATATTACGAGGAACGGGCAGCAGCGCTTCCTTGTCTGGTACAACATAGTACTACGGTACGGACATCAACCCACCTCTGCCAAGCGAGGTGACTATGGCAAATACCCTCCCTCGGGAGGAGGCCCATGATGAACCTAAAGGTAAGCGTCTTTTTCATCAGATCGGACATCGGACCGTGGATCGTGACTGTTATAGCACCGCAATGTTTTTGTATGATAAGGGTATTAATTAGAATGCTATCAAAACCACTAAAATCATTGAATAGCTGCTATGTTTATACTAAAAATCCGTCGGTGACCCTACCAAACAGGGTGAATCAAACGCTTGCGACTTATAAATCGGAACTAATGCCATCTATTGCCGCAAGCGGTAAACTTAAGTACTAACACTGCAAACATTGTATTCAAATATCGAATTGGTCGTGAACAGTGACCAAATGTACTTTGCAAGAATTTTACAGTCACTGTAACCGACGCGCGTCGGTAGGTATAATTAAATAAAAAAATATATCCTTTTAGAAACAGTTTTTTCTAATTACTTTTTGACCGAATCAAATGAAACAAACACTTAAGTCCCTTAAATCCCAAAAGAACGATTAATAATTTTTTTTTTCTTTTAACATAAATCAGCGTATATATAAATGAAAATATGAAAAAAGATTATGAAACTTGAATTTATAACGTTGGGCGGGTTAATCGGATTACCTGCGCGGAAAATGAAAAACTTTTACATTTTAAATATGACCAACTAGATGTTTTCCGCGTCGTTGCCTGCGTAGTGAAAGAGTCAGTAGAATAAGGAATCTTGGGATCAAAAAAATTGACTTTCCGACCGTTTTTGGCAACGGCGGCGAATCGCTACTGAGAACTAAAGTTACCGAAGTATCCCGCAGAATAAGCAAGTTGAAGTGGCAATGGGCTGGTCAGGTCTACTGAAGGACTGACAGCTTTCGACAGTTGGAACAGACAGGGCGGCTTTTCACCTATAAGAGGCCCTGGGCACATTAGGATAATGGGGCCCCTATGACCATAGGAAATTAGTTTTTTTTATGCAAAGAACGCAGATATGAAAAGTTTTAGCTATATTTTTACTTCTTTATTAGATATGACGAGTATATAAGATAATTTAGTCCACACTAAGTAACCCGCATTTACGATAAGTCTATCGGTTGTCGTTTAAAGTAGGGACTAGGGGGCCCTAAACCATCGTGGGGCCCTGGGCACGTGCCCAGTGGGAAAGAGGGGGCCTGGGAATAGATGGGTCCTAGAGTGGAGACCGCGTCTTGGCAAACGTAAGTATGGTCGTCATCCGGCAAGATGGACCGATGACCTTAAAAGGTAGCCAGAGTACACTGGATGCGAAGGGGGAAGGATCGGGTGTTATGGCACAAATAAGGGGGGGCCTATATCTAACAGTGGATAAAAATAGACTGATTGATTGTACCTTCAAAGATTATTTTTTATTCACGTTTACTAAGAATTATTTAATTGTCGAAGATAAAGGAAACGTTTAACTTAAACGCAGTTTCAAATATCTATCAGACTTCAATGTAAAGGCCTTCTTCAAAATACATAGCAATTTCTTAACTACTCCCACAATGATGTGGAGAAATGATGTAAAAGTTTTCTAGAAGCTTCTCTATGTGGGGTTTAGTAAAGAAGCAGCTTTTCCGCGAATTGTACAGTTAACAAAAGAGATAGGTTTACACTTAGTAATAAGCACTTTAAATTTATATGTACACGTTTATGAGAAGAGTTTACTATCATGTGTATGTATTTGTAAATAGGTAGTAGCGAACTCTTCACCCATAAAGAATAATCGGCTGTCGTAGTGACAAAAACATATTTATTTACATTATTTGATACTGAAGGGATATCTACCTATGCATGCCTATCTTTTTGTTGACTGTACATACTGTATATATTTTTATTTATTGAAATCCCGCATCAGGGAAATAAATCCCTGTATACAAAGATATGATTCGCGCGCATATAGCATACTAAAACTTAGAACAAATGTCTGTGGTGGTTTTTAGGGTTCCGTAACCGAAGGGTAAAAACGGTAAAAAGGGTAAAAATATTACTGAGAATTCGATGTCTGTTTATGTGTCACCAGGTTTTATCTCAAGAACCGCTATAGCTAGACAGTTGAAATTTTCACAAATAAAATTAAAAGAATAAATAAATTTTTAAGGGGCCCATACAACAATTGTTTTTTGCAATTTTTTGCTTATTATCAATAGCGGCAACGAGCAGAAACCTGAAAATGGTACGGAACCCTTCGTGCACGAGTCCGACTCGCACGTGGCCGGTTTTTTTTACAGTTTAACAACTACGACCTGAGTGCAACACCACTAACTTCTTTCTTAAGATATTTTTGCACGACAAAGTCTATAAGTTCTACGTCTATATGTCCGTGTAGTTTCCGGCTTAAAACCCATGGGAAGTTATGGAGTGGTCTACACTCCATAACTTTTCATGGATGTTGCAAGAAACGACTAAGGGACATATAACTGATGGGTAGTTGCACCTATATGCTGCGACCCATCCAGGTTGCTTGTGCTGGGTCGGATTGCTTATGTACCCGGCCCCTGCCAACGGCGGATCGAAGGAGTGTCCGGGGAGATTTAGTGTTGTAGGGTCCTCTCCTCGTGGTATGAGTTAGCATACCACGCTATGGATAGGGCGAGTTCCACATATCCGTAATGACTAAAAGCATTCCCACACGAAAAGCAAAAAAAAAAATGGTGCTTGTGCTACTATTAGCACAAGGCTAACTCCTTACTGCGATCACTAATCCGCCTGCCAAACATAGAGATTATGGCAATATGACCGACCCTGGCTTACCAAGATCAGTTGAGAGGAGTTCGATGTTCACCAGTGGACTTTAACGGTCTGTTGATTTGAAGTCTTTCAGTACATATTAACTACTTTATGATGTGAAAGCCAATTTCCTAAAGTAGCATCACTACATAGTATTAATATTATTACCACTTTGTGATCAAGTAAAATATGAAAGGACGAAAATATTATAAGGAAAAAGCCACGACTTTTATATTTTATCTTATTACATTTTCATGAAGATTCCTGATCTAGTTCTTTTGATCTATAGAATATTCTAGAATGATGTTAAAGTTTTCAGATAGTTATGTTCTTATTTTATGATTAAAATATCAAAGGAGACTTAGAATATAGATATATGTTACAATCAAAACTTATAAACGGTCAAAACCACTTTTGACTGTAAAAATCGGACAAAAGTAGTTTTGACGGGTCCATATTGGCTCACATAAAATTTAAGAAACGAGATGCTCTTATTTTTGGTCGAAGGTTAAAAAAAAACACCAGCATTCCAACTACTGTAGGTTAGGTTAGGGTAGAACTGTGACCACAATGATCCAAATTCCATACAAATTAATAATTAATGCAGTCTAAAGTGGTTTTGAGCGGTTATAAGTTTTGACTGTAACATATACAAAAAGCTTAAGTATGGTAGAAGTGCCTTATTGGTTTTGACGTCTCGATCGGAAAACTACCTCACACTCGCAAAATATCATAAACTGATACTCAGATACTGCCTCCACGGCAAGTTTCTCTTATACCGGACACTCCTCAATCGTGTGCTGCTCCGTATCGGTGCGGAGCAGCAACAGTGGTAAAACCAAATGACTTGCTCTAGTATCGCTTAATTTCACCAGTGGCCAAAACACCCATAACGAGAGAGTATAAGTGTGCAACGTGGTACATCACCCTTGCAAAGTTCAATCCAAAAGTATGGGCCGGGTCATCTCTATAGAAAATATTTCACACCTTTTTGCTCTTTCCGCTTCCTGAAGGAGGCCCTCTCCCAAAACGAATTTCTACAGTGTCAATGTTTGGCACGAAACTCTGCGATGGACACTCTAGAAATTCGTTTTGGAAGAGGGTGTCCTTCATGTACGTTGCGGCTAAAGCCTCTACACCCAAATCCCAAGAACCCCTTCAGGGTGCAGGCATCCAAAGCCACCGTGCTGAATTCATGTGTAGCTGTGTGGTGTCCGGCTTAGAATAAAACAACCCATGGCTTCCCATGGGTGTCGTAGGAGGTGACATATAGGTGATCTATGGGCAGCAGCATCTATCAACTCAAGGATACTCACCATTTTACAGCGATCACCAATCCGCATGCCAAGCGTGGTGATAATGGCAATATCCCTGAACAACCCTGGCTTCTCAAGGTTTGTTAAGAAGAGACCCAAGATGCAAGATGCAAGAATGCAAGGGCCAAGATCAATAAAGATGTTCAGCAGTGGACATATTAGGGTTGATATAGTATGCTGATATCTCTGCACAAACATTCCATACATACTACGGTTAACTAACGCAAAGTGTACAAGTGTGCAGAGAATGTCTGTTATTATGAATTTAGTATGACCAAGTTACAATTTGTACAGCAGTATAAGTTTAAGCGTGTATTGCGAAACTTCGAGTATGTTCGCTGAATATTCTAATTGCTTTTATATGACAAATTATGTTAGGAATTCTGTTGCTATACTTACATACAAGAGACAGGTACCAATAAAAATAAGGTTTTATTAGAGGAAAAAAATATAATAAAGTCTATGTGATTTGTTTCAAAATGAAAAAGACAATATTCTTTATTCATACAGATAAGTACAATTCATGTCAAAGTTAGATACTTTTTTAATATAATAATATATTAACTATATTAAAATTTAATTAATGTGTTTTGACAACACGCTTTTTCTGCGAATCTCATTTCCTCAAAAATTATGTATGAGATTTATATTAAATTTTCATTTTTGGATCTTCACATCAAACAACATGTCTAATAAGAACAATAACAAAGTTAATGAAGGTAAATTATCGAAGTTTATGCAATAAATTTAGTATTATATTTTTCTTGCAATTCTTTTATGGGGAAATGTATACGCTTCTACAACAAACTTCTTAATAATGTTAGAGATCTAAGTACAAACAAGTTTAAACGATATGTGAAAGATAAATTATGTAAAAAAGCTTATTATAAAATTTCTGATTACGTCAATGACAAAACAACTTGGGAGTGAGTTGCTCTGAAACAATACTGCTTTATTAACAATTGTAATATCAAATTTATTTAAAAAAGGATTCTTCTGAGTTTCTTGCCAGTTCTTCTCAGAGTTGCCACGTCCAGAAGTGGTGGTCGTAAAAGAACGCATCATAAGAACATGATTTTAAATGTGTCTATATAAATAAAGAATTTTTGACTTTGACTTTTACTTGGAAATACATACATAAGGAGAACTCTAAGAATTATGTATTGCCCAATTCCTCTTTTTTTGATAAAACTTAATATCTAAATCTACATTAAAAGTAATGTTATTAAGAATTTTACGAGTAACATCATGCCTGTTATCCAGAAAGGTAGACAAGTCAAGCATTTCCATATTTATACAATGCCCTTGCCCCCCTCTCCTGCCTCCTTTACTCTTCTTAAATCCCTCCCAGCTGTATTTTACGTATACGTATTGTTGTGGAGGCACATTTATACTCTGCCGCGTAGCGTATAATTATGTTAGCTAATGTTCAAAAATATTTTGTTCTATTTTATGAAAATTCATTATATACTTATTGTATTTGAAAATGTATCTTAGGCCAATAATTGTTTATTGATTATTATCTTAACACAATATTTTTGAGACGAATCATTCAAACTCATAAATGATATTTTAATAAATTGGTCGTTTTAGCTTAAAGTGTTTAGCTTAGCAATATATAACAATTACTAATTTGGCGCCCCAACGTGGGACCGCAAATTTATTAACCTAATTAGCAAAATTTGAATCAATGTCATTGGAAGGCTAATCTTGCTCTTCAAATGTTATATTTAATTTGTTTGCTTTCTACAAAATATTGTAAAAATAGATTACTAGCCGGATTAAGATATAATTCGCAAACTTGGCGCCCTAACTGGGACTCAAGTTCAGTTTTTTTAATAATGCATTATTAAAGCATTTGTGTAGTTTATGATATTATAGTTTTCACGTAGATTTATCTTAATTATTTTATTAAGAGTCCCTTTCTTATGACCAAGGTCATAAAACCGCTCGTTAGTTTGGCGCCTAACAGGGACTATCAATTTATTGTCTTATTTAGTTCATTGCTACAATTACTTCGAGCTGTGCAGACTTGCGTAATGAATAAAGTTTTAACGAGTTTTGAGTTTAGTGCCTACTGGTGCATATTGTGGTAGTAAGGGTATATTTAGGACTCTTATAATAGTTTATTTTTACGTACACTCATTAGATTTGACCTTTATACCATCTAAAAATAGCCGGAACATCCATTAAGTTATTAGGCTTTAAAAGCCGATTAATGATACCACCGTATTAATGAAAAAAATGTGTGTGTTTTGTGATATCAAATCATGTGTGTGTGTGTGTTTTCCATTGATCCATGTGTGACAATTAGATAAGTAAGTGCGGAAGTTATTTAGGTAATATAAAAATATTTTTGTTTAAGTATCTAATTTTTGTATAACTTAATCTACTGATGGACTTGTTTCAATTATTCTTTAAAATCTTATCATAGAAACCTTACAAATAATTTGAAACTGAAAGAAGCTTCACATTTGGTAGCTTATTATATTAGTATAGGACATCACGTTTCTTAATTTTATTTTAGTTTGTAGTTTTTGAATTTATTATTTACAAAGAAAAATATAAATGTCCTCTCTTTATGATATAATTATATAGTATGGTCGAGCTTTAAAACAACACATAAGATAACAAACAGCTTTATAAAAATTAAAAATAGAATATTGCTTGATCGGCAGAAAACTTTGGAGTGCCTAAACGAGTCTGTACTTCTGATTATTTCAGCGAAATAATACATGAAGCCGATACTTTACTGAATACTTGTACTTTTCATGCTTAAAGTTACATAAATATTGAAGGTCAATTCACTATAATTGCATAGTCTATTAATTCGTTAATAATCCCTACTTCGACGTTTCAAATTGTATGGATAATAAATTAATTTATGAGGCTTCAGGCTTTAGGCTAAAGTCACCAAAGCACATCCCAAATATATATTTTTGAATAGGGCTGGAGCCCCGATCTGCTTTATATTATGTAAATTACTTTTTGCTACTTTACTAGCTAAATATTATTTTATTCGCCCGAACATAAGTAAAAAATCGTATTTTATAAATGAATCAACTATCTGGGTTCCTATTACTAGTTGTCCATAGTGTGTACCAATAGGCTTAAGTCGCAAAAAAATACACTAGATTTTCAATTGTGATAAAAATACCACTAAAAATCTAATCTATTGCCTATATCGTATTTTCACCGTGTCCAATAAATGTCTGTACTTCACCCACTTTCGCTCATGTCAATCTGCCTACCCTCTACTGACGCGTTATTTTCAGATAGAACAAATTACATCGCTACTTGCCGCACCAATAAGCAATAAAACCTCATAAGAGCCCGCAATGTTGGTGGAAATGTAAGGATGCCACTGAAAAAATATTTGAGGGAAAATTTAATTTGATGTTGGGTCAACCGGTATAATAGAATTCGTTATTTGAAAATATTTGTTAGAGACCAGAAAATAGTACTAAAATATATAAATATGGTAATAATATGTTTTTATTTCGTATCGAAGTATTATTGAAGTTAACCCAGTTATGCCGAGGAGATGGGCTCCAGGCTTATTAAATGATTCATAAACTACAAGCAAAGCAATCTTCGTAAGAGCCACTTGTATGATTTGTACCTCGGTTAAGTTTGATCGCTAGCGGGGTTATTGAGGAATTATGACTTTTAGTTTTCAAAGGAAGTTTTAAGCCACTGTCTCGTGGATTTCAGGTCTACGAGAGCTTCGAAAAAGTTTTCTGCCCCAGTCAGGTGAGAAATGTTACAGCCACCGTAGAATATCCTTATAAAATAGCACAAGGAGAAGGTTTACCCGGTAAAACTCCTTGGTTACTCCTCCAAACTGCATATGCATGACATCGGATACAAAGACTCAGAGTAATATTAAGGTACCTTAAATTTAATTCTGAGTATTGGTATCCCCATTATCAGTTAACATCAACTTTGATCTAGTGCTTTTGGTGCAGCTCTTCTCCTGAGTGCTAGTACGGGGCAAAGCTGCCAGCATACTGGAAACAGCCCAGTAACGATTTAGAATAGTTCATATTTTATAGGTTTGTTTTGGTTTCAATTAGCTACTTTTAGTTGTTCTATTTTTCAATATTACTAAGAATAAGATTATACTAATAACTTAAAGAGGAAAGATTTGTTTTTTTATATTTTTGTGTGTGTGTGTGTATGTTTGTAAAGAATAGATGCAAAAACTACTGTGCCGCTTTAAAAAATTCTTTCACCACTGGAAAGCGACATTCACCATGAATGACATAGGCTATATTTAATTATGAAGTTCCCACGGGAACGGAAGTTACGCGTTAGCTAGTTATTGATAAAATTTCTATTAACGTAAAAAAATTGTTTAAAGACGTGCCTCTTTCTATAGAGCTAAATTATTTTAAGATTTTAATTATAGAATTAATTATTGTTATTACAGACAGACAGACCATTAGCTACTCCGCAATAGATTTTAGTTGCGATATTTTGTATTTAATTATATTTCATTGTGTATAATTGACAAGTGTATGTAAATACCTATGTGCTGAATAAATATCTTTTAATTCGTTTAGTTATAAAAAATAATTATTCAAGTCGTTTTAGAGTTATGCGCGTATACAATTACCTAGATTATTTTATCGTTACTAATATTTGGCACGATGATTTTCCATCAGTATTCGTATATATTTTATGTTTTGATAAAAAAAGTTGCTCACATGTAGCAAGCTATAAGAAATGAGACAGCCAAGAATAGCTCTAGTATCTTGCAGTAAAAGATTAATTTAGGTTGTACGAACTACGCCACTAAGCCTATTTCAATCTGTTTTTTTTACTGCACCGGTGGCTCAGTGTGTATATGTTGCTTCTGACAATTAATTGTGTGAACCACAGATAGTTGTGCTGAGTCTGGGTGTGCTTTGTGTCCGTGAATTGAGTGTTTGTAAAGTCACTCGAGACACAGATATTAATTAAACTAGTGCGGGAGTTGTCTAAAATAAAAAAATACAAATTTCGAAAATGGATGCACAGATCGGTTGTACTACTAAATATAAATAATTTCGTTGAAAGCAATTATTAAAAAACAATAGAATATAAGAAAGGTAACTCTTTTTAGTACACATAACAAATTACAAAGAAAAACAAACAGAGGAACATAACATAAGTTAACGTGGCATAATGGACAGGAAGCCACCCTTTTCTCGCTGACCAAGTAAACAGCGTAAACAATACAAGGAATTGTATGTGCGTCAATCACTAATAGTGCTGACAGGATTATTATAATATTCCATTATTTTAAGTTAATTGTAATTAGTCTTAAGATAGCAGTTAACCAATAATTATATTACTTTTGAATAATTTTTTTTTTTAACTTTTTCCGCGATCGCCTAGACATAAATCATAGTATGTTATTTTTTATATATGCTTGCTGTGTGATTGTTACAATAGAAATCCCTGAGGAGATGTATAAATGAAAAAGTATGGATATATTAAATAAATTATTTAGCAAGAAATCAAAAGCAACGTTTTCTCGTGACACAGTCTAATGCAGTCAAGTATATATTGTCAAAATATTTACAAATATCTAGAAATTATAAAAAAAGAAGATATAAAACTAAAAAGATTATAAATAAAAGAGTTCGCAACATCCTGAAATCATGTTCTGTGTAAATAAACGTTGGTGTACCTTGATTAATAAATAAATGAATGTAAGTACAAGTTTCATTGCGGCCTTATCACCAAATTATTGTACAAAGGAGTATTGTTATAAATACCAAACTCCTTTGAAAGCGGCCGTAGCCCAATGGTTAAGGCGTCGGAGTTACGATCATGTGGTCGCCGGTTCGATCCCCACCGATGTCAACCCATTCGTAGCACAAGCATTTTAGCATTGCACGACGGATTAACAAGAATACTAGTACCTAGTGTGCATAAAATGGTAGTAATCTTTATAAAAAAAAGGTTTTTTGGGGTTTATTTATATTTTTAGAGATATTATCAGCGGCATGGGCAACCCTACCGCAGAAATGAAAGTGTGTACCATGTTCGTATCTTTTATATTACGCGAGGCGTAGGTGTGTAACTTTTTTATTCTTTTCCACATCGAAAAGATAAAGGAAACAACTTTGAATGTTTCTTTTGTTTAAGAATCTCGTTAATGTTTTAATTTGTATTTATGTTAAAGCTTTCTTTCTCGTAATCGTTTGAATTGTTTTTACTTTGTTCTGTTTTTATACAAAGTTCGAGAACAAAGAAAAGTTATTTTAAAAGGTTTGGAATGATTTAATTAAAAGTTATAAACTAGTTGGAGCTTCTGAAACTTTATTATACTTATTCAGTTATCAATAAAGTACAGAATAGAAAATATTTCGATCTTATATTTCAGTTCGTGATTTAAGACCAAATATTAAACAAAAATTAATATTTTCGCTAAGTACCTCATAAAAATAATGATTAATTGTTATAATTATTAATCTACGATTTCGTTGACTCCACATCTTGTTTTACAACATAAAAAAAAATCTTTCACCTGAACTGCAAAATAAAAAACACAATAAGGCTGCTTTTCCACCAGAGATTTACTATGCACCTATGCTGCAAAAATGTAATAGCTAAGCTGTAAAGCTATGTGACCATTTTCACTGATACTAAGCTATGTAGCGGTAAAAGTAAATTCAAATTCAAATTCAAAATTCATTTATTCCGTAAAAATGGTTACATTTGTTTGGAATCGTCATATTTTTTCCCTACCGTGCAGTGTGTGACGTGGCGACTACTGAGAAACACTGCCAAAAAACTCAGTAGAACCCTCTTTTTTAAAAAATTATATCACAATATTTTATTAACCTAATTACAATATACTTTATTTTACATTGAGATTAGAGCGATTTAATCCCAAGCATTTTTGTCACAAAGATAATCAGAAAGTTTATAATAAGCCCTGCTGCACAATTTGGCTTTAATAGTCATTTTAAACTTATTTATAGACAATTCTCTTATACTATTGGGAAGTTTGTTGTAGAACCGTATACATTGCCCCATAAAAGAGTTACTTATTTTGCGGAGACGGCTAGCATGAGCCACAAGATTATGCTTATATCTAGTATTTACACTATGTGTGTCGCTTTTTTTACAAAATGAGTCAATATTTTTATGTACATATAACACATTCTCATATATATATTGTGATGCAACGGTTAGAATATTTATTTCTTTAAATTTTTCTCTCAAGTAAGATGTGCTATGAAGATGCGATGCCGCTAAGTATCTGCGCGAGGAAGATGCGCAGCTCGAGCTATGCGATGTATCGATAGTAGGGAAGCGGCGACGCTCTGCACATAGCTACACCACTCGCGACGACCCATAGCAGGCATCCATAGCACGCATCCATAGCACACATCATATAAAAATCAATCATTCCATATAAATATTATCCATAGCAACGTAGTAGGTATAGCACATCTCTGGTGGAAAAGCACCCTACAACACAAGCGAAGTTGTACATTTTTGCCCCAATGTTTTGCCGTTTTATAATTAATTGATGAGTTATCCTGTACTGATTTATTACATTACGTTATTGTCTGTTTTCTTTTAATTTTATTGTTATAGTTTAAGCTGTATGCACATATTTTTGCGTTACAATCCAGATCAAAACCTGCTATTTTATTTTGTATTTAATGTGTTTTGAGCATTAAATAAATAAAATAAATAAACTGCGCCACGTGTCCTGAGTTTTGGTATTTAATTTGCACAACAGATATAATAAGCAATATTATTAAAATAGGGTAATTCAGCTAGACTTCATGCTTGATGCGCAAATGATATAAAAATTTGGGACCAAGCCTTTGCTTTTGAAGCACGGAGGAAAGTAACTTAAATAACTAGACCCAGAAAAAGATCTTAGTGGTAGTAGACCGACAGTTGCACAAAACTCTCCTTAAAGACCAAAAAATCATAATTAATGAAAATTTATTAAATACTCGCGCCAGCGACCGCCATGAGTCGAGATTCAAGTACCACAGAGGACGCAGTTTGTAATTTTTAAAATCCTGCCCGTTTTTATGTCCGGTGAAGATGCAAACCTCCGTAGCGTAGCAGTAATTGGTTCGCTTTAAATCTCGGAGGTTGTGGGTTCAATCTCCACACCGGACAAGAAATCTTAGTGTAAATTTTAAGATTTCTTTCCGGGTCTGGTTGGTTGAGGGACTACCCTCCGTGCCTCGGAAAGCACGTTAAGCCGCTGGTCTCGATTGTTGTAACATCATCTATAATAATCGTATATCAAGGAACTGGCAGCAGCGTTTCCTTGTGTGTTCCATCATAATACTGCGGTCACCAACCCGCCTGCTAAGCGTGGTGACTATGGCAATACCCATCCTCGGGAGGAGGTCCATGTTCAGCAGTGGATGTTATACGGGCTGATGAAGATGATGAACATGCAAAAGCCTCAAAGCTATCTACATAAAAGTCTGTCCTAAAAACACACTTATACATGTAGTAACAATCGATCCTTTCCATATATATAATATTTTCTTAATCATTTAAAGTACCATAAAAGGAAGTAAAAATTCATCAAAAATATGAAAAATAATATTGGAAAACACATTGTAGTTGAAAGTGAGAAAGTCTTAACATCTGACCGCGTTCCATTCCAAATAAAATGTTAATCTATTCTTTTTGAGCATTCAACTGAAAGGGAATATCTTTTAAAAAGGCATGAAAAGATGGCGGCGGGACAAAAGAAAATATTCCAATACTTATTTCCATATTTTTTAATACATAAGATAAGATAAAACTCTGATATTTATGTTCTCAACATAAATTTGAATTCAGTATTGAAATTCAAGTTAAGATTGTCGATTGAATATCAATTTGACTGTTTGTTCAACTTTTATTAAAAATGGTTATGATAGGGACTTACTGGGGCAAAGTTTTCGTTTGACGTTTTTCTTTTCTGTTCTGTATTGACTGCCCTCCGTGCCTCGGAATGCACGCTAAATTTTTAATTTTTAATCCAATAATCGTTTTGAACTAACTGTGACTGTTTGCTTTTCAGTAGTTAAAGCAGTTGCCTTTGAGACTATTTGTACTGGGTTCAATTCCTACCAGGAAAATTGTGGTAAACAAGGTTTTATTAATTTTAAAGTTGTCTGTCAAAAAAAGTAACCATCCCTATCTATACTTATATTATAAAGAGGTAAAATTTGTTAGTTTGTGACGTTTTAGGGGATAATCTGTAAGTATGGATGGATAGATGTTTGTAACTTATTTTTTTTTTTACTAAATTTAGCCTTACGTTTGACCATAATCTCGCTTGATGAAAGGCGAAGATAAAGCCTTAGATGATACACATGACTCATGAAGGAATGTCTACAACAAAAAGGTGAAAACGCTCTCCGCGCCTAGTCGTCCGGAGATGGAAAGGTGAAGGGGTTATCAGGTTATGCAGATACTCTTAACACATAGGCTACAAAACATCACGCTCCAACCCACTGGAGCGGAGTAACGCGGGTTAAACAGCGCGGTACAGCTAGTATTTAATAAACGATAAAATATATTCCATATTAACATTGCAATTTAAGAAGAAGCATTTAAGAAGCAGGCTACAAATATGTGTGACTCACAAGTAAGTAACACGTTCAAATATGCAAAATTACTTGAAAGCAAATCAGTAGAACGGGAAAACGGTGAAATCAAAGCATTCAAAGTATCAAGCCTCGTCGAGCATGGGGCCTGAATGCCTCACTTTGTCAATACATATACGCCTCTAGGGCTGACTCACGTCTTAGAATGGCGGATGTTACATTTTATTTTCCTTTATTGGTACACAAAACATCCCACATAGTATAGTTCTATTGCACATTACTTCATCCGAGTAGATTTCGGTTTCTCCATACAAACTTTTCAACCCCTTTTCACCCCCTTAGGGATCAAAATTTTCAAAATTCCTTCCTTAGTGCACACCTACGTTACTTAAGAAATTTTGTGCATAATTTCATAGTTCTACACCTATATACTTATACATAACTTTGATTGTCATCATCATCATCATTAACCCGTACAACGTCCACTGCTGAACATGGGCCTTCTCCCGAGGGAGGGTTTTGCCATAGTCACTACGCTTGGCAGATTGGTTTGGATTGGTGACCGCAATATTATGTTGTAATATACAGAGAAACGCTGCTGCCCGTTCCCTGGTATACGACCTCCGACACTTAAAGCGAGCCAAATACCGCTACGCTACAGAGGTTGTCTTTGATAGTAATATTTTAAAAAAATATGACTTGCTTCAGCGACAGCCCTATTCCCCATCACGAAAACAACAGTATCTTGATTTAAGAGGCGTGTGTGTATTCCAAGAATTTGTTCTGTGCGGGGCTTGAACAATGTGAGGCACGAAGCGAGGTGTTGATTCACATTCTCCTTTTAATTGCGTTGAAGGGTTAAATACAAATTCTCTAAGGCACCCTTTCTGTTATGATTGTTGGGAAATTTAGTTTTGTGAATGTGAAAGTTAAATTGCGATTGGTGGCGGTATGACGAGTTAAGGGCGTAGTGAAAATTTGGCTCGAGGATTAAAATGGAGCATGTAAGTACGAAAATATTATTTTAATTGCAGATTTTCATTGGTATATTAAAATTGATTACTTCACATTAATATAATTACTGGAGTAATCGTTATACTACAGATTACTGTCTACAGTTAAATAATAGTTTCTTAAATCATCATCATCATCATCATCAGCCCGTATAACGTCCACTGCTGAACATGGGCCTCCTCCCGAGGGAGGGCATTGCCATAGTCACCACGCTTGGCAGGCGGGTTGGTGACCGCAGTATTATGTTGTAACACACAATGTAACGCTGCTGCCCGTTCCTTGATATACGATTATTATAGATGATGTTATAACAATCGGGACCAACGGCTTAACGTGCTTTCCGAGGCACGGAGGGTAGTCCCTCAACCAACCAGACCCGGAAAGAAATCTAAGAATTTTACACAAAGATTTCTTGTCCGGTGTGGGAATCGAACCCACGTCCTCCGAGATTTAAAGCGAGCCAATTACCGCTACGCTACGGAGGTTGTCTTTGATTGTAATATGTTTCTTAAACATGTATATAATATTTAGAAGAACGCGGGTTACCGAGTTAGCCCAACGGATTAGTTCGTTGAAGTGGCAATGGGCAGCCCATATAGCACGGACAACAGATGGCGGTTGGGGCCGAATAGTTCTCGAATGGAGATCGCGGATCGGCAAGCGTCGCGTAGGACGTGCACCTACTATATGGACGGATGATCTGGTTAAGGCCGCGGGATCACGGTGGATGCAGGCCGCTTCTAACCGCAACAACTGGAGATCTATGAGGAAGGCCCATGTCCAGCAGTGGTCGTCCTACGGCTGAAATTATGATGATGTATATAATATTTAAATAATACGCACAGTTTCTAACAAGGGCATATAGCCATCTTATATATTATATAAAAAATATAACAGCTAATCGAACCCAGCCATAATAAATATGATCATTTACAATTACAGCAGCATCTATAAGCTCGAGGTAACCGTCTTACTGCGATCACCAATCCGTCGGCCAAGCGTGGTAATTATGGCAACAACCCTGGCTTGCCAAGGTCTGTTAAGAGGAGGTCCGTGTCCAACAGTGGACGGGCTTATATAGTAAAGTATATACAAAAACTCGATTTAAAAGTTCTTAAAATGTTCAAGATAAAGGTTTTTTCAAATATTACTTAACTATTTCAAAAGCGTACGTAAAAGTACTATTGGCCATTGTAGAGATTGAATTTATGACATCTTGAGATAAAATTTAAGATTTAATTTTGTAAGAAATAAATTGTACCACAGCATACTGATTGAAGTCATTCCTTTCAGTTAAACTTTGTGAGTTAGTGAATTCCAAGCTTATTTGAAATTTCATTTCTTAACTTCACATGCATATTGAAATTTTATTAGCTCCTTTGATACTAGGATAGCGCTTAGCGTGAGGACAGAATTTTCTATCACACAAACTTTTATGCTCTATTACTTCAAACCGTTTTTTTGGAATAAAAGATTGATCACGTCCTTACCGAAGTCCTATTGCTGTACCAAATTCAATCAAAACCGGTTATGTCCCGGTATGTGGTTCAAACATGTGCATTTATAAAAAGATTTATGTGAATATTTCTAGGTTAAGGAGACATATTCCTGTTTTGACAAACCCATTGATTGAATTCGCCAAAAATATTTGCAAACTAAAATACAGTGGTTATTATAAAATTACATACAAAATTAAATCTATACAGGGTTATTTTTAAAACCCCAATAACCTTTTAGAGGGTGAAAGTACTGATGATTGTAAACAACTTTTACTATGGGACCAACCCTGAAATCGCGAAAATAAAATCAGCTGTTCCATACATTTTGTCGAGGTAAGTAAACATAAATGTATGGAACAGCTGATTTTTTTTCGCGATTTCAGGTTTGGTCCCATAGTAAAAGTTGTTCATAATCATGAGTACTTCTATTCCCCAAAAGGTTGTTGGTGTTTTAAAAATAACCCTGTATACAACGTGTTAATTAAATAGCGGAAAACCTCTTGGGTGGTGATTGTGCTCATGAATATGAACAACTTTTTCAAAGAGGCTAACATTGTATCACGAAGTAAAAAAATCAACTGTTCCATACAAATTGTCAATACCTACTCGACCAAAATGTATGAAAAAGTTGTTTTTTTTTCAAGTTACAAAGTTGGTCCCATATTGAAAGTTGTTCATATCCATGAGAACAATCAACACCCAATAGGTATTGCGTTATTTTATTAACACGTTGTATATCATCACCACGGGAACATCTTGTACTATAGAAAGGAATCATCTTGACCCAAGTCCACTTTTTTATTTAATGTTTGCTAGCATAATCTAAAAGCACGCGGCTAGGTTCAAATGGTCCAAATATTAAAATTAGGCACATTAAAAAGCCACAAACTTTAGAGAAATTATTTTTAACTTTATTTTAATAAAAATAACACAGGCTCAAAGTCATGCCTATATTAGATCAGCCGTAAAAATGTTTTATTTTTTCTCTTCAAAATTGGTGTACCGTTCACGCTGCCATTATTCTTTGACTAAGGGGGGGGGGGGGTATCCGAAGGTATGTATTATTAGTAAAATCGACTTGACGGCATTAGTGGTATCGGCACAATCGCAAAAGATCATCTTACCCCCAGGGATCAACTGGTACTACTTTCCCTATAAGTAGTAGGTTAGTAAATGTTTGAAAAGAATTATTCCAATAATAGGTATAGTTGAAAAGAACTTAAATAAAAAATCGTTGAAAAAAAGAATGTGATAATTCCAAATCCATTATGGAATATGTAAACTAGGGAACAATTTTCCTTCCACATGTGCCACTAATATCGGTGCGGCGTAGCCGGCGATATGTCTGTAAACCGCTACTGGGTCGTCCACTTAGGTAGCTAGTGAAAGGTCGTAGGTTAGCTAGGGTAGGATTCTCGCGCCGAATTGCTTAGCGCAGCGGCGCGGCGGTGGGAAAGCATTTACCCCGGACAAAAAAAAAATAGCATTCTCGCATTGCACCCTTACGATTGAGCGCCTGTTGGCGGTGCCAGTGATCACATCATCTTTATGTATCTGCAATTTTGTAGCGTTTTTAATTTCTTCTTATAAAAACAGAAATTAATTGTCACAGGACAGACAGATTATGACGGACTATGTAAGTAGTCTGTAGATTTGTTATTGCCTACTTCTGTTAGTTACCTAGTCGGATATTTCATAGAGTAAGAATTATCTGTTAATTAATGTTTTTTATTAATCTTTTAACATTGTAAATATGTAGCCGTAGCCGTAACCAGAAACTATGTAGCCGCGTGTTTTCGCTACTTTATTTTAATACTATGAATTTGGAATAAATTGAAACAAAAGTTTTAGATGTGTCTTGCAGAACGTTTTAATTGCGAATACGTTAGTAATATAACAAAATCAGTTTATTTGAATGTATGAGAACGAATGAATACAATATTAAATGTTATTGGCTCGCGTGGTTATCACATCATTTTACTGGGCTCCTATTGGTCGTGAATGATGGGAACTATTTCTAAATTTACGGGTATATTAATTAATATGATCTATAGTCCTCAACATGCCCGGGGCCTTAAAGGCACCGCTTTTAATCTTGTGCAGCTTCTATAAGAGGGCAAATCTTGGTGTATGCCCGTCTAATAATGCCCGATGATGTTTGAATATCCGCCACTCTGGAGACGCCATCCTTCCCTGGTATCGTTGTAACAACTCGACCCAATTTCCATCTCAGCGGTGGGAGGTTGCTATCTTTGATTAGAACCACTGTATCGGGTTTCAGGATGCCTGTATGTTGCTTTCATTTGGTTCTGGTTTGTAATTCCGATATATATTCGCTAGCCCAGCGTGACCAAAATTGTTGCCGGAGCTGTTCCACTTTTTTGTAGCGAGACAGACGATGCATAGGAATGCCACGAAGATCCTCGTCATAGATAGGAGCGGTGAGAGGGCGACCAATCAAAAAATGTCCTGGACTAAGTGGACAGTAATCGTTTGGGTCAGAGGACAGCGATGTCAATGGTCGTGAATTCAAGATGGCTTCGACTTGAGACAGTAAGGTAGTGAATTCCTCAAAAGTGAGGTGAACGTTGCCAATTACCCTGCGTAAGTGGTACTTACAAGATTTGACCCCACTTTCCCACAAGCCACCAAAATGCGGAGAGTATGGAGGAATAAATGAAAAGCTTATGTTTTGTTGTAATGCATAATCACGAATATCCTTACTGCACACTGACAAAAACTGAGCAAAATCATTTTTTACACCGACAAAATTACGACCGTTATCTGAATATATTATAGTTGGTTTCCCTCGTCGTGAAATAAAACGCTTGAGCGCGAGCAAATATGCGTCAGATGAGAGGTCACTAACTAATTCTAAGTGAATGGCGCGTGTAAGAAAACAAATGAATAAACACACGTATGATTTTATTAATTTGCAACCCCTACCTTTACGATTTAGAATGAAAACTGGGCCAAAGTAATCTACACCTACCTTTTCGAAACAGAAACTAGCAGTTATTCTTTCTTTAGGTAAATCTCCCATAATTGGGTTTAAAGTCTTACCTTTAATGCGCTTACAAATAATACACTCATGAGTCACCTTTCGAGCTAAATTTCTACCTGCTACCGGCCACCACTCATTACGTAATCTGTATAATAATGCTTGAGGTCCAGCATGGAGTGATAAACGGTGCTCATTACGAAATAATAAATTTGTAAATATGTGTTTCGATGATAACACTATTGGGTGTTTCTTATTAAAATTAAAATCAGGTGAAGCCGTAAGTCTACCACCTACGCGAATCAATTTGTTATTTTTATGAAAAAATGGATTTAAATTTAATAGATTATCCTTTGGCGATAGAGATTTATCTTGACGAAGTAAATTATATTGATTATAAAAAGATTCCAGTTGCGAAAGACTAGCAAGTTTTAAAGTAGTCTGACGTAACTCAACAACAGTGATATCGCCTTTAATCCATTTTTTTTATTACGCACTCTGCAATTATACAAAAATCGAAACACATATGCACCTACGCGACTCATGAAAGAAAACTTAGAAAATCTCTTAAAGGGAAAGAATGATTCAAATACGAAATTATTTTTTATTAGGAGTGAATTAGATTTAAGTTCAGGTAAAATTAAATTATCATTTGTGTTTAATAAATTGTGTGAATAAATATAATTATTTAAGTTTAAATCCTGTAAAAATTCAGGTCCCCCCACCATAAACTCGATGATGAAAGGTGTTCGATACTAAGACCACGCGATATTAAATCAGCAGGATTGTCCTTGCTCCTAACATGACACCATGTATATTGACTCGTTAATTCATGTATTTCAGCAACTCTGTTTTGTAAGAATGTTTTAAGTAAACTAGGTGGCATACGCAACCAACCTAGTACTATAGTTGAGTCGGTCCAAAACACTACGTCATCAAATTTAATAGTAAGAGAACTGTTAATCTTGTCATAAAGCCTAGCACCTAATAAAGCACCACAAAGTTCTAATCTAGGTATACTGACAGGTTTCAAGGGTGCGACCTTTCCTTTGGAAATTAACAATCTCACAATAACTTGATCACCACACACAGTACGTACGTAAGCGCAAGAACCAAATGCCATTTGGCTGGCGTCTGAATAAATATGCAGTTCGATTCGCATTGAGTTACATTGAGACATGTATCGAGGTACTTTAATTACAGGAAGATAACCTAAACTATTAAGAAACTGTTTCCATGCGTGTGTAATATCAGCAGGAAGTGGTTCATCCCACGACACTCTTAATAACCAAAGTTTCTGCAATAAAATTTTACCAATTATGACAAATGCACTTAGCAATCCCAAGGGATCGTAAATTTGTGAAACTATTGATAAAATTGTGCGTTTAGTGATAGGATGCATATTAGGTTTAATTTGAGTATTAAAATGAAATTCGTCACTTATGTTATTCCATCCTAAGCCAAGGGTTTTACATTGCGCGTTATTACCTAGGTTTAAACGGCGGAAAGTGTCATTTAAATGTGTATACTCACTATCGACATCAAAATTAAACTTCCACTTACTCAATGGAAAACAACCTGAATTTAATACATCGACGGTTTTTTTACATAGACTTAATAATTGCGTCTTGTCATGACACGATGTCAAAAGGTCATCAACGTAAAAGTCATCACGTATGAGCCTTTCAACCTGAGGGTCACCACATTCGGCCGCTAATTGCTTTAAACACCTTACACTTAAATAAGGCGCTGAGGCTGTGCCATATGTCACAGTGTTAAGTCTGTAAATATCGAGTGGTTTACTAGGATCATCACGCCAGAGGATTAATTGTAAATCTCGTTGTGAGGGATCTACAGTTACTTGTCTGTACATTTTTTCACAATCAGCAACTGCTGTGTATTTAAATTGCCTAAATCTTATTAAAATACCTAACATATCACCCTGTATAGGCGGTCCTACTAGTTGAATATCGTTAAACGATTTGCTATTACTCGTAGCAGCACTGGCGTCGAAGACCACACGAAGTTTAGTGGAAGTACGGTCCTCCCGAAACACACCATGACGCGGCATGAAGTAGTGTGGCTTAGCGTAATTATCAACCTTAGTCATATGACCTAGATTAATATATTCGTGTATAAAGTCGATATACAATTGTTTGTAATCGTTTGGTGCGCGTAATAATCGCTTTTCTAAAGAAAAGAACCTACGTTCAGCTTGGGACAATGACTCACCCAACGTATCAGCTGATTCCTTTAACGGTATACGAACACAATACCTACCGTCTTTATCGCGCGTAGTTGTAGTAGTAAAAGAATGTTCACATGCCTGTTCGTCAGTCGTATACGTATACCGAGACTTAGGTAGTTCCTCTAACTCCCAGAACTGACGTAGTTGCGTATCTATATTTACATCTGTGGATGTAGATTGAGACAAGTTACAATGAACTCGATCTCTATTGTGCGTAATATATATTGGCCCTGAAATTAGCCAACCAAGTTGTGTATTTTGTAAATATGGACCGGTCGGTAAACGCATCTTGCCATCAAGTAGCAAGTCCCAAAACCGGTCAGCACCTATCAAAATATCTATATTTTGTGGGCCTAAATAATGTGTGTTTGCCAACTGTACATGTTCAGGAATCATAAACTTAGCGCTTTGTACAGCTGGTAGTGTAGAAGTAATTTCTTTTAAAACGAAACACTGAATGGGCGTCGAGTAAGAACTAATGTGTGATTTTACAATAATATTACATGTTTGTGTAGCATGTGATATTACATTTCCTACTCCCCGTATTTCGTGAGTGGACTGTATAAGAGGAATGTCTAAACGTTTGCAAAATGACTGCGAAACAAACGAGCTTTGACTACCACTATCGAGTAATGTGCATGCCGTATGATAAATATTATTCTTATCTGGTACCTCGACTAACGCAGTAGATAGTAAAACAGGTTGCACATCAATGCATTTTTTATATGTGTGCGTATCTGTATGAATATTATTAAATGAATGGTGAGGGAATTGTTTGTCACTGCGATCGCTGTCGAATGAGGTTGCGGGGGGCGCGGGCGGTAAGAGGAACTCTGATGTGCACGGTGCATTCGGTTCAGTCACCGCCGTCGCCGCTGGGCAACTATTAGTAGTATGATTAATATTAATGGGATGAAGCAGTGATTTATGTTTTTTAGTGCATTGTTTACAAGGGCCGAATAAACAGTTTTCTAACGTGTGTCCGGAGCGCAGGCAGTTTTCGCATAGATTTTCGCCCTTTGACCGCCACGCTCAATCTTAAAAACCTGACCACCAGCGCCACGCCTATTTTTGCTATAATTTCTCGCATAATACTGTAGTGATGTGCCCCCTTCTTACAATATAATTATTGCAAAACGTGATATATTGAGTTTATTTATGATTACTACGTAAAATAGTGTTTATTACTGTGTATTTTAATGTCAAATATAAGGCTAAAAATTGACGCTTTAAAGAGTCGTCGGCGTCTGGAGTGAAATCGTAATTAACGCTTTGAAGCGTCATTGGCGGTCAAAGGGTTAACAATTTTGCGTTTAGTGTTTAAATCCATATTAATTAATTTAAAACATGTGTAAATTGGATGTTTACCTTTGCATACGACACACAATCTATGTGGTTGCCGACCCGCGGCTGACGGCTTATTAGAAAAGTACAAGTGAATGTAAATACCTAAGTGCTGAATAAAAAATCATTATTTCATTATACTGACATAAGTTGCTTGATATGAAAAAATATGTCAAGCGAAATTGTCCGACATGTCGCCGACACATGTCATGGTTCATTTGTACCCTCACGGGGGACACAGGGGACATTCCTCTGGTACTAAACCAGCAAATACTGAACTGCTTTTCAATTTTGTTTGCAAAAATGAACGCGTGATTTTAATGCTCTTTCAGATAGCAGTTGATGCATTGTGAGTTTCCCGTTTGATAACTATTGTGCGCTTAAATTCTGGAATGGAGCCAAAAATAGCTTCATGAAACATGGATTTAATCCTATTAGGAAACAAAGATAAAAGCATTTCAGGATTTCCTATCTTTCTAGCAGTAGTTAACTATATTTTTTAGATTTAACAGCAGTATAAGATCGATATTGTTATCGGATGCTTGCGTCGTATAGTTAACTAGATTCCCGCGCGCGGTTTCACTCGCGTAACTCCCGTTCCCGTTGGAACATATTTTATTTTATTTATTTATTAAATAAATTTAGCACTATGAAAGTACATTGCGGACTTAATGCCAGAGGCATTCTCTCCCAGTCAACCATAGGGTGGTGTAGAGCTATCTCTATCTACCACTCTATAGTGGTAGGTGCACTAAAGTAATGAGAATTATAAAAGAGAAAAAGATACCATTGAGGTTAGTATATAAGTACAAAATATTAATATTACATACGAATACATTTCAATAAAATATACTATATATAATATAAATATATGCACATACATATAGCTATATCATTTAACGTTGTGACGACTCAGTGATATTTCTGGTCACACGTTCACGCACTTTGTTCTTGAATGTGAGGCGATTCGTTGCCATCCTGATGCTAAGAGGAAGAGCATTCTAATGTAGAATGGACTTCTTCTTCTTCGTCGGAACTTCTTTTCTGCCTTCGTCGATACTGAAATTGAAATATATACGACACTGAAATATTTTTTCAAATCGGACCAGTACTTCCTTTGATTATCGCATTGGCTAACAAACTTTTCCGTTTTATATTTTATTATAAAGATATATCCTTCAAGTTTCAGGTTTCTGTGATCAGCGGTAAATCGCTTTGTATTGATCCATCATCATCATCAGCCCATCTATGGCACACTGCTGGGCCTCCTGAAGGAGGATTTTTGCCATAGTCACCACGCTTCGCATGCGGGCTGGTCACCGCAGAATAATGTTGTAATATACACGGAAACGCTGCTGCCCGTTCCCTAGTATACGATTGTTATAGATGATGTTATAAAAATTGTGACCAATGGTTTAGCGTGCTTTCCAAGGCACGGAGGGTAGTACTCAACCAACTAGACCCAGAAAGAAATCTTAGAATTTCCACAAAATTTTCTTGTCCGGCGTAGAGATTTAACCCACCCATCCCGTAGACCAGTCCAGCTTATAATATTAAAAAGAGTATTGTGTACATGTAAATAGGCCTCTCAAGTAATCAAACTTAAACTAACTATAAACAAGCAAAGGAAGTAAAATTGCTGACTTTTTCTTACGAGGCTCTTTTAAACATGGCTGTGTAAGTATTCTAAAGAATTCTTTAACCTTTTCTTAAACAATTTGAGGACAAATCTATCCTTTGAGATAGTGTTTTATTGTTTATTTTTGCTCACTGCTCACTAAGGTAATGAAGTTTTTTATATACGTTTCTATCAATGACCTTTTTATATTGAACTTCTCCGCATTACTGTTTGACTTATTTTATAAAGGGCTTGCTGAGCTGTCTCGGAAGGTTTTAAGTGCGAAGGTACTATTTTATTTTCGATGCGGAACCTTAATTCTTCTTGTTTAATAAATAACTTCCCACGCGGGGGTTCACCCGTGTAACCCCCGTTCCCGTGGGAACTTATTAATAAAATATAACCTATAGCCTTCCACAATAAATGGGCTACCTAACACTGAAAGAATTTTTCAAATTGATCCAGGAGTTTCTGACCTTAGCGCGTTATAAAAAACACAAACTCTTCAGCTTTATTATTAACTAGCAACCCATGTATTATACATATAAACCTTCCTCTTGAATCATTCTATCTATTTAAAAAACCGCATCAGAATCCGTTGCGTAGTTTTAAAAATCTAAGCATACATAGGGACGGACAGACAGCGGGAAGCGACTTTGTTTTATACTATGTAGTGAAAGTAAGAAGTTGAAATTAGTATACATGTAGCCTTTGTAAATACTTTACTTTCATAGTTTTAACTTGAGCTGAAATTGAAATTCCCGTTAAAAATGCACCGGTGGCTCAGTGGTTACGGAAGTTGCTTCTGAGACCCGGTGTTCTGGGTTCGATTCCCACCCAGGGCAATTATTTGTGTGAACCACAAATAGTTGTTCTGAGTCTGGGTGTTCTTTGTGTCCGTGAAATGAATGTTTGTAAAGTCCCCCGCGACACAGGGATTTATTTCCCTAGTGCGGGAGTTGTCTTTTTTAAAAAACATTAAAAAAAATGGCTGCTAGCCCGCTGGAAGCGCGTGTGACATAAGCTGTCAATTGCGAAAAAAGCGGGATTCCAAACCTAATTAGGGTCTTTTCCACATCTTTCTTCCTTTCTCTTTTAAATTCCTTCTTTTCCTTGTATTCACTCCATTTGCTTTTTTAACAAGTAAATTTATTAGAATAAATAAAATAAAATTAAAGATTATAATTTATATTTTTATTTTCATTATATCGAGGGGTGAAAGGCTATTTGTTTGAAGCGACATTTTACGAACTTTACAGGAGAGCCATTTAAAGATTCAAAATTCGGAAAAAAAATCGTTATGAAAAAACTAGTGCTCTTTCTATAATGGGGATCGCAAATTTTTATTGAAAAAAAATCCTTGCATGTTTTGGTATAATTTTCAATTAAAAAACAGTTATGAGTATAAGATAAATTGTCGCTTAATACAAAATGATCTGTATCGCCTTATTTTTAGAGTAAAGAAAAATGATTCAACTTCCAACGTTGTCACTAATCAGCAGCAGGCAAAATGGTTTAAGTGACTTTATAGTACTTATGCAAGAGAAAGCAAAATGATTGAATCGACGTTACTAAATAATAATAGGAATAGGCTATTTTGTTTAACTACCAATTTGGGTTTGGGTTTTGGGTTTTTTTAACGATACAGGAAAGTTGGCTTAAGCAACGATGAACATTCTTAAGGAGTTGTTTGATGTCTCAGATTTTGAAAGGAGTTATATAACTTGGTTGTTCTAAACAGAGTGAAAAACAGGTGTTGCGAAAAGGGTTGAACCGACGACATGTCTTAATGAATTTGGCTGACGGCAAATTGGTTGAAGCGACATTGCACAGAGTAAGTAGTCGTAAGCAAAATGTTTGAAGGGACTTTTCATCTAAAGATAGCTACATCGAAAAACGATTTATCTGCCATCGAACAAAAATTTTAGGAAGGGAATAACGGCTTATGATCCGTTTCTCTGTTTTTGTATACAGCTTAAATGATATACTAAAAAAATATGGCAAATTTGAAGTCGGATCATACATCATGTTTGAGAATTATGCACTAAAATGGCATTGTTTTAAGCGCCATAAAAGTGCTCAGAATTGTACGAAACCCGGCTCAGACGACGCAGAAAAATTCGCTGAATCCGAATATGTATATAACTCCATATCGTCCAAAATGTCGCTTCAAACAAATAGCCTTTCACCCCTCGATATTTATTTCTGTAACTCGACATTTAAATTTGTATTTTGTATTATTCTAGATAGTTGTAGCTTTACTGTTTGTGGTACTCATCATGCTCAAGATCTCAATTACATATATGCATTTTGGCCGTACAATCTCCTTCGTTTGACGTTCACATTGATATAGGACTAACCTAGATGGAGGGTTATAAAGCAACCAAAAACGGTTATATCACGCTATTCTTACATATGACCTACATTATAATGCCAGAAAAGGATTCATATATGGCGCCGCTTTCGTAAATTTGTAGGTTGTCACTAGGTTAAGGATGCGATAGTCGAAAATTTATGTATCGATAGAACTAGAACTCGATCAATCAAAAATCAAATCAAATTATTTATTTGCCAGAATATGGTACATAAGGTTTAACAATAATAATGATTTCCATATATTCTGCCATATATGGCGTGCAAATACATTTAGAATTTAAATACAATTTTTATCACAACTATTCAAAAAGAGCTAGTTTATTCCTCGTAAACAGGGACCAACATAGCTCATTAATCCCTTAGGGACTAAAATTGATTTGAATTTGGAATGTGGATATTTTTAATAATTTTTCAATCAGCAAAGAGGTGAATCACAAACCATGCGGGAACAATGTATTGAATATGTGACTGGCTCAAAAACTGCGAGCGCGCCAAATTTAAAAAAAGTTGATGAAAATTATATTTTATGTCTTATGGTTCTTCATTGTACGTAAATAAATTCTTGTTCATAAGTTGCACTTAGGTACTTATTTTCTCATAGAGGGTGATAAAAAGTAGAGTGTCCACCTCGGGAGCAACACTATTTTAAGCTCAAGTTGCATACTTTTAATCCCTCGCTGCGCTCAGGATTAAAAAAAACACTCTCGCCTTTAAAATAGTTGTTTGCTCCCTAGATAAACAATCTACTATTCAATACTAATAAAAGAAATACATGCCAATAATATAAATGTCAATAATAAGTGTCAATGTAAAATTAAATAAATGTCCGAATACGTGTAATGTCAAGTTATAGTCTATAATTATTGTAACATTTCTAGCTTATCGTCAAGGAAGTCTCTCACATTGTAATAACATGTATTTAACAAAAACGGTTGTTTTTTTTTTAATAATGTTATAGGTAAATTTGTTAAGTTTTCAGGTAATTTATTATATATTCTAATACACATACAATATACATTTCGCAAAAAGCTCTAATTTTATTTGAGGCAAACATAGTCTACTTTTATGTCTGGATCGGCTGTATGGATGGTCACAAAATTTTTCAAATAAATGGGGATGCTTTTTTACAAATATAGAGATTTCGTACACGTATAGACAAGGCAAAGGTAATACCTTGAGTTTTTTGAACAGAGGTTTACAGCTGTCTAGTAAGGGGGGTTACACCGCATATTGCTCTAATACATGCTTTTTGACTTCGGAAAACTCTATCAATTTCAAAAGATTAATCGATTTCAAAGATTAATCGATCCAAGTATCAATCAATCACTAATTTGAATTGAATGCTAAATTATTATTTTTAATATATCATTGTATTTGACCCATCATCGGTAAAATCGATGTATATACTTATTCTAAGGACGTTCTATCTTAAACTCTGACATTGGCAAAATTGTGGAAGTCTCTCCACAAAGTTCACAACAAAAGAACTGAACTGAATCTAATTAGTATTGCCTTATGATAAAATAAAGCTTTTTGGTTCTCTTTAATTACCTAGTGTTAAGTGGCCAAAAGAATCGAATTATTAATACGTGAAGAAAAAACTTTGTTCACATTTTTACGAAAATTGCGCGGACGGAGGAGAATAAAATTTAGCACACTTATAGTTTATAACAGAGAAGGAGTGCGAAATGCTTATTTATTTTTATTTTAAATATGTTCGAATTTCAACCTCTGGGCGACTAACTTTTTTTTTAATGAATACTACCAAAGTTTTTGCAGTTTACTAGTATTCTTGTTAACCCCTCGTGCTAAGCTAAAATGCTTGTGTTACGAATGGGTTCACCTCGGTAGTGCAATGGGTGAAGATCGAGCCAGCGACCACAAGATCACAAGTGCGACGCCTTAGCCATTGGGCTACAGCCGCTTACAGTATTAGTCCACTAATCCAAAAAAAACAAAGTTAATAAAAATAGAGATTGTTAGTAACACGAATTCCATTTTCTGTTGTAAATGCGTTATCTAGTACTATTGAATGTTATCTGAGAATATATTAAACCGATGAGACAGATAAATAGAATAGAAAATTGGATGGAGGTTCTTGGATTGAAATCCAATTATCGTTTCGTATCTTTTGAAGGTGAACAAACAATGACAAAATATATAAAACAAAATGCAAGCCTTGTTAACCATAAAATATTTTTACTTCGAATTCTTCGATAAACGGTCCTGCGTCTCTACCCCAAACGTTTTAGCTCATATATACATGGTACTTAATAGATTTTGTCATAGTACGTATGTCTTTTAACTTATTTTTATTTAACGTATTTTCTCGTTTAACTTATTAGTGCGTCTTTTTTTTGCAAAGTGCTCACCTCTACTAAAGCACGGAAACGATAAAGAAATTTAAAAAAAGTACGGATGCAAAACATATCGCGCCATTTCGACACGTGACGTTTTTTATTATCCCTCTCTTTACCTATAAAATACGTTTTAAGCTGAAGTTAAGGGTGTCAAATGTGTTTAGCTTTCAACAAGTCTTTAAACCGTTTGATTAACGTATTGGATGACGTCATTAACACCCTACGACCTGTACGCAAAAGCCTGAAAAAGGTATAAAATTATGTTATTTTTTTATCATTAAATATTTGAATGGGGAAATATTTGCTTGGGGTAAATCCGGAAAATCTTAATCTTTTAAAATCCCAAAGATTAGGTAACACTTAATATTATAATCTCTGCTTATATCAAAATATATCCGACATACGCTTGTCCCTTCATAATTCCTCCAAAAGAACAAAGAAGATAATAATGTAAATGAACAAACAACCTTAAATATTCATTTATATTGTTTACTTTATCCTTAATTAACATTCTCATTGGCCATCCTAAACAAATGTCTAATAATAAAAATTATGATAAACGGTTTCAATAATTTGAGCCAAATTTTTCAACTGTCTCTTTAAATATTTTAGCGGGTCTGAACTTTGTGGGGCTTTAAACCAGAATTTGTAATAAGAATTCGTTTCAACTTTACCCTTAGTAAATGCTAAATTAAGTTCACCTTAATTAATCATTTATTTTAGTTAAGGTATTCAACGGATAATTTGACCGAAAATACCATTTATTATCCGTTAAATTAATAGATTATTTATTTTCCGAACATAAACGCAGGTAACGGTCTTAAGTTAATACTCATATCGTGTAGTTGTTGTCGTATAAGTATAGTGAAAATATGTCGAAAATATATGACGAATGGACAAATTTACAAAGTATTTATTAAGCCGTTGGCTCTTTTAGGTGCCAAATTCTAAAAACATTTCATTTTGTAACCATTTTATTGATATTACTTATACCAATACCAAACTAGTAACACACATTTTTAAAACATAATTTTATCGAGAGTTTAGATTAAGGCGCCCTTTTTAGGATGTGTTTTTGGGGTAACGAAGAGTAAAAACGGGATCCTATTACTAAGACTTCGCTGTCTGTCTGTCTGTATGTCACCAGGCTGTAACTCAAGAACCGCGATACCTAAACATTTGAAATTTTCATAAATAATGTATTTCTGTTGCCGTAACTACAAATACTAAAAACAAAATAAAATAAATATTTATGGGGGGCGCCCCAATACAATAAACGTCATATTTTAGCCCTGTTTTGCTCGATATTAATTTCATAAAAAGTATTCCTGGTTAAATAATAATATAATTTAAAATAAACATAATTAATACTTATGTTACTATATTTGTAGAATCTGCTAATTCTGGATAAATGATTACCTGAAAAAAAAAACAGAGTTCTATTAATTTATATCGATCATCGACAGTCAAAAATGAATCTTAAGCTATTGCCATCTACATCCCTTCCCTTTTCCAATAAGTAAGCATTCATTGAATACAGATAAATAGAGAGGAAGATGAAGCCTTTGTCTCAGGAGAGCCTGACCTGGTAGCTGATATTAAGTTTAAAAAAGTATTACATTTTTAAATAATGATAATGAAATTTATTCAGTTCGTATTAACGTACACTCGCACTTGTCAGAATCACAATGAGTAAGACTAAATCTAACAAAAGTGATACTTTTGCTAGATTTAGTCTTACTCATTGTAATGTATAATTATTTTGGAGAAACCATAAAAATTATGGATTAGCGATTAAAACATGTATGCTTAAGAAGGTTATATCATAAAATATTTCACTTTTTTCTTCAATAAGACTATATCTTATCAGCCCTTATAATGTCCACAGCTGAACATGGGCGACGCGACGCGACGCGACGTGTTCATAGTGTGATTAACAATATTCCGCCTTTATAGCCACACAGGTTGTTAGCATGATAAAGGAAATCATCATAAAATACAACATTTTTACGTACACGAGTACTCCCTGTAGTGGGTAGCCTAAGCGCGGGGCCTAACGTTTGCCTTGCGCGCCACCTTATAACGCCTCCGCTTTCTACATAAGCCCTCTAATACTTAATAAAGTAGGAAACTAACAGTTGTAACACGATTCTTTTATGAGAAATATTGCCATTGTGTTTTTAACAGCAATATTTCACATAAATAGGTAAGCTTTGGCAGAAATGTCAATGCGTTGGAGTGCTGTGGGCGGTTGTTAAATTATTTACACGATAAAAGGTATTTGGTTAGTGAGGTATATTTTCGGACGGTACAACTACATAAATATACTTAGTTATTCACAATTTTTATGCAAAGTGATGACATACATCTTAAAAATATTTATAACTAGCTGACCCGGCAGACGTTGTCCTGTCTTAACTGAAACTGTATAGGAAATTGAACTATTAATATTAGGCGTGATATGAACTAACCGTGTGATGTGCACTAAGAGCAGCATTCTGTCAATGTTATGTCAATCGACATAGGATTACATCAAAAAAGATTATATTGTCAAAAGCACAAGGGACACATTAGAATTTTTAATATGGTGGTTAAGGTATTCTTAATTTTTCACGCAATTTTCTTATTCTTTTCTTTCATAAGAACCTTCTCTTGTCAATAATAAACACAACAAAAAAATAATTAGTGAACTCTGTCCAGACATTCACGCGTGATGCCGTCTCCAAGGGAAATAGGTATTCATTTTTATATAAATAGATTGTAAAATATTTTTTAAATAAACAAGGCTCTACTGAGTTTTTTGGCAGTGTTTCTCAGTAGTCGCCACGTCACCCACTGCACGGTAGGACGAAAATATGACGATTCCAAATAAATGTAACCATTATTACGGAATAAATAATATTTGACTTTGACTATGAAAAATAATGCTGAATAAGAAGATGGATGAATATGATGGACGAGGATGGACACCAAATAAGAGATGGATGGCCTGTGTGAATAATGACACGTGTTAGCAAGGTGTGAGTATAAAAGAGACGTCTAATAGTGAAAGTGGATGAGGATGACATATTGCCGTCACCCCATGTAATGGGAACAGGGCAGGAAGATGTTGACTCACAAGGCTTTTGCTACGTCACCGCGCATAAAGGCATACTAGAATATTATAAGAAGGAAAGATTTGATCGTTTGTTTAGATTGAATAGGCTCCAGAACTTCTGGACCGATATCAAAAAATATTTCACCATTAGAAAGCTATATTATCCAGGAGTAACAAAAGCTATTTTGAATGATGAAGTTCCCATGGGAACGGGAGTTACGTGGCTACAACTGTGGGCGAGAAGCTAGTGGCAACTTGCACAATAGCCCTACGCGGTAGATTTGGGCTTAGTGCGGTCGCTGGCGGGGTTTTAGGAATTTTAACTTTAAGATTTTTAGGTGAGTATTGTGTAACTGTCGCTTTTCTTTACCAACATTCTTGGCGTGTCTTGTGTCTATGGCAAAACTACTTTAACACTATAGGCTTGTAATAAAGTTGGGTCGGATTGCTTATTCGTGCCCGGCCCCCGCCAACGGCGGATCGAAGGAGTGTCCGGGGGGTTTTAGTGGTGTAGGGTCCTCTCCTCGTGGTATGAGTTAGCATACCACGCTATGGAGAGGGCGTGTCCCACATATTCCACCGCCAGCGCGCGAATACGCTGCAGCGGCGGTGAGAATGCTTAAATATATTTCTTCCCGGTCAACAAAACAAAAAAAAACTTGTAATAAAGTTCAAAATCAATTGCCTGGCTATGAGTATTGAGTTAATATACAATTATTTACCGATAAAAGAGCACTTTACATTAAGAGAAAGATGAATAAATATAGCGTAAGTAATTGAATTTGTAAATAAAATTGTTGAACAATGTTTTGAGCTTCGTTACTCCCAATTAGCGGTAAATAAAATTAAACCTTTTATGAAGTGTTCGGTAGAATTTTATGTAAGCCTTCACGTAAATGTGAAAGTTTATTGAAGGTAGCATTAATGTTAATGGCTTTTACGTGTGTTGACAAAATTGACACATTCGTGGTGACTTCAATATAGTGCATATTTTGTAATCGTATTGGGTGACTGGAGCTGATTGGAGTGTTAAGTGGCGTCGATTTTGAGTGGAGTTCTTTTTTTTCGGATTGATAGGTAGCCACGAGGCTTTTGCTACTTCACCGGGCATAGAGGCGAGCAGAGGTCCAGACTTAATTAATGGTTTATAAACTACAAACTAAGCAACCTGCGCAAGAGGGCGCCCCCTGTGGGGCTTGGACCTCGGCTCAGGGCGGTCGCTGGCGATGAGATTGAAGGATTATGACTGTTGGAAGGGGAGTTTTGTGCAACTGTAGCTCTACTTTACAGTTCGCGGGCCTCTCGGACTTCGGGTCTACGAGGGCATCGGATGGTTTTTGAGTGGAGTAGAGGACTGTGGAGCATATTGGATTTATGTAAAACAGTAACTAAATACCTATTAATATAAAAGCCGTGTGGTTTTTAGCTTGTGTCTTTGATTGTCGTAAGAGGTGACTAAGGGTCATAAAGGTAATGGGCGAGCATCTATCAGCTAATGATACAAACCATCTTATTACGATCACCAATCTGCTCCCAAGCGTGATGATTATGGTAGAATACCTCAACGACCCTGCTTGCTTGACCTTGCAAGGTCTGCTAAGAGGAGGCTCATGTGGCCGTAAATATATATATGACGTAAGTAATGTAATTCATTATTGAACATCATTTTAAACTTCTGTGAGCTTATGGAAAATAAAATTAATCCTTTTACGAAATTCACTGGGGAGTTTATGAAATTTTACAAAATACTTATATGCGACAGAATATTGCATGCATGTAGCATTAATTTTAATGGGTTGTACGTGTGTTTGTAATTATGATACAGTGCCTTTAATGTTGAGAGGTTTTATCTTACTTGCCTTATGATTGGAGGAAACTGGTGTGGATTGGGGTAGAATGTGTACCAAATTATTAATCGAAGACTTTAAAAGATGACAAAAAGAATGATCTCGGAGTTTCTTATAGTCTTTCTTCTCCGAGTGTCACACCGTAGGTAATTAGAGAAAGACTCGTAGGAAGCTAGGATAGGGTCTGGTCATCTTCACAAGGCTCGCGACGCGTTCTATGCCTCAGACGCGATCCCAGCCCGCGCTGGTTGATCTTAATTATATTTTATAATAATAGTCCAAGATTTTTAGATTTTCGATCTACATATAATCCTTCTACGTGATTTTTCGATTGGATTATGTCGGTGGGTGCCCCCCAAGTATAAAACCGAGTTTCTGTCGCCCGAAACCGATAAGCGATTATCAAATGCCATAACAACATTGGTAAATTTTATTTAATGACATTATTGTTGAAATGTAAACTAATTTATTTATAAGTCAAGATTGTTTTTTCTTTTTTGTTTTCATTATCATTGTATTTGACTTATAATAAGTACGATCGATTCGTCTACGTTATCAATAAACGTTTTCATTTTCATTTTCAGTTCAATGGAGTGCGTTCGAGTAAAGTGTAGTAAGTAGTATATTACCTTTATTTTACAGATTACTAGCCGAGTTAGTTCTCGGCTACTCGTACTCGTAACAAAAGCTAAAATGCTTTTGTTACGAGTGGGTTCACGTCGGCTGTGCAATTGGTGAGGATCGAACCGGTGACCACAAGATCGGAAGTCCGACCTACGCGCGGCTAGGGCCGCTTGTTTAATTTATTATATTATTTTTGTAATATTCGATTTAAATGTAATTAAATCCATATTCTATCCCTTTATAACACGTTTCCAAGGGGGACGTTAGTGCCATCTATCGGTAATGATGCGCATTACTTCGACTAATATTTCCAAAGTTGCATTTGGTATTAATTGGATTGATAATTTCGATGACCGGTACGGTTTCACCGTAGGATAATTGGTTAAGGCATTAGGATTCGAATCCTGCCGGTGGTCGAATTTTATTATTCTCAATTTTGAAACATAGTATATATTAAACGTTTCCGTAATGTATTCAAAAACATCCATATCCTATTCGTACAACAACTTAGGTTAAATAGTAATAATAAAGCAGGCAAAACAAGGACAAACAAAACATACAAAAATATACCTAAATTTATACCTATACCGAAATGTATTCTATACATGTATGTATATAGAAAAGTTTGCATGGTAAAAGTGTCTAAAGTATTTCTCGTGCAAAAAACTTTGTTCGGCACAAATCCAAACTTTTCTATATCGATTCTAGAAGAAAAATAAAGTTAGAAAACGAAGTATTGCGACTGTTAAAGATTTCATGGAAATACTTTATAAAGAATCGTTAGAAGCTTATATAAATATGTTTTACTAGGTACCCGCTTGCGTTTTCACCCGTGTACCTCCTGTTCCCGTGGGAAATTCATCATTAACTATAGCCTATGTTACTCCTGGGTAACTGAGCTTTCTAATGGTCTAATAATTATCGAAATCCGTCCAGTAATTTTTGAGTTTATTCGTAAGAAACATACTTGCAACTGGACAGATCCAGCATAGGGATTGAACCTCCGAAAATCAAAGCTACATATAACATTTAATGTCGCTAAAACAATCACAAGGCTTAAAAAGAGACTTACTGTTCCTATTTTATTTATTTGTATAGATGGAAAATTGTTAGATACATCATAATCATCATCATCAGCCCGTATAACGTCTACTGCTATGGTATTTGCCATAGTCACCACGCTTGGCAGGCGGGTTGGTGACCGCATTATGTTGTAACACACGGAAACGCTGCTGCCCAACCAGACCCGGAAAGAAATCTTAGAATTTACACAGATTTCTTGTCCGGTGTGGGGATCGAACCCACGACCTCCGAGATTTAAACCGAGTCAATTACCGCTACGTTAAGGAGGTTGTCAGATACAAATGAATTGAATTTCAAACACAATTTATATAGTTTAACGGAATAATTAATGAAATGAACATTATGAAATTACATCATAAACTAATTAAGTACTGTTTAATGTGTATATAAATAATTTCCTGACACAATACAATTTAACCTCATATTGTATAATATTATGATTTAAGAATAAACGATGAGTAAAAAATATACTTTGTTATTTTGTACTGAACATTTTCAAGCGCAATAATTAATAAGGTGAAATTGTATTTAAATTAACAGTTTGAGGAGAAAATTAAAGTAAATTACCAATTGGTGAGTAAATTAGGATTTTGTTTGAAGGTTGTTTTATTTCACTTTGCCGTGAAGTTGAGTTTGATTCAGTCCCAGTGGCGAAGTGGAAATGTTTCGGAGGTTTTAACCCAATGCCGAATAAGAAGAAATATTTATGTCAGATTATCGAAGATTTATTTAGAAGGCTCTTGATAAACATACATATACGTTGAAAGGAAAAAAATAAGTGCAACCACATATGATAATTCTCTTGTTGGTATAACTCTTACAATATTGACAATGAGGGTAGAAGATATGATATGAAGGATAATATATGATCCAACCCCTCTGTTTATGATTATTTGAATGTGTATACTATATGTAGAAGTATGTTTGTATGTTTAATGGGTAAAGTCAAAAGAGAGGGAAATTCTTGATTTTCTTGTTGTGTTTTTATTAATTAAAGATAACTTCCGCAATGTCGAAGAATCGATGAATCTGATGATCTTGAGGTCGCCGGTTCGAACCCCACCCATTGCGCTACCGACGTGAACCTACTCGTAACACAAGCCTTTAGCCTAGTACGAGGGGTTAACGAGAATACTAGTAAACTGCAAACGGCTGCGAGAAACCTTTCTAAAAAAAAAAGTAATTTATGGTTGTGAATGGGTTCTTTAAATTAGTTTTCTTTCTCTCTTTAATTGGGAAATTTATCCGTGCGTTCAATTCCCGCATCAGACAACATTTTTTGTGTAAATCAAAAATTTGTTCGTGTGTAGTTAAAGGACTACCCTCGGTGCCTCAGAAAACACGTTTAGCCGTTGATCCCAATTGTCATAAAATCCTATGATTATGATTTATGATAACTGTATTCCAGTTAACGGGCCGCAGCGTTTATCTGTATGATACATAATACTGTGGACACCAATCCACCTGCCAGGCGTGGTGACTATACTAACCCATGTTAACGCTATAGGGGCTGATAAAATAAAAATGTTGATCCCTCGTCGAACAACAATCTTAATAAAACAGCTATCTTTGAAGCCTTATAATATCGAAGCAAATCAGGTTAATCTCCATCATTGTGTGTTCAAGTATAATTGAAACTGAATTATGATTGTGACCTGCAAGCTAATCTGTTTCTAATCACCACGGAATTTGGTTTAAAATCACTTGTTTATAATACCTTGGAGTCAGCACAAACCGAGTTATTGACGTCATTGAGATAATAAATGAGGTTAAATGTACTTTACTTGTATTGGAAATATAATTAGTATTTGTAGATATATGTACTAACGTTTCCCTGTGTATTACAACATAATACTGCGGTCACCAATCCGCCTGCCAAGCGTGGTGACTATGGCAAAAACCCTCCCTCGGGAGGACTATATGTCTTTTTATCATTACCATGATCAGCCCGTACAAAGTCCACTGCTGAACATGGGCCTCCCGAGGGAGGCTTATGCTATAGTCACCACGCTTGGCTGGCGGGTTGGTGACCGCAGTATTGTTTTGTAACACATAAGGAAACGCTGCAGCGCATTTTCTGTATATGCTTTCAGTTATATCGCGTTACCTTGATCTTATATCTTTTCTTAGTTTTAAATAAAAGCAAGTTAACAGCCTCCGTAGCGTAGCGGTATTTGGCTCGCTTTATATCTCGAAGGTCGTGGGTTCGATTCCCACGCCGGACAGGAAATCTTTGTGTAAATTCTAAGATTTCTTTCCGGGTCGGGTTGGTTGAGGGACTACCCTCCGTGCCTCGGAAAGCATGTTAAGCCGTTGGTCCCGATTGTTATAACATCATCTATAATAATCGTGTATCAAGGAACGGTCAGCAGCGTTGCCTGGTGTGGTACAACATAATACTGCGGTTACCAACCCGCCTGCCAAGCGTGGTGGCTATGGCAAATACATTCCCCCGGGAGGAGGCCCATGTTCAGTAGTGGACGTTATACGGGCTGATGATGATAATGAAGTTAAATTAAGATAAAAATATAACAAAAAAATGGCCTTGAAAATTTTCTTAAATAATTTTAGCTGAAACTCAAATTGCCTTCTGAAGGATTTAGATTAAATGTTACGTGGCTTAATAAACTGTCTGTTTGAATATCATCGCAAAAATGAGTCGTCGCTTTCAAGATATCAAAAGCAAAGCGAAGCGTTATTTTTGTATAAAACTTCATTAAACTTGCACAGTATATTTTTCCTTCTTGAAGGTCGACAATATTGTTGAATAGCTGCGCCCCGCGGGTTTACCCGTATTACTGTGCTCCAGTAAGTCGGAGCGTGATGTTTTGTAGCATATATGTTAATCCAGCGTATAAACTATCCCGGTGCCAAATTTCAGCCAATTCCGTTCAGTAGTTTTGGCGTGAAAGAGTAACAAACATCCATCCATCCACCCATCCATATACTTACAAACTTTCGCGTTTAAAATATTAGTAGGATTCTCTATATAGGCTACCGTTTTAATGTTGGAGTGAATAAATTAGATTTTAAGTGCTTTTAGTTTTTTAAAGATTACTAGCAGTGTTGTGTGTGTGTCTACTAGTATTCTTGTAAACCTCTCGTGCTAAGCTAAAATGTGTGTGTTACGAGTGAGTTCCCGTCGGTAGTACAATAGTGGGGATCGAACCGGCGACCACAAGAATAGCACCACAAGTGATGTAGGACAACCTTTGTGGCGTAGCGGTATAGGTCTCTATTTAAGGCTCGGCCGTGGGTTCGATCCCTACGCCGGACAAGACATTTTGTGTAAATTCTAAGACGATAATTTTCCGGGTCTTGATGGTTTAAGATCTACACTCCAAAAGAAATCCTCTCTCGAGAATAGGCCCATGTTCAGCAGAGGACGCTATACGGGATGATGATAATGATTATATAACCGCGGTAACTATGAAATACAAAGGCGAATCACTGGGTCTAATGGTGAACCTCATACAGACTGGATGACATATTAAAATATATAGTGAGAATATTTATTTATTGTTCATTAATTAACAACACAATAAAAGTACCTACATAACAGGTAGAATAAATACGAGAGGTAATTTCGTAGCAGCGTTTACAACGATAATCGTAGCACACATTCGTAGATACTACGAAACTCGTAGTAGAGACATCGTTTCTATTATTTATTTTTGTAACTATCTTAACTAGCACCAGCGTAGCTCCTGTGGTAACTGGATCATTAAATAATATCTATTTTACTCCTGGATTACGTGACTTTATTCTACCCGACGACTGACAGATGACGTCACGAATCCCACATCGCGCAAGAGAAGTTTGCACGCCGTTAAATACAAGTTTTCGACACGAACAATCAGTCCACGGTCATCGAGTGTACTTCGAAGATCCTCCCTTTGTGTAGAGGAACACCAACTACCGGTCCTCTATATTTTACATATCTAGTCTATGTACTGTTATATAGTTTTTCGCTCTCCTATTTCTGATATACGCGGTATGTTTTTCTGTAAAAAGATTTGTTCGTAGAAAACTAATAAAAAATACACTTTGATGTTAAAATTGCGTTGGACAGCTAGTAACTTACGAACTAAATTTATGTACACATATTTTGTATAAAACTTAATGTCAACATATGAGGTGCTTGCAAAAAATATGTGCCATCCCTTTAACGGTAGATTGTGTATACCGGTTACATTAGAGAAGCAATATCATTAAAATAATACAATTTTGTGTTTTGAATTATTTTTTACTAACAATAAATAAACTTAAAAAAATAAATAATACCAGCGTAAAATGAGCCCCCATCCCCCACTCTGTGATACACAAGGTATTGCCAGCACAGCTAGGAGATATCTTCCTCCCGAGGGAGGGCATTTGCCATAGTTACCACGCTTGGCAGGCGGGTTGGTGACCGCAGTATTATGTTGTACCACACAAGGAAACGCTGTTGCCCGTTCCTTGATATACGATTATTATATATGATGTAATATTACTATCGGAACCAACGGCTTAATGGGCTTTCCGAGGCACGGAGGGTAGACCCCCAACCAACCAGACTCGGAAAGAAATCTTGTACAATATAGTGATGGAAAAATTTAACTTTCGTGCCACTCATATTGTTAAATTTAGTTGCCCGTTTCAGTGAACGCGCATAATTATTATATTATTTACTTTAATTATAATGACACTTGACCTAACCTAACCAAACAAGACTATGGTATATATATATGTTGTAACAAAACAAAAAAAAAACTACTTTAATCTAGTCCTGTTGAACTCAATTGCTTTAGGTTTAAGTTTTTTTTAAACAGCCGAAACCTCGTTAGTTTATCAATTAAAACTAAAAGTTGATCAACTTCCGATTCTTATTATTCCCGGTGACATTTACATATATTTGATGGGAGGGCATATACTTTCGGAGCATCTTATATTTTATGCGTCCGTCCCGATATAAAATCATGATCCCCAACACTTTTATGTGGGTGTACTCAAAAGATTGTCATCACCATATTGCGGAGGGTTGAGGGTTGGTTTCTAAAGGGATTTATTGTTAGCCTAAGAAATAGGGTAGCAAGTATTTTGTGATGAATTTTTAGAAGAAAATATGGTTGGATAATTTCCTGGCATGGAGAGATATTTTTAGATATTGGGAATCGCCGAGTGATCGAAATTTAACCGTAACTCATCATAAACGGCTCATTAACGTCCACTGCTGAACAACATGGGCGTGGACGTAAATGGGAAAAATGTTATAAAGATTATTATTATTATTATGAATGGCCGCTTTGCAGACCTTGGCAAAGTAGGTTCGATATTGTCATAATCGCCACGCTTGGCAATCCGAATGGTGAGCGCATTTTATTTTATTTTGTATTTTGTGGTATTTTTAAAGATGAAGCCACGCGCAGGAAGATTGTATTACATTAATCTATCCTTTTCTAATTAACAATCTATTTTATTAAAGAAAATAATTGATCTGTATCAGAGTCAGCTAAATAAATCTAATTAATTACTTTAATACGATGTGATAAACCCTGTTTAATTGCTCTAAAGGGAATGTAAATATCTTCTTTGTGAAGCACCTCTTATCGCCCTTTGAAATATTAAGAATACCTTTAATCGTTTCACATTTATTAAGAAGGCGCCTCGTTTATTAAGAAAAATAAAATACTAGTTACTCTGCTCCAGTGGGTTGGTCGTCATGTTTTGTAGCCTAAATGTTAATCCAGCTTATGAATTATCCCGGTACAAACTTTCAGCCAAATCCGTTCAGCAGTTTTTGTGGGAGACAGTAACAGACATCCACTCAAAATATGCCTGCCATCCGTACTTATACTATATAGTGTCGTACTATAATGACAACCTCCGTAGCGTAGCGATTTTTGGCTCGCTTTAAGTCTCGGAGGTCGTGGGTTCCCACACCCCCAACAAGAAATCTTTCTGGGTCTGGTTGGCTGAGGGACTACCCAACGTGCCTCCGAAAGCACCTTAAGCCGTTGGTCCCGATTGTTATAACATCATCTATAACAAGCGTATATCAGGGAACAGGCAGCAGCGTTTCCCTGAGTATTAACAACATAAAACTGCGGTAACCAATCCACCTGCCAAGCGTGGTGACTATGGCAAAACCCTCTCTCGGGAGGAGGCCCATGTTCAGCAGTGGACGTTGTACGGGCTAATGATGATGACTATATTTCAGTCAAATGTTATAAAAATATAATATAGTACAAAAGGTACTATATTTTTATGAATTACCAAATTTTGCCCCTTTTAAAATTTAAGAACATACCCTCAGTATTGCATATGCAAAAACACATGCTCAGATTATATTTAAAAATTGAGATTAATAAAATTCGACCACCGCACCGACAGGATTTGAACCTGCATCTTAGGTAAAGCCCCTAATGCCTTAACCAATTAGGCTACGGTGGAACCACAGCCGGTCATCTAAATTTATTAATCTCTTTGTAACACGTCTCTAAGGAGGAAGAATTGTATTAATCTTAATTGTGAAATATAGTATAAGGTAAACTTTGCATAAAGTGTACAAAACATTTAAAAATGCTCAGATTATTTTAGCTTTTTAAAGCTAAAAAGACCTTGATAGCCAAAGCAAAGAGTAAACAAATACACATGGAAAATAAATAATTATTAAAAATTAAATTATTAGTACCTACAGGTACTATTTTTTTTCTGAAATTCCCACAAGTATTTTGCAACTTTTTGTAAAAAGTACTATTTAAGACTAAAAAAAGGGGGCAACCCTAACTCAAACATATTCACAAACTCTCGTTCTTCTCTATTAGTTTCTAATAGTGAAAGACTTACTAAAATCAGTCCAGTAGTTTCGGAGCCTATTAAATGCAAATTAACAAATATACTGGTTCGATTTGAAAAGTTCTTTTAGTATGAGATAGCCCATTTATCGAGGAAGGCTATAGGCTATATTTAACTATAAAGTTCTTACGGGAACCAGAGTTACGGGGTTGAAACCGCGCGCGGAATCTAAAAATAACAAAAATATTCACTACATTACGTAGTATAAAACAAAGTTGCTTTCTCTGTCCCTATATAGGGTATACAGGGATATAGGGACATATGTATAAATCTTTAAAACTACGCAACGGATTTTGATGCGGGTTTTTTTTATAGATAGAGTAATTCAAGAGGAAGGTTTATGTGTATAGCATTGTACCCGTGCGGAGCCGGGGCGGGTCGCTAGTATTATATAAAACAAAGTCGCTTGCCGCTGTCTTACCGTCCCTATGTATGCTTAGATCTAAAACTACGCAACAGATTTTGATTCGTTTTTTTTTAATAGATAGAGTGATTTAAGAGGAAGGTTTATATGTATGATACATCAGCATTGCACCCGTGCGAGCCGGGGCGGGTCGCTAGTGCTTAAATAAAACCCTTTCATTGTTTTCACCTCAAATAAAACAGTTAAGAAGTAAACAGCACACGTTAGCTTCAATTTAAATGGATTAAACTCCTCCGCAATGAATGTAAACATAGGGAGAGACAAAGTGTGCGCGGCTGATAAAACAGAAACAAAGAACACCTACATTTGAATCGGATATTACAGGAACCTCAAAAGTTATGTAAAGTTAATTTTCCTGGTTTTTTTCACATATTATATACTAGCTGCGCCCCGCGGTTTTACCCGCGGTACTCTGCTCCAGTGGGTCGAAACGTGATTTTTTGTAGCCTAGGTATATGGTAATCGAGCTTATTAACTATCCCCGCGCAGTTTCAGCCAAATCCATCAGTAGTTTTAGCGTGAAAGGGTAACAATCATCTATCTATCCATCCATACATACAAATTTTCGCCTTTATAATATTAGTAAGGACAGAAAAATACAAAAACGCAAAAATTCCACTTGGTAAAAAATATGACTTTCTGCAATATACGATTCATTAGTTAGCAAGGAGGCTTTTGCTAATTCACCGAGCATAAAGGCGATCAGAGATCCAGCTTTAATAAATGGTTTAATAACTACAAACTAAGCAACCTGCGCAAGAGGGCGTCTCCAGTGGGACTTGGACCTCAGGAGGGACTATAATATTTCGTTTTTTAAGAGAGTTTTGTGTAACTGTCGCTCAACGTTACAGTTCATAGGCCTCTTTGACTTCGGATCTACGATGGCATCGGAAGGTATCAGGTGTTGCCGGATTGCTCATGCGTACCCGGCTTCCGCCAACGACGGATCGAAGGAGTGTTCGGGGGGTTTAAGTGGTGTAGGGTCCTCTCCTCGTGGTATGAGTTAGCATACCTCACTATGGAGACGGCGAGTCCCACATATCCCACCGCCAGCGCTCGAATACGCTGCAGCGGCGGTGGGAATAGGTAAATGCAATCCCGTCTGGACAAAAAAAAAAAAAGATTTAGGTACCTTATTCGCCTCCTACGAAACCCATAGGAAGATGTGGGGTAGTATATATTGAGCCGGAAACCACACGGCAATATATATACCGTATAACGTTCGTTTTATTACAAATCGATAAATAATAAATCCGGTAACTTCTTTGTAATAGCTTGCGTACATAGTTTAATATCCATTAGTTCTATTATTAGATGTTTAAGCTAGGGTTGCCACCTTTTTGTTTAATATAGTACTTTTTTACAAAAAGTTGCTAAATATATAGTACTTTTGGGAAATTAAAAATATTAAACATTTATTTTAAATAATTTTTCCACGTGTATGATCCATAGAGAAGTAGCATTTTTTATTGTTTTCATATATTTGACTGAAATATAGTACAGTAGTGAGGTTAAGGTTTTAATCCCTCACTACATTGATTGACCGGTATGACGTACTGGCCGTATTCGAATAAAACTATTTTTATATTTAAATAAATAAAGAAATGAATCAGGACTTTAATCTGAATGTTGTTGAAAGTCAAACATATAAATGATTGCGAATATTTATAAAAATTAAATAATATTTATATCTGAACAGAGAGATTTTTGCTGTCGAGAATTGGGGGCGTGAGCCCGTTATTAATTTATTTTTGGTAAGAAGTGTTGGTGTGCTTGTTTGAAGTTATAAAGTTTACCATCTTTCATTTGTAAAAGACTGCTAGTGAATAGTGATCGTACCCCTCATACACCCTCTTCGAGGACTAACAACAGTGAGCCCTGCTGAGCTACGCACCCTCAGGCATTACAGTACGATACTATATAATAAAGTATGGGTGGCAACCCTAGTAAAGCCATAAAAATATCAATATCAACACAAGCCTTCCTTTTACTTGCATTGTTCCCGTTATGCGAAATGTCCTTAGCCATTAAAGGATTTAATTCGTTTTTTTTTAATTTATTCTTTTAATGCACTATTATTATAAAATAAAATATAACTATACTAAACTTATAAATTACTTGCGAACCGCCCCGCCTTCGAGGTGGTCGACTTTTAAAGCCTATGTTACTCAGGGATAATGTAGCATGGGTTGGATTGCTTATGCGTACCGGGCCGTCCACTTAGGTAGCTAAAGAAACCTGCAGGTTAGCTAGGTTAGGATCCTCGCCGGACAGACCGAGGACCGCGTGGACCCCTGCCCCTGTCGTCTGATCCAGTGCCTGTAGTCCGTGCCAGTAATCACGTCCTCTTTATTTCTCTTTACTTCTAGCTTCAGCGGCGCCTTGAGTCTTGGTCCTTACCCCTTAAGGGTGCCCGCAAGCATGTGTCGCTTAAATTTAATAGAATTTGGCTTTTATTTTATTTTTATTTTTATTCATAAAATATTTGAAGGAAATAAATATAGTAAATAGATATTAACGTTGATATTAAGAGCTTATTTACTAACACAAGACTGACAGACTTCTAGCACACCTGAAATAAATTTAAACATAATTAAATAGTAAATTTTACATAATTATAATTAATTTTAGAGGTATATGCATTGTTAATTTTCTTCACAAGTACAAGTGTATGTAAATACCTAAGTGCTGAATAAAAAATCGTTTTATCGTTTTTTTTTATGGTACCCGGCCCCCGCCAACGGCGGATCGAAGGAGTGTCCGGGGGGCTTAAGCGGTGTAGGGTCCTCTCCTCGTGGTAGTTTAGCATACCACGCTATGAAGAGGGCGAGTCCCACATATCCCGCCACCAGCGCTCGAATGGAATCTCGCTCGCTCGGTGGGAATGCGTAAATGCATATCCCCTAGGACAAAATAAATCATAAATCATAATCATTTATTTCTTTGCAAACATGGGTACAAGGTTTAGATGTTTGTCTCATAAAATGGTAGGTTCTCCATATTTCACCGTCCCATAGGTATGCAAAATAGTATTTTTTGACGACATCATTAAATACACTAAGATTTAAACAAAAAACTACATGTAAGTCCCTTATCAAATTCAAAATATTACATAACTGAGTCAATAACAATAATAAAAACATAATAGGATAGAAAATAAAGTCAATAAATGTCAATAAAATAAAATAAAATAAAAGGGATAATGTAGCATTCTAATGGTGAAAGAATTATCGAAATCCGTTCAATATTTATTGAGTTTATTAAAAAAACAAACAAAAATATAAAAATACAAACTTTTCCTGTTTACAATATTTTAGTATAGATATATAGATTATTCATATAATTTGAAACCGTTTGAAAGTTTGTTTGTAAAGTATATTTTGATATCCTCAAAACTTTGTTGATGAAAGCTGTTTTAATCAATTTTGTTCAGCGTCTAACTTTAATTACAACGTGTTTGGCGATATTGCTTTGAAAATCTTAAATAATTTCTCTCTCGACCCTTCGTTTGCTAAGAAACTTCCGATGCCCTCGTAGGCCCGAAGACCGAGAGGCCCGCGAACTTGAAAGTAGAGCGGCAGTTGAACAAAACTACCCTAAAGACACTGAAAGCTTAATATAATCCCTTAATCTCCCCGTCAGCGACCGCCCTGAGCCGAGGTCCAAGTCCCACTGGGGACGCCCTCTTGCGCAGGTTGCTTAGTTTATAGTGTTAAAACCATTTATCTAGGCTGGAGCTCTGCTCGCCTTTATGCCCGGTGAAGTAGCAAAGACTCGAGGTTAACTACATATGTGAACATCCGGAAAAAAAAGGCAAAGACCCTCCCTCGGGAGGAGGCCCTTGTTCAGTAGTGGACGTTATGCGATGATGATTATGCTGATGATGTAGGGTTTACCATAGAGCGAACTGCATATCTCTTTTTTTTTTAAGTCGTGACGTACGCGATCTTGCCAGTATGCCAGCTTTCCTCCTCTATGTTTCCACTAAGACGTTTAAGTTCGCACGTGAGACTATTATTAACATCTAAGTCTGTCTTAACTCTGTCTTCGTATTCAATGGTTCCATTTAATATTATTCTTGTCTGCAGGTGAATTAGCAGTATTAGCCTTATATTAAGTCTTCGAGGTAACAACCTCGAACTACAAAAGCAAAAGAGACAAAAAAATGATCTCGGAGTTTCTTTCTTCCTTTCTTCTCCGGGTCGTCCACTTAGGTAGCTTGTGAAAGGTTGCAGGTTAGCTAGGGTAGGATCCTCGACGGCATGGCCGAGGACCGCGGTGTTGCTTATTCCCCGAACTGTGATCTCGTGCCAGCGATCATCACTACTGTTCGTAAATCTACTCTTTACTCCAGTGGCACCCAGAGCGTTGGTCCTAGCCCCTTAAGGGTGCCCACAGGTGGATGTCGCTTAGACTTTGGCCGGACTGTTACCTTTAAGGCATCTTACTATACCTAATGTGTACATTTGTCATTTATCGCTCGATAGACGGACAGACTAATTAAAAATTCTGTAAGATCAAATAATTATAACGATGTTTTTAGCTACTTAAGTGATACTTTTGTTAGATTTAGTCTTATACAGTGTAATTTTGACAAGTACAAGTGTATGTAAATACCTAAGTGCTGAATGAATTTCATTATTTCATTACCTCGACAAAAACTACTAAACAGATTAGGCTGAAAGTTTGCACCCTGATAGCTTATAGGCTGGATTAACATATAGGCTACAAAACATCACGCTCCGACCCACTGGAGCAGAGTAATGCGTGTATAAACGCGGGGTGCAGCTAGTCATGTTTAATATACCTGCTAATTATATATCGAAGACAACCACCGATAACCTCCGTAGCGTTGCGGAATTGGGCTCGCTTTAAATCTCGGAGGTCATGGCTTCGATCCCCAAGCTGGACAGAAACTCTTTATGTAAATTCTAAGATTTCTTTCCAGGTCTGGTTGGTTGAGGGACTACCCTCCGTGCCCCGGAAAGCACGTTAAGCCTTTGGTCCCGATTGTTATAACATCGTCTATGATAATCGTATATCAATAAACTATTTCTGGGTCTTGTTGTTGAGGTTGTAGGTGTAGGCAGAAACCACTTAGCTCAACTTGCTACTCTGAATGTTTTATCCTTTTATAACTGCGAAAGTTTGTAAGTATGGATGGATGGATGTTTGTTACTCTTTCACGCCAAAACTACTGGACGGAATTGGCTGAAATTTTGGGGATAGGTTGGACGCTGGATTAACATATAGGCTACAAAACATCATACTCCGACCCACTGAAGCAGAGGAAAGCAGGTAAAACCGCGGGGCGCAGCTAGTAATATTACATTTTTGAAGGCGCTGCTAATAATTGGCAGGTTGATTTGCTATAAAAATGTAAAATAAAATGTATTCTAAATCGGTAACCGCCAAAATATGGTACTATCTACTATTAAATGTATGGCATATATTTTCAAGCGCCTTATTTTCACCGATATCCTCAATTGACGTCAACAATCGACCCGTCTCTTATACACAAGCACTCATTCTACCGCAAGTCCAACCTTTAAACTAATAGATGTGTTTATAATGTCTAATGTCTCACTTTCAACAAACGGCTCTTATCTAAAATTGCAAATCAGAAAACTCCATTTAATCCAAACAAAGGCAAAAGAATGACAGATTTAATTTGTCAGCTCGCTGTGCGAACACACCAGTAGAATAAAAGCACCTATTGTATTAATGAATAGCCTTCCTTAGGCTTAAACAGAAAGCTGTATTTCTTTTTAAAATGCCTTTGCCGCAAAGTGTTTTTTTAATTCGTTCTCTCGTTCTACGTTTGAATCTGGGCATAAACTATTCGGTTTTCTTTTTTTTCTTGTTTATTTTTAGCGCTAGTTTGTTTATGGTCGGTTTAAAGTGGAACTAGGGTTTTAACACGTTATTGTAGTGGGTTTTCTCAGATTCTTATAAAGTAAAGTGGATAAAGGATTATTTTAGATTGCTTTTTAACATATTGTATTAGTAGTTATTTATTATATATATATATATATATAGCATTAACTGGAGTTGGCTAGAATATCAACGCTGCCGCAATAATCTTTAAGGTTTTTGAGGTAGCATTATGCTGAAGCCAGTACCCATTTATGGCACATTTACTTATCTAATTGTTATGAATTTATTTGTCATTGTACCTATAATGTGCCGTAAATAAATGAATTTTCTTTCTTTCTTCTTCCTTTCTATTCGGCAGTCGAAGTCAACGGGCAATTGGTAATCTAAGTAAGATGGTCGGTATTCTTGTGGTGATAGATGCTGCTGTCCATCCATCAAGTATGGGGTGGTTTATTCTAAGCCGGACACCACGCAGCTAATTATACCTATTCAATGGGCTGTATATTGAAAAAAATATCCGTTGACTTTTTCCAATAACGTTCACTGCTGAACCACGTCGTCCCTCAAAGACGGGTTTTCAATAGTTACCAAGTTTTCCAAGCGCATCCTTTGAAATGCTAATGAAATACCCAGCAAACCGACTTCGGTCAGAGTTCCATTTCAACTACAAAGAACTCTGGGGAAAATAGTTTTTCAACTGCTTTAGGAATTCGTAAATAACTTTCTAGTTACTTAAACATTTCTAAAGAAACAAATGAAGACTATATGTTCCCTTTTGTTTGACTTTTTTTTTCGGATGGACATATCATCGGTAATATGCGTAAGTGACAGTAACTAATAAGGTGTAATTTCATCTGGAAGGAATATTTTCGTTATATATATTTTAAAGAGAAAAAAATCAATTTGATATATTCGATTTTCAACCTTATTAGCACTGACGATATGAGTTAGCCACGAGGCATTTGCTACTTCACCGGGCATAAAGACGAGCCTAGCTCCAGCCTAGATAAATGGTTTATAAACTACAAAGTTGATAAAGCTACCTGCGCAAGAAGGCGTCCCATGTGGGACTTGGACCTCGGCTCAGGGCGGCGCCGCTATCGCTGGCGGGGATATTGAGGGATTATATGATAACTTTTGGTGTTTTAGGGGAGACTTGTGCAACTATCGCTGTTTTGTTGGACGAGGAAATGGATGACGAAGGAAATTTTAATCTTAGCCAATTCACCCAATAGAAAGGGTTCCTCTGAGTTTCTTGTCAGTTCTTCTCAGAGTAGCCACGTCCTGAACGGGTGGCATTAAAAGATATAGACGCATCATAAGAAAATGGTGGTGAAATCGGGTCGGGAAAAATAAATACGATTGACTCGTAACTCGTGTGAATTTACATGATACCTGGCTCGAAAATCACCTCTCCTCATAAATTTGGCCTTTTTTCCTTGGAGATTATTGTCTCTTCAATCTTGGGCGATGTTAAGTTACTTACTCATATAAAATTACTAAATAAGATTTCGTACATTTGAATGATATCGATTACAATCATTCTAATTTCTGATTCGATCTTAACCCCGTGCGACTCCGTAGCTCGCTGAGCGACTCTGAGTCTGTTCATAGGGGCTCTTGTGAAGCACCACGTTTCGGATCCATAGGTCATCACTGGTAACACACACTGGTTACCTAAAGACTTTCGTTTTTGTTTCGTTATCATCAGCCCGTACAACGTCCAATGCTGAACATGGGCCTTTTTCAGAAAAGGGAGAGTATTTGCAATAGTCACCACGCTTGGCAGGCGGGTTGGTGACCGCAGTATTATTTTGTAACACACAAGGAAACGCTGCTGCCCGTTACCTGGTATACGATTGTTATAGATGGTGTTATAAAAATCGGAACCTACGGCTTAACGTGCTTTCCGAGGCACGGTGGGTAGTTCCTCAGCCCACCAGACCCAGAAAGAAATCTTTGAATTTACACAAAGAACCGAGCCGAATGCCACTACGCCACGGAGGTTGAAATAATTAAGTGTGTATTTACACAAAGCAACGGAACCACCGCCACCAGTCCTCAATGCCGTTGTTTCTCTTCCGCCACGAATAACTATAGCGTATACTCGTACAATAATCGTCTATTCAGTGTATGTGTTATACATTTTGCCGACACTTTTGTTCTCGTAAATTTCTGTGTCGCTAACTATTGGGAAATTGAAGAAAACATTGTACTCATTTTTTTTTGTAGTCTGGCTAACTTAGCCTGAAATAATATTTTCATCCCACCATCTCGGAAAGAGTATTTTTAATCTTCAATATCTGAGTGGAAAAGCCGTTTTTATTCTCTAGAGGATAAAGTAAATTGAATTTAGAACATCGTGTGCACTACATTTGTGAATTAGAAAAAACATTAAACCTATTTACTGCTACCTCTATGGTGCCGAATATATCATACAACTTTTTTTTAATTTGTTAAAAACTCAGACTCGGAACCTTCTTGGTGTTCTTTTTTCAATTTGCTTTGTACGCGGTTCTTTACGCGGCATTTTTTCACGTCATTGTTAAACCTTATATTAAAAACAAGAAACTTGAAAACAAGTGAAAAAACTAAAATGAGTGATTCTAGCGACGAGGAAGTTTGTTTGACGCCAACATAATTGACTGAAACTGTTAATAATGCGCATTTCCTCGCTGAGGTGGAATGAAAAGTTACGTGTTGCACTCGAGTGCAAAGATTTTTCACCTCGTGCTCTTTTGATTCCCTCGCTAACGCTCAGGATTCTAATTTTGAATCACTCGCTGCGCTCGTGATTCAATTTTAGAATCCTTCGCTTGCTCGGTCATCAAAATTGACACGCGGTTAAAAAGCAACTTTGCACTCTTGTATAACAAATAACTATTGTAGGCGAGTTAATGACGCCTCTACATATTCTCCCTTTACGCTTTTGGTAATGGAAACTAAGTTCAATACTGCCAAGAAGTTGACGTGTACCTGTCGTCGCGCGTAAACTTAATTACCGATGAAAATATAGTATTATTTGTACTATATCATTTTTCTATAATATATAGTACTATGGACTGAAATTTAGTAAGGGTAAATGGGCCACTATAAGTGTGGCCCAGGAGATCCCGCGGTGCCTCATTTGCCGCTGGTGCCGTCGAGGGGCTGGATTGCTTATGCGTGACCGGCCCCCGCCAACGACGGATCGAAGGAGTGTTGGTTTAAGTGGTGTAGGGTCCTCTCCTCGTTGTATGAGTAAAGCATACCATCGCTATGGAGAGGGCGAGTCCCACATATCCCGTCTTAGCGCGCGGACACGCCGCATTCGGCGGTGGGAATGCGTAAATGCATTTACCTCCGGACAGCAAAAAAAATATGGTATATAGGTAGTACTAGCAAAGTATACCTACCACTTTTATTTTTTAAAGTTAGATAAAGGTTTTCAGCACTCAAATGAGATCGGCGTTTAACTGCACTGAGGAATTCGATTAAATTGTCAATGCGAGTGCAAGTATCCGGGAGCGAGATATTGATCTACCTAGATTTCCAACTCCTTCACTATACAGTAACTATGTATTGATTAATCTGTGACTGTACTCACTCAGACGCTCTTATGTATTCTAATATATAATGCTGAAGAGTTTGTTTGTTTGCTTGAACGCGTCAACATCAGGAACAGCTGGTCCCATTTGAAAAAATATTTCAGTGTTAGATAGCCCAATTATCGAGGAAGGCTATAGGCTATATTTAATTATGAGGTTCCCACGGGAGCTCGAGTTACGCGGGTGAAACCGCGCGCGGGTATCAAGTGTGAAAATATTATAATTATGCGCCATCCATTGTATATTTGTGGTTTAACAACAAAAGACTCACCCTTCAAATAAAGCCCGATCTACAGAACTATCAAACCTGTAATCTGAGACAAGTTTATCAATATATGTCTATATATAACGTCAAACACCCGTGCATAATCCACAATCATACATAACACACACACACACAATTTATCTTTGTTAATACCTAGCTAAATCTATTAATAATATCGTTAATTATAAATTCTCTTTGTCATAGAATCTAAGTACATACATAGCTTTCAGACAACCTCCGAAGCGTAGCGCGTATTTCGGTCGCTTTAAATCTCGGAGAACAGGAAATCTTTGTCAAAGATTTCTGTCCGGGTCTGGTTGGTTGAGGGACTATCCTCCGTGCTTTAGAGGACCTTAAGGCGTTAGTCCCGATTGTTACATCATCTATAATAATCGTATATCAAGGAACGGGCAGCAGCGTTTGCTTGTGTGGAACAACATAATACTGCGGTCACAAACCCCCCTGCTAAGCATAGTGACTATGGCAAATACCCTCCTTCGGGTGGAGGCCCATGTTCAGCAGTGGACTTTGTACGGGCTGATGATGATGATTATACGTAGCTTTTAAATTAAATTAAGAACCTGCATTCGCGGATGGAAGGCGCTGATGGCAGTCATACAGTTCATACAAGTACAGCCATCACCGTTGCTCCTGTCCTGGTAAACCTTTATGTAGTTACGTATATGAAATATGTAAAAAAAAAAACATTTTTATTTACTTAAACCAATTGCAGGCATATGTACCTATCCATTGATTCCTTCATACTTCGAAGAGAATCACCAACTCACAACACAACACCACTCCACTTACACCCACACATTACCCAAGCTTAGAATCAGGTTAAATTATCGGGTTAATTTAAGTTTCACTAAGTGGACACGCATAAATATCTTGGTGTGTCCAGATGACGAAATAATAAGTGACCCTAATTCCGAGTTTCACCAACTGGACACACTGGTGTCCAGCCTCGTGTGTCCAGTCAGTGAATAACCCAAATTATCAAACTAAGCTTATCTTACACGCAATTACGTGTAAATCAAAGTCAAATTTAAATTACCTATAATTACATATTAATTAAACTGTTTAATCATTTCTTTCATAATAGGTATTTACTTTGTTACATTAGTTAGTACTAACATATTATTATTATATATAGGGTGACTGGTAATTAGTGACCGATACCTAAACACATGATTGTGCTCATGATAACAAACAACTTTTACTATGGCACCAAATCTGAAATCGCGAAAAACAAAATCAGCTGCTCCCTACCATGTTGACGAGTTATGTGAACATGAATGTATGGAACAGCTGATTTCTTTTCGCGATTTCAGGTCAGGTGTTGGGAAGAGTCTGGCCCACAACGACACAGGTCTTCCTAGTGTGGTGGCCAGGGAATTTTATTGTCATAGTATACTCATATATTTTATAAATTGTAATATGTAATAGACAACCTCCGTAGCATAGCGGTATTTGGCTTGCTTTAAATCTCGAAGTTCGTGGGTTCGATCCCCATGCCGGACGCATCTTTGTGTAAATTCTAAGATTTCTTTCAGGGTCTGATTGGTTGAGGGACTACGCTCCGGAAAGCACGTTAAGCCGTTGGCCCCGATTCTTATAACATTATCTATAATAATCGTATATCAAGGAACGGGTAGCAGCGTTTCCTTGTGTGGTACAACATATTACTGCGGTCACCAACCCGCCTGCCAAGCGTGGTGACTATGGCAAATACCCTCCCCCGGGAGGAGGCCCATGTTCCGCAGTGGACGTTATACGGGCTGATGATGATGATATGTAACACACGCATGTTTCTAAATCTGTATTGAAATAAACATTTTTATTTATTTACAAAATCGTAAATATCAAAATTCGTACCTAATTAGGTAGTTACGTTACGTTACTTAAAAAAGGTGCTATATGCACCTATTTTAAGTACCTATATACCTAGGCCGCAATCACATATGAATGAAATGTGTGAGCTAATTAACAACTTAGTTACGCATTTCAACTGTTACAATTTTCACTCAACGGCAGTAAAAAAAAAACTATGCCTTAGACATCTATTTCATATAAATATCACGCCCTATTATTTCCAAGACGGTAAAAAAGTCACCCAGTATAGTACATACCTATGTAAATATATAAATAAATATTTGACGGAGCTTCCCTTGAGTACAGCTGTATCGATTTGACTTCTTATAGTTTTGTCCTTAATATTTAAGACGAGGTATCAAAGACAGACTTTGGAAAAGGTATGAGAACATTGTGGCATCGAACTCGAATGAGTAGATAAGGTTAAAGAAGAATTAAAAAAAAAACTGATTATTATTGACTAAACCTCTGCAAAAACGTAAAAGCAAAATCTAAATCTCAATTTAAAAAAGAAAAACTCTTTGTTGCACACATTTATTTCAATACAATTTCCATTCAAAGTAACTACCTAAAGTACCTAAAAACTAGCTTCATTAAACACGAAAGCTACAATAGAATATATAAACTGAAAACATAACATAAAAACGCTTTGAAAACAAACGAATCAAATTAATGATGTCACCCTATAAATACACAAGTATAATAAAGTTCGTAAAATATATAATTCACTCACCTGTTGTCCACTTGTAGTCTCCCACAAACACCACCCTCACGAAAATTATTCAATGAACCAAATTAGTCAAGTTCTAAAATCCCAAAAAAAAAACAACAATCAGGCAGAATAATTTATTGTCTGCGTTCAATTTTTTTTTTTTATTAACGTCAAAAAGTCATATCTGACGCGCGTTCAAAAATGGAAGAGAGCGTTCGAATTTCAATTTATTGTCCGTTTTTCGTTGGAGCGAATACGTGCGCGGTCCGGGCCGTCAGGGGTGAAACTGAGTTCTGAAATGTGGGCTGAAAACAGGGGCTGTAGCTACATGGGTCTATGAGTGGGTGTCTGTAGAGTGAGTCGGATATATAGCGTAGTATTTGAGAGTAAAAGTGACGGCAATAAAGTCGTAGGGGGAGCACCGTCACGTACTGGAGCCGTGTCAGGAAGGATTTGTAGGCGTTCATAATTGTACCTTAGATTGAGGTTTCCGAATTTAATAAGTTGTCTTCAGCTGACATTTTGGCTATTTGAAGGAGTGATGCAGCAAAATGAATACGTTTTTAGGGAATATAATGATCTTATAATTCAAATACGGTGTTATAATGATGAATGATCTTTTAGAACTTTTGAATATTATGGAATGGGATATCATAATAGAGAGCTTACTTCATTGCCCGGGATGTTAAGTTTACTTTTATACGTACTTGTTTTTGTGTCGAGTTTGATTCCCACGCAATGTTTATTTATTTATAAGAATACGCTTTGTGTTTTGTAATGTACTATGTTTGAATGGCAAAAATTTAGGCAAGTAAGTAACTAAAATAACAATATTCCATATTTTTTAAGATTTCATCAAATTTACCAGCGGTATAAATATTAATTTCGACAGAATTTCCATAAATTATCTGTTGAATTAAAAAATAAAAATTTATGCATCTAATTTTTTTTTTAGGCCAAGTCACGTCATTTGGCTTACCTAAGAGGACGCCCCTATCGAGCTTGGACCTCGGCTCAAACCAGTCCCTGTACTAAACATTGACCGTACTTACAAACATTTATTAAGTTAAGGACTATTTAATAGACCTTCTAAACAACAGTCATCAGTTAAATGAGTACAGCTAAGTTGTTGGGAACCCTTGATTGCTAACTTTAGAACATCTGGTTATAAGTACCTTGGTCGTGGGCAAAATCAGTATGTACCAGCCTCCCAGCCTACGCATTCAAGTTTAAGACTCCACAGTATTCATGGGACTCACTCAGTAGAACATATTGAGTTTTGTTTTCTCCATCTTCGTATGTACGATCACGTGTCCGCTTACTGTCACTACTCAACTGGTGGCCACTTTATTTTCTATTCTCGTCTCTCCTTCTCCGTCATAACTTATGATATGTCTCTTTCAACTTAGTACAATAGTATGTTCTAAATAAATAAAGGGGTTGATGTTGGTTCTTTGGTTAAACGTACTTCTTTTTGTTACCACGGGGAATATTTTTTTCTCTCTACTATCAGTGTTCGATAGCCCATATATCGAAAAAGGCTATAAGCTATATTTCATTATGAATTGCTTACTGAAACGAAAGTAACTAGCTTCTCGTGAAACCTCGCCGTTTCACGGGAAGCTAGTAATATTATAAACGAGTAAGTTTGTGAGTGTGTGTGGATGGATGGATGTACGTTTGTTACTCTTTCACATAAAAACTACGAAACGATTTTGGCTAAACGTTTGGAAGTAAACAGTTTATAAGCTAGATTAACATATAGGGTACAAAACATCACGCTCCAAACCAAACCAAACCAAACCGCGGGGTGCAGCTAGTAAATTAATAAATGTTACTTTGCTCTGGAAAGAAGTGGAATCATAAATCTAGTAACCCTTTATATGTGGTTTAAAAACAAACAAAAACTCACGAACAATTTAAGGTTCGTTTCTTTCATTGGATCACCAAACCGAATGTTTCACTTTTAGATTTTTGTATTATAAATCATTTCATTTTATATTTTTTACCACTGTGCCTCTAAAAAAATTAAGGTAGTGTCATTATAAATATTAGGTCTTTACCTATGAAATTGCCGTTCTGCAGTACTGGCCATTTCAAATCAAATAATTTTTGTTTGGAGAAGAATTCTAATTTCAAATTTATTTTATTTTAAACACATGGATTTTTTTTCCAAAAGTAGTAATTTGTTTATTGATTAGTTTTACATTTTAATCGCATTTCAATCTTTTTTTGTCATCATGGAAACGTTAAAAAATCGAGTAATTATGGAATATGAGTACCGTCGTGGCAGCAACGCGGCACAAGCGGCACGCAAAATCAACGACGTTTACAGAGCTAATACTACAAACCAACGCACCACCTGTTATTGGTTTGCTCGCTTCCGTTCTGATAATTTCGACTTGAAAAATGAACCTCGCGGTCGTCCGAAGACTTTAGTCGACAATGACGAATTAAAGGCGATTGTGGAAGCTGATGATGCACAATCTACAGCTGAATAAGCAGCAGCTTTCGACGGTAGCGTCAAAACAATATTGGTCCATTTGCGTCAAATTGGCAAGGTAAAAAAGCTTGACAAATGGGTGCCCCACGAACTCAATGATCGCCAGCGCGAAGTACGCGTCGAGACGTGCCTTGCACTGCTCAACAGATACACAAATGAAGGAATTTTAAACCGCATTTGACCTGCGATGAAAAATGGATTCTGTTTGATAACCGCAAGCGCTCAGCAATTTGGTGTTGGATCTTGGTTCAGCACCTAAACAATGCCCTAAACGAAAACTTACCCCTAGAAAAGTGATGGTCACTGTTTGGTGGTCTAGCGCCGGTGTGATTCATCACAGCTTCTTACTAAACGGGGTGAGCATTACTGCAGATGTGTACTGTGAAGAACTGAACACAATGATGGAGAAGCTGGCACATCTCCAACCAGCATTGGTCAATCGCTCGTCTCCGCTGCTCCTGCACGACAACGCGCGACCTCATACTGCACAGCAGACGGTTTCCAAGTTGCAAGAACTGGGGTTGGAAGCTCTCCGACATCCGCCCTACTCACCAGACCTTGCGCCTACAGACTGCTACTTTTTCCAGAATTTGGATAACTTCTTGGCGGGAAAAAAATTTAATACCCGAGAGGCAAAATGCCTTTGAAGAATTCGTTGCCTCCCGTCCAGCTAATTTCTTTAAGAAGGGCATCAATAAACTGCCACTGCGTTGGCAAAGATGCATTGATTGCATGGGTGATTTCTTCGATTAATACAAATAAAAAATTCATGAAAAAAAATCGTTTAATTTTTTTCATACAAAACGGCAATTTCATAGGTAAAGACCTATTATTAGTTAATTTTTGTACGGAGTTTTTCATCTATTTGATGTATGTACTTTTCTGTGCTCGTCAAAAAGTTTCGGCAAACATTTTCATATCTCATCTAAAATTAATAAATACGTAAATTTCTGGAGTTTTATGTAAGTTTGTTAAACAATTGATGTGTTTAAATAACATTACTTCTACTTAATTTTAAGGTCAGAGGGGCTGTCCATACAGTTTTTTTTTTCATACGGCCATATGTAGTTAGCCCCGAGGCTTTTGCTACTTCAACGGGCATAAAGGCGAGAGCTCCAGACTAGATAAATGGGTTAAACACTACAAACTTAGCAACCTGCGCAAGAGGGCGTTACCTGTGGGACTTGGACCTCGGCTCAGGGCGGTCGCTGACAGGGAGATTGAGGGATTATGGCTTTTAGTTTAGGGGAGTTTTGTGCAACTGTCGCTCTACTTTACAGTTGGCGGGCATCTCGGACTTCGGGTCTACGAGGGCATCGGAAAGGTTCTTAGCAAACTAAGGGTCGGGAGGGCGAGGGGGCGCGTTCGCGGGCGCACTCTTCTCCGGCAGGTTGGGTAGAGTGGTCTCTGTGTAGTGGTGCTAGTTTCTTGCAGTCGTTGTACTGCTAGTTGGTAAGTTGTGATCTCGTCGTCCGGGTCGTCAAGGACGCCCCGAGGCCGACGGTGTTTACGACGCTTTGTAGGCAAAGGCTTATAGTCAGATGCTGCAACAACCAACGGGTTTGGGTGCTGAGCCGCGGATTTAAAGAAGCGTTCTGACGCCTCTTTCATCCAATGCTTGATGGAAGGCAGTTGAAGGTCAGAATGCAAGTTGCGATTACGAATGAACCACGGTGCCCGGTGGCACGTCGAGTGATGTCCTTATAGTACGCCAAACGAATTTCATACCTTGTGTGACGTATTACGTGTTGGTGTAGAGATCAATTATACAGGGTTACTGGTAACTCAACGTATTTCTGCAGGACGTCATAGTAGGGTTAAAATGCAACAAATTAAGCCACCAAATGTTCTACCGAAATTCATTAGTTTTTGAATTAGTTAAGAGTTTTAGTTTTTTTATGAAAAATCCCAGATTAAATCATTTGAAACCAATTTAAAAATGATTTACGGCGCGACTGTACTGAAATTTAAGTTATTATCATAGTTGACGCCGTAGCAGACCTTTGTTAATAATTAAAAGTTCAATAATGCCTAACTTTGGCAAATATCACTTACCAAACATTTAATTTTTTGTAATTTTTGCTATTACTTCATAAAAAATGTAGTCTAGTGCAAAAAAAAAATACTACACCTGGTGTACAAATTACTAGGAAAATATCCTTGTCTTATCAGTTATTCAGAAAGGTATGATTGTCAATACTTTTGCATGTGTGCCAGGGAAGAGAAGAGTTTTATGGGGGGCAGGTAAAGTTGCGAGACGGTCAACCTATTGTTTCGTATTCGTATTATTCGTAGTTTTTACCTGCGCTTGAACTCCAAACACTCGGGGAGCTTTGTGATTGGTCGCTATTGTTCTCTCGGCATGACAGGGGGTGCGATTTTGCAAAATTTGGTCGTCAGCGTTAGTTAGTTTCAACTCTACGTGTCGTGTTACTGGCTATTTCCCTAAATGTTGCTGCGTATCTTGCTCTTGTGCTGTGCTGTGCCTTCATAAGCGCTGACTATGGCTGCATATTCTCATCCTGAATACGCTGACATAATGTACTGTTACGGACCATGTGACGGTAACTCTGCTGAGGCGCGGCGAGAATATCAACTTCGCTTTCCCAACCGCCGACTCCCCCACGTTAATGTCTTCGGATCGACTTATCGGCGAATATCTGAAACTGGCAGCGTCCAAATAAGCAGGCAAGTTGACACTGGTCGTTCCCGGAGATACACGGCTGAGGACGAGGAGCTTATTCTTCAACGTTTTATTGACGATCCTAACACATCGACAAATATCGTTGCGCGTGAGCTTGGTATGTCACAGTGGAAAGTCTGGTCTGTAGTTCACTTGTCAGGCCGACATCCATACCATTACCAACCAGTCCAGTCATTAGAAGAAGGAGATCCGTCGAGACGGCTTGAATTTTGTCGTTTTATGCTAAGTGCCGACGCCGACAGCGAAAACTTTTTAAAAAACATTCTGTGGACCGATGAGTCATGTTTTGATCGTGATGGTATCACAAATTACCACAACTTACATTACTGGGCACCGAAAGCAGAAGCAAACCCTAAAAAACCGGCCAAGTGCGAGTCGGACTCGCACAAAGGGTTCCGTACTAGTTGCAAGTGCCTACCTATTTTTGATATCAAGAATACAACAAGGAACATAGTATAAAAGTTCTTGTAGTTCGTTGTAACTTTGATCGATGTTAATAATAGTTGATTGAATGAAAGGTAAATTGCGGTTTACGGTTTATGACTTATAAAAAAAAAACTACTGACTTGATCTCGTTCAAACCAATTTTTGGTGGTAGTTTGCATGGTTATGTACATCATATATTTTTTTTAGTTTTATCATTCTCTTATTTTAGAAGTTACAGGGGGGGGGACAAACATTTTACCACTTTGGAAGTGTCTCTCGCGCAAACTATTCAGTTTAGAAAAAAATGACATTAGAAACCTCAACATCATTTTTGTAGACCTATTCATAGACACCACACAAGTATGGGTGCGACGAAAAATTTTTTTTTGAATTTTAGTTCTATGTATGGGGAACCCCAAAATTTATAGTTTTTTTTCTATTTTTGTGTAAAAATCTTAATGCGGTTCACAAAATACATCTACTTACCAAGTTTAACCATTATAGTTCTTATAGTTTCGGAAAAAAGTGGCTGTGACATACGGACGGACAGACAGACAGACAGACAGACAGGCAGACAGACAGACAGACAGACATGACGAATCTATAAGGGTTCCGTTTTTTGCCATTTGGCTACGGAACCCTAAAAACTGAAACCAACCGCATCCCCGCGAAGGTTCTCGCTTAATGTTTGGATGGGTATTATTGACGACAAATTAATTGGCCCACATTTTTTACCCCAAACACTAAATGGGGAACTTTATGAAGATTTCCTCAGAAATCATTTATCAGCACTGCTCACGGATGTACCGGAAGAAAGAAGAGCAAACATGATTTACCAACATGACGGATGTCCAGCCCACTTCCGACTCACAATTCGACAATTGCTGGATGAAAACTATCCAAACCGATGGATAGGGCGCGGTGGGCCGATTCCGTGGCCTGCACGAAGCCCTGATCTGACGCCGCTAGACTTTTACGTCTGGGGTCATATGAAAGATCTAGTTTATGTGACCCCAGTAAATTCAATTGAAGAACTAAGGGAGAGAATTACAAATGCGGCGGACCAGATGAGGGCAACAATCACATCAAGAATAACAAAAACCGAAGTAAGGAAGCGAATAAGAACATGTATTCGAAACCGAGGGCAGCACATCGAACAAGACGTGTGAAATGTGTGTAATTAAAGTTTTTAATATTGATTAAAAAGAATAATAATGTTCACGATTTTGTTTTTGATTTTTCGAATAATCACCTTTTTGTGAAACTCACGCCTGTACTAAATCAAAAACGATTTTCATAATGTAGTCCATGATTTTGTATTAACTTTCATACCTTTTTGGATAGCTGATAAGACAAGGATATTTTCTTTGTAATTTGTACACCAGGTGTAGCATTTTTTTTTGCACTAGACTACATTTTTTATGAAGTAATAGCAAAAATTACAAAAAATTTAATGTTTGGTTAGTGATATTTGCCAAAGTTTTAGGCATTATTGAACTTTTAATTATTAACAAAGGTCTGCTACGGCGTCAACTATGATAATAACTTAAATTTCAGTACAGTCGCGCCGTAAATCATTTTGAAATTGGTTTCAAATGATTTAATCTGGGATTTTTCATAAAAAAAACTAAAACTCTTAACTAATTCAAAAACTAATGAATTTCGGTAGAACATTTGGTGGCTTAATTTGTTGCATTTTAACCCTACTATGACGTCCTGCAAGGAATACGTCGAGTTACCAGTAACCCTGTATGTGTAAAGAGAAGAAATAAAGAACAGATCACTCAGTATAGTATACTGAGTGATCTGTTGTTTATTTCTACCTAATTAATAATAAACTATGTAACAGTTTATAATTAATTAGGTAGTTAAAATTTACATTTATTTAAAGACTCGAACTGGTGTAATGCTGATGTATTATTCATATAAATATCTTCCCGTCGAATCACTCGTATTAAAACAAAAACAGCATCAGAATCCGATGCGTACCACTAGGACCACAATACACTTAGCTTTTTAGGAAGCTTTTTTTTTGTTGTCCGTGGGACATGCATTTATGCATTCTCACCGCCGCGCCGCTGCAGCGTATTCGCGCGCTGGCGGTGGAATATGTGGGAGTTGGGACTCGCCCTCTCCATAGCGTGGTATGCTAAAATCATACCACGAGGAGAGGACCCTACACCACTAAAACCCCCCGGACACTCCTTCGATCCGCCGTTGGCGGGGGCCGGGTACGCACAAGCAATCCGGCCAATATGGCACCACGGGATCTCCTGGGGATCATAGCGCACCTTGTGTAGGTGTGTCACATGTTATGTTAGAATATTTTTATGTTTTTCATGAATCGTAAAGATTTTGCGATACCTGACAGTTTTTCAATGTGATGTCACGGGACTTCGGCCCCCTCCTACCAACACTGGTACAGTCAGCATCAAAAGTTGATGACCACATTTAGATTTCCAAAACCGCTGAACACTATATCACTTTTGATGCTGACTGTACACATTGGAAATCTTAATAAACAAAGAGCCCGCCAAGTGCCGGGAAAAATTTACACTGCCTTAGGACCTGTAACTAATTTAATCGGAAAGAGATTAGAAGGTGTAAAATTATTATGTATCAACCTCCGTAGCGTAGCGGTATTTGGCTCGCTTTAAATCTCGGAGGTCGTAGGTTCGATCCCCACGCCGGATAGGAAAGCTTTGTGTTAATTCTAAATTATTCTTTGCGGGTCTGGTTGGTTGAGGGACTACCCTCCGTGCCTCGGAACGTTCAGCCACGTTCAGCCGCTGGTCCCGATTGTTATAACAACATCTACAATAATAGTACATCAAGGAACTGGCAGCAGCGTTCCTTTGTGTGGTACAACATAATAATGATTATGGCAAATACCCTCCCTCGGGATGTTCTCCCCTCCCCATGTTCAGCAGTGGACGTTATACGGGCTGATGATGATGATGATGTAAGGTATGCCACAAAAATTCATTCCCAGACAAACAAACGGAGAAACAAAATAAAAATACTGGATGTGTTCTTGTTGGTTGAGGGACTACCCTCCGTACCTCGTGAAGCACGTTAAGCCGTTGGTCCAGATTATTATAACATCATCTATAATAATCGTATAGCAAGAAACGGGCAGCAGCATTTCCTTGTACGATACACAAGCAAACGCTGCTGTACTACGCCCATAATACTACGGTTACCAATCCGCCTGCCAAGGGGAGGAGGACTCGGGAGGAGACCCATGTTTAGCAGTGGTCGTTAAACGGGCTGATGATGATGATAATAGAATAAATTATTTGTATACTTACTTTTTATCCTTAATTTTCTGGTGTACGATAGGTACTATTGTTATCTGAACGTGGGTATATCTATTAGGTGGGTAGTAATTATAGAACTAAACGTCTTTTTATAAGGAGTATTTTTAGACTACAGCTTATGGTAACGTTTCGTAGGGCCCATTTTAAAGAAACAGGACGGACCAAAAATCTTAAAAATCGGATATTCAAAGTTGAATGCCTTAGGGTATACAAACTATAATAATAATAATAATGTGACGACCCCATCGCCCACTGGTTTATCCAGTGCAATCAGTCACCGCAGGGCCACTTGTGGCGAGCTGTTGGTGAGTGGCGACACCACGGACCCTATCTCCCGGGGACACACACAGACATGCACACTACATACAAATACACACAGTGACACATCCCCTGCCTCTGAGCTTTCCTTAACTGGCCGGCCAGAGTGGAGTTGCAAGAGCGGAACCTATGCTCCAGGCTGGAAGTGTAAAATGTCATAACTCCAGGGGCACTTGACTGTATAAGGATCTTGCACCCCGCAGTCTCACCTCTCGACAACCTTAGCTGTTTACATAGTGTTGCCCCCTAGCCGCCATGTTGTGGCTTTTGATAGGGGGCCCACCGAAGCTAACAGTTAGGTTAGCGTCAGACAGCGAATCACCGTCTGCCAATATTAAATTCGGAGAGTTTTCGAGGCAGATGTCCGATCTCACTCCATAGCCCAGTATTTCAGCACATTTAACATCCCATCCATATAGCCCAAACCAAGTCTCTTCCTTTCCGGCAATAGTTTCGTATCTGTGGATCACTTTCCATTAGTATGTCTCAGTGGTGTATCAATGGATAGACCTTCATAGATGCAGCCATTTCACTTTTATATTAAAAGGTACCAAAGGACTCTTCGTTGTTGGCTTCAACCCCATGAATGCCTTTCAATTGACCGGGTCCCCATGGGCCCGTGGCAGTAAAATGTACCAACATAATCATAATAATCTTTTATCGACATAATGCGTTTAACAAAAGGAATAACGAAGTCTCTGACACCCAAACTTGGTTTATGCCTGTGTGTCAGAAGTCAGCGCCTTCTCCCAGTATTATTATATTTACTGGTGGCAAAGTTTATACAAAACTTTTACATTTTTAGGCACACATTAAAATTTCATAACATCTAGCCTCGATTACAAACCTTTCTTTATTTAAAGTCTAGCTTCCCGCGCGCGGTTTCACCCGCGTAAATTCCGTTCCTGTGGGAACTTCATAATTAAATACAGTCTATATTAATCAGTGATAATGTAGCATTCAAATGGTGAAAGATTTTTTAAAGTCGGTCGTGTACTTTTTGAGCCAATTCGTTACAAACATACTTAGATACAAATCTTTCCTCTTTATAAAATTAGTATAAGTATATATAAAACGTATCATAAAACACTTGCGTCTTTTTATCTTAACCAACTCGCACTCAGACAGTTACTGAAATCAAAACTTCTTATTGAAATAGCAACGGATTTATACACCATCTGTACCGTTTTTTACCCCCATCCCTCGGGAGAGAAAATGGAGAGTCTGATATCCGATTAAATGTGGAATTTAACCGTCATTAACGATATTAATTGTTATTAACAACCCCGAGAGATCGCTCAATCGTCGTTAGATCTCATCTGTATTATGAACAGCCATGAAATATTATTAATAGAATCAGCCGTTACTTTGCGGAAATCCATATTAATCTAATTTAAAAATAGGAAACACCCTGATGATGCTCCGTGGAGGAGCGAAACATGTGTCGGTTCTTCGGCTGGTGATTGCATTTTTGCACGTTTTATTTTTCCGAGCGGTGCAATAATATCATTTCAGCATATAGACATATTTAAGCGGAATTAACACTAGATACTTTGTCTTTTTAAATTAGCCATGAAATATTTATTAAACAAAATTACTTTTATAACGACAGTATTGCGAACTCTTTTATTTAGAATCTTTTTAGTTTTATATCTTCTTTTTTTATATAATTTTTATTTGTTAATATTTTGACAATATAAACTGTCACGTGTCACGGAAAAACGTTGTATAGAATAAATCATATTCTAAACGAAATAATTAATTATTTATCTATACTAATATTATAAGGAGGAAAGATTTGTATTGTATGTTTGTAACGAATTGGCTGAAAAAGTATAGGACCGATTTTAAAAATTCTTTTACCATATGAATGCTGATTAATATAGGCTATATTTAATTATGCAGTTCCCACGGGAACGGGAGGTACGCGGGTGAAACCGCGCGCGGGAAGCTAGTATTAAATATGCTTATAATTATTTATTTATTCATCTCCTCAACAGACAGATTTTGTAATTTTAAATGGATCAGCTCGTTTACGTCTACTGCTGAATATGGACCTCCTCATAGCAGACCATGGCAAGCCAGGTTATCGTTTTAATCATTAAGCTGGATAGGCGGATTAGTGGTCGCAGTATAATGGTAGTTATTAAAAAAAACGATGCACCAGCTTGCTCCGGTAGTTGGTAAAACCTATGTTTACAATATTTCATTTTGAAATATATTGTGATATTAGATCACTGCTGATTTCATCATCATCGTCATTTCAACCGTAGGATTTCCACTGCTCGACTAGGGTTGCCACCCGTTCTATATTATATACTTACTTAGTATCTTACTATATTTCAAATGTACTATATAACAAAATTATAGTACAAAAAGTACTTACTATATTTTTTTTCTAATAAGAAACAATAGGTTTAGGCCTAAAAAAATATATAAAAGGTCATTGAGCGACTCTGAGACTCTCCTCATTAAGAGAGGGGCCTCCGGATAGAATCTTAATCCACTGTATGGATCTAACATGCTCAGTTTTTTTTTTCGGACGGACTTTTTTAGTTGTCCCTGAGGCTTTTGCTACTTCACCGGGCATAAAGGCGAGCAGAGTTCCAGCCTAGATAAAATGCTCAGACTCTTATAATTATTTCAAAGGTGTTTAATCTTGATGGCCAAAGTAAAGAGTAATAACAAATACACGTGAAAAAATTGTTTAAAATAAATGTATACTATTTTTTTCCTGAATTTCCCAAAAGTACTATATATTTTGCAACATTTTGTAAAAAGTACTATATAAAACAAAATAAACGTGGCAACCCTATGCTCGACTAGACCTCCCTCAAAAAGACAATAGGCATGTATATTTTTATGAAAAAAGAAGTCGTTTTGTTTAAAAATACCTATGAGAGTTAAAGTTAGCTATTATATTTGCTAGTCAAATGTCAAATACAAATGTGTCCAATCGTGTGTAGTCCGAACGAAAAATAATGGCTTCCGACGACTGAGTGAACAAATGGATTTCCGTACCGAAGCCTCTATAAACGTGGCGAGACCTTTACAATAATTGAGCGTTAGAAGCTGTTATTAATATGATTTACAACTCATATCAGAACTACAAATAACCTGTTATAAAAATGACGATCGACGCTGAAACTGGACATGGACAGGACAAATAATATTGTATTTTCATACCTCACAGCTTTTAGGTTAAAGCTATATAAACTACCTATTATAATCAAATAAAATTAAGTAATTTAACATAGTAAATTTAAAAACACACAAAATATGTTTATTACTATTTACAAATACCTGTAAGTAATAGGTTTATTTGCAACTCTAATCCAATCATCTGTTACGTATGACACGTAATCTATATATATAAAACAAAGACGGGTTTGTTACAACACTTATAACTCGAGATCGGCTGGATCAATTTTCATGGTTTTTGTTTCGTTGGATTTGTCTCCGCCCTGAATAGCAGGGTTTAAAAACAAAAGAAAGTCGTGTTAGTTACACTATTTATAACTCAAGAACGGCTGAACCGATTTGGCTGAAAATTGGTAGGGAGATAGCTAAGAACTGGGAGAAGGACATAGGATACATAGGGTAGGGGTAGGGTAGGGTAGGGTAGGGTAGAGTAGGGTAGGGTAGGGTAGGGTAGGGGTAGGGTAGGGTAGGGGTAGCGTAGGGTAGGGGTAGGGTAGGGGTAGGGTAGGGGTAGGGTAGGGTAGGGGTAGGGTAGGGTAGGGGTTGGGGTAGGGTAGGGGTAGGGTAGGGGTAGGGTAGGGGTAGGGTAGGGGTAGGGTAGGGGTAGCGTAGGGGTAGGGTAGGGGTAGGGTAGGGGTAGGGTAGGGGTAGGGTAGGGGTAGGGTAGGGGTAGGGTAGGGGTAGGGTAGGGGTAGGGTAGGGGTAGGGTAGGGGTAGGGTAGGGGTAGGGTAGGGGTAGGGTAGGGTAGGGGTAGGGTAGGGTTAGGGCAGGGGTAGGGTATAACAGTCCACCCGTGCGAAGCCGGGGCGGGCCGCTAGTTATTTATACAAATAATATAATTGGAGATTCTGTTTATAAGCGAAACTAACTAGTTTACTAAATTTATGTGAATGTTTGTTTGTTGTGAATGACAACGTCCGTAGCGTAGCGGTATTCGGAGGTCGTGGGTTTGATCCCTACGCTGGACAGAAAATCGTACTTATGATACGGCTCAGAAGTAGGTACTTACAGTTCTTGCATACTTTTTATTTTCTTTTAAAAAGACAACTCCCGCACTTGGGAAATAAATCCCTGTGTCGCGGGGAACTTTACAAACATTCATTTCACGGACACAAAGAACAATCAGACTCAGAACAACTATTTGTGATTCACATAAATAATTGTCCCGGGTGGGAATCGAACCCAGAACACCAGGTCTCAGAAGCAACTTCCGTAACCACTGAGCCACCAGTGCAGTCATATCAGTGTAAGTACTCTGTATTAGTATGACAGCAAAAGCAAGCAGCTATCGCTGTAACTGATCTAGAATAACTCATTCATTTTTATTTCTGACAGTTGGCAAAACGGGACCAACGGTTTAACGTGCTTTGTGATGCACGGAGGTTTGTCCCTCAACTAACCAGACCCCAAAAGAAACCTTAGAATTACACAAAGATTTCTTATGGGGATCGAACACGGGGGGGGGGATCTTCTTTTGGAAAGAGTTTTGCGAGTCCCACATATTCTCCGCTGACGTGGCGAAAACGATCGAATTTAGTGAACCCTGCGAAACACGATCTTTTGCTCTCGCGGGGTACACGAAAATTGTACACTTTATTAAGCGTAATACATAAAAGCACAGTCTATCGCTGTAACTGATTAGATTCACTCATTCATTTTTGTTTCTGGCAGTTCGTGCGTTGCGTCATATTTTTAGAGTGTGGGCGTTTCGGTACATTCACAATTTTCGGGGAAGAGACACCGACTGACCGAAGATCAATATATCGCCATCACGTATGCTACAAAATGTAAATTTTTAGTAGAAGGCATTTGTCATGTATGACGGCGGCGGTAGAGGGTAGTTTCTCAACTAGTCTCGAACAGATATCTTAGAATATAAATTGGTTATTACTATTATTATGTTTGTAATTTTCTTTATCTGAGGAGCTATGGAGCTCCGGACCATTGGACGGCATACATGGGTCTGAAGCCAACATGAAGAGGCCCTTTTGACAAATTTAATCTAAAGGTGATGTGGCGCCAACCGACAACTGGCCCTGTATACACTCCGAAAATACATTCAAGGACAGTCCGCGGTTAGTGAAGGACTATTTCAGGATATGGGTACAAAATAAAGGTCTATGGATTTGGGTTTTAATGGACATGGGATATGGGACTATGGAAGGACTATGGCCCTTACCTAAACAATGATGATATCATATCAAAATGGCAGGGGGAGGGCCAGATTACCCAGCCTACCCGGCTCTTAACGGCGGACGGAGGAGTATCCGGGGGTTTTAGTAGTGTAGGGTCCTCTCTTCGTAGTGTGACAAGCATACAACAAATACCTATGCAACGCAGCTACGTCATCGCGATAAATGATTGAGCTCTAGTTATCTAAAATAGATCCATCTCGCTCAGTCTTTAGTTTTATCCTGCATTGCTATCCCTGTCTTCCAAGGCCGAGTAACTATCTTCTCGGTTACTGGGTTCCTAGTACTTTATTTCAAGGAACGTATTTCAAATGCAATTTTATAAATTACTAGCTGGCCCGGCAAACTTCGTACCGCCTCAAAATCTACGCGGTGTCCTACATCTACCCTACCCTACCCCTACTCTACCTCTACCCTACCCTACCCCTACTCTACCCCTACCTCTACCCTACACCTACCCTTCATAATTGTATATAGCTTATAGCAATCCACGACAAATGCACAATGTAATACGTAGACACCACGCTTGGCAGGCGGATTGGTGACCGCATTGTTGTAACATAATAACAACACAGGGGAATCGCTGCTGCCCGTTCCCTGGTTCGCTTGTTATAGATGATGTTGTAACAATCGGGACCAACGGCTTAACGTGCTTTCCGAGGCACGGAGGGTAGTCCCTCAACCAACCAGACCCGGAAAGAAATCTAAGAATTTACACAAAGAAAGAGAGGTCGTGGGTTCGATCCCCACACCGGACAAGAATCCGGTGTGGGGATCGAACCCACGACCTCCGATATTTAAAGCGAGCCAATTACCGCTACGCTATGGAGGTTGCCTACCCTAAGTCTCATATAATATATCTTATCTTTATAAGCGGCCGCAACCCAATGGCTAGGGCGTCGGACTTGTGATCTTGAGGTCGCCGGTTCGAACCCCACCCATTGCACTACCGACATTAACCCATTCGTAGTTCAAGCATTTTAGATTAGCACGGGGGGTTAATAAGAATACTAGTAGACTGCAAAAAACTGCTAGTAAAAGTAAAAAACAAAATAATATTATGGAAGATTAAAGCTACCGTCGGTACGGCCCTGTTGAGGTAAACTATCATATCTAGGGCGCAGAAGCATAAAGGCGGATGTGCCATGATAAATCAGAACCATACGTCGTACATGTGCCTGTATCGTCAACTGGCACTTAAGTCCTTCTGTCAAAATCTGTCAAAGTGTCAACAAGTTAGTGCATTAATTTAAGTGTTAAAAATATTAGTTGACCATTTTGTAGTTAGCAACTTATATAAAATAGTGCAGAAACTCTCAAGTGACTACTATAATTGTTGGTTTAACAAGAAAAACACTGTAAAGTAAGAACTAAACAGACAAAGTGAAATAAAAGTATTATTTTTCTACCCTCATCAACACCAGAATAAGTTCGGGCGCGTTCCAGCTACGTCAATTATCAACCTTGAGCATTGTCATAAGGTGTCACTCACACGAGAGCTTTTTTAACGTGCACTAAATAAGCTTGGCGTTTTACTCGATATTTAAGGTACCTAATATTTTTCGTATTTACTATGTCCGTTAAACGCTCACCAACAAAAAAACAGCTAGAAAAAGTAACGGCGGGACCAACTTCATCTCCTTTCTCCGGCACCCGACCGTTCCTCCAGTCTGAATCATCTCCGGACCTCTCAACCTTGGGTCAAGATATTAATGTAACAAGCCGTAAGCGTAAACATGGCGGCTGTGATTGTATGGATCGTCTAGACGAAATTCGGGCATTATTGTCAGAGTCTTCCGCTAAATCTGAAGAGAAGCTTGCGGCATTGCAGGCCTCTATCTGCGAAATTAGTGCTCAAAACATAGAAATACAGAAGTCTATGGAGTTTATCTCAAACGACTACGACGACTTGAAAGTAAATCTCACTAAATTGGAGTCAGAACGTGAGGCTGACCGCTGCCGTATCTCTGAGTTGGAAGATAAAATTGACTTAATAGAACGACAACTGTTCTCTACCAAGATTGAGATAAGGAATGTGCCCGAGAAACAGGGAGATAATAAGGAAAGCCTTTGCACCATTGTAACCGAGACAGCCAACATACTAGGCTCACCGATAAATGGTAATGAAATTAAAGATGTCTTCCGTACCAAGAATAAAAATAATATTTCTACTATTACTGTAGATTTTATAAGTGTAATTACGAAGGACACTATAGTTAACAAGGCTCGCAAATTTAATAGTGCAAATAAACAAAACAAGCTTTCTACTACCCACCTTAAACTCGACGGACCCAGCAAACCTATATACATCTCGGAAAAACTTACACCAAAGACTCAACGCCTTTATTACCTGACCCGACGCTTTGCTGAAGAAAATACATATAAATACTGCTGGACCTCCTATGGTAAAGTACTGCTGCGTAAAGTGGATGGTGACCGACATGTCGTTATTAAAAATGATGCAGACCTCGACAGCCTACGGCTAAGTTCATGACTAATGTTTGGTTCCGGTTGTCTAGCTAAAATACAAATAATGTATTGCTTGTTGTTTAAACACTTATGTTTTAAAATGTATACCTTGTTACTTTATAAGCCTAACAACCTACACACCAATTCTGTCACACAACTCACACACTCAAATAATCTACACACAAATTTAACCACACACACATACTTTTTTGGAGATCAACACTACACTTATTCAGTCACTCACACGTACTTCCCAGGAACTGTAATTTACACTGCAATACCTAATTTTACATTCACAAAATTACCTCTTAATATCCTGTTATGTTCTGTGCTATTCGGATTTAGTGTTGACTTAATTCCCGAGTTTGAGCGTCTACAAGCTGTGACAAAAGTATTCATTCTTGTTAAAAATGATGAATATTGATCAAGTATCTCAGGAAATAGATAATGTTTCTATTGCGGATTCTTATACATGTACTCCGGAACTTTGTCGAGAATTTTTAGGACAGAGCGTTTGGGGTTTTCGTATTATACATATAAACATCAGGAGTATAAAAAAGAATCTAGATGAATTTGTTGCCATGTTAACACTAACGAAGGTTAAATTTGATTTTATTATACTAACAGAATGCTGGTTGCAGGTTGCGGGTTATATCCCTGTCTTACAAGGCTATACTTCACATTTTACAAGCTACAACCCAATAAAAAACTACGGCGTCGTAATTTACGTCAAAGACACAATTAAATGTACCACACATGAACCTTTATTTTCGGATGCCAACTGTCTAGTAACATGCTATAATAACACAGCTATAATAGCAGTTTATCGTTCTCCATCTTATCTAAACCCAACTAACTTCTTGTCTAGTTTAAATGATATAATAACATCCGTTAAATCTCAAAACAACATCATGCTCATCGGTGATATTAATATTGATATCAAACCCGGAAACAGTGATCGTCATTCAGACGATTATTTAACGTTAGCAGCAACGCATGGGTTATTGCCAGCCCACAGTCTCCCGACAAGAATAAACAATTGTCTGGATCATGTTATTTTGAAGACTAAATCGCCTGCAAAGGTTCTTGTGCTTGACACCCACGGTACTGATCACCTTCCTGTGGCTGTTTTCCTGGAGACTAATAAAGCAACTTCATCCCCACAAAAAAAAAACCTCTATCCGATATGACTATGACGAAATAAAAAAGGAAATTAGTACTCATGATTTTACTCCTATTCTCAACACCACCGACCCAGACCAAGCAACAAATATTCTAATTGCCGACATACAAGCTGTCATAACAAAACATACTAAGATTGTTCACACACCTAATAGAAAAACTGTTATAAAACCATGGATGACTGCTGGCTTATTACGATGCCTCCGAAATCGTGACAAAATGCACCGACGGATCAGTAAGTCTCCCAATAATTTAATATTAAAAACGACATACACACGGTATTCACGCAATTTTTGTAATTCTTTACTTAAAAAAATTAAAACGAGCCTATGAAAAAGCAGAACTTAAAAAAGCAAATAACAATCCGAGAGCTACGTGGAAAATAATCAAATCAATCACACACAGTAATCAACAAAGGCACTCTCCTAATGCCCTGCTACAATCTTCCGTCGCGCCTATCGTATCTGCTAATAATGTCAATAATTTTTTTGTTAACATTGGAAAAAACCTTGCATCTAAATTTTCTACGATCACACCGTCCGTTTATTCATCTTCTACCCCATCTCCAGTTAGCTCTTTAGTGATTCCACCAGTTGACGAAGCACTTGTAATAAGCACTATTCGTGAACTACGTGGTGATTGTGCAGTTGGGTGGGACAACATCCCAGCAAGTATAATAAAACAATCTAGCTGTATTCTGGCTACTCCCATTTCCCACATTTGTAACTGTGCCATAAATTCGGGCGTTTTTCCAAAAGCTTTCAAGCGTGCTCTTGTTCATCCAGTGTACAAAGGCGTGTCGTGAGACGTGTCCAATTATCGGCCAATTTCAGTCCTTAGCTCCTTATCTAAAATACTTGAACGAATCCTCAACACCAATCTGACAAAATTTCTTTGTAAAAATAAATTAATTGCTCATAACCAATACGGATTTCAGTCAGGAATTTCCACAGAAGATGCTGTCTCTGATTTCACTAATACCCTGATTGATAGATTGGATAGTCGCCTTAAATGCTATGGTATCTTTTTAGATCTGAATAAAGCCTTTGATACGGTGTCTATTCCCAGACTGGTGGCCAAAATGGAGCACATGGGAGTGCGTGGTGTGGCTCCGGATATTTATACAGATTATCTCAGTGGGCGTAGCCAATGCGTAAAAATTGATTCTGTTCTCAGTGACGAAGAATTTATCAGCTATGGTATACCTCAGGGCAGTATCTTGGGTCCTACGCTCTTTCAAATGTACATAAATGACTTCTGTCAACTCTCGCTTTCCCATTGTGACATTTTTACCTACGCCGACGACACAGCACTATTGATATCCGACGTGACCTGGGACAGGGCTAAACAAACCACTGAACTTACCTTGCGAACAATTATGGACTGGCTTTCCACTAATTTACTGACGCTTAATGTGTCAAAGACCAAAGTAATTCAGTTTAAGCCACCAAATTCACCTAAACCGTCAATGAACTCGGATAAAATAATAGCACATATTTGTCACGACTCCTCTCCTTGCAATTGTAATTGCCTCGACATGGTCCCATCTATCAAATATCTAGGTGTTTATATCGACGAGAGGCTAGATTGGCGCACCCGTACAGATACTTTATGCTCCCGGCTTCGTAAACTAATTTATTTGTTTAAAGAGCACAGACATGCTGCCGACATTGAAACAGCATCACTAGTATACCGTTCACTATGCGAGTCGATAATTACTTACTGCATCCCGGTATGGGGTGGTACCTTCAAAACAGTTATGCTTAGGGTGGAACGAGCTCAGCGGGCTGTTCTCAAAATGATGCATTTCCGTAAAAGGCACTACTCCACAGCTCAGTTGTACTCAGAAGCCCAAGTACTAACGGTGAGAAAATTATACGTCCTTCCCTCTATCTTGCGCCGACATTCCACGATGCCACTAGACGGCAAGCTATGTAATCGGCGGATTGGCTTTCCTATCTGTGATTTTGTCCAACATCGTACTGCACTTGCGCGACGACACTATCGTGCCCAAAGCGCACTAATGTATAATAAAATAAACAAAAAACATTCAATTTATAAACTAACCCTATATAAAGTCAAGCAGACTCTTAAGCCATGGCTACTGTCGCTGAACTATGACGAAACAGAGGAAGTTATTATATCTATTTCGTAGTTAGTACACACACACACCCACACACACACACAAACACACACACACACATACTAAATACAGGCTTCTTTTAACCGTATTAATTTAGTTTATCTTACTTCTTTGTTGTTACCATATAATTTTTATTTTGTTAATCCTTTTGCATAAGATTCTGTACTATCTCCGACTGGGAGAAGGCACTGGCTCTTGTAACACAGGTCTATCACCTAGCACAGGAGTCAGGGACTTCACACTTTTTTGTAACCACTCTCTTGTGTAATAAAGATTATTATTATTATTATTATTATTAAGACCGAATGCATCTGAAGTGTAATAGTAGGGGAAAACGTCCAATGATTTCCACTTTAAGGGAAATCAGTAAATGAAATATTGTTTGTAAAAATTATATAAGGTCTTTATCTATGAAATTGCCGTTCTGCAGTACTGGCCATTTAAATCAAAATAATTTTTGTTTGGCTTAGAATTCTAATTTCAAATTAATTTTATTTTAAAAACATGGTTTTTCAATCTTTTTCGTCATCATGGAAACGTTTAAAATTCGATTAATTATGAAATATGAGTACCGTCGTGGCACAACGCGGCACAAGCGGCACGCAACTTCAACGACGTTTACGGAGCTAACCCTACAAACCAACGCACCACCTGTTATTGGTTTGCTCGTCGGTAGTGCAATGGGTGGGGTTCGAACCGGCAACTTTAAGATCACAAGTCCGACGCCCTAGCCGCTTAAAACAATAATTATTATTAATTACCCAAATAAAAAACTAAAATTTTCCGCAAATTAAAAAAAATATAAATGAGCATATATTTGTCGTTATATTGGCATTGGTAACTTTTGCCACCATTTCCATTTAAATATCACTTTAAAAGTTACCATTTTAAAAATAATAATCATAAGAAAATCTATAGATTTTGTAGATAAAGTTGATGGTTGTTATTGTTTTTTTGGTTTCATACCCGAAGGGTACCCTAAGACTTCGCTGTCTGTCTGTCTGTCACCAGGCCGTATCTCAAGAACCGCGATAGCTAGACAGGTGAAATTTTCACAAAAGACGTATTTATATTGCCGCTATAACAACAAATACTAAAAATAAAATAATAAAAAATATTTAGGGGGGGCTTCCATACAAGAAACTTTATTTTTATCTTCTTTTTGCTCGATATTAATAACGGCAACAGGCAGGCACTTAAAAATGGAACGGGAACCCTTCGTGCGCTCGTCCGACTCGCACTTGGCCGGTTTTTTACATTTAACGAAGCTGTGCCAATAATTGGTAGTAGCCAAAGATAGGTAGTATTACCCTACATCTAGTCTTATGCCTTTGAGTTATATAAATAGGTATATAAATAAGCGCGAGCGCACTCAAACAGTCAGCCAGATTGTACCTACTGTTCGTGTTGTTAGACGCATATTGATATAGCTCATGAGGAGTTATTTTGGTACGTACATGCATTTTATTTATACTAGCAGGGTTTTTGCATACTACTAGTACATACATACAATGGACAATGGAATGACAATGGACCTCCACTTGCTACGATCTCTACACACATCTTTCGCTTCATTCACTCTCATAACATTCTTCATACAAGCACGTCGGTTTAGGGTGGATCTTATTTGACCTTTTTCGAGGATGTCTCCGATTTGGTCAAAGAAAGTTCGTCTGACTAATACTACTAGTATTCTTATTTATATTAATTAACCGGTTCTACTCACGGTTTGTCAACATCGGATATGTCCGACTAGTAGTAGTCGGTAGTCGGCACGACGACCCGCTGGCGCCGCGCCGTCGAGTTGACTAGGTACTCCTTGAGAATGGACCTCGGGATGGTCTCGAAACTAGTCGGACATATCCGATGATGATAAACCGTGAGTACAACCGGTTAATTAATATAATTACGTGAACCACTCTTTCTTTCTAAAACTAGTATAGTAAAGTAACCCCTAGTGCTAAATTAAAGATGCTTGTGTTGGTTTCTTAAACATTACTAGCAGAGTTTTTGTACACTACCTACTAGTGTTCTTGTAGACCCCTCGTACTATGCTAAAATTCGAGATTTGAGTAGTGTTTTATTTTAGTTTCTAAATTACTAGCAGAGTTTTTGTACACTACCTACTAGTATTCTTGTTGACCCCTCGTACTATGCTAAAATTCGAGTAGTGTTTTATTTTAGTTTCTTAATTACTAGCAGAGTTTTTGTACACTACCTACTAGTTTCTTGTTGACCCCTCGTACTATGCTAAAATTCGAGTAGTGTTTTATTTTAGTTTCTTAATGACTAGCAGAGTTTTTGTACACTTCCTACTAGTATTCTTGTTGAACCCTCGTACTATGCTAAAATTCGAGTAGTGTTTTATTTTAGTTTCTTAATTACTAGCAGAGTTTTTGTACACTACCTACTAGTATTCTTGTTAACCCCTCGTGCTATATTAAAATTATTAATTGAAATTACTAGCAGAGTTTTTGTACTCTACAAGTGTTCTTGTTAACCCCTCGTCCTTAATTAATGCAAACGTGTATTTTTTTTAAGATAACTAACAGATTTTTTGTACTCTACAAGTATTCTTGTCACCCCTCGTGTGGGTTCACGTCGATAGTATATACGAATCGTAAGTTGATCAACTTCCGTCCCACTCATATTGTCAAATTTAGTTGCCAGTTTCAATGAACGCGCATAATTATTGTATAATTTAGTTAATTATTATGACACTTGATCTAACCTAACCAAACGAGACTATGCTACTGTTTAACAAAACAAAATAACTTCAACTTCAAAAGTTCTGTATAACTCCATTGATATAGGTTTAGATTTTTTTTAACTATCCCATAGCGCCTGTGGCACAGATTTAATTCTATACAGGCACCATATTGTATTACCTAGATTATTTAAATGTATTGTACCTACTGTATAAATTTGTGCACCAATGAAAATAAATAAATTTATTATTATTATTATTATAACTACACGAAACCTCTTTAGTTTATTTACTAACTGGTTGGTCATTAATTATTATCCGGTGACATATATTAAATCTGGCGCACTTTGAGATAATATATTATGAAACACTTTTTACAATGAATTAGAACGGGTTTTACCTAGGTTCTATAACTAGAATAATTAATATTTTAGTTGCCAGAACGTCACACCGGTCAATTTAGTTACTTCACCGGGCAAAAAGGCGAACAGAGCTCCAGCCTAGATAAATGGTTTAAAACTACAAACTAAGGAACATGAGAGCCCTTTGCTTTTTTTTTTTGTTGTCCGGGGGGATTTACTTTTACGCTATCCCACCGCCGCTGCAGCGTAATCGCGCGCTGGCGATGGGATATGTGGGCCTCGCCCTCTCCATAGCGTGGTATGCTAAACTCATACCACGAGGAGAGGACCCTACTACCACCAAAACCTCCCGGACACTCCTTCGATCCGCCGTTGGCGGGATCCGGGTACGCATGAGCAATCCGGCCCCCTGACAGCACCCGCGGCCAATATGGTACCGCGGGATCTCCGAGGCCACACTTACAGTGGCCCATTTGCCCAATTATAGGGACGCCCGGAGTGTAGAGGCGTCCCTACTCCTCATGGGTCAGCCTCGAAGGGAGCGGGGCCCAAGTCCCCCACTCCCCGAGGCCGAGCCTAGGGCGGTAGGCGGCAGGAACCTGCGACCCCTGTGGGACTTGTAGGCTGGTCGCTGACGAGGAGGTTGAGGGATTATGTCTTCAAATTTTTTTTTTTTTTTATTTTTTTCTGCAACCGCGTTCTACTTTATAGCGGGCCTCTCGGACAACGGGACCAACGGCGTAACTGGCTTTCCGAGGCACAGCGGTTAGTCTCTTAGACCCGAAAAGAAACCTTAGCTAAACTATAACCCTGAATAGGGCTTATCTTAATCAGAAGTCTCCTTAATTGAATGAATCAGACTATTTCTAAATTGGTTAACAGATGTTGCAAACAAATCTAATTCAAAACAATGTTCATTATATTTATGTTATGTTAATCCAGCTATGACGCATTCATGAGAGATTGGCCGGAGAAAGCCGCACAAAGGGAAGAGTGGAAGGTTATGGGGGAGACCTTTGCTCAGCAGTGGGACAATATAGGTTAATAAAAAATAAAAATAAAAACCAGCTTATAAACTATCCGTTTGCAAACTTTCAGCCTAAGCCGTACTGTAAATTTTGCGTGAAAGAGTAACAAACATAATTAATAAAATAAAGTCAAATATTCACACACACGTTTCAAATATTTTAAATCCTGTTCTTATGACGCGTCCCTATTTTTTTTTCTTCTACCAGTTCTGGACGTGGGCAACTTGAGAAGAACAGGCAAGGAAAGAAATAAAAGGTTATGTTTCAATTATGAATAAAGCAGTATTGTTTCAAATCTCCCAAGCAGCACTGACATAATCAGAAATGTTATAATAAGCTTCTTTACATAATTTATCTTTGACATATATTTTATACTTGTTTGTAGAAAGATCTTTTACATTATTAGGAAGATTGTTGTAGAAGCGTGTATACATTTCCCCAAGAATTGCTAATTTTGTGGAGAAGAGAAAACAAAACAATCATGTAAAACGAGGTTACGCTTCTAGTATTACAATATGAGTGCCGTTTCTTTTCTTAAAACTATCAATATTCTTATGAACGTATAAAAAGTTTTCATAGACATATTGGGTGCGTTCCACTAAGCGCCCACAACAATCAAAATGCTCCTTTAGTCGTTCCACATAACGACCGCGGTCGTTGTGGTCGTCTCCGGGAAATATAATTATGTAAAACAAGCTTAGAAAAATTAATTGTAGTTTATAATTAATATACATATTTCCTTGATTGCCAATAATATAACCTAACTTTAGAAATGAAAATTACCTTAGCCTTATTTAAATGTTTTTAACTCTTTATGGAAAAGATTACCTTATACTATATTTCAAAATTGAGATTAATAAAATTCGACCACCGGCAGGATTCGAACCTGCATCTCTGGGTAAAGCCCCCAATGCCTTAACCAATTAGGCTACGGTGGAACCCTACCGATCATCGAAATTTATTAATCTCTTTTAACACGTCTCTAAGGGGGACGGTAGCGCCATCTATCGGTAATGATCTGCATTACTTCGATAAATATCTCCAAAGTTACATTTGGTATTAAATATTAAACGATGACACCGCCCGTTTTTCACATTATTTAAATGTTTTTAACTCTTTATGGAAAAGATTACCTTATACTATATTTCAAAATTGAGATTAATAAAATTCGACCACCGGCAGGATTCGAACCTGCATCTCTGGGTAAAGCCCCCAATGCCTTAACCAATTAGGCTACGGTGGAACCCTACCGATCATCGAAATTTATTAATCTCTTTTAACACGTCTCTCTCACGGGGACGGTAGCGCCATCTACTACCGTCCCCCTTAGAGACGTGTTAAAAGAGATTAATACATTTCGATGATCGGTAGGGTTCCACCGTAGCCTAATTGGTTAAGGCATTGGGGGCTTTACCCAGAGATGCAGGTTCGAATCCTGCCGGTGGTCGAATTTTATTAATCTCAATTTTGAAATATACCTTAGCCTTCTTTAAATTAGTTTTCTTATTGAAAAATTATTACATACGTTTAAAATTTCACTGATGAAAATTTTATTTTTATTATAGACACAGCATTTGCGACACAACTTTTGAACAGAGCTTTAAATGAACAACCCGGAACATCAACATCTGCTGATCGTGTTGATGAAAATTTTCAATTTTCTGATGATGTGACGGATCATATTATTTATGACATTTTAATTACATTTAAACGTAAATTAATTAAATACACCACTAATATTAAATATAAAAAAATAAACAATAATTAATTGTTTATTTTCAAGGCTTACAGATTATAATCTAACCTCTTAAATCTTTTGCATTCTTTTTATGAACTCGCCGTTTGTATATTTACCTCCACGCTCATAACGCTCTATAATCCATTCCACTTGAGTTTACGACAGTAACGCTCACAAGCAAGTGGAACTGGAAAATCTGCGGTCGTGAGCGTGATCGTTGTGAACGCTTAGTGGAACGCACCCATTGTGATGCGACATAATATTTGTCTTCTTGAATTTCTCCCGTAGGGAAACTTGCAGACCAAGTTTATATATGAACCTTACTGCTGTACCGTTTCTGTAGTACAAAAAGGGTGTCAATGTCACCGCTTCCCCAGAGAAGAATCCCGTAAGACAAGGCAATGAAAATAGCTAAAGTAAACCATCCTAGCAGTATCCAAATCAGTGAGTCGTCTCATAGTTTTAACAGCATAAGCCGTAGAGCTAAGTTTTCCTGCTAGTATCAATAGTAGTAGAAGTAATAGTCCCATTGAAGTTTGGAGTCTATAGTTATTCCCAAACAGACAGTTGACTCCACTGGTTCCAACCGAATGCCATTTATTTCCACATTCGTTAATATTTTTACATTCATACATACATTATTCTTATTTATTTTAGGATTTTATTTATTTAAGGCATAACAACATCTGTAATGGCTTACCTGAATTCCCTTTAAATAATTACGAGTAGCTCAAAATAGTTATCTGCGAAAGATTCAATGTTTAGGCGAACATGGTTAAAAAGAACGAGAAAAAAAAGGTTTAAACGTATACCTTATAAAAAATAAAAAAAAATCTTAAATAATTTTAATCTTTTACTGTTCCTAATAAAATTTAACTTTTTTCTAGAATCCTGAGATGACGAATCAAGTAGATAGACTGATCCATCATCTAAGAGATCTACAAGACATTAGCTACGAAGATATCGCCGCTGCACGTGTGCACAACGCTAACGCCGACGCAGTTCTCCGTTTAATATTCCACATCGAACGTAAAAGAGTAACGCTTACACAAGAACAACGGAAAATTGTTGCCCAAAACTTAGCTTCAGCTATAAAACCTATACAACTCAACATCGAACGCCACGGCTTTGAATATAGGAAAAGACTTAATTCCTTAATTGTTAAAAAAAGATCAGCCCTAAAATTTCTTGTTGACAATTACGGGAACATCCCTGTCGGAAACCAAGGCGAGAGATTGGGAGCTATATTAGATCGGGCTAACATTAAAGAAACTATCGAAATCTTGGACGAAATCATTCGTGATCACCGCAACGGGTCTGATTCGGAAGACATTTCTGATCAAGAAGTCTCAGGTATACCAAGTTCACATTCCTGGTGGTATTAAACATGTTTGGTAAAATTTGTAATTCCATCCCAGTGGTGGGGCATGTGAAAGCTATGGCGCACTATTGCGCTGGTGATACGGAAGCTGGCGACAGGGCTATGTGTGAATCGACACGATCCACTTTAGTCCTCGGCGCTGGGTCTGTAGGTTTTGTTGGTGGCCCCGTAGGTTCCGCTGCTCTAGGCTCCGCCGCTGGTGCGTTATGGGACTGCGGTGAAAGTACAATCACAAACAAACCAACAGGAATTATTGCAAACGTTGAAAATATAATCGATACAGCATCAGAAGGCAAATTTCCTGTAAAAGATATCTGTATGATGACATTGTCTGTCAGCACGGATGCGATTGGTGGATTAGGTGGGGGCGGTATAGCTAGTTCTGTAACAAAATCAACGGGAAAAGCTATCGGTGTATCTATAAGATCTGTGGGGAAAACGGTGGGTAAGTCAGCCGGTGAGACATATGGCAAATCTGTTGGTAAATCAGTAGTAATAAAAGTTGGAGAAACAGCATTTGAAAAGTCTGTGCCGAATATAATATCGTATGCTGCTGTTCGTAGTGTAAGCCAAAACCAAAACGGTAATAGCCCAAATAAAAGCAACAAAAAAAACAACAAAAACGATGACGATAAAAGTGATAACTCTGATAAAGACGCTGATCTTGGAGGAGATGACGATGAGCAACAACCGAGAAGAAATTCTACACCCAATTCCAAAACCACACAGGACGAAGAAGATAGAACGTTAATCGAAGCACTACTTGCATTTTTTGGTGTACAATCATTGGACGACATTATAATTCGGGGTCAACACATATTCAGAGGTCTGTTACGACATCAAAAAAAAGATTTGAAAAGAATTATAAAAAAGTTGTTAAAAGAAGGTATTCTTCACAGAGTAATTGAAACCATCGTGAATATATTTAACACTTTAAATGATAATCAAGATGTAAATTTTCTCAATTTCGTTTGCTTTTTTGAGATAGTGATGATGTTTATTGAAGAGAGGGCAGCCCGTAGAAATGTGTTGGAAGAAAGACGCGTTACCTTTTCAGAGCACAGAAATGAAACTGTGACAATAGTGTCTAGGGAAATTGCTAGACATGACTACACACTATCGTGCGTATTTATCAAGAAATACGAAGACAACTTGATCAGATTCGGTTACCAATAAACTTCAGGAATGTACACGCTGCTATTTACCACTACTATAAACATAGAATAGTAAATGGACACGAAGTAACAGTCTCAGACTATTACAATTTCATAAACAACAATTTAAATATCATTATGCGAACACCGGAATATAGAATCGGTCTTTTACAAAACATGACAAATGGTACTATGTACCTTCCATATTATTTTAAAAAACAACTTGCTAAATTGTTAGCATTTAATATTTTTATTGACTTTGATAATCATGGATTATCACAGAGTAATTTAATCACTACTCTAACCTATGACAATAATAATACAGACATAGGTACTTCCCACCTACATAGAAGTAGATTTGTATTTAATGCTAGTAGTTCTACTAGCAATAATAATTTAAACTAGATATAAGGACAACGGATAGGCTGCATGGTTTGAATGTTGTTCATCAAAACATGCAAGGTCTGTCCGGCAAAGAATTTGAAGTTAGTTTATTTATTGAGAAATTCAATGTTCATATTTTATGTTTGACTGAGCATTGGCTCAAAGAGTATCAACTGCCATATATTAATAATGATAATTACATGATTCAGAGTGCGTTTGTGAGGAAAAATGCAATCCATGGGGGTTCATTGATTATAGTTTCAAACAATATTAAAAGTAAACCAAGACAAGACATTGTAAACCTCTCTGTTGAGCGCACCATTGAGTTGTCCTGTGTTGAGCTTGAGCGACAGGTAATTATGTCAGTTTACCGCCCCCCTCTTAGCAACTTTGACTTATTTGAATCTGTCATAGAAGATGCCACTAAATTAAGTTTAACCAGGAAAAATATTATTGTATGTGGAGATTTCAATGTTAATATCCTAGAAGCGTCATCACCGTGTAATAGGCTTTTAAATCTTTTTAGATCATTTAATTTAATTAATTTATTTTACGAACCGACGCGTATCACTCCACACTCGTCAACATGCTTAGATAATATATTTGCTAACTGTGTATCAGTGGGTAACAAAATTCTTAATAGTTTAACCTCTGACCACTGTGGCCAATTAGCAACATTTAATGCTGTTGAGAGATGTAAATCAACTAAAGTTACTTGCAGGCCAGTTACTGATTACTTAATAAGTCAATTTAAAAATAATATTCTTCATAAAATGAATCCCTCATTGATTAAGTTGAATAATCCTAATTTAAGTTACAAGTCAGTTTTCAATGAAATTAATACTCAGTTTCAAACCACATTTAAAATCAAAACATTCACAAAGAATATTAAATTAAATTTTAATGATTGGGCTACTCCAGGTATACAGGGTGTCCAAGAACCTGGCGTCCAACTGGATTCCCACGATGCCCCAAGTTCTAACAGTACTCAGAAAAATATTTTAAAAAATCCACCCCATGTACTTACAGAATTATACTGATTTAAAAAAAAGGGGAAATGAGCACCCTGTGACATACTTTTGAATGCTGTGACTGCTAATGCTGATAATTTCGATATTTCTTGGAGGTTTTGTAATCTAGGGTATTGCTGTGTCTAAATAGAATGTAAAAATAAAGTACTTATTGTACCATTTTAAAATAAAATATTATTTTAACTAAAGGTGATATGGAAAACTATTGAATTTCGCAACTTTGACCGACTGTAGTGTAAAAAAAATGTACCAAAATAGTATGGCAAGTGACGTCAAATTTTGACGCGTTTATTCCTCTTTTTAAAAAGGTATAATACTTACACATTAATTTGAAAAAAAAAATTTTGATAATATTTTTACTCAACAACCCAATTTTTACGATGTCTTACAGAATTCTTAGAAAGAAAAATTTACGACGAATTGAATCTAACCTCTAAAGAATTACTATTGTATGCTCATAAAAATAACAACAGGCCTCTCAAAAAACAGGTTAGACCGTAAGGGACGGTATGTGCATGCATCTCACCATAGTGATTCGTTATTACAACAGGAGGGAGCAAGACAGAAACTATCTTTGCGATTTGCTGGTTCTTCTTTATGGTACCCCATTATTCAGGTAAGAGTGAGGGAGAAAAAGGTTAGAGGTGCGAGTGAGATAGATAGTGACGCTATCTGGGATCGTGCTATTTAGGATAACAGTACGGTCAGTACGCGTCACTGCCTCCTGCCGTTACTACGCACCTCTCTCTTATTGTTACCATTGATCACGTACTACGATTTAAAGCTTTGTTTATTGGACTCGATTACTCTTTGTGCTCTGGACTTTGAAACGAACTCTTTACGACGACCTTTGCCTGTGTTTGGACAGTTTGTGTTTTGTGTGTGCTACCATGGCGACCTACACTCCGCAAGAATACGCAAATATGCACTACATTTATGGAGAATGTAGAGGTAATGGACGAGCTGCAGCGAGACTTTACAGAGAAAGGTATCCGAGGGCTACGCGATATCCCGACCATCGAGTTTTCATTAATGTGCACAGATCACTATGTGACGGGCGGTTCCCCAATCAAGTAGCTGGTGAAGGACGACCCGTAAATGACTTCATACGCGATGAAGTTTTAGAGGCGGTGTCGGCAAATCCAAGCATCTCTGTGCGAGGAATAGAAGCTGATACGGGGATACCGAAGAGCACAGCACACAGTATTCTCCAAAAAGAAGAATATCATCCGTACCACGTACAGCGAGTGCAAAGTCTTTTACCTCGAGACTATCCGAGCCGAGTCGCGTTTTGTGAAACAATCCTGCAAAAACATCGAGAAGACGAAAACTTTATCGACAAAATTTTGTGGTCAGATGAATCAACATTTAAGAAGGATGGCTACATGAACCTACACAACTTGCACGAGTGGCATGTGGAAAATCCGCACTTGATGCGAGAAGATAGATCCCAGTACCGGTTCAAAGTGAACATGTGGACCGGTATTCTCTGTGGGAATATTATTGGTCCATTTGAGATGCCCGAGAATTTGACTGGCGAATCATATTTAAATTTTCTTCAAAATGATTTGCCAAACTTACTAGAAGAGACCCCACCAGATATGTGGTTCCAACACGACGGCTGTCCAGCACATTTTCGCGTATCCGTTAGAGAGTTTTTGGACGAGCAATACCCGAACAGGTGGATTGGGCGATCAGGAACAATCCCGTGGCCAGCCCGCTCACCTGACTTAAATCCGCTGGATTTTTTTTTCTGGGGAACTATGAAGGAGCTCGTTTATGCGAAGCCCATTAATGACATCGCTGACCTTCGTGAGAAGATAACACAAGCAGTGCAGGTGATACGTCAAAAAAGTTACTCGCGAAACATAAAGCGGTCCTTTTTAAGGAGAGTGAGAGCTTGTATTGCCGCGGGTGGTCAACATTTTGAACATTTATTGTAATAAAATATCTTTAAACTAACATTCTTTGCTTTTATTCTACTGGGAACCCATCTACCTGTGTGTATTTCCTTCTTGCTCACTCTTGGAACCGAAGTAAATAATAGTAGTAACATAACAGTTTCTAAGATAAGAAAGGGTCCGACAGTTACCGTTAGTAGGTAGGCACTTCGTAAAAATTGGGTTGTTGAGTAAAAATATTATCAAATTTTTTTTTTTCAAATTAATGTGTAAGTATTATACCTTTTTAAAAAGAGGAATAAACGCGTCAAAATTTGACGTCACTTGCCATACTATTTTGGTACATTTTTTTTACACTACAGTCGGTCAAAGTTGCGAAATTCAATAGTTTTCCATATCACCTTTAGTTAAAATAATATTTTATTTTAAAATGGTACAATAAGTACTTTATTTTTACATTCTATTTAGACACAGCAATACCCTAGATTACAAAACCTCCAAGAAATATCGAAATTATCAGCATTAGCAGTCACAGCATTCAAAAGTATGTCACAGGGTGCTCATTTCCCCTTTTTTTTTTAAATCAGTATAATTCTGTAAGTACATGGGGTGGATTTTTTAAAATATTTTTCTGAGTACTGTTAGAACTTGGGGCATCGTGGGAATCCAGTTGGACGCCAGGTTCTTGGACACCCTGTATATAAAAGTCGTACCAAATTGTACGAGCTATATGGTGTTAGAACCTATAAATTTGATGACGAGTTCTTGTCGTATGTGAGTAACTACTCTAAAATATTTAAACAAGTATGTATTGTAGCTAAAGCACACTACTTAAGTAATAAAATTAAAAATTCTAGTAATAAGATAAAAGCCACCTGGAATGCAATTAATCGTGAATGTGGTAGAAATGTTACTCGTAGTAATTCTCTAGAACTAACAATTAAGGGTAAAGTAATTACTGAGAAAAATGACATAGCTCACGAGTTTAATAACTTCTTTGCAGACATACCCATTAAGACGACTAGCTCCTTAAACTCCTCACATGTTGGCGCTGAACACCTTTTACGTAGAAGTGTATCGGAATGTAAGAAACAATTTGCCTTTGAACATGTTACAATACATGATGTAATAAATATTGTTAAAACCCTTGAGCCCAAAAATACAGGTGATTTATGGGGAATTTCAGTTAAAATCATAAAAAATGTAATTGATGTAGTAGCACCCTACATAACCATTATTTTTAATGAATGCATTGATATGGGTTTATTCCCAGACCTAATGAAGTGCAGTAAAATTATCCCATTATTTAAGTCAGGTGCCAAGGACGATCCCGCTAATTTTAGGCCAATATCAATATTGCCAGCATTTAGCAAAATTTTTGAAAAATTAATTCTTAATCAGTTACTCAGGCACTTTAATCTAAACAATCTCCTACACGACAATCAATTTGGCTTCACAAAGGGACGTTCGACTACAGACGCGGGAGTTGCCTTAATAAAACATGTATATGATGCATGGGAGAGATCCCAGGATGCCATTGGTGTGTTCTGTGATCTTTCGAAGGCTTTCGATTGCGTTCATCACGATACGCTTCTGCTAAAGCTTAATTACTATGGTGTAAAGGGCGTCGCTCTTGACCTGCTCTCATCGTATCTTCACCAAAGGGTTCAGTGCGTAGACATTGGGGGGGTAAAGTCACAAAACTTACCAGTTAGATTAGGCGTGCCACAGGGGTCAATTCTGGGCCCATTTTTGTTCTTGGTATACATTAATGATTTGCCATTTTATTTGAAAGACATGTGTAATATGGTACTTTTTGCGGATGACACCTCCCTTATTTTTAAGGTAGATAGAAAGAGGAATAATTTTAATGACATTAATAGTGCTCTCGCTCATGTCACCGAATGGTTTACGGTTAATAATTTGGTTCTTAATGCCAAGAAAACCAAATGTATCAAATTTGTAATGCCTAATGTAAGTTTTGTAGAGCCAAAATTAATTATGGGTAATGAAAATCTAGAAACTGTGAACTCGACCCTCTTTCTAGGCTTGACACTAGACAATAAACTTCAATGGGGTCCACATATATCTTGTCTTGCTGGAAAATTGAGCTCAGCCGCCTACGCTGTTAGAAAAGTACGGGAACTTACTAATGTAGAAACTGCACGTCTAGTTTACTTTAGTTACTTTCACAGTATTATGTCCTACGGCATTCTGCTTTGGGGTAAAGCTGCTGATATTCAAAGCATTTTTATATTACAAAAACGGGCAGTTCGGTCTATTTATCAACTAGGTACGAGATTCTCCCTAAGAGACTTCTTTAAGGACATAGATATACTAACAGTCGCTTCGCAATACATTTATGCCAATATAATCTATGTCCGGCAAAATATTAATCTTTTTGAAAAGAGAAGTGACATACACACAATAAATACTAGAAATAAGCATAAACTGTGCGCCGAATACCATCGTCTACAAAAAGTGCATTCATCTTTTGTAGGATTAGGCGTCCGTATGTATAACAGAATACCTGTACACCTACAAGAGTTACCTTATGATAGATTCAAGTCCACTGTTAAGAGGATTCTAATAAAAAGGGCTTATTATTCAGTAAATGATTATTTAAACGACAATAACGCTTGGTTGATCAGTGAAACACAGACAACATAGTAATCTTAGTTTTTGAAACAGTTTAAACATTGTTCAGCTAAAGGTTTAATATTAATAGACTTGTAGATATCCCCACTTTAGTTCGTCATGCTCCCGTTGTCTGTCATTGCTTGCGGTGGCGGTGTGGGGCGGGTCGCCACCTTCCCTCTAATATGGCGAGGGAGGCGATGGCTGCGTCACACGTCATACTCGTGAACGGGTGCTGCTTGTGGTGACTGGTCGGCTGTTGTCGGGGATATGTTATGTTAACTTTTATTTTATATTTTGTTTATTCATTCTTGTTATTGTTTATTGTTATAGGTATAGCCTTTGGTTGAACTTGTGTAAATTGTCATATTGTAAATGTGTGTGAATGCATCCGCCATTAGATTTCTTTGTAGGAGATTGTCTGTGCCTGAGTAAACTATAATATCTACATTATAGTATTTACATTATTATAATTTTTCTTGTCTTATTGAACACCTGGTCGGTATTAATTGACCAGGTAATAAATGGTATTGTGCTTGCATTCGCTCACATCATATATACATTGTAAAATATTACATGATTGTGAAAAGACTTCACATAAAAAAAAAGAAACAGCAAAAGAGACTAAAAAAAATAATCTCGGAGTTTCTTTCTTCCCTTCTTCTCCGAGTCGTCCACTTAGGTAGTAGCTAGTGAAAGGTTGCAGGTTAGCTAGTGTAGGATCCTCGACGGCATGACCGAGGACCGCGTTGTTGCTTATTCCCCGAACTGTGATCTCGTGCCAGCGATCACCACCACTGTTCGTAAATCTACTCTTTACTCCAGTGGCACCCCGAGCGATGGTCCTAACCCCTTAAGGGTGGATGTCGCTTAGATTTGGGCCGGATTCTTGGAATTTTTAGACCTGTTACCTCTAAGGTATCTTACTATAATGTGTACATTTGTTGTTATCGTACGACAGACGGACAGACTGATTAAAAATTCTGTAATATCAAATTATTTTAACAATGTTTTTAGCTACTTAAGTGATACTTTTGTTTGATATAGTCTTAGACAGTGTAATTTTGACAAGTACAAGTGTATGTAAATACCTAAGTGCTGAATAAATTTCATTATTTCATTATTTCAGGACAAATATATTCTTTGAACGATATTACGAAATGTTTAGAACGAGATTTCGTATAGCAATTAATTATCAAGGAACAAGAGTAACACTTTCTACAGCTTTCTTTTTGGATGACAATGAGGATAATGAGGATGATGAAGATGAAGATATGTATATAAACGGAAGAAAACTTAATTAATATACAAATTGAAATTAATAAAATAAGCACTGTATATATATTTTTTGCATATAGAGACAGACAAGTCGAAGGTCAAACTGATGGGGAATGGTGAAGATGTACAGTCAGCAAAAGAGATAGGTAGAGGCGTCCCTACTCCTCATGGGTCAGCCTCGAAGGGAGCGGGGCCCATGTTCCCCACTCCCCAAGGCCGAGCCTAGGGCGGTAGGCGGCGGGTTTCGGCCCGCCGCCGACGGCCAACACGCCGTCTGCGAAGCGGGTGGGCAGAGGGATCTACTTCCCTCTCCCGCTCCGCGGCCTCCTTCTGTGACATAACTTGTCTACAGAAGGAGGCAACCGCCTCCCACGACCTCTCGCTTTGAACCATCTTCGAAATGATGGTCGGCAGCGAGAGGTCGTCTCCCACCACGCCAACGAGCTCCTCCCGCTCGTTGGCCCACGCCGAACACTCCACCACCGTGTGCTGCGCCGTATCGTCGGCACAGTCACAGTGGTGACAGCGAGTGTCCGGCTCTCTCTGCGCCACGTTGCACAGGTAGTGGCCGAAGCAGCCATGGCCTGTTACTACCTGTGCAACGTGGTAGGTGACGTCGCCGTGACGGCGACAGGCCCACTTTGTTAGATGGGGCCGAATCGCCTCCACCGTACGCAATCCGCTCCGCGGCGCGGCCTCTAGCCGCTCCTGCCATTTCCGGAGGGTTTGGCGACGGATCTCAGTCCGCCACCGTGCAACACCCTCCGGGAAGGGGTCCCGGCCAGAACGCGCCCCTCACATCTCCGCCGGTACGCGGCGGCCATTACAATCTCCCTAACCATCTCTCCTGCTACTTCTGTTGACGGCCTTTTTCTGCGGTAGCATTCTAGCGCCGCACCATAGTGAGATTAGTAGATTACCGTTTTTGGCATAATGGTATCATGATGGCACTACGGTGACACAATCCTTATAAAAATAACAGACTCGGCCCCCTGGTACTTTACGTTCAACAAAAGTATTTGAAATGCAATTTATCGAAGTGCATACAAAAAAACAACATTACTTTTCAAATATAAAAAAATATATATATATATATATATATAAAAGCAATTTCCTTAAAAGTCGTTCCTCTATGTCAGGGTTCTCTAAGCTTTGAAGCCTTTAAGGCCATAATGATTTTTCCAGTATGTTCCAAGGGCCAAAACAGTTTTAATGTTTTTGCTCTTAACTTTATAACAACCATAAGATTGATAACACTAGTCTTAAGCTTGATGGCACTGGCGGGCCGGATTGATGGCACTGGGGGGCCAGATTGATGGCACTGGCGGGCCGGATTGATGGCACTGGGGGGCCAGATTGATGGCGCTGGCGGACCGGATTTGGCTCGCGGGTCGTAGTTTGAAGACCTCTGATCTATGAAGTCAGCATCATATATAAACGACTCGTACGGAAGTATAATAATAACAGAATAGAATCTTACTCATATATCTTAATGCCACACAAGTGTGTTGCCATTTGATATCTGAATAGGATTCATATAAATTGATAAGAAATAGAATTTCTAAGAAAGCATTTAATAACAACATATACATATTATTCGGGGATTCCCCTAAGCCGTGAATTATACAGAGACGGCGTAAGGCGAAGACGTAAAAACAAATACAATTACACACATTACAAATTGCAACGTACAAAATTACATATAAGTTTTCACGGAACACTGCGTGCGCGAGTCCGACTCGCACTTGACCGGCATTTTTATTTCTTTTTAAAACTTAGTTTGGTTTTAATTTAGGTTAGGTTTGGTCATTAATCGACACTGACTGTGTAAATCTCCTTTGTTGTCTGTAGTGCTATAGCCAGTATTAAGAATAGAATTTCAATAATCATTATTCAAATAAGAGCTTCCATCCTTATGCTAAGTAAATATGGTACTGAACCGCCACAGGATTTATTCGCCCACGTCTCTCTCATCTCAAAGATACCTACGAGTATTCACTCCCACGCTTATCGACAAAGAATCTATATTAAGTATACCAGAAATTTGGGGTCAAGATATCGGAGATAGTTATTTGAATACTTCTGTATCTTTACTAGTATATGTAGCTGAAGAGTTTGTTTGCTTGCTTTGACGCGCTAATCTCAGGAAATACTGAGTTGGGTGATAAATAACGTCACAGTGACACTGTGATCTTTCGAGACGAAACTACGTTCCAAAGTAATGTGTGTCGTTCCCTGTGACAGCATTTGCGCGGCAAGTCTCTCTCCCTCTTGTATCTTGTATTTATACTTTTTAGACAAAAGAAAAGTGCAAACCATCGCCGAATTACAACCTCTAATTGAATCGTGTAACCAATCGTGATCGGACGATAACTACGTAGACCTAAGATGCGGGTCGAGTCCTGCCGGTGGTCGAATTTTGTTGATCTCAATTTTGAAACAAATTTGTCAGATCCTTTTTAATGGTTACTGAAGCCATCTGTTGAAACAGGTGGGTCCTGCCCGGCTAGCATAGGCAGCGCGACTCGAGTCTACTCTACGGAGGCCGACCAATCACATAGCAGAAACGCACTGTCACGTGACACTTGGATGGGGGCCCGAGAGTCCAAGTGCTCCTCATTTGGGGTTACACGGTTTAGCCCCTACATGAACACCGTAGGGGCGTCCAGTGTGCCAGCGTCGTTCAGGGTCAAGTCCGAAAATGTTCAGAACTTGTATAGTATAGCCTTAAGCGGCATAAGAACTTCTATAGCGCGATGCAGGTTTCGTGACGTCATCGGTATCAGAATGCTTTATTTGTAAACAAAGGTCATATTACAGCAGAGTGTGAGATGTTACAGATAGGCCCTCTATGTTTTGCCCGGAGGCGTAAAAAGTTTGTAAGTATGTATAGATGGATAGATGGATGTTTGTTACTCTTTCACGCCAAAACTACTGAACGGAATTGGCTGAAATTTTGCACCGGGATAGGTTATACGCTGGAATCTGGATTAACATATAGGCTTCAAAACATCACGCTCCGACCCACTAGAGCAGAGTAACGCGGGTAAAATCGCGGGGCGAAGCTAGTATTAAATAAAATAACATTAATAGTTATATTAATGTTGATTTATGTAGTTATTAGACAATCTCCGTAGTGTAGCGGTATTGAGCTCGCTTCAAATCTCGGAGGTCGGGTTCGATCCCCAACTCGGACAGGAAATCTTTGCGTTAATTCTAACATTTTTTTCCCGGTAGTACGGAGGATAGTCCCTCAACCACTGGTTGGAAACTACTTCGGAAAGCAGGTGAAGCAGTAGGAACGGGCAGCAGCGTTTCCTTGTATGGTATAACATAATACTGCGGTCGCCATCCCACCTGCCAAGCGTGGTGAATATGGCAAAAACCCTCCCCGGGAAGAGGCCTATGTTCAGCAGGGGACGTTATACGGGCTGATGATGATGATGATGATGATAATATAGTCTTAGGCAAAGTGCAAACTTCTATAACGCGATATAGGATCCGTGACGTCATCTGACGTATGACGTCTGTGACTACACATTATACCTAAGTAAGAACTGTTGAAGATATTACCATGAAAAAAGAAAAAAATCTCATAAAGTTCAGTTATTGCACAAAATATAAATACATCCTCATATAAAGCGCTCGTGATTGTATGTATGTATGTATAAAGCGCTCTTTTGATATTTTCTTTAAAAAACTAACATCACTAAGACGCACTCAACTGCGAATAGACTTGTCGATACAAAGCAAACATTCTCGATTGTACCGTAGTAATATCAATCTTAGTGTATTGGAATAAGATTTAAATTCAGTGAAAGTCGAGCTATAAAGTATAGCTATCGTTTTGAACCATCCATTGCCTTTGAAATGAAATCAAAATGAAATGAAAACGTTTATTGATAATGTAGACGAATCGATCGTACTTATTATAAGTCAAATACAATGATAAAAATTAACAACGAAAAAAAAATTGACCAATTAATTAGTATACATTTCAACAGTAGGTAATGTTAATAAATATAATTTAAATCTACCAATGTTATAAATTAGGTCAGAAGAATAGAACGCGCCGCGAGCCTCGCCTTGCAAGGACGACCGGACCCTATCCTAGCTTCCTACGAGTCTTTCTCTAACTACCTACGTTGTGACACCCTTTATTCCCGTTGTACCCATAAGCCGTGTCCCCGTCCTATACTTCCCGTTGTCCCCATAGACTGTCAAGTAGATCGACTTTCTAGTTAGTTGATAAACAAAAGAGGTTAAGGTTTAGGTTTTTAAAACCTACAACCTTAACCAATGTATGTAGTTAAACCGGACTTATTGAAGTTGAAGTTTTGTTTGATTAAAGTAAATAATATAATAATTATGCGCGGACACTGAAACTGGTAACTAAATTAATCGTTTACTTCTCGCTGTCCCAGTTAGCCGAATGTACGTATGTATGGGGACAACAGGAAATAAATTTAATCACGTCCCGGAGTCCCTGTGACGGGGATATGGCATACGGGGATAACGGGAATAAAGTATCCATTGCCTTCGATGTCTGAGAAGCCCGCGAACTGTAATGGCAGATACCAAGCATTTAGCTTGGTATCTGGTGTTCGTTCTGATTATAAATGAAAATATAAATTAAAATAACTGGACCTAAACCCCGCGTATTTCTCCATTTAAGTATGTTTTGCCGGACCGTCTCATGTGGGCCGTGTTAAAACCGGTGGTAGTGTAACCAACTGAGTTTGTTTCGCCGGATTTTCTCATTTGGGGCGCATTGGATCCAGTAGCATTAAAGCGCGTCCGTCGTTACATGCTCATGGTCCACCCAAATAATGACATTTGTTTTGGCATAACATAGACAGAACAAGCATTTTGCGTCGCTAGCGACAATATAAATAAATTATAATAATTATTATATAATTAATTAATAATTATATAGGAATATAAATCTTAAATATTTATAAGTAAATTTAAGACTAATAAATTAATTTTTAAAACAATGATTGACGATTTACAAGTGCCTGTAATTGGTTTACGGTTTACGTTTAATTTCATATTAATCGGCGTGCTTTCCGAGGCACGGAGGGTAGTCTCTCAACCGACCAGACCCGGAAAGAAATCTTAGGATTTACACAATGATTTCCTGTCCGTCGTGGGAATCGAACTCACAGCCTCTGAGATTTAAAGTAAGCCAAATACCGTTACGCTACGGAGGTTGTCTCATATAAATAGATGCGGAACAAACTTTAGGTTGATAAAATGTTTATAGCTCTTCTTTTACTGCAATGATGTCCTTATTTCATTGAGCTCGCTGCAGCAGACGGCAGGGTGCCCTAAGAACTTATTCACATTATAGGCACATACCTACCTTATTTGTTGTAGATATATAATCGATTTATGATTAAAAGCTCGGGAGATACTTTTTATCTTTTATATATATATAATTTTACTATACGTAGTATGTCACTGAACTCATAAACGGCTGGACCCGACTCAAATGATTTTTTCGTATGCATTTGGGTGGCGCCCTGGATGGTTTAGATTCACAAATCATATATTTATTAATATATTATCATGCAGGACAACGTCTATCGTGTCCGCTAATATAGATATATATTATAATATTTCTTACTAGTTTTACTGTCTGGGTTCACTTTATTTATAGGGGACCCACCATCTAATTTCAAAAATTGTGCGTCATAAATTTAGACCACCGATCCACTGTATATTCTTTGCTTTTGAATCGGTATTATATCTAGGTATATAAAAAAAACACATTTGTTAATCTTCTATATCAAGGGTCTCCAAGCTTTTAAGCCTTAGGGCCATAACGATGATTTCACTATGTTCGAAGGGCCACTTGTCTAGAAATAAGAGTAAATAAAAAAATATTATTATATCCAGCCAACAATCATTGATGGTGCTACTGATTTACCAATGGTCGGAGCAATACAAAATGTTCCTGTCACGCCTGGTCATTCATTGTCCGAATTACCGTTGCCAGTTGATGACGCAATACACCCTTCAGATGTTTCAACTTTGAATGCACTGCCTGGCGCTATTTCTAATCCGCAAATATTATTTACAAATATCTGTAGTATTTGTAAATAGTCAAAACATATTTTGGATTATTTAGCTTAGAGTATAGTTAAGGATTGAAAAAATTAAAACTAAACTGTTTTAATTTTTCAATCCCTAACCATACTGTTATTTCCGGGTTTCACTAAGTGGACACACATATAAATATTGGCATGTCCAGATGACGAAATAATAAGTGATCTTAATTTCGAGTTTCACCAACTTGACACACTCATGCCCAGTCTCGTATGTCCAGATAGGGACATACCCGTTATTTCTAGACTAGTCGCAAAGTGCGCGAAGGAGTAATTATCATTTTGTGTTTCTTTTTCAACTTATCATCGCAATAGTAACAACAATAAGACATTGGATGCGCGGGCTAGATTGATAACACTAGTCTTAAGCTGTCGCAGGCCGGATTTGGCCCGCGGGCCGTAGTTTGGTGACCTCTGTTCTATACTATTATATAAAGCTGAAGAGTTTGTTTGTTAGAACGCGCAAATCTCAGGAACTACTGGTCCCTATTTTAAAAATGATTTCAGTGTTAGATAACCCATTTATCTTGCTACGGGAACGGGAATACAATAACGCGTAGAAACTCCTATATTATGTATCGATAGGCATATTATATTCCTAACTTTTCTACTAATTGATATTTATGTTTTAATCAAGCATTTTAGAAATTTATAATAAATAACCGAAATAAAAAGAATATAGTATATTGACCGGTCAAATGGGGAGATCAGAGGTCCTCAACCAAATTCTATTTCAATTGAAGCTACACACGACTAAGGGCACCCCTGAGGGGTACCGACCACGGCCCAGGGCGCCGCTCAAGCTAGAAGTCACACAATAATTCAATGGAACCTCCCGATGCCCTGAAGTCCGCGAAGCTCGCGAACTGTAAACTAGAGCGTCAGTTGCACAAGACTCACCTAAAATACTAAAAGTTATAATCCTCATCGCCAGCGATCGCCCTAAGCCGAGGTCCAAGCCCTACACGGGGCGCACTCTTGCGCAGGTTGCTTAATTTATAGTTTTGAAACCATTTATTAAGGCTGGAGCTCTGCTAGCCTTGATGCCCGGTGAAGTAGCAAAAGCCTCGTGGCTAACTACGTATGCCCGTCCGAAAAAAACGAAACAACTGGAACCTCAATGGATCATACGACATGAGCACAATAATTAAAAGTAAATAAAGAGGACGTGATCACTGGCACAGACTACAGGCACTGGATCATACGACGGGGGCTGGGGCCAACGCGGATCTCGGTCTGTCCGGCGAGGATCCTAGCCCAGCTAACCTTGTCAAGTAGAATTTACTTATTACATCATCATCATCATCATCAGCCCGTATGACGTCCACTGCAGAATATGGGCCTCCGCCCGAGGGAGGGTATTTGCCATAGTCACCACGCTTGCCAGGCGGATTGGTTACCGCAGTATTATGTTGTACCACACAAGGAAACGCTGCTGCCCGTTCCTTGATATAGGTACGATTATTATAGATGATGTTATAACAATCGGGACCAACGGCTTAACGTGCTTTCCGAGGCACGGAGGGTAGTTCCTCAACCAACCAGACCCGGAAAGAAATCTTAGAATTTACTTTTTTGTCCGGCGTGGGGATCGAACCCACGACCTCCGAGATTTAAAGTGAGCCAAATACCGCTACGCTACGGAGGACGCTTGAATTGCTTACAAGACAGGCAAGAAAGGAGGTTTACTTATTCAGTATAATTTTATAAGTTACTTTTATTTTAAATAAGCAACTTTTAGTTGTTTATATGAATTTTATACCTGACTTGAATTGAAAAATACTTTTTCATAAATAATAAATTAAAATAACCTGATATGTACTCGTAACTAAGTCTTCCAGTTTATTTATAGTCTTTGATCAAACAATGTTATAATATTATCTGTTTCTGTTTCTGTAACACACAGAATAGCACAGTACGCCCACATCGTGTTTGGAAGCTAAATATTCTTTGTTCGTTCATTCATACGATTTTATTTTTATATTTCAAATAATGAATGAATGGATCGACCTGCCCTTCGTACATAAAAAAGTAAAGTTTTTATTTTTATTTTAGTAGGTACATGTATAATACCTACGAATTTTTTTTTATTACGTTTGTTCCGATTGGTGACGACCACGGCGGCCAATTTGTTAGGAGATTAGCCATCATAATTAGGTATAGTGACAAGCGGGCGTCCCCTGTGGGACTTGGGCTTCGGCTCAGGGCGGTCGCTGGCGGGGAGATTGAGGAATATGACTTTTAGTTTTATAGGGGAGTCGTGTAGATGTCTAGTCGTACTTCAAGAGTAGTTTTCAACTTTGAACAATGCCTTCGTTTTTCTTCTACACAAAGAAAGAAATAAATAAAATACATGTAATTCAGCACAACACACAAGATATAACATAAAACATTTAGCTATATGTACAAAACAATAAGACGCCTTGCATGTTCTGCCGAAAAAGTCGCCCACTCAGCATAGGCTAGGCGATACGATAGCGCTGGACGCACAATATACTCATAGTTTTCACTCGACTTGCTGCAATAAGTAGAAGTAAGAATTTAATAAATACAGTTACAGAAAAATCTGGTCTAGTATATCTTTGCCGTGTGGTTTCCGGCTTAGAATAGACCACCCCATGTCCTCCCATGGGTGTCGTAAAAGGTGACTAAGGGACATATGGCTGATGGATGGGCAGCAGCATCTATTACCTCAAGGTTTACATCTTACTGCGATCGCCAATCCGTTTGCCAAGCGTGGTGATTATGGAAATATCCCTCAACGATCCTGGCTTGCCAAGGTCTGTTAAGAAGAGGCCCATGTTCAGCAGTGGACGTAATAGGGCTGTTAAAGTGAAGCATTTTTTTTTTAACGTAACGTTCCTAGCATATTTTTGCAGTCTACTAGTATTCTTGTTAACCCCTCGTGCTAAGCTTAAACGCTTGTGTTACAAGTGGGTTCACGTCGGTAGTGCAATGAGTGGGGTTAGAACCGGCGACCTCAAGATCACAAGTCGCTTAAATTGATAGTTTTAATTCAATTTCTTCACTTCAACTGACATTTTACGTCGGGTCAGTAAATTAAAAAATCTAGATATCTACACAAAGAAATAAAATTGATCTGTATGTTTGTACATTAAATTTATCAATAGGAAATTGGGTTTTCGGGCCGCAAGCGAAAATTCCTTTCATGTCAGCTAAAGGTCACTCGCAGGAGGTTTCTACGTTTCTCAGTCCACTGGTTTCTCTCGTATGAAACTTCTCTCGTGGAACATAAAATCGGATGTCAAAGCAAGTTGTAAGCAATTCAACAATTTTATTCAATTTGAGGAGAATATAATATGAATATTTGTATAGGCCAGGCACTCTTGGGTCGACTTAAAAATATAAAACTTAATCTGATACTATAAACAGCTACACCATCTATACTTATATTATAAAGGGGAAAGATTTGATTATTTGTTGGTTTGTTTGTTTGTTCATTTGAATTGAAACTTATTATAACCATACATTTACCACAAAAATATCTAATCTCCATACAAATTTCTACTACCTTAGTGCACCTACCCATGAGTGCGCCCGCGAACGCGACGCGTCCCCTCTGGGGTCGGGAGGGCGCTCCCGACCCTTAGTTTGCTAAGAACTTTCCGATGACCTCGTAGACCAGAAGTCCGAGAGGCCCGCGAACTGTAAAGTAGAGCGACAGTTGCACAAAACTCCTCTAAAGAAACTAAAAGCCATAATCCCTCAATCTTCCCGTCAGCGACCGCCCTGAGCCGAGTTCCAAGTCCCACAGGGGACGCCTTCTTGCGCAGGTTGCTTAGTTTGTAGTGTTTAAACCATTTATCTAGGCTGGACCTCTGCTAGCCTTTATGCCCGGTGAAGTAGCAAAAGCCTCAAGGCTAACTACATAAATATGTTTATCCGAAAAAAAATATATATATATATTGCACCTACCACACTGTCTCTGCATCACCTAATGGTAGACTAGAAGAAAATGCCTCAGGCATTAAGTACACCATCTTAGTGCTAAAGTTATAAATAAATAAATTGAATAGGCTCCGAAATTGCTTGACGGATTTGAAAAATTCTTTCACGGTTGGGAAGTTACACTATTTCCGGTGAACAAAGGCTATATTTTATTATATCGTTTTGGAGTTACGCGGATGAAACCGCGCGCGGGAAGCTAGTCAAGAATAAACATCCTACTAATATTATAAACGCGAAAGTTTGTAAGAATGGATGGATGTTTGTTACACTTTCACGCCAAAACAACTGAATGGATTCGGCTGAAAGTTTACACCCCTATAGTTTATAAGCTAGATTAACATATAGGCTACAAAATATCACGTTCCGACCCACTAGCAGAGTTACGCGGGTAAAACCGCTGGGCGCAGGTTGTAGACTATATTCAATTATTAACATCCCACGGTACCTACGCGAGAGAAACTAAACGCGGGAATCTAGATTAATAATATTTATTAAAGTCTAATAAATATGATTTATTGAGACATTATTGAAGCTGTTTTATTAAAACTTAAAGCCTTGGTTTAATAAATGAAGAATATCTGGCCACGAGTATTAATTTTCAACTAAAATTATGATAAAATATTGAACAATCTATACTATAATAATAATAAAGCTACACTATCCCCGGATGACGTAGGCTATATTTAATTATGAAGTTCCCACGGGAACCGGAGTTATGCGGGAGAAACCGCGCGCGAGAAGCTAGTGTTAAATAAATTAGGTACACTAGGCTCGGGTGCTCGGCTTTACCCCCGTTTTGGGAACTTCATCATTATTTTATTTTCTTTCTTTAAAAAAAAAGACATCTCCCATCAAAAAGGCACTAAGGAAAAAGATCCAGGTGTCGCAGGGGACTTTACAAATAGATATTATTCTAGGACTCAAAGTACGGGCCGGATTGCATCGTGCGTACCCGGACCCCGCCAACGACGGATCGAAGGAGTGTCCGGGGGGTTTTAGTGGTGTAAGGTCCTCTCCTCGTGGTATGAGTAAGCATACCACCGCTATGTAGAGGGCGAGTTCCACATATCCCGCCGCCAGCGCGCGGATACGCTGCAGCGGCGGAGGGAATGCGTAAATGCATATTTATATATCCAAGCAAAAAAAAAAAAGTCACCTAGACTCAAAACAACTATTCGTGGTGTTAAGGCCCAGGTGGAAGAAAATAGTAGACTGAATAATAATAGGTTTATTGCCAGTAGTAACTATCTAATTAATAAAAAATATACAAAAAGTGTTGCACGCGGTCTGGACGGACGATTCTATCTTCATTTGTTTTTTCTTTTTAACTTTCGTTACGGTTAGCAGACTCCGCAATATAACTCGTAACTCTTTTATAGGGCAATGTATACGGTCCTGTTACAGACTTCCCAATAATATAAGAGAATTGTCAATTTTTAGGTTTAGGTAAGGCCAAATTGTGCAGCAGGGCTTATTACAAAGTTTTTGATTATCTTTCTGACAAAAATGCTTTGGATTAAATCGCTCCAATTTAAATGTAAAATAAATAATTTTGTAAGTAGGTTTATAAAATGTTATTATCTTTAAAAGAGGGTTCTACTGAGTTTTTTGGCAGTATTTCGCAGTAGTCGCCATGTCACGCACTGCGCGAAATAATATGCAGATCGGCAAGTAAGATCACACCACCGTAAGACGAACAATTCAAAATCTCAACACTTCAGAATGTCAGCAGCTTAGTTAACCAACAGTTCACTAGACCAGAGTGTAAAATCTCAACTTGGGAAGTATACCTGACCGACAACAAGAAAACAAGGTTATATTAGGTTAGAACGGCGACCATGCGACACACGAGCCGAGCGTGCAAAGCGAGCGTACCGCGGCAGCGGCCGGCCAGTTGCAGAAACAATTTTTAAATGTAAAACTAAAAACTAGTAGGTAAATATTCAGGATGTGTTCTATTTTACTTCTAACATCCCCCTGGCTCGGTTTTAAGCGTTTCTTTTCTATTTACAGACATTCAACCTCTACAGTTTTATTATATGTGTATAATATATATAGAGATGGATTTTTTCTTTGACCTAATTAGCTCATGCGGTATTGTACTGCCACCGTCGATGTGATAGATGTTTTCTAAGTTGCCGTTTTTAGGAAATGGAGAGTAGGTACTCTAAGTAACATACGAGTTGAATACGAAATTTCGGCGCACAAAATATCGATACGTGCTTACACGATAGTAGAATACGAATTTTCGACGCACAAAATATGGATACACGCTTACACGATGCTACAAAATTCCGATGCACGTTACTGCGAAACACCGTCTCTGCGAAGCCACTACACTTCGATGCTCGTTACCGGGATAGACCTTCACTGCGATACAACTTCACTTCGATGCACGTTACCGCAATAAACCTTCACACGTGGTATTTGGCTCGCTTTAAATCTCGGAGGTCGTGGGTTCGATCCCCACGCCGGACAAGAAATCTTTGTGTAGATACTAAGATTTCTTCCCGGGTCTGGTTGGCTGAGGGACTACCCTCCGTGCCTTGGAAAGCACGTTAAGCCGTTGGTCCCGATGGTTAAAACATCATCTATAACAATTGTATACCAGGGAACGGGCAGCAGCGTTTACTTGTATGTTACAACATAATACTGCGGTCCAACCCGCCTGCTAAGCGCGGTGACTATGGCAAAAACCCTCCCTCGGGAGGAGGCCCATGTTCAGCAGTGGACGTTGTACGGGCTGATGATGATTAAGTCACTAATACTCGTATGTAATACCCATCTCCTAACTACGTATAAGCTACCAAAATTGCACACAAAGTCATAGTAATATCATGAACTAAGCCAGATCAAATCACTAGTATGTGATAATCCTATAAGCTGCCAAAATTTGAAACGCCTTTGTCTATATAAAGTAATTTAGTATCAAAAGCGTGGTGCTACGCCTACGGCGCGTGTATATACCTAGTACATTACTATGTTGTAGCCAGCCCATTCTCAAGGCACCGGTTGCTGATATGAATGAAGCTCATTCAATACTGCGGTAACCCCGGCGCATGCGTCGAATCGATCCGGCGGCGGTGTGCGGGACGTAACCTTTATGCGTTTTCCATAGCGGTGCATGTGTCGGAAATCGACACGGTACGTTTTGTCATTCATGTTTTTAGATGAATGATGAGGATGGTAAGCTAGAATTTCGAGGTGTGCTAGTTATTTTAAGTGATACTGTTTATGTTACAGTCATTACACATTTAAGTAGATATTTATGTAGTTGTATGCAATCTTATAATTGATAAAAAAATCATAGTAAACTTTTCTTAGTATTAAACAGCACTTTTAAGTCCACAATAGACCATGGCCTACACTTTACAAACTTTATTAAGCCAGAGTTGTAGTATCGTTGAGATATACTGCCATTATCAATACGCTTCGCAGATGAGTTGGTGATCGCAGATAGATAGTTGGGCAATTGGATTTCCACACTTAGATGATATGCTGCTGTCCAGTCTTCAGCTGCATGTCCCTTAGTCGCCTGTATATAAACCAGCTTACCGCGCGCTTTTTACCCGATTAATTCCCATCCCAGTGAAATTTATTATTATAGGCCATATTGATAGGTCATATTATATTTTTCAAATCGGACCAGTAGTTTCTGAGATTAGCGCGTTCAAGCAAACAATTCAGCTACATATATTAGTATAGATTCTAAATAAATCACGTCTCATTATATCTTTTGTAAACACAAACAGAAATATAAATATGTAAATTGTCATAACATAAAAATAATATTTTATAAATTCACGAAATAATAAGAAAAACAGTAGAAAAACAACAGCCATCTCTTAACAGTCGCTTTAAACAACTAACAAGTCGAAAGACGGTGCTCATGCGATGTATTTTTAACTTTTGTTGTAGAAATCTAACATTGGTATGCAGGACCAATACTTAAGCTGTAAGTATTCACTCGAGTAAGTAGTGTCTGTCTAACTAAGACTGCACCGGTGTCTCAGTGGTTATGGTGTAGTTGCTTCTGAGACCTGGTGTTCTGTGTTCGATTCCCACCCGGGACAATTATTGTTTGTGTAAACCACAAATGGTTGTTCTGAGTCTGGATGTGTTTCTGAGTGTCCCCCACGACACAGGGATTAATATAACAAGTGCGGGAGGAGTCTTTAAAAAAATCTTCAATCTCATCAATCTCACCATCATCTCATAGTCTCAAGCGTTGTCGAAGTGGCAAATGTGTGAGACAGCAACTGTTTTTTTTTTTTAAGATCTATATAACAAATAAATAAATTTAAATTTGAATTAGTCCTTGCATTCTCCTGCCCTTATGCCAATTTATTTGGGGTCGACGCAACATGTCCTTATCTTCCATACTCCTCTATTAGCCGCCATCTCGACAGTCACCCCCTTTCTAACCATATCATCTTTTACACGGTCCATCTATCGCTTCTTTGGTCTTCCCTCTTATAGCCATCGACATTCATACTCAATACTTTCCTCACGATATTCTCCCCATTTCTCCGTAACACATGCCCATACCATGACAACCGGTTTCCACACAACTTTTCAGTTCCAAAATTCCGACACAACTGTCCAATGGAAAAGCTCCGCTACCCGGAATGTTACGTTTTGGCAAATAGTGCTTCTATCTACATATAGGTACCTACATATAACTCCACTCATAGATATCTACTTCGACATAGTGATATGTAAGTAGATTTTCATGTATTAGTTCTAATAATATCGATATGGTCGTTTGATATTTCGAGTCTCTGACTGTTATTGAGGTAGGTTTTATCATTGTAACTCAGCGCTTAGGTATTTTAGTCGTAGGGGTCGTGGATTTCATTACCAATCTGGACAAAAAATTATGTAAAATAGAGATTGCTTACTGGTAAAGCACACCCAGATTCACAACCACTAAAGGTAGTTCACATAAATTGTCCCTGGCAGGAAATCGAACCTAGAATCAGGTCTAAGTAGTATTCAGCCAACGGCTCAGTCAAATCACGGGCAAAAACTAGTTTATCATAATGACTAGCGACCCGCCCCGGCTTTGCGCGGGTGCAAATTTTTAGTTTTTTTTAGACGGATATATGTGCCGAATGCCCTGAGGCTTTTGCTAATTCACTGGGCATAAAGGCGAGCAGATCTCCAGCCTAGACAATGCTGATGTATTATAAATATAAACCTTCCTCTTGAATCACTGTCTCATATATCATCTATTAAAAAAACCGCATCAAAATCCGTTGCGAAGTTTTACATACAAACAAACGGGAGCGACTTTGCTTTATACTAATCTTAAGTGATAAAACATGTCGATTCACCGTGTGGTGTCCGGCCTTTACCATACCATCCCATTTTCCTGTGGATGTCGTAAGAAGCGATTAAGAGACAAACACCTGATGCACCAGCAGCATCTATCAGCTTAAAGATACTCAAAGATACACCTTACTGCGATCACCAATCCGCCGGCCAAGCGTGGTGATTACGGCAATATCCCTTAACGAGACTGGCTTGATAAGATCTGTTAAAGATGTGGCCTATGTTCAGCAGTGGACGTTAACATGCCGATAAAGTAAAAAGTACCTATACAAAAAAGTATACACTGGGTGACTTAAGTAAAGTGTCATAAAACTAAAATGAACAGACACTTTAGAAAGTGTCTGTTCATTTTGCCTAGAGGCACGCGTGTATCATCTTAGGCCTTATTTTCGCCTTCCATCAAGCGAGATTATGGTCAAACGTAAGCCAACATTAAGTAAAAAAAAAACCTTTTTTTACCGTCTTTAATATAAAAGGGCGTGATATGTATATTTATTTTATATTATTATCTTTTTTTTACTGACATAGATTGAAAAATCATAACGATAAAAATACGTAACTACCTTATTAGGTTACGTTACGTCAGTTGCAATAGTTGTCTATAATAATAGCGCACAATCAAATATGAATGAAAAGAGTGAGCGAAATAGCGTAATTACCTACTTAGGTACGCATTTTTATGGTTACGATTTTTACTCTATGCCAGTACAAAAAAAAGGATAAAATAACTATGCCTTACACATCTATATCATATTCATATTACGCCCTATAATTTTCGAGACGGTAAAAATGTCACCAGTATACAACGTGTTAATTAAATAACGAAAAACCTCTTGGGTGCTGATTGTGCTCATGAATATGAACAACTTTTTATAAGAGGCCAACATTGTATCTCGAAGTAAAAAATCTGCTGTTCCATACAAATTGTCAATACCTTTTTTTTTTATTTCTTTTTCGGACATATGTCCATATGTAGTTAGCCAGGAGGCTTTTGCTACTTCACCGGGCATATCAGTTGTCAATACCTACTCGACCAAAATGTATGAAAAAAATGTTTTTTTTTTTCGAGTTACAAAGTTGGTCCCATATTATAAGTTGTTCATATCCATGAGCACAATCACCACCTAAGAGGTTTTGCGTTATTTAATAAACACGTTGTATGTTCACAAACAAGGCAGCTAAATAGAATCGTTATAATGGAAACTTAGTATTGCAACATCATTATCTTCATAGAGCTACAAAGCTAAAATAATACAAAGCTTTCTTTTCAAGGCTCTATTGTATTTTCCTGTTACAAAATATAACGACATCGAAATTGTGCAGTTTTAATTCATATCACAACATCGCCAAGTTGAAATTTAATTTAAGTTTTAATGTAATAAAAAAAATGTGTATCTGTGTGGTTGCCGGCTCTATTTCTAGACGTCACAAGCATAAGAACGGATGTACTTATGCTTCTAAAACCAGAGGGACCAGCCCAATGTGGGGTCAGCTTTCCTCTCGCTCGTCCTGGACAAGGGCGGTGCTGGTTCGGTTTCGGTTTAAAGAAACTTTATTCCCAATAAAGACATAAGTCTCTTACTTGAGAACAATACTAAAAATATAGATTATAAGGACGTAAACGGGCTGTTTATGTCACCAGTCATAAACAGCCCGTTTACGTCCACTGCTAAACAAGGGCCTCCTCTTAACAGACCTTGGCAAGCCAGGATCGATGAGGAATATTGCTATAATCACCACGCTTGGCAGACGGATTGCAGATCGCAGTAAGATGTTAACCTTGAGCTAATAGATGCTGCTGCCCATCCATCAGCCATATGTCCCTTAGTCGCCTTTTACGACACCCATGGGAGGATTTGGGGTGGTCTATTCTAAGCCGGAAACCACACGGCATACGTTCGTCATCAGTATTACAATTTAATAGTTACCCATCCAATGCATTCATTTCTCCAGAAGTGAACGATCCGCAATGATGTCCTGGCTAAGTTGAGTTTTGAATGCACTGTAAGAGTGTACATTTCTTATACAGGACTGTAATTTGTTATAAAGCTGTGCTCCTTCAAAAGTTAGAATTTTTTGCCATAGTTAGTTCTTGTTTTTGGTAAAACTAGGTTACATTAATTACAAAGTTTTTTTTTTCGGATGGACTTAGATAGCCACGAGGCTTTTGCTACTTCACCGGGCATAAAGGCGAACAGAGCTCCAGCCTTAATAAATGGTTTAAAAACTCCAAACTAAGCAACCTGTGCAAGAGGGCGCCTGTGGGGCTTGGACCTCGGCTCAGGGCGGTCGCTGGGGATGAGATGATGAGGCATTATGACTTTTAGTACTTTTATTATCTTCAGTAGCAATTGGTCGTAAGTGACACTTAGGACCAATTGCTTCTTACGGTAAAGGAACATACGACGAATGTTTCAGACGTATAGTGGCACTTCCGACCTTATGCTTCTGAGCTCTAAATTTAAAACTAGCTGAAGCCAGCGACTTTTTCCGCGTGATGACTGTTATTCCTTCGGTTTTTTAAGCATTCGACGGGAAATCATTAATTTTCTGTGATTAAAAGTATTTAAAATGTTGACCGGGATGTAAGGTACCACCGTGCAATATTTCATTTCAATCGGTGTAACAGTTTCGGAGATTAGCCCGCACAAAAAGAAAGAAACCAAAAAAAAATTGGATGTGTTCTATTTTACTTCTGCATCCCCTGACTCGGTATTAAGGGTTTTTTTTATGTATAGAATAAAAAAATATCACAAGTTACAAAAAATTCAATGGTATTACCTATAAATATCGCAGCCATAAAGGTACATCAGACGTTTTATTGGAAGGCTAGCCCGTTAATTAAACGCCGACATTGAAGTGAATGCCTAGGCCAATAGTTTATTGCATATAACATCGTAAAGCTTATTAAAGCTTATATTGAGAAGAGATAAAAAATGCGTGAGTGATACTTTTTGACAATCTCCGTGCTACGCTACGGAGGTTATCAAAAAGAGGATGGTAGAGGTGAGGTTAGTATTTGGCTCGCTTTAAATCTCGGAGGTCATGGGTTCGATCCCCATACCAGACAAGAAATCTTTGTGTTAATTCTAAGATTTCTTTTCGGGTCTGGATGCTTAAGGGACTTCCACTGAGCCTCGGAAAGCACGTTAAGCCGTTGGTTCCGATTGTTATAACATCATCTATAACAATTCGTAACCAGGGAACAGCAGCAGCGTTTCCTTGTGTGTTGCAACATAATACTGCGGTCACCAACCCGCCTGCCAAGCGTGGTGACTATGGCAAAAATCCTCTCAAAATAAATCAGTTGTCAACTTCTCATCGTTGATGCATGGCGGGCAGCCCCTTAAACAAGCATCAGAAAGAAATCTTAGCGTTTTTACATAGATTTCATGTCCAGAGTCGACTCCGAACCCACGACTTCCAAGATTTGAAGCAAACCTTTTTTATCACTACGCTACGGTAGTTGTCTTCGAAATGGCGGAGCAGGAATTTCAAATTTAATTTTGCTCATGGTTTCATATTATGTTGCATGAAATTACATCATATTCACATCCCCTTTGATGCATAATATTATGCGTTGCAAGAAATGGAACCGTCTAGAATTCTAACATATTTCCAAGAATTGAACTGAAAATTAGGTCCCTACATATTTAAAGTAGGTAGGTACTCTAAATTAATCCTTACTTAATATAATAAAAACTCGATAAACGCGAAAGTTTTTGGGTATGGATGGATGGATGGTTGTTTGTTACTCTTTCACGCAAAAACTACTGCAGAGTAATGCGGGTAAAACCGCGGGGCGCAGAGATTTTACTTTATATTAGCTTCACATGTATGTATGTTTGTTTGTAACCGACTCCTATTTTGGCCCACTTTAAATGGCCAAATTTCATTCAGATTTTGCACACCTGTCAAAGACCGATGCAATAATTCGATTAAATTATCCGATTATCCCGATTAGATTCGCCAGGATTCATCATTTTTTTATTTCACCGGCAACGAAGAGGGCGCCACCGTCTCTGTGACTGTGTTTAATTATAATCGCCGTCTCCATGTTCGTCCGTCGTAAATATAAATGAATAATAGTGTAAATAAGAAAAATATATTTATTTTAAAAAAATCGTGGGGTGCATGGTGTCAATAGTTATAAATATTTTATTGACAGATATGAGAAGAAGGATTATCCTTTCGATAATATCTTAAAAAGCATGGCCAAATTTTCGCAGGGGTCAATTATATGCAGAAGACATTCCATCAGTCCGTATCGATTTCGGTCCAGATGGTGTTCACGTAATTAAACCAATACCGGTACAGTTCCCAACAAAATACAGCTATGGAACTGCTGAGAGACGACCATTGATTCTGAGTTAGGCATCGACCGTCCATAAGATGCAAGGCCGTGGTCATGTACAGTTGATCATGCAGTCATTTATCTAGGCCCTCGACTGTTTGCAGCTGAACAAGCCTATGTAGTACTAAGTCGTGGAAGATCTTTGGACGGAATTCGAATTGAAGAACTTGATTGCTCAAAGCGAATAGGTAAAACCCCATGTAACAGAGGAGCATTAGATAAAATGATTCGATTACGAAGTAACACGTAGTAAGAATTGTCAATATTACTATTTCGTCAATAACCTTAAGCCGTTAAGTCTAAGTGTATATTGATAACGTTAAATTCTTTGAATGGCTTCTAAAGTCGAGATTTGACTATCAATACAGCTGTACACATTAATAATTTGGAAACTAATTACAGTTACTTATAGTTCACGGAATTGATAGAAAATTAGATCAAATAACAAAGAAAATTAATAATAGTTTGAAAAAACTAAAAAAGGCGCTTTGTATAGAATACTTACGATTATGACTTACGATTTTTTTACACTATTCTTAATTCAATCATATTTAAATTTATTTTCAATTTTTTAGTTTGGTTTTCTATATAAAGCGTGTTTTTTAGTTTTTTTTAACTATTATTTTTTAATAACGGAGTGAAAATAATTATCGTGATATATTTTTTATATCTCTTTTCAATAATTACTAGCTGCTGCCCGCGAGTTCATCCGCGTAAAATTTCTTATTTTTACAGTTTTTAATATACGGAAAAACAAATTGACTGACATATTATAAAGCTGAAGAGTTTGAATGCGCTAATCTTAGCAACTACTGGTACGATTTGAAAAAATATTTATGTGTTGGATAGCCTATTTATCAAGGAAGGGAAGGCACCACGCTAAGACTATTGGAGCGAAACTTACAAATACACACATACATAAGCTCACTCCTGTTTCCCAGCGGGGTTGGCAGAGACAATGGACCTCCACTTGCTACGATCACTACACACATCATTCGCTTCATTCACTCTCATAACAAATTAATATTCCAAAATAGAGGATTTTCCTTTTTACAAACAAACAGTTCAAATTTCACAAAAATTATGTATCGGACTTCAGGTCTACCTGACGGCATCGAAAAGTTTATGACAGCACTAGCTGTTCCCCGCGGTTTTACCCGCGTTCCTCTGCTCCAGTGGGTCGGAGCGTGATTTTTTGTAGCCTATATGTTAATTGAGCTGATTAGCTATTACCGTGCGAAGGTTCAGCCACATCCATTCAGTAGCTTTTACGTAAAAGAGTACCAAACATCCATCCATCCTTACAAACTTTCGCGTTTATAATATTAGTAGGATATTATCGTGTCCGTGTATGCTTACCAAATTGGTTTTAAAATGACACAATTACATTATTAGCGAAATTATTTTTGTAATAATAATTTATTCATCACAAGTATTTAATTTAAAACAAAATTGTTCATTGGTTCTATTAATTTTTTGCACTAAATCAGGGAGTTGTGATTCACCAGTGCCACGTTAAGCTACAAGAGCACGCTAACCTGTCGACAGCTGATCTGACACCGGTATCGGCAACACCCTTACATTAGATTTTGTGTGCTGAAAGTCCTTCGCAGTTGGCCAATCTCCTTAGAGTTTGGCAGCCCAAAGCCTAAATATGCATAAATTGTCGTAGGTACCGTCAACAAAGGTGAACAAGCATATAGACAGAACAAGCATTTTGCGTCGCTAAGAACAATATAAATAAATAAATTATAATAAATATATGATAATATAAAAATAAATAATTTTATACATATAAATAAATAACAAATATAATGAATAAATTTTTCTAATTAATGTTTGACTATTTACAAGTGCCGGTAATTGGTTTACGTAAATAAAAATGATTTTTATTTTATTTTATTTTAAACAGGTTCAGAGCATCTTGATCCCGCAGTGTCCAATAAAACCACTTGTTCCTCATCATCACTATAATTTACCATTTGATGGTATAACTGGTATAAACACCCTTTTTAGAAATCTATAAAAATTAAAAACCTTTATTATCTTATGAACTAAACCATTGTGACTTTTAGACGGTCTCCTCAACGCCATCTCTTATCATAACATGAACTATTTTTAGTCGCAACGATTTCATCACCGCTAACACAAGGGAATATGTATTTTTGTGAACCGCATTTCAAATTGATATGTCAACGTTTATGAGAAGTTTTCACTGTTATACGTGTAAGTACACAGCTAGCAATTAACTCTTCGCTTATAAACAATTACCGGCTGTCGTACAGTCATAATAAACATATTATTATTTACGGTAATTGATTCAGGTTTTTTTTTGCGGACGGACATACCTAGCCACTTGTCTTTTTTTACTTCTCCGGGCATACAGGCGAGCTCCAGCCTTAATAAATGGTTTAAAAACTACAAACTAAGCAACCTGAGCAAGAGGGCGTCCCCTGGGGGGCTTGGACCTCAGCTCAGGGTGGCCGCTGGCGATGAGATTGAGGGATTATGACTTTGAGTATTTTAGGGTTGTTGTGCAACTGTCACTCTCCAGTTTGATTTTTTCAAATCGGTCGAGTAGTTTCGGAGCCTTTTCATTGCAAATTATGATATTAGTAGGTATAGAATTAGATTTCAGGGATATTTAATAAAATCACAGTATTTAGGATATTCTCGTTTAATTCCTAGAACTCATGAGGTAAACAATACTAAACTATATCATACCAATATCAAACTGTTTTGAATATTAATTACATTGTATAATCATTAAACATTTTGTGTACACCACACATTCTGAATTTTATTTAAAAAAAAAACTATCTGAAACACTCCATTCCTTTACACTTCCGAACAAATCCGGTATTCGTAGGGTAATTTTAATTAATTTAATTAACGAATACTAAAATTAAAGCTACGTATTCTAAAATACATAAATACTTGATTAAATTATTTGTTTTTTTTTACGTAAAGAGTTGTGACAGAAAACTTAAAGAGACAGAAAAATAAAAAACATAAACATAAAATTAGATAACAAACAAGAAAAATTAACAAAAATAGTGAATTATTGTCAATTGCAACTGAGCCAATATTATTTGTCTATAGACATAATTATGTTTAATTTAATATATAGATATAATTATAATTTAATATGTTGACCAAAAACATTATTTTGTTTCTTAATTCAATCTGACTAATATTTTATGGCACGGCCTTTTCTGATATTAAAACAAATGATGAAAGATTTAGAAAAATTGTCACTAAAATTATGTGAAATGAAAATAATTTTGTTCTTTCTGAATAAAAAATATAATTATTTTATTTTATATCCAAAAATAAAATGATTTATGTCGTCACAGTTACATTTATAGTCAAAATTTATTAGTGACAATCTTAACCAGAGACAAATACTAATGAAAAAAACATAGAATACAGATTAAAAATAAGTTTATGCATAGAGAAAATGTCATAATAGGAACAACGGATGAAGTCCACGCCTTAAGCTACACAATACTGATATATGCTAGGTTTAGGGAATAACAGTTTTGGTCACAAAAATGATTGGTTGGTCACCAACCGCGTTCTAAGACTAAGTGGCTCAAACGGTTGCCAGGAATCAAAACAGGAATGCAAAAGGTAGATTTAGAAGGACAAAAATATAGGTATATAATACTGAAAAAAATGTGTTAACAATTAAAATTATTGTTTATTTTTACTTAAATGACGTTTATGGCATTTTATGGCTATGGCTACCTCATGAATCACAATATTTTCGACATTAGCACTCCACTACACCAATGTCCTAATTTATTTTAATTTTATACAATTAATATTTTTTTACCAATAATTCTGTAACAATTACAATTTTTTTCATTAACATAATGTTTATTTTTTAATATATAATCTAATCTTATTTACAAGTTGCGTTTTGTAATAGAATTGACCATTTTTTTATTAAATAAGATATTTCTTTAAATATTTTTTTTCAGTAAACCTAATGTTTTTTGGGATAATTTCTGATAGGAATCCGAGCAATGCTTAAATTTTATATTCAAGTAATTTATTTTTGAATATATTTTCTAACAGAATTTATCTCAAAATATGATATTGTCATGACTTTCAGCATCTAGGCACAACATGGCGTTCTTAACCCAAATTTTATTGCCTTAACATTTTTTTTTTATAATTTCACGAAGTTCTATATTTAATAATACTATTCGTAAAAATGTCTTTTTAATGGGGAAGTAATAAATATAAATATTTTTATATAAACTAACAACTAAGATTGGTCAGGATTTAGGAAATACACACATTAAATATATTTGTACCTTTTCACCAACAATTTTTGATAGGATTAGCATTTGTAATTCGAATTCAAGTTAATTTTTTTATAATTATGGTACCAAAAAGTACCACCATATCTAAAAATTGTTAGTGAAACATCGCATGCATTCTACAAGTTATTCACATACTTTGTAGGAAAATAGTCTAAGCATACATCATATCATCTCTATAAATTCAACAAGTTATAAGTATCTGTTTTGGCACTAATTTTGCCACTAGGTTTCGTTCCATTTTGTGACTAAGGCACAAGATTTAAGAGGTTACTAATATTAGTAGAAAATAAATCTACTGTAGTCAAGTCATGTATGGTCACGTCACATTTAGTGACACTAGGCACTTAATAAGCCTTCACTATATAAAGTTCACACTCAGAATACACTTTGTCTTTCCAAATTTTTTCCACTTTTGTACAATAGAGTTTAGATGTCTCCTCCGGTCAGTTAGTGCCGCTAGTGGAAGGTCCCAGGTTCGCTTCTTGGTGTTTGTACTTGTGTGACGTCATTTGGGAAAGCCCGAGGACGGCAAAACCGCACTGGAAGCAGTGGTAGTGGGTTTGTTTCTTGCTGTGGATGCAATTTGGTTCGTAGCCACAACCTGCGAAGAAAAAAATAAACTTAATTAATAAAAAAAAATTAAAATCGAAAGCGTGTGGGACTAACTCTTACATGCCTGACATAGTTTTATCTTTTTAAAACTTATTCACTACTCGTGTTTTATAAATAAACTTTCTATATTTTTCAAAATTTGAAACTTTGTCAGTGACGATCAAACATGATAATCAAGTGGATGATTACATCATCCACTTGATTATCATGTTAATAGAAAGATAAATTTGCTGCTTATCATTTTTACTCAAAATCACATTTATAAAATTCCTATAATAATATATTTATTGATAATAAAGTGTGTAGTTTAACACAATTCAACAATAAGATCATTACTTATAACATGTTAGTTTCTTACCTTTGCTAGGTGGGAACTTTTCAAAACCAGCAGCTTGGATGGAATCCAGTTTCTGATGCTGACGCCTGTGGGCCACCACTTTGTTGGTGTCAGTGCACACGAAGTCGCACTTGAGACAGTGGAAGTGAGACGCCTTGTTTTGACCTGTGCCTACAGTAAGGACAAACGAAATAAGGTAAAGAAACGCGAAATAACTTTGAAAAAATCTAAATCTATAGATATAGAAATATTTAACAATGATGCAGTAGTTAGAAAAGATCTGCAAATATAGAGCATAAGGTCGAATGTGCCATTATACGTTAGAATGATTCGTCGATAAAGTTGCACATCCGTCCGCATTACTGAATTATGCTAAAGCTTTAGATACAGATCATCTATCTTGATTCAACAAAGGAGTTGCTAATAAAATTGACGAATCAGATCTTAAAAGAGCACTTACTCTATTTTAGAAACTTGTGCTGTCATAATTATTACTAGTAATGAAAGTCATGAAATATTTACAATGGATACAGAAAATGCCAAGAACATTTTAGAAGAAATAATTACCGAAAGTGGAAGCGTGAGGGCATTCAGGACGCTTACAATACACGTTGGCGCGGTACTGCTGGAAGTCTCCTCCCATCAATGTGTCTAATCTGTAAACAAATAACAATAAATATATTAATATTTCGCTCTACGTTACAATTCTCAGACTTCGAGACTTCGAGTTGAAAATTCCTTGCAAACTTAGGATCGGAAGACACTTAAGTTCGGGACTTAACTGACTTTATTATGGAAAATCCCAAAAATGTAGAAGCTGTACGTTTGAAGAACAAAAGGGTTACTTATGGAGTCTTCAATTTTATTTTCAATATGTCCTATCATTCTCTTGGAAAATTGGTCGAAGTAACCTAAAATATTCTGAAATAATTAATTACTATTATGTTTAAAAATTTACCTTTCGTGTCGAGCAGTGTGCTGGACGAATCGTGTTTTGTCACAGAACGAATATCCACAGTCTTTTCTTGTGCAATGGAAATGGGTTTGATGTTCCCTGTAAAAATAAATCAGTTTATAAATAACAAGACAAATATTTCAAAATGAAAGGACCTAAAATGAAGCCTTGTGACACCACTTTACGAGTATATGATTGAAATCTGGAATACTCTGATATTATTTTATTTATTTGCATAAAACTGGTTCATAGTTTTAAAATGAAACAATTTAAAAGATCCAGTTGTTCAGCCCTGTAATGATTCATAGGCTATGGTTAACGCTTATCAGGGTGCTATATCGTATGGTTGGAAATGAAAAAACTACAAACAATACATACCTATATCCACAATGCTGATAAGCGCAGTCCTCGTTGAATCTGAAGCGTAAGTACCCTTCAGGTATCGGTTCGTCCTTCATTACGCGCATATGAGGCCCTCGAGTGGTATGAGTCCGTCTCCTGAAAATGCAAATACAATTATTACTAAAGATGATAACAAAAATATGGGAGATTTAAAATATAATTACAAATTTAAGAGTGTCTTTAACGAATTTATTATTTTTGAAGAAATAGGTTCAATTAAGTATAAGAGAGAATATTTTATAGATTACAACTCTTTGTATCTTGTATAGGTACATAACAACTGTTTATTTGAAACATATACCGAGTATGTTATTTATTATTTTTTTGGTAATATTCAATAGACTTGCGTTTGTCCTCAATCCCATATGTTGGTAAGTGTCGAAGGGATCTAAGATGAAACACGCTTGCCTATCAAATGCCCATTCACTCTTGACTTGAAGATCGCTAGTTGATATTGTTTAGGAAACACTGACGTAGGCAAAGAGTATCATATTATCGCTGTTCGTATTATAAACGAAGACTGGAACCGCTAAATACTTCTTAATATAATGTATATTTTTACATATTTCCTTATTAATAGTAAACATAGCATAACAATTTCGACTTACGATTTAGCAATCATTTCTGCCTCCTTGTCTAGACCTGGTGGTAGACCGTGTCCTTGTAGAAGACTCTGTTCCAACAGCAGTTCTGGTGGGTACAGCATAGTTGGATATAGAGGGAATGGCGATCCGCTGGAATAAAAGAAAACGTTGATAAGATTTTTGCATAAAATAGATGCAGGGTGAACCAAGTCCAATTTCGAACCATGATAAAAACTAGTCATATGAGATAGAAGCTGATAATTGGTAATCAAAGTACACAAAAGGGAATTTATTTGCTAAAATTGGCATCATCCATATGCGATCCTTGATTATAATGATTTTGTATCATAAATTGTTTTGTTTCGTTACCAAATTTATTTAGAGCAATACACAATCTGACTAAAAATTTTATTCTTGAGGTATTAGATCCAATTCAGATAGATATTGATAAACAATTATAGCGAAAACAAAAATACTTACCCCTGTGAGAATAAAGCGACTTGAGCCAACCCAGGCAAACCCGCGAGGGAAGCGGTGTATTGTTGCTGCATCTTTAATTGTTCTTGAAGACTGCCTTTCTTGCCACCAGCCAAATATTGCTGGAGAAGTAAACTCTGAACCGCTTGAACCTAAAAATAAAGTCGTTTTTTTTAATGTGTCGTTAAATATGAAACGTATTTATTTGTTGTAGGACAATCGATATATGTATAAGTTCGGTACTATTAATCATTTCAGATTCATACAACTTATCTTGTATTGCAAGGCTCTAGTTTTGCAAGGTATTTATCATTTCTGTCTCTTTACGGGTATTGCTGATGGTAAATCGTCCTGCCAAATTTAGCAACGCCAAAGAAATAACGGTGTTAATTAGATTTTAAAGAACATGTAGAAAAAAATATCACTTCATCGCAGGAACTACTAACTTATTACGAGGAAATCATTGAAAATTTACCTGATCAGCTGGATTCGGAGGTCTTTGACTGGGAGAAGGCGCCTGACTGGTTGACGAGGACGACGCAGTTGAGGGCAATATCGATATTTCTGGATATTCCCGTTCCAAAGTCTCCTGAAAGCAAAAACATAATCTTACGTTATGGTACCCAAAAGCCAACCCATTTGAAGCAAAAAATATAAAAATAAACTTAAAATATACTACCGTCTATTTTGTTACATTATCTTTAAGAGATAAAATCACCATCAGCTCTGATAAAATCATTTATATTCATATTTTAAAGAGGTTAAATTTGCTTGAAAAACTTGCGAAAAGAACGATTTAAAAAATATTTTTCCAATAGAAATCCACATTATTTGTCTGAATATCATAGACTAATTATGTTAAAACGAGGTTTTTCGCGGAGAAGGGATCTACATAGGTGAAACCGCGTGGGACGGGTACTATATTAAAAATGTTGTGTATTTTTTTCTCACCTTAGTGGCAGCTAATCCAACTGGTCCTTGCTCCATGGTATTACTATGCTTCTTCACCATATGACTGAAGAGCAGTTTCAAGTCCACATACGCCTGACTGCAATGTGGGCAGTGGTAGTGCAGGTTCATTCCCGTTGAATTCTTGTTCAGAGGACAAGTCTGGTCATGGCACGATGGAGGAATAGTAGGTCCTGTCATCTTAGGGGATTCAAAGATCTTCTTCTGTTCATATTCCATGCGAGGCTTCATGTCTTTCGACGGAGAAGCGTCGTAAATGCTTCTCGGAGAGGGCGAGGATGTGTTGCTGCGTAAATGCGATGATGGATAAAACGTTCCGGTCGCTTTTACTACTGAAATAAACAAATATTTTATGATTAGTAATGATCGAGCTTGAGTGCTAATACCACGTATGTTGGAAACAAAAACTTTTTAGGAGACTATAAAACTATGTTTTGTTTTTGAGTTTCAGCTTTAAGAGTTTCTATTGGACAATTTGTATTTATAATTGACTGGAACAATGTGTCATCCGATTCTCTAGCAAATGGGAATGCAAAAAAGAAGAATGAATGCGAGAACAATAATTTAACACAAAACAACACTCACCGGACACATTATCTTGTTCCCTTTCAAACTCGCTCTTAATAGAAAAGTTAGTAGGAGTGAATGACTCATTTGGTTCCTTCATCGAGCCCACACTGTCTACCGAGGCTCTCTCTTTCAAAGAATAATCTTTGGCTTCTTCATACTGTCTTTCCTGATCAGCTTCGCTTTTAATAACTGGAGTTCCTCTACCATGTTTATGAGTAGCTAAAGCAGAATACTGAGTCAAAATTGCGGGACAGTTATTTCCTTGAGCGCAATGGAAATGGGATCTTAGTTGGTTTTTGAAGCAACTCTTTCCACCACATTGGTCAAATGATAGGAAATAATCAAATCCTTCGAGCAAAGGACTTATGCTGTGAGCTTCGCGCATATGGGTTTCCATGATAATGTGGGTTTCTCCCGCGAAACTGCAGTTGAAGCAATGAAGATGCAGTCTTGTGAGTCGCAATTGGCAGTTGGGGTATGATAATGTACAGGCATCAGGGTTGGTGAAGACTTCAAAGTGCTGGAATTTGATGCGCTGTAAACAAATAGAATAATATATAACTAATGTTAACAAATAATAATACGAAATAATCAACAAGTCAGTTAAAATAATTGAAAGGGTATTTATATGTTACAGGCATATATACTTACTGGGAACTCCTCAACGGTAGGGATCACAGGTGACTGAATCACTGGAGGTATCTGATTACTCTTCGGCAATTTGAACGACGTAAATATGGCTTGTGGAGTCACGTTATCGGTCCAAACCTCCACCACCCTATTCTTTGGTGGTCTTCCTCGTTTTCTGCTGAACATTTCATCTAGAGAGCTCGAAGGATTCACTTGTTGTGGTACCACTCCTGCGTTTGGTCCAAGGTTCAATTGAGCTTGGAGATTAGGTGTCAGCTGTGATGAGAAGCTTGGAGCCATTTGGGCTAATTGAGCCAAATTAGGGGGAAGATTTGGTAGACTTGGGAGATTAGGCAGATTGGGCACTTGGCCTAACTGGGCTGCCATATTAGGGTGCAACTGAGCAGAAAGTTGGGGTGTAAAGCTTGGTGCAAATCGAGACGCTAAATTCGGAGACATTGGGCTCAGAATCGCATGCTGGCGGTGGTGCTCTAAACGCCTGAATGGGTGCTCTTCTGACGAAAGAATTACTGCACCACAGTTTTCCTGCAAGGATAAAAAATATTTATAACCTATGCTGGCTAACTAATAATTAATTGACTTCATTTCGGCTTATTCTTTTGAATAGAATATAAAAAAGCGTCATAATCTTACCCAAGTGCAGTGATAATGGGTGATGTCCCTGATATGTTGGCAAGCCGAGTTGCCGCAAGGGTTGTTGCGGGTGTAAGTTACGAAGTACGCTTCAGTCACTTGGTTCTGTTGCTCATGTTCCATCACATGTTTCACCATTGTTGTATGGCAGCTAGAATAAAAACAAAACATTTAAGACCAACGTATTTTTCATTTTTTTCATTCATTCGAAAGTCTTAACAGTTAACTTACCTATGAGCCATCTTGCAACCTTCAGCTAAGCAGTGGTAATGCTTATTGAAAGCGCTACATTTGCTGCATTTATCTTCAGCCTCTTTTCCACCATGAAAGGTATCGATATATTTTCTTGATACCTCTTCAACTAAGGCAGGATTCTGTAGACAACCATTAAATTTATTAACGTCGGATTCAAATATGTCTAAACCTAAATTCATAATAATAACAAGATTTTATTGTTTGCATTGTAAAAGCTCCAAGATTTTAAATCGGTCTTGTAGACCGATTTAAAATCTTTCACTATTAGAAAGCTATGGTGTAGGAGTAGCATAGACTATGAAGTTCCCTCGGGAACGGGAGCTACGCGGGTGGAACCGCACGCGAGAATCTCCTTTATAATTTCCTAAACTTAATATGTCAACAGCAAACAACATAAGTAGATCCATAATTAAGAGAAGAATATTTCGTCAAACTTCTCACTGACTCATTTTGTCCTCGACCATAACTCTATTAGGTTTAATAGCTATAAGTGGCGTAAAATCCTTCAATTAGATTCATGCATATCATTCTTAGGAGTTATATCTTCATTATGTGTGTGAAGAATTGATATTGTTAGCTAATTTAAGTTGATCATTACGGTCGTATGCGGGTTCAGTAGTAACAATTTAGGTATACTTTAGGCTACTGACTATAATACATACAAAAGAATAGACTACTTACAAATTTAACTAAGTAACTAAAATGTTACGGTTATTCCGTAAAGTAAGTTCTTGCACGAAGTATATACGACAGTAAGAATACTTACGAATGGATGCGAATAGTCTGAGTCCATCATTGGGTTGGACATATCGTCATCCAAGTGAAGGTTTCCACCAGGAGAGTACATGCTGAGGTCAGCTCCTTGCTGCATCAGAGCACTTTGGATCACCGAGGTTGGAAGTCTGTGGAAAATAAATTCAAAGTTTTAGTTTAGCATAGTGATTATGATATGGGCCAATTTTTGGCTGTGGACGTTCTAATATTGGTATGATGTTAAGAACTCTGTAAATATGTGTTTACGAAGAACTGAATTTCGAATTATTCACTACGAACTGTTATTATAACTAATTTTAAATCATTGAGCAACTTACCCAAAACTCATTTCTTGCTCCTTCCTCTCATGTTTCCTCTTATGAGTGAAGATCTGGCTGCTGGAATGCAGCACATAGTTGCAATGAGGTCTGATGCAGTGAATGTGGTTACAGGTTTTGCTGAACCGACAGTCTCTGTAAGGACAGGCCTCATTTTTCATATACTTCTTGAAGCCGTCCTTCGAGAGGGCTTCATCTTTGATGTGGTAAGTCTTGTGTTTTTCTGTAAGAAAAAAAAAACACATTTTGACGTTAAAAATATTTTCTTCCTTATATACTTGGTTCGGGCAAATGTCGAATAAATCTGGAGCCCTAGTCGCCTTTATGCCCAATGAATTGCCATTTGAGATCATAACGTAACGTAACAGAGATACATGAAACTTGTTCAAGTGACATTTAATTGATGTCAATGAGCTCCAAACTAGAACTGACACTAGACGATTTGGAGATGATTTTTGAAAGCGATAAAAAGCCTTGTGGCTGTCTACATAAATGTATGTCTGGAAAACAAAAGGACATGTGTAGTTCCACGAGACATTTACTACTTTACCATGCATAAAGACTAACATTTGAGAATAGTGCTACTGATAATATAAATAACAGAATAACCAAATCTAATATTGACGCACATAATAATAAGGACATATTACTCTTTGTCATGGCATTTGAGATCATAACGTAACGTAACAGAGATACATGAAACTTGTTCAAATGACATTTAATTGATGTCAATGAGCTCCAAACTAAAACTGACACTAGAAGACTTGGAGATGATTTTTAAAAGCGATAAAAAGCTTGCCTATTATGGTGAATATAATATAATATAAAATCTTAGCTAATCATAACTACTACAAACTTTAGACATGATTTTGATTATTAAGTTATAGAATAGTATTTCTCCGGAACACTTACCCATATCAGCCTTATTTTTGAAGGTGTAGGTGCATCCAGGTCTTCTGCAATGGAAATGCGTGGTCCTCTGACCAGCGAAGACGCAATGAGGAGCTGCACAGCTCTCAGTAGCCCTAAACCTTTGGAATCCTTCCTGGAGGATGGCAGAATCTTTTCTGTGATAGTTCGCATGCATTTGAACATCTGATGTTGAGATGTACACCTGAAATGTAATAAAAAGAATTTTAGAAACAGTACTAAAACTAATACTAATACTAAAGGCCGTTTTATAAAATTTACGTTTAAGAATCCCTTACCTTATCACACCCATCTTGTATGCAGTGGTAGTGGGTTTGACTCCGGTTGTGAGGGCAATCTGTGAACCGTTCTGAGCAGTCGTCAAGAGGAGAGTATCTCATGAAGCCATGTGCTAGAGATTCATCGCGTTTCTTGTGCCACTGAAAAAAAAAAAACAAAATTGTATTATATAAGCCAATAAGTTTTACGAATCAATTTAATCCAAGTTTTATAGGACTCCAAATAAATTTCAAATTTATATGAATTAATAATTTCCCTTACCTTAAAGTGTCTGATCATTTCTTCTTTCTTGCAGAACACCCTAGCGGTACAGTCCATACAATGAAAATGTTCTCGATAGCCCAGATCTTTGCAGTACGATGAACCGCATTCCAATGTAGAGCTATACCTGTAACCATAAAGCTTTTGTTTAAGATGTTGTCTAAGTCTAACCCAAAAAAAAAATGATTATATCATCTTAGTAACTAACTCTATCGCACATAATACAAAACACACAGTACAGACTTAAACAGTAAAACTATCTAAGAATCCGACACTAGTCAATCAACATGAATAATAATTAAAATCATTATAAAAATTAATATTAAAGTGTATTGAAGCAAAAACTAAACACACGTCATGCTGACTTCTGATAGCGTTCTTAATAATCCTAAAATGATTACGAGAAAAATTCACGCTCCACTATACTTATAAAAAGTGACAGGTAAATTACATAAAATAATAATTTCAGTAGCTAAATACCTCTTAACATATCTGGAGTAGTCGACTGTCGACTGCAAAGAATTCTTTCGAGCTTGATCCAAATGATTCAACGCCGACAACAGACCTTAAACAAAAAAGAAAATACATTGATACAAACAAAAAACTATATTATGCTAATACATATCGAAACAATCATAACTAACGATACATTCAACCATTCCTTTTCCGTCAAACTTATTCTTTTGTTTGGAACAGCCAAATCACCTCCATGCATCATATTCAAACGAACAATGTAGTATTTTCATCATATTTTAAAACTAGCGAGTCAGGTTTGTCGGTTTCTTGCGCGTTTGCGTTTACCAGTCAATTGTTGGAAGTTTTTAGTTCAAAAACAACTTAAACGTCAGGCGGGTTGTGTAAGCGGCCCCTCCCCGTATCAAGTTTTGGAGTATCAAATAAATTATTATGGTAATTAATCAATGTTTTCTCCTAGTCACTGTGGAGCGGCCCATTGTGACTGATCGTTGACTCGTCTATGTACACTAGTGCACGAAACTGTTTTTGTATATCGATTCTTTTTTTTATTTTCTTACACGATGCGAGATTTTATCTTTTAAATCGAAACGAGTGTGTGGATTGAAAATAGAATGAATATCTTATATGTATTTACATGTAAGAAATAAGAGCGTTTCAACTTAATTTTACAGTTTCGATTCAATGTATGTAGTGGAAAATGTATGACTTGGAAAATTTATTCGCTATGAAAAAAAAACACATTTTTCTAGGTTATATTACTTAAACTTGCATTATATTATGCCTACTATAAGAATCTACGATATTGTAAGTACTAAGGTCAATGAACCTTTTAAGTTGCGGAATACAAAAAAGTATGCAGCATTGTCTCAATCAAACACTTTACTGCTCATCATTACAAAACATACGTATTGTATTGAAAACTTGCGTGTAAAGTTTTAAAGAGAATTAAACTGGAGACATTACGATGTTGTAATCCACGTAGGTTTTTTTTTACAAAATCTTTTTTGAAAGACGAATTAATACCTATACTTATGTAGATTAGAGTTGAGAGCACAATGGATGTTAACATGTAGATAGATAATTTGGTGTTACATAAGTCGTGCATGAATCGTGATTGTAATAACGACGAGGTTTAGTGAGAGCAGGTTATTATTAATGAATGAGGGATCACTTGCTTAGTAATGGATAGGGTTGTCGATAAACTACCACAAACATTTCAAAAGACGAAGAAATCGCAACAAAATCTGATTTTGATACAAGTTGACTGCTTAATGTAAATTTACTTAGTTATGATAAATATAAACGATATTCAGTATATAAAGATAGAAGAAAATACAACAGTTTATAATCTTACAGCCCTGATAGAATCAGAGTTAACTAAAGTTAATAGCTCACGACTTGTTGGCGATAGTGCGAATGTAGAAAAACAATTGTTCAACTGTACTTCGTGTTTATTGCCTCTAATTTATAGAGATTAAAGATAAGATTGTAGTAAAAAGATAGTTAACAAAAATAATGCTATAACACGGATGTTGAAAACAGATGATTAAGTGTCGCAATTAACTTAAACACCTATTTAATATTATCGGAACGAAACTTTAGAAAGAAACAAACTTCACCTACTTTCAAAGGCTATTGTTATATTGCAATAAAACTGATTTATTTTAGTGTAATACTTGCATACGAATGGTATGTACAATTCAAAACTATGCTTTAGTTTAGATTATAATAGATTAATAGCTAATATTTAACATTACTTTCTTTTAACATTACTTAGCTGCTGGCAATATGATGTCAGTAGTTTTCAAACTTCTACCTGTCAGATCTGATATAGATTTTAAAAACTGATAACCCGATACAGACGGTTCAAAAAACTAATATAACTTACAATGAAATTAAAATTAAACATACGGAATCATATATCTCAGTGTTATTACAAATGAATGGAGACTCGATTTAAAATTTCCAACTCGGATGGAAAAGACAATGGACGAACAACAAATCAGATAACTACCAACATAATAAACACACGGTGGTAGGTTTTTTAGGAAATTTCGTAAGATATTGTGCCGGCTCATTCAGCCGAAACAATGGGGCTCCTCATAATGTCCTACATAATGGGTTTTTGAACTCACTCAACGGAACCACGAGTGATCGAAAGTTCTTAGTATTGGGATTTATGATACGAAGGAAATTGGGTGGAGACTTCCTTTCCAATTTGATTGTTGTTGACAGATCGATGTAAATGATAACATACTCGCCATTGTAAAATCGAATAAGCCACACAGATGATCATTAAAATCAAATAAAAAATATAAATAAACACTTTAAGTACCACCAATAAGTTGCTTAATATTTAAATTCAGGTCTCTAGAATCTTTCTGGAGTCCAAATGTTCTCCAGAATCCTTTAAGACTCACAAATCTGACTAGAATACATCGACTTCCATTGTAACACTTAATAAATTTAAGTGTTGTGCACATTATAAAGCAAATAGTTTATCAATTTGTTTTACTAACTTATTAGGCATATAATCAATTCACCTCGGTCCATCTAGGAAGACCACTTTTTGTGTATCAGGATATAAAATAAACATACAAAGTGGATACAAATATATACCATGACGAACCAAGTGACTTCAGAAATAATCAAGAGGCTACATGTAAAAAATAACAAAGGCTTGGGTGTAGCAAAAAATAACAAAATCGATATAAATTACGGGTATCTATATAATTCCAACGGAATACATGCTTGGTTAAATTTTTTATTAACATGACAAGTAATTTGCACAAGTCATTAGATACTTTTAAAGTTTCTAAAATATTTTTTTGTTCGTGCCAACATGCCGACTTTCATTTAATAAGTTGAGTTTAATAAAAAAATATTTTACTTTTATAATATCATTCGTACCACCAAGAACGACGTTGTCTCAATTTTAATGTACTGTATTGTTTTTATATAAACGTAGAAGACATCACAACTGATCGTGGAAATGATAAATTATACCGCTCCATAATACGTGATCATATTGAAAATTTTTAAATTTCCTGAGACAGCTGTGACCGATCAAAGAATGGCTGGGAATCCGAATAATCCTTCTCTGGCATTTCGTTAAGTGAAAAACGAATAAATGTCAGTACACGTTTCTCTTTGACCAACATTTACAGTTCTAATTGAAATTAAAATGTCACTTAAGATTGAGATAAACGGATTTGTATCAATGATTTTAGACAATTTAGAACGCTGTTTATAATATTTGAATTCAATTATAGATCGGATTAACTGTTATATTCACCAATCGCTTTAACATATTAGTTGTCTTGTTTTTCATAGATAGCAGCTTGTACTATCAATCAATCGGTGTTACATGGGTGGTATATCATTTTGTTAAATGAAGTATCAAAGGTTTAGAAAAAATGGACAATCGTATCTGTCTGAATAGACAATAAATCTATTTCTAAAACAACTTTTCTCTGATCGCCAATCACCAATCATTTCCTAAATTAAAACGAATACTTTCGAAACGTATTGATATCTCTCATTAATTATTCTATTGTCTTCACATCGACAATCAGATCATCGTGCAAGAGTTCAATAACTGCATCAATTTCTTGCATCAGTACCCGTCTTCCATCTAAATTGACATTTACTCTCTGCAAGTATGTCTAAAATGTAAATGCGGTTACTACACACACCAATTCACATGTCTTTACCACCATCCGCTTCTTCGCTATCAATCGGCATGCGATTTTCAACTTTGTTACCATTAAATAAGAAAAATGTTGATTTATCCGACTGCAAATTTATAACATCTTTGGGAATACATGTCCAGCTTAACCTGATATGTAATGTTGATTACTTTATTAATGTTTTTATTGAAACGAGAGCTCAAGTTAGATTGGTTACTGCGGTCAATATGATAGTACATTAAAGTGAGGCTGTATCGTATAGGAGGTAATGAGGCGGGGCGATGGGTGTACGTACGGACAAAGATCTGACTATTGACATACACGAGATCATCTATCTATAAGTACCTACTTAGAATTCTTAAGCTTATTAACGAGTTATGATGTTGAAGACTCGTTTTGTTACTTAAAATATTAACGGCTACAAAAACACAAGATAAAGTACTTCTTTGGTACTCAATAAAGAATGTTATTGAACAGTGTACATATATGGATGTTCCCGGGTATCTAATTGAATAAAAATATGAATCTCACATCCCAATTTGTACAGAAACGAGATGAATCATACCATTCTTCGTAGCGCTGCGTCAATTGATGGCCGTTTGCCGTTGAAATCATCGTACTAAAGAAACTCCGACCTTTTGGATTTGGTATCACGAGTTTAAATTCCTCAATGAGTTTATACAGACTCATGCATTATTTGTCATATTCTAAGTTCTTTTTATTACAATATTTCGTTTCAAGATGTACAGATAAGGGGCCAACGTGTCTAGTTTTATTTTCCAAGGATCGGAATGCATTGTTGGTACAACATTGAAAATATGAATGTTTTAACGTTTTCCTTTACATACAGAATGTTTTTTTACCATCAGCATTGTTCACTATCGCTAAATCTTTTTGTTGCTAGTTGCTTTATTGTAACATGTAAGTATAATATTTCTAAAGTATATTTTCCTCAAGATCTATTCAATGATAAACTTGTAAAAGTCATAGCATTTCCCAGGCCGTTTGGACCACTTTTTAAAATTCAAGTTGTCAATCAAGAAACAGTGGTAACGGTTGATATCTGAAACCCGATCTCTCTGTCTCATTACATCTATCAGTTATGTTATAATTGCTGTGTATTGTGTACAGTGTAGTTAATTATCTATATTAAAGTTAGTAATGATCATTAATTACTTGCCAATATGATTTCAGACGTTTACACGGGGCAGGCGGTCGTAAACTTTAGTCGGCGGATGAAAGAGCCGAGATAATTATGAACGTACGCATGCGTAGATCAAATCGGGATCCATCGATCGATAAGGGATCTAGATACGTTGGCCCGACGATCACTTGTTCGTATTACGTTTGTTGATGGCAATTTTATGTGCAATGTAACTCCGGATGACGTATGTGTTTAGTTAGACATTGATTTGTTTCTGGGGAGATTGGACTGTGATAATGTTTTATCATTTATTGAATCTGGGCTTAGATTGCGTGTAGGATCTTTTCAGGTTATTTCAACTAGAGATAAGCTTGCCTTATTGCCATCCGCTTTTAATTTGAAATACAATTTTGCTGATATCTTCATATAACTTTATATTTTCATTTCTGTTTTCACATTTATTATTATTTCATTTATCATCAGCTGCCATCTTATGACTGTCTACGGTTCTGAGCACTAGCTATAATTTTAGTATTGCTTGTGTAGAAACTATAAAAGCTTATGTAGATTTCTACTCCAAGAGTTCTGATCAACCATCTTTGCTTTGATTGAAGTAAATGATTCCGTATGATCTCTTTTACGTTTATTTTGTTTACTGTCCCGCCTGATGGTTACACGCTTAATACTTTTTGTAATGGAAGCCAATTAGAGAGCACTTTGATTTAAGAAAGTAAATTGCTGACTATAGCAGTTTGCTTTTAAATTGAACATTGTTTAGTTAGTATTCATTAATGGATGGATGTTAGTTAACTTTTAAAAGTATTTTATGCAGTTAAATTTTAATTAGAATGCGTCAAAATGTTGTTTGTTATTATGAATGAAATAGAAGAAGTAAATGATGGCGAACTAAGGCAAAATGTGAATTGTTTTTTTAATAGCCTTGCTACCGTCGCATGCGCATACGAGTAAATTCCTGATATCGAATGGTATAAACTGTAGGGCGTGGATTCAATACAAAATAGTCAATTGGCTTGTACATCGAGTATTTTTATACCGTTTAATGCTGTGAAGTCATGCGATATTTATGAAAATAGATCCATTCAATAAGAAACCAACATTTGTATAATGTAGTGACGTATTAACACATATTGATACTTTAAATTCTCATTGAAATTCCTTCGAACAAACAACAAGTTTGAATTTATAAAAACATGATGAGAGAACTCAGTATGGTTCGTTCTTAATTAACGAAATAAACTAATTATCGGTTGCCTTAATATGTAAAACAAGTATTTTGGTAGTGGCAAATTAAAATATTATGTGAACTGTAAAATCTTTATGTATATAACAAAGTCGGATTAGTTTATTACTATTTATAACTCCAAAACAGCTTGTTCGATTTCAGTGAATTTATAAATTTGCCTGCGCCCGGAATAAGACATCAGTTATTTAAATGTCGCAATATTTTAATTAGTACCGTACTACGATATCATAGCGTAATAACAGCCCAATTTTTATTTATTTATGTACACACACTAGATACAAAACCACGACAAAAAGAAAACTATGTACAAAGGTACTAGGTTCTTATTTCTAAAGGAACCTCTTCCAGTAGACCTGCGAGAGGAGAAGTCAAAAAATGGAAGAATTAATTTTAAAGTTGTTGCAGTAACAGACATTCTCATGTGGAGTGTGTGGTACAGCAACGCGAGTGAAATTGCGTGAGTCAGCTACTAAACATATTTTATATAGATTAAGTCGTATAATTATTAAATTTAAATTAATATCTTAACTTATTCAAAAACAGTATAAAATACTATAACTATTTATTTTCATAACATACCTACCGACCCAGAAGCTGATATCAATGCGCTTGTTAAACTAACGTCAAATATAGTTACAAGTATTGTGACTAATAGTGGCTACCACAACTCGAGTACTCATGGTGGTCACGTCACTACAACACTAATTGAAAAAAAAAGTTAAAACTAAGAACATAAAGGGGGCAGCATGATGGATAGACGAGGGACGGGCCTCGACGATCGATTATGTGGATAAATGCAGCGATAATCGATACTTTTTGCTCGATTCTCAATCGATTCTTTTTGTTCGAGCAGGTGATATCAGACTCCTTTATATTATCTTTGGTTTATGGATCTCATTATCGATTTAAAATATCAAGATTGTAATAAATCTTTGAAATTTTTGTAGTATTTCATGCGAAAGTGGACTGTGAGAATCTTAAGTTAAATTATTGGGATGTTTTATTTTATTTATTTGCGGATTTTGAGATTGCTGTTTGTGAAACCTGTTATAAATTGATTTATGGTCGAACATTTTTAAGTACTTATGTTTTATTTGGTATTTGGTCCTTGTATTATGTCATTCAATAATATATGTGCTACACGGTTGTTAATATTATGAATAATGGTTGTTATTATACGTTATTAAGGCTAGTAGCAACCTTCTAATCGCCATTCAATTTTACTATGATAATACTTGCTTCCCTCTCGCGGTTACATCGGCGTCGCTCTCGTTCTGGTGGAAACTTCATAATTAAATATAGCCTATGTCACTCAGGGTGTTTCCAATGGTGAAAGAATTTTTGAAATCGGTTTTGTACCTAGTTCAGTTTTTTGCAAACAATGAAAATATATATAGGTAGTTAAGTTGTGCTTACACAACATAATTTATTGTGATACATAATTATGGTGTGAAATGCGTAATTTTTTAAAAATGTATTTGAATTCAAAAACCATTCCAATTTCGAACAATGTTCAAATTTATTGAAATTTAAACTATTCCGATCCTCCTATCCTATTGCCGTGGGGTGCCGGCATAGAATGTTACCTCCCCATTTCTACTCGTGGGTGTCGTAAAAGGCGACTAAGAGAAATTCCAGGGAACGGGCAGCAGCGTTTCCTGTGATGATCAAATCAAAAGAACTCCACTGCGCTCGCCAACCCGCCTGCCAAGCGTGGCGAGTATTGGCAAAACACCCCTCATGGTGACACATACCAGGATCAGGCCCCTAGTCCCCGGCCGCCCCGCTAGTCCTGGCCACGGTACCAGCCATGGTAACGGCGGGGCAGGGGGTGCTAAGAATCTCCGGAAGAGATCCGGGTACCACCCCACACGACAACTGGCCCTGGTAACACACAACACACGCACTCTGAGGACAGACGAGAAGATCGTAGAGCTGGAAGAGGAATTGGACAAGTTGCGCTGGGATATAGTGGGTTTGTCAGAAGTCCGAAGAGCGGGACAGGACACGATGACCCTGAATTCCGGCAACTTGTTCTTCTACCGGGAGGGCGAACAGCGGTCCCAAGGTGGTGTAGGGTTTATCGTCCGCAAGTCCCTCATTAACAATTTGGTGGCCGTCGACAGTGTGTCGAGCAGGGTAGCGTACCTTATACTCAGAATATCAAAACGATATTCCATGAAGGTTATACAGGTTTACGCACCGACCTCAACACACTCAGACGAAGAAGTGGAAGCTATGTATGAGGATATTAGTAAAGCCATACATAGCTCCAAGACCCACTACACCGTTGTTATGGGGGATTTCAACGCTAAACTGGGTAAACGAGGCGATGATGAGATGAGAGTGGGGTTGCATGGATATGGGCAACGGAACCGAAGGGGTCAGAGGTTGGCTAATTTCCTGGAGAAAGAGGGACTCTATATGATGAACTCTTTCTTCCAGAAGCCACCTCACAGGAAATGGACCTGGATGGGCCCTGATGGTTCCACAAAAAATGAGATTGACTTCATCATGACAACCAAAAGACAAATATTTAATGATGTCTCTGTGATTCACAGGGTTAAAACCGGAAGTGATCACCGAATAGTTAGAGGCACGTTAAATATTAATGTCAAATTGGAACGATCCCGTCTGATGAAGTCTACGCTCCGACCTTCAAACGCACACATCCAAAACCCCGAGAGCTTTCAGATCGAACTAAGTAATCGCTTCGAATGTCTAGACAGCTGCGAATCTGTGGACGATCTCAGCAGCGGGCTAGTAGACACTGTGCATACGGTGGGGCTTAAATATTTTAAACCCCACCCTAGAAATAGACCTCAGAAACTATCCACTAATACCCGGGACCTCATGGCTAAACGACGTACGATGATGCTCCAGACTCCAGACGATGCGGAGTCATTTAGGCAGCTCAATAGACATATCTTAACGTCATTGCGTCACGACATTCGCTCCTATAATACAAAATGTATTAAGGAGACGATAGAGCGAAACCAAGGCTCCAAAGTGTTCGCAAGAGACACCTCTATTGGGCAAAGCCAGTTGACAAAGCTGAAGAAGGAAGATGGGGTAGTGACGTCGAGTAAGCCAGAGGTTTTACGGGAGATAGAGAGGTTCTATAATCAGCTGTATGCCTCAACAGTCAAGCCCGCTAACAGCCAAGCCAAAGACCCCAGAGCAAGGCTCACCCGACACAATACTGAAGATCTCCCGGACATCAGCCTATACGAGATTATGATGGCCCTTAAACAGCTTAAAAACAACAAGGCGCCAGGTGATGACGGAATCACATCTGAGCTTCTGAATGCGGGTGGAACACCGATACTTAAAGTCCTTCAGAAGCTCTTTAACTCCGTCTTACTCGAGGGACAAACGCCAGAATCATGGAGCAGAGGTGTGGTGGTTCTGTTCTTCAAAAAAGGTGACAAAACCATGTTGAAGAATTACAGACCCATCACATTGCTGAGCCATGTTTATAAGCTGTTCTCGAGGGTCGTCACAAATCGTCTCGAACACAGGCTCGATGACTTCCAGCCTCCCGAACAAGCCGGCTTCCGAAAAGGCTTTAGTACCATAGACCACATACATACGCTGCGGCAGATTATACAGAAGACCGAGGAGTATAATCAGCCCCTATGCTTGGCGTTTGTGGACTATGAAAAAGCCTTTGATTCGGTCGAAATTTGGGCGGTTCTAAGATCTCTTCAGCGGTGTCGTATCGACTATCGGTACATTGAAGTGCTGAAGTGCTTGTACAAAAACGCCACCATGTCGGTCCGAGTACAGGGCCAATGTACGAAGGCAATCCCGCTACGGAGAGGCGTAAGACAGGGAGATGTTATATCTCCCAAACTTTTTACGGCTGCTCTGGAGGACGCCTTCAAGCTCCTGGAATGGCAAGGACACGGCATCAACATAAATGGCGAGTACATCACTCACCTTCGATTTGCCGACGACATAGTGATCATGGCAGAATCGCTGGAGGACCTTGGACAGATGCTCAATGACCTCGATGGAGTTTCTCAACAAGTTGGGCTTAGAATGAACATGGGCAAGACGAAAGTCATGCATAACGCCCATGTAGTGCCCAACTCTATAGCCGTTGGAAACTCCATTCTCGAAGTTGTGACCGAATACATATATCTAGGTCAAACGATCCAACTAGGTAGGACCAACTTAGAGAAAGAGGTCAATCGTCGAATCCGACTCGGCTGGGCAGCGTTTGGGAAGCTTCGAGAGATCTTCTCGTCCAAAATACCTCAGTGCCTGAAGACCAAAGTCTTCAATCAATGTGTGTTACCAGTGATGACATATGGATCTGAGACGTGGTCTCTTACTGTGTGCCTCATAAGAAAGCTCAAAGTCGCTCAGCGAGCTATGGAAAGAGCTATGCTCGGCGTTTCTCTGCGTGATCGAATCAGAAATGAAGAGATCCGCAGGAGAACGAAGGTCACTGACATAGCTCAACGGATAAGCAAGCTGAAGTGGCAATGGGCAGGACACATAGCTCGAAGAACTGACGGCCGATGGAGCAAAAAGGTTCTCGAGTGGAGACCACGTACTGGCAAGCGCAGCGTAGGACGACCGCCTGCACGATGGACCGACGACCTCATAAAGGTCGCAGGAAGTCGGTGGATGCAGGCCGCTAGCGATCGTTCCCGCTGGAAATCGATGGGGGAGGCCTATGTTCAGCAGTGGACTACAACAGGCTGGTGATGATGATGATGATGAAACTATTCCAATAAATTTGAACACTTTTTTCGAAATTGGAATTTGTTGAACGACTTTAAGAAAATTGGAAAATGATCAGTTATATTGATTACATTACGAAGTTACTTGAATATTTTTAATCGCTGCAACAAAATAAATAGTCAAGTCAACTTGTATTGTAAATTTGCCTTTTATAACTCAAAACCGAGCTAAGGCGCGTCCGGGTAATATAATGCATTATAATATTATACAAAGATACAAACTGCTCAAATGAATATGCAAAAGGATGCACATGTAGTGCAATTGAGTTATTGTGTTTACTCGTATGTGTGCGCGCCTTGCTGTGCCTATCACGATAGTGTGCGTCTGATTGTCTGCGTGTGGATCTGCGCACACGCATCCGAAGAAATGCATATTTTATGACGTCTGCTCACATTCTACGCGGTGCCACAAAGAAATTATACGCGTATTAAATCCGTGGAGGTGTATGACTTTTTTTTTGTTACGAACATCTTTTTTTTTGTTAGTGTTCGTCCTGTGACCTTTGCGAGGGTTTTAGATAGATTTTATTCAGCGTTCTCTCGATGTGGATAAGTGGGGATGATTCGCTTTGTTATGTTCGTGTGTAAATCAGTTATGGGATATACATTTGGTTTTGTTTCCAACGAGAATTGAGAACGTAATAAAAATATTTTTTTTCGCTTTGTTAAGTTGCATTCGTTTATATTGAAGTCAGTAACAATTGCAAATTATAATTGGAAATATCAGTGCAGACATGTTGCTAAAGTAAGACTATGTGAATTTGTTTTATCTTAAACATCATATGGTGCATTTATTTTTTGTAGATTAAGAATGTAATTGACTTATATCTCAAAATGTATATACTGTATTATACTTAATTAAGATGTGATATAATCCCTGAAAAGAACAGAGTCATATTTGTATCAAAAATTGACAATGACAAATTTGTACGAAAATACAATCCCCATGCTTATATAAATGACCGAAAGAAATAGGAGTGAGACAGCTCCATCACCCAGTTCTATAGGATACCACTGAGTCTATGTTAATTATCAAAGAGCACATGTGCGGCTCAATGGATGCGCTGTTCTTACAGGAAAGTTGCGTTTCCTCTGTGATCATCTGTTTCTATTCGTTTCCATTATATCAAAAGATATAGTACAAGATTAAAAGATAATATACTTATGTTGTATTAAACAGAAAACTAAGGAATCTTTGTGAAAATCTAAGTTTTTTTTAGAGTCTGGTTGGTTGAGGGACTACCCTCCGTGTCTCGAAAGGCACGTTAAGCCTTTGGTACCGCTTGTAATAACATCATCTATAACAATTATATACCAAGGACCGAGCAGCAGCGTTTCCCTTTGTATTACGACATAACACTGCGGTCACCAATCCACCTGCTAAGCGTGGTGACTATGACAAAACCCTCCCTCGAGCGGCCCATGTTCAGCAGTGTACGTTATACTAATGATGATGATTGTCCTTATAATTACGAACACAATAAAAAAATCAACACCCAAATCGGTCAATTCGTTCTCAAGTTATGCGCTAACATGTGGCAACAAATATTTTTAATTAATAGAATATAAAACTCAATCCAAACTAAATATTTGAATGTTGTTCTAAAACTTGCTAAACCATATAATTTTCCCATGGTTATAACCATAATAATTATTAACTTTTAATTTCCTGTTTTACTTTTAAAATTTTTGTACAATTTTAAAATACCTACTATATTCGTTTAATCGACTTACTCCTTTCAAAAACATCCTACAAATATTATAAACGCGAAAGTTTGTAAGTATGGATGGATGTTTGTTACTCTTTCACGCCAAAACTACTGAACGGAATTGGCTGAAATTTTGCACCGAGATAGGTTATACGCTGGATAATATATAGGCTACAAATCATCACGCTCCGACCCACTGGAGCAGAGTGACGCGGGTAAAACCGCGGAGCGCAGCTAGTAGCTTATAATTGAATAGAAACTTTTACTGCAGGATACACATAATATAAATTACCTAGAAAAACTACATTCTCAATATAAATAATAACGTATGTAAAACATATAATAATATTTATGGTGTCCTCATTTATTAAATCAATTTAACTCAATTTCCGCAAAAAATACATTAATTTGATTACACAGGTCGCCAAGGTTTTAGGTGCACAGAAAAACACACATTTATTTGTCATCTCAGAGAATGATGGATATTGTTTCATCATTAAAAATATTCTGTCACGTTTAATTTTACAGATATTTGACAATAAAATGTAGATACTTGGCAGTGACTTTTTTTTGTGACTTTAAAATAATAGGACGTGATATGTATACGAAATAGATGTGTAAGGCTTATTTATTTTATCGTTTTTTTACTCTATGCCAATAGAATGAAAATAATATCAATTAAAATACTTACTTAATTAGGTAGTTACGTTACGTTAGTTAAAATAGGTGCCTATAATACTAGGCCGCAATAAAATATGAATGAAAAGAGTGAGCGAAATAGCGTAACTACCTACTTAGGTATGCATTTTACGGTTAAGATTTTCACACAATGCCAGTATAAAAAAAAAAGTTAAAATAACTATGCCTTAGACATCTATTACATTTACATGCCCTATTATTTTCAAGGCGGTAAAAAACTTCATCCAGTTTATATGTTATGGACTAAGTGATTAATGCGGGCATTATGAATAATGCCTAGCTCTATCGGGCTAAGTGACTAATACTATCTTTACTTCATTATTTATCACATTGCACGGTCATTATTATATACATTGCGTTACCGCCACCGTGAAGGTTAGGTTAGTAATATAATAATTTGCGTATTTTATATGAGCAGCGCAAAAGGTTTTGGGTGGTAATAAAAAAAAACCTAAACCTAAACCAATGATGTTCCATTGTTGCTTAAAAAGAGAACTTAGTAGTGTCAGTGCATTTTTTATAATGACCGGGCATTATGTATAATGCCCAATTTCTCACTTGGTCCATAACATATACACCGGTATAACTTCAAAGTCAATTAATTCCGGAAATCAAGCCAATAAAACGACAATAATTAATTAATTTGCCGTAAAAATATATTCAAAAAAAAAATGGTTTTATTACCGCAATATTCCTTATAAGTATTAATGTGCGACCGATTTTGAGACGGATGTCCAACCTTTAAGGAGATTGGCCACACAGGATATATTATGATGCTGAAAGAGCTTTTCAAATCGGACTAGTAGATCCTGAGATTAACGCTTTAAAGCAAACAAACAAATTCTACAGCTTTATATATTAGTATATATATATGATGTGGATGTAGAGAAATCGCCTCAATCGATACCTTATTTAAAAGTACAACAACCTAATCGATTAGAATCGATTCTTGACCGCTTACCAAATTAGAACATAGGTAGTAATCACATATTTTTAATCGCTAAGCGTGAGATTTATTTGTATGGTTCCGTATTAATTATTATTATTAAAATTTATACACAAAATCTAATTAAAGTCGAGTAAGAAAATTTTCTCATATTTTATATTCAATTCAATTCTTAGAATTCACACAAAGATTTCCAGTCCGGAATGGGGATCGACCCACGACCTCAGATTTAGAGCGAGCCAAATACCGCCACGCTACGGAGGTTGTCTATTCTTTTTATATTAGGAAAGTAAAATTATATATTTTACTAAAATAATCTTATTTTGTTGATCGCTAAACTATTACAATCTATAATATAAAAATGAATCGTAAAATGTGTTGCTAAGCGCATAACTCAACAACGCCTGTACCAATTTGGCCAATTCTTTTTTTTTGATGTTCGTGGAAGTTCAAGGATGGATTGTACGGCGAGAAAAATTCGAATAATTGCCTGAAAACCTCTTAAAACAGCCTTTTTCTTTTTCCCATACAAACGTTTTCTAACTAAAATGTAGAGTCAATTTGAGCTTTATTTTGTTAATTAAAAACTTGAATTTTTTTGCCAAGATTTTTTAGGGTAGGGGTAGTGTAGCGTAGGGGTAGTGTAGGGTAGGGGTAGTGTAGGGTAGGGGTAGTGTAGGGTAGGGGTAGTGTAGGGTAGGGGTAGTGTAGGGTAGGGGTAGTGTAGGGTAGGGGTAGTGTAGGGTAGGGGTAGTGTAGGGGTAGGAGTACCGCATAAACGAAGTCTCTACGGCCCAGTTTATTTTATACAAATGTTTAGGTCTTTTATGTATCGATTGAGGCAGTACGAAGTCTGCCGGGTCAGCTAGTAATATATAAAATCGTAATTATATTTATTCATGACTGAACCAATGGCTAATGGTGGACCTTAAGACCAAAGTTTATGCTACAAAATATTAATTTAACTTTTTATTGGTTTATTGCTGTATTGTAGTAGAATATTTAAAAACTAATATCCTTTTCTAAACAAAGATATGAATATTCGAGACTAACACTTTTAACCTCACTATATTTGACTTAACTGTAGGAAATAACGAATTTGGTTTTCAACCAACGTTTACGGAACCCCAAAACCAGCACGATCAAGTGATATTATTATAAAACAACTACATATACCCACGATATAAGTAATAAAAAACATAAAAAATATGAATACAAGCCTTTAATTATTGTAATTAACAAATTTTTGTATAAATTATAACTCTATCGCCTCGGGAACACTTATACTAATACAATTTGTTTAGAGTGAGACAGATATTGTTTTTTTAAGCGAGTTAAAAAGAGATGGAAGATTTGATATAATAGTATTGGTGATAAGTATCAGATTGTGTGTCATTTTTGGATAATTTATTTTATAGCTTCTATTATAAAGGAGAGTGTTTTAATCTAGACTAACTGCGCCACGTAGTTTTGCTCGTATTGGTCAGCTGCCATCATATTTTAGGTAGCTTTGTCCCCGATTTCGATTTCTTATTGCAAACTTTGTACCCCTTTTTCATCCACTTAGGGGCAGAATTTCGAAAAGTCCTTCAAAATTAGTCCCTTATAAAAATGTTGTAAAAATCTTATCTATGCTTACTTTATAAATATCTGCGTGCCAAATTTCAGCGTAGCCCGTTCAGAGCTTTGAACTGTGTAAGATCAGTCTCAAGATCAAGATCATTCTACTCGAAAGTAAGTAAAATTTCATTTTTAATGCCTAAAGTTGCAATAAACCATGAAAAGTGAAAGATTTAATGAAAACGGTCCAGGAGTTCCGGAGCTATTGCAATGCAAAGAAACATGCAAACAAATCTTTCATAATATTAGTATACTTATAGATACTACAATCTGAACCACAGTCCTCCCAAAGCAATCAAACCCCGACTTCCTCGGCCCGATTGTGTCAACCGAGTCGCACGGTAATCACCCACCGGACGCACTGAAACCGAACTATTATACGTAAATAGTGTAGTTTGTCTATTTGTACATCACTAGTCCCCCTATACAGGGGGATTTGATGTTATTGGCAATTTTAGGTCATAAGGAAGTCATGTAATGCGACGTAATGTATGTAATGCTCGATAGGACGCGAGCGCCTATTCAAAAGATTTAGCAAATTTACGTTACGAATTTATTTAAAAAAAAAAGATTACTAGCAGAGATTTTCAGTCTACTAAGTATTCTTGTTAACCCCTCGTGCTAAGCTAAAATGCTTGTGTTACGTCGTCGGTAGTGCAATGGGTGGGGATCGAACTGGCGACCACAAGATCGCAATCGCCCGACGCCCCTAACCATTGGGCTACGGTCGCTAAATTAAGTATTGGCCCCTTGGACTACGCTCCGTACTACGGAAAGCACGTTAAGCCCGTCAGTTAGTTAATTATTGTTATAACATAATCTATAACTATCGTATACCAGGAAACGGACAGCACCGTTTTCCAATGTCATAACATAATACTGCGGTCACCCTCCTTCAGGAGGAAGCCCACGGGCAGCAGTTGATTTCCGCAGAACATGTTTTATGTATTTGTCACTATGAATTATTATGTTAATATTCATAAAAGAAAGAAAATGTACAATTATTTTGACAAAACTGACTGATTGTTTTCGAACGAAAATCATTTTCGTGTTTTTGTTGTAGGGATCCGTCGAAATGAAGAATATAAGAGTTAAAGAAATAGCACTTTCTTGAACCCTTCTCCCATATAGATGTACGTATATAAGGAAAATATTTATTGGCAGGAATATAGCAATACAAGTAGTCTGTTATCCTACTTTACTTGCTCGCTTGAAATTTGGCAATTGTAACAGCAACGTATGCGTAGTTCGCATTCGTTAATATCTAAATATGACCCAAATGGGACAAAAATGGTTTGATAGACCCCAAAAGATAACTTCGTAAACTTTGTACAATATGACATAAAAATTACTTATGTGTAAAAATAGATCCAAGGGTATCTTAAGAGGCGAGGCTAAGGGACATACAACTGATGGATAGGCAGCAGCTTCTATCAGCTCAAGGTTTCTACGATCTTTTACTACGGTCACCAATAAGCCTTTTTTTTGTTTTTTTTTGTCCGCTGCAGCGTATTCGCGCGCTGGCGATGGTATATGTGGGACTCGTCCTCTCCATAGCGTGGTATACTAACTCATACCACGAGTAGAGGATCCTACGCCACTAAAACCCCCCGGAAACTCCTTCGATCCGCCGTTGGCGGAGGCCGGGCACGCATAAGCAATCCGGCCCCCCGACAGCGGCCCGCAGCCAATATGGCACCGCGGGATCTCCTGATCACCAATACGCGTGGTGATTATAGCAATATCTCAAGTACCCTGGGTTGCCAAGGTCTATCAAGGGCCCATGTTCAGCAGTGAACGTAAACGGACTGTTGCTGATGTAAATAGCTAAGTAAAATCTCCATACGTCCCGTACATAGCCGTTTATTACAATCACGAAGCTCTCAGTCAATTGAGTGAGTTCGCCTCTATTGAGCAGATTACTGCCGAGGCCCCTACAATAATGTGGGGCCCGGCCGTAGGGACAGTTACCTAAAACTGAGATTGTTGGCCAAGTTAATAGACACCTATTTTTAGATTTTATTCTATGACTCATGTAGGTGTTTGTAATTTTGGTGGGACTACCTATGGTTTTTTTTAAGTATGTTAGATTTGAAAAATTCTGATGATGTCTAATAACAAGGTGTGTTTTCTAACCTATGACTGAAATAGCGCAGTGGTTGTCGTGGTTTTTTTGTGAGACCTCGTGTTCTGGATTCCCCCCCGGGACAATTATTAGCTGCAGCCCGTAGCTTACTCCGCGTAAAATAAAGAAAATGTTGATTCCTTAATAATTGGCTGATTAAAGTAAGACTGAGTTACTCTTTATCATATCAGCTTTCTAAACCACCATCAAAAACAGTCCAGTTTTTTTTAATTTTGTTTTTGTTATTAGTGCCCTAAATACATTCATATGTTTTTAGTAAAAAACTGTTATTTTTCAATACTTATTTAGTTCATAAAAAATATAGTGAACATGACTTTTTTTTTTTTTTACCAGATTACTTTGTTTTTTAAGATACTAGTGGGTTCACGTCGGTAGTGCAATGGGCGGGGTGCGAACCAGCGACCTCAAGATCACACGTCCGACGCCCTAGCCATTGGGCTAAGGCCGCTTTAAGTTGACACTAACCATAAAAAAATACAGTGAATAATCAAAACGCCGACATTTCAACATCAAAAACTACCAATACCGCTAACATATTGTGTCACCAAAACAAAAATACGACTCAATTTGTCAAAAACTCGTTAAAACACTCTCATTATGAATACAAACAAGTTACCAGTTGTAATGATATGCTTGTAAACAATATTGAATGTATTTTAACATAATTCTCTAAGCAGCCTCCACAAAACGCTACATTTTTACATGGTGGCGTGAAAAGTGACACGCAGCTAATTTATTCAATGATCACTTATTTGGTACCTATTTGGTACTTTTTTTCTTAATTAACGATTCATTAACTAATATTTAGTGAGTTCGGTCAATGAACTACGATAGTTTTAACCCGAATATTTGGTATATTGGAAAAAAATACGCGGAAAAAAAATACATGGAAAAATACGGAGAAAAAAATACGGGGATAAAAAATGTAGCGATGTTTATGTCCACTTGACTTGCTTGACAAAACTAAATCGCTTTTTTAAATGTATGAATGCTTAATTAAATAATGTTTTCATCACAGTATTACGTATGACTAGCTATTGCACGTGACTTCACTCGCGTAGAATAGTTACTTCGAGTTGATTTATCCTTTCCTAAGTGTTTAGTTTATCTACCTTTAAAAAGGAGTTTGTGATAGTGTGACGGGTGACAGGACAGAATGGAAGAAACAAACATGTTGCGCCGACCCCAAGTAATATGGGATAAGGGCAGGAAGAAGAAGAAGAAGACGAAGTGTCTAGTTTATCTCTGACCCAATTTATCAAGTCGTTTCAGTGTTAGAGTGTTAGACATAAAAGCAGACAGATAGACATTTACTTTAGAATGTAATTGGGAATTAATCATTGAATAAACATGGAATTAAAAGAATACCATTTACTATATAAAGTTTGTTTGTTTGAACGCAATAATATTAGGAACTACAGGTCCGATTTGAAAAATTCTTACAGTGTTAGATAGCCTATTTATCGAGGAAGGCAATAGGCTGTATTCAAATATGAAGCACTAATGGAATCTAGAGTTACGCGGGTGAAACCGCGCGCAGGTATCTAGTTATGTATAAAATGTCAAGTACACACTTTCCGTTTATACTTGCGGCTTAAAATCTTGTGAAATCTTACCATAATTTGATGCATATTATGTAAATGAGAGTCATATTATGCCTAAGGCATATCGTTATTATTTTCGAAAGTCTACGTTATAAACCATTTTGGATATTGTCTTAAATTTTTATTGAGAAGAAAGTTATTTTGTATCTTAACACTGCTGTTATAAAAACTGCATTATTTGTATAGGACTATAGGTATAAGGTGACAACCTCCGTAGCGTAGTGGTATTTGGCTCGCTTTAAATCTAGGAGGTCGTGGGGTTCGATCCCCACGCCGGACAAGCAATCTTTGTGTAGATTCTAAGATTTTTTTTCCGAATCTGATTGGCTGGGACTACCCTCCGTGCCTCGGAGAGCACGTTAATCCGTTGATCCCGATTGTTATAACATCATCTATAACAAGTGTATACCAGGGAACGGGCAGCAGCGTATGCGTAGCGTAATGGTATAAGATTTTTTATAATCGGCTCACGAATTTCAGACTTCATTCAACACTACAAATTGTAAAACAAAGTCTGAACAGTTCGCGATAAACTCATAAATTACTGCAATGATTTTCATGCGGTTTTGACCACTAGGTAGAGTGATTCTTGAGGAAGGTCTTCTTAAATAATTTGTCAAGGTTTTATGTTAATTCAGATTTACTTCCTAAATAAAATGATTCTTCTTTATAATAGTGTACAGTTTATCTATATTTGTAATATGTATGTATGTTTGTTTTAGTGTTTCAGCTCTAATTATGTAAGTCTGAAAACCTAGATCTTAACTATCGCTAAATGTTCTAACTGTTTTACTTTTGGTTCAAATATGTTTAGCAGATGCTAAACGACCTAGGAGTTATGTAAGTAAACAATTCAGGTTATTTTCACTATCATTTCAGACGACAGAAACAGAATTATGCGAAATAGAAACTAATATTATTAGAAATATACTTATAAAATTATTCAAAATTATACGAAATACGAAAAAGTATTCCATTTGACTAGTAAGGTGAAAGCCCAAATTAACTGTCGCTAAAAAAACTAAGTTTTATAAATGTTTTAAAAATAAATATTGTATATGTTATAAATCACTTTTCGACGTAAGCGGTATCTAATAACACTAATAAAAATCTTACGGTTTCTCTTAATTTGGCAATTGATTCAATTGGACTAGTTATTTTTTGTTATGAAAGTAAAAGTATTCAAAATTATCTTCTTTGGAATATATTTATTCTTAATAACGTTGATGCCGTTGAGTATTTTAGATAACTAAATAATAATTCATGTATTTTTATGTATGCAACTAAAATTAAGACTAGGTACTTACCACTGGCATGTAGTTTTCTTTCTTGAGAGTCATCAGCATCCATGGATCCTTTTTGGAAGAAACCCTACAAAAACGAAAGATAGCATTAATAAATAAAATAATCACTCAAATTATTTAATTTTATTCTGTTATTGTCTAACCATCTCGTCTATCTCTGTCCACAGCTGGACATAAGCCTTCCCTAATTTGCGCTATCACACCCGGTCCTTCGCCCTTTGGATCTAGTGCACTCCTGCTACCCTATTCCAGGTCATTGGTGGACTTCCTACTTCACATTTGTCATTGTTGTAGCATTAAAACCGTTTCGCTTGAATAAAATTCGTATCAACATTCGATATCAACGTATAAGCTCAACCTTATTCATAGTGATATCATATACTAATACGTTAAAAGTTAATTCTTGTTATTCTCTCAAGTAATATTATACTTTGATCTACAAATAAATACATCATACGTCATCTACTATATATTTATTTCAATTACAACAAAAACTACTTTGATCGACGTTAATTGACTACTAACTGGAATTGGGATTTCGTAATCTTTGCTTTATTTTGGAGTATAGAAACTTTTTAGTATAAAAAGATCAATATAATAAATGGGCAACTTCGATTATTACAAGTTTATTTATTTTTTAATATGTATAACTAGGATTTTAGACAGTTAAGCAAGCAAGCATTAAGTCATATGTGTTATTATACGTTAGATTTAATTAGTCGTATGTTCTTTCATCTTGCAATGGCAAATTCGACTAAATGGTTTAGAAATGTAAAAATTGTATGATCTTATGTTTCTGAGGCTTACAAATGCTTAATATGGCTATATTACTTAAGTAAATGATTCTAGTCTTTTATGTAAGGAACATAAGCTAGTTTTAATTATAAAAATACTATATAATAATATGTACCTACCTGCATTTGTAAATTAGCTAAGTCCTCCAAATTTTTCCTCATCAAAAGATTTTGTTGTTCGAACTCAGTGACGCTATTGGCCGCACTCGAGGTCGCCGATTGTTCCTAACAAAAAACACTTTATCACTATACAAATCTTAATTTACAATGTATTATAGCCGCATACCAATAATATTAGCAAATATTCATATTGTTAAAAACGATTTCAAAGAATTATGTCCGAGAATAAGTTTACCACGAAACAGATTTATTTTATCTTATTTTTCTTAAGTTTTAAGCCCAAAATGTTTTAATAGTTAGTAGAATTTTTGTTTATTGATTCAATTTTGAGTAACTATTCTTAATATGTGTCAATATTTTACCTGTCCATCAGTATCTCTTGAAACGCTGAGATCAAGAGTTTGCTCTCCATCATCAGATCCACTCGCGTCTTCTTCTTGAGCTTGAGATCTATTGAATAGCCTCATTGACTGCTGATTGATTATTTGTAAAGCTCTTTGTCTGCAAAAAAAATGAGATACATTAGTTTGAAACACATACAAAAAAAAAAGTATAATACCCATGTAGCAAGGCTAATAATTAATGTGTTTTACCTTTGAGCCTCAATATCGTTGTCAGGGGTTTTGGGTGGAGTAATGTTAGTTGAACCCTCGTCTTCAGTAGCTGACGAAGATCTTCTGATGCTTCTGTCAGTACCGTCTTCCATTCCTGAGTCATGACGTCTTTTTAAACTTAAAGGTATTTGTGTAAATGGTTTGCCTTGTAATGCTTCTAAAGCTCTTATTTGTCCACTAATGGCATCAGCCACTTCATTTGAAGATAGACCATAAATACCCAGGAGTTCTTTCATTGTATTCATAGCATAGTCTCTCAAAATTCGGTTTGTGGTGTTAGAAGCATCACCATTTTGTTGTGTCTCAGTAATTTCCATTTCCTGGTTTTCTTCTAGTCTCTCGTTCGCATTTATGTCCTGACCTTTCTCCTCATCTGAATCAGACTCCCTTCTTCTTGGAGGTGAGTTAGTTTTTATTAATTGTGAAATAGCAAAGGGATTTTTGGCACAAAACGTCTTATTTTGTAAATTACTAAAGTTGAGGACGGTCCGTTCTCTTTCGGCACCTTGATTTATTTGTAAACTATGTATGTACGAATGTTGAAATGAGTCTACTGCTTTCTTATCTTCTGGTAACCTATTTTGGTAATTTGAGTCTATATTTTCATTAGAGTCAGTGCTTAATCTTCTACTGAGGTCGACGGCGCCTCCTTTTAGAAGACTAAAGTTTTTAACGCCTATTTTACCATAGCTTGCGTCATCTTTATCATTGTCTCCAACTTGATCTGGAGTCATTCTATCATTTCCATTAACTGGACTTCCTGCGTCATCACAATGTGCACCGTTTGATTCATCAGAGAAGGCCGAGGCGTTTGGTGCACATCTAGGCTTGAAATTCTTTCTCTTATTTCTTTTTGGCATATTGTAGTAAGGAGACATGTCAGTGCTGTGCTCTTCCTGGTGATCCGAGGACTCTGGCCATGACGACGCATCATGGTGGAGGTACAAGTTTTCCTCTGGCGCCGGCTGGAGTCTCTCATGGATAGATTCCTGGTGAGCTGCCATCGCAGTAGTCATTGCAGTATTTGGACTCTTTCGAGGACCACAACCTGAAACGAGTCCGTCCTGTGAAGAAAAACCGAGTGCTTACAATTTATACAAACAATCAAATTTAACTCAATACATTTTGGCGTCCAATCATAACAGTGATTCATTTTCGTATAATATAAATTGAAACAATGTGTTGGGAAGAAACAATAGTCTTTTGTTGACAATGAGATTAGCTGAATACTGTGGAATGTTTTGAATTTAATTTTTCTCTTCATTGTTCGAGAATAACAAAATTGATTATTAACAAATTTTGTTACCTGAGGAGAAACTTCATGAATCTATCATTTCCTAATTGGCTTAATAATTATATTAATCAGTCTTCGAGGTCAGCCAATATCTGCATCATCTGAAACAAGAAACAAATCTATATAAGTAAATATAGTCATGAGCTTAATGTCTAAACAAGTTTGTGTCGAAATTGAGTAAAATTATATATTACGCTATAAAACATACTCTAGATAATGTGGTCTAGCCATTAATTTGATATTATTACTATAAAATTACTTTTATAATGAAATAGAAGCCAAAAATCTACGCAAACACGAAACGTGTTGGCACAAAAAATATCTCCAAACTTCAAATTTCGCGTAAACCAATTTGTAGTTAAAAAACGTTCCGTTTTCTGGCCGAATTGACGTAATACTGTAATTTAAAAATAATTATACTAAAAAAGCTACGCGAAGTAACACGCATCGATCAAGTGAGTTGGTATGAAATTAATTATATTCAACATATTAGATCTATTTTCGAGAAAACAAGATTGCTTGGAGCGAGTCGAGAGAAAAAAAAACATGTATTCATGTCGAAATTGGTAACGTGGTTTGGGTGTACAATTACTTATTATATACTAATATAAAAATACGGCTATTGAGATAAACTACTAGACATGAATAATCGAACGAAATAATGCTTCAAAATTAAATAAAATTTATGAAAAAATGAACATTTTGCTTCTTTATTTTGGAATATATTTGTCTAGAGTATTTAATACGAAATTGATTTTGATTACTTTTTTTGCGGTTATTTCTAATTTTGAAGAATTATTTTGTTTGTTCTTTATTCAAGTACCATGTCGTTAGATCACTACATCACCAATTTTCTATACTTATCGAACATACGAAGCAAAATATTTGTATCTTTCTTCAATAAGTTAATTTTCTATAGCGTATCGATATCTCGTTACTACGAGTAGTAACTACAATTGGTGTGTTTACCCTACTTTTTGACAGCGGCCATTGATCTCAACATTTTAACTGTCAGTTACAATATGTGGTAAGTAACCAGTCAGTAATTGGATAGTTTCGATTTTTACGGTTTCCGTTAATAATAATGAATTTTAGACTAGATTACTAACGGTTTATTTTGTTTTATGACAGTATAACGATACTTGACCATTTTATTAATAAAAATTGTATAACTATTTATTAAGTTTAGAATCTTCCTATAGGTGTCGTAAGAGGTAAATAAGGGACATACACCTGATACAGCAGTATCTATCAGCCCATTAAGATGGGTTTAGCAGGCGAATTGGTTATCGCAGTAAGCTGCGATAACCAATTCGCCTGCTAAGCGCGGTGATTATGGCAATATCCCTCAGCGACCCTGGCTTGCTAAGGTCTGTTAAAGAGGAGCCCTTGTTCAGCCGTGGTAGTAAATGAGCTGATAAATTAAAGTAATTCATATACAAATTGACAATGTTAGTTGCCGTGTTACGTAAAAATTACAACTTTTACTAGCTATTAATTGTTTAGAAGCTTCAAAAAACAGAATTAAAGAGTTAAGTACAATTATTTCTACATACATGGGTACTTGTATTCTACACACTCCGTCCGGTTTTGACATTAATACAACATTAGAGTGAATGATCTAATAACACAGCACATGTTTTGTAACTAAAGCAACTTAATAAAAAATCCGTCAACGTTTGTTTTTATCATTATTCGAAATGAACACGTAATTTTGAAACGGCGTATTTTTATTTCGGTTTAATTGGAGTATTTTTTACGTTAGCACTCAATTTTATAAAATTTTAATAACAACATTTAATTAAGAATCTATTCAAATTGTTCTATACGTTCTTAATTTGAAATTAAATCTAAAGGCAAATCAAATGAATCTTTACGAAGTTTGAAAATGGTTGAAGTTTTTTTATCTGTATCCTGTCAGTTTATAATCTATGTCACTTTTCACATTTCTATGTTTGACATTGTTTGTTGACATTAGTAAATTGACAAGTAGGGACAGCAATGTCGATCTAAATCTAAACCCGCTTATTAAAACGTGGACTGCTTAAAATATGTTGAAGTACCAAACTTTCTAAGATTGTTTGATAATGAGAGTTACTAAATAATGTCATTGGTAGTAAATCATAATTTCTTTATTCATATAGACACAATTCAAACGTTTAAATTTAGATATGTTGTTATAATGCATCCCTTTCTTTCCCTACCACTAGTTCTGGACGTGGCAACTATGAGAATTGACAAGAAACTCAAGAGTGAAATAATGAGTCAGCGTAAAATAGTGTAGTATTTTAGATTTTACAAAGGTTACTTAAAAGCTTAGTTAGATACGCATATTTATATTACAAAATATTATGGTAAGAACGGAATCTAAAAGATCATATAAATCTAAAACTAAATCTAACTAATATACAATTTCAGCGTTAGGTACATAACTCATTTATCGACGAAGGAATATCATCAGGAGCGGAGCACCAATGAAGAGTATTTTAAAATCAGGGTGAACCAAAATGAACTATTTCACGCGGACTAACTCGTGGACACAAGCTAGTTCGTTTATTATTATATTACTATCGATATCAATTCATATGACAAAGTTATGGGTATGTTAATCTTATGGGTATGTTATATAAATTACATATAACAATAGAAACAGACATATCACATCACATTTTCCCCATAACATGATGGCATCTTTATAAGAACACATTCCTTATACAGGATTGTCCTTAAGTCAACCCATTGTCACTTAAGAGCCACTTAAAGCCGCACCATTTTCGATACAGCCATCCGAGGAACAATATCCAATAATAACAATAAAGCGATTGAATGCGTTTGCGCATTATTAATATTGGTTCAATATTCAATATGGCTACCATGACGGCGGAGCGGAAATGGGTTACCTATATTTAAATCTAGAATTATAGGTTTAGCATACTGTCATTTTGAAATCTACCAAAATTATAAATAGGAAAATTTGGATGGTTGCGTTTGTTAGTTTACCGTGCAAAAGTTACGCATTTTTAGTAATAACGTCGGCTAACAAACGTACCTATCATGCCTGATATTAAAAGTAAACTACGAACGTTTTTAATGTAAGTGGTGTCAACTCACGCATTGTATCACCAAATCCCACCCCCTCTATGACCTCTGACTATATAATATGTCAACTTTTAGTGGGTTATATTATTTGGCTGTGGTATTCTGTATAAGTACTAACATGGTTTCCATTCACCTCCTATTTAAGGGTGAAATTTGCCCCAGAAATATTTTTTTAAGTCGATATAACATTACGCTGTTAACCACAAGAGCAGAGCAGTAGTAAAAGTGTATGAACATTTAAATTAGTTACAAGGTTAAAATTTTACTTTTAAATAACAATATAGTCTTAATACTATTGTCCAATAATAATTGGTAACTTTATGTAATATCAGCCCGTAGTCAGAGGTCAAAATATTAAATTAAACTATATTTTTTCAAATTGAGCAACCTTTTATAATACTAATTACGATTTAAAAGATAAGATTGAAAGATAAAAAGATTTACGTCATCAGTTGTAAAGGTAAAATATATCGATTGTGTTTTAGTATTTTATGTAATTGAACAGTTTGGTATTACAAAATACTAAGTAGATATTGGTCTTCTATACTATTATTATAAAGAGGTAAGCATTGATTGTTTGACCTCCAAAACTACTGGGCTGATTCTGAATTTTTTTCACCGCAAGAAAGATGGGTTTATAGGTATTAGGTATAGGCTACATTTTATGAATATATTCTCAAAGCGAAAAGTACGCGTATGAAACTAAAAAATAGTAGTTTAATAAATAACTAAAACTAAATAAAATATATGTCATTTACTAAATAGAAACATTCTCAATTAAATTTATCTTAAAATCATTGACTGATTTAATTTCCACGCTTTGCCACCGCTCGTAAAAATGTACGGTGTACAAAAAGATATTATGAAGTTATGAAAAAGAAATATACCTATGTATTTTATTTTAAATAAGTAAGTTAAAGTTAAATCTCATTAAATATTTTTAATTCATTTTTTTGTATTTAATCATTTTAGTTGAAGTATCAAACAAATTTAGTTTTTTGATACTTCAAGTAAAATAATTTAATTTGTCAAAATGAACATGAAAATTTTAGACCACTATGAATGATTTTTAAATTCCTTACGTAATATTATTATGGATTCCATATTTTAATAAACAAAAATACATATTTAACATACTAATAAGAAACAAGCACAATTAAAAAGTTTAAGTTAAACGTTGAGCAATGGAATAAATAAAAAATTATATGAAAATAAAATTGTCACATACTATGTTAAACTTTTGTTGCTGCCACTACTCAATAGGATATAAAATAAACTAAGACATTAAACAACTAAATGTTAAGATAACAAGATTCCGTTTAAACATTAAATACATACTAGCTACGATGCACGGGTTTACTCGGTCTTCTATTCTCAAATAAGTATAAGCGGGATGTTTTATAGACTATCTAGGTTATTAAGTATTTCTATGCTATTTGGTATAATTTTGTATTATAGCCTATCTAGCTTTTTACCTATCTCTATGCTATTTCGAATAATATCAGTAATTTTATGTTTACCAAACTATCTATACTTACATTTAAACTTCCGTATCTACAATTTTGCGAGGCGTCTACAACAGGTTTTAGTAATTTAATTTTGTTTGATACCTAAAATCTAAACTATTGCTAGCGTGCGATTTTTAATCAATAAAATCTGTATATTTACATCAAACAGCCCACGCTTAATAAAACTGTTAATTATAATTATCAACAAAAACGCCTATGGCTTAAACACATAAATTTTATTTTAGAAAATTCAACGATTTTTATGTTTTGTCAAAAAAAAACACTGTCTGTGTGTTTGTTAAATTTATTGTATACCTATATATTTTGAGTAATATGTTACGTAATACAAAGGGAACTATGTAAAAGAAATTGCGATTAATAAACGGAACTTGAAGTCATATTTTAGAACTATATAAATAAAAAGCAAGTTTAATAAACAAGCGTAATCGCGTGCCCACCTTATACTCGTATGGGTAAGAGATAAGACATACTAGTTGCGCCCACGCATCCAACTCGATCTAATTAAATTATAAAATCGATTCAAAACCGAGCAACCGATTGCTTTGATAACGCTGCCAACTTCTAATTGAGATTTTCTATAACATTATTGACACGGAAACATTTGATTTAGAAAGCTTTAATACATTTTGACGTGCTTATAAACAAATAACTTATTTAATTACGTAAAACGGAACTACCTACTTAAAAATAGCAAACATTTCAAACAAATTATTTACGTCTCAAGAGTACTTTTAAAGACATAATGTTCGAAATTTCAAATTGGAAGCTATTTCAATCAATTTGAAACTTGAAATCGAATTCGACACGCCATAAACAATAACATAAAATCTTTAAACATCGAATAGTTAAACTTCGAAATAAAAACAAAAATTTGAAGTTTGAATTTGGAACGTCGCGTCGTGGGCCTGAGATCGGGAGCGGACGATAACTCAAAGGCGCATACTCGCTAGTGATCGTTATAGGCCGTAAAGTCACCAATAAAAACGATTAGCGCCATTTGAATATTCAAATTTAGAATCACTTCCAAAATATCAATGAAATATGTTATGCATAGAGTTTTATACTACTAGAAGAGTCATGTATAGTAGGGTACCATGAAAACTTTAAAACCGTGTAAACTAATGAATTTTCGCATTGTTTTCATTTTAACAGTTGAATAATTTTAGTTATCTTGTGAGCTTACATAAGAGTTATAGTCATAATAAAAGCCCAAAATTAAGTTACATTAAATGGCTACTGATAATAAACTGATTTAGAATAAATATTACGTTAAAGGACGTCGCCGCGTCGTCTAGAGGAATGTATATTAGTTAACTAGAGCTCTTCCTGTAGTTTCTACGAGACTCGTAGTTCTACGCAAAAAACTCAACATAAGCTTTTTCCGTTATTAACATTTTAGTCTAAGAGTACTCTCTTTGAAAATATAATGTTCATTTTTTAAACACAGCTCATACTTTATATACCTCGTAGATCTACTACTTTTCCAGAGTTCTATTATTCGATTTTTAAAATACAAATTTCAAAAACAATCTGACACTCCATAATTCAATGGAACATATATAATTAATTACTTCTAGATAATATTTTACCATTTTCGATAGAAATCGAGTATCTATTAAATGCTTTTTATACATTTTTGGAAAACGCTAAAGTGATACATTAATCAAATCTGATTTATGGGACTGTTTTATAATTAACCTTGTGATTCTAATTGTCTAACTGAACTTAGTTATCGATGTGTCAAATGAGAAATTGACTGGTGTGAAGTCGGGTAGTTGTTATGATTTAGATGTTTATAAATGTTTTCTTGGTGTAAGATTCATAATCGAATATTAAATCGCCATTTGTAATGTTGTTCTTTTCAAATGTATTATAAAAAAATGTGTTCTGTGCTCGAAATATGTTTTTTTTTAAATTATATTATTATGTTAAAATATATGACAAAGTGTATATTACCTATTATGTATATTTAATATTCATAATCTTATATCTAAATTACGTACCACATCGGAACCCAATTATGGTAATGTAGAGCTACGCCTGTTACCTATTTTATTTAAATAAATTTAACTTACTTAGCCACATTAATGTAATAAAATAAAAAGTTCTAAAGTCAACGTTCTAAATTCAAAAAAGTTCGAATTATGATTTAAAACGTGTTCCGGTGAAACTGGCCGTCGGACATATCTAGCGGCATTATGATTGAGGTAATAAGAGTGCAGGCGAGTAATAAGGACGTTTAGGAAGTTCACGAAATGCTGTTTAAAAATATTTGTTCATATTGTAAAAGATTGCTAGATTGCCGTGTTATATATATTTTCTGTCATTGGAATATTAACACACTGCGAAAAAGGAATTCAAAACTTATTGCTTGACAAAATAAGAACTGTGTTATTTATGAGAATATGTGAATTACTTTGTAAATTTTTCTACGTACAATTTTAAGCCCACACACGAAAGAATCAAAAAAACATACAGCATCATTTAAATACAGTTCTATCAAAAAAGCTCGATTTATAATGTCCGCTCCGCTGTCGTGTCTAACGAAGATAGTGTACTTTATAATAATATAATGTTTCAAATATTTCAAGGCTAACCGTTCTCAGCTGTCAATCATAATAAGCTATCTGTCTTGTTCTTGTACACTTATGCTGCAATATATTCATCTCGCTCTTCCATACGCGTCCGATCGACCGCCGCGAGTTCTTTATTTGAAAATTTGATTTTAAATGTGGAATGAATAAGCATTATCTTAAGGAATACGTTCTTTTATTTGAATTTTTAATTTCTTTTTTCGGTTCGACTACTGGCTTTGTGATTATTTTTCTTTATTCATTTCGACCAGGATTTTTGTGCTTTGAGATTTATTAGGAGATGTAAATGTGTTCGGCGTGTGTTCGTTTTTTATTCGTTTCCAATTGATGTCGGAGTTCTATTGTTTGGGAAAATTTCGTGTTCCCATAATTATAGTAATTTTTTGTTGTATCGGGTTAGATCTATGGATATTCGCGGCAAGAGTTTAAGCCATTCTTTAACCAATCATTTTGTTTATGTAACATGATAGTAAGTGTTAATGCAAATGGAATTTCTGGTGGAATTTGTCATGTATGTTATTATAAGAGAACTCGTTGCATTAATAGAGGATAAGTGCTGTTTCAGCGTCTGGACAGCCCACGTGTTTTCTGTGTATCTAATTACTTTGTTCATCATAAACTTGTGCCGTCGTTGTTTTTTTTGTTGTTGTAAAAGGTTAATGACTGATGTATTGGGAGGCTAAGTTTTATAAAATATTCTAACGCTCGAAGTATTTCGAAGGTTAGCAATGTGGACAAAAAATATGTAGACTAGTGTTATAAATAGTACAGCGTTATGCCATAGACAATAGACAGCATTATCTATGGTTATACGATACCATAAAGTTAATCTTTATAATATGTAATTTACAGAAATTAATTCTAAGCAAATAATATTGGAGTTAATTGTTACTAAAAATAAATGGCCAACTACAGTAGGTGTCATATTCTGGTTATCTCAATAAAATACCTAAGATATATTACACCCTGATAAAGACCACCTAAAGCTCAGACCCACCGCGGTACTAATAACAAATCCTACGCACAAATCTGCGAATTGACACACGTAATGTAACACTAACAGTTCATATGTAAACATTACAAAAACTATTATTGTTATGTGTACGGGCCTTAAGTTTCTTCTAAGAAACTCTTAGGATCAAAACATCGCGCGACAAAATTAAAAGCGCACCTGAAAAATATATTCCATTCCATTTTCTATTTTATATCTGTGTTCTAAAGTCTTAATTTAATTGAACACAAATGCAAAAAATGTTTGGTTATAATTTGTAGGAATTTAAAAGTTTATGTTTGAAATTAGAACTTAACAAATGCCTGAGTTGGATTTTGTTACAAAGGCTTGCGGTTTAAAATCGAATAATAAAGCTCTTTGTCAGATATGTTGATGAATTGCCGCTTTAATGTCCAAGTCTATTGACAAAGTAGGTATCACTGTTATAGTCATTATTTCACTACATTTGAACAGATGTATTTCTTTGCTGGATTCGAGTTTCAAATTCGAAATTACGTTCGAGGTTTGAAATAAGAGCTACGCGAGTAATGAAAATTAGAACCTCATTTATCTAGTTATTATTTCAAATTTTGTTTTATAAATTATTATTCCAATTAAGAATAATGGAATAATTTGAATACAGTTATATTTTATTGTCATACATACAGTATAAGTATCAACATTGTATTATATAGGGTACCTACTCAGCTGTGAATAACTTTATACTAAGAAGTGTTCAATATAACTTATAGCCTAATTAAAAAACATTGTGACAATTTGCTGTCTAGCCGCGAAGCCAATAATTTAATATTAATTGTAAGCGGAAAGATGCAGCTATTTATTATGTAGTTTAGGTGGCGATTAGCTCGAAGTGGCTACATTACCGCACGGTGCAGTGGGACATGTTTTTAATATTAAAACGTTAGTTTTCCACCTCAATCGACGCCATTTTCCTGTCATTGAAGGACATACTGACAGGCAGACACTTCGAAATGCGTTTGGCTCGCAAACTGTGCATAGAATTAATAATGTTACTTATTATATATTAACAATAAGTTGGTAGGCATTTTGTGTTCATATCGTCGTATGACACCTACTTACCTAAATGTGTTTGAATACAATGTATGGTAAATTATGTGCGTATGGAAAAATGAAGGCAGCGATTTTACGATTTCAGGGACGCATGTCGAGTTTTATTTATTGAATTTAAATATAAATCTGAGAATTATGAAGCTATTTTACGTATGCATTATTTGATTCCTGCGTGTAATAAATAAAACATAATATGCCTTTTTAACTTATTTGTAAATGATACGTTAAATGTACATCATTCATTCATTTTTCTTAAGCTCATGACGTCATTGTTTAATCTAAAAGTCTGTCACTACTTCAAATTAATTATAAATGTTTACAAAATGTTTCAATACTGCTAACGTATATATTTATATTATAGCAAACACTTGAAAATGGACTTTGTTCATACAAAATTAATTTTATACTTGAATAGTACTTACAATGCGTTTCAATCTGTTTTCTTAAACACTTAATAATGCAAAAATACTAGAAAGCGTCAACTTTTGTAACGGTAAATATCGGTGATCTAATCACAACAAACATCGGACAAGTAATCCGACAATCACGCACTGTCATTCTGGCTTATTGCAACACTACGGCCCCACACACGATGGGTGACCACTAATCTACTTATTCAGGTAATTGACTAATCAATCTTGTTGATAAAATGTTAACTTTCTACAAACGGAAGTTAAGAGTCAATAACTAAATAATGAGACACATTTCATTTAACGTTTGCTGTTTGCTGCTAACGATATAACGTTATAAATAATAATATAATAAACACATCACTATCAACTGTACCCAGTCATGTAATTGCACAGTGCATACAAATGTAATTAATCTTTAACTTAATCAACTATGAAAGTAAATACTAAATGAAAGCTTATAATTAGTAATTGGTACTGCATTTATAAATAAAAAATAAGCTGATTAAACCGCTTTGTCTTATACCAGGTCACGCTAACGGTGATAGTGCTCTTGTAAAGTCTAATTGACTATATATTGCTGTTCGAAACTCGAAAGCGTTAATTTAAAAGTTTTAATAGCTTTGTAACGTTCCGAGTTTCGAGCCTAGCACAACACTATATTTGTAATTATTTGTAAATAGAACGGTCTTAATAATCAGAATACTATTTCATAATTGAATTTTGAAATTGGAATAATACTATTTGTGACCATTTGAGTGAATTTCGAAATAATAATATTTGAAATTCGTAATTCAAATGTCTTGATATTGTTATTATATTTAAAATAATACCCCGAAAATTGTATAAGTGAATTTGTTTTATTCGTTTTTAACTGGCATTCTAATTTTAAATCGATGTTCTATTGTGTATAGAGATAAAAAATGACTTTTTATTATTGAATAACATTTTATCGGAGCTTAAAATTGACCTCAATATTCTATATAAATACGAACAGATCAAAAGGCAAACTGACAAATACCCATCATGGTATTACGTCTCACAACTTAAACAACGGATGAAGAAATTCCAAGCAAGTTTTAAGATTACAATTTCGAGTGGCTAGATAATTCACTATTTAGCATACAAAGGAGAATTACCGTCGGGTTGTGCGTCCGTATGTCACACAGTTTATATATAAAGAGCCACGCCTTGTAGCTGTCATATGTAGCCTAATTAGGTATGAGCTGTTTGGTAACTATTAGATTTTATTATGAAATTATGTGCGATATCGTTTTACAAAAGTGTTTTGCTAACGGTACTAGTTTCCTGTGGTAATTTGAATCTATTCTATACGTTGACTCTATAAGGATTGTAACGGGATATGTTAACTTTAAAAAACCATTACAAACTATAATGACTCACTCCTTCAATATATATATTTCTTGGAATTATTGCATTATGACTTAACGAGCTTTCAAAGAAAAGCTCATTATTACTTGTGCGTTAAACATTTTCATATAAGTACCTACAAAAACAATAATAAATCTTGACACATAAAAGTTAAAGGAAATACGTTTGCCACAATTAAAAATAAAAAAGACAATAAAAAAAACGCTGTCATCGCTACCATAAACAATAAAATGGGCACAATATGAAATCCATCACCAGGAAGGAGCACTGGTTACTACGAACGGGTATCATTAAATTCCTCACACTTTCTTATTTAAATTCATAAATATCCGGTGTAAGTATATAGTTATTGTTACACGGATCACGTCCGACCGCACAAACACACATACACGCATACCTACAGACATACATTTTATATACGCACTCGATGTATGGCTAGTTATTATACGCATAAAATTTAATGTCAATTGGTATACTTTCGATGTAATATTAACGGTATGTTTTGAATTCGGAACTTAAAATCACATACTTTGCTTAAACATATTTGGAATTATTCGAAATTATACGAAATAGGATTATACGAAACAACAATGTTTTTATAAATAGATCGATTGCCAAATTTAGTACCTAATGATTTTATACAAGTATTTTTAACACAAATGTGAACAAGTATTATTCAATCTAATACAAGTGATCTTATATCTTAGAAAGTAAATTTTATTGAAGTCAAAACTAGTTATGACTGCAGAAATCAACTATTGCTATATATAAATGGAACCTATCTATCAAAATAAACGTTTTTACGAGTAATTGACAATTTTGTTACCTAGATATAACTAGTTTTATAAAAATTGCAACTAGGTCATTGTGCAACCAATCTAGATACATATAACATTGTAATTCTTGTATATAAAAAAATATATAGGTGTATATCAGTGGATCTATTCAATATTTTGCAAAACGGTTACAGCCATATTGTCGCCAGTTTAATGAGAACCGTGTATCGTATAACTTATGTAGGACAAGAGGTCACTTAATAATGGCCGCTTGCAATGTATAGTACAATGAATTCCATTTGCTACACAATAGAGCACACACGATTCCAAATTCAAATTTTAACTTAATAAAAAAAGAACTCAGACTAGTGTTGTGACAGTGTTATTCAATTAAACGATATTTGGAGGTAATTGTATAATGTAATTAAATTAGTTTTACTTGGAAGTTTCAGCGAAGTATTTGAATTAATGCAACGTATTTTTATACTGACAGCGCGGCGGCTTATCCTTTAATATAGCTGAACCATATTATTCTATTACAATCACTTAACATTTTAAAATACCAACAACTTTTATTAGGGACATTTTTTTCGTTTTTTGAATAAAATTAGTGTTTCGTATTTTTCAGTTCCGATTCGATTTCTCATCGAGTATCCGGAGTATCATGATCGCATCACTAGCATGGTTATGCGCCCGCGAAATTCAAATATGGCTTGTATTATTTAAATTTCGTATTCTTAATGCGAATTCAATTATTATTTTCAATTACTGCTGTGCCCGCGGCCCGCGCGTTGTATGCTATTGTCCTACATATTTTTTTATTCTCTTTGGTTTGTGCGTTGGTTGAATAGTGAAATTTACGTAGGCTTCGAACATTACATTCAACAAGTATAATTTTAACTACAAAAGAATCTTTAAGCTATTCAACATCGAGGCAAAACTCGTTTAAATTTTTGTCTAGCTATTAATGAAACCAATTGTGATCGATCATTGCTATGACTTTGTCTCGACTCGACATTTCAAATAAGTCTAATTAATTTTATGTCATATATGCTACTACATAAATAGATATTAGACAATAAAATAATATCGAATATTTTTGGTTTAATCTTAGTAATTATCACCTGAGGGCATGACGTCATGTTCGAGTTTCGACAAGCGTGTACATTTTTCAAACAAACGGACAGTTTCGGATCAACGCAAGATTAATGATCTCACTAACAGACCGAGTCAAATTTCGCAACATACAAATTACCGGTACAAACAGCTTTGGCAATAAACAATCCGACCACTCGATTTAGAAAAAAGTCGGTTATCGATTCGAAAACTATCATTACATCACCATACGATGGAATTACGGTGTCCAGTATCATTCGATAATTTGAAAATAATTTACTCGATCACGGAAACTGCCAGTCAATGATATTTGATTTGATTTTTCTTCGCGTTCCAATTTTAAAACAGATACGTAAAGCTACTGGAATGTCTTTCTAACGTTAGTTCCCTAGCATCCTACTTAGCTCCCATTCCCGAAGAAACTTCAGAATTAAGTATAGCTTACGTTACTCGTGGATAATGTAACTTTCTGATGTTGAAAGATTTTTTGAAATCGGTCCAATAGTCCCGGAGTCTACACGATGCAAACAAACAATAAAATATTTCCTCTTTATAATATTAGTATAGACTAGCTTTTTTCACGCGGTTTGACCTATTTATCTCTAGTTCCTGTAGGAATCTCTACATAAAATAAGCTTATGATGTATGAGCTATATTATTGTAAAAATTCATTCAAATCCATTCAGTAGTTTTTGCATAATAAAGCAACAAAATCTATACTTCACTACGTATAAAACAAAGTCGCTTTCTCTGTCCCTATGTCCCTATGTATGCTTAAATCTTTAAAACTACGCAACGGATTTTGATGCGGTTTTTTTTAATAGATAGAGTGATTCGAGAGGAAGTTTTATTTGTATGATAGACCAGCATTGCACCCATGCGAAGCCGGGGCGGGTCGCTAGTATATTATAAAGAGGAAAAAGTTTGTGAATTGTCTGTGAGGTTGTAGGGGGTAATCTCTGGATCTACTGAACCGATTTTGCATTTTTTTTTACCAATACAAAGCCACATTATTTGAAAGTGTCATATATCAGTCAAGGTTTCCAAGGGAAAAGCCACGCGGCTCAGCTAGTTATATTTTAAATGTAGAACGATGACGTAGGCCCGTCTGTTAGTCAATCATCTCAATAATTCCAAGTATTATGAATGCACACATACGGTTTGAAGAAATTCAAGAAATAACATACGCATTCGGTAAACAGTGCTGTTATTATAACTGGAGGTGGAATATAAAGGGAAAGGGGGGGGGGGATTTACTGAGTTCGTCGACTCCATAGTTCCCAGCCACTCGAATAGTGAAAACACTTCAAAACTTATAACTATTTCCATACTTTAATTACGTACTTACAGCACCCACATGGAACAAACAGTAATTATAAGATAAACATATGGCGTTTGAAACAAGTAACTATAGAAATATTGGGTTACTTTCCTGTGTTAAAAAGCTAGGGGTTCCGATTCTGGTAATTTACAAAAAAAAACTTTTTTTAGCCGCGCGGCTAAATTTATTTTTGTCATTTTTACCGGGCGGTACTAATTTAAAAACTCTAAAGTTTCGATGGGGTTTTTGGGATTTAGTATTCTAGTAGGTAGTTATAATTTATATAAACAGGCGTTACTTTGCGGAACTCCACACTAATCTTAATTAAAAACAGAAAATATTATGTTAATTATACATATAAAATATATTTTGTATTTGATTTTCGTAAATCTAATTAATAAGCTTAATTGAATTTTCCCTAATACACAATTTCTTAATATTTCCTAGCGAAAGTGACTCCATAGTTCTTTACTGAATCATTATTATCTTAAGAATACCAAATACGTCAAAATCGCAAGAGAATCTAAATCGAATATGTCGTAACTTTATTAAAAGCCAATACAATTCACGTCATAACCGCACGGCTAAAGTTAACTCAAATTAGTAGAATTGACCCCCCGGTAGTAAAAAAGTCGTTGGAACATTTTAGTGCGACTTACATGGGATGTTATTAATTGAAAATTAATTACTCGATGCTTTTAATGTGGCTAAAAGTACATTTTATATAAATGGTTGTTTTTTAACTACTATATTCCATTAAAACATTTAACTATTAAAGATGTTATTATGTTTTTTTTTGTTTAACTTAAAGTACGAACTTTAAGACACAAGAGAAGAAAAAGGCTAGGTTAGAAGTAGCCTTAACAGAAGAACATACATGGCAGCCGTAGCCCAATGGCTAGGGCGTCGGACTTGTGATCTTGTGGTCGCCGGTGCGATCCCCACCCATTGCACTACCGACGTGAACCCACTCGTAACACAAGTATTTTAGCGTAGCACGAGGGGTTAACAAGAAAAAAAAATGTTAATGAATGTGGAAGAGGCTAAAGTGGTATGTGAAGATCGTAGCTAGTGGAAGGCAGTGGTATCTGCCTACCCCTATTGGAAATAGGCGTGAATGTATATAAATAAATATATTATAAAGACACTGAAAAACCTTTGATTATATAAATGAGGATGTAACTCTTTCTGTCTATTACGCTTTTGTCTCAACTGCTGACCCGAACTGCTGAAATTTAGTAAAAAGATGATCTAAACTTTTAGAAGCTACTTTTAGTATAAACAGTAAAAGGTAATAGAAAAAGCTCTATAAATAAGCAACCTTTTAGTTAGAGTTAGAAGGCGAAGTCGCAGGCTAAAACTAGTGTATAAAACAGTAAAATAAAATAGAAAAAACTCGATATAAAAGTAATTGGTCATTGTTGTAATGTAATATAGAATTGTCACTGGCACGCGTCACGTCGCAACAGGAAAAAGAACCCGTTCCAAATTCAAATTGGTATAGAATTTGAATAGGTACGCGATTGTCATTGGTTGACAATCAATCATTATGGTTTTTGAAATTCGAATTCCTCGACATACGTGAGGTTCGATTTGATCAGTCAATGAATAGTAGCCGAAGGGGCCAGTCGTCTTTCATCATTTCTATCTGATATAATGCATTGTTAGTTTTTGTTATAAATCCTGTTCTCAGAGATTTCTATTTGAGTATACGTAATGTTTACTGTGATTAGATGTATGATTGCGGTAAATTACTCGAACGCAGTAAGAGTTAGAAGCCAATTGTTCTCGAGTAGTTTTTGAGTATTGAAATTGTAAATAGATTTGTACACAACACGTAGTTACATTATCGAATCATCTTAGTTAATAATGTATAGAAATATTTGAAATTGAATAAATTTTCAAAATGAGAACAATAAAAAATATTCCTTAAACAACTTAAAAAACGAACAGTTTAACGACATCGTCCTTTAAATAAATTCAGAAGAATAATAATTCCAGAATCAGAACAACTATCTGTGATTGACACAAATAATTGTCCCAGATGAGAATCAAACTCAGAACACTAGGTCTTGAAAGCAACCACCGTCGCCAATGAGCTACTGGCACAACCAATAAAAAAAACAAACACCGTACTCAAGTACAGACACTCGAAGACTTATCTTCATTGAGTATTTATTTCTGTACTCGTTCGAGAAACATCAAACACTAGTAAGAATCAAGATGGCGTCGAAATTATGCGTCTACCTTCATATTGATACAAACATTTTGTACTATAAAAATAATATCCTTTACTCTCAAAATACTAAATAACGCTTTTAACAACACGCCTGATGAAAGAAAAAGCACAGAAACGGAGGCTTTCTGAAATACCACCTACTTCCAGACTACGGGTTAGTTTTTTGACCGACCCAGGACTCAAACTCTGGACCTCATTAGTTAGATCAGGGATCCCCAACTATTTTGGACAAGTGACCCCTTATTCATAATGGTCCGCTAACTTAAAACAGCTGCTACAGTGTGTTATTTTTCATTCTGACTTAGGTAAAGGGCTCTGTCGCAAAATGACCACTTCTCAAAATGACTACAGGTAGCAAAATGTCCCTTTTAGTCGATATCGACCACTTTGGGAATCCCTGAGTTAGATCATATTACTGCTATACAACGATACAGACAATACTAATTCAAAAACTTAATTGTACACTTAAATTTTATAAAAGATTTGAGAAAACAGAAATAATTATGTAATATTAGACAGACAAATATTTTGTTATTTAATTAAACTGCCGTTAAGTACAAACAGCTAAAATGTTTACTAGTAAATAAAATACAAAAGTAATAATTTATTTTATAATTGGTAAATAAATAATTTTATGCTTACCTCTAACTGTTTAACTTTACTATTATTAATAGTAAATAATTGAATGTTTTTAACTTTCCAAATTGTAAAACTTAACAGAGATAACTAATATGCAGTAATCGGTAATGTAAGTTAATAAATGTGCAGCTTATAATTATTAGTACGGTAACTTGAAGAAAGAAACACTTTATTCAGTTGTAAAACTTATTCTAAGCTTTATGTAAGCTATTAGCGTACATGTAAACCTTGAATTATTAAAATACTGCATCAAAATTCATTGCTTAGTTTCAAAGATCACGGGGGCGACTTTGTGTAAAGTAGAGCGACAGTTGCAAAAGCCAAAATCACTCAATCTCCCCGTCAGCGACCGCCTTGAGCCGAGGTCCAAGTCCCACAGGCTACGCCCTCTTGCGCAGGTTGCGCGTTTGTAGTGTTTAAACCATTTATCTAGGCTGGAGCTCTGCTCGCTTTTATGCCCGGTGAAGTAGCAAAAGCCTCAAGGCTAACTACGGGAACGGGCAGCAGCGTTTCCCTGTGTATTAACAACATAATACTGCGGTCACCAATCCGCCTGCCAAGCGTGGTGACAATGGCAAAAACCCTCCCTCGGGAGGAGGCCCATGTTCAGCAGTGGACGTTGTACGGGCTGATGATGATGTAAGTATAGACTAAGTTGAAACTTTTTATGTGTTCCAATAAAGTTTTTCTAATACTTATATAAAAAAATATTCAAGTTACAATTTTCTAACACATCAACAAAAAAGTTGTCCAAAGAAAGTTACATATGAAGAAAACTTGTTTTACTAAAAGCATCTTTATTCAGTAAATAATAGTACTCAAATTACGTTAACTATTACTGTATATTTTTTTTATTTTGTAATAATTTGGGGCAGTGTTCCGTAATACCTTGAGGCGATAGACAAATAAGTGTGTGAGTGATTACACGGTTTGACGTTAGAAATGTCAGTTTTTATCATTTTTGGCTCAGCAATCCGATCGGCTTTTGATTGGGTTAATTGTTTCGAGTTCCGGTTGAATAATCTTAATAGAATTAGTTAGTTATTCATTAAAATATTCTGATTTTGGGAAAAAAAGAGATATTTATCTATTTCATCTGAGATTTAAAGGGTTTTTTTTACTCTCGTTACTGTACGACGTTTATAATTCAATATAGTCTATAGTCTGCCTAAATGGGCTATCCAACACTGAGAGTTTTTTTTCGGACCCACAAGTTCCTGAGATCTGCTCGTTCAAACAAACAAACTCTTCAGCTTTATATATATATATAAGTATATAGATATAAATCTTGCGTAGGAATGTTATAGTTTTATAGTAAATATTAAGAAATATTGATTGCACAGTATAAACGAAACTAGTTCAAAATACTTGCAATTACTATAATTAGAAATGTTATAGAAAAATACAAAGTATATTTGCATAAAATTGCTTAAGATCTCGACATAAACAGGATCTACTCATTCGTTTTTAGTGATCCACATGTGATGTGACTAAACGCAACAAATTTAGTAGGTGTTTTATTAAAATTACGTATTACTTGCCGATTAAATCAATACAGATTTATTTTATATAAATTTTAGTAAAGTTCTAAGCTTAATTTATTATAGAAATAATTAACTTACCTATGTTATTTTATTACAAAAATTAAGATAATTATTTAAGTTAAAACATATTTAAGTTAATTTTGTGTGAAGATAACATTGTTATAATTATAAGGTTGTATCGTTTTAGTTATAAGTAATTTTGTGTTAAGTTACTGTGTAGTTATTTGTAAATGTTAGTACCTAATAGTGTTATTTAAAATAGTTAATATAATAAGTAGTCTCAGCTATCGCATTAGGTTTCTAAACGTGTAGTGATAGTAGTTTAAGAGATAAAAAAAATGCAACTCCCGCGCTCGGTAAACAAATAATTGTCTCGCGGGGAACTGTTTTGTGTTTCACACCAATTATTGTGAAATGGCTTTTTCCAAATCGATTCAGTAGATCCAGAGACCTTCTACTAACAAACTCACTAACTTTACCTCTGAATAATATAACATATAAAGATAAACATTAGATATGCATATGTAAAGAAATTTAAATTTATACGGAACGATGTCAATAAAATATACTCAAAATCGTGTTAATTAAGATTACAATTTTAGTTAGTAATACTACTACTTCATTATCTTTAATAAATAAATTATTTATTTGATTTATTGGCTAATTGAATAGATAACATATGATTCAATCGAATACGTAATAAGAATATATTTATTTGGCACATTACTCATAATTTTATCACAAAACGTGTTTATATATAATTTGCATATAATTTTTATACTAAATAATTGTATAGATAACTGTAACATACATTTATATATTCACGCGTCTTCCCCAAAGGGGGCAGAGAGAGACCACTTCCTATGATCTTGCCGTACCACTTTCGTCTCATCCACATTCTTTAATCTCCTCATACATGTCTTTCGGTTCAGGGTTCCAGGGTTCAAATCGGGGACTTTCTTAACAATAAAGGTACCGATTTGAACGTGAAACGTCCGCATTGGTATTACCCTTCCAAAAATGCCATTATTGCAGTATTAAGTAAATATTCTCTTACTCTGTTTGCCTATTTTTACGCCGATCAACAGCAGTTAAAATTTTTTTACAAATACATTTGTCACGGAAGAAGACATAAGCTAACTTTTAGAACCGAAAATACCTGCCCAAAGTTACTTTACAACACTGATGAAATCGCCAAAAAAATCAAGTTATTTTTTAAATTTTCACGTTTAAGTAAAGAGTTTAACTTCCATTGCGATTCTCATTTTATTTAGTTGTCATATAACGATGATCATCATCCTCATCATCATTTCAGCCGTAGGACGTCCACTGTTGGACATAGGCCTCCCTCATAGATCTCCAGTTGTTGCGGTTAGAAGCGGCCTGCTTCCACCGTGATCCTGCGGCCTTAACCAGATCATCCGTCCATCTAGTAGGTGGACGGTCCTACGCTACGCTTGCCGATCCGCGGTCTCCATTCGAGAACTTTTCGGCCCCAACGGCCAAACTTTTCGGCCCAAATGGCCAAACTTTTCGGCTCCAACGGCATAACGATGATATTGTTACAAATTTAACTAAGTAGAGCTAGAAATTTATCTAAAACTTAACTAAATCGACCAATTATTAGTCTAGCACCAATCCCTATGTTGTAATATCACAATAGAAGTACTATTATATGTTATAGCTGCAGTCTATCCGATCTAAAGATATTTGTTGCTGATAAAGCTAATTATTGCGACCGGCTCCCAGACTACAGTTGGAACAAAAATCTGTTTCTAAGTAATGTCTTGATTGTGAAATGATATTGTTGTGTTTGTATAGTAAAATTGCGAATTGCTTTGTTAGATTTAGCTTGTAATTAATGGAAGTTAACGAAAATACCTATATTTATACTTAATATTCACACGCAGTTTTTTTATCAATGGTAGTTAACGAAAATACTTATAATTAAAGCTAGATTCCCACGCGAGGTTTGACTCGCGTATCTCCCGTTCCTGTACGAACTTCATATTTTATAGCCTTGCATGATACATGGGCTATTTAACATTGAAAGATTTTTTAAATCGGACCAGTGGTTCTTGGGTTTACCGCGTTAAACAAACTCTACTGTTAGTATAGTATAGGACAATAAATAAAGAAATAGTAAGAAAATATGTTTAAGTTAAGTATTAGTTGAACATACCTAATAATTCAATTGAGTTTTCATGAAATTCCGGAAAAGTACTATTCTTACCTGAAAACAAATAAAAACATCATTAGTATTAATAAAACAAATCTAAAAATAAATAAATAAAAGAAAGCTATATAAATTATGTATAGAAATTGTTTACATTATATTTATTAAAAAAAAATAAACCATAACTTAAACAATATTTTTTTAACCCTAGTCGATTTGTCATTATCCTTATTTCATACTAAAACTACAACACTAACACTTGGGCCCAATACAAACCAATCTCCTTACTAAATTTATTTCATTTTACGTAACAGATATATCAGTACGACCATTACCTATGATCACGATACGTTACATCATATATGTAGGTACGTATGTCACGTCAACATACCTACGAAACTCTTTTGATCTGTATCCGCTAAATCCTAAGTGATTGATCCTGACATCGCATGAAATTAATTAACCGTCGCAATCAGATGTAGAACAAAATAAATGGTTTGGGTGAGGCATATTGTTAGAAAGTTATGACTAGTTACAAAAACATATATATAAGTATTGGAAACTATGTATTAAAGAAATAAGATAAATTAAAAAATATCTACTACAATTGCTAACCATTTCATTAACATTCAAACAATGAGATATTTAATTTTTAATTAATTGATAGAATTCTATAAAAAACATTGTACTATTATTAAAGCTGAAGAGTTTGTTTGTGTGTTTGCTGGAACGCGCTTATCCAAGAAACTACTAGTTCGATAAGAAAAAAAAGTTTTTCTAATCGAACTGGTATAGGCTATATTTCCTTATAATTATAGTTCCACGGGAACGGGAGTTACGCGGGAAGCTAGTTAATTGATAGAATGCGATAACAATTACGTATATAGGTACCTACATTTTATGAATGATATACCGATTAAAATTGAATCCCTTTTAAATAATATTGAAACACTAAAATATAAAAAATCGATTTCAATTTTTATACACAAATTCACATCCAAATCGAATTTTGAAACCAGTTAAAACTAAACATAAGAGAAATTATTGCGTACCTAATTAAATACAGTTACACCAACACGCGTGTCGTCATACTATTGAAATTAGTCTGTGGCCGGTAGGTAGTAGCGGCCATATTGTTATCTACGTCGTGCATCAAACTTAACATTATTTTGAGAAGTAATTATTAATGTTAGTGGCCACCGAATTTCAGGCCAATGCATTCAACAATGGTTAATGAATAATAGAAAACTGGACAGACCAAGTAGCCGATATCAGTATTAGATAAATGATGAATATAGTTTTAGTTCTCGGTATGGCATTTTTTTGAAGTAATTATCGATGGAATTTGTTTAGTAGAAGCTGAACTTTGATGTCTTAATGTACAGCTATATTACAAAATAACGCAACTAATTTCATAGGCATTTTATGAAATAATAGCAGTGCTACGCGGTTCTACCCGCGTTACTCTGCTCCAGTGGGTCGGAGCGTGATGTTTTGTAACTTAAATACTAATCCAGTTTATAAACGATCCCCGTATAAACTAAATCCGTTCAAAAGTTTTTGCTTGAAAGAGTAACAAAGATCGATCCATCCATTTACACACACTCACAACCTTTCGCCTTTTTAATATGAGTAAGGATTCAAAAACCGAACACTTCCATTTATAAAATATAATATACTTCAAATAAATCATAATTCGAACATTCGCGTTCCAATTTCAAATAACGAACGAAAAAAGCGGCATTCGATCCTATTTCGAAAAACAAACTCATTCACATCACTCATTCAACTTTTTCTTCTACACACAAAATTCGTAATTTAAAAACTTGTCTAATCGTCGTAATTCGTGAGAAAATGACGAGAGTGAGAGACCGATCTTTCGATGTACTTAATAACCATCGGTAAAAACATTTGAGTTGGATGATTTCTTTAAAGAATCCGCGACTCCCATTCGGAACTCCGACGTAAATTTGACAAAAGAATTTTATGAACGTATAAATTCGCGTTGCCAGTGTACGTCATTCGATCGGTAAGTATAAGGGTAGTTGCATATTATTTTCTTTGTAGAAATGATGCGATTGTCGCAATTAAAAGATATTTTAATTCATACTTGATACAGATATGTCATTTTCTTCAATTGTAGGTGCTGTTTTGTTATATATAGTATAGTTGCCGCGCGCAATATCACCCACATAGCCCGTGGAAGCTCCCGTGGGAACTTAATATTTAAATATAGCCTAGGTTGCTCCTAGATAACGTTGGTTTCTGATACTGATTTTTTAAATCGGTCGAGTAGTTCCGGACCTTAATCAATGCAAACAAACTATCAAATCCTTGGTCTTTATAATCTTGGTATAGATTCAATTACTAGAAAAAAAAAGACATAGGTATTATCTATGCATTTAACTATCGATGAACTAAGATTCCTCTTTAAAAAAAATATTCTGAAACATGTGAATTCTTTATATTTTATTGATTTTAGATGTATTTTTAGTACAACTAGGTACAAATATTTTCTACTAGAACAACGTTAAAGCGTAGCAACAAAAACATTGCTACGAACTACTACGACACGGAACTGCGACGCGACGCGGTAACGGCAAAGACAATTTTCGGTCAAAAACGCACATCTACACCCACCCTAACTGAACTTCGTCGAAACACCATATTTTTTCCCGCCAGAACTCTCGTTCAATTAAGTTCGAAATTAATGATTGAACACATTTTAAATGTGTACGTATGAAACGCACATATAGTTATGGTTCACAATAGGATTACTTTGCCATAAACGGACACAAGCAACTGGTTATGACCGCTTATGATCCCGTATAGCTCGTTGTATGTACATTTTTGCTGGTTTTGTTTCGAATAGAAATGTGTTCCTGCATTTTAATTTGGTTTTAGTGATGCTGTGTATCATTTTGCGTTGGCTGTACTCGGATTGGGTCTGCGTCTCGTTTTATATCGTATTGAAAAGTTGTTTTTTTTTTGTGAAGTTTACTTTTTTTATGGGGTTTGAAAAGAGAATGTAGTATGAATAAATTATGAATAGGTAAGTTGTATAGAAATAGATCTTAGAAGTTTTAAATGGATTTTATAATTAATGATTAAGATATTTCGTAAAATCGTTATATAAAATGTTAATTAGATATGATTTGAAATAAAACTATGTGTTCTTTTATTAAACTAGTGTAAGACTATAAATCCGCATCGATACATTTAATAATAGGAATTCGTTATCTGTAATCGGAATCGAGTTACAAACGAACAAAAACTTATTACATTATTAATGTACTAGATCAGCTTATTATTCATAAGGATTTAACTATCTGTATCCGTATTTAAAAAAAACTTTAATAAAAACAGTGTACCTTTTCTAGTCGTTTACTTAGAACTCGCTATTATCAATCTTTGTGGTAATAAAACTAGTTTTTTTTTTTCAATTTATACACATCTATTGATTACCGACATATTAAAAACATCAAACGGAAGCTCAAAGAGGCCAAACGATTAAATAAACCATGATAAATACAAAAAAAATGTATACATAATAAAATTGAGTTCGAACCAATATTTCAAATTAAGAACAATTCAAATCAAATCTTCGAATTCTCGTTAGAGCAGGACGCCCGTAGGGTTGATGACCCGTTGAAATGTCAGCACATGTCTATCCCCCTCCCACTCATTACTTATATATATTCCTATCTCACTTACACGGAGAGATGTTGATCTTGATACGTCACATTTTTAATAAACGAACTCTGTATGACATGGCGCACGGAAATTCGTTCCAATGATTAATATGGCCGCCTCATTCGTATAAGAAACTAATATAACTTTGTTTTTAAACGTTATTAGAAATATTGATAGTTCCATGTCATTGGTCGTGTTTGTGATCGGCCGATAAACGTTTTGGATATAGAAAGTATGACAGAACTAAATTGAATCTACTATAGAATGAGCATGTAGGCAGCAACGCAAAAAATACAAGAAATCAACCGTCTGTTTAAAAAATCTATGCTGTAGAATAAGTTTTTATTAACTGACGTGGCTAAGTGTATTTTCTATCCACGTTCTATGGATATGCGAGAAGTATATACTTAAGTCAATTTTCTCATCGTTGGCTATTAATTAGAACGGTTCTTATCTGTAGACGAGTCGATCTGAATAACGTAATAATGTTGTCGCCGATGGCGTTTCTGGCTTTTGCTCGAATTCTTATTTTAATTTTGACATTAATAAGTGCGGCGGTATATATAACAAAACAAATGAAAAACGAGCGCGGCAATCCGGCACAAAAAACCTTAAGAGATGTGAGTACTAGACATCACACTGCGCGCGTTTCATTACATCTCAAATAAAAAGTTCATATTTGACGTTTAACAAATTGTTCCTTTTTCAAATCGACCAATGAGACCATTGTGTTCACTCCTAATGGCGTGTTCTATTTTCAAATCTCATTCTCTTTTCAAATCTCGTTCGCCTTTCAGATTCATTCGAATTTGGAATGTCGGTTGGATAGATACATCCGTAAGTTTTCCCACACGACTTTTTTAGTTAAATGAGTTGATTAATTGGACGTTAGTTTGTTGGTCGACGCTCTCGTATCTCGTGCATTGCGACTTGTTCCTCGCGAGCTACAGATGTATGGATGTCAACAACGAACACAAGGCCCGAGACATGACGAAGTGGAGCCTACAACAAAAGTGAAACATCGATATGATATATTGTCCTCAAATAAATTGGCAACGCGTCGTGCGCGGGTGGGCACACAGTATTAAAACTTGTAATCTAAAATATGCATCAGTAAAATCCCCGAAACGGCCAAATGTCGCGCATCTAGCCGAGCGGGAGATATTGCCAAAATGCATAAACATCAAAGGGGTTTTTGTTAAAAAAAGATTTAAAATTGAAGGGCGCGTCCCTATATAGGCAAAATGGCGTCCGAGATTATAATAACGATTTTAAAAGTCCCCCTTCGTTTTTTATTTTTAGTTTTTTGGAAGGGTTGAGTAAGTGGACGCGGGGTCCGATGGAAAATTTGACACTACAGTTTCGAAAAATAGGGTGAAAGTTTTGCATGAATGTGTCCGACTTAGATTAGTTGTTTGAGGGTAGTGATCGATTTAGCGAGAGGATGATCATTCATTGTTTTTTATTCTTTGCTATACAACTGGCTGTATAAAGCTGAAGAATTTGTTAGTTTTCTTGAACGCGCTAATTTCACTAATGGTCCGATTTGAAAAATTCTTTCAATGATACATAGCTCATTTTTTAGATTAATCGAGTAAGGTTGTACGCTAAGACCAATAGGATTGCTCGCGAACGAAGTAGCGGACACAAACTAGTTAACTTACAAAACTGTAGAAATAAGTCTATATCGAATTCTTTTTTCAACTTTATCTTATAATCGAGTTTTATCCCGATCAATGTAGTCACAATTAAACATAAAAGTTATGCACAAAGAACATAATACATTGATCAATTAGATCCTGTTAACCCTACAATACCCACATTAGTATTCAAGTATTCGAGTACATTGAGTATTTAAGTACAATGAATACAAGTACATCGGGTACACACTATCCGAGGCCGCAGTGATTCGACCAATTTAAGGCCAAATCCGTACCAATTGTCGTCAGAGACTTTTATCAATAAAAATAAAAATCCTTCGAGGAAGTTACCAATTTGTTCGGACGGTCCACGATGGTGGTCCAAGATAACGTAATTCCAACGTTATTTGTTTGATGATAAAGTTTAAAATCCAATGTGTAGTGAATTTGATAGATTGTGAAATCAATTAAATTAGTACTTTATTGATGGGCACCGTTTATTGGTGCTACTCGTAGATTTGAAGCAATGTTATGTTTTCATATTAACTAACAACATTGACATTAATTTTAAAAATAGAATACAACTTTGATAGTTTTTTTTTTAATTTCTCTTCACTCCCGTCTTAGAGCTTTTGACTTTTCGCTCGCACTTTCTGCGCATCTGCTATTTTCGAGTACATAAATTGTTTTAAAGTTATACGCATAATTTAAATAGACATTTATATTCATTGTAATGAAGTGTCATTGCTTATAAATTGGTATTTGGAATACGACGCAGTGTCGCACCATTTGTAATATATATTGTGTAAATATTACAGCTTTATATGGCATCAATTACGTATTGGCTATCATTGATTACCCACTTAATTACAAAATAGGATGTACAATAGATACAAAGATATCTAATTATTATTTCATATGCGATCTTTAATCCTTATAACATGATTACACATTCAGTATTCATATTCCGTTACTAACAATCCTATATTAGTATATCAGCCATATTTGGCGAGTAAAAAACCAACAAAAATATACGTATTACCATTTATCATGGCCGTTTGATACCCAAAATGGCGTAGAAAGTAGAAATAATAAATATATTTGACGCACCACGAACGAATATTTTCACTGATACGTGAGCCGGGAATCGTACTTAGGACCTGCATACTGATTGGTAGTTATTGCAGCTTTTCCGAAGCGAATACGTTTACTCGACACGTTTTCTGCGGAATCGCGCGATTTTAATTGATCGATTAGTTGTTTTGAATGCAAACGTCGCACGCGCAGGGTTAACTAACGATTACATTAGAGAACCATACTGTCTACTCATGTACCTATATCTTTATTTAGTTTCATCACTCTAAGGTACATTTATATGAATACCATTTAATCTATACTAATATTATAAAGCTGCAGAGTTTGTTTGTCTGTTTAATTGAGCGCGGGAAGCTAGATTAGTTAATTTAAGCGCTTTTTAAAAGACATTCAAGTTTGTAAAAGCTGTCTGATATCAAAGGGTTATATTGAAATATGAAGTATAACGAAATAACGGTCGAATTTGACTATAATTCTAAAAATATATTAGCTTTCTGCACTTTTTCTCTATATAAACTATACTAGCTGTACCACGTGGTTTCATTCGCGTAGACTTAAAACATAGCCTATGATATTCACAAATGATGTGGCTTTCTATTGGTAAATTTGGAAAATCAGTTCCGTAAATCCCGAGATTAACTCCTACAACCTCTAAAACAATTCACAATCTTTACCTCTTTAATATATTAGTATACATACTTGTGTGCAAAGTCATACACATTTGCCGCGCAATAAAAAAAATGGTAGGTACCCACATGGTTTTGACTTCACGTAGGTATATACATATGGATTAATTAAACTATTATAATATACCAACTATAACTATAAATATACGATGTAATAACTAATAAAACGCCTACATAAATATCAATAAAAAAAAAATAGAAACCGATAGTCGAGTTCATCCATTGTGAAACTGTTGTGCGCATGCGTAACCCGCATATTAAGGACCATGATAGCTAACTACGAGCGAAAACGGGAAACAATTGCCGTTCCATATTTGAAATCGTACGTTTGAATATGGAACTATGTATTTAAAATTTCGAATCCGTGTGCGTTATCGTCGCGACGTGTTGGCGTTTTCCGATTGTTCTTTTTATTATTTTTTTCATTTTATTATTACTACTAGCTGACCCGACAGACGTTGTCCTGTCTTAACTAAGACCTTTTTATTAAATTGAACTTTTAATATTTAGCATGATAGTTTTATACTTACCGTGATGGGATGAGAGAAAAAAAGTTTTTTCTAAATGATCTTTGACGATATTTGCAGCACGCATTCAGTTAATGTTTTATCAAAAGCCATAAGGTTGAAGAAGAAAATTTAATGTGGTGGTTAAGTATTCTTAAATTTTCTAATTTTTCAACGAAAAAAAAAGAATAAGCGAAGTAGCTCCTGCCGTTCATGCAAGGGAAATAGGGATTTATTTTTATATAACTATAGATATACTAACTGTCCTGCGATGTTCCCGTGGAAACCAAAAAATACAGCCTATGATACAGAATTTAGCATTCTGTCATTCGTTGACAGTTATTTCAAACATTTGTCAATTTCATTACATAAAATAATACAAATATATATTTTTTTATGTTTCTTGTATTTATGATTCCTTATATTTATGTTTATTGTACAGAGTGGCGCGGTTTCTTATATCCGTTTAATTTTAATGGTAGTTATAGTGCGTAACGGTTTACGTTCCACATTTAAATAGAGAAGCATATCCTGGCGGCTAGTTGAAAGCTTTGACTTGAGTAAAAGAATCATGACTTTTATGTTCGAGTAAACTGTTATTACTTGTGTATGAATCGAAATGGATAGCTTTGTAATTAGCTAGGTGTATAATCTAAAGCTAACTGGGTTTTCTTTATTTTGAAATTATTTGTTTCTTACGTGCCGCCTGTAAATGGTGTGGAATTAAACATTTTATTTCACATAGAATATTGAGATGATATACAGTGTACTTTGTTTAGCGATCAAATTTATTATGATATTTTGTCAACTGAAAATTCAAAAAAAGAATCAAATTCGTTATATGGTCGTTAAGAGCATAAACGGATGCCACATTACTAAAAAGAAAAATAATTCTTAAATGTCATCATAAAATTTTCATACAGACAGTCATATTGTATATTATTTAATAAATGTAAATAAAAAAATTGTAGTGCAGAAATAAAGTTTTTTTTCTTTCTTTCTAATTAGTACCTACCTAATCATAAAACTTCACCAATGTTAATAATCACATTAGTATATAACTTACTGTAAATACTCAATAAAATCAACAATCCAATCTGTGTATCAATTATTGCTAGAGTTCAAAAATTAAAATAATTTTGCTCCTAAACCACAAACAAAAATGACGCGTCGATCATTAACAAAAAAGAGTGAAGGATAACCTTTTTCCTTTATTAATAAACATTATACGAATATGTTTCACAAAGAAACAAAAGCATTGTTTCTCACTCCCACGGCACAATCCACAACATATTATTACTACTACCTTCGCGCGCGGTTTTACTCGTGTAAAACTCACATTTCACTGCAGAATAACATATAGCCCATAGCCTTCCTCGATAATAGGCTATCTGACACTGAAAGACTTTATCAAATCGGACCAGTAGTTCCTAAGATTAGCGCGTTCAAGCAAACAAACTCTTCAGCTCTAAATATTAGTTCGATAAAATAACTATCTAACACTGAAAGAATTTTTCAAATCGGACCAGTAGTTTCTGTGATTAGCGCGTTAAAACAAACAGCTTTATATATTAATATAAGCTATAAAATCTTTAACTTTGTAACTACATACAATATGGTTCGTATATTTATAATTAAATATAAGTTAAAACTACCATTGGTACATACAATTTCATAGCTTCAACCCCACTTAGTAAAATTGAAACGGAAGCCATTAAAATATCTGCACTATTTTCTCATCACACGTTGAGATTTAAAGTTAAATTGCAATTCGACTTCGAGTATTTTTTATAAGGATCTTTTATGGTTTTCGTATAATAAACATGAAATCTCACAAGCCATCAATATACGTATGCTATAACTCATAATAAACTGTTATTTTTTTTTCGCGACGAGAAACTTTCGACTATAACATTTCGAGCCGTAGTGTCCACGATTCGGCCGGAACATAAATAATGTTAATGCTGTATAAAAGGCGTTTTTCAATGAATTTTATTCCCAAAAACGTCCGCTTTTGTGGCGAAACCTGGCCCGGGAAGTATAAAGTTGTTCATACATTATTCATGCCAACATATCTAGACCTCAGAAGCATAAAGACGGATGTACTATTACATTTTAGAAGCATTTGGTCTTAAGTGCCAGTTTACGACACATACGACGCATGATTCTGACGTATAATGGCACATTCGACCTAATGCTTCTGAGCTCTAGATACTTTTGGAGCATAGTCACTGTTGAACTCCTGATAAAATAACATTTCACCATTCTACACTGTCACGATGTTCGGTTATACTTTTTTAATTTTTCACCCGACCTTATATGGCAGTCATTAGTCGAAACCGATCTGTTACTCAATCATATTTTTTTTTTGTGTTACTCAATCATAAATACTTTTTTCAAATTAAAATTCTCACTACACATTGTAGTGTTGTAACTACAATCGATATCTAATCTTGAAACGATTATTAACGACAATTATATTCGAAATGTCTGTATAGAAAAAAAAATAAACACTCCATTTTGAACACAGATAGACAGACAAAGAACTTACTAAACGCAAGTCACTTCATACGAATTACCGCTGCTTTGTTTCAACGTTCGACAGACAAAAACATCATTTTTAATATCAATACCAATTTCGAATCGATATTCGAATGTAATTATACATATTCGATTATAATTATTGAACGAATAAAGCAACGTTCTAATTAAACTGTCGATGCTGGCAATAAGAAAAAAAGTTGAACGCTCCAAAGTTCTAAATTTGAAAATTTAAAAGGTCCACGAAACGCTTGAGCCTTTCTTTATTCAAATCATTGAGTAAGTACGTTTAAATTTGTCAAAAACGTATCTATAAGATTATAGTTTGAATTCATATAATTATTTCAGCCGTAGCACGTCCACTGCTAGACATAGGCCTCCCTCATAGATCTCCAGTTACTACGGTTGAAAGCGGTCTGCATCCATCCTGATTCCGCGGCCTTTACCAAGTCATCAGACCATCTAGTTGGTGGACATCCTACGCTACGCTTTTGCAGAGTTTTTGCGTTACGAGTGGGTTCACGTCGGTAGTACTATGGGTGGAGATCGAACCGGCGACCACAAGATCACAAGTCCTACTCCCCTTAGCTATTGCTTCAGCCGCTTTTTCAACGGAATGTTTAATTGATCCGAAACTTTGAATTGCCTGATCCTAATTAGGCTGGAGAAGCTCGCCCTTTAGTCCAATTAAAGTCGCGTCATCTATAATAAAGAGATATTGAAGTAATCCCGTTAAAAGAGTGCCTGATGCCTAGGCCACCTATAACACCCGCAACCCTTTTAGAACTCATTTATATGATTTAAGTTCCCTTTGCTAATAAAGGGCAGAGACAATTATATCTAGTGCGTACATTTTGGCTTTGGTATATAGCCAGCAATGGGATTACAGAGGGGTCCAGTCACATCAATTATTTTTGTGAGCGCTTGGCTTTCCATTTTTAAAATAAACTCATCGTTCACGGGTAGGGGACTTTAATAAAATTACAGTTAGGGTTAGGGATGAAAATTCTAATAAGAACATATTTCTATGTTAGACAATAGTTTTTTGTTATAAAGGGACGCATGACGCGGTTTTTAATGTAAAAAAAAATCTAATAGCTGCGCCTGCAGTTTTACCCGCGTCACTCCTCCAGTGGGTTGGAGCGTGATATTTTTTAGCCTATATGTTATTCCAGCTTATAAGCTATCCGCGTGCAAACGGCTTTCAGCTTAATCCGTTTTGTAGTTTTTGAATGAAAGCGTAACAAACATAGATTTATAATAGAATAGTTGAAATTTTTGAATTAATATCTAACCTTTGCAACAATTTGAAAAAAGAAACCGAGATTAGTTTTAAGGAATGGTGTCGTAATTTTCAGTCAGTATCTAGTTACAACTCACACAGTTTCCGAGTAAGGTTCGTGACAAGACGTCGTATATGTGTCGATAGGATCGGGCCAATTTCTAAACACTGTTCTGCCAATACCTGGAAAGAGAAACGAAAACATTAGACAATGCTAGTTAGAGCCTTATTTGTAAAGTTAATTTTTTTCAATAACGTATTTTGACTCATTTGAATTTTTCTTTATATTTCTAGAGCTCAGAAGCATAAGATCGGATGTGCCATTATACGTCAGAAACATGACGAATGTATGAAGTATAATAGTACATTCCTCCTACATTCCTACATTCCTCTTTATGCTTCTGAGATCTTGATTTGAATGTAGAATACATAAACTATCCCTACCCGGCCTACACTAAATTAGTCTTAAAACAATGTAATCAAACTGAGTCCTAATCTCAAACCAAATGTCCTTTGCTATCTCGCAATTCAAACTTAAGTTCAATTAATTTAATTAACACGATCCACAATTAAGTTCCAAATTCAAATGTTCCAACCAATAAGAGATCGATCGTCTTCCAAATTTAAAATCTGATAGCCGAACGCCGACACAATGGAATGGAACGACCATGACGATTCAAATATTTTCGAAAATGGAATATTAAGTGAACGCCATTATTGAACGAATGATTACTATCCGGTAACGTATTATTAAAAAATATGTATGTGTTACAGATGTAGCTTCGCTACGGATATGTCTATAGATGGAGTTCGATTTATGAATATATTTGAATATGAATCATTATTCTATAGAATCATTGATACCATCTTTAATAGATACGTAATACAGTGTGGGTATATCAAGATTTTTAGTACCATTGATTTGCAGATTGTAGAGTCTAATTGATTTCTAAGCTCCACGTTTAGAAGGATTCTGATAAGAATGGTTGATTAGTTTTTTTATGAAGCCTAGGTACACTCGAGCCAAGTATTCGATATATTATTGATTATAATATCATAAGTCCCCATTTGCGTATCGAGGTCATCGACTTATGTATGCTGCCCGCGTGTGATGCTCTGCGTCAAGTGACCCCTTAATGAGACTTATTGGTTACTCATTTAAAGTGCACGTCCACAGACTAAAATAATATTTCATGGGTTACAAGAATTTTTCGACACTTTGATATTTAGTGGGAATGTTTTTATGAAGCTTTAAAATAGTATAAAATATTTTTATCATTGAATATTACAATTTTGGGTTTAAGTGATTGATAATGCATGTATGTGGTGTCATTGAATCCGCCTATAGACATACGCCTACGTGTGTCGAAACAAAAACAGATCGCAGTTCCACAAAACATCATTAAATTCAATATTTCGTTTAAAAAGCTCTCCACATATCTGGACCATTAATCACTAAAACTACCGACCTTCAAGGAGATACATCGGAATAAAATCGCCAATCGAAATAAAGCACTTAAAGCGAAACGTCATTATCGCACAACATAAATAAAAAACGCAGAAATCGAACGCAAAAATTGAATATCGAACTCGATTTAAAACAGAATACGAATTTTAAAAATACGAGCGCGGCCGAGCGGCATTAATTAAAAATTCTCGGTAGAATATTCAAAAATAGAATTCGCATTCGAACGCTCCTTGTACGGATCCCAAGTTTGAATTTGGAAGGAACAAAAGGAGAAGAGCGCGGGAGCAACCCTTTTAGCGCTGATAATCTGTTGGTCGGCCGTGTTGCGGGACGTTTTTTATTTGTTGTCACTTTTTTGTCCGAACCGAGATTGTACACAACATTCTTTACTTCGAAACGGAGCTTTTTAAAACTCGCCTCAAGATTTATTTCTTTTTTATACGCCTTTAATAACGAGTCCCCGTCTGATTTAATTGACGAATGGTCACAAGCAAAATTTTAGAGGTCAAATTTTGCTTAGTTTTAGCTCTACATTCTAGTAAGTATTTCTAACAATACTAATTACTAATAATAGAAATGTTAGACGGATGGCGTATAAAATAGGTACTATAAAGCCATGTGCCAATAGAGCTAGGATTGAGAGAAATCGTTTTTTTTAAGATTGAATCCGTACAAAAAATCGAGTATAAAGCTGTACCAACTTTGAATTGATTCGAAATATAAAAATTTAAAAATAGAACGCAATCCTTCCGCCCTCGGTCTGGCGGTTAGTGCTTTACATGAAATATTATTTTATGGAATCAACATCTGCGTCGATATTAATGTGTGCGTGTGTAGTGGGAGCCAAGAGGGTTCATACACAAGTGAAATTACTTAAAAGTAACGCGCCTCAAGTGGATGGGAACCATTTCAGAACTAATTTCTTTTCGGTTTAAATTTAGAATCACATGTTTAGTTTAAAAATTTATTATCACAGTTTATTAAGAGTTATGTTATAAATTGGGATTTTACGATATGGCTATAACGAGTAACTGATATATGGCTCGCATGACTGTATAAACACTTAAACAGATTAGAAGATGTATTAAATGTAAAACAGAAAAATTAAAGCAATAAAATAAAATGGCTAGTTCTCTCCCGCATCATAAAATTCATTTTACAATCTCGTGATCCCATCCAAATCGTCAAATCACGCGTCGCGGGTTCATTTTTTAAAATTGGAACGAAAAATGAAACCCTTCCATTTTTAAATAGCTTTCGTCATGCGTTCCCTTCGCCACTGTTGTTGTTCAACAACAATAGTTCGTGTATAGTTAAACTAATGTTATTTGTCAAACTTAAATTTGAATAAAGAACCATATTTTTGTAGTGATGTGTCCAAGTGTTAAAATTCATATTTCAAATTAATTCTAGTCGATTAGAACTATTAGTTGACGTACATAGTTAATGTTGATCCATTGCTTGACAATGTCAACATTTCTAAGACGAACTTTACTAAGAAACAAGTTAAATAAAAGCCTGTAAAAAGAGATCAGACGGACCAAATATTATTTTTTTGTACTCAATAAAAGCTGTACACCTCCGAAAAACCAGACGATTGTAGATCGTCAGCTGTGTTAGTATTGGGATTATGTTTTTTTGTGAACCCCTCCATTTTAAATTTAACTCTTTTGACTATTTTAATATTTCTGGAACATTTTTAGCTTGGGGCGAGGGTAATGCTTTTTGATATAAAAGGGGTATGGTATATTTTTAGTACCTAGTTGAGTTTACGTTATGCGGGCGGTGTTAGAATTAATATTTCTGATTGAATAGCGCACAATCGGGTTTGAAAGGGTTTGATATGGATTTTTATATTCTTTGTCTGATGATTTTATAGTTTCGGATTTTTAATGTTAGGAGTTTTAATGTTGAATATGTTTTGTTATACAATCGCCCGTATATTGTTATAGACGTTTAGATATAAGAAGTCAAACTATTAGATCTGATTAAAATATTTGTATTTATTCTGGCATTTTATACACCTAATAATCTTGACTTAGAATTTCTAGACTTAAAATACGGCGGTCACCAACCCACCTACCAAGCGTGATAACTATGGCGAAACCGTTCCTTGGGAGGAGACCCATGTTTAGCAGTGGATATGGGCTGATGATGAGTAATGAGAAACTCAACTAATAAGGAAAGTAATATCTTCAGAAAATATCTTACTTAAAACATCAACTTAAAACACAATTGCTTACAAAAGTTTGAAGAATAATTCAAATTTTAAGAAAATCAATTAATCCTTTTTGCCTTGTCAACATTATACAAAAAAAGAAACCCTTACACAATTAAAATTAAATAAAAACGATTTGAAAAAAGAACGAGATCGGATTCGTAAAAAAAGTAGGGTGAATGTCCTTGTAAAGGGAAACATGTTACATATGAGAACATAGGATTGTGTGTTGTACGTTGAAGATTTAAAGGCGACCGTCTAAGATGAGTTGGAGTTAAGCGGGTAATGGATGACGAAGCTAAAGGGATGTCAGCGGTATGTTAGAGGAAGTGGAGCCCAATGCACGTTCCGTTTCGGTTTCATAATACATTAGGAGTCTTTGTTAAGTTTAAAAAAAAGTGGTACAGATGTGTTTGATTTTTGTGTATTCTACCGACCGAGGTGGAATTATGAATATTAATGTCTTCGAAATTCTTGTAAAGGCTTAAATGATAGTTAAGATTTTTAGGTTTTTAAAACTTATTAAGTAACTTCATTTGTTTTATAAGTAAAAAAGCTTAGCCTCTATATGACTAGACTTCACACTTATCTATATTTATTAATTTACTTCATTTTACAAAATAACATATACTTAAGCTAACATAACTCACTTACACGAAGACAATCCTCATAGTTTATGAGATAAGTGTTAATAAAACAGTTGTAAACTCTGCTTTATTATCGCGCCAACTATAAACACAACCATTTCCACTTTGTTACTCCTCTACGACTCGTGATTTGCTGAATTGAAAGAAAAACGACTCAAGGAAATTACAACTTTGTATCATAATACATAGAGTTCATAATTGTTTATGAAAGCCAGTCTCAACAGTATGTGGTTAAAGTAATAAGTAAATTATTTGTTAACTATAATAAGGAGGTAGTTATTTATTTTATATTTTAAGGAAAGTTTTAAGTCTGTTATTGACTGTTTTGTTACTGTTATTAAGTTTTCTATTTTATAATATGTCATTATAGTTAATAGGAAGCCAATTGATTATTATCTGTTATAACACAATTTCCGGTTTGTTATGTTTACGTAAGTTTCTTGTAGGCATTAGAGATTTTGAAAATAGAATAGAAACTAAATTTAAAAATGTACTTTTGTTTTTTAATTAGAACTCTTAACTTATCAGTCAAAAGTTGTCTTCCAATTTTAAACAGTTCTTTTTTATTTAATCGTATTTTTTAAAAGTTCCTTATTATTTTGTAGATTGGCGAATATATTTTGTTACTCTAAATTTAATAATGTGCAATTACGCATTCGATACCTAATACTTAATAGACATAATAATTGTAATATAATGAGTATTCAGTAACAATAACTCGGATACATTTCCAAATGCGTATTAAATCCAGACGCATAAATAAAGCGAACATTTCGTACTGAAACTAAAATAGTGCATATTATTAATTAACCTGAGTACGCCGCGTATTTCATTTTAATCGGCGTTTCTCGTTTTCGAACAACGCGCGGGAATGCGCACGCGCACCTGTCTCGCACTTTGTTATACTTCCCACTTTGTATTCTCATCGCTAACTTACAATTTATTGTGAAATTAACATATTTTTTAACTTTAATAAAATTCATGAAGACATAGTCTAAGGTATAAATTTTTCATGAATTCTCAAGTTTTTTTCTAGTAGGTACCTTTATTTGTTATGTATAGTGTTTTAATACAAGATATGACAAAAGTTTATGATAATAGTTGGCGACGCTGTTATAAGCTTCATGAAAAACAATAAAAATGGACTCCACCACTATACCGATAATAGACTACGCGGAAAGCGAAACGATAAATCTGAATGCATTTTTCGCAAACGCATAAAATCCGAACGCACCTATTATTGAATCGATACGATGCTGCGGAAATTATGTTTGTCTCATTCTCGCTGCATACACGCATCTCTATCGCGCGGTGCACGCGCCGCTATTGTGTCTGGCGCTACTCGGCGAGTAGACGCGCGCTCGCTCTAGCGCCGTAGCTCTGTCTCGTTCTAACGCATGTCAATGCATTTTATTGTCGACGTTAATGGCTCTGATTACAAATGTAAATTTTCAGCGCGCGACGGCGTTGGTCGGACTTTTTCTGTTCGATTTCTCTCTATGGTATTAAATTGTAACAGAAATTAATAGCGCACATTTATGGCATACTCAACTTTTTAATTTAAAACATTGTAAGTATTGTTGTATTGAATAAATGCCTTCGATTAAACGTTTTGTACTGATTCTGATTCTTATTTGAAAACGTAGTTTTGTTTTTAATATATAATTCACATTCAAGATATTGCCTTCTAATTTTAAACATTTGTTGTTTCTAATTCTCGTTTTAATCTTATAAATAGTTACTGAAACTGAGTACTACTGAGTAGATATGCGTGGTCTCGGCGAATGTAGTAAATTTCTAAAATTTATCGTACATAATCTATGTTAAATGGTGACAATTAATGAAAAGGTAATGAGACGAACAAAGCACTCGCTGCAACTTAGACCAAAATAAATAGCGACAAGTGCACGCACGTCGAACGCACTGACGGACAGACTTACCTATTATTCGCATATCAGGGCACTTTATTTATAAAACCCGTCCAGTTTCTGTAGACATATCCCCTTCGAGAAGATTTCTAATAAAGTGAGTGTATGGGGGCGCATCGCGGGTCGAGTTAGGCTGGTCGCGGCTACAACGGTTTCCCAACCGAATACCGTTCGCAAAAGATCTCACACGGCTGCCAATTTTCAGAAAGACAGAGCTAAAATAATTGCTGCAAACGCGCCCTATTTCGAGCGGCGCACTACAGTTTAGATACGATTTAATTCTAGAACATTATTATCCCACTGTCTGTTCATCGCCACTAGGGTTACGTGAGAACGAACTATTTCAAAAATCGAATTCGGAATACTAAATTTGAAAAAAGACATATTTTTTGTCTTCTTTATTTCAATAACTGCCAGAGATTCATGACATTACAAAATTTTAAGCAATTTAAAAAAGTTTTGTAACTTTTAAAAATATAAAAATAACGTTGGTTTTACAATAATTTGAATGCATTTTTGTCCTTTGTCACCGATATGAATATAAAGAAATAATAATATAGCGTAACATTGGATGTAATTTTCAGACGATATGAGCTTTGATCTGGTTACAAGGCATGTCTGCCCACTGTATGTATGTTACCTGGAACTCAATGTTTATTTTCACGCAGACGATTTTAATGGACATTAGTGCGTTTCACGACACGACATGACACCTTAGATAATAACAGCGTTTCGGCTGAAACACTTAACGACGCTCATAATAATACACGTACAAGAGTCTTATTCGATGTCACCGCAACGAATTTAACACACACAAAATAATTACCACATTTACATCAAACATAATATATAACCTATAAATCTGAACACTCGTTCTGAATTTTGGCAGTATATAACATTGGCAATGTTACAATAGGTATATTACATGGAATGCAATTTCTGTTTACTTGCATGTTACAGTTATGTGTCAATAGAGCGTGACATTTTTCATTTAGTCATCTGTACTAGTTATAAAATAAGATTTATGTTTTTATTCGCATCACATATTGAGACACGCGTCTAGATAAAAAATATGTTCCGTGAAGGTAATAAACAGTTTGCAGGCGGTGGACGTCATCGATGGACTACATTCGACATAATCTTTATGGACAGCGGAGTGGAGCGACGGAACTATCCATCGGCTCTCATACTTACAGCAATAACCAGACGCGGCTACAATTACATTTGCACACAATAACGCTCAACGTCAACAAAGAAAGCAAAATAATCGGCTTTTCTATATTCGAATACAAAGAGACGTTCGAAATACGAAAAGGTATCGGACGATAGCGCTAGAGTGTATGCCAACAATTAGGAATGCGCTCTATTCCACATTCGAACGGGTGTCGTTTGAAATTGGAATAAATTATAAACGTATCAATCGGGCGCGCGTGGACACGGCCGTGGCCTGTCACATATTCGGATTTTAAAATCTGATGAATTATGCACGGTGCGCGTATTAATTAAATTTATATATCGCCGACAGTGACAGAATTTATTCAGCGGCGTTATTTATAAATTCGTCTAAATGTCACGGGAACAATGGAGTGTCCGTGTCTATTTAAGATTGATGAGTAACGAATAATCCCTCTTGTTGTCGGAAGGCGGAAAGTCACTTGCGTAACGCTCCGGGCGCTCGTATGAGAATGTCAGATTACGGCCGGTATTATTTTCGGTAAACGATACATATCTCTGTCTGTTCGGATTCGACGTTGCGTTTAATAGTTTAAGCATAGTAAGTATTCGGTCGGCCACGACCTAATCTTGACTGGCAACCGCGATTTCACCCACATATCACCGCATCTAACATTTTTTAACGGCTCTCCACGGTATTGCAGAATTTTAATGGGGTTCGTGATTGCTTTTCTAAAGACCGAATTTATTATCGTGGACGCTTAATCGCTCTTAAAAGTCGCCTTAAAATTCGTGGGACGCATTCATCAAAAATAAGAAAATAATTAATACTCAGTTCGAAACGAGAAACGAAACATTTAGAACGGACATAACAATAAAACAATACGGCGCTCGCAAACCGAAACAAAACACAGAAAAATATGAATTCCGATCGGAACGGCCCGGGAAACAAAAGATGGCGGATTTAATGAAATGAAATAAAATATAAATTCCTTTTGCAAGCGAGAATTCTTACATTTTTAATTTGGCACTGTGGAATGGGGCTAAAAACGGTCAAATTCCAGATTCATAAGCCCGCCGAATGGTGATTGAGTGTGGCAAGCGGGTGTCGCGACTACAAAACGAATATTCATTTTATTGAAAATCGATGGCGTACGTCCAAGTTGAGCTTTTTTATGAATTATTAATTACTTTCCGATTTAAAATGAATTATAGACCTTATCACTCAGTGGGGCGCATATGGCGCGACTAATATCGGAGGTAATTTAATAACTTCGGTGTCAGAATGATTAAAAAGTATTTAAGCTAATTTGTAATATATACTTACAAGTAACTCGCATAAATTAACTTCCATGTCACAAAAAAATTAAATTATCAGATGTTCCAAAATCAAAATTTGAATTTGATTTACATTCTTCGTGGTTATAAATAGTAAATTCTACATTTTCAATTGGAATTGCACTAAGGTTTTTTTTTATTTGAACAACACTTACCTTTTTTAAAATAACACTGGCTAAGCCATCGTTAAAGGCTGTCATTATAAAACTCAAAGATAGATGTTATGTTGCATCGGAACATATAATAAGTGCGGCAGATGCGTACAATATTGAGACGAAACAGACCGCCTTCCAATAGGATGACTAATTCCCCGCGATTGTTTATTTGTTTCAGCTTTTATGAGTAAACCTTGTCAGTTCAGGGAATCTTTATGATGTTGTCGATAATGTTGGCATATGCTGTGCTTCGATATTTTATATAGATAATAAAGTGACAGTCATTTGTTTTTACCTACTCATTTTTCTATACCCACCTAGTGTCTGTACCTAATTTATTATATCTTTTAAAGCATTAGTTTCTATTATTGGAAAGATATCCTTTTACAAGTTACCTAAGTTATTTATAAGTATTAACAATGTATTTTTGACCACACATATTCGATCGTGTCAATTAAATCGATTCAATAGCGAATACTAAACACAGACCGTTCCCTCGCCCACAAATCATTCCACATCCCTAATCTTCGAAATAATTCATAATTCCAAATTCAAATATCAAATTACCAAAAACGTGATGACCGATGACAATCGAACGAACAATTTATTTCAAAACCATCGCTCGAATTCCAAGAACGAAAACGCAAGAACACAGTACATAACATTTTAAAACATCAATACACAGAGTAATAAAATCAATCATATAACATTATGAATATTTTTTACATTGCCCTCGCTTCAGTTTTGGCTTAAAAATAGAAATTTTGAGTGGTTTCCATCCAGATAAGTTATATTGATGTGTTCAAGCAGACGGATGAATGGTTCATATTTTTAGGGTTCCGCGGTGTAATGTGTAATCCGTGAATGGTTTGGTTTATTTATAGCCGTTTTTAAGTATTGATTCATTAAAGTGATTTGTTTGAAGGTAAAGACTTTTGCTAAGACTTAAGTGGGATCGAATTTGTTACACGTCAAGCAATAAAAAAAATAGGAACGACGATTCATTTAGTTTCTTGTTATACCTACATACCTATTGAAGTAAAAATTGAACTTGAGTGTATTTAAACATTTGTAATTTCAGTACTCAACATTGGTCATCTCACTAATATTGTCCGTATTTATCGTAAATTATACATTTTTCTCGACACTCATAGTCAATGAGGGACGTCATCGACTTTTAAGTTTAAGTCTTTGAAGCCCGTGTTTAATGGTACAATGGCAGGCGTGGTCGCGAGCTAGCGGCGAATAATTACATCCCCCCCTCCCAGAGATCTAGCACCTCCCCCCTCCTTCATTGAGCATTGTCTTACGATGTGACCTCTTCAAGGTACGATTATGTATGGAAATTAACTATAGTGCATATGAGACTAAGCTTCAGAGAAAATTTGTTTTCTTAGCATAACTATTCAATAGGGTAAGTATCTAATTTAAAATTTTTAGATTATTCAAATGCGCAAACTTATCTATCATATTTTATTTATAGGTAGGTACTGTGTTATTTTTTGTATCAGCATTCAACCAGTTTCGAAATTCAAACTAACATTACATGCTCTTTGTATTATCTGTAATTCGATTTTTAAAAGCTGCTATGCTAATGTTTAATAAGTTGTTACTACGTAATTTTTTATCTATGACACGCGTTAGTAAAAGAATGCGTGGTCGCGGCCACCCCGCGCGCCTTATTGCGAATACGTGAAGGTGGCTCGTGCGGACATCTAGCATACACAATACACCGACTTACGTAACCTGCAACGCGGACAGAATTACAGAACCGCGATTTCTCTATCACACCTTTCATATTAGAATACCATGACAATACAACGCGCTAGACAATTTATTACACATTAAAAAACGTCTAGACACAAAATAGTTAAAAACTAACGCATGTTTTAAAGTTTCGACCATTCCGACATTCACGGTTCAACCGACGGAATTCTTATCTCCGTTCTAAATTCAAAATATAAGTGAAGCAATTGAAAAACGAACCGAACTAAGTTCGTATTACGGGCGGCTGTTCCAAATTCGAATGTATTCAAATATCGAACGAGATGGATGACGCGGCCGCTGGAACATGTCTCACACAAATCATAATTTAATTTTTTGTTTTAACTTTTACCATACGTGTACATAATATTTGAATAGCAAATAATGTTATTATAAATCATTAGATATTTACTCAATCTAGAAACTCGTAAAACCACAGCGTCCCAAACCGAAGCGTTCAATCAAGTGGAAATTTAAATAAAATATTACTCAAACTTATAAAATCATAATGTTAGACGTGGCTGGCTCGTTTCGGCGGTGATATGATCCAATTGATTGATGGGTGACCACGGGTGGAGCGTCCACTGTAATACGAGCGGGCTTTCTAACAAATAGTTTGTATCTATAGGTCGTTTTATGATGGTTGTAATATTTTCCAAGTATGTTGACCCCGCACCGTGTCGGAGCTAGTCTCCACTATGTTTTGAACTTAATTAAAAATGTATAAAGAATTTATTGCGTGTCAAGAACGCCTCCATCTTTGTGGAGCAGATTTTTTTTTAATTACGTCCAATTGAACGTGATCTAGGACAATTTTGTTGTCAGTTTTGTCTGAATTGTTAATGTTTTCTTGGTATTTGTCTAATTTCCTGTTGGTGTCAGATAACGTGCGATGTGTGAGTCAGGTTGAGGAGTATATTTTTATGGAGAAGACTGTTTATACTATTAGACTAATAACGCTCATGTGCCAACGATATACCCACTTAACTAAAGCAATGCGAATAGTATGTACATTTTTTTTTATTAACGTCTAGCACTTGCCTTCTTTTAAAAGACCATGGCAAGTATCGTAGTTAAGAAAACATAACGTGACTACAAATATTAAAATTTAAAAATCTGGACGAACAAGCTCAGTTTGTTTTTAGGAATTTACAAACACATACTTTACGATCACAAAGCACATCCAGACTCACAACAACTTTTCTTGGTTCACACCAATAATTGTCGCGGTCGGAAATCGAACCCAGAACACCATGTTTCAGAAGCCACTGACGTAACCACTGAGTGATCAGTGCCGCCAACATGTGATGGAACATTACCAAATTAAGGAATGCATGCCAAACGCCGATATACCGAGATAGATACAAAACATATTCAATACACATCTCATCATCATCATCATCAGCCCGTACATGCAACGTCCACTGCTGAACATGGGCCTCCTCCCGAGGTTGGGTATTTGCAATAGTCACCACGCTTGGCAGACGGGTTGGTGACCGCTGTATAATGTTGTGCCACACAAGGAAACGCTGCTGCCCGTTCCTTGATATATGATTATTATAGATGATGATAAAATAATACACATCTACCTACAACATCTAAAATCTAAAAATCATAAAATAATAACTGAAACATTTAAAACACACACGAATATATATCTCGAATCAATATGGCGTAACATGTTATTAAGATAAGGAAACCGTGTATAAAACTAAAAATATCGATCAATCATCAAATTACGTAAGCAACACAAATATGTATTGGCACCTCAAATTATTTTTATAGGTGCCTAAAGCACTTGTTTACGCATACGCTTCCTACACAATCTTAACTTTATCAGAAATCTAGCTACTACGCGCTGTTTCACCAGCCTAACTCTCGTTCCCGTGGGAACTACATAATAAAATACAACCTATAGCCTAATTCGATAAATGGGCTAATCTAACACTGGAAGAATTTTTAATATCGGACCAGTTGTTTCTGAGGTTGCTGCGTTCAAACAAACTCTTCAGCTTTTCATATAAGTACATAGAGTCCTATTGTTCTATATATCCTTTAGCATCATCTCCCTGCCCTAATACCAATTTATAAAGGGTGGATGAAAGACGTTTTTTCCTTCCATTCTGTCCTGTCAGCAGTAACACTATCACTCCCTTTCATATCACTTCTCATACAATCCATCCATCCTTTCTTTAGCCTCCTCTCTCCCTCTTCCTCAACATTCATACATAACCTACTTACCTAGCTCAATAGCCTTCTTCTTTAAATGGGCTATCTTACACTGAAAGAAGTTTTCAAATCGGACCAGTATATCCTGAGATTAACGCGTTCAAGTTAAACAAACTACAGCTTTATAATATTAGTATAGATACTTTATCAATCCACTTACGTCCACTGCTGAACGTGGGCCTCCTCTTTAACCGACCTTGGAAAACCAGGCTCTATTGTCGTAATCACCACACTTCACCAACCGTGGTAACTATCATCGTAGTAAGATAGTAGTATCTTTGAGCTGAAAGATGCTGCTCCCATCAGATGTATATCCCTTAAACGCTTACGATACCCATATAAAGATATGCGGTGATCTATTCTGAGCTGGAAACCTTCAAACCCATCACACAAAATAACCATAAATTTTACAGAAATTAGACAAATACTTACTGAACATTAAAAGACGAAGACGACAATTTAAAACGTGTTATTTATTAACTCCTTTTCTCGATTACATATGAAGGGCACAGGGAAAAAAGGAGCTCATTAACATTTTCATTGTTTCGAGTAATTAAAGAATTTAATCTAAAATTTCAGTTTCTACACTTACACCTCAACTGGAATTTGATTTGTACCTATATAATAAAGGAACAGTGTATATATAACATAATAGAAAATAAAGTGCTCTGATTGGCCATAGAATTATGAAGTAAATGGTACAGTTAGTTCAAAAAAGGTAAAAATGTTAATGAGCTCCTTTTTTCCCTGTGCCCTTCATATTATATAGTAGTTTAGAAAGTCGTAATCAATAATCGGTGCTATAATATAATAGATATTAAATTAGCTATATTGTATGACGCATAATAGCTGAATCAATCAAAGGTGTGCAACGAAGAATGCACGTTAAAAATCATAAAGCAGATTATTTATAAACTTAAAAAAAATCAATCATGTCTACTTATGAAAGCATCATAAAGAATCACTCCCGTTCTATTTTCAAAACACAAATTTGAATATGAACCGAAAGCTACAACAGCTACATTTGAACATGGAACGCTCCCTGTGTTTGTAATTCGTCCGTTTGAAAATGGAACTTGTTGTTCTTATTATGAATGCGTTAAGGATGCGCAAGAGCATGCGTCTGACGGTTTAGTAACTGATGCATTAATGCCTCGAATGATCTCTTACTTTTTTTTTGTTCAACGCCCGGAGATTGGTCATTACACATCTGAATATGTGTTCTTCACAAAAAGTTGGATCACGATTCGGTAAAAAGTTGGAACGAGTTGTTATGTAAGTAGATAGCAAACGTGCTCTTTATGTTATTAGAATTTGAAGTTTCCGGATTGATTTGAAAGTTTAAACAGGTCGAAACTATTTGGTGGAAGCAAATTGATTTGATTGTTTATTATCGAAAGTGGTTTCTTGTAATTCGTATCTACATTCTTCTGTTTTAACAGAAAAAGAAATAGTTGCATGTACGCGAAACTGTTATATTTTAAAGACTAGCTTCCCGCGCGCGGTTTCGCCCGCGTTACTCCCGTTACCTTAGGAACTTCATAATGCAATATAGCATAGGCTAGATAAGACTATAGAGTCTTCCTCTATAAATAGGCTATCTAACTCTGAATAGCTTATTTAGGCGGCCGTATCCTAATGGCTAGACCATCGGACTTACGATCATGTGGTCGCTGGTTCGATCCCCACCCATTGCACTATCGACGTGAACCCACTCGTAACACAAGCATTTTAGCTTAGCACGAGAGGTTAACAAGAATACTAGGTAGTGTGCAAAAACTACTAAGTAGTAATTAAAAAAAAAAGACGGACGTAGTTGCAGAGATTGGCACATTCAAAAACAAACTCTCCGACTATATTAGTATAGATTTATATCAATTGTATGTGTAACGGTTCGTGTTTCCTTAAGGATTAAGTTGATATACTAGTGATTCATAACCATCAATCATAAACATGGAATCATCAAATACTAAATCTGACCTCAAATTCAATTCGAAACTAAGTAATATCAATAATAATCAATAGGTATACGGAAACACAAATTAATCTCGTTTTACTTTCGTAAAGTCAATTACTACCATTCATTAAACTCGCCTCATTAATAAAGGAAGTAATCGGTATTAAAACATTTACAAACAGTTCTATTAAGAAAAAAAAGGTATAAACATAAACGTCAACTTTTTTTATTTATTATTTTTTTTTAGACTGAGATGGCCTTTTTGTCCGGTCAAGTAGCAAATAGATTTTACAACTTCACCGGGCAAATAGCAGAACTCCGGTCTAATTATTTTTTCAATGCATTTTGTTTTACTTTATATTCGTTACCTTAAATATATATCAGTCTTCATTGCTAAATATATGCTATTAAATACAATACAAACATTTAAACTAGCTGAATTATGTTTGTTTTCTTAAACGCGCTAATCTCAGCAACTACTGCTCCGATTTGAAAAATTCTTACAGTGTTATATAGCCGATTTATCGAGGAAGCCTATAGGCTATATTTAATCATAAACTTCCTACGGAAACGGGAGTTACGCGGGTAAAACCGCGTGCGGATATTAAGAGAATAAAGTAACTTTAAACGCTATCGATCAACGAACTATTCAGAATTGCGCCATATCGTTCCTCCGTCCTCATAATTAAACTCCACATATTCCTTAAACATGGGAATTAACCCCAATTGAGGGACCGCTCTATTTAAATTACTCGTAACACTATTCAGCTTTCTGGAAGCATGTGACACATAATCTATATCGCAGCTGGTTAAAGAGTAGCGCAAGTAGTACATAGTTGCGGGAGCTCGTTTAATGGATAAGCAAGATGACATGTCTGACGTGAGCTATGTCGAATAATCGAAATGAAAAGTCACTTTAATATTAGAAGAGGCATTTTGAAAGATAAATGGATACCTTAAACTAAGGTAGTACGTATTTCAGATACTGAGGTTTGTTTAACTATTGAATTAAGTGATTAGGTGTTATCAGGAAAATAACTTTAAAAGTTAAATCTTTAATGTACCTAAGCAATACCCTTATAGATCAAACAAAATTTAGCATTAATCATTAAAAAACATATATTCAGCTAAAAGTAGCTTATTTAAATTAAAACTTACTTATAAAATACTACTATTCTAAATCTACGACCTACCTACTTGCAGTTAGTTTTTAAAGAGCTTGATAATACCTATTCATAAAAACGTACGTTTTAATTATCAAAAAGATAATCATAGTCCAATGAATGCTACCACCCATTTATTCGCGTAACGTAATAACTAAACGTTTTATCTTGTTTATATTAATATATGTTTTAATCTGTGTTAGAGCGGAGAAAGAAGTTCGACACCCCACTTCCTGTATTAAAAACATACATTTTACAACCTTTTTTGTAGCAACCGGATTAACAAGACAAATTTCCGTTTTCGTTCAACAGAAATAATAATTTTGCATTAAAATAAAGCCACTATTGTGCTTTGTAAAATATAAAATTATCATAAGCGAAACACACGAGTAATAATCTCATATTTGAACCCGTCGCGTCCGCCATCTTTAAAAACAATGAACGTTATTGTCTCTTCTTAATTCCATTTTTGAAAAAATAATCCATTTCGCATTTCATCGCGAGTGCCTCATTGATTGGTGTGTGTTATACAAAAATGGACCTTAAACGTTGTGTTATTAAGTGTTTATTAGCTCGACATACGAATGTGCAGCTGTGTTCTTCAATTGACTTTGTTATACAAAATTGCATCTTATCTGCGAAGCTGAAAGATGAAAATGGGCAGTTAATTGGGTTACAGGAACGCATATAATATGACGAACAGAAAGGAGATATTGTAAGAAAAGGACACGAAGAATGCACGATTTTGCAATGTGTCCGTTTATTATGATAATTAGGCGAAGACAAAATCGAGTATATAAGTAATAATAAGTACATATCCTACTAATATTATAAATGCCAAAGTTTGTATGTGTATGTATGATTTTGCACTTTCACGCAAAAACTACAGAATGGATTTTGCTGAAAGTTTGCACGCGGATAATTAATAAGCTAGATTAACATATAGGCTACAAAATATCACGCTCCGACCCACTGGAGCAGAGTGACGCGGGTCGCATCTACATAGTGCTACAATATCATATTTGTCTTTTTTCTTACCAACTTTTACCACGAAATTTTGTTGAATGACTGAGATAGTTAAATGAATTTAAGTATTGCTGATTTAAATGAAATTTACATATTTATTGGGTGTGTTACATAAATGTGGACATTAACACAGTTTACACATTAGCACATGTTTCTACGTGTAGTTATTTCGTGTAATTGTGCATTCGTTGTTAGAATGCATTATTGGTCGATTGATGTTTCGAATTTGAGTAAAAATTGACATAATATTTACTCGAATTCGAAATACTTTTACGGTAAAAGTGTCTTAGTAGATTCTAATAGGATATTTAATTAGATAAATGTGCTTATTAAAATAAGAAAGCTATTATAAGAATAGAATATATAATAAGCTTTTATAACAATCGAAAAACAGTTGTTAAATTATTTTTAAACAAGCATCCCGTGCGTAGTTTTGCCCGCGTAACTCGCATTCCGGAAAAAAAATCATAATTAAATATATTCTTCCTCGATAAATGCAACACTGAAATATTTTAAATCGGACCAGTTGTTTCTGAGATTAGCGCGTTCAAGAAGCTTATATATAAAGCTAAAGATAGCTTTATATATTAGTAAAGATAAATGACCTACCATTTATACAAAACTTTATCGATATTTGTTTTAATAGAATCAAAGTTACAAATATGTCACATCAAATTTAAAATCAACAAGTCTTTCTGTCCATACTACATCTAATATTAAAACCTTATTTCTATATCTATACTACCGACCACATACGTTATAAAATACATGTATCAAAAAAAACATAATTATTGCCATTTTTGATCAAAATTAGAAGCAATAAATAAATAAATTGGCTATTTATTTACAATCTTATACGGCTAATATAGCCCTTACATGGGTACGAGTTGACGTGACAGACGGACAGACAGACGTTCAACAAGTAAGGATGGATACTGCAATATTTTATATAGCAGTAGGTATTATGCGATAGGTACCTATAAAATAACTTTGTATCTTTTGATAATAGATTTAAATCGTAAAGGATTTTAGGAAACGTTTTTGTCGAAATATTAAGTGTATAATTAAATGGGTATTGTATTTTATTTTCATGACAAATGCAATTTGTTTGTCTAGTAATTGTCTGCGTAATGTGTAAATTGTATTTATTTTTGGCAATGTTATTATAAACATAGTGCGTCATATGAATATACATGTTTTGTCGTACATCAATTCCAAACGTATCATTTCCTTTTTCAAAATCCCAAACAAATAAAATGTATTTTTTTGAAGACTTTACTATTTAAGTGTACTTCACTCACATACGCACTGCCGAAAGTTCATGAAGCATGGAAACTTGCTTTCCAATTTTAAATCCGTCCCAAGTTTTTGAAAATCGAACTCGGTTTTATCGTAGCGTTGCTTATCTTTTTAAAATCACAAGCCAAATCATAAAACGTATTTTATTAACTTCGCTATTTAAATGTACTTTACATAAGCACTACATGAAGCACGAAATACGAATGCAAAAACTAGAATTCTAGAATACGCCAATTTAAAAACCGAATAGTCCATAACAAACGGCGTAATTTTAAAACTCGCATTCCAATTTCAAATCCGTCCGAAGTTTTTGAAAATCGAATACAGTTTTATCGATTATCGTTAAGCGTTCGATATTTGAATGAATCACGTGACTGACTCAGGTCCATTGTTCCGACAAGCACTCCAAGTAAATTAGGAAATGTGTTTTTTATTGGAAAGCCACTCGGAATTACAATTGAAGAGTTATATATGACACACGTACGAGGTTCCAGTTAGCGGCGTGATAGTATTTGAATATTATTGACGAACACAGTTTCTATGGCGGCGCATATGATGTTTTATAAGAATTTTATGGACATTATGACGGTTCGTCGCTTAAAATTTTAATTAATTAAACACAAATGTTTTGTTGCATGTTCACCAGCTACTGTTTTGAATGTTCGAGCCTCTGTTTTAGATTCGTAAGTTTGTTGTCGAGTATTAACATAATCCTAACTTCCTGTGAAGTTGTTTATCTTACGTAAACTCAACATTTCCCGTTTAGCATTGTTTTACTGAGAAGTTATAAAGAAAAAATAAATTTTATTTATAGTACGATCACGTTCGACTCACATTGATTGTGCTAAGCTGTGGTCAATGTGACGTCACCTCCGCTGCCTGATAAGGGGTACTTCCGGCCGAAATCCTGACCGATGGGTGAATGAATGGGTGACCGATTGAACGGAATGAACGACCTTATCGGTTGTTTTGAGGACGAATATTGCTCTTAACTGATTTTGGTGGGATTTTATTAAAATGCATATTGCATTTTGTGTTGCATAAAATAAATATTAAATATTTGATTTATGTTTGACGGTGTCCATTATGTTCTGTTAGCGGTTAATATAATGTAATCATTAGACATAAATGGATGAAATAAATATGAGTACTTGATAAATGAATGTTAATCATTTCTTCGATTTAGTTGTAAGTTCTAAGTTTCGAAATACGATTATGAATATATGTAAGGGTAACACGTATATATTTGTAATGAAGCTTTGAATTTGGTCTGTTTACAATATTAACAAACAAATATCAAATATTATGTTGTTCATCGTCATACGAAATCTTGTCTTTATACAAAATATTCCAAGAAAACACCTTCTGTTATGAATTTTCATGATCAAAATTAATGCCCTTTTATGACTTTCTGTAATTTTAAAATGTCTATCATTTTTTTTATTTTTTTCCAAGTTTATAAGATGACGTGCTAATTACAGTACTATAAGTTAAAACTTACTTACACAAAAACCTCTATACAAATATTATCAAGCTGAGAGTTTGTTTGTTTGAACGTGATAAGCAGGAACTGCTGGTTCGATTTAAAAAATATACACCATTAGAAAACTACGCCATCCAGGAGTAACATAGGCTGTATATAATTATGAAGTTCCTACGGGGACGGGAGATACGCGAGTAAAACCAGGAGTGGGAAGCTAGTAAACAAATATAAATAGCGAATTTTCCTCAATCACGTCGAATCAAATTTCTAAGAATTTCAACAAAAGCTCTATAATTAATTTTAATAAAAAATGAACAAGTTGAAGCAAATTGAATACTTACCTACTTGATATTGTAAGAAATATGTTATATAATGAAAAAGTTAAGGTTGTAATGTATTTTGATAAGTTCGGCTGTCATACCGATCAAACGTTTTATTACTCAGAATATCTTAAAACACATAGGTTTTATAAAACACGCCTTAGTTTTAGTTCCTGAAAAATAATTATCTATAATAAAAAAATGTATACTTTAATTATAATTACATTTAATAATTATTTGTTTATAAACAAAGATATGAGAATGTTGCCAACGTTCTAGGAATACGGCCAGATTAACTTCTATTATAAGTTAGTTTTAGTTATAAGTTAAATGTACTACTTGTAGTTAGTATTGAGACAGTCTTTAATAAACCATTTTTTAATAAATAAACACATTTATGTGAAAACTATAAATACTTTAAATTTAAAAGTTTTATTATGTTTATATAATGTAATACACAATTAAAAGGATCTATATTAATAAAACGCAGTCATTAATGGCAGACTGATAGATCAACGCACAGCCTTAACCGCTAATCGTAGAGACCTGAATCTCAAAGGGTGTATTTTATATATGACGTAGACATTCGATAAAGAAGGATTTTATGAAATGCTGGTGGCATTAAGAGGCTAAAAAGCGGTAGCAAATTTTGTATGAAAAAATGGAATTCTATGCGGACAAAGTCGCGGTCAACAGCTTGTTAATATATAAAACAATAAATAGAACTAAAATCTAATAGTTGCAATCAAAGTAAAAGATGGTATGTATTGGCATCAATCTATTTGGCGAAGCACACCGATTGCCAAACTAGATCTTTCAAATATCGATCATTACATTGTTGTTCTTATTTTATAATAGTTATATAAGAAATATAACGTTTTTTTTATATAATTTACTAGCAACCCACCCCGACTTCACATAAACCTAAACCTAAACCTTAGAAAATTGTAAATTTATTTATTTTTCGTTTTTATTTCGGACGGACATATGTAGTTAGCTTCGAGGCTTTTGCTACTTCACCGGGTACAAAGGCGAGCAAAGCTCCAGCCTAGATAACCAAATTGTATACCTTCCTCATGTATATATTGGTAAATACCCCATGAAAATCCGTTCAGTTGTTTATGAGATTATTGGCAACGGACTTTGTTTGATAACATACTAGCTTCCCGCGTAGCTTAACTTCATAATTAAAAATATCCAACGCTACTCCTGGAGAACTTAGCTTTCTATTTGTGAAAGAGTTTTTGAAATCGATCCAATAGTTTCGGAGTTTATTCAATGCAAACAAACAATCAAGTCTTTCCTCTCTATTATATTCGTTAAGATAAGATAAGATGCGAAGAAGTAGTGAAGGCTATAAAGGTTCTCAATCTGCCCTTATGGTAGGTGTCTCTGTGAACCAAGGTACACTCTTGCGTCACAAATGTCCATTCTTGACTTGAAGACTGCTGAAGATTGCCAGATTATATTGTAATATTCATTGCCTACTTGGAAATAAAAAGATCCTATAAGAATACTGTGCCAAAAATGCTTTTTAATAGATATCTCTTTTACTGAGTTTATTAGATTTAGTTAAAATAAAACATAATGACAAATTGGAATAATACATTTTTAAGCAATTGTGTGATAAAATTTTGTCTAAAGCGTAACAAGCACTCATTTTTCATATTATGTAGATGGTTATTAACAATATTTTGTTGCATACTCTTCGTAGTAACTTCTTGTATATATTTTTTGCATGTTATAATTAAACCTTTGAAATATGATTCAATACAAAATAATAAATATCTTTGGTTGTCGTCTTTGTTAACTTGTAAAATTGTCATCGTCGTTAACCATCTATGTTTCCTTAATATATTCATAACATTAAGCTTGCATTTCATATGGATTGGATCCCATGGATGAAAATATATAACAATACTATTTTATTCATATACCTACCAAGCCATTCTTAACTTACTTATCTTTCTCCTAAACGACTCCAGTAAAACTATAACTATACTAAAATGATATATCGAACGGGAATCAAACCTGAACTTCGAACACACGACCTCTGACTTGAGATATTTTCTATCTGATTCTGATTCAACAAGATAAGGGAAAAAAATCACGTTTTCTACTTTTAAGATCGCTATCAGACTTCGAAACAGAAAAAGAAGTTTTAAAGGATAATAATATTAAAGAATTTGGTATTTTTATAAAACTTAATTGAAATTAATAAAGAGTAATATACTTTACAATTTATACGCTATAGTTAAATATTTATAAATAGAAATTACAATTAAGTAACGGTATAAGTCTCAGAGGTCGTGGATTCGATCCTGACAAGAAAGTTTTATGTAAAATCCTTTTTTTTCCTGATTTGTTTGGTTGAGAGACTGCCTTCCGTGCCTCGGAAAGCACGTTAAACAGTTTCAATTTAAATAAGTCTAAAGGTACTGATAGAAAATTTAATGAATTGAGTTATTATTTCGCTTTATGGTAAATGTAAGTAATTAAATATTAGACAATTTCAAATATTATACCTGCCAAATATTTAGTATGATGTTGTAAATATTAGACAGGAGAGCGTAACGAGATACAGAATGTATTTAAGTTTACATATCAAATATTTAAATCTAGTAACAATTATATTGATAATGTAATTTTCACAATTCAAATAAATAAATGTCTTATTTTATAACTGAACTGGCATTGAGTTCGATCTAGTAAATCCTACTAATATTATAAACGCGAAAGTTTGTAAGTATGGATGGATGTTTGTAACTCTTTCACGTAAAAACTACTGAATTGATTTGGCTGAAACTTTGCTCGGGGATAGTTAATAAGCTCGATTAACATATAGGCTACAAATAATCACGCTCCGACCCACTGGAGCAGAGTTACGCGGGTACGGGGCGCAGCTAGTGGTTTATAAAACTGTATTGTTGTCTTTAATATTTTGACCAAGAAAAACATGGTTTTAGGTAATATTAATTGATATTGAGACTGAAAATGTGTAGGTATAATATATTTTTTGCTTAATGATAACAGTTTTGGTGAGTATTTTTGTTAAGATACTGCATTTCAAAGATATACCTAAGTAAAGTTTTCATCATTCTCTTATTATTTAGTTTCGTTCACATAAGGTGAAGTAATTTTAGTTCAAGTTCGTTTCTAGAGATGATCAATTGCAAAAAAATTAAAATCGTTCCTCATTGTTAATTATTACTAGAAAAGAAATCTGTACAAGTCTTCTATCTGGTGAAGAAATGATTTTTTATTACAAAATTATAATTGTCTATCAGTACTGATATTATAAGAACTTATGCTCGCAACTACGTCCAATGGAAATAAAGTTTTCTATCTATGTAATAGTTTATTCGCGTTTCAGTAAAACTTTACTGAACGTTTGTTAGTGTACATGTGATTGTAATTCCTACCTAATTAATAAATCCTTATAATATTTATGCTACATTGTTACTATTGTTTCTGTCTCCCTCTTTGTATGGGTGAGAAAATGAGACAACAACAACATCATTAGGTACTTACTACTTAGTTAGAAAGGATTTCATTCATTTTAACCCTTAATTTCCATTGTTCAATCATTTAAGCCATTTTTATTTATGATTGTTTTATATGTTGTTTAAATGAACTTGATTAGCTGAGAGATAATAATTAGCGTGTTACATGTATAATAATATAAATATATGACTCTCATAATAATTACTCATATTTTGGTTACAAATTAACTATGACTCCATATTATTAATTTCTACAAAAACAATACAATTAACACGTTAGTTACTTAATTTATAATAATTTAAGATCTAATTTGCATCTACTAAATGAATTATAAACAGTACAACAGTAAAGTTTAATTTTGTATCAATGCAAATTAAAACATCAAACTATTAATTAATTTATATTATTGACACAAATTTATAACTGAAACTACAAAATACACAATCAATTGTAAGTTTAAAAAAAATCTTACCTTATATTAAGACATCCAAACTCGAAAATAACTTTTTAATTGAATTAACGGTGGTCATGCACAATGTCACTCGTGTTTATCACCAGAAATCCAATGTCACTCACTAGACCACACTCCAAACACAGTTTATAACTAAAAAGTATCCTTTTGTACTATATTTACAGTCACCTACGATTCAAAACGAAATAAGCAACACGAAACCAAAGAGCGCGCGACAAAATTCGAAATTCGAAACTTTTTTTAAAAACTTCGAAACACGGTAAATGTCGCAGTGTAACAGCCGCGCGCGCTTTAAACACGCGACTGAAAAAATTGCCACATCTACGTAAGTCGGAAAGTAAATCAAAATACTCGCTAGGAGAGGGACGATACAACCGAGGCCCCACCCTTCCCCCACTACCGGCCGATACGCAAAAACATTCATAAAAACCACGCGCGACTCCTCCGCGAAATTATCAATTGTTTATATCACGACAAAAATATTAACTGCGGTGTGAAACTTTGTTTTTAATTTCGTGGTCTGAGCCCTACATTTATAAAACAATTAAGAGTCACACAATAGGATTCCGACAATGTCGAAATATTTAAAACAATACACGGTTTAATTTGTACGAATCATAATAATAAACACGTCGGTGTATGATCGAAAATAATCGATTTTAAAAATGAGATTATTTAAATAACGTTTCGATTTTTCAAAAATGGAAACCTCGGGGTAGCGAGTTTTCCCGCGCTCCTGGGTTCGTTCGCTAGAGGTACGTCGACCGCGCACTGCCACGGCCCGGTCACGAATAAGTCGCGGCGCGCCCGCCGTCTCCGCTCGCCGTTTTTTTTCCGCCAAAAAACTAAGAAAGGGTCTTTTTAGGGTTAACTGTAAGTTCGATAATGCGGAGATGTTTTTTGTGGGGACTTTTTGAAATTGGAGCGTGTTCGCGTTGCGTTGACCTTCGACCGCGCGTCCGAGTTGCGGTATTGTTTTACATTGCACATTTTGTTTGGGATGCGATAACATCTGTTTGGTCATGTCCATGGTTCGTAGCGCAATGTATACGGTGCAATGATTAAAGTTTTATAATTTGTTGATTACTAAGGACTTTTTGTTTGGGTATTTTTTGCGTAATAAGAGTCTCAGTGTATTTAATATAATGATGTTTCATCTTATAATATGTGCTAACCGCTGTTGATGTTTTCAACTGCATATTAATTCGATGGTTAATTGCTATAAAAACTTAAATACAATTGGGTCAATATAATGTTTGATATATGAATTGATATTAAATAATATTACAACACGTAATGACGTTTGTGATGAGCTAGTTTTATGATTGTGTCTGTTATAGCTTTTATAGTGGAACGGTCTATATTTTAAGTTTTTTAATGGAATGGATCGTTATTAAGCATTGTATTCATGAGGATAGTAAAACTAGGTACGCAATTGGACGTTGTTTAGCAGAAACGAATCAATCCATCCAGCATCCAGGACAGGGCCCCGAGTCTACTATCGTAATGGCGTATCCATTAACTGTCAATGACAGTTCAATGGTCGGTTTTTTTCCCATTTGTTAATCTACTAATCCAAATGACGTCATAATTGTGTCACTATGACGCCACGATGACATTAGCATAGTTGAATATAATAACCAATGATACATTTATAAGTTTTAAAATCGCCTCAATAAATATTACAATCTCCCTAACCATCTCCCATGCTACTTCTGTTGACGGCCTTTTTCTGCGGTAGCAACACCGACTGCCATTCCAGCGCCGACACCATAGTGAGATTAGTATAATACCATTTTTGGCATAATGATATGATGATGGCATTACGGTGGCACAATACTTAAAAAAATAGCAGACTCGGCCCCCAGGTATGGCGGTATAAAGCTCGCTTTAAGTCTTGAAGGTCGTGGGCTCAAGACTGCAATTCAGACAAGAAATGTTAGTGTAAATTATAAGATTTCTTTCCAGTTCTGATTCGTTGAGAGCCTACCATACCTCGGAAAGCACGTTAAGCTGTTGGTCCCAACTGTTATAATATCCTCTATAACAATTGTATACAAAGGAGCAGGCAGTAACGTTTCCCTGTGTATTACGACGTAATACTGCGGTCACCAATCCTTTTGCCAACCGTGGTGACTATAGGAAAAATAAATCTCTCGAAAGGAGTTCCAGGTTTAGCAGTGAACGTTATATATATTTCAAAATTGAGATTAATAAAATTCGACCACCGGCAGGATTCGAATTTTTTTTATCTCAATTTTGAAAATAGTATAAGGCAATCTTTTCCATAAAGAGTTCAAAACATTTAAAGAACGTTATATAGTCTGACAATGATGATAAATATAATGACTCAATTCATACTTAAGTTACTTATAATGAGTTATGGATGTTTGAAGTTTCAGCTGTAATCAGTACAGTTCAGGCAGAAATTGCTGATTAACTCAGTATATAAAAAAAATGAATTACACAGGCCAACGATGAAAAAACTTTTTCAATAATATAACTTTTTCTTAATTCTATGAGCTAATTCCGAAAAAATAAATAAAAATGTTGTAACACCCATCGATTTTTCATATATCTTTCATTATATATAAATTGTCCCCTTATTTTAAAATAACAATGGATGTCATCTTGTGTAGCAGAGATGATAATGTTGCGATAGATGTGTGGTGTGACGGGAAAGGATGAAGTGAGAAATGAGTATATTAGAGAGAGTTTGAAAATGGCGCCAGTGACTGAAAAGTTGAAAGGGAATTGTTTATCTTGGTATAGTCATTGTTAGAGGAGGGATGAAACGCATGTTACTAAAAGAGTTTTAAGTATACATGTAGATGGATGGAGAGGGAGAGGAAGGTTAAAGAAAGGATGGATGGATTGTGTGAAGAGTGGTATCCAAGAAAAAGGAGTTAGTGATAGTGTGACGGGTGACAGGACAGAATGGAAGAAACAAACGTGTTGCGCCGACCCCAAGTAATATGGGATAAGGGGAGGAAGAAGAAGGATGCCATCTTGTATCAGAATTGTGGGTGATAAAAAAAAACTAAAACCAAATACGGTTTCAGCATCCAAAAAAACATAAGATTTTGGCAAATTAGGTAAATAAGTTTTTACAAATATTGTTTTCGTTAACCTGTGTTTATTATACCTATAAATATATGCTTATATTTATTTATTAAGGTTTGAATAAAATAAATATAGCAAATAGTTATCAAAGTTAGATTATTACCTAACGTTAATAACTATTTTAAGAGCTTATTAACTAACACAAGGCTGACAGACTTCTAGCACAACTGAAATAGATTTAAACATAATTTAATAGTAAATGTAACCTATTTTTAATTAATTTTATATGCATTGTGAATTTTCTTGACAAGTACAAGTGTATGTAAATACCTAAGTGCTGAATAAAAATCGTTTATTTCGTTCATTTATTACCTGAAGTAGAAAGTCGATACATTTGACAGCGACAGTGTTAGTATCCTTTGTCTGTCAATTATTATTAGTTTTAACTGGATTAGTTAACTTATTTACGCACCCTTCACACACCGCAGACTAAAAAGAGAAGGAATGTTGCTCGTGGGGTCCGTGTTCTACAAAGCCGTGAACATAATTTATTTAAAGCCAATGGCGTAATAACAATGATAATAATTGTAACAATTAATTTTATTATAAATAATTATAATCATAACATACAATAATAGATAATATAAAGATAAGATTATTATTATATCTTATATATACCTACGTATTATATATTTTATTATTATGTATTATAAATAACTTAATAATATTGAATGTCAAATTACTATTCTCCACAAAAAGTGCACCTACCTTGTTTTTCTCTGCATCACCCAATGGTTAACTGGTAGAAAATGCCTAGTTCGCCACTGTACAACTTTATGCAAGAAGTTTTAAATAAAAATAAATAAATATTAACAAGAAAATAACAAATACCTATATCTAACTTAAACCTTATGATAAACTAGCTTTTGGGATTTGGGAGATTTTCATTTCCCCCTTTCAACCCCCTACAACCCTTTTTTCACTATATAAGTAGTCTACAACCTTTGTCAGGCTCTACACTTTTTGTGTACCAAATTTCATTTAAATTGGTGTAGTAGTTTTGGGGTGAAAGGCCGTCAGACAGAGTTACTTTCTAATTTATAATATAAGTGATTTTCCTATTATTGTTTGAATATTCACAAGTGCATCTAATTGGTACGTAAATAAAATACTTTTTTATTTCCTAATTTGTCCCCCGAAAATGACACTTAATTAATAAAATATGTAGTTATTTATTTACTTTGAAAATCTGTCTCTGGGTCATAAGACTACACCATTCTACAAAATTTCACCTGATTTGGTTCAGTAGATTCGGAGCAAATAAGCTATGACAGACGAACAGTCAGACAGACACTCGAGTGATCCTATAAGTGTTCCGTTTTTTCATTTTTGTTTCAACTTAAAAAATATATTTAATTTATTTATTTTAAAACAATATATCTATTAATCAAATTAAAAGTACCAGTAAAAGTACCCCGATCAGAGAACCCGTACCATTTTGCCCCAGCTCAGCCCATATAGTCACGCCACTGCTTGCTACGTATCTATTTAGTTTAAACACACAAATCTACGTAACAAATTTACCTAAAACTCGAATCTGTCCAATAAGTATAAAACCAAAAACTTCCAACAAATTCTATTCGTCGGCGGAAAATCTATTGAATTTTCCGTTAACTACTCCATCCACTGAAGACCAATCAACGCGCGGCTGCGCGCGCGCACAAAAATAACCGGTGACATTTACTCGGGCCGGGAATCGAACTGTACTAGTGAGATATGCGCCGTAATTAATGCGGCTATTGTTTTTTTGTTTGAGATTGTTTATTGCATGCTATTTGAAATAGAATGTTTTTGAAATAGTTTGTTTTTGATGTTTATTGTTTTATTTATGTTGTTCTAATAGTTGGCATGAGACTGTAGGTACCAATACAAGTAGGTACCTAAACATTCATTATCATCCACTACTACGTCCACTGGTGAACATGTGACTCTTCCTGAGGGAGGGTTTTTGTCATAGTCACCACGCTTGGCAGGTGGGTTGTTGACCGCAGTATAATGTTGTAACACACAAGGAAACGCTGCTGCCCGTTCCTTGGTATACGATTATTATAGACGATGTTAAAACAATCGGGACCAACGGCTTAACGTGCTTTTCGAAGCACGAAGGGGAATTCCCTCAACCAACCAGACCCGGAGAAAAGTCTAAGAATTGAGATAAAGATTTCTTGTAAGGTAAACATTGTAGTTTTAAAATAAGTAAAAGCTTACTTAAGGTAGTTTCATTTGTGCGATGCGGATACGGGATAGAAAACAGTACTTATACGTTCCCTTAAAAAAAAAGCATACATTTTTTTGTTGTATATTGGTAATATTGAAGCGGCCGTAACCCAATGGCTAGGGCGTCGGACTTGTGATCTTGAGATCACCGGTTCGAACCCCACCCATGGCACTCGTAACACAATAGTTAACAAGAATACTAGTAGACTGCAAAATTCTATTAGTAATATTAAAAAAAAAAAAAATTAAATATATATATTTAAATCGATAAAATACATAATATACCAACTAAAAGTAGCTAATTGAGATTAATACTAACTTATAAAATACTACTATTCTAAATCTATTCTACTTGGCAAGGTTCCCAATTTTTTTAATTCAAATTAGCTACTTTTAGTTGTATATTATGTATTTTATCTATGTAAATATATTTAAATTAAGTAGGTATGAATGTATAATTACATGGCATGCTTCGATATTTTTCGATTAATCTGCAAAATGATGGCTGTCCCTTTTTTACGTCCCTGATTAGCCTGCTGGTGTAATAGAAACTAAAATATTTTTTATTGATAGAAATATTTTTTTAAGCATTTTTTTAGTTCAGTACGTTTTTTTTCTTTACGGTTCTGTATTAATAAAGAAATTATGACTTTGTCTAAAATTACTCTACATCAGTAGGTATAAACCACGATACCACTTAGTTCTACCTATACCTATATTACTGAGTGGGTCTGGTCTTTAGTCTTCGTCATTAAATTCCTAAGTTATCAGTATGTATGTTTAGTCAGTTTCTCTAAAAGGCTGGACACATCAGCACATGGTTTTCTTAAGAAATTACTTCGTTAGCTGTATTGGAATGGGTTAGATTGAGTTACATACATTAATTAATTGCGGGACTTAATTTGTGTAACGGAACTCTTAAGATAAGATAAGATTATATAATACACGAGTTAGTTTGTTTGAACGCATTAATCTCAGGAACTACTGGTCCGATAAAAACAATCCCCAAGCGAATGGGAGGTACGCGGGTAGGTTAGCCGGATGTAAAAACTGAAATATCGGGGTAAAATTCCGTGAAGTCGGGATTTTTGGATTATCGTCGGGACAACTAAATCAAAAACATGTCTTGTAAAAAAGCCAAGTCACGCAACAATTTTTACGGTAAAAGAACTGAGTTGCGAAACTTGGCTCTTTTACAAGTTATGGTATTGATGGCATTTTAAATTTACAAGTTTGTCGGGTTTTACATTTTGTATTTTGTCGATTGTCCAGAAATGTCGAAACAATACAGACGAATCCCGACCACCTGGCAACCCTATCCGCGGGTGAAACCGCGTGCGGCAAGCTAGTCATCTAATCATCTATTTTAGTTTGATTAACATTTTCTACGCGTCTTATCAACTGTGAACTAAAAGTTAATTGATAATTACTGGAGGGACATTATAAATTTAATTTAAAACGTTTGTTAACGAAGACAAGCATATCGAAGGATAAAAGACTAAATGAGCTTACCGACACCATGAGCTGTATTGAATTATACACCTTATGGTAGATATATAAAATATACAATTAAATATCGCCCAAGGTGTCGCTTAAGTTAATTTGCGTTTTATCCGTTGATATTATGGAGTAAGTACGCGGTTTCATCCGCGTAGCTCCCGTTCCCATGGGAACTTCATAAGTAAATATAGCCTATAGCCTTCCTCGATAAATGGGCTATCTAACACTGAAATAATTTTTCAAATCGGACCTGTAGTTCCTGAGAGTAGCGCGTTCTAGCAAACAAACAAACTCTTCAGCTTTATATATAAGTAGGCAAAGATAGAAAACAATAATACCTACCTCAGCATTGGCTATGCCTATCTTATTATACGTAGACTTTTCAGGTCGATTTGAATTCTGATATTTTACTTATCGTCTTAGTAAAGTAAACAAGTATAGATGCATAACCGTTACGACAATATTTAAGAACTGTTACATTAATCATGATTCTACACAATACTATATATATAAAGGTATAACACCGAAAAAATAAATAGAAACAAGGTTGTAAAGTTAACTCATCACAATTTGAAAGATTTAAAATCTCTATTGTGGAAGCCCCGGGGCAGTTGCCCTGGATGCGCTGCCTTAAATCCGGCCTTGGCTACATTAAAAACATTATTTAAATTAAATATAGTATCGAAATAACTATAATCTATTTTCATCTCTATCAAAGCCTTGTACTACTTCTTGTTCTTGTTCTACTTGTATCATCTTGAAATTAAAAATTACATCAAATACAAAAAGCCACAACCTCCGAAATTCAGTAAGTGTCCAATCAAATATAATACTAAAACAGTTAATTGATCATTCGATTGTCGAAATTAAAAAGCTGAGCACAAGTAATAACTCCACATACACATAAATGCTACATTTTCGTAGTATTCCGTACGAGTATGCGATACCTATAGGGTTGACACTTAGTAAAAAAAATTTACCTATTGAGAATAATTAAATAATTAATTTACATACACTTACTTACGTACTACGTCTCAAAATCATAATGTAGGAAAAACTATAACTAATAGAATATTATTACTACAGACAAACTCCGTAACGTGGCGGTATTTGGCTCTCCGGACAGGAAATGTAAATTCTAAGATTTCTTTCTGGTTCTGCTTGGTAGAGGGACTACCTACCATGCCTCGGAAAGCACGTTAAGCCGTTGGTCCCGATTATTATAACAACATCAATAATAATCGTATATCAAGGAACGGACAGCAGCGTTTCCTTGTGTGACTATGGCAAATACCTTTCCTCAGGAGGAGGCCAATGTTCAGCAGTGGACGTTTTACGGGCAGATGATGACGATGATGACTACAGACAGTGTACTCCGATCGTTTGTCATTGATTCCCCTATCCATAATAAGTTTATATTCACACTAGCTTTCCGCGCGCGGTTTCACCCGCGTAACTCCCGTTCCCGTAGAAACTTTATAATAAAATATAGCTTATAACCTTCCTCAATAAATGGCTAACTAACATTGAAAGAATTTTTCAAATCGGACCATTAGTTGCTGAGATTAGCGCGTTCAAACTCTTCAGCTTTATCTATTATGGCAAATAACTCATTATTAGGTACCTACCAATTCTTTGCGTTTTTAGACTCGAGATAATTTCTCAACGAAATGTCCGATTGGAATAAAACAAAAAGTATTTTACTTCTACATAAATACCCTTGATAACATAATGCTTAATTTGGATAAGGATTAATATTACGAAATACATTTAACGTACTTTCTTTCTTCAGACGATTTAATATTTTTTTATGAACATAAAAGCGTTTATTGTGACTAAACTATGATAGTTAGATATATGCTCTCGCGGACTTTTTTGTAGATCTTAATAAGACCTACAAACCCGTAGTACATCATTTTGTTCTATTATCAATAGATTTTGCAGCACACGCATAAATAGGTTTTCGCTTTGACACCTTGGGTTACAAAATCGCAATTTTCTTACGGATCCCTAATTTTTATAAAAATAAAATAGCCTAAATAGCCTATAACCTTCCTCGATAAATGGACTACCCAACACTGAAAGAATTTAAAATAATTAATTTTATAGATATAAATAAATAACAATAATAATGAATATTTTTTTCTAATTAATGTTTGACTATTTACAAGTGCCTGTAATTGGTTTACGTAAATAAAAATGATTTTTATTTATTTACCAAAACGTCTGAAGCGTAGTGATTATGGCAAAATCCTTCAATGACCATGGCTTGCCAAAGTCTGTTAAGAGGAGACCAAGTACATTGTTAACAGATTACTCTTCTTTGGTAACAGACTAACGGGACGTAAACAGAGCAACGCAAGGTGCTCCCACTATTCCTTTTACTCTTATAATCTAGTGTTACGGTTTTACCGATTTCAGATCAGGCGCAGAACTGACAAATTAACGTGGTTTCCGATTACAGAAATTTTATCGAGGAAGATTATTTACACACAGACAAACAAACAAAATCATTTTAACTGTATTTTTGTTATCAGTATACATACCGACATAAAGACAAAATATGTTATTTTTACATTAAAATCATACACTTGAATTTTATTCATTTGTATAGATAATAATCCTTAACAAGTCTACTACGAATGTGTGTCAACCCTACAGCTACATGCATGTGTGTGTACCGACACCGCACACTCGACGTGTCCGACGTGTTCACGATAAATCATATACATGTATTGGTGACGCCGCGTAGGGCTGTGCTGTATCGGAAATATTGGGAATCAATAATTTTACATATTTAAGAATGATATTATGTAGTATTGGTCACCCATCCGAAAATTGACCATAATTTATTAAAAATATAGTGTTCTGACCTCTTCCATATATAAACTACTAGCTTCCTGCGCGCGGTTTCACCCGCGTAACTCCCGTTCCCGTAGGAACTTCATAATTAAATATAGCATATGTCACTCAGTGTGAATGTAGCTTTCGGCACAGTAGTTTTTTACTTTATTGATTACAAACATACATACAAAAATACAAATCTTTCCTCTTTTTATTATTAGTAAATGTGCGAAATTTCATACTCCCTTGTCCGTGCAGTTCTCGTAAAAAGGGTACATTGCGTCATATTAATTAATAGATATAAAAGTAAATTGATTATTATTTTATTAATAAGTCCCTCTGTCTATTCCAAGGTACTTTATCGGGTCGGGTTGCTGATTAAATCATTGTGTCAAATCTTGGTTGCTACTTAGTACTTACTTGATTAGAGTAATAGATCCTTCGAGAATATAGTGAAGTAAGACATAAATAAGACTATCGTTTGCTAATTGAGCACAATTTTTTTTATACTCAGATAGAGATTATCAATAAAATATGTCTAATATAAAATTTTTCCTCTCATATTTTTTATCTGAAGATTGAAAAAGAAGTCCTGAGTGTTTTAACTATATTCCATTTCAATTGATCAAATGACAAAATAAGTAGTAGTATATTTATACGTTATGATCTAGGAGTAATAAGTCTATAGTAATATTATATAGAGGAAAGATTTAATTATTTGTTTGCTTTAGAATAGGCTTCAAAACTACTAGACCGATTTCAAAACTTATTTCACCAACAGACAGCCAACGTGGCTTTCTGTTAGTGTAATAAGTTTTGAAGTCGGACCAGTTTTTTTTTGTTTTTATTTTTTTTATTAAATATAGGCTTACGTTTGACCATAATCTCGCTTGATGGAAGGCGAAGATAAGGCCTAAGATGATACACGTGTGCCTAGAAAGTGTCTGTTCACTTTAGCTTTTAAGATGTCCAGATTATAGCGTTCCGGAAAAACTGACCCCGGCAGAGAATTCCACTCCTTAGCCGTCCGCATTATGAAAGAAGAAGCAAATCGCTTCGTGCGTATTGAAGGAATGTCTACAACATAAGGGTGAAACTGCTCGCCGCGCCTGGTCGTCCGGCGATGGAAGGGTGAAGGTGGTATTAGGTTATGTAGAACCTCCGCACACTACCCGAAATGTAACCGATAAAAAACCGATAGGCAGGCTACTCGTCTACGGTGTTCGAGACTCTGAAGACTTGCCTCCACAAGTGAGTTATTGCCTATGACTCTCTTCGCTCGGCACTCCAATGAGTCTAGCGCATCCAGCTGATATCTAGCAGACCCATCCCAAAGATGAGAACAGTATTTCATTGAGGAGCGAACTTGAGCCTTGTAGAGACTCAAGAGATGCTCCGATGTGAAGTACCGCCTCACCTTGGAGAGAATGCCAAGTTTTTTGGCTGCAGTGTTTGTAATGGACTCGATGTAGCGATCGAAGTTTAGATTAGAAGAGAGGTCAAGCCCTAACAGCTCAAGATGGTCGCTGATCGGAACGGAAACATTCCGGAAAGTCGGAGTCAGTTGGAATGGACTCCGTTTCGCCGAAAAAAGACAAGCCTGTGTTTTTGAGGGGTTAAACCCAACCAGGTTGGCATCACCCCATAAGGAGACAGCCTCCAAGATCGAGTTCACCCCCTCCATCATCGACTCCCTGACTGAACCTTTGACCCAGACTTCGCATCTGACAAGTATCTCACCGAGACTGTGCTGTCGTCTGCGTACCCAAAGATACCGGGAGTAGCTAGCAGGTCGTTGATGTGCAGCAAAAAAAGAGTCGCGGAGAGAACAAATCCTGAGGGACACCGGCATTAATACCAAGAAGATCGGACGAGGCGCCATCAATGACAACTCGAATCGACCGCCCCCTCAAGAAATCCTGAATCCAGGTACAAAGTCCGGGAGCAATACCGTAAACCGGAAGCTTACCAATGAGACTTGCATGCCAAACCCTGTCAAAAGCCTTAGAGATATCAAGAGACACGGCAAGAGCTTCACTGTGTCTCTCAATGGCTTCAGAACTGAGTAGCATAAACAAGAAGATCCCTAGTAGACCGGCCTCGACGGAATCCGAATTGGCGGTCACAGAGGAGATCAGTGTCTTCCAGGTATGCTAGGAGACGGTTGTTTAAAACACGCTCCATAACCTTACTGAGTATGGAGGTGATTGCGATTGGTCGGTAGTTGGCAGGGTCGACTACCTTTCTTGGGGATCGGTTGAACATTGGCAATCTTCCAGGATGCTGGAACTAGACCCGTCTTCAGGGATAAGCGATAGAGGCGAGTCAAAACAGGAGACAACTCAGGCGCACATGACCGCAAGACAATGGCAGGAATGCCGTCAGGCCCACTAGCCTTATTCACATCTAGAGTGCTGAGAATTCTAAGTACTACTTTTTGCCGAATGTGCACCTCAGGCATAGTGGAAGTGCAATGTGGTAGCCTGGGTAGACTTTTACCAGCAGCATCTAGTTGTGAATTCTTCGCAAATAGAGGCGCAAACAAGTCTGCTTTCTCTTTGGCGGTGTGAGCTAATGAACCGTTCGGCTTCTGCAGTGGCGGCAAAGAGGTCCGACAGAAATTGGCTTCGACCGATTTGGCAAGAGACCAAAAAGCTTTACTCCCAGATGGGTAAGATGCTAGTCTGGCTCCAATGCGGCCAATATGGTCAAAGCGGGCCTTGCGTAGGGCACGTTTGCAAGACTTGGCAGCACTATTGTAGGCTTTCTTCAGTTTCCGAATATTTGGCGCTTTGCGGGCTCGAGCATCCGCCCGCTTGGTAAGCAGAGTGCTTATGTGCCTCAGCACTATCACACTCAGCGTTGAACCATGGGCGGCCTTATCTTGGAATTAGACATCAGAAAATGGAATGAAATACTCCATTGCCTGGCATATCACTCCAGAAACAGCCTCCGCGCAGCGAGCCGGGTCGTCTGAAGAGAAGCATAAGCGCAGCCAAGGGTAAGACGCGAAGAAATGCCGCATCTCATCCCAATCTGCTGACTTGTATCGCCATACACGCCTAGTCCCCTTGAGATCGGGATCGGGTTGCGAGTAGACAGACACAGATTTCACCAGACAGTGGTCGGAGCTACCTAACGGTGAGGAAACCGCGACTTGATATCGGTCTGGATCGGTTGTCAGCAGAAGGTCTAAGCAATTGGCCGTATGGCCATCAATGTCAGGCACCCGTGTCGGCCCAGTCACCAGTTAGGAGAGACCAAGCGTCAGAGCAGATGCATACGCTAGTCTCCCCGCATGGTCGGTGTTCTGGTTTTGTTTTGTTTTTGGTCTTGGTGTACCAGTTTTTCCTGTGATTAGCGCTATCAAAGTAACAAAATGTTCAGCTTCATAATATTAATATAGATTAAATAGCTGCGCCCTGCGGCTTTACCGGCGTTACTCTGCTCCAGTAGGTCGGAGCGCGATGTTTTGAAGGCTACATGTTAATCCAGCGTATAACCTATACCAGTGAAAAATTTCAGCCAATTCCGTTCAGTAGTTTTGGCGTGAAAGAGTAACAAACATCCATCCATCCATCCATACTTACAATCTTTCGCGTTTATAATATAAGTAGGATATTGGTATCAATTGGTCACAGTCTACATCAAGTCCTTAAAACAAGTTAAAAACAACAAACTGACAAATCGATTTACCAACTATAATAATCGAACACAAAACACCAGAAATCCTTCATTTACCATAATTGGTACAAAATGGCTATCTAAAATTGAAATAAATGATAAATTCCTGTTTCGACGCCCGCCCTATCGCCCTCTCGTACGTAAGCGGAGTCTGTTGTACGTCTGTGTGTGTATCATATAACATTTCTTTCTTGTATTGTAATTTATTGGTGTGTAACGAAGTTAATTATTACGATTTTTGTATTAAACGATGAAAATTATTTTTAGTATTGCAGATGCGATGGCCGCTCGTACGTTTTTTGCATTAAAACAGCGTTGTCTCAACGTTTTTGCATCGATATTGTATTTATTAATGATAGAATACTTTTGTTTGTTTTTCTTTTAATAATGATGTGTCTATTTTAATATCAATTCGAATAATATGGTACTTATGAGTGTACAGTTTTTTAAATGATCGCAAGTTTCAACTTTAATGGCGCCTCAAAATACCTATTGCATTGTTCGTTTAATTATCTACGGAGCTAAATTAAGAAATATGGAGAAGAATTTCACATGTTCTTGATAATAAATGTCATGAATTATGGATAATATGCTTATATTTATTCAATAATTCAACAGTAATTAAATACTTGTTCTTAAGTTAATTGCAAAAACTATTCAAGATTTTAGTTTTAAGGGATCCGTAAGCACTTACGGATCCCTTAAAACTAAAATCTTGAATAGTTTTTGCAATACAATCCTACAACAAGAACTATTAGTACTAATACAATCCTACAACAAGAACCTTGAACGACTGCACCAGTGGTTGAGTGGTTACAATAGGTAGTTAATTAAGAGTCCGTTCTGGATTCGGTTCGATCGGAAACATTTATTTGTGTGCTTAAGCGTACACTCCATCGATCCGCCAACGGCGGATCGATGGAGTGTCCGGGGGGCTTAAGTGGTGTAGGGCCCTCTCCTCGTGGTATGAGTTTAGCATACCACGCTATGGAGAGTACGAGTCCCACATATCCTACCGCCAGCGCGCGAATACGCTGCAACGGCGCAGCAGTGGGAATGCGTAAATGCATTTCCCCCCGGAAAAAAAAATGAGTGGTAACAATAGGTAGTTAATTTAGCGACCTAGTGTTCTGGATTCAGTTCGATCGGAAACATTGATTGGTGTGAACCATGGATAGATGCTACGAGTCTGAGCTTTGTGTTCTTGCGTCGAGAATTTGTAAAGTCACTCGCGAGACAGGGATTCATTTCATTAATGCGGGCGATGTTTTTAATGAATAAACTAGCAGCCGCGCGTGGTTTCACCCGCGTAACTCCAGTTCCCGTAGGAACTTTATAATTAAATAAAGACTACAACAGTAACTGTTACTACTATACTAACTTCATAATTAAATGGGCTATCTAGCACTAAAATATTTTTACATCTAGGTTCATAACATGAATGATTTTTTTTTTAATTACCAATATTTCGTGAGGCATTTGATTTTAAACAAAAAGATTAACCATAGATTATTTACGTAAAATAAAACATACATTCTTTAACTTGTTAGTTTCAAAATGAAACGTAAAAATCTTGAAATTATACCTATTTACCAACCAAAGCCTAGTGCAGATGAAATTAAAACCTGTGGAACCATTTCCACTCGGCACAGCTCGCATCTCACCGGTTTTTCTACACATTTTTCACCTGTAAGCTGTTGGCATGTTATAATCATGTTACACTTTTTCTACGTAATGGCTTGAACATCGCTCGATGCACTATTATTGTACGATGAAATGTATAATACATATTATGTATACAATGTACATTAGTATCATGCAAAAAGCTTGGTCATCGAATAATAAGGTTAAGTTTTGGCTGCGGACCTCCATCTCCCGTGGGAGTCACTTATATCTATCATCATCATCATAACGTCCTCTGCTAAACATGGGCCTGCTCCCGAGGGAGGATATTCGCACCACGCTTGGCAGACGGGTTGGTGACCGCAGTATTATGTCGTAATACACAGGGAAACGCTGCTGCCCGTTCCTTCCGATGTTAGAACAATCAGGACCAACGGCTTAACGTGCTTTCCGAGGCACGGAGGGTAGTCCCTCAACCAACCAGACCCGGAAAGAAATCTACGAATGTACAAAAAGATCTTTTGACGGAGTGGGGATCGAACCCACGACCTCCGAAGCTTAAAGGGAGTCATATACCGCTAAGCCACGGAGACTGTCGAGGCTTATATCTATTACTAGCGACCCGCCCCGGCTCCGCACGGATACAATGCTGATGTGTATTATACATATAAACCTTCCTCTTGAATCCCTCTATCTATTAAAAAAACCGCATTAAAATCCGTAGCGTAGTTTTAAAGATTGAAGCATACATAGGGACAGAGAAAGCGACTTTGTTTTATACTATGTAGTGAAACTAATATTATAAAGCTGAAGAGTGTGGTTTCCAGATAATAAATGACCACCCTATTTCTGCCTATGGGTGTCGTAGGAGGCGACTTAGTGATGAACAGCTGATGAATGGGCAGCAATATCTATCAGCTCAAGGCTAGTTACCACAGTACTGCGATCCTATCCACCTGGGCCTCTTCTTAACAGACCTTGGCAAGCCAGAGTTATTGAGGGATATTGCCATAATCAACACGCTTGAAAGGCGGATTGGTGATCGCAGTTAGTAAGTAACCTTGTGCTAGTAGACGCTCAATCTGCACAAGTGGGGCATGATTGACGACAACGACATAACAATGTCACTGTGGCACCCAACCACAGCCTATGTCGCACAGCTTCATGCCCTAACAGCTGCACGATGGAGGACTTAAAGTCAAAAAATCTTTATTCATATAGACACATTTAAAATAATAAAAATCATGTTCTTATGATGCGTTCCTTTCTTTTACTACCACCAGTTCTGGACGTGGCAACTCTGAGAAGAACTGGCAAGAAACTCAGAGGAAACCTTTTTTTTTTTATGGCTGAAACGGCATCTGCGATTGGAGTGGCGACTTACTGGTCAGAGTGGCTTTAAATAAAGTATTAAAACTAATAAGTTGAAATAGCAACACGAAAGAAGAAGAAGAATAGATGCTGCTGCCCATCCATCAGCTGTATGACCCTTAGTCGCTTCTAGGACACCCATGAGAAGACAGGCTGGTATACTCTAAGCCGGAAACCACACGGTAAAATTACAAATACAAGTTTTACATACATTACATTCTATATATTCATCTGTCAGTCTGTCTTATAACTAAGTTGTATTCAAACATTTAGTTAAGACAAAGTGAGTAATTTCCATGTTGTATGCTTACATTACAATTTGACCTTTGACCTTGGGTCGAGTAGGGTCATAGCTTATGTCCAAGATTATATCGTCAACATTTCCTAAGTGTCATGCCAATTAGTAATAGAAAAAAATATATTATTATATTTTAGTTTTCTTAATAATGAATGGAATCAATATTTAAGTCTTAAATATTTCCTTTAAAGTAAAAAAAATGTTTTGTTTTTAAATACACCTACAGTACCAGTTATATGATATATCGCAGTGGACTTATAATTATTTAATTCAAGGTCGCAATATTTAAGAGATTGTGTCTCACCTAAGCTTTCTTTCGGTTGGAAACAATCGCTGAAAAAAAAATTAAATGCAATAATCATACCAATTCTTCCAGCATTTGTACAATTTTGCATGTTTTATTGTTTTTTATAAGCAGCATGTTGTAGTTAGCCAAGATGGATGGATGGAATGGAAGGAAGACCATCACCAAGATCTTGGTGTGTAAAAAAGAAAGAAATGTGTAAGAAAGATATGAGTATGGAAGAGCCTAATAGGGAAAAATGGAAGAGGATGACATAGCACCGACTCCAAATAATGGGAGCAGCCTGCTCCCATGCATGTGCTCCGAGCAGGGAAGGAAGATGATAAGTAGTAAGCCTCGGCGCTTTGAAATGAAAACGTTTATTGTTAATGTAAACGAATCGATCGTACTTATTATAAGTCAAATACAATAATAATGAAAACAAAAAAGAAAAAACAATCTTGACTAATAAATTAGTTTACATTTCAACAACAATGTTATTAAATAAAATTTACCAATGTTGTTTTGGCATGTGATAATCGCTTATTATCAACCAGCGCGAGCTGGGATCGGGTCTGAAGCATAGAACGCGTCGCGAGCCTCGTCTTGCCAGTGTGTGACACACGGAGAAGAAAGACTATAAGAAACTCCGAGATCATTCTTTTTGTCATCTTTTAAAGTCTTTGATTCATAATTTTGTACATTTTTTAATCATTTTCAGTAGGTATTTAGAGTAGTCTTTTGGTACTTCACCGGGCATATTGGCGAGTAGGGCCCCAGCTTTGTAAATGTCTTACAAACTCGCCTGCCAAACGTTGTGCCCATGGCAAAACCTTCTTCGGGAAAGGCACATAGACGCTAGGTTGTCTTATCACTGCTAAAACATGCAATATCATTGAACAATGCTATGAATATATCTGAATTTAATTTAATACATTTTACGATATCCTAGAAATTGACATTTTTAAAAGACTTGTTGAACTATGCTGTTTAGGGTTAATGTGTTCAATATCACATGTATTTTTTCTTTTTGTATTTATATTAGAAAAAATAATCTCACAAAGAACATCACCAAATTTCTTCGTCATCTTCTCACAAGAAAACGAAATTTTACCTGCTAACTAAAAAAAAATACGAAAATAATAACCCAAAAAAAAAACCATATCGAATTTCACAAATACACAGGGTTAAACCTAGTTCACAATGTCGAGACCTCATCACGAAATGGGGTCAACTTTTTTACTAATTTTCGCAAAAAAAAAATAATACAAAAAAGTAAAAAAATATAATGATAGCAATTCTAAAGTGATCTACTTTGATGCTCACTCCGCGTAAAGAGATAACCCTAAAATTGGGGTGAAACGTGGGAATTGTAAAATTTAAGAGGGGACTGAAAGACCGCGAATGTCGCGATATAAAGTTCCAAGGTTAATCTGTAGCAAGTTTTTTGTAAGATTTATCATCTCAGTTCAAATGTCTTCGGGTTAAAAGTTTTAATTTATGCGCATAAAGGATAAAGGTAATGATTTACCTTCCATATTTCAATGTACTTGAGCAATTTAAATTTCGTTGTAAATGCATAAAAATGTCGCAAAAACTGAAGTTTTCGTATTAAATTATTATTCGGTGAATAAATTTTATGATCATTATGATGAACTAAAATAATAATAGATACCTTAAGTTACTTATTATTATTTTAAATTTGATTGATAGACTGATTCCGTTGCATCTTCGTGTGTATTTTTTGTTTTAAATATACGTAACATGCGTATAAGTATGTCAACGGAAAATAATAGTTACGAATACCTAGTAAGTTGATCAACTTCCGTCCCACTCATATTGTTAAATTTAGTTGCCAGTTTCAGTGAACGCGCATAATTAAGTATTATATTATTTACCTAATTGTTATGACACTTGACCTAACCTAACCAAACGAGACTATGCTACTGTTGTAACAAAACAAAAAACTTTAACTTGATTAAGTCCTGTTGAAGCCCATTGGTTTAGGTTTAGCTTATTTTGTTTAACTACCCGAAACTTCGTTAGTTTATCAACGAACTAGACTAAACTTAATTTGATATCACATATTTATTGTTTTGGTATTTGTTATTTATTATTTTGGTAATTATTCAAATTTGACCCCATATTAACAAGTTACTGATTCAATATATGAGCGAGCGAGTGGACTGTATTTAAATGGTATTATTTAAATGAAAATATGGTTGAATAGCAGTATAAGAATCTCTTCCTTGCCGGATTGCTCATGCGTACCCGGCCCCCGCCAACGGCGGATTGAAGGAGTGTCCGGGAGGTTTTAGTGGCTGTAGGGTCCTCTCCTTGTGGTATGAGTTTAGCATACCACGCTATGGAGAGGGCGAGTCCCACATATTCCACCGCCAGCGCGCGAATACGCTGCAGCGGCGGTGGGAATGCGTAAAGGTCATCTCCACCTTGTATGATTAGCGTATCATCAGTACCGAGATGTAACTCAATCACCCCGCTGCTGCGGCGATGATGGAGCTATAACCTCTACCCTCCCTCATTTCCCCTCTCGAAAAATACTTTTTTTTGTTCTGATAGCTCTTCTTAATTTAAAATAAAGATAACTTAATATCAATTCCAATACTGAAATGTTATCAAAGTTAATTATTATGTGGCATAGCGGTATTACACACAGTGCTAATGGTTCGATTTCCGGGGCGGGTAAATTGATATTTTCCAGTATCATGTATAACTCGTTATTATATTGAAACAGAGGTGAAATATGGGTGTGATAGATTCACTCCCACATCACTTCCTACCCTTTCTGGGAAAAAGTCGTGATACTTTATAATTTTAAGTATATTAAATATGTATGTAGCCCTTTTATAACGGGAAATATTGTGAATAACAAGATAAGCTCAATAAGAAAAGAAACAGTGGCCACCCCAACAGATCTCAATATGAAAATATCAAATTTTCACCAAATCGGAGAATGATGTTGGTCGTATTGACATTTCCCGTGGATTTTCCAAAATTTTCTTTCACACAAACTTTGTCCCCATAAATACGAATAGTATAAAAATTAATTAACCACCTATTTGGTAAAATCGTTTTCAAGTTATGAGCGTAGGTACATACATTTTGGCGAATCATATTAATTTATATAGAAGATTTTAAGATATATATTAATATAAGAACAAGATACAATTCTTCTTATTGAAAATAGTCTAGAAGTGACCTTGCTGACCTAATATGGGAAGAGGAAGAGCAAAGGGCAAGTATAGTTTGTGCTCTATATAATTTGTAATAACACCGATAATGGTTACACATTAACATTTGGTTGGAACATTAACATTTGATTTAAATCCCCTCATTTTGAATAATAGTAGACTAAACTCTCTGAGTTTAAAAAAAAATCAGAAAATGATCAGAGTAGCACTAATTAGTACCGTTTAACAAAGGGCCTCTTCAATTGAGCAAACCCCAGCCAGATGTTAGATATATTAGAAAAATCAATAAATAAACAGTTTTTACAATTGCTTATTTCTTGTTTACTGATTGCAATTACTATGAATTGTTAACTCAGTTTCATAAGGAATTTGCAAATAAAACTAACTTTATTCATACAGTACATTAAATTCTGTCGTGAAAAGGGTTTAATCAACTATTTAAATTAAAATAATAACGCAATAAAATACAATTTAACTAAACAATACTTCCGAAGGACTTTCTTAAGAAAACTTTTACAAATTAATTGACCTATTGATAACCCTTAACCTTTTTATTACTTAACAATAGCTCACGGGTCCGATTGACCCGAGGTCACACACGTATCGAATTACTCTTAAAAAAAGAAACTGATTCCCGGAATTCACCATTCAGCCCTCAAAAATTCGCAAGCGTATCGAATTTTACAACTGACCTCTTTTTCGTAAATAGCGTCAATACAATATCCACAAGACGCTCAATGAGTGTGACTTATGACCCCAATGACCTTTTTCTTTTCTTTTTTTATTTGTATTGGTCAAAAAGGGGCATCTTGGCCGCGATTGTAAGCCGTGGACAATGGCTTCTGATTGGTAAAGCAAAAAACTTAATCGCTATACAGTGTAAAAACATCATATTGTAGTTTTTCAACGATTGATTTTAAGGACTGGTTTTTTGTACTAGTTTGTTGCACGATATCTAGATTAAATAACGTTGAAGATGACGTTTAAGATACCTACCTAATATATCTAATATTATTATTTATTTAAAGCTAAATAATCAAGACTTAAATCACAGAAATAATTATTGTTATTTAAATATGACTCGCTCTCGACAGCTATGCCCGGTGAAGAAGCAAAAGCCCCAGGGCTAACTACATAAGTCGTTCCGAAAAAAAAAAGCTAGGCCTTTGTCCAGCTGTGGGACAGTGAGTGTTAAAAAAAACGATGACGTGTAATATGTGACGTGATAATAGATACACAGACCGGATGATTAGCTTATCTACAATAAATTTTAGGTAACATAATTTTATTTAACTATACTTATATATATTTTTTTATTTCATTGTATATTAAAAGTGTATGTAAATACCTAAGTGCAGAATAAATATCGTTTAAATCGCTTGAAGTATGTAAACAGGAAATACGTTTTAATGTCATATTATTACATTCTAACATAACACCTAATATAACACATCTTTCTTAAAAAATGATATCATATTACCTAAAATCCCGTTCCATTTCCTATAAATTTAAGAAAGAAGTAATAGAATAACCTTCAATACTAACATAATGACGTCAAAGCGCGAAAAACCGTTACAAAATCTCCTACAACAGCAAAATATCTATAAAACTCTCAAATTACTGCAAACACTTATAAATCAAAGTACGAAATTTCGTAAAAAAACACTATCTCACGCGTCTTTCCATCATCTGTTCCTAAAGGGGTAGAATTTAGCGATTTTTTAAAAACTCACACAATAGCGGGACCCTCGCTAAACAGTTAGATATAAAAAAAATGCGGAAGATATCGTCTTTCTTTAAAAAAAAGGACGATTAAAGCGTATCTAACTCTTTCCCATGAGTCTTAACCTCGGCGAACTTTTTTTTGTCAAAGTTGAGACACCTTTAACATCTTTCCGTTTTTTTGTAATGTCAGACTCTGGTTATTTTCGCGCAATGGATGAGCCGGGGCGAGGGGTCGGGCCCTTTGTATTGTGTTGCGGAATACTGCAGGTGGGTCAAATAGCACCCCGTATGCGACGTAGGGTTTAAAAGTAAGATTATTTTCTTTGTATTTTATTGAAATTAATAATTTTTGTTTATTTTATTGCATTGATGTTACAGTTCTGATTCGTTTATCAAGGTTTTTTTTGTGGCAATGAACAAAGGATGTTATTTTTTAAAGATTACTAGCAGCGTTATTATATAGGATTCCTAGTATTCTTATTAACTCCTCGTGCTAAGCTAAAAGTTGTTGTATTGCGAGTGGGTTCACGTCAGTAGTGCAATGGGTGTGGATAGCACCGGCGACCACAAGATCACAAGTCCGACGCCCATAATTTAAAATGTATTTTACGGAGTTTTAAAATACTGTAAGTGAGTAAGCATGGATAGTGATACGACTGACGCAGTAAGACGAACAAAAAACATAGTCATTACAACCGAAATGAGCGTCCACAAAAATACTAAGAAATACGTAAGTAACAGACATAATTTCGATTACTTGAACTACTATTAAAAAAGTTGGCGATCGAAATCGGTATAATTACTGTTTCGGCAAAATTTCGTTCTTTGTTTCGGCTAACCCGTCGAAGCGCGCGGGTCTGAATTTCCCGAAAATTGCGAGCGCTACAAAAAGTAGCTGTTTTCTGAAATTCGCCGCGGCGCGGCGCTGTCCGCGCTACCGAATGACGTTCGTGATATGTGTGTTTTTCAAACGAAATTTTACCCCTGACGTGTGTTGAATTTTTGGCAATTTTCATTGTAAGTAAACCCGTATTATATATATATACCTACTACTGACAACCTCTATAGCGTAGCGGTATTCGGCTCGCTTTATATTTCGAAGTCGTGGGTTCGATCCCCACGCCGGACAAGAAATCTTTGTTTAAATTCTAAGATTTCTGTCCGGGTCTGGTTGGTTGAGGGACTGCCCTCCGTGCCTCGGAAAGCACGTTAAGCCGTTGGTCCCGATTGTTATAACATCATCTATAATAATCGTATGTCAAGAAACAGGCAGCAGCGTTTGCTTGTGTGGTACAACATACCCGCCTGTCAAGCGTGGTGACTACGGCAAAAACTCTCCCTCGGGAGGGGGCCCATGTTCAGCAGTGGATGTTATACTGGCTGATGATGATGATACCTTCTTCTAGCTTTTGTTCGCATGGAATAGTCATTTTGGGCAGAATTAGAAAATATTTGGAATAAAAAAAAGTCAAATGCAAGCGATCACTTTAACAGGAGATAAAGTCCAATATACTGATTATGTTAATGAAAAAAAACTGTAAAATAATGTTATTTCCGGTGTGGTTTCCCGCATAGAATATATCACCCCATGTCTTCGTATGTCGTAAGAGGCGAGGGAAATACACCTGATGGATGGTATATCAGTTGGTAACCATCTTACTGCGATCACCTATCCGCCTGCCAAGCGTGGTGACTACGGTAATATCCGTTAATGACCATGGCGAGCCAATGTCTGAACCTAAACTAACTGTTGAAGTAAGTAAGTAAATACATTGTTAAAATGTTATGTTTCTTTTGATAAAAGTCATCCCGCAATACTAGCTGTGTTGACCTCATCTCCTCTCTATGCCCGGTGAAGTAGCAAAAGCCCACAGGGTAAGAACAAAATGTCCAAAAAAAAAAAATGTATAGTGGCTATGCGAGGCCTGCGGTCTTCGGTTGTATAAATAATGTATTTTAAGGTAGGTAAGTTTTTGTTTTTGATAAAAAAAAAACACCGTAATTACATCTCCTTTTTTCTGTATTTTCTTAGCCACGAGTTTAAACACTACAAACTAAGCAACTTGCGCAAGAAGGCGTCCCCTGTGGGACTTGGACCTCGGCTTAGGGCGGTCGCTGGCAATGATATTGAGAGATCTTCATCGACATAATCAATACACACGATACTATCTATATTGGATGTCATATATTTTAGATGCGCCTTACATATTTAAGACGACGAGACAAAGTAACGACAAGTTAATGTTATTATTAGTATTATACATTCAGAGGACGCAACAGCTGCCAGCTGCCATGTTGTAGAGTTAGGTATTAATGTTCCTACTTATTTGATCAAAGATCTCACTATTAACTAGCTTCCTTGGGGCCGTCCATTAATCACGTGATTTTTTTTAAGCATTTTTAACCCCCCCCCCCTCCCCCTTGGTGGTACATGGTGAGGTTTAAGACTACCCCCCCCACCCCCCACTCAACATCACGTGTATTTTTAGTATATACAAAAAATCTTAAATATTTTAGAATATTATCTTAAATATCATTTTCCCGTTGCTTAGTTATAAAATGAGAAGTTTGATCACGTGGCCAATAAAGAAATATATGGCTGGACTTATAATTCCCCAAAAATAAATACACGTGATATCTTACTACACCCCCCTCCCCCCTTGTGACATTTCGTGATTTTCGTTCGCATTGAAGCGTATATACCTATGTTACCTCCAAGAATATATGTACTAAGTTTCATGACGACCGGTTAATAGTTTTCGTGTGAAAGTGTAACATATTTTCATCGTTAATTTTTTTATTCAACTCTTTTTACACAAAAATATACATACTTACAAACAAACAGGTCAAAAAATAGTGATTTTATTCATTATATTAAAATTTGATTGATGTAGTGGCATCTCTAGCGGTAAAACTTTAAAATAAATAAATAATTTATTTTATCCCCTATTCGTGACGTAGCAATCTACAATCAAAGACTCAGTGCTGCCAACCCTATCTTAGTGTCAAACTATGAAGATGCTTGAAAAAAACTGTCATCAACATCAACAGCCCGTTTACGTCCACAGCTGAACATAGACAGCTGAACAGACCTTGGCAAGACAGGGTCGTTGCGGGATATTGCCATAATCACCACGTTTGGCAGAAGGATTGGTGATCGCAGTAAGATGTAAACCTTGATCTAATATTTGCTGCTGCTGCTGATATTAAAAAAATATTGTTGTTTTTGTTACTTTGTAGTATTTAATAAAGCGAGAAGCTAGTCAGAAGGTAAAATACATGTCGCCAGCATCTTAAATAAAAAACTGTAGATTTCGAGGCCAAAACTACAACATTTCCAAAAAAAAAGTAGATCAACAGTTAGAACTGTAGGTTGGCTACTCTGCATAGACTACACAAAACCATTACGCAAACATAAAACTAGAAAAAAAACAAAAGCTCTACATTCACATTCACTGCTACCCATCCCGCTCTAATAAAAGAACCAACACCTTCCCTCTCATTCTTTCTCTAAAGCGGTTTAAAAACGCAACTCAAATATGTCGCCGCGCAAAATGTTCGCATAGTTGTCGAACTGAGATATGTCAGTTTTGTTTAAATTTCGAAAATTAATAACGACTCGCCGACAACGCATTTTTGTACGACCCAAACAGATTTAATTAGAAATATTTGGACATTCAGCATTTTTACTTTTTATGAATTTCTAAATTTATATTTTTGGTTTATTTTATTTTTTTAATTTCCTTTTGTGGTCGACCATTTTATATTTTATTAAGTTGGTGAAGGTTAAATAGCTTGTGATAGAATGAAGATGAATTTTCATTATTAAAATTAATCTATTTATTGATTTATACGTTTACTGGTTCACTCAAATAGTAGTTCCGGAAAGAATCAAATCCAGAACACCAATAGCAAATTCAATATTTATTCAAGAAACAATTTTACAATTTTACTTATATCAATATAACTTATAGACTAAAATATAAAAATAAATAAAAAGATAAAATACATCAACGAACTTAAATTATACAAATTGATACAAAAAATAAATATCAGAAGAAATTAAGGTAACTGACCAAATAGTTTCAAGAACTATTGGTCGGATTTGAACCATTCTTAACCCATTTATCGAAGAAGACTGTATTTGTAGGCCTCAGAAGAATAAGGACTATTCTATTATACTTCAGAAGCATTTGGTCGTAAGTGCCGTATTATGGGAAATCTAACCTTATGCTTGTAAGCTCTAGACTTAATTATGAAGTTCTTACGCGAATGGGAAACCGAACGCGGGTATCTAGTTAAGCTATATCTGAATGTATCTACTTATAATATTATAGTCATGAATAAAAACACCTTTCATGATCATCATCATCGTCATCAGCCAGTATAACGTCCACTGCTGAAACTGGGCCTCCTCCCGGGGGAGGGTATTTGCCATAGTCACCACGCTTGGCAGGCAGATTGGTGACCGCAGCATTGTCTTGTGCCACGAAAGGAAACGCTGCTGCCCGTTCCTTGATATACGATTGATGATGTTATAACTATCGGGACCAACGGCTTAACGTGCTTTCCGAGGCACGGAGGGTAGTCCCTCAACCAACCAGACCCGGATGAAATCTAAGAATTTACACAAAGATTTCCTGTCCGGCGTGGGGATCGAACACGACTTCCGAAATTTAAATACCGAAGCCAAATACCGCTACGCTACGGAGGTTGTCAAAACACCTTTGCTGTACTTATAAAACCAAATGTCACTTCATAAACGTAACATCTGCTCCCGAAAGGATTAGCAAATTGAAACCGTTACACACATTTCCAAATTCACCAAAAATTCTAAAAGTCAGCATCAAAATCAATCACGATTGCACAAAGCCGCCATTTCTTTATAAAAACACAATTTTTATCAAAGAAAAAAAGAGTCTTTTTATCTTTTATAACTTCTTTTTTTAAATTCACTCAACTCGTAACATGAGTAAGCAGTTTTGTCAAAATATTACACTGTATATTTATATTTTTTTTCTCTCAACAAAATTTACCCCTTTTTTTAGTCGTTCTGTACTCTTTGAAAGGATTTGGTGACGACATCTGATATTTTTTTATTTAATTCCCGATCATAGATAACGGATATAATTATAAGTTTTGTTGAATATGATTTTTAGATTCTGTTATTTGATTCGTTTTTTGAATGTGCGAAAGAATTCTTGTAACTTTTTCGATACCTATATAAAGTTGAGAATGGTTCTTAAACGGTTTAAAAAATAAAAATTAAGCTGAACTGTAGTTATAATAACTCTGTACTAAATTTCATTAAAATTGGTTCAATGGTTTAAGCAGGAAAGCGTAACAGACAGCATTACTTTCATATTTATTTATAATATTAATAGCGATTTACCTTTCTTTTTAATATGACTTTGGCGCTAATGAAATAAATCTCTGAGTCGCAGGGTCTTTAGAAACACATAATTCACGGACACAAAGTACTAACGATCATGCAAATAACGGTTCAGGGTGGGAATCGAACCCAAAATACCAAGTGTCAGAAGCCATTGATGTAACCACTGGGCCACCACCGGTGTAGTATATTAGTTCCCTAGATAATTAATTAATTGTCTCGGTTTCTAGTGGAGCGCATGAGATCAATATTTATCTGAGTTTAGTTCTTATACGTAAATTACCTAGTAACTTTTTTTTAAATGGCAATCTGACGTCTGTTACTGCAATTTCTGCCAGTGTCATGTAATGAATATCTTCATCATTCATCATCAGCCCGTTCACGTTCACTGCTGAACATGGGCCTCTTAACAGACCTTGGCAAGTTGCCGTAATAACCACACTTGGCAGGCGGATTGGTGATCGCTGTAAGTTGGAAGTATCCTTGAGCTGATAGATGCTGCTGTCCATCAGGTGTATATACAATGTGTCTCTTAGTCAATTCTTATGACACCCAGAAGAAGATTTGGGATGGTCTGTTCTAAGCCGAACGCGAACACCACATGGCAACCGGTAAGCACATAATGACAGCCATGTTATGAATGATGATAATTATTTTTATTTCATTTGTTACATATTACGACCAACTTAACGCTTTGTCAAACACACTTTAAAAACGAAACACATCCAGACAAAACATAGACATCATAAAAGATTATAAAAACCTCCAAATTTGGTAAACCTTTTTTCCAAACTTTCCGATGTCCGTTATTCTAATCCATATTTCGACTGCCTTCCATATTCGAACAGTTTCTAAATTCAAAAGAGCTAAATCCCTGTTCGGTGCGCGTCGCGTTCTAAATATAAAAAAGTTCTTTTTTGTCAAATATGGAAGGGTTAAGTTAAAAACGTTCTATTTTCGAATTGTTAAAAAGTCCACATTGTATGGAATACGTCAAAACTTCATACACCATGTGCGTAGTATATGTGAAACAGTCAGAAGAAAATATTTTTTTTTGAGAATCTTATTAGCGCAAGACATTATCAGTAAGAAAAAAAATGTATTTTAGCTAGTTATTACCTGTTCTGTTTACATTGAATTTTCATAAATTTGTTTGTAAAATACTTTTTTTTTATTTAATTACTCTTTTAAGTATAAGTACATCCAAAATATATATAATCCCTTTTACATTAGACAGTAAAAATATCTGCTCTGTAACTTTTTTTTTTTTTTTCATCCTACCTATAAAATAAAATAAAATAATAATTATTTTTAAGAAAAATGTAAGCACGTAACATTTAGTTTACCCATGTAATGCTTATTATTTATTTATTCAAGTTAAGTGGCTGTAGCCCAATGACTAGTTACGTCCGAATTGGGATCTTGTGGTCGCCGGTTCGAACCCCAGCCATTCCACTACCGACGTAAACCCACTCGTAAAACATTATATACGTTATAATAATTAAATTATCTGTTATCTCTACTTATACTATAGAAGCGTTATTCCTTTTTCAAATGATACGAAAGACACAGGAAGCACGAGTTTTTTGTCACTTCCACATCTCATCTGAACCGATTCATTCTCTCCGTCCCTCTCATGCATCGGAAAATGTTTGTAGTGAGAAAGGGACGGGTATGGTGCCGTTCTCAGGTGTGTTGACAATAACAGATGTTCAGATGGCGGGGCGAGCATATTACACAATTACAATTCTATTTAATTATTTTTTTCTCGCGCGTTTTATGTCACGTGGGCGTCGCGTTAGTCATAGAGTATAGAACAATCGTGGTTTTTCGAAATGTCATGAGGCCGTTGCCGAAATTGTATTTGACTTGTTAATTTTTTATTTGTAGGTGGTTTTTAATTTATTAAGATTAGCTTTACCGCTTAAAGTTAACATACAGTTAGTTGTCACAGCTTTCGTAATTAGTCACCGGCCTGTCATGGTTTATAAAGGTGTTTTGATCTAGGTAGGTAAGCGATTTTAATCATTTAGCCTACACTTATCTCTATGCGCTCCCCCCCCCCCCCTCTTGAACTCTTTTTTTCTCATACAGACATTAACGTAGTTCACTGTAGGTACTTTTGCTACTTCAGTGACAGACTCACGCCTAGTAGGTGACCTACCTACCTAAATCAATAACTATTACACAGATAGAACACTAAAAAAACGTTTGCAATACTTATTAAAGATTAAACAAAAAAAATTGCATTAATAAATTCAAGCTCGATCCCATTTCCCTCTGCGATACCCCGGGAAGTGCGGTCAGAGTTGCTAGTATGGAGACAAATTTATGGCATATAAACGTGTTAAAAAATAAAATAGATTATTTCTTAAGAAAATTAGGTGTCGTAAGATGCGACTATGGCCCACACCTAGTGAATGGACAGCAGCATCGACCAAGATTTGATGCCATATACTGCAATTACTATAAAAACGTACTAGTACTGTAGAGTACTAGTAAAAATTTGATCATTGTAATTGGCGATGGAGTTACCTCTGCCACACATGTATTATTTTTTTTCGGTTTGACTTACGTAGGTAGCCACGAGGCTTTTGCTACTTCACCGGGCATAAAGGCGAGCAGAGCTCCAGCCTTAATAAATGGTTTAAAAACTACAAAAAAAGCAACCTGTGCAAGAGGGCGCCCCCTGTGAGGCTTGGACCTCCGCTCAGGGCGGTCGCTAGCGATGAGATTGAGGGATTGACCTTTAGTATTTTAGGGGAGTTTTAAGCAACTGTCGCTCTACTTTACAGTTCGCGGACTTCGGGTCTTCTACGGCATCGGTTGGGTCTTTGCAAACTAAGGGTCAGGAGGACGAAGGGGAATATAACACATGTGTGTTAAAGGTTACTCCAATTTGAAGCTGGCATTTCTTTATTCCGACTTATAGTAGCCTAAACTACAGTAACTGTTCCAGCGTCTATACCACCCCTTTGTACCTTAGTTTGCTTTAAGGATTATCCGCCTCTGCCTTTGGATAACAAAGCAACATTGTTGTAATATCTATAATTAGATAGGATCGATGACATGCATCATACATAGCCTCCACGTGACGCAATACCGATGTCCTAGGAATTATAAATACATAGAAGTACTTACCATAGACCAGTGTTGTACTAACTATAATTTTTTTAAAGCTTGTTTTTACACTATGGTTTTTATTTCTTTGCTGCCATCTGAGAGCTTTTGACTCGCATTTTTTTTTAATAACATTTATCTCTTCTTTTGTGCCAAATGGTTTATAGTCTATTAGTTACTCTGATCCAGTGGGTTGGAGCGTGATATTTTGTAGCCTTTATGTTAATACAGCTTATAAACTATCCGCTTGCAAACTTTCAGCCAAATTCAGTCCTTAGTTTTTTCGTGAAATCGTAACAAGCATACATCCATATAATCTTACAAACTTAGGATGAATTATAGAATTAATAAAGCATGTTAGAAGTTTCTTCAATCAATTCTGATCAGAAGACCATACTGTTCGTATTTGATTGATATCCCTCAAGGACCCTGGCTTGTTATGGTCTGTAATATTGACGTTTATGTCCACTGTTGAACGTAGGCCTCCTCATGTTCAGCAGTGGACGTAAACCGACTGTTGTAGAGACGTAATATTAGAACTTGGTTATATAGGGTACAATGCTGATTTATTATACATATAAACCTTCCTCTTGAATCACTGTATCTATAAAAAACACATAAAACCGTTGCGTGGTTTTAAAGATCTAAGCAATCAAGACAGCGGGTAGCAACTTTGTTTTATACCTACTATGTAGTGATTACAAAAAAAAAAACTTATTCATCAGTTTTTTTCTTTATGACTAATGTTATGCTAACCGTAACCGTTCACTTTTATATTCCAAATACATTAGATATTCCATTACGATTCAAAAACACAAGCATAAACCGCAGCTTGCACCACAAACCATAAACTACGAAAATAATTTAAAATCCAACTTTAAAATTCTCACAAAGACCTCGAAACACAATATCTCATTATAAGCCAAAAAAAATATAATCAATGAGAAAATACGAGATTTGACCCAAAAAAACTCACCCTCCATCAAAGGGTTACAGAGCGAGACAGCACTACTTTGTTCGGTGTTAGAGCGAGAGAGACATACATTTCAACCCTTTCGCCGCACCTGGACTAGTTTTTTATATTAATGTTTTTGTGTTGAAATTTAAAAAAGTGCAAAATTTCCTTTTGTTGTTTGTCAATATTGATTTTTTGGGTTCAAATTGCATTGGTACAATACTAGTTCGTTATCCGACTCCGTTCAAATGAGGCCATTAGTTTTTGACCTTAATGGTGACAGTTTGTTAAACTATTGTGCTCTAGATAAATGTATTTAGTAGAGTATATATCTAATATTGTATAGGCATCGTAGCGTCATCAATAAGTTAATGTCATTGTAATTGTCGTATTGAAAGTTCGTGAACTTTGACGCTTCAATGCTATTAAAAAAATACAGTTTTTTTTTTAATATTAAGAAACCTAGGTACATAAATACAATGAATCATAGAAATGTATGTATATGTCTCCGGAAAATAATACGAATCGTAAGTTGATTAACTTCATATGGTTAAATTTAGTTGCCAGTATCAGTGAACGCGCATAATTATTATATTATTAACTTAATTGTTATATCACTTGATCTAATCTAACCAAACGATACCAGGTATGCTACTTTTGTAACAAAAAACTTCAACTGCAATAAGTCCTGTTTCCTTCCCTGTTGTCCTGACCTCCATTGGTTTAGGTTTAAGTGTTTATTTTTAACCATTCGAAACCTCGTTATTTGATCAACAAACTGGAAAGTTGATCAACTTACGATTCTTATTATTTTCCGGTGACATGTTATATACACGATGTATGAGCATAGCTTACGAACGACTTCAACCATTTGGCTTATTATTAATATACATTAGCGTTTGTAATTTGTAGGACTAGCATCAACATCCCGTTTACCACTGCTGAACATGGGCCTCCTCTTAACAGAACTTGGCAAGCCAGGATCGTTGAGGGATATTGCCATAATCACCACGCTTGGCAGACGGATTGGTGATCGCAGTAAGATGTAAACCTTGAGCTAATGCTTCTGCCCATCCATCAGCCATATGTCCCTTAGTCGCCTTTTACGACACCCATGGGAGGACATGGGGTGGTCTATTCTTAGCCGGAAATCACACGACTTAGTACTCTAGGACTAGGTTTGTATAAAAGTGCAACATCCGGACACCAACTAAACTAATATCTATAGGTACTAATATTATAAAGAGAAAAGATTGAAAGATGATTTGATTGTTTGTTTGTTTGCATTGAATTTGTTTCACCATTGTTACAGCTATGTTATTCGCAGGAGTAACATAAGCTATATTTCATGATGAATGTTACCTTGGGAACGGGATCTAAGCGTATGGTAACTAACGCGCGCGCGGGGTAGAAGTTGTACTTATATATTTTATTTTAAAATTTTCTTGTATAAATTCAGATTTTTTCGTTTATTTGTTGTTTTTTTTTGTAAGGATTAACCTATTGGACGCCACGCCATAAAGTCATCTCTATAGCCATAAATCGATAAGTATCTATTATAAGTACTTCAGAAGTGCCAGCTTACAATAAAGGCACATACGACGAATGTTTCTAATGTTCAATGGCACATCCGACGTTATCCTTCTGAGCTCTTGATTATTATAATTATGTTGTTTATTATCATCAAATATTACAATTACAGTTTGTTTGTTGTGTAGATAAAATAAGGTATAATTGAAAATTTTGTAAAACACATAAAAGTAATGAAGCATTGGTAAGTAACCAATGCTTATTTTAATTATGTTTTTGTGGTTTTCTGTGCAGTCGTTTTTGAGTTTTCAATACTCAATACTTTATTGCATTCCATATTATGAACATAGATGATACAAAGTTATAGTCTAGATCAATATGGACCCTGTCGGTCACAGCAACATTAGGAGAGAGGAAGAGGGCTGAGTAGCATTATACTGAAGTTAAATCTAATGTAGATTTAATATGTATGTTTAATTTGGTGTTCAATTATGTATGTTGGGGTATATTATTATGTCTGTGTATAGGTAAATTACTGCACAGATTTCGATAATTCTTTCATAATTAGAATCCCTAAGTAACAAAGGCTATAAAAGTCCACCCGTGTGAACATTCAAAAATATAAAAACACAAACTTTTCCTCTTTATAATATTAAAGATATAGAAAAATCTAATTGGATTCATTTTCGGGTTCCGTGACTTTAACGATGAAGAATCAATCCTTATTAGAACCTGATTGCCTTTTAACTTTTATTACTAAGAACGTAGAGATATCTCGAAGATAATTTCTTTCTTGCAGTTTACTTATAAGAAATAAACTCCTATGTTTTATTTTACTATTTTGTCTCTTCTTTTCGAACGGAGATATGTAGGTTTTACTACTTCACCGGGCAATAGGGCTAGTAGGGACTCAATCTTAGTATATGGTTTAAAAACTACAAACTGAGCAATCTGCGCAAGAGTGCGTTCTCTGTGGGACTTGGACTTCGGCTCACGGTGGTCACTTGGAGGGGATTGAGGAATCGTGACTGTTTATTTCTTTAGGTAAGTTTTTTTTAAAGATTATTAGCAGAGTTTTTGAAAACTACTAGTATTCTTGTTAACCCCTCGTGCTAAGCAAAAATACTTGTGTTACGAGTGGTTTCACATCGGTAGTGCAATGGGTGGGAATCGAACCGGCGATCTCAAGTCCGACGCCCTAGCCATTGGACTACGGCCGCTTTATAGTAGCCGCATTAGTTTTGTGCAACTATCGTCCTACTTTACAGTAAGGGCCTCTCGGACCTCAGGTCTACGAAGGCCATCAGAACCCGATCCAGGACCTCGCTATTATGTATATATACAGGGTTATTTTTAAAACACCAACAAACTTTCAAGGGGTGAAAGTACTGATGATTATAAACAACTTTTACTATGGGACCAACCTTGAAATCGCGAAAAAAAAATCAGCTGTTCCATACATTTGTGTTCCCTTACCTCGACAAAATGTATGGAATATGTGATTTTTTTTTCGCGATTTCATGTTTGGTCCCATAGTAAAAGTTGTTTCTAATCACCAGTACTTTCACCGCCTGAAAGGTTGTTGGTGTTTTAAAAATAATCCTGTATACAGTATACTAGCTTTCTGGTTGTAGCCACGTAACTCCCATTCCCGTAGAAACTTCATAATCACATATTAATATAATCCTACTAATATAATAAACGCGAAAGTTTGTAAGTATGGATGGATGAATAGATGTTTGTTACTCTTTCACGCCATAACTACTGAACTGAATTGGCTGAAATTTTGCACCGGGATAGGTTATACGCTGAATTAACGTATAGGCTACAATACATCACGCTCCAACCCACTGGAGCAGAGTATGGCAGGTAAAACCGCTGGGCGCAGCTAGTAACCTATATAGCCTTCCTCGATACGTAAATGGGATATCTAACACTGAAATAATTTTTCATATCGAACCAGTAGTTCCTGATATCAGCACATACAAGAAAACAAACTCTTCAGCTTTATATATAAGTATATTTAGATAGTATCTACCGCTAGACCCAAGGCGCATCCAAAGTTACTAAATATCAAAGTTGTTTTTTTTTTCTTCCTTTATTTTTAAGGGTTTTATCGCACAGCGATAATGTCACCCCATTAAGTAACAAAATACATCTTATTTACATTACATACAACCACTTAAACCTTCTAAAACTAGCTTATACAATATCCTCGCTTTATTACTTAAAGGAGAGGCTAATATAGTGTTACACATACCAATGTTGTAACCATCCAAGACTTCATTACGTCTTCTCCTATTTCGGACTCACTCCATCATCCATCAAAATATGTTGTAATATCAAAGTTCTACAAATAGTTTTACCAAACAACGGCTCCAATATAACTTTTTAATACTTACTACCACACAAATTAACAAGAAAATTTACAACAACAATCAGTAATTTCACAAGCCCTAAGGGATGCACTGTAGTCCTATAACTAAGGGCTTGATTACACACTCGTAATAACCAATCACAAAGGACAGGTGTTCTCTGATCACAGTTTATGATATGGATGTGAATGTGGGACTGTAGTCTACTGTAGTACCTATAGGGCCAATAAGACACGCCGAAAGTACCTTTGCTATTATCCGATTGGAGTTACTAAGTTGATGATAAGAGCTATTACATTCTATGCATCGTTAGTTTCGAATTTAAGAAAGAAGAAGTGTTTGTTTGTTGGTCCCATTCATCATCATCATCATCATCAGCCCGTACCACGTCCACTGCTGAACATGGGCCTCTTCCCGAGGGAGGGTTTTTCCATAGTCACCACGCTTGGCAGGTGGATTGGTGAACGTAGTATTATGTTAGGTAATATAAAGGGAAACGCTGCTGCCCGTTCCTTGATATACGATTATTATAGATGATGTTATAATAATCGGGAACAACGGCTTAACGTGCTTTCCGAGGCACGGAGGGTAGTCCCTCAACCAACCAGACCTGGAAATAAATCTTAGAATTTACATAAAGATTTCCTGTCCGGAGTGGGGATCGAACCCACGGCCTCCGACATTTAAAGCGAGCCAAATACCGTTACGCTACGGAGGTTGTTGGCGACCATTCAGCCACCAGTAAAAGTTATACAATTTGTCAGTTTTCCAAGAGAATCTTGTTTAACAGTGGCTGTAATGACATTGGGTACTTAATCCAAGAGTGCGCGTTCGAGTCCTGCCGGTAGTGGTCTAAATTAAAATGCAGTACGCGTTTAAAACTAGTTTGTTAGTAGATACACAAGTCAATATAACGTGTTACGTGACAGGGTCGATTTCTTACACGTTAAAGTAATGATCAATTAACATGAGTGTTAACATGACCGTCATATCAAAATCAGTTTATGAAAATTGTAGGTACCTTTATCCACTCGTGTTTATCCTACTAATATTATAAACGCGAAAGTTTGTAAGTATGGATGGATGGATGGATGTTTGTTACTCTTTCACGCCAAAACTACTGAATGGATTTGGCTGAAAGTTTGCACGGGGATAGTTAATAAGCTGGATTAGCATATAGGCTACAAAATACCACGCTCCGACCCACTGGAGCAGTGAAAAGCAAGTAAAGCCGGGGAGCGCAGCTAGTCTGACAATAATTTAATAAAATATTAGCATTCTGCACTCCTTCTCTAATTGTGCGAAATTTCATATTCCTCCGTCCACGCAATTTTCGTAAAAAGAGATAAAAAGTTTTGTCTACACGTATTATATAGATAAATTATGCTTGCAGAAATTAATTTGCTACTTAAGGGAAAACGTTCGCTGTAAGTTTTAAAGGACAGTTTGATCGAATAAGACTTTTCTTATTAGTGAAATTAATAGTTGCGAACATATGCAACAAAAATGGGCCTATGTACATTCATTCCTACATATTAGTTGTAGCAATAGACCAAGGAATATAAAAGGCTAGGTAACACTCTTTTTTTATTATTTTTATATGGTTAAGAACGGTTTTACTAGATCATTGGCATTTATTTGTGATCTAGAAAACACTAAAATAAATATTTTTAAATTGGCTTGACATGTAGAGATGAAAACGTTGTCAGCCATGTTGATCTATATAGGTACATTATCTGTGTTCAAGATCGATGACGTCATGACTCAGAAAGTGTAATAGTAAAGGATCGCGTTCTTGTGGCTGATAGCGTTTCCAGAAGTTAAAGACATAGACAAAAGAAATAATTTTCTTATTGAGTTTATACAAACATATTCAAGTTTTTTTAACAGAAATTATTATATTTAGGTTCTACATGACAAATACTTTTAGAAATAAACATCATTGTAACAAAATTTAATATGTGTCAACTAGCCTATTACAGTCCTAACGGTTACATTTACACAGGAGATGGACAAGACTTTTTTCAGGATTAAGTATGGCCTAATCACGTCTAAACATAGGTTTATTGTTGTATTTTGCATTCGCAAAATAATTGTACTAAATATTCATTGAACTTATAAAAATGCAATATGTATTTGGTAAAACTTTTCGTTAAATACCTAAAATGGAAAAACTCTGCTAGTACGTAATCCTTAAAAAAAATGAGAAAAAAAGAAGTGCGAACGTTTCTACTACACGAAAATTTTGAGATCTAATTAGTTTACTTCGACTTTAGGTATATATCATCCTTACAGAAACCGAGTTTGCAAATTTCTTAAAGCTTCCCACGCGCGGTTTTACCTACGCAGCTCCAGTTCTCCTGGTAATTTAATAATGAAATTTAGCATATGCTACTCCTAAATAACATATATTTCTAATGGTGAAAGAATTTTTGAAATCAGTCCAGTGTTTCCGAGGCATATTCAATGCAAACATTAAAATCTTTTCTCCTTATGATATTAGTCTTTCCTCCTTATGATATAAGTATAAATTGCTAATACTAAATCAAAGTCAATATTAATTTGATTTTCTTTATTATAGACACACTTCAAAATATTGTTAAATAATTTTCTTATGATGCGTCCTCTTTTTTTGTTACTACCACCAGTTCTGGACGTGGTAACGTTGGTAGGTTTTTTTTTTCGGAACGACTTGCCTAGGCGAGTTGCGCCACGAGGCTTTTGCTACTTCAACGGGCATAAAGGCGAGCAGAGCTCTAGCCTTCATAAATGGTTTTATAACTACAAACTAAGCAACCTGCGCAAGAGGGCGCCCCCTGTGGGGCTTAGGCGCGCGGGGACCTCGGCTCAGTGCGGTCGCTGGCGATGAGATTGAAGGATTATGACTTAGTATTTTAGGAGGTTTTGTGCACTGTCGCTCTACTTTACAGTTCGCGGACTTCAGATCTACGAGGGCATCGGATGGTTCTTTGCAAACTTAGGGTCGGAACGACGAGTAGGGACGCGTCGCATTCGCGGCCGCACTCTTCCACGACGGGTCGGATAGAGTGCCTACTCTGGGAGGAAAATAGTAAGCTTAGTATGTAATCTGATAACTCATAACTTTTTATGTCTCAATAATGTAGTTCCAAAATAGCCTCCTGGATTTTATTAATCTGGTTTCGCACATCACACCAACCAGCTCCAAAAAGCCCTGCCCCTTCGATACAATCGTACTAAATAGCGCAGGCGCAGGTACAAATTCATTACCAATGTAATATTATTTCGAACAAAGCGAATGCCACGGTCCCACACCAGCCAACGATAAAAATATAAATTAAAATGTCTTACAGCAATACGAACCGAGACGAACGGGCCGATAGCCAGCTTAATGCAAAAACTTCCAACCGTTTATGGAGGCGAACTTGTAAAAAAGTTAAAAAAACAACACAATCAAATGAGGGATGCACGAAAAAGGGGATAAAACGAGAGACAAAAAGCAATATGGCGGATTGTTTTTAATTATCGAGTATCGGCATAAATCGATGCACGTCGCCGCGAGCCCGCCGCCGCGCGGCGCGCGCGCATCCTCGGAGTCGAGCGATTGAACAACATTTCACAAGAAAACCCTATCTAATTGTTATAGAAAATTTTAATCGGCATATCGATACTTAATAATGCCAACGCGATTTCACCCATGTGACCCCCTTTCCCATGGAAACTTCACAATTAAATCACCTTCCTCGATAACGCTATCTAACACTGAAATATTATTTTAAAGGGGTCTCGCAGTTCTTGAGATTAACTTAAGCAAACAAAACCTTCAGCTTTATTTACATAGTTCGCTGGTTCAGATCCGGCTCGAAGAACCATTTAGCTGATAGAAGTTATAGACATTGAAATAATTATAATGATAATTGATATTAAAAGATAATACGGAGAAAGAAGTAAAATAACTGACTCCGCTGAGTGCATAATGAATACTTATTAATTGTAAATAATAAATTAAGCATATAAGGTTGACCTACATTAATTAACATATGTTAAGGTACGATTTACTCGTACATATCAGAATAGGTCAAATTATATTACAATACCCGTGACCATCAAAATTGTGATACTAGAAATTGTTATGTTCTCACGAGGAAAATCTTAATACTAGCCTGAATTCATGAGTTAAGCACTCTTATTAACTTGCAATAGGTACATCATGCTCATTTACAAAGAGGTTTTCTGCACAAAGCGTCGAAAATACTTTGTCACTACAACACTACAGGGTTATTTTTAAAACATTAACAAACTTTTAGAGGGTGAAAGTACTGATGATTATAAGCAACTTGTACTATGGAAGCAACTCTGAAATAGCGAGTCAGAAAAATCAGCTGTTCTAATGAAATAATGAAATAATGAAATAATGAATTTATTCAGCACTTAGGTATTTACATACACTTGTACTTGTCAGAATCACAATGTTACACAATTATTCTTATTCTATGAATTAAACTAGATACTTAATTAACCGGTAGCAAATTGTAGGATATTACAGACAAAGTAGACCGTCCGTCAGCTGGTCATTAATTTCTCTACTCATAATAAGTTTATGTTCATATTAATTATTTTAGACTTTAATGGTTCAATATAGAAAAATTTGGAAAAAAAAACAAACAATTAAGTGGCACACACCTGGGGGCACCCTTAAGGGGTTAGGACCACGACCCAGTGGTACCACTGATATATAAGTCAGATTTATGAACATAAAAGGAAGTGATCGGCCTACAGGCGCTGGATCACAGGGCAGGGGTAGGGGTGCAACGCGGTCCTCGCCGGCGAGAATCCTACCCTAGCTAACCTGCAACCTTTCACTAGCTACCTATGTGGACGACTCGGAGAAGAAAGGAAGAAAGAAACTCCGGGCTTTTTCTTTTTCGTCATCTTTTGTATCACAGTTTATGTACCTTTTTTTTTTTAATAACTTTTGTTTACAATATTTTATTTAATATACATTTCAAATAACAGTATGTGCGCTAATGCACGCTCTAGACGTTTTCACAAATATAGTTAAATAGTGATTTAAAATCCTCAAGCAGAAATATCAGAGCAGCAACCTCTTGCACTTTGAAAACGGAGGGAGCGTCAACGCACATTTCCAAGGAACTAGCTACATGAGAAGATTATCGCCGTTAAGGTCACAATAATGTACTTCTACCTCAAACACATCCATCATATGGTCGACCAGTCACCACAAGCAGCACCCGTTCACGAGTATAACGTGTGAGCACACAGCCATCGCCTCCCTCGCCATATTAGAGGGAAGGAGGCGACCCGACTCACATCGCCACCGCAAGCAATGACAAACAATGGGAGCATGACGAGTACACTGATAGTAGTATTTGAGGAATCGCATTTAAAATTTAAGAGAGACAGTTAAACTCAGCATAGCTTGTTCCGAAATACATCAGTGTATACAATAACAAATTTGATAAATGACAATAAAAAATTAAAAAGTCTAATGTTGGTATATCAGTTCGGTGAACAGGCACCTGGTGTGTAAGTTTTCTTGTGTTACACCGCTAGCACCATGCAGTTTTATCATTAATATATTCATTAATTGTGTAATAACCTTTTTTCATTAAGGTAGTCTTTACATGGGATTTAAATTTATTTAGGGGTAACTCTTGCACACATTCTGGTATTTTGTTGAACATACGCACACTAAGCCCTACAAACGAAGAATGGACTCTCTGCAGACGGTGGTAATCAGCACACAATTTATGTTTGTTTCTTGTATTTATTGTGTGCAAGGCGCTTCTCTTTTGATATAGATTTAGGTTTTGACTAATATGAATTAAATTTGCATAAATGTATTGAGAAGCAACCGTTAATATATTAATATTTTTAAACAAATCTCTTAAGGAAGAGCGGGCACTTAGTTGGTAAATTGATCTAATTGCCCGTTTCTGTAAAATAAATATGCTTTGGATATCAGCAGATTTGCCCCAAAGTAAAATTCCATATGATAAAATGCTGTGGAAATAACTAAAATAGACCATCCGTGCAGTTTCTACGTTGGTCAGTTGTCTTACTTTCCTTACAGCGTAAGCGGCAGAGGTCAACTTTTTAGCCAAGTTCGATACATGAGCATTCCATATTAAATTTTTATCCAGCGTTATTCCTAAGAACACTGTGGAGTTGACAGTATCCAGCACTTCATTATTAATCATTAAATTAGGCCCAATATTTTTCACATTGGGTGTAGTAAATTTAATACATTTGGTTTTATTCGCGTTTAGGACCAAATTATTTACAGTAAACCAATGGGTTATCTGTGTGAGTGCACAATTAATAAAGTCAAAATCGTCAATATTACGTTTCACTTTAAAAATAAGTGAAGTGTCATCAGCAAAGAGTACAACATCACACAAATTCTCCAAATAATACGGCAAATCATTGATGTATACCAGGAATAAAAAAGGACCCAGAATGGAACCTTGTGGCACACCTAACTTAACAGGCAAGGATCCCGAGACTACACCACCTACGTCAACGCATTGAACTCTCTGTGTAAGATATGAAAATAGCATATCCAGTGCACCATCATTTACACCATAGTGACGTAATTTTAATAAAAGCGTATCGTGCTGAACGCAATCAAATGCTTTTGAAAGATCGCAGAATACACCGATGGCATTTTGCGACTGCTCCCACGCATTGTATATAAGTTTTATAAGAGCGACACCAGCATCCAGAGTTGAGCGACCTTTAGTAAAACCAAACTGATTCGCGTGCAAGAGGTTATTTAAATTGAAATGCTTGAGGAGCTGATTGAGTATTATTTTTTCAAAGACTTTACTAAACACTGGTAAAATTGAAATTGGTCTATAATTGGCTGGGTCGTCTTTCGCACCTGATTTTAATAAAGGTATGATTTTACTGTACTTCATTTTATCAGGAAATGTGCCAGTGTCTACACATTCATTAAAAATAATCATTAAATATGGCGCTACTATTTCTATTATTTCTTTAAGGATTTTAACTGATAAGCCCCACAAATCTCCCGTATTTTTTGATTCAAAAGCTTTGACAACGTTTATTACTTCCGTTACAGTAACATGCTTGAATTGGAATAACGAATTACATCCCGGCACGTTTCTGCGTAAAAGTAGCTCTGCGTCACTGGGTGAAGAATTTAGAGAACGCGTAGTGGATATTGGTATGTCAGAAAAAAAAATTATTAAATACATGAGCCATACATTTATGTTCCATACATTTATGTTCACTTACCTCGACAAAATGTTATTTTAATTATTATAAAAGGTTGTTAATGTTTGAAAAATAACCCTGTATACACAGACTTAATAATTTTTTTTATTTTCAAATTTATGTTTTGTCATAGACACACACGAAAAACCTTGGTAATCAAAAGCCATCTCCACACCATCGCTGTCCGCGATTCATAAAATTCATATGTATGGGTGAAGCCAGCGATCTCGCGGACATACAATACATACATTTTACTTATAAATAAGAACATTGTTGTATGTCTGTACGGCTTTGTCATTGCCCCGTTTATTTATAGACGTCGGCAGAGTTCTAATTTCAAGCTAATGCACGTACTACGGGTAATTACAGATGTGTGATCAGAATTAGAGTGTGTATTGGTCTAGCTATAAGTGTATCAGATATTTTGTTCGAGTGTTTGAGGCTGATATCAACCCCTGTGGTAAAGTGATATATGTATATATAGCCTAGGGATATTATAATAAATAGGGATAGTGAACACTGTTTTTTTTTTACCATCGGTTTATGCAACCGAAAACCGAAAGGTTAGATCGCTAATGTTCACTCCGGACAAGAAATCTTGGTTTAGATTCTAAGATTTCTTTCCGGGTCTGGTTGGCTGAGGAACTACCCTCCTTGCCTCGGAAAGCACCTTAAGCTGTTGGTCCCGATTGTTATAACATCATCTAAAACAATTGTATACCAGGGAATGGGCAGCAGCGTTTCCTTGTGTGTTACAACATAATACTGCGATCACCACCCCGCCTGCCAAGCATGGTGACTATGGCAAATACCCATGTTCCAGGCCCATGTTCAGCAGTGGACGTTGTACGGCTGATGATGATGATGATGAGATCGCTAATGTTTCAAAGAAGAATCAACCAATTTTTCCAGCACCAGCTTAATCACGTGACAAGTATCCATACATCAGCGTTAGCGATGTTCTGCTAGCGATCAGCGATTGTAGAGGCATTTTGTCTAGGCAGTTTGTTCTGCTCCAAAGCGTAGCAAGAAAAAATCCCAAAATAATTGTCTATGTTATTACAATTTCGGCAAGCAGTTCCGGACTTAATATTTGCGTTAAAACAAACAAATAACTTTCGATTTATTATACCTACACAAAAGTATAGATATATCTGCATGATATGCAGATATATGCAATCCTTGCCTATGTAAAAATAGGTGATAGGTACTTTATATTTATTTTTAAAAAACGTAATGTACAGCCAGAAGACACACGGGTAGTAAGTAGGATTGCTAACCTTACTACCCGAGTGGTTTCTAGTTCAGAATAGACCATTACATATTTTCCTACCTGAGTGTCGTTAGAGGCGACTGGGGGACCTACACCTGATGGACGGGGTGCAGCATTAATCAGCTTAAAGATACCTTTTTTTATGAGGTATAGGTTATCGTTTGACTACACCCTGCTTAATGTTAAGCATCAGCATAGCCTAGGATGGAGCACGCTTACCTAGAAGGAACCGGTTTACTCTTGATTTGAAGAGACCCATATTGTACTTATCGGGAAATATAGACCCCGGCAGGGAGTTCCACATCTTCGCAGTACGTACAAATAACGTGGACTCGAAGCTAGATACTCTCATCTTACTGCGATCAGCAATCCATTTGCAAATCGAGGTGACTTGCCAAGGTCGTTGAAAAGAAGGCCCATGTTCAGCAGTGGAAGTAAACGGACTGATAATAAAACCTACCTATGTAGTCTAGCAGTATCTGACTGGAAGGTCGAAGGGTCGATTCACTTTTTCAATTTCAACAGCCCGTTCATGTACTTCCTATATGTCCAGTAAATCCGTATTATGTACAGTAATTCCCGTTGTCTCTCGTACTCTATACTAATATTATAAAGAGGAACGATTTGTATTTTTGTGTGTATGTTTGTAATGAATAAACTCAAAATACTGTGCCGATTTCAAAAATTCTTTCACCATTGGGAAGCTACATTCACCCTGAGTGACATAGGCTATATAAAGTTCCCACGGTAACGGGAGTTACGCGGGTGAATCCGCCCGCGGGAAGTTAGTATAATATAAAAACGTTGTAGTAAAGTATGTCAGAGATATACCTTATATAAAATAGACGATAGATTTTTTATTCTATAAATATTTGAAGATTCAATTCGCGCGGTTTCAATTAGGTCTCGTTCCTGTGGAAACCTCTTAAAATATAGCCTATGACGCTCACAAATAATGTGGTTTTTCATAAGTAACAGAATCTTCTAAATCGGTTCAGTAGATCTAGAGATTACACCCTCCTTATACTTTTGGTATAGATAAAATAAAATAAATTACAGGTTACAAAATTTAACTTTTTTTTTTCGGACGGGCTTATGTCATAATTAGCCCTGAGGCTTTTGCTACTTTACTGGGCATATAGGCGAGCAGAGCTCCAGTCTAGATAAATGGTTTAAACACTACAAACTAAGCAACCTGCGCAAGAGGGCGTCCCCTGTGGGACTTGGACCTCGGCTCAGGGCGGTCGCTGACGGGGAGATAGCGGGATTACGGCTTTTAGTTACTTCAGGGGAGTTTTGTGCAACTGTCGCTCTACTTTACACATAATTTAACTAAATAAAATTAAATTTTGGTAAACTTTCCGTGGCATACTCGTATAAACAAATATTCACGTGAGCGACATCGAAAGCAAAAGCTAGTAATAACTTAAAGTAGGATTAGTTAAAAAGCATATTATACCATCTCATACAAATTTGTTACACAATTCTTTGAAATTGAGCCCAACAAGTGGCGTAACTGTAGGGTACAACTGGTAAAACTTTTTACCTCTTTTTACGAAATTGCGCGGACGGAGGAGTTTGAAATTCGCTCACTTATGTAAACTAATATTATAAAGAGTTTGTTTTTTGAATTTTTGTCAAATAAACTCAAAAACTACTGGACTATCATTCTTTCACTATTAGAATGCTACATTATCCCCGAGTAATATAGGCCATATTTTTATACTATAAACGTGAAATGAAAATCCTAAAACCCATGATATCCAGTTACGCCGCTGTGCCCAACCAAGTACCTACATACAATATTCTAAGAAGTATCTTAACAATAACTAAACTTAATTGTGTATAATAAAGGTTTCTTCTATTCTTTTGTTTGATATACAGAAAAGAAGGAGATAAAAAATTATATGAATTAATCTTTGTTCCTTTAGTAACTTGAATTACATTATCAGCCTGGTAATGCTGAACATAGGTCTCCTCTTTAAAAGACCTGGCCTTTTTTTTCGGACCGACTTTATATATAGTTAGCCAGGAGGCTTTTGCTACTTCACGGGGTAAAAAGGCGAGCAGAGCTCCAGCCTTAATGAATGGTTAAAAACTACAAACTAAGCAACCTGCGCAAGACCACAGAAGGTCGAAGTCCAAGTCCCACAGGGGTCTGTGGGACTTGAACTTCGACTCAGGATGGTTGCTGGCGGGGGGATATAGGGATTATGACGTTTATTTTTTTTAGGGGAGTTTTGTTCGAATGTCGCTCTACGGGCTATCGCTATAAGGGCATCGGAAGGTAAGACCTCGGCCAGGATCTATGGGGGATATTACCTTAATCACCACGTTTGGCTGGTGGATTGGTGATCACAGTAAGAATAGACCACCCCATATCTTCCTTTAGTTGTCGTAAGAGACATACACATGGATGGGCAGCAGCATCTATCACCTCAAAGATATCTCATCAATCCAAGCCCATCTTAGAGCGATCCCCAATCCGCTTGCCAAACATAGTTATTACGGCAATATCCCTAAACAACCGTCTTGCTAAGGCCTGTTACAACGTGCTGCTAAGGTAAAAGTAAGTAAGATAACATACAAATGCTTCTCGGTTAGATAAAAAAGTACAATAATTTAATTTCCTAGTCATTCTGATTATTCCCGCACAGCTTTATGCTTTTCAAACAAAATTAGTGAATACTTGTAAATTAAAAGCAGCCCACAAACTTTGAGTTCAATAAAACGTTATCTGAGCCCTCATTACACAATCCCGCGTCTCCTCTCAACTTTCTCAAAAAAAAGTAAAAACCTAAAAACCCTTTTCAAAACCAAACTCAATTTGAGACAGGAATTTGTGGGTTTTTTGAAAAATGATCAATGACAGGCCCACAATGACGGAATATTGGACCTTTTTAGCCTTTTTTTATTCTTAGTTTTTATTTTCAAACGCCCTTTTGTAGCAGAGACAATAGGGCGAAGGGTCATCGGCCGCGGATTATAAAAATTTGAAGAAAGCCCGCGGGTGTCGGTGACTTATTGTAGCGTTCGCCTTTTTGGTTTAATTAATAAATACGCGTAAAGGGCATTTTAAGGGCTACCTACTGTGAGTTGTACCAATATGCAATTAGTACTTTCTTGTACAGTTAGATAAAAGGAGATTTTGTTTTTTTTATGATCCAGGACTGCGACCACGTTGTCATTGATTTACGCGGGAAAATTGTATTTTTTTTTTGTTTTCTTTACATTGTTGAAATAGTTTTGAAAAAGAAGACTTTACTTTTATTTTATTATCTTTTATTTTAAACCCCGTTGTAGATCCCGTTCTCGAGGAAACTCAATTAATCCTCGTTTCTTGGATACTTTTATCTAACAATAAAAGAATTTTATTAGCGCGTAATTTAATTAGTTCAATTAAGTAAACAAAATAACTCTTCAGCATTATATTATAAATCTATTGACGTAGTTTCATTCATTGATTAATATTATGTTACTTTTTGACTATCATCATCATCACAAGCACGTACAACGTCCACGGCTGAACATTTGCGTCCTCCCGAAGGAGTCTATTTGCCAACCGCACTAACACAAAGATTTCCTGACCGGTGTAGGGATCGAACCCACGACCCTACGCGAATTAAAGTTGCCTCTTACGAGGGGGGCCTCGTAAAGTCTAGACTTAGTTATTTGGAGCGCATCATAAAAACATAGACTACTCGTAACAAGAGCATAGAGTTTACGATGGGAGTCAAATCTCTCGTGCATCCGATGTGAACGATACAAACCGAATAACTACAAATCGTTTCGCTTAATTTGCGTTCGACCGACTCAAGATTAGGGTGTCTATAGGTTTGGGGTTAGTGGGATAAGTCCTAGTACTTGAGCTGTTAAAAACTACTTACTAGGAATTTTATATGTTAGTTTTTAGTTTAAATTAGCTTCTTTAGGTATCAGCGACTCCGTTCACATGAAATCCTATTGATATGAGCCTGATAATATATAGCCTAAAACCTTTCTTGATAAATGGGATACCTAACATTGAAAAACAGTGACATTAGAAGAAAAACATTAAAGACGGCTGGCGGCCTTCTTGAAATAGCTAAGTATAGAAAACGTTAATGCAATAAACTCGAGTGTTATTACTTAACACACTATAGGACGGAAAATTATTTAATTAAAAAAAGCACATTATTAGTAAATAATATGTTTATGAATGTAATATTTTAAGACGAAGTTACCGCAGATACGATATCAACGCGGGTTTAAACCCGCGTGACAGCAACTACTTACTAAGTACACTAATATGATACAGCGATCACCTACCCGCTGTCCCAAAAAACACCTACATCATGGTCACTGCACCTCGTTTTTTATCCTCTGGGCTCGTGTGATATAGGATTTGGATAACACCTTGGGCTAGTCGGCGATTAAACCGATCTCTTTATGATCCGATATTAATATGAATTTTGTTTTGCTCTTGATATGACGATATTAATGAGAAAGAAAGTGGGAAAAATTGATGATTATTTGTAATTAAACTGTGGTTAAATTATCGTGTCACACAAGACAACCTCCGTAGCGAAGCGATATTTGGCTCGCTTTATATCTCGGAGGTCGTGGGTTCAATCCCCACGCTGGACAGGAAATCTTTGTGTACATTCTAAGAATTATTTCCGGGTCTAGTTGATTGAAGGATTACCCTCTGTGCCTCGTAAATCACGTTAAGCCGTTGGTACCGATTATTATAACATCATCTATAACAATTGTATATCAGGCAACGGGCAGCAACGTTTCCTTGTATGATACAACATAATACTGCGGTTACCAACCCGCCTGCCAAGCGTGGTGACTATGGCAATACCCTCCCTCGGGAAGAGGCCTTTGTTCAGCAGTGGACGTTATACGGGCTGATGCTGACTAAGGGCTAATCCTACATCTCCCTCCGCGGAGTCATTTTACTTTCCGCTGCGGCGGAGGTGATTCGTAATGCATTTCAATTTTCCGATGCACTCGTAGACCCGAAGTTTGAGACACCCGAGAACTGTAACGTAGAGCTACAGTTGCTAAAAACTCATCTAGAACTAAAAGGTGTAATCACAAAATGCCACAAAAGCGAAGTTATCGCTAGAATAAAATCGCTAATGCAAATGACATTTGACGTAGGTACTTGACATTTGTAATGTGACATAACGATTTTATCTAAAAAAAATGGTTAAGTGCAAGTCGAACTCGCGCACGAAGGGTACCGTACCATTTTCAAGCGTATACTTGTTGCCGTTATTAATATGGAGCAAAAAAGGGCAAAAAGTTTGTTGAATGGGAGCCCCCCTTAAATATTTATTCTATTTTATTTTTATAGCAATAGAAATACCTACATCATCTGTGAAAATTTCAACTGTCTAGCTATCGCGGTTCTTGAGATAGAGAAGACAGACAGATAGAGAAGTCTTAGTAATAGGGGGGTATTAATTGATTGATTCTACTTCAAAACGAACGATTCTTTTCGTTCGGTTTTTGGTTTTATAAACCTTGTAGATACCATAGAATAGCATACCTAGTAGTGTAGTATTGTAACAAGAAAAATAAAACCCACAAATAGTAAAAAGTTTTTATTCACATAACATAAATGTAGGGCTTAAAAACAGAAATCTGGCTTAACAACTTAAAAACAAACACAAAAGGTAAATTCTAGATTCCCAGAAATGATTTACAGCAATTTAAATTCCAAATATATCAATAATTCTTATCGATGTTACTATAACACAAATTTACTTTCTTCGTTCACAAAATTACAATTGTTAAAGACTTTGTATGAGTCGTACGTTCAATGAGCCGCAAAGCTAAAATAGTCAAACTTAAATTGTTGCAATGAGTTCAATATTTTTTGCTAACTTTATGTTTTTAAATTGAACCTTGTGTGTTAAGTAATAAGGTTCAAAGCGAATGCTATCATTGTAAATGTTAGATGGCTAGTGCATAAGAATCTTAAAATGAATTCGATTGTGTGTCTATCACGTAACAATCAGTAGATTGCTGTTGGTTGCTTAGGAATTGCTACTGAAATTATTACTTAACAATTCTATTCAAAAGTTTTCGTGGAAACGGTTCTACGCAAACTATATAATGGAAATGGAATTAAATAGTGAAGGCTTTATTCGAAATATAAAAAGTTAGTAATAGGAAACTAGGTCTCCTGCGCGGTTCTACGCACCTATCTCCCATTCCCACATAAAGTATCTTTCTCATAGTAAAAAAAAGTTTATTTATTAATAGAAAGAGACGTGTTTATTCATATTTAATGAATTTCGTAAAGTAAAGAGATAGCAAAACCTACAAAAATGTAAAAACACAATTAATTCCTCAATCCTCAAGACCAACGGGCCGCCGCCGCCGCCTTACACTACAATGCTACATTATAACAGTACATTTAACAACACTAGACCACTACTCGTCTTTGTGCCCTGTAAAACATCAAAAGCCTCGTAGCTAAATTCTATCTAAAAAAACGGAGCAATAAAAAAGCGCTATTGCAATTCATAAGGCCTTGCAATCAGCAATTCCCTTGCAATAGACGCGCAACAGTCGCTTACCTCATTGCTGCGGTAACGGCCCGAGAGTCAAACCGAAGACACATGCGTTTTAAATCAGTACGAACCGATCGCGCAAATAAACGACGCGCCGACGACGTAATAAAGTATTGTAAGTGCAAGCACAGAGGAAGGCGTAGAGTCGTGTTTACTGCAATTATGGTCTGCTACATTTTTATACCAATTTTATAATGTTCAATACCAAATGCAACTTTGGAGATATTAGTCGAAGTAATGCGGATCATTACCGATAGATGGCACTAACGTCCCCCTTAGAGACGTGTTATAAAAGAGATTGATAAATTTCGATGACCGACAGGGTTCTACCGTAGCCTAATTGGTTAAGGCATTAGGGGCTTCAAGTCCCACCGGTGGTCGAATTTTATTTATCTCAATTTGAAACATAGTATATGGTAAACGTTTCCGTAAAGTATTCAAAAACATTTAAAAAACTGCTACATTTTCTTTTATATCATGTACGACCAGCCCCGGCGTCGCACGGGTGTAATGCTGATGTAATATACATATTAAACTTCATCTCGAATCAATCAATCTATTAAAAAAACCGCATCCAAATCCGTTGTGTAGTTTTAAGGATTTAAGCATTCATAGGTACAGACAGACAGCGGGGAGCGACTTTGTTTTATAGTATGTATTGATAAGGTCGGGCCTCCTCTTAACAGACCATGGGAAACCAAGGTTCTTGAGGAAAATTGCCATAATCGCTACGCTTGGCAGGTGAGTATTCTTGAGCCAAGCCTTTTTGTTTTCAGTAGGGAAAAGCAATACTTAGGACTAGCTTCCCTTTTACATACCACTAGAAGGAGGCCTACCCACTAACATCCCGGGGTACTCCTTCGATTCCCCCCAGGCCAATTATTCTACGTGTAAATATTTATTTCGAGAGGGAATCGAACCTAGAACACCGGGTAACAAAAGCCACTGTCGACCTACCGGTGGAGGCAATTCGGCATCTAATTAAAAACTTCAAATCTTTATAACAATAAAATATTATGAATCAAACATTTTAAGCCATAACTATCTAATTATACAATAGTAGACAATTTTATTATTTTTTTATTACTTAATTCTATGTATATTCGATATAAGCTGAAATCTTAGCTCAGCAGAAAAATAAATAAATGGATAAAAAACTACTTTCGCATTGTTAAACAGTAATATGAATTTGAGGCTGTTACAGTTAAGTAGACAAGATCTCGGACCCTGTCTAATTAATTATATCGGCTTCCTTTAAGTACAGCATTAGGTCTCGAAGGCCCTAAGTTCGATTTCCGCCCTACATTCTTGTGTAGGGTGGAAATCGAACTTAGAATTAGTTGGTTCAGGGACTATCCTTTGCCTCGGAAAGCCGTTGGACCCGATTGTCAAAACATCTATCACCACTGTATATCAGAAATCGGTCAGTTGCGTGTTACTATTCAATACAGCATAACACTGCGGTCACCAACCCGCTTACAAAACGTGGTGACTATGCCAACACCCAAGTTCAACACCGAACGCTATACAAGCGGATGATGAAGACGAAAAGAATGTGTGTAAGTAAGATTTCTTTCACACGCTTGCATTTATATTTCCATGTAGTTAGTAATAATTACATTTAAAACTAAAACTGCAGTATCCTCTTATAAACAAGACCAACTGACATATCCATCAGCCATCAACCAACATAACTCATAAAACACAAAAATGGCTAACCTTAAAAATAACTGCTTAAACATTAAAAACGAATTAAAAAAATAAACAAGCAATCTCTACAGCTTTTTAATCCACAGTCGGAGAATCAAATAAGATATGGTAAACTTTAGTTGCGCACGCGCCGGCGCCCGCTGCGAGGGTTCCGTACCTAATTGATTTTTATCATCGTTGTACACTATTAGTGTCGTTATATTTTGTGCGGAGGAGGTGTGAGCTACTGTGGTCATAATATACTGAGGACGACGTTTTATGGTACTATAGTTATATATAGTTACATAAATTTAATAAAGTCCGCTTCTAGCTCCGTCCACTGGGTCGTTAGGTGATGTTTTGTAGCCTATATGGTAATCCATTGTATAAACTATCCCCGTACAGACGCAGTTTTCCGAAAGGCCTTGTCCTGGACGCCAGCGGGCGGAGCGGGCGGCGCGGGCGACGGCACGCGCGTCTTTATAAAAGTTCATAGATTTGTGTGAAGTTGTTCTCGACGACAGCGGTGCGGGCGGCAGGTTTGCCTTAGACACCACCCGCGCCGCCCGCGCCGCCCTCTCCGTCCAGGACGAGGCCTAAAAGGGGTAATAAACATCTGTAGGACACGGTTGGTGGTGGAGGAACGGTTTGCGGGGCGACGTGGTATGCCTAGCGACCGACGGCCATTTGTTACTGATCGGAACTTATATATGTTCGAATTGGCTTGCGAACTTGTATTGCGCGATACAGGTTAAAGTTGGGATGCTAGCTGGTAGATGGCGCTGCTTGTCTTCTTGTAGTTTTGTGCGGCTACTCTAGATGTAGCCACACATACTCACAAACTTTTACATTTATAATATTAGTAAGGATAGGTAATATAGTGTATATTACCTATCCTTATCCTTATCCTTCTAGATGGCTCTGTTGTGTCCGGCTTAGAGTAGACTACCAGTCTTCCCTTGGGTGTCGTAAGAGGAATAAGGGATATATAAGTGATGGGTGTGTGGCAGCAGATCAAAGAAACTCCCGTCTTACTGCCATCAACAATCCGCCTGCCGCCTTGCCGTAATCATCACGCTTGTTAGGTAGATTGGTGATCGCAGTGAGATAGTAAGTAACCTTGAGCTGATAGATGGTGCTGCCCATCCATCAGCTGTATGTCTCGTAGTCCCATGAGTCCCCTCGTATCACACCCATGGGATGGTCTATTCTAAACGAAAAACCACACTACAGGGCTATATACCTAACTAAAATATTTCTTTTAATGATTACTAGCAGAGTTTTGCAGTCTACTAGTTTTCTTGTTAACCCCCCTTGCTAAGCTAAAATGCTTGTGTTACGAGTGGCTTTACGTCGGTAGTGCAATGGGTGGGGTCCGAACCGGCGACCTCAAGATCACAAGTCCGATGCCCTAGCCATTAGGCTACGGCCGCTTAGGTAATAGGGAACAATATAGATTTTAGTTCTGTGTTCACCTTGTTTTTAAACACTTGACCTTGACTACAACCTACATTCATCCGTGCAGGCATTATTCTAAAAATAAATCAAAATTTATTGAATATCCTATAAATAACTAAATTTTTTACGAACAAAATTAATTAATCATAAATTTGCAACATATTTGCGGTACCCTAAAACCGAGAAATGATTTGAACTTACAAAAATGAGTTAAACCTTACAAAGAGGATACCTTGGCGGCTCGCTGAGACTTTTTGCTTCGCGGCTTCGATTACCAGCTGAAGTAAGTAATAAAATATGTCGTGGCCATTATATTAATTACAGTATAGTGCAGTAAATTATATTCACGAGGAAAGATGATTCGCTGTTCGTAATTGGGGTAGTATTGGGGAGCAGTTTAGGTTCAACATGCTATTATACTGAAAGCGATGTTTGTTTATATATAATTTGTTCTTGGATATGTGAGAATATCAATACGCTTTGATTTTTGGAGTTTCGTTCATTGTTTGTATAAATATATATATTAAATTATTGCTCTGGTAGCTCAGCGGTTACGTTAATTACTTCTGGGTTTGATGAGAAAGTTTTTCCGAGTTTGGATGGATGGTATTCGCGATGTTCGCGTATGCGTGTGCAAATAAAAACATGGTGAAAAATAACATCGAACACTTTGTTCGACAGTTCGTCTTTAATGAACATCAGTCGCCTTTTTATTTGGACAAAGATTTATGAAGATAGTCACGAGACTTTTGCTACGTCACCGGATATAAAAGCGAGCAGTGCTCTAGCCTTAAAAACGGTTTAAAAACTAAGAAAACTGTGCAAGAGGGCGCCTCCTGTGGGATAAGGACTTCGGCTCAGAGCGGTCGCCGCGCCGATATTACTATCATACCTATTTCAACTATCTACTACATTACCTATATATATTATGTAAATACCTATTATGCTATTATATATGCGTAAGTATTACTATATGTATATGTTGGTTATATTTAAATCCCTAGACATTTTTCCTCTAGGCATGGCATAGCAGGGTATATGCATGTAGAAATAAAATTGATTTCTCCTCTCCATCTATTTTAAAATAAATAAAATAAAAATCATTTTTTATTTTTACGTAAACCTACAGGCACTTGCAAATAGTCAAAACAATATTTTTTTATTAATCTATGTATAATTTTAACATTTTATAAATTAGCAAATAGCCAAAATAAATAACTAAAATACCTGCTTAGGTAGCAGGTATTTTAGTTATTTATTTTGACATACCCACTAAATCCCTGAGTGTTCTTCCAAGTGCTAGTGGTGGGAGCATCGGCTACTGCATCAGCTTGACATAAGAACAACCTAGTTTAACATAGGGCTCACCGTGCGCACTATCTATACTGATATATAATAAAGGTGAACAGTTTGTTCTCTTGAGCGCGCTAATCTCAGGAACTACTGGTCCGATTTGAAAGAGTTTGTTTAAGTGTAAGATAACCCATTTATGTGAAATATGTAGTACCCTCGCTAACGGCAGACGGAGGAGTAGGGATTGTAGTGGGTAGCTTCTCCACGTGGTATGATTAGCATACCATCGCAAATGGATAGGGCTAGTCCCCACATACCCCACCGCCGGCACGGGATTACCGCAGCGGCGGAGCATATAATATATTTATATATATATATATATATATATATATATATATTTATATATAGTACTTCTCCCGGACAAAAATAAAAATAAGGGACATACTTACAACGGCAAAAACCAAAATGTAACTTTCATTTTAACGAAACAATGAGGATAAACTATCGATTTATCTAAGAAAAATATCAAAACCAAGAAAAAAATTGTTACAAAAATGATTGAGTTACCTAAATTGATCTAAAGTAAATATTCTGTAAATTATCTATTATAACAATCCTTGATTATATATCCTTAATACCTATTATCTGTTCCATTACTCCCATCGATACTTCACCCATTAAAATAATAGTATTTTATAAGTTAGTTATATTTTAAATTAGCTACTTTTAGTTGTATAATTATGTATTCGTAAAAGAAAAGTAGCTTTTTAAATTAAAACAAAAAAAAGTAGGTATCTAAAATTCTAAATTCTCCTGAACACACCGTGGCGGTTCCTGTCGCACGCGCCGAGCAACGTCATACTAGTAAGCAAAATTCTAAAAAAAATCGTAAATTAAATCGGACAAATTAATAACAATAGGTGGTGCTTAGTCATTCTATGTATTGATTATTAGAATATCGCTGTACTATCTACAGGTTTATGCAACCGAAAATAGAAATATTTAATCGCTAGTTTCAAAGAATAATCAACAAATTAATGCCCGTCATTTTTTGCCGCTCCCGCTTAATCCCGTGACAAATGTCAAGTACCTATCCATACATTTGCCTTAGCGATCACTCCGCTGCGCGCTGTAGTGTCTCAAAGAGTGCCCTTAGCAAAGAAGATGTTCATCTTCTGTGAAGCAACACCACCAACCCTTCTTCTACCAATAGATTCATTGCCTACTATATCACGTCTTTCCAACTGTTTCAACTTTTTAAAAATAACAAGGATAATCAAGATTTCACATCAAAAACAATCGTCTGGACGCATTAAAAAACGTACTCATTTCAAAAAGAAATACATCTTCCACGATCATTTATAATAACATTCGAACTGAGACCAGTAAAAAAAAAACAAAAAGCATAAACCATTCCCTTTTCGAATTTTGTTCGAAAACGAACGATCCTGTGATAAATATTGAAATATGGTATGAAGATACGATATTTTTTATTCCGTTCGGTTGGTATTATTGTTTTTTAGTTGCTTTATTCGTTAAGAAGTTGCCTAATGGCTCGAAACACGGTTTAATGGAAGGATCCTGCGGAGTACGCTACCGTTTTATAGACTATTAATTTTAGTGGCGTTCTATTACCTACCGATTGGGAGGTAAGTCGGCACAACGACGCGTATAACACCTATTACATCCTCTATGAGTGTCGGAACGAATTTTTAATTACTACTAAGAGTTTTATGTAATATTTGGACATTTAATTCCGATACGAGGATTAATATAGTTTTAGAGAGGTATTTAAACATGTTTTTATTGCCGCCTGTTTAATATTGAGGCGGATTTACGAGTGGGTTTTTGAATGCGGATATTATGAAAAAAATATATATTTACAGTGTAGGTAGCAGCGATATAAGCTTTGGGGTCGAGACTCAGTGGCAGGTCAGAGTTCAATTAACCATGGCAGGTAAAAATTTTGTCCGTTTGTTACTGATATTTTCGATGAATATTTATTTCTTTGACAGGGGCTTCCGATGCCCTTTGATCCGTAGACCCGAAGTCCGAGAGGTCCGCGAACTGTAAAATGTAAGTTGTACAGCCGAGGTCCAAGTCTCACAAGGAGGCGCCCTCGTGCGTAGGTTGCTTAGTTTGTAATTTCTGAACCGTTTATTGAGGACCAGCTAAACTTCAAAATAAAATATAGCCTCGATAAATTGGGTACCTTAACTAACACTGAAAGATTTTTTTAAATCCGACCAGTACTTGCTGAGATTAGCGCATTTAAGTAAACAAACTGCTTTATAGATATATACCTAAAAATGGCGCTATACTCACCTTTATACCTGGTGAAGTCGCAAAATCCACGGCTTAATATATATGACCGCCCGAATAAAAAAATTGCGAAAATGTGCGGTAGAAGGACTCGCCAACAAGCTTTGATATTGGGCCCGTTGCTACAACACTGAGAGGTATTAAAATTAAATAAATTGAAACTTGTAAGTCGAAGACAGATAAGACCAACTGTTAAAACAGAAACCTATTCTCCTTCTATTAAGTCAGATAAACATCTCGTACAATAAAAATCTACGTTACTATATGCCCACATAAGGTAAGTGCACCCATAGTCACACAGCGAGCGAAGCTAAGCCCGTTTAGATTTTGCCGTTTCCCTACCTTTAGTTTGAAATATCGTCGCTGCGCCTGCGACAGTCATCATAAATAAATGTATAATAAAACTATATAGCTCAGCGTCGACAGTCGACGTCGAACTGACAGTTTTCGTAGATTTATCATAATATTCTTTCATCAAACCGTGTCCCCATATTTACGAAAACTATATTATATAACATAACTTCATTAATATTATTATATAAATAGATACCTACCTATGTATACTTACTTTTATATACCTGTCTACATTCATGTTTAATTATTATTGCTCCATTTGTATCATGTTTTAAATGTAAAACAACAACATGCCTAATTAAATATTAAATATCTCATGTATAACCATTGATCTCACAGGCAAACTGTGCATGTACAGTTTTTTGAGACATAATCTTTACATCATAAGCCTACTTTGTACCTTTAATGAAACGATAAATAAATAAATAAATAATAAAAAAAGCTTATTATAAATAACCTAAAGCTTATTATAATAATTATTGATGTAGTTGAAAAGCTAGCTTATCTTAGCTTCGTTTCGCTCCGTTCGCAGTGTAGCCTACACTCAACGCTAGTCACTCGAGATCAAAAACAACACAAAATAAAAATGAATCAACTTATAACTTGTTCTTAAGGATTTCATATTTTAAAATAAGGTTTGTACGTATGTTTGAGTACGTTTGTGCTAAGTCACGGCACACCATTATGTTGTGATTGGAAAGCATAATTTTATGTGTAGATATTATAAGCTCGTATTGCTTTTAGTGTGGCTATGATTGGGAAATATTCCCGTTTCGTTTGTAGGTACTGTATTCTCGTTTACGCCCACTGCTCGTTTTAACAGATCATTATTCGCCAGGATCGTTGAGGGTTATTTCCATAATCACCATGCGTGGCATTCGGATTGGTGAGTGCTGTAAAATGGTGAGTATCCTTGAGATAATAGATGCTGCTGTCTATCCTACCTTTAATGCTGGCTTAGTATCCTCTGACGTCACTCTTTAAAAAAAGGGGGGGTGGTCATCGTCAAGATCAAGGTTATTGTAAGTCAGACTGTTTTATTTTATATAGCTGCGCTCCACGGTTTCGCAGCCTATATGTTAATCCAGGGTATAATCTATCCCAGTGCAAAATTTCAGCCAATTCCAATCAGTAGTTTTGGCGTAAACATCCATCCATTCATCCATACTTACAAACTTACGCGTTTATAATATTAGTAAGACATAGATATTTGACGTAGGACTCCCTCGTTGGTTTAAGTTTATATAATAATTATATGTTCGATTCTCAGGTTAAGCATAAAATTGAGTTACTAGAAATCTCGAGAAAACGTTACGTTGATACCGGCCTGAAGTTAGTAAGCTGTTCCCGTGGTAATCACTTCCATAATATGACCTTATACTATTCATTCTATATTTTGCTTTATCATTCTTTTTGTAATATTTGATTATACATAATATTACGTTAAACCTTTGGATATTAAGTCCTACTAATGTTATAAACGCGAAAGGTATAAATGGTTGTTTATACATCACATACACTTTCACGCACCAACTACTGGACCAATTATGATGATATTTTGCACAGGCATCGTTCTTTATTTATTAACTTACAACGTTTAGCGAACAATACATTTCACGTGTGTCTTCGTGCAGTAACCTAGATTAACATCCTACTAATATTATAAACGCGAAAGTTTGTAACAATGGAAAGATGGATATTTGTTACTCTTTTACGTAAAAACTAATGAATGGATTTGGCTGAAACTTTGCACGGGGATAGTTAATCAGCTCTATTAACATATAAGCTACAAGACATCACGCTCCGACCCACTGGAGCAGATTACTGATTAACATTAAAGTATATTTATTGCGGAAATAGGAACAACAACAAAATAAAAAATAAAACACGTCCATTATTTTTAAGTATACATATTTATTTATAAATTACGCGGTCACATGATATAAATTAAATTATGTACAATTAAATAATACAGTTAAATTTATATAAAAATAATTATAGAGATTTATTATTCGACAGCGGAGAGTCGGGCCGTGGTGGCGTCGGCCCGGCTCACCTCCGTAGAATAAAATCTATGCCAACATATATTAAACTCAAGCTTTTATAAATAAGCCGCATATCTGTTAGGTCAGGACGATAAATAAACGAAAAATAACAACGGATAATAGATCGACGCATAAATAAATAACAGTTAACAGTGACTAGAGAGGACGAGGTTCAGTCGTCCTTGACGTCTCATAGGCTTTCGACGGGGTGTAACACTTAACATACTCGTTTATTAATAAATAATTTATTATTATAAAAAAACTGCTTTACACACTTAGACTCCGAATCGTATAAAAAATCGTTACTCATACTCAATATATTGTATCATCCAGTTTTAGGATAGTTTTTGTGGGGTGTACCTCAAGGAGGCAGCATAGGTCCCCGTTTGTCAGTCCTTATATTAATAGTAAGTTTAGATGTCGCAGACGTTGAGGTAGAAGGCTGCTAGCGAGTCTCCCTTGGACCCTACGGCTCTGGCCTGGTACTGGCCCGCGTCGTCAGGCGTCGACTTGACGATCTCCAGCCTGTAGCGCGAGGTGCCTTCCATCATGAACTTGTAACGTGCCGACGTCTCATCAATAGGCTTGCCGTCCTTCAACCACTGAAGCTGGAGTGGCGGCTATACATAAAACAATAGTTGTAGTACAACAAAGTGTTACAGTTATATTGTTAGTGTTGTTTCTAACTAGTTTTACCAAAACACAAAATTAATGAATGTAAGTGTCGAAAACTTTAGCTTGACAAGATAAACATACAAGAGAACGCACAAGTCGGTCAAGATCATCAATCATTAGAAACGCATAAATTATGTGCGTGTACCAAGTGACCAAATATGAACCAAAAACTTTCAAAATTAAGTGTACTTTTAATTGATTATTCTAGTTGACAAGTTTCTTTTTTAGATAAATGGAAAATCTAAGCGTGAAATGTTTCGTTTAAAACTTCGTTGCGGTTATTATAAGACTTTGTACAGAGACTAAATGACGTATGTTTCGAGTAATTATACGGATAGCAAACAAAGCTTTGTTTTGGAAATGTATATAATTACTTGGGTATAATATATTTTGAATATTATTAGCTTTTTTTCTTTACTTTATCAGATACGTTTACGTCTACTGCTGAGCACGGGCCTCTTCTTTAGATATAAATATCGAGGTAAAATGCTAACTTTAATATCATTAGCACTATCAAGTTACTCTGATTGCTCCATCTCCATGAATTATTCTTCTTCTTGCAATAGCATAAAGCACAGGGCCAATTGCAAGGCGAGAACACTTAATACTAGCCGTAAAAGTTAAGTTGACTAATGTATAGTCTTACTTATGAGTAATCTAATTGCAGTCTTATTTTATTGTAGTTGTTGATTAACTTTATACGAACGGATCCTACATAATTTCATTAAATTTAAATTCTGATAAAGGAATCATCACTACTGAAAATTAATTATAAATACTACAGGCATTTTGGTGAAGTCTGTTTTCAACACGTTTTATAAACGTAAAGTGATTAACTATTGTATGTAACTAAATATTTTTACGTTACGATTGTGTGATACAATACAAATATGACATCAATTTCTTAACAAACTCTATTTTGGCTTGTGTCTGTGCCAATTATTTTACATCAAAATCTTTCTTCTCACCTTATCCAGTTCTGTGGTGAAGACAGCGGGCTCCGCAGTACTCATAGTGCTGGAGGCGGGGAAGGCGGTGAACACCGGAGTGACGGCCGCCTCGCCCGGGACACGCACCACCAGTGTGCATGATGAGAAGGACTCTCCAGCGTCGTTAAAGGCCTCGCAAGTGTATACACCTGGAAAAATAATTGGAGTTTTTCAAAGAAAGAAAATGACAATGGTTGACAGCTTTTTTTTTATCGGACGTACATAATGTAGTTAGCCACGAGGATTTTGCTACTTCACCGGCCATAAAGGCGAACAGAGCTCCAGCCCTAATAAGCCCTAATCAACCTGCGCAAGAGGGCGTCCCCTGTGGGACTTGGACCTGGAGCATTGACGGCATACAGTCGATTAATCCTTTAGAAAATATAGATGTCGGCGCGCGGTTTCATCCGTGTAGCTTCCTTTCATAATATTATAACAATTATTCAACAATATCACACAATAAAAAACAAATTAAATCATGTTCTTATGATGCGTCCATTTCTTTTCACCACCTATTCAGGACGTGGCAAATCTGAGAAGAACTGGCAAAAACCTCAAAGGAAGCCTTTTTTAAAAAACTGGAGCCTATTCAATACAAACATAAAATCTTGCCTTTTATAATATTAGTATTGATATATCACCGCCATCTATATACAAAGACTGAAATTGTGTTTAAAACGCCATCTACACTACCATTATAGTAATACTCCGAGCACTCGTACACGAGGATCGATGTGCGGGCGCACAAGCGGTACTTGTCTTTCATTCATAGTTATCAACAGTGGCCGAAAGATGGCCCTGTTTATACTTAAGGTCATGTTAAACTTATAAGTTTTAAAGCTTAAAAGTTTAAAGTTTTTTTTTAATTTTGATTCACGGTGACTCCTATATATATGCCGTCCTTTAATAGGAAATGGTGACATGTATACTGATTTCGTGATGTACCTTTTAAGCTTTAATGGAGCAAAGGACATAAATAAAGTTCAAAATCAATTAATTCTAAATATTACTACTACTACGCGTTTAAGATAGTTAATTTTTAAGTAATTACGAGATTTTTCATATTATTATTTTCTTCCTTTTTCGTAACGAACGTAATTAACTTCTTAGTTTCCTTGATCGTTTATTATATTTCTTTGTCTTTATAATAACTTACCGGCATCCTCAGGGAATATCTCGGCGATGAACAGCTTATGAATGTTAGCCTCGCTCGAGTACTGGAAGTCTTTGGAAGGTTTGATCTCCTTATTGTTGTGTAACCATATCACATCAAAACGTTCAGCGTTTGTAATCCTGTATAAATAAAAAAATATATATGAATAAACAATCAAATATAATAATTTGATTAATATTTCTAGAGCTTAGAAACATATTTTTCTTTTTCGGATGGGTATACTTAGTTAGCCATGAGGATATTGCTACTTCACCAGGCATAAACGCGAGCAGAACTCCAGCATTAATAAATGGTTTAAAAACTACAAACTAAGCGACCTGCGCAAGAGGGCACCCCCTGTGGGGCTTGGACCTCGGTTCAGGGCGGTCGGTGGCGATGATGAAATTGAGGGATTATGACTTTTAGTATTTTAAGGGGAGTTTTGTACAACTGTCATGTGCCATTATACGTCAGAAACATTAGTCGTATGTATCTTTATCGTAAATTGGCACTTACGACCAGATGCTTCTGAAGATAATCCGTCCGTCCTTATGCTTACGAAGTCTAGATTTAAATATGCAACTTCTAAAATGGCACATGTCATATCGTCGGTAATACTGTAATACCGCGTATGTGACAGTAGCAAATAAGGTGTAATTTCATCTGTCAAGAAATATTTTTGTTATATATATTTTAATGAAAAAAAAACTCAATTTGCTACATTTGATTTTCAACCTTATAAGCTATTGTCAGTTACGTTGTATACGATATGGATTGTCTATTGGAGTTGTGCCCTTTCCGAAATTTGTAAATTATTAACTTAACGGAAATATCCTTTAGTAATATAAAGGATATTTCCGTTAAGTTAATAATTTCCCATTCTCGTGCGACATTTATCATTAATGTTAATCCTGGATAGCGTACATTTTAATTGTGAGAGCTTTTTATCGGTCTAGTAGTTCCATAGCCTACTGTCTTAATACAAACAAAAAATCTAATATTTCCCGTCGATAATATTAGTATGAGTATAGATTTCTTGTGACAACAACGGCTGCCATATCAAATTGAACACTTAACAATTAAATTAAGGTTTATTTTAGTTTTATCTTCAAGTACCTGCACGACAGCGTAACAGCGTCGCCATCGTTGACAGTCTGCGACAGCGCGTGGTCCACTATCCTGGGAGGCTTGTCGCGGAGCGGCTCTGACTTACTCTTAGTGTCCATAGCTGTAGATAGTAAAATATTTGTAGAATAAAATACATTAATATATATAAAAACGGTTTATCACAAAAAAATATCTTAAAAAATATGAGACAGAAGTAGTTAATTTATAGTAAACAATGTTTCCATATTCAACGCTCGCTCTATAGCGTTTAAAAAGTGCATTAAGACTTAACTTACACATTATATGACTAGCTGCTCCCACGGTTTTACCCGCGTCACTCTGCTCCAGTGGGTCGGAGCGTGATATTATGTAGCCTATATGTTCATTCAGCTTATAAACTATCCGCGTGCAAACTTTTAGCAAAATCCATTCATTTTAAACAACAAACATCCATCCATCCATACTTACAAACTTTTGCGTTTATAATATTAGTAGGATAAAGTATGTTTATGAAATACCGGAAAAAATTGCCAAATTAATAAAAAATAAGTTTTTCTTTCACATATCGTAATTTAAATTCTAACACCACGACAATTTAAGACAGACGTAGAGTTAAAACTTAAGCGACAATATGCTTCTTAAAATTATTGAAAGTGATTTTAACTTAGGATTTTTAATCGTAAGAAAAAAAAATAGTAGAGGAGTTATGTATGGGAATTCTGAATTCTGTCCAAATTCAAATTTATTCCACGGATATTATTTATCTAAAAATTCGAAAATGAGCCCTAATGAATACTAACGTTTGACGGTGACTTTGCACTTGGTCTCGGCCTCGCCCTGGCTGTTGATGGCCTTCAGCGAGTACACGCCCTCGTCCTCGGGGAACACCTCGTTGATGGCCAGCGACGCCACGCCGTTCTTGTACTTGAGATCTACTACCTGCAATACCAACATTGTTTAATATGGTATAAAGTTATACTGTTAACCTAAAATTCGTAAGAGGATAATTTGAGCTACATATAACTATGATCACAAATAGTAGAGTGAAAGCAGTGTTTTTATTATATTTCTGAGCAGGGCTCCAGCCCTTGCTTAGTTCATAATTAATAAACTACGAACTAAGCAACCAGCGCAAGAGGGCGCCCCTGTGGGGCTTGGACCTAGGCTCATGGTGGTTGCTGACTGAGGGATTGAGGTATTATGACTTTTAGATGCTTAAGGGAGTTTTGTGTAACTGCAGTACTCTCGTTCTTCGGTCTACGAGGGGCATCTGACAGTTATTTAAAAACTAAGGGTCTGAGAGTGAATGTATGCAGTTGTACGTTACCTCCGAGGAGTTGAGCGGCTTGCCGTCCTTGTACCACTGCACGCGCGGGTCGGGGTCTCCGCGGACTGCGGCCGACAGTAACAGCGGGGCTGTGTCGTAGTAATGTATGTAGTTGTACGTTACCTCCGAGGAGTTGAGCGGCTTGCCGTCCTTGTACCACTGCACGCGCGGGTCGGGGTCTCCGCGGACTGCGGCCGACAGTAACAGCGGGGCTGTGTCGTAGTAATGTATGTAGTTGTACGTTACCTCCGAGGAGTTGAGCGGCTTGCCGTCCTTGTACCACTGCACGCGCGGGTCGGGGTCTCCGCGGACTGCGGCCGACAGTAACAGCGGGGCTGTGTCGTAGTAATGTATGTAGTTGTACGTTACCTCCGAGGAGTTGAGCGGCTTGCCGTCCTTGTACCACTGCACGCGCGGGTCGGGGTCTCCGCGGACTGCGGCCGACAGTAACAGCGGGGCTGTGTCGTAGTAATGTATGTAGTTGTACGTTACCTCCGAGGAGTTGAGCGGCTTGCCGTCCTTGTACCACTGCACGCGCGGGTCGGGGTCTCCGCGGACTGCGGCCGACAGTAACAGCGGGGCTGTGTCGTAGTAATGTATGTAGTTGTACGTTACCTCCGAGGAGTTGAGCGGCTTGCCGTCCTTGTACCACTGCACGCGCGGGTCGGGGTCTCCGCGGACTGCGGCCGACAGTAACAGCGGGGCTGTGTCGTAGTAATGTATGTAGTTGTACGTTACCTCCGAGGAGTTGAGCGGCTTGCCGTCCTTGTACCACTGCACGCGCGGGTCGGGGTCTCCGCGGACTGCGGCCGACAGTAACAGCGGGGCTGTGTCGTAGTAATGTATGTAGTTGTACGTTACCTCCGAGGAGTTGAGCGGCTTGCCGTCCTTGTACCACTGCACGCGCGGGTCGGGGTCTCCGCGGACTGCGGCCGACAGTAACAGCGGGGCTGTGTCGTAGTAATGTATGTAGTTGTACGTTACCTCCGAGGAGTTGAGCGGCTTGCCGTCCTTGTACCACTGCACGCGCGGGTCGGGGTCTCCGCGGACTGCGGCCGACAGTAACAGCGGGGCTCCGTCGCGGGCCGCCAGGCTGTCGGGCAGCGAGCGCGCGTACGACGGCTTGCACATCGACGAGTCGGACGGCGGCACTGGACACAAACAAAGCATCATTCATTACTCATATATTTAATACTAGCTAGCTTCAGATCCCGTGAGAACTTCTGGATAACACATAGCTTTGGAATGGTGACATAATTTTAGAAATCAGTCCAGTAATTCCGGAGCTTTTTCAAGGCATACAAACAATCATACCTTTCCCTTTTTTATATGAGTAGAGAATAATAAGTAGTCCTCGCTTTAATTGCATAATTTAATAGATATATCGTTACGCTTTGGGATGTAATTCCAGTATACCACAGCCAAATAATATTATTGATTAATATTATGCCAGAGCTAACTGGGAAAATAAACTCTATACCACTTAACATCATGTACATATGAGTCTTGTGCCTAGTTAGAAAAAAAAGGGAAGTGATAGATGAGATTACAGCGCCAATATTAAGATTTTTGTAGTTCATTATCCGTAGGAAAACTTTTAATGATAAAAATAATAGATATTTGCTTGAACAATTCAAATATATATGTTACGGCTACACCTAGTTTTAGTCGGCTACAACTAGGTGCAGCCGACCACATCCGGTTAAACTTAGATGTATCCTACTTATCTTCGGCTAGAACTAGGTTTTAATTAAATTAAACCATACCTATGCACGGCACAAAAAGGTGTTGGAGTGGTTAAAAAAATAAACAATAACCTAAACCTAAACCAATGGACTTGAACAGGGACTTATTGAGGTTGATCTAAGTTTAACCGCATGTGGTCTGCACCTAGTTGTAGCCGGCTAAAACTAGGTATAGCCGCACTTCGACTATTAGCCGTAACATATATATTAATACTTAAATTGAATGTAGAATTCTCATATTGGAAAGCTGGAAGCTTGACTTGAGACTGTAAGCGCCATTAAATTATATACATTATAAATGAATTGAATATAATATATTCCTCACTATCGTCTTACTTTAAGTCTTAAGTCAATACCCCCTTGATAAAATGACTAAAATTAATTGTCATTATATTCTTTGTGATATATTCATACAATGCAGGTGGGGCAGGCCGCTAGTAATCGTTTCCACTTGAAATCGAGTGAGACCTATGTTCAGAAGTGGACATCAACAGAGTGATATGATGAGTAACACTTACATATCAGTTCTTTGGTAGCACTCCTAGACCGGGACGAGGCGTCGGAGTCTAGTCTGGCTCCATACTTCTTCTTGCTGGCTTCCACTGAACTCTGTGGCGAGTATTTTGGACGGGGCGAGGACCTCGCAGGCGGGTCGATTGTCACCTGAATAAAAAATATATCTTTATATAATATACTCAAATTGAAGATGGAGGGATATGTTAGAAGAGAAAGGCCAAAAAAAGATAGATGGACTGTGTGAAAGCTGACATGGGTAAGAAAGGTGTGAGCATGGAAGAGACGTCTAATAGGAAAAATGGAAGAGGATGACATATTGCACCGACCCCAAATAATTGAACCAGGGCGGGAAGATTATGGTAATATACTTAAATTTGTTTTTTTAAACAGATCAATTATATTAGGGAAATAAATCCATTTAACGCGGAGGACTTTACAACTTACAACACACAATAATTCACGGACATAAAATAAACCTAGACTCAGAACAATCTGTGGTTACAACAAACAAATAATTGTCCCGAGTGGTATTCAAACCCAAAACACCAATACGGTTCAACCCGTTCGTAGTTTCGAAGATGGAGTAAAAGTGCGTACGCCGCTGAGCGTACCTCGTGGCGAATATAAATTTGAAAACTCGCATTAAATCTTTGACCTTTGAATCATCAATAACTTTATAACTAGCTAGCTCGTGTGTGTTTGATTGGGGCATTATTCAAAAGACTTTGTAATTTCCGAGTGTCGAACCCCCACCACTCGGCTTCGAACTGTGAAAATTGAGAGCTGGACATCATCATACGCAGTGGAACAAGAAGATCAAAAGGTTTGTCACACAATTATTGCTTTTGGCTTTGATTTGGAGAATTCCACATCATAATCGGTTCAGTGCTCGATTCCCCCCAATGTTAGGTTTAGCGAACAACCCCAGATTTTTAGGACTTCGTTCTTGGTTAGTGCGCAATATTTTGGACTGCCTATATTGTGTATAAGTAAAACATAAATATACATAATGACAAAACAATACCTTAGTCTTGGTGATAATCGGTGGTGGTGCAGGTTTGATAGGCTTCTCGATGTAGCGCCTGTCGCCCGAGCACAGGAAGTTGTGGATCATCTTTTCAGTTTCCGGTGTTGTAACTTCACCTGATGCAAAAAATATTGATTAAAATCCTATATCTATAAAAAAATCAATATTTCCATCTATAAAGAAAATTCATCTTTCGAGTCTTCAATTTATTTTGAAAAGCGATTGGCCACACTGATGATGCATTAGTGGAATTCTATACCAATATAAAGTAGTACATACGTTTCCAATCATATATATTTTTAATTATTTTCATATCACCATATCATTAACTATTTTCACCTTATGGTAATGTATAAGCAGAAAATATAATAAATAGAATCGAAATTTATAAGTCTCCACCGATCGTTCAATTATATTTAAATTATTATTATCAGTTTGAGGGTACTTCTCAAATATTTTATATTTTGCTTTTGGGTTAATAGCAAATGTTGCATTCCATATCTCATATGTGTTTTTGACATATTTAATACTAGCTTCGCGCGCACAGTTTTACCGTTTTAAAACAGTAAAACTGTGTCTAGTAGTTCCTGATTTTAGCGTGTTCATGCAAACAAACTTTTCAGCTTTATTTTTATACCTATAGATAGACTATCATTTTGAGGGAAGGCACTTCTTAAAATGTTGATTTTCGGGTTAATATCGATTTTGGCATATTATAATTTTTCTTATATCGTTTTTTATAATATTTTACATTAAAATGTAATACTAACCTTCAACAATAACGACGCACGAGGTTTCATCAGTACCGTGCACGTTGGTGGCCACGCACGTGTACTTGCCGCTGTCGCTCGGCTGACAGTCGATGATCTCGAGTGTGACGACACCGTCGCTGTGCGATATCGAGTAATCATGTTTAGACAGCTCCCGCTTGTCTTTGTACCTGTGGAAGAAATAAAATATAAGTATAATCATCATCATCATCATCATCGAGGGACCGTCCGAGGGAGGATTTTTGCCATAGTCACAACGCTTGGCAGGCGGGTTGGTGACCGCGGTATTATGTTGTAACACGCAAGGTAACGCTGCAGTCTAGTTTAGGATTGTGATAGATGATTTCGTTACAATCGGGACCAACGGCTAAATGTGCTTTCCGAGGTACGGAGGTAAATTCCTCAGCCAATCAGACCCGGAAAGAAAGCATAGAATTCACAGAAATTTTTTGTCGGGCGTGAGGATCGAACCCACGACCACCGAGATTTAAAGCGAGCCAAATACCACTAAGCCACGGTGGTTGCCTTATATATTGTCTTATGTAAGTATAATATTATATATTATTAGAATAATAAGAAAGATGGCCAAAACGAATAACTAAATAGAAAGGTCCTCTCGGAAAAAAGTAGACCAAAAGCTCGCTGATTGTACAACATAGTAAAAGTCTGGATGACAGCTGATGACTGAAATAGATGGAGGAAACCGAAGGCTTATACCCGAAAGAGGCCATGACATGTTGCAACTTTTAAAATGTTATCGCAAAGTTAAGTTCTTTTTTGTATATATGTCTCGGATTAATAAATTATTATTATTATATATAGTATAATAACATTTTAAACTTGGCCTAATTTGAACACGACAGCCTAATACATATTATATTTGGCTGTCGTGGCCTAATTTGCGAGCAGCATTACCCGCTTTAAGATGAGGCACGAATTTATATCCATACTGATTTAGAACTATTATTGATATTTGTCTAATATTTTGGCTTGATCTAGAATTCAGTCCATAAATACCGAGTTGTAGTACTTTGCATAACAAGCATTGGTGTCTAAAATCCCAAGTCCAGGTGTGAAGTATGATACTGACCACTTGACGGTGGGCGAGGGCTTCCCGCTGAGACAGCACAGCAGCTTGCAGGTGTCCCGCGCCTGCATGACGCGGGGCCGCAGCTGGAACGTGAACACGGGCGCCGTCTCGCTCGACTCCTGCCAGAACGTGTAGGGGAGGGCCTCGCGCCGCCGGGGGGCTTCCGACAGGTGCTGGCGCTGGACCTTCGGGACGGCTGCACACGGAAATATGCACATTAATAAGGTTAACTTAGCTATTCATTTTAACATTTTTAGAGTAGGATGTGTCACAATTTATTGCTCAATTTTTTCATTTTGGAGAGGGAAATCTGGATTATTATTTAAAATAATACAAAATCTTAAATAACGCAGAAACCATTTAGTTTAGTTTACCGCACTACATAATATGACAAAATCCGTTGCTTTTGACGTCATCTATAACATTTTACTAGCAGGCCAGCAAAATGTTATTGTTTAACATTTCGGTAAAATTATAGAAACCGTTAACCCTTGGACCGCACAAATATCTACCACGGACCACATGTACTAACCGATACGAAGGCAGTCTAGATTTTCAAATCGAAAGTATATGTGAATTATATTACCAGAATGTGTCGTAAAGTTAGCAATAACCGCAGCAATGTACCATTACTAGCAGTTACAACCAAATTGTAAAAAAAAGTAAAGTGAACTTAACAGTATAAAGAATGTGAAATTTAATATATATACCTATTATTTATTTATATATTTTATTGAATTTTCACCAAGTTTTGAAACTATTAAAAAAACGGTATATATTTCAAGAATTTCCTATTGTATGGATACGTTACGATATTCCGCCATAGTACACTTCACCAATAAAAGTTTACACATCTAATATTAATATCAAAATAAATCAATAAATCCTTACTTAACTACGGCAGTCGACACAGCGATTTACGGTATTAATGCTAATATAACACTACAAGAACACTAACAATAAGAAATCAACAATAAAACTGAATGCACCGTACAGTCGATAAGATCGCAGTGACAAAAATAAACCTATCCCGATCAATGACCAGGTAGCTACAATAATAGAACAGAATGTATTACGTAGTTCAGCGAAGAAGACACGCCTTTGAGAAGTTGAAATGTAAGGTGCTCTTAAATCCTGTCTTAGCTTTGTTTTTTTATACAACACTCTTGAAATCCCATTACTAAATTAAGTAAAAAATAATACAACTCGTGCGATTTAAAATGATAATTAACACTGTTCTTAACTACACAATCGAGGTCTTTAAAGTTCCTCTGACGGGAGCAAAGAAAGGACGCAAGGATACTTCCATGTGTTCTCTTCTTGGCTTGAGTAATCTCAAGTTATGAAATAATTTAATGCAGATACTTATTTCAAAATAAAATGCTGCATTAAGTTATCAAACGTGAGTTCTAGTTTCAAAAATATATTTTTTTAGAAAATACAAACATCCCAAAATAGCTTTTCTAGCCATACTTCCCAGGGTAAGGAAAGGCTATTATATAATTTTGTAATTTGTAACTACACAATTCATGATTGCACAGAAATAACCATATTTATACTATCTACCATTGAAGGGATTTATTTTGGGTAACTAGTATAATATTGCATATATTTTGGAAGACCGTAGCCCAATGGCTAGGGGACTTGTGATCTTGAACCGTGGTAATTGCACTACCGACGTGGTAACATAAGCATTTAAGCTTAGCACGAGGGGTTAACAAGAAAACTAGTAGACTGCAAAACTTTGCTAGTAATCTTAAAAATAAACAGATTCGAGTCTTTATCGCTGAACAATACTATACTGACATTACAGTCCCGACAGATCATTAGACAGAGAACGTTAAGCGCGCGATTATAATTGGTGTCCAACAGTTAGATATTTATATTGAAATATATCTGAAGATTAATATATCACGCCTACAACACGAGACATAGTCACAGGTGTAATGCAGATGAGAATAAGATCAAAGGAATGTAAATGAATTGAGGGCAAATATTTTAAGCGATTAATTAAAGGACAGTTGTAGGATACCGTATGATATATCGTCGGTTATACTGCAATACCGCGTAAGTGACAGTAGCTAATAAGGTGTAATTTCATCTGTCAAGAAATATTTTTGTTATATATAATTTATAGAAAAAGAAATTAATAATTAGGTTGAAAATCAAATGTAGCAAACATTTGCTTTTTATTAGCTATAGTCACTTATGCGTTATTGCAGTATCACCAACGATATGAATATTCTGTTCCACTGGCGTGCGGCGTGATGTTTTATAACCGATAACGTATATAACATACATTCTCACAACCTATCGCAGTTTTATTTTTTACTATGGGACTACTGAATACGCATTTATGATAGAAAAGGTCTAAGAATCTAATTTCATATTTAAGTTGTATATTGTTTTATGAAGTTTTTATTTTCTTTTAAAACCTTTTCTTGATATACGCTTATTATAGATGATGTTATAACAATCGGGATCAACCCTAACCAACCATACCCGGAAAGAAATCTAAGTTTACAAAGATAAATCGTCCAGTGTGTGTCCATTACATTAAGTTACGGAGGTTGTGTAGAAAAGTATAGTGAGTATATGATACTTACGTTGTACATTCAAGAAGACAACCTCTTCTCTGAATCCGTAGTGGTTCTCTGCCCTGATGATGTACTCGCCGCGGTCCTCTAACTTGGCGCGGTTGATTATGAAGTAGTAGTCGTCGCCGGCATACCTGTTGTATGACAGATATAACGTTAAATCTTACTATTTAATCTATACTTATATTATAAAGAGGTAGTTAGTGAGTTTGTGACGTTGTAGGACAGACAATATCGTTTCAGTAGATCTCTGGATCTACTGAAATCAATGCAGATGAAACCGCGCTGGACAAATAATTAAATTTAACAAAAAATCCCTATTTCCCTTGATCATCGCATCGTGCATGAACGAAAGGACCAATTCCGCTAAAAACATTTTCTTGTATTTGTTATTGCCAGTAAAAAAAAAAATTGCGCGGAGAATAAGAAATTTTAAAAATACATAACCACCAAAAAATATTTTTATAATGTAGCCTTGGCGCTTTTGACCATGTATAATTTATTAATATAATCTTATGGCGTTTGACATATCATTGAAAGAATGCTGCTCTCAGTGCTCACCCCGATTAGTTCAGAGCTATCACGCCTAATATTAAAAGTTCAATTTAATTTAGTATTAGTTAAGACAGGGTTAAGCCTTTCGGATCAGCTAGTAATATTTAAGTTATTAGTCAACAAGTATTGTTTTGTTCATAAACATACCTCTTCATAAACTTGACCGACTGTCTGAGCTCGTGGTTGTTGTGCGACCAGGTGACCGTGGGCGTGGCGCAGGCGATGATGCGACAGTACAGCTTCACGGACTGGCCCTCGTAGCAGAAAGCGGACTGCGGCTTGATCACGAACCGAGGAGCGGCTTGGCGACGGTCTGTGTGCAAATAATATCAAATCAAATGTACTGTAATGTATCATCCCGTTCACGGTTGAACATGGGCTTCCTCTAAACAGAGTATGGCAATCCAGGGTCGTTGAAGAATATTGCCATAATCAACATGCTTGGTCCTTGAGCTGATAGCTGCTGCTGGTCATCCATCATGTATGACTTTTAGTCATCCACGAGAAGGCATAGGGGTGGTATATTCCAAGCCGGCCACCACACCTGATTATGTAATTAAGGGTAATTTTTCTTATATAAAGAAAATAGATGTATAAATTCTGTTTCTATTGTCTTGTCTTACCGAACTGTCCATCGTAGATCTTCCACTTCTCGATGAGCAGTTTGCGCAGTGAACTGTATTCGCTCAGCCGGCCGATGGGCAGACTGAATGATGACCAGTTCTAAGGAAAAATAATTATGTTAGTTACATATTACTAACTAAAGTTTATGCAATTCGACATTTTTAAAGAATAAAAGGTAGTTCATTAATATGCAACTATAAACAAAAAAAAGTTACAACAGTTTATAAAGTGTGTTGCAACTTTTTATTAAGGACTTATGTAGTCTTCCGCGCTGCTTTTGCCACTTCGTCGAGGATAAAGGCGTACGGCACTAGCTTATGTCAAATTCAATTCATTACATTTTTTAAAATTAAAAGCTTTGACTTCTTGCTATTCAGAAATAGTTTATAGTCTGTAGTTAAGCTAGGGTTACGTTTTCGCCTTGTTTTAGTACCTATTATAAGTTTTTTCTTGTATTTTATCAAACAGAATACTTCCATACCGCCTTTTAATAATTAACTGTCATATTTGTCGTATTGAAACTCCAATTAATGTGACAAAAAGATTATTAGTATAAACATAATTACAGCCATAGTATGACTCTCTAAGCCCCTCTGGTTGATAATACTTAGTCTAAACAATAACTACTTAAAATGATATAATTTCCTGTATCCTCACCTCGTAGCCTCTCCTGAGCCTGTCTCTCATGGCCTCGTACCTCCTGGCCTCAATCTTGGCAGTTCTTCCAGCCGCCGCGTCTCCGGCCAGCCACTTGTGCATCAGACACTCGTGGGCGGTCATACGTTTCCTAAACAAATTAAAATTTTATTAGTATTGTGATTATAAAAAAATGTAGGTACAGACTTAAATTATTATAGAAATTTCAGTAACTGAATTATTTTGCTTTTGTACTACAAATGGTATGTAATTTTTTTTTAAATTAGATTCTTAACATGACAGATAAACATATCATTGCATAATAAAACACTAAAATATGAATTCTGACAAAGCGACTACACCAATTTTTTACACGACAATAAAAAAATATGCCTATGGGCTAAGGCGATTTCGCAAAAACAAACCCATATAAAACTATGTGGACGGCCACACTCCAGTAGGTAACGACAAGCGCAAGCGAGATTGAGGCGATCGCCGTATCGTCCAGAAATACGTTGTACATATATCTGGACCTCAGAAGCATAAGGACGGATATCTTTTATACTACAGAAGCATTTGGTCGTAAGCGCCAGTCTACGATAAAGGCACATATGACGAATGTTTCCGACGTTTAATGGCACATTCGTCGTTATGCTTCTGAGCAATAGATATATTAGAGTCAGAGTCACAATCCATACCACTAATGATAGCCTAAAATAAACTATTTAAATTGTAAATATTGATTATAAAACTGGACTTACTCCTTATTCTTAACCAGCAGTCTTCTAATAAAGTCCTTGGCGTCGGCGGACACGTGTTGGAAGGCTTCGTCGTCGAACTCCCAGTCGCAAGCCTTCACGTTCTTGAGGGTTTCGATGTCATTGTTACCCGCGAACGGCGAGAGACCCGAGAGTCTGGTGGTGGAAAAACAAAAGGAATTATAGTTATAGTAGATACATAACAATATTTAAAATATCACATAAAGAGAAAAGATTTGATTGTTTACTTGCAATTGGCTACGGTACTAGTTGACCGATTTCAAAAAATACTTAATCATTAGGAAGTTACTTTATCTAGGTCCCACAGGAACGGGTGTTGTGCTGATCCTAATACAAAATTAACACCTATTCTCAATCGATTTTTTGGGATAGATACCTCTAACCTACATGGCGTAGAACATTAAATGTCGGAGGCGTGGGTTCCATGCCCAAGTCGGCATAAAATATTTGTGTTGATAAAATATTTATTTTCGGGTCTCTTTGGTTGAGAAACTACCCTTTGTCCCTCGGAAAGTACGTTAAGACGTTGTCCCCGATTGTTATAGCATCATATACAGCAATCGTATATCAGGGAACGGTGGAAGCAGCGTTACAACATAATATTGCGATCACCAACGGGCCTGTCAAGCATGGTGACTATGGTAAAATCACTCCCTCGGGAGCCGTTATGTGGACGTTAAACAGGCTGATGGTGCTGATATACCGGGTATGGTTTGTTGAGGGACTCCCCTCCGTGCGTCGAAAAGTCGTTGGTCCCGATTGTTATAACATAATCTGTAGCCATGTAAAAGCCGTAGATTTTAGGCACGTTGTGTTGTTTGCTTGCAGGGACCAATGCATCAATGAGACGCGAATCCGCGCGGCATATCTAGTCTATATTTATAATCCGTTCGAATCCGTTTCCCTTGGTCATGGCATCACGCGCGAACGGATGGACCAATTTCACTAATTTTTTTTTGTTGTATTCGTTATTGTCAGGAAAAGGTTCTTATGAATGAAAAAAAAAAAAAAATAAGAAGAAAAAAAAAAAAAAAGAAAGCTTGACCACCATATTAAATTTTCTAATGTAACGCGTTTGACATTATTACATTTTTTAATGTAATCTTATGACGTTTCACATAACATTGACAGAATGCGTGCTGCTATCATGCCCAATATTAAAAGTTCAATTTGATAAAGAGTTTTAGTAAAGCCACGACAACGTATGTCGGGTCAGCTAGTCTAATATAAATATGATATACTCACAAGACATAGGACAGCACTCCCACGGCCCACATGTCTGTGTAGAACCCAACCGGTTCTCTCTCCACAATCTCAGGCGCCGCGAACTCAGCGGTGCCCGTGGAAATCTTTACTACTTCGTTGGGGTCTAACTTTGTGGCTAAGCCGAAGTCGATGATCTGTGGGGAAAAACAATGGATTAACTTTAACATTTATTGTTTTTGGAACCATTTTCCATACAAGTGTACTATATAAAAAGGAAATATTGTAGATTTCTGAATGGAATCAATCTGTTAACTTAAGTTTTTATTGTTTTGTATCAGAAATACGAGTATTTTTGTATGTATCCATTATATTATTGTTATCAATATTATTATGCTTTTATTGCTAAGCATGAGTAAATTTGCCTTCAGCCACTAAATTTCATCTTAAAACTTAAATTTTGCTGATACATACAGTTATAGTTTGGACGACAATGCGTGGTTATCTTAATGCAGTCATTTTAAAGACAGTAGACTTGTTAAAAAATTGTTTTGTTTTGATATTAATACTATAAAAAAGTATTATGACTTAGCGTATTGTGTTTTTGAGGCATTCTTTTTGATTTTATTTATTTATCGGATGCTTCCTGGGTGTTTTAATAGTGTTTATTATAAAAGAAGGTCTCTTACCTTAACATCAGTACCAGTCCTGGTCTGGCACATAACGTTCTCGGGCTTCAAGTCGAGGTGTATGATGTTCTGCTCGTGCATGTGTCGCACTCCCTCGCAGATCTGTCGCATGTAGTGCGCGGCCTCCGCCTCCGACATGTTGTAGCCGGGCTCTGTGATGCGCTCGAACAACTCGCCTCCAGACAAGCTGGGATAAAAATTGATATTAGAATTTAAAATTACTTGTAAAGCAGATTTTCTTAAACTATAAATATATATAAATATATTAACCCTCAATAGGCCCGTGTCATAAAACAATAGGACCATTGTAAATAAAATAACAAACAAATAAACAGTGATACTATCGCAGACCATAGTTACTACTTGTTTTTTTATCCAGGGGGCAATTAGGCATCCCACTGTCGCCTTTCTGTGTGTTTTATTTTACACATTTTAAAAATAGGATCTTCACTACACAGATTTATAATAAATAAAGAAATAAATCATTTATTCTCTCCTCACAAAACACACTACATGATAGACGAGTGAGTAAGATGGGTTTGCGGGCCTCTCGGACTTCGGGCTAACGAGGGCATCGGATGGGTCTTCCTTTCTGCTTGACTATGTCCAAATTAAGGCAACTAGTCATTGTAGTAATTAAAAATTTAAAAAAAAACGTAGGTATGCTATTTAAAATACTTACAATTCAAATATCAACACCATCTCATCATCATCCTCGAAGGCATCATGCAAGTTGATCAGCTTCCTATGATGCAGTTGGTTCATGATATCAATTTCCTTCTTAATGAGTTCCTTCTCCATAGCGCCGGCTACGGGAATGAATTTAGCCGCGAAGATATTGCCGGTGGCTCGTTCGCGACATCTGTGTACCACGCCAAACGCGCCTGTACCTACAACAGTGAGAGGTACATCATGCTACTGTTCGTAACTGTACATTAATGTCAAGTTTGAAGGTGATGTCGATATATTACTTTTATGTTTTAAAATGTAGGACTCAGTGCATAAGGTCGTATGTGCCATTATACGTCAGAAACATTCGTCGTATGTGCCTTTATAGTAAACTGGCACTTACGACCAAATGCTTCTGAAGTCGTAGTATATACGACCTTATGCTTTTGAGGTCGAGAAATACATAAAATGTCGACAAAAAAAGAACTTAGTAACTTCAAAGTATTACCACTAGAGGCGCCTCTAGCACAATACGTATAACACTACTGACATTTTTTTTTGGTCGTGTATTAAAACGTGTAAATTTCAGTTTTCAATGTTATTTTTTTGTAACGTGACATAACAGCATATAATAATGAATCAATGTTGTGTATTCGAAAAAGCGAATACATACATTTCTTCGTGATATTAATACTATCTTTAAAAATTACATTTTGTTTTACGGTTTGTGCTGGTAACGCCATCGAAGGCAATCTTTGTGTTTTATATCCTATTAATATTAATAAAATATCGAATCGTGTTAAGATTTTTAATGTTAATAATGTTAAATTAACATTATAAAAAAATATGTTAATTAATTTTTTTACTTTGACTGCTCAAGTCTAACAGAATCTATAATATCGTGACCTAATCAAAGAATATATAGTTTCATAAAAATAAACAGTTAAAACTGACTCTATTGCTGATGAATCAGAGCATTTAAAAAAATAAGTCCCATTAATTTAACATTTTGCATATTCTTAACATGATTCAATATGACTACTATAATGCCGTGCCTTATATTAATTGAGGCCTTGAATATCAGTTATTCAGTCATGTTTTCCAGTGTAAAAAAGATTTGAAGAATTTTATTAAAGCTTTAATTCAATATTTTATGAAAACAAACGCAACTTATATCAGACCTTATCATTGTGCTGATAAGAGTGTAATTTCTATACAAACTAGTTTCCGAGTGCCAATCATTCATTAATTTCTACTTTGCATAATTTTATTTCCAATTTATTATTATACTATTTATAAATAAGTTAAAATATGATATACTTGAATAATAAATAAATTATCTTATAAAGCGAACACCGTGCACGCAATCTACTAAATATAATAAATAATAAATAAATAACTATTCAATAAATATAATAATATATGGATACGCAGGATGTGCACCGATTCATAAAACAAAATATTTACCTATTTTTGATGTAAATTTATACGTATTTATTTTTAGACGTGGAAAACAATTTATGTCCAATTTTTATCCACACCAAGGCCTTTGCGTCTATTACAAACAATTTTGAGCTATGCCTACTAAACATTTGAGTTTTGGTGGCTGAATATTCCAATACGAGAGCGGCACATCTTGCCGCAGTATTGTCAGGTTAAGTTGGCGATGATTGATTCTAATCCGCTATGATGATGTTATTCTGTCTTATCGTCGCTTTGTACAGCATATATACTAGTTATAGGGTACAAGCAACTAATGCATTCGAATCAAGCCTTGTTGAGTTACGTGTTTATTCCAGCCATCGTAAAAAATACAGCGGCTTAAACTTTTGATTTTGAGCAACGCTACGCCTAGACTTTTATTGTTATTTATTTCTTTATAAGTATATAAAGATATAAATATACTTGTGGATAATAACGTACACAATATACAATTTCGGTTTAATATTGTTCGGTTGTTGCAGGCTCATCCTTGCTCGTCAAAATATATGTTGATACATTAAAAAAATAATATTTGGTTACTTATAAATATCTAGTACGCCTGATATTAACTATACTATAATATATTTAAAGAATAATAGGATAACAAATAACATTAAACGTGTTTTGACGAAATACAGTGAAACTAGATTATTTAGTGATCCAATAAGTATTTTTTGTTGACTGTATTCGTGTAAATATAACGTTATATATAGTTATTTTCCCATTATTCTTTCCCAACTACATAAATATATTTCATGCCTTTTTTCCTAGTAAATATTATAGTAGTAATAAAATTCTAAATCAAAAATTTAAAAGTATGCGTGTGAGACAGAGAGATGCAGAAAAGGATAGCACTACATCGATCTAGTCACACACAGACCTCGAACTCGAGACTTCCGGGCCCTCACGAAGTCACCTGTGAATATCACCACTATGAAATGGGGAATTGTATTATCACCACTACGAAATGGGAACATTAATATAAACACTATAAATTGGAAAAGGTATTTATGGAAACTGAGGATAAAATGTTAGAAATAGTCAGCAAAAAAAATATTTTTGTATTTTTTGGTATCAAAATATATGTTACCTGCATTTTTTGTGGCTGACTATGATCATGGAAATAAAATCATTACAACAATAGGATAAATATGATAACTGGACGTGAAGGATGAAGAGTAAGGCCTCAAAAAGGGTCACACTTGAATGGGGATATTTAAAATGTATGTATCTAAATAGGTATTTGACTTTTTTGGATACAGCTATTAGGAAAATGTTAATAAGTATTTCAAAGGATATATTAACACCTTATTTGAAAATTTAGTTAACAATGAAGAGTATAATATATTTTTATTAAGGAATTTTAAAAATTTGTTAGTATTTCTATGTTATTAAAAACTCTATGCAATCCCGGGATGATCCCACAAGCACCTTCGTGAGTTCATTTTAGTTTTAATTCATGCCCACTCAAAGAAGAGTTGTTCGTTTCGTTTCATACTCATTAATTATGATAAATCAGTTTATTATCATCAGTCAATTAACTTTCAATCTAGAAAATTATAAATGAGAGTGTTTAAAAAGTATTTATGTAGTATCATTTACTTAATTATCTAAACATTCTGTTTTAATATTTTAGTTTAACATCATGCCAGTGTCTAAAATTTACTACGTTTTTCAGCATTCTTATTTTCATTTCTTAGGTTTTATTTGCTTTTAATAGCTTCAGAACTTTTTGTTCACATACAATATTAATAAAAATTGCTAGTAGTACGTTTAAAAAACGTAAGTGTTCGTTTTTTAAATGTACTGCGCTCGCAGTATTTTCATAATATTTTTTATTTACAAAATCTGGATTTTTTATATTTGAATAGTTAATTAAATAGTTTTATATTGTATGTGTACGATTACTTTTTTCAAATCTAGCAGAAAAAAGTAAAACAAAATAAGATGTTACTCCATTCTTCTATATACACACACATATTTATGTATACTATATATACCTCTGCTTACACTACTCTACTCTACTCTAGCACTAAAACCAAACAACAAATATAGTGAACTTACCAATCTCCTCAAGTATATCGTACTTGTCGTACACAGAGCACGTGTTGATGTCAACTGGCTGTGGTACGTATTTGCTGTAGATATCGAACACATAGCTGTCGTAGTCCTTCACTGGACCGTGGTCGGCGTTAGTGCGTATACGCTTGCCGGTCTCGTCAACTGCAATGGAATATATAAGAAATTATTAAAAAGCACTTATTTATGAATAAAGCTTTGGCCTTTGAAGTATCATCATCATCATCGGTCCGTATAACGTCCACTGCTGAACATGGGCCTCCTCCCGGGGGAGGGTATTTGCCATAGTCACCACGCTTGGCAGGCGGTTGGTGATTGCAGAAACGCTGCTGCCCGTTCCTTGATATACGATTATTATAGATGGTGTTATAACAATCGGGACCAACGGCTTAACGTGCTTTCCGAGGCATGGAGAGTAGTCCCACCAACACCAACCAGACCCGGAAAGAAATCTTAGAATTTACACAAAGATTTCTTGCCCGGCGTGGGGATTGAACCCACGACCTCCGAGATTTAAAGCGAGCCAAATATCGCCACGCTACGGAGTTATCTTTGTATATAAAAGATTAATTCTTCATCTGAAAACTTACGGACGGTTAAAATAGACACAATACCTGGATATTCCTTCTTCTTGAACTCCTTCTTGACGATGCTCTTGGTGCTGATGAGCGAGGTGACCTCGCTGGGGTCGGACCTGCCGTAGATGTTCTCCGCGTAGACACGGAACTCGTACTGCTTGCCGGGCACTAAGCCGGTGATCGCCATCGTTGTGAACCTGGAATGGAATACAGTTTATTTATTTATTTATTTATTTATTTATTTATTTATTTTACAGAGAACTACACCACCATTACAGTTTAAACCAATTCGGTGGAGTAGACACACAATATAAATTCTTAATTAAAAACAAATATAGTTAATTACTTAAAACTAAACAAAACATTCATTGCCATCGTGAACCCACTCAGCGAACTCGTAAACACGTCAACCGTATCCCCGACCGCGTTAAGAACGCGCAGTGCCCGCGTGAGCGGCGCACGCTGCAGCAGGTTGGTCCGCGCGCACGGCACGTCCAGCAGCGGCGGCCGCCGCCGCCGTCCCCTGTAGTTATCCGGGACGCAGAGTTTTATTTCGTGTAAGATGGCTGGATTATGCACTACTCCCCGCATCACTTTGAATAAGTAAACGGCTAACGAAACGTCCCTCCTTACTTCCAATTTGCAGTAACCTACCATGCCCAGAACAAATAAAGTGGGATATAATAGAGGATAGCCCGGATACACACCATATAACTTAAAATATAAAAATCTAATAAATTTATTCTGAATTTTTTCTAACATTGTTATGTATTTAGCTTCATGCGGAGACCAAACCAACGCGTTACTTTCCAAGTGTGATCGTACGAGCGCTTCAAACAGCGCTTTCAATGCTTTAATGTTTGTAAACTGGCCAGCCTCACGCAATACCACCCCTAGACCTCGAAAAGCTTTTTTACAAACAGCAATTATATGAGTCCTAAAGTGAACATCAGCGGTAAAACTAATCCCTAGGTCCTTGACTTCAGTGACACGCTGCAACGGTTCCCCGTTCATATGGTACTGACAGTGGTAAGGCGTGCGCGCTCGACTGAAAGTTAACACTGAACACTTTGCCACGTTAAAATAAAGTTTATTTTTAAAGCTCCATTCAACAACTTTGTCTATGTCACTCTGTAGCAAAACACAATCCCCGCTATGTGAAACCTCATGGACCAATTTTAGGTCATCAGCAAAAAGCAAAACTGTGGAGTTATTCACCACATCAGGAAGATCATTTATTGTTAAAATAAACAAAAGGGGACCCAGGTTACTCCCTTGACTGACCCCTGACCTCGTAAAATATACATCCGAAAGGTATCCATTACAGTCCACATACTGACACCTGTTCCGTAGGTAGTTGGCAAAAAATTGGAGCGTATGCGGGGTACATCCCGCATTTGCTAGTTTAAGCAGCAGGATGTCGTTATCAACCGTATCAAATGCCTTTTTAAAGTCGAAATAGGCCACATCGACTTGGCCTCCAGCATCTACTGCCGGCACCAACTTGGTCATCAAGTGGAGCAGGTTTCCAGCTGTCCCACGCCCAGGCCGGAACCCATGCTGTGCGTCCGACAATTGGACACCTACCTGCGCATAAAGGCCACTATGTATTGCCATCTCGAACACCTTGGCTGGCGTACACAATACGGCGATAGGGCGATAGTCACCAGGTTCAAGGCCGCCGTTGCCTTTAGGCACCGGCACCACTCGTGTAAGTTTCCAGAGATCCGGGAAGGCAGCAGTCGAGATACAAATATTATATAAATGTAATAATGGGTGCTCTAATACAAATCGACAATCCTTTACGATAAACGGCGGTATACCGTCCGGTCCCACTGAGCGCTTGGGCGGCAGGCGGGCGAGGGCGCGCCGCACATCACCCGCGCTCAGAGGCCCAAGGTGCGCCCAGGCGCCCGGCGACGCCGCCGCCACCGCACTCGCCGCCGAAACGTCCAGTGAGGCCGGGTCAGGGTTGTACACCGATTGAAAGAACCGAGCGAACTGTTCTGCACATTCTGCGTCCGATAAAGTTCTACCATCTCTAACTAACCTATGTTTGTTCGTGTTACCTTTCCTGGACCTGATGTAATCCCAAAATGCCCTTGGATCGGACGCTAGATGGTTTTGCACGCGATCCCGATACCGTTCATATGCTTTTTCAATTGCGACTTTTACCTCAGTTCTATATTTAGCGAAAGCTTGATATTCTGATTGTGATTTACTGGATTTATACCGTGTGTGATGTAAATGTTTACGCTGAATATTTCGGATTATATCAAAGGTATACCATACAGGGTAATTATATCTATTATTTTTCGGTTTAATACCTTTTTTAGGGACACAATTAGCGAAGACTTCATATATTTTAGAGTAAAATAAATTTAAGGCTGCATCAAGGTCATTTAGAAGGTACAAGTCATTCCAATCTATACTAGCTATTAATTGATATAAATGGCGAAAGTCGGTCTTATTAAAATTCCACTGCGTATGTATAGTAGAATGCGCACTACGCGTTGACGTCGCGGCGCTAGTGGCGGTAGCCGGCGGCGGCGCGCCCAGCGCTAGACGCACCGCGAGCGGCGGATGGTACTCGTCGACGGGCTGCATGCCCTCGTCGGCCGCACCCACGGACACCGCGCCCCCGGCGCACAGTACGAGATCCAATTGTCTGTTATTACAGTTCGGTATCGCATTATACTGAGTGAACTCACAGAAGGCCATAAAATATTCATAATAATTAGTGATATTTACACAACAAGAATACAAGTTAAAATCGCCTAATACAACAAAATTAGATTTATATTTGAGACACAATCTCTCTAAAGAGCTGAACATCAACATGTACTCATTTTCGTCAGTTTGTGGTGGAATATACACAACACAACATGTAAATAAAAATCGGTTTTGTTTATTATAAACAGAAGCGCAAACTAGTTCGAAATTATATCTATCTATATCGATATCACAAGGCACGCGCCGCAACTCATACTGCGGTGTGGCCACTAAAAGTACACCTCCGTGTTTCCGCCCGTCCGCGCGATCACATCGTAATATCTGATATCCGGGAGGTACGAATTCCGCATTGTTTATACCTTCATTAAGACCGGTTTCGGTAATAGCAAATAAATCGGCACCTGATGATTCTAATAATGATAGAAATTGTATAGTTTTCGTACGTAGTCCTCTCACATTCTGGTACAATATATTAATATACCTACTTGGTTTCTGCTTGGTTGGTTTCGGTTGAGGTTGAGCGTCGAAACCAAATCCACTCACTAAATTCCACGTTAACAGGCCATACGTTGGGGTCACAAAGCTTCTCAAAGTTAGATAATGTAACCCCAATCTTGAATGAAGCATAATCTCTTTCTGTTTTAGGTCTTAATTTTTCTATAACAATTTCAGAATCATTTCCTAGTATCTGTTTAATATACTGCTTCATATCGTCTTCAGTAGTGCTTTTTTCCAGTCTCCATACGTGCAAAAAATTTCTGCGCTCCACAGCTTTCAAAGAAGCAATAGCATTATTACCACCTCTTTGTATAGGCTTACTTCTCTTCTTGTATGTAGCTTCCGTCCAAATATTACTACTACTGCTGTTACCCGTATTTACATCCGCTGGTTTCCTAGCCACCGCCGCATACGAAGTGACCGTAGGCACAGACGGCGCGAGCGGCGCTGGCGGCCGCACCGGCCGCACGGTGTCGCCGGTGGTACTCTGAATACTGCACTTTTGTGTAGTAGATGTAGAACGCCCATTGCTAATGCTGGCATCCATATTAAGGATCGCATTTTCGTTAGTAGTTGCCAGTCTTTCATTTTTCAATTGTTTTATTTGTTGCTCATAAGAACTACATTTCAAATTAGCTTCCTTCAATTCCTCCCGTAATTTGCTATTTTCTAGCGCAAGCACGGCCACCGTCTCTTTAATTTCCCTCAAAATATTTAACTCAAAGGCACTAATTTTAGCTATAATTACATTATTGACTTTGTGCACTATCTCGTCCGATGTCAACGATTCTGTTATTGCCTGGGACATGTTGTAAGAAATATTTCCCTCCAAATCTAAATTTTGTTCAATCTGGCTGTTAATACGAGAACCACGTACGGGTGTCTCGTCAGATGTCCGTATACGCTGGGTTATGTTCAAGCAAGACTGACATTTAAACGTAATTTTCTCTTTTCTTAACTCCGTTAATGTAATATTGACACATTTATAATGATATTCTGTCTTACATCCATTGCATCTAATCAATTCCGCTACAGTAGTTTTTTTGTCACATACTGCACAGTTCATTTTGCGTTCCGATTGTGATAACACAGTGAGACAGAGAGAGTTTAATATTTATGCCTTGTAAATTATCACATGTTTTTTTAATCCCATGTTGGAATTACAGAAGTTTCAGAGGTTGTTGGTTCGATCCCCACGCCGCACAGGAAATCTTAGATTTATTTTCAGGTCTGATTAAGTTAACTAGCTACCCTCCGTGCCTCAGTAAGCATTTACGTTAAATACAGTACACTTTCTGTATAATTATTAAATTGTACATAACAGTAAAAACAAAAAATCGTATCTAATAAAGAATATTTATTCTACAATTCTATTTTTATTTGTAGAATCCAAAATATAGACTTTTAACTCAGTCACTCCAAAAAACGTGTTCTGACTGACTATCAATTCGCAGATAGAGCATTGATAGTCGGACTAGACACTTTTTTAAGTATAAATATTTTAACTATAATATAGGATAGTTTATACGAGTATATAACATACCTGGTGTTGCCAACTCTGATCCAGCTGGACATGGGGTGTTCCCTCTTCTCCACCAGATAGTTGGTGATGTCTGATCCTCCGTCCCAGACGGGCGCCTTCCAGCTGAGAGCCAGAGAGTCCACGCCGATGTTGTCTGTCGCTGGGAACCGAGGCGGGTCGGGACGATCTGCGGACGTACAATGGTTTAGTAAAGAAAAAATCAATTTTATGATAAATGTATGGGTAATTAAAATAATGTACAAATCTCTATAAAATTTAAGAATATAGAAATACCTACAATCGTTAATAGAAATAATATTTTTATGTAATTTGATGTCTGACTATATTTTAAGTAATATATTTTTTTGAACAATTCCCTAAAATGTCGTACAGAGACAAGTGAAATGAAAAGTGTAACGTACATTGCAGTAATAAGCTCTAGTAGTCTTTTTTTAAGTTGATAGGAACAAACATACAATATTCCAATATGAAACCTTTTACATTACTTTAAAATAATGAGAAAATAATGTATCGAAATTTAAAATCTAACTTACCGCTAATCTCAATGTTGATGATAGCAGAGTCCTGTCCCAGCTCGTTGACCGCGCTGATGCTGTACGGGCCGGAGTCCAGTTTGCTGGCGTCACGGATCGTTAAGATCGCGTGGCGTTCTGGAAAATAAACAGGAATTTTAGAAATTCCATGACACTACCTCTATTTTTGAGGACTCAATATTTTAACTGTCTAGCTTCATCAACAGATTCCAAATGTCTAATCCAAGGTCGAATCATGACTGAAAAGGGAACCATATTATTGGCGCGATAGGAATTTTGCCAATTTACGGGCAGAACACAATCTTTTCTAGACTCGGAAAAACTGTGTAGTTCTGGCCTGCATGTGCAGTTGAACTGTACAACCTGACATGAACATGTATTAAAATTGGTGCCACATATGTAGCGGTAGTCTTAAGTGTTAAGAGGTAAACTATTAGGACAATGAGGCACTTGGGACAGTTTAATAAATGATACATCATCTGAAATAGGTCATGATTGCCTTCTTCTTTCTGATGTCGATGGCATAATATTATTATTATAATCTGGTAGGCGAACTGATAGGTGCATCTATCCTGTTGTTTATTTTTTTTAAAGCTTAGACACATTATCCCCTATCCATTTAATGTTAAGTGGCAGAAGATTCTAAATATAAGGACAACTAATGCCAGTGCAACAGATGAACAAAACCAGCTAAGTAACTAGATCTCTTATCTAGCCGGACTACAAGATTCTTCTCCACTCCTCGCTTTGAGGACTCGCTTTGATGTCGAAGGAGTCAGAAAACACATTTTCCACTTATATTGATGCTGAGACATTTATTTAGTTTTTCCCTAAGCCACGATACTATCAAGACTCCAGAAAAACTATATTAGCTTAGTTCATATACTACTAACCTTTCCTCTCCACATGGTAATGGTGTCCAGACTCGATGGTCTCTCCCTCCCTGACCCACGTGATCTTGGGCACGGGGTGTCCGGTGAAGGGAATCTTCACCACCACGTTCTCACCCTTGTCGAAGTACGCGGTCACACGGAATCGTGGAGGCACGTTCAGTTTTGGTGCGGCTGTTTAGAAGAAAATTGTGAGAATTAGTTGAGGTTTTCTTTAAAAAATATTTATAAATAACATAATTATGTTATAATGTCTTTATGTTGGAAGACAATATACAACGTGTTAAAGCAAATATAGAACATAATTTACAAATATATACTGGAATTTTAAAAATAATTTCTAAGTCGGAAAGTTCTCGTATTACGAAAAAATGATGCCAGTTCTAAAATAAGTTTATACCTACAAATAGTTCTTTACAATCAAATTTTGTTCCATCGACGAGAAATTAATTTAAGCTATCTTATATTGTGGAAGCTTACACAAAAAAACAATCTGAAAAGCAATATACATATTAATAATATTTTTATATATTTACCTATTTTGTCAATAACTATGGAAGTTTAATTTAAATATTTCATTGGTAACTTAAAGATTTCAGGCAATATAATGTCCATTTTTCTTAACTGTCTAGTTACCACGGTTTATGAGATACAGCCTTTTGAGAAACAGACAGACGTACAGCGGAGTCTTAGGTTCCCCTTTTTACCATTTGAGCACCTACTCAATCCGAAAAATGCACGCGTATAATACTAACTCATGATAAGCAGTTCAGCCTTGGTGCTCTTGACGCCCGCCTTGTTGACGGCGCGACACACGTAGTCGTCCGCGTCCTCGCCGAACACGTCGTTCACGGTGAGGAAGTGGTTCTCGCCCTCGCTCCAGATGCGGTGCCGGGGACCGTTGGTTATCTCGCGGGCTCCTAAATAACAATACAATCATTATTATTAACTTTCTTCATCAAAACCTTAAATTGAACCAAAATAGCGGAAGATACGGCACGTCCAACTTCATTATCAAATATGGCCTATAGTGTACCGCGATAAATGACCTAACTAACACTATCAGAATTTTCAGATCGGACGAGTAATTCCTGAGATTATCGCGTTATAAATAAGTATAGATAAAAATCGGTACTTACCCTTATACCAAGTGATGGTCGGTTTAGGGTATCCAGTGATGGTACACGTGAACTGGGCGTTGTGGTACTGAATGCAGTTCGCGTTCTTCAGTGGCTTCACGATCTCTGGCGGTGTGGGCGCTGTGGGGAAAAAATAAGAGGGTTTTTTTTAATTATGAATAATTAAATAATAGTATGTGCTTAAGCTCATTCCTTATAACTACTACCTTCTTGCGCGCGGTTTCACCAGATCCCGTACCTTCGTACCTTCATAATTGAAGATTATGAATCAATTATGAAGATTGTCCGACACCCTAGCCATTGGGCTAGGACGTCGGACTTGTGGTCGGGAGTTCACCGGTGCGAACCCCACCCATTGCACTACCGACATGAACTCACTCGTAACACAAGCATTTTAGCTTAGCACGAGGGGTTAACAAAAATACTAGTAGACTGCAAAAATATGCTAGTAATCGTTATAAAAAAAAAGCCTGGATAAAGAAGATTTCTACTGGTAGAATATTTTTTGTAGTAGTAGTTTTGGAGCCTATTCAATGCAAACAATCAAATATTTCCTGTTAATAATATCTAGACCTCAAAGGCATCAGCTCAGAAGCATAAGTTCGTATGTACTATTATATTTCAGAAGCATTTGGTCGTAAGTGCCAGTTTACGGTAAAGGTACATACGACGAATGTGTCTGACGTTTAATTAGTGATGTACAAGCCTCGAGGCGTCGAGTGTTATTTCTGAAGTCTCGAGGCGGCATGGGAAGACTCAGTGAGCTCGGTAAGCTCGGAGTCCCGAGCCTAACCGAGCCGCGATTTTTTTGAGCCAAGCCTCGAGCCTTCAAAAGAATTCGAGTCTCCAAAATAAGAATAAAGTGCACCGTAAACGCTTAATCTATTGTGGTTTAACTCTACTTATTTTCATTCATCTATCATCTTTCAAACTAGAGGGCAGAAAAATACTAGTGCGCTAAAGAGAAATGCTTCGAGATCGATCGAGCGCTCAAAAGGGCTCGAGACTTCAAAAAAGCTCGAGCTCTGAAAAAGACTCCAAGAGTCGTCGGGCGCCATACATATGAGGCGAGCCCTGTAAACGACACCGAGCTCTGGGCAAAGGGACTCGGACGCCTCGAGACTTGTACATCACTACGTATAATGGCATTTTCGACCTTATGCTTCTGAACTCTAGATAAGATACGATGCAAATGATATCTAAAACATATTCTTGGTCAAAGTAAAAAATTCTTTATTCATATGGACACATTTAAAATATTTTAAATCATGTTCTTATGATGCGTCCCTTTCTTTTTCTACCACCAGTTCTGGACGTGGCAACTCTGAGAAGAACTGGCAAGCAACTCAGGGATTCATCTAAATTTTATTTTATAAATTTTATCAAGCAGTATTGTTCTAGAGCAACTCACTCCCAAGCAGTTTTGTCATTGACATAATCAGAAATTTTATAATAAGCCTTTTTACATAATTTATCTTTGACATATCGTTAAACTTGTTTGTAGAAAGATCTCTTACATTATTAGAAAGTTTGTTGTAGAAGCGCATACATTGCCCCATAAAAGAATTGCTAATTTTCTGGAGACGTGTAGCATGTAAAAGAATTATATTTTTTTTTATTACTATATATTCAGCCAATACAAAATAAAAATCTTACTACTGCTCTACTTAGTATAAGCCCATCAAATTTTAACCTCATATCGTCTGCACTTAGTTGTAACTACTTAAACTACAACTAAACTAAATACAAATAATACACGGACATAATATTCTTCGCCAATTACCTTTAGGATCTTGCACCTTGACCTGCTGGCTAGCAGAGCTAGGTGGCGACAGACCCGCCTCGTTCTGTGCGGTGACCCTGAACTCGTACTGACGACCCTCGATGAGGTTGGAGCAGTTCCACTGGTTGGGTAGACAGAGTGTCGGGTTTACACGTTGCCAGGTGGTCGTGCCCACCTCGCGCTTGTCGATCCAGTAGCCTACAGACAAGTAAAGACTCGATTAATGAACAATGAAGATTATTGGACAACCTCCGTAGCGTAGCGATATTTGGCTCGCTTTAAATCTCGGAAGTATTGGGTACGATCGCCACGCCGGACAGGTAATCTTTGTGTAAATTCTAAGATTTCTTCCCGGGTCTGGTTGGATGAGGGACTACTCTTCGTGCCTCGGATAGCACGATAAGCCGTCGGTCCCGATTATGATAACAACATCTATAATAATCGTATGTCAAGGAACGGGCCGCAGCGTTTCCTTGTGTGGTACAACATAATACTGCGGTTACCAACCCGTCTGCCAAGCGTAGTGACTATGGCAAATACCCTCCCTCGGGAGGAGGCCCTTGTTCAGCAGTGGACGTTATACGGGCTGATGATGATGATTATGTGAATTATAGTAGGTTTGTTGTAGATCCAATACCTGTTATTAAGTTAATCTTACCTTGTATTCTGGCACCTCCATCGCTCTCGGGTTTGTTCCATTCGAGATGCACGAAGTCGCCTCCGACCTCCACGATCTTGGGAATGCCAGGAGCTGATGGCGGGTCGAACGGTGCCTTAGCCTATTGGTGATGATTAAAATACAGTAATGAGTATTAGTTAAAACTTATATCAGTGTTCTGGTAAGCACCCGTCTTGTATGAGAAAACTATATTTTATAAAAACATTTTACATATTTGAAAAAAAAAAAGTTTAAGTGTCCTTATTACATTAATACGTTAATATTGAAAATTTCGGACTTTCTTCTGATCACAGAAAACAAATTTTTTAAATGTTATAAGTTCGTGCATCATGGCACTAACCTCCCCTTTAGAGACGTGTTATAAAGAGATGGATAAATTTCGGCGACCGGTGTGGTTCCACCGTAGCCTAATTGCCTTAGGGCGCCCACACAAAACCGCGATGCGATTCGATACGATGCATTGCGAATTCGCAGTTTTGTGTGGGCGCCCTAAGACATTAGGTCGCTTAGGCTTAACCTAAGATGCAGGTTCGAATCCTGCCGGTGGTCGAATTTTATTAATCAAAATTTTAAAACATAGTATATGGTAAACTTTTCCGTAAAGTATTCAAAAACGTTCAAAGAATGTTTGAAGTTGACTGGATAAGTTTTGTTTGGAAAAAAAATACAATCTCAATAAGCACTGATGAAATATGACCGAGTAAGTTCTGAATGGAAGATAGAAGACGAAAAGCTCAATAAGCAATATACCTACTTATCTCCGAATTAAAATTTAAGACTACCATTTTTAAATAAATCGTAAAAAAAACTTAGGACTATCCTAAGCTTTGTTTGAACTATTTTAACCTCACTAAATAAAACCACGATGGTAGTAAAACTATAATCATTTCAATTATATAATATAATAGACCTATAAGTATCCTCACCTTAATCGGGTTAGCACCCTCAAGCGCCGGTCCCATGCCGTTATCATTAGCCGCATGGATCCTGAAGTTATACTCTTGACCTTCTGTCAGACCCTGGACTGTGAACCTGGTGTCCCTCACTGATGAGGCGATGGTGATCCAGGCTGTTCCTGATGTGTCGTTGCGCTCGATTATGTAGTGGGTTACTGGGAGACCTGAAGCAAGTTTTGTTTTTATAAATATATGTTAAAATTCTTAAAATAAACTGACTCGATTGATAGCATAAATACTATCATGGAATTACATAACTATGTTTGTTTTAAATCAATATATAGACGTGAATTAAGGGACTTATTAAATTCTTCCTTTAGCAACGGTTCTCCCTATATTATGTTACAGCTTAATATGAATATAGTGTATCTATATATCATCGGTGATACAATACCGCGTAAGTGACAATAGCTAATAAGGTTGAAAATCGAATGTAGCAAACTGATTTTTTGCCCCTTCTAATATATATAACGAAAATATTTCTTGACAGTTGAAATTACACCTTATTACCAACTGTTACTTTTAACGCGATTTAGCAGTATCATTGACGATATGCAAAAAGTAAATCTATAATTCTACACTAATATATAAAGCTGAAGAGTTTGTTATTTTGCTTGAACATGCTAATTTCAGAAACTATTGATCAAAATTGAAAAAATATTTCCTTGTTAGATAGCCTAATTATCCAAAAAGGATATAAGTAGGTTATATTTTAAAACATTATAATTAACAAGTACTTACCACCATCATAAGTAGGAGGTTTCCACGCCAGCGTGCACGAGTGCCTGCTGATGTCCGTAGTCTCCAGCGGTCCCTGTGGCGGTCCGGGCAGACCCGTTACAGTCACGGAGAACGTGTCCGATGTCTCGCCGGAACTGTTCTTTATTGTGATCTTGTATATACCTGAGGAAAAAATATTAGATTGAACATTACAATTCAATAAATTTTAATGCTACAATATCAGACTTAAGTAATCACTGAGCCACCGGTGAAGTCAAATTTATCTTCCCGTTCCCGTAGAACCATTATAATTAAATGCCCCCCATTTTCACTCCCTTAGGGGTGCATTTTACAATATAATGTCTTATTGGATCTATGCGTCACACAAGGAAGCCACGGTCCAGATATTAAGTATCTTGCTATATCTAGCTTCAGTAGTTTCGCCTCGACTTTGGTGAGTCAGTGAGTCAGTCAGCACATATTTATAGTATAATATAAGACAAGTCATAAGACTCACCCATATCATCTTTACTGATGTCCTTGATAAAGATGAGCATGTAATCATCGAACACAGTGTACTTGAATCTCGCCGACTCAGACAGCTTGTGTCCGTCCTTGGTGAGCGTGACGTCAGCGGGCTGGTCGCCCGTGTACAGGATCTTGATCTTGGTGTTGTCGTGCTCGGGCAGGTGCAGGTCGCCCGGCATGCGCGTGATGCGTGGCGGGTCTGGAGAGGAAAAAAATATTTTGATAATAGTTTAATAGGATATAGAAACGGCTATACGAAAATATGATACTTTCTCTAGAATAGTTCCTCCTTTAAGTTTTGACATTTTGACTGGAAGGTCAACCCGGTCATTTTACACAAGGATGTTTTATGACGCAGGAATCGATACTACGAGTACAACCTCCGAGAAAAATACCGCTAAACCACGGAGGTTAGGTGAGCTAGTATAACTTCCACAGCTGAACATGGGTCTTCTCCCGATAAAGGGTTATGTCATAATCATCACACTTGGCAGGAGGCGGTGATTGCAGTTATAATAATGTTGAAACACACAGGGAAACGCTGCTTCCCGTTCCCTGGTATACGATTGTTAAATATGATGTTACAACAATCGGGACGTGCTTGCCGAGGTACGGAGGATGGTCTATCCAGACCCGGAAAGAATTCATAGATTTAACGCTAATATTTCTTGTCCGACACAGGGATCGAACCCACGACTTCTGAGATTTAAAGCGAATGAATACTTACTGCCGATCTTCAAGTGCACCGTGCAGTACACGTAGCCGATGTTGTTGACGGCTTCGCACGTGTAGTCTCCCTCGTCCGCCTCCTTGGCCTCCGTGATGTTGAGGCGCAGCGTGCCGTCGCGGGACTCCGCGATGAACCTGCACACATGTTGTATTGTTAATTAAGTGTATGAGTTATCATCTTCGGCCCGTATAACGTGCACTGTTGAATATGGGTCTCCTCGCAAGGGGGGTTTTGCCATAGGCAGGCGGGTTGGTGTACTATGTCGTAACACACAGGAAAACGCTGCTGCCCGTTCCCTACTGATGATGATCGTTTTAGATTATTTTATTATCACCATTCTATAATAAATTACGGGGCTGATATACAATACTATAAATTGCAGATCCGAGTTCAGTCTACAGATGAGTTATATATAAGTTATAGATAAGTCTAAATTTTTTTTGTGATTAAATTTTTCTGAAGATCGATCAATGTATCGATCTGCATGGATAATAAACTCCATTTCATCATCAACTCATAGATCTGCAGATCTATTAATTTATCGATCTGCAAATAGAATGAACTTTTAATTTCCGGATGAGTCAATCTAAGCCCCGTAATTTATTACTAATCCGTGGTGTTTTTTGACTAGTTTCTGTAACTTGAATGACTCCTTTGAGACTGCTTACAAGACTACTACTATTTAAAAGAGGCGTGAATATACAATGAAATCGTACCTGGTGCCCATGACGAGGTCCCTGCCGTTCTTGAGCCAGCGTCCCGTAGGCACGGGGTTACCGGTGGCCACGCACTCCAGCGTGTGCGGTCTGCCCAGAGGCGCGCAGGCGGTGGCGGGCAGCTGCTTGAGCCACGAGGGCTTGGAGCCACCAAGCTCCTCGCCAGTTCGTACTGGAGTTGTGCACGAGGAAGGCTCTGACTTGCCTGAGGAAGAGATTTGGTTACTTACTGACTATAACACATATAATTGATTTAAATATTGCACCATAGGTAAGACAAGAACACAGTTGCAATTATTGTAATTGTACAAGTGTACAATTTTAAGATGTTTTTTTGATATTCTATATAGCTCTTTTCTCTATTCTATAAAACAAATTTCCTATCATAATTATTGATGGCACGTTGTTAACGAAAATTAAAAACGTTTAGGTTTTTTTAGACATTGATCTCGATATCAGCGAGAGATACAATTTAGCCCTTGTCTTACTGAATGTGCGATTTGATCTATTTATAATTTTTTGTGAAAAATGTAATGCAAATGTAAATTAGAACGGCTGTTAAGTAAGAGAATACAAGCACCCGTTTAATTTTTTTTTAATCAGTTTTTTTTTTATTTCATTGCAAGTTAATGTTTATTTGAATTATCACCAAACTTTCTGCAAATAGAAACCATTCAAAAAGTAGAAATAGCATTTTTCTTGCTACAAATATTATTTTCATTTTAAACAAAAGTTTCACTACTCATTTTGCAAATGAACAAAAAATTTTTTTTTAATATTATTAAAAATTCTACATAGAATTATTAATATTTAATAACATATATTATTCTAGTTCGAAACGCACCCAACTTACAGAAAATATAATTAAAACATAAGTCTCTCTCAAAGCAAAAGTGTACTTCTTCTTCTTTCTCGTTAAAATCTTAAAAACCACAAACCTGCAGCATTGACAGCGATGATCCTGAACTCGTAGTCCGCCTTCTCATTCAGGTTGAGTGCCGTGAACGTGGTGTCCTGTACGTTGTAGTCATTGCACTTGAGCCATACAGAGCTGCCTACGTCACGACGCTCGATTATGTAGCCAGTTACACGGGAACCTGGGATAACATATTAAATATTTGAATATATACATTGGTTTTATTGGTATATAGCTGATTAAATATTGGTATTTGTTGGATTATATAACACAATTATGTTGGGATAACAGAATTAACCTGCTTTTTTAGGCAAAATAGTACCACTTTTTAGCCAAAGGTGTATGTTATGATCATAATTCCTACCCTTATACCCTGAAAAATCGAAATGTACACGATTAAAGTCGCGGGCAACAGGTAGCATGAAATAAAACGTGTGATATGTCGGGTCGACACTTCTATCTATATTTCTAGTAAAACAAACTACTTAAACAACTAAACAGTTATGTAAAAATTAATAAGGCCTCTCATTATTTATTTGGATACCTTGCAGACTAGTATTGTTATCTAGTTCTGATAATAGCAACTGGGCATCAGGACGCCCTGAAATATTATAGGTACATTTTTTTGAGGCCTTATCATTTATGTCACAGATACCCACCTCCATCATTAGCCGGCGGGTCCCACGAGAGGTCGACGTAGTTCTTGCCCACCCGGACCACCCTGGGGGCGCGCGGCGGGTGCGGCGGGTTGGCCTTGCCGCGGACCTTGAACTTCTGCGAGTTGGCCGAGTACTTGCTCCAACCTGCTGCGTTCTTGGCGCGAACTCGGAACTCGTACTCGTGGCCTGGCTCCAAGTTGTAAGCCTGTGGAGGGAATTTTAGATTGAGTATAGGAATTGTTGCTGTGTTGATGATAGAGAATAAATAATTATATGTATCGAACCTAATTACAAAAAAACTTAATGTATTGTGTCATTAACTCAGTACGAGCCCACGAGCGTTATAGGTAAATAATAAATGTCTCTAACAAAAAAAAAAATACTAACACAATGTCGTGAATCCGTGTCTTCGTGTAATTCCTCAACAACTTGTATACAATGTCGTTAAAACTAAGATATAATATTCGACAGCATTCTTAACGGCACTTTCGACTTATAAAACCTCTTTTCTTCCGTATTAATATCGAAGTACATCAATTTAACACTTTATCTCTGACAATAGGACATCAAAAGTGTCAAATGTCTTTATTTATTAAACATAACCTAAAAATCATTTAATATTTTTGCAGACTTTTACGTTACAACATGCCACAACCATACCATATCCAGTATCTAAATTTCTTCTAATAAACAACTAATTTAAGTGTTAACCAATCCTTACCTGGTAAGTGCAATCCTTAACGAGATAGTCCGCACTGTTCCAGACTCCGTCCTGCACGTCCCGGAACTCGATCTTGTACCCCTGGATGCGCGCGCCGCCGTCGGAGCGCGGCCGGTCCCACACCGCGGTGGCGCTGGAGCCGTCCCAGTCCGTCACGCGCGGCACGCCCGGCGGCTCCGGGATCGTGAATGGGAACTGATGGGGGGAAAGTAAGTTAAATATCTTGAAGTTCAAACATTTATAAATTAAGCTCAACATCAGGATACTAGTAATCATATGAAAAAAGTGTAAATCAAGTGACCCTGCACCTAACCCTGAAGTATTTTAGGGCAACGTAAAAATATGCAATAAAGTATTGCTGAGTTTTTTGTAAACATTTAATTTAAATTACTTTTCTTATACTTAGGAAAAATTTTTCAATCGTTAGATAAAAATTATCTGTCCAATAAATTTAAATGTTGACCGAATTTCCATACAAAATTTATTCCTCTGATAATTTTTATCTGACGATTGAAAACTTAACCCTAAGTAAAGTATAGGTATAGGAGCCTTACATGATTTAGAATAGAAGTATTTTATAAGTTAGTTTTATTTTTTAAATTAACTACTTTTAGTTGTATATTATGTATTTTATTCATGTAATAAAAGATTGTAAATAATCCTTAATGTTGTAAATAAATATTTTATATATAATAAAATTCGTCTACAAATCGCAAATTACTAAAATTACTGCTACTAACCTTGGCTGTTATAGAATCGTCCATAGTCAAGGGATCCGACACGCCGTATTGGTTCTCGGCGCGCACGCGGAATGTGTACTTGCGGTTCGGTTCCAGACCCATCACATTGTAGTGGCAGTTGCGCACGAATGATGAGATCTTTGTCCATACCTGGGAATAAAAAAATAACATTAAATTCATTTTAATGTTTATAAAATGACAGGTTTTCAGATACGGTTTTATATAAGATAAAATTTTATTAATATACAGATCTTCATTGTTTATGCACAGCTAGTATTACTAAGCAATAGTATTTTACAACCATCATTCTAGGCTAAATAGAATACGTTGGAGCTGAATCAGACGAAACCTAAACATAGACTCTAAAACGATACTAAAGTAAATCACAAAGTTAATCATTGTTATCTATGATCGTAGAAACGCTGTGTTCTACCTTTCTTAAACACAAGTGTATGTATGTAAATAATTCGATTTCCACAAGGAAAGTATGTAAATATAAGAAAATATACTCACTCCACTCTGGTCCATTTTCTCAACAACATAATTGGTGATAGGTGAACCACCATCGTCCAGAGGAGACTTCCAGGACAGTGTGCAGGTGTCAGGCGTGATGTCGTATGCGTCAAATGGTCCTTGAGGTGGTGATGGTCTGTCTACTACTAGCACCTGGAAAGAGACAAAACATTAAGTAAATATGGTAGCATTGAATTTGGTTTGTTGTTTATTAAATCTACTAGTTGGATTATCACATAGATCAAGTTTAAATGCATACTGTAAATGGTAAACTACAAATTTAAATGTTACCTATATGAAATTAATATTCAGAATTTAATTTAAAAAGACAAAATATCTAGTGTTAATTCCGCAAAAAAATGTGCCTATATGCTGTAATGCTATTTTTGCACCGCCCTACCACCCGCAAAAATTATGCACAATATCAATCATTAGTAGCAACATGCAAAAATACAATCACCAGCCGAAGACCTGACGCGTGTTTCGCTCTTCCACGGAGTATCATCAGGGTGATGTTGACTACTCGAATGCTTCTGCGCAAAATCGCATTTTTTTGCGCAGAAGCGTTCGAGTACGATTCTTGTAACATACGAACAATCCCTAATAAATTTGGATATATAAAATTTACTTACTCTGCAAGTTCCACTGTCAGAGCCCTCGCTGTTGACCAGCTGCACTGTGTAAGATCCAGTGTCTGATCGCTTAGCCGAAGTGTTGTGGAACACGGTATTCACGTCCGAAGTCACGAAACGGATGCGATTGTCCGGGTATATTTCATCGTTGTTGATTATCCATGATACCTGAGAAATTTGATGTTGGTAAGATTACTGTTGTATATATTTCAATGAATTTCTTCCGAGTTTTTATAGATAATTTGAAACTTTACTAAAGTATAATAAAAAAAAATAACTCACCTTTGGCCTGGGGTTGCCGGTGAAAGGTACAGTGATTTTGATTTCCTCTCCGGCAATAACGGTGATGTCCCTAAGGCTGAGGTCACTTGTGATCCTCGGCGAGTTGGGTGGAGCACAAGCTCTGATGGCATCAGAGCTAGCGGAGTACGGTCCCTGACCAGCTGCGTTGATAGCAGCCACACGGAACTCATACTCGTGGTTCTCAATCAATCCAGTAACCTTGAAGGTAGTGTCAGGAATGTGCGCGTGAGACGCCTTCGTCCATTTGTCTTCGGTTATAAGGCGTTTCTCAACAACATAACCAGTGATCGGTGATCCACCATCGTGACGAGGCTTCGACCAAGTGATAGTAATCGAAGATTCTGTAGTTTCGACAGCTCTCGGAGCTCCAGGCGCGCCTGGAGGGTCGAACGGATGTCTTGCCTTAATAGGCTCAATGGTCTGAGCTGGGTCGGACTGACCGTATTGGTTCTCAGCCATGACCCTGAATTCGTAATCCCTTCCTACGGTCAAGTTCTTCACGCGTAAGAACGGAGTAGTGACGTAGCCAGAAACCTTGCTCCAGTTTCCGGTGCGGCCTTCGCGTTTCTCAACGACGTAGTTTGTGATTTCACCGCCACCATTGTCTTTGGGCGGGTTCCAGTATAGCGTAAGAGCTTCGCCTTCGAATTCATCCGCACGCAAGTTCTCTGGTTTGGCGGGCCTGTCCAGTACGCGTACATTGATGGTAGCCGTGTCGAATCCAGATGGATTGCGCAGCTGCAATCTGTACTGTCCTGCATCAGACCTCTTAGCGTTCTTAACGACCAATGATGCTGATTCTGGTGTGATCTTCTGGAAGATTCTAGAATCACCCTCAACGTCGAGAAGATTATCGTCTGCGAACCAGGAGGCAGTCGGTTGTGGGAATCCAGTGTACGGCACGTGGATAGAGAAGTCTTCTCCAGCACGTACAGTGATGTCTCTGACTCCTCCAAGATCCATGCAAGGTTTGTTGGGCTGTTCAGCAATGATAATATCAGCAGTAGGCTTGCTCGGGTCGGACCTTCCGACCTCATTGACAGCAATAACCCTGAACTGGTATTCTGCCCCTTCTTTGAGGTTAGGTACTGTGTGTACAAGGTTAGGTGTAGGTACATCATTGACATCCTTCCAATCCTTGTCACCCTTGCCCTTCTGTTGGATGATGTAACCCTTGATCTTGGCTCCACCGTCGCTCTTGGGTGGTCTCCAGGATAGGGTAACGGAGTCCTTGGTGACCCTGTCGGGTTTAGGTGCCTCTGGTGGGCTCGGTTTAAGACGTTGTGTCTCTGCTGTAATAGGTTCTGTAGGCTTGCTAGGCTTGCCTGGTCCGGCTTCGTTAACAGCAATAACGCGGAACTCATAACGGTTGCCTTCACGTAAGTCAGATACGGTGTAGCACGTGTTTGGTGTAGGATAGTTGTTAACCTTTACCCATTCGCCGCCGCGTTCCCTCTTCTCAACATAGTAGCCAGTAATGGGTTTGCCACCACAGTTCGCTGGGGGCTCCCATTCCAGAGCACAGCTGTTTGAGCTGTATCCAGTGATTTTCGGTGTTTCTGGCGCATCTGGCGGGTCGAATGGCGACTTGGCGATAATAGGCTTGCTCTCCAAAGGATCGGACACACCGTACAAGTTCTCGGCGCGTACTCTGAACACGTATTTCTTGCCTTCAGTCAAGTTCTTCACATTGAACGAACATTTAGGACAGAAGCCAGCGACTGTGCGCCAATCGTTGACGCCAAACTCAGCGACTTCGACGACGTAGCCGGTGATTTCGCTACCACCGTCGTCTGTAGGCGGTTGCCATGACAGGCTGACGGTGTCATGAGTGACGGGCTGGCAGATGAGAGGTCCTTTAGGTACTCCAGGCTTGTCGACAACAATAACTTCGATGTCAGCCGAGTCCTTTCCATGAGCGTTGGATGCGGTAATGGTGTATTTACCGGCATCGTCACGAACTGATTTCTCAATAGACAGTTTAGTTTCATCATTCTTGGTCTCAGTGGACAACCTGTGCGATGGCGACAAAGACAATGATCCTTTGGTCCAGGATATAGTCGGTGTGGGCGCTCCGCTGATTGGAATGTTGATATTGATAGGCTCTCCGGCGCGGACCTTGATCTTCCTGCCGATGAGGTGGTCGAGGTACAGTTTCGGTTTCTCCTTCATAGGCTTGGCCACGAAGACATTAGACGGGTCAGAAGGCTGGCCAGGTCCGGCGGCATTCACAGCCGATACTCTGTATTCATATTGATGGCCTTCTTGTACCCTGTCGTCTTCGTATTCGCTGTTTCGGACAGGGTCCTTGTTCATCTTGATCCAGCGGCCAGTAGCCTTGTCTCGCCTCTCAATGTCGTAGCCAATGATGTTAGATCCTCCATTAGAGATGGGTTGAGACCATCTGATCTTAATGTGATCCTTGTCGGCAGATACCAGCTCTGGTTTGCCAGGCTTGCCGGGCACCGTGTACTGGTTCTTGGCGATGATAGCTCTGTCTGTGACCAGAGGCTCAGAGCGGCCTTGAAGGTTCTCAGCGAACACTCTGAACTCATATTTAGTACCTTCAGTCAAACGAGGTACAGTGGCGTGGTTGAACTTGGGGTTGATGTAAGTAACAGCGGGTACCCATCCACCGCCGTGAGTCAAGTCACGTTTCTCAATGACGTAAGCTGTCAGTTCACTGCCGCCGTTATCCTTGGGTGGTTTCCATGACAACGTGACAGACTGTGCCGTGATCTCTTCGTATTCGAAGGGAGGCTGTGGTGCTCCGGGCACGTCAAGGACGATCAGCTCGAAGCTTCCCTCATCAGTTCCTGAGTCATTCTTCAACTTAAGGTTGTATTTACCAGCGTCAGCTCGCTTGCAGTTCACAGTGTGAATGATGGTGTGGTGTCCTACTGATGTGACTGTGGTCCTTTCGTTGGCGACCACAGCTTTGCCATCACAAGTCCATGTAACTTCAGGAATAGGCTCTCCGATGAAGTCTACATCCAAATGGAAAATAAGACCAGCCTTAATGCGAATCTCCTTGAGTGGAGTGATGATCTTAGGAGCCACGAACCTATCCTTAGCGGTGATGATGTCCGAAGGTTCGCTAGGCTCAGACTGTCCAGCTTGGTTAACAGCAATGACGCGGAACTCGTAATCCTGGCCTTCAGTGAGATCAGGGACTGTAGCCTTAGTCTTGTTAGGTGGAACATGGACAGCATTGACCCAGTAAGGGCTGCCTTTCTCTTTCTTCTGAATAACGTAGCCAGTGAGGGGAGCTCCTCCATCAGACTTGGGTTTCTCCCATTCAAGGTCCACGTGGTTCTTGCTCCAGTCGGTAGCTTTAGGTTTGCCAGGAGCAGATGGCTCATCGAACTCATTCTTGGCAACAATGGCCCTGTCTAACTCCAGAGGTTCAGATTGACCAATAGCGTTGACAGCGCTTACTCTGAACAGATATTCCTTCATGTGAATCAGTCTTGTCACCGAATGAGACAAGTAAGTGCTCATACCGGCATCAGACCAAGTTCCTCTGGAAAGGTCCATCTTCTCAATGACGTAGTGAAGGATTGGTGAACCACCATCGTCCAAAGGCACCTTCCAGGATAGCGAGCAAGATTCCTTTGTGATATCCGACACGACCAAAGGTTTCTCTGGTCTCGAAGGTTTGTCCAATACAGTGACTTGAGCGGCTGCAGAGCATACTCCGAGGTCGTTCTTAAGGGTCAGCTTGTAAACTCCTCCGTCAGCGCGAACGGAGAATGGAATGTCTAGAATGACCCTGTTGTGTAGAACCTGGATGTCGATCCTGTCCGAAGTATGGACCACTTTGCCGTTGATCTGCCATTCCACAGTTGGTTTGGGCGCGGCTTCCATTGGGATCTCGTATTGGATCCTCTGGCCAGCCTTGACAGTCTTGTCTGCCAGCAGCATCTTGTCGAAGTGTGGCGCACAGAACCTGGCTTTAGCCACTTGAGGAGTGGAAGCGTCGCTAGGCTCGCCATTACCGGCCTTGTTGACTGCGATAATTCTGAATTCGTACTCCTCACCCTCTTGCAAGTTCGGGACAGTAGCTGTGGTCTTGTTGCCAGGCACGGTGGCCGCGACTTCCCAAGGTCCGTACCTCTTCTTAGCCTCGATAATGTATCCGGTGATCGGAGATCCACCATCCTTCTTGGGCGGTACCCATTCGAGGTCCATGTGGTCCTTGTCCCAGTCTTTGACGACAGGGGTACCAGGTTTGTCTGGGGTTCCGTATGGATCCTTAGCGGTGATGGGTTCGTGGCCAGTCAGAGGTTGTGATTCACCATGTTTGTTGACGGCACGAACGCGGAAGTTATAGTCGTGACCTTCGATGAGATGGTCGATCCTCATGCCGCAGGACTGTACCTCTCCGGCCGGGATCCAGCGCATGTTCTCCTGGTCCATCTTTTCGACGACGTAGTGAGTGATCTCACAACCACCGTCATCTTTAGGTGGCCTCCAGCGAAGAGTGCATCCAGACTTGGTGATGTCATCAGCCTTGAGTGGCCCTTCAGGCGGCGTGGGTACGTCCATAACGGTTATCTTAATGGTAGCAGAGTCAGTTCCATTGATGTTCCTAGCCTTAAGAGTGTAAGAACCGGAGTCTCCTCTCTTGGCGTCGATTACACGGATCTTGGTGCTGTGAGCGTCATTAACAATCTTGATCCTGTCAGTGTTCATGACAAGATTGTCACCGTTGAACCATTCCTTGGTAGGAGTAGGTTCACCAATGACCGGCACATCCAGGTCGAAGTTCTGGCCGACCTTAATTTTGATGTCGAACATGAAGTTCCTGTCGATCTTGGGCGGCAGGTTCTTGGGTCTCGCCAGGTGTGGTGCAGTGGCATCGCTAGGTTCGCCTTTGCCAGCTTTGTTGACAGCTCGGATGCGGAATTCGTAGGTGTTTCCTTCGATGAGGTCTGGAACTTTTCCAGTGGTGACGTCACCATCGATTTGTGCGCATTCTTCCCAGTCAGGGGAGAAGCGGTCCTTCTTCTCGATGACGTATCCGGTGATGGGTGCTCCACCGTCGGACTGTGGTCGGGCCCATTCGAGCTCTACCCAGTCCCTGTCGAAGTCCTTGACCTTGGGAGTGCCAGGCTTGCCGGCCAGGTCGAACGGATTTTTGGCTTCGGTCGCGTGTGGAGTGGTGAGAGGCTCGGATTTGCCTTGCCTGTTGGAAAAAGAACATGTAAGTAAAAATTATATAGAATATGGTAATTACAATTTTAGATGCATATAAAAGGCAAGTTCTTGTACTTTTTATTTTGCTAGTACAATTGCTACTAATAGCAGTTTATAATCAATTTTTTTAGAAATTTAATTTTATTATAGCATATCAAATTATACATAATTCTCGTAATGGTCTGATCTAATTAAATAAGACTTTTTTTTGTTTTGGTTTGTATATTTACAGTAAAAAGTGTTTTCATCAAATTTAATCTTAAATAGAAAATTGTTAAATAGAATAGATTTAGTTTATTATTTTATGTTTACCTATTTTATATACAAATCAATATCGGAATAGTATAAAAATATCAGAAACCCATTCACAGGGTAGAGGTAATTTAATTAAAATTTTACGGAAAACGTAAATAAATAATTCCACCCACCTATTAACAGCGCGCACTCTGAACTTGTACTTGTGTCCGGGCGTGAGTCCGTCCACCTCGAGGCTGGTCTTGGGCCCGTCGGTCTCGCCGGCCGTGACCCAGCGGCCCGTGGCCTCGTCCATGCGCTCCACCACGTACTTGTCGATGGGCTGTCCGCCGTCGTCTGCTGGTGGGTTCCACGACAGCTTGGCTCCGTGCGCGTGCACGTCCGATACCTGGGTCACAAGTTATAAATAATATAATATGATATGATACGAAAATATTATAGAACAGCAAGTACTTGTATAAAAAAATGTTATTTTTATATTTTGTTATAGAATAGGAACATATCGCGACTAGGTTGCCCAAAATAATAGTTAACATACAAACAAATACCAATGGTTCTGTCTTGTTTATATCCTTAGTATACGAAACAGAATAAAAGTTTCAGCTATAATATTTTATTTTCAATATAATAAAATCAATAATTGTTGCTTTAACTGATTTATCTAGACCCCATAAAATTCGAATTTACTCTTACTTAGTCAAGCTTAATAACTTGTCACGTTTTATAAGATTTTGGTTATAATCAAAGTAGCCAGTTTAGCCAAATGAATAAAAATAACACTACAAAAAAAACGGAATCACCTATTCATCGGTAGTGTCCACTGTGTAATAGACACTACAATACTCTGTTGCCGCATTTACGGAGCTATGGTTTTACGTACCAACTGTTTTAAACGAGCGCGGTAGTCGAGCGCTGGAGACTAATCATTTATCTAAGGTTTGCCATATTATGTAACAAAATACCTAGATACTCTAATTTATAAGGAATTTAAACACAGTGAACTGAATTGGATATAATATAATTATAGATTGAATTCTATTTTACAGTTTCTAATGTGGAAAATATACCACAAATAACAACCAACCTTGAGTGGTCCTCCAGGCGGGCTGGGCACGTCCAGCACGATAACCTCCACCTCAGCAACATCTTTACCGTTACTGTTCTCAGCAGTAATCGTGTATCTGCCGCTATCTCCTCTCCTAGCGTTCTTGCAGTTAATCTTAGTGTTGTAGTCAGAATGCTGCACTTTAGTATCGCCGCTGGATTTTACCTCCTTCTTAGCGAGGAACCATTTAGTTTCAGGCATAGGTTCTCCGGAAACCTGGTGGGTAGAAAATGATTTGAATGATTAGATAGGTATTGAGGTCAGTGGGGTAGGGTTCAGGGAAAAAATTGTGGTCTTACCAATCTGTGTTGTCCAAGCAAGCATAAACAGTGATAGTATTTTAATTAACATAGGTTTTCTTAATAAATTAAATATATTTACATGAATGAAATACACAACTTTTTATTAAATTAAAGTATTGCACTATTCCCCAAAATATGATATTCTTAAAATTCGTTAGACTTTTTAGTTAATCATCATCATCAGTCCGTATACAGTGAACTACTGAACATGGGCCACCCCGCGAATATTTTACCAAAGTCATTATTGGGAGACGGGTTATTGACTACAGTATACGACTGTCATAGATGACGATGAGGACAACCTTGTAAAAGAATATCACTTTTTATAGATATACATATATGTTACGGGCAATGTGATTAACTGGGCATTATTAATAAGGACCGGCCATTATTAATAATGCCCAAGAGCGACGGGCAAAGTGATTAATTTATCACTTTGACCGGGCATTATTAATAATGCCCGACGGCCCGTGGTCCATGTAATAAGTCAGTGTTTGAGATAGCTTAAATTTATCACTTGGACCGGGCAGTATGAATAATTCCCTACTTGTAGCCGGGCCATGTGATAAATTAGTTTAGGTTTAGGTTATTTATTTTTACAACCTAAAAACCTTTTGCACTGCTCATATAAAATTTTGTAAGTTTAATTTATTTAATAAAACAAAAACACTACATCTCACCTATTTTATTACTTTGCTCAAGATAGAGTGGGCATTATTCATAATGGCCGGGGAAAGTGATTAATCATGCTGTTTTTATCACATTGCCCAATTGAGTCGGGCATTATTAATACAGACCGGTCTGCATTAATTAGCCCGGACTTATCAAATTGCCCGTAACATATATATCTATATATATAGCTGTCACTGGTAATTTTATACTCGAATATAGACTAAATAATTAATTTAAACAACTCACCTTAACATCGAATCCAAACTTCTGTCCAACCTTGATCTTGATATCAATAAGGTTGGTCCTATCAATCTTAGGCGCCAAGTTCCTGGGCTTGGCGACGATGGGATGTGTACTGTCGCTAGGTTCGCCGGGACCTGCCTTGTTTACAGCACGGACCCTGGGAATAATGAGAAAGAGTTTAAATAGTGTCCATAATAAATGTAATTTCTTTTACATGAATAATGAAATATTTAATGTTTAAAAAGTGTTTTTATTTCGCCATCATATAACGGCACCATATCCTTACTTCCTTACTATCCTTACTAATCCTTACTAATATTATAAATGTGAAAGTAACTCTGTCTGTCTGTCTGTCTGTTACGCAATTACGCCTTAACTACTGAAGCGATTTAAATGAAATTTGGTACAGATATAGTCTAGAGCCTGAGAAAAAACATTGGCTATATTTTATTATGAATTTCCCACGGGAACGGGAGTTACGCGGGTGAAACCACGCGCGGGAAGCTAGTAAAAAATAAATATCTAAATGCAACTGGTGAGGCACGCTATGGGTATTGCAAACATTATTTTGCGATCCAACCACATAATTAAAATTACCTAATCATATTTTAAATATTTTTCTAACACATCGAATCTACTACACAATATTATATAGGTAACTATAATGACTATTAGATGCCAATGTATCTAATAATCATGATAGTTCAATATGCAGTCATGCATTATACTTTACCTATCTTAACACATAAGTCTATCCTTCAATAAGGCTAGACGGGCAAGGCAGACTTTATCCACTACGACCTCACAGTTGAGAATTATCAGTTATACAAGACTTAAGACTTACTATAACGTTCATATATACACTAAGTAATATTTACCTGAACTCATAAGTCTGTCCTTCAATAAGGTCGGGCACAGTGCAGGTGGTCTTATCCGCCGGCACCTCCAGCGCCTTCTCCCAGTTGCCGAACTTATCCTTCTTCTCCACGATGTAGGCCTCGATGGGAGCGCCACCGTCGGTGCGGGGCGGAGACCACTTGAGGTCCACGTGGTCCTTGTCCCAGTCTGTGACGCTGGGAGTGCCCGGTGCACCTGAGGGTAGGATAGAGGTCATAAGTTATGATATTTAGAAGATGTTGAATGTAATGGACTCTATTGTACATTGCCCAGGGCGACTGTCATTCAAGACGTCAACGAATTACCTTTATGATTATACGTTCTGAAGTGAACAGAATTATATTATCACATTTACCTTAATATTCACTAACCCCGATATTCATATTTCATAAATTGATCTATACACTCAACAGAAAAAGGAAACTATAAGAGATAATAAAATATATTTAGGTAAAGTCTCACTGTCTATTGCTATTATCTATATATGGTGATAGAAATCATCAAAGTGACACCACATCATAGTCTAGTAGTATTGTTGTTGGATACGGTACCTATTTCTTTATTGTAATAACGAGTGATTTTTGTATACGGGAGTAATTCAATTTCTATTCTGAAGTTACAAAAGATAAACGAATAACTCACCGGGTTCATCGAAGGGATTCTTAGCGATGATAGACTCCTCAGAGGTGAGTGGTTCAGACTCTCCCTCGGAGTTGACAGCCGATACACGGAACTTGTACTCCTTGCCGGGAGTTAGGCCAGTCACGTCACACTCTGAAACACATTATAAACGTTAGTTATAAAAGATACATTTTGGTTTAAACTTTTACCAGCATATTCAATTTAGCTGTTTTGTTTTGTTTCATAAAAAAATACAGATATGTCAATTAGTTTAAGAAATAATGAGCATTCCTAGTACCATACAGGAGAAGTGTGACAACTTTTTTAATGTCCACAACAGTATCTGATTGTACTGTCATTTCTGAATTGCTTTATTTACTCACTAAAACTAAACACGATATTTTTTAGTACCAGCTGTTATTTGTACCAGCTTTTATAGTACCAACTAGTGAACAAAATATGGCAAGTATTACATATAACTTAATGATATTTTAAACTGCCTATTTTTAGTAAGTAGTTTTATAAAAAAATAACATTTGTATCTTTAGATTTTTGTTTGTAACAAAAACACGAACCCAAAATAAATCGTCTAAAAAATACAATTATTACACAGTTTAACAACGCGGTAAGGCAAGTTCCACAACCATCTTTCGAAATATTTTAGATCATGGGCATGGATGATGGTACCACCATGCGCGTGGGTATGGGCGCGGTGCTAAACTAGCGGGGTAGCTTAGTTATAAATACAAGTAGCACTAACTAGGCTCGTCGGAGCGCGCGCAGGGCACCCAGCAGCCGGTCTCGGTGTCCAGCTTGTCCACCTGGTAGTACTCGATGGGCGCGCCACCGTCGTCCTTCGGACGCTTCCACTTCAGCGTTGCTCCTTCCTTGTGCACGTCCGAGATCTGCAGAAGAGAAGGAGATTAACGATATAAATTTAATACATCAATTAGAATAAACCGTATGAAAATTACATATTATTATATTACAGCTTTAATTAGGTGTCGTGGCATATACACCTTCTGAATTTTATCACTTAGGTTTTGTTTGCACGGTTTATACTTTTCATTTTATTTTAAACCAACGATTGGCGGGGTGATAATGACTCTTAGCATTAAGTCCGCCTTATGTTCAGATCCATAGCACAAAGTAAATTAATCTCTACTCAAGCACAGCTAATATTTGTAATAGCGAAACTTATATTTTATAAGTTACTTTGACTAGCATTGAGGTAATCTCAATGTGATATAGAGTAGTCATTTTCAGCGGCTAAATTATTGACATTAGAGGACTTAGCTAAATCGACATTATTTTAAACGAAAGCGACACCAAGCTAATAATTAAAAATTTAAAAAATCAATAAAGTACATAGTGAAACTCAAGCCTAAACAGCAAGAATTTAAAAGTAAACACGATTTATTTACCTGCAATGGTCCTTCGGGCTTCATCGGCTTGTCAGTGACCAGTAGTTTGATGGTGACAGTGTCTTTGCCACTGCTGTTGACAGCGGTGACCGTGTACTCGCCCGAGTCGTCGCGTCGCACGGGACGGACCACCAGCTTCGTGGAGTAGTCCGGACTGTCAATGGTGACCGCCTTGGACGGGCGGAGCGGCATGTTCTGGAATCTGGTGAGATTTTTGGTTAGTTGTGGTTTTCTTATATTATATTAAACAGAAGTACATCGTTTTGCTATCTTTGTCATATCTCTCAATTGGGGGAGGAGGGGGGATGGTCAGGCTCAGAGCCAACAAATAAAATCTACGTTACCGGCAAAATGTTTTTCTTTGGTCAAACGGGTGTTTTCATCAGAGAGCCCATCAACACAAGTGCGAGACCATAAAATTGAACTTAAAGCCTTAAAGTCGCAGTCGCACTTATTGAACTTATCTGACAGCATAGATACGACTTACAATAAGGTCAAAGCTATCGCGTATTAGTACAATTTGCTAAAAGTTCCTTTATTTGAATATTCTTTTGCCTTAAAAAAAGAGTGAAAAAAAGAGTGAGAAAAGGAAAGACTCAGTTTTAAAGAAGATTTAGAGTATACACAGGTGTAGATAAGAGTAGACTGAGCACTGAGTAAGCTATAGGTATTGTACCTTACAAATAAAAATAAAGTAACAGAGTTGTACGAAAAATGAACTTACCTCCATTCAACAGCCGGCGCGGGTTCTCCGGTAATCGCCGCCTCCAACTTGAGCGTAGAGCCAGCGGAGATGGTGACGTCCCGGAGATATCTCCTGTCGATCTTGGGCGCCAGGAACCTTGGCTTGGCAATGAAGTTCTTGCTTTCTTCCGAAGGTTTGCTCTGACCGGCCTTGTTGATGGCGATCACACGGAACTTGTATTCGTTGCCTTCGATTAGGCTGTTGGTTAAAAAAATGTTTATAATACATATTTGGATTCAATTAAAGAGACTGATAAAATTCGACAGTCGGTTTGGACAGATGATTGGTCAGGGCATCGGTAGCTTTTCATAAGGTTTGTGTTCCAACAACGGACTAAATTAATTGTAAATGCTAATTAATTGTTAATGCTACTCAAATGTTATCTCAGATTTGAAAAATGTTTGTTGTTTTTTATACTTGGATAAAAATTATCTGAGAAAGATACTTTTGTAAAGCGAAAATTTTGAGTTCGAGGCAATCAAACTACGTTTACCTTTTTTCCTATAAAAAATATGAGAATTCTGACCATGTCTTCATCAAAGATCGACTGCTGCATATGATGATGACATTGGAAAATCATTAACAAATTTTGTCAAAACAAATTCTACATTGCCATTTTATTTTGACAGCTGATGAATATTTTTAAGGGTTGTATGTAAATCACGGCAATTGCAGAACACAACAATGCAGGCATGGCTAATATACTGAAAGTATAAGCGCGTCAAATAGAAAAAACTACGTTAAACTGCTACGAAATAGAATCGCAAGGATTTAGCATGTCACCCATTTTTTTTAATGATTTTAACGCTACTCACCCACTGACAGTGGCGAAGGGGATGGGCGTGTGGGTCTCGAGCGCCTTCTCCCAGATGGGCGAGTACTTGTCCTTCTTCTCCACGATGTAGCCGATGACGGGCGAGCCGCCGTCCGACAGCGGCGCCTCCCACTTGAGGTCCACGTGGCTCGCAGACCAGTCCTCGGGCGCCGGAGCTCCGGGCGCGTCGGGAATCGCTGCACATTTATTATAAATAAATACGCTATTCTTACTGATCTTAGTTTCAATGCGGTGAAAATTGATTAGAACCCTTTTTATTCGGCGGACATAATTATTATGTATATAAAATCGAGCTAAACTCCAACCTCAATAAATGGTTTGAAACAACCCGCGTAGGAGGGCGCCCCCTTTGGGATTTAGACCTCGGGTCAGAGCGGTCGTTGGCGGGGAGTCGAGACATTCCTCAGTCGCCACGTAATACGGTCACAAAGGGACACACGGACATATTTTTTTTATTTATCTAATCAATAAAAATTTACAAAGACACTGATCCACAAAACTTAGGTGAGGGAGGCTTGTAACGTCATTCCTAGGTAAAATCGTAACTGGAAGTGACGACATATTAAATTTCAATTCGCTATATCTTCGTCATTTTTTTATTAAAATACGTTTCTAATATTTTTAATAATCTAACTTTTAAATAATCTAAAAAAACATTGTCATCATCCCTATTCATGTATAAAATTTGGCTTTTTCAAGACAATTTTTCAAATAAAACAAAACAAATAACAAAAATACTTACTGAACGGATCCTTGGCGATGATGGAGCCAAAGGTCTCAAGAGGTTCAGATTCTCCCTCCTTGTTGATCGCCTTCACACGGAACTTGTACTCGTGGCCAGGGATCAGACCATCAACCTGATGATAGAACGAATGGTGGTTTAAGCACATTATAAAAAAACCATACATATTTACTACAAAATAAATTTGACGTTATTAATTTAAATATTTTTTAAGGTTCATTAACTATTGTCTTATTGACAAAAAACATTTCTGTTCTTTCTATCTAGGTTACAAACTCTGTACCTCCATCTCAGGAACATTTCCATGAGTCTTGCCGACTGGTACCCAGGTGCCAGTTTCCGTGTCGAACTTCTCGACGAGGTAGGCCTCGATGGGCTCGCCTCCGTCGTCCTTTGGCCTCTTCCATGTGAGCTTGCAACCATCCTTGTGGATGTCGGACACTTCTAGCGGTCCTTCGGGCTTTTCGGGTTTGGCTGTGGGACGATTAGGAGATTAATATAGGATATTGGTGAAAATTGATTGCATTGAAACGTAGCAGTGAGCAATTTGAATAATAGTGTATTTGTATTTTGCATACTAGATGGAATCATAATTATTTCTTACTTTTAATGAGATATTTACAATAGTACAAATTGAATACTAACGCACCATTGATTTACCAATTTTATCAACATTGTGATTTACTTAAAACTTATTCTATCCCTTTTATTGTTGGTAATACTGCAATACCGCGTAAGTGAGAGTAGCTTATAAGGTGTAATTTCATCTGTCAAGAAATATTTTCGTTATATATTTTAAAGAAAAAAAAAACAATTTGCTTCATTTGATTTTGAACCCTATTAGCTGGCATTGCAGTATCACAAACGATATGCTATGGCGGAAAAGTTCCCCTATATTTTTGGCTTTAGATATCTTACAGACTTTTTTTTTCAGCATCCGGTTTTACACTATGGTACCAAATCTTTATGGCCTAACTAGTAAGATCTGTCAGTTTTTATTGTGCGTTGGAATATTAAAAACGTTGATACAATAGTCTATACTCACATGTAACAATAATCTCAAGCTCGGCAGTGTCCTGTCCGTATTTGTTGACGGCCTGAATCTTGTAAGTGCCAGAGTCCTTGCGACGGGGGCTGGAGTGCTGGTACTTAGACAAGTATGGCACGTTGACCACTGAAAATAATTTGGGATTCAATATAATATTAAATATGGCTCGTATTAAGTCTCAGAGGTCGTGAGTTCGATCCCAACGCCCGACAAGACATTGTGTAAAATCTAAAAAAATAAAAAACCTGGGTCTGGTTGGTTGAGGGACTACCCTCCGTGCTATTGGTCGTCATCTATAACTCTAGCCCTCAGAAGCATAATGACGGATGTGTCATTGTGTGTGTAAACTAATCGAACGCTTCTCTTGTATTTTGTAGGTTAATTACTGACTTGACTGCATCTGTTTCTGAGACGTGGTGTCCTGGGTTCGATTCCCAGCCGGGACAATTATTTGTATGAACCACAGATAGTTGTTCTGAGGCTGAGTATACTTTGTTTCAGTGAATTCAATGTTTGTAAAATCCCCCGCGACACGGGGATTAAATGCCCTTGTATTTTGTTATTGAGGGAGTTGTCTTTTAATAAGAGAAGAAAGAAGAAAAAGAGAAAGAATACTCACACTTGAGTCCACTGCCACTGCTGACAGACTTGCCGTTGAGCGTCCACGTGACGTCAGGCGCCGGCTCTCCCGACACCTTGACGTCGAGCGCGATGGGCTCCCCTTCATGAACCTTGATAGTGCGCAGGTTACGGCGGTCGATCTTTGGAGCAACTGGAAATTCACATTTGTTAATTAATATATTTCCATTGAGACAGAAAGAACAAGACAGACTGGAGGTTCTTTAGATGCCAGAAATTTAGGTTGACCCCGCCCCAGACTTATGTGGGGAGGATTCCAGGATCCGTTGAGCCCGATTTTTATAATTTCCTAGTAAAAATCGGTATCAACAGATCCGAGAATCACTCAATGCCCAATGTGGAATCGGCCTTATACTACTTACAATGGGATTTTATTGAGATAGATCGATACTATGTATGTATTAGTGTATCAGTCTCTTTTTTCTCAGTCTTACTCAGATTAGTTGTACAGCAATTCTACTAAGAAACTGAGATAAACCCTCCGATATACATGTGAGTGATAAAAAACATAAAAATTATATAATATTGAATTGTGTCTCTAAAATTGTACAATGTTTTTTTAAATAAAGTAAATGAGTACTCACGTTTCCTCGGCTTGCAAACCACGGACTTGCTAGCGTCGGAAGGTTCACCGGGGCCTGCTTCGTTGATAGCTTTCACGCGGAACTCGTATTCTGAGCCCTCGTCTAAGTTGGGTACTGTTGCTTTCTCGTTGTCGTAAGGTCCAACCTGATGATGAAAACACACAATTAAGTAACATACTATTGGTTTTTGGCAGGAGCAAGTCGGGATAAATACGCAATACAATGCAATATACGCGTGCCACCATAAACCGTAAATGTTTGGCAGGAAGATGATATGAGCTTCTGATTCCACTAGTTAAACAGTAACAATTTGTAAAAAGAATTTCACATGTATGAACTGAAACTAAAATTGATGAACTGAAAAAAAATATCAAATCATACCTCAACCAAATTATCTTTACAAATATATAAAGCTTAAGAGTTTGTTTATTTGAACGTGGTAATCTCAGAAAAAGATTTTTCAGAGTTATATAACTCATTTATTGAGGAAGGCTATAAGCTATATTATTATCATCACGGAAGGACCCACAGAAATTCACGCTGGCAAAATCGCAGTCACAAGATAGGCCATAGGATTACTACCAAAAGTATTTTGCTGTGCCCGACAGGGTTCATGTGAACCGTATGTATTTACATTATTGAAACATAATTTACTTACCATGGTAAACAAGTTAAATAAAAAGTATTATTTTCAATATTATCTCACCTCACAAGCCTTCACCCACTTAGGCGAGCCGACTTCTCTCTTCTCGATGATGTAGCCGGTGATGGGGGCGCCACCGTCATTCAGCGGCTTCTCCCACTTGAGGTCCACGTGGTCTCTGTCCCAGTCCACAATGTCGGGCGTGCCAGGCTTGCCAGGCTCGTCTGGGGAGAAAAGAGTTGTTAAATGCAACTGAAGTAAAATAATAGGCTCTCATAAAATCTATTTAAAATAATCGTAATAATCAAAATCATCGTTCACCCTCGATCATAATCTCATTGTATAAATATTAGTAATTGTATTTCTGTACAGATATAAATATTTAACAAAAATTTAACTATTTGTATACTCTGGTATCGGTTAAGAATCAGCTATCAAAATTTAAGTTTATTATATATTCTCATATAAGAGTAGCATTTATTTTTCTTTTTTATAAGAAGATAATTTAAACATATAATTCGTGGACACGCCTAGACATCCACCACCACCACAAGAAATGACTGGATGAAAAATAGCTTGAACTATTTTTATTTATTTTAGTCTTTGTATGAGTAAATTTTACGAAAGTAAAATAAGGTTTCTTACCGAATGGATTCTTGGCAATGATGGAGTGGTCCGCATCTAAGGGTTCTGAAACACCTTCATTATTCACTGCAGACACACGGAACTTATACTCATGTCCTGGCACTAGGTTCTCCACCTCTGCCTTAGGGTCTTTGGTCTTAAGAGCGGGCATCCAGCGACCCGTCTCCGTGTCCAGCTTCTCTACCAAGTAGTGGTCGATGGGGGCGCCACCGTCGTCTAGTGGCGGGTTCCATTTCAGTGTGCAGCCTTCTTTGTGCACGTCAGAGATCTGGATAGAATACATAAGATTACAAGATGAATATATATTTTCTGAATATTACATTAATAATTGTTTCTGAGCGAGTTAAGGAGAATCTAACTTCTCTTTAGAAAAATGTTATATTTTTTTATGTTTAAATATGGTTTTGCTAGAATCTTTACCTACCATAAATGTATGACTGCAAATTATTTTTAATAAAAATAAATACATATTATTTTGGCTAAAAAAGTGTACAGACGATATCTTAACTACCATAGAGATCTTATTTAAAATAAAACATGAATGTTAAATTTAATGTGTTTAACTGAATCTGCATTTTATTATATACGATATTTTTTGAATGTCTTACGAATTTTTACCATTTTACCATATAGTATGTTTCAAAATTGAGATCATTTAAATTCGACAACCGGCAGGACTCGAATCTGCATCTAAGGTTAAGCCCTTAATGCCTTAACCAATTAGGCTACGGTGGTTATCGAAATTTATCAATCTCTTTTATATTACGTCTCTAAGGGGGACGTTAGTGTTAGTAGACCATCTATCGGTAATGATGCATTACTTCGACTAATATCTCCAAAGTTGCATTTGGATTTAAATATTAAACGATGACACCGCCCATATACCACATTTTTAAATGTTTTTGAATACTTTACAGAAAAGTTTACCATATCGGTACTATTAATTGTAAATATTTTTTATTTATATAGGCAATATATTCCCATTACATATTTTTCTTCATGTGATTCGTAAATTTCATTAAACTTTGAGATAAACTGGCCAGACACATTAGGAATCCTTTTTTAATATAATTTAAGTTCTACTGTAAAATTGTCTATATTATTTACAGTAATCCAAGCCTCTGTGCCATGATGTACATAATGCGCTATTCCATTTTTTCATATAAACATAACCCACCTTCAGAGGTCCCTCAGGTTTAGCAGGCACGTCCAGTACATTGATCTGTATGGTGGCCTCATCTCTGCCGCTGCTGTTCTCAGCCTTCAGCACGTAAGTACCGCTGTGTTTGCGCGACGCTATGACCACGGCGAGCTTGGTGCGGTAGTCTTCTGCGTCTACTGTCAGGTCATCGCGGGTAGAGAGACGCTCTTTGTTGTGGAACCTGGATTATGAATAGTAGTTTAGTTTAGCTGTAAAAGTTTTATGGTCGAAAAAGATTTTCTTTTCCATTTTTTTAATACAAGGTTTGGCAGAGTTTTGCGTTCTACTAGTATTCATGTTAACCCCCCCGTGCTAAGCTAAAATGCTTGAGTTACGAGTGGGTTCACGTCGGTATTGCAATGGGTGGGGATCGAACCGGCGACCACAAGATCACAAATCCGAGCCTCTAGCCATTAGGCTACGGCCGCTTCAAAATTAGATAGTAGATTGAATTGTTTTTTTTTTTTGTATATTCAAATATTAACTATAAGCATTAGAATCAGACAAATTTATTTCATTCATAAAGTTTAACATAACGTAAGAACGCCTTGACTAATTTGACCGTTAAGGATTTTTAATAACGTTCATAATGAGGACAAAGGTTTATAGAATTTTTTTTAGAAAAGAACAGCTTGTGATATATAAAATAATATTTTTAACTCTTACCAAGTCTTAGTCGGTGGCGGTTCACCGCTGACCTTGACGTCCAGCCTAATGTTTTGTCCAGCCTTCAAAGTAAGATCGCGCATGTTCGTGCGATCAATCTTAGGTGGCGCTGGAAAAAGATAGATAGATGAGTATTGGTTTATCTAATTTGATGTAAGAAGAATGATTCAAGTAAGCTGTCTATCAGGCTTTCAGCAAATAGTTTTGTAATGTATGTTAGTGCTTACGTACGTGCATGTCAAACTAACAAATTTGGTTATAGCTTCATCTCGTTTGTAAAACAAATGACTGTTACCATGCCAAAATCTTTTTTTTTTCTTACACGTATGATAATCTAAAATAGTTTACAAAAGATGGGCTAAAATATTTGTCTGTCTACTCTTTTGGAATAAGGTATAATGTTACCTCTAGTTAACCCTTTATAGTCTGAGATAGTGGTAAAATAGCTGGCATATATTGAATTCCATTTCTTTGTAATAAAGTTTAAAACTGATTGGCAGGATGAATCGACATTTGATACTGCGCGTACACTGCGGTAGCCACAATTTACCGACATTATGATAATAATAAAAAAAGACTATTAGACTTTAGAAATTGTAAGCACTTACCAAATCTGTCTTTAGCGAGAAGGTTTTCTGATGGCGGGGAGGCTTTACCCGGTCCCGCCTTGTTGATAGCCTTCACACGGAACTGGTAGGTCTTGCCTTCGATCAGATCCGGCACACGGGCCTCGGTCTTGTTTCCAGGAACCTGTGTAAAATAGCGAAATTTTCATCAAACTTGTCCCTTTATTGGTACGCCGTAGACATCTTAAGGGTCATTATCAGTTTGTTAGTGGCCACTGCTGAATAAAGGCTTGTAAATGAGTGAGATATATCTTTAGCGAGAAGTTTATGCTAGTCACTATACTTGAAAGACGAGTAGACGACCAGTTTCATGTTTCCTGGTAGGTATTCAATTGCCATATATGATATTTTAACAATCGGTACAAATCATTTAACGGTCTGTGAAAGGTACAGAGGGTAGTCGTTCATCCAACCACACTCGGAATTTAATTCACAAAAATAGATAAGTATGGCGCAGCAATCGAACTTACAACCTCCAATGACACTTCTAAGCCATAGAGGCTTAGAAGGCACTGCTGAATATACTCCTCCCAAAGATTATCATAATTCATTATAGGGGTTTATTAGTCGTGTACACTTGAAACTTAATTATAAATAGTTGCTTACCTCAGCGGCTTTAACCCATTTGCCGGTGTCGCGGTCCTTCTTCTCCACGATGTATCCGGTGATGGGTGCTCCACCATCGTTCTTGGGCGCGTCCCACTTGAGGTCCGCGTGGTCCTTGCTCCAGTCCTTGAACTCGGGCTTGCTGGGCGGGTCGGGCTCGCCTGCAAAGTTAGATTAAAAAGTTAATATTATAAACATGGAAGATAAAAACAAGTGAATATTATTATCGTTAAAAATGGGTTAAGGTAGGTAGGGTAAGGTGAAGGAATCGGCATCAAAAACCATCAATATGCTGAACATGCGCCTCCTCTTATCAGACCTAGGCAAGGCAAGGACACTGATGGGCAGACACGGGATGATCTATTCTAATCCGAACCCCTCACGGAAACGGTGTGTATTTTAGGACGCTTTATATAATGGTCTCCATAGTATAATGGGTGCCATTATTCGATAGACAAAACAAAATATGAATTTGAGTAGTTTGCATTTTTTTTGCATGAAAGAAGGCTTATAATAGGAGCAAACTAGGACCATTTCCTATTAAAAATCTTCCTTTACTGAATATACTAAAACAACAATCAGCTAAAAAACAAACTCACCATAAGGATTCTTAGCCGTAGTAGCGGTATCAGTGACCAGAGGTTCGCTCTCGCCCTCTGGGTTGACCGCCTTGACCCGGAACAGGTAGTCCTTGCCCTCGTTGAGGCCCGTGACGTCAGCCTCGGGCACGGTGGTGGTGGCGACGGGCACCCACCGGCCCGACTCGGTGTCCATGCGCTCCACGACGTAGTTCTCGATGGGTTCGCCGCCGTCGTCCTCTGGCGGCTCCCATTTCAGCTTGCAGCCGTCGGCCTTCACGTCCGAGACCTGAAGTGGAATGGAAGAGTTTTAGAAGATAAGTCATAGCAATACTCTTAAGTGTACGAGTTTTTATATTTTTATTTTGATGGATGCTCCATTTTTGTATGGAATATGTTATATAGTGCTAAAATTGGCGAATAACATTGCGAGTTGTCAAGTCAAATGAAATTAATTATTCTCTAATAAAATTCATTCGCAAATAAAGCAAGAGACGTAGAAATATGTGTAACAATTCAATAATAATAATCGTTCACACGAGATGAGATCAATTAAAAGGTGAACTTAAATATGAATATGACCTATATAAACACTGATATAGAATGCTGTATGTCTCATAATATTATTAGTACATATTTTATATATTTTGCTTTCTCTTAAGATACAGGATACCCTAGTTTAAGACACAGAGATTAAACTATTGTGTACAGATTTCTGCATCATCCAAATGTTTTATATAAAGTTCTGGAAAATACCTGTCCACAAGTAAAACCGAAACTGACTATGACTTGAATTAAGAATAATAACTATCACAATTTTAATCATTCTGCATTTGAATACCAGACATATTGCGCTTAGGCATAATAAAATTCGATATTCAAAAATACCTGCCTACGGGTTAAAGAAAGTGAAACAGAAAATTTTTAAATCTCAAATTAGGTATATGTATATGGTAAATGTATATACTTTTGTATGATAACCTTCGTGCGATAGTACTTTTTAACCCTTTAACGGGTAGTAGGTATGTTTAGAATTCATTGGTTTTGATCTTTATGATAACTATATTTCCACTGCCCATTAAAGGGTTAAACAATATAAAGGAAAGTCTCACCTTCAAAGGTCCCTTCGGTTTAGACGGCTTGCTAACAATATCAACCTCAATATCCACTGTGTCGGTACCAGAGTCATTGTATGCCAACACCGTGTATTTGCCGGTATCAGCTCTAGTAGTCTTCTGCAGTACAAATGATGTATGATAATCCTTATTCTCAATTGTGAGTCTAGCATCAGTTTTGAATTCTTTGCCGTTGAAAGACCACGTGATCTTGGGTTCGGGTTCGCCCTTGACGTCGGCTTCGAACTTGAGTGGGGAGCCGAGCTTGACCTTGCGCTTTTGAAGGGTCTTGCGGTCGATCTTGGGTGCCACTGTGGAAGGAATTATTAAAGTTATTATTGACAGTGGCTTTTATATCGGTGATAGTTCGTTTTGTAGTTATTGAATCATTTTTATAATTTCCGTACCGTAGCGGTATTAGGATCGCTTTAAATCTCGGAGGTCGTGGGTTCAATCCCCACGCCGGACAGGAAATCTTTAGGTAAATTCTAAGATTTCTTTCCGGGTCTGGTTAGTTGAGGGACTACCCTCCATGCCTCGGAAAGCACGTTTAGCCGTTGTTCCCGACTGGTATAATATCATTTAATAATTGTATATCAAGAAATGGGCAGCAGCGTTTTCTTGTGTGGTACAACATAGAACTGCGGTCACCAACCCGTCTGTCAAGCGTGGCGACTATAGCAAATATGTTCAGCAGTAGACATTATACGGCCGCAAAAACCACATACAAGTTCCATCTGTTATTGTCTAGCTATAACGGTTCATTAACTACAGTCTCGTGACAGACAGACGGATGGACGGTCGGACAGACAGACAGACGGACAGACAGACAGACAGACGGACAGACAGACAGACAGACAGACAGACAGCCAAGTCCTAGTAATAGGGTCCAGTTTTTGCCCTTTGGGTACGGAACCTTATTACTTACAGAATCGAGGCTTAGTAATGACACTCTTGTAACACTTACAGAATCGCGGTTTAGCAATAACACTCTTGCTGGGGTCAGACGGCTCTCCCGGGCCCGCCTTGTTGACGGCCATCACGCGGAACTCGTACTCGTGTCCCTCCTCCACGTCGGTCACGCGGCCCGTGGGACGGTCACCCGTGGTTCTGAGGCAGTCTTGCCATGATCTGGAATAAAGATAAATATCATTATTAATAAAAGGTAAAAATCATATTTGCGTGGAAAACCAACGCACAAAAGTATGCATACAAAATTAAAAAGTAAGTATGATACATACTTCACAAACTTTCGCATTTATGGTATGGTATACTCAGAATTAGATAACTAAAATTACTATGGGGTACTAGTAGAATCGGAGGATTTTGCTACTTCACCGGGCAAAAAGATGATCAGGGCGCCATATTTATTAAAAGGTTAGCAACTTGCGCAAAAGGACGCTAACTGAGGAGCTTAGATCTCGAGCCAGGGCGATTGCTGGCGTGGCCTGCATGGTCCGAAATCCGAACTAAAATTGGCTTTTGCAATGTCCTCAGTTATTGCAAATATCCTCGCTCTACTTAATTCTCTCTTAGGGTAGAAATTTGTAGACCAATTTCTTTAATATTTCACAGTCACAAAATCAGTTCTCACCTTCCTCCCTTCTCTCTCTTCTGTACGATGTATCCAGTAATGGGTGCTCCACCGTCGTCCTTGGGCGGAGACCACTCGAGCTCCACAAAGTCCTTGTCCCAGTTGCGGGGCTCCGGCCTGCCAGGCTTGCCGGGCTCGTCTGGAAAAGTAAAATAAAAGAATTATTATTGAGTGAGCAATAGGTTTATAGGTAATAGGAGGTTTTGAAGACAGCTATGTTTTCGATGATTGGAAAAATATATATTTTTAAAAATTGCACAAACCAAAATGCGTTTGGAAATGTCTTAAATTTGAATCAGAATCATTTTTTTAAATATATGTTATAAAACATGTCTGTTATTTTTTACTGCCTATAAGTTGATCATTCTAAATCGATTATACTACAAAATATAACAATTTCCTTCAACTCACCGAAAGGATTCTTAGCAATGATCGGTTTCTCGGTTTCGAGTTCTTCCGACTCGCCCTCCTTGTTGACGGCCTTGACCCTGAACTTGTAGGGCTTGCCTTCCTGAAGTCCGGTGACGTTCGCCTTGCAGTCCTTGGCAGTACCACAAGGAATCCAGGTGCCTGAAAAAGTATGTAATTAGATAAGTACAATGACGTAACGAACTGTGCAGTTCAAAGAATCGTGTTCAAAAATTGGTGCGCCGTTTGTGACCGCCACAATATGTCCATTCCTTTCTATATGCGTTCGTATATATACTATTTAGTTCTTCATGTGACATATTCAATTGTCTTTCTTCATCGTTTACCGGGAGCCATGTACTTAAAATTATATATTTCCACTCTGCAGAAAACTTACTATTTCTAACATGCGTGTTAAAACTTTAATGATGATATGCACCATTAATAAAAAAGAAATAATTTAACTGTACTCACCAGTAAGTGGATCAAGCTTCTCAATCTCGTAATACTCGATGGGCGATCCACCGTCGTCTTCCGGTTTCTTCCATGTGAGGGTACAACCACTCTTGGTGACGTCGGATACATCCAGAGGACCCTTGGGTTTGGATGGCTTGCCTGGAATTAAATAAATACATTAACACTGTATATATCTATATAATAAAACGCATTATCCCGAATGGCTGACTGACTGATGGATCAATGCACAGCCTAAACTGACAATTGTAGAGACCTGAACCTATATTACATAGGCATCCGATAAGAAAGGATACATAAAAATTCTAGCCCTAAGAGGATTCATTTATTATGTATCGAGTTATTATATTGCTTAATTCTGTATCTGCTAAAATCGTGCCAGCTCTTCTATTTCATAATCATATTAAATAATTAATTTTTAACCAAGGAATACGAAAAATACAAAAACGTTTATCTAAAGTGACTTTAAGAATCATAATAGACTTACCGAGCACATTAATCTCGACTTCTGCCTCATCCTCTCCCACCTCGTTTTTGGCTCTGATCACATACTTTCCGCTATTAGCCCTCTTGCTCTTAGTCATCAAGAACTTAGTGTTGTAATCAACGTTGATAATTTCCAGATTCTCGCGGGTCTGTAGTTCTTCGTCCTTGAAGTGCCATGTGACCTTGGCTGGAGGCTCTCCGAACACCTTGATATCGAGAGATACTGGCAGACCAGCTTTCACTGTTATTGGGTTCAGGTTGGTGCGGTCGATTCTTGGTTTCACTGTAGAAAAAGAATAGATATTAGAGAAATACTGCAGAATAATATTCCTTGTGTGGTAAAACATAATACTGCGGTCGCCAACCCGCCTGCCAAGCGTGGTGATTATGGCAAATACCCTCCCTCGGGAGGAGGCCCATGTCCAGCAGTGGACGCTATACGGGCTGATGATAATATAATATTGTTGTATGTTGTTTCATTCATATAATACAAATAAGGAATTGTTAAGATTAAGCATTTGTATACATTTAAAGGAAAAGTATTGAATTGAGATAATTGATAATCTAGATAACCTACACATCATTATTATAAGTGTATGATAAATTATTGGGTATAAGATATTCTTCAATGTAATTGTATAATTTGCAAGTGCGCAGGTGAACCATATAATACCAAAAAAATAACTTATTTTTTATTTAGCTGCTGCTTTCCCTTAAATATTAAAGTTACTACTGAATTATATTTCTAAGTCTAAAGAATTCACTTACATCTTTAATTAGGTATAAATATGTTTCATACAATAAACTACACTAACTAACTACGATATTAATAATTTAATAGCACTTATATGTTTTTTTACCTTCTCATTTTCACAATACGTCGTGATATACGAAACGCACGAATATACAATTAGACAATATTATATATAACTATAGACAGGACCTTCCTGTTTGAGTGCAGATCGCGAACTACCGTGTGTTATGACGAGGGTGCTACGGTATTGATCCTTGCGTAGACCATAAACTTTACAGAGACATATCTAATATTAAGTTAGCATTAGATTTTAAACCTTATCGCCTACAGCGTATGGTTGGAAAATGAAATAGCCTCTTTATAATACGGTTCTGTGTAAAAGTGATCTATGTTTTAAAATAACTCCTCGCTACTTCTGCAGTCCTATTATGTTTGGGAGCATTCATTCCCTGAAACGCCAATTGGCGCTGCTTTAACCACGTGGTTCCCAAATGTAAACATCGACAGGTTACTAGGAGTTTTTTTTACAATTATATTATAAAGTAATACATTAGTTAGAGAGTATGGACAAAAGTAACATTTTACGTTACTTTTGACTCCGATGTTACCTCCATGTTTCAGGACTCAATATGTTACTTTTGTGAAACTTTTGAGTTTTTAAAGCAAACGTTCAAAGTTTAACTAATAGAACAGGAAACTGAACTAAATTTAGTTTTTGTGTAATTAAGTTTCTTAAAAAAGTATTGTGTCATTTTCCGCAATAAATAACCTAATGTTACATTTCTGGTGGTAACGTTACTATTTGAGCTATCTCATGTTATATTTGCTATCTCGCACTGGTAACACTGTAAATATGATCGCAATTATCTTTCTCGTTAAATACAAGCTAGTAACAAGCTGTAAACTTACATACGAAAATCGAAAGTTTTAGTTAATTTATAGTAGATAAGAAATTAAGTTAATAAGTCCAGTTAAATTTAATTTATCTATTTCATGTTTTCGATATGAATTTGATAATAATATGAATCTGAGTAGATGACTGAAAAAGTTCAGTTTTATATATTTTAATTTGTCTATGTCATGTTTTCAATATGAAACTGATCATAAGACAAAAAGTTTATCTGCGTTTTTAAAGAATTACCCTCTCATTTTCACCGTACGCAGCAGTAACGTCCAAAGTTTTATATATGCAATAGCCAGTCATACATAACACTATCCATTTTGAGTGCACAACGCGAACTGAAGACGACGTGTTGTGACGAGGGTAATTCGGTATTGATCCTAGCGTAGACTATTAACTTTACAGAGAAATATCTATTATGAAGTTAGCATTGGATTTTAAACCTTACCACCAACAGCTTATAGTTGGAAAATAACATAGCATCTTTACAGTAGGGCTCTGTGTAAACATGATCTGTGGTTTAAAATAACTCCTAGATACTTCTGCAGTACTAGTAAGTTTGGGAGCATTCATTCCCTGAAACGCCAGTGGGCGCTGCTTCCACCACGTGGTTGCCAAATGTAAACATTAACAGTTTATCAGAAGTTTTTTTTTTAAATAAAAAATAAAATTATCCATTCATACTCTCAAACTAATAGATTAGTTAGAGAGTATGAATGGATAATGCGATCACTCTTCGTTAATACAATTAAGTTACAAGCTCCCAACTTACAAACACAAATCGAAAGTTTTAGTTAATTTTTATTTATTCTTTATTGAGCACATGAATGTAAATTATGAAAGAATATCATGATGTACAATGATGATCTTAAATTATCTACTTATGAGTTTTCTTCTTTATGAATTCATTATAGATAACTTGAAAACTTCAGTTTAATAAGTTTAAACTTGTCTATTTTATGTTTTCTCTATGAAATTGATCATACAACAAAGATATTAGCTATATTTTAAAAATAATTACATACAAAACGAACAAAGTTTAATATAAACAATAGCCCTACACAGGCACGGTAGTCGCAATGAGCGCTGAAATGGGTACCATCCCCTTTGAGTACAGCGTCTTGTGACGAGGGTGTTTCGGTATTGATCCATGCGTAGACCATAAACTTTACAGAGACATATCTTCCTTTAACTTAGTATCCGATTTTAAACATTACCACCTACAGTTTAAGGTTGCAAATGTAAATAGCCTATCTATATTCGGGCTCTGTATATAAGTGATCTGTGTATTTTAATAACTTCTATCTACTTCTGCAGCCCTAGTAAGATAGTGAGCGTTGAGTCACTGAAACGCCATTGGCGCTGCTTTCATCACGTGTTTGGTGTAGTATTGATCTTACGATAGAGTAATTAATAAACAGAGGCGTAGTTATTATTAAGATAGCATTCGATTTCAGAAGTTACCATCTACTGCTTAGGGTTAAAGTTCACATCATAGCCGGGCTCTGTAAATTAGTGATCTATGTATTTAAAAGTAGCTCTTATTACCCCTCGTTTACACCAGGGTTTGATACATGTATTATACAAATTTTATGCAATGTTTTCGTTTCTCAAATACATGTTTATAACATGTTGTAAACAAAACTTGTAGAATACTAATACATGTATTTTACAAATTTGATGCAATGTTTTCGTTTCTCATATACATGTGTAAAACATGTTGTATACACAATTTGTTATACATGTATAAAACTTATATGAAACTTGTTGGTTGAAAACTTCTAGGTGCCTACATGTTTATGATCTCATGTTTTTGTTGTCAAAACTTGTAGAATTCGAGACAAATTCAGTCGTACCTACTTTTATAATTTCTATTAATAAAAAAAAACTGTTGTGAGAATGGAAAGAGAAGATGCTGAAGAACTTTACTTCATGTGTGCAGTATACTTCTACATGCAAACTGAAGCAAATTCAAGGAAAAAACGCAAGTACTGGTCGCGATCGTTTTTGAGAAGACGAAACCAAGAGGGGGCCTACCGTTCTATATTAAATGATTTAAGAATAGAAGACCGAAGTGGATTTAGAAATTTTGTTAGGATGACTCCAGTAAATTTCGAAAATTTGCTTCTAAAAGTTGCACCATATATTTCTAAACAGAATACACATTTTCGAGATGCCATCACTCCAGCAGAGCAATTAGCTGTTTGTCTGAGATATCTAGCTACTGGTGATTCGTATTCTTCTTTAATGTACTTGCATCGGATATCGAAGACAAAGATTAGCCAATGCGTTCCTGAAGTTTGCGAGGCGATTATAAAAGTATTGAAAGTATATCTAAAGGTAAGCCGAAAGATAAAGAGTGCCTTTAACTTGTTGTTTCTTGAGATATTTAAGGGAAATTATGTTTTTGTAATAATTTTAGTATTCTTGTAAACATTTTTTAATTCAATAAAAAATAATATATGGTTTTTGTATTGCAAATAGTACAATTTTTTGTGACATAACTAGTAGATCCATGAAATTAGGAGCAGAATAAGTAAGCAACGGATTTTAAAAATATTTTTTAATTCAGTTCAAGGATGTGTGCGACCAATATATAAACTATTTATTAAATGAAATTAAAACATTGCCGGAATCATCTCGTATCTCATATGTATCAATTATTTCTTCGGTCTCTGAATTCAGTACTAAATTTGCGGCAACTTCCATGTCTTGGTTTTCTCCAGTCGAAACTATTGGCTTACTCAGTTGCTCCTGGCTCGCTGGCGGCCGTGAAGAAACAGAGTCACATGTAATTTCATTCAGTTTAGTGAAATAAATTAAATTTTGTATTTGTTTCTTCAACTCCAAAATATTCCTTTTGCTGGTAACACCTCGTAGCTCAGAAGCAACGTATTCGCCGAACACATCAAATTCATCTTTGGCTGGGCGTTTAATGATATTGTCACGAGCCTCCTTCAATATAGACAGCGCTTCTTTTTGCCTATCAACTGATGGCTTGACTCTTTTCAAACTCTTGGTCGACACATCCGATGCTCCCGATACACTAGGTATATCATGATCTTCAATGGGAAGTGAATTCAGAAAGGTTAACTCTTCCTCCTCATTATGTTCCTGAAAATATTTATTCTTAATTTTTGCTTTTATATTATAACACTAAGTACCTTTTTCAGATACCAGAAACTACACAAGAATGGTTAAAAATAAGTAAAGAGTTTGAATCGAAATGGAACTACCCTCATTGTATTGGATCTTTAGATGGCAAACATGTCCAGATAATAAAGCCAGAACAAAGTGGCAGTGAATATTTTAATTATAAAAAGACGTACAGCATAGTACTAATGGCGTTAGTGGATGCAAACTATAACTTCATATATGTCAATGTTGGTGTACAAGGAAGGATATCAGATGGAGGAGTTTTCAAAAACTGTTCGCTTTATAAAGCTCTCAAAGAACAGAGATTAAATATTCCAGAACCAAGACCATTGCCTGGCAGGACAGCAAACTCGCCTTTCGTAATAGTAGCTGATGATGCATTTGCACTTGATAATATGTTAATGAAACCATATCCTGGTACACATATACGTGGTTCATCAGAGAGAATATATAATTACCGCCTAAGCAGAGCGCGGGTAACGGTCGAAAATGCGTTTGGTATTATATCAGCAGTGTTCAGAGTTTTACTTAAACCTATCCACTTATGTCCTAAAAAGGCAGAAAGCGTTATTTTGGCGTGTGTTCATTTACATAATTATCTACGAGTCAATGGTGAACAGACATATACACCACAAGGTTCTTTTGATGAAGAAAATGTTAATAGTGGTGTCGTCAATCCTGGCTCTTGGAGATTTAATTCATTACATCTAACCCCTCTTCAACGAGTTGCAAGAAGAGCAAGCTTTTCTAGTCGACAAGTGAGGGATGAATTTGCTGCATATTTTTTAACAGATTTAGGAAAAGTTTCTTGGCAAAATCAATATGCTTAATAAAAGATTACAATAACAAAAGACGATATTTTATTTTATATATAAGCGTGTTTACTGATGGAATGATAAATTGTCCGCAGAGGTCCGACTCCTGCTCATGTCAAAATTTTAAAATATGTTCAACTGTAATAAAAGTTAAAAAGCACTTACCTCAGAAATACTGTCACTGCTCCTAGCTGGTTTAGGTAAATTATTATTTCTTAAAAAACCTAATGGTTTAAATGCATACCAGGGGCTGACATATACATCATCGGTACCTGACCCTGACTTAGTTTTCATTTTATTTACTTCCCTATTAAACTGATTCTTGAGGTTCGTTATCTTTTTATCAACATCATTAACATTAATGTCCATTTGCGAAGCAATTGCTGCCAATGCGTCTTTTTTCTTCTGACGATCTTTATAAACTTCATTTTTCACATTCCACAGGCATTCTTGTACATGCAAAAGCTCAATGAGTTCTAAAGTTTGTTTCTTTGACCACTCCATTCTTCTTCTTCATTCGTTTTCACTGCCAAAAAAACGCGATCCGTCCGGTATGTTGAAAACTTTATCCAACAAGCATGGATAAAGTTTAAAACTTGTTTGTAACTAGTATTATACAGAAATTGCAATGAAATAAACAATACTTGTCTAAACCACGACTGTATTTTGTAGGTGAGAACGCTATCAATGTATCAGACAAGTTCTAACATGTCACAGACTTCAGTGTAAACGCAAATGTGTTTTATACTTGTATAAATACTTGTTGGCTTCAAAGTGTAAACGAAAGAATGTTTGAGACAGTCTCAATACATGTATAAAACAAATAATTATTTTTTGAAAAGTATTCTACAAGTTTTGTATCAAACTAGTATTTAACTTGTTTCTTGGTGAAAACGAGGGGTTAGGTTCTTCTGCAGCCCTAGTGAGAATGTGAACGTTGAGTCACTAAAACGCCAATTGGCGCTGCTTTCCCCACGTGCTTGGTTTAGTATTGATCTTTCGATAGAGTATTAAATAAGCAGAGACGTAGTTATTATCTAGCTAACATTCGATTTTAGAAGTTACCATCTTCTGCTTATGGTTAAAGGTCGATGTAACCTCATCATAGTCGGGCTCTGTATATAAGTGATCTATGAATTAAAAAGTAACTCCTAGGTAATTCTGCAGTCCTAGTAAAATTGAGAGCGTTCCGTTCCTGAAACACCAGTTGACGCTGTTTTAACCACGTGGTTGCTATAGAGAAAACAAGTTGTTAGAAGTTTTTTTTTTTTTTTTCAATACTTATGAAACAATTAAAATTAGAAAGAATGAGTTATGTAATAAATTTTCGTCAATTTAGTAACAAGGCGAAAAACGTGAAATAAACAAATTAAAACTTTTGTAGACTATTTAAATACGCTATTATACTCGTAAGTTTTAATTTAATTTTACGTTTTCGACCATGATCTTTTGCGTCAAAATAATCAATTATCCTCTATTTATTACTATAATACGAACGAACGTGAACATAAACCAAAGTCAATCATCAACAGGACCATCCCTTTTGCGTGCAGAACGCAAACTAACGTGTATTGTGACGAGGATGCACCCGTATTGATTTTTTAGTACTATATAAAATAAACAGAGACCTATTTGATATTTAGGATGCATTGGATTTTGAACCTTCCCTTATACTGCTTTCGGTTGAAAATGTCTTTAGTCTACTTCTATTAGGGCTCTGTGTGATTACAATAACTCCTGGCCATTACTGCAGTCCTAGTATGTTTGGGAGTGTTCATTCTCTGAAACACCAGTTGGCGCTGCTTTCACCACGTGGTTGCCAAATGTAAACATTAACAGGTTGGAAGTTCTATTTTCCGATATTATAAATTAAATTATTGACATGCAATTGCAGTATCCATACTCTTTAACTCTACATTTTTTTTTAATATCGCCATTCAGAGGTAACAAAAAAATAACACAAGAATAGCACAAAGTAATAACGTTAATATAATATAGTATGGGACAAGTAATTTCAGTTTCCGATCACTTCCCATAATCTAAACTTATTGTAGGTACTGAATAATTATGAATATTTAAAAAAATGTAAAGCTCAAGAGTATGGATACTGCAATTGTATGTCAATAATTTAATTTATAATATCGGAAAATAGAACTTCCAACCTGTTAATGTTTACATTTGGCAACCACGGGTGTTTTTAATATCGCCATTCATAGGTAAAAAAAAAATGTACAAAAAATAAACAAGAATAGCACAAAGTAATAACGTAAATATAATATAGTATGGGACAAGTAATTTCAGTTTCCGATCACTTCCCATAATGTAGACTTGTAGGTACTGAATAATTATTCAGTTTATTAAAAAATTGTAAGTTGTATAAATTGTACTGGCGACAACGTAAAGTATTTATCAATGAATGAATACCAATACTTTCTAGTGACTTATGTACTCCTAGTACTTTCCCAAAGCATCGCTCAAAATGGCCGATTCATGACCTACCACAACAAACTCGCATGGCTGGTAAAGCGAATCGCAGACGTTTTTCATTCCCTTGCTCGCTTCTGAGGGTAAAGAGGAATTTTCCCGCTACTTTTCATTGAACAGTATATTTTACTACTCACTGCTTGTGATGCCCTTGTAGTTTGCTTAACGATCGGGACATTCGTAGTCGAAACGTTATGCAATTTAGCAATATATAAAACTTATTTTATTTCTTAATACCAAAATATATTATTTAAATGACTTTCTTTATACATATAAAATATGTACCATCATTGTTTTTAATGTCGACTTTATAAGAGCTTTGGGAAAAATAAAATATAAGTAATATATTTTCTAATGTTGAAACTGTAAAGTATTTTTACAAATTTTATATTTAGCAAAATTGATTAAATTTTCTTCATAATTTAAATGTTGGTACGATTATATGAAGTATGAAGTAATAGCATTCTGCAAGCAATATACCTATCTCTAAATATCGACAACTTAACCCTTTAAACGTACGGGGAATTTCACATACATACATGCCATTGTACATAATAATATATCTTATATTCAGCGATACTTCTTACAATTCATGCTCTCCTACTTAGTTGAATGTGCAGTACCACCTACAGGAGGTTATCTAACAGTAATATTCACGTTTCAACATTTCCTATTTGAATTTCAATAGTTGAATAATGCGCAACGAATAAGCTGTAAGCAAATATGTTATCCTAGTACCCCTTAGCACGTGGTACAGAAGGATAACAGTAAGTATTCAATTGTTAGTAAGGTTGCATCGAAGGCTTTAAAGTGAAAATTTAAAATACTTTCCCGGCATTTATGAGGCCTTAGTATCTAGTGGTATCAAAGTCCACCTGAATTCCCCATACTATAAAAGTAAACCACCTGATTGTTTTATGCCACCTGTTGGAAAATATAATAGGATATGGTATTTCCCGCACAAACTACATGATGCTTATGTTGCCCTAGTATGTTTAGTTCAAAGTTCGATACTAATGTTAGTTTGATTTCACTATAAATATCGATAAAAAATATTAAGGTTTTAAATGTGTAAATAATACCAAATTGTGAAAAATATAATTTAAGTAGAGTACGCAAATTTATGTTATATTATTTATGTATGAAAAGATTGTAAATCCTTTTATTATCTACGTTTTACTTGTGTAAAACATATAATTTTCATCACCAGTCATCCAATGGCGATTTCTAGCTCTACTTTTCAAACTAATATAATTTTTATCAATTCTATCTTGTGGTTCATGATACTCTTAATCAATAACGATAGTGCCCTGATACTATGCCTTTGCTAAGCACGGGGCAATAAAATAAGATTAATTAATCAACAATTTTTTTTTTGCCTCACTATGAAATTCAAAATTCAAATTCAAAATTATTTATTTGTTATGCAAAGGAATACAGTAAAATGTTTTATTAAAACTAGTACTACTATTATTTAAAAATGCTATAAAATAAAACTATTTATTTTATAGCATATTCCCTTCATATTAACTTTAAATGTTTCCGCCAAAACACTTGTGCTCCAAACACTTCTTACGTTTCCTTATGTCCTAGTACCTGTCTATCGTTTAACTCGCGATGGTGCCGTCCGTACAATCGATAAACGAGAGCAACACGTAGTTAAAGTGCAACTGTAAACTATGATCAAGTGTAAAGACAACCAATTCAAATGAAAGTGTTTTAGAAAAAAAGGGAAAATATAAAGATTTTTTGATAACTGAACATACAAAAAAATAAAATATATTTTAAAAATCGTAATCTAGAAATCTATACTTTGGGCTAACACCCACCATAGCACATCCCGAGTACATCAAATACATTTCAAGTGTCAATTCGGTTTTGAAATTTAACACAGTGAAATTCCTACTTCCTAACATTCCTTCCGCCCTAGTACTCTCGGGCAAACTATTCAGGGAAAACAATGACCCCTCGCAAGGTTATCATACAAGGCTACTGTATCACGAACGCGTTGTTAGGGTTATACCGTTAGTACAACTCTCTGGTTATCTGTTATCCTAGTACTTTTCGATCAATTGGTTTGTACGACGGCGGAGCGACGAGCGTCATTTTAGTTTGCCTGTTACTTAGTAGTTTAAATACTATACTACTAGTACACTTTATAATAGCATCGAAAAAGTTTTACATGTAGGTATTACGAAATATTTTATAGGTATGTTTAATTGCACGTTGCAAAAAAGGTGCTAACACATTCCTTATTTGAAAAAAAATGAGGAAACCTATGTAAACTAATAGTATCATCTAAAATCTGGCAACATTTTGTAGGAACAAGCCAGTAGTGTGTTTACTTTTTTCGAATTGCAGGAGAACTAACCAGTAACTCTAGTAAAACATCTACATTCGTACATATTACATGTACGTATATTGCATTCAACGTTAACTTTCAATAATATAACTGACTAAATCCATCATATTTACATTTGACGTTTGTTATTCCCGCCAATTCACACATGTCCTAAGTATTGATCGGCTCCCACTCCACGTTACCATTCAAGTAAGATTACATCTGCACTGTTTTATGATACCCTGGTATAAGCGTGTCGAGTTAAAGTCGAAGTCACTAGGTGGTGGAAATTCGGCACGTGTAAGCACATTTCCATAGAACCAAAAGGCATTATAGGGAAATATTGTATGAAATTTTTAGTTATATGGAAAAAGCAGATTGTTTTTCATAACTTGCTTTAAAATGCTGACCTACTCCAACTAAAATAGGTTTGTCGTATCAACAGGTCGCACCGAGTATAAAGGATATTTGAAGAGACATAAAGCTATTTGTTATTGGAAACAACTTGTATAGAAAATGTTATTTAGATATTAAGAGTCAAATCTTCAGTCATTTTACAGTATTAACGATTATCATTTACAGGAATATTGTGTATGTAGCGTGTGTTACGTACAAGAGTTTTGTTCGCGTAGTTATACTTAAATGAGACCAAAATAATTCCTTAAACTCTTAACGCGGCGTTTGACTTTCAAAAACGATGAAATACGCGCTTGTTTATGAATTTTAGTAATATTTTTAGAATATGCAGGTTGTGCACTTTATTTGTGACCTAGAAAAATAAAGTTATATAAACTTACAGAATCGTGGCTTAGCAGTATGCCAGTTGGTGTTCTCGGAAGGCTCGGATTGACCGGCCTTGTTGACTGCACGTATTCTGAACTGGTATTGGTTGCCTTCTTCCAGCTTAGGCACGGTGCCTTGGCAGATGTTGCCTTGGATTTCGGCGGCCTGTACAAAGACGTTAACCTAAGTAAATATCTACAATATTTGTAATTTTGTTTGAAACGACTAAACATAAGAAAAAATCTAAAATTGGGCGTAGGTGTGTGCATTGAGTGGGCATAGATATTAGACACCATACAGCTTTTATTAAAAAAATTCAAGGATAGATAATGACTTTTATGAAAAAACAAGCATTCGCCTAAAATAAAAGCCTTCAACTAAAACATATATCCACCCAAGGTTGACTAAACTATTAAGTTACACTTTGGTAAAAAATACGCTATATTTACAATAGCAAAATACTTAGTCTTCTATAAATAAAATATAATTTTCCACATTAACATATTTATGAGTTTAACTGGAGAAAGATTTGGCCTATTTGTCTAATTGTTGACCTTTGTATGAATAACAAATAGTGTACCCAACGCCCGCAATACATGGACTGCTTGAAGTAATGAGGATCGACTGCCCAGTGAACCATGGACTTCTACGTACGTATATACACGAACCGCATTAGCAGTTGCAAATGCATAGGGGCGGTTGGCAGCATGGCGAAATTTCATCATGCGGTCAAGCAGTCGCCAGGCATACACTGACTGCTTGAGCTGTCAATTGCTCTCGCGCAGTTACCTCCGCCCGCGCTCTTCAGTCCAGGTCAAAATCCATGATGCTACTGATATGAAATTGCCAACTGCTTAAGCTGTTGTTAATGGCAGCCTCAAGCTGTTGACTCTTGAGTGTAAGAGCGGTCCGTGTATGTTGATCAATGGCTAACTGCTCGAGCAGTCCTTGTATGGCCGACATAAATAATAATATGTATTGACAACTGGATAAGTTTTTTATAAATAAATTAAATTCAAACTCACCTTAACGAACTCGCCTCTATCCCTGTCCATAACTTCAATAATATATCCAGTAATAGGGGCGCCATTGTCCCTAATGGGTGGCTCCCACTTGAGCTTAGCTGACTTCTCATCCCAGTCCACAATGTCGGGCAGACCCGGTGGGCAGGGCACATCGTATGGATTCTTGGCCAGAATACCATGGTCTGTATCCAGGGGTTCCGATTCACCTTCCTCGTTCAGCGCCTTGACGCGGAACTGGTAGGTGTGCAGTGGTTCCAACCCTGGGGAGTAGATAAAAGTATTATATTTTAGAAAGTGTATATAGTCAGCAGTTGCACTCACAAATATGTTTAGCTTTTAGAAGATCGCTTACTCTTTGACTGGCAAAAAATTGGGTTACTAATGGTTACTAGACATGTTCTATTTTGAAAAATATAAGTATCAGCCTGGAGTCTTAAGTTGGTGGTGTTTAACCAGTGCTTCAAAGACTACGTTAAGCTGTCAGTCCTGCGCCTAATTTCTCACTGGTCGTGTCTTTAGAATTGTCATAGAGTGCATCTGTGATTGCGCACACGTCTGTGCACTATAATATGCACAGATGGCTAATATCCTTAGAGACTGTCCGCCATGACCGATATCGTTTCGACCTATTTGACCGTACGGTACTAGAAGTTGTCACAATAATAGTCAATGTGTCACAATAATAGAATATTATACGAAGTGCAAAATCGTATAATATTCTAAAACGAAATGATGAAATGCAATCTTAATACGGAGTCTGCTTAATTTTAGGGTTCACAGTAATACATTTTTTAGAAACCACTTCCATACTATGGAAGTAAATCTAGGACTTTACTCGCTCAGGTTATAATATTAGTATTAAAGTAATATTTACCAGTGACTGTAGCTTCCAACTTGTCGGGATCTACAGTACCCGCTGGGGTCCACTTTCCAGTGAGTGTGTCCATCTTCTCCACCACATAAGCGGAGAGTGGCAGACCACCGGTGTGCTTCGGTTTGTTCCACTTGAGCTTGGCGTGTTCTGCGTGCACGTCCGATACTTCTAGTGGGCCTTCGGGCTTACCGGGCTTGTCTGGGAACAGAAGTAAGAGTAAGTTTCATATCTTGAGGACAGTTTTATTATAACAACCTCATAATTTTACTGTACTTTCCAAAAGGCGAGTTTTTAGTAATAATTGTCAATATTGTTTCATTATAAAAGCGTTATATCTAAAATCTAAAAGAGAAAATGTGGGTCCAATTACTTATTGATAGTCTCTACTTATTTTGAAGGTTGTTATACGCTAACTGAGGAAGAAAAATTTATTCGTTGGTATATTGGTTGGTGAAAAAAACCCGACAGTCTTAAACTTTAATTATTAAGAAGTATGGTTTTAAATCATTTTTTCAAATGATGTAAGGCAATATTCTTAAAACATTTTTTGCAAAACATTAAAAATAGCCATTTACGTAATATAAAATCTAATGGTTTTACTATAATTTTTATTTAACCTATTTTGTTAAGTCAGCCATTTTTTTATATAGAAGATTAGGAGCAGAGTTTTTGCACCACACTTGTGAACACCTCGTGCTAAGCTAAAATACTTATGTTACGAGTGGTTCCCGTCGATAGTGCAATGGGTGGAGATCGGCAAGTGGAACCAACTAGATAGACGGATGATGGAAGGCCGCGGGATCACGGTGGATGCAGGCCGCTTCGAACCATAGTAACTGGAAATCTATGAGGGAGTCCTATGTCCAGCATTGGACGTACTACGGCTGAAATGATGATGAAGATGAGGTCGATAATTATATAAAACATACCTAGTACAGTGACTTCAACGGTAGCCTCGTCGACTCCAGACTCGTTCTCCGCCTTCAGCGTGTAAATGCCGGAGTTGGCGAACGTCGTGTCGAAGATCTGCATCTTGGTGTTGTAGTCTTCGTTCTCCAGCTTGATGCCAGGTCCAGTTTCGAGGACCTAAGAAGGTTATCATAGATTAAAATTGTACATAGATATATTATATGTAGAGTATTATATATATCGGCGCAGCGGTAGTCTCGCTTTAAGTCTCGGAGGTCGTGGGTTTGATCCCCATACCGGATCAGAGATCTTTGTGTAAAATTTAGGATATTTTTTTTGGTACACTTTATAAGTGGATTATAAGTAGCAGTAGAGTGCCCTACAAGTGGGGTAAATTCTGCTGCCCGATCTCAGGTATATGATTACCAAAAATGTTACATAAATCGGAATCAACATTCTAATAGACAACTTCTTTATATGAAGTATAATCAATTATAACATACATATTTGACAATAGTTAGGTTGTGTCTAAACTTAATTCAATGATATCGACCGGTAAAAGCTAATTAAGCTAAGGACATCATGGGCAATACTGAATTTAATATATGTTTTATTTTATGCCTTAAAATAATTATATACCTACCTTAGTAGGTATATAATTATTTTTTTCCTTTTTTTATACTTATATATTTTTTCAGTCTTGGATTTATCCGAGTTTGAAGTTAAGCGACACAAATGTTTGTTCTTGTTTATGGGAGTAAAACTCCAGCAGAAGGTATTACGAATCGAACCTCTTTTTTAAGAACATAATATTACTTTTTTGTCATTTTTTATATACCTACTTATCATTATAATTCTATATTTACTCTAATTTATAAATAAATATAACAGTAGGTACAAACCTTGTTAGCGAACTTCCAGGTCTTGGTTGGTGGCGGCTCACCCTTGATGTCGACGTCCAACCGGATGGTGGTGCCCGCGCGGATGCGGATCGCATTCATCTTGTCGCGGTTGATGTGCGGCTTCACTGTTGGATTAAAATTAATAAGGTATTGAAAAAATGCCCTTGCTAAGAATACCTATATGGACTAGGGATGACTATTAAAACTTCTATTTGATACGTCAGTCTGATTACCAAAAAATATTGGACACGTATATTCGTACCAGCGCAATGAAATATCATATGATGTAATTTTTAGTTACAATTTTACCTAGGAGTGACAAGTCCCTCTCGCTTGAAAACAATAATTGATTGTCTATATTATTCTATACCAAACCAAATATAATATTTTAATCATCATCCCTATGGTATACAAAATTAATAAATAAATATATAAAAAAAATGTATTATAATAAATGAAGATAGGTAAAGCTTTTTTTTAATTTTATTATATTTTATGGCAAAGTTTACTATGTGTCGTTTTTTTTTTTGCCGGAGAGTAATGAATATAAATCCATCCGCCCTATTAAGAAAAATCAAATAAATCATAAAGGAATATAAAAACAACAGCCCAATACTCACAGAACCTCGCCTTAGCAGTGTGCGGTTCCGTGGCGTCCCCGGGTTCTCCCGGGCCCGCCTTGTTGACGGCGCGCACGCGGAACTGGTACACGTTGCCTTCGCGCAGCTCCGGCACGCGAGCCGCGCACTCTGGCGTCTGCGGAGAGGAGAACACATTGTAAGAAGGTATTAAAAACCACAGATCTAATGAATGAAAATTAAACTTAAGTCAATAAAAGTTAAAGTTAATTTTATTTTGACGTTTCATTGGGCTTTATTCCTTTCTTCCAAATTGGTATAATATGTAAGAGAATTAAAAGACAAGTCTTAATTAAAAACAAAAAATATCAAGTGTTAATTCCGCTCAAGTCTAATGAAAAAGTTTTTGAGCGGAATTAACACTACATACTTCGTTTTTTAATTTAGATTACTATGAATTTCCTTGAAAGTGACTGTACTGTAAGTACTGATTCTTTTAATGTGTAATAATATTATAAAAGATTTGCATAGAATGACCGATACAAAAATTCTTTCGCCGTTAGAGAGGTACGTTATCCATGAGTAGCATAGGCAATAGGTATGAAATTTCCGCAGGAAAGGGTGATACGCGGGTAAAACCGAAAAACTATAAATAAATCATGCGTGGCTTTAACCGCCTGATCTGCTATAACATTGGTTTTTCCACTCGAGTTATCTGGCTATTTTTTTCATCATATTACTTTGATTCGTAAGTAGAACTCACCGAAGTAACAAGCGCTTCTGTCCATTGTCCGTATTTCTCCTTCTTCTCGATGACGTATCCGGTGATGGGGGCGCCACCGTTGTCCTTGGGCGCCTCCCACTTGAGGTCCACGCGGTCCACGTCCCAGTCCTCGATGATGGGCACCGATGGTTTGCCGGGTACATCTGGGATAATTTGATAGTAAAGATTAATATAATATATAAAGTAGCATGTCCTGACTGATTCATCAACGCCGAGGCAAAACTACTGAAGCTAGACACGTGTTATTTATATCGTGGCTCTAAGAAATAATTTTGTAAAATTCAATCCTAGGGGGGTGAAAATTACTATAAAGCTCCTGCTTTATTTCTCTATTTTTTTTTTGTTTTTACCGCCGTAGGAACGGGAACGTGAGTTACGCGGGTGAATCTGCGCGCAGGAAGCTACTAATTAATAATATTAGGTATACAGTGAAAAGAAGGCCACCTTTACGGCGCAGGGGTAAAGTTGACAAGCCAGGGTCGTTGAGGGATATTGCCATAATCACCACGGCGGATTGGTAATCGCAGTAAGATGGAGAGTATCCTTGAGCTGATAGATGTATGTCACCTTTACGACACTCTTTTAAAACACATAGGGTGGTCTATTCTAAGCCAAAAAACGATTTTCTATTATTGTTTTATCAATAAAATACAACTCACCATAAGGATTCTTAGCGATGATGGAATGGTCAGTCTTCAGCGGCTCCGACTCTCCTTCCTCATTGACCGCCCTGACCCGGAACTCGTACTCCTCGCCTTCCTGTAGACCCTTGATGTCCATCTCTGTGTCATCGGTCTTGCCGACTGGCACCCAGCGACCGGTCGCCTTATTGAGTTTCTCTACTACGTAGCCAGTAACTGGCTTGCCTGTAAGAAAATACTAGATTAGAATCAAAGTTTGCAATGAGCTTAGGCTTGCCCTCTATTAGTTCCTCCTTCTCCATGTTAAGATATATGTTTTTTTAAAATAAAGATATAAAATATCTAACCTAATACATAGAATATATTGTATGACCTAGATACATGAGACATTTATTTGTTAAGATCACGTTAAAGAAGATTGCTAATTCGTAACTTAAGCTTTTTCTCTGAACGGTAGGAATAGCAATGCAGTCCCAATAAGAGGCCAGTGTCGAACACTGAGCAAGAGCCACTGACGCAGTAGAAATGAATATAATAACTATTTCACAATTGTAGCTATAAAAAAACACTGCATTTATCTGAAGAACTGGAGTCTTTATGTTCACATATTTTGAAGCACAAATTCTGCTTGGAATTTTCTTATTATTAATCAGTCGCATAATTTTAATGTTTTAAATGTTAATCTAAACATGTGAATATAAGAATTGACTGTACTTAATAAACCATGTTTGAATCTTTAAATTAGCGTTACCTTAACCCTGCCATGGCCCGATAATTTTCACACTGCCCCTTCATGACACACTTAATACTTTTAAGCTATGTTCTATTAAACTATTTTTAAAACAAGGCGAGAATGTTGCAACCCAGCGAATGAGAAACGCAGCCTTAGATCTTGCCAAAATAAGGGGAATTAAATAATATCATCTAAAACTCACCGCCATCATCCTCCGGTTTCTTCCATGACAGCTTGCAACCGTTCTTAGTAACATCAGCAACCTTCAGTGGTCCACCAGGCTTGCCGGGAGCGGACAGCACCGTGATCTCCACTTCAGCTTCATCAGTACCGTGCTGGTTGGTGGCCAGGATTCGGTAAGTGCCGGTCATAGCACGTACAGATTCCTTGATGTCAAGCTTGGTGTTGTAATCGACGTTGATCACGTTTTCTGTCACCTGATGAAGAAAAGGATATATAGAACTGTTACTTGATTTCAAACGAAAAGTAAATATGGAAAAAATTAATATCATACGCGATTATTGTGTCTTTTTCTAAAGTTAAAAGATATTTCATTTTCATTTTTAAGTCAATGTTCCGGATAATGGGAGGGGCAACTCTCCCACTCGTTTGTTTTCATGTAGTATCTTAGGTATATAATAATAATAAAAAATTATTTATTTCTCTTCCACAAATTATTATACAGCAGTTTACAACATAAAGTTAGTTACAAAATAGTACAATAATTTGTGGGAGTCTGATGCCTAAACTAAGCCAAGGCCTGTACAGGACCCCACCACCACATTTTACTTTTTAAAGATTGCTAGCGGTGTTTTTCTTTCTACTAGTATTCTTGTGAACCCCTCGTACTAAGCTAAAATGTTACGAGTGTGTTCACGTCGGTAGTGCAAAGGGTGGGGATCGAACCGACGATCACAAGATCACAAGACCGACATCCTAGCCTTGGTTACAGACTTAAACAATATGATTCACTTCGTTTTTGTCGAGAATAAGATAATAACAAACAATAGGCGTGACGACGGTATCAAAAAATTAAATATTTAATGTTTTTAGGGGACATATAAAAAGAAATTATTACACTTAATTATTTTAATATATAACCTTGAGATTAATGTGATTTTTAATAAAATAAAACATTAAAATACTGCAATCGGCCATTTTGACTGAAACACCAATCACGGCGCATGACGTCACGATATTGTAACCATCAAAGAGAATTTAACCACTACGTTAGGTTTGGCGGTCTCAATGACATTTTTTACAATAGCGTGACGTCATAGCCGACGCCATAACACTTGAAGCCTTTTTTCGCGCGCTATTTAAAATTTAATAGAAATATGGCTTAAACTTCGTTAAATTTAAATTTATTACCGAAATATTGTGTTTTTCGTACTTAGAAAATGACTACCCACGTTGCGCAAGAGGATTTCAAAATCTTGCCTCATGCCTATTGATCAATAACATTAAATTTCTATTTGCATTACATACAGAAGAACTTATAATAGATAGCTTCTATCACTTTTAATAGATTTTAAATAAAACATAAAACAGATCCACTCTCAACAATTATTTAGGGCGAAGGGGAAAAATAATTAATTACATGTATTCCCCATTAGTATCACTATTACTAATAACGAAACTTATTAACATAATAACATACCTCCTTCTCCTCATTCTTCCATTTCTGGAACCACTGCACTTTCGGCGCGGGTTCACCCTTCACGTTGACGTCGAAGAATATCGGCTTGCCAGCGCGTACAACCAACGCCTTCAAGTTGGTGCGGTCGATACGTGGCTTCACTGTACGAAAAAAAGAAAAATTATCGTCATCATCAGCCCGTATAACGTCCACTGCTAAACATATACTAACTGCAAGAGACATAATAATTGTCTATACTAATATATCTATCTTTATATATAAAAATTACGTGTCACGTTGTTTGTCCGCGATGGACTCCTAAACTACTGAACCGATTTTAAATTTGATTTGCATACCGTGTGCAAATCGACCTAACTTGAAAGATAGGATTACATTTCAATTTATAGTCGCAATATTATTTTATTGCAAATTATTTATATTAACTAAAACGTAGAGTAATTAGGGTAGGGGTAGCGTAGGGGTAGGTTAGGGGTAGGGTAAGGGTAGAGTAGGGGTAGGGTAGGGGTAGGGGTAGGAGTAGGGTAGATGTAGGACACCGCATAAACGAAGTCTCTCCAGGGCAGTTTATTTTATACAAATGTTTAGGTCTTTTATTTATCGATTGAGGCAGTACGAAGTCTGCCGGGTCAGCTAGTATTAATATATAAAGTTGAAGAGTTTGTTTTTTTGCTTAAACGCGCTAATATCAACTACTGGTCCGATTAGAAAAATAAGCTTCCCGCTCACGATTTTACCCGCATAACTCCCGTTCCCGTAGGAACTTCATAATCAAATACAGCCTATAACCTCCCTCGAAAAATGGGCTATCTAACACTAAAATATTTTTTCTAATCAGATAGATAGTTCCTGAGATTAGCGCGTTCAAGCAAACAAACTTATCCTTCAGCTATATATTTAAGTATTGATTACGTAAAGTAAGTCTAAACAGTACTTACGGGCTTTGTGTCTAATGGTGGTCATCTTGGTGGGTTCGGAAGCCTCCGAAGGTCCTGCCTTGTTGACTGCGATCACGCGGAACTGGTACTCGCTACCTTCGGGCAGACCTTCCACCTTGCCTGAAGTCTTGTCTCCGGGCACCTGATGATATCATGTACATGATAATATAAGTATCTACTTGAGTACGGTAGTAACTTTAGTAATACGGTTAATTCTGAGTGAAAGACGATGAATTTTTATTATATTAATTTGTTATAAGATTGGACTTTAATATTCGGACGGACAGACGTTTTCATACTCATATATAGATAGTTATTTATAATCAATCAAATAATAATATAAAGAACTTTGTTTTAAATATAATATTTTCCAGATAACCAAGGAAAATTGTGAAAAGTGCTATCAAACAACAATCTGAAGTGCCCAGGCCCCATTTCCAGCATTTGAATTATACATATAACTACAGGCACCTAACTAATGAAATCACATAGATTTATTATTACTATATGAGAAACTGTCCGTTATCTTATTCATCGAAACCTATAAGAATATTCCCTACATGTGCCCGGTAAAGTATCAATAGCCTACTGGCTAACAAGATAACATGCGGCCGGAAAACAAATTAAAAACCAATAAGATTACACTACATTGCTCACACACGCACGCACACATACCTCAGCGGCATTCTCCCAGTCACCACCTTTAGGCTTCTTCTGTATGATATACTTGAGGATGGGGGCGCCACCGTCGTCCTTAGGCGGGTCCCATTTGATCTCAGCGCTCTGGTTGTCGTGGTCAGCGACTTCAACGTTGCCAGGCTTATCAGAGACATCTAGAAAGAAAAAGAATCGACATTAGAATGAACTTCACTGGAGTTAAGGTATAACATTGGAAACCCAGATATTTAGGGACAGTTTTCCACGACTATTGCCTTGTTTTTTGTTATGTACCCGCGTTCTCTGGATCGGAGCGTGACATTTTGTTTCAAACTTATAAACTAATCGCAAGCAAAGTTTCCGCCAAATCCCTTTAGTAGTTATTCAATTTCCATTCATTTCCATTTGCCACTTCTAGACTATTTGCGTCAAAGAGTAACAAACATTCATCCATTCATACACACATACTTTCGCGTTCATAATAAGTAAGGACAACACACACAAAGGTTATCAAACTTAATTATTGGATTCTGATCTCGGCTCAAGGCGTTCTTCTTAAATGTTCGCGGGTCTCTTCGGGTATTCGGTCCGAGGGCATCAGAAGGTTAATTGAAAACTAAGGGACATAAATCAAGCTTACCAAATGGATTCTTAGCAAGGATAGCACGTTCAGCCTCCAACGGCTCGGAGTCACCCTCGTCGTTGACAGCTGTAACCCTGAACTTGTACTGGTGGCCTGGCTCCAAGCCAGTCACGTCCATCTCCAGAGGTTTCTTGTCACCGGCAACTCTGTCAGGACATGAGAAAGAAATTCATTATAGAAGAAAGCTAGATAGTGCGTTTTAAAATGTATTACAGAATTGATAAAAAATCGATATAAAATTTATTTCAAATCGATTATTTATATATAATATTATGTATTATAAAGATGATAAATAATCGATTATAAGTCTGCTACAGTACTGTAGGTTTAGTGTATGAAAAGTCAAGTAAGACTGAATACAACTACAACTGACAACCTCTGTAGTGTAGCGGCATAAGTCTAGCTTTTAAATCTGTGTAAAATAATAGATTTCTTTCTGATTAAGGTTGGTTTAGAGACTATACCCCGTACCTCAAAGGCCACGAGATATTTTTTTTTATTTTCGACCAGACTAATAGCCTCATGTCCAATCCACCTTATGTTAAGTGGCATAAGCGTACAATACAAGGATAACAATACAGTAGATATGCACTAGCCGCCCTCATTTTGCTCTGCAGCAAAATGAGGCAACCTTGGCGACCTTGTTCACGCAGAGGTACACAACATTAATCAGTGTTATTTGGCTAGTAGTATTCTGTAAGCTGGAGAACCTTATAGCCAAATACTTCCCCTATCGAGCAACTTGAGTATACTAACGCTCATCCAAAACTTCATGATGAAACATATTTATTTTGTTCTCCATCATGATACTGACCTGCCAACCCTGACCCATTTGCCAGTAGCGACATCCATCTTCTCCAGCTCGTACTCCTTGATAGGAGAGCCACCATCGTCTTCCGGCTTTTCCCATCGCACCTTGCAGCCTTCGGCGTGGATATCCGACACTTCAAGCGGTCCTGTGAAGTTCCGTAATGACAGTTGAGTATGGTCATCTTAATATACTTATCGTATATATACTAAGATATGAATGTATAAAGAGGAGAGATTTGATAGGCAGCGAAACTACCGGACCGATTTCAAAATTCTCTTCTTCACGATTATAGATAGCTAAGTTATATAGGAGTAACTTAAGCTATATTTATTAGCCAAGTTCCCACGGGAACGGGAACTACGCGGAAAAAGCTTTTTAAATGTATATGTCCATTATGAGGAGTGTTCAATGTTATGCGTATTTGTACACAGCTGGGAGCGAACTCTTCTCCCCATCAACAATGACCGGCTGTCGCACTGATATAAACATGTATTTGTACTAATTGATACAGAAGGTGTAACCCTATCTCCTTGGACGACTGTTGTAGTGCTATATGATTTTTTATTTGTAATATTCCAGTTTTATTTTTAGGAGATGCTATAAAAATCTGTTTATAAAAAAAACAGTTTTATAGAGATGCCACTGCTCATCATCAGCTATATCCCTTAGTCACCTTTTACACCATTCATGGGAAGATATGGGTCGGTCAATTCCATCATACTTTAAATTCTATTGCCATGTAGCATAGTTTAAACATACCTTCTATAAAACTTCTCTTACCTTTAGGAGAGCCAGGTTTGCTAAGTACCGTCAGCTCCACGGTTTCCTCATCAAAACCGTTGCAGTTCTCAGCACGAAGCTTATATTTGCCAGTATCACGACGCACTGCATTCACAATAGTGAAATCAGTGTGGTATTCTTTGTTCTCGATCTTAATGCGTTCTGTGTTCACCAGTTTTATATCGTCACGCCATGACCTGGAATAATATTTGTGGTTAATAATTAAAAGATAATTGAAGTGTAAGGACAAATAAACAAATCGATGTTTTTGATTTATTGAACCAGTCCCATTTTTTCTTGAGATAGATTGATATTCTATCTAAGAAAGGTGTGAGTATGGAAGAGGCGTCTAACAGGGTATAATGGAAGAGGATGACATATTGCGCCGATCCCAAATAATGGGAGTAGGGCAGGAAGATGATTGCCGGATTGCTTATGCGTACCCGGCCCCCGCCATATGCGGATCGAAGGAGTGTCCGGGAGGTTTTAATGGTGTAGGGTCCTCTCCTCGTGGTATGAGTTAGCATACCACGCTATGGAGAGGGTGAGTCCCACATATTCTACCACCAGCGCGCGAATACGCTGCAGCGGCGGTGAGAATGCGTAAATACGATATGATACGATACGAGAACGGTCAAGGCTGGTCCGTGCCTCTGTCGTTGGTCCCGATTGTTATAACATCATCTACACTTACGATTATTAATCGTCAGTATATCAAAGAACGGGCTGCAGCGTTTCCTTGTGTGCTACAACATAATACTGCCTGCGGTCACCAACCCGCCTGCCAAGCGTGGTGACTATAGCATATATCCGCCCCGGGAGGAGGCCCATGTTCAGCAGTGGCTGTATAACGATACGGGCTGATGCTGATGATGATGACTACGGAAATGGGCTTTGAACAGATACATTTCAATGACCATTTCACAATCAATGTTTTTTTTATTTTCATACTAAAAATCCTCAACTGAATGATTGACTTGCATGCATTTTGTAAATAAAAGTGGCTATGTATTATGTTTCAGTAAGGACTGATCAATACTGGATAAACAAAATATGTCTAACTCTGTATTTGCCAAAGGTGTAAGGATAAGAATCAGTTTTGCCCATGAGACCATCGAAATAAGTTATTTTCTGTGTTTGAATATTTGAATAATTATTTATTTATTTCTAATTTATGTATACACTAAATAACAAATATATAAATCAATACATAGAAAGGCATGGCAAAGGGTACTACTTATATCTGTAAGAAATCTAAAAAATATAACAATACAATCCTTATATATAGATACTTTCTTGCATTTCCGACTTAATACCTATAGTTAGAGATATGTCCCTCACTCATGAGGTGCCTCATTTGAGGTACTCGTGATCGCTAATTGAAAGAGTTACTCGAATTTCAACATTGAACCACCTCACTACTCATTCAAGCGTCAAAAACTCATGAGTGAAAGAAAATTATGTGAGTGAGGGAGAAGTAAAAATCAGAATCGTGAGTACACACACTCGACGCAACCGTCCGCCCCGCTGCCTCGGACTATCGGCTGAATTCGGCTGAGTTCGGCTCGGGCTCGGCTCGGCTCGTAAAATACGCTGACATACGACTCCTCGCCTCAAATGAGGGGTACCTCGTGAGGACCTCGCGAGGCAAAATGAGGTACTCCCTCGACCTCATATAAAAATGATGAGTTACCCATCACTACCTATAGTAATGAAGTGTACTGAGTCAGATATTTTCATTACTGTATGAATATGTCAAGTCAGTAGTTCTAACGTATCATGAGTTTTAATGAAGGGGACAGCGCGTACGCAGTCCCCACTAACAAAAATTACGCATCCGAGTTATCCACATTAGGGATAATCGCAGGGGTCAACCCATCCGCAGTGCAATGGATAGGCCTCGCCCTGGGGGAACCGCCTTATTGATCACGGTGTCCCCTATGCCAGGTAAGTATGAGTTGCAAGAAAAACTCGGAGACGTCATTGTCGAGCGGCGGATCTCTATAGCGACTTCTAACTTATTAATAAAAGTGCCATCTATTTGCGGTCGGCTGAAACTCAACATTACAAGTAGGGTTGCCAGATGAAAAAACTAAAATATCGGGGCAAAATTCCGTGGAGATTTTTGGATTATCGTCGGGACAACTAAATCAAAAACTAAGTCAACTATTTTTTTAAGGTAAAAGAACAGAGTTGCGAGTCTTGACTTTTAACATGTTATATTATTAAGTGCATTTTTAATTTACATGGTGCTATTTGTCGGGACCTTTTGTATTTTGTCGGGAGTCTGGACATCATATGAAATGTGGGGAAAATCCAGAAGAAACCCGACCATGGCAACCTTAATTACAAAGCTCTCAAAACATACAATAAAGAAAATATATAAGAAATAGTAATCAGTAGACATATTTTTTTTAAATTATGTCTATAGCTTGTCAAAAAAGAGTAGAAAATAATGGGGGCGCCACTGTGTTGTTTGTGTGGAACCCGTTGCAACCGAATAGCATATAAATCTAATCTTGATACTTACCTGGTTTTTTTTAAGACATATATTTATTCCTATTTTATTTATGTATTATTTTTTCAAATCAATAAGTAATTCTACTTATTGATTTTAATTTTGTTATGAAATGACATTATTTTGGGAATGTTGCCAACAGACAAAAAATTAGTTCCGTTTCTAGACTTTTTTGCCAAGCTGTACTGTTTACTATTTCGCTAGTAATGTAAGATGATTTAAGTACGATACGCCAAATAAATTATTTTTCAGAGCGCCAATATAATCTGCCAAATCATACCGATAGTTTATAAAAAAATATCAATACAATCCTTATATATAGATACTTTCTTGCATTTCTGACCTAATACCTACAGTAAGTAATGAAGTGTACTGAGACAGATATTTTCATTACTGTATGAATATTTCAAGTCAGTAGTTCTAACGTATCATGAGTTTTAATGAAGGGGACAGCGCGTACGCAGTCCCCACTAACAAAAATTACGCATCCGAGTTATCCACATTAGGGATAATCGCAGGGGTCAACCCATCCGCAGTGCAATGGATAGGCCTCGCCCTGGGGGAACCGCCTTATTGATCACGGTGTCCCCTATGCCAGGTAAGTATGAGTTGACAAGAAAAACTCGGAGAGGTCATTGTCGAGCGGCGGATCTCTATAGCGACTTCTAACTTATTAATAAAAGTGCCATCTATTTGCGGTCGGCTGAAACTCAACATTACAAGTAGGGTTGCCAGATGAAAAAACTAAAATATCGGGGCAAAATTCCGTGGAGATTTTTGGATTATCGTCGGGACAACTAAGTCAACTATTTTTTTAAGGTAAAAGAACAGAGTTGCGAGTCTTGCCTTTTAACATGTTATATTATTGAGTGCATTTTTAATTTATCCCAACCATGGCAACCCCAATTACAAGGCCCCCAAATGTACAATAAAACTTCAAATGAACATTATAAAAGTAAATATCTAGCCAACAATGGCCTTTATAGAATGGTAGAAAAATTAGTTGTGCATTGAGATATTGTGCTGCTTATCTAAATATTGTATTAATCTCTGTAATTCACTGCATATATTGGTGAATACTGCAAGTAAATTATGCCCGGTCAAGTAGCAAAAGCCTTGTGGTTAACATCATAATTATATCCATCCGAACAAATAAAATGAACATGTGTATATTAATCTATACCTTGATCTATACTAATATTATAAAGAGGTTAACATTGTGGGTTTGGATGTTTAGAGTGCCCACTACCACTGTACGATTTCGAAAAATTAATCAATAGATAGCTACATTATTATATTTTAAGACAGTGCCCATGGGGCTCGGGCCTATGTGGGGTTAATGATCGTTAACTATAAGTTTTCTTATCGAAGTAGGATATTATATAGGTATATTAGGTTATAAACCAAAGTGGCCAAAGTATGATACAGAGCAAAGGTATGAGACACAGGACTGTTTTAGATTATTGAAATCACATTTTTCATAATTGTCACATTGTGCATAATATTGATCAAGAGCTCTGTCATATAATTAGAATATAGAAAGTAAGATTAGTTTGGAAGAAAAGTTGCACTGCATTGGTGGCTCAATGGCAACCAGGACAACATTTTGTGTGAACCCCGGATGGAAAGAAACAAAAATATTTATTTATAATGGACTTATTTCCAATAATGTGTTATATATAGGTAGGTATGTAATTGACAAAATATGTTAAGTGCACTACAAAAAGGTACTAATTTCAGCTTTATGGCTATAGACTTTATGGTTAGTTGTTCTGTCTGTCTGGATGGCTACAACAGTAGTAGTGATCAAGGCCGGATTTAAGGGAGGGCATCCAGGGCAACTGCTCCGGGGCCTCCACAATAGAGATTTAAAATCTTTCAAATTCTGCTGAGTAAACTCTACAACTTTCTTTTATTAATTTTTTCGGTGTTGTACCATTACATACAGTACTTTGTAGAATCTTGATCTTGACATTGTAATAACGGTTAATCATCTATACTTGTTCATTTAAATTTGACAATCAGTAAAATATCAGAATTCAAATCGGACTATTTGAATTCTGATGAAGAGTAGGTACATACTTTAAATTTTCGTTGCCCCGGGGCCTCCGGACTTCTACATCCGGCCCTGGTAGTGATGGATATTGTTACTTACCAGGTAAGGTCTGGTGGTGGTTCACCGATGACATCCACAGACCACTTGTGTGTTCGTCCAGCCTTGATTATCACTGACTTGAAGGTGCTGCGTTCAATGCGTGGTTTCACTGTTGACAAAATAATTTAATGATTATTTAGAAATTGATATGGTTGAATATGGTGATAATGTAATTCAGATGCAGGTAATGTTTTAATACATATTAGAATGCTATAAATAAGCAGTTCTTGAACCTCCGTAGCATAATGGTATTGGGCTCTCTTTAAATCTTGGAGAATGTGAGTTCGATTTTACTCCTGACATGAAATCATTGTGTAAATTCTAAGATTTCTTTCCGGGTCTCGTTGGAGGGACTACCCTCCATGCCTCAGAAAGCACATTAAACCATTGGTCCCGATTATTAACATCATCTATACTTCTATAGTAATCATATATCAAGGAACGGGCAGCAGCATTCCCTTGTGACAACATAATACTGCGTTTACCAACCTGCTTGCCAAGTGTGGTGACTATGGCAAATACCCTCCTTCGGGATGAGGCCCATTATCAGCAGTGGACGTTATATGGGCTCATGATGTTGATTAATAAATCAAATTAAAGTCATTTGGCATGTAGTATAACTTTATTTTCTCCTGCTAATTTTGTGGACTTAGCTAACGTAAATAGATTTAAACAAACTGTTAACAGCTATTTGTATAACATTGCATAAATTATGTTATAAACTAATAACTAACCAAAGAGGTATAAATTTTTTCTATTATTTATTTTATTAAGCCAACTATTTTCTTCTCATCATAAGCCCACATAACAACCTCTGATGATCAAATGCATCCTACCAAGGGAGTGTTTGGCCATAGTCACTATTGCTGTAGATAATGTCATAAAAATTTGGAGCACAGGCTTAACATTATTTCCGTGACATGGAGGGTTGTCTCTCAATGAACTAGACCCAGAAAGAAATCTTAGATTTGACACAAAGATTTCTTATAGCATGTGGGGATGGAGTCCACACCCTTTGAGGCTTAAAGCAAGCCCTATACTCCTATGCTATGGACTTAGGTAAATTAAAATCATTTCTTATAATATAATTAACATCTTCTTGTGCAGTGACTCCCAACGTGGGAGACTTGATTTGGGTTTACAATGAAGTAAAAAAATTGGGTTCCAAAGTTGTAATTTGATAGAAAGATAGTATAATATATACATGGGTGCACCGAAACCAGTAAAGTTTTTAAAGGGGTCTACAAGGAAAAACAGTATGGGAGACTGTTCTAATATCATTGATTATACTCACAGTTCCTGTGCTTGCAGAGATGGTTGTCGGTGGGCTGTGATGCTTCACCAACACCAGCCTTGTTGTAAGCCTTCACACGGAACTGGTACACCATCTTCTCTTTAAGACCTTCTACTTTGTACTCTGTCTTGGTGTCCTCTGTCTTTTTCACCTGCGTATTAGACATATTAAATTGGTAAATCAGACACCTGACACATTCAATAGCCTAGCAGTTTAATTAGTTGAGTGTGTAAGTCTTAGTAGCAAAACTACTTAATATGTAAAGATATCTATCTGAGCAGGTTGGCTTTGGGAATTACCCCTGTACCACAAAAAACAAAAAGTAAACATTTATACTAATATATCTGATGCTGAAGAGTACTAAGCTGAAGAGTTTGTTTACTTGAACATGCATATCTCCGGAACTAATGGACCGATTTGAAAAATTATCTCAGCCAGCGGCCCTTTCAGTGATGAAGGCTATAGGCTATATTTTATTATGGAGTTCCCACGGGAACAGGAGCCGCAGGAGCCCGATGGGGGAAAACACAGTTGTAAAATGATAATACCTATACTACTTTATTTTTCAAGTATGGATTGGTTAGATAAATTGTGCCTTAAAATATATCATGTTTTTGTTAATGCAAAGCCTTTAAGTTGAGAAACCCCACAAGCCATAAGATGGTGTCCCACACTTTAAAAGTTTGGTCAGTAGGAAGTCTCAGGGGCTCTTCAGTAGGTGCTAAATCCAGGTTGTATATAACATACCTAGTCAGAAAAGGAAATAGCTGAAGGAAAGCCACTTCAAATAGCAGAAAATTCCTTACCTCAATCCAGTCAGGAGAGAACTTATCCTTCATCTCCACAACATAACCGAGGATAGGTCTGCCTCCGGTGTCGGAAGGTGCCTCCCAGTTCAGTGTCACCGACATGTTGTCGTAATCCACGATTGTGGGCTTGCTAGGAGCCTTCGGTGGGTCTGGAAAAATATAAACAGATTAGAATGAAGAAAATTACACCTACTGCCCCGCTAAGGCTACACTCCTGGTTGGAGTGTAGCTTTAGGGCCGCTATGGAGCAAGGACTTAGAAAATTTTCCGTACATAAGTATTATTGTTAATTAAGAATGTATTTTTAAAGAGAAAGGGGTGTAATAATAGGTTTTTTTTTGGTTACTGAAAGTTTTGGCAACTTTTGTGTAGCTGAATAACTTACAAGATATATCATTTCAAATCTGTTGAGATAAAACAAATTAACCATTGAATTGGATGCAGCTTTAATTAGTCCTTGTTGGATGGAATGGAAAATCTCAAGTTTTACTTATTAGTTTATCACCGTGTTTGTACTGAGAGGAGAATAATGAGTCAATAGAATACATTTTATGTTTATTTTTTACGAGTCTACCATCACTTATTTATAAATATGCAGGATATAATTTATTATCAATTACTTAATAATAAATTATATCCTGCAAATATATCACATTACAATTTTTTTTTATTATATTAAAATAATATTATTCAAAAGTTGCTATATTGTTCGAAAGTAAACTATGAGTTGGTTGTTTGAAAATTGCGGGAGAATTTTATTTTTGATAAAGCTTTATCAGAATATATGAGTCTTTTGAGCCCACAACATCGAGATGGGGTGTTGCTATTACTTTGCACTTGTCGATATTTGGCCAGATTTTATATAACATTACTAATAAACCCGATTGTAATATTCAAGCTAATTTGAGTTTGTTCTTTTTTAATGTTGTAGGTCAAGGTCAATAAAACTAAATTCAAGTATGTAGTAGTTAAAATGTCATGAAACTGAGGCGAAACGTAGCCAAATGTAATACGACCTGTTTAGTATTTCCTTTGGCAAATTTCACAACGTAATACAAGTCAGGTTCAAATTGAAAGTCAACAAACAAAAATATTTTTGCAATGTGACGTTTGTTCTGTTATTATATTTTATCATGAAGGTCGGCAAATAACATAACAGGCGTCCTGATAATATTCCGTTTCTATAGATAGTCTATAAACGTTTGTGAAACAAGATTTTAACCCGCAACGTTCCCATCCACTTCTCAAATTGAGTTAGGAGTAAATGAAACTTAAATTTCATATACAGTTCGTATATGAATTTAGGGAAATGAGTAATCTAAAGAAAAACCAATATTAAGAAGATATCTTTGTATAGGTACTTACCATATGGGTTCTTAGCGAGAATGAAGCCATCGGTCTCCAGAGGCTCTGACTCGCCCTCCTTGTTAACGGCGCGGACCCTGAACTTGTATTTGTGGTTCGGTGTAAGTCCTTTAACCGTGAATTGTGTAGGTTCTGGGCCGGTCTCTCCGCATGGGACCCAGTTTCCGGTGTCCTGATAAACAAACAATAATATTAACTTACAAGGACAAGAAGACGAAGAGTGTAAATAACTCATAATCGCAATTACTTAAATGAAATCAAAATTGCTAGCTCAGTGTGTCATACCGTTCCTCACATGCAATATTAATTTACTTTGATGTGATGGTGTTAGGCGTCACCTAACCCTAAAACAACGTCGTCATCAGGATTTTTGACCGTAAAATGTCTTTTATTTGACGTTCTATCCTAAAACTCTGAGATTGGCTAAATTGTGCAAGTCTTTCCACAAAGACCACCCCAGAAGAACTTAACGGTTATCAAGATGAAAATGATGTTCGGCGAATACGAAGAACTAAATAAGTTTGTAATACCTGATAACGTGGAACTATATCTAGTCATTAAAAAGATGAGGGATGCATAACACGTAAAAATGTAAATGCTGCTTCAACTTAAACACCCAATTTACGTCAACTGCTTAGCATGGACCTTCTCGTTACAGACTTTGGCTAGCCAGTATCGTTAAGGGATATTGCCATAGTCATCACGCTTGGCAGGCGGATTGATGATCGTAGTAAGATTGTAAGTAACCTTGAACTGATAGATGCTGTTACCCGTCTATCAGGTGTCCCTTAGTCACCTCTTATGATATGCATAGGAAGAAATAGGGTGATCTATTCTAAGCCGGAAATGCTTACCATGTCCATTTTCTCGAGGGTGTAGCCAGTGATGTCGGAACCTTGCCAGTCGTCTGGCTTCTGCCATTTGACAGTAGCCTTCTCGGCACGAATGTCCTCGATTTCGATGGGACCATTCGGGCGATTTGGTTTGTCTAAAATGCAAAGCAATAAATTAAATGTCGTAAGTAATACGAAGGATCAAAGAAGTGGAGTATAGAGTCATCCCGACCGATTTCGGCCACGGCAGGCATTCTCTTAGGAGATTAATAATCTACGCAGTACATAATTATAATAGTACACAAGTGCAAACACAGGTAAACTCTCTATTTCTTTACTCTCAAAATCAAGTGGAACGGTTCTACCCCCACCACCGATAGTATAACGAGTTTTCCGAGGCAAGGGTAAAACACCAATAGTTCCTTGATTTCAAATTACTAACTACTTAGAATTTTCTCGAGAGAAAATTTCTAGTGACTCAAATTTAAGGAAGGTATGATGAACTTACCAAGGACAACCACATCTCCAATACTCTCGCACGATCCCGAGGAATTTGTGAGAACAAGCTTGTATTTTCCGCTGTCAATTCTCGTGGTCTTCCTGACAGTCAGCACGGTGTTCTTCTCATATTTGTCAATGGTGATACGATCACCGTCGTCCTTGATCTCCTATAGTCCCAAAAAAAGTGTCAGTAAGATTGACGAAACCGGATTGCGTCTGATTGTTGCGGTGTTAGTGTGATGATGTCAGAAACTTATGGTGATCGATTTAAAGACTTTTTGATGTGAATGATTTTCAAGAAATAAAATAGTTAGTATTTGATTTTGTTTTGGAAACTGTGTAGTTTGATTAAATTCTTATATAAAATAAATATTCAATTTATTATTTTATGTTAAGTGAGTTGCCATCCTTTTTAATATTATACCTTGGCTTTTGACCGATAACTTAACTGCTTTTTTTTGCCATTTCATAATTCTTGAAACGATCTCTTTTCCTCTTACGAATCCCATAAACTTAAGATCGTGCCCGAAGATAAAACCTGTGTCTCATGTTTTCTTCTTGATAAAGGGTTTAAAATTAGAAATCTACTTAAGCAAATAAATTTAAATTATGCAGTGTTGGTTTGTAATGTTCAAAGAAAAAATGAAATAAATGTACTATGTTTTAAAATAAGTGGGGGCTAATCAGACGCAATCATTTATAAATAATAGATAAGTAAAACTATGGTAGTGTTTAGTGCAAGTTAGTTATGTGTTGCTAGCATTCGACTAATTGCCGTGCCAGCTAGTGTTACCACAATAAGTATAAGAGTATTCTCAGTTTCTTGAGTGAATAATGCACCTCACTTGAGGCTATTCAGTATTTAGAATAAAACCAATTGTAATATATTTTTTAGTCGTGTAATGTAACTTTTAGTTACGACATCTAAAGCATAATTGGTATAAAGCATATTACATTGTATTGCTTCTAGGAATACGATGTAAAAAGTGCTGTTGCTAATTTTCGTGATGCGAAGAAAAATTTAACGCTCATTGGAATTTTGTAGTCGATGCCGAAATTATTAATATTACTTTTGTTAAATTTTCTTCGCATTACAATACCTTCTTATTGCAAGTGTTATTGTATAGTTGTGTTAGCACATATTGAAAGAGTAAAAGTAATAAAAATTGTATGAGCGTTTTTTTTAGAACATATAATGCGAATACAATATCTAGATCCAACCATCTGACCTTCTCAGTGTACGGCTTGCCACGTTTCTTTTTCAGGGAAAAAATAAAATTTGGTTAAAAGAAGTTCCCAAACGTAAACTTTATGAGCAGATCATTTAGTAGTCTAAAATTTAAATATATAATATTCATCTGAAGAGTTCATAAATTGAACTTTGTATAAAATACCAACTCTTACTGCAGGAGATAGTGTTAGAATTAAAAATATAGGTAAAGTTGTAATGACATAATGTAAAATCACAAAATATACCTTAGATACAATTTTTTCTCCTATTTGCATATCAACTTTGAAAAAGTACCACTAACAAAATATACATATATAAAACCAGCTTCTTTAATTGAATTTTAGTGGTAAACTTTGAGTTTTCTTCGAAAAATGTGGTAAAATTGTTCTCAATGAAAATGATACAAATAGATATCCAGATTACATACGTTGAAATTGAACCTTTAATAAATATTTTATAAAGTAAATAATATTTACCTCTTCACCCTTCATCCATTTGACCTCAGGTTCAGGCTCACCACCGTATTTGATATCGAAGGTAATAACCTGTCCCTTTTTGATGATGATACTTTGAACGCCGTCACCAATAATGTATGGTTTGACTGTAATGAAATATCCAATATTAATTGTTAATCCCTAGACAACATCTAAATTTTTTGCTTCCATGAAAACAAATGAAATACTTTGAAAACTAAATGTTTCCATGTTTTAGTTATTTCTAGCGCAAAAAGGAAAATTGTGGAAAATAAATCTAAGTTTTATTAGCATAGCTAACTTACCAAATCTGCACTTAGCTACAATGGGCTTCGTACTGTCACTGGGTTCACCAGGACCAGCCTTGTTAATGGCACGAACCCTGAACTCATAGGTACAGCCTTCTTTGAGGCCATCCTGAGTTGCCTTTAAGCAGTCTCCAGGCACTTGTTTACCAGTTACCCAGTCCTTGCCGAACTTCTCCTGCAAATATAATTTCAATTTTTGAAATTTTAAAATTTCGATGTCTCCGATTAAAGTCGTTAAGGTAAGATATCTTTTCTAATCTAAATAATTTCTATAGTAAAGACCTTGTATTCGATGACATATCCAGTGATTTCTGCACCACCGTCGTTTTCGGGTTTCTGCCACTTGAGATCTGCATGGTCCTTGTCCCAGTCCGTAAGCTCCACGTTCTTGGGCTTTGATGGTTCGTCTAAAAGTTATAAAAAGTAAAAAATAAATAAAAATAATAGAAAATGATTAAGTTCACAGTCACCTGCTAGTCAAATCCTGAATAAGAAAAAAAGGTTTAAATGTTTAAACTCACCCCATGGATCCTTGGCCAGCACAGGCTTGGCAAAAAGACCTGGTTCACTTGAACCAATTTTGTTAACAGCACGAATTCTAAACTTGTATGTCTTTTTAGCAATAAGACCTTCAACCTTGTGTTTTAGGGGCTGACCCACAGGTACTTCGGCTACATTATCCCATCCAGCCTTCAGAGACATGTCCTTAAAAGAATAAAAGGTATATTAGTATACTTTTGTCTAAAAGATGTTAACTGGTAATAAATAGCATCAAAAGATATAATACCTGTCTTTCAATAATGTACTTGACGAGTGGAGCTCCACCATCGTCCTGTGGCGCCTTCCATGCGACCACACATGAAGTCTGGAAGATTTCGGAAACATCGACTTCTTGAGGTGCACTGGGTACGTTTTGCATTGTAATGTTAACATCCTTTGCGTCTTCACCCTGGGCGTTTGATAACTTAATCTGGTATTTGCCTGATCCTTCTCTTGTGGGCTTCTTAAACTTGAACAGAACCTTTTCCTGCTCAACAATAACTTCCACTTCTTTGGCTGGCAGGGCTTTGCCATCCTTCCATAATTTCGCCTCGATTGGTGTTTGTCGGGTGCCGGTAACTATGGAAAGATTTAAAATTGTGTTTATTTACCTTAACCGATGCCATCTAACGTGAATTGAATGACTTTGCTACATCATTTGAGCATATACCAAGTTGTATTTTTTTATAAGAAGAGATATACTGTAAGAGATAAAATTATTTAGTATTCCAAAAAATATGTACTTACTTTTGTAAGGCACCTCAATCACGAAAGGTTGTCCAGCTGGTCCAAAGAACTCTTCTGGACACTCGATAGTAGGCTTGGACTCGCCCTTCTTGACGGTCAGCTTACAAGACGAACTGAGTTTGCCAGATTCACATAGAATCTCGCCATCGTCTTCCATCTCCAGCTTGTTGAATATGAGCTGGTGTTTGCCACCGCCCAGGTTCTTGATTTCAATTCTGACGAAATATAAGATTACCAAGTACTGTATCTATGAAGCACCTAAGATTATTCACGTATTTCGAATAATGAAGGCCATAATAATTGAATAAATGTAAGAGGCATGCTCTCAGAAGTGAAATAGACAATACATGTACAACTGTAGATAATAATAAATACAATAAGTTATGCATCTCACCTTTCGTTGGGTACAATAGGCTGTCCATTGAAAGACCAAACGGCTTCTGCGGTCTGGTCTTGCAACTCGACTTCTAGGACAACCTTGTCCCTTTCAATTGCTTCTGTATCCTTCAACTTTTTGTTGAAGCGATTCGAGTCTGGAGAACAAAACACAATTTTGTTAACATTTCAAATATATAAAATACATATAAAAAGCATACGCTCTGACTTCCATAAAAACGACAGTTTACGTTTACTACCAAATATTATATAGTTCAATTTCTGCTTATAGATTGCCTAGGATAGTCCAGTTATATAAAATAATAGTCTATTAAAAACCAGTCCATATTTGGTCTAAAGCATTCGGGATTTATCATGCCCCACTACATTAATTAATTGCATAGGTTACTTTAATATTTGTAAACATTTTATTGCTGACTTTTTATAAGCGTAATTGTTATATGTCTGATAATACTTAATAAAATATACGCACAATTGACAATTAATTCACAAGATGTTTCATCAGCGTTGGTGGTACACTTGAACATGCCAGCATCAGTAACCTTGGCATCCTTGATGACCACCTTGCGCTTACGGCCTTCCTTCACGATCGTTATACGCTTATCCACTTTCAGTGGCTCATCATTCTTGAACCTGGATACAGATTATCAATTACGTAAATTGTTGTTATAAATTTGATAGAAATTACGTTTTATTTTTGTATTCGTGGTTTCTTACCATTTCACATCACCACCAGCATCATCAAGCTCGCAAAGGAGTGTGATGGTGTCTTTCTCAATCGCTTGCTGCGATTTAAGCACCTTAGTGAACTTGTATGGATATTCTGAAATCATAATGTAGGTATAGTTATTCCTTCTGAATATCGGACACTATATTCAATGGTCAAATTCTATGTTAGCTGATTTCTTTAATTCTTTATATATATTCTTTATTACTTACCGACAATTTTGACGTCAGTTTCAGTTTTGTCGGTCTGCTTCTCGATTCTACAAGAGTACTTGCCAGCATCTTCAAACTTAGCATTCTTTATTGAAAGTCTGCAGACACCTGACAAGTCCTTGGAAATCGAGTACACCTCACCATCTTCCAATTTTGTTTCGTCTTTCCACCAAGACACGGCGGCAAGGCTGTTAGAGACAACGCATTCCAAGGCGCACTCGTGATCTGTGTAGCCGCTAGTATTCTTTTTCAAGGGTTTCGTGAAAGTGTATGTTGGGTCTGGTTCGTCAACTTGCAAGAAAGCTGTACAAGTGATGCCTCCAATTTCGATAGTAATTTTACCAGTGTCTTCAACCTTTGGAGTCGCAATGATCAGTTTGTACGAATCTCCCTCGTTGGTCATCTTATACTTAGAGCCTGGGAATAGTTCCTGGAATAAAATATTTTTCATCGTAACATGTACAAAATTAAGATAAATATGTATAAGATATTATTCTTCAAAGCCTTTTTACTTACATCTTTTCGGAAGAACCACTTTGGCTTAGAGTTTGGCTTAGTAAAGATGGCTTCAAACGTAACCTTCTTATCCTTGCCTTCTTTGGCGAATTGATCTACGAGTGGCTTCAAGAATGAATCTTGTTTCTGAAATCAAAGTCCGTGAGCCATAAATATATTAACTTAATTTGTTATTTATTGAATTGTGCAGAAACAAAAAAGTGCTTTTCATACAAAAGCGTTGAGGTGCTGACCATTAAGAAACCTGCCTCATACTTCGCCACTGTCAACGGCACGCTTACAGTAAAAAGTGCAAAAAAAAGTAACGAAAACAATTGAACTCATATTATCCGAGGCGTTAGAATCGTCAGCCATTCTTTCATCATCGCCATCAACACATTGTAAACTCCATGCTATTTTACAGAAATTGGAATTTCTATAGTTTGTTTGAAATGTGTCAACAAAAGAGTGGGCATGTATAAGTTTGTATACCGTTTTTATTTCATTTCATTGACCAATCGAAAATGATGAACAAGATTATCTTGCAACTATAATTCATATTGTAACAATATTGAAGATTCATCATTTTTGAAAGAAAGTCAATGATGCCCTCAAACATAGAAGTTACTGTGCATAGAATTGACCTGTGCGGTGTGCTGCCATAGAATATCGACGAAGATGTGCACAGAAATATTGTTTAAGAAGAGAACAGAAATAGAGTACCAAAAGGAGTGCTCCACTGACTAGACGGTGACCACGTTGCTGATGATCAAATAATCTGAAAAAATCATTAAAACTGTCTTGCACGAATACCTGTGAGTTTGTTTGGTAACTTTTATTTCTCTAAAATGTATTAAAGCTTTATTTATATTTTGCAATCAAATCTCTTAGTCTCCATTTATCTGGTTGCTTTCATTTTAATGCCGAGTAAATATGTGATTTTATAATTTTATTTCTTAAGCACTATATTGATATCTCAAACAGACATGTATGCAAGAACCTAATAATTCAACCAGATTATAAGATCACTCAGATATCACGTGGGACACATTGCTGTGCGACAAATAATTTGCATATTGTGATAATACAATTCAAGATGCATTGTGTTTATTGACTTTGCTGTCAAACCTCGTCTCTTTTGAACGAGTGTAGCACGGGCCAATCCGGGATCAGTTCAGCCAGTGACGGTCTTCTAATTTGGGATCTCTACAAAATATCCGTTCATTCTTAGTGGATTTATAAAAGAGAAAATTGAGCATCTCAATGAAGAATTGGATACTGAATCCAATATTTAATTATAAATTTGTAATACCTATAGTGTAGTGTTTTAAGTATTTTATTAGATAAAATATTTAATTATATACTATTATAATATGGAAGCGAAAATTCCAACATCTGCGTAATACCGGATGCATCAGCTGAAATTAATGAAGTAAATAATGAAGAATATGATGATTTTAATAATAATGACGTGCCAGAAGCTCTTCAATCCGACGTCAATTTAAACCTGCAATTCAACATAATGGACAACAATACAAAGTAACAAATAGTCATCAAATTCATTCCACTTACATTCCCTGAAAGTCAAGTTCAAGTTATAAAACATGAATTGGTGATACAAAAACCATTTTTAAGTATTTGGTTAATTTTTAAAATTCAGTTTAATGCATTTTTTTATTTATTTAAAACGCTCAGAAACTATTGCATTCAACTTAAACTTATAAATAAATATTCTTCCAGGGTAGATAGTTAACAGTAACATGTGCGTATGATATTCTTAATATAATTTTGAAGTAAGGTGCAAATATTGAATGCGATAATTTAGAGGTCAAATTTTAGTTCAGTCGGTTTATCATTCGTAAATTTAATTTCATTCATTATTTAGAAGATTATTTCTGCTCATTTGAAATTAGATCTTTACTAATTACAAAAAAAAGACAACTATTACATATGACAAGTAATATTTAAGTGTAATAATATTTCAAATGAACAAATATATCTTTAGTTTAGTTTCTCTTTTATCTTTCCTTTTTATCGAACCTTTATTTTGACAGCCTCCATCAATGCGGGCCAATCAGGTATTATTTCAGGGAGAGACATTCGTCTCCTTATTTCATACACACCCTAGAATTTTAATGCTAATTTTAATATTGAAAGTGTGTGACAGAAACGTATATTTTACATGAAGCTGAATTAATAAAAAGCAAGATGAAAAATGACAATAAGTGAATTCCTAAAATAAAGTGGAGCTAATAAGAACATAAGATATTTGCTTACATAACAGTTTTGGTTACTATCCCTGAACCAAGTAAATATCTTTCTAAAATACGACATTGATTTGTTAATAATACTTTGCTAAATCAACGAAATAAATTGGCATGTAAACAATCAATATTTGATGGAACTTTGACGTTTGATGTAATGATGACATATTAGAAATTATTTTAAAGGCATGCAATGTATTTTTTAAGGTTAGTTGAATACTATAAGAAATTAATTTACAAATAGCAACTATCCCTCAGAATATTTTAGTAAAGATTTAAGTAAAAAACAAATAAATATTCATTTAATGTTAGTATTTATACAATATATAATACAATAATAGATTGGAAATGCAAGATGGAATGAACGATGATGCTATATTTTAAAATACTGATGACCTTGACCCAGGACCAATTCATAGAGTGTCTCCTTTGAGCGGGGAATCTACCCATCTCGACACCTTCAGAAACGACCACAACGAAACCGTCTTCTTCATAATATCCAGTCTCTAAACCCTAGGAAGCAAATGTCATGTAACGCAGCGAAAATATAGATTATTAATAAGTTTTAAATATATTAGCCCATTTTTGTACAATCAACGAAATGCAAAGCTGAAGTTAGATTAGTCACAAATATATAGATAACAATAATACGTAATTGTTATTTCTAGAAATCTTGATGTACTGGATGAATTTAGGAACGAAAAAGCAATATTTTAATGTATAATTGTCAACACGTCGCGGTCATAACGTAAGCATCAAGATATCTAGAAGCAAATGTTAATAAAGTTCTGTCAGAAGTTTAATTTAAATCGAGTTAACGTTACAAATTATTAAACGCTTTAATTTATTGTAACTATTAAATATTGTATTTAATAGAAATAGAGAAATAAAGGCATAGTTTATATATGCAAAATACGTTATTCACAAACAATAAATAAATAATAAAGCTGTAACAAGGTCGGTCCATCAACCTCAGCTTTAAAATTAATTGTTAACCTGATGGAGCTGTCTCATAATTTATATCTGGTTTAATAAACGCAAAACAATTAAGAAGACAATACATCAGATCTTATCTTAATATAAAAATATCCATAGATGTTTGGCACATTAGCTTTGCGGTGTAATTTGCGATCTTAATTGTTGCACGTTTTTTTTATTTTATTATTCAGTTTATACATTTTATTTAGAATATATTTAATTAATTATCTTTATATCACCAACTTCTTTTAAACATATTTATATCCTGGAATTCAAGAATATATGTATCTTATTATTAAAATTAAAAGTAAGAAAAATCTTACCCTTTCTACTTTCTTCAATGGTGGAATTGGCTTTTCTGTCTCTTTGAGGTTATATTCAGGTTCTTCCTTCTTCTCAGCCCATTTTGCGTACTTTCTCTTCTTCAACATGGCACGGAAGTCCATACCGCTGGAGTCTGTATTCATTGAATCATGTTATTTCCTATGTTGGGATTGTGTTGAGACATGTCAAAATTATGGTTTTGATCACTTACCGGAAACGTATAGTTGCATTTCAGCCGAATCCTCTCCATGGATGTTGCTAACCACAATTTTGTATTTTCCTTCATCATTAGCCTTGACCTTTGTCATGCACAGGGTAATGAGACCAGTTTCACCATCAGTGACAAACTTAAATCGACCGCCTTCGATGATCTCACCAACACCTTTGTAGAACTTGAATGTGGGTGCTGGGTTACCTTCCACTTGCACAGTAAGGTAGCCAGTTTGATCTGTGGTAGAAATTCCATAATGTTATTATACTTTATAAGCCTACCTTGAATATAAATTTTCTTGAAAACATAAATTATATAAATATAAAAAAAAACATTAACCAAGGATATCATCAAGGTCGTTTATGTTTTAAGTGAAATTTAGGAGTTAGGTAGACATGTCGAATATCCATTATTATTCAAATGAATTAAAATAGTTTACCTTCAACAGCTGAGTAGCTTTCTTGTACATCGACGATGACCGGTGGACCTCCACTGCCAGTGGCCTTGAGAGGTACCGATGGCTTATTGATGAGGTCCTCAAGATCTTGAACGGATGGCCGACGAGCATCTCCGGATTTTCGTCGCTATATTCCCATAAATTTGTGAGTAAATGTTGTTTCATATTATATATGAGGAGAGTTAATCACATTTAAATCAACATAAAGTAGTAGAGCAAATAAATCTGCAAAATTTAAAGTTATTTTTTTTATTACAGAAGTCTGTGAAAATTATGCGTTAGGTCTTTTAACTTCATTCTCTACTTCTCTACCTTGAATATAACAAATAAAAGAAAATTTGGATCATGTTAACATTAATAAATCATGACTTTTGGCATTACATATATTATAAAAAGACTGATGTGAATTAATTAGCTATCAAAATTTATTACATCAGTAAGAGATGCGAGTCATCCGTTCCACTGAAAATCGATTCAGTACAGACGCCTTATTAATATTACGATCCAAATGTATTAGTCATATTCTTAGGGAAAATTAATATAGATAATTGTTTCTTCACCAAAGGTCATTGAAATGTTTCTAAAATCGTTAATAACCCTGATTTAGGTTGAAAAATTGCTCGGTTGGTAACGAAATATATGATACATGAGAATGTTATGACAGTTGTATTTCGTTATGAGCGTTCGCCAAATGGCCTGCCACTACTGGACTTCCTGATAAATGAAGCACAAGTGTTAACCATCTTTATTGTACCCTCTACAACACTGATGGCTAAAAACTGCATGATGCTAACCCGTATTTTATTATGACTATGATTGACTTACTCCAATATGTTTAATATGACGTTTATTTTAATAAAACATACTGGCAGATCTTCTAACTCTGTGCCAAATTTAAAGTGTTAATATGTAGCAATTATAAAATCCATTCATCAAATAATAATATCTGTATATCCTATACGAAAGAGAAGAAAATCATTTATATGATAGCTAAGATGCGTATTTTTATACCTCTAAATATATTTTAACCTCAAGCTGAATGAAATAAACCACAGTTAATTTTCTTAGTTGAAAATAATTTAGTGGTTACGCAAAGTTTAGCATAATTTATCCGAAACTGACGCAAGTGGGTATAATGTCATACATTTAGGTGACTCTTCCAATGACGCCGATATTTATGTGGTTAAAAAGAAATTTACGTGGAGATATAACTTAACAATACGATACCTATAGATTAAAAATATTGAAATCCCGAAAAAAAAAAAAACAATACAATAAGGCCAACTTTTCAATACTCAAATTTTGACAGATTTTTATGTATGTAAACTTCGTCCAATTTAAAATTTATTCATATGATAATTTGTATCTGAGATTTAAAAAAAAATATCTATAAGTGGCTTAAAAAATGTGAAAATAACCTCGTCAGTTTTATTTCAAATGATAGAATACGATTACTTACATATTTCAAAGGTGCCAATAGAGCTCCGAGTACAAGCAAAACTATGACAATTTAATACAGAGGCGGGAAAAAGTTTTCAAAAGTTTATCTACTCTAAATGAATAGGGATGAAAAATCTTATGACCTTTGATTTAGATAAGGAAATGAGATATAACTTATATCAATGTTCATACTTACCGTGTCAGGTTTTGGCTTTGCCAAACTGGCTGTCGGTTTTTTTGCAACCGCTGCCATTGTTACAGTTATTCACATTTAATCACTAGATGCCACAATATAACTGAATCCTTCATAAATATTTATACAAATCAAATATCGTCCTGACGCATTACACGATATCACAAAAGCATAGTTCAAACTTTATCTTTCACGCTTATAACTAATTTTAAATCAATAAATAGTTTAATAATATCTCTTTCATCGCACGTTTTATCCATATTTTCAAAAAAAAAGCTTACAATTAAATGCTATAAAATTATGAAGTACTTTAAGTGTTACACCTTGATTTTTTTATTTATGTTGTTTTATTTTGGAGTCGTAAGTGAATTTTCGATTTGGGGCAGTTCGTTGGTCGTTCCATGTAAAAATGGGCGCGAATGTCAAAAGACTGAAGAAGGGGTCGAATCGGTATGGCTGCGTTAGGATGGAGGGGAGGCGGGGGCGTCGGTGTCTATTTGTGCACAGCACAAATCAGCAGACCAATACAATTAATTATCAGATTAAGGTGAGCCATCCGTGCTGCATGTTCTTGGACATCACTAATATTAAATTATGAAGTTCTCGAAGACGGACATGCACTGTATTGACTTCGACGTCTTTGAGATGTTAAGCTCTCGATTTCAGCCGAGATTAATCATAAATTGATTAATCACTGTACTGAACCTTTGATTAGTATCATCGATAATGAGGCCAATGAGTCTCAAATTGACTCATGACTCGAACTTTTGCCTTGATTATAATAGTTTAAGAGATCATTTAGCGTGACGCTATCGATACTAAAAGCAATGTTGACCGCCAAAATGCGGTTGTCCTAAAGAGACAAAGTGTGTGCGCGTGTTGTCGAGATTAATAAATAATGCTAGATTGAGGGGTTGCGCAAGGAGATCGAAAGATTGATTGGCACTCTGGTATTAATGCATTTTATTTAGATGGTTGCCGTTGTTGGCACTGGTAGCTGAAGCTCAACTACCTGAATAGTTAGCGAGCCGACGAATAATAACGGCGACGTTTTGATTGCTGTTTGATGTAGTTTGTAATTGAATGTATCTTACATGGCGTCAAAAAACTCTTTACAGAGACTCAATTATACAACTAAATAAGAGAAGAATGCTCTACGTTAAAATTTGGTTGGAAGGTTGGAATGTGTCATGTTTCTAGTTGTTTCTATTAATAGATTGCTGTTAGGTACAGTTGTCCTATGTCAATATTAATTTGGGAAACCGAATGCCGAATATATCAATATCGTCAGTCTTGCCAATTTTTTTTGTGGTGTAATGTCGACTCAGTGCACCAACGTTCACGTCCCACGCAAATTTCATGTATTTATCTTCCTACTCGACCATTATGTCAATCAAAACTCTCTTTTATATCTAATTGTGGTCCACACGGCGCCCTTGGCTTTATTTATATAGCATTCTTCATTGTTTCTGACGCTTCATTCAGATTTAGCTAACGACTGTTACCTGAACCCTTAAATTGATGTATAATTTTATGATGATGTTTTATTTTAATATATTTTAAATTTTTGGAGGGAATTTATAAAATAATCCTTATAATCTTTGTACAGTCATGTAAAAAGTGTTTCACATTCATTGTACTCACACAGTTAAAAATAATCATTTTATCGTATAAGTGCATGAAGTTTATAGAAACCTTCATTATTAGGTTTGCCGCAAAAACACATTTCCTTATTTATAACTCGACAATGGTTCCAAAATTATTCAGATCATAAGATCGATTTCGTTTGTGTCTCTCGTGTAAATTTTTTATATAGAGTTATGTTATCTCGATATATTTTGGCAAACCATTGCTTTTATAAATTGAAATGCCTACTCATTAATTTCATATGTCACAATAAAGCTTTTGTCACGCCTATAACTGCGATGACAATAATATGGACTGAGTTTATAGCATTGTTATTTTGTGGTGATGACTGTTACATATTTCAAGAACGACATTATTGGATAGTAATATGTCAACAGTAAATCTTTTGATTACCAATTGTCAACACTTCGTTGTCACATCATTGTTTATAGATGTATATGTATTTTTAAGATTCGTGGTTTGTAGCGACCTGGCAAGTTAAAGCCGTTAAGGGTGACAACACTTCAAGATCGCGAGTTTGCTCTTGGCCTGATTGCGGCAGTCATAATTATACTAATAATGATCAATCATAACTGCGACAACGTTCTCCTGGCGAACTACAATGTGTGCAGTGCTTCATTAACTGCGCCTGCGTCATCTATTTTAGCGTTATCAGTAGAACGAGTAACAGGTGCGTCTCGAGAATTAATCACTATCGTTTTTTTATATGCTTCGTTTTGATCTGTATCAATAAGACTAAAAGTTAATTCTATATTATGATCCTTACTCCATTCTTATCTTATGTTTTGAGTCATCGTGTTGACATTATTATTACCTTATTTGCGTCATAGATACAGCAAATTTGGCTCCAAACTGAATGTATTTGTAATTATAGAATCTTTGTTTAGCTTCCGTTACGATATATTTGATTTGTAATTATTAGGTTTCATGTATTATTAGAAACCGTGTTCACAAACGTGAATAATTTCGATTCTTTAGGTTTTGTGGCATCTTTATGATTGAAGATATTATCCATATTTATATAAATTTTCATATTCAATTCATTAAAATTTTGTTTGAAATATGAAATTTATTATTTCATGTTTGACATTTTTTTTACTATAGATATAGAAATTACCTTCTTAATATTGACTTAATTATTGGGTGCTTCAACTACATTTATGGATGCATTACATTCATGCAAAAATTTCAAAACAACTCAATATTTTAATAAAATACATACTAAAATATTGCTTTGTATTAAGAAAAAATATAATTATATAGGTTTATATTTGCATGCCGTATTGGGATTGAGTTGCTTTTCATGGAAGCAGAAATTAATAGCAGTTTCAATGGATTGGTTTTGTTTTTAACAATTGTCAATTTATGTAACTCGTCCATCGAAACTGGATCATTCAATAGATATAAGGTTTTATTTATGTTATGTGTTAGAATGACTAGAAAGGTATTATTAGCATATAAAGTTTTTATTTACAATACATATAAATTACGATTGCTGAACTTCAATTTTAACATATAGAAACCCACTTCTATGCATTATTGTTTTTTTTATGCATAGATTTAATTAACCACATAAATACAAGATTTCTCTTGAAATTAATCACTTTGGAAAGGTCTATGTTAGCCACGTGTCTATTTTCTATGACATGTATAAAATCTAAACATATAATTTTCCACACAATCATATACCTCATCGGAGATTTCTCCCGGCCTGCTACCACGTTTCTTTTTAGAAAAAAAAGTGTGTTTTAGTAAAACATTCTCTGTTAAATTGTGCAAATAATAAATACTGTATGAAATATATAAATAGTGTGTGCTTATCGTTAATATGTGTATTTGGTGGAGTGTATTATGTTGTTATGTCAGGGATCTAAGTATTAATGTGCAGTGTTGTTAAATCTGTTTGTGCATAATTAATAAACTGTATAATTGTTGCGTTTTATTTTATAATTAGTTTTTCCCACTGAATTGAGAAAAAGTTGAAGCTTAGTAATGTGCAGCCGTTAATTGGCAGTAAGTGAAATATTGTATAATAGAATTTTTGCTTGCTTTGTAGAAAACATTTGGTTATATTATGTAAAGTGCAGCGAATAAGTGTTAAGAGGAAAACTAACACTAAATAGTAGGAAAGTTAAAGCACATCTAAAATACAACTAAAAGCGGTGTTGATGAGGAAAACAAATAGTCGTAAGTAAATATGAAATACAACAATTTAAAAAAGTTGCACAGCATACCAGTCAAGTCAGGTAGAATTCTGTATCACAAGATATTAAAGAGTCTACTTCTGAGACTGATGATGCTGACCAACTCACAAGTTTCGTAATATAATTATTATTTATTTTAAATCAATATTGTTTCCCTCATAAACAAATAGAAATCTCAAACCCAGCGATGCTCTGTCTTATCGGAAGCCCGCTGGTCGGCAAAGCGGTAACTAGTTCTTAATCTAAATAGAACATCTAGAAAAATATATTTAATGTAAGAGTTGCATTTTGTATAGGTTGCGACTAAAGGGTCTACAGTAGCTTGGTTTGTTTTATAGCTATTGAAGACAGGACAGATTATTGAACAGCTGAGTTATATAGCTGCCAAAAAGTTAAAGATTTAAAGATATGATTGAACAAAGTGTTTGATCTTGCTTGTGTGATTAAAGAAAGTATTTTTGCAAGAACATAAGAAATGTAGAAAAAGAGATTTATGTAAATAGATGTGGTGAAAACTAATTATCACACTATCATTGGTGTAAAATATCTTAAGACTAAATATAAAAATGTATCTGTAATGTATGTCCGTGTAGTCATGTAGTGCAAAATAGAAGAAAAAATAAAAATAATTATTTAAAGATAAAAAAAAAATCGAGCTTTGCAAAAGCGAGCAGCGTCCACCTAAAACTGACCAGATCCAATCGGTCTCACCTTTTTCTCGTCTAAAACTTCGCCGGGACGTAATTTCGTGACCTGTTATTAATTAAAAAATGTTGATGATTCCCATGTGTACATTGGCCCTACCTAAATCTCCGCTGCCGAACCTGGGCTACCATCCTAACCTGACTTTAGTTCATTATTTGGTGCAGTAACCTAGCGAGCGAGTGCAAAAGTTATTACGTTACATATTGCATCACCTTTGTGTTAATTTTACATGTTAGTGTCCGATCCATTCTCGTCTTGTGTAAGAGAAGCCTTCGTAGGCACACCATTCCTGTGACGTCTCCTCTCGACACGTACAATCCTCGGCCATTATTTCGTGTGCGTAACGTGCTAACAAGCTGTGCAGTTTATCATTGTGTGTGCGTACTTCACAAATTTGTGCAATTTAGCTTTGTGCTTTCGACAACAAAACGTTTCGTAGACAGATATAACCTGGATAATAGCATATACCTATTTATCCTTGTATTTTCGCAAAGTATTCGTTTGAGGTTTATGTGATTATCCAGTATTACGTGTGAATCAAGTGTTTTAAACCGCGTCAGATGCAAATGCATTAATGTAATACCGTATACATATATAGTTAAGAATTTGTCACGGCAATAATAACATTCATTTATTCTTAGCGTTTTATTTTTTACCTTCTTCTCTTCGATCACCTCACCGGGTCTTAGTTTTCTATTATCCTGTGGATTACGTTTTGCACGGTCTTAATATCTCTACATACACGATTTAATTTCAGTGTTCGTTCTAAAGTATTCGCAGTGATTTTGCTAAACTTAGTTTAATCTAAAAGCAAGGAATTAAGGGTCCAAGCTAAACTCCACTGTAAACCAAAGTATCGCTATTGCGAAAGCGTTCATGGTGGTAATAAATAAGCATCATCTCTGTGTAGACAATTATGAATAATGTTTTTCCAAAGGGCTATGCATTCGTGTTATGGGTTCGGCTTGAGAGAATAGGGTCTATACTACTAAGGGCTAAAATAATGTAGGTAATGGTAAAACGCCAACATCTGTTTAAATCACTCGTTGAGATTTCGGCTACAATCACGCGAAAAATATCATGAAAGCTAGAAATACCATGCTTCAAATCGCAAATCAAACCAAATCATTTGTTGGTAGTCTGGTTGTTACGTCTTTACGAAAAATACAGATTAAACAAGTGTTTCTTTAGTGTAATAAGATTTTGATTTGGGGTAAACAACTATTGATATCAACCAGAACACCATTGCAGTTTAAAAAGTGCATTTCTACAATCACGTCTGTGTTTTAAAGGCACAGTGCTCTCAGCTGAAAAGCTTGCGAATTCAATGAGTGATTTTGATGCCAGCGCTTTTATATTGTAACATCTATTACTAAGACGCCACAATGATACAAGTAAATCTAAAAAAAACTAATCATACCTTTACTGAAATTGAAGACATTTCATTTCCAAGTAAACAATAACAACAAAATATAAAATAAATCATGTCTTATGAATAATTTTCCAGAAATAAGATGTCTACATACCTCATCGCTGATGATAAGGGAAGGACGTCTTCCCATCTCCTCTGGAGGAGGAATGAGGGAACCACGTCTTCCGACGGGTGCACCCGGTACGAGTGAGGGTTTTCTTGGCATATCGGGTTTCGGTGATCTCTCTCGAATAACTTCAATCTTAGGTGCGGCGGGCTTCTCGTCAGGTGCCTTAATCTCAGGCACCTTGGGAACCGGCTGTTAGACAATAAAACGTTTAATGTGAATCTTATTAATACGAGATTTTATTTGTACTTAATATGACGAGATTATTGCTTTATGTACCTTGTCTTTTTCGGGCTTTTCCCTAATTGTAGGAGTTGGAGACATCTTTTCATATTTCTCAAGATCAGGACGTTCGTAATCTGCTATCTCTGGCAACTCTTCAGCCTTCTTCTTGACTGTCGATACCTTAGCCTTCTTTGCTTCCTCTTCAATTTTCTCTTCTTTAACAGCAACTTTCTATAATTTATAGTACTACTTAATTTCATGTTATTGGTAGTATTATTAAATCCAAAATTCGTTTAAATTTTGGATTCATTAATACTACAAAATAATTTAATGACAAGTTAGACAACTTGTGAAATCATTAATAATTTTTATTAATTGTACAAAGAAAGAATATATTTGATCTTTTCACCTAACATTTAACTTACCTATAAACTTACCTGTTCACTAAAAATGTCAATATTATAAAAAAAAATATATATATACATTTGTTAATGGTGATTTACCGTTAATAAGCAAAGCGGAAGCCGGAAAATATGTGAAACAAAGAACATATTCAATGTGAATATTAAGAATCAGATTGTTTTTTGTTAATATTGGCAAACATTGCATAATTATTTTATAGTGACTACTTGGTGCATCAATATATACATTATGTACAATCACAACATAGTGTATCAAAATAAACTACCTAAAATGTGCTTAAATTAAACTAGATACTCTAACTACTTGCTTACCGTGCATTCATTTTTTTACTAAAACGTTAAACGGGTCAATAATTGCATTATCTAAGATACTTGACATTTTGTAAAAAATGTATTTCAACAAAATACTAATTGTAATCAATTCATTTTATACGTATTTCATCTTCATGGTATAATTATCATAAATAACTTTTCCGTAGCGAAATATTTTAGTCAAGTATCTTATTAAAAATTTTCTACGTGGTTGTGCAATAGTGCCTTTTGTGCTTATAACTACTTCTATCTTATACAGAGTGCATGTGCAAAATCCTGTGCAACATTGTTGTGCCAATGTATACCTCTTCAGGCTTGCTGCTATAAGCGGGCTGTGGAATTTCTAATGTGGCTGGTTTATCATCTTTTCCTTCGGTTGTTTCAGCCTACAGAGTAAATTCAATTATTGGCGACCGACGAAGTGTATAAATTTTGCAAGCGCTTCGATAACGTATTTTAAAACAATTTTTAGTGCCATGCATTATTTTTTGGGAAGCACCGAAATTGTATTTAAAATTCGTCATCAATTCATAAAAAATCACGCTGCCAATCTTATTTTGCAAATCTTTGTGCATTCGATGAATGTGTGCGTGTATGTTTAAGCGGTGACTGTATTGATGAATGTGCCGGTATGTGTGTACCTGAGGTGACTTTGGTCTGCGCCAAGGCGCAATAGTATCAGGTGTTTCAAGTAGTGTAGGTTTGTATTTATCCTCTAGTTCTGGAGTTTGTTCGGCCTGATAGTCAAAATTATAAATTTATACCATCAAATAATTTGAGAAAAATCATTGATATATTTTAATCATTTATTGAATATACCTGTGGTATTTCAGGAATAACTTGCCAAGAGAAGGGAACCACTGGAGGTTCATCCTTCTTTTCGGGTTCTGGCTCAAGGAATGTTGGTTCCTGGTAATTGTGTTATACGTTAGGTTTTATATTATGCTCTACTTAATTTGGTTATAAATAAAAATATATTTGTGTGATTTTTTCTGTGAATAAATTGTGTTGTATATGTGTAGGTAGTGTTTGTGTATCTATGTATGTGTTACCTCAATGTGTTGTTTTCTCCATGGGTAAAGTGTTTGTTTTTGTTTTGGTGTATTCGCTGATATAACAATTTCTGGTTCTTTTGAAATTTCCTAACAAATAACATTTGAATTAATATAATATGTGTTATATTAACAATATGATTTAACTATTACATGTTTGGTATGAACTGAAGTACCTTTGTTTGAGATGGATTTTCACTAGTGACTTTCTTTATTGGTTCAACTGGATTAATTAACTTGGGTACATCTTTTACCTAAAAATGTAAGTCAAATTCAAGGTTTTTTTTTTTGGATTTAGAATACAAGTTAATTATATAAAAAAGTGTTATAATAACTACCTTTTCTATATTAGGTATTTGCTTATTTACTTCTGAAGTCTTTGCTATGAATTCTTCAGGAGCCTAATGAATAAATTAATATTTAGTTATTTGTAAAATTGTGAGCAAATAATACACTTTAATTTAAAAACAGATAGTGTTAAAATACCTTATCTTTAGTTGGTTTAACTAAAGGTTCCGATGTTTGTCTTTTTATTTTTTCTGGTTCCTAAGTGAACAATAATATCATTAGACAAATATATTTCACAACGTTTTTAATATACATTTCATCATTCATATATTTAATCGTTTCTTTAAATTTAAATTCCTATAAGGTACCTCAAATTTGGAAATATTCTCTGTCGGCCTTATGTCTGTAACTGACTCTGCCCGTTTCTGTACGGATGGTAGAGGCTCCTAAGAAATAATATTATTATATCAGCATTTGAATGTATAAATGTCAGTTGTTTTGTATTTGTGTACAATGAAGAGTATATTCTGTTGTAATGTTTTATGTTTGATACCTACCTCATCGTCTTTAAAGTAAGATCTTTTCCTCAAGAAGAATGGTGTTTGTTGAACTGGTGTCTTAGGTGTGTTTGTTTGTGTATCACCAGATCCCTAGTAAATTAAAACAGTTTTATAATATTGAGAGCAGTAGAAAATCAATTATTTAATGAATAATTTGTTTTTGATTACCTCTATAAAAATAAATAATATCACTGAGTATCAGTATTATTTGAAATTGTTGTGGTGCTTTTAATTTAATTGTGATTTTATCAAGTATTCGTGTACGTAAATACACAATGCGTGTTGAATTAAAATAACATTTTTAGACGATAATTTAAAATATATAATGTATTTATATAAACATGAGATTCTACCTCCATTAGCTGTTGCCAAGGATCCTCCGGCTCTACAGATTCATCAGTCTTTTCTGGTTCTATAACACTCTTTTTATCCTGTGTGGAATATGATTTATAATTATTAATTATTAACTACCAAAACGCCTAAATTATTTCAGATATTTAATATTAAATGTTAACTACCTCATCAGTTTTACTAGGTCTACGCCATGGATAAGGAGATTCTTTAGGCTCGTCGACTGATAATTTTCTCTTTTCCTCTGATTGCTTAGGAGCTACGACTTCCTTCTCCTGATTGAAATATTAATATGAATGTTAAAGTAAAACTGTTAAAAAATTAAAATATTTGAAAATTTATCATAGTTGAAACAATCTACCTCACGGACGCTAGTCTTACGCCAAGGATATGCTGGTTCTGATGGTTTATCCACAGAAACTTCTCTCTCAGGTTTTACTTCAACTGGGACGTCAACATCCATACTATCTTTTTTATCCTGTCACAAATGTTTATTACTGTAATATACATGAAACGAGACGTACTGCATTTAAAAAAATATTTATTAGACTAACTAAACTTATCCAAATATACCTAGTAGATAATAAACTGGAAATTAATTTGCTTTGTTAAATGTAATATAACATTAAAAATTGGATTATTTTCATAATAACAAGCTATTGTACAGAAGATAAAATAGTTTGCACCGTTATGAGGAAAACTATTTTATTTAACACGTACAATGTACGGCTATACTATAAAATTCAATGTATTAATATTTTTGTTATTATATACTAAACTGTTGTCATTGATATTAGTATAATACTAAATCTAACTACAGCATCATGACAAAAGTATGATCTATCTACCTCTCTCTCATTAAGCTTTGAATCTGTCCTCTTTGTTTCTGTTTTATCAACAGTTTGAATTACTTTCTTGTTTGGTTTGTCCTGTTTTTACATTGACATTAAATTAAAAATGATCGTTTATAAAAATATAACAAAATTAAAACCAAAATAATTATTACCTCGTCAGGTTTACTTGAACGACGTTTAGGTTGTTCTTTTGGTTTATCAATGGATACTTTACGCTTAGTCTCTGTTCTTTCTTCTATTTCCTCAATATCCTCTTTATCCTAAGTAATGAGTTTCTTATTAATAAAAAAAAATCTTTTACGTATATATCACTGTATTTGTATGTATTTAATAGTTGAAATAATACCTCAGTTTTGCTTTCACGACGTTTAGGCTTTGTTGGCTCAGTAGGCTTTTCTAAGCTCTCCTTACGTTTCGGTTCAACTTTTTCTGTGGCTTCCTATTATTCGTAACCAAAATTAAATAACTTGTGTTTAAAACGAACAAATACAAAATGTGTGTGTATGAGTGTGTGTATGTGTATATACCTGTGTGTCTGTTTTCGTTGGTCGCCATGGATATGATTTATCTGAAGGCTTATCTGATGGTACCGTATCTTCTACCTTCTCTTTCTCATCCTAATTACAAAAATAAACGTTCAATATTTCATACGTGTGAATTTATCGATGTCTTTTCGCAGTTGTAGTTCCTTTTAAATAATATGTTATTTACGACATAGTTATTTACTAGCACACAGTATTCAAACAAACGTCTGGTTGTTGTTTGAAGATTTTGAATAGAATTTTATATACAAAAGAAAAGAGACATTTATATTTTGAAAGATTTTGAAATGTAGACTTGATTATAAACATGCACGGTTCGTGATATTGAACTTACCTTAAGTTTAATTTGTCCCATTTCGGTCGCTTCTTCCTTCTGTAGTGTTTTACTCTATAATGACAAGTTAATAGGGATTGAATAAGCGTGAAAGGGGTATGCTTACTACAATATTTTAAACCAATCCTTGCTGTAGATGACTGGAATATTCAACAGACTAATTGTTGAATTGACTACTGTTAAAGTCAATGATGAGTATTTTTATAGATCATCATCAACAGTAAATTGATTATAATCTATCTACAAAGCTATAAGGGATTGTAAAAATTTGCAGTACAGGTATCTAAAAGCATGGAATATCAGCCTTGATATTTGAGTTTTCCACACTCGGGGTCTATTCACTACTCCAAAATAAAATCTGCTGGAAATGCCGTAACCGCAAGGGTATTGCCTATCTACTTTAAAATATATCGGTACATACTATAAATAGACCATATTTGGCTCAGCTTAAGAACATATTTAAAGATGGCCGACTTTTATAATTATTCATGTATAAATAGAATCAACAGTCGTACTATATTTAGGGTTGAATGACAGTGACAAATAATGATTAGTGGTTTCTTTTGAATTATTGCTGGTCTTTTTATAGTACGTAGATGTTTATGTATGTCTTCTGTGGGACTTACCTTCATAGCTGATTTTTTCAGGGCAGTTACTTCTTGTTGTTCGGCTACAGTAGAAATGGAAGATTTTCTGCTCTCAGCAGTTTCTTTCGTGAGCTATATAAAACAAAATAGAAAAAATGATGCAAAACCCAATTGAATAACGTGAATTTGGTAAAATTATCGTCAGCTACAGATTAAGATATATCTTGTGATGTGTCTAGTTTTCTTGTTAATCGCTTATTAAGTAAGTACTTTACTATATTAATATTTCCTTACCTTAACAGCCTTGTTTTCCATTATGGAGCTCCTACGGCTCTCAGATTTTTCTTCTTTGACCTATAAATGAAAAAATACTTAGAATTTAGAAAAAAGATTTTTAGAAATTGCTCATTGGTGTTGCACAAAAAAACCCTAAAATAATCGCAAATTTTTTGTCCTCATACATGACTCTATATTTAAAAAAATCCGAAATAGCAAAAAAGCATATTGTTTTAAAACAGTGATACAAACCTCACTCTGTATTGAAGTCCTTCTGCTTTCGGTCTAAGAAAACAAAAATGCATTTCATATTAGCACAGACGTCGCTTAGGATAGCTATTGACAATTGGTAATATTTACAAAGGGTTTCAAAAACGAATTAAGGGTTTCAAAAATATATACAATAGGATAAACGGTGGATTTTATACAAATATCGTTTGAAAACAAGATGGAAATATGTGAGGAATAATTATAGAAGGCTTTTAGATTATATGATGAGGTCTCAGGATAACATTTAATTTTGACCATGACTTTTTATTCGTTGCATAGCGTAATTATTTATTTTCATGACTTAACAATTGATCTACATGAATAATGTACTTACATATTTTCAATAGCATCAATTATTACAGAGTATAATTACATCGAATCTGTACAGCCTTGTTATGGATTTTTTTGAGACCATCTTCTTTTTGAAAAAAAAAACATATAATAAAATATGCCTATTATTTAATCTTAATGAAATGTTTCAATAAAATCATTCTGATGGCAAACCTTCCTGCCAACTATTATAGCACCGATTATAAAGTCACGGTGTATAGAATTAACTTGAGAATTGTTTAAGTGTTTTATATATAGAAAGGTCTTCATATTAACAATAATTGTCTTATGAGATATAGTTTTGATAATTGTACAGAGTACACAAAACTATATCTCATTAATCGTACTTTAACATTTTTCGTATGTATTGAATTGTTTCGTTTTGCATAGTGTGATACATAAACATTTATTATGGTAAAGGGTCACACTATTATATAATTATACCTTTACTTCTAGATGAGTAGCTTGTTGAGCAATCATCGTCACCTGTTTCATTGAAACGTTATTAATAATAGTTAGTTTATTAATTATTCTATCGTCTGTTACTTGTTTTTATCTAGTGTTATTAATAGTCATAGTAGATTTATGGTAATTTTAAATATTCATTACCTTTGTTGCCTCAGTTTTCTCTTTTTTCTCCCTAACAGTGGGAGTTGGTGTGATCTTTTCATACTTCTCAAGAACTGGCCTTTCATAATCGTCAACAAAGTCCAATTCAATCTGAAAGTTTGGATAGAAAGCATTAGTTTTGTGAATAAAAAGTTTTGCAGATTTATCCCCATTACTTGTTTTATTTTGAATTGAAATTTTAAAAAGTGTACATACGACAGCAAAAATATTAATAAAATAACATTTTAATTTTAGGTATCGGTTTGAAAAAAAAAACGATATTAGTATATCGTGTTCACTAAAAATGAATATGCTATTAAGAGTGTTTCTCACAAACAAAACGTAAAATTGTTGTGCTTTTTATAAATTAATTTAAACAATATCTAACTTCAAGAATGCATTGGTGCTGAATCTCCTGTAAAGGCTGTAAAAAAAACGTTTAAAGCATACATAGAAGCGGCATGCGACTTGCTACGACAACCTGTACATAACGACGAAGTACTCCAATCTTCTAAATCTCATTTTGAACAAATAGATTGTGCTTTAAAGTCTGTGTAGTCGTGATTAGTGGTGGAACATATGTGATAAGGGTGTGCTTGAAATTTAACAAAACATTAAGTGTGTAAACATAGAAATAGGTGACAGATAAGAAAGTGGACACGAAGAATAAAACTCTTGAAACATCGTTACCCCATCAACATTCTCTTTGTCACTTAGCTCAGCGTTTTTGGGCTGAGGCTGTTCTGTTGTCTTCTTAACAGTTTTCTTGAGTTGTGGCATTTCAAATTTACCACCTTTTACTACGATTGTACGTTCCTAAAGAATCAATCAACGGTATTAATGGAAGTACTACCTCACAAGCGCAGTTTCAGTTGCAGATAATGCTACTTTTTCGTTAGTGTTTGTGCGTTGTTGAAAGTTGTGAAAATACTTGCATGCTACAATGGGCTCCTTATCAGTCTATCTTACATTGAATAAAATTCATCATTTTCTAGTATCCTATTAAAGACTTGACCCTGCATTAATGTTGTAAATGTATGTATTTGTGGTTGTATGTCAATTAGTTGTAATGAAGATAGACTGAAAGTTCATCCATTGTTTTAGACTAACTACAAAACATTAGTTCTACTGTTTTAACTATCTCAGCATTGTGTTTATATCTAACTACATTTTTCAACTACAAAACAGTTTCAGTAGTCTAACTACGGCTCGTCACGTAAGCGTTTATTTCATCCTCTACCTCATCCTCATCTTCTTTGTCCTTTTTAGCCACAGCAGGCTTTTTCACTTTGAGCTGTGCTGCTTCAGTACCCTCCTATGAAATGTCATATTTGAGCATTTTAATAATATCCATGTTTGTAAAAAATATATAGGTTGTTGTTTCACATTACGTTGTGAATACATATAACAGTATATAAGTTTATGACGTCAATAAACGAAAATTAAATAATTATCATTAAAAAATGTTAAAACAAAATCCCATAAAATATAATAAATTACTAAATACTTTTTTGTAAGGAGCTGAGATAATTAAATTCAAAATGTGAAACAGTACCGTAGGCTTTTTCTTAGCAGGTGTTTTTTGTGTGAGTTGTGCCTCCTCTGGAGCAGTTGTGCTTGTCTTAGTGCGAGGCTTGGAGAGACTGACAGCCTCCTCTGTGTCCTCTCCCTAACCCACAACATCAAACATATATGTATCATACATACAGTATATAGTTGAGTTAGAGAAAGAAATATATCGGCCGGTCCTATTATTAATTTTTGATAATTATCAAAGGATAAGTTTGATAGGATCTTATTGAAGTTAAGTCAAGTTATTTGTTTTTCTAATAATAAGACCAGCTTTATTAAAGTTTCAAAGTGTTAATAGAAAAATAGAAAGTGTTCGTGAACTGATGGTGCATATTTTATAACAAGAAAAAAACTCGTGTCTCCAATAAGCTAATGGACAGTAATAACTCTAATTGTTTTAGCATAAATTAAGACCCGATATAGCATAATTAAACCGTATATATTAATTGAAATATACTATATATATATTTATATCTATTATAGTATTTTATATGACAGATATTGAATATATAGAAGATATGAAACCTTCTGCACACACTTTATTGCACAAAAAACGTACAATTTGGATCAAATTATAAATATTTTTACCGTTAATAATTAAATTAATCATTATATTTGAGCTTTACTGTCCAAGTAACACTATAAATAATGGTGCTTTTCTATTTGCTGCAATCTATGTACATCTGGTACCTTATCAAGAACTAATATTCGCTTTAAAATGGTCGGTTCTGGTAACTGTGGAATATTAATGTTGATTGGCCTCAATCCACTCTGTGAATTTTTTGCAATTGTAATTTTATTATTCTACGAACACTTTGTCATTATTTTTTCTTAATAAATTAAATAACTTTTTATTCATTGGTGAATTTACCATAAATTTTGGACCGTACCTTCTTTTCCTGATCTTTAGGGGAAGGTCTCTTAATAGTTTTTTCCTCAACCACTTCTGGTTTCTTAACACTGAGTTTTGCCTCAGCTTCGCCCTCCTAAATAGTTATTTCTTTGGTTAATAATAAATATTAAAACGATTGCTTGAAAAAAAGTATTTGAAAATAACCGGTTAATTTATAAATATATTTCAGTTATCAATCAACAATACGAATTTGACGCGTCTTGGGACCACCCAAGACCTACTTTGGTTTGTAAATAGTGTAATTTGTAAATAATAAGTTAATACCAATAGTTATAACAGATATTTTAATTATTCTTAATAAATTCGTATCTTTTTTTAACCGGTTATTATTATAATATCATATTGATAATATTAAATTATCCAACTTTCCTAGCACGTTAATTTTTTTCATGGTCTTCGTTTACCTTTGATAAAAATATAAAAATATGTTTCATTTGTGTACGAACCGTAGGGTAAATTTCAGCGGGTGTTTTGTGAGTAAGTGAAACGTCCTCAGGCTCTTTTCCAGGTTTGGTTGGCGTCTTAGGTTTAGATAGACTGACACTTTCGTCAACGTCCATTGGCTAAACAAGTAATGTTACATTTATGACTTTAAAAAATAATAAAAAAGATTAATAAAAAAATATTTGTATTGTTTGAAGTATTTCATACCTCTGGTTTATCTTTATCTTTAACGGATCGTCGCCTAGCAGTAGCAGTAGCCGAAGGTACTTCTTCTACTGGCTTTTTGTCATCCTAAACATTTGTATTTTTATTAGTGAGTCAAAAAATATTTATTGTGCGAACTTAACTATTCTTGTGCATATCAGTTATGTGTGTACCTTTTTCTTTTTCTCGAGTGGAGTAGGAGTGATTTTCTCATATTTCTCGAGAACTGGCCTCTCGTAATCGTCGACAAACTCTTCAACGACCTTTAAATTGAGGAAAAGTGTAAATTTTGTGTACATTTGAAAACATTAGTATAAACAGGAGTACAGAAAATAAGAAATAGTAAGTAATTGTGTAAGTCAAGTCGTAATGTTCTTCCGTGTGGTTTTTCCAAATATCCTATGAAGACAGCATTACTGAAAATTACCTTGTTTTTCTTACCTGTTATTCTTGTTGCAAATAGTGATATAAAAAACATAGAGAAGCAAAGCTTAACACAGTGAATGCCATGCTTGCAACAAAAGCGTACTTACGAATTTATTACTTGCTTTATTTCAAGAGCTGAAAGTCTCGCCGAGATAGAGGATTATAGCAAAAATGTGTGTAAAACGTAATTTCAATAAATGTGGTGTTATGCTGTAAATTATGATTGTGTAACTCAAGGTTGTTATCCTGGTTTACCAAACTGTTATCTGTTAAGTGTAGTGCAAGTAAAGTGTTTGAGAGTATACCTCTTTCTCTTTAAGAGAAGGACGTTTTTTAGTTGCAGGTTCATCTTTTTTCTTAGGTTTAGCTTTAGGTTTCTCCTCAGCTGCCTTTTCTTCCTCCTATATTACAATTAATAATTACAATTCTGCAGTAAAGATATACATCGTTAAGTAAAAAAAAACAATATTTTAATACCTTATCTTTAGCTACAGAACGTTTGCGCAGTGAAGGAATTTCAGGTTCTGGTTCTTTTTCTTTGGGTTTAATTTTACCCGTCATCATGTCAACGTCCTAGTAAAAATTATGTGTTCATTAGTAACTAGAACCTCAATTAACTGTACTTTATAAAATATTATTTGTGATAGAAAACAATGTCTTTCATAATATGTTACCTCAGTATCGCTAGGACGACGCTTATCTTTAGGGGTTGGAGTATACTTTTCGTATTTTTCAAGTTCAGGTTTTTGGTAATCATCGACAAAGTCGGGTTCGTCCTATAAGAGTTATTATATTGAATGAAAAATGATTGTAGTTTTATTGAAACGCACTTTATAATAATATAAATGTTAAATATTTGATTAAAAAAAATGTGATTGTACCTTGTCCACTCCATTTGATTTTTTAGATCTATCAGTTGGAGTTGGTGTCATTTTGTCGTATTTTTCTAGATTTGGTCTTTCGTAATCGTCAACGTATTCAGCATGTTCCTCCGGCTTTAAAATTAGATTTTTATTATTATTTATTATAAAATATATTTATTTATATGTATTATTAGATCAAAATTGAGTGATGAATAAGCAATAATTACCTTTTTAATCGGTTTTTTGGTCTTAGCTACTTGTGGTTCTTCTAATTTGGTTTCTTCAGGTTTAACAGGTGATTTATCTAATTTTACTTTTGATAATTCATCAACAGGCTCTTCTGCTTTAGGAAGTCCTTTTTTGATGCTTGGCCGTTTTGGTTCAGTCTTTTCTTCATCAACCTACGTAAGTACCCGAATACAGTTTTTATTATTTATATTTATTTACTTAATCGATAATAGTAAAGTCTACATTCATTCGTGATGTGAAAATTAAAGTATACCTTGGGTTCAACTTTTGGTTTCTTCTCAGGAGCAGGAGCTGCGACTGAGGGTTCTTCCTCACTGTCTTGCTCACTTTTAACACTTTCAGCAATAGATGCGCGTTTTGCCTAAATAGATTTAATGAAATTAGGCCCCATTTTTTATTGGCTAATTAGAAATATTTATTTGTTTAAATATTGCATGTGTATAATGTGGAGTGTCATGTGTTTACCTGTGGTGTTTTATCCTCTTTAGCTTTCTTTTCGAGTGGGGTCGGTGTTATCTTTTCATATTTCTCCAACACAGGCCGCTCATAATCATCGACGAACTCGATTTCGTCCTATATTCAAATAAAGTTTAGCACGTCTAGTTAACACAACACACATAACAGAAAATAAGTGTTACCACAACCTAAAAATCTATATTAATAAAACTCATATTTCAAATATTTTTGAAATCACATCCACACAAATACAACCATACGAAAAAATACAATTATTGCATATTTGACGAATAAGATAAAAGCATTTTCTTTCATGGTTGTATTATTGAAAGATGTAAAATTGACACCAATTTATTATTGACATAGACACCACAATTTACCTACACTAAAATAAACTTTCTTTTATAAGCTTATTTCTTTTTAACATTATGTTATGTACATTTTCTATTAAATATTCTTAAGCTTTTTACATTGCTGTAAATAAAAACAAAAAATGGCTTACCTCATCCTTTTTATCAACCTTCTTTTTAACTACCTTCTTTACTACCGTTTTCTTTTTCGTTTCTTCTTTCTTTTCCTCAACTGGCTCTTCTTTAGGCTTAACAGGCCTTAGTTTTGGAATGCCTTCAATTTTCTTTTCTGGTTCTGGTTCAGGCTTCTTTGTCTCAAGTTTCTCAAGAAGAGCTTTCTTTTCTTCTTCAGATTTTGATGCTCGCTTTTCGAGAATCTTTTTAGTTTCTTCAGCCTCAGCTTCAGCTTTTTTGATTGATTCTTTTCTAGATTCAACCTTTTTAGCTTCGACCTTAGTTTCAGTTTTCTTGGCTTCAATTGATACTTCGTCTTTCTTTTCTTCAATTTTAACTTCTTCTTTCTTTGATACCTTTCTTATTCCTTTCTTTTCTTCGATTTTCTTTTGTTCTTCCTCCTCCTTCTTTTTGACTTCCTCCTTTAGAAAAATATGTATACGGTAACGTTTAACATTTAGGTGCAAATAAAACATGGTTTAAAGTAACATCTTCGAACAAATACATTTATAACGTATTAATTTGGACAAGTACGGTTTTATGTACATTACTTTTATCTTAATATGTTACAGAAGGTTATTATATTATTCCCATTTCCTAATAAAGTAACAGTTTACTTACCTTCTTTTTCTCCTCAACGTGATTTTCTTCGATCACAGATTTCTCTTCTACGATCGACATTTCTTCTTCAGATTCTTCAATAACTGTTGTCTCTTCTTCTTCTTCCTCTTTTTTCTTTTTCTGTAATTTTTTAAACAATATTTAGTCAACGTAGCGTTTATTATTTAGAAAAATTCTTTGTAAATCCACTTTCTTTGATAAACAAGTTCTAAGAGAAAAACAGATAACTTAATATTTAAGCAGTCAGTCTACGTTGCTTCCATAACTCTGGCGTCATAACTGATATCCAGATATCAACAATTGTGGGAATTATTAACTTTTATACTTATTCTTTGTTCAAAAGTTTAATGCTTATTTATAAATATTCTTTGAAATACAATTTTGCAAAATGCTTTAGCATGAATGTGAAGTTTAAAGATCCAAACTTTTATACTGTGTAATGATGAATTTAATTAAATAAAATTATTACTAACCTTCTCCTCGACAATAGTTAAGTCGGCACTTGATTCGTCTTCTCCAAATTCGTTCTTGATTACTACTCTGTAGTTAGCGACGTATTTGGACGACACCTTCCTGATGATCAGCCGCGCGTTGGTGCCATCAAACGTTGTGTTCACCTCTGAGGATTCGCGGATAACTGTTGTGTTCTTATACCAAGTGCATCGGCATGATTGGTCCGAAGACTTGAGAACAGCAACAAACTCGGCTTCTTCGTTCTCTTTCTTTGCCTGAAAAATATGAAATTAATATTTATTTTCTTTTCTTTTTCTTTTAAAGACAACTCCCGCACTAGGGAAATAAATCCCTGTGTCGCGGGGAGTTTACAAACATTAATTTCACGGACACAAAGAACACCCAGACTCAGCATAACTATTTGTGGTTCACACAAATAATTGTCCCGGGTGGGAATCGGTCTCAGAAGCAACTACCGTAACCACTGAGCCACCGGTGCAGTCAATATATCAGATAAGGTTGAAAATTTATTTTTGTTTGCAATGTGTGGAATCAAAAGATTCCCACTGCAACTGGAATAAGCACGTGGTAAAACAGCGGAAAAGGCAAGTTAGGTTAAATTTAAGAATATTCTTAAATATTCTACAATCTGCAATTTCTTAATAATTCCTAGTAATAACAAATACCTTTCACGGATATTATTTATTTATTATACTTACCAAGCTTCTAAGATGTTTGATGATCTGTGGCTTGTCACCCTTCTCTTCGGGGATGTCTGCGATTTCTACTATCTGTGACGTTGCCTCACCCTTCTCGTTCTTGGCAACCAGTTTGTACGATCCTTTGTCGTTTTGTGACACGTTCGAGATTTCCAATTTGACTACGAATTCGCCCTTAAAATAATATAAAATTAGCAACAAAGTATTGATTTTATTTTCTATAAAAAAAAAATATTTTTTCTATTACTTACTTCTCTGTGAGGTTCAATAAGCACAGTATGTCTTGAATCCTCTCTGACGGCGTTAGTCTCCTTGAACCAAGTACATGCAGGAGCAAATTTACTTAATACTTTACATTCAACAATAACAGTCTTCTTCTTAACTATCTTAATGATCTTTGGTTTTTCTTTGATAACTGGAATGACTGTAAGGAAAAAAAACAATAAATTTTTTTGCAATTTTGTCATTTAATACATCACATCAAAACGTAAATAAGCAATTACTTACTTTCAATATTGAGCGTAAGATTCGCATTGAGCTCTCCAAGTTCATTTTTAATATTGCATTTATACAATCCGGAGTCTTCAATACCGGGATCGATGAGTTCTAATATGATTGTGTAAATGTCCTCTTTCACCTCGACCCTGGTCTTAATTTTCGACGAGTCCCTTATTTCTTTTCCTTCGTGATACCAAACGATCGTCGGTCGTGGGCTAGCTTTCACTTTGCATCCCATTATAACAAGTTTACCATTGTCCTTAGACTGAATCGTGGGCTTTTCAACGAATGTCGGGCCTTCTCCTTCAGGTTCTGGTTCGGCCTCAATATTCAGGTTGAGATTGGCGTTGCTTTCGCCAAATTCATTCCTGACGTGACAGCGGTAAGCACCACCATCCGCTGCCGTCGGGTTAGTCAAAAGCAACAACAACTCATACGTATCTTCGCCCATTTCGGATGATTTAAGTTCAATTTTACTGCTAGCCTTGATGACGGTCGTTCCTCTATACCACGATACTTCGGCCGCCGGCTTCGCTTTGCAGACACAACGCATCGTAATGAGTGTGCCATCCTCGTTGGGAATGATTCGGGGTTTCTCCACGAACGATGGTGCGAAACCATTTTCATCATCCCCACCTGAGAAATGAACCCATTTTGTTACAACACACAATTACGTTTACAAGTTCATGCTTATAAGCTTAAAGCATTACATGCCATATTGCTACTGTATGCGTACATAATAAAATAATAATTTCATTTAACACCAAGAGTTTGTTTACCTTGGAAATTGAGAGCAATATTGGCATTACTCTCGCCAAACAAGTTGAAGGCGTTACACCTATAGTTACCACCATCCTCTCGAGTGGGGCCTAAAATTTCTAACGTTAAATTAAATGAATCTTTTCCAGTAGCTTTTCTCGACATCTTCATTTTGACACCATCTTTGATTTCCTTATCACCGTGGAACCATGTTATGTCTGGAACTGGGTATGCTTCTAGAATACACTCCATTATGAGTACTTCACCCTCTTGCCTAATTGTCGGTTTTTTAGGAAATCTTGGTGCTTTACCGTCGGGAATTCTGTTTAAAAGATAAAATGTTTTAATGGGAACCCTAGCGTGATTAAAATAATTGAAATGTATTTTATGTTTCCCTTACTTTGGTTTGCCGCCACCTTCAAAATTTAGATTAATTTTTGCTACGCCTTCACCTTGTTTGTTTGTCGCTACAGCCCTGTATTCTCCTCTGTCCGAATTCTCTACGCCTATTATTTCGAGTCGCGCCATATGATATAATGTTTGGTCTTCTTCTAACGTAATTTTATATCTACTGCTTTCTTTAACCATTTTTTTTCCATGGTACCTGTGTTTTCAAACACTAGAGTTAGAACCGCTTCAAATGTTTTGAGTATTTTAATTAATAGGATGGGTAGGATTACGTCTTACCATGTGACGGTTGGTTTCGGTTTGCCAACGCATCGACATTCGAATGTGATTTTAGTACCATCCTCCGATTGCCTGATGACCGGTCTCTCCGTAAATGTCGGTTTGATAGAATCCTCAGGTACGGGCGCTTCGTCGCCTGATGTATAGCATTGCACATAATTATTATAATGTTCATAAGTGTTGTTTTAAGAAGTATTGCAGCCGTCTTATGTTTTTATTTTCGTAATCAGATTTAAGATGTTTTCTTTTGAAGTGTAAATTTGCAACCAGGTGCATTCAGAGTTAATTGAGATATGTATGAGAGAATAGATAGATTATAATCAAATATAATACATAAATTAAAATAGATTTGCATTATCCTTGTATAAAAATCAGTCTTATTTCATTCTGACAATCAGTACGCATGACAGTTGCTTGAGTTAATAATATATGTTATATGTTAATAATAAATTATTGTGCATTTGCTAAAGCAAAGAATTCCCAATAACATTACACTAACTACAAAAAAATAAAAATAAAGTTATTAGTATTAATCGAAGCGTATTTGCAAAAGTAGCCAAACTACGTGATAATGACAAAGACATACATAAACACATAGTTGATGCTAATAATAATAATATTAAATATATATATATATATATAAGATAACAGATATAAGTAAATTAAGTAAAAAGTGCGATGAGTATTTGTGCAGTGTATTGTAGTAAAAGTGTAGTTAGTGAGTAATGTGTACAATTTTGGTATTCGATCTGATAATTTCGAAATTCAATTAGATATTAAGAAAACATCTTAATTCCGTGAAATAAAATAAACCAATCATAATAATTCCTAGTGTATTATGTATAGTAACTGAAATTCTGAAGGAATTAGTTGATGATTATAAAAGCTTTGCTGCAAAATCTACGTATAATAGGACGTTTACAACTAATACATTTAAAGGATTAGATACACACATGGTTAAGACAATATAAAGCAAAATTTCGATACTAATAAAATAGTATCATATTGTTCTTTGATATTGTACATCAGCCATTAGGATTTATAAAAAAATCTTCTCTAATTTGGAGGCCAATAATTTCGCTGCGGTAGTTTTCATTAACTTATTCTTAGACATGTAAGATAAAATATAAGGCATGAATTGAACTTACTGTCGAAGTTTAAGCTGATAGTGGCGTTACTTTCGCCAAGTTCGTTCTTGGCCGTCACCCTGTATTTGCCCGCATCTTCAACGGTTACGTTGTTAATTTCCAGTGATGCGTAGTAGGACTTTGTCTCTTTGCTTACTGTAAGCTGTATAACAAAAAATGATATTATCAATAAAGATCAAACCAAAGCTTCGAATTCAAAATCATGTTTATCAATATATCCAAGCATTCTGTTAAAACAATTATCTATAAAGTTACAAATTCGTTCAATTTTGAATTGAATTCAATGTTCATTTACATAATTAAAGACTTATTATATAACTTGTCAAATATATGCTACTATTATAAATGCATTAGATTAAAGGTCATAGTATGAGAAGACGACACCTGGTATCGTCACCAGCCAACTAGAACGGGGTCAAGGCCATTTCTTAGTACTATTAAAACTAGGACATCTATAATAGATGCTTTATTTTTGCTAACTTGTCAAGGTCGGTTGACAAAGTTCAATACCCATATCTCATTATTGGTCTAATAAATGTGTGAAAATATTATACGTATTGCCATACTCGAAATGATAATAGATTTTGTTGTCAAAAGTCTAACAAAAATCGAAACAGATGTAAGAGAATCAGGAGGAAGCCCCATTCAATTGGATATAAAGTGGTTTATGGTTTTCCTAATATAATGGTTGATTAAAATTTGACACCTGTGGAACCTAAAGACAATTTTGCTACTGCAAGAAGTAATGTTTTTTTTTAAAAGATTACTAGCAGAATTTTGCAGTCTACTAGTATTCTTGTTAACTCCTCGAGCTAAGCTAAATTGCTTGTGTTACGAGTGGGTTCACGTCGGTAGTGCAATGGGTGGGATTCGAACCGGAGACCTCAAGATCACAAGTCCGACGCCCTAGCCATTGGGATACGGCGGCTTCTTATACTACACGCGTGGTTTTTGACCTAGTTTAATAAGTCTTTCTTGACAATATTATAACTTAGTCAATGTCCGTGTTACTATTAGCATTTACATAGGCTGCTCTGTTATTTATTAGGATTCAGCAGTTCTGTTTAACAGATTCTCCTTAATAAAGACATAGAAAGCCGAACTTTGCATTCAACTAAGGAAATAAGTGGAAATATTCATGCAGAATTCTGCAAATTCTTATTGTTTTTTTTTACAAAATACAACTTTACACTAGGGAAATAAATCACTGAGTAGCGGGAACTCAACAGACTCATAGTTAAAGGACACAAAGCATAGCCTAACTCCGAACAACTATCTGTGTTTCACACAAACAGCTGGTATCCTGGGTGGAAACCTAACCCAGAACACCAGGTCTTAGAAGTAGCTCCTGTAACCACTAGTTATGTCTTTGCTCTTACATCAATACAAAAATATTAAGCATGGTGCTATTTACCTTATGTCTGGGTCCAGGTTTGACCTCCATACCACTGTGGAACCATGAGACTTGGGGCAAGGGTTCGGCCTCTATGCGGCACTCGAAGATCAGCCGCTTGCCATCGTCCTCCTGACGGATGGCCGGCTTGCGCGCGAACGTGGGCGCTTTACCGTCCACTTGTCTGGAGATAGCAAAAATACAATTAGAATGATTTCAAGTGATTAAAAGAAGATACTGAAGATGACTTATCTGAAGATATATTCGCAAAAATAGGTCAGAAGTATTTTAAACCGACAGGAAGATTATGAAAGTATATAGTGAGAATTAAAGATTGGGGCGAGAGGTTCTGAAGGGTCTAGTAGATTGCTGTTATTTTGTCTCCCTCTCTAGAACGGGTCGTTACGTAGGTATTTATTCAAATGGAAAATAAGGATTTAGAAAAAGAAACAGTTTAGTTCTATGGGACAGCTTTAAATGCCATCAGAGGTATTTGTAATGTTAATTAGATGGGATATACCAGGATGTCAATAAAATAGATTAACAGAAGCAAACTAAATTAGCTAGTTGATAATATAATCTTTGAACTATTTTCCTTAGTAAATTAAAGATACTCACTTCTGTTTTTCTTCGTCAGCGGCTGAAAGATAAAAACAATACAATCAGTGCCACATACGAAATGGTCGGAAATTGCTGCACTTAAGAATTCATTTTTCATTATTATTAGCTACATAATAATTTGCTAAATATCTTTGACTATATTTTCAAACAATGAAAGTGTAATAACTTTTGGAGCTTCACATTTCAAAGCTGCAAGATTTAGGTCATGCACAAAATAGTACGGCTTTCTCATGTTTACAATATGAATTCTCGTCATAGGATTGTCGTCACCGTTTCATTGCTTGCTGACATTCGTGTTGCCAACGTGAACACTCTTGCGCATGTTTGGCTCACCACATGCGCGTGGGTTACTTCTACAATATTTTTTCGTACACATTTATTTCTGTCTGTGACTAATCCTGTTATTTGCTAAGGTATTTTTATTGGCCCAGTATTGAGTTACCGGGAGTTATGACAAATGTTTGTCTCATATTTGAAATGTTTCGCTGTTGTGGTTTGTTTGGTCAAATGTTTGTCATTAAAATGCTATTTATGAGTAGGATTGTACTTTTCACGGGCAAATGTCATTCATTTTTCTGTGACCAAAGTCATGCAATCGTCGTCTAAATATATCTCTCATTCATAAGAAAAATTGTGAAATTTGCGTCATAAGATGTATAACTGAAACTGTGACGTTAATAAATGCCAACTTATTATTAATTATTGGAGTTTTGTTAAGTATATAACCATCCACTTATTAAAACAACATTTTAATTTACAAACCATTTATGATAGCTTAAAAAGTAATTTTATACAAATAAAATGATCAAACCTTAAGTTGGTTTGGTTTAAAGCTTTTAATTACTATTTGGTCGTAAATCTCAGTTGATATATTTTTATTCTTTATAAAAATAAATTATATAGCAAACATGATGTCTGCGATATGAAGCTAATTAATATTGGTTTGAAATGTTTCAAAGGGAAATGGAAATGTTTCCAAAATCACTAACAGTTAAGTCTGTGAATCTATGTTTCTCGGTCATTTGACTCTTAATCTGATATACTTTCACTAAACGCTTATGTAATTATACTCACGGCTGAAGTTAAGGTTGATGGAAGCGGCCACCTCGCCCATCTTATTCTTAGCCTTAACTTTGTACAGCCCCGCATCGGTCTCGATCACATCATCTAGCTCAAGCACCACCAAGAATTTGTTGTTTGCGATGCTTTGGATCCTGGGAACAAAATTAAAACATGAAGATTTTCAAGCAAAGTCAATCAGCTTAGTAATAGTATAAGGCTGTATTTCATTCATAGGGTGAATAACATCAGCTGAATGCAATAGTGCAAGGAGAATTTTTTGAACCATAAAGATGGAGGCCATGATGGACACCAGTCGGTGTTGTAGTTAAACTATTTGTACTAAGTACATACCAACTGGATATTAAGTTTTTAGTATTTTCTTAACACCAGAACCAAAGTAGTAGGCTTGTAAACGGAACACACGATAACTATAGTGGTTTAACAATGTTTCATTATCCTCTTGTTTGTTATTAACTGAAGAATGAAGTTAATTTAATTACTGAAGGAGATAATTAGTTTGAGATGTTGTCAAAGTATTCCTTGCATCATAGCTTTGGGGAAGGAATTAATTAGGCTGTATTGCACGTTGGATGGAATTTTTATTATAAAAATAAAATATATAAAAAGGGGTGGTCCCTTTTTTGGACAAAAAATATTATATAATACCAGTCATGACTGGAGTCGACCAACTTTTCGAATTATTAATATTTAAAGGTTCTAAGGTCTCTTCAGCGGTGTCGTATCGACTATCGGTACATTGAAGTGCTGAAGTGCTTGTACAAAAACGCCACCATGTCGGTCCGAGTACAGGGCCAATGTACGAAGGCAATCCCGCTACGGAGAGGCGTAAGACAGGGAGATGTTATATCTCCCAAACTTTTTACGGCTGCTCTGGAGGACGCCTTCAAGCTCCTGGAATGGCAAGGACACGGCATCAACATAAATGGCGAGTACATCGCTCACCTTCGATTTGCCGACGACATAGTGATCATGGCAGAATCGCTGGAGGACCTTGGACAGATGCTCAATGACCTCGATGGAGTTTCTCAACAAGTTGGGCTTAGAATGAACATGGGCAAGACGAAAGTCATGCATAACGCCCATGTAGTGCCCAACTCTATAGCCGTTGGGAACTCCATTCTCGAAGTTGTGACCGAATACATATATCCAACTAGGTAGGACCAACTTAGAGAAAGAGGTCAATCGTCGAATCCGACTCGGCTGGGCAGCGTTTGGGAAGCTTCGTGAGATCTTCTCGTCCAAAATACCTCAGTGCCTGAAGACCAAAGTCTTTAATCAATGTGTGTTACCAGTGATGACATATGGATCTGAGACGTGGTCTCTTACTGTGTGCCTCATAAGAAAGCTCAAAGTCGCTCAGCGAGCTATGGAAAGAGCTATGCTCGGCGTTTCCCTGCGTGATCGAATCAGAAATGAAGAGATCCGCAGGAGAACGAAGGTCACTGACATAGCTCAACGGATAAGCAAGCTGAAGTGGCAATGGGCAGGACACATAGCTCGAAGAACTGACGGCCGATGGAGCAAAAAGGTTCTCGAGTGGAGACCACGTACTGGCAAGCGCAGCGTAGGACGACCGCCTGCACGATGGACCGACGACCTCATAAAGGTCGCAGGAAGTCGGTGGATGCAGGCCGCTAGCGATCGTTCCCGCTGGAAATCGATGGGGGAGGCCTATGTTCAGCAGTGGACTACAACAGGCTGGTGATGATGATGATGAAAGGTTTTGAAATAGTATGAAAACAATTCATCTCATAAAACAACTAACAATATTGTCTGGCAAACCGTTTGTATTAAAATAACTTGTGATTAATGTTTAACAATGTTTTTCAATATATGTAGAAAGTGGCACGATGTTATTTTTGTATTTATTGTTATTACAAGTTCAATCGGGCCATTAAAACTTTGCTTTATTAAGACAATGCTAAAATCGGGAACGTTAAATCTTCAGTCTTGTCTCACTGACATTTATTTGGGACTCATACCATATGTTGTCGTCATTACTTGCGTAAAATTAAGTTCAAACTGTTACATTGAGATTTATTTAATTAGAGTTGACTTGAAAACAAAGATAAAGATATACTGTAAACAACTCTCTTTTCATTGTTTTTCTGAAACATTGACATACTTATCAATACTTGTTTATCCCAGTACTGGCAATCATTTAAACATTTGTTAAAAGCCAATATGATTTCAAAAGCATATATGCAACTTGTTGCGGATCTAGATTGATTTGATTGTAACTGTTGCAGGATTGTTGCATCCAGAGTTCTACTGGAAAGCAAAATAGCACCCCGCGACAAAGGCGTAAATATCAAACTGAATCGAACATCAACAATCGAATATGCGCTGAACTACTAATTTAACATATTTTCTCTGACTAAGATAAAACCGAGAAAGAAAGACCTTGGAAAGATTTACAAGAAACAACTTAAAATTACATCGTCTCATGTATGAGTTTTGCTGATATCAACAAGGGCAATTAATCCTTGTGTCACGAGGAATTTTACAAGAACTTATATTGTAATTATTTTATGGACACAATAAAACTACATTCTTCTAAAACTAATTATATATATATAAAAAGGAAAGTAGGTAATTTCTATTTTTTTCCAGATTTCCATGTTCTTTGACTGAAATTATTATATGACCTAGAATTACGTTTAGGTTTCAGTCTTTTTTTTCATGTAAGTGTACAATAAAGTGTTAATCCATATATCTAGTTTTGCTAATTCAATTTTAGTTTCAATAAAATAATTTTTGTAAAATTATCGTGGTATTATTGGCTAGGTACGTGGCAGATTTAATATTCTAACACTCCTTAAAATTATTGAAATGTTAAGTTTATTTACATGTTTTATGTTCAAAGGTTTATTTATCTTGGAATCTTCAGCAAGGTCATCATCTGACCTTTCATTCCGTTGCTGTTTTACATTAGTAACAGTCCATATTAAAATGCTTTGAAAACATAATTATCTGTTAACGAAAGTGGTTGTTGATGTTTTTACTTTTGTATGTTTGTTTATCTATTATTATATGTTAACATGAATGAATATTTTTTTACGTTCATCAGTAGTTCAGAAAAAAGACAATGACTAAACTGGTCTTGCTAGTTTTGAATCTCGAAATGTTAACTTAACTTCACCAAAAATAAAGTTCAAAGTCTATCTTTACTATTGGTACGCTATCGTATGTTGCAAAAATATGTTTCTAAATAGGTATTACGGTGACGTCAAAATATATAAATTCCCTATTATTCATTATCCCGTCGTTTATCCCTTATTTTGGTGAACAATAGGTAAGTATGTCTATTGAAATTTAACTCAATGTTGTGATCATTTTGTAAATTTAAGGTGTAACCAATTTTGCTGTGCAATTAGTATTTTTGGTAGGAGATTTGGTAAAGTTGGTTGTGATTATTAGTATTATCTGATACAAGCATACGATAAGACTAGATGCATCATCGTTAAAGCGTTTACGTCTCTAAACACAAATTTATATAAATGACACATCATTTTATAAAAAGTCCTGTAAATAATAAATTTAATATGAAACACTATCCAAATAAAATTGTTCCGAGAAAAGATAATATTTCAGAAGCTATAAAGCCATGAACATATGAATGCTACGTTTACGACACCCGCTTTGAAGTGCAGATATTCAAATTGTGTCATATTTTAGTATTAATTTTGGTTATTTATCATAGAAATACTACGACTACTTTTACTTTTATTTAAGAATTTAAAAAGTAACCATGATAGATGTAGAAGTTATAACTTTATGACTATTTGTGAACGTAATAAGACGTCAAAACTTACAAATTCATCTAAAATCCCGATTACAACTAATTAATTTCGTTGCTACAGTTTTCTAATTTATTTTAAGAGTATGCAATAGAGCAATCCTATTTATAATATAAGATTAAATGTACATTGGCTTCGGATTTGTAAGTATTTAAAATCGACATATACTGATGTTTACTTTGGCAATGTTGATGTTCGTAATATTGAACCTATTTCTTATATAAAATATGTAGTATATGTACATGTTACGGCTAATAGCCGAAGTGCGGCTACACCTAGGTTTAGCCGGCTACAACTAGGTGCAGCCGACCACATGCGGTTAAACTTAGATGTACCTATCCTACTTATCTTCGGTTAGAACTAGGTTTTAATTAAATAAACAATACCTATGCACGACACAAAAAGATGTTGGGGAGGTTAAAAAAAAAAAAAATCTAAACCTAAACCAATGGAGTTGAACAGGGACTTATTGAGGTTGATCTAAGTTTAACCGCATGTAGCCGGCTAAACCTAGGTGTAGCCGCACTTCGGCTATTAGCCGTAACATATATATGGCAGTTTTGTAGAGAAACGGTTGATGGTGTTACCATGGAAAATGAAGGTCTTTGCTGGGTCGATAATATGATATTTAGTAACGATTTCGATAAACTTCTAATATATTTCTAATAAAAGTAACTTTATTAATAATAAAAACGATATCGTTAAAATAATATTGTTGCTATACACACAGCAACTAAGTTTCAAAAACTGGCAACAAAACTTCAATTAATCTGTTCCCATCAAAATATTAATAGAGTGAATTTGAGTTGCCTGCCAACTGTGTCAATTCTCCGGTCACATCAAAGAGACGCTTCAGACGAACACATAGTAAGATCCGACACCGATCATTGACCCAATAGATTTTGGACATGTGTCGTTGTGTTATGTTGTCAAGGTTCCTAATCACTATTGGATGTGTTTAATTAGATTCTACTAATAGATAATAACTCGTAAAAATAATTATAAAGGTCTATAAAAATTAAAACACATAGACCCCTTTACAAAATTATGTACATACTTAAAGTTTTTATTTACGTATGTCACCTTACTTCAACTTCTACAGACCGTTTAAGTGCATTGCTGAACATGAGCCTCCTTAACAGAACTTGGCAAATTAGGGTCGTTGAGGGAAATTGCGATAATCACCACGCTTGACAGGCGGATTGGCGACCGCAGTATGATGGGGTATCTTTGAGCTGTTAAAGTCTGCTGCCTATACCTACATGAGCAAAACTATTTATTTCTTTTAAATCAGTATTGAATCTTAATAGTCGATTTAGAGGGATTAGATTTTTATTTTTGATTTTAAATGTTACAAACTGAAAATGCGATCTATAAATAATAGTTTGGAATTATGCTCAAAAATGTTGATAATATTTTGTATCACCAAAATTTTTGTCTGTTTTTTTCATAAGTTATTCATTATTTTTGTAAAAATCATCAGTAACTAAGTATAGAAATTTTGAAACTAATTTAATCATTCAGAAATGATGCCGAATTTCGAGTCGAAAATCGATGTTCAAATACATAGTTTAGCCACCACTTCACTATTTATTTATTTTCTAAACATACATTTTCAATATCCATGCTTCAGTTTAAGAAATGTACCTCTTCTTCTTCATCTTTTGATTGTCTTTTGATCTTTTTACTTATAATATTAAAATTTAAAACAACTCACTTGAACTTGGTCCTAGTATCTTCTTTAAGCTGTTCATCGCTCCTAAACCAGCAGATCTCCGGTTTGGGCGATGCGACCAGTTGACATTCGAAGACAAGTTTGTTGCCATCGTCCTCCTGTCGTAACTGGGGCTTCTGCGTGAAGCTTGGGGCTAAATCGTCGGTCACCCCCATTGCTAGTTGTGGGTCATTACGCTTGCGGCCGGACCAACACTGCCGCTCGGATGGAACGCTTCAACCTGAAGCCAAACATTGATATTGTTAGACTTGTGGATACAAGTCAGGTACAGAAATTGATATAGATAATATAGCAAATAAATGCTGACGTAAATGCTTATGGAAGTTAACAGAGAAAAGCAACATAATAAATAAAAGAACATAACACATGAATTCTGGTTGTGAAAGAACGTAAACATGTGTAGTGAATAAATTAGTCGTTATATAAAGAAATCAAATACCGATTTTATTGTTATAAAAAATAAATTAAATAATATCTTTTAAAACGTATATACCATAGATCCCGAAACAAATGAATGCTACAGCATTTACAAAATAATCATCGTATCAGTGGTTTTAAAAAATACAAGAATCAAATAAGTTATTATTACTCGATATTTGTATTAAACATCAAAATGATGTCATTAAAATAAATATAACTAGACTTGATAAATGCCTGTGTGATATTTTTTACTAGCACCGCTATAATATATATATAATATATTTAGATTTAAAACAATATTTTCGGGTACTTTTAATTTATTCCCTAAGTTCTATATCACTGATAAAGATTCTTCAATTTATCTTAAATTTATCATCGTTAATAAAAAAAATGTATAGACTGCTATTCAATAATGATTATATAATTAAGTAAAAATTAGTATGATTTAAAATCATAACTAAATGTTTTGAATATTTTGATGGATGTTGGCGTACACTTCCAACTCAATCCATCTGATCTGTCTCTCTCATCAATTGAATAGTATACTTAGGCTTCATCCTATTTGTGCCATGGGTCTATCTTATCAGTGGCTTCCTTACATTTGCCAAGGTGCAGTATCGCATTATAGTAAAAATTGTAAAATATACAGCAAATGGAGTCCTTATCACATAGATACAAAGGGGTGAATGCACTAAGAGCCAAATTCATAATTATTGGGAGCAGGCCAAAAAGAACATAATACGTAAAATTGAAATTAAAATTTAATGTAAGTTTAAACACAAAATAATACGAATGATTGATAATCGTTATCCATTCCTCTAAAATCTATTATAAAAAAACAAGAAAGATTCTACTGACAATATATTATACAGATCCAGAAGTCTTTCATCATTAAACATATTCAAAAATAACAAATATGTATTTTTGATTCGTCTGGTAATTATGAATTACGCATTGTCGTAATTACCAGACGAATCAAGGACATCGATTAAATCATGAATAAATTTTATATCTTTATAAAAAAAGCGAGTTGGACTCGTGCACGAACGTGGCAGTAGCTTTACATTATAAAAGAGAATATACAACTCAATATTCTTTAAATACCTATCTCAATCTCTTTTGTTTCCGTAATATCGAGTAAAAAATGGCAAAATAATCACTTTTGTTTTATAGGAGCTCCCTTTAAATATTTATTTTCTTCTGTTTTTAGTATAAGTTGTTATAGCGGCGATAGATATACATCTGTGAACATTTTAACTGTCTAGTTATGACGGTTCATGAGGCCTGGTGACACACAGAGGGACAGCAAACTCTTAGTAATAGGGTCCCGTTTTTACCCTTTGGGGCAATGAAACACAAGAAAGGTACCAAAAACTGTTAGGACTAATACTAAATAGTCTCGTGGTTTTATCCGCATGACTCTGCTTCCGTGACATTTTGTAGCCTATAATAGTCCGACCGATTTCAGCCACGGTGGCGGCGATTCTCTAAGGAAATTAGTCATTTGTGTAGCAGATATTATAGTGCGCAAGTGAGTGCGATATCTCTCATAACCCGGTGGAAGATTCTACCGACACGACCGATGAAACACCGACGGCTTAACGTGCTCTCCGGGCAATTTTCGGCGCGACTCGGGGATCGAACCCCGAATCCGAATGTCTACCAAAGATTTTTAACGTTAACTTTCCAAAACATTTCAGGTTAAGTGGCAGTGGAGTCCAAAAGCAGGTACTTAGTGTAGTATTTTTCGCCTCGAGACCTTGAAATAATTTTATAACATTCAATTATAAAATTATTTATACAATAATTATACGATTACTTCTTTAACTTTTGTTATCTTAGGATTCATCGGGGTGGTAAAATTATATTTTAACTGGTAAATGTAATGCTAATACATTAGAAATTGTATTTTACAGAACTTGTGTGTTCTAAACTACAAAAGCAAGATCAATTGGGAACGCGTAACAATCCATTAATATTATCAGTTCTGAAATTCATACATCCGATCCACCGAGTGAAGTCAAAGTGTTAGCCACTTCAGAGCAATCTGTACCACAAGTGAGTCACGCAGCGCGGTCAGCGCCATCAACACTCGCAAGGTGAAGTGTAACCGAGTGGGTGTCCAATGTTCACATTTTCACGAGTGTGAACGAAAGGAAAGAGTCTCGGGCTATTTTGGTAACTGCTGAAGGCCTCTGAAGCTTCGACTCGCCACGAACGCTCCGCAAAGAAATTTTATAACTTACAGCTGTAACTTCCTACGATTACCTAATATTCCATTCCATTTTATTTCATATTTTATGATATGCTATATTTAAGTCTTAAAGGATTGAAACGCATATAGTACAGTTCTCATTTTTATAGGTTATGGAGTGCCACAAGGTTCTTAAATATGACCAATTTGAAATTGATTAATAATTAATAATGTAATTATATAGTAGTCCACAAAACTACATCTATTTAAGAAAATTCAAGAAGACAACAATATTCATTCAGTAATAAGTAGAAAGTAAAATTCAAATCCCAACGTACCAAAATAATGAAACAGCAGCAATAATCCAATAGTCTCACGATACACTCAAGTCAAAACACAATCACAAATTAAGTACAGCGTTCAACAAGCAAGATAATCGAGAACTTAACGAAGGTTAAGAGAAACTAAATTCGTCAGAGAAATCGGGCGGATTTGTCGCCGGCGGCGGGACGCGTCGGGTCGTTTTCGAAATCGTAACTAAACTATGAAAATTTTGGCGGACGGCCGAGGCGGGCGGGCGGAATTTGCGTGGGCGACTGCAGGCTGGATGGGTTGGATAACGGACTCGTCATATCTGACGTCGTCGGTGCAGAGGTGTTTTCCGCTGAAGATAGAAGCTGATCTCATAGTAAAGCTTTGTTATTGGGATAGGGTTAGGGCCGGAGCTAATGGGTTTGATTAGTGTTGCAATTTTTTATTAGCACTTGAGCAATGTCGTAGTTATTTTTGCAGATTGCGAGCAATGTGGATCTTAGGTTATACAAATTCACCTGGTGTATTAGGATTGGTAGTAATTCGTTCAAGATTATGAATGAAAAAAAGAAGTGTTCATTTTAAGATTTATCAATTGATTGCTTACATTATTAAAAATCTCGATTATATTTTATCACTTACACTATTATAGTAAAACATGAATGTAACGAGTAGAGCTCAATCGAATCATCATATTAAAACTAAAAACTTATCTATCGTCTATTTTTCTTCATGAAACTAACTTGAAAAAGCTTTTGTAAAATTGGATTTAATTCTTGTTCTTAATAATAATTATGTTAAACTTGTTTCAATTACAAAACTCTTAAAAACGGCTGTCGTAGTTTTTTTTACAGTGGTAATAATCTTTATTAGATTATACATACAAGCAACTAGACTAATTTTATATAATGTAATAATATATGTTAGTTTCTCAGTTCGTGAATCTGACAAACAAGTGGGTCCAATTTTATCGTCCATAAATCAGTTAACATCGTAAATTTTTCTTCATATTTTGGATGTAGTTCGCTTGGCAACTAGAAAAGTCAGGTGACCGATAAATCAACAGGTGAATTGTGACAACGTGAATTAAGTCTTTTGATTGATGTTTCGGGTTATGATGAAGCTGGGTTGTATAAGTCACAGCTGCTTGCTCATATTCACAAATTAATAAATTAAATTATAGAATATTAGATTATGAGAGATTAGAGAGTAGGAGATCAAAATGACGCAAAAGTTAAACAGGCTCAGAATCGCTCAACAAGCTATGGAAAGGGCTATGCTCGGGGTTTCTTTACGAGATCGAATCAGAAATGAAGAGATACGTAGAAGAACGCGGGTTGCCGACGTAGCCCAATGGATTAGTTCGTTGAAGTGACAATGGGCAGGCCATATAGCACAGAACAGATGGCCGTTGGGGCCAAAAAGTTCTTGTTGTTGTAAAAGTTGGACGCAGGCCGCTTCTAACCGCAACAACTGGAGATCTATGAGGGAGGCCTATGTCCAGCAGTGGATGTCCTATGTCAGTGTAAAAAAAATAATTTATAGTTACATCACTTAAATGTTTTGAATATAGTTTTGCTTCTGAAATTAACAACGGAATCATAATCCATTGTCGGTGATACCTATACATACTTTTTTCTCAATATGACACTGTAAACTTTGACCTAAAAACTAAACTACATGTAGGTAAACTACATATAGTTATTCAAAAGACGAACAAAATCGTATAAAAATGAAACAATCTAAAGAGCCGAGATATAACAGTTATATTGCAAATATTATTAAACTTTCACAATTCTGTTCTGCGAGCTAGAGTCATTGATCTAATTAGACTTTTACAAATGACTTAGCAGAATGAGATACAGCTTCATTATTCTGCAATGAAATGCGCATTTCTTCGTAAAAAGTATTTTTGCCGTGATTAATGTATCCGATTTAGATTATGACACTTTACAAGCAAACTCTCTTATTTGATGTTTCTGATTGAATCATCAGTTAATAGTAGATCATTTCTTTCGTTATATCACCAATCTTATTTCATAATTTTGATACGGCCTATCGGTTTATAATAAAGTACCAAATGGTTTCCTATTACGATTTGAAGATTGATATTAATAATTAAGTTTAATTAACTTTTCCAGTAAATAAACGGTCTTTCATGAAAACAGAATAAGTAAATTGTAAAATTTGCTGTTTTCTTTTGATGTTATTTATCTATTTCCTTAATTCATAGCGTAAGAAAAATATATTAGTTATAGTTTTGACATTGTTATAAAAACTATTTCATGGCTTATCAGAAGCTGTTTCTACTCTATTGACGAATATGTACAGTACAAAAATTGAATTACTTGTTACAAAAATTTCAAGAGGTAATATAATATATTTTATTAATGTATGATAGGTGAAATAAATAACTGTAATTTGCATGCTATTTTCATTTATTCATTCATTTACACCAACGAAATATTTCGTTATCGGCCTTGGGTAAAACAGTAATATTACGGCTTGCCTGGTGAAGTAGCAAAAGCCTCGTGGCAAACAATGTAAGTCCTTCCGAAAAAAAAAGTAATATAATGACACTCAAATCAATAGTTGATTTGAGTGTCGTTATATTACTTTTTTTTCTGGAAGGAATCTGTGTAATTATCACGTGGTATAAAACTATTATTAAAAATATTAATTAAATACTACATTCTGTAGTTTCACATTCTTGATTATTATATAAACATGTTTTCCTCGTAAATATATATATAAATCGTATAATTTGATCACTTCTGCACTAAACTGTTATGCTAGAATAGATTTTCCAATAACTATGAAAACATCAAAGCTACCATTCCTTTGTACAATATAGTTAATTGTACTATTATTTGCATCTAAAAGCATGAATGGATGGTTAAAATCACAGGAAATGTAAATCAAACATCGACAGAGTGTGAAAATAAATATTTTCCGCCTACATCTTAGCATGATACTAAGACAAAACATCCTGACCAATCTACTGAACTATTTCTATTAGTATTTATTGGGAGACTAGCGTAGGTTGCGAATATTTATTGATTGGATTGATCCACTACAACCATAACCTATAATAATTAATGTGAACTTAAACTTATTACGAGTAGAGGAATTAAGGCACTGTACTTAGTCAAAATAGGCTTCACAAAACAGTTTTTTAGCCAAATGTTTACATTTTAGAGCAGCTAAAAAAATATATGTTAATCTTGATCATATTTATTTAAGGGACCATTGTGTTCAAAACACGTTTTTGGTATTTTCTCGATAAAAAAAACACATAAAATAACCATTTAATTTGAAATTGTAGCAATTGTAACTGTATTATTTATAAACAAATCTTGATAATATTAATAACAGTGATGTAATATATAATAATAAAGGGAACTGTTGTTTTTATTTATCGATTGGAATAAGATATTTGCAAGGATTAATGTATTAAATAACTCGAACGAGTCGAACGAAACGTTGCGCCATCGCGGCGTCTCTTCGCTTCTCTTTCATTTCTACGCGGAGCAACAGTGACAAAACTAATACGTAAAAGTCGTCTATTCACCGCGCCTTAATGACAAGCTAACGGACGGACTACTTTGTCTTTAATATTCTACAATTTGCTACCTGTTAGTTAAGTATCTAGTTTAATTCATAGAATAAGAATAACAGTGTAACATTGTGATTCGGACAAGTACAAGTGTATGTAAATACTCGAGTGCTGAATAAATTCATTATTACAATAAGAAATGGCAGCCAATTTTTTAAAATGATTTAATATACCGTTATTTTTAATTCATGGCTAATACTCACTTTTTCGATCTATGATTACCTTTTTCAATGACATACAAAATTACAGATTAAAATTGCTTCTTACCTGAGTAATGGGCTCCTATACGTACAATACACCTAGATTATCTTGTATTGGGAGGCACCAAACCTCATTTTGCCATGAACTTTTATATTTGCCGTCACCTTGATGGATACTTTTTTAATAAAAAACATAAGTCTCTTTTAAATATTTAATGTTACGTTTCGATAATACCTAATACTGATGGCAAATTTTACTGCTAATTAATATAATAATAACGATTAAAAATCACGGCGTACGAGTAGATTCGCTCCATATAAAATCTTTATTTTTTTCATCATCCTTCGCCTTGAAATTTCAGTGATCGTTCCGTACCTTCACATGTGAAAACGATACCCTTATTAGATGACTCGTGTCTTGCACTTCAAAATACCGCTTTTGAAATGTTTCTGTCAATTTCAAAAGAATTCGTTACCCTCTATGTCCGGTCGCTGACATGGGCAGCTAGAGCAATGAACTTTTCCATTACCAAATATTTCAGATTTCAGAAGTTTAGAAAGCAGAACATTTTCTTTATCCGATCACGCTTTTCTCTATTTAAGGACCTCTTTATTAGGTCCAAGTTCATTTCTACTTATACGTTTATGCGATTCTCATTGAACTTTTGAACTGGTATTTTAAAATGGAATAAAACTTAAAATTAATATAAATTTAAGAGCTTCATCAATAATAATCAACTCTCATTACAACAATTCCTAACTATCTTTGACAAGTGCGCTTAAAACGGCTAGTTAAAATTACCTTTTATACGACCAGTCATTGTTTGGTTCATTTGTCGTTATATGTAAATAATATAATAGATAGATAGATTAGAAGGGAAGAAGTAATAATTTAAATTCGTAACTGAACCGAGTAACAGAAAAACAAGGTATTTTCTTAAAATCACCACCCAGAAATGCCATCTTGAGAAACCCCGTGGTGCCATGCCAAGATACTTTTAAAATTCAGTAACTGATGAGATGTATCTTCAGCAAACAGATAATACGATAACCAAATGTTGGTACAAATGTATATGCCAATGTACAAACAAAGTATTGGTGATTTGGCAACATGAGAACATATGATGAGATGGTATGACTCATACAGACGAGATTGGATAGATTACTAAGAGATTGAACGCTCTTACTTCGCGATCGAATCATTAGATCAAACGGTTATTAGGTTGTAATGAATCGTTTGGATATAAATAATGGTAGAGATATTATTGCTAAAATTGTTTTTTCAAACGGTCATCCGTTTGAAAAAACAATTTTAGCAATTAAAAAAAGTTTTTAATTTAAGACACGTTTCTCATAAAAAAGTACGAAGACGTAATTAAAAGCTTAAGATCTTTGTCCAGAAGTTTATTCTGTATGTATTGAACAAGAACGTTAATTAATTGGATGTACCATGAGTACGTAACGATGGACCCGCTCTGTTGCTACAACTGGATCCAATGCTCCTTAACTGAATAGACACATTGAGTCAATGTCTCTGTACCTAGCGATTGACCATGCCCTGCGTTTAAACGAATACATTAAATAATTATATCTATATTTGTTCTATCGAATTATGCATAATACGCAATTTGTTCCGTTTTAGTTTTTTATAAAAAAATACTTCTTCTATCATCATTCAATCGCTAGGTACAGAGACATATCGAGTCAAACTCAGTCTGTATACTTATCGTATGTTAATTGTTCGATAGCATCACTATTAACAAAACATAAGAGCTTATTCTTTTGACAGTAAATATCAGAATTACGTTCACTATTAAATAACGCTTTAACGGTCTCTATAATGATAAAATTACAGCTTAAAGTAAATATTTTCAACAACGCTGTTTCAAAATGCAAAAGATTCATTTTAGATACAAGTTTCGATTACTGGTATGTATAATCTAAACATTTCAAAGCTTTGTTGATTTCATGTTTCTAATTATATAAACAATCTTAGATGTGAAAAGCAAACAACGCGTGATGTTTTTAAAAATGTTCCTCATGTTTTTTTTAGATATCTTCAATTAGGTGTAAGGTTAAAAATATATATTTTTTAAATAAAAGAAAGAAAAAAAAACTGTTCATGTTGGCAAGTTGGATATTCTTTTTTTTCTTTAAATCGCCCTTATCCCAATTTATTTAGGGTCGGCGCAACATGTCTTTTTCTTCCATACTCTTCTATTAGCCGCCATCTCTACAGTCAGCCCCTTTCTAACCATATCATCGTTCACACAGTCTTTAAATATAATAACAAAATTCGCGACGTTGTAGTATAAATCTCTGTATAAACTTTATTTCAAATTTAACATTTCTTTCTGGGTCTACTCGTTTGAGGGACTAACCTCCTTGCGGATAGTATGTTCACCCATTGGTCCTGATTACTTTAACATTATCTATAACAATCGTGTACAAGGAAACGGGTAACAGAGTTTCCTAACTTGACTATAGCATAACCCTCCCTTCGGAGAAGATATATGTTTAGCAGTGGAGGTGATGCTCATGATGATGATGAATACTAAGAAAGGTATTAGTAAAAAAGAACACGGTGACTATATTTTCAGATACTGTAATTGCAAATTTATATAAGCAAAAATATTATGTTTATATTTGAAAGGTTACGTGAATGTGAAACTTTAGCAAACGTTTACGTGAAAAGAAAGACGAAAAAAGAAGCTCCCAGAATAATGATGATTGTAGATTATTTCTAAACTATTACTAATAATACAGTTGTCATCCAATTAGCTAAATAGCGTGTGAAATGTATAATTAGTGACAACACCGAACGTAGGCGTTGTTGTTTGAGCATTGCGAAAATATCATCAGGCATTTGTTCAACGACAATTATGTAAATAACTAAACAACAAACAGAATATTCTGAAATTCAATGACGACAATGCAATATATCTACAAATACACACATTTCTTTTAACAGAATACAACGCAACATGAATTCTAATGAATTATAGTTCATGTCCTAAATTCTTATAGAAAATTAGGGATGTCGATTCATTCCAAAAAAGATCGATTTTTAAATCGATTCGAATCGTGACCTAATGAATCGATCCACAAAAAAATCGAGGCCAAAAAGATCGATTTCTGAAAAATCGATCTTTTCTTCAAGTTTTTGTTTATAATGTTAAATTAAATTATTTTTTTGTAAATAAATCTATTTTATTAAAAACATGACACATATTATAATTTAACGATCTCTTATCAGTAAAATCAGGTGATTCGATGATAAAAAATATTTTTATTACCATATCAAAAGATCAGATCAGGTATAAAATAAGACATTTATTTTTTTATGTATTGGTTTACAAAGTTAAGAAAATAGATAGTGTAGCTTATAGTTCCCAATGCTTAATTTCTGAACTTTTTAAAAACAACAGTCTGTCATAAAATCGAATGTCGATTTTTAAGGGTGAAATATCGATTCACTGAATCGATTCAGTACTACATATCGATTTAAAAAATCGATCTTTTTGGCTCCAAAAATCGATTCTTCGATTAATCGATCTCAGATCGACATCCCTATAGAAAATATTGAGCTTTATCACGAACATTATATATCTTAGTATCGTATACCAACCCAAATTTGTTAAGACATAGTAAATGTTCCGAAACAATTTCTACGTGATAACATCAGATGCTGAACAGAAACTAGGTAGGAGATCCAAATAAGTTTAATCAAAGTCAAAAATACACCGGTAATAAAACCAAGAAATTGTATAGCTACTATTTTCTCAGCTAAAGATACCAACGAACTGTCTATAGATATTAATAGATTCATGCAACAATTGTTCTGAAATAGACAGTGATGTATGGATGTATGTAATGCGTTTCGTCTAATAATGCAAGCGTGGGTTCAGATGGTGAAGGGCAAGTTTTCGACCCACTTGCAACTCAAATTTTAGATACATACTATATGTCTCATAGTCATTTCTCAGAAGACTATGCAACGACAACGGAAATCCATATGCTAAGATATTGTCAACTTCCTTTCTTCGTATTACATTTGTCATAATTTCTTGTCACGTTTGAGAATATGTATCCTTTTCGGAAATAAGGTCTCCGTAATGTATTGATTTCAGGGGATTAATTCTGAAATAACTTAGAATGCAATGGGTGTTTCAGCGACACTTTGGTATGCTGTTAAAACATCACAACTTTTTCATTTTCTTAAGCGAATAATTACGAGAGACAAAGATGTTATCCAAGAAATCACTCCAACCATTTAATAAAAATGTGTCTGCAAAACTGTCTCCCGTTTCTGCTAATACAATCAAGAGCTTTTTAAATTCGAAGAAACGGAGTAATACGTGACTATTGGCTAAGATTGACACGTATACAAATGAAAGATGCAATTAAACATATGATCATTGCTTACAAATGTGGGGAGCGACTAGTTTTAACTTTAAAAATAAGTTGTGAAGCGGATGATATATTAGAGTTAGTCACACTACTCATCTCATGTGACTATAATCCAGAAGTCACAAGATAGGTTACATAAAAGATGTGAGGAAAATTAATTACTGAAAGTTTGTATGAATATGTGATTGCCAGTATTCGTAAATATATGCATGAAATATTGTTCGAAGAATAAACTGATAGGTAGAAGATGAATTTATAAATACTCTTGACAGTTTTTGTGCGCAAATTATGAACCAATGAATAAAAGAGCATCGTTTTTGTATGACACTGCTACGTGACAACATAGCTAAAATTTACAAAACACTTTAAAAGCGTACGATGATTACGGGCTGTGGCAACTGGATGCGTTTCTTAGATTGATTGTAACTGCAGCTGGTTACAGCTGTGAATCTTCATGATAGATCACTTACAAAGCTCGAATCTAAAATGAATCTTACTACCAATACGAAAGAGTACATAATTAGCGAACACCTAAAAGTTAAATAGAATAAAATATCTGAAAATATTTGAGATGGTTTTGGATGCAGATATATTGTGACATGAAATAAATTGCACTTTAAACGTCTTGCCCACGCTTATGCACCTACGTACATGAGTGGCATTAGTAAAACAACTATGTCGAATATGCAACTGAGTTTGGCTGTTGTTAACTATGCCATGACAGAAAGAAATTTCAATACATATCAATAATTGAATCATAGCAGTCTGCAATTAAAGGTATTTCCTGTGTGTCATTTTGATTGCTTGGTTTAATTAATTTCGCAATAGACTATGGAATGAAAATAACAAATATGAATGTATAGATGCATCTATACATAACTATTTAAGTTCTTGGAACAATATGACGGCTAGGAACATAAATCGCGGGCTCCACAGAAAATATCTTCGTAGAAAATTTAATTTTAAAAATAAATGTGTGATATATTTATTTCTTTGTTCACATTTTCCGAGAATCTAATAATTGTTTCTAATTAATGAAGTCGTAAAGATATCACTTTATTTTACACCAACCACGGGGCTATTGCTACTTCACCGGGCATATAGGCGGGCAGGGCTCAAGTCCCTTTTAAATTATTATTAATAATCTGGTGATATATCAGACTTTTTCCGACAGATTTTTCATTTTAATCAATTGAGTTAGTAACATTATTTTCATCCGTCATCTGAAAATCAGCATGAAAAACATTCCTGTTGCCACTTGTAGCAATAAATCTGGATTAAAATTAAACCTCATGGCATGTAAATGTAATGGTTGCCTAACATTAAACATTGTAATAAAACAACTGTTTATTTTAGAATAGTTAGTATTCCTTCGGAAACTAGTTTAAAGTTTTGCGTGGAACTAATTTGAGCTACGAATGTGTTTTCTGCTTGTGAGGTGTGGTAAGAGTTAATATTTTTCTACTGTTTCTAGAACTTTTTCGTAAGTATATTTATGATATCTTCTTCTCTTCTATATATATAAAACAAAGACGGGTTTGTTACAACACTTATAACTCGAGATCGGCTGGATCAATTTTCATGGTTTTTGTGTCGTTGGATTTGTCTACGCCCTGAATAGCAGAATACATTTTAAAAACAAAAGAAAGTCGTGTTAGTTACACTATTTATAACTCAAGAACGGCTGAACCGATTTGGCTGAAAATTGGTAGGGAGGTAGCTAAGAACTGGGAGAAGGACATAGGATAGGACTTTTGGGTAGGGGTAGGGTAGGGTAGGGTATGGTAGGGTAGGGTAGGGTAGGGTAGGGGTAGGGTAGGGGTAGGGTAGGGTAGGGGTAGGGGTAGGGTAGGGGTATGGTAGGGGTAGGGTAGGGGTAGGGTAGGGTAGGGTAGGGGTAGGGTAGGGTAGGGGTAGGGGTAGGGTAGGGTAGGGGTAGGGTAGGGTAGGGGTAGGGTAGGAGTAGGGTAGGGTTAGGGTAGGGGTAGGGTAGGGCAGGGGTAGGGTTAGGGTAGGGGTAGGGTAGGGCAGGGGTAGGGTATAAAAGTCCACCCGTGCGAAGTCGGGGCGGGCCGCTAGTTATTGTATAAAGGCGTTTGGTTAAAACTAAAACGGTGATTTCTAGTCCGCAGCTTAGGCTCCGATCAAGAGATTTCGTTCCCTTAGTGACTACTAGGTAAATCTGCACGAAAATATATTTCAAAAATACTATTTCAATAGTGTAAACTGTTTGTGTTAAGTTGAATTTATAGTCGTATTTGTTAAATCTAACCTATAGTTATCTGTAAAATTTGTTCATCAGTTAGGCATTATTGAGTTTCAAAAATCAATCCACACATAGAAAAAATAAATATTTCACTTCCATAATAAAGATCCAAGTTTGAATTTTTACCAATATATTGCTGTGCTTAGACAAACATTGAGTTATTGGACATGCATTCTTTAATATCAAATGGGAAACGTGTCAACAAAAGCGAGAGTTCACTTTTGTATCATCGAACAACCGATCAGCGCTAAAACATGTTTTGATCTTAAAACATCGGCAATGTCAAACATGTCGTTAGCATAAATAAATATCGTGTCACATTAAGTTGTTTACTTTCTTTTCAATTGTACTTTGTTTTTTTTTTTAATACAGTTGCTAACTTCGATAAATGCTTTTAAGACAGAAATATAATTATGTTTACTATTCTTATTTGTACTGCTTCGGTATCTATAAAATACTGTATTTCTCTTATAATATGGCTTTTATTCTTTCATGTATTTTTTAGTTCTAAGGCCCAAAACTTACTCGGGCCCGCAATGCCAACACGCTATTGTTAACGATTTCATGGTAAATAAACTGCACCCATTATTTGGGGTCGGCGCAATATGTCATTCTCGTCCATTTTTCTCTAATAGATGTCTCTTTCATACTCACACCTTTCTTACACATGTCATCTTTCACAGAGTCCTTCCATCTTTTTTTGGCTTTCTTCTTCCAACGTATCCATCTTCATATTTATCACTGTTCTTGTCACATGCATGTCATCCTTACGCGTAACGTGCCCGTACAAAGCTAAGCGATTTCCTCCCAATTTCTCTGTCACTGTCGCCACTTTCAGACTTCCTCTTATATATTCCTTTCAAATCCGATGCATTCTTGTTACTCACTTGTTACTTATTACAATCTGAATGAATCCATTCAATTGATACCCACTCAATTGATTAAAAAACAACATATTCAAATGTTGTCTTGAAAGACACATCAGTAATATGTCGAGGTTGACGCTAATTTCTCCCAAGTCGTTGCAAGTGCCAAAGTGTTTAGAATTTTTAAATAAGTGACATTGTGAGTAATTATACAATGCCACGGTAAGTTTTCTAAATGACAAAGACTTTTGTTGTTGTTCAGTGTCGTGTATGTGGGTATTGTGTAGTTTTAATAGTTTCACTCTTCTGTAACATCATTCGTAACTAGTTAATATATATTTTTTTAATCGAATTATGGTGTTTTACCTGTACCTCGGAGAGCACGCGGCACTTTCGGTTCTGCGCCTGTTCTGTCACCAGTCGTGTCGGTAAAATCGTCCACCATATTAGATGGCCAATCTTCTTCAAATTTGGCTGCCATAGCCGTAATCAGTCGCGAAATCTTATATTTATGTTTATGTCAAAGTTTAAGGAAATATAAATGTGTGACTGTTGCTTAAGAGCTAACCAGTTTAACTTCTTAAGAGTCGAGCTTTATGTATGTTCAAAATATCATCTATGGTAAATAGCTAAAGGAAATGTATTCAACATTTGAGTATTTACGTACCAGCTTGACATAATCACGACGGTTAAGACTAAATCTAAATTGTTTACCTAAATGCGAGTCGGGCACTAAGGGCTAAGAGTTGTGTGCCATTATCTTTACATCGTCATACAACCAAGAACAGAAAACGCCCCACTTCAATATTTATTTAATTCTGTTTTAGTATTTTTGTTATAGCATCTATGAAAATTTTAGCTGTCTAGCTATCACGCTTCACGTCTGATAAACAGTGGAGTCTTAGTAATAAGATCCCGTATTTCTTTGAAAAAACATTAATTAAGTATCCGATAACAGTGTAAAAATTACCTATTATTTTTTCAGTCAGTCTGTCCTACAATTTCTTAAATTGATTCCTGTAGGAAAAGACTTTACCAGTGTATTAGTAAATGCTGTTCACAATAAGAATTCCAAGTTCTCTGAAAAAAATAATGACCAATTTCGAAAAGGACACAACTCCGTATGACATGACTCCCATTTACAAAATTGCATTTTATTATGCGTAAGATAAAGTATGTATGAAAGCTATTTCTCCATTTATGTATTTACGTTGTACATAAAATATGTTAAAAGTATTATTTTGGGTAATAAATAATTTAGATTAATGTAATACATGTAATTAAATTTATGACACACAAGAACTAATGCTTTGAATTTACGACTTCGAATACTGATATATGGGTTCTGGTCTATACATAAAGTTTGCATGAAATTTTAATGTGCAGGAAAATTTATCTGTAAATAACTGGACACACATTTCAAAACAAAACCACAGTGAAATCGTTTATAACAAACATTATACAATTTACAGTGGAAATAGAGACAAAAGAATCTGCCAATGTTACGGTTCTTGCTGGGCTCTAAAATTGGAATTCTACAAGACAGTTAATTTGTTTTTTTTTGTCTGGGGGGGCTTCGGCCCGAGGCTACGCCCCGGACCCCGTCAATTAATAGTTTGAACTACAATCGTTTTTCTTATATACAATGTCATTAAACTTTCGGTCCTGGTATGATGAAAAATAGTATACGCGCCACGGGAGGATAGCAGGACATTTCAACCCACGCTTTTGTCACGCTGGCCTTCGGCACGGGTGACAATATCGCGCGGGTTGAAAAGTCATACTTTCCTCCCTTGGCACGTAATGTACTAATTTATGCATTTGTGTGGTCGGTTGCACTTTAAACCAGCTTAGCGAAAAGGATGAATAGGTAGGTGTGCATATATTATATGCTAAGTTAATAAATAATTGTGAACAATAAGAACCTAACAATTTTGATCTTTAGATCGATTCAATGAAGAATGCAACCGATCATTATTCAGTCATCAATATAATTGAATCGAATTGAATTGAAACTATTTTTGTTGTTTTTTCCAAGTAATTCAAGCGCACAGAGAGCCAAGAATGTAGCGGAAGTCATTAAAACTAGAAGAGATGCCTTGCCACGTGCCAGGCCACTCTTTAAACTTAGATTGTTTCTTAATAACTATGCACGTACAAATATAAATTTACTGCATATGAAATCGTGTTCAAGTGTTGAATATATTGGTGTGTTGCGAAAAGAAATGAAACTGTTTAATTCTACTTTGATGTTTCACACTTTGCCCAAATTAAAATAAAGTGCTTTTGTCCAAATATTCTAAAGGTACCTTTATTAAACTCCATAAAATATTGTAATTATGTTTGGTCCTCCAACTACTGCTCCTGAACATGAGTCTACCCAAGGGTGGCTTCTACCATAGTCACTACGCTTGTGAGGCGGGTTGGTGGCCGCAGTATTCTGATGCAACACACAGAGAAACTGCTGCCAGATCCCTTCTAGGTAGATATTCGTAATTGTTATAGAAGATGTTAACAATCGTGACCAACAGCTTAATGTGCTTTTCGAGGCATCGAGGGTAGTTCCTAAACCGAGTCTCCGGCGTGGGGATCAAACTCACGTCCTGCGAGATTTTAAGCGAGGATTTATATAAATAAGATACCTGAAAATGCAGATAGTCTTGTTCAGCTGATTATTCAAATGTTAAAATCATATTTTCATCCATTTTTTTACCACGTGAATGTTCCTAATATCTATTTGAGGAAAAATCTTTCTTTTTTACTTTAAACAATGGTATCTTTCTCGATTATTATATTAGTATACTCATTATGGTGCTACTTTTTCTTCTTCAACAGGCCATTTACGTCCACTGCTGAATATGGTCCTCCTCTTAACAGACCTTGGCAAGCCATGGTTTTTAAGGGATATTGCTAAAATCGCCACGCCTGGGAGGCGGATGCTGCAAGCCCAGTAATATGGTAACTAAACTCATCCTGAAAGCTGCTGTTTTCCATCCATCAGCTGGATATCTCGAAATGATTATGAAACTCAAAATTTTACATGAAACCTCAAAAGATTTCTATTTCATTTAACAATGACCCCATCTCAGTCCTATCAACTGCAATGTATTTATACAAATTTTTCATAATTAGAATTCATATTTCGTAACTTGTTTGACGGGGTGTTGGCGAATGGCCATCGGGAGCGGGACAGAGTATACATTTCCGCTTGAGTTGAAAAGGGACAGGTGATAATCTTGCGTGAAAAATATTTATGTTAAGGCCTTCTGTTGCTATGAATCTATGAATAGGTGTCGGTTCTCCCGCGCGATATTTTCGTCTCACTCTGCGAAGGTTAGAGTATAGAAGTTAGTTTTGCAGAAAATTTTTTTGTTTAACTAGCTCATCTGATTTTCGTTCATATTCTGGAACTTTTTGTAATGGATTTCAGAATTTTGTCTTCAAATATGTTTGTCTATTGAGAAAAGAGTTCATGATCTCGTTTTAAAACTTGATCATTCTAGTTTCTAATTGGTTCATTGATTTGATCTTAACTTAGAATTGTATAAATAACCAGAAAAAAAGAAGGCCTTTTCTTCGCCTGCCATCAAGCGAGATTATGGTCAAACGTAAGCCTATATTTAATTTTAAAAAAAAATGTATTTTGAAGTTTGCCATCAACATTAAAGTTTTTGTCTTAAGCCCTTTTACTATCAATATTTTTATGACTGCCTCAGTTCTGCAAGTGTTAAAAAAATAGGAGAAATGTGATTATATTATTATTAAGCTTACATTAAAGTTATTAAATGATGTTATATAAACGAATATGCTTTTGTTGGCACATATCTACAACTACATGTGATACATGTTATTATTTTATTTTTATTTTATTTTATTTTATTGCTTTAGAAAACTTACAGCTAGAGTACATATAAAACATGAAATAGTAAATGAAGGCCAATTAAAAGTTTTCACTGATAAAAATTAGTACATAATATGAAAAAAGAGAAGGTAGACAGCAGGCGAAGAAAACAAAGAAGTAAAAGACAGGTGACAGTAGAAAAAAAAAATAGAATCATAAGGTTAGAGCATTAATTCACACCAAAGAAATCATTTGCTAGGAATTTATTATTATGAATGTATATTGAGTGTAATTGCAGAATTTGCAGATACTTTGTGAAAATTTACTTCGTTGAAATTTTAAACAAATTACCTACTTACTTTTCAAATTTAAACGAGGTACAGTTTTATAAAGAAATTTATAAGAATTGCTCGGCATATTGATTGAGCTAATTTCAGAAGACGTCTAAAGACATTAAATAAATTTTATAGCGTATTCCTGTATCATACCGGACACATAAAACAAATTATAAAAACATAAAATTTCACCGTCAATTGATGTATCGATTTATTAGAACAGAAAAAAATATTTATAAACAAATGAATTGGATTATATTTTGCACTTTTTTATTTTATTCATTCATTTTAGTGGTGCCATAATCATCACGCTTAGTCGCCTGAAGTAAACCTAACCCGCATGGGCTTGGTCTGCCAGGCGTCTTAACTTGGGCAGTACCGCAGTATTCATTTCGAGGGAGAGCAATGTTTAGAGAGGTCCTCAACCAACCGAGTCTGGTTGGTTGAGGGACTACCCTCCGTGCCTTGGAGAGCACGTTAAGCCAGCATCTATATAAGCATCATCTATAACAAGCATATACCAGGAAACGGGCAGCAGCGTTTCCCTGTGTGCTACTACATAATACTGCGGTCACCAACTCGCCTGCCAATCGTGGTGGCTATGGCAGAAACCCTCTCTCAGGGGCATGTTCAGTGGACGTTATGCGGCCTGATGATGATGCAACACAAGAAATTACTTGGAAACTGAGTTAACCAACAAAACTTTGCTAAGAAATGCAGGAAAAAGGCACAATAAATCAATCGAGAAGTGAGTGAGAGTTTGTAAACGATGTGTGCTTATAGGATACTGTATGGGTAATTCGGAATATCAGTGGTGGTGAAGTGTTTTGGGGAATCAATAGGGTAGAAGAAATGGTAACTCGTACACAAAAATCATTCTCAGTTATGGGCGATCAAGAAAACAAGGATATGCCACACCTTGAAATCGACTTAACAAATTGAGCTGATATTTTAATGTATTCGTAAATGGTCCTTATTTAATCATTACTAAAACATCGAACAAGGATTTGTAGGTTTTTTTAAAGAAACATATGGAAGAATCCAAGAAAAACGCCTCGACCTGCATGTCAAAGTGGTTCTTCTAATTAGTAAAATTTCCCGTTAAATATTGTATTTTTTTAAAATAACAGATATACCCAAATGAGATATATAAACTTTTCTAAAGATTAATACATATAGGAGTTAACGAGCTTAACTCGCTGTTGAGTAACTCTCGCCAATAGGCGAGAGGTTTTAGAACATATTCTAAAACCTCTACCTAACTTTGTTGTTCTAATTTGTGTGTGTGCAATAAAGTGTACCTAGTAATATTTATGTTTTCAACTGCTAATTAACTGTAGTGTAATCATCTGAAAGATAAGCAACAAAATTAGTTTCCCTCATATGTAACGGATACTTCATACAAATGAGCTGCAATAATAACATGTCTTTTTACTTTATAACCAATTAGCCTCTTCCAAAATTACATAGAAACCAATGGTGCGATGTTTTGTTATTGTAGATATTTAATATAAAAAATGTAAGGGAAAGAGGACATATTTTTATTTATTAGGAGAAATTTCAGCATCATCATCAGCCTCTATAAAGTCCACTGCTGAACATCTGCGGGCTTGCTCCCGAAGAAGGGTTTTGCTTACACTGCAGACCGTTATCTGGCAAATAATTACTATTGATGATGTTATAACAATCGGGAATCGTTTGCGCTTAAGGTGCTTTCCGAGGCACGGAGCGTATCCCTCGACCAATTAGACCCGGAAAAAAATTAGAGATTTAAAACAAAAGGTTTTTTCCGAGACTTATAGCGCTAAATCACGGAGTATAGCCTATACACAAGTATAGCCTTTATTTATTTGTATTTCCAACTAATTAACTCTAGTGTTCTCTTGAATGATGCACAACATAATTAGTTTACAAAATTATGTAAAGGCATTTATACAAATGAGCTGAAATGATAACATGTCTTTTAACATCATAGCCAATTAGTGTCTCTTTAAACGAAACGCAGCGAAGCAAATAATTGCTAATAGCACAGAAGTTATAACATCTATTATTAAATATAGATGACATTTATTCCTAGAGGCGGGTACAATAACTGAGCTTATGGTTTTACGACAGCCACAAGTACAGAACATGCCAGTTGTTTGTGAGAATGTGATAAACAAATCATATCCAAAATTATTATTATGATGTCTGTGTTCTAGGGCTGTGTGCTCTAATAATCGATTATAGTAATACTTTTAGGGCCTGTTTTTCAATACTCAGTTTAATATTAATCGAGGAATTAATAACAAATTTGAGAGATTATGTACGGAAATTCTGTCAAAATTTAAATTTGTCATTTTTTTCTGACAATTGAAGAATCGGCCTTTAAGAAAATATTTAAGAATATAGTATTTCATGATAAAATTAAGATGTTCTTGTAAATATTATTTTATTTGGGGGGGGGGGGGCTCTTGGTCTCCAAAATACCTCAGTGCCTGAATACGAAAGTCTTTAACCAGTGTGTGTTGCCAGTGATGACCTTTGGATCCGAAACGTGGTCCTTCACTATAGGCCTTATGAACATACTCAGAGTCGCTCAATGAGCTATGGCTCTCCCAGAAGAAAGCCCGAGCATTCTTCTCGAGATTTAATCAGAAATGAGGAGATACCTAGAAGAACGCGGGTTACCGACGTAGTCCAACGGATTAGTTCGTTGAAGTGGAAATATAGAACGGAGAACAGATGGCCGTTGGGGCCGAAAAGTTCTCGAATGAAGACCGCGGATCGGCAAGCGTATCGTAAGACGTCCACCTACTAGATGGACGGATGATCTGGTTAAGGCCGCGAGATCACGGTGGATGCAGGCCGCTTCTAACCGCAACAACTGGTGATCTTTGAAGGAGGCCTATGTCCAGCAGTGGACGTCCTACGGCTGAAATGATGATGATCATGATACATTTATGGTCACATGTACTACCATACTTAAGGGTACTTAAGGATCAATTTTGAAAGACGCGAAATACAGTAGGACGCTATATATTACAGGAATGTGTGCAACCCTAACGGCCTGAAACATTTGATGTCTTTTAGCACAAGGTTGTTAGTAAAACGGTTTTGGGGACATGGTAAATTTTTGTTATGACTATCATACGAGTAATTGAGGCTGGAATTAGTTTGAAGTTTGAAGGAAACGGGTTGTAATGCTGGGCTATACATCGATCTACTTAGCTTTTCAGCCCTGTTACAGTTTAATTATGGTCATCATGTAAAACAAAAAATACAATTGTTCGATTTCATTTTAAGTTTAGATAAATAGCTGTACCTACGATGATATGTTTTTGGGGACGTAATTAATTAATTAGCCTCGAGGCATTTGCTACTTTACTGGGCGTATAGAAAAACGGGGCTCCGACCTTATAATATGGCCCGCAAACTGTAAAGTAGAACGACAGTTGCAAAAAACATCCAAAAATTCTCAAAGTCATCAAAGGTCCTCGCCCCGGCAACGACTGTTCCCAACAGACCAACAGGTCCAACCTCGTACGCAGATTGCTTAGTTTGTAGTCTTTAAACCTGCCCTAGAACTCGAAGTGGGGGGGGGGTCTCTTACACAGTTTGCTCAGTTGGTAGTCCTGGAGCTCCCTTATATTACCCGTTGAAGTAGCTGGCTTGGCTACCAGATATGTCCGACCAAACAAAAGTTTAGGTTACATGCAATAAATGCTGCAACTCTCTAAGTCTAATATTATATACCAGACAAACCAGAACTCAGGGTCAAATGACAACGAAAGCTGAAAGATAATAAATCCAAGGTTTCATACGAGGCCAACAATAACACCTGTAATTATTTAATTAGTCGAATCATTTGGCTAGCTGGCAGTTGTTGAGGTGTTCTAAGAGGCTTGCATATGACGTTTCTTTGTATCAGATTGGCAAAACACCAGTCCTCATATACAAGATTAGTCACAAGATTAGCGTTAATGTACCGTTACATGGTGTGTTTAGTTAATGGTACTGTGAAACGCGAATTTAATATTGTCGTTGCAATGACGAATTATAAATTCGCATTTCAAATTTCTCTGTGTGGTTTCCGGCTTAGATTTGACCACCCCATGTGCTACCATGGGTGTCGTAAGGCACATATATGATGATCGATGGGCAGCAGCATCTATCAGCTCAAGGGGAATCACCATCTTTCTGCGATTACCAATCCGCCTGCCAAGTGTGGACAGGGTGGTCGAGAGATATTTCCATAATCATAGCAATAATAATATTGAACAGGGACCTTCAACAGTCGACGTTAATGGGATAATTTAGTATTCATCATTTAAAGTTTTCACTTACGACGATATAACCGTGTTGTTTTGTCGTTGCTAATAAAATAATTTTGACGATTTGCCATCAGTATAGCTATCGGAACATAACATAAAATATTTAAAGCAGACATATGTTTAAAAAAAAAATTGCCTTCATGGTCCTCTCACACCCCACCATATATCTACTGATAATTGCTGTCAGCACATACAACGAATGAACAGACGCAGTCCCAAAGCATCTCGATTGCCAACAAGACCAAACCCAGAAAACCAAGTCTCAGAGGCAAGTGCTGTCAGCAGTAAATTTTTAATCAAATAAGACACTCCAAGAAAATATTCTGACATTCTTAATTGATTAGATTTTATTTTAAATTGTTTAATGTCCTCATCGTTTTAACCACTTCCCTACCTTCTTTTTTATGTCACTAAATGTATATGTACACCTATTTTTTCAAAATATATAATCAAGTCAACTATTTGAAACTAACCCATTTCTTTGTGACATGAGTAATATGCGAGTAAAGTTGATCGGTCATCGGCATTTGGACTATCTATGTAGCGGATGTTCGCTAACAGGTGGCGCCATGTGTTTGTGGGGCAGGCCAATAACCTTCCGATGCTCTCGTAGACAGAAATCTAAGAGGCCCGAGAACTGTAAAAGAGAGCTATAGTTGCACAAAACTCTCCTAAAAAACTAAAAGTAATAATTCCTCAATTTTCTAGCGACCGTCCTAAGCCGAGGTCCAAGTCCCACCAAATAGGTGGTTTAGTTTGTAGTTTTTAAACCATTTAATATGGTTGTAGAACCGCTCGCCTTCATGCTCGGTGAAGTTACAAAACTCCCGTAGCTAAGAATATAATAATATGTCGATCCGAGAAAAATAAGAATGACGGGGTAGACCAATGTTCTTCTGAATTGTGTACTAGGACGTGTTAGCTGCAAGAAATTGTTAAAGAGTTATCATAATTATATGAGATGTGTGATGTGAGAAACAACCGATCATTTTTCAGTTACAATCATTTCTGTCGTAGAAGTAAATGAATAAGTGGACATTACTTTGAGATATGTGGATTCGATACACGCGATTCCGGACACGAAATTTGAGTCAAATGTAACATTACTTGCTAGCTCTGGTTGCTTAAGGGACTAGGTACCTCGAAAAATGTTAGCCTTAAAAAAAAGATTGTTTGTTTGCATTGCATAGGCTCCGAACTACTGGACCAAGTTTAAAATTCTTTCACTATTAAAAAGCTATGTTATCCAGGAGTTCCATAGTCAATATTTAATTATAAACTTCTCATGGGAACGGGAACTGCGGGTGAAACCGCGCACGGGATGCGTGAGTTTGTAATAAAATCTGTTTGTCTGTTGGTATGCATCGGTGAAATGCTCGTTTAAATGATTGCATAGTATTGACAGTTGGCTGGCGGCGCGGCGGTAGGAAATCTGTGCTAACCTGCTTTTCTTTCATTGACTTCTACCATTTGCTAAATTACTGCGAGTCCGAGATTCGTAATAGACTATTAGTTCTGTTCAATGATTAATATATTCTCTTTAAAAATGTGATTAACGGATTGCTGGTAAATTAAATAAAAAATATAAAGAGGAAATATTTGATTGTTTGTTTATTTGATAGCATGGAATAGTTTCTGGTATTTTTGACTTTTTGAAATCGGTCCATTGCACCAATTTTAATTTTTCACCATAAGAAAGCTACGTTTCCAAGGTAACAAAGGCTTTTAATTATGAAGTTCGCGAAAGAGTTATGCGGGTGATACCGTGCGCGGGAATCTAGTATATTATAATTGCAGTATTATACTTTTAAAAACAAAAGTCGTCGTTTACACTCTAATATCACGTAAGCCATTTTATGGCGGTTTTGATATTTTCATGCCTTTGGGTAGAGAATGGGAATACACGTGGTTTCGCATTAGAAACACACATCGTGCAATAGATACTCGAAAGGTAAAAATGAAACTCGTATTATTCTAGGGTAGATATATGCAAAATTATATAGTTATGTGTCTCTCCTAAAAACTTATAGTTGCTGACATACTTGGTGTTAGAACTTAGGCGATGAAGTATTGTAATTACCCGTTTGTGTCCTTTTTATTTATTTTTTAGTTAATTCATTCTCTGATAGCAGTCTTAAAAAGGTTTTTCATTGTCATATTATAAATTTAAAATGTTTGTATTTTTTTTTATTTTCAATTACGGAATAACCAACAAAATTGAAAAATATCAACACAATATAACACTACAAGGATGCACGCAACGTTTTGGAGTAGATCTTACGCGGGTGCCACTAAAATTATTTGCAAATTGAATACATTCGTTCAGACCAGCAGTGAATAAGTAAAATTTTCAAATAATTTTTCACTTTATTTTACTTTTCATAAGTATATTTAAGTATTTTAACATAAATCAAGGCAGGGACAACACGAGCCGCCAATCTGTCGCCCCACATTCGTTCCTGAAGGTTCCGTATGAAGCTGTCTGTCTGTCTGTCAATCTGTCCGCTGCGTTTTGCTCGACTTGTGCCCGAAATAATAATATGTAAATACATTTTAGGTATCACTTTATAGTACAAATTGGGGAGACTGAGCAGTCGTGTGCAGCTTATAGTTAGTAGAAAAAGAGGGAGGCCAAAGAAAAGATGGATGGATTGTGACATTATGTGAGAAGTGTCATGAAAGAAAGGAGAGTGATAGGGTGACGGCTGGTAGGACAGAATGGAAGTAAAAAAACGTGTTGCGTCGACCCCAAATAAATTGGGATAAGGCCATTTAGATGATGATGAAATTATTTAATAATGCTGGGAGCTCTGCCCGCCTTTATGCCCGGTGAATTAGCAATAGCCTCGTGGCTGACTACATAAATGTATGTCCGAAGACAATAAAACCATGGTACGATTTGTGGTTATGCGGTTGATATTCTCGTTGCAAGCGTAAAAGTCTGAACCAATAAATTTACATACTTTTAGGGTTTCGTACAAAATAGTAGAATGGTGTTATCTAACGCCTCAAACACAGATGTACAAAATAATTATTATCTTATCGTGATTTTCGGGGGACAAGTAGATATGGAAATTAAAAAAAAAATAGTTTTGCAAACCTTTCTGTGTCTTAAATCAAATGAAAGGGCGTGTTATGAGGATCTCAAATATATATTTGTTATTTTTGTAAAAAAACAAGTTTTGATTTTATTTATGAAAGAAGTCGGAAATTGCTGATATATAAAGCTGAAGAGTTGGTTTGTTTGAACGCGAAAAAATGAAATTGTTTATTGATAATGTCGACGAATCGATCGTTCTTATTATAAGTCAAATACAATAATAGTGACAAAAAAAATCTTGACCAATTAATAAGTTTAGTTTAGTTGTTAAATAGCCCATTTATTGAGAATAGCTATAGGAATAATTATGAAGTCCTACGGAAATGGCAGTTACGCGGGTGAAACCGCACGCGGGAATCTCGTATAAAATAAACGTATATTGTCCATTATTTTTCTTCGATTTTAAAACTATTGCATTTTTGTATGGAATCGTAATATCTAATCGTAAAGCAAGTTAAAGTTTGCACGTTATACTAGAATTTTCCAATTATTTTCATAAAATTAGTACATACTTCATTATGTAGGTGCGTTAAAACATATTGGTAAACATTTTTTATCATTTGGTGATAGATGGTGTGGTGAAACATGTTACTACGCGGTCATGAAGTAACATACCGTTTTTTTTTTCATAATTTTGGCGATACAATGTTGATGTTTTCAAGATTTCTATAGTTTTAATAACATACTAGTATTGCCCGCGATTTTGTTTGCGTAGTTTTCGATAACTCCTAACAAATTTTGGATCACCGTTTCAAAGTCTTGGGGTGTATTCAAGAAAATTTAAAATTTTCTTGTTTATATCATAATAACTGTCAGCGTAATACTGAGTGGTTGTAATATAATAAATTTTGTGGTTATAAGCACGGGTATTACAATCGCAACGAAATATTGAAATTCTAAAATAAGCTGATGTTTTTTTACAAAATTAAAAAGTTTCTATTAATGATAAATGTACATGGCAAAAAGACTATGATATTAACAAACGAGAGAAATACCTGTTATTTCTTATTTAACAAATATAAAGAAATAATAGGTTATATTTAGGTATATAAAACTATTATGTACTTTACAAGACTATACTAAAAAATCTTCTCTTAATTTTTCTATAGGAAAATGATCATATTTTTTTAATCAAAAATCGTTAATTATTATTAACTAATAATCGTTGAAAAGTGATCCATGATTACATACTGCAAAATTACTGGTTCCAAGTTATGGATCATATTTTTTCTACGAGCCTGCTACGAAACCTCGTAGCACGCTACGCAAAAAATTGGTCGCAATAAAAACATTTTTGCTACAGTTATAATACCAACGAGTTTTTATTAAATTTCAAATATTTCTAGTATTTACCCATGCCAATAAATAAGTGAACGTACAAAGTATTCAGTGAGTTCTGTTTTATGTAAATAAACATTTTGTTTGAAGCATAGTTTATAATTTACATGAAAATTTGAGATCGAGGTCAAATTCAACGAAGATTAGAACTGAAGTCATCATGCTGAGATCACACGATAATCAAACATAATTAATTTATGTAGCCTTATTTTATGCGTGCTTTAAATAAAATAATAAATCATGTTTTTTTTTACAAAAGAATTTGCGTAGAAATACGGTATGTATTTCATAAATATGGTGCAATACATTATATAATTAGTTTTTAACCTCATTCTTGGCCCTGGAATTATTTTGGAAGAGAATATTTCGTTTCCAGATGTAAAACATATATATATATATATAACATTTTATGAGAAATTGAGTAATTAAGTATTATTTAGTAAGTGGAATTTATTTACAGCAATAATTAAATGTTTGGTGACCCAAACATTTTATATTTATTTATATAAATATAATAACTTTAAAAATATAAAATATATTATTAATAACATATTTAGTTTATATTTAAAACTATTAAACAGTGTGTTCAAGAAATGTAAAATTTAGGTCACAGTGGACAAATTTCATGCTTCTGAATATTGAGTACTTTTTTAGTTGTTAAAATGTCATTTTTATTTAAAAAAAATAAAAAATCAGTGTGGTGGCAATCTGAAATACATGCAAAGCAAATTTCCAAGCCCCAAAAAGCATGAGGGGGCTTCATAAGCCTCGCGTCTCGTGACGAGGCGGGCGGCGGCGCGTGCGCCGGACGTCGTGTGGCCGAAATATCCGCCCGACGCCGGTCAAAAATAGTACCGAGTACGCCGCGCGCACGCCCGCTGCATACAAAAGTGGCGAGCCGCTATACCAACACCTCGCCTTATCAAATTTCCCACCCACACACTCCCACGCACACTCCCCTAGCACCCCAACATGCATTAGTATGTTAGCACAGGCTGTTTATTACGGTACAACTTCACTTAATCCCGTTGCGGCAACACAGAAGCACTCAGCGGCACTCGAAGCATTAATTAGTTACATCACTCGTCACTTACACAGACAGTCACTATCACTGGACACTAAGGTATAATATGATCGATCGCGGAGTTCGGTCACGTCCGCGCCGGCGCCGGCCACTCTACTGCCCGCCGCGGGCCCGCCTCGCTCCCCGACGTCCAAAAATACCCATCATTGTGTACACAACACTTATAACACCTAGGCTTTCGTATAAATCTCGACGAACTTTATAAATAGTGCGTTTCGATACGGCGAAGGTATACCGCGAATGCATTGAGGTGCTATTAACCTAAATCATGCGGCCTGGATAAATATTGGGATTTGAAAGTGTCGAATTGATTTCGATCTCAATTGGAGACTATTTTAAAATTTTGTATCTTCAACTGTATAACAGATTAAGTTGATTGTATGATTATCATAACGCTTCATTCAGAACCACAGACAAAAGACAAAATGCTGCAAAATATATATGTAGAAAATTTATGATCCATGACATAGAATAAATTAACAATAATTTACATGTGTAATAAAATGCGAAAAGCTAAGAAAATGAGCGTAAAACTAGTAAATTGATGGACCAATATTCGTTTTGGACAAGCGCAAAACGTTGCGGTTCATAATTGTCTTCTTGCGACAGCTTTACAATCGGCTCGTTGCATATGTTGACAATATTTTGTAGGAACTAAAAAGACTTCTGACGTATTATAAAACAAAATAGTAAAAATGTATTGTGACGCAGTTAACAAAAATGCTGGGCAAAGTCTTATTGATTGTCAGTAGATTATTTGAAGAAATAATTATTATTATATTTATCGCAAACTTGAAATCAAATTTAGTGATATCTGCTTAGTAATTAGGTACCACATTAAGACTAGTCGTTCAAGTTTTTTAATTTAGGTATTGTTAAATCAGAACAGTTGTCATCGTTTTTGTAGTGCATCAGGCATGTTTGCGGAGGCCAGAGTTGATGGTTTCCATGCCATCATACGCAAACGTTGCGCTTTTCTCCTCCGCAGAATGCGTGGCAGTTCACACAGCATCTTGAGCGTATTGTGTGATAAATGGGACAGTCCAATGTTGGGCCATTGGATTAGACTGCACGCGATGTAGACTGTAAAGTAGAATTAGTTTTATTTATTTATATTAAATTACTAACAATAGACTAAGATCATTGTTACTAACATTTTATGGACTTTTGGTCTGAACTTTTGGTCATTTATTTCAATAAATGATTAATAATAATTGGCATAGTCAAGAATTGGTAAAAGAGTTCAAGTGCAATTTTTATGAGTATGTATTGGTAGAAAATTACAGATTCTACGAAACGATTGTCCAGCAACATCATTTGCGGCTCACACGTCAATGTCCAGTCAACCAAAGAGAGGTTTAAAATCATTTATCCTCTTTTTTTCTGACGGACATACTTAGTTAGCCACAAGGCTTTGGTTTTTAACCGGGCATAAAGGCGCGCAGAGCTCTAGCCTTAAAATCATAAAAGCAAAAAAGAAATAGCCACTTATAATAAAAATATAGGTATCTACAATATACATTTTATAAGCTTATTCTAACCGCTACCGAAGGAAATAAATCGTTTAGTGATATATTATTTTAGAAGTTAATCACTTTTAAATGTGTGTAAATACTTAAGACAAAAAAGAACTGCTTAGTTCTCATTCAGGAGTTTCATTCTCGTCTATTTTGAGGGCAATTAATAAATTAAGTCAACGCGTTTTTTAATTATGTTAATCTAAACTTCACCATCCAAATCCACGTATAAAGTCCACTGCTGAACATGGCTCCCGAGGGAGAGTATTTGCCGTAGTCAACACGCTTGGCAGGTGGGACCGCAGCATTATGTACCACACAAGGAAACGCTGCCGCCCATTCCTTGATATACGATTATTATAGATGATGTTATAACAATCGGGACAACGGCCTAACGTGCTTTCAGAGGGTAGTCCCTCGACCAACCAGACCCGAAGAGAAATCTTAGAATATACACAAAGATTTCCTACAAAGGTTCAGGGCGGTCGCTGGCGATGAGATTGAGGGATTATGACTTTAAGTATTTTAGGGGGTTATGTGCAACTGGCGCTCTACTTTACAGTTCGCGGGCCTCTGGGACTTCGGGTCTACGAGGGCATCGGATGGTTATCTCGTTTATGAGAAGAGTTTATTGTTTTATGTATTTGTACATAGCTGGCAGCGAACTCTTCACTCATAAGTAATTACTGCCTGTCGTACATACATAAACATATTTATTTACATTTATCGATACAGAAGGTGTAAATTTATCTCCTTGGTCGACAGTACATTCACATATTCTTAACTCACGAATCAAACAAATAAACTCTTCAGCTTTATATAAAAGTATAAAATGATATCATTAAAAGAAATGGTAGTGTTATTTAACTGAAAATGTGGTAAATAACTCTGATCAATTTGTGATAACCGGAAATACCGCGCCTAAAAATTAAATCTACCTGAATTAATCAAAACTCTACAAAATAAAATGGTTATTAAATTAAACGAGCAATGCTCGACTCGTCTGACATTATTATGCCTTAACACGCGAAACACATGAATAGCTAAATAAAACTTAAGATTTTAATATAATTTTATGAATATTATAATAACAGATCGTGGCTTCCTCTTATGTCCTCCACAAGACCAGCTTGTTGTCCCTGATAACTAAACTGACTATACGTCCCGTTTTGAACGGGACTGTCCGTTTGGATGCTGTGATTGAAAAGCAATATATGGATTGTAATAAAACACAAAAAAATTAATCATTAAAATTTCCACAGAAATTATTTGATTATAAATATATATTTTTTGAGACAACTCCCGCAATAGCGAAATTATTCCCTCGACTTATTCTCTACAATTTACAAACACTTAATTGATGGACAAAAAGTACATCCAGACTCAAAATCTAAAAAATCTATGGTTCACACAAATAATTGTCGCGGTTGGGAGAACAGGTCTCAGCAGTAACGAAAGAATAAATGTTCAGTTTACTGATACCGTTATTCGGGTTATAGATGAATTCTAATTCTAGTTATACAAAATCTGAAGCACAATTAAACATCGATGCGTGAGAAGAAGATTATTTCAGCTACCAGTTTATTCAACAAAATGTTACAATCAAATGAATCCTGGAACAGGTCCCAAGGTGTGCTAATAATTACACTCATATTACATGATGAACGAACTATTGATGGCCATCGTACACTTGCGTTAATTATTTACTGAAAGGTACGATCGTTTGCCCCGCGCTTGTGGGCTTTTGCCAAAGGTTGGCTCCAGTGTAGATAGTGAAAGATACAGGTATGATAATAGAAAAGTACATTATTGGGATATGTCTTAGATTCCAACTACTTCATCTGGAGGAGCACCCAGGGGGCTTGAGTGGGTAAATATATACTACCTTAAGGAATAACGAATTCTTATAAGTAATTCTTAAAATAGAATGTCATTTTTAAACACCTAGCTATTGTGTTTCTTAGTAATAGGGTCTTAGTTTCTACGATAACGAATAATTACCGGGTTGAAAAGTTCGGAAGTTATAGAAAATATCCTTAAGCCATTGCGTAACTCATTAAGATTCTTATATCTAAACTACGACCTATTACTTAGTTAATATATTAATTTAAAACTTTATGCACATAAAAAAATCATACAAAGGCGGACAATACCAACGGCGTTTTCTACTAGTCAACTTTGGGGCGGTGCAGAGAAAAGAACAATAGGTGCACATAGATTAAAGAGAAAAAAAATCCTAATTGAAGAAGGCAAACAGCAAGATAATTAATTGAAATTAATGAACATTCGAAATAGGCAATCGTGATAAGGCAGTAGTTCCATGTTTAAAACCATTCAAATAATTCTGCATGAAGAGACGAAACACAAGTCGGGTCTGCTAGAAATAGTATTTAACCGACCTCGACAAGCCAGGGTCATTGAGGGATAGCGCCATAATTACCACGCTTGGCAGGCGGATTCGTGATCGTAGTAAGATGCTAAGTAAATTTGAGCTGATAGATGCTGCTGCCCATTCATCAGCTATATGTCCCTTAGTCTCCTCTTACGGCACCCATGGGAAGATACGGCGTGGTCTATTCTAAGCTGGAATCCATGGGAATTAGGGTGTACTAATCAATTTTCTCTGTACAAATCCTGATCTGTACCGTGCTTCATACCTCTAGTCTCTCAAATCATTCAACGTTACATTGTGCTATGATTATCTGTTGACTCATATACCGCTAAATTATATATATCAGGCACTAAACATAGACCAATATGAATACCTAAATGTATTGTTTGCGTATAAAGATAATTTAATTTATAGTACAGGGTTTGGCACAATTGTTTGTAATATTGTGGTGTTTTGTGTAGTAAATGCTACTCGCTATGATTTTATTACAATCTTCCATCTCTTATAGTCCAGTCATTATAGGGTGCTCACTTCGGAATTCAATATACCCAGGTATAAACTTGTATTAATTTGTATTTTAATATCCCTAACCTTGTCTCAAAATTCACAGAAACTTAAAAAAATAGAGGTCAAAAATCACAAAAATTCGTGTTTGCATTTTTTTGCAAATATCTCCTTTCCTATGGGTTTTACGCTATTTTTATCAATTTCATAGTAAATTTTACTGTGTACAACTTATGACTCAAACATTTTTTCATACGTCAAACTGTTTTCGAGATAGATGAAGATGACTGGATTATATCACGGCTATAGCATGTTTTTCTTACAAAAAATACTGTGTATTTTTTGTTTTGTTAATCATACATTAGTTTTGAAAATGACTCCCTTCTACTTTCCTTTCAGACTAGCCACATCCTTAATAGGAAGATAATTGTGTAAAGAAAGTTATTTTCAATTTCTCAGTCAAGGATTCGAAAAAATAAACTTTTGTTGATTGAACAAATTGAACGCACTTCTAGAATAGCAAAGAATATTTAATCAAAATATGTAATAGCTTAAATTACAAATAGTACGAGGCGAAGAGGGACTCAAAGCTTCGATAGCTTCTAATAGTTATGTTGAAATCTCATTCAAAAGAAACAAATATATCATATATGAAGTAGAACAAAAGAAAGCCTGTAACTATCCCTTGCACTATCATAACATGAAAAAACGATTTCGAGATTTTTTCGGTAGTAGAGCAATCTCTAATGCTTCGCATTATGCAAAAAGCATGATAATGAAAAGCATAGAACGACATACAAAATGGCCTGAATGGACTGAATAAAATCCCATGTACAGCGGTGGATTTTACGGGCCGATGTTGGTTAAGAAGACCTATTAACTAAATTAATAATACGTCAAAGGACATTGCTACATGCGTCGAACATTCAAATCTGATTCTGCAAGGACAATTTTTTACCAGATAGTATTTTTTTTTTACGGGGCGGTACCCAATCACTTTAGAACGCATAGATGGATGGAGTTCCTGGAGACCCCGCTACTAGCATGTGGCTTTAGAAGGTAAATTTTCTCATCAAGACAATGACATGATAAGCATATCATCGCTACATAGAGGGGAGTACTACATATGGCCCGTGTCGTACTCAACATGACATGTTACTAAAGAGAGATCATAAGCTACAGATTTAGCCTGTATTCTATGAGACAGTTGGATGTCTTCATACTCATCTAATTGTGAAATCTACTTATAATCAGCTCAAGAGCTGATGATAAAACTATTATAGATATAACTTGTTTTATTTGACTAAATAAAATTCAAATATAACAAGTAATATCTATAATTACTCTTGAAGCATTTTCAACTGCAGAACAAGATCTATAAAGATATATATTAACTACGTTAATTTACTAATATTATTGCTAAATATCTTTTTCAACTTTTGCCAACAGACTCAGCACTATCTGCCTAATAGTCAAATGTAAAAAAGATTTCATAAAAGTGACGATTAGCAAGAATTTTCTCACAAAATTTATTGATAGCCACAATGAAATGTCGTATTACTGTTAAGCTGCGTTCATATGAGTGGACTTTAGAAATTATTATTTAATTTAATAACTATAAAAATCGTTTAAAAACAATATTTACAGTAATAATGACAGTGTAATAAGGTCAGTTACAGTGTAATGAGGTATGTTAGTGAGAACGAACTTCAGACTTTATCCCTTGTTCGCTTGTTTTTTTAAATGAGGATGTCGGGCTGTCGAATTATTGTCATAATTGTTATGATAGTTAATCTATAAAAATGATAGTAAATCTGTAAAAAATATGATACAGAGATGTATATCGCTATTATAATATAAAAAAGCGTCGTTTCACTTATGTTGAAACGACAGATCGACAAAATTCAACAGGAGATGGGAGAATTAATATATTTCTTTTATCTTATGAAAATCTTACAGCTAACTAACAAATTGTTCTTCGAACAATAAAATAAGTCTCATTAATTTTTTTACCAATACAATAGATGTAATAAACACGGGTATTTATTTAACTATGAAATACAAGCGTGGTCTTAACTAGGTCGGGAGAACATAATCACACTTTAGATTCAACAGATATGAACCCGCCCTAAGTCCGACACACAAAATTAGAATCGGCATGAGTTTGCCGAATGTTGCGCAATACTTAACATTAAAATGAGCAGACATCAGTAAAATGTTTAATAGGATTTGACATCTGTGTAAGAAAAACTAGTATTATTTAAATGTTACATGTATTACTGGGTATTCAGTTGTAAGTAAGAAATGAACATGGTACTATAATTTATGGTTATTACGGTAACTTACAATCCACAGCTGTGTAGTGTCCGACTTAGAATAGACCATCCCGTGACTTCTCATGGTGTCATAAGAGGCGACTAAGGGACATATAAAGCGCTCGTAGCCCAATGGCTAGGATGTTGGACTTGTGATGTTGTGGTCGCCAGTTCGAACCCCACCCATTTTACTACCGACGTGAACCCACCCGTTACACAAGCATTTAAGGTTAGCACGAGGGGTTAACAAAAATACTAGTAGACTGCAAAACTCTGCCAGTAAAAAATTTATTAAAAAAAAATAATAGCAGCCATATATATGGCTACTGACCATCCATGCTGATGGATGGTGGACAGCAGCATTAATCAGCCCATGGATACTTTGCCTGCCTAGTGTAGTGATTATAGCAATATCCCTCAACGACCCTGGATTGCCAAAGACTGCTATGAGCAGGCCCATGTTCAGTAGTGGACTTAAACGGGCTTGCCGCGGACACCGGCGTAAGAATGATGCCCCTCATCTCCTCCCGTGGGTGCCGTAGCAATACAGAAGACCGAAGAGTATAACTTGCCGCTCTGTTTAGCGTTTGTGGAATACGAGAAAGCCTTTGATTCGGTCGAAACATGGGCCATACTTGAGTCTCTCCAGCGATGCCGTATTGTCTATCGATATATCGAAGTGTTGAAATGTTAGTATAGAAACGCCGCAGTGTCGGGTCCGAGTACAAGAACAGAGATCGAAGGCGATTCCACTGAAAAAAGGCGTAAGACAGGGTGACGTTATATCTCCAAAACTGTTTACGAACACTTTGGAAGACATCTTCAAGCTTCTGAATTAGAAAGAACAAACATCACTCACCTTGATATGATATCGTGGTCATGACAAAGTTGATGGAAGAACTCAGTACAATGCTCGAAGACATCAACCGTGTCTCCCAACGGGTAAGTCTTAAAATGAATATGGATAAGACGAAAATCATGTTTAACGTCCATGTGCCTACCCCTATAATAGTTGAGAATACGGTTCTTGAAGTTGTTGACCAGTGTGTATTGCCAGTGATGGCCTATGAATCCGAAACGTGATCCTTCACTATAGGCCTAATGAACAGGCTCAGAGTCGTTCAACGAGCTATGGAGAGGGCTATGCTTGGGGGTTCTCTACGAGATCGAATCAAAAATGAAGAGATGCGTAGAAGAACGTGGGTTACCGATATAGCCCAACAATTAAGTTAACTAATCCGTCTCTAATCCGCCATATAGCACGGAGAACAGATGGCCGTTGGGACTGAAAAGTTCTGGAATGGAGACCGCGGATCGGCATGCGTAGCGTAGGACGTCCACCTACTAGACGGTACGGAAGATCTGGTTAAGGCCGCAGGGTCACGGTGGATGCAGGCCGCTTCTAACCACAACAACTGGAGATCTATGAGTGAGGCCTGTGTCCAGCAGTGGACGGCCTTTCGGCTGAAATGATGATGATGAAGATATAAGTTCAACTGTAAGAAATGGTAGTCAGCGATAAGACCACCCATTATACATTAGTTACCTAAATATGTATTATATGCAATTTTGCTTTGTAAATTGTTGTATTAGAGAAAAATCCGTATATCATTGTATAACTTCGAAAATAAATTCAAATTCCAAAATCTTAGAAATTTGGGATGAAAACCATCTGTCTCAGAGGAGTAAGGGTTACAACAACTCGAACACGACGTCATATGATTCCAGATTTGCGTCACTTGATGGCATTTTATTTTTGTCATACAACTATTTTTACACTATAATTAATATTGGGATTATACGCCATCTTAAAGAAATGTTACATATTATGCGTTTAAAAAGTTGTGGATTTTTTATTTTTTTATATTGTTTATTTATGCTGTACTGAAAATAGTGAGAATTGACCTAGCACTGAAAGAAAGCTTTCTACAAATTGTTTTATTAAGTACAAGCTTTAGTGCTTTCAACCGCGTAAATCCCTTTCCCGTAGGAATTTCATGATGAAATATAGCCTTCCTCGATAAATGGGCTGATCATTGAAATATTTTTTGAAATCGGTCCTATAGTGCCTGAGTAGTGCCCAAGAGACCGAGATTAGAGCGTTCAAGTGAACAAACATACTCTTCAGCTTTATATAGTGATGTCGCGTTGTAGGAATATGTTCATTGATACATAATAAAAATTAAGTATGTTATTTTATTTATACATTTATTCATATAAATACCTTTCTAGGAATCAGGTTCAAATCCTGCCGGTGTTCTAAATTTAATAATATCAGCTTTGAAATGTTGTATTTGTATGTTAATGCTTGCATCGGATGTCATACATCTCCAGCCCTCGGTGGCCTCATTAAGGGCGTTCGGAAGTAAACTCGAGGAATTTTAGTGGTATGATTAGCATATCATGGGTATAAAGCTGCCGTGGACCAATGGCTAGGGCGTCGGACTTGCAGTTGCTGGGTCGAATACCACAGAACTACCGACGACGTGACCCACTCGTAACACAAGCATTTTAGCTTAGCACGGAGGGTTAACAAGAATATTAGTAGAAGGCAAAATGCTCTGCTAGTAATCTTTTTAAAAAGAAAGAAAGAGGGGAGTCCATAAGCCATGCCGCTGCGGTGGCGCAGGTAAAACAAAAAGTCGGGTGCTGAACCCAACGTGACCATGAGACTAAAAAGATATCGAAAGCCATAGATGCTCCTAATGTAATTTGATCGAAGACTCATGATAAAAGATCCTAGATACTGATCCAAATACCTAGTATCGTAGGTGCCCCGTCGCGCGTCGCGTCTGTTATGGTTACCCTCGGAGAAACCAAAAGATGTGTATATTTGCGATGATCTCAAAAACGACTTCACAGATTTTCAAACAGTATTCATCAAGGATAGACGGACTAATAAAAAGTCTGTATAATATAAATAGGTATGCCGTGCGGTTTCCAGCTAAGAATAGAATTCTCTGTTGTCCCATGGGTGTCGTAAGAGGCAACTAAGGGACATAAAGCTGGTGCATGGGCAGCAGCATCTATAACCTCAAGGTTCATCATCATCAGCCTGTTGTAGTCCACTGCTGAACATAGGCCTCCCCCATCGATTACCAGCGGGAACGATCGCTAGCGGCCTGCATCCACTGACTCCCCGCGACCTATATGAGGTCGTCGGTCCATCGTGCAGGCGGTCGTAATACGCTGCGCTTGCCAGTTCGTGGTCTCCAATCGAACCTTTTTGCTCCATCAGCCGTCAGTTCTTCGAGCTATGTGTCCTGCCCATTGCCACTTCAGCTTGCTAATCCGTTGAGCTATGTCAGTGACCTTCGTTCTCCTGCCTCATAACCTCAAGGTTACCTACCATGTTATTGCGATCACTAATCCGCCTGCCAAGCGTGGTGATTATGGCATTATCCTTAAACAACCCTAGCTTGCCAAGGTCTGTTAAGAGGGGGCACATGTTCATCAGTGGACGAAAAAATAAATAGATTCAGAACAGATATTAAATTTATGAATCCTACTAATATTATGAACGCAAAAGTTTGTAAGTATGGATGGATGGATGTTTGTTAAACTTTCACGTAAAAACTGCTGAATGAATTTGGCTGAAAGTTTGCACGCGGATAGTTTATAAGCTGGATTAAAATATAGGCTATAAAATGTCACACTGCGACCCACTGGAGCAGAGTGACGCGGTTAAAACCGGGGGGGCGGAGCTAGTACAATAATAAATTTAATAAACAGAATTATATTAAATTTCAATTACATCACGCCAGTATTTATTACAAGTGTAATAAAGTGTCACAGTAAGATTCAACTATTATAACATATTAACATTTATTTACTTTAGCTGCCGAAGGTTATTCTATTTGCTATTCACGCTCATTTTCATTCGTGCGATGGGCAGAATTCCAAGAATCGACAGTTCCCTTAGTACTTTTCGTGTTTTATGTAAAGATTTTTACTTTATTTCAGTGGATTATACATAAAACGATAGTTTTAATAAAATCATCAGCCCGTATAACGTCCACAGCAGAACATGGGCCTTTTCCGAGTGAAGGTTTTGCCATAGTCATCTTGCCTGGCAGGCAAATTGGTGACCGCAGCATTACGTAACAACACACATACACAACGGAAATGCTGCTGCCCGTTCCTTAGTATTTAATAGCTGTAGATGATGTTGAACAATAGGCAACGGCTTTACGTGCTTTTCGAGGCACGGTGGGTAGTCCCTCAACCAACCAGACCCGAACAGAAATCTTAGAGTTTTAACATAGTCAAAATCGAACCCACGACCTGTGAGACTTAAAGCCAGACTTACACCGCTACGTCACGTAGGTAGTCTAAATAAACGCTGTTACTGATTTATACATTTGGTCGAAGATAGAATCATTGGATGATTAAGTCACAAGTAATTCTAAAACTGCACATAGTTGACGTTTTGTATATGTTAACGGAAATGTATGTAATCCGTCATTGTATATACAATTCCTAGGAAATGTATGTAATTCCTAAAATCGCCCGGAAATGCGTGAAATAAATTATATTAGACATATTTCCTAGGAAATCTATACATTTCCTAAATAGCAATCGGAAATATCAATGGGTAGGTTTAGGTTATTTTTTTTTAAACCACCCGAAACCTCGTTTATCAACTAACTAGGTTGATCAACATTTGATTCTTATTAATTTCTGGTAACAGTGATTTTCCGATAAATGCACCTTAAAAGTTAATAGATACCTAGTTGATTTTTGAAGCTTTAATTGGTAAGATAACATTAATCATATTTTACGGTATGATTGTTACCTATTTGTATTAATAAAAAATATTATTCTCGTTGAAGCAACATGTTTTATTACAGAAAGCATTCTTTTTATACATTTCCTGATACGATATTGGAATTATATACAATTCCTAGGAAATACATACATTTCACAGGAAATGTGTGTATTAAGGAATCTTTGAAACATTATTTTACACATTTCCTAAGTAGGCCCGGAAGGGTATATATTTCCTAGGAATTGTGTACAATTCCTAGATTTCATACATATCCGGTAACATATATACTAATTATGAAGAGGAAAGATTTGATTGTTTGTTTGTATTGCATAGGATCCAGAACTATATACTTGACCGATTTGAAAAAAAAAACACCATTGAGAAGCTACACTATCCCCTGATTACATTTTTTTCCCAGCCTATACTATCCCATTTCTGGACAAAGGACTCCCCCAAATCCTTCCATGTACCCTTTCCCGCGCCACCTCGAATCAGTCCCATAGATGTCGATCCCGAGACCTCCTTCTGGGCCTTCCTGATGACAAATGCTACCTAAATTATATTTTCAAAAAAAAGATGTGATCCTTACTAAAACTCCAATAATGTAGGTACTCCAAGGTGTAAAAAATTACCTGAAAAATTCTTAATTCGCGCGCGCTGCAAAAACGAGTCTTTCCACACCACAATTTTCATTCAAAAAATGGTGCAACATTACCCTAAGGCTGACTCCACATCGGACGAGTCTTCGTGAGCGTGTGAACGACGAAAACGGCGCGAGCGTCAAGCTCCTGACCCTGTCACCCGCTACCTCCACCGTCGTCCCCGGTGGCGCGATGGGCATGTCCACAACCTTAATAGACATGTGACGTTTTAATTCCGTTTATGAGTCATGATTGTTAATGGGCTAGTTCGTACTTAGATTCGCACTTGGTTCGTACTCCGATTTTAGGGTGGCTATGACTACAATCTTTTTTCATGCGAAGAACTACTTGCTTCTACTATCAACCCATTAACGACCACTATTGAACATAGGCCTTCTCATAACAGACCTTGGCAAGCCATGGTTGTTGATATTGCTATAGTCACCACGCTTGGTGGGCTCATTGGTGATCGCAGTAAGATGGTGAACTTACTTACTTCACCCATGGGAAGTCAAGGGATGGTCCATTTTACCGGAAACCACACCTGCAAAGAAAGCGCACGCTAAGTGTGTGGTCTGCCTAATGGTTTTAAATCTAGATTCTACAGCTTAACAAACTAAGAATGCAGAACTGGACTGCAAACAATTTGGCAGGCCGTTCAGCACTTAGCAATAACTAGGTTAATGTTACACCTAATTGACTGTCGCTCGCGTGGACTAACATGTGTTTCTGTTTCATTAGACAACAATATAATTGAACATGACTGTTTTTTTTTGCCACGAGGCTTTTGCTTCGTCATTCCGTCACTTTATAAAGACGAGTTTTATTAAATGGTGTAAAAACTACAAATTAACCAACCTGTACAAGAGGTTGAGGACGTCCCTGTCGGGCTTGGACCGCGGCTCAAGGCGATCGCTGGCGGCGGAGCGATTGTGGAGTGATGAGTTTTACATCTTTAGGGGAGTTTTGTGCAACTGTTATTCTACTTTCCAGTTCCCGGGCCTCTTGGACTTCAGGTCTGCGAGAGCATCAGGAATATTAAATTTTGCAAATAAAATGAATGAGAATAGTAGGTGTTCATAACAATTCTATAGTAACTTTGAGGAAATATTTTTTGCCCATTAGTACATAGTATAATATACATATTTCATTTTGCAATAGGCTAGCTGAGACTTTTTTTTAAATTATTTTTATATGGTTAAGAATGGCTTAACTAAATCAAGAAAAAAATATGGCATTTATTTGAGATCTAGGAAGCACTAAAATAAATATTTTAAAATTGACTTGACATTTAGAGATGAAAACGATGTAAGCCATGTTGACCTATATACATTATCTGTGTTCAAGATCGATGACGTCATGACTCAGAAAGTGTAATAGTAAAGGATCGCGTTCATGTTTTTTAACAAGATGTATGACGTCACAAAATGGCTGAAAGCGTTTTCCGAAGAATAAGACATAGACAAAAAAAAAATCATATTGAGTTTATACAAACATATTCAAGTTTTATGAACAGAAAATATGATATTTAGGTTCTAAAAGTACTCTTAGAAATAAACATTATTGTAACATAATTTCATAAGTGTCAATTAGCCTATTCAACCTCCGTAGCATAGCGGTATTTGTCTTGCTTTAAATCTCGGAGGTCGTGGGTTCGATCCCCACGCCGGACATTAAATCTTTGTGTAAATTATAAGATTTTTTTCCGGGTCTGGTTGGTTGAGGGACTACCCTCCGTGCCTCGGAAAGCTCGTTAAGCCGTTGGTCCCGATTGTTATAACATCATCTATAAACATCGTATATAAAGGAACGGGCAGTAACGTTTCCTTGAGTGGAACAACACAATACTGCGGTCACCAACCCGCCTGCCAAGTGTGGTGACTCAGGAGGAGGCCCATGTTCAGCAGTGGACGTTATACGGGCTGATGATGATGTCATTGAAACTTCATTGCTGTAGGTAAACATGACAATCCAATCAAATCTAAGATAATTTATTTTCTTCTCAGAATTTTTTACAAGATTTGATCTTAATGAAATCTGAAAAGTTAAACCAATAACTTCATCACCTTTGATAATATTAATTAATTTGAAACTAACTACATGTTAATTAGGTGTTGGTTAAACTCCAAACGTTTAATTAGTGTTATCATTATCGTTTATATCAACAATAACATTGTACTGAAATATAATAATGTTATACTAATTGGTTTTGCATAACTTTGTTGGCTATCTCTCTGAAATATTACTCAATATAATGTAATTATTAGTGTTGGTACGAGACTAAATTGTTTATTGCGTTTCACAATGTATGTCTAGGTGGTAACCTCGTTCCTGTAAAAGTAAAATGTTTGGCATTAACTAGAGAGGCCCAAGATCTGGTAAAAGGTGATGTTGATAGAAATTTTCTCTAGAGAAAAAGTTTTGTAACAGCCCGAAGTTGAAAAGTTGGTATGTTATGCGCATCCAATCCTTTTATTAGTCCGAGGGGAAATGCAATGATATTAGGCATCGCCACCGCCGCTGCGGCGTTGTGGTATGTGTATCTGGGCCTCGTCCTCCTCCAAGCGTCTCATGCTAGTCATACCACGAGGAGAGGACCTTACCCACTTAAACACTACCCTACCGGGTAATCCTCCGTGCGCTGTGGTTGAGGGGCCAGAAATCAATGGCTTTCTGGGACTGTGCATTCAACCCTGTTGTCACTTTCATTCGTAATTCCCAGTGGGGATTATGAGACAAAAAGTGCTATGTTAAGAAATCTAATAAACTAAACATTAAGTAAAAAAAAGTACTAAGACTAATTTGAATATATAGGGAAAGGGAAAATAATTTGTTAATATTCGTTAAAAAAAGGAGTTTCATTAGTATTTGTTTGATAGCCTTAAGCTCAAAATTATTTGTATAATAGTGACATCAAAATTTACATTAATCATAAAATTTATATAAGAGTATTTCATGTTTTAGAATTTCTATAAAAAAAAATGAATTTACCTGTAAGTTTTTAAATTTTACGATCTGGAATTGAACTTGTCACACATCGTTCAACACCACAACACGAGGCGACATCCATTAATCCAATGTCACCAGTTGTCCTAAATTGTATATAGGTCACCCGTAAGTTATTATTACGAAGACAGGTATGAACCCACTAAATACTGACGCAGACAAAGCGGAGTTTGTCAAACGATGAGATTTTTAACATACGTTTATTTTTAACGAGTATGTAAGAAGTAGTCGGTTCAAAACAAATTATTCTAAATGATTAACATTGTTTACTAGTTATCATTTGTTAGTGGTGTTAGGCTAACCTAGCAATGAATGCTTAAATAAAGTTCAGTAGACGAAAACTTTATAGAAAACTAGCTGATGCCCGCGACTTTGTTCACGTGGAGTTTGTTATTCCTTTGTTATTTTTTAACTATGCCACGGGAACTCATAAATTTTCTGTGAAAATATTTAAAATGTTGATCGGGGATGTAAGGTACCATCATGCAAAATTTCTTTTAAATCGGTGCAACGGTTAGAATCTCCGAAACTGTTGCACCGATTTAAATGAAATTGAAATGAAATGAATGCCCGTGAAACAGACAAACAAACAGAAAAACAAAAAAATCTGGATGTGTTCTATTTTACTTGTAACATGCCCCTGACTCGTTTTTCAGCATTTTCTTTCTATGTACGGACATTCGACCTCTACAGTTTTATTATTTGTGTAGATAGAGATGTATAGATATGGATATTATATGTATAGATTAGGAATATGTAATAATAGTATCAACACGTATTTTTAATTTATTTATGGCACATATATTGAACAGTGACAATAGGGTTATTAGCAGGCATGTATGGCCTTTTACATCCACTGCTGAACATGGGCCTCCTCTTAATAGACAAACCAGGGTCGTTGAGAGATATTGCTATAATCACCACGCTTGTCGCGCAGATTGGTGATCGCAGTCAGATGGTGAGTATCCTTGTGCTGATAGATGCTGCTACCCATCCATCAGCTGTTTTAGTCGCCTCTTGGGATACCCATGGGACATGGGGTGGTCTATTTTAAGCTAGACACCACACAGCATACAACTGCTAATTAATTAGTTCAAAATGGTGGTGATTGTGCTGTTCTCTTTTTGTAGAATTCATCTTATATCACAGCAAAAAGTATCAACTCAATCATAAAGATGTAGATGACATAGAAAAGTCTAAACTCAGTTGTCAAATTAGCCTTCATAAGTGCTATAACCAAATTGTATGAATATTTCATCCTAAATCAAAAATACACTATAAAAAAACGGAAAATGTGACAGTACTACAGGAAATATTATGCTTAGTGTCAGAGGGTTACTATTGGTGATGTTGAGTAGCGCATTAATGGTCGCTTTCCTCAGCATTCCCAATCCTGTGGTCGCTTTCACTGGGCTCAAAAACTGGTCCAGAAAAGCGCTTTACCAAAAGGTAGACCTCTGCACTCAAGCCTGCTACAGCCAGATTGTACCTGGCCTCTACCTCAGCAATGCAAGAGCGGCAGCGGACAAAGATGTGCTTCGACGGCTTAACATCACCCATGTGCTCACCATTGAGGCTCATCGGCTACCGAAGTCAACTTTCACGGATACCAACATTAACACCCTCTTCATTAGGGCCTATGACACTCCTCAAACCCATATCCTGCCCTACTTCCCAATGGCCAACGCGTTCATTGAAGAAGGCTTGCAGCATGGAAACGTGTTGGTCCACTGCCATTTTGGAGTATCTCGGTCCGCCACGCTTGTTATCGCATATCTTATGGAGAAGTATAAGCTGACGTTTGACCAAGCATTGGTGTACGTGCGACAGAAAAGGAAATTTGTGAACCCAAATCCTGGATTTGTGGCCCAGTTACGGGAATACCAGCGACTGAATTATGACGTAAATGGATTCTACAGGTTCGAAGCGTATATGAACGTGAATGCAAGGAAGCACAAATATAAGATTGCGTCAATAGCCGCCGTCGTCGTTGGAATTCTTGTTCCACTGGCCGTCTTGGTAATGAAATTATAGTTATTACAATTAAAATAGACCACATTTTTTGTGAACATTAATAAATTAATATGATCTACATTTATGCCATGTTTTTTTTTGCTGCAGGTTTGATCCCAAATTTGTGATGAACGTATTTGAAAAATTCTCTCCACATTGTGAAAACAATGAAGAGTATACTAGACTATTGATTTATTTTTATGAATTATTTTATCTATCTAATGTAAATTGGTAAGCTATATCTTTTTGGGACTATCTTTTTCACTATTACTATTATACTACAATTATTATATCGTATATAGTTGTACTGGTTTATGTAACATATAATAACATATAATATATGACTATTTTCTTTGCAGACAGTGTATTAATAAGATGATTTAGTTTTGTAAAATCTTGTAGAAAAGATAATTCTTTCAGCGAGGCGGACAGAGTTGCGTTATTTTTGGTTTGTACTATGAATATCTTATCTATAAATTATTTTAAATCACGTGAACTTATGAAGACGCACGTAAGCTCAGGAAATGCATTATGAATATCCCTCATATATCAATTTAACAGGAAATTACGCATGTAGGTAATGAATTATTGGTTTTTCGTAGTAAAATGCTGGAGGCTTGTAATTTCTCGGAGATTTAAGTTTGTGGTTTTATCTACCATCAAATCCTGCTTTTGGCTCAATGTATTTTACTGTTATTATATAATATTTTGGTTATATGTATGGGTCTCTAGTTTTAGCATGTTTGAGTATTAAAAAGTGGGATAGGGTTGTAGGACCATCACCCCATTTTTTTACACACTTCGTTTGGAAGCCTCCTAGACTACGTGGCAAAGATTTTAACATCCTTTTCCACGACACGGTTGCTATTGGCATAAATAAGAAAAAGGCTAAATAGACCCCGAATTAGAACAAAAGGACCCAAGATTTTTACAGGCTTTACCTTTTTTCTATACTTAGCATCATGTATTCTGGTTGGAAATGACTTTTTGTTCCAACTTTATCCCAGATGTCTTTATTAAGTATATATAATATAGAATTACCTTATCCATCCATCTGTTTTTTGAAAATAACGATACCCTCTTGACACTAACCGTACTTCGCCCATTTTCTCTACAAGTTACCATAACTACTTTTGATGATAATTTCATTGGGATCTAAAATTAAAAAAAAATCACAAATATGCAATAAAGTTAATAGTATTTCTTTTAAATGATTTCCGTCACGAAATGTGTTTACTCGAAAATTTATAACATCCAATTGTATAAAGGCGTCGTTTGCAGTAATCTATTAATTTTATAAGTTTAGACATAATAATAATAATAATAAGCTTTATTTATATATCAGAAATTACAGAGTATTAAATTCGTTAGTTACAGTTAGTTTTACACTTTACCTAGACTAGGTAGAACATGATTGTATTTATAATTATTGGCTAGGTTCTGTATACTATAATCATAATTATAGTATAGTATAATTATATAGTATAGTATAATAATTATAGTAATAGTATAATCATAATTCTGTATATATTATTATATGGACCAAAGGGGAGATCTGAGAAGTTAAAAATGTCACGTTTTATTATGGCATGTTTAGTATAGTTTTAGATGTATTGCTGTTTTGCATGCCCTTATGATAAGCAAAGGGCTCATAAGGGTAGCAAATCGCCATTAAAGTTTGAACACCAAGTAGAAATCTGTAAAATAATTTCGTTAGACCTTGAACGCCTAGGTGATATTACCTAGTTGTTCAACGTAGAATGAACCGGTCTTTTTAAATCACTAGTCCAAGGAGAGTAAATTGTTGTCTTCATCAGAAGACAACAGTAGACAGAAAACAATAGAAGACAAGAGATTATCAAATTTACAAAACAAATCACCTAGGCGATCAAGGGGGAGCTAAGTTGAAGGAGTGACTATTCTTATGATTTTTGTGAACATAATGAAAGGTGATTAGATGCTTCATTCTATCAGAAGCTGGGTGTTACTGCATAAAACTCTTCGTCGTTAAGATATGTTATAAATAAGGCAGCGTCCATGAATTATGTGAGCACTTTTTATAGTTATTATATTTTGATATTTTTCTTGACCCCTTCCCTATCCATTCATTCTTATGATATTTTAAAATTCATTCACATACCCGCAATATTGACGGATTGAGGAAAGTTTTATTGAAAAAATGTTTGGACCAATTAAGCCAAATTTTCTTCTTATATTCATGTCAAACAAAACGTAATATTTGTTCAAACGTGGCATTGGGTGAGATTCAACTCGGCCTTAAACATCTCACGTCATTAATGGACGCACCCTGATATAACCATGCAATTCATAAAATGAAAATAGTCTTTTGAAACCTTGAAGCCGCAATGAAATCGTTTGGTCGAGGTTAAAGTCCTGTGTATCTAATAGAATAATAAATGCATTGAAGTGTTGAAAACTGTCGCATTAAAATTATTTGTAAAACTGAACTGAAGTAGGCGAGATGCATCTTGTAACGCAATTTGTTGAATTGGTTGACAGATGATTGGTCAACAACCTAAATGATAGTAATTTAGTATTTTATTTGGGGTCCGTAACCAAAGGATAAAAACGGAATCTTTTTACTAAGACTCTCTCTGTCCCTAGGCTGCTTCAAATGAACGTTGAGATATTTGTTCGCACAATGTTCGTAAAAAATGGTACAACGTTTTTGCAACCCTTCGTACGCGTGTCCCCTTTGCACTTGGCCGGTTTTAGTATTTATTGTTATAGTATATATTTTTACAAAAATTGCGCGGACGGAGGAGTATGAAATTTCGCACACTTATACTAGCTGGGCCCCGCGTTTTTACTCTGCTCCAGTGGGTGTTTTGTAGCCTATATGTTAATCCAGCGTATAACCTATCCCGGTAAATTTCAGCTCATTCCGTTCAGTAATTTTGGCGTGAAAGAGAAACAAACAACCATCCATCTATCCATACTTTAAAACTTTCGCATTTATAATATTATTAGTATTAGTAGCATTTTCAGTAACAGGGATGACGACAAAAAAAATCTGTTTGGTCCCTCAGTTAGATTGTTAAAAAGCGGCCGTAGCCCAATGGCTAGGGCGTCGGACTTGCGATCATGTGGTCGCTGGTTCCCCGATCCCCACCCATTGCACTACCACTGTGAACCCACTCGTAACACAAGCATTTTAGCGTAGCACGAGAGGTTATGACACGAGTCTTTTTGATTGGACTGCAGTCCTGCTGTACAATTCACGACTCCTAAGACTTGAAAGAACTTACAGGACTGAAAAAAAACGAAAGGACTTAGAATAAATCTAAAGACTGAAAGAACTGAAAAGACTCAAAAGAACTCAAGACTCAGGACTCAGAAGACTAATTAGTCGTGAGTTCTGCAAAAAGAACTCATAGCCGCAAAATGAGGACTAAAAGACTCGGTTCTTTTACAACACTACTTTCATGTGATGTCACGTCTAAGTACAATTTTACTTAATCGTGACGTCACAAGCCTCTCTCTTGAACTTTATTGCCTCATGTTGCTCTGTAGCCTTGTCATCTTTTATTGATATTATAAATAAAAACCGGCCAAGTGCGAGTCGGACTCCCCCAAGAAGGGTTCCGTACCATTTTAATTGCCTACCCCGTTGCCTTTATTGATATTCAGCAAAAAAGTGCAAAGAAAATTCATGTTTGTTGTATGGGAGCCCCACTTCAATATTTATTTTATTTTATTTTTAGTTTTTGTTTTAATAGCGGCAACAGAAAAACATAATGTTTGAGAAATTCAACTGTCTTGCTATCACGGTTCTTAAGATACAGCCTGGTAACAGACAGACAGACAGACAGCGAAGTCTTAGTAATAGGGTACGGAACCCAAAAAAATACATGTCCAATATTTTTTGGAATCTAACTGATGAACGAAATAGATTTTTTTAGCCATCATCCTTATTACACGATCACTCACTACTTAATATGTAATTATGTTATTTCATAACACATTGTAATACGAATGGTTGCAAATGTACAACACCTGTTCCCAACCTCTGGATATATTTAGGCGGACGAAAATACTGCATCAATTAATAGCAGAAAAACAACGGTTGCTGTGGTTAATGCTCGTTACTAGTGTACTGAGTTTCCTGGAATATCGCATTTGTGAGAAAATGTGCAATTTAGCAATTTAACAGGGTTTTAGCTGAAGAAAATTTGTGTTATTTTTAAGAAAAACCGTGCATTCTGTCTCCGGGACTTTATAAACATATAATTAATTTACTTACTTGAGGTTTCATCCACGTAGCTACTGTTCCCGTGGGAACTTCATCGTTGAATATAAGACTATGTTACTTCTGAATGACAAAGCTTTCCAATGGTGAATGAGTCTTGAAAACGGTCCAGTACTTTTGTAACCTGTTTAATGCGAATAGACATTTAATAATTTCTCCAATATTTTTTTTTCTTAAATGATTACTAGTAGATTTTTGCAATCTACTAGTATTCTTGTTAATTCCTCGTGCTGAGCTAATATGCTTGTGTTACGAGTGGGTTCACGTCGGTAGTGCAATGAGTGGGGTTCGAACCGGCGACCTCTAGATCACAAGTCCGACGCCCTAGCCATTGGGCTACGGCCGCTTCAAAATATTATATGTTGCTCCTAGATAATGTAGCTTTCTAATGACGAAAGAATTTTTGCAAACGATACTGTAGTTTCATAGCTTATTGCATGCAAACAAACGAAATATTCAAGTTTTTGTAATCCCTTTATAATATTACTAGCTGCGCCCCGCGATATTACCCGCGTTACTCTGCTCCAGTGGGTCAGAGCGTGATGTTTTGTAGCCTATATGTTAATCGCGCTTATGAACTATCCCCGTGTAAAGTTTCAGCTAAATCCATTCAGTCGTTTTTGCGTGAAAGAGTAACAAACATCCATCTATCCATAGTTATAAAACTTTCGCGTTTCTCATTCACAAAGCACTCCCAGACTCAAACCAGATAGTCTGATCTGGGAGAGTGTCGTGTCTGTGAGACTCAGAGTAGACTATCTGTTCTGAGTCTTGGATGTGTTCTGGTTCTCACAAATGGTTGTGAGATTCGAATACCGAACACCAAAACCAAAAAATTTGAATCAAATGTATCATATTTCTAGAATTTCTTCTAACGAAAGTAAAAAGAACACGGAATGGTATTTTTTGATAAATGTGTGTGCTAATTTTGGCAGTGTTATCCTATATATCATTGCCAAAATTAAACTACATACGTCGGACATTGAGACCTGGTTTAGTTGTTATTTATTAGTTATTTTTTCAGCAACCCGGTGAACATACCTACGTGCCCAGAGTATAAGTCTTGTTTTAAGACTTAAGGCGAGCTTTTGATACTTTACCGGGCATAAAGGCGAGTAGATGTCCAGCCTAGTTTTAAGTCTCGGCTATAGGCTCAAAAACGCTGGACAATAAATCTTTGTGCAAATCTAATTTCGATTTCTTTCCGGGTGTGGTGGTTGGACTTCAAAATTAAATATAGCCTATAGCCTTTCTCGATAAATGGGCTTTCTTACAATGAATTATTACATCATACGCTCTTCAACTTTTAGGTACACTCTACGGCCAGGGGTTTAGGCTAAACGTTGATTCGTCAATCAGGACAAAGCGTTTTATTACATACATCATTAATAAATTAATAAGACAACAAATTCATGATTCATTCAAATCGGACGAGAAATTCATATGCTTCGCGTTTTACAGAAAACAAACATTTCAGCTGTATATATAAGTATAGATGTCATAATTAATTTAAATACAAAGAGTATTATATAGTCAAATGAAAACGTTGTTAAAATAGTACAGATATCTGCCCTGCTTATTGCAATGGCAGTAATCGACCTTTTTGAGATTTTTACTTGAAACGCCGTACTTACAAAAAATGGCAAGTACGGCGTTTCTCGTTTAATATAAAAACATGATTCTAATTAAAAAAAAAATATGATTTTACTGATGCAGTCAAGTCTAAAAGTTACCAAAGGAATGTTTCCAAACATCAAAATATCTGAAAAATTGCAGATGTAATCTCATATTACCGCCTTGTACAATCGCCACATTGTACAAATATACATATTTTCAGTTTTCAAGTAATACAATAGTCACTATACGAGCTGCATATCCGCAGTAACCATGAGAACAAAAGCGAGTCATATTTTCAAGGTTTCTTGCAAACAATATTTAATTTTGCAACTGTGATTAAAACATCCGCTACCTACACACCGCAAATCATAACTTCTTATAATTTTTGTTAATTTTTCAAGGGGAAATGCATTAGGCAGCTGCAAGGGTTAGCATTGCACTCTTCCCAAAGCGATCATGGCAGTCTTTAACCTTTAGGAGGCCCTGGGCATATATGTGTTCGTGGGTTCGATCCCCACGCCGGAGAGGAAATCTTTGTGTAAATTCTAAGATTTCTTTCCGGGTCTGGTTCTTTGAGGGACTACCCTCCGTGCCTCGGAAAGCACGTTATATTGCTTTAAGCCTCGGAAGTTGAGGGTTTGATCCCCTCGCCCATCAAGATATCTCTCTGAAAATCCCAAGATTTCTTTCCGGGTCTGATTTCTTAAGAGACTTGTCTCCGTATTGGAATATTGGAATCTAGGTAAAAAAGCATATAATAGGGAACGGACAGTAGCGTTTCCCTGTGTATAAAAACATAATACTGCGGTCACCAACCCAAGCGTGGTGACTATATGGCATAACTCTCCTTCGAGAGGAGAAAGACTGGTGATGATGATGATGAAATGGCTTAAAAACGTTGGTTCAATTATTTAACATTTCCTGGGGCAAGCCGTCGCCTATCGTCGAGCCCTTTTTTTTTTTTTTTTTTTTGTTTACCGGGGTAAAAATGCGCAACCGCACTTCCTCCCTGGCGCAGGGATCACTATATACGTGATCCCTGCGCCAGTGAGGGGCATGTGGGGCTCATACTCTATAGAACGTGGTGCGCTGTCGCACCACAGAGAGTATGTACCCACTAAAAAAGCCCCCGGGTGTTCCTCCTTCTGTCGTTGGTGATGAGAGACCCAAGTACCGGTATAGGCCTTTGGTTATCTCTCCGACAGAGTACAACTATAACTCTCGTCCCGATGAAAGGACTAGAGTTTCCTCCCCCTATGGCTCAATCGCGAGTGTTAAGCACCCGCGATGGATACCTTCCTACTCCTACAGGGATTGCCAGAACACAGTGGCATCCCCGACCTACTACATGAATGTGACCCTAGGGAGCAGATTCATGTTATCTGCTCCCCAGGGTCACCCCTTATGGCGGGAGGCGGCGGATTTCGGCCCTCCGCCTCCGGCCAACGCGACGTCTACGAAGCGGGTGAGAGCTGGAATCATCTTCTCTCACCCGCTCCGCGGCCTCCTTCTGTGAAACTACAGTCTCACAGAAAGAAGCCATCGACTCCCATGCTCCCTCGCTCTCGAGCATCCTCTTGATGATGGTCGAAAGCGAGAGGTCATTACCTACATGTGCGACGAGCGCACCGCGCTCGGCCGCCCAAGCCGGACACTCGACCAGTGTGTGTTGCGCCGTATCATCGGCGCAATCACAGTGGTGACAACGAGTGTCCGGCTCTCTCCTTGCCACTTTGCACAGGTAATGACCGAAGCATCCGTGCCCCGTCATGACCTGCGCAATGCGGAAGGTTATCTCGCCCCTTTTACGTCCGGCCCACTCAAGCAAGTGGGGCCGGATCGCATCTACCGTACGTAATCCGCTCAATGGCGGGTCGGTTATCAGCCGGTCTTTCCATTCACGGAGGACACGACGCCGCGATTCAATACGCCACGTCGCCATGCCCTCCGGAGACGGATCACGGCCGTTTAAAACTCCGTCGCACCAATATCGTCGAGCCCTGGGATATTGCTCATAGTGCCCATTGGAAAAGAGGGGCTTGGAAGCGATGACGAGCTAATCACACCACCAGGAGAGGATCTAGCCACTTAAACCAGCCGGGTGCTCCTTCAAACGCCAGCAATAAAGCTTGAACAGCAGATACAACTGCTACACTAACGCTTCTTGCATGGAAGCAAAATCTAGCAAAACAAAGGTAGCAATAAACAAATTGTTTTGTGTGGTTTCCGGCTTAGAATAGACCACTTCTTGCCATGGGTCACGTAAGAGGTGACTAAGGGATATACAACTGATGGATGGGCAGCAGCACCTATCAGTTCAAGGTTACTTATCATCATACCGCGATCACCAATCCGCTTACTGCTGATTAAGGCAATACCCCTCAGCTGCTCTAAGGGCTTAGACAAAATGCCACAGAGTTATCGGTAGCAGAAACTCGCTATCGCAAATATGTAAGGATACTTGACATTTGTCGCTGCTTAAGCAGGCGCGGGATAAAATGATGAGCATCCCTTGGGTTGATTATTCTTTGATACAAGCGATTCGATCTTTTGGTTTCCGGTTGCATAGACTTTGTAGATAAGCTCTAGCGTCCTAAGATCTGTTACGAGGAGGTCTATCTTTAGCAGTGGATGTAAACGAGCTGCTGAAGTAAGTAAAGTAATAAAAACAATGGACTTAATCTCGTTCGTCACTTTAGGTTTAGAATAGAGAATTAAAAATAGCCACGAAACTCGTTTACATTCCAACCCGTTACGTCATCATGAGGCGGGAGCTAAAATAACGTTTATTATTTTGGTATATGTTGCCAGCAGACGAATAAAATCGTGATTCTGTGGAAAAATATGCCCCATTCGTGTTTTACAGAATCGAAGTTCGATTAAAACAGTTCTAATGTAATCTGGCATACATAAGAACTGTTAAATAGTTTCGCAGAATCTAGATTATGTTTTTATGAATGCTGCGCTACATGCGAAACTAATATCGGATTGACGATGTACAGTGTCTACAACTCATGGAGTTTGACTTAACAATTTTAATGGTTTTCAACTTTTGCGATTTGTACAAATAATAGAAGACACGGATATCACGAGTACAATTTTAAGGCAAATCATTACCTTTTTACTTAGCTAACATTTTGACATGGGTTACACCAGTCGTGATCACGAATATACTGACCATGTAGGAGTATCAGCTTAATAAAAAGGTAATGATTTGCCTTTAAATTGTACTCGTGATATCCGTGTCTACTTTGAACTAGATTAACAATTTTATTCTATGTAGCCTACATAGAATAAAACTGTTAATCTAGAATGATGATGATTAAACAAAATGCTACATTTTGCTAAGCATCGACGTCTACCCAGGAGTTTGACATAGTCACCACGCTTGGCAGGTGGTTCGTTGGTGACTATATAGTTTTATGTTGTAAAACACAAGAAAACGCTGCTGCCTCTTCCCGATAATGTTATAATAATCGGGACCAGCGAATTGACGTCCTTTGGAGGTACAGAAAGTAGTTCTCAACCAACCAGACCCGGAAAGAAATGATAGAATTTACACAAAGATTTGAAAAATTCGTTCTTCAAGCTGATATTCGACGCGCAGAAAAGTCGCACGACATAGTCCTAAAAGGTTGAAAAAAAGACTATGCGCTTAGTCTTAACTGACTTTATAGTGTTAGCTTTGGTTAGTAACACAATTTAAGAAGTTTGCTTATAATAGGTAGGTTGACAATTAAAGATTTTGCCGTGGGCACCGGCGCATGAATGATGCCCCCCGTCTCCTCCCGTGGGCCGTAGGAAATACACCAGAAGATGGGCAGCAGCGTCTTTTTGGATTACATCACCTAATACTGGGATCGCCAACCCGCCTGCCAAGTGTGGCGAGTATTGGCAAACCCCCCTATATGATACGATGATGATGATGACAATTAAAGAACTAAATTTAGATAAAAATAAAATGCTGTGCCAAAACTGGTTCGGGTGGTACTTTGGGGGTCCTTGGGGGTTACCCCAATGTTGACGCGGCTGGTAGGGTGGTATAGCCCTGATGACATAGAAGACGAGAGTTACGCAAACTATTTATCATGCTACAAAGCCAGTGGCCACAACTAGGAAAAGAAGACTTTTAAAATGAACCTAGTTTAGTAATCTGGAATGGTTTACATACATACAAATACTTCTCTTTCCCATAGAGGTAGGTAGAAACCGCTTCCCTCTACAAGCTACAAATTTTTCATACCACTTTCACCTCCTCCACATTCATTTATCTTCTTATGCATGTCCTTTGATAATAGTATGGTCTTTTTTAAAACGGAATCCACACTCATATTAGCAAAGGATCAATTATTGTAATTAAAATATAACGCTTATTTTACTCTCTGTTTAGCTCCAAATCACATTTGACCATTGGTATATAATTTAGGAATCAAATTTTCAATACACCACCCCTAGGTTTTTTTATCTCGATCATGATTTCTGAAACCGATTACCTTACCTCAAACCTTGGCCAAGTCTTCATCATAATATTTCAGATCTAACAGACAGATAAATTTCACGATTGTTATCTCTGCAAAATGTTGTTTTCGTCAACTGAGACTTGGCTCTTTGTTCTTTGACAATTTATGATTCAACGGTCTAATTCATTTGTAAACTGGTGAGCGGATGTAGAATAGTTATACAAAATTCATAAAAAATAGTTTAGTTAATATGAAGGATGAAGTTAAAAGTTTGTGTTTGTTGGAGTTTTAATTGGTCAAAATTGAAATGCTCTGGTACAGAACTGCAAAAAGATGATTTATTTTGTAAATATGGGTACAAAATGGTATTACACATTAATCGCCGAATGTAGTCGAATGGTCTAGGCATTAGGACCCCTAATATGCACATTCGAATCCTGCCTAAATTAGACAATCTCACTTTTGAAATTTAGCATCTGCAAAATGCTATATGTTTATAATGAGAAGGGCTAGGATATTAAATTCTTTTTCGACATCTTTGTCCCTTTGAATAATAATAATCAAGCTTCATGTCTATTGTGAATGAACATTAGTAAAGAAGACGCTAGATACAATACGCACGTTTTCTATCTTATTCCGGATATAGTGATATAAGTATAGTTCACTAATACAGTATTAACATTTACCATCAGATGAGATTGCAGATAAAAGTAAAAAATTATCACCATCATTAGCCCTTCTCGTCCACTGCTGAGCATGGGCCTCCTCAGAAGAATTTTTTTACCATAGTCATCACGTTTTACAGGCGAGTTGGTGACCACGATATTATAAAATAACACCCACGTGGAAACGCTGCTGTCCGTTCCCTTTTATACAATTGCTATAGATGATGTTATAGCAATTGGGGCCAACGGCTTAACGTGATTTCCGAGGTAATAATGAGAATTTCAGGAATTATAGAAGGAATAAAATATCAAAATCATTTTATACTTTCATAATAAGAAAATTTTATTTAATAGTTTCATTAAAATATCGTCACAGATGTTCAGTTTGTTCATATACAAATATTATTAAAAATGAAATAATTTATTAGAAATTACACCGTTTCTATTACAAACGTCTTGTGCGTTGGATTTAAATAAAAATTAACAAAAACTTACAATCTAATAATCTCAATAAAATAAAGTAAGAGATTCAATGTTATCAAACAATGATTCTTATTGCTTTAAGTAAATTAATTAAAGTCAATTACAATCTAAATGTTAATGTTAAAACTTCAACAATTCTGTAAAAATTCTAAAAAGGCTGCCTATTTTGTACAATTTTTATTTCTATCTAATAATCTCAAAGATCACTTAGTTCACAAAGATCTTATATGTATGGCCTGGGTCAAAAGGGTTTACAAACTTTGATTAATGAATTTCTGTTAATAAATGTTGAGCCGCCGTCATAACTTTTAAAAAATATGCAAGTAATCATGTTATTAACAATTAAATTATGTAAATGGCGAAATGGCTTGAGAGTAAGTTACTCGAAAACTATTCATAATTATGTTAAAATATCGTGAGTTTTTTTTGCCTGTTCTTTTCAGAGCGGGAACGTCCTTAACTGGTTATGTGATTAATTATGTGAAAAACTATATATCTGTCATCATATAAGCCTGTTGCCAGGCATCACCCATCGATTTCCAGCGGGAACAATTGCTAGCATATTTCTGTATGTATAAAGAATATATTGACTTCGACTAAACAAAACGATTACACGGATTTATTTATAAGTATATCAATTTAAGTTATAAGTTAGTGTGAAATATTACATTGGATTGATAAAATGTTACATTTAATTAATTTAAAATGTTACGAGATTAACACATATATGTATATAGGCATCTATTTTATTTGAACTTGCGATGGAAGGCCAGGCCATACTATAAAAAGATCTAAATGCATAAGCTTTTAACGGATCAGTATTAACAATTCTAATATAGAACCCTCGTTATAAGGCACTGTTATTTTATGTACAATGTATCATATGTACATTTGTTGGCACTTAATATATCTTATACATAAACAAAAACTATATTTAAATGCATATTACTAGATTACTTGGAAGACTTTACTATAAGATATGTACAATTTTGCATACAAACATTGTCTTTTATTATTAGATACTAGTGTACTTATGAATGAGATTTCTGTTCCAACACATAAAATATTATATGATTAATTATTATTTCTTTGATTACGAACATTTTTTTACTTAAGTTTAAAGAGGTGATAGGATGGATGGATGTATTACATATAGTATAATGAAATATTTCACATCATCAATAAATTCATTGTAATCGATACTTAGAGTATATGTAATCGGTAAAGCGAGAAAATAAAGATCTTCTATGACGGGCTAGGTGGTCCCGGCGGTCATTTGTAATTTTCCAAAACTTATTGCGAGATACAGGTTAGTTTGGAAGCTAGGTACTAGATGGCGCTCATCTACTTTGCCAGGTGAGGTAGTATCCCCAGCGGCCGTCTGCTATTTGTTATTCTCCAAAACTTGTGATGAACATGATACAACACTTGAGACTTTAAAATTATTTGGGAATCACGTGTCTCTTTGATGATTTCTATTACCAGAGCATTAGCCACGACAGTGAGACGTTATTTACTCAAGTCAATACTTGTAAAGCCAAGTAGTCTTGCATACCACTGCTACTCTTTTTGTAGTTTTGGCTAGCATAGATATCGCTACAAGAGAATGAACAACACCGTAGTTCCTTAATCAAACAATAATCGTTATATTAAGTCTGTATCGTACACTTTATATCTTTTGTTAAAGTAGCAAAAATTCTCCCAGAACCAAAATGAAATAAACTGAAGTGTTTAATTTCACTATAAAAGTGAAGTATACTTGCACAATACACTCGACACAATGGACCGCCGCCATACTTGCGCTCTATAATTCTATGTATACTCTAAGAACCGATATTCTTTTGCAATCTATTATTAATAAAACCATCCATTCAGAGTCATCTGGGCTTAACTGATTTTGGCTAGGCACTTGGCTCTTAGTTTTTACCGCGACTGGTTCTGGCTGACATGACTTTTTAATAATGTTTAAATTTAAATAACCTATACATTTTAAAGGTTGGTATGCTGCCATCATGAATCGGCTACCAGTGCTGCATCAATTATCATTTTTATCGATATATTTATCGTATAATTATCGTTTTGAAGATTAGGCAGAATATACGGACAAATAAACAAATAGATGTCACTTCATGCTGAAACTTGCCCATTTATGGTGCATTAAATGGTTGTGGAGTGATTTATTTTTATGATGTGCCGAAATTATAAACATTCTTTCGTGACCCAGATGACTCTGACTGGAAGAATGTAATTCAAATGATCACATTTTAATGTCTGTCTATGTTACTTAACAATAATAATAGTACCAGACTAATTTATAAAACTCTTCACAAAATATCTGTCAACGTACTTGCCAAATTGAAAAACATCCCCTAAATTTATAAATATAAAATTAATCAGTCTCAGTATGAGAAACAATCTTTTACAACCTTTAGTTTCGTGTGCACCATTTAACAGATCTTAAACATACTTAAATTACGATATAAAGTTCCGAATGAATATCCTAGTTTTATAAAAGTTCGTGATAAACAGACACGTTTAACAAAATTTGCTTTTAAAGTTATAAAGTTTATATTCATAATAGTTTGTCCTTCCTGGTTTAGGACCTTCAATATGTAAATGTTTTGTTTTATCATTGAATCATCTGTAGATATTGGTTTTCTTCGTAAAATGAAGTTAGTGAGGTCTGCAGATCATTCACAACCATATTATCACCTCCTTGCAATGGATGTGTACTACTAGATACCATTTCAGAACTCTTCCAGTTTTCACAACTTTCCACATACTCCAACGTTCTCTGATAAGTTTCTTGTCGCATTGTATTGTTGTTGTTATTATTATTACTATTCTGGGTCTTTTTTCTTCCGTTCGTTGCTTCTATTTGAGATTGGGATATGTCCCAAACTTGTACCTCACTCGTTTGATTATTCTGACTCCTTAAACTATTCATACTGCAGTCAGTTTGTTGTTCGTTCTTCATCTGGGTCATTGGGATTCTCGCACCATTTATTGGCTTCTGGCTACCAGTTGACATGTTCATGGAATTCTGTGATTTTTGCATGTTATGTTTGTTAAACTGGTTGCCAGGATAGTCCCACTGGTTGTATGGCCTTTGGTGGTTGTAATACTGGTTGTTGTTCATCATTGTTTGATTGTATTGGTGGTTGTTCTTCGGAGGAGGAGGACCCATGACGTTTGCAGCGTTCACAACCGAATTGTAAGGCGGAGGTTGCGGATATTGTACATTTTGGTTGTATTGCGGATTTTGCATGGGCGGACATTGATTCGGTGGTTCGCAATAGTTGTTCATAGTTCCCCTACTTATATTTCCACTGTTGTCCACACTCATTCCTGAAGATCGTGACATTTGTAGTGGATGCATCTGGCCCTGATTAGGATAATTCATTTGCTGATAGTTCATCTGGTTGTTATACATCATGTTTTGGTTTCCCATCGGCTGTAGAGGCATCTGGTTCTGATTGTATTGCTGCATCATCTGATACTGTTGCATGTTTTGACTTCTCAACACATTTTGGTTTTGAATAGGGTAAGGCGGAGCTTGATTATAATTCTGATTGTGGTATTGCGGAACGTTATTTCTGCTCGGTGGAATCTTTGTGTTACAATTTCTCTGGTTCATATAATTTGGTGGTGCCATTTGAGGGGTTTGATTCATATTAACCATCTGATTTTGATTCGGCATTGGTCCATTCATAGTCATATTTGGCATGTTTTGAATCATTGGACTAGTCATGCCTTGTCCCATAGGACTTTGCAGACCTGGATGCATTGGACTCGGCATGCCATGGCTATGAGGACTGGCAATATTTTGACCCATAGGACTAGCCATATTTACCATAGGACTTGCCATATTTTGTGACATTGGGCTGCCGATATTGTTATGTCTTGGACTCATCATCATTTGGTTTGGCATCTGTGGACTCATTAAGCTTTGCATACTCTGCGGGCTCATAGCATTGTGTTGTGGAGACATAACGCTCATTACACTTTGAGGGCTCATGACGTTGTAGATGCTTGGTGGACTCATAACAGTGTGAGGGATATTGTGGGGACTCATGGCACTTTGAGGACTCATAGCGCTGTGTGGCAGGCTTTGTGGACTGAGCATACTATGCGCAAGACTCTGTGGACTCAAAACATTTTGATTCATGACCACAGTTTTAGGGTTTTGATTCTGGTTTTGTTTTTGAGGTATATTGTTCGATCGCAATCGGTTTGTTTGTTCGTTTTGGTTTGCTGTCATCGTCTGCAACGATTGCAAAGGATTCGTCGGAACATTACTTGTAGCTGGTTTCGAGTATTCTTTTTCTGATTTCTCCTGTGCACCGACATCTGTAGCGAGTTCTGGTATGACTTGCTCCTGTAACGGAGTTCCCTTATCGTCGGGTGATTTAGAATTGAGTAAAGAACCACTATTACCCGACATACTAACGTCTAACGATCTTAAATCGACTGGAATATCACTTATGTTGAGATCACTTCCTATGGCACCTAAGTTTTTTAGTAAAGAATCGTCACTGGTTGCTACGTCACTGATTTTGTCACTGGAATTGTTCGTGTTGGGATTATCACTGGTAGCAGTGTCTTTGGTAGTATTATCGTTGTCTTTGCTGGGGGTTTCTGGTTTAGGTTGGTTGGTGGAGTCAGTTTTAGCTGGTGTTACCGATTCCGTTGCCAATATTGATTGGTTAAGATATTGCATCATTTCATCTGGTATTACCAGCTTGTTCTCCACCATTTCTCCTTCGGCAACCTGAAAGACAAACAATGGATTACAGTCAAATGTTAGCAATAACTGAGACATATACACAAGAAATATGAAATATACTAATATAGCAGTATGTCTGTTACACTTTTTTTGCCAAAACCACTAAACCGATTTTCATGAAATTTAGTACAAGGCAAGACTTTTGGAGACATAGGATACATTTATTAAAAATAATCCTATGAAACCATGTTTGTATGGTACCAAATTACATTACTTAAGTTAAACTGCCGGTTACAGCTAGTAGATATATATGTTGATTTAAATTAAATTGGCTTCGTGCGTGCGATTTTACTCGCCGAGCCCCCGTTCAGTCAGGAACTTCATCATTAAATGTTATGTTACTCCTGTTTAACGTAGCTTTATTAAGGTGACGGTGAATTTTAAAATTAGACATGTAGTTTAGGAACCTATTTAATGCAAACAAGCAATAAAATCTTTCGTTTTTATAATATTAGCATAGATCAAGTTCTTACCTGTTCCAGATTAACCTCTTGATTTGGATGGTGGACTTGTGCTGTGGTGACAACCACGGTATTGGTGGAGTTGGAGCGCGAGTCCTTGTACGTCACGGTGTGCGAGTCTTGGTCATCTTCCGTCTTGAATGGGAATGGAGCATCGCCCTGGAAAGATTTGTGGAGATATTTAAAAATGTTGGTAGATGAATTGTTATATTTATTATCATAGATATTATCTTCACTTCACTTCTAAACCTCGTTTTTGTCCACTGCTGAACATGGGCTAACTATGCTGGCCTAGCCAAGATCTATAAAGAGGACTTTATAGATCAGCCAGCTTCGGTTCAGAGATATTGCCGTAATCACCATGCTTGGCAGGCGAAACCTTGAGCTCAAAGATGCTATGTCCATATATCAGGTCTTAGTCACTGATTTTGTCACGGGACTTTGTGACGCCCATTTGTTGTTGTGGGGGTGATTTATGACCTGATTCACTTAGAGGTACCTTCTATAGGTAAATAAAAATAAGTTGACACATGAATTTAATCTTTTTGAAATTGCATATTTGATTTAACTTACCACATCGTCAGTAGGACATGGATACTGCTGATACTGCTGGTCACTCAAGTTGGACTGTTCCGATAGCCGCCTGGCTTCTTCCTTCACTTGTACGTTAGGGTCCAGCTCCAAAGCCAACTCCTCAGCCCTCACTTCTGAACAGGTCACTCCTCGTAGAAGTACAGCCTGATTGCCTTGCGAGGTTCTGACAGCTTGTACGGCAGCTAATGCAGAGGACGGCGCCGGCGCATAGCCCACGCACGATACTTGACTAGATCTGTAACAAACAATTATATATCTATGACGTGTCTCAGTGGTTACGCCAGGAGTTTCTGAAACCTGGTGTTCTGGGTTCGATTCCAAGCGGGGACAATTATTTGTGTGTACTTTGTATTCGTGAATGTAATTGATTGTGAAGTCTGCGTCTTTACAAAAAAAAAAAAAGTTTTTTTTAATGATAAATAGGTGTTAGCGTTTGAGCACACCCTGCCTGATGTTAAGCATCGGCATAGCCTAGGATGGAGCACGCTTATCTAGAAGGAACCGGTTTACTCTTGATTTGAAGAGACCCATATTGTACTTATCGGGAAATATAGACTCCGGCAGGGAGTTCCACATCTTCGAATGATTATTTAGAGAAGACATTAACTGACGGACTAAATATTTATTTTAATTTTCATCCCTATTCAAGGGATAGCAGGCAGAAGTTATTATAAACAAAGTACCTTTATATTCTATATAAAGTTTCGTACCTACAGGGTAAAAACGGGACCCTAATCTACTAAGACTCATTTGTCTGTCTGTCTGTTAGAAACTACCGTGTCGACACTACCGTTAAAAAATACACAAAGACACAGGACAAAAGAAAAGTCAGACAGACAGTAAAATGCATTAGATCCTTACTACTCATTAAAATATTGTCTAAAACGATTCCAAATTACCTTCTACTGCTGTCAGGCGACAGTTGGTCATACACGGTAGCATGCTGCGACAGTAGCCGCTGCGCGCCGGCCACGCCCGTCGTCGTGGCGACCGCGCCGGACACGACCGACGCCTGACTGCTCTTACGGGATATATCTGACGACCTGCAGAGGAGATAAGGATTTTAATTATAGTGAAAGTGAATTGAATATGAGAGCGAGACGGCGATAATATACAAGGTAAGATAAAAGAGATGGAAGTAAATATACAAGTAGGTAGGGAACAAAAAGCATTTCATAATAAAATAATTGTTCAACATTTTCCATATTAAAAATTGGACATGTAAAATTTTTGTTTAAAATAATTAAATTAATTTTAAATGGTTAAAATTTTTAATTTGACTAAATGCAATTTTTTTTCGAAGATTAAAACTATTCCAACAAGAGAATATTAAAGCAGACTAAAATAAACTGTATGGACTTGTAATAAACGGATTTGGCTGAAAGTTTGCACGGGGATCGTTTATAAGCTGGATTAACATATTATTATAGCTTACAAAACATTATGCTCCGACCCACTAGAGCAGAGTAACGCGGGTAAAACCGCGGGGTGGAGATAGTAAAGAATACTACAAACCTCGCACTATACAGACTGCTGCCAGATGAGATACCAGAATCTCGCCTGGTATTAGGAACACCAGTCTTCAAGTCCACTGCAACATTGGTACCCAAGTCAGTACGACCTGGTATGGCACCTGGTATTAAAATAAAATAAAATGTTTAGTCTGCTATAAAAGTTACAATAAACACATAAAATTTCATAATACTCGTATTTGCTTAAGTATCTCGTTAATTCTCGTTCTAATACTAACCAGGACCTATATCATGAGGAGGTGGCATCAGCCTTGCTAGGGCCATCTTGTTTCCAAACCGTGGGGCGTGATGGTGTGCACGAGGCTCCCCTATGGCCACCATGGCTCGAAGCATTAGGGGAAGTTGCCCCACTTCTCCTACCACCTCTTGTTCCACCTGCAAGAAGAAAAAACATAGTTATTTCCAAACCAAAGATTATGGAATCTTGACCAAAAATACGAAGATACGATAACTTGTATGGCGTAGCGGTATAAATCTCGGGGTTTGTGGGTTCGATCCCCACAAGAAATCTTCCCAAATTTCTTCCCAGGTCCGGTTGTATGAGGAACTACCCTTTGTGCCTCCTAAAGTCACAAAGTCCCGATTGATAAAACATCATCTCAACAATTATATACCAGAGAATGGACAGCAGCGATTCCCTTACACAATACTGCGGTCACCAATCTGACTGTTAAGCGTGGATTTGAAATCCATGACAAGTCTAGCAGTGTATTTTAAATCGTTAGACGTACGATGTACGGATGTCTGTCACACTTTCATGGAAATTTTGATAATATTTTGCATATACATCTTTTGTGAGCGGAATTAACATGTTGTATAGGCTTCAAATATTTACGCTTTGACCTACTGGAGCGGAGTAGAAGTACAATGCGGATTAAACCGCAGAGCACAGCTAGAACTTATTTTATAATTATTTGTTTAGCAGTCAACATACCTCTCCATCTAATCTGAAGTAAGGAGCGCCATTCTCGTCACCAAACCCTCCAAGACCAGAGCCGCCGAAGTCCAACTCCCCTCCGCATTGAGCTGATAACTATAAACAAAACAACAGTTATATTACCATCATGACTAATATTATTGACTAGTGACTAGGGTACAAAAGTTTTGCTTCACGGCAATAATGATGATGAATAAGCAAACAAATCATCATCATCATCAACATATCATCCTATAGAAGTACAATGATGAAAATAGGCCACCCTCATCGATGGCATTTGGCAAACATAACAAAGCCAATATACCAGGGAACGGGTAGCAGCCTTTCTTTGGTTTTTACAACATAATACTGTGATCTCCGTCCGCCATGCGTTGTAACTATTGCAGCACACCTGTTCGGTAGTCGACAATATGTGGGCTGGCGGTGAAGCCTTAACTTGTAGCAGACTTATATCATCGTCATCATTATCATCATCAGCCCGTATATCGTCTGCTACTGCAGTCCTCCCGATGGGTCCTCCCATGCTTGACAAGCGGGTTGGTGACCGCAGTATTATGTTGTAATACACAAGAAAACATTGCCTGTTCTTTGGTATAGGTACTAATGATCAAAGGGAAATTAAAGGCTTAACGTGCTTTCCGTGGGAAATCTTAGAATTTGCACAAAGATTTTTTTGTCCATAAAAAAAGATCGAATTTTCATTACCATTACCTGATGCGCAGGTGTATGCAGACCATGCGGTAATGGAGACGCGGGACTCTCGCTCTTGACTGAAGCTGATGAGGTATGGCCGCGAATGCCAAGTGGAACACCACCTTCTTCAGAACGTGGCGAGGATCCTGCCCCACCACCTCCTGATTCTGCGGAGTCATCGCCACGACTGCATCCTGTTGGAGAAACGTTGGTTAGTTAGATAAAAGGATAAGTAAGTTAATATATAGACGTTTTTGGGTTTGTTAAGTTGGAAAATTATGTGACTCAAATCTAAATTTTTTATCTGAATTCAATTTGCCATATCGTTTTTATGTACTAATATTGCCAGAAATCATTCCAAACAGTCATATCTTTACACAAAATTCAAATAATGTTGAAATATGCAACGATATTCTAAATGGGTGTATCTTAAAACACTTAAGAGTTCAAGGTACCCTGGTATCTATGCTTATATAGTTTATGGTGAATTACTTTCAATGAAAATTTACCTTTATGTTTCTTACTCGCGTAGAACTCGGCACCGTGTACTGTCTTCACGTGTTTTCTTAAAGAAGATGGATCTGTGTACCTCTTTGTACAACCAGGCGCTTTGCAGACGTACGGTTTCTGAAAAATAAGATTTGTTTGTTTATAACTTATGTCAAGGTACCCCTAGCTAACAAACATACTGATGCAGAACTACCGTTCTGCATCAGTATGTTTGTTAGCTTAATTGGGTATTTTTGATGTCAGCTTGATCGTCGTACACATCAAAAGATTTGGAAGATGTTTTACAGCTTATTTAGTCCAAAATGTTGGTGATTTCAATTAAATGAAAAGAGCTTTTTAATCCAGATTCCATAATGACATTAACAATATTTTTATTAGGTACATTTAAATCTTGAAAATAGAAATGGCTGAATAAGTTGGAAGATTGCCATAAAAATATCTTTAAAACTTACCTCATTACTATGCGTCCTATTTTGATGTTTTGCCCGATCGCTGGCATTTGAGAAAGCTTTCGCACATCCAGGATATTCGCAGGTATATGGTTTTTCGCCCGTATGACTCCGAAGGTGGGTTTTCAAGTTTTCTAACCTGGAGTAAGCCTTGCAGCATCCTTCAAACTGAAAATCAAATGAATATAATTAAGAGTCTTCAAAGTCTTAGAACAGTTTGTTAAAACGACTGAATGAATCATTGCCATGCATATGAAATTTGAATATTGCAGAACTTACGGTGCACTTATGAGGTTTTTCTCCTGTATGTCGTCTCATATGAACCACCAGCATATATTGTGCTTTGAATGGCTTTTCGTCTCTAGAACAACCAACCCAACGGCATACAAAAGCCTTTTTGCTAGCATGGATGTGGTCAGTATTGATATGCTTTACCAAGTCATCTTGTGTTGGAAACTCGAGTTTGCAATCCACCTGAAACGAAAGATATTATTATGATATCTGGATAATAGTCAGATAACTTGCTGTGCTCCTTAACATAGGTTATTTTATAACCTAGCTAGGATACAGGACCTCACCTATTGCCTTAATTGTAGTGTTGTATATTAATGAAAGTGATGTATATATTTTTTTTTTGTACTACTACAATGTTTTGGAAATAAAGATTATTATTTTATTTTTTTATTTTATAACTTAAAAATAATTGTAGCAGCAATCCTCAATATTTAATGAACCTCATATATGCAATATCCTGTCAGTTATGTGCAAAACTTGTTAATTGTCAACAAGGTCGCATTTATGTGCGCTGTTCACACGAGGGACAGAGATAGACCTTGCATTGAGTTGTTCTGCCCCATAGTCGGCACGTATTGTGACAAAAATATTATAAAAGAACTAGCTAGAGATTTGTATCGGCAACTTGGTGTAGGTACGGTTAAAATTCAAATGAGTTTATGTTACACTTAGTATCAATGATCACATTTTTGTAAAAATACTTTTGTTGAAATGACAAAAAAGATGAAGAGATCCTATTTATTCTTTGAAAACAATGGACTTTAATATAAAATCAAATGTTCCAGTCAATTAGGACCTTAGAACTTAAATTAATTAGGTAGAACTCCAAATCGTGTTAGACCAGGGCCTCACAAATTCACGGTCCGCCACTGGTTCGCCGCCGCCAAAAAGATTTATAAGATTCACTTACCCAATGACAATTCGTCTCAATAAAGTCTCCGGGTTCATCCTTAGAGTCCAAACCGTCGTGGACCGTACTCTCAGCTGCCGCAGACAATGGCTTGTTGCTATGATGGTTGTCTCTGTGTCCCATCAAACCCTGGGGTGACTTGCGTTGGATCATACCTGACGCACTGTGGAAAGACCGATGAACAAATTAATTTAAATTCTTAATAGGTACTGGTATTGACGTTAGCTGAAGGTGGAATACTGAGTGGTATGCAAATTTAGGAGGCCTAAGTCCAGCAGTAAACTGATATAGATAGCCTAATGGATGTATAGAACACTAACGAAGAGAGTTTACACACTACCCCCCCCCCCCTACCACTTGTGTTCCCTATTATTGTTGTTCTCCAAATAACAATAATAGGGTCACCAGGAACTGCTAATGGCATGACATCCGGTGAAGAAAAAAAAAAGAGCAGAGGGCTTCTCTGCAAGACGAATCTTGGTTCCGTAGTCTGATCGATGATTTGTAGTTTACCTGTCAGCTTCCATAATGCTAGTGACTTCGGGCTGCTGAGGCGGTTGCTGTAGATGCTGTGGTGGTGTTCCATCCAGGGTTAAACCTGGTCTAACATCAACTGGAGCTCCCATTAAAAGTTGGGTTGGCGATGATATGTGAGATCTGGAAAAAAGATTATAACGGTACTTTCTAAAGGGATAAAATAGAAATTAGAGTGCCCCTTGCACTCTTATTTCTTTTTTGAAGGATAATTTTGTTTAAAACCTGGAGTGTATGAAAACGATGCCAAAATCCCTATAGAGAAGTCTAGATTTACCAATAAACGTTTTGATGATGGAAATATAATCATTATATTTTTCTAAGGAGTTCTAATTAAAATCAATAGCTACATTATATTGACAGCTATATAATAATTTACATCTTAGGGTAGTCGTAGATGCGTCGTTTCTGCTAAAATAAATAGATGCATTGACAATGGTATACAGAGTTGATTGTAGAGTAATTTTTTCGATTAGTATCATCAAACATTCAATCACTTGAACAGCCCATTTTCTTCCACTGCTATACCTGCTGTAAACAGGCCATGGCAAACCAGGATTGTTGGGGGATATTGCCAAAATCACTTGTCAGGCGGAATGGTCATCGCCGTAACATGGTAGGTGGCGATACCTTAAGGTAGGTACATACAGGTAGTTGCCTCTTACTCGAAATCCACAAAAACGAACAAACACCAGACATTCAATATTAAAGTTCTCGAACCCAAGCTTGTGGTCAACAAGAATACTTAAACAAACTGATCATATCAGTGTCTGTCTGTAACCTTTCATCATTAATCAATTGAGGCCGATACATTCCAATATATTTACATCATAGGAAACTTCTCTTAGTCATGACCATACTTAGAATTTAGATTTATGGTTGATAAAGAAATTTCTGTAATCTTAAAAGCTAAAATAACCTCTGGTTTGTAATAAGCCTTCTGGATAAACTCACCAAGAGTTCTAATATTTCACCAACTAAATTTATTTTTTGGGACTTATTCTGCCCACATCCAGTCAATGCAACTCCTGTAAGCCAGGATTAACAGTGCCTGACAATAGGTCCCGAGTTCCACCAAGTCCCGGCAAAAAGTTAAATTGCCTTTGGATCCGCGACCAATTAAATCAGAAAGAGTTAGAGAAAATAATAGATTTTTTTAACCTATGAATTCCAGCCACAAGATGCGCGTGCGCCGCATGATGTGCTGCCGCAGCTGCTGCTTGCTGGTGTGCTGGGTCCATAAGCACGCCACCAGCCAATACTCCACTGCCTCCAACCACTCCTCCCCTGGCGAGAAGCTGTTGCGCGAGGGACGCATGGGATAGGGATAACGCTGGCGATATTGCTCCTGAAAAAATAATTTGGACGATTTAATAAATAAGTAAGAAATTTGACTACATTTTGACTAATATGCATGCATGTAATTCAATATATTCGCTTACAATTAATGTTAAATCATATGTTTGTCTTAGTAATAGGGGTGTTCATAAGCCCAAATGGCAGATGCGGAAATTGAAATAGCCTTCTTAGATAATTTCTAAAATGTGTTTACTAATTTTATCTTAAATATAATAATAATAATAAAGTTATTTCATACCGAACTCACCAGCGCTAAGGTGACCATAGCTACCGGTGGATGCTGCAGAAGGTGCTCTGACAGCCAGGCCAGCGGGAGATGCTCGGATAACCGCAGCCAAGTCTAACGACTCGGCGGAATACGGACTCCATGAGACAGCTCTCTTGCGGTTGGCTGAAGCTCCTATAGCTCCTCCTGATAGCCTGAGTCTGGTGGGTGATGCTATTCTTGATCCTAGACAGAAGGAACGGTTTGGAGTTAAAATATGGCGTCTGGTAAAAAAATCAAAGAGAACCTAAAACTATTAATATACCTACCTAAGTATCGGTGTCACTGTAAGCAACAGTTGATTATAAGGTGTAATTTCATCTGTCAAGAAACATTTTCTTTCTATATGTTTTAAAGGGCAACAAAACAATTTGCTACATTTTATTTTCAACTATATTCGTAATTGTCACTTGGGCGGTATTAGTGTATGACCAACGCTAAGCGAAACAAGCGACATTCGATATATTCTTCCATTAATTAAATAATAGTGCTCAAATTTTACTAACTTTAAATATATCCGATTGTTCAAGTTGAATTTGTTATTCTATAAATATACAGGTAGGTAGGTAAAAACATTAGTTTTCTATCATCGTCATATTTTACGGAAGTAGAAAGGTCTTGAACAGTTTTATTACAGCGATGATAAGCATCAGCTCGTTTCCTTTGCAACGATTTCAAAACTTATATAGTTAGTATCATCTATGGAATTTGAATTAGTTACCGGTTTCTTCGCAGTACCGGATGTTAAGCATAAGAGCAAAACTAACACAAAAAATGTGTTACGTGCTTTAACGCTATTATTTGGTATGAGGTATCTACTCCACCTCACGCCTCCGTAGCATAGCGGTATTTGGCTCGCTTTAAATCTCGGAGGTCGTGGGTTCGATGAGGGACTATACCCTCCGTGCCTCGGAAAGCACGTTAAGCCGTTGGTCGCGATTGTTATGACATCATCTATATAAATAGTAAATCAAGGAACGAGGAGCAGCGTTTCCTTGTGTGGTACAACATAATATTGCGGTCACCAACCCGCCTGCCAAGCCTGGTGACTATGGCAAATACCCTCCATTGGGAGCAGGCATGTTTATCAGTGAACTACCACCAGTATGCGTGTGTTTATGTTTAAGCTAGCTAGCTTGCCTGTTTCTTCCAATACTTTTTTTATATATTTTTAAGTGGTTAAACAATAAACACAAATGCGTACTTATCAATGAAATACAACAGCTTAACGCTCGACCGAACTCGGTCTTTTTATTTTACTTGCTATTTTAGCTTATTTTTATGTGTAACATACCTTCTAAACTAAGTTGAAAGTCTTGGCTGGCGAGGGTACTTCCAGCATGAAGCTCTGGGTGCAAACTCCTGGCTGCACTTAAGTATTCTAAACCTGAAACAATAACAAATGATATATTATAAGCTTTTATACAAATATTCCACACAAAGACAAACTCCGTATCGACGCGGTATAAGGCGCGCTTAGAGTCAGGAGGTCATGGGTTAGATCCCGACACTGGACAAGAAATCTTTGTGTAAATTCTAAGATTTCTTTCCGGGTCTGGTTGGTTCAGGAACTACCTTCCGTGCCTCGGGAAGCACGTTAAGCCGTTGGTCCCGATTGTTATAACATCATCTATAATAATCGTATATCAGGGAACGGGCAGCACCGTTTCCTTGTGCGTTACAAAATAATACTGCGGTAACCAACCCGCCTGCCAAGCGTGGTGACGATGGCAAATACCCTCCCTCGGGAGGAGGCCCATGTTCATCAGTGGACGTTGTACGGGCTGATGTAGTCATATCACTTTAATAAAAAATCTGTCGATTTTTAGAAACACAAACAGTTAAATCGATCTTTTAGCTTATCACAACAGCTGCTATAAAAATAAACTAAATAAATATATTTTTAGTGGTGAAATATTTACTGTAAACTTTATGAATAAATTATAATAATATTTACATAACATTATCCCAAATCAGAGTAACTTATTTTACATAAATAATTACAACTTGTATGTAGGTATTTCTTATAAATACACTTCAACATTTTATACCAAAAGCGAACTCGCATAATATTCTACATAGCATTCGTTTTGAAATTCAAATTAGATTTTTATGAGTAAGAATGTTCAATAAACATAAAATACAACGTCTTTATAAACGATGTACTAGCTAAAAATTAGTCTAGAGTTTAGTTATTGAGACAAATAATGGCTGTCACACACTCTGAAAGTAACTTGTTTAATATTATGGTATTGATTAAAATGTTGTATTCTGAGTTAAAAAGAAAATATTTTGTATAGAAGCTAGAAATTGAGTGTTATTGTAGATTATTACGCAAACTTTTAACTTAAAAGTCAAATTCTATACTATGGCTAATATTCTATGGTATATATAAAGTTACTACAAGAAAATAACAAGAGAATCGTTGTTTAATTCTGTGTAAATATATTAACTACACTTGTTAGATAGATTCATTTTAACGTTAGTCTGGAACGCACATTTCGATAAATAATAACTAATTAACTAATCAACTTAATTTTAAATTAAATTAAGAAAGGACATCAATGCATAAGCAATCGCTTTCATCTTGCCAGACTAACCAAACCAATCAATTCGTCTAATAAACAATATTACTAAGATATTAATGTTGACCTCTACATATGTAATGTAATGCATTAAATAAAATAACTACTACGTCCAAAAATATCAACAAATCCATTCCAAAACTGAGAGACTAGATTTTTCGTTAGTCTATTAGCAGTTAAAGTCTCAATGTATAGTGACCATAAGATTGAATTGAGTTGTCATCGAACCGGTATCGCTTCGAATACAAAGTGAGCACTTAACGTCCAGTTTGATTAATGTTTTACCGGATGTCTTTTACGAGCTATTTCGCGAGAGATTTCATGGCAACTAAATTGGGAATGTCCTAATATGCCGCTGCTAATTGGCCATCCTACATAGAGCTGTATGCTCAGATAAGGTAAGACTGAATAAGCATTCAATGTAACTTGTTTACATTCAGGATAGTAAATTACATTTTTTTTCTTGTTAGCAGATCTAAATAAACTTAAACACTAATAAAGTTGTTTATCTTGATATCGTTATTAACATGTTCTTCTTAATATTAATTGTCAGCACAACACCCACACACATATTTTTATTCCCACAAACAAGTAAATCATATTTTATACCTAAGTAAAGTTCACTAATAAAAATGATGATTGAGTTTGTATTAACTTCATTTTATTTGACACCCAAATTGATTAACCGCAACATTTATAAATACTACTAAGTAGTAAGTATTAGTCATCGTAATAAAAATCTATCCTTCATCAACGAGGCGTCATTAAAATAACAAATTTCTGAGATAATCACATCTCAAATGTACGAAAACAAACACGCCGCGGGTCAAGAACAAAAAGAAATCACAACCATTTGATTTGTTGATCACGCTTAGCCGACTCCGAGGCGGGCGATTTACCCAAAAATAATAGGTTGATGCAAAAGGCGTCAGCGACCAACAATTTTGCGGACTTACCACCGACCTAACAAGAAAATAATACCCAAAATCCCACGAATATAACGTATGTGGTCCACCTTTGAGTCGCCGCTTGACTTCCAAAATTGTTATGTCTTCATCGTCATGAGAACCAGCGGAAAACGACATTCGTGTCCTTCCAACAAGCGAAAAAAATTATCATCGATCGAATTTGAGGCCAATCGAGTCCGCCACGAATTCCATTCTCGGGCTATGGTCACCCTAACGACATTGTGGCAACCGTGTTTTAAAACTCCATTCAAAATCTGTCTTTATGTTCTTTTTCGGAGTGGTCAATTTCGAATAATCTGGGGGTTGATGTAGCAAACTCGTTTTTCTCAAAATGTTAGAACTGGGATCGAGTTTGATATTGATGTATTAATTTTTATCCGAAGCGATTGAGCATAAAATTAGTATTTCGATGTTCGATATCTAGTGGTTTCGTGGTCACGTTTAGCGTTAATATATGAATGTCAATGGCTTTGTTGGGCGGCGTCTTTGGCCGCGCGCGTAGTGACTTTGTAACAGCGTATACTAATGAGTCTCGTTGTAAATTATGACTTTGGTTGTTATTCGAATGTGCGGCGAGATGAAGGCGTTACGACGTGAATTTGTAATGTAGGTATTTTTTACGGTCACACCATTTTGAATATTCACGGCTCGATAAAAATAAAGGAAATCATATTTCTGTTTTTAATTATAGGTTTTGGATTATACGTTGTGGTTTGGAATATAATTATCAGGCGCCAGTTTTGAAGACAATAAATTACCGTTAACAACGATTGGTTAACAAACAATATTGTAGAAATAAAACAATTAAGTTATCGGAAACCGAACAAGCATTCCTCGCACCCAATTTTCTTTTTTTTTATAAACTAGACACACGCGATACCGCCTAGTGGTCCGCGTTAAAAGTCACGGTAGAAAAAACATCTCATTAAATCATCAATGTCATAAACCGATTAGTACGGTCATTAGTTAGGACACTGCAAAAAACCACAGGCGCTTATTAACGATGTTTTTATAAAGTAATCAGAGGTGGTGGCGGAGTGTGATCTCAGGTAGTCCAACCTAGCAGATTGAACTTCACGGAATCAAAAAGGTAAAAAGAAAAACGCGATAAAGATACACCCGTCATTTAATTTTTGATGGAGTTCACGTTGATTGAAAGATCTTAAATTGTTAAAAAAATGAAAGCATTAAGTGGATGTAAAAAACCGAATATAATATGTGTAATTAAAGTGAAGGAGTAAAGGAATGGATCTGATGATTATTAACGATACGTCTGTTTTAAACCTTGGGATTAAAGAAATTGTGTGACCGAAAATGTTAACTGTTGTTACTTCAGTACATTTGGTAATAAAATAAGTAGACTGTATAGTTTATAAATAAGTAGGTAAAGTGCCGCATAGCGAGTAAAAACAAGGTTTAAAAGGAAGTGCAATAAATCGCAATTTTAAATTTAGAATTATTCGATTTTGAAATTCGACCAAAATCGTAGTACCTAATTTGCATTTTTCACTATCAACAATATATTTAACGAAAATCTTAACGAAAGTTACAAATATTAGGTAGGTAATATTTGATAAATGTATGTATGATATATGTATGTATGAAGATACTTTTTAAAATTTTATTTTAAAAAGACTCCAATTGAAACACTATGCAAGTATCAAAACGTCTCAATAAAGCAAAATAAAAATCGGTAATGTGACGCATACATCGCTTTAACAACTTGAAATTATATTCTTAACAGCATAATTGTACCTTGACGGATCTAGTTATGTCTGTCTCTCTCGCTCAGTCTAACCGTCAATTTGTCTATCTCTTTCTAATGCATCTTCATAATGGACTCACGAGATGATCGTCGATGATTTATTCATAAACGTTTCTCATTTATTTTCTCTTTTTCATAATCATATTCTTGGAAGTGGTTTAGACCTGTGATTTGAACTACTGGGTTTAGCTTTACGAGTATGATTTTAAAATTGGATCTGTGAAAATTATATTAGTTAAGTTTTTAAATGGCTTGATGGTTTAGATTATTTCTGGTTTTAGTTGATAAATAAATAAGCCTTTGGTTTATTCAATTTAATTAAATCTTGAGTTTTATTGCTTGGAATGTTTGTTAAATTTTCGATTAGTGATTACGTTAGAAAATTGAGTTTTGGTTTTGTTTATTTTTATACAGCGAATACGATTTTAATTAAACTTTCGTAGCAAAAAGCTATTTCCATATGCGTTTAAATAAGTGTAACAACATTTTAACTATCGCAACAGCACTACAACCAACACCACTAAGTATCCCGATAATTGAAGGCCTTAATAAATTCTCTAATTAAGTTCAAAACCATAATTAGGCGTCACAATATTGACACGAAGTTATTGACGACACACCCAATTTTGGTTGATACATAAATTTTATTTTTGTCTACAAATTCAGAGGTCAAATAACACTGGGCGTTGAGTCTGTAGGAACATGAAACCGACAAGCTGTACACATATGGGAATGCTTCCGGCAACTCTTAATTGCTTAAGGGTAGCCTTAATTACTAGAATAGAGTGAAGTACTTTGTATTTTTAGATCAATGGTTATGAATTGGAGTATTGTTACAGTTCGTATTGAGGAAGGTTCACATTAGAATCTGGGTAAGTACTTAATTTTATAGTATTCGCTTTTGCTTAAATATAACAGCATTGTATATGTATATGTTGACTCATTCAAATAATAAAAAAAACGTAACAAAGGAAAAACAGAATGTAGGAAGTGATACAGTTTACTTTACATCTCCTAAAAAAAATACTGAAAACACGCAATAATCCAATGTAATAAAGTATTTTTTAGGTAACTGAATTCAATAAATAACTTGATCTCTCTTTATTCCACCTTTGGATTGAAAACAAAAACATTTTAAGACAAATGACAGCAATCAAATTGTAATTTGCGAACGTAAAACAAATGTATATTCGTTGATTGCTCAATTCATCTCCAACCATTTATTCATTATTAATGAACTTAACATTTACATATGATTAAAATTCACCAAACAAATACAAACATAATAATATATTAAAAAGGAAAATTAATATTGAGTCATAAATATAAGCATATAAGTATAAATACTAATAACGTAACCCTGTTTTGGTTGAGGTATAAATATATCACGTATGGCACTGGTGGACCCATAAATAAAAGCATAAAATGTCACCGTGCGATTTATTCGCTCAACTAATGAGAGAAAAGGATAACGTGTTTTAATACTGATGTGAAACCTGGAGGTTTTGAAATACTAAATATATTTCCACGTGTTTTATGTGAGGTTTTTTTTAACTTTTATATTTTAGGTCTACTGCTGAACCTCGGCCTCCTCCTCTTATCAGAACTTGGCAAACCAGGGTCGTTGAGTGACTGCGATCGCAGTAAGGTGGTGAGTATTCTTGAGCTGATAGAAGCTACTGCTCATTAATCTGCTTTATGTCCCATGGTTGCCTCTTACGACACCCATGCGTGAGAAAATTCATCTTCTTCTAAACTATGGTATTTTTCGTTTCGTAGTTATAGGTGTTTTTATAGAAAACAGAATATCTCCTTACATTTTTTCATTAACACCAGAATTTATACAATGAAAGGTGAAGTTTTTACATCTTTTATTTTATTATTCATTTAATAAAACACTATAAAGTGTAACTGAGCTGTAAGGTAGACGAGCAGTATTTATTTTTGTATTCGATAAAAATTTCATCGCATTAGATATAAATCTCGAAACGATGTCTCATATACATATTTAAGAATATGGAAGATCTCAGCATATTTCGTTTTAACAGGAAATATTTATTTCACAACAAGCGACAATCACCCACAGATGTTCACAAATATTTCTCCACAATCTCACATTTCACAAACATTGTCACCGCCACGTGGTGAAAAAATTCGCTATTCTGTACAAAAACACGTGTTAACTTGTTAATTAACTTTCTTGGAAGTCAACCGGACGGTTTTGTACCACTGTGCACTATGATTAGGGTGACAAGATCAGCTATAGAACTTGAGCCGCTATGATTATTTCAGACTAGTCTTCCGCGCGCGGTTTTACCGGCGTAACTACCGCTCCAGTAGGAATTTCACAATTAAATATAGCCTATAGCCTATATCTTGATAAATAGCTATCTAACAATGAAATAAGTTTTGAAATCGGACTAGTTTTCCTGAAATTAGCACTACTAACAAACTCAAATGAAATTTAAATCGAAATACACACATTCGAACATTAATTTAAAGATTTTTTTCAATCGGCTTTAAGACTTGAATTCTTGAATGCAGAGTAAAATTTACTATCGTACTTATCGAATGTAATTCAATGTATTTTATACACAATGAAGTACAACTGAATATCGAAACATGATGACGTCCTGGCCGATTTCGACCACGGCGACCATTTGGACTGGACAGGCAAATTTAGCTTGAGGGGTTTTGATGTTCTACCCTTTGGTGTGCTCTCTGGTGGCTTGCGTACCCACTCTTATTGGTGAAGGTACGAGCGCATTTTGGGCATGTCAGTACCCCACCGAAGTAATTGTAATGGATGGCCGATGGTGGCCGGGCCTTTAGCTCATCGCGTTTCCTGTCGAGCTCTTCACGACGTTCGGTTTCAAACGAGCGAACCTTTTGCTGGAGGAGACTTCGCCACTCGGGCCGCTGTGCTGCTTTGACCTCCCATTGAGAGGGCTCTATCTTGCATCTTGTCATGTGTCTTTTCAGAACATCCTTGAATCTTAAGTACTGGCCACCGCTTTTACGCTTACCATACTGGAGTTCCGAAAAGAAGATGCGCTTTGCCACCCTACTCTTTGCCATGCGAGACACGTGCCCACACCATCGCAGCTGTCGCCCCATCAGGTACGGCTCAATGCCTCCGACATTAGCGCGCCTCAAGACATTTGTGTTTCTGACGCGGTCTGACCATCGGATGTACATGATGTCTCGGAGACACTTGAGATGAAACCTGTCGAGCGTTCGAATGTGCTTAACTGCTTACGATAAAGAACCCATGTCTCGGAAGAGTATAAGAGACTTGGCAGCACAACAGCCATATAAATGCTTATTTTCGTAGAGAGTTTGAGGTCATGCGATTGAAATACCTTGGGCTGTAGCCTGCCAAAAGCAGCAGCTGCAGCACCTATTCTGCTATTTATCTCAGCATCTAGGTCGCACTTTGAAGTTATTGTGCTTCCAAGGTATTTAAACTTATCTACTACTTTTAGAACGTCGCTACCAATGCTTAAACTGGGAGCCGAGTTCTTATTTGCATCCATGTTAGATGTCACTTCTGTCTTTTTGACATTGATTTTGAGACCAAATCTAGTGCAAGCGGCGTCGAAACATATTTTAACATGATCGATTAGATTGAATAAGTTTCTACTATTTTTAAATATTATAAATATTTTTCAATACATACTTTATTGTAATATTAAAAAACACTTACTTTAAATGAGAATAATTACATTACATTATATAATTTAGTTACTATCCGGGGTTGAAAAATAGGAGAATATCCCATAAAGTACAAATTCTTTGTCAGCCTAACTATGACTAATGTCTTCCTTAAGCATGTACATGTTGACATAAATTGGAGGGATTTGGGTTATTAATTTAACCAACAGACAGATTTATTAAGTTAATTAATCAATAAACTCGAAGTTATTACCTATTGTAGTAATCGTTTGAGTCATTGACTAGGAACGGGTTTAGCCTAGAAGTTTTGTTGTCAATTAACTAATATATAAGGTGATTTCTTAAAGGATCTGTTCTGATGGCTGGTGGAGGAGTCGGTGACCAAAAGGTTGGCGGCCAACGAATAAGCTTGGCTATCCAGCGGGGTAATGTTGCCAGCGTTTTGGGCACCCTGCGGGTAGCGGCCTAACAGATGTTTTTATTATTTATAAATTTATAATAGACTACTGGATCGATTTCAAAAATTCTTTCACCATTAGAAAGCTACGGTATCCAGGATTAGCATGAGCTATATAATGATGAAGTTGCTGCAGGAACGGGAGCTACGCGAATAAAACCGCGCGCAGGAAGCTAGTATTATAAAATTTCTACAAATGAAATAAATACACTACCATAATTAATTATAACATCATGATTTAGTATAGGCCCGCGCAAAGTGTATCATTTTTGCGATTGGAACATTTGCATCTGAATCACTAAACTGTTCCGGAACACTGATATGTTTCATTTGGAACATTTGGAAAACCGGCACCGGCTCAAAAGATGCAATTGAATAAACATGCAATTCAAACAATATCATAAAACAACTGATTGTGTTTGTTTAAATTTGCGCAAACATAAACAATTCAAAAAGCTTTGTCAAAGTAAAATGATACCTAGTCTTCTATTTCATACAAGAAACAACCTAATAGTATTTGAAATGTAAGCACCATAATGGTTATTATTACGTGCATTTAATCAAGAGATATATATCCGAGAGCTAGCGAGTGAGCGTATATGTATCCCGCTCACCACTCAGCATTTTGTGTCTCATTCAAATCTCTCACTCGCATCTCGCAAGCGACGTCGTTCACGGTCCGGTGTCGGTCCGCAAAGTAGTGTTCCAGATTCAGTGTTCCAAATGATGCATTTAAAACATTACTGACGTTCCAATCTTTCGAAACACTAAGATGTTTCGGAACAGTGAGTCGGTTCAGTAAAGAGTTACACACCTCTAATTTAGTAGTTTACTGACCCGCTTCGTTAACTTATAATTAAGCAACAAATCAAAATATTAATTATCAAGTAACGAAAACTATTATTTAATTGATTGAAAAAAAAATTATACAATGTGCGAAATGATAGTGAGAAATTCTCATAAGATCAATGAACTTCAATTTGTAAACTCTTCCAAATTAAATTTTATTTTTGTCCGGAGGGGAATTCATTACGGATCCCATCCTATGCTTCGGGGAGAGCTCCAAAGTACCTTAGAATTAACTATCTTTCAAAGTATATGAGTAGAAAGTATAAAATTAAATTTCCTTAATTAAATATCTCAATCTGAAGTATTTTCAAATGATTCTGGATATTGACTTATAGCTACATGCAAAAGGAAATTCTCTGTTTGTCAGTCAGTGAGTAAGTCGAAAAACGAAAAAAAAGGGTTTTAGGGTTTGACATAGAGAATTAAAGTTAGTATGGAATACCGTCACTCATCCACTTGGACAAATCACATAACTTAACACTTTCATAGGTAGTAGGTATGTTTAGAATTAGTTTTGAACTGTATTACAAGTCCATATAGTCCAAAATATGGTGGCAACTTTATTGCCACTACTCATTAAAGGGATTGGATTACCTCTTAATCCAAGTGACAAGTTATCCAGTCTTTATATAAAGTTATACTTTAAATATTATAAATAACTTAGACAGTAATTGTAGAAGATATCACCAATTACTTGGTGAACATTAGAACGCAATCATTTTTATCGGGATATGATTAAAATTAACCGTGTGTTCTCGGAACAATAATACGCATGGCGTGGGTGTGGTGTGTAGTCCAAGTCATGAGAGTTAACGGTGAGACGAACAGTTGTAACGTTGTTATAAAATAAAAGTGTCTTTTAACTTTGCTAAAGAATAGTTACGTCTTTATATTTGGACTAGAGATATGAAGCTTTTAAAATTATTTTAGAAAGATTTTTCTTATTTTAAATCTGGTGCTGTTATTTCTACCATTGGGGTATTATTGACCCATCCAACTTATAACTAAGGAAAGTATTATCACACAATAAGAGTTAAACTTACTAAATATTTAATGCTTATAGTTTAGATAAAAAATATCAGAGGAATAAATTTAAAATGCAAAATGTGTCATTTTTTTTATAATGTTTATTTGTTGACTGAGAAATCAGCGCTTAAACCTCGTAAAGGTATTATTTGAACATCAATCATAGAAATGATGAATATTCAATAATGTTTACAGCAAAGTAGCAGTATAATCTTGCGTGAAAACTACACAAAATAGCTTATATTGTGCTTGATGTTATACGGATTCAGAAATTTCGACAACTCAGGTAATTTTTTTATTTAAATAAAACAATATATATTATAGATTCAATTTTACTACCAGACAAAATCAATCCAATCACATCATTTCAAGTGACGCTTCTTTTTGCTGTAAACTCAAAATTCTCTGCGGACAAACCACAACATTTTACCGTGTTAGTGTAAATTAAGGTAAGTTAGTAAAATGTTAATCACATGTTTTTTTTATAAAATGTTTTTTTTTTTTTAATATCGTTATGAAATAAATACAATTTTTTTTATTATTTTTAAATGATCGTCGCTTATACTTTGGACCAAACTACATCAGACGGAACCCGTTTCAAGATGTCTCAATCTTTATAGAGACCGGATCAATCGATACCGACCCGTAGCTTTTTTCATCGATCATCGATTGAACTGGTTTACAATCAAAAAAATTATAGAGGACTCTTGTTTTGATACACCATCGTCTCGGATAGTTCAAATGAAATTGATAAATGAAGGGATTAATAATGATGATTGGGAAAGGATTTAGATAAATGTTACGTATCAAAATAAAACTCAGTTATACTAACGGAATTAGAATGATATTACAGTATAAATAATTATAAAAATAGACTATAATTAAAACTAAATTTACGTTAATCTATTATAGGCACTTGCAAATAGTCGATTGACTATTCATTTATTTCAAATTAAACTAAGCAGTTTTTTTATTTTAAAATTATTTTAATTAACAATGTTAAAAAAAATAATAATGTCTAATATAAAAATAAATAGCTTGTTCCGTCTATATGGTGTTGGAGCAATTTCCATTATATATGCTCGTAAAAATATTTATGAATACAGGAGAATACACGCGGGTGATGGCAAATAAGAAATTGTCAGTTTTATATTTTTTTAGTTTCGGTCGGACTTTATGTTGTTAGCCACAAGGCTTTTGTTACTTAATCGAGTATAAAGATAAGAAGAGCTCTAGCCTGATAATCAGTAGGTACTGGTGACTCAGTGATAAGGGAATCTGCCTTCATATCTTAAAGTGGAGAATTTAATCCCAATGTTGAACAGTTTCACAAATTAAAACTGGTTTAAAAGTTCAGACTCCGGGTTTAATATGCATGCTACCTCAGCGGCAAGTTTCCTGGAAGATTTCTTAAACCCTAAATAACACCTGTGTGCATAATTTTTTATTTCTTTTGTTTCATTTTCGTATCTTGAGTGTGTACGTATATTAATAAATAAAATAATAAAGAAATGTAGGATATATTATTTTACGTAACCCGAGAATCGAGTCCGATACTCAACCAAGAGAGTAAGTACTAAAAACGTGCAGCTTACAAATAATTGCTGCCACATCTCAATTTAATTCCCCTCAACAAACAAAAGTCGACAATGAAAATTAATTCACACCCATTAATAGAAAGACTTATAAAGTCAGGGGTACTCAATATAACGTGTAAATAAATTGCTCCATTTATTCAAAGGGGTAGTGAGGCGATTATCGCTATTAGCGCTACGTAAAGCAATGCTGGAGCGATTTATTAAAACGTTGGCGATAGTTCGACGCAGCGGGAAGGTTTGTAGCTCGATAGACGCTATCAATCATTACAAAGAAACAAGGCAACAGCCTGTGGAGGTATGTGGGTAGTAACAAATTCAAAGATGATATTGGTTCAGTAGCTTTCGTAAATATCATATTTCGACACATTTTATTTATACTGGGTGGCGCAAAAGTAAAGACTCAATTTGATTCAGTTATAAAAAAAAATCTAAATTAGAAAACTTGATTCAGGTAATTTTAAATGTATATTTGTGCCATTAAATTTCGTACCATTAGGATTTAAAGATGATGTCTTTTAAATGGTGACCTCTAGAGTTGATGACTTACTGAGGGACGCTTTTCCAGGCCGAGTTATCTCTCGTTTTGGCGATTTGCCTTGGCCTGCAAGATCACCCGATCTGACCAGTCCAGACTTCTTTCTTTGGGGTTTTTTGAAATCTCGGGTGTATGTGAACAAGCCACAGACTCTCGCAGCTCTAAAAGAAAACATTTATCAAGAAATAAGGAACATATCGCAGGAAGTGTTACGGCTAGTTATGCAAAATGTCATAAATAGGGCTCAGATGTGCATCAACTCTAGAGGTCACCATTTAAAAGACATCATCTTTAAATCCTAATGGTACGAAATTTAATGGCACAAATATACATTTAAAATTACCTGAATCAAGTTTTCTAATTTAGAATTTTTTTTATAACTGAATCAAATTGAGTCTTTACTTTTGCGCCACCCAGTACAAGTCAAAAATCTATTTGTAAAATTATATTAAATAGGTATGTAATATAAGATTAGTTTTCGGGTCTGGTTGGTTAAGGCATGGAATTAACAATCATATACCAGGTAATAACTGACTATTTCAAAATAAAGTCGCTTATTTTTTAAATACATACCAATACCATAAATCAATTTCCATATATCCTTTACCAGTAAAGTATATAAGTCCTACATTACTGCTTAATTTGTTTTAATCTTTTTTATATATAAAAACGAATTCATATTAGTATCGCTAAAACTCTAAAACGCCTTGAAAGATTTGGAATATTTTGTTGTTGTTGCATTTGCGATCATCTAAGGAAATCATTGTTGTATCATCTTTGTATCATAAAAATACAAAAAAATAGGTGAGCGAAGCTGGAATACCTATATACTTAGCTAAACATTTAAAAAGATAGATGTCGGCTTCTCAATTGTACCACATATTCTAAAGTTAATCGATCTTTAATAAATTCCAGACCTATGAATATAAGATGTCCTATTAAAGGCAATATCTTAGATAAATGTAAATTGCGTAGTTGTTGCATATAACTGAAGTCATTAAAATTACAGTCTATAAAGGAAATTATATACTTGAAGTTATTACTGCAGACAGTTTATGTACCTATTAATGTAAATGTGAAAGTATTTTATTATATTTATATGTTTGTTGCTTAACTATGATTAAATACTTTTAACAACACAAACTCTAACGCAACAAGTAGTTTGAAAAATGTCGTTCAAAAATGAGTTGAGTTCAGTTATTTACAAAACAAAAAAAATTTTCAAACTATGCGTTTGAAAAATGTTGTTTAAAAATGAGTTGAGTTCAGTTAATTACAAAACAAATCATTTTTCTAACTATTTATTTCAAAAATGTTGTATAAAAACGAGTTGAGTTCAGTTAATTACAAAACTAAACATTTTTCAAACTATTTATTTGAAATATGTTGTTTTATAAATGAGTTGAGTTCAGCTATTTACAATACAAAATTTTTCACGTTATGGTACTTGCAAATGTTGTTAAAATGAGCTTAGTTACTTCAGATGATGATTAATCTTGGATTGAAAAAATATAATTATTTTCCCATTTCTTGGGTATTAGATATTTTGAAAAATATTGTTTAAATGAGTTCAGTTATATAAACATAATTAATTTTAAATTTACATAGGTATATCATCTAACGTGATATACGCTACTACATGTTGCAGTAGAAAAGCAAGGTAACACAGTTGACACGACGTTACTAAATACATATAAAGCAAAACGAAAACATAACAGCTCCAACACTCAAAGATGACTTACAAAATGTACATTTAATAAAAAAGCGAAACACATTTAATAACCCTTTTGATAAATAACTATATTTTGTTGAACATCACAAATAAATGATTGTTCTTATTTCGTTATTAATGAATCCATTAGTTAAATTTTACAAGCTGTTGTAGCGTCAAATTGGCGATTAAGTAATATGTCGATGTTGTCATTTTATTGGTTTTTTAATCGGTCTTGAGGAACCCTGAAGCGTAGTGATAAATAGATTGCAAATTATAATTTATTCGCTTCGTTTATCCATACGTATTCGCATCGATTACTTTGTCACTATTTAGCTTTAGAATTATCAACACTGAAATAAAGTATTTTGTTATTTAAATCTATTCTTTGTACTTGCTAATATACAGATCTTTTTTTAAGGATATACCAGTCCTTTTGTCATTATTTTATCTTATAATTGGAGTAACTTACGTACGAGTATGTGACATATCTATACTTACTAACATAATATAAGGCTGAAGAGTTTGTTTGTTTGCTTGCTTGAACGTGCTAATCTCAGAAATGTCTGGTGTGGTTTGAAATATTCTTTCAATGTTAAATAGCCCATGAAATTCCCACGAAATGAAATCGCTGCGCCTAATTAGTGACAAAAATACATATATCGTTTTCGTAAAAACGCATAAGCGTATTATTCGTATTAAGCCAAACTGAATTACATCGTAAGTGCAAAACGAGTCAGACCAAAAATATACTGCTTATCATCAGATTATCAATCTCAGTAAGAGCTAAGACCCAGATCTGTAAATCAAACTTTTTTCCCGAACAATCCTTAAAAGCTTACAGCTTCAATCCGATAAGCACTTTTTAAAAAGGCTCGTTCTTGATCAAGCATGATCATACTTATTACTGATACGAAAGTGACTTCTAAAACCTTCCGATTAAAAAAACTGATTCAATTAAGGGATCTGAGACCAAAATTAAGCCTTCTTCGTTTAAAATGCATTAATCCGGTCACTTGTCAAGCGCAGGCGCAACGTTGCATCCCACTCTAAAACCCGTTCCGGTTCGCCCATCGCCTTTAGAGCCTTGTTGACAAAGATTAAGGTTCGGGACACTCTGTTTGACAAAGGCAATTAAAAAAACAAGTTGGATGTGTCAACTTTGTTCGTGACATTTTGTAAATTGAAATTTGCGCAAAAATTTATTGACGAGCAAAAAAGTAATCAATCTTCGTATAAATTTATTAAACTGGCTCCCAAGTTCATCATGTACTTGTTATTAATCTGATTTAAATTACTTCCTTGCCGCAGTATTAAAGCCACCCTCGCTGACCCTACTCAATAAGCAGTATATTTTCTAAGATCTTTAGCCACAAAAGTAACCCTGTCTTTGCCTCCCAATCGCTCTTGCTTCTTTTTCGTTTTTCATTTTCGGAGTAACATGAACTCTCAATCTCTGGCTCACAGTTTTTACGCTCGGTTAAACCAGAGTTGGACTTTAATTTACGATTATCGGAGGATGAAGACATATACATGTAACACATATCGATTTTAACCTCTGTGCTTATAGTGATAATATTTTTTCGATTAAAATGACATTTACGATACAGAGTTTTATGACGTGATCAAGTTAAGCTTTTATGATATCAAAATATCTGGCAAATTAAAAATTTCCAGGAATAACATACGTGTTCATTTTATTACTGTCATTAATATTTACGTTTCTTATATAAGATTCTGCGAGTGTATTATCTACCTGGTTGTGATTGGCAGCTGTACCATTAGCAACTTTATTAAAATGTTTCATAAAATTCCTCACCGCAAAAACTCCGGACAAGTAAATGTGGTGATTAACATTTTGGACAGAAAAACCACTGAATAATGAAGGGTATCGGTGCGAACAACTTTATTAAAAAGGCAAACACGAGAAGCCAATCGTTGTCTGTCTCGTTACCCTTGAGCGATCCCTATACAGAATTTGTTTTTCCACTATGAAACCAAAAATTTTGTAATTTCAAACATTTCACAAACAACGCAATGGTCAGAGTTATCTGTACAGCAAGAATGAAAAGGGTACAAATTGAGTGAAAAAGTGTCCCAATGAACCTTTAAATTGTTCTCTATATATGTCTCGAGAACACGATCTTAATTTACATCATCATTCGTTGACTTATCTGATGGTCGTTCATCGTTCGACTCTGATTCTTCTGTATTTACAATCAGGATATATTTTGGTTTGTGTACAAGTGGTGTATAGTATCTTACAGAGTCATTGTCTTCGACTAAAAGTAATGTAGCGAAACTACTTATTGCTCGAACTACAACTCTGTTACTGCAACTGTAAAGCTTGTTGTCGTCTGTATCTTGATGAATAAATACCGTCAAATCATCTTAGATTCTGTTCACTGGTAGTAAGGTGTAATATTGTACGATTTTTCTTGGTTGAATGAGCGATTATTTGTTTTAAGGGGGCTTTATCGCGGCACGTAGACTCGATTTGAATAAAAATACAATTTATATGTGTCGGAGAGTTCGGTAAGGCGGTATAGGGTTACGGAGCCGGTCCGACGACTCGGCTCCCAATTTGCTGGTAGATTTCTGAGTAAGTTATTAAGTTTCGGCTTGTCACTTCGGTTGCGAAATTTTGCAGTCCACCGATGATGGTACATGCTGATATTTGGCTTTAATGAAGTAAATTGAGTGAATCTAGGTATTATAGTGGTTTTTGTGACAACGTGATTGATGATGTTGTTGTTAATAGTATAATTTAGCTAGACATTAATAGCTCATTTCCAAACTGATTGAGGTACAACATTATTGAGGTAGGAGGTCAGAGCCGTGTTTGCATGAGCACTTTCATATAAATTAAAACTGCAAGAGATTATATCTGTGCATTTATTTTTAAATTATGTCTTATCGTTTAATCAAGACGTTTTAAGTAACAATTATACTACATTATCTTGACGAGTTTTTAAATCATCCCATTTGTATACTGTTTCATCTTAATTTAATTTAGCTTATGACTTTTATGAGATAGTTAATTTACAGAAACTGTTTTGTCGAAATTTGGTTTTTTTTAAATATTAAAGCACACATACAAAATAATGATAACATAATTTATAATCGCAATAATGCTGCTTTAATATTGTTTTAAAAAGTAAATTTCGATTCCGATTTATCAATCGGCATTTTAACTATTTATTTAAAGACAACTTTAATTATTAACTCCAGTTAAACGTTTAAAGTGAACGTAAGTAATCTAAACTCCTGTCTATTTCTTATCAACGGCTGCCTAGAATCAAAAGCATTCAAGAAAAATAGCACTATCTATAGAAAATATATGTCACTAGTTATTCAGTGAAGGTCAAAACAAATGGGTTGTTGGAACTGGGTCCGACCGGTGCAGTAGACGCAACCTGAGCCTTTTGATACGCCGGCTCCAGTTAAACTGTCCTTGTGGGTTAATATGAGAAGGACTGATGAACGAATTCTTAGGAATCCAGCTAGGAGATAAAACTTTTTCTCATAAAATGATAGTGCATGTTTTTATTCCAATCGTGTCGTATTTGAATTGTAAACTGGACATTTCCATTTGACTTTGCATTTTCAAGATAGTTTGCAGGTGCATTTTGTGGTACTTTAAAGCCAACTGCTGGTAAATGGAAAAAAAGTTAATGCGGAAAATCAACGATATACACTGTAGGTGGCCAACACACTTGCACGATTAAGTTCACTATTAAATTTAATTACCGAAGGCTCAAATATACCCAGACAATTCTTCAAATACTTGAATGCTTCTGAAAGCAAAAACGGAACTACAGCAATGTTTTACAATAAAGTCATTAACGGACAACTATTCGATTCTCGCATAAAATAAGGATCAGAGACAGATTCTTGCATTAATTTACGAGATTGTCATTATTTTGCTGGTTGATTGGCGTTCTTTGCGAGTTTGCGGACCGCCTGCAGTTTAAACCAATAAAATGTATGAAAAATTAAGCAAATAGCGAACTTTATATGGTCCTGCTAATGCTTTGCGACATCAATATAGATTTTTTCTAATAATTGAATCGATTACAAGCATTAATCGTGACCGTTTTCATCTTTATTTCTATGTTTATTGATCGTCGTGCTGTGGTATTAAATAAAGATTACTCTAGAGGGCTGCCGAGTATCTTAATGTTAATATTGTCTTTTTCTTTCGTTTGTACTTAGTTATCTGGTCTCGCCATGGATATCTTAATAATTTTGCAATATTATTATTTTTGTCTTCCAATAAATTTGTTACTGTCGCCCTTTAGGACAAAATCATCCTTAAAAATTTCTGATAAAAACATGCAGTTAATTGAGCGTTATCAAAAGATGAGTTCACTCGATGTAAGCCGATCTCAGCTGCTAACGAAAACAGACACCGTTTGCGATTTTTTTACCGTAAACAGTTTCATTTCGGCCTAAAATAACGACACGGTGAAGGGTTAGGTTTCAGACGAGTTGTTTATGGGGTCGGACGGACCGGCTGCGATGGTCGTAGTTGGATTTTTCCCTTTTTCGTTTCCCTTCGTTGTTAAAAATGTTGGTACAATTAAGGCCGCTTTTCAATCTAAAGTTGTAACTTTACTTTATTTTATTTATTTAAATTTACTAAAACTGTAACTGTGGTTACAGTTTTAGTAAATTTAAATACAATTGGCAATTGGAATATTTTGTCTTAATTTGTTCGTATATTAATAAAAAGACATTCTAATTGTTAATATTTAATTATTCTTAAAAAGCAAGCCTATACTAAAAACTTGTTACTATATTATAAGTTGATAGCTTTTTTACAGATGCAGATAATTGAAAAGCTAATTTAACTAGTCGGCCACAGGGTATTCAATTACAAACATATTTAAAACCATTTTATGCATTCATTATGACAAGCAAGCCACTACTTTTAATAAATCTTGGCGATTTTATCTACCACATTAAGAGAGAGGATGAATATGATGATGATTTGTTAGAAGATATATGGTTGCTTTTGTATTTAATCTAATTCAAGCCTATACATCTTTAAATGACCATAAAGTTATAGGCTTTGAAAGCTTTAAGAGTAAAAGGGTGTATAGAAGGAACTAGTAAATATGTCCACGGCGAATCGCTAATATGCACTATAGGTTGGGCCTTTGCCGTTGCAGTGAGTTTACTTCGGGTTGCGTTGGATATATGTTAAAGGCGATAAGCGATTTTGGTGGAAAAATTGTGGGAAAGAGTCGTTTTTGAAATCTTTACATTGCATTGCAAATAATAAAAATCGATCTTTGGGATATATAACTATAAAATTATCGTCAAATCAATTTGAACTGATTAATCAGATGGAGAGATAAAAATTGTTTTGTTTCTTAAGATTCTACTTTGCTTTAATTATTTATTTTATACAATTTCAATATCAGAACAATATGTGTGAGGCGTATTTTTTATAAGCATATTCAAATATTTTTCACCACACAAATAGCGGAATGTTCATACCAATTAGTATTTTTGTCTTTAACCCCAATAATGGCCATCTCCACTAATGAGAAGGATGTTTAATAGAACTATTTTGAACAATTCACATGTCAGCTGCATCTTATAACTTAGTCCATAACGCATTAGTCAATCCCTTCAATCCATCAGCCACGGTCTACAGCACAGCATTAATAAAGCCAGATAATCTTTAAGAATAGACGAAAACAATCTTATTTGTTCTTTCCATTCAATAGAGGGCGTTTTCATCAATTTTGAACGCTCATAAAATTTTAAAGAACCAAAACTACCCATGAAATTAAAGCACCCATAATTACATTATTATATTTAAATGTCGAAGAGCTGAGGCACAAAAAGGCGTGGAAAATTGTAATGACATTATTTTTACGAGAGATCGATTGTGGAGTTTTTTTTTCTTTCGTTAAAGTTTTAAAGCTATCGTTGAGAGATGAAAGGTTAGATAGTTAGAGGATGCTACAAAACAAGGTATTTATTAACTCACCGTCATGTTTGCGATTGTAATCTGATAAAAAAGATATTTCAGGCTTAGAATAGTTCAATAATACCTACTTAACACAATAATCTATATTTTAAACCCATACAATATATTCAGTATCATCGCGTATATCCTTAAACAAAGGCAAAATCAAATTGGATAAAATGTATAAATAAACTGTTCCGTATCACACAATCTGGTTCACCATCCGTATATAGTCGCCTCATGCTCTAAAACGTCTTAATTGCGAGGTCAGAAAACTAAACCTTCGTTACTCTAATGCATGCCAATTTTAACCCGTGACTTACCACGGTATGTCCTTTAATAGCCACTTTTACCTATCTGTCATCTTTACCCGTACAATGAACAATCAACCTTACGTTTAGTTATTAAGATTGGATTTTGGTTGGGCATTTTAAAGGAACGAATCGTAGCAGTCGTGAGTTCAAATCCTAATTAACACCTCTGTGTAGAGATAAATTGTCTTGATAGGATTGCTGTAGAGTTGCGCATTGGTTGCAGTGAGATATGCGTTTATATGCTCATTCAGATTCGAAAGTAGAGAAATGTTCAGAAAATTTCAATTTACTGTTTTTGAGTTCCTAATATTATTAACTTTCTGTGTTTTTAGAGTGGATACAAAGTTTGGACTGATTATTTTTCCAAAATATTGGGTGAAATCACACCTATTACCAAATATGTTTTTAATAAGATCAGAGATATATATATATATGTATAGATTCTCCCTACCATACGTAATAGATAAAGCTCGTCAGTAAAAATGATTCAAAAACTAGCATTACAGATGATAAACAAACATGGTCACTGGTTCACATACCGACAAGGCGATAGGTAACATGTAAGTCAGTAACAGGGCATGCATATAATCTACAATAACAGACTTGTGTTGCAGATTTATTATTACGAGTGTGGTATAACGTTACATCGTTCACACATTCTAGGGTTGCAGTTTTGCTGAAGAATATTAGGTATGTACTATACCGTTTGAGAAGAAACTTGAATTCCAATGACAGTATTTCTCAAGTAAACGAGCAGTGTTTGTAATGTATTATGACGATTCAAATTGTATGATGATGAATCTAATAGATAAAGTCTCAATTATTTGATATTATAGTTTCAAGTGTAATCCTTTTTTCTTAAGTGTTTCATTGTTTACATAACTTTTGTTAATTTACTCGTTTTGTGATTTATATCCTTATAATTAAAACACGGTATTTTTTTATGAAATTCTGATATCAACATTTTAAATTATGTTCATTATGTGAGAATACCTTTTTATTACCGTCTGTATCTCGTTACATTAACTTTCATCTAAAACTCCTTTGCGTCAGCCCTATCAAGTGCATCGCAGTTGATATCTTGTCTCAGGTTTAATTGCGTCTTATCGGATTGTTTTCATTGTCCTGCGCATGAGTTTATAGGATCTAAGGGAATTTTTATGGCGATGTTGAAGGCTACATCGCAGTACTTTTGTACTGGAGTGGTTGTTCGATTAAAAGTACTGATAAATCTATTGAAATTGCAAGAAAAGGCCGAGGAAATAAATTTTTTTGGAAAGAGTTTGCTACTACTAATGAAATTTATTATAAATTTGAAAAAATGGGAGTCCGTTATTTCTTAACTAGGTAATATAAATTTGAAATCAAATATTACTCAATCTAAAAGGGCTGCGAGATATCAATCAAATATTTTCTTTGGGCGCTGTCCAATTAAAACCACTTTAGAAAATTAACCCGAAACAGTGAGTAGTTAAAAGCGTAAAGAAAATACATAAAAAATACGATTAACGAAGAAATAAATTACATATCTGTGGAACCAAAGTTTTCAGAAGGGGGATTTGATATCCTGCGATATGTAAAATTTAAGTTTTACAAATTCAGGGTGCATGTTTAGCAGTGGATGTTATAGGCTGTTAACAGTGGTGTTAATAAAGTCTTGTAAAAATGTGAAGGCTCTGAATCTATTTAAAGATACGTCAATTAATAAATGTGTGAATGTAACGTTATTCTAGAACTTACCTCTCAAATTGGCTCCGTACAAAGGATGGTCGTAGGGCACAGGCCGGTATGCAGGGTGAAGGGCGGCCAGATAACTCAGCTCGCTGGTGGCACCAGCCGCAGCCGCAGCAGCTGCTGCCAGCCTGGAAGAAGTAGAAATAGAATAAATAATGCAGTTCTGATAGGAGTAGAAACAATATAGGAAATTTTTAGCTTGAAAAATGTTTAACTTCAAAATTTAAATTCTTGCAGACTAATACAAAGCTTGCATTAAATGCATCATAAACAATTTTTTAACAATTTAAATTCTTAATTCCAAAAAAAAATATATCATGTATATAAAACAATTTATATCAATGTTGAAAAATATAAGCGATGACCAATTCCAGTGTTTATACTTAGAAATTTAATAAGTTGGCTGCCCTCAAACAAGTTTAACTCAAATACTTTCTTCCACAAGCCCCTATTGTTCCATTTTAAGCTTCGTTTATAATTACAGACTCTACCTCTGATCAAGTTTTTCATTGTGCTCACACCACTATCCAAAACCGATCACAACTTTTTGTTTCACCGCATCTCAATATGTCCTCAAGTGCTTAAAACATTATTTTCTTCGTAGCGGGGTGTCTTTTAATTACAAAATCTCATTTAGATAACAATATTTGACTGGCCAAGCTGCCAAAATGGTCGGGGCCAACACATTTGGAAGTTTTTCGATCGTATCCAAGTATTCGGGCAATCCGTAGGGCCAACCCGGTGTAAAGCCAAGGTCGAACAGTGGGGTTCCGCAAGGACAAAAAGAAGACGACTTCTCGCAACCCACCGGCATGCGTGACGTAAGATGTCTGGATGTTTTAGAGGAAAAAATCCTTTAGAAACAGCTGGATACTGCAGGAAATGTATGTGTTTAATCTTGTCAAAGAAAGCTTGTGTATCGTTATATTCGTGTTAAATAGGATTTCTTGGAATAAATTGCATCGCTCGTATTATATTTCTACGATAAGTCTCAATATTGTAACTTTTAAGACTTGTATACTTAAGGGAAATTAATTGTGTAAATATGCTCTTGGTATTTAATGATCACATAATCTTCAATTTGTCGACTGCCCAATAAATAGACATTTAATAAATTTATAAACTACAAAACAATGGATAAATCAGATAAACAATGAGAAAACAATCCATTCCCACGTTTACAGCGAAAAACAAAAGTAAAGCGAAGCACTAAAAGCGCAAGCTAAACAAAAATAAGAACACAATAGGTCGCGCGCGCGCAATGCGCCCAGTAATAAAATTATTAAACAAATCAACCTCATAATAATGCGGCTCCAGAAAATTGTCGGGTGGGCTGAGTAGGATAAAGAAATTATCCAACTTACTGGCTACGGACGATTGCGCGCCCCGACCGTTCCCGAACAAAGTCGTAGGTACCACGAGAAAAAGAAAAAAAAACCTGGCGGCTAACAAAATAAATAAAACAAGTGCAAGAACACTCGCGCGCCTGCGCCCCGCGTGACGTCTTCATGTCCTCCATCTCTTTCAAACACACGAACCCGTCATCTGAACACGTGAGTGTGACAAAGACGGAGAGACGCACAGATTGTCCTCCGAATAGGAAGAAAGTTTTGAAACTGTTGCTGGATGTGAAACAAGTTTTACAGATTTCGCGCAGACGGGCTTTTTGATTTGACGTTTTATTTACATTTTTAAAGGTTGTTTTCTTTGCCCTTGTTCTGGCTATTAAAAAAATATAAACAGAAGCTTTACTTAATGATTAAATTAAATTAGAGAATTAATAAATTTTAATCATTTAATCACGACTAAAGAAAAGTTTTAAATCAGGTAGCTGATAGCTTTTCATGTCAATATGTTGTGACATTAATTGATTTCAGAATAATTTATGACATAAAAGAATACTTATAAACAGACATCACTGTCTAAAATGACTGGCAGTAACATTTAATGTTATGAAGAATAAATACAAAATAATTAAAGAGTCCATATTTAGCGGCGTTTTTTAGCAATCAAGGCAGCTGAATTCTGTCAGTTGGACATTTTAAAAGTGTAATTGCAACTTTCAATGTGAGCGACTCAATCATTGCAGCATGAATGTTTCATGAAAACCAGTAAGCAATTACACTCGTATCTTACGGCGATGGGCGTTTTTCGTGCGTTTATTTAGTTTTTTCGTCGAATAACCAATTAGTGTACGGTGCCTGCTACATAACCCTTCCTTGGAAGTATATATCCGTTGTGGATTACAACTGTTTTTGCATTAATTATATGTATTTGTGGAATACCACTGTATGATATGTTCTTCATTATGGAGATTATGTGGGATTTCTACATAAAAAGGTTATTGAATTGTATTAAGTTGTAAGAATGTTGATACTTGAGAATGTCATTTTCGTTGTAGTAGGTAAGTATCAGGTTGATGAACTTCTTCTGACGAAACATCCTACTAAGCAGGTTAATATGAAACTGTACTAAGATAGTGCCGACTAAGAACTTACATATTATGTGCAATAAAATATCAAATTGCATCTTATTGGAGAAGATTCACAATCCGATGCATGTAAACGCGAAAAACAAACAAAATACCTACTTAAGTTAAAGAATATATTAACCGCATTTAGACATAAAGAATCGGATTTACGAACATGTATTTTTTATAAACATATAAATATCAGCGCTTTTATGCAATCTTTCGTCAAAACATATATCACTATATTAGGATTTCTGGGCAAATAATGCTAAAACTTTAATTCGCAGATACTTAAGTGTCTACATGACAGATTTATTAAGGTCCTAAGTCGGTTCTCGGTGAAAAAAAGGCACCCGAAGCCGATTTTGGTTGAGATATTAAGAATAAAACCGAAGACATTTTGAATAACCGTTTTGTGATGTTTGATTTATTTAGCGTGGAACAAGATATTGTCGCAATCTTAAATATTTTTATGTCTTTTGAAACTACCGCTTAAAGTTATACGATTTTAATATAAAAATATGGTATTGACCCACTTGTCGTTTCTAATTTTATAATGCAAAAGTATATCTAATAATAATGCAAAAGTATTTTGTTACAGTAATAATCTAGATCATGGGAAAAGACGAATTGACAGGCAAAGGACAGTCCTACTAATATTTTAAACGCGAAAATTTGTAAGTATGGATGGATGGATATTTGTTACTCTTTCACGCCAAAACTACTCAAAGGAATTGGCTGAAATTTTGCACCGGGATAGGTTATAGGCTGGATTCAAATGTAGGCAAGTAACATCACGCTCCGACCAACTGGAGCAGAGTAGTAGCTAGTGTAATATAAATTTGATGAATTTAAAGAAGCAGGTTAGATTACTACCTACATACCTAATATCACTTTAAAGGTGTTTTTTTTTTGTATTAATAGTAACTTAAGGACTTGTACAGTTGTACAGTTCACATAAGAGAAAGCTCACTATTTGAGACTTTAAATCATTATTTTTATTCAATTCCGTTTCTTAAAACGAGACCCTTAAGAGATTTCACCATTTTCCGTCAATCTGTCTTTCTGCTAAACCAAAATCAACTTTATTTCTCCATATCTAGGATACCTACTTCCCATTGATATAGAATCAGGAAATTTGACAAGAGGCTCACATCACAAGTGGAGGAAAAAATCTGAATTTTTGTACGGAACCGCGAATCAAACTCGCACTTCTCCATTTTTTTTCACACATACGACTCCGGTAAAAAATCTACCTGACCAGTGTTACCCACTAAATAATGCCATAGATATCTCTTTGTATTTATTTTTAAACAAGCAAGCTAAATGAGTCAGTTTCTTAGAACCTTTTCAGACGGTCCTTGGTGTCAGCGGGAGTTCGATGGGTGTTTTGTTTAGATCTTATTTTATTGTCACCCTAACCACCTGGATCTTTTTGTTAATATGTGCTATTTATTATGCCATTGAAACGAATAAAGTTGTCTTGTTGAATAATGTTTTTTTGAAATTTTAGTTGCACGTTGAGGTTGTATGGTAACAAATTTAAATGATGTCAACTACCTGATTCTTCTTTTTCTGATTTACCCGCGATTCTTCTGTGTAGATTTGAAAAATACAAAATTTACGCGGACTAGTTTAGACAGTTTCATTCTCATAGGGCCTGAATTTTAAACAAGCTTATAATTGTAGATGCTTTGTCCACTATAATTACGCATTATAAAAAAACTGCGTGCCAAATTTCAGCGCAAGCCGTTAGGTGATCAGTAACGTTTGCGTTTTCTATATACAGGAAATTTCAAAGAATATTATCTTCTATGTTATTTTATTATTATTTATTAAGTAATTTAAGTAGTATTCGTTGCACAACTAAATTAAGTAATAAGAGTAGAAATAACTTACGTATTCCCATTTAAGTTTTCGCATTATTATTTACTGTATAGTCCGCGTACATTTCAAATTCGATTAGTTCATTATAACTTTGCAACCACTTTTTACCCTTTTAGTGGTGAACTTTTTAAAGATCTTACTTTATCGGATGTCTACGTAAATAATTAAGAGAAACACTATTACACTACCTCTTAAGTTTTAGTTTTCTTTGATCAGGTTCAGGGTGTTCGTTGATCCTTCAGTCAGTCAAGAAAAAACCTTATAGCAATAAAGATAGATTCCAATAAAACTCGCAATAAAGTAAAGCAAAATATCCAATCCCTAACCAATTAAATAAGTATTTTAGCATCCATAACTCCGCAGATAGGTTTCAATAAAATCTCTAATAAAACAACGCTTATCGTTAATCTCAGAAACAGTATAAAAGACAATCATATAAGCCAAGCTGTTAACATTAATACCTCAATAATTAATAAACATAAAATAGATGGCCGCTACCGTTTCCTATAGGTCTTTGGTTTGATGGCTCCGAACGACTATAACGCCCGTAACTATAGTTAAAGACTTGTAACTATTTACAATTACATTAACTGAGATATGTTAGTTTCAGGAAATAACTGACTAGATTTAATTTTGGAATCGGCTTTGATAAGAAGTCACTTAATGACAGCTCTTTCACGGAACTGAACAGTGCTTAATTTGAGGGTAGATGAATATAAAAACAAACTAGCTTTTCGTTCGCGGATCCCGTTACCATGGAAACTTAATAATTTAATATAGCCTATGACGCCTGGACAACATAGCTTTCTAATGCTGAAATATTTTTTTTATTCGGTCCTATATTTCCGGTATTTATTTAATTGAATTACTCACCTACAAGTACAACCTATCCTTTTGAACTAGCTTAATATTGTCTAGATTATTACATAACCATAGTTAAAACACTAAACAAACATTAAAACATACAAACAAGCAAATTAATATTCAACACAAGAAGCATGGCGTCTCACGGTTCCCTTTTCCCGCTCAAAATCAAACATGGCCGCCACCGCGCGTTCGGAATTGTAACAACTAGAGTCGCCATCGTTTACCATACTTGTATTATCTTTAAGAAGTTATGGTAATATTTTGTTGTCTATGGTAACAAAACAATGAATAAAAATGCTTATTTTTATTACATGTGTAAAGTTAATAGTAATCTATAGGACACAATCTTAATTAGAATAGTAGAATTAGAAGCTTATAAATATTATTCTTAAATACTAATCTACATGATTTATATTATTCCGCTCAAATAGAAATATTCGCATTTTTAACAGAATTATACACTAGATATTTTGTATTTTTAGTTTACCTACTTTAGTTTGGATTCACACAAAGAAAAATCTGATTCTATTAATTCCATGTATAACATTTTATAATATCTAATTCAACTGAGAGTGGGGAATTTGCAGTATTATGAGGTTTAGGGTAGTTTTGTGCAACTGTTGCTCTACTTCACAGTTCGTGAGCCTCTCGGGCTTCGGATCTACAAGGTTATTGGAAGACTGTTTTATGTAAAATAAAGATTGGTATATAATCTTTGACCCCAGATTACCACAGCCGATACGGCAACTGTAAGCTTTTTCAATGTAGCAGCGTTGCTACTATGAATCATCAACACATACATAAAACTTCTCAAGTGACTTGTAACCCTAAAAAGATTCATTAACAGCGGCCTTTAGGGTTTTCATTCTTAATTAATATGTGTCTAATTGCAGTTAACTGCCATTCTTGCTTCTACACAAGTAATTAGCAAGATTATTAAAGGATTCAATTGAGATTCGGTTGGGAAAATATTTATAGGTTATATAACTGTCGCAGTAATTAAGATGGATTGTACGGAGTTTACAGATTAGGAGCAATTGCGTAATGGAACGAATGAATATATTTTTGTTTCGGTCAATGAGTTAGGATATAAACTGTGGGATTTAAAAAATAACAAACCTAGACAGAATGCCGCTACAACGGAGTGATCGCTAGCAAAAAATCGCTAAAGCAAATGTATGGATACTTGACAATTGAAGATTTCCTGACCGGAGTGGGGATCGAACCCACGACCTCCGAGATTCAAAGCGAGCCAAATACCGCTACGCTACGGAGGTTGTCTACCTTCTAGATAGCATAGCGATTTCTGCAAGCCAAGATTTCCATTAGCTTTCCTCGATAAAGGGGCTATCTGACACCGAAAGAATTTTTCAAATTCGAAGGGTAATTCGTGAGATTAGCAGGTTCAAGCAAACAAATTCTTTAGCCATAGTATATGGAAGTACAAGCTGCGCCCCGCGGTTTTACCCGCGTCACTCTGCTCCAGTGGGTCGGAGCGTGATATTTTGTAGCCTATATGTTAATCCAGCTTATAAACTATCCGCGTGCAAACTTTTAGCCAATTCCATTCAGTAGTTTTTTCGTGAAAGAGTAACAAACATCCATCCATACTTATAAACTTTCGCGTTTATAATATAAGTAGGATAGAGAGATAGGTATATAAATGCAAAACTTTGTTATTCTCATATCGCTATAAATTCCAAAAGCAAGTACTTAGAAATGAGAGCCGTCCTAGATTAGTACATAAGCAGCGTTCCTAGAATGCTGACGGCTTCACTATGGTGGATGGTTATGCTTAGTTGGTGTCTATGTAGCTATAAACCAGCCTGGGAATACCTAATAAGCTTTTAAATGTTGTCAAATCATTACGACGATGGGATTACGTAAAAATAGCGACAATTCATCAATGGCAATACTAAATTAGGTGGTATAGGTTTTACTGCCACACAATTTACGACCTATCAACTTATCACAACTATATAATATCCAAACATATTTTACTTAGACCTTAAGTACTTCAAAGTGCTAAATATTAGACGCTTATTAGATCATAAAATAAAGTTATTACTTGTTCAATTGCATTATCATTGCGTAACACACAATCTTACCGAAGTTGTCTTACAAAATGTTTGTTTTATCATTGCTCTATTTATTTGAAAAGGTCAGACAATAAATTTATATTAGTCATCGTTTAGATAAATATATTTCCTAATTAAGTTGTTTTCCATTGCTTCATCATCATAATCATCATCAGTTGACCATTGCGTCCACTTAAATCTTCTACAGTAACTAGAATTGCCCTTTTTTTTACAAACAGTTGTTAGATATATACTTTTGGGAAACTCAGGAAAAAAATAGTACACATTTAAGAGTATGAGAATGTTAGACTGATGAGCTTTTTTTTCACCTATTGTAAAGACGCATTTTTCATACGCACTCTGAGGGTGCGGTAAATTTTTTTAAATGGGTTGATTTTTAGTTTAGCAGCAAAAAATATAGTACTTTTTGTACTTTATTATTTTTATATAATATATAGTACATTTTACTGAAATATAGTACGATACTATACATTATAGTAGGTACGGGTAGCAACCCTAACAGTAATCAATCTTGGGCGGTCGTCCCCCAATGACCTTCCCCTTATTTTGACCATCGGAACATTTAATTAATATTTATTTATTCATTGTTTTGACACCTCCGTAGCGTAGCGGTATTTGGCTCGCTTTAAATCTCGGAGGCTGCCGGTTCTATTCACATGCCGGACAAGAAATCTTTGTGTAGATCCTTGCGAGTGTCGAAAATTTGCGGCATAAACGGCTGTGTCTTTTATTGATTGCGTTAGCTTAGAAGTTAGATTTTTACACAGCTCCAAGGGCCAACAGTAGACCTAATTATTTGATATAAATTTCAGCTTTATACCTAGAAAAAGGCTCTTTACAGACAGACAGACGGACGTACGGATAAAGTATTGATCCTATTAGGGTTCCCTTTTTCCTTTCAACGAGCCGAACCCTAAAAAGGACGGTAGGTAATAGTAAAATTTAAGTAGGCACGTAATTGTAATCATAATAACAACAGAACTTAGAGGTTTTGATCCGGAGCAAAAACAATAAAAGATGATCATAAAAAATATATCATTATAAACCAGAAGTGATCAACATTACGACAGATGTCGAAATAAGAAAATCATAAACGCTTTATTACTTCTTAGGTTCTTAAATGTCGAGTGTTTTTATTTTATTAACTTGTTTATAGTGATAAAATGCTTTGTCCTGAATGACCGTTTTTTTTTGCAGTTTACTAGTATTCTTGTTAACGTGCTAAGCTAAAATTCTTGTGTTAAGAGTAAGTTCTCGTCAGTTCTCGTAGTGCAATGGGTGGGGATCGAACAGGCGACCTCAAGGTCACAAGTCCGACGCCTAGCCATTGGGCTACGACCGCTTAAACTGGCTGTTTGTTTAAGCGGCCGTTCTTCTCTGTCATCATTCCCCAATCCCCTCGCCAGCGACCGCTCTGAGCCGATGTCCCAGTCCCACAGGTGGCGCACTCTTGCGCAGATTACTTAGGTTGTAGTTTTTAAGACATTTATTAAAGAAGAGCTCTTCACCTTTATGCCTGGTGACGTAGCAAAAGCCACGTGGCTAACAACATATGCTTGTCCGAAAAAAAAGCATTTTTATGAAAGCACTAGAAATGAGCTCTCGAGCACACTTTTGCATTCTAATTTTATATTACACTGTATAAAGTGAAGTAATTACACAAACATTTCTCGTAAAATTTTAATAAAATATTCCAGACAACTTTAACTTTCTAAGAATGGCGCCAACTTCTACATATTCCGGTGTCTATGATTCAATGAGTAAACCTGGATATGTCCACTGTGGATAATAAAATAAGCAATACAAGTCTCATTTATTAATAAGGGGCTAACAAAATACATGCCATCCCTTTACCGGCAGTCAGTCATTAATTTCGCAGTTTAATATAAAATTAAAATACCTCATACTAATGTTCTATATATAATATATACCTACCTATATGTCCTGACTAAAATGAATGAAGACACGTGATATTTGGACCGTGGCTGCTTTTTGTGACGTACAGGTCCACTAAAAAAGGATTTTGTAAAATTCAACCCCTAAGGAGTTTCAAAAGGAGGTGAGGGTTTTTTTCATTTATATTGTTTTGCTACTCCACAAGGCTGGAGCTATATGCCCATATAGCCGAGTCGAGCTCCAGTCTTATTAAATGGTTTATAAAACTACTAACTAAGCAACCTGCGCAAGAGGGCGCCACCTATGGGACTCGGCTCAGGGCTGTCGCTGAGGGAGGGATTGGGGAATTATGATTTTTTATTTGTTCAGAGGAAACTAGTGGACAACTAGTACTGGGGGACGACTTTATCAAAAATAAATACTTATTAATTTTTTTGTATGGAAAAATAAAATGTTTTCACGGAAATTTCTTTACTAACGTAATCACTACAATACCATATTAACTTTTAAAGGGATGGCGTATATTTTATAAGTACCTTATATATTATAGTCTATTTAATTTATTAGATTCTCTAACATGGAACCGTGCTTTGCAGGGAATGTTAAGTTTTCCGTTCCGGCTATGGATATCAGACGATATTAAGTCTACATTAAGGTGCAACGTTCGCACTTAAGATACCTATTTAACGGAGAATTTGAAAGAATATCCCTTTTTTTTAGACTAACACTGTCCGACTGCTGGGTCACCCCTAATTCCTTCCAAGCATTTATTTTTTGGTGTTATCTACTCATATATATTTTTGCAACTGCAAAGAGCAATAATTACTGCACAAAATTCAAAAATTACTTTATCATTACAAAGCTAGGTTATGTTGGAGTAACATAAGCGACCCGACAAGGCTTCGCACGGGTGCAATGCTGATGTATTATAATAATCGGTCCCCTTGAAGCACTCTATCTATTAAAAAACCGCATCAAAATTCGTTCTGTAGTTTTAAAGATAAGCATAAATAGGGACAGACAGACAGCGAGACCCGACTTTGTTTTATACTTTGTATTTTTTTTAATTCTTATTTTACGGACGGACGTAATTAGCCACGAGGCTTTTGCTACTTCACCGGGCAGAAAGGCGATCAGCCAGCCTAAATTAATGGTTTAAAAACTACAAACTAAGCGACCTGCGCATGCCTACTTATGTTATTAAATACGTAGGCACATATGTATGTAACAACATTAACATAAATTGTATTAATACTAGCTATAAAACGAACCTAATAGCATATCACTAATTGCTAAAATACGTAAACTGATTAAAACTCAATTTACTTTTCATTAAAGCTCAACGTTTAGTTCTCGCATCACGCAAAGGTTAATTTAATTCTGTCGCATAATAAAATTCATAAAATATTTCGCATTTATTTTTTTACGTATTTTACACCCAATGTGTTTATTGATACCAATTTCGTCAATTTTTTTACGACTCTTTAGGGTTCCGCACCCGAAGGGTAAAAACGCTCCGTACCCGAAGGGTAAAAAAGACTTCGCTGTCTGTCTATCAGTCTGTCTGTTCACAAATGATGTATTACCGGTGCCGCTACAACAACAAATACTAAAAATAAAATAAAATAAATATTTAAAGGGGGCTCCCATACAACAAACTGTTTTTTTGGCATTTTTTGTTAGTTATCGATAACGGCAGCGGTCAGACACTTGAAAATGGTACGGAACCCTTCGTGCGAGAGTCCGACTCGAACTTGGCCGGTTTCTTATTTTTAACTTCACTATAAAAGTGAAGTGCCGTTCTTACAATTTTAAAGATACGACAAAAGTCATCAGAATATTACAAAATTGTTCATAGTATGTTACACAACTGAATTGAGATGTAACGCATAAAGTTAGGTTAACTGCTATTAAATTCTACTTTATGGTTTAGTAGGGTTATGTTTATGGTGTCGGGTGAAAGGGCAAAGGTTTATGGTGAGCCTTGTTTGATTGCAGTTCATCTTTGCATGTAATTGAGGATTTAGAGGATGTTATGTCTACGAGTTTAGGTTAAGAATGTTGAATGTGACCAATATTAGCTGTTAATGCTACGAGTTATTGCTTTATGAATATTTCAATTCAAGCTTATAACTGTAGGATCTACTACACGCGCTGTGTAGGGTGTATTTCTTTTAAGTTATATATGAGATTTTCGAAACTTTAATTACTGAAATACTAGTACAAATATACTGTGGTCTATAGATTCTATTCCACTTACATAACACAGCATTATCAAGAGGGTAAAAAAAGTCATCCAATATTTATTTTAAGTCAATTAAATTTCTAATGAGTCAAACAAACAGTGAAGACTTGACCTTACCTATTCGTAACAATGAGGACAAGGATTGTTTGACAGAAATTAGGAAACGATATACATTTTTAACGAGCGATGCCGGGCACATACTGCTTGTCATTATATAGTAATATATAAAGCTGAAGAGTTTGTTTACTTGAGCGCGCTAATCTAAATCAGGAACTACCAGTCCGATTTCAAAAATCCTTTCAGGTTTAGATAGCCCATTTATCGAGAAATACTATAAGGCTATATTTTATTATGAAGTTCCCACGGGAACGGGGACTACGCGGGTAAATCCGCGAGCGGAAGCTAGTCTAAAATATACGTCATGAAACGTGTACACATTTTTCAACACTCACCCTTATATAGTTAATATACATACACAGTTTATACATAAACAGACTAACATATTAATGAACTGTACATAAATAAAAAAGGTAATAAACGCCTAAAATGGAGTTTTGGAAGCTTTTTAATCCATATGCAGGAAAAATAAACAAAGATCGACTATTGTAAACAATTACTGCGTGAGCGCATGTTGTACACTGGCAAGAGATTGTAGTTAGACCGAGCGTTGGATTTATTTTAAACGGAATGCATATTTTAGACACTGAGATATACTCGTAGGTAAATATTAAAGATACGAAATCAAATCATTAAACATATTACGAAAAATATTTTAATAAATACGATTTAATATCAAACGAGGAATTGAGCCATAAAACTACTTTCATTATACGTTATTCATTGAATGTAAAATGTAAAGTTTATAAACAAAAATTCTTAATTACAATATAATAGCAAAAGCAAGACAGATAAAAAGTTAACATTAATACTTATAAGTTATACAAATGTTATAAATACCAAAACAAATAACATCATAATTATCAACATAGATGATGTTATAACAATCGGGACCAACGGCTTAACGAAGCACGGAGAGTAGACCCTCAACCAACCAGACCCGGAAAGAAACCTTAGAATTTACACAAAGATTTACTGTCCGGCGTGGGGATTGAACCCCTAGATTTAAAGCGAGCCAAATACCGCTACGCTATGGACGTTGTCGCAAAAAAACAAATATAAAAATTCTCAATCCACATTCCTCTACCCCTGTACACAATATTACGATCGCGCGTTGACGCGCACGCATCGCGTATGTTTACAAATAAATCATCATTATTTTATTGCGTTGCACCAAAGCCGCTGCCCCGTGTACGCTTCCGCCAGAGGTCATCGTACGCAGTAGGGTAACCATGGCTAACCTAACGATTGCTGATAGACTTATTAGGGTAAATCGACGATTCCATCAGCATATACTACTTCATTTAACTAAATAAAGAGATACAATACGTCTGTTCTCATCTCGTACATATCGCTCAATTATCTAAGTATAGTAAAAACACTTTTTTGGAAGAACAAGTGGAATTAGTCAACCAGAATTTTGCAACTTCGCCGGACAAACATATGAACTACGAGTGGGTTCTCTATCATTACATAGTAAATATATCATACAAAGTCCCTTCCCGCTGTATGCCTGTCCGTATGTATACTTGGATCTTTGAAACTACGCAACCAGATATATAGAGGTATAATAGCGATTCAAGAGGAAGGTTTATATGTATAATACATCAGCATTGCACCCGTGCGAAGCCGGGGCGGATCGCTAGTTAACGTATAAATTTAAAACTACAAGACAAAACTCCCCTCCGGTCATCGTCTGCGGAAAGGGTCTCCAAAGAGCGTTGCCACTTTAAATTGCTTAGATTTTTGGTCTCGGCACGGGTCAACCTTAAATATATCTTTTTCTTATCATCATCATCGTCATCTTCAACATCTACTGCTGAATATCATGCAAGGGAGGGTTTTGTCATAGTCAAACATGACCGCAATATTATGTTGTAAGGCACAAGGAGACGCTGCTGCGCATTCCCTAGTATACGCTTGTAAGAGATCTCTCAACTAAACAGACCCGGAAATAAATCTTAGAATTTACACAAAGATTTCTTGTGTAGGTTACTATATTCATGTGACTTAAAATACCGACTGTTTAAAGACTGTTGAGAACCTTAGACTGTTTGAATCTTATCAATACTTCAACCAGACTATGTATAAATTATACATATTTTATGTACCTACACATTTTGTAATAAGGTTATCAAATAACCCGTGTCATTGATAATATTGATAATGTTCATAGTAAAGTAGGTATAGGCTCATTATTTCACACTACAGTTCCGTGTTGATTATCGGAATTACTTTCAAGGGTTCCTTACTATGAAGTGTTAAAGGTTATTTTCACACTCTCTTATCTTTACACTAGATTTCCTTGCGGTTTAACTTGCTTAGACCTCGTTCCCGTGGAAACTGGAAAATAAATCTGAATGTAAGTTTGTTTGTCACGTGTAAACTCACTATCCGTTCATCATGATACTTTGCACACTTATTTTTGGAGGTAACAAAGGGACATTGGCTCAATGCGAGCAAAACCGCGTGTAAAAGCTAGTATATACTTAGATATATAAATACTATATATAATACTACTTACATACCTACATAATATTAGCAAATGCTTTTAACATTTGTCACATCATATCATAACGTTTATAACGACGCTGTCCTTGTCTCAATGCTTCTATTGACCTCACAACAAGGCGCTCTTGTAAACGGTGATTTTAGTGTTCAAGTGCACTTTCTTATGACGTAATCTTAGGGCTATGCTCCCTTTAGTAATGTGTGATTGATAGGAATTAAAGTGCATGTCTTCGTCGCTAATTTGAAATCTCTTAATGTATAGCCACTTTTCGAGAAATGATATTAAAACTCCATATTGAAAAAAAAAAAACGCAAGACAGCGCTGTCACTTGGGATTTTTTTTATTCATCCATACTATTGCGATATTCACATGGCAGTTTTTAAACAAGACTAAGTATAGAAAAATAGTTTCATATAATTATATGAAAATCCAATTTTTGCTATAAATTATATGCACATACCACTCGTCACTGCACTGTTGCTAGGTATTTATTTTGAGGGCTAGAAAACTCAAAAATAATAATTAAATTGGCATTACATAATAGAGACAAAAACGGTAACAGCCATTTTTTATCTCTGTCGTGACGTAATTGCTGCAGTAAAGGATTGTTTACATATTTATATTACTATACTGAGCTTAAATAACCATGTTTTGTTTTTATTAAAGAAGCAATACAGTAATAACCGCTTTAGTCCTATCCTACGATACTGCTCAAATACACCGATAAAGATCCCTGATAAATAAGAATTGACAGGCTCAAAAGGCTATTGTAGTAAGAGCTAGAGACAATAGTGAATGAAGTTATTTTTTTAAACCCATGACATCACAAAAAATATATTTCAAAATTTAATTTTTTTTCAGCTATCTTCTAGTTTTATGAATTGAAATAAATATGAATAAAATAAAATTAAAATAAAAAATACTTTAAAAAAAAAGAGTCTTTGTAACATAATTTCATTATAAAATATCATGTATGTTAGCCTAGCGACGACTACCTTAAAGATTTACTAGCTAAGTTATTAACCTAACTTACAACACAAAACTATAAACCTAGCAGACCATATAACTTAACTGAATGTACAGACGTACACACAAACATTACTATATCTACCGTCTGCTTGTAGAGGAACCATCTTTAAGGGACTTTTTATGCGGACAATTGGTTTTATGATATCGTCATAAGCCCGTATAATGTTCGCTGCTGATCCTTCCGAAGGAGGATTTTCTTTAGTAACCACGCTTGGCAGGCGGTTTGGTGACCGCAGTATTACATCGTGGGAAAAACACAAAGGGAAACGTTGCTGTCCGTTCCCTGTTCGATTGTTATAGATGATGATCGTTCAAACGCTCAAAGAACGCGTACCCCCAATATGGGGTAAGCCTAACTCTCAAAAGCTTTAACTAATTATAAGAAACTAGCTGTCCTGCTCGGTATCACCCGCATAGATCCCGTAATTTATAAAAATATATTGACTTATAGAAATATACCCTACGACACTCACAAATAATGTGACTTTAGATTGGTAAAAAAAATTGCAAAATATGTTCAGAAGGTCCAGAGATTACCCCCTACACAAACAATTCAAAAACTTTACCACTTTATAATATTAGTATAAATTTAAAGATGAACAAGTCTAGTTAAAAAAAGACAAAACTTTTTTCCTGTTGTACAGGCGCTGCGAGAAGAGTTTGTACTATTTACCTTATCCGATGTTTTTAAAATGTCCTGCTTTTAGAATGAAGGCGTTTCATGTTAATTGGTTACCCTATCACCCAGTTATAAACATGTTGACTGCTCGGGGTACTTTTATTGAGAATGTCTTTTACGACTAACTGACATGACGGGCCTGACCTTATATACTAAGGGTGAATACCTTCAGAAGGACTAGAATGACCCTTTGTTATTGAATTGATTAGATAACTACCTACACTGTTTGCAAACATATGAATATTAATTTCTAGGGAAAGGTCAATGTTCGTAGCCAATTCAAATTCTTCTTGCATTTCTATTATTGTAGTGGTATTATTGAAAGTGGACCTCCTCTTAACAGACCTTGGTAAGCTAAGGTAGTTGAGAGATATTGCCATAATCACCAAACTTGGCACGCGGATTGGTGGTCGCAGTAAGATGGTAACTAACTTTGAGCTGAAAAATGCTGCTGCCCATCTCCCTTAGTCGCCTCTTACGACACCCATAGAAAGACATCATCATCATCATCATCAGCCCGAGGGCCTCCTCCCGAGGGAGGGTATTTGCCATAATCACTACGCTTGGCACACGGATTGGGGATCGCAGTAAGATGGAAGTATCCTTGAGCTAATAGCTGCTGCTGCCCATCCATCAGCTGTATGTCCCTTTGTCGCCTCGTACGACATCCATAGGAAGATATGAGGTGGTTTATTCTAAGCCGGTCACTATTAGGTACATTTTTGTGGTATAAAATTCATTAAAACTTATATATCAGGCCAGTGTTTTATCTTAATTTGATTAAACTAATTTAATCCATATTTGTTGACATTGTTGAATTATAATTTTAAAATATTAAAATGTTAATTTTGTTTTATTGAATGTAAAAATAATAATTTTAAGCGTTATTTATGCTAATTTATGTAAATTTATTCCCGATATATGCTTCTTTAATTATAATTTCTCTATTAGTTTGTGAAATTTAAGTAGGATGCGATTTTATGCGAATTAATAAATATGTTATCGTGTAATTAAACGTTAATTTATTTTATTACTCAGTATGCTTTTATTTTATTTTTATTTGAAGTTAGCTATGTCATTTTTAAATTTGTTTAATTTAAATAATATTTCATTAATTGATATTATTTATTTAACAGCAATGATGTTTTTTTTTTAATTAATAATTAATAAACAATAATTTTCAATCTGCATGGGATAGATTTTTTTTCAGATTTTTCTCGTGATGGTTATGATCAATCCTGTCACCCCGTTTCGGCTTGACGTTGAGTTCTGGGACACCCTGTATACACAGCAATTCCTTTTAGTTATAAGACAAAAATGACATAATAACGTAAATAACTCAAATCTCCTAAATTAAATGAGTCACACATTTTGACTAAAACAGCATTTTAGCTCAGAGCTTTATAGCTCTATAGAGCTATTCTGCGCTATCATTAGGTCCACAACAGTGGGTGTATACTACTAAATCTCTGTCTACCCTCAAGGGATAAACGACAGCTAAATTATAGCCTCAATATACTATGAGAATCGACCTTAAATAGACTGCAATTCGATTAGAAATTTAATTTTTGTACTAAGTTGTATTTCCAATGATGTCTTAATGACTACCTCGATGGGCTAGCGGTAATGTACTACTGTAACTACCGATGTCCCGCGTTCGATTAGGTCGGGAAAAAATTGTGTTAGTTACAATAAATTTTCACCGGACATAAAGGCGAACAGCCTCAATAAATGGTTTAAATACTACAAACTAAGCAACCTGCGCAAGAGGGCGTGGGACTTGAACTTCGGCTCAGGGCGGTCGCTGGCGGGGAGTTTGTGCACACACAAGTGCACCAGAAAGTGTTCTGTGCAGATGGCTAATCTCCTTAGAAACTGGCTGCCGTAAAAGTAGCAAGAGGGCTAAATGTAAATGTCTTAATAACAACGATATTGAACACATAAATATCATTGTAGAATATTTTACTATGTAACTTATTTTATATATTTATTAGGTATTGGGTTTCTGATGTCATAATGAAAATGTAAAAAGTATTTATGAACTTATTTTATCACGATCCACTCCGAAATTTGCAAATAAACGGGTGGTGACACAAATGTATCGGTGATTGGTATAAGTTATGAGACAAAGCGAGATTTTACAATATTTTTCCAGGAAAGAAACAGCAATTGAGTTATTTTTTAATATAAAAATATGTGATGTCCTTTTTTAATAACCATAAGGCTGCCACCACATTGAGCGTACGCTTTCCACGAGCATGTGACACATGCGGACTACGGCAGGGGTAGCGTGTAGCGGGAACGCTTGAAGAAATATGCCCGGTGATGAAGCAAGAGCCTCGTGGCTAACTACATAAATGTTCGAACGAACAAAAAAACGCGTGTCATCATTAGCCCGTACAACATCCACTACTGAACATGGGCCTACTCCCAAGAGAAGGTTTTTGCCATAGTCACCACGCTTGGCAGGCGATGGTGAGCGAGTATTATGTTGTACACAAGGAAACGCTGCTGCCAGTTCTTTGGTATACGCTCGTTATAGATGATGTTATAACAATGGGGACCAACGGCTGAACATGTAATCCGAGGCACTGATGGTAGTCCCTCAACCTATCAGACCCGGAAATAAACTTTCGAATTTACACAAATATTTTTAGTCCGGCGTGAGGATAGTACCCACACCTCCGAGACATATATCTACCGCCACGCCACGGTGGCTGTCTTAAGGTATAGCGCTGCTTTAATTTGATAGACAAAATAATGTTTTGATTCAACGGGAATTGATCTATAAAATCATGTAGTTAAAGCTCATTATCGTATAGTTATAAATTTGGTTTTGTGTCACTATAAAATTGAAGCAGCGATAGGTATGGTTAAAATCGCTCTCGCTACAGTATATGGCTTGCACCAAACACAAAACAAAACGACTTCATGACGATTACCTAAAAATAAAACTGTTACATTTTTTTATGTTACCGATAAAATAATTTAGAGGTGAATGTCGCACATCCAAAGTGCCTCAATAATAAACACTTTTTATTTCCATATACGTTTCTTCGACATTTGTGGCTACCATTTAAAAAAATAAAGCATTATAATAAAAAAAATGTTTTTATATTCCTATTATGTCGAAAAACATATGACATTTTAGTATCGACCCTTGTAAGTTGTGATATGTACATTATCGCGGAAGTAACGGTGTTTTAAAGTAAAGAAATATATGTTTTTATTTGAAAGCAAATATCTTAATTCTATACAATACTATTATTTGTTCAAAAGCTTTTAAAATAATCCAGTTTTTTGTCAGATTTAGACGATTTCATGTTTTCAGATTTTTGTGTAAATAACACGCACAGCCGTGAACGCTGATGGTAGAATCTTGAAATTTGGACAGTAGTTTTAATTCTAAATGCGGACGCCCACTAAAAAGAGATAAAAAAAATATAATAGGAATGTTTTAATTTGTAAATTGAATAATCTTTCAATTATCAACGATTTTGATAAAACTTGAGATTTATGCTTTTAAATCATTAACTACGTGTTTCATGGCTTATTGGAATTCATCCCCTAAGGGTGCAAATAGGGGTTGTAAATTAGTATGAAAAGATCTATAAATTAGTAACGATTTTGATAAAAACATTTCACTGAATACGTGTTTAATAGTGCAAAATCATAATATCAACAATTGTACTAATACACAAAAAAACAAGTTTAGTGCATTGTTCGACAGCCGTCCATCTTTAGTTTTTATTTGATTTGAGACTTTAGGTTATGTCCGGTGAGGTAGCAAAAGCCTCTTGGCTAAATAGATAAGGTCCGTCAGAAGAAAAAAACTTTCGTTTGAGGTACACATATTTATATTAACTATCCGGTTGTACTCACGATTTGTCATCATTTGATATGTCCGACTAGTTTGGAGACTTCTGTATACTCCTTGAGAATGGACCTCGGGATGGTCTCGAAACTAGTCGGACATATCCGGCATTATCCGGTGATGACAAATCGTAAGTACAACCGGATAGTTAATATAAAAAATAAGACCTTAGGCGAGAAAAGAAAAAAAATCTAATATTAATGTGTAAAATGTAACTTCGTAACCACCAACGTCTATGAATTGTTATTTTTACAAACAACCACAGGTGCGATGTTTCCTTACAGACTCTTTGATACTGTATTAAATTACAACACATTACTGATCACGGTTTTAGAATATTTGTGTTGTGTAAACAAAGGGTTTATCAGGGGTAACTTTTTAATTTGGTTTAACAATCAATTTGTACGGATGTTGATTTTTGGTAGTTGAGGAAATGTATATCCTTTTTAGAATTTCGTATTAAAAGGATAATAACTGAACCCTATTACTAACACTCCGTCTGTCTGTGTAAATAATATTCTAATTGGCAAAGACACTGCGCCTGAAATGTTAAAAGTAGATAATAATAAAACATAATAATATGTCAATAAACACCAAAAAAAAAGGGAAATCATCCAAGTTTTGCCTTTTAGACATTAATCAAAATATTTTAATATAAATTAAAAATTTATATTAAAATATTCCGTTCCGCGCGCGGTTTATTCCGCGTAACTTCAGTTCCTGTAGGAACTCTATAATAAAAATTAGCTTATAACCTTTCTAAAACAATGGGCTATTTAAAACTGAAGAAGTTTTCAAATCGGACCAGTACTTCCTGAGATTGGCGCGTTCAAACAAACTCTCCAGCGTTATATATATTAGTATAGATAGACATATTACATAATTAGTATGTAATACTGAATGCTTAGTACAATTGGGTTTACAGTACTGCAGTGTGTGTGGCATGCACTCTGAACTTTCCAGTTCATTGACTTAAATATGGAGCTTATGTTAGTGGCCATTGTTAATCTTAGTAATAGTAGTAGTAGACTTTTATATTCAAATCCGATTCTTTAATACATCTTGTAAACCCACGATGGTATTCAAGAAAAATATTTCCCAGCTACTACTAGATTTATAAGCAATTCGTAGGTTTAGAATTGCCTTGACGATGTAATTTATCATATAACTACTTAGCGTCCCGCGCCCGGCTTCACCGGAGTAACTTCCGTTCCTCTAGGGACTTCATAATTAAATATAGCCTATAGCCTTCCTCGATAAATAGGCTACGTAACACTGAATGAATTTTTCAAATCGGACCAGTAGTTCCTGAGATTAGCACGTTCAAGCAAACAAACAAACTCTTCAGCTTTATATATTAAGTATAGAAATCAAAGTGACACTATGTGGAGTGACATTCTGAAGTTAATTCTTACTATTTTTTTTTAAATAAATATGACTATAACCCAACAAATTACCATATGTCATTTTTTAATACATACCTACTTCAGTATTCAAGAATTGAACGTGTGAATTTGTTGAATTCTAGTGCACTAGCAATAGAGACTGAATTCACTTTATACACCATCAACAAATTCTGAGAGGATGAGGATAGTATAGGTGCTGTATGTAAACAGCCTTCAACCTCATAATAGATAAAAAAACACTTTTTTAATTTATAATGTTTCGGCACAGTAACGAGTGTGTGTATGTACCTATTTACATGTATTTGTTAATCATTTATAACATACCTAAAACTAATTTACAACACTTTTTTTCTATTCTTTGTAACGATGAACAATGTTTTAATACTTAAATGGAAGTGATGTAAATCTGATATGAGAATAAATGTCTAAACCTACCTAACCTGAATAAACCTAACCTCTGCGATGTTGCTTCCTGCTCTTATTCAGTCGGAGCTTCATTTGATAACTAAATTTCGTCCTCGTATTTAAAAAAAAGACAATTTTAAGAAACGCACGGCAAGGTGCAGGAATTATATATATATAAACATTTATTTTTATAATACATCGTGCGTGTATCTTTAGTTAATTTGCGTTTAATACCTACGGTTATGTTATAAAGGAAATGGGTAGCTACAATAAATTATGTTCGCATTTTTATTACCAAACTTTAATTAAACATCTACGTTAGTTTCAGCCTTCGTATTGGCTATATAAGCATCAATTAAATAACATATCATTTTATGCTATAAAACTAATATTAAGAAATGTTAAATTAGACGAAATGGATCTTGAAACAAATAATTCTTAATTATGTTATAAATGCAAAAGTAATCTGGTGTGTTGGAACTGATTTGGATAAAATGTGGAGGGGTTGTAAAGCCAAGAGATGGGTTTTGGCTAAGCTATTATTGCTTAATGTATAACCCAAATCTTATTTTTTTTAACATACAGTCACAAGAACGTTTTCTAAAATAGATACACACGCAATTACATAGTAAAATTATGTCATCCACCATTTTGTGGCGTCGGCTATCTTTTATTTTATTTTTCTTTATTGGGACATAAAACAGTTACACGTTACAGTATTTCTAGCATATTATATGGTAACCTAAATTAAATAAACGTATAACCCACACTAATGATCGCAGAGTAATTTTATATGTTAAAAGAAGTGCGCATCTTGTTGGGAACATTGTATTTTAGTTCGTGATACATTTTTATTCGTATACCCCGAAACTACATAGTGGTCTTGGTTTGATTTTCTACAAACATATTACAAATAAGAAAAAAAAAAACAAAATCATATCAGCCGTTCGGAAGCTACGATGCCTCAGACAAACCCGTCAAACTTATCACCCCGACGTATTTGCGTAAGGGGTTAATAAATAAGAATACAGTAAACTTCAGATATTTGTTTACATAGTAAATCATTTAACGAGACATACTTCGCCCAAATTTACTAGCAATATAACATTTAACTTTTTTTCTACTTCTTATAGATTCGCGGTGGCCTCTTTGTTTCTCCTTTAACACCAAGGGTCACATTATTAACTCTTAAAACCATAATAAAGTACCTGAAGTAGGTACCTCTCATTATAAAATTAATCGACCCGCAACTTACTCGCGGTAAGTCGATTTATGTACGATTGTACCCAACCAAGAAGCGTAGCGCATTAAAATTGTAACATAATGAAATAAGAAAACTGAAAAATGGATTTCTGTTAGCCTTTGAGTTATTGTTTTAGCTATTAGTGTAATGATTTATGGCAGAAATGGAAAAGATAAAGCTTAAAAGGCTTGTATTTACAATATTTGAATTGTAGTTAACGGATTTGTTCGTCTCCCGCCTTTAAATCATAGATAACGATACAAAACCTTTTAATAAGGATGGAGCTTTCATCATTCTTTATGCCTGGTATAGTAGTGTGGCCTGCATATATATACTTGTTAATTTAGCTATGTAAAATATTTACATTTATAATTATATAACACGTACACGTAATATTTATTTCTATTTAATATTTATTTACAATTGATTCACACACTATTATATACATTACTATTATATTTATATACATATTTAGTAGATTTCTCATTGCGAATAATTACGTAACATATTTACATTTTATCGTATCCGTCAGATATAAATATCGTGTCGTATCATGTGAATAGATTTTAATGTGCAGGTACCCGATATTATAATTAATAATTTTATCTATCAAAAGGAACATGTCATGTGTGTGTCTTCCGATTTGGTCTTGACGCGAGTATTGACATTTCTAAATTAAAACAATTAACTCGAAATCATTCTCATTCTGATTGTTGTTACATATGTGATATTGACACTTGTATCGTGCATATTAATATCTGTGTGTGAATTATAAATATAGTACAGTGAGGAAAGACTTTAATTCCCTTTCACCAAGGACTACAGGTACGGACCTTTCACCCTCACTACCTATAACCTATAACTGGTGACCCCGTTACACGCGCAAATATGAGTGACGTCGAGGATAATGATCATAGCGATCGTAGTGATACATCGGTTAAAACCGCCGCATCAGGGAACGAGAACGTGACCCAGAGGAAGCCAAAACCGATGTATGATTACAAGGACCGATACGACATGTCGTCCGATCGTCGGAAAGCCACACTGAAGGTGCCTTCTTTCTCACCTGAGGATCCAGAGCTATGGTTCGGGCTTCTTGAACGTCAGTTTGAAGCTTTCAATATTAGCGATGAGTCTGTAAAATTCAGCACAGTGACAAGTAATTTAGATATTCATCATGCCAAAGTAGTGAAAGATATTATTATGAAACCACCTGCTAAGGGCAGTTACATGAAAATTAAAGCTGAGCTACTTCGCAGACTGTCAGCTTCGCAGGAGATGAAGGTTAAACAACTTTTAACACAGGAAAAGCTGGGTGATCGTAAACCATCGCAGTTTTTAAGACACCTGCAAGATTTAGCGGGTCAAACTGCTGCAGACAACATTGTCAAGCAGATATGGTGCAATCAGCTTCCAATCGGAATTCAGACTGTGTTAGCTTCGCAGTCCAAGCAATCCCTAGAAGAACTTGCAGAGCTGGCGGATCGGATCTACGACCTGACGGCAACACCTATTGTTGCCGAAACTTACGCTGTGGGACCTTCAGGAACCACATCCAGTGAAATCGCTGAATTGAGAAAGATGGTGGAACGTCTGGAAGCAAAGCTTGATGGCCATACATGTTCATCTCATCATTATCAAGGTCGATCGAGGCCTCAGCGTCGTCGTTCAGTATCGCGTCCTAGGTCTAGGTCTAACTCGAGCTTCCGAAAGTATCCAGTCTGCTGGTATCACTCCAAGTTTGGAACGAAGGCGAGCAAATGCCTAAAACCATGCGACTACAACGTAGCGGGAAAATCCACGGGCAGTCGCTAATGGCGACTGACGATTGCCCAGCATCAGCAAGTCGCCTCTTCATTATGGACCACAATTCTAAAACAAAGTTCCTGGTCGATACGGGCAGTGATTTATGTGTTTACCCCCGTGCCAATCTTCGAGAACGTCGTGCAAAGACAAACTTTCAATTGTGTGCGGCTAACGGAACTGCTATTGAGACTTTTGGTTCCATTGAACTTAACTTAAATTTAGGATTAAGGCGCAATTTTCCATGGCGATTCACTGTAGCGGATGTTAATAAAGCTATAATTGGTGTAGATTTTTTAAGCCATTATAACATTATGGTTGATGTGCGTAATCATCGTCTTATTGATAATACAACAACATTATTTTCTAGTGCTTGTATTGTTAAAACCGATATTTGTTCTGTAAAGATCTCATCGGGTGACACAAGGTTTCATGCTCTTTTAAACAAATTCCCAGAGATAACTCGCCCTTCTGGCACACCTCGGATACCTAAGCACAATACTGTTCATCATATAAACACGACATCCGGTCCACCCACATTTTGTAATCCGCGTCGTCTTGCGCCAGATAAATTGCAAATTGCTAGGAAGGAATTTGAACTTATGCTAGCCAATGGAACTGCACGTCCTTCAAAAAGTCCCTGGGCCTCTCCTCTTCACCTGGCACCTAAAAAGGATAACGGTTGGCGACCATGTGGTGATTATCGTATGCTTAATGCACGGACTGTTCCAGACCGTTATCCTATTAGGCATATCCACGATTTCGCCCATAGCATTGCTGGTTGCAAAGTTTTTAGCACTATAGATCTCGTAAAAGCTTACAACCAGATCCCAGTATGTGATGAAGATATCCAAAAGACCGCCATTACTACGCCCTTTGGAATGTTTGAATTTCCTTACATGACATTTGGCTTGCGTAACGCAGGTCAAACGTTTCAGAGGTTTGTGGATGAAATGACGAGAGGGTTAGATTTTGTTTATCCGTATTGTGATGATTTTCTTGTATTTTCTAAGTCTCATGACTTACACGAAAAACACTTGTCGTTGCTTTTCGAGCGTATGAAAGAATATGGCATTCTAGTTAACACTTCTAAATGTGTATTTGGAGCCAGCGAAGTGTTCTTCCTAGGGTACTGTATATCTGAATCAGGTACGAAACCCCTACAGTCTAAAGTTCAGGCGATCACAGATTTTCCTATCCCTAAAACGGTTAAACAGTTGCGTAGGTTTTTAGGGATGATAAACTTTTATAGGCGTTTTATTCCCAAGGCTGCTTTAATTCAAGCCCCACTAAATGCCCATCTGGCCGGTTCACTTAAGGCTTCGCACCCTATTGATTTGTCGGGAGAAGCACTTTTTGCTTTCAACGCATGTAAACAAAGTCTGGCTGATGCTGCGCTTCTCGCACATCCTGATTGCGATGCTAAGCTTGCCCTTGTAACGGACGCATCGGATTTGGCTATAGGTTCTGTTTTGCAACAATTAAATAATGGTCACTGGGAACCACTTGCATTCTTTTCGCGAAAGTTGAGCGTTGCCCAGCAAAAATATTCCCCTTATGACCGTGAGCTATTGGCCATATATGAAAGCATTAAGTACTTTCGGCATATGTTAGAAGCTCGTCATTTTATTGTGTACACTGATCACAAGCCGATCATTTTTGCTTTCCATCAGCGGAAAACAAATTGTTCGCCACGTCAGTATCGTCATCTTGACTATATATCTCAATTCACGACTGATATCCGTCACATATCAGGCAAAAACAATATTGTTGCTGATACATTATCCAGGATTGATGAATTGCAGATGCCAATTGACTTCAACGAGCTGGCCAAATTACAATCAACAGATGACGAATTGGTCAAATATATTAATGGTGAATATTCACTCCATTTAAAAAAGATCCCTATTCCTGGGAGCAATATGGAGTTGTATTGTGACGTAAGCACTTCTTCACCACGTCCTTTTGTCACAAAAAGCTTACGAAAACCACTATTTGACAATCTTCATAGTTTTAGTCATCCAGGTACTTTAGCATCCACAAAGCTCGTTGCTGAACGCTTTGTCTGGCCTGGTATGCGCAAAGATTGTCGGGAGTGGGCACGGCAGTGTTTAGCGTGCCAACGCGCAAAGGTAAACCGCCACGTATCAGCACCGTTGGGTATGTTCGATTTACCTCGCGCTCGGTTCGCATTTATCCATGTGGACATTGTGGGTCCGTTACCACCATCACAGGGATACAAGTACTGCCTTACGGTAGTCGACCGTTTCACCAGATGGCCAGATGTTACACCAATGGTTGACATGACGGCGGAAACCGTTGGCAAGGCTTTGATATCGTGGATATCCAGATTTGGATGTCCTACAGATATCGTCACAGACCGCGGAAGACAGTTTGAATCCACACTTTTCCAATATCTTGGAAAAATGATAGGATTCAAACATCGTCGAACAACCGCATATCATCCTGCGTGTAACGGTCTGGTGGAACGGTTTCACCGTCAATTGAAGGCAGCTATAATGTGCCATGCAGACTCCAATTGGGTAGACATTATACCTTTAGTTTTATTGGGTATCAGATCTGCCTTCAAGGAAGACTTACAAGCTTCATCGGCTGAACTTGTTTATGGTGAGCCACTTAGACTGCCTGGAGAATTTTTTGAAAATAAGTTGGCAGGATCTACCGATTTATCGGATTATGTTACGCGCTTACGCCACTTTGCTTCTAAGTTACGTCCATCTCCTGCGGCGCATCATAATAAAAATAAAGTATTCGTTTATAAAGACTTGGCTACTGCAAGTCACGTATTTTTAAGGGACGATTCAGTGCGGGTTTCATTGCAGCCTCCATATTGTGGTCCCTATCAAGTCATAGAACGCGGTGATAAAACTTTTAAAATTTTGGTAAAAGGTAAAGTCGTCACAGTCTCGATTGACCGCCTTAAACCAGCACATATATTGGTGGATCCTTCCTCCACGCCAATTTTTGTACCCGTTCCTTCCACAGTTCCACCTCCTTCGCCAGCTCCAGCTCCTCCTGTTATCCCGTCTCAGTCATGTTCTAGAACAACGCGTTCCGGTCGCAAAGTTCGATTTCCAGAATATTATCGACCGTCATGACGGCCTCTTGGGGGGGAGTGATGTGGCCTGCATATATATACTTGTTAATTTAGCTATGTAAAATATTTACATTTATAATTATATAACACGTACACGTAATATTTATTTCTATTTAATATTTATTTACAATTGATTCACACACTATTATATACATTACTATTATATTTATATACATATTTAGTAGATTTCTCATTGCGAATAATTACGTAACATATTTACATTTTATCGTATCCGTCAGATATAAATATCGTGTCGTATCATGTGAATAGATTTTAATGTGCAGGTACCCGATATTATAATTAATAATTTTATCTATCAAAAGGAACATGTCATGTGTGTGTCTTCCGATTTGGTCTTGACGCGAGTATTGACATTTCTAAATTAAAACAATTAACTCGAAATCATTCTCATTCTGATTGTTGTTACATATGTGATATTGACACTTGTATCGTGCATATTAATATCTGTGTGTGAATTATAAATATAGTACAGTGAGGAAAGACTTTAATTCCCTTTCACCAAGGACTACAGGTACGGACCTTTCACCCTCACTACCTATAACCTATAGTAGTAAAAGCCACGTAGATAGCGTATACCCGTAAAAAAAAAAATAGAGTCAGTAAATTTAACGACATATTTATTCACCTATCGTTATGTTTTTCCATATGAACATCCCAAAACCTTAAAAGAGTCAGAGACAAATATACCTGTTACTGTAACTAAATAACATCTCGAGTAACTAAACCATTTTTACCGGATCCCACATTTCACGCATTTGCGGTCCTCCCCCCCCCCCCCCCCGAATTTCTAGCGTTCGGAGGAACACCCAGGGATTCCTAGCGGCTATGTCATTCCTCCCCAGAAAAAAAGGATCGCACCATTACTTAAAGCTCACCTTCCCATAAAATAAATCGAATCTACTTGTTACCGTATAAACTTTATTGTATCTCAAACGCACCAATGTGCTCTCGTAAGATTTTAATGAGCGAAGTCGCCCGATAGTGCTCAGCTACTGTTTGCACGCGACGTTGCATGACCTCCATCTTTTGCTTTACCTTTTTCTTTCTTTTTATCATTATTAACGTTTTTATAACCTGCGTTATTGGGAGTTAAAATATTAGTTTCCATTAGCACCGAAATTCAATAAACTTTGACTGTTCTTTGATCTTTAGGTTGGGTCATGGCGTGATCAAGTTTGATTATAATGTTTTTTTAAGGAGCTCTTCGATCTTTACGATAAAATTGTGATGTGCGTGTTTTTGTATTCGACCTCCTGCTAAACAGTTTAGCTTTACATTTTTTCTGCAATTACGGCATCATCTGTATATATCTTGGCTTTAATTGCACTCAGTAGCAGATAAGACAACATTTGCTTATTTAGCCTTATTTTGAAAACAATTTCCTTTCCGATTATCGCACAAATTGGGTGTTGAATTGAAATATGTTTTAAATAATAAATTAACAAACTTAACAAGGTATTAGAAGGGACCCGTTTAACTAACAACGATGCCAGTTCCCTACAACTCAACTTCCACCCACACCAATGCTTACATAATTAATTATTTAACCATTTTTAAACAGGATAACCCATAGTCAACTATTACACCTAATGAAATATTCATACAGTGGCCGTATTACTAAGTGTCACAAAATTTGCTTACAGTAAGTATAGCTATATAGTTATAAGATGGGGTATTTATAGACTAAAGACCTCCCAGGTCACACGCCCGATGAAGAGTTATAAGTGATTAACCTAAATTACTTTGACATTTAAATGAAACTATGCCATAATACTAGTTGATACAAAGTCTTATTCAAGTTGGCAATTAAAGGGTAGTTCATATTGAAAAAAATGCAGATAAAGAAATTAATGATTACGATATCGCTCTAGGTTTTGCTACTCATTATAATTGGAGTATTATCAAAGAAATATTATTATGAACAACAAATACGCATCATTCAACTTCTTAGTGGCAGACACCGGATACATATTTTCTGCGCGTACGACTATTTGAAAAATACATCATAATTAGTTGGACACATTTTTTGAAATGAGACATACAATTATACAAATCAGTGGCGTCAACCATTTAATGCTATATTTAGTAGTTTATACAAGACTGCAATTTAATTGCTACTTCAGCATTTAAATAAACTAATCTCGTTCCTGTCAGTTTTCATAAATCTTAATAACAACAACAAACACTCATATACAACGATAGTTTAATGCAATTTAAGCTTAACCATCATCATATACTACAATATTAATATTATCTGCACATAGGAAAGCTACTGTATCCACAAATAACTCAAACTCATATTAGCCAAGAAACTATTAAAGCATTCCCAGGACTATTCCGTTCGCCTATTTATATCCCGGGCGTGGTCAGGACAACAACGACAGTCAAACGGGATGTAGGGACAATTTACGACCGGAACTGTTTTATGGAGATTGACCGATCGGAGAACATTTTTGGTCAATTCGGGGAGGACAAAAAGAGGGTGTTTCGGGTCCACAATAGATAAGTGTAGCTTTTAGCAGATTGTAAAGAGCCAAGTTGGGTGTGCGGTCGGATATTTTTTTGACTTCCGTGACTACCTTGAAAGGTCCAGAAGTCGATAAAAAAGGTATTTCTTAATTCATGGAAGACAACGTTAATGAGGTCTATCTGTTTATTCTCCAGAGACATCGCAATTCTTATCGTTAATATAATCAAACAGTTGAAAACGAAAATATAAGTATGTATTCGTATTTCACTTAATGACTTGCATGTTCAGAGAATCACAAATAATCGAATGCTCTTAAAACGACTTCACTTATTTTACAAGCGGCGTAACTCACGAGGTCACTCAATTCGTTTTAAAGCGCCAAGTCTCGTTACTTTACCAGTCACAACAAATCACTTTTTCATTTTCAGAACCGTGTTCAAAAAACTAAATAATTATCACGACTGTTTATTTGACTTCGCATTGAATAAATATATAAGGTAATACAAATAAATCGTTGAGAATGCGAAGCTAATATTGACTTATGTCAGACTGTACGTGTATCTTTAAACAATCGTTATTTTGACTTTAGAATGGTTTGCAGGGATATTGAAACAGCTTGTAGTACAGAACAAGATATTGGTGGACAAATAAAATCGTATTGTTTAAACAACGATAAATTGTAGCATGAAGGTTGGGTAGCAGGAATGTGTTAAACAACTACCTGGGTGCAATTTGAGCAGTTATTAGTAAATGTGTATACACTAAAGTATTTGTTAAATTGTTTGGAACACAGTTATAGTGGAATTCTCTATCTTGTACATTAAGTCTAGTAAAATGTTAATTCTGCACACATGTTTGTGCAGCACCGTAACAACTTCTGGCTTATTCTGTTTTGATACTCTATTATATTATATTTGTACATACAACAGTACAACATGACTTTTACAAAGTATGTCTTATTATACGTTTAATAGTAACTATTTAATTTAACAGTATAATTTATTTCAAGATCTAAAATGAAAGCGGTTGCTTGGATAACCATGCAACAATTTAGAAGCGGCCGTAGCCACAAGTCCGACGCACTAGCCATTGGGCTAGTGCGTCGGACTTGTGACCTTGAGGATGCGGGTTCGAACCCCACCCATTGCACTACCGACGTGAACCCACTCGTAACACAAGCATTTTAGCTTAGCACGAGGGGTTAACTAGAAAACTAGTAGACTGCAAAACTCTGCTAGTAATATTAAAAAATAAAAAGAAAAATAAAACAAACTTCTTTAACAACATCTCCTAAATTAAGTTATATCTAACCAAATCTAACTGAAATAAAAGATGAAGACGTATAAAAGTAGTAATCATAAATTCAATATTACCATGCCTACAATAAAAAATAAAGACAGGCCTAAAGTCATTTTAATAAATCAGATATATTATCAAACACAAATATCTGTGTTTACACGTAAAAAAGCTATCGATGACACTAAAATTCGAAATGTTCAAACAATATCGTGTGTCACGATCTACCTTACACTTAGTACAAGCGATGATATAAATGATAGAGTTATTGTGGTTATTGCAGCTAATTGGCGGGGATTTTGTGTTACGAGCTAAAACAATAGGGAACCCCACACGACGCCCAATCACGTGTTGATAACGCTTTTGTCTCAATAATAATGGTTTTTTCTTCGATGATTTGTGAAGGCAGGACGTTCACAATAACTGGAGTGGGATGCGGGCGGCTGAATAGCGCTTTTATTGTGGTTGTAAGCTTTTGTGGCGACACATGTGCAACCCAAGGTTCAATTCCACCATAAGTTTGAAATAAGTATCCGCTAACGGAATCTATTTATTTACTGTAGTAATTAAATAAATAAATTCCGTTATGAATGATGTATTCGATAGAAGCATTACATACAACATCATATAACATTGCGCAATATAACGTCTTCAAAATATAATTAGATGAGACCGAAGCAGTGAATGGCCACAAGATAAATGTGACAACAAAAAGAATAGCAAGTAAGAATGGTGGCAACGATGCCAATCATGCAAAACGACAATCTGGCACGCTGCTAGCTTCAAGCCAGAACTTAAAAGGTAGTGAAACAGAATTAATAGGCGCAGCTTTCAATAGCCATACATCAATTCAAAGAGTTTCAGTTAATGAATCAAACGACAGAGGACTCGCAACACCTCTTTTGTGGTCGGACAAAATTGACTTTGACGAAGCGAACGGAGCCAAAATAACCGATCGTGTCCAACCCATTGTGCGTGCTATAATTAGAACGCTTCGAAATAAACACGTGGTGGCAATTATCGCAGCAACGGGTTAAATGAGGCAACGAGAGACCGTCGTTAATGGGTACACCCATCCGGCGACGAAATCCTTCGCCATGGACCGTGGAAAAAGGATTACTGGACTTCCGAGAAAGCGAACGTCTTTATACAACCAATTTCGTACCTGATATATCCACCATAGCAGGTTATACAACTGGTATAAATGAGCAGTTCGTTATCATATTTATTGCATTATTTTAACCAATAGAACTCCAACAACGTTTTGTTACTACTGTATTATTTTTTTATATGTAGTTATCTTATACCTATAGAACTGGATCTATATCACCTTCTGATATTCAAAAACTTTAAAAAGTTTACATTGACTAAAATTTTCAAAGCGTAGTAAATTAACATTTAAAATTTTAATATCTCATGGTGCGGTGTAAAGGTAAAACCAAGGCGTGCCTTGAGGCTCAGTACTAAGGCATTAATCATTTCAGTCGGTCGGCTCAGCCCGCCATACATCACGCACCTTTTGAGCACAGCGAGTAACTCATTTGTTGAAACGCACCGTCCTGCTTTTATTAACGTCCATCCTAACAATGTAAACGACTCAATCCCTTTGACAACTTCCTGTTCCAACATTCATCAAATCATTGATCTGATCATTTTGTTCGCATTCTAAACTTTTTTCTCAACTTTACGATGTCATTTTTATTTCGTCCAGTTACAAAAGATTAATGTTGTCATCAAATCTGGTCAGTTCACGGCGTCCGTTGTTTTGCAATAAATTATCATTAAACAACACGTTTCTCTCACCTGGACCAAGTTTATGGCTCACCGGCCGTAAACCAAAGTTAATACGCCGACTCTAATCTAATCTAAAAATTTTCTACCTGCTCCTGATAAAAATTCCTCCACCGGACGTTAAACTGCTGACAAAGTTAGTATAAAAGGTAATATTACTAATGGAACGGCATGTGCAAAAAGGTGTATGAGAAACCGATATGAATTTTATTGCTATTTATGCAAAGGCTATTTAATTGAAAGTGAACCCAACAAAGTAGAAGTTTTGAAGTACAGTTAGGCTGAAAAGATAAGACACGCAATTATGTAATAAAAAGGTTTTGCGGCGAGTAAAATGTTTAATGAACCACTCTATTTTATAGAGTTGATCGATAAACGGCTTGACGTTAAGGAGCCAATGGGTAACATGGAGCGATCATAATATCAAAGGACACTTGCCTGGCCGGGGATCATAATAAAATTACATATGTAGATAGATGAGAATGATTCGCAACTCAGACACATTTTAATAATTCCACAATAAAACTGATAGCACCCATTCGTGTAAATTGAGTGTATTCATATATGTAACTAGATATTTTATAATAAAATATACTGTACAATATCATATGCTACAATTGCGATATAAATAGCTGGCACGGTGATTAGAAACTAATTGCTTGCTTGTAGAAGTCACATGCAAGCAATTAGTATTCAAAAAGGCTTTAGATATCTTTTTCCTATTCAATCGCCTGTTGATTGATTTCAATTATTATTTTAGATAGGTACAACATGATAATACATGAAAATACTTACTGGGCATGGTGATGATAATGAGTAGCGTGATGCATAGCTGAAGTTGGGGTACCAGGTGGGGTCGTGGCATGGAAAGCCGCAAACGCTGACGGGAACTGTAGTGGTAGGAAACCACTGCCTGCACTCCCAGGACCTCCCACCGACTCCCGATCAGGCATTATTTACAGTCCTAACACTGCAACATAGTCCGTCACCACTAACAGTCAACACTCATCACTCTAAGTTCAAACACAATCACTTTATCTTTAACGTTGAAAATAAAACTTCTGTCAAGTCAGCTCCAATCTTATCCCGTCCATCTTTATCATCGACCTCATTATCTTCTTATAAGTTCTGACTTTGTGCATCGTCGATTACAAAATGTGTTGTTTCTTCAAAATTGCGTCCCATTTTTCTTTTTTTACCTGCAACAAAGATATAATTATTGTTAATTGTTGTTCCGACTTTAATGTCAGTAGCTGCATCAGAGTTGTTAAATTAGAATGCTTTTTGTAAGCGTTAACAAAAAGTGTAAATAGCGTTGTGTTAAGATTGCGTGTCTCATGTTGTTACCTCAATTGCCTCTATTATGTCTTCATTTTACGAGTGAGTGAGACGAATTATCCTACTTGTATTAAGTCGTTCAATGTGTTCACTGACTATTTTATAACTATTCTTTATTAATGTATCCTGCATTCTATAATTAATTTGCTTAGTTAACATGTTTTAAGATTGTTCGGTATTTATCTGCAATGTTCTAAGTTTATGGAATAAGCGATCTACTATTGTGTTACTATTCAATATTTAATTTTATGAAAGACTTTTATGTCTAAGAACGAAGATAAAATAAGGTAATCATGATGTATTTTTGTCTCTTATTTTAGATCAATCAGAATAAATTATTTGTCACTTAATTAAACATTTTGTCATAACTTAAAGATTAAAGCAAGTTTTTTTTTCTTATCTCTGCTTAAATCACACTGCTAATTACTTATCATAAACGACAAAGCTTAAAGAATTTATCATTTACGTCAACAAGTCTTCCTATACCTGAGCCTTAAAGATTCAAAGATAAATCTAACGCATTGAGTTTATCCTGACGAGTCACTTGAACTCATCTGCTCAATAATTCACGCATTGTTATCTTTGCCAACATTGTTTTCGCATTAGCCTGATGTCTTACTTGACATAGTTCGTGACTTAGCGGAGATAACATAGTTAGCTTAGAAAGTCAGCATTTCATTGTTTATTGGGCTTAAATAGGTATTGCTTATCATCACTTATTTTAATATCTTCACTGTTTGTAAACTTATTTACAATAACAAAGTGAACTGATTCACCATGTTGTGATAAACAAGCGATAGTTTGAATTCAAATAATCTTCGCTTGTTTATCACAAATCACAGTCATGTTCAATGGCTCGGCAGTGAAATACTTAAAATATTACACCGACGATCACGTAAAAAACATTTGAATTGTTTCTCAAAACAAACATAGATAGCCTTATAAGAAATCTATTGACATATTTAAGTCTCCAGTAAAGTTGGCTTGAATGCTGTTAAACACCTACATGCTACTACTTCGGTGCGTACTCATTAGAATTTTTCAAAGAATGATCCGATCTTGACTCCCGTCAAACGCCTTACCCATATTATTGTGAAGTCAGACCTCTTACGTTAAACATTAATTTTAATTATAGTAAGGTTTTTATCATGGAAACAGGTTTACTCCTCTTTATAATGCAATAATCACAAAACAATGAAGTCTTTATTACTTGATTCCCTTATATAAACATTTTAATTGCCAAAAATTACCTAGAACTCGGAAAGAAACTTAATTGTAACTGAAATTCGACAAGTTACTGTAAAGAAAAAGTAGTTTTACAAAAAATTGTGCGACAAATTGAGAGTTGATGTCATTAGCACTTATGGGGAAATGAAGTATGGTGTAAATTATAAGGAACCTTTCTTTGATAAGTTTCATAATGAAGGTAAAATTGACACATACAATTTTAATCATAATAATAGTTAATGCAATAAAAATGTGGTTATGATACAAAAGAAATATGATTTTCATTGATAGTTACAGATCGTTTGTTTGTTCAAATAAAGTATATGAACAAACGTTTTTTCAGAAGGTCAAGTGTCGTGTGGTTTCTGGCATAGAATAGACCACGGTAAGGAGACATGTAAGAGGACGTACACCTGATGGATGGAAAGCAGCATCTATCAATACAAGGTTGTCCACCATCATACTGCGATCACCAACCCGCCTCCCTCAACTCGCTTCCTAAGGTCTGTTAAACAGAAGCCCATATTCAGCAGTAGGGCTGTTAGAGAGAAGAAAAATATTTTTTTGTAGTATAGATATAATTAATAAAGCTTTAGAAGTTCATCACTTGTACCACATACATGGAGTAACCATCGGAAAAATTCCTTCCGTAATTAATGAAGATGTGATTGTTAGGGACGTGACTCGAGCATTGTCCTCAATAAGGCCACGATTACACTAAAGCAATGAATCGATCGTAAAACCCGATATCGATATATCGATACTCATTTTCATTCAATGAGATTTACGATGTTTATGTATGCAAAATTGGCGGGCGTCTCGAGTGTCGACTTTTATCGGCTATTCAAAAATCGAATTGTGATTTTTGAATGCGTCTGATCGGATTAATGTTGCACTTTCTTGTGAGTTTTGTAAGTGTCAAGTGATTTGAAGTTTAATATTAATATAATTTTTGCTTTTATAAAATGGCAAGTGAAAGTTTTATTTATTTTGCTTGGTAACGCCTACGTATCTGATAATGGTATTATGCCATGGCCAGTCCAGACCAACTTTCTATTATGTTAGTATTTGTAAGATATATAATATATCAAACTGTGCTTTCTGAGCTTATGACTAGTCTTTATTGGATAAAGATGTCGATAGTGTTGCATCATTGTTCCTTAAATGAGTGCAGCAATGCGCGGGCGCATGCCGCGTTCCTTAATACGGCCCTTAATTACGATTTAATTGTTTTAGCGGTGGAATTGTTTTCGAGCCCTTCTTGGAAATAAACCTGGGGCATGTTGATGGTGTTTTTCTTTACATTACTTAGATTCTAGAACTTTAACTAATCGTAAGTATATATTTATTATAATATCTAAATACATATTTAAATATAGTATAAATATTCTCTTTTACTAATAAATTTATGTAATGGTACTATTGCTACATACGTCTATTATTTTCAATAATTTATTTAGAAATTTCTTAATACTAATAGCACCCAATAGTATACTTTCATATCTTTAAATGTAGAAGCCAATTTTTTTTAAATCCCATTAAAATATCGAATAAAACATCGATAACAAAAGTAACATCAATTGGCCCATCACTAAAAGCCACGCTTGGCATAATAGGATAAAATTAATTAAAATAAATGAAACTGATTATATTTTAAAAAGTATGTTAAACAAGTTTTAAATATGAATAGTTGACATTACTTAATTATTTTAAATGTTCATTTCTTGCTTTTAACGTTTATTAATTAGTTATTATCTTAATACCTAATCTCTTCTCGTGAAATGGTAGTGTGCAATATCATTTTTAGGGGTCCGTAGCCAATGGATGAAAACGGGACCTTAAACTTATTAACTGCGATTAAAGTTGCCATCCGTCCGAGTTTCCCCGGATTATCCGGAGCGTCCGGGCCGGACTTCAGTTGTAGTCCGGGTTTAAAAATTTAAAGTCTTCGGGCACACGCGACACACGCACTTGTCCTGGTTTCTAAATTTTGGAGATGGCAACCTTATCTTGATAACTAGACAGTAGAAATTTACGCAGATGGGGTGTTTCTATTGCCGATATTACAAAAAATCCTAGAACCATGATAAATTCAATAAATTAATTAATTAATTATGTTTTTAGTACAAGAAACGTGATCTTTTTTCAGTTTTTAGCTCGATATTAATACCAACAGGCAACAGGTAACCGCTTGAAAGCTTTCATATTGCATTGATAATGGTACGGAACCCTTCGTATGTGAGTCTGACTCGCGCTTGGCCAGTTTAATTAATGTAAGCTTTAATGAAAACATTAATAGAAATGATTGCTGCTACCTACACTTTAATAATAAACCTTTTATTTTATTAGTCTTGTGCTGAAGGAATTTTAATTAAAATTTATATAATCTAAAAATGGTTATTACTGATTGGCTTATGTTTAACTTACCATCAGATATAGTAACATATAACAGAAAAAAATTGAAAATGATCACCAAAATTAAACCCGCATTTTAATGTAAAATTGTAACCAAAGTTTTAACATTTCGCTATCGTATTTAAGCAAAATGACTCCAAATAAATTATTGTTAACCCAAAAGTAGTAAATGATCACCAAAAGTAGTAAATGATCACCAAAAGTTCCTAAATGTTTTACTAATTTACTATTCGGTTCTGGCACTCGCCGGCCGCTGCCGCGGCACCGCTCGCTTCGCTCGCTCGGCTCGTGCGTTGTATGGCCGTAGCTCTAACCTAACCTAACCGATTGTCATCTTTCATTGATTTTATTAAGGTAGAAATAGCGCAATAATTTGCTCGCTAAGATTTGGTGATCATTAACTACATTTGGTGTTCGAATACAATTTGAAGTGCAGTCGTGAGTAAAATAGCTAGTACTATTATAATTTTAGACTTTATTTTTCTGGTGTCAAGTATATATTTTTGGTGGTCATTATATTTTATCCCTTACTGATTTACCACTGATATTAAAAGTATGTAGCTAGAACAAAAAGTTGAACGTACCGTAAAATAGGACTATGTATATAATTGATTTTAAAATGTTATACCTATTGACAACCTCCGTAGCGGTATTTGGCTCGCTTTAAGTCTCGGAGGTCGTGGGTTCGATCCCCACGCCGGACAAGAAATCTTTGTGAAAATTCTTAGATTTCTTCCCGGGTCTGATAGGTTGAGGGACTACCGTCCGTGCCTCGGAAAGCACGTTAAGCCGTTGGTCCCGATAGTTATAACATCATCTATAGCAAGCGTATACCAGGGAACGGGCAGCAGCGTTTTCCTATTTATTACAATGTGATACTGCGGTCACCAATTTAGTGATTTTGACAAAACCCTCCCAGAGGAGGCCCATGTTCAGCAGTGGACGTTGTACGAGCTGATGATGATACCTATTGAAATAATCTTAATATCCTTATTTCCCTTGATTTTCACGCGTGAAGCATTTTTTGTTGTGTTTGCTATTGTCTGAAGAAGGTTCTTATAAAAGAACAAAAATAAGAAAATTGCACTAAAAATTATAAAATTTCATAATACTTAACCAACCATATTAAATCTTCTAATTTAACCTTAGCGATTGACAAAATGCTTGCTGCTCTTAATGCACATCATGGTTAATTCAGAGCTATCACACCTAATATCGAACTTTCAATTTTATTTTATTTCCTGCTTTTATTTTTTTTTTATTCAATATAGAGTTTTAGTTACGATAGGACAACGTCTTTCAGCTAACTAATAATTAAAATAATCAATTTATTCAGCACTTAGGTATTAACATACACTTGTACTTGTCAGAATCACAATGTTACACTATTATTCTTATTCTATGAATTAAACTAGATAACTAACATTAATTGTAACTTGTCATTAATTTCACTACTCATAATAGTTTTTTACATTTACATTATTTTTTTCTAGGTTTTAGTGGATCAATATAGAAAAAAAACCGGCCAAATGCGAGTCGGACTCTCGCACGAAGGGTTCCGTACTAGTTGCAAGTGCCTACCTATTTTTGATATCAAGAATACAACAAGTAACAGGATAAAAGTTCTTGTAGTTCGTTGTAACTTTGATTGATGTTAATAATAGTTGATAGAATGAAAGGTAAATTGCGGTTTACGGTTTATGACATATTAAAAAAAACTACTTACTTGATCTCGTTCAAACCAATTTTCGGTGGAAGTTTGCATGGTTATGTACATCATATATTTTTTTTAGTTTTATCATTCTCTTATTTTAGAAGTTACAGGGGGGGACACACATTTTACCACTTTGGAAGTGTCTCTCGCGCAAACTATTCAGTTTAGAAAAAAATTACATTAGAAACCTCAACATCATTTTTGAAGACCTATTCATAGATAACACAAAGGTATGGGTTCGATGAAAAAAAAAAAGAGTTTCAGTTATATGTATGGGGAACCCCAAAATTTATTGTTTTTTTTCTATTTTTGTGTGAAAATCTTAATGCGGTTCACAAAATACATCTACTTACCAAGTTTCAACATTATAGTTCTTATAGTTTTGGCAAAAAGTGGTTGTGACATACGGACGGACAGACAGACAGACAGACAGACAGACATGACGAATCTATAAGGGTTCCGTTTTTTGCCATTTGGCTACGGAACCCCAAAAAATGGTAAAAACATACAATTAAGTGACACACAATTAAAAAACACAAGGGGTTAGGACCACGACCCAGTGGTACCACTGATATTTAAGTAAGACTAGCTGCGGGTTTACCCGCGTTACTCTACTCCAGTAGGTCGGAGCTTGATATTTTGTAGCCTATGTGTTAATATACCTATCCCTATACAATTTTAGCCAATTCCGTTCAATAGTTTTGGCGTGAAAGAGTAACAAACATCCATCCATCCATACTTCCAAATTTCGCGTTTATAATATTTGTAGGATTCTTCAGCATGAATGTTTTACCACGTGTACTGGAATAATGTGCCATCAATAATGAATAAAACTACACTTATAAAGATGACAATAGAAACTAAATGACATCATCATGCAACATACACATACTATATCACGTAACATATAATACTTGCAGTACATCAATGCTAATTTGCCGTTGTATGCAAAATTGTAAGACTATGGTACGGATGTGCGACTGATTTTTAAAATTAAGTAATAGTAGGTTTATTATATGAATTTTCAAGCTAGCTGCTGCCCGTCACATGGTCGCGAAAAACAAGGATTTTATAATCTATCTAACAATGAAAGTCCCATCAAAATCGGCCTTGCCGTTACTGAGATTAACAAACAGCCAGACAAACTAATGAGGATTCGAATGATTAAAGAAAACCTAAACCTAAACGAATGGAGTTCAACAGGACTTATTGCAGTTGAAATTTTTTGTTTTGTTATATATTAGCGACCCGCCCCGTCCTCGCACGGATGCAATGCTGATGTGGCACAGTAGCATAGTTTCGTTTAGTTAGGTTAGGTGTCATAATAATTAAGTTAACAATATAATAATTATGCGGGTGCACTGAAACTGGAAACAAAATTTTACAATATGAGTGACACAAAAATTGATTAACTTACGATTCGTATTATTTTCCGGTGACATAATATATATTCTTATGCATTTATTTAAAACTTGTGATTTATCCATTACAAACAAACACTTCAACTATATTTATTTGTATACATATGGCTCAATAACTATCTATCATAGCCTTCTTTAAGCAGCCAAACAATTTATCGCTCCCCAAACAGCCCGACCTTATTAAGACCTTGATTTTCACTAAACACGAACTAACAAACTTAATAATTAATATTCATCAACAAATAAGCCAATCCAATTATACGAATGGTCGCTCCAAACTTTGTGACAATTAGGCTATTAGGCTGGCGACTCACGAACTCATTGCTGCTACATTGGCTATAAGTCACTGAGACAATAGCACACTCATTAAATATGGCCTCTGCAGTAGGCAGTGTGTTTTGAACGCGAATTGTCTTATTACATTGGCTTAAGCCGTCTGCAGACATGCGACTTACACGCTTGTAAAATTTGAGACACCTACTTTGCATATTTATCATTAGCTTCCCGCGCACGGTTTCACATACATCAATCTGTTAGGAAAAGAAATATGAATATATGGAATTTATTCAAACTAGTGATCGACTTTCTTTTCTTTTAAGGTAACTTCCGCACTCGGGAAATAAATCCCTGTGTCGCGGGGGACTTCACAAACACACAATTTACGGATACGTATACTCAGAACATACCGTGTGGTTTCCGGTTTAGAATAGACCACCCCGTGTCTACCCATGGGTGTCGTAAAAGGCGAAGGAACATATGGCTGATGTATGGGCAGCAGCGTCTATTAGCCCAAAGTTACCATATTACTGCGATCACCAATCCGTCTGCCAAGCGTGGTGATTATGGCAAAATCCCTCAACGATCCTGGCTTGCCAAGGTCTGTTAAGAGGAGGCCCATGTTCAGTAGTGGACGTTAACGGGCTGTTGATGATGATGATGATACTCAGAACAACTATTCGTGGTTCATACAAATAATTGTCTCGAGTGGGAATCGAACCCAGAACACCAGGTCTCAGAACTCACTGCCGTCACCAATGAGCCACCCATAATTAAAAAAAAATAAGCATTCTGCACTTCTTCCCTAAAAAAGTGTATAAGTGTGCAAAAGTGTGGGAAATTTCAAAAAGGGGTACAAGGTACGTTTTTGCTTCACGTTTCTTTTTTTTTTTTTTGTAGAAAGTATTCGAGCTCGACTTTGAGTTTTGTTGTAGAAAACCCTAACTACATTACCTGATTCTTCACAATCCGTAACAAATTCGAGAAGTCCTTATTAAGACGTTACTTCATTGCGACTTGACGGGTCAGATTGGATCGCTAGCAGATACTATCACTTTACAGATCGAATGGACAAATATGGTAGTTTGATTAAATGGTTTATACCTTGTTAAACTGTTTTATAGCCATCATAAACAGATACTTGAAGCAATTGTACAAAACATACTGTTAGGACTCGATTATAAAATGTAACTGAAAAAGGTAATGATAATATTATATTTTCATTGATCTATCAATACTAATATTATAAACAGGAAAGATTTGATTGTTTGCACTGAAAATAACTCCAAAACTACTGGACCGATTTAAATATCCTTTCACTATTAGAAAGCTACGATATCCAGGAGTTACATAGGCTATTTTTAGTTGTGAAATTTCCTCGGGAACGGGAGATACGCGCGAGAACCGCGTGCGAGAAGGCTTTGGAGCACCATTGAAGAATATTACGGATGTTATTGTTTTGGGACGGACATATGTAGCCACGAGGCTTTTGCTACTTTATCGGGCATAAAGGCAAGCAGGACTTAAGCCTTTTTATTTTGTTACCTTTTTGTAAACATTATGTAATGTATTTACTGTGTGAAATAAAGAATTAATATTTAATGGTTTCTCGTCAAGCTCCCTATTGTTGCTGAATTAAACTAGACCTTAGGCAAGGACATATCCTATATTTTCTTACAAAGATGACGCTTAGATGGTTTTAAATATGGTATAAAAGTATGTATAAAATTGCATCAACACTATTCAACGAGGACAACACAACATCAACGTTAAAGGTTTTCGCCATTAACATCAACCCTTTTCCCCAATTTTCCGCCGAAACGTTTCAGGAAACCGTTAAGCTCCACCTCCATTTTACTGGCGCATTAAGTACCAGTAAATCTAAAGTTACACCATTCTCGCGGCCGTTCCTTTCATCAGGACTTAACATTCGAGTCCTGTGTGGGACACACATAAATTATAATGAGTTTCAACGCTACGCGTATATGGCCCTTCGGCCGGTGTCACTCGGTGGCGTACGTGCGTCCGGCGTTGGTAGGAATGAGGAATAGTGGAAGATTGGCTTCAACGATAATTTATGTTACGATCGATAGGAGAATAAAGATCGAAGATGGTTAGCGGGATCATGCTGTTTAGGTTTTTTAAATATGTGTGCGTGTATGTATTCACTATTAAGAGTTACACTTTGTACACAATGATTTTGACACAATACAAAATCGATAACTAGAATGTGTTGATTGGATAGTTAATGAGATAATATTTGTAAAGGATTTAATGTGTGTTTTAGTTTAAACATGTTTATGTTATACAAAAATTCCGGAGTACAAGTTTATTGACAACTTTAATATCATACATTGTGACAACCAATGACAAAGCGATAGTTTTACCTTTTTTATCATGCAGTAGAGTGCATTCTTTAATCTCTGCCTCGCAAATACAAACGTACAGCCACCTACAATTTATTATATTCATAAATACGTTTGTATTGTATTGTAATATAACCAATCCAATACAAAGGTTCCTGCTTAATTTAAATTATTTTATTAAGTGATTAAAATCAGTTCATTAATTTGTATTTTTCTCCTCATCATCATCACAATCAGCTTGTATAACTTTCACTACTGAACCTCCCTCGAGGGACGTTTTTCCATAGTCACCAACCTCAAAAGACTGGTTGGGAACCGGAGTAATATGTTGTAACACATACGGAAACGCTGCTGCCCCTTCCTTGGTACACGCATATTATAGATGATGACTGTTATAACGCCACCAACGGCTTAACCTGCTGGTGTAGGCACGGAGTGTAATCCATCAACCAACGCGGCCCAGAAAGAAATATTAGAATTTACACAAAGATTTCTTGTTTGGGGTGATGATCGTACTACTTAACATATTTTCAAAATTAATCTATATTCTGTAGATAAAGATGTGTTGGATTAAGATACAACAGAACAATATAGTGACTCACAATGCAAGTCTTTCTATACCAACTATTTGATGACCTTTTATTAGATCTTGTGTAAACTGTAAAATTAAAAGAGAAACATTATGGATCAGTAATTTACACTGACATATCTAGAAGCATAACGACGGATTGACTATTGATTGCAGAAGCATTTGGGCGTAAGTGCCTGAACGTTAACGATAAAGACACCATACGACGAATGTTTCTACCATATATTGGCACATACCGCACATATGACCTTGTACTTCCGAGTTCTAGAAATATGAACTAACTCAAATCCTAAAGACTTCCTGCTCTTAATATTAAAACGTCTAATGTAATACCCCTCGTCAGATGATTATTCATGCATAAACGACAAATGTCAGAATAATATTGCATTATAAGATCATTATTAAGTATTAAAATATGTCTTCTAGCTCATATAATTGACATTTACTCACCGGTCTAAAATTAAAAAGAATAAATGATACAATTAAAACCTAGACAAAAACCAATGTACTGAGAAGTAATGCAAGTTCTGATATCTCAATCTACGTGTGCATTTCATATTAAATCGCTCATGACAGACAGACAGACAAAAAAGGAAGTATTTATAACGTTTTTTTTTAGCTTTGACTTTAGCTAGAAGTTGAATATTTGCTTCTTTTATTCCACGAATGAATTCATTTTCCAAGTTGTTGGTTGTTTAATTTGTTAGGTTAGGTTAGGGAGGTTGTATAAAGTTGTTTTTTCTGGCCGATGCGCGAGACTTTTGCTCCTCCGCCAGGCATAAAGGCGAGAAGGATCTCTAGTGTTATTAATATTAAATAGTTTAACTAAAATTTAAGCAATATACGTAAGATGGCGACCCTGTGGGACTTGGGCATTGTCTAAGGACTGCTGGAAAGGTTGGTGCATTTTTTAGTTTAGGAGGTTGGTGCACCTCTTCGTTGTACTTTACAGTTCTACTTAGAGGGCCACTCAGATTTGGAGGGTTATTTAAGGAAAAAAATAGTAGTTATATATAGCAAAGCGCGTTTTGTAGCAAAACTCTTATTTTGCAAAAAGCCTAATGACAAATATTCAACTGCTGGCACACGTCACTTGGACCGTTGTTTGTGTCAGTTTTGCGAGCACGACAAGCTCATAGAATCACAAATAAGCACAACAGACACAACACGCTATCTGTTATTTCATCCGTGTACTATACTCATTCATTCTATGTTAGACCTTTATTTATGTTTTCTAATTTTTATAGCTCATTGGCGTCGACTTCTTAATGACTTGACGCTCCTGTCGACAAACTTAATCTGTGCGCTCACGAAAAAAGGTGGCGCAATCAGTGGTAGAGCGCCGGAGTTGCGTTTTTCGGCCCCGGCCCGTTAACCGTAAGTTGGTTGATTAAAGTTACCGTATTCACACCACGGTGAAGGAAGTGAAGTATAAAACTGGCCGCTCCGAATATAAAATCGGACAATAAAACCTGTTGGTGAAACTATTTACATTATAAATTTATTTTTACACATTGATTGGTATTCATTTTCTCGATTTATAGCTATGAAACTAGCTTTTTATGGTGTTTTTATGACTTTTTTTGGAACGATAAATATAACTTTTAGTCCCTAAAGGAGAACGAATTTCGGTCCGTTTAAGCAGACAAGGAAATGAGTTGGAAACATCTGTGACAATCTGTTTATGATATAACTAGCTATTTCGTGTGGTTTATGGGTTGTTATGGTTTTAGAAGACTTTTATGGGAATCGGAATTGATTTTTAAAGATAACTATAATATTTTATTTTCATAATTCGAACGTAACGGTGATTATTTTTTGTACAAATGAGAACTTTTAATTTTAAATATATTTTATATTCGTACCTACACTTTCTACTTAACCGATCTTTTGTTTAATTTTGACTATTCATTAAGTTAGAATGAGTTAAGCAACCTACGCAAGATAATGAGCATGTAGGGCTTGGACCTCAGCTCACGGAGATTGAGGGCGGGAGGATTGCGGAATTATGACTTTTTTGTTTAGTACTTTCGAGATCTGCGGCTCTAGGTTCGAACCCCACACGGGACCACAATTTGTATGAACCTCTGCCCGTATTATGAATTTTATTGTAAGAATTAATTTATGATGCTGATGATAACCTTAGTGCGTCTAGTTATTAATAGAAACACTTAGTCACTATTTATTTCACCCACTTTGTCCTTCAAAGCGAAGACAAAATTATATAAAACGGAAAGTGATCTATTTTGGAAGCGATAAATAACAAAAATAAATGTTTTATCGCGCCCATATAAACGAGTACATAGGCATCAATAAAAATCGCACTCAGTTTTTGGCATGTATCCATCAAGAAATTTAGAACGAAAATTTATTGAAAGGTTATTTAAAAAAACTAAAGACTTTATTGACTAAGTCAAAATATTTTGTTTTTAATCAAATAATTAAGGTCAATTACCTTGTTTCAAATGTTGCTTTCAAGATAATTTATACGACAGCGGATTTTAATTGTAATCAAAGTTAAATTTTGCTCTCTCATTTCCCATGCATGTCAATCGGTTTAAAAGAATCACTTCTGACCTTTCCTCCTTCGACCAAACTGGAGTTTTCCCTAATTTGGTTAAGGAATGTTTGATCAAATTGAAAATGCCTGATGGTATTGACTCTTTGGTGATGGTAGTTTATTCTGGTGCTTACATGGGTCTCTCACTAATAAATATTAGTGTAAATCACGGATAGTTGTTCTAAGTCTGGGCCCGCTTCGTGTGTGTGTGTAACTCAGGCCCTAATATGCGAGTAAAACAAAGCAGATTTTCTTTCGTTTCTGTCAGAACAGAACGAATACTAAAGCTTCTTATATTTTCGTTACGAAACTTAACATATTTCATAATATTTTACCGTCAGTATATTATGAAGATGTATCTGCCCTAAAATGTGAGTAAAATATTAATTAGTACCTACTTAACAAACTTTTATGAGATAGCCACCGTAACTAATCTAACAAACAAAGGTTTGTCAAAGTAGAACTAATTTACTCAGTTAGGAAATTTTTGGTTTTGAAGAGACTTTTTTGAAATAAACATATATAAGTAAATGGAGATATTGATTTTAAATCCAAAAAGTTATTAAAAGCCATAATCACTTAATCCCTCCGTCAATGACCGTCCTGAGCCTAGGTCCAAGTCCCACATGAGGTGCAAGTTACTTACTTTTGAGTCTTTATAGGCATTAATAAGGCTGCTCATCTTTATGCCCGGTGAAGTACCTAAAGCCTAGTGTCTGACTGACCACATACATTTCAGTCGAAAAAAAAAACTACGTTAAAAGCATGTTTTAACTATGTACTATTGGCACCAAACTATAAAAACTATTTGTACCCAAAAAACTATATGGTCGGATAAAGGGTAATTAAGCTAAGCGACACCATTGGCGATAATGAATTATACACTTTATGTTAGACCTTCATAAGGTATATCATTCAATATCCTCATAGTGTCGCTTTGGTTCAATTAGTTTTTTACACCTCGACAGATTCGTTTGTCAATCGCGAACAAGTTCGAGAGACAGGCTCTAAATTTGAGTTTCTTAAAAAAAATGTTTTGTTTTTAATGTGTAAATATAACACAGCCACGTTTCACAAATTAATGTTCGTACACACAAGACATAACAATTATTTCATTACAATACACGTTTGGCATTCGGAATCAATCAATGTATGAACCAACACCGAAAACTTATCTTGAATCTCAAATCGATTCACGTCAAGTGAGTCAAGGAAATAAAGGCATTTTGAACTTTATGACAAATGAAAATTTGGTTAAATTTTGTATGTTACAAAACCATGTCATATTTTATGAAATTTTTTGATAATGCATAAAAAAAATGATTTATTTTAAAATCATTCGCGTGAACGTTATACGGGCTGATGATGATGAAAATTTAATAATCACAAAGTTTTAACCCCGGTTTATCTGGATAAGACATAATGTTGTGAAGAGAAGTCATCCTTAATTTAGTGATATAGAACTAAATTATTAATTACTATTATACGCAATTATAATACTTTTTACTTCGGATAACTGTATTAATTATATTTCAGTCATAATTATATTGAAAGTAAACATTATTAACCTTTTCACGCATATGACAAATGACACAAAAAGAAAATAGTAATTATAACATATTTATGATAATGTATCAACCGTAATGTATTCAACCGTAACTAACGGTCCCGGGTTCGATCACCAGGTCGGGCAAAAAGTTATGTTACTAGAAATTTTTTTAGCGACCGTAGCCCAATTGCTAGGGCGTCGGACTTGTGATCTTGTGGTCGCCGGTTCGATCCCCACCCATTGCACTATCGACGTAAACCCACTCGAACACAAGCATTTTAGCAATGGTTAACAAGAATACTAGAAGACTGCAAAACTATGTTTGTAGCATTAAAAAAATAGTATTGAAAAATCGAAGAACCAGCTCTAACCAAGTCTGCAAGTTGGTGGTGTTACACTCGTACCTCAGAGAGAACGTTAAGCTATCGGTCCAGTGCCTGGTCTCTCACCGGTCGTGTTGGTAGAACCGTCTCACCGGATTTAGACAGTAAAGACATGAGTAAACACAGAGAGTGCAACTGCGTTTAGGCACACACTTGTGCACTTGCGTATAGTATCCTAGCTGCGCCCCGCGGTTTAACCCGCGTCACTCCGCTCCACTGGGTCGGAACGTGATATTTTGTAGCCTATATGTTAATCCGGGTGAAAACTTTCAGCCAAATCAGCCCGGCCCTCACCAACGGCGGACGGAGGAGTGACCGGGGGGTTTTAGTGGTGTAGGGTCCTCTCCCCGTGGTACGAGTTTAGCATACCGCGCTATGGAGAGGGCGAGTCCCACATACCCCGTCGCCGGCGCGGGTATGCCGCAGCGACGGAGGAGATGCGAAAACGAAATTCCAGACGAAAAAAAAAAAAAAGTACAGTACAGTACGTACAGTAACCATTTTACGGAATAAATGATTTTTTACTTTGAAGTATTTAAAATTTAAGTCCATATATATTTATTTTTTTATAACAATATAAATTTTTAAATGTATGTTAGTCTATGTGTGCATTCAAACGCAGAAACCACAGCACACAATACAAATTACTGGACGCGCATGCGCCTACTTAGTTTTGTGGTTAGCTTATTTTTTAGTTCTAACTAAGCGTGAAAAACATTGACCACAAATTGTTATAGGGCCTACAAGAAAACGTTGTGAATGTGAAATAAGTAAATAATATTATATAGACACGTACTGTGTGAGACCATTTAATAACTAATACTAGAGTTTGTATGCCAGTATGCCCAGTGAAAGCCAAAGCTTTGTAGCTAAATACATATGTCCGTACAAAATATATAGATTTAGCTGTATCGCAGTGCACGATACAGCTAAAACTATTTACTACAACCACTTTTAATTTAGAATAAGAATTAGGGTTACCACCCAACATAAAAAACCATTACGTAGATTGGACTGAGCGGGAAAGCTGTTAGATTTATTACAGGCATATTCCCATAATGAAGTAGAATTTAGCGAGTAAAACCGCTTCTCCCAATCCTTAGTTTGCAAAGAACCTTCTGATGCCCTCGTAGACCTAAAATCCGAGAGGTCCGCGTACTGTAAATTAGAGTGACAGTTGCAAAAAATTCCTCAAGTCATAATTCCTCAATCTCAGCCAGCGACCGCCCTGAGCCGAGGTCCTACAGCGGCGCTCTCTTGCTTAGTTTATAGTTTTAAAGCCATTTGTTTAAGCTGGAGCTCTGCTCGCCTTTATGTCCGGTGAAAAAGCCTCCCGGCTAACTAAATAATGTCCGTTCGAAGAAAACTCGGCTAGTATATTATAATAACCTTACAGTAATGAAAACATTTTTATTGAAATAATAGTCATATTCTGGTTATTAAAGTTAATTCGCTACAAACATATTTTTAATCTTTATTTATAAGTATAGAGTTTAGATGACACATTATATGTAGTTTTCTTAAAGTACCTAGACATTATAACAACCACATAAGAACGCCTCTATAAGGCCAGATATAAGGATAACAGCAGACAGAAGTACCTGCGCGTACGCCGGCCTCATGTCAAAATTCATATCTTGATCTAGTCATAGACCATCAGTGTGTACTTTTATGTACAGTCAACCAAGGAGATGGGTCTACGCCGTCAGTATAATAATGTAAATAAATATGTTTGTCACTAGGACGGCCGGTAATTTTCTATGAGTTTAGAGTTCGTTCCTCGTTGTGTAAGACTAAATCTAAAAAAAATATCACTTAAGTAGCTAAAAACATGTTTACATTATTAGATCCTACAGATTTTATAAACCGTCCGTCAGTCTGTGCTGCGATATATAATAAATGTACACATTATTGTAAGATGCCTGAGTGGTAACAGGTACAAAATTAACTTCCAAGAATCCGGCCAAGGTCTAACATCGACATCCACCTGAGGGCACCCTTAAGGGGTTAGGACCATGCATATAATAGTAAACTTAATTCATACAGGCGTACATAAAATTTTTAAATGCGTTTCCCAATGTGTAAACCTATCTCTTTCGTCGACTGTACTATCGGTAACATTTACGGTGTACTACTACAGTTTACAAGTATTGGCAACACTGTTTAATAATCATTAATGTAATTCGTTGCAATGGTATTCAAATGAAAGCTACATCTAGAATACATTAGAAGTAAAAGTATAGGTTTCTCATGTAGATTGGCATCTATAAAATCAAATGCTCATTGCATATTGGTTTAAAAGTGAGAGAGTGCGGCTGGAACGATCATACCTGTTACAATATGCGAAACCACGGGACGGTTTGGGATATTTTCTTAGAATACTCTATTTCCAAATAAACAATATGCATACCTATATAAAATAAATAATATACATATTAAAAAACAACTATATGGCGTAACGGTATAAGTTTCGCTTTAAATGGGGCGTACGTTCAATCCCTACGCTGGACAGAAAAAAAATGTGTAAATTCCGGGTCTGATTGGTGCCTCTGGGCCTCGAAAAGCACGTTAAGCCATTGGTCCCGATTGTTGTAACATCATCTATAACAATCGTATACAAAGTAACGGGCAGCAATGTTTTCCTTACGTGTTATATAATACTGCGGTCACCAACCCGCCTACCAATCGTAATGACTATGGCAAAAACTCTCCCTCAGGAGGCGGACGATGCTCAGTAAAGGAAATTATACGAGTTGATGATGATGATGATGGTGAAATAAAAATATTAAAATGATGTCATTCATAAGTTACCTTCGGACATTTATCGTTATGTTATTATTTTTAAGTAAACAAATCTAACCTTTAAATGTAATGCTTAAAATTCTCAAGCAACGACTACTGTCAAAGATACATCGGTTATTAACAAATTACTCGATGGTATTCCATATAACCTATCAGTAACATTGAAAAATGGCATTAATAATAAAATAAATTATTATTTATGACCACATTTTTTATCTTAATATCTTACAATACTCTTCTGACAGAAGGGATTAAATAGAAAACCACATTACCAAGGATTACAACATCACTTAACATATTGCGCACACGCATGTGAAAACTAAGATCATTTTACAAAAATCTACTAACCAAACCACGTCAGATGGTTCACAATAATCCAATAAAATATAGCTGGAAGGCTTTTGTACAAATCAGTGAAGGTACATATATACAAAAAAATATGTAAATAGTAGAAAAAGCACAATAAATTGAGTGTCGCAGTCGTTTTTATCTCGATTCTTAGAAGTGACTTTATGCTGCGTCCGCGCATACCGAACGAACTACCTGATTAAGGCGATGCGAACGATTTGTGGTGAGCCGTAAAAGTGTTTGTAGAGTGAGAAATTTGTGGCATCTATTGGTATATTTACTTTATATTTAATGTTTGTTTTAGGTAGATAGTTATAATAAATACCTTGATTTTTAATGGGCGCTAATAATTGGCAGGATGATTTGCCATGAGTATACTATCGAAACGTAACATTCAAATTTTAAAATAGACATATGAATCTTTAAAAAAAAATAGTTTCCTTCTTTCAGACGAAAATGATCAATGGCAAAGATTTCAACTGTGTAAATTTTCACAATAAATTAGTTCTTGATTTGTAAGATAGTACCTATACATATATCTATACTAATATATACCTAATGCTTAATAATTTGTTTGTTTGCTTGAACGCGCTAATTTCAGGAACTACTTATATAAGCCATTTATCGAGGATAGTCAATATGTATATTATATTGTATCATGAAGTTACTTCGGGAACCGAAGCTACGCGGGTGAAACGGCACGTGGAAGCTAGAATAAAAAACAACCTTATTTTCCTATCATAATGACATTAATAAAAAATCCTACAATTCAAGAAACAGTTAACGAAATAAATATACATCAAAAGATACAATAAAGTATCCAAATTGAATTTTAACGTTATTTATTATTGAATATATATCTGCTCATGTGACATTAACAATTTCCCAAAGGAAATAGCTTGATAAAAACTGGTAGAAAAGTTAATAAATACGACGACAGCATCCTGTACGATGTTGGTCATTAAGATTATACTTAAATCACTATTCAAGGAAATAACATTTCTTAAAAAAACAATACCAAAAGATAAAAGACAAAATCACAAAGATAGGCATCTTTGTGATTCATTGGCTTGTTTTATTTCTGTTATATATAATAGAATTATAATTAATAGAATTACGCGTATTGGAAATCAAGATCAAAATGACAAAATATTTAGTCTTAATTCCGCTCAATGCTCTCCGTAAAGCCGAAGTCCAAGAGGCTGAACTGTATCGTAGAGCGACAGTTACACAAAACTCCCCTAAAAACTAAAAGGCGTCACTGACCGCCTCGAATCGATGTCTTGGTCCCACAGAGGGCGCCAGTAAACTACAAACTGCTCTTATAAACTATAAATTAACCACTTTATAGTTTATAAATCATGTAAATAAATAATAAAAAATACTCACAACATACAAAAAGCAAAACAAAGACTATACAAAAATTTTATGACCCCCGACATTATTCGTCTCTCGTGGAGGTTTTCCCTAAAACCCCAAGGGTGCTACACAGAACATAAATGGGGGCACCGATATATAACATCCAGTGCATAATAAATAAACTTATCTATTTATTAAAGTTTAACTGAGAATCATTGAAATAATATCAAATATTTAGCCCAAAAACCTCACGAACCATTATTTTCCAGTTATCCGTCAGATCCGCGAGAACGTGTCTAAATATATCACAACATGTGTACTGTTGTTGGAACGGAGATTCCGCCACGACATGTAAATAAACATAATTATTGACAACATGTCGTGTTCCATTATCACAAGTTCAGTGTTTTAATGTGTTTTTGAAGCGAGATTTGTTTTTTAAACAGTACTCTTTGTCTTCTCTATTTGGATTCACTAAATAATGAAAGAAAGACACTCTTTTCTGTAATATAACCTAAAAAGTTCTTTATTTATGTTAAAGTAATTTGTCATATTCAGTTCCTCAGTAGTTTAAAATTTCAATGTTACGTTCTGATAGTAATTTAGGTGACAAATAGTATCAATCGCGCCAATTTTTAGTAGGTAAAGATAAATAAAATACGGTGTAAATTATCTACTTCTTGCAAGAATATAAACGAATGGCAATATTATTACAACTACAACTTTGCAATTGATTGTTTTTAAATTGCTTAAGTGACAAATCATATCGAGGCACGATTCAATAAAGCCATAAGGTATTAAATGCTTTCATAAAATAAATTTATTGCCAATATCTATCATCATATTGTTTCTATTCTATTAGTTCACGGTCTCTTGCGTTCAAATTTAATATAGATTTTATATAGCTGTAGACTATTTACGGTGATTTTGTCAATCTTTAGATAAAAATTACAGCGCAATCAATGTTGACAGAATTTCCATACAAAATCAGTCAAATTTAATCTTCTGATAATCATATAAGTGAATATTTTGGAGAGAAACAAGAACAGGGAGAATAAGAGTTAGTCTGGAATTTCAATGATAGATAATAACATAAATACTTTGGTTAATGTTTTGCGAAGTTTATGACTCCAAGACTCCATATAAGTACTAATATACAAACCACTTTATAAACACTAACAAAGTTTACAAAGTTACTTCAAATCTACCGACTACACAACATCCCAAAATACGATTCAGTTACTCGTATATTTTAATATTAAATACCATTCCACAGTCAAACATTCAACAACTTTGTTGGCGCACACGCATAACACCAACTAGACAAATCGGTCCAGCCCTTCGAGGCACGTAAATAACCAGTTACACGGAATTATTTGCAGCAAACAACCACTTTTCGTACATTCAACCCTTTTAAAACTAAATGACCCTTTATTCTCTCATTGTTTTAAAAGTTAATGAATTTCACTAAGTAAAGGTTCGCTCCCATTCTACGCAAATTGTATTTTTACTTGCCACTTTGTATGGTAGCTGAGAAGTCACGCACCAAATGTTTTATCGGCATATTTACTAAATTAAACTTGCTTCCAATATATTTGTTGGGTGAAGTAGGTCTTTACTTTCTTTTATTGTTTGTAAACATACATTTATTATAATAAATGGCGTATGTCGTTTAAAGAAGCAAGGATTAATAATGCTTTGAGTGAACAATGTACGTGTGTGTGTTTTTTTTTCGGACGGACATATTTAGTTAGCCGCGAGGCTATTGCTACTTCACCAGGCATATAAGTACGTGTGTTCATCTGCATAGTTATATATACAGTGTTATTTTAGTGGTTGATAAGTGTGAAATTATTTTTACCTACTCTAGGTTTTATGTAATCATTTTTTTCTGGGTTCGATTCCCTCCCGGAACAGTTATTTGTGTGAATCACGGATATTTGTTTTTACTGTGCTTTGTGTACGTAAATTAAGTTTTTGCAAAATGCTCCGTCATTTGATTAATATCAAAGAGTAAAAGTTGTCTTTAAAAGCTATATATACTTCATATAAAGATGCTAAATTTGATACAAAGTGACCACTCCATCACAGTTCTCAATAGCATAACAAAAACAATTTTGTACATCATCAAAACCTAATATTTTATATGTGATATGACATTTATGACAATGTCCCGTCACAAATCTTACAATAATATGATATCTTTATTATGTTACAGGATAGTAAAAGTGTCACAAGGCATAAATTTAACCGATAATGATAGTCAAAAGTCGAACTTACGAGTTCGCCTTTATTTTTCAAGGGGGTACTTAGGGTACTGGCTGCCACCGCCAAAGCGATGGAGTTTGTCTTATTTTACAAATCTTTGACCAAGCAAATGACCCACCTAATGATAAGGCAGGGGTCAAAATACGCTACAAAATAGTACCTTGGCCCCTCACCAGTGGTGGACGGAGGAGTACCCGGGGGTTTTAGTGGGTAGAGTCCTCTCCTCGTGGTATGATTAACATACCACCGCTAATGAAGAGGGCGAGTCCCACATTCCCCACCACCGGTGCGGGAAATCCGCTGCGACGGAGGAGATGCGTCCATATACAAGAACAGGTAGTGCCAGTATAATAGATATGTACTAACCACCCTTATATTGGCGGCCCTTCACTCCTTAAGCACTGGAGATGTCTTAATTGATATAGTGTTATAATAAGCTGTTGCTCTTAACAATGTATTATCCACATTAATTAAGACCTTTTAATAAATTACTGGATCGAGTAGGTGCTTTGTAATAATAACCTATTATTATGTATGCTTAACCCTAAGCCAATGATCACATAACGACTAACATATTTTGAGCTCTATGCTCTTGCAATATAGTTTAAAATCAATTAAATGTATACATAGCTACTACCTGGTCAAGGAATAAAAACGATAAACGCGGATAAGTAAAGATAATTAAATAACAAGTTCATTATTTATACCTACTAATAGTATTAATGAGAAAGTACCTATGTTTGAACAGCTTTCACGCCTAAACTTTTTATTAATCAAAATGATGAAATTTGGTAAGTTAAGGCTATCTTTTATCGCTGTCACGAAGACTAAAAAAATCTATTTAATCCGTCAGTTAGATTACAAAAAAATATTGGACACGTATTTTCTTATTTATCAAATCAATAATAATTGACTAAGATACAGAGCAAAAAAAGTATAAAGTTCAGGAGAGGGGGGCTGGTGACGTCACTATAAGGTAAAATTGTACCTAGAAGTGACGCCACACGAAATTTCAACGCTCTGTATCATCGTCATGTTATGTATGAGGAACGAAGAAAAAAGACATGTCCAATATTTTTTTGTAATCTAATTGACTGACTAAAACGTTTTTTTTAATCTTCATGCCCATTGAGCCAAATGCAACTGAATTTAAAGGAAATATTTCGACCGACTAACTTGAATTGTATGCTTAATTTCAAGTCAATCCTTTAATTATGTACAAACATGACATTTATTTAACAACTAAAAAACTTCGTTAGCATAAAAAATAGTTGGACATTAAAATAAATTGTTTTTATTTTTTAATACAAATTTTGAGTCACAAATATTAACTTCAGAAAAATAATGAAATACGTAATGAATTTCATTCTAAATGTTGTAATAACTTTCTACACGGCTGGTTTATACAAAAAATGCATTAGTACAACATAAATAGATTTGAAACTAACATTTTCACATTACATTCCAATTTATTACTTTAATACAAAGTAACGACAATCGTTAATAAAGGTTGTATGAAGAGCAAATTAATTAAAACATCGTTAAGTTCGTATATAAATACAGAATTAATATAAGCTTACCAGTTATAATTGCGGTCAGCAGACATCTGCAAAAAAACAAAACAAATTGTAAGTATTATATTTTAATTGAACTTATTTTATATGTGCTAAATATTTATTAATAGCTGCACACCGCGGTTTTATCCGCGTCACTCTGCTCCAGTGGGTTGGAGCGTGATGTTTCGTAGCCTATATGTTAATCCAGCGTATTACCTATCCCGGTGCAAAATTTCAGCCAATTCTGTTCAGTAGTTTTGACGTGAAAGAGTAACAAACATCCATCTATCCATCCATAATATTAGTAGAGTAATTGATTCATTAAATTGTTAATTGTTATTGAGGTGATAGTCTTATCTATACTAATTAGGTACTGATATTATTATAAAGGGGTAATCCTGGGTGAGTTTGTGAAGTTGTAAGGGGTTAATCTCTGGAACTAGAGAAACGATTTTGAAAATCCTTTTACCAATAGAAAGCCACGTTATTTATTTAAGAATGTCATAGGCAATATTTTAAGACGAAGTACCCAAGGGAATGAGCTCCACGTGAATGAAAATGCTGTATAGCTAAACAGGTAAAATTGTACATCAACGATCTATTATCCATTTTAGATGCCGCAGATTACGTAAAAAGGCAACAGCGATTATGAAGCAGCTAACGAGCGATCAATCGCAAAACGTTAAAAAAGTGGTATTAATGTAAAAATGTCACGTTACCATATATACAATACAATTGGCTCCGCCATCAAATTTTATACTTATAGTATAAAATTCGAACTGACATTATAAAAGGTTATAAGTGAATAGTTCAGCTATTCAGTAGGTAACGAATAACGAAATATCGAAATGGTTCTCATGCACTTATTCTTTCAGTTGGATATTCAAATAAGGCTCAAGCCTTCTTCTCTTTTATGCCCAGTTAAGCAAAAGCCTCTTGGCTAACTACATACGACAACCAGAAAAAAATGTATATTCAAAACTCGTATAACCAAAAATAGCGATTTTCAATATATTTATGTCATATCTCATTGCCTTATATGTCGTTTAATATACAATTTTGGTGTTAAATTATTGTTTTTACAAAGAATACTGATTACTATACTTATCGCTATATAGCAATCACGCTTGGAATATATTTATATCTTGATTTCGATGTATGTAATTACTGTATTTATTATTCACATTGAAGGAAATTACAATCGCACTTTATAGTCATTATCCTTTCAATTTATTGCTTAATTATTGCTTTCTTTAATGTTGATATCATCCGTGGTAATATAAATATTATTATGGCAGGAGAAATAAATAAACACGGTGGATTGGTGATTGCAGAAATATGTTGAAACATCTTGAGCTGATAGCTCATCTATCGACTATAATTATGTCCTCCAATCGCTACTATCGACACCCATGGCGCATAAGACAGGGAGTGGTTTATTTCTAAGCCGGAAACCACTCGGCAATATTTATGATAATAAGAAAAAATGACGGATACAGAACAAAGAACAAAGGCTTTACATCCTTAGCGAGGCTTGAAGATATGCACATAAACCTTAGAGCTTCGGGTAGTCCGTCATTACACAGCAATAATTAAGACGCTAAAAACGAGTTCTTTAAAAATTAAATGCTCCTTTTACAGTCAGAAGACGTAGTTACACGTAATTGTAAAAATAGAGACACTCCATTTACTCAACCGTTTCACATGCCATAAACTTGTACCATTAGATTAAATGGAACGCGGGTTTGAACTGCCAATTTAAATAGTAATTTACAATCGTACAATTTTATGGTCTATCACAAAAACGTTGACGCCAATCATTAAGACTCGGTGGTTACATGCCATTAAAAATTAACACTAATGTCAAAGCTTAATCAAACGCAAAACCTAAACAAAAAATACAGCAAAAGTGACAGTTAACGCGTTTAAAATTAACGAGCATACAACGCTCCACAATTAACCGTCGTTTTTTTTACCTACGCTCAATGATCATTATTTGTCCCCGGAGCTTTTTGAGGCGAGTGTACATTGGAGACAAAAAATCTCTCACGCGCATCATCAAGTCGGACCTTTCGATTATTCATGCGCTACGCTGTCGTGCCCTGATATGTAATATAGAGATGTTAATAAGAAAGTCAGAATGAAGTAATTATGGTAAGAATATAAAGAAGAAGTTATGGGAAGAGGCACTTAAAAGGTAAAGTGTATAAAAACTGACTCAAAATGAGTCAGTTTATATAATATTCATACTTTAATAGTTAGGTAATATTATTTTTAATGACGGAAATGTCTTATATATAAATGACATATTTCAGTTTATTTTACCATACGAAGGAATTAATCAATTGCATGAAGCACCGATAAAAAAAATTATATTACCAACAATAATCTTCACTATCCAACATCAAAAATCGGAATATTATTTAATTCTCGAACAAATCCAAAATGAACACTCAAATCATAAGAAAAACTAGAATTAAAACCACACAAACAATAATCAAAATAAAAGCACCGAGGAGTTTTATCCGCTCCATAAACATGTTGAGCGTCGTAATCGAGTGACGGCTGATAGAGTTGGTCGAGATAATGACATCTGCGGTAAAAACTCGGACACTCGGTTATTTATCATCGACCGGCCTGTTTAATTATCCGACCGAGTCGCCCGCCGTTGTACACCTAGCCTTATGAAGTCTTCGCACCTTATAAGGGGGTGAATTTTTGACAGTTCTAATTTGTATTTTTTTTTTGTTCTTTAGTAAGTAATTTCCTTTTGATTAATAATTGTAGGCGGTTGTAAGTGTTGTCTTTATAGATTACTTGTGTGGCATGATGCTATCTACTTATAGTTACGTCGTTAATATTTTACTTAGTATAATTTAAAAATTGTCAGTTAAATATCATCATCATCATCAGCCCGTATAACGTCCACTGCTGCACATGGGCCTCCTCCCGCCTGACAAGCGTGGTGACTATGGCAAATACCCTCTATTTGCCATAGTCACCACGCTGGTCAGGCGGGCTGTTGACCGCAGTATTATGTTGTACCACACAAGGAAACGCTACTGCCCGTTCCTTGATATACGATTATTATAGATGATGTTATAATAATAGGGACCAATAGCCTAACGTGCTTTCCGAGGCATGGAGGGTAATCCCTCAACTCAACCAACCAGACCCGAAAAGAAATCTTAGAATCTACACAAAGATTTCCTGTCCAGCGTGGGGATCGAACCCACGACCACCGAGACTTAAAGCGACCCAAATACCATTACGCTACGGAGGTTTTAAATAGTGTCGCAGTTAAATATATATTTTTTTAATTTAATATGTGATATCATAATAATTGATTGGAAAACTGCTTGTCAGAGTAAAATGTGTTTGGTGCAAACTATTTTGTTTATATTTATGTACGTATATATACTGGATGAAAATTTTTATAGTCTTGAAAATAATAGGGCGTGATATATATATGAAATAAATGTCTAAGGCACAGTTATTTCACCTTTTTTTTACTGACATAGAGTGAAAATCGTACCGATAAAAATACGTACCTAATTATGTAGCCCTATTATTTTCAAGACGTTAAAAAAAGTCATTAAGTATATTTTTAATGTGATTATTATTTTAATTCTATTTCATACGTACATTCATGTTTATGTATGTTATGGTTAGTTTAATATTTGTGTCATATTGTTATCATTGTAAATTATCGAAATATTTGAACTGCAACCTTACTTTTCATTTAGAAACTGGATTTCAGCTTTTGCTTTTTATTATTCCAAGAAACGATGAGAGAGAGATTTGAGATAATTCAAAATAATGTTTTAATATAATCGAGTTGTTTCTTAATGTTTAATAGCAAATTGCAATAGTCTTAACCGACGATTTTAATGGCATTACAAAGGAATAATTTATTAAATCGGAAACACCGTAATGTACGTAGAATTATTTCGCAATTGATTTTATTGAGGTTTTAATCGATTAACACAAAATTATCGTAAGATCGGTTGTTCATCCATTTAATTTATTTCATACATTTTTGCATCATTGTTCAATATAGTTTTTTCACTCCGTGGTGTGGCGGCTGGTCGTGGGTACGATGCCCACGCCGGAGAAGAAATCTATGTGTACAATCTACGATTTCTTACCGGGTCTGGTTAATTGAAGGACTACTCTCCGTGGCTTGGAAATTACGTTAAGCTGTCGGTGCCGGTTGTCATACAAATTGTATACCAAGAAACGGGCAGCATCGTTTTCTATGTATTACGATATAATACTGCGGTCCTTACACGGTTAGAGACCCATGTCCAGCAGTTACTGATGATGAAGATGAGTTCGTAAATATAGTTTTCAATTGATGATATTATTCTGAACTACAATACATTTTCCAATCTATAATAATATGATAAAGAGGTAACGATTTCTTAATGTGTGTGAGGTAGAAGGGGGTAATCTCTATATCTTCAGAACCGATGCAGCAAATTCTTTTACCGATAGAAAGCCACGGTATTTGTGAGTGTCATCGGGTATACGTTTTAAGTTCGTGGAAACCTTCCACGAGAACGGGATGTACGCGGATCAAACCGCGCGGGTCAGCTAGTATGAAATGAAAACGTTTATTAATAATGTAGACGAATCGATCGTACTTATTATAAGTCAAATACAATGATAATGAAAACAAAAATGAAAAAACAATCTTAACTAATAAATTAGTTTACATTTCAACAATAATGTTATTAAAATATAAAATTTACCAATGTTGTTATGGCATGTGATAGTCGCGTATTATAAAATATTTGTAATTAAGATCATCCAGCGCGGGCTGGGATCGGGTCTGAAGCATAGAACGCTTCGCGAGCCTCGCCTTGCGAGGACGACCGGACCCTATCCTAGCTTCCTACGAGTCTTCCTCTATCTACCTATGGTGTGACACTCGGAGAAGAAAGACTATAAGAAACTCCGAGATCATTATTTATGCCATCTTTTAAAGTCTTAAAGTCTGTATAATTATAAAAAGCTATAAAAAGGAGCTAAAATCTAACATAAATGTTTATTACCTTAACATAAATGTTCCGCGAACAACTATATCTCTAGTTGTAATGTCTGCAAAAAAAACATCTCCAATAAAACGTATAAGTTTATGAATTAAAATAAGTATAATTAATTACTATTAAGATCAGCGAACTATCTGTACGTACATGTTAATTGTATTGCATGATTATATTTATAGTAAACTGGTTTTATGCAAGTTAATTATGAGCGATACTTACATAAATTAAGCTTGTAATTATTGCAGCCCCGACTTTATTATACGCGAAAGCGAATTGACTAGCCAAAAGCACCACTAACTAGAAAAATCATTCCATCTGATGGAACGCAGTTACTGTAACCTGAGTTTTAGGCTTCCGTACTCAAAATTTAACCACGGGACCCTATTACTAAGACTTTGTATGTATCTCAAGAACCGCGATAGCTAGACAGGTGAAATTTTTACAGATGATGTATTTCTATTGACACTATAACAACAAATACTAAAAATAAAATAAAATATTTTTTTAGAGGGCTCCCATACAACACACTTTTGTTTTGCCCTTTTTGCTCGATGTCAATAAAGTTAACAGGTACGTGCGTTCTTCGTGCGCGAGTCCGACTCGCATTTGGCCTATTTTTTTTTTGTTTCTGGGGAAATGCTGTGTAATTTACTTATCCCCTCCACCGTATGTGGTACTCGCCCTCTCCATTAGCGGTGGTACCACGAGGAGAGGACCCTACCCACCAAAACTCCCTGAGTGCTCCTCCGTCCGCCATTAGCGAGGGACTCAGGTGCCATTTTGACGCAATCTGGGACACGATTACCGTAACCTGTGAAGGCTTGTAATATGCCCGGTGAAGTAGCAAAAGCCTCGTGGCTAACTTTGTACAAGTCCGAAAAAATTAGGAACCAATCTAAAGCGGCCGTTGCCCTATGACTAGGGCTTCGTACTTGCGATCATGTAGTCGCCGGTTCGATCCACATCCATTGCACTACTGACGTGAACCCACTCGTAACATTTTAGCTTAGCACTATGAGTTAACAAGAATACTAGTAGTGTGGAAAAACTCTGATAAATAAAAAAATCTCAAGCCAGAGAGTACCGAATGTCTTGCTGAAGCAATACCTGGTACCCACCCAAATGTCGGATTAGCTACCACGGGGCTTATGGGTCATTCTTCACTTCTTGGTATGGCTAGCATACCATTGTCAAAGGAGCCCTTCATTTCCCCGTTTTCCTTGAGACCTTCCCCGCCACTCCCCTCGACATCGGCTAAAATGCACCGCTCACGCGTTGCCTTATACTATTTCCCTCTTCTCTCCCACCAGCTCCTAACCAATCATTCAAATCAATAATCAAAACTCGTTACATTTTAATCGATATCATTACACACACACAATTAAAGCGATTTTTAATCATTCTATATTTCAATTAACCTCGATCCAAAATCGATTTTGAGAAAACCGGTGCGGGTCAATTCGGCCCCTATATCACGAATGACAAGCTCGCGAGTGACTACGATATATCTTGCGAGGGTTAATTAACTGCCAACACAATGCTTTATAAGTGTTTAAGGATGCATGTATGGAGAGACCGAGGTTTGCGGTAAAGGGTTAAGTTAGAAGCTGAATGGTTTGGAATGAGCGATTTTGCATGTAGCGTTTATAATCATTGGATGTTTCGTTAAGAAATTGAGAATGGAGAAATGTCAATTTCGGCAACACGTTCGTAAACGTGCTCAAATTCAAAAAATATAGGGGTATTCTACTTTTTTTTACGCATATCTCGTATAAGCTAAGGAAACACACTGTGACAGGGGAATTATTAATACATAATTCACAGTTTACACAAAATAGTTGAGGCGAACAGGATTCGTCTACGCCCGTGATAATTAATGATGAAGTTTCCATGGAACGGGAGCTACGCGGGAAGTAACTAGTAGTTTTGTTACACAAAGATTATTTATTTTACTACATTACCCGCTACAGCCTATGCCCTAGAACCCAGCAACTTTCGCGCTAATACATCTGATGATTAAGATCTTAGCAGGAACTTGATACCAGTCGCTTTATCCGCCATCTAGCGGTAACATCGCACCTAGAGGACAGGACCGGTTCGACAAAAACGCTAATAATTCCCTAGGATGGTAAAATAATTGAGCTAGGAACATGTTTATTAAGAAAAATTATTGTTTTGAGATACTTAGTTGAAAGTAAATGAGAAATTATCGGTTTGTCAGTTCATAGTGTTAATTTGATGACAGTTAGAATAAAATGGACGTTCTAGTTATTTGGTCATATTCCAAATAATAAGAACGTCTTTGTTATTCTGAACTGATAGAAAATTTAAGGCCAATGGGAGAGAAAGGCTTTGGATCAGAGACCACGAACTGCCAAGCGCAGCGTGGGGCGCCTGCACAATGGACCGACGATCTTATAAAGCTAGCAGGGAGCCAGTGGATGCAGACCGCTAGCCATCGTTCCCGCTGTTAATCGATGAGGGAGACCTATGATCAGCAGTGGACGATAATCGGCTGATATGATAATGGAAATTAAGATAATGTCAATATGTTAATTTCCATTGTAAATTCTTATTCTTTCCTTTGCAACTGCACATTAAGACTTAACTGTAATTGTAACTAAAACTTAACTTAGAGCCCAGCCGTAATATAAGTAATAAGTAGGTATGTCTTAGCTCTAAGTTTACTTACAATTTAAGTTAACTTAACTTTGTGGTATTTTTAGATATTTACCTTAAATTAGCCAATCTATAATAACAATATGTACGTCTACTCATTAAAAAACGTGTATAGTATAAAAATCTTAATTGTAATCCCTAAAAATAAAAAAACTCAACTATTTATCGCCGAGTAAAACCCCCAACACCACTACTTCAATTACAAAACACTAAATCAAACACAAGCGCTAATAAAACCGCAATATACGTTCAATACACGTACACTTCGTAATATAAATCTTAACGTTCGACAAGGTAAATATGGCGGGAACGAACTAGTTGTGGCGTTGTCAGTCGACGTATTCGCGCGAAATATCGACGCATACGATCGACGAACTGACCACACGTGACGCTATTCGTTCGATAAATAATCGAATGATACGAACGAGTTCGACAATCGATTGCGTACGGAGCGACACTATGAATTCTAAATTTGAAATTGACATTCCGTTGACAGTTTACCTTTCTATGACTAAGGACAATAAACAAGCCGCCTAGTTGTAGAAACAAGGTTTGTAGTTTGTGGTAGCTATTTGGGTTAGTATTTCGCCATTATCAGGTTTGTGATGTCTCAATATCGGTTGTATAATGTGATAATTTAATTCAATTGCATTTAATACAAGTCTATAATTTGCATTAACTCCGCATTGATCGTTACTGCTAAATTAGTTTTGTAATACTCCCGTTCAGTTCAACGATTAATTTTCAACATCAAAATTAGATGTGTATCTATTCATAAGGTTTTGTGATTAAAATATTTTTTATCATTTATAATTAATAATAATGCTAACAAGAAAATTTAAAACAGAATCATGATAAAAAGAAAAACTAACAATAAAGCCTAATCACCTATTTAGTTTCTAACCACATCTCAAGCCGTCAAACGACCGCATAGTGACGCGACACAAGTGATGTAATATCGATAATTTATTATTTTATTAACAGAGCTACACGAGATAGTGATGGGATATAAAAATTCTCTGTGTATCGATAAAATCGTAGCGCTCGGCCACACGGAGTGCAATCGTGTTCTGGTTGCATGCGATTATTAAGTAGTGTACATTTCAATTGCTGGATGTGTACTTACTATATTTATTGCACCTTTTCAATGGCTGAATAGAGATAAACACCACGTTGGAGCCAGATTAATGTAGGTTTTGTTCGCTTCGAATAAAAGACTGCGAACAGTCGTTAGTTACCCTGTAATCTCGTATAAAAATCTGTGTTTAGCGCAGAATGTGTGCGATTGTCAACTTAAATTATCGAACTTTAGTACGAATGTGAAATTTGTTTCGTTTGAATAATTTTCTATTGGATTTTAATAGGGTTTGGTTGAATGTGTTTTAAATAATAATAAATAATGGTTTATTTATTACAGCTTTGTATATTTTATAGGTATTTTTAGCAATACATTTTAGTCAGTAGGTACTATTAGTAATTGTAAATTTTGAAGTAAAAATAAAACCCAAAAGATCTTATATGTGTATTATCTAAACTTAATTATATTATAAAGAGGAAATATTTTATTGTTTATTTATTAGTTTGCATTGAATAGGCAATCTAGAACTACTGGACCCATTTTAAATACTTTCAGCACAAGAAAGCTAGGTTTTCCAAAAGTAACCTTCAGCTATATTTTATTATGAAGATCCCACGGGAACGAGAGTTACCCATACAATTTTTAATAAAAACCAAATTCAACAAGAACATACAAGGCTCTTTGCCTGAAACTGAAACGCGTTCGTTTCAATTATAAAATACTTGTAAACAAACACGTCAAATAATTGGCTAACTCCGGACGGTCCATCTCAAAAACTCACTTAAGTGATAACAAATTATTGATTCGGAGAAAAACATCGGTGCGGAACTTTGTCCCTAATTACAAGGCGCAAAAATAAAAACTAAAGGCTTCAAACCAGATTCTAAAATGGAAGATCCAATGGCAATCCTTCAGCGAATTTACGAGAAAACCTGTCATTATTTTGAGCCCATTTAGGACCTTCGACGGCACTAATATGGTCACACTGGTCCTCGATTAATTTAAGCTTCATTGGTAATGGACTCCCAAATATCATTAACATCTACAAAGGTTTCCTCTTCATTTCACTTACACGTGAGAACCGCCGTGGCACAGCGAAATAAGTCTCGGAAGTGGTGAGGTTTTAATCCCTACGCCGGACAAGAAATTTTAGTTTAAACCCTAAAATTTCATTCCGGGTCTGGTTGGTTGTTTTTTTTTTCGGAAGGCCATACGTTGGTAGCCTTCAGGCTTTTGCTACTTCACCTGGCATAAAGCCGAGCAGAGCTCCAGCCTCAATAAATGGTTTAAAAACTACAAACTAAGCAACCTGCGCCCCCTGTGGGGCTTGGACCTCGGCTCAGGGCGGTCGCTGGCGATGAGATTAAGGGATTATGATTTTTAGTATTTTAGGGGGTTTTGTGCAACTGTCGCTCTTCTTTACAATTCTCGGGCCTCTCGGACTTTGGGTCGACGAGGGTATCGGATGGTTCTTTGCAAACTAAGGGTCGGGAGGAGGTCTGGTTGATTGAGTTCTACCGACCGTACTTTAGAAAGCAAGTCAAGCTGTTTGTCCCGATTGTTATACCATGATCTATAATAATTCTACCAGGGAACGGGCAGCAGCGTTTTTCTGTGTGTTACAACATAATACTGGCGCGATGACGTCAATAAACCACATGCCAAGCGTGATGACTTTGGTGAAACCCTCCTTCAGGAGGACTTTGATTCAGATGTGGAATTTACGGGCTGATGATGATGTAGAAAACACATACCTATACTGCAAGAGCTTACAAGAGCAAGAGCTACTTAACTATTCAATAAAACTCTAAAACGATAAAAATAAAATACCTGACATATCATTAATAAATTAATACGATAACTACATTAACCACACACAAGAATACCGTTAAAAGCATCTTGTAAATTCGATCCCTCTCAATTACTGAACTATTTAAACTACTGCCGTTTAACCTCAAGACGTTATACCTACATCGAATTTATCAATCAAGTTTTATACCACCGGCTAAAAAGCCACCGGAATCCGAATTCCTGCTAAGATCACGGAATCATCTCGACACGCGAAATTGCAACAGAGCCGTTTAAAAATACAAGAAACCGACCACATAATTGCGTAATAACTCAGAAATGGATACTGAAGAGATGTCGATTGAGCATCATTATGTAGATACCAAATTCTTCTTGATTTTCTTACAAAACCTAAAACTTAGAAGTATTTGGAGTTTGTGAGGTAAAATGCGTATAACAATCTTATAAAAAAATATATCTAGGGCTCAGAAGCAAAATGTCGGATGTGCCATTATATTACCTACGTTAAAATCATTCGCCTTTATCGTAACCTGGCACTTACGACTAGCTTCTGAAGTATATGGTACTTCCTTATGCTTCTGACATCTAGATATACTTAGTGCGAATCAATGGGTACTAAGCTTTGTTTCTTGATTCTAAATATCATAATCAAACTGTGTAAAAAAATATTTTACCTTTGAAAGCGCTTATTATGTAAACGGCTTGGGAGTGACTGGCTTTTATGACATAACTGCTAAAATTATTGTGATATCTATCATATTCTTTAAAATAATGATTCCTCTGAGTTTCTTGCTAGTTCTTCTTAGAGTTGCTACGTCCAGAACTGGGGAAGGAAAAAACAATGAGGACGCATCATAAGAACATTATTTAAAAAGTATTTTTTTAATGTGAATAAAGATATACCTACTGAATTTGACTTTGAATTTGTAAACAATGTTTTAAACGTTACTTTTACCCTACAGTAAGTATCTAATGATGAAGTGTGTTTTTGACTTAGGTATAGATTTTAAAATTACTCCCTGATCTTCAAGTCTAAGGAGAACTACCCACTTTGTGAGACTGTGTGTTTCCTCATTAACGTTATTTCTTCACTTGATTCTATCTACTGTTAAAAGGAAGGCATATATTTTGTTAGCACCTTAAATAAAAAACCTCACGAGAAAACAATTTTCGCAATCAAAGTAATTGAATAACATGTACAAAATCATATCTATTTCACGTTGTTTTCTTTCACCCCGATAATTTTCCACTAGCCAGTTAAGGTGCAGTTTTTACTCGCAATTCCTGTTCTTTTCAAGATCCCGTGTGGCATAATGAAGCCATTACACATAAAAACAAGCTTGGCCCAACGCAACGTGTATGAAAGAGAAAAAAAAATGCCAAAATCGCCCGAAGCAGCACTCGTGCGCCGACATACTGTCTTGCCAGTATAGAAATAAAAGAATCAAAAAAGTATTATTTAAGTTTGTTAGAACTTGTTTTGCGGTTGCGTGAAACGTTTAAAGTTATTTTAAAATACTACAGGCTTAACGTTAGACTTGTACTGTAAAATATAGGCACTATAAGTAGTATTTTAAGATAGTATAGTAGGTACTAACATAAGTACTATAAATAAGTGAAGCAAACTTTTAATTGCACATTTCCTTGGTTAAACTAGTAGTTAATGTCGAACCATTTCAACCTATTTTAAGTGATAGTATGTTAATAAAGTAAATTACTTCATATAAAATATTTTACTAAGAACCTACCAAGTGCACAAACTTAGCAAGTACTTAATATAAGATTTATAGGAAACTTGATAACTGCAAGTACATGCGAATAGCCAAGAGAAGAATATATTTTATAAAGGTATATTTTTCTCTTGGCTCCTTTGGTATGATTCATAAAAAATCTTCTAGTACAATATTAAATTAAAGCAGTGCTGCACATTTAAATGAATTGATTAAACAATGAGATGAAACAAATTTCATAAATCTATTTCCGAATTAAACAGATATCTTAACCATGACAATATAAATACATTGTAGAAACTGGCTCTCATATAAATGGTTTAAAATCATAAATAGCGTGACACTCTCTCCCATTATTTTAAAAAAGGTTAACTTCCTATAATCTCTCTTTGGTCGCCATAAAACATAGTATGTTTATATTTATATATTATGTATGTATGTAAGTATTTATATATGTATTAGAATAAGTAGGTATTTATCGTATGTATGTCTATTACCCTTACACACACATATGGTTTGCCATGCCTTTCTATGTATTGATATTTGTTATTTAGTGTGTACATTAATTGGAAATAAATAGAAGCAATTAAGCAATGAAGCATTACATAAATATCTGCTATGAGACGAGAAATCTATTGACTTTTTTTTCAAGACCACATTTCACCGAATATTACGAGAAAATGTAGAAACAAATTGAATACCCGCAAACACAATCATACAACACGTAATGAGCATTAAAACACCGAAAATAAAGTTATTTTAATTCATAATATTATAAGATCTTTGTAACACTCATAAAAGCAATACAATTAAACAAAAACCCTAGAGTGAGATCTCAAAACATCGGAATTTTAATGACGTATTCAACATTCAATTGGATCTTCATGAAGTAAAAATATTAATTAATTACTTCCCAATAAAGAAGAGGCAACTCTCGAACTCATTAACGTTGCCTTCTATAATAACAAACAGAACATGACAAAGCATGTATATACATAATGTATAAAGTTATTTCTTAATCATCATACATCCGTTGCCAAGAATGCATAGACAAGAACCCTTCTATTATGTATAGAAAAATGTATTTTGACTCGTTGGATATAAAGTTTAATTTCACTTGATACGATGATTGAATTAATGTATTTATGATTGCCACTGTCAAGTAAAGTTTCAGTAATTTAAGTAACTTGTTAAAAATTTGTAGTGCTATTATTTTAAGTGAATAATGAATATCTTTAGTGTTTTCTGCAAACAAGAAAATGACTAACCACATATGTGTAAATTAAAAGAGTATCTTCCATTAATAACCATATTCCCTGCCAGTTATGACATTTTTCTTGGTATACTTATATTCTCAATTTAAAGCGTAATCATAATAAAATTCTGAATTAATGTATAAAGAAGATCGTATCATAAATGAGGCTTTGCCCGGTGAAGTAGCAAAAGGCTCGTGGCTCACTACGTATGTCCTTCCTAAAAACAAACGGAGAAAGATTAAGGTCGCTGATTTAGCTCAACGTACATAAATGAGGAGATCTGCAGGAGAAAGATTTAGGTCAACGTATTACCAAGCTGAAATAGAAAGGGGCAGAATACATAGCTCGAAGAACTCATGGCTGATGGGGCAGAAAGGACTGGCAAGCGCAAGCGCAGAGAAAATGGTCGCAGGGAGCCAGTGGAAGCAGGCCCCTAGCAAGCGTTCCCGAGGGAGGCCTATGTAGCTGTAGACTTCATCAGCCTGATATGATGATAATGTACAAAGAAGCAAAAAACATACCTATTTTTAATCTTATACTAGGTACGAAAATCGAAAAATTGTAACTGTGTTTAGGTATTCTCCTAAAAACATATCGCTATAAAGCTCACTACAACATATCACGATATGCCAATACAAAAATTAATTTTATCTTTAAGCACTTCATTACTTTGCACCGTAAAAACCCAATTACGAGTGAAATCTGGGGAGCTATCCCAACTACAACCAAGTCTAACCACATTAAATCACATCAAAACACGATTTGGAAACAGCTACGTCATCACCGTCCCATCTCATCATTCCGACATGTTAATCCACGATCATTATATACGATAAAAGACATACGGTGATTACCCTACAATGCTGCACAAAAAAAATGCCTTAATCAATTCATGGAGACCATAAGCCCATAAAAAAGCGAAGAACTAACGCCCACGGTCCTTGGAAGGTATAATAAGGTGATTTGTATTAAAAAAACTGGTGTGACATTTAATTTAAGACAATTGTCTTAGGGTTTGGAAGACTTCTAATGATGTCAGTTTGTCTTGAAATGGTTTTCTCAAGTTGTTCAATAGAAGAAACGTCTTATAACTGTCAGGTATTTTTAATTCTATATTTTATCGCAGCATCGCATTGACACAAGGGATGTTAATAATGTATTATTCTATTTGAAAAATATTTTTTAAATATTACAATCAAGGAATACAAAATAACAGACAGTAAATATTAAATTTGAACCGAAATAATTAACCGAAGTAGATAGAACCGGTGTCGGATTTTAATAAACTTCTGACTTAACGTATAAAGAAGATCGAAATTAGGAATCATTAAGTTTTATTTGCCTAGAAGTAAATAAAGTAAATTTAAAATTATACGGACATTACTCTAAAGTATATAAAAATGTTATCAGCTATTTACACAAATACATACATGTTTATACAAAGAACGTATTATGCAAAACAAACAAAGTAAAACTCATAAAATTTTCAAATAAATACAAAAAAAATCTTCATATTTAAAAAAACGATATACCCACGCTCAAGTCTCGTTAAAAAACACGCCTCTACGTTAATTTGGTCACAGAAAAACATAAAAAACATCTTAATAGAGTTCAAATCTAACGCGATACTTGAATTTCCGCCTGACCGTATCAAAGTCACATTAAGACGTCGAAAAAGCCGACCACATTAAAGCAGCACTGATTTGGAAACTGAACCATGGGTTTACACTGAATTTGTGGTTGCAATATTGATGTTTTGATGAACTTTACACGGGGTAAAGTATTTAAATTCAGTACTTAGTACTGAAATCTATTGTAATAAAAGATCTACGACATTAAATTAATGTATATAAGTTTAAATAAATATACGGTCTAATACTGCATAACTTTTGCAAACGACGTATGAAGCCCGCTTTAATCTCGTCATTATCAAGTAAAAACCATATCTGTTTCCCTGTCTAAGATAAAAACAATCAAAATACTTGCGGTTACAATAAAATTGATACACAGTTTTGTAACAGTCAAGATACATGAATCAAAATTAGATGCTTATACCATGGATGCGAAGAAGAAAAATACACGGATACTTATCACCACTTCGATGAATTTGGAAGAAGCAAAAAAGGTGTACCAGGATCGAGTCAGGTGGCGGTTTTTCGTCTCTGTCTATGCCTATGTAATAAATGCATGGCGATATGTATGATATCATCACTTCTGTCACTAAACCATGGTTGCTCTACCGAATCTGGTTATTAGTATATTTCGAGATGCATAATAACTCAATCCTTACTAAATTATATGGGGAAAGCACATCACTATGATTAGAACACGTTACGATACTTATACTATACTATATACTTACGATATGGCGTTGTTTGAGTCACGATACGTGTGACTCAAGTTTTGATGATCAAGTTATTTTATTTTTAAACTCTAAAGTAATGTAAACTGATTGAATACAACGTAGGCATATAAAATAAGTTTTTTAAAAGGTTCTAAACAATAACGTGCGCCATTTTTTTAAATGAAAATAATATCGATTCAATAATCGATACCTAGATAAGATTTGTCAAACAATTCGTATCGATTGATTATTGAATCTATATTGTTAATTTACTGGAAAGTTATTTTTATTACTTTTAAAAAGATTACTAGCAGAGTTCTTGCACACGACTAGTAAATACAAATTATTTCATTGTGACTCCCCGTGCTAAGCTAAAATGCTTGTGTTACGATTGGGTTCACGTCGGTATTGCAATGGGTTGGGATCGAACAGGCGACCACGTGATCGCAAGTCCGAAGATCAGCCATTGGGCAACAGCCGCTTCTAAATAATAGCGAAGGTCTTTAAAAGTTTTGAAGGCCTTTATATCCGAACTTTTAGGACTTGTGTTACTCTGTGACTCCATAGTGGTAACATTATGGTAGTCCTACCACCGGGAGGGGGTTTACCCTCTAAAATCCCCCGGGTTCTCCTCCGAACGCTAGTTATGGGGGTTAATAAGACCACCGGTAAATCCGGTAGTCTTATTACGAAATATTGTAAGATTTTGCATATAATATAATGGATTTATGTCTGACTTTAGGCAATAAATAAATATCGCAGACATTACAGACGAAATTGACATTATAAAAAAATTTACATCCTTAAGCATGTACAGGTATCTTTAAAAACCGGCAGAAATATGTATTTTACTGGCTTTTACCCTATCTCGATCCGTTAATAAAGTCTACAATTTACACCGCGATCATAAACTTAACTAATTAAGAGCTTCATAAACATAGTTCAAATACCAATTTTCTGTATACTTTATACTATAGGGCAGTGTTTCTTAACCTGTGGTCCATGGGCCCCTGGGGATAATCTCATCTGAGAAGCATTAAATTTAAAAATTAATCTTCGTACATCTTTTTACTCACTTCAAAACTCCCGTAGCCTTCCTTAACACGGTTGAATGTGAGCTACATGATACGTTATGATTACTGATTATAACTCAGAATCAATGAAAACATAATGACAAGATTCGTTTACTAATTACGTACAAATTACATTTAACGGATCATCATAAATAACTAATAACAAGAGTTTAGTAGACACAACACTAACAAAATTGATATCATGTTCCTTTTTTTATAATGCAATTATTATTTTTTAAATTAGGTATTTAAATATCGATTCAAAGCAACAGGCTAGTAGCATTATCCCCCTTTGCTATATCTTCCGAAAGAAAAATATTTGAAGTCCGACAGAAGTGCTGTGATTTCTTTTTTATGAAGTGATGAAGTGATGAAGTGAAATAGCAACTGGGCATTAAGCTGAGGACGTGAAAAAGATAATTCTTGTCGCGTTTATCTACACTCATATATAAATCAGAAAAGTTTGTTTGTTTGCTTGAACGCGCAACCTCAGGAGCTCCGATTTGAAAAAAATCTTTAATTAATTTCAATGTTAGATAGCTCATTTATCGAGAACGTCTCAGGAAGGGATAGCCTATATATTTAATTATGAAGTTTCTACGGGATCGGGAGTAACGCGGATTAAACTATGTGTACCACTACCACCTGATAATGTTTTTTAATACAATTGTGCTTGTTCTTTAGAGGTCTGTAGTTACAAAAGGTTTAGAAACGCTGTAAAGTAACAAGTGACCGCATCGTCTGGCTAGTGCTAGATATAATATGTTGTTCGTCCATTCGTTTTGTACTTCCACGCCCAGACTATTATTGTGAGTACGGCTTGTTTCATCGATAACGGCCCAACACTGGTTTTGTTTGTGTTTTACAAGGAAAATAAGGAATAAATTGAGATGAGACTGTATGAAGAGTTTTGCGCTATAATAAAATGTATTTTGAATAGATTTTATCTGTGTTAGGCTTTAGTGAATCTTTTAAGTCACGGTTTGTGTTGTAATAATATTGAATATTTTTATGGATGAGGCGTAATTGAGAGGTACTTTATAGAAAATTGTTGTTGCGTATGATTCTATCTGCGTATATCTACTTATTGATTCACATAATATATGAACACTACAATATTTCAGAATTCTTGTTTTCTTATAAGTTGTTTATGTTTTATTGTATTTCTAGACGGTAGTTGGTTTTGTGATCGGGTGTTAACGGTTCGATTCCCAACTGTGAGAAGTATTTGTTTGGACCATAGACAGTTGATCTGAGTAGACACAAATGAATTATATGGTAGACTTAAAATATAAATAATTGTCTAACTAGATATTAGAAAACAAACCTTCGAAATTAACATATCTAAGTACTAATGATTATACTTATTTATAATCATATGACAACCTCCGTAGCGTAGCGGTATTTGGCTCGTTTTTAATCTCGGAGGTCGTGGGTTCGATCCCTACTATATTCATAAAAAATATTTATGTAAATTCTAAGATTTCTATCCGGGTCTTGTTGTTTGAGGGACTACCCTCCGTGCCTCGGAAAGCACGTTAACCCGTTGGTCCCGATTATTATAACATCATCTATAATAATCGTATATCTAGGAACGGGCAGCAGTGTTACCTATACAGCGGTCACCAACCCGTCTGCCAAGCGTGGTGATTATGGCAAATACCCTCCCTCGGGAGGAGGCTCATGTTCAGTAGTGGACGTTATACGGGCTTATGATGATGATAATCGAACGGTGACTTTGTCACTTGTACCTACAACCGATATACAAGGTACACTTGCTAATAATTAACAAAACGATTTGCCATCAGTATTCCTATAAAAACGAAAATCCAAGTTTAAAGTTTCATAACCAAATAAAATTGGAAAGTCGAAAAAAGCTCAGTTTCCGTAAAAGTTCCACAAAAAGTATCATAAGCGCGATGATTGCGCGCAAATGTTGACTCAGGCGCACCGTGACGCGTCCACGGAGCTTACTGACTTGGACAATATTTACTCAAACTTAGGGCTGCCACATATAAGTTACTGAAAATATATCTATTTTATAAACTACATGTAGGTGCCCGCCGTCGCCCTAAAATTTTGATATTTCCTTTTCAAACTGTTTGTTTTATATAAACCTTGTCTTCATAATAAAAAAAAAATCTAATTTGGTCTTATCGTTCTCAATTTAAGGGCGTACATACATTTTGGCGATTAATTTTTATTTATGTAGATGCGAAAGTTTGGATGTATGGGTTACGTATTAATCATGCAAGAACAAATTAAAGGTTTCCATGGGAAAGACAGCATTTTTTACTAATTATTTATATTAGGCGGCTTTGTTTTGTCACGGAATAATAAAATGCAGGTTTTAAAGTAAGTCAACATCAAGTGATGTTCGCCAAAATAGATTTATTAATTTCGTAAAAATATAGAAATTAAAAACACTGACGCACAAAAACTAAGTATTATATATATCATTACACTGCAATTTTATTAATATAAATCAAAGAAATCTGATAATGACACATACTTTTTTTTTCACGAGCCAGTGAGTGAGTAATTTAAAAATAAACCATCAGAGGTATTATTAATAGTTTAATTAATTGTACATTAATAAATTAAGCGTGCCAACCCTAAGTCAACTCAAGATGACTGTGTACATTTCTAGAGCAAACTTTACTCCGACGTGAATATCATAAATTCACATTGCATTGCTACTCCACAACCCATATTATTTCCTCTCGTGTTTACATTACGCGCAATGTATTAATACATTCTGATATTACAGTGGATTCAAGAAAATGTAGTTTTTATGTTGACATTAATTTTGTGGAAGCTTGCGTGTTTAAATAGGTGCAGGTTCGAGGTTTGAGTTGGGACAATATTTGTTTTGCCTTGTCATCTTGCTGATCATCTTTTTCTTAGATAGGTAGGTAAATGAATACATATTTTTGTAATGCACAAGCAAAGATAGAATTTAATACGGCCAAAGGAACGAAAAAAAATAAAAAGTTTATTGGTCGTAGTTTAATGGCTCTGGTGGAATTTCTTCGATTCGTTTTTCCAGTTTGTGTACTAACAAGATAAAATAAAATTATTTACTTACCCTAAGTAATTAAGTGAAGTAAAAAATTATATTTAAAAAAATAACGAAAACAATTCATTTATGGCATGTCTAAGATAATTAGGAACTAAAAATTTATAATTACAATGATTACTAGATTTCATTTTATAATGTAGGTTAGATAAGCCACGTTTAGTTATTATCGTTCCATATCTATACTAATATACAAAGCAGTAAATATAATTTGTTTGTTTGTGTGCTTGAACGCGCTAATCTCCGAAACTGCTACTGGTCCAATTTTTACAAAAAATTCAATGTTGAAACATTCGAAGAATTTCCATGTTTTCAAAACAATAAAAGAATTTTGAAAATTGGACCTGTAGTAGTTCCGGAATAGGTCGATTCTGAATAGCCCATTCATCAAGAAAGGCTATTTTTAATTATGAAGTTCCTACGGAAATGGGAGCTACCGGAGCGGATGAAACCGCGCGCGTGTAGCTAGTCTTAAAATAAAACTGAACAATTAAAACCTAATAAGGACCAAATATAACCAGTCAGCCCTATGAACGAAAACCTGGTTAAAACCAATATTTACTAGAACCAGAATCCAAAATACTAATAAGCTACTGTACGCCTCCCGGCTTCAGTCAATATTGGATATACTTAAAACATTTTCTAAGAATCGGTTTTAGAGTTGCCATGAGATATTATGGGTAAACCATACCAACATATAGATTTAGGTGCACAACCAACTTGCCTTAGACTTTATCCTCCTCTAGAGTATACGTGAAGAGAGGTCTAGTTACAGTGGTTTTTTATCCTCCATATGTCCTACTCTAATTGATATGTAGGTGTAAGTTCGATGCCTGTGTATTTACAGACAGGAAGTTGAAAGGCCCCTGAATAGTGAATGATCGATTTTGTGAAACAGTCAAAGATGCTCTCCCTCTGTACGTTTCAAAATAACTTTGGCAAATCCTTTCGATATGGGGAATGGAATCCATATTGGAGAATTCTTAATGGTCGTTGGACATACCGAAGTTGTCAAAGATGTTTAAGTTTAGTAGCAGATGAATATTCTTCAACAACATCTTTTGAATTAACAAATAGCAAGTTTGTATCAACATTTTCAAAATGTTCACTAGTGCCTAAATGATTAAGTTTAATTATGCCACATGCATTTTCACTAAACTTTATAGCGACTTTTAAATTGTATCTATTATTATCTCCAAAATATTATAACTAGTATGAGACTGAAAAGCATATGATAACAAATTAATCAAACCCCTAAAGCTTTGCGATTGGTGAAAAATACTACTAGTATTACAGAATCAACCAATCACATCACTGCATTCACATTACGAGTTTCAATTGCTCTAATTACTTAAATTTTTTGGTTTTGTCTTTACAGTTTTTTGTAAATTTGTAAAAACATCATTATATTTTCATCATTCGCTTGGAAAAATATGTATGCATTAAATTAATATACCTATCATTTTAAGAAAGTTAAAGAATAAATTTCAAAAATTTGATTGATAATATTTTAAGCTGCTACAACTTCATCTTCTATATCATCTTCATCAATCGTTAAGAATTGTACAGTTCGATCAACAATTATATGTATGATTACTACAATGCACATTTTTTAGTCCACTTGACATCATCAACGAAGTATTAGCACTAATGCATACAATTCAACAAGTACTGAGTACAGATTAAACATAAATAATCCCAATTCATTGTTAGCACAAGTGGTCGTTTTCATCACAAGAGTATGAGAAGCAATTGTCTGGAGAACCCCATAAAAGCATGACAGGTTAAATGGACATGATAACAATAGAAAGTGTGGATTTGTGAAAATTATAAGTTTTAATATTTGAATAGCGTGTACTTACTTAGAATTTGACGAAGGTTCTTTTCTGTCCTCTCTTTTTTTTGGAAGATCCCTGCCACGAGGCTCTTTTTTGTTTCTGTTTTGTTCTACTTTCCAGCAATGAGATGAGAATTGAGTGTTATTTTAGAGCTTGTTTATTATGCGTGTTGTTCTCTAAGATCGCATTGATAATATAATAGAAATGAGTGAAGGACAAAATCTCAACGAGGTTTATTCTTTTCTCGTCATTACGTATGCTTTACTTTCTAAAAAGTTATACTTAATAAGTAATGCATTTTTTTTAGATTTTGGAATAAACTTTATACACAATACAAATGGCATCATTAGCTAAAGTCCTGCGTCTTAATATAAAAATGCACTACATTAGAAGTACTGAAATTATGCACACCATTGAGAAATTCTTAACGTCATTTTATTTCAAAATGTCCAGTAAATCGTTAAGTTATTTACAATCTTAATAAAACTTCTAACATATTTACGGTCTTTACTATTAATTATATAAATAACACCAACCATAAACAAGTAAACATTGCTACCAACATAACCCAGTATGATCTAGGGAGCACCGTAAAACGCACAAAGCCTAAATAAGCAGTTACCAGAACCAGTTTGGGTAAGAATGTGAGTGGGCGTAGGTTCGATTCCCTGGCCGGACACTATTGTGACGTAACGCCATAGATTGGTTTGTTTACGGTGAAGTGAACCAGTGTTAGATACAAGCTACTTTATGGGTGACCAGCGATTGGGTTGATATGGGTTACTTGGTTGAACAATATAACTTACAAGCTTACGATATTGTAACTATTGTAATAATTATAAAGGAAAATACAATTAAAGAAATTAAACATGGTATAATAATTAAATGTTTGGAACTCTTTATGGGAAAGATTACCTTATACTATATTTCAAAATTGAGATTAATAAAATTCGACCACCGGCAGGATTCGAACCTGCATCTTTGGGTAAAGCCCCCAATGCCTTAGCCAATTAGGCTACGGTGGAACCCTACCGATCATCGAAATCCGCACCTTCTACTTGTGCTATATATATATTTTATATATATTGATGGTATAATAATCAATATATATATAATATATAGCACAAGTAGAAGGTGCGGATGTATTCGCTAATTAAACTGAAGATATTAAACGTTAACCATATAGATATACAATCTGAAGCCTTAATAACACCAAACTTGATGTCTGAGTACATTTTATCACCCTCTTAGCAAACTAAACAAAACCCATTAAAAAAACAAACGCTCCAATCTCGGACCCTTTATCGAGATCTATCTGCAATTAAGCTCTCGCAATCAAAAACTAACATAAATATGGCGTTCGAGAGCAGTATTTTACGATTTAATATGTAAGCTATAAACACAAAGCCATAATTAATGCTCAGCCCTCGGCCTTTGGTAACGAGACGGACCAGACCGAGGTCTATCGAGGACTATTTTTACCTGAACATTATTTACTAGCTTAAGTCCAGTGTTGCTAATCTAAGTGTAAGTTTCAGATTGTATATCTGTATATTTCAGATGGAAATATATAGCAGCACTCATCAACATTTATAGGGTCGGTAGTTTACAGATGGGTGACCGCAGTTTATTACCAAAGTGTCTGTAGCGCAGAAACCGAGTCCAATACTGGGTTGAAGATGGAGCCATTAGTCAATATGGTAATTCAGGCTGCGAAGTAATCACTGCATATAATAATACATTATTTTAAAACTTATTTTTTTTACTATCTACATCTACATAAATAATAAATAAATATATTGAAGGAGGCTTCTTCAAAAAATCATAACACGAAAGTCGCCTGTTTGGTTAAAGCCCGATTTTATTCCACAAAACCCAAAATGCTTCCACAGCGTCACATATTTTAGAAGCAGAAACATCATCCAAGCCTAAACCAACTAAGATAATAATATCCAAACAAAATGAAACAATATTAGGGCAGGGTGCGCGGGCGCTCACACCACTATGTTAACTGGCTCCACAAACTGTCATTATCACCTGCAACTTGGAATAATGTGTTTGCTGTTGCCTACTGGAGTTAGATTTACCTACGTTGGAAGTTACTTCATTTAAGACAGGTTCAAAAAATAATCTTACACACAAAGTAAATAAACGGAAGATTTCCATTACAATTGTACCGCGAATGAGACATGATAATTAGCCTGATGACATGACAGAATATTTCAAAAGATTTATCAAATCAATATTATTTAGAGATAAAAGATTTAAAGAAAAACGTACTAAAATACAACCCGAAGTTAACGCGGTAAATAAACAATTCATAAGAACCATTCATAAATCCGTTAGATTTGTAGATGGCTATCTCAAAATCGCGGACACAATCTCGGGCAACGAGATTAATGTATGATAATTGTGGTCATTGCACGTAATTATAATATTAATCTGTGACTAACAAATGGCTTAATACTAGATATATATTTTCTAGTTTAGACACAGACTGTTGAGAATGTCTAATTATAATTCAACACACGATTAACTTTAAACATTTTTGAATGAAGCAACGAAAATGAGTATTCCAGTATTTTAGAGTTGAACTGATCTATATATGGGATCCGGGAATATCCAAATACATATATTTTACATGATCTTCAAGCGAATATAGAAATGTTAATTTTATTAGTGCCAAACCAAGCCTGCATCAGAAGAATGCGAAATATGTGTCATTGTCATGGTCCAATCAACAAAAAGGGCTGACAGAATTATGTAAATCAACTGAACCTAAAGCATTTTAGTTTGAAATCAATGCAAATCATATCATCGACACAAATAAACAGAACTAAAGAAGTAAAAAATACATTTACTTTACAAATATTAAAGTACGGAGATGGGGCATATTTATACGAAGAGATTTCTTTTTAAAACCAACATAGTAGTTTTAGAAATCTTTTCTAAAGGGAAGTACCAATTGTCTTACCATATCAAATTCCTCCACAACAGTTAGTTATCAAATTTACTTATTCTTTAACAGTTTGCTTGGGGATTTGACTGTCAGTCATATGAGAACTAACGTGGGCATCCTGTCTGTCCGTTCGTCCTGATAAGATAATACTTGAATATACTTGCTTGATTGCTTAATACGTTGGTTATATGATTTCCGGTGCTTGAAACTTGGAGATAAAGCTAATTCTCGGCTTGTGTAAGCAAAGACAGGTGATGGGGCTTATTAGTGTAGGGACTCTAATATATGGTATTAGAGAGACGAAGAATTTAACAAAGATGATGAAATACAAGCATATGAAAGAAAAGATATAAATACAAAGTAATATAGGTAAAACTCAAGCAAAAAGTGTTTATTATTCATTGTGATATTTGTTGTTAATAATTGGCAGGACGTACTATATATGTTTTTTAATAAACGATGTTATTTACAAAAACCTTTTCCCACGAGGAGACTTAACAAAAATGATAGAAAGACTTAACAAATGAGCGCCTTGCAATCTAAGTTGCACAAACGGGTGCCCGAACACAGGTACAATGTCATTTTAATCTGTACTTTTTAATACTATTGAAATAGATCTTAGATATATGGATAGATGGATTGTACTAACAAAAATAAATCATTTTGCCGTTTATTACAGACGACTTAAAAATCACGGTGTGTAACATAATACCTAGTTATGAAATAAATTAACCTTCTCATTGACGTAAGCTTAGACTTTACTTATTCAAGCATGAAAACCCTATAAACAAGGGTAGTTCACAAGATCTGTATCGCTCAATGTATCGATTTCATTGAAATCGTCACGTTTTGCGTAAAAGTCGTAAATAACACACCTCGTTTGACAGATTCGAACACACCTTGCTATTTTTTTCACAAAACACCACGTGGTTTCGCAGAATTCCGAAGTTACGGCATTTTTGGGTACTCAAATGTGCCGAAAATCATTAAGTGCACGTTAACAATGACTGTTTTGTGTTTCCGAAACTAGTTTCACAGATATAGACGAACAAAAAAGTGTATTTTGATGTCTAAATAGACACATCACGGCGCAGGTAGACGGGGGAGGGGCAACCGACACTGTTCTCGGCAATAGTGAAAGAAATGTCATTAATTTTAACGGTCACCTGTCCGACGATTTCGGGGATAGGATAGGCTTTTTGCCTCATAATTTCGATACCTTATTACTCGGTATGTGATCAAGATTTGAATTTGATGTGTATTTTCGAACGTCTCACTTTTTCTATTTTATAGTTTAATCGACTACAGAGGTAAAGATATCTGATTTCCAACTTCGTCTAGCTTTACATTAAATGTTTGAGATTCGAGCGGAAATAAAAAAAATAACATCGATGTACAATCAACCGTATAAACATCAAGTAAAAAAATGGCGTTCACTGAATTTTATTACTCCTAAAAATCTTCAAACATTACAATCCTAATGGTAGTCAACAATGGGAATTTATTCTACCTGACCGTCTCCTCGTTCCATTGTTCGCCAACAAATCTGGTGCGCATTCGAATCTCTCGTCCTTTTTTCCCAAAAAATCCCTTGTTAGCAAGTCCTCGGATAGATCTCTTTTGTGGGGACAATAGGGGTTACATATTTATAAGTGGGTAGGTAGGCGGAGATACAGGTGTTTTATCTAACTGCGCTTCGCCGTATCGAGTATATCTAACATGAAGTAGTTATAACTTTATTTCAGCGTCTCGTCGACACGCGCATCTATCACTCATCGAACAGTCCACGGGTTTTTATTGTGGCATTCACATACAACCGACTTCCTTCAAAATGTGAACAGAACAGGTTGATACAGTTACGAATTCATCAAATAAACGATAAAAAAAAATCCGCAACTATTTCTATATTAAACAAAGTACCTACGTGATACTCGTAGTTATTTATTTTACTTTGAATTTCACTTTTCAAAGTGAATGCCACACGATAAAGCATTACACAAGAAATATTTGTTCAATCAAAAGGCAGCAGCGGTCACTACCTTTATTTTTTGCCCCAAACAGCTTCACGTTCCCGCTTCGGACATCAAAATAGTGTTACGAGTTTAACAAATAACTTTTTTAAAGTATAAACCAACGAACGCCAATTAGTTCTACCCGGAGAGATGGCTCTTTCGACGCTTATTTTACTGGTATTTTTTGTGGGTCCGTTCGGAAATTTTTATTTAGTGAACACCTTGATTCGTTCCGCTTCTGTATGTTTATTACTATGCTGACTGTACAAATATTTTGTGGTAGTATTTTCTGGTCGTGTCACGCTCTGGCAATCGATTGTAAATAACACAGTTGAGAATCAAAAGTGATGATTATTTGCCATTTTGGTGATTGGATTGTTTGATTTGAACGGTGCAGAAAAATAACTTGGAAATAAAGCTATTATGCTTTTGACTGTAGCTACATTATAATGGCTGGACGGGGTTTATAAAATGGGTTTATTGGTTATGCATGCGAAACTCAGAAAGGCATAGAGATTAGAATAACATTTGCATGAAACACTTAATGAAACTATCATGACACTGATGATCATGTATTGTTATATTGTTTACGGACACTAAAAAGCAAGCGGTAGTTTATGTACCATAAGATAAATACATATACATCTAATAAATACTTATATTTTATCGAGCATGTAGTGTGTGTGAAAATAAAAGGAATCAATTAGAAGCTACATAAATATAAAATTCATGTCAACAATAATTTGACAAATCTTGTTGGAAAGAATGTATAAACCAAACAAATTCTATATTTACATTTATGACAATACAAAATTATGACAAACATGCTAATTTTCACATTTTTATACTTATTATATACACAAACACCTGTGTGATTTGTTCCACCAATTGTGACTTCTCATCATTGTACTAAAGGTATTCATGAAGCCGATATGTATGTTTAGAAAAACCTCTTTTACTACCACTCTAATTAAATAGTAAAGATGATTTTTTATCCGTAGATATTATAACGGCTTTTTGATGTGTAAATTATCAATATTAATTAATTAGTAAAGAAACGAGAAACAATGGATTATATTAATAGTGCCAATTAACATCCTTTACAATGATCACTATAATTAAGAAGTAAAAATTACTGTGTGCCATAATGATATGAGCCAATTAACAGTGTGATAATATGTAAGTAAATATATTTTAAATATCTTATTTTTGTGTTATTTTTATAAATAATATATGAAAATAGTATGTATTGTATTTAATTACATTTTAGTATTACACTTTTATTTCTATTGATAAAGCTATTTCCATACAACAGTGCATAAATATAACTAATCAAAAGTAAAAAAAAAATACGTGTCAGAATACTATTTAAAATTTGTATCAAGCAAAAACCTGTGATAAATAAATTGTATCAAGTTATATTACATGGTGAAATGATATTAAAGATATTTATCTTTCTAAATAACGTAAAAAAATATGGGTCTAAAATTAAAAATTCAACCCACTCCATGCCACTTTTATTCTGGAACCCGAATGTCTTCATCTAAGGCCGTGACCGCGCTTGACCTGGCTTGGCCCAACCAGTTCCCGAGATAGCCCGGACCAAATAACTAAACGACTTAACGATATCAGCGAAATTACACCACGAGGGCTGATTTTTATTACGTTTTATTTCATTTTGTTCAGCGCGGTTAGAGTTTATTGCACTTTATAAACGAGAAATGATTTAACTTATTATTTAAATAATATTACTAATCTTTAAAAAAAAAACTCTCGTTTCCTAGACAAATAAATACTTTGCCTATCTTCCTAGTAGGTGTAGGTATATCATATTTAGAAACAAACATATATAAAATTATTATTATTAAGGACCGAAATTAGAATTTACTCCGACATAATGTATACCTAAGGCATGATTTTTGAGAAATATCGAACAAAAAAGAATCATTGATATCGGTTGACAGATATCGACGAACAAACTCAAAAAACATTCGAATTGAGATCCTTCATTTATGAAATCGACTAAAAATATTAAAGGAAAAAGCGATTCGGTCTTATTTTAATTATATGCTATAAAAAAAATACAACACTAATTAAAATTATAAATGTTTTACTCCAGTGTAGTTAATATAATAGATAAGAATTACACACACATCCCATTTTTATTCATAATCGATTAAAAAACAAATGACGATAAATCCGTTACAAAATTTAAAATAAACCTACAAATATAAATAAATGGAACTGTTTAATAGGTACCTAAATAATACTAAAGTAATGTTAAACGATAGTAAAGGCAAGCAAACTAAAGAATACAAAGGAATTGTCATATAAAATATAGTAGACGCTTTTATAAAACATGAAATTGTTAAGTCAAGCCGTAGCTCCGGGAGCCTTAGGATTATTTAACTTTATTGTATTGTGCGAAAATAAATTTGTTTGTTGGCAGATTCAGATGATCTTTTAAGATAAGGTACAGAAGATAACGATCCAGTAAATATATAGGTTTGCTATATGAGCAACAAGTTTTTATTATGCCTTTTAAAGTTTATTCAGAAATTTTGTAAAATTAAAATTTGTTTGTTACCTCTAACAGTAAAATTAGTCAACTATGGTACCAGCCTCAATTTGAGATGAGATAAATAAAATAAAATAAGATATTAACAAGTCGAAACACAAAATTGAATTATATATTTATTACAAAACAATCAACAGTATACTATGTATCATTACTGATATAGATTTACGACAAGAGGTCAACATACCAAGACCATAGAAACCTCTGATCATGATAAATAATGGTGAAATCAATCAGCATTACGACTATACCAATTTACGTAAACACCAATCATAGTTTGAACCGATCCATTACAAAAAACTATAACTATACAAAATGATAGAAGAATCGAATAACAGAGATGATTTATAAAGGAAAAAAACCGCAAGCGGCGCCCGAGGGTATTGCTAGATGAGGAAACGTGTAGTTTTGGTAATAGCTTAATCAACGAGATTCGAAACCGATAGAGAGGGTATGTCGACGACCGATGCGCGTGAGTCTGTCGATAGACCAATCATTTTTACAGAGAAAGAAATTATTGATGGACCGTGATGTTTTAGCTTATTGGATAACTATTATGGAAATATTCATAGAATAATTAATGGAAGTGGAAATTTAATTAAGAGTCGTGATTTTTGTTAACTGTTTTATGATTGGGTTAGGAATTTTTACTTGAAATACAGTTGATGGAAAGACCAAAACTTCGTACTTACACCGTTAAAGGGTAGCTGGTAATTATTATGCAAGATCAAATAAATAATGTAAATTGTTATATTTAATATTTTCTTATTTTTAACTTATAAATTATGATATTTTGACTATTTGAACATATAACATATATTCATAACTATAAGATAATTGAAATAGCTAAGTGAAAATGCTTTTTTTTAAATACAACAAATATCGGCTGACATATTAATTACATTAACTTAGTCAGATTAAAAGCAATAACATTATTTACAATAGTAATCGTAGATTCTCATATCGATAGTTCATCTGTAGCATCGATTGTGAACAAACAAATCATTACTCTATCTGCTATAGTCGTGATCGTGGCACAGGTCGTCGGGCCCGTTCGGGGTGGTTCGGCTCCGTTCGTGCACCACCGCCAGTGTTCGTGAAATGTGAATATTATGAAGTTATTAATGGTGAAATCTTGCCGTTTTACATTTTAATGCGGCTGACTGTACTTTATGCAGTTAATTGCAGATTATATTACAAGAATAGAGGTGTTGTGAGTAGGCACAAATAATGAGATTTCATAATTAAAATAATTTAAACTTCATTGTTTATGTTACCTTTATTATTTTTTTGTATATAAAGTTTATCCTTTATTTCTGGGAGTTTTAATTAAAATATTATCTAATTAAGTAAGTTCGCTATAAATTCGACCATAAATCAGTTTAACTAATTTAATATTATTTTGTTATAAATAATTAAGACTCATAAATGCTCATTGCATTGAGCTTTTAAAAAAATCTTACGAGATCACATAGATTTATAGGTTTTATTAAACATTGGCTTCCCACGCGGTCTAACCCGTATAGCTCCTGTACCCGTAGGAACTTCATGATTAAATATAGCCTATGTTACTCTTGGATAATTTAACTGTCTAATAGTGAAAGAATTTATAAAAATCGGTACAGTAGTTTCTGAGCCTATTCAATGCAAACAAACAACCGAATCTTCCCTTTTATTAGTATACTTGATTAAACAATATATTAAAGACTAACAACTAATTTTTGTACTACTTCTCTGAATACATATTTTACATTGTTAAAGTAACTAGACAAATAATTTAAATCGCAACCAAATAAAGTATAAAACTAGATAGAAAAGAACAAACAATAATAAACCCACTTATTTAAAGTCTCCTATAAAATAAATATCTTAGGAGAGTTTCTGGACACAAAAGCAAGTGGAAAATTGCTTGGCGTAACGAGTCAATAAAACGCTGTAATGGGTATATGAAAACGATATCGAAGTAGGTTTGAGACTAGATTATCTGGAAGCCGGGTGTCTTCTACCGTGAATCGAAAACTCAGAATATGAACGTGTAGCAAAAACACGTCACAATTTTAACAATATCTTACCTATCGTATTAAATTAAGCATTCGAGTAACTTTTTAGTATAGTAGGTAATTAATGTTAAAATATTTTTTTTGAAAACGTTTCAGAAGTTTATTCATTAGTAAGTAACAGAAATACATTTTTCTCTTTAATATCTAAATACTTAGCGCTATAAAAAATGATTGAAATAAGTTAAAAGTAACCGCAACGGATTTTTTTATTGATTTTATTAAAGCGAGTCAATAAAACGCTATAATCCGTATATGAAAACGATATCAAAGTAGGTCCGAGGCTAGATTATATGGAAGCTAAGTGTTTTCTGCGAGTTTTAAATTCATGGAACCGTCAATTTAAAACTTGTAGAAACTGGACCCGTCGCGAAAACAGATCCCAATTTTATCGTTTCTTTGGGAAACTCATCATATTATATTTGTTAATTCTGAGGATGTGGTTTTTCAATAGGGAAATTATTTTCCCAATATTGAAATCAGTTAAGGAGCAACCGATCTTAATAACCTCTTCTTTTATCTTCATACTAATCAAATGCCAAAATTGAAATCTTCTATTTTTAATATACTAGTATCGAAATATGTACTTGGCGCCAGATATGATAATGTTTCTAATCAAATAGTACATGAACTTTGATTAGAAAACCACTACAGCGACTACAAATTCTTTCATCATTAAAAAGCAGCGTCTTCCAGGAGTATTAAAAGTTATATCTTATGATAAGATTTCTACAGGATTCGCAGTTAAGGTATAACTTTACTAGTTTACATATATAGCATTTTAACTGTTAAATGAATCGACTATTTATTTTGCAAACGTCAAAGGCAATAACCAAGGCTGTTCTTGTCCGTTTATAGCAAATCTCACTCTGAATATGGTTTGCTGAAAGAAAACTCATAAATGAGTTAAGCTCGCCATTGTACATAATCTTTAATTGTTGAACTTTCATAACTTAATTTTCATGTGTACAATAAAGAATAAATACAATAAATAAATAATCATAACCAATTTTTAGTCATCATTACGTCAAAATCATTAAAAAGATTGTATTATTATATATAACTCCTAACTAAATGTTGTTCCGTTAAGATTAAATAGATATTCGTTAGTCTAGAGCTACGATATTTTTTAGGAATGAATAAACATTGACTCGTTTTAACCGTTTATGTTCATAAAATAAATAATCAATTAATTTAACCAATAAGAAAAGCCACGTTCGGTGGAATTGTCCGTCTTATAAATAAAGTGCAAACGAATCTTAACATGAATGAACAACAAACCAGAGAAATCGTAATTTAAAAATATATGATCTGTATTTTATAGAAATACCTACGCATTATAAGAGAGAAGTTGATTAATCAATGTATGAAGAATAAATTATCTAATAAAAATCCTATTTGATAGAAATAAAATGTTATATACCGACCAATCTACAGCATAAACTTATACAAATAAATATGAAACTAACCGTACAAAAGAAAAAAAAGATAAAATCAACTGTCTTGTTTCTTAATTGCAGAGAACATATAATTATAATTCATGATTGAAATGCAAATAAAGTTCATCAATACGTTAATGATGGCAGAAGCTAAAGCTATTTTGAATTAGAATTTCATATGGAAGTTTCGAAGTGAAGTCACACTTGTAGCGACGGGAAATTTTCTTGAACTTTACATAAATACTGTGAATTTACAAATTGAACTCCGTTTAGCTTTGTAGCTTGAAGTTTAAAGAGTTAAAACTTGAGATCTTGATGCTGAATTGCTTGATTTGTATGCGTATTAGAAGATTATCTCGGTTCGGAATATTTCTTAAAACGTAATAATATAATAATTGTTTACTTTGAAATAGATTTCATGAGATAGGTATCATCGAAAAACACTTAATTAGATTCATTAGTAGAACAGTAACATGTTAATTTAGATCGATTTAGCTGTCTGTGTGTTTATTTGTGTTTCTATGTACATATTTTTAATCATACATAATCATTAACAAAATTAAATTTGAAATTGATAACTAGGTAGCTATAAACTATGGATGGAATCGCTAAAAATACAACTGAATCAAAGTTATGACAATTGGTTGGCAAATGTCTTTTAAACTTCCAATATCCTACACTTAAAAGATGAAAGTAGGTATATAATAATTATGTACCTGCTACACTTTTTTTAACTTCAGAGCTAAGCTCAGAGTTGTGCTTTATATCAAACTTATAAAAGAATAGCTTGAGCGGTTCCTCCCGCGTAACTCCTGTTCGCGTGGGAACTTCCTAATTAAATATGTATATGAAACTCCAGGATAACGTAGCTTTCTAGTGGTTCCGGAGTTTATTCAATGCAAATAATAAAATCTTTCCTCTTTATAATGTTAATATAGATCTGAATCCCGTGTTTAAGATCAAGCTAATATTTTGCCTCCGAATGTAGTAGGTAAATCTGAGCTATCCTCATATTTTTAAATAATATTTTTAACGTTATGTAATTTATAGGTACTTAGTCAATACTTCGTTCATTTTATTTCACCTACCCGCATTCTATCACACTTGCAGTGTTAATTACTGTTATTAAATTAGATATGAATAAGTTACACGTATCAATAGTAAAATGTTTGTCTATTGACGTGATCATATCAAATTAAGAAAATCACACCATAAAAATAAATAAAACTTGATTAGGTAGGCATGTTATCTCAAACGTCTTAGTTTAATTAAGCCACGATTATGATAATAGGTATCTCACATCCTATGCAGTACTGAGAAAATGCATGTACAGTTGGAATACAAAATTTCTTGTATCCATAAAAAATGCAAGGCCAAAAGGCGACGGGCTCTGGGTGATAAATAAAATCCCTGTAATTCCCGGGAAAGACGAAAAACGTGACTGCACTACAGCACCGGACGACTCCCCGCCGACCCGGCCACTTCTTTGTTTTTAAACATACAAAAAGTCAGCCCCTTCATTCTCAAAGAGTCAGGTACAAAATACTCTTTTGCCACATGTTAAAATCTTGAGACTTAACTTAGACAGTTTAAAATTAGAAAATTAAACATAATCACTAAAATGTCACAGTGCAGCTCTTAATTCAAACTTTTACCTAAACTCCCGCGCTCTTATATCGTCTCAAATTTTGTTAGGAATGAACTAATAAAAGAATAATGTTTACTTACAACTACTATCTTAATTGATCAGGTCATCTTGTGTCAAACTATATCGCCGGTAGCAAAAGCAATCCATTCGCATAATAATAAATACGGCACAACACATGCTCACTTGTCAATAGTATTTTAATTAACTATTTTTTGGACACTAAAGAAAATTATAATCAATCACTTGCACTCGAATCCTCACACAGAAAGTCAATGTTTTTAATTTTAAAACAAAATAACGATTGTCAAATAAAATTACGAAATAAAAAATAACGCAGCGCACGTCCGACTCGGTTGCGGTACGGTCCAATATAGCATATTAATAGCGAGTGGACATGGACGGAACGCGCCGACGGCGATTTCATCTCAATCTTGCCCGTCGAAACGAGACAGTAACATGACAATAAACGATTGTAAAACGTCTAGAGAGAAAGAGACAACAGTTTTCTCATTATGCGCCCGTCGAGGCTGACATTTCAATCGCGCTGTCCTACTCGCACCGAAAGTTATTTCCGTACAAATTATATGCGGGCGTATTTGTGCTCTGTCCTTCTCTGGCGCGGATAGTGCTAACCAGATAATGTCTTAATCGCATTTTCTTAGCGCTATGCTGACTGATGCACTAACATAAACAATGATAATTCATGGATTTGCATGAACGATAAAGGGTTATTTATTGATTGTCCATTGATGAAAATTGAATATAATGATGTGGGAGGTCATAATTGTGTTATAAGACTAATATAACCTTTCAGTGCGGAAGCTGCAATATCACCGTCGTGATAGGTAACATATAACATTAAAGGGTTATCAAATAAAAACAGACATGCTTGAGTTTCTCGTAAATTTTTCATTGTTTATATTTAAGATAATAAATATACTTCTGTGCAAATAGTCAATAATAATAACATTTTCACAGAATGTGCTATTTGTACGAAAGGTTTCTTAAATCTCTTTTAAATAGAAGATTAAATCGGCAACAAAACTCAAGTGCTCCCGGGTACAACGCAGGTAGGTACTTAAACGCAACAAGTGTCATGGCAACACTTCACAACCAGGCATTAAGAAATAGGCGGGAACTTTATTTACACACTATTTTTTATAATAAATAATTTATCTATTACGTAAAAGTTTCATAAAATATATGAAAAATAAGTAAACGAATAAGAAATTTATAAAAATAATAAAATAGGTACTGAAGCCATTTGAAAAATATTTATTCTTGTTGGTACCTATTGAAACGAAACCATTTGTTACCGTTATTTGAGTTGAAAGTTAACTTAAATTAAAACTAAACTTAAATTTATACTTAACAAAACATTATAATGAAACTTAAAAAAAAACAAATAAGTAGATATAAAATCAATAGACACAAACTACATTCAACCATTTGCAGACATAGAGTTTAAAAAGCAAACAGAACTAAAGAAAGCGTAATTCAAAATCATGAAATGCAATATTGAAATATGGAAACGGACTAAATAATTATCTATTTGTGGAGTGGTTGGTAAATACTTCACGGTCCCTGTTTGCAGTGGTGACTACTGGTCAAATGTTTACCGAGAGATGACAGGCCGCTGACGGCTCAAGCAATTTACTTATTCTGGGAAACTATGGAAATATTCCTTGATCACACAAAACCTGGACTACTTCTGAAGTTCGAAGTCAAATATAGAGATCCAGTAACTAATGGAGTTGAAAATTAAAAGGACAAATTGAGTGTAACTAGAATTTGATAAGACTGGAGCAATGTTTTGTTGTATGTTCAAAAAACTAGACAACAAACAAATGTTATGTGCCTTATAGGGGGCAGCAAGGTATTGCGTGTTCACTAAATGGCCAAACACATGATTAAGAAATAAATTTTACGATAATGGGATAACAATTTAAAACGATATTTTAAAACGTAAAATAGATCTCGCAAGACATGAGATGGCAGTAAGAGAGAAATTCTCAGGTATATTTTATTGGATCAATAAGTACTTAATACCAATACCAATATCACTATCGATAAACAAAACCAGTCACCCACACATAAGAGCGCATTGTTATTCTAATACTGTCTATAAAACTGTCCAATGATTATTATAGATGTTCAAAGTGTTATGAATGCAACAACCACTCATAATCATCGTGAACCCGTTAAGATTGGTGCTTGTGAGTTGTATTGTAGTTAATCACGTTAGAATTTTCATACTTGGACTGAATGACTAGCTGATGCAGTTCTCGGTGTCTTCAAGCATATGGAGAGAACTCAGGGTATTTCAGTGGCTAAACCCCCGTGGTATGAATATGGTATGCTACTCATGATGATGCAGAGAAGGAAGTCCTTTTTATCCCACCGCTGCGGCTTAAGCAAGCGAAATGCACCCCATCATTCATCATTATCAGCCCTTATAACGTCCACTGCTGAACATGGAGGAAGGGTTTTTTTCCATAGTCACCACGCTTGGCAGGCGGGTTGGTGACCGCAGTATTATCTTGTAACATACAAGGAAACGCTGCTGCCCGTTCCCTGGTATACAATTGTTTTAGATGATGTTATAACAATCGGGACCAACGGCTTAACGAGCTTTCCGGGGCACGGAAGGTCCCTCAACCATCCAGACCCGGAAAGATATTTTAGAATAAAAACAAAGATTTCCTGTCCAGTGTGGGGACCGAACCCACGACCTCCGAGATTTAAAGCGTGCCGCTACGCTACGGAGGTCGTCCCGTGGAAGGAAAGAAAAAAGGATTATCATACTTGAAGATGATGAACCAAGCCAAGATGCCGAGACCTACAAACTCGCTCATGGACAAACATCTGACGAAAGTGAACTAACTCAATAAAAGAAAAAACGGCGAGTACTATACAGACCATACTATCACTTACAAAAGAATGTTTCTGTCAAGTGTTTGCGTGAAATCGCGTCACTCCCCATAGGTTCCGTATGAATCATGCATTAGTTACCCGAACTGGTCTCCAGTAACCAAACGGAGTGCAATGCATGTCTTAATGCACTCACAATAAAAACACTACATATCGTATCGTAGAATGTGACAGTAACATCTTCACGAGAACGTATTAAACTTAACATTACTTCAAAACAAACTATTGAATATCAACTTTAAAGCAAAAAGAATATAGTCCGAATTTAGTTGAGGAAGCGATCTTTAAGGATTTCAGAATCAAACCCGTTTGGTTACGAATGAAATAACCAGAGAAAAGGGACAGGGATACAAAAAGCAATCGCGGTAAAGCAACTAAACTCGAAAGCTCAAAGGACTTGTGCTGTATTTTGTTTTGTCTGAGCGAGATAACTTGATCATCATCGTGAACAACCAAATGTAAGAAAAGAAAATTTACACAATAAAAGTAGAATGTATGCCGCCAGTAATAGAGATTAAATTCGTGATAGCGCATCTTGTATACGACCTTTCGTCTCGGGGAGAATGTAAAAAGAACAATTTACAAGTTCGTCTGGCACAAAAAGAGAGGGAGAACATAATTGCGTACGTATGAAAGAGACAGGTAACAACCGGAGTTGGAGGCTGTGTATTTTTTTCTGAGTTATTATGCCGGTTCCGATCATTTAATTAAGACATTTTGTGCATTTATAATGAAATAACAATATGAGTCAACATTTCCACCACCTTTTAAGATGATGTTATGAAGTTTGACCCAATGTTAAATTATTTAAATGGTCAGCTTTAATCTTGTTATTTAAGAATATTTTTTATAACTATGAATGGGAAATGAAACTAAGAATTGCCGATGTTAATGTCGTTATCAAGTGGTAGGTTTAAGCAAATGTGATTTATAGGCAGAGCCGCCATTAGGGGGTTAGGGGTGGTAAGTAGGTACTTATGTCAAAAATCCCTCCAAATATCGCTGAGACTTATTATTATAGAATCATCATCAGCACGTATAACGTCCACTGCTGAACATGGGCCGCCTCTCGAGGAAGAGTTTTAGCCAAAGTCACCACGCTTCGCAGGCGGGTTGGTGACCGCAGTATTATGTCATAATACACATAGGAAAACGCTGCTGTCCGTTCCCTGTTAGGCAATTACTTTAGATGACGTTGTAACAATCAGAACCAATGGTTTAACATCCTTTCTTTGGCACGGACGGAAGTGCCTCAACCAACCAGATCGGGAAGGAAATCCAAGATTTTACACAAAAATTTTTTGTCCGGCGCAGGGATCGAACCCACGACGAGACTGAAAGCGAGACTTTTACTACTACGCCACGGAAGCTGAATGTGACTTTTAATACTACGCCACGGAAGCTGAATGTGACTTTTAATACTACGCCACGGAAGCTAATAATAAGATCAGGCGCGTATTTCCCGTTCCCATGGGAACTTAATCATTAAATATAATATAGTAATATAGGCTGTTACTCCTGCATAATGAAGCTCGTGAAATTATTTTTAAAATCGGTCTAGAAGTTCCGGAGTATATTTAATGCAAATACAATTTTAAAAAAATCTCTTCATAATATTATTATAGACTAGCTTCCCGCGCGCGGTTTTGCTCGCGTCACTCCCGTTCCCGTGGGAACTTTATAATTAAATATTGCCTATGTTATTCAGGGTGAATGTAGCTTTCCACTGGTGAAAAATTTTTTGAAATCGGCACAGTAGTTTATGCGTTTATTAATTACAAACATACACACAAGTATACTAATCTTTCCTATTTATAATATTATTAATAATAGATTAGTCTCAGAAATATATAAACTTATGTAGGCTTGTAGGTACTTAGTAGTTTTTGAGTCATGTACTCAAACATCTTCTAAAACAAACTGACATTACATAATGTGATTGGAAAAAACTAACTAACTAATAACGACCCGGCTTACATAGCAAATAAGCATTGCCAGCATTCTGGGAACGATCCTCAGAAATGTAGATTTAGAAAAAAAAACGATATTGTCTATACTCAAAGATTATAAAGAGGTAAAGTTTGTGAGTTTGTGACGTTGTAGGTAATCTCTGGATTTACTGAACCGATTTTGAAAATTCTTTTACCAATTGAAGGCCACGACATTTTTGAATGTGTCATAGGCTATATTTTAAGTTAAAGTTTCCACGGGAACGGGATCTATACGGGTAAAACCACACGGGACAGCTAGTATTTTACAACTAGCTTCCGCGTGTGGTTTCACCCGCGTAACGCCCGTTCCCGTAAGAACTTTATAATGAAATATAGCCTATAGCCTTCCTCGATAAATGGACTACCTAACACTAGAAGAATTTTTCAAATCGGACCAGTAGTTCCTGAAATTAGCGCATTCAAGCAAACAAAGTCATCGGCTTTATATGTATATGAGCAAGTATATAAAGTCACCGTAATAATAATTATATTACAGTTATATCAACGCACTAGCGACCCGCCCCGGCTCCGCATGGGTGCAATGCTGATGTATTATATAAACCTTTCTCTTGAATCACTCTATCTATTAAAAAAAATCGCATAATAATCCGTTGCGTAGTTTTAAAGATCTAAGCATACATAGGATCGGACAGACAGCGGCAAGCAACTTTGTTTTATACTAGATATGTAAGATGGTAAAAGACTGATACAAAAAGTAATTATAAATACTTATGATAACACGTAATTACAATGATTTTTTCCAGACCGTTAATTAGCTTTAGCTAATGGCATCCTAATTCTGAAAATAAAAATCGTTTTCATCTATCAGCTTACGTTTGGAGATGTGACATTGTATGTAATTATGTAGAAAAATACAAAAAATGAATACCATAAAAATATTTATTTAAAGCTGATAGATAGAAACGGCTGGAAGATTTAAATTCACTGTATCAAAAGATAAAAGAAAAGTGAAAAAAACTTCCGGAAAATTTTAAAAATTAAAATTTTGTAACCATGTGTAATACATCAACGGTGATGTTTACAGGCTGGAAGCTCTGTTCGCCTTCAGCCCGGCGAAGTAGCGAAATTGTCGTTGTAAACAACATATGTAATTCCGAAAAAAAAACAATAGTAACGTGTTCGACCGAACTATGGATCGGGCAAAAAGTTCTGTTACTAGAAATTTTCTATTTAGAAAAGGAAAATGGAAATACCAGCCCGAAGTCTGGAAGTTGATGGTGTGTCACCCGTGTCCCGTTAAGCTATCGATCCTGAACCTGATCTTTCAGCGGTCGCTGAAACTGTCCCACCGGAGACTAAAGTAAGAGATCGGACCTTTTTTGCTACTTGACCGAGCATAAAGCGAGCAGAGCTCCAGCCTTAATAAATGGTTTGAAAACTACAAACTAAGTAAGCAACCTGCGCAAGAGGGCGCCCCATGTGGGGCTTGGACCACGGCTCTGGGCGGTCGCTGGCGATTAGATTGAGGGATTATGACTTTACGTATTTTAGGGACTTTTGTCCACCTGTGTTTGCGTACACACTTGTGCTCTAACATGTCCTGTGCAGAAGGCTTACCTCCATAGAGCTTGACCGCCGTGGCCGAAATCGATCGGGAGGAGACAAAATGTTCGCTCTTACTCTGGTTATGCGTAGTCTGTTTGTCTGACTTTGCCTGAATTCGGGATAGCCTCCGAAACTAGTCACGGTTTTCATCGGAATATGTTATCAATTTAAGAAGACTTTATCCTTTTGATTTATAAGCCAGCCTAACAAAAATTAAGGGATAACACATCGTTTTTGTTTTTTAAAAATAAATTCATACAGTCCTAGTTTTGCTTAAGTTGCTAAGTAAATTTATTTACCTTGAGAAAAACTTAATTATTTCCATTTGAACGTAATTTTTTTTTATAAAGTTTTATAAAAAATATTATAGATTAGATTCCCGCGCGCGGTTTCACCCGCGTAACTCCCGTTCGCGTGGGAACTTCATAATTAAATATAGCCTATATTAATCAGTGATAATATAGCATTAAAATGGTGAAAGAATTTTTAAAATCGGTCCTGTACTTTTTGAGCCAATTCGTTACAAACATACTTACATACAATTCTTACCTCTTTATAATATTAGTATAGATTTAAACAAAATCACGGTAAAGTTGGTCAGTTTATATATTTCTCTTGATCCGGAACCGATTTTAAAACACTTTTAAGACAAGGTTCCCACGGAGACAGGATCGACGTGAAACCGCGGGCACAACTAGCGATACGCTGCTAGTTATTTATACTTCTATACTAATAGTATGAAGAGGAAAAATGTATATTTTTGTGTCTATGTTTGTAATGAATAAACTCAAAAACTATTGCGCCGATTTCAAAAATTCTTTCACCATTGGCAAGCTACATTAACCCTGAGTGACATAGGCTATATTTAATTATGAAGTTCCCACGGGAATGGGAGTCACGCGAGTGAAACCGCGCGCGGGAAGCTAGTATGTATATACAGATAATAATCAGAGATATCACATACAGACCCGCTTAGCAATACATTAATATATTTATGCTCCATTTGCAAGAACCTGCTGGTACGCCAGAGCTCTTGCGGTTATTTCTTGCATGATAAATTGTTATTGTACTGTCATAACATTTTAATTCTAAAAATAAACGGAGTTTTAAGTTCTAGTGGCAATAAGGTCTTAGGTTTTGTCTCCGTGGTTTTATTGGGGTTCGATTACGAAAAAACTTAGTTTAATTAGAATCAAATTAAGAGCTTTCTTTTAAGATTAGATTTACAAGCGGCCGTAGCCCAATGGCTAGGCCGTCGGACTTGTGATCTTGAGGTCGCCGGTTCGTACCCCACCCATAGCACTACCGACGTGAACCCACTCGTTACACAAGCATTTTAGCTTAGCACGAGGGGTTAACAAGAATACTAGTAGACTGCAAAACTCTGCTAGTAATCATTTATAAACAAAAATAAATTATCAGATAGTTTAGAGGAATTGCTTTTTTTTAGGGTTCCGTGCCCAAAGGGTAAAAACGGGACCCTATTACTAAGACTTCGCGGTCTGTCACCAGACTGTATCTCAAGAACCGCGATAGCGAAGACAGTTGAAATTTTCGGAAATGATGTATTTTTAACAAAAAATTACAAATAAAATAAAATAAATATTTAAGGGGGGCTCGCATACAAAAAGAACTTTTTTTGTTTTTGCCCTTTTTTGCTTGATAGCAATAACGGTAACGCACTTGGCCGGATTATAGCGAAATTAATCCCTATGTCGGGGATTCACAAACACTCAATATAAATCACACCCAAACTCAGAACAACTATCTGTGATTCACACAAATTATTTTCCGGAGTGGGAATCAAACCTAGAACACTCATGGCCTCATGAGCAATTTATGTAACCACTGAGCCACTGATACAGTTAGTTTAGCTGTTCTTTACAGGCATAATAATATTTGCAGTAAGAAGCAGGAGATTCTTCAATTATTTGTGAAAGCCTTCAGAGAGGTAGCCCTAGTACGTTCGAATATAAAAGTACTGGAGGCACTATCATAGTTGAACAAAATACCATAGCTAAATAATATTATTCTGGGGTCTAGCTAAAATGGCCAAAGTCTTACAGAATACCATAACAAGATAACATCATTCTGTGGTCTTGCTGAAATGGCTAAAGCCTTACAGAAGCCTCATAGCCAGATAACAGAATTCTGCGATCTGGCTAAATCTTTACAGAATACCAAGCTGCATGACATGAGTGACAGAGTTGTCTGTGGTTTGGCTAAAATGGCTAAAACCTAACAGAATTCCATAGCAAAATAACGTTATTTTGTGGTAAGGCTAAAATTTTCGTTTGACTATGATATTTAGCAAAATCTGCATCAAACGGTAATTATTATTCTAATGGTAATGATTGAAAATAATGTTTTTCAATATTGATCTTTTCACCACCAGGGCACATAATTGATTACTGCTGTGTTTCTATTCGTAAAAAATGCATAAAGATAGATTAAATGTATCTTGATAGAATTTCCCACACAATTAAGTAAGATATTAAAGTAATACTTGAGAAATACGTCGCACCTGCAATATTGCTGATCTTAAAATTCTGTGCGAACCGTGAGATTGTTTACAAACATCAAAAGATTGTAAATAATAATAATATATACATACTACGTTCTATGTCTCTTTTTCTGCTTCAGCCCATTTACGTCCACTGCTAAACACAAATTCAAATTCTCTTTTAATGGGGTCCTCTCCTCGTAGTATGAGTTTAGCATACCACGCTATGGAGAGGTCCCACATATCCCACCGCCAGCGCGCGAATACGCTGCAGCGGCGCGGCGGTGGGAAAGCGTAAAAGCATCTCCTACCGGACAAAAAAAAAGGCTCAAATAATCTCGTCTTTTTAATTTATATTAACATAGATTTCCGCAAAGTAACGCCTGAATCTATTAATAAAGCAGTTCAAAAAGATCAATGCTAAACATACCTACTGCTTGTTAAAGGGTTAACCAACCTTTAAAAAATAAGTAATCAAGTCTATTGGAATAGATAACCTTGTATTAACGGTGTCCAAAGGTTGAATAAAAATAATAATAAAAACGTATTAAGCCCACAGGAATTTATGTAAATCTTATGAGGACAGTTTCTATGGGAGCTTTAGTTATGGGAATGTTATGGGGCTTAGAAGCTAAGTGATGTGTTCTAAGTACCAATGAGGTTTGAAGATTGAATGTATGGGAAATATCCTATCTATCTATGTATACTTCAATCTATACTAATATTATGAAGAGGAAAATTTTTATTGTTTGGTGTTTTGAATAGGATACAAAACCACTTGATCGATTTCAGAAAACGTTTCAAACCGCGCGCTAGAAGCTAGCTAAAATAAATTACTACCCACGGTTTCTGCAAAAGAGAAAATCGTTTTTCAAGTCATCTCAGTGTCAATAAATGGATGAAAACGAAATAACCAATTGGCGATTATCCGCAGTAGATTATCTGATGCGGGTGGACGTAAATGGGCCAGAAAGGTTCTTGAGTGGAGACCACGAACTGGCAAGCGCAGTGTGGTACGACCGCCTGCAAGGTGGCTTGCAGACGTCCCACGCTGGGCTTGCCAGTTTGTCTGTTTTTTTTAGGTCAGGATTAGATTGAGGGAACAGTGTTATCATAATCGTCATATGAGCCTGTTGCGTTTACTGCTGAACCTGCCTTCCTCATCGATTTCCAGCGGGAACGATTACTAGCGGCCTGAATCCACTGACACACTGTGATTTTTTTGTCACTATGGACTGACTGTCCATAGTGACGACCTAAAAAATAGTTCCCGCTGGAAATCGATGAAGCATCGAATGATGATGATACCACTATTCCCTCAATCTAATCCAATAAAAATACTACAGTACAAACAAATATATCAAAGAAACTTGACCCTTAAATAGAGGTAGTAACCATTCCTACCACATTACGGGTCCAGGAATACCCGAAATGAAATGACAAATAACTTTTTAACCCGATAATGGTATGACTAATCGATGGGGTTACAGATATAATTAATAAAACGTTGTATATTGATATACCGGTGTCAGGCCCTGTAGGGTACCCAATAAAGACTATTTGAATTTATGTACGGGTCCCACGTGTAATGGTGGTGACAATAGTGTTACATGTTTAAAAAAATAACCTCCTTAGCGTAGCGGTATTTGGCTCGCTTTAAATTTCGGAGGTCGTGGGTTCGATCCCCACGCCGGACAGAAAATCTTTGTGTATATCTAAGATTTCTTTACGGGTCTGGTTGGTTGAGGGACTGCCCTCCGCGCCTCGGAAAGCTCGTTAAGCCGTTGGTCCCTATTATTTAATCATCATCTATAATAATCGTATATCATCGGAACGGGCAGCAGCGTTCCCTTGTGTGGTACAACACAACATAATACTGCGGTCACCAATCCGCCTGCCAAGCGTGGTGACTATGACAACTACCCTCCCTCGGGAGGAGGCCCATGTTCAGCAGTGGACAATATACGGGCTGATGATGATGTTTAAAAAAAATAAATAAGTGTTATTGATATTAAAAACCTCGCCATATATCTGGGATGTTCGATTTCTGCACCGGAAAAAAAACTTCATACAAAATAGTGAGTAGGTACCTTATGGACCTAGAAAAGCACGAGCGTTAACCACGTTGTTGTTAATTGTTACATCATCTGTGACTAACGTCTACCAAGTAACGGAACCTTACGTGTTTTTTTTTTATCCTCTTACACCATTATGAAAATACAAATCCTCCATGGCGTAGCGGTATAAGTCTCGAAGGTCGTGGGTTCGATCCTCGCACCGGACAAGAAATCTTTGTTTGTAATCTAAGATTTCTTTTCGGGTATTGTTGGTTGAGAGATTATATCCTCCGTGCCTCGAAAAGCACGTTAAGCACTTGGTCCCGACTGTTATAGCATAAACTATAGGAGGTGTATACCAAGGGACGGGCATTATCTTCCTCGAGAGGAGGCTCATGTTTAGCTGTGGATGTTACGGGCTGTCGATGATGATGATGATGGTCATACGGTCGCCAAACTTATTTTTTTTTATCCGGTCGCCAACCTGCCTGGGAAGGGTGATGACTTAATTATATGGCAAATACCGGTTTTTTTACGGGCTGATGAGGTGATGCAACTGCGGACAAGAAGCATATTTTTCACAATGGAAATAGAAAAGATATCAGCAACAAATAGCTAGTTACTCAAGCTAACCATACTACTCCATAATTATTTGATAATGTCTTAACAATATTGCCTTATCTAATGAAGAAATGATTATTGATCTGTGTTACATTAATTAATTAATTATATACGACATGCTCTACTAAACAATTGATCGTGGATATAATTACAAGATGTTTGAACAGCTCATTTATTTTATTAACTTGATGTTAATTTAAAAAAAGTTTAATACAGAGTATTGGTAACTGGCTGGATGACGAGTCTTTTTTGATATTATTTATTATTTAAATGTATTCCTTTTTATTTATATAACTACTAGCGGATCCGACAGACGTTTTCCTGCATGATAATATATTAATATTTATATATTATAGGGATCACGGTGGATGCAGGCCGCTTCTAACCGTAACAACTGGAAATCTATGAGGGAGGCCTATGTCCAGCAGTGGACGTCCTACGGCTGAAATGATGATGATGATGATATATGATTTGTGAAGCTAAACCATCCAGGGCGCCACCCAACGGAGGACTTTTTAGGAGGAGTTCAGTGACATACACACGTACAGTAGAATTATAAAGATTATCATGTAGAAAGTTTAGGATTGTAGAAGAGGGACATGTAGAAAGGATGGATGAAAGAAGAGTTACTAAAGAAGTATATCGAATGAGTGTGAACAGCGCCTCCGCTGGAAGAGGGTTAAATATATATCAACCAAATTGGTGATGTATTAAAAAAGGCTAAATCAAAAGTACCTATAACCGGCGAGCATGTACCGGCATGTAGCGGCGAGTGAAAGAGATGTACCAGGATCGAGACAGGTGGCATTCTTTTGTCTCTGCCTACCCCTATGGGAGAAAGGCGTAACGATATGTATGTATGTACTATTGTCATGTTTCTCGATTGTCAATGTCTATTAATCATAATAATATAAAAATTCAATCAAACCATCATCTTATTATTTTCTTCACTTTTCAATCTCGCTCGCTCACAGTTTTTCATTTCCTCATCTGAATGAAGGGTTGCTGCTTGTTATTTCAACAAAAAACAATTCTATCTAAGTACTGTGTATTTCCTGAGAACCTGTATCAAACAGCTAAAAATTCATATTCAAACACATTTTTTTATCTTATAATTTTTACCGGTACAAACGAAACGAAAGCAACTGTACGCATTCAATAAACGTTATAAATTAATCATACTTTCTTCCCTTCCCACGAAATGTTCAATCAGAAAAACATGTCGCAAATATTCAGGGCAATGCGCTTTCTCAATAAAAAAAATGTTATTACTTCTTCGAAATGCACTTGTGTTCTCAACTGTACTCGTAAAACGCACAGAACGCTCGTTTTTGGAGAAAAAAGTATCGACTAAGATTCCAGCTGCGCAATATTTATGACTTTATTTATCTCGCTTTCATTTACACTTGTTTATTTTTTGTATTTTTCATCTCTTTTCTACGGTCCACCCGCTGGTATCTACGATTTCGGTTCAACCGTGGTGCATGAGTATTGGTAATGGATATTCGAAATTTCGAGATGTTTCAATAAAGATATCTGGGATTAGTATCAGGTCATTATGTTTCAATGATCTTTGTATATTTTTATTAATATTGAGGCAGGATGCTTACCTTGGTCTTACGGTAATGTATTTCAATGAACCTTCCCTCGTAGACCTGACATCCAAGTGACCTGTGAACTAAAGAGCAACAGTTGATCATCTAGGCACGTGCCTAAGGCACGAAGGTACAAATGGACGCACGGGCGGAATAAACACTGGAACAGCAACTGTAGTTAAGGCTACTACAAGTCGGAATAAAGAAATGCCAGCTCCAAATTGGAGTAACCACTACCACCCATGTAGTAAAGCAAGCTATAGCGATCAAATTTTCACTTGTACTAGTTATTTATAAAATAGGGGCGCCGACAAAATGCTTGCATTTTTTTTTGGCCGGTGTCATATTCGTTTACGCATTTTCACCGCCGCTGCAGCGTACCTATGCGCGCGCTGGGCTCCATAGCGTGGTATGCTAACCCATACCACGAGGAGAGGACCCTACACCACTAAAACCCCCAGGACACTCCTTCGATCCGCCGTTGGCGGGGGCCGGGCACGCATAAGCAATCCGGCCCCCCGACGGCACCTGCGGCCAATATGGACCGCGGGATCTCCGGGGCCACACTTATAGTGGCCCATTTTCCAATTAATAAGAACGCCCGGACTGTAGAGGCGTCTCTACTCCTCATGGGTATAAGATGCGTGCCTACGGTGCTTTCATTTAATCCGCCTCTGGTTGCCATCACGAATATTTTTTTGTTAATTCAGATAGCACCGCACCTAATAATAAGTTACTATTAATAATTATTACGAGTATGTGCATCAGGAAATGCCTTTTCCCTTGTCATAACGCGGGTTCTGATAAAACCAAACAAGGATATGCACTCAACAAAGTTATAACTTCTTTAACACTCCACATGCTACATCATGCTAATAAATAATTAATGTTTACGTTACAATGTAAGAAAAAGTTATATATACGTAGCTACTTGTCAGTGTAGTAATGCATACTGTAACGGATAATTAATCTGCGATGCGCATGAATATTTTTATATGCACAAACGGGCAATACACTGCAGATGCCCCGATCTCGTCTTTATTTTTGTTGTCCGTGGAAAATGCTTTTACGCATTCTCATTTCTCACCGCCGCCGGAACTCGCCCTCTCCATAGCGTGGTATGCTTTATTCATACCACGAAGAGAGGACCCTACACCACCTAAAACCTCCCGGACGTTCCTTCGATCCGTCGTTGGCGGGGGCCGGGTACGCGCGAAGCAATTCGGCCCCCCGACGGCAACCGCGGCCAATAAGGCGCCGCGGGATCTCCTGGGCCACACTGACTGTGGCCCATTTGACCAGCCACTGCCCTAACCCACAGATCTCAACCAAGTCCTGCAGATGACGCCCTCTTGCGCAGGTTGCTTAAAGTTTGTAGTTGTTAAACTATTTACTAATGCTGACGCCCTGCTCACCTTTATGCCCGGTGAAGTAGCAAAAGCGTCGTGTCTGACTACATATCAGTCAGTATCTGTCCATATAAAATTACATAGGTTTTTTTACCAAGAATATTTCTTTTTTAGAAAATCAAGAGATTAATACTATAAAACAAACTACTCAGCTTTATCACACTATTATTATAGAAGAGATAAGTGATCGTTTTTGCCCACAAATTACTTAACTCCAACAAAGTAAAAGTAATCAAATGGAGCTTAAATGAGCCCGTGTACGTATCTGCCCCGTCTTGTACTTCGTTACGCATAGATATTGAATTGAAGCTTCATGCAGAGCTAGGAATAGATAGAAGAGCCGAAACTGGAAACATAATCGTAATTTATTTATACTTTATTGCGCACAAAAAGTTACATGACATAAATTGGGAACAACCTACATACGCGAGCTTAATTCAATTATGAATTCTCTTCCTTGCAAACCTTTAGGACAGAGATACATGATAATTAGGGCATAGGATACATGACTGTTTTTTTTTTAAATATTACTAGCATAATTTTTCTGACAAGAATACTAGTATAGTATTCTTGTTAACCGCTCGTGTTAAGCTAAAATGCTTGGGTTACGAGTGGGTTCACTTGGGTAGTGCAATTGGTGGGGATCGAACCGGCGACCACAAGATCACAAGTCCGACGGCCGCTTTTAACTTGACTTAATCAACGCCGAGGCAAAACTACTGAAGCAAAGAGACTGAAAACGGAGGGTAAAGTTTGAATTGTGATTGGACAACCTGATTCCTTGGTCCTATCTCCTTCAAATTCTGCATAAACATTATTTTTTCTTTAACATAATTGAATGAAGAAATGTTTTAAGATTTGAAATGAAATAATGAATTTATTCAGCACTTAGGTCTTCACATACACTTGTACTTGTCAAAATCACAATAACAAAGAAATATAATTAATAGGTTATTATTCTTATTCTATGAATAGAACTACTTAGGTAACTATAACTAGCAAATGCAACCTGTGAGTGCTGCTAATTGTAGGACATTACAGACAATTTACTCCGTCTGTCCGTGTGTCATTAATTCCTCTACTCATAATTAGTACATATTTACATAAAAAAAATTTGAAAGCATACAATTAAGTGACACACACTTGGGGGCACCCTTATGGGGTTAGGACCACAATCCAGAGGTGCCACTGATATTAAAGTCAGATTTGTGGATATAAGAGGAAGTGATCGCTGGCACGGCCTACAGGCGCTGGATCACAGGGCAGGGGTAGGGGTACAACGCGGTCCTCGCCGGCGAGAATCCTACCCTAGCTAACCTGCAACCTTTCACTAGCTACCTAGGTGGACGACCCGGAGAAGAAAGGGAGAAAGAAACTCCGGGATTTTTTTTTTCGTCATCTTTTTTATCACAGTGTGTCCATTTTTTTTAAATAGTTTATTTTATAGTATAACAATAAAAAGATAAGTGCCCAAAACCGCTAATTAAATATAAAAAGTTAAACCGGCCTAATCTCAGTGTTTGGGTAAAGATCTGTAAAATTATGTCATTTGCTATAAGAATCATGAATTATAACATTAATATAACATCTGATTAAGATCTCCGCAGCTATCAGACAGGTTGTAAGCCACGCCCACTTCGCCAAACGAGGCAAAAACTTGAAATATGATTTCGATATTATGACGCAAGAGACGATAAAAATGTTCGCGACTTTGATATTGCTGATTGGTAGGTATTTGACTTTGTATGAAATTATGTAGGAGTTACAAATGTTTTTATCTGCTTTGTTTTTTTATCTACTCACTAGCTGTTCGCGCGCGATTTCACCCGCGTAACTGCCGTTCCGGTAGGTACCTACTTCATAATAACATATAGCCTTCATAATAGCAAATGGCCTTCCCCGATAAATAGGCTATAAAAGCGAACCAGTAGTTCCTGAGATAAGCGTGTTGAAGTAAACAAACAAGGAAACAAACTCATAATTTATATGTAGAAAGATAGAGAGGTACAAACACTTCATCAGATCATTTAATTGATGTTTTTGTCGTAACGTCAAAGTCAGCTAAGGGCCTAAGCCCACCACGTTTTTATAACGCGCCGTCAACGCGCGATTTAGAAGCGAAGTACTGACTTGCGTGTGTATCGCGTCTGTACGGGTACAAACTAGAGTCGACGGCGCGTTAAAAAACGTGGTGTGCTTAGGCCCTAAGCCAATGCGGTACGGCGACTGCGAAGCGACGACGATTTAGTGAAAACAAACTCATATAAGCATATATCGGCGGCCACACTGCAGGAACGATAAGCGTCATTTTCTTGTTTGTCGCCGCTACTACATTCAACATACCTACCAGCGCGGTTCCGGCCGTAAAATATATGCTTTATTTTACATTTTCAGTCTGTTTAAGTCCACTGCTGAACCTCCTCTTTAACAGACCTTGGCAAGCGAGGGTCGTTGGATCGCAGTAAGAGTTTTGTGCAATTGTCGTTCTACTTTACAGTTCGGGCCAGCGACAGTTGCACAAAACTCTTACTGCGACCCAACACTTCGATTCTACGTTGGCATTGGACAGTATAACTTAAGCACAGGTATACTGCTTGTACATTATAAGGGTTCCAACAACAATCCTACATAAATGTATTTTGACAATATATTTAGGTAAGGTTCATTAAGAAAACTATCTGTGCTTGTCCCCTCCCCCTTTCAACTAATTTTATTGAATAAGTCTCAAATTTAAGTCTTATTTATTTAATTATTTGTTTTATATTTTTAAATTGTAGTTTTAGTAATAAATTAATTTTCTATTATTATTTTAATTTTATGTAAAAATTAATATTATTTCGACTGTAATTGATTGTTTTTTTTATTTATTTTTTGTTTGCTTACAATCGTGGCGTCATCAATGGGGCCAACTAGAATACCTGCTCTACATTCATACGCAAATGTTTGGATGTAGCATAAAACTGAAGTTGGTGCCTATTTATGGTGCACATGGAATTAATTTATTTATTTGATATTGTATTTTTATATAAATAAAATAAAAAAATAAAAAAAGTTTTTATTTACGTAAACCTATTACAGGCATTTGCAAATAGTCAAAACATATTTGGCTCATTAATATAATATATTTAATTTTTTAATTTAGTTTAGTTATTATAGTTATAATAATAATAATAAATAGTTTGTATTAGATTTTTTATAGCTTTAGCGTAAAAGCTGTCAGGTATGAAAATAGAATTTTATTTTTTATCTATAATTTAATAGTCTAAAGTTCTGTCATTTGAGTATGTTATTATTTAGATAGACCATAAGTATATCATCGGACGCGATTTTATGCTACCACCGGATCCAATACGCCCCAACTGAGAAGATCCGGCGAAACAAACTCAGTGGGGTATTCTACTGCCGGTTTCATCGCGGCCTCATTGAGACGATCCGGCGAAACATACTCAGATGGGCATGTCAACATTATTTTGGTCCAGTTATTTAGTTAATTGGCTTACACAATTTACCAATCGGCTGTCTTTATACAACTTTTATTTTTATTTTGAAAATTTAACAGATCAGAAAAGTTATTTTGAGACAGAACATGTGTTATTTTTATGATTATGATTACAGACAGTACACAGAATACACTATCATGATCTTTCAGTTCACATTTCAATGCTTCATCAGCTATAGGGTATCCGATCTGGTGCACGAGGGTATAGCCTGCCATACATCTTTGTCATCTATATACTCTTTAGTACTATAATAGCCCCTACTCATTAGGATGCGTTTTACATGTGTTCTAAATAATGCATCAGGCATGTCAGTAATATGAGAGGGAAGTTTGTTATAAAATCTAATGCAATTTCCCATGAATGACTTACTAACTTTGCTGACCCTAAAGCACGGCATAGCTAGTTTGTCCTTATTCCTAGTATTTATATTGTGAAAGTCACTTTTTTTACTAAATGTATCTAGGTTTTTCCTAACAAATAAAATTTTCTGGTAGATATACTCAGATGGCACAGTTAATATATTTATATCTTTAAATAGGGTTCGCAAAGAATCGCGGCTACCCCTATTTAAAGATATAAATATATTATATTTTAAAACAGTGCATTATAAATAAATCTTTTTCTTTCTTTCTATAAAATAGCGAAATAGTATAATATTAGTAGTAGCCTATGTCCTTTTTCAGGTTCTACACTTTCTTTGTACCAAATTTCTTTGAAATCGTTTAAGTAGTTTTATTAAATTATATAGAAATTCACAAATTTATTTTAGGATGAGTACAATTACCCTAAATTTAGGGTAACTGTGATTCTTATCAAGTGTTCGAAAAGCGTTTCTGTGTATGCTTAAGTCTATATTAATATTACCCGTATAGAGTAAAGTAATCCAACCCAGCTGCTTTTAATAACATTTCTACAACAAAACAAAAATACAAAATAGAACTACATAATAATTACTAACAAACGTATTAGGGCTGATTTTTCAATAGCGATATAATTCAAATATTATCTATTATAATAATATCTGAGAAGTACATTTTAAAAGTGCTAGGTTTTATATGGAAAGTTTTTGACAACCTCCGTAGCGTAACGGTATTTCGCTCGCCTTTAATCTCTGAGGTCGTGGGTTCGATCCCCACTCCGGACAGGAAATCTTTGTGTAAATACTAAGATTTCTTTCCGGGTCTGGTTGGTTCAGGGACTACCCTCCGTGCCTCGGAAAGCATGTTAAGCCGTTGGACCCGATTATTATGACATCATCTATAATAATCGTATATAGGTATATCATGGAACGGGTAGCAGCGTTTCCTTGTGTGGTACAACATAATACTGCGGTCACCAACCCGCCTGCCAAGCGTGGTGACTATGGCAAATACCCTACCCCGGGAGGAGGCCTATGTTCAGCTGTGGACGTTATACGGGCTGATGATGATCATGATAATTTTTATTGACGATGAATAAATACATTTAGAACGACTGTTTTTTTTAATCTTTATGTTTTATGGATTAATAATTCTTTTGTTCATCAATATATCGTGGAATCTTACGTTTTTCGAGTAATCAAAGTATAAATTTAAATAAATAGGTCATAATTGTACATAAAGTAAAAACAAAATCAAATTCGAGTTTTTTTCGTTTCTTGCATTTATGAAAAAAATTACAGGAGTAATGTACATTTTTTTTATACCATTAAAAAGAAGAGATTTCAAGGAACAAATGCGTACCGACTTTTTTAAAAAAAGCAGATATTTTGACGTGAGAATTTTCGATTGAAAATTAGGGTGATTTATCAATTTTTGAGTCAAAATAAGGAGAAAAAATATATTTTTTGAATCAAAAAAAATATTGTATGTTTAGGACATACTCAGGTAAGTTTTCAGCAAATATCGTGAAAAAAAACAAAATTTGTAAAAGATAAAAATAAAAAACCAAAAACTCGGTTTTTTGAGTTTTCCACATGATTTTGGAGGTTAAGGTAAAAAGTTTATATATAAAAGTTGTAGATCTTTTTATTACCTACAACTTTGCTATTTAACTTTTTTCTATAGGACTTGTAGTTTTGTCGGAAATCGAGAGTAACCTTTTTTTACCCTTAAAAACCCACCCTTTACCACTTCCCAACCTTTTATTATATTTTCTCCCTTTTCCAATGGGTTTCATACTACTATATTTTTTTTTGGTTTAAAAAAAAATTCTACCCTGTTCTAAATCCTATACATACAAGTTAATTTGAATATGCCACTTTTAGTCATTTATATGTATTTGTTATTTTTTTTTTTGTTATTTTTTTTTTTCTTTTAAAAAGACAACTCCCGCACTAGGGAAATAAATCCCTGTGTCGCGGGGGACTTTACAAACATACATTTCACGGACACACAGAACACCCAGACTCAGAACAACTATTTGTGGTTCACACAAATAATTGTCCCGGGTGGGAATCGAACCCAGAACACCAGGTCTCAGAGGCAACTACCGTAACCACTGAGCCACCGGTGCAGTCAGAGATTTAAAGGAAGAAAGATAAATATTTATTCATAATATAGTACTTTTTCAAAAAATTCAATATCAAATTAATTTATAGACATTCTATGCGTACTATAAATAGGCACCAACTTCAGCTTTATGCTACATCCACACATTTGTGTATGAACGTAGCGCTAGTTGGTCTCATTGATGACGCCACGTTTATAAGCAAAAATAAATTTACTAGATTTCTGCCCGCGACTTCGTCCGCGTAACAATAAAGCTATTATAAGCTTTCTAACAATGAAACTCTCTTCTCAATCTGTATTAAAAATAAACAGTCAGTCCAAATGAAAAGTAGCCCATAATACATTTTTGAGTTTATTCGTAACAAAAATACAAACTTTTCCTCTGTATTATATTAGTATAAAAGCTGGAGAGTTTGTTTGTTAGCTTGAACGCAGTTATGTCAGGAACTTAAGTCCGATTTAAATAAATCTTTCAGTGTTATATACCCCATTTATCCAGGAAGGCTATAGATTACATTTAAAAATGAAGTTAGGCCGCGCGCGGGTAGCTACTAGCTAGTAGTGTTATAAATTAGTCATAGTTATAAAGTAGGTTAAAGTTTAAATCGAAATAGTTCTTCTTTTCGCGTAAAATTCTTTTTCCTAATATACTTTGGCTTAACGATTTTGGTATTATTTGTTTTGCCATAACTAACCTAACTTTTCCATTTTAGCATACAATTTTTGTTGGCATAATTAGCTTGAAAGCTAAGTTTTGGCATAAATTTAATTCGCATAACTTTTATTAGTATAATAATACTTTGGAATAATGCAAAGGTTAGCATAACTATCATTTAGTCTAATATGTTTCGGCTCAAGTTGATGTTGCATAAGAAGGCATAATATTTATTCGATTAATAATCATGAGCCTTGTGGGCAAATGACAATCGGTTAGGTTAGGTTAGAACTTACGTAATTAATGCTTTAGAATGTTATGCTTAGCAAATTTATGCTTTAGAATGCTATGCTTAATCAATTTATGCTTTAAAATGTTATGATTAAAGATATTATGATTATAGACATAAACAATTATGCGTATTATGCGAAAATATAATTAGGACAAACAAAATTATGCAAAGTTTCAAGTAAGGTCTTACATTTATGCAAATGGGTTCCCTATCCGCATGAATGACTAGAAAAGTGAAAAACAGTAGCTCATCAATGCTAATGATAAAGATAAACAAAAAGTACCTATACCTTTATCATCCCTGATTCGCGTGAATGTCGATAAGCTTAAATACCTATCAAAGCAGGTGGATTAATTCAAATACACCTGCATCCTTTTAATAACAAAACAAGTTTAAATACAAATAAAATTATTTATTTGAAGGAAACTATTGAAAGGAACCTTTGAGACAACTGATAATACTTAGATAGTTAGATACACATTTAATAATATCTAGTTGTACAGAAGTAGAGGATAATGGATCCTCCCCGCGGTGTCCAAGTATAACGACTTGTTTGACTCTAACATTTTATTGTTTCACTTGTGAGAGTATAGTATACCGAACACATTGAACCAAAATTTACATCAAGCTTAAATATCTCTATGTGAACGAAACGATTGCGAGTTTTAGGAAGATTGATCAATGCCATCTATTATCAAACCCTTGACCCAAGGTCCAAGGGGCACTTGGACCTTGGTTCTTTGCTAACTAAAGCTCGGGCGGACGAGTGCGGACGCCACGTTCGCGGACGCACTCTTCTCCTTCGGCCGGTCGGATAGAACGAACTTCATAGCATACGAAAAAAAAGTTATAAAAGCAACAAGTTACTTACTACAAACAGTATATAAATACTATTAGAAAAACGTGTTCCTAGTGCCGATGTATCAGGCTCGGGTATATCTACTAATTATCACGTCGCAGCCGAGATAGAGATATTTTTGTTTTTTTTTATGCTTATCCACTTAATAACATTCTTCACGCTGTGGTTTGAGAAGCTGTGGAGACGAGGAGACGTTGTTAGTATAACATTTTTATTTAGATATTTGTGTAGTTTTTACCCGCACGGTTTTACGGTTACATGTCTTTATATTGTTGAATCTTAATTAAATAAAAGTAGTCTATTATTTGATATTCCTTGTCTAATCAGTTATCCCAAAAAAAATGCTGTGACAACATTATAGGTATGCGTATATTTAAGTGAAAACTATACCAATAGTAAAAACGTTTAGTTAAAATTATTAAGAAACTAACCTATAGGTACTTGGAGTACTGTATAATTGATTTAATTTAAAAAGTAAGGACAATTATTAAAAGGTACCTATTTCAAGTTAACTACATACAGTTAAAGAATAACTTGAAGTACCTAGGTGATATTATAATACAGCCATGGCCTGTTACTACCTGTGTAACGTGGTAGGTGACGTCGCCGTAACGACCTTCCACTCTTTCAAGTGCGGACGGATCGCCTTCTCCGTCCGCGATCCGCTCCGTGGCGCGGCCTCCAGCCGCTTCTGCCATTTCTGGAGGGTTTGGCGACGGATCCCAGTCCGCCACCGTGCAATACACTCCGGGAAGGGGTCACGGCCAGAACGCGCCCACACCTCCGCCGGTACGCGGCGGCCAATACCTCCGCCTCTAGTTCCCACGGAGAGGACCCCGCAAGGAGGCAGATCGCATCGAAGGCAACCGTGCGGTAGGCATGGGACGTCCTGGTGGCCATGACCCGCTGCGGACGTCGCAACAGGGCCATGTTTCGCCTATCCAGGGCGTCGACCCAAATGGGGGCGTCTTAGAGCGCCATGGAGCGGAACACTCTGGCGCACAACTTGCGGTAGATGCTCCCGGGTCCTCTGCCGAGATTCGGCAAAAGCCCGCCGAGAGCACCCGCCGCCGCCACTAGCTTCGGGGCCAGTCGTTGGAAACGGGCCCCGAAGCTCCATCTGCTGTCGAGGACTATGCCTAGATAACGCATATTGTCCCCGACTGCAATGGAAATATCGAGTAAATACTTAGGAATAAGAATAAGAATAATTTAGTATTTAAGAAAATTACAATCGAATGCATTGATTCCTGGAACTCACACTAGGATTCCCTGTGTCCTCACGACACAGGGATCCAGGCTCCCTCGTTCCGTATACATTAATTGCTATATACATGTAAAAGTAATTTATACGTTACAATTTTTTTTTATTTTTTTTAATTTATATATCAATTACTAGAAAAATAATACTAATACTAATACACAAAGAAAAAATAGCTTACCAAGTATGTACCTATGTATGTTGTGTGATTGTGATGGTGTGTGTATGTGTGTTATGTTGTGTTTGTGTGGGTGTAAGAAATAAGATAGTTGTGCTGGTGTTGAGAGTGTGTCTGAATGTTAAACCTCTTGATATAGATAATTAATTGGGTGTTTTTGATGTAGAATAATAAATAAAAAGGGTAATAAATAGAATGGGTAAATTTATCCCTGTCACAATTATACCCTGAAAACTTTTTTTTTTTTTTTTATAAACCTTACCCTTTTTTTCTCGGAAGTTCGATCCCCACGCCGGACAAATCTTTGTGTAAATTCTAAGATTTATCTCCGGTACCGGTTGGTTGAGGGACTACCCTCCGTGACTCGGAAAGCACGTTAAGCTGTTGATCCCGATTGTTATAACATCATCTATAATAATCGTATATCAAGGAACGGGCAGCAGCGTTTCCTTGTGTGATACAAATTAATACTGTGGTCACCAACCCACCTGGCAAGCGTCGTGACTATGGCAAATACCCTGTCCTGGGAGGAGGCCCATGTTCAGCAGTGGAAGTTATACGAGCTGATGATGATGATGATTAGCAAAGTTTTGCAGTCTACTAGTACCTATTCTTGTTATCTTCTCGAGCTAAGCTAAAATGCTTGTGGATTAGGTTCACGTCGGTAGTGCAATGGGTGTGGATGAAACCAGTGTCCACAAGATCACAAGCTTTTTACTGTATTCTTATGAAAGAATTCAGTAAAATACGTCTCCACAGTTTCTTTGTTCGCACCCTAATACTCTCGTCGTCGCCAGCGGTCATCGGGCGGAAGTATACCAAAACCGTTCATTTTGACTTTCGAACCTACTCCCAGATTTTTTTTAAAACCACCTCTTCCCAGAAAGTTTATGGTTTTTAAAAAAGTAACACAAAAAGAATCCGATCTTAATGCCTTCTCTATGAGAACAGTAATGGTGAATAGGATTTTTTAAATAAATCTGTATCCGATTTAGCATTTTTATTTATTTAGGTATTTTATGTAGTTTACTAGGTATTTATATTTACAGACAGATAAAATTTGTTTTTGTAGATTTAACAAGTTAAAAATACGTTAATTAATGTTAACTAAGTAACAGTTACTAGTAGTAACTGTTACAAGTTCTATATCTTAAAAAATAAGTTGCAAAGTTAATTAAAAATAAAAGTTCGACGTCCTTTTTTTAAATACCTTTGCCAATTATTTTTTAAGAAATAGAACCACTAATAAAATAATTACAAAATATTAATAATATTTGTGTAGATATCTAATGAAAGTGCAACATGTTGCAACCATGACCAATATTTTTATTTTTCCGCCCTCTGTTATAAAAAGATCGTAGTATGTACGTCACTAAGCTATTTGCTTGTGAAGGTTTCTATTAGTTTCATTAGTCCACAGTAGATGGCAGTATACACAAGAGATTCCAAACAATATCAATAGATGGCGCTACACTAACAAAAGAATTTTATGAAAAATTCGATAGATGGCGTTAGTATTACCCAACCAATTTAGGTGATGCCAATCCCCTCAACAAGCTCCAAGAATCAACGGTATTTTGTATCTGGTCGGTTAATAGTAAAAGTAATGGAGTCAATACAGACATAGCTTGTGTCTATGGGCGAAAACCAAACGTCTGCCAGTCTATTGCCGCGTTTCTATGAAAGGTAGTTGTGTCAGTTGTCGAAAACGACTTCGTGAAAATGCTGTGAAAGTGCTTTTTACACAAAGTTGTGACTAAAAATTGTATGGAATAATAAATTTAAGAGCCGACAATTAAAGTGAAGTGTTTCTTTGTGAATTTCAGTGGACGTATGTGTGTTAAATCGTGTGTTGAAGCTGTAGAATGGTACTATTCCTCTAACTTCGCCGGCACATTATCTTGTTGTGGTGAGTATGATCGATATTTACCCCCTTTTAAACACCGTTTTGTCAGTTTTTCTGTATTAAAACTGTATATCACACGTTTTATTATGTTATAAAAGTTGCTACCTTGATAACTTAGTCATCTACCAGTTTGTATAAAGTTATAAACTATTTGTTGTGGATACAGTGGTTCCTTTATTCAAATTTAATTGAATTGAAGGTGGCTTTGTTTTTAGTAGATTTTTATTAATAGTTCCGGCCAATTAGATGCTTGCTAGAAGTAGCGTTACTAGTATTGTATTTATGAATGTCTTTGTGTAGTTAAAAGTAAACAGTAGTGATACCATGGCTTAGCTGTGTAACTTATTAACAGAATACCTACCTACTTGTGAATTAAGTTAGTAGTGCAGCATTGTTCAATGGGTTTTTAATACTTATTTGAATATATTAATAAGTAGACATAGTGTACCATTGCTTATAATATAAATGCAAAATATCTATATGGATTAAGAAGTAGCTTGGCTTTTAATTTTGGAACTTATACCTATTTCATAATACAAATAAAAATAATGTTTATAATGTTAATTTGAAATAATGTTTTACATTGTGTTTAGTGGGTTGCACTACTTAATTAAATAAAACTGAGGCAATTTTTGCTGTGAAGGTTAGATTCAGTGCCAAAGTCACAAGTACTTAATTAACTACCTAATATGTTTTATTTAAAGTAATTATTTCTAAAAAAACATTCTCATGTTCAAGACAGATAGGTATTCTAAGTAAGCCACAGAATCTGGGACTTAAACAAAAAAGTTCATATTAAAATAAAATTTATTATTTGCTGTTGTCTGCTTATGTAAATAGTTCAGTGTTGTTATAAAGTTACTTTTTTTTACTTATCATGATTTTGATAGGTCTATAACTATGTGTTTCATTATCATTACTATTCTAATTCAAATTCAAATATAATCTTTACTCATATAGACCCATTGACATACCTATTTTGAACAAATATTCTTGGGAAGCATCATCTTTTTTACTACTACCTGTTATGTATGTGGCAAATCTGTGAAAAACTGGCGAGAAACTCATTCTGCTACATTTATGTTAGTACTTTATATGTGAATAAAATCGTACAGGATGCCAAAAAATATAAAAAAAAACCTTTACAATTGTGAAATAATTTGACAGCAATATGGTGCATCAGAGGCAAGGTAAAATACCAAACACAATTCCTATACCAAGACACTCACTCTATTATGTATGTATACCTTTTTGTGTTTTAAATTATCAAATTAAAAAGCCAGCATGTTGATTACTGTCCTGAACATGTTCCAAGTAGGTAATCTAACAATTTAGTGTTACATACAAGCTGGATCTTTTACCTCAATAAATCCCTTTCAATTTAATTTATTTACAAACAAGTAAGTAAGTCATCATTTTCATCGGCCCATAGATTGGTTGATGACCCCAGTATTATAATGTTGTTACACTCAGAGAAATGCTACTGCCTGTTCTCTGGTATATTGTGGTTTAAGATGATATTGTAACAACCAGACCTTATCATGCTTGTTAAAGCTCTGAGGGTATCTCCTGAACCAACAAAACATGGTAAGAAATCATAGATTTTACACAAAGATTTCTTGGCTGTGTGTGGATTAAACCCACAACTAAAACTGAATACAAGATATTATATATATGCCACTACACCACACAGGTTGTACAACTAGTAAGTAACATATCTCAAGTTTACTAATAACAATTATCAATCAGTCTGTATTTATTCAAAATGAAGGCCATTAGTCATGGGAATTCCTTGCTTAGTCAGTAAACCATATGTTGTTGGTTTTAACACCCTTGTTCATTGTGGGGTGTGATTTAACAAATAAATATTGAAGACAAAGATAACTTATGAATTATTCTAATTATGTACTGTGTTAAAAATATTTTTTTTGTCGGCCAAATATAAAATTGTATTTCCAAAAGCCAACATTTGTTTAACCAACATAGGTATGATAGGTTTTAGCCATGACATTTACTAGGTACCTTAGTACTTCAGCAGACAAATACCTAACTACAGGTAGGTATAAGACAGCAAATGTTGATGATGAATTTTGGCTTCATTCGTTTTTAATACATATCCTGTAGCAAAATACACTTTTGATCAAATGTAATTTATTTGATGTAAGTTAAAATTAAGTAGGTATAATTGATACAACAATAAGTAGGTATCTATATAGTACTTAATTAAACTATGAACTAACTATAACTATAAACTATTTATACAATATAGGTATATATAGTTATATACATCCTCCTGTACCTACCTACATCATAAACAAATTCTTGTGACTTTCATCTGGTAAAATACAAAGCTCTCTCTTTAAAGGTACTTAACAGGATTAAAATAAGGTTCAAAATAGGTAGGTTAGGTACCTATTTGGTTACTATCAATTCGTAAATTAAATATCTAGAAATACATTTCAGAATATTGGTACTGGCATAACAGGTAATTAAAATATTGTGTATCCAATATTTAGGTAAATTATCATTAAAGAAATCAGTCAATCAGTACCTACCTACCTACATTTGTATGAGTAATTCTTCATATTATATCAAATTTAGGTATCTATTTAATTACAAATACCTGCATATTTACTAAGTAGGTATTGTAACTTTAGCTCTTTCAATATTTTTATAAAACATTCGTGTTTTATTATATTTTCATTGTCAGGTATAATGACGTCACACACTTTATTATCTAACTAGTGCACTGTTACCTTGGATCGTTATTACTACGCTTTATTCTAGTAATTAAATGTACTTTAGCCTATTAATGTTAATTAAATCTAAATGCACTATGCACTCTGTGTATCGAAAGTTGTACAAAACTCCGATAAAAAAAGTCGTAATTCCCTTTAGCGACCGCCCTGGGCCGACGTACAAGTTCTATTGGAGACGCTCTCTTGCGCTGGCTGCTTAGTTTGTAGTTCTTAAACCATTTAGGTATCTAGGCTGGAGCTCACATTTATGCCCGGTGAAGTAGCAAAAGCCTCGTGGCTAACTACTTACATAAGTCCGTCCAAAACAAAAAACCTATACTAAAATCCTTAATCCCCCGCCAGCGGCCGTCCTGAGTCGAGGTTCAAGTACTCTTGCGCAGGTTGCTTAGTTTATAGTTTTAAACCATTTAATGAGGGTCGCCCTACTCGTCTAAAGCCGTCTACCGTGGGTAAAGACATAATAAGGCCGCCCGAAAAAAAAATTACATTAGACAAATTATATTTGAGTAATTAACACTAATTTTATTAAGTATCATTTTTTTTTGTAGCCGATACTTGCTTAAACTAAAGAACTAACAATCAAATTCTTTTACCTAATACTTAGTACTTACTACAAAAATCCTGACAGGTTTTAGGGTGGGTCGGAGCGTGATGTAGCTTATAAACTATCCCCGTGCAAACTTTCAGCCAAATCCATTCATTAGTTTTTGCTTGACACAAACATACCATACACTTTTACAAACTTTTGCGTTTTTATAATATAAGAAGAATTAAATAGGTACTGTATTATTATTAGAGATGCGCCGAATATTCGGTCAATATTCGGTATTCGGTGTATTCGGCACCTTTTCCACTATTTGTATTCGGCCGAATTATTCGGTTTTGATGCCGAATATATTCGATTCTAGTATTTAACTATTTATATCTTCTTGGCTATACAGTTATAGAACTAAAAGACAAAACTTCTTATGTTATATCATTACAAGTGAAAAAAATCCCTGTTCCGCCGCGAGAAATAACACAACTACACAAAGTGCACTTAACTTTTGTTTTATCGTCTTCCAATTCGTCAAAAAAGTCCCAAGCACGTGATCTTTTACGCCCACTCATATTGCAAACAGTCAATATTATGTAAATTTTCGTAATTATTAGCACCTTTCTTTTTGATTATAACGTAATCGTGCGATGTTTTAAAGCAAAGTGACAGCGCTGTGTGCGCGCGGGTAGCGGGCGGTGAGGTACGGCTCGCTCGTTAGCTAGCCAGCAGCGACACGTAAGAACCTGTTTACGCGGCAAAACAATGAAATGGTAAACCGAATAATTCGGCCGAATATTCGGTTCGGTAAAGGTTAAACCGAATACTATTCGGTATTCGGTTATTCGGTGAAACCTGTATTCGGCGCATCTCTAATTATTATCATTACATACATACATATGGTGCAGTTTATTCCACTCATACGATTGTAATAGGTATTGTTGGTAGGTAATACTCACTTTGTCATTATATGTGTTGGTATTTACTTTGCCGCGGTTTTATCTGATAGTGACCCATTATTGTGATGACACTGAAAATAGGTAGGTACCTACTTAAGGTCCTTCAATTAAATCATCGTCAGCCTCTATTTTAAAGTATCATAAAGATATCTATTTTGAAACTATTGATTTTAAACTAGCTGCTGCCTGCAACTTTGTCCACGTTAAATAAGGATTTTTAAGCTATCTAATAATGAAAGTTCCGTCTAAATCTGTACTACCGTTGGAGATGTAGATTAAGCGTATTACATGAACAAACAAATGGACAGGCAAAATAAAAATGTAAAAATTGCCTATATTATCTATACTTCTATACTAATGTTCTGAAGAGGAAAGATTTGATTGTTTGTTTGTTTGTATTGAATAGGCTCTGAAACTACTTGTCCGATTTGAAAAAATATATTTCACCGTTCCACCGGAAAGTTACACTATCCCGGATGACATGGGCTATATTTAATTATGAAGTTCCCACGGGAATGGGAGTTTCGCGGTTGAAACCACGCGCGGGAAACTAGTACCATATAAAATTATTTATTTGGTACTAGTTTACCATATAAAAATCAATTCAGCTGTTACTGAGATTAGTATGTAGGTATGAACAAACAGACAAACGTTATAAATTGTGTTTATGTTTTAGGCACCCTATGTGTATATATAGGGTGCTGGGTAGGTTCGAATTCATATGCATTTAGAAAAACCTGTTATTTTTCCATTACAAATAGACACTTCAATTTCATTTATTTGTATAGGTAATATTTTTTTTTATTAAATCATTTACAGCTGTTTTAACGCAAAACGTGGCATTACAACATTTATTTATTTATTGCTTTCATGGGGTTTACAAAGATGTTATATTAAAGTAACAGAACCAGATATGAACCCCGTTAGGGCACTGCATTTTCAATCACCAATATTCGTTGCATAGCAAATTTTAAATTCACTAAAATAGATTAACAACTGTACTTCCAAAAGTAATGATTTATTTTTAGTAACCTATTTAGTTTTTAGTACCAAAAATAAGTTTAGGCAACGACTAAAAAATCACCGTCTAGAATTTACGCTAGCCAATTATCAATTCAATTATCCGTAGACCACACTAATTATTCTCATATATGCGAATAAAGCTAGCACAAGACAGTCAACTGTTATCCCTACTGACGTATTCTTAGGTACCAGTGAGAGTTTCCCACGATATGGCAAAGGTCTACGTCTCAAAGGACAAAAGGGGAGGGTAGAATATTGTTTAATATTCAGCTGTTTGATAGATAACTGAATGTCGCAACATGTTGACGTCATTTACGAAAATAATACCGCTCCTAAGCTTCAATATTCCCTTGAGTAAGTTACGTTCCGATAGACCGCAATAATGGAATGACCAAGGGTTTATAAATATAGGTTTATCACACAGGTTTATCGATTAAAACAAACCTTGACTCAGTTTCTTCTTTGGATCTGTCTCCTTGTAATTCTGAACTTAAATATAAGAGCATTAAAACCCAGTTTAGATTATGCTATTAAAGCAGTGGCTCAAGATATCTATAGAATAAAATCGAAAATAAGTTTAATTAGTGCTCCAAGATACATAATATAGATTTTTTATTTAGTTAAATTGAGTTTTAAGTAATAATTAAATTCCCGCTTGCGTAATTCCCCGCGTAACTACCGTTCCCATAGAATCTTCATCTAGTAACTTAACCTGGATAACCTAGCTTTGTAAAGGTAATTTTTTTTTCAAATTGAACCATTATTTGCTGAGATTAGGAAGTTCAAGCAAACAAACAAACTCTTCAGCTTTATAATATTAGTAAAGATTATATTGTCAATCACATTAAGTGAAAGTTTTTTTTTAAGAATCCTTATTGTAGCCAGAAACCTATCTATATTTTTTACACACAAAAAAGAAAGCGAACTACGAAATCAATTCAATCACACTCATACTTTCAACACTGTTTAACACAATCGATACATCGCCAACTCACATGTTGTATACGAAATCGGCCTAACCAAAATAAACCGCATCAAACATCAAGTACCTACATATTACTATTCAACCCATGTGCGAGACACACCCCGTTCATATTTTCTCTCCTTCTTTAGGGCACACATGGACATGGATCAAAAAAAGTCGTAAACGAAACCAAACAATACTATCTTCACATCTGGACATTACTTCGATGACGCAATGGCGTATAAAAGATGGATACTAAAGTGTTACACTGTGAGGGAATGATGTATGGGAAGGAATTCGTAACAAGTATTTACTTAGTTATTCATAATTAGGTAGGTACGTAATATAATCAACTAGCTACTTCTTGAATTACTTTATCTATGTCTTAAAACTGCATTCAGATCCGTTGAGTAGTTTGAAAGATCTAAGCAAAAAGACAGCGGAAGCGACTTCATTTGATGCCATGTAAAGATTCGTAAAATAATAGTTTTTTTTTTTGCGAAATAAATTAACGGTAACATAAAAATGACTTTGATATTGTTCTTTACATGATTTCTTCAAAAACTCCCCTTAAAATCTAAAGGTCACAACTTCTCAATCCTTCGCTAGCGATCGCCCTGAGCCGTGGTCCTAGTCCCACAGATGGCTTCCTCTTGCGCTGGTTGCATAATGTGTAGTTTATAAACTATTTAATAAGGCTGGAGTCCTGTATGCATCTATGTTTGGTTAAGAAGCAATAGCCGCGTGGCATATATGTGCGTACGAATAATAAACTACATCTTCTACAAATACTCGTATCATTATCCTATATCAAATATCGTAGAAAAGTGACACTGTTATTTACCACGAAAGCTATTTGCGGGAAGATGACTAACAATGAATCAGACACGTGTGTTTTAGTTAAAATGGTTAATTATAACATATGTACTAGCTTCCTGCTCGCGGTTTAACCTGTTTACCTCCCGTTCCCGTGGGAACCTCATAATTAATTATAGCCAGTTTTACTCCTGGATAACGTAGCTTTCTAATGGTGAAAGAATTGTTGAAATCGCTCAAGTATTTTCGGAACCTATTCAATGGAAACAAACATTCAAATCTTTCCTCTTTGTATTATTAGTATATCTATACTAACTACCAGATTGATATCTTTTAATCATCGTTAACCAAATACCAAACAATGTTATCTACCAATTCGTTGTACAGTACTCAATTAGTGATTAATTAAAATAGGCAGTGTAACGTTTATGCAATTACATTTAACACTGTTCTAGATTACCTACTAAATAACTTAATAAGAGGAACATAATTTACTGCAATAATTATTAAGACAGTTATTTACTTAATCAATATATAAATGTTATGTCCTTGGCCAAATTCAAATTTGAAATTGTAAATATATAATGGCTATGGTAATTCCCTCTTAGAGGGATGCCCATGTTCATCAGTCGACGTTATACGGGGTGATGATGAAATAAATAATGTTATCATTAAACAAGTACAAGTTTGGAACAAATTAATAAGTCAGAACTTCTTTATTTCGTTAAGGTTCTACTTTCCGTACCTTGGAAAGCACTTTAAGAGTTGGTTCCTATTGTTATACTGCGGTTATCAATCTGCCTTCCAAGCATGGTGACTATGGCTTAAATGTATGTAATAAATGTATCTTACCGTAAATATTATTATTGTTAGGTGTTATAACTGTTAATAGACTTAACTTATGATAAATTAAATCAAAATAAAAATTATCATAGAACGGAGTCATGATGTAAACATCCTTTCATTTTCAATCTGCCTTTCCGCATTGGTGACTTAGTTGAAGACTTACCGCAGACGCGATTTCGAAACGATGATCTCAAAGGAGAAAAGAATCGAATCTCAGTCACAGTTGGAACAGACCGCTTTTACTGACTTCACATGAATCCCTTATAAGGCGTGACAATTTAGAAGTGCTCGCTTTGACGACGACGTTTTTCCTTTTGGAGTGTTGGATGACTTCATAGGACGGCGAGACATGCTAATGTAAAAACACCTATTGTTAATTGAGACTGGAATAGTGTGGGAATTTAACTTTTAGTTTAGCTTGTAATGAAAGGACAGGACTTGTACAGAACTGGGTTTGGCAGAGACAAAAAGAACGCCACCTGTCTCGGTCCTGGTACATCTTTTTTGGTTCTTCCACATTCATTAGTCTCTTCATGCGTACTCACGGGTTATAAGAACTTTTAATTTGGGCCTTTTTTAATGCGTCGTCGAGCGTCTCCATTCAAACTCATTGGATTACTTTTTTTATCCATCTTTTCTGCATGCCCAAACCATGTCAACATTCCCTTCTCAATCTTTGTCACTATGTCTTATTTCAACCCACATTTTTCCCTGATCACGCTGTTTTTCACTCTGTCTATAAATTTCACTCCTCACATAATGCTAGATATACAGAATATATATAGAATAGTTCCTGAAACTTCAAGAAGATAGAAAAAGTTGGACTGAGCTCCATAATAATTAGGCAGCTTTCCAAATAAATATCGATATCTGGAAAATGGATACTCCTAACAAATTTCCTGACTGCTGAGTCAGCTTGATAGACCAGGGTAGAAGCCTTTAAAAATAATGAAAAGTGAAAAAAAATTATAATAGAATGAAACCCATTAGAAAAGGAGGGAAATATGATAAAAATGAAAGGAAAAATAAATTACGGGCGATCTGAGGTTGGGAAGGGGATGGGGGTGAGTTTTTAAGGGTAAAAAACGGTTTTTCTCGATTTCCGGCAAAACTAAAAGTCCTATCGAAAAAAGTCAAATGGAAAAGTTGTAGATAATAAAAAGATCTAAAACTTTTGTATTTACACTTTTTTCACATAACCTCAAAATTTATGTGAAAAATTCAAAAAACCAAGTTTTTGGTTTTTTATTTTTATCTTTTACAAAAATTTTTTTTTTTTAACGAAATTTTTTGAAAACTTACCTTTTTATGTCCCAAATACGCTGTAATTTATTTAATTAAAAATATTTATTTTTTCACCTTATTTTGAATTAATATCGAAAAAACACCCTAATTTTCAATCGAAAATTCACCCGTCAAAATATCAGCTTTATTCAAAAAGTTGGTGTGGTTTCTGTTCGTTGAAATCTCTACTTTCCGATGGTGAAAAAAAAAATATATGTTACTATGGTAAATCTTCTCAGAAAACGCAAAAATTAAAAAAAAACTTGAATTTGAAATTTTTTTTTTAATTATTATAAATAATTTTGAGCTATTTATTAAAATTTAGACTTTAATTACTCGAAAAACGTTAGATTACATGTGACGTTGATAACAAAAAAATTGCAAATAAAAATATACTCCTATAATTAACAAACAAATAAGTTAATTAAATTAATATTTAATAAGACATCTACAATATTTGGAGAAAGTTGTCTAATTTTCTTTAAATTATATGCGTAGATGCTTATTTATAACTATTTTGAGATAAATTATATATATACCTGAGTAGATATACCTGAGTGACCTACGAAAAATTGTAGCCCATCAAAAGGTATTTCGTGGAGAAGTGGGGAAGGGGCTAGGCGGGTCTGGGTCTTACTACATACATACCTACTATTATATACTATATATTTCGTAGCAGCTGTTACAACCGCTAGCCTAACCAGTATTCGAAATACAGTACAGTATACAACATCGTTTATAAAAATACACGTGCACGCTGAGTTTCTTGAAGATAATTGTGACAAGTTTACTTAAAAAAGCAATAAAACTTTTCGAATCTGCATAGGAAGGTAAATACTATCTCTATTTTTATCTGTATCAATCAACTCAACCATAAAAATCGTAATATTTTCTTTAAAAAATAGTATGCTTAACTTAACATAACCTAAAGATTGAAATTAAATGATATTTTAGTACAAGATAAAAAAATAATTATCTCCTTAATTTTACACAAACAAATTTAGTTAATCCCATGAAAAAAAATATATTTCAAAATCTATAAAAAATATATTTAAAATCTATAAAAAATATATAAAATATATATCGTAAATATATTTCTAATAAAACAAACTTTTGGCCGATTTTCATATATATTTTATACTTTTTTATAGATTTATAATATATTATTTATACATTTTGACATTGATTTCTTTAATATTTTTTTTTCATGGGAGTTTATTCACGATTAAATAGTGAAGACATTATTAATTCGATTTTGTCTTTTCAGATTATCAGTATGGATGAATCTGTTTGTATCATTTGCAATAAGGCAGATGATAAGCAAGTGTATGCAATAAAAAAAGCAGCTTTGAATCGTTTAGTGATCCAGCAAAAAAAGAATCGACAATAAATACAAAAAATTTGAGACTTTGACATCAGCTTTTGTTCATCGAAGTTGTCAAAGTCAATATAATGACGAGACCGTGTCAATATAATAATATAATTTTTTAGATGAAATTATTTATAATAATTAAAAAAAAAAAATCGAATTCAAGTTTTTTTTGAATTTTTGCATTTTCTGAGAAGATTTACCATAGTAACATATATTTTTTTTTTTACCATCGGAAAGTAGAGATTCCAACGAACAGAAACCACACCAACTTTTTGAAAAAAGCTGATATTTTGACGGGTGAATTTTCGATTGAAAATTAGGGTGTTTTTTCGATATTAATTCAAAATAAGGTGAAAAAATAAATATTTTTAATTAAATAAATTACAGCGTATTTGGGACATAAAAAGGTAAGTTTTCACAAAATTTCGTTAAAAAAAAAAAATTTTTGTAAAAGATAAAAATAAAAAACCAAAAACTTGGTTTTTTGAATTTTTCACATAAATTTGGAGGTTATGTGAAAAAAGTGTAAATACAAAAGTTTTAGATCTTTTTATTATCTACAACTTTTCCATTTGACTTTTTTCGATAGGACTTTTAGTTTTGCCGGAAATCGAGAAAAACCGTTTTTTACCCTTAAAAACTCACCCCCATCCCCTTCCCAACCTCAGATCGCCCGTAATTTATTTTTCCTTTCATTTTTATCATATTTCCCTCCTTTTCTAATGGGTTTCATCCTATTATGATTTTTTTTGGTTTTAAAAATTATCGACCCTGGACTATGACCCGTATCCGTCTTGTCAGCTCGTAATATCTATTACGCTCGTTAACTGGGTCTAGCCATTGTTTACATGATGCTTTTACGTCATGTTTAGCGCAAGTATTTCGTAATTTACTTACTATATTCATAGACTTGACGAATAAACCGTTCATCTGGAAGTTAAATGGTTAACGAGTCAATGAACTCGAAAAAAATGGTAAATGTTGGCTTTCAACTGAATGAAAGGAACACTTATTTTGTATCACTATTGGAAGTCTATATGGGTCAATAAATAATGCTGAACGGACTTATTGTACTTCAATTAAAAAGTTTAACAAATGGAGTGGATTTATGAGGACGGACAGTGACGGGGTAAGACTGAAATTGTATGTGGGCGAGATACATTTTGCTAAGTCCCCTGGTGACCTTTTTTTTCGGCTTAAGATACTAGGTCGGATTGAGAGTAGTCTCTGTGTAAAGGTAGTTACTGGTTCGTAAGGTGGGCGATGCCCCAAACAGCCCACGTCTTACGCTGCCTCCGAGGATGGAATACGTAATATTATACAATATTAATCTTATATTTGTCATTACACAATTCTAATTTCTACCAACATCCGTTTAACCATTTTCCCAAGTAACCAAATATTGCATCCAACAGTAAAAACTCATGTGAATCCATCACCTACTAAACAATGGAATATAATCAGCAAAATCTTGATAATGTAAACTGTGTTTTCTGTTTCTGCGAAAGAGGTCAAGTGCGACAGTAAACGGTGCACATCAACCACTGTAGCATGAACTCTGGTAGACATTGATTATGGTTTATATTTGTACCGACACGTGGGAGGTATCGTAGGTCAAGCAGAATTGGAGCAGGTGCAGATCACGGCTAGTTTAACAAGACCCGTTGCATATTCAACATTTCTCTTTCATTCCCATAATTATTAGAGGTCTTTTTGAATTAGTAGTGATTGACAATAACAATGGTGCAGCGGTTGTAATGATAATAATGAATGTTGCATCAGAACAGGTCATTCAATTGTTTGAATTTAATGTTGGGTGGCCTATTCAATATTTGACAAATTAGCATGTAAATCAATGTCCCCTCGTCTAAACAGATGACCATGAGTCATGAGTTTATGACTCCTGAGTAGCGTTACGAGGGCTTGAAATCAATAAGCCAATGTGCAACAAGTAAAAGGGAGCCTGAGGGCACACATGGCTTCTCAAATATTTTCGTCCGAATAGTGTCGATTATTCTAGTCTGAACTTTTGCTGTTAGTTTTGGAAGTGATATCTGAGAAACAGAGGCAGAGTTTTAACTTTAAGCTGGATTCCATTATAAGTTTAACAATGGAACAATAACAATCGGTAATGTAGATAGACTTAGATGGCAAGTAAAGTTATAAAAAGGCGGGCTGTCAATGTTATGTCATCATAGATTATATAACTTAGTAGAGGTGTAAAGTGTGCAAGCATCTATGCTTTCATCAATTATTAAGTTATTTTTCGTTAATTTCTGCTATTGGTTGAATAGAAAAAACGATCGTTATTTTGCCTAGCCTAAGAACAATTTGGTCGCAAATTCGTTTGCGATAGGAATAGTCGTCCCACAGTTACGTTTAGTCTATGCCCTTAACCGTAGCCTAGTTGGTAGTGCTCCTGCCTACGAAGCTGGTGGTCCTGGGTTCGAATCCCGGTACGTGCATATATGTGTGTGATGAGCACGAATATTTGTTTCTGAGTCATGGATGTTTTCTATGTATTTAAGTATTTATCTATCTATATAAGTATGTATATCGTCGCCTGGTACCCATAGTACAAGCTTTGCTTAGTTTGGGGCTAGGATGATCTGTGTGACATTGTCCCTAGATATTATTATTATTATTATTTGTACTTTACTAGTAGCCATACTTACAGTAGATTTAAAGACTTACACGTAACAAAGGACAGCTTACAAAATGGCCGTAAACTAAGTTCGCGGCAATAATATTACACTCACTTTTAGTTAATTACTTGGAAATGGTTTAGGTATTCTAGATAAAACAATGTGACGTGGTTAAATAATAAAGTCGTGCTGTGGTTAAGGGACCCTGAGGGTAATGTGGGTCGGTGAGCAATTTTAGATTAGATACATATTGTTTTGTTTGCCGATGTAACTTGAAGCCCGTTGTTTTCCATATTGAGCCTGTTACCGATAGCAAAAATTAACAGTATTTTTAATAGGAGTTATGTTTGTTTGAATTCTAATTACTAATAGATCGCAAAACGCTTAGTTAAAATATACTAATAGAAAACTCCACGATATATACAATATATATAAGTGTGTCAGATTAGCCTCGTGGTGGCAAATACCCTTTCACGGCTCATGTGGACCTTAACAGGCAAAAATGATAATGAATAGGAACCTGGTCAAATATTATTAAACAAATTATGTGTAAATAACGAGAATTATTTCATATAATAAAATCTTTTCTGTAGTTAAGTTTCATTATCATCATCAACAGCCCGTTTACGTCCACTGCTGAACATGGGCCTCCTCTTAACAGACCTTGGCAAGCCAGAATCGTTTAGGGATATTGCCATAATCACCACGCTTGCAGGCGGATTGGTGATCGCAGTAAGATGTTAACCTTGAGCGAATAGATCCTGCTGCCCATCGATCAGCTATATGTCCCTTAGTCGCCTCTTACTACACCCATGGGAGGACATGGGGTAGTTTAATATAAGCCGAAAACCACACGGCACATTCCCTCAGTGAAGTTTAACTGAGGTATAAAGGAGATGTTTAAATTATTCCACAGATATTAGCTATTTGTTCTTTGGAACTTTAAGAATTACACTATAATTTTTTTACAGACAACTTGCGCATTAGTAAAATTGATCTCTATACAGGGACTTTACGGGTACAAAGCACACCCACACTTAGAACATTTCTCTGAGGTTCACACAAATAATTGTCCCAGGTGGAAATCGAACCCTCATACCACCATGGAGATGGCGAGTCCCACATGTCCCACCGCTAGCGCGCGAATACGCTGCAGCGGCGCGGGCGGTGGGAATGCGTAAATGCATTTCCCCTCGGACAACAAAAATTTAGGTGGAAATCAAACCCAGAAAGAACACCAGGTCTCAAAAGCAACTACCATAACCACTGATTCAGATTGAATCAGTGCATTATAGAAATGCTGATGCAGATTTTTTATTTAATCGGGCGTTAATAAAGTTTTTAATAAACCAGTTTCAATTAAACTCAGTGAATACTGCAACATTGTGGTAACAACACTGTTACTATAACGAAACAGTTTGCTTAGCACTTTCCTTGAGCAGTAAGTTTTGGTTTTAGTGTAAAATTGCAGGGCGCGATACGAAAGTTTAAAGTCTCGAGTTTGGAGACTCTTAACAAAAGTTTGTGAATGCAAGCCATTATTTTATGGTTATTACGGTTCTGCTAAAAAGGGAAAAGTTTATTTTCAATTTGTATTAAGGCAGTATAATTTGAGTCGTAAGATAGCATACTAGGAATTGAAATTAAAATTAAGAGCGAATTTGACTACAATGCGGCGCGTACCCTGCCGCCCCTTACTTACTTAACTTACAATTTACAAATCTATATTTATAGAACTATTCGTCCTGAATGACTGACTGACGGATCTCCCAAAATGAAACTCATATATAATAGTGTATCATAAAATATTATTATTATATTATATTATTATTACTATTTTATACAAATTTGAAAATTTTCATAGGTCTTAAATTGATAGAAATAGTTTGAAAATGCAGAGGTAAAATAAGCGTTACTCACTTTGCTCAAACAACTTATAAAACAAAACCGCTGATTTGAAGGTTATATTCTCTAAATGACGCTGATCAATTAGAAATATTATTTTTCTGAAAATGTATGAAATAATCACGAAACCTCAGAAACTTCTAGTGCTACGAGTCTCAAATTCTGCATGGAGTTTCCGTTTATGACATATGAATTTGAGATGAATAATATTTGATTGGTTATCAGATGAGTGACGGTGGATATATATTAAATAAATAAAAAAAAATGTTTTCATAAAAAATATCAAATAATGCTAAATACAGTTTTTGTCAACAAAATAACACCTTTTATAAAGCACTTATAAGAACTCATATCTTCAATTTTTTATTATATATTGACAACGCTCCCATTTCAATATCATTGAAATTCATGAGTTCAATATGCTAATGCTATTTTTCAAACATAACAAAAAAATATGTATCAATGTCGTAAAATTTTGTTACATATTTCATGCAAAGTAATGATAAAAATACTACAATGAACATTTCATGACATTTTATATTACTTAATTTACTTTTTTTCATTTACGTCCTCTGCTGAACATGGGTCCACTGCTCTTTACAGACCTTCGAAAAGCAGGATATTGCCATAGTCACCACGCTTAGTAGAAGGATTATATCATGTTGTAACAGAAACGCTGCTGCCCGTTCCCTAGTTTACGATTCTTAAAGATAATGTTACAACAATTATAAGCAACGGCTTATCGTTCTTTCTGAAGCACTTAAATATAACAAATTCACCAACCCAATGTTTTCTCATAATTTCTTAGTTTCTCAACTGATCTTATTTGACAGCCCTTTACCTGACGTCTGGCCTGGTCACATAAGACGTAGGTATACGTGTACGTTAACACTTAGTACGTAACACATTCTAAGTATAAAATGTGTCCATTAAAAACTAGAGGCGGCAACGCTAAGTAAAATATACACACACGATGTACGAGTATGTATACTTAAGTTGAAGACAACTGAGATGAGAAAATTGAAGTACACGTCAGATGCTGTTTTTATTACGATGCATAAATCTAATAGTAGACTTTACGGTGGAAATTCTTTGAAGATTCATATTGTGGGTTTTTTTAATTAAACTTTATAACTTATAGTAGACGCGGGTCTAAATCGCGGTACAATTTAAGGCAAATCATTACCTTTTTAATAATTGACGACCTTTGGCTGGTATCTTATTGTACCATTACCTGCCAAACCCACGATAACCTGTAATTCATTTATATTTCACCTGTATTAGGAGCATGCGATAACGAACATATTTTTGTAACCATCTTCATCCGCTGCTAAACATATTCCGTAGTCCATGCTTGTCATTGCACCAATTGTAGATTTTCAGCCACAAGAATTTATTATTATTATCATGTAGATTGTGCTTCATTTGGGAACCTTCCTGTTGGGCCTCTAGTAATGTTATTTTTGTAAAAGCAATATTAATTCATCTTCAGGTTTCCTTAATTTTACACAATGCGTCTTCATAAATTGAAATTCATTGAGAAAGGCTTTCTATTTATTATTGAAGCCTGTCACGTTCCTAGACAATAATTTCAACGTTTCTATGCAAATAAACTAATTCCCGTTTCAAGTGTGTGTTGGTATCTGTGTCTGTATAACACTTCAATTTGATTATCGTCTAGCTCACCGAGCAGCTGTTAGTATTGTTCTGAAATTCTTTGACGGCCAGTTTCAGTTCTTGTTTAGCGGCTCTATGGTTTTGTTCAGTAGTCTCCTACAGTTGCAGCCTTACGATTCTCAGTCCTCATTGTGGCGAAGTGAGAGGTTGAACTGATAAATCTAAATAAAACAAAAGACTTTGAAGACTTAACAAACATAAATACTAAGTGCAGAAGTCAAAAAAGTAGTTTAAATACTATTTTGTTATAGGAAAGTAAAGATGACAGATAAAGTTAAAGGTATAATAATAAGCAGGTAAACGTTGCTGCCCGTCGCTTGCAATAATACTAATTGAATTTTACACCGTCTATTAGCCAAGTGGTCTTAGAAACAAGGAAAAACATAAAGTCGTTGCTAATGCTCTCTCAATTTTTCTCCACAAAAGTACCAACTAAGTAAGCACCACCCACGTCCCGCGGTTAGGTGGGGCTTATGGAACTGCTAGTTCCAACTTCCTTAAGCTTTTGATTACTTCGCAACATTGAAACTAGTGATTAAAGTTTGCACTTACCTTTATTAGTCTAGGAGAATTCAAGGTATGACTATTGCTAACTACCGAGGCAGTTTTAGATTTGAATATGAGATGATAAATTGTGAGTTTCTTACAGTTGGAAGTTTGCAGTAAGTTTGTGGGTACATTTCGGGTTGTGAATCTTCAGAATCAGAACTCGTCGTCTTCTGAATTGGACAGTTAAAGTAAAATTGTTGGGAAAAAACATTACGGAACATCAAACACTACAACAATTTTTTAAACAGACCACTAGTTCCTGAGATTTGAAACAAGCAAAAAACAAACTCTTAAGCTTTATATATTTTATATAAGTATAGATTTAGACCAATGGCTCCTAATACCTAGAGCATTCGGCCATGGTGGATCCCAACCAATCACTTTTCAAAAAACGACTCTAAGGGCATCTCAATTTTGCAATTTGGTTGTCGGTAAACTTTTCCTTAGTGTATTCAATAATTTAAGTTAAGTACTGTCTACTATTATAGATAGTAAACGCGGACTTTGCATTACATTTTTTCATTACATACTGATTTCAGAATAAAAAGGGTATAAGTACATGTACGGGCCAAGAGTCAGGACTCTCCATACATTGAAGTTCTAAGGTTGCTTAGTTTGTAGTATTGATACAAAAATTTTATTAGGCTCTGCTCGCCTTTATGTCCGGCGAATTAGCAAACGCCTCTAGGCAACTAAATAAGGTCCGCCAGAAAAAAAAATCTCATTGAAGTAGGTACAGACTTAGTTATTTAAATCTGAAAATTATTCAGGGTTTTCACACGGCTCTTTATTAACGTCACTGCTAAGATACATAAAATGCAAGGAGTCATGTTTATTAATAAACTAATCTCCTTTGATGTAAATTTACATATGTTAGCGAGCGCACGCAAAGGATTAATCAACTTTGTTTTTAAACTTAAATCTACCTATTTGCGAATTTAATGACGAGCTGGTGCAGTCATGAAATTAATTTTATAATGAGGACGCTGTGTACAAAAGATATAATAAAGTTAACATTTTTATTTAGTTATAAATAAATAGATAAAAACTTAACAATACATTGCAATTGTATATTTTCCCCTTAACTATTAAAAGGATGGAACAAAAACCAATGTACTAACCAAACTAAAATTTTTGATGTAATTGTGAAATAAAATTATTAAATTCAACTCTGTATGTTATATTAAACAAATAAATAAAATTGAAATGTCTGTTTGTAAAAGAAAAATAACATGTTTTTACAAAACGCATGTTATTATGAATCTTAATAATATAAAGTACTTATAACAAACATAAACAAAAAAAGGAAGATATGAGACGCGCGTCTAGCGCGTGGACCGCATGAATTGAGTCCCCGTCGCACAATTGAATGCAGTCTGACACAGTCACAATCGGTCGAGTGACACAAGCGGACATGATACGCGAAAAGATAATTTATTGTTTTAAGTGGGATAAAGGTTACAAAATGCCTTCGTTTGCTTTTAAGCGTTGTACAAAAAAATCAAAAAGAAAAAACAAATCTAATGGAATCATATTTCACTCATAATTACATGAAAACTTAAAATTTCAGATATTTATTTAACATTTTGATCGCCATCTTGCATATACCATATACCGTCAGCATAAAAATGTCAAAAAGTGTAATTTCAAAATTTGTAAGATTTTTTTTCATTTTTTATTTCATTATTGTTTGTATTTATTACTGTGATGTAACGAAACAGTGATGGAATAAGAAACAACTAACTATTAACAAATAAATATATATATATATATATATATATAGGTGTTTTAAATACTTAGGTGTTTGTTTTATTTTTTTATCGCCAATAATTTAATAATTCTTTTTATTCCCAACTGTTGCCATAAAATTACACGTTTGTTAATTTTAAAGGTTTCTTGGAGATGACCTTCTTAAGGATGAAAATTAATTTAATTTTATGAAAACATGATATCATTGTTTATTTATAAATAAGATTTATGATCATTTCGATTGTTATAAGAATAAATAATTACACGATTGTATAATTTTTGTTTACGCTATTTATTACAGAATTTAACTCCACATTCTGCTTTATTTTTATTCACAACAATCTTTCTGTTCGTTAAATAAATCGTACGTACTAATATTTTCCATAATTTGTTTGCTGACGCTCTTTCTGCCTGATGTCAATTTGATATACGTCTTTGTCTCGCTCACACTATAGTCAAACTAAATCGGTTTGTCTCTGTCTTTTAATATCGCACAGCGTTATAAAGAATAACAGCAGTGTGAGAGTGCGTGCATGTAGTTGTGCATCATACCCGTTTTAAGTTGTCAAATATAAGGACGTGGCATATCTTCCGTTTTTTTGTTTATATCTATGATAACAAATATACAATTTAAAAAGATGACTGTCTGTCTGTCTTTTTGTTCCAGTCAATCTCAGTAACGGCAGACGATTTTCACGAGACTCTCACTGGAGGATACATCGTTTATAAGATATAATGTAGCCTACTTTTATTCCGCCTAAACTCCAAAAAGGCAGTACTCATTCAGACGAGACTTTCATTGTTAATAGCTTATGAAATCCTTATTAAACGAGGATGAAGTCTCTGACAGCTAATTATTAATAAGTAATGTGTACTTTCGTACTGTCAGCTCCTTTAGTAAGACCAGACTAGACCATACAGAAGTAAGGGGGGTGTAAGGTGAAAAATGACAACCTCCGTAGCTTAGCGGTGTTTGGCTCGCTTTAAGCCTGGCTGGTTGTAGGTTCGATCCCCACACTAGACAAGAAATATTTGTGTACATTTTAATGATTTCTTTCCGGGTCTGGGTGGTTGAGGGACTACTCTCCGTGTCACGGAAAGCACGTTAAGCCGTTGGTCCCGATCGTTATAACAAGCGTATATTAGGGAACGGGCAGCAGCGTTTCCTTGTTTATTACAACATAATACTGTGGTAACCAATCCGCCTGCCAAGCGAGGTGACTATGGCAAACCCTCCCTCGGGAGGAGGCCCATGTTCAGCAGCGGACGTTTTACGGGCTGATGACGAATGAAGAAGGTTAAAAGACCCTACAATCCACACAATATCATCTTACCCTTTTGACCTCAATAAATTGTTCCAAAACAAGCAGAGCCCTTTATTTATTTCTTAACATAAGTAATAAGCCTTATCTCAAATCCTTTCATTGATTCAGAGGTCGAATGAGATACGGCCTTTTATTTATGATTTGATATGTTTTAAGCTTATTATCATCATGTTAGGAGTGTTCAGATTCGCCCCCCAAGTGCCCTAAATAAGATTAGTTACGACCATTTGAACGATGATTTTATTTTAAAAGCCAATTGTGTAACAAAAAGCGGTATGGATTCTAGTCAAATTTTGCATTAGATTTGTAATAACTTAAACAATTGCTGTGTTTTGTTTGTCCTTAACACGCATAGTATTCAATAGTATAGGGAAGGGGGGCCGGATTGCTATGCGTGGCCGGCCCCCACCAACGGCGGATCGAAGGAGTGTCCGGGGGTTTTTAGTGCTGTAGGGTCTGGGGGTTTTTAGTGCTCTCCTCATGGTATAAGTTAGCATACCACGCTATGGAGAGGGCGAGTCTCACATATCCCACCGCCAGCGCGCGAATACGCTGAGCAGCGGTGGGAATGGGTTGCATATCCCCCGGATACAAAAAAAGGTGGGCGGCATACACCGACTATTCAATAGTCTAGTTAGGAGAGCAGTCATTTGCTTGAGCATTATTATAATATACTAGCAGAATTTTGCTTTCTACTAGTATTCGTGTTAACCCGTCATGCTAAGCTTAAATACTTGTGTTACGAGGGTTTTCAACTTTTCACGTTGGTTGTGAAATGGGTAGGGATCGAACCGGCGACCACAAGATCATAATTACAATAAAGTTCTGCTCCATGGGTTTTTTTTTATTTATTTAATGAATTTACTCGTAAAGCAAAAAAATAATATAAAAAAGAAACATAGTAGCTCACATAGCTCAACGGATTAGCAAGCTGAAGTGGCAATTGGCAGGACACATAGCTCGAAGAACTGACGGCCGATGGAGCAGAAAGGTTCTCGATTGGAGACCACGAACTGGCAAGCGCAGCGTAGGACGACCGCCTGCACGATGGACCGACGACCTCATAACGGTTGCAGGGAGTCAGTGGTTGCAGGCCGCTAGCGACCGTTCCCGCTGGAAATCGATGGGGGAGGCCTATGCTCAGCAGTCGACTACAACAGGCTGATGATGATGATGATGAAACATAGTACGAATTTCTTCCAGCACACCCGTGAGAGTAAATTACAAACATACGAAATGCCGGACGTTACATCCTTGTGTAAATTCTAAGATTTCTTTCTGGGTCTAGTTGGTTGAGGGACTACCCTCCGTGCCGCGTAAAACACGTTAAGCCGTAGGTCCCGATTGTTATAACATCATCTATAAAAAAAGTATATCAAGGAACAGGCAGCAACGTTTACTTGTGTGGTACAATATAATACTGCGGCCACCAATCCGCCTGCCAAGCGTGGTGACTATGGCAAATATCCTCCCTTGGGAGGGCCCATGTTCAGCAGTGGACGTTATAGGGGCTGACGATGTATGATGAATATATGAATAAACTTTGAATATTCATGTATGAAATGAAATGTTTACCGTATATGCAGTTGTCGTGCAGTTTCTACTATGCAAATATGCGTGCAAAAACTAGCTATCATCTAACGGTTACTGAGTTAATGTGCGTTTTGTTGCGTGGAGCTACCATGTAATTTGTACTAGCGTTACTTAATGTTGTTTGTGTTCATACAAAAGTCAGTAAAAAAAATCAAATAGGTACTTAAACCAAACAAATAAATTACTCACTGTTTTTCTTTTGTGTGAATGCTCTATTTACACATGTTTTATCCGCGTAACTTCCGTTACCGTAAAAACTTTATATTGTAATAAAGCACTGAAATAATTTTTCTAATTTAGTAGTTAGTAAGATAAGCGCGTTCAAGCAAACAAGGAAACTCTTCAGCGTTATATGAACTGCCTTCCCTGCTCCATTATTTGGGGTCGGCGCAATATGTCATCAAATTTTTCCCTATAAGACGTCTCTTCCATTCTCACATAAGAGCCAATTTGATAATTAATAAGTAAGATGACACATAAAATTAAAAAAAAAATAGCTGATGATCTATATCGTTACAAAATTATCAAATAATTTATCTCAGATCGGTTTATTCAAAGAAAGTTGATAATAAAATTGCAGCGAGATTCTTATCTGATATATAAAATACAAAAGAGACAGGTGATATTGCAATTTTCTAAATAAATTATATTGTAACTATAGTTGAAATTTATATGAAACCCGCGCGGTTTCACCCGCGTATCTCCCATTCCCGTGGGAATTTCGTAATAAAATATATCCTTTAACCTTCCTCGATAAATGGGCTAGAAATACATTTTCAGTAGTGCTATAATTAGCACGTCCAAGCAACAGTACCACCAAACAAACACTTCAGCAATATATGTATTAACTAGCTTCCCCCGCGCGTTTTCACCCGCGTAACACCCGTTCCCGTGGGAACTTCGTAATTAAATATAGCCTATGTCACTTAGGGTGAATGTAGCTTTCCAATGGTGAAAGAATTTTTGAAATCGGCACAGAAGTTTTTGAGTTTCTTCATTACAAACATATACACTAAAGTACAAATCTTTCCTCTTTATTATATTAGTATAGATATAGAACTATAGATATAGTAAATCACTATTCACTGACTGGTGACTGACTCTATATTGTTTTATAAGGGATTATTTTGAAGTTAAGATGCTACAAAAACAAAACGATAAGTTAACGTAGGTACCTATGTCAACTTATCTCCCTACTCTGCAAACACGTTGGGGGTGCAAATGTATATTTAAAATACCTTCAACGCAAAAAAGGTATCATTAAAAAAATCAAGAACATTATGAGTCTAAGATTTCTATTGCAGCTTACAAAAGATCTGATAACTTAAAAAACGGTAGGTACAACCGATTTGGATGAAACATATCTATATAATATATAATTCTTCTGTGAGTGTGTATGTCACTGAACTTCTCTCAAATGACTGGACCGATGGTTTGGATTCACAATTTTGTCCGCTGGACAATGTTTTTTTAATACATTTTTAATTTATTAGTAGTTGCCTGAAAACCCCTTAAAACAGCCTTTTTATTTTTCCCATACAAACGTTTTCTAACTAAAATGTAGAGTCAATTTGAGCTTTATTTTTTTGCTAAGATTTTTTAGGGTAGGGTAGGGGTAGGTGTAGGGTATGGGTAGTGTAGGGTAGGGGTAGTGTAGGGTAGGGGTAGTGTAGGGTAGGGGTAGTGTAGGGTAGGGGTAGTGTAGGGTAGGGGTAGTGTAGGGTGGGGGTAGTGTAGGGGTAGGAGTACCGCATAAACGAAGTCTCTACGGCCCAGTTTATTTTATACAAATGTTTAGGTCTTTTATGTATCGATTGAGGCAGTACGAAGTCTGCCGGGTCAGCTAGTATCTTATAAGAATCATAGCTAGAAAAGATCCTATTAAACATTTTAAAAAAACTACATCTTAATCGGTGCACCGGTATCAGAGCTGTGATGCCATGAAAAAACGCGGTTAAACTTATACCACTCCTCCCCCCCTTGTCCTCCCGACCCTTTGTTTGCTAAGAACCCTCCGATGTCCTCGTAGACCCGAAGTCCGAGAGGCCCGCGAACTGTAAAGTAGAGCGACAGTTGCACAAAACTCCCCTAAAATACTAAAAGTCTGTATTATCCCTCAATCTCATTGCCAGCGACCGGCGACCGAGGATCAAGCCACACAGGGGGCGCCCTCTTGCGCAGGTTGCTTAGTTAATAGTTTTTAAATCATTTATTAAGGCTGGAGCGCTGCTCGCCTATATGCCCGGTGAAGTAGCAAAAGCGTCGTGGCTACCTACCTACCAACGTATGTCCATACGAAAATAATAAATAAATTTATAACACTTCTCTTTGTTAAAAAATATACATTGTCAACAATGTACTCATCAGTAAATATTTTGTATTAAGAGTGCATGAATTAATGCTTAATTATTTATTTAATCATTATGATTCGGAATGAATTTGCATTTCATAAATTACAATTTTTGCTTGATTTTGTATAGATGCTTTATTTATTGTTGATGAATGTATTTAAATTGTCTGTCAACTGAATTGATGGCCGCCTACGTACCCACCGATTATGTGCAGCTGCCAGCGACTTTGTCCGCGTTTTTATAAGATATCTAAAAATGAAAGTCCCGTCTAAATACATATTACCATTTTGCAGATAAAGTAGAATACACGAACAAGCATAAGAATCCTATATTAATTGTTCATCTAAATTGTGTTATTATTATATATCTACTAACTGCGCCCCGCGGTTTTACCCGCGTCACTCGCTCCAGTGGGTCCGAGCGTGATGTTTTGTAGCCTATATGTTAATCCAGTATCCGTATAACCAATCCCGGTGCAAAATTTCAGCCAATTCCGTTCAGTAGTTTTGGTGTGAAAGAGTAACAAACATCCATCCATCAATACATCTATACCTACAAAGTTTCGCGTTTATAATATTAGTAGGATTATTAAGGTAATGTCTACGTAAAGGACAGAACAACATAATCACAAATCTCTGTGCACGTTAGAAATTGGCAGCTGTCTCAGCTACAGATGCTGTAATAATGATAAATCACCGCAGCGGTGATCTTCCGACAGAAACATTAATATACAATAACGTCTAAAACAATATGACGACATGTTAAATTAAAATTATAAAATCATTAATTAAAATAACTTGCCATTATATAAATTAAACCAGAATGACACTATAAAATATATTACTATAGTATTATTAATTACTAGCCGCGCCCCGCAATGTTACCCGCGTCACTCTGCTCCAGTGGGTCGGAGCGTGATATCTTGTAGCCTATATGTTAATCAAGCTTATAAACTATCCGCGTGCAAACTTTCAGCCAAATCCATTTAGTAGTTTTTGCGTGAAAGAGTAACAAATATCCATCCATACTCTTAAACTTTCACATTTAATTTTATAATATTAATAAGGATAAATACAATCTTAATCCTAAATATACAAAACTAGCTTCTTGCGCACGTTATCCCGCGTATCACTCGTACTTGTGGGAACTTTTTAATAAAATATATTCAAATCGGACCATAAGTTCCTGATAATGGCGCGTTAAGGCTCCCTCCAGCTTTATATATTAGTATAGATTAACATATGTACAGATAAAAAAGCTATCCAAATTGATGTACAAAATGAGGTAAAATTGACACGCCAAGAAGGTGAATACACTCATATGTAAACGCAGACAAACTGACAATAGTTATATTCCATGAAATAATAGGTATCTAAAGAAAGAAAGCAAAACATTTAATGAACACACAAAACGAAAATAAAATAAGAATTACAATCATTAAAAAATAAAATAAATAAATAAGTAAATAGGTAAGGACAACACTTGAGGCTCAAACGCCATACATATAAAACACAAACATGGATAAAGAGAGCGAAAAAATACAATAATACATACACAATAAACATTAACATACTATTTACCTACTTGTCAAAATCACAGTGACAAAGAACTGTAATAAATAGGTTATTATTCTTATCCTATGCATTAAACTACTTAGGTAACTATAACTAGCAAGTGCAACCTGTAGCACTCACAGGTAATTGTAGGACATTACAGACAATGTACTCCGTCTGTCATTAATTCCTCAACTTATAATAAGTTTTTATTTACATTAATTCTTATAGGTATATATTTATAAAAGCATACAATTAAGTGACATGTTCCAAAGAGCATACAATAAAAGTCATCAAGGCCTATTGAATGCGTAATACTCTACATCTCACCTCCATTGAAACCTAAAAGTCTTTAAATACAACTTCGTTATAGGTGTTTACCATTCGCATTCTCCTGCAAAAAAGGTCAAATCTGATCAACGCGTTGGTGCGTCCATATTTAGATGTCCCGCTCCCACAGCCAAGCGGTAACATTCAAAAATAATATTATTTCGAATTTGTCTCAGTTGGTCGGTGAGACTTTGGTTGATTTTGTTTGAATGTTGTTTGATGGCTCTTCTTTAAGTGGTTAAGTTAAAGTTAAATCTTGTATTTTGTAAACAAGTAATCTAATCTTTAACTGATATATAAAGCTGAAGACTTTGTTTGTTTGTCTGCTACTGGACCGATTTGAAAAATTATTTCAGTGTATCTAACATCCTTTTGTCCAGGAAGGCTATAGGATATATTTGGTTGCGAAGTTCAAGCGGGAACGGAAGTTACGTTTGAAACCGCTCGCGGGAATCTAGTCTATACTTACTATCATCATCATCATCAGCCCGTACAACATCCACTGCTGAACATTGCCCTCCTCCCGATAGAGGGTTTTGCCATAGTCACCACGCTTGGCAGGCGGATTGGTGATCGCAGTATTATGTTGTACCACACAAGGAAACGCTGCCGCCCGTTTCTTGACATACGATAATTATAGATGATGTTATAACAATCAGGACCAACGGCTTAACGTGCTTTCCGAGGCACGGAGGGTACTCCCTCAACCAACCAGACCTGGAAAGAAATATTATAATTTACACAAAGATTTTTTTGTCCGGCGTGCGGATCGAACACACGACCTCCGAGATTTAAAGCGAGCCAAATACCGCTACGCTACGGAGTTGTCATTTATTAGGTTGATACTTACTATAATTAAGAGGAAAGATTTAATTGTTTGTTTGCATTGAATAGGCACGGAAACTGCATCTGGAACGATTCCAAAAGTTCTTTCAGCGTTAGAAGCTATATTATCCAGGAGTTACATAGGTTTTTTAGGGTTCCGTAGCCAAATGGCAAAAAACGGAACCCTTATAGATTCGTCATGTCTGTCTGTCTGTCCGTCCGTATGTCACAGCCACTTTTTACCGAAACTATAAGAACTATAATGTTGAAACTTGGTAAGTAGATGTATTTTGTGAACCGCAGTAAGATTTTCATACAAAAAAGAGAAAAAAACAATAAATTTTGGGGTTCCCCATACATTTTTTCATCAAACCCATACGTGTGGGGTATCTATGGATAGGTCTTCAAAAATGATGTTGAGGTTTCTAATGTAATTTTTTTCTAAACTGAATAGTTTGCGCGAGAGACACTTCCAAAGTGGTAAAATGTGGGCCCCCCCCCCTGTAACTTCTAAAATAAGAGAATGATAAAACTAAAAAAAATATATGATATACATTACCATGCAACCTTTCACCGAAAATTGTTTTGAACGAGATCTAGTAAGTAGTTTTTTTTTAATACGTCATAAACCGAAACCACAATTTACCTTTCATTCAATCAACTGCTATTATTAACATCGATCACAGTTGCAACTAGCACGGAACCCTTCGTGCGAGAGTCCGACTCGCACTTGGCCGGTTTTTATCACAGGAAATAATCATATTTAAAAAGCAAAAGGATGTATATTTCAAATATAACTACGAATGTTAAGCAGCGTATAAACGCTAATAAATAAATAAATTACATTTAAGAATTTTAATTTTATGTACAACTTTTATTTGCGTAATAATATTATCATAATTGCTGGCTTAATTTTTTACTTATTTCACACACTGATTAATGTATTAAAAGCAGATTTGAGTTTCTTGCATAATACTACGTTACTAAGGCTGCGTATAAAATAACGTGAATTTATATTTGACGACCTCAATCCTCTGGTGTACCTCATTATCTCGTAAAACAACGGTTCACAAAACAGGAAAATTAAATAAAATTACTTTTGCCATATCGATCAACAACGGTCTTGTTGAAATACGTATTCAATCTTTTCATACTATGCTTCGTTAAACTTAAATGATGTTAAATGTTTCGTTATACCGTAATATATTACACGCGCCTTTTATCTAATGTTATAAATATATTGCATACAAGCTGAATACGCTACAATAAATAAACATACAAACAGCATTTCCGTATTCGATCCATACTAAAACAGTTAATCCTCCGATTCTAAATTGTTACCACAAACATGGTTCTTCGAAAAACGAAATGTGTAAAACTAAGCCGCATAACGTATGCGCGATCTCGGTCTAATTCTGTGGCACCCGGCGCAAGCGCATGCACTTGATTCTTGACGCATGATGAGTCACGGTCGTCGGCCACTGCACCCAAGCTTGTTGTGATTGACTGTACCCGTTGTAACGCACGCGTTGTTATGTGTGTTAACTGTTTAATCTGTTTTATTGGTGTCTTCGCGGATTTTGTGTCTAACTGTACTTGTAGTACTTAAGTGCGTTTTTTTATTTATATTTATAATCTTAATAATATTATGAAGCTAAAGAGATTTTTGTTTGCTTGAAATCATTAATGCATCATAGAAAATACTGGTCCGATTAAAAAAAAAACTGTGTTAGATAGCTTATTTATATAGGAAGGCTATTATAGGCGCTTTATCATCACGCTAAGAGCAAGCTTCGATAAAATTATTGTTCGTCGTAAATATAGTTTGAAAGATTTTGACTCAAACCTCAATAGATGGACTACCTAATTCAATTTACAATTAATGTCAACATTAAATTTTATTACCTATGTACCTACTTACTTTTTAAAATAAACACCTTACATAATTTCACATGAATTGTCTCGCTATTCAATAAATTTTCCACAAAAATATTCTACAAATTCAACTTATCCAACTTTACTTTAACTTTGATATTGAGGCTGTAAGGTTACGATTAGTATTCTGATCAAAATTAAGCTCCTAATCCACTTAGACGTTTATCGTGTAGTCATTACGAATTCAAACTCATGCCCAACTGACTGTCTATATATAAAGCGTCGTTCGTATCTTACAATGTTAATAAATTCTCTAAAAAACGAAGTGGAAATCCCGAAGACAGTTCTTTGTCAAACTAAAGTGAGTTATTCTAATAGGCCAAATAAAAAAGGATCTATGACAATTTAACTTCATACTGCCTTCGTATTCGGAATTCGTCTCGGTTGATAAATTGTGAACGCGTTAAATAAATCGGCTGTTGTTTAGAACCGGAAGTGTGGATATGAATCGATAGAAAAAACTATGAGGGACGATTTATGTACTTGGGCTTATAATAAAATTTAAAAGATTGGATTGGATGTTGATGAAGCTATAGATAGCACTAAAGATACGCTTCGTTGAACACCAAACAAATGTAGGTAAATAGATTTATGTGACATATTTACTGCTCCCAATTGAATGTAATTTGTTTGGCAAATGGTTAATTTTTTGGGTTAGTTGGCGATTCCCCTATAAATATTTTATCTACGGCTGAGTTTTCGCTTTTGGAAATTGATAGTGGTAAACCCAGGAACCTCAGTTCAGGATGAAGCCTCCATCCATTGGGGATTCGGTGAGGTTCCATCTTGTCAATTTGGTAAAATCATCTATATCAAGGTTACCATCTTGATCAAGCGTGGTGATTATAGCAATATTCCTCAACGACCCTGGCTTGACAAAGCCAATGTTCAGCACAGATATACGAATAATATAAATAAAATTCAGAACAGAAATTAATTTTGTCATTGTCTGAATGTTAAATATGTTAAACACAGATTGACTGACTCGATAATCAAATCCAATTAACTAATCATGCTTTCGAAAACGCATTTAACACTTAACTAGACTTAAGACAGCAGATTAATTCCAACGTTGATAATCTTTTTAGAAACTTGGTTTAAATAAATTCATATTAATTCTAGTAAAAGGCGCATTGTGTCAGCTAATTCAAATGAGTTGCATCATTTGCAAAATGTGATATAAGACCTGGAGCCAAATCATTCTAACCGCGTGGTTTTATTAAATAAAACCTTGCAGCGGCACTCGTTACTGTAGCATGTTCCCCGATTGCTGGTATTTATTTTGCACAGCAGATAATTTCAAATAAAACTAACATTATAAAATACTACTATTCAAAATCTATTCTATTCGACAAGGTTCCCAAAATGCTGGCAGCATAACCCCGTTGATTGGCAATGCTTACCTGCTGTGCAAAGTAAAAACCAACACTCGGGGAACGTGCCGCACTAAAGAGCATGCGAGGTTTTTATAAATTAATTTGGCTCCCGGTCCCCGCGGCCTCAATGTTTCGACACCATAAGATACAAACATAAGCACTATCAAGCGAACTGTATTTGCGCCTATTGAGATTTTTGAATATGTTTACTATGTATTACTTTATGTAATTTATACTTAAGTATTTATATTTAAGTAATTCATTAAAGTATCAATACTTCAAGTTATTCAATGGCCAATAATATTTAAGTAAATAAACAACCCGACATTTACAACTGTAGGCGGTCAGCGCTGACCTTTAGGTACAGCATTATTTTCTCCGCTATATTTTCACCAAATGGAATACTTATTTGATAAAAGAAATATTATTCTGACGTACAACAAGATGTTTCTCTACTCAAGGCCTCTGGCATAATGTTAGGGTTCCGTATTAATCAGTAATTGCCAAGGGCGATCCTCGTCCAGAATTATGTCAGCTGTTTTCTACACGTGTGTAGTAGACGGTTCAACAACCTATGTATGTTATACCTACAATTACATTTGACGGCTTTATTTGCCTTCATTTGCTCTTATTAGCATAGTAGTACTTAATAAGTTTTGTATACGAAGAAACATCTCTAATGATTTACACTATTTCGTCGACAATCATTGAAAATATTTTCTCGCAATATTTTATGCTCATGCGCACGGTTTCACCCGCACAACACTCGTACCCGTAGGGACTTCATGATTAAATTTAACCTATGATTCTTCTGGATAACGTAGCTTTCTAACGGTAAAATAATTTTAAATTGGACCAGTAGTTCATGTGATTAACGTGCGCATTCAAGTCAACAAAGTATTTACCTTTATTATTTTTATTTTTATTATTATTTATACACACACACACAAAAAATAACATATTTTCAATACACAAAATCTTAGTTTGATTATTTAAACATAGCATGTATAAATGTGATGTCATTCACTGGTATTGCTCCTGTGTGATATCATAGGTTTTTTTAACATTATGGTTCCGTACCTCCTGAACTAGTTGAAACTGTATCTCAGGAGGTAGCTGTTCATCAGTGCTAATAATATCCTAAGTAATAAGGTATGGAGATGGTCTAAATAACGTGTATTAATTAATAATTATTGCATGTGTCGACTTTTTCTATTTATTTAAGTCATAAAGGAAAAGAAGAAGAAAAATTTACATAAATACATTAGTGAAATTGTGATAAGAGGGATCTAATTAAGATTCAGTTTCATTATAGTTCAAAGTTTTTAGGTAACTGGTAATAGCTCTCTTGGCATTATTTGTATTCATTAGGGGCAGATTGATAAATTTTTTAGATAAATCTATTTTATAAGAATGGTCCGAGAAATGTACTGAAACGTTGTGTAAAAGCGGTTTTGCACAAGGGGACTGCGTAAACTCTATCTTTGCGCCGTCGCTTATTATAAGATTATAGGTCTGCAATTGGTCATTTTGTGTTGATCAATAGCCGTATGTAGTATGAACAGTTGTCTTGTTGTGAGGGAATTCGCTTGTTTGTATAATTCTGATGTCGGATATAAGAAGTGTTTAAAGAACATGGATTTGAGTACAGCGCGTTGTGCTCGCTCCAGTGTAATTAATATTAGTATAGATGTAAAACATCATATTTTGTATAATATGAACTCAAAATTTTACAGCCCTTTCGATTTTGATTTCGGTTGGTCGTAGCGTCATGTTTTGTAATCGATGTCTAAAAAGGTTTAACGCGATATGATACGTGGAAATAAATACGTACGAAACAAATCAAACATATTTGAAAAACACTTTAAAAGCAAATTTAATAAGAAGAACAGAACGAACAAAAACTACTTCTCTTAAATCTATTTTTTTAAAAGCTTCCTACATAAATAGACTAACTTACAAGTAGACACTAAGGTAATAAAATACTTGGTATCTGCAGTTTCTCGCAGTGGACACACGAATTTGCATTTTAAAATGTCACAGTGTATTTTTGTACAAACGTTCAACTGCTGTTACTTTATTTGTACTTTATATGCAATAATGTTATTAGTTTTAAATGTGAATATGATAGTTTCATACCTGATGGGCTATTCTTAAAGGTCTTTTCAACATCATCATCAGCCTGTATAATGACCGATGCTTGACGGTAGGCTTTCGCCGGTAGGGCTTTGCCATTGTCATCATCGCGCTTGGCTAGCGAATTGGACATCATGTTTCATATAATTCGCTTAATCTTCCTTCGTTTTAAAACACCGCTCTTATTAATTTTGATAAAATGATATATATATCTACATTAATTCACTACAAAGATAACGCTTATCCAACTGCAAAGAACCTTTCGATGCCCAGCTGACTAGAAGTCCAATAGGCTCGCGAAATATAAAGTAGAGCCACAGTTACACAAAACTGCTCAAAATCCAAAAGTCATTATTCCTCAATCCTCCTGCCGCAATTGGTCGTCCCCAGTGGCAATTGAACCTCGATTCAATGTGTTCGCTTCGAGTCGAGGTCCAAACTCTGGAGTCCAAAACCTGGAGCTGGAAACTTTAAAAGTTAATTTGTTAGTCAAAATCACTCAAAGAGACCGCTCAACTATATGCCCGGTGAAGTAGCGAAAGCCTCACGGCTAACTACATAAGTCAGTCTGAAAAAAGGCATTTATCCAAACGAAGTAACTATCAAATAACAAGAAAAATAATCTTTTATATTTTAATATTAAATATTTTAATATTCAAATTTGGACGAGTTTCTAATTTTAAGTTAATAATTCGCGATATTTTTAGGGGATCTCAAGCATTTGTTTTATTAACAAACTCAATAGTTCAATAATAAATTAACATCGTGCTACCTAATTGTTATGAGTGTTTGCCTCATTAAATCCTTGTTGGAGTGCTTAGTAATTGTAAAACAATTAGCAGTTCAAATATGTTTCATGATTTATGTCTAAGTTTCCCTTTATCTCTCGGAAGTCGTGGATTCGATCCCCAGTAACGATCGAGTAATCTTTGTGTAAAATCGAAGATTTCTTTCCGGGTCTGACTGAGATGAGGGGAGCAACGTCCGTGTCTAGGAGAGCATGTTAAGCCGTTGCTTATAGTCCCCATAGTTCATCATCTATAGCAATTGTATTCAAGCTAACGGCGCGGCGTTTTCCTGTGTGTGAGTTATGACATATATTAATGCGAAGCGTTGAGACTATGGCAAAAACCCTCCCTCGCGAATAAGCCCATGGTCAGTTGTGGTCGATATAGACGCTGATGATGATGATTTTAGCAAAACCCTAACTACTTATGACCGACGGTTAAAAAAACAGGTTGGAGCAACTAAGGCCTGACCCTAATCCCTACTGAATAAAAGAAATCATTATACAAAATAAATTACTTAAATTGTCTTTGTTTATTATAGACATACAGACATTATAACAAATCGTATTTTATGGCTAAACGCCATCTTATGTAAAGAACAATACCTGTCTCGAACAACTTGTTTAGCACAACAACTAACAAAACCAGCCGTCTACATATGAGTTTCTAACATGATGTAATTGTTCTAACTCTTCCAATAGTATTGCCTTCTATGCAACATCTGAAAGGAAATGTTTTATGACGTCATTTGGATGCGCGTGTAAGTCAGTTTTATTACTCCTAACATTGAAGTTATCGTTAAAACTAAAAGTCTTCAGTGTCAAAAGTTAGTGTTGGTCGTTGCCCTCACTGAAAATCAATAGAAAGTTCATTGAGGGGAAGGCCAAAGTATTGTGTTACGTTATGGAATTGTTCTGCGGAAAAAGGGTGGGCTTTGTCGATGTTTTCGTTTTGGTTGATATGTTATTATTTATTGTTATAGTTATTTGGTTATAGTATTAAAGTATAGTTTTCTCTTGGATTTTCCTTCGAGAGGACCCATAACTTATGGAAATAAAAATACTATGGCGCCATTTCCAAAAAGTAACGCCGTCTACGAACTAGACAAAATATATAATTAATGCTAAAATATAGAAAACTAGCATCCCGCGCGCGGCTTTATCCGCGTAGGTCCCGTTCCCGTGGGATTCTCATTATTAAATACAGTCTCTGTAAGTCCTGGATTATGTATCTTTATAATGGTGTCTTTTTTTATCAGTCCATTTTAGAATATAATAGAATAGAATTATTTTGTAGCCTATTCAATGCAAACAAACAGTAAAATCTCTTTATAATACGTATCAGTATTAGAAGAAACTTTAACATTATATGTCATCCCTTTAACGGGAGATATTTTAAATATAATCTTAGTTTTTCTTTTTTCTAAAATCGATGTATTGGTTCCTAAGAACAGATCTTTGTATTTCTCATGGTTACAGACTTGCCCACATTAACCGTTCTAAATGTAATACCCGGTATACCGTACTATAGTAAGAATTAAATTGATTGAACCCTACTTATACAAGACTAGCTTCCCGCGCGCGTTTCACTCGCGTAACTCCCGTTCCCGCGGCAACTTTATCTATATATATAAAAGAAAGTCGTGTTTGTTACAACACTTATAACTCGAGATCGGCTGGATAAATTTTCATGGTTTTTGTTTCGTTGGATTTGTCTCCGCCCTGAATAGCAGAATACATTTTAAAAACAAAAGAAAGTCGTGTTAGTTACACTATTTATTACTCTAGAACGGCTGAACCGATTTGGCTGAAAATTGGTAGGGAGGTAGCTAAGAACTGGGAGAAGGACATAGGATACTTTTGGGTAGGGGTAGGGTAGGGTAGGGTAGGGTAGGGTATGGTAGGGTAGGGGTACGGTAGGGGTAGGGTAGGGTAGGGGTAGAGTAGGGGTAGGGTAGGTGTAGGGTAGGGTAGGGGTAGGAGTAAGGTAGGGGTAAGGTAGGGGTAGGGTAGGGGTAGGGTAGGGTAAGGGTAGGGTAGGGTAGGGCAGGGGTAGGGTAGGGTAAGGGTAGGGTAGGGTAGGGCAGGGGTAGGGTATAAAAGTCCACCCGTGCGAAGCCGGGGCGGGCCGCTAGTAATTAAATATAGCCTATGTCACTCAGGGTGAATGTAGCTTTCCAATGGTAATTTTTGAAATCGGCACATTAGTTTTTGAATTTATTCATTACAAACATACACACACACACACACACACAAAAATACAAATCTTTCCTCTTAATAATATTACCTAGTATAGACTAACGATATGAATATAATACAGACTACGTTTAGTTGAAAATTAAATAGATATCTTCTTCGTTCAGAGCCGTCTAAGAATTCTTCGTAATTTTCAATTTTGTCTTACAACCGACTGAATCAAATTACTTACAATAACAAACTGTAGTCCCTCGTTCCATAACTTGGGTGTAATTATTCCAATATTCTCTTGTTGCCAAGAGCTGTCATATGGAACAGCTACAGCTGAATTTATGGATGGGCTTTTAGTTATCAGATATTATTATTTTCTTGTTGCTAAGTGGTTCGTTGTGGCATTTATGGTTGTGTTTATAATGGTTACTTGTTTTTTAATATCAGAAACTGTACATTTATATCTTTTAAGCATATTAACACGTGTTTTAATAACTTTGTACCCCATTTTACGCAAATTGCGCGATTGGAGATTTCGCATACCTACTTATAGTTTTTTTTTTTATATATAAAGAAGGAATGCAGAATGTCTATAGAGTAGTTATAATAAAAACAACGTTTTTTGTCTGTGTGTCTATTTGTTATGATTAATTTCAGTAACTGCGGGACCGATTTTAATGGGACTTTCACTTGTAGAAAATTTTTGATTTTTGACTGTTTGTTGTGTTGAAGTACCTATTTAGATGGGACTTTCATAGTAAGATAGCTTATAAAATCAAGTTCAATTTGATTACCTTGGCAGCTAAATGTAACTATACTCATTTTTCCCCATTATAAAGTTACCTTATCCGGGAGTAACAAAGGCTATATTTATTTATGAAGTTCCCACGGAAACCAGAGCTATGCGGGTGAAACCGCAAAAACTAATGTTATATAGAGGAAAATCGTGGATGTTGTATGTTTGTCTCGAATAAACTCAAAAATTTCTTTCACCTTTAGAATGCTACACTATCCCTGAGTAACATAGGCTATAAAAATCCACCCGTCCGAATCCGGGGCGAGCCGCTAGTGTTTAAATAAACGACTTCGTAACAATATAAAATAAAATATAAGGTTAAATCGGTAACTTAATAAATATAATAAAGTAATGTTAACTGTAATGATGTAAATATTTATTTTTTAACATTCGTTTCAAAATCTAGAGACCTTCATACACGTTGCTAAACAATATTTCTGCATTTCAAAGTTTCTTATACAAATTCATATTATCGAATTGAATATATATACTCGTAAATCTGTATAAGGTAGATCGGTGGCTGGCTAATAGCTATCCATTATTCAATGCGACCATATTACACAAGCAATGGTAAGCTTAATTCATTCCAGAATATTCCACGTATTCTGTTAGTGTTCAATTAATATCAAATGTCTGGAATCTAACAGTGTGGGTTGATTTTGTATTGATATTGTGGACTCTAATTCAATAGGACATGATATAGAACGGTAATAAACTTGTATTTTCTTTCGGACAGATTTAGTATTAAGAAGTAAAACGCTAATTGATCTAAGCGACATTCTATGCGTTATTGAATTGTATACTTTACTAGCTTCCCACGAGCGGTTTCACCCGCGTATCTCTCGTTCCCATGGGAACTTCATAATTAAATATAGCCTATGTCATGCAGGGATAGTGTAGCTTTCGAATGGTGAAAGAATTTGTCAAATCGGTCCAGTAGTTTCGGAGCCTGTTTAATACAAACAAACAATCAAATCTTTCCTCTTTATAATATTAGTATAGAAGACTAGCTTTCCGCCCGCGGTTTCACCCGCGTGTATCACGGGAGTTTCGCGTATAGCACGGTAGTCTCGGTCAGAGAAAGTCTTTACTAATATAATAAAGAGGTAAAGTTTGCGAGTTTGTAAGGGGTAATCTCTGGATCAATTGAACCAGTTTTGAAAATTCTTTTACTAAGAGGAAGCCATATTATTTAGAAGTGTCATAGCTTGTATTTAAAGATGAGATTCGCTCGGGAACAATATCTACGCGGGTCTGCGTCATCGCGCGAGAGGAAAAATATCTAAGCAGGAGTCAAAGCGCGGGAGAGCTGGTTTTCAAATATTGTTTAAACCAACATACTTTACGATAGTTATATTTGTCGTTTATTTATTTTATTATTGGCAGTTGCCTGCGCCTGCCTCTTCATCCGCGTAAATTTCGATATCTTCATATAAATTTAAATCCTTTCTTAGTGCACACCTACAAATATTCCTGAAGGAATATTTGTTAAAAATTGTATGGTTCAGACCCAGTGGTCGATCACTCAGTCAGTTTTTGCTTTAAATATATAAGACCTCAGAAGCATAAAGACGGATGTACTATTATCTCCAGAAGCATTTGGTCGTAAGTGCCAGTTTACGGTAAAGGCACATACGACGAATGTTTCTGACGTATAATGGCACATCCGACATTATGCTTCTAAACTCTATGTATAGATAAATAGTAAAGACGTACTAAATTTCAAGTGGAAATCATATTTTATTACATTACAAGACTCGTACTGAGAATAGTCACATTTGGCATCATTTTGCAAAATATGAAGCAAAATGTTATTGGCATGAATATATTCTTGTTTTGCCAAATGTTATTTGAAACATTATTTAGTAGTAACGGGTTTTTAATGATACTGAAACGTTTATTAAACCATTAAGTTATTATCACACCATAGTATAAAACAAAGTCGCTTCCCGCTCGCGCTGTCTGTCTGTCCCTATTTATGCTTAGATCTTTAAATCTACGAAACGGATTTTGGTGCGGTTATTTTAATAGATTAAGTGATTCAAGAGGTATATTTATATGTATAATATATATTCATCAGCATTGAAGCTGGGGAGGATCGCTAGTTATTCATAAACAAATGTAACATCGTCATAAAACATTTGGTTCCAGGGGTGGCCTAGGAATAGATTTTTATAATGTTTCCCAGTTATATTTCAAAACTAATTTTGAAATATAACTGGGAATGCGTGAATGCTAAAGTAAAACCCCTATAGGGATAGAGGTCTGAGAGTGGAACGTGGTATCCAAATCACCACATTCACAGACGCGTTTAAATATGATTTAAAATTATATATTCAATACACTTTTATAATTAAATAGAAAATCGTTCAAGACATGTTTAAGTTAATAGAATCATTAAAACTTGTTTGTTTTAATTGTACTCTGCACTTGTAGTGTAATATAATGTTTTCTTAATTAAACTTCATTCTGCTATAACGATTTATTCATACTACCCTATAACTGTTCCAATAATGTCGGCAGTTATCTACTAATTATTTCATCATCATCATCATCATCAGCACTAACTACTCCACTGCTGAACATGGGCCTCCTCCTGAGGCAAGGTTTTTTACCATAGTCACCGTGACTACGCTTGGCAGGCGGGTTGGTGGCCGCAGTATTATGTTGTAATACACAAGGAAACGATGCTGTCCGTTCCCTGTTATACGATTGTTATAGATGATGTTATATTCAATCGGGACCAACGGCTTATCGTGCTTCCCGAGGCACGGAGGGTAATCCATTCAGACCCCGAAAGAGTTATTTGAATATACACAAAGATTTCTTGTACGGCGAGGGGATCGAACCCGCGACCTCCGAGATTTTTACCGAACCAAATACCGATACGCTACGGAGGTTACCAATTACTAACATATTCCGTACCCGAATATTTCGAAGCTCTATCGATCCAGTTGCGTTGCACCCTGGACTTGCACTGCTTGCAGTAATTTATAGTTAAAGGGGCGTTCGTATTGCAGTTATCTCTCAAAGTCCTTATTTGAGTACGTGTAAGGTCCATTTTTGTACGCAACAAGCATTTAAACAAGGGGCATGACCCACGTGTAACATCTATTATTGCGTGATCTGAGTTTTTTTGTGTTTGTTCGATCGCTTTACAAACTGCTGCGCTACAGTGCGTTTTGATAAAATCGATTATGCTTTTATTTTAATTAAATTACTTATCTATACTATTATATTATAAAGAGGTAAAGTTTGTGACGTTGTATGGGGTAATCTCTGGATATACTGAACCGATTTAAAAAATTCTTTTACCAATAGAAAGCCACGTCATTTGTGAGTGTCATAGGCTATATTTTAAGTTAAAGTTTCTACGGGAACGGGATCTACGCGGGGAAAACCGCGTAGGACAGCTAGTTTTATTGTAAATTTAATGGTTTTTATTAATTACTATCTTCCCGCGCGCGGTTTCACCCGCGTAACTCCCGTACCCGTGGGAACTTCTTAATTAAAGATAGCCTATGTTAATCAGTGATAATGTAACATTCAAATGGTGAAAACACTATGAACACGTCGCGTCGCGTCGCATCGAGTGTTCATAGTGTGATTCTGGTCTAAAGAAAACAATACATTTGATTACACTCAACACGCATCGCGTTTCATCGGGTCGCGTCGCGTTTTAACAATATGTTTCCGCCTTTATTGTTATTCGTACTGTATCGATTTTTGCATCGTGTATATTCGCAACAATTTATTGACGTTTTTATTTTGAATACATGTTGCAAAGCTTAAAAGATTTATTTACAGTCGCAAAATATTATTATTTTTATTTTCCGTAACGCCAGACCTGACGTGTGTCGTTTTAATATTAAATATATTTTCGCTTCCTATTTTACTTCCCGTTGTCAATAACTGCGACTTTATTTCCTTATTTTATAAAATGTATCCGTTTATTATCATCATTTTTAAACAAATGTTTTATTTCCTAGCGTTCATGTTCAGTTTGCTGTGTTTATTTGTTCGTAAATTATGTTGTAAAGTAGTTATTTTTTTATTTCTTGCTGTAGCAGTAATTGGTAGTACCTATGATTTACCGTCAGTATTTCTAAACACATTTAATTTTATCCTTCACTTCTGTCAGCTAAAGCCTCATGATTCGTATCTTAACTTCCATTAGCGCTATCCTTTGATAACATTTTCTTTCATCTATATATGTATAAAGTAACATGTCTTGTCTGACTGATTCATCAACGCCAAGACAATACTACTGAAGCTAGACACGTACGTGGGTTGGGATCGTGGCTTCCTTTTGTGGCGTAGGTATAGGCCCGTTTCTATAGGAGCTTTATTATAAAAATTCCCCCATTTTTCACCTAGTTAGGGGCCGAATTTTACAAAATAGGCATGTGGATTAAAAAAATCTATTTAGTCTGTCAGTTAGATTACCAAAAAATATTGGACACGTATTTTTTTTCCGTTCCTCAAACAAAAAATGACGAAGATACAGCGCGTTGAAATGTTGTGTGACGTCACTATTAGGTACAATTTTACCTAATAGTGACGTCACAAGCCCCCCTCACCTGAACTTTATAGTTTGTTTTTGCTCTGTATCTTTGTCAATTTTATTGATTTGTTAAATAAAAAATACGTATCCAATATTTTTTAATAATCTAACTGACGGACTTAATAGCTTTTGTTAGTCCTCATGCCCATTGTTGTAAAATTCAGCCCCCAAGGAAGTGAAAAAGGGGTGTATTTAATTATAAAGCTCTTATGAAATCGGGCTAAGCTGAAGCCAGTCCTCCATAGATGTGTATAAAAAAGCAAACCTGGTTCTGTTATCTGCTGCATGTATCATGGCCGTGCTCACTGAGTTAATACAAATATTGCCCTGAGCACACAACTGAATCAGACGTTCGGTTTATTGTTAATTGAAATTCGTACGGTTTTATTTATGTTGACTCAGATTCATACACGCCTTTCTTTGAATTCTATTGTTTTATAATGTACTAGCTGTGCCCGTTACTTCGTCTGCGTGGAATAGTGACTTTGATTAGCAGTTTTAATTATTTAGGTTTAAAAAATGACCATACTTCCATACAATTATCACCCCACCCTTTCAATGAACCTTTATTTGCTGTAAAATTATGAACCTTTTTTTGCTGTAAAAAGTAGACTTTATCCATTCAAAGGCTCTAAACGATGTGTGTACCAAATTTCATTTGAATCGGTTCAGTCGTTTTGGCGTGAAAGGCCGACAGACAGACAGAGTTACTTTCGCATTTAAAATAAACTAGTAAGGATAATAAGGACATTAGTAAGGATTTAAATTCGTATGGTTTTAAGTATGTTGACTCAGATTCATACACGCCCTTCGTTGAATTCTATTGTGTTATTTACTAGCGGCCCGCCCCGGCTTCGCACGGGTGGACTAAAAATGCTCCGATCGCTGCCAAACCATACAGCATCATCTGTAGCATACCAATTCACAGGATTATCCGTTGGGTCAATCTAAAGATTGTCTGAAAATTTCGTTGAAATCGGTCCAGCCGTTTCGAAAGGCTATACGGAACCTACATACATACATACATACTTTCTCTTATATAAGTATAGAAGATTATTTATATAATATATTTTTCTAATCAGCCTTATTCCTTTTTCAGGAAATGCAGTTTGAAAACACTAGGTAAGTTTAATCTAAATTTATATTTCATTAATTAAGTCTTCGAATATCGATAGGCACCTACTATCTTCGAGAACTGCCTTGTAATTAAAAGAAAAATTTAAAAGGTGTCGCGAGTAATTATGTTATTTGATAAACAGAAGGAAACATCTTTTAATTAAAACCGAGCAACTAGCCTCTAATCTACGTTTACGTTTACCCTTAGGAGGGTCCCTAAGTTCCCTTTGAAAATGTATACAAACGTAATAAGAATTTTCTTCAAACAGATTTTGAGTTAGGTACTCAACATTTCAAAAAGGTTGAAATAAAATTGTGTTAAATGTTTTTAAACTTTCGCGATTTGTACAAATAATAATTTATAGTAGACGCAGGTCTCAATCGCGGTACAATTTAAGGCAAATCATTACATTACCTTTTTCGTAGGTAGCAAAAATAAAAATTATCACGACCGAGGGGGTAGTTGCCGAAAAAGACAAAAAGACTGCTGACGCTCATCAGTCTATCCATGACCACGACCATGAAAAGGTAATGATTTGCCTAAAAATTATACCGCGATTGAGACCCGCGTCTACTTTAAATTATCAAATCGTTTCATTTTATACCTATGTTTTTAGGAAGAAACACATTGGTTAGGTACAGCTTTAAGACTTCGAAGTTCGATCCGGTCACATTCCACTAAATAAGTTAGGCGACATTATGAAAAAAGTTCCACGTCCTCTTTGTTCTGAATGTGGTATAGTTGAGGATGCTTTCCATATTATGATGGAGAGTGTCCGGATCGAGGAGCTCAGAGTCGCATTGTTACAAGTCGCTCCAGAGTTCAGTTGAACCTGGAGGCTGTAATTTAATTTTATTAAAACCTCTTTCTGAGGTGACTAACATGTTATATTATACATTAATTTTGAAAGGTATGCATCGATGTATATTATGTATTAAGTGTTACATATTTAAGACTATATGTAATGTACCTACGGAGTGACGTAGTCCTGGTTGTCTAAATCACCTTAAAATAAAGATAAAAAAAACAACGGTCGGTACAAAATGGTTTTAATTTATACCTCTGTTTCGACGTTTACCTTATGATTTTAAATTTAAACTGCCTCATTAATTACAAGGCAATCTTCCTGTTAAATTTGAATTTCTAATTGTTTGAAATGTATACTTGCGAAATGGAATATTAATTTTGAACGTTACTACTTAATATAAACTATTCTGTTTAATAAGCGGAGATATCCCAACAAACATTTTAGAGCTTACGGCAGCCTTTTTTAGAGCTCTTAGTATTATATATGGTATATAAGGACTCCGATAGTAACATTCGACTCTACAGTAGGGTTAGTTATAAATAATTAAAACTTCCAGAGGAATAACAGTAGTAAATTAAAAAAATATAAATCAAGACGGTAGTATGGAGTTTATCGAAACCATTGTATAACTTATTCTTATAGCTTTAAGATGTACAAATCTATAAAAGCAATTGTAAGGTGTCTATTAACACTTACTAACGGCTGATATTCTACTACTGAGGTAGTAAAAGGTCTTGTAACACCTTAAGGCTTACCCTAATAGCTTCAAGAATTATTAAGCGCTGTGAGTGATGCTCAGGTGTGTACTAACACTTACTATCGACTAGTATTCTTAAAAAGAGTTAGACAAATACTTTGTACCACCTAACAAGTTTAGTCGAGCCTTAAGAGTTAGTAAAAAAGCTATAAGGATCTAAGAAGTGTTCATTATAAGTCCTATAGAGCTATTTTCTGCAAGAGTTAGAATCCACCTTTAAATCATTGCAGGCTACATAATGCAGTTTATAGGTCAACCATAAGTAATATTGAGGTTTTTATAAACACTTTTATATAGCAGCAAACTCTATGTGCAAATTTTATAACTCTTCATTATCACTTTAAGTTGAGAAATAGGATTTAATTCACTTAAAATAACCTAACCTCAAAAACTATAGTTAGCTGCGTTTGCAATTCGGCGTTTATTTTGAAATATTTAATTGTTTCACGGGTCTTCACCCGTTTCACATTCTTTCAAAAGAAATTAAAGGCTTTGAGAGAAAATGAAAATATAATTAGATTATCGCAAGTCCAATGCGACGAGCCTATATCAGATGTGGAAAAAAATTATGACACTGTGACTAGAGAAGCGTTGCATATAATGGAGAAACAGTGTTTCCTAAATCAGAATCCAGAAAAAGACTTTTATGTTATCCCAGGCTTATTTCTGATATCAATAGAAGTATAAAATACAAATCCAGTGAACTCGATAACTATTCATATCAAGAGCAATCAACTAAAATACAACAGGGTTCCGTACAACAGCAAATTATCTTCTTTTTTTTTTTACATTTAGTAAACCTTTATTATAATTAACAAACATGAATAATATACAAACTAAAAGTAACTAATTAAAAATACAACTAACTTATATACTACTATTCAAATTATCTCCGATGTAGAATATCTAATCTGTGACGATCTATTCCTCAGTAGTTCAAACAACTGGTACGGATAACGAACAAGAAAGTAAATATATAAAAAAATATAAATTTTAAAAATGATTTATGAACATGGGCTCTTCAAAAAAATATAAGGCAAGCCTATTTAAAAGATTTGCTTTTAATTTTAAATAAGAGATTCACGGATATTTTACCGTCCGATCCTCGAACGATTTTACAAACGCCAACAGCAATTTGTCTTAAAACAATCGAAGGTGGTGAATATTGGCATCATGGGATTATTATGCCTTAATCAAATATAGGTACTTAGAAATTTTGTACCACTGCCAAACAACATTCTTCTGAATATAAATCTTGATGGCTTACCTATATTTAAAAGCTCTTAATATGAATTCTGGCCTATATTGGCTAACATTTATCAAGGTGACACTAGTGATCCTTTCATTATTGGCATTTATTATGGGAAAGGTAAACCAAAAACCTAACTTAATTCCTAGAAGATTTTGGAGCAAGGAGGTTCGTGTTAAGGGTTTCAATGTGAAATTATATTATATCCTAAAGAAGTAAAAAGTTAAAATAGTTTTTATTAAAAAAGTAGATTTCTGTACTTCTTACCTCTTTTACACACACACAGTTTGAAAATAAAAGATTGTTATTTCAAGGAATCGTGTTTTATTTAAGATATGTTTCACATTAGGCTCAAAAGAATTGTTTGATTCTATGACACAATATTCATTACCTTTATGATCGTATTGATGTTTTTATCTGTTTTTAAATATTTTTCATTCATGTCGCTTTCTTCATCATTGGAAGAATTGTTTGAGTAAGCTTTATTCTCTTCGTCAATGTCTCTTTCTTTCTCCGCTACTTGATATTTTTCTTCAGGGTTATTTTCGGTAATTGTCAAGTAAGTATCAACTACTTACAACATTGCCTTTTTATGCGACTTATTTACTGAAATAACAGGGATCGTTTTGTTAATAATGAAAAAATACTCACTCTAAGTTCGTGAAATTAATTAACTTAATAAATAAAAGGAAAATTAGTAGGTATTAGTGCAAAGTATAAGAACGTTTTTCATATAAATAGGTAACAATACGTACTATCATTTCAACATTATAAAGAATTCTTTGTACGTGCCATTTTTTTTTCATCTTTTTTGTATTTAGAAAATATGTTGATAGCTAATATTATTATTACAAAATTATAGTCAGTCAGTCAGTCAGGCGTGTGATATATAAAGGGTTTTCTTCAAACGATAACAGAACCCTAAAAATTATCAGCTTACAGCTCCGCGTAGAACTATTCAACAAGTTAAACCTATAAACTCTATGTTTTTTCACTTTTATAAACATGTTTTAGAACTTCAAGTGCCATGGAAGTGCTTAGTTTCAGTATTTAATGACTACGGGAGGAATAACAGAGTTATCAGGATCCTTAAGTAATCAGAACTAAGACGCCATTTAATAAAGATAATCTATAAAAAAATGTAAAAGAAAAAACTAATTGAAATGTTCCTAATCCAATTATTTACTTACATTGTTCATAATTTTTAATTAAAATGTCTTAAGGAGCAACCAGGAATTGATAAATAAGACAAATAAAGAAAAAAAAAATTCTGGCAGTATTTTTCACATCATTTTATCATCAAAAGTAGTTATATTTTAAGGCGCTTCAAAAATGAGATGAAAACTAGTATATATTGTTACCGTAAACTTACCTCCGCATGAGATTTAATACCTATAACACCCAGTAATTTTAAACACTAGACTTACCTTAATTATTTTATTAAAATACAACACCACCATGAAATGAATGCGTACTTAAAATATTATCACTATTGGCTTTAACAAGAACGTAAATCTGTACGTAAACAGTTTAAATATTTAGCGCTTTCGGTGATATTTATTGCTACTAAATAAGTCCGGTATATTCTTAAGTTATATATTGGTTAAAAGAAGTAACCATGTATAACCAAAAAAGTCATTAAAGTTGTTTCTATAACTTGCTTACTACTTTAGCTTGCAGTTATACCCTGTGTATAGCTTATTAAACACTTGAAGTCGTAATCACTGCTACAATAGCACTGTTCTAACTCTTAATAATCACTCATTTATCACTACTGTATAACCATTAAGTCGCTTCAAGCTCTAACACGAACAGGCCCAAACCAGGGTTATAAGAGAGATACAGAACGCTGTATCACCTAATTGTTAGTGCCTTTACAGAACCTTGGGTTCTACAAATTCTCTTAAGCGGCGCATGTAGCACTTATTTTTATAACCAAAATGTTAGTTGGGATAGCTTGGCAATTTGCTAGTATATTTATTTTCACTACTCCTTAATATTATGATACTGATGTAATGTTGTGTTGTTCTGTTCTTTTGTCATAACAATCGTATGTTCGTTGAACATTGACCGCCTCCAGCGGTTTACTTAATGTGGGTAAGTTTATTCGGTTATTCAATTTTCCACGAATAAGCATTGTATTTGTGTATCATCAATTTGCCTCGTTTCTCTTGTTTTTGTATTGTGAAATTTAGATGTCATATTGGTTTTGTCAATAATGTGATTATATTTTATTATGTTCAAATTTGTATATCAGTCAAGTTCAGTCTTGGTCCAATATGTTTGTATATCTATAATGCTATATACTAATGACTGTGGTATAGGTTTTTTTATTTCATAATTAACTTAGAATCGACCTTTAACTATTCACTGTAATTGTGGTAATGTTATTATAATTGTAACATCTCTTGTTTTTTTCATGAAAATGGAACCGTTTATTGATAATGTAGACGAATTATTGATAATAATAAAAAATAAAAATAAAATACTGATAAATTAGTTAACATTTCAACGATAATATTATTTAATAAAGTTTATCAATGTTGTTATGGCATGTAATAGTCGCGTATTATAAATATAATTAGAATCAACCCGCGCGGGCTGGGATCGGGTCAGTCAGAAGCATAGAACGCGTCGCGCGAGCCTCGCCTTGCGAGGACGACCGGACCCTATCCTACCTTCTAACGAATCTTTCTCTATCTCCCTACGTTGTGACGACTGGTGAAGAAAGACTTTAAGAAACTCCGAGACCATTATTTTTGTCATCTTTTAATATGTTTGATTAATCATTTGTACATGTAATGTTTCTTTTACTCTTTCTCAGTGATCTATCAACAATACTATTACAAAATCCAGGCAGCGAGTGCTGTGTAACATAGATTCCAGCTTTTATACTTCAAGCACTGTAATTTTCTAGACCAGTGGACCCTAACAATGCTTGGCTTCCTCCTCGCAAGTGGTAGTAAAAACCCCTCCCCACATGATTATGAATGACTAATTGATAAAGGGAACGAAATTGTCAACTTAGAAGTTAGTGATCTGGCTGATAATTTCATTTAACGCGTTTTTATGGAGACAAATGATTTTTAAATTATTTATCAACAATTTCTTGTTTGTAATTTAGTTTTTTTACAATTAACATTATTAGCAAAACGGTATAAATGGTTAATGTATATTATTTCTTTCACGATTTGGTTGCTATATTTATGTGTTCTATTTGCGTCGGCAACTTCTATCTGCTAGCAGAACAGAAAGTTAACAAGTAACTAAGATACTACATTTTGTTGACTTTGCTCCCTACCTATCTATACTAATATTATGAAGAGGAAAGATTTGTATGTAAGTATGTTTGTAACGAACAGCCTCAAAAAGTGCAGGACCGATTTAAAAAATTCTGTCATCATTTGAATGCTACATTATCACTGATTAATATATTTAATTATGAAGTACCCACGGGAACGGGAGTTACGTGGGTGAAACCGCGCGCGGGAATCTACAAATAATACATAATCATTACATCAATAAGTTGCATAAAGGCCAACTGTTAGTCTTCTTTTTGCAATATAAAACCTATGGTTGGTTACATATATACCTACTCATAAAATAAAGAGGAATGATAAGATTTTTGTATATTTGTTAGCATTGATCAGATCCGAAACTACTGGATTGATTTCAAAAATTCTTTCGCCATTCGAAAGCTACGTTTTCCAGGAGTAACATAGGCTATATTTAATTATGAAGTTCCCACGTGACCGGGAGCTACGTGGGATAAACCGCGCGCGGAAAACTAGTTCTAAGATATAGTAAAAACGGTTCTTTTTAAAACACTTTCCATTAAGTCTATTTGCTTTATTACAAAGTTAACCTACTTATTTAAGCTAATATTAACATGATTCTATAATAAAAGTAGATTTTCAATTTGCTATTTTAGATGCGTTAGTCACCATAGCCTACGTTCGTACATGCAATTAAATTTTTAAATCGTTATTTTATTCTTTTTAGTAGCCAGTGAGAATCGTTGGGGCTCGAATGAATGGGTAGTTGTTATTTTGTTACCGTTTGCAGTCCCGTAATGGGCATGCTCTTTCTGAGATCACTATTTAGATTGTTTCTATAACTAACTCTCTTTTGAAATTCTTCGGGTTGTTTTTTAAGGAAAATATTGTTTGAATGTTAGAATTATAATTGTAATGCAGCGAGATAAAGCTAGTTATATTTTACTAGCTTCCGGCGCGCGGTGTCACCCTCGTAACTCCCGTGCCCGTGGGAACTTCATTATTAAATAAAGCCTTTGTCATCCAGATAAAGCGTAGCTTTCCAACGGTGTAAGAATTTTTCAAATCGGTCCAGTAGTTTCGGAGCCTATTCAATACAAACACACTAGCACACACACACACAGACACACACACACAAAAATAAAAATCTTTTCTTTTTATAATATTAGTATAGATTTATTTCTACATCCGCTACAATCATTCTTTGTTTATCCAAGCTTTAAACTTAATCTGTTCGTAGTATAAGCTATCTATGTAAAATTTCATCCAAACCCGTTCATTTCTTATTTTATTCGGATACATGTTCACATATTCTAAATCTCATCCCACGCCCATAAATGAGTTAAAAAGGTTGCTTCCCAAATTTTCTTCTCACGTCTTAAAATATATAGTTATTTTCCCTAATGCTCTCTTCGTGTGTGGGTAACAAAAAAGTTTAATTTATATACGGAATAGTGATTTAGTTATCATTTAGGAAGTACTCTCTACAATACCGGATAATTTCTGGACATTATTCCTTAAGAAAGATATAATTTTATGAATCTCTGCTTGGGAAAAATATCATAAAAATTTATGATAGCTATCTTCTTCTTCTTGTCGTCTCGATGGTGCTTTAGTTTGCACCATCGTTGTGGAAGGATTCGCCAGCTGATAGCTATAAAGTTGAAGAACTCAAGTATATTAGCAATAATGTATTCATAGCTAAATTGATGTTGTGATAATCAAATAACTATCAAATTCAGATTTGTTAGTTTTATTTATTACTAGCAATGTCGCGCTGATTCTCCTGTGTGGATCCTGTTCCCATGACAATCTCGTCTTAAAATATAACTTAGCTTTGGTAAAAGAAATTTCAAAATCAGTTCAGTAGATCCAGAGACTCTCCCTATAAACTTGCACTGAATCGCCTCTTTATAATAGTTTTATATCACATTTATAAATTAGGTAAAGTACAAAAAGACATGTGTTTTAAATCAACCCAAGAATATAATTCGTTACCGTAGCCTATATAGAGGACCCAATTCAACAAAAGTAATGGCCGATGTCTAATATAAAACTTTCCACAAACCTCATCATCATCAGCCGCAGTACCTTCACTGCTAAACATGGGCCTCATCCCGAGAGAGGGATTTTTCATAGTCCACCACGCTTAACAGGTGAGTTGGTGACCGCAGTATGTTGTAATACACAGGGCAACGCCCTGCTGATGTTATAAATTGGGACTAACGGCTTAACGTGCTTTTGAGGCACGGACGTCCCTCAACCATCCAGACCTGGAAAGAAATCTTAGAATTTACACAAAGATTACATGTCCGGCGTGGGGATCAAACCCAAAGCGAGCCTAATACCGATACGCTACGGAGGTTGTCGACCACAAACCTATTGCTACTTAAAAGAAAACGAATGAAAGCGAACTTATCAAGTAGGAAGTAACGTGGTGTAACATTGCGAAACATAGAAACACATCATACAGCACAATGTTGCTGATATAATACAGTGGCGGGCAAAACAATAGCTTTTTAGTCACGCCTCTAAAACTTTTCATTGCAGCTACGTTTATGTGGCAAGAGTACACGTGCGGAGTATAATTGATAGCTGACTTTATCGATAATGGTGGTGTCTTGTGACTGAGACTTGTGATTCATACTGCTGTTGTTGTTGCTAATATTTTGTGTCTTTTCAATTGAAAATGCTCTGTTTTGTATTCCGTATATATTTTCACATAAGAAGACGGTGTATTAACACGGTTTCGTGGGGAACTTTTGAAACGCAATTTACACCTAGAACTCCCGGGACAATTATTAGCGTGAAACACATATAATTATTCTGAGTCTGAGTGTGCTTTTTGTCCGTAATTGAGTGTTTAAGTAAAGGTTAGTCCACCGCCCCACAGGGATTCATTGCCCTTGTGTAGGTGTTGAAAAAAAAAACTATAATGAAATGAATCACGCTGTCGCGGGGTACTTTACAAAGAAAGCACACGTATATGTACAACAATTATCTGTTATTCATGCATATAGTTGTTTAGAGTCAAAATTGAAACCAGAACCAGATCTCAGAAGCAACTCCTTTAACCATTGAACCACCTTTATTACTCTCCAGCTGATTAAGTATTAATATAATTTCTGTGGACAATATTGTATTGTATTAAAATATGATTGGAAAGAAAATCTCAAAGTCATGTATGTCACTTTTTCCTTGGACTCTCAAATTAACTTAATCTTCGCAATTGGGAAACCTTTACGTTAATATTTGATGGTATTACTCGAGAACTTGATACGATTAAATATTAATCGTTATCGTTATCCAGAGTACCTACAGGTGCGTTTGCTATCTTCTAGTTATTTTTGGGTAGACAATTCGGAAATATTAGCAGTTATTTTCTTAATTTTAAGTTTCATCTTGACAACTTCACGAACCCTGACAAGTTTTGATACCTACCTTTTTCCTTAGGTAGCAAAAATCTGTAAATTACCAGGTATCGCTAGAGTACACCTAAAATACCATGTCTTATCTTTTCCCTTTTAAAATGTGATCATAGAAAAACATAGTTCCATTTACAAATTACTCTAGAAAAATCTGTTCAATTCTTTTTATATGTCACCGTAAACAATATGATCATTAAATGATAGAAACCGAGCTTCATGGAAAGTAATATCTTTCTTCGAAGTAATAGTTCTTTCGCGTTATCTTTAACAGTTAACTAGCACGCCAGTTTCCGATACATTAACCAGCAACGTTGGAGCTGTCCATTAGTCAGTATTGACCAAGGACTGCGAACGTCCTACTTGCAAAGGTAAAAGACTCGCTGCTTTAATGTGATAGGGACCCAAAACCAAATGTGTAACTTAACGATAATGAGTTTTAGTTACATAATATTACAGATCAATTTGTGTTGAATCAAAGCCTAATTTTGTATCAGTATCATTAAAGCAGTGATTTGTTCGATTCGTTCTGCCACCTTATGTGGTATCTATTAAGTCTTTTGCCCAAGATATCTATATAAGTAGGTAGGCTGACTTTGACTATGGAGATTTGATGCTATAATAACGAACAATTAGTATTAATTATCTTTAGTTATTGGGATTTCGGATTTAACACATGCATCTGAACATTTTATCATAATATCAGCGCCATAGTGATACTAAAATAAATTTATGGAAATTAAACCAGGATAGAGATGGACTTTACAAGCATTTTAAATTTGATAGTATTACAAATATTGTGGACTATAAAACTGAACAACGACTTATTGATGATGATTCCCAACAATTTAATAGTCGCTGCAGTGGTTCGATATAAAAAGTCGATAAATAAGTACTATAAATATCGCCTGTGTTAGCTTCAACGACCACCCTCCGTGGTAGGTGACTCATACATAGGGGTAGATCCAGATTATTAATAAAGGAGCCGTGTTTTACAAAGATAGTATTTTTATACCCTACCGTTGTTTTGTATTCGATCGGTTTACATGGGGTTTCAATTAGTTGAAAAAATATTCTGTTGCTTTTTCCGACTTGTAGCGTGATGTTTTGTTCTGTGTGCCAACTCGTAACCAAATCCTTTTTGCATATTCTGTATCACCTCACAAACATCAACACGTATAAATTCCCCATTGGTTGATTTAGCTTGCAATACATAAGTCTGTAATTGGTAAGAGCAGGTTCTCCAAACTACGTGCCACGGGTCAAATCCGGCTCGCAACATGCGACAGCTTAAGACTAGTGTCATCAATCTGGCCAGCAACAGCCAATGTGTTATTGCTCTAACTATGAACATAAAAACTCTTTATTGTACTATTGCTGTGATAAGTTGAAGAAGATAACACAAAATGATAATTACTCTGTTTTATTTACTTGCAAGGTAAAACTTAAAAAAACCTGTATTATTGTTCTGTGTACTGTCACTGAAAAATACATTATGGCCCTTCATTATGGGCTTCAAAGTTTGGAGACTCCTGGGTTAGAGCATAACATTGGAGCAATAATTTTACCGAATGTGTCAAGAAACTTAAGTCATAGGATTATAATAACGCTCTTTGCTTCTGACCTGATTAAGTAACCTCATTTTCCGTTACAACCACGAAAAATTTAGCTACAAAATTTAATTGGCTAAATCTGCGTTCATATATTTTAATTATGAGTTATATGGCCCTCAACGAAAACGTGAAACATTTTCGCTTTTACCCAAACCAAAGCGTCTAATAACGTGACACATCGACATAAACCGCCCTCATTTCCTCAAAAGCTACTGCACCTGTAGTATTATATTGCCAATATTGAGGACTACGTCATCGTTTCGATTATTCAAATGCTTTTTATACGACTAGAAGGGGATATGAGGGTAGGTCCGGGCGCTTGACAAATTGCCCTCAGGCCAGACAGGGGTGATCGTTGCAAACGTGTTATATATGTCTTGTTGGGGTCTGTATAGCTTTAGGGAGTGGATTTTTGGATATATTTATTGGTATTAAGTATGAACACGTGACGGGGTGGAGGTACTTCGTGTGGAATTGATTTTCTTTATTTAAAATATATGTATGCTTGTGCGTACCTTACCCGTAACTCAGTTCTTTGGCAGTTTCCCAGAAGCCGCCATGCGGCGTTACGCACCGCAGGATGGGCACCGAAATACATCGATTCCATATAAATAACATCTTTGGAATAATTACTTTTTATCTTCTTAATTTTACACACTTGTCTACAGCGATATAGTAAGTACATTGTCTTTACAATGACTTAAACTTGAATGAACGTCTAAACCAAATTCAAAAGAAACTTTTAAATTCATTTAAGTTACTTCCCTGTTTATGCCAATGTTAAGGGATCGTAAATCTTTTGACTTTGAACCAAATTGGTTTGCCTTAACACAAGTTATTGCAAATTTATTGCCGGGAAAGTCACCTTAATTTAATGTTGTGTTGGTATTTTATCAGGAATGTATCAATTTAATTAGGTTTTGTCATTTAATTAAGGTTAAATATTTGAATCAATACCAAAAGAATGCTTTTCTTTGTCAAGGTAATAAATGAATGTTTCTCTACAACTTAAGAAGCTGTAATTTATATATATAAGTCCCTACCATCTCTTGCCTTTGGTAGACAAACAAGTGATTAAGAAATACGAGTTAGTATAAGTTGGCCGCGGCGAACATAATCCAAATTTACTGTAGTACCATTTGTTTTTCTGAGTTAGAGACCTCGATCCTTCGCGTCTGTTCTCGCTACTAACTTCTTATCCAACTGCCATTGTCACAATTTTGTTTACGATGTTTGTTGTTGGCGCTTCCACAAAAGCCTTTAGATTTAGATCCTCACTCCAGACCGTCGCAACGGCTTCAACCTACAACCTACCCTACGATCGTTTCACGTATTCCATGGTCCTACACTCCCCTCACTTTGAGACTAAGACCCTTTTCTACTGAAACTTTAATCATGCGATATTGAACCTTTTTTTTGTAAGCAGAAAGATAATTTTGCATTATAGCGCCCGAGTAATCAGAGACATTGAAGATGAAACAAAGAAGGTTGGTCTTTAATGTAATGATGTTTGCAGTTTTTGTCTCTTTCGCACACTGGTAACGTATTGGAGAATTTCTTTAGGTGTCGTAGCTTGTCGACCCTCGGCTTATGAAGTGTTGAGAGACAGTAGGTGTATAAAGTACCGTTGTCTTCACACTTCGGCCCTTCGGTTTGTTTTATTTCGGAAATAAATGTAAACAGCTGGTTCATTTCACTTTCGGTTTTGTTGGGAATTTCGTTTATTTATATCTTGTAACTAATTAGTAGGTCGTGTAAATTACATTTTCAGTGCTGTGCTAAAAGTTATATCTGATGATAAGAATGAATAAATTTGATATTGTTAAGCTCATGCATAGTAATAGCACAATAGCAGAAATAACAATAACTTAATCATGATCTTCCTATTTCCGTTATTAATCACTTCTCTACTTACTGTCATCAGTATAACATCCACTGCTGAACGTGGGCTTCCCGTTGTTTTTGCCATAGTCACCACGCTTGGCAAATAATGAAATAATGAATTTATTCAGCACTTAGGTATTTACATACACTTGTACTTGTCAAAATCACAATGAAAAAGAACTGTAATTAATAGGTTATTATTCTTATTCTATAAATAAAACTACTTAGGTAACTATAACTAGCAAGTGCAACCTGTGAGTGCTGCTAATTGTAGGACATTTCAGACAAATGTACTCCGTCTGTCCGTGTGTCATTAATTCCTCTACTAATAATAAATTCAAATTTACATTAATTATTATAGGTATAAATTGAAAATTTATAAGAGCATACAATTAAGTTACACACACCTGGGGGCACCCTTATGGGGTTAGGACCACAACCCAGAGTTGCCACTGATATATAAGTCAGATTTATGGATATAAGAGGAAGTGATCGCTGGCACGGCCTACAGGCGCTGGATCACAGGGCAGGGGTAGGGGCACAACGCGGTCCTCGCCGGCGAGAATCCTACCCTAGCTATCCTGCAACCTTTCACTAGCTACCTAGGTGGACGACCTGGAGAAGAAAGGGAGAAAGAAACTCCAGGCTTCTTTTTTTTCGTCATCTTTTGTATCACAGTATGGCCTTTTTTAAATAAGTTTTTTTTACAATTTTTCATTTAAAGTATATTGTGAAATTACAGCATGTGTGCTAATGCTCGCTCTAGACGTTTTCATAAATATAGCTAAATACTAATAAAAAATCCTCAAGCAGAAAGATAAACCTCTTGCACTTGAAAACGGAGGGAGCATCCACACACATTACCAAAGAACAGGCTATGTGAGAAAATTATCGTCATGTGACCCCTTAAGACGATAGTTTTAACAACTACCTCAAACACAACCATCAGAATGCCAACCAGCCACCACAAGCAGCACCCGGTAACGAGTATGACGTATGGGCACACAGCCATCGCCTCCCTCGCCATATAAGAGGGAAGGAGGCGACCCGACACTCATCGCCACCGCAAGCAATGACAACAATGGGAGCATGATGAGCACACTGATAGCAATATTTGAAGATTGGTGACTGCAGTATTATCTTATAACACACACAGGGAACCGCTGCTGCCCGTCCCTGGTATCCAATTGTAATAGAAGATGTAACAACAATTGAAATCTTAAATTGTATGGCGAAGCATGAAGGGTAGTCCCTTAACCAACTAAACCCGCCAAGAGGTTTTAGATTTCACACAAAGATATCATATCCGGCATGGGGATAAAACCCACGATCTCCGCTACATAAAGCGAGACCATTACTGCTATGTACCAGTTACTATATTCGAAGTAAAAATATGCTAGTTACTTGACGGTATAAACTAACCCCATAACATGTGTGTTCAGCCAAGTTCGGATAGTAACGAGCTTTCAATTTAATTTCAATATTCAAGATAGCGATAGCTTGAAAGTTTGGCGACATGGGTCTCATTGAATTTGGTGTTGCTTACTTGATAGTTTTCTAACAAAGTTAGACTGAGAGAATGAGGTTCTAACACATATTAATACTTTAGGTGTTGCAGCGTTAGGTACACATGATAAACAGGTTGAACGTTAAAACAATCATAGACAAAACGATATGACGGCGAATATTCCATAGTTGATAAGTCCTGTCGTCGAAACTAACGAATGCGAACCATTCTGTCGGCGAAACATCCATAGTTGAAACGTTCTATAGACGAATCTCGCAAAAACGAAACGTCCTGTCGGTGATCAGTCCAAAGAAGAAATGACTGTCGGAGGACGGTTGCAGAATCGAACGTTAAAATCTATTACAAATACTTGTAAATTTTATAGTCTAAACCATAACGTTTAATTTATATGTGGTGTGTAAGTTACAGGAAACTATCCCTCTGAATCAAAGGTTTAAGAAAAGATGTGTGTGAACTTAGCAGATCATTGTCCAGCAGATCAAAATAAAATGTGAGTTCTTTTCGCATGCAGCTAAGTTCTATAGTTCCTGGTAATTTTTAGAAATAGTTCTGGTGTTTTTATCTCGAAAAATGTCAATTAACGAAATGATCTGCTAACTTCCCGTAGCAAATCATTTTGCAGCAGATCAAAATAAAAGGTGAGTTCTTTTCGCATGCAGCTAAGTTCTATAGTTCCTGATATTTTTTAGAAATAGTTCTGGTGTTTTTATCTCGAAAAATGTCAATTAACGAAATGATCTGCCAACTTCCCATAGCAAATCACTTTGCAGCATATCAAAATAAAAGGTGAGTTCTTTTCGCATGCAGCTAAGTTCTATAGTTCCTGATAATTTTTAGAAATAGTTCTGGTGTTTTTATCTCGAAAAATGTCAAACGAAAACGATTAACGAAATGATCTGCTAACTTCAAACAATAAAAACAAATGTGAGTTCTTTTCGCATGCAGTCGAGTTCTGTAGTTCTAGATACTAGGCTAAAGTGAACAGACACTTTCTAGGCAAGCGTGTATCATCTTAGGCCTTATCTTCGCCTTCCATCAAGCGAGATTATGGTCAAACGTAGGCCTATATATAATAATAAAAAAAAAAAAAAAAAAACTTTTCAAAGATAGCTGTTCTAAAACGACGTTAAAGTGCCAGCAGATCGAGCCAGAACGTTGAAAAAGTTGATAATGACAATTCTCATCCTAAAAATGAAATGAATCATTCAAGTTATGGCGAAAGGCTGAAACTCTTTCGCTCTTCACATATTCGTATGGAAACTGCAATCTAGAATTCGATGTGAGTCCAGAACTCACGTCCCAGTACCAGCAGATCATGTCCGAACATTTTAAAAGTAGAAAGAACTATTTTCATCGTTTCAAACAAATGCCATAGGCTAGAACTCTTTCGTTTCCCACCGATCCGTAGCAGAACTGTAATCTACAACTTGATTCGAGTCCAGAACTCACGTCCCAGTACCAGCAGATCATGTCCGAACATTTAAAAGTAGAAAGAACTATTTTCATCGTTTCAAACAAATGCCAAAGGCTAAAACTCTTTCGTTTTCCACCGATCCGTAGCAGAACTGTAATTTAGAATTCGATTCGAGTCCAGAACTCACGTCCCAGTACCAGCAGATCATGTCCGAACATTTTGAAAGTAGAACGAACTATTTTCATCGTTTCAAACAAATGCCATAGGCTAGAACTCTTTCGTTTCCCACCGATCCGTAGCAGAACTGTAATCTACAACTTGATTCGAGTCCAGAACTCACGTCCCAGTACCAGCAGATCATGTCCGAACATTTTAAAAGTAGAAATAACTAGTTTCATCGTTTCAAACAAATGACATAGGCTAGAACTCTTTCGTTTCCTACCGATCCGTAGCAGAACTGTAATCTACAACTGGATTCGAGTCCAGAACTCACGTCCCAGTACCAGCAGATCATGTCCGAACATTTTAAAAGTAGAAAGAACTATTTCCATCGTTTCAAACAAATGCCAAAGGCTAGAACTCTTTCGTATCCCACCGATCCGTAGCAGAACTGTAATTTAGAATTCGATTCGAGTCCAGAACTCACGTCCCAGTACCAGCAGATCATGTCCGAACATTTTAAAAGTAGAAAGAACTATTTTCATCGTTTCAAACAAATGCCAAAGGCTAGAACTCTTTCGTATCGCACCGATCCGTAGCAGAACTGTAATCTACAACTTGATTCGAGTCCAGAACTCACGTCCCAGTACCAGCAGATCATGTCCGAACATTTTAAAAGTAGAAAGAACTATTTTCATCGTTTCAAACAAATGCCATAGGCTAGAACTCTTTCGTTTCCCACCGATCCGTAGCAGAACTGTAATTTAGAATTCGATTCGAGTCCAGAACTCACGTCTCAGTACCAGCAGATCATGTCCGAACATTTTAAAAGTAGAAAGAACTATTTTCATCGTTTCAAACAAATGCCAAAAGCTAGAACTCTTTCGTTTCCCACCGATCCGTAGCAGAACTGTAATTTAGAATTCGATTCGAGTCCAGAACTCACGTCCCAGTACCAGCAGATCATATCCGAACATTTTAAAAGTAGAAAGAACTATTTTCATCGTTTCAAACAAATGCCAAAGGCTAGAACTCTTTCGTATCCCACCGATCCGTAGCAGAACTGTAATATAGAATTCGATTCGAGTTCAGAACTCACGTCCCAGTACCAGCAGATCATGTCCGAACATTTTAAAAGTAGAAAGAACTATTTTCATCGTTTCAAACAAATGCCATAGGCTAGAACTCTTTCGTTTCCCACCGATCCGAATCCGTTCTAGCCTTTGGCATTTGTTTGAAACGACGAAAATAGTTCTTTCTACTTTTAAAATGTTCGGACATGATCTGCTGGTACTGGGACGTGAGTTCTGAACTCGAATCGAATTCTATATTACAGTTCTGCTACGGATCGGTGGGATACGAAAGAGTTCTAGCCTTTGGCATTTGTTTGAAACGATGAAAATAGTTCTTTCTACTTTTAAAATGTTCGGACATGATCTGCTGGTACTGGGACGTGAGTTCTGGACTCGAATCAAGTTGTAGATTACAGTTCTGCTACGGATCGGTGGTAAACGAAAGAGTTCTAGCCTATGGCATTTGTTTGAAACGATGAAAATAGTTCGTTCTACTTTCAAAATGTTCGGACATGATCTGCTGGTACTGGGACGTGAGTTCTGAACTCGAATCGAATTCTATATTACAGTTCTGCTACGGATCGGTGGGATACGAAAGAGTTCTAGCCTTTGGCATTTGTTTGAAACGATGAAAATAGTTCTTTCTACTTTTAAAATGTTCGGACATGATCTGCTGGTACTGGGACGTGAGTTCTGGACTCGAATCGAATTCTAAATTACAGTTCTGCTACGGATCGTTGGGAAACGAAAGAGTTCTAGCCTTTGGCATTTGTTTGAAACGATGAAAATAGTTCTTTCTACTTTTAAAATGTTCGGACATGATCTGCTGGTACTGGGACGTGAGTTCTGAACTCGAATCGAATTCTATATTACAGTTCTGCTACGGATCGGTGGGAAACGAAAGAGTTCTAGCCTTTGGCATTTGTTTGAAACGATGAAAATAGTTCTTTCTACTTTTAAATGTTCGGACATGATCTGCTGGTACTGGGACGTGAGTTCTGGACTCGAATCAAGTTGTAGATTACAGTTCTGCTACGGATCGGTGGGATACGAAAGAGTTCTAGCCTTTGGCATTTGTTTGAAACGATGAAAATAGTTCTTTCTACTTTTAAAATGTTCGGACATGATCTGCTGGTACTGGGACGTGAGTTCTGGACTCGAATCAAGTTGTAGATTACAGTTCTGCTACGGATCGGTGGGATACGAAAGAGTTCTAGCCTTTGGCATTTGTTTGAAACGATGAAAATAGTTCTTTTTACTTTTAAAATGTTCGGACATGATCTGCTGGTACTGGGACGTGAGTTCTGGACTCGAATCGAATTCAAAATTACAGTTCTGCTACGGATCGGTGGGAAACGAAAGAGTTCTAGCCTATGGCATTTGTTTGAAACGATGAAAATAGTTCTTTCTACTTTTAAAATGTTCGGACATGATCTGCTGGTACTGGGACGTGAGTTCTGAACTCGAATCGAATTCTATATTACAGTTCTGCTACGGATCGGTGGGAAACGAAAGAGTTCTAGCCTATGGCTTTGTTTTGAAACGATGAAAATAGTTCTTTCTACTTTTAAATGTTCGGACATGATCTGCTGGTACTGGGACGTGAGTTCTGGACTCGAATCGAATTCTAAATTACAGTTCTGCTACGGATCGGTAGGAAACGAAAGAGTTCTAGCCTATGGCATTTGTTTGAAATGATGAAAATAGTTCTTTCTACTTTTAAAATGTTCGGACATGATCTGCTGGTACTGGGACGTGAGTTCTGGACTCGAATCCAGTTGTAGATTACAGTTCTGCTACGGATCGGTAGGAAACGAAAGAGTTCTAGCCTATGGCATTTGTTTGAAACGATGAAAATAGTTCTTTCTACTTTTAAAATGTTCGGACATGATCTGCTGGTACTGTGACGTGAGTTCTGGACTCGAATCGAATTCTAAATTACAGTTCTGCTACGGATCGGTGGGAAACGAAAGAGTTCTAGCCTTTGGCATTTGTTTGAAACGATGAAAATAGTTCTTTCTACTTTTAAATGTTCGGACATGATCTGCTGGTACTGGGACGTGAGTTCTGGACTCGAATCAAGTTGTAGATTACAGTTCTGCTACGGATCGGTGGGATACGAAAGAGTTCTAGCCTTTGGCATTTGTTTGAAACGATGAAAATAGTTCTTTTTACTTTTAAAATGTTCGGACATGATCTGCTGGTACTGGGACGTGAGTTCTGGACTCGAATCAAGTTGTAGATTACAGTTCTGCTACGGATCGGTGGGATACGAAAGAGTTCTAGCCTTTGGCATTTGTTTGAAACGATGAAAATAGTTCTTTTTACTTTTAAAATGTTCGGACATGATCTGCTGGTACTGGGACGTGAGTTCTGGACTCGAATCGAATTCAAAATTACAGTTCTGCTACGGATCGGTGGGAAACGAAAGAGTTCTAGCCTATGGCATTTGTTTGAAACGATGAAAATAGTTCTTTCTACTTTTAAAATGTTCGGACATGATCTGCTGGTACTGGGACGTGAGTTCTGAACTCGAATCGAATTCTATATTACAGTTCTGCTACGGATCGGTGGGAAACGAAAGAGTTCTAGCCTATGGCTTTGTTTTGAAACGATGAAAATAGTTCTTTCTACTTTTAAATGTTCGGACATGATCTGCTGGTACTGGGACGTGAGTTCTGGACTCGAATCGAATTCTAAATTACAGTTCTGCTACGGATCGGTAGGAAACGAAAGAGTTCTAGCCTATGCTATTTGTTTGAAACGATGAAAATAGTTCTTTCTACTTTTAAAATGTTCGGACATGATCTGCTGGTACTGGGACGTGAGTTCTGGACTCGAATCGAATTCTAAATTACAGTTCTGCTACGGATCGTTGGGAAACGAAAGAGTTCTAGCCTTTGGCATTTGTTTGAAACGATGAAAATAGTTCTTTCTACTTTTAAAATGTTCGGACATGATCTGCTGGTACTGGGACGTGAGTTCTGAACTCGAATCGAATTCTATATTACAGTTCTGCTACGGATCGGTGGGAAACGAAAGAGTTCTAGCCTTTGGCATTTGTTTGAAACGATGAAAATAGTTCTTTCTACTTTTAAATGTTCGGACATGATCTGCTGGTACTGGGACGTGAGTTCTGGACTCGAATCAAGTTGTAGATTACAGTTCTGCTACGGATCGGTGGGATACGAAAGAGTTCTAGCCTATGGCATTTGTTTGAAACGATGAAAATAGTTCTTTCTACTTTTAAAATGTTCGGACATGATCTGCTGGTACTGGGACGTGAGTTCTGGACTCAAATCGAATTCTAGATTGCAGTTTCCATACGAATATGTGAAAAGCGAAAGAGTTTCAGCCTTTCGCAATAACTTGAATGATTCATTTCATTTTTAGGATGAGAATTGTCATTATCAACTTTTTCAACGTTCTGGCTCGATCTGCTGGCACTTTAACGTCGTTTTAGAACAGCTATCTTTGAAAAGTTTTTTATTTTTTATTTTTTATTATTATATATAGGCCTACGTTTGACCATAATCTCGCTTGATGGAAGGCGAAGATAAGGCCTAAGATGATACACGCTTGCCTAGAAAGTGTCTGTTCACTTTAGCCTAGTATCTAGAACTACAGAACTCGACTGCATGCGAAAAGAACTCACATTTGTTTTTGTTGTTTGAAGTTAGCAGATCATTTCGTTAATTGTTTTCGTTAATTGACATTTTTCGAGATAAAAACACCAGAACTATTTCTAAAAAATATCAGGAACTATAGAACTTAGCTGCATGCGAAAAGAACTCACCTTTTATTTTGATATGCTGCAAAGTGATTTGCTACGGGAAGTTGGCAGATCATTTCGTTAATTGACATTTTTCGAGATAAAAACACCAGAACTATTTCTAAAAAATATCAGGAACTATAGAACTTAGCTGCATGCGAAAAGAACTCACCTTTTATTTTGATCTGCTGCAAAATGATTTGCTACGGGAAGTTAGCAGATCATTTCGTTAATTGACATTTTTCGAGATAAAAACACCAGAACTATTTCTTAAAATTACCAGGAACTATAGAACTTAGCTGCATGCGAAAAGAACTCACATTTTATTTTGATCTGCTGGACAATGATCTGCTAAGTTCACACACATTAAGAAAAGTATTTATTATTCAAAAAGTGTCCAACCTGTCTATTAAGTTATGATCAATTTAAAAATATTATAAAGAAACATAATGACAACAACATGATTTATACGACATTAGACGCTATTTTTTTTCTTTAAACTTTAACTTTTTTGTTTTGAAACTTGGCACTTATTGTGAAACTATCACAATAATCAAATCAAAGTACTTATTCATTCTTTTGGATACTTATGTGAGTTTAACTGCTAACTTCAAATTATTTATTTGACATTCACGTTCAATTTGAATAACAATACTTGAGCTAAGCTAAGTTACTAAAATCTTGTTGTTATTTTTAAAATACCATAATATAAGTCTTTCGTCATTTAACGCTAGTAAAAGAACTCTTTGATCGTCAATGTTAAATCGAGTATAAAACATTGCTTGTAAGTCACAGAGGCATGATCGCGGAGTTTGGTTTCTGAAGCGAAAGAATGCTGAAAATATCTTTGACGGTTACGTTAAGTGGTTTCGGATATTTATTAGAATATATATATATATATATAGAATGGATATATCATAGATAGAAAATAATATATAGAATTTACCCGTGGCTTCGGCCGCATTGATAGTAAGTAAGCCAATAGTAGTATCAAATGTTTCTTCTAATACGTCCAAGAAAATGTGTTTAAAGTTTTATGATGATCGGTTAAGTAATTTTTTTAATGTTATTTTTTTGCAAATGCCAACCTGCGTGGTGACTATGGCAAAACTTCTCAAAGGACAGACGCAGTGGACGTTATACAGCCTGACGATGATATAGCGTAGCAATAGAAAAAAAAACTACAGATCTATGAAAAATATATTATATTTAAACCAGTGAAATCTCATTTTAGCTGGCTCTATCATCAAAGTAATAGATAGCTATTTACCTTCATATCTGTGACGTCAGTACAATGTTTTTATAATCAGTCAATACTTCAATACTGATAACACTTCAAGATCACAATAATACGATACTCTGATAGTGTAAGATTAATATTTCCCAATTTTTTTTAAGACTACTATCCACGAATTTTACATAGTCTGATATTTGATATTCCGTAATGCCTTTATTTTCTTTAGTTATGTACAAGCAAGATAAGACTTTCGCTCAGAGTCGAAAAATCCCTTTGCTTTATGACAATGAAAAAAATTGGCTGATACTAAGGTTATAATTGTGCTTTTTTTGGACGGACATATGTAGTTAGCCCCGAGGCTTTTGCTACTTCACCGGGCATAAAGGCGAACAGAACTCCAGCATAGATAAATGGTTTGAAAACTACAAACTAAGCAACCTGTGCAAGAGGGCGTCCCCTGTGGGATTTTTATAATTCTGCTGTTCCGTAATAAACCTACTTAAATAGTAATAATAATTAGTACATACAGCTCGGCCGTCTTTGAAGCTAATCTAATTTATTGTCTACTTTAACTTCTTACTACTTGGTCTTTTATTAGGGTTCCGTAGCCAAATGGCAAAAAACGGAACCCTTATAGATTCGTCATGTCTGTCTGTCTGTCTGTCTGTCTGTCTGTCTGTCTGTCTTTCCGTCCGTATGTCACAGCCACTTATTTCCGAAACTATAAGAACTATAATGTTGAAACTTGGCAAGTAGATGTATGTTGTGAACCGCATTAAGATTTTCACACAAAAAAAGAAAAAAAACAATAAATTTTGGGGTTACCCATACAATGAACTGAAACTCAAAAAAAAATTTTTCATCGTACCCATACGTGTGGGGTATCTATGAATAGGTCTTCAAAAATGATGTTGAGGTTTCTAATGTAATTTTTTTCTAAACTGAATAGTTTGCGCGAGAGACTTCCAAAGTGGTAAAATGTGTCCCCCCCCCCCCCCCCCTGTAACTTCTAAAATAAGAGAATGATAAATCTAAAAAAAATATATGATGTACGTTACCATGCAAACTTCCACCGAAAATTGGTTTGAACGAGATCTTGTAAGTAGTTTTTTTTTTAATACGTCATGAATCGTAAACCGCAATTTACCTTTCATTCAATCAACTCGAATATAAAAATATAAAATAACATTTCATTTCATAAACATACGCTTTTTTATTCTTGATATCAAAAATAGGTACGCACTTGTAACTGATACGGAACCCTTCGTGCGCGAGTCCGACTCACACTTGGCCGGTTTTTTATATTTAGTTAAATTTCTCATACTTGTTATTATCAAGTAAGAAAATATTTGATGACTGATACACAGTGAAACTCGAAAGTCTGCATCATGTGTAGAAATAAGTATTTTGTATTTTAATAACAACATTATAATACTTAAATTAATTAAAAACGAAATACTTTCCGACTTGTTCTCGGAATACTGGATTTTGATATAAAATGGTAGTCATTTTTTACTGGAACTCTAAATGAAGACTTCGAAATATCATAATAATAACGGTCATGAATTACTTACAAAACGATTCTTATCAATTTTTTAATGATTATTATTATTCGATCTCGCAATATTTTCTCATTGCGGCAATTTACTTAATTAAAAGACGGCTGAATTCTGACAGTTACACTGCACAACTTTACTTTATAAATGGAGTATAACCGGCCAAGTGCGAGTCAGACTCGCTCGTGAAGGGTTCCGTACTATCAGTACAACATTAGACACCATATTAATAAAGAAATAAAGAACCATTTAAAGCGTCTACTTGTTGCTTTCTTTAATATCATCGTATTTATAATATTGCCACTGCCCTCCGTGCCTCGGAAAGCACGTTAAGCTGTTGGCCCCGATTGTTGTAACATCATTTATAACAATCATATATCAGGGGACGGGCAGCAGCATTTCCCTGAGTGTATAACATAAAACCGCAGTCACCAACCCGCTTGCCAACCGTGGTGGATATGGCAAAAATCCTCCCTAGAGCAGCTCTTGATTAAAGTGGACGTTATATGGGCTGATGATGATGAAGAATGCTGTGAATCTACTATTTGTGTCAACACCTACAACAACATTTCGCTTGCAATCAAATATTTTCCCACTTATCATTCCATTGCAGCAAAATTGAAACATTTTATATGTAGTTTTTTGTAATCTACAGGCTTCCATTTAATTAACATGGCCGCGTTACATGTCGGTACTGCGTGGAAACCGCAAATAAGTGTATATTAACCATGTTTATTGGTCGTTTCCTGTCCTGGAATAAGTGAACTAAATAATTCAATGTTCTATGTTTTTAGCTAGTTTTTTACCGTCTCCATTTGAATGGTAAATGTTAGATTCGTCACATTTATTTTTGTACCTATCAGTACCTATTAGGTATATTTGTCTAAATTAATAACTACGTACTTTAGATATTAAGACCACAGTATCCGCGAGTGACTTAAGATGTCCAAGTCAATTTTAAAGTAAGCAAAATTAATAAATCTATACATCTATACGAATAATAAAATAACTACTTAATACTGAATACATATAAATGTAAATAGACCAATACAATACAGACACACAAACAGACAAACAACATATATTTTTTTTAAATATTACTGTGTTTGCACAATATTAAAAAAAAAATATGTCGTTTGTCTGTCTGGGTGTCTGTTTGATCAGTACTCTTAATTCCTAAGATTACCAACCGCCCTAAAGCAAAACAAATTATAGTACCTATAGCTTTTTCTCATTTCGTTTAAGATTTATGTCATGTAACAATATCCATTAACCATAGAGTGCCTAATGATATTTCTATTCCATACAGCTCTTACTGCGACAGTCGCCCGATGACCCATATAAACTGCAGACAGTCGTCTCATATTGATTTTTCTTATACCACGTGTAATATATTTTTTAATGAACACATAACTCTTATTCCTTGGTTTTCTTAAGCCTCTATTAAAGTAAATTGCACAGTTATATCGAAGGTATTTAGTATTGAGGCGATATATAACAAGAGCACAATTATAATACGTCTAGTTTTACAATATAAGTAAGTAGTTGCTTTTAAATGTTTTATATTCATTATTGATTATCATCATTTCGTAGGACGTCCACTGCGGAACATAGACCCCTCTATCGTCATATGCATTAAGCAAAAATCTTATTTTTCCCATTATAATAACATATATTTATTTAAATTTATTTATTTGTATAGATCATCATAGAGCTGAGAATAGTGATTTTAATATAAAGCAGAATAATTATTGTTAGTCTTATTCAGACAGCCTTAAGCGAATAGATTAAAATACTATTAACCTCGTTTTTCGTGAAAAAGGAAAATGGGTTATCTAGTGGGCGTAGACTTACACCAGCAAATAATAATACGTCCTTAATAACATGAGCTACGTGGATTTGAAACAGTGTATACTGTATATATATAGCATGGTATATATAAACTAAAAACACTTTGTCTTATCAATAACCAGTAGATCCAAGGGCTACTAGGCTTTTGCATGTCTTGTGTAGCTTGGAGCTCGGCTCAGGGCAGTTGCAAGCGCAGAGGAATATGTAACTTAAGATTTTCAGAGACGTTTTCTTAAACTGTCGCTTTACGTTACAGTTCCTTTACAGCTTTCCTCTCGGACATTATGGTCTGCTAAAGTGTCGGTAGGTACGTGACCAAAACTGGTACAGTCCATTTATGCGAGAATTAAATAATATTGTTAATCAAAACGTATCATTTTGCTTTAAAATGATACTTGATCAAAGTATCATTGTGTCCACTTTAGACAACATATTGTTTCTTATTCTATTTAGAAACGTAAATATAACTACACTGCATGGTCAGACATAAGAAGATAACAATATAAAGGCAAAAGTAAATCAAAGAGTGGAACAACATAAACCGATCTAGCTTAAGCGATTTGGTTAGTTCCACTATGGCACCCTGGCAAACAACCTATAAAAAGTTCCGCTTTGGCCCAATCAGTAACTTTTTAAGGCTGGAGCTCTGCGCGCCTTTATGCCCGGTGAAGTAGCTATAGCCGCGTGGCTAATTATAATGTCCGTCCGAAAAAAAACTTTTCGATGGTGCCATAGAGGGACTATACCATAATGGAACTAACGAATCGTTTTTAAGAAAGAAGATTTTCCTTCCTGACACTGTCATTTCCCACGCCATGTCAGTTCCGGCAGCTATTGACTTTTCAATTTAAACGACGAGAGAAGATATTTTTTCTTTTTGCAAATGGCAATTCTGTCGATAGCGACGACTGCCCAAACGGATGTCGGCTCGGTTCGCTTTCTATTTGTGTGAACAGACCCTAGTTGAATGACAGTTATTAAAGAAAATTGGAGAGTTGTTGATCTTTTTAACTGTCGTCTGTGTCTTTGTCGAATACACGACAAAGACTTGGCTGTAGGTTTTAAGGATAAAGCGGGCGTAAAATTCAGGCTTTAGGGACTTGAATGTTTCCCAATCAATAACTTATAAGCTAATGGAAATAAAACGTGACTAGAATACTGAATATTTATTAGGTTAGATCGACATTAATCAGATGTTTCTAAATAGACGGTTGGTAGTTAATATTTGGATGGGATCATATAACCAAAACTGTATTCTTTAAATTAATCAGAATAACATTAGCTTGATATTGATAAAACGGTTCAAAACGCTAACGCTTCAGACGAGTAACAAAATTATATGTTAGTTATCTACATTGAATTATAACATATTAGTCTTGTGCCTGCTCGGTCATTTTCAAGATCGCTCCGTACTAGTTCATTTCGGACAGTGAACTAGTTCGTTCTATAAGCTCTAACAGCTCTATTCGGTCTTTGCGCTCGGTCAGCATTTCCATATAGGACAGCGCGGACCACAGAGTAAATACGTTCTCTAGGAACATTGTTAAATACTTAGAGCGTATTTGCGGACCACAGAGCAGCCACCAAATCACCACGGTGACCAAATTATGGTTACTATTGTAATAATTTAACATATTTGATTTTCCTTCATACTTGAACAGGCTTAGGACTCAAGGACTGTCATTCTGATCAACCGCCTACATTATTATGAATGAATTCGTATGACGTACTTGTCAAAAACAATCAGTCAGTTTCATTATTCGTTCTCGCTCGCACTTATACGATCTCGCGGTTTACAATGTACGAAGTACGAAAAGAGCTATTTGACCTATTAGACCGATTACAAATCAGCGTTCGGAAACGTTTCTTCTAGTACAGTACGAAGATACGGCTCCTATTCGTTCATCGTTCACGAACTACACAAGACTATAACATATACAAGGTGTAACGGACAGGGTATATCGTGGGTTAAGAACTAGAGAAGCGTAAGGGCAAAATGACAACTTTACAGGAGAGCCGAAAAACAACTCAAATTTAGCTTCCATTATCTTATAGCTCTTTTATAGCAAAATCTATAGTAGTTAGATATCTGATTTTTACTAATAATATAGCTTTATTTATCGGTTACAGAATAGTGTAACTTTTTAGTCAATCAAAAAACGTTTTTATTTTAATAAAGTTTATTTTTCAAAAAATGGTTGACATACGTCATTTTGGCTGTTACATAAATTTAATAATGTTTGGAATGCAACGGAACTTCCGTTAAAATAGACTTAAAAATAATAACAAAAATATTCTAAAATTAATCATCCCTCGTTCCCCTTCCCTCCCTTCCCTTTAAAAATATAATTAAAAATAATTATTCGTGGTCGACCTGCAAATGGTTGTAAAAATCATGATATGCTGAAGGAATAACTCCAGATCGACACAGCTCTTGCAAATCGTTGTACTTATCTGCTGATATAGCTATTGGAACACTGTAAGCTTTTTGCAATATTACTTTCGACGAGGTTGCTCTTTTGCCCCTTCTGAATACCCAAACTATTTTGAACTTTTAATTGTCCAAGTCATATTTAAAATAGATATGTTCTGAGTCGTCCTTGCGATATTGAAGCCATTCGATTTGTAACCAATTCACAGTCTTCTCATCAGTATCTGTTTTACAGTTCTTAGTCGTAACAGTTTTCAGTTTCTTCAAATCAATAAAATCTTCCTGTCCCATTTCTTGCACTTTGTAAGGATTTCTTTTTGACTCAGTTCTTATAATAGTGTAGTAACTAGACGGATCAAAAATTGGTATACTTTTCTTGGCCAGCTCTATAGTAGCGTGAATATTGGCAACTTCCATGTGACTGTGACCAGGCTCAAAATATTTATGATTTATTTCTGGTATATCCAACACCACCACCAAAAACCCACACAATACAACATCAAGGCCAAAATATACATATACATACATATGCATTGACTCGCGCTTGTATCGGACATAAAAGGGATCGGTTAGCCATTTGCTTTTTCTGTCCTGTATTTGAACAAAGATGATCCAACCTTGTTAGCACCTTTATTACCAACACCTTCATTCCAGCATTAACATGTTACTTCCCTCTTTTCCTTGCCAAAATCAGGTAGCCTTCGTTAATAAAAGATTTTTTTGGAAGATGAGGTAGGAATATGACAAATAGCTTCCATGTCATATTCGGCGAAATAAATTTTATCATCCAAAGCAAGTTTCTTAGCTCCATCTCTATGTATTCTCGCTTGAACTTTTCTCTGTAAAAGAGCTTCATGTCAAAGCCAAAGTCAAAGTTATTGTAAAGGTGGTCTCTTATTATGCAATAATCATCATCAACATCAGCCCGTATAACGTCCACTGCTGAACATGGGTCTCCTCCCGAGAGAGGGTATTGCCATAGTCACCACGCTTGGCAGGCGGGTTGGTGATCGCAGTATTATGTTCTAACACACAAGGAAACACTGCTGCCCGTTCCTTGGTATACGATTATTATAGATTATGTTATAACAATCGGGACCAACGGCTTAACGTGCTTTCCGAGGCACGGAGGGTATTCCCTCAACCAACCAGACCCGGAAAGAAATCATAGAATTTACACAAAGATTTCTTGTCCGGTATGGGGATCGAACCCACGACCTCCGAGATTTAAAGCGAGCCAATTACCGCTAAGCTTTGGAGGTTGTCCGAGTTTAGGTTAATTCTGCAATAAAGATTATTATTATTATTATTTATTTTTTATTTCATTTCAAGTACCCATAGTAAACTTACACACATAATAGGTAACCGAAACCTGTGTATTATGTAATGAATAGGTATATCAAAGGTACTTACTTAGTTAATACAGATTACCATCCAATAAATAAATGTACAAACTTTAATAGGTATTCACTTAGTTATTTGAAACTATTAAAAAGTATAAGCAAGCACACTTTTATTACGTACCTTTTGAATGTCGAAATCCGTATCTGCATGGTGATTTAGGGATTTTAAAATCTTCCAAGTTCTTGGCACTATAGCTTATAAAATTTTAGCTTAGGTAACGGTTTTTCGAAAAAAAAAATGCGTAGAGTCTAGGTATTAAACAATCGCAAGGGGCGCCCCGCGTCGTATTTTCATACGCAATCGGCCGCGCCTAGCTCAACTTTTTGGTGTCAAATTAACGTACAGTAGTATTAGACGCGATAGTGAATCAGACCAACAAAGATTTATTACGTGCTAAAGGAACGAATATAGTTTTACACTATTATTGACATAAAAACTGATTGCATTACTTTAATTATTTAGTGCCATAGTAGCGTATCACACCCTTACATTTTTTTGGCAGGGAGAAAAATGACGGAAGCGCACGAAACAAAGTCACATAAGCAGTAACGGTACTAAACGCTTATTTGGCACGAAACAAACTTAGGGTACATAATCATAAATTCGGACTATTTGCTCTGTAAATCGAGTTTCGATCGTTGTGCTCGTAACTTTTATGACAAAATAATGACAAGATTATTGTAAGTAGAAACACTTCATTTTGGCTGTAAACAAATATATATTTTTTTGAAACGTTATTTTTGTACTAAGCAATCTACACACTAAATCTCTCCAGTTTTTTGGCAAATAAAAATATGGGGATTAAAAAAGCGAATGGTTAAAAAAAATTTTTTTGAATTTTTTCCCTTACGCTACTCTAGTTCTTAACCCACGATATACAAAGAAAGAGAAAGGCTTCTTTGGATCATAACAAACGATATGGCAAGGGTTTCAACTCAAAAAAAACAAAAAAAAAACAGTATTATTTTGCAAACAAAAAATAAAAATGCGGAACCCTTTATTCAGAAATACCAGGAGTAAGAGGTTTATTTTTACTTGCAAATAGTTCGTTGACATCGATCGCTGATTGAGTGCTAGTGATGTATTTATTTCAATTTGAAAAGTTTGGTTTCTGGTATCTATGAATTTTAAAAAATAATTTCTTCCGGACTTGTAGAGATAGGATTAAATAACCCGTGCCATATCGTTTGTTATGATCCAAAGAAGCCTTGCTCTTTTTATGTCTATACCCTTTCCGTTACACCGTGTATATTTAAACATGTCTAGTTTAAAATATCAACACTTTAGATCAAAGAATCTATTTATCACTGGTTTATGAAGATGTTTAATACTTTCGAAAAACGAAATGATAGTAAATTGCCAAATTATGAATTTGTCTAGCAGTAGGTATTATTAGACAAACTATACTGGGTCTGATTTTCTATTACGGTCCAATCAATCCTAATCCTTTAAGTTAAAATTAATATATATCCCATAATTATATCTAGGTTATTATTAATATCAAACTTCAAATTGCTGACCAGTCATACTTCGTTATTCAGTCATAATTCATATTCGAACTACGGAGTAACTGACTCCAACACTATAATATGTCTTAAAAGATAAAAAGCTATATTTTATTTTCATTAAATCGCTGTAAAATAAAAGTAGTTTGTGTTTTAGGGACTCCGTACCGAAATGGTAGAAATCGAACCATATTACTAAGAATCCACTGTCTTTTCTTTTCTGTCTGTCTGTCACCAGACCGTATTACATGAACTATCATAGCTACATACAGTTGACATTTTCACAGATGTTGTATTTATTTATGTTGCCGCTATAACAACAAATCCTAAAAACAGAATTAATAAATAACTGGACTCCTTTTCAAAATACTAGCCCCAAATTGTTGAAGACATACAGTCCACTCGTCTTTCCATCATCCTCTGAGCCATCGTAGGAGCCTGGTATACGCCATTATACCGGGAAAACTGGAAGATCGGAAGGGAGGTCTTGCCGTCTACCTTACAGATAATACATGCTCAAAATAAATAATTGAACATGAAAAATAATTTAAAGGCTTCCATCCAAAACGGCAAAGTGCGTCAAATTTTACTTGCAAAATTTGATTACGGACAGACATCGAGACAGCTGAAAATAAAATAATATAGTATCTAAGAAATGTTCCAATGGTGCGATACCTTTCGAACGCGAGGCTGACTCGCACTTGGTCGATTTTTTAAGCTTCGTATTGCATTGAAATCATAAATTAATCTACAAAACATAACTACCAAGACGAACAACTTCCAAGACTGGCACTTAGTTTTAACTTTACTGAATTAAACTTTGCTTGGTAATTGATTTATTAAAGATAATAGCTGCCTCGAACAGAATGCAATTTATCAGGAAAAGACTTAAGAAAATGTAAGTTAGAATAAGTTTTAAAATATATAAATTTTAGATATATTTTGCAATTTTTATATCCGGCTCTAACAAAAGCAAAGAATCCGTGTGAAAGTCCACGCAATGTAGCAGTCTACTAGTATTCTTATTAACCCCTCGTGTTAAGCTAAAATGCTTGTGTTACGAGTGGGTTCACGTCGGAAGTGCAATGGGTGGGGATCGAACCGGCGACCACAAGATCACAAGTCCGACGCCCTAGCCATTGGGCTACGGCCGCTACGCAGCTAGTACCTACATAATATGTATGTAAATCATTATAAAATTATTCTAATACATAGATCTCAGAAGTCAGCTCCCTAAAAAGCAGATCGCTCCATTCCCACAGTTCAACTACAAAAAACAATATCACTTGAGCCGGTAAACGTCCAATTAGCGTGACCCCCAAGTTAATCATTCAATTGTGTGGTGCGCGTGCGCCGCGCTACACGCACTGTAGTTTGATAGTGATTACTGTTTTATTGTTGTTTTATGTTTCTTTGACGGGAGATTTGATTGTTGAGTGAGGAGTTAAGGATCGGATGGAAGTTTGTTTATACAGCTTTGATTAATAGAACTAAGGCAGGATGGAGAGGCGGGTTGCGATCTAATTTCTAACGTTGTTATACCAAATGAAATATATTCGTTATAATTCGTATATATAAAAATAGAATCAAAATCAAAATATTTTATTATCGGTGCTTTTATTATTTTCCATTCTATACAACAATAGAAATTCAGTCCGTTTGTCTTGTTTTGGTATGTTGTATAAAAATCACTTATTTTATGTATATTATATACATACGTTTAAATATACAACCTGCGTGTCGTAGCAGTATGCCTGATGCCGCAGGTCGTATACCTATAATGTAAATCTTGGTTAAGTCTCTTGAGGTCGTGGATTTAATCCTGCGCCGGATAAGAAATACTTTTGTTTAAATCTTTAGATACCTTTCCGGGTTTGCTTGGTTGAAGGACTACCCTCCGTGGCTCAAAAAGCACGATAACCCGTTGGTTGTTATTGTTAAATAACATCATTCATAACAATCGTATACCAGAGAATCGTATACTCGGGCAGCCGCGATTCCCCGTGTGTTACGACTCCATACTGCGGTCAACAACCTGCTTGCCATGCGTGGTGACCGGCAAACCTCCTACGGCTTACCTATGAGGTGTTCATTAGGTGTTCATAGTGGATTGATGATGATGATATTAGATATTGAATGATGCTGGTTCATTTAATTGTTAGTATTTATTTATTGTTTATATGTTAGTTGATTTAATTATGATCTAGTTTAATTGCAATATACATAATACATGTTCAAAGCCAAATGAGTTTTGTATTTGCGTTGCTAATTTAGGACAAAGCACCGAATTAATGCTGTCATTTAGTCAGCGAATTTTCGATGCCGTCAGCTTGGCTATGTCTGAGTGCATTTGACCAGGGGGCTCTAATATGTTAATTTCAGTCAAATTACGAGCAATAATGATTATTAGTGTTTTGGTATTCTGCTGTTAAAAATATATAAGTGTGTGAAATAAATACAAATCAATATAAACATGAAATTACATCACAGTAACAGAAAAAATCGCTTAAGTGAAAATAAAATCTTCCTACTTTACGGTTATTTAAGCATTTGGTATATGGTAATATATAATAACCGTAATCTGGCTCCTTTTTATTTTCTATGCAGCTTGGTTAATTATTGGAATCGGGCCCCAGGACAAATTTATTTGACCAGTAGGTATGTAATACTATGAAATTCTACTAAAACTTGCCATGTATATGGCATTAGGATATTTTTAGGACATTATTTAGTTAGCCAAGAGGCTGTTGCTACTTCACCGGAAGGTAGTAGGATCATTAGGTGAAAATATGTCTGTAAACAATTTTTTTCACTTCTAAGAGGATGAAAATTGATGGCAGTCTAAATATACCCAATAATTACATAAGTTACTATATCTAAAATTAAATGCCTTTTCTACAATTTAGTTGATATTGATTCATGCGCCTAATATCACGTGTGTTATTGTCAACTAATTAGTAAATTTGACCTATTTTAAACACATATCTATTGCATTATCATTACGATAATACCTATCAGTACAATAAAAACCTCAATTGTAGGCGGGGTTCGTATCTCGTCACTTGACTTTTTATTATAACAGACAGCTGTAAAAAATACGCATGCTCCCGTTACTTGGAGAATGAATGATTGAAAATAAAAGTTTGGTGTACTGTTTTTTACTTGTGGTGTTTCATTTAAACTTGTTTTGGTTTATTTCGAACAGATATAATATGTAGTTAGCTGCGAGGTTATTTGTTACTTCACCAAGTATTATGGAGAACATGAACATGGTTTAAAATCAAGAAACTATGTATGTAATCTCACCAACTCACTTGCCCCGCTTTGTCACCACAAGGTGACTATGGCATTAACTCTCCCTCGGGAAGAAGCCCAGTGACGTTCAGTGGACGTTATACGGGCTGATGATAATAATGATGTAACCTGAGTAAGATCTTGGACCTTGACTCAGAGCGGTCGATCGCTTTTAATCCATGTTTTATCCGGAGAATTGTAAGGTTCTTGTGACTTTTTTCGAAAATAATGGTTAGCTAGCATACCATTGCTAAAGGAGAGGATTAGTCCTACATATCCAGTGCGGAGATGCTACGTATCAGGTATCAGCACCCCGTGGCGGCGGAGGAGAGAATGCTTAATGCATTTCCCTCCTAATAAGAAAACGCCACCTGTAACATATAAGTTTATCGGCTTTTATTATAAATTTAACTTCTTTGTTTCTAATAATAAATTGATTTCTTTAGTGACCCTTGTTACGGAAGCACACCGTTACTCGCCTACCGTATCCGGCGGTAGGTAAGTTGTACTTAAACCGGGAATAAACATACCTTCTACTTACAAATTACGTTAACTACCTCTGCAATTAACTGCATGTGTACTCGTAGTGTGTTAATTAGATTTATTTAAACACTAGCCAGATAGAAGACTAGGTACTCTTATGGTTGTAAACCTGTGTCTCATGTTGAGAGGAGTTAAACTTGATTGAAAATGTCTTCAATCCAAATCCTACTAATATTAAAAACGCGAAAGTTTGTAAGAATGAATGGATAGATATATGTCTGTTACTCTTTCACGCCAAAACTACTGAACGGAATTGGCTTAAATTTTACACCGGGATAGGTTATACGCTGGATTAGCATATAGGCTACAAAACATCACGCTCCGACCCACTGTAGCAGAGTAACGCGGGTAAAACTGCGGGGCGCAGCTAGTCTATCTATACATATGAAGTCTATCTATACATATAATATATGAAGCTGAAGTTTGTTTGTGTGTTTGGTATGATTTGCAATATTGTTAGATAGCTCGTTTATCGAGGATGGCTAAAGGTTACATATCATCACGCTAAGAACAAAAGGAGCGAAGCACGAATAAATGATGTTTTCAAATCGTGGTATATTAACTACCTGTTCCACTTGGATGAAATCGCAGGCACAAGCTTTGTACAAATATAAAAATCACCAAAATGAGTATGTATACGAGTATACAGACAGACGCGACACTGTTTACTTTCTCATATAAATTATATTAAATAATAAATATGTATACTATACGAGCACTTGGAAATATATGGGAGAGGCCTTTGCCCAGCAGTGGGACATAAACGTCTAATAAAAAAATAAAAACAGAAAAAAAAATGTATGGATGATTTCATTTTCAAAACTTAAAGTGTCGCAGAAACTAAGATAAAAATTATCTAGGCATAGAATTTTCAAAAAAAAAATGGTCGGATTTTCTTTGTTAATGAGATAAAGAGATATATTATACGATGCTGTAGTGTCCAATTGCCGAATATACTCGAATTGACAAGCCATCACAATGGTGTCTATCAGCTTTGTCATAGAATAGGTACTACCGTTTTATAATCATAGCAAAGAAGATTTAAACAAATATATATTATTACACAAATTATCTCTTTCCAAATATCAACTAACCTAATTCCCTACTTATAAAAACCCACACACACTTTTTGTATGTAAACATACAGAGCCTTACAACACGCCGTCACTCACACTCACTCGTCATCGGCTGTCATTACGTGCGCGCGCGCATGCTCGGATGTGACGTAGCGGTCGCATCGGTAAACGGATTACGTCACATCTTGCGCTCCATGTGCTCTTCGGCCGTAGTGATTGAACGTGTTTTGTTTAACAGAATGTAATAATATAAATGCTTTTGTGTTCAGTTTTTAAATTTTCTTATAGAGGTCTCAGTGACGTTACCATTTCCGGCTTCGCACGGGTGGACTAAAAATGCTCCGATCGCTCTAAATCAATCTAAAGATTGTCTGAAAATTTCGTTGAAATCGGTCCAGCCGTTTCGGAGTCTACAGAACATACATACATACATACTTTATCTTTTATAGGTATCTATATATATAAAAGAAAGTCGTGTTTGTTACAACACTTATAACTCGAGAACGGCTGGACCGATTGCCATGGTTTTTGATTTGTTGGATTTGTTTCCGTCCCGAATAGCAGAATACATAATAAAAACAAAAGAAAGTCGTGTTAGTTACACTATTTATAACTCAAGAACGGCTGAACCGATTTGGCTGAAAATTGGTAGTGAGGTAGCTAAGAACTGGGAGAAGGACATAGGATACTTTTGGGTAGGGGTAGGGGTAGGCTAGGGTAGGGTAGGGTAGGGGTAGGGTAGGGTAGGGAAGGGGTAGGGTAGGGGTATGGTAGGGGTAGGGTAGGGGTAGGGGTAGGGTAGGGTAGGGGTAGGGGTAGGGTAGGGTAGGTGTAGGGTAGGGGTAGGGTAGGGGTAGGGTAGGGGTAGGGGTAGGGTAGGGGTAGGGTAGGGTAGGGGTAGGGTAGGGGTAGGGTAGGAGTAGGGTAGGGTTAGGGTAGGGGTAGGGTAGGGCAGGGGTAGGGTATAAAAGTCTACCCGTGCGAAGCCGGGGCGGGCCGCTAGTAGATTATAAAGAGGAAAGATTGTTTGTTTGTTGGCTTGAAAGCGCTATAAATCTCAGAACCTACTGGTCTGATTTGAAAAAAAAGATGTAGTGTTAGATAGCCCATTTATTCAGAGAGGCTATAGGCTAGATGTTATTATAAATATCCCACGAGAACGGGAACTACGCAGGTGAAACCGCGCGTGGGAACCTAGTCTACTAATATGTAAACTAATGGTCCAGTTCCACCTAGTTTGGGATTCTAATTTTACTCCTGGAACTTAAATTTAAACACCCATAAAAACGGTCCAACTAAAAATGAATACTTTACTGATTTGAACACAAAAAAGAATTTATTAAAGTTGTAATGATTATTTCTGATATGAAATAGACCATTTAGTCATGTTATGCCAAATACTAACCATTTGTCCATACAGCCATATTATTATCAATGAATCTCGCGACCACGATATTACACAATAACCAAATTAAAAACTCGATGAAATCATTGAGAAGCAAACTTTTTACTTATACCGCCTACATTAAAAAGTAATTATGGCAGTAATATGTCATCAGGTCAATACCAAACCCCCACTGATATTTTGATTTCGAAGTAGCTTATAATGACCACATCCTGTTAATATTTGAGTATTGAGCAATCAATTTCTTAAAGGTGTATTTTATTTTTCAATTTCTTTAAGGTGTATTTTATTTACTTTATATGAAAATTAGCCCTTACGTACCTGTAGAACCTTTTTTGTTAAATTTGCTTCTTTGTTAACATAAAATTGAGTTTTATATCAAATTAATCTTTAAATATAGCCTATGTTACTGATACCAGACCGTTTCAGTCCGGAACTACTGGACCGATTTCAAAAATTCTTAAAAAAAACAAACCATCACATCTTTTTTCATCATAATATTAGTTTAGTATAGACTAACAACGGTAAACAAGCAAATGGTTGCTACGTCAACAATTTCTCAATTTTGAATGATTAAAGCGTTCATTGTCTTTCAAAGCTGTTAAACCATAAGTCGTGAATTCGCTTCATAATATTAAGTATTTACTGCCGGCATTTAAACATCGTAAATGTATGATAACAAATTGAACAAGACATCAAATTGTAAACCAATATGAACAGCGAAATTATTCACGACAATACTTACGCAGTTACATAACATACAGAGAATAACAGCAAGAGTCGTAAAAGGATTAATGAAATCAACGACGAGTTTCCCAATCTTTGCCAAAACGAAACACAGTGCTCTCAAGTTTTAACCAATAACACATTTTGAAACAAGCAAGTGTCTAGAGACCAATCTCCTCCACATTACCCCCTTTTCCCACCTCAAGAACTTTGTCTGCTGTGCTTCCGTCTTCCTTTTCCTGTATTCGGAGGCTGTTATAAATAATAGAACAGTGTTTTGGTTTAAGAGTTTATGAAAGAAGGGTATTACCGTTTTCTCTAAAGCCTGGTTGTTGTATAGAACTGCAATTACGTATCAAATATATTGAACCTCTTTGATTGCCCACCGCACCGGTGCGAAGTTCTAGCCACGAAATGCACGTGTTTCTTGTAGTTCCTAATTGATTTGTAGAAGGTAGAACAGATTACTGAGTCACTAGGTTTCGCTTCATATATTCGTTCGTTTACAATAGATCCAATGATGTAGTTAAAATGTTTTTTTATTATTATATAAATAATAAATCCTAAATAAACTTTTCGTTCCTTTTATATACCTTGTATATTTTAGTAATATCCATATTTCTTCTCTACCAAATCAGAGTAACCAGCTGATACTAAGTTGAATATTAGTTGTTGGATACAACAGAGTTTGTAATGTATAATTTCGAAACAATCAGCGACTAATAGCTATAACAGGTAACAAAATTGTAGATGAACTGTATAGACAGGCACATCGCAACGCTGTCTCAAGCTGAAATCTTCGAAAGCGTCGTCTATTTATTGTTGGTGTTGTAGTAATACCGTACAGAGCTTATCTTCCCGCACAAGGCGCCTGTGTTTACACTAGCTTTGGTTAATGTTCGCTTTAATGGATTACAGCAAGTTGAGTTTTTGTTGTTGTATTACGAAGAAGCTTTATTTCGGAGATTAATTACTAAATAGCTTTGTTTATATCATAAGGTTGTGATTGCATGCGGCGGACCTAATCCTGACTTAGCATATGATCGATTTCAGCATTAGTGAAGTTGATACAAAACCCTTCACCCCAATATGAATTGGCCCAAATTTACGAAACTTAAGGCACGTTGAAATAGGAATAACTATTAATGTTATTTGATTAGTGTGGTAGAAAAGGCAGAACTTAGCTTCTTAGTTAGCGCTCAAATGTAATCGAGGTGGATGCTCCCGGAGTTGCGTAAACTCGAACACAACTTCGGGTGGTGATTGTTATGGGACTTTACTTACGTATTTTCGAAACGTAACGATAATAAATAAATAAAATGGTCTTGATTAGCACGCCTCAACGGAATAAAAAAAAACAGAGAAACGGTTTGCTAATAAGTTGTTTTAGATTTTCTATCGAGTCATTCAAAAAGATAATTTCTTCCAAGAATGGATGTATTCAGGGTTACGACAACAAGTACTAAAAAAGGTAATTAAGGGAACTATTGAAGTCTTCGGAGGCTTTAACTTGTTTCCAAGTCTACAAGCTTCTAGAACATTAATCAATCGCAACAAAAACTAAGTGCTCTCAATGTAATGTATTGTAAGCAAAAGTAATAACAGTAAATTAGTTAGTAAACTCGCGTTTATGTAAAACCGGTGAATTATCATACCGTGAACGTCGTACTCTTAGCATAATTGAAAGTGCTCGGTTAGAAGTTTAGAACAATACCGCAGGCGATGTTGGCATAAAAATGTGTCTGTTTGTAAATTTGGGCAGGTATTCATACTTGTTGAGGCGAGGTCTCGTGTTTCTTTATTTATGTAAGACGCCTCGTCAGGTACTAAGTGAATTTATTTGTGTGTTATTTGTGAATATTATTGAGTCTTGTCGGAAACTATCTCTGTGGCTGAGTTGTTTGGAATATCCTATCTATTTGCCCGACAGGGTCCACATTGAACTCAATTTGTAATATACCTACCTCTTAAAAATATTGTAGAATGCAATAAACATTGAGTATTGAGTATTTGGCTGTACTTGAAAAGTTTTTATATGGATAAATAAGTGACTATCATGGGGCCATGGCCGGGCTTTTTACCAAAAATGAACGAATTTGAAAACCCCAAAAAAAATAAAGAAATAGAGGACATCAGAGATCAGAGTCGGTAGTCGCAGTTTCATTCTAGGTCTCTAGAAGATAGCCGAAACAAGTAACTTGTATTATTTTGGAAAATAGTATTAATTTATAGTAAGGCATGTTTGAGCCGTTGAGATATCGGCTTAGAATATACAACCCCATATCTTTGCATGGATGTCGTATCCCCACATCTTTGCGAGCCGAATTGCTTCGTGCGTACCCGGCCCCTGCCAACGACGGATCGAAGTAGTGTCCGGAGGATTTAAGTGGTGTAGGGTCCTCTCCTCGTGGTATGAGTAAAGCATACCACCGTTATGGAGAGGGTGAGTCCCACATATTCCGCCGCCAGCGCGCGGATACGCTGCAGCGACGGTGGGAAAGCGTAAAGGCATTTCCCCCCGGACACCTGCCAAGCATGGTGATTATGGCAATATACTTCAACGATTCTCGCTTGCCAAGTTCTGTTAAAGTGGCCCATGTTCAGCTGTAGACGGATAAAGTTAAGTAAATACATGTTTTATAATTTCCTGTCATACTATTTAGTTCTCGCTGCTTTCTTGTCATTTTATGGAGTAATAAAACTCATTATGTGCTTGTGAATAGACAGAAATAAGACTTTTCTCTTTCACTATAATATGTTAATTGTGTTGATAGATTTACTGTTACACGGTTTGTTGAACATTCACGTTCGAATGAAATGCCACTGTTAATTTATTTTTGAACTAAATATTTGCTACGGATAATAGCTTAGCGTGGAGTAGGTAACATAAAGGATAACTCCAGTGTCGCATGTCGTTACATTTACTTTGGAAAAACTTAGATTTTTCTTTTGAATTCGATAAACACGCCTTCCGGTTAGACTATAGGGTCACATGGTTCCCTTCCATGTGCGTTTTGTTCGATAGCTGCAGTATTTGGCTTGTGGAAGGCATTTTCGTTAAATATCTCATACGGCAAACTCTCACCGGTGAGTCTTGTTGCCTATGTAGAAATACTCTTTTTTTTACGTTATGTTCAATGTGAGATATTTAGTATTATTTCATGTTATTATTGTTACAAAACGTTGACCTACATAGCTACTTTGTTTATAATATTTAGTGACTAACATTTTTTTTATCTCTTAGTATATCTGAAATTCTTCTCTATTATCGCAGGGTTTACATTAATTATTGCTAAGACATACGTGTCATTTTAATGTTAACATTAATTAATATTAAGTGCTAGCAAAGATTTAGTAGCTGGGCATTGAGCTTTTATTAGCAATGGTACTAATTAAATTTAGTGGTACTAGTTATAGAAATAGCAATAAATGTATAATGTGCAATAATAATGAGATAGTACATCTCGTGTACGTCATATGTTTGCGAAAATGGACCTAAAAAGCTTAATGCGGTGTGTATTTAAAAATAATTTTGGGGATGCGCCATCCCCAAAATTATTTTCGACTTGTTTTTAAATTAAACTAGCGTATGCCTGTGACTTCGTCCTTTTCAATTCCTTTATATCTTGGATCAGTGGTTTTCGAATTTCTTGAAACCCCTGAGAGCCTCTACCGGAATTCCACGGTTCCGCGGAACACCATTCGGGAACTGCTGCTTTAAATTACCACGTTACATTAATTATTGATTATATTCTAGAGTTCAGCATTGGTCGTATGTGCCTTTATGGTAAGCTGGCACTTACGACCTAATGCTTCTGAAGTATATAATACATCCGTCATTATGCGTTTGAGCTCTAGATATTAATCGTAAACGAGTTTTATAGTACCTAATCTAAAATTTAAGAAGAAGCTTGCCTTCTAGCTTTTTCGCACGCGTGTATCAGCCGTTTTGTTGTAACATAAGGAGCATAACGATGTCGATTTCCGAGATTATTACGTGCGAGAGAATAGGATAGATATACTGTATACTTATCTCACACAGTTATCTTTGTGGAGCTCAGTACAGGCTATCATGTCTATAATCTTCATTCTTAATCAACTAACAGTAGTATTTATGCTATTAAGTGTTAACTTGAGTATGTTATAATATTCTGATGCCTGCGACTTTGTCCGCGTGGTGTTTGTTATTCCTTTGGGTTTTGAACTATCCCACGGGGACTCATTCATCATTTTAAGAAAAATTTCATAACCAATTTACCAGCGAACATTTCGTTAAAACGGTACTACTGTTTTGAAAATACAGTGAAGAATAAACAATCATACAGACAGGTTATTTTACACCTTATTAAATTAGGTACCTACCCGTCAAAGCCGTTACAGAGATTAGCCGGAGCAACAGACAGACAATTGTCACTGCATTTTATTTATTAATATATACTAGTATTACAATAGTTTAAGTATGAGTTACGTAGTCTGTCATAACTTTGTTGACGTCGCTTCAGTTCTAAGTTCATGAAACTGTTGGTGTAATTTCGAGTTTCGAAACTTGAGTAAAAGAGAGATGATCAATTCCAATCCGACCCGAGTTTCGATTCGGAATATTGTGTTCTGAAGTTTTGGTAAACAAATGAAGTTATAGAACGTTGGTGATAGTATAATAAATATATTAAAGCTGGAGCTCTGCTCGCCTTTATGCCCGGTGAAGTAGCAAACGATTCGTGGCTAACTAGGAATGTGCAACCGAAAAAAAAAATTGAAGACCTCCGTGGCGTAGCGGTATTTGGCTCGCTTTAAATCTCGGAGGTCGTGTTTTCGATCCCCACGCCGGACAGGAAATCTTTGTTTACTAATATATATTAAAGCTGAAGAGTGTGTTTGTTTGTTTGCTTGAACCATTAGAAAGCCACGTTATTTAAGAGTAACATGGGCTATATTTAATGACGAATAGTTCCTTCGGGAACTGTAACTACAAGTTTAATACTGCGCGCAAAGCAAGCTGGACAGCTTGTCGAAAAATATATTGACGAAATTACTTAACGCGATCAAACTCAGACACTCTTCCTTATTTTGTAGTCAGATTATAAAGAGGTTTATTGTTTTGTACCAAGTGTGTTATAAATGTTCTAATCTAATAATCTTGTCTTAATAAACCATGGTTCTTCACACAATAACAGCCTGCGGTTCTCACGCTATTCTGGTCTGTTGCACACCAATCCTTAGCATGACGTATGCGAAGATATTGTGGTTTTGATCTCGCTGGATAGGCAAATAAAAGTAAAAGAATACATTATTGTGTCACATTTGTAAGTATAAATTGTTGTGAGTTTAAGTAGTAAGGTAAAACTTTCGCAATTAAATTGTGTAGCAAATAATTAATATAGGATCGCGAGCCAAATTCATTTATAAAATCGGAGCGGCCCTCTTTAGTGCGGCACGTTCTCAGAGTGCTGGTTTTTACTTTGCACGGCAGGTAAGCATTGCCATTCAACGGGGTAATGCTGCCAGCATTCTGGGAATAGTAGTGTTTTATTTTAAATAAGTTCATTTTAGTTGTATAAAGGTATGTATTTTATTACGTTACAACAAATAAATCAAATTGAAAATAAAAAATAGTATTCATTCGTTATAACAGTAGTTCAGCTTTATATATTAACTATAGATTTCGTTAATATATTTCACAACAAGCGTCCCGTGCGCGTTTTCACCTGCTTAGCTACGCAGGTGAAAATGATGATGAACTATACCGTTCCCGTGGTCACTTCATCGTCATATTAAGATTTATTTGTGTTCATTATCATATTGAGATTAAGTCTAGCTTTAACTAGCCAAATGGTTCAAATTGCGAGATAAAATTAAGTTAATGACAGCTATTAGCCACATTACAACTGCGGCAGTTACTCGCATCGTCGTTTTAAATATTCAATATAGCTAAAACGTTGTCATATATAATTCATCTCACAAGCCATTAACGGCATATAACACAAAGACGTTTATATCAGACGTCTGAGAATGCACCCCACACAAGTGGCGTAACTATACCATTTGAGGGCCTTGGTAAACACATTCTCTCATTTTCATTGGATCTTGGATCACCATTGGGTTGTCAGATGAAAACCTAAAATATCCGGGAAAAATTTCATGAAGTCGGGATTTTAGGATTATCGTCGGGACAAATTAATCAAAGATCTCACAACTTTTAACGGTAAAAGAACTGAGTTGCGTGACTTGGCCTTATTACAAGTAATGTTTTGATGGCATTTTAAATTTACAAGAAGCTACATATTTGTCGGGACATTATATATTTTGTCGGGAGTCTGGACATCATTTAAAATGTCGAGACGATCCACACGAATCCCGATCTGGTAACCCTAATTGGATCCCTGTAAAAGTCGTCTAGTTGTAATATCATTTTAATAGATTATTTAAAAGGCGTTGCAAATTTGTAATCTTTTATGTCTATACATTTTCTTTTCGAGGAATTCGATTAAAACGAAATCATCGTAAAGATAAAACTTGTCAGTTGTTGTTTAATAAGCTGCTGCTCGCCAACTCGTCGTCATTAAGGAATATGACGTCTCAAATAGTTAGGCGATTTGATATGTATTTTAAATATAATAAATATATCTATACAGCAAGAATGGGTATATAGGCACAGTCATAAGAAGCTAGTTAAAACAAACTTATCTTAAGGTAAGGTTATAGGTATAGACAACTTAATCCAGAAAAAAATACTTTATTCCCGTTGTCCCCGCGTGCCATATCCCCGGCATGGGGACAGCGGGACGTGATTAAATTTATTTCCCGTTGTCCCCATAACGTACATTCGGCTATCTGGGACCGCGGGAAGAAAACGTTAAATTTAGTTGCAAGTTTCAGTAAACGCGCATAATTATTATATTATTTACTTTAACCAAACAAAACTTCAACGGAGAAACTTCAAGAGGTTTTTTTTAACCACCCGAATTCTCATTAGTTTATCAACTAACTAGTAAGTTGATCTACTTGACAGTGTACGGGGACAACGGGAAGTATTTTTAAATATTTAATTGAAGTATCGCTGTCCCCGTAAGACGGGGACACGGTTACGGGGACAATGGGAATAAAGGAAAAAAATGCTTAATGAACTAATCCCCGCGGATGCTATCGGGCTCCCGCGGGTAAAAGTACCTAAGTATCCAATAAATTTAATTGTCAAGATCTGTTTTTAAATATGTATAATTAAATAGAAGTTCGATCGAAACAAGATATATATTCTGGGCTGTGGCTTTGTGCCATGCCACCCCATAGTAACTAGTAATTACTTACGCCACTACCCCTAACTTTATGCAGTAATAATGAAGTTCACAACACCCATACCTGTTAGCGCCATCTAGCGACATAAACGCGAACTATGTAGTAACTTGATGGTTGCTATTTGAGGTGCAACTGCAATACGGGTCAAATAACCAACCCTGTTTTGAAGTTGGTTGAAACTTAAATTCCTTAAGGGTTGTATTGTTAACAAAAATTAAAAAGTAATGAAGAAAGAAATGATCGTCTAACAAAACACTATACCTAAACGGCAAGTATCTTGGCGCTATTGAAAGGTGAATAAAAAATCGACCGACCTCCGTATCATAGCGACTCTGAGGTCATAGGTCCCATCCCCATGCCGGACATGAAATCCTTGTGTTCATTTTAAGATTTCTTTCCGGGTCTGGTTGGTTGAGGGACAACCCTGCGTGCCTCGGAAAGTACGTTTAGCCGGTGGTCCCGATTTTTGTTACATCTGAACGGGCAGCAACGTTTCCTTGTGTGTTACAATGGCCTTATGGTATACTGCGGTCACCAACCCACCTGCCTGGTTACCTACTATGGCAAAAACTTTCCCTCGGGAGGGGATCCATGCTCAGAAGTGACCGTTTTACGGGATGATGATGATAAATGATGATGCTAAAAAACGAATTATATATTTATTAAACATAATGTATTTTGCTTCTATATTGGCAAATATTAATGGCGGAATCGATATCTATCTTGGGGAGATGCAGAGATAGTGGTATTACGGCAATTACCTAATTCATACAGATTCAAATGGTAATCTGATTATAAGGCCTAACAGATCTAGTATAAATCTAATGTTTGATCAATCAAACATTAGATCTATACTAATAAAGACGAAAGATTTGATTGTTTGTTTGTAAGTATTGAATAGGCTGCGAAACTACTGGTCCGTTTTAATAAATTCTCCCCCCCCCCCTGATGACATGGGCTTTAACTAACTAAGTTTGTAAGTGATTCACGGACTAAAACCACATTCAAAGACAGAACAAATATCCGTAGTTCAAACAAATAATTGTCTTGGGTGGGAATCGAACCTAGAAAACCAGGTCTTACTGAACCGCTGGTGCAGGAATTGCAAACCAAGTTATGTTGTTGCACACAAAAAAACGCCGCTGTCCGTTCCTTGGTTTACGATTGTTATTGATGATGTTATAACAATCGGGACAAATGGCTTGACGTGCTTTCCGAGGCACGGAGGGTCTTCCACCAAGTAGCCTCAGAAAAGGATAAATACAAGATTTGACACAAATATTTCTAGTCGGGCGTGGTGATCGAACCTACGACCTCTGACATTTATACCGCTATGCCACAGAGGTTGTTACTATTGAATTCCGGTAACAAAAACAAAAGTCACGCTTGGAACATCTGAAAGGAATTAAAAGAAGTGTTAATATTAACATCACAAGATCACTACCATTAAATGATGTACAGAGACCACTTTGAAGTTTTATTATTCCTTATGCACCATCCCAATCCACTAAGGATATCACTTTTACATTAGTTTGAAATGCGACACCATCGGTGCCTTAGTGGTTATGGTAGTTGCTTAGGCTACCTGTTGTTCTTGGTTCGATTTCCACCCCCGGTACCTACAATTATTTGTGTTAATCACCGTATGTCCGTGAATGGAGTGTTTTTAAAATCCTCCGCAGCACAGAGTTTTATTTAGCTAGTGGAGGTTGTATTCAAAATAGCATGTATTGTACATTGTGTATTGTATGTTAATAGTAACTATTTTCTGTCTTCTTAAAATAGTCTTCTTACTTCCTACTATAAGGACTTTTTTACAGAACAATCGCAGTAGGTAACTTCTTTACACAGCAGGAATAATAATAATAATACCAATGATACAAATTCCAATAAATAATTTAAAAACCTAAAATCATCATCAGCCCGTATAACTTTCACTGCTGAACATGGGCTCCTCCCGAGGGAGTATTTTGCAAAACATCACGATTGACAGAAAGGTTGGTGATCGGAGATATAATGTGGTAACACTCAGGGTAACACTACTGCCCGTTCATTGGTATACGATTGTTATAACAATCGGGACCAACAACTTACTTCTTAGTCCCTCAAACAACACCAGACCCGGAAAGAATTTACACAAAGAATATTTTAAACAGCCGATAAACATTCAGAACGTACAAAAGTCGTAAATGGAGAGCTTACTTTGATAATTTCACCAATGTGAATAACAAATAACACAAAACATTTACATAAATACGTTCCAAGGTAAACACGTGCCTATCTAATAAAATACAAATATTATAATACAGAATATCCTTTTACAAAGACTTTCCTGATATCATATTCCGGGTCAACTATAAATGCGGGCATATTCAATTATTACTATGTCGAATGCACACACATCAAATTTCTGTATCGAGGTCATGTTTGGTAGTTGCTTTGTTGAAGACAAAGGAATAATATTACCAATAACTGCTCCCGACAGGTTAATTATCATGGTTGAAAGTTGACCACTGGATATTGGAACTGTGTTTTCAACAGCAAAAAAATTGGTTGGAGACCGCCATTTTTTGCTGGCTGGCATCCGACTATTGGTTTTCGGTTTGGCCATTTATATTTCGTTTGTTGATGTTGGTTTGCAGTTTTTAGTGGAACTGATGAACCGAAGTAGGTTAAATGTTTGTTTCAGCTTTTTCAGAGTTTGTGATATTATAAAAAATACTGCTCATTGAGCTAAATGAGCACTTGGCGTCTTATAGTCTGGTCAATCTTGACAAAAAAATGAGAGGTAAGGTGCATAAAATCCCAACAAGTTGAATCAGTAAAATAGCTTAATACATAATTATAAATAAAATTTAAAAGTCCCCCAATATTTATAATTATGTTTTGAACTATTTAACTGATTTTCAGCTTGTTGGGATTTTATGCACTTTCGAATGTCTAAATTGACCAGACTATTATTTCATTTATTTATTTAATGATCAGATTTTTCACTTGTCAGATTAAAATTAGTGGAATAAACTGTAATTTTGACACAATGTCCATAAACATTGTGTCAAATTTAAAATGTATTTATCTGATATTTTTTATCTAATGATCGAAAAATTTGCTTGAATAGATTTATTGTCCCATATAACGATCTGAACAGGACTTTCTATTGTCGCCGCGCGTGGCAGGTGGATTGGTAACTGCAGTGTTATGTTTATGATATACACCGGTAAATACTGCTCCCGACAGGTTATGCCTTCCGAAGCACGGATGATAGTCCCTCAAATAACCAGACTCTAACAGAAATTTTTGATTTGATTAAGTTTTTTATTTGATTTCATTAAGTTCTCAATGAATTTTGGCAACGGAATCAAACCTATCAAGAAGCGAGACGTATAGCGCACTAGGCCACGGTGGTTGTCACAACAACAACTTCTTTTTTTTCTTTTCTTTTCGGACGGACATATGTAGTTATCCCCGAGGCTTTTGCTACTTCACCGGGCATAAAAACAAAACTCACTCCATTAGTATATTAGTATGCAATCTCAATCAGTCACTTAGCCTGAGGTATTTCTCATTGTGATGCCAATTCGGATTATGTACCTTCGGGTTTGTATCTGTTTGAAATGGGGATGTAGGTGAACGAGATATGAACTATCAAACAGAATAACTAACATCGTTAGTACGAATAATTGGGATACTTTTCGACTAGTCTATTGTATGTTTATCTTCTTGGATGCTGTTTTCTTGAATTATTATCATATGTAGGTCGCTTTTCCATATTATGCTAAATTACTTGATATGAGTCAACTTAGCAACTTAGCTTAGGGTAAGAGGTTCATTGAGCTAAGCGACACTATGACCGATATTTGTATTTCTATACTAATATATAAAGCTGAAGAGTTTGTTTGTTTACTTCGACGCACTAATTTCAGGAACTAGTTCGATTTGAATAAGTATTTTAAAGTTAGATAGCCCATTTATCGAGGAAGGCATTTATAGGCTTTGTTTCCACTGGAACGCAAGCTACGCGGGTGAAACCGCGGGGGATGCAAGTTAAACTTCTTGCGGGTGCAATGCTAATGTATTTACGTACAATAGTGCTAATTAGCCTAATTTCGTGGTGGCATTTTCCAAACATGGGTACCGTATACCGTATACCTCTTTTTAACTATAACATCATTGTATTGTAGTGTCACTATTGGACGGAGAGCTGACAACCGAAAAGGCAAGGTAATTTGATCATTCATAAAAATGATTTATCAGCTTACCTGGAGCATTCTAAGCATAAAGACGTCGACCTGGCAGGATTCGCGTGGTGGATGTGGGAGTTATGGGGTGGGAAAAAAATAAAAAAAAAGGTAATGTGATCAGGATTACTTTTTATGCCAAATGGTTTGCCAACCTCCCCAAAGCACACAAAAAAATCTGGCGTCATTTGGTTGGTGGAAAGGTAGCGCCAGGCTTAATTAAAGTGAGGAAAAAAAAATATATTTTTAGGTAATAAGAACAAGGCTGGCTTTTTTTGTGCTTAAAGTTTATTATTCCCAGAGGCTAGGAAAAAAAAGCCAGCCAATAATATTGGTGGGAACATGTCGAAAAAAAATAATTGAAAATTTATATTTTAAATTGTATTTTGCTCGAGAAAGAGCTAAGGGGCATGAAAAAGAGCGCGTGGAGGGGATACACGCGACGACGGCGTCCGTGCTCGTGACTCGACGCCGTAGTCACGTGTATCCCCTCCACGCGCTCTTTTTCATGCCCCTTAGCTCTTTCTCGAGCAAAATACAATTTAAAATATAAATTTTCAATTATTTTTCGACATGTTTCCACCAATATTATTGGCTGGCTTTTTTTTCCTAGCCTCTGGGAATAATAAACTTTAAGCACAAAAAAAGCCAGCCTTGTTCTTATTACCTAAAAATAATTTTTTTTTTCCTCACTTTAATTAAGCCTGGCGATACCTTTCCACCAACCAAATGACGCCAGATTTTTTTTGTGTGCTTTGGGAAGGTAGGCAAACCATTTGGCATAAAAAGTAATCCTGATCACATTACCTTTTTTTTTATTTTTTTCCCACCGCATAACTCTCACATCCACCACGCGAATCCTGCCAGGTCGACGTCTTTATGCTTAGAATGCTCCAGGTAAGCTGATAAATCATTTTTATGAATGATCAAATTACCTTGCCTTTTCGGTTGTCAGCTCTTAGTCCATATGATTTGCAGCTTAAAATACCTAACAAAACCGCAAATTTGAAGTTAAACCGACCTCCCTAATGTGTCCTGGTGTGTGCATAATTAACTACATTATTTTTAGCGTTACAAAAATAAAACGAGTGACGCGACAACGCTTTTACTCGGCACGGGTGGCAGTCAATTTTTCGGCCAGCATCACATCAAAGGCCGGAGAGGCCTGAGTACGGGTCTGGAAGTTCCAATTTGGTGAAACGTCAAAGCTTTACCCTGACACGTCATTACTATTCAAATATTCAGTGGAATCGCTTTATTTTTATTTTTGTACAAATTAGCAAAAAATATTATTATACGGAATACTTGGTTTGGTTGTGTTGTGAATTTGGAGGCGTCGTTAAAGAGTCATCATCATCATCATGTCAGCTTTAGGACGTCCAATGCCCGACATAGGCCTCCCTCAAAGAGAGTAAATAGTCTTGGCTCACGTCAACTCGCAAAGGGAAAGGCATCTTATCGCCCAATGCCACGTTAGCTCGTAATCAACTGCTCCCGGTCGAACACCAAGTCAACGCCTAGGAGATGCGCGGCAACAGGTCGCCAAAAGCTTTTAAGTATGTCGGAATTTATTAGAAGGTATTGGATGCGAGACGGACAAGCATTGACAAAGAGACGCCAGCGCGGCGATGGAGAGGCGTAAGCTTCGTAATGAAGAGACATAAGCTCGGCCATGCGATGGAGACGTAAAGATGAGCCGTTAGCGCGAGGCCTCTGGTTGACCACGCGCTGCATCGTGGTTCTTGATCTTATCCCGAGAAAGAATAGAATATAGAAATAGAAAACGTAATGTTAACGACTCTGTTAACGTTACGTTACCTTTTTATAGTTTGATACAAGTTTTTTTGTAGTTTGTCTTTTTATAGTTTGTTAAAGTTACTAAATGAATAATTAAGAATCATATAGTAATAAATTTTTAATTTTATAATTGGAGAATGTCTTAACCATTTTGATGACAACCTTTGTGTGAAAGAAAAATTCGCCAAAATTCTAGGGAAATGTCAGCGTCGAATTAACGGACGACGCCGGAATAAATGCAGTTTTGAGATCATTTTAAACAACGCAAAGTACATATCATTAAAGCTATTTTATTCTGCCGGTTCTCAGTCTATATTAAAAAAAAGTCCGTGTATGTTAAGAAACTCTAAAACTACTTCAATTCATTTTAAATTATGACATAATATATGATGTAGTAGGTACCTGCACCACGAAAGCCGTGTCCATTAGCAATCTATAGTAAAATAACAATATGCGTATTATTTTCTCCTATCCCCCCTACCACCCCCATGTCCATATACATACACATGAATCTATCTTGTATAGCAATATCAAACAAATCAGTTCTGCGCAGCCCCCCTTTGACATCGAAATATATAGTGCATCTCTTTCTATCAGGTGGATCCACACCTATGTGGAGTGAGTCGCAATACCTGGGAAATTAGTTTTAACTGAAATCCCCTGTACCATGTTATGGAAGCAACAAGCGTCGAAGCTGTTGATGTTTAAGTTACGAATCGCTGTAACATCCGATGTAGTTGTTAAATGAAAATATATCGCATCCGCATAGGAATAAGGCTTGTATTGCCAGTTTATATTATCCGAGGCCCGGGCGCCCGGAGTCTGCAACTCGGCCATGCAATTTATTAAGATTTGGTCACAACACGCGCTGTTATGATTGATGACTGTAAAAGTGTTTTATAAAATTTTTGTGGATTTGTTATTGTTTCTTAACACTTAAAACGCTATAACGGACACCGTGCGTCCAACAGAATACTTTCACATGGGGCCGCACCGTTTTACTACGAATCGGTCCAAAACCCGTTGGGGTGTTTTTATGCCTACCACAATTTTTAAACCGACTCGTTGAAAAGCTTAAAATTTCTAAGTCCCTTGGATTTTTTCTGTGCCAAGTTGCCAAGCTGTTCTATGGGGCCGTCCCTTGCAATAGTAAAAATAGACGAAATTCTGTCCGCCGTCCGCAAAGATGCTTCTGAAGTGCTCGAGGGCACGCGGACTCACGGTGTCCGACGCGGCTCCCTAGACCCAACGCATTAGCGGTCACATGGCGTCCGCCGCGGCCTACTGGGCTAAACACTTTTTCAAATCTGGCCTTCAACGTTTTAAAGTTCCTTAGTATAATGATATGGGAAATATGAAGCTTAACAGTATTTTGTTGGATTTTGCATTTAATTAAATCTTTACGAAATTAAGGGAAATAAGGGAAACACGTTTGTTTCAGTTATTTATTATTATATTACAATAAAGGAGTAGGTTGGTGTGGTAGGTGTGGGTTATTTGCATTTTATATTTAAGACACAAGGCTATATTACTTACAGTATACCTACTTGAGATCATGAAAACATTTTTGATTGAATTTTTTTGATTATTTCAGATCACGTTTAATAGAAGATATAGTTAGAGGATAGTATAATGTAATTGTTCTTCTTAAGGTGTTATTACAGCCATAGTTTCTGATACTAAGCCACCGTTTCCAAATACCACTTAGTGCTAATCGAAAGATAAAACCAGTGTTCCGGACTCCGGTGCCATCTAAATTGCTGGAAGCTTATCCTATAGGCCTATTAAATAAATGCTCTCTATAATAGAAATTTTATATGAGAAGGTTATTACAAAATAGCGTCTGAAGTTAGTGCTATAGAAATTAACGTAACTAAGGATGAACATCTCTAGTTACTGAAATAACAATTAATGAAATAATGAATTTATTCAGCACTTAGGTATTTACGTACACTTGTACTTGTGAGAATCACAATGTTACACTATTATTCTTATTCTATGAATTAAACTAGATAACCAACAGACATTATGGATTGAGCTTGTTATTATTTACTTGGAGCTTATTTTTTTAACTATCGTTACAAAGTGTGTCAATAGGGTATTATTTTGTAATGTTTGCAACACGTGTAATAATAATTATAATAATGAACTTGTATTTTATTTCTTTGCAATAGTAAATGTAAGCTCGAATGATAATTTTGTTTTGATTTCAGTTTTGAATTGAACCATTTTCGAGTTATAACAAAACGTTTATATAACAATATGATGAATTAATGTGATGATAATAAACGAAAGACTCGCGGACAGATGCATTCAACAAACTTCTTATTTTTTTGCTTTCTTGCTTTGATCCAAGATTGAAATATTTTTAGCAAAGGTTTTGAATGAAAACATTTTCACCACATTTGACACGTTTACAATTTGGATTGACAAGAAAACAAATGGAAGATTAGCGTATTGACTTTTTTCCGCAATCTTTTTATTTGGATTTTCTTTCTAGGTGTAACCCAATATTGTAAGAAAGAAATAAAGGAAACATATGTATTTAGAAAGATCTCATTTTAGGATCAAATCCAGCTACTGGCCATTTTTTTTCCAGAAATTTCGAACATCGAAGTTTCCATATAACATAATTCAGATATGTAACTGTTGTGTCCTAGCCTTTATTTATTACAGAACGATTTTCACAGTGATGCGTTGGTAGACGGTGCGTCCTCGGGGGGAAGTATCGGGAGGCTAGGACATAGGGCCCGGGAATTATTAGCTCACAGCCTTCCGAACGCATCCGACGTGGTCTGATGCAGTAAAATTTTGAGTAATAAATTAATGTTTTTAAATAAATTCACTTCTAAATAAGTATAAGTGCAGTTCCGGCTACGTTTTCATATATTTTTTCGGCGAGGCGGCGATTTTTGATTTAATTGAAAATTTTATGCAATCTGCGACGCCATTAAAGGTATATTTTTTTTTTATTTGATGTGCTTTTTAGTTTTAATTTGTAATGAGATGTAGGTAGTGCAACAGGCGTTTGGTTAGCTTGTCTTTTATTAGATTTTTTTATTTATTTTTTATTTGAAACAAGTAAGTAGAAGTTTTTTTTGTTGTTTGTCAGCGTTAAATATTTTATTGATGGCTGCACATTCGCTTGGTTTGATGCATTTTTATTGTGAAAAGTGATTTTTTTTTATTATTTTTTTTATTTCTATAATTTTACATAATTTTAGGACCTGCTGCGCATGCGCGTTGTGTAATTACTTAACCCGGGCTTTGGGTGGTTCCTGCTGCAATTCTATTAATAGATTGGACTTGCGCAACTATGAATATTGATTTATATTCTTGTCTATATTTTATTAAGATTTCTATGAATGCGAATGAGTTGATTGAAGTACTAGTAGTACGAAGTAAGTTCACTACGGCGTAGCATTGCGTAGTCACCGTAGCTTTACGTCGTCGTTACCGTAGCATGTTAGGTTACGGTTTATATTTAAGGCTATTATTCAATTTTAATAATTACTAGCTGTGCCCCCCGGTTTTTCTCGCGAAATTTTACTGTGCAGAAATTAAAATGATAACAAACAAATATAACTTAATATAAGCCGATTATATAACTACCTACCTGGATTATCTAGGACTGAAAATGCAAAATTGATTTTGATTGTAAGCGCTATTCGCAGATGCATCTTTCATCGATTAATAAACATTAGGTACCTGCCGCTCGCGTCTGCCATTTTGAATTTTTACATGTGCGCGCGCATTTTTTGGTGAAAATGATATTTTATTTTGGAGTCATTTCAAAATTCGTTAATACCTGTACCACGGGTATTTTCTAATTTATAAATGAAATGGCTACTTGTAAAGTGTATTATAATGAACTTTCTGAACAGTCAATAGAAAAGAGTTCGGATTTTGTACTGAATGAGTTTTGTAAGATCTAGAAGAAATTAAAACTGGATGCGGAAGGTGGAAGCCTGAGTGTTATGGCGCAGGTTAGAGCAGGTCTATGTCCAGCAGTGGACTGTGACTGACTGATAGATAGAATAAATTGACGGTCTCGAAGACAAGGATTTGATGGAATAAAATAATCAGTTTTAAAATTGTATTCATAGAGCTGTATTTTGTTAAAGTTTGTAATAAAATGTTATACTTAATACTATTTATGAATAAAATACTTAGAAATCGCCATGTTTTATTTCCATTTTAATAGTTTCCATGTCATTATTTTTGAAAGATGTTTAAAGGTGTCTGGGATACTCCAGCCCGGCTAGCATAGGCAGCGCGACTCGAGTCTACTCTAGGGTCTAGGCCGACCAATCACATAGCAGAAACGCAGTCACGCAAGGCCGGATTTAAGGGACGGCATCCAGGGCATTTGCCCCGGGGCCTCCACAATAGAGGGGCCCCTACAATAGCGATTTAAAATCTTTCAAATTCTGACAAGTAAAGTCTACAACGTTTCTTTTATTTATTTTTTCGGTGTTGTACCTTTACATACAGTACTTTGTAGAATCATGATTAATGTAATAGTTCTTAAATATTGTAATAACGGTTAATTTTCTAAACTTGTTCATGAACAAACTTAAATTAGACAATCAGTAAAATATCATAATTCAAATCGTCCTAAATAGTAGGTACATACTTCAATTTTTCTACACATTTAGAGAGAAACTAAGTTCTGGCCAGGCGGCCTCATCTCCTTGGTTGCCCCAGGGCCTCCGGACTTCTAAATCCGGCCCTTTTTTTTTTTTCCGGGACGAAATGCCTTGACGCATTCCCACCACCGCTGCAACGTATTCGCGCGCTGGCGGTGGGATATGTGGGACTCGCCCTCTCCATAGCGTGGTATGCTAAAGTCATACCACGAGGAGAGGACCCTACACCACTAAAACCTCCCGGACACTCCTTTGATCCGCCGTTGGCGGGGGTCGGGTGCGCATGAGCAATCCGGCCCCTCGACGGCACCCGCGGCCAATATGGTACCGCGGGATCTCCAGGGCCACACTTACAGTGGCCCATTTGCCCAATTATAGGGACGCCCGGAGTGTAGAGGCGTCCCTACTCCTCATGGGTCAGCCTCGAAGGGAGCGGGGCCCATGTTCCCCACTCCCCAAGGCCGAGCCTAGGGCGCTAGGCGGCGGGTTTCGGCCCGCCGCCGACGTCCAACACGCCGTCTGCGAAGCGGGTGGGCGGAGGGATCTACTTCCCTCTCCCGCTCCGCGGCCTCCTTCTGTGACATAACTTGTCTACAGAAGGAGGCAACCGCCTCCCACGACCTCTCGCTTTGGACCATCTTCGAAATGATGGTCGGCAGCGAGAGGTCGTCTCCCACCACGCCAACGAGCTCCTCCCGCTCGTTGGCCCACGCCGGACACTCCACCACCGTGTGCTGCGTCGTATCGTCGGCACAGTCACAGTGGTGACAATCTAAATCCGGCCCTGCTGTCACGTGACACTTTCTGCAATGTGATTGGTTGGCCTCAGTAGACTAGACTCGAGTCGCGCTGCCTATGCTAGCCGGGCAGGTCGGTAGCTACGTGACAGTTGACATAGCAATCAAATTTAAAAATAAAATATGTATTGGATTATTGGCTTGGGTATATTTTTCTCGCATTTAAAAAAGTCAAATAATTTATTAAGTATAAAAAAGATTTTACGGAAGTCTTGTAAAGTTTCGAATATTTTTATTACTAGATTAATGCGCGCGGCTTCATCTGCGAAACTCCCGTTTCCGTAGGAACTTCATAATTAAATATAGCTTGAATCGGTCCAGGTCAGCTTTATAATATTAACTAGCTTCCTGCGCGCGGTTTCACCCGCGTAGCTCCCGTTCCCGCTGGAACTTCATAATAAGATATAGCCTATAGCCTTCCTCGGTAAATGAGCTATATAACAATGAAACAATTTTTCAAATCGGACTGGTAGTTCCTGAGATTAGCTCGTTCAAGCAATCAAAGAAATTAAAAGATATCAGTATAAGATATAGATTACACAGGCCGACAAAATTTTGCTTGACAAATAGAAATATAGGCACGGAAGGTAGTCCCTCAACCAACCAGACCCGGAAAGAAATATTAGAATTAACACAAAGATTTCTAGTCCGGCCTGGGGATCGAACCCAACTCCTCTGAGAATTAAAACGAAACAAAACACCGCTATGCAACCCAGGCTGTACAAAATACAAATGTTCTCTCTTTATAAAATTCTTTTTAACTCTTTATAACATAAATAATGATAAACGAGGTATCAAGTGAAATTATATTATAATAAAATTGATACCTCCGATCAGTCTTAATGTCGCATGCTTCTTGAAGTTTGATGTCGCTCGTCCCATAAATTATTCAGTACCGTAAACGGTCACGCGTCTTTTATTTGCAATACAATTTGTTTTGCGTGTGATGTGACAGATGTAATATACATACACCCGACGCGACGCGACGTGTTCATAGTGTGATTCTGGCCTATAGAAAACAATACATTTGATTCGACTCAACACGCATCGCGTCGCGTTTTAACAATAATTGTTTCCGCCTTAACTCTTAAAATAGAAAATCTGTTATAAATATTTATTGTATCTGTGGACTCAGTGGTTGCCTCTGAGTGTTCGTGGTTCGAATCACACCCCGAATTAGATTTAAAAGACATCATAGAAATTAAGACTGGATGCGGAAGGTGGAGAACCGTGTGTTATGGCGCGATAAAGCGGCCGTAGCCGCTTCGATCCCCACCCATTGCAATACCGACGTGAACCCACTCGTAACACAAGCATTTTAGCTAGACCTCTGAGAGCCGGAGTTCTAGGTTCGAATCACACCCGGAGCTATTTGTTTTAGCTCCCCGATGCAATGGGAGGGAGTGAAAACTCCACCCTACAGTGGGGTGGTACCACCTCCTTCGGGAACCTATGATATAAAAGCTATAGTCGACTTACATATTTTCCAACTAACTTCCCGCGCGCGGTTTCACCCGCGTAACTCCCGTTCCCGTGTAAATTTAAAATAAAATATCGCTAAAAGCCTACCTCGATAAATGGCCAATCTAACACTGCAAGTATTTTTAAAATCTGCCATGTAGTAAACAAACAAACTCTTCAGCTTCATATATTAGTATAGATTTATCTACATGCAAGTTCCCTTCACCTTTGACTGGCCTGTTATAATTAAAAAGGGTCGCGCAACCTTTTTTGGAGTTCCGTATGGACATGGCTATCGGACTTTTAAAGAGTGTAGTTAATAATTATTATTGTTGCATAAAATGCATAAAAACTAGATTTTCTTATTGAATAATAAAAAAAAAATGTTAACTTTTTTTTATTTTACTAGTGGTCTCACTCGCTTAGCTCTACTGCATATAAGAATTAATTCGTTCCTGTATTTTTTAACAAACTAACAAACCTTATCTTTATATTATACCTACTAGCTTTACCAAGGTTTTTCACACGCTTGGGATATAAGATAAATTCCCGTGGGAATCTCATCTTAAAACATAGTCTAGGTCACTTACAAATAATGTGACTTTCTTTCAATCGTTGACAGTTATTTGAAACAGCTGACAGTTATGTGAATAACATTAAAAATTACCATTGAATAATGCTGTTCAGTTTTCTAAAATGTTTTATTTTCCGCATAATTTACTTATTTTTGATAATCTTTTGCATACAATAAAAAACACAACAAAAAAGAATTAGGGCTAGCCGTTCACGCGTGATGCTGTGACCAAGGTAAATAGGGATCATTGTTATATAGGTATATATGTATATAGTATCAGTAATATATAGTAAAGCTGCCGCGCTACCTCCGTAATGTTTACTTTTTATAATTCGTGCGGAACCTCAATTCTTTTTCAAAAATATAAGTAATCGGGCATTTTTTTATTTTTACTTTATTTTAATTAAATTCCTTTTGAAAATATTTGTTATGGCAACAACCTGTCATTAAAAGATGGCGGAGCTGCTAAAGGAATGTCATCATCCATTTAAATATTATGAGAAAATATTTTACGCTATAATTATATTTTTTTCTCTGGACTTTTACAATGTAAATACGATCTAGAATCAGATGCGTTCTCGTAATTAAAAAGGCCGTAGCCCAATGGTTAGGAGCGTCGTCGGACTTGTGATCATGTGCCGCCGCCGGTTCGATCCCCATTAATTGCACCGACGCGAACCCACTCGTAACACAAGCATTTTACCTTAACACGAAGGGTTATCAAGAATACTAGTAGACTGCAAAAGTCTGCTGATAATCTTTATAAAGAAAAAACAATTTCAAAAGTTTCAATGACTTCGTGAGAGAGAGATTGACAGACGAACATCGAAGCCTGTAGTAAAAGATAGGAAAGTAACAAAAAAGACGCTTGAATTTTGTGATAAAATTCGGCACGTTTTGTAAATTGTCCAAGTACTCGTAGAATATTTAATCCTTATTACAGCTGTCTGTGTCTTGTCACTTAAAGTTTGTTTTATAACCAAGAAACAACAATTCAAACGTCAGACTTGTCTTTCAGTAAAAACTTTAGAAATCTGGGGGCACGGCAGTGCCCCCCCAAGTCGAGTAAGAAAAAAAAAAAAAAATGAAAAAAAAAGGTGCACGGCCGTACCTATCTTTTCTCGAAGCAACTCAGCCGATTTTCGACCCCCTATAACTTCGTTGTGGATAAAGATAGGAGCCTGAATTTTCAGTAACTAAACAAGCTTTGTAAAACTACAGTATATTTCAAATTTCATTCAATTTGAACCAGTACTTTACGAATTATAACTAGTCAAAGTTTGGTATTTTCGGTAATTTTGTCACTCGCTCACTGCTGACTGACCGATCATCAAAATGTTTAGGCACTTCTAGCAGACGTAGAAGCTTCAAATTTTGAGTATTAGGAGAGTTTAGTGTAAAACTCATGGGAAAATTCCAACATTTTGCAATTTCGGTCCAGTTGTTCAGTTTCATCAACTGCATTAATAACTTTGTTATTTCTTATAAATGTATAGGATTACAAAGTTACATTTGCAGTCAGTGAATCAGTGTACATGAATATGTTTGATTTAATGGAGGAATAGGTGTAGATAGGGACCTAGATGTAATTATGTTGAAAGGTGGTGTCTAAGTGGTTAGGTTAGTTGTTTCAGAGACCTAGTTTTCTGCGTTCGATTCCCACCCGGGACAATTATTCGTCTGAAATTCAAACAGTTGTACTGAGTCAGGGGGTGCTTTGTTTTCGTGAATCTATTGAGCGGTGAGACCTTCGCGACACAGGGATTAATTTAACAAGTAATTAAAAAAAAAAAAAAAAGTCGTAGAAAAAAAAAAAAAAAACAATGGATTGTAAAAGTAAGATAGTACATAAGTTGTGCTATGAACGATAGGATACTAACAATCATAACAGCGTCTGATGGAGGTGGCTTGCCCGCTTGAGCCATGTCTCAGCAGGAGGCTGCGGTCCCTTGAGAAGTAGGGACCCCGTGTAATCTGGGCGTCCCTGAAACTGGTTATTTGGGCGCAGGAGAGCCCGCAACACCAATTGAGTCGCGGACGCTGCCAGAGGGTATCCCAGATAGGCAACAGCACCTGGGCCCCTCACCAATTGTGGTCGGAGGAGTAACCAGGGGTTTTACTCTCATGTTATGATTAGCATTCCACTGCTATGAAGAGGGCGAGTCCCACATACCCCACTGCCCGTGCCGGAACACCGCAGTGGCGGAGGAGATGCGTAACATTCTTGCATTCCCCTGGACAAACTTACACCACGGCTTTCACGCTTCCCGTTCGAAACACAGAAAGACGGTCACTTTCTTCCAAGCAACTAACAAATCTTACTGTGATATCGAAGGTATACACACAAATCACGTTTTATTAATCTGACACAAACTATATTTATATAATCATTTTATCAAATATTTTTATACACAGTTTGATGTTAACTAGGTAGCTTTAAATTTATTTATGTACATATTAGCTTGTTCCCTAGTGCGGGAGCTGTCTTAACAAAAGGCCATAATCGGACATGTATTATGTAGTTGTACCAAAATTCCATCAAAAACAGTTCATCAATTTCGTAATTTTAAAAACCTTTGACAGGCCGGAAGCCAGAAGGCCGTGAGTGCCATACATAAGTTCATGTTAATCCTCTGTTAAGCTTGATGTTGTAGTTTTCGATTAGGTACATTGACAATATTTATAACCAATGAGAGATAACAATTTTACATACGGATTAATTTTAAATGACGTTTGACGAGTGCGACGAATATCAATAAAGCATAAAAAAAGTATACGACGCATCTGTTCTTGATTCATATGGTGAGTGTTGCCATGCCAGCTAGGTACGTGGATATTCATATGTGCGTAAGTTAAGTTATTTTGTAAATAAGGCCACAGAGTTACTAGTCTGGATGGTTTACATCAAATTTAAGTCTACTTTGGAACTATTAAAGCGCAGGAATAATTCATTTGTGAATACAATAGACTAAAACCGGCCAAGTGTGAGTCGGACTCGCGTACTAAGGGTTCCGTACCATTTTCAAGTGCCTACCTGTTGCCGTTATAGATATCGAGCAAAAAAGGCCTAAAAATAGTTGTTGTATGGGAGCCCCCCCTTAATACTTATTTTATGTTTAGTTTGTTATTATAGCAACAGAAATACATAATTAGGGAATTTTTCAACTGTTTGGGTATCGCGGTTCTTGAGATAGAGCCTGGTGATAGACAGACAGACAGCTAAGTCTTAGTAATAGGGTCCCGTTTTTACTCTTTGGGTACGGAACCCAAGCATTTAATGTCTAGACATGCTTAATATTGTTGCATCAAAGATATCGAGAAAAACCCATAGAGAAATGGAGTGGGCTTTGAGAAAAACTGTAGCTGAAGTTCAAGAAGTAGTACCGGTAAAGAAAAAGAGGAACACAACCTACAAAAATTGGAAAGCTCATAAAACAGTGACAGAGTGGTAAAATCCATTGATGGTATTTAAAAAAAATGTAAATTGTAAAGCAAAGGAAAAAAGTACAACTATCTACAAAAAGAAATGAGATGCCATCAAAAACATACTTGTAAAAAAACCCAAGTCTAGTAACGCAGTTCTTTTACCGTAAAACGTTGTGAGATCTATGTAATACCAAGTCGGTTAATTTATTCAGTCCCTTCTTAAGGGACCTTCTATCTTAAGCTATTACGTAATTATCTCACCTTACAGAATCTTATTTTGACCTTATCAAAGTTCAAAACTTTTATGTTATGAATATTAGATTGACTTGGCCATCGCAATAAACACTTGTGAGATACATTCTAATTATATCCGATGGCCAAGTTAATCTATTATTTAAAACTTTAAAGTTTCGAATTTTGATAAGGTCAAAATAAGATTCTGTAAGGTGAGATAATTACGTAATAGCTTAAGATAGAAGGTCCCTTAAGAAGGGACTGAATAAATTAACCGACTTGGTATTACATAGATCTCACAACGTTTTACGGTAAAAGAACTGCGTTACGAGACTTGGGTTTTTTTACAAGTATGTTTTTGATGGCATTATTTATTCATGTTACGCTTACGAAATAAAATCTTAAAAAGTTTTTTTTTAGGTAATAAAGATTATATCATATACAATAAGTCGTTTAAGTTCTAACACCACGTGAGATTTCTTTGCGATTTGTACTTTTTGATGCCATTAACTAGATAATGGTTAAAGCGGCCGTAGCCATTGGGCCATTGGGCTAGGGTGTCGGACTTGCGATCATGAGGTCGCCGGTTCAATCCGCACCCATCGCACTACCGACGCGAACCCACTCGTAACACAAGCATTTTAGCACGAGGGATTAACAAGAATACTAGTAGGATGCAAAAACCCTGCTTGTAATCTCAAAAAAAGGCATATTACAACATTATTTCGCTTCACCACATACAGGGTTTTGGATGTACTTTTTACTCGATTATTTTGTAGTCTTTTGTCTACGGCAGTGGTTCAAGCTTTTATTCACAGCACGCCCCGTATATGAAATTTAGTTGGCCTCATTTTTATCATACATTCAGTCCAGTCCTTAATTGACTATTCAGAGATTTGTTTTTTAAAGCGGCCGTAGCCCAATGGCTATGTCCGTCAGACTTGTGATCGCCGGTTCGATTCCCACCCATTGCACTACCGAAATAAACCCACTCGTATCATATGCATTTAGCTTTAGCGCGAGGGGTTAGCAAGAATACTAGTAGATGGCAAAAACTCTGCTTTCTAGTAATCTTAAAATAAATGGTTATCAATTTTATTCAATCTGTCCTCGTGTATTTTAAGACACGAATTATATACACTGTATCTGTATGGTCTTGTAACCAGCCCAATATTTTACTTGTGATATTAAAATAGATGTATTTGTATCTATATTCTATATTTTTAATTTATATAAATATTTTATTAATCTATACTCAAAGTTAAAGAGTTTGTTTGCTTGTTTGAACGCGCCAATATCAGAAACTACTGGTTCGATTTGAAAAATTATTACAGGCTCAGAAAGCCCATTTATTGAGGAAGGCTATAGGTTTTTATAGTTTAATTATGATATTCCCAGGGAATGGAGGCCACACGTGTGAAGTCACGGGAATCCTATAAGCGAAAAACAAAATCTTATTTATATGGTTTATTTATACTTAGCTCCGTTACAACCTTTTGTTTTTATATCTATATACAAATTAATAAAATTATATAGTGTCTGTTTGTGATGGAAAATAAAAAGGTTCTTATAAATGTTTATGGATTTGTATAGTTATGTAAACACACAATAAAAAAACACGTTTGTCTGTCGGTCTGTCTTTTTGTGACATAAATAGCCTCGATTCTTTTACAAAGATTTTTAGACTTGCTACTCCGATATAATTCTCCTATTCCTAGAGGTCGTGCACAGTAAAACTCTAGTTTCTATGTGATTTGAGATTCGGGTCACAGCTATTAATTATGTACTCGTACTAGGTAAAAATATTTTTTTTTAAATACTTTGTGAATATTGATGGGTTGTTTTAACTGAATCGTTGTTACAGATTTTCAAGCCTTAAAACGAATTTAGATCGGTACCAAATTTACAACAAAAAGAAGATTAAAAATTTTAATAATGAAGAAAGTATTTAAAGGCCGTTTTGAAGAAGAAAAGAAGGTTGACAAAATAAAACCGAGCACTTTAAAGGAAATTGATATATTTACCGGACAGATTGTAAGTCCTACAATCTATGGTATTAAAAACAAAATATTGAAACCAAAAACAAGTGATGATGTAAGGAAAAATCATAAAACTTTTGAAAATGAAGAGAAAAACATGAAAACGTATTTAAAGAAAAGTTTAAATAGTTCAATCCCTGTATGCCAAACTCCGAAATCTGTTATTTTAAAAAAAGTAATGGGAAACTTAATTGAAAGAAGGAAAGCACACCCTTCATTCCGCACAACTCCGTCTTTAGACATATTAATTCGTAAATATGAGCCTCAAAAAGCAGAAAGTGATCTTAATAATGGAAGAAAAGATACAGAGAAGACAACACTTAATGAGGAACGGAAAACACAAGAAATTATCAAGATTCCTAAACCTACGGTAATGCGAGAAATTTTAGGATCACAAAAAAATGTCATTGAACCCATAGTAACTAAAAAAGGTCTGACGGACAAACATAAGCGCAAAGTAAATACATCGTCGACTATAAATAATCCGAACAGCACAGATAACCAATCTTCAGTCATTGCAAAACTTAGTAGTAGTAGTAAACTTAATTCTATCGACATACAAAGTCGCAGTAATCAAAATAAAATTAAAGTGGGTACTCGTACTCCTTATCTTTTATCAATTAATTTAACCTCTGATATTCAAGCTTTAAATAAAACAACACCCAATGAAAGCCAAAAAACTCAAATAATTACCACAAATCAGGACAGCCAACAATATGAAAATTCTGCTCAGATTAAGAAAAAAAAAATTCAACCACCGCTGCCACCAGACATGCCCCCTGACGCCCTAAGACAAACAATTAACGAAGCCACTGCATTTCAAGCTGATAAACCTTCATCTACTGTACTTGAAACAAGAGCTTCGAAATTAGTACTATTTTCGGTCCCGCCGCCACCTCCTCCGCCTGTTGAAAATAATGATCATATGTTGTCATATCCACCGCCATTGATTAAGAAAAAAAAAAATCATCCACCGCTGCCACCAGACATTCACCCTGACGCCCTAAGACAAACAATTAACGAAGCCACTGCATTTCAAGCTGATAAACCTTCATCTACTGTAGTTGAAACAAGGGCTTTGAAATTAGTACTATTTTCGGTCCCGCCGCCACCTCCTCCGCCTGTTGAAAATAATGATCATATGTTGTCACATCCACCGCCACCGCCACCTGTTCCTTCAATTCCCCTGTCCTCATACCCATTTCAATCACCATCCCCCATAACTGCTTCTCCGGCTAACTCTCAACCACAAAGCGCATCAATACCAACAACTGTTAATACTTCCCAGGCATATTTATCGGCTTATTTTCCCGGGAACGTATTCAGTCGTTTAAGAAAAGCTTCGGTCCCAATGCCGCCTCCTCCGCTTGTGTCTTCAGTTGATAATTATAATAATATTTTCTCACTCCCACCGCCGCCACCTCCTCCTGAGACACCAGTTACGTCTACGGTTACAAATATAAATTCTACTGAATTGTGCAATGTTGAAACTGAAATTGAAAAACAAAAAAGAGAATGTCAGCGTCACATCAAAACTATATCGAAGTTGAGACGTGAAAAACGTATTTTGGATTTGTATATTCAAATTCAGGGTGAAAAAATTAAAGATCTTAAAACTCGTTTAAAGAGGCAGCCAAGGCCTGGGTGAACGGAATGATGATCATCAAATCAGTTCTACTTCCTACTCGTAATACAAAATATGTACAGTAAAAAATTCTCAAACAAAAGAGACTTGTGAAGAGTACGAAATAAAAAAAAAATATAAAAAAAGGTGTCATATTTCGTAACTTTGGAAATTTTATTGATTTATTTAAACTTTATGCATAACATGGTACACAGGCGGACTTAATGCCTAAGGCATTCTTTACTAGCCGACCTTAGAGTGATGTAGAGAAAAACATGGAAGGTTTACACTTTAGAAGGCAAGAAATGAGATAACTAAAAGTAGTAATAAGTGGATACATACTAAACAAATAACATAGAATACACAAATACTTCTATAAATGAACTGTTATATTATTATATTAAATAGTTACATAAATACATATAACCTATAATACAATGCTTAGCAATCTCGGGTTTTCTTTTTAAAATTATACCGGCTCTTTGCCATCCTGGTTTCGAGCGGAAGGTTGTTCCACAGAAGAATTGAATTAACAAAGAAAGAAGAGTGCATAAAGCTCGAACTATGGGATGGACGTTGAAGTAAGCGGTTGTGAGGCGATCGGAGATTTTTATTGTGATAAGATTGAAGGTATCGAAAGTTAGAAGAAAGAAAAGACTCAGAATTGGTAGAATCTAATAAAGAAAACAGAGTACAAAGTGCCTTTAGCGCTTGTTGAGTTTGATATGAACTGGTATGATCATATTTACGAAAATTGTAAATGAATTGAATGCAGTTATTCAGAATGCGGTCGAGTTTATTGAGAATATCTGCATTTAGGTCAAAGTAGCACACATCACCATAGTCAATTATGAGAAGGATAAGAGTCTGCACGAGCATTAATTTAGTTTTGGATGGAAGGAAATTCTCAAGGCGATAGAGATAACGCAAGATATTTGTAACCCTCTGGCTAGCATTGACACTATGCTTCTGCCAATTTAGCGATGAATCAATATGTAATCCCAGATTTTGTACATTTTGCCTCATTGGAATAGCTGAGTGATTAAAAATAAGTTATATCTATATTGATATATCACATCTATATTGATCCTAATGACCAACAATAATCGCCAAAAATAGGTGTCCAGTTGATTTCCGAAGCATCTTTATGTAAACGTTTAATGTTTATTCGGCCAAACGAGCTCACGTCCAGAAATGTTGCCTTAGGTTTAGGAGGTTTAAGGTATATAAGAAAGAAAAATTAGGTAGTGGTGAGGGTAATCAGAAACAACATGTTGACCATGGGAGGAAACCAAGGAAGGGTTGGACGTAAGGATTTAGTCAAGCCAAGTGTGCTCACTGGAAGTATTATGCTGGGTAGCTGAGAGAGGTAGAACGTGTACTTGACTAGACTCTAGGAGTTTGCGGGAACGCACGCAATGATGAGCTAGGAGATTGGTGTTGAAATCTCCCATGATGATATGGTGCATATACTACAAACTACAAACCCAAGGATTCAAGTACTGACTCGAATTTAATGAAGAAGTCTACGGTTGAGGGATAGTAAACCACACCTGAAACTGCTTTAGATACTTTAAGAAGGTCTTCTAAGTATAGATATGCAGTGGTTGTGAAGTTGTGCTCAGTAGAAGACACTTCTCACATAAATTGTGACACCACCCCCTGCTCGTTTGATCTGATCTTTCCGGACCAGTATGAATCCAGGTGGATAGTGAAAAGCAGATCGGGCTTAAGCCAGCTTTCCGAAATCAGAACGGCATGAACATTGCAGTCAGCGTTGGCATCTAAGAGATCAGAGTAGTGGCTAGGTATGCTCTGCGCATTAATGTGACATATATTCAAAAGGCTTTTATGAACTAAAATTATCATGTAAGAACTTACCTACTGTGTCGGTAAAAGAACAAGAACTGTAATATGAAGAGATGGAAGAACTACTCGCGGAATGAAATGAATCGAAATCGAAATCAATACATGCAACATAGGTATAATAAAAAATAAATAATAATAATAATAATCTATACAACTAATATTAAACAAATATAAATATATGAGTAAGTATTGCAATAAAATACTATAGATACACAACTATGTACAACCCGTACAAACTAGACATTCCACAAGAACGAAATTAGAAAAAAAACATGTCATTCGTAAAAGTTTTAGAGACAAATAAAAAAATGAGTATTAAACAATGAAGGCGAAACGTTAACAATTTACCAAGAAGAGTTGAATTTTACCGCGGGTACTTCACGAATACGTCAATCGTAAACAAGAATATATTGAGAGTATCGCAGCATAAATTATAAACAAATTTCAAATGTGAGTATTTAAATAGCTAACTATTAAGCTTGACGGGAGTGACTATTAAAGTCATTCCTATCAAGCCACATATCCTTTATTAAGTTTCGGACGGAAAGCTAAATAAGTAACTAAAATGGTTTCTTTTTCAGGGATCCACTGCCGTTGTTACCAGATGTTGATGAAACAGCCTCCGGGTTGGGTACTTTTCAAGAGGTGCCATTTGTGGTTACGGTGTGCCGTTGTGAGTCGGGAGTCCTGATACAACCTGATAGCCCCACCAGGGGGCACACCGAGTGCTTTGAGAAGTGCAGACGAGTGGCTAAAGTTGAAAATCTTACCAATATGGGTCGAGGACGAGGAGGTCCAGAATTTGGGTCCCCAGCCGATGTCAAATTTTAATGTCTGTCAGTGACACATTATACAAAACAAGTTTCGAAGAACAGATTCCAAGAATGGTACCAGGGCAGTTCTCATCTTCCTTTTCTTCTGCTATAAAGGACAGTGCTTTTGGTTTACTCCTTGTTTCCAAGTCATCAACTTTTTGTGCACAATTATGGATCTGCTGTCGAAGAAGACTTCAAATTTTGAAAATCAGCTCCCTGAAATTTCTGAACTCCTCAGCCACCCGTGTAACAGTATCTTTGACTGCGCGGTAACCTCCTTCAGCCAATCTCTTGCTGACTTACTTCGAGCTTCTGATAGGTATAAAGGATTTCTAATAGATGTGATAATTGAAGTGAAGTGTTGACACGGTGGCAGGTGGTGTTTTGTATAAGGATTTTATCATATGAAATGTACCATAAACTTAAGTACTAAAACTTGAAAGTTAATATTTTAAAAGAATTATTTTTTGTTATTAAAATCTATGTCTAATGTTTATTCTTCGTTCCGATGGCTCAGGTTTATACGATTGTTAATATAAATCATATAATATAATTATTTCGAAAGATATTTCTGTAATACTTCCATTTTGTAATAAATGTAATATATTTTTGGGTGTTAATATATTTTGCGACTACTGCAATGGACATAGACTACACAAAGAATATATTTCTATAATAATGTAAATTTTGCGACTACTGCAATGGCAACCATAGACTCTATATAACTAAATAATAGTTAGTATCTATTGGTACAGTTGTGTTGCTATTTTTGTCTGGTAGTGCATCGTGTCCAGGTGCGCAAGCGCATCTGCTTGAGATTGCACGTGTTCCATTGTGTTGTAAGTAATGTAATCGTATATTTAGTAAACAGTGGGATTATTTAACATATATACAAAGTCTTCTAGTTTCTAGTATTTTCTATAATAGTCTTTGATAATGTAATATTATTTTTAATTTGTAACATTTGGTCCAAATAAGAATTTACGAAACAAGGGACTTTTTTTGTGCATTATGCATAAATTCATGTAAAAAAAATATTTGGTAGTTAAAATGAATAGTAAAATCAGGATAAAACTTTTAAATATCGAAAAAGAATAGGTTCTTATCCTTTATACACTTTAATTTGGTAAACCTATATACTTCTTTTTACTATAAGTAAAAATGATATGTGTAATTAACTATCTAGATTTCCGGATATAATAAATTTTAATTTCATAAATATGTACATTAAGTGTAAATTCATATTATAATTATGAATATAAAAATATTTATGCAAAAACTAAGTGTGTCATCAATATGCAACATTAGTAGTTACTTACATATACATTGAATTATTTAGGTTAAAACAATTATCGTAAATAATTGTTTTAACAAATTAAATGTTAATAATAATAGGTTCAACTAGGTTTTGGATCTCGGGGTGGCTGTGAGGCTGCCGTCCATTCAGTACGGACATATCTCAGGCAAAATTCTGGAGAGGTGCTGTTGAAGGTGGATGTAAAAAACGCTTTCAATTCGGTGGACAGGGGAGCCCTTTTGACTCAAGTAAGAGATAAAATACCTGACTTTTATCATTTTATTTGGCAGTGTTATAGTTCAAATTCAAAATTAACTTATCTCGGCAAAGAAATTTCCTCCGCGGTTGGATGTCAGCAAGGAGACCCTCTCGGGCCAGCTATTTTTAGCCTTGCTATTCATCCTATTATCCATCGCCTTCAATCAAAACTTAATATTTGGTACTTGGATGATGGGACAATTGCTGGCAATGTAGATACTGTTTGCGATGACCTTCGCTTAATTATAAAGGAGTTCCACCAAATTGGGTTGGAACTCAATTTTTCCAAATGCGAACTATACATTGCAGACAATTGTCCTTCCAAAGATTTGGCTAAAGAAAAAATTAATAGTCTGGCCCCAAATATCAAAATTATTGATAAATCTTCACTGTGTCTGCTGGGCTCTCCTGTCTTTGACGAATCAATACCTGCTTTTGTTGACAAACAAATTCAAAATTTCTTAAATAACTCTGATCGACTATCTAAAATTAGCCACATCACATTGCTTTTACTATTCTAAAATTTTGCCTTTTTGTCCCTAAATTCACCTACACTTTGCGATGTTGTTAGTTGTGGAAACATATTAATATTCTAAAAAATATAGACAACATCGTCAAAACTAGTTTAGAATCAATTTTGAACATACGTTTTGAAGAAAGGACTTGGTCACAGGCTTCACTTCCAGTTCGATTAGGGGGTCTGGGCGTTAGAGCCATTTCAGACGTTGCTCTCCCCGCTTTTTTGTCTTCTGTCCATAGTACCCAAAATTTATCACATAAAATTCTCTCGGCTAGTCTAAATAGTTATAATATTTCTTATATGAAGGAAGCTGAGTCTGAATGGCTTTTGGCTTGCCCCAACTCTGCCTTGCCATGTAATACATCTGTTCAGCGACAATGGGATTGGCCGCTCTGTGAGCTGACGCGGAATAATTTGTTACAAACGTGTTCCAGCTCTGCAGATCGTGCCCGTCTCTTAGCCGTTGCGGAATGGGAGTCAGGCTTGTGGCTGCATGCGCTTCCGTCACCAAATACAGGCACCTTAATGGATGCAAATGCGTTTCGTGTGGCAGTTTCATTGCGCCTGGGTGCGCCGTGCTGTGCTCCCCACCGCTACGAGTGTGGCGCCAATGTGACCCAACTCGGTCACCACGGCCTGTGTTGTAGCAAAAGTGCTGGACGTCTGTCCCGTCATGCCACTATTAATGATATAATCCGTCGGGCCTTCAGCTCGGCAAATATGCCAGCCGTTTTAGAGCCTAATGGCCTTATGCGCGACGATGGTAAAAGGCCCGACGGAATGACTCTGGTGCCTTGGAGGATGGGACGGCCTTTGGTGTGGGACGCTACGTGCGTCGACACCCTCGCGCCGTCTCATCTTTCCGGGACTCAGGGTAGGGCTGGCATGGCAGCTGAATCCGTGGAGAATCTCAAGAGGCGCAAATATAGTACCCTTGATAGTGGTTATGTATTTGTGCCTTTTGGTGTCGAAACATTGGGGCCGTGGGGACCGGGAGCCAAATTAATTTATAAATACCTCGCAGCGGCCCTCTTAAGTGCGGCACGTTCTCCGAGTGCTGGTTTCTACTTTGCACAGCAGGTAAGCATTGCCATTCAACGCTGTAATGCTGCCAGCATTCTGGGAACCTTGCCAAGTAGAATAGATTTAGAATAGTTGTATATAAGTTAGTTTTATTTTTAATTAGTTACTTTTAGTTTGTATTTTATTCATGTTTGTTAATTATCGTAATAAAAAGAAATATTATAATCTTCCTTATAAAATATAAATGTTGTGATCTCAAGATAAATTAACGTTAATTTTTGATCAATTCATGTTTGTAAATTATATAATAGTAATGTTATAAGATACCGTAACGGTTGAATTATATAGTATAAGTTGTCCAACATGGATTTACCCGCCTAGTACCCATTCTTGTGGGAACCTCTAGTTATATTATAGCTCACTAAAAAAAGACAACGCCGTAGGGTAGCGGTATTTAGCTCGCTTTAAATGTCGGTGGTCGAGGGTTCGAACCCCACGCCGGACAGGAAATCTTTGTGTAAATTCTAAGATTTCTTTCCTGGTCTGGTTGGTTGAGGGATAACCCTCCGTACCTTTGAAAGCATGTTAAGCCGTTGGTCCCGATTGTTATAACATCACCTGTAATAATTGTATCGCAATGCATGGGCAATAGCGTTTCCTTATGTGGTACAACATAATACTGCGGTCACCAACCCTGGCAAATACCTCCCCCGGGAGGCCCATGTTCAGCAGTGAACATTACCTATTCGGGCTGATGATAATGATGAAAATAAAACATATATCTTCTTTATTTTTCTATCTGTCTATTTATAAATATAATCTAGTATAATGGAATATTTATAAATTGAAATGCATTGAAATATTTTTAAAGTACTTTTTTTTAAGTGTTGTCTCGGTAAAGTTGTTTGCTGATACCAACTTATCCCACACACATGAGACTAACTTTGCCTAACATTTCGCCTCATATTCTTATAAGACATTGAAAGAGTGTAACTTTATTATACGTATAACTATTTTTTAGTTTTATCTTATAATAAAGGCAATAAAGGGTCTATGTTTTTAAAACTAAATTTTACGGTGTATTCAACCATAAACGAATTTACTATAATGTGTATTTTAAATACTCTAAATTTAGAAAAACGATGTATCAATAGGTAGGTATGTATATAATGTTTAACCAAATGGATGTATAATCAAAATATTCTATATAAAAGTGTTGAATATCTTGTAATTCAAATTATTTTACTTAATGTGAATATTAGTTTAAGTAAATTATTTTAGAACGAAGAAAATATTGATGTTAACTTCATTTAAAAAAAAATGTGTACGATAAGTATTCTTTCTAGTCCTAAATTGTAATTTTGGATTAATAATTCATAAACTTAATACTCTTATGTTGGTTCACACTGAATTAGCATCAGTACAAATAAATCCCACTCTGTCTGTACCATGTCTAGTCACAGCAAAATTTAAAAATAAATGCTAGAAAATTAACAATATCATATAAAAAAAGAAACTGTTCAATTATAACTGTACTGAGAGAACTTATAAGGGACCGTGAAGAATTATTAAGAGACTTTGACATGTGTTGTCACGAATTTTCCCAAAAACAATTAAAGTATGTTATTGATACAAAACAATTAAAATTAAAAGTATCAGAGCTAAGTAAACAGGATTATCTAAAACAATATGATGACACACAATGTCGAATTAAGGAGCACATAATTTCTGCTAATGAACCGTGTAATTGCAATGAGCAAAATAATGGTCCTATATTTGATCCCTCAAAGTTTTCATGCCAAGAACACTCTGCCCTATAATAATGTAAATACTAAGAATAAACATGAAATTAAAAAAAAATTGCTCTGCTAGATCTTTAATGGATACACCTAATGATTTATTGACGTGTTTATTTATTTATTTAAATCTTCAGTACATGACTTAATGCCAAAGTCATTCCCTCCCAGTCAACAAAGGCAGAGACAAAGTGTTCTAGTGGTACAAGGATCAAAAACATTAGATGGACTAAAACGTGTATTTCCTTCTGATGCATTAGGCAGGGATCTTGGTGGATTTATTAGTCAACAGTCCCGTCAGTCTACACAGAATGTTTGCTTACCCATAGTTCATTTTAGTAATTTAATTACAAATATAGATTTAGTTAGTGAAAATAATTAATACAACAGATTCAGTATAATATATGGTGACAGTTTGGATGTTAATAGAAATGATATTTTATAAGGTCAAATGATGCAACTGTAAATATAATGGTCAATTTATATTATGGTCACTACCTTATTACAATAATTTGACAAAGGAAAAAGATAAACATTATTAATGATCTAAATATGTTATTGTACTATATCTGTAATTGCAATCAGTACCTAGATTATTTTGACATAAATAGTATTATTTCACATGATTTTAAGTTGTCACATGGTACAATGTATTTACCATATTTTAGAAAAAAAAAAACAACTTGCAAATATAGAACTAGATTTAAGGACAACAGAATCATGCAGGCCATTATTATGTACATTACAACATGCAGGGCATCTATCAGGCAAATTATAATTAGAGTTAAGCATATATTTAGAAAACTTCAATGTTCATGTTTGTTTCTTACTAAACATTGGTTAAGATTTTTCAGTTATGTTTCATTAACAATGATAATTACACAGTACAAAGTGTTTTTGTGAGAAAACAGGCCAATTAGTGTTTCATCATATATAAAACGTAAATCAAGATATGATAATGTAAATCTGTCTGTTGAGCGGAATGTTGAGTTGTCTTGTGTGAAACTGCAGCATCATGTAGTCATGTGTGTGTACCATCTATCTCTAGGTAACTTCGATTTATTTGAATCGGTAGTAGAAGATGCCCTCACGAAGTTAAGTTGTTAAATAACCCATTAGTTTACTGTAAATAACTTGTGGTAAAAGCGAATAAAACTAAATATTAAAAAATTACTACCCCCAATGTGAAAAACACTGGACCTAATTTAACTATCAATAATGAAGTGCTGGAAACCGTTAACTTCATAGTGCTTTTAGTTATAACACTAGATACAAATTTAAAATGAAACGTATCGTATCGAACTTGGTTAAAAAGTTTGGGAAAAATCTGATGATATTCAAAGCATATTTATTTTACAGAAACGGGAGATTAGATCTATTTACAATAAATAAAAACATATTAGACAAAATCTACATCAATGTCAATAGAGAAGCGCCTTGCACTCAATAAATACAAGAAACAAACACAAATTTTGTGACAGATTAACACCTTCTGACGAGAGTCCATTCTTCGTTTGTAGGGCTTATTGTGTGTTTAACATATAACATACAAAATACCAGAAAGTGTGCATGAGTAACTCCTAAATAAATTTAAAACTAAGGTTACGACTATCTTAATGAAAAAAGGTTATTACACAATAAATTAATATGTTAATGATAAAACTGCATGGGGCTAGCGGTAAAAACGGGCAAACTTACACACTAGGTACCCAAACACCGATCTGATGTACCAACATTAGATGTTTTTTTCATTGCCAATTATCAGAGTTGTCATTGTATACACTAATGTATTTCGGAACATGCTATGCTGAGTTTAACATTTTGGCTTCTGTTTTTAAATGGTTGATTCCTCAAATACTGCAATCAGTGTGCTCGTCATGCTCTCATTGTTTGTCATTGCTTGCGGTGGCGATGTGAGTAGGGTCACCTCCTTTCCACTAATATGGTGAGGGAGGCGACGGCTGTGTGCTCACACGTTATAATCGTGAACGGGTTCTGCTTGTGGTGGCTAGTCGGTTTTCTAATGAATGTGTTTGAGGTAGTAGTACATTATTGTGACCTTTGCGATGATAATCTTCTCATGTAGCTTGTTCCTTGGAAATGTGCGTTGATGCTCCCTTCATTTAAAGTGTAAAAGGATTCTGTTCTGATCTTTCTGCTTGAGGATTTTGAAATCAGTATTTAGCTATACCTAGGAAAACGTCTAGAGCGTGCATTAGCGCACATAATGTTATTTTACAATGTTTTTGAAATATTGTAAACAAAAGTAATATTTAAAAAAAAGGAAAATACATATAATAACTGTGACACAAAAGATGACGAAAAAGAAAAAAGCCCGGAGTTTCTTTGTTCCTTTCTTCTCCGGGTCGTCCACCTAGGTAGCTAGTGAAAGGTTGCAGGTTAGCTACGGCAGAATCTCGCCGGCGAGGACCGCGTTGCGCCCCTATCCCTGACCTGTAATTAGACTTGCGCAAAATGTGTCAGTAAAAAGAAATGAATGAAGTATATCTTTTGGCTCAATGAAGTAGTCCACTGATTTAGTTCAGTACTTCATCCTGTAATCCAGCGCCTGAAGGCCGTGCCAGCGATCGCTTGCTCTCATATTTATAAATCCTTAAGCGCGCAAATGATTTATGCGATTAACGCTGCGTTACACGCAATGCGATTAACGCACATAATTTCATATCAGGTAATATAATTACAAACCGTTGTTTTATGCGGTTGACGCAGCGCCAAGCGCAGATATAAATCTACGACATATAGCGCGCTTTAATATCGGTGGCACCACTGGGTCGTGGTCCTTACCCACCCTTAAGGGTGTGTGTCACTTAATTGTAGGTTTTTACCAAATTTCAAAATTGATCCACTAGATCCTATAATAAATAATGTGATTAATGTGTATATAAACCTATTAAGAGTAGAGGAATTAATGACAAACTGACGGACGGACTACTTTGTCTATAATATGCTACAATTTGCTACCTGTTAGTTACCTACTTTAATTCTGCAACAAGTGTATGCTAATACCTAAGTGCTGAATAAATTCTTTATTTTCAAAAAAGTATTTTGATGGACTTACACAGTCCAACGTGATTTGCTGTGTATTTATTAAACGTATCTAATGTTAAGATTGTGTTTTCAATTTCTTTACCTGTCCTAAAGTTTTACTGATGTATTTACAAACAATAGTCAGCCTTTTTACTTACTTAAGAATGACATGTGTCACTTTGACAGATCAGATATTTCACTAGCAAGACCACAGGAATTGAAGTAAGAATTGCACCTGGGTGAACCGCATCTGCCCGTATCCCCAAATCGCACCTATCAATATTTTTGATAGGTGCGCTTCGCGGGCTTTAATTTATTTTAATCAGATTCATTATATTATTATGTAAAAAGGCTAAATTATGTTTATAAATATTACAGTTATCATGTTAAGCCTCTTATCCTGATTTTCACAACATCATCTATGACTATCGCATACCAGGGGCCTGAGTCTACCATCGTAATAGTGTGTCGTGGAACTGTCACTGACGTCTCGATGGTCAGTGAAATTATTATTATAATAACTTTGGCTAACACATTTTGTTACACCAAGATTTAATAAAATTAAATTAAATTGCCGACATCATCATCAGCCCGTATAACGTCCACTGCTGAACATGGACCTTCTTCTGAGGGAGGGTTTTTGCCATAGTCACCATGCTTGGCAGCCGGGGTGTCCGCAATTTTATGTAGTAACACACAGATAAATGCTGCTGCCCATTCCTTCGTATACGCTTGTTATAGCAAGATGCGTAGTGCAAAAAAGTAACACGCATCTATACAACCATTCATACAAACTTTTGCATTATTATAAGTAGGGATATGAGCAAAATAGCTGTTTAAGCATAACTATTACGCCGTTTATTTAGATAAACGGCACTAATTTCAACCCACCCCAGCCATGTTCAAATATATATAACAGTTTATCTCAATTTAATCCTCTGTAACTGCCTAATAGTTGTACTATGAACCGCTACGAAGTATTAACTGAACAGCTGGAGGGTTTACGTAAAATTTGAGATAACAATAAATCAAATAAGTGATCACTTGTATTCATTATAAACTCGTATAACGTCAACTGCTAAACATGGGTGTCCTTCGGAGTGAGGGTGCTTGCCATAGTCACCACGCTTGGTAGGCGGGTTGTGATACACAGGTCAACGCTGCTGCCCATTCCCTGGAATACGCTTGCTATGCTATAGATGATATTATAACCAACGGCTTAACGTGCTTCTCAAAGCAGAGGGTAATCCCTCAACCGACCAGATCCGGAAAGAAATCTAAGAATTTACTCAAAGATTTCTCGTCCGATGTGGGAAACGAACCTACTAGACTCAAAGATTTATATCGTTACGCCACGGAGGTATTATCAACAAGAAGGCATACCTAAAAAAACAATTGTTGATGGAAGTTTACCTACAATTCTAGAGCTCATGATGATAAAGATGTGCCATTGTACAGTACAGTAGAAACAGTCGTTGAATGTACCATTATTGGTAAACTGGCACATTCGACCAATTGCTTCTAAAGTACTTAATACTAGTCTAGAATTATATTTACGATACTAGCGTAGTTTTTGGAAACTTATAACACAACAAATACTATCACACAATTGTGCCTCCTAAAGGTACGATTATCGTGTGATATTTGCTGTCGCGTTCCTATTGATTCCTAGATACGTAATATTCATTCGGAGACACGTTATAACTTATTAGTTTAATTTCCTGTTTCCAGAATTTGTGTATGTGTTATGTTATAATGGAATAAAGCTACTACAGAATAGAATATACTACTAATAATGTTATTGATTTTGACACTGTTTGAGAAGTGTAGCTGTTTAACCTTTGTACACTCAGTTATTACACAAGTCGTTTTTTTGTCCGGCTATCGGATAAAATCTAAGTATCTACTAGCCTGAAGTCTGGAAGTTGGTGATTTACTCGTGCCTCGTACAGCACAATCATTTATTGGTCCTGCGTCTGATCTCTTACCGTTCGTATCCGTAGACCCGTCACACTGTTTTTTAAGAGTAAAGAAATAGAAAGTGTACCTACGTTTGCGCACACACTTGTGCACTGTAATATATTCTACGCAGTTGGCAGATACGCCGCCGTCACATCCGACTTTGACTTAACTATGACATATAGTCCGAGAGCTGGCACCAGTTTTTGGGTGGGTATTTGAGGTCAGCTGAAAACTTGTTACCTACCTCTCCTGCTATAATTGGCTAGTGAGTAGGGGGGTAACACGACCTCTAACTTTTTTTTTTCCAAAAATATATTTGAGGCAAAATCGCTTACCTGCATTGAATCTTAGTTTTGTACTAATAATTTATTAAACATCATTCAATTTCATATTACAGGACAAACTTACATAACGCCAGAGCCCTGCACGCCTTTATGGTGAATTAGCAAAAGCCTCGTAAAAAAAACCAACTAACGTATTGACCTGCCTTAACACGATAAAAGGTAAAGCCACCATATTTTATATTTAAAAACAAAGAGAACAACACTTAATTAAGAAAACGACATCCACATTCATTTTTACTTAAAAGGAACACTTTTCGTTTGCTAGAAACATTAGTAGCTACTTGTTCTAACTTAACTTTGGAAAAGTGAGAATTAAGGAATTTTTCGTGTCAAATGATTTACATTCTTATTGTTTTAGACTTAAGTTACGTTATACAGTAAAATATGGAACAAGGTATAATAGGTTTCTTAGCATAATTGTGGCACAAAGAACAAAGTAAACAAAGCACCTACGTGTAACGTTTTAAATTTGTTTGTAGTCCCTAAATATTAAGGATCATAACCACTTGGCGCGGCGTAACTTTTTATAGCTTGAGGCTAGGATGAAATCGGAAAAAAATGTAGTAACTAAGACGTTTTAAACAACATGTCTAATTGTTTTACAATATTAGTAATCTAGTTTTCAGACTCCGTTAAACTTAGTGATTCTAAAAATAAAATAAAAAACAGAAATAGGAGGATCAGTATGTAAATTCTGTTATATAAATCTAAAAATGCAGTTCTATGTAAAATATATACACTTACACACAGGTAAACGCTGCTGCTTGTCTCTGCTATCTGGTAAACGATTGTCATAGAAATTATAGTAATCAGGAACGACGGCTTTAGGTTCTTTTCGTAGCTCGAAGAGAAGCCTCAACAAACCAGACCCGGAAAGAAAGAAATCTTTGATTTTATTCAAAGATTTTTTGTAAGGAGTGAGAATCGAACCTACGAAATTCTGTAATTAAGACTTACATCTCTACGCTACACAGATTTAAAAATACTATAATAATTTACAATATAAGGTTAGTTACAAATTAAGTTACTTATTACGACTACGAAATAAGCTTCAATTATAAGAATGGAAGGTAACCATTTGTATTGCCGCGCCTAATGGGTATACACCTTTAGGAAACCCGGATGATGTATACCGCAGTATTTTTGCGTACCGTCCATTTTATTCTAAATTTCCTTTGGGCTTACTAAGTTATATTGTACGACTAAGTAAGGGATTGGCATGAACAGTAGGTATTCCTTGAGGGCCGTTTTTGTTTCAGGTTATTTTTCTGTGAAGTAAGTTAAACGTATTTATAGCATTTACATATTTGCGGTTAGTAAGTTGAGTTTTTTTATGTTAATTTTGAAGATAAAAAAACTCGGCAGATAATCGAATTCTACCAAAAACATTTTCATGTAAAACTTTGCTAACCCAAGACAGTCTACCACTGTCAAAAGTTATCAGATCTCATCGATCTATGTATATGTTACGGCTAAAGGTAGGTGTGAACATAAGCTTAAGATTAGCCGGCTAAACTTAGGTTTATCTTCGAGAAGCAGCTTAAGTTCGATAACATGTTAGTTTGCGTCGTGATATTCTAGGTTTTAATTAAATTAAACAATACCTATGCACGGGACAAAAAGGTGGTGGGGTGGTTAAAAAAAAAATAACCTAAACCAATGGAGTTGAACAGGGACTTATTCAGGTTGATCTAAGCTTAACCGCATGTGGTCGGCTAGACCTAGCCCAGGTAACATTTAAGCTGAAAAAAATCTCCAGTATACAGAGTATGGTATATAAAACCGTTATAAGCAAGTCTATAAGACTAGACCCGTATATCGACTGAATTGTGCTCTAGAATTCTACTTTTGTGCAGCCTAATTCTGTAGAAAAGCATTAAATTTTGCTATGTTATGGATAATGGTGTATTATTACTCTGTAGTACATTCATCATATATGCTTGATAATAGCTGTTCAATGGTTATCAAAGAAACCCTTAGAAAGCCCATTACTGTACAAGAGTGTAATATAATGCTGTCTGCTGCATAAAAGTTTATTCTTAGCTCATTCTAAAGCGAATGCTATTAACATATATTTTCCCCTCTAGCCATTGGTGTAACACTAGATCATTATAACAGTGATTACGCCTATTGTGATACTTATTTGCATCTAGTGCAAGTATAATTTTTAACAAAAAAAAAACACTTCAATCAGTATGTATATTAATAACCTCCCTCCCCTTCCCTTTCTCAAAAACTTTTGAACCAATTTTGACGAGTTCCCATAGACAAATTACGCAGTTACGCTACTTATTACATAAGTAGGTACGTGTTCCTTATGAATCAACTTGCACCAAAACAATCTGTACAGTTACCTATTTTTAATATTGGAAATAATAAATGGTTCTTCTTTACTATCAATTGAACCCTGAATTGCTGTAACATTTGCTGATAGTACGTATTCTATTAAGCAGCTACTATATTAATTAAATTTTAAAATACAGCCAATGTTACTCTTAAGGCGGTTTTACATACTTTACTTACGGCTTAGTTACGCACAAAGCTTCTTAATGGAGTACTAAAAGATTAACAGCTGCATGTAAATAAACGCCATTAAACCATAACCTAAAAATGATGGTACCATATTTCATTACATATATTTATGTATGTTATGGAAAATTACGGCGATATTTAAACATAATTTTACCTTGATACAATACAAAATTGATTTATTTTCAAAAGGTAAGTACTGGGGACTCATAAAGCTAGTCTCAAGTTGGTTTACACGGTTCTTATTATACAAACGATTTCGTTTATGTCTTTTATTTCGAGAGCGCATGAGTTTTTGGCTTACTATTAGTATACATATTCACGAAGAAGTAGCAGCCGCAAGCAAAATACCGACCTATAAAAAAGGAATGAGTACTACCATATAGCAAAATAATATTTGTTCACTTTACAAATCAAAACATTATGGCCGCCACGTATTACATGATACAATAAATATGTCTTAAGAAATTAAGTATGGAAGGATTCAACCACGAACATAATTTAATACTTATATTCAGATGTTAACAAGCCTGAGAATGTATATAAGAATAAAAAAAGTATCTAAGATTTGAGAACAGTATCTGTATGGTATCTAATTATTCTCTTAGTCAGCGTGAAGCCAGCTATTGCGCTAGAACACAGCCGTTAAACAGCTTAATATACACTTAGAGCTGTATAATTTGGGGCCCATTTTTTGGATATAACGGCTGTATATCCGGATATACAGCCCTAATACAGCAGGTTTGTACAGCCTAAATTCTTCAAAATTTTTATTGTACAGCGCTTATACAGTTTTCAATGTTACCTGGGAGGCTTAGCCGGCTAATCTTAAGTTTATGTTCACACCTACCTTTAGCCGTAACATATATATATCATCAATAAATCTAGATCCAACCGTCTAACTCTACACACCTTAACTTCGTAAGCCCTAACTTCAAAAACTCTACCTTATTCAAAATATTTACTAAAAGTCATAATCCGTAAATAACGTCAGCGACCGCATTGAGCCTAAGTCCCACACGGGACGCTCCTCTTACTTAAGTGGTTTAGTTTGTAGTTTATAAACCATTTGATAAGGCTGAAGCCCTGCTCGCCTTTATGCCCGGTGATGTTGCAATAACCTCGTGGCTGACTACATAAAAATCAGTCCGGAAAAACAAATAAATATGTAGGCGGTTAGGTAGGTATCACCACATGGGGGTAAAAATAAACACGTTTTCTGTTACAGACTGAATAGTTCTTGTAGTAACGAAACGGCTAAGCATATTGGGCTTGTAGATTATGTGTTAGTTTTATCGTTTACACTAAAATAGAGATTTAGTCTATTTTAGTGTCGTAGTTGTATCACTATTGAATATACCTATCAGTGGACATACATAGACACTCAGTGTACATGCGATCCCTGTTCAATTCAGCTGCCTAGACTAGTTTCATCAAGCGATAGCAAGGTAATGCAAATTGTCAATGCAATTGTACTTCGGTATTGGCCAACATTGGTCAAACATAAATACCACATGTTTGGCCAATCTTGGCAATGTTAGGCCAATACCATTTGCATTGTTTGATGATGACGACAGGGCTATCAAAAGTTAGTTTTATGATTGCAAGTCAAATACCCTTTTACTCAAAATAGTTATCCACTAATGTCTTAATGTCATCTTGAGTAATTTCGGTCATCACAGGTCTCAACTTCTGGGTTCCGGGGTTGATTCGTGCGCTGGAGAAAAATATATTTATGTAAATTCGAACATGTTTTCCGAGGCACGGACTAGTGACTGTCCTCCGAAGTTTCAAGTTAAGCCTTTGGCCCCGATTGTAATTATATCCTAACTAATATTGTAAAGGCGAAAGTTTGTATGTATGGACGAATGGATGTTTTTTACTCTTTCACGCAAACTACTGAATGGATTTGGCTGAAAGTTTGCACGCGGATAGTATATAAGCTGGATTAACATATAGGCTACAAAATATTACGCTCCGACCAACTGGAGCAGAATGACGCGGGTAATACCGCGGGGCGCAGCTAGTCTATAGACTGAAAAAAAAAACTCAAGTTTAAATTACCTGTAAATATTAATTGGGGATAGATGCCTATCTGATAAGATTTACTTTACCTATGATATGAGATAAAGTAGCTTTCTAATGGAGAAAGAATTTAAGAATTATTATTACTTGATTGGATCATGGAATCTATAACTGTGCGGGTAAAATTGCGCGGAAAGGCAAAGGGATCATTCATCTGAACAAAATGCTAATCGCATGTTTGCATTCGTAACTCTAAATACATTCCTTTCTTTACTTCCGTTATCAAAGACTCGTTAACCGTAAAAATTGTTTGCGAATTTAACTGTGTTTGTTTTGTGCCCGGAATGTAGAGCAAAATGTTTTTATTTCATGCACGGAATAATATAAAGGCTTTTAAGTGCTGTGAATTATCATTATTTTACATATTTACTTAGATGCGTAGATACGTTGACTGTATAAGTTAGATGCCGATAAAAGGAGTGCCTATTATCTATCTATATATCTACTATCTGCTGTTCGCGAAGAAAGTCCCTTCTAGTCCGGTACTACCGTTTTGGAGGTTAGGCGGAATACAGGGAGAAACAAACAGAAAGACAAAAAAAAAACTTTAAAAAATTCAAAAATGTTACCCTCTTAGCTTTTATCTGTAGCAGAACTATTAATATAGCCTTTTTTAAGGTCTTTTTGAGAATATGTTATACCTACCAAAATATTATGCTAGTAGATGTAGATAATAGATGTTTGTAACTCTTTCACTCAAAAACTATTGAACAATTTTTTCAGTAGTTTTGGGCTCAAATTTTGCACGGGGATGGTTTATAAGCTGCATAACATACAAACACAAAGCATCACGATACCTGCTGGAGTAGAGTAGTAGTCCAAGGCAGACAAGTCATTATAATATCTAGGGCTCAAAAGCTTAAGGTTGATTGTGCCATTATCCTACTAATATAATATTATAAACGCGAAAGTTTGTAAGTATGGATGTATGGATGTTTGTTACTCTTTCACGCAAACACTACTGAATGGATTTGGCTGAAAGTTTGCACGCAGATAGTTTATAAGCTGGATTAACATATAGGCTACAAAATATTACGCTCCGACCCACTGGAGCGGAGTAACGTGGGTAAAACAGCGGGACGCAGGTAGTACATCATAATTATTTATCGTAGGTGCCGTGTGGTTTCCGGCTTAGAATAGACCACCCCATGTCTTCCCATGGGTGTTGTAAAAGGCGACTAAGGGACATATGGCTGATGGATTGGCAGCAGCATCTATTAGCTCAACGTTTAAATCTTACTGCGATCACCAATCCGTCTGCCAAGCGTGGTGATTATGGCAATATCCCTCTACGATCCTGGCTTGCCAAGATCTGTTAAGAGGAGGCCCATGTTCAGCAGTGGACGTAAATGGGCTGTTGATGATGATGTGCCTAACTGGCACTACCTAATGCTTCTGAAGATAAAAGTAAATTCGTCCTTATTCTTCTGAGGTAGATAAAATAACATTGTGTGTTGTAATAAGATGTGTGTAATTTAACATTCAACAAGAGTTAGCGAAATCCTAATGAGGTATTATAAATTGAATCGGATGTCAACATCCTTGCTTTGTATTGTTATGCTAATCTTAGCTTTAAACTATGAAACACAGGAACCAGTTAATGTTTACTTCCGTGACTTTTTAGTTTTAAATCTTAAACTATTAGATATTCATTACATTACTATTGTTTATCGTATGATTTAAACCCAAAAACGTAATTAAAATTATATACATCGGTATATAAAGTCGGGCAACGAAGTAAAGGCCCGCTTGATGGTATACGATCACTATAACTATAGAAGAAAGCAATACAGCAGATATTCTAAATTTACCCTCTTCTGATCTTTACCGTCGTAAGACCACTAGCAATACCTACTCATAAAGAGAGACACATACATCCATAATGTTATTTGGTTGTTGCATTCTGTACAGCTGAGTAGCTCATTGAGTTACAGAAGCTAATATATAACCTCTCTCAGCAAAGTGTAGTAAATGGCTAGGGCGCTGGACTAGCCATCATGTGTTCGCCGGTTCGATTCCCACCTATTGCATCAAAAAAGGTTTTTTTTTGTTTCGGATGGACATATGTAGTTAGCCACGAGGCTTTTGCTACTTCACCGGGCATAGCACCAAAGATGTGAACCCACTCGCCACACAAACATTTTAGCTAAGCACGAGGGGTTAACCAAAAAACTATACCAGTCATCTTTTTTTTTAATACATAATGTAAATTAATCTTTTTTATTTTTTGTTGTTGACAGGTACTATCTGGATATAGGATGCTGGAAAATAGACACAAATTCGTCAGCAGGCAAGTATTTTATTTTTTAATTTATTACCCCGTTTATCCTTATACATGTGCCTCCTTATAATGTTACCATGGCGAGCCAGGGTCTTCAAGATATATTGTCATGTCATAATCACCAAGCTTGGCTGGCGGATTAGCTGAGCTGCTAGATGTTGCTGCCCATGCATCAGCTGTATGCCCTGAGCTTTTACGACACCCATGGGAAATAAACACGTATATTTAAGAATACTAAAATATTTATATAGTTCTTCCTATAAGAAGATTTTTTCTGTTTTCGGATAAGAGTAAATTATTATAAAATAAGAATCGTTTATCCTTTAAAAAAAAATTCGTGACCATATTACAACAATGTTGGCAGAATAACTACAGCAGTAATTTATTATATATCTATATGTATGTATATATATATAGAGGTATATATACAGTATTTATCATTGTATAGTATTTTATATAGTGTTATATATTTCTACGTAGGTATTGTATTTACCCTTGATGGTATTCATTTTTCTCTAGTCTGTTTAACCTCTTCTTCTGTGCACCTACCACATTGTTTCTGCACCACCCAATGGTTGACTGGTAGGGAATGCCTTTGGCATTAAGTCCGCCAATGTACTTTTTTGTGCAAGAAGTTTTTAAATAAATAAAAAAAATTAAATATATTATCATAATTTTGGGAGCCAACAATTTGTATTTATTTCTTGAACTCTCGCTGGAATTCGCGAAGGACTTACCAAACACGTAAACTGACACAAAAATTACCAAAACCTAAAACTAATATACGTGGTTCGAACCAATATTTGTACCTGGTGGCAATCGAACCAGGTCTCGCAAGGTAGTAGTGTAATTACTAGGGACCGGATTATAGGCATTTGCATATTTGCATATGCATTGGCATATTTAAGCCATTCTCAACGGTATTTGCATATGTTACCTAATATCGAGTTATAATATATATTATCGGTATATTTACAATATTTTTCTAGTGCAGTGCAGTCATCCTGCGTTCCGATATTCGATAAAAGTGATAATATCGCAAATTTTACCAAATTATAGTCACAAAATAATAATAATTGTGATATACATTTATAAAAATAAAAATAAATATTATGTCACGTAATAAACTGTAATGTGTAGTGACACCTTTGATCGCCTATTCAAGGATAATGTACTAATTGTATGCTGATTTTAAATAAAATAAAATTAAAACTTACTTTTCTTCTTTTTTTAAGGACTGAATTGATTGATTTAATTAAAACTTATCATTAAATTTTGCATATTTTCGTGCATATTTCAAGCATTTTTCATGCATATTTGCATGCATATAACAAGCTTTTTATGTTGCATATAATCCGGTCTCTAGTAATTACTATGCCACGAATGCAGTCGAAAGTTTGGTTTAACCTCGTCAGGGTCTTCACAGTACGTTATGTACCTATTTGGTAATGTTTTGTATTATAAAACCAATTGATGCGATGATTCGTCTGTCTATTTATAAATCGATACAATATTGAAGTCAGGGACTGTATCTCAGTTCAAAATTCCTTCGTATATTGAACGAAACATCTAAGAGTTATCCAAATTGCCAATATATTTTTGCATATCTCGAAAGTCGTCAAATAAAATCTTGAATTTTATTTCTTAACTATCGAACCGCCCGGCTCCACATGGGTGCAATGCTGATGTATTTTTTTACATAAACCTTCCTCTTCCTCCTTTTTAATAGATAGAGAGATTACTTTATCTATTAATAAAACCGCATCAAAATCCTTTTCGTAGTTTTAAAAATGTAAGCATATACAGAGACAGCCTGTCAGCGGGAATCGACTTTGGGTTATATTGTACTTGTACCTACATAACTTGCCCATAATAAAAATTCAATACAATGTTTGCGGCTATACCAAGTTGTCCCAAGTATGGCGAATCCTTTGATATGGAAGCACCATATATGGTAGTGCCATATCTATACCTATGGATATCAATGAGTCTATTTATAGTAGTGTTGGCAACCACAATTTCAAAAAACTAAGACTTGAAGTTGGAAATACCAGGAAGATTCGTTTTAAATACATGACGCAGTAATAGAGTAGCAACATTTCAATTGATATGTAGAAAAAGTAAATTATAAAGAGTATATCTCTGGCAATGTAAATAGTAGCTTATTGTTATATAATGGTAATGTTATATCCCCATCAACTGTAACTTCTCTTAATTGTAAAAATAATAATTGTATCAACCTGGTGCATCAAAACATACAGGGGATGTTAGGTAAAGAGTTAGAATTGGAACTGTTTTTGAACTGTCACAATATAGATATTTTATGTATTACTGAGTCATGGCTCAAAAGCCATCAGGTCATTTTCAGTTCCAATAATCACCAGGTTGCTAGCTCATTCAGCAGAGTTCGTATGATACGAGGTGGCTCCTTAATCATTGTAAAGAAATGTTTAAAATTTAAAGAAAGAACTGACATTGTGAGCCTCTCTGTGGAAAGGGTTTTAGAGATAGCATGTATTGAATTGGAGCAACTGTATGTTTTGAGTGTGTACAGACCTCCATCTGCGCCTTATGAAACTTCTATTAAAATAATGGAGGATGCCCTGTTCAAATTAGCGAATAGTCATAAAACAATTGTTGTTTGTGGAGACTTTAATATAAATATTTTGGAAAAGAATACATTAACCTGTAACTTCTTGAATTTGTTTAAATCTTTCAATTTGTATAATTTATTTATTGAGCCTACGAGGATTACTGCCTCTAGTGCTACTTGTATAGATAATATATTTTCTAACTTAAAACCTATTCATAAATTTGTAATTAATATGTTACAGTCGGACCATTGTGGACAGTTAGTATCTTTTCCCAAGAAAATCAATAAAATCCAAAGTAAAAAAATAAGTTTTGTACCCATTAGTGAAAGTCGTATAGAGGCATTTCAATTTAACTTGTCATACAAATTATCAGGTTTGCCAATTCACAATAACCCAAATCAGCAGTATAATTTATTTTTTAATATGGTTATTGCTGAATATAATACAATATTTACATCTAAAACAAAGTTGATCAGTAACGGTAAGTTAAGTTTCAGTGAATGGGCAACTCCTGGTATTTACAAAAGTCGTAATAAATTGTATGAATTGTATTATGAGAAGACTTTTGATAAAAGTACGAATTTTAAAAACCAGGTAGCTAGATATTCCAAAGTATTTAAAGAAGCCTGCTCCACTGCCAAATCAATGTATATAAATAATAAAATTAAAAACTCATCCAATAAAATAAAAGAAATATGGAATATTATTAATAACGAAACAGGTAGAGCTATAGATTGTAATAGAGATTTTAATCTAAAAATAAAAAATGGTAATATTTCAGCAGATATGGAAGTTGCAACTGAGTTTGAGAATTTCTTCACTAACGTACCTTTAATAACAACTAAAACTCTAAATTCATCTTCAATATCTGCTGAGGCGCTATTAAAAGAAAGTGTTTCTGCTTGTGTTACCGATTTTACTTTTACTTTAATAGACTATAAAGATGTAATTAATGCTTTCAATACCATAGAGAAGAAAAAAACTAAAGACCTATGGGGTCATTCTGTTAAATTTATATCTAATATTATTGAAATAATAGCGCCTTACCTAGCAAACATATTTAATAGTTGTGTTTATTCTGGTGTATTTCCTGACTTGATGAAACATAGTAAGGTTATACCATTATTTAAATCCGGTGATAGTACTGATCCCTCGAATTTCCGACCTGTTTCTATATTGCCCACTCTGAGCAAAATTTTTGAAAAATTAATTCTTAGCCAATTGCTCAGACACTTTAATAAATTTAATCTATTACATAAAAAGCAGTTTGGGTTTACGAGGGGTTGCTCAACCATAGATGCGGGAACTGAATTATTAAAAACTATATTCGCGGCCTGGGAAGATTCGAAGGAATCCTTAGGTATTTTCTGTGATCTGTCTAAGGCATTTGATTGCGTTCACCATGACACTCTGGTCAGGAAATTACACCGGTATGGCATTAGGAACCAGGCTCTCAATCTTCTGATTTCTTACATGGGCAGTAGAATTCAGAAGGTTGATATAAACGGTAAAATATCATCAGGCTCTGTTGTATCCATGGGCGTCCCGCAAGGCTCAATCCTGGGGCCATTTTTGTTTTTGGTGTATATAAATGACTTACCTTACTATGTAGGAAATAATCATGAGATAGTATTGTTTGCTGACGATACCTCCCTAACTTTTAAAATAAATAGACAGTTACGCAACTATGACGAAGTAAACAATGCAATCTCGAAGGTAGTCCATTGGTTTAATGTTAATAATTTACTTTTAAATGAAAACAAAACCAAAGTCATTAAATTTTCTACACCTAATGTAAAACAAATTGACACGAATGTAAAAATAAATGGTATTCGGTTGGAGCCAGTGGAGTCAACTGTTTTTTTGGGAATAACTATTGACTCCAAATTACAATGGGACCCACATATTGCGAAACTGTCAGGGAAACTTAGCTCTGCGGCCTATGCTGTTAAAACAATGAGACGACTCACTGATGTGGATACTGCTAGAATGGTTTACTTTAGTTATTTTCATAGTGTAATGACTTATGGGATTCTTCTATGGGGAAACTGTGCGGACATTGACACCATTTTTGTACTACAGAAAAGAGCTGTACGGTCCATATATAAACTTGGTCCGCGAGTTTCCCTACGGGAGAAATTCAAAGAGACTAATATTCTTACAGTCGCATCACAATATGTATATGAAAACCTTTTATATGTTCATAAGAATATTGATAGTTTTAAGAAAAAAAGCGACACTCATAATGTTAATACTAGAACTAAGCATAATCTTGTTTTACATGCTACTCGTCTCCACAAAATAAGCAATTCTTTTATGGGGCAATGTATACGCTTCTACAACAAACTTCCTAGTAATGTTAGAGATCTGTCTATAAACAAGTTTAAACGATATGTGAAAGATAAATTATGTAAAAAAGCTTATTACAAAATTTCAGATTATGTCAATGACAAAACAGCTTGGGAATAGTTGGGAGTGAGTTGCTCTAAAACAATACTGCTTTATTAATAATTGTAAAATCAAATTTATTTAAAAAAGGATTCCTCTGAGTTTCTTGCCAGTTCTTCTCAGAGTTGCCACGTCCAGAACTGGTGGTAGTAAAAGAATGGGACGCATCATAAGAACATGATTTAAAATATTTTAAACGTGTCTATATGAATAAAGAATTTTTGACTTTGACTTTGACTTTGATTAAATTAAAGTTATAATAATTTTAAAACTATACTGTAACTTGTACTACCGTTTTAGAGATAAGACCTGTCTGATTTTTAGTCCATGTATTCCGGACTAAAAATCAGACAGGCTAAATAAAAACAAGCCTTATAAAATTAGCTATATACCAGTGAAAGTCCCGTCAAAATCGGTCTAGCATTTACTAACATTAGCACCAACTTGGACCGACAGCCTTTTTTATTGAATTGTGTGTTTGTTATCAGTATCATCTATACATATTTTTCCGTTAAAAATAGATACTTCAATTTAATTTATTTTAATAGATACTTATTGAAAACCCAGGTTGTATGTTAGCTGGGCCGGATTGCTTATGCGTGCCCGGCCCCCGCCAACGGCGGATCGAAGGAGTGTCCGGGGGGTTTTAGTGGTGTAGGGTCCTCTCCTCGTGGTATGAGTTTAGCATATCACGCTATGGAGAGGGCGAGCCCCACATATGCCACCGCCAGCGCGCGAATACGCTGCAGCGGCGGCGGCGGTGGGAATGCGCCAATGCATATGCTCCGCAAAAAAAAAAAAGTTTTAGGTATGTTAGCTGTAGTTCTTTCTTACATAATATCCGACTTGATTTAAATATCTAATTCAAAATCAAAAGCCTTGACCTTTCTATACGTTTATTTTGCTTATCTTATAGTTACTGCAATAACCAGTAAAAGCAGTTTCTTTATATATGACTCAACATTTCTAGAGCTCAGAAGCACAAGGTTGGATGTCCCATTATACATCAGCAACATGTCGTATGTGCCTTTATCATAAACTGGCACTTACAACCAAATGCTTCTGAAGATAAATAAATCCGTCCTTATGTTTATGAGGTCTAGATTTATAATAAAGCATGATAGAACACGTTTAGATGACATCATTATTAGTTTGATGGTCAACAACTAGCTAGAACAAATGACTGACCAATTTCGGAAATGACACAAATCCAATAGACATGCCATATGAGATGTGCCTTTTTCGAGAACATGGGATGATCTATTTATTCTAAGCCGGATTCCCGGTACCCATTTATGTATTATATTGACCTACATATCAACATTTTGGAATAAATACTCTGAATGATAGTAAAAACCACATGAAATCAGTTGCATAGTTTCGAAGATCTTAGCGTACAGAGCGATGAATAGATGCAAAAAACGAACCTTGTTTTAATCGATGCAGCTTTGAGTTTTGAGCACAGTGAAAAGGGTTATTGCAGTTAACCTATCTTTGCTTTACCGAAAGACTGATATTAATTTTGTTATACAATAGTACTAAAGACGTGTATATACAAAACGGCCAAGCCACATATTTTGATTCATCATCATCAGCCTGTAGTAGTCCACTGCTGAACATAAACCTCCCCCATCGATTTCCAGCGGAAACGATCGCTAGCGGCCTGCATCGAGCTACTCCCCGCGATCTTTATGAGGGCGTCGGTCCATCGTGCAGGCGGTCTAGATATAGAGATAGAAATATATTTTGATTTCTGTGTAGAGAAGAGATTTTGTGAAGTAAGGATCTGCGAAGTCAATATTTTATGAACGACTAGCTGCTGCCCCCGACTTTGTTCACGTTAAATAAGGATGAGTGATTCTCAAAGTGGTCCAGGTGGGAAAGCGGTCTTATTCTGTGAGGGATTTGACGAGATCGACGATTTCTACATTGGCGTAAAAAATAGGGATCACAAGTATTGTAAATATGTAATATGATAGAAATGAAGCAACAGGGGGTCCATCGAAACCTTTTGTAAGGGGTCTACGAGAAAGAAGTTTGAGAGCCTATGCAATAGAATTTCGCATTAAGAATACTAGTAAGTATTTATTTTATAAATTGACATGGTAAACATAAACCCGTTAAAAGAATATTTGCGTACAGATATAACATAATTTTACATTACCTTACCTGTCCCAACAAACACCCCATGATGGCTATTCATTTATCATGACACCGAGCTACGGGCCATGTCTTCGGCTTATTTCCTTATCTGTCATTGTCTCAGAACCCTTTTGCACGTGCTGTTCATCTTCTGAGGAAATTATATACGTACCTATTTACTAAGATGTTATGGGTAGGATATAGGGCCTTGTGGATAAAGATTTCTTTGTTAATATGTTTTCGCTGTGTGAATAATTTGCTAGGAATAAATTAGATATTTGTTTCGACACTCTTTGTATAAAAGTGTATTTGTTCAAATCGCTTATTAATTTTTTGACCAATCAATTAAGCAAGACGGGCAACCAGAGGAAGATCTTTTTGATATTTGCCATACCTTGGCAGGCGGGTTGGTGACCGCAGTATTATGTAATAGCAGACACACAACCCCCTTACCAAACATACCCAGAAAGATATCTTAGATTTGACACAAACATTTCTCTTAAGGGGTGGGAATCGAATATACGACCCTCGAGACCCGAAGTGGGACTTTAACCCCACTGAGGTTACGTAGGTATAATATAAGACTTGAAGTTGGAAATACTAGGAAGATTCGTTTTAAAAACATAATGCTGTAATTGAGTAGCAACATTTCAATTAATATGTAGGAAAAGTAAATTCAATTAAAGTTATAATAATTTTATGACTAAACTGTGTGTGACAATGGAAGTCTCGTGAAGATTACAGGCTGATAAAGTATAAACTCTTGGCCGTGAGGTTTCCGGCTTAGAATAGACCACCCCATGTCTTCCCATGGGTGTCGTAAAAGGCGACTAAGGGACATATGGGTGATGGATGGGCAGCAGCATCTATTAGCTCAAGGTTTACATCTTACTGCGATCACCAATCCGTCTGCCAAGCGTGGTGATTATGGCAATATCCCTCTACGATCCTGGCTTGCCAAGGTCTGTTAAGAGGAGGCCCATGTTCAGCAGTGGACGTTAACAGGCTGTTGATGATGATGATGAAAGTATAAAGAAGAAATATAAAAATCTTAGTTCGTTACAACGCGGCAACGATATAAAATAATAAACGCACTTCAATTTGTTTATCATCAATACCTAGTCAGCTACTCGGAAAATTTATTCCAAAACGCATTAAAATATACAAGACACCTAAGGCCGAACAGTACCTAACTCTTTAAGTAAGGGTCGAGTGAAAGTAAATATAGGAAAGCTAATATTTTAGGGATCTGGCTTTATCGAGGGGTGTAAGTAGATTTAATGGGGAAAAAAGGTTGGTTGGTACTTATCCTAGGTCTTATTAATATACTGGAGAAAGCTAAATCGTTCTTCAAGGTTAGTATAATAAAGTAGGTGCAAAGATTTTCTTAAGGCAACTATACTTTTACTATTTATTGTAAAGAAAATTATCAAATGTGATACATAACAGATGATATCTATCTATACATGTAAATTAAATTGAAGTGTATGTTTGCAATGGAAAAATAACAGGTTTCAGTAGGTGTTAGGGTACAAAAACACTGGATTAACATATAGCCTACAAAACATCACGCTCTGACCCACTGGTGCAGAGTAACGCGGGTTTCTACCCGCGTTACTCTGCACCGCGGGGCGCAGCTAGTTAATTTATAAGTTTATTAGTAATACTACTAGAAACGCGCTATCGCATTACAAAACAAAATCCAATTTAAACGCAATAAAAGCATTAAATAAATCTTCTGCCCTTAAATAATTTGCTGTCAGTACTAAATCACCTATCACAGTTGGTATGCCACTAACGCGTTGAGTGAAAACTCAGGCGCACACTACGTATTAGGAATGCGAGTAAAAGTATCAAGACGGCTTGGTGGGGTGCCATAGATTCATTGTTTATGTAGGATAGTCCTGCGTAGTTGATGTTTTGAGTTTAAAACTTAATTGTTTTTGTGTCATTAATTATATAGTAAAAGCTGGATAGTATAGTTTTGGCTTAGATTGTCATATTTTTATTTTTATTTTGTAACAGTTTTAAATGTCTCGCCTGCTAACCGTGGTTGTGAATTGCCATTATGTTGTCTTAAAAATGTATTAACTAACAAAAAAAAAATAAAAAAATGTATGTATTACTTTTTATTGCTACCTTCATATTAATCTATAACAAAAACACCAATGCTAAAAGGTACAATGATTCAAGGTCCTCACATACTCATAATATAATCCCTTTACAAATTAAATCAAAACTATCAGAGCTCCCCCCAATTGAAATGACATACTCCTAATTTCATAATATTAACACAATGAAGCATTTCGTTCTAATCGGATAATTCTATTGTTTCATAAATAAGGGCATGTCAAATTGATACTTGACCTTCAACCGGCCATTGTTATGGGTTCAAAGACTGACAATGGACGAAAAATATCGCTTGCGTGGTTAGTATCAATTAGTAGCACAACATATTCATTATGATTTATGGATTAACATCGAAATCATGTTTTACAAAATGTAGGCCGGTTTCTGTTTTAGTTTGATGTATGGTTGTGTAATTGACGAACAAGTTGTACGAAGCAGCAAGATGGTGCTACCAATACAGACCATTTAGTTTTATGCGCGATACCTATAACCTATGTATATTATGTGTGTAATATAATACTAAATTATTTGATTGTTTGTATGTTTATTGGTGAATAAAACCAAACACAACTAAGTTTGTTTTTTTTTTGTTAATTCACCATATACCACGTAAGTGTGCGTAAACGCAAGAATATCGAATTATCGACACGAGCAGGCTAGTGATTTATATACATTATAAATACGGGACTTTATCCATTAAAATAGTATATCGTGGGCACTTTATTCATAACAGAACTCACTAAGGATTAGCATACATTACACACACGTTATAAAATAAAGAAAGTAAATGTGAACAGTATGAAGAGCATCTATAAGGTACGGGAATATGGTTTTCCAGTGCATGTTTTTGGGCTTGGATCTCGATCCAGAGCGGTTGCTGGACAAGGTTATTGCAGAGCTGCAGAGTAATGACTTTTAATATTTTAGATAGATATTGGGAGTTTACGTGCAACTATCGCAGAACTTTACTTGTTAGGGCCGTCAGAGATTTTGGACTTCGGGTCTAGGAAGTTCAATGCTAACTAAGGATCGAGAGGTTGTCCAGGTTATTGATAGAATAAGTATTTTAATCTTTTTCGTCCAATTGTGGTTCATGCTATGTGTGATATGGTATTTTTAGATAATGTCGATATATTTATAAAATGGTGGGTTAAATTTTAATTACATTGTCATAAATAGACTTGATCGCGAGACATTTCTTCATAACAAATTACTAGTTATAAATATATTAAAATTGAAGCCAAGTGTAGCTGTGGTGTAACTATCTTACATACCATATTCGATTATAAAACTAACAACTGACTATAAATTTTGAGAGCGAACCGAAACCCGTAGTAATTATTAATTGGCCTAAACCTTGCCAGACCAAAGTTAGTATGCAACAGAGGAACCGTATTTTAAATATACAGTAAATTTTGTTACTAACTTTCAAAACTACTAAGTTAGATCTTGTGCTACTAGAGTTCATATAATATGATTTTTTTTTTTGAGCGTGATCTTGTGGTTGCCTTTTCGATCCTTACCCAATGCACTACCGACGTTAACTCACTCGTAATACAAGCATTTTAGCTTAGCACGAGGGGATCACAAGAATACTAGTAGACATCAAAACTCTGCTAGTAATCTTAAAAATTATATTATATTTATACAATTTATATGCGAATACTAATAATTCATCCCTATTTCACTAGCACTCGCTTTCTGAAAGTAGAGCGAAAAAAAAACTAAGTCATTATTATAAAATCTCCGCCAGTGACCACCCTGAACCGAGGTCAAAGTGTTACAGGGGGCGCCCTCTTGCGCAGGTTGCTTAGTTTGTTTTTTTTTACCATTTAGTGAAGGCTACTCGCCATTATGCCCGGTAAAATAGCAAAAGATTACGCTGATATTTAAAAAGATCATTATAATATGTTTTTTTGAAGCAACATTTTTTACGCCTTATTACAAAAAATGCGCGGACGGAGGAATATAAAATTTCGCTCTCTTAAATTTATAGAAGGAGATCAGAATTCTAATATTGTTTTATAATAATGGTCGAATGTTTACCACTTGGCTACCACTAGTACAATTTAAAATTAACATAAATAAGTCTATAAAGTGATCAGGCGTAATTATTGAAGACATGCACGCTTTAGTATGCTAACCGAAACACTTATAAAGAACATTGATTTTTTAAGAATCTTTAACAACTCATCGCTAACGAACGAGAGCTGATAATCATTTAGCCACGCTACAAATCAGTTATGGTGATTCCCAAAGTGGTCCAGTTAGACCCCCACAGGTCCACGGGAGACTCGATAGGGGTCTAGGTCATCGCGTCATCGGTCAATCATTATCATTAGGTGCAAATATTTAAGTCTTAACTGACTAACTTCCCGCGCGCGGTTTCACTCGCATAACTCCAGTTCCCGTAAGTAATTCATAATTAAATATAGCCTATAGCCTTCCTCGATAAATGGTTTATCTCACACTGATTTTTTTCAAATTGAACCAGTAGTTCCTCAGATTAACGCGTTCAGCAAACAAACAAAGTCTTTAGCTTTATATATTAGTATAGAATATATATAGAGAGATCTAGTAGCACATGGTGCACTAAAATCAGAAATCAGTTTAGTATTGAAAGCGATCTACTAGAAAAGTTTGGGAACCTCTGGGCTACCGAAACCGAATGAGTCACGGCTGTTTAAATTATTATCGGCCCATTTAAATACCAATAGTTTTTAACGTAAGAATTGGCGGCAATCTACGATTGTTAACCAGATTTCTTGCGTGTGCGCAGTGATGCTTATGAAAATATTCGCGGCCTTGCTTTGATTTAGCAGGATTCTTGTAGCTTCCCAGTTGGACTTGTCGACAGTAGCCCAAATACTCAACAAACTTATTTTAATTAATTTGATTGAATATATAATATATGTAAAGTAGCAATTGGCAGTTGAAATTGTGATCAGGATACAAGATACACGATCTTGTGGTGTTTGTGGTTAGTTTTTGGGCTAATTATAGTCAGGCAAATTTAATTAACAGACAATATTGGATATAGAGTACTAGACACGAGTTAGGTCCTATTTTGTTTTATTAAAACAACATCAAATGAAATATTTAATGATTAAATTTCGCGATTAGATATTATCTTTTGAATGAGGAAATTCAGGACTCCCCCCACCTCTTGTCACAACATGACACTTTCAAATATCAAACCACTTCATCGGCCACCCCTCCTCGCTTTTCACGTGGTTTATGGATGGCCCCTATAAGAGTGGCGACACTTTCCTTTATAACCTTTCTGACAACTAACCGTTGGTTTTGAAAGCTTAACGGTAGCACTAACATTTCGCTTAAACTCCTTCAAAAGTTACGATATGCAATTTTGTGGCAGTAATGCACTTTCTACTTAAGATCGTTATCATAATGATTTCACAGTACAAAATATCCATGAAATATGTGAATATCGATTGCTTCATACTTTCATCTATTTAAGTTGTAATCTAAGTTGTACATTACTTTCTACCTAACCTAACATTTCTCAGTAGGTACGTGATAGATGGTACATTGGTTCTTAAAAATATATGAGTCTCAAACATACTACCATTGCTGGTGTAGAAATAATTACATGAAGAAAAGCAAATAAGCTTACATGCATGTAATTTTTTGTGCTATTACCATTAACTAAGAAATCTCTGATTTATCACATCTTGTATATAAAGTAAGTAAAAGAAAACTGTCTTAATTGTCGCCTACAAAAGTTACGATCCAATTTTGTGGCAGTTTTAAGCGCTTTCTACTTAATAACATTCTTTTAGTCCTCGTTTACGGAGACGCAGGAGGTCGCGCGTGGCGTTGGGCGGTGTGGCCCCCATCTGAATTCTTAATGAATATAAAAACGATTTTCTGTAAACATACTCATACAACGCCATATGTATAAATTTAGAGCGCGCTGCGAGCGTCGTGCGTTTTGCTGCCGCTCAACGAAACGCACAATCTTTGATGCGTCACCATAAATAAGGCCTTAAAAATGTCACAGTTCAAAATATCCATCAATTATGTTAATATCGATTACGTCATACCTTCTTATATAATTTATAGTTGTAATCTAAGTCGGTCCTTAAATAATGTTTTTATTAGTGTATTACGAATTATTTAGACCTCTATTATAAAATAAAATAGTCTTAATATTTTTATCTATAAAACACCTGCCCTAAATAATTTCTTCTCAAAATTAGAACCGTTTATGGTTTTTAAATGTCATTAATCGCCGTAACGAAATCACCGCGCAGCGTTTATTACACAGCGATATAAACGTAATATTAAAAAAAGATATTAGACAGTTTACTCTTTCACGAATATATCGGAAAATTGGATCAGTGTAACATTCTCGGTAATAAATGGTTCGTCTGCCTCCATATTTTTACATCATAATTTGTTTGATTTTTAACATCACCTAATTTTAATATTAGGCCAGATCAGCCCAGAGTTCGATAATATAATTGGTCTATCAATGAAACATTTAATATTAAAAATGGGGACATTTACAAATTTTATTAAATGTTTCTGTTTTCTCACTGTCTGTTATTGCATAACTGCGGTCACCAAGCATGCCAAGCGTGGTGTCTATCTAAAAATCCCTCTGTTAGTAGTGGGCCTATGTTCGCTTGCTCCCGATCATAATCAGGATGATGTCCGAGAGCGAAAGGTCCTAGTAGGTGGTGACCTCCTTCTGTGAGAGAATCATCTTACAGAAGGAGGCCGCGGAGCGGGTGAGAGATGAGGATCCCAATGTCCATCTGATTCTCAGAGGCTGTCGTGGCAGTAGATCTGTTCTCAGGTAGGAAACATAGGCCCTGTTCCTCTATGACGCCACACTCATGAGGAGAGAAGCCTTGGTGGTCCGAACGTCCCTGTAGGAGATGAGACTAGGCCTAGGATAGGAGACTCACGTGTGAGAGTCCAGAAGTGCCGACGGCAATGTAGTCACGGACATCGACGGAGGGATCCCAGATGCTAAAATATTTGGGATCCTTTTTATCGGCGGACGAAGAGTTTTAGTGGGTAGTGGCAACTTGCACGCTGCGTAATTATTCTAAAAGGGCTGAGCACATACTCCACGAGGAGGCCCATGTTTAGCAGTGGACAAGATACAGGCTGATGATAATGACGTTACCACTGGCGTTTGAGCTTCAATATACGGTCCTCCGCCATCCAACAGTAAAAGTATTTTTTAATAATGGGACAGTTAGTATACTCCGTCAATCTTTGATGACGCTAAAAGAACCCATAAACAGACAATTTAAGACGTGAGTGGATGAAGGTGATATGTCGCATTTTCGTGTTTTTGTGTTTTTTTGCATAGATGAAGGTGATATGTCAATACAATACGACTACAGATCTTAAACCGTCCATTTGAGGCTTTACGAGGCAACTACATTCATCTTAGCACCTCATTATCAATATCTAAACTTGCAGAAAAGTTTACTTTTGTGTATGAAAAAAGGAGATACGTCAAGATTTTTTTTCAAATTAAATAATAAAAAATATAAATTTGTTTGGTTGCTTTCATACCATTAATATTTCAGGTTATTTACACAACTTGGCATCATAGTTTAATACAAAAATTAGTAATGTAGCGACTTCTCTCAAAAAATAAAAGTGAAACTTTAACTTCGATTTACTCCAAATTTAAATTGTGTGACTTATCACCTTCATCCACTCACGTCTTCAATTCATACTTAAATCCAATCTAAAACTTATCTATTTTCAATAGAACCAACACTCTAACATTGACGAAATAAAATTCACATCAAATACGATCACTGGAACTAGTAAAAGTGTCCGGAGCGTTCCAGAAATCCACATAGTTTAACAGTGTTTACTTTACCCACTGGGAAGCGGGCGCCCAATTTTACTTTGGTACCTGGTAGATGAAACTTTTTAATTGGATTCGAGGGTACGTCATGACTGGTGAGTTTCGTGACATTCATTTTTATAGTTTTGTTAGAGGTTACCGCAGTTCCAATTTTTCGTTGTTTGGATGACCTGATTGAGTGACCTGGGTTTCAAATTTGGATTTGCGTTGATACGACATATGTCGGTGTCCATTTAACCTAGTGTTGTCAACCACAATTTCATAAAACTCAGACTTGAAGTTGGTAAAACCAGGACAATTCGTTTTAAAACAGGATGCAGTAATAGAGTAACAAAATCTTTATATGAATTAATATGAATATGAACACATAAAGCAAAAACTTTGTATGGACGGAGGAGTATGAAATTTTGCACACTAATATTTTTTAATTTTAGTCTAATTTCCACCACTTTGTGGCCTCTAGTTTCAATTTATATATAAAAAAAGTAATTGAAGTAAATTAAATTCAAGTAATATAAATATTGGGTTATCGTCAGAACCCCTGGACCAAGTGTGATATTTTATGTTTGGAAACTATCTAATTTCAGTACCTTTTTGATACTATTTGATACCTTAATTAAATTATTTAGTACCTCTATGAATAGTGAAAAAACATGAAAAGAAAGTGGCCAGACATTCTGACGTCAGGTTGTCTGGACCACATTTTTTTAAATAGTTAGATACAGTATAACTTAATAATTTCTTTGTAAATATTTAGTACCTTTTTAGTACCTTTACATGCTTTTTTCACAAAACTTTAATCGTTCCAGAAAAAAATTACAGAGGTATGAAAATTTTATAGGAACAAAATTTATTTGCAGCATACATAATATACTACTGGTAGAACTGGATGAAGATAACTCAGGGTGGGGTTCGTTGGTGAGTTTTGGGAGAGGCCTATGTCCAACTATGAACACTGTACAGGATGATGATCATATTTAAATTATGCAGTTTGGAATATACAGGGTGGTTAGTGTAAACACCGTTATCCTTGAAACCAGTGGTTTGGTTTCACTTATAGAACGCAAATGCAATGAACAAAAAATTTTTTTTAATAAATTCGCCGCCCCGCCTGCGTGCTCTGTAGTGTGTAGTGATTATGTCGTACACAAACGTACAGTGGACCGATATGGTTCGGGCATATGCCGCGGCTGGTGGTAACCTGAACGAGGCTCGAAGAATGTACGCAGAGTTATTCCCTGGACAACCTGTGCCAAACCGAGAAACGATGGTGGTGGCTACTCCAAGGTTACGTACCTACTCCAGTTTAGGTCAGTTCACCGTGCCGGCAAAAATGTGATTAACTTTTAAATACGCCTAAAATACCTACCTAGTCTTCTTCTTCTTCTTCTTGTCGTGTCGATGGTGCTTATATTTTATTCGCCCAGTAGGTAGCCACGCTTATGGCACTATCGGTGGCTTCATATAGGTCTTGAAGGGTGCAGTTTGAAGGGCACCGGGGGCAGCTGAGCAAGTGTTGCATTGTCTGGTCAGAAAAGCCACACTCGCATGAGGTTTGTGAGGGGTCTGTGACACCCCATTTGGCAAGATGGTGTTTGCAGCGACCAACTTCAGACCGCAATCGGTTTAATGATTTCCATATTGGCCACGGTAGTTGGTTTCCGGGGGGCAGTTGCTCTTTAGGGTGGATAAAGCTGGGAGATGGTGGGTATTGTTCCTGCCACAGATTTAGCCTGGCCTCGGCCTTGGATGGTTGTTCGGTCATTTTTTGTGTTTGACGGACAAAACTACTTCTGCTTTTAAGCCTTCCCGGCGGCAATTTATAGCCATATAGTGGGTGTCGGTGGTCAGTCTCTTGTTTATATTTTTCCGCAGCGCATGCGGCATCCCTTCTTACGCCAGGTGGTGCTATTCCCGCTAATGGATAGAGCCGGTTGAGATTTGTCGGTTTTAGACAGCCAGTTATAATTCTACACGTTTCATTTAGGGCAGTGTCAACTTTTTTTGCGTGTGTGACCTACCCAGTCGTTTGTTTTTTTTTCTTTGTTGTTAAATCTAACTTACATTTGGACTCGTCACGCAACACAAGGTAGGTATTTTTGCCTGTCCAGCCAGGAAAAGTATGAAGAGAAAGTTAGATCACAGGTTATGTGTAATATTGTGTTTTTGTTGAAATGTAGGTAGTTTAAACTTATGTAGGTAGTTAAAACGGACGGCCAGTGCAGCAGGTCAGCGCCATTTGCAGTGATTACGTAACTCGGGCGCATAGTATCCATGAATTTACGGACGGTGTCGGACAGTTTTTTTTTTAAATTTTGGATAAAAAGAACGTTTTTTTTATTGAATTTGCGTTCTGTAAATGAAACCAAACCATTGGTTTCAAGGATAACGGTGTTTACACTAACACCCTGTATTTTCCAAACATTTATTCCAAACTGCATAATTTAAATATGATCATCATCCTGTACAGTGTTCATAGTTGGACATAGGCCTCTCCCAAAACTCACCAACGAACCCCACCCTGAGTTATCTTCATCCAGTTCTACCAGTAGTATATTATGTATGCTGCAAATAAATTTAGTTCCTATTAAATTTCCATACCTCTGTAATTTTTTTTCTGGAACGATTAAAGTTTTGTGAAAAAAGTATGTAAAGGTACTAAAAAGGTATTAAATATTTACAAAGAAATTATTAAGTTATACTGTATCTAACTATTAAAAAAAACTGTGGTCCAGACAACCTGACGTCAGAATGTCTGGCCACTTTCTTTTCATGTTTTTTCACTATTCATAGAGGTACTAAATAATTTAATTAAGGTATCAAATAGTATCAAAAAGGTACTGAAATTAGATAGTTTCCAAACATAAAATATCACACTTGGTCCAGGGGTTCTGACGATAACAAATATTGGCGCCTGAATTTTAAAATACATAGTCTTATCAGTGTTCTCTAAAAATTATGCAGGACTTCCAAGGGAAAAACAGGACGGTTGGGACGTCTAATCTGATGTATGGTTGACTCAGTTTGATCGTCGTGATATCTAGTTCATTTTTGTGAAGTTCAATTTGAACAGAATAGAATATTCGCGGATGGGCTTTTCCAATCAATTCATTGTTGTAGGTAGGTGTATTGGAATTGGTTTTAGGCGATACGTGTGGGTTTCGAATTGTATGACAATGTAGGTCGTCAATTTTTTTCGCTGATGAAAATGATAAATCTTTTTTATAATCTTGTAGGTAGGTAATATGAATGAAACTTTATTATAAGTGCCAATATATAGCGAATGTTTGTATTGATGGAAAGGCGTGTGTATATTGGTTACTCATTCACACAACAACTTTTGTAACGATTTTTGGCACAGGCATCGTTTATAAGCTGCATTAACTTATTAACTAGGTAAAACGTCACCCTTTGACCTACTGGAGCAGAGTAGTAGTCAAACGAGGGTAAAACCGCGGGTGTATCTTTTATAAAGTAAATTATTTTATAATATTATTATAATGTCGTCTAAAAATAAAGAGGTAAGTAATTTTGTTTGTATCTGTTTGTTACGAAAACACTTAAAAACTACTGGATGGATTTCGATAATTCTTTCACCATTAGCATGCTACGTTATGATTTTGTGTGTAACGTAAGTAGTAATATAGATAGAGTAACATAGGCTATTTTTAAATACGAAATTCCTACGGGAACGGGGGCTACGGCTAGTTAGATATATAATATATTATATATAATGGCTATCGTTACATAATGTTTCATACATAATTTACAAGTTGAATTCCCTAGTAAAATGAACTTGTAGGCAACAGAAGTCACAATTTCAGGAAACTGCCTGACATTTCATAAATTATTTCAGACAGAACCGCGAGGGAAATAAATTGTAATTATAAGATTGAAGAATTAGAAACCATGAGTTTTGACTATAAACATTTTCTTTAGACGTACCGTTCCTGTGATAACTTCATAAAAACATATAGCATACTGCCTTCCTCGATAAATTGGCTATCTAACACTGAAATAATTTTTCAAATTGGACCAGTATTTCCTAAGATTAGCGCGTTCAATCAAACAAACAAACTTCTCAGCTTTATATATTAGTATATGATAGATGTTTGCGCAATAAATACATAGATAAGGTATATTTACCTAGCAGTATAACCAAATAAAAGTACACCATTATTACTCGACTACTCGCTAGTAATCTTTATAAAACAAAAACGTCAAAAACATCAATCTTCAATTGGAACATGAAAAAAAAAACATTTTCAAGAAACATAATTTGCGATGCATTTTTAACATACCTATAATTGGAATTAAATTATTCGGTTTTAATTACTGTGGTTTATTGGATTTTTTACGCCTAGAGCTCAGACCAAATTAAAAAATAAATAACGATCGCTGTCGACCAATGCACTGAAGGCGATTTTTTTGTGCATCAGTGTAGGTAAAATTGTTGCTATGATTTTTCTCAGTACCCCAATGTAATGAAAATAACGTTGAGCTTAATTTGTACACCATTTTACGACACAATTCTTATAATTAATAAAATCAGGCGTTACTTTGCGGTCATCTATATTAATATAATTTAAAAAGACAACATATCTAGTGTTAATGAGGAGCGTAACACGTGTCGGGTCTTCGGCTGGTGATTGTATTTTTCCTTCCTTCCTGCATGTGCATAATTTTTGCGGGCGGGAGGACGGTGCAGAAATAGCACTACAGCATATAGACACATATTTAGCGGAATTAACACGAGATATTTTGTCTTTTTAAATTAGACACAATTCTTCATTTTTGTTCACAAATAATGAAGTTAGTTATGACATCAAGCACCAGACGCTGCGATAGATAGACTGACATGACATAGTTTGGTACGCGTGTGTGAGTAAGCTGTATATGTGAACGTATGTGTGTAACGTGATTAACTGGGCATTATTAATAAGGACCGGCCATTATTCATAATGCCCGACGGCCCGTGGTCCATGTAATAAGTCAGTGTTTGAGATAGCTTGAATTTATCACTTGGACCGGGCAGTATGAATAATTCCCTACTTGTAGCAGGGCAATGTGATAAATTGGTTTAGGTTTAGGTTATTTTTTTTTTACCACCTAAAATCCTTTTGCTCTGCTCATATAAAATTTTGTAAGTTTAATTTCATTTAATACATCAAAAACACTACATTTCACCTATTTTATTACTTTGTTCAAGATAGGGCGGGCATTATTCATAATGGCCGGGGAAAAGTGATTAATCATACTGTTTTAATCACATTGCCCAATTAAGTCGGGCATTATGAATACAAACTTATCAAATTGCCCGTAACATATGTACACGTCAGGGCAGAGTTTAAAGGCGGAAACATATCGTTAAAACGCGACGCGACCTGAAGAAACGCGACGCGTGTTGAGTCGAATCTAATGTATTGACCACGTATTACCAGAATCACACTATGAACACCCGACGCGTCGTCGCGTCGGGTGTTCATAGTGTGGTTCTGGTCTTTAGAAAACAATACATTTGATTCGACTTAACACGCGTCGCGTGTCGTCCGGTCGCGTCGCGTTTTAACAACATGTTTCCGCTTTTACTGTTGTCAGAGCGTTACTCGCCGCTCTCCGTCTATATTTTTATTTGGTCTGAGGCCTAGATTTGCTGAACAGTGGGCGTTAATAGTCGATTAAGATGACTTACTTTCAAATCATGAGCTAGTTACGATGTTATTGTTATCGTATGAAACTGTTATTAGTGGCAATATATCATCATCATCATCATCATCAGCTCGTATAACGTCCACTACTGAACATGGGCCTTCTCCCGGAGGAGGGTATTATGATGTTCCACACAAGGAAACGCTGCTGCCCGTTCCTTAATATATGATTATTATGGATGATGTTATAGCAATTTGGACCAACGTGCTTTCCGAGGCACGGAGGGTAGTCCCTTAACTCTCAACCAACCAGACCCGGAAAGAAATCTTAGAATTTACCTACACAAAGATTTCCTGTCCGGCGCGCGGCGTGGGGTTCGAACCCACGACCTCCGAGATTTAAAGCGAGCCAAATACCGCTACGCTACGGAGGATGTCAATATATATAAGTTGCAAATTAGCTACAGCTATTGCTGGATACTCAAGAACATTCAGTAATTATCAACATTTATGTTTCAAATTCAGTGTTGTCTTTCAGATGTTACAAAAGTTTTTCTTACAAAATATTGCTGAGAAAACCTTTCTTTTACCGTAAACGAAATAAATCTTCATTCTTCAAACTTAACTAACTGTCGCAACTTACATAAATATCTTTGTTTACAGTTTTACGGCGCTTCTCACGAGCGGATGATTAATCACCGTTCGACGTTTATCATCTATTTTGTATTGGTAGCGCCATCTAGTGACGGATCAACGGCAATAATTGTGCGATCGACGCGCGTATTTAAGTGGCGCACGTGTTGCGATGGATCATTAATAGATGGCGTTAGTTGTACATAAATAACGGTTTCATATTTTTATTTTATAGTCACTGTTTCGGTCTTCGTTGTTTCACTGTCTTTTTACTGTACTATCAAAAACATAATTATCATTTCACCTGTAGGACGTCCACTGCTGGACATCGGCCTCCCTCTCAGATTTCCATTTGCTACTGCTGGAAGCGGCTTATACCAGGTCATTATTCCTTCTAGTGCAATCATGGTTCCCCATAATTGTAAACTAAATAAAGTTCTTCGTAATTATATAATTTTCATAATATCATTAGATAGATAAAAATAAATAATATTGAATTTTCTGTTAGTATTGCAAAAATAACTAGTTTTTGTTAAATTCATATTCCGCTTAATCTTTAAAACGGTATTAGGTACCATTTTAGACAGGATTTTCACGGTAAGGTTGCTTATATAATCCTTGTTTTACATGGACAGCAACCAGTATATAATAAAGTATAAGTAACCTAATTCGAAACATCTGAGGAAACCTTGCCAAAAACTTCAACAGCTTTGAAGTGGCAATTAATATACCACACCATGAAACAAGGATGCCACAGTAGCGGTTGTCAAACAATTTATCAAAAGCATAACATGGATGCCGTCCAACACAACCCACTTCTGCATTGCGCCATTTTCTTCCTCCTTGTAATACGTTGCCTGTCTTCCGAAATATAATTATTCACTGCAACTTGTGAGCTGATTATTACATTAAGACAGCCGCCTAGGTGAGTAAGTGAATTAGTGTACTTTGTATCTATTTATCGTGCTAATTTTCAAATGTCAGTTATTGTAGTTGTGATTCAATAAGTGTTAAAGGTTTGTTTGGGCTTTTGATGGTACTTAATTATGCTGGGTTACTTTTCTTCAGTCAGTTTACTTCTACTGCTGAACAAGAGCCTAAGCTTTGCCTTGGCAATCTGGAATAGTTGAGGGATATTGCCGAAATCATAACGCATGGCATGGCATGCGGATTGGATGCGTGATTATCCTTGGAGGGTAGATGCAGATGCCCATTGTTCAACTATATGTCACTTAATCACCTGATATAATACCCATAGGAAGAGGAAGACATGGTGGGTTGCCTTTTTTCGTATTTATAAGGTATTGATTCTGAATACTGCTAACACTAGTTTGTTTCATAGTTGTTGAGTGAAATTTGAGGGAGAAGTCGCGCTGCGATCTGGCCGTAGGTCTTGTTATTTATGAAATTATGCTTTTTACTCTTTTTTATATAAGAACAACAGAAGACATTCCTTTGTCGAGGGAGACTTTAAAAACAGAAATGTTAGGCTCAATATTTTACTTACGACGTTATTTTGAAAACACGATTTTTACAATGTAGGTAGGTAATTGATCGAATCATATATAAACGCCTAACTTGCGAAAGTGATTGAGTACACGAAACCTTATTTCATTTTATATCCCTAAGGAACCACCTTTCCGATGGAAAAGAGAAATATCTCAAATATCCCTTACCCTTTTTCATTGCCAATGTTGCTGTCAATAGTAACCGTTTTATGTTTACACGATTTTGTACTCTATTACTGTTGGAATAAGATAATAAGTTTGAAGGTCCTTTTTTCAGTGGCTTTCTACTTTTTATTTAGTCAATGTTCATTATTGGGACCTTTTATTGAACTAAGAGTTTAAATATTGTTGTAAAAATGTGCCGAACTAGGTTAAAGGTTATATTAATTTCCATGCATCGTGGCCGATCGCAGCCACACGCGATTGGTCGCATGCGTTTGACGCGCGCGGTTTATGCGACGATAGTCAGAGGCCGACGCCTGTCGATAGCCCCATGTGTCTGTGGCAGACGGCAGACCTCGGCAACGGTTTCATATTCCCCTACGCTGACTATTGTCGCATCAGTCGCGTTCCTCAGCCACTTTTCGAGGCACGGAGGGTCGTCTCACAACCTTAAACAAGTAAGTAGGTATTTATTTTCCGGCGTGAGAATCAAACCCGAATTTTAATCTCTGAGTAAAATCTTTTATTTTAAAAATTCTATTTTATTAATAGTTATCTTTATGGGAAAGATGAAGAATGTGGTGTGGGCGGGTACTTTAAGAATTTTGAATATGTCTTGAAAACCTTCGGTCGCGAAAACATGCCAGAGCTTTTATTCCTATCGTTTTCTATTATACAACATAATAATATATACAATGTATATATAAAACATAGTTATACATGTCATATCATAACATAACTGACATTTCCTAGAAAATTGAAGAGGGGCAGAACAGAAGTTATGCTCAAAATATGTAGGGGTAAATAAGGTGCTTGCAAAATATACGCCATCCCTTTAGAAGTATAAAGATACAGTCACGTATAGGGATAGTGAAGAAATTTATGAGAAATAATACATTTTATTTTTCTATACGTCAACTAAAATTGTATGAAAGTACCTACCTACATGTTTCTTTTCAATAAAGCGTCCTCCAAAACTGGGTGTTCTGTTCGCACTTCCCTGTTCATGGCGTTGTCAGAGGGACGTTAACTCAACTTTATATTATATTAGCTTCGCCCCGCGATATTACCTGCGTTGCACTGCTACTCTGCTCGCAGGGTCGCAGGGTAATGTATTGTAGCCTATAAGTTAATCCAGTTTATAAACTTCTCCCGTGCAAAATTTCCGCGAAATCTTTAGTTTGTCCAGTAGATTTTGCGTAGGAAGGATATTTAACAAAAAAAAAATTAGTTAAGACAAAATTAAATGATTTTTTATTAATCAAAAAATATTATTTGACATACATTTCGTCACAAATGTAACCACTAAACATGATACTTTCCACTGTTAAAGGGATGGCATACATTTAAGGAGCACCTTAAATATGTGTGGGTTCCATTCTAGTACAATTTAATATGAATAATGTTATCTATTCCACAAAGCGCGCTCCCAAAGACCTCTCCTTGAATAGTGGGTAGTCTCTGGAGATGTATTAATTATTGTGCTCTTATATACCAATGTTATATAATATACAACCTCCGTGGCGTAGCGGTTTAAGTCTAGCCTTAAATCTCGGAGGTTCGATTCCCACAGCTAAAAAAAGGCAGTCAAGTACGAGTCGGATTTGCCCATGAAGGGTTCCGTAGCAGCAAGGAACATAATATAGAAGTTCTTGTAGTTCGTTGTAACTTTGATATATGTTTTAATAATAGTTGATTGAATGAAATGGAAATGGCAGTTTACGATTTATGACGTATTAAAAAAAACTACTTACTAGATCTCGTTCAAACCAATTTTCGGTGGAAGTTTGCATGGTAATGTACATCATATATTTTTTTTAAGTTTTGTCATTTTTATTGTTTTTTTTCTATTGTTATGTGAAAATCTTAATGTGGTTCAAAGAATACGTCTGCTTACTACGTGTCAACAGTATATAGTTCTTATATTTTCGGAAAAAAGTGGCCGTGACATACGGACGAACAGACAGATAGACAGACATGATGATTCCATAAGGAACCCTAAAAAATGGAATAAAGATTTATTTCAGAGTCTAGTTGATTGAGGGACGCAGATATCACGTGTATGTGTATGTGTCATAACAATCGGATACTCTAGTAGTATCTACAGGTATTGTAAGAATAGGAATAAATACCATAAACCTGACAAATTCATATAACCCTTAAAGCTTTTCCTTAAAATAATAATATTATTTCATTTGGACGCTTCGGTGGCTTTTATAACTTTCTTCCAAGTTGTAGTTCATTTATAATATGCAAGCAATCTGCCTGAGTGGAGGTCTAATCTAAGCCCTGCTCGCCTTTATGCCCGCAAAAGTAGCAAAAGCCTCGTGGTTAAATAGCCATGTTCTCCGAAAAAGAGCAGTAATCCAATTCGAATGGATTCAGTTAGTTAAAAGTATGTAAGAGTAAAACAAGAGCACTGAGAATATTACTAATTAAATAAACCCGTTAATTGTAACATTCGTTCAATTCCAGCCATTTTATATTGCCTCCACGTATGTTCAGTACTAAATTAATTACAAGAGTTCCGATTGGAGATTTTATTAAAACACGTTGACCTGATTTTGAACAGAATTATGGAGTTTTAACGAATGAACAGCTAGTTTTCTGGAAATATGCAGTTTTTAGAAGATGGCAGTAAAATTAAAGTCGATGTTTAAAGTTTATTCCTAATATGTAATGGAATTCTGTTTGTAATGGTAAAAAATAATAGCTTTTAAGTAAACGCATATGAATGTAAATAATAATACTCAGATTTTTTTAATATCTGTAAAAAAATCTTAAGTCTTTAAGTCTAATCTTAGTCCAGTCGTTAGACTGGACCAATTCGACGATTTTTATAGGAAATATATTAAAGCTTAAAATTGAATTTGAAGCACCTATACTAATTAACGTACTTTTTTTCGAGGTGTTTGATATAAATTTGATATCGTCAAAAACATTATTGATTTTGTACAATGTTGTATATAGTAAAATTATAAAATGAAAAATATATTTTTTAATTTTTTTTAATTCTAATTGTAAAGGTTTATTGATATGAACTGTGTACCTCCCCAAAAGATATATATACAAGATGGAGTTAATCGATGGAGAACGTAACTTCAAAGTTCAAACCTAATAATTAACAAATAACAATAGAAACAATTTAAAAAAGTAAGGTTCCCACAGATTGAGACATCTGAATCGTACCGGAACTTTCAAATTACTAGTTTATACATTTGAAACACAAACTAGCTAGTGGTAGCGGGTTTGCCTGCAATATTAACAAACTCACTTGAAACGTTTAGTATTTTTTTACCCAAGGGCAAGTTTCTGTAGGAATTTATCATGAACTTTCTTCCGATCTTTTAAATAATTAATATTTAAACATTTTGTCAGATATTAAGAATATATTATGGAATTATAATTTGACTGAAAGAATTGTATTTTTGTGTGTATGTTTTTAATGAATAAACTCAAAAACTACTGTGCCGATTTCAAAAATTCTTTCCCCATTGGAAAGCTACATTCATTCTGAGTGACATAGGCTATATTAAATTATGTATTTCCCACGGGAACGGGAGTTACGCGGGTAAAACCGCGCGCAGGAAGCTAGTAAATTTAAAAGAAGTGACAGACAAACGAACCTTACCTAACACGGTGGCTGTATACATATACCTACTTCCGTCAATCCATTGATAGTGAAACCAACAATTAGACATACTAAATCTTCACGGATATTAAAACTATAAAGTATAGCAGAGTTAATTGTGAAATTAAGTAATTTCTCAACGAGTCATTCATCTACGTCTTACCGATGCGAGCGACACCCGGAATCAAAGTAGCGTGGCGATGTGGTCTAATTGAAAAACTGTTAGCGGGTAGTTATCTGCACTAATATTATACAGAGGTTATTGTTCAACCCAAAAATGCCCTCGTAGAGCCGTAAGTCTAAGAGGCACGCGAACTGTAAAGTAGAGTGACAATTGCACAGAATTCCCCTAAAAAAAATAAAAGTCATAATCCCTCAATCTCATCACCAGCGACCGCCCTCAGCCGAGATCCAACCCCCACAGGGGGCGCCTTCTTGCACAGGTTGCTTAGTTTGTAGATTTTCAACCATTTATTATGGCTGGAGCTCTGCTCGCTTTATGCCTCGTGAAGTAGCAAAAGCCTAGTGGCTAACTACGTATGTCAATAAAATTGATAAAAAGGTTATTATTGTTAGGCTGGTGGCTAATTAGAGATGTTATGAAAAAGAAAGGTTTACTTGCTGAGTTTAGATATTCGGAGTAATCTCGGGTATCCGATTTTTAAAACTCTTGACTATTAGATAGCTATGTTAACCTGAACTAACATAGGCTATTTATTCTCTGAAGAGATTCCCACGGGAACGGGATTTACACGAATGAACCCGCACGGAACAGCTAGCATATCATTATTTTGCAGCCGAAAAAATACCAATAATAATAAATTATGTTCATTCTCTTAGTGCTTATAATTTATACCAAAGGACAGTTGCATTTATCACGTACTCTTCCGGCTGGTCGTACAACAATCGTATAACTAATGCGACGCTAACCAAGCGAGTTACAGAAGAATTAATTATAAAATCTCTCGACTCCATTGCCGCGTCTATAACTATAGTGGTATGGAGTCTTACTACTTTGCGGATATATCAATCTTAGTATATAAAAGCGAAACGTCATCACGAAATCTCAGAAACTACAAGTGCTCGGACTCTTAAATTTTGCGAGGGGTTCCGTTCAAGACGGAGGTGACCCCACGCGCTAAGGCTTGGCCCACAAGGGCTGGACAAACTCTCGAGAAATACGCACTGCGCATGCGCAATCTCGCCCAAGTCTCGGACATCGTGGGTTTTGTCCCCGCGCCGGACAAGAAATCATTGTGTTTTACACAAAGACTTTTCGTCCGTGTCTAAGATTTTTTTCCGGGTCTGGTTGACTGAGGGACTAACCTCCGTGAGTCGGCAAGCACGTTAAGCCATTAGTCACGATTGTTATAACATCATCTATAACAATCGTAAACCAAGGAACGGTCATTATTCTGTTACGACATGGTCCACTCGGGAGGAGACCCATGTTCATCAGTGGATATACGGGCTGATGATGATGATAATGTAAATGCATTCCTATGGGGGAAATTAAATCAGAGCACATACTTACTACGAATAAAAGTGAAACATAAGTTTGTATTTTTAATGTTTGTAATAACATTTATATTTATTAAGCTCGTAAATAACCTATATTAGTTACTAAAGGCATTTTTCCAAACTTTAATCGCAAAACAACAAATAAGAAAACATCTGGAAGAGACAAACATACTATATTCTTTCGGGGTCAAACACGACAGCATTATTACAAACATGTCTGTACTATTCGCTTGGGCGTAATAAAAGAAAGTTATGTAAATAAACCTGAGCTCCAGAAAACAAGCAATAACAACAAGGTATTTCAGATATTCATTGCTTTCAGTATGTTTTATCATAACCTGCGTATTGTAACTTACCCTTCATTGAGGAGATATGAAAGATACTGCCAAAACATATGCCATCTTTTAAAGAAGAGAAAGTGTTTCCTATTGTGATTAATGTTAGTGAACATTTTTTGGAGGTTTCTGCCTTAGAATATACCCCCCATATCTTCCCATGGGTGTCGTAAAAGGCGACTGACTAATACATCTGATGGATGGGCTGCAGCATCCATCAATATTAAATTGACTCAATAATAAATAAAATGTAGGGTCTTTAAAGAGTATCAAAATATACAGAGAAAACTGATTGAGGGTGTATTCAACGGGGTAATGCTGCCAGCTTTCTGGGAACCTTGCCAAGTAGAATAGATTTAGAATAGTAGTATTTTATTAGTTAGTTTTATTTTAAATTAGCTACTTTTAGTTGCATATTATGTATTTTATTAGCAGAGAGAATATACTACCCAATGTTATCCCATAGTAGGTGTCGTAAGTGGTAACTAAGGGACAAACACCTGATGGATAGGCAGCAACATCTGTCAGCTCAAGGATACTTACCATCTAACTGCGATCAATAACCCGCCTGCCAGCGTGGTGATTATGGAGGTCTGTAAGTGGAGGCGCACGTTCACCAGTTGATATAAACGGGCTAATGAACCCCGAGTGAGAGGGACCTCACCTAGAACTTCTGTTATATAAAAAAATCTTGACTTTATCGACAGTTAAAGGGATGGCTGATATTTTGAAAGCACCTTATATCCTACTTACGTTATGGACTAAATACTTCGAGTTCTCGTGCCTCCTCAGTAATTTTTCGCTTCATTTTTTCGTACTAACGGAATGATTTATTGTTTCAGATGCCAGCCATGTAGACTGAACGAGTTTTCAACATAAGTGAAAAACTTCAGCGAATTCCAGCTCAGCAATTTAACAGTTTTTCCCATCACTGTTCGTGTATGTTGAGTGCTGATCGATATCGAAAATGCGCGATTGTGAATGTTTAAAGTTAGACGTGTTCCTGTGATTAGTGATGTGCTGTGTCGATAGTGGTTATCGCTAGTCGTCAAGATGGCGACAATGGATCTGACGAACGAGGTGGTCCGCTTGAGGGCCGAGTTGGAGAAGGTGTCCACAGAGAGGGACATGCTTCTCTGCGAGGTGTCCAACTTGAGACGGGAGTTGGAGCTGAGTGAACTGAAGCACATTCAAGATGATGTCAGGTAAGTTATTATAAGAATAATAAGATGTATTAATTTCTCTAGTCCATAATTTCCCAGCAAATGCAGCAAAGGCGTCCCCAAATTCTTCCAAGTATTCTTTTTGCGCGCCATCTCGAACCAATCAATTTATAGGCATTTTAAAGCTTGGGGTGGCGCTGAAAAAGATAATTATTATATTAAATATTTTTGCGTCAAGGACTACTTAATAGTATGCTGTGGTTCAGAAGACCACTTGGCATAAGCCTCCTCTTACCCTGTTCAAAGCTTAAAATCATTTTATCCTATAAAAATGGTTACATTATTTGCAATCCTCATGTTTTCCCTTACCGTGCAGTGCGTGACGTGTTGCCCACTGAAAAACACTGCCAAAAAAAACTCAGTACAAAATTTATTTTTAATAAATAATAATTTTTCACAATATTTTGTCTTTCTTCTGCAATTTTCATTTAGTTTAGTCGGTTTCGGTAGCGGACAATGTTTTGCCATATTTTTATTAGTTCTTCCTGTTTTCTAGTAATTTGTCTTGGCCACCAACCACACCGTCTAGTGTAAATTACTAGTTATGATGTTATTTAGCCAAGTTGATATCAAGTAAAATATTCAGCTTGATTCGCCTTCACATGTGAAGCGTGTTCGAGTTATACATACAATATGCGTATAACTACCGTTTCCGAGCAAACAAAGGGTGCCTACGTCTTGGTCCTTTCAAAAGCTCGACAGTTCGTCGGGGACCTCTCATACCACAGACAAAATTGGGCCCAAGTTACAAACTTTGTGGTAAATAGAAATGCTTAAAATTCCGCTTTATGCGCGTTTTTGGAATGTCATGAAATGATTAATACACTAATATTTTAAGCTAATGAATTATTTAAGATGCAGGTTCCATATTTTGTACTGTTCTATCTATGAACAATTTGCCTTTCAAAGGAGAGCAATATATAAATATGAATAGTAGGTAATCGCCGATTCTTCTCTTAGAAATAACCCCCACATTTCTAGAAGTCTAGAAAACAAATTACTAAGTAGTAACTACTCACTTTAAATCCTTTAACTCAGCCCGACTTAAACGGGCTTTGTCCATACCGTCGTTGCAAATACGAAATTTGCTATGTGTAAAAACTTCAAAAAATTCAATTCCAACTTTTTCCTGAAGAGAAATAGTGTCAGTTGTCACGTGGATTATTTTGATACGCGTACTACAGTGAAATATTAAGATATTCACATATGAGTTTTTACTAAGTATATTCAAATATTCATTCAAAATGACTTTTCTTATTATGAGAAAAACTCATTTTGAACAAAAATTATACAATGGAGATTTAATTTTATAACAGCGAAGCGATTTTAGCGCTGAACCACCATAACAGTTATTTACTAATTGCGTAGTCAGTTACTGGAATAGTTTATGCTTGAAATCATAGAAGATTGACCGATGATATTTTTTAAAGCGATTGTTACATTTATTTTTTTCCAAGCCGACAATAAAGAAAATTGCTACGATGTCTGTATTCCCCACATCTTGAGGCACACGCACGCGTGCCTATTACTCCCATTGTTCCGCGGGAGGTTTCCGACGACTGTGACGTCAGAAGGTCCTTCGCACTCTTTCAAAAGACCCTTTTACACGACTCGGCGTCGAGCAGAAATATAATGGAAACGTTGACGTGACCATGTATCTAAACTTGAGTGCTCTGTTTGAGAATACTATTGATGAAAGTAACTCAATTTATAACTTTATCACAGCTGTTTCTAAGAGGCTATACAATTTTTAATGGAATAGTCACGTATTTTGATTGAAGGGCTTGAAGTTGCTGTCGTGTCGACGACCTTATTAATAAATGATCATGTAATGAGGTGATTAATTATATGGAATTGATGGTGGCGTAATGGACCGTATTGCGAATTGAATCGGCCAAATTGTGATCTTTTGGCAGTAAATATTATTATTTTACTTTTAGTGGTAAAATATCATAATTTATATAAATGACCTTTACTCACAGTTCGGTCCATTAAGTTACCATAAATTATAAAATTTATCATCAAATTGAATATAAATTAAGGTCTTGTAGAAAGGAATTAGATACAGAATATAATATTCTTTTTTAGTAGTTGCTATTAACTTATAGGATTAGCTATCAGTATTACTATCGAAACGTAACATTTATATTTAAAAATAGATAAAAAATATTTGCCAAAAAGATTCCCATCCCCATGTTATACATATATGTTGCAAAATGAGCTCTATTGCTTTGCAATACAAGACAATTTAGGTTGTAACAATTAACTGAGGTTCGTCGTCATTTAAATCTGTAGGTATTTATTTATGTAGGTAATTGTATACACAAAGATCGATAGTAATAACAAATATAACATAAAGAAATTGATTTTTAGATGTGATAGGTAAATATTTAAAGTAATAGTAAGTTAGTTAATATTCTTACTTGTTGTTTCCAAAATACGTTTGGTATTTTTCAAGGACATACCTACTTGTAAACGCGTTGTTTCAACAAATCACGTGCTTACTTGTCTGGTGTCATTATTCAAAAGCGTAGGTACTAATTTATATTTATGTGCAAAACAATTTGTATATCTTTACGTCATATCGACATCGATGATAATTTTTTTAAATACGTAAATATTAGATTTAAAATATTAATTAATCATTACCTACTTAATAAATTAATTATGAATGCATATTTATATTATCTGATTGATTTTGATATTAATAGATTGTTAACGTAATGATATAGTAAAAAGTATTGGATTTGACGTCGAAATCAAGATATACTTTTTAATTATATGATTCACGCGTTAAAAAGTAATTAATATAATTTCTACAATTATTTGTGTATCAGTGGGTAGTCTTAGGGGCGGATTCTATATTATATCTATTTGCTTTTATTTATACTCACCATCTACAAAAATCTATACTAATATTACAAAGCTGAAGAGTTGTTTGTATGCAAGTTTCAAAGCGCGTATCTCAGGAACAACGGGTCCAATTTGAAAAATTATTTCATCATTAGAAAGCTACGTTATCCAGGAGTAACGTAGGCTATATTTAGTGTTGAAGTTTCTACGGGGATTAGAGTTATGTGGGTGAATCCGCGCGCGGGAACCTGTACTTATATAGCATATCGTCGCTGCGCTTTTCATAATCGCTATGTGTTTTTTACACAATTTACAGGTGACGCAAAAAACTGTTTTTCTCAAAAAATACCCAGATTATTCAAATAATTTACTTTTACTTTAATACATATAACAAATTGACGTAGTTTTAGATTACTTTTGAATAGAAAACATTATTAATAATGCCAAAATTAAACATGATGAGACAAATTTTACACATAGAGATATTTATTTGAGTCGTATATACACGACCTGTACGTTTCGTGATCGAGCGAGCGAGTCTAAACTTAACCAAAAAACTCGCTATTTGCATCGAAGCACATATCGGGCGCAATTTTTGCTTTATGTATGAATGTCACATAGCTACATTAGCTACATTCCGTAACTCTTTAAATATTGCATTTATCACATAGCTGTTTTTACAGTATGTGTGTATTGAAATAACGATTCAAACTGCATAAAAAAACCGAAAATCACGAAATAACACGTAGCGACTTTAGCACGCGCAACGACGATATGTATATTATGTATCTAAATAAATAGAAACGCGATATAAATAGTCTAATACTAAGCTACTATCCTTTATCATATCGCAATAGTTAAGAACCAGATAGGAAAACTATTTTTTATTTCCGCTACCTGTATGTATACCAATATACTGGTTTGAAGTAGGGTTGACATCTCCAAAATTTGACAACCAGGACAAGACGCATGAACACCCAGGATTTTAGATTCCAGAACCCGGACATGTCAAAAGGTTTTTTTGGACTGCAAATGAATTCCGGCCCGGACGCGACGCCCTGTATAGGACAAAACCGGGGAAACTAGGACGAATGGGAACCCTAGTTTGAAGACACCTACAAAATATAATAAATACTAGATTATATGCCGATTATGATAATGATTATCCGAGCGATTAAATATTTTTGACTGATAATTTACATATAATGATAAGTGGAGGAGAGTTACTTAAATTTAAAAGTCAAATATTAGCAACCACTATCAGTAACTAGGTTTACGTGCGCGGTTTCACTTGGCTCCCATTTTCGTAGGAACATCCTGATAAAATATAGCCTATAGCCTTCCTCGATAAATGGGCCATCTAACATTGAAAGACTTTTTCAAATCGGACTAGTAGTTCAAGAGTTTAGCGCGTTCAAGCAATGTCTCTGTGGTCTCTGGATCAGTAGTTATAGAGATAAGCGCTTCAAACAAACAAACTCTTCGGCGTTATACATTAGTATATACCTATTGTAACTGTGGTTGACAAGTAGCTACCAATTTCTATGGTAACATGACATTTTTAGACGTTCTGCGGTTAACCTGTCGTTGTCTCATTTTTTACGTCATTGCATTGAATGGTGAGAGCATTTTAGCTTAGCACGGCGGGTTAACAAGATTACTAGTAGTCACCAAACTCTGCTAGTAATCTTTTAAAAACAATAAATAGAAAAAAAATGATATGTCCAGTGAAATTGCCCGACATATCGCTGAAACATGTCGTGGGTCTTAGTCCCATTGTATATCGAGGCTGGACACATAAAAAAAAATAACCAGGATATAAAGAACTGTTAACAAATCAGTCATTACTGATACCTATTGCATATTAATGTTATGACTAATTAAGGTTTAATTACTCTGGCTAATTATAGCATATTATTGTATGTACTACTACTATAATTGAGTCATTTTCCTCACACCACGTTTACAATTAAATGGTATCGATGACATGAAGACTGCAAGTATATTTATAGGTATACTTTTTTACTTCTATAAGATACACAGAAGCCGCTTCTGTGTGTCTCTGTTCTGTATCTGACGAGGCCCCAACTTGGGCAATCCACAGTTGAGATACTACCTACATAGTACAAAACAAAGTGGAGTCTATCTGTCCCTATGTATGCTTAGATCTTTAGAAATACGCAACGGATTTTGATGCAGTTTTTTTATTATTGTTGATAATTTATTTATTTATTTTTTACCATAGAGTGATTTAAGATGAATGTTTATACGTTTAATACATAAGTATTTTACCCATGCGAAGCCGGGGCGGGTCGCTAGTCATATAGTAAAAATTAAATTCACCAGTTTTACCGTAACATACTAGAGCCTGTTTTAATATTAAGCCAACATTTGTCTAAATTGTAAAAAAACAACAATAAAATTATACAAACATACGGTACTTAGACTTTCTAACTACGATATGCCACTGAACGATGATATACATTTGCATAACGTATTCTATGTGAAAGTAAAACGTTATGGTGTTATAATTCTATGGTAGACGTAATATGTCACACTACACCTTATATATCGAGAAAGTAGGTTAGTTATTACTTATTAGATATAGTAAAAGTATTGCTATCAAATACTATCTATACCTGACTTAGATTCTTGGAAGTTGAATTTCTCCAACAACGATCAATTTAAATTTATTCGTAATGTAACCAAGCGGATATTAATATTTTATTAATTAAGATTACATTTATCGTAATTAATTCACTTAATAAATCTAGTTTAAACACCAAGGAAACTTGTACACCGTAGGCGGTATAGAATATATCTAAGGAGGTTGCATGTCTTTAAGACTAAAGTGAACAGACACTTTCTAGGCAAGCGTGTATCATCTTAGGCCTTATCTTCGCCTTCCATCAAGCGAGATTATGGTCAAAAGTGTAATCCTAACGTTGATTATTAGTTATATTCCAACAATACAGATGCAAGAAAATATTACATAACATTCTCAAGTTAAATATATAATAGGCTAAGTTACTCTAGAATGATGGTAAAAGAATTATCGATATCCATCCAGTAGTTTTTTTGTAACAAACATACAAACGAAAGTACAAGATTTCCTTTTATGTATAGACGACATTATCCAAACTGGCAACTCTGCCTAACTTTCACTCTTATAAAAATAGCAGGATTATTTTATATTTTAGCTAAACGTGCTATAGGCTCCGTACTATAAAACCTTAATTTAAGTATTTTATGCGCAAACAAACAATAACATTGATTTAGCTTTTTATTTATTTACTCGTATCTTAAGACCGGGTACTATATTTTGTATATGATCTCTCTTGAAGTCTGCTCTAAGTCACTAAGCAATAACTTCAATTCGACTGCCCACTTGCCGTTTTGTGTGCGGATGACGTGACGTCATAAGTCACGTGGGCAGGTGGAATATGACGTCATTCCAACTCTGTATTGGCCGGTTAATATTAACTGCGATTGCAATTATGTTTGTAATGGAATTGATTTTGGTGTGGTAAGATTTTGAGGATGTAATTTATAAATTTTCTACAGAAGTATTTGGTCTTAAGTGCCAGTTTACCGTAAAAGCACATACGACGAATGTTTCTGACGTATAATGGCACATCTGACCTTATGCTTCTGAGCTCTAGACATATTACAGTTGAATATGTACCCTACATAATAGTGATAGTTATGACAGTTACTCGCCTCCGAAAATTCCAACTATTAACCAACATAACAGCTATTTCATTTCGAGTTCAGTTCAAAATTCCATTACCGCTAATCAAATATCATATACTGAACGATTAGTCTGAGATGTCTGCGAATAGTAAGTATAGCCACAGTCGCAGAACATTCCTCTTAATATCTTCAATCCTCCACGCCACTGTACTCCACCAACTGCAGCGTTGCTTAGTTTGTAGTTTCCAAACCATTAAATAAGGCAAGACCCGTACTCACCTGTATGTATGTGTGTATTTTTGGTATAAAAGGCCTTGTAGCTAATATAATATGGTCGTCCGACAAAAAAAGATTTATAGACCATAATTTTTGTTAATATTGCTTATTATCAATGTTGTATAATTAAGCCAAATTAATTTATAAATACCTCGCAGCGGCCCTCTTAAGTGCGGCACGTTCTCCGAGTGCTGGTTTCTACTTTGCACAGCAGGTAAGCATTGCCATTCAACGTGGTAATGCTGCCAGCATTCTGGGAACCTTGCCAAGTAGAATAGATTTAGAATAGTTGTATATAAGTTAGTTTTATTTTTAATTAGTTACTTTTAGTTTGTATTTTATTCATGTTTGTTAATTATAATAAATGTTTATGTTGTATTGCTAACAAACCTAAACAATATTTATCACATTTCTCGTTGTATCACAAATCAGACATACACAAGATAATTACAAGTCTTGTTAATCTTGTAGTAGCTTAATAAAGTCCATTATGATATATAAAACACCCATATATAGAGGGAAGACAAAAGTAGGAATTTCCTCCCTCTGAGGAACTAATACACTGCATCATCATCATACAACTGTATACTTTAACTGCACAGCAGGTGAGCATTTCCATTCAACGGGGTAATGCTGCCAGCATTCTGGGAACCGTGCCAAGTAGAATAGATTTAGAATAGTAGTATTTTATAAGTTCGTTTTATTTTAAATTAGCTACTCTGTTTACGCTATTAACAAGGTTTATAATATAAACTGCACTGCACTGTATACTTTAGATGACGCTGCCTCTAAACTTAAGGGAAGGTTTGCATTGAAGCGATACCGTTCGTAGACGTAGAAGTCCGTGAGGGACCTCCCGGGCATAGAGTCTACGAACGCTATCTGTAAAATCCTTACTTCCTTACTAATATTTTAAACGCGAAAGATTGTAAGTGTGGATTGATGGTTGTTTATGTCTCTTTCTCAAAAACTTGATTGGATAGATTTAGCTGAAAGTTTGAACCGGAATAGTTCATTAACTGGTTTTACATATAGGCTACAAGGCTACAACACGACACGCTCCGACCCACTGGAGCAGAGTAACACGTGTAAAACCGGGCGCAGCTAGTAGAACGATAGTTGCACAATATTTGTCTAAAAATCGGATAGTCATCATTCTGCAATCTTCCACACCAGTTATCGCCTTCGCGAGGTTCACATTTTTCACATAACTTTTTAAGTTCCATTATCGGAAGTTTGAAAATATCTCTCATATAATTTTACGTCATAATAAAATAGATATAAGCAAAATAGACATATTCGTCAAACGCGGAAGATATGGACATATTCGTCAAACGCACACCTACCTCGCTGTAATTCTTTATAACGTTGTACGGTATTGAAAGACAGAGACTAACCGATTCGTTTTGACGATAGCGTGAGCGAGACAGCGAGCTACTGATGTACGTCAAATTGACATTTGAATGAATGAAGTAGGGTAAGTGAAGGCCAATAAATTATGTTTGCTTAACACATCCGTTTGTGTAACTCGGCCGATTGTGACTGTGTCAGACTGAATTCAATTGGGCGACGGGGACCTAATTCATGCGGTCCACGCGCTTGACGCGAGTCACCTTTCTTGCTATTTTGCTAAATCTATGCATAATAATAAATAAAAAGTAAGCTTTATCACCTCATTAACATCCACTGCTGAACATGGGCCCCCTATTAGCAGACCTTGTAATTATCGTTGAGGGATATCGCTATTATCACCACGCTTGGTGATCCCAATTAGATGCTAACTATCCTTGAAATGACACATGCTGCTGCCCATCCATCAGGTGAATGTCCATTAGTCGCATCTTACGACACCCATGAAAAGTCGGGTAGTGTTTTCTAAGCCGAACTGGTTTGTAAATTTTGTGCCCTTATATCAAAACCTTGTTTTCTCCCTTCTTAGTTCAAAAGGAAGGTTTAGGAAGTTAACGAACAATATTGGCAAAGAAAATAAACCTCTATTTGAACAATATTTTTGTTTCAAAATACCTAATCGTGTTTATCTCGGAAAATTATTATTGAAAGCGAAAGGTGAAATGGGATCAACGGGGAAAGGAAGTGGAGGAATTAAATAGGTATCTATAATAAAACAGGGAGGGAAATATGATACTTTGTATTAATTTTGAAATGTATCTGTTAAATAAACGATCCTGTGCGATATTACCGGCGTGGGTCCTCTCTATTTAGCTTCATAGCCGACTAGCTGTTGCCGCGACTTCATCATCATCATCATCAGCCCGTATAACGTCCACTGCTGAACATGGGCCTCCTCCCGAGAGGGAGGGTATTTGCCATAGTCACCACGCTTGTCAGGCGGGTTGGTGACCGCAGTATTATGTTCTACCACACAAGGAAACGCTGCTGCCCGTTCCTTGATACACGATTATTATAGATGATGTTGTAACAATCGGGACCAACGGCTTACCGTCATACCGTGCTTTCCGAGGCACGGAGGGTAGTCCCTCAACCAACCGGACCCGGAAAGAAATCTTAGAATTTACACAAAGATTTCCTGTCCGGTGTGGGGCTCGAATCTACGACCTCCGAGATTCAAGGCGAACCAAATACCGCTACGCTACGGAGGTTGTCGTTGCCGCGACTTAGTACGCCTATATTTAGTATTATCTATACAAACTTTTCTTTCCTTTTTCGTCCTCTCAGAGGCGTTTTTTTACAACCTATTAGGTATGTTTGTTAACAAACAAAAATACCTGCATTAAATATATTCATTCGGCGATTCATCAAATTCAAAGGCTTCGGTGCCGAAATATGAAGGTTACATTATTACTACAGAGTTACATTCAATAAGGTGAAGAAGCTAAAGCCTCTTAGCTAACTTAAAAAAATAAAACGACAGCATTATAAAGACTTAAAGGCATATAATGATTTCATATATTAATGATTCCTTGCAACATTTATGATGCAATTGACGACCATCGCATACAAATATGATGACCCGACCTCAAGCGCATGTTGAAGAATTCTGGTAGAATGACCTCACTTGTCATCGACCGTCTAACTGTCGTATTAATAAGCTAATCTAAGCTTAAGAAATTACTTGAGAATGTCAGTAATTAAGAAAAAAACGGGTTTATAGAATAAGTCATGGCAATCTCATTGCTTAAGTTGAGAAATGTATCCTCAATACAAGAGTAATTGGTGGGTTCGATTTACGTTTATATCAATGATTTCTTCAAAATAAAAAATACAATCTGTACCTATCTGTATCTATCTAATTAATATTAGAAGGTATACCATACAATGTATAGATACAGCAGGTAAGCATTGCCATTCAACTGCGTAATTCTGGGAACCTTGCCAAGTAGAATATATTTAGAATAGTAGTATTTTATAAGTAAGTTTTTTTTTTTAATTAGCCACTTTGAGGTGTATATTAAGTATTTTATTCATGTAATAAACTTCCATGCATAGATTGATTTTGTAATTTTAAGAGGACGGATTGTATTGTTTGTTTGCATTGGGCTCCGGAACTACTGAACCGATCTGATTTTTTTTAACACCATTAGAAAATTACGTTATCCAATAGTAAAACAGGCTGCATTTAATGATGAAGTTCCTATGGAAACGGGAGCTATGTGGGTAAAACCGCGCACATAATTCTACTAATCGCTAATACGTTCTTAAGTAAAGTTATACTAACTATAATTTCTATAATGTCCCTATATCCCTATGTCCCTATGTATGCTTAAATCTTTAAAATGTGGATTTGATGCGGTTTTTTATGGATAGAGGGATTCAAGAGGAAGGTTTATATGTATAGTACATCAGCATTGTACCCGTGCGGAGCCGGGGCGGGTCGCTAATATATTTATATAACTATAATTTCTGAAGAGATCAAGAATTAGACAAAAGAACAAATTTCGTTCTTAAGTTACACCTGACCACAAGAAAACAATCTACAATAACCCCTTACAAAACAAGAATTACAATTCACCTCCGTAAACCATTACATCCGACCTCCATAAATTGCCCGAAAGCTTAATAAAACCCTGTCGAGGGTTCGTCAAAAACATTCTTAGAGGTTGTTCTTTAACTTTGCTCCCGAATAAGTGAAATAAGTTGAATACCCGTGCTATTAAAGGAATACCTACATATTGTAGTAGTTAAGATTTGCAACTTATTAAGGGTTCGACTTTTGCGTCCATTGCTGAATATAGGCCTCTACTTAACAGACCTTGATAAACAAAGTTCGTTGTAGGATATTGTCATAATCACAACGATCGGCAGGCGGAATGGTGTTCGCAGTGAAATGATAGGTACCTTGAGCTGATTGATGCTGCTGCCTATTTATTAGCTGTATAGTTACTAAATTCATAAGTATATATATTTTTTCTTTCTTCTTCTTACTTCTCTTCTACGATGTTCGTCTGTCTGTCTGTCTGTCTGTCCGTCTGTTTTCTTTTAACTTAAATTTTCGTTAATTTGTGAAGGTGTGCGTAGTAACATAAATATGTAATAGATTGTGTATAGATAGATGTATTTCTAAGTTTTAGCTAATTTTAGAATCTCTAGTAAAGCTTGGCATGTAATTGTGTTTAGTCCCTAATAAATGAAATAAAAAAAAATGATATAGGGTGGTTTATTCTAAGCCAGCGAAAACCACACGGCAGATATATCAGTAAAAATAAAATGTGACATTTAAACTTCGCTCTTTCAAAATCTTATAGTTTACCGCATGCTTACATCGCATTATACCTATAAAAATTATTGCACGAAGACTCGATGCTAAAGTAAACCGATAGTACGTTTTTGTGGGACTTATGTAGGTATAATATTTGTTTATGAAAAATGTTCTTAGGAAATAAATAAGATTATAATATAATTTGAAGTCCAGTAAATTTTAACACAAGCTTTCCGGCCGCCATTTCCCATTCCCGTGATACTTCAAAATTAGATATAGCCTCTGTTACTCCTGGACAACCTCCGTAGCGTAGCGGTATTTGACTCACTTTAAATCTCGGAGGTCGTGGGTTCGATTCCCACTCTGGATAGGAAATCTTTGTGAAAATTCTAAGATTTCTTTCCGGGTCTGGTTGGTTGAGGGACTACCCTCTGTGCCTCGGAAAGCACGTCAAGTCGTTGGTCCCGATTATTATAACACCATCTTAATCGTATATCAAGGACGGGGCAGCAGCGTTTCCTTGTGTGGCACAACATAATACTGCGGTCCCCAACCCGTCTGCCAAGCGTGGTTACTATGGCAAATACCCTTCCTCGGGAGGAGGCCCATGTTCAGCAGTGGACGTTACACGGGCTGATGATGATGATGATGATGACTCCTAGAGTTATCTAGGAGTAGGAGTAGCTCTCGAATGGTGAAAGAATTTTTGAAATCGGTCTACTAGTTCCGGAGACTATTCAATGGAAACAAGCAATCAAATCATTCCTCTCGAAAATATTAGTATAAAAGTAAAGATTTCAGATCTACTTTTAGAACTTAGTAATTAGCTAAGTACTATTTAGGTCATAATATTTAAAACGTGGTTTGAAGTGCTGTAACTTATGAAATTCTGACGTTTTACTTCACTTTGACTTTGAAAGCTCTGAGGCGTTACTAAGAAATGAAGCGCAAAACTCTCTCATTGAAAATGATTTCAATGAAATTGTCTTTTATAATGAGATATCTTTTGCAAGAAATTCTGCATTCATCCAACGCGAAACTTATATTTGAGTTTAATGAATCTTCTTTGAAATAAAAGAGTTGAATTTAAATCTTTTTTAAAGTTGTTAAGCCTTTGTTTATAACGATTTAAGTTTAACAATGCCTTTAATGTTTAGTCTGTACTAGCAGTTCGTGCCCAACTATGCCTGCCAAAAAAATAAGAAATTTGCTAAGTTATTTTTCAAAATTTTTGAACGTACTATGGTCAGAACTAGCGGCCAGTCAGGGCTTCGCACGGGTGCACATTTAAAAAAAAAAAAAATATACGCCTACTTTTAACCATAATCTCTCATGATGGAAGGCGAAGATAAGGCCTAAGATGATACACGCTTGCCTAGAAAGCATATTTCTAGCAAAAATTATTGCCCATGTTACTCAGGGATAATGTAGCATTCAAAGAGTGAAAGAAATATCGAAATCCGTCCAGTAGTTTTTGAGATTTTTTCGAAACAAAAATACAAACTTTTCCTCTTTATAATATTAGGATCGGTCAAGTCGTTGTATTCGTTCATCGGTCAAACATTTTTGACGAGTGATTTTATTTATATAAATGTATTAATTGATCAAGAATTTTGTAGCAGATATTATTCTCATCATCATAAACATCAGCCCGTAAACCGTCCACTGCCGACCATGGGCCTAGTATACTTAATATAAAAAAGACTGATAAAACCCCATTTTGACAGACAGTGATGAAATATGATAGTTTACATAGTCGGAATTAATTATAACTATTTATCGTTATTTTAAGTCGGCGGCCAATAATTTATATCTTCTGTGATAATTATGATAAGATGTGCTTCACTAAGTTGTAAAAATTACTTACTGGACGAAAATAAAAGAAACAGCAATATTTTCCCTATAAAAGTGGTATGTCAAACAATACAGCTGCTTAAAATCGACACGACGGACTTTAGTTTATGATATATGATATAAGTGGTTGCTGTTTATTCACTATCGTAATTTTATGTTGTCTATTTATAGATTGATTTTCCTAGTTTCGTGATAGTTGTCGGCAAAAAATCACAATTAACCATACAAACAAGTAAGTATGTTACAAAATTATCATGAAAAGTATAAATTAGACAAACATACATACACGGAACTAGCAGCTAAAAGCCATTAACATTCAAGAAAAGAGTATTATTACATCTCATTAGCATAGAGTCGTTAAATTCATGTATTTTAGACTTTTAACGAGAACCGACAAACAGCAAAGCATAGCGTAATAGCAGAGACTGTAATAGTTACGTATTCATAACTAGACCTCAGAAGTATAAGCACAATTGTACTATTATACTTCAGAAGCATTTGGTCGTAAAGCCTGTTTACGATAAAGGCACATACGACGAATGTTTCTGACGTATAATTGCACATCCTACCTTATGTTTCTGAGCTCTAGAATATAGTACTAAAGTTTGTGTCGTTTTATTTAAGTAAAAGTCTATAGAATGAGGTTAAGTAGAACTGAGTTTCAAAGACTCAGTATTAATTTAAGTTAAAAGTCTAGAGAATGAGTTTAAGTAGAACGTCTGAGTTTGAAAGACTCCCTATTAGTCTTCAATAACCCGTTTACGCCCACTGCTGAACATGGGCCTCCTCTTAACAGATCGTTAAGGGGTATTGCCATAATCACTACACGGCAGGCGGATTGGTGATCGCAGTAAGAGTAAGTTGATATATGCTGCTGTCTGGCCATCATCTGTATGTCACTTAGTCAGGTCTAAAAAAATGGCGATGTAAAATCAGCGAAAAAAAAAAAAAAAACACCTCAATTTGTTGCTTTTTTGTTGCAGAAAATTAATTTTGTTGCTTCAACCGATCGAAAAAAATCGGCAATAACGCTAACTTTTCAATAAGATAGCGTGGAAATCACTGGATGTGGGCTGATCGATCAAGCGAATAGTGGTCAATTTGTTGCTAATTTGTTGCTGAAAGATGGTAGGGAGAAAAAAATAAAAAAAAATAAAAAAGTTTTTTTTCAATTATGCCAAAATAAATAATGTCCACGCTAGCTTAACTAACGATTTTTCCGTAAAAAACGATTGTAAAAATTTGTTGCTGCTCATACTGCAGCTTGTTTTAGCATAAAGAGTCAGCCACAAAATAAGAACCGGAAGTCAAGATTAGTTGGAGATCGGTATACAAAAAAAACCGACCACGCTAGCTTAACTAACGATTTTTCCGTAAAAAAACGATTACAAAAATTTGTTGCTGCTCATACTGCAGCTTGTTTCAGCATAAAGAGTCAGCAACAAAATAAAAACCGGAAGTCAAGAGAAGTTGGAGATCGGTATACAAAAAAAACCGGCCACGCTAGCTTAACTAAAGATTTTTCCGTAAAAAAACGATTGCAAAAATTTGTTGCTGCTCATACTGCAGCTTGTTTCAGCATAAAGAGTCAGCAACAAAATAAAAACCGGAAGTCAAGAGAATTTGGAGATCGGTTTACAAAATAAAACGGCCACGCTAGCTGTTAGCGATGTTGAGCGCCACAGCGGGGAGGGCACGCACGCGGGGAGCAGTGACTTCTCTTGACTACCGGTTTTTATTTTGTTGCTGACTCTTTATGCTAAAAAAAGCTGCAGTATGAGCAGCAACAAATTTTTACAATCGTTTTTTTACGGAAAAATCGTTAGTTAAGCTAGCGTGGCCGGTTTTTTTTGTATACCGATCTCCAACTTCTCTTGACTTCCGGTTTTTATTTTGTTGCTGACTCTTTATGCTGAAACAAGCTGCAGTATGAGCAGCAACAAATTTTTGTAATCGTTTTTTTACGGAAAAATCGTTAGTTAAGCTAGCGTGGTCGGTTTTTTTTGTATACCGATCTCCAACTAATCTTGACTTCCGGTTCTTATTTTGTTGCTGACTCTTTACGCTAAAACAAGCTGCAGTATGAGCAGCAACAAATTTTTACAATCGTTTTTTTACGGAAAAATCGTTACTTAAGCTAGCGTGGCCGTTTTATTTTGTATACCGATCTCCAAATTCTCTTGACTTCCGGTTTTTATTTTGTTGCTGACTCTTTATGCTAAAACAAGCTGCAGTATGAGCAGCAACAAATTTTTGCAATCGTTTTTTTACGGAAAAGTCGTTAGTTAAGCTAGCGTGGCCGGTTTTTTTTGTATACCGATCTCTGACTTCTCTTGACTTCCGGTTTTTATTTTGTTGCTGACTCTTTATGCTAAAACAAGCTGCAGTATGAGCAGCAACAAATTTTTACAATAGTTTTTTTACGGAAAAATCGCTAGTTAAGCTAGCGTGGCCGGTTTTTTTTGTATACCGATCTCCAACTTCTCTTGACTTCCGGTTTTTATTTTGTTGCTGACTCTTTATGCTAAAAGAAGCTGCATTATGAGCAGCAACAAATTTTTGCAATCGATTTTTTACGGAAAAATCGTTAGTTAAGCTAGCGTGGCCGGTTTTTTTTGTATACCGATCTCTGACTTCTCTTGACTTCCGGTTTTTATTTTGTTGCTGACTCTTTATGCTAAAAAAAGCTGCAGTATGAGCAGCAACAAATTTTTACAATCGTTTTTTTACGGAAAAATCGTTACTTAAGCTAGCGTGGCCGTTTTATTTTGTATACCGATCTCCAAATTCTCTTGACTTCCGGTTTTTATTTTGTTGCTGACTCTTTATGCTGAAACAAGCTGCAGTATGAGCAGCAACAAATTTTTGTAATCGTTTTTTTACGGAAAAATCGTTAGTTAAGCTAGCGTGGTCGGTTTTTTTTGTATACCGATCTCTAACTAATCTTGACTTCCGGTTCTTATTTTGTTGCTGACTCTTTATGCTAAAACAAGCTGCAGTATGAGCAGCAACAAATTTTTACAATCGTTTTTTTACGGAAAAATCGTTAGTTAAGCTAGCGTGGACATTATTTATTTTGGCATAATTGAAAAAAAAAATTTTTTATTTATTTTTATTTATTTCTCCCTACCATCTTTCAGCAACAAATTAGCAACAAATTGACCACTATTCGCTTGATCGATCAGCCCACATCCAGTGATTTCCACGCTATCTTATTGAAAAGTTAGCGTTATTGCCGATTTTTTTCGATCGGTTGAAGCAACAAAATTAATTTTCTGGCAACTAATTAGCAACAAAAAAGCAACAAATTGAGGTGTTTTTTTTTTTTTCGCTGATTTTACATCGCCATTTTTTTAGACCTCACTTAGTCGCCCTGTTACGAGACCCATGGGAATACATGAGGAGGTCTTTCGAATTAAACGATATTTATGCAGCACTTAGGTATTTGCATACACTTGCACTTGTTAATTATACACAATGAATATAATAATAGCTCTATAGAAAGAGGCACGTCTTTAAACAATAATTTTACATATAAGCGACACACGCCTGAGGGCTTAATGGGCACGGCTCATCATCGCTAATGCTATGAGAAATATTACTGTGACAATAAATATATTTAAAAAAAAGAGGGAGTGATCACTGGCACCGACTACAGGCACTGGATCATCGGATTGGGACAGGGGGCCGACGTGGTCCCTGGTCTGTCCGGTGAGGACCCTAGCCTAGCTAACCTGCAGGTTTCTCTAGCTACCTAATTGAACGGGTAATTGATTGGACTTTTATCTCTGTACGTTTTGATACTCTTTTGAGACCCCTACATTATCTGTATTATTGAGTCAATTTAATATTCTAGGCATATGTCAGGTGTCTCTGTATTGTTTCCGTTTACTCCAAATTCGCTTACCGACTCAATTTTGTATAATATTTTCTGTTTTCTCTGAAAATATAGCTTATCTCAGGATGCCGCCCACATTGTATGACGTATGCTAGCCACCCACATCATAAAAATATTGATTTTCATTGAATAATACCAGTACTACGACGTGTTTTGTGTACTAACCTGGATTTATCGCTTTTTTTCTTTAATAATTACTTTGCAATATTTTTAATTACCTCATTATTAGATATTATTGAGATTAGATATTGTTTGAATGCGTATCAAGTGCAGTGTTATGATTAGATTGTGAAATGAGTGTGACTCAGAGGAAATTTTCAAACAAGATTTTTACTTTTGTTTGTGAGAACGAAAAATGTCAATGTGGATATAGAAGGTAAGATTTAAGAAATAAGATGTTTCGTTGACGGCCTCGTTGGTCTAGTGCAGACTGCAGATATCAAAATCGGGTTCACATGTTGTATGTGTTAAATAAGTTGTATATATAAAGATTTCGCAACAGGGGGTCCGCGGTCAGCCGCCAACTGTAAAGTTTTTAAAGAAGTCTTTGAGAAAAAAAATAGTTAGGGAGCCCTGGTCTAGTGGTATGTAGCCTATGTTCGACGGTAACTATGGAGGTTCGATTCCTAGGTCGGGCTCAAAATTTTGTCGCGAGAAAATTCGGAATACCAACCCTAAGTCAGAAAGTTGGTGATGTTCCACCCGTGTCTCGGAGTGCACCTTGAGCTGTCGGTGCTGCGCCTGATCGCTCACCGGTCGTGTCGGTAGAACCGTCCCACTGGATTTATAGAGTAAAGAGATATGGAGTGCACCTGTATTTGCTCTCACTCGTGTGTACTATGAATGCGATGCTCCCGCATCGACCAAGATATTTAGGTGTCGCGGGACCAGCCTAAGCCTTACAACTTCGATCCTCTTCGCGTGTGTGCCGTTGTTTATACTAGCTTTCAGGAGTTACAGTGGTGGGAGTGTGGGAGGGATTTGTTCCTGAAAATAATGCCATCCGTCAGCTATAAGTCCATAAATCACCTTTTAACCAAAGACATGACGATTATTTAAAGTTAGAAACCACTCGGCTTGGTAATAACTAATGTGTGTAAACAGAAGCTGTAGTATACAAGTCATCCCACGTATTTTCCCACTCGTGGGCGTTAATGTATTACACCACTATAAATAGTGACTTTGTATTATAAAATATACGTAACACCTACCTGTTCATAGGAATTGTGTTATAGGTGTTTGTGTTACGAGCTATTTCAATGGCGGAGCCAGTTTGTTGTTTTACATGTTACGATTATGTTACCTATGTATTGTTCGTGTATTTCTTTGTTTATGAAACGATGTCTGCATCCATACAGTAAAGTATGTTGATACTATTTGACTGTGTCCTACAGATATGTATTTTAGACGTGATGTTGGAATATCTCTGCCATGCAAATACATAAGGAGAGATATGCATTTGCATGATATTTTTAGTGACAGTTGTTGTTGCTATTAAAATATGCATTACTAAAGTTCATCAAAAAAGCATATTTTATCCCAAATGTAACAAAATAATAGTAGTGCGCAACAATCAGATCGTATTTTTGCCATAGTCACCACGCTCAACAGGCGGGTTGGTGACCGCAGTGTCATGTTGTAACATACGTTATCAATGCGGTTATAACAATCAGGACCAACTGTCTCCTGTGGGTGTGTTTTCAATAATAATCAGACTTTTAAAGAAATCTTATATTTTACACAAAGATGTCTCCCGAGTGGTGATCAAACTGAAACTTATACCATGACGCCACTGAGGTATTTTTTTTTTCAACTCACTTTGATCTTTTGTTTGACCCTCTACTTCTTCATTATTTTATTTGATAGATAGTAGGTAGGTACCTTTAGATGGTAGACTTATATATCACGGTTTACACCAATACATCCCAACCACTCGATCATAGGCATGACTCTCAATATGTTAATTCCTCATCTCGTTCCTGTTAACGATTCGCTACATAAACAACTTTCTACACTCCAAGCGAATGTTAATCAGAAGTTCGTCAATGTAGTTTACGCAATAGCGACTTGAAAACTTTGTATATACGTCATTGAGCAGTTGCTAATTGAAGTACGAACTAGTACGAAGTTAACTGTAGTACCTATAAGCAGTAAGCACTAGTAAAAAAATCTATTTTTTTATCTGGAAACAATATTTTTACCCTTTGAGTGCGGAACCTTTAAAAAGAGATTTCTACCAGAACTGCTGTTAAGTTAAGGCCTCTGAAACTATTGGGGAAATACCACCGGTGGCACAGTGGTTACGATAGTTGCCTCTGAGACCTGGTGTTCTGGGTTCGATTCCCACCCGGGACAATTATTTGTGTGAACCACAAATAGTTGTTCTGAGTCTGGGTGTTCTTTGTGTCCGTGAAATGTATGTTTGTAAAGTCCCCCGCGACACAGGGATTAATTTCCCTAGTGCGGGAGTTGTCTTTTTTTTTTACAAAGGTACAAAGGTATAAAGGTAAAGGTATACCTACACCAAATGTTGTGCGTAACATAAAAAATAAAAATAAATGTTCAAATGTCCAACGCAAAACTCAAGAATTACTGGGCTTTTTTTGATTGGCTCGACCAATTCGCCCATTTTTTATTTCCAAGATGAAAGGAAAATAGTAGAAACAATTGTTATTAAGAGGTATTAGGTTTAAAATTCCGCTAACTTTCTAAATTTAAAGATTGTTGCCATAGCCAAAAGCTTGATGGGAATTTCAAATTAAGATAGTTAAAATAAAAAAAGAAACATTTAACCAATGAAAACTTTGACTTAGGTCACATTTCCCCCTCAAAAAAAGTGACGAGTGGGAAAATGTCACTGACGGAAGTCATAATCCCTCAATTCCTCCTTTAGCGACCGCCCTGAGCCGAGGTCCAAGTTCCTTAGGGGGCGCCCTCTTGCAAAGGTTGCTGAGTAGGTTTGTTTGTAGTTGATATACCAATTAACAAAGCTTAAGCTCTGCCCGCCTTTATGACCCGGGTAAGTAGCAAAAGCCTCGTGGTCATGGTCTACATAAATGACCGTCAGAAAAAAAAAACACAAAAATGTAAGAGACAGTAAATACTTAGAGCTTAAACTCATTTATACGTAACATTTTTCTTATATTAATTGCATTCTAAATGATCGCAACGAAACGTAATGTTATTTCGAACGTAACTTTTTGTTAAGCAATATCCGTGCTAAACGGCTATTGTTACAATTAAATGAAATAAAGTAGTATTTAGTTGTTGCAGCTTACCATAAAAAATCTTTATTGAAACATTCGGTTCTACCATATTCCATTTTGTCAGGCAAGCTAATAAAATATAATAACAGATATCATGTTATTTAGTGTGTTGGTCTGTTTCAAACCCCATTCGGAAACTTCCATTCACAAAATCATTGTTTTCATAATTCAAGCATTGTAATGAATAGTAATAAGTATATTTTATGTTACATAGGTTTATTTAAATTTTTGTGGTTTCAGATATTATATGTAGACTAGATGCGCGGTTTTACCCGCGTTGCGCTGCTCCGTAGGGTCGGAGCGTGATATGTTGTAGCCTATATGTTAATCCAGCTTATAAACTATCTGCGTGCTTTCAGCCAAATCCATTCAGTAGTTTTTGCGTGAAAGAGTAACAAACATACATACATCCACACATACAAACTTTAGCATTTATAATGTTAAAAAATGTGGCGTTTTTCAATGATCGTTCTTTAATTGCTCCGTAATCGTTATCATCTTTTATATGTTATGACAGTACTCTACAGTTACCTACTTTAGTATACCATACTGTAGTCTATTATTATGTAAGTAGGTACAGAGAATATCATAGCAAGTATTGCGACTTCGAGCGACCTTATTGCATTGAAAATGACAACATATACAACAATAAACCGATCCCTTTATTGCGTCCGTCTGTGTATATTCATCTCAGATGTTTCTATGTAGATATGCAATTTGCAATGTTTCGTGAGAAGTCTATTGACTGGCTTCTGTAATAACTTGCGTTGCCAAAGTTTACAGTCCAGCGTTTCCCATTTGGTGGGTCACAATGCGGTACCAGATAAAAAATTAAATACGGGCCGCTGTTTTATCTCTTGGTATACCTACCTAATATTGTTACTAGGAGATGGGAAAATTGTGATCATATCGTATGGATCACTTTTTGTCTTCTTATGAGTTACTTTAAAAAATAATCAATTTTATTGTAGTAATATAATTTTATTACCTATATAAAAAAAAAAGATTACTAATTGGTTTTTATTACTTTATAAATAACCAACCAGGTAATTAACAGTAGTAGTTTCACAGCAAATCATACGAATCTGCAGACTACATAGTCTTTCCGTTCTGTAGTATTTAATTCTCTTATCTAATTGATATATTTAGATGGAAGTAGAAATAAACCACCGCATCAAAACTGCAAGTAACACACAACCCTTAATGTTAAATAATTGTATTTTATTTTTCGTGATATTTATACTAGGAAGATGGGCTACGAAGGAGATTGAGTATAAAAATATAACGATCATAATAAAGCGATCTTTGGGAACCGCTGATCTAAACTATACCTTCGCTTTATTCATTACAATCTATTTTAAGAGACCTTGCGATTCGGATCTTATTTCTACCTTATATCGCAAGCAACTCAAATATCATCTAATTAATACTAGTGGTATTAATGTGAAATGTAAACAATACAACTTGTCTAAGTTGCTATTAGTTTTGTGTAATAGACCTCAAACGGATGGTGAATCATTATGTTTTAAAAGTAGGGTAATCTCTACGGATACCTAATGCTAAGAGAGCTGCCGGTAATAATGTAGGTGGTGACACCACAAAAACCTACAGAGATGGGAAATGCTCTAAGGGATTTGCTCTAGTATTTACCACAGTCCGAACCGTAACCGGAGTCAAAGGAATACCTTTGACTCCGGTTACGGACTAATATGTCTGCTTCTTCAGTGGGCACCAAAGTTGTTAGATGTTTTTTTATGACAAAGCGGGATTTGGAAACTTTTTTAATGAAAAGTCGAGATTCTTTCATAAAAGGCGGGACATAGTAAAAATCGGGAGGATTTATTACTTATCTTATTATTTGAATTTTTTTACATGTAAATAGATAGGAAATGAAATAGCCATAGAATATAAATGAAAATATGTTACTTTAACAATAACGGTCTGATTTAATATCAAATTTACCCTATAGTGTTCAAGTTATCACGCCAAGTGGGACTGACCCCCGCGCGGGACATTTAATTTAAAAGGAAATCGAAAACCTACCTTTATTATATAATCTATACGAATAGTTATACAGTGTGGGCATCGAACCAACAATACATAGGTTAAGAAACCAAGAAATACTAAGTGAGGGGTAAAAGGTAACTTGAAGTTATGATAGTTGATTGTAACCGCTTAGTTACACCCCCATTACACCATCCCCTACCCAGTCACACGGAAAATTACCGTGCCCTAAAGAACCTTATAACATCGGCAATATTTCCGATATTAAATCTTTTTTAGTATTTCAATATATCACATAGTAATTTAACTCGAAAATATTTTCAAAATAATTTAACCTTTTTGAAGAATATGTATAAAGGATATTCCAATAACCCATTTTTATTTAAAATTAATCTGTTTTCGATTATCCCTTTACGAGTATTTAAAAGTATACGAGACCAACTAGAATATGTAAGTACTAATATTTTATTCATATTTATTAGCTCTGAAACATAATTTTACGAGGATTCATTTAAATATGTAATTTTGTTAATCTGGGTCTTCATTAGTTTTGTTACGTTTTAATGTGGGTGGGTCATAAATATGGATTTGTACTAAAACTATATTGTGAAATATTCTCTTTGCCTTGAATACAGATCAGGTCTTTGGAGATAGTGTGAACATGCTTTTGCTGAAATATTTTATGAAACTATTCGCAGGACAGAAACGCGAACAGTATCATAAAATTTGATTTGCCTAGTTTATAAGAATAGACTAGATTTGACAAACCTTTTGTATTTTTTGCACTGAATGTTCAATGTTTAAGGACTACGGTATTATAATTGCGATAGCTTATAACAATGTAGCACATAAATGAATAAGGAAAAATGACGCTGTTAGAAATAGAAATAGAATAAAAAATCTTAAATTCAGTCAAGAGGCAATGAAGAGTTTACTTTTATAGCAGATTTGCACTAATAAACCGTATCTGTCCTTTTTTATGAAAATAAGGGACAGCCTTAAGGATCAATTGAAGGCCTGAAAAAACACTCATCTTCGGAAGAGCTATCCATGGATTACAATAAAATGTCGTTCGGAGACCGAATTTTTGCACTAGTTCCAATACGTAGAACTTAATTTTACGAAAAGAAAAAATGGGTTTCTTAATTTTATAATTTATTTCAGACGTAGACATGTGAGTAGTTACGGGTGGGGCAGACATGCGCCCATGTCTGCCCCCATGTCTATGAAATGAGGGAAGCAAGCATAGGCGTAAACACGGAGACGCAATTTTTATGGGTGTATGCATGCAAGTTTATTTCAACACCCACACGTAGGTGAAACCGCGCGGAATAGCTAGTAAGTTCTTACATTGGTAGAAAATATTCGCGAATACCTTAGATTTGGCGATTCGTAAGTTCCATGAGATGATGATCTCTGCCCAACCCTTCTGGAAAATGGACATGATGCTACATGCATTATGATGTAAGAATTGTTAAGAGAACCAACAATTTTGATTACACAAATTTAAGCCAGCCACAAGTAGAAGGCCAGTTTCGATCTCGAAATCACGGTAACGGCAGCAACAGTAAATATATACAAACGTGCCCAAACACCCACATACACATTTTTCTAATCAGTTAAAACCTGGTTTTAACATAACCATTTTACCTTGCCGCCTACGTACAGCCTTTTTTCGGGCGTATTGCTGCCTTGGGAATAACAAATTAACCTAAACCATTACAATTCAGATGTCTTCGAAATGGAGCGCCATTTTGCCTCACAAAAAGTTGTGATTTATTGTATGAGCGCAATTATTGGCAAGACACGGTTGGTGTAGCTTTGCCTAATTGAGAAACATATACTTAGATAGTAAGATTCTTGAAAGTTTTGATTCTATTATCTTCAGCCCGTATATAAGTCCATTGCTGAACAAGGGCCTCCTTCCAAAGGAGGGTTTTTGTTATAGTCACCACGCTTGGCAGACGGGTTGGTGATAATGTCAACATTCGTCAAAGATCCTGGCTTGCCAAGGTCTTAAGAGGACGCCCATAGCAGTGGACATAAACTGTTGTTGAAGTGAAATGTTTAGACAACTTCAATCCTGAACACTTATCTTCTACAGAAGGTCAAATTCAATTGATGCATCACAAGTGGTTTTGCTTTGTAACATGATGATATCTCACGCTTCGAGTGTTAGAGAGAAATCTAGAAGCTATCCGACAAAGCTCTCTGTGATGTCAAAGGTAATACTTAAGCACCTCTCATGCCTCGGTCAGTGTGTCAGTTTAATGGATAGATTGTATTGTATTCTGATACGTGTTAGGTTTATAATGTGACGCTGAATTCGGAGTGTGACATCAGTATAGGCACAACGTAATAGCAACGCAACGTCAGACCTAATACAGAATATGCATTCACGCCTCTTTCTGATAGAAGTAGGCAGAGATCAGTTTCTTCCACTTGTCATACCACTATCGGTTGCCTGGAAGAGATCCCTTTTAGCGATAAGGCCGCCGATTGCAAAATATACTAATTATATTTTGCAATCGGCGGCCTTATCGCTTATCTTATGTTATCAAAGTTGCTGTATTGTTTTATATTTAGCAATAAAGTGTACTTCTTCTTATCTCCTTATTCATTAATCTCCACGTGCATGTCCTTCGGTTTAAGATACTTCTAACCTGACTTTTATAGTACTTTTATGTACATAACAATTTATTTAATACCTATATACAAGCAGGTAATTTAAACTAGAACCGACTTATAAAATACTAACTATTCTAAACTACTGCTACTTCTCAATATGCCATTACAGCATGGCGAGGCGTTTGCTATTACAGCAGGTGTAGGCAGTATTGCCTATGCTGCCTATGTCTGGTATGCAAAGTCAATGCCATCAAGTTCAAACAAAGTAATATGCTTTATATATATATATATTTTGGTAATAATATATGTATCTAAACACTCGTACATTAATACTCATTTTTTTATTATCTGAAAGTCGCGAAACCCAAACGTGTGGTCCACAAAGTTACTTTCGCTTTCTTGTTCCGCCATTTTTACTATCCTCCATTTACATGTTGTTAAAAATAAGTTTATACACGTAAACTGTAATGTCATTTAAAAAGAGTCGATTCGTAAAAACGTGTGGTGGGAACGCTAAATCGTAGGATAAAAAAATATGTAATTATTTGGCTTACAAATTGTACCGCGATTGGAACCCGTGTCACTATAAATTAAATTTAAAAAGTCATCATTACTCAATCCCCGCCTCCAGCAACTGCCCTGAACCAGGGACACACCCCTTTGCTCAGGTTGCTTTGTAGTCTAAACATTTTTTTATGCTGGAGCCCTACTCGCCTTTATATCCGGTAGTGTAGCAAAAAGCTACCATGACCAGCAAAAAAAAATTATATGTTGAAATATCGAACAAATGTAGCCTTTTTCCCAAACATAACATACTACCTCCATAATATAACGTACAATATTCTTATCTACGAATAAAAATGATAGATTTTGTTTGTAGATACTTACTAATATACTTCTATTCTTAGGAGACTAACAAAGTTGTGATCACCTACATGACCGCAGGGGTCAACAAACTCAACGTCGAAGTGTCTTAGCCAAGTCGTTTACCTACTTACTAACAATATTGAACTGTCTACAAACTTCTAATAACATTGTGCATGGGTATCATAATGTGAACAAACAAGGGTTTTCCTGTTATAAGGAAATTGTTGTTTTCCATTTTCTTTTTGTAAATAACGTGCTGATGCCATTTTTTGGCTACGGAATAGAACTCGTGGTGATGTTGGTAAAGTATTTTTGCTACTATAGTTTGTTATTAAACTTCTGATAACCTTTTAGATACAAAGTCTCGAGACCTGTGAATTGTTAAGTAAAGAGACAGCTAGGTACACCCAGCTTCTCTAAAAACAGTAATTTTCAAACTTAAATTTTTAAATTTCGATCCTTCCGCCATCGTGGCTTCTGTAGTTCAAGGCGCACAGGGGATGCCTTCAAGAAGGCGCTAGTTTTAAGCATGTAATAAGGCCGGAGCCGGAAGAACAAAGCATATATTGTTTCAATATGCCATGATATTTTTTTAAGGTATTATAACATTTAAACACTCTTACATTGGCAATGTCACTGATTGAAATGGAAGGATATTAATTTGAAAAGTGTTTTACACTTTGGAACGCATGTTCCACGGCTGGAGCTTTGTTTACCTTAGATTGAACAGTCCCAGGGCAGATGGACATCTGACGTGAGAAAAAAAGTGTGATAATTTTATAGTCAATTTCAATCATATTATTTTAATAAGTTTATAGTCTCAAAAAGTGAAAACGCAATTTAACTTGAACACGGTTGTACCCCAAAAATCCTGCCCCTTAAATAATTTAGCTTATATTTTACGATACGGTTTTTAAATTAAAAGTTTTTATTAGGTGGGGAAGGTAACACAATTATTAAGAAATGTGGCAATTAACACAAATAATTAAAATTTATGAACTTTTAAAACATTTTTCTTAAATTCTTTTATGCGCACGACTGGCTTGAGCAGGTAATACATTTGATTATTTAACAATTGAGACTCTAAACGCTTTAAGTTCCGGTTCCTTTCATGAGTTAGATAAAGTACTATCAGTTACTTATATTGAAGTCTAAGAAAGTGTAGCAACAACCGAAATATTGATGTATGTCCATTGTCCATCTTATATGTTATCAGGGTTCATCATTACTCATCTTGTTATACAACTTTTGGTAAGGATATTTTGGAAATAAAAATGCCTTGGTTTGATTGGGATCCTTTGCTCTAATAATTCGAATTAACAGTGGAATCCTTAGCCTCAATTTATTTTTAGAAACATTCCTAGTTGCAACGGACTTTCTGACATATGTGTGGTCACATACAGAAGTTTCTGTGAAGCATGACAATACAGGCCTAGTACTAGTTTTGCGGAATGTCACGGCCGTTACGTAGTACCTAAGTAGTAAAACCAGGTATAGCTGTGCACCTAACTGGGTATAACAGGTATAGGTATCAAAATTTCACAGTGGTCACACTTTATGAAAACAAAGGATTAAAAATTACAAGTCACGAATTCTCGATTCAGAATCCGATTATACTCAATACTTTATTGCGTTTCTCAATGTGTTTACAGGTGTTTTAACATTATAGTGGTACCAATTATGAACCCTGTCGGGCACAGCAACATAGTTAGATATAATCTAAATTAATATCATAGGAGAGAAAAGCCTGCCTATATGTTGGAAAGCAGCCTATTATGTTTGGAACTCCTAATAAATGTCAAAACATCGGGTTATTACATAGTACTTCTGTTGAATTCATAGACCTACAATGTTATTAGATAGTTTATTTTATTCTGAAATATTCATTTTACGTTTTTGAACTAAAGGAGACGTAACTGGAACGTCAGCGGCCGCACTGAGGTATTAGACAAGTGTCATAAACATTTTCGACCGAATAGATTCAATTATCATTGAGTTTAATTTTGTTAGTCACGAAAGTGATTATATTATTAAGTTATTGTGGTATTTTTAGCTATTGATCGAAAAGAGAAAGAGATCGAGTAGTATAAGTCATTTTGATTTGCCCAAAAAAGATTCGGTCGTCTAAGCGTTTGCGATATATAATCGATCGAACGATTTTGTCTAGGCCCTCTGAATCGACGCTCAAAACCTTAAAGGGCGCCCAGGTTGCTTAATTTGCATTAGTATTAGATGTATGATCGGTGAATTAGCAAAAGCCTTGTGGCTAACTAGATAAATTCGTCTCTTAAACGTACTATTACTTACTCTTTGGTATAGAGGATTTAATGGTTGTATAGAACACTTAATCCCTGGTTAACGATCAATAATTTACCGAGAGTCCTTGGAATTGACATTAATATAGCAGTCGGAGATAAATAAGGACTTGAATATAAATATATCGATTTATTTATAAAACTAGACAGACTACCGGCGGCATACATTTTACTCACAGTTAGACTTAAGTTACTTGCCTACTTACCGTTTTTGCCTTTATCAATTGAATACGGGTTACGACGTAGAATGACTAAAGGAATTCATTTCGTTAATATAAACTCGATTTTTGAATTTATACTTTGGTTATTTTAAGACTATAAAAATACTATCATAATTTGATCTAATAGAATGCCCATAGAACCATGGTCATAATAACTACCGAAATTTATAGAGAATGTGACGAAATATGATAAGATCTACTACGGCTGGTACAAACCTGCTGGTACTAGGTAGGTACATGTTTGTCTAAAGATATATCGTTTCAAAGTATGAAATAACAGTTACATCAAAAGTAGAAAGACATAGTATAATTTACCCGTTAATATGCAACTACAACGGTTACCGCAGTCCACTTAGAAAACATTTCGTTGGACGAATTTTAACTGTGACTAAATAAGAACTATACCTCTATAAACAATCTAATTCATAAATGATTTTCAGAATTCTGTTCTTGCCACCAATACTCATACCTACCTGAAAGCATTTATCAATGTTATCCATTTGTTTAGGCTGGAGCTCTGCTCGCCTTTATGCCCGGTGAAGTGGCAAAAGTCTTGTGGGTAACAATATATATTTGTCCCAAAAAAGAAAGATCAATGTTATGTTCAAAAGTTAAGTTAGTATATACGTTACGGTTAAAGGTAGGTGTGAACATAAACTTAAGATTAGCCGGCTAAACCTAGGTCTAGCCGACCACATGCGGTTAAACTTAGATCAACCTCTATAAGTCCCTGTTTAACTCCATTGGTTTAGGTTTAGGTATTTTTTTTTAACCCCCCCAACACCTTTTTGTGCCGTGCATAGGTATTGTTTAATTTAATTAAAACCTAGAATATCATGACGCAAACTAACATGTTATCGAACTTAAGCTGCTTCTCGAAGATAAACCTAAGATAAACCGGCTAATCTTGAGTTTATGTTCACACCTACCTTTAGCCGTGACATATACATTCTGCACCAAATGGATATACAAAAAATAATGACATAAAATAATTTTAATGACTGAATCCTCTCCGAAGGTATTTTTCAATTATTTGCCTAATGTCTTTACCATATAAGAACAATATAACCGAGTCAATTAAGAGTTACAAAGAAACATTTGCAGGTGTAATCATCCACCTGTCACAAGGAACATTAGTTGGATACATTCATCTTGTAACTTGTGCCCCACCTGTCACTGGATTTGAAAACTTGGCTTTTGATATACCCGCAACTAAAGAGATGGGTTTACACTAGATCAAACACATTTTACATTTATATGTACACGTTTATGAAAAGAGTTTACTATTATGTGCATTTGACACAGCTAGAAGCGAAATCTGCACCCATAAAGAAATATGTACATAAACATATTTATTTACATTATTTGATACTGACGATGTTAACCTATCTCCTTTGTCGACTTTACAATGTACATATTAGAACATTGGTTACCTACTTACTCTGTTTTCTGGTGACTTTATCGCGAGAAATGGTTGAAAATGCAAAGCTTATTATGATAGAAATTTGTGACTCTTTTCACTTGTCGCTACCACTCATTTTTTGTTTCTAGTGATTTTTTTATCTTAAATGATTGTTGAAATTACAAAATTAAGTACAACACAAAGTAATTGGAACGTACATTGATTTGCTTGAAAGTATGTTTATTTTAAAATATATCTCACACCGTTTGTTTATGATGTGAAACAACCAGAATCTTCTAATTACAAAGCAATAGTCAAAGATAAAAGCTTAATGGTCTATATAACTATGTCTATCATGATCTGTGGTTAACTGTAGCAGTAGGTCAATTACAGTCCAGTGCGCCGGCGCATCTACGCCATATTTAATAGTGCAGATATCCCGCACCACCTGCTTGCATACTAAACTCATTTGCATTGCAATTTTAATTAGAATTCTCATTAAAGCACAGTTTGAGCTCGTAACATGCGTTCGATTTTCCATTAAATCCTATATCGACTAGTTTGGCTTTTAAACTGCTAATAAACAAACCGATACAATTAAAATGTCGTATGACATGTTCTATATTGGTCAATTAATGGACAATGTTATTAAAAAGCGATACAGTACGTTCGGTCAGCGCAGGACCGGTTCACAAACGACCTTGCCTCGGCGCACGTTCACTTACTGATCTATCGATTGAGGCTTCGTAACATTTATTTGTTGCCGTTCAAATATGGTGACTGGCCAGTTTTCTGTTACCCTCTTAACTAATTACCGTAAATATTTCCATTTACAACAAATTCAAGGCCTTTGTTTCATATATCTTGCGTGTTCGCAAATAACCTCCATCATTAACATTAGTTGTCAGTATTCAGTCGGTTTTTATGAGTGTCATCAGTATTATCACCGTGCCATTGACCTTCGTGAGCAAACAAATCACCTTGAGGCGCTATTCAATCTATTGTGCCCGATTCACAGCTGTTTCAGTCTGTGTGTACAGCATGACGCAAATACACTGCGCCTTATGTGTGACAGGTGGTCATAGCGTCCATATTTTAAGGCTTCGCAGATTAAACCACACAGGAACACCAGATGGTAGACAGGGACTACTTTCAAAATGATGTCGATTTTGTTTACCATCAAATCTAGGTATCCGATTACTGCCACATTACCTGTCTGAGAGATTTATCTCCTTTTCCCCAATCAATATGTGTTTACTGTCGCGAAGAAACTGACCGTCGCGTCTCTTAGAAAGCATTTATTTAGTCTTTCAGCAAAAACAGCGCTTGAACATCTTAGTTCCAATGGTTTGATGCGCAAGAGTGTTGCTTTCTCGCAAGCGACGCATCGCTGACTACGCATGCGCCACGCCAGTCGCTTACGGCCGGTCATTGGGGCCGCACGCGTCGTTTTATCAAATCGCGATTCGAACAGACGGCGGCGGCTGGAACCGTGTTTACGTCAGTAGCCGCAGTGACAGTGTCCACAGTGCAAAAACAAATATTTTGTGATTAAACACTTGGAACTTACCAAGGTTAGCAGTGTTGTGCAGCAAAAACAAGAGGATTTCAAGTGTACCTATTCATTTTTTATTTGCTGAACCATCGTCACGCGCTTTGACTCCTTTTTATATAGGTTTTATATCTCTGTAATTGTGTTCGTAATTATTGCGACTGACGTAAGGACGTTCTGGTTAACTGATCTTACGATAAATTGTACTTTTCAAATTTTAGTTTGCAAATTGTCTGCCAACTTCAATTTTAGTATGAACTTAATAATAACCAACTTGAGAAGATTGAATGCGTCATTGCACATAACAAGATTTGAGTAGGAAGCTGTATCTTGAAGGTAAATTACCTTGAGGTCCGGCATCATATACAATCGGTCCATTGAAAGTGAAACGATATGAATATTAAATTTTTAATGTTGACCAATATAAATGTGAAATTTTGAAGCCAAATGATAGAGAAATCATTAAAATGTTAAATAAATACGAGTTATTCAAGGTCAGGGAAATTGTTTCTAATAAATTGAATGTTAGACCGTAGCAGATTGATTTAAATATTGATACAATCACACGTGAAGGTTGTGATTCAGATTATCGATTTATTTTTACTTACGTATTAAAAATTTACATAAATATTATCTCTTCACCACTCATCGGTTTCAACAAACAATTTATCTTTAGCTATAAAAATTTGTCTTCACACGTCATACATAATAATGATAAATTCTACTCTGATTTTCTCACGGCTTATCGCTACACTATATCTGGGCTGCTATCGGGAAAAACTTATATCACAAGAAACAGTGACATGATAAATAAATACACGAAGATGAAAATAGGTCAGTCGTGATAGAAATATTGTAATAGAAGTTCAGATGATAGAAATTTAAATCGGCCATGATACGTTTTCCAGTTTCACTAACTTAATTCTACAGGCCACAGGCAAAATTTAGGAAAAGAAGTATCAATAAGAATCAATATTTTTTCTAAGAGACCAATTTCTGCAACCGTACACATGTTCTTTAAAAGTAGTCATTGTTCTGTTACAAGTTACTTTATAATTATTGCACTTTATCCCAAAATGAAGAGGATATCAAATTTGCGGTGAATTTTCGTCAGTGAATCCTAAACATTTCCCCCAACATTACCGCTACGAGGATCTAGAAGATTTTTAATATCACCCTCAGAAATAGGTACTGAAAATAAAATTATTTTGTCATATTTTAGCAAATAAATCATATATTCAACTTTGACGTCAAGCTTCTTATTTATATCTATACATACTTTAGTTTGGCCTTCAGCGTTGAATAATATTATCACAAATTAAAATTTTAACAGAATCTCCTTCTATTTGAAAGTATTCGTTTTCTTACTAAACATTTCGATTAACTATCACTACTGGTTACCTCGCATCATACTTTCTCGTTTCTCTCAACTAATTAGTGGCTTCACATCACAAATTGATCTTTTTATTCGGAAGAGTGTGGTTAGCGTGTTTTATGGGTGCTGCCATATATAGCTCTTGTATGGTACAAGTAATGGATCGACCATGTTGAGTTTCATATTAATTGATATGTCGTCACGCACTTTTCCGTTATGGGCTAGATGCATATCTGCGGAACGAACGCACCATGTCCGTTATTTCTTGAAAATATTCTCCACTAGATGGACTGCCTTAATTATTGCTCATAACAATAGGATTAGTGGTAAATTCTTTCAATAAAGTGCTAGAAGCCTATCAACGTTTCTCCTGTGGCTGCTTGTTCTGGTTTCCTACTCGGGACAATTTATGTGACACAGATGTTCTGTTCAGCTATTCTGAGTCTGGCTGTGCAATTATCCGTGAATTATGCCACTCTAAAGTCCCGTAGCATAGGAATTTAATTTCCTAGTTTAGCAGTTGTGTTAAAAAATATAGAAATAAACCCCTGATATTTCTAGGTACAATTCAATAGATTCAATAGAGCTCAAATTTAAGCAAAAAGTTTGTTTCAGGAATTTGGTCTTATGATATTCGCGGTGATATAATATTCTGTAGTGTGTCTATTGTTACCAAAAATATGGCAGTGAATATATATTTTTTTGGAGTTTCCGTCGTTTTTGTTAGTCTCATTCACGAGGTTTACGTTACAAAGAAGATACAAAAACATAATATAATATTAAATGAGACATATAAATAGAAAAATGAACAAATTTCTTTATCCAGCCAGTTGACATGACCTTTTTAACCATTTTACTTTATTATAGGTCTCACGATAAGTCATCCTCAGCCCATATAACGTATAATAATATATGATGAACGTGGGCCTCCGCATAAAGGGTGCTTACCAAAGTCATTACCCTTGGCAGGTGGCTTAACGACTGCAGTATCAAACGTCTAGATAGTTTTAATTCGGAAATTGTTGTTTAATTCACAATATTGTGTTATTAGGTATTAAGTAGAGTATGACGTTATGCCACAATATATGTGAAGAGTAAGACCCAATCTTTACTAATATTAGTAAAGATTTTTAGTAATATTCGTAAAGATTGGTGGTAGAGTATGACCCAATCTTTACTAATATTAGTAAAGAAAATTGGGTAAACCCGCGCGCAGGAAGCTAGTAAGGTAATGAAACGGTCGTCTTAAATTTGTATTAAGAATAAGCTTAGAGAAGATAAGCTACTTTGAAATAAATCTCACAGAGCGAAACGAACTGTATTCATTACCAAACATCAAATGAACGAACAAAAACAGCTTCCGTCTGTAAAAACTGGTTTTTGTGGTTTTTTTAATTCAATTAGTTGCGACATTAATTATTTTTCTAGAATATAATAGCTGATTCTCGCGTCATTTTACGACTTTATGTAATTAGAATTAAGTCTCAAAGGATATTATTTATTATTTCTTGAAAAGAGTCTAATACTAATCTTAAATCTTAATCTAATTCTGGTCTTATTCAAAAATATATTGTGGTACTAGCCCCGCGCTTTTACCCGCTTTACTCTGCTCCATTGGGTCGGAGCGTAATTTTTTTTGTAACCTATATGTTAATCGAGCTTATTAACTCTCCCGTGCAAAGTTTCAGCCAAATCCATATAGTAATTTTTGCGTAAAAGAGTAACAAACATCCATCCATCCATACTCGCCAATTTTCGCGTTTATATTATAAGTAGGATATAGATTAGTATAGACTATGGACTAGCTTATTCTTTAACTGTAATACACATTTTAGACGACCTTTTTATTAACTTAAGAACTTTGAAATTTTGGAAAATCATGTCATACCGGATCTTATCGTTTTAATAACTTTATATAGTTATATACGATAATATATAACTATATAAAGTACGTACTATACGAAGTATAATAGCGTACGAATTTTCAATGCAATCCGTTCAGTGATTGGAGCAGTTTGTTGATATATCTATTGGTAACGGTTTTCTTTTATGCATTTTGATAAGTTTTCTGTTGCTATGTGCAATTGATTTGCAAATTGTTACAGAATTGTATGTAGCAATGTATTGGCTTGACATGTCAGTCAATTGCTTTTGTAAGGCTTCAATGATGTAGCGACATGGTTGTTAAGAAGTTTATTGAACTATTTTATTGACACGATGTACTGTATTATAATTTAAATATGGACATCATGTTTTTTATTTAAGATAGTGAGGTTTTCTCTAATTTTGAAATGTTGTAAATGCGGTCCAAAAGATTAAAAATAGTCGGGTGTTAACATTCTGTAATAAACCTAAAATGTGAGTTTAATTATAGTGCTTGTATGTGAGATGAAATCCAAATATGATTTTTATATTATGTTTGTATCTACATATCGATATAATATATTGTACAAAGCTGATGAGTTTGTTTGTTTGCTTGGAAGCGATAATTTCAGGCACAACTGTTTTAAATTGTTAGATAGCCCATTTGTCGAGTAAGACTTTATTTTACTATCCTATGGGGACGGGAGTATAGCGGGTCAAACCGTGCGCGGGAAGCTCGTTTTTTAATATTTAATTGAAATATTTGTAGTATCTTTTTTAATTTAAATTATTTACTTTTTATATACTGCGCTTATAAAGCTACATTACCTATTTTCAAAGTTTTACCTACAACCTCGCTAAGTTTACAGACTTCTTTAATTTATAATGACAACATTTTGCATTATTTTTAACTCGTTACGCGTCATTGTGTGACGTAATGTATTCCAAGTTCCACTCAATCTTATAACGATGTCGTCTATTCTAGAAATAAACTACAAATAATATAATGTGTCACCATTGTCAAGTCTCGAGAGTTCATTTAAAATAATTGATGGATGAATTGTGTTATAATAATAATTGTCGCTTATGATAATCTCACACGGACGTAGCACATTTACGACGACTCAGAACAAATATCTGTTCACACAAACAAATGTTTTGGGTTTGGATGGGTATCACAAAAGGTCTTAAAACAACTATCGTCAACCACAGAGTAAGCAGGACTCCATACAATTTCGCCGACGGAAGCTTGTGCATTTGTTCATAAAGCGATCAGGCCGACTTAGATACGATTCAGACCAAACAGCTCCGCTTTTGTAATGTGATAAAGATAGTTTAAATGTATCAACAGGAATAACATTTCATCATTCTGTCGCGGATTCAATTTGGAGCCGTCCGGAGCCGTACGGCCCTCGTAGAATGTCTATGTTACGGCAATATGAACTGTAATTCGTGTTTATGCGCTTAAATTACCGCCGATTACAGTTTTTCGTACCTGAATCGACACGGACTTGTTGTTAGCCAGACTTCGACCGACTTTTTTTTAAGTCAATGCCTAATACCATAATATTGTTAATAGCACATTAACATATTCAAATGTCCCCTAATTTCATAATTTACTGCGATATTTCCTTCCTTATTATCATCAAACTGCTTTGATGTCTTGATTAAGTTACGGAACTAAAATTTTGACTAAATGACATAACTCACGTCAATGACTTTGATTCCGGGTAGAAAACGTGCCATCAGAACTCTTATTATTCATGGAACTTGATTGCCACAAGGCAGGTTATTGGAAATGCACTTTTGTTTGGCAGTAAACTTCCTACATTTTTATATTTTTTGCAGCCGTTTCTGACCGATCTATCAACACAAATCTCAAACCACTGAATTACCTAATTACCTTGAAATTGGGCACGCAGATAGTAACTATGACGTAAGAAAAGAGTTTCCTAAATCGCCCCTTTAAGACTATTAAAGAAAGAAAATACATTAAATTCAGCTCAACACACATTTTGTTGAATTCACAAAATAATAAGACGTTTGCATTGTATGTTCTGGTGAGGTACCCATACTTAGCATAGGCTAGGCTGATAGATACTAGCGCTGGTTTTCAGTTGGTATCTCAATTCTCAAGTAGTGACTGACGGACGAGGGATACTATACATGAATGATAGTATAGAAGATATAATTTCGATTTTGGGAAAACCTTTGGCAGTGCATTTTTATGGGAAAACCGAAATCTATGTAGATAAAGTCGCAGAAAAGACAGTTAATTAATATAAAATATCTTCAAAGTTACAACAAACATTGTGTTTTCTAAGCTTTGTCTTGCACCTAGCTGGTTTTAACATTTAATGAGGCTAGATATGCCTTTTGAAATCGCAACAGCCTCGTGGCTAACTACATAATGTACGACACTAAAAGTTTTTTTTTTCTCTTGTCTTTCTTTTTTTTAATCTATCTCTCAGCCATCACATCCAGCCTTACAGTTCCAGATTCAAACGCTATTATATTTTTTATGTGCTCCTTTGTTATATATTAAAAGTAAATCATATTTAAAGGGACTTTCTTAAGGTTTGCTGGCACCGTTTTCAGTTTTATCTTAAATGAGGTGCCCTTCCGTTAATTAAGATCGTGGTCCGCCATAGTCTGCGGTTCACTTTCCCTGATATTATTCATGTGGTTTTTTTTATATCATTATGGACCGGTCTCTGTGGTTGAATACGGTTACGTGGGAGTTGATGTAGGTTGCTGGTTTATTTTGATGGTAGTTTAGGTAGATTACTATAATATGAGAAGTATGAGAGCTTTGAAAAATATGTGATAGGAGGACGGTGTGGAGTGAAAGAGGACATGATTTCGAAGATAGAGAAGGGAATGTTGAGATGGTTTGGTCACGTGGAAAGAATGGATGAAGAAAGATTGATAAAACAAGTATACATGGCAAATGTGACACAGTCGGAAACGGTAGACCTCGACGAACGTTCTCTGACCAAATCTGAGACATCCTCGCAAAAGGTCAAATAAGATCCACCCTAAACCGACGTGCCTGTACGAAGAATGTTATGAGAGTGAATGAAGCGAAAGTTGTGTGTAGGGATCGTAGCCAGTGGAGGTCCATTGTCTCTGCCTACCCCACTGGAAAACAGGCGTGAGCTTATGTATGTACTATAATATGCCATGAAATAATGATAATGTATATGAGGTATGAATGAAGCAGAGCTGCAAGACTGGGGAAGTGCCTACACCTTACAGAATCATTGATTTATAGATTCCCGCGCGCGGTTTGACCCACATAACTCCCGTTAGCGTAAAACTTCTTAATTTTACTATTGTATTTTTATTTTAAGGTTCTCCAACAGAGGTTATAATATTTAATTTACCTATAAAGTTAACAATATTTCTTACACTAATTGCACTTCCAATTACCGGTGAACACCTCATGCTTCTTTAACTGGCTATAACAATATTTTTGCCTTTAGCCTTCGTCAATAAATAGGCTATCTAACAATGAAAGAATTTTTCAAATCGGACTAGTAATTTTTGAGTTTATCGCGAACAGACAGACATGGCGGAGGACTTTGTTTTATAAATTGTATATGTATCAATCATGCCAGTCTCGGGTGTAAGTAATCTAATTCGCTTGAGTTTAATATCCTTCCCTAATCCGGATCAATGCAGGCATATCGTGCTTGTCTGCCCTGCTTAGAGCTTAAGAAACAAGTAGGTATGATGTTTGAAGTAATTTACTTGATATCTAATTTTGAAAATAACATATGGGAGTCAATAAATCTTATCGCATGTGCTCTTATTGAAATTGTGCGTTTAAATATGTGTCGTCACTTTGGGTGTCTTTTCTTATATTAAAATAGAAAAGGAAAGGACATAATATGTGATTCGATATACCGTTGGAGATAAGGTTTGTTGAAATGACACATTCAAATATTATGTTTTATAGGAAAATCATCATCATCATCACCATCCCATATAACGTCCACTGCTGGACATGGGCCTCCTCCCGAGGGAGGGTATTGCCATAATCACCACGCTTGGCAGGCGGGTTGGTGACCGCAGTATTATGTTGTAACACACAAGGAAACGCTGCTGCCCGTTCCTTGATATACGATTATTATAGATGATGTTATAACAATCGGGACCAACGGCTTAACGTGCTTTCCGAGGCACGGAGGGTAGTCCCTTTACACAAAGATTTCTTGTCCGGTGTGGGGATCGAACCCACGACCTCCGAGATTTAAAGCGAACCAATTACCGCTTCGATACAGAGGTTGTGTATAGGAAAATGTTTATGTGAAAATGTTTCATTCCCTCGGTTTCGTTTTCTCGTTGATATTGGTAAAAGAATTTGCAAAATCGGTTCAGTAGATCCAGAGATTACCCCATACAAACAAATCACATACCACTTTATAATATTAATATAGAAATTAATGCGCTGTACTTAGTCAAAATAGGCTTCACAAAACAGTTTTTTAGCCAAATGTTTACATTTTAGAGCAGCTAAAAAAATATATGTTAATCTTGATCATATTTATGGGGGGACCATTGTGTTCAAAACACGTTTTCGGTAAATTTTCTCGATAAAAAAATAACCATAAAATAACCATTTAAATTGAAATTGTAGCAATTGTAACTGTATTATTTATAAACAAATCTTGATAATATTAATAAAAGTGATGTAATTTATAATAATAAAGGGAACTGTTGTTTTTATTTATCGATTGGAATAAGATATTTGCAAGGATTAATGTATTTAATAACTCGAACGAGTCGAACGAAACGTTGCGCCATCGCGACGTCTCTTCGCTTCTCTTTCATTTCTACGCGGAGCAACAGTGACAAAACTAATACGTAAAAGTCGTCTATTCACCGCGCCTTAACAATTATCCATCCATCCAGACTCAATTCGCAATGATACCTACCATAGGTATTATCTTAGTCTTATATAATTATGTACCTTCACTTCATTGCACAAAATATACAGTTTACCTACAGATGCTGTAACTCCATATTGTCATACAAGGATGCCACTTGAAATTGTGCCTAATACGCTCCTTGCTTATCTTATCCATCGTTGTCACGACACACCCATATGTGCCCTATCTCATCTCAATGACCTCAATCTTTACAAGAAAGTAAACAACTTGTTAAAATATGATGTTATGAAACTGGTAAGACGGAAGTCTCTAGAACAATCGAACAAGTTAAATGGTGTTGCTCTTCGTGGACAACATTTTTTAAATAAATTCGAATCCGCGAAGAGCACCTACCAAAAATATTGATAGGTGCCTTTTGTGGATACGGTCAGGTGCGGACGGGAGACATTCGAACGGGTGCTCTATGCGGACTAACTCTTCATCTTCAAGTACTGCTTAGTATTGTAATTTCCCGCTTGTGGTTTTACCCGTGTAGCTCCCGTTCCCGTGAGAACTTATTATTTAAATATAGAACCTTTGTTACTCCTGGTTAACATAGTTTTCTTATGGTGACAGATGTTTTAAAATTGGAATAGTAGTGTAATTGTTACTATCTAGTTCTAAGCTACTTCTATGGAAACGTTCTCAAAATGCTGGCAGCATTGCCCCGTTGAACGGCAATGCTTTTCTGCTGCAAAGTAAATACTAACACACGGGGTAACGTATATAAGAAGTTTTAAAGTAAGTATGTAAGTATACTTCTAAAGATTACCGAGTTCAAAAATACTATTCTACTTGAATATCTTAGTAAAGACAAGTTTTATGATTATTAATTGTATAAAACTGTATATAAATTATATATAACTAGCGGCCCGCCCCGGCTTCGCACGGGTGGACTTTTATACCCTACCCCTGCCCTACCCTACCCCTACCCTACCCGTACCCTACCCCTACCCTACCCCTACCCTACCCCTACCCTACCCCTACCCTACCCCTACCCTACCCTACCCCTACCCTACCCCTACCCTACCCCTACCCTACCCCTACCCCTACCCTTTACCCTACCCCTACCCCTACCCCTACCCTACCCCTACCCTACCCCTACCCTACCCCTACCCTACCCTACCCCTACCCTACCCTACCCTACCCCTACCCTACCCCTACCCTACCCCTACCCTACCCCTACCCTACCCCTACCCTACCCCTACCCTACCCCTACCCTACCCCTACCCTACCCCTACCCTACCCCTACCCTACCCCTACCCTACCCCTACCCTACCCCTACCCTACCCCTACCCTACCCTACCCTACCCTACCCTACCCCTACCCAAAAGTATCCTATGTCCTTCTCCCAGTTCTTAGCTACCTCCCTACCAATTTTCAGCCAAATCGGTTCAGCCGTTCTCGAGTTATAAGTGTTGTAACAAACACAACTTTCTTTTATATATATAGATATGCAATATAATTTGAGTTCAATTCCCAATAATGGCTTTATGCGTCTTGTGTTAACTATTTTTTATTACACATAATTATTATTTAATAGATAGCTATTATGTAGTGTTTGTAATAAAATAAATCTACTGTAAATAATTATTGCAGAGGTATTTGTACTGTTCAATAATAAGTTCAATATACTCTGTCTTCTGTGCTATAATTATGTCGTAATCTTAATATATAAACCTGAAGAGTTTGTTTGCTTGAATGCGCTAATCTCAGGAACTAATGGTCCGATTCCAAAAATTATTTCATTGTTACATAGCCCATTTATCGAAGAAGGTTATCGACTTTATTTAATTATGAAGCTCCCACGCGAACGAAAGCTACGCGGTTAAAACCGCGCGCGGGTTAAATATATAGTAGTAAAGTAAAATACATACATACATAAGCTCACGCCTGTTTCCCAGCGGGGTAGGCAGAGACAATGGACCTCCACTTGCTACGATCCCTACCCACATCTTTCGCTTCATTCACTCTCATAACATTCTTCATACAAACACGTCGGTTTTGGGTGGATCTTATTTGACTTTTTGCGAGGATGTCTCCGATTTGGTCAGAGTACGTTCGTCGAGGTCTTCCCCTTCCGACTGTGCCACTCACACTCGCCATGTATAAAAAAAAATGAACAGAAATAGCAAAACTGTTAGTAATTCAGTCTTATATAATCGTATTTTTCTCTTAATATTCATTCATACATACAAATACAAATTAAATATCATAGGTAGGTAGTATTAACATTTGGTATCGTTTAATTTACACAAGAAACGCCACAGCTGTTTCAATATCGTGGTTATTCAAATAACCGAAACACATATTTTTTATATTAAAAGTCGTAACTTTATTGGCTGGCATTACAATAGTTATTAAGACTTCCTGATTGTAATGTCAAAAATTACTATTTAAAGGTTGCTTTGTAACTTTTAGCGCAATGACGTAATAGTAATGTAAGTGCTGTTTAAGGCTTTGTCCATAAGACGTGAATTGGACGAGAATAACTTGTGTGGTATAATATGTAGAATAAATATATGTCTTCCGTTTATCACGCTTAGCAGGCAGGTTGGTGACCGCACTATTACACAAGGAAACGCTGCTGCCCGTTCCCTGGTAAATGCTTGTTATAGATGAGAACAATCGGGAACAACGGTTTAAAGTGCTATTCGCGGTACGAGATGGTGATGGTGATATACTTACTTACAAAGTACAAGAGTTATTGTGAAGATAAATAATTTAATCATATATGTATATTATGTAAAGAAAGATTGACAAAACAGGTAAACATGGCAAGTGTGAGTGGCACAGTCGGAAGGGGAAGACCTCGACGAACGTTCTCTGACCAAATCGGAGACATCCTCACAAAAGATCAATATGAAGAATGTTATGAGAGTGAATGAAGCGAAAGATGTGTGTAGAGATCGTAGCAAGTGGAGGTCCATTGTCTCTGCCTACCCCGCTGGGAAACAGGCGTGAGTTTATGTATGTATGTATGTAATTCGTACCATAGATGGCGTATCACAACCCAGTCAATCAAGTTGGCTTAGTTGTATATAAATTTATGTGGTTATAATATTAATTCTTGCGTATAAAAAGATAATAATCTTGTCTCGGAAATAATAAGATGAATTGTGAACAATAGATACTGTCATAAAAAATACTAAAATTAAAAGTGGCTTCCGTCTTGGAAAAAAATATTTCATTTGAAAATAATTCTGTATTAAGAAGACATTTAATGGACATGCCGTTGACTGATTGGATAAAAGCGGTTCTTATCTGGATTTGTCCATGGAAATAGGTATCTGCCTGTCCATTCTGAAAAAAATCGTAATGATGTGTTATAAACATGTATATGGTTACTATACTTAATGCTATTTTTTAATACTCAGTAAAAAAACTTTGCTTTTTTTTTGGACGGACTTTTATCTAGTAGACACGAGGGTTTTATTACTTTACCGGAGCTTCCTTTAGAGCTCCAGCCTTAAAACACACATTCTGTGAAAAGTGAAATTTATTCCTGTGATATTTTGTATTTGAACATAGTCGAGCGTTTCCTTCGAACTACTAAAGTCGCAGCTGTACTTGCTTCGTAGTCGTATCATTAACCTTCTCTAAAACTTTAGTAATATTAGGTACATAGGTAGCAAGAATGTTGAAAACATTATGCTATCCGCCCACTACTGGGCGTGGGATGTCCCAAAGGCGCTAGTATTTCTTTACTAAAACTGCTTTGTATTCTTTTGTATCTACTTAATTCAAATCTCGGGTGAATGTATTTTAATTAGGTTTATCTTGTAAAATAATGTCGCGTTAGTTTTAAAAACTTGAGTTCTTTTGTGATTTTAACAATAAACGTAAAAAAAAAGTAATAAGTTTATTTAAATAGACCACCATCTCCCTATAGGTATGTTATGAGATGACGAAAGCTGATGGATAGACAGCAGCATCGATCAAAGCTGAAGCATACTATGAAGCGGCCGTAGCCCAATGGCTAGGGCGTCGGACTTGTGATCTTGAGGTCGCCGGTTCGAACCCCACCCTTTGCACTACTGATGTGAACCCACTCGTAACACAAGCATTTTAGCTTAGCACGAGGGGTTAACAAGAATACTAGTAGACGGCAAAAGGCTGCTAGTAATCTTTTAAAAAAAAGTACTCACCATCTTACTGCGACCACTAAACCGTCGCCCAAGCGTGGTGATTATGGCAATATTCCTCAACGGGTTGATACAACAGGGATGAGGACTAGATTCAATTTTATACGTTTGATAATCATAAAAGTATTGGTAGTATAAATGAGTATTGAATTGATTTGTATTGACGGTTCTGAGGTTTAGCTATCACATTTTATATTTAACGTCGATCATAAAGTTAAACTTGCCTTATTTTTCAACAGGTTATTTCGATACCAATTATCGTCTCTCGTTACAATAATTACATAAGTCTTGCACAATGTGGGATATCCGATAATTAGGATCCAGTTTTTAAATAGGTACTTACTCATACTTGTGTGAAAGGCTGTAGGTAATAACTGAACAAGGAAACGGCGAAAGTTGTAGGGTGGGTTAGGATAGGTACTCCATATAAAGATAAATTGTGTAGTAAACTGCCACCACATATGGAAAGTGATGGGTATGATGCAATCTTAAAATTCAGGTTCATGTCAAAACAAATTAAATGAGTTCCTTAGTACTTTCATGTCGATCGAACTGTATTACGAAATTATCAATGACGTTTCATTTGGGTACATCAGAATTTAAAATTATCTTGTTTAAAGATTTTATTTCACTTAGAAAATATGTTTTTCGGTTGGTATTGGAATAGAAATTGATGATCAATGATGATTAACAACTTAATTCTATCATATAAGACATTTTCTAATGATTATGGAGCTTTAACTTTTTATGAGTTAGGAACACTATATAGAATAGAATATTTATCCAAAATACTTAAGAGCTAAATCACAAAAAGTAGGTATGGGGAACATTCTTATTTATGTATACATAAATATAAAGGAAACACGTTTTTTTTTCGGTTGGATTATGAAGTCAGGCTTTTGCTACTTCACCGGGCATAAAAACTAGCAGAGCTCCAGCCTTAATAAAACAGGAAGTGCCTAGATGAAAACAAAGAAGGGATACGTGGTGTGCATGTTGAAAACCGTTATAATGTCCTATTTCTTTAGGATAAAGCCTGAATGTATAATTGACCAGCTTCCCGCCCGTGGTGTAAGCCGCGTGGCTTCAGTTTCCGAGGGAATTTTATGATTAAATATAGGCCATGTTTCTCCTGAATAATGAAGCATTCTAATGATGAAATATTTTTTGAAAACGTCTCGTTAGTTTCGGAGTGTATTCAATGCAAATAAACAATCAAATCTTTTCTTTTTATAGTATTAGTATAGATAGTAAATTATAAATCTAGAGCTCAGAAGCATAAGGTCGGATATGACATTATACTTCAGAACCATTCGTCGTATGTGCCTTTATCGTTAACTGGCACTTACGACTAAATGCTTCTGAAGTCTAATAGTACATTCGTCCTTGAAGCATAAGGAGGTCTAGAAATGTGTTCATCAACTAATTTCCTAATAAAACCTTGGCAAAATCTCATTACTACAGCACCAGTCTCCAACCTGGTTATCAATTTTATTGAAAGTAAATCAGCAACAGAATAAAAAAATATAATTTGAAATTCAAGTCACAATTCGACACTGACACCGCTCGATGCCTTCATTTATCTTTTTTAGTATGCAAATTGCATTATTATTCGTGGTGCAGTGTGCGTAAAATTTTCAGCTGGTTGGCTGGTCCGTAGGTTCAGATGCTCCAAAGTTTCGCTAGACGGTATACTATAAAAACGAACGTCGTGTGATACGAATATTAAACGAATACAACGGAGTTTTTTTTTATTGTGTTTACGAAACATGTAGAATTGTACATTTTTCGGTGTTACAGTCTATCGAAGCGGAAATATTGTCCTTTATAGGATTGGAAAGGTATGGGCGGTACTCGAATATTGGAGTATATTAAATTTTTTTGCCTGTCTTATGGAGAACGTCCAATTATTATTGCTTTAAGCGAAATCGGTAAAAGAAATATTGTTTGTGAAAATTAAATGCCTTTTTAAGAGAAGAGAATAGTAAAAAGTAACAATAGGAATATTTATTCACGTTATTTTGTTCAAAATTTTTTTTTTTTTCCATTTTTATATGTTGGCCTAATATTGGCATAGATAACTCTTACCACCATTTCCATTTAAATATCACATCAATTGTTGCCATGTTAAAAAGAAAACCATAGAAAAGTCTATAGATTTTTTAGATAAAGATGATGGTAGTGAGTTCTTGTTAAAAAAAAAAAAACTGTCTGTAACCAGGCTGTATCTCAAGTACCGCGATAAACAGTTGAAATTTTCACAAGTTGAATTTTTTTTAAGGGGGGCTCGGGTTTGCTCTTTATTAATAACGGCAGCAGGCAGGCCCTTCGTGCGCGAGTCCGACTCGCTCTGGCCGGGTTTTTACATTTAACGAAGCTGTGCCAATAATTGCTGGGGTGCCAACGATAGGCAGTATTATCTATCTTCTATCTATCTTATATATATAAAACAAAGACGGGTTTGTTACAACACTTATAACTCGAGATCGGCTGGATCAATTTTTATGGTTTTTGTTTCGTTGGATTTGTCTCCGCCCTGAATAGCAGAATACATTTTAAAAACAAAAGAAAGTCGTGTTAGTTACACTATTTATAACTCAAGAACGGCTGAACCGATTTGGCTGAAAATTGGTAGGGAGGTAGCTAAGAACTAGGAGAAGGACATAGGATACTTTAGGGTAGGGGTAGGGTAGGGTAGGGTAGGGGTAGGGTAGGGTAGGGGTAGGGTAGGGGTAGGGTAGGGGTAGGGTAGGGGAAGGGTAGGGTAGGGGTAGGGTAGGGGTAGGGTAGGGGTAGGGTAGGGGTAGGGTAGGGTAGGGTAGGGGTAGGGTAGGGGTACGGGTAGGGTAGGGGTAGGGGTAGGGTAGGGGTAGGGTAGGGTAGGGGTAGGGTAGGGCAGGGGTAGGGTATAAAAGTCCACCCGTGCGAAGCCGGGGCGGGCCGCTAGTCCTTTATAAAAAACAATATATAAAGAAATTTCTTCACTAATTAAAAAAAAAACTATAACATAATCACTACATTAAAAGGATGAAATAAATATTGGAACCACATTATATATTGAAACGCAAAAATCCTTAGTATTCGGTGACGTTTTTACAAATTTATTACTCCGAAAAGTTTCTGGGATGGCAATTTCAATCTTTCGTCTGTTTCTTTATGGGACTTTTTATGGGATCAATGTATTTTACTGAATTTTAGTGGCAGTTTGACAAATATCTATGGATCTTATTGCCTTGTTTGTGTTTTGAAAGATTCTAGTCTCAGTGTAAGGAGTTTGATAGTAAAATGACTTTATGGTACTTTGGAAAAATATCGTAAATATATATCTATTCTCTATCTGATAGCAATTTCTTTGTACTAACAATAATTTATATCAATGTTATAAAACTGAAGACTTGGCTTGTTTGCTTGAACGCGCTGATTAGGAGTTACTGATCCAAGTAGAAGAATTCTTTGAGAATGTGGGAATGGGAGTTACACTATCTATATATTTTGGATTTGTATGTAAACGCAAAAATATGTTTTAGGGCTGATTTGCAATCCTCAGATAAAAAATACCAGAGAAATAAAATTGAATTTTGACATAACATCCGTACCAAATCTGTCAAATTTATAATTTACTCGTCTGATAATGTTTATCTGACCATCGAAAAATCAGACCTTATTCTAGTACCTATGACATATTTATTTTATTTATTTATCTTTATTTCAAAAAGGTATGTAACTTATAAGCTAAGCTCCACAAAACCGTTGCAAAGGTCCATACTTTGTGGCCGATGCATAATTCTATATATATTTATATATTTTTTATATTTAAAAAAAAGATGAATTTTATTTTATTTTTGTAACTCTTATAGTAATAAAACACAAGTGTTTATCGCAATTGCGTAGTAGTTTGAACTGCGTGTCTTTTTTAAGATAAGCCAGTAACCTATATTCGGATAGCGTGAAAATTTGTTTATTGCGTTAACATAGATTTCAAATTGCTATCTTTATTTTGTTTCTTGTTTTATCTAAAGACGTTACAATGTGTTAAATAAGCGTATAATACGATTCGGTGTTAGTAAGAAGAAGAACTATTAATCACAATGAGTGTTTCAAGACACTGAGCCAGTATCTTATGGCTCAGTGTCTTGAAACACTCATTAAGCAATCACCAGCTGTTGTAACCTATAGACCAACGGACAATGGCCGATTGGCCACGTTACGTCATACTTAGTCGTATAGATGGCGCTCTCACTTTCACTCGCCCAATAGCCGCCGTGATCAACCCGCGTTCGAAATTTGAACACTTCATTTTTGAATTACGAAACTTTTTTTTAAAAATTTATGACAGATCTGTTTCTTTTAACTCATAATGCCTAGTTTCTTCATTTAATTAAGTTTTGTCCTTTTAACTATTTAGAATGGATAATACGTTATGAGAAAAATTATCCTCACAAAATTCATTACCTACATATGAATTGTTTATTAATAATTATTTATCACGCATTACTTCATAGGTTGTTCGCCTGACATTTAATGAATAAATAAGCAAAGAAAATCGCTGAAGATTTCGTCATATTTTGTAGGTTAAGTTAAGCGGAAGACTGATCATTTCCTTGTAATCTACTTAATGCTTTTTTGGGAGGTCACGCCATGACCTTAGCAGAAGATTGAATGTGAATAATAATTGCGACCCTGTAATGACAGTTGCTTGCCATAAAAAGGAGGTAAACTGAACGCAAATTTTAAAAATGCCATGTCACTAGTATTAACTTGATCAAGAGTTATTTTCTAACGAAGCGCCGGGCTGGAGAAAGTTAGCGCCAGTGCAGTGCTACATGTTTTGCAGATGAAACTTACATTCCACACAAAGACTTTGCGTAAACACTGCTCAAAAGAAACGTGTAATTCTGAATTAAATTCAAATTTCTTTTTTTTTGTTTCATATCTAATTTGCAAAAAAAGAAAAAAATGGTCTATGTCGAACGTAATTTGAAATTGGAATATTAATAGTTCAAAATTTAAAATTTTGTAAAATTGCCTCTAGTTATTTTTTTTATATGTGGTCGTGACAAGCGCATCTCATTGCGAAGCCTACACGGAACCATGGAGGTCATTGGCGCGACCTTACACGACCTCGGTGGATGGCCGAAGTTAAACAGGTTCCTTAAGCATTATTGGACCTCGGATCTTGAAATAAGCATCACAAGTGCAACGCACGTTCTTGGCAATAAATAATAACAACTTGCATTATTATGTTAAATGTACCGCGCCGGTTTACGTCATAATACTTGTATACCAATTTTTTGGTAGAATAAAAAAAAAGTACAAATGTAAGGCTCTAAATATCGGACATCTGCTAGTGAAAGTACTGACAAAATCGGGTCAGCTGTATCGAAGATAAATGCGAACAAACAGTCATACGAAAATGCAAGCAATTAAGATAATTTGCCACTGTTTATTTTGTTGTATACATTTACATAGATTATTTACTTTGTGTCATGTAGGCAACCCTTTATTTCTTTTAATTATGGCAATATGCCTAAATCTTCAGTAACTTCTGCCAGTGTTGCTTAAAAGTTACTTATGGGTAAATAATACAGGATTTTGGAATAAATACCCCCAATGAAATACTTTCGGTGTAGGCTCCACTGCCACTCATTGCATTACCGACGCGGCGACGTGACTCCACTTGTAATACAAGCATTTTAGCTTAGCACGAGGGGTTAACAAGAATCTGTAGTGGAAAAAAACTGCTAATAATCTTTTATTAATAAATAAAATTAAATCAACTTTTTACAACTTAACCATAAACATAGAATTAATATTAGTAGTAGTTTTCATTATGTACATTTTATAATAGGTACCTGTCAAACTTGTTAGTGTAGGCGAAGTACTGTGTATATAGTTAAGGTTGTGGCTTATATGTTAATGTACTTAATGAAATCTCTTTGGTTTCCGCGTAGCTCTATATAAATTAGCTTATTTTGTTTACCGACATATTTGGTTAGACAACGCTCGAGTGTACATATTGTATTGCAAAAGTTAATAGGCTACGGTAACCGCTTAACATCACGCAGTCTGAATTTGCCGATCCTATAACATAAAAATGGTTTGTTGTTCATTTTCTATCAGAACTTGCTGATACTACTCTAGGTCTGAATAGTTCTAGTTATCTTTACTAATATTATAAAGAGGAAAGATTTGATTGTTTGTTTTTTGGTTTGCTACGGAACTACTGGTCCGATTTCAATCATTCTTTCACTCTTAAAAAGCTACGTTATCTAAGAGTAACATAGGCTATATTTCATTATGAAGTTCCCACGGGGGCAGAAACTACGTGGTTGAAACCGCAGGCGAGAAGCAAGTACCTACCTAACGAGTAAATTTATAAGGACTGAAATTTTCATACAACTAACCTAACTTTAGTCCCAGGGCTGCAGTCCCTACGTCAAACTAGATATTATTATCAACTATTGTTACTTTAATCCCTGTGTGGGATGATCGGTAACTATAATAGTATAGCTATGTATTGGCATAAAACATTTAATGAGATATTTACTATTTTTTGTTAAGAAACTTAAACATACTTACCTGAAAAAAACAGTTCATATATATTTCTAAGTATTCTGCATTCACTCCCTCCCGACTCTTAGTTTGCAAAGAATTCATCAGCTTTATAATATTAGTATAGATTTAATTCCTACGGGAACGGGAGTTACGCAGGTGAAACGGAGTTGGCTGAAATTTTGCACCGGGATAGGTTATAAGCTGGATTAACATATAGGCAACAATACATCACGCTCCGACCCATTGGAGCAGAGTAACGCGTGTAAAACCGCTTATTAAATAAAAAAATAAAGAAACTTATGCCACGTCTCACCAACGTTATTGCATTTATTAAAATATCGGGTGTATGAACGTTAGTAGCATATTTGCATATAATTTACCTCAATATTGCACCGCCATCTTACTTGCATATGTAACAGACATTTGAATATCGTGCTAATATCAGCGTTGGGATGTTTCTTAGTGTATGAGGTGCTACCAAAATATATGCCTGCCTTTAAACAGGAGTTAGTATCATGTATAGTGATTTGAGTGAGATGTTAGCCCCTCTCACATACCAACACTAGGTTTGAGGCATATAATTTATTTTAAACAAACATTTATTCCCATTATTTCTATATATTATTATTATTCTACATTTTAAAATAAAAAAAAATAATTAAATAAAATAGGCGTTGCCAGATTTGATTTTTGATAAAGCGGGATTTTGAAACTACTTAGTGAAAAAGCATTTATTAAAAAATCTGTCTTTTAAAATACATGTATGTTTATTTGAAGTTATGTTTACATAACAATAATAATAATCAAAATTATGGAAGTTTTTGGTTATTCTTAAAAAAATATATTTAAATTAAAATATGATAGGTACTTACTTAATAACAAGTGGCAACTATCACATCACACATTGTAATTCTAATATATATTAATTTTAATATAATAAAAAATCTCTACCCAAATATCCCGTTAAAGAGAAGGCATATATTTAAGAAGCACCTTCCATTACTAAAATATTGGTAGTTTGGCTCCTGACTTCGCACGCCATAACACTACTTTATATGAATATGTAAAGGTAACCGCCGGTGTAGCCATTTTTAAGAATATTGCGCTCAAAGAATTGTGATTTGGTGCAGTTTTCAGTTCATAAAGAACGATGTAGCAAGAAAACATAAGCTCAGAAGCATAAAGTCGGATGTGCCATTATACGTCAGAATCATTTGACGTAAGTATATGCCTTTATCATAAACTAGCACATACGACGAAATGCTTCTTAACAAAGTTGTACATCAGTTCTTATGCTTCTGAGGTTTATATTTATTATCTATATTATACAGGGTTATTTTTAAAACACCAACAACCTTTCAGGGGGTGAAAGTACTGATGATTATAAACAACTTTTACTATGGGACCAACCATGAAATCGCGAAAAAAAAATAAGATATTCCATACATTTTGTCGAGGTAAGTCTAATAACCCTGTATTTACATACTATTCGACCTTCTATCGATTCTAAATAATAACACGTGAACCAAAAACTTTGTACCCCTTTTTACGAAAATTGCGCGGAGTATAAAACTTCACACATTTATCTAGGTATACTGATATATAAAGCTGAAAAGTTTGTTTGCTCGAACGCGCTAATCTCAGAAACTATATACTGATATATAAAGCTGAAAAGTTTGTTTGCTCGAACGCGCTAATCTCAGAAACTATTGGTCTGATTTGAAACATTATTTCAGCGTTAGATAGCGCATTTATCGAGGAAGGGCTAGGCTATATTTAATTATGTAGTTCTTGTAGGCATGGGATTTACGCGGGTGCTCGAGAAGATAGTTTACTGTACAAAATATAATAATATAATGTAATAGGTATATAACACTATTATAACGTTACAATAAGTGGCATAACATTCCAGCCGCAGTTTTCCATCATGGAATGCATTACTCTGTGGTCATGTTACAGATTCTTTGCAAAGTGCAATAATGTGAATGGAAATAACGTTTTTTATTATTAGAGAGTTAGTTTAGTATGCCGACTGCGTTTGGCAGTCTTCTTAATGAGTTTTGTAAAACTTTATGAGTTCCATGTTAATATGGTAGAATTTCCTCGAGAATATTTTTAATATGCTTGTTACACTGTTCTATTATTACTATATCTATACTACTAATATTATAAACTCGAAAGTTTGTAAATAGGGCTAAATCTTTTTTACTTACTGCGCATTGGGTAGTAAAAGATGAAATCATTATGACACAAAAAGGTTTGAAAACATTTGTGATATAAATAATTTTAAATCCATTAGATACGCTCATGTTTTTATTATGACTACTATCCGAAGTAAAAGTGTGTTAAATTGACGCTGTCATCTCACTTTTTAATCTGCGATTCCGACGTATTTTAAAAGAAACTAGCGGCGCTCCGCGGTTTTACTCGCTTTACACTGCTACAGTGGGTCGGAGCGTGATGTTTTGTAGCTTACATGTTGAAAATGAAAACATTTATTGATAATGTAGACGAATCGATCGTACTACGATAAATAAGTGAAATACAATGATAAAAAGATACAAAAACAAACAAAAAATCTTGACTAATTAATTAGTTTACATTTCAACAATTATGTTATTAAATAAAATTTACCAATGTTGTTATGGTATGTGATAATCTCGTATTATAAATAAAATTAGAATCAACCAGCGCGGGCTGGGATTATGTCAGCAACAGAGAACCCTATGCTAGCTTCCTACGAGTCTTTCTCTATCTACATAAGGCGAGCGGAGCTCCAGCCTTAATAAATGGTTGACAGATAACAGTTTTAGGTATCAACGATCAGCAGCTTGGGATGTTCGTTAATCAGCCAGTTACTCAGGAAAAAGCGTTTTAATAAAATTCGACCACCGGCAGGACTCGTAACTGCATATTAGGGTAAGCCCCTAATGCCTTAGCCAATAAGGCTACGGTGGAACCCTACCGGTCGTCATCGTATTGGGGATCATTCACACCTATAGATGCCACTAACGTCCCTTTTAGAGACGTAATATAAAAGAGATTGATAATCTTTTGCGAAAACCACTTAAGAAAGGGTAACAAACAAACTTATATTCACATTTATAATATTAGTAGGGTTATAGATAACATTTACTCGAATCGTCGTTTATGATAGGCGCAACCATCGGACATAATTTTGTATCACTTGGCTGGTTTTTATTGTAGTTATGCAAGCAAAAACCATTTTGTATTAAGAAACTTTCTTTCAATGTTTTGTTTTTTTTATAAAACGGTTAAATATTTTCTGTCCCAGAATTTCACCCAAATGAATTTGAATTGTCACCCAGATTTAGTGAAAACAGATTATAAAAACATGTAGTTATACGGGAACTTAAACTTGAACTTGATATTTGAACTGAACGAACTGGCGAGCGCAGCGTGAGACGACCGCCTGCACGGTGGACCGGCGACCGACGCGACGCTAGCATTTATTGTTCCTGCTGGAAATCGAAGGGGCAGGCCTATGTTCAGCAGTGGACTACAATAGGCTGATCAGATGATGATTATTGTGAATTCTGTATTTGTCAATCTCTCTCTCATCAGATCTTTATTTCGTATAATTGGTAGAATCATGCGGTTACTTGGAAGTCTATTCTTCTACCTAATCGGGGCACTATTGGCAGAGCGGTCATGGACATCATTGTAGGGTTCTCCTTGGTTGCTCGCCTCCACTCCTCTTTAATGGTGTTGCTCGTCTAGCGCACTCGTGCAAAGGGCCATACTAATATCAATTAAAATCATCGCAAAAAATATGCAGGAAGGAAAATAAAAAAAACTTTAATTGTATACCCGCATATAAAGACACATTTTTGAGTGGAATTATCACTAAGATGTTTTGTGTTTATCATTTATATTATTTTGAATCATGAAGTCATTTTTTACAAAATTTTAATTTATACTAACTTTGTCAAGTCGTTCTCAAGTTATGCACGTACATACAGTTTTGACATTCGTTTTTTTTTTAATAAAGCGTTAGATAAGATACTACTTAATTTGATATATATGTCACAATGAGATAGATATCCCACTTAATGCATTTTTAATTACATTCATAATACTTATAATTACTGTTGTAATTATTTATTGACCGCACCAACATTGTTTAGCCTCGCAGAACATTTACCAATAAATTAATCATGAGTTGGCCGATATAAATACAAATATTAGCATTCAGGGCATTGTTGCACTGCAATGTCGGATATTACATTTGTCTTGGCTTACCATCACCTCATTGTTACCAATTGTCCTAATGTAAACATTGTAACAGTTCCATAATCAAACTATGTTTACAGACTATAGTTATATGTAGACAACTCACATTTTTTGGATGTGAGAATCATAGGAAGGACTACATACTTGCAAGGTTATTAGTAGCCAGTATTGTTATAAAAGTGCGATGTTAGGGTTCAAAAGTCACCAAATACTTTCAATGCGATTTGTCCAATCAAGTAAAGCATATTTTTATGTTGAATTTGTTCGTATAAAACATACAAACTAAACATAAAAAAATATTTTAGTGTGGTTTTCTGTAAATTGGGACCAATTTGTGCTATCTACTATAAATTGAAACCAAACAAACCTTGTCACTAATCCAAAGTATGTTATTGACCTTGTGATAATGATACAAAAGGACATACGAATTGTGCAACATTTGTCACCATTATAAAACAACCGGTCAATGCGTCGTCTTTACAACAAAACAAGTCACTATAGCACCTTTGCGCTAGCGCAGGTGGTAGCGATATGCGTTCAACGCATGCGTGAGATTTGGGTCAATAGGTTGCTATTTTAGCTCTAGCACTCGTCGCGAACGGACGTGCTTCGTAATTTTGAACATGTTTTATGTAGCTTTTACCGTATAGTACGCGAGGAAAGTGTTAGTTAATGGCCTACCTGATGTAAACATTATAATTTTGTTTGAGTTCATTAAACTTTCATCGTAGGCGGTTGCCAACAAATGTTTGTTTACAGAAAATTTACTAGGTTACATGCCTTAGGATTTTTGTAAACTTAAGGCATCTGTTTTATTTTTTATATCGCTTTTATTGAAATCCAAAGTTCTTTTATCTGAAACCGAGTATTGGTTACCTGTCATCGCAGTATTTAATCTATTTGCAATTAGCAATTAACAAGTTGTTGCAATCGAAAGATTAGCCAAGAGCAATACCGTTTATTTCCCTATCTGCTAATGATACTTGCATAACACACAGCGACCCTATTAGAGTCACCCAACAATAGACAAATAGGTTCTATATTGCCAAATTTAATAGCCTTCGCGTAACTTGCACAATGTCTGTAATAGAAGCTTCCCATGATGTTATGTGATTTGAGTTACATTCGCTATGTCAAGTGCGAAAAACAATGGCGTGTGAAAGGGCCGTTATTGTTTTTGCGTAATGTTTTGTGTTGGGCTTTTTAATTAATTATAGCTTTGTATTTATGTAGGTTTCTGAATTTTGTTAGTCTGCTGTTATGTGGTAACTTAAATATTCTGGGTTATGGTGTTTTATCTTGAATTGGCTAGACTTGAGGTGACGGTGAGGTGCGCAAACAAGGAAGCAAGGACACATCTATTATGAAATTATTTATTTTATGGTAGTCTCTTCTTTGTTCTTGGTATTGTGACCTGAGTACGTTAGTATTCTGTTACGGTTAAAATTATGGAAAGTATATATCAAAGAGTAGAAAGAGATTAGCTGATAGATACAGACGGTACCGAAACGCAAAAAATATTGTCACGACAATATTTTCTGAGTTTTAAACAATTTAGCTATTAGTTAACACTTGCTTGAAAATATGGGTATGCAACATTTCTGATTACCACCTATAAAAAATAAGGCAACTGTCCTTAAAATTATATGCGTAGAAACAGATCAAAACCGACATTATACTTCTGCTTACGTTTAGTACCTTTGCATCTTAAACAGGAGCTGTAAAAATACTTAATTTTTAGTAACAATGCAGGTTTTATCATTATCTCCAATTTCCGTGATATAACTTCCAAATTTCAACAATATTATACCTTCAACTCTGACCCCATACCGAAACTGTGCCTAAAGAATGTTTAATAACGCACATAGTGAAAATATCAACATGTACGTAGCTTACCACAGGACAGGATAACATTCTTCCGTGCTACTTTAAGTTATGAAACTTGAGTATTTGCTCTATTCCTACTTGAGTAATACTTAATAACGCTTTAATTAGTTCTGAATACCAAGATTGGTGTTTAAGCAATAATTGGACTCATTAATAATAATAAATAATATACTGTATGTTGACTAATAAGTGTAATTTTCTAGTAAGGGCCTGTCGTTTTACGAAGAGGGAGGTAAAAAAAATGGATAGATTGTTTGTGAAGTAATATGAAGGAGAAAGGAGTTAATGATAGCGTGACCACTGACAGGACAGAATGGAAGAGAAAATCGTGTTGCGCCGACCCTAAACATAGAGGGATGATTATTAGCCAGAAGAGCCCGCGGCGCCAATCTGGCTGTGGGCGCAACTAGAAGGTGTCCCAGAAATCCATGGGTTCCTGGGCCCCTCACCAATGGCGGACGAAGGAGTAACCGGGGGGTTTTAGTGGGTAGGGTCCTTTCCTCGTGGTGTGACTAGCATACCCCCGCTATGGTCAGGACGAGTCCCGCAGGACGAGGTATGCCTTTTCTAGCATTTTCTACCGGACAAAAAATAAAACAAAAGGGAGGCTATGACGATGAACGCCCATTCAGGTGACTGGGCGTTCTTTATCATAACCCCCCAGAGAAGCGGGTGCTTCGTCTACCTTTATGTCACCGCAAAAATAAGTTCTAATTATCGTAGCTGAAGTAATAACAATTCACCGTTTATTTTTGTTCTCAATACAAAACGGTTAACATTGAAACTTGTCCGGTTACGCCACGTACTGCATCAGAAATACATGTTAAATCACGTAGGTAGTATCAAATTTGACATGCACATAAACTCGGTAGGTCATTTGTTCGAAGATGGTTGTTTTACACCTTGACATTTTGGCCTTTGGCCCCCAATTATGAAATTTATCCTTTATATGCAGCACAGTGGTTTATAATTACGCATTCTTATAGAAGTTGTAATATAAAACTGTTATCATATTGTGGGATTGCGTTCCCATTATTGACTACTAGCTGCGCGCCGCGGCTTTACCCGCGTTTCTCTGCTCCAGTGAGTCGAAGCGTGATGTTTTATAGCCTATATGTTAGTCCAAAATTTCAGCCAATTCCGTTCAGTAGTTTTGGTGTGTAAGAGTATCAAACATCCATCCATCATCATCATATTAGTAGGAAGTAAGTGTGATGTTAAACGACTTGCCACTTTTTATCAAAGATCATCATCATCATCAGCCCGTATGACGCCCACTTCTGAACATAGGCCTTCTCCTGGGGAGGGTGTTTGCCATAGTCCCCACGCTTGGCAGGTGGATTGGTGACCGCAGAATTTTGTTGTACCACACAAGTAAACGCTGCTGCCCGTTCCTTGATATACGATTATAATAGATGATGTAATAACAATCAGGACCAAATTTCCGAGGCACGGAGGGTCCCTCACGAACCAGACCCGGAAATAAATCTAACAATTTACACAAAGATTTCCGGATCGAACCCCCGATTTAAAGCGGGCCAAATACCGCTACGCTACGGAGGTTGTCAAAGATATTATTTCGCAATTCCCCCCGGCAGCGACCACCCTGAGTTGACGTCCAAGCTCAACTTAGGGTGGCCAAGTTTTCAAACTATTTACATAGACAAGGCTGGAAACCCTGCTGGGTTTTTAATCTTCTCTCTTTTTAATCCTAAAATATGTACCTACTCTTTAATTTTACACCGTATATTGTTGTGTACAGTATTGTAAGTTGCGCTATTTCGTAATATAGGTACATGTGTATTAAGTAATGTAGTAATATATAATAATATGTAAGTAAGAGAAATTGGGGTTTTTGTCTAAGAAGTGGTCGAGGGATCCAATGATAAATTATGACTACATTTTTATTGTACATGCTGTATACCGCAGTATATTTAATCGCTCTGTTTCGTAATACCTATGTGTAATAACTAATAACTAATCTTTACATGTAATAAAACTGTAGAGGTCGAAAGTCTGCACATAGAAAAAAACCCGCTAAAAACCGAGTCAGGGGGATGTTAGATGTAAAATAGAACACATGCATTTATTTCTCTGTCTGTTTGTACGGACTCATCTCCGAAACTGTTGCACCGATTTAAGTGAAATGTTGCATTACAACCCCGGTTAACATTTTAAATACTTTTAATCATGGAAAATTAATGAGTTCCCGTGGGATAGTTAAAAAACCGAAGAAATAACACACACAACGCCGAAAAAGTCGCGGGCATCAGCTATTGTAGTATATTTGTGCTTGATTTTTTTTTCGGGCGTACGTATGTTGTTAGCCCCGAGGCTTTTGCTACTTCACCGGGCATAAAGGCGAACAGAGATCCATCCTAAATAAATGGTTTAACCTCTACAAACTAAGCAACCTGCGCAAGAGGGCGTCCCTTGTGGGATTTGGACTAACAGGGCGTCAGGACCGCAGGGCGGTCGCTGGTGTGCTTGAATGTTTAAGTACTTTAGGTATGAATTGTGGACTTTGCTAAGTTGGTTCGCTTACTCGGTACATAGTACTGGTATTTGGATTATGGATTATTGAATATTGTAGTTGGAAGTTATACAAGTTATGCTCTGGTATTGATTATTTGATTTTATAGTGTAATATTGTCGCTTAAGTACCTACTAACACCACGAAAGACAGAAATAGTCACTTTTACAAGAATGATAATAGTATATATAGACTAAAACATCTATTTAGTCCGTCAGTTAGATTACCAATTAATATTGGACACTTTTTTTTTCGTTCATCATACAGAAAATGATACAGCGCGTTGAAATTTGGTGTGATGTCACTTCTAGGTACAATTTTACCTAGTAGTGACGTCACAAGCCCTCCTCTTCTAAACTTTGGGGTTTTTGTAGCTCTGTATGTTAGTATTTTTTTATTGATTTAATAAATAAAAAAAATACGTGTCCAATATTTTTTAGTAATCTAACTGACGGACTAATATGAAGACTAAAAAAATATAATTAGTCCGCCTATTGTACGTACCAGAACGTTTTTGTCTTATCAACAGTCTTACTTTCATACCAGGCTTAATGGTTATTCCAACTAACCTTATAAGGTACTGGAGATACTAAAAAGGTACCGTCAAACTCCAAGTTAATCACAATAGCTAGTTATTACTCATCTAGTACTAACGTTGTGTTTACCATATCTAGAACTTAACCATGTATCAGCTAGATCAGAGGTTCCCAAAGTGTGTGACATGGCGCCTTTGTTCACTAGAGAAGTGAATAAATCCTTGGACAGATATTTACCGGTTACCGTAGTATTTTAACGCTTACAGTTAAAGAGGTATCATCACTCACATCTTGCCCTAACTTCTATCTTCTCTCTCCTTCCATTTTAGTGAGAACTCTAGTTGCCTCATTCACGAACAGGAACGCAACATTAATCAGTCATTTTTTTGGCTGTGGCTATCTGTATGGTTCTTCGAGAGTTGAGCATGTCATTGAGCGTACCAACGTTATGTTCTACCCTGTGAAAGAGCTTCTGTACTAGTGGATGTTTTACTTGATTTATCTGACTATGTACATCAATGTACTTTTAATTTCGACTGTATTCTATTTCAATTTGTTAGCTAGGATAATACGCCGATACAAATTACTACACCTTTAATGGGGCCCCAGACTCACAAAGTTTGAGAAACACTGAGTTGGTTATAAGATTTATAAATTAAAATGCGTGATGGCCGATGCGGTAATTGAAAGGTCACCTGATGACTAATATAATAATTGATTTGAACTACGAGTACATTTTTTCCTAGTACCAGATAACCTCGGTTTTATGCCTTAGAGTGCTGATCTTATCAAGTGGTTCTTGATGTTTTATGGCCTATATGTTAATATGAACAATAAAATAACTCTGTACCTATTCTCATAAAAAATTGTTTTGTATATATTTTCACTTCTTATGTAGATTCGAATTCGTAGCGGTTACGAACTTAAACGCCCCTTTTGAAGGAGCGAAACTCAGGGCAAGGTCTTGTACCCAATATAAACGTTATGCGAAAGTAACTTTAGTTAAATTTAATGACAAATTACTATGTTAATTTAAAATTAACAAAACATAAGGCGGAATAAAATTGTTATAACATTATCTATATCAATTGTATACCAGATAACGGGTAGCAGCGTTGCCCAGTGTGTTATAAAAAAGTACTGCGGTTACCACTATCTGTGCCACTATGCTAATATGTGGTAACCATACAAAACCCCTACCTCGGGAGGAGGTCAATTCCAGCAGTGGACGTTATACCATCTGATAATGAATTCATATAAAAAGAGAAGTTTAATTATTCTATAGATTGTTAATACATAACTACTTAGCTAAGCCATTATTAGCAATAAATCACAACTACGTGCCATCTGAATGTACAAACACACACGTTCAAACTTTGTTTATTACAGTATTGAGTTAAACTTTCCTTAAACATAACACGTGCTATAATTTCATATGATTCTATTCTATGTACATTATATTACTACTAATCTATACTTCTTTATTGATATATATAGCTGAAGAGATTGTTTGTTTGAACGCAATAAAACAGGAAAATATAGGCTTGATAAAAAAAAAAATTGCAGTGTATATAAATAGCCCACCCATTTATCGAGGCAGGCAGCAGCATCTATCAGTACAAAGTATGCCAACCTTTGGAGGTTATACCAATATCCCTCTTGCCATGTTTGATCTGTAAAGAGGAAAATTAAATCTATGTTCAGCGCTCAGTGAACGTCAATGATCAAGTTGAATATTCTACGACTGTAGGGCCTAGACTTCGACGCTATGCTCTCTACAAGGTTTATGAAACCAAAATATGTACGATCAAATCGCTTGTTTCAAAGAAAAATCAAGCGATGAATGGTCAATCTCAAAGCCAGCGACCGCCCCGAGCCAAGGTCCAAGCCCTACAGGTGGCAACGTTGCTTGTTTGTGGTTTTTAACAATTTATTAAGGCTGGAGCTCTGCTCGCCTTAATTCCCAGTGAATTAGCAAAAGCCTCGTGGCTAAGTACATAAGTCCGTCCGAAAAAAAAGCGAATTCCCGTCACTTTACCCCGCGTCGCGTCCGCTTAATCCTGTGACCAACGTCAAGTATCCTTACATTTTCGTTAGCGATTTTCTACTAGCGATCACTCCGCTGAAGTGTCATTTTGTCTAAGCCTTCTAAACCCTTTGTTTTCGAGTACCTCCCACTCTTAGCTGGTTTTATTATACAGTGACATTGAAATTGTGTGTATAACAAAATTAGCGTCGTTTACCAATTTAAAACTGTATAATATATCTATTTGCTAACCTAACCCGGTAACATGTCCTATTACCTATAAACTAGAGCCATGACATGTGATGACAAATTACATACCTCACGCTAAGCTATTATATAAGGTGCTACAAATATATATGCGGTTGCTTTAACAACATCATGAATAGTGATTCCTTTAGTTAAGAAATTTTTGGGAAATTTATATTTAACGTATTCAAGCAAACAAACTCTTAAGCTTTGTATTTTAGTATAGATATAGATAAAATAATTAATAATTTTACAGAATTTTCTTAATTAACGGAATCACTAACCGTATCTCCTGTTGTTAAGGGACGGCATATGTTTTGGAATGACCTTATACAGTAGTATTATACCTAGGTACTTAGTACTTACAAGTAATAATTATCGGACACGTTTTCACTGCCCATGCGCACGCGGCTATGCGCGTGCGTCGCGGTCTACTTGCGACTTTCGTATGTTGTTCTTTATAAACGGATGTAATAGTTATGGTGTTAATAAAACTATATAGGTAATAAGATAATCTAAATGCAATAAACTAATTAGATTACTTACTTGGTAGTTGCTATTGTATATTCTGTGGCATACAACGTCGATCGCGTAGCGGTATGCCTAAGTCTCGATTAAGTCTCGTAGGTTGTCGGTTCGATCCCCACACCGGACAGGAAATCATTGAGTAAATTATGAGAGATTCAAAGCCAGCCAAATGCCGCTAAGCGACGGAGGTTGTCGCGGAGTAAGATTACCAAAAAATACTTTTTTTGCGTTCAGTAAACAAAAATGACAATTATTATGCAGCACGTTGAAATTTCATTTGACGTCACTTCCAGATCCTATTTCTCCTAGGAGTGACGTCACAACGCCCCCTCTTCTGAACTTTATCTTGTCAAATATGAATGATTACATAAAACAAAAAATGCATGGGCAATTTTCAAACTGACGCGACGGGCTAAATTGAATTTTTACCCGACTGCAAGAAGCGTTATGTTTTTCGCGCGAATCTTGTATGTTGTTAAATCGTCATTTTTATAGCTTTCGGTCACCAATGAGTGACTGTAATGTGTGAATTCAGTGTGGTATGCCGCGTCCAATTTGCATAATGTCCCATTCGCAAAACGTCCAATTCGCACATTGTCTACAAACAATATCACATTTTATCACGTTTGATACGACAGTCTAATTATAGAACTCCACATTGATTATAAACATTGATAACATTCTTCGTGTTTTGATGGCTTTATCTATTTTGCATTCACTTCTATTATACTGCTAATATTAGCTATCAGTTAAATATATATAAGTGTAATTAAATAGTAGAAAACATCGTTTACTTACGTGTTTTATCTTGTTTTTCTGTATCAATACTAATGTTATAAAGAGGATAGATTTGATTGTTTGTTTGTATTGAATAGGCTCCGAAACTATTGGACAGATTTGAAAAAAATCTTTCACCGTTGGAAAGCTACATTATCCCCGGATGACATAGGCTATATTTAATAATGAAATTCCCACGGGAACGGGAGTTACGTGAGTGAAACCGCGCGCGGGGCGCTAGTCTATATATAAATGTAAAAGACTGCACCAGGCTGGTGCATTTTGTAAGTTTGTGTCGAATAAACTCAAAAACTTCTTAACGGATTTTGATAATTTTTCCACCATTAGAATGCCCCCGCCAACGGCGTATCGAAGTAGTGTCCGGGGGGTTTTAGTGGTGTAGGGTCCTCTCCTCGTGGTATGAGTTTAGCATACCACACTATGGAGAGGGCGAGTCCCACATATCCCACCGCCAGCGCGCGAATACGCTGCAGCGGCGGTGGGAATGCGTAAAAGCATTTCCCCCAGCTAGTTTAATAATAAAGCTGGTGCCTCTTTCACTATTATGATAATAGAACAATTTATGTAGAATAAACTAATATATATAAAGAATAATATATAAAGAAAAATACTAAAGTCATTAGTATTTTTCTTTATACAGTTCCCGATACAACAAAGTAATTACAATTTCACATTGACTACATCGTTAGGGTATCAGCAGCGAGATCTGTATTCATTGTACAGAGCTTGAGAAGACTATATATATTTGTTTTTAATTGTTGTTTTCTAAGCGATTTCTTTCTACTTCCTTAGCGATTAGCAATGCAGAGTAACTTTATTCGAACTTTATATGGACTTATGAGATGTATCATCTCAGACCAAATCCTACTAATATTATAAACGCGAAAGTTTGTAAGTATGGATGGATGTTTGTTACTCTTTCATGCAAAAATTTCTGAATGAATATGTCTGAAAGTTTGCACGGGGATAGTTGATAAGCTGGATTAACATATAGGCTACAAAATATCACGCTCCGACCCACTGGAGCAAAGTGACGCGGGTAAAAAAAAAACCGCGGGGCGCAGCTAGTAAGATATAATAATCTTAGACCAAATAAAAAGTAAAGATGTATTTTTTGTGCGTTAGTGGGTAAAATTATTGCTATGATTCACAGTACCCTAACGTTATAAAAAGTACGTTGAGTTTAGATTTGTACACTGTTTTTTTTTTTATTATTCGCCTTCCAAGCTTGGTAATTATGGCAATATCCCTCAACGACCATGGCTTGCCAAGGTCTGCGAAGACCTTAAGGAGAAGAGAAGGCTCATGTTCAGTAGTGGACATGGACGGGCTGGTGAAGTCAAGAAGTGAGGTGACACGGACAATATGAATACATTTATCAATTGAAGTTTTGATTGAGCATGTTTGTAAAAAATGTTTCTGTGTCTCTGCATATTGTACGTATAATACAAAATTATTTCCGCAAATTATTTTCTTATTTTCTAAACGGAGCTATGGATCAAGGAAATGCGATTCGACAAAGTGCTGACAAACATTGATTAAAATCATCATCGAAATTAGTTTTGGTTTGCACAGTTCAGTAACTGGAAATCACACATCACCATAACCCGCCAATTTTACCTTGAAACTTTAACTTAACTCATTCATACAATTGTAGCACATAATCTGATGATAATAAAGTGTAAACTCCTATACAATAATTAGTTAAACAACATCTATTAATGCTATACAATCTGTTCAAATGCTGGCAATTAGTGTTGTGCGACACCTGTTTTTGTTCACTCGAGTGAGAAATTCTAAATGTCCCACTATCGAATGGGTTAGTAAACTAGACTAGATTATATCGTTATGTAAGATTGCGGATGTTGAGAGAAATATCATAAAAGTGCGGAAACACTAAATTTGAATAATATCCTCGAAGTTTCGTAAAGTAATATAAAAATAAATGTGCGAAATTCGTTAGTTGTTATTATGTTGCTGTTTAAAAATATAGCGTAAGTATGTTTTTTAAGTATATGCAATGCGGTCTAAAATGCTTTTTTAATTTGATAATTTAGTATTATTTATTTTGCTGGTCGTGACGAATACGACATTATTTTCTGTACAATTATATTTTATTTCAGTTATATTTAACACTGTTAACTACTTTACAATTGTATCTATCGCCTAATTCACACGTTTTTTAAAGAATATAAATGACTTGAATCATAATAGCAGGGAATTTTCCGAAAATATTTATTGCCTGCTTATCAGTTACTTATAATTTATGTTTTATTGTTTTGTGTACCTTATTTTTTAATAAGAAGTCATCATCAAATATATTACATTTATTTGCACTCGTCTTTTTTATTAGATTTTAATTATTGATACGACATTGTGTCGTACAAGGCACCTGTATTTGGATGGGACCAAGTTGATTATAGTCTAAGCTAAGCCTTTATAAATTAATTGCCATACTACACGATCGAATGTAATGTTATTAATAATTTACCTTAAAATTAAATGTTTACTGTTACTAAAGCATTTACCAAATTAAAAACTATCTTAACAACGGAAATCTACCATTGCCAATCGACTTGTAGCCGAAAATAATTATTTATTATTAAAAATGATAAAATACCGTAAAATTGATTCAAGTGATCCACTTAGCGCCTTATAAAATTAACATCGAAGTCACACTCGAGTGATTTTCGAGTGTAGCATCTAGATCACAACACTATGCATTCAGTGCCATGTTTGATCAACCGTTGACATGTAATTTTATACGTTACCTCCTTTAATATAAGGTGTCAAGTTGCTTACTGTAAGGTGATATGAATCTTGATATTGGATGACGAAACTGTTTGATCGTTATACCGTTAATATACTAAATGTATTGTATGCAATTGATATATACGGTTTTGTGAAAATATACTGCGTGTTAATAAATAAACATTGAGGGAAATATGAGGAAACTATAAATAGTGGTCGTTTGTCAATGTATCCTTATAAATAAAGCATGAAAAATGCAGTAGCACAAAATCAATACACGCCTTCGGTTCGCTAATAAGAAGGTCGTATTAATAATTGAATTTTATTGTTTTGATGTGCACACGTATTGTCAATAAAAATACTTATTGGTGATGTAAAAGGAAAAGTTTGTGATTCTAATTTCTTGATATTACTTTTATTTTATCAAGAAATTAATATTACTTTTATTAAGTCATAATCCCTCAATCCCTTCGCCAGAAACTGCCCTAAGCCGAGGTTCAAGTCCCACAAAAGGCGCACACTTACGCAGGTTGCTTAATTTGCCTATCTATACTTCTAAACTAATATTATAAAGAGAAAAGATTTGATTGTTTGTTTGTATTGAATAGGCTCCGAAACTACTGGTCCGATTTGAAAAATTCTTTCACCGTTGGAAAGCTACACTATCCCCGGATGACATAGGCTATATTTAATAATGAAGTTCCCACGGGTACGGGAGTTACGCGGGTAAAACCGCGCGTGGGAAGCTAGAAGTTCAAAAACCACTAGGAGTCCCGAGCGGTTTCATCCACTTAGAACTTTAACTTAAAATATAGCCATATATACACTCACAAACTTTACCTTTTTATTAGTATAGATTTGAGAAGTTTATAGCCCTGCTCATGTCCGGTGAAGTTACAAAAGCCTCGTTGTAGGAAATAACACCGTATGTTAAAAAGACTCTTCACTACATCACTACATAGTATAAAACAATGTCGCTTTCTCTGTCCCTATGTCCCTATATCCCTATGTACCTATGTATGCTTAAATCTTTAAAACTACGCAACGGATTTTGATGCTGTTTTTTTAATAGATAGAGGGATTCAAGAGGAAGGTTTATATGTATAATACATCAGCATTGTACCCGTGCGGAGCCGGGGCGGGTCGCTAGTCTCTGTATCAAATATATGTCAAGTATCTCCAAAATAATACTTATTTACTTATATAATTCAATCTAAATCCGGGTTGCTATAGGTATTTATTTTATTGCTGCCACGTCCTTATACAACCACCAATAACTTGTATTCTCCATGACTCGTGTGTAAAATGTTTTTTTTTTAATTTAAAACTTATTCAATATTATGTCATTTTGATGTGTTATTTTTAAAGTTTATGGTTATTTCGCCAAATATGGTTTTTGAACAGCGATTTGTTCATATTATGTATTCTTAATAATAAGAAATGGTGTCAATCGTCGTATGTTTTTGTAAATTTTTGCCTTTTTATTTATCCGACCATTAGGCTGACCCTAAAGTCGGCCTGGGCAATGCTGAAGATGCGGGGAAACCCAATGTGCCAAGCCTTAAATCTTTTTATCGCTTAATATAGACAAATAATGTTTATTTTCGTTTGTTTGTAAAACTTACCTACAAGAAATTATATCGAAATATCTGAGACAGTGTAGAAACTAATAAAATTAATCTTTATTTCATTAGTCCGTTCATTCTTTATTTTCAACTGCATAAACCAAATTCTAATTCTGCTTTATGATTATAGTCTTTATAACTTTAGTAAACAGGTTCAATTTATGTTGTTATTTGCCGTGGAAGCCGGCGATGTCTCCGTACGGTCCAGTACCTGATTGTATTTTAATGACAACTATTGAGTTTCAAGTTATAGTATTGATTTATGTCCTTTTGTTAGAAAATATGTATAAGAATGCCACTATTTAAAAAAATAATAAATGTAGCTAATAATAAAAAGCTACTTTTAACTGAAGTATGTAACAGCCAGCTTATTGCAATCATAAGCAGTGTATCTATGTAGGTACTAATTTTTCAACAAAATTATTTGAACTCTACTAGACGATTCTCCATAGATATAACACGGTTAATGTTTTCAGAATTACCTACCTCATTGCGTAGAATCAAGAGTATAGTCGCACTTTCGATGAATATCAATTTTCGATGTATTTGGTTTCCTTTATTGTTTCATAATTCTTCTAATATTTCATTATTTACAGTAGGTACCTTTTCCCTCCTCGTCCTCCTGACCCTTAGTTTGCAAAGAACCATCCGATCCCTCATAGACCCGAAGTCCGAGAGGCCCGCGAACTGTAAAGTAGAGCGACAGTTGCACAAAACTTCCCTAAAATACTAAAAGTTATAATCAAGCCAAGCCCTACAGGGGGCGCCCTCTTGCGCAGGTTGCTTAGTTTGTAGTTTTTAAGCCATTTATTAAGGTTGGAGCTCTGCTCGCCTTTATGCCGGTGAAGTAGCAAAAGCCTCGCGGCTAGGTATACGTATGTGCACCCGAAAAAAAAAATTAGATACCTTTCTCAATCTTATTTTAATCAGAAATAATAAAACCTTGGTTATACGACGGCCTAAACCAATAGAAGTATAAACCGTTTATTTAACTAAAAGCATTGCTGAAAATATACTGGTCCTAATAAATACAATCGGTTTTTTGTTTATATGAACTTCACGACATTTCGACCTTATTAACGTATTAAATTTATCTCTGTTCGCCATTAATTGGATATTCCAAAGTTGTTTACAAACATTATTATCGTATTTTTTATTTAAACGTGTTATTTTGTTTGTGTAATAATTTTAGGAATTCGTTTTGTTACCATTTGAACCATATCATAAAGTTTGTTTAATAAAGTTTATCAACGACCAGCTCAATTATTAATAAGTTTAGTTTTATTACATTTCGAAAGTTATCAAAATTGAGGTCAAAAATATTGACATATTAAAAAGAATTTCATCTTGTATTTAACCGCAACAATTTGTTTTATGATAATTGCTTATAGCTGTTATATTCATCTGAAGCCGTCGTAAACCGAAAATCCGAGAGGCCCGCGAGCGGTAGAGTGACAGTTGCTCAAAACTCGCCTGAAAATGTTTAAGACTGCCAAAAGAAGGTTACTTACAGGTTTAATTTGTAGTTTTAAACTATTAGATGCTGTGTTTCAATATATTTTTTTTTTTAATAAGTGTAGAACCTTGTCGCCCTTATGCCCGGTGAAGTAGCAAAAGCCTCATGGCTAGATGATATCAAATAAATGGAACGTTTGGTGATTAATGATTTCAAATGTATAGTGTAACAAATCGTATGAATGTTGTTATTATTGGAGAATGCAATGGTTATTACTGCCTTTCTAATATTTTAAGCATTTATATTCAAATATTGAGTAGTTAAATTTCTTTTCGTTTAGATATTTTATTGCTATCTTGTTCGACATATCGACATTTAACTTCTAACACAGCGTAAGTCATTTTTGGCGATTTTGACATTTCGATTTTGATAACCATTAGCTATAAATTTGGCAAAAAAATAAACTGTTTTTCAGCCAATAACTAAAAAGACTCATAGTTTAATGGAAACTCGTAAATAATCAAATCTTTCCTTTGTGACGTATTAGTATTGATTTTTTAGGAAAATTTACATAGAACTTCCGCACTAGGCAAATAAATCGCGGCAGACGTTACAAACATACTCACTTACACGTAGCATTTCTAATCTCGGAATAAATATCTGTGGTTCACACAAATAGTTGTCCCGGTTAAGAATCGAATCAAAACACTAGAACTCAAAAGCAACTGCCGTAATTACTCCACTAGTCCACTTTTAAATTGACTTAAAATACAAGTGCCTATTTATGGAGTTCAAGGTACAAGGGGGTACTTACTTCGACAAGTAAAAACAATGATTAATTAAATAATAACATTGACATTGTTAACCAGAAAACGTAATCTATTAGCTTATGACACGCCAATATGACTTTTGTAATTAGTTTGAATTAACCAAAAATTTTACGAAGGGACGAAAAAACACGCGGTTTTCCAAACAGTTGTAAAGCTTATGTCATTGGTTTAAGGTAGATTTAATTTTGTAATTTCGGTGGCTTCTGTGCCGTTGTTGAAATTAGTTAAGTTATTAACCCTGACTTTCCCACAATCTGCTTTGCATCGATCTGGCGTGAACGCAAGGTCGCATCCACCCGCGTATAGTAAAATAAGTTCTTACAGTTTTGTCAACTTCTCATTAATTTTAAAGAATGAAATGAGAATTATAGTATTTCTGATCAATTAGATAGAAAAATCTAAGCGTATAAAATAAATACGATTTTTTATAAACAATTAGAGTAGACGTGTAAATTTTAATTTTGATAAAATGTTGCGCAGGTTGCTTGGTTTGTTAACTAATTTATTCAATAGTTAACAAAAAAACAGTTTTATGTTCGGGGAAAAAAAAGCCTCGTGGCTAAAAAGTGAAATAAAAAATGATGATAGTAAGTCGCATTCTGATTTTTTTTTGTCTATTTAGCTTTTTTCTAGAACTCGGATAAATTGCCAATATAGTCGTAATAAAAAAAAACTTCAGTCGTATCAGCTGATTTTACAATTGACATTATCCAATCGTGACCTTCTCAAATCATTTCCTCGTTTCACTCCAATCAACCACGAATCGACTTTGATAAACTATTGAATTAATTGACTTGAGATAACATTTACATTATATTGAGGTTTTTATTAATTAAAAATATAGATAAACATTGATTTATGATTCATATTTTATTATTGGTTTTATTTATTATTTATATTATATCTATAAACTTTCACTTCCGTCGTCTAATTTGGAACGAATAATATATTTTACACTAGTTGCTAACCGCGACTTTGCGTAGAATAAGGTTTTATTATACTTAATAAAAATCCAGCCTAAATCGGTAACACCGTTTTGGAGATTAGGCGGAATACACGGACGAAATAAAAAAGAAAAAAATGCATAGTTTTATTATGCCTCATAAAAGTAGTTATCTACTTGCTAACCGTTGGACCGGTCCAGCTGTTACTGAGATTAGCTGAAACCAACAGCAGAAAAAGGCAGACAAAACAATGTACTAACTGTATTTTTGTTTGTTATAGGCACCCTATACACATTGATATGTATTCAGTAAAAACCTAGTAGATATGTTTTTTTATATATCTGTGATATATAAGCTGCAGGTATTTTAATTAATGTAACTTTGCTCTTAGTTATATATCTAAGTATCATAAATGCAGTAGATAGATAGCTTTCTCGTTATATAAAATCCAGCAGCATTCTTTAACAAATCTTTTCCGCATAGCTTTTGCAGAAAAATGTTTTAAGTATTCTTATAAGATATTCCGAAAATGAGATCGACGTTGCGAAATCCTACTAAACCTACTAATATTATAAACGCGAAACTTTGTAAGGATGGATGTTTGTTACTCTTTCACGCAAAAACTACTGAATGGATGGTTTATAAGCCTGAATAACATATAGGCTACAAAATATCACGCTCCCACCCACCGGAGCAGATTTACGCGGGAGAAACCGCGGGGCTAATATGAAATATGAATGAAATAAAAACCCCGGATTATGATCTCTTTAATTTCTAGCAGAGGTTTGTACACTACTAGTATTCTTGTTAACCCCTCGTGCTAAGCTAAAATGCTTGTGTTACGAGTGGGTTCACGTCGGTAGTGCAATGGGTGGGGATCGAACCACATGATTAGATGTAGATTTTGAGTTTATTCATTACAAACATACACACATTAGTAAAGATATGTAGTGATTTTATACAACTTAATAAGGCTAGATACCTGTTCGCCTTTATGTCCGAGGAGCAAAATCTTCATAACAAACTACATATTATTATGTTAAAAAACCGTGTTTTTCACAAACATAACTAGAATCGCATTATGCAGACAATGCCGGCTCATGCATCGCATACAAGCTTATACAGCGGTAAATCTTATTCTACGCCAACAACGAGATTTATGTACGGATACTAAGAAGAACCGCATTCCGTTTTCTCATTATTCGTTGTGAAAACTGACTTGCATAAAATTGACAACTGGTGCAAATACCAATATTTCATCAGATTATTGTGATTTTTGCATCATAGATAAAGATCGAATAAGTTAATTCCTCGCCTGGAGGTATTTATGTATAACACTCAAGCTTTAGAGGCCGATGTGATACTGTAATGGTGTCGATTCCTTTTTCTTTGAAAATACTCCTGCACTAGGCAAATAAGCCCCGTGTCGCCGTGGTCTTTACAGACACTTCATTCACGGACACATACTACACCCAGACTAAGAACAATTGTCTGTTGTCAATAATGGTCCCGGATGGGAATCGAACCCAGAAAACTATGTCTCGGAAGCAACTACCGTAACCACTGAGCCGATGCAGTCATTCTTTATGTTTTATGATATTTCATCATCATTATCATCATCAGCCCGTACAACGTCCACTGCTGACATGGGCCTCCTCCCGAGGGAAGGTATTTGCCATAGTCACCACGGCAGGCGGGTTGGTGATCGCAGTATAATGTAACACAAGGAAACTGCCGCCCGTTCCTTGATGTACGATTATTATAGATGATGTAATAGCAATCGGGACCAACGGCTTAACGTGCTTTCCGAGGCACGGAGGGTAGTCCCTCAGCCAACCAGACCCGGAAAGAAATCTTTAGAATTTACACAAAGATTTCCTGTCCAGCGTGGGGATCAAACCCACGACCTCCGAGATTTAAAACGTGCCAAATACCGCTAGGCTATGGATGTTACACAAGAAAACTGATACCGTAGTTATATATTGAAGCGACTGATAATGTCCTAACTTTGACTCAATTGAACTTAAACTCAATCGCTACCTACCAAACAAAGATAGACCAATTGTTGGTTCTCAAACTATACAACTTAAACAAGTACCTTTAAATTCAGCAACGACATAAGAATAGTTTAAATATGTACCAAGTACAAAGCCTAGCGCCATTAAACTAGATAATGTTACTTAGATAACGATCAATAACGCTAAACAGTCTAAAGGAATTACTATTGAGGTTAAAACAATTCTAATCACATCTAGACTTGTGCCGCATGTCTCAAACTAAATAATCGAGTACGCAAAATTAACTTTTAAAGTAACGAAGATAAAGTGCAGATTTTATTGGTTGATAAAGGTGATTTGGTCTGATATAAGAGACACCGCTGAAGTATACGATTGGTTTTATGGGTTGGTACAATGAAGCGAATTTGATTTGGGTAATTGCGGTTCGTTTCGTGTTGGAATCTGTGCTTCGTGGTCCAATTTCGGTGTGGTGTAAAGTTTAGAGGTAATTCAGATTTTAGTTAGTGTTCAATTTGTTTTAATTTAACACAAATTTGATTGGTAATCTTCACTTCACCAGCCCGTTTACGACCACGGCTGAACATGGGCCTCCTCTTAACAGATCTTGGCAAGCCAGGGTTATTGAGGGATATTTGGCATTATCTCCACGCATGGCAGACGGATTAGTGAACGCAGTAAGATGGTAGGTAGCCTTGAACTGATAGACGCTGCTGCCCATCCATTAGCTTTATGTCCCTTAGTCGCCTCTTACGACGCTCATGGGAAGATTGGTAATCATTTTTCAATAAATATGTATTCTAATGTTATACCTAGGCTTTAATAGCAAATAAACCATATCTTTTATATTACCAACTAGCTTTCCGCGCGCGGTTTCACCCGCGTAGCTCCCGTTCCCGTAGAAACGTTAAAATAAAATAGCCTTTCACGATAAATGGGCTGAAAGGCACTAAAATAATTATTCAAATCGGACCAATAGTTCCCGAGATTAGTGCGTTTAAGTAATCAGATCTTTTCAGGTGTATATACTGGATGACTTTTTTTTCCGTCTTGAAAATACTAGGGCGTGATATGTATATGAAATAGTATAAAGTATGTGTAAGGTACATACATAAGGTATATACATATTACGCCCTATTATTTGCAAGACGGTAAAAAGGCACCTAGTATATTAGGATAAGATACCATAACTATTGATAAATAAAAGCAATATTATAAACTATTTAAATATACTTCTTTATGTTCAACAAATTCTATTTACTTTTCACTTTACTACATATTATCACGATAATGAACTTTAGTACCCACCTTTCTCCGGAAAATATTTAACTTTGCTATGCTTTTAAAAACATTACTTATGTCAGCATTATTTTCACTTAATGCGCGAAGCATTGAGATAAATTTGCTGATAAAATGAGGAAAAACCACTGCAGCAGAAAATGGGTTAGTAGAGTAGATTCAATGCATATGACCTCATGAATAACTTGCTAACAATTTCAAAGCGTTTGAAAAGGCCCGTTTATATGGAATACTAGTGAGTAGCTCTGCTTCAGCGGGTTCTAGCGTGATGTTAAATTTTCTATGCGTTATTTATAATCTTTCTCAAGAACTTTACCATTTTCTAGATCTAGAAATAACGGAATAACATTTTTTTGCCTTAATCTATACTTATATAAAGCTGAAGACTTTGTTTTATTTTTTGTTTTGTTGCTTAAACGCCTAATATCAGGAACCTGACCTGGAACTGGACCAATTTGAAGAATTCTTTCAGTGTTCGATATCCCATTTTTCGAGGAAGGCTTTATTTTTTTTCATTTTTTTAACAGTGTTTTTCCGTCTAAGAGTATTCTTGTTAACCCCTCGTGCTAAGCTAAAATGCTTGTGTTACGGATGGGTTCACGTTGTTAGTGTAATGGGTGGGGTTCGAACCGGCGACCTCAAGATCACAATTCCGACGCCCTAGCCATTGGGCTACGGCCGCTTTCTTTTGTCATTACGATTTTCCTACGGGAAGCTAGTGATAGTATGTATATCACGTAACAAATTTAGCATTTAAACTCTTTGTAAATTGATATCATTTCACGCATTAACTCATATCATTAATATTTGATAAGACATCAAAATAAGGAAAAAGCAGTAGTTTGGCTCGAATCCAAAATGTCCATGCCTTTAGGTTCTGATATATTATTATTCCCTACAAGTAATGAAATTACTGATTTATTTATTCATAAATGTCCTCTTACGGCTTTGCTTTGTTAAGAAAGATTTCTTATTTGTTTGTTTCAGCTTTTAGGTATTATATTGCTGTATAGTTTGTTAGGAGTTAAGACTGTGTGTGTACAACTAGGGTGCTGCTGTATCGTTGCGGACTATTGTAAGCACGTGTATGGCATCGCTCTTTAATAGATTACATAATTATTACAAAACATGTTTTATCGAATATAATAAATAAATGTCGCCGAAATAATATGACAAGTATTATTTTGGTCAAAACATCATGGTATTCGTACCCTTGTTCATACTCTGCAAGGAACGCTATAGACTTTGCTTATATACTGTTAGGGTAGGATCAACTGTTTAATCCTCTGAGACGTTCAATGACCTTTCTATTAAGTTTGTTACGTGTTGTCGTGATAGTAGCGTGACTGAATTGAGTTTAAATAGTTTTTCAGATAATTATGTCCTTTGTTGTACCTACATTTTTTAATCATAAATGTGTAGTATCAAGTCTCTTTGTGTTGAATTTCATATACTATTTAGATTTTGCTGACTTGATCAAGTTTATATAACTAGACTTCAACTAAGGCTTTGACAATACATTGGTTTAATAATTATAGCACTTAACGAATTTAAATTAGAACTGTATTAAATACAATCATGCGTAACGATACGATTGTTATTAATGAATTGCATTAATTAGTTCCACATCGTGAGTTTGATCGTGTGTGTTCCGTTATTCAGTGATTTATGAAGTGTTGGTAGCTTTATCATTATCATCATCATCTGCCCGTATAACATCCACTCCTGAACATAGGCTTCTCTGGAAGAGGATTTTTCCATATCTACCACGCTTACGAATTGTAATATAGTAAGGTATTTTTCTCACTAAAATTTTAATACATAAGAGAATATCTTTACAGTATTCAAATTATTTTTTACTAACTTGGCTGTGCTTCAAGGAGTTTAAAAAATGTTGTGTTGTAATTAATGTAATTTATATTGTCTTTTCTTTAATAACAATTACAATTTTAAAACGATGAACTAAAGCTAGCATGAAATGTATAATCATTATACACAATAATCGAGTAATTGTTCTAATTCTATTCAGTATAAATTAAATTGTCCTCACAACTCACAATTACATTAATCTAGAGAGCTATAAATCATATTACGAAATCTTACTTCACCTCAATAATGATAATAAATAAAAGAAAGCAACAATAACGTCTATTGCGTTTAATCTTCATTTATCTTCATTTTAGACTTAACAAAACGGATCTAGATTAAGATTAGAAAAGAAGCGTTCAATATAATCGTGGCTTCATTCAGTATCGTACTGTAACTTTTGAAATCGATGACAACTATTATAGTTCTTTCCTTATTCAATTATCCTTACTTATGTTATCAGTACCTACCATTGTCTAGATTCCTATCTGCTGCCATTTATTTATCCTTAACCTCGATTATCGCAATATTATACGACGATCGATTAAAATATTCATTACGCTTTACTGTAAGATCTCAATTTTCCTCAAACATTTAGATTATGTTTCGTGAGCATTGTTACTTTTCTCATTACAATGTGGCGTTGCTAACCCAAATCTGAACAAAGCTAATAAATCCCTTGCTTCATTATCCGTCTAATCAAACAAATTGATATGTGTAATTTTGTTAACCTTAATACCTGGTACGGTAACTTTGGGTCTGCAATCTTCTCGAATTTCCTAAAACATCTGATTTTTATGTTATTTGCAATGATCATTACTGACTCTGATTTTCTATTAGTGTATCATGTATTTTTAACGTATTCTGAGTCGTACATTTCTATTGAAGACCTTCATTCAACGATTCGAAAATATATTTTATGCTGATGGAAAACTAGTACCTACTTTTTATAGGGATAAAATATAATGACCACCAAAAATATATACTTGACACCAGAAAAATAAAGTCTAAAATTATAATAGTACCACCTATTTTAGTCACGACTGCACTTCAAATTGTATTCGAACACCAAATGTAGTAAATGATCACCAAATGTAGTAAATGATCACCAAATCTTAGCGAGCAAATGATTGCGCTATTCTACCTTAATAAAATCAATGAAAAATGACAATCGGTTAGGTTAGGTTAGAGCTGCGGCCATACAACGCACGAGCCGAGCGAGCGAAGCGAGCGGTGCCGCGGTAGCGGCCGGCGAGTGCCAGAACCGAATAGTAAATTAGTAAAACATTTAGGTACTTTTGGTGATCATTTACTACTTTTGGTGATCATTTACTACTTTTGGGTTAACAATGATTTATTTGGAGTCATTTTGCTTAAATACGATAGCGAAATGTTAAAACTTTGGTTACCATTTTACATTAAAATGCGGGTTTAATTTTGGTGATCATTTTTACTATATCTGCTGGTAAGTTAAACATAAGCCCTTTTTATAATCATTTTTTTCCTCCGAACACTCCGGATTTTGTATTGAAAATCGCTTAACCGACGAAAACCTTTCCGACGGCACTAATTTTATTGAAAAGGAATAAATTCGATATAAACTAATGTATTCAACAAGATTATAGTACTTACTGTAGAGAGAGTAGATACCCACGCGTATCCACAATATCTCTAATGGTGAAAACATATTTGTATAACCCATGATACATGCATATTTGTGTAAAGATGTTTAACTTTTTGTGCTAGTCATATTTGCTGTATGGAAATGGATGTGTTCAATGGATACTTTCGATTTCTTGAAATAGTATAATGCAAAGTTAATGCGTATTGTCGATTCCATACTTTCTAATACCGACATTTAAATTAGAATTGAGAAATATTTTACACAATTTTGCAGTAATTTTAGGTCAATCTATTCGTCTTACTTAAGTCCAATAAAATAATACCATAATTCGCTAAATATCTCTGTTCAAACGCCTCTTCAAACCTAAAATGTTAATTCATTACCTCACACCATTACCACAAATGATCCGTTCGGATTATTTGATTGCTTATATTACCCAAACAATCAATTACTGGCAATATCGAGTCTTCGCGTGGCGATGGTTTTAATTGTGTACCATTTCATTAATACAATGAAATTTTATAGATCCCTGTTTCTGATCCAGATAATAATATTAATAATAGACTTTTTTAACCTCATATAAAGACGTTTGGTAAGTGACAAATAGTGAATAACAGTGAAAAGTCCACTAATGGAAGTCATTTGTGTATAATATTATACTTTTTGGGAGTGTGGCAAGAAAACTTGAAAGTGTCCAAAGTGGCGAAGTCAGAGTCAAAAGTTGTGTTAGTGGGTGATGGAGAAGGTGATGGATGTTGCTCCTGCTCTGGCATGAGGATCGGTGACCTGGGAGGCGTCCTACTTGAAGCTGCAAAGCTGACTAGGTCCTGGTTTTGCCAGAAGCCTGGATACGGGTGAGTTTAATTCTTCAATGCAGATGAATTGCTGGTGAAAGCTAAAAGTTGAGTAGGCCATGCGGGATAATAAATACTTTTCTGTACTACTTCTTTATATTGTCTAAAATTATAATTTTATCAAATGGAAACCTCAGTGTGAGGATTATTCTTTGAAAAGTATCCAAACTATTCGCCTCACTTTTACTGACTTCTGACTGAAAGAACTGAAACTATACCTACATTTGTACGACCAAAGACAAAGGTTAGGTAAACGTGTCACCTGTTGATATGAACACATCGTGACTTATATATGCAGAAGCTATCAGTTTTAGCAGAACATTACGCACATTTACGAGCCATGATAACGAGAGTCGTGAACAAATACAAATAATGTTTGTGTTAATATTCTACTAGAAAACATCAAGTAGTAGAAATCATCAAGAAAATGAAAAGGAATATAATGTCTCATAATAAAATAATCATTAAGCTATCTTGAATGGTTTTGCAAGCGAAACTAATATGGATATTTTATTCGAGTGTAATGAATACCATTTTAGAAGTCTAAACGAATTTGAAAGTTTTGCTTTGTCGAAAGTGTAGCCATCTTTTGGTCCACGTGTACTTGTGCCACCTTTAATTAAACCCAAGGAAGGCTTCATGCCTTCAAACTTTGTGAGAAATGCGTCAAAGGAAATGAAATTGCAATTTTCCCGTATTTCCATGACTGTCTGTTTCCATAACTTATTCGTTTGAAGATATCCAGAGGGCGGTATAATTAAGATTCTAGAGGAAAGTGTGAATCTACTTTTAAATAGTCTCAACGTCTGATACCTACTGCTATTTTACAACTAGAATCCACTTAAAAGTAATAGTAACTCGAATGGTTTTAAAATTGAAGTCCATAAAAACGTCCTTTGTACAATGTTCCTTTAGATTCTGTAATTGCAGTCTGTGGGGTAGTGAGGATTTCATTATTCTTTTCCACCTTCCATTAAAATGCGTACTCAAATTTTAACAAAGAGATCTGTTGTTTGTTTCATATTGCATTATGTTCTTTAAACTTGTCATGCGAATAAATTCAGAACTTTTTTCTCAGATAATTATCTGAGAAAAAAGTTAATAATAGTTATTATTATTCTACGGCATCTCTAGTGATATGAAAATCGTCTGAGATTACACTCAATGATGTGTCATGTTAGTAGAAAAAGGTTCGCAGATAATGATATCTATAGTTAAATGTTTATAACATTTCTTGGATTTTCCAATTTCTATCTGACCTAAATGGCCTGAAGCGGCAGGTAGTCGCCAGGCTTTCATAAAAACGAACAATAAAAAACTTTATGAGAACTCAAGCCGCGCTCCATTCGCTTTCCATTTGAATTGCACTTTTAAAACTACCTTAAGATTAGACTCGATGTTCGATTCAAGTAGATATTACCAGTTTCCTATTTTAATATTTAGCATGCACTTTGCATACAAATCGTTCTCCATTTCACTAAAGAGAAACTAAAACGTCTTCAGTGCTAATTTCATCTGTCGAAAACATCCCAAAGTATATATTAACCTCTTCCGTAGTCTGAAATCACGAGTCATTGACTTCAACGTTAACATGACCTAGATTGCCTGCGAGTGTGTTTCTGTCTTCATCTAGTATTGAGTATCCACTTTGACAAAACACTTCCTAGCACGGTTTGCTACGATATACCTGGATAACTGCCAATGGGATCACAAATGTTACAAATTTCACAATTCTACTACGGGAGTTGGCAATTTATTGTAACAGTTCAAAATATAAGTACGTGCTGTAAATATAGTCCAGGGTCGATAATTTTTAAAACCAAAAAAAATCATAATAGGATGAAACCCATTAGAAAAGGAGGGAAATATGATAAAAATGAAAGGAAAAATAATTTACGGGCGATCTGAGGTTGGGAAGGGGATGGGGGTGAGTTTTTAAGGGTAAAAAACGGTTTTTCTCGATTTCCGGCAAAACTAAAAGTCCTATCGAAAAAAGTCAAATGGAAAAGTTGTAGATAATAAAAAGATCTAAAACTTTTGTATTTACACTTTTTTCACATAACCTCAAAATTTATGTGAAAAATTCAAAAAACCAAGTTTTTGGTTTTTTATTTTTATCTTTTACAAAAAATTTTTTTTTTTAACGAAATTTTGTGAAAACTTACCTTTTTATGTCCCAAATACGCTGTAATTTATTTAATTAAAAATATTTATTTTTTCACCTTATTTTGAATTAATATCGAAAAAACACCCTAATTTTCAATCGAAAATTCACCCGTCAAAATATCAGCTTTTTTCAAAAAGTTGGTGTGGTTTCTGTTCGTTGGAATCTCTACTTTCCGATGGTAAAAAAAAAAATATATGTTACTATGGTAAATCTTCTCAGAAAATGCAAAAATTCAAAAAAAAACTTGAATTCGAAAATTTTTTTTTAATTGTTATAAATAATTTAATCTAAAAAAATATATTATTATATTGACACGGTCTCGTCATTATATTGACTTTGACAACTTCGATGAATAAAAGCTGATGTCAAAGTCTCAAATTTTTTGTATTTATTGTCGATTCTTTTTTTGCTGGATACCACTAAACGATTCAAAGCTGCTTTTTTTATTGCATACACTTGCTTATCATCTGCCTTATTGCAAATGATACAAACAGATTCATCCATACTGATAATCTGAAAAGACAAAATCGAATTAATAATGTCTTCACTATTTAATCGTGAATAAACTCCCATGAAAAAAAAAAAATATTAAAGAAATCAATGTCAAAATGTATAAATAATATATTATAAATCTATAAAAAAGTATAAAATATATATGAAAATCGGCCAAAAGTTTGTTTTATTAGAAATATATTTACGATATATATTTTATATATTTTTTATAGATTTTAAATATATTTTTTATAGATTTTGAAATATATTTTTTTTCATGGGATTAACTAAATTTGTTTGTGCAAAATTAAGGAGATAATTATTATTTTATCTTGTACTAAAATATCATTTAATTTCAATCTTTAGGTTATGTTAAGTTAAGCATACTATTTTTTAAAGAAAATATTACGATTTTTATGGTTGAGTTGATTGATACAGATAAAAATAGAGATAGTATTTACCTTCCTATGCAGATTCGAAAAGTTTTATTGTTTTTTTTAAGTAAACTTGTCACAATTATCTTCAAGAAACTCAGCGTGCACGTGTATTTTTATAAACGATGTTGTATACTGTACTGTATTTCGAATACTGGTTAGGCTAGCGGTTGTAACAGCTGCTACGAAATATATAGTATATAATAGTAGGTATGTATGTAGTAAGACCCAGACCCGCCTAGCCCCTTCCCCACTTCTCCACGAAATACCTTTTGATGGGCTACAATTTTTCGTAGGTCACTCAGGTATATTTACTCAGATATATATATAATTTATCTCAAAATAGTTATAAATAAGCATCTACGCATATAATTTAAAGAAAATTAGACAACTTTCTCCAAATATTGTAGATGTCTTATTAAATATTAATTTAATTAACTTATTTGTTTGTTAATTATAGTAGTATATTTTTATTTGCAATTTTTTTGTTATCAACGTCACATGTAATCTAACGTTTTTCGAGTAATTAAAGTCTAAATTTTAATAAATAGCTCAAAATTATTTATAATAATTAAAAAAAAAAAATCAAATTCAAGTTTTTTTTTAATTTTTGCGTTTTCTGAGAAGATTTACCATAGTAACATATATTTTTTTTTTCACCATCGGAAAGTAGAGATTTCAACGAACAGAAACCACACCAACTTTTTGAAAAAAGCTGATATTTTGACGGGTGAATTTTCGATTGAAAATTAGGGTGTTTTTTCGATATTAATTCAAAATAAGGTGAAAAAATAAATATTTTTAATTAAATAAATTACAGCGTATTTGGGACATAAAAAGGTAAGTTTTCACAAAATTTCGTTAAAAAAAAAAAATTTTTGTAAAAGATAAAAATAAAAAACCAAAAACTTGGTTTTTTGAATTTTTCACATAAATTTTGAGGTTATGTGAAAAAAGTGTAAATACAAAAGTTTTAGATCTTTTTATTATCTACAACTTTTCCATTTGACTTTTTTCGATAGGACTTTTAGTTTTGCCGGAAATCTAGAAAAACCGTTTTTTACCCTTAAAAACTCACCCCCATCCCCTTCCCAACCTCAGATCGCCCGTAAATTATTTTTCCTTTCATTTTTATCATATTTCCCTCCTTTTCTAATGGGTTTCATTCTATTATAATTTTTTTTCACTTTTCATTATTTTTAAAGGCTTCTACCCTGGTCCAATAATGTCGAAATATATATGAAATTCCAAAAGTACTTTTTGCCAACAAATATGCCCATTATAACTGAGAACTGGGTATTAAAATTGTCATTAATATTAATTTATTTGTAGTTCATGTTGCGTGTGTAAAAACACAGTATAACGTTCTTTATAGCTTGTGTTTTTAATTATTATATAATTAAAATTACGTCTCTACACGCCTCAACTTTATGTGTAAAACGAACTCTAAAAAGGTAATAACAGAAACATTAAAAATGCAAATGACTGTTTAGACAGCGAGAACAAATAGCAGATTTTAAAATCCACGCCTATTGTGCTTGGTTTAAAGGCGGATAATGAAAGCAACAGCTCCTATTTTTGTTTTAAGCCGCAATCTCGGTCTTTCACTGGCATAGGCAATGCCCAGTCTAATAACCTACAATTTTTCGCCGGGCCCTGAAACTGGGTCGTTCCTGCAACGAGCGCGCGCATTCAGGCGTATTAATCAAGTCGGTGCAACTGAATAGAGGATCGCTCAACTTCCCCTCCCCCAGGCCCTCCAGTCGCGACAATGGAGGGATGTCCCGCTCCATTTGACAAATAAACTGCACTTGGGACATTTGAACTCACAGTTGAACTAGTTTGAGCTTTAAAAATGTTGTTTCAATTTTGTACTTTTTTGACTTGTGTGATTTTAAGCCAAACAAATTGCTCTAAAGCTTTGTTCTTAGTTTCTTTGAATAGAAGTTTCGTTTGAGTTACTCTGGTTAATATATGCAGTTAGAAAAAATTCTGCCTAATTATTATTAATTGTTAGCGCGAAAATTGTTTACTACAGATATTAATTGTTAAACTGTATTTATTGTGCCAGTTCCCATGGAGCCTCATGAGGTAATACTCGGGCTCGTTGCCAAAACAACGAGAGAGGCTATCGGACTAATTGGCAGGCTTTATCGTGAAAATTAAACGTTCAATAAAAAATTATAGCTCCCAAAATTATACAGAAGGGGATTGAATTGATGTGAAATCTTTGGGGTGTATTTCTTTTTATTGCGAGATAGCCATTGACCTGGTTATTAATATGTTGTAATATTGAGATTTGTTCGAAGGACCAATATTTATAGAAGACTAGGACGTAGCAAAATCGCCCATGTTCTTGAAAACAATCTGTTTTGTAATTGATGTTATATATCAATACAATTATGAGTATAACAACTATATGAAGCGTATTTTATAATTGATTTGAGCCTTATTTAAGGTTCAAATGAAGTAGTACCAACATCCCTTGTAATTAACAACTTGTTATGAAATGCTAGACGCGCAATATTGTTGGGAGAAACGTTTCGCTGATACAACTGTTGTTTGTTTGTTAATTTCGGTTGATGAATACTAAATATACTTCATTCATAATTCTGTTATTTGATGATCCAGTTCATTATGATTAGTGTTTTTCTTTTTGTTTAAACTTAATTTAACAGTTAATCTGTAGATTTACTGTTAAATTAAGTTTTGATTATACTGCTTTACTTGCTGCATTCCACTTCGGTTTAAGTTATTAACTAAACAAAATTATAATTCACAGTATGAAATTAAATATAATTAACGTAATTATTTTTTCAAAAATTGTTGTCTAAAATTCGGTTTAGTATTTGGATGCTACGCACGAGATCAATGAATTACAATGTATATAACAAAACAACAAATACGCATTCATACCGTACTTGTAGAAGAGGTATGTCCGCTGCAACTTTCAAGAGATTTAATACCAACATTTCCTGGAATTTCAATTCGATATTAACGTTTCTAGTTGCAATTCCTGTTACGAAGTTTACCTTCGTGTTGCATATCGAGTGTTTATTTCCATTTGCTTCCTCGTTTATTTTGGTATCGATACGTTAGACGATTTTACAGGGATTTCGATAGCAGAATTTATGGGTTTTTCGATAAGAATTAAGGTATTTCAACATAGAACATTAAATTGAGATGATGATTCGATTGATAATAAAAAAGTAAGATTTGGTAATATCAATGTAATTTTATATTTGAGGAATTTTCACAACGACTACAGTTACATATGTCGATACTTTTATCAAAGTCAAATTTCATTTCAATTCACCAAACTTAAGTTGGTTTAATTCTACTACTGCTGCGTAAGCGGTTGATTTAAAAAACAAAGTACTCGGTAAAGAATCCTTTATAATTCTCCTTAATTCTGAAAACAACATAGGTAGTGTAATTACGGTTTACTAAATAAGTAAACGTTAATTGAATAAGTAAATTTTTCTGCTTTGTGCTACTCACTAATTAATATAGCTATCATCCTTCATAAAGCAACTTAAGGCTTATAGCCTACTTAATGAGCTGATACTTTTTTTGTTGGTATTTACTGATAATGCTGTTATCAATGTCGTTTTATCTCAATCGCAAGATTTACGCAAAATACGTCAAAATAAACTGCATCGATTTACCGTCCGTGGTCGGAAATTGGCACGTCTGCGCTGCATCCAGATTCCGGTCACAATCGGCGCCTGGAGGAAACTGCACCACCGTTGAACATTAATTCACACCTACAGCTAAATCGGAGTTTGCTGTTGCTTTTCTACACGTTTATAAGTTTATTGCGGTCGCATTTACATACGTGTGCAAGTTAATGTTAGGTAGCGTTTCCTTTGAGATTTGGAGTTTGTGACTTTAATACAGCAACTGTAATTTTGTTTTATATCTTAGGAATACGTAGGGAAGTTTGTCTTGTAAGTTATTTTTAGTCAATTTGAGTCATCTGCATTTTTAGCTAATTTATGTTTTTGTTTTGTTCTATTTGTTTTTGCTGCTTCCCGAATTTCTATCGCATTGCATTATTTATCTGCACCAAGAGATTATATATAATTTGTTCCATAGAAAACTTTAGTGTTAATCCGAGTTATGAACTGGGTGCAATTTTATTAAAATTCGTTGAGTGGATTTTAGGCTATAAAACGCTACAACCCCCTTGGGCGGAGCTGAAATTTCACGCGAGTGAAAAAACACGTCGCTTCTGGTATGAAATAAATGCATCAAAACTTAACTGACGTTCTCAAAGTGGCAAAGTTGTTATTGCGATGTTTATCCAACTATAAAATTGTATTACTTACACATGTGTGGAACAAATTCTAAACTAACTCTTAACTAGAAATGTATTCGCGTTGTTTTGACTGTTCATGGAACTGAATACTTTTGAATAAACGCTTTGTGTTACACCTTCTATATTAATATTAAATTGTGTTGTATCATCAAGTAAGTATATATCTTATTGTCTTATAAATCAAGCATTCTTAATGAGATGGTTTTTCTTTTATCAGTTTTACGATCGACTGGAGAAGATCGTAAAATGTATGAAATATGAATATAATTCAAATCTGATTTCTTGACAGTTTTACTGTCTATTGTAAAATCAGGGTAATACCTACTTACATGTCTTGACAATATTTTCCTTGTGATTTTTATTCTTTATTTGTTATATTATATCTGTAATGTTTATCTAAGGTCTCCTATCCTCCTCGTATATACTTTAGTGCTAATATTTATATGTTACATTCGTTTCGTTTTATCTACAGTAATATTATGAAGAGAAGTATGAAGTATGTATGTTTGATAAACGCAAAACTTATTGGGTCGCTTTAAAAAATATGTAACATTATAAAGGTATGATCCAGAAATAAAATCAGCTATATTTTTATGTAAATTTCTAACTAGTGCTATACGAAGTATTTTATAATTCCTTATTTTGACACAAGGTAGCATTGTAATATGTCAAATGTTTGGAATGATTATCGTTATAACTAAAATCATGTTCCGTTTTCTAAGCACGCATTTGAATGACTATTATTCAGTTATTCAGCGATGTAATGTTCGCAGATCGCTAACTATAGCAAATTGTTGTCTTTCACATACTTTCTAACACAAGTCGTGACGGCTATCGATTGATGGTTTAAACTAACAGACACGATTACCTCTCTATGAGAAATTTAGTTTGTGTAAAATGTTAGGATTGTGTTCGGCTTGAAGAACTTGACCGAAAAACGATCGGAACTGTTAAATATTTCGATTTTGGCGAGATTGTTTTCGAGTTATTCTGATTCCTAAAACATGGCGTGATGTGTGATATATTATAGGAATATGAGCAAATAATATTATTTTCAAATTCATAAATTCTGCCGTTGTTTCATTATGTAGTTTTCGCAAGATAGTTGTTAGGCGAAGATTTCAATAGTAGTTTTTGGAATGGCAATGAATTGTTTTAAGGTCATCCTTCTAGAAAAACTTAGCTATGATATATCAAATGTTGCTTCTGAGAACTGACTTATTTCCTGAGTTGTTCTGAGACTGGGGCACACCCAGACTCAGTTTTGTGTCCATGAGTTGAGTGATAGTACTCAACTCATGGACAAATATATCCCCGCGACCCTTGTAAGGTATTCTGTAGAATACCACAGCCAAATAAAATGATTGATTAATGTCGTGTTCCCGTAAATGAGTAAGCCCACAGAGGGTACAGGAAAGGGTCGGCAGGATAAGAATAGCTAGTGATGTACATATCTACTTAAATGGCACCAGTTTCCCTTATATTTGTACCAGATAGGTATCTTTTACTTGATAAGGAATAAAAAAAATGATAACTTGGGTAAACATCAAGCTTTGCCTAAATATTTATTTATACTGTTATATATTTCGTTTCTTCCTTTGTGTGCAGTAACATTTTTAATACAATTTTTTTATACAATGTGAGAATTAAACTCTAGCAACCGTTAAGAAGTCTGAGAATAAAAATGGTGGCCGGTGTCATAATAGGTAATTAATTAGATAAGTATGTATAGAAAAGTATTATGACCTACCAGCTATTAGACACATACATACAAACTAAATTGAATGTAAATTACAAAGAACGGTTGACAATTTGGAATGTTAACCTCTAAATGACTGTGATAAGATAACTAATGAAATTATGCCGTTTCATGTTCTTTGAACATCATGTTCTTTTGCCGTGTAGTTTCCGGCTAATTGACCACCCCATGTCTTCCTGTGGATGTCATAGGACTTGACTAAGGGACATACAACTTATGGATTCCTTAGTATCTTACTGCCATCACCAATCCGTCTACCCAGCGTAGTGATTATGGCAATATCACTGAAGGACCCAGGCAAGCCTAGGTCTGTAAAGATAAGGCCCATGTTCAGCAGTGGGCATAAACGGGCTGTTGATGTTGATGATGTTCTTTTCAAACATGAGTAAAATGGACTCGGAGGGAACTCATAAATGTATGAATTGTTCAAGATAATATTTACATATATTCGATTATATCTGATTAGGAATCTATGACTAATGCTGATGGCCTACGTTCAATTTAAGATGTATTGTTATAGCATATTGATATGCTATATCAATATACCTATCTTAATATGAACGTATTACAATCCGGAAACATTTCATCGTAACAAGGTCCTCTGCATTACATAATGTGATGAATGATGTAATAATGTTAATATTAATATATTAAATAATTCATTGTTAATAAGTAATTTGGAACTACAGTAGAGCGCCGATAATCGAATCAAATCGTAATCGAATTTTTGCAAACTTACTGTCTCTCAGTCATACACCTGTTCGTACTTAGATGAATGAGTGATGATTACATTTCGAAATGTATTAAAATTTTGCACATATATGAAAAACAGCTTCACCAATATTATATCTTCAATGATATATTTAAGAAATAAAAAAAGGGCTGGAAGTCTTCGTAAAAAATAATATATATAAACTAGACTATAAACTTTCTTCAAGTATTAATGAAATAATGAATTTATTAAGTACTAAGTTATTTACATAGACAAATTCTATGAATTAACTTATAATACTTAAAAGAAATGATTGTAGGCGGGCGTAGTAATTCAGCCTATCGACGCTTGACTTTTGGATTATCGATGTTCCACTGTATCTACATTTATATGTTAGCATACCTATTAGCATTAACAACCTGCACCGTAATTAAATATAACCAGTTTTTATCTGTTGTCACCTTAATGATATGTAATTGCGTTTGCATTGTATAAAATATTTTATTTTAAAGTAAAACTACAGATATTTACTAGGATTATTCGCTCGCTTACCGTGTGGATTTTGACTTACGAATAGACCACCTCATATTTTCCTATGCGTGTCTTAAGAGTAGACTAAGCACGAAGAAAAAAGGAAAGGTCCCTTTTTTATAAACAGTAAATACAATTTGTAGAGTTTAATTTTCAATTTATTCTTTGTCAAAACAGCTAATTTCATTATTCTTTGCCTCAACATCCGTGTTTTAGAAAGGCAACTTTCTTCTTTCATACTGAGGATTTGCCATCTCATTTGTTGAAACAAAAGGACATTAAATCCTTAATTTAAGAGACCAAATTATGACGTCGTAAATTCGTAAGTTAACGGGTTTGCTTTCTTGTCGGTGTTACCGACATTATGAGAATGTATCTACATGAATGAATAAAATGGAATTGTGTTTCAATGCCTATTAACGGATTTCCATTAGCTAGGTGATTTGTAAAGACAATACTGTCCGTCCGGAACAGGTCACAAATACAATTATTTTCGAAATTATACCAAAATTAAAGATCAGATACACTTTTTTATGTTAGTTGTACTCTTTTCATTATCAGCCCGTATAACGTCCACTGCTGAACATGGGGCTGTATTTGCCATAGTCACCACGCTTGGCAAGCGGATTGGTAACCAACCAGACCCGGGAAGAAATCTTAGAATTTACATAAAGATTTCCTATTCGGCGCACGGATCGAACCCACTGCTACTCGATGCTACGTTACGGAGGTTGTCGGCGGCAGTACATATCTCTAACACTAAAGATCTCTCACCTTCTTAACCTGCTTCATATCACCCTAGAACAGGTTAGAATAAACCAATATAGCAGCTTTTCACGAAATGGTTATCAAAGTATTTCGATGTCTTATTTAAAAAAAAAAAACATTATTGGAACATTTATGGAACCTATTATCTTACCAACTGTCGTGCAACCTTAAATACGTTATATATTAGAAGCTATTTAAAGACGCCCGGTTCCGTATTCGACAGGCCCAGATAGTGCATCCTTGTTCTAGTCAGTTCTTTAAACTGTTATATATTGTATAGATTACTAGCAGAGTTTTGCATTCTACTAGTAATCTTGTTAACCCTTCGTGCTAAGCTAAATTTGGGTTCACGCCCTAGCCATTGGGCTACAGCCGCTTAAATTTTAACCATTCATAACTAACAGCGATATTCAAATGTTAACTTTGATATTATCATAGACGCAAGCCGTACTTTCAACGTTGCAAATAAAATCACCACAAGCTGCAGAAACGTCCGAAATGTTTGAATACTAAAAAGCTTTTAACTTGAAAGTGTACATAACACGTATTAAATTCCAGCGGCTTGCCAAGTTCTGGAACATCGATCGGTACAAGTGGCTATCATGTTGGGAATGACCTCGATGTTCCTGGTCAAGTGACATCTTACCATTTGCATTAGACTGGAATATCAGCCGTAAAGGCAATAATAAATATCTTTGATTAATTTTCCAAAACCAAGATATTTTAATACTATTTTGTGGCATTAGTGGGTCCTTAGGTAACCAAGCACAAATTGCAAAAAAACGTTTTGAACCTATCCCCATTTCTCTTATTGTTCCAGTAACATAATTTTTTATAGTATATGCAATACTTGATCAAAGCGAATGCTAAAAACGTTGCTGTACATGCACTTTGATAGATTGGAAGCAGGTCATACTCCGAGATAAATCCCCTATCTCATCCAAAGCAGGTTCTTTCAACAAGTTGCAAAACCGTCCTAAAAAATTTGTTTGCCCAAACATTTGACTATGTTATGATAGAGCGAGTATATTATTCGTCGGGAAAAGAATTATGTCAGTCACCTCTCATATTTCTAGCGATCTTTTTGGTAGAAAACGTGAATATTATGTTTTGAGACTTGTCAGGAAAATGAAGTTGCTTTGTGAAAATACCTGCAATGTTTTTCCTATTTTGTTCGCTTATTATTTTTTCGTGAACAAGTAATGTGGGTGTATTTCTGTTGAGTGGAGAGTTAATAAGTACGGTTAGTAACTTTAATGGATTAATAGAGCACTAGCTTCTGCGCGCGGTTAGGAATTTCATAATTCAATATAGGGTATAGTTTTCTCGATAAAATATAGGCTTTCTAACAATGAAAGAACTTTTAAAGTCGGACCAGTAGTTTCTAAAACTAGCGCGTGCAAGCAAAATAACAAACCTAAAGAGTTCTTTAGCTTTATAAATTAGTATAGATATAGATTTTATACTTAAAGTTAAATTTAAAAGACACTAGTTTTAAGGTTAAAGTCAGTTGTAGCAAATTGACATTTCGCCCTTTGGGACACACATAAAGGAAATATTACACACCTATGACAGAAAAAATTACCTTATTTGCCAGTCACATCCGCGGTATAGCAGATCACCAGTGTTATTATACATGGCGTGCTTATAGTGTCAGTTCTAAAAAAACACAACAAACAAGTCTACTAAAGACGCTGTTTTGTAATTTCCTTTTAACAATTATACCATTAGACTGATTGTGCATAAATCATGATTGTTTTTTAATCTCTACGCAAATTACGAAGCAAATTTAAAATTACTGTATCTTTAAATACATCAACTTCATTCACAGATACAAGTATGATAATACTTGTATCTAAGATGACATGACAAATAATTTTCAAAATGATGTCTGACTTTCAAAACCGTACTTAGTGAATAGAGTAGTGATGGATCGTCTTTTGCTTATTACGTATTGCTAAAGGAATGCATTATTTTTGTGAAGACAAGGTTAAATCATTGTATCCATAGTACCTACTATTATGTGTTCTGCCATAAAGCTGTCTAGAGGAGAAACAGTGACCTAGGAGCCGCATATAACCCTTCGTAATTTTGTAAATTTAAGAATTTGCAAACCTTTTCCAAAGAAGGAAGCCATGTGTATCAGTTATATTTAACTAACTGGAATCTTTCCTTGTCCACAGCTTCTCGCAAAAGGTAGATGAAGAAGAGGGGACCGGTGGGGTGGCTCTTCATCCACCAGACGGCTTCTACACCCACCAGCATTCGATCCACGCCCACCATGCTCACCCTGCAGAGCCTGACCGAGGTTACATGGAGGGCAACCGATATGTCACCGCTGTACACCGGCCGCTACCTGGTAAGGTTCCCTTATTACATTATGCACAAAACTAAAGAGCTCGGAGATGTGTTAACACATTTATAATGGTAGTAATAGTAATATATCAGAAGACGTACCGCGCTCTTAAAGTCATATAAAAAATTGCCGGAGTAGTTTAAAGAAATAAAAATCCTTACTGTTGCATGTTATATGTAGGTACATAGGTTTTTTTATATATAGATAGATAAGTTTTAGAAAAGAAACGATATATATACTATCATAACTAGACATACTCGTATATGCATGACCTAGGTGTACTTGTAATTTGTCTACATAAAATAAGCAACACTTTTATGGGGCAAATAAATTACTCCATAAAAGAGGGCCAATATCTCGGTCTTTATAAAATACTCCCATATTATATTAGAGAAATATCTTTCAAAGAATTTCAAGCCATTGCCAAAGCTAAATTATTAAAGGCATATTACAAAACATCAGACTATGTAAATGACAAGATTGAAAGAAGTGCCCTGCTCCAGAATAACAGTGCTGCATAAAAAATATGAAAAACCTCTGAGTTTCTTGCCAGTTCTTCTCAGAGTTGTTACGTCCAGAATTTGTAGTAAGAAAAGAAATGGGCACATCATAAGAACATGATTTTAAACATTTGAATTGTATCTATATGAGTAAAGAAATTATGATTTTAATAAAATAATTAAAATAGAAGAATAAAATACGAGTACTTACTTAGGATTACAATGACGTAAACAGACCAGTTATGTTCTATAAGCTTTAATTACGTCATAGTAATCCTTTAACACTATAATTCCAGCATTAAACCACTCAAACTCGTCATGCTCGTCGGCGTCGAATGCGTCGACGGGCGCTGGGCTATGCGCGGGCGCACAAGAGCCAGCGCCCCCGTTGTACATCGCCGCTCCACCGGAGGGCTTCGGCTTAGCCGTTCATACCAACAGGTCAGTGGATATCGAATGTGCAATGATCACATACGTTTATCTGTAAGCAAAGTTGTTAAATTTCATATACGGGATTAAGTTGTTCAGTAAAACCTGATTGGATCCTGAACAAATATGTTTTTACACTAGAAGGCTGAGCAGAGTTGCCCCCTTTGCATTGTAGTTTTTATATTAAACGAATTAATTGTCGTCAAATTTAAATACTATATTACAAAATGGGTAATTTGCTATGCTTTTTGGTGCAAATAGCATAGTTACCCCGTTTATTTAATGTAATAAAAAAGTAGCATTGTATATTGCTTTATGGGAGCACATTGAAGCATTGTTTATTTATATTTACAGTGTCTACATACCTTCTATCTATGGTCTATGGATACACATTGATAATAACACAATCGGTGTCTAGCACGAAGCTTTTGAGCACATTTTATGTACAACTATATATACGTAGAATGAAATGTAAATAAGTGTTGTGTTGGGTGATCGTTATAATGTTTTGTTACTAACATTTTGTTATATGTATGTATTGTTTTCTTTACTGTTATATTCCTTTCATAGGCGTGGCACAGACGTGTCCATCATGGGTACGACGGGGATGACACAAAAAGATCCCACTTTACCCCAAAAACGGGGAAAGTTGACTAGAGGGTATGTCGCGAACCTTAGGAATGTGCTGTGTACCCTTAAATATTTAGTAACACCGATCTCACCTGTTTAAATTAAATCTAATCTCTTTAATAAAAAAAAAAATAGTAATGCAGATGTAAATTACATTGGCTGTGTATTTAACCCGATAAAATGTGACCGAATAAAGCATTTTCCACTTAACACTTTAATTATATTTGATACATACATTACAGGTAACTGATATACTTTATAACTTATTTCGCCACTAATGGATGTATTTTAATTAATGTGTAGGAACTCGTGGTTTTGAAATGAAATCGATTAGTAATAAAGAGATAAAAATCAGCCTTATAAGTTAAGACCATGTAATTTACACCGGCGCCAAATAATATTGTTGACAACCACTTACACTGTTCAAGGCATGATTTTGCAAATAGTATGTAACCCTGGTCCACTTTCACTCATGTGACAATATGAATTTATTACTTTATAACCGATAACATATTAATAAGTACATATTAATTTGTCTCAAGATCTGAAATACTAAAATAATCAATTAAAATATTTTCGTAACAAATCAAATCCTAAATTTTGGCACCCGTTGTTTTATTTATAGCATCAAATAGTATGTCATTATAATTGAAGTTGAATTAAAAGTAATTAATTTAAAAAAATCAATTTCAAAACAAATGCAATGAATGTTTAATTGATAATTTAACCACTCTAAGTTATACCTAACTAACAGAAGCTAGTCTGTTATTATATTCATGTTGTAAAAGTGGACACTAACCTAACCGTGTGACGTTTAAACAAATCATTATTAACAAACTCATATCTATTCTATAACCTTCAAAGACTTATGGTTTTAACAGCATGGTAAAAATTGTCTCTTCTTACCAATTAACAACAGTTACTTCTACCATATCAATCTTTTAACGACTCTACATTTCACTACGTTAGATATTCATATTTTTCTAAATCTGTTTATAGTTAAGTATCTAAAATTTTAATTTCTCAAAAGAATTACACATAATACATATGAATCAAATAATATAGATAGTCAATAAAATCCAATCTGAATACAAAACTTTATTAGTAACTTTCAATGAATGAATACTACAAAGCGACCTAATTTGACATTAAAAAGATAAAATGAGCATCAAATCCTATGAAATTGACGAATTAATAACCTTGCAAATAGTGAACCAATAAGAATATGCATATGGAGATGTTCATTTTATCACCTTTTGACCTTCAAATCATCACCCAAATCCAACACCTTCTCCCCCCTTCCAGCCGTTATGAGATGTCCCAGGACCTTCTGGACAAGCAAGTGGAGATCTTAGAACGAAGGTACGGAGGTCTTCGGGCGCGACGAGCTGCTGTCACTATTCAAAGAGCATTTAGAAGAAGACAGCTTCTGAAGAAGTTTAGTGCCATCACGGCTATGGCGAAGGCGGCCGACTCAAACCAGAGGAGGCTACAGGACGGACCTGATCACGTCCAACTAGTCAATGGTAAGATATTCTTCAAATAAATATGGGTTGGAGCCTAGCTATGTATTAGACATTGATTATATTCTTTTATTTGTGCTTAAATTCTTTAAAATAAACCTAAGTATACCTACCAATGCATAATCATAAAATAAAAATGAAAATGATACTAAATTAGTAAATCGTTACATACGATAACTTTTCGAACAATTTACACCAAAAACAATTCAGATTTTTTAATATGGGATCAGAGCAATGAATATTTATAAGTGGCAACAAATACCGATACAAATTCCTTTTATTTATTGCAAATATATTATTGTACCAACAGTCATACGTACAAACGATGACAACGGATGTATTTAATTACATTGTTTTTATAAGCAACTGAATCAACATGAAAAACCGGTTGTTTATCGCTGAAAATTAAACAGTTTTGTGTTTGTACCGTACGGCTACATACTTATCTGATTACTTGTTTTGCGTAAATTATATTATTTATATTGTGTCATGAGTACTCATGAGGCTTCTTCATCTTCAAGGAAAAAAGAGTTGTGTAACGATAATTTCAAAAATTAAAAACGTTTACCTTCGTTTTCAATATTATGATATTTCAATGAATATTTTGTAAGTTTGGTACCTATTACCTAAGTTTTTGGCTATGCATTGGGTATCTTGCAATATAATAAAGTAATATACTATCACAGCTGTCGTGATAACTCTGCTACTTGTGGAATATCGGTGAATACATTGTATTGTCTACTCAACATGTGAATTAATATTTCAGGTTCAGATATATACGCTAACACACTGCTGCAGAAAAGTCCTGCAGGCCAGGAGAAAATGCTGGGTCTCACGAGGCCAATGCGATCCATGTCGTTACGAGAACGACATGATATTGATTTGAGGTAAGGACTATTCTGACCTCATTTTTAGTAATAAACCGTTAAAATCAAGAGGATTTCGTAATACAAAATAACTGTTGCCTAAATTACCTACCAGACCAATGTCATTAGCTGACATTTATCTAGCTACGTATGTTAATATTATTCTGTCTATTACATGTAGTTTAATATGTTATATCCCATTTAAAAGCAAAACTATATATTTTGCAACATTTTTCTTGAACAGCCACTTTTACAAAATATCGTATGCATTGCTACAGTGCAAAACAGTTTAAATGGGACTATATTTTCAAAGTATCTGCTAGTTATCGTTGTTGGTATCTTGCAATTTGTATTCTGTTTAATAAAAGCGGTCTAAAAAGGTGTATACCTGTTCCCAAAGGAAATGCCCGGGTTTTATACGGGTAGATCACTGAGTATTCAATAGTTAATACCGCGTTGAATGTATGCGGGTATTTGGTTTTCACAACTAGTAATGGATTCCGTTCGCAGTTTCTACCAATGTTTATTTATCTATTGAATATAAAGACTAAAAATATTCCAATTTTTAAATTTTATATTATTATTTAAAATATCGTTTATTTATTTATTTGTTATTGTTTTCTTGTAAAGTATAATGTAGATTGTATTCTATTATTGTCTGTTGGTCTACTGTAACTAATTATTATCGTTGGTTGACTCGCTTTAATTAAATAGCGATATTTGCTGCTTGACATAGTTTATAACTACTTTTTTATTTTTATAATTATAAAGTAAACTTAAATAATTTATATTCCAGCAGTCATCTAGTATGCGACCCCCAAAGTGAAGTGGAAGCTATGGTCGCTCGAGTTCAACAATCCGCACATCAGATACACATGATATCTGCTGACATGCCCACTCTCCACCGTGGAGACGCCGACAGTGGGGTAAGCCTGCTTTTTCTTATTATTATAAATGTAAATGTTCTTTGGTTAGTTCACTTTTATGTATGACAAATGTGGAAATATGCATATCCCCTGTAAGACGATGCCAATAGAGGCAAAACCTGCATAATAACTATTACTTAATCAAGAAGATACTCAAAGGGTGTTAAGTCTTACCCCTTTTCGATACAATCCGTAAATTAACATTGAAACAGCATTTACAGGTCTAATTTTTTTAAATGTTTTTAGATAGGTATGTATTTATATGTGTAAATATATGATAATATGTATTATTTATATGTAACATAAATTTCATTATATTGTATTTACCGCCTAACATAATCTCAACTATATTTGTTTATAGCTTTGTAATTTATTTGTCTTTAAGATACTTAATATCGATACCGAATACATATAGCTTACCTGTTACATATTTGCTGGCATCCCTAGTAAGATTTCCCCTTACGGGGTATTTATTTCTTTGCTTTATTTCCTTTTTACTTTCTTGCTCTTTAAAATGGATGGAAGTGGAAACATAAGTCTTTCTTACTCCTTATCTCTTTTTGCCCAAAAATCGGGTTGTTGCGGGTTCCAAGGCAGATTAACTTTGTCCTGAGTCTTGAGGAACCTTGGGGTTTACAACCATTTCCATAGTGTGCTGTTGATCCTGCCTCACAGGAGTTGTAGTGGTGGATTCTAGGGTAAAAAATATCTTGCATAAAGCACCATTTCTGTATATCAATCAATAATAAAGAACAAAAATCTCCATCACAATTTTCAAACATGTTGAGTAGATACTTGCGTACCTAGATTGCGTACCATAAACAAACATTCATTATCTTCATCGCATCACAGATAAAATAAATTCCCAAACATTAGCTACATAATTAGACAAATATCTCTTTATCACTGTATCTAGTATCAGAGACGGTCTACTGTCAGTTAGTTTGTATCATTTTATTCTTGGAAAAATGTTCTGTCGTAAATTTTTGTGATGTCGTTTTAAGCAATTTTGCCCCATAAGCGCGGGGTAATATTTTGTGCAAAATAAATAGTTTTGTGTTGATAAAAGTTGGTGAGAAGGAATTAAAAACTAAAGGTTTATAAAAAAATATAATGAAGACTAAAAATGTGGACGTGTTGAAGAAAATTAAGAAACTTAAACTTTGGGTGTTTCCGAGAAAATTTAAGGTAAATGTTAAGTTTTTTTTTCTAGAGAAAAGGCATGAAGACTAAAAGAATCTATTGAGTCCGTCAGTTAGATTACAAAAAAATATTCGAGACGTTTCTCAAACCAAAAATGACGAAGATTCAGCGCGTTGAAATTTTATGTGACGTCACCGGTGGCTCAGTGGTTACGATAGTTGCCTCTGAGACCTGGTGTTCTGGGTTCGATTCCCACCCGGGACAATTATTTGTGTGAACCACAAATAGTTGTTCTGAGTCTGGGTGTTCTTTGTGTCTGTGAAATGAATGTTTGTAAAGTCCCCCGCGACAAAGGGATTTATTTCACTAGTGCGGGTGTTGTTTAAAATAAAAAATACCTAGTAGTGAAGTCACAAGGCTCCTGAAACTCCATGTCCTGAACTTTATAGTTTGTTGAAGCTCTGTATCTTTGTAAATTTTTATTGATTTGATAAATAACAAATACGTGTCCAATAATTTTTGGTAATCTAACTGACGGACTAAATATATTTTATTAGCCTTCATGCCTTTTATAGTAATTGTGTGTGATTAGGGAGAGTCAACTTTTGTTTAAAACACATAATGTAGCCTGTCTTTACTGCCTTGTAGGTAGCAGCTAGCGGTATTGTTTGTAACTAGTCCCAGGTTCAAGTCCCCGGTTGTGGAAAAAACCGCACTAGACTTCGACTGCACCAGTGGTTTAGTGGTTACGATATTCGCTTCTGAAACCTAGTGTTCTGCGTTCGATTCCCACCCGGGACAGTTATTTATGGGAACCACCGATATTTGTTCTGAGTCTGGTTGTGCTTCGTGTTCTAGAACCTTCCAGTTTCAATTCATGTCTGATTTCTTTGGATTTCCAGAGATGTTAAGTTAACGACTATGTTAATTAATTGACGTAGGTGTTAGTTTTATTTTGTATAATTGTATATCCATTGGAGGTGCAATGTGGGTGCAGGTGAATTGTGTATCCATGGCTAAGGACGGACCATTCCGGACGTAAAGGTGATCTCCAATCTGTTAAGAGGAGGCCCATGTTCAGCAGTGGACGTAAAAAGGCTGACAAAAGTTAAAGTTAAAGTCAGGTAAATAAGTTTTAATGTGATAGTGGCACAAAACCAAATGTATAACTTTACGATACTGAGTCTTAAGTAACATGAAATTACAGATCAATTTATGTTGAATCATAACCTTATTTTGTGTCATTAACATTGCGAATATGTTATTTTAAACTGTCATCTCTATGAACAAGATGTTTTGTTATGTTGTAGGTGTGCAGTTGCTCGGTCAGCGGGTCAGTGACCAACATATCGACGTCATCATCACACAATGAATCTCTGCATAATCATCAGCTGCTTAACAATACGGGTTAGTGCTACAAATGTACTCATTGTCCTACGCAAAGTCTATATATTTTCTTAAACTTTTGATGTATGAGGATTTCATTATTTCATACACAGAAATATTTCAATTTTATTTTATTTTTCTTTTTTAAAAACTACTAGGTAGCACAATTTTGCCGTCTACAAGTATTCGTATTAACCCTCGTGCTAAGATAATTGTGGATTCACGTCGGTAGTGCAATGGGTGGGGATTGAACCGGTGACCACAAGACCGACACCCTAGTCATTGGGCTGCGGAATCGGCCGCATTGCGCTTGTATTATGTATTTTAATATAATTTAATTCTTTTATAAATAAAAAAAGATGTAATAGATACACTATTGTTAAAGGGATATCATATATAAACACCTTATAGTATAATAAATGTAACTTTACTAAACAACGGAATACTAAAATATGTAATCCTAAAGTCATAATTATTCAATGCCCCTGAGCCGAGGTGCAAATCCCACAGGGGACGCCTCCTAAGCAAGTCGCTTAGTTTGGAGGTTTTAAACCATTTATTTCGGCTGGAGCTCTACTCGCCTTTATGCCCGGTGGAGTAGCAAAAGCCTCGTGGCGAACTAAAAAGTAATTCAACGCAACAAACAAAATGTTATACGGCAAACATTTCGTTAGACGAAGATGCCTTGCATGTTCTGTCGAAATAGTCGCCACCTCAGCACAGGCTAGGCGATACCTAGCGCTGGTTTTCAGTTGGCAACTCGAGTAGTGACCCACGGACGGATTAGGGATACCTAAACTTCATAATGTGCGTCTGAAAAAAAAAACTACAATAATTCAAATAACAACAATACCTAATGAAAATCCTTTACCGTGTTGCCTTTTAACCAGCGCCTCTCCTCCTCTCTTATTGAGGCTCGCTTTTACGCCCGGTGTAGTAGCAAAAGCCTCGTGGCTAAATACATAAATGACCGTCCGAAAAAAGAAATCCCTCTTCTATTATAGTTATTTTTCTTCCAGGCCCTATCTACGGAAACCTGTTGTCATCTGGTGGTAAGCCACTGTCGTCGCCCACAGCCCGACAGCAGCAGCAATTAGCAGCTATCCAAGCTGCTAACGCTAGGCGACTGCCGCCCGAAGTACCGAAACGTACCAGCAGTATAACTCTCAAGTATGTTGGATATTGAACTTTATTTCAGTTACTATAAGGTTGATTTTACAAAGATTTAGACATCCATTTGGGGTGTGACAAACATTTGGTGTGACAAATAAGTATTTTAGCTAAATTGTTTACTTGTGTCGTAATTAAATAAGGAATGGTTTCCGGTTTAGAATATACCACCCCATATCTTCCTATGAGTTTCGAAAGAGGCGACTAAGAAACATACAGTTGATGGATGGGCAGCAGCATCTGTCAGCCCAAAGATCATCATCATCATCAGCCCGTATAACGTCCACTGCTGAACATGGCCCTCCTCCTGAGGGAGGGTATTTGCCATAGTCACCACGCTTGGCACGCTTGACATCCGCCTGCCAAGCGTGCCAATATCCCTTAACGACCTGCCTTGCCAATGCGAAAGAAGGCCCATGTTCAGCAGTGGACATTAATAGTAATATAGTAAAAAACATAAATTGGGACGTTACTACTACTTTAACTTGCCTTCATTATTTCATTTAACAAAGAAGCATAATTTCTTATTTTCTAGTTTATTGGTTTTAAGTTCTACCTCTGATATAGTTTACTCAAGATATATAGATGTTTATTTTGGTTATTTTAAGTATAGCCTAGCCTTTTTACATACAAAAAAAAGGCTAAAGGTATTTTATAGTGAAGCTCCTCCGGAGTTGCGTTGCTACGTTTAGTATGTAAAAAAGTCCAGCTTAACCGCGCGGGAAGCTATATAGTTAACAACATGACGCAATTACGTGAAATACTATTATATATTATCTATGACGCCAAATAGTGACTCACAGTAATCCAACAAAAACATTATATTTAATATTATATTATTATTCCTCCATTTTCCCTCTTTATTAGATACTAGCTTTTCGCGCGCGGTTTCACCCGCGTAGTTCCCGTTCCCGTGGAAACTTCATAATTAAATATAGCCCATGTAACTCCGTGATAACGTAGCTTTCGAATGGTGAAAGAATTTTTGTAATCGGTCGAGTAGTTCCGGAGCGTATTCAATGCAAAGAAACAAACAATTAAATCTTTCTTCTTTATAATATTACTAGCGACCCGCCCCGGCTTCGCACGCCATGCTGATGTATCATACATATAAACCATCCTCTTGAATCACTCTATCTAATAAAAACCGCATCAAAATCTGTTGCGTAGTTTTAACGATGTAAGCATACATAGAGACGGACAGACAGCGGGAAGCGATATTGTTTTATACTATGTAGTGATGTTGTACATTTAATTAATAATTTTCCTGGATTTACTAACAGAATTATATTGATTAATTGTTAAACGCATGTAAATGTACGAAATAATAATAGTGAAGACAATGTTTCTGTTTGGGGTGTACGTAATATTTTTTATTTTTTTTATTTGCTAGTTGTGTTTATATTGTGTGTGGTGTTAAAGTGGTCAAAATATTTTGTGTCAAAATGGTCCCAGTTGCCGTAAATGTGATCACCGTTTTAAAGCCATATAAAAGACATAAATGTTGATTAACTTTGGTTAATATAATATGAGTTGTTAAAATTAGTGTGTGAAATGTGTGAAAATTGGGTGGCCTCATCATCATCATCATCATCATCAGCCCTTACAACGTCCACTGTTGAACATGGGCCTCCTCCCGAGGGAGGGTTTTGCCATAGTTGGCAAGCGGATTGGTGACCGCAGTATTATGTTGTAATACGCAGGGAAACTCTGCTGCCCATTCCCCGGTATAAGCTTCTTATAGATGATGTTATTACAATCGGGACCAACGGCTAAACGTGCGAGGCACGGAGGGTAGTCCCTTAACCTACCAGACCCGGAAAGAAATCTTAGAATTTACACAAAGATTTCTTTTCCGGTGTGGGGATCGAACCCACGACCTCCGAGACTTAAAGCGAGCCAAATACCGCTATGCTACGGTTGTTGGGTGGCCTAATCTATACTAATACTAGCGGACCTGACAGACGTTGTCCTGCATGATAATATATTAATATATAGAGGTATTATATAATATGATTTGTGAATCTAAACCATCCAGGGCGCCACCCAAACGCATACAAAAAAATATCATTCAAATCGGTCCAAGGAAAACTTCAGTGTCATACACACGTACAATATAATTATATATATAAAGATTTGATTGTTTGTTAGTATGCTACACAATGCAAATAAACAATGGTTCTGGAACCGTTGGAATGATAAAAAAAATCTCACCATTAAAAAGCCAGTGGCCTCCGTACTATTGGTTTGCCATGCGTATTGTCAAGTAGAGCGACAGTTGCACAAAACTCCCCTAAAATACTAAAAGTCATAATCCCTCAATCTCATCGCCGGCGACCGCCCTGAGCCGAGGTCCAAGCTCCACAGGGGGCCACCTCTTGCGCAGGTTGCTAAATTTGTAGTTTTTAAACTATTTATTAAGGCTGGAGCTCTCGCGTTTATAGTCGGGGAAGTAGCAAAAGCCTCGTGGCTACCTACGTAAGACCATCCGAAAAAAAACCTATTGTATTGTTTTGAGTTTTCCGTCACATACAAACAAACATAATATTCTACTTCATAATATTAGTACAGACACTTTTTTACATAGGTGATTCATAAATACGATTTTTGAATAAAATTAAACGTGTTCTCTTGTCTTCCAGTGCGGAAAGTCCCGTATCTCTCCGCCGGGCGGAGTGTGGCGCTGTTGTCCGAGGCGGTTCCATGTCCTCGGTCCAGTCGTCATCCTCCTCATCCTCGCAGGAACATCGCCATCATTACCACCAACCTTACCAGCCGAGGGCACCCGTAAGTTCTTAATTAATTCATTATCAATATTAAAAAGTAAGTAAAACCTTTAATACGCAAATTGTATACCTACCTATTTACAAAAAAAAGATTGAAAAAGTTACCAGACTGCAATCTATATAATTATATAACAATGAATCCCTATTTCCCTTGGTCACGACATCACGCGTGAACGGCGGGGTCGATTTCGCTAATTCTTTTTTTGTTGTGTTTGTTATTGTCAGGAAAAGGTTCTTATGAAAGAAAAAAATAAGAAAATTGCGCGGATAATTAGAAATATGTATTAAGAATATCTCCCCCTTCGTCTTCTTGACCCTTAATTTGCAAAGAGCCATCCGATGCCCTCGTAAACCCAAAGTCCTAGAGGCCCGCGAACTGTAGTAGAGCGACAGTTGCACAAAACTCCCCTAAAATACTAAAAGTCATAATCCCTCAATCTTAACGCCAGCGACTGCCCTGAGCCGAGGTCCAAGCCCCACACGGGGCGCCCTCTTGCGCAGGTTGCTTAGTTTGTAGTTTTTATCCAATTATTATGACTAGAGCTCTACTCGCCTTTTTGCCCGGTGACGTAGCAAAAGCCTCTTGGCCACCAAAGTAAGTCCATCCGAAAAAAATGTGCCTTTATCGTAAACTGGCACTTAAGACCAAATGCTTCTGAGATCTAGATTTCTAATCAATGTACCATCGATGTGACAAATGGTACATGATATTTAACTAAATTATTTTAAGTACGCAACTTTATTGTTATTAGGGTTGCCACCTTTTCTTTAGTTTTATATAGAACTTTTTACAAAAAGTTGCTAAATATATAGTACTTTTGGGAAATTCTGGAAATAATTAGTACACGTGTACGTGACGCGATCTATACAGTGCCGGATTAAGATTCTGTCCGGAGGCTCCTCGAGTCGCTCAACGAGCTTTTTTTAGGCCTCCACCTATTGTGAAGTAGCATTTTTCATTATTTTCTTAATGCCGCGCTGAGGGTGCGGTCAACATTATTTTTTTAAATGTGGTGAATTTTAGTTTAGAAAAAAATATAGTACTTTTTGTACAATATTTTTTGTATAATATATAGTACATTTGACTGAAATATATTACGATACTATGTAATATAGTGTGGGTGGCAACCCTAATTGTTATCCTTACAGTTACGACTATTAGGATTTTTTGTATTCGTCATTGACTATTCCTCTTTAGCAGACGTAACGTATAAACGTCACGACTTGTTTATTTATTTATTTTCCACGTGCATTTTGTATATAGTTCTCCCTTTCTTTCTTTGAAATCTCTTCGTTATGCTTTGGGGTTTTTGGTTTTGGTCCAAGTTATATCTGTACTGCACCGCTCACACTTATAAACAAGTATATAAAATATATATTCGGATATATATAATACTAATAAAGTTAATACTAAAACATAAAACATGTTGTCCTCTTAATAAGAGAGTAATCGTGAAATTAAATATACCAAGCATGTTATATTCTGTTTTGTACATAGCGTTCATTTAATAGGTATTTTACATAAACTTGGAATTTATAAATTTTACCATTAATACCGATCTTAGTATTGTGTTTATGTTTTTGATATTTAAAGAAAGTAGGTAATAAACCTCTTTGCTCAAAAACTTTTTTCAGAATATTGTGTAAAGAACAATTAAAGACAAATATTTAATTTGATGTCGGTTATTGTTATTTTTATACAGGGGTGTAATATATTTTTGCAGTTTTAGCTACAGTAAAAACTATACTAATATAATATAGGTAAAGAGTTTGTTTGTTTGCTTAAACGCACGAATATCAGGAACTACTGATTGCAGAAAATCTTTCACCATTAGATTACTACTTCTAAATCCAGGAGTAACATAGGCTTTATTTAATGATGAAGTTCCTACGAGAGCGGCAGTAACGCGGGTAAAACCGCGCGCAGGAAGCTAGTCATTTTATATGACCAAAAAAATGTGCCTGTTTTGCATCTATCTCTCTTGCTATCTCTATCATAGACGAGACAGAAAACGTTACGTTTTAGAATTGAAAATCGAATACAATAATACATAGCCACAATACATAACAGAATTACACATTATATTTAAGACCGGTATTCCCCATATCTAACCCCATTACTAATAAACTTTGAAATTACCTTCATGACCATTCATAACCGCTTGCTAGTAACATTCAGAAGTACAATTAAATATCATACAAAGTCAGAAGTTCAATTTTCATACAAAAAAAAAAAATAGTCAGAAGTACAACTTTAGTTTTTGAGAGTTTATTAGTAAAACCCCATCTCCTAACCCAGGAGGCGCACGTTCACATACAAGAACCTGGATACCAGCACCAAAGAACCGCTTCAGCATCTGGCTTTGATGCCGAGAGATATGCCGTGTGGAAGCGCCAAGATGCTCCACCGTACTACGAGGCCCCTCCGCCACCAGCCCAGTGTTGTAGGCCGCAGCATGACCACCAGCACACGCACCAACCTTTGAAGGTAATCCACGTGTTTGGGTGGTGGGTTCACCACATTGCACTTATATAACTTGATAGGTATGCTGTATTATAAGTCGCACTTTGAAAGTAACTTTTGAGATTGGGGAGGGGCCACTGCTTTAATAAGCATATTTTTCTTTTATGGATATATTTTGTGTTAAACATGATACTGTATCATAAGTAAAAATCGGTGAATCGAGTGCATATTTAACTAAACTTTGATTAATTATGTAACATAGAGTGAATAATACTACGTCTAAATTTATATATTTCTATAATTCTTTTAAATAATTCCGTGTGGTTTCCGGCTAAGTAGAATATGACCATGGCTTGGGAGTCGTAAGATAACTAACGGATATTCACCTGATAGATGGGCAGCAGTGTCTATCTGCTCAAGGATACTCGCAATCTTACTGGGATTACTAATTCGCCTGCCACTCGTGTGACTTATGGCAATATCCCTCAACGACCCTGGTTTTCCAAGGTCTGTTAAGCTAAGTCCCATGTAGTTTGCTTTTAGATTATCTTAACGTTCATCATGATCATCAGCCCGTACAACGTCCACTGCTGAACATGGGCCTCCTCCCGGGGTGGGTATTTGCCATGTTGTAACACACAAGGAAACGCTGCTGCCCGTTCCTTGGTATACGATTATGATAGATGATGTTATAACAATCGGGACCAACGGCTTAACGTGCTTTCCGAGGCACGGAGATTAGTCCCTCAACCAACCAGACCCGGAAAGAAATCTTATAATTTACACAAAGATTTCTTTTCCGGCGTGAGGATCGAACCCCCGACATCCGAGATATAAAGCGAGCCAAATACCGCTACGCTATGGAGGTGGTTAAAAGTATATAGATGCGAACTAAAATATCGTTAACCAGAGTAGAAGTTATAAATTCCAACGATGACTATGTTTAATGCATTGAAATCCGTTCCAGAAAGATTAGCATGTGTTATTTGTACACACAATTACATAATGCCCTCCATTGCACATATTTTAACACAATCAATACCAAAAAAACCTTTTATAATAATAATGATTTTATGATTTCCCGAGGGCTTTGTCGCTCTGCTTTATAAAAGTGTAACCATATTGTAGGATTATACTCTCTGCATGATACTAAACATCTACAAATTGTATAATTAATTATACTTATATACTTTTTTGGGGTTCCGTACCCAGTTTTATTAAATTTCTTTGTTAATGATATTCCCCATAGATTATAATTCTCATATAAAGCTATATGTGAATTTAGCTATGTGCGAGTATGTTGACGACTTAAAATTAAATGAAATTAATCCGGACATGATATCGAAGTGCTTCAGAGTGCCGTGTGTTATGATAATGACATGAGTTTGAATACAAAAACGTGCTTCTGTGTAATATTTTACTTACTGTGTAAACAAAATTAAAGGAATATTTTATTATGGGGCTTCCATACAACAGACGTGATTTATTGACGTTTTTTGCTCAATATTAATTACGGCGTTTCAGGTCTCCGAGACAGTACGCAAGCGCCAATACCGCGTTGGTCTAAACTTGTTCAACAAGAAGCCCGAACGAGGTATCGCTTACCTGATCTCCCGGGGCTTCCTGGAGAATTCTCCACGAGGAGTGGCCAGGTTCCTCATCACCAGGAAGGGCTTGAGCAAGCAGATGATTGGAGAATATCTAGGAAACCTGCAGAGTCCCTTCAATATGGCGGTGCTTGAGTGAGTTGATGACTAGTGTAATATTTTTGGTGTTTTTCTAGGTAATATGTTTACTAGTAAATTGCGAGTGGGTTCAAGGAACGGGTCGTGTCAAAAATCTCGAGGAAATGAAAACGCTATACGTCTTTAAGAGAGCCCGCTAAGCCGTTAGTCCCGATTATTATAACATCATCTATTATAATACACCGGATATATATAATTTCCTGTCCGGAGTGGGGACCGAACTCACAACCTCCGAGATTTAAAGCGAGCAAAATACCGTTACGCTACGGAGGTTGTCAAACATCAAATCTCGCTTTACATCAAAACTAGTTTTTTTACTTCTGAAGTACTAAATAATGTCATTACCTTTTACCAGATGTTTCGTCAACGAGCTGGACCTATCCGGTATGGCGGTAGACGTAGCTTTACGCCGTTACCAGGCCCACTTCAGGCTGCCAGGCGAGGCGCAGAAGATTGAGCGTCTAGTCGAGGCCTTCGCCAGGAGATATTGTGTGTGCAACACTGACTTTGTGCAGCGATTGAGGACACAGGATACGGTAAGTTAATAATAAGTGTTAGGCTAAATCCGTGACGGGGTAATTCCATGACGGGGTAATTCCTCGACGAGGTCATGCCGTTTATTATATTAGTTATTCTTAAACTACATGTATCTTGAAAATTTGACAATTTTAAAATAATATCTTTTGAAATTAATGCAATTAAAACAGGAACTGTTAGGTACTTTTAATTTAATGGATTTACCCCTGGCACGAATTTATTCTAAGGTACTTGTATCAAATAATCTTTACTGTTTTATATACAGATCTGTCTATTAAGTTGTCATAATAAAGTTCTTATTCATTATTAATTTTGATGCTAGCTTCCGCGCGCGGACCCGCTCTACTCTGAAATAAATGGGCTATCAAACAATGAAAGAATTTTTCAAATCGGACCAATAGTTCCTGACAGCGCGTTCAATCAAATAAACAAATTGTCCAGCTTTATATATAACTATAATTTCAGCATTTATTACGATATTACCAAAGTCTGTGTGTAAATGGGATAGAGGAAAAAAGCAAGATAAAAATTAATTATTTTTTGTTATTTCTACAGATATTCGTGCTAGCGTTCGCCATAATAATGTTGAACACGGACCTCCACACGCCGAACCTGAAGCCCGAGGCGCGCATGTCGCTCGACGACTTCGTGCGCAACCTGCGCGGGATCGACGACTGCGGCGACATCGACAAGGACATGCTCGCCGGCATCTACGACCGGGTCAAGTCCAGCGAGTTCCGGCCCGGCAGTGATCACGTCACACAGGTGCAACACTCAATACTTTATTGCATTTCACTATGTGTTTGCAGTAGTTTTAACTAGGGATGTTATGGAACTAATTATATTGGAACCAAAGACGGAGTCGGAGATTTTAAATTAGAGTTGTCGCATTCGGAACCGGAGAAGACAAAAGATACCAATGACTACAATTTTTTATTTTTCGTCAAAGTGTTTTTTAGAATAATTTGTTGGCTTCTTAAAGAGGCGTGAAATCGGAGGCTGTATTGTACTTCTCTTTTGAACACGGACCTTCACACCCCGAACCTGAAAACCGAACCGCGCATGTCGCTCGAAGATTTTGTGCGCAACCTGCGCAAGATTACGTCGTAGGGTACAGGGTTAGCAAACCGTTACAGCTTTTCAGTAATACATCGAAGAACTGACGGCCGAATATGGGGTAGAAGGTTTCAGAATGGAGACCTCGAACTATCAGGGACGACCGCACGATGGACCAACAACCTAATATAGTTCGCAGGGAGTCAGTGGATACAGACCGCTAGCAATAGGTCCCACTGGAATTCCATGAGGGAGGCCTATGCTCAGCAGTGGAATCATTTGTTTATAGCTATAACGACAACAAAAATACATCTTCTGTGAAATTTCAACTGTCTAGGTATCACTGTTCATGTGATGACAGACAGACAATCAGTAGAATCTTAGTAGTAGGGTGGTTACCTGTAGGTATCCCGTAGCTATGAGATATAGCCTGGTGTCAGACAGACGGACATTCATATGGACAGCGGTATATTAGTAATAACATAAAAGTCATTTTTGTTTACGTAAACCTATTACAGGCACTTGCAAATATTCAAAACAATACTTTAGTATGAATTCATCTATAATGATTACATTTAATAAATGTGCAACTTAAAAAGGTATTTGACTTATTTTTTAAAATAATATTTTAGTCTTAACTTAATTAATAAGCCATATTTTGTCAAATAGCTTGTTCTGTCTATATTAAGTTAGTAAGCTCTCATTATTTGGGCGGACCATGACTATATAACGACTGATGCGCTTTAATAGGGTTCAGTTTATACACCATGGGTACGGAACCCCTAAAACGATAAGCTCTGTATCTCAATTTGTTTTCTTTTATGTTCCAGGTGATGAAAGTGCAAGCCACAATTGTGGGTAAGAAGCCGCACCTGGCACTTCCTCATCGGCGCCTCGTATGCTACTGTCGCCTTTACGAGATACCTGACATACACAAGAAAGAACGACCGGGCGTGCATCAGAGAGAGGTGAGCTACTTCATCATCAGCCCGTGTGATGTTCACTGCTGAATATAGTTTTTTTGATAAAGTCACCACGCTTGTTAAGCGGATTGGTGACCGCGGTGTTATGTTGTAATACACAGGGGAAACAATGTTGCCCGTTCCGTGGTATACAATTGATATAGATGTCTTATAGCAATCGGGACTAACGTCTTACCAATGCACGAAGAGTAGACACTTATCGACCAGATCAGAAAAATATCAGATTTCTCAAAAAAAAAAGGCTTATCTGTCTTCGCCATGGCAGGTTGTAAATAAAAAACATTTTTATTTACGTAAACCTATTACAGGCACTTGCAAATAGTCAAAACAATAATTTTGTATGCAGTATTATTATCTATAATTATCATGTTTTATAAATTTTCAAAATTAAACAAGTATTTAAGTTATAATTTTAATTATATTGTCTACTTAAGCACATTTTAACTATGAACAATTTATTAATATGACAGTTAATATTTATTTTAACTGTCATATTTAATTTTAATTTATTTGGTCAGCCAACAATTGTTATGAACAATATAATTTAGGTCTATAAAATTTATTATAATATTATCAGTGCAATTATTACTAACTGCCGCATGCCATACCAATCACCAATCCGTAACACCATTGTAAAAAAAAACTTAATATTTCAAGAATTTATAACGTTTTATTATGTATATAGAAAAATCTATCGTTTCTCAGGTGTTCCTGTTCAACGACCTGCTGGTGATTACAAAGATCTTCAGCAAGAAGAAGTCGTCAGTGACGTACACGTTCCGACAGTCGTTCCCTCTGTGCGGCATGATCGTCAACCTGTTCTCTGTGCCACGTGAGTACTGTATATTACTATGTATTTTATACTAGCTAACCCCGATTTTGAATTGATGCTCCGCTCCTTAGCCTTTTTTTTATTTTTTTTGTTTATTTTTTTTGTTCTCCGGGGGGAAAATCATTTACGCATTTCCACCGCCGCTGCAGCGAATTCGCGCGCTGGCGGTGGGATATGTGGGACTCGCCCTCTCCATAGCGTGGTACGCTAAGTCATACCACGAGGACCCAACACCACTAATAACCCCCGGACGCTCCTTCGATCCGCCGTTGGCGGGGGCCGGGTACGCATAAGCTATCCGGCCCATAAAGCCTATAGCCTTCCTATTATATTATAATTATAGAATATAATATAGTATTTATGTCGGTAACAATCGTAGCAAGTTGTCTCTGTCTTTCCCTATGGGAAAGAGGCGGGAATGTATGTATGTAACCATAACGTATTTTTTCCACAGACTACCCATTCGGCATACGTCTCTCGCGTCGAGTGGACGGTCGTCGTCTGGCCACATTCAACGCGCGCAATGAACACGACCGCTGCAAATTCGCCGAAGATTTACGCGAAAGTGTCGCTGAAATGGACGAGATGGAGGCCATGAGGATTGAAGGAGAATTGAATCGTGGTAAAGGAAGAGGCACTGGGAATGCCAATAGGAATGGTAAGTTTACTTTTTGAACACTTGACTTGACTTTACGTCCACTGCTGAACATGGGCCTCCTCTTAACAGACTTTGGCGTGCCATGGTTGTTGTGGGATATTGCCATAATAGGCTAGGTGACACATACGAAATGTTTATTTCTAAAAGTATTTGTCATATGTAACCTAAATATAATCATTTCTGTTCATAAAACTTGAATATGTTTGTATAAACTCAATATGAAAATTATTTCTTTGGTCTATGCCTTTAACTTCCGAAAACGCTATCAGACATTTTATGACGTCATACATCTTGTTAAAAACATGAACGCGATCCTTTACTTTTACACTCTCAGAGTCATGACGTCATCGATGTTGAACACAGATCACTACATAGTATAAAACAAAGTCGTTGTCTCTGTCCCTATATCCCTATGTCCCTATGTATGCTTAAATCTTTAATACTTTGATGCGGTTTTTTAAATAGATAGAGGGATTCAAGAGTAAGGTTTATATGTATAATACATCAGCATTGTACCCGTGCGGAGCCGGGGCGGGTCACTAGTAATGTATATAGATCAACATGGTTCACATCGTTTTCATCTCTAAATGTCAAGCCAATTTTAGAATATTTATTTTAGTGCTTTCTAGATCTCAAATAAATGCCATATTTTTTTCTTGATCAAGTAAAACCATTCTTAACCATATAAAAATAATTTCAAAAAACTGTCAACTAGCCTATTATCACGCAAGGCCGGCGCGGCGGATTGTTGTTTACAGTACGGCGGTAACTAGGCGTAAACTGATAGATGCTGCTGCCCATCAATCAGGGCACCGAGTCCACTATGGTAATGGCGTGTCCATGAACTGTCAATGACAGTTCAATGGTCGGTTTTTCCCGTTTGGTAATCTACTAATCCAAATGACGTCATAATGGTATCACTATGACGCCAGGATGACATTAGCGTAGTTGAATATATTAATAAATGATACATTTATAAGTTTTGAAATCGCCTAAATAAACATTACAATCTCCCTAACCATCTCCTCTGCTACTTCTGTTGACGGCCTTTTTCTGCGGTAGCAGAACCGACTGCCATTCCAGCGCCGACACCATAGTGAGATTAGTAGATTACCGTTTTTGGCATAATGATATTATGATGGTACTACAGTGGCACAATACTTAAAAAAATAGCAGACTCGGCCCCGAGGTGTCTTAATCTAAATCTAAAAATTCTAAGATAATTGAAATCGTAATAATAAAAAGTAAAGTAAAGTAATTCTCGATTTATAAATGAATGGTAACTTATAACTGAGTAAACTACCTTACTGTTAGAGGAACAAACACGACTTTTGTGTTTCACTCTTGTTCTGTTAGGAACTTCATAATTAACACGTTAATCGCCATGGCGGACAATGATGACCGCCAGTGAATGTTTCATTCAAGCCGCGTCGGACACTGGTGACCGACACCACACCCTCACTTTGATCAATGGTTGCAGGCCGGCGGTCCCATTTTTGTTAGATTTACACGTACCTTTATGTTATAAACAAAAAACAGGGTGAACATTTTTTTAAATTCTTAGTGGCGTGTGGTTTCCGGCATAGAATAAACCACCCCATGTCTTCCCATGGGTGTCGTAAAAGGCGACTAAGGGACATATGGCTGATGGATGGGCAGCAGCATCTATTAGCTGAACGTTTAAATCTTACTGCGATCACCAATCCGTCTGCCAAGCGTGGTGATTATGGCAATATCCCTCTACGATCCTGGCTTGCCAAAGGTCTGTTAGAGGAGGTCTATGTTCAGCACTGGACGTAAATGGGCTGTTGATGATGATGAGTGGCAGTGAACGTGTTAAATATAATAAGCCGAAATCCTTCCTAGATAAATGGGCTATCTAACACTAACATAATTTTTCAAATTGGACCACTAGTTTCTGATATTATCGCGTTCAAACAAACCAACTCTTCAGCTTTATACAGGGTGTCCGGTAATTAATGGATAACCTTAAAATGGGTAATGGTAAAACTAATGACCATTCAGAAAAAAAATACAAATAAAAAAAAATACAGTTGGTACCAAAGATATGATTTTTTAAATAATAATCGGTGTTTTTTGTTACCTTATTTCACATTTTTATACACCACGGCCACAAATTAAGGAATTCTATCGGTTTTTTTTGTTATAGTAATTTACGTTAACTGAGCTGATAGATAGGTAATAAATAGTATGACTACTATTACACGGTTTTTTTTTTAAACAACTTGAATGTTTGTTCTGGGGAAAATTTGTGAAAAATATTCAATTTGACAAAGTTTGAGCAACCGTAACTTAAAAAAAAAGTATCCAGACACAAGTGACCAATTATTTTAAAATATTATGTGCTTCAAGCCAATTTCAAAATGGTATCATTCATTATTGTATCTAATGTAAATTCTGAATTATGGCTATTTGTGTAGAAAAGGTGTGAATTTTGGATAAACATCAAAATTTGCAATATTGGAATATTTATTTACATTGAATGTACCTGACCATTGGAGTTTAATAAAAAACAACATTTGACATTAGTAAAACTGTATTCGTTATTAATTACAATAAATGTTCAAATTGTCTGCCACCCACTCTGATACAGGCTCTACATCTACGAATGAATGCTCTCCTGAGCAGTCGCGTATAGCGTCGATCGCTTATTTTCGATGCGGCTGCCCGGACACGGCTACGTAAATCTTCCAAGGAACGGATCGGCTTTGCGTAAACTTCTTCCTTAAGACAGCCCCAGTAAAAAAAATCAAGTGGATTTAGATCTGGTGAACGTGGGGGCCACAAAATTGGCCCCAGGCGGCCAATCCATCTGTTTGGGTATGTTCTATTTAAGTATGCACGAACAGATACAGCATAATGCGCAGGACAGCCGTCATTTTGCAACCAATATGATTCTCTCTCCACCTCGGGCACCTCTTGCAATAAGTTTGGAAGATCATTTTCAAGGAATTCTAAATAACTTTGGCCAGTTAGGTTCCCCGGTAATTCAAATGGGCCTATTATTTTTCCGTTTAATATTCCAGTCCAATAATTTATTTTAAATTGGTACTGTGACCTGTCTTCACGCATAGCACGAGGGTTCGTTAGTTGCCAGCTATGGAGATTGTGTAAATTCATGTAGCCATCTCTTTTCAATGTTGATTCATCACTACATAGAATTTTATTAAAAAACTGCGGGTCTGCTTCCATCTTTCCCAGCATTTTTCGGCAGAAACGCAATCTTGCATTATAATCTCTTGGTTGAAGGGTCTGCACGCGCGTAACGTGGAACGGGTGAAATTTGTTCTTTTTTAAGATATCATGCACAGTCGATTTCCCTATACCCGTGCGTCGAGCTATTGATCGCGTAGAAATTGAAGGATCTTGCGCAATTTCCTCAAGTACCACGTCTTTTACATCAGCACGAGCGCTTCTTCCACCACTAGTACCACCAACACCAGTACCAGGGATTCTTCCTTCTGAGTAACAACCGTGGACTCTTATAAATACGCGGTAATCTGGATGACGCGCATTAAGGTATCTTTCCCTATAAAGAGCTGCGGCTGCGTTTCCATTGCCTCTGCATTCCCCATAAATAAAATGCATGTTTGCATATTCTTGTGGCGTATACTCAACACGTGGCATGTTGATTCACAAAATAAACAATCCAGTTACAAGCCAAGTCGTCGCAAATATCACCACACAAAACAAGTCCAAATCGGTAAACAAAACGAATAGTCCAGTAAAATAGCCAGGTCGTCGTTTTAACACTGATTCACAGTAACTAGCAACAATTGCAACCGGAAACGAAATAAACACATGCGAAGTCGAGCAAGTCGAGTGACGCACTAAGTCTAAGTCCCTGTTCCTGTAAGTTCTGTTAGTCCCCTACCGGTTTTTTTACATTTACTATCTCGCTCGCACTCATCCAACTCATATCCTCTTTGTCTAACATGAACAAAAGACGGGTGGTGCAGGGTGCGCGCAGGTAGCTAGTATGGCGGTCACACGACTGTGTGTGTAACACGACATTTATTTTAGAATTAAAACTTTCGTGAGTGGTACACATATTTATATTATACAACCGGTTGTACTCACGGTTTTAAATCATCGGATATGTCCGACTAGTTTCGAGACCATCCCGAGGTCCATTCTCAAGGAGTAGTCGACTCGACGGCGCGGCGCCGAGCGACTAACTGAGGTCGCGCGCCGCGCGCGCCGCCAACCGCGCTGCATGTCGTTGGGCACGATCCGAGATGTTATTCGGAGGGTAGTTGGCAATTTGCAGGGGAGGTGCATCTTCGGCCCGCAGTGTCACTGTTGTGTCGGGGGGTCCATCTTCGGCTCGCATAGACGAAATGTTCGCGATGGATAACGCGTCCGGTTGTGCTGGTAGGGTGTCCCCGCTTGAGGTCGGAATAATACACGCCGTGCTGACCGTGTCTACCTCCAGATCCGTGGCGTGTCTGTGGGTTTTGTTTTTTAAAATGGGCTTCCAGGCCTGCGGAAGTGTCCATCCACTGTCTCGGTTAAAATTTGGATGGCGGTTTATTTCAATAGCCTCACGCACTTTTCGCGGAACGAAATACTTTTCTCTCGCTAGTACGGAGGTTTTATCGAACCGTATGTAATGTTCCGCCGACGTGGAGCACCCATGTTCGGCCACTGCTGATTGGTTGCTGTCATGGTTTTTCAGACATCGCACGTGTTCCTTCAATCTTGTCTCAACGTTTCGGCGGGTTTCCCCCATGTAACTGAGCCCACAGTTGCACGGAATTTTGTAAACCCCCGGATAACCCAGCGGAGTTTTATCCTTAGGCGAACGCAGGAGTTGTCGAATTTGTGTGGGTGGCCGGAAAATTGTCCTGATACTGTAACGTCGTCGTAACAGGTGTCCAATCTTGTCCGTGACTCCCCGAATGTATGGTAGAAATGCAGGGGTCCGTTCCACACTGTTCGGTTTCATTCGAGTCGAAGCATTCGCCACTCGGGTGCATTGTCGCCATTTATAGCCGTTACTTCCCAGTGCTCGTCTTAGGTGCTTTAGCTCCGTGTCTATGAACTGAGGGTCACATATACTAAGCGCCCGATTGATCAGTGCTTTAGGCACGGAAGCCAACTGGGACGGATGGTGATGGGAGTCAGCTCGGAGGTACCGGTCCGTGTGAGTCGGTTTTCTATACACGGTATGTGTCAGTCGGCCTTCCGGCCCACGCATGACTAGTACGTCTAGGAATGGCAAGGCACCTTCTTTTTCCTCTTCGACCGTGAACTGTATACGTTTATGTCTAGAGTTCAGATGTTCCGTGAATCCTGTAAGTAAATCACGGTCGATTATGGCGAATACATCGTCAACATAGCGCCACCAGTATCTTGGTCTCCTTGAGGTCGCTGCAAGTGCTTGATTTTCAAAGGACTCCATGAAGATATTGGCTACGACCGGTGCTATCGGTGAGCCCATCGACACTCCATCTATTTGGAGATAGTATTCACTATTCCACATAAAATATCCACTTTGTAGGCAGTATTCTATGCACTTGATGTATTCAGTGGGGGTATCCGTACTTTGCAAACGAGTGGTGATGATGCTAATAGCCTCACCCACTGGTACATTAGTGAACAGAGATGTGATGTCAAAGCTGACCATAATTTCGTCGTTGCTCAACCTCACATTCGCCAACAATTCGACAAAGTGTCTGGAATCTTTGACGTAGCTCTCCGATTTACCTATTAAGGGTTGCAGTATAGTTGCGAGATATCGCGACAATTTATAAGTGGGCGCATCGATCTGGCTAACTATAGGTCTAAGAGGCCAATCTTGTTTGTGGATTTTTGGCAACCCATATATCTTCGGTGGAGTAGGATTCTGTGGTCGTAAAAATACTGCCAGTTCTTTGTCGTCTAGGGTTTGTAACAGCTGTACAGTTTTTGTGGTTACCCTAGCGGTCGGATTGTACGTAACCTTTTTGTAGGTAGTCGGATCACTTACTAGCTTTCTAACCTTACACTCGTACGCCTCAGTGTCGACCACTACGGTAGCATTACCCTTGTCAGCTGGCAACACCAACAAATCCGGATCATTGCGTAGATCGCGTAGGGCTGTAAATTCCGGACTGGGCATGTTGGGTTTCGGGAGTGGTGAACTGCGTATAATGTGTGACACATCCTGTCTAAGACACTCCGCATCGCCGTGGGGTATACGGTTCCGAAAAATTGTATTTTCGAGGTTCGATATAATGTCCTCGACGGGGACTCTGCGAGGTGTTGGAGCATAGTTTAACCCACGGGATAGCGCTAAGATGGTTTCCTCTTCCAGGCGTTTGGAAGATAAATTGACCACAGCTATGGTACCAAGGTTTTGACTTACCGTACTGTTATTTTTATTCTGAGGGTAGTTTTTATCCTTACTTATTAATTTGGTCAACTTTTTCTCCTGTGTCAGGGTGGTGTTCATTTCTACGCGTTCAGTACGACTGTATGTCATGCTATCCAGAACCTCCCATAGTTCAGTATCAAGAAACCCAGCCAACTGTATATGTAGGTCGTATGCACTTTTGTTAACGAGCATTACTTTCCGGCGGTAGTTTGTAATGGTTCGACACAACAATTTACTGCTTGCGACACTAAAAAATGTTTCGTAATCCGGAATGCACTTAATGCGTTTGATCTGCGCGAATTTCGGCACTACACCATTATCACGACACTGCACTAAGAATTTTAAAGCACATTCGAGTCTTTTTCGTTTGTTTCTTAGTCGCGCGAACTCTTTGACTTTATTTAGCCATACCGTACCGTATCGGTTTGCTATTTTAGAATTAAAACTTTCGTGAGTGGTACACATATTTATATTATACAACCGGTTGTACTCACGGTTTTAAATCATCGGATATGTCCGACTAGTTTCGAGACCATCCCGAGGTCCATTCTCAAGGAGTAGTCGACTCGACGGCGCGGCGCCGAGCGACTAACTGAGGTCGCGCGCCGCGCGCGCCGCCAACCGCGCTGCATGTCGTTGAGCACGATCCGAGATGTTATTCGGAGGGTAGTTGGCAATTTGCAGCTGACAAGGGTAATGCTACCGTAGTGGTCGACACTGAGGCGTACGAGTGTAAGGTTAGAAAGCTAGTAAGTGATCCGACTACCTACAAAAAGGTTACGTACAATCCGACCGCTAGGGTAACCACAAAAACTGTACAGCTGTTACAAACCCTAGACGACAAAGAACTGGCAGTATTTTTACGACCACAGAATCCTACTCCACCGAAGATATATGGGTTGCCAAAAATCCACAAACAAGATTGGCCTCTTAGACCTATAGTTAGCCAGATCGATGCGCCCACTTATAAATTGTCGCGATATCTCGCAACTATACTGCAACCCTTAATAGGTAAATCGGAGAGCTACGTCAAAGATTCCAGACACTTTGTCGAATTGTTGGCGAATGTGAGGTTGAGCAACGACGAAATTATGGTCAGCTTTGACATCACATCTCTGTTCACTAATGTACCAGTGGGTGAGGCTATTAGCATCATCACCACTCGTTTGCAAAGTACGGATACCCCCACTGAATACATCAAGTGCATAGAATACTGCCTACAAAGTGGATATTTTATGTGGAATAGTGAATACTATCTCCAAATAGATGGAGTGTCGATGGGCTCACCGATAGCACCGGTCGTAGCCAATATCTTCATGGAGTCCTTTGAAAATCAAGCACTTGCAGCGACCTCAAGGAGACCAAGATACTGGTGGCGCTATGTTGACGATGTATTCGCCATAATCGACCGTGATTTACTTACAGGATTCACGGAACATCTGAACTCTAGACATAAACGTATACAGTTCACGGTCGAAGAGGAAAAAGAAGGTGCCTTGCCATTCCTAGACGTACTAGTCATGCGTGGGCCGGAAGGCCGACTGACACATACCGTGTATAGAAAACCGACTCACACGGACCGGTACCTCCGAGCTGACTCCCATCACCATCCGTCCCAGTTGGCTTCCGTGCCTAAAGCACTGATCAATCGGGCGCTTAGTATATGTGACCCTCAGTTCATAGACACGGAGCTAAAGCACCTAAGACGAGCACTGGGAAGTAACGGCTATAAATGGCGACAATGCACCCGAGTGGCGAATGCTTCGACTCGAATGAAACCGAACAGTGTGGAACGGACCCCTGCATTTCTACCATACATTCGGGGAGTCACGGACAAGATTGGACACCTGTTACGACGACGTTACAGTATCAGGACAATTTTCCGGCCACCCACACAAATTCGACAACTCCTGCGTTCGCCTAAGGATAAAACTCCGCTGGGTTATCCGGGGGTTTACAAAATTCCGTGCAACTGTGGGCTCAGTTACATGGGGGAAACCCGCCGAAACGTTGAGACAAGATTGAAGGAACACGTGCGATGTCTGAAAAACCATGACAGCAACCAATCAGCAGTGGCCGAACATGGGTGCTCCACGTCGGCGGAACATTACATACGGTTCGATAAAACCTCCGTACTAGCGAGAGAAAAGTATTTCGTTCCGCGAAAAGTGCGTGAGGCTATTGAAATAAACCGCCATCCAAATTTTAACCGAGACAGTGGATGGACACTTCCGCAGGCCTGGAAGCCCATTTTAAAAAACAAAACCCACAGACACGCCACGGATCTGGAGGTAGACACGGTCAGCACGGCGTGTATTATTCCGACCTCAAGCGGGGACACCCTACCAGCACAACCGGACGCGTTATCCATCGCGAACATTTCGTCTATGCGAGCCGAAGATGGACCCCCCGACACAACAGTGACACTGCGGGCCGAAGATGCACCTCCCCTGCAAATTGCCAACTACCCTCCGAATAACATCTCGGATCGTGCCCAACGACATGCAGCGCGGTTGGCGGCGCGCGCGGCGCGCGACCTCAGTTAGTCGCTCGGCGCCGCGCCGTCGAGTCGACTACTCCTTGAGAATGGACCTCGGGATGGTCTCGAAACTAGTCGGACATATCCGATGATTTAAAACCGTGAGTACAACCGGTTGTATAATATAAATACGACATTTATTGCAAAGCCAATTTGTATTTGTTAAAATATTTCTGGTTTTAAAGAGACTTTATTTAATTATTACTATTCATTACTTACGTCTATTAATGTTTTTATTAACCCCGAATGGTCAGGTACATTCAATGTAAATAAATATTCCAATATTGCAAATTTTGTTGTTTATCCAAAATTCACACATTTTCTACACTAATAGCAATAATTCAGAATTTACAATAGATACAATAATGAATGATACCATTTTGAAATTGGCTTGAAGCACATAATATTTTAAAATAATTGGTCACTTGTGTCTGGATACTTTTTTTTAAAGTTACGGTTGCTCAAACTTTGTCAAATTGAATATTTTTCACAAATTTTCCCCAGAACAAACATTCAAATTGTTTAAAAAAAAACCGTGTAATAATAGTCATACTATTTATTGCCTATCTATCAGCTTAGTTAACGTAAATTACTATAACAAAAAAAAACCGATAGAATTCCTTAATTTGTGGCCGTGGTGTATAAAAATGTGAAATATGGTAACAAAAAACACCGATTATTATTAAAAAAATAATATCTTTGGTACCAACTGTATTTTTTTTTATTTGTATTTTTTTTCTGAATGGCCATTAGTTTTACCATGACCCATTTTAAGGTTATCCATTAATTACCGGACACCCTGTATATTAGTATAGATTAAAATTGATGGTTTTTATTTTGCAGTGATGGAAAATCGAGACAGTGGAGTGGCTGATGTCGACATGGATCATCAACCGTGCTTGGATCATGTTCACATGCATGGGTAGGTTTTAATGTTAAAGAAAATTACCTACACTCATTCTAAATGATTAAGTAATATATGTACCATCAGTTTTTAGTCGTTGCTAAAACTATTCGAAATTATTTATTTATTGGTTAAAATAAAATAAAATTATAATTAATTATTATTATTCAATTATCTATGTATTTACTTTTCAATAGCATTTAAAATGACAGATTAAAATGACTTTCAACTTGTGTTAAAGGCTCCCGTTTGTACAAACTATATTATCTCATATTGCAACGCATTAGGGCTCATTTTGCCGTTTACTTTCATATACTTTGCGTGGCCGATTTAATAAGGATTTTATAAGCTATCTTACATTGAAAGTACCATCTTATTTGCTACTATCATTCGTTTTGGAAATTGGAAACAACAAACTGTCACTTCGGTTTCAAACAGACACTTCAATTTATTAATTTGTATAGAATAGATTTAATTTAGATAAGGTAACTGTACGTCCAGTTTCGTCCTTTTGTAGGATTTAAAGCGCCCGTAGCCCAATGGCTAGGGCGTCGGACTTGTGATCTTGAGGACGCCGGTTCGAACCCCACCCATTGCACTACCGACATGAACCCACTCGTTACATTTTAGCTTAGCACGAGGGGTTAACAATAATACTAGTAGAACGCAAAATTCTGCTAGTAAACTTAAAAAAATATATATATATATTGTTCTATTTTTCGTGTATTAATGTATATTTTTTTTGTAAGTCTTTTTTTTGTGTGTATTGAAATGAATTCATTAAATTATTTACTTTCTTTCTTAAAATATTTTCTAATGTATATTTATTTACCAACAGGGTGGTAGTCCCCCCGCCGCCCTCGTGCCCCGCCCCGTCGGCTCCGAACCGCTCCAACCCGCCGCCCACCAGCATCATCAAGAGGAACGTGCTCAGCAACTCGCTTGTTGACATAAATGACCCTGGTAGGTTCACCTTCTTGTGGAGCACACCAGTATAAACCTAAAAAAATAAGGCCAAATAATCAGCAAGCCAATAGGGATGACGTCAAATAAAAATTGGTCAGTCAGTTACATTCGTCATCATCATCATCAGCCCGTCTAACACACTGCTGAACATGGGCCTCCTCCCGAGGGAGGGTTTTGCCATAGTCACCACGCTTGGCAGGCGGATTGGTGACCGCAGTATTATGTTGTAATACACAGGGAAACGCTGCTGCTCGTTCTCTGATATCCGATGGTCATAGATGATGTTATAACAATCGGGACCAACGGCTTAACATTCTTTCCGAAGCACGGAGGGTAGTCCCTCTACCAACCAGACCCGGAAAGAAATCTTAGAATAATTCGTATAATTAACGGACACGTGTTTTTTGATTTATCAAATCAATAAAGTGACAAAGATACAAAGCAACAGTGTTCAGGAGAGGGGAGCTTGTGACGACACTCCTAGTTATTGTACCTAGATGTTATGGCAACATAAAAATAACCGTCTAATCGACATCGATTAGTCCCCCAAAAACTATTTGGGGTACATACCACTTATTAGAAAGGCCATGCGAAGATGGCTTAAGATACTAAACAATGCAATACGCTCATTGTCATACGTCGTGTATTAAAAAATCTATACTCATATTATAAAACTGAAGAATTTATTCGTTTACTTGAGCGCCCTAATCTCAACAATAACTGGCCCGATTTGAAAAATTATTTCGCCATTATGCTACGTTATATTTAATGATGAAGTTTCTACGGGAATGGCAGATACGCGGGTGAAACCGCGCATCAGAAGCCAGTCAGCTATAAAAAAGAAACAATCTACCTTGATACACGAAATCTTATAATTGTTTTTTTAATTTCCGCAGTGGCATTAGCAGCCGAGCGGCTACAACGTCGTGGTTCAGTAGGGTCCCTCGACAGCGGGATGTCAGTGTCATTCCAGCAAGGGTCCCGCAACGCGCTACACGCCACATCGCCGAGACATCCCAACGAACAACGTTCACCAGGTACGTTGATGATTCTGATATTATTTCCTTATTAAAATCCCGCACTAATAAACAAATTGTCTTGTAAACATATTAACACAAAAATAAGATTGGGAAAGACTGAGAATCAAACTCACAACACCAAGTTTTCAAGCTACTATACTACTACTACTTCTACTACAAATTATCATTTACATATTAAATGGAATGGAAGAAAAGACATGAAATTAAATAAAATGTGAAAAAAAACGCACAATGAGCTGCTCGACTGTTAAGTATCTCCAACATACAGAACTTTATACTTACTTACTCTATTAATTAATGTTGTGTTCCTGCGCGTGAGTAAGGACGCCAAAGCTCACAGGGGAAAAGGGAAAGGGCCGGCAGAAGTAAGGTTTGCGTCTACTGTACTGGCACTTGGTCTATTTGGACTCCGATACGACTAAACATCAGGTGGATGTTGGATTTGCTGGGGTCATTTGCCTGGTTAGGAGAAAAAAAACATTGAAGAGTATAAAAACATTGAAGAGTATAAAAAACACATAATTGTATAGTTTGAATGTGCACATACCTTATTTTAAGCGATAATAATTGAGTCTATTATAGTGTTTTCAACACTTTAAAAACTTATTTTTCTTTACCACAGGACGTCTGTTTGGCGGCATTGGCGGCATTGGTGGCATATTCCCCGGGCGCACGCGCAAGCTCAGCGCGTCCGGTATCCCGGACGCCAAACACGGACAAGTCGGGAAAAGCACCGAAGTTTAAACACGACATCTAGCGGTAAAAACCGTTACTTTCTGCAAATCTTATTTCAACTCCGAAGGAGTTCTGATTGGTCGAATTAAAACAACGAACGACAAGGACGCGTTCGAAAATCGTTTTAATTTGATTTTTAATTAAGAATGGAATGCATGGTTTTTAAGGTGATTGTCAACTGATTCTTTACAAATAAGTTTGTTTAATGGTCGGGTACCTCATTTTCTTAGTGCCATCTGTATTCTCGAAGCGCTGTACTGCGCAATTGATTATTATAATGTCTTCACGATTAAAAACTGATTCGAAATTATTATAAGCTGATCACATAGAACCCTAAACTTAATTTGCACAAATGATATGAAGCATATCTTAATTATAATTATTATCTGTGTTTGAATGAATATAATTATATCTATAATATAATATTGGTCGGTCTTTATCTTCTGAAACTATTAACTACTTTAGTTTCCTTGAAGATTTACTTATTTCTTGCATAAATTCATTTGTGCATATTATATCAAGTTTGATGTAACAGCTCATTTAAAACTCATGAATAAATATGATATCGTCGGAGATACTGCAAACTGCGTATGTGACAATAGCTGATAAGGTTGAAAACTAAATGTAGCATTTTTTTTGTCCTTTACTACATATAGGAAGTAAATATTCCTTGACAGATGAAATTGCACCTTATTAGCAACTGTTACTTTCGCGTTATTGCAGTATCAGCGCCGATATGAAACTACATTTAGGCGAAAATGTTTAGCCAATTTGATTATGGCTGTATAAATACGATTTAGTATCTATCCCGTGCGTTTCAGGGTAGATTAGCGGGGGTAGATCGGGGTGGTTTTTGGAGTATATCTACTAATATTAGCCAACTGTTATGGCAATGTATACCTACCAATATTTGACATGATAATAATAGACTAAAATTGACACGAAAATGGCTGAATATGTTTCAACAGCCAGAAATAGGATCGCGAATTGTATCGTGTATTGGATAAAAAAAATATCTTCGGATTAAAATGAACAAAGGACCTTATTTAGGTGTAAAGTCAAGGACTTTAACTTTACCAAGTACGATAATAAACCTCATTTATACGTAAAAGAGGTATTATGACGAATAACGAAAGCTGTTTGAATCGAAAATAATTTGGGTCCACATTTTGGATGTAGGCTTATATACTAGACGTTGGTTAAAAAAACATTATTACTACCTGTGTAAAAAGAAAAAAATAAAATAAATGGAATTGCAACGAAATTCAAAATTAAATTCCATTAAATGTTTTTTTACGACTATTAAAATATTTTCTGTGGTTCATTTTTTTATATCTTCGTCTATTGCTATACAGAGGTAGTGATACTGTTTTTAAATTTAGATAGCCAAAATATGAAGGTAAAGGAATGTAACAAGAAAAAAAAACTAAGACAAATTAATTAAAATTTAAATTGCATCAAATGATATTCGCTTATTAGATACACGTTTAAAAATATTTTTCATTGCATGTTACCAACCAGAAAGTATTATAACGATTACTTTTAATAATTAAAAAAATAAAGATTTTTATCATAGAATTCAAGATTTCTTTAGAGTAATTGTACATACGTTTGGAATAGAATGCAATAGAGGTTTAAACTACACAAAATATTTTAATTGCAGCACAAAAGCAATACTTAAATAGACATCACAGTAAAAAAAATATTATTATATTTATAATAAAAATACGAATTTATTCAATATTGTTGATGAATTTTATTAGATTAGGCGATTTGAGGAATTTTAAAAATATAGGATAGTCCCTTTTTGTCCTTTAGCGAATGCGACATCCCGTCGTTGTCATTGGTGCATTTCTGTGTCCATAAAAATACTATTGAAAAAGTTTAATATTAATTAAGAATACCTAATACCTATATCTTCCAAAACTATGTACGATTTTCTGTATTTGACTACTTAAAGGCTGCTCTTCATTTTTTTATTGTATTTTTACATAATTATTATACTACGTAATGTTACCGATTCGGCGTTCCCTTGTATTTTACCGTAACATATAACTATATAGTGGTAAGGGTAATTGTGGTCGAACGTACGAGCGTACGTTAAATTACGAGCGTATACGTTAACAAAGGGTGTTGAATTCGTAGTGATTTCATGGGTATTTTGTAGAAATGAACAGTTTTTATGGTATAAAGTCTTCTAATAATAATATATTAATTACCCCTTCTCTTCTAAATTAATAAAAGTTATTTTACTTTAAAATGCAGAATTTTGTTCTTATAAGTCCGTATCTTATCTTGCCACTGGTACGTTAAGAAACTCAGTTGAATGCTTTTTTTATTTTTTTGGTATGTCTGAGTTGTAATGAATATTATTTTTTAAACGGTTCAACAAATGGCCATGAAATTGCTGCGTGTTTAAAAATCAAAGAAAGAACGATAATGTACGACCAAGGTTAAAAAAAAAATGTTGATAAATCTAACGTAGCTAAACTGTTGACTTTATACCGGTTTTTTAGGCTTGTTATTTCTAATTTTTTACGTCGGTAGATAGATAAACGACTTGTTGAATATTCGGAAGAAAATATTGAGAATTTTTATCTCAATTATGGAAGTACTTGTATTGAAATTTGTGAAAGGACGATGTATGAGCTTAATATTGATGTTTAGAAACATTTGAGCTTCATAGAACATTTTACGATTGACTTTTCAGTAGGGCATTTATTAAATTACACATAATTACTTGTAGAATTGACACAAACTATTTTGATTCTACGTAGATTTTGATGGTATATACTATAACTAGATTTTGTCCGCAACTTCGTCCTTTGGTATTTCGGTTATAAACATAGTTCGTCTTCTATTACATCCTCTTAGGGGGTGAATTATGGAAAGTTATCCTTTAAGGGGGTGAATAATGGAAAATTCATCCCTTAAGCGGATTTTGGATTGGGATCATAAATATATGCGTGCCAAATAGAAGCGTAATCCATTCAGTGTTCTGACCTGTGAGCGGTAACGGTTTACAGATACAAATACATAAAATTTGCCAAGAACCAAGTTGGTGTAGAATTTGATACAGGCTAAGCTAAGTTAATTCCATTTTATGTCTATATTAGCTATTATGCTAACAGTAATAAAACGTACCTTATTAATAACCCGTATAACGTCCACTGCTGAATATCTCCTTATCAAGGATAAACGTAACTTAAACTTATTCCATAAATGACTCAACTAAAAGATTTCAAATAAAAACATATAATTACTTTCTACGTCAATATTAAGTTCAACATTATTGGATAATCTGTATCCTCAACTATACTATACTGTCCAATATCATTTTGAATCTCTTTATCTAAATAATAATTCATATGGATTATTTTTAACTTTATATCTTAATACAGTCGGCCACAAAATCAGAACATCTCGATACGATACACAAACAATTTTCCATACGTACCTACTTTTCTTAGGAATAAAATAACACTTGTTGTGCTCGACTGTATCTATCCATCACACATCTCCTAGTTCTTAAAAAATATAAATGTAATGCATGACAAAATGAAAGGAATTGATGCATAATTTACTCGTTGGATATATGTCCTAAGGTGTATTGTAATAAAGGTCTTTTTGAATTTTAACTAATTATTCCTTGAAGTTTCGATGAGAGACATATGTATTCGTATACGTATTTCAAGCGGAATGCGTCTTTATTTTAATAAGGATATGGTATATTTTTGTGGTGGCGTGGTGTGTTTTTAGAAAGTTACCTTAGGTATGATATTTTTTCTTATAGAGTTCTATCTATCGGAATTCTTTATATTAAAACTTCGGCTTTGCCTTTCTTGGCTAATTAAAAATAGTATTTTTTTCTAATCTTCATTGATTTATAAGACACAGCCGGATCGTTACATTACGGCTAGCCGTCAAACAAGGCCGTTCCGAAATGCGGCGGTTCAATAATTAGCCGGATTGAATGCGGCTGAATGACAATCCGCCGGAACGTTTTTCAACACGGCTAGCCGTAATGTAATACAGCGAGTAAATAGCCGCTCAATACACCATTGGTTTTGGTTATTTGTCTTATTACCACCCAATTAATCCGCCGCTTTTAAAACCTAGCCGTAATGCAATACGGCGGATTGTACGATCTGGCTGCGACATAATATATATATAATTAGTAATTTTTACTTATTTAGTGATACTTTCTAAAAAAATACACCACAGTTTTAGTGTGAGATACAGTTCGCTTTTGTAGATTTCGCTTGAAACCAAAGATGTAATTATTCAGTGTTCGAACTTGAACTATAATTTTAAACAATATATTTGCATTGTTTATAAAATGTTTGTAATTTGAAGTTAAATCGATTTTGATTAATTATTTAATTGATTTTGGGTGGTTTGTTTTTAAATGTTGAGAGGTTAAGTTACCTACGTAATTTAGTTTACTTTTTAATTATTTGATTTTCAATGTAAGGTTTTAAAGGTAAAGCTAGAATGCTGGTCTAAACCAAAATCTATGACTAAAGACCCACATTTTAAAATGCATTAGTTATTCAACTTCTATACTTTAATACAGTTTTCAATTTAATATCATTTGTAAATACATTCCTACAGTCAATAATTGTTATTTCAATAAGGGCTTATTTTTCGAGTCTCAGATAAAAGTTATCAAAGGAATAGATTTTATAGACAATATCATGCAATATCTGTCGAATTAAAAATTTACTCCTCCCACCATTAAAAAATTGCTAATCAGTCTTATTTTTATGTCGTTAAATATTTAGAACTTTATTTTTGTGCATATATTTTTGCTCATGAGTCCTATTAAACTATGAAGAGCTCAGCATTTCTGAACAAAATCACCCAAATTCTTAGAAATTAAGTTAAGTTTAATTATAAAAGTTTTCATTTGTAACATACCTACTAACTTATTATGTACTATGTATGTATATGAAAGAGTTTCATCTAATATATATCTTTTAGTTAGAAGTTGTTAAAAAAAAAGTCTAGTTGTAAGCTATAACGCGTTTGCGTCTTAATTGTATCATACTGAAATTGTTGAGAATTCTACAGCTAAGTCACATAATAATAGTTTTATTTAAAACATAAAACGATGAGAATGTATTTATTTATTAAATATGAATTAACATTCATGAGTAGTTTGGTGTTTTATTTTATACCTTACTAGCTGCGTTACTCTGCTCCAGTGGGTCGGAGCGTGATGTTTTGTAGCCTACATGTTAATCCAGCGTATAACCTATCCCGGTGCAAAATTTCAGCTAATTCCGTTCAGTAGTTTTGGCGTGAAAGAGTAACAAACATCCATCCATCCATACTTACAAATTTTCGCGTTTATAATATTAGTAGGATTTATAATTGCTTAGGGTGAATTTTGGAAAGTCCTCGGTCTGTATCTTACGTCTACTGCTGAACATGGGCCCTCCCCAAGCTAGGATTGTTGGGGGACATTGCCATAAATCACAACCTTTGGAAGGTAGATTGGTGCTGCAGCAATATGGTGAGTATCCTTGTGCTGATAGATGCTGCTGCCCATTCGTCAGCTGTAAGTCCCTTAGTTGCCTCTTACGACGCGCATGGGATGATAAGGGGTGACCTACATTCCACCACCGTGTGCTGCACCGTATCGTCGGCACAGTCACAGTGGTGACAGCGAGTGTCCGGCTCTCTCTGCGCCACGTTGCACAGGTAGTGGCCGAAGCAGCCATGGCCTGTTACTACCTGAGCAACGAGGTAGGTGACGTCGCTGAGACGGCGACCGGCCCACCCTTTTAGATTGGGGCCTTGTGTGGGTCTAAGCCGGACCCCACACAGCTCGGAGGCGTCATTATAAATATCTGCGTGCGAAAAAGCAGCGTAATTCATACACAACTCAAATAAAAATATATCAAAGTCGAGCAGAGATCCAAACCTACCAGGGAACGCCCTCTTACGTAAGTTGCTTAATTTGAGGCTTTGTAAACCTCTAAGATTACTTTCAGATTTGGTAACCAACTGACTGCTCTGTGACTCTGAAAGCACGTTAAACCGTTGGTGAGAGGCTTGTGCTATAAATTCATTATCAGCTCGTATATTATTATGTACGTAGCTGTATACATCCACAACAGAACATAGGCCATGGGCTTCCTCCCGAAGGAGGGTTTTGCCATAGTCACAACGCTTGGCGGGCGGGAAACGCTGCTGCACGTTCCCAGGTATGTAATTGTTATACCTATATTGACGTGCTTTCCGAGGCACGGAAGATAATCAGTAGAAATCATGAGGGACCTCTCGGTTGGCACTAGTGTAATACCAACCAGACCTGGAGAGATATCCAAGATTTTACAGAAAGATTTCTTGTACGGCGCGGGGATCGAACCCACTCTATCTGTTCGAGTTCAGAGTTTGAACTCTGTAATTATTAAAAAGTAATAATGGATGATTGTAAAAAAGTTGATCGTTACAACTTTTCTCAAACACACCCCTATTTTTTAATGAATATTCTATTAGTTAATTAAAAAGACAAAAAATGATACAAAAACACAATCACCCGACCCGACACGGGTTTCGCTCCTCCACGGAGCATCATCAGGATAATGTTGGCGACTTGAACGCTACTGTGCAACCCCTATTTTAATTCCATTGAAAATAAAATTCCAATACTGTAAAATATAGGTTTGAAAAGCCGCAATACACCCGGCTACACAACAGCACATGTAAGACTTCGCTCTAAGCCGTGCTTAGCTCCGGAATGAACCTGCGACCCGCGGCTATATGTATGTAGGGTAATAGTAAACGTCATGAGTTTTCTAGGCAGAACAAAATGTGGAGAAGGTGTTGCAATATTTATATAAAAAGCAAAAAATTGTGGGATATTTTTTGTTGTATAAAAATTTTAGCTTAGCTCAGTACAAATAGTGTACATTGTCAACTTTATGTTCGATACTTTTAGTTAATATAAGTAATAAACATTTGGATTGCTACCATTTAACTTATTTAAAGTGAGAAGAACCGGAGGCTTATCATGTAGATGACGATATTGCTATAACTTCGATAAAAATCACATAATTTGTTCAGGTTCTTGTAACGCATTTTCTATTTTATTGTTACAGTATTATAGAAGCTTACTTAATAAATGGATGCACCGTAAACGCTGAGTTGCCAATATATTTTTATCAAATTTATAGTATCTAATACCGTGACTACTAATTTGTGAGGTCGAATGAGTAGCTATGTACCTAATATAATTTAGAATTGCTTAATTAATTATTTATTTATTTAAATCTTTAGCACAAAACTGTACCTACATAGGCAGACTTAATGCCAAAGGCATTTTCTCCCAGTCTACCATTATTTGAAGCAGTTTTGAGTTCAACTCGCTATTCTCACAAATAAATGCTATAGCATCTTAAAGTCAGGAAGGCTGTAGAGCTTCTATTTGAAAGGCCAGATAATGTTGTTATCCGGTGCATTTCATAAACAGTATCGGAACGCTATAATTAATAACCTAGATATAAGTAATTATGATACATATATTTCACTTATTGGGTTACTTATTTATTATGATTAAATTATTTTAGATCTTTGAAAAATACATTTATTGCTTCCTCCTCTCTTCTAACTTGCTGTGCCCGACAGGGTCCATACTTTGTACTGGTTTTGTCTTTGTAACAACTTATTCATACATATGGTGTGCAATAAATGAATATGTATAAAATGATGGGGTCATTTGACTGTTTAGCCTAACTTTAACTGGCAGGGGTATTTAACTAAACGGACAGCTATAATCTTTCTCATACTGCCAACCTAAAAATATATATTACAGAGGTATCTAACTTAACACAAGGACAGCTATAGCTTTTCTTATACAAGCCTAAAACATATATTATATTGTAGTATCAATGTCTACTCCATAGTTGTCTCTGTCCGTCGATCGGCGCGTCCCCTACCGTGCAGTCAGTCCAGCTGACCACGTGACAATGAATACAGTCTTCGGTGAAAAAACACTTTGACTAACTTATTTAATTAAAATTAAAAAGTAAACAGTGATACCGGAGATAAAATAATAGTTTTAAAAGGTAAGTACTTATATTTTTTATACAAATAATAAACATACTCAACAAAAGATGTTTTAAGACTAGAACTAGACTAGAAAACATTTTTTTTGTAGGGTAGTTAGAGTAGCTGTCATGCCGGATTGCTTGTGCGTACCCGGCCCTCGCCAACGGCGGATCGAAGGTGTGTCCGGGGGGTTTTAGTGGTGTAAGGTCCTCTCCTCGCGGTATGAGTTTAGCATACCAAACTATGGAGAGGGCGATTCCCTCATATCCCATCGCCATCGCGCGAATACGCTGCAGCGGCGGTGGGAATGGGTAAATGCATTTCCCCCCGGACAACAAAAAAAAAGAAGGGTTCCTGTCATTATGAAGTAATCAATTAATTCTGAACTAGCTTCTCGAGGGTCACGGTTTAACTTCATCATTAAATAAAGCCTATATATGTTACTCTTGGATGACGTAGCTTTATATTGGTTATTTTTCAAATCAGACACTGTAATTCCTAACATTTTAATGTATTCATTGTTGAAATTAAAATAATTTATTTTAGTAGCCATCTTAGCCATATAAGCAAGCTATAGAACGCACCCTTCAGAGTATGAACTGGAGCACGGGTATGAACATCACCGTGGTTGTCTTAATAAAAAAATTAAAAAAAATCATGTTTCGTGATAATTATGAAATCTACCTTACAAAGATGAAAAAATAGCGTAACTAAAATAAAAAGAAAAGGAATATTTATTTTCGATAAAGCGTCATTACAACTGCTTACAGTCAACACAATTAACCGCAGTGATATCCGCACCCTTTAGTTTTTATTTGTATACTCAAAGGTACATAAAGCTGTACGTAAATTGAATTTAAGAAATATATTTATACCTAGGTTTTTTTAAAGCAAGATTACCTATTAGTCATTATTGTTTACTTATATATCCTTTACTCAATCTTCATTATTTTCTACTTATATGTAGGTATATTTATTATACATATTTCTACAAAAGTTGTTTATTACTTTGAATCACGCAAATAAGTTTTATTAGCAGTCATCTTCATTAACCTATACAGTTTTCAAAGACACATAGACTAATCATAGCATAGTATCTTGGATTATAAAATTAGCTTTCAGCACCTATTTTTTAGCACCAATGGTTTGAAGACCAAAACGTTTTCCATTTCAGAATAATTGAAAGAAATTTTCATGCTTTTGGTGCTCAAAACATTGGGCGCTGACTGAAGAATTTTTCGATGTCTGTGCTTAAACATACATTGATCGACATACTCATGTTACAGTATGTCGTGTCGTGTAGTGTCGTGTCGTCAATGTAAATCAGTCCAGAAGTTCCAATTCAATGCAAAAAAAAAATCTATCATATGTTCCCTCTATCTAATATTAGCATAGGTACGAGTACTAATTTAGGTATTTTATGTGGACTATGCTTTTTAACAAATAAAGATTTTATTCCATGATTTTATGAGATATATTTCAAAAATATGTAGTTTAGCCATGAGGCTTTTGTTAGACTTTTTCACTGGACATAAAAGCACCCAAGGCTCCGAGCCTTATTAAATATTCTATAAGTTACGTTTTACAATATATTTAAAAATTATATAAAAATAATTAAATGTCCGTCGTGTGATTAAAACTATGGTAATCAAGCTATTCATAGATTGATAATGTTCTTAATTTCAAGTATAAGAATAATACTTGAAATTAAGTAGAAGTATCAAGTAAAGTTAATGTTTACCTATTGCATGTTTTTTGCTCCCAAGAAAACGGGCCGAATTAGGTTTGGTATAAGAACACAATTTAAAGTAAAAAAAAACAAATGTTACAGCATAAAATGCTAAAGGAATTAGTTGCCACACATATATTGTAGTTACAAACTTGTAATTACATCACTTTTAACACGCAATTTTCACGTAGGTTCTTATCTAATAATCTATGTTAATTTCTGAACGCCAAACACATTGTTTTCCCTTATTACACATGAATACGACAATTACAGAATATTCATATCAAAGCACGTTTCCTTTCAAAACACTTTCATTGAAAATAGACCAGATTTTTTATTATTTTATAACGTGACACATTTAATTTTCCAAACACACTAAAACACTTTATTTCCGAACGCACTTCCCGCCAATTTTCACGTCAACGTCAAACTTTTGGCGGTAAAATAAAATTGCGTCACACGAACTGAAAACCAAACCGTCTAGTTGCAACAAGTCAATAGGAATAAGCAGAAATTATACTCATTTAGTGGTAATTTAATAAACTTAACTAAATTATAGGCATTTAATTCAATTTAAGTGAGTTGACGGCGGTGGGCTCGGTCAATCACCTTGGGTGTTGAGTTACTGGAGTGCTTACTGGTTATTAATACGATAATGGCTTGTAATACTTTGAAACAAATGTGGTTGTTTTAAATGCACTTTTGGGGAAAATTTGAGAAGAACCCAATCACTGTATTGATTGATTCAATCTACCAACAATTATGTTTTTCCCATGAGAGTGTCCGTCACCTAACTCTTTTATCTATACTACTACTATCTGAAATATCCTAAAATAGTGGGGACCTGCCGAGTGGTTACAGGTTTAGAATAGACTACCCCATGTCTTCACAATCTCCGTAGCGTAGCGGTATTTGGCTCACTTTAAATCTCGGAGGTCGTAGGTTCGATCCCCACTCCGGACAGGAAATCTTTGAGTAAATTCTAAGATTTATTTCCGGGTCTGGTTGAGGGACTACCCTCCGTGCCTCGGAAAGCATGTTAAGTCGTTGGTCCCGATTGTTATAACATCATCTATAATAATTGTATATCAAGGAACGGGCAGCAGCGTTTCCTTGTGTGACACAACATAATACTGCGGTCACCAACCCGTCTGCTCAACGTGGTGACTATCGCAAATATCCTTCTGAGGACATGGGCGTCCTCCCTAGGGAGGAGGCCCATGTTCAGCTATGGTCGTTATATGGGCTGATGATGATGATGATGATGATGATGATGATGTCTTCCTATGGATGTCGTAAGAGGCGACAATATACAACTGATGGATGAGCAGCAGCATCTATCAGCTCAAAGTTATCTACCATCTTACTGCGATAACAAATCCACCTGCCAAGCGGGGTGATTATGGCCATATCCCTCAACGACCATGGCTTGCCAAGTTCTGTTAAGAGGATGCCCATGTTCAGCAGTGGACGTAAATCGGCTGTTGAACTGAACTGAACTGAACGGATCTGGTATGCGTCGGCCGCTGCTGCCGCTGGAATACTCTGTTGCGCTTTTATGTGAGGAAGAGATCAGTAGCTGCATCATCGAAGTTATATCTTGGATGATGCAACTACTGATGCCGCTACCATTGGGAGAACAACAACAGGATCTACTGGTGCGATTAAAAAAAATCTTTCAGTGTGTACATAGCCCTTATTTATCGAAGTAGTTCCCACGGGGACGGGTAAACACGGGCAACACGGGTAAAACAGCGGGGCAGCTAGTTTAAAAATGAAGATCTAAAGCAAAACAATAATGATGTGACTTACTCCTTCTGAACGATTTTGGCCGCGGCGGCCAATTTCCAAGGAGATTAGCCATATTATCATGCACAAGTGTGTGTGCAAGCACAGACCTACTCCCTGAATCCAGTGGGACGGTTCTATCGAATCGAACGGTGAGAGTTCAGGTCACCGTAACGTGCGCTCGAGTGAAACAACACTGACTTCGGGTTAGTAGTGTTGATACTTAGATTTTTCTCGAGAAAATTATTTAGAGTTTTAAAAAAAAAAGTTTATGAAGAACTAACTACATATTACTCGTAGTAGTTGTGTATTCGTCGCTAGTTACCAATAAAATTAAGTCGCTGCGACTTAACTTTATTGGTAATGCTACACCCACCCCGGCTTCGCACGGGTGCAATGCTGATGTTAATGAATGCTGACTCTATTTATACAAAAAAAAGCATCAACATCCGTTGCGTAGTTTTAAAGATCTAAGCATACATAGGGACAGACAGCGGGAAGCTTTGTTTTATACTATGTACTTAGCCTACCCTACTCATGTAGAAATACTGTGTAATTTTAGATATATGTACCTATAAATAAAAAAATATTATGATATCTGGTGTAGAAGGCGTTTTAAGAAAATATAAACTAGTATACATATAATATAATATATGAATGAATATGTCTGTCTATACTAATATATAAAGAGTAAAGATTTGATTGTTAATTTGTTTGTATTGAATAGGCTCCGAAACTACTGGACCGATTTGAAAATTTCTTTCACCGTTGGAAAGGTACACTATCCCCGGATGACATAGGCTGTATTAAATTATGAAGTTACCACGGGAACGGGAGTTACGCGGGTGAAACCGCGCTTGGAAAGCTTGTACTATATAAATATAGGCTCCGATAGGTATAGAGGAAGCTTTAAAATAAAGTTTGTGCCAATTAGTTACGTTACTTTCGACTAGACATTTAGGGCAAACTTTAGGATTTCTAGCATTGAGTTTGATATTGGGTGTGCTATTTATAAGGAATATCGATCTTCCACTAACAATCAGCATTGCCAACTTTATGTTACTCCAGCGCCGTAAAAAGCCTTTTCTGAAATGCTATGTTCAGGCCTACTTTATTTCATTCAGTACTGCTCGATTCCATTTCCTCTCCCTTCCTAACGTATATGTTGGAATCAAGCACGAAGAGCGCAGCGGTAATTATCCTGAGCAAGCCGAAAAAACAATAGTCCTACCTCCATAGTCTACGTAAATTTGTTATACGTACATAAGAATATAGATAAGTTTAAGAAAAAAAGTGATATACATAATATGAATACTATACGTAAGCATTAAGCATGATTTAGTAGTACTTGCAACTCAACTCTTTTATGGGGCAATGTATTTGCTTCTATAACAAACTCCCAAATAATATTAGAGAATTATCTGTTAATAAATTTAAAGCCACTGTCAAAGCTAAATTATGTAAAAAGGCATATTATAAAATATCAGATTATGCAAATTACAGAATGGCTTGGGAGTAACTTGCTCTGGAATGACACTGCTGCTTTTATTATTGTAAAATAAATGATAATTAGATTTTTTTTAAAAGGATTCCTCTGAGTTTCTTGCCAGTTCTTCTCAGAGTTGCCATGTCTTTGAACTGGTGGTAGGAAAAGAAATGGACGCATCATAAGAACATGTTTTTTTTTAAATTGTGTCTATATGAATAAAGATATAATTTACTTTGACTTTACGCCCTGTGCCTGAGCACCGGTGGCACCGCCCTATTTACGGCACTGTTTTACTCAATGGCAATTCAAACTGATATATTATGATGGTATCATTGTTGTTGTTAAGGCGACTAAGGGACAAACACCTGATGGATGGGCAGCAGCGTTTATCAGCTCAAAGATACTCACATCTTACTGCGATCACCAATGCGCCTCCTTCCCGACCCTTAGTTTGCTAATAACCTTCCGATGTCCTCGTAGACCCGAAGTCCGAGAGGCCCGCGAACTGTAAAGAAGAGCGACAGTTGCACAAAACTCCCATAAACTAAAAGCCATAGTTCCTAAATCTCCCCGTTAGCGACCGCCCTGAGCCGAGGTCCAAGCCTCACAGGGGACGCCCGCTTGCGCAGGTTGCTTAGTTTGTAGTATTTAAACCATTTATCTAGGCTGGAGTTCTGCTTGCCTTTATGCCCGGTGAAGTAGCAAAAGCCTCGGGGTTAAATACATATGTCGGGCCGAAAAAAAAAACCAATGCGCTTGCCAAGTATAGTACGGTAATATTCCCCAATGATCCTGGTATGCCTTTGTCTATTAAAGAAGAGGCTCATGTTCAGCTGTGGAAATAAACTGGCTGATAAAAAAACGTTATCGATAAACTTTTCCGTAAAGAATGGATAAAAACTCTTTGGGTACGATCAATATTTCTTGTTCTTAAATTTTTCAAGATGGAGGAATCTCTAGATGGGCGCGAAAGTGTGACAGGAGCAGCTGGTTTTGACTCGGCGGCCATCTTGAATGATGACGTATCGCCTACCACCAGCTTCTGCTATAATATACCGAATCTTTTCAACGGGTAAGTTTATATTATTAATACTAGATGTGTGAGGGGTTAACATAAGAATACTAGCAGACTGCAAAATTATGCTAGTAAACATTTAAAAAAAACTAGTTGTGTTTGTCCGGCTTCGCTGCTAAACAACTTCGTTTTACGCAGATTTTTGCAATAGGTATGGGTTTAAACGCGGGCAGGTAGAGTCCCATGTTCAGCAGTGGACGTAATCGGGTAGATAAAGTAATGGATACATATTTATTAAAGTCATATTCATATTATTACGTAATTACCTACCCTGCAATATCTTGATACATTATTCGGCCTCAGAATTAATCTTTTAAAGAAGACTTTTATTTACTAAGGAGACCCATGTTTCACCTGTGTTACTAGACAGTATTTTAATTTATGGAAAATAAAATTGTACTATGAATAATCAGTTACTCATTCTTTAATTATGGCCACTTTTGGCGAATTTTGATAACTGTGTGACCACTAATATGTACAAATCGCGAAAGGTTAACATGATTATTAACTCTTAATAATTAGAACTATGACAAGCTGTACCATAAAATTTACCATAAATTGTTTTTTTGTAGTCTCGGGCCTGGATCAGTACTATGTGAACGAGGAGATACGGAACCAACTGAAACTTACACTCCGAACGCAGAACCTTCGGAGGATACTATTGAACACCAGCAATATGAAGAGGATGAGGAGTATTCTCCCAAGTCCAGTAAGTATGGTTTTATGGTATTACCTTCAGATAATTCAGATCTTGTGCTTGCGGCGGTTTTATGTGTGGGAAAATAGGTGTATATAAATGGTAATGTTTATGACCAAACAGCGCCGCGCAGTAGGATAAACAGTACGACTAATCTATGCAGATTAGTCGTACTGTTTATCCTACTAATATTATAAACGCAAAATTTTGAACGAATGTATGGATGAATGAATGTATGTTTGTTACTCTTTCACACAAAAACTATTGAATGGATTTGGACTGGCAGTTTACACGGGGATAGTTAACAAGCTCAATTAATATATAGGCTACAAAAATCACGCTCTGTCCCACTGGAACAGAATAACGCGGGTAAAACCGCGGGGCGAAGCTTATTCATAAAAGCCACACCTAGACATAGTATCTGATATCAGTTCCAATATAACTCTTCTTTTTCACAGACACAAAAGGCGATATACCAAAACGAAAACAAAGACGATACAGGTGCGTACCTTCACAGTCCAGTTTTTGTCATAGCCGGCGTGTATAACCACTATTGATTCTACAGGCTTCGACCAATGAGATCCCAGAAAAATCATTCATGTCCCTGAGATAACCCAATATACCTATGATATTTCATTAATCAAGCGCTGTTGAGTAGAAACAGGGAAATTTGCCTACCAGCCAGACAATGTAGGTAGATAGACTTAAGTCTCACTCATTTGATTTTACATCTTCCAGAACTACGTTTTCGAATGTGCAACTGGAGCAACTGGAAGCGGCTTTTCACAAAACTCATTACCCTGATGTCTTCTTCAGAGAAGAGTTGGCAATGAGAATTGATCTTACCGAAGCTAGAGTACAGGTAATCTGTTATCTTAAATCTGTCTCTATTGAAAGTAGGATTCCCTAAAGGTGGCCAAAAAGTCTTTTTATATTTCAAAGGATTATAAAAAACAGATCAAATGAGATAAAAACATTTTATTGATAATTAAAGTACACAAAAAGAGAATTTAGTATATCTTAAAAATAATGTCATCCGTATGTGATCCTTGATTATGTACACTACTGGAATCTTGATCAGGTCAATTGTTAGTACCGATTTTAACCTGAAATGACTAGTGTTTTTATCATCGTTTGAAATATAAAAAGACGTTTGGTTGACCTTGCATGGACGGTAGTTTCTTAACTGAACAGAGTCGGAAAAATAATCTATCGTCATCATCATCATCATCAGCCTGTTGTGATCCACTGCTGGACCGAGGCTGTTCCCATCGATTTTTCAGCGGGAACGGTTGCTAGCGTCCTGCATTCATTGACTCCCTGCAACGTTTATGAGGTCGTCGTTCCATCGAGCAGGCGGTCCCACACTGCGCTTGTGTCTCTACTCGAGCATCTTTCTGCTCCATCGGCCGTCCGTTCTTCGAGCTATGTGTTCTGCCCATTGCCACTTCAGCTTGCTAAGCCGTTGAGCTATATCAGCGACCTTCGTTTTCCTACGGAATAAATATATGATGTAACATGATTATTTAACCCCAGCATAGACCTCCGTAGCGTAGAGGTATTTGGCTCGATTTAAGTCTCGGAGGTCGTGGGTTCGATCCCCTCACCGGACAAGAAATCTTTGTGTTAATTCTCAGATTTGTCTCCGGGTCTGGTTGTTTGAGGGACTACCCTCTGTGCCTCGGAAGCACGTTAAGACGTTGGTCCTGATTGTTATAACATCATCTATAACAAGCGTATACCAGGGAACGGGCAGCAGCGTTTGCCTGTGTATTACAACATAATACTGCGGTCACCAATCCGTCTGCCAAGCGTGGTGACTATGGCAAAATCCTCCCTCGGGAGGAGGCCCATGTTCGGTAGAGGACGTTGTACGGGCTGATGATGATGATGATGAAGACCTACGTAAGAACCTACGTAGAACCTACGTAAGATAACCAACGCTCATAAAAAATTGCGGGATGTTCACATCTTACTTCAGTATTGGCTTCTCAACATTACATGAACAAATGTTCTAAATATAGCCTGTAATTAACAAGTAACGTAACTTAATTAATTAATTGTTTATTTCAGGTCTGGTTTCAAAACCGTCGCGCTAAATGGCGCAAACAACAAAAAGCAGGTTGTGAGTCATACCCGGCTGCAAGAGGTTCTCGCTCCCCAGAAAGGTCTTCGACGGCTTTAGCATTGGAAATGAGAGACTTCATTACTATACCAGGTATATATTCATTGTCATTTGATATCTACAAAAGTTTAGGTCTTTTATTTATTGATTGAGGCAGTACGACGTCTGCCGGGTCAGCTAGTAATAAATAAAAATTGTGACAACCTTTGTTGTTTGGGTGTACCTGTAAAAAAAATCTTCTGTGATACTTATGCTGTCAACAGCCATCAGAGAACAAATATTTTTATTTATGACGGACATATGTAGTTAGGCACTAAGCTTTTGCTACATCACCGGGCATACAGGCAAGCGACAGCGACTTTTTATCATCTGTTTTCATACGGTCACCATTTTACCTCGCTACCCCGTCTTACCCCATATCCCCTACAGAGATTTAAGTGTTTAAATGAGTACTGTTTCAAAATCAGGTAATCGATCGATCCAACAAAAAGGTCGACCTTTTCGAGTTCGTTGTGAATAATGTAATAAGCATAGTTGCTACCGTGTGAATAATTAGTTTGATTCTATAGAAGTTACTAAGTGAATAAAATCTTAGTTTTTAATTGGGCATTACTTTAAATACATTTAATAGTGACTAGCTTTTAATATGCTAACATCTATGTATATAAGTTTTATGGCAATATAGGGTTTTTTGAAAAATGAGTCTTTTACAGCCTCCGTAGCGTAGCGGTATTTGGCTCGCTTTAAATCCGGAGGTCGTGGGTTCGATCCCCACGCCAGACAGAAAATCTTTAATCTTATATAATCTAGTGAATTTAGCGAAATCCTATTTAGTGAGCATGTTTATACTAAAAGAATAATTGATATATTTTGAATTCAATAATGTTTATCGCAACAACTGTTCATTATACACATATTATTATTTTCTATTTCAGTTTCATCAACACAAATGATAAGCCTAGCCGAAACATCAGGCCAAGTTTACGCAACTAAATCTAAGCCATCCCCACCAGCCATCCACATATCAGCTCTTCCAACTCGCCAGAACCCTCAAGTGGATCTCCCATCCTTTTCCATACCTCTGCAATATAATCTTGGAAGTTTCAAAAAGATTGGAGAGGAGGTGCATCTAGATTTGGAGACGGCTGATCAAACAAATTGGGATACAAGAATGATACCAAATTTTAATCTTATGAATCTTAAACCGCTTATAGAAACGAGAGAAAATGTAGATATGGAATTAAAATACGAAGTCAAAAATGAAAACAGAGTTAATTTTAATGAAATACAAACAGTTCAAGCGATTGAAACTGAAGACATTTTGGGCAAAGAGGCAGTTAATGAAGGACAAACAATATCTCCAGATTTCGAGATACAAAGGTATCAGAATTATCAAAATGAAAACGAAAAAAGGTATAGGGAGCAGAGTTTTGAGGATTCTATAATGGAAGATGGAAGAAATGATTTTGTATGTGACAGCGATTTTCTTTGTAAGAATAATTATGAAAAAGTCGATGAGAAACGAAACGAGTTTGAAGAATGTCATTTATTAGACACTGACAATAATGTTGGTATCAATAATTTTGAAACTAATTTATAAATAATAAAAAAAAGTTTAAATATACTAATATAAATTGTTTAAGGGAATATAACATTGGACTATATTGTAAATATTTTATATAATCATGTATGATATTCACGAGCAATACTTTGCTTTCAGAATTTACTTGGGAATGTCTCATTGACGATCGATGATGATGACTTCGATCTTTGTGTAAATTCTACAATTTCTTTCCGCGTCTAGTTGTTTGAGGGACTATCTCCGTGCCTCGGAAAGCGCGTTAAGCCGTTGCACTATGGGACCAACCGGTATTTTCCATCTCAAAAATCGATAACTCTGTTGTTTTGTGATTTATCTCCTTGATTTTTTTTTCACGTATTTGTGAATATCTAGGCAATAAAAGAAATCAAACATCATCATTCTAAAAAAAATATTTTTTCCGAAAAAAAATTACAAAGATAAAGTTATACGAAATTTCATACAAAAAATCATACAGTTATATTAAAATAGCAATAAAAGTTACACTTATGCTTAAAATAAGTTTAAAACTAAATTATTATTATTAAACAAACAGTTACATGACAAAAAAAAATTATTACTAACTTATCCTACTCATCACTTTCTATTTCCAACAATTCTTTAGCTTCGTCAAATAATTCTTTGGATATTAGAAAACTTGGTTTATCTAAGCTAGATATATAAGTATCAGATGTATATAACAAAATATGCAGAACGTCTTCGTTTGTTGCTGATCTGGAACACTTCCTAGCGTGATGTAACCTATATTTCTTATAATCTTTATTTCGAGCTTCCTGGGCATCTTCGGATAATTGTCCTATAGGCAAAACTGCATAATGCTCTATTATTTTAGCACCATGTATAAGTACTTTATGGACCGAAGATGGCATGTAGTACCAGTTATATTTGCTTACATATAATTGCGCGGTTACCAATGTATACTGACCAAATTTTTCTGCGTTTATAGGAAATCCCGATGACATAGTTTGAAGAATTACATATAGTCTCTTGATTAATTCTTCATCAATTCCGGTTATCTCTGCAGAACATTGGTAATTTTGGAAAAATCTCCTTGCCGTATTACCGTCATTGCTATTACCGGAACCTTGACGTGGTTTATCAATATGCAAGCCAAGCACTTCTCGGAAACGTTTTTGGACAAATTTTTTCTTGTCTTCTTTAAGTTGCTTGTTTTCTGAAGTTGTTGCAGACCACTTCTCAAAACCTAAATTGTAAGAAATATGGAGGATCATTTCCATAAATCTTATCCATGCGTGTAGCGTCGACAATCCGTATTTAAACGCATTTTCATTTTCAACTCTCGTTGTAACTTTTAAAAGATCATTCATTTGTCTGGGAGTTGCTCCACAAACAGTGCAGGTAGCACTGGATGATGTGTTTGTCAACACTTGAGCAACTTTCCCATCAATCATTGTCATAAACAGTTGATGTTTAACTTCGAAGACTTTGTCTTCTATTGACACAAGAGTTGGAATCAATTGATTAATTTTGGCTTCAATTTCACTGACAACTAGAGTTGCCCAACTATCGATAGTTTCGCTATCGATAGGTGACCTCGAAAAATAGTAACAATATCGATAGTGCTATCGATAGTATCGATACTATCGATACTATCGATATCACAAATTTACTAATACTATTGATTGGAAGCAATAGTATCGATAGTATCGATACTATTACATTATAATACTATCGATAGTATCGATAGTATCAATATTTTTAAAGTAATACTATCGATACTATCGATAGTATCGTTGCATTAAATGATCAAAACTATCAATACTATCGATAGTTTGTAAAGCTATCGATACTATCGATACTATCGAAGACCAACCCATTTTTAGGAGCAATACTATCGATACTATTGCTCCTAAACATATATTGGTTCTCGATAGTATCGATACTATCACTAATATCGATACTATCGATAGACTATCGATACTATTGATATGACGTCAACTATCGATAGACTATCGATAGTCTATCGATAGTCGACTATCGATAGGCAACACTACTGACAACCGCTGTAGTTTTTTCGGGAGTTTCTTTTGCAAATTCTAATGAAATTGGTCTGCAATATCTAACAGATGAGCAAGTAGGATTTTTCCATATGACCGTAGAAGTTTCTTCGTCTACTAGTCGCAGTGGTACAAGGGACACTATAAACAAATTAGCGTCCGATATTTGTTCGTTTTCTTCCGGTAGAGTTTGTTTATACTCACTTTGCCCGGAGGATCCATCACATCCCCATTTAGTGAAAAGCTTGAGACGATTGTAAGTCGATCCTGACTTTATCCTTATAATACGGCAGACTGTATGGTCTAAGAGATCTTGCAGGTTGATTTTTGCATTATTATATATTATTTGTCACCGTAATGCTGGATGCAGGCGGATAGCAAGCCTTTTTTGCTTCACTTAGTGTTTGATACGAAGGCAATACAGAACTTAAATTCTTATCAACGAGCCTTTTTCTTAGGTACGCATATTGTGCTTTGGTTAAATCAGTTTCAATGCATATACTCAATGCTTCCTCTTTTGTAAAGGACAGTGCGTTATCTGGATTGAGTATGTTTTGTAGAATAACTTTTTTCTCTTCTTTTTCCTTATTTCTGATAATAGTCACAATCGACGCTTCGTCATTTTCCCCCATGGATCTTAAACCTTGCACATAAGCGTTACGGACATGTCCCATTCCATACTCCTGGACCAGCTCCATATTTTTTCGTTTCTTTGTGTTTTCCGAGCACTCGTCATATTGTTTTGTTGGTCTTCCACGTTCACCAGAAGTATTCAAACCAGAATTTACAGTGGTTGAGGTACTGCAAGAATTCAATGATACTTTAAACTCACCATTTAACCAATTTGAGTATAGGCTCTCGAACCGGTCCGGCTTTCTTTGAGCTTTGGTCCATTTCTGGTTGCAACTCGATGTTAGATTTTTTTGAATACTCTCTATTACAGTATTAACGTCAGTTTCCGATAGTTGAAAATTTTCCAATAAATATTTTTTGAGGTCTGAAGTACTTTTCCCTTTTATTATTTGATCACAAAGATCGCGTCGAACACAAACGAATTCACTCATTGTTAGATAATAATGTTTTTTATGCGTTAATTGTTATTGAAAAGAAGTATCTGAACACTTTGATGAATCGTATGCTGAACATACACGGGTATTTAAAGGACTAATATTTTAGTGCCTTGTGCAAAAACCATGGGACAATTGATTATAACAGTTCTCATCGAAATAGTGTAATCAGTACTGATTGTAATTATTTACCACAACAGATAAATAGAACTTCCGCAGCAATATAGTTTATCATACTTGTGGTTAAGGTGACCACCCCAAACAAAATTGCCATGGGAAGATTCTTTCAAATATAATAGCAGTTTTTTTAATTTGCAAATGTATGTTTTTATCATAGAAATAGAAAAAAACAATATAGACATCAAAGGATAATAACTAAATATAATATTTCATAATAAAAAAGAAGAACCGTAATTTTCGAGGATTTTTCCCCGATTGACATTATTGCTTCAAAATCACCTCTGGCGCAAAAAACGCGCAAGTTTTTTTTAAATCCTCATATTACTGAGTAGATAAGGTCTCTAATAGAGTAATTAACTTGACACCGGCTGCTTTCGGCAACAACGAAAACTCCAATTGAAATTAACAAAAACTAAATTTTCTTTACTTCACTAAAAAGATATTAAAAAATTAAATAAAAATATTTTTTTTACAAAAACTGAACGTGGTTGCATAGTGTATATTCTAAGCTATCTAATGATGTATAACACTAATATATTTCCTTGGAAAACTTCCGAATAATTAACGTTTGAACTCCCTTAACGGTAATTTAATTGGCATGAAAATATTTATGCCCAATGTTTGAGGTTCATTTTATAAACGTAAAACTTTATATTTTTTTATATTTTGTAATTTATTCGTAAGTTCCATCTTTTGAGAGTATAAAACCATAAAACAATCTATGGATTTACGACTTTCGACGAAACCATTTTTGAGATGGAAAATACTGTTTGGTCCCATAGTGCGTTGGTCCCGATTATTATAATGTCATCTATAATAATCGAATACAAGGAACGGGCAGCGGTGTTCTTGTATGGTACAACATAATACTGCGGTCGCCAACCCGCCTGCCAAGCGTGGTGAGTATGGCAAATACCTCCGGAGGAGGCCCATGTTCAGCAGAGAACGTTATACGGGCTGATGATGATGATGTCTTATTGACGTGGCTTATATTGCTATTGGTAATAGAAATCATCAAAGTGACATTCTCACGTAAACTTATAGTGCTAAGTGTTATGATTGAATACGATGGTAAAAATAATGTTTAATAACTTTCGAGATTTGTATATATAGTTATTTATTTTATATTATATATATAATATTATAGTTGACACGGTTCTCGTTCGCGGTACAATTTTATTATTTCGACATTATTTGTGGTCACGGATAAACTGGATGTACTTTTGCAACTTCCCCCACTTGGTCGTGATATTTTTTATTTTTGTGAACACGACTGGTGTTACCCATGTTGAAACGTCGGATTAATACAAAGGTAATGATTTATCTTAAAATTGTACTGCAATTGGACCCGTGTCTACTAATAATTATGTATTTATTTCCGTTTAGTTTTATAATTATAATTTTTTTTTTTTTTAGAAAGATTACTAGCAGAATTTTTGCAGTCTTCTAGTATTCTTGTTATCCCCTCGAGCTAAGCTAAAATGCTTGTGTTACGAGTGGGTTCACGTCGGTAGTGCAATGGGTGGGGATCGAACCGGCGACCACAAGATCACAAGTCCTACCTCCTAGCCATTGGGCAACGGCATTAATAATATGAAAGTATTGTAGGCGTTTACTGTGGTATTCACATTACTATTAAATTACTTACCAACATTATTCATTATCATAATAAATGGATACTGAAAATTAATATTATCAATGATTAATCGTTTTAATGTTAATATAATTTTAATTTAGTCATCTATTGATCGGTTACCTATTAATAAAGACTGTGATATAATTTATTTATTTATTTAGCGTCAAAACTGACCAATAATAATAATTACTTGAATCGTATACAAAAAATCATGACGTCATTATTGTTCATTTTCAGATTTATATTAAAAGGTAATTAATATTGTGTCCGTCCGTTGCCGTATTAAATATAAGCATTGTTTTATGAATAAACATAACACGATCGATAAAAGTATTTTTTTTATACAAACATGTAAATAAGTATACAATTTAAAAGTTAAGAACAGAATCGGGAATTCACATTTAGGCGGGCCGTAGGTATCTCTAGAATCAATTAGAGTTTAAAATAATTTGATCGTATTATGTTGTAACTTGTAATACACAAGGAAATGCTGCTGCTCGTTCCCTAGTATACGAGTAGTCCCGATTCTTATGTTATAATAATCAGGACCAACGCATGTTATGCTTTCCGAGGCACGGGAGGAAGTCCATCAAACAACCAGACCCGGAAAGATATCTTAGAATATACACGAAGATTTCTGGACCTTTGTGGGGATCGAACCCAGATCACCGTGACTATACCTAAAATAATCAGGTTTTGATCCAGCCGGTGATTTAAACAAAAATTTTTACACAAGATTTATATATATAGGCACTGGAGGTAATCCCTCAAACAACCAGACCCGGAAAGAAATTTAAGATTTTACACAAAGATTTTTTGTCCGGCGTGGGATCGAACCCACGACCTCCAAGACTTAAAGCGAGACTTATACCGCGAGGTTGTTACCTATTTATAATATAAGTATATAAACATTTAAAATCTTTATAGTATGTCAGAAAATAATTATCTTTTCATGTATTCGTGTACTACATAATTTATGGCATATTAAAAAAGGTAAAGTAAAAAGCATGAATTAAAAAAGGCTTTCTGCAGTTAAACTCGTTCATTGAAAATATCTTATTTATTAATGTTATGAAAAAAATATGAGCAGCAGTAAAAATCTTTAATATCTTTTTCAGATCTTTTAGTTTAAAAAATAAATTTATATCATTTATATTAAGTTGTAAATGTATTCTAATAAATTCTGTTTGTAAAGAAACTAGTTACTATTATTATTTCTGCGATTAATTTATTTTAATAACATCGTAACTACTCATAATTTTGTAAAAAAAATCTTGTCAAGAATAAAAATACAGAAGTGTACATTACTAGAATTGTACCTTTTTGTTTCGTGAATTCAAAATGTAGCCTGATGACGTTGATAATGATGGTGACTCTCCATCATTGTCATCATCACCAAAGAAAAAACTAAAATTTTAAAATTGAGATTGATAAATCTTGTATAAACCACCGGCTGGACTGAAACCTGATTATTTTAGATAAAGTAACGGTGAATATGGGTTCGATCCTCACAACGGTCCAGAAATCTTTGTGTAAATTCTAAGTTATCTTTCCGGGTCTGGTTGGTTGAGGGACTAACCTTCGTGCCTCGGAAAGCAGGTTAAGCCGTTGGTCCTGATTGTTATAACATCATCTATAACAATTATATACCTAGGAACGGCTAGCAGCGTTATGCAACCCTGCAATCTGTGTATTACAACATAATACTGCGGTCACCAACCCGTCTACCAAGTGTGGTGACTATGGCAAATTCCCTCCCTCGGGAGGAGGGCCATGTTTAGCAGTGGGCGTTATACGAGCTGATGATGATGAACGGTGAATATGGTAATTATTTCTGAAATACGCGACATAGTGTTAACACTGTTAACTAAAGAAAAGAAGTAGGAAAGCGAAGAACTGAAGCGACGATATGAAAATAGTTGAAATAAACGTTTCGTAATTGAAGGCAATAACAATAACGTCTAATTTGATATCGGATTCTACAGTACTATTCAAGTAACCATTCATTATTCGGGAATTGGAGTTAAATAGCCAATTCATAAATATCACTTTGAATGGTTCACAGATTTGCTATAGAAGCGGGATCCTTTGGCGCCTGGCCAAATGTCAATGACTTAAAACTTGTCGCTTATTAATACCTACTTGAGCAACCAGTTTAGCCCTCTTTTAGTACCATTATTTTAAACTATATGACTATATGTTATATTCTAATATACAAAGTTTTGAAGCTGATTACTGGTATATGTAATTTTTATTTTTTTGTACATTAATCTTCGTAGCGTAGCGGTATCTAGCTTGCTTTAAATCTCGGAGGTCGTGGGTTCGATCCCCACACCGGACTGACTTCCGTGGTTGATGGTTGAGGGACTAACCTCCGTGCCTCGGAAAGCACGTTAAAGCCGTTGGTCCCGATTGTTATTACACCATCTATAATTATCCTATAAACACGATTATAAGGAACGGGTAGCAGCGTTTCTTTGTGGGGGTTACAACATAATATTGCGGTTACCAATCCGCCTGCCAAGCGTGGTGACTATGGCAAATACCCTCCCCCGGGAAAAGGCCCATATTCAGCAGTGAACGTTATACAGGCTGATGATGATGATGATGATGATGACATTAATCTTTATTCTTAGCACCAACCCTTTATTCGTATACCTACTTAGTATTGTCAATGCCCTTATTGATAAAGTACTTGTCCCGCAGCATTTACCCGACTGATGAGGCAAAACTATACTAATATTATAAAGAGGAAAAGTTTGTGAGTTTGTGACGTTATAGGGGGTAATTTCCGGAACTACTGAACTGATTCTGAAAATTATTTTACCATTACAAAGCTACGTCTTTCGTGAGTGTTATGGACTATTTTTTAAGTTAAAGTTTTCACGGTACCGAGATCTGCGTAGGTGAACCCGACGGGACAGCTATTTTATTTTTCGGACAGACATAGTTAGCCGCGTGGCTTTCTACGTATGTTACCGGTCAGTACCAAGACCAACGACCAGTACCTAGTGATCCACCGTTGAATGGTCTATGCATCATGAGTAAGTGGCTAGACCATTCAACGGTGAATTATTAACCTTAAAGTTTGTGTGTATGTGTGGATGTTTGTTACTATTTCACGCAAAAACTACTGAACGGATTTCGTTGTATTCGGCACGGTTTATAACATTGGATTAACATGTATGTTACAATACATCACCCTTAAAACCCACTCGAGCAAAGTAGCAGTCCAACGCGTTAGGAAATATCTTTATTTACACCAATAACTACCAAAATTATAACATACTGTTGGCCACACTTATGATGTATGTCATTAATGTCATTTACATTACTCAGTTACCCGAAAGCTCACCTATAAAACTATATACGTTATTCTACAGCTTAATTCGAGCAAGCCATTTATTCATACTTAACCTTCGCTAAAAATATAAGTTTTTAACGCGACGCGACGGGCTATAATGGTGGTTTTCTTTATGTACCTAATCACGCTATGCCGAGTTAATCGTTACTTTGTATGAGGTAAAGGGAACCGATTCTAATAATTTAAAAATGCCTTAAAGCATTATTTGCCATGTCGTCAAGGTGGACATTAAAGGATCCCTAAGGGTCTACCTTGATGATGAGAGACTTGAAGGGGGTCTAGGTTGGTGTAAAAAATCGGAATGGACGAGAATCTGTAACTAGCTGCGCCCCGTGGTTTTACCTGCCTCACTCTGCTCCGGTGGGTTGGAGCGTAATATTTTGTAGCCTATATGTTAATCCAGCTTATAAACTATACGTTTGCAAATTGTCAGCCGAATCCGTTAAGTAGTTTTTGCGCGAAAGAGTAACAAACATTTATCCATATACAAACTTTTGCGTTTATAATATTAGTAGGAAGTAGGATATGATGGAACCAAACGAGGGAATCCACCGAAACCAGGAATTTTTAAAAAGGGGTTCTAGGAGATAATAATTTTGGGGCTTTTGCTTAAAAGTACAGTAAAAGCTCCTTATTCGCGCTTCCTTCATTCGCGTTTTCACTATTCGCGGATTAAAAAATTGCGACCGAATTCCTGTATTCGCGGCAAAAAAATCCCATATTCGCGGAACTAATCGGTACATCACTACATACATACATATATTAATAGAAAGGATTCGGGTTCCTTTATAAACGTGTCGGCAATTGGACTAAGAAATGAAGATTATAGTGATATTACGATTACGCCTTAAGTTTTTGTTTAATGCTGCCACATATTAGACGTTCTGTGCTTTATAATGTCGACTAAAAATAAGTGTTTCGACACGAAAAATATCTGTATTACAGCTTTAAGTGAAAATAGATATGCTTTGATCATTAACGCCTTGGAGAAATTTTTTAATTCACAGACCATGTGGCATCGTCACGTTTCCATCGCATGTGGAACAAACACTGGAAACGTGTCATTTTTTATTATTTTTATGAAAATTGATCCATCTACTGTCTCCTAGGAACGTATCCCCTATAATCCCATATAAATTACCATTCCATATTCACGGTTTCTGTATTCGCGGTATATTTACGGAACGTATACCCCGCGAATAGAGAGCTTTTACTGTAATCGCAAAAGAGTTTTAGTAGAAAATTATAGGTTAAATTCCGTTAAATAGTGTACAGTGACATTCATTAATTGATGCCATTTTGTATAAAAATGTTTTGAAGACATCGTAAGTTTTAAATCGCACACACAAATAAAAAGCTAACAGTAGATTGTCATTCATCACCATTCACCTCAATTGCTTTTATATTCATTTCATTAAAAAAAAAAAATACTAATTACTTTTAGATTCTCCATAGCTAGTCCATGATCACATTACATTATAGTAATTGCTAAACGTAGATAGTAGATCATATTTGAATCCACCCACATTTATATTTGTTAATCTAAATTGTCGTTAAAGTTTTTGCTTAATGTTTACTTTCATTATTATTATTTTTTTCCCTAATTGAAATTGAAACTCCGTTCTGATTGCACCACCCCGGCAAACTACTACGAGTACCTACTTCCTATATTCTTGTATCTTGCCGTGGTGGGCCCCTGGAACGGAAAATCAAAAATCAGACAGTGAAATCGCTTGTCGTTAATGATTCCAGGAATCACTTCAGGATTACATTCCTAAAGCACCGTGCACAGCTTCACTCCACCAGGATTATCAACAATCACGACGGCCGTTACACCAGTCGTGGTCACGGATAGACTGACCCCGACTGGACTATATTAGAAAGCCGAGCTCAGAAAAGCGGCCAATGGCTAGGGCGTCGGACTTGTGATCTTGAGGTCGCCGGTTCGAAACCCACCCATTGCACCGACGTGAACCCACTCGTAACACAAGCATTTTAGCTTAGCACGAGGGGTTAACAAGAATACTAGTAGACTAGAAAACTCTGCCAGTACTCTTTTTTTTAATAAAAAAATAATCAAACTGTGGCTTAATTAAAAGGTAATGATTTGCCTTAAAATTATACCGCGATTGAGACCCGCGTCTGTTATAATATATGTGTACAAATCGTGAAAGTTACAAAAATAAATTAATCATAGCAGAATTGAAACTAGTTTTCTTGGTTACATGTTCAATCTTTTGTTTGGCTATGTGACGCAAACGTTGAACTATGGTGTACTTCAAAGTTAAGGCCTACACTTAAATTTGTTGTCACTCCAGTAGTCCAGTTTACAAACATTTACCGTGTAAAATTTCAGCCAACCCTTCATTAGTTGCGTGAAAGAAATAAACATACAAAAATTACCATCTCCGGGGCCAGCGGTGTAAGTATCGCTTTCGCTTTTAAGTCTCGGAGGAAGAGGGTTCGATTCCTATGCCGAACAAAAAAAAGTGTAACGTCTCTTTTTGTAAATTCTAAGATTTTTACGGGGTTTGGTTGGTTGAGGAACTTTTTCGAATGTCTACAAATTCAATCAGTTTTCCGATTTTTCAAAAAACTGCAACGCCTTTTTTGCTCCATATGATGATATATTATGCAGGCTCTTTTAAAAATGCTGGCAACATGCGCCTTTGTTAAGTTGTATTAAAGTTTGTTCACTAAAACAGGCTTATATCAATTTTTAACTAAATATGTGGGTACATTTGGCTTGAACTCAAGCCACTTAGGAATATTGTTCATTATGAAAACACATATCATCACTTAAGTTCTAAAACCACATATAAGAGAAATAGTTTTACTAAGTTAAACTATATCATGAAGCAATAGCTATATAATACAATTTTACTTTATTTTACAAGATTCTGTTGGAAAATGTGTGTTTTAGTCTAATAAATATTGGACACGTATTTTTTTATTAATCAAATCAATAAATATTGACAAAAATATCGAACAACAACGAACTATAAAGTTCAGGTGAGGTGAGGGAGGCCTGTGATGTAACTACAAGGTAAAATTGTACCTAAAAGTGACGTCACATGAAATTTCAACGCGCAGTCATCGCCATGTTTGGTTCAAGGAACGAAAAAAATACGTATCCATTATTTTTTGGTAAACTAACTGACGGGCACAATATATTTTTATTTTGTCTTCATACGTATTCGCTGAAACAACGTGTCTTCCCATTCTATACAAATTGGGATCAACATTTGGAAACCGCCAAAACGTTCCCGTACGAACGTTATATCATAATATATCTCCTGGATAACTGAGCTTTCTAATGGTGAAATAATTTTTCTTATCGGACCAGTACTTCCTGAGATTAGCGCTAGCATCACGCAAACCAATAAACAATCTCTCCAGTTTGGTTTAAAAACTACAAACTAAGCAACCTGCGCAAGAGGGCGCCCCCTGTGGGGCTTTGACCTCGGCTTAGAGCTGTCGCTGGCGATGAGATTGAGGGATTATGACTTATATTTAAGAGGAGTTTTGTGCAACTGTCGCTCTACTTTACAGTTCGCGGGCCTCTCGGACTTTGGGTCTACGAGGGCATCGGAGTGTTGCATGGGTGTTGCGCCGCAGATTCGAAGAAGCGTTCCGACGCCTCTTTGATCCACTGCTTGATGGAAGGCAGTTGGAGATCAGAATGTACATCTCTTTAGCTTTAAAATATTTTGCTTGCCTTAAATTAGTTTTGATTGTTAAGTTGGTTAGTGAAATAATGTTATTCAGCTATGTATTCATAAAGTTGGATTTATTTCCCTAGTCGAGCAGTTAACTAAACATACTAACGCTATTTACAAAATTTGATGATTCTGGTTATTATAACATTCCATGGGAACTGGGTAAGTATTAATAAGTATTATGAGAGCGCAATCAAATTTAATTCATGGTAATTTTTTAAACCCAAATCGTTAGAAGTACTTTGAATCACGCGAAAGTTGACTTTACTTTTGAGTGAGTCCCAACTATTCTTTTTATAAAGATTACTAGCATAGTTTTACCGTCTACTAGTATTCTTGTTAACTCCTCGTGCTAAGCTAAAATGCTTGTGTTACGAGTGGGTTCACGTCGGTAGTGCAATTGGTGGGGTTCGAACCGGCGAACACAAGTTCACAAGTCCGACGCCCTAGCCATTGGGTACTGTTTTGACTGTGGTTTGGTGTTAGTTGTCATCCTATTGTCGATGATGATATGCGTCTAATGAAAACAACCGTGCGATCGTTTGTATAAACATACTGATATCTATTGAACGACTTATTAAAGGCAATCCCGCGATGCAATATGCGTTTTCGTCGCATGATAAAATCAAATCGTGTTTATCTTATACAAGCTACGCCCCGCGGTTTAAACGCGTTACTCTGCTCCAGTCGGAGCGTGATTTTTTGTAGCCTATATGTTAATCAAGCTTATAAATATAATCAATAAATTCATAAATATAAACTTTGCACGGGGATATTATCCCCGTGCAAAGTTTCAGCCAAATACATTGATTGTTTTTGCGTGAAAGAGTGACAAACATTCTATACATCCACACATACAATTCGCATTTATAATATAAGTAGGATCTTATAATAATATATGTTAGCATTAAAGCGCGTCCGTAGTTATATACTCATGGTTCAATAATAATGTCAATTGTTAAGGCATAAAATGGACCGATCAAGCATTTCGCCTCACTAACAATTTATACTAATATATCAAGTTTGTTTGTTTGCTTGAACACAATCAAGGAGAAAATCTCGCAAACTATTGGTCCGATTTGAAGAGTCCTTTCAGTGTTGCATGACCCCTTTATCGAGGAAGGATGTAGGCTATATTTAATAATTAAGTTATGTACGAGAACGGCAGTTAAGCGGGTAACATAGTATCTTACAATGATATCTTACAACTACGTATCTGATGGATGTGTAATCCACCATACTACCTATAAGTATGTTATGTTTTCTTCAAAGTGCCATTAAATTTGGAGAAGTTGTCAAACCGAAAGTACCAACACCCCTCTAACTTACATTTCAAGTTTCTCCAAAGGTTTCTTAACGAAAAATCGATAGTCGCGTTATTTTCTTCAGTGTAGCAAGTTAATACAAATTTATTATAAACATGGTCATTCTTGCCTCGGCCTGCGTGTTTGTGGTCACGACAACTTCGAGGAATCAAATAACGGGCAGCATTATGCTCGTTTAATATCGCATATTTTGAAACTTAGTTTCGGAACTACTTTGTTGATATACGAAACCTGGTTTTGTGCGACAATTTTACTTCGACTGTATCGGTTGCCTAGAGGTTCGCGGATTGCTTCTGGGGTCTGGGGAGCTACAGATAGTTGTTGTGAGTCTGGGTGTGCTTTTTGTCCGTGTATTGAGTGTTTATAAATTAACCCAAAACGGCTAATGTTACTAGTGCAGAGTACTTTGCATAAACATCTTTAAGTTAATTTCAATTTCAACAATATTTTATATTTCTCCTAAAATTTGAAATTTTTCGTAAACATGACAATTTGGAGTCAGAAATGCATAAGCTAAGCTTAATAATAAAAAAAATAATGAATTATAATAATTGTAAGGATTCTATTTAAAAAAATACTTACTACGCGTTCTTGGATATACGATTGTAATCATAATCATAATGATGTAACAAGAATCGTGACTATGGAAATATAGCCAACTTACTATTAACTATACCATAGGAATTAAATCCGTCTAAGGTTTACAGACTGAAAAAAAAAACATTGATACCTTTTCATGGCATGTGATAAACGTAACTCACAACTTTATACCTAGATAGAACCTGGTTTTTGAGTCAGTTTTTCTTTATATTCATAGTCAAGAATGTGGGTTGAGAATTTGACAAAACTTAGAAGAAGTAGGCGTTAGGTATGGATTTTTTGTTCTTAGCGACGCATTTGGAAACATGTTGAATATTGGGTGTTTGTGATATTAATGAAACTATACATAAGATTACAGTATAAGGTGCTATCAAGTACAACGTATTTTAATTACGTTAAGAAAAGAAATTAATGTGTTATCGCGGATTATAAAGTTTTTTTTTAAGAAGTTTCTAAAATTCACATACTATGTCCATGTATTTTGGAACCACCTTATAAAACTTTTATTTTCTATATACAATCCATATTTTACTTGTCTTTACCCAGGTAAATTATATGTAGGTATAAGTATTGTTAATTTTTTTAAAGAATTTATAAGTACCTCGCTATAATTCTTTCTAATTAATAATTTTAACATATTTAAAAGTATTTGAATACAATATTAAGTGAAGTGTTGATAAGAAACTGAAATCTAGAACTCATTAATAATTATATTCAATTATAAAGTTGAAGAAACTTCTTTACTCAATTAAATTTGATTTAACAACAATTTTATCTTGATCTTGATGCACGACTTTTGAAACAGTTACAGACTTTTAACAAGAAATTAAAGTCTAGACTTAAAGTAAGTACTAAATAAATAATAAAAATTGCCGTTCTGCAGTACTGGCCATTTCGAATCAAAATAATTTTTGTTTGGCTAAGAATTCTAATATCAAATTAATTTTATTTTAAGAACATGGATTTTTTTTTCCAAAAGTAGTCATTTGTTTATTGATTAGTGTTATATTTTCATCGCATTTCAATCTTTTCGTCATCATGGATGCGTTAACAATTCGAGTAATTATGGAATATGAGTACCGTCGTGGCAGCAACGCGGCACAAGCGGCAAGCAACATCAACGACGTTTAAGGAGCTAACACTACTAACCAACGCACCACCTGTTATTAGTTTGCTCGGTTCCGTTCTGGAAATTTCGGCCTGAAAAATGAACCTCGCGGTCGTCCGAAGACTTTGGTCGACAATGACGAATTAAAGGCGATTGTGGAAGCTGATGATACACAATCTACGGCTGAATTAGCAGCAGCTTTCGACGTTAGCGTCAAAACAATATTGGTCCATTTGCGTCAAATTGGCAAGGTAAAAAAGCTTGACAAATGGGTGCCTCACGAACTCAATGATCGCCAGCGCGAAGTACGCGTCGAGATGTTCCTTGCACTGCTCAACAGACACACAAATGAAGGAATTTTGAACCGCATTGTTACCTGCGATGAAAAATAGATTCTGTTTGATAACCGCAAGCGCTCAGCAAGTTGGTTGGATCCTGGTTCAGCACCTAAACAATGCCCTAAACGAAAACTTACCCCTAGAAAAGTGATGGTCACTGTTTGGTGGTCTAGCGCCGGTGTGATTCATCACAACTTCTTACCAAACGGGGTGAGCATTACTGCAGATGTGTACTGTGAAGAACTGAACACAATGATGGAGAAGCTGGCACATCTCCAACCACGACAACGCGCGACCTCATACTGCACAGCAGACGGTCTCCAAGTTGCAAGAACTGGGGTTGGAAGCTCTCCCGTCATCCGCCCTACTTACCAGACCTTGCGCCTACAGACTCCTACTTTTTCCAGAATTTGGTTAAGTTCTTGGCGGGAAAAAAATTCAATACCCGAGAGGCAGTACAAAATGCCTTTGAAGAATTTGTTGCCTCCCGTCCAGCTGATTGCTTTAAGAAGAGCATCAATAAACTGCCACTGCTTTGTCAAAGATGCATTAATTGCATGGGTGATTACTTCGATTAATACAAATAAAAAATACATGAAAAAAAAACGTTTGTCAATTTCATAGGTAAAGACCTATTATTTGAACTTAAACTTACTATCGTGATCACGAACCTACTTTCAATATACATTTATTTACTCACAACCTTGTACATGAATACAACTAAAAGTAACTAATTTCAAATAAAACGAACTTATAAAATACTACAATTCTAAATCTATACTACTTGGCAAGGTTCCCAGAATGCTCAGCATTTCCTCGTTGAATGGCAATGCTTACCTTCTGTGCAAAGTAAATACCAGCACTTGGGAAACGTGCCGCACGGCGCACTAAAGAGGGCGCTTCGAGGTTTGACTTTCAAGTGAACAAATTAGTTTGAATTTATGACAGTTGCACTCATTGCTGTTAAATCCAGATAACTGTAACAGGAGAGGAGTCATCTTTGCATCTTTACTTTGTCAGATATAACTATATCTTTATTAGATTAAATCTCTGTTATTAGATTAAAAAAATCATAAAGGTATAATTTTAACCTGTCATCTTAATACAAACCATATCCATACCCATTTAGTCCAAACATATTTTTCCATAGAAAGGTTTTTCATCTCGTGTAAGCTTAAATTACTTATGGGATAAATAATCATGGAGATACAAAGTTTTAAAACATATTTATGTTTATATGAATAAACATAATTATTTTTTTTAAATAAAGGCTTTGAAATTTTTGGTTTCCAAACATTAAGTGAATGGATTATTTATCAGATAATTTATACCAGTATTAAGCCATGTCACCGGACATAAAGGCGAGCAGGGATCCAACCTTATTAAATGACTAGCTTCCCGCACGCGGTTTATCGCGCGTAACTCCCGTTCCCGTAAGAAATACAAAATTAAATATCGCCTTTCTCGATAAATAGGCTATCTGACACTTAAATATTTTTCTAATCGGATCCGTAGTTCCTCAGATTAGCTCGTTCAAGCAAACAAGCAGTAAATCTTGCACACTGCGCAAGTACACTGTCACAGACTTGGATTTATGTCCATGTATTTACTATTATTGCGACATCGCACATAATTAGTTGTTATCTTCATAATGATCGTCACATAACCGTTTAGTTAACGATTTGCTACATTAACACTAACGGGTGTGTCAAATGTTAGTAAGTGTTTTATTAACTAGGTGAGCTCTATGGTTTTACCCTACATGTGTAAGTACCTAAAAAAGGAACGTTGTGTCTATAGCTATGTCTCGTGTTTTCACCCGCATTAGTTAAAAAGTGGAATCATCGTCAGCTTGTATAAGATCCACGAACTTTGCTGAAATTTACCATACTCACCACGCTAAGTCACGCTTGGTAGGCGGGTTGGTTACCGCAGTTGAGATTATGTTGTAAAACAAAGAGAAACGCTGCTGCCCGTTCCCTGGTGTATGATTACTTGACGTGCTTTCCGAAGCACGTAGTACCTAGTGGTTAGTCCCTTAACAGATCAGACCAGGAAAGAAATCTTAATGTTTACACTTTTGCTTTTATACCGTTACACCACAGAGGTTGTCAAAATGTCAATAGTGGAATAATTAATACATATATATTTTACAATAATTGATCTAATTAGCTGTAGTTAGTTAAAAAAAAACGAAAAGTTCTCGAATCGAGACCGCGGATCGGTAAGCGTAGAGTAGGACGTCCACCAACTAGATGGACGGGACGGATGACCTAGTAAAGGCCGCGGGATCACGGTGGATGAAGGCTGCCTCCAACCGTAGCAACTGAAGATCTATGAGGAGGCCTATGTCGAATGATATGATGAATGAATTATTTTAAAAAAACTATATTTTTTCTGATTTGGGTGGAGACAAATTCTAGTTGGAATTGTCATCAGATATTATTAAAATCGGTCCTGCTGTTCTTGGGTTATGAATGTTATAACTTGCATTTTTACATTAATGGATCCCAGCTTTGAAAATATGCCCGTGCAAAATTTTAATGGGTACCTACTCAATTATTGTTATACCAACAAATAACGTATTAAGGTTTCATCAGAATTAGAATGATAAGAATGCGCGGTTTCGGAAAACGGGACTGTTTTGCGTCGCAAAGTTTTGTTTCGAGGCAAAGGGACAGGTGCCTAAGAAAAGGGACTAAGGAGTAGGATTATAATAATACCTGAGGTATTAAGTGTTTAAAACTATGTGTAGCTATGCTTGATCCGCAGCCCACGGTTCGCGACCTGCTTTTATTCTTGTAAAAACAATTGTTTGTTTGTATGGTGTGCCCACACACACGCATATATACACAAAGCTAGTTGTCCTGTTTCGAACCCACGACCTTCGAGTCAACTTAAAGCGAAACTTCACCGCTAAGCCACAAAGGTTGTTTGAAGTTTGAACTTATGAGAAGTGCATATAGCAGGGGTTCCCAAAGTGTGCGCCGTCGAAAGTAATGAGGGGTCTCTCTGTGTCTTCCTTTTTTGTGCTCGGATCGGTAAAGAACATACTCGTCAGTGAGTTTCGAAATACTATGCAGGTGATATTTGCAGACAACCTCCGTAGCGTAGCGATATTTGGCTTGCTTTAATTCTCGGAGGTCGTGGGTTCAATCCCCACACCGGACAGGAAATCTTTGTGTAAATTCTAAGATTTCTGTCCAGGTCTGGATGATTGAGGGACTACGCTCCTTGCCTCGGAAAGCACGTTAAGTTGTTGGCCCCGATTATTATAACATTATCTATAATAATCGTAAATATCAAGGGAAGGGCAGCAGCGTTTCGTTTCCTAGTGTGGTGCAACATAATACTGCGGTCACCAACCCGCCTGCCAAGCGTGGTGACTATGGCAAAAGCCCTCCCTCAGGAGGAGGCCTATGTTCAGCAGTGGACGGTATACGGGATGATGATGTCGAAAATTTCCTCAATCTAAGATCTTGTACTTCCACAGAGCTCCAGCTGGTTTTTAAGCTGTGGAGATCACTAAATAGTATATAGGCATTAAGTCCGCCTATGTACTATTTAGTGCTAAAGTTTTAAATAAATAAATAAATAAACTTCCCTGTTACACGTTTGATTGAGTAACTAATGTATTTTATAATAAACTAGCTATCCCGTGCGATTTCACCCGCGTGGATCCCGTTCCCGTGGAAACTTGAACTTAAAACATAGCTTCACATTCAAATGACGTGGCTCTCTATGGGTAAAAAAAATAAAAATCGTTTTAGTAGATCCAGAGATTACCCCCTACAACGTTACAAACTCACAAAGATAACGGTAAAGATACATTTATTTATATGAACTAGTGTATGAAGCACGTGTTATATGTTTTCACGTGGTGTAACAATAATAATAATAGTTTCAATATGTTCTGCCGTATCAGGCATACAAAATTACTTAAAATTAATATAACTTAGTTTAAAAACAGTTATTTTAAATATTTCAAACTTAACCTCTTTATAATATTATTGTATCTATAGATGTATCCTTTTACAGTTCCTATAATAATAAATAAATCTTCTCTCATCACAACCGTCTCTTTCAGTGTCCTTCTCATCGCACTAACTTTCTTCATTCTTGCAATTCTTTTATGGAATGCCTTGCCCCCTAAAATAAGGATGGCAAAGAGTCGCTTTTCCTTCAAAAGAAAAGTCAAAGCTCGCTTGCTTATTATAGTTAATGCTATCTGATTCATCTCATCGGTAATATTCGTATTTGTTATACATATATATAAAGTATTTATTCATATGTATGTACATTTATATATATTTAGATGTGTATATATTAAAATTTAGGTATGTATTGAACTTATCTCTCTGGCTACTCATTATTGCAAAGCACCTGCCACATCGTCTCTGCACTACGCTAAGGTCGACTGGTAGATAATGCCTATGGCATTTAAGTCCACCTTGGTATGTTATATTGTGTGCTAGAGTTTAAATAAATAATAACTAGCGACCCGTCCCGGCTTCGCACGGGTGCAATGCTGATATATAATACAAATAAACTAATCACTCTATCTTTTAAAAAAACCGCATCAAAATCCGTTGCGTAGTTTTAAAGATCTAAGCATACATAAGTACAAACAGACAGCGGGAACCGACTTTGTCTTATACTATGTAATGATAAATAGTTCTTATCTAACTAACCTAACTACTATTATTGTAGGTTACCTATTTCTTCCGAAGGGTAAAGGGTGACAAAATACTAAATTTGTTACTGCGCGGCGGGCTATAAAAGTTTGGGAGGCCCTGGCATATAGTATACATCGTTCCTTAGTTTGCGAGCTCTCTGAGATTTGGTGGAACTGTTCTTACTATGTAAGTATGAATGCTTTGGCTTTTGTTAGCGTTAGTTTTGAATAGAGTTGGATTAATTCAAAACATTTGGGTCAAAGCTCCTTGTTGGATGAGTTTTGATAGAGGAGAATAGCTTAAAAGATATATATTTTTAATATAATTTTTCACATTTAATCATATTTATGCAATGAAATTATGATGTGCAGTTTTTTGTTCTTTCCCTTTTTAACGTTTTATAGGGTTCAAGAAAAAGGTTATATCAATAGGTAGAATAAGGGTTCCATACTTAGGTACCTATGTCGGGAAAATATACTTATACATAAAAACTGTTCCTCGAAATAGTGGGTAACTATGGTAAGGAATTTATAACCTTATAAAGTTCATCATCATCAGCCCGTATAACGTTCACTGCTAAACATGGGCCGAGGGAGGGTATTTGTCATAGTCACCACGCTTGGCAGGCGGGTTGGTGACTGCAGTATTATATTCTACCATACAAGGAAACGCTGCTGCCCGTTTCTTGATATACGGAAAGCTGAAATGGTAATAGGTAGTGCACATACATTGTGTAGCTCTAACAACTGACGGTGGCCGATGGTGTAGAAAGGCTTTCGAGCAGCGAGCTCGAGACGGAGCAGGTCTCGAAGCTAATTAGAAGGGCCTCTCGTCTGACCATCAATATTTCAAAACTTTAGGCACTGTTTTGGCTCCTGTGGCCCGTGGCTTTGTATCAGGCAAATCATTGATGCGACTGATATAGCGGTAATTACGCCTCAGAATTAAGAGAACGTAAAGATAGGAAGTACCACTAAAATTACCTTTATTGTTAGCACTTCTTTACTACCTCACTAAGCTCTTATGATGGAATTAAATAGGTCGCAGCTCTGATAATAAATAAAAGGAAACAAACTAGTAAAATTTATAGGGTGAATGTGAACGCAACGGATGCGGACGGTCCACATTCAAATCGAGGACATTCTTAAGAAAGGCCAGGTTAAAAGTACCCTAAACCGAGGGAAATAAATGAGCAGATTAATGAATGTAGAAGAGGCAAGTGATATTTTTAAGATCCTTGCAAATGGAATGAAGTGGTCTTTGCCTACCCCTATGGAAAAAAGGCGTTATTGTGTGTATGATTCTGATATCTATGCCTATGACGACGGAATAGGGGCATCAGATCCTGGTAATGCATAATTTTTGCGGGAGTGCGGTGTAAAAATTACATTCCAGCATTAAGACACAGTCGTCAGCGGAATTAATCTATACTTATATATAAAAAGATGAAGAGTTTCATTGCTTGAACGAGTTAAATTCAGGAACTACTGGTTCGATTAAAAAAACCGTGTTGCAGTGTTGGACAGCCCATTTATCGAGGAAGGCTCAAGGCTATATTTTACTATACGCAAACGAGTGTAACGCGGGCAAAACCGTGCGTAGGAAGCTAGTATTAAATAGTATGTTTATGTGTGTTTTTAATTGACAAAAAGAAGGTGCAAACCTTTCATAGGTATTATTGTCAATTAAAAATAAAGTGAAACACCGATAAACCTTACAGTCTTGAATCTCGGACCGACTCGCGTCTACTTATAGCGACAGGACTTCCAGCCCTTCTCACAATAAAATAATCACCTTATACCTCGGAACATAAGGTTGCATATCGTAGATGAAAGTAGGAAGTATATTTAACCTGCGACCCAGACAGTTTGACCCGATTGTATAGAGGAACGGTTAATATAGAATGGCGAGTACTTTAAATGTTATTGAAGGTTATATTTTTAATTTTGATATATTATTCCGTCTAATTTATACGAATAAAAAAAAAAGTGTTTGTTGGTAATGGAAAAAAACATATCTGGAACAACAGATCAGAAATATCGGGATGGATTATGACATGGACATCATTGGCATTGATATTATAAAGAATAGCATATTTGCTAACAACATTGTTTCTGAGACCCTGATATTTCGCCCATTCAATAGATATATAAATATTACCAACCTAGCTAAAGACTAAAACAATTAAAACCCTATTCCACCCCTCTGCCAAAAATACCCTTTTTTATTCTGTGAGTTATTTATTCTTGTGTGGTTTTTGTAATTAACGAACAGCTTGAACGAATCGAGCGGCTGTAGCCACAATTGGTTTTACCGTCCAATGTTAAGCATTGTCCTGTGATAGCGTGAATGAAATGAGTAATAACACGCTTCGTATAACAGCTAAGTACTGAACCTTGAATTTGATTTTGAAATTGAAACTGAACCCGAAGCCGAACCTAAACCTGAACCTGCGCCTGAACATGAACCTGTACCTGAACCTGAACCTGAACCTAAATCTGAACCTGAACCTGTACCTGAACCTGATCCTGAACCTGAACCTGAACCTGAACCTGAACCTGAATCTGAACCTGTACAACCTGAACAAAATAAAATAATATAGTGCGTATAATAATATCATAGTTAATTTAATATCAAGAAATTTTCTAAGAGATAAACAATTTATAAGCAAACTTTTGACTTTAACAAAATAATATTTACTTTAATATACAGAGTTATTTTTAAAACACCAACAAACTTTTGGGGAGTAGAAGTACTCATGATTATGAACAACTTTTACTATGGGACCAACGCTGAAATCGCGAAAAAAAATCAGCTGTTCCATACATTTATGTTTACTTACCTCGACAAAATATATGGAACAGCTGATTTTATTTTCGCGATTTCAGGGTTGGTCCCATAGTAAAAGTTATTTACAATCATCAGTACTTTCACCCTCTAAAAGGTTATTGGTGTTTTAAAAATAACCCTGTATAATGGTTAAAATAGTTCTTGTACTTTGAGGTTTGTTCAAAGTTTTTTAAGCAGTTAATACACATTTCATTTTACTGATATAATCTTTAGAAAATGTAGTCACTGCGTTATACGCTGTCTGTTATATCTATATTTAAATCTAATAGCTTAATTTAATTATAACATGTACACATCCAAAGAAATAATTTGTTTGGATGTGAACATGTAATAATTAAATAATGTTATTTATTCAGCATTTAGGTATTTACATGAAAAGAAAAGTAGTCCCGTCCAAATTGGTACTACCGTTTTAGAGATTAGAAGGAATACACGGACAAGCAAACAGACTGACAGAATATCTAATAAAGTTATCAATTTATTAGTAAAAGTACCGTCAAAATCGGTCCTGACGTTACTAAGATTAGCCGAAATAAACAGACAGACATAAAATTGCTTTTTAATTGTGTTTTTGTTATGTAACAAACAGACACTTCAATTTATATGTTTGTATAGATACGTTGGACTGCAGTTGTAGTGTGATGAAAACACTACGGCCCACTAGCATAGTAGCAGTACAACGTTTCTGTTAATTAAAATTACGATTTGCCTGAAATTTTGCACGGGGATATGTAAATCCAATTTATAAAGTATTTCCGTGCAAAATTTCAGCCAATTCGTTTAGTAGTTTTTGCGGCAAAAAGTGAACAAACAATCTAACAGACATCTATACAAAATTTTGTGTTTACAATATAAGTACGATTATTATGACTGTTAGATATTTTTCTTGGTTCAACAATATCTTATACAACAATGATTTGAGAAACGTTTTCGATGTCTGGAAATCCATTTAAGTTAGAGTGCATCGCTTCAAGCGGTTAGTTCGCTTTGAAATAATACAATTTAATTTAAAAGATAAACGTAACTTGGTTTCAAAAGAATTGCCTGCGTGAAATTATGGAAAATTAGGTGTGATTGTTAAGTTTTAAATGTAAATTTATGGAATTTATATATTAATACGTGGAGCAAAAACTTTTTACAAATATATCGTGTGCGGATACTCCTCCGATTTTGAAATTTTGCACACTTAGGGCCGGTCTCCACCAAAGCCGAGATGAGACGAGCGGAGAGGAGATGTTTAAGAATCAATAGAATTAGCTGAGCGGAGACGAGATTTGTGAATAACGAAATTCTATTGGATGAAAAAAAATATCTCCTCTCCGCTCGTCTCGTCTCCGCTTTGGTGGAGTCCGGGCCTTATAGTTTATATAGAGAAGGAGAGCAGAAAAGTAATATATATTAAATTATAGTCAGATTTCAACCACTGAGGACCACTAGCACTTTACATAGTGAAAAACAAAGGCTGTCTGTCTGTTCCTTTGTATGCTTGATTAGGAAGTTAATTGTATTAACTATGGGATAGTTTAGTATTAAGAATGGGGTATAAGACTCGATTTAAGGAGGTGGTGAGTTCAATCCCCAACTGACTTAATCTGAACCTTCTTTCTAGGTTTGGTTGAATGACGGACTTCCTTCCGTGCTTCCAAAAGGCACTTAAAGCTGATTGTAATTTGATTGATTATAATACTGATTGATATAACATCACCAATAGCAATTGTGAGCGGATAGCAGAGCTTCTCTGTGTGTGATATAACATAATGCTACGGTCACCAACCCACTATTAGCGTGGTGACAAAAACCCTCAATCGGGAAAAAGAAAATGTATAGAAGTAAACGTAATACGGGTTGATGATGATGATGATGATAAATTTTGGAAGCACTTTATATCTACCTACACATCACTTAAAACGTGGTGACTATAGCAAAACCCGCCCTCGGGAGTAGGCCCAAGTCCAGAAGTGATACGAGCTGATGATGCGTCTTGTGGGCAGGATAAGAGTGACAAGTGAATCATGCAAATCTACTACTCAGACACTTGCTGTCCTCATATTTGGTATTCTTTGCCACCTAATGATAACTTCAGGTGGATAAAGAAAAGTATCATGAACACTTGCAGCTGTGCTTGTCCACAAATTCCAACTCGTTCAACGAGCTATGAGCTAACGAAAAGCGTTTTTGAAGCAATTACTGTAAAATGACCATGAATAATGACCATGTCCTCCCATGGGTGTCGTAAAAGGCGACTAAGGGACATTTGGCTGATGGATGGGCAGCAGCATCTATTAGCTCAAGGTTTACATCTTACTGCGATCACCAATCCGTCTGCCAAGCGTGGTGATTATGGCAAAATCCCTCTACGATCCTGGCTTGCCAAGGTCTGTTAAGAGGAGGCCCATGTTCAGCAGTGGACGTCAACGGGCTGTTGATGATGATGATGATGAATATTAAATGAAGTAACATTAACTTACGTTCAGATAAAGCATAGGTACTCTTCTATTTACTCATATCTGGTTAAATGATAGCATAATAAAATATATAATCAGATAGAAAATGCGAGTACAAATTAACTAATGGTAATTATTTGTACGTACATTCGTTATGTTATAAAAGCATCATACATTGATTCTCTTTAAAGCTCCATTGTAACTGAAGGGGCGAAATAATCGCGAATTTAGTTAACAGGAAAACTCCATTATATTTTTACTATGGGACGAATCCCATGGCGTGGCAACCATTAGCGGAGGTAACCCTCAAAACTGTGGTATAGGAATCTTATATAAAATAGCTTTATGCGCGCGGTTTGTCCCATTCCCATGGGAATTACATAATTAAATACAGCTAACTCTAGAAAGTTACATTATTAGCTTTCTAATGAAGAAAGAAATATAGTAATTCATCCAGTACTTTTGTGTTTATTTGTTAAAAAACATACATACAAAAATACAAATCATTTCTCGTGATCATAAATGGCTCGTGTTATAGATGGCTTTATTATAATAATGAAATAATGAATTTTATTCAGCACTTAGGTATTTACATACACTTGTACTTGTCAGAATTACAATGTAAGAAGATAAATTAATATAAAAAAACCACAACTAACAGATAATTCTTACTCTATTAAATATCCGACTAGGTAACTTAAAGTAGTAGGTAGGCAATAGCAAATCTACAGACTGCGTAGTCCGTCCGTCTGTCCTATGACATTTTTTGCAATTAACTAATCATTTATTATAAGAAGAAATTAAAACCGCATCCAAATTGCAAGTGGTCACATTATATCTAAGTGGCACACACCTGAGGGCACCCTTATGGGGTTTAGGACCACGACCCAGGGTGCCACTGAAGTAAAAAAGGTAGATATAAAGAGGATATGATCACAGGCACCGACTACAGGCGCTTAATTACAGGGCAACGCTGTCCTCGCCGCGCCGGCGAGAATCCTACCCTAGCTAACCTGCAACCTTTCACTAGCTACCTAAGTGGACGACCCGGAGAAGAAAGGAAGAAAGAAACTCCGGCGTTGTTCTTTTTCGTCATCTTTTGTTGTGTTTTAGAGCCTTCCATTTTTTTTTTATCAATCTTGTTAACAAAATCTCATTGAATACATTGCAATTTTACCATGTGCGCTGGTGTACGCTCTGAAACGTTTTCATCAGTATAGACGAAGTATTTAATAGATATCCTCAAGCAAAATAAAAAAAAATAACCTCTTGCACATGAAAACGGAGGAAACATCCACGCACATTTTTAAGGAACAAACTACACGAGGTAAATCTCTCGTCATAGAGGACACAAAAACTACCACCTCAAATACATCCATCAGCAAGACGACCAGCCACCGCAAGCAGCACCCGTTCACGAGTATAACGTGTGAGCACACAGCCATCGCCTCCCTCGCCATATTAGAGGGAAGTATACAATAGGAATGAAGACTAAAAAAATATAATCAGTCCGTCAGTTAGAATTCTAAAAAATATTGCATACGTATTTTTTTATTTATCAAGTCAATAAAAATCGACGAAGATACAGAGCAACAACAAACTATGAAGTTCAGGGGCTTGTGGTGTCACTACTATGTAAAAGTGTACCTAGAAGTGACGTCACACGAAAATTCAACGCGCTGTATGTTTGTCATTTTTTGTTTGAGGAACGATAAAAAAAACGTGTCCAATATTTTTTAGTAATCTAACTGACGGACTCTGTTTTTATTCTTCATATTACCTATTTTACATTTTACACCAATGAATGGTCTGTCCTAGTTCTTGTTTTATTTGCTTATGCTATCTATACAAGGAAATAAAATTAAAGTTTCTATATGTAATGGAAAATAACAGGTTTTTCATAAATTCAAATGTAGAGTACTTATACTAATAACAAAATATTATTTTTTTCTATATTCTGTCTGTAAGTCTGTATTTGTATTTATTTCGGCTGATGCATTTTTTTACTTTTTACTTTTTATTTTGTATTCCAATTCCAATTCCGGTTTTTATTTCCAAAACGGTTGTACCTACCGATTTATATGGGATTTTCATACCTTATTGTTAATTTGTGGGCTACAGCTAGAATTACGTGTAATATAAAAATATGTTTAAATAAATAATAATGTTGTATAGGTGTACGAAATCCTTCGTATCCCACTCGCTCTTGGCCGGTTGTTAATTATTTTTTGTTGTATGAGGAAATACACTTTTACAGCAAGACTATATTTCATCCACAAAGTCCCACGAGACGGGCTAAGCGGGTGGATGCGTGGGACGAATTGTACACACGTAGCAGCTGCTACGAGGCGTAGTAAATGCTACGCCGTAGAATTTACTATATGCGACTACTACACTGCGAAACTTTTATCTTGGTACCTGTTTTTGAGTTGCGGGGGGAATGCTTTACCTACACAATATTATGGCTACCTCTGAGGCGTAGCGGTTAAAGTCTCGCTTTAAGTCTCGGACGTCGTGGGTTCTATCCCCACGCTAGACAAAAATCTTTGAGTAGATTCTAAGACTTTTTCCGGGTCTACTTGGTTGAGGGACTTTGCTCTGTGCCTCGAAAAGCACGTTATGCCATTGGTTCCAATTGTTATAACATCATCTTTCTATAACAATGGTATACCAGGAAACGGGTAGCAGGGTTTCCCTGTGTGTAACTACATAATACTGCGGTCACCAGCCCGCCTGCCAAGCGCGGTGACTAATACCCTTGGGAGGTTCAGTAACGTACTTACATGGGCTAATGACGATAAAGAAAACCCTTATCCCATTTTAAAACAATATAAGCTTCTAGAAAATAAATAAACTGAATAATAAGTGGACTTATCATTCATACAAACATTCACAATTACAAATAAAAAAATATTCAATATCATTATCAAACACTTAGTACACGAACGTTACTCTTAAACACAACAAAACAACACTTAAATACAAATAAAGTTGTATTTTGTATTTTAAAACGAACCAGCAAGCCAACCCAATTCATTTAATATTCATAATAAGACAGCATCTCAAATGACTTGCCGCAAAAAAACAAACCTTTCATAAAATCCTTTGAGAACAAAATGCATCTCCTCTCCAAGAAAATGCACTTCTCATGACACTCATTTGACAAAATCTACATCGGCATTAATAACAGTCCCTTGGTGTTAAATTTCGATTTTTCTTCATACAAAAACACAATCAAAAATATATTTTAAACTAACAACCGTAAGTCGTAATATCCAACGGTCATTTTTCTAAACTCCGTACCAGCTAATATGAACTGTGGAAAGCAAACAGTACACTTTGAAAGACGTATAAGAACTACAAAAGTCGCTCTTAACTCCAAAACTCTAAGGACCATTATTATATAACACAATTATACCATAATCGAATTCGGACGTTTGTGTACACTGCACACATACACACTGCTTTTAGTAACCTTTCTCATTAGTAATTAAAATTCACCTCTAAAACTAGAGTAATTAAGTCGAGAATCGATTATGATTAATATAAATTGTACAACCTATTGACTCGTGGGATGGCATGCATTCGGTTTTCTGACACACAAGCTTTCTGGTGGAAAACCTTTGTTACTGACAAAGGAAAAGCGATTTTGATGAGAGGTGATAAGGCTTGTTTTTGTGTAGGAACTTCAGGGGAATAGTATGTTTTGTGTGTGGAGTAGTAGCCACAACCGAGGGCAGAAAGGGGTGTCGGCGGGCGCGGGGGGAGACGTAGGGGCAGCTAAAGCCTTCCAGGTCTACTACGTTAGTACCGCCGCGTCTGTCGTCACGTACGCACGGATGGCGCGCACCGGGACGCGCGTGCGCTTTACGATTTTTTTTAAACGTAATACTCATCATCTTTCCTTTTCTAACCGGCACATTTATTTTTTTATTGCTTTTTAAAGTTTCTCAGTAGTTTGTGTGAGAGTGCGTGGTCGGTCAAAATTGTGATTGCAATGTGAATTCAGCGGCAGAGTTTAATAGATGCGATCGTACGTACATTTAGTATACGGTGAATGTGTGACCTAGTTATGTAGGTATGAACCGTACAGGTGGCAATATTTAAAAAGAATAGAAGGCTGAATGGGACGGGAGGCGAGTACACTTGAAATTAAAAATAGAATTGTCTAGCGAAAGCGCGGGAAAGCATACACGCTGACTAAAAAATGGCGGGAACGTGTATTGTGTAGGCACAAACTGTGCGTACGGGTAAATGCTCTCTTATTAAAATTTCAAGGAGAATTTAAAATGGAAATTGTACTGTAATCCTGGAAGCCCTTGAATCACGTTGAGAGGAAATTGAGAATTAAAATATTTAAGTAGGCAGTTGTTAATGTTAAGTTTATGATGAAGACGAGGCGGTCTTTAAGTCGCGCTCAAATAAAGCTATAATACAGATTGTTTATTTTATTATTAATCTCTTTGAAATATGGAGTTTCTCATTCTGAGCACGATTTAATATCTGGAGTGTGGTTCGTGAAAAATGTATTTGTGGCGAACCCCGCGCTTCGAGTGCGCCGCTCAAAAATGTAATACCTACCTGTAATTTTAATATCAATTTTAAGATTGGCATCTAGTTTCTGGACGGATAATCAGTGATGAATAAAGTTATCAGTATTTGTATTCTGAAGTTATTTTCTTTAACTTTACGTTAAAATTCGTTAGTAACAAAATATTTTAGTAATTATTTAAGCACATTAGGTTGATAAACTTTTACTTCGATATTCAAAAGTAACAAGAATTTGTTCATGAGCCAAGTACAGCTATCAAGACTATAGTTAAATTAAATGAGTGCCCGATAGCGTAATTATTTAACGCAGTAGTTGCATAAATGGTATTTTAATTTATTTTTAAATAAACCATAATCAAAGTATTCTTTATCCATATAGACACGTTTAAAATAATATTAAATCATGTTCTTACGATGCGTCCCTTTTTTTCTACTATTAGTTCTGGACGTGACTACACTGAGAAGAATTGGAAAAAAAAATTAAATAAAGTTTATGTTACAATTATTAATAAAGCAGTATTGGAACAGAGCAACTCACTCCAAAGCAGTTTTGTCATTGGAATGTTTTAATCAGTAACAGTAAAAAAATGAAAAATAATAAGAATTTATAGTATCCCGTAACATTTCTGAGAAGTTGCTTGTGGATATATAAAATATGCTGATTTAGCCCTATTTGCAAATTTATTTAGAATAGTGAATCAGATGCGTCCCGCTGTTTTACCCGCCTTACTCTGCTCCAGTGGGGAGCGCGATGTTTTGTAGCCCATATAACATATAGGCTACAAAACATCGGTCCAGCGTATAACCGTTCAGTAGTTTTGGCGTGAAAGAGTAACAAACATCCATCCATCCATACTTACAAACTTCCGCGTTTATAATATCAGTAGGACTAACTTCGCACGTGCTGTTTCTCCTGCGCGCTGTTTCTAGGAACTCCCGTTTTCGTGCGAACTTAATCATTAGCATCAGTGACTCCTGAATAACGTTGATAGTTAATGGCAAAAGAATGATCGCTGAGCCCTGCTTACAAAAATACTGAACATTTTATAATAAACAGTGCATATTTACTGAATATAAATAAATACTGAATTGAAATGATATGTTGATCAAACCACATATGTGCATTGCGTTCTCAAATAAAGTCGCTTTTTAATGGTAAAAGATTGATTGGTGAGCCCTGCTTAAAAAATACTGAACATGTTATAAAAACACTGCATATTTACTGAATTTAAACGATATTTTGATCATACCACATATGTGCATTGCATTCTCAAATAAAATCGCTTTTTGTAACAGACATTTATAGTTTCTGGCGCTTATATAACGCGCAGTACAGTCACCTCGTCGGAGTCATTAAACCGACGGTAAAACACCAACTTCATACCGAAAAGTGAAATATAACAATATTCGTTAATAAAATAAACTGAAATTATTGGACTGATTCACGAAACGTACATACACGATGACGCAAGTAAAATATTGTACATTTTTGAATACCTATTTATAGTCTATTCTAGTATATTATAATATAACTGGCTTCCTGCACGCGGTTTCACCCTCATAACTCCAGTTCCCGTGGGAACTTCTTAATTAAATATAGCTTATATTAATCAGTGATAGTGTAGCATTCCAATGGTGAAAGAATTGTTAAAATCGGTCCAGTACTTTTTGAGCCAATTCGTTACAAACATACTTACATATAAATCTATCCTCTTTATAATATTAGTATAGATAAAATATTTAATTCATTCTACTACTAGCGACCCGCCCCGGCTTTGCACGGGTGCAATGCTGATGTATCATACATATAAACCTTCCTCTTGAATCACTCTATCTATTAAAAAAAAAACAAAAGCCGTTGCGTAGTTTTAAAGATTGAAGCATACATAGGATAGAGACAGAGAAAGCGACTTTGTTTTATACTATGTAGTGATTATAAAGAGGAAAGATTTGATTGTTTGTTGGTTTGTTTGAATTGAATAGGCTCCGAAACTCCTTGACGGATTTGATAAAAAAATTACCGTTGGGAAGCTACACTATCTCCGTTGAACATAGGCTATATTTTATTATGATGTTCCTACGGGTACGGGAGCTACGCAGGTAAAACCACGCTCAGGAAGCTAGTGATATTATAGGAATTGTATTATAGTATGCATGTTTGTTAGGAATGAACTCAAAAAGATTTTCAAATCGGATGAGTAGTGATTTGAAAAACTCTTTTAGTATTGGATACTCCATTTATCGAAGAAGGTTATATTTAATTATGATTATATATATATTAAATGTTTTTAAAGCGTCTGGCTCATCATGACTATGATTTGTTTATACTACCGCAAAATAAGTCTGCTTTAAATTTTCAAATATAATTTGGTATGATAACGACTTTTTTTTTATGATTACTAGCAATGTTTTTCCGTCGACTAGTATTCTTGTTAACCCCTCGTGCTAAGCTAAAATGCTTGTGTTACGAGTGGGTTCACGTCGGTAGTGCAATGAGTGGGATTCGAACCGGCGACCACAAGATCACAAGTCCGAAGCCCCTAGCCATTGAGCTAAGGCAGCTTAAAATTGGGCTATTTTAAAATTGCACCAGCAATTAAATGTCCGAGATACTTGTCAATTAAATGCCAATTATCGTGGTAGAATGAACAAAAAGTTTTGAAGTGGACGTCCCATAAAATTAGGGGGACCTTCCCGTGGGGCAAAACAGATTCCTTTGGGATATTTCTTTTTAACATTAAATTTGCATGAAAGGTTATGGTGGTTATAAAGATTAAATTGAAATATTTAGCGTGTACTGATTATTTGTATAACGGCTGTCTGAAACATAGGTTCTGAATTTCTGATATTTATTTATTACTAGCTGTGCCCCGCGGTTTTGCCCGCGTTACTCTGCTCCAGTGGGTCGGAGCGTGATGTTTTGTAGCCTATATGTGAATCCAGCGTATAACCTATCCCGGCGCAAAATTTCAGCCATTTCGGTTTAGTAGTTTTGGCGTGAAAGAGTAACAAACATCCATCCATACTTACAAACTTTCGCGTTTATAATATTAGTAGGATTAATCGGCGCATTTATATTTATTTCCTCTAAGAGCATAGGGCAGTCTACTGTCCTGCTAATTGTTGTTGCATTGTAACCGAAATTTTTGAGATTTTCCTTTTTTTGCTATAGTGACATTTCAGGACCCTAATCTATACGTAAAGATTGTGTTTCTCTTATTTTTTAGGTTTACTTTAAAAGTCATGTAATATAGACTTCTTGTTTAGGTATCAAAAAATGTGTTTCCCGCGTTTATCTCGAAATCGAGTTTTTGCACTTGCAAAATGGCAATTTCGAGAAGAAGTTAAGGAGTGTACGTTACCGTTAACTAATTTATGTAGCAGATCCAATAGCTTTCTCTAGTCAGATAAACTAAGAAGTTTAAAATGTTGTAATCGATTTTGATAAGTCGGTAACAGTTTCGCTTTATTAAACTGGTATGAAAGATGCCACAGAAAACGCTTTTGGATCCGTATCTATACAAACTTGTGGTCGATCAGTGGTAGAATTTCGACCATTATTATTTTTTATGCACAATTAAACAAAATATTAGCATTCAGCACTCCTTCTCTATATAAACTGCTTGCGACTCGCCCCGGCTTCCGATGCCCTCGTAGACCCGAAGTCCGACAGGCCCGCGAACTGTAAAGTAGAGCAACAGTTTCACAAAACTCCCCTAAAATACTAAAAGTAATCCTCAATCTCACCGCCAGCGACCGCCCTGAGCCGAGGTCCAAGCCCCACAGGGGGCGCCCTCTTGCGCAGGTTGCTTTGTTTATAGTGTTTAAACCATTTATTAAGGCTGGAGCTCTGCTCGCCTTTATGCCCGGTGAAGTAGCAAAAGCCACCTACGAAAGTCCATCCGAAAAAAAAAACACCATTTTGCTTGACCCCAAACTTGAGTCTTGGACCTTGCTAGTCACAGGCAAGCATATTACTGCTAGATCATCGAGATAATTAAAACATGTCATGAGCACATAATTAAAGTACACGGAGGAAAAGAGAGAAACAATTAAACCAAACTGCCTCGATACATTCAGTTTAAAAGCAGCTAAAATGGTTACAAAGACGGCTTAAGTGGTTTGCTCGCAGTTAATCATGTTTCATGGTTTAACTTACATGTTAATTGTAGCCAATGTGAAGCTGAAACGGATATTTGGGATCCTTTTTGTTATTTACACCTTTGTGGATAGAGGTTCGAATGCCGGATGTGGCATAAAATAAATGTGATACAAAAAGAATCTAGAAAAAAACTGTAAAGAAAGAAATCACTTTATGGGGTTTTATTAATCGAATGGCAATTCAACTCCTATAGAAAAAAGCCTGATTTGTATCATAAGTAATCACTACATAGTATAAAACAAAGTCGCTTTCTCTGTCCCTATGTCCCTATGTATGCTTAAATCTTTAAAACTACATATACACATATATAGATAGAGGGATTCAAGAGGAAGGTTTATATATGTATAATACATCAGCATTGTACCCGTGCGGAGCCGGGGCGGGTCGCTAGTAACGTATATGATACTATACAATATGTGTTTTTCACACACTATAATACATGTATACTTATATTATAAAGCAGAAGAGTTTATTTGTTTACTTGACTCGTTAATCTCAACAACTGCTGGTGCGATTTGGAAAAATCTTTCCCCATTAGGAAGCTACGTAGGATGCCAGTTAGATGAAGTTCTTACAGGCACGGGAGTTATGCGTGTGAAAACCTAGAAAAGAAAAAACTTCGTTCCAAAAAATACATTTATTTATAGTCTATTACATTTTTGTAAGTGTTTGTTATTAGAAATGTTTACAAACCAATATTGATTTAAACAAGTGTATAAATAGAATTGATCATTCCATTTCAATTCAAAAACAGAAAACATAAATATTATTTTACTATGACACTTTATGGCGATCGAGATACTAAATGTCGTAGTAGGTACTACGAAATTGCTACGCCGTAGATAGTACTACGGAGTTACAAGCTATGAACTTACGTGGCTAGGTAGATATATGGGTAATTAAACTTTTTGTTACATAAGTTTGGATAGCTAGAATACGATTCAACTGGTAGTTAGCGGTTACCGAGGCCTTCTGCCGATAGACCTCGTTAAAGAACACACCAACAGCAAAGCAGACAGATGAAAACAATTACTTGTTAACACCATAAATTCTATATTATATAAACAATGGTCAAGTGCGAGTCGGATGCGCACTTTCAAGCGTCTGCTTGAAAGTGGCCTGTTGCCGTTATTAATATCAAGCAAAAATGGGGACAAAAAAAAATTTGATGTAAGGGGTGCGCGCTTAATTTTTTTTTTGTATTTGTTGTTATAACAACTATTGCAACTGTCCAGCTATCGCGGTACTTGAGATACAGCCTGGTGACAGACAGACAGACAGCGAAGTCTTAGTAATAGGGTCCCGTTTTTACCCTTCGGGTACGGAACCCTAAATAATTATAGCTACTGTCACCTAATATACACAACTCCAACCACATAACGGATCGCGATGACGTTTGACGCACAGATTACTATTACGGAGATCGTCTAAAACTAGATTCTCCTAAATTCACACACTAAAGGAATGAAATATAAGGGTTCAAGTTTTGTACTGAAATCTAAATCTACGCGGACGGAGTCGAAAGGCAAAAGCTTAAACTTAACTAGCTGCACCCCGCGGTTTTACCCGCGTTACTCTGTTCCAGTGGGTCGGAGCGTGATGTTTTGTAGCCTAGTTAATCCAGCGTATAACCTATCTCAGTGCAAAATTTCAGCCAAATTCAAATTCCGTTCAGTAGTTTTGTCGTGAAAGAGTAACAAACATCCATCCAATCCATACTTACAAACTTTCGCGTTTATAATATTAGTAGGATATAAAACGTTTGATTAGTATACAACTTTAATTTTCCTTTATGATATAAACTGTAATAAAACTATAAAAAAAGAAACCAGTCTACGGTAGCTATCAAATAAATTGTTCTTCTTAGGATGACTTATTATTCTGAAAGAACAAAAGGAGGTTTCTTTACTATAACATTCCGGATACTACGATTTGCTAGTGCTTCTCAAACTGTGGACCGCTGTCTCTGACCACTTCTGAACAGAACTTATATTTACTTTACTTTTACTTACCTATTTTATTAGCCTATTTAATTCCACTGCTGAACATGGGTCTTTAACAAACCTTAGCCAGCCAGGGTCGTTGCGGGATATTGCCGTTATCACTATGTTTGGCAGACGCATTTGTAATTTCAGTAAGATGAGGGTATAATTGAGCTGGTAGATGCTGCTACCCATCCATCACGTTTATGTATGTTAGTCGCCTCTTACTAACCGTGGAATGTAGGGTGGTCAATTCTAAGCCGGAAACCACACGGTGAAAGACGACGGAGAAGCAGAACTAATGCACAAAAATATTATAAAAATATTATTTTAATGATAATTTATTAAAAATTTTGTGTGAAAATTTTATTACATTTATTTTATACATCAAAATATATTTCAATAAGATTTATTCTTACTTCTTTATTATGGAATAACTTTATAAAAAACAAAAAGATTAAATAACAATCTTTACTTATATCTTTTTTGGACGGACATATGTAGTAAGCTACGATGCTTTTGCTACTTCAACGGGCATAAAGGCGAGCAGAGCTCCAACCTTAAAAAATGGTTAACGACATGTAACAACTTGTTTAAACAAAGAAATTATTATTATTAAAATACAAACTAAACAAACAGCGCAAGAGAGCGCCCCTGTAAGATTTGGACCTCGCTTTCGGGCGGTCGCTGGCTGGAGGAACTCAACTCCGTAAGTTTGTGTGGTTGTAGGGTAATATACTATACATATAATATAATATACATTTTGTTCTGTAAATCCATAGATTTACAGAACAAAATGTTGATAATTCTTTTACGTCGCTTCTTCGGCCGCGTTCTCAATATTACATACACACTTTGCTACGCCTTTCCTTAACCCTTAGGGTAGAATTATACAATTTTTTTTTGTATGTAAGATAATTTCTTGCACATGCGATTTGTAGCAGTCAATATTGAAATTAAATTTCAGAAGGCAGTTAACGGCAACGTCGAAACACAGCGTGCGGTCTCGGTGTAACGTGGTTGTAGTAACAAAAGTTAAGAACCACTGTCCTAGGCGTTTCAGGTAGATATTTCGTTTGCATGAATATCTTACGGGAACGCGGCCCTTGGGACTCATGGTCGGTTTTCCGATCCAAAGCATTGATTACCTAAAAATCGAAGGCACGATTGAACGACTCATGGTTTAGTTGTATGTATGGCGGTTTAAATTGTGGAATTCATTAGGTATTAAGAAAAATAATCAAATCAAATCACTCAGTGGTAACCTATACTAATATATAAATCTGAAGAGTTTGCTTGCTTGAATGCGCTAATCTTAACAACTACCGGTCCGATTTGAAAAACGATTTCAGGGTTAGATAGCCCATTTATTGAAGAAGGCTTTTGGCTATAATTGTGAAGATACTATGGAAACGGGAGATACGCGGGTTTACTCAAAAAACTCCACATTTCATAAAATATTTTACTTCATTACTTAGAAGGCTTCCTATCTGTATAATAATGATAAATAATTTTCATGCTAAGATTCGGGCAAAAGCTAGTTCTATACAGGGTTATTTTTAAAACACCAACAAGCTTTCAGAGGGTAAAAGTACTGATTTTATAAACAACTTTTACTATGGGACCAACCCTGAAATCGCGAAAAAAAAATCAGCTGATCCATACATTTTGTCGAGGTAAGTGAACATAAATGTATGGAACATTTTCTTACGAAAAAACATCAAACGCATCTCCGTTTCTCTGTTAAAAGAAGCTATCGAGAAATTTCCAATATGTAGTTTTGTTGGGAACCCATTGGAAATAAATCACTGTGTCTCGCTATTGTCTTGGGTCGTATGGAATAATCGAATACGTTACTGTGACCGTACTTTTGGGGTACTGTCGGGAAATTTGATGTTAAGAAGTAAAAATAAGCGGCCGTAGGTAGGGCGTCGGACATGTGATTATATGGTCACCGGATCGATCCCTACCCATTGCACTACCCACGAGAACCCACAGGTAACACAAGCATTTTAACTTAGCACGAGGGGTTAACAAGAATATAAGTAGTGAAAAAACAGCTCTGTATGAAATCTTTAAAAAAAAGTTAAGTTACCGTACCTATATATTATTATAAAGCAAGCTATATAACGTAACTTACATAGGCCGGCCTAATGCCTCGTTTACGGAGACGCGTGGCGTCGCGAGTCGCGTGCGGCGTGTCGTCTCGCATCTCACTTACACTCATGCAACGCGATATGTTTGATTTCGGTGAGGGCCGCGCCGCAAATCGCGCCGCGTGACGCCCCGCGGCTCGGTAAACAAGGCCTTATAGTCTGGTGGCAGGGGTGATGAACATCACCGTGGTGTCAAGACTGAAAAATATTAGTTAGGTATGTTAAGTTATCGCCCTATGTGTTATGTTTTGTTATCATTATGGTGAATCCTCACTTAACTAAATCCGCGAATCAGTTCTGCTACATGATCGCAGAATCAAAATAAAATTGAATTGATTTGATCTTACAGAATTTTAAATCAGTCTGTCCGTCTGTCGTGCGATAAATGACAAATGTACACATTATAGTAAGATGCCTTAAAGTTGACAGGTCTAAAATTAACTTCCAGGAATCCGGCCAAAGTCTAAGCGACATCTACTTGCTTGAATGCTTAAGCCTATATGCATTATTCAAATCGATAGTATATCCTAGTTCGCAAAGCCTCCACAAAAGCCTATTAACTAACGAATGAAAGCCAATTAAAATCTTCGTTTGTTAGGCAAGCCGTTACTCTGTCTGTCTTTTAATAAAACTTGTTTTTTAATAGAACTGCATAAATCTAATGCGAAAAAATGATTGGCTTAGAACTTTCTAGATCAATTGTTTCTATACCAATACTATGACGTCACAAATATATTAATATACTTGTAATTATCTTTTAACTGCTATTAAGTGTAAGAGTAGGTAACTAGTATAATATGACGTCACTAATATAGTACTTCCGATTTGATCCGCGTTTTTTCGCATTTATACACTTGAAGGCAATAAATAATGTGAAAATAGTTTAAGACAACTAAAACCAATGCAATTAGGGACATACGCAAATAAAACGTGAAATTTCTTATAATTAGGCATTATAATTAAAGCAAAGTAATACTAAAATATTAACAATTAAAACTAATAAACAAACTAAAATACGAAAAAAAAGGCACAAGTTATGCAAAAATATTTATTTTTAAGTGTTTCTTTTTTTTGGATGGAAATTTATGTAGTCAGCCACGAGCCTTTTGCTACTTTCATCATCTCAGCCATAGAACGTCTACTGCTGGACATAGGCCTCCCTCATAGATTTCCAATTGCTACAGTTGGAGGCGGCCTGCATCCACTGTGATCCCGCGGCCTTTACCTGGTCATCCGTCCATCTAGTTGGTAGACGTCCTACGCTACGCTCGCCGTCTCCATTCGAGAACTTTCTTTTTTGCTATCGGCTAGTCTTAATAAATATAATCTATATCTATACTAATATAATAAAGAGGAAAAGTTTGCATTTTTATATTTTGTTTGTTTGTTTCGAATAAAGACTAAAACTAGTGAATGGATTTCGATAATTCTTTTACCAAGAGAATGTTACATTATCCTTGAGCAATATAGGCTATAAAAGTCCACCCGAGCAAAGCCAGGGCGGGCCGCTAGTAATTTTATAAATAGGAAAGATTTGATAGTTTATTTGCATTCAATTCTTACACCATTAGAAAGCTGCATTATCCAGGAGTAAAATAGGATATATTTTATTATGAAGTTCCCACGGGGACGGGAGCTGCGTGGGTTAAACTGCGCGCAGAAAGCTCGTGTGGTATAAAAGTATGGAGTGTTTTTTTTAACCTTACTATGAGTAGGCTATAATGCGTTGACAGGTACAGTCCACGCCTAAGATCGATTGACGCAAGGGCACCGCGAAATCGATAACAGACAGACTGACGACTAACATATCTATATAGCTTTTTGAAGTGACCGTTGAACTGAAAAATAACTTTATGCTTTGCAGCCAAAGGGGAGGAGGTGGTGTGATTAATAACTAATGGATTTATTTCTTCATTCCGTAGTTCAAACGTAAATATAATTGAATAGTCATTATTATTTAGAAAATTCACAACAGCTAAGTGTTTGTTTGCTTAAACGCGCTAATCAAAGGAACAACTGGTCCGATTCAAAAAATTCTTTCAGTGTTAGATAGCCCTTAAAAAGAAAGCTTTAGACTTTATTTAAGTATGAAGTTCCAATTGAAACGGGAGTTACGCCGGAAAACCTAGTAAAGAAATAAATCTTGCCAGATGTAATTACACTTAACTATGTGAAGCAAATAGTTCGTACCCTTAATGTTTTACATACTTGACAAAATACCACAGATTAATTATAGTATATGCTGTTTATAGGTAGGCATATATATTGGAAACACTATGCTGTATACATTCGAATTTTTTCAATTATTAAATTAGAATAGATTCCCGCGTGCGGTTTCATCCGCGTAGCTGCCGTTCCCGTAGAAACTTCAAAATTAAATGTAACCTATAGCCATTCTTGATAAATGGGCTATCTTAAGCTGAAATATTTTTTTAATTCGATCCAGTACTTCCTGAGATTAGCGCGTTCAAGCAAACAAACAAACTCTTCAGCTTTATATATAAATTCTACATGGTTAGTAAATTATGCCTGCTACAATTTTCTCTAGCAGTTGTTGAAAACTTTTTCTTAAACTTGACCAAAGTGTGTATTTTGGGAGGTCGTCAAGTGGGTTTATTTTTCTTATAATAAACGAATGAGACTGCGGTATATTTCATACATATTAAGAATAAGAAAACCCCAAGCCCCTGTTCAAAAGCTTAAATAAGACAAACCTACAAAAAGATTATGAGAAAAGCTAAAAAGATAATTTATGAAAAAAAACTGATATGAAAGAGCTATGCAGGTGATACTACGATCGTTGCACAATACTTCCATTAAAAAATAATAAAATCATGACACCGCAATCCTCTTTTTTTTTTCTGACGGACATATATAATTAGCCCTGAGGCTTTTGCTGCTTCACCGGGCATAAAGGCGAGCAGAGCTCCAGCCTAGATAAATGGTTTAAACACTACAAACTAAGCAACCTGCGCAAGAGGGCGTCCCCTGTGGGACTTGGACCTCGGCTCAGGGCGGTCGCTGACGGGGAGATTGAGGGATTATGGCTTTTTTTTCTTTAGGGGAGTTTTATGCAACTGTCGCTCTACTTTACAGTTCGCGGGCCTCTCGGACTTCGGGTCTACGAGGGCATCGGAACCGCAATCCTCGATCGCTCTGAGCCTAGGTCCAAGTCCCACAATAAGCGAATTCTTGGGTATGTTCCTTAGTTTGTAGATGATAAAATTATTATTTTTTTCAATCTGAGTAACATTCGCCCATCTCGCTTTTCTGCCCTATGAAGTATCAAAAGCCTCGAGGCTAACAAATTACCAATTAAAAATGTCTCGCATGTTGTCACGCAGGATGGAAGTAATATAATTGTGTCCGTGAATTAAGGTCCTATAGTGTCGCGAGGTACTTTCCCCCGCGACACACAAAGTGCTACTAATAATTGTCCTGGGTAGGAATTGAATCCAGAATATTAGTTCTCATGAACAATAACTGTAATCACTGAGGCAGCGGTGCAGTTTTATGTTATAACAAAGAGTAATATTTTTTCGAATAAAAGAGTATTCTTTTCTTTTCTATCGCAGAATGCTTAGTAACAGTTTGAAGTCTGGATTGGTGCCCAGTATATGCCTTTTGGCTCCGCCACTATTACGGAGGATCGTAAAATAGCTGGCGCGATGTGGATGCCATAAATTGTTTCTTTTTTCTTTGTTAAGGAACTAAAAAGATTTGTTCAACTTTTTCAACGAAATGGAAATATGTTCAGTGGTTCAAGGGCCTATTTCATGCAAACGAACAAACAAATGAATGTAGATATTCACTAGCATATAGCTTACCTTGATAAATGATCTAACACTGAATTAAATTTTGAAATCGGAACAGTAGTTCCTATGATTAGCACGTTCAAGCAATCATACAAACTCTTCAGCTTTATGTTCTAATATATAAAGCTATTAACAAACTTCGTAGTATAGCGGTATTTGGATCGCTTTAAATCTCGGAGGTCGTGGGTTCGATCTCCACGCCGGACAAGAAATCTTTGTGTAAATTCTAAGATTTCTTTCTGGGTCTGGTTGGTTGAGGGACTACTCTCCGTGCCTAGGAAAGCACGTTAATAATCGTATATCAAGGAACGGGCAGCAGCGTTTCCTTGTGTCGTTCAACATAATACTGCGGTCGCCAATCCGCCTGCCAAGCGTGGTGACTATGGCAACTACCCTCTCTCGGGAGGAGGCCCATGTTCAGCAATGGACGTTGTACGGGCTGATGATGATGATGATGATGATAATGATGATCAGACATATTTCTCAAGTTTAAGTTAGTTTTACCTGCAAACTTTTTAGAGACGGTGATAAATGAACGGTTTATTTATTTCACAAATCGTCGGGCCCTAGAGGGTTACCTGTTATACCATGGCCTCCGCGACTTGACCGGAAGTCGGCCATTTTTTATTTATAGCAGCGCGGCCGGGGAAATAGCAGTAAAGACCTTTTATGCTTATTGATTTCGAATATTATGAAGGTTGCTCAGCCAGGTATACTTGTTAGAATAAACAATGATATAAACGATTTATTTTTCTTTTGGGTGTAGTTTTTATGTAAAAGCGCTAGGTATATTTGAGAAGGTCTGAAAAACTAATTGACCCTTAAAACCATACGTACAACCTCCGAAGCGTATCGCGGGACGCGGGTTCGATCCCCACACGGGACGAAGAAATCTTTGTGTAAATTCTAAGATTTCTTTCCGGGTCTGGTTGGTTGAGGGACTATCCTCCGTGCATCGGAAAGCACGTTAAGCCGTTGGTCATCACATCATCTATAATAATCGTATATCATGGAACGGGCAGCAGCGTTTCCTTGTGTGGTACAACATAATACTGCGGTCACCAACTCGCCTGTTAAGCGTGGTGACTATGGCAACTAACCTCTCTCGGGAGGAGGCCCATGTTAAGCAGTGGACGTTATACGGGCTGATGATGATGACTATGATGAAAACCATAAAGTTTAGATTCACGACTTACATATATCTATTTAGCTTTTTGAAGTGACCGTTTAACTTGAGAAGGTCTGAAAAACTTATAATTGAACCAATACTTAGCCTTAACCCTTAAAACATTACCACGTTTTAAGGGTTAAGTATTGGTTCAATTAGTGTTTTTTTCGAAATTGAGATTAATAAATTTCGACCATCTTCAATTGAGACGTGATATAAAATAAAATTGATAGATTTGAATGATTGGTAGGGTTCCACCGTAGCCTAATTGGTTAAAGCATTAGGGGCTATACCGAAAATGCAGGTTCGAGTCCTGCCGGTGGTCTAAATTTATAAAACTCAATTTTAAAATTTATAAGGCAGTAAAGTTTTCATTGAAGTATTTAATTTTTTTTTAATTTCAATTAGTTTTACTATTGACTAGCTGCTACCGCACGGGTGTACTCGCGTAGCTTTCGTCCTTGCTGAAACTTCTTAGTTATATTTGGCTTATGTTGCTCCTGGATTAAGTAGCTTTTTAATGGTGAAAGAATTTTTTAATCGGTACAGTAGTTTCGGAGCCTATTCAATGTTAACAAACAATTAAGTTTTCCTCCATCATTATATTAATATACACTAAGTGGTGGACTTGTGTACATAACACATTAGGTAAAGATGTATGAATATTGTATCATTAATAGAAAATAAGAAATTATAGTATTAAACTGTAAACACATTTTTATCGCTCACTGTACATTGAAAATAAAACAATTAAAATTTCTGCGATGAAATATAAGATCCACTTCAGATTTAATTGTTAGATTTTTTTAAATAATTTGACCTACCTTCGAAAGTTAAATAGGTATCTATTACAGCTAAAGTTGCACTTTCCTTTTGTTCAGTACTATTGAGTTGAGGTAAAAATCAAATATTTATTTTTTGCTTAACGCAGCAATATTCAGATAACTCATAGCCTGAGACATTTTTTTTTAAATATTATTAGTAGATATTTTGCAGTCTATTAGTATTCTTTTTAACCTCTCGTGCAAAGCTAAAGTGCTTGTGTCACGATTGTGTCACGTCGGTAGTGAAATGGGTGGGGATCGAACCCGCGACCACAAGATCGCAAGTTCGACGGCCCTAGCCTAGGCTGCGGCCGCTTAATTTTAATTAAGTCTAATGAATACAGCATATTTTACACAACACAGTTATATCTTTTGCTAATTACAACCGAGTTGATGTCCAAAGGAAAGCATTTGACATCAGACATTGCTTTGAACATTTTTATGACAAGATTTTGTCGTTACGTTTTCACGACTCCATTTTAAATTCTTAGCCAGTTTAAACTCTTGTCCATTTTATTATCTCTGTTTGTTTCAAGTAGTTTTATTAAAGGCACTAAAGCTTTGTCGTGCTGTTTTATTCAAGTTTAATGTCGTTTTCTTGAATATTGACTTTTAGAATATTGAACTGATTCAAGAGGAATCCTGAATTGAGATGGGATGTTGTTAAAATATTGAGTGGTACTGTTTCCTTATCTGTTATATTTGGCCGTGGATTGGCCCGTAAAATGTTTGTTCTCTACATAGAAATTCATCGTTTTATTTGAATTTATAAACTATTCACCCGCGTAGCTCCCGTGCTCGTGGGAACTTCGTAATAAAATATGGCCTAACCTTCCTCAATAAATAGACTATCTAACACTGAAAGATTTTTTGAAATCGCACCTACTGGTCCGATTTTCCTGATATTAGCGCGTTCAAACAAACAAACTCTGCAGCTTTATAATATTAGTATAGATACGAGAAGGAAAGTTACTTTACATTCATTATAAATTCACAAAACACAAATTTTGCGAGTTGCTTAATAAAAAGTATGTTGATAAATTTGAATAACTATTTCAACTATACAATTATTTAATTAAACTAAATCACGTTTTATTATTATAGAATATAGCTTAAATTTCCAATGTAACTGGAGTCAATCGTATAATATAAACTGTACATGTACATTGCAACTGACTGTATATATTTGAATTAATCTGAGTTTGTAATCGAGATGCCGTACAGCTTCGCCAAGCTTGAATTAAATCACAAACTTTTAATTAACACTCAGTTCCAAACTATAGCTACAGTTAAATTGAAAATACAGTTCCTAACTCAATTCGAAAATATTAACACTTTTGTGCTAATATGTACTGTTTGCAATTGAATTTGAATTTGACAGATAGAACCGTTTGAATTTGAAATTAGAATACTCTGTTTTAACTTTCAAATAAAATATTCCAAATTACGGCGTATAAATTGAAATTGGATGTAGATAATTGAAAGACGTTTAATTTTATTATTTATCGTGAAAATTGCTTAAATATTTACGAAGTCATTTTAAATGTTAAATTGGTCTGTGAGAATGTTCTGAAAATTTTAATAAAACTTAGTTGATTAAGCTTATTATTCTAGTTACACTTTATGACTAGCTTGAGGACGCGGCTATGTAGTTACTTTGAGTTTACCCCGATTTTAAAATATCCTTCATAGGTATTCTGCTCCTACTGGTCTTAGCTGGTAATATATAGCCTTAGCTTATAAATGGGCTATCTAACACTGAAATAATTTTTCTAATTGGACCAGCACTTCCTGAGGTTTGTGCGTACAAGCAAACAAATTAAACTCTTCAGCTTTACAAATTGGTACAGATGCATTTTTTTCAGTAGGTATTTTATTTGTTTCTGAATATTGATATAGACATACGTCTCAGATATGTTGCGGCTGCCTCTTTGGTCGATCGGTTCTACGATTAACAGTGTCAGGTTCAATGTTCAGTTGCTGTTGGTGGGGTTTCACCCGTTTTGTCGGTACAACCTTCCCCCCTGATTTTAATATAAAGGAATAGAGAGTGGTGCTAGGTTTGCGCACACTTGTCCACTGTAATATGCACTACGCAGATGGCTAATCTTCTTAGATACTGGTCGCCGTGGCCTAAATCGGTTGGGAGGACTATTATATATATACACCTTTACATAAATAAGCTTTACATACATACATACATACATAAGCTCAAGCCTGATTCCCAGCGGGGTAGGCAGAGACAAAGGACCTCCACTTGCTACGATCCCTACTCAAATCTTTTGCTCCATTCACTCTCATAACATTCTTCATACAAGCACGTCGGTTTAGGGTGGATCTTATTTGACCTTTTGCGAGGATGTTTCCGATTTGGTCAGAGAACGTTCGTCAAGGTCTTCCCCTTCCGACTGTGCCACTCACACTTGCCATGTATACCTGCTTTGTCAATCTTTCTTCATCCATTCTTTCCACGTGAAACCATCTCAACATTCCCTTCTCTATCTTCGTAATCACGTCCTCTTTCACTGCACACCTTTCTTTTATCACGCTATTCCTTATTCTGTCATTCAATGCTACCCCACACATACTCCGTAAATATATAATATAGTTTTGTTTATAGTCAAATAGTTTGGTAATTAGTATATACTTTTTATGATGAATAGTTAACAATCAAAGAAATAAGGCATTTAATTTGATACATTTAAATATTTAAAGAATTAATTTCATTCCATTTCTACTAATAAGAAATGATTCTGTAATTTACGACTATAAATTATAATTAATGCCATGTTCATTAGAAAACTTTTAATAACTTTTCATTATTACCAACGAGATATCGTTATTAAGAGCTGCCTTCGTGAACACTCACCTTGACTTATAGCGTAAAAGATGGCGAAATCTTCTAAAAGAATAACAATTAAAATAAATTATCACATTTCGAGGCTCGCAACAAAAACGAACGGCCGAAAGCGAAAAAATCTTGGAAATCTTGGCCTATTTAATGAAATTTCGCCGTAAATAGACCAACTTTTTGAAGAACAAAAGTAATATTAAGGTTTATACATACTAATCATAATACGCTATGAAGGTGTAACGCTCGCGGTGACGTCTAAATTATCAAAGTTTGCCCGAATCGTTCCGCGCTCCGTAAACCGCAGTGTTCGAAAATAAACGTTCGCCGAACGTTCAACGTACCACTTGTTAGCCGTGTTTAATGTATAACCACCTTTAGAATTTCGAACAAAAGTTTAATAGCGTATTAGGAATTCAATTTGTTTAATGCTCTCTTAACTTAGAGCCGCCTGCACATGGATGGAAGATCTTATAACTTAACTTTCTGTAATTTTGAGATAAGATTTTTTTTTGGTTGGATGGACTTTTTATTTCTGTATAATTCTTCCCTTGAATGAACTTTTCATGTATGAAGATTGAAGACAGAAGTTAATAATTAATAATAAATAGTATGAACGGTAGTTGAGAGAGTGCTTTTTTTAATTTTCTTATGTTTTTTTTATTCCGTTTTTGTTCTGTAATTTAATATTGTAAAACATTTTTTATTGTTGCAGATTTAAACAAATACAAATATTTACTATTCACTATACAATAAAAAAAACACAATTAAGTTCCGTGCAAAAATTAGAGTCAATTATGTACCTATGAGTTAAGTGTGGAAATTATATCGAAACATATCATTAGAATTAACGAAAAATTCTCATAACATTTAAATCAGTGTAAGGAATGTGAAAAGTGTCAGATGACTGAAGAAATCTATATTTGCGATGATAATGAAAGAAAAACGGTGTGGGACGAAAAAGAGACAAAAATATCAATTCAAGTGCAAAAACAAAGCCGGTTGAAATTCGAAACAAGTGTTCCAACACATTCATTCCAAATACAAAATTTAAAAATTACCAAACTGATAACGCAATCCCAAATTCCAAATTCAAAAATTCGAATTCGCAACCTGTTCGACAAGTATTTCGCAACTCCAGGTGTATTTTTCGCGTATCTTGCAATTCTGGGTGCGATTGCGAAAATAAATTGTGTTTTTGGGTGGAAGTTTGCGTCGATGTCTCGTGGGTGTTTGAGGGTAAACGGAATATGGTCTGTGGTGGGTGTGGTGGTACTGTTGGCGGGATGGGTGGGGGGCAGCGAGTTCCCGGAGCGGGAGTGCTGCGATCCTGTGTACCCGCCGAATACGGCGACGACGGCGGCTGCTCCTGTCACTCCTCCCATTATAAACCCGAAGTTAACAGGTAAGTCCTAGTTTAATATTTTTAAATAGATCAATATTATCTCTATTGCGAATGAAACTTTACATCTGTATCAAATCTACTGACATTTTTGGTAGCATAAAATTGCGTCCGACGCTTATGGTCCATCTAAATAATAACATACTTAAAGGGCAGAACTTTAGACTATTTAATTCTAGATAAAAAATAAAATTGTATTTTCATACCTGATAGCTTTTACGCTAAAGCTATAAATAAATATGAAATACAAACTATTTATTATTATTGTGACTTTAATAACTAAACTAAATTAATTAATTTAATTTATTATATTAATAAGCCAAAAAATGTTTTTACTATTTGCAAATGCCTGTAATACGTTAACGTAAATAAAAACATTTCTTTTGCAGCCTTAGCTGTAGGTTTTCAGTTTATTGTATATTATATGACAGATAAGTATAAAAATTAAATATCGTTTTTATACATTTATATTATACTTCTCAACAAATAATAAAGTCCGTTGGATAACAATAATAACCATGCCCTTTCTCGCACGCGGTTTCGCCCGCGTAACCCGGTTCCTGTGGGGACACTACCTATGTCTTGTTACGACAACCTCCGTAGCGTAGCGGTATTTCACTCGATTTAAATCTCTGAGGTCGTGGGTTCGATCCCTACACCGGACAAGAAATCTTTGTGTAAATTCCCTTCGTGCCTCGGAAAAAACGTTAAGCCATTGGTTCCGATTGTTATAACATCATCTATAACAAGCGTATATCACGGAACGAGCAGCAGCGTTTACCTGTGTATTACAATATAATACTACGTTCACCGCCTGCCAAGCGTGGTGACTATGGCAAAACCCTCCCTCAGAGGACGCCCATTTTCAGCGGTGGACGTTGTATGGGCTGATGATGACGTCTGGATAACGTAGGTTTTCTGTAATAAAAAAAAAACAATTCAGTGGATTCGGAGCCTTTTCAATACTATGAAACAAACAATCATCTTTCAATCTATCCTTTCCTTTTTATTATATACTTTACTATCTGCGCCCCGCGGTTTTACACGCGTTTCTCTGCTCCAGTGGGTCGGAGCGTGATATTTTGTGGCCTATATGTTAATCCAGCGTATAACATAGCCCGGTGCAAAATTCCAGCCAATTCTGTTCAGTAGTTTTGGCGTGAAAGAGTAACAAACATACATCCATCCATACTTACAAACTTTCGCGTTTATAATATGAGTAGGATTAAGGGATTACATCTACACTACTTCTATATAATGCCGAAGAGTTTGTTTCTTTGCTTGAACGTGCTAATCTCAGGCGCTACTAGTCCGATTCAAAAAAATATTTCAGTGCTTGAAGCTAGGGCTAGTGGGCTAGCTTTTAAGCTAAGGGCTAGTGCCCATTCATTGGAAAAGGCCATATACTATATTTAATTATGAAGTACCTACGGGGACAGGAGTAACGCGGGTTAAACCGCGGGAGCTAGTAAAGTATATTAATCAGTATGAATTATAATAATTCTAATAATCTTTATTGACATGATAAAACTATTACATAATGGGCATGAGGACTAAAAAAATCTTCAGACCGTCACTTAGATTACTAAAAAATATTGGACCCTTTTTTTTTCGTTCCTCAAACAAAAAATGACTAGGACACACTAGTGCGTTGAAATTTTGTGTGACGTCACTATTAGGTACAATTTTACCTAATAGTGACGTCACAAGCGCCCCTCTCCTGAACGTTATAGTTTGTTTTTGCTCTGTATCTTAGTCAATTTTTATTGATTTGATAAATAAAAAACGTGTCCAATATTTTTTAGTAATCTAATTGACGGACTAAATAGATTTTTTTAGACCTCGTGTCTATTGCGCGTACTCTAATTCCTATGCTAGTTTAAAACTGTATTACAGGAACCAGTGTCTTCTCCAAAATATCGTCACAGTGTATTTATGTCAACAAGCTAGCGTTTTAAAAATATTAATGTTACGGATTAAAATAAGTTAAAACAATACTATAGCAAAAATAAATATAAAGAGACTAAAATAAAAAATAAAAAGTAAGTTAACAAATAAAATCACCACTCTATGGAGCCCAACTGGCAGGAAACGTTAACGCGGCAGGCCCAGAAGAAGATGGCGAGATGAGCTGGACTCATTTTTAAAGGATTGGTCTACAATCGTATTACATCGCGAGAGATGGAAGGCCCTCCTTCCATCTTTTTCTTTGCCCTGCAGTGGGACAACGTAGGCTCTTAATAATAATAAGATAACAAATAACAAACAACACTTAGCCACTACCCACATAGTATTTGACATTTCATAATATGGTGATTATTAGTATAGTGTGTTAGTATCGGGTATGTGGGCGGAGCGTGTTATGTATTATGATGTCGCTTAGCTGAATTAGCCTTTTACTCAGTAATATGGAATTGAAACCTATTGTTTTAAATTATTACAACACTGTATTAGAGTTATATTCAAATGTGAAGTAATCTAACGTACTATTTGTGGCATATCGTACACTAGTATTTTACATAAATTACACTGATTTGTGTAACTAAACGCAATAGAATTATTTAACCGGCAGCGTGTGGTTAATGAGTATTTCTCGGTTAATTTAATTTATACAATGAAATGGTTTAATTTGAACCAATTGGTTAGTGTTAAATTTAAGTAAATTATTTGAGGTAGATCTCCTGGCCGTTTTTGGAGGCCATATTCTAAGGAGATTGGCCATTTATGCTGGACTAGTGTGCAAGTGTGAGCGCCACCACGGGCGGACTGTTTTTTTAATTCTTTGAATCCTGTAGGACTGTTTTACCGACTCGACTGCTCAGGAATAATACATTAACATAAGAAAAGTATAACTATAAGATTTTATACACACATTTTTTGTCAGGCGTGGGCATTAAACCCACGACCTTCGAGACTTTCACAACATTTTGTTTTTTTTTATGATTACTAGCAGAGTTTTTCAGTTTATTAGTATTATTGTTAACCTGTCGTGCTAAGCTTAAATTCTAGTGTAGTAGTGAGGATTCACGACGGTAGTGAAATGGGTGGGGATCAAATCAGCGACCATAAGATCACAAGTCGAAGCCATTGGTTCAATTATTTTACGTACAAAATATTCTTAGAAAATTCAACATGAAGAGTGGAAGGCACCGAAGATTGATACAGCATATTGTTGCACGGTCTTTTAAGTACCTATTGTTAAATTATTTGTACAGTCAAAGTTAAAAAGTACATTAGCATCTCAATGTTTTAAATAGCATGTCCTAATTACCACGAAAGCTGTCTGGAGCTGAGATATAACTAAGGTTTTTTTTCAAAAATGATTTTATATCAATTAGCCTATTGTAGTTACACACTATATAGTTATGACATATATGTTATCGGCAAATCGTAAGTTGATCAACTTTCTATTTATTTGATAACCCAACGAGGTTTCGGGTGGTTAAAAAACCATCCGGTGGTTTTAACAGGACTTATTGAAGTTGAAGTTTTTTAGTTTTGTTACAACAGTAGCATAGTTTGGTTCGTTTGGTTAGGTTATGTCATAATTAAGTAAATAATATAATAATTATGCGCGTTCACTGAAACTGGCAACTAAATTTAACAATAAAAGTGGCATTAAAATTGATCAACTTACGATTCGTGTTATTTTTTTTGGTGAAATATTTAAACTAATCCTGTAAGAAGTGAACAATGTGGAGGTCATATTATCGGATGGGTCACCATTTATATCATTAATATCAATCAGTATATTCAGTCTTGTGTTATACTGTGAAAGCTATCGTTGTTGTGTGTTGAGATGACTGACAAATTTTGTTGCTGAACTAATATGTATACTAGTGGTAAAGCAATACGGTTCAAAATTGAATGAACTTTATAGGCATGGTGAAGTCGATAGCAATGGTGGTGGAACATGCCGTTGTTGCCTTATTTTGGGCCAATATGAGGAAGCAATAACTCCTAAATATCATTTCACTATGTTCTTCCATTATCATGTTGTTCGATTATGTCCACTGCTGAACATGAGCCTCCTTTTGACACACCTTGGTGAGCCGAGAACTTGCTATAATCACCACGCTTGGAAGGCGGATTGGTGATCACAGTAAGATCAATACATATATGTACATACGAGTACAAATATATAAAATTAGAGTATTATAAATAATACTACAATAGGTGTATAATAGTAATAATAAAATAGTATAATAATGTCAGATTCAATTATATTGTATAGTTATTACCTATTCAGATTATGCACGAACAAGTTTCATCGTTATAAAGAAAGTGATAGAATATAGAAGAAATGAGATGCAAGAAACTTGGAACATACAGTTTCAGTGGGTGTTGTGCTCATAGCAATGCCTACTCCAAGTGGGGCTCTTAAAAATGCGGAAAGTAACGAATAAACCGTTATTCTACTACATTTTTTCTGGAGTGGAGTTTATTATGATATGGGGTTACCTCTCCTCTCTTCCTCGACGATATATATTTTTTTCGGACAGACATGACTGTGTAGTTAGTAGAGCAGATATCCTTATCCCAGGTGAATTAGCGAAGGCCTTAGCCTTCGCGAGGTAAAGGCAAGAAGGGCCCCAGCCTTATAAAATGGTTTATAAACCACAAACTAAGCAACCTGCACAAGAGACCGCTCAATTGGGGGGACTTGGACATCGGCTTGTGGCGGTCGCTGACGGGGAATTCAAAAATTGTGACTGAGGTGTTTAGGGGAGTTTGGTGCAGCGGATGATAATATGCTCATCATACCACGAGGACAGAGTGAAACCACTAAAATTCCCCAGGAGCTTCACAAACGCAAGTAACAATGAACTAAATGCATGACATACGGTGTTTCCTCTCTATGCCTCTCAGCGTTAAATACACTAAACGCATCGTTACCATGATCTTCATAAGCCCGTTTAATGTCCACTGCTAAACATGGACTACCTCTCGCAGGAGGGTTAAGCCATATTTTACTAAAAGAAGAAAGAAATCTTAATTCCAGTACCGGATGCTCCCGATTGTAATAACATCATCTATAACGAGCGTATACTAATGAACAGGCAGCAGTGTTTCCTTAATATTGTGGTCACCAGCCCACCTGCTTAGTGTGGTGACTATGGCAAATTACTCTCCCTCAGGAGGAGGTCCATGTTCAGAAATGGAGTAATACGGGCTGATGGTGATAACTGTAAAGAAATCATAATACTATAACACGATCGAGTCGCATTAACCGGCAGGTAAAATGCGCAGGGCGCTTGTAAATAAATAATAACCTTTTGAAACTATTAACGGAATATAAAAAAATATGACCCACTTATTAAAAATTCTACCTTAAATAATATATCCTTTTTATACCATCTTATAATCGAATACAGAATAGTCAGGGCTATTCCCCGAACGCCTTCATCCGTTTCTGCTGCAAAAGATAAATATTCGATGTTATTGTACCTTTCCAGTTGGACGATTATGTGAAAATTGCAATGAGTTTGAAATAAAACAATCGTATTGCTTGTTAAAACCTAGCTATCACATTTAGGTAGCTTGATGATGATGATGATAATCAGTGTGCAATTATTGTTACTGTAATATTTAATATTTTACATCCTCCGTAGCGTAGCGGTACTTGGCTCGCTTTAAATTTTGGAGGTCGTAGGTTCGATCCCCACGCCGGCAGGAAATCTTTGGGTAAATTCTAAGATTCTTTCCGGGTCTGGTTGGTAGAGTGACTACCCTCCGTGCCTCGAAAAGCACGTTAAGCAGTTGGTCCTGATTGTTATTACATCATCTGTAATAATCGTAAGTTAAGGAACGGGAAGCAGCGTTTCCTTGTGTAACATAATACTTACTGCGGTCACCAACCCGCCTGTCAAGCGTAGTGATTATGGCAAATACCCTCCCTCGGGAGGAGGCCCATGCTCAGCAGTGGACGTTATACGGGCTGATGATGATGAACATTTAATAAGTACATATATGTCACAATCTATAATAGCGAATTGTTATAACATGATATAACAATCCTATTCTAAGGAACGGGCAGCAGCGTATGTGGTAGTTAATTACAACATGCTACATATATACTGCGGTCACCAAACCGACTACCAAGTGCGGAGACTATAGCTTTGCCTGTTAACCACTTAACCTTTTTATATATCAAAATCATTGTATATTATTAAAAGTCTGGCTGTAGACGTATTCAGGCTTATGCTTGAAAAACATATTTTGCTGGTGAGTTATTTAAAGTCTGACAGTAGACGTTTTTAGACTTATCCTTATTTAACACTGTACTGCGATTAAGAAGCAATTATTGCGCAAACTCTGCTGTTGCGTTGTAATTGCTAGGCGTGTTGTCAATTATCGCTATTTTTGTGGCTTCAAACTATAGAGTAGGTTACTATAAACTGAGAGTAGGGAAACATAATACAATACGTCAACTCAGCTGTATCTTCAAAACTTTAGAAGTAGGTAGGTAGGTTTAGAAGTTCTAGAAACTTGTTTGAAAACTAGACGAATTCAGTTTTGGTAATATCATTATTTTACTTTATGGTTATATTTATATATTTTTTGTATCTAACGGGTGGAGACAGAACGTCCACTCCAGATGCAACTTTTATCTGAGAAGGATTTTCAGACATGAGGGACCGACCAAAGAGTCGGTTTTGACGCTAAAGTTTTATGAAACTGCTACTGGTCTTTTGAACGCTACTGTACATTAATAGTACATTATTAGTAACGCCTGCACGAACTACTAGAATACTTATAATGTACTATTACAGGTTTAAGTTACGTTAAGCTACTTGGTGCAACATTGCAATAGTGCTATTTGACTTGCAATTCTTGAACTTACATTACTTGAAATTACTAATGTACAAGTTTAATAATTTGGTGATCTGTGAGACGTAGCATTCTGCGCCAAATTAGATAGCTACGTCAAATTGCCATCAAAACGTAAAATAAATATCTAAAATTTTAAGTTTTCATGTACATATGATTCCATGAGATTTGTTTTTTCTTTATGATTTTTTAGCAAACGAAGGCATTTGGGTAATCTTTATCACACTTAAAACAATAAAATAATCTTTTTGCGTAACACGTCCGCTTGTGTCACTCGCCGATTGCGACTGAGTGCAATTAGGCGACGGGGACCAGATTTATGCGGTTCACGCGCTAGATGCGAGTCACCTATCTTCCGCTATTTTAGTTTAAAGTAAGATAACGTTTAGTTTCTTTTGGAAGTTTTTTGTAACTGTCGCTATACTTTACAGTTTCGGGCCTCTCGGATTTCGGTTCTACGAGAGCATCGGAGGGCTATAATTAAATGGCCTGCGTTATTTTTGTTGATATTGAGGTTTCCATATAATGTGAAAGTAATTTTGAATGCCTTTACTTAGCAAAACTTCCATGTTTCGTATTATACCTACTTCGTGGCGGAAAGGTAAAAGGCTGTCATTAGATCTCGGAGGTTGTGGGTTCGATTCCCACGCCGGACTAAAAATTCTTAAATTTATTTTTAGGTCTTGATGGTCGAGGGCCTTCTCTTCGTGCCTCGTAAAGCACTTTAAGCCGTTACTTTCGATTGTTATAACATCTTTTTAACGATCGGGCGAGGGCACGACGGGACGGTTGGCAGTGTTTACGTGTTCACAAAACCGCCTGCCAAGGTTGGTGAATATGGTGAAAACCACCTACGGGGCCGGTTTATGTTGAGCGGTAGACGTTATGCGGGCTTATGAAAACGATGACTATTAGGCTAGGCATTGTCCTTACCAACGAAAAGGTTAAAATCCATATTCATTCCCACTAAAAAAACATCTCAAAGAATGTTCTAAGAGAATTATTCTCATTGCCACAGAAACCTAGCTCACGTAGAATAACAAAACTAATTACAGAAGTGACAGTTTCACAGAAAGGCAATTCAGTATTATTACTCGGGTTTGCAGTGTCGTCCAACAACGTCTTTTGTATGCATCTCGCGTAAAAAGAGTCGGTTCCAAACTTTTATTTGACTAGATTTCCGGAGAAGCGCTGCAGCGGTATTCTCTAAAATAATCCCATTCTTTCCATTGTTTAATTTCTTTTTCAGGTTTTAAAGTTTTATAATGCAATTTTTATATAAGCTGATTAGATTTGAGTGCTGCGTTCGTGTAGCTCATTGTATTGTTAATTGCGGGTAAAAATGCAATAGGTATAAGCTCGAACAATAGGTAAATTAAGAAAAAGTAATTCATTGAAACCATCTTCATCATCATCAGCTCGTATAACGTCCACTGCTGAACATGGGCCTCCTCTCAATGGAGGGTTTTTGTCATAGTCACCACGCTTGGCAGGCGGGTTGGTGACCGCAGTATTATGTTGTAACACACAAGGAAACGCTGCTGCCCGTTCCTTGATATACGATTATTATAGATGATGTTATAACAATCGGGACCAACGGCTTAACGTGCTTTCCGAGGCACGGAGGGTAGTCAAGTAATTCTGAGAAGTACAAGTGTCTATAAATACCTAAGTGCTGAATAAATTTATTATTATTATTCTACCCTTATAACCTTCCTCAATGAATGGGCTATCGAACACTGAAAGATTTTTTCAAACCGAACCACCAGTTCCTGAGAATGTCGTACGAGTAATATAAATATTGTATAACATCTTCAGACTAATGACCTATTTGATACTACCATTACAGTTCACACCCTGAGCTCATTTAGATTGTTCCTTATATTTAGTGAAATAATATTAAAACTAACTATAGCAGGGCTTTTTTAACTGTACGTCCCGATGCCCTAAGGCGTCGCGGTAAATTCCAAACTTGAGGCCTGTTTTGTGTTGTTGATGTTCAGAAGCTTCATTCTCATTTTTGTTCTTGTTTTTTTATTATTTCATAGGCTTGCATGGTAATTGTCGATGCCGACTAAGGTGGAACACGCTTGCCTTAGAAATGCCCATTCACTCTTGACTTGAAGTTCGGTATACAGGGTTATTTTTAAAACATTAACAACCTTTCAGTGGGTGAAAGTACTGATGGTTATAAGCAACTTTTACTATGAGACCATGATAGAAATCGCGAAAAAAAAAATCTGCTGTTCCCTACATTTTGTCGAGGTAAGTGAACATACATGGAACTACTGTTTTTTTTCGCAATATCAGGATTGGTCCCATAGTAAAAGTTGCTTTTAATAATTAGTACTTTCACCCAGAAAGGTTGTTAATGTTTTAAAAATAACCCTTTATAATGTTGTTCAGGGAAGAACGTTGGCAAAGAGTTCCATATAAAAGTAATTTGAAATATTTATGTTTTTTTTTTTAATGGTAAACTTGGCAGATAGTTGTTGATTAAGTGATCTATGAGTTGAGTTGAGTATGAAATGACAAGTTTCCATTCCAATTGTTTAAATTGTCTAGTACATCCAGTAGGTGCTTTTAAATTTAACTTAAAGCTTATTCCTCGTTTTATCATCAAAGTAATTGGCATTTTTGCATGATGTGAATTACTCGTATATGAATAATAAAATCATAATGCAGCTTTTGTTGTAACACAAAACATGTGAAAAATGTCACACGTTTCATGTGTCGGGGCTTTTAAAATGAATAGTTTTTTAACATTAAAATGCTTGTTACTACGTTCAATATAACAATATATTTTACTGATATAATCAAGGTGGTTTTTCGAAATAAGGCCTTCTATAAACTACAAACTAAGCAACTCAGCTGAGAGCGATCGCTGGCCACCACCATCCACTTTCAGATTCGCTCATGGAATGCGACACCAAATCGAGCTATATTCTGGTCAGACAGCAGAATGCTTTGCCATTTCTAGGCTGCACGTCATGTAGACCAAAGTTCATATATGTCCTAAACATGTTTAATTTGAACGATTTTGATTCGCATTATTGCCTACGCATACTAAGATAAATGTATTAGGGCAGTTTACACACTGATCCACACTATCTTGGTCGCGCTAGGCGTTGTCAAATTAACTTCGTGTGAATAGGTATTCAGCACGTGGCTATGCGTGTTGCACTTGACTTGAGAAAAATGTAGGGAGTCAAGGCGCGCGTGTAAGAGCCGAGAGCAAGTAGCGGGCGCATCTCCCGTGATTCGGTCCATATAACGACGATGGTTGGAGGGACAATTGGATGGTGGTGAAAGGTGTATGCGTATTGTAAATGTAAAGTGGGCTTACGAGCAACGTATTAACATGTGTTCCCGCATAACGCTGCCAAATGCGGGGCTGGGCGTGAATCGCCTAAGAATGGGTGTCATTTTTCGAAGTAGTTTGGCAATTACTTACTAATCCTTATCCTTTACTCCTCACTCATTATTAATATAATAAATGCAAAAGTAATTCTATCTGTCTGTTTGTCGGCCTGTCACGCAAATACTACGGAATCGATTTAAATGATATTTGGTACACATATAGTGTAGAATCAGAGAAAGCACATAGGGTACTTTTTAGCGAAAAAAGGTAGAAGCTTGAAACTTATTTGTTTGACTGTTGATTTCATATAAATATCCTTGTGGAGAACTCTATTTTGTTTGTAATTCCTTTTTCTAAATATTGACAATATATACTAGATTTGACTGTGTCAGGGAAAAACGTTGTATTAATTTCTTCCAAACTAAATATTTAATTATTTTAAATATTTAATATACTCATAATTCTTCATATATCTATCTCCTCAACAATCCTTACTAATATTATTAGTGCGAAATAGCCTAAATAATTAAAACTGCTACTCAAAGTCACTGGGTGAAGTCGCGAACATGGCTAGTAGTATAATAATAGAGAAATTTTATAGTTCGTCTATAAAACGCTGTTGAGAATATAACGCGAGCTGCGACCTACTTAGTCGACAGTTAGAACCGCATGTCTCGCTATTCCCGAACAACTCAAACTACTTTAGCGTTGACATACATGTATAAAAACACTTCTATGCATCTATTATTATTTTAAACCTTCAACTGTCGTAGTTAATTACATTTAAAACCTCTTTGAATAGAAGTAGCAAAGCTAAAATAGTTATAGACATTAAAACTGCGGCCGGGAAAGAAGTTTGTCTTTTTGAGGACACCATAAAATATGCCATCAGAAAATGAAGCCAACCGTATATCCAGTTACGCATTCCCACCGCCGCGGCGCCGCTGCAGCGTATTCGCGCGCTGGCGGTGGGACTCGCCCTCTCCATAGCGTGGTATGCTAAACTCATACCACGAGGAGAGGACCCTACACCACTAACACCCCTCGGACACTCCTTCGATTCGCCGTTGGTGGGGGCCGGGTTAAATGAAACCAACCCTTCAGAAGTATTTTTCGTTTTATACATTTATAGGTAACCATTTACTATGTATGTAAAACTTTGTCTTCGATAAAAATGTTTTTATCACTGTAGGGTCAATGTGACGACCATGCTATTGTTAGTGTATAACTTAAGCTAGGTAAACAAAATAAATTAACATATTTCAAATATTTTCTACTTATATAGTAAAGGCTGAGTAACAAAGATATTTTTGTGAAAGTCATTGTAATATCGTTACGTGATGAGCCTATAGGGTTATTTTCAGGACGAACTTATGTAGTTTACCATACCTGCTTCTAGTACTGTATCTAAACAAATTAAAGTAAAAAAAAGAACGAAAAAGAATGAAAGAATAAAGAAAGAAAAAGAAAGAAAGAAGAAAGAAATAAATATTTTTGTATTTTGTATCTAGTAATCTTTTGTAGAACAATAATGTGAGGTTTGAATAAAAAATAAGTTTTACATCGATTTGAAATCGTTTGTCCCTGTAATTTACCTAACATGTGGTAACAATCCGCTATTTCACCTATTTTAAACGAGGTAAAGCAATTTGTTTCAAAACGTCTCGTTTGACGCAGTAGAATTGCAATTGTATTTTTACTAGCTTCACCGGACCGTGGTGCTTCACTATAGGCCTTATGAGCAGACTAAGAGTCGCTTAACGAGCTATGGAAGAGGGCTATGCTCTGGGTTTCTCTACGAGATCGAATCAGAAATGAGGAGATACGTAGAATAACCCGGGTTAACGACATAGCCCAATGGATTAGTTCGTTGAAGTGGCAATGGGCAGGCCATATAACACGGAGAACAGATGGCTGTTGGGGCCTTAAAGTTCTCGAATGGAGACTGCAGATCGGCAAGCGTAGCTTAGGACGTCCACCAACTAGATGGACGGATGACCTGGTAAAGGCCGTGGGATCACGGTGGATGCAGGCCGCCTCCAACCGTAACAACTGGAAATCTATAAGGGAGGCCTATGTCCAGCAGTAGAAGTCCTAAGACTGATATGATGATAGTAGTAAGTAACTCCCGTTACCATGGTAGCTGCATAATTAAATATAGCCTTAAGCCTAACACTGAAAAAATATTCTTATGTTTGCTTGAACTTTTGCACGTTCAATCAAACAAACCCTTCAGTTTTTATTCAAAGTTACTAGAAATTTGTACATACAATTTTATAGTTTTAGGTAATTTAGAGTAAATATTTAATATTATATCGCACCCCTAGATGAAGACTCCAGCAACTCAAAAAAAACTCATGTTTCAGAAATGACGAAAAACTGTTTTAAGAGTATATAAGAAATATATCAAAGCTACTAACTCAAAACTCGTAATTTTTGAGTTAGCGGAGTCTTCATCTAGGTGTGCGATATATATAATTCAAATGTTACTCTCTCTCTCTTTATGATGTAATTATAAAGATTGATTTATCATTAAAGTAGCCATACACCATGTAGGGTAAATTATGCTAAAATTATCTATTAATAATTGATAATCTGGTACTGGATTCAGGCAAATATGCGTGACAATTTAAATACATTATATTTAAAATTAATATAGAAGCAACGATTAAAATCAGGCAACAATAAGACAACCTCCGTAGCGTAGCGGTATTTGACACGCTTTAAATCTCGGAGGTCGTGAGTTCGATCACCACAACGGACAGGTAATCTAATGTAGATTCGAAGATTTCTTTCCAAGTCTGAATGGTTGAGAGACTACCCTCTATGCCTCGGAAAGCACGTACCGATTAAAATAACATCATCTATAACAATCGTATACCAGGGAACGGGCAGCACCGTTTCCTTGTGAGTTGCTTCATAATACTGCGGTCACTAACTCGCCTGCCAAGCGTAGTGACTATAGAAAATTCCTTCCCTCAGGAGGAGGCCCATGTCCAGCAGTGGAAGATATATGGGCTGATGATGATGATGATGATCATTAAAATCATGGCATATTAAGCCAACCGCGACCAAGTTATATAGCTTAAACTAATGGAAAGTATTTGAGCACCCTTTTTCGCCAAATTACTACGAAAAACTGTAACCGGAATGCATTTAGCAGGATAGTATGGGTTGGGCGGAATAGTGCGCCCATTATAGGGTCATTCCAGGAACAAATCAGGTTGTAATATTAATGTTATGGCCTCGGTGACAGCGTTTGGATAGTATCGTTGGAATTAAGAATGAAAATGTAAAGACAGTATTTTTATTTAGGCTTAACCTTGCGGTTTTACCCGTAATGTACTGCTACTCTGCTCCAGATGGTCGTAGCGTGATATTGTATAGCCTATATATTAACTGAACGATACTTGCGCAAGATGGCAGTATTTATTAAAAGAGTAACTAACATTGATCCATACAAAATGCCGACAAAAAGATAAAATCATGAGTGAATCACCGGCCATTTTTAGGCCCTGTTAGACGCAGGGCGGCGCGCGTCGCGTGCGGCGTGCCGTCTTGCATGTCACTCGCACCCATACAACGCCATATGTTTGATTTCAGTGCGGGCCGCGCCGCATATCGCACCGTGCAACGCCCCGCGTCTGCGTAAACGAGGCTTTAGAGATATCTTCATAAATATGTAAATTTTCTTCCTAAAATTTATTATTGTGCTATTCGAAAGCAATATGTATGTTGTTAAGACAATATATAATAAGTGACGAGCGGACGGAATGATGAGACGTCATTAAACCATAGGGTTTTCGCTATATTACCGGGAATTAAGACGAGCAGGGGAAGCACTATTTGTGTTTATGCCCGATGAAGTATCATATGGGATAAAATATAATGACCACCAAAAATATATACTTGACACCAGAAAAATAAAGTCTAAAATTATAATAGTACTAGCTATTTTACTCACGACTGCACTTCAAATTGTATTCGAACACCAAATGTAGTTAATGATCACCAAATCTTAGCGAGCAAATTATTGCGCTATTTCTACCTTAATAAAATCAATGAAATATGACAATCGGTTAGGTTAGGTTAGAGCTGCGGCCATACAACGCACGAGCCGAGCGAGCGAAGCGAGCGATGCCGCGGCAGCGGCCGGCGAGTGCCAGAACCGAATAGTAAATTAGTAAAACATTTAGGTACTTTTGGTGATCATTTACTACTTTTGGGTTAACAATGATTTATTTGGAGTCATTTTGCTTAAATACGATAGCGAAATGTTAAAACTTTGGTTACAATTTTACATTAAAATGCGGGTTTAATTTTGGTGATCATTTTCAATTTTTTTCTGTTATATGTTACTATATCTGATGGTAAGTTAAACATAAGCCGTATTATATTGAGCCTTATAACATTTATAACAATCGTATACTAGGGAACGGGCAGCAGCTTTTCCTTACGTGTTACAACATAATGCTGCGGTCATCAACTCGCCTTTTATTTTTCTGACGGACCTTATGTAAAATTTATCTGTTTCTTTGTCCTGTTTACCTTTGTGTGTACAATAAAGAGTATTCTATTCTATTCTATGTAGTTAGCCAAATAAAAGAATGGCGAGTAGAGCTCCATCCTCAAAAAATGGTTTAAATACCTCAAACTAAGCAACCTGCGCAAGAGGGCGCCCCATGTGGGACTTGGAACCAACTCGCCTGCCAAGCGTGCTGACTATGGCAAAATCCTCCCTCGTCAGGAGGCCCATGTTCAACAGTGAACTTTATACGGGCTGATAATAATGTATAATGATAATTTAGTTATGCTAAAGTACATTACGCCAGTCTATTAAGCCTGGAGTTCAAGGATAGTAAATATTTATATAGTAACACTAACCACCCTACGCCATGAAACAATTAATCGTTACTTAAGTTATGTTTCAATTAAGCCATTTGTTATGCCATTTACTAGAATGATAGGTAATGGTCAAGGCTAATAACTTAATGAAGATGGTTTAGTAATAATAAGTAAGTCGTTTGACGAGTAGTTTCCGGAGTTAAAATAGACCGCCCCATAACTTCCTAAACAAATATGGTAGCTTTTGAGGTCTATAAAGCTTTAAATAAATATTTTAAATTTGACGTGACGTATAGAGAACTATTGGTTTATAGATTATCTGTGTTCTGACCTCATTACTGGAGCGATGACGTCATGTCACCAGAAAATCAAATAGTAAAGGATCGCGCACAAATTTATATTATTATACTCAGTACTATAACCGAGTCTTATTAAATTAAACAAGGATATAATTTGAATAAAGAATTATTATTATTAATTATGATGAAAATTTTCTTTAAGGTTTTACCCTAATAGGATAATTAGTACATCGATAAAGACCCTGCAGATATATCGACAGGCTCAAAAGGCTATCGAAGCTAGATGATGAAGTTTTTTTATCTAGATCTACGACTTCTCAAAAGGGCTGATCAAGTTTTCGAAAAATCAAAGATATAGACTAAAGAAATAATTTTCATATTAACTTTATATGGCCATCTTCCAGTTTATAGACCAGAAATTAAATTTAGTTCCATATCGTCGGCGATATTGCTTATCTTGTAATTGATAGTTGACAATAAGGTATAATTTCATCTGTCAAGAAATATTTTCTTTGCTTGTGTTGTAGAGGGCAAACTATCAATATGCGACATTTCATTTTCAACCTTAGTAGCTATTGTCACTTATCATTTTGAACCTAGCTAATAGTCAGTTTCACCGACGATATGATAAATACTTTCTGAAATTATAGCATTATTTCATATGGCTCAACTAGCCTTTACTAATGACATGATAAAGCTTAAAAACTACAATCAAAAATCTTTTCTTATATGTAAAAATATTAGTATAATAGTAATCTTTTGACTGCACTGATGGCTTATTGGTTACGGTAGTTACGGTAGCTACTAAGACTAGCCTGGTGTTCTAGGGTCTATTCCTACCCGGGACAAAAAGAGTTGTTGAGAGTCGGGTGGTACTTTGTGTTCCCCGAGTTACAAGGATTTATATTAATTCGTATGAGAGTTGACTTACAAAAAACAAATATATAAGCATAGTGCTTCTCAATTGACACTAATGAAGCATGTTACGCCTCAAGCTCTTTAAGTAAAATACCTAAGCCTGATTCCGCTATGACAGACCACTAATTCACAGCCTAAAACACTAGTAAGTACTCAAAACTCATTTCAATACGTATACAAACAACCTTCTTAACATTTCATTATCGCTAACAACGCCCCATTTCCAACTCACACATAAAATAACATGCACAATTAGCATATCAAGTTTACCGCTTGCAGTACCACTAGCGTTAGGTCAGTGGTTCTTAAATAGTGATCAGCGGACCTTGGTGGTCCTGGAAGTGGTCCGAGTAGTTTTTAAGTGATGGTCTATGAACCACTAGTGGTCCTTGGAAAGGTTCGAGTAGTTCCTTACTGGTGGTCTACGAACTACTGATTGCGTTTGAAGTGGTCCGAGTAGTTTCAAACTGGTGGTCTAAGAAGCACTGGTGATCTTGGTTCGAATAGTTTCTAACTGGTGGGCTACGAACCACTTATCGTCCTTGGACTGGTCCGAGTAGTTTATAACTGGTGGTCTATGGGCCACTGGTGGTCTTGGTATGGTCCCAGTAGTTCTTAATTGTTGGTCTACGGAGCGCTGATCGTCTTTGGAGTAGTTCTTAACTGGTGGTCCATTTAAAGTATACTGCAAAACCTAATACATATATAAAGGGATTTAAGTATAAATAATTGGGAAGATCATTATTAGAGACCTTAATTCTTGTCCACGCTTTAAAATGAAAAGCCAATTTAAATTGTAGAAACTATGATGATGGACAAAATATACTAAATTAACAGTTTTGTCGTGGTCCTAGTCCCTTAAGGGTGCCACCAGGTGTGTGTCACTTAATTGTATGTTTTTACCAAATATTTCTATGTTGATCCACTAAAATCTATAATAATTTATGTGAACTTTAACTTATTTTGAGTAGAGGAATAATGACCAGCTGACGGACGGTCTGTTATATCCTATACAATTTTATACGGGTTAACTAACCCGTATCTAGTTTAATTCATAGAATAAGAATAATTGTTCAACATTGTGATTCTGACAAGTACAAGTGTATGTTAATACCTAAGTGCTGAATAAATTCATTATTTCATTATTAGATTATGTGTAACTTGCTTATTTAATATACCATCGGGATCGAATAGTTTTCTAATGCAATACTTTGACCGCGAATTTCCATAACTTGAGTTTATTTTTTTAACTAGGTAATACAAACACGGATACAAACGTTGTACAAAACTATATAGGGTGTATCTAGTAAAAAAAAATTGTGTTGTGTTTGTAGTCCATATCGAGACATTTTTAAATGGTCATTATTAAAAGGTTAAGAACCACATGTCTACGCTACTGCGTCGCCCGCAGCGGCACCCCACCGCATCAGCTATCGCCCGGGCCATCGGTTACCGTTTATGAATACAAATATAGGTACCAATTTCAACCCGAGAGAGGGTTAAGCCTGGGTTAGTCATAAAACTGATACATAAATATGTCGGAGAAATAGAAGTTGGCGTAGATGAGGAATGAATGGGATCATAATGATATTCCTCTTAGCTAAGGGTTGAGATAAGATATTTTATGTCCAATGTGTGAATATTTTTGAAAGTGTGCTAGCCTTCTGAATAAACATATTTACATATGCATTTATTAAAATACAGTTAAAACACAAGGAAAGGGCGGCAGCGTTTCCTTGTGTAGTACAACAACTCGCCTGTCAAGCGTGGTGACTCTGGCAAACACCCTTCCTCAGTAGAAGGCCCATGTTCAGCGGTGGAATTTATACGTGCTGATTATGATGATGATACTACAGATATCACAATGTATTCACCGCCTTATTTATCAATGCTAAATTCAATAACTAACCCTAGATTAACATATCAGAAAATCAAAATCATATTCCGACATAATTAATTCATAACATCAAACCTCAATTGGGTACTCAGACGTCTCGAAGTCTCTGCTGTTAATAATTTATGCTAAATATTCTATAATAGTATCATCTATGCATAAATTGAAGTACAATTTGTGTATGTAAATTTAACTCTTGCTTTTATGTAAATTATGGAAGAAAAATCAAATGTAGATCAATAGCGATGTGCTGAATAGGTACTGTAGTCTGAAGGGTCGGTTTTGTAATTAATTCATTAAGAATTGGGATGTTAAGGTAGTAAAGTAAGGTCTAGCAAAATATGAGTATCCTTTTTTGTGGACGGACATATTATATTATGTTTTTAGCCCTCGGTAAAGTCGCTAAGCCATGAGCGTAAAGGCAGACGTTACTCAAGTGCCAAATGAATATTATAAACTAAGCAACCTGTGCAAGAGGGCATCTCCTATAACTGGACAAGGTTCAGGGTGGACAAAATTGAGAAATTATGACTTAGATTGTTATGGAAGATTGTTGTATTTATAAGACACGAAATAAAGTAAAAAACACAAATTAAAACTAAAAACAATGTACATATAAAGGTATTACTTATTTAGATTGTATTTCATGCATCTGTTCGCGGGCTTCTTGGTCTTGGGGTCTCTCGCAACGAAGAGAGAAATTCGGTGTACCCCGTTGTCACATCTGAAAAAAAAGAAGCAATCGAATCGAAAAATCGGGACCAACGGCTTACCGTGCTTTCCGTGGCACGGAGGTTCGTCCATCAACCAACCAGACCTGGAAAGAAATCTAAGATTTTACTCAGAGATTGCTTGACCGCCTTGGGAATTGAACCCACGACCTCTAAACCTTAAGCGACTTTCTGATTCTCGTTATAGTTGTCTGATGCACATTATTGTAAATCTTAAAATATTTACTTGTAACGCTGAAGAAATGCTTCCTTTGACAAACGTGTTTGTTTGCAGTCTCATTAGTCCATGAAAACTGAAAAAAGAGATTGTACCTTTTAAAGTTTTCATACGTGGATTATTCTTACTTTGAACTCAGCCTCGACCTTAGCATATACTGGATGACTTTTTTACCGTCTTGAAAATAATAGGGTGTGATATTTATATTAAATAAATGTCTAAGGCATCGTTATTTTATCATTTTTTTACTGTCAGAGTGAAAATCGTAGGTAGTTACGATAATCAAAAAAAAAGTAGGTAGTTACGCTATTTAGCTCACTCTTTTCATTCATTGTGATTGCGGCCTAGGTATTATAGTACCTATGTTAACTAATGGAACGTAACTAACTAATTAAGTACGTATTTTTATTGATACGATTTTCATGCCATGTCAGTAAAAAAAAATCGTATCGATTGTCACACTAAGTCAGAAAAAAAAATTTACACCTATTTCAAATAATCACGCCCTATTATTTTCAAGACGGTAACAAAATCACCCAGTACAATAAAAAAGAAACTACAAGAGTTTTAGAAAATAAAAATAATATAACGAAAACTTCATAAATATTAGGACCTATGCAAAACAAACTTTGAGGCATACAAAAAGTTGAACAATAAGTGGTTTAAATAACTTAGAGCTTGTTGGTTATATATAGGTCTTAACATAACAATTTGTTTTGCTAGAATCTAGTAGAAGTTTATTGCTAACAAAAAAATTATAAATAGAAGAAAAGAATTTCATAGTAGTTCGCGATAAAAGGTAGTCTGTGTCTTTTGCAAATATCTATTCTATCTCGGTTCTATATTTCATCAAATTGGGTGAGTGATTTAGGCGTAAAAATTAAATTCGCATTTATAATATTACTAGCTGTGTTCCGCTGTTTTATCCGCTTTGGACTGTTGCTCTGCATTAGCATTTTATTAATTCATTCCTTATAGTATTATTATATATACATTCCGTATAGATTTTTTCAAATAAATAATTTTCAGATGCCTACGCTATATAGCAAATACCCACACTAAGTTTCAGGGTTCTACGATCAGTGGTAGTAGGCTGTGCGCTGATCCGAAAGTCAGTCATTCAGGACAATGCGTTTTATTAACACTTATAGATGCTACTCGTTGGTTACGTTACGATGTTTTTCTATTAAAATCAGTCAATGATTAGCTAGAACGCAATATAAACTAAATTCAGCATTGTATGAACCTACTAGACCGTAGTATGAACTCGAGCACGTTCATACATCGCTGTTTTACCACATGTCTACGTCGTAGCACTATGAATATAGCGCAGTATGAACCTGCTACGTCGTAGAAAATGAATGTAACACTACAATCTTAATCCTGCACGGTTTCATCGGGTACTATCGGATGTTGTAAGAGGTGACCAAGGTGCTGCTGAGCTGATGGATAGGAACCAGCATATATCTGCTCGTGGCTAGTTACCATCTTACTGCGATCACCAATCCGTCTGATAGGCACGGTGATTTGTGTTAAGTGGAGGCCCATGTTCAGCAGTGGACTTAAATGGGCTATTTAAGTCAAGTTAAGTCAAGGGGATTATAAAAATGTATAATTTTTTGTCGAATCATTTTGTTGCTTCAAGGGTACGGAAAGCATGAAAGCCAAAAATAAAGATATATAAAGTTTAATCTTTAACTGATCTTATATCCGAATTGAGCCTTCAATTTGAGGGAATGCTACTTAATTATATTACCAGAGGCCTCACAAAGATTAAATGTAAAACTTTCTTTGCTTGTCTACAAAGTTCGTATCAGGAATTCATGAATTCTTACTACTTTGTGAACTTCGATATCGACGTGGAATATTTTTTTTTATTGGAGTTGTGTCCTTGGGTTTGTAAACGCAACATCGTGATATCGCGGGTTCGATATGCAATTTGTTTTTATACACTAAATTGAAATGTTCCTCTAGAAGTGTTATAAAGAGATTATAATATACGACGATTAAATATATAGATATATATATATATATATTGCCATAAAGTGTTCTTAAAATAACTGTGTGGTTTCGTATTAGAATAGATCACCACATGCCTTCCCATGGGTGTCGTAGAAGGTGAATAAAGGACATACAGCTAAGGATGGGCAGCAGAATCTATCAGCTCAAGGTTACTTTCCATCTTACAGCGATCACCAATCCGCCTACCAAGCGTGGCAATATCGCTCAACGACTCTGGCTTGCCAGTGTCTGTTAAGAGGAGGTTCAGTAGTGACCGTAAATTGGATTGTACAGTACAACACAGTTCTAAAATAGAAAAAAACAGTATCAAGAACTGTTTCATTTTCTCGCTGTTTAGCTAGTTCTACGGGATGATGATGATGATGATACTACAGTTATCACAATGTAAGTATTCACCGCTTTTTTTATCATTGCTAACTTCAATAACTCCCCCTAGACCAATCCGCCTGCCACGCGTGGTGATTATGGCAATATCGCTCAACGACGCTTTCCAAAGCCTGTTAAGAGGAGACCAATGTTAAGTAGTGACCGTAAATTGGATTGTACAATACAAGTACAATACAGTGCTAAAATAGAAAAAAACAGTTTATCAAGAATTGTTTCATTTTCTCGCTATTTGCCCTAGCTCCCAGAACAATATAATATAGTGGGAACTGTAAAGAAAATGTATTTCACAATTAAATTCGTGGTCGTAACAGCGGTCTAGCCACAAAGCACGCATGACCTAAATTACATATACATGCTAGGGTAATCAATTTAGATTGCGACCGCCTTTTTTATTACTCGCGATGGTATTATGACTTTATGGAATAAAATCTATCACAATGCTTTTAAATCACTTATCGAAAGATAGCAAACATATGCTAAAGCGTAAAAAAGATTCTAATGTTTAGTTTCATTTATGTCCATAAAAAAAGAGATGTGTGGGCTAAAAAAATGAAAAGTATATAAATCACTACGTATTACAATACAAAGTTTTCCACCACGTCTGTCTATCCGTTGGTTCGCAATAAAATTACTACATGTATTTTTATGCGGTTTTTGCCGATATATACAAAAATCTTGAAGAAGGTTTATGGTTATAATTTGGCAAGATTTTGTGTTAATTAAGCTTTACTACTTGTGCGAAGCCGGAAGTGTGGTTAGTGCCTAAATATAATTAGAAAATTGGATAATTCGCCAATGATAACAATATGATACAAAGACAAGAGTAGTCATCCCTAAAATTTGGATAATAATGAAATAATGAATTTATTCAGCACTTAGGTATTTACATACACTTGTACTTGTCAAAATCACAATGAAAAAGAACTGTAATTAATAGGTTATTATTCTTATTCTATGAATAAAACTACTTAGGCCCGCTTGCGCGTACCGCCAGGTTATTTAAATAAATACAGAGTTAGTTAACTCTGAGTTAAATCATTAACTTTTGAACCCCAATATTACTATTGGGGTTCAAAAGTTAATGATTTAACTTATTTAACTTAACTTTTGAACCCCAATAGTAATATTGGGGTTCAAAAGTTAATGATTTAACTCAGAGTTGCATCGTTCAAAACTAACTCCGAGTTAGTTAACATTTTTTTTATTTTAAGATGGAAACATTGCGAACTTTTATGTAATCTTACCAAAGATGAATGAGCGAATGGAGAATGAAATTTGTATGTCTATCTCTTTTCCTCTACAATGGTTCCCATATGACTCTCGTATTTCGAATAAATATGACATGACATTTCGGCTGGTAGTGTCACGTTTGCATCTTGCATTCACTTCATCTTTTGTCGTGTGAATTTTTTGGTATTTTGTGCGGGTTTTAATATATTTTTAACTTAAAATAGAAAAGAAACCGCGTCTACGTGCTCCAAATTTTACCACTAGTGACACTTTACTTTTATGTGATATAGTGACTAAATATAAACACATTATAAAAAATCAACAAACCGATGGAGTAAATGAAATGCCTTGTCTATTTGTGAGTTATGTTAAATGATCACATCTTTCTGCAACTATTCTATTAAAAAAGTCCGAGCTAATGTATTCAAGGATCTCTTCATCATTATCAGAAAATAAAAATTATTAATCATTTTCAGGAGTTTCAGGACACATGAAAAGTATTTGCATCGCAACATTACCTCTCTCAAAACAACAATTTTGACATTACAAACCCGGAGTTAGTAATTTAACCCTCCATCATGGCTGGGTTAAAAATTTACAAAAATAACCAAGGGTTAGTTCCAAATTCTTTGTGGCGGAAGACGTATAGGTCATTTAACCCCGTGTTAACAACTAACCCTGAGTTAATTAAGATAACTCTGGGTTAAATAAGGGTGGCGCAAGTGGGCCTAAGGTAACTGTAACTAGCAAGTGCAACCTGTGAGTGCTGCTAATTGTAGAACATTACAGACAATGTACTCCGTCTGTCCGCGTGTCATTAATTCCTCTATTCATAATTATGTTCATATTTACATTAATTATTATAGGACCATTAGGGTACCAGGACAAGACCCGTAAAAACACCGGATTTTACCTGGACATAATTTTAGTAGTATATAAGTACATGGTGAGCTCAATGGCAGATGCAATTTCTCCTGGCTAACCATAGGGTGGTGCAGAGATAATGTGGTAGATGCACTAAAGTAGCGAAAGTACTACAAAATTATAAATGAGAAAAATAGAATAAAGTAGTAGAAAATTATAAATGAGAAAAAATAACCCGTTGATGTAAATAACCAATGTACGTTGGCTCCGGAACTGCTAGATCGTTTTCAACAATTCTTTCACCATAAGAAAGCTACTATATCCAGAAGTAACATATACTATATTAAATTACGAAGTTTCCACGGAAACAAGAGCTACGGGGTTGAAACCACATCATCATCAGCCCGTACAATGTCCACTGCTGAACATGGGCCTCCTCCGAGGGAGGGTTTTGCCATAGTCACCGCGCTTAGCAGGCGGGTTGGTGACCGCAGTCTTATTTTGTATCACACGAGGAAACGCTGCTGCCCGTTCCTTGCTATACGATTATTATAGATGATGTTATAATAATCGGGACCAACGGCTCAACGTGCTTTCCGAGGCACGGAGGGTAGTCCTTCAACCAACCAGACCCGGAAAGAAATCTTAGAATTTACACAAAAATTTCCTGTCCGGCGTGGGAATTGAACCCACGACCTCCGAGATTTAATGAGAGCCAAATACCGCTACGCTACGGAGGTTATATTCAATTATGAAGTTTCCACGGAAACGAGAGCGAAGTGGTTGAAACCACGCATAGTATTAAAATAAATGTGCACCTATTTGTCAGAAACACGGTAGCAACTTGTTATATTATTATGAATATATGAACATGTTTCAACATGTCTCACCGACACAGACACAGAGTAAACATTAAATTATAGTAACATAATTGTTGTCGGTTTGTATTTGTATGTTAAACTATACATTATACTCATGTTTGTACTTTAAAAAACTTCCCGTGTGGTTTCCGGCTTAGAATAGACCACCCCATGTCCTCCCATGGGTGACGTAAAAGGCGACTATGGGACATATGGCTGATGGATGGGCAGCAGCATCTATTAGCTCATAGTTTACATCTTACTGCGATCACCAATCCGTCTGCCAAGCGTGGTGATTATGGCAATATCCCTCAACGATCCTGGCTTGCCAAGGTCTGTTAAGAGGAGGCCCATGTTCAGCAGTGGACGTAAACGGGCTGTTGATGATGATGACTTAAAAAAAAAAACAATGTGCTTAGATTTTTCTAAATGGTATATTGTTTTTATACAACCCAAAGATTGATCCTAGTTACGGTCGAATATCAGACAAACTAAATATATGTAGTCATAATTCTGATCGTAAAGTGACAGTTGCAACTTGTTCAATGCGTATATCGTATGTTCCACTCGTTATGTTGAGAATACAAAAAAGTCGTTGGACGGCGCGCAGTTGCCAAATTGCATTCGATTGCTGGTCGCAAAGCACATGTAACCACACTAAGGAATGTCGGACTCCAGACTATATATAAATACACTTAGCTACTAAGGCAGTATTCTATAAATACACTACAGAGATTATAAAGGGGATTTCCTCTCTGTCTCGGAATAACAAAGGTTGACAATCCAAATCACTGGAAGGCCCAGTGGAACCGAAAATGTCAACGTGTGTAGGGTTTACTTACTATGTATTAAATATACATAAGATTGAGTAACTAGAGGCAAAACTCTAAAGGTGTTACTTTTTTTCGGACGGACATGTGTAGTTAGTTGAGTCTTTGGCTACTTTACCGTGTTTTTGAATGATCAAATAGTTTAAAAACTTCAAACTAATCACTGCGCAAGGTGCTACTTTAGGGGTTACTTTTTCAATACTTTTGCTCCTTCACCGGTCAGGCTCAAGCCAGCAAGGCTCCATCCTTATTAACAGGTGTAAAAACTATAAATTAATAGAGGTAAGTTAGTTAAGGATTTTGCTACGTCACTGGGCATTAAGGCCGGCAGTGCTCCATTTTTTAAAAGTACATCCCATTTAAAGCTGAAGACGGTCACTGGCAAGAAGACTTTAAGAGTTTTTTCAAAAACTCTATGGCAATGTGGTGTTGGAGTATATTTAATTTTTGAAAGATTTTGAATGAGAACTCATAATCCCATATAACGTCCACTGCTGAATATCGGCCTCCTCTCGAATGAGGGTATTTGCCATAGTCACCACACTTGGCAGGCATAACAATCGGGACCAACGGCATAACCTGCTGTCTAAGGGACGGAGGGCCCATCAACCAACAAGACCTGGAAAAAAACATTAGAATGTTTTGAAACGATTTTTTGCCGGGCGTTGGGATTGAATCCATGAGCTCCGAGATTTAAAGCAAGAGCACCGCTACGCCACGGTGGTGGCCGATAGAAAATCAGTGAAAATTTTAATTTATTCTTCCGATATTTTTTTATTTTGCCGATCTTTGTGCAGTACAGTGGTAGTTAAACCGCAGATTTACCACTATTTCCCTGACAGAATCAAAGGTAATAAGTAAAGGCACTAGGGCGAGTTTACAATTCGTTGGTCCTGCATAATTTAGGAAGGGTTGTTACTTGTTGGTTATCCATGGATCAGTATTTGATGTACCTAACAGAAGTACATAATGTTTGGTGTCGAATTTATTTTCATGGTAATCGGGGGTTGGGGTGTTGTTAGTAGTATTTATGGTTAAGCTGAGTTTACATAACAAAGTCTGTATTGAATTGTGTTGTTAGGTTATTTGAAGATTCTTTTACCATTGTTTTGATTAATAAGTATCTTGAGGTCGTTTCGCCATAATTGTCACAGAGGATAACTGACCATAGTATGGTGTTATTCATGGATAATAAGTCGTAGGTCCCATGGTTATTATAATATAGCTACGGACATTTATTTTGGGGCTTATTCCACCCATATTCCCACCACTGCAACTCCTGTAAACCCGCATTAACTGTGGCATACACTGGAAATAACAATGATTACCGGAGCCCAACAAGTTCCGGGAAGAATGTTAAACTGCCTCGGGACTTGGTTAGTATGAATGAAAAAATGTTGATAAGTCTTATATTACAAATAAGTACAGCACGAAAACAATAAGATAATAATAATTTTTTTTTTAAATAATAGTAATAATTACAATTCAGGACAATTTTGTACGTTAACGATTATGAATGATTACTCATGAATAAATATATATATGCATATAATATATGTCATTTCTTAACCCACTAGGTGAACGAGTAAAACATAGCTACATCTGTCATAAAAGTTTATAAGTAAGAAGAAGATAGAGATATACTGTTCTCTCATAAACGACGTGACACAACACAACCTTTGCACTTAAAAGTTACGCATCAAAGCCTTATTCAACATTGAAATGGGCAAAAACCATTAACGTACCCTTCAGACACACCTAAATCAAACTCCTCTATCTTAGCCAAGCGAATTCAGGGGCAAACAAATGAATAGGGTTGAAAACGATTCGGGACGCAGTAAATGCTTCGGGACACGCGACTGTGACGTCGATACAAGACGGGGTTGACAAATGACTCTGCCATTATCAAGTTTTTTTTTGTATATGCTGCGTTTTTGCGTATGCTTAAGTAAGGTTGGTTGATTGTGATTGATATTCTAGTGGTTTCATTTGTGCAGTTATTTTTATTTGTATCTAGGGCAATATAGATATGATACATTATTACATCATCAGCACGGGACATACGGATGTCTACTACTGAACGCTTGGCAAGTGTGCCTAGGCCTACCAAGTCCCAATAAAAACAGATAACGTGCCTTGGGACCCGCAACGACTTAAATAAAAATGATATCAGGAGAAGAAAAATGTCTTGCCTTTTTAACCTTTGACTGCACCGGTGGCTCAGTGGTCACGGTAGTTGCTTCTGAGACCTGGTGTTCTGGGTTCGATTCCCACCCGGGACAATTATTTGTGTGAACGACAGATAGTTATTCTGAGTCTGGGTGTTCTTTGTGTCCGTGAAATGAATGTTTGTAAAGTCCCCGCGACACAGGGATTTATTTCCCCAGTGCAGGAGTTGTCTTAAAAAAAAAAAATCCTTTTTGCTGTCTCTCGCTTTATAAAGTAAGTTTTATTTTAGCTCAGTGAACGGATAAATTAGTTCACATATCTCAAAACAACTTAATATGTATAAGTATCTACCAATCTATTTTTATGATGAAATAAACTTGCAGTTTGCGGGCCTCTCGGAATTCAGGTCTACTAGGTCAATAGAATATCCTAAAATTATTGGACTATACTCAACATACAACCCAAAGCCAATGCGTCTTGTTTTATAAAACTTGGCGGATACACTGCCATGTGTCTTTATACTAATCAAGATTATGAGCTTATCCGTCTACCTATCAAGCGTGGGGATTATAGCAATTGCATATCTTGTAGGTTATGAAGTAACAAGGGAAATTTCAACTTTACTCAATTTTACTCACCAAAACTATACTTATTATTCTCACGATTAACAAATTTAGAACATCGTTAGTATTTGTACCTGTATCTGTATTTATAATGGTTAACATTATAGATAGATCATCATCATCATCAGCCCGTACAACGTCCAATGCTGAACATGGGCCTCCTCGCAAGGGAGGGCCTTTGCAATAGTCACCACGCTTAGCATGCGGGTTGGCGACCGCAGTATTATGTGGTAATACACAGGGAAACGCTGCTTCCCCGTTCCTTGGTGTACAATTGTTATAGATAAAGGTATAACAATCGGGACCAACTGCTTAACGTGCTTTCCGATGCACGGAGAGCAGTCCCTCAACCAGCTAGACCCGGAAAGAAATCTCAGAATTTACACGCAGATTTCTTGTCCGGTGTGGAAATCAAACCCACGACCTCCGAGATTTAAAGCGGGTCGGGTCCACTAGTATTCTTATAACATCATATTTTTTTTAGTCATCTAAGTGATACTAATCCTGGAAGCTAGAATAGCTTTGGTAATAGTATTTTGAGCGTCTTTATGGTTATACTCTCTATAGTATTTTTTTCTTTTGTAAATACTTAATCAAATTATTTAATAGTTAGAACTTAAAATTCTTAAGAATTTAACTCCAGACTTACTTTTAAATATCATTAAGAAGACAGAAACCTTTGAGTAAATAAAAACAATAACAATTTAATTACAGAGAAATACACAGAGATGGTCTGCGTAAACTATAAACACCCAGAAAAAGATGAAAAGTCACAAAGGACAAATTGAGGGCAGACAACAACCTGTTCTATTTTATACACAAATACGGTTTAAAATTGTGACGTTTCTAGAAGTTTTGGAACTACTACACAATGTACTTAAACTTCGTCGCCGTTTCAATTTGGGTTCTGGTGCCCAGGTGCTTCTTCTACCCAACTATACATCTAACTATTACTTTAAAGTGTAGGTACCTATTAAAACACTTTACGTGGAATTGTTCTTGTGAAACTGAGTGCTAAAAATGGTCTTTATATAAAAAAAGCTTATAAAAAGCGACGCGCTCGGAAAATTTGACAAAACGAACAGACGACTGGAATACAATTTTATTTGCGAAAGCAATTTCAAATAGAAAGCAACTTAACTATTTTTTGACAATGTCTGTAGCGTAGTAGTAACTTTTTAGGTCTCAGATGTCCTGCGTTAGATTCTGAATAATAAATATTTGTGTAAGTTTTAGATTCGTTTGCGGATCTAGTCGTGACTCGGAAAACACGATAAACCGTTGGTCTCAATGTCTTGACAATCATATGTAAGTTAACGTATAATGTTGAGAGGATTGTCAGTATGTTATTTACCTACACTGACATTCACAAAGGATAATAAACCTCAACATTCACTGATGACTGAAATTGTTTGTACTGTATTTATGCACCAAAACTTACTTCAACTCCCATATGTTTTTTTTTTGTTTCACAGCAATCAGTTTCTGCAACATAGATTAAGATGTTTCAGAAACAAAATAAAGCTGATTATTGTATTAGTAATATAATCTAGCCGTGTGGTTTCCGGCTTAGAATAGGCCACCCCATGTCTTCCCATGGGTGTCGTAAAAGGCTACTATGGGACATATGGCTGATGGATGGGCAGCAGCATCTATTAGCTCAAGGTTTACATCTTACTGCGATCATCAATCCGTCTGCCAAGCGTGGTGATTATGGCAATATCCCTCTACGATCCTGGCATGCCAAGGTCTGTTAAGAGGAGGCCCATGTTCAGCAGTGGACGTAAACGGGCTGTTGATGATGATGAATATAATCTAGAATAAAATAAAATGTCAGTATCTGAAACATCAAAAGTTCTACCAGAAACTGAATTCAAAAAGAAAGAAAGATGTTTCAGCAACGAAATTCATTTTAATTAAAGCACACTTAAGTTAATCGTTAGGTACCTAAGTTGATTTTAAACTTCTTTTTTTTTATCCGGGGGGTATTGCATTTACGCATTCCCACCGCCGCTGCAGCGTATTCGCGCGCTGGCGGTGGGATATGTGGGACTCCCCTCTCCATAGCGTGGTATGCTAAACTCATACCACGAGGACAGGACTCTACACCACTAAAACCTCCCGGACACGCCGCCGTTGGCGGTTGACGCATGAGCAATCCGGCCCCCCGACGGCACCCGCGGCCAATATGGTACCGCGGGATCTCCGGGGCCATACTTACAGTGGCCCATTTGCCCAATTATAAGGACGCCCGGAGTGTAGAGGCGTCCCTACTCCTTATGGGTCAGCCTCGAAGGGAGAGGGGCCCATGTCCCCCACTCCCCGAGGCCGATCCTATGGCGGTAGGCGGGTTTCGGCCCGACGCCGACGGCCAACACACCGTATTATTTTTAGTATTTTTACCTGCCATCTTAAATATCATTCTAGATAATAGACCTAATAGAATAATCAGATTTTGTTATAATACAAAAAACATACAGTTTCAAGTGTACTGTGTAAGTTACTTTCACTGACATTAATATAAAGACAGAAAATGGTTACCCCTCCACCATAAGGAAACTGGAAAATCACTGCACCTCTCATGACTATAACAATTTATTATTCAGTCTCCCATAAAACGTTCCCATATATTAACTGTAATATCTACAGACAATTTTAAAGCAACCGTTCGACCGCCTCGTAACCATAGTAATGAGTGAATAAATCAACCGGGCAGAAAAGTGGCAGGCAATCGCCTAGCTTCAGCACAAACGACCATTTTAACGTGACCTTTATTTACTCCCATAGTGTTGTGACCTTAGTACATTTTGTGGGTTAGTAGGCGGTTAGCGAAGGTCATTTTATACTGTTTTTGTTGGTGCTCGGAAAATTTCTTGACATTCCGCGAATCTTGTGCTTTATTCGATATTTTGGTACAGTGATGTCATTTTTCAAGTGTATTGTTTTGTTTCAAGAGTTTTGTTGCCTGTTAGTTTTTACTCATAATAGTCAAATAATTCGTTAGGTAGCTATAGATTCTTCTGAATTATTTCATACTCATAAGGATTATATATACCTACACATTTTGCAATCATCCGGTAAAATATATCACAGGATTTTTTTTTTATTAAGACAGAGCTTCAATATGAAATCTATGAAAAATCGAAGTTTACTCCTTTGATGTAATTTTTATCCGATTTTAGAAATATTGGTGCAAAAAAAAGAGCCTAGCCTAACCTAACAAAAGATTATGATTATTTAAATGCTCTACCACTACATACTAAACACTATCACACAACTGTCATAACCGAAAAAAAAACCATACACACTTTATAATATCTTTATTTTCAAATAGTATTAAATACAGTGATTTAAATTGAATTTCGAACAATTTAGTCCTAAATTGAGCCGATGGATTGAGCAGAAAGGTGCTCGATTTGCGACCACGAACTGGCAAGCGCTGCGTGGGACGACCGCCCGCACGATTGACCGACGACCTCATAAAGGTAGCAGGGAGTCAGTGGATGCAGGCCGCTAGCTATCGTTCCCGCTGGAAATAGATGGGGGAGGCCTATGTTCAACAGTCGACGACAACGGGCTGATGATTATGACTCCAAAATTATAATAATACATTTTTTTTAACTTACTTAACTGGTGGATCGGTGGCATGAGTTTCAATATCGGTAAATTTAATTTACAAGTTATAATTCATCGTTTTTAAAACTTATCTACCGTTGAAATTTAATGGATTCGTATATTGGTAATAATCTAAATAAATTATTGTAACACAGCATGTAGAAATCGTTAATACAACTTCCTGAATAAAATATTGAACCACAAATAATTTAGATCGACCGATAAAAACTATTAATATCAGTATATACGTATAAAACCAATTTAAATATTTTATTCATAATTGGCTTTACAATATCGATTAGTAACTACATGTATTTTTAACTGAATTACTTCGACTGTACGGTGTATAATCTAGTTTGTTTTAAGGTTATACAATTTTAATGTGTATATTCTTGTTTCTTTGATAATGGGTATAAAATGGATTAATAGGTTTAGATATGGATGTAATAGTAGTTGTATTTAGTGGCTTCGTTATGGTTTTTCGAAACGTATGTAGTCGTTTTAACAATTTCTATGCCATAGGTAGGAGAGTGAATGCTTTTGATCTTGAGATATATATGTTACGGCTAAAGATAGGTGTGAACATAAACTTAAGATTAGCCGGCTAAACCTAGGTCTAGCCGACCACATGCGGTTAAACTTAGGTTAAGGTCTCAATAAGTCCCTGGTCAACTCTAAATTAAACAATACCTATGCAAACAAAAAGAAGTTGGGGTGGTTAAAAAAAAACCTTAACCTAAACCAATGGAGTTGAACAGGGACTTATTCAGGTGATCTAAGTTTAACCGCATGTGATCGGCTAGACCTAGGTTTAGCCGGCTAATCTTAAGTTTATGTTCACACCTATCTTTAGCCGTAACATATTAGCCTGGACTGAAGAAATGCCGCGCTTTGTTGAAGCGGTACGTGGGAAAAAAATATCGGGAAATTCATTTTTCGGATGAAAAAAAATTTACCGTAGAAGAGAGCTACAACAAACAAAATGATAAGGTGTATGCACACAGTAGTGAAGAAGCGAGCAACCGTATTCCGCGTGTCCAACGAGGTCATTTTCCATCCTCGCTCATGGTATGGTTGGGAGTTTCTTATTGGGGCTTAACAGAGGTACACTTTTGTGAGAAAGGTGTAAAAACGAATGCAGTTGTGTATCAAAATACAGTCCTGACGAACCTTGTGGAACCTGTTTCTCATACCATGTTCAATAACAGGCACTGGGTATTCCAACAAGATTCGGTGCCAGCTCATAGAGCGAAGAGCACACAAGACTGGCTGGCGGCGCGTGAAATCGACTTCATCCGGCACGAAGACTGGCCCTCCTCCAGTCCAGATTTGAATCCGTTAGATTACAAGATATGGAGGACAACACTTGGAGGAAAAGGCGTGCTCAAAGCCTCATCCCAATTTGGAGTCACTCAAGACATCCTTGATTAAGGCAGCCGCCGATATTGATATGGACCTCGTTCGTGCTGCGATAGACGACTGGCCGCGCAGATTGAAGGCCTGCATTCAAAATCACGGAGGTCATTTTGAATAAACTTTAGTGTCATAAGAATCTATGTTTTGTTAAGTTCATTTTGGTATTTAAATGGTTACATAATGAATAAACTTGTTTCAATTATTTTATATTAAACATGTGACAGAATTTATGACCTGACTAGGTATAATGAAATAATTAATTTATTTAGCACTTGGGTATTTATATACACTTGTACTTGTCACAATCACAATGAAAAATAACTGTTATTAATAGGTTATTATTCTTATTCTATGAATAAAACTACTTAGGTAACTATAACTAGCAAGTGCAACCTGTGAGTGCTGCTAATTGTAGGACATTACAGACAATGTACTCTGTATGTCTGTGTGTCATGAATTCCTCTACTCATAATAAGTTCATATTTACATTAATTATTATAGGTTGTATTAAAAATTTATAAAAGCATACAACTAAGTGACACACACCTGGGGGCACCCTTATTGGTTTTTGTTTAGTAATAAGAACATCATAGACAGTTGATGCGTGACCACGGATGGTGTTACTAACGTCGGATAAATAATTTAAATGATATTTTTTCCCTTTAAATTAAATGATATACCGTAATTAAGACCCGTTGTTGACTATAAATTGTTATGTACAAATCGCAAAACTTGAAAAACTAATATAAAACATTACTTATTAAACAAATAGTAATACAAGGTATAATCTGTATCTAAGCTTTGTTTTTTTCTTTTTTTTTATGCAATTTTTCATAACCACTTATTATTTTATTATTAGAAATAATATAAAAGCTCGTCTAGAAAAGTCATAGCTGAACTCAATTTTATATTTCCAAATAAAATCATAAGAACACCGTTGAACCCTTCTCGTTATCTTAAAAAATAGTCGTTTCTAGACCATTTCGGCCTGACAATGGTCTTTTATGCAAAAATCATTATAATAATGCTTGACAGGGGCTCACTTCAATGAGCCTATTCATATAAGTGGGGACGTGGTAACGAGGAGTCTACTACACAGATAATATACGATATAGATATATTTACATAGTAAACAGGTTAAGGTCACATATACGTGACCTTAATGAAATATTTTGTTTATTTTTGTTTACAGTGTTTATTGTCATTTTTTTCGTTTATCTATACTTATATATAACGCTGAAGATGATGGTTGATGGTTTGCCTGAACACGCCAGGAAGTGCTGGTTCGATTTCAATTTTTTTTTTCAATGTTGTATATTCATTTTTTACCCTTTCGAGGAAGGCTATATTTACAAAGCAATTGCGCTTTATAATAGTTTTCTAATCAAAGCGCACTATTTACCATCTGGTAATATCTTGACAACCATAATTTAATTATGCATGTTATTTATAACTCATAAACTGCTGAACCGATTATAGACTCATGGGTGTAACGTAGGGATCTGAGTAATCTTGAATATAGCTACCAATTATAGATGGCAGTACATTATTTTATGGGACTAATCCCTCCCACACTCCCGCCACTGTAACTCCTTTAAGCCAGGATCAACAGCAGCACACACGAAAGAGGCTCTTAGCTAGGCTTAGGCTGGTCCCGGGACACCTAAATGTCTTGGATCCCGCATCGAATCTAATCAGAAAGTTTATAGGAGGAAAGTAAAATTCCACTTCCCTTCAGCGCAATCGGGAGACATTAATGAACGAATGAGATATTTAACCTCAGGAAAAGATGGCATACATGTCAAATAATAAAGTTACAGAATGTATCGCCAAAAATAAGTTTCCTTCGGGAACTAGAGCTACAAGCACGGTAATATTATTATCTACAAGTGTGAAACCGGCCGAGAAGGCTAGTAGATTACCAAACTGAAATTCTTTAATATTATTAAATCTTAGAGAACTATAAAGATTTTCTTTTCAAATAACGTAATTAACGGCTCACTAACATAAGAACTGTTGTTGAAATGTTAACATCTAGTTCAAGGTAATGAGTGAGCGACTCTTCAGAAATTAATCTAATTAAATATATACGGTCTTTACTAAAACAATATTTTTTATACATAATTTTTTCTAATACCGGTAAAAAATAAGTATCAATATTTTGAGACCATTATTAAGAAAAGTAGAGCAATATCTGCTCAACTTCTGATGCATCATAAACCACCACAGCCAAATGATACCGCTGATTGTAAAGTCACCAGAGTTTTTTTTTGCCATACCTCTTTCTGTTAAGTTTTTGGCTGAAGATACACTAATATTCAATTTATTCGTTTAAACTAGCAGGTTAATTATATAATTTAGTAAATTATTCGCAAAATATCAAAAATATTATCGTATTAAAGAAAATGTAACAATTTTACCTTTAAGCTGGGCCTGCATTGGTACGGCAACTGTGAAACTATAGCGATTTCGTGGAAACAAATTCATGTAAACATAAATGTCGGCGGCCGCACTATAGGTGCGACAAGGAAATCTTATTTGTTCGTAGGGTCGCCGCTCCAGTGCGGCCCCCCCCCTTAATTTTCCTATCTAAACCAATTAGTAATTTCTTTAAAATATTATCTACATTTTTCACAGAAACTTAGTAACAAATTTTAATCAAATATTCCATTTACTACGCGTGTCCTTAAAAATAATAAACTTTATTCTTAATTAAAAATGCCTGAGGTATATTTGACCTCAGACATCCGATTTTATTACGTAATAAATCTTGTTTTATTCCTTCATAGCACTAAGTCGGACCAGCGAATATTTTTATACGTTTATCTAATTTTCATTTTATGACACAGTCAATTTCGTATAAAACCCGACCTTACTTTTTATATGAAGTTGATTATGATGGGACCAATGGCTTAGCGTCTTTTTAGATGTACGGATTAGTCCGTAAATATTTTTTGAATTGCAAATAATGTTTTAAGCTCGCTCAGGAATCAAATCTAAGATTAACTTCTATAGATGATCCTTTGCAGCATGGTTTTTCCACTAGTGAATGTTCAGGTACTCATCCCAACGCCAGTGTTGGGAATATTTGGGACAACATTCAATTGACATTTGGTGCTAAATAAATTTGCCACCACTAAATTACTAAAAAAAAGGATATTCAATTCCTATCTGTTTATAATTAAAAAAATGTCTTTAGTAGTAGTAGAGTAGACAACTCCCTCACTAGGGAAATTAATCCTTTTTTGCGGGGGACTTTACAAATACCTATTCTATTCGCGAACAAAATACGCACTCAGAGTCATCTGATGGAACGTCTGTGGTTCACACAACAATTGTCCCAGATAGGATCGAACACCAGATTTTAGATGCAACTACTGAGCTCCCGGTGCAGTCGTAGTCATAATTAGTTAGTATTTAGTTTAATTTATATTTGCTCATTTGCATTTACGTCCCACAATCCTTTCAACCCATGGGACGAAAGGCTATTCGAATTATATGATACATACGCTAAAATCAATGACTCATCACATGGTACGAAAGTATATTTTTGACTAGTCCCATGGTATAAAAATGTCTGATTCATCCCTTGGGACGTAACAATGTGGACGAATCGGCGTTTTAGTTATGCCTACCACGAGTTTTCTTCAACACAAATAAAAGGTGAACTTAGTTCAAAACCTTCCAAAGTCGATTGCTTGTGTAAAATAAGAACTGTTACGTACACAGTGAGACTGGCTGGCGCCTACCACGGTATCGATCATACATAATTGGCCCGGTCTTTCGTTCGCGGTTTGTTGCTTTCTGAAACCTGTTAAATTTCACATTAAGTACTCCAATAATATTGTGTTTCTATCTAAAGGGTTGGTGTGATGGGAATACATTTACATATTATTAACATTTTCTTTAAGCACGTTTAATGTCCATTACTGAAGATGGGCTTGCATCGAAGCTTGAGATTGCTTCTTTGATTCCAAGAACTAAGTACGAGTTGACTAGGTATCATATAAAATTAATATTAAACATTGAATCAGTAGATGAGGACACTTATCGTAATAAGTTACAATACAATTTCGTATGTTTTCATTTTTTGATCAGACTTTGACTTTAGCAAAGGAAGCCAAACATATTTTTACAAGTCCTTAAAAATTGCATTGTATTGTAATAAGTAACCTTTATTATTTTATAAAAAATATTCATAATCATAATCATCGTTTGCCATGTGGTCCTACGGGTGCGTCCCATGGGTGTCAAAAGGGACGACATAGAGACATATAGACATGATCAATCAACATGGCAACCAAGAGTTTATCACCTGTGTCTCATATTAACGGCACAAGACAGAAACTTTGTGGTAAATTCAGTGTACCTAGGGTAAATAATTATTATGGTGATAGAACATTAAGTAAACGCCTACCATATGTACTAAATAGTTTGCCTGTGGATATCAGACGAGAACCAAATAAAAAAAAAATTAAAAGAAAGCTAAAAAAGTACCTACTAGAACAAATATAATATATAATATAATATTTATCATTTATACTTAAATTAGAGAATAATATGTATTTGTTTATGTGTGTGTATATATATGTGTGCATAATTAATAATGTGCATAGATTTTTCATTAAACTCAACTGAGTCCTCAGTCAAACTGTTTAAAACCGTTTTGTGGACCATTGTTATAAAATTAGCAATATTTATCTTTGTTTAATAAATAAATAAATAATAAATAAATAGCTAATGGATGGGTAGCTTCATTTATTGGATCAAGGTTACCTATCATCTTCTTGTGATCTCCAATCCGCCTGTCCAGCGTGGTCGTTATGACAACATCCCTCAACAACACTGGCTTGCTGAAGTCTGTTAGGAGTTCAAGTGGACGTAAAGAAGAAAATAATCATAATATCGTACAAATTTCTGCAGAAGCTAGGTAGCTACACAGGATTTTCTCAGTAATTAACCAAAGTACCGACAAAGAAACAGATTAACAACACACAAACCGTAAAAATAAAAGTATACAAATCCTATTAAGTTTTTAATTAGGTTTGTATAAAATATTCTTTTATATTTTAACGTTAAAACAGTTAACAGTCAGTTAGTTCTTAGACAGTGGTATTAAAGTTTTCTTTTACAAGTTTTTGAACACGTTGCAAGACTGAAAGTTGCGACATTACTTAGTGTAATGAGAATTTTAAAGAGCTTTTAACTTTATTAATATCTTACTAATAGAACTAGAACTTTACATATAATGATATGCACTTTAATCATATTTTTGATGACAAAAATAGGATTTTGAATTATTTAAAGGCCTCATGCTTTTCAGAAAATCAAAAATCCTATTCTTGCAGAATTCGCATCTCGTGATGGTCTTCAATAGGACACTCCGTAGATTTCAGTATTTTGAACACATGATCGCACAATCTTTTTTTTTAAAGATTTCTAGTAGGGGTTTGCAGTCTAATAATATTCTGGTTAACGCCTGGGTTCACGTCGGTAGTGCAATGGGTGGGAATCGAACCGGCGACCACAAGTCCGACGCCTTTAGCCATTGGGCTACGACCGCTTCATACATTTACATCAGACGCGTCACAATCGCACGAGCGTCGACAATAGAACCTCGAACGCAACGCAGATGCGTTGGATGCCACTTTTAAGAAAAAACTGAACTGAAAAAGATATGCATTAAAAAGTCAATAAACCGTAATGTACCAATTAACACCAGTGCTGTGCCCAATTATGGTAAATTTGGGCTAAATGAGGATTTGTTGAACACAGCCTATGGTTAATGGGAGGCTGTTAATGGCCAAATGGCTAATAAAGTAGATTGGGGATCTGGGCCCAATTGAATAACAATTTCATGGGGCTGTAAAAACGAAACGGAACGATAAAAACTATCGATCGTATATTTTTAATATAACCGTGATTTAAGGGATTTTATTCAGGTTCTGGTTGATTCCCGCCGCGCTTCAGAATGCACGTAAGGACGTTGTACGTGCTGATGATGAACGTGACTAACGTCTTAACGTGCTTTCCGAGGCACGGCAATTCCCTCAACCAACCAGACCTAAAAATACAAGAAACCTTGATGTAAAAGATGTCTTGTCCGGCGGTGAAATCGAATCTACGACTTCCGAGATTTAAAACGAACCTTTTACTGCTGAGGCTAAAAAGTTAATATTAACAAATTTCAAAACTGAGTTAGTCGTAATTTCAAGTTTTAGTGTATTAATAGGATGTAATTGATAACAAGTATGCGGAGTTATAAGTAGCTGTGAATATTCAGACGTTTCAATTTATTCATGAATAGCAACTACTTGTAGAACATAAAGTTAAACTCATTCATGCCCGTTGTGCTAAATTTGGCACAGTTGTTATACTATTATTGTTTAAGTCTAACATTTTTGTAAATTTCGTACTAAACTATTGGTTTGGCATCAGTTATTCTATCGAAATGTAGCATACAAATTAAAAATAGACATGTCATTGGTTATTTTTTACAAAAAAGAGGAGACGGAATTGATAAATGTACAGAGAAAAATGAGCTGTGCATATTTAGTAGCACATTCGATTTTCGGGTGATTGTATCTCAATTTAAGGAAATTTATATTCATCTTATGACGAGGAGCGCTGTTATTTGAAATATAGTTAAATAAATTTAATTCGTTTCAGATGTTTCGTATCACAATATAAAATAAAAAATGTTAGTGTAGCATCTATCAATGTAATCTGTATTAATTTTTTTTAAAGATTACTAGCAGATTTTAAACAAACTAGTATTCTTGTTAACTCCTCGTGGTAAGCTCAAATGCTTGTGTTACGGACCCAAGATCACAAGTACGACGCCTTAGCCATTGCACTGACGCCTTAACAGGTTTTTTTTTGTTTTTCGGACGGACGTATGTATTTAGCCTGAGCCTTTTGCTACTTCACCGGGCATAAAGGCGAGCAGAGCTCCAGCCTAGATAAATGGTTTAAACACTACAAACTAAGCAACCTGCGCAAGAGGGCGTCCCCTGTGGGACTTGGACCTCGGCACAGGGCGTTCGCTGACGGGAAGATTGAGGGATTATGGCTTTTTGTTTAAGGGAGTTGTGTGCAACTGTCGCTCTACTTTACAGTTCGCGGGCCTCTCGGACTTCGGGTCTACGAGGGCATCGGAAGGTTCTTAGCAAACTAAGAGTCAGGAGGGCGAGGGGGGAGCCTTAGCATGTATTCTAATTGTTATGCATGTAATACATAAATATTGTTATATGATTTCTGTTTTCAATTGAAAAGTTTGGCAAACAGTGAATACTACTGCAAAACATTGATAGTGATGAGGTACCGTGACACACGTCGATGACGTGTTGGGCGTGTTCGCTAATATCTCCTAAATGGTACAAAGTAAAAATAAAAGCGATATTTTAATTTAAGTATAACTTTATACAAAACTCAAAAAAGAAGCAGTAAACTAATTATATACATATAATTATTATTAAGTAGTTCATTTTGTTGTTACTGTATACATTGAAAATAAAGGAAAAGTAGTTTTAAACGTTGTTTTTCTCGGCAAACAAATTATAACCTAAAAGTCATAAACAAACCTCAAAACTCACGCCAGCGATCGCCATAAACCGAGGTTCAAGTTCCACAGGGGGCGCCAGTTTGTAGATTTAAGTAGCAAGTTTGTAGATTTAAGTAGCAAAACCTCGTAGCTACATATATCTGAAAAAGAAGATCCAATTTTCAATGATTATGGATAATTATGGAATATGATGAAGGCATACATGTCTATTTTGATAATATTTTACCAGGCAGAAATTGTACCGAGAACATACTCGACCAAACAAACAAATCGCTTCCTTCTTTGATTTATACTACACATGACGTCCGCTCGTTTGTCTGCAGCTATCAAATTAGCCGGCAGATTGCCCCTTTGGCCCACTAACTGGCCTTAATGTGTCCAGGACTTTATGGGGCGTTTACGGCCTTCCATTAAAGTTTTTTACATGCTAAATAGGTTACGTTGAATCTTCTTAGTTTTAGTACACAGTTGAGTACCGCGTGATGTAAGATTGGGGAATAATTTGAAAAGGTAATGGGGACTTTTGTGAGTTAAAAGGCTTTTATTTCTTTGTCAAGGTCTTGCTAGATTTATGTACCAGTGTTTCCGCACGGTTTCTCTCGCGTTGCTTGTCTTATAGAAATTTAGATTTTCTGGAGACAGACAACCCTGAAGTTTTATGATGAGGTATTTACGGAGACAAAGTTCTTGATGTGAGGTCTTAATCTTTTTTATTCAATTAATTTATATGAGTTTGAAATTTTAATTACATGGTACCTCATCATAATTGATGAGGAATTACTACAGCAGTAATTTAATATATATCTATGTATATATGTACCTATGTATAAATACAGTATTTATAATTGTATAGTATTTTATATAGTGTTCTTTATTTCTAAGTATTGCTTTTACCCTTGATGGTATTCATTTGTCTCTAGTCTGTTTAACCTTTTCTTCTGTGCACCTACCACATTGTTTCTGCACCACCCTATGGTTGACTGGTAGAGAATGCCTTTGGCATTAAGTCCGCCAATGTACTATTTTGTGCAAGAAGTTTTTAAATAAAAATAAAAAAAGAATTATTGGAAACGGCCGTAGTCCAATGGCTAGGGAGTCGGACTTGTGATCTTGTGGTCGCCGGTTCGATCCCCACCCATTGCACTATTGACGTGAACCTACTCGTTACATCATAAGCATTTCGCTTAGCACGAGAGGTTAACAAGAATACTAGTAGTGTGAAAAAAATCTAATAGTAAGATATTAAAAAAAAATAAAAAATTGTCCGCTCTTATTATATAGTCGGGTGGGTGACCGCAGTTTTATGTAATAACAAACACAGACCAATGACTTAGCGTGCTTTTACATGCATGGGAAGTAGTTCTTTAATCAACCTGACCCAAAGAGAAAGCTTAGATTTTACATATAGATTTCTTGATCGGTGTTGGTGTTAGTATTGGAAGGGATCGAAAACACGACATATGAGACTTAAAGCGAAACTTATTCCGCTACGTCATGGACTTATTTGTATTTATTTATTACGGATAACCAACGATTGAAATGAAATGAAAAATGAAATGAAAACGTTTATTGATAATGTAGACGAATCGATCGTACTTATTATAAGTCAAATACAATGATAAAAATATACAAAGACAAAAAAAAAAAAAAATCTTGACTAATTAATTAGTACTTATACATTTCAACAGTAATGTTATTAAATAGAATTTAAATCTACCAATGTGACATGTGAAAGTCGCGTATTATAAATATACGGAATTCTACGGAATCTATAACTAGTGACGCGCTTCCTTTGAGTGATGACTTGAGATAATGGTACTTTTCTATGTTACTAAGTTCTTTAGAATCATGCACTAGTGACAAAAAGGTGTCTCTAAATTCCAACCACTGCTCATATGAACCGTCAAACGTAGGCATCGAAATAGTAGGTAATTTTATAGAATTTCGTTGGTGAACTTTGCTAGAATTATCAGTTACCCGACCATTGTCTAATAGATGCTCAGCTTGAGACAATATAGAATAAAATTTATTCTCAAAGATTTCTCGTTGCGTTAATTGCTCATCTACGTCTAATACTATTTCCTCAATCTGACTTTGAATCACATTAAACTCACTAAATAAGTTAGTAGCTCCTTGAATGCGTAATTTAAGATCTATTTGTTGTTGACTCGATAAAATTCCACTTTCTATAGTAGATAAATAATTTTCAAACTTTGTGAATCTACCCTTTACAATACCGCGTTTTTTAATTAATTCTTTGATAAGACTACTCTCACTACCTTCATAGGGAGATTTATCACGAATTGTAGTTGTTAATTCGTCTTTACCATTTTTTTTACTCATTTTGGCGGAATGCAGTAAACGTGAAGTAGGTATAGACAATTCTAATAATATAACCGGCGCTGATCGTAAGTAGGTAGGTAAGTAACAAGTATACGAATACTGAACGAATTAAGCACGGTATCACACAGTGGAAAGGGATATGGAAGAGGAATAGGAGGATGGCTGGCCGTACCTGTTATGCGCGTTTTCAGGTCCGGTACCGTTCTTTCCCGTAATTTGCGACTTCGTAGTATTCCTCCTCTTTGGCGCCTCCTTTGTGTTCCAAACTGCATACGCTGCACTCAATCGTCAGTCCCAGTTAGATAGCGATATATTAGCGTTTTATTATTTGAAATCGGCCATGCGCGGCGTGGCGTATAGCATCACCTCCAACGGTCGCTAATGGCTGGCAGCTGGTGTTAAAATTGTTGAATATCCAGCGACGAAGGTCCAATATGTTGAAGATAGGTGTGGTTTTAATAAATGCGAACAACCGATGGAGGCAATTATTCGTTTAATACTTAATTTTACAATAATGACAAATTTAGTTATGGTGCGCGGGTTTTTAAATACAATTTTTTCTAGTAAGTTTTTTTATGTTGGTAGCTTGACACGGCCGCGAAGAACGTCAACCAATCAGCGTCGCCGACTCGTTGGTTTTATTATGTTGTTAGTGTTCGTTTGTAGGGTCAGCTTTAGATGTGTGTTTGAACAATTAGAATCAACCAGCGCGGGCTGGGATTAGGTCAGAAGCATAGAACGCGTCGCGAGCCTCGCCTTGCAAGGACGACCGGACCCTATCCTAGCTTCCTACGAGTCTTTCTCTATCTACCTACGTTGTGACACCCGGAGAAGAAAGACTATAAGAGACTATAAGATAAAGAAACTCCGAGATCATTCTTTTTGTGATTATTTACACAGTCCATGATAATAGATAAAGCCAAACGAGGGATTTCTCGTGTAACAATCACTTAAAGGTTAACACAGCATGCATTTATAAAAAAGAACAATTAATTAATTAAGTTATACAGCTGACAACTTAATTGATAATTATAAATAGAATTAAATAAAGCGTTTTACCAAACCGACCCAAATTCAAAATAATTCGAAATATACTAAATTAAATTTACTCAAATTATATAAAATTAATTGAATTAAATCAGATTAAAACTACATTAAATCAAATAATACATTAATATCAGGTTGATACATTTATAGAAATAGATTAATTAAATTACATTAACAAATATGTTCCAATATCAGTGATTACATAATTCATGTCAGTGTTATAATGGAATACATAACATTTCATTTAATTCATTATAATACCTGAATACAGTACTTTTACTCGACGAATCTTGAGTTTTAGTCGTTGCTAACAAGTAGGTAGGACAATTAGTGACCAGTACTATTGGAACGTAACATTAAAATAAATAAAAAAACATATTTCTGTACTAAAAGTTTCCCTTAAGCAGACACCATGGCAAAATGGGCTCTTATACCTTGCAATAAAAGATAAGAAGTCATTTGACTATGTTATTTTTAATGATATTGAAAAAGTATATACATAAATCAATTGTACTACCAAAAGTAGATAATTTCGCTGACATTAAGCATCGATTAAAAAATTAGATGCATAACTTTACTTTCCTTATGAAGAAATATTGATCCTGCAACAACAATTCAAAACTAAGTTTAATTCCGGCTAATTGTTGTACTATAAAATAGTTTAACTTTAGAAAAGCGTGTCTTGTGTTCCCGAGGGATTGCACTAAAACCTCCCGGATATCATTCAGCTGAGCGAGGCTACTCACTCTTCAGGCCAAATAAAAAGAAAAGACGGAGCGGTGAGAGTAACGTATTGACGCTTGTAAAACTCTACCTTGGCGTGTACAAACACAGCTAAAGCACTCACGCATACCAAACCTTTGCCGTACTTGTCGGTCGATCTATCACAGCATCAGTCCTCCCGATACCTACTTAGTTTGCAACGAACTATCCGATGCCTGACGTCCGAGAGGACCGCGAACTGTAGAGCGACAGTTGCACAAAACCCCTTAAAATACTAAAAGTCATAATCCCTCAATCTCATGGCTAGCGACCACCCTGAGCCGAGGCCCCAGCCCCACAGGGGGCACCCTCTTGCGCAGGTTGCGTAGTATGCTTGTAGTTTTTAAACCATTTATTAAGGCTGGAGCTCTGTTCGCCTTCATGCTCGTTGAAGTAGCAAAAGGCTCGTGGCTACATAGGAAAAAAAGAATATATAATATATCGCAGCATCAGGTGCTTGATATCATAACAAATTTCATTATTTGTTAACAAAAATGCTGAATTGTATCGTTATGAATTTTGGTGCAAATCAAAGCTCATCTTTATTATATACTGTAAAAAATCATAGCAACACTTTTTTTTACCCACACTGATGCACAAAAAACCGGCTGGCAATGCATTGTTCGATCTCGGTCCGTCTTCATAAAAACTGACTTACCACGATAAAAAGTACCGCGTCACTTTTTTTCACTTTGTCAATATTTAGTATGTTGGTTTTATGTTCCACAGGGAATTTCTCATTCTATCTTAGTGGTTCATTTTGTTACAAAGCTGGTTTTGAAACATACGAGATATTTCACGTTTCGTTACGTTTCAAAGAGGCATACCTGGGTTGTCATTTTGTCAAACAGAAGATATTTCGTGTGTTGAATTGTTTGTTGCAAATATTTGTGCTGGATTAAATGAGTTAACAGATTCGGATGTGCATGTTTGGTTTTAGACTCGAAATGGTAGTTTTTATTAAGGAAATTGAAGACAACATTACACATAAATTTATACAAATATTATACAGAGGAAAGATTTGTATTTTTGTATGTGTGTAAAAAACTGCTGTGCTGATTTCTAATTTTTTTAAACCATCGGAAAGCTACAATCACCCTGAGTGCCAAGAATATATTTGATTATGAAGTTCCCACGGGAACGGGAGTTACGCGAGTGAAACCGCGCGCGGGTAGCTAGTTAATTAATAAAATAATTCTTCTTAGTCGTACACTCGTGACAGAGTGGTCGTGTTCATGTAAAAGTCGATGCTTTCGACACAGCAGCTCTTGAGACCCGTCACCATGTGTCTCTGTTTCTGGTAGAGTGGGAACAATCGTTGATCTTTTTCCCTGTAACGGACTTAATAAGGTCTGTCCATCGTGTTGGGGACTGAATAAATACATGTACATACAACTAAAACTAACTTATTTAAATGAAAACTAACCATGATCTGTAACTCATTGCCGGCCGGTATAACGTCCACTGCTGAACATGGGCTTTTTCCCGAGGCAGGATATTTGCCATAGTCACCACGCTTTGCAGACGGGTTGGTGACCGCAGTATTATGTTGTGTCACACAAGGAAACGCTGCTGCCCATTCCTTGATATACGATTATTATAGATGATGTTATAACAATCGGGACTAACGGCTTAATGTGCTTGCCGAGGCACGGAGGGTAGTTCCTTAACCAACCAGACCCGGAAATCATAAATCTTAGAATTTATACAAAGATTTCATGTCCGGAGTGGGGATTGAACCCACGACCTCCGAGATTTAAAGCGAGCCAAATGCCGCTTCACTACGGAGGTTATCCTTAAGTAACATCTAATAGGTTATAATTTAATTATGAAGTTCCCTCAAGAATATGAGTTACGCGAATGAAACCGCGCGTGAGAAGCTAGTGTGTATAAATGTACATACATATTCATGTCTTGACATGCCTGTCATCCCGCTGTCATGCGTTCATGATATGTAAAGAATATCTTCTTTATTTGCGAAAATATACGTATTTGCGTATTTTTTTTTACGAAAATATTAGATCGTATTTATAATATTCTATGTATTTCGGTAAAACAAAGCGCCCGTAGCCCAATGGCTAGGGCGTCGGACTTGTGATCTTGAGGTCGCCGGTTCGAACCCCACCCATTGCACTACCGACGTGAACCCACTCGTAACACAAGCATTTTAGCTTAGCACGAGGGGTTAACAAGAATATTAGTAGATTGCAAAGCTGTGCTAGCAACTTGTAAAAAAAAGTCTAGTTAGTTAGACTTTTTATAACTCAAGAACGAATGGACCGATTTCAATGTTCAATTTTGGATTTTTCGGCGCTAAAAATTAAATATTATTTATTTAAACTTTGCATAAGTCAACAGAAAAAAATAACCTACCGTAAATTCTTGTTTTACACATAACTTTAGCCGAGATGCATGCAAGTCCCATAGGGGACGCCCTCTTGCGCAGGTTGCTTAGTTTGTAGTATTTAACTCTACGATTGATTAAGGCGGGGCACTGCTTGCCATACTAAAAGCCTCTACATATGTCCGTCCGAAAAAACTAATCAATGCTGGACAGAGTTTGTGGGTATAACTATTTAGAATAGCGACAAAATGTGATGTCTCCATTGATATATTATGAAGAATAAAGAGTCAACCTAATTTATTTCTTTTTACATAAAATCTAAGTTCATTTTGATATGCTGTTTAGCAAATTTTATGACCTTAAATAGGTCCCGGAGGATTGAAATGTACGGGAATGGCGAAAATGCCTGAGGCATTAAGTCCACCATGTGCTATCACATTGCTAAGATTAATAAAAAAATACAATGTAAAACTTTCGTGGTATATTATTTACATGCCGATGACTACGCTACCTAATTTATATTATGTGTTGTTGTTAAATAATAGAGATGAGATGTTGATTGGAAAATGTATAGTAAATACATTTTTCAATCAAGATCTCATCTCTCTCTCATTTTATACATTTGGTATTTACAACGATTGACGATGTAACTATCAACTTTAAGAGCCCCCGCACATTGGCCACTTAGTGGCGGCCACTAAACGCGACCACCAGTGGTTCCGCTAGACCACTACACGCCGCCACATCATCAAGCCACCGCTGCATCAAGCCACCAGCGGCTGCGTCTGGTAGCGGCGTCAAGTGATTAAAAATGTTAAATACATCAACAAAACGCAGCCACAAGTAGCGAGCGCGGTCGACTCTCGCAGCTTGTGGCTCGGAAGCGGCCACTAGCGGCTCAAGTGTGGCAGCCACTAAGTGGCCAATGTGCGGGGGCTCTTAGGGCTCCCGCACACGGGCCACCGGCCACAACCACAAAACGCCGCCACCGACATATTTTCTGTAGTTTTCATACATTTTATATGGACTCGCCGCACACGGTTGATGCCGGTGGCCGCCGCACGCTACACTGCTCGCTTCTTGTAAACTACAGGAAATATGCCGTTGGCGGCGTTTTGTGGCTGTGGCCCGTGGCTCGTGTGCGGCGACACTTAAGGGCACACGGGCCACAGGCCACAACACCAAAACGCCGCCACCGGCATATTTCCTGTATTTTCATACATTTTATATGGACTCGCCTCACACGGTTGACGCCGGTGGCCACCACACGCTACAATCGTTGCTGCTCGCTTCTTGTGGGCCGCACCGGCCACTAAACGCCGACACAAAACGCCGCCACACGCCACGTTTTCTTATTAGAAGCAGCGAAATTAAACCTTCTTCGTCCGAGTCCATTGTGATACTGCATGCATTGGTTAAAAAAAGTAGCAGCCAACGACTGCAAGTGTCGACCACCGGCCACAAGTGGCTGTTGTGCGCTTCAGCTACATCTGTAGCCGCTTCTAGATTCTCGTGGCGGCGTTTGTGGATGTCGGGAGTGGCTCGTGGGCGGCGACACTAGAACTAACATTAGTTAAATATTTTATTTTTATAAATATTTTATAGAATTTTAATTTTATCGCTCAATTTCACTCCAATCATGCTCCTCAGTGCTCTCATTTTCACAGCATTTATTTTACTTTCGTGCTTTTTCTACCATACTCAGCTCTCACTTCCATACATTAGGGTTCGTACAAGCACTCCTCTATGCACAGCCAGGCGAGCCCTTTTAGACAGGCTTTGGGTGCTCATAAAGGTGTGCAAAGCACCGTTCACCATATTTCCCTTACACACTCTTCTTTCAATATCATTTTCACATTTACCATCTTTCGCAGATGCAGATCCTAGTTATTGAGAAGAAGTTATAAATAATGGTTGAGTAGTATACGAGAGGTCTCTAAACTACGGCACGCGGGCCGAATCCGGCCCGCCAGTTTCAACAATCCGGCCCGCGACAGCTTAAGACTAGTATCATCAATCTGGCCCGCGACACCCAATGTCTTATTGTTGTTACTATTGCTGTGATAAGTTGAAAAAGACAACACAACATGATAATTACTCGGTCGCACACTTTGCGACTAGTCTAGAAATAAGAGTAAAGTTAAGGATAGAAAAAATAAAATTGTTTTGGCTCTTCGAACATATTGAAAAAATCGTTAAGGCCTAAGGTTTCAAAATTTGGAGACTCCTGGTATACAGGGTGTCCCAAAAGATTACGTAGCTGGGAAGGGGGGTGATAGGGATGGTCACAAGGGTCACCAGAAAAATATAAAAAATTCCCTCTGGGTGTTTAAAAAAATAAATGGCATTTTTTAAAAGACTAAAAATTTTACACCTTGTGCTAACTGTACCTACAAATATGGCTGTATTTAAAAAAAATGCTGTTATGTAATCTTCAATAACAACAAGGTCATCAACATCAACATCAAAAATAACAAGGTGTAAAATTTTAAGTTTTTAAAAAAATGCCATTTTTTTTTTAAATACCCAGAGCGGATTTTTTTTTTATTTTTCTAGTGACCATTGTGTCCACCCCTGTCACCCCCTTTCCCAGCTACTTAACCTTTTGGGACACCCTGTATATAATATCCGGATTTACTTTGGCTGTGACATATAAATAGATGAACTGCACTAGTGATGCTAATCGATAGCCGACTATCGATGATTAATCGATAGTCAAACAATCGAAGCATAATCGATAGACCTATCGATACTATCGATAGCATTATTGTTCGCCAAGAATAAACTATCGATAGTATCGATACCATCGATAGTTTTAGACTATCGATAGTTTACCAATTAACAATAGTATTGTTTACAATACTCAGTTATAATAGTACCCCTTTATGCAATTTCAAACCGCTTCGATAGTATCGATTGTATTGTTCCTCATTCGATAGTATCGGCTTGTTCTGATCTATCGATAGTATCGATAATATCGATAGTCCTATCGATAGGATGCCGTTTTTCAGATGAAAACTATCGATAGTAAAACAATCGATTATTCGGCAACACTAAACTGCACTGCCAAAATAAATAATTTTGTATCAAGAGAAATAGAAACGTCTAAAATATCATGTGTTAGTATGTGTAATCGATTCTTATATATTTTCTAAATAACAGATAAATTTCAAGACCTATCTAATTTAAGTGATACTCACGTATTGCTAACGCCAGAGAAAAGACAGTTTAACAAAGGCTTTGACTCGCTTTACCTTTTTCCCGCAACACTCTTTCATTGTGCAACCAAAAAGAAAACCTAGTGCCCACAAATTAAGCTCGAAACTCTTTTAAACTAAAAAAACCTATACGACCATAAAATACTACAATGTTTTCAATAAAACCCCTTTAAAATAAAAGCCGGAGGTTGCTTTAACTGAATTACTCATAACAAAACGTCAAACGATTTTAAACTTTTATGCATGCTAACAAAGTTTATTTTGCCTTGTGTTTATTTTATTAATGCTGAAAATGAAGCTCGGGGGATACGGCCTCAGTTTTACGTTAAAAATGTACCTATTTGTTTATTGTATTTTGTTTAAAAACATCGCAGTAATGAATTTTATAATTAGTGGAGGGGCACAGTTTGCTTGGTTTGTAGAAAATTAAATTAGTTCCTGTTTGAGTAGACTACTAGCTATTAGCATTTTATAGAGAGAATATTATGTTTGATTCATCATCATCAGTCCGTATAAAGTCCACTGTTGGACATGGGCCTCCTCCCGGGGGAAGGTATTTGCCATAGTCACCACGCTTGTTAGGCGGATTGGTTACCGCAGTATTATGTTGTGCCACACAAGTAAACGCAGCTGCCCGTACCTTGATATACGATTATTATAGATGATGTTATCGGGACCAACGGCTTAACGTGCTTTCCGAGGCACGGAAGGCAGTCCCTCAGCCAAGCAGACCCGGAAAGAAATCTTATAATTTACACAAAGATTTCCTGCACGGCGTGGCAATCGAACCTACGACCTCCGAGATTTAAAGCGAGCCAAATACCGCTACGCTACAGAGTTTGTCTCACACAGATTGCTTGATTTGTAGGCAATTAAATTAGTTCTTGTTTGAGTAGCTCACAGGCTTTTAACATTTTATAGAGAGAAAATTATGTTTGATTAATTGTTGTTATTTGCTTCCATGGGTTGTATAACTGAAGTATTGTTTAGCTTAATTCTTTTTATTTAGACAGACGTTACTTTGAATAAATCACGATATATTTACTATTGTAAATATTTATATCTAATCTACAACGTGTTAATTAAATAACGCAAAACCTCTTGGGTGGTGATTGTGCTCATGAATATGAACAATTTTTTCTAAGAGGCCAACATCGTATCTCGAAGTAAAAAATCTGCTGTTCCATACAAATTGTCAATACCTACTCGACCAAAATGTATGAAAAAGTTGTTTTTTTTTTCGAGTTAAAAAGTTGGTCCCATATTAAAGTTGTTCATATCCATGAGCACAATCACCACCTAAGAGGTTTCGCGTTATTTAATTAACATGTTGTATAATGCTGAAGAGTTGGTTTGTTTGTTTGCTTTAACGCGCATATCTGAGGAACTACTGGTCTGTTTTGAAGAAGGCTATAATATATAAAACAAGGCTAAGTCTTTAATAATGAAATACCCACGGAAAAGGGAGTTAAGCGTGTGAAACCGGGCGCGGGAAGCTATAATATAATTCTAGTATGCTAGTTAAGTAGCTAAACTTGCTATGCTTTATGCTAGCTATGCTATCATAGCTAGCATAAAGCATAGCAAGTTTAGCTAGGTATAATCTATATTAATATTATAAAGAGGAAAGATTTGTAGTTTTGTATTTTTGTGTGTGTGTGTGTATCTGTTCTATCAGTTCTCTGTTTGTAAGGAATAAACTCAAAAACTACTTAACGGATTTCGATAATTCTTTCACCATTAGATTGCTACATTATCCCTGAGTAACAAAGGTTATATTTAATTATGAAGTTCCCACAGGAACTTGAGCTACGCGAGTGAAACCGCGCACGGGTAGCTCGTATAATATAATGCTATAAATAAGCTATAATAATTACTACTTATAAAACAAAATCGCTTGCCGCTGTCTGTCCGTCCCTATGTATGCTTAGATTTGAGAAAACTACGCAACAGATTATGCGGTTTTTTTTAAATATATAGAGTGATTCAAGAGGAAGATTTTTATGTATGATACATCAGCCTTGAATCCGTGCGAAGCCGGGGCGGGTAGCTAGTAATATATAAACTAGACTTGGTATAAAACCTAATATTTGTTTCCGAGATAGTAGTTTGTGAGACTATCCTTAACGCTTCGGAAAGCACGTTAAGCCGTTGGTCCCAATTGTCATGATAACATCAATGATAATCGTATACCGGGTATTTGATTGCTACAGTCCATTTAGTACAGTACAGTCATTTCAGTACAGTACAGTCCGATCTTGCTATAGTTACGCTACGCATGGCAGGCGGGTCAGTATCCGCCTGCCATGCGTAGCGACTTTAGCAAGATCCCTCTCAGGAAAGTCCTTGTTCAACAGTGGACGTTATACAGTCTGATAATAACAGATTTTCTGTCTATCTTTGACAAAATCTTAATTAACATAAACTAATTTACCTTCAAACAAACATAATTAAAACTAATTATAATGAAATCTTGTCACTTGAAGCTCATGAACCTTGCTCTTTACATAAAGTATTTCACATCATACATCATCTACATAATATATTCGACAAGAATTTCTGAATATGCGTTTACATACTTAAACCCTCGTATGTTACTGACATCAATAGAGATTAAGGCTTTTGATGAAATGTCTGCTTTAATTAAGCTATTATTTGAGATTAACCTACCGTTTCGTAATGTATGACCAACGTTGAAATTAACTAATCAGATCCGAAAAAATCCTTTGATTTTAACATTTTGTAAATTAATCTATGATTAGCAAATTCCTTTACAATCGAAAGACAAAAAGTATTTTTTAATGTCTTATTTTTTTTATTATTCATATTGCAAAAACTTAATTGTGTTTAACAGCAAGGTTAGTTGACCATCGGTCAAAACCGAGTGTAAATCTGTTAAGATAAAAAAACCGGCCAAGTGCGAGTCGAACTCGCGCACGAACAAATAGAAAAAAAAAATTGTTGTATAGGAGCCCCCCCCAAATATTGATTTTATTTTATTTTTTGTGTATGTTGTTATAGCGGCAATAGAAATACATTATCTGTGAAAATTTCAACAGTCTAGCTATCGTGGTTCTTGAGGTACAACCTGGTACAGACAGACAGCGAAGTCTTAGTAATAGGGTCGCGTTCTTACCCTTCGGGTACGAAACCCTAAAAAGAAACAAAGTCCTCAAATGCCAACCAAAAATTTATGAATGTCATACAGAAACTACAAAAAAAAACAGCATAGATTAGTCTAGGCATTCAAATTAGGAAGAGATACGTAATGTATTTCTCCCATAGTCAAAAAATAAATTGGTTATCTCATCATCATCATCAGCCCGTATAACGTCCACTGCTGAATATGGACCTCCTCCCGAGGGAGGGTATTTGCCATAGTCACCACGCTTGGCAGGTGGGTTGATGACCGCAGTATTATGTTTTGCCACACATGGAAACGCTGCTGCCCGTTCTTTGTCATACGATTATTATAGATGATGTAATAATAATCGGGACCAACGGCTTAACGTGCTTTTCGAAGCACGGAGGGTAGTCCCTCAACCAGCCAGATTTACACAAAGATTTCCTGTCCGGAGTGGGGATCGAACCCACGACCTCCGAGATTTAAAGCAAGTCAAATACCGCTACGCTACGAAGGTTATCTAATAAACGCTAAAACATGTATTACCTATAAAAAACCCCATGGCTTATCACATTTTGGAGTAATATCCCCAATAACAATAAATATACCACTTATCAAAATAACTTCTTCCACGTTTCTTCAAATTCCTATAAAAACATTTCCTACCCTCAAAAGTTACCCACAAACATTATGACTGTGAAGTACTTTTACGATCGCAAGTGGTGCTTCACATATTTGGTTCGGTTTGATTTGGACGATGAAATCGAATATAATGTAAGTAAAAGCCAATCTTCTTAGTAGAGTCGAATCAATGTGGTAGGTATAGATTTGTACTCTGATAATAAAGTGGAAGAGATTTTTTGTTTGTGTTTTTTTTTGTGTGTAACTTTGACTTAAAATAAAGCATAGACACTCATAAATAAAGTGACATTCTATTGGTAAAATCATTTGCGAAATTAGTTCTGTAGATTCAGAGATTACGCCCTACAGCCTCAAAAACAATTCACAAACTTTACCTTTCTATAAAATTACTAGCGATCCGCCCTGGCTTCGCACGAGTGCAATGCTGATGTTTAATTCATATAAATCTCCCTCTTGAATCACTCTATATATTAAAAAAAACCGCATCAAAATCTGTTGCGTAGTTTTAAAGATCTAAGCATACAATGGGACGGACAGACAGCGGCAAGCGACTTTGTTTTATACTATGTAGTGATAGTGAATTATCCATAAATATATTTTTTAATATTTTCAAGACTTTGATTTGTGCTACAAACAAATACATTTGAGAATAATTTCGCGTTATTTATGTCGTATACTATAAGGAAACCATTCGTCAAATCTCACGGCAGGCTCTCAGGTGACTCTGTGAAAATAAACCTGATTAGGACAGCTAACGTGTCCTTGTACTGAATAATGTATTAATGGTAGATTATATATAAAATAAATGTGTACAAGTGGACGAAGTCCGACATATTTTTCCTGTTTTTTCATCAGTTGTTATGTTGGAACAGAATCTTATATACAAATTTCGTAGCGTAGCGGTATTACGACGTCATGGGTTCAATGCCCACGTTGAGGACGGAGGATACTCCGTGTCTCGGAAAGCGTCAAGCCGTTGATCCCGATTGTTATAACATCATCTATAATAAGCGTATAACAGTGAACGAGCAACAGCGTTTCCTTGTATCCTTTAGGAGGAGGCCTATTATTTTCGGATATGATCTTCCTTAGATATAACCTATAATTTATCAGGTATATACACAAAGATTTCCTGAGAAGATTATACATATCTCCGAATTAAGTAGAATGAAAATTAAGAATAATAGCTGAACTTCAGCCTACTTATTTTCTCGCACTGGATTGCTACCCCCGTCCCGTCCCCGTTAGCGTATTTTATTGCCCAGATTGAATAATAATAATAATAATATTTATTTGCTTGAAAACATGGTTAGGTACAAGATGTTATAATTATAAACTAGTTCAGCATGTTTCGCTATTAGACTCTAAACTATCTGTAATCTAAAGCTCTTACAAACATATACAATAATTTTGCGTAAGAAATTAACAAACATTGATCCATTTATGCATTCTCACGAACTTACAATTTAGGAAACAAAAAAATTTACAAATAGACTACAAATAAAGTATTTTTTAATAGAAAACAAAAAAATACGGAAACCATGCAATAAAGAAATGTTAATTAGTCCTAAACTTTTATTTCAGTGTAATTAGAATATTTTTAACCAGCTTCCTACCGCCATCTCTCGGTTCCCCTTTACTCATAAATATGCGAATTAAAAGAAAGTTTTCCTTAGGTTTTTAATGTTCAATCCAATCGTGGACTAGATAATTAGAATAATTATAATATTGGTCGTGAGCATTTGAGTACCTTACTATTATCATCATCAGCCCGTATAACGTCCTCTGCTGAACATGGGCCTTGTGATCCATAGCCACCACGCTTGGCAGGCGGTGACCGCAGTATTATATCACACATATACGTAACACACAAGAAAACGCTGCTGCTCGTTCCTTGGTGTACGATTGTGATGTGTGATACCAATCGGTACCAAAGGCTTGGCATGCTTTCCGAGGCACGCAGGGTAGTAGTTCAATCAACCGGACCCGGATTTTACAAAAAGATTTCTTGTCCAGCGTCGGGATCGGATCGACGCCATACTATTATAGTCACAACAAAAAAAAAAGATTCGTCTGTCACTTTTTGTTAACACTGATGAGATCATGGCGCAGTACAGTGACTATTCAGTCTTTGCTCCTAAGGCCAGCTGTTCTGGGTTCGATTCCGGCCCGGGACAATTATTTATGTAAATAACGGCTGGATGTTTTGTAGCCAGGAATAATTATGTCTTAAATTAAAATCGTTGTTAAGTCTTGCATGGACAAAATGTGTAAAATATTTTGATTTAAATATTAGGTAATCATATTAAAATTAAAACACACAAAATAAAAATACAACTTACTACTTAAATTAACCTAATAATCTACACTCCTTAAAATAATCAACTCAACTAATTAAAACTAAAACTCGAAACTAAATTCTAGCAACTTCGTGTTACGTCTAATTTAAAACATTGCCTACAGCGCTCGTCAAAGTTTGCAAAATTTATTAAGTCGTAAACCAGTATGTCTGGTTTGTAGTAAAATAACGACCCCTGGCTATTATGTTACGTGCCAGAGCTGACTTGCGAAGGTTCCCTTCCTAGTAATTTTATATAAAGAGAGATTGGGGTAAGAATAGGGGAATCACTTTACTTGTATGCTATTTTTTAATATCCACGAAGCTTTTGCTACTTCACTGGGCATAAAGGGACTGTGTGAACTGTGCATCCCTGCACACAAATAACACATTCATATTTATTGTTTCGTCAAAGAGAAGCCGATACAACTTCAATATATACATATATATTTACATGTATTATTTATAACATGTCTTAAATATATTTATTATTCCTTGTTTATGTCAACACACTCTGTATGTCATCTATTCCAAACTGCAAAATACTAGCTTATGCTGATGACACCACTCTTATAATAAGTGACCAATCCTGGAGTCGTGCAATAAAATCCGCAGAAAATGCGTTAAAAATTGTGATGCATTGGCTTAATGAAAATTTACTCACCTTAAATGTGACAAAGACTCGGTTCGTCGCTTTTACAGCTAACACTGCTACCCAACCGAGGGAAATTACTTTGAAAGCACACAGCTGCCCAGCAATATCACCTAATTGTCCATGCCCATCCGTTCAAAGAGCTTCGGACATTAGATATCTGGGAGTACAGTTGGACTCTATGTTAAGTTGGGACCAACATGTAAAGCTCACGACTGCCCGTGTGCGCAAACTAATGTTCCCGCTAAAAAAATTAAGAAATGTTGTCGACACCCCACTACTAAAAAATATATATTTTGCATTAGTGCAGTCTCTCATTACATACTGCATAGTAGTCTGGGGTGGTACCCACAAAACTTCTATGCTACGACTGGAGAGAGCCCAGCGCGCTGTCATAAAGGTTCTTTTAAATAAGCCTTTTCGCTATCCTACAGTCCAGCTCTATAGGGACATGTCAGTGCTTACCGTCAGGCAGCTTTGCTTGCTACAAATTGTCCTACGTAAACACTCCTCACTGACCTATCGTAGCGTCAAAAATTCCATGTGTGTACAATACCTATAATCAAGACCTCAGTGGCTGGCCGTCATTTCCAATATCTTAGCTGTCGTCTATATAATAAAATCAATAAAATGTATAATATCTTCCCACTAACCAAACACAAATGCAAAAAAGTGCTTAGAGCGGGCTTACAAACACTATCCTATGAAGAGACAGAAAGACTGCTTGAAATTGTAACATAATTTTCTTCATTAGTACCAAAATGATGATCACAACTACTACAATATATTTTTTCATCTCAACACTTACAAACACACACACTCACCTACACTCACTCATATACTCACATACATTCAAACTTTCAAAGTCACTGTGCTGCATGACAAATTGTATTTCTTTTTTTATTTTTTTCTCTTTTTTTTCCATAACTACAAATTTAATCTTTCTTTATTGTCCTTCATTCCAACAGTCTAATATGTAATTACGTCAGTTTCATTACAGCTGTGTTAACGTATATTTAGACATAATATTCATTTTACATCTCGATATCTCATTAATACCTTTATGGATCACTTTGTTTAGTAGGGGCGGGCGTCGGTGTCTGTAACACAGTTTTTTACTAGCTCAGACACCGTCGTTTAACTCTATCGTTTTAGCGTGTAAATCCTATTTTTGTCCATGATATGTTAGATTAAGATAGATGAACTGTACCATTGTCTTTGTTGGATGAATAAACATTATTATAAACATTATCATTTAAATATATAATATTAAATGGAAAAAAAATTAGCTTACAATGACATACAACGAAAGAGAAAAATTTAACAATGACGTGAAAATATATTAAACGTTTGTAACGAATAATCTCTAAATCTATTTGACGGATTTCAATAAATCTTTACCATTATCCCTGGTAACATAGGCTATATTTAATTATTAATTACTAGCTGATGTCCGCGACTTCTTCCGCGTCTTTTTATTATTCCTTCGGTAAACATTTCTATCGTGTAGGTAGATATATACAAACATACACTCTGTGATTGAAAGTATTTAAAATATTGACCGGGGATGTAAGGTACCACCATGCAAAATTTCATTTAAATCGGTCCAACAGTTTTGGAGCTTAGCCCCTACAAACAGACCAAAAGACAGAGAAACTAAAAAAAAATGGATGTGTTCTATTTCACTTCTAACATCCCGCTGACTCTGTTTTAGCGTTTTTTTTTCTATGTACAAACATTCGACCTCTACAGTTTTATTATTTATGTTTAGATGAAGTTCCACTGGAATGCCCGCTGGAAGCTGGTGTATAATGAAATGTGATGAAAGGTTATCACATTTCTAAAAAGGTTTCCATGGTAACAAGAAAATAAACTACAAATAAAACTAAGTTTCCTCCCCTTAATGAATAAAAACCGGCCAAGTGCGAGTCCGACTCGTGCACGAAAGTTCCGTACCATATTCAAGTGGCTACCTGTTTGTTGCCGTTTTAATATCAAGCAAAAAAGTAAAAAAGAAATAATTACACGTTTGTTGTATGGGAGCCCCCTTAAATATTTATATTATTTTAAGTATTTGTTGTATAAGCGGCAAAAGAAATACATGATCTGTGAAAATTTCAACTGTCTAGCTTACACGGTTCTTGAGATACAGCCTGATTACAGACAGACAGCGAAGTCTTAGTAATAGGGTTCCGTTTTTACCCGTTGGTTACGGAACTCTAAAAAAGGGTTGGCAAAGTATAATGTATCGAATATCAAAATCGAATTGTGAAATCAAAATCTACGCGGACCAATTCGCGGGCAACAGCTAGCTTATACTATACTAGCGACCCGCTCCGGCTTCACACGGGCGCAATGCTGATGTATCATACATATAAACCTGACTGTTCAATCACTCTCTCTATTTAAAAAAACCGCATCAAAATCCGTTGCGTAGTTTTAAAGATTTAAGCATACATAGGGATATAGGGACAGAGAGAGCGACTTTGTTTTATACTATGTAGTGATACATCATCATAATTTCAGGCGTAGGACGTCCACTGCTGGACATAGGCCTCCCTCATACATCTCCAGTTGCGTGTCCAATCTCCAGCGGTCTCAGTATCCACCGTGATCCCGCGGCCTTAACCAGATCATCCGTCCTCATATAAATACAATACCTCATACAATATACGTAGAATACTGTTTAACTAATATAACTAATATAAACCTCATACAATATACGTAGAATACTGTTTAACTAATATAACTAATATAAACCTCATACAATATACGCAGAATACTATTTATCTAATAACCAATAGAGGTTTTATTCCAATATCGCGTTGGCCTTGCGAGTTAGTTATGTCATGCCACTTGGTTGTTCCCACGGTATTTGACCTACTATTGGAATAACTGTCTGTAGCGAAAGTTGTTGAACATATACAAAAAATGTTTTTCCCTTTAGGGACTTATTGCCGTGTGGTTTTAGACTTAGAATAGACCATCAATGCTTGTTGTGATTAAGCGTTTTTTTTCCGGCGCAAATCTATTCACGCATCACCTCCGCTGCTGCAGCACTTCCGCGCCGGCGAAGGAGTATGTGGAACCCGCCCTGTCCATAGCGTTCTTTGCTAGTCATACCACGAGGAGAGGACCCTACACCACTAAACACTCCCGGAAACTCCTCCGTCCGCCGTTGGCGAGGGCTGTGTACGCGAGGCAATCCGGCCCAAGGGGACATACAGCTTTTTTTTTTGTTGTCCGGGGGAAAATGCATTTACGCATTCCCACCGCCGCTGCAGCGTATTCGCGAGCAGGCTGTGGGATATGTGGGACTCACCATCTCCATAGCGTGGTATGCTAACTCATACCACGAGGAGAGGACCCTCCTCCATCCACCGTTGGTGAGGGCCGGGTAGGTACGCGAGGCAATCCGGCCCAAGGAGACACACACCTGATGGATGGGAAGCAGTATCTATCAACTAAATGTTACTAAAAATCTTACTGCGATCATTAACCCGCCTGCCAGCGTGGTGTTTATGGCAGTATCCCATAACAACCCTGAAGGCCTAGACAAAATATCAGTGCAGCAGACTGATCGCTTGCAGAAAATCGATGGTACAAATGTATGGATACTTAAGGCGGTACCCTGACTAAATAACCTTGAGCATTCGTTCCCTCAATACTCAGCGCAAGAGATACGTGACGAGTACGCTCAGATGTTAAAATAAAATCTATTTAAAATAAAATTTTGGACTTTTGCAAATTTTTTCAGTACCGTATAATGTTCATTTTTAGATTGTCTATCCACTTCTGTAAGTAGCAAATCAAAATAATGGTTACTTTACGAGGACATGTAGTTTATCAATAATAATTTATCATTTCTTCTGGTTTCGTTATGAAGAGATTAATTGCACATTATATTAGATACTTAAAACAAAAGTTACCATTTTGGAATATAGATACCTAGTTAATTTAATGTTTTTTTTTATTCGTTGGTATTTCTTTTGGATACAGAGTAGATAGCTCCAAAAAACTGCATAAAAGACGGCTACCGCTCCGTTTTGCACGGGGACACGCCATAACATAATAAGTCACGTGATAGGTGAGCGCGGGGAAAAATGACGGGCATCTATTGGGTAATTCTTCTTTGAAACAAGTAAATGATGAAGGGGTTACATATTGTAATGTCAGAAAACATAATGCCTTTACTTAAAATGCATGAGCCCAAAATACCCGAAATCAAAATACCTTATATTTAAAAAGACAATGATGATAATAATACAAATGATTTAAAATTCCTTACGGTGGAATAACCGAAGCCCAAAAATATTATGTACTACATACTTAACCCTAAAATATTCAACCATAAAAAAACGGAAGAACACAAAATCTCAGGTATAGATGTATAGGTTACGTTAAGTTTGAACTGCGAGCCACCAGGCGCGAGCGTGCCGTGGCAGTGGCCGTCGAACGCGTCTACAAATAATTTTGTTCAAAATTACACATTTTAAACATTAGATATTTAGTTAGCTCGGTATTTTTTTACGACTCATAATGCGAAGCATTAGATAGTTCTCTACTAACGAAAAAAATGTTTTGCCTCGGTTCCGCGTAACCTCCTCAATCTACGCACCATTTTATAGATAAATTAATGGAGAATAATTCTGTCACTAGTAAAAATTTATTACCGGAAAAAAATATAGACATAGAAAAAAAAATCCCGTCAATCAACACTTTTCGTTTGAAACACGATAGCTGGCGTAAAAATTAATTAATCTAATCATTTTTATTATCTTATTTAGCGTCATTAAATTGTTATTAACGAAAAACTAAAATTAACAAATAATACACGAGTGCTTATATACCTATATATATTAGTAAATAATTTTTTAAAATTAATATTATCTTCTTTTCGTCGAACGAATGAGCATTATGAGTCGTGCACTATTGGATTTTCCAAATTTTTTGAAATGCGGAATTTTGTAATCTGTGATAATAATTATTAGAATTTAAAATTTCGGAATTGTACATTAAGATCTTCTGGATTAAGGTATTATGAATAATAAGGTATTTCGATTTCGGGTATTTTGGGCTCATTAATTTTTAAGTAAAGGCATTATGTTTTATGACTTTACAATATGTAACCGATGAAGGTCATAGAAATAAATATAGATATAAATTTGTACATGTTGTGTCTACCAATTGTCCTTCAAGCACCTTTTTAGTACAAAGACCTTTTCAAATGTTAGTAAAAGTCGTAGTTTACTTAACTATATCTTCAGACAGATATCAGTGCTGACATCAAAACGACTGCGTTTCTATTATCAAAATGTAACTTGGAAAATTATTTACATGGATTTACTTTTGAATACATTATAATATTACTCTTATAAAGTACCTAAAGACAACCTCCTTAGCGTAGCGGTATTTGGCTCGCTTTAAATCTCGGAGGTCGTGGGTTCAATTCCCACGCCGGACAAGTATCTTTGTGTAGATTCTAAGATTTTTTTCCGGGTCTGGTTGGTTGAGGGACTACCCTCCGTGCCTCGGAAAGCACGTTAAGCCGTTGGTCCCGATAGTTATAAGATCATCCATAATAATCGTATATCAAGGAACGGGCAGAAGCGTTTAAAGCGAGCCAAATACCGCTACGCTACGGAGCTTGTCAAGTTGAGTTGTTTGTTCGAAATTTGGCTATGAATTTGTATTCAAAGTAATTGCTATCCAATCTTAAGGTACAGAGGTCGTTAATAAAAACAAGAAATGAAGGTCCTAAGATACTTCCTTGTGGCATACCATAATACTGTAAGCTTTAAGTACCGACCAGAAGGCCTGGAGTTGGCGGCATTACATCTGTACCTCAGAAAGCACGTTAACCTGTTGGTCCAACCTGATTAAGTGGAACAAATCGCGTAGCTCAACTTCTCGTTGGCAAAAGATCATCCCCCGATTAACAAACAAGACATCAAATGTCTTAACACCGCAAAATGTAATTAATCATTTTTAGAATGTAAAGTAAAACATTATTATGTTTTGAAATTACGAGGTTGGCTCAAAGGGATGCCGAGGGACCCTAATTAGTCCGACGTTCCCATTTTGTCCCGGTTGCCACATGAATATATAAACAACGGAACAGAAGGTCCAAACAAACGTCTCATTTCTGAGCATTTACTATTTTCGTCATATCTTCTAAGGCTCAGTTCAGATTGTTTAATAAAAATATGTCGTCGTGTTGTTGTACGCTCTTGATATGCTCCATAATTATATTATAAACAATTGATATCATAATACTGAGCGCTGTATTTAGCATTAATAAATGGCTATAAAATTTTTGATTAGCGTGATATTCTTGTATTACAAGTATCGGTCAAGTGTCAAGTGGTGGTCGTATTTAGGCACAAGGCTTTTTCTACTTCACCGGGCATAAAGGCGAGCAGAGCTTTTGGTAACGCGTGAGTGGTATTCTTGTGTTACAGGTATTCGTAGGCTTAGTTTCGTTTAACATATTGGGCGTGTTTTTTTTGTTTTGTTTTCGGTCGGACATACGTTTTTAGCCACAAGGTTTTTTCTACTTCACTGGGCATAAAGGCGATCAGAGCTTCTGGAAACGCGTAAGTGATATTCTTGTATTACAAGTATTCGTATGCTTAGGGTTGGTTAACATTGGGCGTGTTTTTTTTTCGGTCGGATATACCTATACCTGGCATAAAGGTGAGCAGAACTCCAGCCTTAATAAAACATTGGCTGAGTCCCATGTTTGTATACTGTCTTAAAAAAATTTGGTAATATTTTGTATAAACATAGTTTATAAGGTGGATTGACATATAGGCTACTATCTAGAAAATACATAATAAGGTTTATATAATGTTATTAGGTATATATAATTATAGCCTGTGCTACTTATGGATATCGTAGCAATAGTGTTTTTTCTAGTTTTGTAATAGAAGCTATTCAATGAAAAAAAAACCAATAAAATCTCTCCTCTTTATTATAATAGCATAGACTATAGATGACGTCAGTCTACAAATTCCGATTCAACACGGGTAAAACTGCTGGAAGCAGCTAGTCTATCTTTATATATATAATTCTTCTGTGAGTGTGTATGTCACTGAACTTCTCTCAAACGACTGGACCGATTTTGATGAAATTTTTTGTGTGTGTTCAAGGGGATCTGGGAATGGTTTAGATTCACAATTTTGTCCGCTGGACAATGTTTTTTTAATTAATTTTTAATTTATTAGTAGTTGCCTGAAAACCCCTTAAAACAGCCTTTTTCTTTTTCCCATACAAACGTTTTCTAACTAAAATGTAGAGTCAATTTGAGCTTTATTTTTTTGCTAAGATTTTTTAGGGTAGGTGTAGGGTAGGGTAGGGGTAGATTAGGGGTAGGTGTAGGGTAGGGGTAGGGTAGAGGTAGGGTAGGGGTAGTGTAGGGTAGGGGTAGTGTAGGGTAGGGGTAGTGTAGGGTAGGGGTAGTGTAGGGTAGGGGTAGTGTAGGGTAGGGGTAGTGTAGGGTAGGGGTAGTGTAGGGTAGGGGTAGTGTAGGGGTAGGAGTACCGCATAAACGAAGTCTCTACGGCCCAGTTTATTTTATACAAATGTTTAGGTCTTTTATGTATCGATTGAGGCAGTAAGAAGTCTGCCGGGTCAGCTAGTACATAATAATATAATAAAACTGCAGAAGTCGAATGTCTGTACATAGAAAAAAAAAACTCTAAAAACCTAATCAGGGGGATGTTAGAAGTTAGAACACATCCAGATGTATTTTAATTTTTTTGTTCCTCTGTCTGTTTTTACGGGCTTATCTCCGAAACTGTTGGACTGATTTTATATAACATTTGGTGGTACCTTACATCCCCGGTAAACATTTTAATCACAGAATTTATGTTAATATATCTACCTACACGTGCAAATGTTTATCGAAGGAATAACAATCACAACGCGAACAAAGTCACGGGCATCAGCTATTTCGTAATAAATTTCATATTTCTACTAAAAGCCTTAAAGGCTGTTAACACGAAGATGATTAGCGAAGCAACTAATACCTAAGTTAACCAAATATATTGTATTATAGGCATCAACCTCAGCATCATTACAGCTGGTTACCTAATCGTATTATCGTAAATGCAGATTAACTACAACACGGAATTAATTAGCCTGCCTACTAAATGTGTGAATAGACAGAGTATTATGTATGTGGGTATTTTAATGTTTGTTAGAAATAGATTCTCATTTCTTTAACCTAAAGCCCCCCACATATTTACCGTGTGGTTTTTTCGGTTAAAACGAGAGGAATAGATACATAGCGCCGTTATAATTGTCCTGGTAAAACTACTACCGTGCACTGTCTTATCAACTTTCGATGAATTCCTTGATCCGAAGTCCGAGAGGCCCAAAAACTGTAAAAAAGAGTAGACTAGGACAGCACAAACACGCCAAATAAAATTTAAAGTATTCATTCTTCATTCCCACCACCAGCGAACGCCCTAGTCCCATAGGGGGCGCCTTATTGTGATGGATGCTTAGTTTGTAGTTGATAAACCATTTATTAAAGATGGTGCACTTTTCACCTTTATACCTGGTGAAGTAGCGAGATCCCGTTATTAAGTTTCATATGTCCAACTGGCTTATGATGAGTAATTAATATCCAACACAAAGGATGTATGAAGAAAATAAAGAAAAATACCATCGTTATAAAAAAAATAACAGGAAATTTCACATGCTTTATGTCTGGAGAACATTTTACTCTGTGTTGTTTTGGACATTTTTAAGTAATTTGCTAAATGGGGTGTTGAATCTACCTACATTTTATTGCTACATGTCTGTTTGATGAAAAGAGCGCAGTACTTTTAGAGTTCCGCACTTAAAAGCGTGGCATCTAGACTTAATAAATAAGGGTTTGATTCGTTGGTTGTAAGACGATTTATTGTATGGAGCAAGGTGACAGGATCAAGTTCCTGATCTGGCTAATAACTGTGTTCATATACAGTTTTTGTGTTGTTAAAGCTAATAAAATAAGTAAATGAACTACAATTTGGAAGAAAGAAATAAAACTTATTGAATCGTCCAAATCAAGTGTTCTTTAAGTCAAAGGTTTAGGATGTACCTAGAGGCTTTGTAGCATTTATTCCCTTCTTAAAATTTGCGTTCAAATACTAGCACAGGTCGTCCAGATAAAATAATGTAAAATTTTATAATACTTTTGGCAATGTTTTTTACAAAAGTTTCCACTTTTATCTACTTCATAAGTTTTCAGGTAGATTCTACATGTTGTTCAAAAATAATTAAACGATTATTAAAAAATAAGCTTATTTTTTCTCTTATGTTAGAAAAATCAACTTAAATTTACCTTTAAATAGTACAATTAAGTATAAAATCAGCGTACGGCTACTCTAAGTCACAATGAAAACCAACAACTATAGATATATTCGAAAACAAATAGTCAGCATTGGTTCAGTCGTGTACTCAGACACAAGAGTTTATATTTTTGTGTCGTTGCCGATAGAGTTCGCTGGCAGGCCCCGGGGAAATTCGAGCTGATCTAATGCGGTAGAACATGTATAAAGAGAAAAGCGAATATAATAATAAAGTAAATATTCTATAGGAAACCTCGTGATTTCCGGCTTAGAATATACTACCCCATGTCCTCCCATGGGTGTCGTAAGCGGCAACTAAGGGACAGACAGCTGATGGATGGGCATGAGCATCTATCAGCTCAAGGATACAACTGGATACAAGGATCTTACTGGCTCAAATATACAAGGATCTACAATCCGCCTGCCATGCATGGTGATTATGGTAATATCTCTCAACTACCCTGGCTTAGTAAGGTCTGACAAGAGGACGCCCATGTTCAGTTGAAAATGTCGTCCCTTGTCAGATCTTGTGACGGACTTGTGGACGTAAGCGGGCTGATGAATTGAAAAAGAAGAAGAAGAACTATTCAATCGACCTAATGGATTTATTGTTTTATACAATATCCGTTCTCTCTTCCTGACTTTACTTATTTGTCTGCTCCACTTTACTCAAAATTTAACATCGATTTTGGAGACATTGCACTCATTTCCTTCAGTACACCATAAATCAAGATTGTTTTGGGTCTGTCTATTTGCCGTGGGCGAGTGCCCACGTCGCCCACGCCACAGTTTGCCAAGCTTAATAAATACACTAAAAATTTAAATTATTGTTATCTGAATTTACAGTTCTTGTTTCAAGTCCCTGTATGTTATATTTATGAGTTCTAGAGTCTAGGTTTGATTCCCACCAGACTATTATTCGTGTAGAGCCCAAATAGTTCTTCTGGGACTGGGTGTAATTTGTTTTCGTGAATTGAAGAATTGTGACTGTCAAGATTTTTTTTTTCATAAAGATTGCTAGCAGAGTTTTTGCACATAGTATTTTTGTTAAATTCTTGTCCCCCTTGTGCCCGCTAAAATGAGTGGTAGGGGTTAAGTTGGTAGTGCAATGGGTGGTGATCGTGGTCACCATATGATCGCAAGTCCGATGCCTTAGCCATTGGGCTATGGCCCGCGAAACAGGGATTTATTTCCCGAGTGCAAGATCTATGGCGAAACAAAGTAAACTCTTTGCTTCTTTAACTTGAGGCGCTCTTACAGAAACACATTTGGCGTAAACAGATAATGAACCCAAAAATCTTACACGGAATTTCTTTCAGACATTATTAGGTGTTAACATCTGACACAATTTTATGATACTTTTGAAGAACATTTAAATGTAATTTGTTTATATTGCAAGGTTACGCATCAAGGTGTCATCTGCTGTATTGCTGTTTGCTCAAATGTGTGTTTTTGTTTTTAGAAGTTAACCACTGGACATAATTAAATTATATAGATTTATCAAATTTGGGGCTATCTTCAAATATTAAGCATCCTCGCTACATTTCATCATCATAAGCCCGTAAAAGTCCACTGCTAAACATGGGTCTTCTATCGAGGTGGGGTTTTGCCATAGTCACCACGCTTGGTGCCTACCAAGCGTGGTGACTATGGCAAAAAGGTTGGTGGAAGGAAAGGTTGATGGCCGCAGTATTATATCGTAACACACGATAAAACTGCTACCCGTTTCCAGGTATACGAATGTTATAGATTATGTTATAACAATCGAAACCAACAGCTTAACTTGCTTTTCGAGGCACGGAGGGTAGATTCTCAACCAACCGAACCAGAATAGAAATCTTAGATTTTGCACAAAGATTTCTTTTGCGGCGTGGCGATTGAAGCCACGGCCTCCAATACTTAAAGCGAGACTTATATCGCAACGCCACGGAGGGTGTCGCTAATTTAATGTTTATGAAATGTAGTAAACTATAAATCTTTATCCTTTTCGGCAGAAAGTACATGATTACTATTTATTGTCTTTTTTTGTGTGTTGTTATTAACTTGTGTGTTGTGCTGAAATAAATGTATTTTATTTCTTATATTGGTATATTACACCAATATTAGAAATAAAATACATTTATTTCAAGTAGTCAATTGAAATTCAGAGCCATAATTTCATCAGATCGAACTATCGCAAATTTTTCATCGTTTATATTTTTTTCATTTCAAACTTTTTGTTTTTTTTAGCAAATATAACTCTTACATTAAGCTATTATTAGCCTGATTGATGAATAGACTTAGTTTTATTCAAAATTATTATTTGTACACGCTATGTGACTTTCTATAAAAGAACACTTGTAATTGGATGCCCTTCATTTTTTGAGGTTATCAACCTACGTAGGTACGTTTACCCTGAGTCAGTACATATTTGAATTTATGTACCAGCTTGTATTCGTGACTAGACTTCTAGATCTTTCTACATGCAATTTGGACTACATAGATTTTTGGTAACGCAAATAAATTCACAATGTTTATTCCTTTTGAAGTTGAAAGTGGACATGAAATAAATTGTGGTGTGTTGAAATATTTAATAAGCACCTTCAAAGAATAGTAATGTATATCTGGTTTTGGTAATTTTAGGAGACCATTTTCAGACAGCAACAAAATTAATGATGGAGCTCCAAAAAGTCTTAACGATTTGTAAAATTATTAAAAGTCATAATTAATTAAGTGGTCATCTACAATAAACACTTCGACATCCCTTTCCGAGATATCCTGCACCTTTATATTCACTAGAGTACGCCCTAGTGGTAAGTATGGTACGTTCCCCAATCCTCTTAAATATGGGCCATCAATGCTTTCCCAACTCAATCCTAATCGTGAGGCATTATTTTTACGTATTGATGTTGCCTGACTACCTAAATCCAACTGGCACACTGTAGCAATACCATTGATATTTATCATTACCTTATACTTGTCGTTACTATTTTCAGTGTAAGAAACTTCGAGGACCTCTTTATCCTTTGATGTATTCTTTTGATCCTTTAACCTAGGACAATGGGAACTATCGTGTCCCATGAAACTACAGTTGTTGAAGTTAACTATTGGTTTAGGGCACTGGGATGACCAATACTCTTACAGTTAAAGCACTTAATTGACCTTCGTACAACACGAGGACTTTTAATAATTTCAATGTTTAAAGAGGATTTATTGTTAACATAATAATATATTTATCTATACTGCATACTAAAAAATATTTTGATTTGAATTCTACTATATTACTAGCTGAACAAGATGGTTTAAGACCAAAACCAAAATGAAATATTTGTACTTACACCAATATTTCTCACGACCAAAGATATAATATATCGTATGCAATAATTAACCTTTACGATACATCTGTTAAGTCTGTGGTTTAATGAGCCCACAAGCAATAAAGAGTCCATTAAGATTACTCAAGTAACTTGTAAGATTTAAGCTCTGCGTTATTAACGACTTGGATAGTCCTTGTTTATTTATAACTTAACATCTTGTTAATACTGGTCTTAATATAAATTTGTTGGGTTAAACAGTAAGAGAGAAGAGTCAAAAATCGTCTAAAGGGTGTCCGACTTTTTGAAGGAGGAAAATATAATGTACTGATTATATACAATAGTATTACGCACTCGTCCTACTAAAAGTCGGTCCGAAATAAAATAGTTGCATCCCAACCGATCGGTGTCGGTGATCGGTGTCGGAACCGATTGTCGGTGAAAAATGCACTGACATGATGTTACAAAATCGGTCATGAGAATCGGAGTAAAAATCTGCCCGATTATCGGCCCTACAAAAACTATGACGTGTGCGGGCTTGAATTAACTTTGTTTTCATTGTAGGTACTACCGAATATATATATAACTTTATGAAATAAAAAAATGTTCTTCTTTTAATTATGGTGTCAGTACAGCCCTCCGAAGGACATAAGGGAATACAATCCGTTCAGTAGTTTTTGAGTTTATTGCGAATAGACCGAGCAATAATAATTATGTAGTGATGTTTGTTTTAGAAACTTATTTCATTTGACAGCAAAGTTAAGTTAACAGCTATGCTAATTTATTAAATTGCTTCGATCGACGTTTGAGAAACAATTAGTGCAATTGACAGCGTTATCTTAGATGTGCTGCACTTAATTTGTTAAATTGTGTGTTTGCAAGTGTAAGAGCCGTTTTTGGAGCAGACAATAGCGGATTAACGTGCTTTCTAAGGCACGGTAACTAACTAAAGGTTGTTTTCATATTTTAATGGCTTTATCCAATCCAGACAACCTCCGCAGCGTAGCGGTATTTGGCAGACAGGAAATCTTTGTGTAAATTCTAAGATGGTTGAGGGACTACCCTCCGTGCCTCGGAAAGCACGTTAAGCCGTTGGTCCCGATTGTTATAACATCATCTATAACAATCGTTTACCAGGGAACGGGCAGCAGAGTTTCCTTGTGTGTTGCTTCATAATACTGCGATCTTCAAGCCGCCTGCCAAGCGTGGAGACTATAGCAAATACCCTCCCTTGGGAGGAGGCTCACGTTTAGCAGTGGATTTTATACAGGCTGATGATCATGATGAAACAAATAAAGAGTGGATTAACTAATTTTCCTATTCCAATATTAAAAGTTATGGTTAACTGCATTCTGTAATGAATAGTTATTAGATTAATATTACCTAGTCTCGCTAAAATGATGTATTCCAAAGTATCTAAAATTTCGTGCTCAAAGTAAACATAAACAGAGACCAATATTTGGTAACATTTACCCGAATTGATAGCATGTCTATTTATAATGCCGAACTACAAAGGTGGGGTAAAGGCCCCGGTAACAGTCCGTTGTTCAAGACCGGTCTCTTTGGGACCAGTGAAGCAAAAAATTAAGTGATTTCTATGTTACAAAAGAAAGTTTGTTTATATGTTAAGTAAAAATATTTGGAAGGACAGAGAAATATGATATCTTAAATGTATATTAATCTATGCTTATATTATAGCATAGTTAGCGGTAAGGTTAAAAACAAAGTAAGTGATAGTGCTGATTTGCCAGAATAAGCATGCTTACAAAAAAATATATTAAGTCCGTTAGATTTCTCAAAAATATTAGACACGTATTTTTTTATTTATTAAATCAATAAATAAATACCAAGATACAGAGCAATAAAAAAAACTATAACGTTCAGGAGAGGCTTATGACACTACTACTAGGTAAAATTATACCTAGAAGTGAAGTATACCACCACCACTATATTTTATAATAGTATGTTATTTTTATGGGAATTTATTGCTAGTTTATAATTGCGAGAATGTGAGGTTGTAGGGGATAATATTTGTATTTAACACCTTTACCTAACATTAGCTTCCAGCGTGATTTCACCTCATGAAACACTTAGAAACACAAGTGTGTTTAAATCTATTATCTACTTCATCTTTAACGAAAGTTTTTATGGCCGCTTCGGAGTGACCCATGTTCGGATGTAGTAATTTTATGGTTTGATATTTTTTGGGCGGACATATTATTGCCATGAGGCTTTAGTTACTTCATCTGGCATAAAGGCGAGCAAGGCTCCAGCTTAATTAAAATATTTTTAAACCTGGCGTTTGAGAGTCGGTGCCGGTGTCGGTGAAAAGAGTTTCAACTCCGTGAAATAATATTCCTAACTAACAGGAAATGGGTAACAGCGGTTCCCTGTTGCGGAATACTGCGGTCACCAACCCACCTGCCAAGCATAGAGACATGGCAAAAACCCGTCCGCAGTAAGTCCATATGTTCAGCGATAGATGTTATACGGGCTGCTAATGAATTTAAAACTAATTAGAACAATACAAATATTCGATAATATTAATTTGATCAATGGATTTGACTATTGTAACGAATAAAATTTTGTGAAATATGTTTAATTCCTAAACATATTTAACTAAATCATTACTTATTTTATTCGTTAAAAATATCATAATAAACAAGCCATTGATCAATTCGACTAATGACCTTACGAAATACGATCGCTATTAAAGTACCATTTTTTTCGCTTCGGATCTCTTTCAAATTATGGCATAAATACGGCCGGCTCATCCAATTAAGGTATTGTCAATATTTCTATAGAATGGTTAATCTAACTAAATATTAAATAATATACGAATGCTATAGACCTATTTTACGCCACGCCATAATAGCATCTGAATGCCCGAAAATCGCTATATTTGTATATATATAAAAGTGAAAGGAGCAAGGTGTCTCAAGTATAGGGGTTCCTTTTAGAAAAAACGTCAATCAACGCAACGGACCACAACAATAACTGCACTCTGCTGTTTTTTGTATACTTTAACGCCTAAACCGATAAATTATCGAACTCATAACGATAAACAAACAGTCCCAAAGTACGTAATATTCAATTAAAAACCTGTTCATTTCCCCGTAGGAAATAGACACAGCAATTGCAGCTACCCAATTATAGTGTGTTAGCGTTCAAACCGACGTTAGTTAGGCCAATTGATGCGGATTGAAGTTTTAGCCAACATTATATTCCGTAGTTTCGACCCGAATTCACGTAGACATTACATTCAGAGCCCAAATTCACATAGGCATTATATGCCGAAGTTTTGGTATGAAATTACAATATTACGTTACGTTGGAGTTGAGTTGGTTGACGTAAAATGAGTGACCAGTTTTCGATACAAGTTAGTTGAATAAGCGCTTCTTAATCATTTGAATTAACCAAGCAAGCACATACAAGATAAAGCTGTGGTGACTATGGCAAATACCCATCCCCGGGAGGAGGCCCACGTTCAGCAGTGGACGTTATTCGGGCTGATGATGAAGCTAACAAAACTGTTAACTACTGTTACTGATTCACTCCAACTGTTAATTAAAAAATATTAACAGGCCCTATCAATCGATGAGAACACAACGCATGCGACTTATAACAATATCGATATTAAGGCCATCTATTGAATGACATACACATTAATGTAAGCTTATGCTTACATTGAAAATGTCCATACATTGTTTTGAGCTTCGCCTGTGAACAAGCACAGAACCAGCTACTAACCAAAAGTTAAAGTTCGTTCTTATATCAGTGTGTCTGAAAAGTAACGATTAAGCCTACTTATTATGTTTACCAAATGTGTCGAAAAACGAACGGGAACGAAACACTGTAGAGATAGTAGACTAGGGCCCCAGTTTTCTCATACGTAAAGAAAAACACCTTAATTTTCCCAACATTCTACCTCAATTTGAACCCTACTTTTCGTTCCAAGTGGGAGAAAAACTGTGCATAAACAAACGCTGTGTATATGCACAAAACTAGATTAGCGCGACACGATTGTGCATTGTGATGCGTCGGTGTTTTGCTTGTGTGCGTTTAGTAGGGATGTGATGCTTTATGCATGATGGCATAAAAATATCGATAGTAACTGATAGCCTATAAGTCTAATAATTTTATCTCTAATAAAGCATTCTAAAAGCTACAGAAACAAAATACCATTTTGTAAAATAGTTTTAACACAATAGAAAATACATAAATATTTTCTATTCTAAATATTAATATAGACGATATTACAGCAACTGATAAAAATCTAAAACACAAGTATAAAGCAATTCAAAAAGTGTTTCCTATGTTTGTTAAAAATCACAATGTTTCCTACGTTAATTTTGAATATGAATACTTATAATTAGAAAAGGGTTTGTTTCATTAATGAGAACAATACACAAGGCAAGGTACAAACAATCATATGTTATCCAATACTATAAATCAATGAAACGTACACCTACCATTTCAAACGATCTAATCTTGTTGAGATTAAAGGTTACTTTAACCGAATTATCTCGGGATCTCAAATTACAAGTTAGTTTGTAATATTCATGTTGCAGAGGTGTTAATTTGACAACATTCACTGTCATTATGTGTCGCGTTTCGTCACTGGGCTTACAATCTCTCAACTTTGAGGACACAGTATAATCGTTTGTGATTCTGATTGAGATGCTGAGGTGTAAATATAATATTGAGATGCTGGAATGTTAATCGTTTGAGAATTATGATGTGTTATTAATTGAATTTATTACCAAAATATCTACAGATTGTAACATATTTTCTCATATTTTCTGTTGCGCAGAATGTTGTTTCAAAAACAAAGTTTCATTTGATTATTTTGTCAACACAATTCATAGAGAATCAAATATAAAATTCATTTTATAATCAGTATGTATGATGTTCACTGTTAACGAGTATCTCGGGCCTCGTTTGAGGGTTTTAACTTTGTACGTCCTCTCCTCGTGGTATGATTAGCATACCATTACTAAAGGAGAGGGCTGCATGCATGCCTCCATCGCCGTGGGTAGGGATGTGTACCTACCCGTGGCGGCGGAGGCATGCATGCATTTCCACACCGGAAAAGAAGGACCTCGCTCTACGATATTACAGCAACTGATAAAAATCTAAAACACAAGTATAAAGCAATTCAAAAAGTGTTTCCTATGTTTGTTAAAAATCACAATGTTTCCTACGTTAATTTTGAATATGAATACTTATAATTAGAAAAGGGTTTGTTTCATTAATGAGAACAATACACAAGGCAAGGTACAAACAATCATATGTTATCCAATACTATAAATCAATGAAACGTACACCTACCATTTCAAACGATCTAATCTTGTTGAGATTAAAGGTTACTTTAACCGAATTATCTCGGGATCTCAAATTACAAGTTAGTTTGTAATATTCATGTTGCAGAGGTGTTAATTTGACAACATTCACTGTCATTATGTGTCGCGTTTCGTCACTGGGCTTACAATCTCTCAACTTTGAGGACACAGTATAATCGTTTGTGATTCTGATTGAGATGCTGAGGTGTAAATATAATATTGAGATGCTGGAATGTTAATCGTTTGAGAATTATGATGTGTTATTAATTGAATTTATTACCAAAATATCTACAGATTGTAACATATTTTCTCATATTTTCTGTTGCGCAGAATGTTGTTTCAAAAACAAAGTTTCATTTGATTATTTTGTCAACACAATTCATAGAGAATCAAATATAAAATTCATTTTATAATCAGTATGTATGATGTTCACTGTTAACGAGTATCTCGGGCCTCGTTTGAGGGTTTTAACTTTGTACGTCCTCTCCTCGTGGTATGATTAGCATACCATTACTAAAGGAGAGGGCTGCATGCATGCCTCCATCGCCGTGGGTAGGGATGTGTACCTACCCGTGGCGGCGGAGGCATGCATGCATTTCCACACCGGAAAAGAAGGACCTCGCTCTACGGAAATGAAACAGTCACCTCTCTTGGGAGATCGTTAGCTAGTAGTTGGTATGGTATGGACCACAATATTATGTTGTAGTTAGTATAAAATCGCTGCTACCCGTTCCCTATTATACTATTGTTTTTCAATTAATTACCCCTAAAGACTACTTATGTCTTATTAGTTATTTTCCTTTTTGTTGTCTCCCACTTTGCTATGGAGGGAATTGAAACCATAAGTCTTTCTTACTCCTCCTAATCTTTTTCTGATTAAATTCGTTGCGGGTCCCAAGGCAGTTTAACTTTTTCCGGGACTTGGTGAGCCTCGGTGCTTATTGCCATTAACAGTGTGTGCCAGTGTTGATCCTGGCTAGCAGGAGTTGCAGTGGTGGGAGTGTGAGTGAGATAAGTCCCATAAAAAAAAGAATATTGTTTTTCAACCAGGGAACTGGTATTTATTATCGGATTTCATGCTGATTTAGTACCCGGCATCCTGAGGAGAGGGCCTTACCAGCAAAAGCCTCTCTTCGTGAATATGAATTGCATACCATTGCTACGCGGTATTCGAACTTGATATGATATGATGTATACGTGTATTTATTTTATCGACTAAGTCCCATCCCTAGCCACTAGGAGGGAACTCAAGTGGAGGCCGCGACTGTACGTTTCATTTGTCTCGCCGTCTTCTGAATTGTCTCGTCGTACGTAAAACTATAGTCACAACTAGCATTCATAGCTTTGTAATAATGTACCTTTGTCCTTTCTATGTGGACTAAGCTACTGTGGAATATATGAAGAATTGTAGTAGTAATAATGTCCAATTCCTTTGTTGCACGGCCAATTTTATTATGGTAATTTACGTTATGAGTTCAGGACAGGCTTGTTTGTTTGTATAAGTATTGTTAGACGAATTGGAGTGTTTTATGACCGGTGAAGTAGCAGATGCCTAGTGGCTAACTACGTAAAAGACTGTTCGAAAAAAAATGAGTGTTTTATTTTATCTTTCCGAATACGTGGAAGGTAAATATTATAGACAGATTGAAGATATTGTAATGGGAACACTAGTTTTTTGAGCCCAGTTTTACCTACGTAGCTCCTGATTCATTATAATTAGCGGTAGTGTTGGATGTTCTGAATAATGAAGCTTTTTTAATCGTGTAAGAATGTCTAAAATTTATCCCATCGTTTTTTAAATTAATAATATAAAACTGTCATTACAATATTGTTATATATAGTCTAGCCTACGACATCGTATGTGTAAATTTTGATTACGTCATACAAACTTATTTTGAAAAATGTTTTCTCACCGGATGCTATCATATAATTAATAGATACTCCAAGCTTGAGCTTTCTACCATCAGTAATCCTTCAGTTAGTTAGGAATAGGCATTTTTTTCATATAGACGATGTAGCTGCGCACCACTTTTTTACACGCGTCATTCTACTGCAGTGGGTCGGAGCGTGACATTTTGTAGCCTATATGTTAATCCAGATTATAAACTATCCGCATGCAAATATTCAGGCAAATCTATTCTGTAGTTTTTGCTTGAAAGAGTAACAAACATACATACATCCCACACATACAAACTTTCGCATTTATAATATAAGTAGGATTTTCTCTTTCCTTTTAAAAATAAAAGTATGTTTGTGAATCTTTGTTTATATGTATATTTCTTGAATTTCGAGATATGTCGAAAATTCTAGAAATGTATATTATTGCAACCAGATAAGGTATCTAACGTTTAAATTCCGTTCAATGTCGGTTATAACAAAGACAAGTCTTCAGCAAATTGTATTTGTGATGGAATGAGTCTAGTCTAGACTGAAATGGAATGTCTATCTTCAAATGCCATGCAACTCAAATTTCGTTAGGTATTTCAAATTATATTGGTCCAATTTATATAGATAGGTTTTGTAGTGACGACGGAATTGAAGTTGTTGGTGAATTGACCTTAAATCATGAAAGTAGTTCGATTCCCGCTTCGGAAAAAATGTCTGTGTTAATTCAATTCCTTATGAGTTTGGTTGGTTAAGGTTTTTGGACGTAACCAGTTAGACTAACTAAGAAATAAATTAATATTTGTATACAGAAATAAAAATCTACTCGAGCAAAGACTAATTGTTGTCTCATCATCATCAGCTCGTACAATGTGCACTGCTGAACATGGGCCTCCTCCCGAGGGAGGGTTTTGCCATAGTCACCACGCTTGGCAGGTGGATTGTTGACCGCAGTATTATATTGTAATACACAGGTAAACGCTGCTGCCCGTTCCCTGATATACGCTTGTTATAGATGATGTTATAACAATCGGGACCAACGGCTTAACTTCAACCAACCAGACCCGGAAAGAAATCTTAGAATTCATACAAAGATTTCTTGTCTGGTGTGGGGATCGAACCCATGACCTCCGAGACTTTAAGTGAACCAAATACCGCTACGCTACGGATGTTGCCGTCTAATTGTTGTCGACTGCCTGCTAAGTCTTACGTTTTTTATATTATTGTTCATTTACAGTTTCTTTTTCAACAACAAAACACTGTATCGTTCGGTGCTTAACTTGATTAACTAGGTACTACGTGCATTCTACTTTCATTAAATATACAGTCCTCCGGTACATACCATGAGTTAGGTTACCTGTTAAATAAGAAAGTTATACTATCAAACTACTTCTTGTTTCGTGTCGTTGTTTCAACTTATTAGTATGTATACTTTATTTAAAGCCATTTTGACCAGTAAGTCGCCACTCCAATGGCCTCTGTGGTTCCCGCCATCAAATCCTCCATCGTGCAGCCGTTGAGGCATGAAAGTGTGCGACATAGACTGTGGTTGGGTGCCACAGTGTCATTGTATGTCGTTGTCGTCAATCATGCCCCACTTGTGCAGATTGAGCCTGCAGCGGCCAACATGTGTTCTTAGCCTGTTTAGCGTTTTCCATACTGGCCACGGTAGGACATGACCAGTGGGAAGTTCTTCTGCAAGCTCAATGTAATTTGGAGTAGGAGGAAACTTTGCGGACGACAGTATGCCACGAGGAGTCGCAAAATACTAAAGAGTTTCTTAACACTCAGTTTTACTATTTAACTGCTATGCCGCAAATAGTCGCATTATATCTGCTTGTTGTCGGCCACTGCGGAACATAGGGTTCCCTCATCGATTTCCAGCAGGGGTGATTGCTAGCTACTGTATCCACTGACTTCCTGTGACCTATATGCATCGCGTAGGCGGTCGTTCCATGCTGCGCTTAAATTACCATTTCGTGATCTCCACTCGAGAACCTTTCTGCCCCATCTGCCACTTAACTCTATCAATCTTTCACTTTCACTATATCAATTCTGCTCAATCGCTTTTATTTTTTTATATTACTAGCTGATTTTTTGTAGCAGAAGTGCAATGGGAGGGGATCGAACCGGCGACCACAAGATCCAAAATTCGACGCACTAGCCATTGGGCTACGGCCGCTTCAAAGTTTATCCGTTGAACTATGTCATAGGTTTCTATAGATCGCTGAGGCTTTGAGCTTTCTAATGAGTGAGAGATCGTGTCTCAAATCCATATGTCTTATCTTGTCTGTGTCAACATAATACTGCGGTCACCAAGCTGACTGTTAAGCGTGGTGACTATACCAAAACCCATCCTCGGGAGCAGGCCCATGTTCAACAGTGGACGTTATACGGGCTGATGATGATGATATGAATTCCCAATCAAACAAATATAACTAATCTAACAAAGATTCTTCTTCAACAGCCCGTTTACGTCCACTGCTGAACATGGGTCTCCTCTTAAAATACCTTGGCAAGCCAGGATCGTTGAGGGATATTGCCATAATCACCACGCTTGGCAGACGGATAGGTTATCGCAGTAGGATGTAAACCTTGAGCTAATAGATGCTGCTGCCCATCCATCAGCCATGTGTCCCTTAGTCGCCTTTTACTACACCCATGGGAGGACATGGGGTGGTCTATTCTAAGCCGGCAACCACACGGCAACAAAGATTATGTTAGCTAAACACAAGACTTCTATGTACTAACTCTAGTTAAACGCAGTAGATATTACGTAGATTAATAATCTGTCACTGTAGTGTTTGCACCAAGCCTTTGTTTGTTGAACACTTAGGTGCGACCTAATGACCTGTGGAATACCTACTTATGTCCTATCGTAATAGCTTTGAGTGATTGTCTTATTGTGCTTGGGTGTTTATGTTTGAAATGTTACTTAAGAAGACGGAAAAGAATAAACCGGAGTTTCTTTCTGAGTTTCTTCTCCGGGCCGTCCACTTAGGTAGCTAGAGAAACCTGCAGGTTAGCTAGGCTAGGATCCTCGCCGGACAGACCGAGGACCGCGTTGATCCCTGCCCCTGTCGTGTGATCCAGTGCCTGTAGTCCATGCCAGTGATCACGTCCTCTTTATTTCTCTTTACTTCTAGCTTTTAGCGGCGCCCTGAGTCGTGGTCCTTACCCCTTAAGGGTGCCCGCAGGCGTGTGTCGCTTAAATTTAATGGAATTTGGCTGAGGACGTCTGATCTCGCCACTTGACCGGTCATTGCACTCTAAAATATGCTTTAATATATTTTTTTTATTTTTATTCATAAAATGTTTCTTTTTTGGCTGAAGCTACAAATGCATGGAAAGTAGTTTGCCCAAACACGGCTTTGCCCAAAGACCAGTCCTCACAGAAGCAGTGGGACGGGCCGCTCTGCGAGTTGGAACGGAATAAACTTTTACAAACGTCTACAACTCCGTCAGAGCGAGCGCGGCTCCTAGCTGTGTCACGTTGGGAATCTGGTCTTTGGCTGCAGGCATTGCCAAATTTTCAGTTAGGAAACGTTTTAGACAACAATACATTCCGGGTCGCCTTATCATTACGTATCGGTGCACCCTGCGTCGTTCCCCACCGTTGTGTATGTGGCGATGCAGTCGACAGCCTAGGTCACCACGGGCTGTCTTGTGTTAAAAGTGCAGGTCGTATGGCTCGACACTGCGCTTTAAATGACGTCATTCGTCGGGCCTTCGTTAGTGCCAATGTTACAGCAGTTCTAGAGCCAAATGGTTTAATTCGCGACGATGGTAAGAGGCCCGACGGCATGACTTTAATTCCCTGGAAGATGGGACGGCCTTTAGTTTGGGATGCTACATGTGTAGACACCCTTGCACCGTCTCATCTTTCAGAGACTGTTAATTTGGCAGGTGGTGCTGCTTCAGCTGCGGAATCCCTCAAACGGCGTAAATATTCTAGCCTTGATAAAGGCTATCTATTTGTGCCGTTTGGGGTGGAAACTTTCGGCCCTTGGGGACCTGGTGCACTCGAAATTTTTAAAGATTTGTCGGGGAGGTTAAGAGAATGCACGCATGACCAGAAGGCTGGCCTGTACTTTGGACAAAAGGTGAGCATTACTATCCAGCGAGGCAATGCGGCCAGCATTTTGGGCACGTTACCATACATTATAGATGAAATGTAAACTAAATTATTAGTCAAGATTGTTTTTTCGTTTTTCTTTTCAAATAGATATAGATAAAGAGATAGCATATACTTAGTCACGGTGTACAATATAATTTAAATCGAATATTTTTATATCATAAGGCAAATTACTTTTTATTAATCTGACGTTTCGACATGGATTACACCAGTAGTGGTCATGTATATATTGATGTGTTTCCGTGAATGAAATAAATATAGTAAATAGATATTAACGTTGATATTAAGAGCTTATTTACTAACACAGGACTGACAGACTTCTAGCACACCTGAAATAAATTTAAACATAATTAAATAGTAAATGTTACCTATTTATAATTAATGTTATATGCATTGTTAATTTTCTTGACAAGTACAAGTGTATGTAAATACCTAAGTGCTGAATAAAAATCGTTTATTTCGTTTATTTCGTTTAATAGTCATAGTTTTTACTGATTGATTTGCCGTCACTATTACTATCGAGACGTTATAACAAAATACGTACATTAAAAAAAAATGTTGCCTTCAAGGAGAAGGCAATGATTAATGTACACTTCAAAATTAGCTCTAGAGCCATACAATAAAAGAGCAAACGAGCACCTCTAATACAGATTTAAAGTATTGTTTTATTAATTTTAATATGTTATTTTTAATGTTATTGAAAAAGAATATACCTACAGAGCTCGATTACCAAAAGTATCTCATTTCGCTGAGCATTTATCATCATCATCAGCCCGTATGATGTCCTTCTACTGAACATGGGCCTCCTCCTGGGGAGGGTATTTGCCATAGTCACCACGTTTGGCAGGTGGATTGGTGGCCACAGTACTATGTTGTAACACACAAGGAATCGTTGCTGCCCGTTCCTTGATTATTATAGATGATGTTATAACAATCGGGACCAACGGATTAACGTGTTTTCCGAGGCACGGCCGGTAGTCCCTTAACCAACCAGACCCAGAAAGAAATTTCAGAATTTACACAAAGATTTCCTGTCCGGCGTGGGGATCGGACCCACGACCTCCGAGATTTAAAGCGAACCAAATACCGCTACGCTATGGAGGTTGTCGTGTTGTTGTTGTAATGAGTAATAATAAATTCTTAATTACTCCCGGCCATGGCCGCCAAATACCGCTACGCTACGGAGGTTGTGACTACACCTTGCAAATATTGTGAATATTAAGTATTTTAAAAGTAAATTCTTGATATCTTGTGTCACATTTATGTAAGGAAATAACGTTTTCCAACAAAGGCTTGGTACAAACATTGAACTGAAGGATTATTAATCTTCGTAATACGACGTTTGACTAGCGTATGTACATAGAAGTGGTGTGTTTGGTTAACATAATCTTTGTTAGGTTAGGTAGGTTAGGGAAAGTTGTTTGATTGGGGTTAATCTTTATATAAACTTGAGTATTTTGCAACTCCATTGCGCTGTGATTTGATAGTCTAAGCATATCTTTGTGTAAATTCTATGATTTCTTTCCGGGTCTGGTTGGTTGAGGGACTTCAGTACGTGCCTCAGAAGGTACGTTAAGCCATTGCCCATTGGTCTCGATTGTTATAACATTATGTATAATAATCGTGTATCAAGGACCGTTTCTTATGTGTGACAACATAATACTGCGGTTACCAACCCGCCTGCCAAGCTTTGTGACTATGGCAATTACCTTCTCTCAGAAGGAGGCCCATGTCCAGCAGTAGACGTTATACGGGCTGATGATGGAGATGTAGTTACATAATTTTCATCTCAGCTTCCAAATGACGTAACAAATCGTTCATATCCTACTTATATTATAAACGCGAAAGTTTGTAAGTATGGATGGATGTATGGATGGATGTCTGTTACTCTTTCACGCCAAAACTATTGAACGGATTTGACTGAAATTGTGCAGCGGGATATGTTATACGCTGGATTAACATATAGACTACAAAACATCACGCTCCGGCCTACTGGAGCAGAGTAGAGCGGCTAAAACCGCGGGGCGCAATTTGTATATAATAATATAGTATACCACTGCATGTTTGTAAAGACAAATATCATTTAGATAGTGAATGCGATAAACCGTAGGATCAAATCCGTGTTCTTTTATTCTATTTTTGCATTGTTATTATGTTTAACTACATATTTTTATTGTTACAGGTAATAAAAACAGCTGTTAATATAGACACAGACATCAAAGGTACGTTGGTAATATAATAATCGAAACTGAGTAAAAAAATCCACAAAATACGTAAGAAAAAACCTATGTGTATTTTGTACTTACTATCCCATAAATACGATAATCTCACTTGCGTGATGTAGGATTTTTTGCTCTTGTTATTCTTATTGCAATTTAAAGGTATGTAAACCAAATAATAATCTCAAAATATTCGAGGTAGTCCGCTTTGAGCACCCTTCCGAATGGCACCTGCCGGTATTCATTGTAAATAATACCCATTTGTAAATAATAAACATTGTAGTGATTTTATAGATACCTTTTATTTAATAACGTCCTACATAGGCAGCTCAGCACTAAGCTGCTGAGTCATATGAAGTTTTCATGGACATCGATTTTAAAAAATAAATTTTAATCCGTGAAGAGCACCTGCCAAAAACATTGATATAGTCTAAGCGCCACGGAATATCGACCTTCAACCATCTGTTAGCCAGATGATACATAATTTTTATCAAATATAATTCATTAACAAACATGGCCATGAATAATTTGCCTATTGAAAAGTGTTCATGGCTAATTTTCATTTAACTTATTAGTTCTTTCATTATTCTTCTACTAAATTGTGCAGTTCGTGGATAAGGGCAAACATGCCATTCAGACGGCTGCTCTAAACGGACTCCCTAAAAATATCGTTTGTTACATAGTTCAGTATTCTCCGATTCTATATTTTCATTAAAGCGCTTGCAAACAGCTGGCTCCAAACTACTTTTAGAATATAACATTTTGGAGCTATAAAGTCAGAACCTATTGTGGGTTACTTTAAAGTTTGAAGTTTGTTATGACAGGTACGGCTATTTTGTGGCGTTTTAGGTAAGACTAAGCTATCGATAAAATCACTATAACGTTATATTATTAACAATGGGTTCAATTTACAATGGAAATGGGCAGGTATCATTAGGAGCGACTGCAGGCCGTGCCAGCGATCACTTCCTCATATATTTATAAATCTGACTTATATATCAGTGGTACCACTGGGTCATGGTCCTTACACTAATAACCCCTTAAGGAAGCCCCCTGGTGTGTGTCACTTTATTGTATGTTTCTACCAAACTTCTATATTGATCCACTATAACCTATAATAATTAATGTGAATTTAAACTTATTACGAGTAAAGGAATTAAAGAAAAGCTGACGGACGGACTTTGTCTGTAATATCCTACAATTTGCTACCTGTTAGTTAAGTATCTGGTTTAATTCATAGAATAAGAATAATTGTGTAGCATTGTGATTCTGACAAGTACAAGTGTTTGTAAATACCTAAGTGCTGAATAAATTCATTATTTAATTATTATTTCAGGACATGTCCTCTATGTGGAATACCTCGAAATAACCTCAATTACCTTGTTCGGTATTGTCCGATTCTATATTTTCATTAAAGCACTTGCAAACAGCTATTAGATCCAATTTGGAGCCAAACTACTGTTTTGGAGTCTAACATTTTAGAGCTATAAAGTACAAACCTATTACGGGTTACTTCAAAGTTTGAAGTTTATTATGACTAGTATCATACACCTACTGCAATTTTAGAAGCATCCGCCTATTTCGTGGCATTCTCCTATAAAATATAAGTCTTGCAGCTTAGGTAAGACTAAGTTAAGCCATAATTTATTAAAGAAACTATTAACAATATAAAATAGCAACTTAACTATAAAGCAATTTGGTTTATACTAGACTAGCTTGCCGCGCGGCATTCCACCCGCATAACTCCCGTTCCCGTGGTAACTGCATAATTAAATATAGCCTATGTTATTCCTGGATAAAGTAACTGGATAATGCTGAAAGAATTTTTGAAATCGGTCTTGTAGTTCCATATTCAATGCAAACAAACACTTAAATCTTTTCTCTTTATATCACTACATAGTATAGAACAAAGTCGCTTTCTCTGTCCCTATATCCCTATGTTCCTATGTATGCTTAAATCTTGAATACTACGCAACGGATTTTGATGTGGATTTTTTTAATAGATTTTAATGATTCAATAGGAAGGTTGCGGAGCCGGGCGGGTCGTTAGTTACACATAAAGAGGAGAGCTAAAAAAAAAAACATCATTAACAAACGGTGTAGCTCCTATGGTTCCTAACCATATATTACATGCCACATTGGTTGATTTAAATTCAATTTAATAACATTACTGTTGAAAAGTATACTAATTAATTAATCAAGATTTTTTTTCTTTGTATATTTTTATCATTGTATTTGACTTAAGTATAAGTATATAAGTACGATCGATTCGTCTACATTATCAATAAACGTTTTAATTTAATTTCATTTCATATAAGGTTACAAAATCACGCAAAATGTAAATAAAATGAACGCAGAGAGAACCATCTGCTTGCATTTGTAACAATAGAAACCAATGGCTTTACTAAATTACTTTCCGATGCATGAAGGTTAATCCCTTAACTAACCAGATCCGAAAATAAATTTAGGAATTCACACAACTATTTTTTGTTTGGCGTGGAGATCGAACCAACGAGCTATATCTAAACTATACAAGGTGTAACGGAAAGGGTATACATAGAAAGAGCAAGGCTTTTTTGGATGATAACAAACGATATGGCAAGGGTTTTTTAATCCTATCTCTACAAGTCCGGAAGTAATGATTTTTTTAAATTCATAGACACCAGAAACCAAACTTTTCAAATTGAAATAAATACATCACTAGCACTCAATCAGCTGATCGATGTCAACGAGCTATTAGCAAGTAAAAATAAACCTCTTACTCCTGGTATTTCTGAATAAAGGGTTCCGCATTTTTATTTTTTGTTTGCAAAATAATACAGACTTCTTTTATTTTATTTTGAGTTGAAACCCTTGCCATAAAGTTTGTTATGATCCAAAGAAGCCTTGCTCTCTCTATGTATATACCCTTTCCGTTACACCTTGTATATAATATTATAAAGAGGAATGATTTGTATGTAAGTATGTTTGTAACGAATTGGCTCCAAAAGTACTGGACCGATTTTAAACATTATTTAACCATTTGAATGCTACATTATCACTGATTAATATAGGCTATATTTATTTATGAAGTTCCCACGGGAACGGGAGTTACGCGGGTGAAACCGCGCGCAGGAAGCTAGTATACTAATAATTCTGAAGATCCAATTAGAGGGGCCTCACATAAAACTGTTCCACATCCTTTAATTCATATTACATTACCACTACAGCACAATATTAATACCGTTCCCAATTTACACAGTATTCTTTTAATTCCTAACACGTCTGTTAAGGCATAAGACGTCGATTTTACTAGGGATTTGTCCTCCTGAAGATTATTTCGCCTCCCTAAGAGGGAGAGGGCTAAATCGAATCGGTTACGTCACAAACATTAAAGGAGGCCTTAGATACAGCGGGCAGCAAATTGATGGGGGACCGTTTTATGTGATTATATGTTTTTGTTAGACTTTAGAAGTGGGACTCCCATAAAATATCGTTAGTTATTTTACATTTTAGTTGTATCGGTTTAACAAAAAAATGCGTTATATAGGTCATCGGAAAATTATAAATAAATTGATCAAGTTACTTGTTCTAGTAGCTCTAGTAGCAGGTTCCAGCGGGAACCAGAACATCGCTATGTTTCACCATAAAATATAGCTTATGTTACACCTGGATAAAGCAGCATTCTAATGGTGAAAGAATTATCTTAATCCGTCTAGTAATTTATGAGTTAATTCGTTACAAACTTACATACAAAAAAAATCTGTCCTCTTTATAATATTATATAGATTTAAATTTTGAAGTTTTATTTAGTAATGAAATAAGAAACAAATGTATTTGATACCAAGGCCAGATTTAAGGGAGGGCATCCAGGGCAACTGTCCCGCGGCCTCCACAATAAAGGGAGAAGAGAGATTTAAAATCTTTCAAATTCTAATGAGTAAACTATACAACTTTTCTTTTATTTATTTATTCAGTGTTGTACCTTTACTACACACAGTACTTTGTAGAATTATGATTAATTAATGTAGATGAACAGTATAGTATATGTTTAAATGAAAGATGAAGTATTCATCTATACTTGTTCACTTATATTTGTCAATCAGTAAAATATCAGAATTCAAAAAGTCCTGAAAAGTAGGTACATACTTAAAATTTTCTACATATTTTGAGGTAAAATAATTTGTGCCCAGAACGTCTCTTCTCCTTTGTTGCCCTGGGGCCTCTAGACTTCTAAATCCGGCTCTGTTTGATACATACATATTTGTTAATACCAAACTTTGTTAGCAATTGCAGAAAAGCTAATTGGATTTTCTACTATGAATTGACCGAGAACATTGTGGATAAATGAAATATACAATTTCAATCAGTTGGATTATAAAGAAACCATAGTATCAAAGCGAATCGCGTACATTGTGTAGCTTAGCTATAAACTCTTTGTGCATTCAATGTATTAGTTTAGTAGTAACGAAATACTAGTAGATTTCATTGTGGTATTAGCGAAATGGAAATAATTTAATGTTGCACAGTTTACCTGTCTAGTATTCTTGTTAACCCCTCGTGCTAAGCTAAAATGCTTGTGTTACGAGTGGGTTCACGTCGGTAGTGCAATGGGTGAGGATCGAACCGGCGACCACACGATCGCAAGTCCGACGCCCTAGCCATTGGGCTGCGGCCGACTTTGTAAAGTTACTCAAAAATAAAAGCTCAATCTTTAGTTCTTATCTTCGAAATTAATACAAAATTAAATCAATCATTGAATGCACGTCATTTTTTTCTTTCATTTTTTCGTCGGTACTGCAATGGGATAGAACCGGCGACCATTGGGTTTTTTCAGTTTCATTTCTTCATTAACTTTGCATTGTAAACCCTTGTTGAATCCGCCTTAGAATAGACTAAGGCCGCGTCCTGGACGCCAGCGGGCGGAAGGGGCGGCGCGGGCAACGGCAGGCGCGTCTTTATCAAAGTTCATAGATTTGAGTGAAGCTGTTCTCGACGTCAGCGGTGCGGGCGGCAGGTTTTCCTTAGGCACCGCCCGCACCGCCCGCGCCGCCCGCTGGCGTCCAGGACGTGGCCTAAAACAAGCCTTATATCGCTCCGCAGCATAGTATGTAATAATTATTATCGTACTTATGACCAAACAATAACTTAATTCAGCAGCTGCGCTTTGTATGCTGTGCATTGCCATTAGTTTATTCTGTATCAGCCGCTTACAACCTCCGTAGCGTACCGGTATTTGGCTCGCTTTAAATCTTGGAGGTCGTGGGTTCGATCCCCACGCCAGACAGAAAATCTTTGTGCAAATTCTAAGATTTCTGTCCGGGTCTGGTTGGTTGAGGGACTACCCTCCGTGCCTCGGAAAGCACGTTAAGCCGTTGGTCCCGCTTGTTATAACATCATCTTTAATAATCGTATACCAAGGAACGGGCAGCAGCATTTCCTTGTGTGTTACAACATAATTCTGCGGTCACCAACCCGCCTGCCAAGCGTGTTGACTATGACAAATACCCTCCCTCGGGAGAAGGCCCATGTTCAGCAGTGGACGTTATACGGGTGATGATGATGACATATTAGATACAACACAAATACAACTATGTACAAAGATACAACTTATAACTTACTTACTATTTACTTATGAACCCACGACCTCCTAGATTTAAATCATCTTTCCTTTGTACATTCTCCCGATGGTCATTGCATGTCACACCAAAAATCACTCCTTAGATTCCCCTCCCACAAAACGGATTTTTATTCCTTCTCCTTTACAGTTCATGCAGTCAGATTGTGGAATTCGCTACCCGCTAATATCCGTAACTGCAATACTCTTTCCCTTTTCAAAAAAGAGTGAAAGAACACTATCTGTCCTCTTCGTGATAATATTATTATTTGTGTATGTATTATAACTATTTATAATTTTATGTATGTATTTAAGTATATGTGTAGTTATTGTATGTATGTATATCTACCTACACACTATTATTGCTTTCTTTATTTTCATCTCTTCTTTCGCAGGTCTACTGGAAGAGATTTCTTTAGAAATAAGTAGTACCTTTGTACATTGCCTTTTGTTTGTATTTGTTTTTCTCTTCACTATATTTCTTGTGTGTACATAAATAAATAAAATAAAGCGAGCCAAACCGATACATACCGTATTTTCTCAAGACGTCCGTTACCCTAAATCAGCCCGCTAATTTCGTGGGCTAACCAAAGGGCAATACCGTGGTTTTCTTAATTAAGAAGGGAACAGAATTGGCTATGTTATTTGCATTGTGAACTGATAACCTGATCGGTTACATTTGTCTTAGGTACCATTATCGGCTTCCACCGTACGTGTAGTTTGTGTAAATTGTGAGTTTTACATGGCTAAAGGGATTGTGGAACCTTTTGAATGCGAACGTAGATAAATGTGGGTGAAGATAAGATGGTTCTGTGTTTATTTTTTTAATTATTTCTTAGTATATAACAACTAGCTTCCCGCGCATGGTTTTGCCCGCGAAACTCCCGTTCCCGTGGGAAATTCGTAATAAAATATAACCTGCCTCGTACATCGGCTATCTAGCACTAAAATAATTTTTTAAATGTGGACTGGTATTTGGTTAGATTAGCGCGTTCAAGCAAACAAATTAACGAACAATCGCTTCAGCTTTATATATTAGTAAAGAAAATAAAATATAGGCTATTATATCCTGCTTCGATAAATGGGCTGTCTACTTCTGAAATAATTTTTAAATTGGGACCAGCATTTCCTGCGATTAGCGCGTTCAAGCGAATAAGCGAACAAACTCTTCAGCTTTATACATATCTTAGTATAGATACAGCGGGATTTTGTAATCCTTACTAATATTATAAACGCGAAAGTTATGGATGGATGGATGTTTGTTATTCTTTCACGCAAAAACTACTGAATGGATTTGGCTGAAAGTTTGCACACGGATAGTTTATTAGCTAGATTAAGATAAAGGCTACAAAATATTACGCTCCGACACACTGGAGCAGAGTAACACGGGAAAAACCGCGGAGCGCACCTAGTCGTTGATAATAATTGGTACGACGAATTTCCAACGAAACCTATATAATAATCAAAAGAAAAATGCTATAGCTAAAATGCATTGTTTCTTTATTACGTCAACAGCCCGTTAAGTCCACTGCTGAACATGGGCTTCCTCAATACAAACCATAATCACATAATTACTTTAGCAAGCCGGTTGGAGATCGCAGTATGATGTTAAGTATCCCTTAGTTGATAGACGCTGCTGCCCTTTGATTAGGTATATGTCCCTTAGTCGCCTTTTACGACACCCATGGGAAGACGTAGAGTGGTCTTTTCTGAGCCGGAAACCACACAGCAAGTTTTGTTATTATTTGACTTAAATATGTTTTTAATATTAGTAATACCATCATCATCAGCCCGTACAACGTATATTGCTGAAAAGGGCCTTCTCCCCAGGGAGGGTTTTTGCCATATGTCACCACGTTTGGCAGGCGTAATACACAAGGAAATGCTGCTGCCCGGTTCCTGTTATACGATTAATATAGATTATGTTAAATCTCGGAGGTAGTGGGTTCGATCCCCACGCCGGACAGGAAAGCCCGTATAACTGGACGCCCGTATAAGGGCTGATGATGATGATGTTATAACAATCAGGACCAACGGCTTAAAGTGCTTACCAAGGCACGGATATTGGTCCCTCAACTACCCAGACCCGGAAAGAAATCTAATTTGCCAAAAGATTTCTTGTCCGGTGTGGGGGTCGAATCCACGACCTCCGAGATTTAAAGTGAGCCAAATACCGCTACGCTACGGAGTTTTGTTATAATGTGATAAAATATGTTTTTAATATTAGTAATATAAACACTTTAATATAATGAAGTACTCGAAATTGTACGCAATTCCAAGCGCTTTCGATGGTAAATGAATTTATGTGGTTATTTACTGCGGTCTGTGGTATGAATTGCTTCTAAATTAAACTTTAGTTTGGAACTATTCAATAATAAAATAGATTTTCCATTAAGTTAATTTTATTAGGTATAGAGTGATAAGTGGAAGTGATACTCCAATGGGAAAGAGGCGAATGTATGTGTGTATCTAATGTGGCTAAGCAGTGTTTATAACATTTGACATCGTAATACGCCGCAAATAAAGGCACTGAATAATGCTGTTTATTAATAGAACAACAATCTTAATACAAAAAAACATCTTTAAAATTATTTTTCGAGTTTTTAAATTTTCATTTTGTTAGTTAATACACCTCATTCATTTTCAGTATAGTGTACATAATTCTACTATTCAAGACCTTTCATTTGATATCCATATTGGGAGAGTTGTTCAAAAATATATAGGTATTCCGCCAATTTTTGGCGGCGGCCATCTTAGACAGATTTTATCAAACATAGCTAAGAAAACTTCCGACTAATTCGCCATTCAAACAAAAAAAAAACAAAATTGGTTCATCCGTTCGGGAGGTACGATGCCACAGACAGACGCATCCGTCGTTTTTGCGTCGGTGGTTTAAAAAGGTTTAATTGAACAGAGGTTTATCTTTATTTTATACTTTATCGATCTAAACAAATAAATAAAATTAAAGTGTCTTATTGTAAGGTAAAAATAACCGGTATTTGTGAATATAGGGTACATAATTAAAAAAAAAACTGTCTATTTGTTCCAGTTTATCTCAGTAAGGGTTGGACCGAATTTGACGGGACTCTCACTGATACAAAGCTAATTTTATAAAGTACTAGCTTCCCGCGCGCGGTTTCACCCGCGTAACTCCCGTTCCCGTGGTAACTTCATAATTAAATATAGCCTATGTTACTCAGGGTGAATGAAGCTTTACAATGGTAAAAGAATTTTTTAAATCAGCACAGTAGTTTTTGAGTTTATACATTACAAACATATACACACACAAAAATACAAATCTTTTCTCTTTATAATATTAGTATAGACAAACGTGTGGTGCCGGTCGAGAATATCACCATACCATCTCTTCCCGTGGGGGTCGTAAGAGGCGACCGAGGGATTATATTATATATAACAGAATGCCTAGTGGTGCTTCAATGAGCGCAGGCGTTCTTGTTATCTCCCAGCAGTGGCTTTTTAGCTGTAGTGCGCGCAGCGGCCACACTTTGGTTTAGTTTACCGCGTCGGCTCGCGGGGTAAACCTAGCTGAGGGGGACTTGCCGTATAGCAAGACTTATCAGCAGAAACCTCCTGCTAAGCGCTCGAAGCCTATACCGGTGGGTAAGGCAGCTCACAGCAGATATGCAACGAGTTTGGCGAACCCAGCGGTAAAGCAAGGCAAGGTGGATGGCCTAGGGCAACGGTAGAGGGCGTAGTTACCGTTGACCAGACACATCATCAGAACCCTCCTCCGGTCGTATCGGTTTTCCGTTCCACTGGGTCAAGGAGGGAGAGACGAGTGTGTGCACTTGCATTTGCGCGTATGTTTGTGCACCTTAATATCTCCTGCGCACCTGACTGCTTCCGAAGGCTTCGTGAGTCACATGCGAGCACATGAGCGCCAAAATCGGAGCTGAAGCAGTCGCCGTGGCCGAAATCGGTCAGGAGCTCATCATCATAGACAAATCTAATATATAAAATTCTATTGTCACAGTTTTCGTTGCCATACTCCTCCGAAACGGCTTAACCGATTTTGATGAAATTTTTTGTGCTTATCCGGTATCTATGAGAATCGGCCAACATCTATTTTTCATCCCCCTAAATGTTAGGGGTAGTCCACCCCTAAATTTTTATTTTTATTTTTCAGACAAAGTTAGGGGTAGATTAGAGGTAGGTGTAGGGTAGGGGTAGGGTAGAGGTAGGGTAGGGTAGAGGTAGGGTAGGGTAGAGGTAGGGTAGGGTAGAGGTAGGGTAGGGGTAGTGTAGGGTAGGGGTAGTGTAGGGTAGGGGTAGTGTAGGGTAGGGGTAGTGTAGGGTAGGGGTAGTGTAGGGTAGGGGTAGTGTAGGGTAGGGGTAGTGTAGGGTAGGGGTAGTGTAGGGTAGGGGTAGTGTAGGGTAGGGGTAGTGTAGGGTAGGGGTAGTGTAGGGTAGGGGTAGTGTAGGGTAGGGGTAGTGTAGGGTAGGGGTAGTGTAGGGTAGGGGTAGTGTAGGGTAGGGGTAGTGTAGGGTAGGGGTAGTGTAGGGTAGGGGTAGTGTAGGGTAGGGGTAGTGTAGGGTGGGGGTAGTGTAGGGTGGGGGTAGTGTAGGGTAGGGTAGTGTAGGGTAGGGGTAGTGTAGGGTAGGGGTAGTGTAGGGTATGTATCGATTGAGGCAGTACGAAGTCTGCCGGGTCAGCTAGTTAATATATATATACATATTTAAAAAAAAACTGTATATTTGTTCCAGTTAATCTCAGTAACAGTCGGACCGAATTTGACGGGACTCTCACGGATACATAGATAATTTTATAAAGTATGGTATAGGCTACTTTATTTTGTATGTCTGTTCGTTTATGAGTTAATTTTAAGAAATATTGCCGCTTTAGACGAGACTTTCATTGTAAGATAGGTAGCTTATAAAATCCTTATTTTATGCAGGTGAAGTCGCAAGTATGAGCTAGTCGTAGAATATAATCAAGTGGAAAAGACAATAGATATATACTTAAGTGTAACGGCAAATAGGCTTGTGGATTTCTAAGATAGTTAAGGGTAATGGTTTTTGATTTAGTGGGATTGACTAGTTTTTATCTTTATTGTGATTGAAGACAAGCTATTTTGGTTCTTACGGCAGTATTGTTTAAGTTCACTTTAATTTAGAAGCTGTTTTTTGCACCTGAAGATTTTTTGTAAGGGTCGAAAATGATTAAGGTATGGTGACTTCGACGTGACGGTTTTGGCTTTAATTCTCTCCCTCTGCCGTTTGAGTAATTTGCAAGATGTTTTGGATAGCCTTCGTGCCCTAGTAGTCTAGCTTTAAGTCTCGGAGGACGTGGGCTCCATCCCCACGCCGGACAAGAAATCTTTATGTAAATTCTAAGATTTCTCTTCGGGTCAAGTTGGTCAAATAGTAATAAGTGTTTATTACCATACACTTTCTATACAATTACAATAATTTCCTTCAAAACAAGTACTTAGAATTCCTAACACATTTTTTTCATAGAACAACGAGTAGCGTGCAATTTCTTCGAGCAATCGGTAATATAATAAGCCGAACGGGAAACTCACATGAGCACTGGAAGTAAGTACCTACCCAAGTTCCGTAACTTACGTAACTTAGCCACAAACTCGTTAAGCCGAGTAAGTAATAAGTTTCTGAGTAAACAGTAGAGAAACCATATCTAGTAGCGTGAAGAACACATTCGATGTAAATATTTAATTTGGTCTGAATTAAAAATACAAAATATCTAGTATTAATTCTGCTAAAACATGTGTCTACAAATGTGTTGCGCTCCGGCCCGCAAAAATTTGGCCAAAATGCAAGAGAGAGAGCAACATGAGAAACTACAATCACCAGCTGAAGATCTGACACGTGTTTCGCTCCTCCACGGAGCATCATCAGGGGGATGTTCCGTGGAGGATGTTATTTTGTCTTTTTAATCATTACTTAGTATAAAACAAAGTCGCATCCCGATGTCTGACTGTAACCTGATTTTCTTTCCCACTCATCATCATCATCATCAGACCGTATAACGTCCACTGCAGAACATGGGCCTCCTCCCGTGGGAGGGTAGTTGCCATAGTCACCACGCTTGGCAGGCGTTCACATTATTCACGGACACTAAGCACATCCAGTTGCGGAACAACTATCTGTGGTTCACAGAAATAAATGTCCCGATTGGCAATCGAACCAAGGACACCAGGTCTCAGAAGCAACTACAATAACCACTGAGGCGCCGATGCAGTCTAAATTAATAAACAGTCAACAACCCTCTTACCCTTAAATCTCGTAATTATATTATGCACAACCCCTAACACAGCACCACTAGACTATGGACGTGTCATTGTCATTATATTAGCTTACAAGTTCGCAAGCTTAATAGCTTGGTAAAGTAGTTAGTTAAATATAGTTGTATTATAAGCGTTCCCATGTGTTAGTAGATTCAACTTTGATTTTAGTTACTGGTCCGTTCTAAGAGACTAGCCTCCGGATTCAAATGAAATTTTAGGCTGTACCCATATTGGCTGTGCGCGTTCATCAAGCGTGTGAACGACGCGAGCGCCGATCGGTCAAGTAGATTCCGAGAATATTCAATACAAACAATCAAATCTTTCCTCTTTAAAATATATTTATTATATTAAAGGATAGATGGCATTGAAAATGTATACTAATGTTATAGGTAAAGCTAAAGAGTTTGTTTGCTTGATAGCGCTAATCTCAGGAACGGCTGGTCCGCTTTGAAAAATTGTTCACTATTCGAAACCTACGTTATTCAGGAGTAACGCATGCTATATTTATTTATTTTGTTAAACGAAAGGAAATGGGTATGCACATACACCGTGATTTTTTAATCAGTGTTATATTGGCTATATATCACTGAAAGAATTATCTAAATCGGACCCGTAGTTCCTGAGATTGGCGCATTCAAGCAAACAGTATAGGAAGATGTTATTATCTTGTGTTTTGTGCTGAAATAAATATATTTTCATTCTTTCTTTCCAACGGCGACAATACATAAGCATTCGTACACAAGCTACAATAATGTCGTACGTTCAGAGGATCAGATAAATATATCCAGGTTGAAGTTTGCCTGTACCGCTGCGATGCAATCACAATAAGTTAATGGCGTTTGAATATAATGTGTAGCGGAAATAGGTAAGCATATTCAAAAATATGTAGTTTGAACTCCTGCGGTTTTGTCCTTTTTTTTCGGACGGACATACGTATTTAGCCACGAGGCTTTTGTTACTTTACTGGACTGTCGTCTCCGGGAACGTCATAATTAAAAATTGTCGATGCTACTTTGGGATAATCTGGCATTTTAATGTTTAATTAAATCCGTCCTACAATTCTTGAGCTTATTTGTGACAAACATACATAAAAAATATTCTTTATTATGAACTTTTACAAACTTCATTTAGGTGAGACCTTCAAACTAGTAAAATACTGTATGTTGAAGGTCAGTTTCCTCCCTTTACAGTTATGCAACTATAGATAGTTCATAATACGGAACATGTAAAAATAAGTAAGGGCAGAACCCTTTAAAACATATGTAAAGAACATGTTATTATTCATGACAGTTTTAAAATATTAAATACATAGTGCTCCACAAAACCGGTTAAAAAGTATTACTGTGGATGACTCACAGTTTTATAACTGTCATTTGCACATACTGTATATTTTTAACAATGAAATATTATGCGTATAGCATATAGTATATATCAGTAGCTATTTTATACACTTGTTTTACATATTATTTAAAATATATTTTTAAATTTCTGCTTAAATTTTCGTTTACTTGTTTCGTGTTTGATTTCCGCTGGTAAACTGTTCAACAAATATGGTTGACGTTATTTTAATGTTCTGTCACTGTAATAGTTTGTCATGTCTATTTTATTATATAGGCTATGCTCTTTTTTTCCATGTTGATTTAATAATAGTAGTAATTTATCTTTTTTTACAGAGGAAATTACACCATGAAATAAGTAATGTTAATGAAGTATTTATTGGGTTAAACTGTATTCTAATTGTAAGAAATGCATAAATGAAAAATCTTAGCCTGGGAGTAGGTGTTGAATTTATTGGTAATGAACTTTATTACAAGTGCATATAGTTCAGAATATGGTGCCCGCATGATCACTGCCTGTTAAGGGTTAAAGTTACAAATATAGGAAATTAAATTTATTATCAAAATTCTTTGTTTTGTGAATAACATCGGCTAGTTTCAGAGCAGGTATTTTTTGAAAGTTAATCGAGTTTTGAATGTTTTTGTGGCTTACTAACTGGAACTGTACAAATTGATTTCACAGGCGTCTGGCGTCCAATCATGGCGCGGCGTGCTATGATTGTTGATTTTTGTTTAGAAACTAGTTTCATAGTATGAAATAACAAAATTGATTCAATGTTTTAAGATAATATGAATTGTCCAATTCCAAAATACATGTATCAACTAAAAGTAGTTAATCTAAACTAAAACTTACTTAAAAAGTACCAACAAAATATGTACTAATATATATAGCAGAAGGGTTTGTTTGTTAGTTTGCTTGAACGCGCTAATCACAGGAACTACTACTCCAATTTGAAAAATTATTTCAGTGTTAAATAACCCATTTATCGCGGTAATCTACGCTATATTTAATTATGAAGTTTCTTCGGGAACGGGAGCTACGCTGATGTAAATGCACGTGGGAAGCTACTATTACAAAAAACAAAGAAAAATACATATGTATGGGTTATTCAACCGGGCGCGGGAAGCTAGAGTTATTTATTTATCTTAGTTATCAAACGGCTTCAATAAGCTTCACATTATGTTATCATCATCATCATCGGCCCATATAACGTCCACTGCTGAACATGGACCTCTTGCCGAGGGAGGGTATTTGCCATAGTCACCGCGGTTAGTGACCGCAGTATTATGTTGTACCACACAAGGAAACGCTGCTGCCCGTTCCTGGATATACGATGATTATAGATAATGTTATAACTTTCTAACAATCGGGACCAACGACTTAACACGCTTTTTGAGGCAAGGAGGGTATAGTCCCTCAACCAACCAAAACTGGAAAGAAATCTTAGAATTTACACAAAGATTTCCTGTCTGGCATGGGGATCGAACTTACAAGCTCCGAGATTATAAGTTAGCTAAATATCGCTACACTACAAAGGATGTCAAAGGCACACTACAAAATAAATTAAATTACACATTATGTAAAAGAGTATAAATAGATTCTTTAGATGAATAACCATTCCAATTTTACTAAAGGAATTGGTGCTACCTTTGTGCGTTAAACAAATAGCACCACGTCGATGATACTCCAATATAACTTATGTGACAATAGCTAATAAGATTGAAAATCAAATGCGCACATTGATTTTTTGTCCTATAAAACGTATAATACGAAAATATTCCTTGACAGAATTTGCACCTTGTTAGAAACTGTCATTTACGCGGTATTGTAGGTATCACAAACGACCAGTCTCTTTAGTATCTTAGAGAAATGTAGAATTTGTAACTTCTGGTAAAGGTAGCCATCTCATAATTGATATAAAACATTCACGAATTCTCGAATAATGTCTACCTTTTTTTGCTACATGTTGTTTTTATATGATTACTATTTCGTGGAAGCCGTTAATGTGTTAAGCGCGTGTTGAGCTTTGAGGTTAAAACGGCGAAAGGTGAAAGGTTTAAGCCTTTAGCAATGAGATTAAAGTTCTTGCCATACTTTGAACTATATTCATTTGTAATAAAGTTCAAAATTATAAGCATATACTGCACATTAAAAGTTACTTAATATGCTATTATTTGTGTATCTTTCAATCTTGAATGATTTTTGAAAATGACTAAATTACAAAGTTTTATGACTTTGTGTTGTAAAGAGATTGAAATTGAGTAGCCTTTTCAATACTGACTTATTACTCGTAGCTTTTATCATCATCATCAGCCCGTACAAAGTCTACTGCTGAACATGGGCCTCCTCTTGAGGGAGGGTATTTGCCATAGTCACCACGCTTCGCAGGCAGATTGGTGACCGCAGTATTATGTTGTAATACACACGGAAACGCTGCTGCGTGTTCCCTGGTATACGCTTGTTATAGATGATGTTATAACCTTATAACAATCGGGACCAACGGCTTAACGTGTTTTCCGAGGCACGGAGGGTAGTCCCTCAACCAACCAGACCCGGAAATAAATCATAGAATTTACACAATGATTTCCTGTCCGGTGTAGGGATCGAACCCACGACCTCCGAGATTTAAAGCGAGCCAAATACCGTTACGCTACGGAGTTGTTAAACTAAATACAATACAATATTCTAACATACAATACCTACTAAGTTACATATAAATAATTCACTGCTGTGCTAAACCCTGATTATCATATTTCTCAATTACAAAACCGCAAACACATTAATTTACGGCCAACTTCCCGTTTCTAAACAACAAACGAAAAGTTTTACATCAGCAATAAGAAAATCCCGGAAATCCCACAAGTTTTGTCGCGGTCCAACAGGCCGATGGGGTGACGTCACTTTGTCTCAAGCAAATCCCTGCGGCGGGATTTTGCTGATCCAGCCATAACATCGAACTACAAGATATTTCATACAGTTTGAGTTATTTGGGGTTCGCTGATATTTCAAGTTTGACTTGCTTAATACCTCAATAGGTATTAAACAAATGTTTGGGTTTTAAGTTTGAGTTTCGACCGCAAGTTGGTGTGTGAATTTAATAGATATTACATTAATAAGGCATGAGAAAATAAGGAAATAAAGTAGTTGAATCCATAAAATAACGAGTTTGCTAACTAGAAGGACTTCTTAAGGCCTTTCTTAAGGAATTTCTTAAGGACTGATCTTACAGATTAAGCCAGAGGAGCCAGATACAAAATTTTCTAAAACTGACTGTAAGTGTCGTGTCATGAAAAAGAAAATCTGTGGTGGGATTCTGCTGATCCAGCAATAACATCGGACCACAAGATATTTCATACAGTTAAACCCCAAATAACTCTTATTTGGGGTTTCAAGTTTGACTTGCTTAATACTTACAGCAAATGATTTTCTTTTAACTTTGCGTTTCGACCGCAAGTTTGTGTATTAATGAAATATATATTTTAATAATAAGGTATAGGGAAATAAGGAAAAAAACACATGTCTTAAGTAGTTTGATGAGGCTATTGCTACTTCACCGGCCATATGTCCTAAGTATGGCTTCCTATCAATCTAAACCTTCTAATGTCTAGATTGTCCGGACAACAATCTAGACATTAGAAGGTACATAAATTCTCAACAAGCTGAAAGTCAGTAAAATTAGTCAAAAAATAATTAAAAACTACATTTTAAAATTTCCCATCGTTCCTGTACACGGAAAAAAAATACTCGAGGTCAAAGGTAAAAAAAATGATTAAACGCAATTTTCTGGAAAACGGTAAGTTTTATCGCAAAATTACTTCAGATAGAAATTGTAATCACTCTCATTTTTTATCTAATTTGATCGGACTATAATTTGAAGTTTATTTATCCCATTTGTAATTAAACACATACGGTGACATTTTCTTTCTTAAGCACTGATCTTACAGATTTTTGTATATGTATACAAAAATAAAAACTGACTGTGAGTCTCGCTTCATTAAAAATATACATCTGTAATGGATTTTGTTGATCCAGCAATAACATTGAAAATTGAAACACACGACTTTCGTACAGTTATAAGTATAAACTTTTGCTAATTTCTGTGTTGGAACTTTAAGTTTCGACCGCAGGTTGATTTAATTTACCATTAAAATAGGTCACAATTTTTTGTAGCATAATAAAAATAAAGAAAATAATACCTACATTGACTCCATGGATAGAGTAACACATCCTTAGTTGGTCAGAGTTGGCCTCCTAAACATTTCATAACTAGGTTTATTTACCGCTTAGAGTCAAAGTAATGGTCTATAGTTTATTTATCTTATAGTCTCTTATAGTCTTTCATCTCCGAGTGTCACACCGTAGGTAGATAGAGAAAGACTCGTAGGAAGCTAGGATAGGGTCCGGTCGTCCTCGCAAGGCGAGGCTCGCGACGCGTTCTTTGCTTTAAACCCGATCCCAGCCCGCGCTGGTTGATCTAATTTTATTTTATAACATTATTGTTGAAATGTAAACTAATTTATTAGTCAAGATTGTTTTTTCCTTTTTTGTTTTCATTATCATTGTATTTGACTTATAATCAGTACGATTGATTCGTCTACGTTATCAATAAACGTTTTCATTTCATTTCATATCCTATTTGAAATTTTATCGAAAGTTGTAGATAGAAGTAGCTTAACATTTTAGTGATGATTTTTTATTAAACAGAATCTGGAGTGAGATTCTGCTGATCTAGCAAGAACATCGAAATACACGATGTTTCATACGGTTTGAATTATTAAGGATACGCTGGTGTATCAAGTTTGACTTGCTTAATACCTATTGCAAACGTTTGTGTTTCAACTTTGAGTTTCGACCGCAGGTTAGTGTTCTTTGCCATTTATATTCTCATAAACGTATTAACTAGGTTCCCTAGCGCAGTTTCACCCGCGTTTCTCCCGATCCCATAAGAACTTCATAATTAAACTCTGAAATCGATTTAGATGTTTTTGAGTTTATTAGAAACAAACATAGAAAAATATAAAATGATAGGTATACATGGCATGTATACACTCCAAAAATCTTACATTTAAACATAATAAAAGCATTATGACCTATTCATAGATAAATACCGATTGCATCCGATATTATTCATATTGCCTCGTAGTAAAAAAAAGTGGTAGTGACATGAACTTTTTATAAGGATTCACTGGCGCAGAAATCGAACCTTTGGGCTTCAAACACTGACATCCACTGACATACTATCGCTTAGCAATTTGTAAATACCAATAAGCAGAAATCACTCAATCCACTTCACCAAACCGATTTTAGGGTTTCGTCCCCGAGGGGTAAAAACAGGGCCCTATTACTAAGACTTACTTATTGCTAGTCTGTCTGTCTGTCGCCTTTATGCCTATTATAGTATAATACTTGTAATACTATTGCCATGTGGAAATAGCCTCATGCGTCAAGGTCAAGGGTTAAATTGTTAGCTTTTATTCGATTAATAATAGATTTGTATATCGATCGATGCCACAAATACGTTAACTTTATCAAATAAGCGTTTTATTTATTCATGACTAGCTTATTGCGTGCGGTTTCACCCGCGTTACTCCCGTAGGAACTACATAATTAAATATAGCTCATAACCTTTCTCGGTAAATGGGCTGTAAATATAACACTGAATTTTTCAAATCGGACCAGTAGTTTCTGACATTAGCACGTTCAAACAACTCTTCAGATTTATATATAGATAGATTACAGTCTATCGATACATTTAAAGATATTTTGTAATTTTCTACCTCTATGATGTACGTTCTCTGACCAAATCGGAGACATCCTCGCAAAAGGTCAAATAAGATCCACCCTAAACCGACGTGCTTGTATGAAGAATGTTATGAGAGTGAATGAAGCGAAATATGTGTATAGGGATCGTAGCAAGTGGAGGTCCATTGTCTCTGCCTACCCCGCTGGGAAACAGGCGTGAGCTTATGTATGTATGATGTAAAGCCTACAGTCATCGTCTTCTGAACATAACGTATCAGCAGTGAACGTGTGTAGGCAATCAACGATTTTCAGTGGGAAAGATTTCACCATGCTAAAGGTAGCATGGTGAAATCCCGCTCTACTAATGTGGGGTCAGCTTAATACGTGTATTAAGCTGACCCCACATTAGTCACTCGTTCGTCGAGCGTGTAAAAGAAGCGAACAACGCAAGCGCCGAGCTCCTGAACCTATCATCTTCTTCTTCAACAGCCCGTTTACGTCCACACAAAATACCTTGGCAAGCAAGGATCGTTGAGGGATATTGCCATAATCACCACGCTTGGCAGACGGATTGGTGATCGCAGTGGGATGTAAACCTTGAGCTAATAGATGCTGCTGCCCATCCATCAGCCATATGTCCCTTAGTCGCCTTTTACGACACCCATGGGAGGACATGGGGTGATCTATTCTAAGCCGGAAACCACACGGCAAAGAACCTATCATATCAACCATTTAAAACCGCATACTATGTGAAGCACGCTCGATTATCGAGTACGCCGACTGTGGGGTCAGTCAGTCGGTCCATCGTGTAAGTGATAATCGTTTGCTTGCCAGTTCGTTCTCTCCACTATAATACTATAATTCAACGCCCTCTAGTGATACCGAAGTAAACTAAACTACTACACACGTCTACAATGTACGTGAGCGCTGACGATCCATGTCCCAAAAGACAAAGTTATAAAACAATCCGACAGAAAGACATTCCACCAAAAACTTTACTGATGAACAAATAAAAACCAAATTAGATTACGTAAAAACTATCTCAAACAAAAACCTAAAAATAAAATAATAAATTACAGTTTTCCTACTTCAGTAATCACGCACTACATAAAACTGATCCATAAAACCTACCACAATATGACAAAAATAAGAGTGAAAATAAAAAGAAATCATAATACATTGCCGCTTTATACAGTACTCGAGTGGAACTAAAACCTTATTGATCCAGCAATTGATATGACACAAATTGTTTTAATACATTTGATTATATCGGATATGACCTGACCTCCTTTAATATTTACCTTTTATTAATCATAACCACGATTTGGTTCGTCAAACCCATTTTTTGGTTTCTTAAGTCATAACAAAGCAAGTTTGACTTTGACAAATTATGGACAGAATGTTACTAAGAAATAGAACCTACATAGCTTTAGGGCGAAAAAGTACAGTGATTGAAACCTTAGACATTGTGACACGCATTTTAAATGGGGTAGTATTTAATCGCTTCATCATCATCAGTCCGTATAACGTCCACGGCTGAACATGGGCGTCCTCCCGAGGAAGTGTTTTGCCATAGTCACCTCGCTTGGCAGGTGGATTGGTGACCAAAGTATTATTTCCTAATAGGTAGGGAAACGCTGCTGCCCCTTCCCTGGCATTCAATAGTTATGCATGGTGTTATAGCAATCGGAATCAACCGCGGCTTAACGTGCTTTAGGAGGCACGGCATCTTGCTGATCAAATGGTATAAAAAAATCAAAACTGTCAAAAAATACATACGTGGTGTATTCAGTTTATGTCTATTTGTATACAGGTAACAATGAACTGCCTCCGTGGCCTGCTGATACAAATTTAAAACGTTACCTACATCACTTCGATTCCTGCGCCGGACAGAAAATCTTTATTATTTTACCAAGTTGTGGTTATTCTTTGTGTAAAATAAAAAATAAATTTAGATCTGTTGACGGACTACCCTCCGCGCCTTGGAAAGTAAGTTACAGTTAAAAACAGCAGCGTTTACTTAAGTATTACAACCTGCCGACGTGGTGACTATGACACGTATACCTACTCTATACTTATATAAAGCTGAAGAGATTGTTTGTTTGTTTCCTTGAACGCGCTAATCTCAGGAACTACTGGTCTGACATAAAATAAGTATTTTAGTATTAGATAGCCTCTTTATCGAGGAAGGTTGTAGAAGCTGCAATGAAATCGATTTGTTTCAAGTCTTCCATATCGTTAGTAATAAGGTGTAATTTCTTCTGTCAAGAAATATTTTCTTTATACACGTTGTCAAGGGCAACAAACAAATTGCTTCATTTAATTTTCAACCTTATTATCTTTTATCACTTAAGCGGTATTCCACTATCACCGACGATATGACATCAGAACTCATACTTAAGGGTGCTTCATCGCATCTACAAGCTTAAAAATCGCATCGCAATAACTACCGTATATTGATTCGCATCGCAAATGCTTGCTCTGTTACCTAACATTCCTCGTCACGTTTTGTTACGTCACGTTTCGACGTAACTTTTCCTTATATTTGTACTTATTCTGATGACCCTTGCCCTACCCAATGGTTGTTGCCTCAGTTGAATAGTTAGATGAGCAAATGAACACTGTACGCTATTCTCTAGTCTAACAAGAAATAAAAAAATTGTGTTAAGCCATTATAAACTTCTCTAGTTATTTGTTAGCTTACAACACAGTACGGACAGATATTATATAGGTAGCCACGCGGCTTTTGCTACTTCACCGGGCCTAAAGGCGAGCAAAGCCCTAGCCTTTAATCGTTAATTGTGCACAGGGAATTATTTCGGAACTATAATAAATATTGAATATCTTTAAACTGACATTGAAATATGTTGTAATACACAGGGAAACCTTTCTGCCCCTTTCCTGGTAGGTATACTTTTGTTATAGATGATGTTATAACAATCGGGACCAACGGCTTAACGTGCTTTCCGAGGCACAAAGAGTAGTCCCTCAACCAACCAGACTTCGAAAGAAATCTTGTATTTACACAAAGATTTCTTGTCCGGTGTGGGGATTGAACCCACGACCTCCTAGAATCAAAGCTAAGACTGATACCGCTACAGTTGTGATCTGATGATTGATAATTAAATGACTACATTTACAATATAGAATTTTATTAATAAACCCGTAACTAAGGTTGCAAACAGATGTTTAAAAATCTTTTTATATAAAAATGAATCCTTGTTTCCCTTGTTCATCGCATCACGCGTGAACGGATGGACCAATTTCGCTAGGTAATTCTTTTTTTGTAGTATTCGTTATTGTCAAAAAAGGGTTCTTATGAATGAAAATTACGCGGAAAATTAGAAAAATTAAGAAAACTTGACCACCATATTAAACTATTTTAACTTTTTTAATGTAATCTTATGACGTTTGACATAACATTGACAGAATGCGTGCTGCTATCACGCCTGATATTAAAGGCGCGGCCCCACCGCAGTACATGCTGTGCACGGGCGTGCGACCCATTTTAGCTGCGTGTATTAATTAGTATGAAAAACGTCAATTCAAGCGTAGCCTCTCCGTGGGCTGCAGTGGACACTAACACATACATTTTCTTACAATGCGAAGCATAATACACGTGCGTAGCCTCTCTGTGCACCGCGGTGGGTCCGCGCCTTTAAAGTCCAATTTAATAAAGAGTTTTAGTTAAGACACGACAACGTCTGTCGGGTCAACTAAATAAAATACATAATATACAACTAAAACTAGCTAGTAGTATTTAAAATAAAACGGACTTATAAAATGCTACTATTGTAAATCTATGCTTGCCAAGTGGCAAGGTTCCCAGAATACTGGCTGCATTATTAAATTATTTATTTATTTATTTCAATTTTAAACATAACGTCTTTAATAATAATATAAATGAAAGTAGCTCTATTATTTTGCTCAACAGTATATTTTAACGATACAAAACGAAAGAGAACCTTGTCCATACACAACAGTAATATTAAATAAATAAAATGTTTCTCGGAAGCTAACAGAATTGTTGTAACTTTAGTGATTTACAGATTGCAGGTGTAGTAAATCGTTGAATAGTTAGAGCAAGCTCTATTTATAAGGTAACATTGTTTTGATTGCCTGAGATACATCTGGAGAAGAAAAATGTTTCAAATGATCTTATTACTAGCGGCCCGCCCTGGCTTCGCACGGGTGCCGACGGGTGGAGTTTTAAAGCCTATGTTACTATGCCTAGGGATAATATAGCTTTCTAATGGTGAAAGAAATATCTAAATTCGTTCAGTAGTTTTTGAGTTTATTCGAAACAAACATTAACAAAAATCAAAAAATAAAAACTTTTCCTATGTATAATATATTGGTATAGATATAGATATAACTACTTTCATTTTTTTCATCTTTAATTCTAATCTACTGTGTACAGTCAACAAAAGAGATAGGTTTACATGGTCAATATTTTGATAATGTTAATAAATATGTTTATATCAGTACGAAAGCCGGGATATTTTAATGGGTGAAGGTTCGTTGCTACAAATGCACATTTATCTATACTAATATTATAAAGAGGAAAACTTTGTTTGTTTGTTTGGTTGTAATAAATAGGCTCAAAAAGTACTGGACCGATTTCAAAAATTCTTTCACCATTCGAAAGCCACATTATCCACGAGTAACATAGGCTAAATTTTATTTTGGAAAAAAATAGGGTTCCGTAAGATATTTGAGTTTTTCGGACACAAGGTGTAAAAAATCAACCAGAAAAGTTACTTATTTTGCGTACGCTGTCTAAACTATAAAAATAGAACCATAAAATGTTCTAATTAATTGTAGATCTTATAAATATCTACAAAAAAGTCCGCGACACACTATACCTATCTATGTCGAGTGAGGCACAACAACCATTTTTTTATTTAGAACTTTTTTTGGACTACATTTAAACGCGTTTATTTTACTCATGCTATTATTCCTTATCAAAATAAATTAGTTCATCACTGAGAACAGTTTATGTAGATAATATTTGGTCCTTGAATGATTAAAATTGAACGTTTGGTTTTAAAAATATGGCGAAATTAAAATATTACGATTTCTGCTAAATTCATGGACACCGTCACTAACATCGAGGACGCAGTGCACTACCCCCAGGAATTTTTTAATTCTCTGAAACCCGCTGGGCTATCACCTCATGAACTGTCGTTAAAAGTTGGCACGCCGATAATGCTTCTCAGAAATTTAAGCCCCCCTAACATGGCACGAGACATCTTATAAAGAAGCTTAAAGATAATTGAATAGTAGCGAAGATTATCACCGGCCCTGCAGCTGGTGAATTAGGTCATATACCAAGAATACCCATGATCCCTACTGATTTGCCTATACCCTTCAAAAGGCTCCAATTTCCAGTAAAATTTCTTTCGCACTAACGATAAACAAATCCCAGGGCCAAACATTCAAATTAGTAGGAATTGATTTACGCAAAGAATATTTTACGCATGGGCAACTTTACGTTGCCATATCACGGGTCGGGGCTCCCGACCATCAGTATATTTTGTTACCTGAAAATAATTTAACATCAAATGTTGTTTATAGAGAAGCTCTACAATAATCGCTTTAGTTATCTATCCTAAAACAACGGGTTGCACTCCGGGACTGCCGGCAGAAGTGAAAACTTAGTATTAATCACATTTAAATATTTTCATAATTAACAACTTTAACATCCACAGAAAGACAATCCTTGCAGCCTGCGGAAAATGACTGCGTCGTCGATGTTTGTGTCGGTGTCTGTGAATTGACCTGGGAATCATTTTGCTGACCGTGTCTTTCCTGGGTAGGCTTTTTGCAGCGGTAACCGACATCCGCACGGAGCCGCGGGCGACCGCTATCACTACATCACTACATATTATAAAAAAAGTCCCCGGCCGCGTCTGTCTGGCTGTTCGCGATAAACTCAAAAACTTCTACATGGATTTTCATGCGGTTGTTACTGTGGCGATTACTGTTTTGTCTATGCTATATTGTGTCAGTATGACAATGTTACTTTAATAAATCAGTCCAACGTTTATCCCGGTTTTTCATTGACGTTACATTGGCGACGAGGATATTTTCGAATATAACTATCGCGTGTATTTGCAATATACAATGCCGATTGGGAAGCTAGAACCATTCAATCTTAATTCAAAACAATGGCCGGCGTATATAAGGCGCGTGGACCAGTTCATATTGTTAAATGAAATTAAAGATGAGTTGAAGGTGCCCATGCTGATAACGGTTGTTGGGGAAGAAACATACGCGTTGATGTGTGATTTGTGTTCACCCGATTTCCCCGAGTCGAAATCCTACGATCAGTTAGTACAGATAGTGACTAATCATCTCGAACCACAGCGGTCGGAGATCGCCGAGCGTCACGTGTTCAGATTGCGCCGTCAACGCGCCGGCGAGCCGCTGATGGAATACCTACAGGCACTCAAACATCTTGCCTCCACCTGTAACTTTGGGAGTTGTAACACCTGTTCATCCCTGGAAGAAAATTTGAGAGATCAATTTGTGTCTGGTTTGGCGAGTGAAGTGATGCGTTCTAGGATTTTCGCAGAAAAAAATATTAAGTACAAAGAGGCCGTGGAACTGGCGTTGGCTCTGGAGGCTGCGGAAAAGCACGCGGAGGTGAGCGGCAGTACAGTGCAAGCGACGACTTCAGGTGCAGGTGGCGATGCAGGCCTTCATTATACGCGGGGAGGACGAGCTCGCGGCGGTATGGCGCGCGGAGGAGGCGCGAGGGCGGCGCGGACGTCCGATGCGGACACGGCGGGAACCGAGCAGCAGGGCTGCTGGAGGTGCGGCAGGGCGCATCAGGCGCACAGGTGTCGGTACATAAATTACCATTGTGATGAATGTAAACAAAAGGGGCATTTAAAGGTCATGTGCAAAGGCAAACGTTTGAATGATGATAGGTCATGGAGTCGACATAACTACGTAGATGAGGACGACTCAGAGGACATTTATAACATTGAGGTATATGCTAAAGGTACTAAACCATATTTTGTGAAATTAAGCATAGACGATCGCGAGGTGGAGTGCGAAATAGACACCGGCAGTCGTATTTCGGCGATAAGCGAAGAAATGTATAATTTTAAGTTTGCTCATAAGGTTATCAAACCAGATAATTCGATTTTACGTTGTTACTCCGGTAATAGAATTGTGTCATTGGGGTATATTGATGTTGACGTTAGTTTAGGTAATATTAAAGTTAACTCTTTACCATTATATATTATTAAGGGAGGTGCGCTTCCATTATTAGGACGAGAATGGATGCGGGCGCTTAAGGTAACCCAAATAAATATTAATGAGATCATCGATGATAGTATTGTAAATCGGTTATGTGCTGAGTACCCGGAAGTGTTTACGGAAAAACTAGGAACTTGTAAGCAAATCATCCGATTGCAGCTCTCAGATATGGAACCTGTTTACGTCCGGGCGAGACCCGTACCTCTGGCACTGCGCGCACGGGTAGAAGCCGAATTGGGGCGTCTAGAAGCGGATGGTACAATTTATCGTGTAAGTTATTCAGACTACGGAACTCCTATTGTACCAGTTATGAAACAGAATGGTCAAATACGTATTTGTGGTGATTACAAAATTACTATAAACCCTAAATTGAAACGTGATTTTTATCCTTTACCCCGGATTGATGAGCTGTTTGCGAGTTTGAGTGGTGGGGATAAATATACAAAAATCGATCTCAAACACGCGTATGAACAGTGCTTACTTTCGGAGGAGTCTCAACCTTGTACCGCTATCACAACGCACATTGGTACTTTCGCTTATCGCCGTACACCTTATGGTTTATCATGTATACCAGAAAAATTTCAGAAAATCATGGAGGAAACCTTGCGTGGGTTACAGGGGTGCGTAGTATTTCTTGATGATATTTGTGTGACTGGTTCAAATACTGAAAATCACCTTAGAAACCTGAGAGCCGTACTCGAACGGTTAAAAGATGCCGGTTTGACGGTGAAATTATCTAAATGTGATTTTTTAAAAAGAAGTGTCAAATATTTAGGCTTTATAATTGATAAAAATGGTCTTCGACCCGACCCAGCTAAGCTCGAGGCCATTTCCAGCGCCCCTCACCCGAGAAATATATCGGAACTTAAAAGTTTCCTTGGGATGCTGAATTATTATGGTAAGTTTATTTCAAATTTGAGTACATTGTTACACCCACTACATAACTTGTTAAAAAAAGATGTTCGCTGGAAATGGGACTCAAACTGTGAACGGTCATTTTTAGAAGCTAAAAATACCCTTTTGAGTGATAAGGTGTTAGCGCATTATGAAGAAGGGCGTCCGCTCGTGTTGTCCGTAGATAGCAGTGCATACGGGCTTGGTGCCGTGCTGGCACATCGCTATCCGGACGGCAGCGAGCGACCTGTTTCGTGTGCATCTCGCACGCTGTCCTCTACCGAACAAAACTATAGCCAGCTTGATAAGGAGGCTCTTGCGATGTTTTTTGGGGTGGTTAAACATCATCACTATTTGTTCGGTAGACATTTCATATTACGCACGGATCATCAACCACTAACGCACATTTTTGGGGCTAAAGGCGGGATTCCGCAGACCGCCGTCAGTAGGTTGCAGCGATGGGCGACGCGATTGGCGGCATACGAGTTTACTGTAGAATTTGTACGATCAGCTCAAAACGGGCCAGCCGATGCCTTATCGCGCTTACCATTATGTAAGGAAGGTCTCTCATTAGACGTTATGAATTATACGAATTTAATAGAGGAGTCATTACCTATTAGTTTTAAGGATATTGCTAAGCATACCGAAATAGATTCTGTACTGAGCAAGATTAAAGGTTATGTAAATTTTGGGTGGCCGTCATCAGTGACGAGTGAGAACGAAAAACCTTATTTTGTGAGAAAACAGGAGCTTGCAGTAGAATTAGGTTGTGTAATTTATAAATATCGTATAGTAATTCCGCCCCAACTTCAAAAACAGGTTTTACAGGAGTTACACGAAGGACATCTCGGTATTAATAAAATGAAAAATTTGGCTCGTAGTTATGTTTATTGGCCGAGCATTGATAGGGATATCGAGGAATTATGTCGTACGTGTACCGCATGTCGCGAGGTACGCGATGCGCCTCCGCGCGCTCCGCTACACCCCTGGGAGTTCCCGTTGCACCCATGGCAGCGAGTGCATGCGGATTTTGCGGATTGTGCGGGTCGGCGTTATTTAATTTTAGTTGATGCCCATTCGAAATGGATAGAGGCCATAGAGATGCGTACAACAGAGGCGCGATCGACGATAAAGGTGTTTAGAAGTATTTTTGCACGTTTCGGCTTACCCTCTCAACTCGTCACAGACAACGGTCCTCCGTTCTTATCACAAGATTTTCAAACTTATTGTACAAGAAATTGTATTGTCCATGTGACGTCCGCTCCTTACAGACCACAGGGAAACGGCGCCGCGGAAAACGCAGTCAAAACCGTTAAGAAGGCTATTAAGAGAGCCATGCATGAAGGTCAGGATGTCCCGACAGCGTTATCTAAGTTTTTGTTTCAATATCGTAATTGTGATCATTCGACGACGGGCGTGTCCCCGGCTGTAGCACTGCAGGGTCGGCGCCTGCGCGGGCGCCTCGATGCGCTGCGCCCCGACGTGGCGACTGTAGTTCGCGCCGCGCAGCAACGACAAATTGCCTCCGCGGGCGGGACCGCCGGTGCCGCATGTGACCTCGTCCCCGGGGAGGAGGTACTAACTCGTGACTACACTACTGAGGGGGGTAAATGGGCGGTAGGCAAAGTTGTTAAAAAAACGGGTCCAGTTTCTTACAAATTGGATGTAGATAAACGTAAAGAATGGCGTAGACACATCGACCAAATAATTCCTACTGGTGGCAAACGAGATCGTTTTTCGCTTACGAGAACTAGTACCATGCCTTCAACGTCAGACACGCCGTCGAACCCAGACGTGGAAGTTTCCCCAGCTGTTAGTAAGGAGCCGGAGGACATGTTTGAAGACGCATCTGATGGCACGGAAGGTGAAATGGCGCCTCAAAAGGTCACTAGGAACTCACAGTCAGAGCAAGCGATAGCAGTCTCACCGACACCGCTGCCATCAGGTATGTCCGCCCGAGCACTGCGTGCTTTTAAGCGGGCCCAGCGAGCAACAGCTCAATAATTAATGTTAATTAATTAATAACCAATTATATTCACTAATTACTATGCTTATAATTAAGAAGGGAGAGATGTGGCGATTACTGTTTTGTCTATGCTATATTGTGTCAGTATGACAATGTTACTTTAATAAATCAGTCCAACGTTTATCCCGGTTTTTCATTGACGTTACAGTTACCAATCAATAGAACTTTCTTCTTCTTTATATTCGATACTCGGAAGGCTTACGTATATGATTTGTTTAGTTTATGTGTACATTTGACTAATATATATTGATATTTGTCAGAGGTGTCGGAAAAAATTAAGCCATTTGGGAGCTTTCAACGAAAACGCTGCCTAAACCCTATGAGATATAACAAAACAATGTATGGCGGAAATATTCTTCCCATTTAGATCTACAAAAAAGTCTACAATAGCATATGTCTATCTTTCAAGGTTAACTTGCTATATCCATTATATCTTTTAGAAAAATGATCATTTCTAATGCGGTAATTGTAAAGCTAATCAGACGGATTCAGTATTTATCCTTATCATTTTAAATGAGTTAATATTTTTAAGCATTTCATGCAGATTATTTGACCCCTACACAATATACTTTAAATGAATAACTTAGAAGTTATCGCAAAATAACTGCGCGTGTTTTCGCAGCGCAGCGAGTGAGGTAGGCCGAATGCGATTATGCGCGCTCGATCCTTAAGATTTATAAGGCAAATTTTTGGTTTGTGTTCGTTGTAACTATGATGGATAGATATCCATCATAGTTACAACGAACACAAAGATAAAAAATAGGTACTCAAGTATCTACTTGAATACCTATTTATTTAGTGTTTGTTGTATTGTTAGTCCTGAAGAGTATAGGTAGGTATTTCATACGATAAAAGTATACCCACCTACTTATTTCACTGAGTTTTAGTAGGTACCCATATTAATTTGTTTCTGTTTGTTTTGACCAAATTTCGCCCGTTTGTTAGAGGTTTAAAGACATTCTGTAGTATAAGTATCAGTATTGGACCCGTGCGAAGCCGGGGCGGGTCGCTAGTTATATATATATTTATATTATATATTTAGTAAATTCTTCCCATAAACTTGAACATATAAATTTAAAATGCATTTCACAATGTGTAAACCTATATATTTTGTTGATTGTTGTTAAGATTACACTTATATTATAAAAGATACCATTAAAAGAGTTGAGATATGGTCGTGTGGTTACCGACTCAGAATAGACTACCCAATATCTTCCCATGGGTGTCGTTAAAGGTGAATAAGGGACATACAGCTGATGCATGGGCAACAGCATCTATCATTTCAAGGCTAGTTACCACAATACTATGATCACCAATCCCCGTATCTAACCTGGTGATTACAGAATCCCTCAATGACCCTGGCTTGGACCAAGGTCTGTTAAAGAGGAGGTATAGGATATGCAATGGACATAATCAAGCTGATAAAGTAAAGTAAGTAAAAAATAATGGAACAAAGTAAAGTAACAGTAAGAATGGAACAAAGTAAAGTAAAAGTGAAAATGGAACAAAGTAAACTAAAAGTAAAGTAACAGTAAGAATGGAACAAAGTAAAGTAAAAATAAGAATGGAACTGATGATTTTCAAGATTAAAGCCGGGATAAATACCGCTGAGCTACGCAGGTTATCTTGAATTAACATACAAATTCTTCATCCCACAAACGTAACAAATTAGAAACACAAACCGCACTTAATCTACTGCTCTTTACTGTATTGTGACAACTTAAGTAGCTCAACCACGAGTTAAGTTTTACTACGAGTACCTACGTTATATTGCTTAATGGATTTCCAAACACTGATTTGGGTTTTGTACGCATTAGTTCGACAGCAATTAATTGTGATAAGGAAATAGTTTGTGTTACTCAGTAGTAATTATTTTTGAATCGACAAATTAACTGCGTTAAGGTCCATTTGTCAATTCTAAATAATTTACTCTAAACTTTAAGTTACGTGTATAAGCCAACATATGAATAGGACGTTCACATGTATGATTGACAGAATTTTACAGTGCTTTTAATTAAACATTTTTTTCTAAATTAAAAGACATCACCACAGTTTTCAAAACTGTATCTCCTTTTGACACTAAACAAAGCTTACATCTTTTTTGTGTCATATTCAGAAAGCTAAGAAATATGTTTATTTTGGCACAACATACAAGATATTAACATCACATAGATTTATAATAGAAGTATTAAAAAAGAAAACAATAGTTTGCTATCTTCCACGTTCTGCCGAAAAGGTCGCCACCTCAGCATTGGCTAGACAAACACCTAGCACCGGTTTTCAGTTGACAACCATTTACATTAAGATATTATATCGAGTATTCGACAGTTGACTCATGGTGACGCTACTGTTTAGTAAACATAGGGCTACATTGGTGACTATTCGTCCTAATGATGAGCGTAGTCAACACGGTCTAATTGACTTGTGTTTAGTCTTGCTACATGACCGGCCTCTTAATAACCTTGTAGCCATTCCTAAGAACAACTTTGTTCAGTTAATTTATTTAGGTACCTACTTGTTGTTTATGCTTAGGGCGATTGTGATCGGGAAGACTAAGGTGGACGTTCCACGTTCAAATCGAGGACGTTCTTAAGAATGGCCAGGTTACTCAGTTTACAAGTACCCTAAACCGAAGGATATGCATAAAGAGATTAATGAAAGACGAAAGAGATACGTCAAGATCGTAGCAAGTGGAAGGAAGTGGTCTTTTCCTACCACTATGGGAAGGACGCGTGAATGTATGTATGTATGTATGATTATGATTACTGATCAGCTTATGCTGCATTTTATTGTTAGGTTAGGTTAGGATAGATTCATTTTTTTTGCACTGGTCATGGACCAATGAGAGTTTGTGGACCATTTTAAAAGGTCCAGGAGAGCCCGGGGTATATTTTTACGAGCATGTCACAGGCCACCAGAACAGTGGCATTACCTCGCCTTCACTAACAGGCGGACTTGCAGGAGCACCCCCCGCAATTCCCGGTAAAGTAGCAAAAGCCTCGTACCAAAAGTTCCTGAGATTGGTGCGTGAGCACACAAACAAATTCTTCAGATATATACTAATATAGCTGAAGAATAAAATAATAGAAGTACACATAAAATAACTTATTTAACATCCACGTTTCTGGAACAATAGCACTCTACATATTTTAATTTAAAAGCTGTGGTCAGAAGCTGAAGTGGTTGGTGCTCTGAAATTGATGTTATATTTTATTACTGTCGCTTTTAGTTGTTAAATGTTATTATTATTTTAAACAGACACAATAAGCATGAAGATAAGAAAATCTTATAAGCCCGTCAGATAGATTAATAAAAAATATTGGACACGTAGGTATTTTTTTATTTTTCATATTAATAAAAATTGACGATGATACAGAGCAAAAACAAACTATAAAGTTGAGATGAGGGGGGCTTGTGACGTCACTATTAGGTAAAATTGTAACTAGAAGTGACGTCACACGGAATTTCAACGCGCTGAATCTTGGTCGTTTTTTGTTTGAGACACAAAAAAAAATACCTGTCCAATTTTTTTTGATAATCTAACTGACGGACTAAATATATTTTTTTAATCCTCATGCGAATCGGAAGTAAACAATGGCAAAATGATTTTCCAGGTCCAAGCTTTACACAGAGAAACGTAAAAATAGTAAAAAATATAGTGCACTATGATAACATTTATTATTCAAATAGCTTTTGTCCGCGGTTGTTCGCCTGTAATAGTTAATAGTGTTTATTACAATTTATTAGGGATTAATCTTCGTGACGTAGCAGTATGAATCACGCTTTAAGTTTCGGAGGTCGTGAGTTCGATCACCACACCGGACAAGAAATCTTTGAGTAAAATTTAAGATGTTTGCCCGATGGTTGATTGAGGGACAACCTTCCGTGCCTCGGAAAGCACGTTAAGCCGTTGGTCTCCATTTTCATAACATCATATAACAATGGTAATCGGATATGGGTCGCAGCGTTTCCCTGTGTGTTACAACATACTACTGTGGTCACTAATCTACATGCCAAGCAAAGCGTGCAAAGCGTGGTGGTAATAACAAAAGCCCTCCCTGTGCAGGAGGCACATTTTCAGCAGTGTATTTTATACTGGCTGATGATGACGCTGAAATATTGTCTAAGTAATTTTGAGTTGGAATATTTCCGTTTTTGCTCGCATTACCTATCAAATGTATATGTTACGGCTAATAGCCGAAGTGCGGCTACACCTAGTTTTAGCCGGCTACAACTAGGTGCAGCCGGCCATATGCGGTTAAACTTAGATGTATCCCACTTATCTACGGTAACAACTAGGTTTTAATTAAATTAAACAATACCTAAGCACGGCACAAAAAGGTGTTGGGGTGGTTAAAAAAAAACCTAAGCCGATGGAGTTGAACAGGGACCTATTGAGGTTGATCTAAGTTTAACCGCATGTGGTCGGCTGTACCTAGTTGTAGTTATACACCATTCTTTTCAGTCTTCTTGCAGTTAGTTAAAATTCCTTTACATTATTCAAGACAAGCTTGTTAGACTTAACATAGTTGTAAATTTTGTCAACAATTAACCGCTTCGTAATTTTTGCTGGTTTTCTTAAGCCTTCAGTTTTGTCATGAATCTGCCGTCTTGTTAATTAGATTATCTTGATTTACCTTCAAAGCACAACGACACGCAGAATTTAAATAACTAAACAAGCCACCCTTTCACAATCCTTGTTTAATCAAAATTACAATTATATTGGGCTGAATTTTCTGACAGTTTTAATATAAGTAAGTTATATATGGTTATTTTGACAACCTCCGTAGCGTAGCGGTATTAAGTTCGCTTCAAGTCTCGGAGGTCGTGAGTTCGATCCCCACACCGGTCAAGAAATCTTTGTGTAAATACTAAGATTTCCTTCCGGGTCTGGTTGGTTGAGGGACTACCCTCCGTGCCTCGGAATCGTTTCATGTTACGCCGTTGTTATAACATCATCTATAACAAGTGTATACCAGGGAACGGCCAGCAGCGTTTCCCTGTGTATTACAACCTAATACTGCGGTCACCAATCCGCCTGCCAAAGGTGGTGACTTTGGCAAAATCCTCCCTCGGGAGGAGGCCCATGTTCAGCAGTGGACGTTATACGGCCTGATGATGATGATGATTTATCTTTATTTCGACTTCATAACAATTTGGTACAGACAAGGTTTTATGAAGTCATCATTTATGTTTTTCATATATGTCTACAGTGACATGCGAATTTTTCATAAATTATACTCAGGTTACATTTATCGTAATATATATCAATATCTATACTAATATAATAAAGAGGAAAAGTTTGTATTTTTGGATTATTGTATTTTTGTATGTTTGTTTCGAATACACTCAAAAGTACTGAACGGATTTCGATCATTCTTTCGCCATTAGAATGTGACATTATCCCTGGGCTACATATTTAAAATACAAGTCCAGCCGAACGTAGCCGGGAGGGCGCTAGTATTTAAATAAAAATGATAACAAAAAAATGTATATATCGTCGGTGATATTGCAATACGGCGTATGTGACGGTTGCTACTAAGGTGTGATTTCATATGTCAAGAAATATGTTTTATCTTTATCTTTTAGGGCAAAAAATATAATTTGCTATATTTGATTTCAACCTTATAAGCTATTGTCACTTACGCGGTATTGCAATATCACCGACGATATGGTACGTATTTTGTATAAGTATTGTATGTAAATATTAGCATGTAAGTTTATTAGCTCATAGATGTTTACCAGATCGGTAAACTAGTTTTGTTGTGCACTAGCTACCTTTTTATTATACATCTGTCCTTGGAAGGTTTGCTGGAAGATAATTCATAATTGAATTAAGCTCGCCTTTGTATATGTTGTTTCTTTGCCTAAAATGTATTGTTACTTGTTTTTCTATGTGTACATTATAGAATAAGAATATATAATGTGAAATAATAATGTAATTAGTTTGCAGAAATTGACTAAATAAAGATCAATTGTTGTAGGTATATATGTTTATTATTAATTAATGTAAAATGTTCTAAATTAATTAATAGACTGTAACTTTAAGTGTGTATACAGAACTGTTTTTCAACCCAGAATAATATTTATTTTAGTCACTGTTCATACGACTTAAAACATTGGTTCCTGAATTTATTATTTGTAATGGCAATGGAATATTTATTATTTCAAAAAGGTATCCAGTGTCTTTATGGTTGTATGTCGTCGTTGTAAATTTAAAATCTTTTTGACATTTTTTCGGAATTTTTATTTTTATTTATTTATTCTTTATTGTTCACAGTAAAAACATAACATAAAGTTTATACAACGGAAACAACATGTACAAAGGCGAGCTTAATTAAATAATGAGTTCTCTTCCAGCAAACTTTTATGAAAGAACATTTGATAAAAAGTGCATAGCTAGTGTACAACGGACGAATCTTATAATATTTATTATTTATCTATCGTTTCATAAAAGGTACAAAGTAGGCATATGATGTAAAGATTATGTCTCACAAAACTGTACATGCACAGTTTGCCTGTGAGATAAATGGTTAATAATTAATTTAAATTTAGTTTTCCATTTAAAAAGCAAAAACTTCCATGTGAATATCTCAACATGTCACTGTGGTATTATCATCAGCACATAAAACTTCATCTACAGAACATGGGCCTCTCCCCGAAAAAGGGTCATGCCGTAGTCACCACACTTGGCATGCGGATTGGTGATTGGAGACACAGAAAAACTAAAATTTCATATAAAGAGACTGCCGAGACTTCTTCTTCTTCTTCCTGCCCTTATCCCATATTACTTGGGGTCGCGTCGGTGCAACACGTTTGTTTCTTCCATTCTGTCCTGTCACCCGTCACACTATCACTAACTCCTTTTTCTATCATATCACTCTTCACACAATCCATCCATCTTTTCTTTGAACTTCCTCTCCCTCTCCATCCATCTACATGACGTATACTTAAAACTCTTTTAGTAACATGCGTTTCATCCCTCCGCTTCAAATGAAGGCCAAAATTACACACATGAAGGATAAAAGATTCTCTTTCAACTTTTCAGTCACTGGCGCCACTTTCTAACTCCCTCTAATATACTCATTTCTCACTTTATTCTTTCTCGTCACAACACACATCCATCTCAACATTCTCATCTCCGCTATATGCATTCTTTTTTCATCCTTCTTTTTCACAGCCTAACATTCCGATCCATACATAAAGAGACTTCCGAGACTAATAAGACTTGTTTACGTACGACACGAAGGTTGTTTTTTAGTATCATTGAACCTTATAAAAGCTTACAAAAAGCTAATTTTAACGTGGCTATTCCTAATATCATTAATTTCAATAACAGACATATTAATTTCATTGCCAATATAATTCGCTATCGAAATAAATAATTAACATCTATTACTACTTCAAGTCATAATCGTTTGGCACTTCTTTAAATCGAGTTGTACACGCGAGTAGCTCACGATTTCAAAAGTAATTATACCAAACTGGTCGTGTAAAAGAAAAATGGGAAAATTAGGACAAGGTAACCGTACCTAGTTATAGAGAATTAAAATGGAAGTACAGTTAGCTGCGATTAAATGTGTACCGTGTGATTTCCGGGTTAGAACAGGTATCCCATGTTCCATGGGTGTTGTTGGTTGCGACTAATGGACATACACTGATGACGGACTTATAAATATATACTATTAAATAAATACATATTTTAAAATAAGAACATAAATATGTCTAGATGAGCTATTATGGAATGAAATAAACGAATTAAACGATATTTGTACAGCAATTTACTTGTCAATTATGCACAATGAAACAATATGAATATAATTAAAGACAAAATATGGCGACTAAAATCTATTGCGGATTAGCTAATCATATGTCTTTCAGTCACGTCATAGGTATAGTAATAATAATAAGTTTCTTCCTTTCCGGCAATAGTTTTGTATCTGTGGAGGACTGTCCATTGGTATATCTCAATGGTAGCTATCTCACTTTTATATTAAAAGGTACCAAGGGCCTTTTCAATTATGGCTTCGGCCCCATGAATGCCTTTCAAATGACCCTATAAAATATACCAACATAATAATAATAATTAGTTCTATACAATAGAGATTTCAAAGAACAATTTTACGTTTAAACTACGCTTGCCCGAGGGCACTATTAATGGGCTAGGACTAATACGCAGGGAATCACTATCGCAATCTTTATTCTTTGTTGACTGTACTTATTTATGTAGTTGGCTTAACTTCACTGTACTAAAAAAACTTTTATAGTATTTAGTACAAATTCTAATGAAAATTGCATTTTATTTCAGGGTTAGTATTTAACATTTAATCATTTTAACAAGACTCATGTTTGGTTAACGTTAAAAAAGGCCCTCCTAGGGTCAGGCTCAAGGGTGACGTATTACTACCACTGTGTCAATCCTCTGTGCTTCCTATATACTTCCAATAAAAACTGTTCCTAATTGCTTTTTTCGAACTATACTTTGCAAAAACCCTTCTGGTGCCCTGCTACGCCCTATGAGAGGCCTGTGAAATGGAAAATGTAAGTATTTGATGAGGACCCCAGGCACCATTTCAGCTACTGAAAACACTCTGGGTACCGTAAAAATAATGCTGTGTATATCTGGGCTATTAAATGGACAATCTACTTGTTGTGGGTCCATGATTTCCTAGATTGGACCTCTCTCTTTCATGGACGCCTGGAGTACCAAGGCCTCGTTCATAGTAGTGTAGCCTCTTGGGGAGCAGGACTCATGGTTCCTTCTCTCCGAGACTACGTATATAGCAATAAGTGGTGATTTAAGACACCGTCTGCAGAGCGGGTGTGCCTCAAAACTTTTTCTAAAACTCTGTGGTCTCCATCTCCTCCTCTGTGATATCCGTTCACAGAAGGCGACCAACTTTAATAAGGCTGACTCTACTTGCTTCTTCATCCAGTGAAGTAGAAAAAGCCTCGTACCTAACTACATATGTCCGATAAAAAGCTCCCTTACATCACCATGCATCCTTCATCATCATCATCATCATCAGCCCGTATAAAGTCCACTGCTGAACATGGCCCTCCTCCCGAGGGAGGATATTTGCCATAGTCACCACGCTTGGCAGGCGGGTTAGTGACCGCAGTATTATGTTGTAACACACAAGGAAACGCTGCTGCCCGTTCCTTGATATACGATTATTATACATCTATAAACATCATCATGTTTTAACAATCGGGACCACCGGCTTAACGTGCTTTCAGAGGCACCTCCGTGCCTCTGAAAGCACGGTAGTCCCTCAAGCAACCAATCCCGGAAAGAAATCTTAGAAAATACTTAAAAATTTCCTGTCCAGCGTGGGGATCGAACCTACGACCTCCGAGATTTAAAGCGAGCCAAATACCGCTACGCTACGGAGGCTGTCCATGCATCCTTACACTATATTATTATGGTGAAATTCACTCTCGTACTACATGGATATTGTCATGAACCTACCGTAATAATTTAATTATTCAAGGGTTTTTGATGAACACTTTGTCTTACACATATCTTTATTGTTGTCTTGGAGAGATAGAGTATACAACGGTTGCTATTAATGCATCCGGAACTGGTCACTCCCAAAAAATATTGAAAAAGTAATTTAAATATAGAACTCTCTTTGGCTAAAAAGTACAGTTTGTTTTTTTCGAGTACGACTGTCAGGAAGATATGGTGTAGTATTTTCTAGGCCGGAAAGCACACGATATATGACAAATGTTCATAAAATGCTTAAAAGATTCCAAAATTTGACACCTAAAATAGTTAAACGGCAAATAGTTATACCTAGAACAGAGATTTCTCGATTGTTAAACGGATACCTTAAACATACATGTAATCATCATCATCATCATCAACCCGTATAAAGTTCACTGCTGAACATGGGCCTCCTCCCGAGGGAGAGTTTTTGCTAAGAGTTTTTTGTATTTTTTTCTACGCTTGGCAGGCGCATTGGCGACCGCAGTGTTATGTTGTAATACACAGGGGAAACGCTGCTGCCCGTTCTTTGGTTTATTTGTTATAGATGATGATATGAAATAATCGGCACCAACGGCTTAACGTGCTTTGCGAGGCATGGAGGGCAGTCCCTCAACCAAACAGACCTGGAAAGAAATCTTAGAATTTACCCAATTGTCCGGTGTGGGAATCGAACCCACGACCTCCGGAATTTAAAGCGAGCCAATTACCGCTACGCTACGGAGGTAATCTTTGATGAATTTATTGTATAAAAAAATCGAAATGTATACCACCGAAGTATCAAGCAATAGCTAGTTCTAACTATGAAGATCTACTTCAAACGTTATTGCTTAACTTCGAATCAATTTAATACACTAAATGACCGTCTATTACACATCTTATCTAACTCAATTTAACCAAAACCCCTACTAACTATGCAAATCATTGTTATACCCTCCATTTAAGCTCCATAAAGCCTCATAATTTTGACATATTTAGGTTAAAAAACATACTTAGATTCACTAATTTTGTTTGCGTGCTGATGCTAAGATTATTTTATCGCGTTATTATATTGCGTATAACATAAGTAAATGCTATGATTTTAAGACTTGAATAAATTAAAAAATATATATTTTTAGTATAAAAATCAAACGAATGTCAATTGAATAAGAGTTTTTAAGAGCAGTTCATTCCGTTCACGGTGCTTTTATTACACCAATTCTACTTCCATTTTTACCTTAAAATACAGGCTTTGATTTTATTTTTGTTCTCTGTATTCATAAAATATTTATTTTGCTTTTATTCAATTTGATAGTTGATTCTTCTTCTGCATAAGTTGAACTATACAACGAACAAAGGAACTTTAAAAAGAAAATACAAATTTTATTTTCATGTATATCATCATGATCAACAGCTCATTTACGTCAACTGAATATGGTCCTCCTCTTAACAAAACTGGGTCATCATCAACAGCCCGTTTACGTCCACTGCTGAAAATGGGCCTCCTCTTAACAAACCCTGGCAAGCCAGGATCGTAGAGGGATATTGCCATAATCACCACGCTTGGCAGACGGATCCATCAGCCATATGTCCCTTAGTCGCCTTTTACGACACCCATGGGAGAACATGGGGTAGTCTATTCTAAGCCGGAAACCACCTTGAGGAATATTGATATTTAAATCACTACGCTTGGCAGATTAGTGATCACAGTAAGATAGTAAGGAACCTTGAGCTGATAGATGCTGCTGCATATCCATCATGTGTTTGTACCTTAGTCTCCACTTACGACAGCCACAGAAAGATATGGGGTGGTCTATTCCCTGCCGGAAATCACACTTACATATTTGAACTTAACAGAAAAAGCCTATTGATCCCTTTCCTGAAAGGCAATCCCCACTTTGCGCGTGTGCATTACTGGAGAGTGTGGTGTTTTTTTTTTTCGGAACAACCTACGTATTAAGCCTCTAGGCTTTTGCTACTTCACCGGACATAAAGGTGAACAGAGCTCCAGCCTTAAAAAGAAGTTTAAAAACTACAAACTTAGCAACCTGCGCAAGAGGCGCCCCCCCTGTGGGGCTTGGAGAGTGTGTGGACGACGCGAATGCCGTATGCGCTTTCCCGACCTTATCAACCGCTAACAAGGTACGGTTAGCATGTGACCCACACCTGAAGAAAGCGCTCGTCCAATTTTCATCGACAGTTATTTTAATACGGGTATGTAATCAAGGTATTTAAATAAGCTTCAATAAAAACAGACGAAACTAAATAGATTGCAAACTGAATTTATTATTGTAAAACTTACTCTTGACTTTTTAAGTCCGTTAAAAGGAAGCCTATGTTAGTGAGCAAATATAAATTGATGCGCCTAAACAGCTACGTAGATTTTAATAAATGTAAAAATTGGGTAAGTAGCAGTTTAGGTGCTTAGATGAAGCATAAATACAAACAACGACCGCCATAATCATATCTCTTCTTTCAAGTCGTATAAAATAGACTCCAACATCACGATTAAAAATGCATTCGTCAGATACTTATGTCATGTCAATAAAATTATATAATAAACTACCGGAACAAATAAAGAATATAAATAAACAAAACACTTTTATTAATAAATTAAAACTATTTCTAATAAACAAAAGCTACACATAAATGAATATTTGAAGGATAAAATATGATCACAATATAATTAAATAATAAATTGACTATTCAATCTAAATAAGATATTCAAAAACATGCATCAAACTGACAACTAAACTATACACACAAACAAACAACAAATTATATAATCATTAAATATGTATATTGTTGTTATTATTATTATTTTTTTCTATGATTCAACATTAATATCAATAATAAATTATATTACAGTATTATTTCTAATTGTTTTAAAATATGAATGTTTAAATTATAACAAAAATGATCTATGAGTTATTGTGATATTTATGTTTATTGTTGTGTTGTGATATTATTACTTTGAGATTAATGTAATTATAATTATGTTGCTGCAGGGTCCATAATTGTTATTTAGCTTTAAGCCTTTTGTAACACCTACTACTCACATTATGGTACGCAAATAAATGAATATGAATATGAATATACAATTTAATTGCACAAGTCATGATAAATTGTAAGAAATTGACGTATTTACAAGTGTACTGCGTTTATATTACTCTTTCTTACATCTGAAAAGAAAAATAAATTATTTGAGCTAATTTAAAGAATAACACAGCTAATTTTGTACCACATAACCGTTGGGTTATATGTAACCGTGGTCGCGTTTCTTAGTTCGCTGCGGGTAAATTGAGGCTTTTGTGTGCCGTATATTTTGTACAGGCCATTGTACTGAGTGAGGTGAGCAGCGGTATTGTCGACTTAATTACTTTTTACTCTGTGGTTTAGGTGACAGCGAATGAATTTTGTTAGTGGATAGTTTTTATGATGACAATACAATAGTCAACAAACAAGGTCGTTGCGGGGATGGGATGATGTTTATCTTTTGATTTGTTTTTGTTAAGTTAAAATATGGGTCACCTTATTAAATCTGGACTAATTGTAGTTTCACACCTTTTTTGTACAAAGTCAATGCATTTAGAACCTTTCTATTGCAAGTTACTAGAGTTCATTTTGCAATGGCCATATCATTGCCCTCTCAATGAAAAAAGCTTTTTTTTTAATGTTCTTTAAACATATAACTAAATCTGTTGTTTTTGCATTGCTTTTTATAAGTCTCTTTTTCCTAGAAAAACATACATGTATGTAAAAGCACACAAAACCATGGCGTAATGATCAAAATATATGAAAAAAATATTTTTTTTATCATAGATTTCTTTTCGGGTCTTATCGGTTGAGACTACTCTCCGTGCCTCGGAACCAGAGATTACCCTACAAACTAAGAAAATTTACCTATTTATGACATTATAAAGTAAAGATAATAATACTACATTGTTTTCACATTAAACAATTAAAATGAAACAGATATCAGCAATTATAAATTAAAACCGACCACACATACCACAATACTCATTACATCAAAAGAACCTATTCATACAACCACATACAGCTACGCGTTAACTCCCATACAAACATCACATACAATTTAATTCGAAACAAGAAAATCAACCCCGTTGTTTCAAAGTTTCGTACAACTAACGCCATCTGGGTGCATATGGTTGAACTAATTTGGTTAAGGAATCAGTTAGGTGTCAAAAGCACACCCTTATTCAACACAGTTGTTCTGTTAGAAGCGAGAATGTATCTGTTGAGAACTAGGCGGAAATAAAACTCGTATGTTAAAGAAAACACCACTTTTTTGCATTCCTACATTGAAATAATAGATCTGGTAGCTAGTTAATATAGAAACAAGTGTATATATTATTATGATTTTAATGTTTAGATCGCTCCAATTTAAAAATCAGCCATATCTGTTTCATATATAATGTTTTTTTTTTTTTGGTAAAATAAGTAAAGTAAAATACTCTTTATTGTATATTATTTAGGTTAATTAATGCAGCTTAACATTAAAAAGAAAAGTCCAAATGTCGGTCATATTGTTGCTGCTATCTCGCTCAGTCAACCTCAGTACGAACTTAAAGCGTTCGTAGCCCAATGGCTGGGGGCGTCGGACTGGTGATCTGGTGGTCGCCGCCGTCTCGATCCCCACCCATTGCACTACCGATGTGAACCCACTCGTAACACAAGCAATTTAGCTTGGCACGAGGGTTAACAAAAATACTAGTAGACTGCAAAACTCTACTAGTAATCTTTTTAGAAAAAGAAACTTGTTTGAGAAAAGTCTGACCTGGGTAGAATGGGTGTAGCAACAAAACTACGCGATTCGTTTTTGTTGCTTTCGATTTTACCCGTGTAAGACTGCTATTTTGCTTTGGTGAATCGTATACTTACTTACTCTTACTCATAAAATGGTGATTTTCCTCGTAATAAAACGATTTTTTATTTTATTTGTGATATGTTATTTTTTTATTTCTGACCAGGCAAACATCCCATATCCACTTGATGTTAAATACAATATGGATCCAAATGCAAGGACAGTTCTTTCTAATGCAATAGATAAGTACTGCACTAGCCACTCTTATCCTGCCGAACCTTTCACCTTCCCCTCGTAAGCTCTAGCGATCTTACTCACGCACAGGAATACAATATTAATAAATAATGTTATTTGACTGTGGTATTCTGTAAGGTCAGTCGAGTAGCTTATTTAGCAAAATAACGCCATGCTCTGCGTTTCCTAAAACAAACTTTTCTGCTTTTATTATATGACTAACGACCCGCACCGGCTCCGTGGGGTGCCATGCTGATGAACCGTCCTCTTGAATCACTCTTGCTATAAAAAATCCGTATTAAAATCCATTGCGTAGTATTAAAGAAAGAAGGACAAGACCAGACAGCGGGAAGCGACTTCGTTTTATAATATGTCGTGACTATAGATGTTGAATGTACTTATGCTAGCTTTGATGAAATTTATGAAAGCAAATACGAAAAAAGTCTGGCCGCTTAAGCAAAACATTTTCTTACTTTACTTTAAAAAATTAAGATCATTATTTATTAGGACACAAACAAAATCGCACGCCTATTCATTAAAAATCAAAGTAAATCACACCAAATCAAATTACACTACAGTTGAAATTCGTCTCTTTTACTACAATGTTAAGGTTGAGATTTCAATGGCTGGTAATATGGTCCAAAACTGTCTTCATTAATTACATTAGCTAACAAGATGTATCGACTAACTTTGAGATTAAACAAAAGCTAAATATATTAACTGGGAGTACTCTGTGTCTTTAGACTTGTTCAAAGTCGCGCGTGACTTTTAGTGTTGATTTGTTTATTAAATCTATTCGTAAGGATACAAAACTAAATTTAAATTTTAGAATAATTAATCAAGAGTAAAAGCAGAATTAGGTACCGTATTTTTGGGTTCATCTTTAAAATACCTTGGCAAGCTTCGGTGAGGGATATTGCTTTATCACCAAGCTATCCAGGCGATTCGATATAATTGATAGAATCAGGCGTTACTTTGCGGAAATCCATATTAATCCAATTTAAAATACAAAATATCTAGTGTTAATTCCGCTGGTCATTGTGTCTTTGCACGTTTTATTTTACCTTCCTGCATGTGCATAATTTTTGCGGATGGGGGGGCAAAATAGCATTACAGCATATAGACACATTTTTAGCGGAATTAACACTAGATATTTTGTATTTTAAATTAGGCGATTCGATGATCGCAATAAGGCTATACGATGGGATTATCTTTGAGGTGATAGATGCTTCTGCCCATCCATTAGGTGTTTGTCTTTTAGTTGCCTGTTAGGACACCCATGGAAAGATATAGGTTGGTATGTTGTAAGCCGGAAACGACACGGCGGTTACGTACCAGTTAGATTACCAAAAATATTACACTGATATAATTTTCGTTTTTTAACCAAAAAATGACAACGATTGTAAGAAAAGAGCTCGAGCGCATTGAAATTTAAATGTGATATCTTTTCTAGGTTTCACATAGGAGTAACGCGACATGCCCCTCACCTGAACTTAGATGCTCTGTATCTTCGTAAATTTTATTGACTTGATAAATTATGAAATACGTGTCAAATATTTTTGGTAATCTGATTGATGGACCAAAAATATTTTTTTCGTCATCAACCCTCTTCTAAAGCCTCAGATAATTTTCAGTAAGCAGGTATTGATGCTATGATTTTGTTGATACATATCATACACTTTTTAAGTTTTTAATCGGAACAATATTATTCTTAGAGTATATAGGGTGACTGGTAATTAGTGACCGATACCTAAACACATGATTGTGCTCATGATAACAAACAACTTTTACTATGGGACCAAATCTGAAATCGTGAAAAAACATGAGAGATCATGAGCACAATCATGTGTTTAGGTATCGGTCACTAATATACCAGTCACCCTATATATGTCTCCGGAAAATAAAACGAATGTAAGTTGATCAACTTCCGTGCCACTCATATTGTTAATTTAATTACCAGTTTCAATGAACGCGCATAATTATTTAAAAAAAAGCATCAACTTTAATAAGTCCTTTTTAGTTTCAGTTTAGGTTTTTTATTAACCGCCTACAAACTCGACAGTTTATTAACTAACTAGTAAGTTGATCAACTTACGATTCTTATTATATTCCGGTGACATATTGTAAAAGGAAAGTCGACGCGTCGCGTAGGTACTCTTCGCACAGTTATCCGGCGAGTCGGATAATAAAATTCTCCAATAAAGCCATATTCGACGCTACTTAAATCTCAACTGAAAAGTTGTTTCCTTTAAACTATCAGAATTTAAAAGTCAATGCAGTGTTGCGAAGTTATCGACAATTTTAAGAATATTCTCTCAAGTTCTACACGAGTTTTGTTCTTTTCAGTGTTGTTCAAAGTTTTATCGATATACTGGAAAACTTTGAGAAACTTTGCCCTGTGCGCTTATCATTTGCATAGGTGTTTTTAGGGTTCAGTGGACGGTATGTATACCGGGCGAAGAAAATATTCCTTATTATGTATGTTAAACATAAACAAGCATTTATTGACGTTACTTAGCTAAATCAGCATCGACATCTAAAGTAAAGCTAATCGACACGCAAAAATTCAGATTCAATTGCAAGATTTAATAATAAAATAATTTATTCGAGATAATCGCAATAAGAAAAAAGAATAACTAAAGTGGTTGTTATAAGAACATCTGAAACGGTTTCTAAATTAGTTCACCTTTACGTTTTAAATAAGAACTTTGTTGTGTAAATGATAATAATACAATAAATTTAGATGACAATTATCAATTTTTTTATTCTATATCAATAAAGGTTTGGCAATTATAAATTTAGCATTGTATCTAATAAATGTCTACCACGACCCTGGCTACAGATTACTATTCTTCCCCAAATAAAAAAGGCACGGAACCCAATATGAATGTGGGGAATTTGCGCTTGACCAGTTTTTTATTCTTTATTAGCTTTATGCTATTTTCTTGTTCAAGAACTTTGATGTTTTACGAGAATTATAATAAAAAGTTTATTGTTGTTAGCATATGCAATCAGTTTTATATAGGAGAGTATGGCTGACCCATTCTATAATGGTGTGTGAAAAGAAAAGTTTCAGTATTTATTGCTTAAAATATAATATATATTTTTTATAATATATAATTATATACTAGCAAATTAACCATTAAATACGGTCTATAAAAATAATTCAGTACTAAGATCAGTTTAACATTTTCCAAATTTGTGCCACTTTTGTGAATTAATAATAACGCAAATTTATTAGGTTATAACTAGGGATACGACTAAGCATAATATAAATTATTTAAAATCGGCCGTAACCCAATGGCTAGGGCGTGGGACTTGTGATCTTGAACTCGCCGGTTCGAACCCCACCCATTGCACTACCGCCGTGAGCCCATTCATAACACAAGCATTTTAGCTTAGCACGAGAAGTTAACAAGAATACTAGTAAACTGCAAAACTCTGCTAGTAATCTTAAAAAAAAAATGGTTTAAAATAATTTTCTTGTTTTATTAACTTTACTAGGTATAGATTTAACATCCCTTTAGTCTATACTATTACTTTTTTTTTTTAATTTGAAAGCAAATGTGTAATTTTTTTTTTTAATAACTTTGAAAGTAAATAAAGTCTTCACCACTTTACTTATTTACTGGGGCTGAATTGATTAAGGTATTAGAAACTTAAGAGACAATTACGGGTCAAGCCCTTTGAGACATTGTACACTATAGATTTACCAAATTTATACTCATCTATGTATTGAAGTTATAGTTCGTTTTTATATTTGCTCAAACTATCACAAACATTTTTTTAGCAATTTTACGGTACTTTTTGCGCTACATAGCTTGTGACTATTAGGTAAGAATGGTCACTTGGGTTTTACGTAACGTACAGGGAGGGAGTGGGAGGTACAGAATAACGTTACGACTCGTTACATGGTGGGGAGGATGGGTCAAAAATTGCATTTGGTAATACTTGAATACCTCCTAAGTTGCTTGACTATAGTTACGACGTTCTGAAGTAGTAAGTAAGTTAAGAGACACATAATATCTCCAAGTTCGAGGCTCATGACAACTGGTCCATCTGTGACAGTTTGAGCGATTGATTGCTACTTTCGGTACGCAGAAGTTCATTTTCTCTTTTTTTACAAGCAATGTACGGTCTAAGTGCGTTAGTACTTACAATTTCGGCAACTTGCTGTACCATTATGTCACTTTACATAAACTAATTTAGTACTGTATATAGGTATTTAAAACATGGTTAGTTTCTAGCTTCCCGCGTGCGGTTCTATCCGCGTAGATCCATTTCCCTTGGGAACTTCATAATTAATTATAACTTATGATACTGTGCTACTAATGTAGCATTTTAATAATGATCGAAATCCGTCCAGTAGCATTTGAGTTTCTTCGTAACAAACATACCTACAAAAATACTAATATTTCCTCCTTATACTATTAGTAAAGAAAGTATAGATTCAAAACCGTTGGCAACCACATTGAATGTCATTCCTATTGGCTTAAACCATTTTTTCGCGACCATTTCAACCAAAACTTGTATCGTTAAAATGGATTGAGTTTAGTCTTCCTCTATTTAACGTCGAACCATTACCATACATTCCTTCAATAGCAATAATACATGGTCCTTCGAGCCGGAACTTAGACATTACATAAATTAACCATGTTTAACGTATTTTGCTATATATTTTTGAATATAGAATAGATATATCAAAAATGTCATCCATTTCTAATGAGGTGTCAGGCACGTTTTCCGTTATAAGCGGTGCCATTGTTTCCAGGCAGAGGAAGCGTTCTAAAACGACTGCGCTTAGTCGGTAACTAGGTGACCGAGGTGCAATAACCTGGGGTGTGCCGAGATATAAGCACCCTGTTTATAGTGATGTTATTAACAGGGAAAAAAGAAGGAACGAAAGAAGGTATAAATCTTGCGTTTTAAAATCGATTTTAAAGCGAAAGTTTGTGAATATGGATGGATGTTTGTTACTCTTCCACGCAAAAACTACTGAATGGATTTGGCTGAAACTTTGCACGGGGATAGTTAATAAGCCTGATACCCGCGTTACTCTGCTCCAGTGGGTCGGAGCGTGATGTTTTGTAGCCTATATGTTAATCCAGCCTATAGGTTATACGGGTGCACAATTTTAGCCAATTCCGTTTGGCGTGGAAATAACCAACATCCATCCATCCATACTTACAAACTTTCACGTTTATAATATTAGTAGATTATAATAATACTAAATAGTTATCATTATGAGAGTTTTCTTTAAACTTATGGAATTTAAGCCATTTAATTTGATGCACAGTTTCCAATCTTAGAGCGGCTAGAGCGGCGGTTCTGGAGGAGAGTTCTCTCTCCTACTTAGGGAACTTAGGTAAGATGGTAAGAGATGAATAACGTACTATATCATCTACTGCGTGTATTATTGCACAAAAAAATCCTCACATTTTTCAAGTACTATTCACTGTTCTTAAAACGTGAATACTATTCAATGAAATTAGTGCTGATGTTAATAGTAAAGCATTATACCAAAACAATTAAAATACAACATCTGAATTCAGTCATTGTCAACCTTTCTCTCAACATAACATTTATAACGTTCATAACGAGAGCAAAGCTAGCGTTTAGTTCGTTGCACACACACACCCACACACACATACACACAAAACTCATCCTTTCACAGATGATTGTGTCTATTACCACGATGTGTATGGAAGTTAATTATCTGACTATTATGAAACTTGTATGTGTGTGTTATTTGATTGTGTGGGTAATTTGCAGGTCGCTTGTATTATCATAATGGAGTAGCAATAGCAATTATGTTCTATAAATGATTTGAGGCTTTTCGTAGTTTATAGTTATTGTTATGTGTTTTGATAGACTGTGTATAATGTACTAGTTGAACGATGAAGAGATACTGGCAGATATTAATAAGCATTTATCAATTTAAAAACACTTAAACTTATATTTAAATATTATTATACATAATATCTCTACCTACATAGTATAAAACAAAGTCGCTTTCCGCTGTCTGTCCGTCCCTTTGTATGCTTAAATCTTTAAAACTACGCAACAGATTTTGATGCGGTTTTATTTAATAGATAGAGTGATTCAAGATGAAGATTTATAAGTATGATACATCAGCATTGCGGGTCGCTAGTTTATCTTTAAGTTTAAGTGCAATATCAGCTTTGACTCGTAGAACGACTACGACTTAACATGGGCCTCCTCCTGAGGGAGAGTTTTGCCTTGATCACCACGCTTGGCAGGCGGCTTGGTGACCGCAGTGTTATGTTGTAACACACAAGGAGACGCTACTGCCCGTTTTCTGGTATATGCTTGCTGTACTAAGACCGTGGGGATTGAAAACACTACCTCTGAGACTTAAAGCGAGACTTATAGCGCTACGCCACAGATATTTTAATATAAATTGTTTTAGTTTAGTTTTATACAGAATTTGGTAGATAAAACAATAGTAATTTACGGTTATCCAGTCTAGCATCGTTCTATGCTATGATTTATATATTATAACGAGAGATTAAGATAAAAATAAAATAAAAATATGTAGGTACCAGACACCTCGCGTGATTAAAGTTTTTAACTTTATATTAAATATATAAATATTTTTTTATTATATTATTTTAAATTTAAGTTCATTCATATTATACATTCTTACATTTAATAGCATCATAATGAAAGTGTCTTAACTAAGACAGAGTCTAAAACACTTGTATCTTGAATTTAAACCATACAATTGGTTACTCATCCATAGATTAATTTCATTCGACTTCAAATATTTAAAAAGTCGCATCCATTCATGTATGTATATTGCAAAACATTTTTAATGACCAACAAACTTAAATTTATAGTACAACTCTGTCACTTTACTAAAGCTTAATAATTTCGAACATAAACCACATTAGCTTTCCAACCAATAACATAAGCGCTCGGTTATGAATGTCCATTTATGTATGTGTGTCAGTGAGGTTGTGTGTGTCAGGTATCCGTCACTGTTGGATAAATATCTCAAGAGTAGAGCCCTGCGCGGTACGTGCCGGCCTAGCGAGCTGCAGTAGAGGTACGTTCATACTGTATCCTACAATTTAAATTTATATTTAAATAATAATAAAAAAAAAACAAATCTATAAAAATGACAAGAAATATGTGTTGAAGGTTGGTGACTTCTGACATGACGTGTTCTATTTTTAACTTCATTTAAAGATGAATGGTTTATGAGTTTTAAAAAAAGCAGTTCCTTTTTTGAAACATAATAATATTAAAATTTATGATGAGTAGGAGTAGTAACCTAACCTAACCTAACCTCTTTATTGATTTTTAATTAAAATGTTTTCAGATGATTTTTTTTAAGTGCTACTGGCTGTCTAATGTTTAGTTACTTATTTAACTAGGTATAACATTATACCTAGTTAAATAAGTAAATATAAAAAAATATTTATCGTCTATTCTCATTAGCCACTCAAACGTCCGGGCGACTATAGTCGCCTACCCCTTGAACGTCCGAGCGCGAACCGCGAACCGAACCGCGTCGAGCGCTCGTGCCGTTACTGATTCAAAGTGTATTTACTAGCAAACTATTGCAGCTATAGCAAGGTAAAACCTACCAGTATCAAGCTGAATTATTAAGGAATCAAAATATGTACTAATTAAAGTTCAACAATTAATCTGCTATTCATAAAAAAATAATTAACTTAACAATACGGGTTAAATTTACGTAAAATATTTCTTTTAACAAGTTTTAACGAATCATTTTTTAATTATTCGCAATGTTTTTTAATAATAATTAAACTAGATTAAATAAGCTTTTTTTTGACATCAATATCTTATTACTTAAAATGAACAGTGTAGCCCATTAAACCAAAATAAAAACGCGTTCCTGCAGTAATCTAGATCGACCTAGATTTCGTCTCCGATACCGAAATTACGGCAAGATGGCCGCCCGCCTAAGGATTTTACACACGTCTTTAGGATTTGTTTTAAAATAAATTAGGTATTTTTATTCTTAATTTAGGTGATAGTCAATTATTGTAGGTATGTTTTATAATTCTTAAATATATTAATTTAAACTATCAATATCATCAAGGAAAAAGGCAATAATAATGTGCATGATGCATTAAAAATATCGGGGTCAGCAGCCAGTAACTTATAAAAAAACATTCACATTTTAATAGCAGCGTATCTTCAAGCAATACTAAGTATGCACATGGTATAATTATTACAATAATGACATCAATATTAAAAAAATAATATGCACGACACAAATAGGCGTAAAACCGTAAACCAAAATATTAGTGATTTTGATTCAATATGAGAATTAAATTGTTAAAACACCACAAGGGAAATAAAGTGAGGTGAAACCATCAAGCAAATTTAAAAATGATAGCAAAAGTCGACAATCATTAACAAACATAACATTATTATATCAAACAAACAAAGAATCACCACCACACAAAGCGAAAAAAAATATTGCAAACATATTTTGCCGTTTGTACACATCCTTATTTTGAACCATTTTAGTTCCGTCCGTGGATAGCAATCTATCCATGCCTAAACACCTGAGGAACACAATGACATTTCTAAGGAATCTTCCGTGAATATTGTATATTTCAGTTTTTAAAGTGTATTATTATGTTTATGACGAACTATTACTCTTTGTTTAAACAATATTTTACTGAAAAACTACGTAAAAATAACTAAAATTGGATCAACAACAAGAATGGCCGCTCCTACGCCATTTTTTTCGAAACAGCTACACTTTGAATTCCAAATATGACTCGATTTTACTCTTAAAACTGTGATATGTATACTTAATTATAAAGCACAAATCATCTAGTTTATTTTTATGTATAATAATCTATGAACTAATAAATAAAACTAAAGTACTGACGACATAATCGCTGGAACTTAAAAAACACTTGTTCATTAAACACAAAGCGTAGAGTGGACTGCAGATAAACGTTTGTTTTTATTCTTTGAGGCTTCTTACACTGCCATCTCGTGATTTTTATTGTAAAGTAGTTCGTCAGCTATCGACTACACAACTTAAACACGCAAAAAGTAACGCATATTGTCGATAGATGACGGTTTTATAAAATATGTCGCTATGGATACTAAAGTATCCTTGGACGTACAACGCCCTTTTTTTTTTGGATACCAAAGTATCCCTGGACGTGTGAGTGGTTAGGTACAACGAAAAAAAGGTCTACGAAATTATTTTCATATAAACATATGAGCAGACAAATACCATACATATTATGTAAATTCAAAAAGTATATCAAGAAAAAATAAATATTTCTGTTTTTATTCTACGACTTGTACAAAGTACATAACATAATAAAAAGAAGCAAGATAAAAAAATACGATGTATTGAAAATAATATCATTTTTATTGAGAGAACAAAATTTTATCTGAGCCTACTTCAGTAACCACAGCTTAACAAAGTACGCATACGGCAAAGCCTACTGCGCATGTCCGTACCTCACTCATTCCGGACTATTTGTTTTGTCGTTACACTATCAAAAAGCTTCGGATTGCTCGCATAGTAGGATCTTCCCTGCTAATTGGGTGATATCCGAACGCTCCAAGGCTATCATACAGCCTACAGTGTAAAATACCAGTGTATACGTGAATCCGAACGCGCGGAATCAATCAACCATCTGTCAAGTGCTGTTCGCGCCAATAGTTGACGTTTGACCGCGTGCAGTGGTTCGGAATTTGAATAACTTGACGTTTCGCGAGTGCTTCTTGTCGGTGATTTGTGGTTTCGTTTCGTCAGGTAAACATTGTGTGCCTGTGCTATCCGCAATACGACAACCGTAGACAATCTGAAAGACGCTATCAATAGTGCATAAGAACTCCACGTTATTATTGCTTTAAACTTTTTAAATCAGTGTTTTTATTCGTTTTTCAAACTAAAAAGCTTCTTTCCGGCTTCAAGATGAATATAACATCTACGACGGACGGTAAGTGCGATGCATTTTTTAAATTGAGAACATCTGCAATGTAAAAAGTACCTAATTGCTTGCATTCCCTAGATGCGCACCTCTGCGGAATTCGTCGCACGTAGCAAATTGGACTTTAAAATTGCCGCATTAGGACGAAATTTTATAGGCAACACTTAATCCTTGCAGCCGATCGTTTGAACTTTAATATTGAAGTAATAAGGGTGATTTTGGTGTGTAGTCTGTCGGAGCTGTCATTAAGTGGTGATATATCTTTAGCGTTTCCGAGCCTAAATGAATGTTTGCGTGTGTGGATGAATTCGATGTAGGTAAAATGGTTGCGGTATTTTATTATTGTTTTCAGTTTTAGATTAGTTTTGTCAGGAAAATTGCGATATTTGTGCTGAATAAACTTGGAAACGTTAATAGATTTATTTATAAGTTTTTCGTGCAAGTATCTTTTACGTTAAAGGTAGAAACTTATTACTATTTCATTCCATAATTTTCTGTTCTACTTAGGCATCTATACATTTACAAACGAAGGAGACTTGTGTCGATAGAAGGGGCGTCGCGTCGCAAATAGGGTTGTCAAATGTAAAAAAACAAAAACCGTAGTACCAACATAGCACTGGTGTACAATATTGTGTTAAGCTAATGCAAAGCTAAAATATTCAAGTTGAGCTTGTGAGGTAGGATCGAATGACCTTTCAATTAGTGCGGCCGGCGGATGACCGAGATTATACTCGTACCACACGGGCTAAGATGCACTTTCATATATACTGTAGTAAGCAGATTAAGCGGCTTAGTTTAAAAAAATATATTATTTTAATTTAAGCTTATTTTAAATCTCTAATGGTACATATTATTTTCTTATATCTATATCTATACTAATATATAAAGCTGAAGAGTTGGTTTGTTTGCTTGAACGCGTTAATCTCAGGAACTGCTGGTCCGATTTGAAAAGTATTTCAGTGTTAGATAGCCCATTTATCGAGGTTTTAAGCTAAATATCATCATGCTATGACCAACAAGAGCGGAACACCAATGAAGATTGTTTAAAAATAGATCAAAGTAACTATTCTACGTGGACAAAGTTACGGGCACAAGCTAGTAATATAGCATTCGAAATATTTTTCTTTTATATTTTTCTTAAAAGGCACTTTTTATTATGTTCCTTTCTTTTTGTCCGGGGTTAAATGCATGTCCGGCTTCCCACCACCGCTGCAGCGTATCCGAGCGCTGGCGGCGGGATATGTGGGACTCGCCCTCTCCATAGCGTGGTATGCTAAACTCATACCACACGGAGAGCACCCTAGACCACTAAAACCCCCGGATACTCCTTCAATCCGTCGTTGGCGGGGGGCCAGGTACGCACTAGGAAATCCGGCCCCCGACGGTTTTATAATGTACCCAGCCTACAATTGCTATATCTAAAGGATCAGACAAAAGAGTGACAACCCAGCCTACAATTGCTATATCTAAAGGATCAGACAAAAGAGTGACAACCCTAACAGTCACCGACATTTGTCGTATGAATTGTTAATAAAATGTACTGCAGACACTTCACACTAGGGACTCATAATTTTCCCTAGCCGGAGCATTGAATCCGTATTTTATTGATAAACATAATTCGAAGTTAGCAACGAAATATAATGAGTAATCATCATCATCATCATCAGCCCGTATAATGTCCACTGCTAAACATGGGCTTCCTCCCGAAGGAGGGTATTGGCCATAGTCACCACGCTTGGCAGGCGGGTTGGTGACCGCAGTATTATGTTGAACAACACAAGGAAACGCTGCTGCCCGTTCCTTGATATACGATTATTAAAGATGATGTTATAACGATCGGGACCAACGGCTTAACGTGCTTTTTGAGGCACGGAGGGTAGTCCCTCAACCAACCAGACTCGGAAAGAAATCTTAAAATTTACACAAAGATTTCCTGTCCGGCGTGGGGATCGAACCCACGACCTCCGAGATTTAAAGCGAACCAAATACCGCTACGCTATGGAGGTTGTCGTGTTGTTGTTGTAATGAGTAATAATAAATTCTTAATTACTCCCGGCCATGGCGGCAAAACTCACAGGAGATTAGACACAGGTGCACTATCTATTCCTTTACTATCAGGATTCATTTGGAAGGTGCCCCACGAACTGCCTCGACCGTCATAGGGAGCCATCAATTGCTGGCAACTCGACATGTTTGTCGTTTTACGGTTAATCAGTGTACGATGCAACCGCACATTTCTTAAGTCAGCATTTTCACGCGACACACGCTCTCATTAACTAATTAATTTCAATATGCATTGCTCCGAAAAGGGTCTGTTGCTTGATACATGATTATTATAGATGATGTTATAACAATCGGGACCAACGGCTTAACGTGCTAACCTAAGGTTTGGCTGGTAAAAACACATTATTACGCAGAAGTCTACTATAATGACGCAGTTGGCAACAGATAATAGGTATTCTGTGTCCCAAATATGACTGATTGATATTCCGTCAATAAAACGTATTCATTTCATTATGTAAATCTATCATTTGGCGACCGCTTATAGCATTTATCGCATGAGTGTTCAAATATATGAATATGATATCTGCCTCATTGGTCTAGCCGTTATGTCGAATGCAATATTGAGGTCAGTATTCTAATCCTGAATCGGCCAAAAATGATTGTTACTAGAAAATTTCTCTCTAAAAACATCTAAGTTGAACGCAAAAGTACGAAGTAAGTGGTAGTTCACTTTTTGTTTATGTCAAGGAAGAATTGCTTTATGCATTCCCTTCACTGGTGAGGGACTTTTTTTTCTGTTTGACTTACGTGTTTAGCCACGAGGCTTTTGCTACTTCACCGGGCATAAAGGCGAGCAGAGCTCCAGCCTTAATAAATGGTTTAAAAACTACAAACTAAGCAACCTGCGCAAGAGGGCGCCCCCTGTGGGGCTTGGACCTCGGCTCAGGGCGGTCGCTGGCGATGAGATTAAGGGATTATGACTTAGTATTTTAGGGGAGTTTTGTGCAACTATCGCTCTACTTTACAGTTCGCGGGCCTCTTGGACTTCGGGTCTACGAGGGCATCGGATGGTTCTTTGCAAACTAAGGGTCAGGAGGACGAGGAGGACTGGTGCGGGACAACTATGCCATGGGTACTCCTATATTTCACAAATGAGAGTTCACCACTTCTGGGGTACCTACGCCTGCTCTTAGGTCGTATCAATAAAAGCATTCCCCTTTTGTCAGTAAACAAAAATCACTTGTGATTCATACACTTGTGCATTGTAATATGTCCTGTAATATACTTTTTCAAAAGATTTAAAAGTACTGATTAAAATACCTTCAAACCTGTGTAAACCACCCGTTTAAGTTCAGGCACTAGCCCGAGATCATTTTGCCCTGTATACATTTATCACTGCTATCTCCTTAAGATAAACTTTTGCTGTAAAAACCTAGGTATGTTTTTTTAATGCCATCAGTATTACTACTTACCTACCAATTATTGGCAACAATTAAATATTCACGGTGTAGGTTTAATTAAACATTCACGTGTTTTAAATATGAATTACATCCTTTACATTCGAATCCAAATAAAGACTGACAATTGGAAAATCTTTTTCATATAAAATGTTCGTTTAATTCATTCATCCTATTATGTTTTACATTAAACTATCTCCAAGCCTGGCTACAAGCAAGCTGAAGACCAGATTGCAGAGTGAACATGTTTGGGCACGATTTTTCTCTATCGGTTATCCGTTCGTCGAGCAGTCGATGTGATTGGCCCACTGCCACTTCAACTTGCTAATTGTGTGAGCTATGTCAGTAACTCTAGTTCGTTGGGTATTTTCTCGTTCCGGGTTTTATCACAAAGAAACATCGAATAAATGTTTCAATAGTTAATTGAGTGACTATACTTTTTATACTACAAGTTTTTTTTATTTAGTCCTCAATCAATCAATAATTAATTCATTGCAAACTAATTCTATCAATTGAATTTAATATAATATGTGTTTTACATAATTGCTAAATTATAAACGCGAAAGGTTGTATTTATGGGAGTATGGACCTTTGTTACACGTTGACATAAAAAACTTAGTGAAGTTGGATTAATATAAAGGCATTCAGATCAGACATCTCGCTACGACACACTAGAATAGCAGTCCAAATTGCGAGAGACCGCGGGGCGCAGCTAGTCTATCATCATCATCAGCCCGTATAACGTCCACTGCTGAACATGGGCCTGCTCCCTAGGGAGGGTCTTTGCCAAAGTCACCTCTTTGCAGGTGACCGCAGTGTTATGTTGTAATACACAGGGGAAACGCTGCTGCCCGTTCTCTGGTTCGTTTGTTATAGATGTTGTAATAACAATCGGGACCAACGGCTTAACGTGCTTTCCGAGGCACGGAGGGTAGTCCCTCAAGCAACCAGACCCGGAAAGAAATCGATCGGAGGAATCGGATCGAACCCACGACCTCCGAGATTTAAAGCGAGCCAATTACCGCTACGCTACGGAGGTTGCCTATACTATCCATTATAAAGAGGAAAGATTTGATTGTTTGTTTGTATTGAATATGCTCCGGAACTATTGGTACGATTTCAAAAAATCTTTCAAAAATCATTAGATAGCTACATTATTCACCAGTTTTTTTTAAGTTTATTCAAGTTACTATGACTCATTTGTAAGTACTTATACTATGTTAGTAACAATTATTTTTTATAATACAAAAAATAAACATTTAGATTGATTGGTACACAAATCACTGACGCCCCATTCCATGCGAAATAGTACAGCAATGATTCATGTACCGGCAATCCAATCTGCAATCATGGCCATGCGGCTGTTGGAGCTATCTCGAACCCTGCGCACCAGTGATGAGCACCGTTTGCAATTTGTGGCATGGAAACAGTCCTCTCTGGCTTCAGGGAACATACCTGATGCGCTACAGAATGGAGGCAGCCCCAACAATACCCTGAACGCATTATTATATTGGATACGAAGTAATATAGGTTATATTTATTTATGAAATTCCCACGGAAGCTACTCAAGTGATGCCGCGCGTTGGAAGCTAGTTACATGCATATTTTTACTAGCTTTCTTTTTAAAGTAGAAGCAAAATTTATGAGTGATCCCCAAGTATATATCAACTGAAAGTGGATATTGGACCCGAAATATATCACAGACACAATAAAATCTAGGTTTGAGACTTGTGATCTTTTTTATGGCGGTCCCTTTTTATTGAAAGTTTGATCAATAGCCAGCTATTCAATCCTATTCTGGTCGTCAATACTAAAAGAGTAAACACAGATTTCTCTCAGCAGCTTTAAACCATTTTTATTTTTATTCTGACCATATGATAGCGGCCGTAGCGTGGTCTTGTGGTCACAGGTTTGATCCCCACTCATTGCTACTACCGACGTGAGCCCACTCGTAACACAAGCATTTTTAGTTAAGCACAAGAGGTTAACAAAAATATTAGTATACACCAAACCTTTTTTTTTTCGTCTTCAGAACCCTAAAAAACTTCCACTTCAATAAGTCCTTGTGAACCTCAGATAGACTCCAACTAACTAGATAGTTGAACAACATACGATTTTTTTTATTTTCTAGTGCCATATACAACTTCAGTTATAGTATAAGATTTTTTTTTATTTTCTAGTGACATATACAACTTCAGTTGTAGTATAAGATTTTATTTTATTTTCTAGTGACATATACAACTTCACTTATAGTATAGATTTTTTTTTAAGTTATCTCTAAAGTTACGGGAAAAAACTGAAAATGACTGAATTTGCAAATGACTTTAATGATTGCGTGAGTAGACGCTGCCACATTACCACAATTTGTGGTTTAATTCTCCTAAAGCTATAGAAAACGACCAAAGTTTTGTATTTGAATTAAGCTATTTTTTGTTATTTCAGAAGTGTTTATACGTAGATGGGGCCTAAATAGGGTATTAGGTTAAGGTTAAAGAAATAGGTTAAACTAAAAGTAGACATTTTGAAGGACATAACTTAAGAATGCCTTCACTTTTTTGATTAGGTTTAGCATGACTCCACAGCTGCACGTAAGATCTATTAAATTATATAAAACTAGCTGCGCCCCGCGGTTTTACCCGCGTTACTCTGCTCCAGTGGGTCCATTTTTTTGTCCTGGGGTAAATGCATTTACGCATTATGCATATTTATGCATTTACGGATATGAGGGACTCGCCCTCTCCATAGCGTGGTATGCTAAACTCATACCACGAGGAGAGGACCCTACACCATTAAAACCCCCCGGACACTGCTTCGATCCGCGCTTAGCGAGGGCCGGGTACGCATGAGCAATCCCCGTGCTCCAGTGGGTCCTAGGATAATATGAGGATTCATTTTCAACAATGTACAAATATCAACCAATACATACTATAAAACAAAGTCGCTCCATGCTGTCTGTCTATACCTATGTATGCTTGAATTTTAAAACGACGCAACGGATTTTGATGCGTTTATTTTTATCGATAGAGTGACTCAAGAGGAATTCTCATTCTCAATTTTATTACTTTTGTATAAACCTAAAAAACTAAAAATGACTATATTTGCAAATGACTTTAATGATTGCGTGAGTAAACGTTGCCGCTTTACAACAATTTGTGATTTAATAAGATAACCAAAGCTATAATCCCGTAGAAGATGGCGAGACGAGCTGGACAAAACAAACGACTACGGAAACTAAAGTAGGCCACTGGGCCTTCTTTAGCCCTGGATCGAAAGAGCTGGAAGTCATGGGGAGAGGCCTTTGCCCAGCAGTGGGATGATGCAGGCTAACAGTAAATAAATAAATAAAATAAATAAAAATCATTTCTATTTACGTAAACCAATTACAGGCACTTGTAAATAGTCAAACATTAATTAGAAAAAATTATTCATTATATTTGTTATTTATTTATATCTATAAAATTAATTATTTTTATATTATCATATATTTATATGTTATTATTATAATTTATTTATTTATATTGTTCTTAGCGACGCAAAATGCTTGTTCTGTCTATATTATGTCAAAACAATTGTCATTATTTGAGTGGACCATGAGCATATAACGACGGACGCGCTTTAATGCTACCACCGGATCCAATGCGCCCCAACTGAGAAGAACAGTACAGAACAGAACAGTAACAGTATAAACTAAAGTCCGTGTGGATTTCGGCTTAGAATATACCATTCCTCAATATCTTCCCATTGGTGTCGTAAGCGACGACTAAGAGACAAACAGCTGATGGATGGGTAGCAGCATCTATCAGCTCAAGGTATCATACCATATTGCTGCGATCACACTCGCCCTCCCGACCCTTAGTTTGCTAAGAACCTTCCGATGCCCTCGTAGACCCGAAGTCCGAGAGGCCCGCGAACTGTAAAGTAGAGCGACAGTTGCACAAAACTCCCCTAAAGAAACTAAAAGCCATAATCCCTCAATCTCCCCGTCAGCGACCGCCCGAAAAAAAGCTGCGTTCACCAATACGCCTGCCAAGCGTATAGCAATTTCCCTCTTATCGATCCTGGCTTGCCAAGGTCAATGAAGATGATCATCATGTTTAACAGTAGACGTAAAAGAGCTGTTGAAGAAAAATAAGAAGAATAAGATATACCTGTAGTGACATCTTCAATAGCCGCACAAAATCTACAAGAAGACAAGCAGCGCCATCTACCACATAGCATTCCAACTAAACTGTATCGCGCAATACAAGTTCGCAAGCCAATTCGAACATATACAACTTCCGAACAGTAACAAATGGCCGTCGGTCGCCGGGCACACCACCTCGCCCGGCAAAGAAGATCTTCATTTTCCGTGGAGAAACATCATCAACCGTTCCTCTACAATTTGTGACCCTGACGTAATATGAATAAAGCTTAGTATAGTTCCAAATATTTATTTTCTTATTCATGCACTTTATTGCTTGTAAAATGTATACCTACATTTTTAATAAAATTGAACGAAACATTAGTATATAAAAAAACTAGCATCCCGCTCGCGGTTTCACCCGCGTAACTCCCGTTCCCGTGGAAACTTCATAACTAAAATATAGCTTATATCATCCGGGGATAGTGTAGCTTTCCAACGGTGAAAGAAATGTTCAAATCGGTCCAATAGTTTCGGAGCCTATTCAATGCAAACAAACAAATCTTTCCTTTTTATATTATTAGTATAGAAAAAACCATTAATACATCAAACCGGATCAATACACAAAGCTCATATTGTTACAGTATTTTCTAAGAAACATTAATAGTTAATGACAAAATCAGTCCTAATCCAAACTTGGTACAAAAAACAATACCGATATTGACCGATAAGTAAAGGTATCTTTGAAATTGTACCGGAATAATTTATCATTAGCCTCTTACTAACACAAATTACCAATTTCGGCAGGCAATTACATTCATCGTTTGAATTTAAACCTAATTGCTACCACATATAGATCAATTTACATAAACAGTACAATATCTACTACGGTGCTACGTTCGTAGTAAGGATATAGCGTAGTACTACGCAGGCGCTACGGCGATTTATAAGGAAAGAAAAGCTTATAAGACTTAACTGATCAACGCAAATTAAATCTTATAGCTGTGTTTTAAGAGTTATTTTAGTGCACATTGTAGAGTTTATAGTCCCTTGATGATATCCGTACGTTCCTTGTTTATGCAGCGTTCTCAATAACAAGTCTACGCCCTTAAGAAATTCCAATAAAAAATAAGTTGTGCTTTAAATTAATTAACGGGAACATTAACGGTGTACCATCTTTTCGACCAAAAATTGCAATTTATAGTTTAGTCTGATATATACACAGTGTTATTTTAGTCGTAAGTAATGACAAAAATATTCATGACTAAAATAAATTTAAACGGCCATTGCCTAATCTAGGGCTTCGGACTTACGATCATGTGATCGGTGGTTCGATCCCCACCCATTGCACTACCGACGCAAACCCACTCGCAAGCTTAACTTAAGAGGGGTTAACAATAATACTAGAAGTGTGCAAAAAATCTGCTAGTATTCTTAAAAAAGAGTATTTTGTTAGTACAATTGATTGAATGAATTAAAATGACATCCAATCTGGCAGTATCAGAGGTGTTCATATACCAAAGGTTATTTTGTATTACATTATTTTTCAATAGCAATGCCACCTCCATAATGGGAAAGTTTTTTACAAAAACATATGCCTATTTTAAAACTATGTTATATTTCGATAGTAATACTGATGGTAAATCCAGACAATTATAGCAAACAACACAAAAATCAACGTAATTATATAGATAGGTAGAGATAACTGTATGTTTTACGCACTGCGCAGTTCAAAGTATTTTGTTCATAAAGTGATGCAATCTTTATAACCTTGATGGTATTTGTAAGACTGAAGGATACCATCAGTCCGTATCACGTCCACTGCCAACCATGGGCCTCCTCCCAAAGGAGGGTATTTGCCATAGTCACCACGCTTAGCAGGCGGGTTAGTGACCGCAGTATTATCTTGTACACAAGGAAACGCTGCTGCCCGTTCCTTGATATACGATTATAACTACAACGGGAACAGAAGTTACGCGGGCGAAACCGCGTGCTTGAAACTAATATCGAAATGTCATAAAAAAATTGTAATTAAACAAATTAACATTAATATTCAAATAAATTATTGATAGTGGTTTGGAAAATTAAAATTCACAAAACAAATTGATCTTTAATGCCAAGTACCTAAAACTCATTGTCTAAATTTTATTCATTTGGCATTATGCCACTTTCAAATTAAAGCACACAACATGTTTGCTTGTTTTATTATTTCCTTACAACTGGCATATTTACATAACATTGAAAATTATAATTACGACTATAATTTATGTAAGACAACCTCCATGGGTCCTCCATACAAACATGTACGTGATCAAATATTAAGACATGACCCCAGTAGCGTAACAGTAGGATGCCAAGACGGGCAATATGTCACGGGCTCCGGATTCTTGATGGCCGATTACATGCCAAAATAAAAGACAGAAGAGTAGATAGAATATAAGAAATTATTTTGTAAAAAGTTAAATCAAAACTACTTGCCAGATTTGAAAAACGCTTTCGTCTTTTCATCTTTCTATGTATTTCAACTAAGAGCAACATGCGTTATATGATGAGAACTGATTGAAAATGCAAATAAAATCGTACAGAAAGACTAGCATATTCAAGATTTAGATACGGGAGCACTACAACACTTTTTGGGAATTACTTATAAACATGTCTATAGTAAAGATAGTTAAACTGAGAGGAGTTGTCCCATTCTCTTTTGTTCAGATAATTATCATGGGCCCTAGACTGTAGTAGTAAGTAGTTACGCCACTGGATGACCCCAAATATTAAGACTGCTGGTTACTTTAATATATGATACGACTCGGGTCAGAGAGACCTTCAAAGTTTGTTGGGTAGAAGCACCAGTTACCGTCCGAATAGATAATAAATGTAAGATTAGTAATAATTAGGAAATAAGATGTTATTTAGAAACAGATTAAAATATGGTTGGCGAATATAAATATAATTATTTTGAAGTGAATAATTATATATAAATTATTTTATTATTTTTTAGCAATACTACGACATTAATGTAATAATGAATTTATTCAATACTTAGGTGCTTACATACACATGTATTTGTCAGAATCATAATGTTACACAATTATTCTTATTCTATAAAGCAAACTAGATACTTAACTAACAGGTAGCAAAGTGTAGGATATTACAGACAAAGTAGTCCGTCCGTCAGCTGGTCATTAATTCCTCTAGTCATAATAAGTTTAAGTTCACATTATTTTTTATAGATTTTAGTGGATCAATATAGAAAATTTTGGTAAAAACATACAATTAAGTGACACACACCTGGGGGCACCCTTAAGGGGTTAGGACCACGACCCCGTGGTACCACTGATATATAAATCAGAATTATGAACATAAGAGGAAGTCACGTCGCATTGCACAATTAAAACATAGCTTTAAATTAAAATAGGGTATATTATATGGGGCATCCCATACAATATACCCTATTTTCCCAGAAACGCTATCAGAATTATATGATTCAAATTTCATCACCTATCTTATAGACAAGTGTAGTAACGCTTTATGCATCCCTTTTTCTCTTAGTTTAGATTTTGGAACAAAAAATACCTGTAAAATCCACACAATTAGAAACAAAACCCACACTCGAAGGTCAAAACAGTATAAATTCAACTCCCAGTATTCCCGTGACAAAATTGTCAAAATATTTTCTACAAATACTTGTTATCTTGAACTTAGTTTTAGTAGTTAGTGTCTTTATTGTTTTAATTTTCCTAATTTGTCTTGGAGATAACCTTTTGCAATTATTTTAAGTGACGGCGACTTCTAGAGATGTTTGACGAGTTTATCACTACTTTGTCTGAGTAACTAATTTTATATTATATTATTAAGACTATGTACAGTTAACAAAAGAGAAAGGTTTACACCGTTAGTATCTATTAATTTAAATAAATAAGTTTATGTTATGTAAAATTGAAAAGAGTATGCTGAGGTGGTTTGGTCATATGGAAAATATGAACGAAAGGCGAGTAACAAAAGGTATTTACAAGGCAGATGTGTGGGGAAACGCCGGGAGGGGACGCCCTAGAAGGTACACATAGGTGATGTTCTTCAGAAAGGGCAAGTGCGTAGTACTCGCAACCGGCGTGCGTGTATGACCAGATGTATGAACGTGGACGAGGCAAAGGGAGTATGTAAGGATCGTAGCAGGTGGCGTTCTGTAGTTTCTGCCTACGCCCATGGAAGTTTCTCCCATGGGCGTAGGCAAAAACTACAGAACGCCAAACGCCAAAGGTGTGATTAAATGTATGTATATATGTTTATGTCACAACGACAGCCGGTAATTCTTTATGGGTGAATAGTTCGCTTCTAGCTGTATACAAATGCATGTAATAGTAATTTCTTCTCATAAACGTGTACGTATAAATTAAAAATGCGTTTCACTAACTGTAAACCTATCTCTTTTGTTCACAGTCATAGAACAAAAGTTGTTGATTATGATGTTAGTAACGTAGTCCTGAGAGGTTACCGGTGTTTTACAAATAACCCTGTAGATTATTTAGTTTCAAAAAAAGAAATGGTATTACTAATAACCCACAATAAAAATGATAAACAAATACCATAAACATCTACAATATTTATGACTCAAACAAGTGACCGATCGTAGCTTGTTACTTATTAATGGCGGCATAAAACGGCTCGATGTGACGGCTTCCTTAATTTGAGTGACATAGCTTTACTATTTAATAAACTGTTGCAAGGCGGAAGGATGATAATTTGGGGTACTTACCCTAGATTCTGCGGTCTAGTTTGAAAAGGATTAGGTCTATACTAATACATAAAACTGAAGAGTTTGTTTGTTTATTGAACGCGCAAATCTGAGGAGCTACTTGTCCAATTTGAAAAATTGTTACAGTGTTAAATAGCCCTTTTATCGAGGAAGGCTACATAAAACCTATATACTTTATTATGAAGTTATCACATGAACAGGAGTATTTTATCTGTAGTATAGTAAATAATAATGTTATTGGGGACTTAGCAGTTATGTGTTTAACTTAACCTAAAATCGCTAAATTCGGTTTTACGATATTAACTAATTAAAAAAAGTGTCTTTTTCTATACCAATATTATAAAGAGGAAAGATTTAATTGTTTTTTTTGTTTGCATTGAATAGGCTCCGAAACTACTTGACCGATTTGAAAAATTCTTTCACTGTTGGGAACCTACACTATATCCGGTGAACATAGGCTATATTTAATTATGAAGTTCCCACAGAAACGGGAGTTACGGGGATGAAACCGCGCGCGTGTAGCTAGTGTAATATAAACTACTTATTATCTATGATGAATTGATTTAGCAGTAAATGCAATCTGTTCAGAGTAGTCTTTAAAAGGGAAAAACCAATTTTGATGGAGATCTAATATTTTTACTAAAACAAGAACCGTAATAATAGCTGACCATCATTTAAAATTGAGTCCGAATAACTGAAATATGTTTTGTTTCAAAATTGAGATTAATAAAATTCGACCACCGGCGGGACTCGAACCCGCATGATGGAACCCCAGCGGTCATCGAAATTTATCAATCTCTTATTACAAATTTATTGACATTTATTGTCTCTAATTTTAATTTTCGTTTAATCTGAATTTTTAATTAAAAACTTTTCCTTAAAGTATTCAAAATATGTTTTTTTTTATCTGACAGACGAACAGTCTAATTTTTATGCAAATATCATCCAATAATTACAATGAAACGTATGGAAATATCTAGAAAAAGCGAGAAAAATTCCCAACAAACGGTTTAGACTTCATCAATTCTCATAACTTATTCAAAGCTTGCGAAGATTGTCAACTTTGCAATTAGGTTGAATACATGAATATAATCTTGGATCTACTTAGTGATAAGTGATAGAATACCTAATCGGTGAAAAAACTTGATAGGATTATTTTATTTATATTTTCATGAATTTCAATTATATGATGAAGATGAATATATAATGAAGTTATAACAATCGGGACCAACGGCTTATTGTGCTTTCCGAGGCATGACCCACCGGTCATCCCTCAACCAACTAGAGTCGGAAAGAAATCTTAGAATTTACACAAAGATTTCCTGTCCGACGTGAGGATCGAACCCACGTCCTCCGAGATTTAAAGCGAGCCAAATGCCGCTACACTACGGAGTTTGGGAATCACTGGCTAGGCAGAAACAGGTAGCTAAGTTAACAAATTAGGCAGTCTCAGTTACTTACTAGAATTTGGCCCATCTGATTTGATAGCTGCTGTAATTACATAACGCGTTGACTCAGATAACATGGTTAGACTTAAATTTGATAGGTATAAGATGTGAGGCAAATTTGTGATTAAATTGTCTGGTATCGACCGGGTGATATGCACGTGATATTTAATATGTTACTATGTTACTACTACTAGCTTTTGCTCGCTTTTTCCGCTTTTTTTCGGACGGGCATACGTGTAGTTAGCCACGAGGCTTTTGCTACTTCACCGAGCATAAAGGCGATCAGAGCTCTAGCCTTAATACACTTTTTCCGCATTTTGATTTTTTCATACAGATATATCTAGATCTCAGAAGCATTAAGTTGGATGCAGGTACTATTTAGATCTTCAGAAGCATTTAGTCGTAAGTGCCAATTTTCTGACGTGGCATCTGAGCTTTAGATAATTATATACATATCGTTATACCTAATTATACCTGTATGGATCCTGGCAGACCTCTTTCGCTTCTTCCAAATTCATCAGTCTTTCATACGTGAATTTTCTATACAATAAATTGGTACCTCTTTTCTGTATCCACCGCTTAGATTTTTATTTCTACAAAAGGGTCGTGGGTTAATTACCCGCATTATACTAGTAATCATTGTTTAAAATATATGATTTCTCAAGGGATCTGGTTGATTACTGGAATTCCCTCCATGGCTCGGAATACATGTAAAGCTGTTGGTTCCGATTGTTATAACATCATCTATAACAATCGTTTGCAAGCTTGGCATGGATTTCATCAATTCCATCAATTCAAGGTAGTTTAGGCATGTTGCCATAAACACCACGATTGGCAGGTGGATTGGTGATCGCGATAAGATTGTGAGTATCCTTGACTGGTACTACTGTCCATTCAGCTGTATTATGTCACCTAGTCGCCTCTTACGATTTCTTTAGGAAAATATGGGTTGATGTACTATAAGTTGGGAACCACACGGTTTGCTGGAAACCACTAGCGTATGTTAATTCACCATAGTATATTTGTACTACAGAAACGTGCTGTAAGGGCCATATATAAACTTGGTCCGCGAGTTTTCCTACGAGAAAAGTTCAAGGAGTCAGTTATTCCTACAGTCGCATCACAGTATGTATTTGAAAACCTTTTGTATGTCCATAAAAATATAGATGATTTTAAGAAAAAAAGTGACACTCACAGCACTAAAACTAAGGATAATCTGGTTTTACATGGTACCCGTCTCCACAAAATAAGCATTTCTATTATAATACAAACAAAAGCAATGGCAATGCATACCTATGTTTATACAACAAACTCTCTTTAATGTAAGAAATCTATCTGTTAATGAAATTGGGTTATTCACTGACTGGACACGACATGAGGCTGGAGGCACCAGTGTGACCAGTTGGTGAAACTCGGAATTAAGATCACTTATTATTTCGTCACCTGGACACGCCAATATTATGCGTGTCCACTTAGTGAAACATAAATTTAATCACTTTTATGATTTCGTCAACTGGACACACCTAGTTTTTAGGAAAAGCCTATTTTAAGATTGCTGATTATGTAAACGACAAAACGGCTTGGGAGTGACTTTCTTTCATGAAATATGAAATACTACAAACTGATTGTACAAACATGCCAGTTTCTTGCCAGTTTTTTTCAGATATGCCACGTCTAGAACCGGTGGTAGGAAAAAACAGAAACGAGGCATCATAAGAACATTATTTAAAACATATTTCTATGTGAATAAAGATATATTGACTTTGACTAGATGACGTAACTTTCTAATGATGAAAGACAGATTCCCTAGAACTTTCCTCTATTTACATGATTATCTGAATTAAACTGATACTCTATTTATACAAGTAAAGGCAATGTAAAGACTTATACCTATTAAAACCTTCCATTTTCTCCGGCACAACCTAACAAACAAGATGTGAAAGTTAACAAACAAACTTAAGTTTTATTTGTATTGTATCAACATATCGACATACAGTCAGTAGTCTTATCTTGTTAAGAGTTCAGAACGATGTTAAGATATTGTCGTGTTTATTTGATATACTTAGAGATAATATATCATTTGTTTGTTTTCATATGAAGTTAGAAGATCAATAGTATTGAGGCGGCCGTAACCCAATGGGGCGTCGGGTTTGCGATGATGTGGTCGCCAATTTGATTAATTGCACTACCAACGTGAACCCACTCGTAACATAGCACGTTAGCTTAGCTCGAGGCGTTAACAAGAAAAAAAGTTTTCGTCCGTATGTACGTTTCATTATTTGTAAAAAATAACACTAGTATTTGTCCAATTTAACAAAGAAAAAGCCAAAACTTTCTTTTTGTGAAATTCTTAAAATAAAATTTTATTTTTTTAAGATGGCGGAGATCTATAATTAGGAAGACAAAACTGTAACTTATATTTACAGGGTTCCACTAAAAACTACTAAAAAGTCCGATCTCACTTTTCGCTCCTCATTTGATTGCGAATATTAATAATTATAAAAATATAATTGGTCAACTGAATCGTTCATTTTATCCAGTCCATAACTTGTTATAACATATTTTATTTAAAAATAAAATATGAAATATAAACATATTTTATTTTTATTTTACAAGTGTTTTACGTGTCTTATCGCAAGCGCTAATAGACCTTCGTTATCCACGAAATTATTCACAATTTCTAAGAAAATACAACGTCACTTGTTTGTCAACGAGTACTTCGCTGAGTGACACGCTAAGGTTGACGTATTCCATATGTCTAAGAGTGAATTAGGACGCTACAGAGTACTACTGACTTCATTGGGCCGGCACTTTAAATTGTTAATATTATTTAGGAAAAAATCTATCTTTACAGTTTACAGGGCCGAAGTTCAACATCGGGAATCACGGGACCAGAAGTTATACATCCACCGGGTACCAACTATATAAAACCAAATAGGAAATGTATCAACTCTATTAACCGGGAATGATTAGCTCTCAAGATCTTACAAAATAGTATCACACTTAAAAATTAACTGGCGGAGAATCTCAATTGCGACTTATAACTCACTTGGAACTACGCCATCTATTGACTCTGATACGTACTAAAATAATTAGTACCAATGTACGTGAGCACTGTCTTAACATTATATGGGAAGTTACGGTTTCACTTTTTCTTACGCCCGTGAAGCAGTAAGAGCCTCGTGGGTAACTACACATCGAACCTTCGGTATCAAGAGCACAATAGCAGTTATTGTGATTACAGGAGCACCATTTTAAGCTTTCTACATGGTTTTACTCTGCCATTATATTGCTATATTCTCTGTTCCATGGAATTGAGTTCCAATCATAATTAGTTTAGACATGTTGTTAGCGAGAGTTAAGATTATTTAGGTTTATTAACAACTAGTGACCCGCCCCAGCTTTGCGCGGGTGCAATGCTAATGAATTATACATATTAACCATCCTCTTGAATCACTCTATCTATTAAAAAACCGCATCATAATCCATTTGGTAGTTTTATACATCTATGCATACATAGGGACGGACAGATAGGGAAGCGACTTTGTTTAATACTATGTAGTGATTATGTCGTTTATAGCGAAGGATACAACTGTGTCTATTGATGGTAGGTTATAATAATTGAAGAAGCCGTAGTTTTCGGCACCCAACGTTGTTATATTTGCGTACAGGTACATGTACTTAGTATTTACAAAGCCATATCTTTAATAAACGTTAAAAGATTCCACTGCGAGCGGAGCGGACTCAGTTTATGCCCGCCTTCCACTGCGAGCGGAGCGGACTCCGTTAAGAGTCCGTTTAACTCGCAATGGCGAATGGCATATAAGTGCTTCCACTGATTAAAAATGAGCGGAGCGGACAAAACGCGTTCAAAGAGTCACAAAAGTGGTCGAAGAGTCGAGCGGATTCCGAGCGGACTCCGCTCGACTCGCAATACTGATTTTCATACAAGTACATCCACCGCGAGCGAGTAAACGGAGCGGACTGAGCGAATTAAAATGGGTCCGCTGCGTCATGGCGTCGCGCGCTAGTTTTGAACGGACTCCGCTCACAGCCCCGCCCCCTCCTGCCACCGCTACCCCTTTCACGTCCTTGAACGGTCAATTCTTCAAATTGTTCATCTTGTAGATCGCAATAGATCGCAATAGATCGCCTTTGACAGCTCTTTATCTTATATGGTTGCTCATCCAGAATCTGGGTTTGTTACGCTTCCCTTTTTTTTCTTCTTATAGTGGTAAAGAAGCAAACATTTCATTATTGTTTCATAAAAATCATCATCACTTGAATCGTCCGACATCGTGCACATGACTTGTTTCTATCACGGCTGTCTGTATACTGGCTAGCAGGCCTCTAAGTCCGCTTCTAATGGAAGCTTAAAACTCCCTCAGCCTCATTTCCAGCCTCGCTCGCTCCGCTACTCGCTGGCAGTGGAAGGCAAATGCCGAAACTCTTTTTTAGTGGAAGTGCACAGCTAAATTTCTCCGCTCCGCTCAGTTCGCTCGGTCCGTTTCCGCTCATTACCCTTTTTAGTGGATAGCCAGCATAAATATAGTGTTTTCTATATTTAAACAATTGTTTACAACTATGCAATACTACAACTCGACAGTCGTTTGATTATGAGTATCCTCTTGTATTACCGAATGCGCGACACATCTATTCGAGAAAAAAATTTCATACTTCATAAAGATTTCCAATATCTTACACTTACATTTTCTCCAAAAAATATACAGAAAAAGGGAAACTACACTTAAGTTTTTGTTTTATAGCTACAGGGTTCGACCTCCGAAGGGTCCGGTCATCTATCGCGCTATCAAATCTAGGAGACGTAGAAACTATTACAAAACACTCACATTTGATTGCGTGCAAACGATCCTAGCCTGATATGAGATGTTTATGACTTTCGTTGGTGGCTGTAAAGCTTGGTATATCAGAATTACATGGCTCGATACTAGTGTAGGGAATATTGGGTACTGTAGTTATAAATCTATGAAGCGAGCTTAAGCAAGGATAATTAACGTTTAAATCTTATCTTATATTAATAGATACTGTGTTACAACATAATACGGAGGTCACCAACCAAATTTTTTTTTTTTGATGTCCGGTGGGAAAGATTTATATTTTTGTGTGTGTCTATGTTTGCAATGAATAAAATCAAAAACTAATGGGCCGATTTCAAAAATTCTTTCACCGTTGGAAAGCTACACTATCCCCGGATGACAAAGGCTTTAATTTTTTTAATTTCTTTATTGATGAAGTTATCACGGGAACGGGAGTTACTCGGGTGAAACCGCGCGCGGGAAGCTAGTTATATTATAAACGCGAAAGTTTATAAAAACGTGAAGATGGATGGATATTTCTCCCTATTTTATGCAAGAAACTACCTAACGGATTCAGCTGTAGTTTTAAAATATAGGTTACAAAACATCGCGATCTGAAAGAGCAGACTAAAGCAGGTTAAATCGCAGGGCACACCTAGTTCATATCTTAAAAAATAACGCCAATATATGTATTTCATCATCAGCCCGTATAACGTCCACTGCTGAACATGGACCTCCTCCCGAAGGAGGGTATTTGCCATAGTAACCACGCTTGGCAGGCGGGTTGGTGACGGGAGTAATATGTTGTAAAACACAAGGAAACGCTGCTGCCCGTTCCTTGATATACGATTATTATAGATGATGTTATAACAATCGGGATCAACGGCTTAACATGCTTTCCGGGGCACGGAGGGTAGTCCCTCAACCAACCAGACCCGGAAAGAAATCTTAGAATTTACACAAAGATTTTCTGTCCGGCGTGGGGATCGAACCCACTACCTCCAAGATTTAAAGCGAGCTAAATACCGCTACGCTAAGGAGGTAGTCCCGCTATGCTACGGAGGTTGTCCGTTATATTTACCAAAACAATTTTATTATAAAAGAAAATATATACAAACTAAAAACATCAAAACAGACGGTGTTAATAATAATCTGTTACCAGTATATATCAACACCTTTTCATAAAGAGAAAGAAATGAAAGTACACGTTAATAAAATAAAAATGATCCATCCATTTTCTCAGTAACACACAATATAAGATCGTAAGAGGTACTTAGAAGTTTCTAAATCCTTTTTACCGGTAAAGTGGCTGTAATGAAATGCGGTCCGAAGTTAACCTCACTTGAAATAACATCCAATTTATTTGTTAGAATAACATTTTTATGAAATGTATTACGATAGAATAACTTGGTATATAATAATAATAAGTATTTTGATATAGAAGTCGCTTCTCAAATATAAGCTAACCCCTTTAATTTTAGATAGTACTAGCCGACCCGTGCGTTTTAATTTGTATTTGTTTTCTCCTTTTTTTTTTGGACAGAATTATGTACGTATGTATGTATGGACAACCTCCGTAGCGTAGCGGTATTTAGCTCGCTTTAAATCTCGGAGGTCGTGGGTTCGATACCTACGCCGGACAGGCAATCTTTATGTAAATGCTAAGATTTCTTTTCTGATCTTTTTTCGTTGGTCCCGATTGTTTTACCATCATCTATAACAAGTGTAGGGCAGGAGCGTTTCCGTGTGTATTACAATATAATAATGCGGTCACCAATCCGCCTAACAAGCGTGGTGACTATGGCAAAAACCCTCCCTCGGGAGGAGGCTCATGTTCAGCAGTGGACGTTGTACGGGCTGGTGATGATGATGTTAAGTCCAATGTTACTCCCGGATAACACTTGAATATCTTTTTAATGGTGAAAGTATTTTTAAATTCAATCTAGTACTTTTAGATTCTATTTTATGCAAACAAACAATAAAATATTTTATTTTTATGATATTAGTATATACAGTAGCATTATGTCATATACATATCATGCTTTATGACATTCAAATTCCAACAAATATTTTATGAGTGTTTTTTATTTCAGGTAAGTGACATTAACTACGTTGATGCCAGCCTTACCGGTGACAGGATAAGATAATTCTACGAATTTTACGGTAAATATTATCCTTTGCGTTTATTTTGTTAACTAATGTATTTTATTTTTCTCTATCAGTCAGTTTACGTCTATTGCTGAACATCTCTTTACATAACAAACCTTGGGTAGTCCGTATCGTTAAGGAATATTGCCATGATCGCAGTATACATCATTCAGTAGCAATGGTTTAAGCATCAAAGTAATTCTGAAACAAGAATAATTTTAGTACTAAAACCATTAATTCAAATTCGAATTCTTTATTTCAGACATATGTCCATAGTGTTAGTTTCAACAAAATAACTTACTGACAAAGGTTAGTATTAAGAAAATATATTAAAAATATCAGATCGTATGGATCCTTACCCAATGGCGCAGCAAAGAGGAGTCCAACCTATCTGAGAACATATTCAGGAGACCGTTGGTGGCGTTGCGTAGACGACCGGCCATGGAGGCGGACCTTTTTCTAGTGATCGCGTAAAAATCATTTGTGCCCTCCTCCGCAAACATGGTGGACGCACTATGACGCCACGACAGCCCCAACTGTCTCCTAAACGCGTTATAATATTGGACACGGAGCTCGCTGTATGTCCTCTGCGTAAAACTGGTCTAAAGACTGCACGTGTAGAATGACTGGCAGGAAGCTTTAAAAAGAGTCACTTTGACCTGCTCAAAACATTTTTGCTAAATGAGTAATACTCCCCATAATCACCACGCTTGGCAGGTGGATTGGTGATAATTTTATTTGCGAATACTTATTTTTATCTAATTCAGAAACATTCCAACGTTAATATCGATTTTATAAAACAATTCATCATTGTTATTAATTGTCTGTCTAATAAAAGTCAAAATATACTCTTTATAAACTGAATGAAACTTTTTGAACTTGACTTTTATTGACATTTATCAAGGTCAAACAAGATCAAAGATATAAATCTTTGATGATTTTTTTAAAGACAGCAAGTACTATAAACCCACGATGTTTTGCTATTTCACCGGGCATAAAGGCGAGCAGAGCTCCAGCCTAGATAAATGGTTTAAGCACTACAAACTAAGCAACCTGCGCAAAAGGGGGTACCCTGTGGGAATTGGACCTCGGGATATTAAGGGATTTTGATTATTTGTATTTTAGGGAATTCTGTGCAACTGTCAATCTACTTTACAGTTCGCGGGCCTCTCGGACTTCGGGTTTACGAGGGCATCGGAAGGTCAAGTACTTAGTATTCAACAGCCCTTTTACGTCCACTGTTGCACATGGGCCTACTTTTTCAGACCTTGGCTAGCCAGACTACTTCAGACGTTGAGGGAAATTGCTGTAATCACCACGCTTGGCAGGAGGATTGGTGATAGATGCTTCTTCCCATTCATCATTCATATCCCATACGGCACCCATAGGGACACATAGGTTGGTATTTTCTAGGCGGATTTATTTTAAATACTGCGGTATCATAGTAGAAGTATAAGTATGACTACAGTCCCTCCATTAACAACCTGCCCTAAGCAGAGGTCTTAGCCTTATAGGGGGCGACCTCTTGCGCAGGTTGCTTAGTTTGTAGTTGTATTAGTATCACAATTTAATGACGCTGAAGGCCTTTTCACCTGTCACAATGCCCGTCGAACTAACAAAAGCTTCGTGGCTAACTTAAAAAATTACCGATCAAAAAAAATAGCCGACCCGTCTGCCAAGTTGGTAACTATGATAACAATCTTCTTCGAAGGAGTTCTATGTTCACCAGTCGACGTTATACGGCCTGATGATAAGAAATACAATAAGCTGTGTTGTATTACATTAAAAATAATTAAGCTTTACTAATAATATAAACCAATAACTACATGTTAATATAAATTTAATCTGAACCAATTAAAATTATATTCGATTAAGAGTCGATTGCATTTATACATTAATAAATTATGTTATAATTAATGTAATAAGTACATAACATATCAATTATTTTTAATTAGATGAATAATTCTGATTGCAAAAGTGTAACAAAATCGCAATCGACTTGTCGATCTACAGCAGCTATTTCAGTCGATCAACTTATAAAATAAAACAGTGATGTTTAGTCCATGTTAGTCTACAAATACGTGCCACAGACGCACAAAGTTAGTGTCCGTCATATAATAATCAGGAAAAATACTTATTTAGCATTATATTGTTTGTATTATGAAATATATATGAAACGTAATTCAACGTTATGTGTGCCATTGGTCGATCGCACCCGGTAACTAGTCGATCTTAGGTCTTATTAAGTTGACCACCCCTGGTATAGTGTAAACATGTTTGACTATAACTACGCCCGGGCACGATAAAATTTGGTGTAACGAGAAATTTTATCATGATAAAAATTCAAGTTCCTTCCAACTTTCTGACCTTAAAATTTTACCCGTTCATCGGAGACCTTATTATTTTGTCGGTCTTGAGTCTGATTTCGATCTCGTATTGGTAAAGAAAACATAATCGGGGTTTGAGAGAAATAGAATAGTGAGAGCTAACCGCAATCAGCCAAACTCTTTCGGTTTTGACTGCCGTGGCTAAAATCTGGATTACTTAACTTATTTATATTTTTACGTAGCTATTCCTTGATTTAAATTGTCCTTTAGACTTTTAGAATGTGTTTTAGTTTTTGTCTCAACAGTATTCGTTGAAATCGGTCTAATTTCAATACCTTTTTGGCTATATTCTTTACAAACATACAATATTTTCTCCCATTATAATGTTAATAGCTTACCGCCCGCGGTTTCACTCCCATCCCCATGAGACTACTTGAATTTCTCAAACCAGGGGGCCGAGTCTGCTATTTTTTTAAGTATTGTGCCACCGGCAGTCGGTGTTGCTACCGCAGAAAAAGGCCGTCAACAGAAGTAGCAGGGGAGATTGTTAGGGAGATTGTAATGTTTATTTAGGCGATTTCAACACATATAAATGTATCATTTGTTATTATATTCAACTAAGCTAATGTCATTATGACTTCATTTGGATTAGTAGATTACCAAATGGGTAAAAAAACCGACTATTGAACTGTCATTGACAGTTCATGGACACGCCATTACGATAGTAGACTCGGGGCCAGTCCAATACTTTTGGAGGTTATTCAATGCATACAAATATACCATCAACCTTTCCTCTTTAAAACATTAGTATTGACAAAGATATACATAATTATATTCTTATTTTGTCTGTTTATAATATGAGTGTAGACATAGTTACCTTACTATATAGTGGACCTGATAACTGTGTACACTAATAGCGTATTTGACCTTCTGTAAATACACTTCACTACTAATGGTCATCGATATTCTTGAAGTGCAAAGGTCACTTTCACAGAACTGTAATCACGATAAGTCAAACGTTACGAACACAAATCCATAATGGTAAGTTCACACTGTTTTAGTTGCATGAGTTATTTAAAGTTCGGACTACCGGACCCTACATAGCGTTCAACACACCGCCAGCAAACCTGGCTAACTAAACTAACAAACTAAACTAAGTATGTCTTATCTGTCTAGATACCGGTATGAATCGAAACATAAAACAAATGAAACGATGCTCCGCCCTCCGTTTGCTAGGTGGTGGTGTAATCTTCGCTTAATCTTCGGTAATTTCCGCCACGACAGTAAAACCCTAAGATTATTTTTATTTGTGCAAGTTTTCTTGTATTTAAGCTAAAAAATACTGATAGCTGTCGGCCATTATTTAATAAATACAAACTCCTTACTTTGCCTTTTACGTACATCTACGAGACAGCAGTATTCGCAAAATCAAACTTGCATTTGTTTCAAACACTAAGATCAAAAAGACGCAATAGAGAGATATGTGCTATTCCACACAAGACTGCACTATACTCAAGGAGCTTTTTGGGAATGGCCCCTTAGTTATATAATAAGCTAACTATTGTAATACAAGATCTTGACAGCATACACCATTTCAAAAAGGCTCTTCTTGATTTATTGGGTGAAAAATCTTACTATATAGTGAATGAGTACCTGGAAGACAAATTGTAATCTAATGACATTTTATTGGTATGACATTTTAATTGTAATTTAATGACATTTATGTAATTACTAATATTTTATTAATTTGAAATGTTTTAGTACTTTTATTTATTTTTATTTTCCATTTACCTATTATTGTTAATTAGAAATAAAAATTAGAAAGTTGTACGCCGTTAACGGCAAGACATAGCGTTCATTGTTATAATTATAAGACATCTGTACCCTTTGTTTACCTATGTTCTACAAATAAAATAAAATAAATATTTGAATATTTAAAAATATTCTTATAGCGCACAAGTTTGTGCGCACACACATATATACACTAAGTATATGTGGGTTTACATTGAATGACAGAATAAGGAATAGCGTGATAAGAAAACGGTGTGGAGTGAAAGAGGACGTGGACGAAGATAAAGAAGGGAATGTTGAGATGGTTTGGTCACGTGGAAAGAATAGGTGAAGAAAGTTTGACAAAACAGGTATAAATGGCAAGTGTGAGTGGCACAGTCGGAAGAGAAAGACCTCAACGAACGTTCTCTGACCAAATCGGAGACATCCTCGCAAAAGGTCAAATGATATCCACCCTAAACCGACGTGCTTGTATGAAGAGTGAATGAAGGGAAAGATATGTGTAGGGATCGTAGCAAGTGGAGGTCCGTTGTCTGTGCCTACCCTGGTGGGAAACAGGCGTGACCGCTAGATCAAAAATTAATATAGAACCTAAATTCTAACGGACTATCAAGTTTTTATTTTTATTTAGGGCAATTTTGGCGCCGAGGCAGCTGCTTTGTGGCTATGTGTAAACTAAAACTTCATGGTGTTCCTCGGTCAACTATTGTCTATATAATAGCTTAGAAAGTTAGCACTGGGATGCTTTTGGGATAGTACAAACAGCACTAAAAGCGCTGGTATGTTCAATTCAAGTCATTAAAACAATCAAATGACTCTATTGACAATATTAAATTGTCTACGTTTTCATTGCAGCTGACCCAAACTAGAACCAATGGAGTGATATAAAGCGACTGATTGGGTGGATTACCACTGCTGAATTACAATTAACTTACTACCTTTGCCATATCTTTAAAAAAATATATAAAGCATATTAAAAATTGTAACAGAAAAACAATAACTCAATCCTACTAATAAAAATAATAAAATTATAAACGCGAGAGGTTGTAAGTACGGATGGATGGATGGATGTTTGTTACTCTTTCACGCAAAACTCTTGAACGGAATTTGCTGAAATTTTTCACCGGGATAGGTTATACGCTGGATTAACATATAAGCTACAAAACATCACGCTCTGACCCACTGGAGCAGAGTAACGCGGGTAAAACCGCGGGGCTAGTTTTAGGGGCTAGTTTTCCAAACATTATCTTCCATATCCAAATATTCCGTCATTATCTTCCAAGTCAAGTATTGACAATGATAAAACCCCTTGGAAAGAGATCTCTGTTAATCAGTGGACGTTATACAGGCTGATGATGTTAACTAATTTATAGAACTATGTACAAAGGCTTCACGGACTAAATTGACTCGTTGACGTGACTGGAGGAATGTGAACCGGAGGTCAGACTTGTCACGACAAACAAACATAATTACGATCTTATCTGTATTCACTGCATGCTCAAGGATTCTTTAGAAGTGCAGTTTTACAGAACTGTAAAATTAATGTCAATTGGACTTTTCGTAATTGGCATTTTTATAACGATTTTCTTTCTTATAAGAAATTTAGTTAATTTGTAAATTAAATTATATTGCATTAGGTTTTGTATTTCAATGATTGATTCTAACTATTGTTCTACCAATATTTTGGAGAATACGTTACGCTTTGTATTTGTCAGTCTTACTTTTTAATATGTAGAAATTACACTAATTTATATTCTTAGGTATACTACTAATTTATTAAACTGAAGAGTTTGTTTGTTTGCTTGGGCGCGCTAATCTCAGGCACTACTGGTCCGATTAGAAAAATTTTGGGTTAGATAGGCCATTTATCGAGCAATTCCATAATTAATGAGAGAGAAAAAAGCACAAATCATGTAAAACTAAAATGTAAATAAGTCACTGAAATTAATAAACACTATGTACGAGATTTTTAAAAATTGTTAAAATTGTACTGTATTAAGATTACGTTGAGAGAGAGAGAATCCTGACACCCACAACACAAGTTCAATCTTTAGTTGGGTGTCAGTGGTACCTATACCTGTGTCGACTACCATTTCCCAAGCAAATTTATAAATAACATAGTGTTAAGGTTTTCACTGTAAAATTGTATTTTTTGGCAATATAGATTTTTATTATTATTATTTAATTATGAAGTTCCTACGGGAATGGATTTTACGCGGGTGAAACCGCGCGCAGGAAGCTAGTCTAAAATAAGTCCTAACGCACAGTATATTACCTGATCTATTATAATACTTCGAAACTAGATTAAATAAATAATATCTCGAGTTCTTCCACTTTTTCAATGGTCTCTGAAGTTTTGAAGCGATTTCTCTTTCACACGATTTATTACCTGTCGAAGACGGTACGGTGATCAATTCACCGAATTAGGCTGATTACGGAAGAAAGACTGTTTTTTTCGGAAGATAAAAGTTGTTTGCATTGGTAAATCAAATACTATTTTGTCTTAGAATCTTTTATTTTTATGTATTACTCACTGCGTCTCGCGGTTTACTCTACCCTAGTGGTTCGGAGGGTGATATTTTGTAGCCTTTTAATTCAGCTCATTTACTATCCGAGTGAAAACTTTCAGTCGAATCCGTTCCGTAGTTTTTGCGTGAAAGAGAGCAAACACGCATCCATCCATCCACTCATTCTTACTAACTTTCGTGTTTATAATATTAGTAAAGATGGTTAGTAAGAGCAAAACATAAGAACATTTTACGAGATTTCCGAAGCACGGAGAACACTTCCTCAAAAATGAGAACTAGTCAAAAAACTTTAATTTTACGTTAAACTTTCGTTGCCATATTATATTCTTACTCGTTTTGACTAAAATTAATTGAATTACCAGAAAAACTGCTTAGAAATAAAATTTGGTTTCATAAATAAACAAGGTAGCGCAAGATTTTTACGTAGACATTTTAAATTTCAAATCAGCAGAAGCTCTGCAGCTGTCGTTTATATAAATCGCAAGTGTGCTGTTACCTTAAGCAAGCTTATTAAAATGCCCGACCTACCACGCTAGAGCGATATTTTTAGATTATTAGTAAATTATCGCGCTTTTTGAGACATACATATTCTAAAAAGAAAAATCTATAATTTCATACAAATATTTTGTCCCATCCCAGGCATCAACACTATTTACTCTTGAGACTAACTCAATTCTTTGACATATTATTTTATAATCTTACTTTCTCACACATTTTTGCTGAAACTACTCAATTGACAGAAAATATATATTGCAAAAAGAAAAGCTTTATAAATAGACAACGTACTCAGAATTTTTACACAAACATTTTAAATTTCGAATCATAAGAAGCTCTGCAGCTAACGTGTATATAAATCGCAAGTGTGGTACTACCCTTAGCAGCTCATTAAAATGTTTGCTGACCCTCCAGGCTAGAGCCAATACAGTCAATATTTTTGAATTATTACTAACATTATCGATCTTTCTGATGCATACAGGTACTCTCAACCAACTGTATACAGAAAATCTTTGATTTCACACAAATATTATAACCCAGCCCGGATATCAATACTACGACTCTTGAGTCTAGCCTCAAGGTAGTCGTATACATATAATTTTCTAAGCTTACTTTCTTACACATTTTAGCTCAGAGTACTGAATTGCCATAAAAAAGTTATTTCAGAGAAACAATTGTTTTATAAATACGGAACCCTAATAAACAGACAACAGTACACCGGAGTTTTAGAGATACATTTTAAATTCCGAATCATCAGAAGCTTCGAGCTGAAGTGTATATAAATCAAAGGTTTGCTGCTACCCTTAGCAGCTCATTAAAATGCTCGCCGACCCACCACGCTAGAGTCAACACAGTTTCAATTTTTAATAACATAATCGTACTTTCTGATGCATACATATATCTTACAAAGTCTTCAAACTAACTTTACACTGAAAAATCTTTGATTTCGCAAAAATATTTTGTCCCAGCGCAGGAATCAACACTACGGATCTTAAGACTAATTCATGGTATTTCTTACACATTATTAAAGTAAGCACTACAGTAAGCCAGAAAAAGTGATTTCAGAAAAAAACGGTATACAGGATTTTTACACAAACATTTTAAATTTCAAATCATTAAAAGTTCTGCAGCTGACGTATATATAAATCGCAAGTGTGCTGCTACCCTTAGCAGCTCATTAAAATGCTCGCCGACCCACCAGGCGCCGTTGAAGCCGACAGAGTCGATATTTTGTTAGTATCCTGATTTATCGTGTCGATTAGCACCTTTTGTAACGTTCAATGGGTGAAAAATGTATGGAAAGAAGAATTAGGGCTTAAACGCTTTTATGTAAGTAGCTTTGGAGAGCAGCCTTGGCCTGGATAAGATAAATATTTAGTTATTAGCTTGTATCCGCGACTTCGCATATTCTGTTACTTTTAACATGATTTATTGGTGCTCCGCGTTTTTGGTCTTAGCGTAAGGAAAACTTTAACTTAACTTAAACTTCTTTATTTTTTTATTTATACTCGGATGCATAAAGATTTTATTCAATCTTTTGGAAAACTAGGTTCGAACTCATTTAGGTTATCCAGGTCACATGAAAGGTAAACCGTGGGTAAAAATTGTTTTAAACTACTTTTATACTAGGACGGATGTCTATTATATTTCAGAAGCATTTGGTCGTAAGTGCCAGTTTACGATAAAGGCACATACGACGAATTTTTCTGTCATATAATGGCACATCCGACTTTATGCTTCTGAGCTCTAGCATTGATTCCCAAAGTGGTCTAGATCGACCCCCAAGGGTCCACGGGAGACTCGACGGGGGTCAACTTGGGCGTATATTGAGTTCACAAGTTGTAAGTGTATAATATATTAGAAATGGACCAACAAGGGGGTCCACCGAAATTAGTAAACTGCTTAAAGTAGTCGATGACAAAAATAGTTTGCATATCTCTGGTTTTAATGGTAGGTTAACACCAGAGATATGCGAACTTTTTGCATATCGAACTTTTTCCACTTCTTTTTGCATAACCCTGGTTGTAATGGTAGGTTAAAACCAGACCCGCCGCCTACCGCCCTAGGCTCGGCTTTGGGGAGTGGGGAACATGGGCCCCGCTCCCTTCGAGGCTGACCCATGAGGAGTAGGGACGCCTCTACACTCCGGGCGTCCCTATAATTGGGCAAATGGGCCACTGTAAGTGTGGCCCTGGAGATCCCGCGGTACCATATTGGCCGCGGGTGCCGTCGGGGGGCCGGATTGCTCATGCGTACCCGACCCCCGCCAACGGCGGATCGAAGGAGTGTCCGGGGGGTTTTAGTGGTGTAGGGTCCTCTCCTCGTGGTATGACTTTAGCACACCACGCTATGGAGAGGGCGAGTCCCACATATCCCACCGCCAGCGCGCAAATACGCTGCAACGGTGGTGGGAATGCGTCAATGCATTACCCCCGGACAACAAAAAAAAAAAAAAAAAAAAAAAAAGGTTAAAACCAGAGATATGCAAACTTTTTTGTCAAATGACACACTAAAAACTTGCTTAAAGTAGTCGTTTAAGCAAGTTTTTAGTGTGTCATTTGTTGCGTTGCATTTTTTTCAATTAACTAGACATAAAATAATTAAAAGAAGAGATGAGAGAAATTCGATATCTCGTAGCTTCTTACGATTGAAATCGAGAGGTAGCCTTAAATAAATATAGCACCTTGCTTCTGCTTTACCCCTACCATTGGATAACACAAATACATTGTACGTGTTTTTATTATTATCCTGTATAAAAAACTTGCTCTATTAAGTCTACAGTACCACTTGTGCATAAACTAAGATATCTTGCCGGGTCTGGTTGGTTAAGAGACTACATTGCCTACTACTACTAACTTCTTTTGTATTAAACTTATATTATCTAAACTAATTTTATAAAGATAAAGCGTTTGTTTTTTTGCTTGAACAGTTTTTTTGCTTATCTCAGAAACGGCTGGCCTGATTTAAAAATGTTTTCTATGTTAGATTGCCTATTTATTGAGGAAGGATTAAATGAATGAAGAATGTCTGTGTCAAGCACGATCTAGTAGATACTCAATAGGATTACTGAGTTGGCATTACATCCATTATACATTATTTAATTTAATAAAATGCGAGCTCTTTGTCCATTTTGACACGGGCCGTTGTGGTTCATATATTCATGCTATACCTGGAATACTGACTTAGTTATATATTATTTTTTTTATTAAGATTACTACCGGAGTTTTGCAGTGCTACAATGCTTGTGTGACGAGTGGGTTCACGTCGGTAATGCAATGGGTGGGGATCGAACCGGCGATCACAGGATCACAAGTCCGTCACCCCTAGTCTACGACTGCTTTCTTTACACTCTTCCATTGTTTTTGTGACCACTTCTACTATTGACATCCGTTCTATACAAACTTTTGTTGGGTATGAGACGACATTTTTTTTTCAGACCAGATATTATACTATAACTGGTGAACATGGGCCTTCCACTCGAAAGAGGGCTTTGCCATAGTCACCACTTTGCTGCCCATTCCCCGGTATGCACATGTTTAGATGATATTGTAAAAATCTGGACTTACGGCTTAACGTGCTTTTTGAGGCCAGGCCAGAAATCCCCCAACCAACTAGACCCGGAAAGAAATATTGGAATATACACGAGGTTTTGTTGTCCGGCGTGGGGATCGATCCAACGATCTTCGAGATTTAAAGCGAGACTTACACACCCGTACGCCACGGAGGTAGTCTGCCATGCTTGATACATAATAGTTTTTCTCACTGAAAACTCGCTTAAACCATTAGTAGTGGTATTCCGTTCTCACCGTCTCTGAACCGTTATTTATTGAAAGTCATGAATACAAAGCAGGAACGGCGTGTACTTTTTACTTTTCTTTTCCTATTTTATTGTTTGTTTGTCGATGTTAAAGGTAACCTTCCGCGCCTACTGATTTAAGTGGACTGCAAGTGGTATAGTATAATTCACAAACAAATGGTGGTTTAGTGATACTGCCGTAATCACCACAATTGGAGGCAAGTCTTCAGAGCCTCGAACACCGTAGACGAGTAGCCTGCCTATCGGTTTTTTATCGGCTACATTTCGGGGAGTGTGCGGAGGTTCTGCATAACCTGATACCCCCTTCACCCTTCCATCACCGGACGACTAGGCACGGCGAGCGGTTTCATCATTTTGTAGTAGATATTCCTTCAATACGCACGAAACGATTTGCTTCTTCTTTCATAATGCGGAGTGGAATTCTCTGCCGGGGTTAGATTTCCCTGAACGCTATAATCTGGACATCTTTAAAACTAAAGTGAACAGACACTTTCTAGGCAAGCGTATATCATCTTAGGCCTTATCTTCGCCTTCCATAAAGAAGATTATGGCCAAACGTAAGCCTATATTTAGTATAAAAAAACACGCTTATTAGGCGGATAGGTGATCGCAGTAACATGGGGAGTATCTTTGAACTGAAAGAGTCTGCCGCCCATTCATCAGGTGTATTTCCCTTAGTCGTTTCTTACGACACCCATAGGACGATATGGGGCGGTATATGTTAAGCCGGAGACCACACGGTTTGCTAAGGTGTTATAGAGAAGACCCATGTTCAGCAAACTTAGTAAAAAAAATCATTATGTTTATTGGATACATGTGTGGATAGAGAAATATTTTTTGAAAGGAGTTCCACAGATGGCGTCAGATTTTGTTCCAATTTTATAAATGCAAGATTTCTTTGTAGTCAGTTTGTTGGATTGTCCGATAAACTCAGATTCTCTTGGAACTATTTTACAACTCAGATCATTATGCTTCTTAGGGTTCGGAGTTCCATACCCAAAACGGGACTTTATTAATATGACTACGCTGTCCGTCTGTCTGTTCGTCGCTGTTACCAGGTAAGCTGTCAGTCATGTCTCATAATTCGTGATAGCTATATAGTTATATGTATATCTTATGCCGCTATAACAACAAATATATACTAATATACTATACTAATATCTATAGCTGAAGAGTTTGATTGTCTGTTTGCTTGAACTCGCTAAACTTAGGAACTACAGGGCCGATTTGAAAAAATATTTCAGTGTTAGGTACATAGCCCATTTATCGAGGAAGGCTATAAGCTTATAGGTAATTATGAAGTTCCTGCGGGGACGGGAGTTATGCGGGTAAAACCACACGTGGAAGCTAGTAAAGAATAAAATAAATATTTTTGGAGGCTTTTTGAGGGGGGTTCCCAAACAACAAACATGTTTTTTGCTCGATATTAGTCGGAGAACTATGGGTGTTATAACAGCTTTTAATACTTCCCCGGACTCATAAGTGCATTTTTTTTTGTCGGATGCACTTACTTATGTAGCCACTAGGCTTTTGCTACTCCACCGGGCATAAAGGCGAGCAGGGCTCCAGCCTTAAAAAATTGTTTAAAAACTACAAACTAAGCAACATGCGCAAGAGGGCGCCCCTGTGGGGCTTTTGGACCTCGGCTCAGGGCGGTCGCTGGCGATGAGATTGAGGGATTATGACTTTTAGTATTTTAGGGAAGTTTTGTGCAACTGTCGCTCTACTTTACAGTTCGCGGACCTCTCGGACTACGGGTCGGAATAGTGGTCTCTGTGTAGTGGTACATATAAGTGCAAGGCTCCAGCTTTATTAATAGCATTATATAAAAGTGTCTTAAATTACATGATTTCAGGTTATATATAGGTATGTGTGATAGAAGAAACAATTCAACGGTGAGGAAATATCGAGGGCGATTAATCGCTAATCGTATAGCAATTTGTTTATGGACCAAAGACTGGCAATCACAATATAGGATAGTTATTTTTGATTCCTATTAGTTAATTAGAAAAAGAGCATAAGCAAGCCCGTAGCCCAATGGCTAGGGGCGTCGGATTTGTGATCTTGTGGTCGCCGTTCGATCCCCACCCGTTGCACTACCGACGTGAACCCACTCGTAACACAAGCATTTTAGCTAAGCACGATGGGTTAACAAGAATACTAGTAGATTGCACAATCCTGCTAAGTAATCTTAAACAAAAACCCGTCCCGGCTTCACACGGTACAACTATGGCCGCTAGTCATTTCTAGTAAAAAAATAATCAGGGATAATTTAGCATTCTAATGGTGAAGGTATTATCATAATCCGTCTAGTACTTTTTGTGTTTATTCGAAACAAGCATATAGAAATACAAACTTTTCCTCTTTGTTATATTAGTATAGAGTAGCTACTACCCACGACTTAAGGCGGAAACATATTGTTAAAACACGACGCCACATGATGAAACGTGATGAGTCGAATCAAATGTATTGTTTTCTATAGACCAGAATCACATTATGGACACCCGACGCGACGCGACGTGTTCATATTGTGATTCTGGTCTATAGAAAACAATCTATAGAAAACACGCGTCGCGTTTCATCATGTCGCGTCGCGTTTTAACAATATGTTAACGCCTTAAGTCTGCGTAAAAACTGTTTAAACAACATTAAATGTAAATCTCTATAAAACTGTAATGTATTCTAAGTATCTAATGAAAACGAATTCTACGCGCAAATAGATTCATCTTAATAAAATCAGAGCCGGTAAATTGAATCTAGAATTTTACATACAAACCTAACACTTAGGTAACACGTTCAGGTATTTCTGTGTCTTTATTTCCGTCCCTTCTCGACGAAATTTAACAGATAAAATCCGGACTGGCAACTGTACAACTTTGCCAATAGGTAACATTGCCAGTGATATATGGCGTTGCCACTTATTGGCAATAAACAGGGCGATCGTTATTTGTGAGATAGGGTGTTACAAATTTATGTGCGTTTAGAGGACACAGATTTTTTTCGTGCTTGCAGTTATGAGAGTAGTTAGTAGTTTGTTTCACTGGGTCTACTCAGTTTTTGAATGCTATTGGTTCTATAGCAGAAGTAAAGCACTTTACGTCTTAACTATTTAGACTAACTGTACGAATTTTGGCGTATATCGGCAAACATACTGAACTATTTAATAAAATATCCGCGTTCAGTAAGTTTATGTATACTCCCGGTCCGTTGCGTTGATTGTAAGTATGTGCAATGTAGTAGTGTTTATAGTATGTATGGCGCGATCAATCGCTTACTCATATATACTCTAAGATTAAAACTGTCATCGAACCTAAGACCTCAACCACTGTCCATTGTATTACTATCCCACCAAAGCATTCGTAATAAACAAACTTAATAAAAATGTAAATTCTTCAAAAGCAATCCAATTTAAAGTGTGTCGTAACGCCAGAAAGTTCGCATAAACTATGTATAAAAAATAGAAAACATTTGATTTTCTCAAGAAATGGGGAATGTTATAAAATAAAATACACTAGACTTATCTTTAATGTACACTACATACATTCAATAACGTACTTTGTATTATTTTTTGTGTTAGAATTGTGCTGGTAACATAAAATATTTATTTTGACTTTATTGCACATACAGACAATACATTTTAGACAAAGAATGAACATTTACAAAGACGAGCTTAATTCAATTATGAATTTTCTTCCTGCAAACCTTCCATAGATAGATCTATAGTATAATATTATAAAGAGGAAAGATTTGTATTTTTGTGTGTGTTTGTTTGTAATGAATAAACTCAAAAACTACTGTGCCAATTTAAAAAAATATTTTACTATTGGACAGCTACATTTACCCTGGGTGACATGGGCTATATTTAATTATGAAGTTCCCACGGGAACGGGAGTTACGCGGGTGAAACCGCGCGCGGGAAGCTTGTGTTTAATAAAAAGGTAGCTAAAATACTAGTTGTTTTGATAAAATCTAAACTAATATTATAAAGAGGAAAGATTTTATTGTTTTCATTAAACAGGCTCCGAAACTACTGGACTGATTTCAAACATTCTTACACCATAAGAAGCTAAGTTATCCAGGAGTAACAGCTTCTTTAACAACTTATTCAAAACCGCCCCCGCCCCGCACCTCGCTGCCTACTGTTGTTAATGTTTAATGTGTATGTATTATTGTATTTTTTCTCTCTCTTTATCCATGTTTGTGTTTTATATGTTTGGCGTCCGAGCCTCAAGTGTTGTCCTTATCTATGTACTTATTTTATTTTTTTTAATGAATGTAATTTACTATTTTGTTTTCATTTTGTGTGTTCATTAAATGTTTTTTTCTTTCTTTCTTTCTTTCTTTCTTTCAAAACATCATAATAAAATATAACCTCGATAAATGGGCTATTAAACACCGAAAGATTTTTTCGAACCGGAACAGTAGTCCCGGAGATTAGCGCGTTCAAGCACACAAACATAAAAACGAACTCTTCAGCATATATTAATATAGATTGTATTCCAAGAAACGGGGAGTAACGCAACAATAACTTAAACCAATTCTATACAATGTTTATAAATAGATTCAAGAAATAATCGTATATTGTATTTTTAAAAGAAAAGCGACTTTAAACTATCCTGATTTCAAATTGCGGACCGACTGCCGGCGCTCTTGAATGCTAGACTCAAACAACTTTACTGCAATAAACGACTTTATTAGATAGGGAAAAGGATAGAATAATATTTTTTTTGTAAAACTATTTTATTTATCAACATCATTTAAACTGAATTGTTTTCGGTTTTGACGTGTGGTCTCCGGCTTAGAATAGACCACCCCATGTCTTCCCATGGGTGTCGTAAAAGGCGACTAAGGGACACGTGGCTGATGGATGGACAGCAGCATCTATTAGCTCAAGGTTTACATCTTACTGCGATCACCAATCCGTCTGCCAAGCGTGGTGATTATGGCAATATCCCTCTACGATCCTGGCTTGCCAAGGTCTGTTAAGAGGATGTTCCCATGTTCAGCAGTGGACGTAAACGGGCGAATAGTTTGCGCGAGAGACGCTTTCAAAGTGGTAAAATGTGTGCCCCCCCCCCCCCCTGTAACATCTAAAATAAGAGAATGATAAAACTAAAAAAAATATATGATGTACATTACCATGCAAACTTCCACCGAAAATTGGTTTGAACGAGATCTTGTTGGTAGTTTTTTTTAATACGTCATAAATCGTAAACCGCATTTTACATTTCATTCAATCAACTCAAATATAAAAATTAAAAATAACATTTCATTTCATAAACATACGCTTTTTATTTTTTATATCTATATAGGTACGCACTTGTAACTGATACGGAACCCTTCGTGCGCGAGTTCGACTCGCACTTGGCCGGTTTTTTGTTGGTAAACATTGCTATTAGTATATTTATTTACCAAACTGAAATAAATTTTGTACGATTTTAAAGAACGTCGTTTTCAAAAGTTACGTTCGTTTACAATAAGCATTAAAATGTATCGAAAAGAACAAATCTTTAGAAGCATTCGAAGCTGGTGATTTAATAATACTAAAAGCCGTATTGTGATCTAGAATGTATTGAGAAAGGATGTGGTGCCTTTTACCGTGTTTAAATACTTACTTACCTATAGCTTTGCAAGGGGTAATTTGTGTAAGTAGTAAGGCAGTTTGTTCGTACAATCAAGTATTATTTAAGAAAAATATAGTTTAGTTTTAGTAAGTCATTAATATAGGAAGTCTTTAAAAAGGTGGATTTCTTTTTAAATCAGCTATCATGAGCGCGTATGGTCAGCTATGATTAATTAAGTTTTACAACTAAGAATATTTACATGAGACATGTATCTATACAATTATTAAATTGAAGTTCGTATCTTCAAGGTAATCTCCTGTCCTACTGATCCAATTTAGCAAATTATTTTAATCAACCGGTGGAGTTGGTAAAGTTGTCTTTTGCTGGACTATGAGTCAACAAAGAAAGAGAGCACCTTTTGCGACCCACATTTATGAACTATAACATGTCTTGCACAGATAGGGAGATGGATCTGGTGAAGGTACGGACGGTGGTGTTAATTCACAGTGTGCCCGGCGACCGACTTCCGTTTGATTCAGAACTTGTGTATTCAGAACTTGTATATGTTCAAATTGGCTTGCCAACTAGTATTTCGCGATACTAGATGGCGCTGTTAGTCTTCTTGTCGTTTATTCAGCTACTGTAAATGTCTCTACTCATCGTTAGAGTTCCGCTGTGTCTGAAATCGGTCGAGAGTACTATGTTAGATATCTCAACTTTCTAAGTCAAATAACGTTGTTTCCCAACAAATAGATACTGCAGTGTTGCTAACTTCGAAATCGTAAAGTTAAAACTTGTTCTTGAACGAGTTGTGCTAAACAAGTCACCGACTAGACATAGATACTATACTTGTAAAAGTACATCCAGTGTATTTATCCATTCTCCGGCTTAGAATACACCTCATGTCTTACTAATTAATAAGACTGGAGCCTTGCTTTCCTGCGTGTGCGGTGAAGTAGCAAAAGCCTCTTGGCTAACTACATAATATTATTGCCATCCGAAAAAAACATGTCTACCTATGGGTGTTGTAAGACGTGACTAAGGGATATAGAACTAATTAAGGCTCATCTTAGTTATCGGAGGACGTGGGTTCGATTCTCGCTCCAGATAAAATCTTTTTGTAAAATTTAAGATTTCTTTTTGAGTCTGATTGGTTGAGGGAATACCCTCCGTGCGTTGCATTTTTTTTTACTTTCCAATTTCGGCAACTCCACTAACTGAACGAAAACCGGCGCAATCACTAAATTACCCTATTCCATAGTTTTATTACTGTCATTTCAATAACAAAACTATAACATAGGATAATCATTACGCTGATATTCGTCCAGTGCGACAACTGAATGCTCCTAGTTTTATTACAGAAAGTTATTGTAGCTATATTAAGCATAGCGCAAAAAGTACACAACTTTTATTCAACCTGTAAACTATGAGTGAAATACGAAAATACAGTGTCAACTCCGCCGAAATTACTGCACCTAGTTTGCGACCATCATGTGATAGTAAAAGTTTATTGTTATATGTGACGTGTCTTCCTCATAACTGAGTTTTAGATAAAGGTTTACTTACACTACGAACTAAAATGATATTTATTATACCAACACCTTACCTTACCTTTTTTAAACACTTTCGAAGCTTTAAGATTAGCTTGTACTCTTTACAGCAACGATTATATATATAATAATATGTAATAAGAAAGTTGTGGTAAAGAGTATAAAATACCACAAGCGGTTGGGAAGAGGGCGAGTCCCACATAACCCTTTGCCGGCGCGGGAATGCTGCAGCAGTGGAGGGGATGCGTAAATGCCCCCTAGACAACAAAAAAAAAGATGGCTATACCTATGCTAAGATGCAAGAAGGTAAGATGGTTTGAATGCAAATAGTGGTTTAATTTTATGCAACATATTGATATTTTTATTTATTACCATATTTTACTTTAAAATACTGGCTGTACAACGCAATATTTTTTTAAATATTTTTTGCTATCACTTATCTGAATTCACGTCACAAAATGGTTGCGTAGGTACCCCCTAAAAGCGTGCGTGACATGTCAATATGTGAGCTGTCAATTTCGGAATTCCAAACCTAATAATAGAAAAGTAAAAATCTAGGATTACCTCTTTTTAACCGCGTATCTGTTAAAGCGGTATTTCCCTGTGTGTTACAATATAATACTGCGGTCACCAATCATAGCGCAATGGATTAGCAAGACACATGCTCGAACAACAGCTGACGGCCGATTGAGCAGAAAGGTTCTCAAGAGGAGACCACGAACTGGCAAGCGCAGCGTAGGACGACCGCCTGCAAGATGGACCGACGACCTCATAAAGGTCGCGGGGAGTCGGTGGATGCAGGCCACTAGCGATCTTTCCCCGTGGAAATCGATGGAGAAGGCCTATGTTCAGCAGTGGACTACAACAGGCTGATAATGATGATGATGATGATTATGATGATGTCAGCAATCAGCCTGTCAAGCGTGGTGACTATAACAAATCCCTCCATCGGGAGGAGGCCCATGTTCAGTTGTGGACGTTATACGGGCTGATAATGATGAATATGATGATGATGATGAACCGCGTATATACCTTTTTGGATCTTCTCAGTCAAGTTTGATTTAAATGTTATTAACACATATGCCTGAGAGCATCTTCACGAGCATTATAATTATAACCACGGCTACGTAAGCATGTTTTGCCTTAGGGCATTACATAATTGTCTTGTATTAAATTATTATAATACTATCTGAGGGTCGCAACTACGATACAGTGACTCAGTAGTTAATGTAGTTGCTACTGAGGCCTCGTTTTCTGGGTTCAATTCCCACCTGGGACATTTATTTGGTAAGAAACACAAACAGCTGTTCTGATTCTGAGTATGCTTTGTGTCTGAGTGATAAGTGTTTGAAAAGTCCCCTGCGACATAGGGATTCTCGAGATATCCTGCTAATATTATAAACGCGAAAGTTTGTCTTTCACGTAAAAACTACATAATTGATTTGGCTAAAACTTTGCACAGGGATAGTTTATAAGCTCGAATAACATAAAGGCTACAAAAATCACGCTCTGTCGCACTGGGGCAGAGTTACGCGGGCACAGCTAGTATCAAATAAAAAGATTCTTTTTGAAATTTCTAGCTTTTTTCTTGAATAAATAATAAATTTTCTTTTATGAAGTAAAAACGAATGAGTACCTACTGCGCGGCTAAAACCAGTTGAGACCATTTAAAATATACTATACGAACAAGTAGTCAAGAACCATACAAATATCTTTTTTCTTTCCTATGAAAAAATGCATCATCAAAAATGTCATCATTTTACAAGGCCAAGCTATTAGCTACTATATCCGTCGTCCGCCATTTTGTGACGTCACTCTAGGTCAACGGTGCAGAATCGAGCGGCCATCAAATATTCATGCAGTTTTAATTCGCATTTCATATTTGTTTCATAAAACAACCTGGATTTGTGATTGTTATAATCTGATTATGTATACGATATAGAAGGTAATTTTAGTATGATTAATTAAGAAGCATTGCAAACTACACTTTTCTCACTTAAGGGGTTTTACATGGTACATCAAGAATTTTGTTTTGTAAATAAAATAAAACGTAAAAAAAAATGTTTTTCTGTTATAAAATTTTTATTGCATTAAAAATTTAGGTTTGTGGATTATGAATGTTAAATGTTTGGTATCTGATAAATGTCCAACACGACCACGGTAAGACGTTCATTCAAGAGAATTATGTTTTATACTTTTTACTAATCTGAATTTAAACTCAATAAAAATAAAATAAAAACAATATTGTTTAACTTTTAAAGTTATTGCTGAAAGACCTTAAACCATCAAAGCCTGGTTAAAGGTTTAAAAAATGTCAGAAACCACACAGAAAATGGGCGTTATACGGGATATAATAATGCAGTTGAAAATGTTTTAGTAACTCTATTACATTTACTGGATACAACGTAACTTACAAACTATAATGATTATAGCTCATCGACTGTAAAGTGAAGTCTTTATTTGTCGCGGTGAGCGGAGACGCGTAGCAAACCGCACAGAGACTCGGGAGAAACTATGCGGACACTCGGAACAAACTACGGAGAGACTCGTACCCACCCCGTGCAACGCGATGAGAAGCGTTACCAGTGGGTGAATCGCCATAAATATTAAAGTTAATTATCGATTTTGCAATTGTCAATTTATTCTTCAACACTTATAATAAAATTCAAATTAAATGCTAAGCGAGTGCAAATCCGTTGGGAATGATTTGATTATTCGAATCAAATTAAACGAATAGACTTCTAAGATTTATAGATTATATTAATCGAGAATTGTACTGAAATTTCTTATGACAATAACACTTAAAAACAATGATCTTAACTTAATTTATATTTATTATTAAGGCCATTGAATGTCATGAGGTTTTTAACCTTTTGATTCATTCATCGATTTCAGTGTTCAGACACGATATTTTCCAAGTCAAATATACTGACTATTTTATATATTTCTATAATGATTTACTAGCCTTCCACGAAGCTCATCTGGATTCCCACCATTCCCATAAGAATATGTTTTTGAAAATATAGACAAAATTAATTTAAAAAACTATATACTAAGCAATCTTCTCAGGCTGGTGCAATTATAAGGCTTAGAACTAGGCTCAGGGCAATCACTGAATAAGGAATTTGGAGTTATGACTTTCAAGGGGAGGGTAGCGAATGGTTTTTAGGGAAATTTTAACGTCTACGCATGGGACGATTTTCCCATAGTGACTACGCTTGGCAGACGGGTTGTAAAGCTAGCTCTGCTTTCTTTCTTTCGTAAAATCGTTTATTAATCGTTAGTAAAGTTGTTGAATCGTTCTGAATTTTTTCTTTACACTTAAATAACAAATCACCTACTGGGGCTTAGTACGCGGTGGTGGTAGATTATATACTACATAATATATAATATGACGGTTGCACTTAGTTTTACATTACTGCTCCGCTTCAATGGCTCGTAGAGAAATAACCTATAGGTTAAATAAAACCTATAGGTTATAAATTTAATAACCTATAGGTTAATCCAACCTTACGTAGTAATACGTACAAATAAGTTATATGCTTATTTTAATTTGTTTCTTAGAGTAATGTGGTTTCCGAGGCACAATCAACCAAGTACATCTGAAATTCTTTACAACACACATTTTTGTATCGAACCTCCCAGATTTAGAGTACATATTTGCTAAGCCACGGAATTCATGTAAAGCCTAATACGGAATCGAACTTCCCATATATTTAGGCAACCTCCGTAGCGTAGCGGTATTTGGCTCAATTTCAATTCCGAAGTTCGTGGGTTCTATCCCCACGCCGAACAGGAAATCTGTGTAAATTCTAAGATTTCTGTCTACCCTCTGTGCCTCAGAAAGCACGATAAGCCGTTGGTCCCGATTGTTATAACACCATCTATAACTGCAGTCACCAACCCACCTGCCAAGCGTGGTGACAAATACCCTCCTTCGGGAGGAAGCTCATGTTCAGCACTGGACGTTATACGGGCTGATGATGATGATATGTATAGTTTTACTGCAACGCCATGGAGTTTAAATGTAGCCTAATACGTTCAAATAAGTTAGTAGTATCCACGTCAGTAGTATTCATGGAGAGCGGTGCACATTAGCAACAACTCCTCATCCAGTCCGGAGACAAGACTCGGAACTTCTTACTATAAAACAGAATAGGGTTGACAAACGTTGCTTAAAAACTAAACAGCCACCAATCAAGAACAAATGAAAAGTTAAAATAGTACCAATTCTGCCAGCATTGATACTATTTTTGCATTTCATTTCCTTTCCATTTGTGGCCTTTTAGTTTTTAAGGAGTGAAATATTAACTTTTATATTACTATATCCGCCCACTCCCGTCTACGGCTGAACATGGGTCTCTTCTTTAACAGACCTTAGCAAGTCATGGTTATTTTGGGTTACTGCCATAATCACCACTCTAGGCTGGCGGATTGCTGATCAGAATAAGATAGTGAGTCATCATGATCATCATCAGCCCGTATATCGTCCACTGCTAAACATGGGCCTCCTCACGGGGGAGGGTATTTTCCATAGTCACCACGCTTGGCAGGTGGATTGGTGACTGCAGTATTATGTTGTACCACACAAGGAAACGCTACTGCCCGTTTCTTGATATACGATTATTATAGATGATGTTATAACAATCGGGCCCAACGGCTTAACGTGCTTTCCGAGGCACGGCGGGTAGTTCCTCAGCCATCCAGACCCGGAAAGAAATCTATGAATCAAGACAAAGATTTCTTGTCCGGTGTCGGGATCGACGTACAACCTCCGAGATTTAAAGCGAGCCAAATACCGCTACGCTACGGAGGTTGTCAGATAGATACCGATAGTGAGTATTCTTGAGCTAATAGACTCTGCTGCCCGTCCATCAGCTGTGTGTCCCCTAATCACCTATTATGACACACTTGGAAAGATATTGGGTGGTATATTCTGAAATGGAAAACACGCGGCGGCGGAAACCATTTAATTTTTTAAATTCATATTTCCTCTCCTTATTGAATTTATATATCCAATTTATCATCCAATATTCATCATAATGATCAATTGTTTTGCTCGTAAATAAAGCCTTTTTCGAAGCACACGTCCTTAGGGGCCTATTTAACGCGCGTAAAAAATGAGTTGAATAATAAATGTGCGGTAAATATAAACTCAAATATTTTACACGGAGTCCCTAGAAATTTCATAATAATATTCAAAAGACTACCTTTTTGACGTAGCGGGGTAAGTCTTGTTTTCAGTCTCAGAGGTCGTGGATTCGATGCCCAAGCTGGAAAATAAATCTTTATGTAAAATCTTAGATTCGTTTTCAGGGTCTAGTTAGTTGAAGGACCTCCGTGCTTCCGAAAGCCCGTTAAACTGATTGCTAAAATATCATCTTTAACAATTATTGTATACCAGGGAACGGGCAGCCATGCTTCAGTAAGTGTGTTTATGGCCAAATCCTCTTCCTTTGGATACCCATGTTCAGCTCTAAATGTAAACGGCTAGCCCGGTTACATTATATATTATATAAGAAATAAATTTTGACCATTAGCACGACTTAAACTTACATCCAAGGTAACCTTAATTCTTTGACTAGTCATAAACATATTGGCTAGCTAGTTCCTTAACTTTTTACCCTCTGGGGTTATATGTCTGTATATATACTTGTTTAAGGGTAATGAGAAGACGTAGTTTTAGTAACTCGGGTATTAGATGACTGACCAAAAGTGGTATACAATATTTTTAAATGTTAGCAACACTTTATGGAAAAGTTAACCTTATACTATATTTCAAAATTGAGATTAATAAAATTCGACCACTGGCAGGATTCAAACCTGCATCTTAGGTAAAGCCCCTAATGCCTTAACCAATTAGGCTACGGTGGAACCACAGTCATAAGATGCAGGTTCGAATCCTGTCGGTGGTCGAAATAGTATACAATCTGGCGTGATAGTAATTATTATTAGATCATCATTAGATGCCGTATGCTAAATTGACTCAATGATGATATCATTGAGTTACATTTTTCTTATCCTGCCAATATCTTTTTGTGACAGCCCTATACGGTACTACATCTCGCATAATTTGTAGATTCAAGAGGGATAAGGCATGACTTGCTTTTCAGTCACGTCGCGAGAATTATTGTGTCGGAATGTAACCTCGTTTACATATGAATGTTGAAACCTAATTGTGTTTAATAGTCATTGGTTTAGACACTTTAGACTTTAGTAATGTATAGAACTCTTTAAGTTCATATTTTGAGTAACGACTTTTAAATGACATTTATTTTAGTACTAAAATAGTATATTGATGGATTTAATGACAAAGGCATCAATATACTAGCCAACTAAAGGATGGAACAGATACAAAAAATTATAAAAAGAATATATTATATCGTTATATATAAAGCTGAAGAGTTTGTTTATTTTGGTTGCTTGAACAGGCGAATCTCAAGAACTAATGGTTCGATTTCAAAAATTCTTTCATTGTTAGTTAGCCCATTTATCGAAGAAATAGTTTATATAATTATGAAGGTCCTACGGGAACAGAAGTAACGCGGGTGATACTGCACGCGGAAGGCTAGTACATTTATAAAAAAAAAACTGAAGAGTTTGTTTGTTAATTTGCTTAATCCCGCTAATCTCAGGAACTACTGGTTCGATATGAAAAAATATTTTTTTGTTAAATAGCCCATTTATCGAGGAAAGTAAGTTATATTTAATTATAAAGTTCCTACTGGAACGGAAGTAACGCGGGTGGTACTGCGCGCGGGAGACAAGCTCAGAGGTCGTCGGTTCGATCCTCAAAAAAGTAATCTATGTGAAAAATCGAATATTTCTATCCGAGTCTGTTTGATTTATAGACTTCCCTCCGTGCTTTGGAAAGCACATTAATCCGATAGTTCCGACTGCTATATACTTTACGCTATCACGTGAGTATCATAGACTATCACTACATAGTATAAAACAAAGCCGCTTTCTCTGTCCCTATGTATGCTTAAATCTTGAAAACTACGCAACGGATTTTGATGCGGTTTTTTTTAATAGATAGAGTGATTGAAGAGGAGTTTTATATGTATAATACATCAGCATTACACCCGTGCGAAGCAGGGGCGGGTCGCTAGTATTTTATAAAAAGATTTCCACGGCAACGGGATCTACGACAGGAAAACCGCGGAAAACAACTAGGAATAATACCTCTATAATCTACTTAGTAATTTAGTCTAAAACATGATTTGGTTTGTTAACCTTTTGCTTTACACAATAATTTAGGGAACGGCCTAAGGGCAAGGTTTGTTATTAAATATGTATATCAAGGGTAATACTTCGTAGTACAATACAATCATACTGTAATTGTAGGTACGTAATTTTTGTTTACAGAGTAAGCAATTTATTATGGTATTGTTTTTGTTGGAAAGTAATTTAAAAAACATCGTAAGTATTATTCTTAACATATTATTCCAGATACGGAAAGTCATAATATGTAGCTTATTAAGACTCAGAAATAATACTTCGATTATATTCAAAACATTTTTTTTTAAACAAGATTGGTTTCACGTCGGTAGTGCAATGGGTGGGGTTCGAACCGGCGCCCTCAAGATCACAAGTCCGATGTCCTAGCCATTGGGCTACGGCCGCTTTTTTGTTTTTGTATGACGGATTGTTTGGCCGTGTGGTTTTCGGCTTAAAATAAACCCATACACCACCATAATTATATCTTCCTACGGGTGTCGTAAGTGGCGATTAAGGGACACCTGATGGATGAGCAGCAGCTTCTATCAGCTCAAAGATCATCATCATCATCTTCATCAACAGCCCGTTTACGTCCACTGCTGAACATGGGCCTCCTCTTAACAGACCTTGACAAGCCAGGATCGTAGAGGGATATTGCATAATCACCACGCTTGGCAGACGGATTGCTGATCGCAGTAAGATGAAAACCTTGAGCTAATAGATGCTGCTGCCCATCCATCAGCCATATGTCCCTTAGTCGCCTTTTACGACACCCATGGGAAGACATGGGGTGGTCTATTCTAAGCCGGAAACCACACGGAACGAGCTCAAAGATACCTCCGTCTTATTGCGATCGTCAATTTGCCTTCCAAGCGCGGTGATTACAGCAATATCCCTAAACGATCCTGGATTATCAATACTCTGATCATGACAGGTCTGTTAAAGAGGAAGCCTATGCTGATAATGTATGTTATTATCCGGCTTGGAGATCAAACTCACGACCTCCAGAACTTAAAGCGAGACTTAAAGCGAGGGAGAAATGTACCGCTACGCCACAGACACTGTCTTCTGTCTGATTTAAGGATATGTATACATTACTATTTCTACAACAACCTCCGTAGCGCACCAGTATTTGGCTCGCTTTAAATCTCGGAGGTCGTGGGTTCGATCTTGGGGATCGAACCCAGGACAGGAAATCTTTGTGTAAATTCTATAGATTTCTTTCCGGGTCTGGATGGTTGAGGGACTACCCTCCGTGCCTCGGAAAGCACCTTATGCCGTTGGTCTCGATTGTTATAACATCATCTATAATAATCGTACATAAAGGATTGGGCAGCAGCGTTTCTTTGTGTGTTACAACATAAAACTGCGGTCACCAACCCGCCTGCCAAGCGTGGTGACTATGGCAAATAACCTCCCTCGGGAGAAGACCAGTGTTCAGCAGTGGACGTTATACGGGCTGATGATGATGATGATGACTATTTCTATAAAACCTCTTTTTCTTCGACTTTTTGCTATACAATAACTTTATCTACCTCCTTAAATATTCTATCCCATTCGCGCACAATAAATTGGTATTAACACGAATATACATAGCACAAATACATCCTTTCTCGTTACCCTGTCCTAGATATGCAGTGTGCATACGAACACAGCTTTAGTTAAGCCTCAACGCTTGACGGCTCTTGTCCTGTTTACTAACAGACTACGATATCTTGTACCGAATGTGTACTAAGTTAATACATGATATGAAAGATATAGCATGTGCTACCGAAAGAGTGAGTGAATATATCGTCCCTTCCGATTCAAAACACTTTAACTATTACAAATTACTTGGAAAATTTTGACGATTTACGTTATATTTAACCTGAATTATTAGATGTAGACAACCATCAACAGATTGTGACAACCTCCGTAGCGTAGCGGTATTTGGCCCGCTTCAAGTCTCGGAGGTCGTGGGTTCGATCCCCACGCCGGACAAGAAAACTTTGTGTAAATTCCAAGACTTATTTCCGGGTCTGGTTTGTTGAGGGACTACCCTCCGTGCCTCGGAAAGCACGTTAAGCCGTTGGTCCAGATTGTTATACGGGCAGCAGCGTTTCCCTGTGTATTACAACATAATACTGCGGTCACTAATCCGCCTGCCAAGCGTGGTGACTATGGCAAAACCCTCCCTCGGGAGGGTCTTTATAAGTTACTAGATTTCCTGTGTGATCTGACTCTCATAGCTCCCATCGAGTGGACTTTTCATATTATTTTATGCTCGTAATTTAAAAAAGGATCTAAACTTTCAAAAACTTTACTTATATAAGAAACACTTAGGTACCTAAATCTATTTGAAATACAATTACGCAGTGATCGCCTTTTGGGTCGGCCACTAATAATAATGTAGCAAATTTTGTCGGCGACCATTTTCCTATGCAGTTAATGCGGTATTGTAAGTGTTAATATCATTGTTTATGATTTCCGTTCCATAACAACAGAACTAAACCAACACTTACAATAAATCATCGGTGTTAAATTCATTTTTGGCACGTTGTTTTTTAATTGGCCGTCTGATCACGATTGGCAGCCTTCCCAGTCGGTATAGTGGGTAACTGGGGTCAGAGACCAGGAAACGTGGAGCGATAGCACTTGCACTTGGATTTATTCCAAATATTCCGACAAATGGTCGATCTTTGAGGGATCAAAAGTGATGCGAATGGGTAGGTGCCAATGCGTTTGGCAAAGACAAGTTTTCTGGGTTATTTGGGACTGAGTAATACCCGCATTTCGTATGTTGTTAACTGTATCAATAGTTATAACAGTCTATTTTGCCTACCTGGGCTGTATGGTACAGTTGTTGGTTTTTTTTACACGTAGAGAATATCTTCCGGGTTAAGTAAGGAAGTATGTCTGGCGACCGTAGTCGAACTATTCCTCGTGAGGTATTCCGCGTGGACTCGGCTGACTCATTAGGCGTCCCTCACCAGCTGTGAAGACAGGTGGGTCCTCGGATGGGGCCTCCAACTATACGTGTTGATAGCTTCAATTGGCGTGCAAACTTTTATTGCTCAATGAAGGTTTCTAGAAGTTATCTGAAATTCACTTTTTGACAGTTTGTCTGATCAGCTTTTTCTTGATCTTTGGGAAAACGATAACTCGATTTCTATTAAAATGTATATAGTAAATATGATAATTATATTTTTTTTTTTTTCAATCAGTTATCATTATAATTGATAACTGATTGAGCGACAGACTAACTGATATATTACTAGTAATAATAATAATCATCATCATCATCATCAGCCCGTATAACGTCCACTGCTTAACATGGGCCTCCTCCCGAGGGAAGGTATTTGCCATAGTCACCACGCCTGGCAGGTGGATTGGTGACCGCAGTATCATGTTGTACCACACAAGCAAACGCTGCTGCCCGTTCCTTGATATACAATTATTATAGATGCTGTAATAACAATCGGGACCAACGGCTTAACGTGCTTTCCGAGGCACGGTTTGTTTTTGTATTTACACAAAGATTGCTTGTCCGGCGTATGGATCTAACCCACGACCTCCGAGATTTAAAGCGAGCCGAATACCGCTACGCTACGGAGGTTGTCGTAATAATACCTAGTAGTATATATTCCCACAAAATGAGCATTAAGAAAGTTTGTTTTTAAATTTTAAACCCTTAAAAGTTGAAACATTATATCAAAGTTATTATGGAGAATTAACTTGTAGTAGATACATATAAGAAACGAAACAAACTTTAGCCATTGCGAGTACACAAACTTAAAATTATACACTCGTAGTTCGTCATCTCATGCTGCTACAAACAATTCTGTTTTATATCTTACAATCAAAGTTGCAAACTTGAGTCCAAGACTGCTGAAACTCAACGAAAGGCTTACATCAAAGGTCTTTACTTTACTCTTGTTCCCTGAAGCACGTTCGCAAGATTTCTAGCAGAAGTTTAAATTAACTAAACGGTTATGTGTAAGGGTTATTCACCCAAAGAATCGTCTCACGGACATCCTCTATGACGTAGCGGTATATCGCCCTAATAAATAATCATCGGCAATAATTATTAAAAAAAAAACTTTTTTTTTCAGTTGATTACCAGTTGATTTTATTACTCTCCCGGCCTCGACCGTTAAGCAGATTGTTATAACATCATTGTATGCCGATTTAACAATTGGCATACAATGATGTTATAACAATCTGCAGTTAAATGCTGCCGCTATAACTAGCAGCAGCATTTAATTGTGTATTTACTGTACATCAAATAGCTTCCACCAATTCGGGGGCCAACCGTGGTTACTATGGCAACAACCCAGCAGTAGACGTTATTTGGGCTGATGATGACTAGAGACTATTTTACGGTAGTATATTATTATTATTAAACTATTACCTAACGCGTTGCTGACCTCAAAGCGCATAATCTTAATGTTACAAATTAATCAAAGTAGTCGAAATTTGTACATTACAATATTTCGTCTTTGTTCAATTTTGCACTTAAACTACTGCGTTATATTCTACTATGTGTGAAGTTAGAGCAATTAAGAAAACAATGAGATCCAACTGTCTAGCGCTACTAAGAACAACTAACAAGCATCTATTTGACATGGTTACGACGGTTCGCCAGTCCGTTTGTGTGTCCAGTTGTGATAGTTAGCAATTAACTAATGCTTATAGTGTTCTGTTATTTACTTAAACTACTGGAACCAACTGTTGTAGAAGCGTATATTGCATATCTATATATATAAAAGAAAGTAGTGTTTGTTACAACACTTATAACTCGAGAACGGCTGGACCGATTGCCATGGTTTTTGATTTGTTGGATTTGTTTCCGTCCCGAATAGCAGAATACATTTTAAAAACAAAAGAAAGTCGTGTTAGTTACACTATTTATAACTCAAGAACGGCTGAACCGATTTGGCTGAAAATTGGTAGGGAGGTAGCTAAGAAGCTGGGAGAAGGACATAGGATACTTTTGGGTAGGGGTAGGGTAGGGTAGGGTAGGGTAGGGTAGGGTAGGGTAGGGGTAGGGTAGGGGTAGGGTAGCGGTAGGGTAGGGGTATGGTAGGGGTAGGGTAGGGGTAGGGTAGGGTAGGGGTAGGGTAGGGTAGGTGTAGGGTAGGGGTAGGGTAGGGGTAGGGGTAGGGTAGGGGTAGGGTAGGGGTAGGGTAGGGTAGGGGTAGGGTAGGGGTAGGGTAGGGGTAGGGTAGGGCAGGGGTAGGGTATAAAAGTCCACCCGTGCGAAGCCGGGGCGGGCCGCTAGTACTATATACAACAGTGATCCTATGTCAATATGATATATGATTTCATAGCCATCACGATTGGCAGGCGGGTTGGTGACCGCATGTTGTAACACACGGGGAAACGCTGCAGGCCGTTTCCTCGCATACGATTATTATAAATTATGTTATAACAATCAGGAACAACTGTCTTTGTCAAGGCACGATCCATAATGATTTACCAAGGGCTAATTTCCATATTCTCAGAAAAAAAAAATCAGAGAAATGAATTTAAATGTTGATACTAATTTACATACATAAATCTGTCGACATGGCGAAATCATTCCCTTAACATGCCTACTATTGTTTGCGATACCGGTACTAGGATATTCATAAATATTTGGTTGAAGATACTACTTAGCCTTTAAAAGGCAGATAACAAAACTAGGTACTATCAGTATAAATGGAAGCGGCCATAACCCAATGGCTAGGGCGTCGAACTTGTGAACTTTTGGTCGCCGGTTCGATCCCCACCCATTGCACTACCGACGTGAACCCGCTCGAAACACAACCATTTTACATTTACCAACCATTAAACATATCCATATTCATATCTTCGTATCTACTTAAAAAGTACCTATTCCAACCCCTGAATTTATAGCACAGCGATCATAATTCAAGTGTTATTCTTCTCAACTTATTCTACCCCATCCTCAAGAAACTTCTAATTACACAAACAATAAAACGAAACTGAATTAAATGCAAGTAACTACGCATCTTCAGCTCAACTCACAACTCAAACCAGTAGGTTTCAAGCCAACTTGAATTTGTCATGTACTATGGTTAGTTAAGAACTTGCTTCAAACTTTGTACAATTAATACTTCCTGAAGTTACAATCACAGCTAAATTAATGAGACCCGCACTGAGATAGTTGGAGTGCACACTTATCTATTGTAATGTAATGTAACGATTTCCAGTAACCATTTTTTTTTCGAAACTGCCTTAGACCATATAAAAAGTAAAGACGGAGCCGGTTTTTTTTTGTATTAGTGTGGGTAAAAGTGTTGCTATGGTTTTTCACAGTACCCTAATGTTATAAAAAATAACGTTGAGATTTAATTTGTACACCCTTTCGTGACGCAATACGGCATTTTTTACACGAAGATTATTATAACATCAAGTAACTTTTTTTTTGTCCGGGGGCAAATGCGTTTACACATTCCCACCGCCACTGCAGCGTATTCGCGCGCTGGCGGTAAGATATGTCGGACTCGCCCTCTCCATAACGTGGTATGCTAACCGACGGGGGCCGGGTACGCATAAGCAATCTAGCCCGTAACATCGAGTACTTACCTGACGCTGCGACTGATCAACTGACAATGTAAGACGTAGTTTTAGTACGCTTGTGTGCGTAATCTATGTATGGTCACGCCAAAGCAGAGTGTTTTCCGGCGTCCGTCCGAGCGTTACTCGCGCTCTTTCTTTACCTTTAATTTGGTCTACGGCGTCTGCTTTTAGTTTGTCATTTTCTGGATAAAGCAAAAGAAATAGTTTACATTTAATTACAAGGAGTAGTTACACGAGCTTGTAAAAGACGTGAGCGCCAAGCTCACTTCCCGTCACCCGCTACCTTCGCTGTCGTCCACATGTGACACGCGCTCGAAAAGGAGCCGCCAATATGGGGTCAGCTTTTCTATCACCAAGACGCTGCTCATGTCATAATGAAGTCTACATATGAAAATAGGTTCCTAACCTAACCAACCGTGAAATTTTCAGCTTTACATTTTATTTTTTAATTATCATTACACCTTATCTAATCAGTGCACTCCTTTAGATTATTTTAGACGTTACAAGCGAAAGTTTATATTTTCATAAAGTTCCTAGATTGTAGAATCCAGCATGCTTGTGTGTTTTGATAATAAAACTTTATTCTTTGTAGACATTAGTATAAAACGGAATTCTATTCGAAGTTTGTATATCACGTTTTATTTTTCTTGCTGCAGCGGAATATATAGTACTTATCTCTCCATAGCGGATTGCTAATTATACCACGAAGAGAAAGGTTAACAATTTTTTTTTATTTTACTCACCAAGGCAACGACAATAATATTTTACTAGCTTCCTACGCGCAGTTTCACCCGTGTATCACCCGTTCTTGTCACAAATTCATAAGTTTATATCACTTATGTTATTTCTGGATAAAGTAGATCCCTAATGGTGAAAGAACTAAATGCAAACATTTTTTTTTTTGTAATAATAGTATATAGAAAACTTTAGCTTTAATAATAGTCTTAACAATATTTTTTGTTATTGTATCTCTTTAATGGTAAAACTTTCATTTAGAAGGGTTTTCTTATTCTGACGATTTGATTTTTTTTTATCCCACTCTTTTGCGAAACGCTCAAATCGTCTGATTATTAAAATGTACACTTATTCGCATGTAATTAACATAATTTAGATTAATATGACGCGCTCGAGTAAATTCACATCAATAATGGCTTCTTATACATAAAGGCAAACTATTTTGATCTATGGTGACTCAACATGTCGCCTAAATCAGGGTTGCCAACCTATAGATTATATCTAATGATATTTTTTTACAATAAAATAAAAGAAAATTTCGTGTACTTTATTGTTTTATGACATATAATTAATGGTAATTCTCTATAAATAGTTTATAAAGCTCAGGTAATTTAAAGATTGTATCGTATTCTTTAGTTTAGGTTACGGTTTCGCATGAAAAAGTACTATTAATCTTTATTAAGTTTAATAAAGGTATCAAGATTAATACTTTAGTTAGTACTTGTGAATTCACAACAATCACTACATAGTATAAAACAAAGTCGCTTGCCGCTATCTGTCCGACCCTATGTACGCTTAGATCTTTAAAACTACGCAACAGATTTTGATGCGTTTTTTTCAATACTGCTGTCACTAACCCGCCTGACAAGCGTGATAACTATGTCAAAACCCTCTCTCGGAAGGCGGCCCATGACCAGCATTGGACGATATACGGGCTAATTATGATGATAATTTGTAAAATATGTATGTAAAATATTTGAAGTAGATTATAGTTGTATTAAGGTAGTATTTCAATGTTTCAAGACCAAAGAGGTGAAGCATAGTTTTTCTATAGCGAAATAATACCCCTTTTAGTGAGCGCCCTCAGCCATAGGCTGCGCCGGTTGCGCAGGTTACTGAGTTAGTAATTTTTGAACCATATAATAAAGACGGTGCACTGCCCCATTAGACTAGCTCCCACAGAGTATAAACATGATTTATGTTTTGAGAGTATATAAAAAAAAAATATTAACCCAATTTATTTGGGGTCGGTGCAACACTTTTCTTCTTTTCTCTCTTCCATTCTGTCTTATCAGACGTCACGCTATCACTTACTACCTTTTCTTTCATATCATTCACACAATCCATCCATCTCTTTTTAGCCTCTCTCTTTTTCTCCATCAGTAGGTATATTTAAAAAAATATTGTATTAAATGAATTTTAATTGACATCCCTGACGTCTCGAGTGCTCAAACGCGTCACGAAATCGTGCGTGACCTGACCTTTTTGTTGTTTTTGAGAACTTTGAGAGTAATGAAACATTTCACTTGTTGTGTTATACCCCCTTAAGACTTTATTGACTGAAATATAAGAACGATTATTGTGTAGCCTAAGCTTAACCGCAATGCGGGCACAAAGTATGACAGAAACTTTAATCACCTAGTAATAGGTAAAAATAAAAACGACTACTGAGCAGTAACCATTAGGGTAAATTGTAAATAGATTGTTTATATAATAATAATCATGGAATTATTTATACATTATTTACACAGCTTACAGGTGTCTAATCTAATCTAAAACTTATAAAATACTAACTAAGTATTCTGTATTTATTTTATTTATTTAAAAACTTAAGCACAAAATTTTGTGCCAAGGTGGACTTAATGCCGTAGGCATTATCTGCCAGTCGACCTTAGGGTGGTGATGAAACAACGTGCGCTGTAGTTTGAAAAAGATAAAAGAATAATTTAACTATTAATTGATAAATTCTAAGAAAGCATAACCATACAGCTATAAAATACATAATATATAACATATATACACATATACATTTATATACACTCTAATAATAAATACATATATACTTATGATATATATCATAAAATTAATAATTTATACACTGATGAGAATCTACCCTAGCTCTTGAGGAGATGTTGTTTCGTTTTCCTTTTAAACTGATAGCGGTTCTTTTACATTCTGATCTCAGGTGGCAGTGCATTCCATAGAAGAATAGACTGCACGAAAAAGGAAGAATGGAGAAAGTTAATGTGGTGGGAAGGACATAGTAGTAGTCGGTTATGAGGAGATCGGAGACTTTGTATCTGTGTAATTTGACAATATATCCAGAATGCTGTCAGAATCTCTGAAAATTGTTAAAGTATTTCGGTACTTTTCGAAGTTAGTGCTGTCCTTGTATTTAGAGCCCTAAGCCATTAAACATCAGGTGGTAATTTTTTTGGGCAAGAATTTAAATAAAAAGTGTTATAAAGTTTTAAAAATGTATATCGATACATCCATCTCGCAACAAGTCCCTAAACCAAGTAAAAGAATCCATCCAACCTCTTCCCCAAATGATATATTCTTTTTTTTATGAAAGACATTGGCTTCTTTAGCCTTTTGAGCGTTTCTCAAATAAATGATATTTTACAAGCTAACAACATTTGGTAGTTATTTTTATTGTAGGTTCAACGAGTAGATACGGTTCTCAGGGTTATATACATAGACTGTATAACTAAATACAACCTTATCTGTGTACACAGAGAGAGACACACACACACACACAGATTCATTTTTACACAGCTGTACACCTAAATTATCTTTACCATCAATCAATTATTTTTTTACAAATTTGCAACACCCTTTCCGTTTATTTCAAAAAGATCGTTTAAAATCGTTTCAATAATAACTATTAATCAACCGCGCTGACTAAAATCTGAATATGAAATCGACCATCAAATTCATTCGCCAAAGTTTTAACGATCAGGTCGATCCGACCAATTTGTGTTTCTATGAATTTTTAACTAGGACCAATTAAATTGCCCGGAGCGTAATTTCACTTACATAGTAAGTACATAGTCACTGTAATTATTAATGTAAATAAAATAAATTTAAGAAAATAAAGATCTTCTTTGCCGGGCGAGGTGGTATGCCCAGCGAACTTTGTTTGTAATCGTTCAGAACTTGTATATGTTCGAATTGGCTTGCGAATTTGTGTTTCGCGATACAGGTAAGTTGAGATGCTAGATGGCGCTACTAGTCTTCTAGTAGTTTTTGTGGCTACTGTAGATGTCGCGCCTGGTGTAAGAGAATATATGGTTGATAGATAAAAGCTTTGTATGAAATCATACATATTTTTAGTTCTTGCGGATGCCTATAGTTATTTTTTATATGGACGAAAATATGCAGTACTACTTCATTATCGGGCATAAAGCAGGGCTCTAGCCTTATAATATAGTTTAAATGCTGCAGCTTGGTTGTTGCAGCTTAACATACTCAGGAGCCTATGGGCTTCGCCAGCGATTTTGTTAGCCGTAATCTGGGCTACACTGCATATGATTTGGAAACACCGTATTATGAATGAGCTTACCGCTTATAATATTATAAATGCGGAAGTTTGTATGTGTGGATGTATGTATGTTTGTTACTCTTTCATGCAAAAACTACTGAATGGGTTTGGCTGAAAGTTAGCACGTGGATAGTTTATAAGTTGGATTAACATAATAGTCTACAACATAACAAACTCCGACCCACTGAAAACCTTGGGGCGCAGCTTGTTGAAATATATATCAAAGCGTAGTCCATTGCTACCTAAAATTTACTATGGCAATATCTAGCATAATTATCAAAGTGATTTAGATATTAAAGATTCTAAGATCACCATATATCAGATTTTAATTATCATCTTTTGATACTCAAAATCCTTCACGCATTTCAATTTAATACCACATTTACGCCACGTTTTTTACTCTGTTCAAGTCGATCGTAAAAGAAATAAGTTTGTTCATTAGTAAATTTCATTATACCTAAATAAGTAAAATGCCTTGTGCCTATCGTCAACTGTCGTAGTACTTAATATCAGTTAATTGGCGTAGTAAATACGTTACGTCATTTAACTTGATGGCGCATGGTATAGTAACTACGCTATGTCATTTACTGAAGCGGCGTAGCAGCTACGATATGGTTACTACGACTAGCTTTTTGTCGTATTTACTAGTTATGTCACTGAACATAATTGGCGGAATGACTTCGATAGAACTTCACAAATATATTTATTTTTATTTAAAACTTCAGCACTATAAATGTACCTTGGCGGACTTAATGCCAGAGGCATTCTCTACCAGTCTACCATAGGATAGTGCAGAGACAATGTAGTATTTGCACTATAAAAGAGACTATCTGAGGAGACCGATTCTGACCACTAAGCTAAGAGAAATACAATAAATTACATAGATACTATATTTACCTAACATGTAATACATATATATATTAATATATAACAATACTTTATAAAGTATATACAATACAATGTTGTAAGATATAATAACTATATGACTATATGACAAGTACATTATTTATTAAAAATTAACATCCTCAATGCAGTGAAATGTTATCATATTACTAGTCCGTCTTTTTTCCTGGATTTTTACTTTTCCGAAGTGGTAAAATAAATATAAAAATATATTCAAACTATAAAATATATAAAATTCTTTCTAAAAATTTCAAACGTAGATGAAATACGAACGTGACCGATTTATTTGAACAATGGAATTTCTATAAAATCACAGGTAAACCGATTTTTGACACACCGCTAAGCAACCGTATGTATACTGGTACTCGTATATATTAGAACAAACTCAATATTCAATTATAACAGGATTTCCTGAGCCCTGGGAGAAGGGACAGGGAATTAATTAAATTATAGGAACCCTGGCAGATGTTTGATAAAAACAATTTCAATTGAAGCGTTGGAAAATATTTTATATCTTATTTTATTCATTGTTGGTTTTGTAAAAGAGGTCGGAAATGTGACTGAAGGACATACTTCTGATGGATGAGCAGCAGCATCTATCAGCGCAAAGATACTCCCATCGGTGATCACCAATCCGCCTGCTAAGCGTGATGTTTACGGCAAAATCCCTCAACGACCCTGACTTGTCACGGTCTGTTAAAGAGAAGGCCCATGTCCAGCAGTGGTCGTCAAAACACTGACAAAGTAAGTAAAAAGTTTGGCTAAAAGACTTTTAAGAATTCGCCGTAATGGTTCTGTCTTAAGGTTTATTATACTGAATGACGCTATTGAGTACTTCATCATCATCAGTACGTATAATGTCCACTGCTGAACATGGGGCTCCTCCCGAGAGAGGGTATTGCCATAGTCACCACGCTTGGCAGGCGGGTTGGTGACCGCAGTATTATGTTGTAACACACAAGCAAACGCTGCTGTCCGTTCCTTGATATGCGAATATTAGAGATGATGTTATAACAATCGGGATCAACGGCTTAACGCTCAGGCACGGAGGGTAGTCACTCAACCAACCAGACCCGGAAAGAAACCTTAGAATTCACACAAAGACTTCCTGTCCGGTGTGGGGATCGAACCCACGACCTCCGAGATTTAAAGCGAGCTAATCACCGCTACGCTATGGAGGTTGTCCTATTGAGTACATACCGAGTAGGTATGTAACTAGAGAATGAATTTGAATGACATTTAGCAAAGAGATATTTCAAAACGTAACTCCTCACATTACAACGCCTAACAAAGAGTAGCGCTTAGCGTGGAGCATTATTCTATTACTAGCTGCGCCCCGCGGTTATACTCGCGTTACTCTGCTCCAGTGGTTCAGAGCGTGATGTTTTGTAGCATATATGTCAATCCATCGTATAACTTATCCTGATGCAAAATTTCAACCAACTCCGTTCAGTAGTTTTGGCGTGAAAGAGTATCAAATATCCATCTGAATGAATACTATAATTATTTACTATACATATAATACATAAATAACAATACTAAATAAATAATAAAATAAATCCAGTACAATCCTTCCATACTTTCAAACTTTCGCGTTTATAATATTAGTAGGATGTCTTTTGCGACATTGCAGGAATATAATAAAGATAAACAAAGAAAACTTACTTATATACTTTATCAGCTCGTTGACGTCCACTTCCGAACATGGGTTTCCTCTTTATTAGACCTTGGCAGGGCAGGATCATTGCGGGAGCCCAGAAGATCCCGCGGTGCCACATTGGCCGCGGGTGGCGTCGTGGAGTCGGATTGCTTATGCGTACCCGGTCCCCGATAACGGCGGATCGAAGGAGTGTCCGGGGGCTTTTAGTGGTGTAGGGTACTCTCCTCGTGGTATGAGTTTAGCATACCACGCTATGGAGAGGGCGAGTCCCACATATCCCACCGCCAGCGCGCGAATACGCTGCAACGGCGGTGGAAATGTGAAAAACTATTACTACCGGACGACATATTGCCATAATCACCACGCTTGGCAGGCGGATTAGTAATTGCATTAAGATGGGAGTATATTTGACGTGACGTCCATCAGGTTTAAGCCCCTTAGTTACCTCTTTCGACACCCATAGGAAGATAAGGGGTGGTTTAATCTAAGCCAGACCACATGGCAACCAAACAATGCAAAGCGTTTGAGAGACTTTTCCATTCCATTTAAGCACGTTCTTTAGCGACTTTCAAACTAAAAACATGGTCCTTCGATCTTCGGTGAAAATATAAACATAAATATTTTTCCGTAAATGGGTTCACCACTTTACTGTTACCGCTCTGTATACACGGTTCGATTATGTGGCAGGGAATACGAGATAAAACTTGATTGAGGTAAAAAACTATTAATTTGAAATAAGCCATGACGCCGACCGTTGCCGTTTCAACTTTAACTCTCTCAATTTACCAGGATGGAGTTAAGGGAAAGCTTGTTTAAAAAAAAAATAGGACACAATATTTTATGGTTAACTAACATTTGAGTACGTAAAGACATTATGAAATAATACTAGTGCTATTATAAGTGCAATAGTATGCTTGTAGATTTGTTCCTCCTAGTCTAGTTCTAGAAAAAAACTGATTTGGTACCAAAAAAAAGTTTCTTCAATAATAAATTATGATATTGGGGGTAGTAGGGCAGGACCTAGGACCGCTAATTATGTCTACAAAAAAAGCTACAGTCAATCATCGAGTTGATCATATTGAAAACGGTAATATTAAATTAGTTACGTACCTAAATTAATGTTTAACAGCAAAAACCTAATACATAACTTATCATTTGAGAAGGGTGGGAATTATGCGTGATAAGTGCAATACGTGATTCAACATTATGTATGCCGTAAGGTCGATCTCATACAGATCTCAGTTCTTATTAAGTCGGCCATCCCTGGTATATACGACCATGATTATGACGGAGATATCGACCCAAATATATCATATATATAACATATCAGTAAATAGCAACGAAATGCGCTAACGGTCCCTAATTTCTGACAGATGAGGGACTAAAGCAGACCGTACAGAAATTCTAAGTGTAAGATGCAGACAAAACTCGTAGTTATTCAAATCTAAATCCGACACGTCGACTTGCATAACACATTAACACATCCTATCCCATCCCATCTTACGTCATGTCACATCTCTCGACGATTTACTTGGAATAATCACCGTATAACAAGAGCATAGCGATGAAATTTGAATAATCCGTTTACAGGATTACTACAAGTTGTGAAGGATAAGCTGCTTTGTGATCTTTCACGGAAAGACAGTTATTTCCTGATGTTGTATTGAAATGGGGTTTGTGTGTATTTTAAATTGTTTGATAAGAAAAAAGGAATAGGAAAGTATTAAGTAAATCGTTTACTTAAGTATATTTAGTTTCTGCGGATCTCTTCAGTTTTTATTCGATTACAAAAGGAATTACAAGCATTGCTCCTTTCCATTGAGCGATTTTGAGCTATCTTATGAAATAGAGACCTAGATAGTGAGAAACTAAGTCTCAAAGGCATATATCATCACTAACACACATGCTGGTATCTATGACTAATAAAATAAATTTATTTATTTATGTAAACTTAACTAAAGGAACTTGTAAATAATAAATCTGTAAAAGTAAATATAGCTGTGTTAACTGCCTGACTAAAGACTATGTTTGTTAGTTGTTTAAAATAATTTTAATCATCTCAATTTTTATACGCAGTTCCTGATACTACTTCTGGTAAGTAGTAGTAAATCTATACTAATATTATAAAGAGGAAAAATTTGATTGTTTATTTGTATGTTTGTATTGTTTGTAGGCTCCAAAACTAATGGACTGATTTAAAAAATCTTTCACCGTTGGGAAACTACACTATCCCCAAATGACATAAGTTATATTAAATAATCAAGTTTCCACGGGAACGGGAAAAGCTAGGTGGGTGGGAAACTAGTTTTAAACATTATAATTTTTCATTTCATCTTGAATTACCGTTACGAGTCACCAAATGTTCATTGTATTCCAACAAAGTAATATTTGTGAATAAAAGAATGGTATAGTTGAAATAAGCTGACACAACCTAACCTTAACAGAGCTGTTTACATATGCATGGTCGCAGAATTGGAAACCAATTGAGTTGCTCCGTACGCCACTTATATACATTCGTATTATACTTTCTGTCTGTCATTGAACTGGGAATTGTATTTAAATATAAAACGAGTGGAACAAAAATCAATATTGATTCATATTTTAGTTATGCACAGTTTCACTCAAGTACGTTCAGTGAAAATATCAACAAAAATTAAAAACTGTGTAACTATTGGTTAAACCATGGCTTAAACCATGATAAAGCTAACCAAAAGGTTGGCTTTCTAATGGTTAAAGAACCAATTAAACTTAAGTTGACAAAGATCTTTCCGATGCCCTAGTAGACCCGAAGAACGAGAAGCCCGCGAACTGCAAAAAAGAGCGACAGCTGCACATAGCTCCGCCAGCGACCCCACGAGCCCCAGTTCCAAGTCCCATAGAATTCGCGGTTTGGCGCAGGTTGCTATCACTACATAGTATAAAACAAAGTCGCTTTCTCTGTCCCTATATCCTTATGTATGCTTAAATCTTTAAAACTACGCAACGGATTTTGATGCGGTTTTTTTAATAGATAGAGGGATTCAAGAGGAAGGTTTATATATATAAGACATCAGCATTGTACCCGTGCGGAGCCGCAGCGGGTCGCTAGTATAGTATATAAACCATTTACTAAGGCTGGAGTCCTTGAAATGTGTTTGAGCCTTTTGGCGTCAAAACAATGGGACCGTCAAGACTGGGAATCAAATTAATTTATAAAAACCTTTCTGGTCTCATTAATGCGGAACGTTCCTAGAGTATATAATTACTTTGCACAGCAGATAAGCATTGCCATTCGATGGGGCGATGCTTACTTATAGTTGTACATATGTATTTCATCTAAACTTACATATCAATAAACTTGTCGTAGACCTGATAAAACTCTATTGAATAGTAAAATCTAGAATGTATAGCGTCGATCTAAAAGATATTTTCTTGTCCAGAAGTGTCGCTGGAACGCAACACCTATCTTAACATTTGTATGAAATCTACAATCATTCCGACTCGAAAGCAATGCAGAATTTGTATCTTTACATTTTCAATGTGTATTTTTATTTTGCGGATCTGCAGTATGAATGCGTGCTCTGCTTCGCATAATGAATTTGGCTTTATTATTTTACTCTAGTTTTATATAGTAAATCTAAACTAAACTAGTAGAAAATGCTGCCATAATTAATATAGAAGAAGACGTTACTTTACGAAAATGCATCATTTTTCCGGGTGAAGCAACAGTGCATCACAAATTTTTTTTTTAACAGAATCATCATCATTTCAGCCGTAGGACATCCACTGCTGGACATAGACCTCCCTCATAGATCTCCAGTTTTTACGGTTTGAAGCGGTGGACGTCCTACGCTACGCTTGCCGATCCGCGGTCTCCATTCGAGAACTGTTCGGCCCCAACGGCCATCCGTTCTCCGTGCCATATGGCCTGCCCATTGCCACATTCTACGTAACTCCTTATTTCTGCTCATATCATCCTCATTTCTATCCGATCTCGTAGAGAAACCCCGAGCATAGCCCTCTCCATAGCTCGTTCAACGAGCTATGCAGAGGGCTAACAGAATTAACGTTATATATTCTGTCTTTCTCTTATATTTTATTTTATTTTTACAAAGGCACATACACACATCTACGCCTCTTTCCCATCGGTGTAGGCAGGGACCACTTCCCTCACTTGCTACAATCTTGACATACCACTTTCGCCTCCTCCACATTAATTAATCTCATAATGAATGTCCTTCAGTTTAGGGTAATTGTAACCTTATCTCACAATCAAGAATTATCTCACAACCATATCCAGAACAAATCGTTTGATTTCTCACAAAGACTACTCCCGGCAATGATAATGAATCAATTACCTTTTTTTTCTTTTAAGAATATTAGTAGTGTACACAGTTTTTGCACTTTACTAGAATACTTGTTAACGCCTCGCGCTAAGCTAAAATGTTGTGCTACGAGTGGGTTTACGTTGATTTAATTTCAATTTAGAGCGAGGTATTTTTTCATACAAATATATTTAGTTTTTAGATATGTATCATGAACTATTTATTCTTTTTCTACTTCAACGAGCATAAATACGAGCTGGGCTCCAGCCTTATTTAATGGTTTTAAACTACAAACTAAGTAAGCTCCCGCACCGCACCCGGGCGCCGCGCCGTGGCTTGGACTTCGGCTCAAGTCAAACTCCCTTGGGATTATTGAATGATGACTTTTAGGATTTGTCGAGGAGTTTTTTTGTGTAACTATCGCTGTACTTTCAGTTCGATTACCTCTCAGATTTTGGTAAAACCTCAGAATAAGTATAAGCATAGAAACCAGGCTAATTTTGGGTTGAAGCAACAGCGAAAATCATCTTTTGGTCTCGCTCTAATTAATACATATTTTACATAAGAGCGAAAGAGTCAGTGACTATTTTAATAGCTTACATTGACGCAAGGTTGTCCACGCCAAATTTCAAGTGACCTCTTTTTTGACATTTGTGACTCCTTATTATACTGATGTGCATAAAAGTAGTAACTTGGCATATAAACGTCATACAAGGTGACTTCAACTGATTTTAGTCGCATTATTTATGTACATTGTTTACATTTGTGTATTCGCGGCAGAAGTGAATAAGTTTTACGATATTGCGACGAAAATATATTAAATAACAATTATTTAAGGTATATTTTCCTGAGCATAACTAATAAAATGTCGTGTATTATTATGGATGCGTTTCACATTCGGGTAAGAAGGAAAATGATCCTGTTTGTGTAACATTTCATCGGTGAGTTTTTATCTTTATTATTTGGTAAATGTATGATATAAAGTCCCAAAATTTTACTTTTAATATGGAAATTTAAAGTTTAAACATGTAAAACATAGTTAAGATGGGATTTAAGCACTATTTACGTATATTCTCATTCGAAAAATCAAAAAGGTTTTTAAGGTTATGTTTACCATAGTGTTGGATCGAAAGTATCGATAAATAGAATAAATGTTGAAAATCGATAAATAGAATAAATGTTGAATAATTTAATAAAAATAAAATAACGGTAACCGCCATTTTGATTTATTCTAAGGATAATAGTAGACATTCTTCTCTGTTAAGATTTTGCCACTTTAGCATTTAACAGGCAGTAAGTTGGAAAAGTTGTCTAAATATATAGAGAATTTATAATGAGTTTATGTTTTAATGCAGATTTCCCCAGAATGAAAATTTAAAAAATGAATGGATACGACGCGTTGCTAGACAAGATTGGAAATTGAGTAAACACAGTCGAATTTGTTCAAAGCATTTTACATCTAATTCATTTATGCCTAACACGAATGTTAAATGGAGGCGATTAAAACATAATGCTTTGCCGTCATTACACTTGCCAATTTTAAATTCAAGGGTAAAATAATAGTACACTTGATAGAATTATTAGAATTGTAAATATATAAGTATGTACCTATATTAGATAACCGTAGCGACATACAATTGGTTGAGGATCGAAAATGCCCAAATACTATATAAAAAAAAATTATGTGTAGGTAGTCTGGGGTATAAATCTGGGGACCTTTTAATAAAAAAAAACACCATCAAAATAATTAAGTAGGTATGTTATCCTTAGCGGCATACGCTTAGAATAGTTTTCATTATACTAGGTATAGTAGTAGCTAGTTTTAGTTAGATTTTTTTTATATGTACATTTCAGTATTGTAGGTAACCGTATTCATTTTAATAATATTTTCTATGATTGATTTTAATATGATTGATAAAATGATTTTATTTTTTCGATTATGACGTACGCGAGCATCGCATTTGCTCATATCGCGTCTAGAGTAAGAATGAATAGAAAAATAATCTAAGCTATAGTTTTAACATTGTGATTCTGACAAGTTAAATAACTAAGCGCTGAATAAAAACATTTATGTCGTTTAAATAGTTTTTCTTATTTATATCTGTGTAACAGGGAACCCTTTGGGATCTTTTAACTAAATATACCTCATCTAAATATAATGTACCTTTTATTGTACCGATGAGATATATCTGTAAATAATAACAGTTGTTTTGAAACAAAGGCAGGTTAACGATAAAAAATTGAAATAAAACGAAATCTTTCATTATTAATATAGACCGATTTTTAGTCAAATATGTTATTAAAAAATTATAAATTAACATTGAATTCAAATAAGTGATCGATTGATACTTGGATCGATTAATCTTTGAAATCAGTTCTAGTTCTATCGATATATAAATTATCGACTATCGCATCCCTAAACTTGTGACGACCTACAAATTTACGAAAGGGGCGCCATATATGCATCCTTTTCTGGTATTCTATGAAGGTCATATGTAAGAACAGCGTGAAATAACCGTTTTTGGTTGCTTTTTAACCCTCCATCTATGTTAGTACTATATCAGTGGGTAAAACACGCACCGCAACTCGTAAAAAATATCGCGTGGTCATACCAAATGATTATTACCTACTATAGCTACAATTAATAATGTTGATAGTAGCATGAAAAACAATTCGAGACTTCGACATTTCTTGACGCTTAGCAATTAATCTGCAAAATGGTGACAAACGGTGTCGCATTTTTACGTCATTGTTCCATCTGCAAGGGCATCGGAAGATTCATTGCAAAGTTAGGGTCGAAAGAGTTTACGGTAAGGCTTACCGCTAGTGAAAATGACTGAGGTATCCCTCCGTGATGTACGCTTGCTTGGGTTTTCAATAAGTAACAAACGTTGATCTAGAACACCTCTGTATTGAGTGAACTAATGAACTTAGTCTCTCTTTACAAATAATATGCACAAGCCTAGGTGGCCGGCGTAAACTAAACCATTGCGAGATGTAGCCGAACTGTACAACGCGATCTATTGACAGCTTTGGTAAACCGGCACTGTACACACTATTGGTTTTTACCACCAAGTCTGAAACGGTTGTGAAAGATGACGAAATGACAACCAATGAATGTAGGAAGGTACTCCAACAAACACTCCAGTAACTGTAGTGTTAATCAATCGAATACTATTCTCAAGAGCATCAGAACACGAGTGTATAGATCTCTTTAATTACACCCATATGTTATGTTCAGCAAGATTAACTGGGATAATTGAAGAGATTACAGGATAACTTTCTCGGAACTCGCTTACGTTTTTAATACCGTTAGCTGAAAGAACTTTCAAAAAGGTTCTACGTTTTGAGAAGTTTTTATTATAAAAGGAAATTATAACCTACTAAGGTTTGCAGGGAAAATGCGATTCTTTTTCCGTGAAGTTTTTTGATGAGTATATGAAAGAAATATGAATATGTATGGTGTATGAATACAAAAACTGAAGCAAAATGAGATAATGAAAATTGTTCGGAGCTACACAAACTTAATTTATATTTGTAAGCCACAGAAATACGTACATCATTGATGTTTAGATTTTATACATATGACTCGGAAAGCACGTTAATCTGTTGGTTACAGTGATAACATAATTCATGGCAATCGGACCTAGGTAAAGGCAACAGCGTTTACTTATGAATTAGAAATTGATATTGAGGTCACCAAGCAGCCTTCTATCCCTTGTGACTATAACCAGGCTTTTTTTATCAGTAAACCTTACCTCTATGGGCTTAGAGGACTGTAGTGACATCTACAGTAGTTCCACAAACACTACAAGTGGACGAGTGGCGCCATCTACCAACTAGCATCCCAACTAAATCTCTATCGCGCAATAGATGTTTCCGAACAGTGAAACAAGTGGCCGTCGGCCGCCGGGCACCACCTCGCCCGGCAAAGAAGATCTTTATTTTATGTGCAGGAACACCAACAACCATTCCGCTACATGGTGAATGTTTTTTTTTTCTAGATGTCCATAGTCTTCCAGCCCATTTAGCATCCCACCCAGCAGGCCTAGTTTATTCCCGGCAACAGTTTTGTAATTTTGAACGTCTTTTTATTAAACATAACAACAAATGGCAGGTATATCAAAGGAAAGACCTGAATTGAGGCAATCATTTCACGTTATATTAAAGATATAAATGCCTCTTCAATGTTGGCTTCGGCGTCTTGGCAGAAAAATTACTTTTACCGCTACACCACAGAGGTTGTCCAACAGTAAAAAACAAAAACTGAACTGGATAATTACTCCGCGCCTTTTCAAACAGTTTGATGGGAAATCGATTACCCTTGTAAGCACTTAAATACTATCCCTTTTATTTGAAGCCTTTATACTTAATCGAATGTCAATCAAGCAATCCGAGAATCAATCGATTCTTCCATTTGACAAGGGTTTGGGCCAAGAGTTTACGCAGTAGGTATGGAAAGGTTTCATTAAGTATAGAACTAAACCAAGCTGAAATAGAAACCTACCGAAGGTTTATATTTCAGCTTAGTTTTGTACCGATATATATGTATATAGAGAGAGTTAGGGTTTGCTATTAATTGGAAGATCCTATATTACTAGAAAGAGACATAGCAATGATACTAATATTATAATTAATGTGTGGATGGACGGATGAATGTGGATGGACGAAGGTTTGTTACCGTTCTACGCTACCGCTACTCGACTCTGGATTTAGGCGAAATCGATTTACAGGCATCGTATCTAAGATTTACGGAGATTTTTTTAGATTGACTGCAACTGTGGCTCAATAGTTACGGTAGTGGCTCCTCAAACATTTCTTTGCATATTCAAACTTAATATTGTGGTCCCTAACCCGCCTGCCAAATGTGGTAACTATGGTAAAAACCTGAGGGAGTAGGTGCATAAGCCTAGTGACTATGGTAAAAAGGAGGGAGGAGTCACAGGTTTAGAAGTGATGATGATGATGATTGTAGCTTGCCATTAATGATATCAGTAGTTTGCTCGTAAAAAATACATACAGTAAGGATCTTTATCAGAAATATTAAGTAAGACGTTTCTACCCAGCACTTAGTTCTAGTTATGCAATCATTAGTAGTCACTATGTGTCTCAATTTGCATACTTCGATGTTATACATATAATGAATATGAAGCAAATTCTCGAGGCTCTCACTCCACTGAGAATTGTAATGATGTTTGTATTGATTGGCTTATAGTCCGTGTTTGAGAAGTAAACTGATAAAATCACCTATACTGATACTCTAAATATGTCTTACTAACTTTCACATGCCTAACTCCTGTTCTCTTGAGTACTTCATACATACTTATATTATCACACTGAAACAAAACAAGCATATTTAATATGTAATTCAAACAGAAATGACATCTAAAGATTTAGAAGATAATGGGCATGAGGACCTAAAAAAATCTATGTAGTCCGTCAGTTAGATTACTAAAAAATATAGGACACGTATTATTTTATCGATATCAATAAAAAATTACAAAGATACAGAGCAAAAACAAACTATAAAGTTCAGGAGAGGGGGGCTTGTGACGTCACTATTAGGTAAAATTGTAGGTACCTAATAGTGACGTCTCACAAAATTTCGACGCGCTGTATCTTCGTCATTTTTTGTTTGAGGAACGAAAAAAAAAATACGTGTTCAATATTTTTTGGTAATTTAACTGACGGACTAAATAGATTTTTTTAGTCCACATGCCCATTATAAAGAGGTAAAGTTTGTGAGTTTGTGACGTTGTAGGGGGTATCACTGGAAATAGAGAACCGATTCAAAAAAAATTGTTAAAGTTTCCACGGGAACGGAATCGGGTAAAACCGCATAGGACAGCTAGTCATTACATATAGATACTTTTTGAAGCTTTTTTAATATTGAAAGAATTTTAGAAATTGGTCCGGTAGTTTCAGCCGCTATTCAATGCAAAAAAACAATCAAATCTTTCCTCTTTATAAGATAAAGGAAGACATCTATTCTTCCCTCCCGACCCTTAGTTTGCTAAGAACCTTTCGATGCCCGCGAACTGAAAGGAGAGCGACAGTTGCACAAAACTCCCCTAAATAAACTAAAAGCCAGGGAAAAATTGAGGGATAATTCCCTCAATCTCCCCGTCAGCGACCGCCCTGGGCCGTGGTCCAAGTCCCAAAGGGGACTCCCTATTGCGCAGGTTAGTTTGTAGTGTTTAAACCATTTATCTAGGCTGGAGATCTGCTCGCCTTTATGCCCGGTGAAGTAGCAAAAGCCACAGGGCTAACTATATATACCGTCCGAAAAAAAAAAACAAAAAAACATCTATTCTTCTTTTATGGCACTATTTTCTCTAATCTCTGCCATCTGTAACTTATGTAAGCCATCCATACTTTTTATAACTTTACTTTATCTTATATCTAGATATACTAATATATAAAGCTGAAAACTTTGTTTGGTTCAACGCACTAACCTTAGGAAATACTGGTCCGATTTGAAAGTTGTTTTTCAGTTTTAGATGATCCATTTATCGATGAATTATATAATAAATTATGAAGTTTCTAGGGCAACAGAAGTTACGCGGGTGAGAAGCCAAGTAATATTATAAAAATGTATAGTTAGTGAGCTTGTGAGATTGTAAGGCTCTACTGAACCGAATTTGAAATAATTTTTACAGCATTTTACGGCGTAGGGATTGAACCGACGATCTACAAGGCTTACTTGCAATTTTGATGCGTTTTTAATTTCTCTTCTTCTAATAATATTACAGAAATAATGGTCAGGACCGACGGATTATGACGGACTATGTAGTCTGTAAATTTGTTAGTTACCTAGTCGGATATTAGACCAGGGCCTTTAAAAATAATGAAAAGTGAAAAAAAAATATAATAGAATGAAACCCATTAGAAAAGGAGGGAAATATGATAAAAATGAAAGGAAAAATAATTTACGGGAGATCTGAGGTTGGGAAGGGGATGGGGGTGAGTTTTTAAGGGTAAAAAACGGTTTTTCTCGATTTCCGGCAAAACTAAAAGTCCTATCGAAAAAAGTCAAATAGAAAAGTTGTAGATAATAAAAAGATCTAAAACTTTTGTATTTACACTTTTTTCACATAACCTCAAAATTTATGTGAAAAATTCAAAAAACCAAGTTTTTGGTTTTTTATTTTTATCTTTTACAAAATTTTTTTTTTTTAACGAAATTTTGTGAAAACTTACCTTTTTATGTCCCAAATACGCTGTAATTTATTTAATTAAAAATATTTATTTTTTCACCTTATTTTGAATTAATATCGAAAAAACACCCTAATTTTCAATCGAAAATTCACCCGTCAAAATATCAGCTTTTTTGAAAAAGTTGGTGTGGTTTCTGTTCGTTGAAATCTCTACTTTCCGATGGTGAAAAAAAATATATATGTTACTATGGTAAATCTTCTCAGAAAACGCAAAAATTAAAAAAAAACTTGAATTTGAAAAAAATTTTTTAATTATTATAAATAATTTTGAGCTATTTATTAAAATTTAGACTTTAATTACTCGAAAAACGTTAGATTACATGTGACGTTGATAACAAAAAAATTGCAAATAAAAATATACTACTATAATTAACAAACAAATAAGTTAATTAAATTAATATTTAATAAGACATCTACAATATTTGGAGAAAGTTGTCTAATTTTCTTTAAATTATATGCGTAGATGCTTATTTATAACTATTTTGAGATAAATTATATATATACCTGAGTGACCTACGAAAAATTGTAGCCCATCAAAAGGTATTACATACATACCTACTATTATATACTATATATTTCGTAGCAGCTGTTACAACCGCTAGCCTAACCAGTATTCGAAATACAGTACAGTATACAACATCGTTTATAAAAATACACGTGCACGCTGAGTTTCTTGAAGATAATTGTGACAAGTTTACTTAAAAAAACAATAAAACTTTTCGAATCTGCATAGGAAGGTAAATACTATCTCTATTTTTATCTGTATCAATCAACTCAACCATAAAAATCGTAATATTTTCTTTAAAAAATAGTATGCTTAACTTAACATAACCTAAAGATTGAAATTAAATGATATTTTAGTACAAGATAAAAAAATAATTATCTCCTTAATTTTGCACAAACAAATTTAGTTAATCCCATGAAAAAAAAATATATTTCAAAATCTATAAAAAATATATTTAAAATCTATAAAAAATATATAAAATATATATCGTAAATATATTTCTAATAAAACAAACTTTTGGCCGATTTTCATATATATTTTATACTTTTTTATAGATTTATAATATATTATTTATACATTTTGACATTGATTTCTTTAATTTTTTTTTTTTTCATGGGAGTTTATTCACGATTAAATAGTGAAGACATTATTAATTCGATGTTGTCTTTTCAGATTATCAGTATGGATGAATCTGTTTGTATCATTTGCAATAAGGCAGATGATAAGCAAGTGTATGCAATAAAAAAAGCAGCTTTGAATCGTTTAGTGGTATCCAGCAAAAAAAGAATCGACAATAAATACAAAAAATTTGAGACTTTGACATCAGCTTTTATTCATCGAAGTTGTCAAAGTCAATATAATGACGAGACCGTGTCAATATAATAATATAATTTTTTAGATGAAATTATTTATAATAATTAAAAAAAAATTTTCGAATTCAAGTTTTTTTTTGAATTTTTGCCCTTTCTGAGAAGATTTACCATAGTAACATATATTTTTTTTTTACCATCGGAAAGTAGAGATTCCAACGAACAGAAACCACACCAACTTTTTGAAAAAAGCTGATATTTTGACGGGTGAATTTTCGATTGAAAATTAGGGTGTTTTTTCGATATTAATTCAAAATAAGGTGAAAAAATAAATATTTTTAATTAAATAAATTACAGCGTATTTGGGACATAAAAAGGTAAGTTTTCACAAAATTTCGTTAAAAAAAAAAAATTTTGTAAAAGATAAAAATAAAAAACCAAAAACTTGGTTTTTTGAATTTTTCACATAAATTTTGAGGTTATGTGAAAAAAGTGTAAATACAAAAGTTTTAGATCTTTTTATTATCTACAACTTTTCTATTTGACTTTTTTCGATAGGACTTTTAGTTTTGCCGGAAATCGAGAAAAACCGTTTTTTACCCTTAAAAACTCACCCCCATCCCCTTCCCAACCTCAGATCGCCCGTAAATTATTTTTCCTTTCATTTTTATCATATTTCCCTCCTTTTCTAATGGGTTTCATCCTATTATGATTTTTTTTGGTTTTAAAAATTATCGACCCTGGACTATATTAGGTACATAATTATCTGTTAATTATAGTTTTTTATTTTTTAATTATCTTATAATTTTGTAATTTTGACTGCTGAATAAAATTCATTATTATGTTATTTCATTGAAATTTCATTGAAATATATTTTAGTCTTATATCCATCCAGCATAAATTTTCTATTCCAACAGAAAAATACTAGCTAGATCAAAAGACTATTTCTAGCAGCGAATTTAATCTAAAGAAAAATAGGATACATCTAGATAATAGAACAGGAACCAACTTCGCGAAGAATTCGAAACAATACAATTATCTTGAACAAGGCTAATTTTAAGTTTACAACGACTTTAAGTAGTTCCGCGATGTAAATGGTGATTTATTTCCGAGTTTTATTTTACCTGGAATAAAACTGGAGACTGCCAACCTCCGTAGCGTAGCGGTATTTCGTTCGCTTTCATTGTCGGAGGTCGTGGGTCCGATCCCCACGCATTGCAGGACAGGAAATCTTTGTGTAAATTGTAAGATTTTTCATTCCGGGTCTGGTTGATTGAGTTACTACCCTCCGTGCCTCGTAAAGCACGATAAGCCGTTGGTCCCGATTGTTATAACATCATCTGTAATAATCGTATATTAAGGAACGGGCTGCAGCGTCTCCTTGTGTGGTATTTACAACATAATACTGCGGTTACCATACCGCCTGCCAAGCGTGGTAACTATGGCAAATACCCTCCCTCGGGATGAGGCCAATGTTCAGCAGTAGACGTTATAAGGGCTGATGATGATAATTAATTGTATCTATTACACCGTATCAATTACAACATTACTGCCATTTGCAAGAGCTTCGAAATACACGTTGTTGCTCCCAAATAGAAATACAAATCGCCCAATAAAATCTTATAAATTCTATATTCCTCCTAGACCTCCTAAAATCAAAGGTACAGTTTTTACTATTTCTGGCATACGGTGTTAGAAATTTACCGAATATATATACTAAATAAACTGAATGTAATATCATTACTCCACTGTAGAATATCCGTCCATGATTAAAAGCAATCCATTCCGGATAGATCGGAAAAATATAAGTAAAATTCAAAATGATCGCCCCTAAAAATTATCACGCGATTTGCAAACATTCTTACGGTAGAGTACATTAGAGACTCGATTTTCCTACTGTTCCCCCTCCCCCTTTCCCCCCTCCTCGAATCAGACAAAAGGCAGTGAACCCGAACGATGAGTAAACAGTCCACAATCACCTGCCTAACCCACCCGATGTAAATGCCGCTATTCTCGGTAAATATTGGAATTTACATTGTATATTTTGTATGTTTTTGTATTGTAACGAATTTGTCTTCTATAGTCGTAATTCGCCGTGGTGTAGCGGTTATTATCGTCTGTAATCTGATAGATCGTGGGTTCGTTTCCCACTCTGACTTAAAATATATTTTTTGTGTACAAACAACGATTGTCCCTGATAGATGATTTATATTTCGTAGTACAATACTTTTTCAATAGCCTATTTTACCCGTTCAATGCAACATTGAACGGGAACCTAGATTATCTTATTTTGCAAGTCACTAGAGGTCAATTTGCTATGTACATTTAGCATTGCCGTTTCCTTAGGGGATTTTTTTATTGCAAAGAACATATTCGAGTACCTATTTTAAAATTTAATGTTATGCTACGATAGTAGTACTGTTGGCAAATCGTCCTGCCAATTATTATCAACAATTAAAATATCACAGAGTAGTTATTTTTTATTTTAGTTTTCCTACTCAGAGCAGTAAATACTTAGGTAGGTAAGTTTGAAGACGACGAAAGATTTTTCCAGGAAAACACACTTTCCTTAATGTCTCTAAAAGCTTTAATGTATTTTTTATTTTCCATTTCAACTCATGAATATTTTCCAGAATTAGGGGTAAATTTACTTTGCTATCGTATTACTCACAACAAACTCGGATTCTCACTCAAGTCACTACTAGCTGCCTCCTAATTGTGTTATTACAAAATTATAAAAAACCTTTTCTTTCAGATAAACATATAAAGACTTATGTTTATCTGAAAGAAAAGGTTTTCTTTATCTGAAAGACAACCTCGTGGGTACTCTTTTAGATAGACATCCAAAAGTACCCACGAGGTTTTTGCTACTATCGGACATAAAGGCGAGCAAGGCCTTGCTTAATGCTTGGCCTTATTAAATAGTATCTTATTTATTAATAAAAGAACTAAAAGCCATAATCCCTTAATCTCCCCGTCAGCGACTGCCCTAAGCCGAGGTCCAAGTCCCACAGGGGACGCCCTCTTGCGCAGGTTGATTAGTTTATGGTGTTTAAACCATTTGTTTTGGCTGAAGCTCTGCTCGCCTTTATGCCCGGTGAATTAGCAAAAGCCTCGTGGTTAACTACAAATGTCCGTGCGAAAAAAATAAGGGAAAACCAACAGGAACACATTCAACTTAGCACATTCTGCTAAGTACAATAACAAGAAATATATAGTTCATAACGTTTTAATCTCTACCTTCCCATTTACGTCCATAGCCTATATATGGGACTTCTCTTAACCAATCTTGGCAAGTGAGGTTCTTTTGAGGAATATTGCTATAATCACCACACTAGACAAACGGATCAGTGATCGCAGTAAGATGACAAGATTAAACCTTGTAAGCTGCTTACTTTGAGGTCATTGACCTATTCATCAGCTGGATATTCTTCTTACGACACCCATGGGAAGATATGGTGTGGTCTATTTTAAGCCGGAATTCACACGGCTCACAACGTTATCCGCCGGAGAAGAGTGCGCCCGCGTACGCGACACGTCCCCCTCGCCCTCCCGACCCTTAGTTAGCAAAGGACCTTCCGATGCCCTCGTAGACCCGACGTCCGAGAGGCCCGCGAACTGTAAAGAAGAGCGACAGTTGCACAAAATGCACCAAAAAATCCTCAATCCCCGCCAGCCACCGCCCTGAGCCGAGGTCCAAGTCTCACAGGGGGCGCCCTCTTGCGCAGTTGGCTTAGTTTGTAGTATTTAAACCATTTATTGACGCTTGGGCGCTCTGCTCGCCTTTCCGAGTAGCTACTGGCTAACTACATTGTCATGACCGAACGAAAAAAAAAGTGCAGCCTTATCCACGTGTTATTTATAACAATAATTATATAACTTAATACCCAAGATAAGTATCGTCCTACATTCATAGCCCTAGAATATCTAAAGTATTTGCAACTAGGGCGCCTAGTTTAGAACCTAGGTACATGCTAAAATTTGGCTTGAAACCTGCGACGCAAACTGGACCGGGAATCGGCTCGAGTTACAAGAACTTTGTATGCTCAGTTAATCTGGATAGTTTAGCCTTTATGTAAGGTGCATTCAAAACATATGCCATCCCTTTAACAGCAATATCAAATATTGTTATAAGGTTAATTAAGAAGTTGTGAAATAGTAATAAGCAACTATTATTATTTTAATTTTAGTAAACAATATATATGTTTTTTTACTTAAATCAAATATATTATAAAAGAAAGGTGCATGTAGAATGACTTTCTTAAAGAAAACATGTATTTTAATATTATTTTATATTTTTTTAATGTATTCTTTTACAGAAATTTATTCAGTAACTTTATCACTGCACATGATTGTATGTACTTCTAATGGTGTGGAATATATTTAGAATATCTACGACAAAAACAAAAATAATGTTTAGTCAAATAGTCATTGCCAAGTCAAGTGGCTTCTTAAATAATTGCGACCTAATGGAATCGAATAACCTTGAATTTAATTTTATTAGTCACAGTTTTATTTATTATCGTCATTAAACGATCGCTTCTATTTGAAACAATAATTGAACAATAGCTATTATGGATCTAATAGAAAAAGCTATAGTATACGCAACTTTGGCTAGATAAAATTATTCGCCCGCCAAAGTATTAGCGATTATCTGTAATGTCAAACCACAAAAAGTGATTATTTAATGGAAAAAACATAAAATGTATAAACAGAGTTATAAAATGCAAGTGGACGAAGTGGAAGTAAAAGAAACAAAAATTTGAATATGTTGCCTTAAAAAAAAGGACTATAAAATCCACGATGTTTAAGATTTAAGGTGAGGCTTATATCGTTACTACGGAGGTTGTCGTCCATAATTACTTTACAACCTTTAGTTTACTTTATCCTTACAAATAGGACATTATACTATATTTGCGCAATAGCATTCAAGTCGTCAACATCACCCTGATAATCTCCTCCGTGGAGGAGCGAAACACGTGTTGGGTCTTCGGCTGGTGATTGTATTTTTGCATGTTGTTACTATCTCCTGCATATTGTGCACATTTTTAGCGGATCGGAATTAACACTAGATATTTTTTTACTTCGAATTAAGACAATTTTTTCAAAATTTCAACTGCCTGATTCTTAAGATTGTTCTTGCATTTGCGTCATGAAGGAACTCATGCCATTGTGCAAGAATAAATTAAAATGTGCCCCATTTTTTCGTCCAAGGGGAAATCCATTAAACATTGCCTCGGCGACGCGATGCGTAATGGAAGGCCACCGTAATGGCAATTTTGCCGGAATTCCCTTCCCCTTTGCCATAGTGTGATATCCATACTACGAGGAGAGGGGTTACCCACTACCCACTAATACCCCCTCAGAGCGACAGCGTTAGGGCCACTGGGAATTATATATTACATATGACATCCGCTGCCATATAAATATGTTTCTCACGATCAATCTATATCTATACCTACTTATATCAGACAGAGGAAAGATTTATATGTTTGTTTGTTACGAATAAACTCAAAAACTACTAGACAGATTTCGATAATTCTTTCACCAATCGAATGCTACGTTATCCAGGATTAACATGGGCTATATTTAATGATCAAGTTCCCACCGAAACTGGAGCTATGCGGATGATACCGCGAAGTACCTAATATACACATCACAACGTATTAATGGTTCAGCTATTTACTTAAAGCCGGATACTAAAATCGGTGCCGGCTACTATTATACTCGTAGTTTACCCAGTTTGTTACTAACTTGTTCGAGAAACTTACTCGCAGCTTAAATTCCATTCTAGCCTGGATTCCACAAACTATAAAATGCACCTAAATTTATCCATCCGAGAGGAACGAAGCCGTTAGTTATGACCGTGGCTGGAAGTAAAGTGACCATAACTTCATCAAATTTGAGGATATCGAATGTTATAAAGAGCTGAAATGTTAAAAAGCACTTTATTATAATAATTTCAGTTCATAAAACTATAAAATGGCTGTCAATTTTTAAATATTTATTCTAGAGCTTTGTAGCACTCAACAAAAATCTTTTTTTTTATGATCTAGTAAAACTATTCTTATATATATAGTGAATGGTTTTATATAAGAGCTATGTCAAAACATTACAACTAATTTATTATGCGTAATTATTAGTAACTGAGCTGCGTAGAGATCGTAACTCAGTACACTCTGTCTTTAGTCAGTCTTCTCCGATCATTGCGTCTTGTGCGTATCGTCTATATAAACTCTCTCAAGCATCTTCAGTAAGACCTGCAGACAACTGGATCGTCAGCACCGCTGGGGGCAATGTCATTTATAAGCAGTTTCTGGTGCCCCCACCCGAAAGGTATAGGGTATACCTTGAATTTATTTAATATGTCAAGCGACTGTATTGATAATATCTACAGGAAATTAAAATAAACCCGAAATATCCTACAAGATACAAAACTCTTAGTGCACCTACTACTTATATACTAACTCTAACGTATATACAGCCCGATAGAATATCCTAGATATTTACGTTTCTACTAAAGTTATCTAGCTTTGCTGAACATTTATAGTATCTTAGTAGATATTAAATTAAATAAATGTGAAATTACATTTAGATACGAAACACGACAGCCTCCGTAGCGTAGCGGTATTCGGCTCGCTTTAAATCTCAGAGGTAGTGGGTTCGATCCCCACGCCGTACAATAAATCTTTGTGTAAATTCTTAGATTTCTTTCCGGGTCTGGTTGTTTGAGGGACTACCCTCCGTGCCTCGGAAAGCACGTTGGTCCCGATTGTTATAACATCATCTATAATAATCGTATATCAACGAACGGGCAGCAGCGTTTCCTTGTGTGGTACAACATAATACTGCGGTCACCAACCCGCCTACCAAGCGTGGTGACTATGAGATACGTTCCCTCGGGAGGAGGCCCATGTTCAGCAGTGGACGTTGTTCGGGCTGATGATGATGATGATATGGTCGATCGCAGTCAGTAAACAGTCGATCTTAGTTCTTATTAAGTTTTCCACTCAATATATAGTGATTATGTTACTGAATTACTGTAAAATACATTTGATTTTCCTACACAAAGTTCATCGCAAAGCAAATCTTATAACTAATACGCAAGTCATTGTCATATTCTTAACAATTTCATAAAATCTAACAACTTTCTTCAAACATTCCAATAATAACCTAATCACATAATTTGGAATTGTCCACAGTCGTATTAAGTATTCGGAAAACGTGCAAAATGGCCGGAAAACGCCAACCCAATACGCATTCGGTCGTAAAAAATAAAAGGCACTTTTTCTTTATCCAGCTAATGTTATCAAGACCTATCAAAATTTCACTCAAACCCAGGTGTAACTATCTATTTTATATTTCGATAATGTTTCGATATTGCTTTAATAATATTATAAAGCTGAATAATTTAAACTAACTATGTATATATATTCGTGCCCTCGACAATTGTTTAAGAGCACGGGGAAATAGATAAAATGACTACACTGTACTTACTATTATATTAATATATTAACAAAAGTCAAAATTAATATTCAATACGGTTAGAGGATCTTTTAAAATAATTAATATACATTTATTAATACTTGAGATAAATTTGTGCAGAAAAACAAAAGAACACTCACATATCTCGCGCACTGACGCAGAGCCTCCGCCTCCACGCAGTCCAATATTTATAATGTTGGGTTGTAACGCTAAAGTTGCATAAAACTCCCCTAAACAACTTAATGTCATAATGCCTCAATCCCTCCGTCAGTGACCGCCTTGAGCAGAGTTCCAAGTCCCACAGGGAGCGGTCTCTTGCGCAGGTGGTTTAGTTTGTAGTTTATAAGCCATTTAATAAGGCTGTCGCCCTACTCCCCTTTAAGCGGGGAAGTTGCAAAAACCTAGAGGCTGACTACATTAGTTAGGTACAACTAGATACGGTCTAACATATTTTGCTAACTACCGATAAATAAACCGAGCGGTGGTCAACCTGCGTATTAAGCGTGGAGACTATGCCAAACCACCTACGAAAGAGGCCTATGATCAGCTCTGGGCGGTATATTGTCTTTTGATGATGCTAATAATTTTTTTATAGGACTAAATTTACTCACACTCCCGTTGTAACTGCTGTAAATCAAGATCAACAGTGGCACACACTGGAAATGGGAATGAGCACCGAGGCTCACCAAGTCCCGGGCAAATGTTAAACTGCCTTGGGAAAAAAATAATCAGAAAGAGATATGGAGGAGTAAGAAAGACTTATGTTTTCACTTCCCTCCATTACATAACAGGAGAGTAACCGTTGCTTACACCCTTGTGGTAGTCGGCTAAAATGCTATTTATAATTTTTTATCTGAAAATACATAGATTAAAATTCATGTTCAATTCCCCTCACTTCAACTGTTAAATATTTCGTTATGTTCAAATTGTAGAACCGAGGTCACTATCTAGCCGTTATAAAGGTCAAATGTCAATGCCTCTACATCGGCTAGAAAACGTAGCTGCAACAGGGTTGAGATCTGACCTAAATTTATAAGTACATATGTAAAGAAACACTTTAGTGTATACAAGTTTAGAATTCATTATTTTGGTAGCCGTGCTACTGAATGTTTTTGAGATGTTTAAAATTCGAGTGGGTGTTTCTATTACGGAGAATAAGTTTATTTTGTATTAAATAGTCAGTGGCTTAATACACCAATTGCTTATTACAAAATTGTATAACCGGGGTCAACAAAGATCAAATGTCAAAGCCACACCATGTACCACACAAGGAAACACTGCTGCTAATGATATAACAATCGGAACCAACGGCTTAACGTGCTTTCCGGGGCACGGAGGGTAGTCCACAAAGATTTCCTGTTCGGCGTGGGGATCGAACCCACGACCTCCGAGATTTAAAGCGAGCAAAATACGAAATATGATCAAATGGCATAGCCAATCTACTATAAAAAAATAATAATCAATTCGGTCGTTTCGTCGTCATCGGTACCTTAATTTTTTATTTGATCATCTATATCTATACTAATATAATAAAGGAAAAGAAGTATGTATTTTGTTCCGAATAAACTCAAAAACTATTGGACAGATTTCATAATTCTATCACCATTAGAAGGCTACTTTATCAAATACTAGCTTCCCACGTGCGGTTTCACCCGCGTAACTCCCGTTCCCATAGGAATGTCATAATTAACTATAGCCTATGTAATTTGGGGATAGTGTTGCTTTCTAACGGTGAAAGAATTTTTCAAATCGGGCCTGTAGTTTCGGAGCCTGTTCAATACAAACAAATAAACGATGAAACCTTTCCTCTTTATAATATTAGTATATATGTTACGGCTAATAGCCGAAGTGCGGCTACACCTAGGTTTAGCCGGCTACATGCGGTTAAACTTAGATCAACCTCAATAAGTCCCTGTTCAACTCCATTGGTTTAGGTTTAGGTTATTTTTTTTTAACCACCCCAACATCTTTTTCTGTCGTGCATAGGTATTGTTTATTTAATTAAAACCTAGTTCTAACCGAAGATAAGTAGTATAGGTACATCTAAGTTTAACCGCATGTGGTCGGCTGCACCTAGTTGTATCCGGCTAAACCTAGGTGTAGCCGCACTTCGGCTATTAGCCGTAACATATATATAGATATAACTTTGCTATAAATTAAGCAAGCACATTGTAAGGATTTGTATGAATAAAGTATTGTTATTATATTACTAGCGACCCGCCCCGGCTCCGCACGGGTGCCATGCTGATGTATTATAGATATAAACCATCCTGTTGAATCACTCCATCTATTAAAAAATCGTATCAAAATCCGTTGCGTAGTTTTAAAGATTTAAGCATACATAGGGATATAGGGACAGAGAAAGCGACTTTGTTTTATACTATGTAGTGATTATCCTTCAGTTAAATCAGCTTCTATTTAATTCTAAAGTTCCCACGACGGCTGGCTTTGCAGGTGAAATCGAGCTTAAAGCTAGTATCTCAATAAAAATATACATTCAGAAGCTTTCAAGGCAATAAAACTTTATATGACAATTGCAAATACCTACAAACGAGCACGTTACATTTAAACTGAATATCACAGAATAAGCTGGCTCTTTCAACGCTTCATAGGTTTTTGCCGGTTCGAAAACGGTTCCTGAATAAATTCGTACAATGCAGGAAAACCACAATGTTCTGTGGTCCCAGTCCGTATAAAGTTCTGTAAGTAATTTAATTGCAGTAAAATACTTGGGGTTTAACCAATTTTTGTTATTATCGCTGTTTTATATGTGTGGGGGTTCGGCTTATGAGTTGTGTTAGGAAGCTTATATTATATTTATGATTAAATTGTTTGTGGGTAGAATGCTAAGCCTGCTTTAGTTGCTGAAAAATATGTGAACAAAGTAAAAAAAAAATAGAATTTAATCGTTTATTTTCATTACTTTGTACAACAATGTGTAAGGGAAATGTGGCCGTGTGGTTTCCGGCTTAGAATAGACCACCCCATGTCTTCCCATGGGTGTCTTAAAAGGCGACTAAGGGACATATGGCTGATGGATGGGCAGCAGCATCTATGAGCGAAAGGTTTACATCTTACTACGATCACCAATCCGTCTGCCAAGCGTGGTGATTATGGCAATATCTAAGGTCTGTTAAGAGGAGGCCCATGTTCAGCAGTGGACGTAAACGGGCTGTTGATGATGATGATGTGTAAGGGAACTATATTTAATAAAATAATATTAACAAGGGAAGAACTTAACACTTCACAACTTGCTTTTAACTATTTTTTATCTTAATCTAATTCTATTTTTTTTTTTTTCAATAAAAGAATACTGGAAGTCATTTGCAGTCTAATCGTATTCTTGTTAACTCCTTTGTGCTAAGCTAAAATGCTTGTGTTACGTAGTGCAATGGCTGGGGATCGAACCGGCGACCAGTAGTCCGGTGCCCATTGCACTACCGACGTGAAATCACTCGTAACACAAGCATTTTACTTTAGCACAAGGGGTTAGTGGAGGTTAAAAAACCTAATATTGATCTTTAAAAATTTGGAGATCCAGTTTTGAGATTTAATACTAGCACTCAAAATTTATTGTATAATTATGTTTAATCTATACGAATATTATAAAAAAGAAAGATTTGTATTTTTGTGTGTGTGTGTGTGTATGTATGTTTTTAATGAATAAACTCAAAAACTGAGCCGATTACAATAATTCTTTCACCATTGGTAAGCTACATTAACCCTGAGTGACATCGGCTATATTTAATTATGAAGTTCCCACGGGAACGGGAGTTACGCGGGTGAAACCGCACGCGGGAAGCTAGTGTAGATATATAATTATTTTTTATTTTTCTGAGAGTCGTTTCATGTCGAGTAAAGTTAAGGAGTGCTATCCAAAAGTTTAAAGATATTTTTGGTAAGCAAGTTAGTTTAATTATCAATAAAGACCTAATATTTATTTTATCTCGATATTTTTGTAGATCTGCAAAGAAAGAGCTTATTATTTTCTACATAACATATTTTTTTATTTTCGAAATCACTCTCCTAAAAATTATATAGCAACAAATACAAATAAATAAACCCTAATTACAATCAAAATCACGCCATCAACTTCAATAAATCAAAATGTTGCAATCACAACGTGATTGATAATGTTTATCGTGTGATCTGATTATTTGCTGATATGCTGCTTAATGCTGCTATGGCGTGTCATGATTATGTATAAAGCCTATGGGGTTAGCCAGCCAATGGTTCAACCCTTTAGTGGATGATTTAGAAAGCGATGCTTTTATTCACCGATTATTTATGTCTAGTTTTCCTTGAAGTTGTAAATGAGTTGTAATATGCGTCTACCTCCGTGGCGCAGCGGTATTAATATCACCTTAAACCACAAAGGATGTAGGTTCGATTCGCGCTCTGGACAAAACAATCTTTGTTTAAATGGATTTCCTTCCGGGTTCCGGTTGGATAAGGAACTGCCTGCAGCTCCTCCGTGCCTCGAAAAGTACGTTAAGCCGTAGGTCTCGACTCACCAACCCGCCTGCCAATACCCTTCCCTGAGAAGCGGCCCATGTTTAGCAGTGGACGTTATAAGGGCTGATGATGATGATATAAATATAAATGTCTATTACAGATTTTTAAACCATACAATTCATGCATTTTATACTGGTTTCATTAAAAATACAATAATGCAAAGATGCTTATTTAATTTAATAGCGTCGTCGCACACGTCGATATTATTAATTTCTAGCTATTAAACAATAGCACCTGATATCTAAAATGTGTCCTTATTTTTCTGACCGCTGGCATATTAAGTAGACGAATGCCCAAAGGATTCCATTAATCAAGCAAAACTACATTGGACAAACAATCCATTGGAGTTATCAAAACGGATGCACTCAAATTAAGGATGTAGGGTTGTCGCGGTTTTCCCAACGTTTTGTTAGGGAACAAAGGATTTTTATGTATGTAATCTGCTAAAGATATATGTGTAGGATTAAACTTTATTAAAGGTATTCTCACTATTTTCCTATATGCGTGAACCTTTAGGCCCCTTGCCCACGGCGACTTTTTGCAGCGATGCAGTAGCGATGCGGTCATTAGCTGTGTGCTATCGCCCACATAACCACGATTTAGTCAAAAGTCGCCGTGGGCGAGGGGCCTTAACCTTTATCCGAGAATTACCTGAGCAGAGACAGCAGAGGCGGTGCAAGATATCCACTCACCTCAAATCCCACCTTATAAACCAACCACTAGCAGTAATACTACTATGCCACTCTCAATCCGACATGAGTTTCTAAAACCGAAAAAATATCTCCAGGGGGCCTCGCGAAATGTATCTCGGCCTTATATTATTACAAAATTAGAAACTATTATTATTTTTAAATTGAAAATTGGAGAACTATTTGAAGCACCTACTCGTTACCGTTATCGATATTGAGCAAAAACGTGGTAAAAAATTACGTTTGTGGGAGTCCCACTTAAATATTAATTTTATTAAGTATTTTCTGTTGTAGCTGCAACCAAGATACATAATCTATGATTTTAACTGTCTAATTATCGCGATTCACGAGATAGTCTGGTGACAGATCGACAGACGGAGAAAACACCACCCTGGGACTTTAGATCAACTCACTAGTGGTTTTGATACAATAAATTACTACTTATTAATAATTGTAACATAACATATAAGTATTTAAAAAAGGGATTCCTTTTAGTTTCTTGCCAGTTTTTCAGAATTGCCACGTCCGGAACTGGTGGAAGAAATTAACGGACGCATCATGAGAACATGATAAAAATATTTTAAACGTGTTGAAGAAGAAATGAAGAATATTTCGTTTTGTGATAGTGAAGTCTTCATAGTTTCTGTTTTTACCCATTGAGAACGGAACCTCAAAACGATAATAATTTGCCTTCAAATTGTACCAATTGAACAATTTAAATAGCATTACTATATAAATTATGTGTACAAGAGGGAGAGACGGAAAACATTTATAATATTTTCCTTGTGGCAGTAAAATTCAGTATACTGTCAACCCTTACATAGGCAGACCTGCTGTCGGCTTATCTGATCAATCCTGCTAATGCGTTTCATAAAGAATGGACCCATCGTCATAACACTCGGACACTGTGTGAAAGAGTGGGTATTTTGGCAAGTGTTAGTATACAAATCAAAGTTCAACGGTACTTTTATACCGTGAAAAATGCAACAATTTGGGTTATTCACTATCTGGACACACGAGACTGGACATGAGTGTGTCCAGTTTAAAGTCTTAGGATTTAATATAAGTTACACTAAGTGGATACACATATCAATATTGGCGTGTCCAGATGACGAAATAATAAGTGATCGTCGTTCCGAATTTCACAAACTAGACACACTCATGTCCAGTGTCGTGTGTCCAGATAGTAAATAACCCAACAATTTTACCCTCAATGAACAAAAGCACAAAACTGCACAAAAAAGGCTTCACTGCATTGTTTGCATGGACAGCAGTCCGTCTTTAATTTTTATTCGGTCTGAGGTTCCCACTAGAACGGGAGCTACACAAGTGAAACTTTATGGAAAAAGGCATATTATTAAATATCAGACCATGTTAATGACAGAATAGCTTGGGAGTACTTGCTCACGAATGACACTGCTGCTAAACAATATTGTAAAAGTAATTCATCGTCATCATCAGCCCGTATAACGTCCACTGTTTAACATGGGGCTCCTCCCGGGGAGAGTATTTGCCATAGTCACCACGCTTGGCAGGCGGGTTGGTGACCGCAGTATAACGTTGTACAACACAAGGAAACGGTGCCATTCCTTGATATACGATTATTATAGATGATGTTATAGCAATAGCGACAGACGGCATAACGTGATATCCGAGGCACGAAGGGTAGTCCCTTAACCAACCAGACCCGGAGGATCGAACCCACGAACTCTGAGATTGAAAATGAGCCAAATACCGCTACGCTACGGAGGTTGTCAAAATTGATTATTTAAAAAAGGATTCCTCTGAGTTTCTTGCCAGAGTTCTTCTCAGAGTTGCCACGTCTTGAACTGATGGTAGGAAAAGAAATGGACGCGTCATAATCATGGACTTGTTGTACGGTTAAAATTCGAATGAGTTTATGAGTTTGTGTTACACCATAAATACCATATAAGAACCACTTTTGTTGTTAAAATATTTTAGTTTTAATAAAAAAATAAGAACATGATTTTTTTATTTTTTTATATGTTTATATGAATCAGGAAATTATTGAATTTGACTTTGAATGTATGCGCGGGCAGCAATGTACAAAAGCGATATGCATTATGCGTTTCGTCCTTCACATTTCAACCTCCACAGATGTACCAATGATGTAACAAAGCCTCAATTCAGTCTGTTTTCCGCATGAATTGTTTGGCCTTTCATTTGGCCCCCAATTTCCACTGATTCATGATTTCCCTTTGATTCTGCCCCAACAGGGTCTGTTGAATACAAAACTTCTGCCATAATTGCAACTGAAGACTCACTTTAGGTTAAAAGCAATGTAATCTTGTTTTCCACTTGTTTGGTGAGTATGGTACGCGAAGTTACTAACTACTAACTTTTACTGTGTCTACTATGACTGCACTAGTAGCATAGTGGTTATAGCAATTGAAGAACTAATGTTTTTGTCGCGTTATTTTACCGTTTTTTGATTCAACATTGACGCATTTTTAAGTTTCCGTACCCGAAGGTTAAAACAGGACCCTATTACTAAGACTTCGCTGTCTGTCTGTCTGTCACCAGGCTTTATGTCAAGAGCCGCGATAGCTAGAAATTTTCACAGATGATGTATTTATATCGCCGGTATAACAAAAAATACACAAAATAAAATAAAATATATATTTAAGGCGGGTTCCCATGCAACAATTTTTTTTTGCCCTTTTTTGCTCGATATTAATAACGGCAAAGTGCGAACTTCTCAAGTGCGAGTCTGACTCGCAGTTGACTAGTTTTTTATGTTATTGTAAATAATACCAGTAATAACAAAACATATAAACAGCAAGGCAGTTGTTTAGTAAACTAGAGCGACAGTTGCACAAAACTCCCCTAAACTTAAAGCCATAATCCCTCAATCTCCCCGTCAGCGACCGCCCTGAGCCGAGGTCCAAGTCCCACAGGGGACGCCCTCTTGCGCAGGTTGCTTAGTTTGTAGTGTTTAAACCATTTATCTAGGCTGGAGCTCTGCTCGCCTTTATGCCCGGTGAAGTAGCAAAAGCCTCAAGGCTAAATACATAGGTCCGACCGAAAAAAAAAACGGATGTTTATTTAACGTTATATGACTAAATTTCCTTTAAAAAACAATTTAATTTCAACCCAAAGGTACATTTGATGGTCACAAAATCCATTTAAAACAACCTTCCTTCTTATCCTCAATTTTAAGATTATAAAAACAAGCGAGATTCCTCGAAAATCATAGACAAATATATAAAGGATGGAACTTTGGTAGAACCTTCAATTTACTTGAGGAAGTTAAGCAATTCTGTCAGTTATTCTATTATTTATGGAGGGCTTGCTCCGCTTTGCCAGATAATGGAGGTTTTGGTTAGGTAATATTATAGGGTTAGTTATTGAAGGCATTAGGGGTTGGAATTCTGGTCTATTAATATTTTAAAGATGTTAGTGACTTTGCTAATTATATGTCACGTGTTTTCTATGAGCGGTGGCAACTTTTTTTTTTTTTTTGCTTAACCCCCTTTTCCGTAGGAACTTTATAATTAAATTATAGTCTTTCTGCGATTTTAGCCTTCTGCGATAAATAGGATATCTTAAACTGAAAGATTTTTCAAATCGAACCAGTAGTTCCTGGGATTAGCGCGTTTCTTGAACAAACAATTAAACAAATCTATACTCATATTATAAAGAGGAAAGATTTGTATGTAAGTATGTTTGTAACGAATTGGCTCAAAAAGTATTGGACTGATTTAAAAAAATCTTTCACCATTTAAATGCTACATATCACTGATTAATATAGGCTGTATCTAATTATGAAGTTCCCACGGGAACGGGAGTTAAGCGGGTGAAACCTTGCTTGTTAAGCTTGTTCTTCATATATAAGTATAGATTAATGTTACAGATAAAAAAGCTATTTTCGGTCAAATTGACTTTTTAATACCTTACACGTTCGCAACGTATCACCAAAATCACGCTACAGTAGAATTCTAAAGCGAGTAAAACCGAGGGATGAAGTTTATGTGAATGATTTATAATTTATATATTTTACAAAAAAAAAGATTGCTTACTAACTTACAGGGTGATTAAAAGTTGCTCACCAGATAAAACATTCTTAGTTACACCATGTATAATTCATTAGATTATATTCATTAACCTGAGTGCTCTGAAAGGTCATGAAGCTTATTAGAAAGTGATAAATATATGTGAAACGTTATAAGAGCGAAAGAGAGGTTACATTATACATCACATGACTGACTTGTCCGTACCATAGAGATAAAATTAAATAGAAAGGCAACACAGAATAAAAAAGGTATATTCCGAATATGAACACGCCGCGAAGTCTTCATATTCCTATATAAAACTGGAGCGCTGCTAGAATTTAAAGAAGTAAATTCAAATTTTTTATTGTAATTATTTGGAGGTGTGAAATTATAATTTTAACAGTGTTGCGGCGAACTGAATATTACTTGTGTAATCAATGTTTTCATTTAAGTGACACTAAAATCTCTTTTTTAGAACATATTTCTTTTAACTCTATTCAAATCTAAGGGGGGGACATAAAATATATGCAAATAAACAAACCACACCCAAGTCATCATCAACAGCCCGTTGACGTCCACTGCTTAACATGGGCCTCCTCTTAATAGATCTTGGCAAGCCAGGATCGTAGAGGGATATTGCCATAATCACCACGCTTGGCAGACGAATTGGTGATCGCAGTAAGATGCAAATGTTGAGCTAATAGATGTTGCTGCCCATCCATCAGCCATATGCCCCTTAGTCGCCTTTTACGACACCCATGGGAAGACATGGGGTGGTCTATTCTAAGCCGGAAACCACACGGCCACCCAAGTAGTGATGCTGAATATTGGGATGCCAATTATACGATATTAATTAAAATAAGTTCATTCCCCCCATGACCTCCGAAACTACTGAGCCTAAAACTTTGCAAAGTACATAATGTATTTCATTGCTTGTAGATAACAGGAAAACCTATAACAATTATATCAAATGAAAATAAAATGGTGAACTCAATCACTATCTATTGTTATATTAAACATTTGACTTTGGCAATGTACTTCAGTTCGCACTTGGCTGTTTTATTTTTAAATATATTTTTGATATAAATACATTCCATAGTTCTTCTGAAACCAGCGCCGCAGATTCCGAATACCAACAAAATAATAAAAGTACTTAATACTTACGATAAATTGATGCCTCTTCTACAATAATAGTGAGTCTGTAAAGGGAACCTTAACTTTCTGCTCGTTGATATTGCCCACTCATGTGTGTGTGTGTGTGTGTGTGTGTGTGTGTGTGTGTGAGTAAGTCTGTGAGTACTTTGAAGCTGTTAATGGCTATATTTTGAAATGACGTTCATGTCCACCGCTAATGTTTTGAGTGTTAAATTAATTGAGTATTCTTTTGGACATGTTAAAAGTCGTGAATGAGTCGGGGTTTTATAAAAAAAGAGTAAAATGAGGTAAATTAACAAGTTGGATATATACGATACTAGCGGCCCGCCGTATTTATAGCCTTTGTTACTCAGGGATAATGTAGCATTCTAATGGTAAAAGAATTATCGAAATCCGTTCAGTAGTTGTTGAGATTATTCGAAACCAAACATTCAAAAATACAAACTTTTCCTCCGTAGCGTAGCAGTACAAGTCTCGCTTTAAGTCTCGTGAGTTCGATCCCCACGCGCCCCACGCCGGTCATGAAATATTTGTGTAATATCTAACCGGGTCTGATTGGTTGAGGGACTACCCTTCGTGCCTCGGAAAGCACGTTAAGCCATTGGAATATTTTTTTTCACACTCCCTCCACTGTAACTCCTTTAAGCCAGGATCAACAGCGGCACACACGGAAGAGGCTCTAAGCTGTTAGGCTTAGGCTGGTACCGTGACACCTAAATGTCTTGGATCCCGTACGAATTTAATCAGAAAGTTTATAGGAAGAGTTGGAAAGTAAAATTCCACTCCTCCGATTGTTGTAACATCATCTATAACTAATAAGCTCGTTACAAATAAAATAGAAATGGTTAGTCACTACATAGTATTCAGCATAGTCGCTTCCCGCTGTCTGTCCCTATGTACTTGTGGCTTTAGGGCATAGATACAACCTATGCCCTAAAGACATCATTCCTCAATCCTCCCCCCCAATAACCGCCCTGAGCCGAGGTTCAAGTCCCACAGGGGGCGCCCTCTTGCGCAGGTTGCTTAGTTTGTAGTATTTCAACCATTTATTGAGGCTAGAGCTCTGCTCGCCTTTATGTCCGGTGAGGTAGCAAAAAGACAACCTCCGTAGCGTAGCGGTACTTGGCTCGCTTTAAATCTCGGAGGTTGTGGGTTTGATTTCCACACCGGACAAGAAATTTTTGTGTACATTCTAAGATTTCTTTCCGGGTCTGGTTGGTTGAGGGACTACCCTCCGAGCCTCGGAAAGCACGTTAAGCCGTTGGTCCCGATTGTTATGACATCATGAGCGTATATCAGGAAACGGGCAATAGCATTGCCCTGTGTATTACAACATAATACTGCGGTCACCTATCCGCCTGCCAAGCGTGGTGACTATGGCAAATATGGCAATCCCTCTCCAGGGAGGAGGCCCATGTTCAGTAGTGGAAGTTATACGGGCTGATGATGATAGATATATAGATTTACATCAAAATGATATACCATGCTACTAACATCTTCAGTGTTTTTATTATTTTAAATGTTCGGTGCCATTTATCTTTTCATTAAAAGGGTGAAATGGGGTCACGAGCCCTTCACTGTAAGTTTAAGACAGGTCACATCTCATGTCGTTTCTTCAGGGGCTTCACTATAATGTAGGCCAGTAATTTGGGGACGTTTTATTTAATTTAGCTAAGGGTCGAACTCTTTTTAAAGGGCTACTTTTTACGTTTGGCAGTAAGCATTTGTTGATAGAAATAGTGAAAATAGACATCTGATATTCCTGATAAACATAAAGTAAAAAATACAACACCCATTAACTTCCAATGGTGTACATGGGCCACTAGTAACTACGCTTGGCGATCGGGTTGGTGACCATAATGTTATGTTGTGACACATATTTGTGAATAAAAAATGGTAATTTAAAAAAATAAAAAACCCCGACTGCGTTTTTGTGCAATTTTTTTTTAATAATTTTATGTTGATATACTCAGTGTAAACTCTCACAGTAAACACAAATCTTACGACACCTTTCAAGCTAAAATTCATCAAGCCTAAACGGCATGATGGTCTACAGAAGGAGCCAAATATTTTAATTTTGCGCCAAAAATCCGCCATTTTGTTGTTTTTATATTTTGATATACACAGTGTCACTCTCACATTAAACACGGATCTAACGACACCTCTCAAGCTAAAATCCATCAAGCCGTTCAGGCTGCAGAGCGTGCCAAACTATTCATACATACATATTTCATACACTCGAAAAACATAACTCAATGTTACTTTTGTCACAAAATTATAATTTGCCCTCTAGTGTAAGTTGCGGTTCTGTGATAAAAACCACAGAAGTATATTTATAATACGAAACATCATCATCAGCCTGTTGTAGTCCACCGCTGAATATAGGCCTCCTCCATCGATTTCCAGCGGGAACGATCGCTAGCGGCCAGCGGCAACCCATATGAGGTCGTCGGTCCATCGTGCAGGCGGTCGTCCTACGCTGCGCATTCCAGTTCGTGGTTTCCACTCGAGAACCTTCCTGCTCCATCGGCCGTCAGTTCTTCAAGCTATGTGTCTCGCCCATTGCCACTTTAGCTTGCTAATCCGTTGAGCTATATAAATATGAAAGATATTCACACAATAACGCCTAATAAAATGAAACCCGCTTTTCAGTAGCGCGAGAGGGTGGTTATAACACACAACAATTCCAATCACCATAATATATTACTATGACATTTATTAATGTCCATATTCGCATAATAACAAAGCTTTTATCGCTGAACTGATATTCATTAAAACTCCAATGAACCGATTGGATACTAAGTAGGATAACACCAGCAATGTATACATACCATTTTGATATTGACGCATTTGGTTATTCGGATCAGTTTTATGGTAGAGCAGTCTATTAGCTACATTTTAGATATTAATTTTTATTTTATTTTAGAGATAGCGTACCGCCCGGGCCCTTTGCACGCGTGCAAAGCTGAGACATCATCAACATCATATATATAAAAAACGTATATCAAATATAAAGGCCCAGGAACGAGGCCCATGTTCAGCAGTGGACGTCATACGGGCTGATGATGATGATGATGAAAGCTGATACATATCAACCTTCCTCTTGAATCACTCTATTAAAAAAAACTGCATCAAAATCCGTTACGATGTTTGAAAGATATCCGTTACGATTTTTGACATATCTAAGCATATAGACAGACAGCGAGAAGCTACATTTTGACCTCCATCAAGCAGAGGATGAAAGAGGCGTCGGAACACTTCTTCAAATCCGCGGCTCATTACACAAACCCGTTGGTTGTTGCAGCAACCGACTATATGCCTTTGTCCACAAAGCGTCGTAAACACCGTCGGCCTCGGAGCGTTCTAGACAACCCGGACGACGAGCTCACAACTTACCAACTAGCAGTACCGAGACTGCAAGAAACTAGCACCACTACACAGAAACCACTCTATCCGACCCGCCGGAAATGAGAGCGCCCGCGAAGGCGACGGGTTCCCCCCTCGCCCTCCTGACCCTTAGTTTGCAAAGAACCTTCCGATGTCCTCGTAGACCCGAAGTCCGAGAGGCCTGCGAACTTTTGAAGTAGAGCGACAGTTGCACAAAATTCCTCTAAAAAACTAAAAGCCATAATCAATCAATCCCTAAACTTTAAGGTGTGTTTTTAAATTCCTCGCACACACTTAGAGTGTGTGCGAGGAATTTAAAAACACAACATGGACACTAATCATGATGTCCATTTAAAATTCCTCGCAACACAAACTTCTTTATTGGATGAAGATGCCTTGCAACAAAGGTAAAAGCTATTGAAACAATAAAAAATATTAAAACTATCGTCCCTTTTTAAAATGACTAGCTTTAACGTTATACGAATTCCACGAATTGTCTGCGACATACATGTGTACACAGATAAAGCATAACTTTACCTGATTTCAGTAGGAAATTATAACTCATATGATTCTGATATATCTCTACGAGTTTCCGGGCGTTGTCTGTGATACGGAAGCAGGTGCGGTACAGGTTGTTATTTCCATATCATTTCACATCCGAATATACTTATCTACATTGTTAGAAATATATCAAAGATAGGAAAACAAATACTTTCTTTTTTGGATAAAAGTAGTAGGTAAAGGTTGATAACCCCCGTATCGTAGCGGTATTTTGCACGCTTTAAATCTCGGAAGTCGTGGGTTCGATCCGCACGCGCGACAAGATATTTTGTCTAGATTCCAAGATTTCCTGTCGGGTCTGGTTGGCTGAGGGACTACCCTCCGTGCCTCGGAAAGCACGATAAGCCGTTGGTCCCGATTGTTATAACACCATCGATAATAATCGGTGCTGCTCGTTCCTTGATATGCATCAGGAACGGGCACCACCGATTCCTGGTCGCGTGTTTTGGTGGCGTGTTTCACTGGTAATAACGCATCATATTATGTTATTTTTTAAACTCCACTTATACTTATATCTCTATATGTAGGTCAAGAAACAGGCAAGCTAGTGTCTTCATTTTGTTATGTATATTTATTGCAGGTTTGTGTAATAGAGGGGCTATTTTGAAGTTTTTGTTATTGTTACATTGTATTTTATTTAGCTATGAGCTAGTCACCCATCCATGTTAATTTGCAAGAGTTATAAATTTCAACAATAATTTGTTTGCAAATTCACATAGAAAATTCCTCAAAAAGTTTTACATAGCCATCTCAACAAAACGTTCTCAATTTCAAATAGTTAAGAAACGACATTAACAAAATTAAAATAATATATTCAAAAATTGACATTCCGAAAACCGTGCATTTGTTTATTTCTATCGATCAGATTGGTCACGGATTGAAAATACGGTCGGTGCATTTTATCTTGTCAGTCTCTTTGTTAAGTAATAAGTACAAAAAATGAGAGAAATAGTTCATATTCAAGCGGGACAATGCGGAAACCAAATTGGTGCTAAGGTAAGATTTCAGTATCATCAGCTTTTTTATCTTTATCATCGTCAAGTTGTTTTTTTCCGACGATAAATGCATCTCTAACGCAATTTTCCGATGATAAATGCATCTCTACCGCCACAGCTTCGTGTTATTTAGGATTTCCTTGTCCATAGTGACGATATCATTAACCATACCATACATTAACCATGAGGGCTAGGTCTACCCATTTGAACCCATCGTGTTCTCCTTCAAATGCTAGTAATGAAAGCATTGAGAACTGAAGGTGCTTGATATTCGGGGAAGTTCAACTCATAAATTGTCATTTGCCAAAACACCAGCCGAGTTTGGCATCGTATAAATGCCTGTTATAGAATTGTCGTGAATTTCACGATTTTTTTTTCTTACACCAAGTAAATTATAGCCACGGCCACCTAGAAAGGAGATAAATTTATCCAAAAATCTTGTGGTTGAGAATCATTCACTATCAAAGATTTTGATATTGTTATAATCGTCGATTATCTAATAATAATCCTCGTTCTCAACCAAGCAAAACGTCAAAATTGCAAACGTCATTCAAATCTGTTACTTTCCCGTATTCTAAAAATATTAATTTATTCCAGTTCTGGGAAGTCATTTCTGACGAGCATGGCATCGATCCCACCGGAACCTACCACGGGGACTCTGACCTTCAACTGGAGCGCATCAACGTTTACTATAATGAGGCTACAGGTGGCAAGTACGTTCCTCGAGCCATTCTAGTGGACTTGGAGCCTGGCACCATGGATTCCGTACGCTCCGGACCTTTTGGTCAAATATTCAGACCTGACAATTTTGTTTTCGGTCAGTCAGGCGCAGGAAATAACTGGGCTAAAGGGCACTACACAGAAGGTGCTGAATTGGTGGATTCCGTACTAGATGTGGTCAGAAAGGAAGCTGAAGGATGTGACTGCCTTCAAGGCTTTCAGCTCACTCATTCTCTTGGAGGTGGTACTGGTGCCGGATTGGGTACATTACTTATTTCGAAGATTCGAGAAGAATATCCCGATCGTATTATGAATACTTTTAGTGTGGTACCATCTCCCAAAGTATCTGATACCGTAGTGGAACCTTACAACGCCACTTTATCTGTGCACCAACTAGTAGAAAACACTGACGAGTCCTATTGCATCGATAATGAAGCTCTGTATGATATTTGCTTCCGAACCCTAAAGTTAACTACACCGACCTACGGAGATCTGAACCATCTGGTTTCTGCGACAATGTCTGGTGTCACCACCTGTCTTAGATTCCCTGGCCAGTTGAACGCAGACTTAAGGAAGCTAGCTGTCAATATGGTCCCATTCCCTCGCCTTCACTTCTTTATCCCTGGATTTGCCCCTTTGACTTCTAGAGGAAGCCAGCAGTACCGCGCTTTGACAGTGCCGGAACTGACTCAACAAATGTTTGACGCTAAGAACATGATGGCCGCATGTGACCCTCGTCATGGAAGATATCTAACGGTGGCTGCGGTATTCAGAGGTCGTATGTCAATGAAAGAGGTGGACGAGCAAATGATGAACATTCAGAACAAGAACTCTTCATATTTTGTGGAATGGATCCCAAACAACGTGAAAACTGCAGTATGTGACATTCCACCTCGAGGTTTGAAGATGTCTGCGACCTTCATTGGTAATTCGACAGCTATTCAGGAGTTGTTCAAGCGTATTTCAGAGCAGTTTACTGCCATGTTCAGGCGTAAAGCGTTCTTGCATTGGTACACAGGCGAGGGCATGGACGAGATGGAATTTACTGAAGCAGAAAGCAACATGAATGACCTGGTATCGGAGTACCAACAGTACCAGGATGCGACTGCTGAAGAGGAAGGAGAGTTTGATGAGGAGGAAGAGGGTGGTGACGAAGGAGACTAGGATAATCGAATTTTGATAAGATTTATTGTTTTATAATTTTGTCATTATTTGCTGGAATATAAGTTTCATTGTATTGACTTGGACTTATTTATTTGAGCACTCTCGTAGAAGTTTCTTTGTGAATAATTGAAGTAATGGTGAAATAATTTATAACCCTGAATTTGAAATTAATTTTTAAATTATAGATTAGTAGCAATCTTAGCCATCATTTAAAAATATGATCATACAACTATTTGGTGGTAGCCGTGACTCGAGTTATAGTATACCTACTTCGCTTGACCGAGGGATGGGATGCAAACTAGTGTTGCCGAACTATCGATTGTTTTACTATCGATAGTTTCATCTAAAAAACTGCACGATTGGACCATCGATAGTATCGATTAATCAGAACAAGTCGATATAATCGAATGAGGAGTATCGATAGTCTGCGAATTTGCAAGAGTATTGACTTTATTGAGTATGTTAAAACAGTAACATAATTAAACAAAGAGGATAGGCCTTTATCGATAGTATCGATAGTTTATTTTCAGCAAGCTACAATACTATCGAAAGTATCGATAGTATTCCCTCATTCTGAGCTACGATAGTATCGATACTATCGATAAGTCTATCGATTATGCTGCAATTGGTTGACCACCGATAGACTATGGATTAATCATCGATAGTCGACTATCGGTCGGCAACACTATGCAAACTACTCAAAATGACAACACGCTGCAAAACTCCAATTCGCACGTTTAAAAAGCATCAACTTCGTAAATTGTCAACTCCGTTTTTTTATATTTGACTTAATCTGTCATTTTAAGACGAACATACATAGACATTACAAGAAATTATATTGTATTTCCATTACGGCCGGCCTGACAGTAAGTGGTTACTGTAGTCCATGAGTCCAAGTGGTCTATCTCTAAGCCATATAAACGACGTATATATATTAAAGCTGGTCTACAAAATATAACGCCCCAGTTTTTATCGAATCGCAATTCGCACGGAAATAGAAAAGCAGTTGTAGGTGCTACATCCGTTTCGCATACATTCCACTCCCACATCAATAACGCCCTATTATTAGACCGAGCTGCATAATTAGAAGCCGTCTATTTATATCGTACAATAGATACGACTATTCGCCCCGCAAGTCCAGTCAATAACATAAATGTAAATTGGTGAAATGTTAACGTCCATTCGCCTCTTCTGAGGATTCAAGCATGATAGGGATCCAATTTAACGGGGCGTATGGTAACATAGCTCGTACAATGTCTAATGGTTAGATTCAAACGTAGTATTCGAGCCCGGCTTCACCCGTCAAAAAATGTGTCATCTCCCGTTAGTTAAAAAAAGTATTCAAACATTGTAGTTGCTTCTGAGACCTATCCGGGACAATTATTTTTGTGATCCACATATAGTTATTCTGAGTCTGGGTGTAATTTGTGTCCGTAAATTGAGTGTTTCTAAAGTCCCCAGCGACACAGAGATTAATTTCCCTAGTTCGGGAGTTGTCTTTTTTACAAATAAAAAACATTGTCCTGACAAAAATCTTTTGGTAAACTAGCAGAAATTACTTCACTAATGTAATCATTTCTTGTTTAATGAAAACACAATTTTTATATGACCCGTTAAAATACGCCCTCCCCCCTCGTCCTCCTGACCCTTAGTTTGCAAAGAACCATCCGATGCCCTCGTAGACCCGAAGTCCGAGAGGCCCGCGAACTGTAAAGTAGAGCGACGGTTGCACAAAACTCCCCTAAAATACTAAAAGTCATAATCCCTCAATCTCATTGCTAGCGACCGCCCTGAGCCGAGGTCCAAGCCCCACAGGGGGCGCCCTCTTGCGCAGGTTGCTTAGTTTGTAGTTTTTAAACCATTTATTAAGGCTGGAGCTCTGCTCGCCTTTATGCCCGGTGAAGTAGCAAAAGCCCTGTGGCTACCAACGTAAGTCAAAGCGAAAAAAAAAAAAACGCCCACGTATAATAATAGTGCTAAAACCAAACTGCCTTTCCGCAATAAATCATATGACAGCAGCTAAAATCCAACAAAGCTGGTGTTCTGCATTAGCTGTACTGGAAATAAGTCACTTACCTTCGGAGAGGACAGCCTCTAAATTATTTAAAGGTACTATTTGTGAACTGGTGCCTGTAATTGATGAGGATTTGGAAACTAGAGTGACAGGGTTAGTGTTTTACAGTTGATCGTAGAAAAGGCACTGTTGTAGGTATATAAATCACACGAATTTATACAATGATGTATAACGCCTTTAAATGTAAATCAGTAAATAAATTTAAAGCCCTCAAAATAAAACTGTAAAAGAGCATACTTATTATAAAATTGCTGATAATGTAAACGGTAAAAAGATTTGGGAGTGCTTTGATGAAATACTCCTATGATCATAAGATTGAAGTTTAGTTTAATTTATTGTTCGTAAGGCGACATTCTGTTTTTTTTATAAAACTGCAAAAGTATCGCATTTTTTAAGTTATGTGCCTACCATTAAGTAAATTCTAAATTACAAAGGCCAATCACGTAACGAAATAACACTTTATAAAAATGTTTTTATTACTGTAGGCTTATTGAAACGGATTTCCTATGTTATTATAGTTCATATTATTATCTATTATTAAAGCTACATTGACTAAATAAATTGACATGTTACGTTATGTTTGCATGCATAGTAAACGCAGAGGAGCTAAGATATTTTTATCAAAGGCATTTAATAACGTTACGTGATAAGCCTCCTGAGCTGCTAAAATCATTAAAAGTATGTTGACGTATCTTATCTTGTAATCTTTCTCTCTCCATTTGTCTTACTAACTTATAATGTGTAACAAAGGGAGCTTTCAAGTATAACGTAACGCAATTTGGGGGGAGGGGGTCTCGTAAGACGCTACGATGCGTTACAGGGGCGGGAGGGGGTATTTCTTAAAACACGTTAGGTAACCTCTTTTTTAAAAAAAAAAAGGGAATTAAAACTCCCAAACTAAAACCAAAAATAAATTTAAAGCCAAAAATTGATAAAAAATAAACAAAATATGCACGTGTTGCGAATTAAAGTTCTCTTGTTTTATTTAGTAGATTAAAACTATACCAAGTGTAAAAACTATTACATAACTTTTTACGACTTTAGGGTAAAAATTATCACTTGAGTGTTACGTAACGTTTAAAGAGGGGGAGGAGGGGTCCAGAAAAACGTTACGGTGCGTTACAAGGGGGGGAGGGGGGTCAAAAATCTTCAAAAATTGCGTTACGTAATACTTGAACGCTCCCAAAGCAGGTTGTAATGTTTGAGACGTACCGTTAAAATAGGGTACCTATGGCTTTAAATATTGTGAACGGCACATCTGAATAATTTATTTGTATTTATGCAACGAATTCGCTGTTATGTATATTTGTATAGATATCGCAGTAAATATTCCGCTAAGGGGTGATTTTACAACCACCAGATAAAAAATAATTTTCCAAGATTTTATATAGCATACATACATACATACATATAATCACGCCTTACTCCCATGGGGGTAGGCAGAAACTACGGAACGCCACCTGCTACGATCCTTACACTCCGTTTGCCTCGTTCACGTTCATACATCTGGTCATGCACGCACGCCGGTTGCGAGTACTACGCACCTGACCTTTCTGAAGAACATCACCTATGAGGTGTCCTTCTAGGGCGTCCCCTCCCGGCGTTTCCATTTTATATAGCATTTAGTCAAAATTCAAATTTATTCTTCTTAATAGCTGCGCCTCGTGGTTTTACCCGCGTCACTCTGCTCCAGTGGGTCGGATCGTGATATTTTGTAGCCTATGTATTAATCCAGCTTATAAACTATCTGCGTCCAAACTTTCAGCTAAATCCATTCAGTAGTTTTTGCGTGAAAGAGCAACAACGACCATCCATACATACAAACTTTCGCTTTTATAATATTAAAAAGGATTATTATCTAAGGATTAAAAAAATCTATCGTAGGTATACTTCGATTTCGAATGTTCCATACGAAGGAGAATTGGTAAGATTCAATTTTGTAACTTCAAAAGTTTCTGTACGGGTCTGGTTGTTTGAGAGCACTTAACCATTGGTCCCGATTATCACAAGATAATGTATGGAAATCATTCAGTATAAAATAATCGCCCGTCACCGCGATAATGCATAATAATATATATTTTGTCCACTTTTCTTTATATTTGGCAGTTAGACACTTCGAGTTTTCTCGTGTAATCAGAGATTCTACCTTGCGCTTGTAGGTATTATGTATGTATTTTAATTTCATTTTAATTTAGTAGTCAAATAATTCTAGAGTTTAGTAGCATAGGGTCGGATGTGACATTATACGTCAGCTATACATTTGTCGTAATCCTATATCGAAAAATGACACATTCGACCAATTTGTTTCGAGATATAAATACTGCTAATTGTTCTTGCAGTAACATTGCAGTTTTCGTCATTTTTGGGATTTTCCCTTTTTTGCGAAAATGACATTTCAGGACCCTAATCTATACATAAAGATTGTTTTCTTCTTATTTTTTAGGTTTACTTCAAAAGTCATGTAATCAGTCACGTGTTATGTAGGTACTTCTTGTTTAGTTATCAAAAATGTGTTTACCTCGTTTATCTCGAAATCGCGATAGTGCAAGTACTGCGTTTGCATTAAGGAGGGCAGAATAGTACCTCCGTTCTTTTGCTTCTAAAGTCTTATTCTTTTCTCCCCCGGGAAGATTTCCATATTAAGCAGAAGAAAATTATACGGGCTGATGATGATGTCATCTAATGTCAAGAAAGAATCTGTTCACTTACCTCGAAAGCTCAAGTTATTTACATAAGAAATGCTTAAAACATAAGTACATAATGAAACTGTATGCAAACACTGCAGCATACAAACATCGAATGCACATATTTTACCAGACGTCGCTACCACCGACCACAACCCGCATTCACATTAAAACATTAATATCGTGTCTAACAAAATTTGCTGCAGCTGTTTTTGAATGTCATGAATTGCTTATTTTGAATTGGCATTCGCTAGAGTATGTTGCTTTTATATCTGTTAGCGATTGTTAGATACAACTTTAATAAATAGTACTATACTATTTATGACGTCTTTTTGTGAATTTACAATAATGTTGATGAATTTACATACATAACATAAACATACTTCATCATTATTGAAAAGTTAATTAACGTTATAAAGAGACTGAGAGAATGACTGTTTGTACCTACAGTTTTAACAAATTATGCACCGATTTCAAAAATTCTTTCACCATTAGGAGTTACTTTATCCAGGAGAACCATAGGCTATATTTAATGTTGAAGTTCCCGCGAAGACAACTAGCCGGCTGTCAGGCGGTGTTGCCAGTCATAGAACAGTGCGAATTAGTTGCACTACTACAAGCATGCGGCGCATGTGTGCGTGACCACTGGCCGCCTGTCACGTACACGGCGAGACTGAATAAAACAGGTTTACGTTCGCGCAGCCAGTTGGCAAACTCAGGGTTAACGCGACGCAAGTTCTTTGTTTTTTGAAAGTTTTAATAATTGAATATAAAGATGTGGTATTATATTATTAGTAATGGTTTATTATTATACTGTGTGTATCAATATAAAATGTGTAAAATAGGTTACCCATATATTTGATTATTTTACAGCCTCACAAGAAAAAGTAATGTACGTACTCAATTGGCATGTCTACAAAGATAATTATTAGGTACTAAGTACCTACTTAGAGTGAGACTGGGCTTTTAAATTATACCTTCTGATAATTTTATAATATTTGTTGAATTGTTCGAGCAAAACTTTCGTGAATTTTTTGATCTTGAAATAAATATTGTCAATTCTGGAACCGAAATACTTAAACGTACCTACGTATAAGTATTTCAGTATTAAAGTTGGTAAAATTGAGATCCCTTTAAATTAAAAAAAAAACTATATGTTATATTCAGAATTTACCACAACATTTAAATAAACAATAAATTAATAAAAAACCAAAATGATGACAAGATAATTATTAGAGTAGGTAAGTAATTTGTAAAGTAATCTGTCATACTGAATAATATAACTATATAACAAATATTTTTTTTTATTCGTCTTAACCTATTGTGTCAACCCTACCAAAATAGGTAATTATAATGCACGTTCTTAATAAGCTGGCACTCTGTTCCTTATCCCTACTCCGTGACTGTATTGTTTACCTACAGTACAACCGCTGCGTGTATAGTTATGTTAATTATTTATTTTTAAACTCTCTTGGGCTTAAATAAGTAACATAGTTATAATTTATTTACTGACGCTGTTTATAGTACCATAAGTTACATGAAGCAAAGGAAATATTTGGATATTCAGCGTCGCGGACAGGATTTTTTAATTATTGAATCGTTTAAAGCATATAACGTTTTTAAATTAGTAAATGTTGTCACCTTAAAATAATACTTCTAACCTTATATAACATAGTCAAAATTTAAATTCGTTCGTTTAGTATGCTTTAAAACTAGTACCTACAGAATTCAGTTGGTATTCAACGTGATTTTTAAGTTTCGTTGCTTTTTTTACATGCACATAATTTTAAATATGAAGTAATTATATCATACACTTAAAACCATATGTCAATCAATTTCAATTACTATCATGAATAGTTAGAAATATTATTATCACCGTAGGTAGATAAAAAATATGTAAACTTGCCTAAGCGTATTTTGCCAAATTACATTGAAATATAGAGTGTAAATAGAGTGCAGTTAAATTTGTTACACTTTCCAAACATACTCTGGTTACAGTTTGTATCTTCTTTGTGAATATGAGATTATAGTCTACTTGAGACAAATTCAAAGAAGACTTTTCATTTTTGTTGTACAGTTTTATTTTTTTAAATACAGCATTCAAGATTTATTTACACATCTTGGGAATTTGTAAAGAATCGTACTTGTTAGTGCACTGTGATATCCTTAGCGACCTAATGGTATGAGTCTCGCTTTATATTGGTAAGTCTTGTCCTTCGTACCCCACAAGGGACGTTAAGCCGTCTTCTTCAACATTGGTCATTAACAGAACACGTTGGTGACCGTTAAATAGTATGCAATTATTATAGTCATTACAGTTGGGTGAAATGGCTTAACGTGCTTCCCAAGGCACGAAAAGTAGTCTAAACCAGATCCAGTTTTTTTTTTAACCCAATTATTTCGTGTGTCGGAATCGAATACACGATCTATTATACTTAAAGCGAGCCTTGTGCGGCGAGGCCACGATGATTGTGTCAGAAAATACCCCAGTCATTAAACTCCATAGTAAGTTTAGACAATGCAATTAAAACAGTCGGACTACCTTGAATAACTAAAGCCCAAAATATCTGCAGACAGGCATATTGATCGGAAATGTAGCTGAGCACTCAATGTTCATAAATAGATACCGCATTTACGTACTCACATCACTTCTCATTTGAAGGGAACAGGCAGGCAAAGAACAAAGTTGAGAGTATCCTAATATAAATATTTTGACAGAGACACTAATAAAATTCTTTGGATCGCTTTAAATCTCGGAGGTCGTGGGTTCGATCCCCACGCCGGACAGGAAATCTTTGGGTTAGTGTTTTGTAATTATAAGCGTATACAATAAAGAACAAAAAGAACAAAGGTTCTTAATTGTGTCTGTTAATTATTGCTTAAAAATATAAAAGCAAATATCATCATCATCAGCCCGTGTAACGTCCACTGCTGAACATGAGCCTCCTCCCGTGGGAACGAATTTGCCATAGTTACCACGCTTGGCAGGCGGGATGGTGATTGCAGTATTAGGTTGTACCACACAAGAAAACGCTGCTGCCCGTTCCTTGATATACGATTATCATAGATGATGTCATAATAATGAGATGATGCGAGCCTAACACCGCTACGCTGCGAAGGTTGTGGTTGAAAGCAAATATATTAATTTGTAAATATATAGAGTGGTTTTTCATTGTAAAATCCAAGCCTACCTTAAAATATTGCTGAATTTCAACGTATTTAAGCTGCACATTGTAAAGTTGCGGCCCAAAATACCTGCAGGCAGATCGTATTGATCCAACGAATGCAGTTGTGCTCGCTCCGTATTCACTGAAATATTACTCGGTCATTTATAAGCTTTTGATATATAAGCTTTCAGATTCTAAGACTTGCAAGGAATTTCTAATGCCTTGATGTTACTTTAATATTGCGCTAATGTTGGATGGAAGGTTGGTATGGTTCCAGTAAATTTGTGAGAGATATAAGTAACTGTTGAATGGAATTGGATAGTATTTAGTGCGCGATAATTAATGATCAAGATATCTTTGTTGAAATTCTAAGATTTCTTTATGGGTATCGTTGGTTGGGAAAGTACCTTTGGTTGGTTGATCTCGATTGTTAAAACTTCTATAAGTAGCATGTACTAGGGAACGGGCAGCAGCGTTTTCTTTTGTGTTGCAACATAATACTGCAGTAACCAACCCAGTTTGCCTAACACGGTGACTATGGCAAAAACCCTTCGACGTTATATGGGCTGATGATGAGTTTATGATCTAGATTGGAACTTACGAAACTTGTCTAAGATATTATTTTATCAGGCCTGGTGAAGTACTCGTAGCTAAAGCCGGTGCGCTAACTTAACCTGAAAGAAACTATATTTTAACGATTTTAAATGCGATGGACTGCTATTTCCAACATGGTATTAGGATTTCCTCACTTCCGACCGCAAGACCTTCCATTAAGATGCAGTTTTTTTTCTGCCATGTCCTAAGCCTCTGGGTACGACATAACATTGAGTTTTACCTTTATCTTCTCCATATATGAGCGTCTTGGTTTGCCTCTTCCTATCTTTCCTTCTATGATGTCTCTGATCAAAGTGTTAAGTGGCATCATAACACTTTCTCTCTTCTGTTCTAAATAAAGAGAAAGACTTATACGGCCACAAAAATTGTCAATTCCGATGGAACTTATTTGTGAATTTTCTTTCTCAGGTCCCGGTATAAAGGGTACGATGGCGATCCTGAACTGTCTGTTGGCGCGGCAGCTGTGCTTCGAAGATGCCTCCTGCTCCGCCATCCTTGAGATCATCCCCCGCGTCTGTGGCTCCGAACTTGGTAAGTTCTTTAAGTTTTAAGAGAGACAGCATCTAGGGTCAGTACCTACACAATATGAGACGCTTGATATAAGGAAACCTATACCTATCTCTTAGAACTTTTTGATTTCCGCATGTGGAGTCTGGATACTTCACAGGATAAGAACATTAATCTGTTAAATGGAGCAGTTCCTTGAGAGTACTATACATATTTTTTTATTTTATTGTGGCTAATACACCGATATTAGTCTTGGTAGAGATTAATGTAGTGAGTAATGATTTATATCTAGCCGTCAATAGACGGCCACATTTAAAAGAGACGAAAGAAATATTGATACCATTTTACATACCTACCTATAATTTTATGCTCTACAATTTGTATCGGAAGCAATTTTGCGATAAAACATACCGTTTTAAAGAAAATAGCGAATAACCCATTTATTTATTTTTTACCTTTGACCTCGAGTAATTTTTTTCCATGTACCGCAACGATGGGGAATTTTAAAATGTTGTTTTTAATTGTGTTTTGAACAATTTCACTCACTTACAGCTTGTTGGGAATTGATGAACCTTCACTCTAATTTTTTGGTCTAATTTGACCGGATGAATAGAGCGCAAATTGTCATGTAGACTGCTTAAAAAAGCATCTGTTATTACAGATATTAATAGTTTTACAATTAGTATATTAATTCGCGATTTTCTACTTTAATTTTACTTAAGACACGTTTCTCCATTTCACCGTCACGCCTGACATTGGCAGAACGGTCGTCATTCGGCACATTGCCATTAAATAAAAGAAGAAGAAGATATTATTGATACTAATACTGATGGTAAATCCTCCTGCCAAAATATAACCACAAAAATCAGTACGTAACGTTTGGATAAACAAATATGTAATTTCATACATAATTAAGTTGACCCCTAGAAATAATAAAACATGACCCACTATTACTAAAGCATTTTACAGCTGAACTCATAAAATGTTTATACTTCAGTTTTAACCTAACCATAAAAACATAACGATAATTACAGTTATACAAAAGTTTGAACCACAAGCGGCGGCGGCAAAAAATCTTGTTTATTTGCACATTTTAGATTGTTATATTGAATTTTAATGGTTTATGAATAAGTAATAATATGTGTATGTTCATAATAAGACACCCTCCGTGTCGTAGCGGTATAAATCTAAGCTTTAAGTTCCGGAGGTCGTGGGTTCAATCAAGGTCAATTTCCGGACAAGAAATCTTTGTATAAATAATTGATTTGAAGGTTTCTTTCCGGGTCTGGTTGGTTGTGGGAATACCCTCTGTGCCTCGGAAAGCACGTTAAGCCGTTGGGTAACAATCGTATATCAGGGTACGGGTTGCAGCATCTTTACATCATTATACTGCGTTTATTAACCCGCTTGCCAAGCGTGTTGACTGTGACAATTACCACCGATAGTGGATAGTGCAGTGGACATGATATCGGCTGATGATGGTGATGATAATAACGTGCTTTCTCAAGCACGAACGGTAATTCTCTCATTCGTGGTAGGGCACTGTTCTTTCCGAACCCGAAAATAAATCTTTTTTTAAGCTATTGCATACCTTTTATCGCGGGCTTTGAGCGCGGCGACCGAATCAAGAAATTCCCTAACGAAAATAAAACCTAACGCCGGCGTTGAAAGCCGTGCATCATCTAACGTCGTTTCAGTTCGGCAGACTTCGGCACGGTGTTTGTGTGCGTGTGACTAGCCGTATGCGTGTAGACTAGCTGCTAACTACTCATAACTGATTCTAGACACGATGCTAGGTGAGACAGCGTTCTTATTGGCCGCGTCCATAATTGCACAAGTTGATAAAAAATGCTATGCAATAGCTTTACCGCAGCAGTCCCCGAGTACCACACGTTTTTTTTTTATATATATAAAGATTAGCACGGGAAACTAAGGCCAAGGTGAAACTACTAGAGCGACTGCAACGCGACGGCGATTTCGTAAAATCAAACTCATATAATAATATGTAAGCGGCCCCACTCCAGTGTATTCGAAGGGACGTCAGGCGCAGATTTAGTCCTCAAAAAAGGTTGTGGTCACAACCACAATGGAGAACGGGGTCTTACTCAATGCTGGCATTGTTCACACGCTCCAGGACCGCGCCCAATGTGGAGTAAGCCTAAGAAGTAAACGTCCTTGAGTTGACCTATATCAACTATTTAACCTAAAACAATCAGTAATGTCGACGTATATAATAAATGAACCGAAAGGAAATATATTAATGAAAATAGCTACATGGTTTTTAGAAGTAATAATTTATGAGGATAATTACTTGGTTGGTTGAAAAAACCATTTTTAAAAATGGCTAATAGTTTTTTGCTGTATTGTGGTGCGCGTTACATAAACGAGGCGTGGGATTAATCTTGCGATCAAAATATTTGTAAAATAGCTATCCCGCGCGGTTTTACCCGCGTAGATCCTGTTCCCGTGGAAACCTTGACTTATTATATAGCCTATAATACTCACAAATAATGTGGCTTTCTATTGGTAAAAGAATTTGTAAAATCGGTTCAGTAGATCCCCCTACAACCTCACAAACAATAAACACCTCTTTATAATGTTACTACAGATTATAATAATAGTACCAATAAATTGAGAAAAAAATAATTTTGAAAGTAACAAATGATTTTTTGTCACGTTACATTTAATCACCGAGGTTTTTTGATCGATCCGAAATGATTTATGTTTGATGCCACAATCGATCCATAATATATACTTTTACAACATCAATAAAATGCCTTAAAACCTGATGAAGGGTTGCGCGGTCGTAAAACTAAACATAACTATAAATTTAAATTTTCAAATAATTTAAATTTAAATGTCACATATCTATAGTAATATCGTCTTGCAAATGGCAATTAGTAGTTACAATTTAAAAAAAACACGGTGTATAATATTAGAATAATTAAAAAATCAGCTCAGAGTCGCTCAACGAGCTATGGAGAGGGCTATGCTCGGGGTTTCTCTACGAGATCGAATCAGAAATGAAAAGATACGTAGAAAAACGCGGGTTACCGACATAGCCCAACGGATTAGTTCGTTGAAGTGGCAATGGGCAGGCCATATAGCACGGAAAACAGATGGCCGTTGGGGCCGAAAAGTTCTCGAATGGAGACCGCGGATCGGCAAGCCTAGCGTAGGACGTCCACCTACTAGATGGACGGACGATCTGGTTAAGGCCGCGGGATCACGGTGGATGCAGGCCGCTTCTAACCGCAACAACTGGAGATCTATGAGGGAGGCCTATGTCCAGCAGTGGACGTCCTACGGCTGAAATGATGATGATGACGAATTAAAAAATAAAATGTTTTACGTAAAAAAATATTTTGACAATTTGAAATCAATGGAACAATAACTAAGCAATCTGTGCTGTAGCGTAGCTATGACAAGATACGTGAATAATCGTAGTGCTAAAATACAACCCTCTTATTTTACGCAATAATTACTTGCAGTGGAAATCGAAATCACGCCCTCCATCGCTGATTTTTTTTCCGGACGGACATAATTATGTATTTAGCCACGAAGCTTTTGCTACTTCACCGGACAAAAAGGCGAGCGGAGCTCCAGCCTAGATAACTCCTCCTACGCATATATTTTTTTTTGTCGACGATCTATTGTCAAATCAGTCGTGGTCATAATTGCAGATCTCTTCTTGTGAACTCCTCCACTCTTCACTGATGGTTGCTCGACTAGCTTACTCGTCCATAGCCGCCTTTATTTGGTCCATCCACCTCATGAGTGACCTTCCACTCCTGCACCACCATGGACACATCTCCACGTCGGGAAACGAGGATAATACACTTACTTACCTTATCATTCCGTTTACGTCCACTGCTGAATGTGGACCTCCTATTTAACAGACCTTGACAAGCCAGGGCTAATTCGATGCGGGATCCAAGACATTTAGGTGTACCAAGACCAGCCTAAGCCTAACAACTTAGAGCCTCTTTCGTGTGTGCCGCTGTTGATCCTAGCTTACAGGAGTTACAGTGGCGGGAGTGTGGGAGGAATGAGGGTCCAGGGTCGTTGAGGAATGCCGTATTCTTCACGCCTGGCAGATTGGTGATCGCAGTAAGAATGGAGTATCTTCGAACTGATAGATGCTGGTGCCAATCCATCAGGTGTTTGACTCTTAGTCGCCTCATACGATAGCCATGGGAAGATATGGGGTGGTATACAACACGGCAAGTAGATAATGTAACTTTTTTTTTTTTTGTCCGGGTTATAATGCATTTACGCATTCCTACCGCCGCTGCAGCGTATTCGTGCGCTGGCGGTGGGATATGTGGGGCTCGCCCTCTCCATAGCGTGGTATGCTAAACTCAAGTAGATAATGTACCTTCTTAACTATACTAATATTATAAAGAGGAAAGATTTGTATTCTTGTATCTGTGTGTGTGTGTAGGTTTGTAATTTATAAAGTTAAAAACTACTATGCCGATTTCAAAAATTCTTTCCCCATGAAAAGCTACATTCACACTGAGTGTTATAGGCTATTATTTAATTATGAAGTTCCCACGGGAGCGGGAGTTACGTGGGTGAAACGGCGCGCGGGTAGCTAGTAAAATATAATATTATAATGTATGTCACTATGTCGCAAATTGCATTTATTAACTGACGTTACATTAAGTGCTATCGCTTACTCATTGCCAATAAAATGATGCAACACATTTTAAATTTATTGCATTTTGCTATCTTTATAAGATAACAGAGTGCAATAAATTTCTGGTAAGTATGTAATATAATTTTAAGTATAGTAATACACCTAGGTGAGTTTTAAGGTCAGCTTTTAAGGCACATTTAAATATTGAGGGTTTCATTTAGAATTGAGGTTGTTAGTGCTGTCATTACCACTAAGCTGACCAAGTAAGAAACTGGGCATTATACATAATGCCCGGTCATTATGAAAAATGCACTGACACTACTAAGTTCAATGGAACACCATTGGTTTAGGTTTAGGTTATTATTTTTTACCAACAAAACCTTTTGCGCTGCGCATATACAATACGCACAATTATTATATTACTAACCTAACCGACACGGTGGCGGTAACGCAATGTATATAATAATGACCGTGCAATGTGATAAATAATGAAGTTAAGATATTATTAGTCACTTAGCCCGATAGAGTTAGGCATTATTCATAATGCCCGCATTAATCATCTGGTACATATCCTATACATAAAGTCTAATAAAAGTAATTTCGCAAGCTTAGAGCCAAAATAAGACATTAAACCATTATATTTTTGAGACAATTAACTAAAGGTAAGAAGAGACAACCTCCGTAGACTTGCGGTATTCAAATCAGAGGCCAGTTACCTGGTATAGGTATGATTGTTACTTGACATGCTTTCCTAGGAACGGGACTATATACATACCATAAAAACACTACTAACTGCCTTTCCACCAAGATTCCTTTTTTCACCACCAAAATGCCTTAGACATCTGTTTCATATACATATTATTTTCAAGACGGTAAAAAAATCACCCAGTATAAGTATAATAATATAGATATAACTACATACATGCCATAAAAACACTTCTAACTGCCTTTCCACCAAGATTCTTTAACCTTATTGACTTTACCGAAATTCTATTTGTACCCCAAATATCCAACAACCATTTTATCAATCTAAGTCGTTTAATTATGAATGGTGAAAGTGATGTGAAAGATCGATAATTCAACTTTAGGAAAGTAAGAACTTAGGAGTGACCTCTTTCTTTTGTTATGTGCCCTCTCGAGCATGGGTGTTGTGTGTATGTGAGTAGGGGATACACGCATTTTCATGGTACGTGGATATATAAAAGTTTTTATTTTTAGCCAGCCCGTGATGTCTTACATTTCGTGAAGAACCAATATAATATCCCTTTTCTTAAATAAAATAAGTTTCTGTTAAGGTACGTTCCTTGATATACGATTATTACAGATAATGTTATAACAATCGGGACCAACATCTTAACGTGCTTTCCGAGGCACGAAGGATAGTCCCTCAACTAACAAGACTCGGAAATAAATCTTAGAATTTACACAAAGATTTTCTGTCCGGTGTGGGGATCGAACCCAGTACATCCGAGATTTAAAGCGAGCCAAATACCGCTACGCTACGGAGGTTGTCTGGCAACGCTGATGCGTTGTCCTAAATATAGGCCAGCCTTCTGATCATGGGAAGCGTCTACTAGACGCTTCGCAATATCTTTGAATAGCGACCGCGCTCCCGGACCCCACGGCCCAAGCGTCTTAACCCAAAACGACTCAAATACATAATTACCTACAAGGTTTGTATACTTGCGCCGCTTGGAGGCTTCCGCTGTATAATTAAGGTATAGAAATATTAAAAGAATTGTTTAAATAGCCTATATCAACGCGCACGCCCCATATGGGGCGCACTCAAAAATATAATGGTTTAATGTGATTACATTAAACCATTTTATTTTTGAGTAATAACCCTAATTACATAGTGCAATTTTGTACGCTCTTCTATAATATACCCCGTGCCTTAGCGGTAACTAAATCTCAGAGGTCGTTCGATTCTTTAAGTCTAAAGTTAACTTTATATATTAAGGCTGGAGCTCTGCTCGCTTTTATCCCCGGTGAAGTAGCAAAACCCTCGGGATTTCCAATGTAAGTCAAGACGAAAAAAAAAAGACTCAACGTGTGGTCTCCCTACTTTTCCCACCTTCCACTGAATATCGGTCACCTTTTGTTATTCCTCTTTTGTTACCGTCTCTATATTATTAATATATTTTTTGACATATTGTCCCTAACGAAATTCAAGTGGAGGGCGAACTATAAATCAAGGTCGCCGCTCGATATTAAGGGAGGCTTCAGAGGGGGTTAGGGTAGAATTATGGGGGTAATATTAATAGGTACTGTTTGGGGAAAATTGGTTGGAGTATGCTAAAGAGGGATGTCGTATGATTTGATTGTAGGAGTAAAGTGAAGTCAGTCTTGTATGAATAATAATTAAGCGGTGTTTTCTGAATGTTATAATTTAAAATCATTGCGGTGTGATTTGGTCGGAAATGTAAATGTGAACGGAAGTTTTGGAAGGGGACGACCAAGGCGGGACGTTCTACGTTCAAATCGACGAAGGTCATGAATAAGGAGATTAATTAATGTAGAATAGGCGAAAGTGGTATGTCCAGATCGTAGCAAGTGGAAGGCAGTTTTTTTTGGGAAGGACATACGTAGTTTTAGCCACGAGGCTTTTGATATTTCACCGGGCATAAAGGCGAGCAGAGCTCTAGCCTTAATAAATGGTTTAAAAAACTACAAACTAAGCAACCTGTGAAAGAGGGCGCCCCCTGTGGGGCTTGGATCTCGGCTCAGGGTGGTTGCTGGCGATGAGATTGAGGGATTGACTTTTAGTATTTTAGGGGGTTTTGTGCATCTGTCGCTCTACTATCGTGGGCCTCTCGGACTTCGGGTCTACGAGGGCATCGGATCGTTTGAAGGAAGTGGTCTCTGCCTACCCCTATGGGAAAGAGGCGTGAATGTATGTATGTATATGATTTGAACAAATTTTTCATTATAATACATACGATTTGGTTGGTTGAGAGACTACCTTTCGTGCCTCGGTAAGGACGTTAAGCCGTTGGTCCCAATTGTTATAACAATCGTATACCATTGACGGGCTGCGTTTTTCTTCGTGTTATGTCTTTACACTGCAGACACCAAAGCACCTGCCAAGCATGGTGACTATGACATAACCGTCCGTGGGGAGGAGGCTGATGATGATGAACGCTACACAAACATAATATTAACAATCCTAACGAGAATAATTAGAAAACGGCTCCAAAAGAAATTTAAATAAAACAAATTGCTTCACAACAGAAATTAAAGGTCCAAGATTGTATCAAAAAACTTGACAATCTGGTCACAATCTGGTACTTAAGAGTTGAGAGTGGTCTCAAGTTAAGGGCCTTTGGTATAAGGGCCCTCAACGTCAGATTTATCCATAAATTTTGAAGGACGATGAGTTGCTGACTATAATGATTTTGGGATCAAAGTTTAGATTTCCGGCTCTTGTTTAGTCTATATTCGGATTGGGTTATGGTAAAAAATATGTGCGGAAAAGTTTTAGAACAGCAGTGTTATTGTTTGCTTGTTTAGCACTTGTCTTGCCCTCAGATCAATCGCAAAACGTATAAAAATGTAACGCTCGTTGTTAAAGAAATAATTAAATTTATTCAACACCTAGGTATTTACAAATATGTCAGAGGCCGGCTGTGCGTTTGTCGCAGACCTCATAAACGGCTTCATACATTGCTATGCATCGTGGCCGTGTGGTTTCCGGCTTAGAATAGACCACCCCATGTCTTCCCATGGGTGTCGTAAAAGGCGACTAAGGGACATATGGCTGATGGATGGGCAGCAGCATCTGTTAGCTCAAGGTTTACATCTTACTGCGATCACCAATCCGTCTGCCAAGCATGGTGATTATGGCAATATCCCTCTACGATCCTGGCTTGCCAAGGTCTGTTAAGAGGAGGCCATCACGCACGGAACAATGAACCTTAAGTTAAAACACTGTAAGTTGAGTTATAGCCTTTTGGATTGGCTCGCAACTTCACCTCTTTATCCAACTAAAATTCAGGGTTTCGCAAGGCTCAGCAAATAAATTAGAAAGTTAAATAGAACATTTGTAATTAAACAGAGCAAGTTTGCAGTTTCAACATCAGAACTAGAAAACTGATGTTATAACAAAATATACATTTACAATTGTGATAGTTGAAAATGAATTCAACGGACCTTAAGTAACATTTGCTTTGTTTAACTACGTTTTGTTTCGTAACAGTGAAAATGAGACTAGTTGTTAATAGGTATAGTGGCTTTTTCCGTTTTTCAAGTCACTGATACATTTTGCCAGAGTTCATATCTGGGATAGCCTGTGTTAACTGGTGGCTTTAATATGTTTGACGCAAAGTTTATGCTTATATCTAGTGTTTATTGTGTGTATGTCACTTCTTAAAAGTTTAATATTTTGCCGGACATAGATTATATTGGCATGAATGTATTGCGAAGCGACTGTTAGTACATCTATGCCCTTAAAAATGTCTCTGGACCTCGCTAAGGTTCCAGGTTTGAATGCGGGATATGAAAAAAAAATATCAAGAGAAAAATCTTAGTTTAAATAATACATAGAAGGTTGGTCATATTTGCTATACCAGAAATCGGTCCATAGGTCCACAAGAACACAAGCACTAATTGCCCTTATTTGACCTCTTCTGATACTTGGCAATGAGTATGTCTTCACTCCGTCACTCGATCGTCTACCGATCCGTTTGTATGCCATAGTCTAGAAATTTAAAAATAAAAAATATACCCTTTATCGAATAAGCTGAACCCCATGTATGGTGTGCGCGTTAATCTTGCGTGTGACCTTGCAGACGGCAGGGGTAGCGGTTGCTCGGCGCTCGCTTTCACTCGAAAATGACCACTCTCAATGTGGGGTCAGTCCAAAAGGAGCACTTTCAACTAATGTTTTCCAATGTATGGTAACATAAATGTAGTTACAAGTAACATAATAAAGCGGTCATAACCTAATGGCTCGGAGGAGCCATTAGGCTACGCGTCGGACTTGTGATCTTATGCCGCCGGTTCAATCCCCACTCATTGCACTACCGACGTGATCTCACTCGTAACACAAAGATTTTGAGCTACACGATAGGTTAACAAGAATATTTATGCAAAACTCTCAAATCTTAAAAAAATAAATTACAAAAGTCCAACACAATCAACTTTACAGCTGATAAGTACGCAACACTGGCTTTATTAAAATTGTAATAGCCAATTCAAATAGCAAGCTTTGTAACAAGGCCTTCACAATCTCATTAAACTGTCGCTTACAGCTGCAGTCATTCGCCAATAGTTTACAGGGTTAAGTTACAGCATAGGTTCCCAAACCGTTTTCTCGTAAACCCCTTTAAAACCTTTACATGCTGGTTTCGGTGGACCCCTATTACTTCGGAATTACTTCTATTTCTACAATATAACATATTGACAAATCCGATTGTTTTACGCCCGGTAAAGTCACCCCTGGACAGACCAGATGGACCCTAGGGAGGGGTCCATCTGGTGTCCTTTGAGAAACACTAGGTTACAGCGATCAAGGCTATTGTGGTTCTAACTTGACATGTTGTCTATCCACATAATTGTTTCATTTATATTCAAAACAAACGAATAAAGATGAAATATGTTGTTGTTGTTGTAATTATAACAACTAAATGAAGTTAAAGAACTTTTATCCGGGGGTCCAGTAATAGTCCATTTTGAGCTGAAGTATTATTAAAACTCCATTGTCTGTCTGTCATCAGGCTGCATCTTGTGAACCGTGATAGTGAGACACTTGTAATTTTACAGATGAGGTATTTATGTTGCCGCTTAAAAAAAAACTAAAAACAGAATAAAATTAATATTTTAGAAGAGCTCTTGTACAACACACATCATTTTTTGCAGTTTTATGCTTGATATTTCATTCCATTGGCTCCGTAAAGACTTTGTATTAAACATAACCCCACAAAAAATAATCCAGCAGAGTTAATTGTAAATATGATCGAGGTGGCCACTTAACTGCAGAATTAAAACAACTTAAATCAACGCAAACTTTGATGAATGACTCGACATCTGTAACCGCGGTTTACATTTATCAGGTTTCATTTTTAATCTACTTGCCAATCCTTACTTTTTAAAAATACCTACCTAATAAAAATTTATATTATTTATCACCTCAATTTCATCATCACCACCCGTATTAAGTCCACTACTAAACAAGGGCCTCCTCCCGAGGGAGGGTTTTTGCCATAATCACCACGCGTGGCAGGCGGGTTTGTGACCGCAGAATATTTTGTAACACAAATGCGAACGCTGCTGTCCGTTCCCTGGTATTCGTTTGTTACACGTTATATATTGATTGTTATATCGGGATCAACGGCTTAACCTGCGTTCCGAGGAACGGAAGGTAGTCCCTCAGCCAACCAGACCCGGAAAGAAATCTTAGAATCTACACAAAGATTTTCTTGTCCGGCGTGGGAATCAGACCCACGACCTCCGAGATTTAAATCCAGCCAAATACCGCTACGCTACTTAGTTTGTCACCTAAATTCACCATTTTATTTTCATTTACAAAACAAAGTTCTTTTCGGAAAATCTTTTAGTATTTATATGCGATAACATAAAATATACTACGGATTTCATATCTAGATGTAAGATCAAGACTTTCTTATCTGAGCGAAGAACTTTCTGCCCTAAGCATATCGACCGTAGAATTTTAATTGTTCCATCCAATACTAAAATATCTCGGAAACAACCTTCATGCCATGATAAAGGAACAATGGAGAAGCTAACAAAGCCTTAGAAACCTTGTGTGATGGTAAATTTATGTTCAAGGTTTTTCCTTAGGTAGAATTTTTGACGACGGTCTATTAAGACCAAAAAGTCAATAGAATACTTAATGGGATACCACTAGTTACTTTACTATGAGGAAAAGTACTACGTCACTATGAGAGTATTATTTGGCTTCGGTAATCTGGAGAGGGACTACCCTCCGTGCCTCGGAAAGCACGTTAAACCGTTAGCAAGGAACGGGCAGCAGCGTTTCTTTGTGTGGTACAACATACTGCGGTCACCAACCCGCATGCCAAGCGTGGTGACTATACCAAATGCCCTCCCTTAGGAGGAGGCCTATGTTCAGCAGTAGACGGTATACGGGCTGATGATGATGATGATGGTGTTCTGTATGAAGAAGAAACTTCATATATGGAGTAACTCATCGAGCGTACTTACATTATGTTCTACATCTTTTAATTCATTTTAACGGCTCTAATGAATACGTTGACGCACAGATTTACCGGAATATGAAATCGAACAAGTCAGATATAATTTCTGAGAGTATCAGTGTTATCTAAATGTTCCAAGAACTCTTAGTATTGAGAATTAGCACATCTGTTTTAGACTTACGATAATTAGAATGAGAGGAACCTATTAAAGTTCTGATACTTCAATGGATCTGTGTATATAACGTATTTGGATAAGCCTTGAAAATGTTAGGTAAGGTTATATATGTTACGGCTAATAGCCGAAGTGCGGCTACACCTAGTTTTAGCCGGCTACAACTAGGTGCAGTCGGCCACATGCGTTTATAAGTCCCTGTTCGACTCCATTGGTTTAGGTTTAGGTTATTTTTTTTTTAACCACCCCAACACCTTTTTGTCCCTTGCATAGGTATTGTTTAATTTAGAGTTAACTTAGAGGAACTTATAGGAACTTATTAAGGTTGACCTAAGTTTAACCGCAAGTTGTCGGCTGCACCTAGTTGTAGCCGGCTAAAACTAGGTGTAGCCGCACTTCGGCTATTAGCCGTAACATATATATTAAGAGAAGAATATTTGTATCTTATGTCTTTTATAAGACTCCTTCTTCTCCTCATTCGTTTCTTCGATGCTGAAAATCCTGACCCCTTCACTTGGTCAGTTGTTTTATTAGAGTTCGCCAAGCTTCCCAATCTGCTGTTCTTCATAATGCTCGGTAGATCGATATATTTAGAATCTCGGCCATCTAATCCGTCCATCTAGCTAGTCTTCTACCACGCAGTCGAGTCCCTTCCACTTTACCTAATAGAATCGAAATTGGAACTCTAAGTTGGAACGATCCCATCGTGCCATGTGTCCGAATTACTGAAGGATCTTCCGTAGCACTTGCTCTTCTATAAAATTAAAAAAATATTTAATTTAAGTAATTCTTCCAAAATTTCAACGATATTTCTCACCTGAATACCCATAAAGAAGTTGAAGCCACTAATCTGTCTGTCCCAGACAAATTACATAATATCGGTACTCCAATTTCCAGTTGACAGTGATAAGTCGAGTTCGTAATTAAGATGAATTCTTTAAGCAAAAGTTACATTTTATTGTTTGAAGTGAAGCGAAAAACGTATAAAAGCGAGAATTTTGTACGCATTAGCTTGACAAAACGACTTTGTGTCAGAGGGTACCCCTCGTCACTTAGCATTTATTGTGAACTCATGACGTGAAACCGACCGTGTCCACTCGGATTTAGACATCTTAGTATAGGAATTAGCCGAATTATTTTTCACTGAACAATCGTTTTTCGGCTTGTTTTGAAGTGCAATTCGTTTTATCGAGCCTTTTGTGGAGCGTTTCAATACAAAAACCTTGCTATTTTTGAACAGATTTTTGTTAAAACTAGGTCGGGCGCGGTTGTTATCATGATTTCTATTCGATGGAAAAACGAAGTGGAAAACGGTTTGATTTTTGTCCATTGGCGAATAGTTTAGTTACTGATTGGAGTTTCAGTGAAATCTTATTACTTGGGTTTTATTTGTATGTATTTATACTACTCGCGCCGTGTGGTTTCCGGCTTAGAAAAGACCACCTTAAATTTTCCTACGGGCGACTAAGGGAGGTGATAATGACACCTGAAGGATGGACAGGAGCATCTATCAACTTATTGCGATCACCAATCCGCCTGCCGAGCCTGGCGTGTCAATGTTAAAATTAGTATATCACATGTTTTTACTCGGAAGATCTTTAATATTCTCTATTTTGACACCGCGATAAAATAAAATGAGTGGGTTTTAGTGTGCTAAAACCCACTCATTTTAGTAACAAACATCCATCCATCCATACTTACAAACTTTCGCGTTCATAATATTAGTAGGATGTTTTTGAAGAAGTATATACATAGATCACAACCTCCGTAGCGTAGCGGTAATTGGCTCGCTTTAAATCTCGGAGGTCGTGGGTTCGATTCCCACACCGGACAAGAAATCTTTGTGTAAATTCTTAGATTTCTTTCCGGGTCTGGTTGGTTGAGGGACTACCCTCCGTGCCTCATACAGCACGTTAAGCCGTTAGTCCCGACTGTTATAATATCATCTATAATAATCGAATATCAAGGAACGGGCAGCAGCGTTACCTTGTGTGTTACAACATAATACTGCGGTCACCAACCCACCTGCCAAGCGTGGTGACTATGGCAATGCCCTCCCTCGGGAGGAGGCCCATGTTCAGCAGAGGACGTTATACGGGCTGATGATGATACATAGATCGATTGTACTTCCAAATATAAGTAGCAACCTGACTTTGACTGCACCGGTGGCTCTGTGGTTACGGTAGTTGCTTCTGAGACCTGGTGTTCTGGGTTCGATTCCCACCCGGGACAAATATTTGTGTGAACCACAAATAGTTATTCTGAGTCTGGGTGTTCTTTGTGTCCGTGAAATGAATGTTTGTAAAGTCCCCCGCGACACAGGGATTTATTTGCCTAGTGCTGGAGATGTCTTTTTTTTAAAAACAAAACAAAACCCTATTTTTACACGGTGTATATTGAAAATGTATCTAATAAAAGACTCCATTGCCGTTTTATTTTAGTGTAACGTAAAGCGGGAACTACTAAAAGTCGTCCAGTAGATTTGCAAGTTTCAGCAGTTGAAAACGTAACGATATTGATTTCTCAAAAGCTGCATCTCGTCTAAGCTTCATTCAACTACTTCGGATTTGATACGGATGTTGAATACCATTAGGATAGAACTCGTTTAGAGTTCCGTACCCAAAGGGTTATTACTAAGATTCCAAATTCGTAATATTGACGATTTCGATTTTATTAATTGTGCACTCACACATATAACTCATTGGTTTACTGTAAATAACTTGGTGCTAAACGCAAAAAAAACTAAATGTATAAAATTCACTACGCCCAATGTGAAAAATACTGGACCTAATTTAATTCTCAATAATGAAGTGCTGGAAACTGTTAGCTCCACAGTGTTCTTAGGTATAACGCTGGATACACATTTAAAATGGAATGCTCATGTGTCGAACTTGGCCAAAAAGTTGACCTCTGCTGCTTACGCTGTTAGGAAAGTTAGACAACTGACCAACGTAGAAACTGCACGTATGGTCTATTTTAGTTATTTCCACAGCATTTTATCATATGGAATTCTACTTTGGGGCAAATCTGCCGATATCCAAAGTATATTTATTTTACAGAAACGGGCGATTCGATCTATTTACCAACTAAGTGCCCGAACTTCCCTAAGAGATTTGTTTAAAAATATTAATATATTAACGGTTGCTTCTCAATACATTTATGAAAATTTAATTCATATTAGACAAAATTTAAATCAATATCAAAAGAGAAGCGACAAGCACACAAAAAATACAAGAAATAAACACAAATTGTGTGCTGATTACCACCGTCTGCAGAGAGTCCATTCTTCGTTTGTAGGGCTTAGTTTGCGTATGTATAACAAACTACCGGAATTAGTGCAAGAGTTACCACTCAATAAATTTAAAACTCATGTAAAGACTACCTTAATGAAAAAAGGTTATTACACAATAAATGAATATATTAATGATAAAACTGCATGGTGCTAGCGGTGTAACACACGCAAACTTACATTATTGGATGTTTTGTATTTTTTATTATTTTATTGCCAATGTTATTATTGTATACTCTGATGTACTTCGGAACATGCTATGCTGAGTCTAACTTTTGCCTCTCCTTTTAAACGTGATTTCTCAAATGTTGCTATCAGTGTGCTCGTCATGCTCCCATTGTTTGTCATTGCTTGCGGTGGCGATGTGAGTCGGGTCGCCTCCTTCCCTCTAATATGGCGAGGGAGACGATGGCTGTGTGCTCACACGTCATACTCGTGAACGGGTGCTGCTTGCGGTGGCTGGTCGGCTTGCTGGTGGTTGTATTTGAGATGATTGTTAAAACATTAGTGTGTGACCGCTTAAGACGATAATTTTCTCACATGGCTTGTTCTTTGGTAATGTGTGTGGATGCGCCCTCCGTTTTCAAGTGCTAGAGGTTTATGAGGCTTTTGCTTGCTTTTTGCTTGAGGAGTTTTAATCACTATTTAGTTATATCTATGAAAACGTCTAGAGCGTGCATTAGCGCACATGCTTCATATTATACTTTAAATGAAATATTGTAAAGAAAACATATATTTAAAAAAAAATGGACACACTGTGATAAAAAAGATGACGAAAAAAAAAAATCCCGGAGTTTCTTTCTCCCTTTCTTCTCCGGGTCGTCCACCTAGGTAGCTAGTGAAAGGTTGCAGGTTAGCTAGGGTAGGATTCTCGCCGGCGAGGACCGCGTTGTACCCCTACCCCTGCCCTGTGATCCAGCGCCTGTAGGCCGTGCCAGCGATCACTTCCTCTTATATCCACAAATCTGACTTTAATATCAGTGGCACCTCTGGGTTGTGGTCCTAACCCCATAAGGGTGCCCCCAAGTGTGTGTCACTTAATTGTATGCTTTCAAATTTTTTTTATGTAAATATTAACTAATTATGAGTAGAGGAATAATAATTAATGACACACGGACAGACGGAGTAAATTGTCTGTAATGTCCTACAATTAGCAGCACTCACAGGTTGCATTTGTTAGTTATAGTTACCTAAGTAGTTCTATTCATAGAATAAGAATAATAACCTATTAATTATATTTCTTTGTTATTGTGATTTTGACAAGTACAAGTGTATGTAAATACCTAAGTGCTGAATAAATTAATTATTTCATTATTATTTCAAAGTCCACCGTCTATCATCCCAAAGGTTTACCTATTTAACCAAAGGTTAAATATTTTAAAGTATCTAGATTCTAGACAAAGACCAGTGATGACCTATAGATCCGAAACGTGGTGCTTCACTATAGGCCTTATGAACTCAGAGGCACTCAACGAGCAATGTAGAGGACTATACTCAGGGTTTCTTTACGAGATCGAATTGGAAATGAGGCGATACGTAGAAGAACGCGAGTTAGCGATATAGCCCAACGGAGTAGTTCGTTGAAGTGGCAATGGGCAGGCCATATATTATATAGCACGGAAAACAGATGGCCGATGGGGTAGAAAAGTTCTTGAATGGAGACCGCGGATCGGCTAGTGTAGCGTAGGACGTCCACCAACTAGATGGACGGATGATCTAGTTAAGGCCGCGGAATCACGGTGGATGCAGGCCGCAATAACTGGAGATCGGCTGAAATTTTTGGGTTCTTAACTTTTGGGTAAAATCTAGTTCATCAAGACCTATTACAACTGTCTGTATATCACCAGGTTGTATTTTATTACTGGGGTATTAAAAAAAAAATTAATAGGCTTGCGTTTGTCCGCAATCCCATGTGGTAGTGTCTATGCGGACTAAGGTGGCACACGCTTGCCTAGCAATTGCCCATTCGCTCTTGACTTGAAGATTGCTAGATTATATGGATTTTAAAAGATAATATAGATAGCTATTTATTAATCATAACAATCATAATATGTAACCTATGTTTTACAATCATCATCATCAGTCTGCTGTAGTCCACTGCTGAACATGGCCTATCGATTTCCAGCGGGAACGATCGCTAGCTGCCTGCATCCACCGACTCCCCCCGATCTTTATGAGGTCGTCGGTCCATTGTGCAGGCAGTCGTCCTACGCTGCACTTGCCAGTTCGTGGTCTCCACTCGAGAACCTTTCTGCTCCATCGGCCGTCAGTTCTTCGAGCCATGTGTCCTGCCCATTGCCACTTCAGCTTGCTTATCCGTTGAGCCGTGTCAGTTATGTCTGTGACCTTCGTATGTTTTACAAATGAATAAATAATTATTAATATTATTAGATAATATAATATAGATAGGACCTGCCATTTTCATTATCATGTATTTCTGTTATAACAAAAAATACAAAAAAAATAATAAAATTAACATTTATGTATGCAACATACGTGATTTTTGCCTTTTTTTCGCTCGATATTAATAACGGCAACAGGTAGACGCTAGAAATGATTCATTTTTTATTAACTAGTTCAGTATCTTATGTGTATTATATAAGTACGGAACCCTTATACGTGAATCGAACTCGTACTTGATCGGTTTTTAAAGGTCAACTTGCTTCGCACCAAGGGTAATAAATCACTCTGTCGCGGATAACTGAATTTATGAACAAGTCCTGCTTTAGGAAGACAAATCTATAATTCACAGGTAACTTTACCAATGCCATTTTAAATTTCAATTCATGTCAGTTTCAGTTATACTTGTAACTTACTCAAAGCTTTAAGCTTTTACACTGTGCTACGGCGCCGCATCGCTTCTTTGATGTTCCGCACTCGTGGGAGCGCCAACACCATTCTGAACGTGCTCAGCCACAAGCTGGACAGCCCCCTTCTGGGGCACTGGGTTCAAGCACAAGTACGCCCGGGGCCCCAGAGGGCGGCAAATACTTAAATTAGTTTTATTTTTTAATGTCACTAATATAGTTTTTAAGTTTTGTACCTCTAACAACAGTATTATGGACCAAATATGTCTGAAATAAAAAGATTTTATTTTTATTTTTTTTCATTTATTTTAAAGCACACAAATGGCCCAAATCCTCGGTACTATCTATAGCTAATGCCATTAATCAAACATAATTGTTCACTACACCTCCGTAGCGTAGCGATATTTGGCTCGCTTTAAATCTCGGAGGTCGTGGGTTCGATCCCCACGCCGGACAGGTAATCTTTGTTTAAATTCTAAGATTTCTTTACGGGTCTAGTTGGTTGAAGGACTACCCTCCGTGCCTCGTAAAGCATTTAAAGCCGTTGGTCCCGATTATTATAACATCATCTATAATAATCGTATATTAAGGAACGGGTAGCAGCGTGTGTGGTACAACATAATACTGTGGTCACCAACTCGCCTACCAAGCGTGGTGACTATGGCAACTACCCTCTCTCGGGAGGAGGCCCATGTTCAGCAGTGGACGTTATACGGGCTGATGATGAAGGGACATACAGCTGATGAATGGGCAGCAGCAATTATCAGCTCAAAGATACTCACTATCCTACTGCGGTCACTAATCCACCTGCCAAGCGTGGTGATTATAGCAATACCCCTCATCGACCCTGTCTTGCTAAGATCTGTTAAGAGTAGGCCTATGTTCGTTAACGGGCTGATATAGAATATAGACAATCTCCATAGAGTCTGGACGGCGTGGCAGATAGGGTTGTTATTACACAGTAACAATGTAAACTTGATATATAAGACAACCCTATAAATGCCGTCACATTTATGTCCCGTAGGAGCCTATCCAATCGGCATAAAAAGTATCCCGTAACATATTCTTTGACATAATAGAACCTGCTACCTTGTCGACATTACTAGAGGAAACGCTTCCAGAGTTATAAAATTTTATTTCTTCAAATATTTGCTGTTGTATTACTATTTTGATATCAAACCCAATACATAAAACAAATGTAATCTCGTTATTTTCTCTCTCCTATAATTCCCTTATAATTTAGCTGCGCCCCGCTGTTTTACCCGCATATCTCTACGCCAGTGGGTCGGAGCGTGATTTTTTGTAGCCTTTATGTGTAACGAGCTTATTAACTATCCCTGTGCAAAGTGGCAGGCAAATCTATTCAGTAGTTTTTACATGAAAGAGTAACAAACATCCGTCCATCCATACTTACAAACATTCGCGTTTATATTTTTATATTAGTAGGATTGAACGCGAATCGGCAAACGCAGCGTAGGACGTCCACCAACTAGATGGACGGATGACCTGGTAAAGGTCGCGGGATCACGGTGGATGCAGGCCGCCTCCAACCGTAGTCACTGGAAATATATGAGGGAGGTCTATAGGATATATGTCCAGCAGTGGACGTCCTACGGCTGAAATGATGATGAATGATAACTATGTTGCTGTGCCAGAAAGGGTGCCTAATTGGTAGGACTTTTATTATAATGTCTCAACACCTGTAAAAATATTGTGAAATGCAATAAAGATCATGTTATAAATCTCCCCGTCAGCGACCGCCCTGAGCCGAGGTCCAAGTCCCACAGGGGACGCCCTCTTGCGCAGGTTGCTTAGTTTGTAGTGTTTAAACTATTCATCTACGCTGGAGCTTTGCTCGCCTTCATGCCCGGTGAAGTAGCATAAGAATCGGGGATAACTACATATGTCCGTCCGAAAATAAAAACTTGTAATAAATGTGAAGTGAGATTAGATCGTTCTAGCAAACAAACAAACAAACTCTTTGTTTGTTTGTTTGCTAGAACGAGCTAGTCTCTGGACCGAATTAAAAAATAATTCAGGGCTAAATAGCCCATTTGTCGAGGAAGGCTATAGGCTACATTTAATTATGAAGTTTTAACGGGAACAGGAGTTGCGGTCACAATGCAATTACATTATTAGGCAATTTATAATTCTAACATAAGATATACCAAAACTGAAATAATATACATCAGTCGCCTTAACCATCATTAAAATTTTCCTATCTACCAACTTTTAGAATCACCATAGTCAGCTGAAAAATTTGTTAAAACTCCCACTAAAGCGGTATGTACTCCGGCGTATGCAAACAACGTTTTATAACGGCGAAAAACGATATTCAAAAATGAAAAATTACCGGCAATAATTCACCAAGCACTTGGAAAGAGCAATGGCAAATTAGGTACCTACGTAAGGTTCGCGAGATTTTTTTAAGCGTTCACGTCGATAAAGAGAACTTGAGCCTCGAAACCTGTCTACCCTTGTCAAACATAATGACGCGGATGTAGACACAGCCTTATTTTATGTGATATGACACTTGGAGCTCAGAATCTTCTTTTTTGTTTTTTTGCTGTTCCTGACAGCCCTAACTTGATTTTGTTTCAGTTCTTCATTTAAAAAAGCGTAGGGGTTGTTACAGTGTATTGAGTATGTGTTGACAAGGTTAGGTTATTTGCGAAGCACATATATTTCGGGGAACTTTATTTTTAGATTTTCCGGCTCGAAGGACCATTTTGGTATGGGTATTTTTATATATAGAACAATAAGATAGCCTGAAATGAACTAAACAATTGTGCAGTGATTTACGGTGTTATTTTAAATATATTTTAGTAATATGATGCGCCAATGAATCCAACAAAACTAAAATCATCATATTCGCGAATAATATTTCCACTGATATAGAGAAATAAAAATATGTAAATGTGACATAAGACGTGAATAATACAGAAACGATGTAAAGCGAAGACGTGGTACAGAAAAGCACACTCTGAGAAGCGGTGATGTAGATGGCTACAACATCTGTACTCAAAGTGTGCTCCGCTGGCTTAGAGGGCCTAGGCCCTAATTATAAAGTTTCAGATATAAGGTTCCTATAAAGTCCTAGAGGAAAAATTCGACAAAAGGGTTCCATAAAAAGGAGGCAAGAAAGTTTGAGAATCGCTGCTCTAAAGGACTTTGTATTCCTACCCTTTGTATTATACAAAATATACCCCCTCCTCTACTTTATACGTAATTACATATAAAAATACAATAGAAACTACCTAATTCAATCTACTAACCCGCCCAGATTTATATGAAAGGTTTTAATATACGAGGAAAAATCGTATATTCGTATTGGCAACTCCTTAATGGATTTTGGCACAAAAACATTTCTAATTCTTCGGATAATCTTGGAGTAGTTTTTGTGGCTACCGTGTAATGGCAGGACTCTTGACTTCGGGTCCTTTAACCTGACAAGGACGTTACATTGGATTAATAGGGAGTTATATGTAGATTATGGTTAGACGTATGGACTCAAGAATGTCTCAATCATATGTATAAAGCTAGATGTGTGGACTATTGCGGTGCTTGAAGTTCGAGGATTTTTCAATTGAAGTCAATTTATTTATTGTTTTTTTTCATTATTTTATAATAGGTATATTATGTTACCAACATGAACCCTGTTAGGGCACAGCAAAAATTTCAATTTTGTTATAGCGATTATAAAATTAAATTAAATTAAAATATTGACTTCTTAAATTCGCCTTTGTCTACATATTTTAATAAGTCGCGAGGCGATGGGAATCAACTCGTATATGTAGAGACTTAAAAATATACATATCCAGCAACATAAGGCGTACAAATACATTAAGTATAAAATATAATTAAGTTATTAATAAAGCAATAAGTACATGTCTATAATATTCAAAACTAACTGCCGTAAATGATGTACGAACACATCATTTACGGCAGTTAGTTTTGAAAAGTTCCCTGGGACATTGGGATTCTTTTTTCGGGTGAAACCTAAATTCACAGAACCAAGCAATTTTCAAAAAAAAAAAATTGTAAAAATCTTCCTTTATTACAGTGGCTTGCTCAACCGTGACCGTGACGAAGTGCCAGGCTGCCCTGAGGACTCTGCAAGCGTTCCCGTTCTTCAAGCCGACCTGCCTCTGTCGAGAACCGAATGTGGATCCTGAATGCAACTCCTTCCGCGACTTCCTGTTTGATCATCCCTGCGTGTTCGTCATGAAGAAGGGTAAATAATACAAGCCTTTCCCTTCAAGCCGTCTATCTCTAAATAAAAGCTACATACTTACACACTGTTAGGCAACAGCCTACAGGCTATCGTCTTGCCTCCAGTGATAAGCTTCTATCTTCTGCAAATCTATTAACTGGTCTAGTTCTATCAAAATACGCTAAGCATCTAGACAAGGACTAGAGCAGAGCAGTCGGTTTCGAAAATCTTGAAACTTCTTTTCTCCTCGCTACTCGCAAGAAACTTTTTGGATCTAGTTGTTAAATTATAATCAGCAAATCGGTAGGGTCACAGGCTAAATGATGACCGCATTTTGTTTCTGTCGTTTCTTTCACAAAAGTTCTATATAATGTTTTTATCTACATTTTAAAATATTGCTGTGTAAAATTTCACCGAAATCACACAAACATCTAATTTGCAACAGTTATTTAGTATGGGATTAGAAGGAATTGTCAAAGTTACAATTAAAATAATTGAATTGACGACACACAAACAAAGCCAAACAATGCATTTCAGATTTGCAATTATAATATCTAATCGACAAGCTTCTGCTAACGGTCCTCGCAAATCGCTTTACTACCGAGTAGCGACAGCAAAAGAAGTATCCGGTTCTTTTATTCGTATTTTGGGTCTAATTATATTCGTGAGGCGTGCGGACTTAATTTTCTTAGAGACAACTCATGTTTTTTGATCGAAGTCGTTACTGGACGCTGCTTATCTTAAAAGGTTTGCGTCGAAATGGAGGATCAGATCGTGACGTCAATGAATTTTTTGACGTCATCAATTCAGGCTTTGGGGTGTTACGGGGTGATCTTCACTAATACATATTATTAAGGTTAAACATTAAATTGTAAGTGTTAGTAGTTTATAAACTCCAAAACTGGCAAAGTGGTTTGAAATACATTACATTATTTAGATAGCGACGTTTTACAAATGTAAAGGATTTAGGCTTATAAAGGAGAGAATACCATAATTCTGACGTAGTTATGCCGACTAACTGATCGCCAAATAATCGTTTCGTCGATGATCATTTCAGGGAGCATGAAGATCGATGATCATTTCTTTTATAAAATATACGAATATTCGTTTTGCCGATGATTAAATTAACGATAATGATGTAACTAATATTCAGAAAAATATATCATCGATAAAACGCTGACTTAAAAAAATAAAGTGAATGGTCGATGGTCAGAGATGAACTTATTAAATATAAATTGAATGTTTGGTGTAATGACCATTAGTGAAAAGACAATTTGTAGAATTTATAAAATATGAATACTCAGTGAAATTTTAAGGAAAAATAGTTTTATAGGACTATATTTTATATAATTACAATATTGTATGCATTCAATAAATAAAGAGAATGCTCATCGGTGACTCAACTGTTCAGTGATTAGACTGTCGGATATATAAACTTCTTCTAAAGAGGTTTCTTATATAAAATAAAACAATATTGTTTTACCAACTGTACAATTGCGCGAACAAATTAAAAAATTGATTCAAATTCCGATTCAAATCACAATTAAAAATCCTGGTTAACAAAGGCTTTCATACTTTATCAGATTTCCCTTGGGTATGAATACTTTCCACAGGGAAAGCTTAAAAAAAAAATATAGAGAACTTTAATATCGTCGTTGTTTCTCGTAAAACTTGTTTGAAACAGTATGATAAATTTCGACAATCGCATAGGTTTCACCTTGGCGAATTGGTATGCCTTGCCAATTAGGCCACGGCGAGACCTAGATATTACTGGGCTATTGTCGTTCATCATGCTCTTTGGCGGCTTGAATCAAGATTACTAGTTTAAATACTGAAAGTGTGTTGTTATAAACGGTTTGATTCAAAATAAAAAGTCAGCTAAATAGAGTCATCTATTTAGTTTACAAGATCGTATAGACAACCTCCTTAGCGTAGCGGTATTTGGCTCGCTTTACATCTCGGAGGTCGTGGGTTCAATCCCCACGCCGTTCATTAGAAACTGTGTTACCTAAAACAATTGTGGACGATTTTAATGAAGGCAGTTTTGGTTACATTGTTCATCATCTCATCTCTCATCATCATCAATTAGGGTAATACTGTATATTCTTGACACCCCATCAATTATTGGCACAGCTACGTTAAATGTAAAAACCAAGAATTCCCAACTTTCAACTCTATCTACAAATTAAAATAGATTCTTCTATGTTTATTCTTTTGCAAATGGCAACACTTGAAGTAATATTGAAATGGAAATGGTGGCAAGATTTTATCTATGCCTTTATTTGGTCAAATATATAAAATGGGAGATTTTTTTTATTTTTATTTGAACAATTAATAAAATATTTGTTTTCGACCAAAATATCATGAAAAAACATGCCTATTGTTACTTTTTACTATTCTCTTCTCTTAAACCATATTTCTTTTACCGATGTCGCTTAAAGTGCCAATAATTGGACGTTTTCCCCTATATAGTTTCGATATATAAACTTTTAATTCTGAAACTAAAATATTTTTCCACATTGTAGAAAAGGACCCGTACCCCGTGGAAACCCTCCCGACCTGCACCTATGCCCTGAGCGTCTGTCACAACGAGAAGGCCTGCTCCGTCCTCTTCGACCGGTTCAAGAACGCCTGCAAAGCTCGTGATGGAGAATGCCGGATGGAGGACAGGTATAAATCATTGTGATCTTCCTGCCCTGCTCCCATTATTTAGGGTCAGCACAATATGTCATCCTCTTTAATTTTTCCCTATAAGACGTCTCTTCCATACTCACACCTTTCTTACGCAAGTCATTTTTCATTTAGTCCTTCCATCTTTTTTGGCCTTCCTCTTCCAACATCTTTTCTTTCCATAAACGGCTTCATTTAGCTTGACCTGTTTTTATTTATATAGATTTCTTTACTAGAGTAATCACTTTACTTAATTTCATCTATTGTTATTAGGATGCCATATATATTATTTTGAACGCGCCATTATTACTTTTATATTCATCAAAAATATTGATCCTTTCAAATCAGTCGACTCCAACAGCAATTTCGTTATATAAGAAAAGTTACCAGAATAGATAAGTTAACCTAATTTCAATCCGTCCACTTAACGAGTTCTAAGTAAATAATTATGTCTTCGCTAGAATTCTTACATCAGCCGATAATAAATTCAACGTCTGGAACCTGGTGAATCAAAATAGCTGACATGGTTCTCAGAATCGGCAGACACAAGTGAGGAAAACACTTGAGTCTGATTATTCTGCGGGTCATGTTGGTTCAGTCACATGGAGAAGATCTGAGAAGAATGAAGAAGCTATTGAAAAGCATCGGAAGATATTGGAAATTCTGGAGGATGAAGACTTAGCAAAGGACTTAATAGCATAACATAATGTTTTATTTATATCAGACATACAAATTAACTCTTGCTTTTTGGTGTCCGGCTTAGAATAGACCCACCCCATATCTTGCCATGGGTATTGTAGTAGACGACTAAGGGACATATAGCTAATGGCGCATCCATTGGCTATATGTCCCTTAGTCGTCTACTCAGCAAGGATACTCACCATCTTACTGCGATCACCAATTCGCCCGCCAATGATGAATATCACTTGTTTGTAACAAGGGATACTCATCAATCCCTGGCTAATTCCTGGCAAATCGCTGGCTTGCCATGGTCTGTTAAGAGGAGACCCATGTTGAGCTGTGGGCATAAACGGACTGTACATGGCCAAAATGCGCTCTAGTGTCTTGTAATAAAGGATAATCTAGTATGTACGATCGGTCTCCATTAATACAAGTTCGATGTTAATGTTATCTGTAATTTCAAAATGGAAAAAGTATGAGAGCGATTGTATAACCAAAAATATTTTCGTTGAGTATTAGCATGAGGCGAATTAAATGTTAAGAGCGCCTTAGGGAAGCATCTCATCGGTGCCCTTATTTAATAAACAACTAGTACTAGTAAAACATTTGATCACTATAGTTGGCTTTACTGCATGTGTGGTAGTGGTTACTCCAATTTGGAGCTGGCATTTCTTTATTCCGACTTGTAGTAGCCTAAACTACAGTTGCTGTTCCAGCGTCTAAACCGCTCGCGCTCTTCTTTCTACGTCCGTGGTCCGTAGCCCTAGGCACGTGCCTAGTTTGCCTTATGGATAATCCGCCTCTGGTATTAGCAACGACTAATGGGGTGTACTTTGGTATACCCGGAGAAGAAAGACTAGAACAAACTTCGGATTTTATATTTTTATCTTTATAATGAACTTATATTTTACTATGCAACCTCCGTAGCGTAGCGGTATTTGGCTCGCTTTAAATCTCGGAGGTCGTGGGTTTGATCCCCATGCTGGACACGTAATCTTTGTGTAAATTCTAAGATTTCTTTCCGGTTCTGGTTGGTTGAAGAACTACCCTCAACCCTCCGTGCCTCGTATATAACATAACATCATCTGTAATAATCAACGAACGGGCAGCAACGATTCCTTGAGTGTTACAACATAATACTGCGGTCACCAACCCGCCTGCCAAGCGTGGTGACTATAGCAAATATGTTATACGGGCTGATGATGATGATGAGGATGATTCTACTATGTGTATGTAACCTTTAAATCTAGTTTATTATGGTTAGTTGGCCTGAATAAACTTTATACTTATATTAAGTGACGCCATTTTAAGTTAGCTATATAAAGGTGGCTATCGATTAACTTTGTAGCTTATTATAGCACGCTAGCTGAACTGTGCAATATTTTTCTTTTTTTATTGAAGCTAAAACCGTACAACCCCCGTGACGAAGCAGTATAAGTTTCGCTTTAAAATTTCTGAGGTTCGATTCTCGCTATTTGAATTGAAATTTTAACACCTTAAGCAGCACAGTTTACCACAAAATACCTCCATTTATAGAAAATGTCAATCATTCAATGCTTTCAAGAACCAACGAGCACAATACGTTGGCAGAATCACTACCGCAGTAATTTAATATATATCTATATATGTATGTTTGTATATATGTTACGGCTAATGGCCGAAGTGCGGCTACACCTAGTTTTAGCCGGCTACAACTAGGTGCAGCCGACCACTTGCGGTTAAACTTAGGTCAACCTTAATGCCTTTAGCACACCGGATGCGTATGCGTAGACGTAAGCGTAGACGTGCACGTACCGCTGAGTTGTAATGTATGGAACCGTATGAGACAGGACACACCGCTTGCGTAACGTTGACGTGCGCGTAGACGTAATGCGTAGCCCTACGCAATGCAGCTCCCAAGGCACAAACTGACTGCGTGACCTACGCCGTACCTTGCGCAGAGCAGAGCGGCAACGTTGCATGATGACATTGTATTCAATGGCGCGCCTTATTGGACGTCACACCGAGCAGCAAAGGTACGTGCGTGTACACGCACGTACCTTTGCTGTGCGTAGCCCTACGCGCGTAACTTGCAGTCAGTTGTATTTTTTTCCAAATATACTGGCACGTAGTGGTGTTTTGTATTGTTTTTATAATGAATAGAAAAACTTATTGAAATTGTGCGTATTTATGAATGTATCTACAATCCAAAAAGTAAATTCTACAAAAATGCATCGTATAAATATATATATTCCGCAGGATTATTCTGGCACAATAGTATTAATATTGCTTCTTCCTCGTCATGTCAGACATCGTGCACAACACAACCTTCGAAAACAGAATAAAATATGGCTGCCGCAGCCGGGTACGCAATAGGCCATGTGCGTTGCGTACTCGGCTCGGATGCGTAAGCGTATGCGTAACCCGGTGTGACATCGGGTTACGCCGTAGCTACGCGCGTGTCTACGGCGTGATTACGCCGTAGTAACGCATACGCATTTGGTGTGCTCGAGCCTTAATAAGTTCGTATAAGTTCCTCTAAGTCAACTCTAAATTAAACAATACCTATGCAAGGGACAAAAAGGTGTTGGGGTGGTTAAAAAAAAGAAGTAACCTAAACCTAAACCGAACAGGGACTTATTGAAGTTGAACTCAGTTTAACCGCATGTGGCCGGCTGCACCTAGTTGTAGCCGGCTAAAACTAGGTGTAGCCGCACATCGGAAACTAGCCGTAACATATATATATATATATACAGTATTTATAATTATTGTATAGTATTTTATATAGTGTCTTATATTTCTATGTAACGTTTTTACCCTTGATGATAGTCTTTTGTCTCTAGTCTGTTTAACCTCTTCTCCTGTGCACCTACCACATTGTTTCTGCACCACCCAATGGTTGACTGGTAGAGAATGCCTTTGGCATTAAGTCCGCCAATGTACTATTTTGTGCAAGAAGTTTTTAAATAAATAAATATATATGTAAAAAACAATTATAAAATACCTATCTACTTTATTCATTAAATGCCGGCATTCCCTCACTCATCGTCTTTTTATACTAGGTATAGTGTCTCTAATTACGGTATTCGAAAGGTTAAAGACTGAATGCATTGGATGAGTTTTACAACTTACATACGCGGTGACGTATGTAAGTTGTCATACGTCAACGTATGTGTTACGTTACGTATGTATGTAACATAAGAACCTTTGTTATGTATAATTTAGTAACTATAAGGAAAAATTGTTCTCAAGTAAGTGACTCTGTGTCTTTTTTGAGAAATAAATATCTTTAAACCTTAATCTAAGATCTATCCCCGTCTGATTGGGTGAGGCCTCCGCGCCTCGGAAAACATGTAAAGCCGTTGGTCCCGATTGTAGTAACATCATTATCTATGACAATCGTATATCAGGTAACGGGCAGCAGCATTTACCTGTGTGTATGCTATCTTAACACAAATCTTAATTTATCTTAATCTTGAGTATGTTAAGATTAAGATAAATTAAGATTCGTGTGAAATTAATGGACAATATTTCTTAAGTTTATTTTATTGATTACTTGACTGTCTTTTTTATTTTTAATATTACATATGATATTATAAATATACCAAAAATATAATGTTATTGAATATATGGAACCAACCCTGCAATAGCGAAAAAAATCAGCATACATTTTGTCGAGGTAAATGAACATAAATGTATCGAACAGCTGATTTTTTTTTCGCAATTTCAGCGTTTTTCCCATAGTAAAGCTTGCTTATAATCATCAGCACTTTCACCCCTGAAAGGTTGGTAATGTTTAAAAAATAATCCTGTAAATGATAATGTGAATGACATAAATTAGTATGTCAATATAGTGGCCATATATGGAGAACCACCTGTTATGTTTAACACCTATGTATTTGTATTACCATATTTGCATGAAATAAATGATTATATATGATTATGATTATTGTCATCGGTCATACAATTATTTTGCTGCCTTCACATTTGGCATGACATAAAGAAGGACACATTATTTAATTGTAGCTATTGTGATTTTGTTTTATTAACGATGTTCATTCATTCGAAGATTGTCCGCAATTTTATATACCTATTTAAATTGCATAAAGTCTTAGTATCTGATTATCAAAAGGTGTATGTTTTTAAAATCATAGGTGTGAATAAAAATATGTTTTTAAATGAGAACTAACTTGTATAGCTGGTAATACTCTTACCTATATTTATCTTACGACACCTACTACTTAAGTCTATCCGTGAGGACATCTACTGTTGTCTAATCGTAATCTTAATCAAATGTAGGTAATATATATTTGCCTTAAAATTGTACAGCGATTGAGACGCTACTATAAATTGTCTACTATATCTACTATAAATTAAGTTTACAAGTCGAGAAATTTTAAAAACATTAAGTATTTTATAAGCTAGTTTTAATTTATTCGTTCTTTAATGATTCGTTCAAAAGTCATGATGGTAATTTTTAACTTTACTGAGATAAATCTATGAAAATTTAATGAATTATTAAGTGTTTGTCTTCTCAACTAACTGTTATTTGATATAACCAACAGATAGTTGAAATATGTTTATTTTAATTTAGTTATCATCAACTAATATATATGTTACTCCAGGGAGGCATGTCGTGAAGCCTGGGCCGGACTCCGCTTGTCGCCCCTGTTCGGGTGCATCTGCCCCAACACCCACATGAAGAAGCGCTGCGACCGCATCTTTGCTGTGGTAAACCACAACCCGTGCGTTGGTGAGTAAGCACCTTTATCGCTCACGCTGTGTGCTAGCGGGTTCTGAGTGAAATTTAAAAAAACCGGCCAATTGCGAGTCGGACTCGTGCACCGAGGGTTCCGTACAAACCTGTTTTTTATTATATGACGTAATTAAAATGTATAATTTTCTCAATTTTTCCTTTATCTGTGCTATAAGAGCTTCGTACCAAATTTTATCCTGCGATAGAGTGTATATACTTCATAGTTAAAAGAAAAGGAATTCTAATATTATATGATATATATGCATCAATAAGATATTATATTTAAAAATAATCTATAATCTCTCCCTACTATGTAAAAATCAATATTCTTTGCAATCCACGATGATTTGTTATAAACGTAATTCTGATGATTTTTTTCAATAGTCCATAAAAATAATACCTACTCTTGAAACTTTATATACTAAGTTCTTTAAAAGTAAGTAGATATTCAATTCTTTAAGGTTTATTAAATATGATTGAAATTTAGTGAGCGGTAAAATTTTCCGTAAAGTATTCAGAACATTTAAATTGACTCTCATTGTTAGGCAGATAAATCCTTATTTTAAGTTGATATAAAAAAGAAGCATATTTGCTACTTTCCTCATAATAATCCTTTGGAAGATAAGTAATGAGTGCGTTTAAATACTTCTTAGTAAAAATCTTATTCAGTATTTCCTTTATGTCTTACAATTAGCCATCAAATACAACATTAACTAAACGCCCTCTCGTATGATACCAGATAGTAATTCTTTTCATCGCGTTTCACCCAAACTGTGGTTTGTCACGGAAATGAAGTTACCGTCGAAATTGGTTGCAATCCCATCCAAGGTTATTGCAACACAATTTGATTTATTAAGTACGTTTTACCGAAACCAGTTGCTTTAGGAAATCGTACTATATCAAATTTTATAGCTCTCACATAAAAGAGTTGAAAATACTTTTCAAATTTAGATTTAGAGCCCATATTCAGGTCGATGGCGTAGCGGTAAGTTTCGCTTTAAAACTCGAAAGTCTTGAGTACTCACACCCACTAATTATTTAAAAATGCCGATTAGAATAATACTATAACAGTTTTCAGATGATATTTATCGACATAAAACAGCATCAAAATTTAAATAGCCACACCGAACAAGAAATATTTGTGTAAAACTTAAGATTTCTGTTTGTGCCTCAGAAAGCACGTTAAACCATTGGTCTGTTGTAGTCCACTGTTGAACATAGGCCACCCCCATCGATTTCCAGCGGCAATGATTGCTAGCGACCTGCACTGACTCCCTGCGACCATTGAGAATTCGTCGGTCCAGTAAAAACATCAAGCGTAGAAATTGTATAACAGGGAACCGGCAATAGCGTACAATGCCACAGTCAGACTGTAGTCACCAACCCGCTTGCCAAGCGTGGTGACTATGGCAGAAACGCTCTCTCGGGCGGAGGCCTATGTTCAACAGTGGACGGTTCATGATGATGATTAAAGGAAGAAATTAAATTAGAAATAAAGTCACACGCCACTACAAAGTTAGATAGACAAAGAAACATAGAAATATTTTCTCTTTATAATATTTATTAGTTATAATCTCGGTTCTTGCTAGGATTCCGCGGGCGAGACCCTAATCCTCGGGTAATCCGGGCTCATCCCTCTCGCCGCGTCAACTTTCAATCTCCTTGGATCCCTTTAATTCTATAAATTGATCTTGACTTTTTCCGAAACTTCCATTATTGTTGGAACTTTTGTTGGCGGATATAATTGGTATAGATAGGTTTGTTGAGCCACAGTATAGAAAACATTAGTACGTTAATTTAATAACTAGCTTCCCGCACGCGGTTTCATCTGCGTAGCTACCATCCCCGTAGGAACTTCTTAATTTAATATAGCCTATGACGTCCGGGGATAGTGCAGCTTCCCAACGGTGGTACAATACTATAAAACAAAATCTCGCATGTTCACAATGTGCGAGGATCTTCACGAAGAACATTGGGTATAGAAGCCAGTAGTAGTAATGGCTCTGATTGAAATCGGTCGGATCATCATTATCATCAGCTCGTACAACGTCCACTGCTGAACTTGGGCTTTCTCCCGAGATTGGGTTTTTGCTATAGTCAACACGCTTGGCAAGCGGATTGGTGACCGCAGTATTATGTTGTAATACACAGGAAAACGCTGCTGCCCGTTCCCTGGTATACGCTTTTTATAGATGTTGTTGTAGCAACCGGGACCAACGGCTTAACGTGATATCCGAGGCACGGAGGGTAGTCCCTCAACCAAAAGACCCGGAAAGAAAATCTTAAAATTTGCACAAAGATTTCTTGTTAGGTGTGGGGATCCAGCCCACTACCTCGTAGACTCAAAGCTAATTATGCCGCAACAATCATTATCAACAAAAATATTACGATTAATCACTGCACAAAAAAAGAGGTAGTCCGCTTAGCGCAACCGTACGAATCGCACCTGGGTGAACCGCACCTGCCCCTATCCCCGAATCGCACATATCAATATTTTTGATCGCTTCGCGGCCATGAATTTATTTTACTGTGACGAACATTTTGTTGCCATACTGAGCCAAATAATAAAAATAGATTTTCTATTCTGTGGCTCGGCGTGGCAACAAAGTGCCCGTAGCAAGAGTTCGAATAAAACTAAACAAAAGCTATTTCAAACTTTCGTTCAGAGTGAACCATTGTGATTGGTGAAACGAATGAGCTATATCTGCATTCTAAACGAGAATTCAAATGAAAGTTGTGCATAGATTCCTCTTTTATATGCACACTGTACCATCCTTTCCTTACTAATACTATAAACGCAAAAGTTTGGGAGTGATGTTTGTGACTCTTTCATGCAAAAACTACTGAACTGATTTGGCTGAAACTTTGCACGGGGATAGTTAAAAAGCTCGATTAACATATAGGCTACAAAAAATCACGCTCCGACTCACTGGAGCAGAGTAACACGGGTAAACCCGCGGGGCTTAGATGGTACATACATAGCACATTTAAAGCGCCCGTACTTGTAATCTTGTGGTCGCCAGTTCGATTCCTACCCATTGCACTACCGACGTTCACGTCGGTCGTCGTTGTCGTCACTAGTAAAACTCGCTTTACGTGTCGGAAGTCGTGGGTTCGATCCTTATTTCGTCAATACGAAATTACCTAGTGTTTCGCGCCACCCCATTCTGTGAAACTAATTTTTACTGATCTTTATTACCTTCAATAAGAGTAAAATATATATATATATACAACTAAAAGTAGCTAATTTAAAATAAAACTAACTTATAAAATATTAATATTCTAAATCTATTCTACTTGGCAAGCCCAGAATGCTGGCAGCATTACCCCGTTGAATGGCAATGCTTACCTGCTGTGCAAAGTAAAAACCAGCAATCGGAGAACAGGGCCGCTACGTCGTCTTTATAATAAGCTAGCGACCCGCCCTGGCTTCGCACGGGTGCAATGATAATGCATCATATAAAAAACCATCTTCTTGAATCACTCTATCTTTTAAAAAATCCTGCATCAAAATCTGTTGCGTAGTTTTAAAGATCTAAGCGTACATAGGGACGGACAGACAGCGGGAAGCGACTTTGTCTTATACTATGTAGTGATTTGACTCCCGGTCCCCACAGCCCCAATGTTACGACTTAAAAAGTAGTCTACAAAATGAATCTGTAATATTTTCATTTTTATACACCATAAATGCTGTAATTTATAACTGAAAAATAATACTTGCAACGTGTAATAAAAATAAGTTGTCACTCATTAGAAGCTTAATACCTATTTATAATAGTGCGGTAGGTATGTTAAAATTTTGTTCATATCGGTTGTAAACATGCAAGCCGTGTTATTATGCCACCAGTTTTAATATGGCCACGATGAAACAATTTGGCAATTATTATTTAATAATTAATCTATACCAGTGAAAGAAAACATTTATCTTTTGCTTATATATTATAATGTATAAATATATAAGCATAATAATCATCATCGATTATATGAAAATGAAATATAAATGTTATTCTTTCTTTCTTTTTATATAGGGCGTTGGACTTGCGATCACTTGGTTGCCGGTTCAACCATCACCCATTGCACTACCGACGTGAACTCACTCGTAACACAAGCATTTTAGCTTAGCACGAAGAATAAACAAGAATATTAGTAGAGTGGAAAACTTTAGCACACTACCTACTTACTACTTTAATATTACACATTGCTCTAAATTTAAAAATAACAGATTTTATCAGTAAAATGACATAATGCCTACCTATTTCTGTCACACATAGTACCAATGAAGTGCAAGAATAGCTTGTAGGTTTATGTTACAAAGTCACGGGACCGGTCACAGTGACGTCACAACACGGTAAAATTAAAAATCAATGGCTTCTACTTATGTCGAGAAACTATACAGTATGATTGACGCAACACGAATATGAAGAACCGTGTGGTTTCCGGCTTAAAATTGACCACTCCATTTTTTCCCATGAGTGTCGATTGATGAAGATACTTCACATGATGAGGAAACCGAGGGAACGGAAAGCAGCGTATCCTTGTATGTTAAAACATACTAAAACTATGTTACCGCCTACCAAGCGTGGTGACTATGATAAACCCCTCGAGGCCCATGTTCAGCAATGGACGTTATACGGGTTGATGATGATGATTACATAAATGATGACTGACGATAAAAGTAAGAATAACTAACAAATAAATAATTATTTTGTAAGCTAAATATAGCTTGGTTTATTTTAGCCGACAAAATTACATCAACAACACTGTAGCTACGAAAATAGACCCGAATATTAATAATCAGTTTCCTTACACAAGAATAATTTGATATTGTTTCAGAAACAAATTATTCAGGAAACTTGTTCGTTGTTACGTATTTAGAATCTATAAATTGTCTTTGAATATAAAATAATTATATGAAGAAAACTCCAATTAATTTGAGGTATATAACCTACTAATATTATAAACGCGAAAGTTTTTAAGTATGGATGGAAGGATGGATGGATGCTTGTTACTCTTTCACGTAAAAACTACTGAATGGATTTTGAAAAAAATCACCCTCCAACCCACTGGAGCAGAGTTACACGGGTAAAACCGCGGGGCGCAGCTAGTAAGCGACAAAAGGAAAGAGACAGAAAAATTTAGGTCATAATCTATACCAATATTATAAAACTAAAGAGATGTTTGTTTGCTTGAACACGATAATCTCAGGAGTACTGGTCTGGTTTGACAAATTAGTAAGAAAGGCTTTATTTAATTATGAAGTTTGTGAACTAGAATTACGTGAAATGGAACCACGCGCGGGGGAAACTAGTTGCTTCCTTATCGCTATCATATTTGATACATGTTAATAATATGCGATTTTAAAGAAATTTATTGGTGATACTATTTTTTGATAAATCGACATTAGACTGCTCCAAAATCGATGATTACTGCTGGTTCCTTCATCACCCTTTGTGGCATGTTTTTGTCACCTTTTTGTTTTTAAAAGTAACAGCATATTTCTTACTTACATAATAGAAAACTGCAAAACGGTAACGATTGAAATTTGGCTAAAAAATAGACTACTACTGACTACTATATAATACACTAATCATAATCAGATTCTGAGGTACAAAATGGTCCCATCAGATTTTGAGATTGAACAAATAGAGCACTTGTGTTTGCGCACACACCTGTGCATTATAATATATTCTACGAACAAGGCCGGATTTAACCAATCCAGGGCAACTGCCCCGGAGCCTCCACAATAGAGGGGCCCCCACAAAAGAGATTTAAAATCTTTCAAATTCTAACAAGTAAAATCTACAACTCGGTTTTGTACGTACCTACAGTACTTTCTAGAATCATGAAACTAATTTGCGACCAGGGGGACTCTTTTCATTTGTGGCATTCCGGAATTCTAAATCTGGCCCTGCTTACGAAGATGGCTTATTTCCTGAATCATTGGCCGCCCTGACCAAAATCAGTCGGGAGAACTATGTTATAATATTGTAGCAAAAAACATTGATATTCTTTCCCTAATAAATTTTAAGCCTCTAACAAAAAATCACTTAAGTAAAATAGAATGTCGTAACAAATTTTATTATAAGAAATACATAAACAAGAAAATTGATGAACTCAGTCAAAAGTTTAATGTTTCATGGCCTTTTGAATCTATTGAAATACTTCATTAATGAATTACGGCGTCTAACGAATAAGTATAAAATGTAATCTCATCAAAATTGGAAGCTGTCGGCTCGTGTTTGGAGAAAAACGCTAATGTTAGAATTTTACTTAGCCTCTTACAGCTGTGGTACAAAACATCAGCTTAAACGGTAAACGATATTCATGTAATAATCCTTGCTAATATTATAGACGTAAAGTGCCTGTTTTTTACGTTTCATGCCAACAATACTGAACAGATTTGAATGAATTGTTGTACAGTCCTTGGCAAATCACATAAGCATGGACATGCAAGACGTTTTTTACGCGATAAAAGGTACACAGTTCACTATTCCACATAAACTATAAATTTCCATATGTGTAATGGAAAAATTGTATGTAATATTTTGCTAGCAAAGCTTTGTGTTTTTGTCATCCAATTATATTTTGCGGCTTTTGTGTGATTAAGTAATAATTAGGCAAACTCGCAAAAGCAGTACCAATCCACTATCTCTTTATTTAAAAAGTTGTCAGTAGTAAAACTGTTTGATTATCTATGTATAGACCACAAGAATGAGACACTATGTACTCAAGTAAATACTGAAAACCAAGTATTGTTCTAGCATACCACTGTCATTCTCGGCAGTAACATTACCCTTTTACCCTCTCCGCTGTACTAAAATCTAGGTTCACCATGGGGCGAAATTATACTGTCCCATTTCCCACCAGTGGTGTTGTTTTCCGGTTTGTACTTCTTCTAAGCCACCAGTGCATGCAGAAGTGGCTTCTTACTCCGCTTATCGCTCTTGAATTGGACTTCGCAGAATTGTAATACGAAGCGACGGATTAAGGATTAGCGGCGTTCAACAAACAAACACAAAAAGAGGTTGTAATTCAAATCTTTCACTTTTCTGCGAGATTCCATAATGTATAGGCGACAATTTTCAATTTGGAATTATAAAATATCAGAAATCTTGTAGGTGTTTTGTTTTTATATATTTTCATTACATTACATCTTACTTCGGAGAACTGCCATACCATTTTAGAAGCTCATTTTGAGGCAGCCCCTCCACCGCAATTGCGAGGTATATGGGAAACCGCTTCACAGGCACTTATACCTACTAAAATCCCAAGGACTCTTCGAACCTATCTTTGGAGGCATATTAGGGTCACCGGGAACTTCAAATTCATGACATGGGATAACCGTGAGCAGATTGTCTTCGGCTCTCCTGGAACTATCATTTTCTTGCCCATTTTTTTGCTTGAGTCTAGAGTGATAGAGAACAGTATTCAGCACGCCGTCTGCGGCCCGTGCGCTCAGCAGCTTCCTTCTTCATTCTTTCACACGGACATAACACGTATCTACGAAGAAATAAGCCTCCGCGTCCCACGTCCGTTAGTTTTCGAGCACATTGGCAACGGCGGCGGAGCGGACAACAATAAAAGACCTGAGGATAGATTCTCATTATTTAAATGATTTGACAGCCATTGGTGTGGGACGCTACATGCGTCGACACTTCACATTCTCATCTCTCTGGGCCACAAGTTTAAGATTTATTTTCGGTTCTGGGCTTCCATACTTCATAAAGCACGTTAAGGAGTGGTCCCGATAGTAATAACATCATCTATGACCATCGTATACCAGGTAATGGGCAGCAGAGTTTACTTGTGTAATAGAAACGGCGGTCTTAGTTATTGTACCACGAAACCAAGTTACATGATAGTTTCTAGTCTTATTTATTCGACCTCAAATAATATAAACGGTATTTAATGAACTTCAATTGGCCTTTAAAAGGCACTATCATGTTACTGTAATAACATTGTGCGACCTTTTAATACAAAAAGTAGCTAACATAATATTATTATTATGTTACATTATTGTGGGAGGTGAAATTAAAAAGTTAATTCATGCATGCAAAGGTTAGATGTTGCCATCGGCAAATATAAAGAACTAACAATGTCCCTCGACTTTTTACGTGTTGGACTGTTAGTCCTTCCCAACACTTAGTTTGCAAAGATTCTTCCGATACCCGCGTAGACCCCAAGTACTTGAGGCCCGCGAACTGTTAAGTAGAGCAAGTAGAGCGACATTTGCACAATACTCCCCGAAAAAACTTAAGTCATAATTCCTCAATCTCCTCGCCAGCGACCATTGGGGACGCCTTCTTGCACACATGGCCTAGTTGTAGATTTTTAACCATTGAATAGAGAATTAACTGGAATACTGCTCGCTTTTATGCCCAATAAAGAAGCAAAAGCCTCGTGGCTAACTACAGATGTGCAAATGAAAAGAAACAACAAGAACTTCACTATAAGACCAGTGTCCAGTTTGAAAAATATCGTAACTTTTTTCAAAATATCCACGCCACCGATTTTAAGAAACAATCAAATTGTCTAAAGATAACTGGTAAAAAAAGACATATGAAAGCTTTTCAACTAGCGGTCTAAAAGCAAACGTTTCACGAATTCAGAACTAATAAAAAGTTCGTGTTGATTTGTGGGTGACATTAAACAGTGACGTCAGACAAGTTAGACAAGTTGAAAGTGGCAACAAAACTACTTTTTAGTTCGTATTTTAAGGTGAAACCGTAGTTCTTTGCTATTAAATATTAATTCTTAGGTAGTTAGTAGGTTTGTAATTTTTTGCTCTAAAATATTAATTTGTACTACTAGTATTCTTGTTAACCCCTCGTGCTAAGCTAGATAAGGTAGATTCTCGTCGGTAATGCAATGGGTCGGGATCGAACCGGCGACCACATAGTCGCACGTCCGACGCCCACGCATAGGGTTACGGCCTCTTTTATTGTCATTTGCCAAGGATCACAATGAAATCGGAACAATCCACCGAAATATCAACAAACGGGCTACCATCACATTTATAGCAAACATTCAAATAAATCAGTGGTTCCCAACGAGTGGTCCACATACCACTAGTGGTCCATGGAAGTATGTAGACCTGAAGCTGCCCGAAAAATATTGCGCTGCAGCAAACTTTCTATTAATTTATCATAAGATTCAAAAGTTATTGGAACATTCTAGATGTAAAACAGGTGGTCAATAACTAGACAAACATTTTCTAGAAAGGTCTTTCATCGTTTAAAGGTTGAAAACCACTGAAACAAACGCAAGCTTCAACATAACATAACATTACATTACATACACATATGAAGCAGTCGCTTTAACGTATGATTTTAATTGGAAAACGTTAATATGATATTGAGTTACTCGTTTTAATATTGAAATTGAATAGCAATTAGCTAAATTCACTAATTAATGTTGATTTCAACGGTAAAATTCGGCCTATTTAATTAAACAATGACTTCTATTATTCCAGACAGAATTCAAATATAGAATTATTAACATTGATTTTATTCAAATTTTCTTTTATTATTATTTATGTACTTACAACACACAATAGAAATAATAGAACACGTATACTACAAGATATTTAACAGAGGTAAAAGAAATAAAGAAAGAAAAATATTTATTTGTAATGCACTGTGTTCCAAAAAAATACAATATTAAATTAATTAATAGACATTCCATGTGCACCATAAATAGGCAGTTAGGCACGACCTCCAACCAAGTGCTACATCCACACAGTTGTGTATGAATGTAGCGCTGGTATTCTAGTTGGCCCCATTGATGACGCCACGTTAATAGCAAATAAAAATAAATAAATCAATTAATTATGGACATTCGAAAATAATATGAATTTTTACTTAAAACTTAAAAAAATAATATAAAATTAATTTATTACTAAAAGAACAATTTAAAAATTTTAAACAAATGGTACTGCTTCATTAAAAAAAAACTCTTACAGCAGACCCGCTGTTTTCGTTTTTAAACTAAGTACATATTTAAAAGAGATTTTTACTTGGCTTAAAACCGGTTACTTGCCGGGTAGTAGCAAAAGCCTCGTAGCTTTTTACACATGTCCACCTGAAAGAAAAAACTGTTTTTAGTAGCTTTAAAAAATCTTAGTAAATTTTACCACCAACATTTTACATTAAAGTACCGTTAACATATATTAAACAACAAAGCTGCCGGTTGTAAGTCCGTTTCAAATTCAGTTAACTAACATTACCATACACTAAAGCAACTAACCGTTTCGTATTCTGTGAGACCGTCCCACTTAAATGTAATCTCGCTTTACAATAATTATTGCAATAAACCCGAAAAAGTTAAATGAGTCAAGCATGACCCACTAAAAGTGCATCATTGTAGAGATAAATATAATTTTAAAATAGGATAGCTTGATTTGGTTGAACGTTCTAAAATACACTGTATTTTTTTATTCATTGCTGTACACAGCAAAATGATAAATTTTTGATACCACAATTGATCTATGTATCTTAGTATACCTATACTCTTTCAATAGCATTAAAACTACGCACACTATTCGTCTTTTCTTTTTCACATTTACTCTTGATTTCTTTTGAAATAAACAGTACCTTTGTACAATTTCTTTCCTTATATATAAGATTTTCATTCTGTTTCTTTCGTGTGTTTGTACATAAATAAATAAATAAAATTAAAATTACCTGCAATCTTAGATTTTACACAAAGATTTCTTGTCTGGTGTGGGGATCGAACCCACGACTTCCGAAACATAAAGCAAGACTTAAACCCTACGCCACGGAGCAGTCTCCGTTCCTCTTTACATATTATAAATAGGTATATCTACGATATCTCCCATAAAATTTACAGGAAGTTGGTCTCCTTACAATGCATAAAACAAATTGTTGTTTCAAGATTTCTGTTACAAGTTCATTGTGTTGGTTTGAATATATTGTTGCAAACATAACCACAAGGACCGCAAATATTGCAAAATTAATTACGAAAATAATAATTATAAATGGTATTATGGGTAGCGGTTTCAGTACAATACATTTTACTGCATCAGTTTTAACACTACAATTTTTGGCGGTTTTCAACATTTTGATGGCATTCGCTAAAGAATTGGACGACACGTTGTTTTAACCACAAGCCAAACCAATCAGAAGCAACGATAAAAACCCTTTTTTTCTCTTTCGGACGGACTTATGTAACGCTAACTAACATGCTAACTAGCTCCGAGGCTTTTGCTACTTCACCGGGCATAAAGGCGAGCAGAGCTCCAACCTAGATAAATGATTTAAACACTACAATTTAAGCAACCTGCGCAAGAGAGCGTCCCCTGTGGGACTTGGACCTCGGCTCAGGGCGGTCGCTGACGGGAGATTGAGTGATTATGGCTTTTAGTTTTTTTTTTTAAGGGGAGTTCGCGGGCCTTTCGGACTTTGGGTCTTCGAGGGCATCGGAAGATACACACCCATCCTCCAATAGGAACTCGTTAAATGGAATTAAAATGTTGTCTGCGTAATGTTAAGTCATTTTTATATTCTTCTAAAAAGTTTCTATTTCAGACACTACGTAGTCTCGTCACGGTCTCTCACTGCATCGTGGTAGTCTAGTGGCAGTAAAGATATAATGTTCATCTGTAACTAACGAGGGCCGGTTTTGACGTGTTACTAGAAATTGTCTATTTTGAAAAAATCTTAGTACTAGCCCGAAGTCTGGAAATTGGTGGTGTTTAATATCTCTCAAATTATGATGGGTCAAACCGAAACTACCGGTGATAGATAAGGTATAAAACCGACATTTCACCGCTTAACGTGATCTCCAAGACACGGATGGATCACTACTTACTTTTTATCTTAAAGTTGGTACCTACTTACATTTTTCTCTAAAGAAAATTTATCGTATACTATTCGTATACTATTTTTTTAATCTCAACCACCATAGTGTTGCGGTATTTAGCTCGCTTTAAATCTCGGAGGTCGTGGGTTCGATTCCCACGGACAAGAAATCTTTGTGTAAATTCTAAGATTACTTTTCGGGTCTGGTTGGTTGAGGGACTACTTCCGTGTCTCGGAAAGCACGATAAGCCGTTGGTCCCGATTGTTATAACATCATCTATAGGTAATAATCGTATATCAAGGAACGGGCAACAGCGTTTCCTTTGTGTGGTTGAACATAATACTGCGGTCACCAATCTGCCTGCCAAGCGTGGTGACTATGGCAAATACCCTCCCTTGGGAGGAGGCTCATGTTCAGCAGTGGACGTTATACGGGCTGATGATGATGATGATGATGACTATTTGTTTGTCCGACTTCTAGCCAAACATATTATTCAGCATCAATTGCTATAAAATCGTTAACACCATACATTTAATGTTAGATTTAACTGAAAACATTGCATCGCACTCATTCCGTAATGTTAGTTGAACTATAGACCAAGTGGTTTTCGCGACTCATATTCGTATGAGCGTTATAACCGCACTAACGCTCGTACGATTTGCTAGCACTGAAAAATCGCTTCGCTGTACACGGATCTCAAACAAATTATTTTTACTTTCAAAATTTAAGCCTCTTTTAATATCAACCTAATGACATTAGCATAAGGTTCAAAATATTTGGTTACCATCGAATAGTAACGTTAGGTTCCAAAAATTATTTTCATAACTGTGTGCTTTCAAATGTAACATTATTATTACGTTTAGTTTACGTTACCGGCTTAGAATAATCCACCCCATATCTTCCTATGGGTGTCGTAGAGGTGACTTAGGAACTTACAGCTGATGGGTGGTCAGCAGCATCTATGAGTTCAAGGATACTCAACACCTAACTGCGATCATCAATCCGCCTGCCAAGCATGGAGATTAATAGCAATCAACGACCCTGACTAGCCAAGCTCAATTAAAAGGAGGCCCTTGTTCAGCAATGGGCGTAAACGGGATGATACAGTACAATAAGGCAAGGTAGGGCAGACAGGGCTCCACTCCACTCCACTAGAAAGTTCGCGATATACTAATCACTTTAGATTACATATCATGAAAGATTTTCGCAAAAAGTTCCCTACACATCTAAAATTCATAATTCCTAAACCACTTCGCCAGAGAGCTCCAGGCGTCCGCTCCAACCCCCAAAACCCCTTTGGTTTTTCGAAAATCTTCTACAATTGACAATTGTATCGACGAGTCAAAATGTATTCGCAACTGAAAGGATATCTGAAACATTTTCATAAACGAAATATATTTTATACGTAAGCGATTTAGCAATAAAAGAAAGAGTTGAAATAAAATAAAATAGGCTTCTGCACTTTCTTCTGATGTATATAATAGGGTTGTCATGTTTCAACTAAAGAGTCCTTAAAATATAGTACAAAGAAAAACTGGTTAAAGTAACCCCTTTTTCTCTGTCAAGTTTTTAAAGTTTCAGATAGTCTGCAGTGTTTAATGAAAAGTTCTTGTACACTACATTTTCAGGCACCGTAGAAGCGCTTTTCTGGTAACTGGATAACACTGCGATGTGTTAACAAAATAGAGGATGCAAACTATGATTTCTTTGGCAGCACCAACGCGCGTTGTAGCGTTTTCAAAACGCGCGTAAACAGCGCGGTGATAAAAATGTGATGTGTAAGCTCTAAAACTTATGTGACATCAGTCACTGTTTAAAAAGAAAATTATGAAAATTATGGATGTAATGCGGATGTAAACCTCCTCGTGAAACACTTTATCTACTAAAAATATCCGCATCGAAATCCGTTGCGTAGTTTTAAACATCTAAGCATACATAGGTGCAGACAGACAACGGGAAACGACTTTGTTTTATACTATGTAACTAGCGACCCGCCCCAGCTTCGCATCATACATATTAACCTTCCTCTTGAATCACTCTATTTATAAAAAAAAACCGCATCAAAATATGTTGCGTAGTTTTAAAGACCTAAGCATACATAGGTCGGACAGACATCGGCAAGCGACTTTGTTTTATACTATAAAATGTGTGTTCATTTCATAGAATAAAACAAAGTTAAGTTAAACGTCAATTTATTAATATCATACAACCCTATAACCAACCAATCGACCGCAAAGTGGTCTATAAATACCAATAACTTCAATCAAATATTAATTTCAGGGGTCTGCAACAGGGAAACAAAGGACCCCATTCACCTTTGTCCCTTTGAGGTTTCACCCTAAAGTAATTCTTTGAAGATTTGTTCCCTTTGACGCGTTTTTCTTTCTTACAATAAATACTTTTAACAAGTAAGGGTACATTTAGTCCACGTAGTATGTGATCTATAAACAATTGAATATATTTACACCGGCTTTTTTAAACGTCGATTAAGGTAAAAATCATCATCATCATCAGCCCGTATGACGTCCACTGTTGAACATGAGACTCCTCCCGAGGGAGGGTATTTGCCATAGTAGAAGGAAACGTTGCTGCCCGTTCCTTGATACACGATTATTATAGATGATATTATAACAATTGGGACCAACGGCTTAACGTCCTTTCCGAGGCACGGAGGGTAGTCCCTCAACCAACCAGACCCGGAAATAAATCTTAGAATTTACCTATACAAAAATTTGCTATCCGGCGTGGGAATCGAAGCCACGACTTCCAAGATTTAAAGCGAGCCAAATACCGCTACGATTCGGAGGCTGTCGCTTTAGGTAAACGTAGTGTCTATATTTTACAGTTAATAAAACCAGCACACCCAATTGAGAAACTAGATAAAATCAACACAACAATAAAACCTAAACATAAAGAAAAACATGAACTAGACAACAATTCGGACCCTAAAACAAGAAAAGAATAAAGTGTTGTTTACTTTGTTCTTTTCTACTATAAAATATAAAAGTTTTAAACAAAAATATAGACAGAAACAAAAACACAACAAGTTTGGGACAACCTCCGTAGCGTAGCGGTATTTGACTCGCTTTAAATCTCGGAGGACGTGGGTTCGATCCCTACGCTGGACAGGAAATCTTTGTGTAAATTCTAAGATTTATTTTCGGGTCTGGCTGGTTGAGAGACTACCCTCCGTGCCTTGGAAAGTGCTTTTCAAAGGCACGGAGGGTCCCGATTGCTATAACATCATCTATAATAATCGTATATCAAGGAATGGGCAGCAGCGTTTCCTTGTGTAGTGTAGTAGTACAACATAATACTGCGGTCACCAACACGCCCGCAAGCGTGGTGACTATGGCAAAACGGGATCGAATCCACGACGTCCGGTATTTAAAGCGATCCAAATACCGCTTTGCTACGGAGATTGTCGTAGAACTACATACACTTCTAATTAAAAGGAACTTAAAACATTTACTATAAAAAAAATGCACTGTCAAATATATTTAACTATGATAATAAATAATATGAAATATTTCCTATATACCAACAATATTAAACCGCTTCAAATTACTTTCTTTAAGAACTTTGAACGAAACCATTCTATTGAAGTATTTCGTGAGAAATACATTTCACGCTGTATTGTTACTAGGTAGGATGTAATCTGAAATTGACGTGACGTAAGTACATGCTGTTATACGGCATTATTCTGTGAAAGAAAGCATATGATTTTATTTATACTGTGTAAAGGAAAACCTCCGTAGCGTAGCGGTATTTGGTTCGCTTTAAGTCTCGGAGGTCGTGGGTTCGATCCCCACACCGGACAATAAATTTTTGTGTAAATTCTCCGTGCCCCGGAAAGCACGTTAAGCCGTTAGTCCTGATTGCTATAACATCGTCTATAACAAGCGTATACTAGGGAACGGACAGCAGCGTTTCCCTGTGTATTACAATATAATACTGCGGTCACCAATCCGCCTGCCAAGCGTGGTGACTATGGCAAAACCCTCCCTCGAGTGGACGTTGCTGATGATGATGATGACGTGTAAAGGTAATAAAACAACTTTTATGATACAGTGAGAATAAAAGGTAAAATATAATAACTATATAATTGATAGATAACGAAATATCGGACGTGAATTGATAGATTATTTTACAACTGTGCATATCATCAAGAGAAATTTCTTCCAGCAGACCCGCGAAAGGAAAAAACAAAAAGAGAAAAAGAATAGTGTGTAGGGTTAGGAAACCAAGATACAGATCATGAAATAATATAAACTATGAAGAATAAATTAATTATAAAAAATAAACTTACATATTAATACATAAACAAATACAAAAATAAATACATATAAGGCATGTATTTATATGTATTTATTTCCCATAAACTTCCCCTTAAAGACGTGTTATAAGGGGATCGATAAATTTCGACGACCGGTGTGGTTCCACCGTAACCTAATTGGTTAAGGCATTAGGGGCTTAACCTAAGATGCAGGGTCGAATCCTGCCGGGAGTTGATATTTTTTTAATCTCAATTTTGAATCACAGATAATTGTTCTGAGTCTGGGTGTGTTTTTTGTCCGTGGATTGTTTTTTGTTGTAGAGTCCCCCGCGACATAGGGTTTAATTTCCATAGTAAATAAATAAATAAAAAAAGTTTTTATTTACGTAAACCTATTACAGGCATTTGCAAATAGTCAGAACATATTTGGCTCTTTAATATAATATATTTAATTAATTAATTTAGTTTATTTATTATAGTTATAATAATAATAAATAGTTTGTATTAGATTTTTTTTTATAGCTTTAGCGTAAAAGCTGTCAGGTATGAAAATAGAATTTTATTTTTTATCTATAATTTAATAGTATAAAGTTCTGTCCTTTGAGTATGTTATTATTTAGATGGACCATAAGTATATCGTCGGACGCGATTTTATGTTACCACCGGATCCAATACTGAGAACGATTTTATAACTAAGAAGACCCGGCGAAACAAAGTCAAATGGACATGTCAACATTATTTCGGTCCAGTTATTCTTCTGCCGGTTTCATCTCGGCCTCATTGAGACGATCCGGCGAAACATACTCAAATGGGCATGTCAACATTATTTCGGTCCAGTTACTGTCATTATTTAGTTAATTGGCTTACACAATTTACCCTGTCTTTATGCAATTTTTATTTAGTACGGGAGTTGTCCTTTAAAAAGATAAAAAGATGAAAGATCAATATTAGCAATATTATAATTGGTGTAATTTCTTATTCATTATTCTGGGTAGCCCGTTCGATATCCGTAATTAAACACATGTTGGTTATTTTAAAGGATTTCCCTTAAATTTATTAAAAGAAAATAAAAACAACTACAAACTTCAATAGTTTGTAGTTGTTTTTATAATATTTTAGATCAACAAATTCTAAAATATTAAACAACTATTAAAAATGCTCGATAAAATCTGTATATCAAATTGCTAATACAAGAGATAAATGTGTACTATCTACCTACATTGTTATCATTTCATAACAGTGTAGGAAATAGATATTCATCAGTATTCTTGGCAACAATGTGAAGTAGCACATGTAACAAATAATCCTCTACATCCAGACAGTGAACGAAGCACGTACCCAGAATCCACGTACGCAATATCGTATTTGATCGTTTCCAGTCTCTGCTTTAACTTGACACAGCTGAAACTATTGCAACGTAAAATTCTACTTATATTTCAAGTGATATTCTTTTATAGATAAGTTATGACAATGTTTTACCTTTTTTATATGATATTTCACTCAGAACTCGCACAAATACTAATATGAATAGCAATAGCTTTAAGTGTTTAAAATGGCATCGCATAGGTGACACGCGTAATTTAAGTGACACTTATAAAAAAAAAATCAATTTATCAATATGAAGGTTCTAAAGTATGCCCTTGCGGGACACCAACAACGTTATGTGTGTTTGATGAAAACAAACTATATCATAAGTGTTATTGTTATTAAAAAAATTAATATAATCTCGACTCGACACGGTTCACAAAGCGAACAGCATAAAACAATACATAAATAACAACTAAACAAGGACACTACACTATAAAACGCTTTAAGGAGTACTAGACTCACTTTCAAATAGCCGTCAACGTGTTAAATTAGTTGTTTTACGTATTTGATTTTCTGTTCTATTACTTTCTTATACGTGCCTATTTTGTTTGGACACAACTTAGATGCATAGGCCTTAGGATTTATTTAGTTCACTACTTTACCACACCAGGCTGTTTCAAATTTTATGTTTCACCGGACACTGAGCTTCTTTTTAGTGTACTCCTGACCTCACACACCGTACAAATGCCCGCAGTTACCTCAACTCTTGGCTTCCAACACCTTCGGTCTTCGGTGATCAGTTTCTGGACACGTACCTAATAGTCTTTCGGGCGGCAAACACTACCCTAGTAACTTCCAGTCTCTGTCGAGTACTCTCAAGGCACGTAGAATGCGTTGAGGGTGTTCCGTGCGGCACGCGAATAGGGGTGGTGGGCAGTAGTGGTTGTAACGTGGTTATGGGGCAGCGGCGGCAGGGGGCGCTTGCCCGCCCGCGGTGCGCGCCATGTTCGAAGCGCCGTCGCGGCCGGTGGCTCGTGCGCCCCCACTCACGCGGTACGCTGCGCCCGACGGTACCATCCTGCTGCTCACGGAGAACGGCACGCGCCTGATGACCCGCGCCGCCGCCGCCAGCCTCCTGCGCGCCGCCCTCCTCTCCCCGCGCCCCCCTCGGCCCCGCCACGGTGAGCCGCCGCCGCACCCTCTCTTCATCTTCTGTCTTTAACTCTATGTGTCTCTGTCGGATTCCGTCGCCTCTCGCACTGCACGCTTCGCACTACGCTTCGTAAGGTAGGAGCGTGGCCATAGGAGCCAACAACCGTCTCTGCCGAAACCACTTTTAGCATCATCTTTATAATAATTCAAATCTTTAGCGATTTTAAAATATTCTTCACGGTGCGACACAATTTAGAAAATTCCTAACGATCGTCTCAGCTTTCTTGAAAATGACACGGCTTTGGAAACTTAAATCTTGACATTTTCTAGAAATTTTTAACTTAGAGAAGGCTGACCCAATTCCGATATATTTAAGGTTTTGACTAGAATTTCAATTATTTCATACGTGTAGTGATTATGGAACTAGTTTCTGTATATTCAATTTTAAATAAATAAGTTTTGAATAAAAATTCGCTCCTACTTTATGCCTGCATGCTTAGTAGATTAGTGCTTTACTGTTCCTTTTTTATTTCTCTACTTTAGGCTTTCACTTGCTATATATCGTTTTGATTTGAGCATATTGAAAGTCTACTGTGGCACCTCTTGACATGAGCATGACTGCATGATTTCTCTCTGCATCTCCTCTTTTTCTACGATCTCTATGGTTACTGCGCGGCATAGACTGGCTTTGATGAATAGTTCGAGCGGGACTGCCAACCGGGGAGGCTTTGCTACTCATTTCCTTACCGGGACCGTATCTAAGACGTCCAACATTTTGATTTTTGCCCGTTTAATGTCGTAACGTTTGCGAATATCGTTGTTTATTGTATGGATTGTCGTTTTATATTACCGTCAGTACGGTCAGATTTTTTTATCGATGTTTCCGATCGACCGGCGCGATGATATCTGATGTTACGATTTCGGAGTCCCGTCGCGCTATGGCTCGGTCCAAGAGCTTCCCTCACCTAAGCGATTCGATGGATGAAATTCCAGTAAAGCTGATTTCGGACGGACGGACCGTGAATCGGAACGGGACCGGTGTGACGTCATGGATCGGCGGTATGTCCATAACACATGATGGGAACCTGATCGCGCCTGACAAAATTATGACGCACATCCACCGTTATGCAAGTCCTCACTACAACCCTCACGGGCACCATTACCATCGCTGGAACCATGAGCCGGGGGGGAGCGAAGACCCCCTGTACGCTACCAAGACCGTCTATGGACCAGGATACATTGATGAAAACCGTACGTATGGTTTGTATTTTTAACACGCCGACTAATCTCCCCATTTATATCTTTACTTCTTATTTGATTGTATCAATTTACCATAAACTACTACCTTCCAGAACAATTACAATAATAACAAACTGTATTTCAATATAAACAAGTTTCAATATTTTTAACTGTCGCTGGTAATTGGAATATGTTTTTATCTGCGTTTCTATAGGTTCATTTATCTGAAAAATATTCTTTTAATTTCGTAGTAAGTTCAGAAATGAAAATACGTATGTAGAAACCTGGATAAACCAAATAGACTTTAAAAATATTGGACTATAGAATAAAGTGTTTATTTGGCATTTCATTTTTGTACAGAATGTGATACCAAAATAACGCTAGCCTAGCCTACCATTGAAGACTTATGTATCAAAAGATTAGTCGACGTCACTAAAATAGGTGTTAAATAATAATAAACACATTTACCAAACAATAATCTAACCATAGATATCGTAAGTCACATCACTTCGAGCTTCAAAACTGTACAAAACTAGTCGGTTAGCAGGATACCATAAGACATAGGTGATTTCATTCTTACAGCACTAACATACATGTTTACTATTCTCAGTGCTCTTTACCCCCTTTATTTTCGACCCCAGTAATCCGAGCACTTTAGTTTAGATCCCCACATTTTAGTAAACGATAGTTATCTACCGAAACACGACGTAAAGCTTGGCGTAGCGACTATAACTAGAAAGGATATAGTTTAAGCTTTAGAACTCTCGAGTGCTTCCTTTCCTGATCCGAAAAATTGTAGAGAATTTAGTTTGTAAAAGAGTGATTTAGCGAAGCTTTGAGTCGAAAATCTCCGCGAAGCTTTGCAATTTGCGCTAAAGAATCAAGCTCATCTACAGACATTCGTGATAGCAACGGCAGACCAAGGAAATATATCATAAACTGGGTGTTTTTTAATATAATTCACACGACGGTCCACTATGCATGTATCCATAATATCTATTCATATTTAACTTTGAACTGGCACAAATACCTCATGGAGTTTTTGCCTCACTACGAATTGTTCGTAATTTGGAAGCATGACCAATTTAAGATTACCGCTTGTATTTAACGTACGATTTTCATGCAGATATTCGATTTCATTGACAAATCATCGCGTTTTATTCACGACACGTATTTTAATGGATTTCTCACAGTTGTTCATATTATTATATTATAAATTTTTATTCCACAAAGTGTATTATAAATTATATTTATAATAATAGCATGAGCATAATTGATTATTCACAATCCTACATAATGTTTTGTTTATTTCAGTTTAATTCAAAATTTATTTATGTGTTCTTATTTTACCTATTTAATTATTTATTTTACTATATTTTTTTCGTTTTGATGTTTGCATTTGTATTTTAAATATAAATTGCTTAAATATTTTGTGTATTATATGGCTAACGTATTAATATAGTGTATACGACTCAGTAGGAATATTAAAAATTAATCGATCATCAAGTTTAGTATCCATATTCAAAATATAAACTACCTACATGAAAGTGTAGAATTTATTAGTATCAATGAAATAGTCTTTATAATTTTATTATAAAACTCTTATGAATTTATTCATTAGATAGCATGAACCGAATAAGTCGATTTAAAAACTTAATATAGTATAAGAAGTACATAGTCGTAAAAATCGCGTCTAAATATCGCGATAGTCGCGAATAAACGGTAATAATTTTATATAATCATCAACAAAATTCGCGCTAAACGACGTCAGCAAAATAAGAATGTTAAATAAAATAAAAATATAGCATATACCACAAAAACAAAATAAAGAAAAATACATCGCCATACACACATAGACCCAACCCTGAACACAATCACAAACTAACACCCGCCCCAACCAACAGAGAGGATTGGAAAAGAGAACGGTAAATCAGGTGATGAGAAGGTGGCCCTGCAATCGACGTGCCACGTCGCGCTGGACGCGTGCATCAAGGACAGCGAGTGCGTGACGTCATTGACTCCAGTCCTGCAAAAGTGCCATTCCAGTGACTGCGACAGAGAAGGATGCATGGCAGCTTTGAGAGGGTTCTACAGGAAGCAGGGCGTGCACTGGAATACTGAGATCGCCTTTTGTCTTTGCAAGTAAGTAAGATTCTTAAAGATAATCTGTAGTATTTAATGCCAATGGATAATACTGTCTATCGATCGCCGATCAATGCCAACGGTCGACGATGATCGATTATTGCAGTAGCATTGATCAACGGATATCGTTTCAAAAATGATGACTTAGCATTCATTCGTTCAGCAATGAATGGTATCCATCGACTTTAATCAACCCCCGAAACGGTAGTGGTATTTGGCTCGGTTTAAACCCCACGCCGGACAAGAAATCTTTGTGTAAATTCTAAGATTGCTTTCCGGGTCTGAATGGTTGAGTGACTACTCTCCGTTCACTGTGCCTCGGAAAGCACGTTAAGTCGTTGGTCGCTATTATTATAACATAATCTATAATGATCGTATATCAAGGTACGGACAGCAGCGTTTTCTTATGTGGTAAACGACATAATACTGCGGTCACCAACCTGCCTGCCAAACGTGGTGATTGTAGCAAATACCCTCCCTCGGGAGGTGGCACATGTTCAGCAGTGGACGTTATACGGGCTGATGATGATGATGATGAATTATAGTTTTTTACACTGTGATTCTAACAAATACACGTGTATGTAAATACCTAAGTAATGAATATATTCATAATTTCATTATTATTCCCTCTTTCTCGTGTGTGTAAAACATACTGGAATTAAACCATTTAAAATAACTTTATATGAAAACATCAAGCTTGGTTAGCTTCCATTTTATCCAGCCTGCGTACACGTGCCTGAAAATCATCATTCATGTTAACTGTAAAGTTTCATTGAGGTTATGTCTTTAGAAAAGTTTTTGAAGTTACCTTTAACATCTTGTATATCAAAGGATGATATGATAACTGATGTATGTGGTTTTATTATATGTTTAAATATGTGTGACTTCTGCTTTAAATGTGTATATGTTCGCGCCGGACAGTCCAAGGACCGCGTTGGCCCCCTGTCCCAATCAGATAATCCAGTGCCTGTAGTCCGTGCCAGTGATCACGTCCTCTCTTTTTTTATATAAATATTGTTACAATGATATTTCTCATAGCTTTAGCGATGCCCTGAGCCATGGTCTTAGCACACTAAGGGTGCCCACAGGCGTGTGTCGCTTATACGCAAAAATATTGTTTAAAGACGTGCCTCCTTTCTATAGAGCTAAATTATATTAAGATTTTAATTATAGAATTATTGTTTTTACTATACCTAGACTGACTGACAGATCATACGTTATCCGCAATAGATTTTAGTTTTCATATTTTGTATTTAATTATAATTATCTTATTTCATTGTGTATAATTGACAAGTACAAGTGTATTTAAATAGCTAAGTGCTGAATAAATATCGTTAAATTCGACCATTGCACGGGTTCAAACTAGATCGGGCAAAAAATTGTGCTAGTAAACCTTATTTCTCAAAACAAATCTAAGTAGCAACCCTAAATTAGGAATGTTATAATTTGTTATGTTTAACTCGGATCTCCGAAAGCACGTTAATACTTCGGTCCTGCGACAACGTACACTTACCGACACGACCGACAAGGGAACGTGTCGGTAAAACAATTCTACCAGATTTTTGAAGTGTGCGCAGATTGCAGATGCAGATGTTCTTAAAGTAGATTTAATGGATCAGGAAAAACTCAGATCTCAATTTGAAAGAGATACTTGATTTTGTATTTTTTTGTGTTTTTTTAACTTCAGAATCAGAATCAGAATCAGTATTTATTTGCATAAAACAGGTTACATAGGATGTTACATTATATATTAATTCAATACGTGATATTCGAATGTACGATAATATTTACAGGTAATTTAACTTTTGGTTAACGAATTTAACTACCCTGTTTATTTATTTTTACCCGGGGTAAAATGCATTACGCATCCTCTCGCTCACGCAGGAATGACAAAATTTGTGATCCCCGCGTCAGCGAGGGGTATGTGGGACTCATCCTTCCGAAATAATAATCGCGGAAAGGGCTTACACCACTAAAAACCGAATTGAATTACCCTAGTAAAACAACTAAGTGCCTAGTGATCATGAGTACGACTATAAGAATTCTAATGTCACTAAATCACTTTCATCGAACCCAACAGGAAGACCGACAACCGTGAGGACTCGTGCATGAACGCCCAGGAGCGACTCCATCCGTCGTGTGCGCAGCGCCCAGCGGTCGGCTCCCCGCTCCCCGCCTGCCATACCCTCGCCCACGCCTGCAGGGAAGAACCGGAATGCAGGTTAGTAAACAACAAATATCTTTTTATTAAACAACTTTGTAGGACGAGTTACCATCTGTATTACTAACGAAACGTAACCTCAACATTTTAAAATATACATATAATGATTAAAAATAAAAGATTCCCTCAAGAATATAGTTATATAATGACAATAAAATGGCAATGGTAAAATGTGCATGGTAAAAAGAGATCTATAAAGGCGCGGGTGCCCCTTTTTTTTGTTGTCCGGGGGGAAATGCTTTTACACTTTCTCACCACCGCTGAAGTGTATTTGCGCGCTGGCGGTGGGATATAATATATCAGGCTAGTCCCATATTATGGGACTAGCCCTCTCCATAGCGTGGTATGCTAAGGCGCGGGCGCCCCTAACAGTATGACATTATAATCTGTACTGTTTAATGCAACGGAAAAAGTATATATATATAGATCGAATGTACAACCAAAAATAAATAATATTAATAGCAATTACTAAAAATACAGTAAAAATAACCATTTAGTATAACTAAAGGATTCCATACAAAAGTTGTATCGATATAACAAATGCTTTCAATATACTTTCTAGAAAATGTGTTTCATTTTTCCCGGAAGTAAACCTACATCTGAGATAAAATCCGAAGCTAACGTTTTTAATCCGTTCCATAATATCGTTCAAACTCCAGGCTTAGAAAATAATAAGTAAGTGGAATTTCTTAAAGCTAGAAGAAACTTAAGTTTTAATTGGCAAAAGGACTTATAAAGTTTACTAAAACAAATTAAAAGCCCACTGACAATTCAAGTTAACGATTAAGGTTATTATTATTGCTAAATGCTTTTGATTCTGATTTGAGCGTTTGAACTTGAGCTGTACTCTGGACACTTGGTCCATTTATTAAGGACCGATTGGTAGTTCCTCAACAATTGGACTTTGGCTGGTAGTTCTTCTATAGAAATTGAAGATCTTCTTTGACGGGCGTGGTGGTATGCACGATGGCCAACGGCCAATCGTTCGTCATGAGGTCTTCCGCGGAGATTCTTATAAGTCCTGGGGTAACTGTTCAGGCAAGAAGCTTTTTCAGTGACGGTCCATCATCACTTGTAGCAATAGGTGGGGCCTTGGGTGGGGCCTGAGGGCCCTGTGGTCAATCCATCTGTGGTTGCGCTGCTAGCTAGGTCCAGCTCTTACAGAGGTGCCATAGGACGACCAGTATGCTAGCAGGGCTTTTGTCGAGTCCGGTTCATCTCTACTCTCCATGCTCGACGAGGAAGAACTCACCAGGGAAGTGTTTCCTGGGAGCGCCCATCAGCCAGCGTAAGAAGGAGCGCATTCTTAGTCAGGGTCAGCCACGGAGACGAGGTCACAAGGCCAATCGTTACTGTTCAGAACTTGTATATGTTCGAATTCACTTGCGAACTTGTTTTGTGCGATGTAGGTTAGTTGAGATGCTTAGTGCTAGATGGCGCTGCTAGTAATCTTGTAGTTTTGTGTGGCTACTGTTGATATCGCTACAGAGCTAATAAGGGTCTATCCAGTAGCGTACATCCTAGAACTACATGCAAAAAGTCCTACCAGTAACAAATTATAATGACCAAAAATCTCAGTGTATATAAAATCTAACAGCCTCCAGTTGTATTAACGTTCATAAATACTGATATTCATCACTTGATAAATGTTCATAATCATTTAACCGCAAACTGTTTTTGAACACCAAATGATGCGGTTAGTTTGGCTGTTTGTTTAAATTGATTTACTGATATCTATTCTATTCTATACTATTAGAAGGAATATATAAGCGGCCGTAGCCCAATGGCTAGGGCGTCGGACTTGCAATCATTTGGACGCCCGTTCGATCCCCTGGCTTCGTAAAGGTGTAGGTACTTTTCACAAGAATAGATCACGCCATGTGTTCCTACGGGTGCCATAATAGGCGACTAAGAGATCAATCAGATCAAAGTTAGTTACTATCATACTGCGATCATCTATCCACCTGCCAAGCGCAGTGATTATGGCAATATCATGTAAATTTGTGATCCCCGCGTCAGCGAGGGGTATGTGGGACTCATCCTTCCAAAATAATCGCGGAAAGGGCATACACCACTAAAAACCGAATTACCCTAGTAAAACAACTAAGTGCCTAGTGATCATGAGTACCTACGACTATAAGAATTCTGATGTCACCAAAACTATTCTATACTATTAGAAGGAATATATAAGGGGCCGTAGCCCAATGGCTAGGGCGTCGGACTTGCAATCATTTGGACGCCCGTTCGATCCCCTGGTATTGTAAAGGTGTAGGTACTTTTCACAAGAATAGATCACGCCATGTGTTCCTACGGGTGTCATAATAGGTGACTAAGAGATCAATCAGATCAAAGTTAGTTACCATCATACTGCGACCATCTATCCACCTGCCAAGCGCAGTGATTATGGCAATATCGCTCAACTACCATGGCATGCCAAGGTGAGTTGAGAGGAGTCCCGAGTTCAACAGTGGACGTCATCGGCGTTAATTTAAATACAAATTCAAATCTTTATTACTTCCATGGTAGTGTATGTACATCTTGTAGGTCTTAAAATGTTAATAAAAGCTTCATGAACCCTGTCACGCACAGCAAAATAGGACAGAGGAAGTTATTTTGTTTTGTTAAGAAAATTTTATTATTTTAAGTTTATTTTTCAAATATTCATTCACGCTATAATATGATTTGCTAGTTAGCAGAGTTTTAAGTTTTTTTTTTGGTAAATATGTTCATTTTGGATTCTTTTTTGATGAATTGTGGTAATTTATTTAATATTTTTATGGACTATTTATTTTTAAGTTGAAGTGTTATGTCATTGCGAATGTAAACTTCGAAATATCGATACATGAATCTCATACAATTATGTGAACGATTACCAATAATGAATGACAAGTACGACATGCAACAGTCGATCAACAATATTTCACTAATTAGGTTAATTATGTTGAAATTAACCTTACATATTGATAAATGATCTCAACCGACAGGAGTTGATAATATAAATTTTATAAATTAAAACGGTAGTTCTTCGTTGTAATATATATTTAACACGTGTCGTTATTTTAATTTGTCTTTGCCTACGTAGCAAATTTAAAGGATAATTTTAAAAAGGCTCCGAAGTTCAAAATAAAAAGTAAACTCAGTACATACACATCGCCTTAGGTGCTTGATGTCTAAACAAACTTCATTATTTGACTATGAAGTTTATTTAACAAACAAACTCAACAAATACAAACAAAGCTCAAAGTTATTTTTAAGACATTGGGGAACTGTGAAAAATCATAGCAACACTTTTACCCACACAAGAAAGCCGCGGGTGGTTGCCTTGTATACGCAACCACTCGCGGCCCTTACTGGCCCGTTAGAACAGGTGATACAGGCGCACAAACATCATTTTTGTTATGTAATTAAACTAGCGACCCGCCTTAGAATCGTACCATTAAGTATCATTCACACAAAGGCCAAACAAATTATATCATAACCGCCTCATGACTCGCTGCTCCCCGTTTCTTGGTATACAATTGCAATAGATGATGTTATAACAATCGGGACTAACCGCGTAACGTGCTTTCAAAGACACGGAGGGTCCTCCTTCCACCATTCAGACCGGGAAATAAATCTTAAATTTTATACACTTGTTCTGCGTGAGGTCGAATCCACTACCTCCGAATGACAAATACACTCATTTTTAACTAACAAAACTGATTTGTCTAAGAGACTCAAGAGACTCAATTCTGGTTCTGGGTGTGCTTTGTCTTAATATGACTTAAATTATGTTGCTGTGAACTTCGCGATTGTGAAATTTATTTCCCTAGTTCAATTTTAGATCTAGGTATAAATAACCTCTTTTTTCCGGGGGAAAATGCACAAGGCACCCCTACCGCAGCGGCAGGGAATGGAACACTCCTCTCTCCATAGCAATGATGTGCTAATCATACCACGAGACAACCTTTGTGGAGTAGCGGTTTGAGTCACGCTTTAAGTTTCGGAAGTCGTAAGTTTGATCTCCTCGCCGTACCTTAAAGATATCTTTGTGTAAAATCTTAAATTTCTTCCTGGGTTTGGTTGGTCGAGGAATTGCCCCCGATCCTGGAAATATACGCTGGTCCCGACTGTCATAATATTATATTATGACAAACGTTTACCAGTTAACGGCAGCGGTTACTTGTGTATATGCTGTACATAATACTTCCGTCACTAGGACTTTATAATGGCAGATGATGACCAAGAGAATCCAATTTCAATTACCTACTAAAACTCACCGTGTTCTACCCCGAACTTCAGTATTGGGTACCAGGAACTGCCAATACATGAGGAAATAAACGGTCAAAATCAATGAACACTGAATTTAATTATCGAAATATAGATACTTTTCGCTTATGCTTTTCTATTACATGCCTATATAAAGCCATATGTACGCATCACCAAACTTCAAATGGACGCATCTCGAAATTGACTGGACATGGACACATTCCATTTGTATCCGCAAATTGATTGCAACGCTTGATTGACCGAGCTAATAAGATATTATCTACATATCTACTTTATTAAATCAAAGTAGTACGTTGTTACACCTAGTTGGTGTACTCGATAAAGCACCATTATGTCAATGAATAACATCCCTAGACCCTACATAAATCAATATGTACTCAGCACCAAATGGACACGCGTCGAAATTTACTTGAGACACTCCATTCCATTTGTGTCCGCAACCTGATTGCGACGCTTGACTTGACGACTGAGCTACTAATGGCATTATCTATCTGTACTTTGATAAATATATATAGTACGTTGTTACACCTTGTTCTTGTTTTCAAGAAACTGCTGTTATGCCTATGAATTACGTCCCTTCATAAAGCAATATGGACTACAGCGTTTAAAAGTCCTGTAGCAGTCTCACAAAACTAGTCAATACTAGTTCTTTTTACACCCTCCTTCTTTGAAGACAATTTACACACACACACATAAACATTATTTGCTTGCTGAGTTGCCGCTTGACTTGGTAGACCCTACATAAAGCAATATGCACACAACTCCAAATGGAAGCACGTCGAAATTGACCGGAGACACTCCATTCCATTTGTGTCCGAAACCTGATTGCGATGCTTGACTTGACGACTTAGCAACTACTAATGGCATTATCTACCTGTAATTTGTCAAACATCTAGTTGATGTAATCGGGAAAACTGGGAAATTTAATCAATACGGTATCAAAATGCGACACCACCTTAATATTTCGTAAATATTTTGCAGAAATAGGGTTTTATAACGTTCACGCTCTCGGACGTGGATTCGTTACATAAAATATCTGACAAGTGCGAGTCTAACTCGCACACGGTACCTAAGTTCTCAGACATTTTCCTCCTCATGCAGTGAGAGCTAGCTTCTTGCCAAATTTTATGATTTTAAGTCAATGGGAAGTACCGTATAGGTTTTGCTTTGACGGTAGCAGATAATGTTAATTCTTGTTTCCTGTTTTCGTTATTTAAAGCCTTCTTAACTCTGCTTACTCTGTCGAAGTAGTCGAAGTAACCAATCGATTTTTTAGTTAGACAAAAATAATTATGTCCCAAAAAAACACAAAACTGAAAGCAATTTGAGACTGTATATTCTACAAAAAGCTAGAATAATATAGCATGGCCTTGACATATAACTTACGAATCCAGTTGAGGGATTGATGTCCAATGTCAGATAATAAAGCAAGTTACGTAAGCTGTCGTTGTCTCCGAATAGATTTTATTAGTTGCCTTACCCTATTGTTATGGAATCATAGAATTTTGATGAAGGCAGTAATCCAATACTGGAATATGTTTGATTTGATTTGATTGCGTAAGAAGAGAATATTGTAGGGATGTCAGCAAAAGGTTTCGATAATCAATATATGTTATAATGTTAAATAATGTTGAAGACTTAGATAAATGATTAGTTTCACGCGTTCGACTTAATACCGCACTCGCTTAAAACCATAGCTCCATAAATATGACTACTCAATATAGTTGTGCTATACTGATGGTAGGTATATGATCCCGATGTCCTTATTTCTTGTAGTACTCGTATTATTTTTATTACGCAAACTGAATTATAACTTAAATTGTATAAAACTTTTGACATGTTTTGTAGGTACCTACTTTTTTTCCATCCATGTTTTTATGTACGGCGTGTTATAACAATTATCCTTACGTGACAACCTCCGTAACGTAGCGGTATTTGGCTCGCTTTAAATCTCGGAGGTCGTGGTTTCGATCCCCACGCCGGACGGAAAATCTTTGTGTAAATTCTAACATTACTCTCCGGGTCTGGTTGGTTGAGGGTCTACCCTCCGTGCCTCGGAAAGCACGTTAAGCCGTTGGTCCCGATTGTTATAACATCATCTATAACAAGCGTATACGAGGGAACGGGCAGCAGCGTTTCCCTGTGTATTACAACATAATACTGCGGTCACCAATCCGCCTGCCAAGCGTGGTAACTATGGCAAAACCGTCCCTCGGGAGGAGGCCCATGTTCAGCAGTGGACGTTGTACGGGCTGATGATGATGATGATGATTACGTGTTATTTCTTTTATTATTATTGTTTTGTGTATCGTGTGTTCAATAAATGTTATTTCTGTCTTTCTTTCAATATATTAAACAATGTTTTTTTTTGCATTATCGAACCTTCAAAGAAAAAAAAATACCTGTAAAGTATAATAATTATTGTTTTATTCCATTTATTATTAAATTTACATTTGCATATTAAATAGATATGCGGCTGGATTTTGAAACGACAATTGCCGATTCCGACCGGTAACGTTCGAATATACATTTGCGGTTTCCTTCTATGGAAAACCATATTTTAAATACATAACTGACGCCTCCCAGTAACTTTCAGCAAGTTTGCTGAAAGTACTGAGTGCAAAAAAATATTATATTTTTATAATAATCTGGAATAATCTATAATTAAATATAAAGCTGAAGAGTTTGTTTGTTTGCTTGAATGCGCTAAATACTACTGATCCAATTTGAAAAAAAATTTGTTAGACTATTTATCGAAGAAGTCTACATTTAAATATGAAGTTCCTACGGGAACGGGAGTTACGCGAGTATCACGCACAGTATCTGGTATAAGTATATACCAAAACTTCAACAATCCAATAACAAATATAACATCGACAACAATAGCTAAAACTTAACAAAAACTCGATGACAGTGACAAATAACTGCAAACATATTGCGCTGAATTGTATGCATGTCATGCTATCACTACTGCAGGACGAAGGCGGGGCCTGTCGCGGGGAAGCGGGAGGTGGGTTTTTCGATTCAGGTGTCATGTCAATTTGCACGATTTATATGTATCGCTGGATTTTTACCAAAATATTAAAAACTACTTTCTTTTTCCCCAGGATTCGTTTGGAGAACTACGAACAATGGTGTGCAGTGGATGCCGTGACTCAAGGTTGTGCTGGATCCCCAGCCGCCTGCAGGGCTGCAGTGGTGGCAGTGTTGGGTACCCAGCTCCGAGCCGCTTGTGCCTGCAGGGGCACCGACTTCGCGCAGCTTTACGACTGTCTTGGATGGCAACGGCTTCTATGGTTGAACCCTTGCGTTGGTGAGCAGTTCTTCGATTTATTTTCTATGGTCACGTATCTGCAGTACCTGTTGCTCCCATTATTGGAGTTTGGAGGAGCATCGTGCAGTTTGAGTTGGCAGATCCTTTTGTCGTCGTACGTTTAGCATACGCTATGAAAAGAGAACTCCAACATGCCTCAGCGTTGCGGATATCTAATGCATGTACCCTCGAAAAAAGGGTGGATGTATAAAGTTCAAATCTTATTGGCAAAATGATCAATGCTATCCATAAGTACTTACTATTCGACAGCTGCGCTCTTAGCGAGTCACCTACGTCGCGTATGAAAGCCAATTCATCACATAGCTACAGGCCAATGTGGCCGATAGCAAAAAGTCTGGAAGGTTCGTTTCACTTTATTACTCGCAAGGTGACTCGCTAGTCTTATCTTCTTAGGTTCTCTGTTGTACATCTTGTTTTCAATTCTTATAGTAGAATATTCACATTTTCACCGTCCAAAAGATATTTGGGTGCTAACTTTGTAACTGTGTGTTTCGTCTCATTATAATTTTCTACGCAGGCTTTTGCAATGGTTGTCCTTTCTATTTTCTTGCCATTTTCATTTACTCATCTTATTTTCGTAATTAAAGTTTGGTTTAATCTTTCAATAAAATAGGCTCTGGGCACTTAGTAAGCCGACTGTCAGTAGTCTTTAAGCTGACCCCACATTAGCCACGACGCAAATGCCGCGAGCGCCGAGCTCTTGACCCCGTTATACTCCCCCCGCCATCGTCTGCGTATGACACACGCTTGACCAACCAACCTAAAACACACGTAAGCATATAACATTAAAGTTTTAAGCCATGTAAGCGTTTCTTGCGAATTACAGTGGAATCCCAAAGCGACTACCATATGAAGACCTATGGCTCGCTGCTGACCACCACCCCGTTCGACACTGGTATCCGGTACATCACAGTGGCTCCGGAGCCACCGGTATACCATCGCACCACCACCCATCATCACCGCCATACTACGCAGCATGGAATTTCACAAATTGATCATATCCAGGTAAAGTAACTGTGTGCATAAAAAAAAATCGAAATATTATTAGAATTTATTTTTTATTTCGGAAAATAAAATTATAATAAAATTCTTTTTTTTTTAAGATTACTTGCAGATTTATTGCACACTACTATTTTTGTTAAGCCCTCGTACTAAGCTAAAATGCTTGTGTTACGAGTAGGTTCGGTAGTACAATAGGTGAGGACCGAACCAGCAACCACGTGATCGCAAGTCAGACGCCCTATCTATTGGGCTACGTTTCTTTTGAAATAAGTTGTCCACAATACTAGCTCACTTACTTATTTTATCACTAAAAAATCTTGACCATCGTAATCAGTATACAGGATTCTTTCTACTGTTAAAGGGATGGCTTCAATTTTGCAAGTACCTTAAATACATTTTGCCCTTTTGCAGGAGAACCGTGAAGAGTTGAGTCCCATCACCACAATGTCAGAACAAACTGTGGGGCCGAACGAGATCGCGCAGATATCTGAACCAGTGGTGGAAACCACCACTGAAACGACCACAGTGGCGACCACTACCACACCTAGTACCACAACTACCACGACTACCACGACCACTACGACCACGACGCCGAGGCCTACCACTACTTTGGAGCCGACGAAGTATTGCATTGTGAAGAAACCTGAGAGCGATGATCAAGCTCAATATATCAAAATGGGGGAGACGAGACGGGTAAGTGAAAAACTTATCATCAAGGAGATATAAGCCTTTACAACTCTAGTTTTTTAGCCGAACAAGTGGCGAAAAGATAGGCAATATGTTTTATAATATTAAAGGTGATCTGTGACAGTGTGCCAAATCGCATGGGCATAGGTGAAACACCAACAACTTCCAGACTTCGGGCTGGCACTGAAATGTTTGTACATACAACTTTTTTAATAGGTAACCCGAGACCTCGCTGACCTCGCTTCCCGTTACGATCGAACATATTACCTCAAGACTATAGATCAACGAAGCAGTCTCATTTACCTGACTTGCATTCGCTACCCATCACCTGCTCAACTTATGCCTAGCGCTGAAGCTCCTAGTCTTAATATGTTTAATAACAGCCCGTATATGTCCACTGCTGATCATGGGCCTCCTCTTTACGAGATCTCGGCTAGACAGGGTCGTTGAGGGATATTACCGTAATCACCACGCCACCAGTTAGATAGGAGTATATTTGAGCTGATAAATGCTGCTGCTCATCCGTAAGGGATATCAGGTGGATGTCCCTTAGTCGCCACTTGCGAAGGTCTATTCTAAGCCGGAAACCACACAGCAAGTCTTAATATTATACTTTTTTTAATTTCCAGCTGTACCGATCAGCAGAGCTCGCTGAATGCACAGACCTGTGCGTCTGCGAGGCCTCCCTCCAAGTGTCGTGCAAGGTGGCTTGTGTCCCTAGGGCTCCTTGCTCCTCCCGCTTAGCGCACTACTCTCACGCTGCCCCAGCATACCAGGCGTATAGAGGACGGTGCTATTGCTACTCCGGATCTTTTATCTGCATGAGGCCTAATCCAGGTTTGAGGAGTTTGTTAAATGTATTAAAATTAAAAACGGTTTCCTCAGTCTTTTTCATTAATTTAAACTATCTTTTCTGCAGTGGATTTCATAAGAAACATATTAAAAAAGAATAAACCAAATTGGTCGTGTTATTCTCAAGTAATGCGCGGACTGTATACATTTTGGCGATTCATTTTTAAATATATAGATATGTGCCTTTGTCGTGGAAAAGACGACCGTATCAGAATAAAAAAGAAGTCAAATAAAAAATAAGTTTATTTATTTTTTATTTATTAATTTATTCATTAACGGTTTTATGGAAACAATGATGTAGATAATGTACTAAAAGACAAAAAAATTATTCGGTAGGTCCTAGGTACCACCAGCCTTCAAACCATTCTCGTCATCAAGTTTGAGGGGGAATATCAATTGTCTTACTATTGTATGCTCAATCCACTGTGTATGTGAAGAAAGACAATCTTCCTCCATACAATAAATAAAAAAAATTAAGGTTCATATGATATCGATATCTCTATCTACGTTTTCCGTGTTATGGCGCATCCACACATGCCGCCGGGTTTGCCGCCGGCTTACAGGCTGCCTATGCGCGTTCCTAAAGATGTGCCACACGGCATGTGTGGATGCGCCATTTTAAAGAGATTGATAAATTTCGACGACAGATTTCGTTGCAATCCACCGTGGTTAAGCCACGTTTTACGCATTAAGGGCTAGGCCTAAGACGCATTGAAATTCTATCGGTGATCTAAATTCATAAATCTTCATTTTGAAATTAAAACTAAACTTTAATTATAAACCAAGCATAATTCTCCTTTTCTATTCAAATTGTAGGTGAATACAAGTTGCCAGAAGGAGTTTACCTTCTACTGGGATTCAGCGCAGTAGATGAGGCTCTTCTTCGACCTCACACTGGACTTGGAGCTGAAGACGCTGTGAGGCTGCTGCAGCAGTACTTGTATTCCGTGCACACTGAAGGGGTGAGTGACGTATTAAAAATGTAGCTGTTTTAACGATATAACATTATTTATTACATGAATAAAATACATATATACAACCAAAAATACTATATTTATTTTACTTTAAAGTAGCTACTATTAATTGTATATATCGTAAAAAAAATGTGGCTGCCTAAAATATTTCGAACTCCTTCGTTAGGCATGTAGAATAAAAAAAAAATCAAAGTCCAATGATGTTTGAAACGTTGCAATTCATAAAAACATTATTACTATTCCGACTACCGGCAAAAGCTGAAATAATATGGACGATATATTTTATATGACAGCGGTAGAAGTCTGTCTGCAAGTTCGGAGATCGTGGGTTCGATCTTCGCGCCCGTTAATAATTGTGTAAAATCTAAAATTGCTTACCGACTCTGGTTGGTTGTGGACTATCTATGCCTCGAAAAGCACGTCAAGCCGTTGGTCCCTAATGTTTACCGCTGTGCATGCTGTACATACTACTGCAATAGGTGACTATGTCAACACCGCCTCCGAGGAACACCCATGTTCAGCGATGCATGTTGTTATACAGCCTGATGATGATAGGAATGTAAGAATAGACGTTAAAAGAACAAACAAGGTAGTTGATTGTTGTAATATTCTCTTTATTTTAATTCCAGACAAACTGCACTTTGACGTTGTTTAATATCAGCAACGAGAACGTCATCATCTCAGCGAGTGTTCCTCCGAGAGAGCAGGAGGCTTTGAGAGAGGCTGGTGAAGCACTGCTTGATAGGGAGAAGGTAACATTTTCCCTCTCATCTTATATTAATTGCCGCTTACTTTGATAGTCACCTTCAATATGCTATTGCTATCGATCAGAGCGTTCAAAGATTCAAATGAATTTGTTCCGTAAAATGGTGACATTTGTTGAAAATCATCATATTTTTCCCCTACCATGCAGTACGTAACTTGGCGAATACTGAAAACACTGCCAAAAAACTGAGTAGAACCCTCTTTTAAAAATAATCATTTTCCATAATATTAGCCTTCTTTCAGAATTCTTTATTTACATTGAAATTTAGAGCGATCTCAAGCATTTTTGTCACAAAAATAATCAAAAACTATTATAATAAGCTCTGTTGCACAATAAGGCCATAATAGTTGTGTTAAGCTAATTGATTGACCATTTTCTTTTATTATTAGAAAGTTTGTCATATGGTTTGGAAATATTGGAAATTTTATATCAAAGTAAGTTATATTACTTTGATATAATATTTCCATTATTTCGTTAAATATGCACAATATTCAATTATGAATAGAAAACAATGTTAATAAATTTGGCCGATTAAGTCAAAACTACTTCTTTGGGGTGGCATTCATTTCAGAACATCATATGTTATACACCAAACAATTTCTGTTATCTTCGTTCCATTTTGTGTGATAGTACAATTTTTTTTAAATATATTTCAGGAGGAATGCATCGACGTTTTAAAGACTGTAAAATCTCGGATAAACCACCAACACGAGGACATCTCCTCCCATCTTCTGCTCTCAATCTTCAAGATAGCAGAAGTAGACGTGGTCTACCCGACGCCGCCCAGTTCCGCGAACACTTCGCACCGGCCCGTCTGGTTCTACTACTGTCTTATTATGCTCATCACATTTATCTACCACATCAATGCCACTCTCTACTTCATCTCTTTCGACTCCATCTACCGTCTCGTCAATTGTTTGTCGAATTTATTGAATAAGATTCTCGTAGGAAAAGCTAAAGAGTCATCTTCTATTGTAGACGTCGTTCCTTTCGAGAGATATTTTCCAAATAAAAATATCAATTTTGTATCTATTTTGAAATGTTACGATGAATTTATTAATAGAGTAAATGTAGTTGTTGTAAATGAAAATCGGCACGTTGCACTCGCTTTAGGTAACGCACAAATGAAACATATCACCGATGACGTAGATTTAAGGAACATAGATGTACATAATTATAAGGAAATGATACATATCATGAACGCTGTGAGTACTACAATATTTAATAATTTTAATGAACTTGTTGCTGATGCAATTATACTTAAATATTTTTCTAGAGACATGTATTACGAAATTGGATGTACTTATTATGATTCGATAAAGCTTTTTGGTGATTTCATTTTTGGAAATATCGCGTCCTCTTCTTATGGGATTGTAAAATCCGTTAGCTTAGGGTTGACTCTAGCAGTAGTATGAAGACTGAGATGATTAACTAAACATATCATAGTTGTATTTCTTTTTATTTTCGACTTAGAACTGGTGCTTGTAGGTCGATCTTAAAGGCTGGGTTTTGTAAATAAGTGTATTATGCCTTTAACACTGTTAGAATTTTGTTTGAATCTCCGGTAGCGTAGGTAATTGGATGCTGCAGACTGTCAACATTGTACATGATTTTAGAGTAGTCAGTTTCCTTAACAGTATTTGACCTTCTTTTTCGGTAGCAAGGTATTTTAGTACCAAAATGAGATCGGTGAATGGGTACGGAATCAATATCAACTTCTTAATTAATTCTAAATCTAAATATTTTACTTCTTAATAGTGTTCAAGTTTTTACTAGCCATGTTTATCAGCAAGTTGCAAATATATTGTGACTCAATGTATATACCTCTCAATTGCTTGTGAATAATTACTCCGAATTTCCATGTACTTTTTCAAGTCATTACTTCAATGAGAGCAAACTCCACATTAACTAGGTTGTGATGGTCTATCGGTAGTCTGAAGTTGTCTCAAAGTCTGCAGCATCGAAACCCTTTATCAAACCTTGGTTTTCCCAATTTAGGCTAGGATCTGAATTAGCGGTATATCGCATTTCTGTTTAGATGGTTGTAAGTAGGTTACATATATCCATCAATGTGAAGCACGTTTAGAGAATAGAGGATTTAAACAAAACTTAGCATCTCTTCATTAGGAGAATACATACATTTCATTGCACCTTGACCGATGACCTTTTATGATTCTTTTGTTTTCTGGGAGGAAAGCATTAAGCATTCTTCATATCGATGCTAATCATTTCAATAGGAGAGGGTACCTTAGAGTATATAAGAGCAAGCTAAAGAGCGCACTTTACAGATCATAACTGGTGGCACGGGTAACAACAATGCGAGGTCTTGACCAATAAATACTCATTATAATCCGTCGGCGATTTATATTTTATGATTTGCGATAATTATTATGAAATCTACTATGTCCCAAATATGATTCGTGAAACCAACATTTAAAAAAAACACTATTAAATTGCCATGCCATACACTTGCTTACAATCAACGCAACGGATTGCAACTTCAAATACATGGCATCCAATGCAACTCGATAGGTACTTAGCGATACTACCATACCAGCAAGACTAGCTGGCAGTCGACGATATGCATTATGTCGCAGTTCGCACTCCTCGGATGCCTCTTGTACTGTCGTTCAGGCACTTCGACCTGTCATCGGATCTACTGTGCCAGCCCTGTTTCAATTATTCTTCCTCCATAGTTGGAAGATTAGAGAGCGTATTTCAGAACGTCGCGTCGCGTACGGGGAACTTTTTGAAGTCTTCTGGGTCTGGATATGCCTGTCCTAGGCATTACATTCTTGTTCGAGCCAGAGCTTCACATTCACAAAGTATGTGGAGCATTGACTAATTTTCTTCTCCAAGTCGTGCATTCTTTTCCAAGTCGGGATTGAAAAACCCATTCCTTGGAGATATTCTTTTGTACTGCAGTAGCCATGGATACCCTTTTTTTATTCTAGTTACAATGTGTCTGTCACATTCCATCATCTAAATACAACAGTGGGACTTAACGAAATTCATCTAAATGACGATGGCGCTGTATCCATTGGTTGAATTAGCATTATCAAAGATTTTACTTCCAGTAGCAAGGCATCAATGGACATAAAAGCCGCTGGTAAAACTGATCATTGGTTTTACCGATGATGTTCATTTCAAGTAAAAAAAAAGAACATAAGTGTACTGATATAAATGTTTCTTTTTATAATTTCAATTAACTAAAAAAATTAAATTAAAATGTAATTCCAATCGACCGTTTATTGGTATGAGAAATATTCTGGATGATAGAATAAATGAGTATCAATTTATGCTCTTCTGTATTAAAAAAGGCGGCAAATAATAACTAATAGATTAGCTATTCCAACGACACCGTTAGGTTTTCAAAAAGAACTAAACCTCAAATTCACACAACAACATACCCGTTTTTGCTGCTAATTAACAAAATGCGACGCAAAAGGATAAGAAAGTTGATATATACATAATGTATCACTGGGAGGACTGGTAACTGGGATGGGGGCCCGTCTAGAACTCATACGCCACGCTTCTCCTCTTCAATACGCTACTTCTCCACTACAATACGCTACTTCTCCAATACAATTCAACGTAAAAAAGGTGCTAAGTTTTGTTCAAACTCAAATTTATGTAAAATTACGTCAAACACTTAGGTAAATGTATTTCCGTACATAACACTACTTAGGTATCGTAATGTAAAGTGGTAATGATTGAAGCTTTAATTTGAAGTAGTCATAGATATTTCTTGTGTTCTAAAAGAATTTTAATGAATAGTAAAAGTGTTTAGATGAATTATTACTCATGCTGTTTGACTGTTAGTTATTTCGTGTACAAATGCTCTGGATTTCATGACTTTCAATTCGTTGTGAGGCATTTTGTTCTAAATATAGCCTAGCCGTTCGGAACATTAAAATTGCTCATCGAATTTGAGCCAATTGTCAATTAATTAATTCATTTTACCGCAAATAATTAAATTGCTGTTGGTTTAATTGTTATACGCATATCACAATTTACAGAAGCGGTCAATATTGACAAACTAAATGAGCAATTTTTATGTTGTATAGATCCAGTCTATATCTAAATAAAAGTAATTGTTATTAGTAAATAAACTCGATTGAATATCACTTATACGCTAATCTTTGTAAATGTTTTCTGACGAAATGTTATAGCTTTATCTGTCAAACCTGTAGTAGGGTCCAAATAGACCTATATGTTTAAAAAATCAACTCTGTTACAGTTTGTTCTAAAGAAATGAATTGAATTGAATCGTAGATCCATTACGTTATAGTACTTATTTACACACACACACACAAATATCATCATGAAATGCATTCTAAATTTAAATTTGAACGGCTGTTGTGTTGACATCGAAAATGTATTTTTATAGAACAACAGCATATAAAAAAAACATTTTTTTTAAATTTATTCCTAAATTGTTACATCAAGTAGAATTACAAATGTAGCCTACGTAAAATCTTTGTATTTAATTTGTGTGAAAAATACAGTGTGCAATGACATTTAAAGAGCTCTCTCTAAAAAATCTAAAAATAAATTCTATACCATTTTAATAAAATAACGTTTATGTTTTTCAATTTTCTTAGTCAAAATTTATGTTATTTACGTTACGTTATTTATTACGTCCACGAATAAAATAAATAAATGCATATTATTAGTAGATAGAGCTTCTTAAAGACATTGTACACAAAAAGTCGTATATAAACATTAAAAAACAATAATGAAAATAAATATTTTTTGACTAACTTCAAGTTGGGAACATTTCCCAAAAGCAGAATCACAAAACATTTAATTTTAACTTACGTATTAATTTTATAACTTTAATAAATATATGAAAATCCACTGAAGTTTTAGTGAATAAAATATTGTAATCACTAAAATAAAATATCTATACACAGTCACAAGTTTTGTGTGATCCTTCCATAATAGCCTTAATTCACAAAAGAAGCAATATTTAATCGGCCATTTTGAGTTTTAGAACTCTACTCAGCTGTACTTTAAAAACTTTAAAGTCTATGGTCTGATAATTATATAAAGCAGCTTAAAATATAACGCACGACACGCTTCACGTTATAATTTTTAAAATAATAAATATTATAGAACATATTATCATACTTAATTATTACTATTTAAAACAAAAAAATAATGGATCACTTTTAAATAATTTTACAAAATATCTTGTTAAAAGTAGCAAACATTTGGAAATCGAACGTATTTTGTGTATAATATCTATGTAATTTTAATTAATTGTTATATTTAAATGTTTCCTATTGTGATCCGAAATGAATACATATCAAAAAGAAAATCTTGCGAAATTTATTGTAACGAAGCATATCAAAAAGGCTCAATTTTATACCTATTGTATTAGCATAGATGTTGCGAAGCAAATGGCGGTACATCTTTATGTAGCTTAGAACTAGATAAATACTGTAGTATAATTATATCATTATTAATAACGACGAGTTAAAGGCAAATTGTGTAAAGCGACACTATGAGCGATATTCAATTATATATCTTAAATGCATCACATAAAACATATAATTCAATATCTCCCATGTTGTCGCTTAGCACAATTAGTCTTTGAACCGTAAATAAAATAAATTTACAAGAGATTAGAAAAAAATATTTCTAAAATGAATGTTATATTCTGTTGTAGATGTGATGAAATGTATTAATTATTTTTCATTTTCTAAACTATTATTCGTTTTACTACATATTTTCGACAATGTTATTATGTTAGGTTAGTAATTTTAATAAAAAATATATATAATAACGTCCTTTTTCCGGACTTTGTAATAAATTGATATTGTTAGTGCACATGCCTCATGCCTTCCATGTAAATAAGATATATAGAAGAAAAAACATAGACAACACTGTACTGAAAAATATTTATAATTTCGAAAAAAAAAAATGTTGCACCCATAAATTAAAACTCAAATAATTTATCGAAAAAACATATCGTACACAATCATAATAAAAAATAATAATTAATTTTATATTTCTTTGTAAAAATATTATTAAATTTTAAAACGTTATATTATTGTAAATTTAATGTAATTAATAAATTGTTTAAATGACTATTAAATGTGCTATTTATTTATAACGGTTCGTTATATTATGATATTATATTGATATTGTTTTAACAGTTGATGTTATTATAAAATTTAATTTAATGCTTATTATGTGTGTTAGTTATAATGTCAGTGACTATATGTAGTCTTGTTGTATAGCAATATTAATTACTGTAGAACAATTAATGTCGGTTTGGAAAACGAAAAACACTATTATATATATAATATAATATATTATAACGATGGAAAAATAATATCATGTGTTCTTTTAATAAAGTAAGTAATTTCCGTCCTTTCTATAACATTTTAATTTTACGACTATAAGTTTGGCGTAGTTCATCCTTTTCAAATTGCTTTAATTATACTTCTTGCGCTTGCGCATGATATAAATTTATTTTAATATAATAAATCGTATTAATAAAACTCAATATTAAGATTTCATAATTATCGATACGTCATTTACACCAGGATTTTAAAATACCTACTCAGCGAACATATTAGAATTTATTGTTGGTATTAAAATCAACCTATGTATATTTACTTTATTAATTCCAATAAAAATTAAAATGAAAGAAGAATAAAATTAAAAGCGTCCGTTCATACAACCTAAATTATGTTGTAATTCAAGGCACTAGAGAGCATGGTGCCATGTACATTTATCAATAATTGTAGTCTCCTTTTCTTATGCTGTATTAGCAACCATAAAAATAACATAAAAAATCTTTCAAAAGTTAAAGTCAGTTTCCAATAAGTTTTCCAAACCGACATTGATAAAATAAATAAATAAAAAATAAAAAATAAAATAAAAAATGTGAATACACAGCACTGTAGTGATAACGCGTAACTGAGCTTCTAAAAGATTATAAATTGTTTTATACACTTATATAACATCTTATATAATTGTATAATTTACCATCGAGCAGCCGTGGTCTTAAGTCATTTTGTTGTAGCTAAATAAAAAGAATTCATACAATATTGTTTATTTATTTTCACACCATCATCACCGTATAACGTTGACTGCTGAACCTCTATCCGACCCTCTGAAGAAGAGTGTGCCTGCGAACGCCGCACATCTCCCTCTCGAGAGATGCGAAAAATTGCAAACATCTTCCCGATGACTTTCGTAGACACCGCCTCCGCGTACCTGCAACGTAAAGTAACACTTGGACAAAACTCCTTTAAAAAACTACAAGTCATTATCCTTTTATCCCCAAGTCAGCAACCGTCCGAGTGAGTAGGTCCAAGTCTTATAGGAAGCGCTCAGGTTATATATCGTGAAAATCACATCATCACACAGTCAATTAACTTCAACTTTTTCACTTTTCTGGCTTTGTTTTTCTCATACAAAAATATGGCGGCCGAAAACTAATTAATGTATTTCAATAATGTGGGTTAATTAGGCCCGAATGGGCATGAAGATTAAAAAAATCTATTTGTCCGTCAGTTAGATTACTAGAAAGTATTGGACACGTATGTTTTTATAAATCAAATTAATAAAAATTGACAAAGATACAGGGCAAAAACAAACTATAAAGTTCACGAGAGGGGGGTTTGTGACGACAGTATTATGTAAAATTGTACATAATAGTGACGTCACACGAAATTTCATCGCGCTGTATCTTCGCCATTTATTGTTTGAGAAGCGAAAAAAAAACTTAAAACTTTTTTTATTGCTGCACGAGTTACAACGTTCAGCAATAAGTATATTGTGCTTGCTGTGCGTCAGCAATTTACGCCAGGAACGTATTTAGCTACGTCGTGCAAACTCATTATCAATCAATCATTGCAATATCAAAATTATCAATAAATCGGTCATCAGTAATAATTTAAATAGTTATGTAAATTTCCATCGCCCCTGCATCTTATTCCTACAATTGGTTGAAGTAATCAGAATGTTGTGGACCTTAAAAAAATACAAAAGAGTGCACTATTTTAATTTTTCATGATTGGAGTCACCCATTAATCACGTGGTGTTTTTTACAACTTTTTAAGTAATAATTTAATGTTTTGAGCATTTATTTCGCCACCAAACTAGTGGGAAAATAAAGGCATAAAATAAGTGACGACATAATCAGTTTTTTTTTATTACATTACCGCTAACAGCATCCCCCGCCATACTACGAACTGCTTCGTTTTTTTTTTAAAGCCGATACCGGTTGTAAGGTTTGCGTCCAGGAAGTAACAATTCGTTTTATTAATTTTATTACTATCGGCGATATACACATGTAGTAGGCACCAACGTACAACATGAGTAGGTATGTGGAGTTTCAGCCGAATGCAACTAGATGGCGCTTTTATTAATAAGTTATAAGTCGCTATAGAGATCCGGCGCTCAAGAATGACGTCTCCGAGTTTTTCTTGTTAAATCATACTTACCTGGCATAGGGGACACCGTGATCATGAAGGCGGTTCCCCCAGGGCGAGGCCTATCCATTGCACTGCGGATGGGTTGACCCCTGCGATTATCCCTAATGTGGATAACTCGGATGCGTAATTTTTGATAGTGGGGACTGCGTACGCGCTGTCCCCCCATAAACTTGACAATAACATCTGCTAATCCCAAACAATGATGATTAATTAAAATTTGAATGTCATTGACATGGTCAATCATAGATAACGAAGTTTGAAATCATTGGGCTGTTATTCAATTAATGCTTCTTAATCGACTTCAATTAAGTAGCATTAACGGCTAGGGGTGCAACATCGCTCTTAAAAAACATCGATGTTTTGAAAAATGCAACATCGCTGTTCAAGAATGATATATAGAAGTTCTTATAGGTGCTTTTTTTTTAAGCAGAAATGAGACACTACTTCATTTGTTTAAAAATTCATTTTGAAAGAATAATCATTATTTAACTTGTTTTTTGACATTATGTGACTTCTATTACGAACGTCAAACAAAACAATGGCCGTCGATGCGATGTCAGCGAGCGAAACGAAGTGCTTGCACGACGTAGCCAAATACGTTCCTGGCGTAAATTGCTGACACACAGCAAGCACAATATACTTATTGCTGAACGTTGTAACTCGTGCAGCAATAAGAAACAGTTTTTTATTTATGATTTGAGGCTGAATTCTTTAGTAAATAGTTAGTTAAGTCTCCATTTCAATATTCAATTTTTATATTCTAATTTATGTGTTCCGCTTCATAAACGTTAACTTATTTTAAATAAATTATACTAAGTACTTTTTTCTGGATTAGCATGGGGGAAATTACCTACGTAAAGTCTTTTATAAAATTATTCATCAGTTGAACTACATTTCTTTTTATTGTTATTTTTGTAATAAAGTGTGGAGGACTTTGAAGTAACGTCATTAGGGGACTGTCCTAAATTACGTAAATCATTTATTTGGGCAAAACTGCTTTGCTAGTTAAGGGCAACAATGCACGTAAAAATATTTTAAATACCTATGTAAAACATGTTATAAACAGTTATGAGACACTGTACTCAAGCAAAACCACCAACATTCTAAAGATCATGCGTAAAACACATATTGAATGCATTATTATTGTTTTTTTTTTCTAAAATATCACAAATATGGGTCAAATTTTGAATAATAAAAAGATTGTGTGCAACAGTAGATACCCGATCGCCAAGTAAGACAGAGAACGATATATTATCTTCTGTCATATAATAAAAGAACTACTGACAGTTTTGAAATTAGATAAGAAATATTTTAATATATTTTAATAATTATATATGAATTTATATATCAGTGTAACCTGAAAAACTGAGTTTTATTCCTTTTTAGGAAACATAATTTTTGTAACTGAAGTGGATACAAGAAAAAAGTGAAGGAGCATGCGTTGTAGTTAATTCAAAAGGACTATGTATTATTATATGTATATTTGTTAAGATCGTCATGCCGGTAGTAGTCAGGCAAAATTCAATAACTTGAGGAAATGTCAGTTCTATAATTATTCTACGAATTAGCTAGTTTTTGCACACGTCAATTGTCAAGCAGTTTTGTTTACTTTTATGCTTTAAATACAAACTGTCTAGGGACAAATTTTGTCTAAACCAAACACTAACATGACGTACCTAGCTAACTCTTTTTAATTAAACATCATTGGTGCGACTAGTTGCGGCTGCCGCTTTGTAGAGATAGGTTTTCAAATGCTCTATTCTAACCATTATAGAGAAAAGAAATGGGATGAATTTATTAATTTCATTTCATTTTTTAATGTCATCATTTAATTATTCATTTCTTCGTACTTTTCTTTGTCATTTGTTCGCTGTGAATTTTTAAACTTCAAATGACTTTAAAAGTGTTTGCTTTCATTTTTCATATTAATTTACGCACCGTGCAGAAATAGGCAACTTAGGTCACGGAAAAGCGTGCGTAAAATGCGGGTTTAGGTCACACTGTGCTGTAAAAAAATCTAGACCTGCTGATTTTTTGGTAAACCTATGTATGTATGTATATACTATACGGTGCCACTTTTGCTCGAAACAATAAGAAATCAGCAATGTATGGCATTCTATACAAAAGCTGGGAGAAAATTCATGTACCATCTGTGAGATTTAATACCTGTGCGGTATAAAGCTATTAGCATATCCGCCAAATCTACACCTCCCATATGGCGATTATAATGCTTCACAATTTGTGGACATTGTATATCGACGCGACTTTTTGACTCTTTGCTGAAACGTTTGATATTCTCAAGGGGAAAAGCGTCAACATATGAGCTTACTAACCTCACATGCTTATTATCAAACCACTTGACCACACTCAGTTTGTTTTCATTGCAAACCACCTGAGTAAAAGCTCCTCTTACTTTCTTCTGTAGCGATTTATCGTCAATCATTTTGCTCTTTGCATCCTTCAATCTATTTTTCCTAACAGTCCCTAAACTAAATATACCATAGTTTTCTCGTAATATATATATATTAGCTCTAAAGACGTAAAATAGTTGTCAAAGTCAACGACACTACATGCTTGATTTCTTATAGTTTTGCATAACGCTTAAACTATTTTTCCTCCAACACCCAAGGATTCTTCTTCATCGGTAAATTCCACGCCTCTAAACGTATCGTTTACCTGTCTTTTTGACAGGTAAACGATATCAGCATCAGCTTGGTTGTTGTCAGTAAAATGTAAATATCTTCTTAGTTGCTGAATACGCTTCAAGGACATGACATCTGCAATTTTCGGATACCTAAACGACGATTTCCAATAGTCTTTGTAAGAAAGTAAAACTACTATACCCATAAGAATGTTGATGGCCAAAAAATCTAATATTTCCTCTTCTGTAACTTTGATTGATTTGCCAGTTTCTTGAACGCTGTACAAATTGGTATTCGTCATTATATCACTCATCATGACTCTGGGAAAAATCGATAAAAATAGTCTAAGGGTGACCAATCAGCAGGTACTGCATCTTCAAAAGTAGGATTAGATATGTCAGCCCTGTGTTGAAATGACACTTTCTTCCAACGAAAACGTAAGTTTCGTTTTTTTATACAGCGTCTTTTGACTCTGTTAGTGGCAATAGAAGGCTCAGTACGCTTTCTTTGTCAACGTGTCCTCAAAGGTGTGTTAGTTGCCATGGCAGGAGATGGTTGAACAGACGTCACAGAACCAATTTAACAAAATTGAAGGGATTGCATCGTAGTTGCATTGCGTAGGGCTCGGAAATACAGCGTTCAGAATTGGTGTAAGGGGAACTTGAGCATTTTTTTGTTCAACATCAGAAAGGGCTTCTGCGTTTGATTCTACCTCGCCCTCTGAAGGGTTGGCTGGCGAAACTGGGCAGAATGTCGAGCCTTTCAAATTACGATTCTAGACGACGGTGCCGGTGAACTCTCAGCTGTTCTCGCTTCATCACCACTGCGTGATTCATCACTAGCATCAGAATTAGCATTTAGTGCAGGAACCAAAGCCAATATTCGTCTAGCTCTTCCGTTCATTGTGGTCTAAAACAACATAAAGCAAACATGCAAGTCAACCACCACCCAAATAAAAGCCAAGACGTTATTTATGCACTTTATAGAACTGGTTTCATAAAGTAGCAATTGTGGCGTTTTAAAGTATACTATAGAAATAAAAATAGTGGTAAATGTAAGCAACAGTAGCATTGTATAGTATACTATACATGTATATAAACTAGTCAAAATAACACAAACACCACATTTTCCATGTTAGTCATCTAGCCAAATTAATAGAATAGGTAACTATTCACCTTTTCTTTAATCTGAAATCTGTAATTAGTAATAAAAACACTAAAATTACCAAAACTCACCTCGATAATAATTTCTGGCTGCGACTCGTTCGTTATTTTTCACGACTGATTTGAATTTACCACAGTTAAAAAAAATTCATAAAATGTCATATTACAGATAAAATAAAATAAAATTGGACAATATTTTTTTAAAGTTAGACGTATAGTATTCTATACAAAGTCAATTTAAGGGTTAGACGGTAACTTTCTATAAAAAAAATTGGTTGTCTGTAAAGTCGGTTTACGGACGATAATTTTACGTGATAACGTCATAAGAAAACGTTGATGAAAACAACATCAACTTTTCACTTCACCTTGAAAACAGTTAACAAAACAGTTTACGTGTAGACAGGTTGTTGGCTGGGTGCTGCCGCTGTCTCTCTTCTACTCGGACGCATCGACCGATGGAGTGGAAGAGAGATAGATGCATCACAAGCCGAACGCTCGGCTCAGGCGGAACGTGACAATGAGTGAGCTTTTTCGTGAGTGCAGCCGGCGTTCATCGATTTATAAGACGTTATCATGTCAAAAAAATAAGAGCCGCTTTTTTGTTTTTGCTTTATTATTTAGTAATGTTAAACTAGAATTTATTATTTCTAATCAAGAAGTGGCACTTATCAAAAAGCTTAATCATTTACACTAATTTACAGTAGACATAGGTAGTCAAACTGCACATGATCTTCATTGTTAACGAACGTAATTGTCATTGTTTCTGGGGGGACAGCGCGTACGCAGTCCCCACTATCAAAAATTACGCATCCGAGTTATCCACATTAGGGATAATCGCAGGGGTCAACCCATCCGCAGTGCAATGGATAGGCCTCGCCCTGGGGGAACCGCCTTCATGATCACGGTGTCCCCTATGCCAGGTAAGTATGATTTAACAAGAAAAACTCGGAGACCTCATTCTTGAGCGCCGGATCTCTATAGCGACTTATAACTTATTAATAAAAGCGCCATCTACTTGTGTTCGGCTTAAACAACACATACCTACTCATGTAGTCGTTGGTACATGTGTAGGTATGTTGAGTTTCAGCAGAATGCAACTAGATGGCGCTGATAGATATCATAATGTTTAATGATTTTGCTACTGCTGTGTAATATTCGACTCTACGATAATAATAAAATTATTGAAACGAATTGTTTTTTTTTTTTGACGCTCAACTTACTACCGATATCGTCTTTGAAAAAAATCTAACCACGGAATATCAGCGATTTTGTGATAAAACAAAAATTAGAACAGATTATAACATCACTTATTCTATGCCCTTATTTCCCCACTGTTTTCATATTGCAATATTTCACATGAATATGACGATTTCTTTGTGTAGTTAGAAAAATCATATAATGTTTGCGTTAGTTAAAAATTTGCTTAAAACACCACGTGATTAGTGGGTGACTCCTAGAGTTATTATAATAAAACTATATATCGAAATAGTTTTTGTGAAAATATAAATAGTGCTCTCTTTTCTTTTTTTAAAGATACACAACATTCTGATTACTTGAACTAATCGGGTGGATAAGAATGCAGGATTGATGGGAGCTTACAGAAGTATTTAAATGATTCCAACTTGAATAAGTCTACCATATTACATTTATATATTTTGTTTTCTATAAATATTTGTGACGAAGTAATGGTTCGCTTTTTTTCAAAGCCGATATCAGTAGTAAGGTGTACGCCCAAGTAGTAACAATTCGTTTCAATAATTTTATTAATATCGTTGAGTTGTATAATGCACAGTCCGATATTATCAGGTTTAAGGTAAGCTGCATGGAATTAATAAGCTGTTAATATAGGTATTTAAAATATATTTTTTCGTGCATTGTTGCCCCCAAATAAAAGCAAAGCAATTTTGCCGAAATAAATTATTTACGTAATTAGGGACAGTCCCCTATTTATGTAACTTAGCAATTTTAATTGATTTTGCTACTTAGATATTGCACTTTATTCAGTAAATAACAACAAAAAATAAATTTACTACAACAATAATGAATAATTTTTATAAAAAAAAACATATCTTTCCGAATTTTCCCAATGCTGTAGGACAAAGTTGTATAATTTATTTAAAATAAGTTAAAGTTTATGAAATGAAACACATAAATTAGAATATTAAAAGTATGTATTTAAATGTAGACCTTAATTAATATTTGGTACAGAATTCAGACTCAAATTATAAAAAAAATTTGACTTATTGCTGTACGAGGTTACATCGTAAAGCAATAAGTAAATTCTCGTTTAGCTTGCTCGCGTCAGCAATTTACGCCAGACACGTATTTAGTACACTCATTATCAATCAATCATTGTAATATCAAATTTATCAAGAAATCAGTCAATCATCAGTAATTATTAAAACACTTAAGTAAAAATCCATCATCCGTGCGTCCATCAAATTTAATGACTTAAATAATATAACGCGGATGGGTTGCCTAAGAAATTCCTGGACAAACTATTATTATTTAAAAATTTACTTTAAAATTTAATTTAATTATTTAATTTACTTTACTTTAAACGAATTACTAATCGAAAGTATGAAGCCCATAGAATATAAAAACGTTGGGTTTTCTTTTTGTTTCCTGGCATAACTACTGGGTTGCCCGGTATTAATAGGAATGTCGATACTATTTATCTTCACCTATTTGTTTAATAAATAAATTTTATATCAAAATATAATATTGTTTTGCTACAATCTGCAATAAAAAATAAAATATTTCGATTTACAATAAAAAATTAAATAATATTTTTTTTAATAAATAATAGTTTGGCCAGGAATTTCTTAGTCAACCCACCCGCGTTATATTATTTAATATATTACATTTGATATAAAAAAACTTTTCATCCAATAAACAGATTGGTGAAGGTCGTTCTTAATCGTATCCTCTACTATGAGTTGTGCGACCAAGTAATAACAATTGTTTTAATAATTTTAGTATTATCGTCGAGTTGAATAATGCACAGTAGTGCAATTTCATTAAACATTATTAAGTCCATCAGCGCCATCTAGTTGCATTCGGCTGAAACTCTAAATACCTACACATGCAGCAAGTACCAACGTACAACACGTAGGTATGTGGAGTTTCAGTCGAATGCTACTAGATGGCTCTTTTATTAATAAGTTATAAGTCGCTATAGAGATCCGCCACTCAAGAATGACGTCTCCGAGTTTTTCTTGTCAAATCATACTTACCTGGCATAGGGGACACCGTGATCATGAAGGCGGTTCCCCCAGGGCGAGGCCTATCCATTGCACTGCGGATGGGTTGACCCCTGCGATTATCCCTAATGTGGATAACTCGGATGCGTAATTTTTGGTAGTGGGGACTGCGTACGCGCTGTCCTCCCAGAATCTTGACAATAATTACATTTGTACTATAGTTACATATAATCATCAAAACATAATTGAATGCCTAAATCTACTGTAAATGTTTGAGATTTTCGTGTATGGGTTACTATTAAACGCCACTACATTTATTAGAAATATTAATAGTACATAGTTCAACATAAATTTACTTAAGCCTCTCTTATTTTGTTTTTATGGAAAATTACCCTATCTTAATCCATACTTTTAGTTATCTACAAAAAATAGGTCGGACCCATGCCTAGGTTCTCCACTTAGGTGAAGCAGGGACTATAGAAACGCTACAATAATATAGGGTCCCATGCTTCACCTGACGTCTAGTACAGTCAAGTAGTTAAGAAAAATACATAATTGAATAATTATATTTCATAGGATTTATTTCAACGTATATTTTCCAAATAATGCCTCAAAAAAATTTAATTTTAGATAAATAGCATTAGTGAATGTAAAATAAAATTACTTTTACTTAACTTATTAAATAATCTTACATATGTATAAAATCATTGACTACTATAAATTCATTGTTATGATATTTTATATTATAAGTACACGCCTCCGAAATATGCCTTTGGGACAATCATATCCAATGTCTTTCATGAAATAAATTTACTACATATATCAGGTTTAAGGTAAGCTGCATTGAATAATGACCTGACTAATTCAGTTAATTAATTGAATAATTGAGTTGCTAACATAGGTATTTAAAATATTTTTACGTGCATCGTTGCCCCCAATCCCAACTAGCAAAGCAGTTTTCCCCAAATAAATGATTTGCGTAATTTAGTACAGTCCCCTAATAACGTTACTTCAAAGTCGAGAATTTTGGCATAAATTTAAATGACTTTGCTACTTATCAGGTATTGCACTTTATTCAGTACATTTTTTAATGTACTGAATAAAGTCTTATAACAATAATAAATATATTTTCAAAAAACTTATCTAGTTACGTAATTTTCCCCATACTGTTCCAGGAAAAATGTGTATAATTTATTTAAAATAATTTAATTTTTATGAAAAGAAACACATAAATTAGATTACTAAAATTATATATTTAAACGTAGACTTAACTAACTATGTATTTGGTAAATAATTCTGTCTCAAATCATAAATAAAAACATTTACTTCTTTCTGTACGAGTTAGATTGTACAGCAATAAGTTAGTTAAGTCCAGGAGACGACAAGGGCGTTTAGACCCAAAACCCGTCAAAAAATATGGCAGTACCTACAGACATTTTTTGACAAAGATTACTACTACTAAACTTCAATTCGTAAGCTAATAAATATATTGATGGCAGTGACACGTAGAAAGTTCTAGCGAAAAACTTTCAAGAGCCACTCGTTACTAGATGGCGTAGTAAGCATACAGCCAGGGATTGTAAGCCAAGGTTCGCATTTAATTATAAAATAAAATTGTATTACATTATGTATTACTTTTGCTTTTTTTATTAAGTGTATCCGTTTAAAGAATAGGCAGTAGATATTCGTACTTTAAGTACCAATAACATTTAAAAATGCTGTTTACTTACTTGTATTTTATTCATACTAAATTAATGAATATTAATTAAATAAAATGTTATTTTTTTCAGCATTTTTTTTTTTCTATAAACACCTCACGTTGTTAAGGTAAATTTTTTTTTATTGCTTTGTTACATAAGTTATACCTAGATGAAATATCTTTATGTATAGGTACCTAGGTAACGGAAAATCTAAGTTTTGTTATAGTCACATTTTTTTTAGTTTCAGTACCAAAACGAGGGAGCCAAAAATGTATTCTTCGAAAATCTAAAATAATGAAATAATTTATATTATAGTAAGTAACTTATTAAGTAATAATAATATTGTTAAATGTACGTAGCACAATTACATTACATATATAATTATATGTAATGTAATTATGTGTATAACAATTTAAAATGTTGTAATAAATCTTTTAGTTAATTTAATTATTAAAAGAAATGTGATTATTATTCAACAATTAATAATTATTCACAGCCAACAAAAAAATAAAATTCTGTTTTGTAAGAAAATAATCTAAAAATACGACCTACAATTTGTTTCTCCTGCACGCTTCAGCCTGTCATAACGGAGTAAGATAATGGCTCTAAAATGTTCGGGAATAGTCGACAAGCGGCCGCTGTGCTTCAATGGTCGACGTTGGCCCAAACAAGTATGACGTCTTCGAAGAAATGTTTTATGCAGTAGAGTGACATGCATATTGGAAAAAAATGTTTTTTACAATGGGCAAACTAAAAAATAACTAACCGATTTTAAGAGGTTAAAGTACATAATATGTAAAATTATTTAAGGGAGTAAATGAATATATTATATGAATATAAGGCGCTATATTTTATAGTTCCCACGGATACTCATCACCTGTAACTATCAATTTTAAAAATGATGGCATTCATTTTTGAAGCTCCTTACGTGTATAAACCATAAAGGTTTTAAAAGATAAAATATACACGCACATAGATTTATTAATTGCACACCTCACTTTTTTATGTATAAAACATTAAATTGGATACTGATGTTCATTATTGGAACTACAAGTACCTACACATTATTAAGTTATTTAATCAATTTTTTTAACGTAAATTATCATAATTAAATAAAATAAATCCTCATAGTCTACGAAATTAAAAACCTAACTCTGTTTAAAATATTTGAATTTTGAATAAAAAAAAAACAACATTAATAATGATTTTTTTGAGTTACAACTTTAATAATGATTTTAGAAATCTGTAACAAGCATTGCTAATATCAATAAGTGTTTCCATTACAAAATCTAGACCAATAAATACATAAATTATGGTTTTTACAAAAGCAAAATTTACAATCAATTATTTTCATAAATAAAAAATCATAATTTTTATACTGTTTTGCTGTGGCATAACACATATTGAAAACATATAAAAAAAAAGCTGCAAATATATAAAAAAAAAGGTTTTTACAATTTAAATGACTTTTGCAATAAAACGACGCCATAAATTGATTTACAGTAATATGTGTTTTTTGTGAAGTATTTTTATTTAATGTATTGTTTGACTTTGTATTGCATTATAAATTAAAATAGATGATTATCTACCTTTGGCTATCATGACTTATTTAAATATGTGCATAATCAAAATTGAATTAGAATTAGAATATGAAAATGACTTCATTCTGATGAATCGTAAAATAATGTAGGTAACAATTTTAATTTAATGTAATTTTATAGCCGTTTTTGTAAACCCATAAAGGAAGCAATCAAAGAATTGAATTGAATTAATATCGAGTAAAATCTGCAAAAAAATCACGTTTGTCGTATGGGAGCTACCCTTAAATATTTAATTTTTTATGTTTTAGTAGTATTATTTCTTACAGCGGCAGCTGAAATAAATCATCTGTGAAATTTCAACTAACAGCTATCACGGTTCATGATACAGCCTGGACAGACGACAGACAGACAACGAAGTCTTAGGCCTAAAACACACACAGGCGACGTGGGGCAGGCGTGGGACCGATACGGCGCAGACGCCATTTGAATTATATCAGAAGAGGCGTGGAACAGGCAATAAACGTTCAGATGCGGCATTTTATAGGCTGACATTGGTGTGATAAGATGTCTTCGTCTTCAGAAGACGAAGATGCGCTTGCTTTGCTGCAATTAAATCATGTGCAAAGGTCCAGAAGATATTGGGTACATTAAAATCAATATCATCACGCATTTTTGGGTTGGTAAATACTGAGCATACCGTATCACAAGCGACATGCTCCTTGCGTGACTCACGAGAACCGACTGCTAGCGACGCGGCGCAGGCAACGAAACGGCGTGTCTGCGCCGCGTCGCGTCAGTATAATTCAAAAACGTCGCCTGCATACATTTTGTATGAAATCGTTTTGAAGCGGCGCACGCCTGCGCCACGCCTGTTCCACGCCTGCTGCCTTGCGTCGCTTGTGTGTGTTTTGGGCCTTAGTCATAACATTCCGTTTTTACCCTTTGGGTACAGAAAGATATAAAGATCACTCAATCCAATCGTTTTCAACACTATTTGCTCAAGTCAAATCTACAAAAAAAAAACATTGTTTTAAAATGTTAGCAATAGGTAATAAAATATGTAGGTATGTATGTACGCATAATAGTAGGTAAAATACACCCATATATAAAAAAATAAAACACATAAAATAAGACGGTAATCAATTAATTTAATTGCGTAGATCAATACTTAACATTAATATTTACAATATAATTCAGTCACAAGCCATATTTTGGGCAAAACAAAACGCATACAAATTCATTTAATCAGTTCATTCACTTCTTCTCATCGATGCCATTGCTCTGGTTGGTCTGATCCTTGATCTCCTTCCGGACGGGCCCCGTGTGCGCGATGGGCACCGCTCGCTGCCCTTTGACGGCTTCCGGCACCTTCCTTGGCGCTGTGATGGTGAGCACGCCGTCCGACGACAGCTTCGACTCGACAGTCTCCGGCGACGTGCCCTCGGGCAGAGCGTACCTGCGACTGAACTGCCGGCTGATGTATCCGTGCTCGTCCTGCTTCTCCTCGTGCTTGCCTTCCACCACGATGTACCCGTCGGCCGTCTTGACCGAGATCTCTTCCGGCGCGAAGTGCTGCACGTCCAAGTTGACTTGGAACTTGTCCTTGTCCGCTTTGATGCTGGAGCCGAGGTCTCTGGAGGCGGTGGAGAGTTGTCTCCAAGGTCTGAAGTAGTCCTCGGAGATCATGGGAGCCGCCACGGCTGTCAGCAAGTCGTCGGGTGTGAGCGTGAGACCGAAGTCTTGGTCCAGGATGCGCGAGGGCCAGCCGTGGTGGTAGCGGCGGCGAGGGTACTCCATTCCCAACATGAACGGTAGCAGAGACATCTTTACTTCTTAGTTTCTAACTCGTAGACTGAGAAATTAGTTCGCTTCGAGAGCTAGTGATCGCTTTAGTTGCTTTGTTCAAATGACATGCCGACCGGTAAACGCGCGTGGTATTTATATTACTAGGACAGCGCCATCTAGCATCGAGTAGAATGTTCGAGAACGTGTGAATTTTACACACACATTAAAACTTTGTAGACGCGTGTCTACACAAATGAAAACTTTTAGTGTGTGAGTATGATTCGGACGTTCTCGAACAGCTGTTTTCTAGACACAACAATGCCGTCTCGCTCTAGTGTATTAAAAAAGCAAGGTGTGTAAATTAGGTACTTTCGGGACTATCTATGTTAAAAGAACATTCAAGCATAAAGAATGTAATCATGCATTAGTCAATATAATGAAGTAGCCATTACATTGAAAAATTTAGGTAATAAAGTAATTTTGTCAAAATTAAATGCATTACTTTTTCTCGAGATACGCATGTCTTATCGTAGGTTGATAATACCTATCACAGAATAAAATATGATATGGACTTGCTCAACAAACAATAAAACTAAGTTTATATTAAATGTTCTATTAGGTTTAATACCTGGACAAATAAAATCATATACATAGCTTCTGCAAATTATGATATTAATTTAAAACATAAATTCAAATCAAACCATCACATTCATGATCAAAATTGTATGACAAAAAGAAATGTTGGTAATTAATATATAAAATACTATCTTCCCGCGCGCGGATTCACCCGCGTAACTCCCGTTCCCGTGGGAACTTCATAATTAAATATTAGCCTATATTAATCAGTAGCATCAATGTAGCATTCAAATGGTGAAAGATTTTTTAAAATCGGTCCCGTACTTTCTGAGCCAATTCGTTACAAACATACTTACATACAATTTTTTCCTCTTTATAATCTAATATATAAAATTCTCGTCTAATATATAAAATTCTCGTGTCACAGTTTTCGTTGCCATACTCCTCCGAAACGGCTTAACCGATTTTGATGAAATTTTTTGTGCTTATCCGGTATCTATGAGAATCGGCCAACATCTATTTTTCATCCCCCTAAATGTTAGGGGTAGTCCACCCCTAAATTTTTATTTTTATTTTTCAGACAAAGTTAGGGGTAGATTAGAGGTAGGTGTAGGGTAGGGGTAGGGTAGAGGTAGGGTAGGGGTAGTGTAGGGTAGGGGTAGTGTAGGGTAGGGGTAGTGTAGGGTAGGGGTAGTGTAGGGTAGGGGTAGTGTAGGGTAGGGGTAGTGTAGGATAGGGGTAGTGTAGGGTAGGGGTAGTGTAGGGTAGGGGTAGTGTAGGGTAGGGGTAGTGTAGGGTAGGGGTAGTGTAGCGTAGGGGTAGTGTAGGGTAGGGGTAGTGTAGGGTGGGGGTAGTGTAGGGTAGGGGTAGTGTAGGGTATGTATTGATTGAGGCAGTACGAAGTCTGCCGGGTCAGCTAGTATTAGTATAGATTTGCCTACTGTCATTTAATTACATAAAAAGCGGCAAGTGCCTAGGGCGTCGGACTTGTGATCATATGGTCGCCGGTTCGATCCCCACCCATTGCACTACTGACGTGAACCCACTCGTAACACAAGCATTTTAGCTTAGCACAAGGGGTTAACAAGGAAACTAGAAGACTGCAAAACTCTGCTTGTAATCTTTACTCAGAACTAAGAAAAAGTAAAGACGGAGGGCTGCGAGTAACGCAGTGTACATTAACGTTATAGTAAAACTCTGCCATGTCGTCCAATCATCATCAGCCCGTACAACGTCCACTGCTGAACATGGGCCTCCTCCCGTGGGAGGGTTTTTGCCATAGTCACCACGCTTGGCAGGCGGGTTGGTGACCGCCGTATTATTTTGTAACATACAAGGTAACGCTGCTGACCGTTCCCTGGTATAAAATTGTTATAGCGGATGTTATAACAATCGGGACCAACAGCGTAACGTGCTTAGTCCCTCAGCCAACGAGACCCGGAAATACATCTTTGAATCTACACAAAGATTTCTCGTCCGGCGTGGGGATCGAACCCACGACCTTCGAGATTTATATTAAAGCACTACACGGTGGTTGCTTCTTCTTCAAAAGAAGCACAGGTACGCCAGTGAAATCGTGCGGGGACACACACAATTTTTTTTTTAAGTTAGCTCCCCAATATTTTATTTTAAAATACATAAATAAATATTATTATATCTCCACAAATTACTTTCTTACGAGTAATAAAATACAGTTCACAGAACATTTGGCATAACTTGCAATTATACCACAAAATTGGTTTTGTTTGTTTGTCGATATATAACTTACTAGCGACCCGCCCCGGCTTCGCACGGGTACAATACTGATAATTATACTACATAATGTCTTTAAACCTCTAACAAACGGGCGAAATTTGGTCAAAACAAACAGAAACAAATGAATATAGGTACCTACTAAAACTCAGTGAAATAAGTAGGTGGGTATATACTTTTATCGTATGAAATACCTATACTCTTCAGGACTAACAATACAACAAACACTAAATAAATAGGTATTCAAGTATCTATCCATCATAGTTACAACGAACACAAAACAAAAAATTTGCCCTATAATTCTTAAGGATCGAGCGCGCATAATCGCATTCGGCCTACCTCCGTAGCGTAGCGGTAATTGGCTCGCTTTAAATCTCGGAGGTCGTGGGTTTGATCCCCACACCGGACATGAAATCTTTGTGTAAATTCTAAGATTTCTTTCCGGGTCTGGTTGGTTGAGGGACTACCTTCCGTGCCTCGGAAAGCACGTTAAGCCGTTGGTCCCGATTGTTATAACATCATCTATAATAATCGTATATCAAGGAAGGGGCAGCAGCGTTTCCTTGTGTGTTACAACATAATTCTGCGGTCAACAACCCGCCTGCCAAACGTGGTGACTATGGCAATACCCTCCCTCGGGAGGAGGCCCATGTTCAGCAGTGGACGATATACGTGCTGATGATGATGATGACCTACTAAAACTCAGTGAAATAAGTAGGTGGGTATACTTTTATCGTATGAAATACCTATACTCTTCAGGACTAACAATACAACAAACACTAAATAAATAGGTATTCAAGTATCTATCCATCATAGTTACAACGAACACAAAACAAAAAATTTGCCCTATAATTCTTAAGGATCGAGCGCGCATAATCGCATTAGGCCTACCTAAAACACGCGCTGTTATTTTGCGATAACTTCTAAGTTATTCATTAAAAGTATATAGTGTAGGGGTAAAATAATCTGCATGAAATGCTTAAGAATATTAACTCATTTAAAATGATAAGGATAAATACTGAATCCGTCTGATTAGCTTTACAATTACCGCATTAAAAATTATCATTTTTCTAAGATATAATGGATATAGCAAGTTAACCTTGAAAGATAGACATATGCTATCGCAGACTTTTTTGTAGATCTAAAAGAGAAGAATATTTGCCACCATACATTGTTTTGTTATATCTCATAGGGTTTAGGCAGCGTTTTCGTTGAAAGCTCCCAAATGGCTTAATTTTTTCCGACACCTCTGACAAATATCAATATATATTAGTCAAATGTACACATTAACTAAACAAATCATATACGTAAACCTTCCGGAAGAATCGTTCTATCGATTGGTAACATCCGCATGAAAATCAATGTAGTAGTTTTTGAGTTTATCGCGAACAGACAGACAGACGTGGCAGGGGACTTTGTTTATAATATGTAGTGATGTAGTGATAGCGGTCGCCCGCGGCTCCGTGCGGATGTCGGTTACCGCTGCAAAAAGCCTACCCAGGAAAGACACGGTCAGCAAAATGATTCCCAGGTCAATTCACGGACACCGACATAAACATCGACAACGCAGTCATTATCCGCAGGCTGCACAGATTGTCTTTCTGTGGATGTTAAAGTTGTTAATGATGAAAATATAATTAATGATGTAATTAATAGGCATTTTAGGGATTAGGCATTTTAGGCATTTTCAAAGCTCTGAAAAGAACTGTTGATTAGCTCTGAGAAGAACTGTTGATTAGCTCTGAGAAGAACTTTTGCGTAGGTGTAGTTTTAAGAACGAAATCTAAAAAAAATCGCACGAAAATTATTAGACTTCGCAACGGGCCGTGCAGCAGAAATCGTAATATTTTAATTTCGCCATAACTTCAAAACCAAACGTCCAATTTTAATCATTCAAAGACCAAATATTATCTACATAAACTGTACTTAGTGATGAAATAATTTATTTTAAAATAAACGCGTTTAAATGTAGTCCAAAAAAAATTCAAGATTTCTAAATAAAAAAATGGTCGTTTTGCCTCACTCGACATAGATAGGTATAGTGTGTCGCGGACTTTTTTGTAGATATTTATAAGATCTATAATTAATTAGAACATTTTATGGTTCTATCTTTTATAGTTTAGGGAGCGTACGCAAAATAAGTAACTTTTCTGGTTGATATTTTACACCTTGTGTCAGAAAAACCCAAATATCTTACGGAACCCTATTTTTTTCCAAAATAAAATTTAGCCTATGTTACTCGTGGATAATGTAGCTTTCGAATGGTGAAATAATTTTTTAAATCGGCCCAGTACTTTTTGAGCCTATTCATTACAAACATACAAACATACAAAAATAGGTACAAATCTTTCCTCTTTATAATATTAGTATAGATTTATTTATTCGGTTAACCAACAATTACTTACACTATCAAATAATTATTATAAAATACAAACATTGACATTTTGAGAGTAGAAATTACTTATAGGCTAACATGCACAAATTATTTACGGTCTAGACACAGAAGAAAAAGAATTAAGATATAAATTACCTACAAGATTAAAAAAAAAAACATAAATAATAATAATAATAAAATGTTGATAATGTAGTTATTAGTTGCATAATTAGCAAAAACATATTGCATACGCTAAGGGTAAGAAAAAAAGTTTAACTTATCGGGAAATTTCTAGAATCAAGTAGAAAGTTCGAAATGCGGCGCGCTAAGGGAGCAGATGCGCGCGCAGTTGTCCCTCCCTACTCGTCTGATGAATTGTGTGTATGTGTGCGTTAGGTACTGGATGGGGTTATACAAAATGCACGCAGTTACGGAGATTAAAAATAATATGTTATCAGTAATAAATTGTTGTGCCGTTTTTCATTGTCATAATGAAAATAGCGACAGGTTCAGAAAACACATTCTTTAGATCCTTAGACACATAACATAAGACTTACATATGCGGCAATTTTTTGAGTTCCAAGTAATTTTAATTTATGTAATAATTAAAACCAATAAATAATTATTTCTGATCTGTGTGTGATCTAATTTATAAAATTACCATATCTTTCAACCATGTCGTTGGTAAGTCAAGTAAAAATATAAAAAACAATAATTATTTCCTAACATTACCTACTATACCTACCTACTTACAGAAAGTAAATAAGTATTAAAATATAAAGTTATTGTGCTACGTAACTTATATTATATTACTATTCATACTAATTTTGTTTAATGTCATAAAATTAATAGGTACAACGATTTTAATGGTTTTACTGTCGTTATTCTGCATAACCCCGTCCAAATATCGCTTACTCTGTCGAATATGTGTATTTCTGTCTCACTCTGTATAGTCGCGAAGTCGCGATTGGATGATTAAAGTAAACAGTTCTAGAATTTTCTCGCAGTTTGCTGCTTCTATTGGTGCGTCGCGAACGTTCCAGATTTTTCTTCGACGTTATTGGCTTATGACGGGCAACTATATAAGGCCCCGCGGAGCGCGCCAAAGCATTCAGTATTTGAAAATACAAACAAGTGAGAGGAAGTAAAGTGAGAGAGCGGTTTTAAACCGAACCAAGTAAACAAGTTATTTCGTATTGAGATTGATATTGAAGAGTTAACGAAGAATACATACAAAATGCCTGCTATCGGAATTGATCTTGGAACTACCTATTCCTGCGTTGGAGTTTGGCAACACGGAAATGTGGAGATCATCGCTAACGACCAGGGCAACCGAACTACGCCATCGTACGTCGCCTTCACCGACACAGAGCGACTCATCGGAGACGCAGCCAAGAACCAGGTGGCGTTGAACCCCAACAACACGGTGTTCGACGCCAAGCGACTGATCGGGCGCAAGTTCAACGACCCTAAGATACAACAGGACATGCAACACTGGCCCTTCACAGTGATCGATGAGTGCGGCAAGCCGAAGATACAGGTGGAGTTCAAGGGAGAGACGAAGAGGTTTGCACCGGAAGAAATCAGCAGCATGGTGCTGACGAAGATGAAGGAGACGGCGGAGGCGTACCTCGGCGCGGGTGTGCGCGACGCGGTGATCACTGTGCCGGCGTACTTCAACGACTCGCAGCGCCAGGCCACCAAGGATGCGGGTGCCATCGCCGGCCTTAACGTACTGCGCATCATCAACGAGCCCACGGCCGCCGCGCTCGCCTACGGGCTTGACAAGAACCTCAAGGGCGAGCGGAACGTGCTCATCTTCGACCTGGGCGGCGGCACCTTCGACGTGTCCATCCTGACTATTGACGAAGGCTCTCTGTTCGAGGTGCGTGCGACCGCCGGAGACACGCACCTTGGCGGCGAGGACTTCGACAACAGGCTCGTCAACCACCTCGCCGAAGAGTTCAAGCGCAAATACAAGAAGGACATCCGCAACAACTCGCGCGCACTGCGCCGCCTGCGCACGGCCGCCGAGCGCGCCAAGCGCACGCTCTCCTCCAGCACGGAGACCAGCATCGAGATCGATGCGCTGTATGAGGGCATCGACTTCTACACTAGGGTCTCTCGGGCGCGCTTCGAGGAGCTCAACGCGGACCTGTTCCGGGGCACACTGGAGCCGGTCGAAAAAGCGCTCAGAGACGCCAAGCTGGACAAGAGCTCCATCCACGACGTGGTGCTCGTCGGAGGGTCCACTCGCATCCCCAAGATACAGAATATGCTACAGACCTTTTTCGGCGGCAAACAGCTGAACCTTTCCATCAACCCGGACGAGGCGGTGGCGTACGGCGCCGCGGTGCAGGCCGCCATCCTGAGCGGCGAGCAGCACAGCAAGATACAGGACGTGCTGCTGGTGGATGTGGCGCCGCTGTCGCTCGGCATTGAGACGGCCGGCGGAGTCATGACCAAGATCATCGAGCGCAACGCCAAGATCCCTTGCAAGCAGTCGCAGACGTTCACCACGTACTCGGACAACCAGCCCGCCGTAACTATCCAGGTGTACGAGGGCGAGAGAGCCATGACGAAGGACAATAACTCGCTCGGTACTTTCGACCTGACTGGCATCCCGCCGGCGCCTCGCGGTGTACCCAAGATCGACGTGACCTTCGACCTGGACGCGAACGGCATCCTCAACGTATCCGCCAAGGAGAACAGCACTGGCCGCAGCAAGAACATCGTGATCAAGAACGACAAGGGCCGACTGTCGCAGGCCGAGATTGAGCGCATGCTGGCGGAGGCGGAGCGTTACAAGGAGGAGGACAACCGACAGCGCGAGAGGGTGGCGGCGCGCAACCAGCTGGAGGCGTACGTGTTCGGCGTGAAGCAGGCGCTGGATGAGGCTGGGGAAAAGCTGGGCGAGCAGGACAAGCAGGCGGCGCGGGCGCAGTGCGAGGACGCGCTGCGGTGGCTCGACAACAACACGCTGGCCGAGCGGGAGGAGTACGAGCACAAGCTCAAGGAGCTGCAGCGCGCCTGCGCACCGCTCATGACCAAGATGCACGGCGCGGGCGCGGGACAGCCACAGTACCAGCATGCTGCGCCGGGAGCCGGGGGGCCTACCGTCGAAGAAGTAGATTAAACCGGTTATCTCCAAAAATAGAATTTAAATCTTGTAAATATTAGTTAAGATATTTATTTTAGATGTATAACGTTCCTTATCGAAGTGATCATCATGTACTGGTAAATAAAGACTGAAGTTAAGTTTTAATATTTGTTTTATTTTTCTTTGTCCTTAATAAGGAATAGGTGGCGTCTCATCCTTTACATAAGAAACTCCGAGGTGAATGTCCACCTTTTAAAATTGGTAGACATACATAAGAAGCTTATCACGTAACGATATGACTTTGACACAGAACAGAGAAACTCTGTTCTGCGACTTTGATAAAAACTTCCCCTCCTTACAAATAAATATTTTAAATACAATGTTAATTTATTATAATATTTCGAGTAAATTTAGTTAATATTTATTATATTAAAGACATTTTTATCGACATCATAGTCATATCGTTACGTGAATAGCCTCCTGACTTAATATCGGAGTCGACAAAATTATCAACACCAAGGTTAGGTTTTAAATGGTTAGGTTTAAATATAAGAATATCGAAATTTAGAGAATACCGAAGGGTAAAATGTCACTGATCAAAACATCGAAAATTTAAATATCGATTGTACCAAAATATCGAAAATTGTCATATCTAAGTATGAAATGTCTAATATTAAAATGCCGAGTTTATTCAAATATCGACTGATTAAAAATGTCGTTAGTCAGCCTAAGTTCATTATATTTACGGTAAAAATACCGAAAAATGACCGTTATACTCGTTAAAATATCGCAAAAATGTAGGTAGTGAGAAGTTGTAACTCTGCTCACGCGCGGTTGGTCACAGTTCTAACCTAACCTAACCTATTTTACCCAGTTCAAAATGACGAATCTAATCTCCCGCAACAATGTTTTCACCATTGTCTTATTATCTAGTCGCAGGCAGATTGTATAATTCATCATTTTGAGCTTTCTGACCAACCGCGCGTGACCTGCCGCGGCAGCAGCCGGCGAACGCTACGTCCAAGTTACTTGCAGATTTTATTTGGTTCACTAATGATTCATTTATGTCATTAATTATTACCCTGTGACAAACTTTTTTTTATTGGAACGAAGTTCCTTACGGCAGGCTTGGAGGAGATAGGGATTTTGCTGCGCGACCAAACTGAAAAAAATGTGATAGTAAATAATAATAATAATAATAATCGTTTATTTCAGAGACTTGCTCCATAGTTTGTTAGTAATACAACTTACGACAATAGAACAAAATGATGTACTACGGGTTGGTAGGTCTTATTAAGATCTACAAAAAAGTCCGCGAGAGCATACCTATATCTAACTATCATAGTTTAGTCACAATAATCGCTTTTATGTTCATAAAAAAATATTAAATCGTCGAAGAAAGAAACTACGTTAAATGTATATCATTATATTAATCCTTATCCAAATTAAGCATTATGTTATCAAGGGTATTTATGTAGAAGTAAAATACTTTTTGTTTTATTCCAATCGGACATTTCGTTGAGAAATATCACGAGTATAAAAAGAATTGCTACCGTGCGTCGATTCTACATTAGCCGAAGGAACTTCGTTCCTACCTGGTGTCCCACGACACCATTAAGTTTTTTTTTTATTTATTATTAAAACACATTTGCAATACCATAACAGAAGAGACTTCTAAAGCGACATTGTAAGCTAACACCTATCTTAAAATACCTAAACTTAAACAAAATGTAATCTACATATATCCTATATTACACAAGTAATGCACTTCTGAGCTACTTCTGTGAATTTCGGCAGGCTATAGTTATATACATATATATCAATATATAATGCTACTTTATTAATAATCCGTATGGCACGCGATAGTGGAGCAAATTTTTGTAAGTTTGTTCTTGCCGTCGGAACATTGAGTGTGTTGGCCCGACGACGCGCGCCCACATACCCGTTAGGCCACACAGCTGTATGCGCTCCAGCACCTCATAGTGGTGGATGTGGCCGCGCAGCACGCGCCACACGTAGCACGCAAGTGTTGTGTCGCGCCGCACGCCCAGCTGAACGTACCCGACCATGCCGAGGACGAACAAACTGGGGTACATTAATGGGTACAAGGGATACACTCCGTACTCTTTTAAATATAAAAATCTTAAAAAAATATTTTGTATTTTTCCAAACATACTGCTATACTTAGCCTCATAGGGGTTCCAAATTATGGCCGTCCCTTCTAAATAACTCCGAACTAGCGCATTATATAATATTCTGACAGTTACCGTGTCATCAAAATCTTTACAAGTGCTCAAGATAAATCCCAAATTTCTAATTGGTTAGTTCAGGCACCATTTCTACCCCTAAGTCCCGAGTACGACTAAGGCGTGGAATCAACATGTCTTTCATATTATACGGATATACAATGGTGTTCTAGCCCTAGAATAACTCATTATTCCGCACTTAGCTAAGTTGAAATAAAGCTTGTTTGTATAGCTCCACTGCACTATTCGATCAATATCGGCTTGCAATTTTTCCGCGTCCGCAGCATCCGCTATGGACAGATACACCTTCAAGTCATCTGCAAACAGCAGACACTCGGCATGCTGAATAATCGCATTAACCATTACTATAAATTCTAATGGCCCCAAATTAGACCCCTGTCCGACGCCCGAAAACGTTAGATATTCGCTGGGTTTGCAACCCGCGTACTCCACGTACTGTCTGCGTTCGCCAAGGTAGCTCAATAAGAATTTCAGCATGTGTGATGTGAAACCTAGCGCGCTTTGATAAAAGCACATCGTTATCAACGGTGTCGAAAGCTTTCCGGAAGTCGAAGTACGCACAATATACTTGCCCTCCTGCGTCAATAACTGGTGTAAGGTATGTCATAAATGATAATAAGTTACTTGCCGTACTTCGTCCTGGCCGAAAAACATCGAGATTGAGGGATTATGGCATTTAGAAAAAAAAAATATACCAACCCGCCTGCCAAGCGTGGTGATTATGGCAATATCCCTTAATGGCTAGCCAAGGTCTGAAAACGGGCTGTTGAATATTTTATTCGTAAATTCGCATATGAACAATTAAAAGATTCGCATGTCTGTTGTGTACAGTAATAATATAAAGATGAAAGATTTAAATTTATTTGTACCTACATAGATCTATAGTCTATGTCCGTGCGAATGAGATGCAAATGTGGCCGAAATGACGCATGTTTTTTACGTCAATTACGGCCATGACACCGCGTCTACCTACGCGGCCACGTAGAGTAAATAGTATGCCTATTAATAAGTCGCTATTTCTAGATTGTGTGTAAAAATAAACGGTTGTTTCATCGTTCTGAGTTTAAAAAAGGGGTAACGTGGCCGCTAATTAAGTGGAGGATCTTAAAAAAAAACATAAATTATATGAAACCAATAGAAGATTATTTTAACTCAATGTGATGCCGCGGATTTTTGGTTAATTATTGAATTTTTTTTTACTCTTAATTCTTTTAAAACAAAAGTCATATTTTTTAATATTAAGAATTACAATTTTTCAACAATAATAGTCGAATAAGATCTGTATAAAAGTTAGATCAGCATCTTTTTGAAAGTTCTTATTCAACTATAAATTTGGCCTATCAAACCGAAACTACTGAACCGAATTAAATTAAATTTGGTACACAGACAGTTTAGAACCTGAAAAAGGACATAAGCTTCTTTTTATAGTGAAAAAGGCTTGTTGAGGGTGATAAAGATTGTATGAAAGTATCGTAATTTTTTAAGCCTAAATAATTAAATTGCTACTCTAAGTCACTATTACACGCGGACGAAGTGGCGGGCATAGCTAGTAAATTCTATGACTAAAACAAGGCCCTAGGCTAGGGTCCTCAAATGTATGTATGAGAAAGGAAGTAGCTGTAGTAAGGTCAGAACAATAAAATGAATAGCATTTTACAAAAATAAACCATATTTTATTTCTTTGAATTTTAAAACATTTTTGGGGTTTATTGTGATATTTAATAATTTATTTGTGGTAGTTTGATTACGAACGTTTGGCCCCGGATACCATCAGACATAAAAATATGCCCGGTGTAGTAGCACAACCTTCGTGGCTCACTAAATTCCCTTCCAAAACAAATGGGCAAAGTGACGTATTTTGTTAATACTTTTTTTAAATGTTCCACATTTAAAAGTATCATTATGTGTTTAAAAGTATTATTGGGAACTGTATTTTTTATTTTTATTTGGTCTGAGCTTTACCCTGAATTACTAAAGAACACAAAATGTAACCTACATATAAAAGATAAAACAAAATGTGCAACATTTTAAAGATATAACTACATTTTGCTTTACCAGACGTGGTCCATGCGAACCTGTATTTAAAGTTTCAAGACCATGGATATGTCACCTATATTGCATATCCATGGTCTTAAGATATAGATTTGAATTATGTAAAACTAAAAACTGTCTATACTCTGCAAATAAATATATATGATTATGTATAAGTATGTATGTACCATCCGCCCATCACGTGTAGGGTAAAATACACAGTAGGGTAGGGTTGCCAACCGTACTATAATATATAGTATTGTACTATATTTCGGGTCTGCGTACTATATACTGTTGAAAAAATATATAGTACGCAAAAATACTATATTTTCAACACCGACAAATTTAACAAACAAATCCTTCATTATTAAAAAATATAAACAGTTCACTATCCCACCACAACCTTTCCTTTGATAGAGTGTCTGGTCTGAGTGCGGATAATACCAATGCGAATTTTGGTATTCACCATTCTCTTTATAAAAATATTGAACAAGTAGTTCCTGATTTGGTGAAGGGTAATTGTCATGCACACATAGTTCACAACACAGTGAAGCATGCAATTAATTTTTTAAGCATCGATGTTGAAAATGTAATTTTAAAAATCTACAGCCATTTCTCCGTTTCTGCAGTCCGTAGAAAAGAGCTTAAGAAATTTGTTGCTGCTGTTGAAGGTGAATGGCATGAGCTGAAACGACATGTTGGTACTAGGTGGCTTTCATTGCTTCCTTGTGTGGACAACATACTTTTGAATTGGAAGGCTTTGAGTAATTATTTTTTTAGCTTAGGTGAGGAATGTCCTACACATATTCAAAATATTTTGATGATGAACGAAAGTAATGGAAACAGTAAAGTTCAAATCTTTTTGCATTTCGCGAGTCATTTTTTACATAACTTTCATAAAGCTGTTAAACAACTTGAAGGCAATAACATCACAGTCATAGATGTGTATAATATTATGTCAATTTTAAAATCGGCGCTAGAACAACGTAAAAAAGATATTTTTTTTGGTTATGAAACCAAAAAAATGTTGCAATCATTAGAAGCGAAATCCCCTACAGAAAGTTATGGAATTCAAAAGAATTTTTTGTTATTTCTTGATAAATGTTTAGACTATCTTAATAAATGGTTTGATTTCAGTGAAAGCATTTGGATTTTAAATAACCAATTGCTCTAAGAAGTTCTAAATTTACAAGCAAAATTGAGTATCAAAATGAACGACCTATACTCTGAAATAACGATATTGAATGAAATCTTTGCTAAAGTAAAAGACTGTAGTGACTTTACTGACAAAACTACAGGCCAAAAATGGCAGCATATTTTAAAAACTACTGAAAATGACTTACCAAATTTATTTAAAGTAATTTCATTCCTGCTCTCTATTCCCGCCACTTCGGCATTCACAGAAAGGATATTTTCGATTATGAATTCGAAGTGGCGAGAAGAAAGAAACAGAAGTAGTATATCATTAATAAAAAATGAGCTTCTGATTTATATAATTTAAAAATTGAATGTGACAAAGCATATGACACTTTTATTTTAAACAAAAAACTGTTACACAGTGCAAGAAGTGCAAAAAAATATAGCTTTTATAAAAATAAATAATTAACAAATATATATTTGTCTATTTTTTTGTTTTTCCCATAAAATACTATATATTTTTTAAATGTACTATATTTTTTTAAACCTTTTTTTGGAAAATACTATATTTCGATGATGAAATGTTGGCAACGCTAGTTGCGAGGTCGCCAAATCTAATAGCCGGACAAATCAGCCAGTTTGGCCGGACAGTTGAGTAAAAAGGCAGGACACCCTACATTATTGGGAATTTTGCGACATGTTAATAGTATAGTATAAAATCAAGTTTTAGTACGGACTGCAGAAGCTACTGACTAACTGTCGTATAGCGATTAAATCGTTGAAATTTTTTATTTGGAATTTAAAAAAATATATATGTTTATTATAAACACGAATAGTAGGATATTTTAACATAATTGCTTTTAATATCTACACTTATTAGTTTTAACATAATTGCTATAAAAAGGATAATATTCTGGTTTGAGGAAACGAAGAGCTATTGTTGTCGTTACTAATCACCGATACAAAGACATACCCGTAAAGAAAATAATTAATTATAGGCTTTTAGGCCACTTAAGAAATATCCATGATTGAATGTGCGAATAACAGTCAGCGCCATCTAGTGGTGAGTAGAATATTCTCGAAAGTACTCGAACTATCCGTGACCTACCCCAAGTCAGCTGTAATACACAAAGAGTCTCGTGTCGCGTCGTTTTGTCTGCAAACAGCTGTTTGTTTACATACTTATGCAATGGCTGAATGTGTGAGTGAAGGTTCAGAGTGTGCGTACTCGCGGCAGTGTCGTAGCTAAGTGATCTAGGGTCCTGGGGCAAAACTGGTGCTTCTAAACTGTTTAGGTTTTATCAATATATATGTGCGAACTACACGTCCGCGTGGAATAGTGACTTTGAGTAGGATTTTTAATTATTTATGCTTATTATTTTACAAATAAGACACATACGGATAAATACTTAAACATTTTGTAATAGCTTACGTAAATATGACATCAGAATAACTATAATATTTTGACTTATTACTTATAAAACATTCACTACTCCACATCATTACTTTTGTACCTCCTGAAAAAGTGATTTTTTTTATATTTTGTTTGTCATATTTATTTATACCTACATCAACATCCTAAAAGTTAGTTTATAGCTTCTAGCTTCAAAAAATAACGATACTTTCATACAGTTTTCACCCCCCTTTCAACACACTATAACTTTTTTTTCGCTTTAAAAAGTAGCCCATGTCCTCTTTCAGATTCGACACTTAACCGATTTTAATGACATTTGGTACACAGATGTGTATTAAAATCGGTTCTGTATTTGTGTTCTGTTTGACAGACGAAGTTACTTTCACATTTATAATATTAGTAAGAAGTAAGGATTTTAAAAAAGGCAATGAGATTGTTAATATGGTTTAAGTGCTCCCCTGAGCTCGGAGGTCACTAGCCCGAGCCTTTCGGTAGCTACGCCAATGGTTAGCGGTCGATCCGGTCGTCCGGCGTACGTAAGTAGCTATGGAATGGACAGGAACATTCCCGAAGTTTCTACTCGATGCTAGATGGCGCTGTCCGAGTAATATAAATACCACGCGCGTTTACCGGTTGGCATGTCATTTGAACAAAGCAACCAAAGCGATTACTAGCTCTCGAAGCGAACTAATTTCTCAGTGTACCAGTAAGACTAAATAAATTCAAAATGTCTCTGCTACCGTTAATGTTGGGAATGGAGTATCCTCGCCGTCGCTACCACCACCACGGCTGGCCCTCGCGTATCCTGGATCAAGACTTCGGACTTGCGCTTACTCCCGACGACTTGCTAACCGCAGTGGCAGTGCCCATGATGTCTGAGGACTACATCAGGCCTTGGAGACAGCTCTCCGCTGCCGCCAGAGATCTCGGCTCCAGCATCAAAGCGGACAAGGACAAGTTCCAGGTGAACTTGGACGTGCAGCACTTCGCGCCGGAAGAGATCTCGGTGAAGACGGCCGACGGGTACATCGTGGTGGAAGGCAAGCACGAGGAGAAGCAGGACGAGCACGGATACATCAGCCGGCAGTTCAGTCGCAGGTACGCTCTGCCCGAGGGCACGTCGCCGGAGAATGTCGAGTCGAGGCTGTCATCGGACGGCGTACTTACCATCACAGCGCCGAGGAAGGTGCCGGAAGCCATCAAGGGGCAGCGCGCGGTGCCCATCGCGCACACGGGGCCCGTCCGGAAGGAGATCAAGGATCAGACCAATGGGGCTGAGGAGAAGAAATGATTAACCTATTACTAAAATATTTTATTTATGATTTGAGACCAAATTCCTTTGTAAATATTAAGTTAAGTCTACGTTTAAATATATAATTATAAAGACCTAATTATGTGTTTGATATCTTTAACATTAGAAGGCAGTGGATGTTAACTTATTTCGTACAAACATTATTTTCACAATATTCAGTGTTAAATTAAAAATGTAATGATATTCCATAGAAAAAAATGTAGTTATTGGTGAGGTAACAATATTTCAAAAGGGTGACGAGTTCTGTCCTATTTGTTAAATAATAGTAATCCTTTAGATACAAAAAAATATTATGGTCATAGTAATAAAAATGTCTTGGAACAACAAGGGGGAAATTTCGTAAATTGATAAAAATGATTCATTACCGTTTAAGCACATTTGTTCGTAATTGTTATTTATTGTATAAATAAAGTTCATAACCTAATTAGCAGTCATTTAAATTCATGCTAAAATCTAAAATCCTTGACTCTGAGGCTACGTTATTAGGGGACCGTCCCTAATTACGTAAATCATTTATTTGAGCAAAACTGCTTTGTTAGTTGGGGGCAACAATTAATGCTCGAAAATATTATATGTTAGTTACTTACATTTAGCTTATTTATTTAGCTTCTTAATTTAATCTTGATATAAAGAAAAAAATTCAAAATCCTTTTTTTGTGGAACAGTGAAGATCTTAAACTTAAATGATCGGCTATCATTAGTTCAATCACTTTTATTGACTAACGGAATTATCAAGTTATTGGGGGGACAGCGCGTACGCAGTCCCCACTACCAAAAATTACGCATCCGAGTTATCCACATTAGGGATAATCGCAGGGGTCAACCCATTCGCAGTGCAATGAATAGGCCTCGCCCTGGGGGAACCGCCTTCATGATCACGGTGTCCCCTATGCCAGGTAAGTATGAGTTAACAAGAATAACTCGGAGCGGTCATTCTTGAGCGGCGGATCTCTATAGCGACTTATACCTTATTAATAAAAGCGCCATCTAGTTGTATTTGGTTGAAACTCAACATACCTACACATTTAGAACCAACCAGAGATGGTATGGAGGTTCGACTCCGATTGCGAAAAGTCGGAACCTCCGAGTGATATTAGACCTCCGAACTCGACTTCGGTTCCGACACTTCTAATCGGAGGTTCATTAGTTTTGTTTCTTATGCTTGTGCTTCAAGAAAACTTATTTGACTTTTTAATGAGTATCGCTTAATGTTTTCTATTGAATCTTTAGAAACTAAAAAGCATAGTACAGCCAAAAAGTATGTGTGACGAGATCTTTGTGTAGTTAGTAAAATCTTATATAATTAGGATAAATTTAAAAGTTGCTTAAAAAAATCACGTGATTAATGGACAAGTCCCAGGTTAATAGTAATAAAATTTATGAAAAAAGTGCACTCTTTATTTTTGGTAGATACATACACAACATTTTGTAAACTTCAACCAATCGGGGTGATTAATAATGCAGAGGTTGTAACTTACAAAAATATTTAATATATTACAACTTGAATATTTCTACCATATTAGTGTCATATATTTTGTTTTCTTTGAATATAAATAGTAGACAAATACATAAACATATTAATCGTCGGTCGTAGGGCAATAAGTAAGTGATACCTAGTGGTTAATAAGGTGTAATTCCATTCGTCAAGAAATATTTTCTTTATTTGTGTCGTGAAGGATAAAATATCATTTGGTTCATTGTATTTTCAACCTTACTAGCTATAGTCACATACGGTATTACACCATCACCACGTTATGGTATAATATGTTGACCATATCCAAGTTGAAATATCAACTTTATACCCCTTGGGAGGCAAATACGCTTTACGTACATTTTAAGTAGTGTATTGTCATTTCCGATATAATTTTTATTGACAATTTTGCTATGTAATCCAGATAATTTTATTAAATAATGTAAAAAAAAATAGTTTTTATGAATTAATTATTAAACCTAACTGTAACACAAATGACTTTATTCTATAAGGTTATTGTTAAATATTTAATAACTGTTCCTTTGTTAGCAACATTAACTAAACATTTTTTTTTTTTTTTAAGTTTTCCCCAAATGAAGACCTTTTCATCAAAGTCACGGATATCGTTACGTTTTAACAATTACTAGGTAACAAACTAAAGTCAATAAACATATATTATAGTAAATATAAGAAATACGAAGTGTTTTATTTGTTATGCGTACTAAACACCGATACAAAGAAATATCTTTTAAATGTATAGAAATAATAGACCTAAAAAAATAATCCATTGGATGTGCAAATAACAAACAGCGCCTTCTAGTAACAAGTAGAATTCTCTCGAAAGTACTCGAAGTAGGGCGTGACCTACCCCAAGTCCACTCACATATTGAAAAAGTGTAACGGTTCGTAAGGTTCGTTCATTCACATGGTGTATCGATATAATGATCAACTAGCGAGGTCCCGGGTCAGGTAAAAAATATGCTACTAGAAATTGTCTCTTGGGGTAAATCGAAGAAGCAGTAGGTACCAACTCAAAGTCAGGAAGTTTGTAATGTTTTATTTGTGCAAATTAAGATAATAAAAATGCATTCATTGCCTAATCTAGGTAGGGTTATTGTATCTCAGGATTTGTCCTGAGATTTCAGGCTTTTTTAACTGTGCTCAGGATTGCGACTTACCAATCTCATAAAATCTCAGAACTTAAAAAAAAAATTTCAGCTTACATTTTAAAAATCTCTTAAACAAAAAGTTAAACAACCCAAAAATAACCTTCTTTTGGTAATAATTGCACGCGTGACCGAAATCCGCAGTGTATTAAAACGAAAATTATCGACTTTTTTAAATTTTTAAGTAGGTACTCAATGTCATGCCGCAGACTTTTGATTATTTATTGAAAATTGTTTAAAAGAATTGACTTTTCTTTTAAAAGAATGAAGATTAAAAATCAGCATATTTTTAAAAGTCCTTATTCGACTATAAATCCGGCCGTTCAAACCAAAACTACTGAAACGAATTAAATGAAATTTGGTACACAGCTAGTTTAGAACCTGAAAAAGGTAATAGGCTACTTTTTAGTACAAAAAGGCTTGTTGAGGGGAGGGGGATAAAGATTGTAAGGAAGTATCGTAATTTTTTAAGCTTAAATAGTTAAAATTGCTACTCATAGTCACTATTCCACGCGGACGAAGTCGCGAGCATAGCTAGTCAATACTTCTATAGTAATATTATGAAGGGGAAAGATTTGTTTTTTTGTGTGTATGTTTTTAATGAACAAACTCAAAAACTACTGCGCCGATTTCAAAAATCTTTCGCCATTACTAAGCTACATTCACCCTGAGTGACATAGGCTATATTTAATAATGAAGTTCCCACGGAAACGGGAGTTATGCGGGTGAAACCGCGCGCAGCAAGCTAGTTTATTTTACGACTAAAACGAGGCCCGAGGCTAGGGTCCCCAAATGATTGTATGAGAAATGAAGTAGGTATAATAAGGTCAACAAAATAAAATGAATAGCATAATACAAAAAAAAATCTCTGACTTCTTAATAACTTATTTTTGTGGCTTCTTGTACAATTTATTAGTGTTAGTTTATTTACGGACTTATGGCCCCGTATATATTAATACGACATGTTAATAGTATAATATAAAATCAAGTTTTTATTATTATAACCTGCGCAAGGACCTGTCGACTAGACTGCGCTCGGTCGCTCGTTTGCTAAATGTTGAAAGCCTAAAAGTCGGACAAGCTTGACTCCGTTTATTTTAGCCGGACTCAAAAAGCTTAAGTATATCCGGCTTTATCCGGACGCCTGGCAACGCTACTCGTATATGAATTAAATCGTAAAAAAATATTAATTGTGGAATTTAAAAAAAAATCCTATTACCCTGACTGCTTATTATGAATACGAATAAGTCGTAGTATATTTTAACATAATTGCTTTTAAAACACTATTAAGTTTTAACATAATTGCTATAAAAACGTACAGGCTGATCGTCATTAGGCGACTTAAAAAAATATCCATAATTGAATGTGCGAATAGACAGCGCCATCTAGTAGTGAGTAGAATATTCTCGAAAGTACCCGAACTATTCGTGACCTACCCCAAGTCAGCTGTAATTCACTCACACATTGAAAAAGTGTAACAATTCGTTCACTAATATTCATTTTATACCACTGCATAAGAACATTCAATTTTTGAAAATACATCTAGGAATGGTTTCAAAACACATTGTAGTCTCAAATTTTGCAATTATAAGTGAGACACAGCGGCTCATCGCGTCATTTTGTCTGCAAACAGCTGTTTGTTTACATATGCAATGGGTAAATGTGTAAGTGAAGGTTAAGAGTGTGCGTGCTCGCGGTAGTGGCGTAGCTAAATTATCAAGGGTCCTGGGGCAAAACTGGTGCTACTAAACTGTAGGTTTTATCAATATATATGTCCCTGTGCCCGCGCCTTCTTGCGCGCGTAACTTTGAATTGGATTCTTAATTATTTAGGCTAATTATTGTATTAATAAGACGGTTAATTTATATAATGACTACTTTGACATTGAATTTATATGTAAAACTATGCTTGTTTATGACATGTACATATTGTAATTTTATTTGGAATAATTTTGAATTGAAATAATGACAGTAACTCATAATTTTATTGAATAGTTTACGAAATGAATACTTTGACATTGAATTATATCTAAAACTATACGGTTGAAATCGAATGATACCACAACTAAATTTAATAAGTACCTATGAAATTTTGATGCCTAATAATAACGGTTTAGGTACCATCTCTTCCTGAACTTATATTTATTTCATTATTATCTTGCACGCAATGTATCATGTACATTGCGTGCAATGTACATGATACATACGTTATGTTTAAACATATATGTTTAAACAAATAAATATTTACTTACTTACTTATGTCCTCTTTCATATTCGACACTATCAGTGTACCTAATTTCATTTAAATCGGTTCTGTATTTTTGGCGTGCAAGGGTGACAGACAGACTGAGTTACTTTCGCATTTATAATATTAGTAAGGAGTAAGTATTTTAAAAAGGCAATAAGAGGATTGTTTATATGATTTTGGTACCCCCCTGAGCTCAGAGGTCACTAACCCGAGCCCTTCTGTAGCTACGCCAATGGTTCGCGGTCGATACCGTCCGGCGTACGTAAGTAGCTATGGAATGTACAGGAACATTCCCGAAGTTTCTACTCGATGCTAGATGGCGCTGTCCGAGTAATATAAATACCACGCGCGTTTACCGGTTGGCATGTCATTTGAACAAAGCAACCAAAGCGATTACTAGCTCTCGAAGCGAACTAATTTCTCAGTGTACCAGTAAGACTAAATAAATTCAAAATGTCTCTGCTACCGTTAATGTTGGGAATGGAGTATCCTCGCCGTCGCTACCACCACCACGGCTGGCCCTCGCGTATCCTGGATCAAGACTTCGGACTTGCGCTTACTCCCGACGACTTGCTAACCGCAGTGGCAGTGCCCATGATGTCTGAGGACTACATCAGGCCTTGGAGACAGCTCTCCGCTGCCGCCAGAGATCTCGGCTCCAGCATCAAAGCGGACAAGGACAAGTTCCAGGTGAACTTGGACGTGCAGCACTTCGCGCCGGAAGAGATCTCGGTGAAGACGGCCGACGGGTACATCGTGGTGGAAGGCAAGCACGAGGAGAAGCAGGACGAGCACGGATACATCAGCCGGCAGTTCAGTCGCAGGTACGCTCTGCCCGAGGGCACGTCGCCGGAGACTGTCGAGTCGAGGCTGTCATCGGACGGCGTTCTTACCATCACAGCGCCGAGGAAGGTGCCAGAAGCCATTAAGGGGCAGCGTGCGGTGCCCATCGCGCAGACGGGGCCCGTCCGGAAGGAGATCAAGGATCAGACCAATGGGGCTGAGGAGAAGAAATGATTAACCTATTACTAAAATATTTTATTTATGATTTGAGACCAAATTCCTTTGTAAATATTTAGTTAAGTCTACATTTAAATATATAATTATAAAGACCTAATTATGTGTTTGATATCTTTAACATTAGAAGGCAGTGGATGTTACCTTATCTCATACAAACATTATTTTCGCAATATTCAGTGTTAAATTAAAAATGTAATGATATTCCATAGAAAAAAATGAAGTTATTGGTGAGGTAACAATATTTCAAAAGGGTGACGAGTTCTGTCCTATTTGTTAAATAATAGTAACCCTTTAGATACAAAACAATATTATGGTCATAGTAATAAAAATGTCTTGGAACAACAAGGGGGAAATTTCGTAAAGAAACTTCGTAAATTGATAAAAATGATTCATTACCGTTTAAGCACATTTATTCGTAATTGTTATTTATTGTATAAATAAAGTTCATAACCTAATTAGCAGTCATTTAAATTCATGCTAAAATCTAAAATCCTTGACTCTGAGGCTACGACATTAGGGGACCGTCCCTAATTACATAAATCATTTATTTGAGCAAAACTGCTTTGTTAGTTGGGGGCAACAATTAATGCTCGAAAATATTATATGTTAGTTACTTACATTTAGCTTATTTATTTAGCTTCTTAATTTAATCTTGATATGATAATAAAGAAAAAAATTCAAAATCCTTTTTTTGTGGAACAGTGAAGATCTTAAACTTAAATGATCGGCTATCATTAGTTCAATCACTTTAAATGACTAACGGAATTATCAAGTTATTGGGGGGACAGCGCGTACGCAGTCCCCACTACCAAAAATTACGCATCCGAGTTATCCACATTAGGGATAATCGCAGGGGTCAACCCATTCGCAGTGCAATGAATAGGCCTCGCCCTGGGGGAACCGCCTTCATGATCACGGTGTCCCCTATGCCAGGTAAGTATGAGTTAACAAGAATAACTCGGAGCGGTGATTCTTGAGCGGCGGATCTCTATAGCGACTTATAACTTATTAATAAAAGCGCCATCTAGTTGTATTTGGTTGAAACTCAACATACCTACACATTTAGAACCAACCAAAGATGGTACGGAGGTTCGACTCCGATTGCGAAAAGTCGGAACCTCCGAGTGATATTAGACCTCCGATCTCGACTTCGGTTCCGACACTTTTAAATCGGAGGTTCATTAGTTTTGTTTCTTATGCTTGTGCTGCAAGAAAACTTATTTGACTTTTTAATAAGTATCGCTTATGTTTTCTATTGAATCTTTAGAAACTAAAAAGCATAGTACAGCCAAAAAGTATGTGTGACGAGATCTTTGTGTAGTTTGTAAAATCTTATATATGATAAATTTAAAAGTTGCTAAACAAATCACGTGATTAATGGACGACTCCCAGATTAATGGTAATAAAATTTATTAAAAAAAGTGCACTCTTTATTTTTGGTAGATACATACACAACATTTTGTAAACTTCAACCAATCGGAGTGATTAATAATGCAGAGGTTGTAGCTTACAAAAATATTTAAAATATTACAACTTGAATATTTCTACCATATTAGGGTCATATATTTTGTTTTCTTTGAATATAAATAGTAGACAAATACATAAACATATTAATCGTCGGTCGTAGGGCAATAAGTAAATGATACCTAGTTTTTAATAAGGTGTACCTAATTCCATTCGTCAAGAAATATTTTCTTTATTTGTGTCGTGAAGGAAATATCATTTGGTTCATTGTATTTTCAACCTTACTAGCTATAGTCACATACGGTATTACACCATCACCACGTTATGGTATAATATGTTGACCATATTCAAGTTGAAATAACAACTTTATACCCCTTGGGGGGCAAATACGCTTTACGTACATTTTAAGTAGTGTATTGTCATTTCTGATATAATTTTTATTGACAATATTGCTATGTAATCCAGATAATTTTATTAAATAATAACTGTTCCTTTTTTAGCATAATTAACTAAACATAATGGTATTTTTTTTAATATAAATTATTGTATTGGTATTTGTATTTTTTTTTAAATGTTAACCCCAAATGAAGACCTTTTCATCAAAGTCACGGATATCGTTACGTTTTAACAATTACTAACAAACTACAGTCGCCTAGTCGGGGAGTTTAAAAAAACTAAAATTAATTATAAATATAGGAAATACGAAGTGTTTTATTTGTTATGCGTACTAAACACCGATACAAATAAATATCTTTAAAAAAATAATCCATTCGATGTGCAAATAGCAAACAGCGCCATCTAGTAACAAGTAGAATGCTCTCGAAAGTACTCGAAGTAGGGCGTGACCTACCCCAAGTCCACTCACACATTGAAAAAGTGTAACGGTTCGTTCACATGGTGTAACGATAACATGATCAACTAGCAATCTCAGAATTTTTAGAATTTTCAGCTTACATTTTAAAGATCGCTTTAACAAAAAGTTAAACAAACCAAAAATAATCGTCTTTTGGTAATAATAGCACGCGTGAGCGAGATCCGCAGAAAATTATAGACTTTTTTAAATTTTTAAGTAGGTACGTTAGAAAGAAAATTTTCAAACTGCAAAAATCTCAGCATTTTTCAATGGAATTCAGGCCTTTTCTCCGGACTTTTGACTTTTTAATTGAAGGGTAATTATAACGTATTTCCTATGTTATTGTGGCTGTAAGTTTATCTTTATTTTATAAATTAACATCACATAGTACCTAAACTTAGTAGTGAAGAGATTTTTATCTGCGAATACATGATAATGATAAGTCTCTCACTATTGATTGGTAAAACCTTGCCGCTAGGGTTGCCACCCGTACTATATCATATAGTATCGTGCTATATTTCAGTCTATTGTGCTTTATATTAAAGAAAAATAATATAGTACGAAAAATACTATATTTTCACGGGAAATTCAGTTTTCGCGCGACGACCTTTGCCAATAGCGTAAAAAGAGAATATGTAGAGGCGTCGTTAACATGGCTTCAATTATTATTTCATACTTTTTTAGCCAAAGACTACAAAATATATGAATAAATAAATGTGTTTTTTTTTTTGTTGAATTGTCTACTTACCTACATAAAAAAAAACTATTTTATCATCAAAAAAAAGGTGGCAGCCCTACGTGCCGCCGATTTTTGAGAGTCAAGCAATAGATAGTGCATCTGTAATGGCACACACTTATGCACTATAATATAGGTATGTTATTAAAGTTTAACCGCTGTGGCTGAAACTTGGAGGGATATTGAATTTAAAACCTTTATTGTTCAATCCGATCGGAAGAGACTAAATCTTATATTGCGTCATTCGACGGCAAGTTTTCCTAACAGCCTAAGTTGAGAACAAAATCAGAAAGAGAAAGGAAATTCCAATAATTTCAAAAAAAAAAAATATTAATCTCAGCAATACTCTCTGATGTCAGTTATGAAATTTAGTAATCCGGTAACTTTCCCGTAAAGTATTCCAAACATTTTAAAATTCCCGTAGTCACGTTGTTAGTTTTCACTATGGTTTTGCAGTTATATTTTAGCTAGAATAAAGGATTTTTAAAGATTTTCTCATTTTGAGCCACGTTCCCTCGCTTTTTGAATAATTTTTATTTTCTTACGTGCATGTATAAAATGTTCGATAATTTCAAAAGTTGTTGTTGCTAGTTGTTTTTTTGCATTAAAAAAGTGTATACACGCAATTTTGTAATACAAAAATTCATCTGACATTACTAGAATCTGGCATTTATCGACGATTCCGTATATAACCTCATAAAGAATTCACAAACTGTACCTCTTTATTTTATTAATATAGATGTATAGTGTTATTTATATATATTTTTATCAATATAATTAGTATCCATACCTATGACATTATTTCGATACCATGATAAATGTTGCGGCGCTTTCGCGCCCACCGGGACCATTGCCTTGTTGGCCAGGACACCGGGACATTACGCTCGAAACCGGGACACGTCCCGTCGTACCGTGACGTATGGCAACCCTTTTTTTTTTTTTTTTTTTTTGTCCGGTGGGAAATGCATTTACGCATTCCCACCGCCGCTGCAGCGTATTCGCGCGCTGGCGGTGGGACATGTGGGACTCGCCCTCTCCATAGCGTGGTATGCTAAACTCATACCACGAGGAGAGGACCCTACCAACCACTAAAACCTCCCGGACACTCCTTCGATCCGCCGTTGGTGGGGGCCGGGTACGCATGAGCAATCCGGCCCCCCGACGGCACCCACGGCCAATATGGTACCGCGGGATCTCCAGGGCCACACTTACAGTGGCCCATTTGCCCAATTATAGGGACGCCCGGAGTGTAGAGGCGTCCCTCCTCCTCATGGGTCAGCCTCGAAGGGAGTGGGGCCCATGTCCCCCACTCCCCGAGGCCGAGCCTAGGGTGGTAGCCGGCGGGTTTCAGCCCGCCGCCGACGGCCAACACGCCGTCTGCGAAGCGGGTGGGCGGAGGGATCTACTTCCCTCTCCCGCTCCGCGGCCTCCTTCTGTGACATTACTTGTCTACAGAAGGAGGCAACCGCCTCCCACGACCTCTCGCTTTGGACCATCTTCGAAATGATGGTCGGCAGCGAGAGGTCGTCTCCCACCACGCCAACGAGCTCCTCCCGCTCGTTGGCCCACGCCGGACACTCCACCACCGTGTGCTGTGCCGTATCGTCGGCACAGTCACAGTGGTGACAGCGAGTGTCCGGCTCTCTCTGCGCCACGTTGCACAGGTAGTGGCCGAAGCAGCCATGGCCTGTTACTACCTGTGCAACGTGGTAGGTGACGTCGCCGTGACGGCGACCGGCCCACTTTTTTAGATGGGGCCGAATCGCCTCCACCGTTCGTAATCCGCTCCGCGGCGCGGCCTCTAGCCGCTCCTGCCATTTCCGGAGGGTTTCGCGACGGACCTCAGTCCGCCACCGTGCAACACCCTCCGGGAAGGGGTCGCGGCCAGAACGCGCCCCCTCACACCTCCGCCGGTACGCGGCGGCTAAAACCTCCGCCTCCAGGTCCCACGGAGGGGACCCCGCAAGGAGGCAGGCCGCGTCAAACGCGATTGTGCGGTAGGCGCGGGACGCCCTGATGGCCATGACCCGCTGCGGACGTCGCAGCAGGGCCATGTTTCGCCTCTTCAGGGCGTCGACCCAAATGGGGGCACCGTAGAGCGCCATGGAGTGGATCACTCCGGCGTACAGTTTGCGGCAGGTGCTCCCGGGTCTGCCGAGATTCGGCAAAAGCCGGCCAAGAGCACCCGCCGCCGCCACCAGCTTCGGGGCCAGCCGCTGAAAGTGGGCCCCGAAGCTCCATCTGCTGTCGAGGACTATGCCTAGATATCGCATATTGTCCCCGACAGCAATATATTCGCCGCCCACTATGAGGTGGGCGCCTGAAGGCGGCGCTCGCCGAGGCCCATGAAAAGTAAGGGCCTCGGTTTTACCGAGCGCCACCTGCAGTCCCAAACAGCGAATACGGGCGACCATCTGTGCCACGGCTGCTGTGGCCAAGATGGCCGCACGCCGATGATCGGGCGCGCGGGCGGTCACCAGTGTGTCGTCAGCGTACGCTATCACGCTGACCCCCCGGAGACCGCGCATCCGCAGCGCCCAATCAAACCCGATGTTCCACAGCAGCGGCCCCAATACCGACCCCTGTGGAACACCGCGCGAGACCGCCCTCCGGCCAGTCTCGCCGCCGGACGTCGGGTACACTACCTCCCTGCTTTGGAGGTAGTGCCCCACCAGTGCCCGGAGGTACCCGGGCACACCATGGTGCCTGAGGCCCTCCTCAATGCACGCCCAGGGGAGGGTGTTGAATGCGTTGCGGATGTCCAACGACACCGCTAACAACACCTCTCCCCGGCTGGTCGCCTCCTGCGAAAGTTCTCGCACCCTCGCGATCGCGTCTATGGTTGACCGACCCTGGCGGAACCCGTATTGGTCCGCGTACAGGTCGGGACCAACCTCACCAAGATGTGTGGTGAGGCGAGACGCGACCACCCTCTCCATCAGCTTGCCCAACTCGTTCAAGAGAACGATTGGGCGGTAAGCCGATGGAGACTCCGCCGGTCGCCCGTCCTTACGGAGAAGGACAAGGCGACCGAGCTTCCAGGCTGCGGGAAAGCAACCCTGCTGAAGGCACGCATTGAAGAGGGCGAGCACTCTGGGCTCCAGTTCCTCCATGGCGAGTGCCCAGACGCGTCCAGGCACTCCGTCCGGCCCGGGGGCTGTATTTTTGATGGCCATTTTTGCCACCGCCGCCCCCAACTCCGCCGGTGTGACATCCGGCGGAGTTTCCTCATCTTCGCCGTCGTCGGTTGGCATCACGGTGTCAGCTGGCATGGCCATAGCTGGCGGCGAATATTCCTCCTGACTAGGGAAGAGCTCCTCTACAACTGATTGGAGGAGCCCTGGCTGTAGGCTCTCCGTCACCGGGGGAGCCCAGGGGCGTAGTTTATTACGTACCCCTTTATAGGGTCGTCCCCACGGATCTCTATCGAGGGCCTCCAGCGTACTCGCCCAGCCATCGTCTTTCGCCTGTGCTATAGCCACACTCAGCTGACGCCGACTCTCCCTGTAGTCGGCGTAGGCCGCGGCAACACGAGCCTCGTCCCGAGGTCTCCGACGGTTCGACCGGGTGTACACGCGCCGCACCGCAGTGCACTGCGCACGCAGCTGCGCAATGGCGGCGCTCCACCAGTACACCCGTCGCTTCGGTGGACACGGGCGGACCCGGGGCATGGATGCGTCGCAGACGCTTACCATGGCCCCATCGAGTCCCCCCGCGACAGCGTTCACGTCGGAATCGGAACTACAAGGCCCCGCGACCCACGCCTGGACCAGGGCTGCTTCCTTCAGCAGCTCCTGGTCGAGCTGCCCCAGCGCCCATCGCCGACCCTCGCTCCTGGGAGGCGGCGCAGGGCGGGCGGTCAGAACCGCGGAGGATGTGGAGAGTCCGAAACCGATATATCGATGATCGGACAAAGTCTCCACATCCTCGAGGACACTCCAGTCCTGGACACGGCGGGCCAGGGGGGGGGACGCAAAAGATACGTCCACAATCGACCCCCCATTATACCTCACGCACGTGTTAACGGAGCCGCGGTTCAGGACCACCAGGCCCTGCTCCACCGCCCAGTCCTCCAGCGTCCGCCCTTTGGGGTCAGACGCGGGGCAGCCCCAGGCTGTGGATTTGGCGTTCAAGTCACCCACCAACAGCACCTCGGCGCCACACCGACTCAGCAGGCGGCCGACCCCGTCGAGAAACTCCTCGAACTCGGCCAGCCCGCGATTCGGCGAAAAGTAAACGCCGATGATGGTGAGCGACCCCACCACAGCCTTCACAAAGCCCCGCCCTCTCACGACATTGGAGAAGGGCGGGGTGCCGACCGACGACGACAACAACAACGCAACCAAGCCATCCCGATCGCCGACCGTATTGGGCCGGTCGGGAACCATGTATGGCTCGGCGACAACTCCGACATTTATCAACCACTGCGCCATGGACTGCAAGAAAAGGTCCTGAGCCCTGGCACAGTGGTTGAGATTTGCTTGGAGGAGACGGAGCACGGACCTATCCATTAAGGGCCGTGTCCATTTCCTCCACCACCGCCACCGGAGCCACTCGCTCCGGGAGATCTTCGGGCCTCCGCACACCCTTGCTGGGCGGCGCCCGGCAGAATTTGGAGCCGACGCTGTGGTCGGCTTTTCTGCCGGCTATATGGCAGAGCACGCACTTGGGCTGCGCTCTGCACTGCGCCGCCCTATGCCCCGGCTCGGAGCACCGGAAGCAGAGTTTGCTCCTGTCCTCGCCACCGCACCTGCAGCCGACGTGTCCCCTAGTGAGGCAACGGTAACACCGCAGGGGGACGTATGGCAACCCTAGTGTACAGTTATCTAAATTGGGTAGATACTTACATCCCTAAGCTAAATTATCTTCAGTTTAATTATGGTTTTACATATTAACTTAGTTATGAAATTATTATGATTTGGGCTAAATGCAATTTCGGTCCCTTCGTCCACGTTCGTAACCAAGATTTCACAACTGGTTATGAATATGGATTATTTCAACTCATTATTCCGAATAAGTACCAGGAGGCCATGCAGAATAGGAGGTTCTGGTTGTGAAAATGGAAAAAAGTATTGTTTGATAACTGTTGTTTTGTCATAAAACAGTGAAAAATAATCCATATTCATAACCAGTAATGAAATCTTGGTTATGAACGTGGACGAAGGGATTTGGTTTCTTTTTTTAAGTCTCAAGTGTAAGTTTTTAAAAGATCTTGATCAGAAAGAAAATGCCGTCGTTAGCGGGGCTGGTATCAAGGATTATATGATACACAACGATATGACTATGTTTCGATTGTCTTCATTACTGTGGGGTTCTTCATCGCCATAGTAAAAATGTTGTTATTTTGCATTAATAGTAGGTTCCATGCCACAAGAAGACATTTTTATTTAAGTTATAGTTGTATCATCTAGCGATAACATGTTCGACTAGCGAGGTCTCGGGTCAGGTAAAAAATATGCTACTAGAATTGTCTTATGAGAGAATAATCTAATCGCCATAGTTACCATGTTGTTATTTTGCATTAATAGTAAGTAGGTACCATGCTACAAGTTATGAAGACATTTTTATTGAAGTTTATGTGATTTTCCACCAGAGTAGCTAGGAGAGGCTAGGCGAGGAGAGAATTGAAATTTGTATGGCAAATTTTCAATCCTCTCCCAGCGCATTTTTGGTAGAATCAGTATGGATTGTGAATTGAAATATTTGTTTGTGTAAAATTTAACCGTATTGCTTCGGATATAGAGTATAAATTTACTTTGCAACAGAAACACGCTTCTCACGAGAGGCTTGTTGTTGTTCGTTGCTACTTATTACCGTGTTATTACCTGAGAATACCGTCATGATAGTACAAGCCTACGGGCGGCGCGGCGGTCACGCGCGAGCTCGCGATGGCTATTTTTAGTGGAAAAGGGTCAGTGCGATTTCAATTTTCTTCTCGCCTCGTCTCGCCACTCTGGTGGAAAATCACATTTATAGTTGTGTCATGATCATGAGCTATGATCCCAAGTCCATTTGGATATAAGTGTTATAAAAAATAAAAGAGAGAGATCTTAACATATTTTTATTTATTTAATAGTACATGATCGTTCACTTACAAAATATATTATTTAAATTATATACAGATTTCTTAATCACAGTAGGATCGGTGGGAATAGGCAAACTATATATACACCTAATTTGAACCTCTTCGACGTTCGATGTCTCGACGCGCTAAATGCAGTGTGTTGTTACTGCGGCTGCTCTTGGTCATGAGTGTTGCGCAGGCACGCAATTATATATCACTGCTTTAGTCTACCTCTTCGACGGTAGTCCCGCCGGCTCCCGGCGCGCCGTGCTGGTACTGCGGCTGACCAGCGCCAGCGCTGTGCATCTTGGTCATGAGCGGTGCGCAAGCGCGCTGCAGCTCCTTGAGCTTGTGCTCGTACTCCTCGCGCTCGGCCAGCGTGTTGTTGTCGAGCCAGCGCAGGGCGTCCTCGCACTGCGCCCGCGCCGCCTGCTTGTCCTGCTCGCTCAGCTTGTCCCCGGCCTCGTCCAGCGCCTGCTTCACGCCGAACACGTAAGCCTCGAGCTGGTTGCGCGCCGCCACTCTCTCGCGCTGCCGGTTGTCCTCCTCCTTGTACCGCTCCGCCTCCGCCAGCATGCGCTCGATCTCGGCCTGCGACAGTCGGCCCTTGTCGTTCTTGATCACGATGTTCTTGCTGCGGCCCGTGCTGTTCTCCTTGGCGGACACATTGAGGATGCCGTTCGCGTCCAGGTCGAAGGTCACGTCGATCTTGGGTACGCCGCGAGGCGCCGGCGGGATGCCGGTCAGGTCGAAGGTGCCGAGCGAGTTGTTGTCCTTTGTCATGGCTCTCTCGCCCTCGTACACTTGGATGGTGACGGCGGGCTGGTTGTCCGAGTAAGTGGTGAACGTCTGCGACTGCTTGCACGGGATCTTGGCGTTGCGCTCGATGATCTTGGTCATGACTCCGCCGGCCGTCTCGATGCCGAGTGACAGCGGCGCCACGTCCACCAGCAGCACGTCCTGTATCTTGCTGTGCTGCTCGCCGCTCAGGATGGCGGCCTGCACCGCGGCGCCGTACGCCACCGCCTCGTCCGGGTTGATGGACAGGTTAAGCTGCTTGCCGCAGAAGAAGGTTTGCAGCATGTTCTGTATCTTGGGGATGCGAGTGGACCCTCCAACGAGCACCACGTCGTGGATGGCACTCTTGTCTAGCTTGGCGTCTTTGAGCGCTTTCTCGACGGGCTCCAGTGTGCCCCGGAACAGGTCCGCGTTGAGCTCCTCGAAGCGCGCCCGGGAGACCTTAGTGTAGAAGTCGATGCCCTCATACAGCGCATCGATCTCGATGCTGGCCTCCGTGCTAGAGGAGAGCGTGCGCTTGGCGCGCTCGGCGGCCGTGCGCAGGCGGCGCAGTGCGCGCGAGTTGTTGCGGATGTCCTTCTTGTACTTCCGCTTGAACTCTTCGGCGAGGTGGTTGACGAGCCTGTTGTCAAAGTCCTCGCCGCCGAGGTGCGTGTCTCCGGCGGTCGCCCGCACTTCGAACAGAGAGCCTTCGTCTATGGTCAGGATGGACACGTCGAAGGTGCCGCCGCCCAGGTCGAAGATGAGCACGTTCCGTTCGCCCTTGAGGTCCTTGTCGAGCCCGTAGGCGAGCGCGGCGGCCGTGGGCTCGTTGATGATGCGCAGCACGTTGAGGCCGGCGATGGCACCTGCGTCCTTGGTGGCCTGGCGCTGCGAGTCGTTGAAGTACGCCGGCACAGTGATCACCGCGTCGCGCACACCCGCGCCGAGGTACGCCTCCGCCGTTTCTTTCATCTTCGTCAGCACCATGCTGCTAATTTCTTCTGGCGCGAACCTCTTAGTCTCTCCCTTGAACTCCACCTGTATCTTCGGCTTTCCACACTCATCGATCACTGTGAAGGGCCAGTGTTGCATGTCCTGTTGTATCTTAGGGTCGTTGAACTTGCGCCCGATGAGTCGCTTGGCGTCGAACACCGTGTTGTTGGGGTTCAGCGCCACCTGGTTCTTGGCTGCGTCTCCGATGAGGCGCTCTGTGTCGGTGAAGGCGACGTACGACGGCGTAGTTCGGTTGCCCTGGTCGTTAGCGATGATCTCCACATTTCCGTGTTGCCAAACTCCAACGCAGGAGTAGGTAGTTCCGAGATCAATTCCGATAGCAGGCATTTTGTATGTATTCTTCGTTAACTCTTCAATATCAATCTCAATACGAAATAACTTGTTTACTTGGTTCGGTTTAAAACCGCTCTCTCACTTTACTTCCTCTCACTTGTTTGTATTTTCAAATACTGAATGCTTTGGCGCGCTCGGCGGGGCTTTATATAGTTCCCCGTCACAAGCCAATAACGTCCAAGAAAAATCTGGAACGTTCGAGACGCACCAATAGAAAGAGCAAACTGCGAGAATTTTCTAGAGTGTTGATTTTAATCAGCCAATCGCGACTGTACAGAGTGAGATAGAAATAAAACATTGGACAGAGTAGGCGATATTTGGACGAGGTTATGCCGAAAAGCGACAAGCAAAATATTTAATCCTAGTATTTATTTAAGTTACTTATAATTTTCATGAATAAAAATATTTGGGAGTATAAAGTGTTTTAATAGTATTAATATACGTTTAGAAAATTTGGAAAAGTTATATGTAATTTTACTTATGTTAGTTTTTAATTCTTAGTTATTTTTAAGTATAGGTTATTCTTATTTGATAGGTTTAGATTAGGATTACTCTGTTAAATTAAAATATACAATAACATTATATATTCGTAACCGAATTGGATCAAATTAATTCTCGCTGACATTTTTTATCTTTTAGAAAATAATTATTGTTATCATTGATTATATATCCTATTTCGTTTATCTTAATTTAGTAACATAGGGAAAATAATTGTAAAAAAGTTTTTATATAATGCTACTAACAAGAACAAGAATCGACTTGTTGTTGTTGATAGCTCAACAATCTATCCGTCAATTTTTTTTTTATCTAAAAAATATTATTTGGTTAATAATGGTTTCACAAGACCAAAAAAATATATTGTTTGAAATTATTATGTTTAGGTTAATGACAAATACTTTCAAAAATAAACATCATTGTTACATAACTTAATATAGGGCCACTAGCCTATAATTTTAGAAGTATCAACCTCATTTTCTTAAATTATATTCGTTTCAACACGTTAATTTGCAGTATATGGGAAAATTATAAATATTTAAGAATATCTATACTATAAAATGATTTAGTCTCAATATCTAAAGGAAATAAAGAAAATTTACGATATTTCATCGAAATTATTATATTTATCTTATAACATTGGTATATAATTTCACAATTGTTAATAGTTTGCCTGCATTTTGCATAACACCATTCTTAACGTAACGCACACATGCACAGTTGCACACAATCCATCAAAGGGACGGACGAGGGGTAACAGCGCGCGCAGTCGCGCCTGTCGATACGAACGCCTAGAAAGTTCTCGAAAACTTAGGGAATAAGTATTTATTCCTTAAAGGAACACAATTTCAGTTTTTTTTAATTAGAGTGGCCACAGAGTAAATATTTTTTTCCCGTCAATTTATGACTGAACGTCGCGTGTGCCTGTAGGTACATGTATTTAGGAAAATTTCTAAATACAAAGAATGTTTCTAAAAAAATATAATAGTTTTCATTTGAAATAATATTCCTTTACTTAAATCAGTGCTTTTCAATCTTTTTATTTTGTTTTCGCGACCCCAATACAGGTTGAAATATTCAGGCGACCTCTTTGTGCCATAGACTAGACAGACAAATAAATTATTTAAAAGACTACCTACATAGGTACGTAAATTGTTTATTTTTTTAGGATGGTGCAAAAGTTTTGAAAATAAGCACGACAAAGCTTTTTGTTGCCTATCCCCCAAGTCTAGCTTCACGACCCACCTTGGCGCCGCGACACACAGATTAAAAAACACTGACGTAAATAGTTAACGACCAAATAACTTTATAATAAAAATATGTTTTTTATTCACTTCTTTCATCCAAGTCTTCGTCTTGTAAATAAAAATACATCGGCTTTTAAAACAATAATAGAGCTAGCGTCTAAATAAATGGAGGCTTAACTATATTTCTATGACTTAGATAAAAATATTCGTTACTCAGCGTTACTCTGCACGCAAAAACATGTTTAAATATATCAATGTCTTAATTAATGTAACTTCAATAATAGAGCAACAGTAACATAGGAAATGCGTTTGAATAAGTAATAAAGCATTTTTATCGAAGTCATGATAGTACTGTAAAGTGATTAGGTACTCTACGCGCCTACAAGATAGTAATAACTGTGTACAAAATGTAATGTAGAAGATAGTTCTAAATACAAACTTATCTACGAAATTATGACGTTTATGGTTGGCAGGCAATTGTTTTTAGTTATGTGTCGTTACGTGATTTTTAGGAACCTAACACAACAAAACGCGGTTTGCGTTTTGATAACGTTTTCCAAACGATCTATTTTACGACACAACACATTGCATAGATCTACACTCTCTCAACGATGTGTCGATTTTGAATAACTGTCTTATTTATAAAACCGAAAACGGCTCGATTAATGTTATTTATTCGTTATTGTGCATATTCAATTACTTATTCATGTCCACTTATATTATATATGGGTCGCGCGAATCTGATGGGGAACTTGAACTTGGTGAAGGCCTATGTGCAACAGTGGACGTCTTTCGGATGAAATTATGAATATTATATAGAGGAAAGAATTGATTTTTGTTTGTTTGTATGCTATGATTTAACTCAAATACTACTTATTTATGTAATCTTCATGCAACACAAAGTTTCAAAAACCCGTTTTATTATTACGTTTCATCTAGAGATGACATTACTTTAAGATCTCACGGGTTTTAGAAACTTTCGTCGCCGTTGCGCGAGCTAGAGCTCGCGCAACGGCGACGAGTCGACGACGCTGTGTGAGTGTGCGAAGCATAATAAAAAAATAGATCGTTGTGAGAAATAGATGGTTGTCAAAATTGCTCGTAACGTTTGCGTTGTGGCACATAGACAACGTTTGGAAAACTATCTGTGGTACAAAACGGCCACTAGGTACTAATTGTTTTCCTTGACCGCTATCTTAGTAAAAATTAATAGCTGAAGGATACGACAATATTGTTTAGTATAAATAAATATTTTAATTATTAATACGGTGTTGTCATTGGTGAGGAACTCCAGGGTACCAAAATAAATACAATTATTGTAATTGTTATCTACTACCTATATAGCAATACTTAGGCTACATTAACAAAGTCAAATATATTTGCTTGGTTAGGTAGGTACAATGCTACGCTGTAGCGGCGTAGAGAATGCATAAATGCATTTCCCCCCGGACAAAAATAATAAAATAAAAGTAAGTAGGTACAATGCTACTTTACCAAAACGTAACATAATTTTTTGCGTCACTATGTATATGATTATAACTTCGATTCTACACGAAACTATAGGGTATTACCTATTTTAAGACATTGCCTTTGCTAAACACAACACAGCTGCACAGTAACAAAAAGTTACTGTGTTAGATTTTTTATGTCAATACTGTTTACCGTATCATAATGTGCGTTAAAACTACTCTGGTAAAGTATTAAAACGCAAAATTTCTTTCTCATTCTTAAAAGCTTGGCAGCGCTTAATTATACTGCCTAATAAATAACTATAACTAAGATATCCAATTTTTACTACATATATAAGACGCGAGACGACCCGTCGTCGTCGCGTCGTTTTGTCTGACAAACAGCTGGTTGTTTACAAACATAATATGCAATGTGTAAATGTGTGAGTAAGGTTAAAAGTGCTCCCGGTCGATACCGTCGTCTGGCGCACGTATATCTATATGGAATATACGAGTACATTCTCGAACTTTCTACTCGATACTAGATGGCGCTGTCCGAGTAATATAAATACCTCGCGCGGTTGCCGGCCGGCACGTCATTTGAACAAAGCAACGCAACAAAGCACTCACAAGCTCTCGAAGCGAACTAATTTCTCAGTCTACGAGTAAGAAACTAAGTGAAGTAAAGATGTCTCTGCTACCGTTCATGTTGGGAATGGAGTCTCCTCGCCGCCGCTACCACCACCACGGTTGGCCCTCGCGTATCCTGGATCAAGACTTCGGGCTCGCGCTTACACCCGATGACTTGTTGACCGCAGTGGTAGCGCCCATGATGTCTGAGGACTACATCAGACCTTGGAGACAGCTCTCCGCCGCCGCCAGAGACCTCGGCTCCAGCATCAAAGCGGACAAGGACAAGTTCCAGGTAAACTTGGACGTGCAGCACTTCGCGCCGGAAGAGATCTCGGTGAAGACGGCCGACGGGTACATCGTGGTGGAAGGCAAGCACGAGGAGAAGCAGGACGAGCACGGATACATCAGCCGGCAGTTTAGTCGCAGGTACGCTCTGCCCGAGGGCACGTCGCCGGAGACTGTCGAGTCGAAGCTGTCGTCGGACGGCGTGCTCACCATCACAGCGCCGAGGAAGGTGCCGGAAGCCGTCAAAGGGCAGCGCGCGGTGCCAATCGCGCACACGGGGCCCGTCCGGAAGGAGATCAAGGATCAGACCAATGGGGCTGAGGAGAAGAAGTGATTAACCTATTACTAAAAGTTTTTATTAGTTTTTATTTATGATTTAAGACTGAATTCTTAAGTAAATATTAAGTTAAGTCTACGTCTAAATATATAATTTTAATGTCCTAATTATGTGTTTTAATTTCATAAACATAAGAAGGTAGTAGATGTTAACTTAATTTGTACTTACAAGCATTATATTCGGAATATTTATTGTAAAATTTTAAACATAATGATAGGTACCTATTCCGTAGAAACCAATGTAGTTTTTTGTGAGGTACCTAACAATATTTCAAAAGGGTGACAGTCGTGTCGTATTAGTTAACATTTTAATTTTAAGATACGGAAAATTAATTAATGTTATAAGTAAAAATAAAAATGTCGTGGAACAACATGGGGAAAATTACTTATTATATGTATATGACCATGATGCACGTAATTAAGGACACTCCCCTTATTATAACACCAACACAATAAATAACGATAACAGAAATTAAGACTTTTTGTTCAAAGACAAAAGTATGTAATTTTTATTTACTAAATAAAGTGCATATGCTAAAATCTTTGCCGTTGAAATTATGTAGGTACTTAGGGGACTGTCCCTAATTATGTAAATCATTTATTTGGGCAATGCTGCTTTGCTCATTAGGGGCAACAATGCAAGCATAAAATATTTTGATTATATTAAGTTATTTATTCATTGCAGCTTACCGAACATCTGATATGGTGTAGAAAACTTATTACAACAACCTCAAGTCACCATCATAATATCGTGAAAGTTAATGTCCTTTAAGTCCGTAAGTTCCAAAAGGTAAACCAATTCATAATTATGTATTTTGCATGTTTAACAAAACGATAGATGTTAAAAAAAATCGATTCTTTAATCGTCACATAAAAATGAACATAGGATTTTTAAATTTGAAAGATTAAAATATGCTTTGTTAATTTTGTTAACCTTTATTTGAGGATTGAAAATTCGGCCAAACTTAATTATAATCACGAGATATAAAGAAATGAATGACACCCTCCGTGGCGTAGCGGTATTCGGCTCGCTTTAAATCTCGGAGGTCGTGGGTTCGAACCCTACCCCGGACAAAAAATCTTTGTGTAGATTCTAAGATCACTTTCCGAGTCTTGTGTGCTGAGGGGCTACCCTCCGTGCCTCTGAAAGCCCCTCCATCAAGCAGTGGATGAAAGAGGCGTCGGAGCGCTTCTTTGAATCCGCGGCTCAGCACCCAAACCCGTTGGTTGTTGCAGCATCTGACTATAGGCCTTTGCCCACAAAGCGTCGTAAACACCGTCGGCCTCGGGGCGTCCTTGACGACCCGGACGACGAAATCACAACTTACCAACTAGCAGTACATAGACTGCAAGAAACTAGCACCACTACACAGAGACCACTCTATCCGACCCGCCGGAGAAGAGTGCGCCCGCGAACGCGACGCGTCCCCCCTCGCCCTCCCGACCCTTAGTTTGCTAAGAACCTTCCGATGCCCTCGTAGACCCGAAGTCCGAGAGGCCCGCGAACTGTAAAGTAGAGCGACAGTTGCACAAAACTCCCCTAAACTAAAAGCCATAATCCCTCAATCTCCCCGTCAGCGACCGCCCTGAGCCGAGGTCCAAGTCCCACAGGGGACGCCCTCTTGCGCAGGTTGCTTAGTTTGTAGTGTTTAAACCATTTATCTAGGCTGGAGCTCTGCTCGCCTTTGTGCCCGGTGAAGTAGCAAAAGCCTCAGGGCTAACTACATATTTCCGTCCGAAAAAAAAAAAAAAAAAAAAAAAAAAAAAAGCTACCCTCCGTGCCTCTGAAAGCACGTTAAGCAGTTGGTCCTGATTGTTATAACATCATCTATGTATAACAATCGTATACCAAGCAACGGGAAGCAGCATTGTGTATTACAACATAATGCTGCGGTCACCAATCCGCCTGTCAACCCCGAGGCTTTATTACTTCACCGGACATAAGGCTGAGCATAGCTCCAGCCTAGTTAAATAGATTAATCACTACAAACTAAGCAACCTGCTCAAGGCATCCCCTGTGGGACTTGGACCTCGGCTCAGGAGACATGCAGAGACAAGCTAATTCAGGATGGGAAGAACCAGACTATAAAATAAAGAACTAAAACTGTTTTTAGTTTGTGGATTGTGGAAAAGTAAAAAAATATGGCATAAGACTAATTTTCAATGAATACCGTAAAACGCTGCAACTTTGCCAACTAAGCCCAAGTTTGCCTATTTCGTTTAAATTACGATATTTCGCGTTGTATTGTTTTTTTTTAATTTTTAACCATTTGGTAATGACTTTACATTATTAGGGCAACATATTTTTATTGTTTTGTAATGGTAACTTCATTGTTCCTCTGTCAGTTGTGCGACAAACACCGGTGCGAGAGGGTGAAAATTTCCAGTGTCATATAACTTTGAAGTTTTAGCTAAAGAAAAGGTGTTTTCGTGCAGCTATAACATCCCAGGGTAAGAAAATATTATCTACTTTCCGTATTGCTTAATATTTTTATGTAAAGTACACGATTTCATTAAAATAACTTAGCAGGCAATGTTGTGCACTGTTTTGAGATCTCGAGTGACACAACTTTGCCTGGGTCTAGGGTTGTCACTAGTCGGATTTTAGTAATGATATAATTTTACACATGTACCTATATGTCATATTTGCATGAAATTTATACATCTTAGAACCCGGTCAAATCGAAACGCAAGAGTGATTTTGTATTTAATTATGTCTTAATTCTATTGCAGTTATATGAAAAAAATGCCGAATAATACACGAAGCAGGAGAAAACAAGGAGCTCGTAGTTATTCCGATTACTCTGTAGAAATATAAGAAGTTGAAAATTATTTCGTCATACGAAGCGGAAAAGCAATTTGGGATCAAGCGTCGGACCATCTTTAATAAATCAAAAAACATGCATAAACCATTTGGTCGCCCTACAGAGTTGACAACTGAGGAAGAAGCCCACATCGCAGATATAGTGAATATTACAGCAGAATTTGGTTGTCCCCATACGCTTTTAGACTTGCGCATTATAGTTTACAACTACTGAGTTAAAAGTCTTCTTTTTTTACTAATAATTATGAGTCAGTATTGCTAATAAAAGCATTAAATTTGTGATTTTTGCTCATAAGTAGCATTTTGTTTTATTTTTGAAAAAAGTGAATAAATGTTTAACAAAATAATCCGTATTATTTTTTGGACAACCCTAGAGTCATCGACATTTTTGTATGAAAAGTTTGTGGTACCTGCTACAACATTGCCTATCAGCAGTAAAAACATATACATTACCGTCATGGTAATAATATAACTGTCCGGGACAAGCACGGTGTCTTATGTACACGGAAAAAAAATACTAAAAAGATCAACAATATATTTCATGAGATATCCTTCTAGGCAAAGTTGTGTCTTTTACCTACAACTTTGCCTACGACTTTGAGTATTTGTAATTTTGAAAAACGACATGATTTGAATAGATTTGTGTTGTACCTGGCAAGGCATAAGGTCTGTTTTCCATCTGAAAGTCTTTAGAAACCTTAATAATAAATAGGTTCAGAGATACGAACAAAAAACGTCAAAATCCAGGCAAAGTTACAGCATTTTACGGTATGAATAATTCTCAAGATTAATTTTCAGTCAGTCAGATAAAAATAAAATAGATATGTAGATAGATAGAAATTATAAGGTAAAAATATTTAATGCAGTAATTATTGTAATATAATTAATTGCCACGATTCTGGACGGTAATCAGGTAACGATTTGATTATGACTTCGGTAGACTGTCGTCATTACTGCAGTCTTATTATATTTTTTGTGAGGTAACAATATTTCAAAAGGGTGACTAGATAATCCTGTCGTATTAGTTATCATTTTAATTTTTTAGATTAAATTTAGATAAAATAATTCATGTAATAATAATAAAAATCTCTTGGAACAACATGGGGAATATTACTTATCTATATATATAAAAGAAAGTCGTGTTTGTTACAACACTTATAACTCGAGAACGGCTGGACCGATTGCCATGGTTTTTGATTTGTTGGATTTGTTTCCGTCCCGAATAGCAGAATACATTTTAAAAACAAAAGAAAGTCGTGTTAGTTACACTATTTATAACTCAAGAACGGCTGAACCGATTTGGCTGAAAATTGGTAGGGAGGTAGCTAAGAACTGGGAGAAGGACATAGGATACTTTTGGGTAGGGGTAGGGTAGGGTAGGGTAGGGTAGGGTAGGGTAGGGTAGGGTAGGGTAGGGTAGGGTAGAGGTAGGGGTAGGGTAGGGTAGGGGTAGGATAGGGGTAGGGTAGGGGTATGGTAGGGGTAGGGTAGGGGTAGGGTAGGGTAGGGGTAGGGTAGGGTAGGTGTAGGGTAGGGTAGGTGTAGGGTAGGGTAGGTGTAGGGTAGGGGTAGGGTAGGGGTAGGGGTAGGGTAGGGGTAGGGTAGGGTAGGGTAGGGGTAGGGGTAGGGTAGGGGTAGGGTAGGAGTAGGGTAGGGTTAGGGTTAAGGTAGGGGTAGGATAGGGCAGGGGTAGGGTAGGGCAGGGGTAGGGTATAAAAGTCCACCCGTGCGAAGCCGGGGCGGGCCGCTAGTTAATAATAGAAATGAAAACTTTTTATTCAAAGATAAAAAGTATGATATTGTTATTTACTGAATAAAGTGAATATTATGCTGAAATCTTTGTCTTTGAAATTATGTAATTAGGGCACTGACCTTAATTACGTAAATCATTTATTTGGGCAATACTGCTTTTCTAATAAGAGACAACAATGCAAGCATAAAATATTTTGTTTATGTTAATTAATTCAATGCAGCTCTGAAAGCACGTTAAGCCGTTGGTCCCGATTATTATAACATCATCTATCTATAACAATAATAAACCAGGGAACGGGACACAGTGTTCACTTGTGTATTGCAACATAATACTGCGGTCACCAATCCGCCTGCCAAGCGTGGTGACTATGGCAAAAACCCTGTGTGATGACTGTTAATACAGATCGAGTAACTCTTGCTATTTATATGTCAATCAACCTACAATAAAATAGGTAAGTCATGCAGTGACAGGCTAGTACAGGATGGGACGAACTATACAATAATATAAAGTAACTAAAATGTTATTGTAGAAAAGTTCAATCAAAATATGGCTTAAGTCTGAATAATTTGCCTTAACAAAATTATTTATCTTTTTATTTAAATAATTGGCTAATTGAGCCATCAATGTTAATTTACACACGGACGTTGTTATCAAGATTTTGGGGGGACAGCGCGTACGCAGTCCCCACTACCAAAAATTACGCATCCGAGTTATCCACATTAGGGATAATCGCAGGGGTCAACCCATCCGCAGTGCAATGGATAGGCCTCGCCCTGGGGGAACCGCCTTCATGATCACGGTGTCCCCTATGCCAGGTAAGTATGATTTGACATGAAAAACACGGAGAGGTCATTCTCGAGCGGTGGATGTCTATAGCGACTTATAACTTATTAATAAAAGAGCCATCTAGTTGCGTTCGGCTGAAACTCAACATACCTACCAACATACACGTCATGTGGGACGTTGGTAGTACTGCATGTGTAGGTATGTTGAGTTTCAGACAAATGCAACTAGATGGCGCTGATGGACTACATAATGTTTAATAATATTGCTACTACTGTGCATTATTCAACTCGACACGTTAATAACACAATTTTGTAACGAATTATTACTACTTGGACGCAAATTTTACTACCGCTATCGGCTTTGTATGTAGTATTGGGCGGTGCTATTAGCGATATGGTGATAAGAAAACAAATTATGACGTCAATTATTATATATCTTCATTGTCCCACTATTCTGGTGTCTCGATGGTGGCGACGAGATCTATGTGCGTTAGGATCACGGGTGTACATCACAGATATGAACTGCTCCTCTACACAAAGATTGTTCCTGCAGTGTACCTCAGTGTACCCTTAATGAAATCCGGTGTACTTCTTTTGATAAAAAGATATATAGTATAATATGTACACCCGCCATCCTAACGTTAGGACTGCGGGTGTGCATTTTTTCCCATCAGGAGATGCGTATTTTACATATGTACCTCAAGCAAGGGTGAAAATATATATACATACACTCTGTGTTTGTATTATATATATATTGAACTAGAAGAACATAACCCACCTTCGTCGCAGACGGGTAAATATACTTAAATAAATTATGTTTTTACCCTTGCTTGAGGTACGCCGTTGTCTTGACGTTTTTTACTCGTATTTGTCAACATTAATTATATTTAATATTTTTATATGCAGGTACACAGTAGGGACGTACGTACGCATAATAAAAAAAAGTTTAATATGCATCTGGTGGCCGAGAAAAAAAATGTACACCCGCAGTTCAACCTTAGAATGGCGGGTGTACATAATTAATTATGTAACATTTTGACCGAGAAGGTAAATTGAATTTCATTAAAGGTGTACTAAGGTATACTGCAGGTACACATATTTACAAAAAAAAACATATGTAAAATACGCATCTCCTGATGGAAAAAATGCACACCCGCAGTCCTAACGTTAGGATGGCGGGTGTACATATTATACTATATATCTTTTTATCAAAAGAAGTACACCGGATTTCATTAAGGGTACACCGAGGTACACTGCAGGAACAATCTTTGTGTAGAGGAGCAGTTCACATCTGTGATGTACACCCGTGATCCTAACGCACATCGAGATCTTGGTATAATTAGAAAAATCTAATATATTTCATTGATATGGAAAAGTTGCTAAAAACATCAAGTAATTAATCGGTGACTCCCTAATTATAGTAATACAACTACATATCGAAATAGCGGAGGAGAAAATAATTATTGGTGCACTCTTTTTTTTAAGAAGGTACTATATTCTGATTTCAAACAATTGGGAGAATAAGAATGTAGGGGTGATGGAAACTAACATTACATTAGGTATTTAAATTATAACAACTTGAATAATAATTACATAGACTATAGTCGGGCAGTTAAAAATAAAGTAGGTAGATAGATAGATAGAAATTATAGGTAATTTAATACTTACTTTGTGATATTTGTATTGTTCAAAGTTCGAACAAATATTTAATTCAGTAATTATGGTCATATAATTAATTGCCACGATTCTGGACGGTAATCAGGTAACGATATGACTATGACATCGGAATGACTTCATTAGTATATGCTTATTAAATTGTTTTTCCTATTTTATTTTTACTGTATTATTTAAGGGAAATTATCTTAAAAAATCGACATATTTAAAATATTTTGGCTTGCATAGAAAATACTGAGTACCGAAGACATTTTCTTCAAAGTTATCGCCATATCGCTAAATTATTGCCCGTCGCCGCGTCGCGTCGGTCTGTATTTTTAAAAATGTAAACCAACTCACATTTATGTACCTATGTTTAATGATTAACAATCGATTTAATTAATTGACAAAAGACATTCTTTATGGGCCGATTACTCAATCAAGGCATACTCTATGCTGAATATTTCTTACCCAATCCACAAACGATACATACTATGGGTGAAAAGTCAGCGGCTATATTGAAAAAATATTCGGATTAGGTAAATGGATTAGGTATTTTAAAATACTAGGATTAGGTAACTACCGTTTTACCTACTCCAACCCATCTCTACAATCCATAGATAAAAATTAGCACAGGAATAAATTTCAACAGATAAACTATCGATAGTCTATCGATAGTTGACGTCATATCAATAGTATCTACTTTGTAGTAATCTGTTAAAATGTAATCCTGTGCTATTTTTATATCGTTACCTGATTACCGTTCAGAATCGTGGCAATTCATTGTATTACAATTATTACTGCTTTATTTCATATTCATATATTCATATCAATAGTATCGATAGTCTTTCGATAGTATCGATATTAGTGATAGTATCGATACTATCGAGGACCAATTTGTGTATAGGAGCAATACTATCAATACTATCGATAGTATCGATAGTATTGCTCCTAAACATGGGTTGGTCTTCGATAGTATCGATAGTTTTACAAACTATCGATAGTATCGATACTGTTACTTTAAAAATATCGATACTATCGATAGTATTAGAATGTAATAGTATCGATACTATTGCTTCCAATCAATAGTATTTGTTAATTTGTGAAACTATCGATAGTTGGGCAACTCTACTACAAAGTACAAAATATATCAAATTCAAGAAAAAAAGGCTCAAACTATAATTTATGTTTTACTGGCATACTTACTTCTAATTAGTTCTAATCTCAAGTAGTTAGCGTTCAGTTCACAGCATGAAACTGAATCTTATATAGAAATGAAAGACTATTAAATTAGTGAGCCGTCCCTGTTAATTATAGATTAATGTGACTATCAAGATTCTGGGGGGACAGCGCGTACGCAGTCCCCACTACCAAAAATTACGCATCCGAGTTATCCACATTAGGGATAATCGCAGGGGTCAACCCATCCGCAGTGCAATGGATAGGCCTCGCCCTGGGGGAACCGCCTTCATGATCACGGTGTCCCCTATGCCAGGTAAGTATGATTTGACAAGAAAAACTCGGAGACGTCATTCTTGAGCGGCGGATCTCTATAGCGACTTATAACTTATTAATAAAAGAGCCATCTAGTTGCAATCTGCTGAAACTCAACATACCTACACATGTAGGGCGTTGGTAAGTACAAACTGTAGATGGCGCTGATGGACTACATAATATTTCATGATATTGATACTTAAAATAAGTGTAACAATTCTTTTCAATAATTAAAAAGAATTGTTACTTATTGGACTCAAATACATGCTAGTCATGGTACCGATATCGGCTTTGAAAAAAATCGAAGCAGTACCTATGTTATCTAGTATGACGGGCGGTGATATTAGCGATTTTGTGATTTAAAAATATCAGATTATGACGCCACTATTTTGGTGGCGCAGCAATATTTATTAATGTGACGGCGATTAGTTATTTTGTGATATAAAAATAGGATTATGACGTCACTTATTATATACCTTTTTATTTTTCCACTATTTCGGTGGCTTTGTGGTATATTATGTAAATGTGACTAGATTTTTTGTGTAGTTAGTAACATTTTATATTATGACTAATAAAAAAGTTGCTAAAAACATCACGTGATTAATGGGCGAGTCACAGATTATAGTAAAAAAATTATATAAAGGACAAGACTTACACTATTCAATCATAGATAAAAAAAAATTGTATTTACATACCTGACAGCTTTTACGCTCAAGCTATACCAACTATTATTTTAAATAAACTAAGTTAATTAATTTAACATATTATATTAATAAGCCCAAATATGTTTTCACTATTTACAAATACCTGTTATAGGTTTACGTGAATTAAAACTTCTTTATTTTATTTTATTTTACATATCTATTATGTAAAATAAATATCAAGAATACAATAAGTAACATAGTATAAACGTTCTGTAGTTCGTTGTAACTCTGATCGATGTTAATAATAGTTGATTGAATGAAAGGTAAATTGCGGTTTACGGTTTATGACGTATTAAAAAAAACTACTTACTTGATCTCGTTCAAACCAATTTTCGGTGGAAGTTTGCATGGTTATGTACATCATATATATTTTTTAGTTTTATCATTCTCTTATTTTAGAAGATACAGGGGGGGACACACATTTTACCACTTTGGAAGTGTCTCTCGCGCAAACTATTCAGTTTAGAAAAAAATGACATTAGAAACCTCAACATCATTTTTGAAGACCTATTCATAGATACCCCAAACGTATGGGTTCGATGAAAAAAATATTTTTGAGTTTCAGTTTTATGTATGGGGAACCCCAAAATTTATTGTTTTTTTCTATTTTTGTCCGAAAACACACACATTTATTGTTTTTTTCTATTTTTGTCCGGTTCACAACATACATCTGATCTACTAACCAAGTTTCACCATTATAGTTCATATAGTTTCGGAAAAAAGTGACTGTGATATACGGACGGACAGACAGACAGACAGACAGACATGGCGAATCTATAAGGGTTCCGTTTTTTGCCATCTGGCTACGGAACCCTAAAAAACGAAGAAGATCTTCGTATGCTCTTTATGTTACCTCCGTTATGAGATATGACATCGTTACGTAATTACCATCCAGTAGAATAACTACTGGATGGTAATTACGTAACGATGTTATGGTAATTATGGTTATCAAATATTTGTTATATTTCACACTAGCGGCCCGCCCCGGCTTCGCACGGGTGGCCCTACCCTACCCCTACCCTACCCCTACCCTAGCCCTACCCTACCCTACCCTACCCTACCCTACCCTACCCTACCCTACCCTACCCTACCCTACCCTACCCTACCCTACCCTACCCTACCCCTACCCAAAAGTATCCTATGTCCTTCTCCCAGTTCTTAGCTACCTCTTTACCAATTTTCAGCCAAATCGGTTCAGCCGTTCTTGAGTTATTAATAGTATAACTAACACGACTTTCTTTTGTTTTTAAAATGTATTCTGCTATTCAGGGCGGAGACAAATCCAACGAAACAAAAACCATGAAAATTGATCCAGCCGATCTCGAGTTATAAGTGTTGTAACAAACCCGTCTTTGTTTTATATATATAGATTAAAAACTATTTTATAGTCTTCTTTTTTAGGTCTTGACCATAAAATAATTTATTTGGATAAGGATTAATATAAACACATAAATAGCATGGTTTGAATTTGGTTAGCATTTTCATTAATGTTTAAAATGAAAAAAGTTGTTGTAGTGACATAACTACAATAGTTGGACATATGCTACCGCGGAGTTTTTTGTAGACATTATGATGTTCTTCAATATTGTTGTACATTATTTTGTTCTATCGCTAATAGCTTCGGCAGCGCATTCGACGAAAGACATTTTAAGACTCATTTTTCTACACCTTCGGTTACATTGTTCAAATTTTACCAAGGATCCCTAATTTTTTTCAAAATGAAATGTAGCCTATGTCAAATTGGAAAAATGTAGCATTCTATTGGTGAAAGAATTTTTTAAATCGGCCCAGTACTTTTTGAGCCTATTCATTACAAACATACAAAAATAGGTACAAATCTTTCCTCTTTATAATATTAGTGTAGATTAACGTAAAATTCAGCCGCATTCATTATAATTACTGTCAGTAGGAATGCAGGGAGGTAATTACGTAACGATATGACTATGACCTGAAGATACCATTTATGAAGATGTCTTTACTCAATGATAACCTTTTAGATATAAAAAAATATTAAGTTGGTAATTTAATGTTGCTTACAAGTAACAATAATATAGAAAATGTTTTACAATAGCCCTACTTAAATGAAGACATTTGTATCACAGTGAGATTAATAATTATTAATGAATACGAACCGTTTATTTTATTTTATAATAACAATTTTATTAAATCAAATACAACAATAAAAACTATAATATTGATTTTTTGCAGATTTTATTAAAATGAAGGTTTATATGTCCAATATATATATTTCATAGCCAAACTGACAGCCAAAATTATATCAAAAATTGACCTATACACGATTAAAAAATATACCCTATACCAATGATGTTACTTACTTACTAGATATAGATACGGTACCCGAGCTTGTAAACTGCCACCCTTGAACATATGACTGTCTAGTGTCTCGTTTTTGCACACGCTACTTTTAATGCTGTCCTGTTTACTCTCTAGGGACAAATTTTGTGTTTATAAACATGAGCATAACGTATGTACCTCTTTTTATATAAGTAACATCATTGCCAAATACCTATAAATCTAGATCTCAGAAAAATAAGGACGGATGTACTATATCCTTCAGAAGCATATGGTCGTAAGTGCCAGTTAACTATAAAGGCATAAATGACGAATTTTTCTGACGTATAATGGCAGATCCGACCTAATGCTTCTGAGCTCTAGAAATAATATATCTAATATTTACTTACCGGGGTTGATAAAGTTGATATTTCAACTTGAATATGGTCAACATGTTATACCATAATGTAGGTGGATGATGTAATACCGCGTAGGTATGTGACTATAGCTAATAAGGTTGGAAATAAATACATAGTAGCAAATTCATAGTTCGCGCATTCCTACACAAATCAATTACTAAAATATACCTTGACAAATGGACCTTGATATGGATTACACCTTTATAGCCACTGTCACTTATTTATTACACTATGACCGACGATCAATATGTAGACTATAAGTAATATTTAATTAAAACAAAAAATGTAACAACATAAAACTATTTTAAATACTTTTGTAAGTTAACTAATAGCACCGCCCGCCATACAACATACTGCTCCTTTTTTTCTACGAAGCCGATATCGGTAGAAAGGTGTGAGTCCAAGTAGTAACAAATCGTTTCAATAATTTTATTATTATCTGCGAGTTGAATTATGGACAGGATTAACAAACATTATGTAGTCCATCAGCGCCATCTAGTTGCATTCGGCTGAAACTCAACATACCTACACAGTAAGTACTTACCAACGTCCTACATATGTAGGTATGTTGAGTTTCAGCCGAATACAACTAGATGGCTCTTTTATCAATAAGTTATAAGTCGCTATAGAGTTCCGCCGCTCAAGAATGACGTCTTCGAGTTTTTCTTGTCAAATCATACTTACCTGGCATAGGGGACACCGTGATCATGAAGGCGGTTCCCCCAGGGCGAGGCCTATCCATTGCACTGCGGATGGGTTGACCCCTGCGATTATCCCTAATGTGGATAACTCGGATGCGTAATTTTTGATAGTGGGGACTGCGTACGCGCTGTCCCCCCAGAATCTTGATAATAACATTAAATAAATAATCATCAATAGCCGCGTACCCACCTAGCGCACAGGCTCGCGCGGCATCCTCGCGAGCCAAACGCTCGGCTGGTGTGGACGTGCCTCGGCCTGCCTCGGGCGCGCGTTTGCTCGACCGAGCACGGCTCGGCCCCGAGCCATCTGTTGTCGGTAAACTTGACGCGCTCAAAGGTGCCTCAGTGTGCGCTGTGCATTAGGTGGGGACGGTTATGTTTTGGCTCGCGCGCGAAGCTACTACAAGTTTTGTCTCTTTGTAATTTTGATATCATGGGCAGTCAGGAGGAGTCCATTCGCTTAATACAACTGTACAGCACGTACAATGCGCTTTGGGACCCCAAAGATCCAAAATATTTAAATAAAAATCAGCGGGAAGACAGTTGGCGGCAAATATCTGCTCAAATTAATATGCCTGTCAAGGAAGTGAAAAACAAAATGGTGTCCTTGTGTGGTTCTTATCGTCGAGAGAAAAGCAGGGAGAAAAAAAGTCGCATAACAGGTTCAGGTATGCATTTTTATACTTAAAAATATGAACTTACAAATTATTTGATAAAATAATTACTTATTATATACGAATGATTAAATTGAAGAAAATTTATTTATACAATAAAATATTTTAAATTATGGAAATATAAATTTTATTTTTGTTCTGTTTCAGGCGCTTCAGATGTTTATAATTCGAAGTGGTTTGGATATCCTTATTTTCATTTTCTTAAGGATAAAAATGAAACTGGTGACACTCAGGAAACGATGCCGAATGTAAGAATTTTTAACTATGCATAATGATTTTGAAATGGTATAGAACCATTAGTTATAAAATGTTCTGCCAAGTGCAACCGTATTTCTTTTGCGTTATTACAACTACGCCTTGGAACCGCTGCAATTGGTGCGAATGTAACTTCATTTATTTCATTTCTCCATTGGCCAGGAATCAGTGCGCCATCAAGTTCCCTGTCAAACAATTCCGGTGAAATAAGATTAGTTGAAGTATTTTTTCGGATGTAGTTGTACAAATAAACAGCTGCTAAGACGACCTTTGTTGCCTTATTTGGCTCTAGTAAGATAGGTTTTCTAAAAACGCGAAATATGGCACTTAATATACCAAACGCATTCTCAACGACACGTCTAGCTCGGCTAAGGCGATAATTAAATATTCTTTCTTTAGAACCATTTTCTGGGTTGCCCTCAAATGGTTTCATGGTATATTCGTTGAGTGCAAATGCTTTATCGGACAAAATAAAATAAGGAACTTTTGTTACATATGGTATTTCCAATATCTTCTCTTTAGGCAAGTTCAATTCTTTCAGTTCTAGCTTTTTATACAACGTTGTGTTTTTAAAAACACCACCATCAGAGATTCGCCCTTTGCTACCAACATTTACATACAAAAAATTGTAGCTAGCATCAACTAATCCAAAAAGCACGATGCTTGGAAATTGTTTGTAATTATCATAATCAGTGCCACTGTTAATCGGTGCCTGCAACATAACATGTTTTCCATCCATCGCTCCAATAGCGTGGGGAAAATTCCATTTATTTTCAAATTCTTTTGATATAGAAAGCCACTCTTCTTCTGTAGATGGGATCTGTAAAAAAAAAATAGAGTACATAAAAAAATATCGCTACTAAGCTACTTGAAGGTTTTAAATACTACGGACGTTAAACTTTAGCTTCAACATAATCAATGAGATTAAACGTAGGGTCCTGCCACATTATATACATATTCACACTGCACCACAAATTGATCTTTTAATTAAAATTATGTTTTCAGGAGGCAATACCGGAATCTTCACACACTTCGGACGTAGAGAGACACACAGAGACTGAAAACGCTCCGACCAAGACGCAATTGCCGGAGGCTAGCACCGAGAAAGCGCCACCACAACAACAAGACCTAACCTCGGATGCTAGCATGCCTTCACCATCAGAACCTGCTCGTAAAAAAAAACGACATAATCCGAAGAAAACGCAGCCACAGGAAGAATCGGCAGATATCATGCTCGCAGAAGCCCTTGAATACTTGCAAAAGTCTACGACCGACATCAATGATCCATACTCTTCATTTGGAAGACACATAGCCAACGAGCTAAGAAAATATGATTCGCACACATTAGCGTATGTTAAGAACGCTATCAATAATATAATTTTTGAAGCCGATTTAGGGAAATACACACAACAACAAATTAATACAGGATACTATACACAGCAGTACACTAATTCCTCTACAATGGACTCATCTGGCACTTCATCATCAGCATCACATACCGCTACGTCTTCTCATGCCATTACACAATCACCTAATGCCAATGTTGGATTCGAAACTATCACTGAATTGTAATTAAAATAAACAACTGATTTTTAAATTTGTCAAATTATTTTTATTTACCTTTACATAATCCCTTAAGGCTTCAATAATAGCGTCACAAACTTCTGGAACTATTCTTGAGATACTCTGCTTCGATACTCGAAATAAATATTGCAAGCTGCTATAAGAATCTCCGGTTGCTAAAAATCTTAAAGTTATTAAAACTCGTTCTTTCACAGTGATTGCTTCTCTATATTTTGTATCGCACTTTTTGATTTTATCAGACAACAATGAGCACAAATTTTCGAACTCTTGTACGGACATTCTTGTAAAATTATGTACAGTCTGATCATATACTAAATCTCCAAATAATCTATTTCCATATTGGTGGCGACGCTCATAAATTTTTCTAATCCAGAAGCGTCTAGGTTTTTTCTTGATACGTGACTGTTTTCGTTTCTTTAAACAATAACCAGCTAGGAAAATAGCAGCAGCTGAAAATACACGACTGTCCATTACGAATACTCGCGGACTTATGATGGCTCAGCCTGCCTCGCGAGGCGGCCTCGTGTAATTGAACAAATCTACTGAGGCTGCCGCGGGAGCCATCGCTCGCGATCCGGACACCGAGGCTGCCGCGCGAGCCTGTGCGCTAGGTGGGTACGCGGCTAATAGTGATTATTCAATTAAAAAGTTAATAATTACATGTTGTGGACTGCTTTATTAGTAGTGTATAATATTAGATACCAGTAGAACTTTTGACTTTAAAAGACTTTCTTCTTTATTTTGACTTTTGCAGTAATCTGTTAAAATTAATTATTGTTCTTATTTTTATCTAAGGATTGAATCAAAGGCCCTTAGAGAATGGGCTTTAACTATTAATTTGTTCGTTGGATAATCGTTAAATACGTCATGTTGTGTATGTTTGTGTTTTTTATGTTAATTTGGCTTCAATTATACGGTAAAAATAACATAGGAAATGGGTTTTAATAAGCCTACAGTAATAAAGCAATTTTTACCGAAGTCATAGTCATATCGTTACCTGATTACCGTCCAGAATCGTGGCAATTAATTGTATTACAATAATTACTGCATTAAATATTTGTGCAAACTTTGAACAGTACACATATGACACAGTAAGTATTAAATTACCTTATAATTTCTATTTATCTATCTATTTTATTTTTTCTGACTGTCCGATTACTAATTGTCTATGTATTTAATATTCAAGTTATATTAAATTAAAAACTTTTGTGAATATCCTTGACCCCCGCATTCTTATTCCCCCGATTGGTTGAAATCAGAATAATATACCTAATAAAAAAAGAGTGCACCATAATTATTTTCTCCTGAGCTGTTTCGCTATGTAGTTTTATTACTATAATCTAGGCGTCATCCATTAATTACGTGATGGTTTTACAAAATAATTATATAAGATTTTTCTAACTATACTTAGATCTCGTCGCCGCAAAAATAGTGGGAAATTAACGGTACATAATAAGTGACGTCAAAATCTGTTTTTTATCACAAAATCGCTAATATCACCGCCCGTCACACTACATACTGCTTCGATTTTTTTTCAAAGCCGATATCGGTACCATGACTAGCATGTATTTGAGTCCAAGAAGTAACAATTATTGAAAAGAATTGTTTCACTTATTATAAGTATCAATATCATGAAATATTATGTAGTCTATCAGCGCCATCTAGTTGCATTTGGCTGAAACTCAACGTACCTACACAGTTTGTACTTACCAACGCCCTACATGTGTAGGTTTGTTGAGTTTCAGCAGATTTCAACTAGATGGCTCTTTTATTAATAAGTAATAAGTCGCTATAGAGATCCGCCGCTCAAGAATGAGGTCTCCGAGTTTTTCTTGTCAAATCATACTTACCTGGCATAGGGGACACCGTGACCATGAAGGCGGTTCCCCCAGGGCGAGGCCTATCCATTGCACTGCGGATGGGTTGACCCCTGCGATTATCCCTAATGTGGATAACTCGGATGCGTAATTTTTGGTAGTGGGGACCAGTGTTACCAGACGAGGAAACAAATATTACAGTGTTTCGTGCTCAAATTTACAGTGTTTGTGACAAAATTACAGCAAAAGTTAAAAAAAAATACAGCAATTTTTACAGTAGATCTCAAATTTTTTTTCACAACTTTCACAGAACTACTTAACAAGCCGATTAAATTCGTAATGCATCGCAAAACAACCAATTTACAATTATACTAATTTAAGTTGGTCCCAATAGGCTTGAAAACATACCTAACTCATGGTTGACAAAATGTAGGCGGTTAATACTATAAAGTGGTTCTTAGCCTATGACGGGAAATTCCTGCATAGTATACACCACGCACACACACACACCTTCATTATACAAGTAACGGCGCCGCTATTCATGCCCGTTAAAATAAGACATTTTCGTTCTGACAAAAGCAAAGACATGGCGCGGGCTCTAGTAGCCGGTTGCGTTCATAATTATTTTTTCTTTTCACAAAGGCTGCGTTCAGTTTACATTGATTTTTGCTTGTAGAAAAATTACAGTGTTCTCCATACACTGTAATTTTACCATTACAGTGTACAGTAGATCGTGTAAAAATACAGTAAATCTGCTGTAATTACAGTGTGTCTGGCAACGCTGGTGGGGACTGCGTACGCGCCGTCCTCCCAGAATCTTGTATGAAATTAGTGTCAGTTAGTGATGGGTCGTTGACGTTTTTACAGTCGACGCAACGAGACTGGTTTACCGTTCACGTTAAACTAGTTCAAAAAACAGTTTAATTTTAGACTAGTTTACGTTGTAGACGGAATAGCGTTAATTTCAACCGTAGTTTAGTGAACGATCGGGATTAGGTCGTTAAATACGTCTATTTACACAAATCACTTTAAAACTATTCAATCTGTTTAACACTATGTCTATAACACTATATAATCTGTTATTTTTGTTATTTAAGTAGTTTAATTAGACCAACACGAAACGTATTTCAATCGATACTAAAAAAATAACGTACACAAAATTCAAAAATATTTATTTTAAATATTCGTATCTATTGCATTGTAATAAAGTCTATATACGTGTCCATTTCTGCGTGAGAAAGAGAAAGAAACAATAACATGCGGCGGACCTCACGTCGCATTGACTTCGGCAATTTTCGTAATCACTCGTTAACTCGTTCAGTCGTTTAGTTCGGTCGTCGCGAACGTCGACTAGTTCATGCGTAAACAGGTTTATTCGTGAACTGTAAACCAGTCGAACCGTTGACGCCAAGAAAACAGTCTAATAAAACAGTTCGTTCATTCAACGCTCACTCCTAGTGTCAGTAGTTATGGACTAAGAGCTGACAACCGAAAAGGCAAGGTAATTTGATCATTCATAAAAATGATTTATCAGCTTACCTGGAGCATTCTAAGCATAAAGACGTCGACCTGGCAGGATTCGCGTGGTGGATGTGGGAGTTATGGGGTGGGAAAAAAATTAAAAAAAAAGGTAATGTGATCAGGATTACTTTTTATGCCAAATGGTTTGCCTACCTCCCCAAAGCACACAAAAAAAATCTGGCGTCATTTGGTTGGTGGAAAGGTAGGCTTAATTAAAGTGAGGAAAATAAAAAATATTTTTAGGTAATAAGAACAAGGCTGGTTTTTTTTGTGCTTAAAGTTTATTATTCCCAGAGGCTAGGAAAAAAAAGCCAGCCAATAATATTGGTGGGAACATGTCGAAAAAAATAATTGAAAATTTATATTTTTAATTGTATTTTGCTCGAGAAAGAGCTAAGGGGCATGAAAAAGAGCGCGTGGAGGGGATACACGCGACGACGGCGTCCGTGCTCTCTCGGTAATGTGCCTGTAATTGGTTTACGTAAATAAATATGATTTTTATTTTATTTTATTTTATTCAAACAGATTATAAAAACACGTCCACGCGCTGTAAAATAGACGCTAAACTGAAACAGCTGGCGCTCCGGAAACGTTCGGCTCTTTCCGCTCAACGAGTACGATGAGACCAGCCAGGCGCGTTTGGTTTATCGAACATGAACGACGCGCCGAGAGAGCACGGACGCCGTCGTCGCGTGTATCCCCTCCACGCGCTCTTTTTCATGCCCCTTAGCTCTTTCGCGAGCAAAATACAATTTAAAATATAAATTTTCAATTATTTTTTTTGACATGTTGCCACCAATATTATTGGCTGGCTTTTTTTTCCTAGCCTCTGGGAATAATAAACTTTAAGCACGAGTCAGTGTTTCTAGTGTTATAAGTAGGTACCTACTTTCTAAAAAAGAATTAATATTCCTTGTTTTAACTTTAAAATGGTCACCCTTGATTAGTGTTGCCAGGTCCGATTTGTCTTAAATCGGTACATGAGGTCAAAAAAATCGTGATTTAGGGCTGCGGATCGACAGTAAACAAAAAACAAGGGGTTTTTTAAGTTAATTTATTGCGTTTTAAACTACTAGTGCAAGTATAGTATTATATTAATTACCTAAATTAAATATAAATATTTAATCTTACATAACAAGTAATCAATCTTGCTGGACTAGTAGAAATTGTAAAATAAAATCTAACTTTAAGAGTAATTAAAACTCAATTTTGATTAATCGAGACATTTAGCGTCCCGATCAGGTACCTACAAATCGGGACGCATCCCCAGACCGCTGAAAATCGAGACGTCCTGCGCAAATCGGGACACCTGGCAACACTACCCTTGATCCTACATAGGTATCTGACAAAAATTTAATAAATAAAAGAAATATTCATAAATTTGATACTTATATTTTATTTTATTAAAATAAAAACATTTTTAATATCAGTCTCTAAATAGGCAGTACCAAAATTCACAATTAGCATCTTTAGAATTCTCAAAACAAAAACATACCTTACTTTAACTTAAGGTTTCTAAAACGTACCTAATTAAATTCACTTGGCGTTCTCCTCAGCACCATTGGTATGATCCTTAATCTCCTTCCGGACGGGCCCTGTGTGCGCTATGGGCACCGCGCGCTGACCCTTGACGGCTTCCGGCACCTTCCTCGGCGCTATGATGGTGAGCACGCCGTCCGACGATAGCTTCGACTCGACAGTCTCCGGCGACGTGCCCTCGGGCAGAGCGTACCTGCGACTGAACTGCCGGCTGATGTATCCGTGCTCGTCCTGCTTCTCCTCGTGCTTGCCTTCCACCACGATGTACCCGTCGGCCGTCTTCACCGAGATCTCTTCCGGCGCGAAGTGCTGCACGTCCAAGTTCACCTGGAACTTGTCCTTGTCCGCTTTGATGCTGGAGCCGAGGTCTCTGGCGGCGGCTGTGAGGTGGCGCCACGGGCGGTAGTACTCGCTAGTCATTAGGGGTCCGGCAGTAACACTCAGGAGATCATCCGGTGTCAACGCGAGCCCGAAATGTTGGTCCAGCAACCGACGAGGGCGCTGGAAGCCGAAGTCATTGAAGAAGTATGGCAATAGAGACATTGTGCTGATTAAATGTCAGATAGAAGTTCGTTTAATTCGCTTTAAAAGCGTTAAAAGTTTGCTTTTGTAAATTTGAAACTAAATGTCGGCGTTACGTCGCTCGCCGGCCGGCTTTATATACTGTAGCGAGTAGCGCCATCTAGTATCGTGTAGAATATACTAGAAGTACAGGTGATACCAACTTCTTAACTTTTTGTTATATTGTATTCATTTAGTATTGTATTCACTAAATTATTTGTTTTACGTATTATTTAACAAGTATATTTGTTAAATAAATAACATTTAGCAGAATTTATTTAACAAATATAGAAATTTAGTTTCATTTGTACAAATTAATAACAAAATAGGTACCTACATACAATCACTCTTTTAATAGTTTTACAATGAGCTGGTTAGGATTTTTAATGTATTGGTATTGTAAAGAGAAACATATAATAATATGATTGTTTATATGTTTGTTTATAAGCCATGATTTGTACATTTTTAAATCTCTTTGCATATTGCATCAACGCAACAGACTAAAAAATTTTACTGTGTCAGCATTAAATGACGTAGGTACGTTATTTAGTAGCATCATTATATCAATTTTTATATTTTAAAATAAATAAATATATATATCCAAGTAATCAATGAGACTTCTTACTTTATAAATAGAAAAAAAAAACTCGTTAAGAGTAAGTTAAGGTCATTTCTATTTTTATAAAATAGATAGGTATGATCGAAATTATGAGAAATGTTTTTATGTAATTTACGTAGTTGTATAATGTACCTACGCGGTCCGTGTAACTGAAAATATAATTTCGATTTTTGTTCACCTTTATTTTACTTTATATTACCGTAATGCGACTAATAACAGTTTTTGTATTGATATTATTAAATAAATACCGACCCGCTACGGCTTCGCAAGGGTGCATTGCTGATGTATTCATTACAATGCAATGTCAGCATTGCATTGTAATGAATACATCAGCAATGAAGATCAATGAAGATACATATATAAATCTTACTCTTGAATCACTCTTATCTATTAAAAAGCCTGCATCTAAATCCGATGCGTAGTTTTAAAGGTGGTCAGCAGGAAGCAAGTTTGTTTTATAATATGTGAGATATCAATACAAAATACAAAAACCCTAATTAAACTCTATTAAACCACAAACATATTTAATTACACTCTTTTTTTCAACACAAAAACCTATCCTCCTAGTGGCATATAATAATCCAATAGCTATACGGATATCCTTATTTAATTGTCTATAAAGATAAGTATAATCCAAATAATTTATTAAAAAAACCGGCCCTTAGTTTGACGTCCCTGCTTTGTCCTGGCTCGATAAGTTCATTGACTGACGAAGCGTCCAGAACATTTTGCACGCGAACTCCCGCCGACGTAACATTCGATGTCCTTCTAGAACTGTCTCGGACAATTCAAGGTTAGGGATCGGTTGTAATTGTTATTATTTTATGTACGTTCGCATGCATTGAACATTTGAATGAACATGACTACCAAAAACAACGTACATACCTTCCTACCTGAGGCTACCTGCTGGCTGACGGTAGCTACCTCCCTATTTATATTTTTGAACCAAGATGTGCAATAATTTTCTATATGAATACCACTAATTATTTACTATTAAGTAATTACTAAGTATTTAAAATAAACATGGAAAGTACGGTCTACCTATATATTATTTTATTTGATCTATATTTATTTAAATGCATGGCTGCGTTAACCTATTATATAGGTAGGTATGTGATTGTTCTATGAGAAAACCTTATTATTTGGTCGTTAGCTAACCTAAATAAATAAAAATAAACTTTGGTGATACATAACTTACCTAAGTACATCTCCTATTATACAGTAATAACCGTCTAACTAGGTATAATGAAAGAAGAAAAGAAATACGAATTATTAGCACTAAGTTTCTAGGTAGGTAGGTACCTACTTAGGTTAAAGTTTTTGCTTAGGTAGGTATCTATGGCACAAATATAATATTAAAGACACAGTACCTATCACGAGGTACCTACCAAACACAGTATACTTAGTTACGATTCATAGGTATCTATCTACAATTTCAATTGAAACCTTGGTACCTGCCTACACAAAACAAAAATTCCGAAGTACCTACCTATGCTTTATCATACAGTATGTACCTACCATTGACCATATTCAATATGAATATTAAATATATTATTATGTACAAATTAATAGTAAATCCCAATAGTAAGTACATACCTACCTTCCTATTTATTTACCTAGGTAATTAATAACATGTGTAGATAAGAAGTTACCAAATTCGATTTTACCCTAACATTTAGGTACAAAGTAAATCCTTCTTCAAACGACCTTTTCCTTGACCTTGTTCGTAAACTTCACGAAAAATCGAATCGTCCCGTCTAGTAAACAGCTGATCCGTGCATATAAACAAATACGATAGTATTGCGTCTGTGTGTGAGTGAGTTAACACTAACGTATACGATAAGCGGTCATTTCCCTCGTCGCGCCGTGCAACGCAGCTGCGCTGTGTTCGTGCTCGTTCTAGAACCGTCTACTCGATGCTAGATGGCGCTTTCCGAGTAGTATAAATAACTCGCGCGGATGCCGGCCGGCATGTCATTTGAACAAAGCATCCAAAGCGCTCACAAGCTCTCAAAGCGAACTTATTTCTCTGCCTACGAGTAAGAAACCAAGTGAAGTAAAGATGTCTCTGCTACCGTTCATGTTGGGAATGGAGTATCCTCGCCGTCGCTACCACCACCACGGCTGGCCTTCGCGTATCCTGGATCAAGACTTCGGACTCGCGCTCACACCCGACGACTTATTGACAGCCGTGGCAGCGCCCATTATGTCTGAGGACTACATCAGACCTTGGAGACAGCTTTCCGCCGCCGCCAGAGACCTCGGCTCCAGCATCAAAGCGGACAAGGACAAGTTCCAGGTGAACTTGGACGTGCAGCACTTCGCGCCGGAAGAGATCTCGGTGAAGACGGCCGACGGGTACATCGTGGTGGAAGGCAAGCACGAGGAGAAGCAGGACGAGCACGGATACATCAGCCGGCAGTTCAGTCGCAGGTACGCTCTGCCCGAGGGCACGTCGCCGGAGACTGTCGAGTCGAGGCTGTCGTCGGACGGCGTGCTCACCATCACAGCGCCGAGGAAGGTGCCGGAAGCCGTCAAGGGGGAGCGCGCGGTGCCCATCGCGCAGACGGGGCCCGTCCGGAAGGAGATCAAGGATCAGACAAATGGGGCTGAGGAGAAGTGATTAAACTGCTAGTCGGATTTGCATTTTTTTGAGTCGAGTCAAGTATAACTTGCGATGAGACTGATTGTTTTATAATTTAAGTTTAAGTTTTAAAAATTTCAAATAAACTTTATTTTGTAACCATGTAAGGTATGTGTGACGTGTTTTATTTTTTGTGTCGTCCAGAAAGCAAATTATCCATATTAAGTTAGGTAGGTAGAAAAAAGTGAAGTAGGTAGTCTTCTAATAATTTGATAAGTAAGTAGGTACATACAAATAAAAATGGTATTCGAAAGCTATATAAAGTACGTGTGCGTTACCCCAGACAAATAATGTCGAAAATAGCAGTGTTTTACCTGAAAATAAAACACATATTAAATACTTACCTTATTTGAAGCTTACTAGATTGAGAGTGGCGCTAGTGTGTTTCCGCTTTATTCTCCATCTCTTTCGCTCTTTCCATTAGTTAGTGTATACCTTTCTCTTTCGCACAATATGTTATGCACCAGGTGGGGGTACTAAATGATGTAAGTCATAGTATGATGTTAAGGGCTTGTACACTATGCGGTATTCAGACAGTCTTAGTACGACTGTCTTAAAATCTAACTAGGCAACCTCGCTATTACACTGGGCTGAATACCGCATACTAACTCATTTGCAAAGCGTACGTAGTCGGTGACGGTTGTCGCGCGATGGGAAAACTTTCAAAGCACCAGAAAATCGCCATAGCTCTTGCCGCGTCTATTAATTTAAATACAAAAAAGAAAAGAAAAATATGGGTGAAAGAGTATTTACTTTTGCGAGAAAAATGATCAAATATGCAAATACTGAGTGTTTTGGAACCATGTGACTTAAGAAACTACCTTAGAGTAGGAGTTGCCGAGTTTGAATGTCTATTGAAATTAGTTACTCCATACATTCAAAAAGAAGATACGGTTCTTAGACAAAGTTTCAGTGCTACACAAAGATTGGTAGTTACTTTAAGATTCCTGGCAACGGGCAACTCCTATCAAGACCTAAGGTTTAGCTCTTTGACATCTCAACCTCTTTTATCGTCAATTATACCAGAAACGTGCCGAGCTATCTACAAATGCTTAAAACATTTGATCAAGGTGAGTAAAAACACTGTATATTATTTTTCAATTTAACATTTATTTTTCAAATCAAGGACATTAATATAAAAGCATTGAGTAAATTAAATAGAAAATTATTTTTTTGTCGGCTTGAATATCAAAAAATCTTTCATTAAATTGGCACTCCCTTCTACTCTATACGGGGAAATAGTAGACCCTGAATCATTTTTAATGTATTCTAGAAAATCTTCAAGGTTATTGTGAAATGAATGTTGTGCTGACTGGATTGCTTGTTGTGGTGATTGAATTATGTGTTGTGGCGATTGGATTGTCTGTTGTGGCGATTGGATTGCTTGTAGTGACGACTGGAATGCTTGTTGTGGAAACTGAATTGTGTGTTGTGGCGGTTGGATTGTCTGTTGTGGCGACTGAACTTCTTGTTGTGGTGATTGAATTATGTGTTGTAGCGATTGGATTGACTCTTGTGGCAACTGTAATGATTGTTGTGGAAACTGAATTGTGTGTTGTGGAGATTGGATTGTCTGTTGTGGAGACTGGACTTCTTGTTGTGAAAACTGAATTGCGTGTTGTGGCGATTGGTCTAGTTGGCTTTGGTAACGAGGTGATTGTGAATAGTGAGGCGATGGATGATACTGAGTTGTAGATGATGATGAAGGACTCGGTGTGGGTGATGGATTTGCGAGATGATGGATGTTTGTGTGGCAAGTTAGGAGATTGTCGGTTGTATGGGGACGGGGAAGAATAACTTGATACTGGTGATTGGATGAAGGGTATCTGATAGTTGTATCTGTTCAATGTATGTCTTATTTCCGATGGTGTGACGAGTAGACAAGAATCTTCAGAGAGTCGTTCAAGTTTAGCAGTATAAATTACATCGGATATAATTTTTTGAGTTAATATCAGTTGTGTTCCACTTATATCCTTTAATTGCAAGCCTACAGACTTTCCAAATATTTCCCAGTGTTCTTCTTCTTTATTTGATAACATTACTTCAGCAGATTTCATAATTTTTTCTTGTTTTTGTAGAAGTGTTTCTTTTTTTTTTTCTTTACGCTATGTCCTCTAGAAGTTGAAGCAATCGATCCGATTTGCTGGCTTGGAATGTCTTCGTCAGATGAATTGGAGCCCTAAAAATATAGTAAAATTATTTTTTTTGTTCCAGATACCTGAAAATGAAACAGAGTGGAAAGAAATTGCTGAGGAATTCGAAACAAAATGGAATTTCAGTCACTGTGTTGGATCATGTGATGGGAAGCATATCGCTATAGAAAAACCCCCCGAAAGTGGCTCTTTGTTTTACAATTATAAGGGATTCTTCAGTATTGTACTGTTTGCTGTTGTAAATGCTAACTACGAATTCATGTATGTACACACAGGCACCAATGGATCCGTTGCAGATGGAGCAATTTTAAAATGTACAAAATTTCATAAGAAAATGATAAACAATTCTTTAAATTTGCCATCTCCATCTCCACTACCAGGCACAAACGAAATTGTACCATACGTGTTTCTGGGGGTTAGTGCATTCGCATTGAATAAAAATTTCATGAAACCATTTCCTTTTAAAAATATTAATCGGACGCAAAGGATTTTTAATTATCGATTATCGCGAGCCAGAAGTGGTGAAAATGCCTTTGGCATATTGAGTTCCCGTTTTAAAGTACTGCGTAGAACACTTGATCTAGTTCTGGAGAATGTGGATGCTGTAGTGTTGGCATGTTGCGCTCTGCATAACTTTTTGAGGAAACAGGTACCAACTTACATATGTCATTCTAATATTGATTCAGAAAATATAAGACAGGGTACGTTTCGCGAAGGAGATTGGAGACAAACCTCTGCACCCTTAGTTTCATTACAGCGTTCTTCAAATAGGCAGCGTAATGAAGATGGCAATATTGTTCGCAATAAATTCATGGACTATTTTAATTCTGTTGGACATGTTAGTTTCCAAGTCCGAATGATTGATGTTGTACCACCATAATATTTGTTATATCTACCATTTTACCTGATTAAATAATGCTTAATAAAAGAAATATACTTTTTACTAGTGGACCCGACTTACATTGTACTGTCACTCGAACCCATTAGGCGCAGCTGTCTATAAAGTCTATAGGTGAGCGAAGCCGTGGACTTCTGCCCACGGCTTCGCTTACACGTCTATAGTATACAAATAAAATACAGGTTGTTTCATAATACCCTAAAAATTGAAAAGGGTCAATGTACTGTACCTACTAACAACTTTAACTATCCAACTTCGAAATACGCGAAAAAAAAAACATCTGTTCCATACATATCGGGATATTGGTCTTGAATTTTGAATATTTCTACGAAACAGCTGTTTTTATTCGCGATTTCGAAGTTGGTATAAAGAATTGAATACAATTTACCTCCTCATCTTCGATGCTCTCTGGTGTTATGCGACATGGTTCACTCCTTGACCCAAGAAAGTTTAACGCGTCGTAATACCATAAAGTTGGTACATACATTTTATCTGTCCCTGCGCCAGTTTGTTTGGAAGCATTTACCTGTAAAAAAACACAATTATGCATTTTGAAGCTTGAAACGATTTAAGCTCAGATCAATTCAAAATGCCCGATTTATAGCTAAGCTAAGGTTCCCAAAGCGTTCGTTATACAGGTGCGTTTTATCGTATGTGTAGGTAAGTACCTGTTTTTATTGGGACGAATAAAACACATAACAAAGGAATTAAGTAGGTACATACCTTAGCCAATTCTTTATTGTAATTGGTGCGCATGTTCATCAACTTCTTTTTTATTGTTTTGACTGTAGCCTTTTCATCGAAGGTTTTATAAATTTCCAACAACACCCGGAATCCTTAAGTACGAAGTGGTTGATTGGAATAATCTTTATGACTTTTCAGCCATAAATATGACATGTCTCGGTACAAATCAAGAACATTGAAAAGTACTTCTTTTTCTTTCGAACACGCCATGGTGCACGCGGCCACAGCAAACAAACGTATACGACCGTCTTTGCTCTGCGGCTGCCGCGCGCTGACTGAACGGTCTAAGCGTGCTAAGTCTTATTACACTACGCGGTATTCAGCAAGCAAGCGAGTAAGCACGGCCGAACCCATTCGGTCAGTCTAATTAGACAGGCTAACTTGCTAGCTCTTATTACATTAAGCTAAATCTTAGTAAGACTGTCTGAATACCGCATAGTGTAATAAGCCCTTTACCACTCATTGAGTCGAAATCTTCACCAGGTAGAAATTAAGTGTAAGCTTCAAATAAGGTAAGTATTTAATATGTGTTTTATTTTCAGGTAAAACACTGCTATTAAACACTTGACCGTTATTTGAAGCTTACTAGATTGAGACGTGTCTGTTATCACCTGGTGGAAAAAACGACGCCAATGTGATTATTGTTAGTAAACTTATCACAAACACAAGGTGTTTTGTGTTACGGATTAATATTTAGACACTGAGAAAGGTAATGTAAACGAAATAAAAGCTTGGATCACTTTCAATAAATTTAATATGAATCAGTTTCGTAGCCAAATAATGAATTTTACATAATTTTACAGCGTGAATAATAATCATTAGATGATAACATAGGTACTATGAAATTGGATTAAACATACTTGATAAATCAAAATTCGAACCCGATGCCATACTAGGCATCACCTCTTTACAGTAGTAACGTTTGAAAGTGTTTTGTGACTTCCAATTACCCCTAGAAAGTATTTCATCGAGAGGACAATTGTTAACCCAGCTTTTAGAAGCTACAGCAGATCTTAAACTGCCAGCCGAACTTGCGACACCTGCTTCTAATAACACAGTTTTAACCCAACTAGCAATAACTGTACGAGAGGCAACTCTAGGTTGGCCTCTAATATTAACAAACAGATTAATAAAACCGCCCAACTGGCGTCTATTTTTCAAAATAGCTATGGAACGTTTAACCCAAAAAACTGGATCTAAGTTTCTATTCGTAGTATTACAGGACAGCCTCCATCCAGACTGCCTATAGTTTGCTGTGTCCGTCTTAGAACCAAATAAAGGCCATAAAATTAGACATTCATTCTCCTCTGTCATATGCTTTGAATCAACGGCTAACAATGTCAAATCATGTACTCTCCTGCCTGAACAGAGTAGTAATAGAGTTGCAGTATGCCTACAAGTAGCAAAAATATTATTTTCATCAACAGTATAATTTTTTAAATATTCTACTAACTTGTCTACATTCCAAACTATAGAGTTTTTAATCACTGGTTTCTTCAACGCTATAGATTTTAATATATGAGTAACTAAAGCGTGAGAACTTAACTTACCAACATTGTCAGAATTGGATAAGGTGCAAACCACAGACTTGTGTAGTAAAATAGTGTTATAAGCTAGGCCATCTACTATATACAAGTCGGCCAGAAAGCGAGCTAAAACTTCACCTGTCGGCTGTAAAGGGTTTAGTTTATGTGTCTTGGTCCAAGACAGCCACCTGTTCCATGCCACCCGATAGGTTTTTTGAGTAGATGGACGCCAAGAAGATTTTAATAGCTGTACTTGGTTAACATTCCACTCTCCTAAACTGTGAGACCACCCCCACATTTCCATACCTCCAAGGTCATTTCTTGAACTCTCGGCGGCGGGAGTCCCGTCACTGTGTCTATCAGATATAGATGGAGGTTTTGAATTGTGAAGGGCGGTGCTAATGCACGGGCTTTTAAATCCGCTCTCCAGAAAACTCGGTCCCACCTCGGCACCACTAGTAGGAATACCCCTGACGCCGAGTTGAGGTGAGCTAGTACCTTCGGTAACAGATAAGGCGGTGGAAACACCCAAGCTAGGGAGTAATTCCAGATCTGGGAGAATGCATCGTGGTACATTGCGTGAGGATCGGTCTGGTCCAGAGACACATAATTGAATATTACTTTTGCCTGATCTGATGCGAACAGGTCTATTATCGGTACTCCAAACTTCCTGAAAATCTTTTCTGTACACTGGGAGAGGAGATGCCACTCCGGTGGACGACGATGGCGGGAAAGATGATCCGCATGACAATTGTACTTTCCGGGAATATATTGCATCTTTAGCCAGATTTGATATATCTCTAGGACTTGAAAAACCTTTTTCGTTATTTGCATTAACGAAGCGGATCTCGTCCCTCCTTCGTTTCTTAGGAAGGCTACAACAGTTTTGTTGTCGCTCTGTACTAGAACAGTTGATTTGCACATGTGTAGACCACGTTCTTTTAGAGCTTTTAGTATTGCAAGCATCTCTTTTTGATTGCAATGAAGTTGTTGCTCTTGGTCTGTCCATGTCCCTGACAGCGCGCAACCGTCGAGTTGAGCTCCCCAAGCTACGTCTGACGCATCCGTCGTTAGATAATGTGCCGGAGGTGGATAATGAATTGGGCAAGACCGATGACAGTTTAGTAACCACCATTTGAGATCTTCCCTTACATCCTTGGACAAAACAGTACTGGCAGCGTTTTCTTTGAGGTTTTTGTTTAAGAACCCGAGCGTATCCCGAAAGTGGAGCCTGCCGGTCGGTACTGCAAAACTGGCAAAGTTCAATAGACCCACGAGACTCTGCAGTGCATTTAACGCAACGTTCTTTTGGCATAAAAGATCCAATATAAGTTTTTTTATTTTTACGATCTTTTCGTATGGCAGTGACCTCTCGTTGAGCCATGGGTTCCATTGAATAGGTACCCAGAAAAACAAGGCTCTTGCACGGTACTATTACAGATTTTTGAAAATTTATTTGCCACCCTAGATATTGAAGGCGGTTTAGAACTATCTGGATATGCACTTTCAGCAATCGCAAATCTTGATGAACCACGAGGAAGTCGTCCAAATAAACCAGTATTCGTATTCCTTCTCGTCTTAATGTCTCTGCTACCCAGTTGGTCAGGGTTGCGAATACCTTGGGCGCTGTGCTGAGCCCGAATGGTAGACAGGTCATTTGTAGCAACCTTCCTTGATACATTAGCCTTACAAACCGTCTGTGAGACTGGGATATTGGCAAGTTGAAGTAAGCCTGTGAGAGGTCTACTTTGCAAAGCCAATCGGCCGGCTGAAGGAAATCTGGTACACGAAAAACATTTATAAGTTTGAACGGCTCCGTGTGAATATATTTGTTGAGATTTCTTAAATTGAAAATAGGGCGAGCAGCGCCGTCGGTCTTTGGAACCAGAAATATCGATGATAGAAAACTTGGCGACAGTGGAACTTCCTCTAATACCTTCTGCGTTATCATTTGCGAAATGATAGTCGACATTGCCTTGGACACTTTCGTTTCCAAGGGGCTTGTTGCACCGGGTATCATAAGAGGTGGTTTTCTGGTAAAGGGTATGCGATAACCTTTTATTGTTCGAAGAAGTGTCGTTGGTGCGCCCAACTTGTGCCATCGATCGACATAAAATATTAGCCGGCCTGCTCTGAAGTCCTGAAGGTCAGAACTTTCCTCTTTTTCCTCCAGGATGGTAGTCCGAGGCCGAAGCACGCTTTCTGGGGTCTTTGTTGTATCTTTGTTGACTTCCCCGTGATCGAAAGGACCCACGAAAGTTGGTATTACACCCACGGGAACCTTTATGAGCACTGTTAGATCCCTGCGAGGGATAATGTTGGTTATGTCCACAGCTCTGCGAGAGCTGACTATGTCCACAGCCCTGCGAGGGCAGGACCGAGCACGGCATAGCGGAACTCCATTGATTGCCACCCTGCGAGGGTGTATTAAAGTTAGCTGACCCCTGCGAGGGGTAGCGAGTAACCTTTTTATTTCCTGTTTGCGAAACAGGTTTATAGTTACTGTTTTTATTTGAGGGTAAAAATGCCTTTTTGACTCCTCCAATTTTATCTAAAACCGTCGTCAGTTGCTCGACGTTAAAAATATGTTGATTGGATGGAGGGACTTTACGTAATGCAGCTTTAGCGAGAGGATCCCGAACGCAATTTGTAATTCCATCTCTACGCATTTGAATTGTCTCCGCACGGTGCCCACAAATAAGTTGAAGCATATCCGAAGACACTTTATAATATTCACCGTCAGAAAACAACTGCGTGATCTTATCATGTAACATATCAGATGTTACACTATCTTTGGTACGGGCCCAAGACATAAGCTCGATCATACTATTTTGTAAGGCTTCACTTTGCTTCAATGCGCAAAATGTCATAGCACCATAAGCTTTATCAGCATAGGCTAAATGCCGAAGAGAATCATATGGTTTGATTTCTTCATTAACCTCTAGATCGGTAAACCCAGGGGCAAAGTTATACATTTTCTGCACATCCGAATACCTGACTTCACTCCATTCACTTTGGTTAAACCTTTGAATATTATCTAAAGACTTAAGATATTCATCAGGAGCCTTAGGAACAGACGGTTCCTTTACTTTAACATCTAAATTAAATTTAAATTGACATGAATCATTTGATTTGTCACCTTCTACTTCGTTATTGTATAAAGATCTACAATCTTGTCGATCCCAAATAGAAATCGCATCTTGACTATCTCCATTTATTTCTACTGAACCGCGGGGAGAAACAGCAGAATGAACGTTAGTAAAATTATTATTACAGTAAACTCGATCACGTAACTCATTAACTTCTTGAGAAAGTTTGTGTAACAACTCATTTCTATGTCGATTACGTCTACCCCCCCTTTTTTTGTTATAATGGCGGTGACCACGTTTTTTTTTACGAGGTGATGATGATGAAGATGAAGAACTAGAACTCGAGGAACTAGAAGATGATACGCTTTCGCGGCGGTCACGACGCGATATAGACTCTTTTTTTGAACCCGACGGCCCAGGAATTGCATCAACGTTTTGATTATTAGTGCCCTCCATCCTATTAAGAACAAAAATATTGTTTTTTTTTTTTTTTTATATATATGTGTGGGTAGTTTATAACACACTTATTGAAGTATTATCTTAATTACAAAAGACTAAAAGCAAAAGAGAAACAAAAAAGAATATTAAAGGGCAAAGCCGAACGGAAAAACCGTTAGAAAATTATTACTTTACCCACGTTTCTAAAATAAATTAGTGACACGTGTATTTACTCACGATTTTGTAGACAGGAACCACAATCACTTAATATATTTCGAAACACTTACTTTAAAATGTTATTTGAAATGTAAGTTGAAATTTATTTTAAAAATGAACAGTACAGTTGTCTAGATGACGCCTGTACACGGCGGAAATTTAGACGCCAATGAGTGGTAACATCATACTATGACTTACATCATTTAGTACCCCACCTGGTGCATAACATATTGTGCGAAAGAGAAAGGTATACACTAACTAATGGAAAGAGCGAAAGAGATGGAGAATAAAGCGGAAACACACTAGCGCCACTCTCAATCTAGTAAGCTTCAAATAACGGTCAAGTGTTTAATAGTTATTTAAATGGTATAGAATATAGATAATAGGTACCTAATTTGAGAACTAATTAAACTTCATACCTTACATTTTAAGACTTTAGAAACACGCTATAAATATTTTTAAAACTGTTTAGACTGTCACAAATTATATCACATCCAGAGCATATGGAATTAGAGGTATAATGTTTATTAAAAAAAGGCCATACTTTGTGCACAGAGATATTAAGATCTTTGAATTGACTCTATTCGATCCGAGTGTATCTGAGGTGTGTAAAGCATAAATAGAAGCCCATACTGACGAGCAGTATTCAAGTAAACGTCTCACTAACGTGTAGTGCAATGTGATAAGAGAGTGTGTTTGCTTAAATGGTTTGGAATTTCGGAGTATAAAAGCTAACATACGGTTAGCCTTATTGCAAATATGATCGTAATGTTGCCTAAAGGATAAATCTGAATGGAACATCACTCCTTAGTAGTGTTCCAGAGGCCTATAGGCTTTTAGGCTTTTTTTTAAGGCTAGCCTATGAATTAAGGGGCTACAGCGGGATAAAAGCCTACAAATAGGCTTTTAGCCTTTTTGTAGGCTAGGGGCATATTTAAAGGGCTTGAAAGCCTATAAAAGTTTTTAGTCCTTTAGGCTAGTTATATTTTATATATTGTTCGAGTATAATAATCGTCAACTAAATTTTACGATTTTAAATAAGTAGTTTCAAATTGCATGACTGTTTAACTTTTTCTCGGTGTGCTTTGAAAGTTTTAATTTCTTTTTGGAAATAATATATAATAAGTATTTCCAATTTCAAATAATATTCGTTTTCATTAAATTTGACAATAAATACAATACAAAAATAAATCTTGTTTAATTCATACTATGTCATAATCTTAATAATGGCTATAGATAGCCTGATAATAAGCCTACTACTTGAAAAAGACTTTAGTCCCAAAAAAAGCCTAACAGGCTTTTTAGGCCTATAGGTTTTTTAGGCCTTTAGGCTTTTTAGGCCTATAGGCTTTTTTTAAACATAAAGGCTTTTTAAAGCCTACTATTTTATCATAGCCATAAAAAAGAACTCATAAGCTTTTATTTTAGGCCTAAAAGCCTATAGGCCCCGGGAACACTACTGTGTACGTGTACTAAGTCCCGAACCACTTCGACTCTGTCTATGGTACTTTGTTTTATAGTGTAGTTGTAACCAATAACGTTTCTAGGCACTTCTTATAAATGTAATTACTTGACACTTTTCGATGTTTAGTTACATAGAGTTTTCATCCAGTGCTGTAAATAGGGCGGTCCCATCGGTGCCCAGGCACAGGGTGTAGACTTTGTGGGCGCAAGAATGGCCAGACAGACTATTGTTTTTTAAGTTTTTGCTACTAATTTCTCATAAAAAAATAATCTTTAGCATCAGGGTGGGCAACGCATTTCCACTAGTGAACTTGCATTTGAGTTTTAGTGAGTGAGGCATAGTGGGTCCAATATACCTATCTGAAAAAAACAAGGTGACCGTTATAGAAGCTCGCACCGCACAGGGCGCTGAAAATGGTATTTACGGCACTGTTCTAATCAGACCAATCCACTATAGTGTTCATATCCGATTGTAGTATTGGACTTAAGTATTCACTTAATAGTTCGTATAAAGTATTTTGTTGATAAAAATAAATAATTACACAGAGTATTAGCACAGTATAAATATTGTATTAGCCACCAAAAAGAACACGGTGTATATCAAATAAGTGCTTGTCCATTAGAATGGCCGGTCACTTTTGCGTATTTAGAGGTAAAATGGTGCCCAAAAATTAAGTTCCTATTATTTCTTCACTTCACCAGCCCGTTTATGCCGATTATTGAAAATATGCCTCCTCTTAACAGACCTTAGCAAGCCAGGATCTTTGAGGGATATTGTAGTATTGTGTTAAATGTAGGTAATATCGTTTAATTTAGTGCATTACAGAATAAAATGCTAAGGTTTTCACTAATAGATAGAGTGATTTTTGAGGTAGGTATATGTATAATATTTGTGTTAATAAAGCTTAACAATGAAGACTATATTTATATCTATACTAATATTATAAAGAGAACATATTTATATGTATGTTTTATCCGAATAAACTCAAAAAGTACTAGACGGATTTCGATAATTCTTTTACCGTTAGAATGAATGTGTTATCCTGGAGTAACGTAGACTATAGGTGTAACGTAGAGTATATGTTGTGGACCAAGTGATTAATGCTAATCATAGAGCTAGGGCATTATTCATAATGCCCTAGCTCTTTCGGGCTAAGTGACTTATAGTCTCTGCTAATACTATCTTAACTTCATTATTTATCACATTGCACGGTCATTATTATATACATTGCGTTACCGCCACCGTGTCGGTTAGGTTAGTAATATAATAATTGTGCGTATTTTATATGAGCAGCGCAAAAAGAGTTTGGGAGTAAAAAAAATATTACTTAAACCTAAACCAATGGTGTTCCATTGAACTTAGTAGTGTCCAGTGCATTTTTCATAATGACCGGGCATTATGTATAATGCCCAATTTCTCACTTGGTCTATAACATATATAATGATGAAGTTACCACGGGATTGAAACCGTGCACGGGAAGCTAGTGCAGAATAAATTTGTTTCTCAAGTCTTGTTATCTTACCAGTCGTCAGTTAACTAACAATTCTAACTTTCAATTAAAAATCTTAAAAGAACTAACGTAAGATTACTAATGCAATGTACGATATTATCAGTATTACGTGTACCTAAGTGCCAACGCCCGCCAGGCGCCAACGACCGTGACAGCCGATGCACCAGGAACATTCTAGCGTCCACTTTAATACTACTGGAACAGAGCCAGAACTGACTCACTCTCAATTGGCTATAAATATTAAGGACGCTCCGAATCTCCTTCAGTCTAATATCAGACGCCAACTAAAACAAACATCGAAAATTCATATCAAAATGTCACTGCTGCCATATTTTTACAATCTGCCAAGACTGCCAAGGAGCCTTTTGCACCAAAATTTTGGTCTGCCCATCACTCCAGATGACCTCATGACAGCTACTTCCCCGATTATGCCGAGGATGCAACCCTGGTGGCCAAGAGACAGTTCCTCCATCAAAACTGATAGTGAGAAATGGCAGATCAACGTTGATGTACAGCATTTTTCACCTGAAGAAGTCACAGTGAAAATTTCAGATGGCTTTATAGTTATTGAAGGGAAACACGAAGAGAAGGAAGACGAACATGGATTCATATCAAGATGTTTTGTGAGAAGATTTAAGTTGGGCGAGGATTTTGATCCGGATGCTGTGGAATCCAGGCTCTCATCTGATGGTGTCCTCACGGTGGTGGCGCCGAGGAAAGCTGATGTGGCGAGAGGAGAAAGATCGGTACCCATAACACATACTGGACCAATTAGAAAGGACGTACTGGTTGATGATGTTAAAAAAGAATAGAGGTTTTACTTTTTGGACCTTTATAAGACTGTATTTTGGTATTTATTATTTTTTCTTTTATACTTTTGTAATAAAACTGTAATATGCCACGGTTCGCTGTACGCATTTTGGTGGGATAGATGAGAAACATTAAACAACGCCATCTATTGGTAATTACTGTTGAAAATGCTGTGTTTTGCGGTAAAATCAATCTAAAAAGTGAGTAATGTATCGTGTTTAAAGTGAGCTAAATCAATGCAAACCTATTATAACGATATACCATTTTTTTGCACCTTATATGATAATATAGCGATTTTTTATTATATATGACATTAATTTTAAAATTACATAATATAGGTATATTACAATCGCTCGAGAATGCGCACAATTTTACTCGACTGCAACTTGTAAGATATCTCAGGTATACTCAGCTCTCAATGGGTGCTAGCGTATTTATTATCGTGGTCATATGATTTTAATAATAAAGATAATAAAAAACTGTATATCTGTGCTTAATTTAATCAAACTGTTCTGTATTTTATGCTTAAAAGACTAATAAATCTATATCTGTACAATATTTTGTTTTTATATAATATTAGTTTACTAATTATTATAATATACCAAGTACAACCGCTAAGAGTTTAAGACTGACTTCACATTAGGCGTTGTTTTTAGAGTGGGTGCTCGAAGCGAACGACGCCAGCGCCGAGCTTCTGAACACTTCACCCCTATTGTCATTTGACATGGGCATCAAGGCCAGAAAAAAAAAACAATCGGCAGGGAATAAAATGATCATTATCATGATTTTGTGCTTTTCTTATATTTTATTTATTATTCTTAAATAGCTAGCTTACTTTTTTATTTACATAAACCAAATTACAATTTATACGGGAAATTATAGTATATTACGCTGACAGATTGGATTGGTTAGTGTTCATCTCATTTCCCTGTATTTCTTTGTTTTTGTTGTACAATAAGTCTTCAATATCCTGTAAACTTTTTCCATTTGTATCCGGCAATATAAAAATAAGTATTGTACCGGTTACCAGAGTTGCAACCGCAAAACTACCATACAATGCTTCTATACCGTAACTATTCATAATTTGCGGCGTTAGTTTAACAGACATGAAAAGCAAAGCAAACGACATCCCAGAACTTATGCCTGAACCAAATCCACGAACCTTGGCTGGGAATATCTCCGCAATAAAAGACCATGATATACTAGGTATGGCAGAAGTCACAATTATATAAACAATTATACAAGCTACAGCGACCCATGCGAGACCTGTAGGACTTAAATACAAGTAGGTAACTAAACAAATTAATATCAAAGTAGTTATAAAACAACTCGCCACGAACGTAGGCTTGCGAGGAACGAAGTTGACTAAAATACATATTGATATTCCTGATACAATTTTAATACAATCAGTTGAAATCATTAATAAAAATGAATCTATACTACCAGAAAAAGTCTTATCGAATATATCTTGAGCGTAAAATGACATTGTATTAGACCCACATAGTTGTACAGTGACAAACAATAAAAGAATAATACCTAAATTCTTCATAAATGCTTTACTAAACACAATATTAGCGGCTTCTTTGAATGTAGTCTTAGTTGTATTTTTCGCTTTTTCTAAAGCTGTGTTCAATTCTTTTTCAGCATTTTCATCGGTACCTCTGAATTCTCTAAAGGACTGGATGCCTTCATCAATTTTACCTTTAGACAGAAGCCATAAAGGGCTTTCTTTTAGAAATATGAGAATAATAAAGCAGATAATGTTAGGTAGTATGAATATAAAGCAACTTGCTTTCCAATACACATATTTTCCAACTGTGTGACTAATTAATGATCCTACAGGAATAGCCAGCGTGGGACAAAAAAGGGCTATAGGTCTGTATTTAGGATCAGTGAGTTCTCCTATATAGACAATGGTGTTGGCTCTGATGGCTCCAGTGCAGATGCCGGTAACGAATCTTCCTAAGAGCATGACAGCGTTATTATGGGCAAGGCCCATGATGACCCAGCCTAGGGTGAAGGGAAACACAAGTACCAGCTGGCCCATCTTCCTGCCAATGCCATCGCTCATGACACCCGCGAAGAGACAGCCGAATATCATAGCGAAGGGTGACATTGAAGCTGAAAATGTAAACATATTTAATTAGATTTATAATCATTACATTTCTGGGGCAATTTTTAATGATAAAGTCAATTTACACAATAATATGTTTGATAGATACAGTGCTGTACGACTAATGCCTGCTTCATTGAAGCAGAATACTCAATAGATTGGGGAAAATTTGTAGCCTTTACTAGTAGAGTTTTTTGAAAAATATTTAATAGGTATTAATCTAAAAATATGGGCAATCAAATATTACATCTTTTTTTATTAGTTATAAGTGGTTACTTTATAAACACGTTGCAACCCTGTCATTTAACTTTTGGACAGTTTTTTAGGATAAAACAATACTGACCAATCCATGAGTCGTAACTCTCGTCATATGGAAAGTTCTTGTCATTTTTCAGCTGAGGCAGCAGCACAGCTGTGTAGCCGAAGGTTATTCCACCTTCAAGAGACAAGAGTGACGCGGCGAACGTGGCAGAGATCTGGAATTACATCAATTTTGGATTGAATAGGTGGCAAAGATGTGAAATTGAAGGATAAAAACAGTCTAATTTTAATTTTGTATTAAACTAACTGATGCCCACATCTTTGCCTGCGTGGTGTTTGTTATTCGGTTTTTTCACAATCTCACGAGAACTCTTTAATTTTCTGCGATTAAAAGTATTTAAAATAATGTCCGGGGATGTAAGGTACCACCATGCAAAATTTAATTTCTATCGGTGCCGCACTTTCGGAGATAAGCCCGTACAAACAGACAGAGAAACAAAACAAAATAAAAAAATCTGCGTGTTCTACTTTACTTCTAACTAGAGATCGAATGTGGGGGATCCCACATAATTAATTCTATAATTAAAAGCTTAATATGATTTAGCTATTTAGAAAAAGGCACGTCTTTTAACAATATTTTTACGTATAAGCGACTCGACGACTGAAGGCACCCTTAAAGGGCTAGAACCTAGGCTCAGGGCATCGCTAATGCTATGAGAAATTACTGTGACAATAATTATATTTAAAAAAAAGAGAGTGATCACTGGCACGGACTACAGGCACTGACCGAATTGGGGTCTCCCTTGTTTGACCGAAAGGAATTTGACAAATTTTCACTTCCCAAAAAATTATTCGCATAATTTCATTTGCCAAATTATTACTTAGCTAAAAATCTATTCACAAACAATTTTAACGCAAACCTAATGTTTGGGAAATGAACGTTTAAATAATAACTTGTTTACCAACTAGTACTTTTAACATTTTTTATTTAGTCAAATATTTCAGTTGGAATAACAATTTTTACGCAAAATCAAATAAGCCATTTTTTTTAAAATAAGTAATTATCCTAATCTAATTAGTTCAGTTCTGCGTAACCTACTAAAAACAACCTCTTTTTTCTATTAATGCAAGTCGTTTCTGGCACTAGCCGGCCGCTACCGCGGCACCGCTCGCTTCGCTCGCTCGGCTCGTGCGTAGGAGGTCTCTGTTTTAACATAACCTAACCTACCCATTTTTTTACCAAACTTTTATTGTCTGAAGATTGTTTGCTGTAATAAATCATTTGATTAAAGACCAAATGCCATAATGACATTTTACTTGGTAAAAATATGCGTACTAAAATCATTCGAAATATTGTAATGGTATAAAAAAGGTTGCTAAAATTCGTTTGGGTAATGAAAATTTGTCAAAATCTATTTGGCAAAACGGCAGGCACCCACCGAATTGGCCCCTTGTCCCAATCCGATGATCAACATCGATTGGGACAGGGGGCCAACTCGGTCCTTGGTCTGTCCGGCGAGGACCCTAGCCAAGCTAACCTGCAGGTTTCTGTAGCTACCTAAGTGGACTGCCCGGAGAAGAAACTCAGAAAGAAACTCCGGTTTTCTTTTTTCCGTCTTCTTTTGCCTGTAAATTATGAAGTTCGGAGACGGGAGCTACACATGCAAGAAACTTATCATTTATATCTTACCTGTCGGAATGCATGTGCGGGCACTTTAGGCACATATTTTTTTAAATCGAGTTTCATCGTGTTTTCTTCCTTTATCTTGCAATATTCATCTTCTTTCTAATCTTAATCCGCCAGAGAAGTAATTTAACCTGTAAATAAATATTATATAGAAATTATTTGATAGTAAATGGAAATTATTTATTGATAAGTACCTACAGTGTAATTAAATCTATATTATTTAGTTTGTTTATTTGCTTGAACGTGCTAATGTTAGGAACTACTGGTCCAATTTGAAAGTTCTTTCAATGTCAGATAGCCCGGTTATCGAGGAACGCTTTAATTATAAAGTTTCTTTCGCGCGGAAGCCAGTAATTAAGTTAATTTGATAGGTTGAATCAGTTGAATGGAATGAGAATAACCCTTAACATTTAAGCTGAACGCGCATTAGGTGAGTGCGGTCTTCGATGTTGTATCCGCTACGGTTTCCGTACCATTTTCAAGCGTCTACCTGTTGCCGTCATTGATATCGAGCAAAAAAGGGCAAAATTAAAGTTTGTTATATGGAGGCTCCCATACAACAAACTTTTTTTTAATATTAATTTTATTTATTTTTAGTGTTTGTTGTTATAGCTCCAATAGAAATACAACATTAATGAAAATTTCAACTGTCCAGCTATCGCGGTCCTTGAGATACAACCAGGTGACAGACAGCGAAGTCTTAGTAATAGGGTCCAGTTTTTGCCCTTCGGGTACTAAACCCTAAAATCAAGAAATTTGTGTGAATTTATTTATGGTTGGCTTTCACAAACCTATTTTTATCATATCCATAGCAATATCATTACGTAATTACTCCGCGGGACCAAAGGACTGCTTTCCAAATGGCGATTAAGTGCACTTACGTAGTTGGATATAAACAGGTAAATAATAAGGACAACATTCATATTAATTTTATCAAACGAGACACAGTAATTTGGTATGTGGATAGATATACATAAACAGTTTAATTTAAACGTAGCAATCAAAGCTCCGATAAGGGAGTAAGAGGTAATAAGCCGTAAAGGTAAGAGTTTCTTTCAAAAAAGTAGTTATTGTGACATAATGATAATAGTTGGACATATGGTATCTCGATTTTTTTTGTAGATATTGATATGTTCTTTAATATTGTAAATACTTTTGTTCTATCATCAATAGTTTCCGCAGCGCATGCGAAAAAAGACGTTTTAGAGCTCTTTTTTAGGGTTCCGTAGCCAAATGGCAAAAAACGGAACCCTTATAGATTCGTCATGTCTGTCTGTCTGTCTGTCTGTCTGTCTGTCCGTCCGTATGTCACAGCCACTTTTTTCCGAAACTATAAGAACTATAATGGTGAAACTTGGTAAGTAGATGTATTTTGTGAACCGCATTAAGATTTTTACACAAAAATAGAAAAAAAACTATAAATTTTGGGGTTCCCCATACATAGAACTGAAACTCAAAAAAAAAATTTTCATCGCACCCATACTTGTGTGGTGTCTATGAATAGGTCTTCAAAATTGATGTTGAGGTTTCTAATGTCATTTTTTTCTAAACTGAATAGTTTGCGCGAGAGACACTTCCAAAGTGGTAAAATGTGTGTCCCCCCCCCTGTAACTTCTAAAATAAGAGAATGATAAAACTAAAAAAAATATATGATGTACATAACCATGCCAACTACCACCGAAAATTGGTTTGAACGAGATCAAGTCAGTAGTTTTTTTTTAATACGTCATAAACCGTAAACCGCAATTTACCTTTCATTCAATCAACTATTATTAACATCGATCAAAGTTACAACGAACTACAAGAACTTTTACACTATGTTCCTTGTCGTATTCTTGATATCAAAAATAGGTAGGCACTTGCAACTAGTATGGAACCCTTCGTGCGAGAGTCCGACTCGCACTTGGCCGGTTTTTTTATTTTTTACAACTTGGGTTACTTTACTAAAGTTTTAGTAAGAATCCCTAATCTTTTCTAGCAATAAATATAGCCTATGTCACTCAGGCCACCCTGTAAAATTCTTTCGGCATTGAATTTTTGAAATCGGCACAATACATTTTGCGTTTATTTATTACAAACATACACACACAAAAATATACATCTTTATATAATCTATAATAAAAATACACACAGAATGGCGTTAAAAAGTGTTTTAGAACATACAACAACATATGAAAATATTTGGAAAATTCTCACAGAAGTTAAAAAGGTAAGTAAAATAATATGCCTGGTAACGGTACGTGGTTTTTTTTCCGTGGTGGTAATCTTTTATAGACTTCCCACCGTCTTGAGGAAAGACGGTGTGGGCGTGTGGGACTCCTTTACTTGTTCCCGGCTCTATGTAGCTGATCAGGCCCCCGGCTGATGCATCCGGTACCCACTAAAACCACCACGGTAGCCTTGCTTCCGACGCTGGACCGGGTTAAATTACCTAACGATATTAATAGTAATATCGTTAGGTAATTTAACCCGGTCCAACTATTTTTTTACGGTGAAGACATTTTTTATGCAAATCATAGGATTTGCATAAAAAATGTCTTCACCGTAAAAAAATAGTTTTGCGACAAACATTAATGTATATTCGGCCAAGAGGCTTTTACCCTCCGTGCCTCGGAAAGCACGTTAAGCCGTTGGTCCCGATTATTATAACATCATCTATAACAAGCGTATACCAGGGAACGGGCAGCAGCGTTTACCTGTGTATTGCAACATAATACTGCGGTCACCAATCCGCCTGCCAAGCGTGGTGACTATGGCAAATGCCCTCCCTCGGGAGGAGGCCCATGTTCAGCAGTGGACGTTGTACGGGCTGATGATGATGGTGATGAGGCTTTTGCTACTTCACCGGGCATAAATGGGAGCGATGCCCCTAAATGGTTTACTACACATTAGTGTAGGGTTATTGTAATACATTTCCAATGTAATTATGTACTGTATTTTAAAATCTTCTTATTGAAGGCATTAACATTTCGTGGCGTAATAATTAAACTGGGTTCACCCGTAAAAAAAAAAAACAATTTTCCGCGAGATTTTCCGAAAATATTTACAAACAAGATACCTGCTCGACAACTAACCTTAATAAGTATCCCATTAAAGCTTAAATTAGAATAAATTTAAAGCAAATATCAATTTTCTGTTGATCACAAACATTTTAAATCCTTTTGACCGGAATAAAACTGGTTATATTACTTTGTGTAGTCAGCAGGTTTTTACTTAAAATACATAATAACAAGTTTGTTCTTTGTGTCTTTACGTGCACAAAACATACATAAGAACATTAATATTACGAATTTATTTATTGATACTAGACTGACAGACTTCTAGCACACCTGAAATAAATTTAAACATTACTTCATAGAAAATGTTACATTCAAAAAAAATGAATACTATAAGGAAAAGTTTACCTTATACTATATTTTGAGATTAATAAATTTCGATGGCCGGCTGTGGTTCCACCGTAGCCTAATTGGTTGAGGCATTAGGGGCTTAACCTAAGATGCAGGTTCGAATCCTGCCGGTGGTCGAATTTTATTAATCTCAATTTTGAAATAAATGTTACCTATTTATAATTGATTTTGTATGCATAGTGAATTTTCTTGACAAGAACAATGTTAGTAAATATCGTTTATTTCGTTAACTAAACATATAATAAATAAAATATGCCTAAGTATTAAAAAATAATACAGGTGACAATCATTTTCTATATCGCTATAATATATGGATGATTTTTAATTAGTGTAAATCAACTAAATCAGACAAGTTAAATAGAAGCGTTCGTAATTCCCCGGATTTCCACTGTAATTTAAACATTACTTACTACATACACAAAGAACAAACCACAATGGAGTTGGAAGAGGTAAAAGGGACATTGGAGCGCGGACGTAGCTGCGATCCGTTGCGTTGATTGTAAATAGGATAGAGAAAATATACAGGGTTATTTGTAAAACACCGGTAACCTCTCAGGACTACGTTACTAAAATCATAATCAACAACTTTTGTTCTATGACTTTAAAAAATTCATCATATTTTAATTCATCAGATTTACACACAAAAATAAAAATATTTAAATTCAACGCTCTAAATGTTACGAAGTCTATGCGAAGCAAAAGAAAGCGATAGTACCGACAATAGCGAGGGGAGCGGGGAATACAGATTTGAAATGTGTTAGATAGGACAACGAAATATTGAAGGTTTGTTTTTGGTAAATGTATTATGTTTTGTAAAAAGTCGTTGAACAAAAGTTGTTGTTTATGATGTTAGTAATATAGTCCTGAGAGGTTACCGGTGTTTTACAAATAACCCTGTATATCTTTCTCTTTTATCTTGGTTCCGCAAATCACTTTTATGACTTGAAGTAGGTACATTAGTAAAGTAGTAGATTTGATCCGAATTATCACAAAACATACAACATTTATATAGGTCGCTGACTTTATTTATTGAGTATTTTTTTGTACAATAAAACAAAAAAATAAAACAAATGTTCATACCCGTGTAACCAGTTCATACTCTGCAGGGCGCGCTCTATAGCTTGCTTATATAGGTATATGTACTGTACCTACTTTAGGGGCACACCGAATTACATTATTATTTAGCTATATATTAAACTATCGTTATAAATGATTTAGCAATTATTATTAAACTACTTAAGCGCAAGCTTATGGACATGTGTATTCTCCCCATCTTGACGTGCGGTGCACAAACTTGGTCTTTGACTAACATCCAAAAGTCCAAACTCAAGGTTTGCCAACGTGTTATGGCGCGCAGCATACTTGGCGTTAAACTAACAGATCGCGTTCGAGACACCACCCTGCTGTCCAAAACACAGATCATTGACGTGGCTCAAAAGGCTGCCCAGTGAAAATGGGACTGGGCTGGACACGTCTGCCGCATGTCGAACAATCTATGGGCCCGTAGAGCCCAAGATTGGTGTCCCGAAACGGCCAGACGGGGTGCGGCAGACCAAGAAGGGAAGGCGGGAGGCTTCCTCGAGAATTGGCAAGACGTAGCCGCAAAATCGCGAGAAATGGTAGAAATGGAGGGAGGCCTTTGCCCATCAGTGGGATAGTACAGGCTAGTTATTATTATTATAATTTATTATTAAACTTAATTTTAATCTATACTAATATTATAAAGAGGAAAAGTGTGTATGTTTGTATGTTTGTTTCGAATAAACTGAAAAATACTGAACGGATTTTGATAATTCTTTCACCATTAGAATGGTACGTTATCCCTGAGTAACATATGCTATAAAAATCCACCCGTGCGAAGCAGGGGCACCGCTAGTCTAATATAAAATATTGGTCTTGCGCTTACAACTAGATACCGCACTTGCCTAAAACCATAGCTCCGTAAATGCGGCAACTCAATATTGTAGCAAGTATAAGACACTTTACCGATGGTAGGTATATGATCCCGATTTCCTTCTTATTACTAGTAAGTACCTAGAGTTATTTTTACACAGTTTACTACGCAAACTGGCGTATTACTTCGATTGCACGCAAAATGAAATACCTACCTAAAACTTTTGACACGTATATTCCTCGCAGTACTGGTACACCGATTTCGGCGTACCTACTATTTTTTGTCGCACATGTCAAGTACGAACGAACAAGTCTAAGAACTAAATATGTACTTACTTAATTTAAAACCACATGACTAGATGCCACTTATTATCGGATCCTTACGTTATTTTTTATTAACTTTTATATAAATCAATTCTGACTTATCAAAGAACTTCGGTAAACGTTTATTTACTACAACATACAACACTGCACTAAAGTTAAAAACTTGAAAAGATTTGGTTTGAAGTGAGCAACGTGTAGCAGTTATAGTGATGAAATGGACAGGATCTTAATTGCCTAACTGATTTTATAATTAATATTGACTGGTATAACTGTATCGGATGTATTTAAGTATAAAACCGCATAAAAAGTTATATTAACGAACTAGCTTCCCGCGCGTGGTTTCACCCTCCCTCGTCAACTTATAATTCAATATTGAATGCATATAGCATCCATCATCATCAGCCCAAAATATCGTCCACTGCTGAACATTGGCCTCCCGAGGAAGGGTTTTTGCCATAGTCACCATGCTTGGCAGGTGGGTTGGTGACCGCAGTATGATGTTGTAAAGAGTTATAGATGATGTTATAACAATCGGGCCCAACGGCTTAACGTGCTTTCCGAGGCACGAAAGGTAATCCCTTAGCCATTCAGACCCGGAAAGAAATCTTAGAAATAACACAAAGATTTCTTGTCCGGCATGAAGATCGAGCACACGACCTCCCAGATTTAAAGCGAGACAAATACCACTACGCTACGGAGGTTGTCTAAATATATTTAATTATATTGTTTAGAAATAATTTACAATTCATGTAGCAACCCAGAGCCGGAGCCATTGAAATACCTAGCACAGAGAAGCCACGAAGTTCACCGACAGGCACAAATGTATGCTAAAAGACAACCGTGATAAATCTATGCTAATAGCCATTATAAAGCTGAAGATTTTGGTTTGTGCTACTTCTTCTTCTGCAAGGACTACTTCTCCGATTTGATAAAAGAAATCACCATTAGGAAGCTGCGATATCTAGGAGTTACACACCCCCTCTTCCCTGAACCGACCACCATCATCACCTTTATATATAAAAATTACGTGTCAAGTTGTTTGTCCGCGATGGACTCCTAAACTACTGAACCGATTTTAAATTTGATTTGCGCACCGTGTGCAGGGATAGTGTAGGGGTAGGGTAGGAGTAGGGGTAGGGTAGGGTAGGGGTAGGAGTAGGGTAGAAGTAGAACACCGCACAAACGATGTCTCTCCGGGCCAGTTTATTTTACACAAATGTTTAGGTCTTTTATTTATCGATTGAGGCAGTACGAAGTCTGTCGGGTCAGCTAGTCAGTATATATAAGTATATATAAAGCAGATTCTTTTACATTACTGTATCAGGAATACAACTATTAAGATATAAATTCCATCTGATTTTATAAACGGGCTAAGGTAATCTAATAAATGTTTGACTATTTACAATTGCCCGTAATTGGTTTACATAAATAAAAATAATTTTTATTTTCTATACTAATATTATAAAGAGGAAAGATTTGATTGTTTGTTTGTTTGTATGGAATAAGCGCCGAAACAACACGAACGATTTTAAAAATTCTATTACCGTTGGAAAGCTACACTATCCCCGGATGACATAGGCTATATTTAATACTGAAGTTCCCACGGGAACGGGAGTTACGCGGGTGAAACCGCGCGCGGGAAGCTAGTATTTTACAAATAACATAATTACTGTAATATAGCTTTGGAGAAAAACGAAATAATTTAGACAAGAAATAATTAATCCGATACGTTTTAATTCGCTACAACATAATGTTTAAAAGAGCAATACTTGTTTCTAATCCAGTATACACCGGTTTTATAAATCCAGCTCCATCGACAGGCAGCACCTTAAACTTTGTGTCACATTTTTTTTCTTATAAACTAGTACCAGATTATAGCATTGGTAAGCAAATTAAGCAGCTACATAGCGCATGATGCGTAGGTACTGTTGACAAGTTGCCAAATCTAATAGCCGGACAAACCGGCCACTTTGGCCGGACATTTGAGTAGGTAAAGAGGCCGGCCACAAAATCCCGAATAATGTAGGGTTATTCGGGATTTTGTGTCAATGAATTGATTTACCTGTTCAAGAGTTACGATGCCACAGACAGACACACAGACAGGCAAATACGTCAAACTCCTTCTTTTCACATCGGGGGTTAAAACAGGATATAAAACCAAGTTTTATAATAAATAAAACTTGGTTTTATATCCTGCTTTTATATACTTGCGCAGGGGGCGACGTATGCAACATATTTTTGCCTCTGTCGCAAAATAACCACTTCTCAAAATGACTACAGGCAGCCAAATGTCCCTTTCTCAGAATTTCCCTTTCGCAAAATGTTCTGTTGATCCTGGCTTGCAGGAGTTACGGTGGCGGAAGTGTGGGAGGGATTAGTCCCAAAAAAGACAGACATGTAATTATCCCGAAGGCTTTAGCTACTTCACCTAGTGTTCCGGAGGCCTATAGGCTTATAGGCTATTTTTAAGGCTAGCCTATGAATTAATGGTCTACAGCTGGATAAAAGCCTAAAAAGGTTTTTCGGAATGAGTACACTTTAAATATTTTAACGAGGAACAATTGGAGGGCAAGTCTGGTGCCAGCAGCCGCGGTAATTCCAGCTCCAATAGCGTATACTAAAATTGTTACGGTTAAAAAGCTCGTAGTTGCATTTGTGCGCCGCGCTGTCGGTGCACCGCATCCGCGGTGATACTGACACGTTTGCGGAGCATATCGTCGGTGAGCCGGCGGTAATATCAAAATCCTATCGCGGTGCTCTTCAGTGAGTGTCGAGGTGGGCCGACAATTTTACTTTGAACAAATTAGAGTGCTCAAAGCGGGCTCAAAATGCTGCTTGAATATTTCGTGCATGGAATAATAGAATATGATCTCGGTTCTATTTTGTTGGTTTTCAAAACTCCGAGGTAATGATTAATAGGGATAACTGGGGGCATTCGTTTAGGCCTTTAGGCTAGGCCTTTTTTTTGTCTACCCGAGGACTACAAGCTTTTAGCCTTTTTGTAGGCTAGGCGCATATTTAAAAGGCTTGAAAGGCTAAAAGCCTTTAACTATTTTTAGACCTTTAGGAACAAGTGTCGCCAAGCGAACAATCATTATCTAAAGGCAGGACATTTAATTAATAAAAAAAGAAATCGTCTGGGTGACAAAAAGATAAGATCTCTAATGTGCTTGTTATCATTACTAATTTTTTTTGGAAATAATATATATAACAAGAATTTCCAATTTCAAATAATATTAGTTTTCATTAAATTTGAAAATAAATAAAAATAAATAAAATACCAAAATAAATCTTGTTTAATTCATACTAAGTCATAATCTGAATAATAAGCCTACTACTTGAAAAAGTCTAAGTCGCAAATAAAGCCTAAGGCTTTTTAGGCCTATAGGCCCTTTAGTCGCGTTTGGTCCAATTCGCAATTAGTCCAATTCACCTAATTCGCGATTGATCCAATTCGCGGTTGGTCCAATTCGCGTTTAGTCCAATTCGCGGTTGGCCTAGTTCGTGATTGGTCCAATTCGCGGTCGGTCTAATATAAATAGCATTTTATGTACATATTGTACTATATTTACTGTATTTTATAGTACAATATGTACATAAAATAAGTATATAGAGGTTGTAGACCTCTATATACCCCTCATAGTATGCAGGAGCGAGCGAAGCGAGCTAGGGACTAGGGGGCGGCTCTGTCGCAAAATGACCACTTCTCAAAATGACTACAGGTAGCAAAATGTCCCTTTCTCAGAATGTCCCTTTCGCAAAATGTCCCTTTCGCAAAATATCCCTTTACTCAAACAGGCAGATCTTTGCTTGATGAGCCCGATTATTTTTTCTGTCTGGGTATTTTCTATCTAAATTAAGTATGTATTAGTATGTATAGATAGCAGTGTGTCAGGTGTCCCAGGTTATACTATACTATACAGTATCGAATATCGTTTGATTTTCTAGTTCTAACAATAACTTTTGTAATTATTTTTTCAAGTTAGTTATGTATTATATTTCTGTTGCCGCTATAATGGAGGTAGCCCCGCCAGCGACCGCCCCGAGCCGAGGTCCACAGGGAGCGCAAGTTGCTTAGTTCGTAGTTTTAAACCATTTATTGAAGCTGGAGCTCTGCTCGCCTTTATGCCCAGTGAAGTAGCAAAAGCCTCGTGGCTAACTACGTATATCGGTCCGAAAAAAAATATATAATGACAAATATTAAAAATAAAATACAATAAATATTCAAGAGGGGCTTCTATGCAACAAACTTTTTTTTTAACCCTATTTTGCTTGATATCAATAACGGCAACAGGTAGACACTCAAAAATGGAACGGAACTCTTCGTGCGCGAGTCCGACTCGGTAGTTTGAGGAAGGGGATATTTTGCGAAAGGGACATTTTACGAAAGGGACATTCTGAGAAAGGAACATTCTGCGAGAGGGACATTTTGCGAAAGGGAAATTCTGAGAAAGGGACATTTTGCTACCTGTAGTCATTTTGAGAAGTGGTCATTTTGCGACAGAGCCTAGGGGGCACCCCGACTCGGACAAGTTAGGTTAGAAAGGGATGGCGGGGTCTGAAAGAAACCGACATCCCATTCGTGGTTTTTTTTTAACCACCCAGAAGGAGGCGCCCCGCGAAGCGGTGCTCCGTCGACGACGCCTTTACTAGTATTGATTAGAAGAAAATTTAGACCCGCACATAATTTTGAAAATGCTATTTATATAAGACCAACCGGGAATTGGACCAACCGCGAATTGGACCAACCGCGAATGGGACCAAACGCGAACCGGACCAACCGCGATTTCTTCCTGTTTTTGACAATTAGACTATTGCGAATTGGACCAAACGCGACTAAAGGCTTTTTTGAAACCTATAGACTTTTTAAAGTGAGTAAAAGCCTACTATTTTATCATGGCCATAAAAAAGGAACTAATAGGCTTAATTTTGGGCCTAAAAGCCTATAGGCCCCGGTAAATCCTTACTTCACCACCGGGCATAAAGGCGAGCAAAGCTCCGCCTAAATAAAAATGGTGTAAAAACTACAAAATCAGCAACCTGCGCACGAGGGCGTGCCCTGTGGGACATCCGCTCAGGACGGTTGCTGAAGAGGGTATGAGGGTTTATGACTTCGTTTTTTTTTTAGGACAGGTTTGTGCAACTTTCACTACGTTACAATTAGCCTCTCGGACTTTGGGGGTCTACGAGGGCATCGGAAGGTAGTAGAGAGTCTCGCATAGTGCACACTATTCAAGCGCGTATTTTCAATTCGCGCGATGCTTGTAACTTGTAACAGCAATCAGAAAATCAAAACAACTAAAGGGATACACCTTGTTAGAAAATAAAAGAAAACAATTATCAATCACAGTTATTTATTAAGTAACTTAAAATCAATCAGTCTTGGTAACTCAGTAGGAATGGCTATAAAACAACGAGTAATTTATTTATCACCATTAGCCTGATCCTTCACTTCCTTGCGTACTGGTCCAGTGTGGCTGATAGGAATCTTGCGTTCACCTTCCACACTAGGAGGGACCTTACGGGGCGCGGTGACCGTCAAAACACCATCAGAAGACAAACGGGATTCTACAGTTTCCGGCACACAACCCTCCGGCATAGCGTAACGACGCGTAAACTGCCGCGAAATGTACCCATGTTGGTCCTTCTTTTCCTCATGTTTACCCTCAATCACAATAAAACCGTCAGCGGTCTTCACAGAAATCTCTTCGGGCGAGAAATGCTGCACGTCCAAATTCACCTGGAACTTTTCCCGATCCGACTTGATATTAGAGCCGAGATCACGGGCCGCAGCGGCCAGGTGACGCCATGGACGGTAGTACTCCCTGCTGGCAAGAGGACCGGCGGCGGCGGAGAGAAGGTCGTCAGGAGTCAGCCCCAAGCCGAAGTGCTGGTCAAAGATTCGGCGGGGGCGATCCAACTCGTAGTCAAACAGGAATGGAATCAACGACATACTTCCTTCTTAAAAATAAACGCCTCGATGATGATAATCTTCAGAAATCGCAGAGATTCAGAGAATTTCTTCTCCAATGATTTTTCGTTTGACTCTCGCTTGTTCAAACTTCAATTTCAACTGATGACAATTGGCGCGTGCTCTCGATTTTTATACGCTAGCGACATCTACTCGAACTTTGGAGAACATTCGCGATTCGAAAAGGCAGGGGAGGTTACATTGCGGGCTGCAATTTATAGTATTGTGCTTCATTCAATTACAGGTAAGACGGTCTATTTATTTATGTATTCAATGGAATGAATATAATACCTAAACATACTTAATTAAAAGCTTCATTTTTTCATGCTTTTTTTTACCTACCATGGACGCAAAAAAAGGATAATGTTGGGATGGGTTTATTTTTCATAACCGAGATGTACCTACGTTTACGGATGTAATGGCACAATGGCATGGTAATGGCACATTTTAAGGCAGCGTTTCCAATAGAGTGACTATTGGAAACGCTGCCTTAAAATGTGCCATTTTCGCGAATATTCGTTCCGGACTACATGGACCATTGATGTAAAGCAGCTAACCTACTAAACCATAAATCAGACATTCTTAAGTATTACATTCACCCTAACTCAAACAACGAAAGTAAATTAGGTAAACAAATCGCATATCATTGAAATTCCATATATGCCATCCCTTTAACAGTAGATAGTGAATTCATCATCAGCCCGTTTAAAGTCCACTGCTGAACATGGGCCTGCTCCCGGGGGAGGGTATTGCCATAGTCACCACGCTTGGAAGGCGAGTTGGTGATCGCAGTATTATGTTGAATATGTTGTAACACACAAGGAAACACTGCTGCCCGTTTCTTGATATACGATTATTATAGATGATGTTATAACAATCGGGACCAACGGCTTAACATGCTTTTCCGAGGCACGGAGGATAGTTCCTCAACCAACCAGACCCGGAAAGAAATCTTAGAATTTACACAAAGATTTCTTGTCCGGTGTGGGGATCGAACCCACGACCTCCGAGATTTAAAGCGAGCCAATTACCTCTACGGAGGTGTAGATAGTGAATGGCGTTAGTAAAATAATTACTGCCAATAATTGATTTTGTTTTTATAAAATGTAAGTTAATTATTCTTATTCTTCTAGATTGGAACATTATCAATAGGTAGCCTGTGTTATTGTGTAGCGACCCTTGGTTTACAACACCTCAGTAGCAGAATTTTCGCGAATATCTTCTTTCCAGACTACATGGTCCAGAAAATTCCACCTCTGTGTTTTACTGTCATCTAGCGAAACATATTGTAACTAAATTAGATTAAGTTCCTCTACTTCACCCTAGATGTCACTACTTTTATCACTCGTTGTGCCATCTTGTGAAACAAGATGAACAATACAAACTTCACGGGTTGCCGCTAGATGACACTAAATATACGTTTTATTTAAATATAATTACAAATAACATGAATGAATTAATACAATCATAATATTTCAAAGTTATTACAATATAGGTATATTATGTTATAGTTTTAATTAGAATGAATATAATTAATCTATCATGAACAATAATATAATTTTTGAAATTACCACACTCCTATTCTTATTTGATAATGGCAACATTCACTACAGAATGCTATTGATAGGGAAGTACGTTGTCGATAATATTGCGATAACTTTAAGAAGAAATAAACTGGCAAGTTACGAACCTAAGTGGTGTTAGTTCCAAAATACAAATTATGGAAAAGAATGCTATTGGTCTGCAAACCGTTATCTTATATAATAATTTATACTAATATTACAATGGCATACACTCTTCGTAATTTATCAGATTAATTTCATAGCAATGACGAGTAACAACCTACTTTCATTTTAGAATGAACAAAAGGTACTATGCGATGAACAAAATCATAACAAGGGTGTATTACGGGGGTATGTAGCGAATAAAATTTTGTGAAATAATAAATATTATTCTACCAAAATAATTCACTCAGAATAAAATAACATTCGAATACAAAATGTACGAGGTAACGCCCCTTTACCTGGGAGTTAAGTCCAGTACGGGTAGTAGGTATTAGGGTATACTTTTATTTTATTTTTTCGCAGAAAATTCTTTACTAACATTATCACTATAATTAGCTGTACCTCCTGTTAAAGCATTTTTTTGGACGCTACTTATATATAGAAAAAAAATTGTACGTAAATAAATCTCAATGCTCAGTGTAAGCACTGGATGCCACTTTAGTTAAAAGTGACGTGAGGGTAGCTCGTAAATTAAACAACTGACATGAATATGTATTATATTCATAATCTCATTATATATTTTTTTCTCTAAACTTTCAATAATGTGTCTACTATTCACAAAATTGATTGTTATCCTAAACATTTACTGATTAAACAAATAAAATTCTGGAATACTGCATATTTATATTTTAAAAGCAACTAAAAGTCTCTACGTTTTGGGCAATACAAATATAAATTTTGCCACCCTACTTACAATATGCTCGTCGTCATGGCCACTGTCTAACTTGACAAGTGGCTAAATAAAGGGACAGCGAGCGTAAAACAATTAATTACAGTTGAATTATCTTTGGTCTCGCTTGTTATCTTTCGTTTTGAAGGTGGTTATAATTCCTGATTTATATGTTTATAAATTCAACTTGCTACTTAATGCTAAATTCCTGGTAGAATAAACGCTAATGACGTCACCGTTCACTATCGACGCTCGATAGTTCGAGTCACGTAAGTACACCTCTACATTCCTTGCGCAGCGGTTGTAGTGATGGACTTGGACTTGTTGGCTTGACGTTTTATAATTTGCAGTTCGCTGTCGCATCATTGATATCGTGTTGTGTGGCAATTTTTGTGTTATTTTTACTGCATATAATAGTTCCCGAGTGCTGTGATTTTTATATCAGATTTTTATCTTTATATTAATAATACATTCTTAGTACATAAGTGAACTGTGAAAAAGCGTTTTTAAATAAACATTTCAAGTTGTGGATGTGATCCTTGTTTTGTGAATATACGTTTGTGACGATGGCCGATAATACAAAATTGACCGACGAGGAGAGGACTGAGATCAAGGAACAATTTGAGCAGGTAGGACCAACTTTATGACTTGTTTATGAAAGACGTGGAGTATTCATTGATTTATCGGCAACACGGTGTGGTTTTGAAGCATCGCTTTCTTATTTGCTTACAAAGTGTTTTGCAATAATTTATAATTATTACATCGTATTTGATCGTATGTTTTAGCATGTCGAAGCATTTTTCTAATAAGTACTAAGCCGCGTGTGGTCTTTAGCGCCCACTACGCATTACGGTTTCATAAAGCCGGCGTCGCTATTGGCTATCGTGTAAAACAAGCCTATTAAAAAAAAAGGTTGTAAAAAAAAAAAAATGCTACGTTTTCTAATCAGTCGTCGATAGTTACTCATAGCCTAAGGATTGTAGATAATCAATATTTTATCAGTAAATCAATTGATTATTGAGTGATACTTGAAGACTAGCCAATGAAACACTTGCACATCAATGTGCTGTAATTGACTGTGAACTTCATTGTCATTGAAGGAATCTAGATATTAAAATAATATTTCTGTTTCATGAGAATTTATAAATGAAATGCAAAATTATTAGTATTAAGTATGACATAGGAGCAGTTTAAGCCATTCTAAATATCTGTTAATATTTCAGTCATGCCTCAAGACAAAGATTAAAAAAATATAGGTATTAATCTAAATTTGTTCTTAACTTGTGACTTTGAAAAACTTGTTCCTATAGGAATGAATCAGAAATCAAATTTTAACTTGCATAAAATTGATTCCTACACAATTGTAATGCTCATATTACTTTAAAGGAAACTATTTTATTGGTACGGAAAACTTATTACTTATTACTTCACAATTTTTATGTTATTAAACATCTATTTTTATGAAATAAAATTGCTATTTTCTTTATTACATTACCAAATAAGCCAATGTTTATTATCTCCATAAAAATCCAATCATTTTCCTATTGACACTTTTGAGATGATGAATACAAATAAAAAAAGCATTATAAAGTACTTGCGACCCGCCCCGGCTCCGCACGGGCGCAATGCTGACGTATTATACATATAAAACTTCCTCTTGAATCACTCTATCTATTAAAAAAAACCGCATCAAAATCCGTTGCGCAGTTTTAAAGATTTAAGCATACATGGGGATATAGGGACAGAGAAAGCGACTTTGTTTTATACTATGTAGTGACTAGCTGTGCCCCGCAGTATTACCTGCGTTACTCTGCTCCAGTGGGTCGGAGCGTGATGTTTTGTAGCCTGTATGTTAATCCAGCATATAACCTATCCCAGTGCAAAATTTCAGCCAATTCTGTTCAGTAGTTTTTATGTGAAAGAGTAACAAACATCCATCCATCCATACTTACAAACTTTCGCGTTTATAATATTAGATTAGATATCCATTTTCCTTGTGTGCCATTAAAACACTAGTCAAGCTATATGAGTTGTGCCCTTTTCGAAATTGCATATTCACTTAATTTTCAATCCAATAAATGTCTTAAATCTAGGACAGTTATAACTGTGCTTTGCATATTCTATGTATGTAATTAAATACACACACATACATATAATAGTAAAACAAGTATAATGTGTACGTACCCATAACAGTTTTATTACGTTGGGGAAGAATGCATACTGTTTATACTAATTTGCATTTAATAGTTTGCATGCATGGGACCATCCTTGTCTGCATGGCAAATGAACCGGCATGTAATACACTTTGCATATTATTAAATAGGTATCAATATTCCCTTGACTATAGTAAGAGCATGACATTGACTGACGTAATTGTTTTATTATGAAACTTATCTGTAGTAAGTGAATTTTATTCCGCACTTTTTTTTACACACACTGGTTAAAATTTAAAAGTATGAGAGTGTCTTTAGTAATTAATATTTTTTAATGTTTCTGGTAAATAAACACTTGTTCTTGACATAATAATAATAATGTTGAAAAAAACAACACCTTATAGAAGACTATCTTCCTACGCAACATTCTTACAATAATCAAATCACAGTTCTGAATCATAGTTGCAGAAAATCATTTAAAACTCATTATAAGTTTACTAAGTCTTTATTACTTTATAAAATTAATACTATAATTGATATTTATTACAAAATTTTATTCATAGTAATCATTTGTTTATGAGTTATTTAATTAATTTGCGATTAAATACATTCCTACTAATTAGTACCGTAATTAGAGATGTAAAAGTATGTCATAGTCAATTTGCATAAATTTACACAATATTAATTAAATATTTTGCTCTGTATTTTTTCCCTAAAAGCATATTAACTAACATTGGTTTTTGCGAAATCCATAACCCTGTCGATGGAAATTCAAGGAATTTAGGTAGTGAGAGTTCCATCAAAATCTACAAATAAGTACTTTTTAGGTAGATGTATGTGTTTCCTTGTAGTCATGGCATTCCTCTTTTTTTATTTGTGCCTTTAATTGTATCCATAATAACTAATTCTACTTTTACGGAATTGTTGTTGGCAAGATGATCATTGGCGCTTCTTGCTAGATTGGCCACAAATTGTGGGAGACCTTTACACAGTAGTAGGACAGTGTGGGATGAAAGAAAAAAAAAAGAAGTGGACATATAAAACTTTCTTACTCCTCCTGATCTCAGATTAAATTTGCAGTGGGTCTTAAGGCAGTACAGTTCTAATCCCAGGAATTTAGTGCTTATTGCCATTTCATTGCATTGGCAGGAAAGTGGGTGCGATTAGTCCCTACTTAAAAAAATATTGATATAAAATTATTCTTCTTTATATTTAAGGATCTTTCAGCTTATAAAGGAAAGGCACCCTCATTTTGCTCCAGATGTTTATATTTTTGGCTTTCAGTGTCCATTGTTTCCTGCTGTATTTCATAAAGCGAATATACCAGAGTTTCTAGTGTGTAGTATCCTGGTTTCTTTTCCCATTTGGCCAAGCATACTTGCATATATGATCATCATCATCATCATCAAGAACGGCCGATATAAAGTCCACTGCCAAACATGAGCTTCCTATCAAAGAGATGTTACACAGAACTCTGCTAAAAATCTGAAGTCATTCATTAATCCAGCGAGTGGCCTGAGTCAAGGTCTAAGTCCCACAAAGGGCGCCCTTTTGCCCAGGTTGCTTAGTTTTTTATACAATTTAATAAGGCTAGCGCACTGCTCGCCTTTATGCCCGATGTAGTAGTAGTAGTGAAAGAAGATAGAGTTTTCTATGTATTTTTCTTCAAAAAATCAATCCAGACTATAGATTATTCTCGAATGTTTTCATCAAATATTAACTTAAATCTAAATTAAGTCAGGTGTTGTCTTTGTTAGTCATATGTGGCGAATCTTACACTTGCGTCACCCACGTGGCTAATACTTCGTACTCACGGAGACTGGTCCTTATACCTACCAATCTGTGTAGTATGACCGTAAAGATATAAAATTTCTGTTTTTAAATTTTAATATTATGTTAGGTTTTATTGTTTTTACAAGCTTTAGTTTCGTGGATAAAGCATTCACGGAAATGGATTTAGTGGACGACTTATCCACGAAAACAAAGCAAACATAATATTTACTAAAATATTTGCTTTATTATTTTTAATTGCTAAGATTATTAGGTAGGTAGGCTGACATAACAGTTAAACAGTTTTCTTTACAATATTTATAGATTAATAGTTATAAAAAAAGAACTTCTATCTCTAATCTCGCCAGTTAAACATGGCGATGCGATGTGGACAACGCACATTGTAGCACTCAACCAATTAAGACGTGAGTTTTTGTGTTTTTTTGCATAGATGAAGGTGATATGTCAATACAATACGACAACAGATCTTAAACCGTCCATTTAAGGCTTTACGAGGCAACTAGGTACATTGATCTTAGCACCTCATTTTCAATATCTAAGCTTGCAGAAAAGTTTACTTTTGTTTATGAAAAAAGGAGTTATGTCAAGATTTTTTTTCAAATTAAATAGTAAAAATTATAAATTTGTTTGGTTACTTTCATACCATTAATATTTCAGGTTATTTACACAACTTGGCATCATAGTTTAATACAAACATTAGTTTTGTAGTGACTTATCTCAAAAAATAAAAGAACTTCGATTTACTCCAAATTTAAATTAGGTATGTGACTTATCACCTTCATCCACTCACGTCTTCAATTAAGTAATCTACCATATTATACAAAAATTACAGCGGCAATAAATTGTATTATCATAATAGTAGGTATTTATTATCTCAAAGATTGTTACTACAAAATTTTTTTCAATACTACCAAATCTGGACATAGGTAATTCAAAGTCGTTTGTTAGTTCAGTATGTTCAGGTAGGTATATGACGCTAAAATTTACTATCGTACCATATGTTTAGTATTCACAATTCGTATTGATTCTCCTTGACATGTTTTGTTGGAGTTACACCATATTGAATAACCAAATAGGTTATCGTGATAGCTTGGCCAATAATCTACAAGCTGAATTTTAAAAGTAGCTTTAAATACCCCACGTTAAGATTGTGTAATCGATGATGTTAGCAGAATTGTAAGTCATGGGTGAGTTATGTATTAATTTTGGGTTTCCTGTGCGGCGGCCGGACTTTTAAGGAGATTACCCAAACACACAAACATTGGTGCACTCTCAATTCCTTTACTCACATAATCAGGTATTATAGACCAACGTGCCAGTTGTTCATAAGCTATTATGTATTTTGGAACATGAAACACTGACTGTCATCTGCGGCTTTCGTAGTCAGAGAAGCAGTAAATACTTCTACATCTTTATCTATACTAATATTATAAAGAGGAAAGATTTGTATGTAAGTTTGTTTGTAACGAATTGGTTTAAAAAGTACTGGACCGATTTAAAAAATTCTTTCACCATTTGAATGCTACATATCACTGATTAATATAGGCTATATTTAATTATGAAGTTCCCACGGGATCGGAAGTTACGCATGTAAAACCGCGCGCGGGAAGCTAGTTACATAATAAAATGCTTTTACAATATTAAATTGATACCTAAATAGTTTATACGAACATTTTCTTATATCATGTATGACTTTGTTAACAGAATAAATTTAATCAATTCTTCAAACAAACACTTACCGATGTACTTTAATATATACCTATGTTCTTTACTTGTACCAATAGTGGCATTGTAAATAATTTTATGACATACCAGTACCAGTACCTAGTAAACATAAAGATAAGGCGTTACAACACATTTATCTAGAATTTAAAACTAATTTAAAACTCGACGTAAACTTAACACGGATTAACTACTCACTATAAATGTTACGATATCGTTAAAAATACAAGATTCTTAGTACTATGGATAAAACAGCTGGTCTAAGTTTGTCTTTTTCTTGTCTTTTGATTAGAACCCCATCCGCATACGACACTTTGTTAGTGAAAACCCCTATGCTCACCAAATATCCCCTAAATAGTTCACCCTTTTTAAGTTCTGCTCTAATTAACGAGCACTATGACACATGACTTATATTGCAATTTATCAAAAGGGTCGCTATCCTAATTTTTCTATTCAATATTTACCCTAGTTTTATAATGTAGCCATAGCATGTATTCGCATACGTACAATAAAGTTTTTTTTTTTTTTCCCCGAGGCTTTTGCTACTTCACCGGGCATAAAGGCGAGCAGAGCTCCAGCCTAGATAAATGGTTTAAACACCACAAACTAAGCAACCTGCGCAAGATGGCGTCCCCTGTGGGACTTGGACCTCGGCTCAGGGCGGTCGCGGGGAGATTGAGGGATTATGGCTTTTAGTTTAGGGCAGTTTTGTGCAACTGTCGCTCTTCTTTACAGTTCGCGGGCCTCTTGGACTTCGGGTCTACGAGGGCATCGGAAGGTTGTACAATACACAGTACATGATGACATTGCTGTGGAAAAGTTTATTTAAACATAATATAATAATATATATAACAAGAAGGCTCGAAGGACCAAATGTAGAATGGGAAAGCGGCATTTTTGATCATACTACAGAAGAAAATATTTGAGTAAACCGCAGTAAAGTCAATCTATTTCTGACATAACATAGATTTATGTAAATATTGTCACTTACATAAAATATTGTCACTTACATAAAATATCTATTGATCACGGAAAAGATAGTGAATTACTTGTATTGTAAATAAACGTAATATATTATGAGTAAGAAGTATACTTATAAGGTCTCACGACTTATGACGTAGTAATTCTCACTAAATAGAAGATAAGTTATTTAAGTAGAAATCTAGTTCCAAGAATCAGGTCAGGACTCAACATGAGCGTGCCGAAGGGATCGCAAAAGACGTCTGCGGCCTCTCTGAACTAATCTGGTACCTTCTATTGTTATAAATGTATAGTAGAGAAGCAGATTCGATCCCCTCGACCCTGATTTCGTATATGCCGCTCCCTGGAACACATTCCCTTGTCAACAGAAGAGTATAGGTATGAACTAGTAGTTCTTACTCAATCTTTGTCCCTAGATGACTAACAGTTAAGTAGAAACCTAGTTCCAAGTATCGGGTCAGCTCATGAACCTCCTGATAAACATTGCGTCTGCTCCTCATGAATCATCTTCGAAGTGGGTCAATTAATCAATCAGTGCTTACTAGCAGTAATCATCGTAGTACCCTGTTACTTGTAACGAGACTAACAAGCATCTAATTGGAAGTCGTTTAGATAACTTGTACTTGGCTATAATTTAATATTGGCGAAGTAAGTTCATGATAAGACACTATCGGAGCTCTCAACTATTATAGATCCTGCTTGAGTTTATTACTATGTAGATCACCATTTTAACTTTTTAATGTTATATAGATAAATAGTGTAATCTTTTTATACACGGCTTAGAATTTAAATGATCTCAAAGCTGCGTATAATGTTTACGTATTGCACTTAGCATTTGGGTAGTTTTTCAAAAACCGTGTTAACCGTACACACTGTTGACTGTGACAAGTAGAGTAGTTTCTAGGTCTCATTTAAAACTATCGCTTAACGAATAGTAAAAGTAGTTTTTGGTCTATATAAATCCTTACTTACCTATTGCCTATGGACTTTTATGTCTGAAATAAATGATTTTTATTTTATTTATTTTTTTATTGGACGCCACACCATAACCTACATGCCATGCCCTATATGCCGAGTCCGAAAATCTCCTGAAACTTATGTATTTTTTTTTTCCCGGTACAATAAGGTTATACTTGGAGATTAAATTTTTGAGCTGTATCAATAAAACATATTAAAGTAATGTAACACAATATGCTTGATATATTTAATTTGTGTTTTTCTGTGACATGTTAACTGTCGAGTATAATATACGATGCGATGGCTAGCGCTTGTCGAGTATGGCTGACATTGGCGTTCAATAGTTTAATACATAAATGGTTACTTGCTAGCCAAGTGAATCTTTAGAAGCTTAAATATTTGATTACCTTTTAAAACAGTGGTTTTGTCAAAGGTTATCCAATAGCCTTTGAGTAACGGTTTAAAATTGACACATTCTCTAAAATGTCCAAGTGCTAACCCCGTTGACCAATGCCCATTACTGCGGCATTTTTCTGTTGTCACTTACCATTAATCTCGTTGTCATTTCTGTCACTTAGCTGCCTTAGCGATTGACGAATTCCAGCCGACCAGTTCTAAGTAGTATGAATATTCACCAATCAGTATCTAGTGTTTATGGATATAGCGACGTGACGAAATGCGCTCACCTAACGTAAACATACCGTACCCGTAAAAGGTATCTGCAGCATGTTTATATTTGGTACCCTTTAAAGTATTTACCAGTCTCCAAGTAGTTTAGTTTAAACACCGTGATTTTTTAAATCGTTGCTGAATAATTGGCAGGACCATTCGCAGTTTCGCACTCAGTATTTCAAATAGATATAGTAGAGATAAACATTTAAAATAGTCATATGTATTTTACAAAAAAGTTACCTTTAAGGAGACCTCAATGATAAAATTAAATTTACATGAAAATATTAGCTCTAGTGCTTAGCAATACAAGATAATCTAGGTTGTACGAATGGGTACCTCTAACACAGGTTTGAAGTCATTTTTACCTGTTATTTTTAATGCCATTGAAAAAGTATAATACATAGATCGATTGTAATACCAAAAATAAATCATTTTTTGAACATCAGCAGCGACTAAAAATGCACCATGTATGTATATCATCTAATATGTCTTAAGTACAGTGCAGATAGCTCGTATCGGCCTGGACATGACGGCATTTTAATCGGAATCATAGTTTTGATGCAGTATACGAATGTGTCAGAAATAGGATCTGTTATTCCTGACACGTTTTAATCGCCCGTCAGTCTGAAGCTCTGTACCTCAGTTGTTGTCTCAAAAGTACTGATACGGGCTTCAATATATCGTTAGCCGTTTACAAGAGTAAATCACTCGATTAACAATAACTCTCTAAAGAGATAATAATTGTCTAGCTAAATTATCACATTATCGCTTTAAGCACTGATTGCTGGGGATATGAGGCCTATGATATGATGGTCTGGATGAAAACAGAATTCACAGACCGAGCTCACATACCAAACCAACCCTACCTACTAAAATATCATCACCACCATAAGCCCTTGTAACGTCCACCGCTGAACATGGACTTCCTCCCGAGGAAGGGGTTTTGCCATCGTTACCACGCTTGGCAAGCGGGTTGGTGACCGCACTACTATGTAATACACACTCTGGGAAATGTTGCTGCCCAGTTCCTGGTATAGATGATCTTATAACAATTGGAATTAACGGCAAAACGTGTCAATCAACCAGACCCGGAAAGAAATCTTAGAATTAAGTAAAGAAATTTTAATGAAGAAAGGTTTTAATCTTTCTAATCAATCCTTTTATTAGAAACATTCGATCTTTCCGTGAAATTGGAGACAAAATAACAATCACCTGAGTTGCGTACAAGTTTAATTGTATGTAGGTACAGTCCTTTAATGCGATGCGACACAAGATATAAAGTACAAAATATGTCTTATCTTTCATCCCAAGGTTTCAGAACGGAAGTCGTTAATATAGTAGTGTACGAACTTCAAAAATATTGTCTCTTCGGGCATCTACTAAAGTTGAACTTTAATTGCTACGAACTTGAGTGCGTGTTGTTCTTATTTTGACCTCAAAGTGGCGTGGTTCCGGCATGAGTCATTGCCATTAACAAGACAAGTACAAGTCTGTCTTACTCAACATAATTGTTGTAAAAGTTGTCCTCCCCGAGAATCGAATCTGGGATATCGGTGATTACGCCCAACATGTCAACCTGTTCCATTTTCCCTATTAGACGTCTTTTCCATACTCTTACACATGTCATATTTTACATTTACACCGTCCATCCATATTTTTTTTGGCTTTCCTCTTCCAACATATCCATCCATCTTCATATTAAGCATTATTTTTGTCACATGCATGTCATCCCTACGTAACGCATAACTTATACCTAATACGTGGTACAAAAAGGTGCTATAGAAATGCAAACCTTACATGTTTTGCTAAATATAGTGAGCCTGCTAAGTAGATATATTCTTAGCATTTAATAAAAACCGGTTGATTATAGATAAAATTGCTCAAATAAGAGTACAAGAATCGGAATGAAGAAAAATACATTGACCAAGTACCTAACCATCTTCTTTGATAAAGGTTGAATAGTATTTTTAATTGCATCCTAAGATAATTAGTGCAGCTTATTTGCTCAGTTGAACACGACAAAGCTAGGTCATTGCATCGACCTTGGTATAAGAATGTGGTTGAAGTAACGACTTTCATTTATACCGTATGACTGATGCCTTAAGGTTCAAAATTAATTGCAAGACCTAAGAACTATGTAGGTGCATATAATGGTTCTTAGTTAAGTAAAATAAAGCGGCTAGATAGACTTTTGTGTTATCTTGTTTTTGATGAAGACTTGAATGCGGCTGGCGGCTGACCCTAGCATGGCCTGATCGTAAATATAGACAAAGGTAGAATATAGCACAATAAATTACTTGGGACTGTAATTTGCCGTATTCAAACGACAAAATATACCTACGTAGGTACTTTTATGCAAATATTTGGAACAGACTGCAGACAACAATATGGCCTATAGTCATGCGAAGCAGTTATTATGCCATATGGACGATTAGGTGTATTTAAGAGGCTAGTGTATCTGACGCATTGCACCGTATGTCATACATTAGCAGTTCCTGGTGTACCCAATATTGGCGCTTGGAGGAACACCTGGTGGTTTTAGTGGGTACCAAAACTCCTCGTATACTCCTCCTCGAGGGTTGTCCTACATACCCTGCTGCTACGGAGGTGGAAGTGCCTAATGCAATTCCCTCCTAAATAAGGGTATCTGACGCATTTCAATTCGATGTTCGTAATTTTGATTGCACTATTTTTGAAATATTTAGCCTTATCAATTACCTACTACTTATCTAGTATTCTGGATAACCTTGTAACCCAAGAAAACTTGGGTGTGTTATCGTAAATGTCAAGTGGATAAGTGTTTGTCATAACTTCAACTAGAATATTGATATTTACTCGACTCAAATCCACTCGATTATTCTAAGTAGGTGATGGGGACCTATCTATGTTGCCTACACAAGCCTACACAATACAGCTATTCATAAAAACTGCTATAAAAAGTTTGCCATGAATATCTTTTCTCGCCACTTTATTAAGACCCCGCTCATGTATTGAACTTTAGTATTTATTGACCTCTTCAAGATCATGTTATGCTGGTAAGACAGTTTTTAGTAGTTAAATGGCAATGACCTTGTATTGACAACTACCCAATAATCCACCACTTGAACTCTGTTTGGAAATACCAACATTCTCATTTCTTAGGTTTATACTGAAATTAATTTATCTGCGAGTTCTTTAATACCTACATGTAGATCTATGAAAATTGGGCAAGATCTAAGGATCTAACGAGATTTTACGATCTGTAGACGTTTAGCGATTAAGTCTTACATTGAGACGTAACATAGTTTGCCTTAGACGCAGTAAAGTATGTATTACTGTCTACACTCCGTTGGGAAAGGGTGTTGGTACACTAGTGAAAAATAATAATAACATACAAAATCATATCATTTCCTCTACAACAGTCACTAATACAATAGAAAACTTTTATTTAACTCTATCCATAAATGTGGTTACCATTCCGTAAATAAGGTGACAACGATCGTCAGTAATAATAATAGACGATGCAAAAAAACTAAATTAAGCATTCCAACATGTAAACTGACTTTATTTGTATTGAAGGAGTTTTTTACAAATAAAAGGTGTTGATCTCATCACCTGGATAAGTGTTCTTTTTTAAATAACTGTTTGTTTTTGAGACGAAACCCACCTACATTCCTACCACAGCAACAGTGGAATGCCACACTGGAAATGGCAATAGGCACTGACGCCGATCAAGTCCCGGGGAAAAGCTAAACTGCCTTGGAAATCGCAACGAATTTAATAAGAAAAAGATTAGGAAGAGTTAAAAAGTCTTATGTTTCCACTTGCCTCCATTACAGATACAACAAAAATCTGAGATGATAAGTAATTTGATCACCTCCGAAAACCGTCAGCTTAGGTGAGACCTAAGCTTGACGGTTGCCTGCAGTGGTTGGGTTGCAGGTATGAATTTTTGGAAGTTTTCTTTCCGGCAAGCCGACCGCTGAGACTGTAAACTAAAATACATTGTTCAATTCAACCTTATGCATCGGGTACACAAATAAGTAAATTATATCGTAAGTAATAGTGAAAGTAATTGAATCTTTGCGGTATATTCACATTCCTGTTGTACAAATAATGAAACCACGTAACTTTCATATAAACCACGATTACGTAGGCATTGAATCATTCGATTATGAGACAAACTTGGAAATATTGAAACTTGTACACGCAACTAGGGTAAATTTGTTTGTCTCTAGTTCTACATGAATCATGATAGATTTTGCAATTTAATTCGTCCTTCTTGACTTCCCAATCTGGACGCATGAGAAAATGTGAATACTTGATTAAAGACATTTAATCTTGTAGATGTCCTGAAGAACGTATGATTTGATTACCTTAAAGTTTTAATAATTCCGTGCGCTCGATCACAACCGCGCGCGAACACACGTGTGTGGCTGACGCACGCGACCCATGGGATGGTAGCTTTATTTATTATCATTCTCTGAATGAAGAATGACCCTTAAGACAAAGAAAAGATGCCATGCCATCATCATATCAGCCCGTATAACTTCCACTGCAGAACACCCTCCTCCCGGCGGAGGGTATTTGCCATAGTCACCACGCTTGGCAGATGGGTTGGTGACCGCAGTATTAAGTTGAACACACAAGGAAACGCTGCTGCATTCCTTGCTATCCGATTATTATAGATGATGTTATAACAATCGGGATCAACCGCTTAACGTGCTTTCCGAGGCACGGAGGGTAGTCCTTCAACCAACCAGACCCGGAAAGAAATCTTAGAATTTACACTAAAATTTTCTGTCCGTGTGATCTTATCAAGATTTTTAAAATGACCAAAATACCAGCCAATTACTGATTGAAATAAATATTGTTACGAGAATTGTTACCACTTAAGGGACCAATTTGTGTGCAGAATTGATTCGGGCTATTTTTAGATCTAGCACATTCAATTGTCTCTTCGTGACCGTATTTGCATGTCAAATGTAAAGATGACTGATAAAATTCTTAGTCCTATCGATCTTTTTCGCACATTAAAACTGTAGGTAGGTACAGTCAGCAAAAGAGATAGGTTTACTCCCGTAAAACGCATTTTAAATTTATATGTACACGTTTATGAGAATACTTGACTATTATGTATATTTGAACACAGCTAGCAGCGAACTCTTTGCCCGTAAATAATTTACCGGCTGTTGTACTGATAAAAACATTAATTTACATTATTACATATTGACGGTGTAAACCTATCTCTTTTGTTGACTGTACATCAAGACGTATTTTTTTCTTTCCCGTTCAGAGGTAAAAGGTCACATAAAATTAATTTTACGCCATTAAAGTAGGTACCTCGTAAACCTTTGGTGACGTAAAATACAATTTAATGTCAGCTGTACTACTGTAACTGTACAAATATTGATGGTTTTCTTCACCGAATTACCTTTTTGGGGTTTCGAGCATCAAAAAGTATATAAATGTAAATTTGAATCCCATACATTGACCCAACATTGGGTGTGTATGTTGATCCTCGAACATGTGAAAGACCTATTCCCGTCGCCCGCCGGGTCACCATGTAACGCTCAAGGGCGTAACAGGATTCAAATAGGGATAAACATTCGGCCATTTTTGTCCCTATGTTAAGATTTAGTAAGTCGTCCGTTTAGATTTTAATCTATGCTTACTTACTAATGTATAAGAGCGGTTTCGCACTAGGTCTGATCCGAATCCGATTCGAACCCGATCCGAACCCGTGAAAATATTTGAATAGAAATTTGGAAAGAAATCGGATGACGGATCTCGGATCTAGTGCGTAAATTACCATAGAAATAGTTCTACGGCTACTACGGACCATATTTTCACGGGTTCGGATCGAACGTAGTGCGAAATAGTCTTGTGTAGTTCGTGAACGATGAACGAATAGGAGCCGTATCTTCGTACTGTACTAGAAGAAACGTTTCCGAACGCTGATTTGTAATCGGTCTAATAGGTCAAATAGCTCTTTTCGTACTTCGTACATTGTAAACCGCGAGATCATATAAGTGCGAGCGAGAACGAATAATGAAACTGACTGATTGTTTTTGACAAGACAAGTACGTCATACGAATTCATTCATAATAATGTAGGCGGTTGATCAGAATGACAGTCCTTGAGTCCTAAGCCTGTTCAAGTATGAAGGAAAATCAAATATGTTAAATTATTACAATAGTAACCATAATTTGGTCACCGTGGTGATTTGGTGGCTGCTCTGTGGTCCGCAAATACGCTCTAAGTACTTAACAATGTTCCTAGAGAACGTATTTACTCTGTGGTCCGCGCTGTCCTATATGGAAATGCTGACCGAGCGCAAAGACCGAATAGAGCTGTTAGAGCTTATAGAACGAACTAGTTCACTGTCCGAAATGAACTAGTACGGAGCGATCTTGAAAATGACCGAGCAGGCACAAGACTAGTGCGAAACCGCCCTAAAGCTGAAGAGTAAGTTTTTTTTCTTAGGAACTTATACCATTTATCGAGGGAGGCTATAGGCTATATTTTATTATGAATTTCAACGGGGGCAGTTTCTAATAACAAAAGAAGAGCAAGAATATTTCTTCTTTTTCCTTCTATTATGAAAGATAACACCGCAGCAGTTCTTCAGACGAGTATTGTGCGTTACAAATGATAAATTTCATAACATTAAACCTGTCAATTAATTATCTCGACTTTCTTTTTTCTACACTTAATTGGTTTTATTACGTTAATTACATGATTTATTAGAATTAATAAAGTCTCAATGTATTTAATTGCAATACGCAATTTATCATTGTGTCACCGCGGAGGTACATCGCATGTCATTTTACGAGCGATTTAGATTTCCAATAAATTAGCTTATCAACATTTAGCGAAAAATTACACGGTTTGATAAGCTTAGTTTATAAAAACGAGGTAATCTGATATCATAATGTGTTATATTATATATATATGGGTTTATTAATCAATTTTATGCTGGTAACGGTAATTTTACGTTCCTGGAATTAGTGTAATCCTGGCGTTCTAATCGGCTTTATAACCGGTGAAGTAGCAAAACCTTCGGGCTGACATCGCTGCTTAAAAGCAAAGCCACAATTTAAAAAAAAAAACATTTTTAATGCAAGAATTGTCAACTGCATCGGTGGTTGACTATAACGGTGGTTGCTTCGGGGACCTAGTGTTCTGGCTTCGATTCCCATTCGAGACAGTTGTTTGTGTGAAACACGAATTATTGTTCTGAGTCTAAGTTTACATTGCGTCCCTGAATAATTTATACTAATATTATAAAGAGGAAAGATTGGTATTTTTGTGTGTATGTTTGTAATGAATAAACTCAAAAACTACTGTGCCGATCAAATAATTCTTTCACCATTGGAAAGTTACATTCACCCTGAGTGACATAGGCTATATTTAATTATGAAGTTCCCACGGGAACGGGATTTATTTCCGGGAGGTTCAAGGTCCGATTTTTTAAATTCAAAACAGAATTTTTGGATAAAAAAAATCGTGCCTATTCTTCCAGAACTGGTATTTTTGCGGTAAAAAAGTTTTATTTTTATTTTCATTGCCATTTTTAGGTAGCAACGTAAATCGTGATATTACTCATTCTATATATATTTTTATCACATAAAAACTAATTAAAATTTGTTATCAACATTTGATATTGCCATGAGTCACTTCTCACCAATGAGTCAGTTGAATATATTTAATTATTAATATCAATTCTTAAAATTATGTTGTCAGTTAAGAGACCTTCATAAATTACATGGTCTATAAATGACTCCTATTATTTACTAGGTAAGTGCTACTGTATAACAAATCCGAGTGTGGAGAACTGGTTATAATGGAAAATATGAAGGAGCAAAATTTGACTCGCTTGTTTTCGCAAGTGGGTCAAATTTCATACAGTGTGACTTTAATATTTGATCTAGAAGACTATGATTTATGATCTATATTACCAATCGAATGTGTAGTAACCTACACATTCCGGCTCCGCACCCGCGCACATTTCGTGTAAAAGTATAGCCTATGTTACTCAGGGATAATGTAGCATTCTAATGGTGAAAGAATTTATAGAAAATCCGTTCAGTAGTTTTTAAGTTTATTCGAAACAAAAATATAAAAAACAAACTTTTCCTCTTTATAGTAAAGACTTTATAAATTAAAATTAAACTAAAATAAAAACAATTGTTAATTCCGCAAATACATATTTTGTGTTTTAAATTACTTATCTGAAGTATGATTTCCCCCAAAAAACGACTGATTCTTTCTAACAGTATTAGTAAAAGCTATTGTAATTAGGACAAGAAATATTCAACTGAATAAACTAACTAACTTTAATAATATGTAAAAAAAAACTAATGCGGCAGTTTATACTTGTTGTTGACTTCGTACTTAACATTAAATCGCAAAAATAACAATAGTTACAACTTAGCAGGTTATAGAAAGTCGTTATAGAAAGGTTTCGTACAATCATTTCCTCTACCAGTGTGCCTTTCGCCTGAGTTACAAAACGGCTTCGAACCCTGTTACACTGCCAAGTAAATAGATAACAATGACTCATAAACAGCTTACTCGATAAATTGTATGCCTACGTCATAATGTCCAGTTGTGTATAGTGAGTCAACTGGTTTTGTGGTAAATATGACCTATTCGAAATCAATGTTTCAGGCTGAAAACTTTTTGTTTAAAATTTTGATTGTGATTCTTATGGTTTAATTAGTGGTCTAGGCTAGTGATTGAGCGTTTATATGCGTTAAAGACTATTATTTAATTAATAGTTGTGTCATTATTATTATCATCATGAGCCTGTATATACGACCATTGCTGAACATAGGTCTCTTCTCAAGGGAGTGGTTTTGCCATAGTTACCACGCTTGGCGGGTTGGTGACCACAGTATTACGTAATAACATACAGAGAAGCTACTGTAGTCTGTAAGTTCTCTGGTATACAATAGTTACGATGATATTATAATAATTGAGGCCAACAACTTAACGTGCTTTCCGAGGCTCGGAGGGTAGTCCCTCAACCAACCGCAACCAGAAAGTAATCATAGATTTTTACTCAAATATTTCTTGTCCGGCGTGGACAATGGGCATCGATTTTTACTGATACGCCACGGAGGTTGTCCTTTGTATGTCGTATAGTTGTGTGCAGAATACAGAGAAAAGAACAATGAATGAATGCGCAGGTCTTAAATCTCTTGAGGACTTTGAAATTATACTATTAACTTAGTAAGATAACAGTGAATTTCGGCTATATAACGACTATTTACTGAATAAAGGATTCATAAAATCCCTTTATGCTTTCTTAAAGAAGTTCTTTATAAGTGATGGGCTCAACAGTTCTTCGTTCTTGACCTTATAGTAACGAAACGGATAAGAACTTAAATTTTACTTTAAGTTAACCAACCTATAATTGCAGACCTTCGTTAATCATTAACGGCCAAGGAAAACTAGCTACGTCCGCCCACTAATGAGGATTCCAATCAAAAGGATAAATACATTTTATACATTGAATGTATATGAGTGACACTTTAACACAAACCACTTTTATTCGGCAAATTAATGTTAGTTACATTTTAAGACAAGATTTTTAGTTCGATATTATTATTGCTTCATATTTTGTTGCTTAGTCTTCATTCTACTAAAACTGCTGGCTATGTCTATTTTTCGAAGCAATTATTGTGTCTATTTATTCGTGAACATATTTGAAAGTACACATATTTATTATTGCGGCTTATTGATTGGATATTGGCTTATTTCGTTTGAATTGATTTTTAGGCATCCTTATCTAAAAATAAATTCTTTTAAATATTACATGCCAACGAAATCATGAACTACAGCTAAGTCTAACTACATATATTTCTTATATACATTAATTAGTTTTTTTGTTTCACAGGTAATTGATAAAACACAGATTCCGCTTCCACCATCTTACTCCAACCTCCAGAAAACACACAAGGGTACAATGTAAAGTAAGCAACTCACACTAACGCACCAGGTCAACACACCATGACTCAGTAAGGTAACCAGATGAAACGCCTCGTAAAATGTACCACCTCGTGCCAGACGTAAATATAATACACGTACTCTTTACGTACTCCAATATAACTTTTAAGTTTATAGTTGTTGGTGAATGAGGTAATGTTCGGAGGAAAAGTGTTGAGTAGTTTTTTCTTTTTATTTATAATATTATAGTGTGCCGGGGTTTGTCTTTGTTATATAGTTGTCTTTATGATTCATTCTAATGGTATGGAGGTACGGTATACGTTTGTATAAAATACCTTGATGTTTAAAAGTTGGTTGATTCTTACGTATTTATTTATAGTAGGAATTATTAGTCTGCGCCCCGCCCTTTTAGTATTCTTCTACAGTAGAATGTAGCGTGATGTATTATAGCTTATAATAAGTTGCGAAATTGGTAGAAGTGTCATGCATAAAAGAGACGCATATGCAAATGGCTATTAGTATCATTCATGCAAGACTACAAGTTTATATGAACGGGTAAATACTAATACTTCATATAAACTTTTGAATTGATAATACTAGTAGAATTGTCGTACATTTGGATTCAGGAATCTAACATTTAAAAAATAAGCAAAAGCAGTTAGCCAAACAAAAACTATGATACGTATATACAGTTTGACTTGTGTTTAAAATGTAAATTAAAAAGAATTTAAATAAAAATCTAACAAAAAAAAAATACCGCTAAAAAGGCATTGTTCTTTTCGCACCCACTCACATTCTTCTTTTTTTTTAATTTGGCACACGACTGTAACCTCTTATAAGTGGTTAGAGTATGTTGGCTCTTCAGTGGACCATCAAGTAGGCCTTTGTTCAAATTCGCTTATTAAGAAACAAAGTATAAAGAAAAAATCTGGGATAAATTAATCCAGATAGAGGGTTTCTAAAATGATCCTTATTTAAATTGTCTTTTTTCTACTATACCTAAAGAGAGAAAGTTAATTTAGGTACAATTATTACCTATTGGTTTTAGAGTGAATTTTTGTACATTTACTTTTTATAAAATTTTAAATGTAAAAAAAAACTTAACTTTTTATAAATTTTATAAAATGAAAGATATAAATGTGAAATTTAACTCAACATTTTTATTATGTGCTCTGCCATATTCGTCCAACTTAAGTGAAGAGCAAAATAAATATATTTATAATTTGAATATGACAATTTATAATATATGTCGCCATAACACATTTGTGTCTTATTTTGACACAAATATTTTTATTGATAATTTTAAATTGAATATGACAAATGGTACTATGTACCTTCCATATTATTTTAAAAAACAACTTGCTAAATTGTTAGCATTTAATATTTTTATTGACTTTGATAATCATGGATTATCACAGAGTAATTTAATCACTACTCTAACCTATGACAATAATAATACAGACATAGGTACTTCCCACCTACATAGAAGTAGATTTGTATTTAATGCTAGTAGTTCTACTAGCAATAATAATTTAAACTAGATATAAGGACAACGGATAGGCTGCATGGTTTGAATGTTGTTCATCAAAACATGCAAGGTCTGTCCGGCAAAGAATTTGAAGTAAGCTTATTTATTGAGAAATTCAATGTTCATATTTTATGTTTGACTGAGCATTGGCTCAAAGAGTATCAACTGCCATATATTAATAATGATAATTACATGATTCAGAGTGCGTTTGTGAGGAAAAATGCAATCCATGGGGGTTCATTGATTATAGTTTCAAACAATATTAAAAGTAAACCAAGACAAGACATTGTAAACCTCTCTGTTGAGCGCACCATTGAGTTGTCCTGTGTTGAGCTTGAGCGACAGGTAATTATGTCAGTTTACCGCCCCCCTCTTAGCAACTTTGACTTATTTGAATCTGTCATAGAAGATGCCCTCACTAAATTAAGTTTAACCAGGAAAAATATTATTGTATGTGGAGATTTCAATGTTAATATCCTAGAAGCGTCATCACCGTGTAATAGGCTTTTAAATCTTTTTAGATCATTTAATTTAATTAATTTATTTTACGAACCGACGCGTATCACTCCACACTCGTCAACATGCTTAGATAATATATTTGCTAACTGTGTATCAGTGGGTAACAAAATTCTTAATAGTTTAACCTCTGACCACTGTGGCCAATTAGCAACATTTAATGCTGTTGAGAGATGTAAATCAACTAAAGTTACTTGCAGGCCAGTTACTGATTACTTAATAAGTCAATTTAAAAATAATATTCTTCATAAAATGAATCCCTCATTGATTAAGTTGAATAATCCTAATTTAAGTTACAAGTCAGTTTTCAATGAAATTAATACTCAGTTTCAAACCACATTTAAAATCAAAACATTCACAAAGAATATTAAATTAAATTTTAATGATTGGGCTACTCCAGGTATATATAAAAGTCGTACCAAATTGTACGAGCTATATGGTGTTAGAACCTATAAATTTGATGACGAGTTCTTGTCGTATGTGAGTAACTACTCTAAAATATTTAAACAAGTATGTATTGTAGCTAAAGCACACTACTTAAGTAATAAAATTAAAAATTCTAGTAATAAGATAAAAGCCACCTGGAATGCAATTAATCGTGAATGTGGTAGAAATGTTACTCGTAGTAATTCTCTAGAACTAACAATTAAGGGTAAAGTAATTACTGAGAAAAATGACGTAGCTCACGAGTTTAATAACTTCTTTGCAGACATACCCATTAAGACGACTAGCTCCTTAAACTCCTCACATGTTGGCGCTGAACACCTTTTACGTAGAAGTGTATCGGAATGTAAGAAACAATTTGCCTTTGAACATGTTACAATACATGATGTAATAAATATTGTTAAAACCCTTGAGCCCAAAAATACAGGTGATTTATGGGGAATTTCAGTTAAAATCATAAAAAATGTAATTGATGTAGTAGCACCCTACATAACCATTATTTTTAATGAATGCATTGATATGGGTTTATTCCCAGACCTAATGAAGTGCAGTAAAATTATCCCATTATTTAAGTCAGGTGCCAAGGACGATCCCGCAAATTTTAGGCCAATATCAATATTGCCAGCATTTAGCAAAATTTTTGAAAAATTAATTCTTAATCAGTTACTCAGGCACTTTAATCTAAACAATCTCCTACACGACAATCAATTTGGCTTCACAAAGGGACGTTCGACTACAGACGCGGGAGTTGCCTTAATAAAACATGTATATGATGCATGGGAGAGATCCCAGGATGCCATTGGTGTGTTCTGTGATCTTTCGAAGGCTTTCGATTGCGTTCATCACGATACGCTTCTGCTAAAGCTTAATTACTACGGTGTTAAGGGCGTCGCTCTTGACCTGCTCTCATCGTATCTTCACCAAAGGGTTCAGTGCGTAGACATTGGGGGGGTAAAGTCACAAAACTTACCAGTTAGATTAGGCGTGCCACAGGGGTCGATTCTGGGCCCATTTTTGTTCTTGGTATACATTAATGATTTGCCATTTTATTTGAAAGACATGTGTAATATGGTACTTTTTGCGGATGACACCTCCCTTATTTTTAAGGTAGATAGAAAGAGGAATAATTTTAATGACATTAATAGTGCTCTCGCCCATGTCACCGAATGGTTTACGGTTAATAATTTGGTTCTTAATACCAAGAAAACCAAATGTATCAAATTTGTAATGCCTAATGTAAGTTTTGTAGAGCCAAAATTCATTATGGGTAATGAAAATCTAGAAACTGTGAACTCGACCCTCTTTCTAGGCTTGACACTAGACAATAAACTTCAATGGAGTCCACATATATCTTGTCTTGCTGGAAAATTGAGCTCAGCCGCCTACGCTGTTAGAAAAGTACGGGAACTTACTAATGTAGAAACTGCACGTCTAGTTTACTTTAGTTACTTTCACAGTATTATGTCCTACGGCATTCTGCTTTGGGGTAAAGCTGCTGATATTCAAAGCATTTTTATATTACAAAAACGGGCAGTTCGGTCTATTTATCAACTAGGTACGAGATTCTCCCTAAGAGACTTCTTTAAGGACATAGATATACTAACAGTCGCTTCGCAATACATTTATGCCAATATAATCTATGTCCGGCAAAATATTAATCTTTTTGAAAAGAGAAGTGACATACACACAATAAATACTAGAAATAAGCATAAACTGTGCGCCGAATACCATCGTCTACAAAAAGTGCATTCATCTTTTGTAGGATTAGGCGTCCGTATGTATAACAGAATACCTGTACACCTACAAGAGTTACCTTATGATAGATTCAAGTCCACTGTTAAGAGGATTCTAATAAAAAGGGCTTATTATTCAGTAAATGATTATTTAAACGACAATAACGCTTGGTTGATCAGTGAAACACAGACAACATAGTAATCTTAGTTTTTGAAACAGTTTAAACATTGTTCAGCTAAAGGTTTAATATTAATAGACTTGTAGATATCCCCACTTTAGTTCGTCATGCTCCCGTTGTCTGTCATTGCTTGCGGTGGCGGTGTGGGGCGGGTCGCCACCTTCCCTCTAATATGGCGAGGGAGGCGATGGCTGCGTCACACGTCATACTCGTGAACGGGTGCTGCTTGTGGTGACTGGTCGGCTGTTGTCGGGGATATGTTATGTTAACTTTTATTTTATATTTTGTTTATTCATTCTTGTTATTGTTTATTGTTATAGGTATAGCCTTTGGTTGAACTTGTGTAAATTGTCATATTGTAAATGTGTGTGAATGCATCCGCCATTAGATTTCTTTGTAGGAGATTGTCTGTGCCTGAGTAAACTATAATATCTACATTATAGTATTTACATTATTATAATTTTTCTTGTCTTATTGAACACCTGGTCGGTATTAATTGACCAGGTAATAAATGGTATTGTGCTTGCATTCGCTCACATCATATATACATTGTAAAATATTACATGATTGTGAAAAGACTTGACATAAAAAAAAAGAAACAGCAAAAGAGACTAAAAAAAAAATCTCGGAGTTTCTTTCTTCCTTTCTTCTCCGGGTCGTCCACTTAGGTAGCTAGTGAAAGGTTGCAGGTTAGCTAGTGTAGGATCCTCGACGGCATGACCGAGGACCGCGTTGTTGCTTATTCCCCGAACTGTGATCTCGTGCCAGCGATCACCACCACTGTTCGTAAATCTACTCTTTACTCCAGTGGCACCCCGAGCGATGGTCCTAACCCCTTAAGGGTGGATGTCGCTTAGATTTGGGCCGGATTCTTGGAATTTTTAGACCTGTTACCTCTAAGGTATCTTACTATAATGTGTACATTTGTTGTTATCGTACGACAGACGGACAGACTGATTAAAAACTCTGTAATATCAAGTAATTTTAACAATGTTTTTAGCTACTTAAGTGATACTTTTGTTTGATATAGTCTTATACAGTGTAATTTTGACAAGTACAAGTGTATGTAAATACCTAAGTGCTGAATAAATTTCATTATTTCATTATTATTTCATTATATTCCAACTAATGCTTACCTTTTAGTAGTAGTGAAGTTGGTCGCAATAATTTACAAAATCAAGGGCAACATGCGACTACGCCGACTGCTAACAATGTCATTCCTGCCAGTTATGTGGGATCCAAGATTCTACGAATCGATTACCTAAAACATCCCATAAATAAACCATAGAAGCACATCTATACGACATTCTTGGAAATCAAACCTGTAATGCCGTCATTGCGGAAATAGCATGCGCCTGCGTCTATAGATTTGTCCATTTTATAGGGTTGTCACGTTTAGATAGTGTTGAGCGTTGTATTAGATATTACTATAATAATATTTCCACTGGGATAGTTATATATTATGTTAAATTGGTTACTGTGATGCATCTAAAATATGTCCTATTTTAAAAGGAAGATTATAACCCTTAAAAATCTCAAGCTCCTTGTTTATATGTACTACCTGACAATACAGTTTAATCTAGATTGTACAAACGGGCGCCCCTAACACAAGTTCAAGATAATTTTATTTTGATTTTTTTTATGCTTTTATAAGTAACTAGCTTCCCGCGCGCGGTTTCACCCGCGTTGCTACCGTGCCCGTGGGAACTTCGTAATAAAATAAAGCTTATAACCTTCCTCGATAAATGGACTATCCAGCATTGAAAGATTTTTTGAAATCGGACCAGTAGTTCCTGAAATTTGCGCGTTCAAACAAACAAACAAACAAACTGCAGCTTTATAATATTAGTATAGGAAGAATTAGCAACCATTCACGGTGTATACTAGTTTATAGGACAGAACACCCAGTATGTACTTTATTACAAGCTCATAGAGTACAAAATATGATAGCGACTATATTGATCATGTCTGTTAAAAGCAAGGGCTGTGCCAAATATAAATTGCAACCCATTTTAATTATTTTAAAACAGCCTAGTATTCCCCTAGAAACGTTGTTGTTGTGCTATTTGCATTTATCATTTCCTGGAGATCAAAGTTTATAACGCAAAAGGGTTACTGCCAACCCTATACGTAAATAGTTTGGTTAGGACGGATTTACCTTAGTTGTTTATGAAACGTAACTGTAATTAATGCATTACTGTGCATAGTTTTGACTCGTTTGGAATAATCGAGTTATTGTTTGTGAGTCATTGTATTGGTTAAGCTTCCTTCTACTTGTTACTATTATTCAGTACAGTTCTCGTAAATAATGAGGTTTCTACGTCACATTTATTTGTAAACTGATATCAAAAATATATCGATTACTTTAGTATTATTACAAGGAAAGATTTTTTTATAATATATATGTTTAATTTATTTCTCTAATTTAAAAAGACTAAATATCTAGTGTTAATTCCGCTAAAAAACAAGATATTTTGTCTTTTTAAATTAGATTAATATGGATTTCCGCAGAGTAACGCCTGATTCTATTAATTATATTTTATTTATATTTTTGTATGTATTTATATTTTGTTTGTATTTCTATTTTCATACCTGACAGCTTTTACGCTAAAGCTATAAAAAATATCTAATACAAACTATTTATTATTATTATAACTACATATATTAATTAAATGAGCCAAATATGTTTTGACTATTTGCAAATGCCTGTAATAGGTTTACGTAAATGAAAACTTATTTTTATTTATTTTATTTAATAAACTTAAAAACTACTGTACGGATTTCGATATTTTTTTCACCATTAAAATGCTACCTACATTATCCCTGAGTAATATGCTATACTAGCTGTACCCCGCGGTTTTATCCGCGTCACTCTGCGCCAGTGGGTCGGAGCGTAATATTTTGGATCCTATCTATCCAGCTTATAAACTATCCGCGTGCAAAATTTCAGCCAAATACATTTAGTAGTTTTTGCGTGAAAGAGTAACAAACATAAATACATCCTCACATAAAAACTTTCGCATTTATTATATTAGTAGGATGGATGAAGTTGCCACGGAGACGGGAGGTACGCGGGGAAGACGGGCGCGGTAATCTAGTACTTACTAATAGGATGTTTCATTTCTCAATATTGTTTTATTTTAGTGCAAAAATAATTACAAAAAAGATGTTTATCTTGTCCATTGGACTTGCGCAAAAAATAATTAATTAAGCAAGAGATAATTGGTGTAATTACTTATGAACTCTAGAAAATTCCATTTTCATTTTCATTGGTATTTTATTTATGTTATGTACACGCAAAACTGTCATACAAGAAGCGTAATATCTCGATAAAATGCTAACTATCGTTAATAACTTTCGGTCTGTCTGTTCGTCCGTATCGCTTTCGCTTCGTATGGTCTGGTGCGTTTGTATGGATTTCATTAGTCTCACATATCATCTTAGTGATTCGAAGATTTTGTAGATGTTTTATATAAACATATTGTATTTATCTTATTCTTGGGCAGCTTGAATACATTTTGCTTGCTTTTCGCTTGGTTTATCTCTAACTGGCCCTGAAATATGCTATCCAAACCGATCCATCTGATTTAGTCTAATTCTTGACATCTGTCTGTCCTTTCTCCTCCCTCTGCATCCGAATTACTCAGGCAAAGAGTGGACCTCTTTCAAGTCATCGGTTCATATTAGGCATCCTACCTTACCTTTGACGAGACGTGGTTCTTCACCGGCCCAGTCGCCTTCTTTTAAGTCATCGGTCCATCGTCATCTTAGGCATCCTACCTTACGTCTCTCCACTCCAGGAATGCTCCAACGGCTATCAATCCTTCTGCAGATGTGGCTGGCCATATTGTTTTTTTAAAGAGCATTCGAAGAGAGTTCTCTTCTGTCTTAAGTACTCAACTGTACTGAATAAGCCTCCTATAACAATTGTATTGATGTGGAAAACCAAATAAGATCATTGTACTTAGTTTCATTATGAAATTTATAAATATAAGTTATTCGAAGATTTATTTGCGTCATTTCAGTTTAATTCAGTAGATAATTTACTTCTTTGTAAAACATTACTCACCATCGTAATATTATAATGGATTCATGAATATTTATTATTACCATAATGTGTATTCCTATGTCATTGTGATAAAGGCTTTGTTGCTGTGGTTAAATAAGTTAATCATACTTAGGGATTTTTTTAGTTCAATCTTTGCTTTTTACTGCGACTTCGTCGGCGTGGGGTAGACGAGTGCATAAGAGAGGTGTGAGAAAGACATATATATGTACCTACAAAGAATTTATTTTTTGTAAAACTGAAAACATTTAATAAAATATTAGTCATTTGAACTTGGAAGCGACTGATGTTACTCCTAGATATTGTAGCTTTCTAATGATGAAAGAATTCTTGAAATTGATCTGTTAGTTTCGGAGCCTTTTCAATGCAAACATACAATCAAATGATTCCTCATTATAATAATAAGTAAATATAAATGTTGCTCGTCTACCGATATATTTTGTTGCGTTCGTTACAAACTCTTACTTTACATACAATGATGTATTTACAATACGGTTATGGTAAATAGTTTTACAATGTACTCGGTGCTTATCAGTTGATTGCATCCTGCCGTCCATTGATAACTGGATATTGTTAGCTCAGGGTTCATGGAGAGATTGTGCTGTGAGTGGATCATGTATAGATAATTGTGTTTACTGTGTTGCTGTTAATGCACGCATCCCATATTTTTTACAAGGGCTTATGTAGTTAGCCATGAGTCTTTTGCTTCTTCACAGAAAACAAAGGCAATCAGCTTTAAAAATTTTAACCAATTGCTTGGTTTATAATGTTTTTCAAACTGCACTTTTTTTTACGTACCTACGTACTTATTTTGTTAGTCCCGAGGCTTTTGCTACTTCACCGGGCATTCAGGCGAGCAGAGCTCCAGTCTAGATAAATGGTTTAAACACTACAAACTAAGCAACCTGCGCAAGAGAGCGTCCCCTGGTCTTGGCTCTCGGTTCAGGGCGGTCGCTGACGGGGAGATTGAGGGATTATGGCTTTTAGTTTGTTTAGGCCAAACTGCATAGAAAGGCGGGCGCCTTTCTATGCAGTAGAGAGTCTGTAGAAGTTTGAAAGTGCATAGTCAATGGGCATTAAAAAAAATGACCGAATAGAATAGACGGGTTGTGCAACATATTTATTACTAAGTCATACTGGTACCATTATTTGCGTGAACCATAGATAGTTGTTCTGAGTGCAGTGCATTGTGTCCGTTGATACAATGTTTGTAAAGTCCCCGCGACACGGGGACTAATTTCCCTAGTGCGGGAATTGTGTTCAAGAAACATAAGGTAACAATAAGGTGTAATTTTATCGGTCAAGAAATATTTTCGTTGTCTATATTTTAAAGAGAAAAATATCAATTTGCTTCATATGATTTTCAACCTTATTAGCTATTGTTACTTGCGCGGTATTGCAGTATCACCGACGATATGACTCAACTCATTCTTAGGTTAGTTTAAGCACGGTTTTGGCACTGAATGTTAAAAAAAGTTAAAGTCTCTATATGTGTGTACTGCCTGTATCTGAGCTATTTAATGGAATGCATTATGTATATTGTGTAAGTACAAACACTTATTATCGTTATCCATAAAACGTTACACTTGTAGATAGATAAACTGACTGTGGTTTATAAATCTAGAAATATGAAATGAGTTTGCCTTTGTTTAAAATAAAAAAAACATCTTAAAGATTATTTACTTGGTTCATAATTTTTTGACGTAACCACAAGAAATGTATGTTAGAGCAGTTGGCAGCGTACTGGTATGTTATCGCTAAATCTTGTTGATAGACAATTGAATGGGTTTGATAGCCTTGTCCATTTCGTTGAGCAGAAAGGCTATAAAGGCTATATTACCTATTACTTTGGTATCTGCATTTTGATATTGCAATTTGAATCATTCTCATGTGGTTTTAAGTTGCCAATTTTATATAAGACAATAGTTTTCACCCTGAGCTTCCGTTCTCGTGAGGATTGCATAATTATATATATTCTGTTACTCAAAGATCCGTCTAGTAGTTTTGAGTTTATTCGTACAATTATACAATTTTTTTCTCTTTATAATATTAGTACAGATTGGTGAAATTATGGCACTTTGGTTCATTTGGTATTAGTACGTTTTAACCAAAAGATATTTTAGCAGTTGGTCGTTTAAACACTTCACTGTAACACATCTTGGATCTTTTGACACACACAAACCTCAAATAGAAAACTCAATAAACACTCAAAAATATTAATGGGACCCCAACAGCTTGCTACTTCCCAAAGAGTACGTTTAAAAATACATGCAATGCCTATCGTACCGAAACGTGCCAAACCTGCTTTTACAGCCAGAGGGACGTGTTCGTTTTCCACAAAAAAATACACTGCGCTCATTGACAGTTATTGCAACATTGCAAATAAAACGAAATTCTCAACAATGCCACGCCACATGTTACGTAAATGTGGTTAAATTCTTGTATTGCATGCGACACTAAATTTTGTACACGCGAATTTCGTTGTATTCTTCAATTATAATGTCGCGAATTCTTACTTGATATGATTTATGGAGATTGTTTTGGTGAATAGGTAATCATCATCATCAAACCGTATAACGTCCACTGCTGAACATGGGCCTCCTCTCGAGGGAGGGGTTTGCCATTGTCAAACAGCACAATTAGCAGGCGGGTTGGTCCACAGGGTCCGACACTTATATAGTAATGAAAAAATATATAATGCTTTGGTAAAAATATGGTAATGGCTAAATAAAAATGTGTCTCCTCAGATACAGTTTATTTTATAGTGCACCTACTACTTTGTCTCTGCACCACCCTATGATAGACTGGTAGAGAATGCCTCTGGCATTAAGTCCGCCTATGTACTTTTATAGTTGCTGAAGTTTTAAATAAATAAAAATATGAACGGTAAATGACTTGAACGTAGGGATACTTTTGCTTCAATGAACGTGTATAATTTATTAGTTACATATTATACGATTACAAAAGTTTAGATAGAACAATTATTGTTTGATTCAATAATTAACTATTGTTTTTACTATCAATTATTAAATTGGAACAGACAATAGATATTGTAAGCGATAGATTTGATAATATATGTGTGTTATTAATAACTGTAGCCTAATTATGTCATCGAAACATAATGGATAGATGCCACCAATGTTCCAGTAGGTTCCAATGTGGTACAGTCTTCAAAAGACTCTATATAAAAGACACGTGTACGGAATGAGTTTTGACGTAACCGTCTTTGAAAGTAACGGTGTAAAGTCGTTCAATGTCTTATTCGGTCATGTGCCGATGATCTTAGATATGTAGCGTGGAATTAACAAGCTGACACCATATTTCACGGGAGATAATATATTAGTCGCAGAGTTTTTGCACACTGCTAATATTCTTGTTAAACCCCTCGTGCTCAGCTAAAATACTTGTGTTACGAGTGGGTTTACGTCGGTAGAGGGTGCGTGGGGATCGAACCGGCGACCACATAATCGCAAATCGAAATTGCCATTGGGCTACGACCGCTTATATTGGTTAGTATAATATTCAAGGACTTATTTTGTTAGGGCGTCTGTATTACACCCTTCATGCAGTTGCTATCTTGGTGATCATTAGAATATATCTTCAAGCATGAGTTTTTATGACAAAGGTCGCATTCGTTTCCGTCATTATATCAACACGCTGCAAAAATTCCAAACAAATTGCCATTTAAAGAAAAAAACGTCGAACCATCGCCTCGTATAGCCTTCCGTGCGAACTTTCCGCGCCAGTCCATTCATCATGCATCTTCACAGTTATTCCCAAGCCCCCGTTCCCAGGCGCCATCATTTGTTAATTATTGTACGACCTGACCTTTGACGTTTTAGATCAAGATGAAATCTGGGTAAATATTTGCATCAGATATTTTTGGTCTAATAACTTTAACAGTAGCTACTTATAAATCTTTTATATTTGCCTTCAAACAACCATGTTCCTTGAAGGCAATTTGCTTCATTTTTCTTTTTCATTCTTCATTTATGGCATGTAAATGTAAAATCCATTAGGTTATTTGACACGCGATTCTTTATTTTCTTAAAGAATTTCGCCTAGTCACGCACGGCCGTGACACCTTTTTCTCCAAACCATTCTGGCAAAGATCTAGAAGACTAAATTTTCTGTGGCCAAGAAGGCACAGCATGCGACTTATTGACTCACCATTATCAAATTCTAAGGTACTTCTAGCAGACTACAAGCTCCAAACACAGTTATTGCTTCCCTATGAAACAATGAAAAACTGAATTTATATGTTCTGCAGCTATCTGTCTTAACCCAAAATAAGCAATATAATGTTAAAAGTTTTGCGAAACTTTGTCCATAATACTAAATTAAAGAACCACAACTTTTCTCGTTTCGTAGAGCATGCATGGTTTCAGAACTCCAACAGTTATGGATGGTAATTTGCATGTATAACAGGACTCTTCATTTTTATCAGCACTCTTGAAGACAACTAAGCATTCATAAATTTCACAAATTACCGGTATAAGACTATTTACAAATTAAATATCATTGTATATGTATATAGTCAATATAATCGCTAATCCATTTTATATTGTATCATTTTCTTGTTAAAGTTAAAAAAAAGGTCTCGAATTTTCTTACTTCTGACTTTTTTAAGTGGACACTCAAGTTTTTTTTACAGAGTCTCTTTGCAAAGACAATTTCTTTGGCCTTATTGTCAAGTTCCGGAGTCACAGTACACATTGTCGTTTACTATAAAGAGGTAATGGTTATGGATGTCGGTTATTCGTCCTTCTACGATTGTACTATTACTCACTTACGTGCGTCCGGTGTCACTCCCTTTAACATATTTAGGACGGCTTTTTATTACGAGTCCAGCAAAATAGGCCATTAGGGATAACGAGTACAAAGTCTGTAGTAAAAATGACCTGGTAAAGACTAAATTTGGATATTCCAATACGGAAATTAGTAATGGGTTTGAAATTTTCATAACGCATACTGCCGGAAACTTAAGTAGACTGTGAACCTTATCCAAAGAAATTGACAGTAACTGATCCATATTTAATGGGACATATTTTAGCTTTACCTATTCTATTTATTTATTTTAATTGCCTTTACTTGTAATATATACTTAAATTCATATAAGCATTAAAGTGATTGATTGCAAATTTCCACTCCTTTACTATCATTGGCGGTCAGGTTGGTCAGTTATCCGAGTGTAGCACATATTGTGTGAACATCCTCAATAAAATGGTTTGCTATACGTGCCATCCTGTATTTGTAAAACGATGGAAATATGCCAAATCAATTTTACATATTGCTCTTCTTATTGTTTTACGAGATTGTTGAGAGGTGACTGGTGTACAGTTAGTTAGAACTACGTAAAATATATTTCTTTTTCAATTCGTATATAATTTATCCGTTTCTGACACCCGGACAGGGTAAAGTATGATACCTCGTAGACTCGAAGGTCCGAGAGGCCCGCAAAGTCTTCGATTCGTCTTAAAGTTTGTCAAAGAATCTAAAAAGTCGTCATTGCGTATAATCTTTCGTATTGCGACCGCTTTGAGACGAGATCACAATCCTACAGAGGGCACCCACTGGCCCCAGTTGTTAATTTGAAGTTATTAAATCTATACTGTATCATTTTTCTTACTATACTCTAATTCAAAAAAAACAGGGATACGTAAGAAAATTGCGATTTTATAACCCAACGTGTAAAATCGAAAACCTATTTATGCGTGCGCTTCAAAAACTATTGACAATAGAACAAAATTATGTACTACGGTTTTGTAGGTCTTATTAAGATCTACAAAAAAGTCCGCGAGAGCACATATCTAACTATCATAGTTTAGTCACAGTAACCGCTTTCATGTTCATAAAAAAATATTAAATCGTCTGAAAAAAGAAACTACGTTAAATGTGTATCGTAATATTAATCCTTTACCAAATTAAGCATTATGTTATCAAGGGTATTTATGAAGAAGTAAAATACGTTAGTTATGTTTTATTCCAATCGGACATTTCGTTGAGAAATTATCACGAGTATAAAAACGCAAAGAATTGGTATTATCGCTAATAATGAGTTATTTGCCTTAATAGATAAAGCCGAAGAGTTTGTTTGCTTGAACGCGTTAATCTCAGCAACTACTGGTCCGATTTGAAAATTATTTCAGTGTTAGATAGCCCATTTATCGAGAAAGGCTATAAGCTATATTTTACTATAAAGTTTTTACGGGAACGGGAGAAACCGCGCGTGGGAAGCTAGTCATGTAATAAAGCTTTTAATGTTAACCTTTTTGATCAGATTCGTTATCATAAGTCCCATTTAGACTTATAATAGCCCGTTTACTATAGGCACTTCAATGTGCAATTGTAGTCTAATTTATTGTATGTTGTAAAGTATATACAATTGCAAAGAATATACTTTTAATAAATGATGATTCTAGTCAAATATACCATCAGTAAATTCCAACTTTGCATGTCACCATTACATAAAACGTTCTTCATTATCTTCGTTGTGTGCAAAGGTTGTGTGTTATGAACTTAGATACATTATTAGGTCGACGGGTGAGGTAGTCTCGTGCCTTACCCTTTGTGGGGTTTCACTAGGGGAAATGTCGTGTTTATGTAATGCAGTGGTTCCCAACCTTTAAGCGGCGAAGACCCATTTTACAATATATTTGTCTCGCCATGGCCCAACAGATATTATTTATAATGGCTTTTAAAATGAACATGGGCGTCCTCTTAACAGACTTTGGCAAACTAGGATCACTGAGGGATATTGCCATAATCTTGCACTTGGCAAGCGGATCTCAGTTGAATGGTGAGTAACTTTGAACTGATAAAAGCTGCTGCCCATCCATCAGGTGTATGTTCCTAAGTCGCCTCTTATGACACCCATGGGAAGGCATGAGGTGGTCTATTTTGAACCGGAAACAACACGGCATGAAAATTAACACTATATAATAACGTCTAAATCCTACGTTTGGTGAAGTACTGTGCTACAGCGCAATATTTTTTTAGGGGCCTGGAGGGATCACCACTTGTCCCCGGCCCACCGTTTGGGTACCACTAATGTAATGGTAGTGTCATGACTCATACTGAAGGTGACAGCTGGGCTACCGGTTTACAGATACTGCGTTGTACGAATGTAGGTATATCGGATTACGGTGTTTGCTTTGTAATGATTGGAATGTGATTTTGTTTGGCTCTTTTGTTATGTTTAAAAAGGGCTTTGTTGCGCTTTTTTATGGCGGTTAGTGGAATGTATTGTAAGGGCAATGTTTGATAAAGTAAGATGTAAGGTTGGGTGAACTTGATTTTCGATACAAGTGCGTATGTACAATGTATATTATATTTTTTGTTTGATACCAACGTATACAAACATGATTTACCTAATAAAACGAGATAGGGCCAACGGTTTTATTTTCCCTTTGTGCAGCGTTACTCCATTATGCATATTGGATTAACGCTGCCATATAAAATTACAAATAAAAGTCTTTCACTATCTACTCCTTAGATACATCTCTGACACCATGACTTACTAATAGTATTTTAAAAATAAAGACATATACCATTTAGATACTTTATGTATTTATTTAGTTCTAAATTTCATTATTACTAGTACCTGGAACCTGACGGATGTCAAGGTTAAAATCGAGAAAACGCTAATATTGATATTGTTTCTTGAATTAAACATACTTAATCGTAACTTTACACTATAAGTAGATAAATACAAAGAAAAGAATTCGATTATAATAGCATCTACTTGAGATAAAGAATCAAAGTAATTAATGATCGACCAAGCGACATATGATATAAAAAATTGGAGGTGTCCAATATTCAATCAAGGTTCACCTGAGGTCAACGGTCTCCTAATCGTATTGCTTCGGTCCTTGACCTCGGCTTAATAATGTCTGCTTACTCTATGTTTGGTCGACATTTGACAACTACAGTGGAATACTAAGACTTCAATGCCGAATTGAAATCTAGAGCTCAAAAGCATATGGTCGGATGTACCATTATACGTCAGAAACAATCGTCGTATGTGCCTTTATCGTAAACTGGCACTTGCGACCAAACGCTTCTCAAGTCCTCCGTCATTAGGCTTTTGAGGTTTAGAAATCCTAAACTTACACCTAGTTTCTGAACGAAGTATCAACATATTACGCGAATTAAGTAATGTTTAAATAAGGAAATAGTTTTTCTATTCTTATGATTTTGTTATGAAATAAGATTTACTAATCCGCTGTCAGATCTGTTGTTAAGCATCGAATGAGTTTCCGACAATATGATTAATTACTACTTTGATTTGAGTACCATCACTTAATGTTTGGGATTAAAATCTAAACATTTTCAGAATCGAATAAAAAAATGTAGTTTTAGTTAAGTTAACAGCTATGTTAACAGTTGATTGTTGGCCTCAGTCTAGCAGCAAGATCCGGGCTCGAACCCCGGATAGGGCAAAAGATTGTGGTATTACAAATTTTCTCATTTTTTTTAGTATTTCGTTTGAACTGTCACCGGACGTTTCTGTAGTCCGTCACACAGGATTATACGAATAAAGAAATAAGGAGTTTACCTGTGTTGATAACATTATAATTTCCATTACATTAAAATATTAATTTTTGCTTTGATGGACATTTGAAAACTGGGTTAATAGATATAACATAGTCTTAAGGATCTCGTACAATATTATCGTTGCCACCCGCTGCGAAACATTTTTATTGACCTACTTTAAATATCTGATGCCCACAATAGCACATGTTATAAAATTTGAAGTATAAACTTGTCTTCAGATAAGGAATATCTTTATATTATCGATTTGATATCTTATGCATTTCTTAAGAATCGGTTCACTTGCTTTCATAGTTTCAGTTATCTAGTGTAGTTAGTAGAGAGATGTATGCACATATATACTGATATATAAAGCTGAAAAGTTTGTTTGTTTGCTTATACTCTACCGATTTTAAAAATTATTTTAGTGTTTTATAGTTCCTTTCTTGAGACCGCGCAGGGGGGGGGGGAACTAGTCCTTCATAATAAGTATTATCAGCATAATTAACTATGATTTGTCCTAATTCTTTTTCATTTTGATTGTGGTAGATGATTCGAACCTACATCGACCTTCACCTAGCTGATAATAGATTGAAACATGTTTTATAATGAATTTAGTATCTTAGAAAATACAATAAAAATGGGTTGGCTAAAGAAATCCTGGACAGACTAGATCTTAGACTAGTACCTGTGGTAGTACTCTGAATGTCTATATCTTTCATCGGCCAGCTCATTGAGCATACTAACGCATTGCTCTAGGAGTCCCTAACTGCCTATTTTTACAAATATAACAAGATTCCTAGTATTTATGATTCAATATTTGTGACTACGTACGTCATTCCTTTTCTCAGATATTTATATTAATAGTGAATCCCCATAAATTAATGATATATTTTCAATTTCCTATAGTATACGCGTCACCATTATCATATCGATAATTTTAAATAATATTTGACGTCATCCGTTAAAGATTATTATTATGATATGCCGTATGTGTGTAAATAGTACCTTCAAGTATTATTACTCTTTTATTAATATATTGTTATGTGTTAAAATGACGAGGTCATTAGTATGTACCTGGTCTTATAAATAACTTTACATGTTAAAAAAATACGTAAGTCTCGCAACGCAATCATTCTGCTGTCTAGAGTTGATATCAAATGAACCAAGTCGGATGTTTTTTTTTTGTTTTTTCGGACATACGTATTTAGCAACAATGCTTTTGCAACTTCACCGAGCATAAAGGCGAGCAGAGCTCCAGTCTTAATAAATCGTTTAAAAACTACAAACTAAGCAACCTACGCAAGAGGTCGCCCCCCTGTGGGGCTTGGACCTCGGCTCAGGGCGGTCGATGGCGATGAGATTGAGGGATTATGACATTAAGTATTTGAGGGGATTTTGTGCAACTGTCGCTCTACTTTACAGTTCGCGGGCCTCTTGGACTTTGGGTCTACGAGGGCATCGAATGGTTCTTTGCAAACTAAGGGTCGGGGGGAAGACGGTTGATTCAGTATCTATTGTATGTAGCAGTTTTCCAACTACTTTTTCATAAATTGATACGTTATTATTAGTTGGCTAATAACATTTTATAGTAACCATATCAATATAACGTTTCTTTTTAATTTCTTTAAATAGAATGACTTAGCAAACGCCTCCTAACAAAAGTTCTAACGCAAATTACAAACCATGTTTATTGTTATATGTAAGTGTCTTTTTGCGCGTGAATACACCCGCGTGGCGTGGGTTCCTGGGGGAATCCATTCATTTAAAAAACAATTACTTTAGGTACCTTAGCAATGTAGTTATGAACAAATATAAGAAATTGGCTTATACTTTTAGGGTATGTTTGTTACAAAAAAAACAACAAACCTTGTCTATAATATTGTTAGTATACATTTTTGTTGGCATCATTTATGAAGTTATTAGCTCTTAATTATGTCTTAATTAAAGACACATCAAATATCTGGTATTAATTTCACCCAAGAATATGTTCCCAGCATTTGGACGCACCATTTTTGGGCGTAATTATCACTAGATATTTAACTTTGTGTTTTTAATTTAGATTAGTAGGAATGGATGATGATGACAAAGTAACGCCAGATTTTATTAAATATATCAAAAATATTTATTTTACTTTCAAACTTATTTCTACTAAGAAATATACGTACCTGCATAATTTAAGGCTAGACAAATAAACTACAATTTAAAACTGCGCCAGTGGAAAGTCTGGCATCCTTCCAAGATCGAAGTTGTGCAAGCGGAAGGCTTTCGAGGTTCTCAAAATGTTTTAACCAATGATTCATTCAACATAATAAATTCCAAACATGTTTTAGTTTTGAGACGCACTATACGACATTGTTTACTTGTTAAACATACGTACAAGTACATAACAAGGATATTAAATAAACGATTGTCCATGTGAATCACTGTTTGAGTCATTTCATCCTATATATTATGTCTTCATGGTGATTATCCAACCAGCAATAACTATTGTATAATTTACCATAATAATATTTAAGTATTTAAGCGGTTTTACCCGCATATCTCCCGTTCCCAAGGGAATTTCATATTTTTATACAGCTTATGTTAATCCTGCATAACGTAGCTTTCGAATTGTGAAAGATTTTTTGAAATCGGTTCAGTACTTTCGGAGCATACTCAATGTAAACTAACAATCAAATCTTTCCTCTTTACCTCTTTTAATACCTAATTATTATATTGTTTAATTGTTATTAATGACGATTGTAATCCCTTGTTATTAAGGATATCCTGCGGTCTTTATGAAGACAAAGTCGTTTTTATATAGTAAAGGATATCTTAATAAAAATCTACTTTCAAACAAACTTTTACTTTTACAAAAGCAACCGTGGGAATTCCTGATTGTGTTTTCCTAACAGAGGAGATTGTGATTATGATTTAAAAAATACTGACCCGGGACGTTTATAAAGTTCATAATGATTGAAAATCCATAAAGATGTTTTAATAATATTAAAAATTTACATATGAAAGCGAAATCTGAGTTTTTAAAGCTCCATGATTCAGTGCTAAAAGTAAGAGCACTTAATAGTCTACCGCGTGTAATGGTCCGGATTTCCTGCCGGATCCTATGCTATGCGAATTCCAGTGGGACGAAAATAACATTTTCAAAATATATTTAGTTTGTACTACGCATTCCGTCATAGCTGCTTCAAATACGATAATCAGCACCGGCCTAAGGATTACAGCGAATGGAGTGATCGGTCTAGCTAGTCCTTCATATTCATTTGCCTGTTTAACGCCCACCGCTGGCATGGGACTCCTCCCGGGGAAGGCCATAGTCGTCACGGTTGGCGGGCGGGTTGGTGACTGCAGTATTATGTCGTACGTAAGACACAGGGTAACGCTACTCTCCGTTCCCATATGCAATTGTTAAGCGCAGGCCATACCGCCAGCGGGCGGGCGAGCGAGCTAGGCGGGTGAGCGTCGTTTTATCTCTTTCACATACTTCGGCTCACACTGCGAGCTACCGACTAACCTACGTCAGCGATGCGAGCGAAGCTTACGAAATATCCAACGATTCCATCGAAGCTACTCGTTAACCTCGTTAGGTTAGGTTAGGAACCCCATAGTTTAGCTCGCCAATATTCCGCATAGTTTGTATAGTTTCCTTCTCTCGCTTCGCCCGCCCGCCTAGCTCGCTCGCCCGCCCGCTGGCAGTGGAGCCTGCGCTTTATAGAGGATCGAAACCACGACCTCCGAGACTTATACCGCTACGCCACAGACGTTGTCATATTATGTTGTAACCCACACGAAAACCAGTCAAAAAGGCGAACAGGACTCCAGTCTTATAATATCTTGCTTGAAATAATATGTGCAAGCCTTTTTAAAACTAAAAGCAATATCTAAAGAGTTCTTTGATCCTCTCACATTCCCGATTGAGAGTAGTACTTGTATTGACCATAATAACCTATTTAATATAAAACTCTTAGTTATAAAATTAAATTCAATATGTGTAACGACATACTTTGAGAATGAGAAACACAATAGATTTGAGACCATCTGTGCAAACACTTGCGTAGCCACGTCACTGCCGTGTTGGATTGATGTATGCCCTGTAAGATTTCGTTTTGTTACAATTCGATTAGGTAATCGCCATTTTGAAATGTAGGTATACATAATTATGTTGTAAATGGTACATATATTGGTTCTATTCTTTTCTATACTTTCTTAAAACTAGACTTTTGATGGAATCTTAAATATTTTTGTTATCAGACGTCCTACTGACCCTTAGTTTTCACTAAATCTGACTGCGGCCGACGACATACGTTTATTTGAGTTTGTTTTCAAGAAAACTCTATCGTACAGTTTTGGTACGGTCGCCGTACCAATGCGGCTCCGGCTTGAGTGCTCAATTACTTATATCCTTATATATAAACAATATGTTGTGTTCCCAAAGCCATTCATTTGAATTAATTACCATGGAATGTGAAAAAATGTAGAGTATGTCAGATATACATCCGACCATTTACAGGCCACAGGTCATTCAATTAACACTGGGGTTATCAATATGGTATGCGACATAAACAAGAATGGTATCTCAGATAAATTAAATGAATCACTATACAGACGATTTCCCATCAGTATTGCTATCGAAAATAACATTTAGAAATAAAATTATGTTTTTGCATAACTTGAGAATGACTTGATCGTTTTGAATAGTTTAAGTTGTTATTTATACGGACAAGCTTAGTATGAAAAAAATTGAACTATTCATTGAAAAATGAAAGAATTTTGACGGGCGACCGAGCAGGAATATTTACATCTTTACCAATATATAAAGCTTAAGAGTTTGTTTGTTTGCTTGAAATCTCAGGAACATTATAAAGTTCACACGGGAACAGGCACTACGCAGAGGAAGCTAGTTTTAATAATACATGTTTTTTTTTATGTCTTTATTTGACGTTTGGCATGCGTGGCGTCAAAACTGGGGCTGGCTATAGAATACCAGCGCTGCGCAATGATCTTTTAGATTTTTGATGTAGCTTAATGCTGAAGCCAGTTCCTATTTATAATGCCTATACTTGTAATACTATTAACCTATTTTTATGTTTTATTTCCTTGTATGTGCCGTAAATAAATGTATTTTCTTTCTTTTTCTATTTTTGTAACCGTTATGCTGGTATTACATACATACATATAATCACTCCTTTCTCCCATGAGGGTAGGCAGAAACTACAGAACGCCACCTGCTACGATCCTTACAGAGTTCCGGGTTGCGAGTACTACGCACCTGACCTTTCTGAAGAACATCACCTATGAGGTCAGTCCTTCTAGGGCGTCCCCTCCCGGCGTTTCCACTCACATCTGCCTTGTAAATACCTTTTGTTACTCGCCTTTCATTCATCCTTCTTGAATTTTATATTCTAGTAATGTCGCACGGTAACTTCATATTATGAACTTGAAAACATACTGTAACAGCGGTTTCGCACTACGTCCGATCCGAATCCGATCCTAACCCGTGAAAATATGGTTCGTAGTAGCCGTAGAACTATTTCTATGGTAATTTACGCACTAGATCCCAGATCCGTCATCCGATTTCTTTCCAAATTTCTAGACCAATATTTTCACGGGTTCGGATCGGATTCGGATCGGACATAGTGCGAAACCGCTCTAACTCTTTTTTTTTGTGATTCGATGTTTTGACGGTCACAATTTCGCAACAAACGTTAATAATTCCGGTGTAGAAATAGAGGTATTATCATTCATATTGTTCTCATTAATTACTCGTTATGATGACCTTGCTTCCACATTCGAGAGGAAACAGAGCGTGACCGTATTAACATTATTTTGTTATGCATTCATATTAAGTACAGTTAGTTTTGTATAATACACGGAAATATAGTGTGAGATGCTGTTATAACTGGATAAGTGTGAGAAGTGTGTTCAGGGGGTTCCGTAACGCCAGATTTGTGCAAAAAAAAAAGAAAACCACCGTAATTTTTTTTGTCGGTGGCTAATAATTGGTTGGACGATTTGCTATCAATATTACTATGGATAGGTAATAATAAAATTTTAAATAAGGCATCTCCTTTGTTGGTTTCATTCATCCTTGACAGAGTGGTCGTGGTCATCACTTCAGTTGTTGGAGGCAAACTTCACAACCCGCCACTCTTCTCTGGTGGCCTTGTGCGTTCATGTAGTGATGATGAACTTAAATAGACATATGTTTTTACACACAAAGTTTCCCACAAGTAGACTATGGCAAAATTGGCTCTACTTGCATGAGATACAAGAAAAATATGCTCATTTTTTATCATATTGTCTGATCTTCCGAATCTCCTGAGGTTGCGTGCCCCCTCTAGGTCCCCTCGAAACAGCATAACTAACACCTCTGCGCCCTTATACGGACTATCTCATGTGCTAATTCAATCATGCAAAATAATAAATTGTAGTAGCGACCAGTTAGATCATAATGATTTTAAGCTCAAATTAATTTCTTGTAATTATTATTGCTTTTACTTTTTCATTTAATTAAATCCACATCCACAAATTTAGTGAATTTAACTTTCACTTAATTTGTGAATATGGATTCTGTAAATATATATTCTACACATTCTACAAGCTTCCCGCGCGCGGTTTCACCCGCGTAAATGTATGAATATAGCTTTCCAATGGTGAAAGAATTTTTGTAATCGGCACAGTAGTTTTTGTGTTTATTCATTACAAACATACACACAAAAATACAAATCTTTCTTCTTTATAATATTAGTAGGTAGATAGAGAAAGACTCGTAGGAAGATAGGATAGGGTCCGGTCGTCCTTGCAGCCCGCGCTGGTTGATTCTAATTATACACCGTGAAATTTTAATGGTTGTTTTCCCGAAGCAGAACACCTTGCCGTCGGTAGTACTATCGAAACATTTTTTTTTTTTTTTAGTCATCTTTTGGATTTAAAATTATTAAAAAAAATATTGGACAACTCGAAAGCGTGATAAACAGTAGTAACACTAGACGGAGTGAACGGACCTTGTAGGTACTACTCGAATCGCACGCGCTGCTGACAAAGTAAAGAACGATCCATAAACTTTCAAAGCAAAATAAGAGCTCAAGTGTAGTTATACGGCATAAAATAGCCTGCACGCAAGAATCACAAACGAGCCGGCTTCTTTTGTAATTCGCCGCGTGGCGCCGACGCCGGAACGCCCCGCGCTCTCCTTCGACTCCCTCCTTCCTTAGTTGTCACTGTCACTTTCGAGTTCGGTTTTTCACGATTGTTAATCGGCCATTTTTGGTTTATAATATTTAGTTTTTGTATAAATTGAATGTTTAACTAAGACCAAACCTTTTCGCTGCGGGAAAACAACCATTTAAATTTCAGCGTGTATTATAATACGCGACTATCACATGCCACATTGTTAGATGTAAATTATATTTAATAACATTGCTTTCGAAATGTGTACTAATTAATAAGTCGACGTTTTTTTCTCTTTGTATCTTTTTATCCTGGGATTTGACTAATAAGTACGATCGATTCGTCTACATTATCAATAAACGTTTTCATTTCATTTCAGTATAGATTTTCTTCTAGCACACTTGCACTCGAGGGAAGTGCTAACCCTATAGGAAAGAGATTGATTACTATATATTATAAGGTGTAATTATATCTGACAAGAAATATTCTCTTTATAGGTATTGTCAAGAACAAAAAATCAATTTGCTACATTTGATTATAAACCTTATTATCTTTTGTTACTTACGCGGTATTGAAAGTGTCAACAAGATAAGTAAATCATTGTTGCCTAAACTAAAAAAAAAATCCTTAAAATGTTCATATCATTTGGTAATGCCTATTTATAATCGGCTTTAAAAATTGTAAAGTGATTACGCGTAGTATCACGTCAGATGTACTTTAGCTTACTGTTATCTTTAATCCGATAACCTGCTTTACGAAATTGTGACTGTAGTATTAAAAATTTATCGACTAAAATTAAAATATTGATACAATACCGTTACGTTATGACGATTGATTAAACAATCGATTGTTTTAATCATTTATTATTATACCCTTAGTTATATTAAAAACTCAAATGTTTGTGAGTACATACATATTATGTGTACGTGATGGATGGATGTTTGTAATTTTTCTGCTGTTGAACATCAGCTGTTTAACATTTCTGTAAAAAATAAATTCTATTTATCATCATCATCCCGTAAAACGTCCACTGCTGAACATGGGCCTCTTCCTGAGGGAGGGTATTTGCCATAGTCACCAAGCTTGGCAGGCGGGTTGGTGACCGCAGTGTCAGGTTATAACCTACAAGGAAAGGCTGTGCCCGTTCCATGATAAATGATTAATATAGATGATATTATAACAATCGGGACCAACGGCTTAACGAGCTTTCCGAGGCACGCAGGGTATTCCCTCAACCAACGAGACCAGGACATAAATCTTAGAATTCACACAAAGGTTTCGTCCGGCGTGGGGATCGAATCCACGACCTCCGATATTTAAAGCGAGCCAAATACCGCTACGCTACGGAGGTTGTCTTTATTCCATTTATATTAATGTTTAATGGAAGGCTTGTTCTATTTGAATAACACTGAAACTCGCTTTTCGACTTTCCATTCTTAAGTTGAAATGATTAATAACAAAAATTAATAAGAAAATAAACTTTTAAAACGAATGTTTAATATTAGCTTATAGTTTAAGTGACTTTTCTTAAATTTATTATGTATATTTTAGTCATTTGTCTTATCGGTAAAGATATTTTTCAAACCGGAAGCGTTTACGACTAATTGCTTTAAAGTTAAATTATTAGAGAAGACGTCGAACATAAATTAATTTCACGTCAAGTAAATCATAAATGGGTATTTATGTATTTATCGCCCTCATACTAATTGATTGTAAAACATTTCGTAGAGTTAGGAGTTATTTTGACTTTCACGTGTTTTATATGGAAATATAAATTTATTATCTCACAAATTCTTTACTTACTTATAATATTACTAGCGACCCGCCCCGGCTTCTCACGGGTGTAATGCTGATGTCTTTAATCCTTAACATATAAACCTTCCTCGTGAATCACTCTATACAGGGTTATTTTTAAAACACCAATAACCTTTTAGAGGGTGAAAGTACTGATGATTGTAAACAACTTTTACTATGAGACCAACCTTGAAATCGCGAAAATGAAATTAGCTGTTCCATACATTTTACTTCTATTCCCCAAAAGGTTGTTGGTGTTTTAAAAATAACCCTGTATACTAAGAAAACCACATTAAAATCCGTTGCGTAGTACCTATAAAAGATCTAAGCATACATAGGGACGGACAGACAGCGGGAAGCGACTTTGTTTTATACTATGTAGTGATTCTATCTACTCGCGCGCGGTTTCATCCGCGTACTTCGTAGTGAAATATAGCCTTTCCTAATAAATGGGCTACGTAACACTGAAATAATTTTCGAAGCGGACCAGTAGTTACTAACAAACTCTTCAACTTTATAATATTTAGTAGGTAGTAGGTAGATGTAGGTTCACTGACATCCAGCATACCTTGGCACATTACTGTCAAAATCTTACAATCACGATTTGTTTGATCAATGACTCACCTCGTCTTTGAATATTGTAATAGATATGATATCATCTTGTTTATTTAACTAACGCAGTTTTGCACGGTATAAGTTTGTCAATATTATGTTTTTTTTTGGTGATGAGTCATTGGTGTGTTACTAAAATGTACTATTCAATTGTGTAGTATGGGAATTAAAGAATTGCCTTGGTGGAAATTAAACATTGTATAAGAGTTCCTTAAAAATAAAAATTCAATCGATAGGATTTATAATTAATTAATATACGTTTACGTTTACGTTATTTTTACGTTTTATGCTTTTATAATAGGAAGGTTTGAAGATATTTCTTTTCGTACATATATTAGAAAAGTCATATTTTATTTTAATAAGGCTGGAGCACTGCTCGCCTTAATGCCCGGTGAAGTAACAAAAGCAGCGTGGCTAACTACGTATTTCGATTCGAAAAATAGACCATATTTTACAAATAAATTCTCATATTATTAGAGGTGTCAATTTATTAAGATGAATGTTTCAAACATTGTTATCGGTTCCAAACTCATTTTTTCTTGTCGCACCATGTTCCCAATTTTTTTCTTTATTCATGTTAATCCGAGCAAAATGAAAATCATGAACCTTATATGTTTTCCTATATCCTTTTTTCCTTGTCCTTGCTCTTCCTACTGTGACCTGTTTTTCCGAATGACTCAATTTTCATAGAGATTTGTTTTGGCTTTTGTATATAATTTTATAAAGTGAATAAACCAGTTTCTAACAATAACTGGTTTTATAATCTTACCATAAAATGGTTCATAAAAAAATGTAATAAATTATAACGTTTTACGGCCCCTAGTGTTAAGATCAAGAGTTTTGAATTAATTTCACTCTCTGTTAGCTATAACTAGATATTTGTATGAAATTAATTAAACTTTTAACAAAATTGAGAGTGATCCGTTCTGCAGGATGGGTTTTTATTGCTTCTTTTTGTTTTCTTTTGTTGTGTTCGTAAATCCCTACTAAAAACATTGAAAGAAAGGACATATTTTTAATTAAAAGAGATTGATGATTTGTCGAAGAAAAGATTATCATCACACAAACATCGAAATATATAAAAAAGACACGCAACTCTCGTCTGTTACAGTTGGTCATTTAAACCACTAAACCAATTTTGATGATATTTGGTACAGAGATAGAACAGACTTTGAGGAAGGACATAGGCTATCTTTTACAGGGAACGCTGCCCAAAGTAATAATACTAATATGTAGCGGACATCGAAAATAAGTCATAAACTGCATTTATTTATATATATTTTTTAAAGGCGTGACTTTTCATTATGAGAGGTTTCAATTTTAAATTTGAACGGACTTCATAGGACAGTCAAAATTTAAAATGATTGCCTTGATCATTTTGAATCGACCGAATGGTTTTGTTTATTTGTTGTTTATTAACCAGAAGAACTTCTAAACCGCGCAACAGAATATTTTGAGAAATTCCAAAGTAATTAGGCATTTAAGGTTCGATGTTTTAAAATATTTAATACAACATTATTTTTCTCGTTGTTATAGTTGGACACAAATGGCAGTGGCTACTTGGACCTCAAAGAACTTAAAGATGCTCTCGACAGCGTCGGCTACAAAATTCCACAATGGAAGGTAAGTGAATCTCAATTTAAAAGCTTAAAATATACTGAAGTAACCTGGGTCTTCTTATAATTTAGTAATATAATCTAATAATACCCTCCCGATACATTTATGAACCATCCGATCCAAACTTGGACTCAAAGCCCGACAGGCTAGCGAATTCTAAATAATTTATTTATTTATTCCAGTTCACAAACACAATTACACAATTAGGTGGTGAACTATGTAATAACCTGAATCTCAGGACACCGAAATAGTGCGACAGTTGCACAAATCTGAAAGCCTGACTTCAGCCACTCCAAAATGTGCATTCCTAAGCACGGACGGTAGTTCCTCAACTAACCGTCTCGGAAAAAGATCTTATATTGTAGCAATGTAGTGTAGTGAATAAATATACTCCTTAAAATAACTATAAACTTAAAAAGTAAACGACACCATAGCAACAAAGGCCTCTCATTATTTTAATCGCATTATCTGCATAAATTCTCATTAAGGACCAAGTTATGAATAAAAGCAAAGTATGAAAGGACAATTACCGCGACCTCATTTACTTTCCAAAGCTTTCTTTTTGCTAACTTACAGATAAAAAACTGGTCCTGAGTGTTTTATGATAAAACACTCAACGTGGGCTTTTTAATGTATCGATTTAAAATTATAAGTACATAAAAATAATGTTGTATTGGCCCAGTTTTGGACAATATTACCCCGCCGCTTCCTGTTATACTTAGAAAATGAATGTATATAGGAATTAATGTTTCCTGTTCCTTTATATTTTGCTTTCCGAATAGGGAAAATATGCCGTAGTGTCAATCAGTAGTTAAACGTAATTGTAAAATGTGCGGTTTGCATAAATCTCTGTTTTTGTCCATGAAATAAGCCTGAAAAAATCTAAACAAGAAAGTGAATATAGCTCTTTTACTACTTCTATATAAAAAAAATAAGATCAGAAGAGGCTTCACTCGATTTGACCAACAATTTGGAATTAAACACACTTGTGGTTGATGAGATGTTGATTCTGAAGAGTGCGCGAAAACGACGCCTCCTGACCCATAGCTTGCAAAGAACTTTCCCAAGCCGACGTACTTTGACATAGAGCGACCGTTGTATAAAACTCCCCTAAAAACTAAGTTATAATTCCTCAATTCCCACAAAGGGACCGCCTTTAGCCGAGAATCAAGTCCCACAAAGGGACCCCAGCTCGCCTTTTACCCGGTAAAGTAAATGTCCAAAAAAAAAAACACTTGCTTGTTGGTATTCCAAAATTCAGGTATGGTCATTAAAATATGATCTATTAATTATTTTGTTGACTTTCGTCTCTGGTAGGAATATTTGGTATCTGGTAGGATTTTTATTAAAAATGTCTTGTAGAATATAAATGTATAACGGGATCCTTTGCATTTCCAGGTGCGGTGCATGATCGAAGAGTACTACGACAACGGGAACAAACGCGGCGTCAACGGCAGTATGAATGGTGACGCGCGCAAGAACTCCATCAGTCTCACCGAGTTTGAGGAGTTGTGTGCCAACCTTAAAGCGCAGCAGGTAAAGTATCACAAAAATCTTACAAAATATTCTTCTGGGACTTTTTCCTACTATAGTATGCCTGGGCCGCACAAATCGCCATAGACCACCCCATTTCTTTCCGTGGGTATTGGGTATCGTAAGAGGCGCCTAAGAGACAAACAGACAGCAGATGACCAACAGCATCTATCCGTTCAAGAATACTCACCATCTTACTACCAACACCAATCCGCATGCCATGTTGATTATGACCCTGGCTTATGACCCTGGCTTATGACGAGGTCCATGATCACCACGCTGATAAAATCAAGTAATGTAAGCATCACTGGAACGAAAATATGTATATCTCGCTGAGCATGGATTCGATGTTGCTACTTATCAAAAAAAGATTAATTTTTTTATATATGGCAATCTGGCGACTTATCCAGCAATTTCTGCCTGTCGTGTGATGAATCAAAAAAGTTAGACGAAGGAATGAAAATAGATATCACCTGTCTATCACGGTGACTATATCAAAAATCTTTATGAGGAAGGGCAATCTTACCTTAGATTTATTGTATGATAGCGATAAAACTTCATGGCTTTATTTGCAAATTGCAAATAGCTCCCCGCGTGCAGTTTCTCCCGCGTAGCTCCCGTTCCCGTGGGACGTTATAGTTAAATATAGCCTATGTTATTCCTGGATAAAGTAGCTTACTAATGGTGAAAGAATTTTTGAAATCTAGCCATTAGTTCCGAAGCTTGTTCAATGCAAACAAACAATCAAATCTTTTCTCTTTATAATGTTAGTATAGTCAAAGTCAAAGTTTTTTTATTCATATAGACACATTTAAAATATTTTAAATCATGTTCTTATGATGCGTCCCTTTCTTTTACTACCACCAGTTCTGGACGTGGCAACTCTGAGAAGAACTGGCAAGAAACTCAGAGGAATCCTTTTTTTAAAATAAATTTTATTTTACAATTATTAATAAAGCAGTATTGTGTTTATAGACCTGGGATGGCCAACTAAATAAGATCTAAGATCGACTGTTTATTGTGTGCTATATGTATATAAGTCAATCGATAAAGACATACTTTTTCCGATTATTGTACGACAAGGACTAATTTTGTGCGTCTGAAGTACATATTTGTAGAGTAAAATAGATAAAATATACTTTTTATTATGTAATTTGATTGACAATAGCTGCCGGGGTCGACTATTTTACCGTGATTGATCGGTTGCCCTCCCCGGGTATAGACTATACATTTACTTAACAAGTACACACATTAAGACCTAAATAGCTTTAATAAAAAATGTAATTGTCTTGATTAATCAATCGTTAAGGCCATCACTAAACAAATCAAAGTTGGACATTAGTTCAATGAAGGGGACTTGTTAGCTCGTTAACAGTTAATGTGCCAGATTAACTCTGACAACGTCAATAAAGTGATAAATATATACATTAGGGCCAGAGAAATTACATGACTGGTGCTGTCAGCTTCAGTAATATGTAGGTATATAAATAATCGAATTGCTTTAACACTTAATTGTACATCGATATTGTTGTTTCAAAAGATATTTGAATGTTTTTTGTTTGTTCTTTCTAATGGGTATGATAGAACTTGGGATTCTTCGGTTTCATAAGCCACCCAAAAACTATTAAGTATTATTATCTTATATTGTATGTATATGAAAGTATACTTATATTATAAAAAAGTAAAGTTTGTGAGTTTGTGAAGTTGTAGGGGGTTATTTCTGGATCTACTGAACCAATTTTACCAATAGCAAGCCACGTCATTGGTGGGTGTCATAGGCTATATTTTCAGTTAAAGTTTCCACGGGAACGGGATCTACGCGGGTGAAACCGCGCAGTCAGCTAGTTGTAAATAAAACTAGCTATCTTTGTTTGGTAAAACAAAAAAAAACATGACATAATAATCTGTCATAAACAAAAAACCATGCATTTATTTCATTACAAACATTGCGCGGTTTTCCAAACGTTAATTAAATCAACAATCAATTAAAATAGCTGTTAACTTAACTTCGCTGTCAGATCAATTTCAGTTTCTGAAACATGAATTCGATTCGGAACGAAAATTTTATTCATTGATGAACTATAACACTTTGATAACATTTATTCCGTTAATATTTTTTTCTGACGCTTAGTTTCGATGGCCGATTAGTAGTGAGTGCCACAGACAGTTAACATATATTTATATATGTATAGTAATTGTATATAACGTCCTCCCAAGTACCCATGGGTATTATAAATAATATAATCCAGTACACTTAACTACCCATCTTTTAAATTCCTTTGTATGGTTCTTTCCTCGGTTGCCTGGAAGAGATCACATTTTGTGATAAGGCCGCCAATTGTACCTAACTAATTTCAAGTTAAACTTTAAGTCCATTTCTGTATTTTTCTCTTTGTGAAAGTGCACAATAAAGAGTTTATCTATCTATCTATATATATTTTTTAATACTGACATCATTATTAATAATATGTTAAATATCTGAATTTACTATTCGTGTGCTTGTAGACACAGCTTAAAAATACATAATATATTTTATAAGATACAGTAAAATATTTAAACTTTTTATAATCATATGCGCAATTCGGTTTTCGGTCATTGACATTTAGTGATGTTTTTTTGCAATGGTTCGAATCAAACACACCTACGTTTATAAAGAATACATGAAGCACATATAAAAGTTCGATGGCTTAATTAGATAATTATAACAGTAACTGTAATCATATAAATATATGATTAGCTTATTCGCGAATTAATTGAATAAAACTGAAACCTTTCGCCTTAGGTATGCGGGGAGCTGTGAGAGGGGGGGTAAACCTCACGGCTTTTTCGGTCAATCATAGATCATAATCGAATTCAAGCTCTTTCCCCTCCGATCCCCACCTCACTGCGCCTTCCTAAGGTAACGGAGGTTTCGGTAAAACTAATACCGACAAACTTTATTGCGATAGGTAGGAATTACATTTGCTGATTGTTAATCCTATTATGTTGGATAAAACAATTTTGGTATCCATGTACTGTGCTATAATATCCATATATTAATACGTGAAACAATAACTTTGGACCCTTTTTTACGAAAAAAAAAACGATTTTACCTTACAACGTCACAAACTAACAAACTTAACCCCTTTATAATTAGTATAAATATCTGATAGCATTTGACTAACTTATAATTATTTTTACTATCTTAATTAACTATTATTTTATGTTTTTCAGGTGGCCAGCACATTTAAACAAGCTGTCAGCAAAAAAGAAAATCTGGAACATTTAGGTGGAATGAGTGAAGCATCCAGTGATGGTTAGTAGTCTTATTATCCTTACTTATTTTATAAACGTGAAAGTTAGTGAGTACGTGTGGATAGGTGGATAGATGTTTGTTACTCTTTCACGCAAAAACTACTGAACGGATGGATGGTCGACTCCGACCCAGGACATTTGTGTAAACCACACATAGTTGTTCTCAGTTTTGGTGTGCTTTTTTCCATACTATAAATATATTTTATAGTCCCTTGTGTAATAAAATAGTAAGATTTCTGACATTTGATAATGCGAATAACGCAAATAATAGTACAGTAGTGTTTAAAATGCTCTGGGTGATAAGTATGGACCGGACCAATATTATAAAAAATAAAGCATGGGTCAACAACAAAAGACAACCTCCGTAGCGGAGCGGTATTTGACTCGCTTTAGGTTCGAGGCCGTTGGTTCGATTCCCACACTGAACAAAAAATCTTTGTGTTAATTCTAAGATTTCTTTCCGGGTCTGGTTGGTTGCGGGACTTGTTAAGCCGTTGGTCCCGATTGTTATAACATCATCTATATCAACCGTAGACCCGGGAACGGGCAACAGCGTTTTCCTGCGTATTACTGTTGTAATACTGCGGTCACCAATCCGCCTGCCAAGCGTGGTGACTACGGCAAAAACCCTCCCTAGGGAGGAGGCCCATGTTCAGCAGTGGGCGTTGTACGGGCTGATGATGATGATGAATGCATGGGTATTGACTAACACTACACTAGTGTTAAAAATATTCGTGGCAATAAGTATGGGGTTCCCCAAGGTATAAAACTCTGAGCAATATTATAAAAATAAAACAGGGTACTAGTAAACAAGGCTATGCGCGACGTCCATAGTATGGACGTGACCCTTAAGATATTTGTATGGACTCCATACAAATATCTTAATGGGCGTACTAAGTGCCTCGTAAAACACATTAAGCCGTGTTATCAAAGGTCGTATGAACATTATAAATGTCTATGACATTCTTGAGATGTACTTCAAAGTTATTTAGTTTTATCTTAAGTGTAAATACGTTTAAATATTCGATAATTATTTTGATATAGTTGCAGTTAGTGCAAATGCCATTTATTCAGTACAAAATTAATAAATTAAATTTATTATCATAAAATGAAGTTAATTATCACTAAGAACGTTTTATTCTGGATTTATAACTAGCTGTACTGTTAGACGGTAGATTTATTTAAAATGTGAAATGAGTGCTATTTCTGAATCTTTTATATTATTCATTACTCTTTACTAATATAATAAATGCGAAAGTAACTGTCTGTCTGTCGGCCTTTCACGCCAAAACCACTGGTCCGATTTCAATTAAATTTAGCACACAGATAGTGTAGAACCTGAGAAAGGACATACGCTTACGTTTTATAGCAAAAAAGGGTTGTAAGGTGTTAAAAGGGGGGCATGGATGTTGTATGAAGTCACTATTCCATTTCATTCACCGGGCGTAATTAAAACGTGTGAACCATGAAGAAAATTTCTGAGTCTGCGCGTGCTTTGTTTATGTGAATATTGAGTGTGAAGTCATCTGCGCAGGATCCACTTCAATCGTATGAGTGCGAAGTTTTAGTTGGTAAAGGAGCTATCCTCCGTGCCTCAGAAAGCAGAACGAATAATGTTTCTGAATATGACACCCATTAAAGACATGGATGATGGAAAGACAACCTCCTGCTCTTGCGAAATGAATCCTTGTGTCACGGAGCATTGTTTGTTTGTAAAGTCCCCCGCAAATGCAAAGTACACCCAACCTCCAGAACAATTTTTGTGGTTCATACAAATAATTTTCCCGAGTGGGATTCAAACCCAGAACACTAAGTGTCAAGCAACCACTGAGCTACCGGTGCAGTCATATTTGGTATTAATATACCAGTAACGCCATCTATTGTAACCATACAAAACAAAACAAACACGAATCCATAACTTTCAATATACCGTTCTGATTACGGCTGACCACACATTGGGCATTCGAGTTCCGTTAGTCATATGCGGATGAATTGATATTTATTGAAGTGAAAACATCTTAAGCCGAATTGAGCATTTTTGAAAAGGGTAAAAATCACTGAATTCGATAAACATATTAAAAGAAATTCTATTTTAAAGATCATAAAACATAATTTCAATCAATACTTAATGTCACATACAACCTTCTATAACTCAACAATTCAAGTATGGCAACATAATATCATTCCGTTTGTTTCTAACGATCGTATTGTTTTTTTAAAGTTAAATACTCATAAACAATTATCTTCACAATCTTCCAGGCACAACCCACTCAGTTCGCCTCGAGGAGCAGATGGCGTTCTCAGGGTGGATCAACAGCAACTTGGAGCATGATCCGGATCTTAAGCACCTGCTGCCTATCGACAGTGAAGGCAAGCAACTCTACGAGAAGCTTAAAGATGGACTTATATTATGGTAAGATTACTTACGTCTTAGTTAACTTTCCAATTCAACATTTTGAAAAAATAAAAATATCAGCATAAAGTAGGTGTGTAGTTCAACCTATATGGGTTCCTGGGACCAACGGTGGACGGAGGAGTACCCGGGGGGTTTTAGTGGGTAGGGTCCTCTCCGTGGTATGGCTAGCATACCACCGCTACGGAGAGGACGAGTCTCACATATCCCTTTTTCCGGCGCGGGAACGCCACAGCGGTGGAGGAGATGCGTACCATTAAAGCATTTCCCCCCGGACAAGAAAAGGGTAGTTAAACCTACCTATCTGCTTACTTTATTCTGAAGTAAGAAAATAGCTGTATAAAAGGAACCAGAATATAATGCAGTTATTGTGATTATATTCAACAAGCCCACTGTTAGACATAATACCAAAGTTTGCAGTTTTCGACTATAGTATGCTGGCTCTAAAGTAGAAGGTTAATGCTGCTTCCCTCTAATTGACAAAGATGATGGTATAACAACTGAGACCAACGGGGTAACATGTTTTCCGTAGAGGCTAGTCGCTCAATCTACCAGGCTTGCAGAACTAGCACTATTTTATTATACAACTAGCGACCCGCCCCGGCTTCGCACGGGTGTAATGCTGATGTATTATACATATAAACCTTCCTTGTGAATCACTGTATCTATTAAAAAAAACCGCATCAAAATCCGTTGCGTAGTTTTAAAGATTTAAGCATACATAAGGATAGGGAGAGAAAGCGACTTTGTTTTATACTATGTAGTGATACATTTCGTTGCTTAAGTTCCAATATCACGTATGTCAGGTATAGTAACTTTTATCAAAAGATAGCGACATGCGACATAACTTTTATATTATACGTCAGTACCTTGACGGTATTTATTTCATTACGAGTGCTTACAACTTCAGTGCACCTACCACTTTGTCTCTGCACCACCCAATGGTTGGCTGGGAGAGAATGCCTGTGGCATTAAGTCCGCCTATGTACAGTTTTGTGCTAAAGATCAAAATAAATATACATAGAACCCTATACAGTACTGGTGTACTTTTTGATTTATTTTACGAGTTTCTGTTAGACGACCAGTGTTACTAATGAATTAGCGAAACAATGTTTCTTGTTTCTTGCATTCTCTAGCTAAAGTGAAGTGAAGTGAATTTTTGTACGAAGTGGAAATAGGATTTTCTTATTCCTCTTAATCTCATTTACATAAAATTCGTTCCGGTTCCCAAGGCGGTTTATCTTTTTTATTTTATTTCATTTCAAAATCTATTATTTATTTTTACACAGCAAAGTGATAAACCACTCCTGCCCAGACACGATAGACGAGCGCGCTATTAACAAGAAGAACCTAACTCTGTACACCAAGCATGAGAATCTGACGCTAGCGCTGGTCTCCTCGCAGGCTATCGGTTGCAACATTGTGAACATCGACGCCCATGACTTGGCTAAAGGTAAGGATTTCAATGCCAGGTAGCATCATATCATCGTTGTAATATCTTGCTGAAGACTAGATTCAAATATTTTTTTGCCCGGAGCAGAAATCGAACCTCCGGTATTTAATTCGAGCTTTAAACTGCTTCGCCACGCTGCTATGCAGTCGATTGTTGTTCCGACTTTGGGTGTATTTTGTGTCGGTGATTTATGGTTAAGTTCTCCGCTATACACCGTAAAATATTAATCGAGAGATGATTTACCATCAATATTATTATCATAAAATATTGACATTAAAAAGTTAAAGTAGACATATGTTTTTTTGACTTGTGGGTCAAACTGAGTACTAATGCTTTGATATACAAGATAATCTAGGTTGGTCAATGTCATTTTAAACTGCACTTTTTATTGCAATTGAAAAGTTATATAAATAGATCGATTATACTAAATTACCAAAAATAAATAATTTCCCTGAGAAATATGTTTCTAATGTATTATTGTTGTTTTGTAGGTAAACCTCACTTGGTGTTAGGTCTTCTATGGCAGATCATCCGCATCGGTTTGTTCAACCAGATCACACTGGAACACTGCCCGGGACTTACGGAGCTATTGAACGACCAGGTATGTCTTATTATACATTTCTCTTGCATCATTCCAATATTCTGCTGATCACGACATACTCCATGTTTCCCATACCAAAGAGAGGCCACATCGTGTTCTTAATATCAAAAATTGAGAGAAGGAGTAATAGGTAATAAGAAAGGAATACTTCAGAATCCGAAATCATTTAATGAACGAGCGAAAGAAGAAAAATCCACTAATTTATATTGATTAGATATTTTAAAATAAAGGTGTTAGGAGTCGCCCCTCTTCTTCATCTTTTTAATTAATTATACTGTACAATGTATAAATTTTCTCATAAAATATTGATGAATTAATTTAACCGTTAATCATTTAAAGATATATCAATTGATTTTATTACTAGTTAAAATATTTTTTGATCTGTATTTTAGAAAAATCTTAACATTATAAAGTGCTTGAATGTCACCATATAGCCGCGTTGCTAGATGTTCTTATCCATATTTTCTGATTGTATACTTTTTCATCTATTTCCCACTATCAACGAAAGAATTTCTTGCTTTTTCACTCAACAAGTATCAAAATCTCGCTTTGCCTATAGAAATAGTATAGCAACGCTGTCATAGACATTTAGTCTAATTAATAGACATTTATTCTAATTAATATTTATTTCCAGGAACGTATCGAGGACCTGCTCTCGCTGTCTCCAGAAGCCATCCTCCTGCGCTGGGTGAACCACCAGTTGCAGAGTGCTGGAGTCACTCGCCGCTGCACCAACTTCCAACAGGATGTGGCGGACTCGGAGATCTACTCGTACCTGCTGCGACAGATCGCGCCTGATGATGCTGGAGTCACCCTGGATGCTCTTAGGGTGAGTTACTTATATTATAAAGCTGAGTTTATGTATAATTTTGCATAACTAAAACAAATTGGTGCTATTCTTGAAATATCGATTGTTATATTTGTTATATATTTAGTGGCAAATTAGTTACTATAAAAATTTTTACATTATTAAAAAACGGTGTTATCCAGGAGTAAAATTGACTAAGAAATTCATCGACATCGACAATTATTCAGAATATAAAAAATGCTTACATATTTTGTGTCAACAGTGAAAGTACGTATAATATTTAGGTAAATTTAGATATGCGTTTAACACTTTAATCTAAATTGGGTGGTCGCAATAAAGTAAGCCAAAATTTTTAATATGCTGTGTTTTGCAAAATAATGAATGAAGGAGAATAATAATTGACCTAAATTAGGGAAGCATTTTTTTGGTCCAAAGTGCGATTCATAATATGCTAGGTCGTTATTTTGAATTCATCTTCCTAGAAATATGATACAAAAAATCAAATAATAATCATTTTCATCTACATAAATGTCATAGTATTTCCAAACAAACCCTTCTTTTGATTTGTTTGCCTCCTCCAAAGATTGCCAATCTGCTGCTGCAAACCAATTGCTCTATGAATGTAGTTTTGAAACCAGTCGACACCAGCTCTTTACAATTTCGTCCTCCCATTTAGTTCAGGGCTTTCCTCGTTTTCTTTCTCGTCGTGGGTCTGTTCAAGCGGAAATATGACTGCAACCTTATGTAATATGAGAGTGACATTCCGAATTCCCAGGAGTCGGATCTACTGCGTCGCGCGGAGGTGATGCTGCAGCAGGCCGCCAAGCTGAAGTGTCGCGCCTTCGTGTCGCCCGCCGACGTGGTGGGCGGCGTGTACAAGCTCAACCTGGCCTTCGTCGCCAACCTCTTCAACCAGCACCCCGCGCTGCAGCGCACGGCTGCGGCCGAGGGGGACCTGCACCAGCTCGACGAGACCCGCGAGGAGAAGAGTGAGTTACTCCCCTTACCACACCTTCGTGTCGCCCGCCGACGTGGTGGGCGGCGTGTACAAGCTCAACCTGGCCTTCGTCGCCAACCTCTTCAACCAGCACCCCGCGCTGCAGCGCACGGCTGCGGCCGAGGGGGACCTGCACCAGCTCGACGAGACCCGCGAGGAGAAGAGTGAGTTACTCCCCTTACCACACCTTCGTGTCGCCCGCCGACGTGGTGGGCGGCGTGTACAAGCTCAACCTGGCCTTCGTCGCCAACCTCTTCAACCAGCACCCCGCGCTGCAGCGCACGGCTGCGGCCGAGGGGGACCTGCACCAGCTCGACGAGACCCGCGAGGAGAAGAGTGAGTTACTCCCCTTACCACACCTTCGTGTCGCCCGCCGACGTGGTGGGCGGCGTGTACAAGCTCAACCTGGCCTTCGTCGCCAACCTCTTCAACCAGCACCCCGCGCTGCAGCGCACGGCTGCGGCCGAGGGGGACCTGCACCAGCTCGACGAGACCCGCGAGGAGAAGAGTGAGTTACTCCCCTTACCACACCTTCGTGTCGCCCGCCGACGTGGTGGGCGGCGTGTACAAGCTCAACCTGGCCTTCGTCGCCAACCTCTTCAACCAGCACCCCGCGCTGCAGCGCACGGCTGCGGCCGAGGGGGACCTGCACCAGCTCGACGAGACCCGCGAGGAGAAGAGTGAGTTACTCCCCTTACCACACCTTCGTGTCGCCCGCCGACGTGGTGGGCGGCGTGTACAAGCTCAACCTGGCCTTCGTCGCCAACCTCTTCAACCAGCACCCCGCGCTGCAGCGCACGGCTGCGGCCGAGGGGGACCTGCACCAGCTCGACGAGACCCGCGAGGAGAAGAGTGAGTTACTCCCCTTACCACACCTTCGTGTCGCCCGCCGACGTGGTGGGCGGCGTGTACAAGCTCAACCTGGCCTTCGTCGCCAACCTCTTCAACCAGCACCCCGCGCTGCAGCGCACGGCTGCGGCCGAGGGGGACCTGCACCAGCTCGACGAGACCCGCGAGGAGAAGAGTGAGTTACTCCCCTTACCACACCTTCGTGTCGCCCGCCGACGTGGTGGGCGGCGTGTACAAGCTCAACCTGGCCTTCGTCGCCAACCTCTTCAACCAGCACCCCGCGCTGCAGCGCACGGCTGCGGCCGAGGGGGACCTGCACCAGCTCGACGAGACCCGCGAGGAGAAGAGTGAGTTACTCCCCTTACCACACCTTCGTGTCGCCCGCCGACGTGGTGGGCGGCGTGTACAAGCTCAACCTGGCCTTCGTCGCCAACCTCTTCAACCAGCACCCCGCGCTGCAGCGCACGGCTGCGGCCGAGGGGGACCTGCACCAGCTCGACGAGACCCGCGAGGAGAAGAGTGAGTTACTCCCCTTACCACACCTTCGTGTCGCCCGCCGACGTGGTGGGCGGCGTGTACAAGCTCAACCTGGCCTTCGTCGCCAACCTCTTCAACCAGCACCCCGCGCTGCAGCGCACGGCTGCGGCCGAGGGGGACCTGCACCAGCTCGACGAGACCCGCGAGGAGAAGAGTGAGTTACTCCCCTTACCACACCTTCGTGTCGCCCGCCGACGTGGTGGGCGGCGTGTACAAGCTCAACCTGGCCTTCGTCGCCAACCTCTTCAACCAGCACCCCGCGCTGCAGCGCACGGCTGCGGCCGAGGGGGACCTGCACCAGCTCGACGAGACCCGCGAGGAGAAGAGTGAGTTACTCCCCTTACCACACCTTCGTGTCGCCCGCCGACGTGGTGGGCGGCGTGTACAAGCTCAACCTGGCCTTCGTCGCCAACCTCTTCAACCAGCACCCCGCGCTGCAGCGCACGGCTGCGGCCGAGGGGGACCTGCACCAGCTCGACGAGACCCGCGAGGAGAAGAGTGAGTTACTCCCCTTACCACACCTTCGTGTCGCCCGCCGACGTGGTGGGCGGCGTGTACAAGCTCAACCTGGCCTTCGTCGCCAACCTCTTCAACCAGCACCCCGCGCTGCAGCGCACGGCTGCGGCCGAGGGGGACCTGCACCAGCTCGACGAGACCCGCGAGGAGAAGAGTGAGTTACTCCCCTTACCACACCTTGACGAGCCAGAGGGGCCTAGAAAAGATGCCCCTTAAGCGAAGCCAGTGTTGCCAGCAGCACGAAGTTAGAAGAAGAAGAAAGTAACATTTTCGAGAGAAAAGTAACATTACCTTATTTATTGTGGGAAACGCCACGATAATTTATTATATCACTTTATTACACAAATCTAAAATGAGTTTCCTATCCCATTTGTCTCATTTCGAAAAAAATCTTAATAATTGTTACTCGGATAATCGACTGGCGATGCTGAAAAATTAAAACATACAATCAATTATGTGTGCCAAGTAATATTTTAACCAATTTAATGATGTCTTCTAAGATTACTAATAGAAGAAAGATAACAACTTACTTTGACATCCTTTACCTACTGGTGAGTGGTTTATATTAAACCAGAAACCGCACAATGTTGTTCGTTTGGATAAAATCTAGCAAATTTATTTAGACCCTTTCTGAGCTCTCACATTCGATTGAGTTGAAATTTTGCTATGTAATGTTAATACGGTATGTAAAATTAATAATTCGGATGACAATGCAATATAATAATATCTTAGAGCTGATTGACGGATGTCATACGGGATGACAATGAATCTTAGACGACAACTGCTTAATAATTTTAACATTTATTAATTTTATTATACAGTTATTTATTTGTTGGTTCATGTTTCTAATCAAACTTCCTTATTATCAGCTTACCGTAACTGGATGAACTCAATGGGCGTGGCTCCGCACGTGAACTGGCTGTACTCCGACCTGACCGACGGTCTGGTCATCTTCCAGCTCTACGACATCATCAAGCCCGGCATCGTTAACTGGAAAAAGGTATACCTCATACTTTAAAACTATAATTGTAACACACAGGGAACCGCTGCTACCCGTGAACTGTTCTTCGATATTTAATAAACACATTTAGACATACATATATTCACGCCTCTTTCCTATAGGGATAGGCAGAGACCACTTGCTACGATCTAGGCATACCACTTTTGCCTCTTCTACATTCATTAATCTCCTCATGCATGTCCTTCGGTTTAGGGTACTTTTAACCACTGTTTTTTCTTTGTATAAAACTATTAGAATGAGCACTGTTTCTCGAAATACAGGCTATAGCCTAGTTTGGGAGACAGTACTAGTACCTTTTGTATAATTGAGCATTCACTATTCTGTAATCATTAGTTGGTAACTATTCGGTTCAAATAAAACATTTTCTTAATAAACATATTTTATTGACATAAAATTGAAACTATGTTCTTCGATAGCTCGTTGCTTTATGTAACAATATGTCTGTTCCCGCAGGTGCACCGCCAGTTCTCGAAGCTGCGCAAGTTCATGGAGCGGCTGGAGAACTGCAACTACGCGGTGGAGCTCGGCCGCGTGCTCGGGTTCTCGCTCGTGGGCATCGCCGGCGCAGACATCAACGAGGGCAACGCCACGCTCACCTTAGGTATGTCGAGCTATTATTATATTATTATTGTTATATTAGCTTTTTATTTCCACTTAACAAATTTTTCAATCAATTTTAAATATTATAATGTGTTTAAGTAAAGTGTCTTGTTATGTTTCCCCTCTATGGGTAAAAGCCTCTTCCATTTCTTTCCATTTCTTCCTGTCTTTGGCTTCATGCATACATCTAACCCCTGCAATCTTTATAATATCATCAGCCCATCTTTTCTTTGGTCTTCCCACACTTCTTTTGCCTATTGGTTCATGCCATTTAGTTGTTTGGTATGTCCATCTTGTATCTTGGTATCTTGATAGGTGGCCTGCCCAGTTCCATTTCTGTTTCAAACTAAAGTGCAGAGCATCTGTTAACTTAGTTTTCATGCCGAGCTAAATATCTCATTCGTTCATTTATGTCTCCCGCTTTGTGCTAGAGGGAAGTGGAATTCACTTTCCTACTACTCCTGTTAGGGACTGTATCATAAAAACAGTTTGTTTCGATGGAAACAAAAGTGTAATAAAAAACAACTTATTATATTAAAAATGACAAGTAAAAGTATAAAAACATAGACAATATAAATATCAAAAGGTTGCTCGGTCTTGCACACCTCCTATGAGCTTTCTGATTCAATTCGATGCGGGATCCAAGACATTTAGGTGTCCCAGGACCAGCCTGAGCCTATCAACTTAGAGGAGTTGCAGTGGCGGGAGTATGGGACGGATAAGTCCCATTAAAAAAAATGTTGAGTTACTGTTTTTAACAAACGAATAATATAAAATATCTATCCTGATTGACACGCATGGTGCCAACATCACAATCCGTGAACAAAAAGGCAAAACGGAAAGTTTTTTTTAAGATTTTAATATCACGAGAAAATATATGATCAGCATTCTAACCGGATCGAACCGTTGTTGTTTGTAAAAACATAGAAAAACACCACTACATAATTATTTGACCTCAGTTGCTGGTATTCTCGTTTTGATTCCCATCTAAGACAATTATTTGTGAGAACCACAGATAACTATCTGGTTCTCACTGGTTCTGAGGCTGAGTGTGTTTCTTTGTGTCCGTGATATATGAGTTTGTAGATCCGCAACATAGGGAGTTATTTTTTTTATTGCAGAGTTGTCTCTTATAAGCTTTGATTTTTTTTCCGTAGCTCTAATCTGGCAACTAATGCGCGCGTACACGCTGTCCGTACTAACGCGACTGGCGAACACTGGCAACCCCATCATCGAGAAGGAGATCGTGCAGTGGGTCAACAACAAACTGCAGAGCGCTGGCAAGACCTCCTCCATCAGGAGTTTCCAGGTATTCAATTCTTGCGAGATAATATTTAAACATGTGCAATCAAATAAAACAATAAGTACAAAAATACTTTTCGTTAAATATGTATTCCTAGATTTTAGACAAACTCTGTATCGTACCGGCATAAATCTCGCTTTAAGTCTCGGAGGTCGTGGGTTCGATCCTCACGCCGGACAAGAGATATTTTTGTATGTTCTGAGATTTATCCGGGTCCGGTTGATTCAGGGGCCTCCGTACCTCGGAAAGCACGTTAAGCTGTTGGTCCCAATTATTATAACAACATCTATAACAAGCATATACCAGGGAATGGGCAGCAGCGTTTGCTTGTGTTTTACAACAAAAATACTGCGGTCACCAACCCGCCTGCCAAGGATGGTGTCTATGGCAAGACCCTCCTTGTTCAAACATATAAATCAATTCTAAACTGTTGTTCACTTAATTACAGGACGAAGTACTGGCTGACGGCAAGGTAGTGATAGACTTGATCGACGCCATCAAACCGGGATCCATCAACTACGATTTGGTGCTGCCGGGAGCCAATGAGGAAGTGAGTTTATATACTGTTTTATAATTTATATTACTATATTAAGGAGACATACATCAACAAGATCGAAGGTGGCTTAAGATGATGAAGATTATTCTTCATCTTATTACTGAACTGAACTTTGTTTTTTGTCTTGTTTTCTCCATTAGAATAAAATCTGGTAACAGCTTTTATTTTTATCACGCACCCTTTAGTTACACGGGGAAAATGTTTATTTCGAAATAATTTTAAGATGAAATAGTTCACTAATTAGATAAATGGGTTAGTTTTTTTAATCGGTCTATCCATTTTATTTATTATTTATGGCACACAGAAAAATACGTAATATTAAGTTTATACAATGAATTAAATTGATCAGGAATTTAAAATGAGCTAATTCAAAGTACACTTTTTACTTTTTATAAATTGTACAGTTTACTATTAAAAAAATGGTATGCTCAATGATATGCTGCATAACGTTATGATTCACAAGTGCAGAAAAACGATATTTATTTTTATGTTCTGGTAAAATTAACAGTAATTACAGTAATCTAATACCTGTCATCCATTTCCTCAGGAAAAGCTAGCCAACGCCAAATACGCGATATCAATAGCCCGGCGCTGCGGCGCGCGCGTGTACGCGCTGGCCGAGGACATCACGGAGCGCAAGCCCAAGATGATCATGACCGTGTTCGCCTGCATCATGGCACTCGACTACATCCCCACCATGGACGCGCCCGTCAAAGCGTAAGATCACGCATTACCGAGATATGGGATTGTGTAGCTCTAGTTTACAACTCCATCGAGATAACTTTGCACCTCGATTCGATAACGTCACTCTCGCTTAGGTACGGTGTGGACGAGACTGGGCTCCGCATTCGAACGAGGTGCAAACTTAGTATGCTGGAGTTTTACTTGTTTTCCTTCGATACTTGTCTTGTTAATATAATACCTTTACCAAAATAAGGTGTCATAGGCCTAATTAATAATAATTTAATGGTACCTATATAAAGTATCACAGGCCTCTTTGATGTTGGCTTTGACCTTACGACTGTAACATAGGCGGTAATAATTATGATAAGAAAATCGTCTTTTAAGTTTTAAGACCACGCAAGTATTATTATATTATTTTTTGACAATTTTGCCATTGCCATTAGTAAACTCGTAACTCGATATGTGTATCACAGGTATTGTATTGGGCTCCATTTAAAATTGTTTAGTTTATTCACTGATTAGTTACTACTTTTAACATATGTAGTGTTAAAACTTACTGGACGATATAATAATACGACCAACGTAAAATGTTAAGGCATTTAGCTAGCAGAGCTTTTATAGCAGAATATTGTAATTTAAGTAATTGACAAGCTATTTCATAAAACACCTACAAGTCTCGAAAGGAAAATGAGCTGGAATGAGCTATACAAATAAGTACTGTGTCGTTTTTTATTGTATGTTTTGTGTATTGGGGTTTGTGTTATGTTTGTTACGGGCGATGTCAATCACAAATTGCTAATCCGAAAATAAAATCTGATCTTTCACCGGAATCAAAAATAATATAAATGTATACATATAAGTATGTAGACTTATTGAAAACTTGTTTTTAGTTTTCCAATTTGTGAATAAAAGATTTGGATGAAAATAGATAAACAAAAATTGGCAGTATTTACATAAAGGCTTATTTTATTTATTGTGATGTCTTTAAATCTGATTGTATCTATAAAAAAATAAGCAACTTTGTAAGTAATTTTTTATCTTCAAATATTTATAGGATTCAATAAATTTGCGACACAGTGCATTTAATTCGTATGTGTAGTTTTTATAAAGTCATCGAGCGTCGAACTGGCGTCGTACTTTGCAGTATGTTTTTATCTTAATAAGACATAACTTGTGACTAAATATATTTGCGTAAGGCCTATGGGAGGTTTTTGTACGATTGTATTGTTATATAATCGTTTACAATTATGATAATACCCACCTACTAGTACAAGAAACGATTAACGATTCGAATTATATTTTTTTAATTCATATTTTACAGTAAATCATACTTTATTTCATATAAAATACAGTTGTATTTTAAATTTGAAGTCTGTTTGTACGATTGATACATATATACAGACAATTCTTATCCACGATTCATTTGAACGCACTATTTATTGTGTTTCGTGATAGTTATAGTGTCGCTAGCTAGGTGGGGATAGCTTTTTCTGAAAATACTAAATATAAATGTACATTATAAAAAAAATATATAGCTTAAATAATAGCCGATTAAAATTATTATAATCGTACGCTACATTTTAACTAGTAAAAAGCTTCAAACACACAGCTAGATTAATCGCCGATATTTAGTATTTCCAGTATATAAGCTTATAAAATATATAAATAATAAATGTGTATGTGAATTAAGCATTAAATTAAGAATAACTTATTTGTAGTACTCGTTATGAGATCATGAATAAAATCAATTACGTAATTAATGACGTTAAACAAACGGATCATTTTAAAGGCTTAAATATATACTAGTACTTATGAATGATAGTATTACCTTCACGGCGATGTTTTTTATACATTTTTTACAACGAAATTGTATTCATTTTTAAGAAAGACGGTGGACATACAGTGGTGGTTGTATGTGTATGTGGTGACACCATATAATAATATATAGTCTTGCTTACGTGTATAAGCTAATTTTTCGTATGGTAAACGTTTTGGGGGTACTTAACTGAGCCGAGAATTGATAATGTTAAATAACTATAGGTTCTAAATTTTCTTTAATACTTTTGGCTTCCAAAAATACTAAGTTGACGTTCTTATAAGAATGTTTTATGTTTCTGCAATCATAATTGTGTATGTATGAGTTATTAATGTAACATTATGTATGTTACGAATAATTATTGGATTGCTTAAATGTGTGGGATTTGGCAATAATGTGTATGTGGAATTGTTTATGTGATAATCTTATTGTATGACGTCAATACAGAACTATATTCTTACATTACTATGTAGCTTTATATGTTACATTCCTTAAATTACTTGCATTCCCTTTATATCGGCATTTATACCATTCTATTCGTTCTCAGCTTATTAGTTTTAAAAATGTATATTTTTTATGTTATTTAAGTTTAATTCTGTGAAATATTTTTGTAGCATTTTATTAGATTAACATTCTCGAGGGATATACAACGATATTTTACTATCATAATATTTTTTATTGTAAATTTTTATTTTATTAAAATTTTAGACTTATTTTAAATCAAATGGAAGATTTTTAATTTGACAACACATAACCTAAATCGAAATATAAATGGATAAATATACTTACTACATTGTATTTAGTGATGCTAGTATCAATAATGGTAATACAACAATGTAAGCCTAAAATAAAACGGATTTGGTAAAACATATCTATTTTTCATTTATCCTCCCCCATACCTTATTCATGAAGGAATATGCCTGTCAGTGACGGATGCTTTATCATTTCATGGGGCTTTATGAGGTAAATGGTATTTGTTCGTGGGAAACAGTGTTGTAACGAATGGTACTATTTGCAGTGAAAGTCAGGTGTCTACAACGGAAATTTACCACGCGACGGCTGTCACTACAGTTGATGGGTAAGTACACGATATAATTTGTTTTTACTCGTAACTCCCAAAAGTCGTAACTCGTACTTCCATTTGAAAATTGTAACTAAAAGCAACCTTACTCCGCGTTACGCCAACGGTGCTTCGATAACAAAACGATAATGGCCGTGAAAGAGATCACAAAGCCCAACATACGCTTTGGACAACACAAGTTAACTAACGTTACCAAAAACAATTTGCTCGATCATTACATCCATAGACCACTTAAAAGATATAAAACTAGAGATTTATGTATATAACTAGAGATTTATGTAGATTTATGTATATAAATCTCTTTTGTTAGACGACATTTCTAAAACGCGCGATTACTTGAAAATTATAAATACTTCTTAAATCTAATTCTTTCACAATTACGCATATTTAAAGAGATAATCGTGTAAGTTTATTCTACAGGACATACAATAGTTTCTGAGATTCACTATTATACAAGAAGTTACTCCAGCAGAAAATGAAATATATCGAAACCGTCCACTTAGGTAGCTAGAGAAACCTGTAGGTTAGCTAGGCTAGGCTCCTCGCCGGACAGACCGAGGACCGCGTTGGCCCCCTGTCCCAATCCGATGATCCAGTGCCTGTAGTCCGTGCCAGTGATCACTCCCTCTTTTTTATATTATTATTGTTACAGTAATATTTCTCATAGCATTAGCGATGCCCTGAGCCGTGGTCCTAGCCCATTAAGGGTGCCCTCAGGCGTGTGTCGCTTATACGTAAAAATATTGTTTAAAGACGAGCCTCTTTCGCGAGATTTTGATTAAAGAGGTAATTATTGTTGTAACTATACATATGACGCGACACTGGACTGACAGACAAGTCATTAGCTAATTATATTATTTTTGTATTTAATTATATTAATCATATTTAATTGTGTATAACTGACAAGTGCAAGTGTATGTAAATACCTAAGTGCTGAATAAATATCGTTTAATTCGAAAATCTGAAGGCACACTTATTATGTTATTATATTTTCAGCCTACATAGGAAACCACAAGACGCACTATTTTTTAACATATTTTCAGCAGTTAGACCTCTAATATCTACATTAAATGTAAGAACTGTAACTCGCAACGTGGTCATAATAATATCATTTCTGACCTACACTCCAATATTTTTTTATTTTTTATTTTAACAATACGGGAATAAATCGAAGGACTTTCCAAACACATAATTTACGAGCACTTAGCACACCCAGACACAGAACAACTATGTATATGTGGTAAGCACTATAAAGTAGGCCTGGGTGAGAATCGAACCCAGGCCTACTTTCAAAAACTACGTTTCAAAAACTTCTGTATCTACAGATCTACCAGTGAAGTCAAATTCAAAGTCCCCTATATCTAAACTTCTATATTTATAAAATTATACTAAAATAAACTAACACTAATAAATTGACTAACTGTGATAACTTATTCAGAACCACGGACTTATATTAAGTAACATTACATGTTGTTTATAATTGCAGGGACATCGAAGAAGCTGCGATTGTTACTTACAGTCCCGTTGAGAGCTTCGAGGAGTTAGAGCAAGAGTTGGAACTGCCAGAACAGTAAGACTCCTTACTGTTTGCAAAACCGCTGCCCCAACCACGACCAGAATTATAAAACCGCATTAATTTATTGTTGGATATCTTTCCTATCACTATTACGTATCAGCGGGTTCCTTGCAAAATTGGGGCGTTATTTACAAAATAATTATTATATATTATATCGTAAAAATACTAAATAAGTTGCCTTTAGGTACCTAAAGGCAACTTATTTAGTATTTTTACGTCACAAATAAAAAAGTAGACATTGATTGCTTTTGTAATCAACGCCTGAAATTATTTGATATCACATAACGACGGGTTACTTGCACAATTCAATTTAGTTATATAGGTTAGTAGTAGTTGGTTTCCAGGTTCCTAAATCGAAAGTTAAACTATACCTGCAAGTTCATTGAATTAAAATATAGTACTTTACAAAAAGTGGCTTTACGAAAAAAAAAAAATCTGTGGTCTCAGAACTAAGTCACCCGGCTCTGTCATTTCGGTACTGGGGTATTGGGTATGTTGATTATCCAACTATTCACTTAAACTTTGACGCTTATATAAGGGTAATTACACACTGCGTTTAATTACTCAACATTTTGTGTCTTACGTTCTGATATAGGTAATTTCGATAGTCATGAGGAAATAAATAAAGATTCAAATAATTTATTATGTACCTTTTGTTACACTTTTTTATTGTAATTTAATGTTGAAAGTATTAAACAAATACTTTTATGACGTACCTATGTGTTTTATTTATCTTCGGATCCGCGACAATAAAGTATGTTTCTATATCCAATATAACAAGAAAACTATTTATTTTCAGTTAGAAAAGAAAACCTGCAAATCTAAAGATCCGTGGGGGTCCCGCAAGGCTCAATCCTGGGGCCGTTTTAGTTTGTGTATATAAACGACTTTCCTTACTATGTAGGAACTAATCATGAGATAGTATTGTTTGCTGACGCAAGAACTGTACGCTGTACTGTAAGCAACTATGACGAAGTAAACAATGCAATCTCGAAGGTAGTCCATTGTTTTATAATGTTAATAATCTACTTTTAAATGAAAGCATAACCAGTCATTAAATTTTCTACACCTATTGTAAAACAAATTGATACGAATGTGCAAATAAATGGTATTTGATTGGAGCCAATGGAGTCGACTGTCTTTTTGGGAATAACTATATTGACTCCAAATTGCAATTGGGGCCACATATTGCGAAACTATCAGGAAAACTTAGCTCTGCAGCCTATGCTGTTAAAACTATGAGACGACTCACTGATGTGGTTACTGCTAGATAGGTTTACTTTAGTTATTTTCATAGCGTAATGTCTTATGGGATTCTTCTCTGGGGAAACTATGCGGACATTGGCACCATTTTTGTACTACAGAAACGAGCTGTAAGGTCCATATATAAACTTCATCCGCGAGATTCCCTACGGGAGAAATTTAAAGATACTAATATTCTTACAGTGGCATCACCACATGTCTAAGAAAACCTTTTATATGTCCATAAGAATATTAATAAGTATTAAAAAATAAAGGATTCCTCTTGAGTTTCTTGCCAGTTCTTCTCAGAGTTGCCACGTCCAGAACTGGTGGTAGAATAAGAAAGGGACGCATTACAAGAACATGATTTAAAATATTTTAAACGTGTCTATATGAATAAGGAATATTCTACTTTGACTTTGAAACAAGGCGTAAGTTTCTTTTTGGTTTCGATTCAGAATCTATAATAATATGTGTGAACTAGTTTTGCCTAGACAGGCCCTGGCTAGAATAAAATAGACAAACGCTAGAAGTGCGGCTTCGACCTAAGGGCCGCACTTCTAGCGTCTGCCTGATCTTGAAAAGTTGTCAAATACTACTAACGTCTAGATGCCTCGCAACGGATGAACTGTTCCTCGAGGGTGAATCACATGCGGTTGACGGTAGGAGTAAAGTTACGGGTTCGGCTCGGCCGTTGCATCGTTCACACGCTCGAGGAACGCGCACACCTAATGGGGTCAATCTTAGTGATGATATTAGCTCTTTGGCAATGGACGATTTATCATCATTCTAACATTGCAATGGTTAATCATTGTCAGGAGTCAATCAGCAAAATAAGCGGGAAATAAAGATTGTTTAGTCGATTGACACGAGGGAACTTGTAAATAATACGCAGACATGAATAAAATTGTGATGATTTAATTCAATCCATAGCCGGCAACAAAAATTAATACTTTTACATATTTCAACATACATATTTTGGTGACCATTAAACAAATTTTATAAAAACAACGTTATTGATAAGTGCTGAACATTCGCACATTGTGACAAACTCTCGGTTTCTAAGGCAATGCGAATACAAACATATACATCTGTATAACCGATTCATTTAAAAATTCCAATTTACAATTTCCTACAAACAATTCAATTTATTTAGTAACAATGATGTTTCATCACTATACAAATAGTGATTCTGAATTAAAAAAATATTTACATATACACAACGAAGGTTTAGAAAACAATTATTTGTACATCGATATACAATCGTATCATTACACGGGCATTATTAAATTTAATGGCCAATTTAGAAAAGGTCACAACTCCCATCGACAAGCCATATGAATTGTGCCCTTTTCGAAATTGCATATTTAATTAAATACTTAGTTCTTCTGCCAGACTTTTACTAAAAGGCCGTAAATACACCATATATCATGCGAAATCCAACTTTATGTATGTGGCAAAGAATATAATTTATAATGATACAATGATTTAGTGTGACGGCATGTTAGTAGCAGTACAGCAGAATATTAGCAATAGTAAGTTAGGGACCAAAATCATTTTATAAATTGGATTTACGAGTACAATTCGTATATAAGAAACTATTTTATTTTAGATCCTTAGTTGCCCAAATACCTGTAGGTATTGTCTAGTAGTATTAATAATTTTGGAATGTTTACATTAAAATACGAAGAATTTTCTAGATATTAGCCCAACACTGGATAAAGAGTGAAAGCAACTTCGCTAATATGATCTCTCTAAATACATTACAAGAGTTGTAAGTAAAAAAACCTATTTTCCGCTAAGTATTATAGTAATCTCGTAAAAAATGTCCGCTATTAAAGTGAAACGTTCGCACTTTAGGTATTTAATGGACGATTTGACCGATTATTGCTTTTCTTGTGTCTTAAATAAGTTCATTATTTATTTTGCAAATGTAAAAGGCAATAATAGACCTATTAGTCATCATTAAGTTAAACTTAGAAAGGTTTTAAACCTTGTGAATATCACTATGTATTTTATACTGTAAGCATTGTATTAAAAGTTCTTGTTCTACTATAGAAATTAACTTTTGGGAATCAATGAACATAGAACGGTTATAACCTTTAACATTCGCTAAATTATTGAATAATTTTAATTTATTAATATATAAAAGATAAAACATGTCATTTTCCGTCAAATTGAACGTTAAATACTTAAAATGAGAACGTTGTACCTTAACGACAATTGTAAAATTATTTGAATATAAAATCATCTCCACTCTATTTGTGAGAAATTTCAATTTAACTTAATATATCCAATTACGTTAATCAGTTTAAATTTACGAAATAAACAATTTGTCTATATTTTCATGTCATGAATAATTTAATACAATAAATAATTTCCAAAGAAGAATTATTTTGATTAATTTAACTTTACACAGCACTATTTTATCACTTATAAATTAAATATCTAAAACGCAACGAAATTTAAAAGGTCTGACACGGTTTATACTTCATTTCAATTTTGACTAAATTTAATTTTACAAAGTACCTATTGAAATATTTTTAGAATTAATGTCTGAACGTATTAAACATTGTGATGGCAACTCGATCCGGCCGTTCGTTTCCATTTAACTAAATTTTGTACAAACATAATATCCTTCACCTAAAATAAACACTTTAAAAAGTTATTTGATATATACTATTTTGAATGAGATTTAAAACCGCTTTAGTTAAATTTGCTAAAACAAATTGTAATTTTCACTCAAATACAAAGCAAAAAATAATATTTTATTTACATTTAATCAGGTTGAATAGGAATATAGGGGTAAAATGAACAAAACTTTAACATTTAAAAATGAGTCTTGCTTATATTATACGTTAAAAAATAACACATAGTTTAACTCGTTTAAGTTGCCGTATCAGTTCGTTTCTTCCCCTAATACAGTTAATCGGGGTGAATATTTATACAGGGAGTATACATATTCACCCCGATTAACTGTTCATCTTGTCCGAGGTTAAATTTTACGTATATTTATTGCTTTGTGACAATAACACTTTGTTTAGCAACATTTAAAAGAAGCGCGAAGTATTGAGCCGTTTGTTTAAATTGGAACAAGATGTAATAGATCTAAATAGGTCCTGGCTAAACTATATTTCGCTAGAAGTACTGTAGCGCCTCCTATTTTAAGAACAATATCAAGGAAGATTTACACAAGAGTTTCCAACAGAATTTAGTCATCATATAGGAGCCCATAAAATTAACAACATTTCCAAAGAAACATATCGCTTTATTAAATAGCTGCTTTATTTTATGTGAAAGTGGCAAAAAACCCAATCTGTGACTTTCCTGTAATAAGTTTTAATCTCATGATATTACTGATAAATTTGAGTTGAATTATATCATTATTTTCATCATCATCAGCCCGTATAACGTCCACTGTTGAACATGGGCCTCCTCCCAAGGGAGGGTATTGCCATAGTCATTATTTTATACCACTATTAATAAAAGTTGTGATATAAGGTTTCCATATCAATGACTACACTTCCATTACACACCTTGTATATGCCAAATATCACTTGACATAATATAGTAATTGATTGCTATCGCAGTTTCATATAGAAAATTAAACGAATACGGAAGGCAATTGTAATACTACAGTCCTCAAAGGAAAACTAATTATCATTTACACAAACGGCTCCAAAACATCTCATTTGTACGATGTGTTAGCAATCGTAATATCGACAACATAAAGTTCAAAACACCAAGTATAGAATAAATCATGAAATATCTGTTGAGGGCCCAGCCCGTACATTTTGTTCGTGTAAAATCAATTGGTACCTAAAATGGTCATAAGCAGCCCGAGAAATGTAAAGCGTGATTTAATTCTGATGTATAAATCAGTAAAAATGTAAGCTATTAAACAGAGTATATTTCAATTAACAGAAATATTCTACGTTTGAATTTATTGTATACTGTTCAAGGTAGGTGTGCCGGTGTAAATCGGTGGCGGGGGCAATCATTTATTTCAAGTTATGTTTAAACTACCCACAACTTATTCCTGTTTTTAACAATTTTACCCCTATACAGCATATTTTGTGTCCAATTCTCCGGGCCACTTATGATCATTTTTTGTTCGACTTAATTCATAATAAAGAACTATCACTATAAGTAAGTATACATACACCAGATAACATCACTGTGCTTTGATAAATGTAAAAATGTATACTAGTTTTTGAGAGAGACTCCATCGTTTACGTAATCATCAATCACTTGTTTGCGTAATCATTTTAAGATTACACTACGCAAAGCTATTTATTTTTTAAATACTCACATACTACTATATAATTTTAAAATATACACGTACCTATCTTCATCTTTTGTTATATGTTTAGATATTCAGACATAATCATGTGCTTAAAAATAAATTATTTCGTAAGTTATGATGATAATTATATTACATTATTTACTAATACTAAAATACATTTATTGCAAATAATAATCGAACGAAAGACACGAATTTGTGTCATATAGTATTTGAACTATTAGAAATAGCTTATTATTAAAGCACACAATAGTTTTCTTTCAAATACAAACGATTTGAAGAAAAAAATAACTACACCAACAAGCATTGCATTTCTTATATTTAACAAAACACAGTATGTTTCTACAGATAATAAACATAACCACTTAGTTAAGCTAACAGTTAACCATTGTCTTTACTCCAATCTACACAACTAACAAAGTTATCATGACAATCATTTTACTAATTAAAAATAATTTATAAGAAATATCACTGTTCTAAATATAACAATATTGAGGCCTAATCAAGATACTTATGTGACGTATCTCACTTTACCTTTATACATTTTATAAAATGTATACCACTCAAATGTAGATATACATTTTATAAAATGTATACCACTCAAATGTATAAATACATTTTATGAAATTTATACCAATTATATATTTGTATACGTTTTATGAAATGTATACAAGCTCAATGTATTTATACATTTTAAAAGTGCGGACGTGTACTACCCTGTGCCTTATCCACCATCAACCAAAGGTTAGATTTCGATACCTATTTGTACATTAAGATTAAATGTTAGTTTAACTGAGCAGTGTTACCTCAATGGTCGTCGTATTGACAAATGTGTCCCAGGACAAAATTGCAATAACACCTATAAATTTCCACTAGCGATGCTGAATCACAAAATCAACCACATAATGACTTGCATTCATACCTGCGATACAAAAAAGAAAACAAAATTAAATAAAAAATAACACAAAAAAGTAAATAATTAAATAAATACTTAAAATAAAATAAAGTAAGTATTGCAATTGCGTCCGTTCGTTATATTATATAAAAAGTACAAATTAATGAACAATATGGAAATATTTTATACATTTTTATTGCTGGCAACACAATTTTTCCTAATATATAATATATATTTATATCAAACATTTACATACACATATTATTCTTTTCAACCGTTATACATATTTCTTTGATATGACTTTAGCATTCTTTAGACTGACGAGTTTTTGAAGTTTTTAAATTAATATTACCATGATACTACATTTCTTTCCACATTATCATGTGGAATAATAATGTGGACATTTTTATTTTTGTGTTTTATTCTTGTGTGTTAATTTAAATGGATTTGTAAGAAGTATACAATTAAAGGAAACGGAAACAATTTTTTTTTAACCTAATTCTAAAATATTTTCATATTTATATTATCTTTGGCATATCAAATGCATTTAATAGCATTTATTGTCAATTTAAAAACTACGTTCTATTAAACTTTTGTTAAAGGCAGTAACATTCTAATGTCATAAAAAAAACACTCAACGGATTGTCAACTAAAAATTATAAAAAATATTATGAACGTCAGGTTAAAGAATGCTTCCCTTATAACATATACATATACAATATAATACATTACAAAGCTTATACATAAAGAGTGTGAAATCCTACGTATTAAGCCTCGGCTCAAATGATAGAAACGCTATTGAATCTACGGCTTTATTTTATTCATATAACACTGTTGTTTGAAGACTGAAATCCTTCTACAAATAAAAAACTTAAAGTATCTGTTTGTTATATTAAAGGCATTTTTCCAATCATCAGATTTACATACAAAATCTGTCAAATTAAATTTTACTCCTATGATAATTTTTATCAGCCCTAATTCATTTAATGAAACGTATTGCATAAAGACACCTATTATCAAATTATTTTTAAAATATTTCTTTGCATTTCAAATAAATTACATTTAAAAGAGACTATTGATTGGAAGTTAACTACCAGCTAACGTTAAATAATATAAACTGACTTTTATTTAGACAACGATTTCCATCCGAATTCTGCTACGTCAATCAATATAATAAACTCCAGTATCTACATTCAATAATAATGTTCAAAAATAAAATATTACTTGTTATATTTCAATTTCAATCTCCAAACAACAGCGGCACTAAGAGTTCGACACAATATATCATGGAAATAGTGTGGAACCTTTGAAAAAGCTCAATCTACGCATGACTCAGTATAGGAACTATCTGTTTCTATTAAAGAAAATTCATAATGTTTCGCGTATATTTCGAGCGGTAAAACTCAAATTTAGTAAAGCGACTCCATTTGATGTCAAAAAGAAAACTTGATTCTTTTATTATTTTTAAAATAGACAATTCCCACACTAGGAAAATTAATCCCCGAGTCATTATTGGAGACATTACCAGCAAAATTTTCGGAAACAAAGCCCAACAATAGAGAACAATCTGTTGTTCGCAAATAATTGTCCTGGGTGGGAGAACTAACCGCTAAACAATTAGCATTTTGGGCCGGTCGCGCGTTGCGTTGGTATTTCAGTGATAAGTACGAGTTAGTGTTTTATGTGCAACACACTACATAAAATACACTTATAAATTTTTTTGACTTCTTTTCACTAAATTATTTACAAGTTTTATTTGTAGATTATTAGTTTTCAAATGTTCCACACTACTTACGTTTCCAATTGTATACCAATATGTTTAATAATAATAATAATTATTCTAATAATAATAACGTTTCAACGTTTATTCTATACTGGACCGGCACATACAATATTAACAACCCCCTCCCCTCACACACTGGGTTTCAAATAACGCTTAAAACTAACATTTGTCTACAAAACGTTATCCCACCGACGTATAAAAATATTAAACCATGAATTAGCTAAAGCAATTTATGATTTACACAACATTTTTGACCAATTAATGCTTTTATATTTTTATGTTTTAAAATGGTAGTTCTGTATATCTGACGCAATTATAAGAAAAAAATATTCGTTTAAATCCCGACTTCTAATATTCTAGTCACAATATCTCGCTGCACGGCAAACAACGTGCTTCGCGACAACCTAAGTCCAATTGTCAAGGATCGTGCGTTTAAAAACTTATTATTACGGTATTTAATGTCGTTCGATCATGCAATATGCCCAAATGCGGTTTTATCACATCGCCTCATCTCACGAGCGACGACAAGCGCGGATCCAGCCCTCATAAAAGGTCACAGCCGCCCCAAATCAGCCAAGTGCGAGTCGCAGTACGAACTCATTCATAAACAATCACGACTTATGAACGACTTTTGTATTTGATTATTTTCTTTTCGTCAAGCAGTAAGCTTTGGGAATGATTGAGGCATATCGTTTAGGTGTTATAATAGATTTCCATAGACCATGAAAGTGTGACGTCATAAGTCTATTAGGGATGTGGGCATGCCCATCGTGCCCACAACGGTGGATCCGCCCTTGAGCTTCGACAATAGGACAAGTGTCAGAGTGAGTGCGAAATATCCTTCACTGTGCCGCTCGCATTATGTTGTCCCACGTGCTAAGATATATTGTAACTAATATACAAAGTCAAGTATTACATTTACAGTGGTGTAACTGGACCGGGCAGTAGCGAGTCAAAGGGCCTAGACGAATTAGCTTCAACTAATGAATGTCAGTCATTTTTTAAATAGAATATCTTGATCACGTGACATATGTCAAGTATCATACATTTGCGTAAGCGATTATACGCTAGTGATCGCCCCGCTATAGTGGCATTTTGTCTACCTAGTCTCAGCTTGAATTGCCACCACTCGCCACTGTACTAATCTCTGTTTTCTCTCCTTGATTAATGTAAATCGGGCTTTCTGGATTTGTAACGCTTTTAATTCAGTTTTAAATTAACATTTTACGTAGCATTACATGTAATAATGATATTTGTTTTATATATTTTTTCTATTGTTATTACATAAAAAGCAAAACACAGTGAGCAGGCACAAATGGTTTTAAACTGGTAAGAGAGAAGAACCTTATTCCGATGTGTTTATGTTCATATTTCGATTTGAAAATCAATGAAAACTTGATTTTGAAGGTATCTGTCAGTATACTAGGTATATATGGTTTATTATGGAGGGTTATTATAACCTCTTTAGAAATATGATTAAATCGTTCTTACGAAAACCTAATTACAAATTAAGCAACCAGCGCACGCACGCGCGCAATTTGCTGCCGCGCGCCCTGTGTAGCTTGGACCTCGGCTAGGGCGGTCGCTGACATTAACCACTGAGCCTGACTTATCTGCAAGCATGCGCAGGTTGCTTAGTTTGTATTTTTAAACCAATTAGTTAAGCTGGAATCCTGCTCGCATTTATGTCTGGCTAAGTAGAAAAAGCCTCGCAGCAATCCAAATAATTATAGTCCAAAGTCTTGAATAGATATTGGTGTAATAAAACAACATATTTCAAAAATTCTTTCACCATTAGACAACTACATTGTCCAGGAATAACATAGGCTATATTTTATTATAAAGTTGTCACGGAAACGGAAGCCACGTGGATGAAAACATGCGCGGAAAGCTTTTGTGAATCAAATCATATCAAAATATGAACATAAATATTCAGTAAACTATGAATAGTAGAAAGTTAAGGTTTTAGGAATGTGATTTGATTGTCTCAGAAATGACAGTCAAAAGAAATCGAGTTGCTTGTTTATCTTATGATGTTTTATTATTCTTTTTTTCTGTTAAAAATCGAAGAAAGATAAACGGCGCTGTTATAACCCAACAAAAAAAAAATGGATTTTTTTCTCAAGTAAAATGTAAGTACAATTCCGTAGTGATAGTGGTGATGTTTCATCTGTACCTTGGAGAGCAGTTAAAGTTGTCGGTGTTGAGCCAGATCACTTACAAATTGTCTGTAAAACCGTTCGCGTTCATATATGCGCTATAATATGTTCTGCGCAAAAGGCCAATATATTTAAGAGCTTGGTCGCCATGGCCTATGCCTGGTGAAGTAGCAAAAGCCTCGGGGCCAAGTATATATGAACGTCCGAAGAAAAAAAAAACGCAGTAGCCAACATCAGCCCGAAGGAAAATATAATATACTTTTGTTCAAGTAGAATTATTAAGGGATGCATAATTATACGGATGCAACTCTGATAAGACTCCCACGGCTACTCATTTGTATATTATTAGGAGGAGTATTTTTCTTATTCCTATTCTCTTTCTGATTAAATGCGTTGCGGGTCCCAAGGAGGTTTAACTTTTTCCCGGGACTTGGTGAGCCTCGGTACTCATTGCCATTTCCAGTGTGTGCCACTTTTGATCCTGGCTTGCAGGAGTTGCAGTGGTGGGACTTTGTGGGATTTTAGCATAAGAATAAAATTGTATATTAATTGAGACATTTTAGTAATAAATAAAGTAATTTCTTAAAGACAATCAATTCACATGAATAAGTTATTAAAGTTTGAAAATCTACTTGATTATAATATGGAAGTCCATGGTTTGCTTATTATATATTTAGTTATTTCATTGTAGGTAAATAGGGCTACAAATTTAAGTACACCGAATTGTAGTACTGAAAAAATTTCACCGACACCGTCGTTTTCTTTTTGACTGTTCACTAGATATCAAAAAAGGTATGCCTTAAACGGGTAGGGCATTTAGAACTCTGTTGACATGTAATACAGTTCAATTCTAAACATACCTAACTCGTTTAGGATATTAAATTAAATAACTTTCATATTTTTTATCGCAATTTCTAAGTAGGCAATCTCATATATTTTTGTGCGTGTGAACGATGCCTAACATATCGACGTCGAATACATGGTATAGCAAAATTATCGTATAAATAGGGATGACGATTTAAAGTTAAATTTGGTCCATCTCTTAGATTACCAAAAAATATTGGACAAGTATTTGTTACATAAACCAAAAATTACGAAGATACAACGCGTTGAAATGTCATATAACATCACTTTTCGGTACAATTGAACCTAGGAGTGATTTTACAAGCCCCCTTTCCTGAACTTTGTGGCTCAGTATCTTACAAGCCCCCTTTCCTGAACTTTGTGGCTCAGTATCTCTAGTCAATTTATCTATATTTATACTAATATTATAAAGAGGAAAGATTGTATGTAAGTATGTTTGTAACGAATTGGGTCAAAAAGTACTGGACCGATTTTAAAAATTATTTCATCATTTGAATGCTACATTATCACTGATTAAGTTAGGCTATATTTAATTATGAAGTTCCCACGGGAAAGGGAGTTACGCAGGTGAAACTGCGCGCGGGAAGCTAGTATTTGATAAATAAAAAATATATGTGTGCAATATTTTTTGGTAATCAGTGATAGACCACATAATTATGTGTTATTGTTATTTGAGAGTAAAGAAAAAGAGAGTGCACCTCCGTTTGCGCACTGTGCACTGTAATATCTCTTTTGCAGATGGGCAATTTCCTTAGAGATTCGCCGCCGTGGGTGATACGCGGTCGGTATGACTATAAACTATTGTCATCATTAGGTAATGTTCTGTTAAAAAGTCTATTTTATAATACATACATAGATACAAAACAATATTAATAAATGTATTATCGCTTTTTAGTGAACAGTCGAGAACATAATATAAATATTTTGGGGAAATTAAAAACGTCAGAATCAAAACACAAACATTGTATTAATTTCTATTCCGATGCCTCAGTTCTGTTGTTAGTGAATTCATTTGTTTACATAATTTCACTTTTATTCAGGAAGAGAAATATCAACCGATAATTAAGATGGCATATATCTACCTACTTTGTATATATATAAAATATTTTGTGAGTGGTACACATATTTATATTAACTAACCAGTTGTACTCATCGTGAAAAGAAATCACTCGACGGCGCGGCGCCGGGCAATTAACTCGTTAGTCGGGTCGACTACTCCTTGAGAATGGACCTCGGGGTGGTCTCAAAACTAGTCGGACATATCCGATGATGACAAATCGTGAGTACAACCGGTTAGTTAATATAAATATATACAAAACACATTATATTGTATCCATATAGGTAGAGTAGGAAAGGTATTTAATAATTAATGTAAACCCAGCAAAAAATTACTAGATATTCGATTTCATGCAAATTTTGCGTTACTTACATTGATAAAAAAAATAATGAAATTGAGACATTATTAAACCAAAATAACAGTTTTTTTTAATTATATTTCCACCGCGATCTACGCCTTTGCCTCTAGCTATACCTACCCTTAATACAGCAAACCCATTATCGGTAGCTACCACCTTCCATTCCGAACTAAGGCATACCCGACTCAGATGAGGGAGGTCCCGGCCCCCGCCCCCGTGTCCCCAGGTCCCCAGTGTGGTGGGCCGCACCATTACCTGTCTTGTTCCTTATCGAGCATGTAATCCTTGAGGCGGCGCACGAGGTGCTCGGACAGTTGCGTGACTTCGGGCCACTGGTTGAGCACGATGACGCCCAGCATCACCGCCAGGCACGTTGTTAGGATACGTACTCTGGGAAATAAATTTTATGTTTATAATACTGTGCGACGATATATTTCCCGGCAGACTTCGTACTGCTTCAATCGATAAATAAAAGACCTAAACTTTTATATAAAATAAACGCAACGGCAATATGTTTATGCGCGAGCGACAAAGATAAAAGATGAAGGGTCGGTGTGCTAATTTAACATTTAATTTTTTTAACATGAATTTTTTTATGAAACACGTTAAAAATAATAACATAAAATTTGGAAAATCCAAAAGTGCACGACTCATAATGCTCATTCGTTCGGCGAAAAGAAGAAAATATATATAGGTATATAAGCACTCGTGTATTATTTGTTAATTTTAGTTTTTCGTTAATTACAATTCAACGACGCTAAATAAGATAACCATTTTCAATACCAATCTCCGAATAGCAGATCTAAAGCTAATAAAAAAAAATTGATTAGATTAATTAACTTTTACGCCAGCTACCGTGTTTCAAACGAAAAAAAGTGTTGATTGACGGGTATTTTTTTCTATTTCTATATTTTTTCCGGTTCTGTTATCTTAAATCATTTTTTGCTAGTGACAGAATTATTCTTCATTAATTTATCTATAAAATGGTGCGCAGATTGAGGAGATTACGTGGATTACCAATCGAGAAATTAATTAAATAGTCGCGGAACCGTGGCAAAACGAATTTTTCGGTAGTAGAGCACTCTCTAATGCTTCGCATTATGAGTCGTGCAAAAAATATATATTTTAGGTTGGCGCATTCAAAATAGACGTAAGCGCCGGATGACATCATTGTTCAGGTTGTTTGACGAAATTTCTTGGTCAGAGTCGAATATTGAATAAAAAAAACTGACATTAGCTAATGTTAAACGCTTGTGATTAGAGTTGCCAACTTAAGAATTTTCTAATAGTTTTTTTATTTTAAATAGGCAAAGGTCCGTAATATTCCGACCGTAACGATGACGTCATCGCGTATTTTTCAGTTTTTATTTTTTTCTCAACAAATACTCGTAAAAAAAATTAAAGAAAATAGTTTTTGGGTCAGAATTTTTGTTTTAGGGTATTACGCATTTTGAAATGTTGTCAATTTTTTGAGCTCCGCGTCCGTACTTTATATATGTAGCATACCTGGTACGTAGGAAAGGCATGGCGACCCCCGCGACCGTGGCTACGAGCAGCAGTGCCAACTGCAGGAGTGTGAGCGCCACGTTGAGCAGCTTGACGAGCAGCAGGCGCGGCGGCAGTGCGCCTGCGCCGGCCGCCTCGCCCCCCGCACCCCCTACACCCCCCGCCCCGCCGGCCCCCGCCATCCATTGTTCTAGTTTACTGATCTGGAAACATTACGTTAGTGAATAGGATATATTTAAAAATCACACAGTAATCGCCATTTTCAAGACATATGAAAAACAACTTTATATAATAAAGAATAATAATAATCATATAAAATAGTTATTTTTTTACAAAATGAATGAAAACATCGATATATAGTTTAAGTACGAAGTTTTTTTTATTCTTGATCAGTCAAATGACCCATATCTACGTGCTATTAACTGGTATAGGGGTAGCAAAATATAAGGCAAGAAAAATACAGCTAGTAAATATTAATACATGGACAGCACCCTTCATGGACGCTTCCAATTTTAGAAAAGTGGAAAAATATTTTGAAAAATTTACCGGTTTCACCAGTGATGTTGTGTCTTGCATAGATTTTTTGCCAAATTCTTGTATATCTGCATTAATGCATAAGGATGCCGTGACATGATCTACACGACATTATAGAAGTAAATATACAACTAAATATTCTGTTAATGACAAACGTCTACCTGGTGAAGCCCCCCTTAAATTTTTACTTTATTCAACTGTCTAGCTAGCACGGTTCATGAGATACAGCCTGGGGCCTGAGTCTACTATCGTAATGGTGTGTCGTGCAACTGTCACTGACGTCTCGATGGTTGGTAATAGACAGACGGCCAAACGGACAGCGGAGTCTTAGTAATAGAGTTCCGTTTTTACCCTTTGGTTACGGAATCCTAAAAAAAGGTTAACCTATTTAAGGTAATAGAGATTCATTTTAAAAATTAAAAAGAAAGAGAATCCCTCGCGCGGTTTCACCTGCGTAGATCCCGTTCCCGTGGAAATCTTCAAATATAGCCTATGACACTCACCAAAAATGTGGCTTTCTATTGGTTGTAGCATTTGCAAAATCGGTACAGTAGATCTGAATCTACTGAACCGATTTTGCAAATTGACTTGAATTTAATTGAAAACCGGTTGTAGGGGGTAATCTCTGGAGATTACCCCCTACAACCGCAATCAATTTACAAACTTTACCTCTTTATAATATAAATATAGATAAATAATGAATTCATTCAGCACTTACATACACTTTAGGTACCACAGATATACATACATACACTTGTACTTGTCAATATCACAATGAAAAAGAACTGTAATTAATAGGTTATTTTTCTTATTCTACGAATAAGTAGTTTATACTTAGGTAACCATAACTAGCAAGTGCAACCTGTGAGTGCTGCTAATTGTGGGACATTACAGACAATGTACTCCGTCTGTCCGTTTGTCATTAATTCATCTACATATAATAAGTTTATATTTACATTAATTATTATAGGTATATTAAAAGCATACAATTAAGTAACACACACCTGGGGGCATCCTTAACGGGTTAGGACCACAAATTAAAGTCAGATTTATGGATATAAGAGGAAGTGATCTTAGGCACGGCCTACAGGCGCTGGATCACAGGGCAGGGGCACAACCTCCTCGCCGGCGAGAATCCTACCCCCGCGACACCTGCAACCTGCAACTAGCTACCTAAGTGGACGACCCGGAGAAGAAAGGCAGAAAGAAACTTCGGGATTGTTCTTTTTCGTCATCTTTTGTTGTGTTTTAGTCTCTTCTTTTTTTTTACAATAATAAACATGTATCTAAACTCACTTTAGTCTGACACAAGTCTAACGCCTCGTGTATATCTCGTATTCGCTCCTCGCTCTGATACTGCACCTTTTCTTCTACATCTGTAAGTGCTTGTTTTAAATTTTCCACCTGAAATCAATACACAATATCTGATTAAAGCTAAAGTTCATCAAAGGTCTACTACTCTCTCTGATTGTTATCCTGCTCCTCTTAATATATACAAAATGCGTAGTATCATGTTATAACACACAAGGAGATGCTGCTTATTATAAATGATATAACAATCGGGGCCAAGGACTTAACATGATTTCCGAAGTACGGACGGTAGTCACTCAACCAACTAGACCCGGAAAGCGATTTTAGAATCATCACAAAAAAATATGGCCCAGCGTGCGGATCGAACAAATGACCTCAGAGATTAAAGCGAGCTTATTACTATTACGTCACGGAGGTTGAGTAATTACCTCATTTTGGTGTAATTCAGTGAGATCATTAATTTGCTCCTCCAGTCGTTCAGTCTTGAACCGTTCCTCTTGTAACGCCGCTGATAGGAACGACACCTCTTGAGACAAATTCTGGAAACATATAACAACATATCAACAACATTATACATATATAAAATGTATGAAGCGGCCGTAGCCGCTTTGTGATATTGTGGTCGGAGGTTCGATCCCCACCCATTGCACTATCGACGTGAACCCACTCGTAACACAAGCATTTTAGCTTAGCACGAGGGGTTAACTTGTAGACTTCTAAACTGTGCTAGTAAACTTAAAAACAATATATACAGAATTTGTAAAGACAATTGATTTCAGAACAAAATTTAACTTAATAATATATTATTAGTAGGAACTTCATAATTAAATATAGCCTATAGCTTTCGTCGATAAATAGACTTTCTAACACTGAAACATATTTAAATCGGACCAGTAGTTCCTGAGATTAGCGCGCTCAAGCAAATAAACAAGCTCTTGTCCTTTATATATTGGTATAGATTTTTTCTTGACAACTCCTGGACGGTGGATATTAATTTCAGTGTCGCGGGAAGATTGACAAACACTCAATTCTGAGGCGTACCTAGTCTCAGAACCGTGATTTACGGTAATAATTTTCATTCATAGGACATACATTCATAGTACATCTGCAGTAACCACTGAGACACCAGTGAAGTCATTTTATTTTTCGCATTCGGCTATATGGAATGAAAACCATACCATGGATGCCTATACAAATTTACGACCGACTTATAAAACCACCATATTTTATTAAAAACTAGCTTCCCGCGCGCGGTTTTACTCGCGTAACTCCCGTTCCCGTAGGAACTTCATAATTAAATATAGCCTATATTCATCAGTGATAACGTAGCATTCGGTAAAAGAATTTTTAAAATCGGTAACATACTTACATACAAATCTTTCCTCTTTATAATATTAGTATAGATAACGTCACATGCGTCCATTAAATGTGTCTTGTTTTGTTCTTTAATAGTAAGATTTTATCCGTCTAATAAGCTGAAAAAATGTTAGTCAAAACATAAACGTACTTTCAACGCGTCCATCTTCTCCGATAGCCGTTCATAATCCTCCCTGCGCTCGCGCAGCTCGTTGAGAATCGGCTTGATTGTGAACGTTGTCTCCGAGATGTTGTTGGACCCCGCTTGTGTAGGATACCTGGGATCAAAATAAGTAAATAAATATATTGGTTATTATATCATCATCTGTCCATACGTCCACTGTTGAACATAACACTCCCTCAAAGGGGGTTTTCGCCATTATCACCATATTTGGCAAGCGGGTTCGTGTATTTTATCGTATACCAAGGAAATTGTCAAGGAGTGGTATACGATTGTCATAGAAAATATTAAGAAAATAGGGGATTAGTGTTTCCCGAGGCCGGAAGGATAGTCCGTCAACCAACCAGACCCCGATATCAATTTATGATTATGATAGCCGGGGCGGGATTTGAATCTACGACAGACGATAACGCAGTCTAATTGAAGTATGCCTTAAAATGCGGTTCTAAGGAGTATCGAAGTTTATTATCAACATTCAACAAAAAAAAAAAACTTTATCAGACCAAACATAGTCCCTTTGCTGACATTCGGAGGAGCAATCCGAGTGAGTCAGTGGATAAATCTTCGTGTCGTGGTATGATAGACATACGCCAATCATACACGACACATCGCTATGAATAGGGTAGTCAAACATTCCTCGCTGCAACAGCAGTAATAATGAGTAAGGTAAATTAAGTCGTATAATAAAATTATACTCACGGCGCCCCCTCACTGGTAACCGACGAGCTCGGCGAGGCGTCCGGCGAGAACTTGGGCGCCGGCGAAGTCGCAGCCCGCGGTAGTGTGGAGCCCCGGGGCGCCGCCTCGCCCGCCTCGGACGCTCGGGAGCCTTCCGACGACGCGTTCGCTGCGCGTTGTAGCGATACTCAATACATTATTGTTATAACACGTTTAGTTTAAATGGTTTTTTACTAAGCTTTTGTTATTCCACTGGATGTCATAGATCTATAGTTCTGGATGCCCACCTTATTGGCGTTAAGAGTAGATATCCATCAGCGACTGCCCTAAACCGAGGTCCAAGTAAAACAGAGGACGCCCTCTTACATAGGTTGCTTAGTTTTTTGTTTATAAACCATTTAAAATAAGGCTGAAACTCTGCTTGCCTTTAAGGCCGGTGAAGTAGTAAAAGCCTCGAGGCGAAATACATAAAAGTTTGTACACCTCTACTCGTGTGGATCATACCTACGCTATGGAGAAGGGAGTCATACATACCCATTGGGAGATGAAGAAGAGTCTTTTATTATTTAACGTTTACTTAAAATCCTTCTTGCTTCCTCATCTTACTGATTTACAACTTTGATAAACAACTATTAATAAGCATTTAAGTTTCAATTTGACTTAGAATATATTATTATGTATTGTTATAATTAGTTATTAATTCTTAAGTGCCAAACCACTTATTTACTAACTACTATCGTTTAAAAGCCACAATATGGGTTTTATGAAATATTACCTTTTAGGATAAGTATTTCCTTACACTACATAATTGCGTTAAAATAGTAGCAATACTAAATACACATTATTGTGATCAGTAAGCAATAATTTTGTGAAAAGAAAAACAAAACAAAATGTGCCAATTTTTGCAATAAGCGTCTAATAAGGCAACAAGTGTTAAAAAAGAACTTGAATTTTGTTGGAGTTCCTAATTTGATTATGATTGTAAGCACGGTGAGTTTTTAAACATTGACATAGCACATTGTTTTCAACCGTAATAATAATTAATATTTTTAATATAAATATTATGTGTCATGATATAATTATGAATAATATTAATATTATCTTTTTTAACAAAACAACGTTTATCTTAAGGAGACTTCAATGGCAAAATAAACGAACTGGTCCTTCAATACAGTTTCAAAGTCATATTAATCTGTAATTTTAAATGCCACTGAAAAAGTATATACAAATGAATATATATTATACTATATAATGTAAAGTTTAAAAAATTAAATCATCAATATTATTACTATTCTGTCTGCTATTTCACAATAATGAATATGACTCATTGCAGAAAGAGTAAAATCATCATTTATTGATGTCAAAATATGTATATTGTCACAATCCTTCTTAACTATCAGACACTTGAAAAATAGATTATGTAATTATTGCCTCATACACTTGCGTCATAAAATAGACACATAGGTATGTTAATTTGCTAGCCTATTCTCCTTTTGTATGCTAACTTACGAGTTACTTGGGAAATATTACCTATGTATATTTATATATTCTTCATACATAATATATATCTCGGTTAAGTTAACGTCAAAATATATCCATTATTTATCTGTTTAACATACTAAATATCTGATAAAAAAACGAAATAGGATATGAAAATTTGAACTTTAATTTTTACTTTAACTTAACTTATCAACTTGTTGACGTCCACTGCTGAACATGGGCCTCCTCTTCGGCAAGCCGGGGTCGTTGAGGGACATTGCCGTTAATATCACAACGCTTGGTAGGCGGATTGGTGATCGCAGTAAGATGAGAGTATCTTTGAGCTGACAGATAGAGCTGTATGTCCCATAGATGACACCACACCCATAGAAAGACATGGGTGATCTATTCTAAGCCAAAACCACACGGTGCATGAACTTTTATCACTAAGTTCATATTTTTACATACTTATTTTTTATCAGTTATTCTGAATCAGGAATAATCATACATTATTCCAACCCAGCATTCGTAAAATAAAAGAGAAGAATAGTCTCAACTCGTGTATAAAAGTCTTCTCTGATATTTACACACAGTACTTTTGACATTACACTATAATCATGTCAACTCAAACCTTACCCTTCAAGGTTTACAATACTAACTACGGCATAAGCCAGATGTCATCAAACCTTTTATAATTAAAATTTGTTTACAAAAATGTTGTTTACCTCTGAGCTCCGCGTGCGGGGGGGCTAGCGTGCAAAAGACAAAGCATGATAAGCGACACAACTTGACAGTACAGTATACTAAACAGACATGTCGTTTGTTCACAATTTTAATTGCATAGTATACTTTACAATTATGGTAAGCGTTGTATTATAATCGCATGAGATGAATATGAATGTATGTGTGTGTTTTGTATACATGTTTTATGACTGATGAAATGAAGTGGCCGTGTGCAATAAATATGCAATTTTAATATCCGTAGCTTACTATAACTTTTTTTAATTAGTTAACATTACTTAACTTAACTAATTTACTCGGAATTTTCGGGCACGGATTAACTCGCGTAGCTCCCATTTCCTTGGGAACTTCATAATAAAATACAGCATATTCATTTTAGGTAGCTCATTTATCGAGGACGTAAAATTTAAATATTTATAGGTATCCAGTAGCTCCTGAGATTAGCGCGTTCAAGCAAACAAACTAATAGATAACTTATTTATTAATATATTTCTAAAGTTGATCTCTATAATATATTTAACTAGCTGTCCCAAATAAATCCCGTGGGAACACTCAAAAATAAATGTGGCTTTCTATTGGTCAAGAAAAAATCAAAATCGGTTGACTATATTCCCTACAACTTCACAAACTGTACCTTTTTATAATATTAGTGTATATGATATCCGATCCAAATAATGAACAAACCGAAAAGAAGTCATCCTTTCCACATATCGACAATATTGAAAGAAATGACACTTGAATGCACTACATTTTGTAAACAATAATATAGATTTAATAAACAACACTTATTTACATTTTTTGCGGCATTTTTTACACTTGTTAAACAACATGGCGGCGCCACATCTCGGCTCAGACTAACAATAACTGTTGATCGTATCACTTAAGTATATGATAAATCCGTATTGTATATCTAGGACTGTGAAATATAGGGTAAGATTCAGATAAGATATACAGTCTGAAATGTTTAAAATACATTTTTTAGAATTCGAACAAACATGAACGGACTGTGTAATTCACTTTAGTAAAATCCACGAGTACTTTTTGTGTTTTTTTGTAGATAATGTGAACATCATTATTGATAAGCTATATTTAATAACTGGCTCTAGTTTTATTACTAGACTAGCCTATACCCGCGACTGTCTACGCACAATATGTGAACTTTCTTTTAAAATCTTGATCTCTGAAAATAACATTCATTAAAAAATCATACAATCAAATTATGTTATTTAAAAGCGGGCAGATTAAGACAACAACTCATTTCTTTTTTTTTTTTTCATTAACTAGGCTACATCCCGCGGTTTTATCCGCATTGGGCAGCTATTCTGTGCCATCCGGTCATAGCGTGACGTTTCGTAAATCTAGCTTATAAACTTGTACTTATTTGTATGTATCAAATTTATCTATAGGTATAAACTTTTGCGCCATAATATTAGTAGGACATTTTTTTAAATCTATGTTTGTCCATATTCTCCTTACAAACACAGTTACAGTACGTAATATTACAGTAGTATATTAGTAATTACAAACTTCCTATTAACTTTGTTCCACAGCGATGAACACAGTATTATGTTAGCATAGCGATAACATTGGCATTGACGGATCTTTGCGATAAATATACATACTATGAGGATAAATAATTCTAGTATTTTATGATCACAATCTTACAATAAATTTAAAAAAAAAATGACAGTCTTATGTAGATAATCTTTATCTAAAACATTCTCATGTAATGTGTAAATTTGATTTAAACTCAAGAATTTGAGATAAATTCAGATACATCATCACAAGCCCGTATAACGTCCCCGGCCAAATAAGGGCCTTCTTTAAATATAGTTTAAAATTAAACTAATTTAAGTTTTACTTATAAATACTGACTAAATCTATAGTACTTAGCAAGGTCTACCCTAACTTGCCAAGTACTATAGATTTAGATTTAGTCAGTATTTATAAGTAAAACTTAAGTTAGTTTAATTTTAAACTATATCTTTTATTATAAGCTTTAGCTAACTGAAAGTAGGTTCCCTTCAGGTCGTGAGCTCTATCCACTACTCATAGGCCGACATTACACGCTCAATCTGGATCGAGATCCGTGATCGAGATCAATGATCTCAATCCAGATTGACTGTTTAATGTGTGTGATTGACGGATCGCGACATCGGATCGCAAATTATCAAATATTTTGAAATCCATGATCTCGATCCGTTTATCGCAATCCAGATTGAGCATCTAATGTGCAACATATAATTCGAAAGATACTATTAAAATTACTAGTAGTAATAAGAGAATAAAAAAAATATATTGAAATTAATTACTACACATGCTTTTTTTGCTCAGATCCATTTTGCAATTCGTCATCATCAGCCCGTATAACGTCCACTGCTGAACATGGGCCTCCTCCCGGGGAGGGTATTCGCCATAGTCACCACGCTTGGCAGGCGGGTTGATGACCGCAATATTATGTTGTACCACACAAGGAAAGGCTGCTGCCCGTTCCTTCATATACGATTATTATAGATGATTTTATAACAATCGGCCAACGGCTTAACGTGTTTTCCGAGGCACGGAGGGTAGTCCCTCAATCAACCAGACCCGGAAGGATATCTTAGAATTTACACAAAGATTTACTGCCCGGCGTGGGAATCGAATCCGCTACGTTACGGAGGCTTTCGCGATTGTGAACACACAATCTTCATATTTTTTATTTATTGGCAATCAAAATCCCCTGAGTACACGTCTTCATGTGATCATTGCGAACAGTGGACTGACGTGATCTGGATTGACTGTGTAATGTGACAACAATCCAAATCAGTTTATATCAATCTACCGCGATCACGGATCTCGATCCAGATTGAGCGTGTAATGTCGGCCATAGGAACACAACATTAATCAATGATGTTATTTGTCTGTGGTATTATGAAAGATGGAGGTACTCTACTAGTCGAGCAGATTATTCAAATAAGCATTATATAAAAAGTACACAGAAGAAAATAAAATATACATATTTATACGTTCTTTTTAACTTCTAGGACATAATATTGAGTTTTATAATATTGCATAATTCGAAGCTAATAAAACAAACATTAACACGTACATAATTATAACAACTGTTATGTACACATTTATCTTTGGCCGTGAAATTACGTGTGTGTGTGTCGTGAGTTGTGAATGAAATTCATGAATATATATAAGATACTGTTTCTCGCGCGCGGCTTTGCCCTCGTATTCCCATTCTTGTGGGAACTTTATAATAAAATAAAGCCTATGTGGCTGGAAAACGTAGCTTTCTAAGGGTGAAAGAATTTTTGAAATCAGCCCATTTGTTACGAGCATATTCAATGCAATCAAACAAACAATCAATTATTTCCTTTCCTAGTAAAGATGATACGTTTTTGATAAGATATTGTATTTTAATTGTTTACTTAATTAATAATATGTTATGCGAGTGAATGAAGCGAAAGATGTGTGTAGGGATCGTAGCAAGTGGAGGTCCATTGCCTCTGCCTACCCCGCTGGGAAACAGGCGTGAGCTTATGTATGTATGTATTAAAAATATATTACATAAGCAGGGCTCGTGTACCTGATGTTCCCAGTCCCCATAACCCCATTTACATGCGTTCGCAGGAGCACATGGGGAGTTAGTGGCTAGACCCATTCCTTGTGGTAAGTTTAGCATATCATTGCTATGGCGAGGGAAATAAATATATACATAGCTAAATACATAGCAATGGTGATTTCTAATTATTTCATTAAAAAGGGCCTAGGTTGTACAGCTACTCTGCTACATTTCGTTTTATTAGCATGCTTTAGCTTACACAATTAATAACTTTAAAGCGGCCATAACCCAATGGTTAAGGGCGTCAGACTTGTGATTTCGCCGGTACCATCCCCACCCACTGTACTACCGACGTGAATCCACTCGTAACACAAACATTTTAGTTTAGCACGAGGGGTTAACAAGAATACTAGTAGACTGCATAACTCTGCTAGTAATCTTATAAAAACAAAAGTGATCACTGATAATTATAAAATACAACCAGTGTACAACTACTAAACCATTAATAAGAATAGCGGCATCATTTTTTACAGCTATTATAATAAATGATTGCTACAGCTTGTTTTTTCTTTCGGTTTTTATGTCTTATCTTGTATAATTTATTCTTAACTTCATTGTTTATCTTTTTAGTGCACTTATAATTCTTAAAGTAAATAAATGTTCAGTGCACTACTTCATCCACTAGGTGAATTAATCTAATAGGTATGAATACAAACATACTTTTCTATAAAATAATAGAGGTAAGGGATAAATTATTGTCAACAAACTACTTTCAAGTCAAGGTTGTCCGAGATGCAATGATAAATTAAGTTCTAATTCTAAGGAAATAAGACTCAACTTTGATCTGTAGTTTTCTACTGTTGTTATATGATGTCTACTTAAGTATAATAGTTTATGTAATCATAGGAACTACACTATAGTTAGGTGTAATTGAGTTTTCCAACACAATGTACATTATAAAAATGATTTTAGAATTCTAGGAAAGTATTCAAGTGGAAATTTCGTTTAAGTAAATTATGGCTGCAATTCTAACCATAACAATAATACCTCTTAATTTCGGTGTACTAATTCTTTTAACTAAGTTTAAAAGAACGCTGAATATATGTATGAGAAATTATAAGCTCATGTTTCAGTTTAATTAATTATAGTGAGATAACCAATTTTATAAATAAATTTTAGTTTGAAATATAATTTATTTTTATACAAACTATATAAGCCATACCAATTAATAGTGATTGTTCCAATAGTTAGTGCAGAATTGCCACCAAAATTATTTTGTAAGTAGAAAGTGTAGGTGAAGTTAATAAATTTACAAATCCATTGAAAATCAATCTCAATATATACAATTTTATATATGATTTAAGGAGAAGAACTAAAAAGAAATCTGCACTCCTTTTCTATACAAACTATAAGTGAGCAAAATATCATATTCCTTCGTCCGCGCAATTTTTGTGGCACGTACAAAGTTTTTGATTGATGTATTGCTTTTGTCCATAGAAAACGCCAGTTTTGTAGGGGACGCAGCTGAATTGAGCTGAATAAGTGTAATTAGTCCCTAAGTGTGACCAAAATCGTTCAGCGTAACGCGAATGGAGCTGAATAAATGTAATTAGTCCCTTAATATATTAATTTTATAACATCTACAAAATGTTGCTACTAAGTAGTCTTAATATGTCTCTTTATTGTTAGTGTGTAGCAAACTAGAGACATGAATGTACCAAGGCAACAAACGCGACGCTTCACTACCCACTATAAAAAATACAGGACAAAAATGTACAATATCGAATCTAGTTCATAACTAATTTTCTTCCAAGCTTTCCGCCTTTACTTGAATAATAGTTTGATTTTGATCATTGTATTAACCTTAATTTAAACTACCCATTAAAATGTTTCGTGATTTAAAAGTAACTCTCTATAAATATAGCAAGATGGATTTTAAATGGATTGTATATTAATATTGTAAAAAAGAAGTCAGTAACAGATGGGGTACGATTTTATGGACATTATACTCACAAGGGCCCGTGTTTTCTGTGTGACAAAATAGATACATTATATTATATAAATAAACACCTTACTTTATAAATAAAATGTAATAGCAAATTGTCAGTAAAATTTATGAGTATGTTTATATATGTATATACTGGGTGACTTTTATTTCCGTCTTGAAAATAATACGGCGTGATATGTTTATGAAATAGATGTCTAAGGCATATTATTTAATCATAATTTTTTTTACTGACATAAAGTGAAAATCATAACGTTACGTTAGTTAAAATAGATGCCTAAAATACCTAGGCCGCAATCAAATATGAATAAAAATAGTGAGCGAAATAGCGTAACTACCTACTTAGGTACGCATTTTTACGGTTACGTTTTTCATTCTAAGCTAGTAAAAAAAAGATAAAATAACTATGCCTTAGACATCAATTTCATATACATATCACGCCCTATTATTTTCAAGACTGTAAAAAAGTCACCCAGTATATACTATGCCAACTAATTATGTATACTGTATAATAAATAAAGTTACTGCTCAGCTACCACGAATTGACCAATGAAATCACAGAGATTTTTCGTTTCAAAGAAAGAAGAAGAAAAACAGAACTATCCCCAATCTGTTATTCTTCTTCTTTCGTATCAATGTTTCAAATTTTTTTCCCCATTTATACCCATTTTGATGAATGTTTGGTCACACTGATAGCATTAGTGGAACCCATAATCAAGTCCGCCATAGTTGTAGGTATCAGGGCATCATGCGAGCACATGCGGCATATACTGCGACTGGTCACCACAGAAGCGCTGCGTTTCACAATTGCCAATCATGCTTCATTTATAAAGATTTTGCCTGCTGTAATTTCATTGGTTGAATCCGACAAACAAACTCCATTAAGTACTCTAGTCATGTCAACCCTTTCGTGTCTCATATTTTGTAACGTCCTAACAATAATCTCTAAGTCTTTATTTCTATCCTTCAAAATTATTTCATTACATTTCTCAAATCTGACCATGTAATTTATTAAACATTAATGTAATAAAATACACGATAATAATTTAATGTTTTGTGTGTGTGTAATAATATGTAAACTAAATGTAACGCAGCACGCTTGAATTTTGGGAATTTTGGCATTCAAGCGTTAAACAACAATTTGTTTGGCAAAAATAATTAAATAAATATATAAGCAAAGACCGAAATTTAGCTTTAAAATTATACTGATATAATTAAGCATACAACAACAATATAAAAATATATTGAGTATAAAAATGTAAGCTATTTGTTGTTGGAGACGAGACATGTGTATTAAACATTACACTGTAAAACTACAGTGTACAATTCAGTTACATGCTACCTATCTGAATTTTACACTGTAATTATATGTGGAACATACACTGCATTAATCAGAGTATATAAATGTTTAATTTCGTTACTGTAGTTGAGTGTTTCGTAACATCGCTGTGTTCTAGATACAATACAGAGTTATTCAATGGATGATAGAACGTCTAGGAACAAATAGTCTACTATTGTAATATCTAATAGGTAAATATTTCGCCAGGTAGCTAAAAAAATATATTTAACTATTAATGAACTATAATTACAATAACAAACAGACCTAGAAAAGTAACGTGTTATCGACTACAGAAAGACAGACCATGTAACACAGTAGTGTAATACACTGCTACCTCATGTGATACTATAGTGTCAAACATAGTTACCTAATATAAAGCAATAGTGTAAAACAGTTACGTAGCGGTAAACAGAAGTGTAAAACATAGTAACGTATTGTAAAATTGTAGAGTATAACACAGTTACATAGTGTTATACAGTTACTTAATGTAAAGCAGTCGTGTTAAACACAGTTACATCATGTTACACAGCAGTGTAAAACACAGTTACATTATGTTACACAATAGTGTAAAACACAGTCACGTCATCAAAAATAGTAGTGTAAAACACAGTTTTCTAGTAACGTGACACTGTAACGATGTGTATAACAGTAGTGTAATATACAGACCGGCTAGCTGTGCGATGTTGTCCGCTGATCCGAACCGGTTGGAGCGAGAGAACAGATGGGCGAACTCGCGGGGCGCCGCCATCACACTGCCCCCCAGACCTGTGATACCGTCACGGATGTTGCCTCCTACGTTCCTGGGAAAGTATTATTAATTAATAAATATACAGACAATATACATATACTTTCATATTCATATTCATTAATAATTGCAAAACCAGTACAAAGTATGGATGGAATTATGGATGTTGGGCACGCCAAGTTACTTTATAATCATCACCACGTATAACGTCCACTGCTGAACATGGGCCTCCTCCCGTAGGAGGGTTTTTGCTACAGTCACCACGTTTGGCAGGCGGGTTGTTGACCGCAGTATTCATGTTTTTACACATAGGGAAACGTTGCTACCCGTTCCCTGGTATACGAATGTTATAGATGATGTTATAACAAACAAGACCAATGGCTTAGCGTGCTTTCCGAGGAACGAAATAGTTCGCAAGATTGTAAGATGTAAGTCACAAAGTTTTTCTGTCCTGCGTGAAGATCCAACCCAATACCTCCGAGACTGAAAGAGAGACTGATATCGCAACGCCACGGTGGTTGACACTTAAGAAACCTAGTAGAAAATACATTTATTTTATTAGCGCGAACTAAAAGCGACATCCTCGCAAAAGGTCGAATAAGATCCACTCTAAACCGACGTGCTTGTATGAAGAATGTTATGAGAGTGAATGAAGCGAAAGATGTGTGTAGGGATCGTAGCAAGTGGAGGTCCATTGTCTCTGCCTACCCAGGCGGGGATACAGGCGTGAGCTTATGTATGTATGTAAAAGCGACTTACTTGAGTCCTTGCCCCATGTCCCGCAGCACTTCCCTGGGTTGTCGGTGCGCCTGTCCGCTGGACCCGTGTTGCTGTGTGTGAAACACAATCTACATTTCATTTTGTAAAACTGTATAAAGTATACCAACTGCAGTAGGTTATTTGGTTACCGTAAACTTTGAATGCTTGTAATAAAAGGGTTAAATGTTATATCAGGACATGTGAGCTGTGCTTATAAAACCTAACCTCTTAACAATATTTACAAGTAAAAACTATCTTTGTTATACACTAGTGGTGCCATTTCACTTTTGTGTAAGGATGTCGAATTACAGTTGCATGCCCACGCTTACGTCCCTTATCAACGACCATGCCTGCACTAATGCCTACGCCCCCGTGCCTATTTCCAATGCTTTCACCCCCATGTCTCACCTATCTCTGCCTTCGACCATTCCTGCCCCCCGTTCCTACAACTCTGTCTGGCCTCCCTGTTCCTACGCCTATTTCTGCTATTCATCTCGTTCTCCGCCCATGCCTGCCTTCTCCATGTCTAGACTCATGCCTACTCACGTATTTACTATTAAAACTGTAGAAATATTGTTTCATACAAAGTTTACCACTCGTTTTTATCCCCTTAAGGGTTAAATTTCGTAAGAAAGATTTACTGATTTAAGAAAATCTCATGCAAAAAGACTCCTAGCATTTAAAAGAACTCTGAGTCTCAAATTTTACATGAGGTTTCTTTTTCGGACGAAGGTAATCACTCACTAAGACGGGATTTTGCAAAATTCAACCCCTTTTCCAATCTTAGGGGTTAAATTTAGAGTTAACAAACATGAACATAGGCATACAACTGTAATTCAACACCCTTACTCAGGTGTATCCACACGGGACAGCCAGTACCATCATCATCCGCCTGTATAAACCCAGCCTGAATTTGCACAATTTGATCTTGTCCGGTGTGGGGATCAAACCCACGACCTCCGACTCCACTCCACTTTATACTTATCCCATACCTCCCAATTCTTAATCCGTTTGTTGTATCCTTCTAACTTCTTTTGTAGTTGTGCGATACATAGCGCACTCTTCTGGTTCTTCTTCTCGAACACAGCTTTTATACGTTGCAGTTGTTGTTTATCCGCGTTCGCTGCTAGCTTTAGGTATTCATTTACATTGTCTGAAATTAAAAAATAATAATATTAGGTACAACTATATTTTCTCTTAGCAGCAATACATATGATTTTCGATGGTCAAAGTTTCAGATTCTGGAGTCTGGTTTTGAGGGTCTACCTACCGTGCATTGGAAAGGACGTAAAGCCGTTGGTATTAAGGTTTAGCGTTTATTAGATCTTTAGATTTAGTATTTGGACTCTGCGACTGGATTTTTAAAAGCTTAAACATAATAAAGTTTATCGATTTTTTATATCAAAAGATTCTCTTTCGATATAAAAAATCGTAAACGATATTTATTCAGCACTTACGTTTTATGTACACTTGTGCTTGTCAAGAAAATTTTAAATGAGTATACCAAGAATACGGCCTGATTGTTAGGTAATAAGGTGTCACTGGTACAGCAACACAAAATTAAACAATCATGTTGACTGTTAAACTATTATTAAATTCCGGAATATTTATCTTTACTATTATTATAAAGAGGAAAGATCTGATTGTTTGTTTTGCAAAGGCTCTTGAACTACTAGCCCTATTTCAAAAATTATTTTACCATTAAATGATTGCATCATCAAGAAATGATTATGAAGTTCCCACGGGAACGGGAGCTACGAGGATATAACCGCGCGCGTTAAGATAGTTTATAATAGTAAAATATTTTCAATAATAATAAAAGACATGATAATCAATAGAATCAGGACTTACTTTGCGGAAATCGTGTTAATTCCGATAAATGGGTCTATTATATGCTATTTATGCACCGCCCGGCGCCCTCCCGCCGGCAAAAATTATGCACTATTTGCAGGAGAGTAGCAACATGCAAAAATACAATCACCAGCCGAAGACCCGATACAGGTTTCGCTCATTCACGGAGCATCATCAGGGTGATGTATACGACTAGAACGCTACTGCTATTTTGCGCAGAATTTTTGCGGGCGGTTCAAAAAATGCATTACAGCTTATAGACAAATTTTTAGCGTAATTAACACTAGATATTTTTGTCTTTTTAATTTAGATTTAAATGCATGATTACTTACCATCTCTTATAGTTTGTTCTAATCGTATCAAATCCTTGGTACGTTCAATCTTGCTGTTGAGGTGGGCGATGGCGGCTATAGCCTTCGATGAAGTAGTGTTAGCTCCATCGCCTTCATCTTTAAAAGAAAAAATATATATATTTTACCATATAATACCATATACCAACTTGTAAAGTATACTTTACAAATAGCGATAATATAATGTGCTACGAAATTTATATGCCATCCTAATAGTAGATAGTGTGTGTGTCAAACGTAATTCCTACGTTTGACTGCTCAATCCTCATATTAAAAATTTCAAAGGAATAAATTTTTAATTAAAATGACAAAATTTTCATATAAAATATTTATTTTATTCATATTTATCTTGGAATTTTAAATTAGCCCTGTAATTGTAACATGTACAATAAAGTAATTTAAATACAAAGTGTAATATAAAAACTAAGGTTTACCCATTTTGTACTACCGTTTGTAAACCTTACTAATACGGTTTAGGTCGCAGACGTCTACGATTAGCGATTTCATAGCCTAGTGCGTTGATCCGTGAGTCAGTCAGTCATTCAGTACTTAGACGTTTCATGAATATTCATTGTTGTACTAGTATACGAACAATATTGTAGATGTGTGCTATAATATTTTATATTCAAATGATTAATAAGGAACTACACTATTTAATAGGAAATCTCAATTAAGTCAAAATGTTAACAAGTTAACTTACTTAAAATTTGGTTTAGTTGCCTCATTTCAATGCAATATTCTCTCACTTCAAAACTATACACATTTAGAACGATTTATGTTCAAAACCACTGTTTACCTATCCTACCAACATCCTACCTATAGAGTTTAAAATCAATTTTATGTTTTTTTTATATACACCGTGGTTCTTTACTTGTTGCTGATTCCTAATTAGCACGACAATTTGCCATTACCTATGTAACTACAGCCATAATGATGTACACAGAGAGAGAGTGGACTTTTCTAAATTACGGGGTTAACTAGAAAAGTAGTAGACTACACAATTCTGCTAGAAATTTTTGGATTAGTAGTACAATCGAAAAGTAACAGTTTATTTAATGGACATAAGTTTTTTACACGATATATTTCCTTCAAAGAGACGGCAATGATAAATGTACATGGCAAAATGAGGTAATAACCTTGCAATATAAGTTAATTTAGGTTATACGAACGGTTGCGCCTAACATAAGTTGGAAGTAATTTAAATCTGTTATATTTATCGCAATCAAAAATGTATATAGGTCACCGGAAAATAATAAGAATCGTAAGTTGATCAACTTTCTAGATATTTGATAAACTGACTAGGTTTCGGGTGGTTAAACAAAAAATAACCTAAACCTAAACCAATGGAGTTCTACAGGACTTATTGAATTTGAAGTTTTTTTGCTTTGTTACAACAGTAGTAGCGTCTCGTTTGGTTACGTTAGGTCAACTGTAATAATAATAAAGTAAATAATATAATAATTATGCGCGTGAAACTGGGAACTAAATTTAACAATATGAGTGGCCAAGCACGAAAGTAGTTCAACTTACGATTCGTTTTACTTGCCGGTGACATAGAATACACATAGATCGATTGTTCCTCCAAAAATAAATAATTTCCCTGAGTATTAGCAACAATTACTAGAAATACACGGTGTTTAATTTAATAATATAGTTTAAAAATCTTGTAACACTTCACTAACTACGTTTGTTATCGGTCTCCGGTTAAAACTAAACTAACTCTCAAATGGCACAATATTAGTGATAATGTGAATGTTATCGCACTAATATTAATATGTTATAGTAAATACGAAATTAACTTAATTAGTCATTGATAAACTATGTGACATTAATTTTCTTAAAGAAATAGTATTTACCTTGATTAGAATAATCTCCATCTTGACCTGAAATGGATAGTAAATAATGTTATTTTTAAGTAGTAAAAAAAAAGAAGCGACCAAGTGCGAGTCGGACTCGCGCACGAAGGGTTCCGTACCATTTTCAAGTGCCAGTTACCGCTATTGACATCGAGGCAAAAAAAAATTGTATTGGAGCCTTTCCCCTCCTAAATTTTTATTTTTTTTATTTTTAGTATTTGTTGTTTATAGCGGCAACAGAAATACATCATTTGTGAAAATTTCACCTGTCTAGCTATCGCGGTTCTTGAAATACAGCCTGGTGACGGACAGACAGCGAAGTCATAGTAATAGGGTTCCGTTTTTACCCTTCGGGTACGAAACCCTAAAAACAGATTATGTGCCCAATCTGATCGAATCATAGCGTGCTATTTTATTTAATTACGTCCACGGTTGAACATGAGCCTTCTCTAAACAGAACTTGGCAAGCCAGGGTTGTTACAGTATATTGCCATAATTACCACGCTTGGCTAACGGATTGGTGATCGCAGTATGGTGAGTAAGTCCTTTAGCTGAATACTGCTAAATATCCATAAGCTGTAAGTCAATTAGTAGAATGAACATTACACACACATTCAAGCGTATGTAGCAACTGTCATTGAAAAGAATAGCCGAAAAAATGAGTAGGACCTGTTTAAATATGTAATTTCTGTTATGTTATAGATTAGCCGTGGTCCCTAGTTTTATCGGATCTACGTCCGTGTGATAATTACAACCTGTTTTGACAGTTGATCTATCAAATATCTCAGTACAAATAAAAACTAAAGACGGCGCTGTCAAACAATGGACGGAAGCCATTTTTTTGTGCAGTAGTGTGGGTAAAATTCAATAATTTTTCACATGTTATAAAAATAATGTTGAACTTTGATTGACACAATTGGGAAATTTAGTTAACAAATAATGCAGTTGACAAGAAATGAAGTTATGCATTTTTAATAAAATGCATCTTTCATAAAGGTTTGCTGGAAGTAAATTTATTATTGAATTAAGCTCGCCTTTGTACATATTTTTCCGTTGAATAAACATTATGTTATGTATTAATTGTGTGCAATCTATATATATCAAACAAAGACGGGTTTGTTACAACACTTATAACTCGAGATCGGCTGGATCAATTTTCATGGTTTTTGTTTCGTTGGATTTGTCTCCGCCCTGAATAGCAGAATACATTTAAATTAAAAACAAAAGAAAGTCGTGTTAGTTACACTATTTATAACTCAAGAACCGCTGAACCGATTTGGCTGAAAATTGGTAGGGAGGTAGCTAAGAACTGGGAAAAGGACATAGGATACTTTTGGGTAGGGGTAGGGTAGGGTAGGGGTAGGGTAGGGAAGGGGTAGGGTAGGGTAGGGTAGGGGTAGGGTAGGAGTAGGGTAGGGGTAGGGTAGGGGTAGGGTAGGGTTAGGGTAGGGGTAGGGTAGGGCAGGGGTAGGGTATAAAAGTCCACCCGTGCGAAGCCGGGGCGGGCCGCTAGTAAAGAATAAATAAATAAGTTTGTTATGATATCAAGCACCAATGCGATAAAACAAGGTAAGGCATAGTGTTGGCACGCGAGTGTGCGTAAGCTGTGTATGTACACGCTAAGGCTGAGTTTTTACCGGCTTCAGTGTGTTACTCGCAGCGTTCCGTCTTTACTTATTATTTCGTCTGAGTCAAATGTTAAAAAATATACAAATCCGATTAGAAGTTACGACTAGCAGCGAGCTTAGCTTAGAACTTACTTCTATACGCCGGTGATCCATATTCATCGGCGGAAGAGAGCGCGTATGAAACGTTGGGACTGTACACGCCGCTGGCGAAGTCGCTCGGGCCTATCAGACCGGGCAGGATCTTCTTTTGCGGTGAGTCTTCGAGTCTGAAATTAAAGTATTTAATACATTCAGAAATATAAATGATGAAAAAAGATTGCACGTAGCGGAGATGAGAATGTTGAGGTGGATGTGTGGCGTGACAAGAATGGATAAGGTAAGGAACGAGTATATTAGAGGAAGTTTAAAAGTTGCGCAAGTTGCAGAAAAGTTGAAAGGGAATCGACTGTCTTGGTATAGACATGTCATGAGGAGGGACGAATCGCATGTGACTAAAAGAGTGATGAATATAAACGTTGATGGATGGAGAGGGAGAGGAAGACCAAAGAAACGATGGATGGACTGTGTGAGGAATGATATGAAAGATAAAGAAGTAAATGATAGCGTGACGGCTGACAGAGGAGAATGGAAGAAAAAAACGTGTTGCGCCGACCCCAAGTAACATGGGACAAGGGCAGGAAGAAGAAGAATACATTCAGAAATATAATACACAGCATGAGGTAACAAACAAGCCGACGACAGCGCAGGGGGCCGAGTCTGCTATTTTTTTAATATTGTACCACTTTAGTGCCATCATGATATCATTATGCCAAAAACGGAAATCTACTAATCTCACTATGGTGTTGGCGCTGGAATGGCAGTCGGTGTTGCTACCGCAGAAAAAGGCCGACAACAAAAGTAGCAGGGGAGATGGTTACGGAGATTGTAATGTTTGTTATTATATTCAACTACGCTAATGTCAGCGTGGCGTCATAGTGACACCATTATGACGTCATTTGGATTAGTAGATAACCAATAGTAGATATCCGAGTCTCTGGTACAGACCAGAGACTCTATCCGATCCGCCAGAGAAGAGTGCGCCCGCGAACGGCACGTCCCCCCCCCTCGCACTCCCGACAGTGGCGTAGGTAGTAGATGAACGGTTGAATTGATGGCGATGGTTACCGAAGACATATATTTTCTTTTTTAGATTATTAGCCAAACTTTTGTACACTACTAGTATTCTTGTTAACCCCTCCCTTGGGGATCGAATCGGCAACCACATGACCGCAAGTCCGGCGCCCTAGCCATTGCACATTAGCATTAGCACATTTGGGCCTAGATATAAACATCAAATCAAATTTTATTTAATTCCATAATGTACATTTTACTGATGGTAGCCTACATGGAATAATTAGGAAAGAAATATTTAGAGACACCAAGTATTATTAATAGTACTCATTACTGAGACAGGAAAAATACGTCGTCGTTTGAACAATACAAACAGAACGGGTATAAGACAAATGATGTCACTTGACAGGATAATAGCACTAATAGTTTTATTTATAGTAACGTATTATTATTTACAATTACCGACTGTTGTTCACACCACTATCACTACAATATTAGAGTATTACTACTTATGTAGTATTCCGTCCTTGTAAAATAAGCTTTTTTTAAGCTACCTTATAATGAAAGCCCCGTTTTGTGACTAGGCGGAATATACGGACAAACAAAGGGAGGGACACACAAAATAATAATAAAGTAGCCTGTAAGTCCCGTCAAAATCAGTGCAACGGTAACTAAGATTATGTACCTAGAAGAAATAGACAGTTTTTTTTTTAATTCTGTTTTATTTATTCGTACCATAAATACACAAATTTTATAAAGCCCTACTATTACCTTTTTCAATTATAAAACTTTTTGGATTTCGTGATATTGATATGATAATAAAGGCGGAAACATATTATTAAAACGGCACGACAGCCGACGACACGCCACGCGTGTTGAGTCGAATCAAATGTATTGTTTTCTATAGACCAGAATCAGACTATGAACACCCGACACGACGCCACGCGCGTACTGATGTACAGGTGTTGACACGTGGCGTGGCGTGGCGTTTTAATAATGTGTTTTCGCCTTTAGATTAGCATAAGGAAGTATAGCCCATTCGGATCGGATTCAAAATGGGTATATAAGAGGGAAGTCTGAAAGTGGCGCCAGTGACATAAAATTGATAGTAAATCGCTTAGTATGGTGTGGTCACGTTATGCGTAGGGATGACATGCATGTGACGAAAAGCTATAAGAAGATGTAGAAATATGTTGGAAGTAGAAAAAAAAATGGACGGTGTGAAAGATTACATGTGTAAGAAAGGTGTGAGTATGGGTTAGACGTCTAATAGGGAAAAATGTAAGAGGATGACATTTTGCGTCGACACCAAGTAATGGGAGCAGGCCAGGAAGATGATGAAGTATGTATAGCTACTCACTCTCTAGAACTGTTGCCAGTGGTGTTGGCTGACAACGGACTGTTGCCCAGGTCCCTGGAATGCGACTTGACGTGGTGGGACCGTTCTCCATGTCGTGATGATGAACTTGATGAAGGCTCCTGTAATAGATGAAATGAAATGTTGATAAGATATATTGTTTATCAAATGTTACCTCGTTTGTAGCTATGAGGTTATCGGAAAAACAAGTGTCAATGGCTCTGGCTGGCCATGTCTGCAGACATTACCCATATTAGAATGAATGGATTAGGTTCGTTTGATATTAAGTTATATTAGGGGAAGCCTATGTAGTATGCTTAAATAGACTGATAATTGTTATCCGAATTACGACGCTGGATATTGAGTACGCGCAATGAGATTGATTTCCACATTAAAGAATACGACAGTCCTTGGCGTCCGTTTCTGTACTCTACTCCACCTACGAATAGAGATAAAGGTTTATTCATTCTGAAACTCATGCGGTTGTATTTCTGATTAATATTATTTGAATAAAGAATAAACCACACTGATTGAAAATAGTCAATGTCAGTTCGATTGCTATTTTATTAATTCATTAGGCCCAACGTATACGATACGTGTTCATTTATAATATTTTTGTTGTGGGCCCCGCCGGAGGTATCCTCAGGAGTGCAAGTAGTATCTGGGCCCCTCAATATCGGCGGAAAATGAATCACCCGGGGGCACTTGAGTGGGTAAACCCCCTTCTGCGTCTTCTTTCAGGATATTACAGTACAGTTGCCTGCGAGAGCGTAGGAATACGTAATGCATATTCCTCCAATACGTATTTACTAAAAAATTAGACCCCACCTATACACAACACCACAAATACAAGACAAAAAAATAAACAAAACATTTTGAAGCTTTAAGGTTTGCATAATCAGTGTGGTGCTACTTAAATATGTATGACTATTGACTAATGTCTGTTTGAAGCACTTTGATAACACAAGACAGCGCAGCATTGATTGATATAACCGATAGGTAGAGAAATAAGTATCGATTTATTTACGTAGAACTAAGTGATAGTGGGTTTCCATTGGACATTGAGAAATAAATAATAAAGTTGTTGGATTGGTAATTTAATTTGATTACAGACCGTGAAAGATTTTTTTTCTTTTCGCATTCATTCTTGATTTGCTTCGGGTGTGAGCGAAAGCGGGGTTTAGATACGACTGCTTTGTCTTTCGAATACCATACCCTAACCATACACTGCCCACTCCTCCTCTTCCTCATTCGTTTCTTTAATACTGAAGATCGTCACCCCTTCATTTGATCATTGGTTTTATTAAAGTTCTATTCATGCCATGTTTAACAGCCCATTTATGTCCACTGTTGAACATGGGCCTCCTCTTAACAGACCTTGGCAAAAATTGTTGAGGGATATTGAAACAATCACCACGTTTGGCAAGCGAATTGGAAATCGCAGTAGGACGAGAACTAACCTTGAGCTGGTAGATGCTGCTGCCCATCTATCAGCTGTATCTCCCTTTGACTCTTACCACACCCCTAGCAAGACATGGTGTGGTCTATTCTAACCCGGAAACACACGGCCGATTCATTTTATTCATAACATGTTATGCGTCCCACTTTGACGAGTCTAAAGGCATCAGTAATCGTTCTATAAATATTATAAGTAGTAGTTATACAAGTCTAACCTATTGTACTTTCTAATATTAAATGTCGAGGTTCATTTCAAGAATCAATTGTTATATTCTGTCTGTAGTAGTATTTACGGTTAACCAAATGTCATGTCATAAAATGACTGAAACGAGTGAGTTGAGTAGATCTAAATTTTATTTTATAGATAGTGATACTTATACGTGTATTTAAATATAGCTATTGTGTGTATTGTAACATAAATTAATTTATCATATCCAATAAATGTTCCCTATATTCTCTTCTTTCTTCCCTGATCGGATAATGATTTAATTATTATTTTTTTTCAACATAATATAAGATTATATGAACATTTTATTTGTAGGTATATTATTGTTAATAATATCAGCCGCTTGTTGTTAACTGCTGAACATAGGCCTCATCTCTCGGCTAGCGGCCGATCCCGATTGCAGGTACGATTGCATTATTTTTGTTTATTTCCATATAAATATGTATATATATCTATGTTTTATAAATTACTTACAACCAACTCAGTTATCTATGGTGTGTGGTATATATTAACTCTTTACAGTATTTGGGTTCGGTACCTTTTATAGAAACGAAATAAACCCTTACATATTTCCACAGCCAAATAACAATATTGACTAATGTTCCTGTACGGGAGTTAGATCGCCAGAGCTCACGTGAGAAAATGGAAAAGGCCGGCAGGACCTACTGTACTGGCACTTGATGTCCTTGTATTGGGACCTCTATGCCACTTAACATCAAGTGGATAGGAGTAATTACTCGTATCAAATTTGCAAACTTGCCAGGCCAGGAAATAAAATAGTAATAACCAACTAATAATGTCCTATAGATAACCTCTGTAGCGTAACCTTATAAGTGTCTTGTGTAGATATATTTGTGTAAATCCTAAGATTACTCATCGATTTTGTTGAGAGACTACCCTCCGTACCTCCATAAGCACGTTAAGCTGTCGGTCCCGGTTTTTAAATCATAATCTATAATGAGTGTAAACCAGGAAACGGGCAGCAGCGTTGCCTTGTGTTACAACTTAATACTGCTGTCACCAAACAGACTGCTTAGTATCTTTGGCAAAAACCCCCTCGGGAGAAGGCCTATGTTCAGTAGTGGCTGATGATGATGACGATGAGATAAGATTCTTACTTAATCCCATCCCGCGTGTTAAAAATAAGTTAACACATTTAAGAAAACGTTTAATTATATTAACATCAAGTTACTCAAGGAATTCCGGATGAATATATTCCAAGCTTTAATCCGGGATAATTCAACCGGATAGAATCCTACATATAAAAAAGCAGTGACACAGATTTATGTCCTTGAATTTATTTAGAGGCTGACAGTCTGTCTCGGTCTTTAATTAGAGGATTGTCTGGGTTCAATTCCTCATGAATAATTTCAACGTACTGATGTAAATGTGAAAAGGTCTAGTACAGGTTTTAGTGCTATTAAAATTTATGGGAGTCTACTCAGTTCCGAGTTAGAATGTAACGATTTTAATGTCTCAATGTTTTTATTAACACGTAAAACGCCATGTCTGACACCATGTGTCCGTCAGAATACCTTCCGCATGGGCCGTAGCATTGTATCAAGAATTGTCCAAAAATCGTCGGGCTGTTTTTTTGCAAAAAATGTCTGCAAATCATTCAAAAATAATCCGTGACTTTCTGAAAAAGCGATAAGCTCATTATTTTCTCAGATTTAAAGTGTCAGACACCAGTGTCCGTCGCGGCCTGCGGGAATGTCCAATCGTGTTTTCTTGCGCGGGCGCCGCGCGGGTCACAACGTCGGCTCCCCTCGCGCCCGCCGCCTGCATTTGCCTTGCGCTCGCGTAGGAGAATATTGTGTTTTTATAAAAAATAGGATACCGTGTAGTTATACTCGTAGAGAACCATGGAAGATTTTAAAAAACAGGCGTGGAAAGTTATCTTATTACGTACTGAACCCACCACCTGAACCAACTGAATTTATTTAGTACCTACATAGGTACTTGACTGAAAATAATTATTACTCAAACGTTTTTCTAGTGCCTTATAAAGGTTAAAATTAACGTCTATTTAACTCTAACATAACTCAATTGGACGATGCAAAATACTCACTTTATGTATCTACATTATTTTTGGAAAGAACTTGTACAAAGGCCTCCAAATTTTAAGTCTTTTGGAATATTTTTGTGCCAAGCGGCCAGAATGTACTATGAGGCCGCGCGGGTCCATTGCCGTACTAAAAACAGTCGAAACACTGTCCGTCGGCCGTCTAGAGGCTTCTGAAGTGACCAAAGTCACGCGGACACACGGTGTCCGACGCGGCCCACTGGACCCGACCTATTGACGGTCACCAGTGTCCGCCGCGGCCCACAGGGCTAAACATGTTTTTTTGTCTGGCGTTCTACGTGTTAACTCTAGATTCTAAGAAAGAGATGCTATACTTTTTAATGCTTGTATTTGGGTTTCTGTCACGAAAGTACTTAAACCGGCGTTCAAGCTCGGGTAACTCCTCGGCAAATAGCAAATAGAACGGTCAAAATGGTGAAAGGGTGAGATTAAGACTGGCACCCTGTGCCAATATTCCAAATATAAAGTTTCTACTAAAAAGGACATTAACTCTTTTACGATCACGGAGTGTTTCGGGATTCCGCGGAGGATTTCGTCTAGTCCCCGTGCGCCGTGAGGTGTCCGTGCCTCGCTCCCCCCCATTCCCTGTTCGCTTTTACGTTCGGTGAGGTAGCATAAGTCTAGTGGTTGACTATATAAAAGAATACTAATAATGTACTTAAAAAAAAACCATTATCTTGTAAAAGATCAATGAACTTTTCTAGGTACCCCGACAAAGTGCACAGTTGAAGGCGACTGTACCCTGAACCTGATGTCTGCATTGGTCACTAAGACCGACTTCGACTGGATTGCTTGAAGTGCCTTGTCTCACTTTTAAAATGTCCATTTACTCACGCTAACATGGTGCACGGTGGAAGGCGACTGCACCCGGGACCTGATGACTGCATCATCGGTCACCACAGCAGGGTCTCTTGCCAGATCCGCGGTGGACGGCGATTGACTTCGACTGGAGCCTTTGCTGTGCCCATGGCCCACATGTAGCGTGTCCATCACTGGAATATGAATAATGCCATAAGTTCCACTGCAGATCCAAGTCTTCCCCAAAATGGACTAATCCTGACTAATATTATACATGCGAAATTGACTTAACCTAGAGAAAGGTCGTATGCTTCCTTTAATGTATAGAAAATAATTGTATTATAGTTAAAATAGATGAATTTTTGTATGGAAGTTTGGCATTGCTTGTATTTATACTTAGACGTAAAGAAATGCTACTATTTTCTCGAAAACGTCCTAATAAAAAAAATGCCCTAAGTAACAATTCCAGGCGAACAATGTCGCGGGCAAAAGCCGTAGTCTAAATCCGTAACTTTAATTTAAAAATAAAACATAACCGAAACCTTTTTAGGAGGTATATGCCGTGCATCTATATTTGCGTATGAATATGAAGAATTCGGTGAAAAAGCATTAGCTTGTTTTTTTTTTAATTTTGTCCATAACGGTGTTTTCTGTATTCTAAGAGCCTACCTCTTGGACTATCTCCGACTACCAATATTACAGTCTAGACACATTACAATAGGAACTTGCTTTTTACTGTTGAATCTCTAGTACTTCACAGACGGGGTGAAGGTCAGTGATCTCTCCATCGCTTCGGGTTTTATCTGAAACAAACAAAATAGTTGTCATTAATTAAGTCCTTTGTGGTAGCTTCTTCAAAAAGATTCTTCAAGAGTTTAGGATAAACTCAGAAAATTGTACGGACAAAAATATTAACAGCTTAGATATTAAGAAATAAATTAATGCTTCTTTTTCTGAGTGACATCGCCGCCGCAGTGAGCTCATTTTGCAAATACCAAGTGTGGGAAAATTTTATACTAAATCGTAATTTCTATATAATATGATTGCAACTAAATAATATTGAAATACTAATGTTTTTTTAACGTCTATAGTGACAAGATGAACACGTGGTTTAGATTTTTGTGATCTGTAATGCATGAAGTGAAAGTGCGTTATGGTTGCGTTCATATTGCATAACAGCATCCACTTTTGATAAACGAGATGAGTCGTTGTTAAATTCTGAGTAATTAAATGACAATTTCAAGACTTTAATAATGTAATAATGTCCTTATATTAAACTTGGAAGACTTCGTTTTTCTTCCATATAATAAAAGTTTCATATATAAATTTATGACATTTAATATGCTGTAAATTTTCCTCCATTAATTTAATCATAATAGGTACTTATTATGATTAAATTAATGGAGGAAAATTGAGCTTTATTCATTAACAGCAACCTTATGCACAACAATTACTATGCCTGTTTTTTACGTTGACTGTACAGTATACATATTATAATTATCTAAAGTTACTTTAACTTTCTCTTTAATGAATAACTTACTGAAATATGATCATAGCTCTTTGATACCCGGCCATGTTCACTCACAAATACTTCTGTTTAGTTTTACTCATTTATAATAATTCAAATATTTATGAGCCATATTTCCTTCCGGTTAAATAGAAGAGAGAACAATAACAACTTTCCCATTAATTAGAACGATGAATTGTACAATACATTTTGACCATGATTGATAAGATTGTAGGTTTAAATCCTGTCCACCGGATGTCGTGCATCTTCAAATCCCATTGCCCAACTCCCCTATAACTGGTGTTCAAATCAGCACTCGGGGAGTTTAATGGTTTAGAACCCTGCCAACGTGGTACGATTAGTATGGAGAGGGAAATCCTACTAACTCTAGAAACCTCGTGATGTGTTTTCCCCCGGACCAAAATCCTATCTCGTTTTTTTTACCTTAAAATGGAAAGTACACAAATACTTTGAAAAGTCTACATGAAGAAGGACCTAATGTGTTTCAGAACTCAATACTTTGACGAGCCAGTTGTATTACTTTACAGTATAATTACACTCTGCGTCTGGCGTAAAGCAGTATTCGGTATTTTTATCTACATAATGTTATGTAAATAATGAAAAAAAAAAAATCTGCTATCCATCAGTAAATGAAGGCCAAATGTCTTCAAGTTTTCAAGGATCTCCAGAAAATTTTCAACTACAACTTAATTTAAGTCAATTTCTTTACTTATAAGACTTAGGTATTTTTCTAAAAGATTAATGTCACGAACGGATTCTTCATCATCCCTCAAAGGAATTTTAAATTGTTTTACAAAATATTTAAGATCATAGATAGTACAAGTCCAGCTTGCCATCTTTGTTATTAGGAAAATATGTATTATAAAAGTGCATAAACGATAACGTCATATAAAAATTAGCACATACGTTATGTTAATAACAAATTCGATAAATAGACGTCAGTTTTACTCGCATAACTCATAATGATATATCAAATCGCATTGGCTCTGTTTTGACTGCAGTCGATAACTGGATTTGCACACAAAACTAAACAAATCGAATATATTATTATGTATGGGGAAAACAAACATTTTGGCGCCCCTGTGTATTTTATTCTGATTGATTTGAAGTACGTTTCTATTATTTTTCGGACGGATATTTGATGTAGTTAGCCACGAGGCTTTTGCTACTTAACCAGATATAAAGATAAGTAGGGCTCCAGCCTTGTGCAATGGCTTAAAAACTACGAATTAATCAAAAAAATGACACCTATGAGGCTTGAAGACAGGGTCGTCGCAAAGACGGGGTATTGCGGGATGATGAATTAATTTTTAAGGAAAGTTAACTATCAAACTCAACTTTATTGTTTGCGGGTCTCAATCGTCCTTTATTGGCCGTATCGGAAGGTTGCAAACTAAGACCTCATCCATGAATATGGCAATATCATAAAACCTTCTACAAACAAACAACAATTGACTATTAAATTGAGATGCTGCAATGAGAAAATCATACGTCTTTTTGCGAACGTAGCAAAATTTACAAGAATTATTTTAGATAAACTTAACTTACTTAAATAAGAATGTTATTTACAGGTAATTCAGAAGCAGTTATTTATTATCAAGTGGTGCCAGGTTGTCTAGCCAGTTACCAAACAGTAAAGGCAAATAAAGTAGGTACCAAATATTATTCTTTAGATATAAGAAGGTGTAAATATACATGGCAGCTTTAATTTGAAAGATGCACAAGGTATTTTGTATTATAGATTTGCTTTGAATTATAAAATTGTTTGTGCCAATATCAAAATAAAGTTGCGATATATAGGTATTATGCTGCATATGATAGTTAACTGCAACGTTATATTTTTCAGATAACCTCAGGTCCACTTTCTGTGCTTCTAGGGACCATCGTTGGTCCGCGGGTCACAGTTAGCGTACCACTGTCGTATAGGAATTATTACGTGTTTTAATATTTGTAGTTCTAAAGGTAGCAGTCTCTAAGGTAAATAATAGTGAAGAACAAGTTTCTGCTCGCGTGGATCAATATTATAAAACACCTAAAGCGCATTACGGGTGTATAAGCTAGCTGCTTTATTAATTCTAAATTGCAATGCGGAGGAATTTTCGATTGAACCACAAGGTTCAATAACGAGTAACTACTTAAAAAAAAAATAACAAACAACTACAAACGAAAATTCGTTCACTACAAACAACTACTAACGATTTCCTATACGAATCAACTGTTAGATTTTATTTTTTCCAAATCCGGGGATGGCTATTTTTGGGTGTCCCATTTTTTTTTTCGGTAAAACTACAAACAATTTTTTTTTCACTACAATCATCTACATACCAAGCTCTTCAATAATGCGTTAAAAAAAATCGATTTTCCTAATTAGGGTGCCAGGTTCACACAGGTATGCTGATGGTGTGAGTAAAATGACGTACAACAGACTCTTCACTTACTTCTCAGTCTGTATAACGCCCACTGCTGAACATAAGCCTAAGGGGGTTCAGTCGTACTCAATTGTGACAATTAGTAATATACTGCAACAATTATGTATACCGATATATAAAGCTGAGAGTTTTTTGCTTGAACGCGCCAATCTCAAAAACTTCTTCGTCCGATTTGAAAAATTATTTCAGTGTTAGAAGGCCCATTTATCGAGTAAGGCTTTAGGCTATATTAAATTATGAAGTTCCTACGGGAACAGGATTTACGCGAATGAAACAGCGCGCGAGAAGCTTGTAATCTATAAAACATCACGCTACCACACACTTGAGCAGATTTAAGCGAGCAAATACAATGCCATAAGTTATGTTCAGCATAATGGTGGATCAATAGAAAACCACTCTTTCTAATTAATTAGTAGAATACCAAATGCCCAAAAATATTCCACCGACACTATCGACGTTCCCTAGAGCCGTAAATTAGCAGAATTGAGGCACAAGCCTACCGCATCAATTTACATACAAATCTACTTAGTTATTCGCGGGTATTTGATTTTCTCGTTTATTCTTGTAATAAGATTACAAAAGATTATATTAATACAAAGTTAGGCTCTGTTTATTTTATACAAATACTATTTATAACTAAATCAGGTCACAGTTCGTTGTGGTTTTAATAAAGCCCTACTCGCCTTAATGCCCGATGAAGTAGCAAAAGCCTCGTGGCTGATAAATGTGTCCGTACGAAAAAAAATTGTTGTGGCTAACCTAACGTAAACGTATCCTAACGTAAACGTAACCTAACGTAATTAATTGGTCCTAAGCGGCAAAACATAATACAGGGTGTTTGGCAGAACGTTGAACATACGAAAATGGTGGGTAGGTGGGGTCATCTGCTACTTACTCAGCCCTAATTTATTTGGCCCTGGCCGAGTGGGTATTATTAAAAAAAAAAAAAGTTTTTTTCTTGTTTCACCACTTTCCTAACTTTAAAGTGTATTTTTTTTATTAAAAATGGGCAATAAAACAGGCAATTTTTTTTTTTTTTAATCTTTGATGTTGGCAGATTCTTATAAAATTATTGCTTTGTTCAGATGTTAGCTAGAAAAAAAGTTATGAGTCCTCAAACTTACAGAAAGATGTAAAAAATACTTGAATGTTAATTTCAACTTGCATTTAAAAAAAAACAAAAAATGATTGAGGAGTTCCAATTCTAGCAAAACATCCCTAGTGTGTGAGCTTTCTAATGGTATGTAATTTGCTTTTATAAAAAAAAAACTTTAAGAGTTATTTCATAATTTTATCAAGTAGGAAATTTTTGACTAAACTCTACCTTTACGGAAAGTTAAATGTTTTGCGAAATTTAATACTGCAAAGTTGGTAAAAATTATGGATCGACGGCTTGCCAGTAGCAGTGGTGCAAATTGACATTCACTATTCCCTTGAGATGGTTACACAAAGCAGGTAGAAATTTTGTTTCACTCTTGCGCAGTCATAGCGTATTTTTGCTCTCTTTCGCTCTCGTGGCACCGTGACGCGTCAGAATGAATTCTTGACGAAACTCTACCTTTACGGAAAGTTAAATGTTTTGCGAAATTTAATACTGCAAAGTTGGTAAAAATTAAATGATCGATTGAAATTATGCTGTACCAGTTAGGTGCGTTAATGAAACAATTAAATAATTTTAAATAATTTATTTAAATAATAAATCATATTAGATGTTCAAATTGACGCCCTTCATTCGCAATACAGGTGCGGCATCTACGTCTGATTTCTACAGTTGTTGTGCGCAGCAGCATCTCCTGTCGCATAACTTCGAAAGCAGCATTAATTCGATTTATCAAATCTTCCCGACTTTCTACTTCTGTAGTGTAAACTAGTTCCTTTGCCCTTCCCCACACGTGAAAATCGAGCGGAGTGAGGTCGGGCGATCGCGGAGGCCAGGGAATTGGTCCTCCCCTGCCAATCCACGAATTTGGGAAACAATTATCCAAATGCTCACGTACAACTAGACTAAAGTGAGCTGGGCAACCATCGTGTTGAAAGACAATAGGCCTGTTTATGTCTACTTGGAACACTTCTTCCACTAATGGTGGTAAATCATTTATCAAAAAATCCAAGTAGTTGTTCGCGTTGATGTTGTCGGGCAAATAATGAGGCCCTATTAGCTTATCGCCAATCACTCCTGCCCAGACATTCACACTGAATCTCCTCTGGAAGCCTCTTTGTCTCTTCACGTGTGGGTTTTGATTTTTAAGTGCCCAATGGTGAAGATTGTGATAATTGACAGTCCCTTCTTTGTCAAATTTGGACTCGTCTGTCCACAAAATACTTTTTAAAAAGTTAACGTCGTCCACATCGGTATGCAGCAAATGGCGACAAAATTGCACACGTCTCCCAAAATCACTGTCATCGAGACCTAGAACAAACAAAACATGTCTAAGAATTGATTTCAATACTGAATCTTTTCTTCCTCCGAGTTCAAACTCTACAATTATCCAAATTTTTCATCTTCAATTTTTAAGTACACTAATTGGCTTTATGGCTTAGCCATAAAGACGTAAGACCAAATTCACAAAAGGGCGTGCGACTTTCCAATTTTGTTCTAAAAAGGACCCATAAGTGCTGGCAAGTTTACCTACGCTGACCACCTGCGCAAACCGAATCCGAAATCCGAATCCTGTAAGCGCTGGCCGCCTGATTGTTACGTGAATGCGGCCGAATAGGAATAGTTTATTGAATTTAATTTGAAATTAGAATTGAATGCGCTAAAAACAACATGAGGCAAAACAACTAATAAAGAAAGTGACGAAATCAAGGTTAAATGGAACGATCAATTGAACTGTTTCATAATTTACTACATTCCACAAAATCGTATCAGATGCAGTGCATAAACGGCTTAATCTTACCTTGCACTGGAGTGTAGTGAAAAGCATGTCTACCATCTTGCCGGAGAACAGACCACACTTTCCATATGCTTAAGCCAAGTATTGAAGCTATCTGTCTAATGCTTTTGGTAGGATCCGCGTCAAACTCGGCAAGAACTTGTTCGTCAATGGTAGCATCGGGTCGTGCTGCGTTCACTCGTGGTTCTTGTAAGTTCAGGTTACCGGTTTGTCGTAAACGTCGGTAAGTACTCGCAAACGTCTGATGACTGGGTACTCGGCGGTTGGGATAACGCTCTTGATAAATTCTTCGCGCTTCACGCGAATTTGTATTAGCGCTTCCATACGCTAACAACATGTCCGCGTATTCCTCACTGGTAAAAGCAGCCATTTCTTTACCAATAACAACAGGTAACAGTAATAACAAAAAACTTAACAAACTTAAACTTAAACTTAACTAGTGATAACAATAAAAGAAAACGAAGTGAACAAAAACAAACGTAAGCGTAACGGGCACGTGAGATCGCAGAGGCAGTTAAGTCTCGACTGAATAAAAGAAAAGAATTCATTCTGAGGCGTCACGGTGCCACGAGAGCGAAAGAGAGCAAAAATACGCTATGACTGCGCAAGAGTGAAACAAAATTTCTACCTGCTTTGTGTAACCATCTCAAGGGAATAGTGAATGTCAATTTGCACCACTGCTACTGGCAAGCCGTCGATCCATAATTTTTACCAACTTTGCAGTATTAAATTTCGCAAAACATTTAACTTTCCGTAAAGGTAGAGTTTCGTCAAAAATTTCCTGCTTGATAAAATTATGAAATAACTCTTAAAGTTTTTTTTTTATAAAAGCAAATTACATACCATTAGAAAGCTCACACACTAGGGATGTTTTGCTAGAATTGGAACTCCTCAATCATTTTTTGTTTTTTTTTAAATGCAAGTTGAAATTAACATTCAAGTATTTTTTACATCTTTCTGTAAGTTTGAGGACTCATAACTTTTTTTCTAGCTAACATCTGAACAAAGCAATAATTTTATAACAATCTGCCAACAACAAAGATTAAAAAAAAAAAAAAATGCCTGTTTTATTGCCCATTTTTAATAAAAAAAAATACACTTTAAAGTTAAGAAAGTGGTGAAACAAGAAAAAAACTTTTTTTTTTTTTTAAATACCCAGTCGGCCAGGGCCAAATAAATTAGGGCTGAGTAAGTAGCAGATGACCCCACCTACCCACCATTTTCGTATGTTCAACGTTCTGCCAAACACCCTGTATACATAATATATGTATAGAAATTATAACTATGCAAATCTGAAGATTGGCTACTTATTATACAATTACCTACAGACTTTTATTTTCCTTTCGAGTTTTTGGTTGAAAGGGACAGACCTACGCGCTCTACTTACCATTTAATGTAAACCTGGCACATATCACTACATCTAATATATAAAATTCTCGTGTCACAGTTTTCGTTGCCATACTCCTCCGAAACGGCTTAACCGATTTTGATGAAATTTTTTGTGCTTATCCGGTATCTATGAGAATCGGCCAACATCTATTTTTCATCCCCCTAAATGTTAGGGGTAGTCCACCCCTAAATTTTTATTTTTATTTTTCAGACAAAGTTAGGGGTAGATTAGAGGTAGGTGTAGGGTAGGGGTAGGGTAGAGGTAGGGTAGGGGTAGTGTAGGGGTAGTGTAGGGTAGGGGTAGTGTAGGGTAGGGGTAGTGTAGGGTAGGGGTAGTGTAGGGTAGGGGTAGTGTAGGGTAGGGGTAGTGTAGGGTAGGGGTAGTGTAGGATAGGGGTAGTGTAGGGTAGGGGTAGTGTAGGGTAGGGGTAGTGTAGGGTATGTATGGATTGAGGCAGTACGAAGTCTGCCGGGTCAGCTAGTATTATATAACAGAGTCCTCCGCTTCGTCTGTCTATCTGTCTGCTTGCGATAAACTCAAAAACTACTGCACCGATTCAATGCTGTTATCACCAATGGATATGGTTCTCGAGGAAAGTTTAAGTATAAATTATAGTATACTAGCTGCGCCCCGCAGTTTTACTCGCGTTACTCTGCTCCAGTGGGTCGGAGCGTGATGTTTTGTAGCTTATATGTTAATCCAGCGTATTCCATTCAATAGTTTTGTAAGAGTAGTAGTTGTGTTTGTTACTCGTGAAAGAGTAACAAACATCTATCCATCCATACTTACAAACTTTCGCGTTTATAATATTAGTAGGATAGGATATTAACGCGGGAACCTTGTAATAAATAAATTGAACTATGCGAACTTAAGACGGGATTCTAACTTTATGTAACACGTACAAACCTATAAGTAGTCAAAAAAGTTCGATTCTATTTAAGAATAAAGTAGTATGTATACCATCAGTTTTGATGCAAATTTTACTGTATTATAATATCTATATTCCATAACATACAAGCCTACACATACATCAATATGCAGAATTTTTCTGCTCCATGAGTCATATGATTGGAAGCTCTGATGAACGCTGACCTCACCGTTCGATAAACGTAAACATTTCACATTTACACTACTACTACGTACTACAACTACCTTATTTAGGTTATCAAGCGATAATTATAGTGTAAAAATGTGGTAGTACGATGTATGGAATGAAAACAGTAGTACATAAATCGCTACATAGTATAAAACAAAGTCGCTTTCCGCTGTCTGCTAGTCCCTATGTATAATTATATCTTTATAACTCCGCAAAGGATTTTGATGCGGTTTTTTTACAATAGACTAACTGACCCGACAGCCGTTGTCCTGTCTTAACTGAAACTGTATATGAAATTGAACTTTTAATATTAGGCGTGATGCTAAGAGCAGCATTCTGCTATGTCAAAGTTTATAAATATTGTCAAAAACACAAAGGTTACATTAGAATTTTTAATATGGTGGTTAAGGTATTCTTCATTTTTCTAATTTTCCACGCAATTTTCTTATTCTTTTCTTTCATAAGAACCTTCTTCTGACAATAAGAAACACAACAAAAAAATAATTTATCAACGCGTGATGCCGTGACCAAGGGAAATAGGGATTCATTTTTATATGTTTATATAGAAGATAGATAGAGTGATCCAAGAGGAAGGTGTATAATGTATAATGACAGGAGCTACGCGTTATGAAAACGTGAAACCGCGCGCGGGAAATTAGTTAAGAGATAAACAATAAAATCGGTAGGTCTTTATTTTACTCTATGCACTAGGGAAATAAATCCCTGTGTAGCGGGGGACTTTACACATCATTCATGGATACACAAGATCTATAGTACCCATAGTGTTACCATGATATGTACGCGTACCGAGATAGGGACATAGAAATATGTACTTCTAAATTTTAAGGGACACTCAAAATTCTGATCCAATTAGTACTTTTTTCGTACATAATCATTTACCGTAGCGATATAAGAGAGTTCGAATTGCAATCCGGACAAAAAACTTCGAGTAAAATCAAACATTTCATTCTGGGTCTGATGACAAATAATTTCAGATGTCACACCCATTTGGGTATTCATCTCTTAAAGACCTCGAACATAACTCAATTGGAAATAAAAATGAATTGAGAAAGCTTAGATCGTAAATAACTAGACACAAACAAACATTTATAACTATTATTTCTGAATACATTTATGTAGATAATGTATGTCAAAGATGGAGAGAAAACTCAACACATTTAACCCAGTTACCTAACATGAGTGTTCAAGAAAAATGCTAATAGGTCACACACGGTCAGCCAAGCTTACAGCCGTATGTTAACTGTCATAGCTTTATTGTACTCGTAATATGTAGAACTTGAGAGTTTGACACTTGACACTCGACAAGTAAGTTCAAAGTATTGAATATCAAGTTAAGAATACTATGTAGCATGTTGTATTTTTCGTTAATACTCAGCAAAATGATTTAGTTTTCTATACTAATATTATAAAGAGGAAAGATTTGATTGTTCGTTTGTATTGAATAGGCTCCGAAATTACTAAAGCAATTTGTAAAATTCTTTCACCGTTGGAGAGCTACACTATCCCCGGATGACATAGGCTATATTTAATTGCGGACGGGAAGCTAGTGACAGTATAAAACAATCTATGCATATACTTATTATGATTAAAATGGCTTCGAACTTTTGTTAAGTTAGGTTCGCCGCCCGTTTATACAACCTATTATCTTTTATGACAAGGCACTAGAGCTTCTTGAGGGCAACATGTTTTGTAAAAAACAGATATCTATTTTGAAATTTTAATGTTTCGTTTCGATAGTAATGGTGATGGCAAATCGTCCTGCCAACCGTGATTAAAAATCACATTGTATAGTTATATCAAAGAAAATAAAAATAAATAAAAGAACCTCCAAGGACAAACTAAATTGGCGTAACAGAATAAACGAATAACCAACGTCTTTCAATTATAGTGAAGAGAGATTTCATGCAAGGGCACAAATAAGATTTGGAGCAAGTTAAATTCGAAGGATTCATCCAAAACTACTGCAGATGCTAAATAAAAAACTTACGAAATAATGGTAATGTTTCTGAGTTCTTTATATCGAACAGCCAACGTCAATATGATTTTTTCATTTAAAATTTTAGTAAAATTTTACACAATGGTAAGCCATCGACAACGATTTCCCAGTCTTTTGGATTGAACGACTGCGCTAAAAGTAAATAAAATACCCTTGGAACTTAATAAAACTTATTTTATAGCTTACGTTTTCAGACGTGCACAGTTTTCAGTCATAAGACATGTCTTAAAGAAACTAAGTCTTTAGTAAATTACTCATACTAAGGACGCTGATTTAGGTAAATCCTTAGCTATATGTTTCCACAGTTTGTACACGATCAATCAAAACAATAAATTTTAATGTTATTTGCTACAAAACCGAAACACTGGACAAAGCTGAACACTTTACTAAATTGAGCTTATGGATCATGCTCCCTTTAAGTTAATCTTATGACAAAGGCTTCTGCAATGAGACATGCATGTATAATTACGCTTTCAGCTGTGTGTGCGTCCGCAGTAATCTCATAAACTAATTTAGATTTAGGTTTGACCCTTTGTTTTGAAACCATCTGCCTCGTTCAAATTAATTTCAGTTCGTTACGTATTTTTGTTAGTTATTTAAATATATAATTAAAACAGAATTAATCTAGCTGTAAGGCTTTTGATGAGGGTTATTGTACATTATAATAAAGGTAGATTTCGGAGTACATAGAAATATATTTCTACCTAAGATAACAAATAGAGGAAATACCTTCAATCAGTGATAATTTAGATTTATTGACTACAGTTTATTTATACATCACGATCAAATTAAAGAATAGCGAAGTTATGATTCATGATTCGTGCGCCCTTCCAAGTTCAAATTGGTGAGTCAGCTTACTGACTACTGCGCTGCGCAAACGCATTATATATAAAAGATTCAAGTTGCACGTTCTAACACAATATTCTTTTGTTTTAACAATAGTCTATAGAGGTCAAAACTGTGGAGGTCGAATGTCTGTACATAGAAAAAAAAACGCTTAAACCCGAGTCGAGATGTTAAAAGTAAAATAGAACACATCCAGATTTTTTTCATTTTTTCATTTCTGTCTCTTTGTCTGTTTGTACGGGCTTATCACCTAAACTGTTGCACCGAATTAAATACTTCTAATAACAGAAAATTAATGAATTCCCGTGGGATAGTTAAAACACCGAAGCAATAACAAACACCACGCGGATTAAATCGCGGGCATCAGCTAGTATTACCGTTGTTCCTCTCATCTAAATCCCAATCGAGCTGTGGTTTTATTTTTAGTACGTACCTAACTCTGTTTTAAGATCGTTATTTAAAATAAAATTGACTGATATTCTTACATTTATCACAGAATACGACAACAGTATCGAATTTCAATCGAGTTTGCTGACGTTATTAGAAGTTTAATAAGTATAAGGTTACGATATCTGAATTGGATTTTCCTGGAACAATTTTAAATATTTCAGAATATTGAGATATACAAAATTTGTTGGTTTGTAACTATAAAGTACTAAGAGCATTTCACTTTTTAGTTTGCGACAAAATCATACGGAACATATTGGAATGTCAATCGGGCTTTTTGAAAATCTTTCAATATCTCATAGTAGCAGTATGTTCCCAGCTCGCCAAAATAAATCTGCCATTTCCCATTGATTTCTCACAATATTTTAATTTGTAAAAACTTTGTCCTTGTTAATTAGAAACACATTAAAAATGAAAACGTTTATTGATAATGTAGACATTGAAGACGAATCTAAGCGGCCGTAGCCCAATGGCTAGGGCGTCGGACTTGTTATCTTATGGTCGCCGCGCCGGTTCGAACCCCACCCATTGCACTACCGACGTGAACCCACTCGTAACACAAGCATTTTAGCTTAACACGGAAGGTTAACAAGAGTACTTGTAGACTGCAAAAACTCTGATATAAATCTTTAAAAAAATCGGTTGTGCTTTAAAAAACGAATGAGCTAATTGGTCATGTTGTTCTCGAGTTATGCGCGAGTTATTGATTCATTGATTAATAAGGTTAACAATAGTAATATGACAACACTGTCCCTAACATAACATCGAACACAAGTAATCAGTGAGATGTAGTGCTTAGGTTACATAACCTTGATATGACACTCCATCAAGTTGTCGTGATTCAAGTTAGAGTAGTTAGTAATAATCCCACTAATGATACATAGTTAGAATTAGTTAGTAGCTACGAGTTACTGGCAGTATTGTAATTACATATTATTATAGTAGACTGGATACGGAAGGCGGTGGATCGGACTATGGGGTAAATTTGTGGACTGAGACTGGACGATTGATGAATGGGATTGATATGAGAGTCAAAATGTTAAGATTCGATTAATCATTAGTTATTTACTTTGTGTAAATAATTCGTCAATTAAAATGAAGAAAGATCATATCTATACTCTTTACTAATATGTAAAGCTGAAGAGCTTGGATGTTTGCTTGTTAGCTTGTACGCGCTAATTTCCTCTTCTTAAATTTTTTTTCAGTGTTAGGTAGCCCAAATATCGAGGAAGGTTGTAGGCTATATTTAATTATGAAGTTCCTACAGGAACGGGAGTTATGCAGGTGAAACCGCGCGTGGGGAGCTAGTAGCTCATAAATATACTCTAAAAATCATAGTAAGAAAATAATAACACAATATCCAACGCCAGCGTGTCATTAGTATTACCTAGGTAACTAATAAGTCGGTTCATAATTTACGTGACAGTGGTATTTTACGAAGTAATCAGAACAAACTCCCGCTACGGGAGAATACTCTTCAATGTCGTCCCACATTCCAATTTGCCCCTAACACCATTCCTACTGTTCGTGAGCTAAAGCCATTAATATAAGAATCGAGATATATCTGGTAATCGATAACCATTAAAGATATTGATGCATATCTAATTAAGCCAAGTTATACGGTTCTTTTGTGTGGTGCCTTTTTTTACAACATTTTAAACTAGATATAACAATGCTTTCTCTTTGATTGAATTTTCATTTAAAATATGATAATTGATTCAAAAATCGATGAGAATGATTTTTAGTCGTTCTGCTAATACTCCGCGAAATATTTTATTTTTGGTATTACAACGATCTTTTTCAATAGCATTAGAAATAACAGATTAAAATGACTTTAAACCTAGATGGCCTAGTTGTGTACGATGATACAATTGGTATCGTCGTATACAACTAATATTTCTGATAATAATGTGTAATTAAGTCACAATCTAAAAAAAATTCCAGGTGCAGAAGTCAAAGTCCTTCACTTATGATTTAAGAATTAGTTTTAACGGTACATATTATTACGGTATTGGTCATTCAGCATTCTGATGAATGCAGAATGACTAGGACTATTTTGAAATGCTGGCATTTTGGGTCGTAGAGAAACAGATGTTCCTCCACACAAAAGGAAACATATTCCTGGCCTGGCTAGGCGGTATGTCCAGCGACCACACTTAAATAATCACAATACACTTCCCAATATCGCTTTATATAGTACAAAGGTCGTCATCTCGAGATATCAAAGATGAGTCAATACCTACAGCTATAGTTTCCTGTATAGATAATTTAACAGCGCATCTGTTATAATGACCGGAGTTACGTGATTAATAGGTTATTAGCAATTATTGACCCGATGCCGTATATTACCGTTGGTTTCCTGTAAGAGCCACGACAGCTTGTAATATTATAAGTGAACTTAAATAGCTTAAAGTTAAAACAATTATGATGTTCTTTATCTATTTGTTATGAACGTTAAACAGGATTCAACGTCAACAGTTAAGCCGCAGAACGTGTTTTTTCAAGGCATTTAAAAATGCCCTGTCTGCTTTTTAATTGGTCCTTAGTCTGGGTTTGCGTCCTATCTGTCTAAAAGGAAGTCTACGACTTCTCCAATGTCCAGTCATTTTTTATACCAATATACCAATCGACTTTATACCAATAAATATTTCAAATCTAATCTCCTGTAACAAATTCGATGACTAATTTGTTACAGGAGATTTAAAAAGGTATAATAAGACGGATAGAAAAACAGATCAACCGACTGTCCAGTATATACAGAATAGGTCCAGTTTTCTTTTAGATCTTCGAAGTCAAAGAAATGAGGTACAAATTATGTTACGTGGATGACTTTTTTAACGCATGACCCTTATGCCCTGTAGGTAATTTCCACGAAGGGAAACCCATATGAAATGGTGTCCATTTCCATTATCCATGCGTTCGTACTTTCTCTCCATATGTCTTTATGTGGATCACAGACATTCTCGTAACATTTTTGTAATGACTATCATTTTCTCGGTCGTTGTTTTTGTGTTGTTGTTTTCTTATGTTGATATGTAATGTCGCATTGTAAGAATTATTTTAAATAAGTATAAATTTGTATTTAAAAATATTGCACGAACTTGATAAATAGATTATATAATCAAGTAATAGATGCTGACTTGGTGCGAGAATTCTTCCATATAAAATACGAGTAGTTACTTTTTGCGATAAAAGGTAGTCTATACTATTTTCCTAGGTGTAATCTACCTCTGTACTAAATTTCATCTAAACCAGTTAAGCGTTTTAGATTACTCATTCATTTTACATTCCAAGGAAACCTTAGATTATTATCATACTTTAATACATTTATCAGAAAATTTCTGGCCATTATAAAATAATTATTTAGGTTTCTAGTAGTCTTGTTTTAACATTAAACTAATTTAAATTAAGACATGCTTCAAAGGAAATGTTTTAAGTAAATTTTATATGAATCATTTCCCGAGTAAAAGCTCTGGCTAGTTTCACCACAGATAGACCGAGCAGCTTTTATTCCGGTAACTATTTAGTCCTTGAGCTAGTTCAACCAAAAAGATAGTAAAACATGACTGTCTAGCCTCGTATAATCTGAAACCTTAATCTATACTAATACTAGCTGCGCCCCGCGGTTTTATCCGCGTTGCTACTCAACTTCAGTGGGTCGTAGAGTGATGTAATGTAGGGTCCTCTCCTCGTGGTATGAGTGAAGCTTACCATGCTATGGAGAGGGCGAGTCCCTCATATCCCACCGCCAGCGCGCGAATACGCTGCAGCGGGGCGGTGGGAATGCGTAAATGCATTTCCCCCCCGGACAGCAAAAAAAAAGGGTGATGTAATGTAGCCTATACCTCAATCCTGTTAATAAACTGTCCCCGTGCAATATTAGCTTAATTCATTCATTAGTTTTAAAGTGCGTGAAAGAGTAACAAACATTCATCCACACATAGTCATAAACTTTTGCGTTTATAATATTAGTAAGGATGTTATATAAATCTAAAAAGTGTGTTTGCTTTAACGCGAAAACGCAGGAATGACTAATAAAATTAAAAAAAAATTGCACCATTAGAAAGCTACGTTACCAAGGAGTAAAATAAGCTTTTTTGTTGTCCGGGAGTAAATGCATTTACGCATTCCCACCGCCGCTGCAGCGTGTTCGCGCGCTGGCGGTGGGATATGTGAGACTCGCCCAGTCTATAGCGTGGTATGCTAAACTCATACCACGAGGAGAGGACTCTACACCACTAAAACCCCCCGGACACTCCTTCGATCCGCCGTTGGCGGGGGCCGGGTAGGAGTAAAATAGCCTAGGTATATTTAATGATGAAGTTCCTACGGGAGTAACACGAGTGCACCTAGTATCGTGTAATTTTAAATCATCAGTTTAGTTTTAGTGTTTCTACCAGTATGCTTGGCAGGCGGATTGAAGATCGGGGGGCCGGATTGCTCATGCGTACCCGGTCCCCGCCAACGGCGGATCGAAGGAGTATCCGGGAGGTTTTAGTGGTGTAGGATCCTCTCCTCGTGGTATGAGTTTAGCATACCACGCTATGGAGAGGCATTTCCCCCCGCACAAAAAAAAAAAGAAAAAGGCGAAATGATGATCGCAATAAGATGGTGAGTATCCGTGAGCTGATAGATGCAGCTGACCATCCATCAGTATATCCTTAAGTCCCTCTTCCGACACCCATTTCATGAAAAGCCATCTATTTTAAGCCGATAACCACACGGCAATACTTATATATAATGTACGTTATCATATCGCAGTCGTTATAACTTTAGTTAAGTAATACATTTTCAATGATAACCTTAACAAATTGGAGCAATAGTTATTTCTGTTTCGTAATAAATAGTTGTATTTATCAATATAATATACGTGTACTATATATATATTATTTATTAGTTAACATACGGGGTTTCACCCGCTTCGTCATATGTAGTGTTTTATTTTTCATGTACTTTTATGTTAATAACTTATATATGACTTATAAGTTATTTACATAAATATTAATCTACCTTTTTTATTAAAAACCTATTACCTATGTCAGAAATAGCATAACAGATTAATTAAGCGGACTCCTCGTCTAAAGGTTAGAGCCCTAAAGACAAACACTTTAAAATTTATAACATTAGTTCAATATGTAAAACTTAACACGCGATAACATTGATCTATGATTTTCTACTGTCATCATCATTATAAAAACTATAAGTACCTACCCAATATAAATAAAAACGACATGTAATAATGTCGACGAACAATATTTAGTAAGAAAACAAGTTAGTGACAAATTATTCAATACTTTAAAGTTGAATAGCTAAAATTTAGGCAGTTTACATAATTTCCATACATAAAAAAACTGAACTAAAGGTTTGTCCATACATCTATGCTATAATTTATTTGTTTGCATTGAATAAGCTCCAAAACTTTTGTACCGATTTAAAAAAAATATCAGGAGTAAGTAACATAGGCTCCATTTCATTATAAAGTTCCCATGGGGACGGGAATTACCTCGACCCTGAGCCGATGACCAAGCCCCACAGGAGCGCCCTCTTACGCAGGTCTTAGTTTGTAGTTTTTACACCATTCATTCCATTAACGCTGGAGCTCTGCTCGCATATGTATGTCCGTCCAAAAAAAAATTTGTCGGCAACCAATGTTTTATGAGTTTTATAAAAATAAAAAGATAAAAAAGCTCGCCTTTTACAATGTATTTATTGTGTACAATATAATAATAAATAAAGAGATAAAAATATTTATTTTCACTGCAAAACCTAGTTAAGTTCTGTGGTGTATTTATTTGTTGTTACAGTTCATACCCATGCACGTTGACGAAAATTGACCTATAGTTTTCATAATAACTACTGTAAGGGTGAAACAAATGACCGCGTTAACAACAAGACAAACAACTTAGTCTATACAGACCAGAACGTCAAACAGAGACAAATAAAATATTTACGGTTAGTTAGCCACAGCAATTAGTATTTTCACGTGGTTAAAACATAGTTACGTAAAATACGCGTAATCCAACAAACAAAATTCAACTTTATGACTTTGCACTACAGTCCAACATCACTTAAATATTTTGCGGTATTATGGTATTTTATGCGTGGGAGAGACTACACTTATTATTTTTACATACAGACGAAATTCGATCGAAGATAACAACATTTATATACTATAGAAAACATATATGTATATAGAATTTACAATTGCTTTACTACTCTGGTGAAATCTATTGTTCTTTTTTTTTCAGACGAATATAGATATGTACTTTGGCACGAGGCTTTTGCTACTTGAATGGGCATAAACACGAGCAGGACTCATGCTTTATTTAATGGTATGCTGTATATAAAACAATAAACCGCTTCACTTGGATTCTCATTGGAGCTGACCCCGTAGGATTTTTGAAATCCAAGAACCTCAACAAGTTCCTTTATAATCCAATCTAACAAGGGTGTATTGAGGCAGAGTCCAGGAAAAGATGGCAAGGCTGGTTGAGGGGAGTCCCTCAACCAGCCAGTCCCGGAAATAAATCTTAGATGTTACACAAACATTTGTCCGGCGGCGTGGGGATCGAACCCACGACCTCCAAGACTTTAAGCGAGATTTATACTGTTACCGTCACGGAGGTTGTCTGCTGCGTAAGGTGTACCTACGAGTATATTATTTTATACAAAGCTCTATTTTGCCTGTCGCTCTTCTAACTCTTTTATTTAAACATTTTTTCAAAGTTTTAGTTATACAAAATAAATGACAATAAAATGAAGTATTGTAAGTTCTCATTCGTATTTACAACTGAACACAATGTTAATTAACTATTGAGATAACACATTGTCAGGTTGTAGAACTTTTGCCAATTGGCCGTTATACGAATTGGACATCTTGCAACTTGGACATTCTACAAAAAAAATATGGAGCTCGTTTATATATTCATTATTTTTATTTTTCTTTATTGGCTCACCAACAACTGTATATCTACACTGTATCAAGTTAACAACACATTTCCATAATAAATACTTTAGTGTAACAATCTATATTACAGGTAAGCACCTCATGCAATACAGACTATTACGGATTCTAAATAATCTAATTTAGAATATTAAGGAGAGAAAATGTAATAATAATAATATTCCTATTTTACTATAAGTACCTATATTTTTCACGAGTTTTGTCAAAAAGCTACAATTTCACGACTTAAAAAAAATTGTAAACTTATAATATATCAGACTACTTTTAATGTATCATCTACTCGCTTTCCTTCTTAAAACCATCATCTTATCTACTTCATATTTAAAACATTAATATTTTTTCTATTAAGAGTAAAAAATTTGAACTTATTTTAAAAAGCAGCTTTTTCTCATATTTACATTGTAAATTAACTAATGAGATAATACATTGTTCGGGTTGTAGAACTTTTGCCAATAGTCGTTACAAGAATTGGACATCATGCAACTTGGACATTCAGCAAAAAAAATGGCGCCAGTCTATTCATATTTTACGATCATTGCTCCACGAGTTGTGAATACATTTTACGACTTTAATTTAATGTTTGTAGACTTACAGTACAGTAAATCAAATTACTTTTCAATTTATAATTTACCAGCGTTTTATCTGTGGGAACCTCTTTTAAATATAGCCTATAATACTCGCTGAAACGGAACTTTCGATATGTAAAATCGATTTTAATTCATAGAAGCGAATTTCTTTTTATAATCATACATTTTCTCTACAATACAGATTCGTGAAAGCTATCTTAAGACTTTGAACAAGTATGACACCTTGTCAACCCGAATACAAAGTTCGATACAATATGAATAAATGAATAGGTACATGAGACCAGGGATTTGTAAATAGTTCCGAAAGATACGGGAAATCGGGTGACCTTTTGTAACCCTAAATACTTTGGAACTTTATATCAATCTATACCTGAAATATAAAATTGAAGAGTTTGATTGTTTGTTTGCTTGAATGCGCTAATTTTAGGAACTATTTGATAAATTATTTTAGTGTTATATAACCCATTTATCGAGGAAGGGCACAGGCTATATTTCGTTATAAAGTTTTTACGGGAACGGGAGCTACGCGGGTGAAATCGCGCTCGGAATCCTAGTTAAAGTATAAGTTCCACGGTTTTTCAAATTTGATTGTCAACATTTTATCCATCTAGTAAAAAGCAAAGCTCTATACCTATGTTAATATACTAGCTACACTATATACTGCACACCAATATATTGTAATGATTACACTAATATTATAAAGAGGAAAGGTTTAAACATAAATATTCCTTCTCAAAATGTACAAACCCGATTTAAAAAAATCTTTCGCCATTTGAAAGCCAAGTGATCCAGTATTTAGTAACAGGCAATAATTTATGACGAATTTCAAACGGGAACGGTAGCGGACAAAACTGCGGAAAGGTTGAGGTTAAAAGCAATTTAAGGGATGTGTATTAAAGTACCTTTATGTGAACAGCCTTCGATAAATTTGATTTAATATAAATGAATTTTCAAGTATCGTATAATAATGGGTAACCTTGTTTAGTTTCTTATTATAATTAATTTTATACTGATGGAGTTCAATTTACGTATTTATAATATTCATAACAATATTTAGAACGAAACTCAGAAAACCTGTATAAACAACTGTTTTGGATTTATTAGCGATTTGATTCAGCGTTTAAAAGTTATTATAATATATGGACTATTATAAAATCAGTTTTATTATTTTCGAGAATAAATTAATTGAAACCAAAAATATAAAGTAACACTTGCTTGGAGTGAGTGACTTACAGCATGGTTTGTATACACTTACGAAGTCAAAGTCAAAGTCAAAAATTCTTTATTCATATAGACACATTTAAAATATTTTAAATCATGTTCTTATGATGCGTCCCATTCTTTTACTACCACCAGTTCTGGACGTGGCAACTCTGAGAAGAACTGGCAAGAAACTCAGAGGAATCCTTTTTTAAATAAATTTGATTTTACAATTATTAATAAAGCAGTATTGTTTTAGAGCAACTCACTCCCAACTATTCCCAAGCTGTTTTGTCATTGACATAATCTGAAATTTTGTAATAAGCTTTTTTACATAATTTATCTTTCACATATCGTTTAAACTTGTTTATAGACAGATCTCTAACATTACTAGGAAGTTTGTTGTAGAAGCGTATACATTGCCCCATAAAAGAATTGCTTATTTTGTGGAGACGTGTAGCATGTAAAACAAGATTATGCTTAGTTCTAGTATTAACATTATGAGTGTCGCTTTTTTTCTTAAAACTATCAATATTCTTATGAACATATAAAAGGTTTTCATATACATATTGTGATGCGACTGTAAGAATATTAGTCTCTTTGAATTTCTCCCGTAGGGAAACTCGCGGACCAAGTTTATATATGGACCGTACAGCTCTTTTCTGTAGTACAAAAATGGTGTCAATGTCCGCACAGTTTCCCCATAGAAGAATCCCATAAGACATTACACTATGAAAATAACTAAAGTAAACCATTCTAGCAGTATCCACATCAGTGAGTCGTCTCATTGTTTTAACAGCATAGGCCGCAGAGCTAAGTTTCCCTGACAGTTTCGCAATATGTGGGCCCCATTGTAATTTGGAGTCAATAGTTATTCCCAAAAAAACAGTTGACTCCACTGGCTCCAACCGAATACCATTTATTTTTACATTCGTGTCAATTTGTTTTACATTAGGTGTAGAAAATTTAATGACTTTGGTTTTGTTTTCATTTAAAAGTAAATTATTAACATTAAACCAATGGACTACCTTCGAGATTGCATTGTTTACTTCGTCATAGTTGCGTAACTGTCTATTTATTTTAAAAGTTAGGGAGGTATCGTCAGCAAACAATACTATCTCATGATTATTTCCTACATAGTAAGGTAAGTCATTTATATACACCAAAAACAAAAATGGCCCCAGGATTGAGCCTTGCGGGACGCCCATGGATACAACAGAGCCTGATGATATTTTACCGTTTATATCAACCTTCTGAATTCTGCTGCCCATGTAAGAAATCAGAAGATTGAGAGCCTGGTTCCTAATGCCATACCGGTGTAATTTCCTGACCAGAGTGTCATGGTGAACGCAATCAAATGCCTTAGACAGATCACAGAAAATACCTAAGGATTCCTTCGAATCTTCCCAGGCCGCGAATATAGTTTTTAATAATTCAGTTCCCGCATCTATGGTTGAGCAACCCCTCGTAAACCCAAACTGCTTTTTATGTAATAGATTAAATTTATTAAAGTGTCTGAGCAATTGGCTAAGAATTAATTTTTCAAAAATTTTGCTCAGAGTGGGCAATATAGAAACAGGTCGGAAATTCGAGGGATCAGTACTATCACCGGATTTAAATAATGGTATAACCTTACTATGTTTCATCAAGTCAGGAAATACACCAGAATAAACACAACTATTAAATATGTTTGCTAGGTAAGGCGCTATTATTTCAATAATATTAGATATAAATTTAACAGAATGACCCCATAGGTCTTTAGTTTTTTTCTTCTCTATGGTATTGAAAGCATTAATTACATCTTTATAGTCTATTAAAGTAAAAGTAAAATCGGTAACACAAGCAGAAACACTTTCTTTTAATAGCGCCTCAGCAGATATTGAAGATGAATTTAGAGTTTTAGTTGTTATTAAAGGTACGTTAGTGAAGAAATTCTCAAACTCAGTTGCAACTTCCATATCTGCTGAAATATTACCATTTTTTATTTTTAGATTAAAATCTCTATTACAATCTATAGCTCTACCTGTTTCGTTATTAATAATATTCCATATTTCTTTTATTTTATTGGATGAGTTTTTAATTTTATTATTTATATACATTGATTTGGCAGTGGAGCAGGCTTCTTTAAATACTTTGGAATATCTAGCTACCTGGTTTTTAAAATTCGTACTTTTATCAAAAGTCTTCTCATAATATAATTCATACAATTTATTACGACTTTTGTAAATACCAGGAGTTGCCCATTCACTGAAACTTAACTTACCGTTACTGATCAACTTTGTTTTAGATGTAAATATTGTATTATATTCAGCAATAACCATATTAAAAAATAAATTATACTGCTGATTTGGGTTATTGTGAATTGGCAAACCTGATAATTTGTATGACAAGTTAAATTGAAATGCCTCTATACGACTTTCACTAATGGGTACAAAACTTATTTTTTTACTTTGGATTTTATTGATTTTCTTGGGAAAAGATACTAACTGTCCACAATGGTCCGACTGTAACATATTAATTACAAATTTATGAATAGGTTTTAAGTTAGAAAATATATTATCTATACAAGTAGCACTAGAGGCAGTAATCCTCGTAGGCTCAATAAATAAATTATACAAATTGAAAGATTTAAACAAATTCAAGAAGTTACAGGTTAATGTATTCTTTTCCAAAATATTTATATTAAAGTCTCCACAAACAACAATTGTTTTATGACTATTCGCTAATTTGAACAGGGCATCCTCCATTATTTTAATAGAAGTTTCATAAGGCGCAGATGGAGGTCTGTACACACTCAAAACATACAGTTGCTCCAATTCAATACATGCTATCTCTAAAACCCTTTCCACAGAGAGGCTCACAATGTCAGTTCTTTCTTTAAATTTTAAACATTTCTTTACAATTATTAAGGAGCCACCTCGTATCATACGAACTCTGCTGAATGAGCTAGCAACCTGGTGATTATTGGAACTGAAAATGACCTGATGGCTTTTGAGCCATGACTCAGTAATACATAAAATATCTATATTGTGACAGTTCAAAAACAGTTCCAATTCTAACTCTTTACCTAACATCCCCTGTATGTTTTGATGCACCAGGTTGATACAATTATTATTTTTACAATTAAGAGAAGTTACAGTTGATGGGGATATAACATTACCATTATATAACAATATGCTACTATTTACATTGCCAGAGATATACTCTTTTGTCTTAGACTCTAATTTAAAGAATTTGGAATAACTTCCAAGGTGTCATTACATAATGTCAAATTATTATTTAACTGCTCAATAGAAGCAGTGCCGTTAGCCAATATTTTGGCTGATTTATAAAAACAATATGATAGCGAATTTGCTATCTGTCTCTTATAAAAATTACTTAGACAATAGTTATTGTCTGTCAACTCATAATAATGATTATCATTGAATACGTTTATGTCAATTAATTTAAATTTGTCATTATACAATGTCATTGTATGTAGCATATTATTTAACTTAAATCTATAAATATTTTCCGTCTCGGGCAACAATTTACTATAAGGAAAAGTAAATATGTAAATGTTTTCTACATCTAATTTACTGAGCAATTCAAAATATTTAATAAAAGAATGTTTATTTAATTTCCCTAGTCTCCCAATAAAAATAATTAATGTTGTATTGGGTTGGTAGGTACCCTTCATAATTTTTTCTATTATTTGTGTAAAACTGGCGCCATGTATACAGTAATTAGTCACCAGTTTTCCTGATTCTTGTAAAAATAATTTACCCATATTTTTTCCTAGTTCGTCACTGTACATTATTATATTTGAGTTACTTTTATTGTAATTTTGGGTATTGCTTGATAATATTGGTTTATTTAATGTTTGTTTTGAAGCACTATCATTGAGAACACTATCTAACTGCTTAATTTGATATTTTTCCAATGAAAATTTAGAGGAAACAGCTGACTGTGAACTTACCGGTGTCCGGGTAACTCCATTCATATTGTAACAATTTGTTAAGGACAATAGTTTTTGTTCATTATCTTTTAGGCCAGCCACTAAGCCATCCATACCAATACAGTACTCCTCTATTTCTTTTTGAGCATCCTCATACTTTTTTGTTATAGTATCTAAAGTTGTGTTTAACTGTAGGATCTCTGACTGAAGGTCACAAATTATATACTCATACTCTCTATTATTACTATTTAATTTTAATTTACAAAATCTACAAATACTAACTTGATCAACCTGATTATTTGAAACAAGAGAGTCATCACATGTCAAATCAATTGTCGATACATCAGGCTCATCTGAAATGGGAGGAGCAGAAATGAAGTCAGGAGCACTGCCTACCAACTCATCAAACAGCGATTGAGAATGTTCGGCTATTGACCTCTGCTGGGTACATTCGAGCTGTTCAATGGTGTTCAGTGCCTTTTTTAACTCAGATTCCAGCTCAAAATTACGTTCAAGAGTGGTCTCGAACTCCATCCTACACTGATCAAAAGTACATACTAATGATTGCAATGCATCCCGGTCTGCAATGGCACTGTCCAATTGTAAGTTAATATCTGATAACTTACCCTTCAGTATTGCATTATTTTTAATAATAGATAGTGCTTCTAACTCATTATCCGCACGTTCCTTTTGCAACTTATCTGATAAGTCCTTAAATTTCTTTAAATCTTTCAATACAATTAAAAGTTTACTATTCAGCTCCTTACAGCGAATCTCTGAATATTTTAAATCCTTTTGAGATGTTATATATTTGTCATTCAACTCCTCATAGCGTGCTTCAGCAATTGCCTTTCTGGTCATCATCATTTTGTTTTTTATTTTTTATTATGTACCTCAAACTGTCTAGTAGAAGGTAAGGAAAAATGCTGATAAAAGTAAAAGCTAAAGATGAAGTGCACTAAATTGCATATAACTAGAGAGAAAGAAAAATAAAACTTATAAGGTAAGTAGATCTAGAAAAAAAAAAGAAATTAAAATGTATGTATAATACTTAGAATAAATGATAAGCAGACAGTTATTTAAGGTTAAGTGACTCAGATAAAAATAAATTTAACTAGTATGGTAATGCTATTTCAATTAATTATTTAATAAACAAACAATAACAATTAGCTATACAAGGTCACTCAAGAACTATGCACCAATCCACCACGGGGTTCCACTATATCCTTATGGTTGTAGTGTTAATAATGTTGTGTATATTGTAGTGTTACACTTGTCTGTAGGCAAAATTTGCCTGTCATTCAATTCCACTTCAACTTATTGTTAAGTGAAAAGAGACAATAGCAGAGCCTGTGTGTTTAGGGACGTGGCTCACTATTAGGGAGCTAGTATAGTTTTAGTTTAAGTAGTTATGATGTTAAGGTTATAGCAACAATCCACCTGTAATGTTTATAGTTCAAGTTCAAGAGCATCGACCCCTTAACAGCTGTTGAGTTTGTAATTTGCTAATTACAACTGTGTCGTACTCTGTGCAATAGACTATAATATGTATTTATTGTACTATTTCTCGATAATATATACCTAACATAAAAAGAAAAGTTAACTTTAATGGAAAGCAAACTACAGGTTTGAACGACAATAAAAGGAACACTTAATTGTTTATTTATGTAGGTAGGTAGGTAAGATTCGCCGTTATTTGTGTAGGATGCTGAATAAAATAGAAATAATAAGTCCAGGACTTACCAAAATATGCGAGTTACAATACAACAATCCGTTTGATTCACTTATTTCACAAAACAAAGTTTGAAAGTGATCGTTACGAACTATTGACAGGCAGTGGAACTTTACTATAAAACATATGTTTAATCACTTTATTATTTATTTTATCACTGGTATATGTCTTTTACATTACTTGGAATAAAAATAATCAAGCTAATTTGATAATTATGCACAAAATTAATTAAATTATTAATAATTTATTGGGAGACGTAATTTTGACGACCTATCCTTAGTGTTGCCAGAGGCGAAGGCCCACAGGGTACGCCACCCTGTGGGGCTCGGACCTCGGCTCGCGTAATTTGTCATTTTAAAATCTATACTAACATATAAAACTGAAGATTTTTTTTGTTTGCTAATCTCAGGACTTACAAGACCGATTTTAAAATTTATTTCAGTAATTGATAGCTTATTTATCGAGGACGTTCCTACAGGAACGGGAGTTACCTCGCGCGGGAAGCTGGTCATTTAATAGGGCTGGAGCCTTGCATTATGTTCGGTTCAGAAGTGTAAGGCTTGGCTATAACTACATACATATATTTCCGTCCGGAGATACAAAACAGTATATCTAGCCTCTGTGATTATGCTATTGCTAGTCGTATCATATAGGCTTAACGTCAACAAATCCATGTATTACCAGCATGGATTCCTTTAACACAATTATGGTACAGTCACACAAATTAACCGTATCAGGGCATCGCTCAACTAAACACCTGTGGTTTCGCGTGACTCGGTCGATAACTACATCAGTTAGGTATTAGGTTATGCACACTGCGTTAGTACTAATTGTGATGTGTCAGTTTACTAAGCGACGATCAATGGTAGGAATTCTTATTCTGCAAATAGTATGACGTCGTTGGAAGAAAATGTGGATGGGCTGTGTGAAAGATAACATGTCTAAGAAAGGTGTGAGTATGGAAGAGACGTCTAATAGGGAAAAATAGAAGAGGATAACATATTGCGCCGACCCCAAATAATGGGGGCAGGGCAGGAAGATGATGATGATGATGATGAGTATGACGTTTTATTTTTTATGTGCGATGTTTACCTTAAAAAGAACATAGTTTCTCAAATAACTATGTGTAGAATTTATGTATTTCTATTAAGTCTTAAATAAATGTCAATAATATTGCATCAACATTTTTGCAGTACTTTTTATTATTAATTCAATAATACGTTTTTTTGTTGCTTCGCAAAACCTTGTCACATAATTATATGGTACTTGTCTTGCACAGCAACGATAAATTTAAGAGAGGCATAGCATGGCTATATTACGCTCAAGGTGTTGCTAGATTGGGGACGTATCTCCTTTTAACCTGACCTAACAGAATATCACAAGCCAAATAACATTATTGATTAATGTTGTGTTCCTGTGCGTGGTGATAGGACCTGCATAATAAGGGTGGCTAGTGCTGCGCATATCTACTACACTGGGACTATTTACTGCAGGACGATGCTGACTTAAGCTATATTATCTTTTGCTAAGGTTTTCGTGCATTGCGAAAAGCCCGGTTTATCAAAACCGCAGCAAAAAATAATAGCAGACCACATTCAGGTTCCCACGGAATAGGAGATATGCGGGTGAAACTAGAGTATTTTTTTTTTACTAGACATTATTGTAATGTATAATTATGTATGATTTATTTTTCCCATAATAACTTGATTTAGTATATTTTGATCCTGAGTCATTAAATTAGCTACAAATGTCTGTCGTTTGACCTCTGTGAGAGGTGACTTGTAAATGCAACATTCTTGCCGAATATAAATTCTTATCAAGTCTAGTTCGTTGAACTGGGGACAGTTTCCAGACACTGGAATTTATCCCGAATCGTCTGGGATCCAGTTGAGTTTCTAGCATTTTATTGGAAAATATTAATGGTTATTAAAATTTGTAAGTTATATTCATTCGTGCCCTAGAATAAAACAAGTGTTTGAAATATATATTTAAATGTAATTTTTCTCGTTATCAATATATCAGCCCATTTACGTCCACTGCTGAACATGAGCCTCCTCTTAACAGACCTTGGCGAGCCAGGGTCGTTGAGGGATATTGCCATAATCATCACGCTTGGCAGGCGGATGAATGATCGCAGTAATATAGAGAGTATACTTGAATTGATAAATGCAGCTGCCCATTCATCAGCTGCAAGTCCCTTAGTCGCTTCTTATGACACCCATGGTAAGACATGGGGTGGTCTATTCTAAGCCTGAAACCACGGCAGGTTCCCGATATAATAAACTTTTAATTATGGCATCATTGCTTAAGTTCTAAATAGTATTTATTTGTTAATGTTAGACAATTTGATATCATTTGCTTGATAATAGGAAGACACGTTCTTTCTTTATTTAGAAACACACATCGTTCAATAGAAACTCGTATAGTAAAGTTAAATGGAAATGTATAGGTGTCTATGTCAAAATATAAAGTTTTTGTACTATCACTAATATCCTTAATAATTCCTATTTCCTGATTAAATTTGAACTTCTCTTGATCGCCTCTTTTAATAAAAATGAGGTGCATTATAAACATACCTTAGGTACATTATATACTTAGGTATTTAAAGCTAGTGACCCGGTCCGGTTTCGCATAATGTTTTTTGTTGTTCGGACATTTATGTAGTTAGCCACGAGGCTTTTGCGACTTAACCGGGCATAATAGCGAGCGGAGCTCATTATTCAATGGTTTTTAAACTACAAACAAAGCATGACAACACAAACCTAACAAACAGACATGGCAGAGGACTTTGTTATAATATGTAATCTTTTTATAATGGTACAAATAATAGCCTCTTATGGTCATTTACCATCATTACGGTCCGTCCTCGCCCCCATGTTACAATTTACAAAGAATGGTTTTGTCAAGTGAGTAATATACAAGGAATTGTTATTGTTTAGCCATAACAATGAACATTATCAAATATTGATAGGGGAAAAGAGAATTTGTACAAATTGTACACGTGACTTATGTGCGACAAAGTTATCGGATATCGGAGTAATTACTAAGCTGTTGTGAATGTTATCGTCATAGTACGATTATACTAACTATTGAGCACAATAGATTGGAGCTCTGCTCGTCTATAAAGGTGAAGAAACAAAAGCCTCCTGGCTAACTACCTACATAATGTCCATCCGAAAGAAAACAAAAAAGTATTGATAATAAGCCCAAAAAATAGTGCAATTTAGAACAACTTGTCTCGGATGTTATGGGTTTGATCCCCATACCGGACAAGAACATTTTGTTTGAAATCTAAGATTTCTTTTCTAACGGATCTGTAGTATCCTTACTAATATCATAAATGCGTTAGTAACACTATCTGTCTGTCGGCTTTTGACGCTAAAACTACTGAACCGATTTAAATGAATTTTGTTACATAGATAGTTTGAAACCAGAGAAAGAGCATAGGCTATTTTTTATGGCGAGAAAAGGGTTGAAGGGGGTTGAAAGGAGGAATAAAGATTGTATGGAAGTATCATCATTTTTTAATGTTAAATAATTAAAACTGCTACTCAAGGTCACTATTCCCCGCGGACCAAGTCGCGGACACAGCTAGTCTAAAATGACATGAATTGACTGCACCGGTGACTCAGTGGTTACGATAGTTGCTTCTGAGACCTGGTGTTCTGGGTTCGATTCCCACCCGGGACAATTATTTGTGTGAACCACAAATAGTTGTTCTGAGTCTGGGTGTACTTTGTGTCCGTGAAATGAATGTTTGTAAAGTCCCCCGCGACACAGGGATTTATTTCCCTAGTGCGGGTGTTGTCTTTTTATGAAAAAAAAAAAAAAAAAAAACAAAAACCTATGCAATCGTTTTTTAGTTAGTAAAAAAAATTTATTGAACAATAATATTTCAAACGAAAATGCCGATTAGTAAATATGGCTTTATTACCAATCGGCATTTTCATTTGAAAAAAGATAACATTTCATATTGGTTAGTACACAACTGTAGTTTATCTTATCAAGTTCTATTGCAATTGGAATCTGACATTTAACAATAAAACATTTAGTATAGATCAGGGCTTCTCTAAATGTGCTTTTAAATTTAACTTGACCCTCGTTTTGAGAAGCTATACTCAGAAAGGCAAGCACACCTTTTTCATTAGTAGCCATATAAATCCTTACTAATCCTTACTAATATTATAAATGTGAAAGTTACTCTGTCTGTCTGTCTGTCTGTTACGCAATCACGCCTTAACTACTGAAGCGATTTAAATGAATTTTGGTACAGATATAGTCTAGAGCCTGAGAAAGGACATAGGCTATATTTTATTATGAATTTCCCACGGGAACGGGAGTTACGCGGGTGAAACCGCGCGCGGGAAGCTAGTAATCAATAAATATAAATACATAATAAATATATCTATACGATGAAGAGTTTGTTTGTTTACTTGGACGCGCAAATTTCAGGAACTACTGGTCCGATTTGAAAAATTCTTTCAGTGTTAAATAGCCCATTTATCGATGAAGGCTATAGGCTATATTTAATTATGAAGTTTCCACGGGAACCGCAGTTACGAGGGAAAAAGAGCGCGCGGGAGCTAGTACTAACATATAAAGCTGAAGAGTTAAGATTGCTGACATGAACGCGTTAATCTCAGGATCTACTGGACCGATTTGAAAAAATATTTCGTTGCTATATAGCCTATTTATCGCGGAAAGCTATTAGGTTATATTGAATAACGAAGTTTCTACGTGAACAGGAATAACGCAGGTAGCCGCGCGAGAGAATCTTGTCTCTCTTTGTGTTTATTTTGTAATAAAAGTTTTTCTGATAACCTGTTACTAGACTAGAACTACAACTATTACAGGTATGTTTTATAGTTTTTTATTTAAGGGGGAATCTTAAAAAACAAACGATTTCCTAAGGACGCTACATAAACGTTTAAGAAGCCCTGGTATTACCCAACTTATAAAATATGTATGCATAGGTATGTATATAATAAGTGAGTCGCAGCGATAACATAGTATTATATAAAATAATTAACTATAGGTTAACTATGGAAATAACTAACTATTATTTATTTACAATTGTATGTACAGTAGTAGGTATTTTAGATAAACTAGATTGGCAACATCCGCGGTCCATTGATGAATTCCCACGACACACCAGGAAAAATATTTGCGTAAAAATCAAAGATTTCTTTCCGGTTCAACCGGTTTAGTTCAGGGACTGAAGATCAGTGTCTTCAAAAGCGTGATAAACAATTTTTTTGAGACTAATCCCACCCACACTCCAACTACTCCAACTCCTGTAAGCCAGGATCAACAAAGGCACACTCTGCAAATGGCAATGAGCACCGAGACTCACCAAATCCCGGGAAGAAGTGAAACTGCCTTGAGTCCCGCAACGAATTTAATTAGAAAGAGATTAGGAGGAGTATGAAAGTCTTATGTTTTCTCTTGATAAGCAATTCCCGGTTTTCTATTATCGTCTATGACAGTTGATAGCTACCACGAAAATATTCGAAACAGTGTGATTCTCAGAGATCGGGGGTCTGATTCCCGCGTCGCACAAAATAAAAATCACAAAAGTGACTACTCTACGTGCCTCGAAAAGCACGAAAAACCGCTGGCGACGTTTATCATAACATCATCTAGAATCCAGGACAATATAGTAATAGACAACGGTGGAGAAAGTGGCGGGCCTACGCTAGTATTAATAACGTATACATAACATTTATGAATTGTGTGAAAACCAAAATATATTTACGTCACAAACACATTGAAATAAAATATATTATGAAAATGAATTGTAAAATTGCAATATGGCTTTTAGCCAAATTTTTGTGTGACATAAAGTATTCAGTTTTTTGAGAAACAGAAGATTTCTCAAGATAGATCATTTTAAATGATACTATTGTACAGACTTAATATAAACTGTACTGTCTTTAAAATGATCCCTTCATAAATAGGCAGGTAGGCAGACACAAAGGAACGACACTGCCCCCGTATTCTAATTCATTCGAAATGGCCTTTCCGATCGGAAAGTAGCTGTTTCCGAGACGGAATCTAAAAACGCTATTCATATTTCCGAATGCGGAAACTTTGACATTTGAAATCGGATAATCAGCGGCTTTTTCTCGGAAATATTTCCGTGAGCTATTTGCTGTCGGAAGTCATTCCGAATTATTATTTTTTAATATAAATTGAGACAATTTGTCGCAGAACTTGTTTTAGTCTATAGTAAGTAGTAATTAATGAGAGTTTTTGTCCATCACAAATCTATACATAACTACATTCATTCGTTTAATTGTTGTTTTATGTTTTGAGGTTAGTTATTATAGGTAAACATTAATTTTAGATGGAGCACCTTCTCGCTATGCGCCTTTTTTTTTTTTTTTTGTTGTCCTGGGGGAAATGCATTGACGCATTCCCAGCACCGTTGCAGCGTATTTGCGCGCTGGCGGTGGGATATGTGGGACTCGCCCTCTCCATAGCGTGGTATGCTAAAGTCATACCACGAGAAGAGGACCCTACACCACTTAAACCTCCCGGACACTCCTTCGATCCGCCGTTGGCGGGGGTCGGGTACGCATGAGCAATCCGGCCCCCCGACGGCAGCCGCGGCCAATATGGTACCGCGGGATCTCCAGGGTTCTCGCTATGCGCCTAATTAACCGTAGTGATGGAGCACGACGGCGACGCCAAGCCTTAAATCTACATCGTTCAATACTGGATCTATCAAACCCAAAGGTGGGTGGGAGGCGTTTCGAAAAAAATCACGAAATATCACATGGGGGCAGGGGGGGGAGTGATTTATCATGTGTATTTTTTTTAAGATATTATTCGAAAAATTTATATGTAATAGAAGGTGGAAGATGGATGAGTGACTTGTGCAGCCTGCATAAAATTGTAAATTGTTCAATTGATAATGACCTACTTGAAAATTTTAACATCAAAATACCAACACGATCAGTGCGTAAGTAATCCACAATTGTTCAAATCTCATCATGTATCACCAGGGAAGGTGGGGGGGGGGTGTTAAAAAGTTGTTAAAAAATATCACGGTGTTTATTGCACGCCCCTTATTAATCTTGCACAAACATATGGTGTAGCAACATAAAAATAGAATAAACGGGAAATCCCAGTACTATCTTGTATGGGACATAAAAATTTCCTCCCAAATAAATCATAATTGCATGTTAATTTTTTCATATTTCAGTAATAATAAGGATTTTCTTTAAATCTGCCACTTTTTTCAAAACGTTAACTTATTCCGCCAGAGTTAAAATTTAGAAGCCAAATCTGCTCAAATGCCAGATATCTGCCACAAATGGTCACACTGTTTGTAAATGACAATTTTGACAGCTTTACGAAGAATGTTTACGTGTGATTTCAATAACGCAATATTATTGTAAAGTTTTATAATTAAATACAACATAGATACATAAATTGTTTTGAAAACTATAACTTGAATTTAAAATAAGTCACATATTATTTTACTAACGAGTTTATTACCAATATTTTATTCTTTTAAATAACTACCAAGGATCCCGTTTTCTACCAACATAAAGCATTCTCTGAAAACAGTTTGCGCCAAGGTTCCGATCGGAAAATGCCGAAGATTACCGAAGATCATTCCGTCCGGATTTGTGAATAGCCTTTTTCATTTCCGTCGGAATGCAATACGTTTCCGATCAGCAGCGTTGATTCCGCAGTCGGAACTTTTCGAATGAATTAGAATACGGGGGCCGGTCTCGATCCTGGCATAGTTGGCTTTCTTTAAATAACATAAAATGATGAAATACTTTGAGGTGATTGTTTGTAGTTCCTTGATATAGGTACGACTATTATAGACGATGTTATAACAATCGGGACGGGAGGTTAGTCCCTCAAGGAACATCTTATAAATATTAGAATTTACACAAAGATTTCCTGTCTGGCGAGGGGATCAAACCCACGATCTATGTTTATTAGATCTATGATCTAAAGCAAGCCAAATAGCGCTACGCTACGGAGGTTGTCCGTGTTGTGTAATTCCAAACACTACACACTAAGTAGTTTACAGTATTTCAATTGATATGTCATACAGACAAATGTAGCCTGAAAGCGTTTACTACTTCGCCTGGCATAAGGATGACAACCATATTCAATTACTCAAAAACTTTAAACTTTCATATAAACAAAAGGTTGCCACCTAAGTATGCATGGACCTCCGCGCAGGCTTGTCACTGGAATATCAATCAAAACTTGTAGAACAAACCTACTGATGGTACATCCGGGCTAATATTATAACAAGAAAAAGGTTTGTATTTTTGTATATTTGTTTCGAATAAACTTAAAAACTACTGAATTTTGATTATTCTTGCACCATTAGAATACTATGTTATCCCTGATTAACATAGGCTATAAAAGTCCACCCATGCAAAGCAGGATGAACACTAGTGTAATATAAAAGCATTAATGCAACATGGGTTTTAAATATTTCGATAAAAAAATCAGAAGTATCTAAGATAAATTACTAACTAGCTGCGCCCCACGGTTTTTCTTGTGTCACTCTGCTTCAGTGGGTTGGAGCGTGATATTTTGTAGCCTATATGTTAATCCAGTTTATAAATGCTGCTTGCGTGGAAGAGTAACAAACATACATACATCCACAAATACAAACTTTTGCATTTATAATATTAGTAGGATTTTACTACACTACCTACTTTAATATTAAATGTAATCTATGAATTAGTAGCAATGGTCATTTACAACAAGGTTATATCTCATAATAATGAATAAATACAATATAACCAGTTATCTTGAAACCATGTGACTATTCTAACACAATAGTATATTTAGTTTTTTGGTTTACTACTAGAACTGGATTTTTGATGAGAGAGAACATATTTTAATTAGATAGAGATAAGGTAGTTATTAGACAGTAATGGTGAAGGCTAGAGGAGGCCTTTGCCAAAGGGCATCCAGACCTACAAAATAAGAGCAAAGCTCAAAGTGTAGAAGAAAAGCCAAGAAAGAAGTCTGAAGAAAAGCCTATAAATAAATTAAAGAAGAGGATTAATTTTGTTAGAATATATTATTTGTGATTAAGTCTGAAACATTGTTGAAGTAGGCTGAGGTTTAGATGTCCTGAATTCCTGAATCTAATTGGCTTTTCTATGTAAAAGCTCAAGTGCCACAACTTAACATAACACCAATGGTATACAGAGGCAGGTAGAAATAGTTTTACAAATTAAACAGATTTTCAAATTTGTATGCACAAGATTTAAATAAAATAACAAAAAACACACTATTGACACATATGAACTTCAGATTCATAAAAGGAAAGCACAGATGATTTCTTTCAGATTCTATAATAAACAATCCATATAACTAAGAAATACATTTACTACATTAAAAATTACTTACACATGTAATTTATTTCCTTTGTCTTTATAATAAACATAATATACATAATATATTTCCTCATTACTACTTTGTGAGTAGTAATGAGGTACAAAGCCATTGGAAGCAAATACAAAATATAACATATATACATTATGTATTAATAAACAGATCTCCCAGAATGTCTTAGATAAGATTAATGAGTCATATATACTTAAGAGTTTGAAGGTGGTTGAATTCTTTTTTGTAACCTTTTTTGTAACTGGCAGCTAAAAATGATAATGACTCTTCATAATTATTTAAGTGGCCATGGTACCAACCAGTGCTGACACAAGTGTTTTGAATAATTAAATAAGGAATACAATCAATGCTGTTTTTATTATACTAGTTGAATATGAATTATGACAGTAACTTATCATTGTTTAATATAATAAATAATGTATTAAATAATTCAATAATATTAATCTGGTTCATAAAATCATAATAGGGTTCATGTCTAGTTCAGTTATCTTATTACAATAAAAACAATAAATAAATAAATCATGTTATTTGTAATAAAACAATGATGTGATGAATCAGATCTTTGTAAACAATGGTTGAAAGACAATGCAGCCAGATAAAACACTGGCTGCAACAAAACTGGACTACCATCACTGACATTTAAAAAGATAAAATATTTTTCTTTTTTTATAGTTCCTATGCTTAAATCAGAGCTCATTGTTTGATGCACTGGCAGTTGGCCAAGTGCCTACCATACATGCATTTCATATCATACGCGCACACAGGCCTTGGTAAGGCGGCGAACTAGGAAGTATCTAGGTGCAATACTACCATCTAACTAAGCCGCCCATGCCTGCGCCCTAACATTACCTTGAAAAGTTCATGTTTGTATGACGCATACCCCGCTCTAACACTTGATATCACGTACTCATGATAATGAAACTAATATCTTTGTTGCAAACCAACTAATAATACAACTAATATACTTACATATTTTTATCGAGAAAATTATACGTCGAAATTAATTCCAATCTTCATTCTCGAGAAAGCACTTTCTTTACTGTTTAATAATCGAAATAATTAAAATTGTAACTAACAATTCCGACTAGTAGCAGTAAAATCACACAATTTAAAATATAGATGAAAAATCACAGCAAGGATTGTTCAATTATAGCAAAATATCGAAACACTTTACTCACAATTCTTGATCGTCCGTCTTCTTACTATTTAACAAACATTAATATGTTACACTCGACAAATTCAAGTCTTTTCTTTACACTTAAACACCACAGTGGTTGATATTTCAGATTACGATTATAACAAATGACAGAAAACAACGGAATAGAAAAAGACGTGTAGCTCGGCTGGATGGAAGAGCACTTCTTCAATTATTTTCCGATAGATGGCGCCATGGCTGGTTGATACCATAGACACAGATGAAGTATTTTGTAAGACCTAAATTTACATTTTTGTATTGCATTACCTATAAACGGGGTGACGAGCAACAAAATATATGTTCTCTAATTTGGAATGAATGAAATTAAAAATGAATATGAATAGCACAAAGAGTTTCAGATATACTTATTTCAAAATCGATTTTTAAAAATCAATGTTTATTGAAACACAAAATATTTTTTTCTTTCTTTCAATTTTACATTGAAATCTAAATATCACTGAGTCACAGTGATATTTAGAGTATAGCTGTAAAGTGTCTTGTTATTTGACAAAATAACTCATTTTCGTTATGAAAATTATTTAAAAATAAATTATCTATTTCAGAAAGTTATCAATTTACAAACTATTCTTTTATTAAGTAATAGAAAAATAATTTAAAAGATGACGTCTCATCAAAACCACATTTGACAAACGAATTAAATGTTTTATAATCTTGCTATTGGTAAAATAAAGCAATGCAAGAATAAGGTGTATAAAACACAAATAGGATAGATTACTTTCAGTACAGTCACTAGCCTAATTAACTTACTTCAGGTACATACAACAGAAATGGTTACTCTGGCCCTCTCACGCTATGCTATACTACCTACTCTTAAGCATATTTATCACTATACACATCCCCTAGTGAATCCTTCTGTCCATTGGTGAACACCGTTCAGTAGTTTTAAGTTCATTGTAGGTATATAAATATGAAATATATACCTACAGGCTTTTTAGGGGTTTTCTATTAGATGTATTGATAGTAATAAGTATCATAGGTGAAAGCGGCTTCATTTGTAGAATAACTGCCTTGAGTATTTCTACAGATATGTTATCGACATGCTATATTTCCCGAAAGTTGTACATAAACTCAAAAAATCTTAATACTCCACAATCCCCCATATGGAACTACCTTGAACCGAGGTCCAACCCCACAAAGGTCGCCTTCTTGCCAAGCTGGTTAGTTTGCATTTTTGAAATTATTTTAATAAGGCTGGAAAAATGCTATTCCAATAATATATAAGTTTTTCTTGAATGTAAACGCATAATGCTATACCACTTACTTATATATATTTTGGAACAGCAAATCCCATTTTATAAAATTATTATAAAACGTTTTAAATTTGAATTAAAGTAATAAAAACATATTTATTTCCATATATGTGCGCTATTGTACTAATCGTACCGCTTAGTTTAGCTCTTTTCATTGCAATTAATTTCATTACAACATGTTTTTTAGCTTCCACAACTTTTAAGACCGGCCAAATAACATTAACTTGTTACCAAAACAAAAATGGAATATAATATTTCGGTCTTGCACAATGAGGAATAATCGACTCTGTGTATTTAATTAAGCGACATCTAGTGATAGTCTACAAAACTATTGTCAGACATTCTATCTCATTCGCACTCGTTAATTCCATGCGGCCGAACGGTTCAATGACTCTGGCGACCGTTTCTATTTTCTCTCTGGTTTTGTCGTCGGGTCGGCCTGCAAGGAAGGGGTCTTTGTTTGCGTTTCACGTTCGGGTCGCACGGTATCATCTGCGAACGCGGCTCTATCGTATCGTTGCCGAGACGGAATGTGCCCGCATAAGTGGAAGCGTGGGTCTCGCTCCTCCCGGTTGATGTGAAATGTCGTGCAGTGTGCCAGAGTGGCGCCGTCTTCTAGTGCAAGTGCAGTGAGGTGCAGTGGTGTGTGCGAAAGAGCGTGGGTCGACTCGGCCACGGCGAGCGAGGTGCGCGGAGGTGGCGGCGGCCGCGCGGCCATGACCGGCGACATGCCTCTAGGGAGCGCGCACGCGTTCGGGCGCGCGTTGCTCCGGGACGGGGCGCTGCCGCCGCTGGAGCCCGGCCCGCCCGCGCCGCCGGCGAGCAACGCGCAGCCGCCCGACAAGCGCCCGCCGGCGGCCGCTGCCAGCCCCGAGCAGGTCATGAAGCTCTACATGAACAAACTCACCCCGTACGAACACCGCGAGATATTCGACTACCCCCAAGTGTACTTCATAGGCGCGAACGCCAAGAAACGGCCCGGGCTGGTCGGGTTCCCTAACAACTGCGACTACGACAACGAGCAAGGCTCATACATCCACATCCCGCACGACCACATCGCGTACAGATACGAGGTGCTCAAGGTTATAGGGAAGGGCAGTTTCGGTCAGGTGGTGAAGGCGTACGACCACAAGAAGCGCGAAAACGTCGCGCTCAAGATGGTGCGCAACGAGAAACGCTTCCACCGACAGGCCCAGGAGGAGATCCGCATCCTGGAGCACCTGCGCGAGCAGGACAAAGATAATACGATGAATGTCATACATATGTTCGACTCTTTCACGTTCCGGAACCACACATGCATCACGTTCGAACTGCTCTCAATTAACTTGTACGAGCTGATAAAGAAGAATAAATTCCAGGGATTCTCATTGCAGCTCGTACGCAAGTTCTCGCATAGTCTGCTGCAGTGCTTGCATGCTCTCAACAAGAACAGGATCATTCACTGCGACATGAAGCCGGAGAACGTACTGCTCAAGCAACAGGGACGCTCCGGTATCAAGGTCTGTACTCACGTCTTTTGGGCATTGTTACACAAAATCTGCTATATGTTTATTTGATCAAAAACAACATCTAATTAACACGCATCAGCTGTGACGAATTATGGTATAGTTTTAATTATTTTGACAATCACAATCAATTTGTTAATCACATACTCATAGACAATCGAATCGACAACTTAGGTTTGTACTTTGTAGTTCGTTTGAATATCGAAACACTTACAGAATACCTGCATGGTATTCCAAATTCAAATTGATATGTTTCGAATGATATTATTCATTTCTATGGCTCGTAAACAGTCATAGATCACAAACACCTGTTTTATGGGAATACCGTCGGATAAAATCAATAAGAGTAGGTACCCTGTTACATTTTTCGTAAATATTTTCAGCTGTGTGCGTGCGGTCTCGATCAGCTGGCCACACCCGCACCCCTTTCTACCCACCCAGTGTAACACTGAACGATAACGCTCAGACTACGTTTCAACAAGCCGCGATAATGTTATAAGTGTAGTAATAGCATTATATTGTAGGTAGGTATGTCGAGGAGGTTTACTGGGTGACATATATCCAGGTACCTATTACACAAAAAAACTACCTACATTTATATATATATATATATGAATACGGTAGAAATCATACGCAAATTCAAATAAAGTTTTTATTTTGACTCTGAGATCGTACGATTAACGTTATCTGTTAGCTCGATTCTTGACTCGCTCAGCCGATCGCGTTCTAAATTTAAAACTTCCCGATACATTCAGTAAGTCGGTCTCCCGCCATGTGATGTTAGATGTTAGTGGTTATTTACGTCAACACACATCCGCGTATATTCAAAACACGGTTAACTCTTGTTACTAATGTAATACGAACCAATGTCACTGCGATGTTGCATCTGAAAAAAGAAGAATAAGATTTCAAACTTACCTATTTTTGACTGCTCAATAAACTAACATATTATACTGAGATATTAGATAATAAATTTACTGAGCGCATAGTAGTAATAATCCTATTTCCTGGCCATAGATTATTGAAAAGTTTTTGGTCTCAATGCTGCTCTGGCACTCAAGTTTATGTGAAATCATGACACTAAATTTGATTCCATTACGATTGTGACATACCTATTTAGTATTCTACCTAACTTTACTAAAATACATACATAATGCTGATTGTGAATTACAGGAATAGTGAATAGAGCCAAGAAAGAACGTATGAAATCACTGAAACCAAGAAACATTACGAAGTAATAAAATGCCAATAGTTTAACGTCAAAGTGGGGGTATCCGTAGAAAGCACTAAGAATACCAAATCCTCTAAACCGTATTTCGTAGTACATTAAGATTCCTTTAAAACTGTTTTTAAATTAGTACCATTTGGGCTTTGGACCATTTCTAATTGCAAAGTTTAGGAATTATACCACTTTAGCAATCCCTTAACATTGCCATTTGTTAATGATATGTAATTAATCATTATTGGTATTTGTGCGAAAAAAGTGCGACTTACTAGATTATAAATATATCAAAATTGTATTAGAATTGTTGTTTTCTATTTATTTAATTCAGAAAGAAACAACAAAAAATAGCTAAGTAGAAGTTTTTGAACACCACCTGCGTCATATTCGATCTAGGTTATGAATATCGTGAATAAAGCATAATAACCATTTAACAATAAATGTTGTTTAACCCCAATGCATATAAATGTATGTATTCCTTTATTGTTATAATTAAGGTCACGTTATTTCGATACAGAACATATAAAACTGAAATCTGAAGGTAAGTGTTACCCTGAAATTATTTCTGGCTGAATCCAAATTTCGCGCTCCGAGTCTTTCCGGGATATGGAAAGTGTGACTTAAATGTAAATATGCCAATACTTTAGTTGGATTAATATCAGAACATACAGTCATACTGTCTTGTACCATGCGGAATTATGTAAAATCAGAACATCATGAATTATTTAAAAACAAAGCGATTTTCGATGTTCAATAGAGATTTGCGTTCATAGTACCTACGTATAGAGTGAAAAATCAAAGACACCTTTTAGGAAATGTTATTACGTCATAAATAGGGTGAAAAGGGAAAATTGGGTCGGGTCACCGGATCCCCTAAAGAAGGGTCCGACCTGCGAACATCAGTGCAGCCGGTAAAACTTTTTACAAGTACAAATGCCCAAGTGCTGAATAAAATAATGCATAATGTGTGGATTCTGGCTTAGAATAGACCACTCCATATCTTCCTATGGGTAAGAGGCGAATAATGGTCATACATCTAATAGATGGGCAGCGGCATCTATGAGCTCGAGGATACTCCCATTTTGCTGCGATCACCAATCATCCGCCATTCCTGGTTATTACGGAATTATCCCTCAACGACTCTGGCTTGCCAGAGGAGGCCCATGTTCAGCTGTGGACGTAAACGAGCTGATCAAGTAAAAGTGGCAAAAGCCTCATGGCTATACTAATCCGTTCGCATAAAATGGTGCGAACTAAATTTAATTTATACAATTTACAAGTGAACATATAACCACGGCATAGTAACGAAGTGTCATCCAAACTATGCTTACTATTGCTTACATGACCTGCTTTTAGTATATGAAACCTATGTGAAATTTAACATTTGTATGTACATTGTTTATTCAGCTGAGACCTACATATTACAGATATATAACCACCCGATAAGATAAATGTTTTATTAGGAGTATAATATTGTTATTCACACGTATACAATACTAAAGTCATTGAAATTCAGTAGTTTTATGAATCCATTGTTTTGTTATTACAAAAAGTCTGTATTAATTAACGCGAAAATTACGCGTCCTCGTTAAATATTGAGTATGGTTTCACCCGCGTAGCTCTCGTTTGCGTAGGAACTTCATAATTAAATATAGCGTATGTTACTCCTGGATAACGTAGCTTTCTAATGGTGAAAGAATTTTTCAAATCGGACCAGTAGTTTCGGGGTATATTCAATGCAAACAATTAAATCTTTCCTCTTTATAATATTAGTATATTATGTATGAATATGGCGGTCTGACGTACACTTTTTGTGTCTGTAACGGTATTTTTTTTAATTTCCAACCGGTTTTGTGTTACTTTTTTCGTATAAGTTACTGTAAAAGTCTGTGTCAATTAAAGATTCTTTTGATGAGCTAAGTTTAAGTATTTCCATTTCTTGGTGTATTAATATGATTTAATTAATCTTTACCCGGAAACGTAATGACTTTGATGATTTTACTTAATTTAATTTGTATGTTTATATCGTCTGTTTGTAATGGCAAAATAATTGGTTTTTTACTTAACGCATAAGAAGGTTATTAATATCAAAAACACAATTTTTTGTCTATCAGTTGGTCTGTTTATTTGGGCTAGTCCCAGTAACGGGTTGACCGATTTGGCGGGACTTTCACTGCGAGATATCATTTTTTTCTAGTCATAAGAAAGGCTACTTTTTATTATGTCTGTCTGGTTGTTTGTCCGTGTCTTCCGCCCAAACGGACTTTACTGGTAGAAAGCTTATATTATTAGGATTATTTTTTCTTTTAATCTGGCTATTTTTACCGCACGTCTATATGCGGACGAAGTCGCCGGTAGCGGTTGGTGTATTATAAATTCATAATCATCAAGGTACTGTTAAGTATTAACATTCCTAGTGACAAATGCGATCATGAGTCATAGTTTATTGCCGTGTTACAATAAACTGCATTAAATTAATTGTATTTATTACTTGAAGAATAATAACTGTAAGTATACTATATTTACTGTGAGTATACTATATTTTATACCTATATGCCTCGGAGTACGTTAAGCTGTCGGTATTACACATCTCCCACCGGTGGTGTCGGTAAAACAGTTCCACCGGATTTTGCGGGTAAAGGAATAGAGTGCACCTGTGTTTGCGCACACGTTTGTGCACAAGGAAATCTCCCTATGAATGGATGCCGTGGCCGATATAGTTTTTTTAAATTTTGGATATACATATATGTAGTTAGAAACGAGACTTTCGCTCCACCGGACTTAAAGGCGAGCAGGGCCCAAGCTTAACCCTAAATCGATCAGACGGAAAATAGACCGTGATTTTAATCCTTTCTTCTAATTGGCAGGACCATTTGCCATCAGTACTTAAGAGTTCCAAAAGTAACATTAAGATTTGAAAATTCTCTTAAGGCTACGGTAAATTTACATGGTAAAATGATCTGTAGTGCTTTGCAATTCTAGATAATCTAGGGTGTGCGAACGTGAGTCCTCAACACTTGTTTGATGTTATTATAATCTGTTCTGTATTAGCAACGACTATAATAATATAAACACGGTGTAGAAGCTTAGTTCATAAGCTCTTTTAATACTAAAAGGTAATTGTTATCAAAATATCGTATGTTGTGGTTTTCGGATACCGGCGTCGGATAACCAAAATAGTACCTGCTAACTCTCGTCTCGATTTCTTTGTGTTAGAACACTTTTTGTTGCAGCACGATTCCTTTGTGTTGTGTAAAATTGAAAACTACTATTATTAGTACATGCTACAAAAAAATCCTGCCCCAACCATGGATGTTATAAAAACCAGTCTGTAACGTACAACATTTGCCTTTTGAGCTCAGGTCGTTTTTTTTCGGACGGACATATGCAGTTAGTTACGATCCTTTTGCTACTTCACTGCCCATGAAAGTATACAGGACTCTAGCCTTATTAAATGTTTTAAATAGATATTAAGGGAAGTTTACAGTTTGACGGCCTCTCGAACTTCGGATCTATGAAGGCATCGGAAAGTTTATTGTTAACTAATATCCGGAATGGTGAAAAAAAAAACTGTATCAAACAACATAATATTTGCCTTTTCATCGCAAATCGTGTAATGTAATCGAATACAGAACTGTTTAAACTTTTAACGCAATATTCTGCTGTAGTAAATTTAAAATAAAAGCTCTTTCATTGAAGCGGTTTCGCGAATTTTCCACTCAGTTAGTTTGTACAGCACGACTGAACTCGTTGCTTGCTATATGGCATTTTGTTGATGCAATTCGGCGGTCTGTCTGTCACGCTGGTATTGAAATTTTGTTGTTATTTTATTATTACCCTCACAGTAACCGTGACGGTTTTAGAATTTTGTTAAGACAGTGTGCAGGTGTTGCACAAGGAAAATAAATACGTGTATCCACGTGATACACGATTACATTACTAATAAACGCTTAATTCACGGACACAAAGCATAACGAAACCCAGAACCACTCCGTGGTCCAGACAAATATTTGTCCCGGGTAGGAATCGAACTCAAAACCCCAAGTCTCTGATGCAACTGCCTTAACCTATTAAAGCAAAATCGTATTTATTTTTAAAAGTTTGAAATTCGGACTGTTGTTTAAATTTGGAATGATTCGTCGTCTCTAATCGTTATCTTTAAATCTTGATTGAGGTCGAACTAAATTATTTAATCATAGACAAATTAATCAATTACGAGAAACGATAAATTGATTAAATTGCCAACTTGGATTTCTAAATCAACGTCAATTAGCCGAATCTTCGATCACTGTCAATGCCTTGGATCCTTTGTTAAAACAGGCTCTCGGTCAAATTTGAAATAAAAAAAAAGTTTTGAAATAAGACGGGATGTGCAGCGACCCCGCTACGGAACACCTGTTTCAAGTATACTTTATAAATAAAACTCGTTTAACTGGAGCAGGTTTCTACTTCATAAGAACAGGAATATTTTCACTAGATGTCTTTCAATAATAAATGCTATTGAACACATTGCTCGTGTCTTTGTCGCATACATAATTTGACGTATCTTTCAACTCATTTTGTTTTTTTTTTACTCACGTCCTAAAATGCAACAGCTTTCATATTTGGAAGCTTATGCTGTCACGTTGACGTTTCGGGTCGGTCGATAATACCAATAAAATATGCATTACGAAGTTTACAGTTTACCTTTCTTAGAAGTTTAAAAATAACCTTGACAGTTTAATTTAATTTGGTCATACAGATTTTTATCGGTAGGTATCAAGATTTATATATAAATATAATACAGCTAGTATTATATAAATTCTTAAAGTTATGAACAAAAAAGTGTCGCTTCGTTTATGGCTTAAATTTCTTTTTGGAGTCATTTGAAAATATACATTTTAATATTTAAAATTATGATATTCCCTGTTCTTTGTCTATAGGTATCTTTCATAGTTATATCTGAGGTTATATCACTATGTAGACAGTTGAGTAAATTTATGGACTTGCAGTCTGGGTAAAATTATCCACATGTGTCCTTGTAAACACAATAAAGATGAACATATACATGACAAAACTAAGGAATATGTCTGTTCCTTTGTAAATTAAAGCACATAGTGTATTATGGTAGGTAATGGTATATATAATCATCATCATCATAACGTCCACTGATGTATATGGGTCTACTTCCGAGGATGATTCTCGTTATGGTCTCGGTGTGTTATGTACTTAATAACACACAGGGAAACGCTGTTATCCGATCCCAGGTATATACAATTGCTAAAGATAATGTAATAACAATCGAGACCAACGGCTTAAAGTGTTTTCCGAGGCACAAAGGGTAGTTACTCAATCAACCAGGTCCGGAAAGAAATCTAAGATTTTACACAATGATTTCTTGACAGATTTTTGTCTTGCTTTAAGACTCGGAGGTCGTGGGTTCGTGACTGAATATGGTAAGGTTCGATTCTGAACGTATCATATCAAATTAAATTAATAAACAAGTACGATTATAACAATATTATGGCCGAGAATGACTTCAACTATGATTTATTTATGATTAATCACATACCAACGTCGCATATTTTATCCATACCGTGACGACAACACACGTGCTTTATCCAAGTAAAGCCACCAGATAACCATTAAGCTGCATACTTCTTCACACGTGTGCATTATACAAGCTAATTGTCTTCAGTACCATTCGGAACAAAAGGAATTAAATACACCGCAATGACCCAATAAAATGTACTCTAAGCTAACGATTTAAGATTTATTACTACTTGTCAGCTTTGTGGCTTTTATACCCTTCTTACAATTGGTAGTTGAATTGTCATTCTAAGGGTCTCGTCTGATCGTGTTGGCTTAACAAACAACGTTTATATAATGTAAATGAGTTCATTTATACTTAATTGGTACTCCTATGACATAACTAATGCAGGTAATTGCTTAGCAATGACATTTTCCGCCAGATATAATATTGTGGTATAGTGTAAGCGTAACTGTAAGAAGCTTACAGTCGCATTGTAGTTAAGATTGCAGAGTGTTTTCAAAGTTTCCTTTGTGATTAGATGATAGGTTGCTTGGTTAACAGATTATGCACGTTTCACTGGTAGACATACGACATAGACATAATTATATTGTGTATTATCTCACCTGAATTGCGGCTTCTAAGCTGAGCTAACAGTTTGTGTGTCAAAGGATAGTTTTGTTGATCTATACAATTCCTTGAACCACTCACTTTCTTCAGAATATTCAGCATATAAACCGCATGAAAATATATCGTGTTTAAAAAAAATCGGTGTAACAGTCAGAAAACAGTGTCTATTAATAATAGTCACATCGGAAGTATCTAATAGTGTTTCTGACTCTCTGTCCTGCCTGTGTAGTTCATTGATTTATTTTTAAGTTAATCAGATATACTTATAAAAATCTATTAAGCTACATTAGCTATATAATATTAGTTATGCTGAAATTTACAAATATTGTTATTACGAGGAAACGTAGCTTAGTTTCAGCAAAAGATTACACAATTAATCTACCATATTGTTATTTTTAAATAAATGTCTCAAAATATATGTCCACTTCGCATCCATTTCTTAATCAGTTAGTAATCGCTTACATTAAAAATCAAATCATACCATGCAAATGTATGTCGCACTGAAATAGAAAGTACCTATTCTATTCAATAAATAAGTTATTAGCTTGCATACTAGATTCTCAGCATTAGATCAGATTCCTGGCGCCTATTAGACGACTGACCTGCCCTACATTGCGACATTAACTAACGAGTATTTAACATGCTAGATGTTTTCTATTCTACCTAACTTTATGAAGAGAAAATCCTAAAATGAGTTGTATAATTTACTTTGGTATTTCGATTGAGTTGTATTAAAAGTTGAAACCTGTGTTGGAACCGTAAAATGGTGAGTTGATTTGTGATTTATGCGCTTCGCGGTATTACCCGCGTTACTCTGCTCCAGTGGGTTGGAGCATGATGTTTTGTAACCTATATGTCAATCCAGCTTATAAACTATCCGCTTGCAAACTTTTCGCCAAATCCGTTCAGTCGTTTTTGCGTGAAAGAGTAACAAGCAAACATCCATACATTCTTAAAAACTTTCGCTTTTATAGTATTAGTAGGATTTTTAAGACCGAAGAACCTTTTTGATTTTTGTAAAATTATAGTTAATTTATTCATTAATATCTGAAGCAAACACTTTGTACTGCTTTTACGAAAATTGCGCGTACGGAGGAGTATGAAGTTTTGAATACCTAGGCCGTGTTCAAACCAAACTGACTGTCAGCCGCCGTATGTGAGCAGGCTCACTGTGAGCCCCAGTGTAAATGTGAAGATGAACGGTATTTTTCGTTCACAGTATGCTGACAATACGCTATAGTTTACGCCCGTCCGTCCAATCAGCGTCCGCGGAGCGTAGTGACACGCTATATTAATCGGCCGCTGAATGTAAAATAAAATAAAATAAAAAATAAAAATAAAAATCATTTTTATTTACGTAAACCAATTACAGGCACTTGTAAATTGTCAAACATTATTTGAAAATTAATTATTATTTATCTTAAATTACATTTGCTGTTTATTTATAAACCTATTCAAATTACTTATTTATAATTAAATTAATTATTATAATTAATGTATATTGTCGCTAGGAGGCAAAATGCTTGTTCTGTCTATATTATGCCAAAACAATTGTCATTATTTGGGTGGACCATGAGCGTATAACGACGGACGCGCTTTAATGCTACCACCGGATCCAATGCGCCCCAACTGAGAAGATCCGGCGAAACAAACTCAGTGGGTTACTCTACCACCGGTTTCAACACGGCCCACATGAGGCGGTCCGGCGAAACATACTCAAATGGGCAATTACGCGGGGTTTAGGTCCAGTTATTTAATTTATATTTTAGTAGGCACACACATTTATTGCCCTAACGGTTGTCTTGTTATTATTTGTTTATTTTTGCTCAATAAGATTGAATGATATTGAGACAGAACTAGCGTTAATTAATAGTTAAGGTATGTAAAGAAGTCAATTACAGACAGTTCACAGGATAAGACACAGTTCTAGTCACAACTATTGTACTTGGCTATATTATTATGGTCTTCAGTGAGGTAGGTGCAAAGATGGTACCGAAACCCAAACGTCTTTATCTTCAATATAGTCCTGAATACTATAGTAACCTTTTGACATGAGAACAGTTTTGACATGTGATTTAAATCTTGTATCAGGCAAGTCTGTAATATAATTAGGGAGTTTATTATAGAACCTAATACAATTTCCCATAAATGATTTATTCGTTTTGCTAACTCTAAATCCTGGAACAGCAAGTTTATGTTTATTTCTAGTATTAATATTATGAATGTCACTTTTTTTACTATATTTATCAATATTTTTTCTAATAAAAAGAATATTTTGGTATATATACTCAGAGGGCACGGTAAGTATATTAATATTTTTAAAAAGGTTACGTAGGGAGTCGCGACTACCTAATCCATACATGGCCCTGACCGCTCGTTTTTGTAATACGAATATAGTATTTACATCGGCGGCTGACCCCCACAGCAGAATTCCATAAGACATAATGCTATGAAAATACGCGAAATACACTAGCCTAGCCGTGGCTAAATCGGACAACTGTCTGATTTTCCACACAGCATACGAAGCTGAACTTAATCTACCAGCGAGTTTTTCAATATGAGGGCCCCATTGTAGTTTAGAATATAAGGTAATTCCTAAAAATATGGTTGAAGTGACCAAATCTAATGTTTCTCCATTCAATGAAACTACTGGGATGGAATTGATTACATTTGGTAGAACGAATTTGACACATTTGGTTTTTCCTGCATTAAGCCTGCATTAATTTGGTTTGGCCTGCATTAATTTGGTTTTTCCTGTCGAATGCCGAATAACGTATCGTCGGTCAGATGTGAACGAAAAAGTGAATATGTATCTGTATCTATATGGAAATACAATAAACTGCGTAACGTTCGCTCATTTTCGGCGGCTGTCAGTATTGTTTGAACACGGCCTTATACATAGTTCAAATCAAGAACGAGTGCAGAATGCTACTATTTTTTATATTTTATAAAATGGTCGCATTTCGACCTCTGAGCGACCACTAGTTCAAATAAATATTTGAACTATTTAATTTATTCTGATCCGACTACAGATTCTTTTTTTTCATTGATGACACGACATAAAAAAGCCTTATAAATTCTGTCAATTTCTATATAAGTAAGTACTGCCTGTAAAATACTATTGAATATTGATACATTAGACGTAGGTCATTTGATTTAAAACGACAATTTTTCTCTAACTGTTTTCTCAAACACTCCATGCTTTCAATATTAAGGTCATAGTCATCACGTAAAAAAAACTCCGTTAACGCTTCTTTGTCTCTGACTAGTTATGACGCATCAAGTATCGGTTACATTAATGTGGGTTAGTAATGGCTAACAGAATTGTTATGATATTCGCATTACCTCTCAACAAAGTACAACACGGTTCTATTAACGCCTCATTTATTATTACTATTTTACCTACAAAAGGTGTTTAATACCGCGGAAGAGTTAGTTTAAGTATTATTAAACTATGTAAGGATTAAATTATCGTAGTTATCCTACTAATCGTCTCGGCTACTGCGATATAGTGCATAGCAAGCATTTGATGAGGCACTCTGCCTTAAAAAGAGAATTTTATGTGTTATTTGCATTTTGTTCAAGTACGATGTCCATTTTTGCGATTTCCTCGTCCTTTGAGACAATAAAAACCGACAAATGTATGTTATATATGTGTGAATGAAGGACATGTTTGAAATAACTTGCAAGTTATTAGAAAGGTTTAAGAAAATAGCCAACTGTAAGCGAAAGTATGACAATCGACCCGACCATGAATTTTAGTACTTAACTGGCTCAACGTATAATTAATTAACATTGTTGTTTTTATGTTATTGACCTTTGTTTTTCTTTTTAAGTCATTTATGTTTACTTACTTTAAATTCAAGCATATACTAACTATAATTATTAATGTTATATACTAATATTATAAAAATAGGAGATACGTATTTGTTTTTCTGTTTGTAAGAAATAATCTTCACGTGGGAACTTCATAATTAAATATTCATAAGCATATGTTAATCAGGGATAATGTAGCATTTTAATGGTCCAAGAATTATTGAAATCCGTCCAGTAGTTTTTTAGTTTATTCGTATCAAACCTATCTAAAAAAAAAATCCTCTTTATAATTTTAGTGTAGATGAACTCAAGAACTACTGTACCTATTGATACATCCTTTCACAGTTAGAAAGCTACATCACGAGGGAATATAAGGGAACTTCAGCTATATTTTATTACAAAGTTTCTACGGGGACGGGAACTACGGTTGTAAAACCGCTGGCTTAACCAAGTTATTTATAAATAGGTATCTAGTTAACATACATTGGATGTTTATAATCGAAATCAATTAGATAGGCTAGTTGTTTGTAATTACTTATGAATTATTTATTATGTGTACATTATTAGTGTTGCTGGATTACAAATCTAGAGCTCAGAAGCATAAGGTCGGATGTGCCATTATACGTCAGAAATAATACGTCGTATGTGCCTTTATCGTACACTGGCACTTACGACTAAATACCTTTTTATCATCATCATTATCTGCCCGTATAACGTCCACTGCTGAACATGCGCCTCCTCCCGAGAGAGGGTAGTTGCCATAGTCACCACGCTTGGCATGCGGGTTGGTGACCGCAGTATTATGTTGTACCAAACAAGGAAACGCTGCTGCCCGTTCCTTGATATACGATTAATATAGATGATATTATAACAATCGGGACCAACGGCTTAACGTGCTTTCCGAGGCACGGAGTGTAGCCCCTCAACCAACCAGACCCGGAAAGAAATCTTGGAATTTACACAAAGATTTTCCTGTTCGGCGTGGGGATCGAGCCCACGACCTCCGAGATTTAAAGCGAGCTAAATACCGCTACGCTACCGAGGTTGTCTAAATACTTTTTAAGTGTACTATTTTGAGATACATCGTTATTTCTAACAGGTATGCTAAACAGTTGTGGTATACGCACAGATCACGTTGGTATTTTAACAGCATCCTAATAATCGTATATCAAGGAACGAGCAGCAGCGTTTCATTATGTGGTACAACATAATACTGCGGGCACCAACCCGCCTGCCAAGCGTCGTGACTATGGCAAATACCCTCCCTCGGGAGGAGGCCCATGTTCAGCAGTCGACGTTATACGGGCTGATGATGATGATGACGACCGACGCGTTTGTATGAAGAATGTTATGAGAGTGAATGAAGCGAAAGATGTGTGTAGGGATCGTAGCTAGTGGAGGTTGTCTCCATTTATCCATTGTCTCTGCCTACCCCGCTGGAAAACAGGCGTAGCAAATGTATGTATGATGATGAAGATGAGTTACGAATACCCATAGCTGTCGTCATGTCTACCTTACCCAAAATATGTATTTCAGTCTATTTCCTATAAAGGCGCGCTTATTACTATGACTTATTATTTAATTCCATCCATTGATATCAAAAATTGAATATAGCGGACGATTCCTTCGCGAAGTCGAGACAAAATTGGGTCATACGGTCGAGACGTACGGTCTGTCTGTCTGTTATTGATTTTGTACCTAGGTATCTTACGCATTTATGAGCTTATAGTAGCGAGACGACATTCATTCAATGGTTTTAGATTTCAACATATATATTTACTAGATTCTCGCGAGCGGTTTCACCCGCGTTACTTCCGTTTCCGTTGGAACTTCATGACTAAATATAGCCTATAGCCTTCTTCAATAAATGGGCTATGGGTTCCTGAGAGAAGCATGTTCAAGCAGACAAACAAACTTTTCAGCTTTATATATTAGTATAGATGAACAACTAAGTGAATGTAACAAACGAGTTACTAATCCTCTAATTGATATCCTGTTACAATGAGACAATCAATTACTTACTGACGATTAGTTTCTAATTTGTTAACGCCAAAGAACCTTGTAGGTATCTACAGTCAACAAAAGAGACAGGTTTACACATAGTGAAACGGATTTTAACATTGCATACACGTTTATGAGAAGAGATTACTGTTATACTACACAGCTAGCACCGAACTCTTCTAAACTAATATTATAAAGAGGAAAGATTTGTATTTTTGTGTGTATGTTTGTAATGAATAAACTCAAAAACGACTGTGCCAATTGGAAAAATTCTTTCACCATTGGAAAGCTAAATTCACTCTGAATGGCATAGGCTATATTTCATTATAAAGTTCCCACGGGAACGGGAGTTCCGCGGGTGAAACCGCACGCGGGAAGCTATTCTCACATAAAGGAATCGGGTGTCGTAGAGACAAACATATTAACTGACATTATTTGATATTGACGGTGTAAACCTATCTCCTTTGTTGACTGTCCATTGGAATCTCATAATCGGATTTCCTGACCAATAGATACACACTCGTGTTCAATCGCCGCTTAGTCCATAACACACGGAACAGGCTGACGACTGGCTATTTTAAACCTAGGTTTATACTAGACTGGGCTATTTCTAGTGCGTCACAGGCACAGTTGCGAGCGAGGAATTCAATCTAATTGGGTCAGAGTTGACCGAGTGTTCAGTATTAACAGTACTTATCAATCTGTTTGTAAAGTGAATTGATTTGAGGAAAGATATAGTTTCAATAGTGAGATTTTTGTTCGGACTTTTGCTACTTCACCGAGCATAATTAAATAGTGAGGAATTGGTTTTTTTTATTATGTGAAATGATAGGTTGAAACTGTTTCTTAAAATTTCCTTAAAAATCCAAAGTCATAATTCCTCAATCCTCCCGCCATCGATTGCCCTGAGCCGAGGTGCAAGTTGTTTGGTTAGTAGTTTTTATTTATTAAGGCAGGATAATGGAATAAGGCTGCTCGGCCTTTATGTCCGGTGAAGTAGCAAACTACGTATGTCCGTCCAAAAAGTGGGTAGGTTGGAACATAAATGGATATTATTAATTGGATAGTCCTATAATCTATATAAAAATGAATACCTATGTCCCTTGGCATCACGCGTAAACGCCTAGACCGATTTATCTTATTCTTATTTTGTTGTGTGGTACTGTCAGAAGAAGGTTCTTATGAAAGAGAAAATTAAGAAAATTGCGCGATATATTTGAAAATTTAATTTTAATACTTAACCACCATATTCACTTTTTTAATGTAGGTAACCTTAAAAATTAAATATAAGTTAATATCAAATACCTTAAGGAACGAGACCGATTAAAGTTAACCGTGTAACAAACAACGCGACATCATACAATTCATTAAACTTACGTATCCCAGGAAATGAGGATAGTTTCCGCAAATAAAAACCAGTAGCCCTTTCAAAGGCGTTTTAACTGTAACTTGCACGAAAGTCAAACTAGCTACCTCAACAAAGTTTCAAAGGCTTCAAGTGAAGATCTCTTCGCCATTCTGTCTCGGTTTGTACTCCTGGACTTTTTCCAACTTTTATAAAATTTCAACGTTTCGTTTCAGCTCTTTTGCGTGTAACGTCGAAATTCGTGTTCATCATTAGAAGGTAAGGCGCGAAGCAAAGGGACGTTTGTTTGTAGAATCAATTGGCCGAAAGTGTCAGTTTGCGATAAAGGCACATACGACGAATGTTTCTGACGAATAATGGCACATACGACCTTATGCTTCTGCGCTCTAGATTTTTTCCGCGACCTCTTTACATCAACTTGCTAGGTTTAATTAAAACGAGAAGAGGTAGTTCATATAATTTATGTGCATTGACCTATCTTGTGAAACAAATGCTTTGTCACCGGGAAATTAATTACGATACAGGAATAAAGATAACCTACGTAGCGTAGCGGTATTTGGCTCGCTTTAAATCTCGGAGGTCGTGGATTTGATCATCACGCCGGACAAGAAATGTTTGGGTAAATTTTAAGATTTCTTTCCGGGTCTGGTTGGTACTCAGGTACTCTGTGCCTCGGAGAGCAACTTAAACAGTTGGTCCCGATTGTTATAACATCATCTATAATAATCGTATATCATAGAACAAGCAACAGCGTTACCTTGTGTGGTACAATATAATACTGCGGTCACCGACTCGCCTGCCAAGTCCAGGAGGAGGCCCATGTACAGCAGTGGACGTTATACGGACTGATGATGCATAAAGATATTAAAGAAGAAAACGTTACGTATGACCTTCAATTCTGTTCTAACGAAGTCAGTACCATTTCCATTTTCCAGCCCAAGATAACTTAATTCTGTAGCAATGAAGTAATAAACTTAACTTAGCAGTTAAAAGTTCAGGCGCGCTTGCTTCGTACTGTAATAGCATTTCTTAATTAATAAACGTTTAGCACGACGGTGTCGCGATGAACCGCCATTTGCTTGCACCTTCATTACGAAAGTAACCTAACGAGCCAATTAGACGTACGATACTGCACTTGTCCGTTGAAGCGTGAGAAATAAATGACAGGTCCCACTGAAACTAAAGATCCCTGAATCTGGAACCGTATGGATCAGTAAATTGCACACTCTGGTATTTCTGCACGACCTGCTGTAATTTTTTAATATGAATATTTTGAGCATATCCTGCATATTATAAACGCGAAAGTTTGTTGGATAGATGGATGTTTTTTTTTTTCTGACGGACATACGTTGTTAGCCACGAGGCTTTTGCTACTTCACCGGGTATAAAGGCGAGCAGAGCTCCAGGAAACTAAGCAACCTGTGCAAGAGGGCGTCCCCTGTGGGGCTTGGACCTCGGCTCTGGGCGGTCGCTGGCGATGAGTTTGAGGGATCATGACTTTTAGTGTTTTAGGGGAGTTTTGTTCAACTGTCGCTCTACGTAACAGTTTGCGAGCCTCTCGGACTTTGGGTGTACGAGGGCATGATGTAAGGATGTCTGTTACAACAACTACTGGACCGATTATGCCGATATTTCGCACAGGTATCGTTTATAAGCTGAATTAACATATAAGTCTACTAGCTGCGCCCCGCGGTTTTACCCTCGTTATTTCAGCTAATTCCGTTTAGTTGTTTAGGCGTCAAAGAGTAACAAACATCCATCCAGCCATCCATACTTTCAAATTTCGCGTTTATAATATTATTAGGATAGTGTGGCCCACTGGAGAAGCAGAATTGCAGACAGAAAATATTTCATATTTTAAGTTACACAAAAAGCAATTCAATGTGTTAGCAAAATCTAAATTTATGATGTCAATGACGGTATAACGAGCGTTTCGTAACCGGTCCATGGAGACATCTCAAGTTTCAGTGGAGTTGACAAATTAAAATCTCGTTCTGCGCCATGAAGTCCTAGATTGAATTTAAAAAGTTAACATGTATTTAAAACATATGAGTTGTCGAAATTTATTAACGACTTTATTTTAATAAAAGGTTTATGTGAAGCCAATTATTCCTCCGTGCCTCGGAAAGCACGTTAAGCCGTTGGTCCCGATTATTATATAATTATAATAATCGGGACCAACGGCCTGAACACAAGGAAATGCTCCTGCCCGTTCCTCGATATACGATAATAGTCGAACGAGGAACGGGCAGCATTTCCTTGTGTGGTACAACATAATACGCGATCACCAGCCCGCCTGCCAAGCGTGGTGACTATGGCAATTGCCCTCTAACTGGAGGAGTTCAGCAGTGGACATTATATGGGCCGATGGTGATGATTCAAGCACCTAAAATAGTATCTCTCATTGTACCATGGGTTACAAGTCAATCGATTTTCATTAATAGAAATATCGTCTGGCAAGCGGTACCCTATTGAGGGAGTTGTCAAAGTGCGTAACCACTTGAAGTAGACAACGCGTAAGTAGGTCAGCGACGTACGGGAGTACGGGTCCGATCGATTGCACTACGCAACCATCCTGTGGGTAACTTGGGTCCATCCATAAATAACGTCACATGAATTTCATGATTTTTGACCCGTTCCCCGTACTTGTCACAGCTGTTCGCATTTGCCACCATCACATATTTTGCAATTTTCACACCTACATTTTAGTGAATTAAAATTCTTTGGCATATGCCGCGTAACACTAGTAGAACGAATGGCGGTTAATAGTGCAAAGCTCCATGTTTTAAGTACTTTTAAAATGTGCAGTCACGAATTTAGGACCCCTCCCACCCCCTTGTCACACATTGTCCGACTTCGTTGAGTCCCTCCCTTCCCCCCTTTAACGTGTGACGTAATTTATGGATAGCCCCTTACCTACTACTGCACTTAGTTTATATTTGTTGCTCTCTTTAGTACAGTTGCGAAATATCTTCCAAAACTCTTGGTTCTCGACTCAAACTGTGTCACCAGTAATTCGTGTATTTTAATGTGGACCGTTAAATTTTATACAGTTACAATTATAATAAATGCAGACTTTTATTAATAACTAGCTTCCCGCGCGCAGTTTCACCCGCGTAACTCCCGTTCCCGTGGGAACTTCATAGGTAAATATAGCCTATGTCCTTCCTCAATAAATGGGCTATCGAACACTGAAATAATTTTTCAAATTGTTCCCGAACTTCCCGACATTAGCGCGTTCAAGTAAACAAACAAACTCTTAAACTTTCAAGATTCTTAGTAATAACAAATCTGTATGTTTGTCTTATTTGCTCCTTGAAAATAACTCAGTATGGCGCAACAAATGGTAATATTTTGGGTATTTTGAGACTGTTGTAGGGTTCCGATAAAATTAATTTATCTAGACAGCATCCAAACGCTATTTTATAAGCCATTGAAATACGACTACGGTTCTCTTTTATGTAATACTGTAACGTAATAATGATCGAAGCACATAAAGAAATAGTTTTATTACCAAAAGACATTAATAACAGGTTTAATGTGTCATTTTTATTTCACATAACTGAGCCAAAAATAAGACGCACCGTCCCTTCCGGCGTCCTCTTTTTCATCGTTAAGAAAATAACTCCAGTTGTGACGACACAAAAATCAAGAAAATACTTTGTCCTTTTAGGTCAGGTCATTTTAGGGAAAGTTGTCAAGTCATTTTTGGCAGTCAAGCAGAGCTATACACTGGATTATTGAACATAATGCCGCTCTTTTCGTAAATGCGAAACGTTTTAAGCATGGATGGATTAATCTTTGCTACACATTCTCGAGTTAATCAATCGTCAATCGTTCAAAAAAGACGCATTATGCAAAAAATCCTCTGCACCTTTAGATAGGAACGTCTTATTTCTTAAAGATGATAGTTTTAGAACCTGCAATTTCACTGGCTATAACCATAATACACGCTACGATCTCCAAGATCCACTGCTGCTGAGCATGGTCTTCCTCTTAACCAACCTTTGAAAGCCAGGGTCATTGAGGCATATTACTATAATCAACCAGTCTTGGCAGGCGAAGATTGTAAGTAACCTTGAGCTGATAGATACTGCCGCTCATTCATCGGCTAGATGGCCCTTAGTCGCGTTTTACGACACCCATATGTAAAGATATGGAGAAGTCTATTCAAAGCCGGAGTCCACACGACTAAACATTGAAACACATAATCGAGTGATTATTAAGGTATAACCCACCTAGTAACTAAAGAATTATCGCTAACGTTCATGTTATCTGCAATTTGATAACCTATTTTCATAAGCTATATTCGTCTAGTTTGCTGTGTAAACGTTTGCACTATCGTGGCAATTGGTCAGGTATCAACTATCAGCGGAGTTTCCAGCCGGTCTTCGCGCAAGTGTTTAGGAGTACTCTTCCCAGTTCACAATGTTACTGTTTGTCTGTGGTGTAAGATTTGAACTGAAGCGAATATCTTAAAGGATTTTCTTACACATTTTTATGATAAGTTGATACTCCTTAAACCTGTATGTATGTTATGGGTAAAGGCGGACACAATGTTAAAACGCGACGCGACTCGATGAAACGCAACACGTGTTGAGTCGAATCAAATGCATTGTTTTCTATAGACCAGAATCATACTATGAACACCCGACGCGACGCGACGCAACGTGTAATAATGCTGAGATCAGATTCTTCATTGTTTTCGAAATTATGATATATTATGTTTTACTCTATAAATTAACAGTCGTTTTACACGAATAATTGAACATTGGTGGATTTTTTTTATTTTATTGAATGAAATGCGTACTTAACCGGATGATACGTCAGCAGTCCGAAGATAAAATTCCGAAGCGTCAGCTCGATTCGCAGAAATAATGTATTCGTTCTGATAGAATTTAAAATACTTGATTAGTTAGTGCGCCATGAATATTTGTACACATGATGTGAATACTGTTATAAATCGATCATCTACTATATGGTAATATCCGTCCTGTGTATTTTCACAGCAATCAGTCAATTTCGAATGATAACGGAGTGTCAGACTCTGTAATAAAAAAAGGAAAAATTATAGGCTTACTGCGCATTTTCATATCATATAGCTCTCGTCATAAAATAAAGTCTAGTAAAATTACTAATCAAAAAAGTTTTTTTTTTCAAAAAAGATTACTAACAGAATTTTTATAGTCTACTAGTATTCTTGTTAACCCCTCGTGCTAAGCTAAAATGCTTGTGTTACGAGTAGGTTCACGTCGGTAGTGCAATAGTAGACGGAGGAGTATGAAATTACGCACACTTGACGAGTTTATGTATAGAAGAGTGCAGAATGCAATTTTGTTTTTCAATGATGGTCGCATTTCGACCGCTGTTCGAACACTAGTACCTAAATGTAGGTAAAATCTAGTATCAAACGCATTATTTTGGGTCAATATAATGAATATAATTGGTAATAAATTCAAAATATTATAATCCTTAATAAATTGGAATAAGGTCAGAAGAATAATGATCTATAATTGCTTTAATTAAATATGAACTAATTGAAAACTAGAACTATAATAGATGCAATACGTGTAATTATTGCCACTTCCTACTAATACAATAAATGCGAAGGTTTGTTTGGATGTGTGGATAATTGTAACTGTTTCACGTAAACACTATTGAACGGAAATAAAAAAAATAAAAAAAAAACTTATAATGAAAGTAGTAGTTAATTACTTTGAGACAATCCAATCCTTGTTATCGACATAAGAGAGTATTAAATTGTTCTTAGTTTATTTTTATGGCATTACTTACAAAAAATCAATAGATAATATTTTGAATTATAAGTTACTCGCGGCCCGCCCCGGCTTCGCACGGGTAGACTTTTATTTTAAACATTTAGCTTATGTTACTCAGGGATAATGTAGCATTCTAATGGTGAAAGAATTATCGAAATCCGTTCAGAAGTTTTTGAGTTTATCCGAACATAGAAAAATACAAACTTAACCTCATTATAATATTAGTAACTATCTTCCCGCGCGCGGTGTCACCCGCGTAGCTCCCTTCATTACACTCATAAACCTTCCTCTTGAGTCACTCTATCGATAAAAAAAAACTGCATCAAAATCCGTTGCGTAGTTTTAACGATTTAAGCATACATAGGTACAGACAGACAGCGGGACATTTGTAAAGATAGTATAGATAACTCAATTTGACTTTGCAACCACAAAGCACGAATTATTAACTTAATAATTAAAATTTATCTCTTTTACAATTGAAATTGTATTTGAAATAGTTATGCAACGGCATATATGCTTCCTGCTATGTATTGCACCAACGGTTAAGGTTGGAAAAACGCCAAGTCAGTTCACAATGCAGGGACTAAATACAAAGAAATATTATTTAAAATTTAACAATAGAAAGCTATCTTTTGTCGTTTTAATGAAGATGTGGATCGCGTAAGAATGTCTGGCCGTGGTAATGAACTCGTCTTGATTATTGTTAGATAAATATCGATGAAGCAAATTTAATATTATAAAGAGGAGAGATTTGATTGTTTGTTTGTATTGAATAGGCTCCGAAATTATTGGACCGATTTGAAAAATTCTTTCACCGTTGGAAAGCTACACTATCCCCGGATAACATAGGCTATATTTAATTATGATGTTCCCACGGTAACGGGAGTTACACGGGTTTAGCCGCGCGCGGGAATCTAGCCAATAGGCTTTTGCTGCAGCGGGCATAAAGGCGTGCAGAGATCCAGCCTTAATAAATGGTTTAAAAACTACAAACTAAGCAACATGCGCAAGAGGGGGCCCACTGTGGGGCTTGCAATTAGTCAGCTTTTCTCCTAAATTGTGTCAGAATACCTTTTTGAGTTTTCTGTTTAATCTGATCCACATATTTAAACGATTCTTCAGAGAAAATTTATCTGGTATGCTTACGAGTAAAAATGTCACCTACTTTACTTACAGCGTTAATGCTAGTCATTACATACTTTCTAATCCACTATAAAGATCGTTAGAACAATCAGATGTAAGTCATGGATTAAACTCGCAAAATGACTTAGAAAAAACTGGTTTTTGAAGAATGTGAGTCAAACTTGTATCCGATTACTTAGGTTATTAGTCGTAAATACAAATGATGTTCTTTTTTTTTTTGGACGGACATATTAAGTTAGCTTTTGTTACTTCAACGGACATAAGCGTGCAGGTTTTTTTTTTTTCGGATTGACATACCTATGTAGCCACGAGGCTTTTGCTGCTTCACCGGGCATAACGGCGAGCAGAGCTCCAGCCTTAAGAAATGGTTTAAAAACTACAAACTAAGCAACCTGCGCAAGAGGGCGCCCCCTGTGGGGCTAAGACCTCGGCTCAGGGCGGTCGCTGGCGATGAGATTGAGGGATTATGACTTTTAGTAAAGCGAGCAGGGATCCAGCCTTATTGAATGGACAAATGTTATAGCTCAACTTGTTTGTATAAACAATTGAATCTGTTTATTGGAATTATCCATTAAATACCCATTGTATTGTTATGTTTTCTTTTTTTTAATATATGACTATAAGAGTTTTGCAGTCTACTAGTATTCCTGTTAACCTCTCGTGCTAAACTAAAAATGCTTGTGTTACGAGTGGTGTTCACGTCGGTAGTGCAATGGGTGGGGTTCGAACCGGCGACCTTAAGATCACAAGTCCGACGCCCTAGCCATTGGGCTTCGGATGCTTCCTTCGGTTTCATCCGTAAAGACGCCGTTCTTGTGGGATCATCGTCCTTAAATATAATATGGCTATGTTTGTCCTGCAGAAAGTTACTATCTTATGGTGTAAGAATTATCAAAAACGGATTAGTCTTGTATTAACAAGAGATTACCCCGAATTTAAACACAAAATTTACCTCTTTATAATATTAGTGTAGTATTAAGGGATGTATCCAAAATGAAAAAAGGTGGGTTGTTCAATCGGTTTAGGCTGACCCCATATTGGGCATGCGTGTTCCTCGAAGGTGTGAGTGACAAGCACCGAGCCACTATTCCAGCGCCGCGCCGTCCGCATGTGACACACGCTCGAGGAACACGTACAATGTGAAGTCAGCCTTAGTGAAACAGAGAAAGAATTTCGGTATGCGGAAATCAATATTTTTTTCTATTTGTGCGAAGTTACGTTAGTCTGTTATCGTTAACGGAGATTGTGAATACCGTTTCTGTATTTTCTCGGTAATAAGTTTTCACAAATCTGGCGAAACATCTGAGCTACAGTTCTATTACTCACCCAGTTTAAACTAACAGATTCAATGTTAGAAGTTTATTCTTGAACTGTTGCGGTAACAGTTATTGCGTACGCGCATCGCAAACAAAACGTTGGCGGATTTTTTTTATCTGTTCTTAAATTTAGAACGGCCTCCCACGGGCTAAAGAAAGTAGGTTAATGCCAGGCCTATACTTTTGAGTGACACTCGCCTCCTTACACCGTCACCTTTTGTCTATGTACAGCAAATTTAAAAGTAAGAGTGATGAATCTATGGTCGCAAGTTAACTAGGCCATTCGCAAAGGTCGGTCGCCAGTCAATTTTTATTCATCTTTTCTATTAGCGTTTATGCGCATTATTTAAAGTATTATTACACGTTTTACTTTCTATAAGCAAAAGTAAGTTGCGGTTAGTGATTTCTACCTTTAGAAATCTAACTCAATAGCGATGTGTATTTTTTATGAATATTCTTACTCATATTTTAGTAAGTAATTTACGCGTTACGAATATAATGTTACGTAAAGAGTAAAATAATCGCTATTTTTTGCAGCAACTTCTTGGAGACACACTAAAATCTTCTATACCTATAAACAGAAAGTATGTATGTATGTTCCGTATAGACTCCGAAACGGTTTCGAACGGACCGACAGACAATCTTTAGATTGACCCAGCGGATAGTCCTGTGAGGTTTGGTAGCGATCGGAGCATTTTTAGTCCACCCGTCATAGTTATTGATATTCTTCAAAATATAAATAATAGCACAAACTCTTGTGTTATTCTTTAACAATCACAATATTAACATGTACTACATATTTGTCGACCTCTGATACCCAAAGTTAGATTTAAATTATGTATAGGTAACAGGGCTCTTGTACTTATTTGAATCAGGTTCTACCATAGCTTCTAATATAATACGTAAATAAAAGGAGGTTAGCCCTAATCCTTAAAAGAAAAAAAATGCATTCTCCCTTACGATTGCTATAAAAGCAAAATGCAATATTCTTAAGTAAGTATCAACTATTGATAAAACCTAACAATCAAAAACTATTTCTATGTGCATTGCGCATATCTCCACGCTATTTATATAAAAGATAAATAATATTCAGCAGATACTCGTATTTTGAATTCATTTTGCCCTGTTTGTCTAGCTAAGCCGAGCTAGGCGTACCAAACCGTACCATGTTGTTGCATAACCAATGTACAATTGTACATGTGTCATAGTATATTTTATTGCTCCTTTATCTAGATAACACTACAATAAATAGACAGTAACTATCTTGCTTTGCTGTAGTTTGTATGACACGTCTTGGATGGGCTCTAATCTAACCTTTAATGTTTATATGGTGGCATCCAATAATGTTTGAGTATAAATGAGGTAGATACTGCCGTATCTGAAATCTGAGATTTTTTAAGATTACATTTGGTTTTTCTTTAAACCCGCATTAATTTAGGCATCTTCCTGAAATGCAGTGAACTATTAATTTTTTTTCATCATGATTAATACTGAATGCAATTTTGCTTAATTTATATCAAGCAGAATTGTATTTAATTGCGTCAGTTCACTATTTACCTTCATTTAAATAACGCATCGTTTGCTATTAAATGTTATGATGTTCGTATTTTTGACACGTGTTACTAGGTCATGTTGCAGACAACTGCATACAATGTATGCATTATGATAATATTGATGCAAATCCATTTCTATAATTAACAAGAAAATTTGTGAATTAGCAATAAATGTAATATTATAAAATTGAAAGTTAGTATTTTTGTATGTTTGTTTCATGAACTCAAAAACTACTGGAGGGTCGATAATTCTTTTACCACTCAGAGATAATTATCATAAAAAAACAATCGTCATAACTTGATTAGTGAAAACTAAAATGTCTCTCGATTGTTAATATGTCCTACACGTCAATGTTTACACACGTTAACACTTTCTGATGACTCGTTAAATGTAAATATCAACTTACTCGTATAGAACGTGACAAAGGTCATAACTGCACATAATTCCTCTTAGTACCTTTGTATCTCCAATCGTTTGTTAATATTTCATCTATTATATTGACAACAAATAATATTTCATTTTCATTCGACTCCATACCTAATCGGTTATTTGACTACATACCCAGGGAGTCAGAATTTCGACCCTGAAATAAAACCAGTAAAGTTCAAATTAAATTGGACTAAACGGAATTTTAAAATGCGATAAAGGAAATTGACATGTGTGAACAGGCATCCGTGACGTAGCGATATTCCCGCTTGTAAGATTTTTTTCCGGGTCTGGTTGCATTACGGACTACCCTTCAGTACCCGTGCCTCGAAAAGCACGTTAAGCCGTTGGTCCCGATTGTCATAATATCATCTATGACAATCGTATACCAGGGACGGGCAGCTTTTACCTGTGTATATGCTGATACTATATTTTATACTGTGGTTACCAATTCGCCAAAGGGGGCCCATGTTCAACAGTGGACGTTATATGGGCTGATGATGATTTATGTCCTGGTATTCATCGGGGGCTGTTTGGAACCGTTGCGTACCGTAAATATGACGGAAATAAAAACTGTCCGGCCTTTCCCGAGGCGAGCCGGTCGTTCTGAATCCTACCTTAATCGTAAAAACGTGATCTAATTCTTAAAAAGTATTGTAAAAGGCCTCATCTATATTTGGCCGCAAACTGGTAAGCTTCGAAACTCGACGCGTCAAAAATTGAATAGACACCTTTATTTCAATAGGCATGATGTTTATACTTACCCATTCAGTCACGATCTACTCAAGGTTCTGCTAAATGGGCAACCAGGTCCCGATTCTGCTAGTTTAAAAACTCTTCTAAGAAACCGTGCAGAAGTAAGAATTTGATTTGGCAATGCGTCTTTCCTCATACGTGACATTGTGTTGTCAAATAACTATTGGAAGCTAATAATTTCTTGGTTTTAGTGAATCCATAAGTATATTCTTTGCTCCCGTCATAATGTTATTGAAACACAACCAGTTATGGATATATATATATATTGGTGAAGTTATAATATGCCAAATATGTCACAATGAAAAGAGAATATCAATAAAGTAACGACTGTATCGTAAGTCGTTTAACTAAAATTAGCAGAATTCATTATCATCATTTCAGCCTCAGGACCTCCACTGCTGGACTTCCTTACATTAAATTAGCAGAATTAAAGCCCAGAAATGTAATTATAGTGGCAACCGACAAGTCTTGAAGTAAAAAAACTAGCGAAGTAATTTCTTTGATTACGAGGTAACAAAGTTGTTGTCCGAAGGTTGGCGGTTGTTTGGTAATGTTAAATGAATTGTAACTATCGAGTTACTTATCTGATTTGTAGTTTTAATGAATCGCCCATAAATTCTGGTAGTAAGTAGTAATTTGCCTTCAGAAAAACTAGATTGCTAGAAAATGTTATGCTTTGTAGTTACGTAATACCGCTATTACATGTTATAAATGTTTCTTTGGTCCACTAGACAGATTTCGGCTACGGCGGCAAAACAATTAAAGTCGTCCCGACTGATGTTAACCACGGCGACAAAACTCTTAAGGTCCTACCGACCAATTTCGACCACGGCGGCAAAACAAAGGTCCCTACGACCAATTTCGGCCACGGCGTCAACATTTACAGAGGCTATTTGGGCAGGACATATTATATATGTAGTATATAAGTGTTTACGCAAACATAAGTGTACTCGCTATTCCTTAGCTCACTGATTTCGGGCTGATACTTAGATTTTTCTAGAAAGGAATATGTATTTGTAAAGGTCCCCGCGATACAGAAAAATAAGTTCCTAGTTAGGGAAAAAAATGATCTGACTTGTGATGTGCATCATTGAACCGTAAAAAGCAGTCTAAGGAAGCTAACAAGAAGTTGGTTGATTATGGTTACCATAATCAACCAACTTCTTGTTATGGTATGGGTGGGTCTATCCAGAGATGAGGTCTCAAAGCAGAAGAAGCAAGGACGCAATTCTTGTGTAGGCATTATAAGGTGATATTACATCTCTAGACCTCATCATCTGATGATGGTGATGTGCTTATCCACTGCTGAAAATAGGCCTCCTCAGACGAGAGATTTGTTATAGTCACCGCGCTTGGTAGACAGATTGGTGGCCGCAGTATTATGTTGCAACACACAGGAAAGCGCATCTCTAGACATTACTATATTTATATGTATACGTAGTTACATTGAAGATTGCTTTGTTATTTCGTCGTGTATTCAACATACCATTGAAACATGATTTATTCGAATCTATTTCATTCTTTCTCGACATTTTGTCCAGTAATTGAACTACAATAGCACCGCAATAACTCTTATGGTAATCAAACGGAGCGTCACAATACTGGCATTACTGGCATTCATATCTCAATTGACCGCACTTGATGTCAGTTCAAATCTAACATTTACTTTATAAAATTACCATTTTAAAATTCAACCTTAAGACTTTGATAACAGAACTCAATTTCAATTATTTTTTTAATAAGAATCCAACGTGACGAAATGCCGAACTGCAATATTGAGAACGAGTCACGACCTGAGTAAAAGAGTAATTTTATTCAGAATCGATTTCGAAAAGGTTTTTTTTATCTGAACTGTCATGTTGCAGACAATGGGGAATGATTGTAAAAAGATAAAATTGGAAGGGCTGTCAATATCGGTTGTAAGTACTTTGGAACGGTTGCGTCAAGAGTTGATCGAGTGTTGATTGAATTCCAGACCTCAGTAGCATAAGGACAGGGGACTGAGTCTGCTATTTTTTAAGTATTGTGCCACCGCAGTGCCATCATTATATCATTATGCCAAAAACGGTAATCTACTAATCTCACTATGGTGTCGGCGCTGGAATGGCAGTCGGTGTTGCTGCCGCAGAAAAAGGCCGTCAACAGAAGTAGCAGGGGACATGGTTAGGGAGATTGTAATGTTTATTTAGGCGATTTGAAAACTTATAAATGTATCATTTGTTATATTCAACTACGCTAATGTCATCGTGGCGTTATTGTGACACCATAATGACGTCATTAGGATTAGTAGATTACCAAATGGGAAAAATACCGACCATCGAACTGTCATTGACAGTTCATAGTCACGCCATTACGATAGTAGACTCGGGGCCCAGATGTACTATTTACTTCAGAAGCATTTGGTCGTAAGAGCCAGTTTACGTTAAAGGCACATACGACGAATGTTTCTGACGTATAATGGGACTTTATTAGAGATGGGCCGACTAGCTGCCGACTAGTCGGGAAAGCCGACTATTCGGCATCGTTTGTAGTCGGCGACTAGTCGGCGACTATTCGGCAAAATATGCCGATTATGATCGGCGCATAACAAATGAAATAAAACAAATAGTTTGTACTTGTTTTATAATTTATAAACATTACTTAGAGTATTTATCTAAAGATACAGTCTTTACAACATAGGAACGTATTAATCAGTCAGTAATTTAGCTAACTTAACATCATTAATCAACGAAATATGGCACATACATAACCAAATGACATGGCAATGGTAAGTATAAGGAAGTATTTATTTAATCAGATATTTAGTGATAAAAAAGTTCTTTAATATATAAATAATTATATATTAGGTTGGGGAAAAAGTCTTTTCGCATTATAGTATGTATGAACTTGAAATAAAACCACTTTTTTTTTTTTTTTTTTTTTAAAGGCAACTCCCTCACTATGGAAATAAATCCCTGTGTCGCGGGGGACTTTACAAACATACATTTCACGGACACAAAGAACACCCAGACTCAGAACAACTATTTGTGGTTCACACAAATAATTGTCCCGGGTGGGAATCGAACCCAGAACACCAGGTCTCAGAGGCATCTATCGTAACCACTGAGCCACCGGTGCAGTCTCTCTTTGGCTATACTATTTGTATCTGGCTGGTTTTGATATCACTGAAAGTTTAAATTTTAAAGAACATAATTACAAATTCAAATTAGGAAAATGTGTGATTTTCATGTGTTTTTCGTACCGTCAAGATTTTAAAATTTTACTACAAAAAAGGTAAAAGTAAAAATGCAAAGCAAGCCGCGAAAAAAATTTGCGATGTTTATGGACCTAGTGCAGTGTCTGTGAGAGTAGCACAAATTTGGTTTAAGCGTTTTCAATCCGGAAATTTTGATGTCAAAGATGCACGTCGAAAGATGGATGCCATTTTTGAAAAATAGGAGCAAGATCGGCATATCAGTTGTTAAGTCGTAGCTGAAGAACTGGGAATTGACCACAAAACAGTTTTGGCGCATTTGAAAAAAAACTGGGTACACAAAAAAGCTCGATATTTGGGTACCTCACGAGTTCACGGAAAGAAACCTAATGAACCGTGTACTCATTTGTGATTCTTTACTCCGACGTAATGAAACCGAACCATTTCTGAAGAAGCTGATAACTGGTGATGAAAAGTGGATCACGTACGACAAGAACGTGTGAAAAAAGTCGTGGTCAAAGGCCGGTCAGGCTTCACAGACTGTGGCGAAACCCGGGTTAACTCGCAACAGGGTGATGCTGTGTGTGGTGGGATTGGAAGGGCATTATTCATTATGAGCTGTTACCACCAGGCAGGACCATCGATTCTGAACTCTACTGCGAACAACTGATCACTGATTAAAGCAAGAAGTTGAAAGAAAGCGGCCGGAATTAATCAACAGAAGGGGTGTGGTTTTTCATCATGATAACGCTAGACCTCACACATCTTTAGCCACTCAGCAAAAATGAAGAGAGTTTGGCTGGGAGGTGGTTATGCATTTGCCGTTTAGTCCTGACCTTGCACCTTCAGATTTCCATCTGTTTCGGTCTCTTCAGAATTCTTTATGCAGTGTCAGGTTAAAATCACGAGAGGACTGCCAAAACTACTTGTCCCGGTATTTTGATCAGCAGTCTCAAAATTTATATAGCAATGGGATCATGTCCCTACCTACAAGATGGCAAAAAGTTATCGAACAAAATGGTACCTACATACTTTAGTTAAATGTAAATAAACAATATTAAAAAATGTTTTGAATTTTCTTAAAAAATGCGAAGAAACTTTTCCCCAACCATTTATGTATATTTTAAATCTAAAGTGACAGTAACATAGAACGCCCGAACACCTCCGACAAGTAGGTATTAGAATAATCGGCATTGCCGATTAGTCGGCCGACTAATCGGCATTTTGAAAACCGATTAGTCGGCTAGTCGGTTAGTCGGCAAATACTATAGTCGGCCCATCTCTAGACTTTATGCTTATAAGCTCTAGAATTATTCAAAAATCACTTTCTGAACTATGTTAGGAATTCAATTTACGTAAAACGTAATTTGAAGTTAGTTTTGATTAGAATATAGAAGGTTATGAAGTATTATCTTATCTTATCGTGACTAGATAATCGGTCTGAAAGACTTCGATGTATACTTATGTACTAAGGCATAAATATGTGTGAAATTCTGGCAAAAGAAATAGTAGACAATGCTTGATGGCACATCACAGTGTGAAAAGAACCACCAATTTTCCTCCTATTTATATTGCTACCTACAAATTTTTATTTTTTCAAAAGACAGCTTCTGGAGTCTACATAAAGCCTTGTGACGCGATGGACTTTACAAACACATCATTCGGATACAAAACAGACTCAGAACTACTATCTGCAGTACTTTCGTAATGCAGACGGCTAAGGAGTGGAATTCTCTGCCGGGGTCAGTTTTTCCGGAACGCTATAATCTGGACATCCTTAAAACTAAAGTGTACAGGCACTTTCTAGACAAGCGTTAGAGTAGAGACCGACAGACCATTATTACAGTAGGTATATTTATTTGACCCGACTTTTCTCGTAGTTCTATGTGAGGCATTAAGTCTTTCGTCGACGCGATCCTTTCGTCTTATGAGTTTGAGGAATTGTAGAAAATATTCGAATTTTGTGAAACGTCCTATGGGACAAACAAGTCGTGGGACGAAAATGCCGGGTCACGAATCAGTGAATGAGCCCTAAAACTTCGGCCATACATTAGAGAAGCAAGCAGAGTCGTTCAAAATGTTCTTCCGGTGATTGTTCACAACAGACACACGGACACCACAATCGCCGGAATTCTAGTGGATAATTGTTGACTATTGTTTAAATATCCTGCCCTACCAGTGAGCAGATGTGGGGAGCAGTTTCCTTGTGGTAATTGGAAATTAGAATTACCTAGTAGAAATTAGACGTCATTACATACATTTTAATAGAACTGAACTTTTCCGTACTTATTTAGTATTTTAGTACCATTTATAACAAATCGTGACTTATTATTTTTACTTATAGTTTTTAACTATCCCATTTGCGTACCTACTTATTTCGTATTTTAGTACCATTTATAACAAATCGTGACTTATTATTTTTATCCCACGAGAACTCATTAATTTTCTGTGATTAAAAGTATTTAAAATGTTGACCGGGGATGTAAGGTGCAACGAGTTTCGGAACCTAGCCCGTACAAACAGACAGAGAAAAAAAATATTAAAAATAATCTGGACGTGTTCTATCTTACTGTTACCATCCCAATGAATCGGTATTATGCGTTTTTTTTTCTATGTACAGACATTCGTCCTCTACAGTTTTATTATAATGTAGGTATAGATAAGCAACATATTGGTATTGTAACGGCAACCTTAAAAAAGTGTTTAAACTACTTCTAATGAACCACGTCAAACTGACGTCTTACAAAAACAATTTGACGTCCACCTGACGTAGAGGTCATTTTTAGTTGTCATGTAGCGAGGAAACGGACGTCGGTTCTTCCTCACATGTGTGAGGACATTGATCAATCGATATTTACATATGATTTGTTTAACATACAGAGTGTACGACAAAAGTGTAATCATATTGCATATAACAAGCTTCTCGAGCGCGGTTTCACTCGCGTAACTCCCGGTCCCGTGGTAACTTCAAAATATATATATATATATATTACTATATAGCCTATAGCTTTCCTCGGTATGCAACTTTGTTTATACTATGAAAATACTGGCAATAATATGTATAATCTATATATATAAAAGAAAGTCGTGTTTGTTACAACACTTATAACTCGATAACGGCTGGACCGATTGCCATGGTTTTTGTTTCGTTGGATTTGTCTACGCCCTGAATAGCAGAATACATTTAAAAAACAAAAGAAAGTTACACTATTTATAACTCAAGAACGGCTGAACCGATTTGGCTGAAAATTGGTAGGGAGGTAGCTAAGAACTGGGAGAAGCACATAGGATACTTTTGGGTAGGGGTAGGGTAGGGTAGGGTAGGGTAGGGTAGGGGTAGGGTAGGGGTAGGGTAGGGGTATGGTAGGGGTAGGGTAGGGGTAGGGTAGGGTAGGGTAGGGTAGGGCAGGGGTAGGGTATAAAAGTCCACCCGTGCGAAGCCGGGGCGGGCCGCTAGTTGTATATACAAGAATGTTCATAGAAAGCAAGGTCATTTCAATAATTAATTGTTATTATCGATCGTGCGAACTTATTTAAACATTAAATACTTCGTAGGTATAAAAATCCAAGTTCTATTGATTGTTGAATATATCTTTAATTAATCAACATTATACAGATGTAATCTTGGAGAGTATATTCTCTATATCCATATCTTTGTGTGTTACAACATAGTACTGCGGTCACCAACCCGCCTGCTAAACGTGGTGACTAGGGTAAATACCATCCCCAGTAGGAGGCCCATGTTCAGCAGTGGATGTTGTACGGGCTGATGATGATGATGATGATGATGATGATGATGATATTATCCATATAACGTGAATATATCTGAAATCTGTATCTGAAAAGCAAAAGTTTTTTTTTTAATTCACTACTAAAAGGAACTATCAAACTGTAAAACAATTGTGCCACCCAATTTCATTGGGTGCCAATTTTTTTATAAAGGAAGCAAAATCTATGCGGATGAATTCGCGGGCAGCTAGTAATATCCAAAAATCAATTGGCTTAGAAGAAATCTTGTTACGTTATATTTAATAATAAGAGAATATAACAGTTTTCTACTTTCTTCTTCTAGGCTGTCTGTTTCAAACTATCATGTTTTAATATATTTTAATTTCTCATATCCGAAAGAGCGGAAGTTTAATTCACAAACTAATGTTTTAATAAAACCCATGTCATGTTTTTAGAAAGCATTCCATTATCACATATTAATTACCCGGATGTTTTCTAAAGTTGATGAAACGCCATCTGCTGATGTCAAAGATAATTGTAAATTATGAATCAGCCTCCGATACTCGCATATTGTTTTAACAAGAGCTCTACCTAACAGATATAGTCTAGGTATGCTTCAATGAGTATTTGGGAAAGTAAGTAGGTATGGCACAGCTAAATAACATTATTGATTGATGTTATGTTTTTGTTCCTGTGCGAGAATTTCACTAACAAAATTTACATGATTATTATTTTAATGCTTTGTCATGTCTTCTTCTATATCCGACCTGTAAGTATAGGGACGGTTTGAACCTCCGTGCTCTTCGCGGTAGCAGTCTCGGACTGTGGGTTCGATCGCCGTGGTGGGCAAGAAACTTTTTCGTAAAATTAAAGACTTCTGTCCGAATCTGGTTGGTTGCCTCCGTGTTTCGGCAAGCACGTTAAGATGTTGGTCTCGACTGGTGGTGACTATGCCAAAAACCCTCCCAAAAACAAGGCCTATGTTCAGCAGTGGACGTTATACGATACTGATGAAGTTAGTTTGTTGGTCGTATGATTAAAAAAATGTTAATGTGCCACACACATTGATGAACCGATAGTCGTATAAAAAGTGGTACAATGAAAGCACAGTAGCTTACATAGTTGTTTATAGATCTATGGCGATAGCGTTACATGTTTGCTTCTGATGAACGTCGAACTATCAGCGTTAGTTATGTGACGTGTTTCGTTCCACCACACTAACTAACCGGGCTACGGACGCGTACCGCGCTATTTTAGGCAATCGTACTATCGACACGCCGTCAAATTTGCGTAAACGAGCGACCAAGGGACGCTTGTTTCACAAATTGCACGCATGACCTATATAAAGCCTAATTTATGTAGACGCAGGGCGACGCGCGTGGCGTTGCGCGGCGCTATATCTGAATTCTTAATGAAATAGCATCTCCGTAAACAAAAACCTTTACCTTTTTCTCGGACTTTTAGTCTACAAGGACATCAGAAAATTCTATGCAAAGTATGGGAGGGTGAGGGGGAACGAAAACTCACTCGTACAACAACATATGTTTGAATTTAGAGCGGCCCGCGGAACGCCACGCGAGACGCACCACGTTCCCTTAAATGAGGCCTAACCCGTCTTCAATTTTGACAATCATCATAATTTAGACGCTAAGATCATTGAAACCGGGAACACCTGACCGGAGGTCGTTAATCTTAGGTTCGAAGGCTTTAGTCACGCGAGTCGTTGACTGTTGACTACCCAATTCCTCTGATTCTGACCTGAAATTGTAATGTTATTGAACGCATTTGACACCGGCACGGTCATTGTCCTCGCACCAATTTACACAACTGTGACATTAAGATAACGTTCCGAGTTGATCCTAACACACACATCACGATAAAATCGATTGTTTAGGATGTTTGGAACGATAGCGTCATGCACCGCCTCGAATGCACAAGGTTGACTGAACAAAATAAAATAAAAAGAAATCAATTTAAGTTTCGAACGCACGATATTATGTTTGTAATATTTAATCGTTTTATGCTTTATAATTTGTGATGCCCATGGAATCCCTATTACAGTTCTTTACCAACTAATATTAAAGAGAAATATCTGATTGTTATTTTTTTGTTGTTATCCAGGAGTAACATAGGCTATTTAATGATGAAGTTCCCACAAAAACGGCGCGCTAGAATCTAGTATTTTATAATGACAGCAGATTTTAGAAATGTTCCATACATACATTCACGCCTCTATCCCATAGGGGTAGGCAGAAACTTTCGTCCACTAGCGACGATGTGCTAGTGATTGTGCATTTCAGCACAATTTTAGTTATCAAATCATTTCGGAATGTAGACCGTGGCGACTGGTAGTAGAATAGCCGTCGTTTCAGCACCGAGGGGAAAGTGCAGAACTATGCACCGTGTAATTATCGTCCGAGAGCTGTTCGAAAAACATGAATACGCTGTTAGTTGAACGAGCTCTGTGATTTTGTTTACAATAGGCTTTTATAAGCATCAACCTATTATTGGGGTTCATATTTTTTTCTGTAATATGAAACCTTAATTTGAGGAGAAAGAGTTTTTTACCGTCTTCAGAGAAAGTAAGAGTTTCAATTCAACTGAATGTTTTTATTTTAAGAGATGTAACTTTAGTGCGCTCTATGAGCTACACGACTTGTTAAGTACGTCGACCTAAGAGACAGAATACTAAAACCAAATATTATTGATTCGCCAAAGGTTGCCAAGAGCTCATGGAGGGACGGGCTTATAAGGGCCGACAGGATAAGGGTGGCTAGTTTTTTTTACATATCTACTGTATTGGCACTTGATGTCTTTGTATGCCACTTAATATCAGAAAAAAGACCCATATGTGCCTGTACAGGGTTTTAAAAGTAATTTAATTACTAAATTACAATTTAAAATGGTTTAGTTTCCTACAATTACAAATGTTTTCTTGAATGATTTTGGAGTTAAAACTATCATTTGTATAATCATAATAATTTGACCAAAAAAGGCAAACTTGAAGGCCTAAGTTAATAGTAATAGTTTTAATATTTCACAATAAAATGAGTAAAAAATATGTATAATTGCCCATGCCCAAGTTGAATTTGTACTTGACCGCTATTAAGAATAATGGAGGCCAAATCTGTCAAGATGAGGATCAGAGGAATCCGCTAAAATGTCTAGACAATTGACGTTCCAGTCTAGCCGGCGATACTTTTATGATGACGTCGATATAGCTAAAGTTTATGTGTTCTTCTATCCTCTTTATTATAAAAGTGTATATGTACTAAAGAGGGAAGATTTGATTGAAAGAAAGAAAGAAAAACATTTAATGAACACACAAAACGAATACAAAATAGTAATTACAGATATTAAAATAAAAATAAAAAGAAGTACATAGGTAAGGACAACACGTGACGCTCGGATTGCTTTATTGTTTGTTAGCGCGGGGTGAATCGGTAAGATAATGACCACGAAGTTATTATAAAAAAAATACTTTATTTGGACAGCGTTTACAACACAAAACAGTAAGTGAGTTAATTCTAAAAATTAAGAGTCTTATATACTATCTTAAATGCTAAATTAACAATATTATACTTCTCGTGTAACCTAGATAAATGGTATTTGTTAATATAGCAATCCAATGATCTAGATGCATGGGTTATCCGCTGACGAAGCTAATATTGGTATGTTGGGGTTCCTTAACTCCTCCCTCCCCAAGTGAGAAATTATCCGAAGGTGTAGTTGACGCCTTAGGATGATTTCGATTAAAAAGTGTACCTTTGAATTTACGCATAATAAAGATTAATATTATAATGATTACAAATATATATAGGATAATAGTCCAAACACTAACGTCGATTGTCACAAATTGGTTGATTTCTTCACTTTCACTAAATTTTGCACTATTTAAAATGTCTTTCACATCGCTAAAGTCCACGTTTCTAAGATCTACTTTCTTCTTACTTAGTTGGATGTCATGTTGTAGCTCTGGCATCTGGATTGATGGAAGCTGGAGACTCGAAGTGGTGGCGTTAGTAGAAGTATAAATAAACACTTCTCCTATCTGTGTCTCACAATGTAGGCTCGGCGTAATTATGTACGTTCCCTGGATGCTATATTTCCGAATTTCTGTATTGCAGTTTTCAGTGACGATCAAATTTTGTTCAGAATAAATCATCCAATAGTTTTCAATTATCTTTTCAATTTTAGTACTTTCAATTTTGATATGGTTTTGTACACATTTGTTGTAATTGTTTTTCATCAACATTATCTGCTCGATGCAGGTCTCCGTTGGATATTGGGCGAGATTTGTTTCATCGCAAAGGAATCTGTTGTCTTCAATTTCTTCACATGAATTTAGTATAGGAATGTATTTCAATCTATTCACCATTAGGTAAGGATATTTAGGAATTATTGTTAGGGTATTAGGCGACTGGAAAATAGGGATAGGAATAATCTTGTAATAATTGTATGTTTCGTTATTTATCAAAGGCACTTCTAACACAAAAACTAAGTTATTCTGATTCAAATAAGACTTAACTATGATATTACGTTCTAATTTAATTAAATTATATTCATTTACTGGGTATACTAAAGTTGCATGTCTAGAGATAACTTTTAATATATTAAATAATTCTGTACTATTTATAATGGATTGGTGCAATACATTTAATTTGCTAAAGGCTATTGCTGTCTCAATCTCCTGAATGTCTTCAAAACAAGTTCGAAAGTTGTCTAGAATCTGATACATAGTATTTATTATGCGAAACAAATGGTTAAATTTTGATTCCGTTTCTATAAGACTTTGCATTTCTTTATTTTGTACACCTAAATTCTTAATATTTGAATTAATAGTTTCAGAATCGTTCACTAATCTGTCAAAGGCTTTTTGAATAGAAGAAACTTTTCGTTCGATTACATGTTCTTTATTTTGTAATATTAATATTTCTTTATCGTACTTAATCGCGTCATCTTCATCTAAGTTACCAGAAATTGCTTTAACTAATGAGCCTAATGGGTTAAACAAAGCACGTTTGTTTCTATAATTAAAAGGTAATATTTGAAATAACCTATCTTTAGTTAATTGAACTAAGTAATCTATTTGTTTTTCTAAACCTATCGTTTCATTACTAAAATTACCCTCTCTTATCTTACTCCTTAAATTATTATAATTCTGAATATTATTATCTATTTGTAATCCTATTGATTTTACATCTAAGTTCTTAAATATAGTCCAATAATTAATCTTCTTCACAGCTACTCCCATCTTCAGTGACATTATCCCTGGATTCTGACTGAGGTTTTGGAGGTCCAGCATGGTTGCTAGGTCCACCACTGCCAGAAGTACTAGGAACGATCTGTGGAGGACGTTTAACGTTCTTTATTGCTACTCTAGTTGGTCTTTTATTTAACTCTACTGGTACGATATTATGTTTAGTTTGGCCGGTTACTTTAGCTTTTTCATAACGTGGTTTTTCTTTTGCCTTTCTAGTTCGAGTATTTTTCATAAAGATACTATCGCCTGTTGATATAACCGGGGGCTCTTCACCTCCTTTCTTGTCTCTAACTTTAACTTTATCGGATTCTAACTTTTCCGTGACAAAGTCATATAATACTCTTAGTCGTTTTCTATGGTCTAATAATAGCTTTTGAGTTAAATTCTTTTCCCTATCTATATTAAATGCATTGCCCGACTCCGTATGCCCAAATACTAACTCGAAAGGTGTAAAATCAGTAGCAGAATGAATAGTATTATTATATGCCATAATAGCATATGTCATTACAGAAGCTGCGTCTAATTCGCTTTTTTCGTATTTAGCTATCCTATAAATTTCAATAATAGTAGAATGGAACCTTTCGACGATTGCCATGGAACTTGGATTGTTAGGGGTCCCTATGTGAAGTTCGATCTTATATAAGTTTAACATTTCCTTAATTAATGCATTGTTAAATTCGGTACCTGAATCGCAATTAATTTTTGTAGGTATTCCATACATACTAAAGTACTTAATTAAAGCTCTGACTATCTCTGGTGTACTTCTATTAGGAATATCAATAGCTTGGGCTAACTTGCTGAAAGCATCTACTACAGTTAAATAATATTTTCCTTCTATGAATAATAAGTCCATAAAAGCTTCTTGAAAAGGACTATTTTGAGTCTGTGTTAATTGAATATGAGGTTTTATTGGCTTTCGATCATATTTCATTTTTCTACATGTTTCACATGCGTTGATAATAGCTGTAACGGTTTCTTTCATATTCGGCCACCAATAATTCCTTTTAAGTTTTGTCAAAGTTTCCCTAATGCCTCTATGACAAGTTTTGCCTTCGTGATATTTCATAATTACTTCTTTTTGATCTTCTTCTGACTCTGTTAAATTAACTACCCTTTCTGTACACTCTGTTATCTTTAAGGAATCTTTCTTAAATAAATTAATAACCATATTTGAAAAACTTGCTCTAAAAGATGGATGCTCAAAATATATAAAGTATTTATGTTTTGGATCTAAGTATTCTTTCAAAAATTCTTTAACTAATCTATCATTATTCGTTGGTAAGTGAACTTCAAGAACTTTTTGCTTATTATTAGAAATATCCTTTACCATTAATTTATCCTTAGGCCATGCATGTACTAATATCTGTTTAGGTTTACTATCTATAGCGTCGTTTAAAATAGGAATACCTTGGTGCTCTCTATTTGAAACTGAGTTAGCTGTTACACCGTCATCAGAATCAGAGAGTTCTATAGTTTCGGTTGGAAGTTCATCAAATTGAAGTTCTCTTTCTATGATTTTACGTATACGTTTGTCTCGGTCCCCTATGTTAACAAATATGGAATCTAAGTCATCATCAATAGCATTTATTTTAATTCTTGACAAAGCATCTGCATTTGTGTTTTGTGGACCCTTTTTGTAACGAATTTCGAAGTCATATTCTTCTAATCTAAGACGCCATCTAGTTAGCTTACTGTTGGGCTCTTTTAATGAATATAACCATGCTAATGGTCGATGGTCCGTATAAATGGTGAACTTGTTACCATATAAATAAGGCCTAAAATGTTTTACAGCCCATATAATCGCTAACAGTTCTTTTTCAATTGTACTATATCTAACTTCGGTATCACTTAAGGTTCTACTAGCATAGGCAACTGGCTTATCTGAAGCTACAGAACCCTGTGAAAGTACAGCCCCTATTGCAAAATTTGATGCATCTGTAGTTAATATAAAACTTTTACTGAAATCAGGGAACTGTAACAAGGGTGCATTTGTTAAAAGCTTTTTACATGTACTGAAACTTTCTTTATATTCATCATTAAGTACAATTTTACGGCCCTTCTTTAAACAAGCTGTTAGAGGTCTAGTTATTTTGGCGAAATCTTTAATAAATTTTCTATAATACCCTATAAGACCTAGAAAGCTTTTAATCTGAGTTACTGTTTCTGGAATGGGATATTTTAACACGGCATCTATTTTGTCAGTGTTTGGTTTCAAACCCTCACTTGTAATAGTATGCCCTAGGTAAAGTACTTCGTTACGTAGAAAATGGGATTTATCAAGTTGAACCTTTAAATTAGTTTGACGGAAGCGATCAAAAACAGCTTTAAGTTTTTCTATATGTTCAGGTAAACTTTTTGAAAAGATAATGACATCATCAAGGTACACAAGGCAATGTAAACCCTGTAAACCTCTCAGAACGTTATCCATTGCTCGCTGGAATGTGGCAGGAGCTGTTTTTAAACCAAATGGTATTCGATTGAATTGATAATGTCCCGCTGGTGTGCTGAAAGCTGTTTTTGCCCTATCAGCTTCTTCTACCTCTATTTGATGGTATCCACTAGCTAGATCTAAGGTTGTGAAATATGTACTTTTCCCTAACATATCAAAAAGATCGGTTATATTTGGTAAAGGGTACTTATCGTCAACGGTAATTTCATTTAATCGTCTATAATCTACAACCATTCGCCACTTCTTTTGTCCAGAAGCATCTATTTTCTTAGGAACCAAATGTACAGGGGCACTCCAAGGAGAATGTGATTCTTGGATAATGTTATCCCTGAGCATTTTATCTACTTGATTCCTGATTTCTTTTGATTGCACCGGTGGCAATCTATATGATTTAATTTTAATAGGATCCTCATTCTTTGTATTTATTCTATGTTTAACTTGATTTGTAAAGGATAGAGGGATATCTTCACAATAAAATATATCTTTATATTCTGTACAAATTCTTTCAATCGCCTTACGTTCCTCGATATTCATATGATCTAATCTTAGTTTTGCTAAATTTTCAAAAAGTAAATTATCAATTTCTCTATCATTTTCCGTAAAATTAATATTAAAAGAAGATTTTTGGGAATAAGACTCCACGCTAAAAGGTCCTGTTACTACTAATTTCTGACATACTTCAGTACAATTTTGAATGACTGTAAAAGCATAACCGTTTATACATTTTACTAAAGCGGCAGGCATTCGAATCCCTTGCGTAAATTCCTTAAATTCTAATATAGCATCAACCTGTAACATCGTTACTGGAAGCTTAACTCTAAGCTCACTACGAGGAGGTAAATTGTATACTTCTCTCGTGGGTGGTGAATATATGATTGGTATACTAATGTTTTTTAAATATAAAATTTGACGATCCATATCTATTTTTGCCTGTAATTGTTTAAGTAAATTACTACCGATCAAACCATCGTACCTATCGTCTACACTATACACATAAAATTTATGAAATTGGTCACACCTAAAAGTCACAGGTAAAGGTATATACGCTGTTTGACTGTGTACGCTTGATGCGTGGGTGCTAACCACTTCAAAAGGTTCATGATTTAAATAATTTTTAAAATACTTATTAGCTATATGGGGGCTTATAAACGATCTAACACTACCTGTATCTAACATAAAAACCGAATTTAACTCTGGTATTATAATATGTGGTAAATTTAAACGTTTATTACAATTAATTTTTATTTTTTCTCTATGATAGAGGCTGTTAGAAAAAAATTTTCGGCACCCGAATTATCGGTAACATCCTCTGAATAATTATTATCTATACGATTTTGGTCTCTGTAATTATTATCATCTGTGTAATTGACACGCCGTGAACTCGCAGTGCGCATTGTTACATCGGTATTCGAACCCGAGACTGCTGGCGCTGCAAAACTGCGTTGATTGTTTACGTTAAAATGCGAGTTTTGAGACGGAAACGGTGACCTATTTGTTTGTGGTCGTGAATTATAATTAATTTGGTTAAAATTACTATTGTCATTATTATGACTTAGTCGCTGGTTTCTAAACTGCGAAGAGTTTGCTGGAGAAAAATTATTTTGATAATTATTACGTGCAGATGTACTGGGTACACTGTTACGTGGGCTATTATTGTGGTTAAAAGTAGAAAAACTTGGTCTAGGTGATCTAAACATATTTTGACGGTCCCTATTTTTATTATTATACATGGTATCAAAGTTCTGCTCTTGTAATACTATTTTTAAGGCATCTTCTAAAGTAGTAATATGGCGTAATCTAACTAGTCTTACTAAATACGGAGGTAAATTATAGAGAAAAACGTGCAATGAACTATTATTATAAATATGTTGCTTCGCTAGTCTCATAGAAGCATCATCGGTAGTTTCCGTAATTTTTGAATATAAAATACTTCTCAAATGCTGTAATCTATGACAGAAATCTAGATAACTTTCACCCTTATTTATTTTACACGACTCTAATTCCAATGCCAAACATTCCTCCGTTCGCGGATCTCCAAAATGTTGGCATAATAACGATTCTAATACCTCCCAGGTGTCAATGTTATCTCTTTCTCCTACTAAACTAGCTGCATCCCCTGATAATCTACTAGTAATTACGTGGAATAAATATAAATTTTGTTCTGTGTTGCCTTTATAAGTATCTAATATATATTTAGCTTTTTTAATAAACAATGGTAATACCCTAGAATCACCACTAAAAACTGGAATTAAATTAACCATTTCCTGTGGAACACGGTTTATTTGTTCCATTATATATAAAATAAAAACACACAAAAAGATCGGAAAAAAAAATCGACAAAAATGGTAAAGTAAAATTAAATACCTACTACCTAAATAACTCTATGTTTATATCGTCAAGGCGTTTTCTAATCCTTTTAAATAAATACGACACAAAGTTATTACAAGATTGGGATAAAAAAAGGAGAATTTGAAAGGAAAGTGAAAAGATTTACTCACAATTCCGCAACTCTCATGATCCCTGAATTACTGCTTGGCTCTGCTTGGCTTGTCCTGCTCCGTGTCTTCTTAATAAATTTATTTGTTCGAATCTCTGCTTAACCGTTAAGACGGATGTCGGCTGCTGCACAAACTTGGATACGCGACAATTGACTGCAAAGATCCTGTCCTCAGCGCCAATTAAGATAATGACCACGAAGTTATTATAAAAAAAATACTTTATTTGGACAGCGTTTACAACACAAAACAGTAAGTGAGTTAATTCTAAAAATTAAGAGTCTTATATACTATCTTAAATGCTAAATTAACAATATTATACTTCTCGTGTAACCTAGATAAATGGTATTTGTTAATATAGCAATCCAATGATCTAGATGCATGGGTTATCCGCTGACGAAGCTAATATTGGTATGTTGGGGTTCCTTAACTCGCGCGGGAATCTATGTGGAATGAAGAACTGGTATTGCCAGAGTAGACAGTTAATTTTCGGAGTAGACTTTTTTAAATTAAAATTGAAACGTGATTGTAGAATCATACCTATAATAAATATATGTAAACAAATAACCAATTCATTATATGAATCTATAATATCATCCATACAAACGCTAAAAATATAACTGTACTGTAACCGTTACTTACTATATGTTTGGTTTATAGTTTTCACGAGCAAATCTTTTTTAAGTTGAACAGACCATGCTGCATTAAAATATTAATTAATTTTTAATTTAACGCCATTATTCATACAAGATGTTTCTAAAATAATTTGGTTTTGCAACATAATCTTTAAATATTTTACTTATATAAAGTATAGGATTATGTTACAAACTCTTCGTTGCCAGGTTGTATATTTTATATATCTATATTTTAAGAGCATCTAAAGTGTACAAACATATAAAAAAGACGTTGTAACGACGAGGTTGCTACAGATAACATTCAAATTTGATATTTCAAATAAGTCTCTATCTAAACAGTTATTACAAAAAATATCGACCAGATATATGTAACTATGTTGCCACCCAGGTAACATACATACATATAGTATATGTATGAACATTTGCCTTAATTAAGATCACCAATCCGATAACTGTAATGTTTCATACATTGTATTTATTAACCGACTCGTTATTTTATCTCAGTGGGTTAATAGGTGGGCATGAATTTGTATTGATGTGACCTCCTTGTAACAGTCGTGAACATCATTGTATGATGGTGTTCAGATATGAGATTCAACCTCAAAGATACGTAGAAATATAATAAAAAATACGTAGTATTCAGTTGTTTGATTGTCGTGTCCAAAATATAAGTCCCTTAGGTTATATAGGCGTGAGGTAAGAATATACCACCCCATATCATCCTATGGGTGTCGTGAGAGGTGACTAGGATACATACACTTGATGGATAGACAGCAGCATCTATTAGCTCAAAGCTACTCCCACGCGTCGATACGTCGTTACGTCGTAAGTTCGATCCCCACTCCGGACAGGAAATCTTTGTGTAAATTCTAAGATTTCTTTCCGGGTCTGGTTAGTTGAGGGACTACCCTCCGTGCCTCGGAAAGCACGTTAAGCCGTTGGTCCCGATTATTATAACATCATCTATAATAATCGTATATCAAGGAACGGGCAGCAGCGTTTCCTTGTGTGGTACAACATAATACTGCGGTCACCACGCTTGGCAGGCGGGTTGGCGGGTTGGTCACCAACCCGCCTGCCAAGCGTGGTGACTACGGCAGGTACCCTCCCTCGGGAGGTGGCCCATGTTCAGCAGTGAACGTCATACGAGCTGATGATGATGACACCCATTTTACTGCGACCATCAATCCGCGTTATATAGTATAATTTGAAAGCACTGTTTTTTTCTGTCTGACTTATGTAATTGGCCACAAGCCTTTTGCTACTTCACCGGGCAGAAAGGCGAGCAGGTCTACAGGATTATTGATTTATATTCTATTGTGTATGAATTATGGATTCTCCAGATACAAAACGAAACGAATATGATAATCGTTTCCCCGTTCATCTATTGATTCCAGAGTTCTACTTACCTACTAGGTAGCACTCAAAGAAAGTTTGTCGATATAGTTACTTTTTATTTTATTTTATGAAATGTAAACATTTTGAGTCATAATTACCAATCAGCTTTTGACTTCCATGAATAGAAAAAAAAAACAACGATATTAAAACTCTGTAACCTTCAGTTACAGCATATATTTACTAATTATTATACTTAATAATATAGATGTACTTCTTTATATTATTTGTTTACTAAACAATTGTTTTGTAAACAAATAATATTGTTGAGTTTTATTAAACTCTGGCTTAATACTGTCTGCATAATGTCATCCACTTTCAGTTGGATGTTACAATCGAATTAACCTAATTTTGTGTTTGTTTCAGGTAAATTACGTTGCGGTGTTTCCGAATATCGGGGTTGGGAGATAGTGATGGTAAATACAGTAAATTAATTGAACATTTCGCCCTTGGTGCACATGACATATGTCCGTTTGGAGGTACTTTGGTATATGATGACATTATATGATACTCCCGATGCCCTCGTAGACCCGAAGTCTGAGATGCCCGCGAGAGCACAAAACTTCCTTAACAAAACTAAAAGTCATACTACCTCAATCCTCCCGCCAGAGATTGCCATGAGCCACGGTCCAAGTCCAAGACGCCATCTTGCGCAGGCTGCTTAGTTTTCATCTTTATGGCCATTGGAGTAGCCAAAGCCTCGTAGCTAACACATGGCTAAATAATTTCCGTCCGAAATAAACTATAGGTTAGTAAAATACTCTCAAAACGAGGATTAAATCTCATAAGAGATAGAGATGTCTTACAGAAACGCGTCAAGGTTACATTGCCAAATTAAGTTTTCCTAATTAGTATTTACATTAGAAGGTTCTCAATTACTAAAAGGTCTCCTAACACTAAACAGTAAACAGGCCATCAGTATTCGCAGTAGATAGACTAGAATCTCATTCTGTCTAGACAGCTTTGTGCTAGAAATCTAGATTCAACTTACATACAATATGGCGCCTACATTAGTTGTTGGGCTCTTATCTGTTGATAAACTTTATATAATGTGAATGTTAGAAGATGGATTTTATAGAAATATACTAGATTTCCGCGTTCCCGTAGGAAAGTAATAATTATACGTAGCCTAGAAGCCTTCCTCGATAAATAGGTTATCTACTAACATTGAGAGAATTTTTCAAATCGGACCAGTAATTTCTGAGATTAGCGCGTTAAAGCAAACAAACAAATAAACTCTTTATCTTTATAGTACTAGCTTCCCGCGCGCAGTTTCAACCGCGTAACTCTAGTCCCCGTGGGAACTTCATAATAAAATATAGCTAATAACAATGTTCAAGCAAACAAACTCTTAAGCCTCATTTATTAGTAAAGATAGATTAAATAACTTAAGGACTATGAAAGTACATGGTGGACTTAATGCCAGAGGTATTTACTCCCAGTCAACCATAGGGTGGTGCAGATACAAACCGTTGTGTATTTTTATGTCATACTAGCGGACCCGACATACGTTGTCCTGCATGATAATATATTAATATATATTAGTCGTATATATGACATATGAATATAAACCATCCGGGGCGCCACCCAAACGCATACAAAAAAATATTAAATCGGTCCAGCCTTTTAATAGGAGTTCAGTGACATACACTCGTACAGTAGAATTATATACATAAAGATAATGTTACTGTGCCTATCATTGCCTATCCAACGATAATTTAATTATATTATGCTGATTTTGGGATAAAAATATGACTTTTTACTTTCTTCTCTTTTGGGTATCCTAAAATTTGTCAATAAATTTTGCATATCTTGCCAATTTTCGTGCATATTCCATGCATATTGGCATGCATATAGCAAGCATGTAGCATATAATCCGGTCTTTAGCAACGTCTTTACTTTTGATCTATCACATATAATTAATGACTATAATCTTGCTCTTTGCCAATATTTGCTTTAGTATTTGCGTAAACTTGTATTTAGCACTTAACATTGAATAAATAACTAATATTAGCTAGATCTGTAATAGCCAAATATGAATACTAATATTTACTAATTAAATAATTAAGGTGTTGTAGACTTCTTGTACATTAACACTTGAAGGATTCCTCTGAGTTTTTTGCCAGTTCTTCTCAGAGTTGCCACGTCCAGAACTTGTGGTAGAAAAAGAAAGGGATGCATAATAAGAACATGATTTAATAGTTATTTGTTATACAAGAGTGCAAAGTTGCTTTTTAACCGCGTGTTCAATTTTGATGACCGAGCAAGCGAAGGATTCTAAAATTGATTCACGAGCGCAGCGAGTGATTCAAAATTAGAATCCTGAGCGTTAGCGAGGGAATCAAAAGAGCACGAGGTGAAAAATCTTTGCACTCGAGTGCAACACGTAACTTTTCATTCCACCTCAGCGAGGAAATGCGCATTATTAACCATTTCAGTCAATTCTGTTGACGTCAAACAAACTTCTTTTAGTTTTTTCACTTGTTTTCAAGTTTCTTGTTTTTAATATAAGTTTTAACAATGACGTGAAAAAATGCCGCGTAAAGAACCGCGTACAAAGCAAATTGAAAAAAGAACACCAAGAAGGTTCCGAGTCTGAGTTTTTAACAAATTAAAAAAAAGTTGTATGATATATTCGGCACCATAGAGGTAGCAGTAAATAGGTTTAATGTTTTTTTTAATTCACAAACTTAGTGCACACGATGTTCTAAATTCAATTTACTTTATCCTCTAGAGAATAAAAACGGCTTTTCCACTCAGATATTGAAGATTAAAAATACTCTTTCCGAGATGGTGGGATGAAAAATATTTTAAATGTGTCTATAAAAATAAATAATTTTTGACTTTGAATTTGACTTTGAAATAATAATTGTAGTGTTAGTTAATCACATCTTTAAAAATAAAATAGCCGCGTATCTAGTCCCATGGGATTTTATGATAGTAACTGATGGCTTAGTGTTTAGAGTAGTTTCTTAGACCTGGTGTTCTAGGTTCGATTCCCACCATAATTTTGTTCGGGAAAACTATTTGTGTGAACCACATATACTTGTTCTGTGTTTGTAGTGTCTCGCGACACTGATTTAATTAAATAGTGCGGGACCGGTCCCCTTAAAAGTAATGTATACGCTCATCTATAAAAAAAATCGCATTGTCCTGAATTAACACACAGCCTATACCGCTGTTCGTAGAGACCTGAAACTTATAGGATGTATAAAATTCCACTCTTAAGAGGATCAAAAGAGCTTACAAATTTTGTAAGGAGGAGTCACAATCTATGCGGATGATGTCGCGGGCAACAGCTAGTCAAATATTGTATGTTGATCAAAATCATTAATTTACACCGGACCGACTTTTCTGAGATAAATGCGTTTAAAAGAAAAACAATCAATCTTCAACTATATATTATAATGTTGTTTTTAATACGTTACCCTATCGCACTCTCCTGTAATAATACTTACGACCTTTATACAACAATGAGTCATACTAATATCTTATATCAGTGTTATGAAATACTTAGTAAGAGGTATACAACGCTTATTTATAGACAGTCGTAACCGACATTGCTCAAGAGTTGCGCGACATTTTCTCGTACTAAAATAGTGTATGCCCTATTTCTTTACATTACGGGGTGGTACTGTAGTAAGGTAATTATTGTGTAAAAGTGGTCAATATGTTTACCATTTTATATATTCTTACTGATTATTGATATACTAGTCATCCCGCACAGATTCACCCGCTTAATATTTTTTTAGCGTGGGCACTCCAATTGTCTTTCAATAAGTGCTGCTTAGTTTGAAATTTTTAAACTATTTATTTCGGATGGAGCTCTACTCGCCTTTATGTCCGGTGAAGTAGCAAAAGCCTCGTGAAAAACTACATTTAAGTCCGTCCGAAAAAAAAAAATTGTATGTAGTATCATTGACGTGTTAGAAATGACGCATGCAATTACCGTTACAAAATAACTGGCGATAATACGTTTCGCTTTGTGCAAATTAATCATTGATTGTGCTAGTTTTGCTATATATATACATACATATATTTATGCTACACATACATAAAATAATTTAAAGTGACATTTATTTAGGTCGGTGTATCATTTTATTCAGATAGTAAAGATTGTAAACTAGAATTTCGTCATCTTAACATCATTATTAAAACAACGAGAAAATATTACATAATTGTATATTGATATATCTTTACTAATATAATAAATAGGTGAAGTTTGTGAATTGGACAAAACGTAGCGGTATTAGGCTCGCTTTAGATCTCGGAGGTCGTTGGTTCGATCCCCACGCCGGACAAGAAATCGTTGTGTAAATTCTAAGATTTATTTCCGGGTCTGGATGGTTGAGGGCCTCCGTGCCTCGGAAAGCACGTTGGTCCTGATAGTTATAACATCATCTATAACCATTATTATTTATATTATATTATAAACTTTATCATTATATAGTTTCCTTGTGTGCACCAACCCGCCTGCCAAGCGTGGTGCCTATGGCAAAAACCCTCCCTCGGGAGGAAGGAGGCCCATGTTTAGCAGTGGACGTTGTACGGGCTGATGATGATTGTGAATTGTTTTTGGAGTTGTAGAATCTCTGTATCTACTGAACCTATTTGGCAAATTGTTTTACCAATAGAAAGCGAGATGATTTATGAGGATCAAAACGTCAATTTTTTTAAGTCAAGGTTTCCCGTTTGTTTGAACTTTGAAATGGAGAATGAGTTAAAAACGATGTTAGCCCTAACTATTTATTCCACGCGAACGAACTCGCGGGCACAAGCTAGTTCTTAAATAAAGGTTTAAGAAAAACTAATAACATTGTAAAACATCAGGTTCTTGTTTCGTTTTTTATTTTTATAGAAGCTTAAAAAATCTAATTTTAGTTGAAATTACGACCTATATTAACTGCAATTACTTTAACACTCATGTTTCTCTATTCCAGTTCTCCCCATAGAATTACCAATATTTAGTACTAATAGTACCTATTTAGTATTTTAGTATTAAGTACGTAGGGACTCATAACAAATTGTGGACACTTAGCAAGTAAGTTCGCGTGATAGTACCTCGTTATCAACCCCCCTTACTTAAAGTAACTATTTTAAGTATTGTTCGACTGGTCTTACCTGTCTCGGTCTCGTAGACCGAAGAAAATAATAAAGTAATATATCATTGAAGTACTAGAATAGTTTTGTCTTGAAAATAGGGATTGAAAAGATTACGATTTAATTTAAATAATTTATGTGACCAGCTGGTCTTACTTGTCTCGGTCTCGAAGACCGAAGAAAATAATAAAGTAATACATTATTTAATGTACATAAATAGTTTGGTCTTAAAGGTAAGGATTTAAAAGATGATGGTTTAATCTTTACTAATATTATAAAGAGAAAATATTTGATTGTTTGTTTGTTTGTATTGAATAGGCTCCGAAACCACTGGACCGACCAAAAATTGTTTCACCGTTAGAAAGCTACACTATCCCCGGATGACATAGGCTATATTTAATTATGAAGCTCCCGCGGGAACGGGAGTTACGCGGGAGAAACCACATGCGGGAAGCTAGTTTTAATAATATATACGATCTTAGGGATTGTGGATGTTTTATTGATGTTCTAGTGGAATAATTTCAAATATACAAATAATTGTCTATTAGATCTTAAAAGCGAAATTAACACTAAGTAACTCAGTTTATTACTGTGTCTAAACAAAACGTGAAGTTCGTTTAAAGATTCCTCATAGTTCAGTTTAGTCCTATCTCCGTGTTTACTAAGGCGTTGTGCCAGTATACCTTTTTTCCGGGGAGAAATGCCTTATACCCCCGGCCGCAGCGGGGAGGCGCAGCATCTCCGCATAGGAGTACCCACAAACGGCCCTAGGTTCTTGCGAGTCCGATGATGATGACGCACTACTAGTACTACTACTGCATACGCACTTAGGCCTTGTTTACGGAGACGCGGGGCGTCGCGCGGCGCGATGTGCGGCGTGACCCGCACTGATATCAATCATATGGCGTTGTATGAGTGCAAGTGAGATGCGAGACGGCACGCCGCACGCGAGCCGCGACGCCCCGCGTCTCCGTAAACGAGGCCTAAGATTTACATTATCATTACCTTCCTTTTATTTCGTCATTGTTAGGTAAAAATGCCGCATTTAAGGTAAATTAATTTCATCGCAGTTGAACTCAGCCATTGTCATTCGTATTAATGTCAGCGTTGATATTAATTAACTTTCTATTCAATTTAAATTTGAATACGAAAACAATTCGCGTGCTATAATTAATTATTAATCAATAACAAATGCAAACAAGATTTGATTAATTACGTTGCCTAACGTGTTGCAACGTTGCTTGTTTATGTATATAAAATTCAGTAATTTGTCAACCCGCGTGTAAAATACAGCTTTTTTGGAGAATGATTAATCAGAAATTCTAAGTTTAATGAGTAGTTATTCATTGTGTTATGTCGTTTGTCTAGGTTTATTCGTAGACTTTCTATTGTTTGACGATGTCATAATAAAATCTTCAATTAACAACGATAGCAGTAATGATACCATACATAATAAGTATTTATGGTATTATCGTATCGTATCGTAAAAAAAAATTAATTTTGGTTCCGTTTTGCATATCATTGACCCGAATCCCCATAATACAGTACATTACGTTTCCAATTTGTTGTTCAATACGGAAATTGTTAGTGCAAAAGTGAATTTAACATCCATTTAAGTCTAAAATTTAAGTATCCGCTCCATTCCTTTTTGAGTTCGGTAAATTGTTTAAAGTACTTGTACAAAATAGATTCTGCTTTACTATACGTATAGAATATTATGTATTATATTATACATTATTTTGAGTTCTTAGTTATTCTGTAATGTTTTTGGCCAGCCCATCACCTTATAACTCACAACTAGCTCGCAAAATTATCCTGGTATTCATAAAATATGAATTGGAGGTCCTCCAATTCGATCTAACTACCTTCTTCCACTATACTAAGCAATGTACCGGCAAAGTCTGATGTCAGGACTACTTATCTGATTGCAGTTTATTTATAGTTAGTACTATCGACACACGCTCCTGGCATTTATGTCTCTTTGAAGATTGTCTTGACCTTTGTGAACCCTTCAGAATGTCATCCTCAGACCCCAAGCCAAGAGTTCAAATTATTAAGATTGTCAAACTATTTGCGGATCATAAAGTTGAGAATTTTGAGTGGTTAGGATAATATTTAGATAATATAATCATTTATCTTTATAGACTTTATGAATAGCTTAATTTTCTTTTCAAATAAAGAAGTATTGTACATAATTCTGTTGCGTTTTATTAGAATAGAAATATTTATTCTATAGTCTTTCATTGCCTTAGTTGAATGCAGTTTAAGGGTCGTTTATTTCTAAAAATGCGATGTTGCCAGTCAAAGTAGAAATAGGTACTCTATTATTTATAGTCAATTCTTAGTCAAAATGAAAGTTTAACTTAGATAATTTTCTAGCAATAAGATAATAATATATGAAATGGGCTGTATCATCTTTTCTTTAACTAAAAAAAAATACTACAAAAACTGAAACGCGAATTATATTGACACTAAATACGTAACTAAAGAATCTGTAAAAAAACTTTTGTCGCATGGGAATGATGCGCATCGAGTATTTATATATCTAGAGCTCAAAAGCATAAGGTCGGATGTGTCATTATACGACAGAAACATTAGTCGTATGCGCCTTTACCGTACACAGGCACTTACGACCAAATGCTTCTGAAGTATAATAGACATCCGTCCAAATGAAGGACTATATGAAGCATGGGTGTTATTTTCAAAATTCATTTATTCCGTAAAAATGGTTACATTTGTTTGGAATCGTCATATTATTACTTTTTCCTATCGTGCAGTGCGTGACGTGGCGACTACTGAGAATCACTGCCAAAAAACTCAGTAGAACCCTCTTTTAAAATCTAATGATACATCACAATTTTTTATTAACCTATCAAAATATTTTATTTTACATTGAGATTGGAGCGATTTAAAAAAAAATTGTCCAGTTTCATTTATCGTACTTAATCAAATCACAGAAACTTAATATAAAACTAAATGGATTCTCTGGGGACGTACGTTGGTATTTTCATACAGCAAATTTTCAAATATTTCATTTCATTGGGTACTTAATTACCTTTCTGTGTCGTGTAATCACTAAAATGCAGTACTAACTACCATAGTAAATGCTACCGTATTACTACGGTATTAAATAGCATTTGCCATGACAAATGTAATTACAGTTACGGCAAATTAACGGCAAGAAATTTCTATCATATTTAACCATCATCCACTTTATCTCAGTTTAACTATTTGCTTAATTATAGAAATAACTTAGAACGATACATATTGTTCATAAAATAAAAGTTTTAAAGATAATTACTTCATATCTAATCGTTGAGAATTATGGCTTTGTATCGCAGAAGTATTTGTAGCAATTAAAATGGCTCATCATCATCATCATAATCAGCCCGTATAACGTCCACTGCTGAACATGGGCCTACTCCCGGGGGAGAGTATTTGCCATAGTCACCACGCAGGCGGTTTGGTGACCGCAGTATCATGTTGTAACACACAAGGAAACGCTGGTGCCCGTTCCTTGATATATGATTACTATAAATGATGTTATAACGGGCCCAACCGTTTAACGTGCTTTCCGAGGCACAGAGGGTAGTCCCTCAACCAATCAGACCCGGAAAGAAATCTTAGTAAATTCTTAGAACCCTTTCGAAAGATTTCCTGGCTTGGGAATCGAACCCACGACCTCCGAGATTTAAAGCGAGCCAAATACCGCTACGCTACGGAGGTTTTCAAAGTAAATGGCTCAAGCGACATAATTGTTAATATCGTCGCCGGTTGGTGGTGGTCTTCCACAGAAAATGAAGATCTTCTTTGCCGAGCGAGGCGGTATGCCCACCTTTGGCGGGCGACGGCCTTTTGTTATTGCTGTACATATTCTACCACTACAATACCCTTTTACCTCGTTTTACCGCCATCGGAAGTCAATTTTTACCGCCCAAAAATTGACATTTTAAACTTACGAGTAAACACTGAACCAACTTTTCTTTTATTTATTTGCTTTGCTTTTTACGTTTATCTACTAATACTGCGTAGAAATATGATTATATCCTATAATCCCTTCAAAATATGATGTAATATTCACCATGGGCAGGCAGGGCGGGTAAAAATAATCCGGTACTTCTTATAATAACGTTGCTCTCGTAGGAAAAAAAGTTTAATAAACATTTTTCTTCATTTCATTTTGCATCAACCGCCATCCATTTTTAAGGCAGGGTTAATACGATTCAATTTTTAAAAGGGAATGGAATGTTTTAATATTTTCTCATGACTTTCATTTCTTCTTGTTTTTTTCTAACACAGTCTTGTGACCCAGACATAGAAAATAACTCTTGACCTACTGATTTAAATTCAAAAGTACTTTACATAAATTATAATATTTTATCGGTTTTTCGTAGTATTGAATACGATATTTCCTATAACAAGCTTGTTTTATTACGCTAGAAGCATTTTACACATTTCGAATTTGCATATAAACGTTCACGCTAGCAGCCTTTTCTGTACAATGCTGCAGTTTGCTACACGGAAGAAAATTTTACCATCATCATCAGTATATCAGCCTATGGTCGTCCACTGCTGAACGTAACGTCCCTCATTGATTTCCAGCGGGAAAGATTCTAATAGTCTAGTATAGCACCTACTAGCTCCCTGTGATCATTATGAGGTCGTCGGGCCATGGCGCAGGCGGTCGTCATGTTGCGCTTGCCAGTTCGTGGCAGAGAATCTTAATCTGCCCTGCCCATTGCCATTTCAGTTTTCTAACACCATATAAATCGAGAAGAGTGAAATAGAATGTAGCTTTTTCATTTCTTAAGTCTTGTATATTTCTGTTTTAACCTTTTAAGTAACCAAACATAACTGCTATTTTCTAAGTACGGAGTTCTTAGCTATTAGACTTGCAAGCTTGAATTTCTACAACCTGAGTGTTGCTGCCATAAACTAAGAATATCGTCATATCGCTGCTCCAAATACATAGCCGTAACTTGTAGGTCGTGCACTTAAAAGCAGACCTGTCTAGCTTGTATGTGCCTTAGTTTATACCATAACCTATTTTCTATTAAAGAGTTTAATGTCAAACGGCTTACGTGTGAAGCCATTATTTACAGGTGATATTTCATGGAAGTTAATAAGCTATTGCCCATTTAATTACCCATGTTTCTAATTTCGTTGTAATGCAAATTAAAGGCGGTTAGTTTTCATTTGTTAGTGAGCCTTCGAGCTGGATTTTTCGAGCCATTAATATTTATGACTGATTAATCTGCTCATACTTTAAATTGAAATAAAGATAACGCTATAAGGTCAAATGTCGTTATTTATAAAATATATCGTATCAATCACTGTTTATGATCGATGAATTTATTTAAGTCATATCTCAATGGCTCATTGGTATCGACCCAGGGGTCAATGACAACCGAAATGAAGGCCAAAGCACTAACTAGTTCATTCGTAACGACAGATTCGATAGCTTTGTTTGAAGGTTGCTGTTGCTATTTTAAATTATGTACTATTAATATCCGTAAGCTGGAACATGAAAGGCTAAACAATAACTTAAATATATTTATTTGTGTGTTGAATATGTTTTAAAAACTAGACGTATTTTAAGGTTTCTCTAGTTAACTAGCGACCCACCCGGCTTCGCACGGGTGCAATGCTGATGTTTCATACATATAAACCTTCCTATCACTCTATCTATTAAAAAAAACCGCATCATAATCTGTTAGTTTGCGTAGTTTTAGTTTAAGATCTAAGCATACATAGGGACGGACAGACAGCGGCATGCGACTTTGTTATATAATATGTAGTGATATATCGATTAGGATTCGTCATTTTTGTGTAGTAAAATAGTGTTTAATGTAGTTGGTATTGTATTTTTTACGAATTCGATAGTGATTGATAACAGCACCAATCCATACCAATACATACCTACATTTCATGTGTCCTCTTGGGATAAATGGTAGACTAAAAATATAATAAAAATTTCATCACAATCGGTTCAATGTAAGCGGCCGTAGCCCAATGGCTATCGCGGTCTTGAGGTCGCCAGTTCGAACCCCACCCATTGCACTACCGACGTGAACCCACTCGTAACACAAGCATTTTAGCTTAGCACGAGGGGTTAACAAGAATAGTAGTAGACGGCAAAAGATAATCATTAATCTTAAAAAAAAAATGTTCTCTGTGTGTTACGATATAACACTAGTCACCAACCCGTCTGCATAGCGTAGTAACTATGGCAAAAACCCTTCTTTAGGAGGTAGTTATACATCTGTTACTACTTAATATTGTGTAGAGACCGTCATTTAATATTCATTAATATTTAAAACCAATCGAAACTAGCAAGCACAATGGAACTACCAATGTTTAAAATACATATTTCAACTCGTTGAAACTGTTGCTGGTACTTATTCGACGTCCTCTCGAAACCCACTACAATATGGCCGCAAGCTAAACCTAGTATTTAAAAATCGTGAGTTCTACTTGTTAATAATGCTTCATTGTTTTAATTCTATTTTCAGTTTTACGGCTATTCATTGGCTCAATAAGTAAAATAATAATACACCTTTCCAATAGATTACCACTAAACCTAGTAATCTAACCTCTAAGAACATTTAAATTGCTGATAGTTTTGCAAGAGCAAAATAGTATTATTTTTTATTGTAGGAGATAAATGTGGTTACTTTCTTTTAAAATTGTAGATTGTGTTAATTCATTACGTAGCATCAAGAGTCACTTTCGATCTCAGAAACATTAAAAACAGCTGAAAGATTTTCTACCTTATTAATTTAAGAGAAATTGTAAAAAACGTTTTTGCACGTCTTGTGCTTACTTTTGGTTAATCGTGATACCTTATTTTTTACTTCGTTCAACACAATACCAGTTTTGCGTCATGCCTCGATCAATTCCACATTTACCCTTGTGAAAAAAAATTATATTTAATCGTACCTAACAATGAGCTTAATAACCGTAACTCAATGTCGAAACTTGACAAAGAAGTTACGTTTTAAGTTTATTACAAAACTGTTTTCACATCAAAGCGAAAGTGGTGTGTTTGAAGAGAAATTTTATTTTTATGGCCTTAAAAACGTGCTTGGTGTATTTCCGACTATCGCTGCGATGACGACGTGACAAGGTCACTTCTTATGAAACTAACTAAATTAAATATGGCGTCCTCTTTCCTTTTTCCGGATTAAAATTTACGAGTTTTTTTTATTTTTATTAATAAAGTTTACCGTTGTTGTTTTTGTAATAAATAATAATAAAATTAAAGTTTGATATTATAGATTATAAATCCTTTCTTTACGCGTGGGAATTAATTTGAGTTTATTACGTGTGACCTTAAATTAATCAGATACCTATCCATTTAGAGACGACTTTAAAATGAACTTTCTTTAATAAATCAATTCGCAGCTTAAATTATGCGTGGAAATTAATGACTAAATGATAAATCCGGTATGACACTAATTTAATTAATAAAAAAAAATCTTAATTGATATCGGGTCAGTGAAAGTTACTGTATGTTGTTTTTAATGTACCTAATTATTTATATTTTTGCTTGGTGGTTTCTAGATTTGTCACAGAAAATGTAATTAATATGAAAAATTAATAATAATTAAGTATCAGCAAAATTATAAAACGTCTGACGCTTCACACTTTTATGAAAGAAATATTAATGAGAAGGAAATAACTGTTAAAAATTAATTGATCGACGTCATTTCCTTTAGGCTACATAGTTTAATACGTACTTAACACTGAATGGACTGCTTACCACCTCATTTTGAACTTTATTAACTTGTAATAAAGTTCAAAACCAATTAATTCACTACCTACTTTTTTACGTGCAAACATGTCGTATGCACTTAAAGTTTTTAAAGTGCAATGTTGTTCAATTTAATGTAAAAACTTTATTGACCACTCTCTTCCTCCGCACGGTTGCACCCGTTTAGCTCCCGTTCCCGTGGGAACTTCATAATTATATATAGCCTATGCTACTCCTGAAGGTAGGCTGAAGGTACTCCGTATAACGTCCACTGCTGAACATGGGCCTCCTACCGAGGGAGGGTATATGCCATTTGCTTTCTATTAATGAAAGAATTTTAGATTTTGAAATCGGTCCATTAGTTCCGAAGCCTATTCAATGCAAACAAACAAACAAATCTTTCCTCTTTATAATATTAGTGTAGACCATGACCACGATCTATCCCATAATATTATATAGTATATATGTAGATCGTACAGTTTTTACCTTCGGTGCATGTTTAAATAATAATAATTCTCATATTATGTTACCAAAGTTTCTTGTATTATTTTATAATTTGCAATACAGTGTACTTCTTCTTCTTATAACCTTATTTTATGCAGACGTCGTCGCGGGTAGGAGTTAGTAGATACTAAACAGAAAAACATTAATATGTTCGATGTATCTTAACTGAGAAATTAAAAGATATAACAACACCAATGTCCGTTTTGTTTGGAAGACACCTGTGTCGTCCCCTGCCACATAATTGCCTCGTCTAGACTTCACATCCGTTCAAATACTTTTTATTTCGACTCTCAGACCAGTGTTGTCTATACACACTTAATCATAGCTACTGCTAGTAGCCAGTTAGTAGTACTTCTTTGTTTATATTTTTAAATGAACACCCGCGTGTATCTCCCGTTACCATAGGAACTATATAATGAAATATAGACTATAGCCTATAGCCTTCCTCGATAAATGGGCTATCTATCTCTATCTAACACTCAAAGATTTCTTCAAATCGGACCAGTAGTTCCAACAAACAAATTCTTCAGCTTTATAAATTAGTATAGACTAGCAACCGCCCCGGCTTTGCACGGGTGCAATGCTAATATATTATACATATAAACCTTCCTCTAGAATCACTCTATCTATTTAAAAAATAACCGTATCAAAATCCGTTGTGTAGTTTAAAGATCTAAGCATACATAGACGGACAGACAGGGAAGCGACCTTGTTTTATTCTATGTAGTGATTAACTAAATGCGGAGCAGAGCTATAGGGACTACGAGGAAGAGTACTTACTGCCATCTTCGTCATCAGCCCTTATATCGAACTCACGACCTGATACATAAAGCGAGACTTATCATCAGTCATCATTATATTGGGTGCATCATGTTTAACATCGGATGTTATACAGTGTAGCCAACAGCTGAACATGACCGTCCTTTTGGAGGGGGTTTAAGCCACCTCGCAGGGCAGGCCAAGCATGGTGTCTATGGGAAAGCATTCCCGGAGGCCCATATTTAGTAGTGGACGTTAGTCAAAGTCAATTTTTAATAATGTTCTTATTGTGCAACCTCTTTGTTTTAACCTACCAACAGTTCTGGACGTGGCAACTCTGGGAAGAACTGGCAAGAAACTCAAAGGAATCCTTTTTTTTTAATATATAAATCTTAAATATTACAATAATTTTAGCAGTATTTCATGAAAGCAAGTCCCTCCCAAGCCATTTTGTCTCTTACATAATAAGCTATTTTATAATAAGCTTTTTATACAGGTTGAACGGGCTGATGATAATGATCATGTTGATATTTTACTGAAAGCTCCCGCGAGCTTCGCTTGAAAATGCGTTGGAGCTAGTTTCTAAAAGTACTCAGCATTTATTATTTATACTATAGCTACATGGTTATTTTATTAATAAATACCAACAATAGTAATCATGTAACGTGTGCACACCTGTTCAGTGTTCATTGATTCTGAACGCAGCTGCCGATACTTGAGACTGCGGTCCTTATTATTGTGTACATTGAAATGTTGTTCTGTTATGACGACTTAGTAAAACATATTAGTACATAAATATTTGTGTTAATAGCTGTAGAATATGAGGGTGTACAATTGTTTACTTGGCATGTAAGTAGGGTTGCCGACTATACTGTTAAAAACAGACACGTTTTACTGTTTTACAAAAATAAAGTATACAAAATACTATTTTGAGCATCAAAATGCTTAACACCATAAGCATTGGACATAGACGCTGACCCAATTTTTTAAAATGTTTTATATCAAATATTCGAAACATCAAGTGTCATACATGTACTCTTCATTTTTTTAAATACTGTTAAATATTCTTCGCAGACATAAATATACTTTCTTTTTCTTAAAAAAAGTTGGCTACCCTACATGATTGTATTTTTAACTTTTGTATTATGTATCGACGTTTTCCTTGTGACCAAAAATCTTTATTTTGCCAGTATGTTTTGTTTTTTTTTCGACCGACGTACGTAGTTAGCAACGAAGCTTTTTCTACGTCACCGAGCATAAAGGCGAACAGTGCTCCAGCCTTATTAAATGGTTTATAGACTACAGACTAAGCAACCTGCGCAAGAGTGCGCCGACTGTGGCACTTGGACCTAGGCTCAGGGCGGTCGCTTGCCGGGGGATTCAGAGATGAACTCATAAAGATCTCCCATGAAGAACAGTTTGTTTGTTTGTTTGTTTCCTTGAATGCGCTAATCTCAGGAAAAAAATCTTATAATTTTACATAGCCTATTTATTTATTATTAGAGGAAGGCTTTATTTAATTATGAAGATCCTCGCGCAGGAAGCTAGTAGTCATATTATAACAGATATAGTATTGATTATTTGTTAACCCAAGTTTTAATCATAATAAATGTAATAAAAGTTACTCTGATGACGCATAAGGATAATACATGTTAAAAATACAAAAATATTCGTCTAAAAATTCATCCCGAAACACTCTCATAAATCCTTAATCGAGATACACCGAAATGCATTTTATATTCGTGAATCGACCATGTGATTCAATGCTCCGATATTTATCAAATTTAGTTTCAAATAAATTTACAGTTACGTCGAGTATAACACTTCCGTCCATTTGTTTTTTATTTGAGAAACGATGTTTTTGTTTCGGATTTGTTTTAATACGTTCAATGTTATGAGTACTTGTGAGTTTGTTTGAGGGTTACACTGATGTTTGTAGGTTGATATTTATGGTATAAGTTGTATCATTGAAATAAGTATATTCGTTTTAATGACGAGCTTGGTTAGTTTTCCCGCGCAGTTCAACTTGTAAAATGTTGCTTTTTTTTGTGACATTTTTTTTTTGTCTTGATTCAGAGTGGTTTGTCTTGTTTTTGATATCAGTCTCCTAGTAGGCTCACTAGTAGCGTGCGTGATATAAGTCAGGAGTTCGATTACTTATAATAAAACTTAGCTTTTATTGCCGTGGGAACCTCGGGAGTAACTATAGCCATTTTTTTTTCGAACGGACATATAGTCGATTCACCTAACTTTCTCCTGGTAACAATATAAGATATTATTATACTGTTACTTATAGTAAAAATTTTAAAATTACTTTATTAATTACAACGAAAAGTACAACATTATATTAAAAATATTAGTAATTCTACATAAATTGTCACCAGCAAATTGTAATCTTATCAAATTTTGCTTCAACTTACTTGGGATTATACTTAAGTTACTCGGAATTACGTAACCTAAACCAGATGCAGAAATGAAGGCTCTTAAAGCGATTATGCCTTCATATATTGTATAACTCTTTATCTGTTTATCTTTAGTAATGACGAGAATAAGGAATTAAAGAGAGCAAAAATAAGACGGCAACAATACTAAAACTTCGCATGAAATGTAAACTTGAATATAAAGAATGCAAGCGTCTTCGAAATCTACAAAAAATAAATTGTAGACAAGGTTACTGCTTAATCTAAAACAAAAAACACTATAATAAAACAAACCACTAAATCTGGCTTCAAATTATAATAATCACCTTTTATAATTATACGAAACGTTGCCCTATAATTTAGTTTTTAAATTACATCCACGCCTTCAATTTTGTTCTGCCTACAAAATCCGCGATAGCTACTTGATATTGCTAAACAAATGGTTGTATGAAAGGCCCTATTTAACAAATTATTACTTGTAGTAACTAGATTATCATGTAATTTTATCTCGCCCTTAAGTACAGACTCTAGTAGCTAAGTACTCGATAGCCTTGCCAGTACTCAGGAAGTCTTAATTACTGTTATACTTAATTAAACCAGTTTTATGAGAACACATCTTTGTTCTTGGTTCGGCTCTTGAGTTTTTGCTTCGTATTTTAATTATGTGGTTGGTTGCTTATTGCATAATAACTATCTTTAGTTATATTCAGTTCAGTGTCCTAATTTTATTGGATAAACAAATCTTTGTATGGTTTAATTATAAGGTAGGTTAGGATATACCTATATATAGGCAGCCACGAGGCTTTTCTCTCTGTCTCTTTTCTGCATGGGGCATAAGGCAGGACTCGGCCTTATCGTGCGGTAGTTTTTGGGGCAAGACGGACAGATATGGAGTAGAGTTTGCAGGTAGTGATGATTTAGTTGTGCAGTCGTGTCGTACTAGAAACTGACTGCGAAAATAATCGATTGGTCTCTTTAATCGGAATGTTCATCTCAACGCTCGACAGCATGGCGTGAAAGTAAATGGGCCCACTACGGTTTCCCACAAACGTCGTCACAGTTGACGGTAAAGCACAAAGCATGGTGCAATATGGACTTTCAAAAATAAAATACATTATGCAGACGATGACAAAGTTATATCCGGTTTACGCAATGCATGTGACCAGATGATCTGAGCGCATTGTGACGTGAAAGTAGGTAAATGACGGTAGTCACTTAATGCATCAGACTTCGTCTGTCTTGATAGTAAGACTGTTTATACCCTTACAACATGCGCTGAAATAAGGTGATACATCCGCTCCACGTGGGCATGGGTATTGCAAAGCAGGGTTCTTCTTTTTTTCTTTGGTTAGCGCGCCCACCAGGACAATCGCTTTGTTGGCAACACCGGGACCTGACGCTTGAAACCGGGACATATCCCGGCATACCGGGACGTATGGCAAACCCTTGTATTACCTATTACATATAATGTTATGTTAAGTTTTAGTAGTTTACGAAAACGGGACGGGAACGCGGGTGATAACGTGCGCATTATTTAATTAAAGCTGGCTCGTACGTGTTTGTGTCTCATAATTCTTATGAAAATTTATGTGACCGCACTGGGATTAATTAACTAATTAGTGGAGTATAAGTTACCGTTGATGTATTATAAATACTGCCGATCTCCACCCATAGATAGCATAGTCGGTTACGAGTGAATCCACTCGTAACATAAGCATTTTATCTTGACACGAGAGGTTACCACAAATCTTTTAAAGAAAAAAAAGTAAGAAGAATAATAATTTATGTTAAAATTGATTAAGAAATCAAAAGTATGGTTTTCGGTAACACATATAATAAATATTTACAAAAAAGAATTAAAAAAAAAGAAAATATACAACTAAAGAGTTAATAAATGTAAAGAGTTCCCGACACTATAATTTTCAAAAACATTCCCGTTTCAAATTGCTTTTCTATAAACTACCGTTTATCTACCTCCCAATAATTAAATGAGATGTTCTACATATTAATGAGGCCATTCAATATCTATAACATCATATTATGAGCCTACGGCAACTAACTAAGTATCATGAATTATTCTGCCTTAGATTCAGCGATAAAATTGCAGCTACGCGTTCACCAGAGCGACGAAACACGAGTTTTTCGCATCTCAAACTCTATTATAACGATGCACGCTTCATATTAAGACACATATGGAATTTTAATCTTATTTCGAAGATATAAAGGTTATATTCCCTTGGAATGTTCTTTAGTGGTGTCGATTGCTTTTCGCGCCGTAGCGAACGAAATATGATTTCATCCGAGGCGGGGAAAGCAGTGGTGTATTGCAGCGGAGATGTAGGCAGTGGTGGGGCAAGGCTGAAATAGTATGTGGGCGATGTAATCTTGCAAGCCCCCCTTGCATTACGCAGACGCCTTGCCAGCGATTTTACTTTCCGATGCCCTGTTAGACCCGAAGTCCGAGAGGCCCGCGAACTGTAAAGTAGAGCGAGAGTTGCACAAAACTCCCTTAAAAAAAACTAAAAGCCATAATCCCTCAATCTCCCCGACAGCGACCGCCCTGAGCCGAGGTCCAAGTCCCACTGGGGACCCCCTCTGGTGCAGGTTGCTTAGATTGTAGTGTTTCAACCATTTATGTAGGCTGGGGCTCTGCTCGCCTTTATGCCCGGTGAAGTAGCAAAAGCCTCGTGGCTAACTACAAATGTCCGTCCGAAAAAAAATACTTGCCAGCAATGAATAGTCGAGAAACAGAAGAAATAGTTTTACACCGTCAGTATCAAATATGTTTTTTTCATAACGACGACAGCCGGTAATTCTTTATGGGTGACTGGTTCCCCGGGGATAGAAGTGAGCAGGGCTCCAGTCTTATGAAATGTTTTCCATGGCAATGGTAAGCTATTCATATATGAGAAAGGGAAATACCTAATCACAACTCCCGTGGGCTCCTCCAAACGCCAGCGTTGGGGACACCGGGACTGTCTTAGCGTAACATCCGGTGCCCCCTGGTTATGACCAGGCCCGCAACTGGTTATTCTCTCTGAGGCACCTTAGTCTAAGCTGAATTGTTTAGATACTCGTTTCTTATGTTGGGTCTTTGAGGTGCGAGGGCAGGGCCCTTAGCTCACGAGGTTGATCGGTGACCCACACTGCCGATGCCTTAAGCCGTCTCTGTATATAAGTTTATACGTATATTATGTACGTAAAATATTGCATTAACATGGTGACCTGAAATGACTTCGTTGCGTGGAAATATTTTCACATAATCGAGTTTTAGTTTTTAAAATGCATTTCGTAATTAACAATGACAATTACTGCGATAACGAATAGCAATAAACTGAGCGATATATTGTTTTTATCGCTATTATGTTTGTTAATATATCAGTTTGTTTCTTATTGGTGAAGAGTTTTGAGTAAAATATATATTAATATAGGTACATACTAGGTTCTGCCCGCAACTTAGTCCGCGTGAAATAGGATTTTTTTAAGCTATCTAACAATGAAAGTACCTTCTAAATCGATACCACCGTTTTGTAGATGAGGATGATTGTATGTTAGCCCGTGTATTCGGGACAAACAAACAGTCAAACTAAATAAAGAGCAGCCTATACACCTTACAAAATTATTCATAATTACTGTCAGTAGAAAGGCCCATCAAAATTATTCGGAACATACAGACAAATTATTTTTAATTGTGATTTTGTTATTAGTGTAACAATCGGGACCAACAGCTTAACTTGCTTTCCGAGGCATAGGTTCTCTCAACCAACCAGACCCGGAAAGAAATTTTAGAATTTACACAAAGATTTCATGTCCTGTGTGGGGATCGAACCCACGACCTCCGAGATTCAAGGCGACCCAAATTCCGCTACGCTACAGAGGTTGTCACCGCTTGATTATACGATAAATGAACGATGAATGTTTCTGACTTATAATGGCACATACGACCTTATGCTTCTAAACTCTAGAAATAATCAAGCGGTGAGTAAATCCTAGTTATATATTTTTCTTGCAATTCTGCATTTAAGAATTACCTACTCGTATAACACGGAATCAAATCTCAAGTAGCAGTTGACCTTGTTCCTTAGCATAGTCTGAGAAATACCTAAAATTCAACCACAAGTTCTAACAACCATTATGTTTTAAGGTGCTTCTATAATATATGCCTTTCATACAACAGCAGAAGGTAAGAAATTTACGTATATAATGTTTTTGTTATATAGTCATATTATAATTTTTACTATCCTTCCTTATTACTATTATAAACGTGAAAACGTTTGTGAGTACGATCGGATTGACGTACTCACAAACGGAGTAGTAGAGTAGTGCTTCAAACTACTGAAGGATATTTTAAAGATTTCACGAACTTAAATGAATCACTGTAGAGTCATGTACATCGATTAAGTTCGTGTCATGTACTTTCAATTGTCAAAGGACATAATATCTTTATTTCGTAAGTACCTTATATATTTAAAGGGATATATACGAAACAAAACATACATTTTATTCAAAACGCTCCTCAGTATACAGGCTAGGCATACATAAGCTGAGCTATGAATAATTATTAATGTTGGGAACAACGGACAAACGTAAATTACTAGACTGGGCATCGATATGGCACTCTGCTGACAATAACACTTTAATTTTGGAAAAAAAAGATTTTATTTGTACTGAACAATTCGGCAGATGACCATTAATTAAAAAAAAAAAAAACATAATTTTACACAGAACAGAAAAATACCGATCTTTCTACTCCGTGATATGACATCCGTTAGAGGGAGGGGATATACTTCGGAAGCTCCTTATTATACTCGTATATTTAAACGAATATACCCGAATGAATCATAAACCACACATTTTATACGAAACTCTCCTCATTATTTAAGCTAGCCATACATCAGCGAATGTATGAATAATTAATGTTAGGAACAACGGACAAATGTAAATGACTAGACTGGGCATCGATCTGACACTCGGCTAACAATTACGCTTTTTATGAAGCTCAGATATCGATTGGTCACCCTTTTTATAACATTTATTTTGTAGAAGAGCGTATAAAGATTTTATTATTAAGTGCAAAAATAACACTGAAAAATTGTTTATTTATCTCCTTAAAGTATGCATAAAACTATAGAGCGCGCCTATCGCTGCGGTCCGTTGTGTCGATTGTAAGCTGGTGCAGCACTTTTGTAGTGGAAATAAATAGTTTTATTTTGATATCGTTAGTAATTTCGCTCCTGAGGTTTTGTTCTTAGGCCGCGTACGTAATTGCAAATTCAAATTATTTATAAAAAAGTTATATTTATGTAATATCTTTAAATGCAATGTAATTTATTTTCATAACATCACGCTTAGACCAATGAAGGAGCGGAGGACCTATTCCAATTCCTAATTTACATAAGTTTTCCATCTATATCAACATTCAACGAGATAAAAGTACAGACAAAATCAGAAGTCATGAATCAAATAAGAATTGTAGATAAGGTACTCTCGGCCACTGTCCTTTCTGGTTAATATTACATTCAAGTGAAATATTCAAGCTACAGTGTTATTTATGAGTTTCTTTGCAAGGACGAATGTTTTATGATGAGGCGAGAAGTTACGAGAAAGTTCTGGAAGATTTAGTATTCGTAAGTTCAGAACCTTTGTAATTATAGTTGAAACGGTTGAAATAGTTAGTACATTTATTTTTAAACAGGTTGGTTCTCTTTCTGTAATTACAATAAAACAATTAAATTTACGGTTGCTATTCGGGAGGACATTTACAAAACACAAGGATTTTGCTACTTAACCGGGCATAAAGGCGAGCAGGTCGCCAAGGTTTCGGAGATTATCCGTCATTAATATCTGTATAACAAGCAAAACGTGCAAAAATGAAAAAAAAAAACAGTTGTTTGAGTGCCGCTTTGAGAGACTTTAAATTAAAAATGAAAATATTTTTACTCTCGCAAATAAGTAATAAACAGTTTTAGAATTTCCTGCCTCCTACTTTATCGGAGAAGCCAGCCATAAAATAGGAAAAGATAAACATTTTGTTTATCTAGAAAACAAAAGAATTTTGTAAATAGGAAAAAAACATGATAGGTTATGCCTGGTCAATTAAAACACGGTTCGTTGCCTTATGATAACTAAAACATAAGCAGAACGTAATATTACGATACGTTATCAGCTTTATCGCTAGACGTGTGTTAGCCTCTATTTAGTTCAGGTCAAATTTTGATAGATTGCTGGTATCACGTTTTGTGTATCCTCGAAATCCCTTTGTTTGTTTGCGAGGTGTGTTCCTTACACAAATAGCAAGCCCAGATTACTTATGCGTGCCCGGCCCCTGCCAATGACAGATCGAAGCAATGTCCGGAGGGTTTTAGTGGTGTAGGGTCCTCTCCTCGTGGTATGAGTTAGCATACTACGATATGGAGAGGGCCTGTCCCACATATCCCACCGCCAACGCCCGAATACGCTGCAGCGGCTGTGGGAATGCGTAAAAGCATTGCCCCCGGTCAAAAAAAAAAAACTTTCGTATTTTAGACAAGAAGAGACGTACTTTAGACATGAATGGACGTACATATTATAGACAAGAATAGATTTTAGACAGGACTACGTCACGGAGTTATCACTACATAGTATAAAACAAAACGCTTCCCGCTTCTGTCTGTCCCTGTGTATGCCTAGATTTTTAAATGTACGCAACGGATTTTGATGCGGTTTTTTTTATTAGATAGAGTGATTCAAGAGAAAGGTTTATGAACATGAGCCTCGCTCCTCCTCTTTAACAGATCGTGGCAAGCCATGGTGTTAGTAGGATAGGTGATCGCCGTAAGATGGGAGTACATATGAGCTGATAGATACTGCTGGGTATCCATCAGATGAATGTCCCTTAGCGCCTCTTACGACAGCCAAATGGAGATGTATGGTGGTCTATTTTAATCCGGAAACCACAAGAATTTATAATCCAGAGTACCTACATCTAAAATCAAGATATTTAAGACCGCAGCTGTTCTAACTTAACACCATTTCCGTTATCAGCTACATCCGGTTCGAGACGCAAATGTTTCCTTTATAGATGCAAAATATAGATTTATAAATTACAACATAAAGTGGAAATAGACACTTGTTTTAAGTTAGCATTTTCACTATAAAGGCGTAGTTTAAGTTTAATTTATTAAACGAGGGTTAAAATCATAAGGTTAAGTACTCTTAAACTTCTTAAAGTGACACAATGGACATTAACGAAGGAAAAAAATCAAATACTTAAGTACAGAAAGTTCAACTCCTATGCGCAAGCGGCGCTTTGTGTGGATAAACCTTAACTAGCTCATTCCTTAAAGAAGTTTACCCAACGTTAAATTACGGGAGGGCATGATTTGTAGGACTCCAGCCTTAGGTCTTAATGGGTATGCTCTCCCTGCGACACGACTAGGGTGCTATGCAAAACAAGGGAGTGCCTAGTCCTACAGTCGCTTCGGTTCCCCGCATTGGAGGGCTGGGTAGAACCCTGATGCGGGTGGTAAAAACAAACATTAAAAATTACAACCTTCGCTAGAGAACGCTCCATGTGACTTGGAACTCGGCTCAGGGCGGTCGCTGGCAGACCAATGCGGGTAAAATCACAGCAACTACTTAATATATTAGGCCACTTAACAGAGTGTAACGATTATATATACAGACATAAGAAGTACATATACCTGGGCATTAAACATGTATGTAAGTTCGCATTCTTGCACCTAACGCTTAAAGACCAATGATTCATATTTAATGACTAATTCGGAAGCATAATGATTTCCGGCTAGGACACTTGTTTCCTGTGAAAAGAGACATGGTGAGCAGATTAAGTGGTTTGTTATCTTTTGAATGGTTTCTGATAAACAGGATGTGATTCTATAATCATATCTAGAACTCAGAAGCAAAAGGACGGATGTGCACTCTTTAGAAGCATTTGATCTTATGTGGCAGTGTACGATAAAGGCACATACGCCGAATGATTCTGACGTATAATGGCATATCCGACCTTCTGCTCCTGAGCTGTAAAATAATATAATATTGTAAATAAGTGCATATTATTCAATATATTGTACTTATCTTAAGAAACTACTTGAATTGATGACGTGACTTCATATTCTCAGAAAGATAAAGATCGAATTCATGTTATGTACCGATAATGGTATTCATTTATCAAAACGTAGCGCCATTGACAACTTATGCAGATTAGAATTCCCCAATTGTAAGTAATGCGAAAATCTTATAATAATTTGCTTGGAACTTTAGTGACGTTGATTCTTAATAAAATACAATTTAATATTTGAGTTACAATTTAAAATTTAATTTGAGAAATATTTAAGCATTAATCATAATAATTATAAACTAAAAAAAAAGTTGCTTTTTTTGACCTGACCTTAGAGTATAAGATGCATCACGAGGATGCATCTTCACTACATAGTAGTATAAAACAAAGTCGCTTCCCTGTCTGTCCGTCACACAACGGATTATGATGCGGTTTTTTTAATAGAAAGTGATTCAAGAGGAAGGTTTATATGTATAATACATTAGCATTGCACCCGTCCAAAGCCGGGGCGGGTCGCTAATATACTATAACTAAGTCAAAGATCCAAAGACCCGAACAAGAATCGACCGTCACCTATAAAAACGTAAACGTATCAGATTAATATGTTAAACAATTATATTAACAGCGCAAACAAAGATAGAACTTTGTACCTTAAATTCGTTTTTTACACGTGAGATATTTAAATTGTGTACTATATTTAAAGTACCTATATTTCTATCGGAAGTGAGACGTCCATTATTATTATCATAGAAACGTGTAATGAAATGGAATGACGCAAGCGCAACTAGTATTGTTAGCCGAAGTATTAACATTGATTTATGGTCCTACTACTATTTTAAATATTGGACTTACTATAAGAAATTTAAAACATTTTTTTGTTACTATATTTATATTTGTACGTTACATAATCCTTCTTATTTAGGTATGTCCTCAAGGCTAGATGACATATTTGGAATTTAGTAAAAAAAACGATGTTAGTCACTTATACATATAGAATACTGCCCCGCGGTTTTACCCGCGTTACGCTGCTCCAGTGGATCGGAGCGTGATGTTTTTTAGTCTATATGTTAATGCGGCGTATAACCTATCCCGGTGCAAAATTTTCAGCCAATTCCGTTCAGTAGTTTTGGCGTGAAACAGTAACAAACCTACCTCCATCCATACTTACAAAGTTTCGCATTTATAATATTAGTAGGATAAATGGGCACACTGAAAGATTAACGCGTTCAAGCAAACAAACGAACATAATAAAACATAAAATTATAAAAAAGTCGCGAGTTGTTTTTACAAAAGAGAGGCCCTCAAGATCAACATCACAAGGCGAAATGAGCTCTAGCTATAAAATAATCTTAGTTGTAAGAAAGGGTGCCCCTAACAATGTTCGAACTCATTTTAATCTGTTATTTTAAAGTTATTGAAAAAAATATAAACATACATTTGTACTGTGTCTATTATATTTTATTTATCCTGTTTACTTATGTGTGTACAATAAAGAGTATTCTATTCTATTCTATTCTATTCATACATTGTTTTTACAAAATTTGCTCTTGTAGTTGATAATCTAGGTATTGCGAACGGGCAAGCCTTCGGAATAATTTGAATCAGTCATTTTTAATGTTATTAAAAAAGTATAGACATCTAAGATCGATTGTACTACCAAAAATTAATTCATTTTGATGACTATTAGCAATGCCTTTATAAATCACAGTGAATAGGTATCTACAACGAAATAGATAGAACCAAAAAAAAGAAATATTATATATTAACTGCCGATAGCAAGCAATACACATGATAACCGATCCGATAAAATGTTCTATCGTTGCGTGACACAATTCCCTTAATGTCATTCACAATATAATCAATAACCGGTACTCAATACGGTACCGCACTCTCTAATCCTCCTCTGACCTTTAATTATGCGCATTAAACTCATTGTAATCTTATAATCCGGTCACTGAGCAATTTTTAAATTACTGTATTACCAAAAACTAGGCCAAAACAACGGGCCTTTCGTCCTCTGAATCACTATCTAGTAACTACACCCACAATTGAAAATCACCGTCCTTAAGAGTGCGGATAATAACCACAAAATAAGAGTTAGAACTAACTAACTAACATATTTTTATACATTTGTAAACCTTTTTATTTCTGGAAGTAAATTCATCAGGATTATATTATATGTTATTTTAACTATATACTTACTTGGTATACGAATGAAGATATGTACATAAATATAAACCAACGAGGAAACGCGGCCAGCCATCTGGGAACGCTGCCCAATCATGTCGGTGTGAAAAAATACTTTGACGCTCTATCCATGTACATAATAAAAACTTTTAATTTTTTATGTACAGTTTATGTTTAATTTATTTATCTAATAATGAAATATATAATCCTACTAATATTATAAACGCGAAGTTTGTAAGTATGGATGGATGGATGTTTGTTACTCTTTCACGCCATAACTACATAACGGAATTGGATGAAATTTTGCACCGGGATAGGTTATACGCTCGATTAACATATCGGCTACCAAACATCACGCTCCGACCCACTGGAGCATAGCAACGCGGGTAAAACTGCGGGGCGCACCTAGTTTATTATAATTCAGAGTATACCAAGTAACAATAAGTAGTTAATTTAAAATAGCTCATTTATCATTACACGCGCTCTTAATACAAGTACGTTGCCCCAATCAATTCGTCATTACAATAGTGATGGCGTGCGAATAAAAAATGACACCCACATGTGCCGAATTCGGCGAGAAAATGAATGATAAAAACACAATGGGTGCCATAACGGAATCAATGTTTGTAAAAACCGAATATGTGTCACACGGGCTTCGTGTCACTGTCATAACTCGGTCTCGGTTTTAAACGCCAATTAACGGAACGAATTTGAAAATTGGAACCGTTTGCTGTATTGTACTTGAGTAGTTATCTGTTTCAGATTTTTTTGTTTTCGGACCCAAATTATGAATGTAGCCAGGACGCTTTTGCTACTTCACCGGGCATAAAGGCGAGCAGAGCTCTAGGCTAAATAAATGGTCGTATGTCGCGGACGGCCTAAAACTTTGCATTTTTAGGCCCGGACTACAAATAAAGCCCCGCCCGGACGCTTCCCGGATGCAGGAAAAACCCGGACGGATGGCAATCTTACATACTGCAGTCACCAACCCGCCTGCCAAGCGTGGTGACTATGACTAACCTCGGGAGAAAGACCAAAAAATTGCGGCGTATTTTTATCTCTTTGATCATGAAGATTATCAAAAACAGCTTTTAGTAAACGATCTTAATGATATAAGATATTATTTCTGCATAGAATCTATTCTAGTAAAAACTATGTCTATAACATGAGTAACGCCGCAACTAACATCTAGTTTTCAATTATAGTGTGATTACTGCATTAAACCCAATGACTAAACGCTTTTCAAAGCATTGCATTTCAATTCAAATACATTCAATATTCTCTTATCTGGCGTTTTCGATTCGTAGTCACTTTCTCTATGTAATAAATGATTTTGTAGAATGTTATTTTGTGAATTACATAGAGATTACATACCAATATCCTTAGATAGTTTTTTTTTTCGGACGTACTTATGTATTTAGCCACGTGGCTTTTGCTACTTCACCGGGCATAAAGGCGAGCAGAGCTCCAGCCTAGACAAATGGATTAAACACTACAAACTAAGCAACCTGCGCAAGAGGGCGTCCTGGACCTCGGCTGAGGGCGGTCGCTGGCTATGAAATTGAGGGATTTTGACTTTTTGTATTTTAGGGAAGTTTTGTGCAACTGTCGCTCTACTTTGCGGTTCTCTCGGACTTCGGGTCTACGAGAGCATCGGAAGGCTCTTTGCAAACTATGGGTTGGGAGAGAAAGATCCTTGTGACTGAGTCAGTACCTTCTATTCTCACATATACATAATAAACTTATTTTCTGAATAAACATTATTATTATACAAACTGTACTGTACTGTATGAGCCTGTTTACGTCCACTGCTGAACATGGGCCTTCTCTTAACAGACCATGGCAATCAGTCAGGATCGTTGAGGCATATTGCCATAATCACCACACTGGCCTACGGATTGGTGATCGCGGTAACATGATGCCGCTGCCCATTCATCAGGTGAATGTCTCCTAGTCTTATATCATCATCACTATTCCACGCAAAGTTGTGGCCAAAAGTTAATCTTAATAATATTATAAACGCGAAAATTTGTGAGTATGTGTGGTATTTGTTACTCTTTCACGCAAAAACTACTAAACGGATTTCGCTGAAATGTTGTCCGGGAATAGTTTATAATCTGGATTAACATATAGGCTACAATACATCGCCCTACGACCCACTGGAGCAGAGTACCAACGCAGGTAAAACCATGGGGCGCAGCTAGTATCTAATGATGCGCAAACATCCGTAACTTCTCCAATCATATGGAGAACAGGAAACCGGCTTCAATTAATTTAATTACTAAGTTATCTCTCGGTAATAAAAACAATCGTAAAGAGAAAGATGTTAAAAAGTATAAGAAAAAGATAATTTATCTCGAAGGGAAGTTGCGTGCGTGTATGAGTATGGTAGCGTTCAAAGAAAATTGTACCGTATTATTGTGGTGTATGGTTTAGTATTTATTGTTTTTCGTGTTTGAAGAAGATTTCTAATTGAAATCAGATTTGTTAGACGCCTTATTCGTTATTTATTTATTTTATTTACTTAGAAACATAACATACTTGAAGAGTTTATTTGTTACAACGCGCTAGAGTCTTGAAAAAATATGTAATACAATATCGATTTAAATATGTAATTAAATTTCTAATAGATAAAACTTAAGTGAGATATTTGCCTATTATGAACTCTTTGTGATTTGATACGCGAGTTGATCCGCGTATTTAAAAAAAAACGAATGAAACGAATAGCCTATATCCTTCCTCGAAAAATGGGTTATCGAATATTGAAGGAATTTTTCAAATCGGACCAGTAATACTTTTGATTAGCGCGTTGAAACTAACAAACAACGTCTTCAGCTTTAAAATATTAGTATAGGTAAAATGACAGCGTTAGAATCCTTTCTCACGATTCCATTCATATCTATCTTACCCTAATTTCCTAGAATACATTTCCTTTCAAACCAGAAATAAAACCAATACTACTAACGTCATCCGTCTTAAACATCTATCAAGTTACAATCTTAAGTCCACCCAAACATAACTTAAGCTCAGAAGCATAAAGTCAGATATGCCATTATACGTCAAAACCATTCGTCGTATGTGTCTAACATAAACTAGCACTTACGACCAAATGCTTCTGAAGAAAATAGTACATCCATCTTTATGCTTCTGAGGTCCAGCATATAAAACCCAACCTGCATTAAGGCGTTTAACTCAATCAATTTCCTTTGGCATCGATAAATTATCCTGTAGAGTAACTTAATTGCATCGGACGGCATTATGGCGGGGATGCCGTTAAAACAAAACTTCTCGGAATACGAATGCAAGTAACGGTAAAAATGTGCGCGCACGCATGCTGTAACAGAGTGAGACGCAGGATAAACAGCTGAATTTACATGTTTATAGGTGGTTTAAACGTGTATGTATGTTTGTGATGTGAATAAGAATAATGTTTTCGAAATTTGGAATGGAAAAAAGTTGGGTAGCTTTTTAACTTGGCATATGGAAGGTTTTAACCTGAATTGGGCATTAGGCTTATTATGACACAAAGGAGCAGGACAGCTTAGACGCCGGCCACGGCCGCGCCGACCAGCCATTGGGCTACAATGGCTAGGGCGTGGGACTTGTAATCATGTGGTCGCCGGTTCGATCAACACTCATTGCACTACCGACGTGAACCCACTCGTAACACAAGCAATTTAACTTAGCAAAAACTGTGTTCTAGTGTGACTAGTAATCTTTAAAAAAAAAACACTAGTCACATAGTTAACGTTAGTTGAATTCAATTTATTCTTCATTGGCTTCAGCACGATATCAGCGTATACGATGTTAACAGACACAATCCTATGGCTTATAATAGAACACCATTCGTTCACTATTTACGATGCAATTCTCTATTGATAATAAAAGATCACAGTCATATTTTATGTGACGTTTATAGATTTTCATTAAATCATTGGCATCTGGTGTATAGATGAGATGCGCAGGAGTTGCGTAACAATGCGAAATTGTAAGGTCAACGCACCGGACATAAGACGGCGCCGAGTCGTAAACGAGTAAATTATTTCGAGTTAGAGGATATGCTTTGATATTTAAAAAATATTATGAAACATCCTACTAAATATTATTAACGCGAAAGTTTGTAGGTATTTATGTTTGTTACTCTATCACGCAAAAACTACTAAATGGATTCGGCTGAAAGTTTTCATAATGTAGTCAGTAAGCTCGGTTAACATATTGGCTACAAAATTGTATTTACGGGCTTTTGTCCGCCGCATAAAGTTAAAATAAAGAAATAAAAACATATATTGTAGCTAGCCATGAGAATCCTGTTCCTGTAACGGACATAAATTGTATTTCCCGATAAACATACCGAAACTTTGTATTACTGACTTTTCAAGCAATATCCTTTTGATCTCCAAAACATGATAAATTCGGTTGCAGAAAGATCAAACATTATTTTTTTTTACAAGATGATGGTGAGCGTGAAATATTTAGTTGGCTTCAAACAGGCTATTTGTACACACCGCCACATACATACATACATTATTCAACTGATATCTCTGCTTGGGGAAGATCGTATCTGTATTTCTTTTTAACAGCATAAAATATATAAAGGATTGGTATATACTACATAGAAACTAATAACTTGTGTATGGACTTCAATAGACTTAAGGGAGAGGTCCCTTATGACACGGTAATATGGTTTTATTAAACATGGAACACGGAAATATACTAATATATAAAACTGAAGAGTTGGTTTGTTTACTTGAACGCGCTTATCTCAGGAACCACTGGCCCGATTAGATGAATTCTTTCAATATTAGGTAGCCTATTTATCGAGGAAGGCTTAAGAGTATATATAAGTATTAACTTCCTACGGGAACCGGAGTTACGCGGGTGAAACCATGTGCGGTAAACTAGTATCTAATAACGCATGAGCCCCATACTTACATCAAAATAACAAAACATTGTAAAAACGTTATTCTTTTGTTTACCTTCCTTCTAGAAATTGAGTTAATAAATATTTTCTGTTATTTGGCAACTACTCCCTCTATATAACTTATATCTTCATTACTGTCATATGTGTTTCTCTACAGCCAAAAGAAGAAACGACTCCAGCTATTTCCTAGTTAAGTGACTCATACAGTCGCCACAATGTCGCGAAAGGAATTGTATGTGACAGAATTGTTTGAGCTTAATTTGCTGAGTAATTTACTGGGACTAGGGACTTAATTCTATTATTTGCTACTATAAACGCTGTGCTTTAGGGACTTAACTTTTAGAATACTACCGTATGTAAAATCGGGTTACAGTTTGACTAAAAGCGCTGTTCCGGACCTTAGGTATGAGCGGGGCGAGACGGGGAAATATCGGCCCACCTCCACCATTAACCGCCCTAAGCCGAGGCACAAGATAAACTGAGGCGCCTTTTTGCTCAGGTTTTTAATAGGTTATAAATCATTTAATGCCCTGCTCGCCTTTATGCCCGGTGAAGTAGCCAAAGCCTCGTGGCTGACTACATAAATAACCCGAAGTCGAAAAAATAAGTTTGTAACAGTATCGGCAGCTCCGTTCCGTCAGCCTGCTGTCAACGCTCACGTCACCCTATTTTCTCCCCAGCCCCCACCTCACCGCACTTTCCTAAGGCGCGGTGCTACGGTTTCGGTTACACTTTAGTATAGCAAAATAGGTAATGCGTGCGTAATGTGCGTATAGCCTTTGACTTAAAACACCATATAGCTGAATCCTTCCTACTTATTACTCAAACTAGCTTCACCCGCGTAGGATCTTTAGTTCCCGTATAAACTTCATAATTCAATATAAGCCTAGCCTAAAGCCTAATATAGCCTAAAGCCTGAATATAGCCTGCCTTGATAAATAGGCTATCTAACACTGCACGATTTCTCAAATCGGACCAGCAGTTCATGAGATTAGTGCGTCAATCACGAACTGCAAACAAAGAAACAAACAAACTCTTTAGCTTTATATATTAGTTCAGGTTTGGTCTTAGCAAGTATTATTATAATGTAATAATAAATTTGTTTATCGATGTCTAGTCAAACTTAATATTGCCATTAAAATTGCAATTATTTGATCTCACTATAAATAACGTGTTGATCAAAATAAAGATCCAATTTGAGGTGAATGCGCTAAAAAGATGCCGTTAAATCGATTGGAAATCTATTTATATTTTAATTACCTCTACGTTTTCAGACGATATTTATTCGAGCCGGTTTTGTTGTTGTAATCTAGTTTAATAATAACATATTTTATGTGATATTTATTAGTTTTTTTGTTTGTTACAGGTATATCTACATTTCTTAATGCGAGAGAACACTTAAGGAAACTGGTGATACTTAGATAAACAGAATTAAGATTTTAGTAAATTATTAGATATAATTATAACGGTTTATTGACATTGTGAACTTTTGGAGAAATTTGTCGACTTTAAATGGTTCTAGTCCTGTTGGGGCAAATGGAAGGTACGTAGATAGTCGTTGCAATTAGTATGTTTCGTTTTATTACGAGATATATTGTTTCATATCATTCTAGCTTCCCGTGGTTTCAGGCGTAATAGCCGTACCCGTGGTAACTTCATAATTAAATATAGCTAATGTTATTAATTACGTAGCATTATAATGATGAAAGAATTTTTGAAATCGATCCTGTACTTCCGGGTTATGCAAACAATCGAATCTTTCTTCTTTAAAATATAAGGCCCGTGTCTGCCATAGTACCTAACCTATAGATGACAGTAGATAGTAGGTACTGAAGTTTGGAGGAGCACCTGAGGAGTTAGCATATCATCGCTGTGGAGAGGGGAAGTCTAAATGACCCGCCGCTGCGGCTTTTGAGAGGCCTAATGCATTTCCCCTTGAAACAAAAGTACCTCTAGGTAATAAGTTTTGAATAATTTCTTATGCAAATGTGTATAAAATAAACCCTGTGCACTTATTATTCAAATAATATTAAGATTTAAAAAAAAGCAACAATTTTAATCTGTTGAAAAAACTTTAATTGTTTTTAAATATGTTTCTTAATTTATTTAATTTGTAGAAGTTGAATACGTATTCTGTTCAAACGCAACATTCTAAAGACGTTATCATAAAATATATCAATGTAAACTTTATGTAGGCATACCTACGTCATGACGGTAGTTGACAATTCCTTTGACAGTCAACTAACACAATTCAATGAGATATAGCAGAATACAAAGAAACTTATCTATCTTCTGTAAATGTATTTATTGTTGAACATTTCACACACTTTTGTGTGAAAACATATAAGTTCCGAAACGCCCTTTTCACGGTATCTCACTTTCCGTTATGAATATAAAGTACAGTTATTAACAGAAACATATTTATAAGTACATAGTTTTAGATTCAATTAAAAAAGTGTGTTTTTCTAATCCTTAATTAGTAATAGAATTAGTTGTAGACTGGTAGATTATGCCCCTGGAATTAAGTCCGCCACTGTACTGTGCATGAAGTTTAACAGATAAATTTGTATGTATGTAAATGAATGGTTTTTGATTAAAAAAAATATGGCTAATAGTTAATAGCATTATTATAAAGAACTTATTTATTGACACAAAGCTAATAGAGTTCTAGGATACCTAAAATAAATTGAAAAATAATTTAATAGTAAATGTTACATATACATAGAATTAATTTTAATTGCATTGTAATTTTTCTTGACCAGTACAAGTGTATGTAAATCTTTTTTTATCTTTTTTTTTTAAAGATAACTAGCAGAATTTTGCCGTCTACTGGTATTCTTGTTAACCCCTCGTGCTAAGTTAAATGCTTGTGTTACGAGTGGGTTCACGTCGGTAGTGCAATGGGTAGGGACCGAACCGGCGACCTCAAGTTCACAAGTCCGACGCCCTAGCCATTAAGCTAAGGGCCCTCGAAAAAAAAAAAATAGTTTAGGCGGTAAAATTATATACATAATTTATCTTACTGCCGATGTTATACCGCTTATAATTTTTACTTCTTCAAATTATAATCATTGTAGTTAGAAAACAAATACGCTATAATATCATTTAAATTTTACACTTAAGTTATGCGTAATTAATTAAAGGGACAGTAGAATGTCTAGATAGCGGTCTTCCCGCTACGCTACATTCTTTTTTTTTTTAATTACTATGCCTTTGTTTTATGCCCACGGCCTGACGCATTCATACGTATATTTCCTTGCATTTATTTTCTTAAACCGTCGCTTTATTTTTTTAACTATAATATTAAGACGATATTATTAATAACTAAATTGTCATGATACAAAACATCACGCTCTTCGACCCACTGGAACAGAGTAACGCGGGTGAAACCGCGGGGTGCAGCTAGTTGAATCATATTTTAATGTGTGGATCCAGGCTAAACCATTGCCATTTCTGGATGGCATAATATACTAGCACACCGTTAAGTGTAATCTTTAAGCCAATTTGCTTCACAAGAACCAATAAATAGCAATTATCACATCATAATAAAGTTAAATCGTACCGTTCAGGATATACCGGACACTATCTGCGTATCTGTTGCAACGACCAATAGTATCAGCTAGGTGCAGCAATTTCCGTTAATGCAAACAAGTTGCAGTCTAAACGTTGATTACTTTATAGCCGTTATGGATGGCAGTGTCGTTAACTTATGTTGCTATTAGCTAAATTGAAAAAGATATTGATTACTTCTTGTAATGGAGGAGGAGATTTGTAAGTAACTATTTTACAAATGCATTTCAGTTTCAGTTTGACGTGTGGTTTCCAGCTTAGACCACCCCATGTCCTCCCATGGGTGTCGTAAAAGGCGACTAAGGGACATATGGCTGATGGATGGGCAGCAGCATCTATTAGCTCAAGGTTTACATCTTACTGCGATCACCAATCCGTCTGCCAAGCGTCGTGATTATGGCAATATCCCTCAACGATCCTGGCTTGCCAAGGTCTGTTAAGAGGAGGCCCATGTTCAGCAGTGGACGTGAACGGGCTGTTGATGATGATGATGAAATGCATTTCGTTTCACAAGGCAATGATTTATCTTACGTTCCATGTATTATTATGTTAAGTATATCTCGGAGATCGTGGGGTGTTGAGGGACTACCCTCCGTGCCTCGGAAAGCACGTAAAGTCGTTGGTCCCGATTGTTATAACATAATCTCTTATAATTGTATATTAAGGAACGGGCAGCAGCGTTTACTTGTGTGGGACAACACAATACTGCGGTCACCAACCCGCCTGCCAAGCGTGGTGACTATGGCAAATAGCCTTCCTCGGGAGGAGGCCCATGTTCAGCAGTGGACGTTATAGGGGCTAATGATGAACTAACCGTTACCGTAGGAACTTGATTATTGAATTAGATTTCGCTTTCGGTTTTACCAGCCTATCAGACACTGAAACAATATATCAAATCAGACTAGTAGGTCCTGAGATTGGTGCGTTCAAGAAAACAAACACTCTTATCAACTTTATATATTACTAGCGACCCGCCCCGGCTTCGCACGGGCGCAATGCTGATGTTTTATACATATAAACCATCCTCTTGAATAACTCTATCTATTAAAAAAAATCGCATCAAAATCTATTGCGTAGTTATGAAGATCTAAGCATACATAGGGACAGACAGCGGCAAGCGACTTTGTTTTATGCTATGTAGTAAAGTACAGATTTTTTCTATAAGCCCTTTTGTTATCTGATATGAATATCTTTTTTTTGCGGGTAGCTCTAATAAAATCAACACGTACTTTGTATTGCTCTTATTTATTTAATATTTAAATTTAGTATTTCATTCATATTTTTAATAATTAATGTACCAATAAGTCACTGAACTTACCCCACCTTGCCCCTGTAAACTATTTCTCACAAAGTTTCTCAGCAAGTTTGGTTTACTACCACATTAAAAATGAACAGTCACTCTTTTGAGAAAACTTTTGAATCGTTTGAAAAGCTCATGAATTCACGCATGAAGACTCACGAGGAAAAGCTTCAAAAGGCCATGACTGGCAATACACCATCGGAACATGCTGATTTAGCCACACTGTCATCGGAGTTTGTTGAGTTCAAGAAGTTCTTCCTTGATACCATTAAGTATTTTAAGGCCCAACTACAGCAGGTTAACCTAGGCCTTGACCGTCATGAGACTTTCATGAGACGTAAGATTCTCCTACTTCATGGATTACCCGAGACGCCAGAAGAAAAACCAATGTGCACTACCATCAATGTCCTTACGAAGCGGATGATGCTAACAGACATTTCTACTAATGACATTGAAGTCTGTCATCGTCTGGGCAGTGGTACAAAGAAGCCACGGCCTATGTTAATTCGGTTCCGAAGTATGGAAGCACGACATCAGGTATGGGATAGTAAAACTACTCTCAAAGGCACTGGCTTTACAATATCTGAGTTCCTGACACAGTGTAGACATCGAGTTTTCACCAGTGCGCGTAAACATTTTCTTATTAAAAATGTGTGGTCATCTGAAGGTAAGATTATCATCTTAACACCCAACAAAATACGTCGGAAGATCGAGTCCATGGCCGAGCTGGAAGCCCTTATTACACAGTTCCCCGAAAGTGCAGAAGGCCGTAATGATGAGCACACCGGATCCACCTCAACCGAAGCCACAAAAGTAGTAGCCAGATCTCGTAGAACTCGCCGTTGATTTTCATCAATAGTTTACTTCACATTCAGTCGTATTGGAACAATTGTGTACTACTTTGCAGGTATGTTGAGACATAACTTCTGCATACCTTCGATACTATCTTTTATTTAAACTCTAGTTGAGGGCAATTTTATATTAATACTTTGAATTTATAACAGTCAGATGAACTATTACTTTTGAGGTTGTTGTTTTAATGTTTTTTTAATATTCGTGACTTTGACAGTTGTGTCAATTCGTCAACATGCCTTTCAAAGTGGGCCTTTTGAGCTTTTTTATTTGAGTAGTGTTGCACTGCGTCCGAACATAATTTATATTAATTAAATAGTTTTAGTTTTATTATTCTTATATTTTTATTCATTCATTTTATGTTGTTTTGAGAACCTTTGTTATACTTTTTTTTTTTCTATTAGCACAGTTGCGAAGGGGTTAGGTGACTTTGTAACAATTTAAATTTTAGTATACTTGTTAATTGTTATTTATTTATTACTTGTTTATATTTTGTCTGTATTTATTAGTATATATTTTTATGGATGAAACTTTGGTTGATGACCTTGATACTAGTTTTCTCTCATGTTCCTCGTCTTCTGACAGTTTTAACAGTGCGGTAAGTGATTCTTCTGTGACCTTGTCTCTGCGTGATCAGTTATCCCTTATCCTGTCTAGCTATCATTACAACCTTAACATCGCCCACATTAATGCGCAAAGTATTCCTGGTCATTACTCTGATCTTCTGGCATCCTTTAGCAACTCCTCAATAGACGTTCTGCTTATATCAGAAAGTTTTCTAAAGCCCTCTCTTCTTTCTGCTCATTTCGCCCTTCCTGGCTATGTTCTATTAAGGAATGATAGAACTGACAAAGGTGGCGGGGGCGTCGCTTTATATTTGCGGGCTGAGCTATCATATAAAATTGTAAGCTCATCTCCGTCAAGATACTCGGGCTCAGCAGAATATCTTTTCGTTGAAATCAATTTTCGTCATGCGAAAATTTTATTAGGTGCATTCTATAGCCCGAACCTGCGTGTCGACTACTTTGATTCTCTGGACCTTGTTCTGAACAACTTGTGCCCTAATTATGATCACGTAGTTCTTATGGGAGACTTTAATACTTGTCTCGTCAAAAATGACAGTCGCTCTCTCAAACTTCTTTCTCTCTTATCCTCCATTAACCTTCATATTCTACCTCTTACTGAAACTCACCATGCCCCTAACTGTACTCCATCTCTACTAGATCTCATGATAGTTTCTTCTACTGACCACATTGCAACTCACGGACAACTGACGGCTTCTTTTTCATATCATGATCTAATTTACCTTTCTTACAAAATTCGTGCCCCCAAACGTAAAACTCAATTTCACTTTCTTCGTCACTTCAAGGGTATTGATCTGGATGCGCTTCAGCGTGATACAAACAATATTGACTGGTCTAGCCTCTACAATGCCATCAGCATAGACGACAAGGTGGGCATTTTGAACAATAATATTCTGTCACTTTATGATTGTCATGCTCCCAAACGTAAAGTGAGGATTAAGCAGAACCCAGCCCCGTGGATCACTGATAGTATTAAGCTTATGATGGCCCGTAGGGATAAGGCAAAAAGAAGGTACACACGGTATCGCACAGAGGTATGCCTTAACTCTTACAAAGCCCTGCGGAACCTATGCAATCGTCTGTGTCGTGATGCAAAAAAGCGCCATTTCCATCAATCTCTCGATAACCGCAATCCTACTTCCGTGTGGAAATTTCTTAAGTCCAACGGCATTGGTAAATCCCCCACTTTGGATTGTAACCATGTGGATATCAATGCTCTTAACCAACACTTTTCCAACTCTCCTGTTTTCCTTAATCCGAGCGTGAAATCTGATACGCTCAAAGAGCTAGCGCTTCTCGCAGTACCTTCTTGCTCTCCCTTCAACTTTAGTCCGTTGACCGAACAGGATGTCAAAAAATCACTGTTATCCATTTCCTCTACGGCTACTGGGCATGACAATATTTGCTCCAAAATGATTATCCCCATCCTACCAATTCTACTACCTATCCTCACTCATATTTTCAATTATTCCCTTTTTACGTCACACTTTCCAACAGCTTGGAAGCAAGCACATATCATCCCGTTGCCTAAAGTCTCTAATCCTTCCACGTTTTGCCAGTTCCGCCCCATATCCATTCTCCCATTTCTTTCCAAAGTTTTGGAGCATTTAGTTCATCACCAGTTATCCTCATACCTTTCCCGCAATCTTATCCTTTCTCCCTTCCAGTCGGGATTTCGTCCAGGCCATAGCACAGTTACTGCACTTATCAAAGTAACTGAAGATATTCGCTGGGCTATGGAAAACAAATCCCTCACGGTTCTCGTCCTCCTTGATTTCAGTAGTGCGTTTAATACTGTTGATTTTGACATTCTGATCGGTATCCTATCCTCTATCAACCTTTCCTCTTCTACTCTTTCCTGGATTTCTTCTTATCTTCGGGGACGTTCGCAGCGTGTACACCTCGATGAGGCCTTCTCTGATTGGTGTCAGCTCGATGCAGGCGTGCCCCAGGGTGGCGTTCTTTCTCCATTGCTTTTTTCCATTTTTATCAACTCTGTCACTAGAGTTATCTCCTCCAGTTTCCATCTGTACGCAGACGATTTGCAAATCTATCGTTCTTTTGCTCGTGACGACGTAGATACAGCGATTTCTGACATAAACCGTGACTTGGAAAAGATCAACCGCTGGGTAACGTCACATGGCCTACAGATTAACCCTACCAAATCCCAAGCCCTAATTATAGGCAGTAGAGCCATGCGTAGTGCGCTTAACACGACGTCTCTCCCTGTGGTTAGCCTCAACGGTGTTCCTATCCCTTTTGCTGACTCTGCGAAATATCTAGGTGTTATTATTGACTCCAATCTTACTTGGAAACCTCAGGTTGCAGAAGTCAGCAAGAAAGTACATTTTACTTTCCACTCGCTGAGACGACTCCAGAATTTTTTACCCTTGAAAACGAAAATCTCACTTGCTCAGACCTTGATTCAACCCATATTGGACTACGCTGACTGTTGCTATTTGGATGCTACTGAGGAGCTTCTTAATAAACTTGAGCGTCTACAAAACCTTTGCATCCGTTTTATATTTGGGCTCAAAAAATATGATCATGTCTCCAGTTTTCGGAAAGACCTCAAGTGGCTCCCAATCCGTCTTCGCAGGAATACTCGCATATTGTGTCTCCTATACAATATCCTCCATAATCCTCTTACTCCATCCTATTTGCAAGAGCGATTCTCCTTTAAATTTCCATCTGATGCTCTGTGCAGATCTCATCTAAAACTCCTTTTAAAGCTCCCCCCCCATAAAACCGATTTTTATACCCATTCCTTTACTGTTCACGCAGCCAGATTATGGAACGCTCTTCCGCCTGATATCCGTAAATGTGACACAATTTTCACATTTAAAAAACGAGTCAAAGAACATTACCTTTCTTTATCATCCTAAATGTATTTATTGATATGTAGTATATTATAGTTAGGTTCTAGTTGATATATATATATATATATACATATATCTGTAAATAAGTATTTATGTAAATATTGGTATGTAAGTTTATTATTGACCTACACGCAAAATTCCAGTTTTAATTTTGCTATTTCTCCTTCTGCGGGTCTGCTGGAAGAAATTTCTGTATTGAAATAAGCTGTACCTTTGTGTCATATGTTCTTTTTATATATTTTCGTTGTTTGTATGTGTTATGTGTGTACATAAATAAATAAATAAAAAAAATAAATTATGTTCTTCTAAATAATTGTCAAGTCAAACTAAGTACATACGTATACGTATTCAATAAAGTGAAATACCTATTGATCTTATTACAAAACTTTTCCCGACATAAGTATCTCATCAAAATATGTTTTTGTTCCTCGTACGAAGGCGATAAAGAAATAATATTATACATAAAATCTTCCCCCTCTGAAGATACAATGAACTTTGTAAATAAAGGAAAGCTTTTGTTTGGCAGGGATGCGTAGAAGTGACGTCATTTAGACAAAGGGCGAGACATTCGCTCTTCGAATTTCGCTGACGTTTCGAGCTTTTTGATATTCCGAATTTAAATTTCATAATATTTGATGATTTTTTTAAACGTTATGCAATATTAAAAGTATTTTTGCTATGATTAACAGTAAAAATGTGGGTAGAATTGGAAATTATTAGTTATATATTTAAATACAATGTATTAAGCTTTATATACTTTATTCTTGATATTTATATTTCCATATAAATAAATAAAAGTTAACTATTCTCAATATAAAATTAGTTTTTATTTATACTTTATGACAAAGCCTAATGAATGGTAAGTTAGGTAATAGATAATTGTTTTGTTTCACTTATATACCATTCATTTTCTTCTATTTTTCACTTGTTCGAATACTATGAACAGAGGAAATTGTGACGTCATACTGAAGGGTCGGGGATGACACAATTACGAAATTCGGTTGCGACCTCAAAAGACAAGGTACTTTCAACCAAGCCACTGAACTTAAATGTGTACTATATTTATATCATAACTAGGGTTGCCACCCTACACTTTATATAGTACTTTTTACTAAACGTTGATAAATATATAGTACTTTTGGGAAATTCAGGAAAAAAAATTGTACACTGTTATTTTTTCACGTATATGATTCATACAGTGCCGGATTAAGATTATGTCTGGAGGCCCCTCCTTAATGGACTCAGAGTCGCTCAACGAGCTTTGTTTTTTTAGGCCTCTACCTATTGTGAAGTAGCGTTTTTCATTGTTTTTATATGCCGCGCTAAGTGTGCAGTAAAAATTTTAAAATGGGGTAAATTAAGCAAAAAAATAAAGTATTTTTTTGCTTAATTTACAATCAACATATAAATATAAGAAGAATTTGGTCGAATGTGTCATTTTACGTTTAAGGCACATACGACGAATGATTCTGACGTATATTGTCACATTCTACTTTATGCTTCAGAGCTCTAGATCAGGGATTCCCAAAGTGGTCGATATCGACCATTTGGGGTCGACATCGACCACTTTACCTAAGTCAGAATGAAAAATAACACACTGTAGCAGCTGTTTTAAGTTAGCGGACCACTATGAATAAGGGGGTTGATCTTAAAAGTAGGTAATTTGGCCATGGGGGTCTGAGGTAACAGTTCACTTTGGAAAAGGGGTCACTTGTCCAAAATAGTTTGGGGATCCCTGCTCTAGATAATATTAATTGCGCTATGTCTAAGTATGCCACTATTATTGGCCTTAATTAAAATAAGACTGACTACATTGTCTATACTATAAAGTAACATCATCAGACCGTATAACGGCTTTCCCCCGTGTTTACCAACGTCACCACGCTTGACAGGCGGATTGGTGACCGCAGTATTATACGATATAATGGTAATGTTGCAGCCCGTTCCCTGGTATGCAATTGCTATACATGATGTTATAACAATAGAGACCATCGGCGTCCCTTTAACTATCAGACCCGGAAAGTACTTACTTCCTCTGAGACTTAAGCGAGACTTATATCGCTGCGCCATTAAGGTTGTCTATATGTTAATTTATGATTTGCCGTAAATTAAATTTATTTATTTCATATGTATGAAACAAAATTAACGTGAAACAAAATCTATTCATCATCATTATCAGCCCGTATAACGTCCACTGCTGAACATGGGCCTCCTCTCAGTGGAGGGTTTTTACCATAGTCAACTTGCTTTGCTGGCGGGTTGGTGACCGCAGTATTATGTTGTATCACACATGGAAACGCTGCTCCCCGTTCCCTGGTATACGATTGTTATAGATGATGTTATCACAATCGGGACCAACGGCTTAAAGAGCTTTCCGAGGCACTGAGGGTCGGAGGCCGTGGGGTAAAAATCTATAATTCTATTACATGTAAGTAGAATTTTCTAGAATTGTTTCGTTGAACAATTCCTTGTTAAAAACCTTATTTGGTATTGTTCAAACAAATATACAAAAATCAAATAAATCCATTCTTGCGAAGTCCCAAAGGAAATCACGAAAATAAACTTTGTACTGTGCATGTAATGAAATTCTCGAAATAAAAACAAACTTAATATTGGAGAATAACTTTTATATATATTTACTAGATTCCCGCACGCGGTTTCCATCGCGTAACTCCCGTTCCCGTGGGAACTTCATAATTAAATATAGGGTGAACGAAGCTTTCCAACGGTCAAAGAATTTCTGAAATCGGGACAGTAGTTTTTGAGTTTTATCATTACAAACATACACACACACTAAAATACAAATCTTTCTTCTTTATAATATTAGTGAAGATATGAAAACTGAACATCTACTAATTATTTTATTTAATGAATTTCCTTTAATTTAAATATTAATAAATTAATCAGTAACATTGGAGAAGCCTTACTCAGTTAATGACTTTCAGACACGTAAGTCTATTTTGTTTTTTTTTTTCGGACGGACATTATGTATTTAGTCCCGACGCTTTTGCTACTTCACCGGGCACAAACATGTAAATCACGCTTTTATATAAATGTAACATAAATAAGCTTTCCAGTACTTTATTTGAAAAGAAAATAACGTTCATGTTCTTATTTGCTTCCCATTCGTATATTTTACTACATCACAGTAGTCTATTATGCTTTTGTTTAGCCTTTGTTCTACCTTGTACAGTTATTATTCAGATATGTTCAGTTTTATGGTATTTTATCGGTCGATTTATAAAACACGTTATTGTATTTTATGTAGTCGCTTAAAATAAAATAAGATTTTACATTTGATTTGCGAGCTTTGACTTGACGAACGTTCATCACACAGTGAATGCTGAAATAAAATAATATATATGTAGAGGAAGTTATATTATGTACTAGCTGCACCCCGCGGTTTTACCCGCGTCACTCTTCAGCTAGTAAATAATATAAATATGGATTATCTGTGTAAAATGTTGTGGGTTATTTGATAAGTTTATTGGTAATATTGTGAAATGTGTGTTGTTATTTTATTACTGTTTGTTTTCCCCAATAATATAAAAAATCTTACACCGTTATAAAGCTACCTAATCCAGAAGTAACCTAGGCTATATTTAAAGATAAAGTTCCAACGGGAAGTAAGTCTTAAATGACTGAGTAATTTAAGTAGAAGACACACGGAAAATTTCCTTCAATAAACCAACAAAAATGAGACCACCAAAGTTCATAAACATACGGTTCGGTTATACAGTTAGACGATTATCTACTGATCTGTCATCGCGGCTACTTAACCGATGATTACCGAGAAAGTTACCAACCATCCATCAGCCCCACTCAATCATCGGAACACTGCTTCCTGTATTCGTACTATTATTAACCATTGACAGTGGAAACTGAAAGTTTGTGCATTTGGAGAAAGGATTACCTTTCTAACGGACCAATGTTTGAGAATCGCGGAGTTGGGTAAATATTAAGTGGTCTGTTTTAATACAGTTGATAGCCATTTTAAATTATTTGAATACTTTACGGAAAAGTTTACCATATACTATGTCCATTAACATTTTCTGGGCATTAACGTCCCCCTTAGAGACATGTTATAAAAAGAAATTAATAAATTTCGATGACCGGTAGGGTTCCACCGTAGCCTAATTGGTTAAGGCATTAGGGGCTTAACCTAAGATGCAAGTTCCGAGCCTTCATAAATGGTTTAGAAACTAAAAAGTAAGCAACCTGCGCAAGAGAGCGACCTCGGCTGGGCTGTCGTAGGCAAGATTAAGAAATGATGACTTTTAAGATTTTAAGGACTTTTTTTTCAACTATAGCTATATTTTACTTTGTGATAAACGTGAATATTTATTAAAAAAACGGTCAAGTACGAGTCTGATTCGCATGCGATGGAGGTACAAGTAGAAAATAGTTATAAAGCTGATATATGCTGCTGCTCATCCATCAGTGTTATATCCCTGAGTCGCCTTTTACGACACCCATAGGATGACATGGGGTGGTGTATTCTAACCCGGAAACCAATATACAGTTACAATTCCTCAATACGCCAGACATATCGGCGATAATAAAGTGTTAATGCTGGCCCATAAATGAGCAAAATTAAGTGCCAATCTATTTATGGTCAAACGTTGCAATTTCAATCGTTATCGTAAAACTTTATCGTCTGATACATTTTAGTTTAACATCGTACTTAATACGATCCAAACAATAAATTGAATTACCAATTTTATTGCCATTGGAGTCTATAACATAATTTGGGTTCCGCACCCAAAGGCTATAACGGGATCCTATTACTAGGATTCCACTGTATCTTTGTCTGTCACCATGCTGAATGTCATGAAATGTGTCAGAGTAAAACGTAACGTAACATATTTCTCATTTATCTCTCACCAAAAAGCCTCAAGATGGCATTAAAATGATTTTTATCATATGTCCGTATAATGTACACTACTGATCATGGGCCTCCTCCCGAGGGACGGCTTTTGCCACCACGCTTGTGGGAGGCGGGTTAGTGAGCAGTTTTTTTTATCGGACGGACTTACTTAGTTTGCTTTTTGCTACTTTACCGGGCATAAAATTACCAGTATTATGGTGTAACACACAAGTAAACGCTGGTGCCAGTTCCCTGCCTTGTCATAGATATGATAGTAAAACTATCGGTACCATCGGCTTAACGTGTTTTCCGAGGCACGGAGGGAAGACTCTTAACAGTAACCAGCCTCCTCCAACCTCTTAACCAGACTCTTAATCAGACCGAAAACAAATCTTAGGATTCACACAAAGGTGTCTCGTCCGTTGCGGGTATCGAACTCCGATACTTATCCAGTCCAGAGAATATTAGTGCAGATAACACAACATTTTACGATACCTATCATAACCATAACACAATAAAAATGTATATGTACAAATTACTAAAACATAACTCAAGATAACACAGAACACACACATAAAGATATATAAACTAATATTATACTCGTAAAGGTTTCTTTCTTACATCAAAAGTCAGAAACTACTGAACGGATTTCGATAATTCTTTCGCCATTAAAAAGCTACATTTTCCGCGAGTAACTTAAGCTATATTTAATGATGAATTTCTCACGGGAACAGGAGTTACGCGGGTGAAACTGCGAGCAGGTATTTAGTATATAATATGTTTGTTGACATAATAAACATTTGAGATAACGGGGTCGCCAACCGACCCACTTGCGTTTAGTTATAACAAAGCGTGTGACAACAAAGATCTTCTTGAGTACGATATTATGCTAATTGTTTATTAGATAGTGCTGTAATTAACCTATATTGTGACCGGTTTTGGAAAATTACTAGATGAATTTTGAGCTAGCTGTTCAACTAAAAATGTAATTCCTGCGGAATCCTGCGTGATAAATTCCTTGGGGACACTCTTTAGAACCTAGTATGTGATAAGTTTATTGCTAAAAAAAAAATTAAATATTATATATATAGCAGCCATTTAGTCCAAATTTAAGCCCAAATTTAATGATGTGGCAAGTTCTTATTCAATTTTATAGTGCTTCTTTTGCGATAGTAAATTTTAGTCGCATGATATTATAGATCAATTGTCGTTAATTCAAATAAATTTGTGTGACACTTTCAAATTACAGCAGCGATTTATTTAATGGGATTTCTATCTAGGTTTCAAAAATTTTCTATAATCGTGTTCAATGATAGCCATAGCTTTTCTCCCAGCTTGTATTTTTTTTATTATTTGTCACAATGCCAAAATTTTACTAACGGAAATCCGTTTCCCATAACATTGAAATGGTTGGTCTAGTTATTCTAATGGCTAACCCAGTACTATTCAGATGAGTACCGTTATAAACATTTGTCAACACACACAATTGGTATAGTAACACTGCCTACTGTTTGTTTTTGTACCGTGTGTAGTTCTGAGGTTCGTATGTAAGCGGATAGCGGAAGTTTTATATCGCACGCTCTCAGCTGGCATCAAAATAGAAACAGTTTTAAGTTAAGGATAGCAGAGCGCATACGATATGTAGATCTTCAGTTTAATGTGTCAAGCATTTGTATATAAGAAACGGGAAATATGTCGAAATGATCAAACTAAACTCTTTATCTTCATTTTAGAGCTGTTAAAATACATATGACAAACAATGGTTACACCTAAGTAAGATTGCTGAGTCTCAATTCATTGTAACATGGTATCACATAAATGTAAGGTTAGGTTTTATTCATTATGTGCCCAAAATTTGATATAAATACATTCAGTAGTTGTTGCTTAATTGAGTAAAACACATATTATGAATAATTAACATGGCGAAGCAAAGCTCTTTTTGTTAACAAATATTGTCTGTGTATTGCCTAATTATGTGTAAATTCGCGACAGGCGTTCAAGCGGATAAGCTGAGAATAAATATGTGTAATCTCTGAAGATTATCCTACTAATCGTATTGTGTACCGATTTTGTCGTTATTTGTTTTGGCAGCGGATTATAGGATGAAGGCGTTATTTACATATTTATCGGTTTTGTGTATTTTACAAACATGCCAGTTTATTTTATGTACGTGCTTTGTGCAAATGAGAGTGTTTTGTCTATTGTCTATATCTATTAGATTTAATAAATGTTGATCGACAGATTTAGACATATCAAGAAATAAGATAAATAGGTTACTTTTTTAACAAAGAAACAAAAATCTACTTATTGTGTAGTTGCTTAAAGCACTTACATATGTCTTTGTGTATATTGCGTAGTAGGTGCATGTATCTTGCCTCCGCTACTCGCTGTCATTCCCACCTCTTACCCATGAAATGAGCTTCTGAAAATCTTTGCCCTCAACACATGAATGTGTTGTGTGTGACGTCACAGTACACACATGGGTCAACGTCCGCTCATGACGTGCACATAAATAACACATTAACATAATTAAAGTTGACTAATATTGCTACTACTGAACCGTACTTTAATAAAATAGATAGGTATAGACAATCAACAATAATCGATGCCTAAGTAACATAGATATTTAAATCAAGAAAATATAAATATTATTTAGATCATTAAAGCTTGAACCCCTAGTTTCAACATTTGTCTAGGAATGTGCATACTAATACCCGCTACTCGCTCTCATACCCACCAAATCTCTGTCGTGGGTCGTGTCGTCTCAACACGTGGGTGTGTTGTGCCGTGTGACGTCACACCACCTAGGTCAATGTTCGCTCATGACTGCAGATAATTTACAGATCTACATATGCTGATTAATAACCCGACTACCGACCCGACCGTAAATAAAAATATAAAGAAATGTTTGTTCCAAGTTCATAATTAAAAGGAATTATTAATTACCTTATGGATGACTGCAAGAAATACTTTGTACTGGTAGATACGAAGCTGAATATAAATCATTGAGCGTAGGTAATGCGTATAAATGTCGCAAAAGAAATAGTACATTTGAAAAATATTTTGTTTTTTTTTAATTTAATTTATATACGAAGTACTTTTGTTTCAAACTGTGTTTTCGTGTATTTGTTTGATATGCACTGTATTTTTTAATTGTAGCTGAAAATTGACAACTCCATAAATAAAATACGTAAAAATAAAATAACAATGCAAATATGGGCTGTGTCATCGTTTAAAATATAGGAGATACATGTTGAGAAATGTTAAATTACGATAAATCCCATAAACGTTCTCCTAAGAGACGTTATAAGAGATTCAAGGTGGCTGAATGCTCTAGGAGTTGGGGGCGGTGGTCTAAATATATTAAAATGTTAAACTTTGCCGTAAAATGCAACTAATAGAAGTTAACTTATTAAAACATAATACATGATTTTTAAGTTAAATTGAATTAAAAGTTAAGTAACAAAATCAAGAAATAAAAGATGTAGTTTTCTGTAAATATTTCCATTTACTCAACATCATACCCATTTAAAATAACTATCTCATATATCACTTACTTCTTTCATTTTTCTCATATCAATCCGCTCTTTCTCTAACCAAAGCCTTATTAGAACTTTGATTTTTATCGCTTCTCATAAACTTAAAAAATAAGTATTTATAAACATACAGTGCACCGCGTCTGTTTTCTTTTAAAAGTTCCTGTTTACAAAAACGTATAAAGATAAAACTACTTTAAAATATTAAGCTGATTAAAGTTTAGAACTAATAAAATTAAATTATCCATTAAAACTTCCGGATTACGTTAGTTGAGTGTAATTTCCAATTAAAGCTAATTTATCGTAAAGCTCAACTTTGATATAAGTGAAAGTGCTTTAGACCTAGTTAAATATATTTTAATACTAGTTTCCGGCGGTTTTATCCGTATAGCTCCCGTTGCCGTGTGATCCTGGATAACGAACCTTTCCAATGGTGATTTATTTTTTTATATTGATCCAGTACTTCCGGAGCCTGTTCAATGCAAAAAAGCAATCAAATCTTTATAATATTTGTATAGAAGCACAGATTGACAACACACATTTTCCAGAATCCTCTTTCTGGACAATTAGTGTGGTCAAATCAAAGCAAATCGGTCTATACATACATTCAAGCCCCTTTCCCATAGGGGGGGGGGGGTGAGACCACTTGCTACGATCTTGATACCACTTTTGCCTCTTCTACATTCATTAATTTCCTCATGCATGTCTTTCGATTTAGTGTACTTTTAACCTGGCCTTTCTTAAGAAGCATTTGAACATGAAAAGTCCGCCATAGTCTTTGATTTCTTAATTAAAATTTTTATTTCATAAAAGACCGTAACTTAAGATTAAAGAAGTAGTAGAATAGCCGTCCCTAATCCAATCGATATTTTCTGGTTTTCCAAAGCTATGCGGAAACAATTTATATGATCCAGTCATCACACGAAAAACAAGAAGTAAAAAGAATATAATATCACTACTCTACATTACATTGTATGTAACCGCAAAATATTGCACATCACCGCAATACGAATAACTTCAATCACCTTCGTACGTGGTTTGAAATGCTTTATATCTACGCGAATACTGCAATGTATGTGAATTGTGGAACATATAATGAGTTACTATGTATCTATAACTGTTCATATGTTATATATTTCTAAGTTTATTTACGAGTATATATTTCAAAAAAGAATCTCTATTGTAGATTAGCTCATAAACAATTGTAGCGTTTATTAATGAAAATTTAACCAGAAAACTGAAATAGGAACCTTGTGTTTTATAAGATTAACTAGATGTTTATTTTTAAGTAAACTAACATATATATAACGAATATCTGTATATAACAAAATGTGCAACAAATATATACATTATACAACAAGAAGTAATCTGAGTTGGTATTTGGCGTAGAGCTCGGCGCAGGGCGGTCGCTGGAGGTGGATAAACACGGTATGCAGACTTGAAACTGAAAAAATCTGAAAGTCTTAATTCGAATCCAATTTCTTAACCAGCGACGAGTTCAAGGGGGTTCCCACAGGGGGCGCCCACTTGCGCAGGTTGCTCATAGTTTTTAAACCAATTATTACGACTAGAGCAGTGCTCACATTTATGCTCAGTCTTCAAAATAAAGAAATCGGAAGATCTATTGCAAATTAAGGTAGGCCGGAAGGCACATAAGTAGGCTTTTAATTGAATATATATGAATCGGAGTTTATTTTCCTGGCTTTTGTTTGACATATGAAGTTATCTTAGAAAAACGCAAAAACCCCGATTGTTTTCATAATATGACTTATGGAGTCTCTTAAATATACGATTCATATGCAAATTAGCGAAATGTTGAATCAATCACTTGTATTAGAGGTGCGTAAAAAAATGTACGTACATTTACCGTAAAATGGTGTAGGTGCAATATAAACTAGGAGGTCAATAGGCGTAGCAATAAACCACAAGACGAGTCAATAACCCTTAAACAATTATGGTATGACAAACTGGCCATTACTGGAAAGTAATAGCTCCATTATGTATGTACGGTATTTTAATTGCGAAGGTGACTAATTTTCCCTCATATTTTGGTTCGATGTATGAGGTGTATGGGCGGATATGACGTAAAAATGATTTTGTATTAAACTTAGAGGCACTGAATTAGGGTATAGCCTCTATTGCTGGTAATCGGCTATGTTTGTTTTTTGGACCCATATATCTTTGATATATGGCAAAGTACCTTAAATAGATTTGATTGCTTTTTTATAGAGTTCTATGCTATAGTTTTGATACGAGAGTATGTATCAATGCGAAGTATCAATAGTTAATTACAATTGTAGCCCATTAGTAATGGGAGTCGCTTCTGAAAACTAGTATTTTATGTTCGATCCTCATTCTAGAAAAATTATGATGTGCAATGCTGCCAGCAATCTGAAAACTTTACCTAGTAGCATAGATATAGTATAGTTAGTATATTATAAGTTAGTTTTAGTTTAGATTCTTATGATTAATATAGTTTCATGTTTTTTAATATATACTAATATATAGCTGATGAGTTTGAACAAGCATATAGCCCCTTTTTTTGTTGTCCGGGAGGAAATGCATTGTCGCATTCCCACCGCCGCTGCAGCGTATTCGCGCGCTGGCGGCGGGATATGTGGGACTCACCCTCTCCATAGCGTGGTATGCTAAACTCATACCACAAGGAGAGGACCACCACCAGTAAAACCTCCCGGACACTCCTTCGATCGGCCGTTGGTGGGGGCCGGGTACGCATGAGCAATACGGCAAGCATACAGCTCCTAATGCCTTAATCATTCAGCAACACTGGAATCCACCCGGTCGTCGAAATTTATCAATTTCTTTATGATACGTCCGGGGAATGTAGATAGCCCATTAATCGAAGAAGGCAATAAGCGATATTTAATTAAGAAAGTTCCTACGGGAATTGGGTTACGCGGGTAAAATCGCGCGCTAAAGCTAGTCATTTAACAAGGAGTCCTGCATACCTTTAGAAAGAAGAGTATGAGAAGTAGCAATTTTTTTCGGATGGACTTACGTAGGTAGCCACGAGGCTTTTGCTACTTCACCGGGCATATGAAGTAGCAAAGTCCTCGTAAAAAAGGACGTTGTCCTTTGGTACATATATTACCTATTGACCTCGTAGTATATATATGTTGCGCCTACGCTGTTTTACGGTAACTGTACGTACACTTTTTTACGCTCTTAATACAATAAGTGATTGAAGTGTAAAGATTCCACTCATTTGCATATCTTTGTAGGTTAACCGCCTACTTACGATCTTTATGCTAATGATCGGTGAGTAATTTCTATTGACCATGGTTTAGTGATCTTTCTAAAAATCATCGTCATCATCAGCCCGTATAACGATCACTGCTGAACATTGGGATTTTGACATAGTCACCACGCTTGAAAGGCGGGCTGCTGACTGCAGTATTATGTTGTAACTCCACAGGGATAAGCTGCTGCCCGTTCCCTGGCATACAATTGCTATTTCTATATTTGTAGGTAATTAGTTCTCTTAAATTTCAAGATTTGTGTTTACAATTTCTTTTGTTAGATATTTTTCGCACGTTTGTTATCGTTAATTAACTGCTTCTTCTAGTATCCAGATAAATTTTAGCAGGCTCATTATTAATGGCCCAACTATGGACCTCCTTAAATTGTGTCCAAAAATGGACCATTGATATGGGTGTGTCCATGCCTAGATTCCAAAGCAACTAGGAGGAAAATTATTATTTGTATGATAAAAGTAATTAGGAAGACTCATCTCACTGCGGCTCAATTGACTACCAAGTAGGTTAATTGTTTATTGTAAATAAAAAAAAAATACTAAACGGATATTCACAAAAGTAATTAGATGTCAATTAGAAAGCACCAGATTTAATCTCAGTTTTTGAAGAATTTTCTCGTAAGTTTTGTGATTTTTTCCGCCATTTTAAAAGGGAAAATGTAGGACGTATTAAACCTATTTCGATGTTATCTTGCATGCGAGAAAAGAATATTGCCGGCCTTGTTTTGAAGGTAAGAAACTTGACATTCGTTTTTAAATTAGTTTTCATTACATGACACTGGCAGAAATTGCTGAATAAGTCGATAGATTGAAACAAAAAAAAAAAAAAAAAAATACATGGAAATCGGTTAAACTACCTAATTCTAATTAAATTCTTCTAACATTTGGCATCGTTATTAGATTCTATGTCCTATTTTAGTAATGCAAAATGCTTTCTTAACAACCTTGTAAATAGTGAATAATATAAAAAAAATTAAACACAAAGAGTTTATAAAAAATGTTTTAGCTACTACACAGATATGCCCGCTATACTGCACAAATATGCCTGATATACTGCCTCATATATGAGAAGTTCCATAGATCACGATTAATAATAATTGGAATTCGAATTCACATGCTGTATTCAATTAATTGTTTAGCACTTCAGTAATAAATGTATAACTAATCATATTTAATGAGAGCGCCTATGAATCCATTATGGGTACGGAAGTCGTGATCTCAACTTTATAAAGATCGTAAAAACTGGCAATCATCGGCATCAATGATTCAGCATCCCTGCGTCAACAAACTCGTAAAAATATATGTTACATTTAAGCATGTATTAGTCACCCTACTTTTTTAAAGACAGCTCCCGCACTTGGGTAATCAATATAAGTGAAGCGTTTTATTATAGTTACTTCAACCACTGTACCGCTCCTTAGGTAGGCACGCGGTGAGACGGGGGAGGGTATGCACCGCACCGTTCAGTTAGTCCGCCGTCAACGATCACGCGCAATAGTACAGTAATACTCCTTCCCCGCCCCCACCTCTCCGCACTTACCTAAGGCGTGGGGTACAGCGGTTTCGGTCAAACTACATATTTTATAGAAATCATGCCCGGATTTTTGCAGAGTGATATCCGGCTTAGAATAGACCACCCCATGACTTCCTATGGGTGTCTTAACAGGTGAGGGATATAAAGCTGATGGATGAGAAGCATGCATGAATCAGCTTGCAATCACCAATCCGCCTGCCAAGTGTGGTGATTACGGCAATATCCCTCAATTACCATGATTAGGAGAAGGCCCATGTAGAGTGGACATAAACGGATTATTGAAATGCCCGGATCTGGAACAGCTACCTGTTTTACACTCAAAATAGTCAAGGTTCGGGATTGAACATCCCCTAAAATACTACAAGTCATAATCCCCCAATCTCATCGCCAGCGACCGCTCTGAGCCGAGGTCCAAGCCCCACAGGGGGTGCCCTCTTGCGCAGGTTGCTGAGTTTGTAGTTTTTAAACCATATATTAAGGCTGGAGCTATGCTCGCCTTTATGCCCGGTGAAGTAGCAAAAGCCTCGTGGCTAACTTCGTATGACAAAACAAAAAAAAGGGGATTGAACACATAACAGCAGGTCTTAATGCTCGGTGAAGTAGCAAAAGCCTCGTAGCAAAAAACAACTAGAAACAAACTAAACATTCACTGTACATAGAAATACACAGAAGTAACCATAATAAGGAAGGTGTTTATCACACCGTCAGGTCATCGTCCTCAAACCAGTCTAGACCATTAGTGGACATAAAACACCTGTTTTTACTCTTCATTATAAGCTAGATTGGTTTAGATATAAAGCGAGCGTTTTTAAATCTATACATATTAATAACACTGAAGTGTCTGTTGGTAATATTAAAATAAGTCTTGTTTTGTTTCTGTCTATTTGTTTCGGGTAATCTCCGAAGCAAACTGACAGCTGGTCCGATTTCGACGGGTTCAAAATAACCTTTGTTTTATCAAAGTTCTTTCAGGTTCTGGTTGGTTAAGGGCACTTGAGGGACTGAGGGAAAGCATGTTAAGTCGTCGGTTACGATAAAAATTCCGCGCAAAAAAACAAATTGTAGGTACATATAGTTAAATTCATATGTGTTCACGACCTTATGTATGGGTAAATGTTGTTGTATAGCAAGGTAAGGTTTACATACACACAGTGTTGCAGGCACAGATGAATTATCACTTAACTAGCTGCGCCACGAGGTTTTACTCGCATCACTCTGCTCCAGTTGGTCGGGGCGTGATATTTTGTAGCCTATATGTTAATCTAATCCACCTTATAAACTATCCGCGTGCAAACTTTCAGCAAAATCCATTCAGTGGTTTTTGTGGGAAAGAGTAACATACATACATACATACACACTTACCTACTTTCGCATTTATAATATTAGTAGGATAAGACTTAAGTTCGCTCGACTTTATGCCCGGTGAAATAAGAAGTGCCTCATCCGTTAAACAAAACTGGTCAAGTGTGAGTCGGACTCGCGCACAAAGGGTACCTACCATTTTCAAGCGTAGAAGCTATTGCAGTTATTGATATGGAGCAAAAAAGGGCAAAAAAACAAAACATTTTTTTTGCCCTTCTTCCTTTTTTCCTTATTTTGCCTTCTTAGTATTTGTTGTTATAACTACATCATATAGAACTAAATCATCTGTGAAAATTTCAACTGTCTAGCTATCGCGGTTCTTAAGATACAGCCTGGTGAAAGACAGACAGACAGACAGCACCCAGACAGACAGAACCTAAAAAAGAAAGAGAATGAAACCGCAGCACAACTTGTATACAATATGTACTTAGTTAGTAGAAACAGGAAATGTATCTAGCGATTTGAAAATTAGACTTCTTGCGATATTAGATTTATTTACAGCATAAGATAAGTCATAGTTATAGTTTATGTACAATATTAATTTACTACATAAACGCTTGACAGTATTCCAATATATTTATTAAGAGATAAGGCGCAATGTAATTTATGGTATTAGAATCGAGGTTTTATGAATGAAATTAGTAAATAAATGTATGTATATGTATCAGCCCGTATATTGAGTAAGGGAAGACCACAGAAACGATGGATGGACTATGTGAACGATGAGATGGTTAGAAAGAAAGTGACTGTCAAGACGGCGGCGTTTTTTTTTTTGGCTATCTGCCGACTTATTCTGCAATTTCTGCCAGTGTCATGTAATGAAGATGGCGGTTAATAGAGGAGTATGGAAGAAAAAGACAAGTTGCGCCGACCCCAAATAAATTGAGATACGGACAGGAGAATGATGATAATATGCTCAGCATGATATTGATATATTATGCTGAGCATACTATCAGCTCGTTTACGTCTACCGCTGAACATGGATCACCTCTTAATAGAACTTGGTAAGCAGATCAAAATATTTCGGTAAATGAGCTATCTAACACTGACGGAATTTTTCAAGTCGGACCAGTAGTTCATGAGATAGCAAGCAAACATACAAACAAACTTTTCTGCTTTATATATTACTATAAGATAAATTATGTATAGTTACATACTAGACAATGACCGCATATAACGACTATAGTAAATTAACAATTTATCCTCGTTTTTATATAAGCTTAAACGTTTTTTGCTTAATTGTACACTCAAAGTACTCTTAAGTAACATCAGACACAAAAGTGTTAAGAATTGTGTTTGGAACTTCAAGGCTACATTTATTTATTTGTATGTATATATTGTAAACTAGAAATCATTAGCTAAGAAAAACAAGGAAGTAATTTTTCTTATTTGTGCAGTATTATTGTGTAAATATATTTAATAACTAATTACGTGTCGTATGTGATTAAATATTTAATGTTTTGTTTACATTATATTACGTTTATTATTTTTATATTATTCTGTTAGTTAACTATATTAAAGTAGGATATGAGAAACCTACATAATCCGTTCATATTTACAAATATTTATCAATATAACTAGCGACTCGCCTCGGCTTTGTACGGGTGCAATGCTGATGTATCACACATATAAACCTTCCTCCAGAATCACTCTATCTATTAAAAAACCGCATCAAAATCTGTTGCGTAGTTTTAAAGATCTAAACATACATAGGGACAGACAGCGGCAAGCGATATGCCCGGTGAAGTAGCAAAAGGCCCACAGCTAAATATGTCCGTCCGAAAAAAAAACAGCGGCAGCGACTTTTTATACTATGTAGTGATTATGATTGTTTTGATTCGGAAGACTACACAGCAATAAAGCCAAACAAACACAATGTTCATTGAATAATACAATTTTAGACCTTAGAAGTATAAGATTGGATGTATATTATACTTCAGAAGCATTTGGTCGTAAGTGCCAGTTTACGGTAAAGGCATATACGACGAATGTTTCTGACGTTTAATGCTGCCGTGTTGCCGAAAAGGGGCACAACTAACACTTTTTGTCAAAATGAGTTATATATATATTCGGAATCAGGTAAAAAAGGTCTATCTGCCTGATTTTTTGTGGATTTTTAGCTATAAAATAAACAGAGATAGCATAAGCTTAATGGGCACAACTGCATCAATTTGCAATTCAAAAAATATTTTAATCTCAATTTTCTCAACATTTGTAAAATGTTAGTTGTGCCTTTTTTAATTACGACAGCAGAATGGCACTTCCGACCTTATGCTTCTGAGCTGTAGAATTATAATTCAACTTTAATAGATCTAAATCAGACAATTTAATTTTGTATCTTTTACGTATACTGATATATTTTGTATTAAATTCACATACAAAATACAGTCACTTACATTATCCGCTTAAAAGAGCTTGCCATTGCAAAAATAAAATTGAATTTATCTTTTGATATTTTTTGACATAACAAATACCCTCTACATTTGACTTTTGCAACATCATATAAATCTACAGATTGTTTTATGCGATCCTATATATTTGATATGCTTCTTTGTACGTATACACTTACATTATAGTATCACTAACCGCCCCGCACAGAATTGCCTGCGTAATTTCTGGACCTCGATAGCAGGGTTCAAATTTATGAAATTATATCTTAATTGGACCCGTATACCCGTGACAAACACACGACAGAAAGTTTATACATACAAACTTGGTAAAATTTTATTCTGTGCATGTGAAATGTTATTGCATTAAGATAAAGGGCTTATTTAAATAAATTTAACTGTTTAAGCATTATTAAATATGCTCGTAGTATGGTATATTGTCCGAAAACAACACGTTTGTAAAACTTAAAGAACTTGAAAGCTATCGAAAAATAATAAATGAATTTCAATCAGATGTTAATACATACATATATATCTGAAATTAACAAAGATAATGTAAATGATAATAATTCATACGTCCGATTAATCTTTGTATTTGATTGTACCAAACATTTTTTACTTTAAGTCCTTTTAATAAGGCCACGAAAAGCTGACAATTGTTACACTAACTACTTTTTACACTAATTTTTTTTTTAATACTTATGTTTTTTTTTCAGGTAATTGACCTCATTCCTTTACAACTTTGGCTATTAATAAATGGACCTCATTTTGACAGGTATGAAATATATATTTTTTTATAGATTAAGTGGCTAACGTGCTTATCAGTCAGGATTTAAATATATATTCTTTTGTTATAATTAATGACGTTCTTGTTTTTTGGTCATTTTATTTTTGGCGATTATCTAACTAGGTACCTCTATCTACGAAACTTTAGCAAAAAATGACATAGATGTTTGCTGGTTAATAAATTAAAAGTATTTATTAAATTGTAGCTTTGGTCTTTATTCTAATAACGGTAAAGTATAGATATGGTCAGAATCAATAATTTTACGTTTATAGATTGGCATTCCGGGTGGTCTTTCTTTAGTTTCTTTAAATTAATTCAAACCATGTTTGAAGACATTTTGGACACAAAATGTTAATTGATTTGATATACACGATTTTTAACTACAATACTAATAGTTCAAAACTATTTTTGGAGATTATTATTTTTTTCAACCCATACAACAATTGTGATTGGTGAAACACGTAGATACGTGAAGGCGAGTGGGTAAAAATAAGATTTAAAATGGAGTTACGTGGATGAAACTCCTTCATAAAACGATTATTATTTGGTCAAGATACCACGTGTCTTTTATAGTCGTGTTTACAGTTCATAGTCTGTCTTGCCACTTAATCAATTTGTTTTCAAATTAATTTTCAGTTCGCCTTTGTCCAGTTACAAAATATCAAAAACTGTAAACAATTATATATGAGCGATGTAGAGAAGGTCCTTACTATGTTCCGGCTCGAAGGACCATAGTAATAATGGAAATATTTTTTTGGGTTAAGTAGTGTTATTTTTGATAGCAATTGTCTGAATAACTAAAGTAATAATTAACTATAGAGGATGACTTGGTAAAAAATCGTAAGCTTCATTGCGCAATGGTAGAAAGTTGTTGCGCTGTCCGCGTTCATAGTTGCTCTAAATTCTCTTGGACGTGGTCAGACAACCGGACAGACGAACCGATTGTTTTAACCTTATCATTATCATTTTATCTATGTCATTGGTGGACTTGGATCATTAATCATGGTTAGTTTTTAAGATATGTAGTTGCTACCCGCGCAAATTTACATGACACCTGGCGTTAATGACGTTTATTTACAGTACTGAGTGCAAAAATGTTTTAAATTCTTTTTTGTGTCCGAAATAACATAATTGTATGCTACTTCTTAAAAATTCAACTAAACTTTCAAATCCTATAATACAAAAAAAAAACATCCAAACGTAACAATTTAACGAAAATCCGATGGCAATAACAAATAAGAGTAAACAAATTACTCTAAATGGCATGCATGTCATGCTAACGCTAGTCCTTGACGAGAGCGCGGCCCGGCGCGGGGTAGCGGGAGGAAGGTTGATTTTCGAACCAGGTGTCATATTATTTCTCACGAGTAATAATGCAGTTTCTAGTCGGGTTAATTAAGTATACTGAATGCTTAAAGAGCTCGACTGAAAATGCGTGGTACTTTGAGAATTTTGGCAAAATTTGGCTCATTCAAAAAAAAAGTGAGGTAGATCAAAGCGTTTATTAACGGTCAGCAAAAATATACATGCAACTGTATCCATTATAATCTTATACGAATTCTAAGAATTTAAGTCTGTAAATTGTCTGTTCCTTTTGAATTAGTTGACATGATTTTCCTGTATCCTTCCATTGTCTTCATTCGGTCGACTATTTAAGACTTAGGCCGCGTTCCCACTTTGTCGTGACGACAGATAATCGTGTAGTTTTAAGTATCGTGGTTTGTATGTTTAAATGGAGATGTTCAGATATCGTTTTATATCTGAACACCTCCATTTACTGACACGATTTACTGTCGCCTACGACATTTTTTGCGGTGACGACAGATTGTCATGACAGTGAGAACGGCTAGCACGATAGTCGTAAAACGATAAAAAATCGTTACGACTAACCCGTAATAGCAAATCTATCGTATAACCACGATAAATATATCGTCTTTTCTTTGCTTGCTTCATCTTCCTTCTTTTTAAAAAGTAATACATTATTAAATTTTCGTCTTCGTCCATTGAACTCAGGAGCATAAACGCACTACTGATCTCCAAGATAACGTAGAGGCGACTGTAGATTTGTAGCTTGCTTGAAGTAAATGACAAAGCGACTGCCGTGAAACAATAACATGTCGTCGCGATCCAATGGGAACAGCTCGATACGATAGTCGCTAAACGATAAAAATATTACTAACTGGTTTCTACGAACAATTGTCCCGTATGCGAATCGAACCTAAAACACAGTCCCACAAGCAATTACTGCCACCACCAAGCCATACTATATCAAAGTGATCATTAATTTTGATCACATACACAATTCATTTCACAACATTAAATAGGAATTATGGAGAATTACGTTAAACTTTACCGTAATTCCATTGTTTCTCTTGCATAATGCATGTGTAAATAGAGATAATAATTACTTCATACTAGACATGCGCAAAATAAATCTTTTAAAGGAACAGAGATTTATAAATCTTTTTGATAAGAAGATTTAAATCACTCTTTTAAATCTTTAAATCCCAAATAACTCCCATCTTCTAAATAGCTCACTCACTCACTTCATCTTTTTTCTTTAACCAAAAGCAATGCTTCAGCGGGTAAATTGAATAATCATTCACTTGCATTTTGATGGGCTAGTCAATCAATATTTTTTTCAAGAAGATATTTTAAAGATTGATTATCCTATTACTTAAGTACCTAATCTAGTAATTATTTATTTACAAGTTCTATCACTTTATCTAATACCTAAGAATGTTAATTGCCATGCTAGCATCGTTTTCAATTACCCTACACTTTATTTACATAAGTATTTATTTACAAAACATCCGTTCAAACTCGTACTAAGTCCATATTTCGATAGCTACACAAAAGAAACTTCACTTTATTTATCAAGGAAGTTTATCAAATTATTATATTAAAAGTTCAAATCACAGCTAAAAACAATGCAATAATTATTAATACAGCTGTACAGTAACTTGTACACAATGTACACGGCTTACGATTGTTAATATGTTTCAAAAAAATGTAAACAAAATCAACGAAATTATGAGCGATCATAAGTTTACATTAGATTTAACACTTTGTGTCAAAGACGGAAGAAATAGTTTCGTTCGTACATGCGAGATATAATGAAAATTTCAGGGATCATTGTAATACGCATAGACAGACTTTGAACATACAAATCATTCTCCGTCTCGTTTTGTGTCGCCTAATCCTGCAATAGTCATTTCACTCTACATCTTTTCATATTCAATCAATCTGAAGTGAGTGATTTAAAGATTTAAAGATGTATTGAGAAATGCTATTGCAGTGCAATAGTCATTTCACTCTACATCTTTTCATATTCAATCAATCTGAAGTGAGTGATTTAAAGATTTAAAGATGTATTGAGAAAACGAGGGAGTTACTGATTTATACATCTTTTGTGACGGATTTAAATCTTTTTTACGAATCACTCCTGAGTTACACATCTCTACTTCATACTATGATTATTTCATAATTATCGCTTTTATAATATACCTATTTATATTGAACAAAGACGTTAAATCTAAATATATTTTCAATACACACAAGGTTGTGTTTTTTTTTTTCACACAAATTTGTAACTGTCTAGACTCGTCTACTGTTAAGGAATAACGATCCGATGCGGAATTTCCTAAAGAACGGTATTTTAAGTGCTTTTTATGTGTACAAAATACTTTAAAATAAGGTAAAATAAAACAAAATATATACCGTATCTTTGGCAGTAGATAGTATCATGAAAAAATACAACCTTTTGTTAACTGAAAATATTTTTTTATTAAAATACTTGGAAACATTTCAATAATTTCTTCACTAATGACTTTGAACTCTAAACTGTTAAAGGGATGGCACATATTTTGGATGCACCTTATATAGGAAAAACTAATATTAGAATAATTTGTTTTTAAAACACGTACGCGTTTAGTTTTGTCCTTCCTGAGTTCAAATGTAAAGCGTATGATAACAAAACATACGCTTCCCATGTTAATGTTTTGAATAATAATGGGAAGTCAGAAAATAAACCATCGACGGGTTTTTCTAATACCAATATATTATTATAGATTTGTTATTTTAATCTGTTCTAGTGATAGTTAGCCACAAGTTATTTTGCTACTTCATAAATGTAATGCCGGGCATATAGACGAGCTGCGTACCAGCACTATTAAAAAAAACTACAAACTAAACAACAGGGCGTCCCCTGTGGGACTTAGGCTCAGGTCAGTGGCAAGAGAACTGAGGAATTCTGACTTTTAGTTTACTAGGGGAGCAGCGATCTAGTGGCTCACTATTTACAATAGTTGCTTTTAAGTCCTAGTATTCGAATCCCAGGACATCTGTTTGTGTGAATATATATCTGATAGATATCCATAGATATCTGGTTTGAACCTGGATGTGCACACATCACGTATACAAAATACGTGATTATGTATGTGTAGTCCTATGCGACGCAAGATTTGTGTCACTAGTTGTAGTGTTCTACAATATTAATTTATTTAAATGAAACAAATGATTTTTACCGTAATAAATTTTTAATACCGTACTTTACTTTCATAGGCCTTGTAAAGTTATACAAAAAGACATTTAATTTGATATTATAGGGATGAAGACTATAAAATTATAATTAGTCCGTCAGTTAGATTACTAAAAAATATTGGACACGTATTTTTTTATTTATCAAATTAATACTATGTCAAATTGTACCTAGAAGTAGGTACTTCTAGGTACAATTTGACATAGTATTAATTACGAAATAAAAACACGAAATTTCAACGCGCTGTATCTTCGTCATTTTTTTTAGTCTTCTACGACGGCTTACATGATCAATCGATCCACCCTGACATTTAAAACCAAAATAAACAATTACATAGCGAAATTCGCCTCGCTTAAAAGAAGTAAATAAAATTAATCGAGTAAATCGAATCGCGTGTACAGCGGAAGTTATTAATTACATAAGTAGTTATGTACCTAAAGAATAAGTGTGACTAATAAAAAGAAAGATTTGAGTATAATTTATTTGTAAGAAAAATAATTAAAAACTTCAGCAACGATTTTGATAATATTTCATTATAAAACGACGTTATTTTGGTAATGGGAGCTACGCAGGTGTAAAACTATAGTAAACCTCATAGATATAAGCAAAAAATCTTACTTTCATTATAAAGTTTGGAATTCCGCCATCTTTTGGAATTGACAGATCATGTCATGCACATCTCTAGCGGTTAACAACGGCAGTATTTGCTCGGGATTTGCTAAAATTACGAATGAAAACAAACTAGAAAAATTAGGGTTTCACACAATAAATAAAAAATCAAGACTTGACAGCGACTATGCATGTCTGCTACTTTATACTAATATTTTAAAGAGAAAGGATATGGTTGTTTCTTTGCATCTTAAAGGCTCCGAAACTACTGGACCGATTTCAATAATTCTTTCACTATTATAAAGCTACGTTATCCAATAGTAACATATGTTATTTAATTATGAAGTATACTTTATAAAGATGATCACATGATTGGAGGCTAAAAACGCGCGGTTAACTTGTAACTCCAATGTGATGTCCGTGGTCTATTGTTCCTAGTAATTACAATGACATTGATGATAACTTTTTTTTCAAAGCGGATATCCTCGAGGCTTACGTTACCGGTCAATATAATGACATTGCTAAGGGCCATGTCTAATAGAATAAGTTGGACTTGACTTTAAAGGCCCTTTCAAGGGCAACACGCCTTAAATTGCTTACTAACCAAATATTTTACGATGAATAATTTGTTAATTAGTTTGTACTGGCTCAGTAGTTGTTGTAGTATGCTCTGTTATGTTCCATAGATAATTGTGTGTATCACGGATAGTCGTTCTGAGTTTGGGTGTGTTTTGTGGCCGTCAATTATGTGATTGAAGTGTTTTTTTTTCGAACGGACATATATAGTTAGCCACGAGGCTTTTGCTACTTCACCGGGCATAATTTGTTTGAAGTCCCCTATGCAGGGTTGGAATCAGACTCTCAAAAAATTATTGTCTATGGACGTCAAAAAGATAGTATTTTGCCAAAAATTATAGTATTTTGCCAAAAAATACAGAATCGTTTTTTAATTGTAGATTTATATAAAAAACAAATGATGTGTTGTTTTTTTTTATTAATTAAATGGATAACAAACATGGACAAACATTAAAGTTACTGTGTTTGAAAAATTGCACAGATTTCTGTCTGGAAAATACTGAGGCGAATTGTTCTGCGGGCTTCGTTAGCCGTTCAAACTTCAAACTATATATCTATCTTTGTCCCACTTATACACAATACGCATATTCATCTCTTTCTGTCAGAGTGACCGAACCAATTAATGCATTGCAAGCTTATAGATGATGTTGCCATACGTAATAAAATTTCTTATATTAAGGGTAATAAAATAAAATGTAGGGATACTATACATTTTTTTGTGGTGTACCTGACACCACAACACAAAATTATAGTATTTTTGCGTCCAATCCTGCCCTCGCGATAGTATATAGTACACGTCGTGAAATTGTAGTACAAATACTATAATTATAGTACGAAATCCAACCCTGCCCCTATGTTGCGATACCAGATTTATATTCCTGTTGCGGGAGTAGTCTGTAAAATGAAAAGAAACCCAGCTTCGCACGGGTGCACTTTTATAGCCTATGTTACTCAGGGATTATGTAGCATTCTAATGGCAAAAGCATTATCGAAATCCGTTCGGTAGTTTTTGTGTTTATTCGAAACAAACATACAAAAATACAAACTTTTCCTTTTTATACTATTAGTAGGTATAAGTGTATGGTTATTGGTAGTATCAAAGATTGATTTACTTTTTGTTAATAGTAAGTAATGAATATAAAAAAAATGTTCCCATCGTTTTTCTTATAACACTTCTTTCCCTATATAGCATTGTTACCGTAATTTCCTGAATAAATTATGATGGAAAATATACTCGTAGCGTTTAATGCGGGAAAATAAAAAATAAAAGCACATTGCTCCCAAAAAGCCAATAAATCCCGCCTTAAAACAGCGTGAAACGGAATCACATAAAGCTAAGTACTCAAATACATTAAACACAACAATCGACTTTTATAAATAGAATGAAAGGGATAGAAATATTATTTCTCAGCGTGGAATGAGACGACAATACTAACATTTCAATAAGTGTAAGCGACTTATTGAAATATAATATATATATATTTTTTTTTAATATCAAAGATATAGGAACGAAGAATTATCTGTGAATGTTTTGAAAGGAAAATTGTTAACAAATCACTTTAAGCTTTTAAAAATGACCTTTTGGTCAGTTACAAAATAAAATCATTGCCTAAAGCTAAAAGTTATTTAGAAATAGAAACAACAATACTACGATACTAATATTAAATCGATATACAATCGATCGAAATAATATTGAGCACGCTGAATAGTCACGAGTAACGACTAAGCCGTGCCGATGTCGGTTATCGATAAAACCAATCGATTTAAATACATCTCGAGTCGTATACATCTCGATACTCGTGCCAACGCGCCCAGCTACTGGTTTGGATACTTAGCATCTATGTCGAATGATTTCCGACCTTGGCTCTGTGTGGCAAAAAAAAAGAACAATTTTACGGTCAACGGACTGAATGAAGATTTTATTGGAATAGATAGAGGTAATTACGTATGTAATTGGTATGCTGATGCAATGTTATTTACTTGCAATAATATAAGGAGGATGTAAGGAAATAAGGTATTAATATCAGGTGCTGCTCGCGTTACTCTGCTCCAGTAGGTTGGAACGTAATGTATTGTAGCCTATATTATTATGTTGATACAGCTTATAAACTATACGCGTAAAAGAGTAAAACCTCCGTCCATCCATACTCGATCACAAACTTTCGCGTTTATAACATTAATTAAGGATATCGATTCTAAAAACGAATCTTTTTTTAGTTCGTTTTTAGTTGATGGTTATTTTTAAAACACCAACAACCTTTCAGGGAGTGAAAGTACTGATGATAATTAACAACTTTTAATATAGGACCAACCATGAAATCGCGAAAAAAAATCAGATATTCCATACATTTTGTCGAGGCAAGTGAACATAAATGTATGGAACAGCTGATTTTTTTTTCGCGATTTCAAGGTTGGTCCCACATTAAAAGTTTTTTATAATCATTAGTTTTTTACGGCCTGTAAGGTGTTTTAAAAATAACCCTGTATAAGCATTTCTGTGTCCTCAAAGACCACTTTAATCTGTCGGTTATATACTTAACTAGCGATCCGCCCCTGTTCCGCGCGGGTGTAATGCTGATGTATTATACATGTAAACCTTCCTCGTGAATCACTCTTTTTACTAAAAAACCGCATAAAAATCCGTTGCGTAGTTTTAAAGATCTAAGCATACATAGGTACAGACAGACAGCGGGAAGCGACTTTGTTTTATACTATACTAGCTTTCCGTGCGCGGTTTCACCAGCGTAACTCCGGTTCCCGTGGGAACTTCATAATTAAATATAGCCTATATTAATCAGTGATAATGTAGCATTCAAATGGTGAAAGAATTTTAAAATCGGTCCAGTACTTTTTGAGCCAATTCGTTACAAACATACTTACATACAAATTTTTCCTCTTTATAATACTATAGTATAGATAATGAAGTTAGAGGCTAATCACGTAACGATATTTGATAATAAATTCTTCGCTACTCAATCAATGTGTCAATATGTTAATTTATAAAGTTAATGTAGTTTTTTTTTGCCGTGTGGTTTCCGGCTTAGAATAGACCACCCCATGTCCTCCCATGGGTGTCGTAAAAGGCGACTAAGGGACATATGGCTGATGGATGGGCAGCAGCATCTATTAGCTCAAGGTTTACATCTTACTACGATCACCAATCCGTCTGCCAAGCGTGGTGATTATGGCAATATCCCTCTACGATCTCTACGATCCTGGCTTGCCAAGGTCTGTTAAGAAGAGGCCCTTGTTCAGCAGTGGACGTAAACGGGCTGTTGATGATGATGATGAATGTAGCTTTAATAATACTGTAACAATAAAATAGAAATTACGTAACAATAACCCTACAGTAATGAAAACATTTTTATCGAAATCAGTCTCCTGTTCTTTCACCGGTCGTGTCGGTAAAACAGTCCCACACGATTTTGAGAGTAAAGGAATACAGCATGCACCCGTGTTTGCGCAAACGCATGTGCTTTATAATCATGATGATCAGCCCTCTAACGACTGAACGGATTGCGCTGGAATTTGGCACACAGATGGTTATTATGACGTAGATTAAGGATTTTCCAAAATTTACCGCTTAAGAAGATGAATGGTGTCCAAAGTTTGTATGGAGTAATCGAAAACTACGCAGCCAAAAGCTATTGAACAATATTAAATATTTGTAATTTTATAACAATAATAGGTATGTCAATGTTATATTATCCTTGTAAATTACAATAAATTATTTCTAAAGAAGTATTATACGCATATAATTCTATAATTAGTTTATGACAGAAACCTATCCATCATAACTTAGCAAACAAGTCTTTATTCCATTAGAAGTGATGGATAACTAACTCAATTACGCTTTTGGTTTGAAATTAATATTAAATTAAATTTGCCGTATGGCTTCCGGCATAGAATAAACTACTACATGTCTACCCATGTCGTAAGAGATGTCGTCTAAAGGATATACAGTTCAGGAAAAAAAAACAGCATCTATCAGCTCGTGGTTAGTTACCATCTTACTGCGATCACCAATCTGCCTGACAAGCGTGATGACAATATCCCTCAACGACTCTGTCTTGCCAAGGTATATTAAGAGGAGGCCCATGTTCAGCTGAGAACATTAACGGACTGGTTAAGACGAAATTATAGATGATTTTATAACAATCGAGACCATCATGCTTTACGAGGCACGGCGGCTGGTCCCTCAACCAAGCAGACCCGGAGAGAAGTCTTAGACTTTACACAAAGATTTTTTTGTCTTGCATGGGGTTCGAAACTGCGACCTCCAAGACTTAGAGCGAGACTTATACTACGCCACGGTGATTGTCCTACCTAATATCATTACAAAATAGCTTTCACAAATGAACTCGACTAGACTATGAAATGCAATAAGTCAAAAGTTTCATGAAACTCAATTTATAACTTACACATTTGAATTTGCTTTGCTACTTCCAGTGCTTAACGTCTGACCATAAATATTAAATGTACTACCACAATATGCCTTTGGATAGTTCTATTATAATGGTTATTGTGTTATTGTAGAAATTATTCCGTTGAGTTTGAGGAGTATTTGTTGTACGCCTGCGACTGCTTATCAGCTCGCGACTGGAGGTCGTAGCTCGGCAGGGCACTCTTGGTCCTCCAAGGGTGTGTGAGGGCACTATCACTAAGCATGATATGATTATATATCAGGAAACACCAACAATTTTTACAATGAATTACAATAATCTCCCGCCTGAACTCTTGAACCTTCGCCAGAACAAATCTAAGAAATATAAATATTATTGACAAATTAAATTTTTGTTACATTTTTAATTGAATAATAAATATTTCAGTTGCCAGAACGTCATAGCGGTCAATGTAGTGAGGGTTTAAAACCTCAACCTCACTGCAGTGTTATTTTATATTACAGCCAATTTTCAGATGAAAAATTTCGTCCATGTCAGTTAAGCTGATTATGATTGACTCAACATTGGGGTGAGGTCAGCCTTACTTTAATGGAGTGTCGCTTGTTTTGTGTGGAATGTATAATCAATAAGGTATAAACGAAGTCTTCTAAAACGACAGGCCCTTCGGAAAATAAGAAATCTTTAATGTGAAATTAATTTATTTGTTTTGACAGGCCATCCTATTTTACAGAAGTCATTGCATCAAATCAAATTCATTGTATTCCATAATGTACAGGCATGAATATAAGAAACTGAAACATTTTGTTATTTAAATTAAAACTATATTTTACTCCTATGCACCTATCACTTTTTCTCTGCACCTATGTTTCACTGGTGAAAATGCCATCCTGCAAAAATAAAAACTCATTCGTCATAAAATTTGTTAAATGTATAAAACCCTTTCGCTATTTCGTCTAGGGTTAAAATTCACATATAACACACGTGTTGGCTGGCACGTCGAGATTTTCCTAGAATTCTGTCTAGCGTTATTTTATATTCAACATTTGTTTACATTTAAAAAGACAGCATTCAGCTTGTATAATGGTAATCCTAGTACTATCGAAATGTTCGTTTTATTATTTTCTTGTGACAAATTCTGTATAAAGAGATATCTCACAACATTTACGATTGTTTTGGTTTCTTAAGATTTTAACATGGTAAAACCCAAAAATATGCGTGATCGCACGCCTTTAAAATTAGCATTTGAGACACTTAGCGCACTCGTGTACGTGTGTCGTTACTTAAATACATCACTTTACATAACGCTAAATCGATCCTAGGACCCTTTGTGAATGCTATCCCCAACACTTAGGGCGCGCAAACCCTATTAGGGCTGCAGGTCGTTAACGAAGGGTTTGTGTCTCCTGCTCTTTTTAAAACATTTCGTTCACAATTTTATTTCGTCTAAAACTTCGTAAAACGTAAAAACCCTCTACGAAGATTACAACGAACTTCCTTTTCGAGCTTTTTACAAAATTAGATACTGTCTACTGATTTAACTTTCGTTCGTCAAGATCTTATTTATCATAAAGCCACTCTTCATTTTTGGTTTGTAATCTCTTTCAAAAGATCTCATTTTTTTTATTGTTTACATGGCAACGACCTTACTCGTTCCTGGCCACACGAAAGCGACTCGACGTAACGTTTTTCTCCCGAAGGAGCCAAGATATCTCCGTCTTTGTCTCCAATCCGATTTCGTGTCTTGACAGACCGAGCTTAAATCGATTTGTCTCGCCTTAACTCGCCGTGATGCCATCAGCGATTATATCGGCGTCCCGTTCCTACTTTTTAAACCTGTCCTTGCTCGCCAGATTTAATTTGCCTTTTTTGCTGCGGTTGAAATGTGGCATCGTTGTTAGGCGACCAGTTTTAGGAGTGTTTTTGCATGCCGTTGCAGTCTGTAGGAATAGTGAGCTGACACGAGCACCTGGCTTACAGTTTGGTGCATATTAAATTTGGTTGGGATGCATCTCGTACATAATGTAGAGAGATATAAGAGCAGCCAGTTAGTGGCTTAGCTGTGGGAAGTAAGTTAGTTTTAGTATCGCGTATGACGGTTTTATATCCCTAGCACGAACTCATTTAGATCTGTTTTTACGAATGGATTGCATATGTTTATAAATTAAATCTTATGTTGAAAGAGTATGCCTTGTTCTAATACGTCGCAACATAAATAACAAGGAAAACAGTGACTAAGTTTCACATTTTTAAGTACAGTTTTATTACTGAAGTAGATTTATTTCATACTGTCTTTTTGATAGCTATAAAATTTATTTAATTTTACATTTTGATGACTTACCACTGTCTCTAATAAATTAGGTACGTGTATGTTTTTTAATTGGTGAAAGGTTATATTATCGTTAATTATGCTGATTAGTAATTATTAAAACTGGCTTGAATATACCGGAGCGGAGAATTTAATTTACATATGCAACTGTTGTGAAAATTTTGTTAACAATATAATGTATATGGAGTAGATTTTTTGAATTTTTTTTTTTTAAATGTGAGAATTTAAAATTTTACGGTCATTTAACTTCGGGTCGATTGAAACGAATTAAACGCTATTTATTCAGCACTTAGTTATTGACATACACTTGTAGGTACTTGTCAATTATACACAATGAAATAATATTAATATAATTAAATACAAAATATGGCAACTAAAATCTATTGCAGATTAGCTAATCATATGGGCATCAGTATAATAATAATTAATTCTATAATTTAAATCGTATTTAAATTATATTCAAGCTCTATAGAAAGGTGGCACGTTTTTAAACAATATTTTTTACGTATAAGCGACACACGCTTGAGGGCATCCTACAAGGGCTAGGACCACGGCTCACGGCATCTCTAAACATACATTAGCATTGCACCCGTGCGGATCGCTAGTTTTATTAATAAAGATAGGATTCTTCGGTGATACTGCTATACCGTAAGTGACAATAGCTGATAAGGTTGAAAATCAAACGTAGCAAATTATTTTCTTGCCTTTTAATACATAAATAAAGAATATATTTCTTGACAGATGAAATTACACTTTATTAGCAACTGTCAGTTACGCGGTATTGTTCTTTTACCGACGGATTACCTTTATCAATGAAATCCAGTCCCATGACATCTGTTACTAAGTATTATGGAGGCGGAACCTGTATCTACTATAATATTACGTAATATTCCAGCCCACCATTAATGAACTCAGGCGCAACGTCGCGTGGCAACGTACTGTAATCACTTCCGTTGCACATCCCAACGTTGCCCAATATTGATACTTTTGTAATATTCATCGTTTAAAAAAAAGATATAATGCAAATTTAAGGTTTTTTCAAAATATGTATATATGCAATCCCTTTAACAGTGTTAAGTAGGTATATTGATTTCGTTATGTGAAAAAATATATAACAAATATTTTTTTTTCATCGCTATCTTCCTACTTTTACAGCTAGTATGTTCCGCGCGCGTTTTCACCCGCCTACCTCCCGTTCCCGTGGGAACTTCAAAATAAAATATATCCTAATAGACGTCCACAATAAATAGGCTATTTAACTCTGTAAGGTTTTTTTATATCGGTCCAGTAGTTCTTGAGATCAGCCCGTTTACACAAACTCTTCAGCTTATATTCATATTTGTATAGATTTCTGCCATTGTATCTAATTTAATTCAATGTATCTATTAAATACATCAAACTACACAAAAGTTGTCAAAACCACGTTAGCAAGTAATATTTTACTCAAAATGTCTATTAGTCACGACTGGAAGCAAAGGGTGGAGTTGACTTGAGGTGGCTTAATAGCAAAACTAATGCTTTTACAAACTTTAGTTCCTTAATTACAGAATTATGAGCTTTATTGTTGTTTACTTACCCTGTTTAGTAAATGGGTATTAGATTAACAAAACTGTAAATGAAATTATAAGTAATTCAATTAATGTATCTATTATTTCATTTGACAACCTTCGTGGCGTAGCGGTATAAGAACGAGGCTCGATTCCCGCACCGGACAAAAACTCTTTGTGTAAAATGAAACATTTCTTTCCGGGTCTAGTTGGCTAAGGGACTACCCTCAGTGCCTTGGAAAGCATGTTAAGCCGTTACACCCGATTGCCATATCAATCATATACCAAGGTAATAGCGTTCATGCTGTACATGACAGTACATGTGGTGACTATATTGCTATAGTCACCGACTCCAAAATTTAATATTTTTGAACTTTAATAAATTAAATTTAACGTAGAGACTCACTACATTTCTCTCAATCTTTTTATGAAGAGCTAGAGCAATAAAAAACATTGCATTGATACAAAACCGAATTAAATACTAAGTGCCTAGTATTGTCTATAAATACGAGAGCTAGTCTCCTTAACCTTCCGATGCCCCCGTAGACCCGAAGTCCGAGAGGCCCGCCAACTGTAAAGTAGAACGACAGTTGCACAAAACTGCCCTAAAATACTAAAAGTCAAAATCCCTAAATCTCATCGCCAGCGACTGCCCTGAGCCGAGGTCCAAGTCCCTCAGAGGACGCCCTCTTGCGCAGGTTGCTTAGTTTGTAGTGTTAAAACCATTAATCTAAGCTGGAGCTCTGCTCGCCTTTATGCCCGGTGAAGTAGCAAAAGACTCGTGGCGATTCCGTCCGAAAAAAAAAGCCATAGTATTCATAAAACAACTAAAGATTAAAGATAAAAGATAAAATACGGAAAGATATTCGAGTGTCATGTTTGAGGACGTAGATTGATGAGACCAAATAATGAGATTCCTAAGATAATACGTAAAGATGTGAAGATTCTGGGACGGTTATCAATCGTGCTGCCTTAATGCACCCGTAGGTACTAATGTACCACCTATACCAGTGGCTGTCACACTTTTCTGCACAAAGTTTGTAAGTATGGATGCAGTGCTGGTTTAAGTACAACCAGCGCCCTGGGCGAGAGTTTTTCGGCGTCCCCTAACAGCAATTCAATGACATAAACATTCGAAAACCTCCGAAACCGAAAACCATTTGCTAGTAGGAAGTCCCACTAGCAAATATAAAGAAAACCCCTTTATATCTGGCGCCTTGGGCAGTCGCCCAACCCGCCCTACCCTAACGCCGCCTCTGGATGGATGTTTGTTACTCTTTCACGCCAAAACTACTGATCGGAATTGGCTGAGATAGGTACGCAGAATACGCTGGATTAACATATATGCTACAAAAAATCAAAATTTGAGCAGAGTTACGCGGGGCGCAGCTAGTAGACACAAATGAAATATACAGATAGGTATTTCCCTACTTCTAAGTACCTTGCAGGAACCTCAGCTACGGGGTTGTCATTAGAAGCTAATATATAAATATATGTATATATATATAAACCGGTGCCAAGTAATATAACATACCGTTTTAATGCAAGGGTCTGATTTCAATCTGCGTGGTATATCTTGGAACCGGTCGGTGCATGCCATGAGATCAGACTAACCCATTAAGTACATCGTAAGGTGCTAACTATAACCTTTAGCTTGAATATATATATACAATAGTAAAGACAGTCTTCCGTAAATATGTCAATATCCTACTAATATTATAAATGCGAAAGTTTGTATGTGTGGATGTATGTATGTTTGTTGCTTTTTCACGCAAACACTACTGAATAGATGTGGCTGATAGTGTGCACGCGGATAGATTATAAGCTGGATCAACATTTAGGCTATAAAAAATCACGCTCCGACTTACTGGAGCAGAGTGACGCGGGTACGGGACGCGGTTTTTTAACGAATGTCACGGGAACTTATCCATTTTCTATGATTAAAAGTATTTAAAATGTTGACCGAGGATGTATGGTGACCACCATGTGAAATTTCATTTAAATCGATGCAACAATTTTTGAGATTAGCCCGTACAAAAAGACAGAAAAACAAAAAAAAAAAAAAAAAAATGTGGATGTGTTCTTTTTTTTTACTTCTAACTGTGTTTTTAGCGTTTTTTTTCTATGCACAAACATTCGACATCTACATTTGTTTGTTAGATGATATATGATATATATCATCTAACAAACAAAACCAATCAATTCATCCAAATGTGGATTCCAAAATTGATGTCCTAGCTATAATTAATCATTAAATTATATAGCATAAATTACTATTATATATGGAAATAAATAAAAAATAATGGCTTACGTCGAAATTTATATCCATACTGATTAAGGTTGAGAGGTACCGTTAGACTTTAATGGATCTTTTACCCGCTTCACGATTAATTAAACACAGGTTAAGTTAAATTTCCAAAAAATGACAATTGTGAAGTGATTCCTATGGTTTAATTTAACTGCAAACCAACTTTTAAAAGGTTTTTCAAAAGGCTCGATAAAGGAAAAAAAATGTGTTTTTTGGCATCATAATAGTTATGTTAATATTCCGAAGTCAGGAAGTTGGCAAAGATGCATTCTGTCAGTCTTCCGCCACATCTGCTCAGACCTTCAAGGCTGATGGGCATGAACATCTGTGTTTACATTTTTTCAAACTGATATTTAACATTGGTTTTGAATGTGAAATAAATTTACATTATAATACTCTAATAAGTATTATAAACAGTGGAGATTTCTGCTTTTCCCGGCGCGGTTTCACCCGCGTAATCTGTGTAATTAAAATAAATAATATTTGGCCTGAAACTACGTATTTTATGATGATCTATAGGTACTAATTTATAAAGCTGAAGAGATTGTATGTTTGCTTGAACGCGCTTATCTCAGGAATTATTGGTCCGATTAGTAAAATTCTTTTAGTGTTAGATCTACGCGGGTGAAATCGCGCGCGGGAAGCTAGTGTTTGATATCTACATAGGCGTTCCTATATGTCCTCAATCTGGTCTATAAACATCTTATATCACCTACATGTGTACTAGCTTTTGTAACATAAACTTAGTACCGAATGGTATCGGGTTCACGTGTTTCTTGTAACCGCATGTTGTAAACTGTGGTGTCTATCATTCTATAAGGCTATAGGCTATTTTTTGCATTAAATTTGAAGTTCCCACGGGAATGGGTTATGGCTAATGGGTAGAGTTACGCGGGTGAAACCGCGCGCGGGAATGTTAATAAATGCGTTATTTTCAATGTTTTTATTACCTACTAACATCTCAAATAACTGATTCGCCATTTAGTTTAGGGCGTCTCTGAATAAAAATAAAAAATCTGTTTCTTTTGACCTCATCTTTTCCATCCGAATGGGACATTATTTCCAGTAACCCTAGGGATTCTTGGTAAATGAATGTAAGTTATTATAGTAATGAGTTTGATACTTTATGGGAAAGCGAAATATCACCTTTCAATTATATTTACATATAGCACCCATTAATATTGGTTAATTAACATATACATATCTATCATACATTAATAATTAAGAAAAACATAAAAGTCAAACAAATTAAGGGGGTATGTTCGTCATAAGAATTTATTTGGTCATCTATATAAATATATATTATGTCGATTCATACCGTGAGAATTGTCTGTAGGTGTTAATTATTGAAATGGTATATTTTATACTGATTGGTGACAACCTCCGTAGCATAGCGGTATTTGGCTCGATTTAAGTCTCGGAGGTCGTGGGTTGGATCCCCACACCGGACAAGAAATCCTTGTGTAAATTCTAAGATTTCTTTCCGGGTCTGGTTGGTTGAGAGACTATCCTCCGTGCCTCGGAAAGTACGTTAAGCCGTTGGTCCCCTATAACAAGCGTATACCAGGGAACGGACAGCAGCGTTTCCCTGTGTATTAAAACATAATACTGCGGTCACCAATACGCCTACCAAGAGTGGTGACTATGGTAAAAACCCTCCCTCGTGAGGAGGCCCATGTTCAGCAGTGGACGTTGTACGGGCTAATGATGATGATGATGGTGACACGAAACTAGTAATCATTACTTAAATATTATAAGTGCGAAAGTAACTCTGTCTGTCTGCCTGTCGGCCTTACACGCCAAAGCATTTGGTACACAGATAGTGTAGAACCTGAGTAAGACGTAGTACATTTATAGCGAAAAAGGGTTTAAGGGGGTTGGGGAGGAATAAGCCTAAATAATGCTACTCAAAGCCACTATTCCACGCGGACTATGTCGTGGGCACAGGAAAAAATCTTTCAGTGTTAGAAAGCCCATCTATCGAGAAGGGTTATATTTAATTATGAAGTTCCCATGAAACAGCACGCGGGAAGCTCGTATGTTTTAAAATTGAGTCTAATAAAATGCGACCACCGGCCGGACTCGAACCCATATGATTAACTTTTCCGTAAAGTATTCAAAACATTTAAAAAAAGCTCGTATGTGCTATTCATATACTTATTTATTCCCTCCCATATATTCTGCTTTTTATATGTATTTGAGGATCTAATATAATCTAATATATTAGAATACCTAAAATGTAAAAATACCTAGTAAAGTATTAATGTCGTGTACCCCTTTACCTTTGTGCTATTTACAATGGAACTCCAATAAATACCACAAACACAGCAATAACATTGGTCAGCTGTGAGGTCATTGCCCCGGTCAACGACCCACCTAATATACCAAACCTATTTACTGGAGATGATAGTGAAATCACTACTGTGTGAACTTCGTAAAACGTTGTAAAAAAGAAAGAAAATTTGGGTAGCAAAACTAGCACATTAGATTACACGATTGGTGAGCAAATATTAAGTTTAAGCTTTTCATGTGTCAATTCGTTTTTGCGAAATAATGGCGATCATTGTATTATAAAAGTATCATAAGGCACTTGTTAAAAAAACACAGGCGTTTTGTTTATTGTAATATTAATAGCACGTGTATATTTAAAATTATTGTTTTAATTTACATCATAGTTCCTTTGTTTTATCATTATTAAGCACTGAAGCTTCATATTATGTATGCATTTTAAAAGCAAATATTTTGTTACAATTTACATTAATAACTAAAACCTTATTTCAAAGGCGGTGTCGTATTTTCGGACGGAAGCCGACAATAAGATGCGATTTTATTTTTATAGTTGCATAAAATGTTCGCGCTACCAACAATAAGACAATCAGCTTAAATGCATGTTTGAACGTAGAGCACAAATCTCCCATATAAAAGTCATAATTTCTCAATCCAGCGACCGCCCTGAGCCAATGTGGCATCCTCTTGCGCAGGTTGCTTTTTGAACCATTTAATAAAACTGGAGCACTTTTTTTTTCTCCGGGGGGAAATACATATACGCATTCCCACCGCCGCTGCAGCGTATTCGCGCGCTTGCGATGGGATATGTGGGACTCGCCCTCTCCATAGCGTGGTATGCTAAACTCATACCACGAGGAGAGGACCCTACACCATTAAAACCCCCCGGACACTCCTTCGATCCGCCGTTGGCGGGGGCTGGGTACGCATGAGCAATCCGTCCTCCCGACGGCACCCGTCGCCAATATGGTACCGCTGCCCTACACTTATAGTGCACCTACACTTATAGTGGTCCATGTGAAGGCTGGAGCCCTGCCTTTACGCCAAATACCTGGTGAAGCAGCAAAAGCCCCGTGGCTAACTACATAATATATCTGTTAAAAAAAGCTCCTTGAAATTTTCTTTTTATTTCACCTTTCACCAATGTCAAGTTCAAGATCTATCACACAAGTCTACATCTCATACTAGTACCTACTGAGTACCTACATAAAACAGTGTTTTCTTTATTAGTTCTGGGTCAATAGAAACGTAGTTAAACCGCAATCCGACGGTTACTTCCTTTCCTGATGCGTTGAGTGTTACTTACTCATATGGAGGTGAGACAAACTACACTTATTGACTAGCCATTCAACTTTTATTATTTGGTTATGAATAGTTAGAGAAACAGGACGAGATGTTTTTGGTACTTGCGGTACATTATAATAACATGGACATACATGGAATCCCAAATTTATAATTTACTTTATTGAAGTAAAAAAAATCTGAGACCACCTCCGTAGCGTAGCGGTATTTGGCTCGCTTTAAATCCCGGAGGTGGAAACCTTCGTGTAAATTATAAGATTTTTTTTCCGGGTCTGGTTGTTTGAGGGAATAGCTTCCGTGGCTCGGAAAGCACGTTAAGCCATAAGTCCCGATTATTATAACATCATATACAATAATTGTATATCAAGGAACGGGCCGCAGAGGTTCCTTGTGTAGTACAAGATAATACTGCGGTTACCAACCCGCTTGCCAAGCGTGGTGACTATGGCAAATGCTCCCTCGGGAGGATGCCCATGTTCAGCAGTGGACGTTATACGGGCTGATGATGATGAAGTTAAACATAAAAAGAATCAAATTGTTTGTTCACATTCATTCCATTTGAATTCTTATGTTTAATTGTCAAGGTAATGTAAATTGTATGTTCATGTAAGTACGCTAATGAGGGTTTGAGTTCCGCTGCTTCCTATTTCGTAAAGGCAAAGTCAGGTCACATTGACAAGCTAATTAAAAATTAATTATGGTAATACAAGGTGACGTAGTTTTTATGGTTAAGTGTTTAAAGGATATTAATTATTCGTTTAAATATGATTTTTAATGGTTTTGACACTAATTAACAAGAGGTCGTAGCCTAATGGCTAGGGCATTGGACTTGTGATCTTGTGGTCGCCGGTTCTATTACCACCTATTGCACTACCGACGTGCACCCATTCGTAACACAAGCATTTTAGCTTAGCACGAGGGGTTAGCAATAATACTATTAGACTACAAAAAAAAATCTTTTAGCGAGAGCCGAGCCGAGCGTGGTGACAAATGTATTTTGTAACAAAGCTGCAAAGCGAGGATCTTTATACAGCATGATGATGATGATGCTCATTGAGTTTCTGTAAACAGATTAAAATTCATTCTTTAAACTAATAATCCTTCTGTCATTTCCTCCACTTCTACTTCTGTAATCCAGGTTCAACAGATCTTTAAAACTGCGTAACAGATTTTGATGCACTTTTTTTAATAGATAGAGTGATTCAAGAGGAAGGTTTATATGTATAATACATCAGCATTGCTCTCGTGCGAAGCCGGGGAGGGTCGCTAGTATAATATAAAGCTGAAGAGTTTTGAGAGTGACTCCTCACTCTCAAAACTCTTCAGCTTGAACCGATTGTCCGATTCGAAAAATTCTTTCAGTGTTAAATATCAAATATTTTTCGACGCAGATAATAGTCTATAGTCTGCCTCGATAAATTGGCTATTAAATTTAATTATGAAGTTCCCACGGGAACGGTAGCTACGTGGGTGAAGCCGCGCGCGGAATGCTAGTTAATAATATAGTAATTAAAACATGAGTTAAACAACATTATCTTAAAGCACTTTCGAAATGGGGTTAAAAACCTTTCTCAATCCGAGGGCCGAAGGGCCAATTATGCCAATAGGACAACTGGCCTGTCACTGGTACCGAAATAGCCCTGTCAGATACCTTGCATCCCACATTCCCATTGTAGCTATAAGTGTGCCCACATTGCAATCACAATTACACTGGTCAGGTTAAAGGCAGAGAGTTAACTCGGGATTTATGTCTTGTATTTGTCCCACAATAAAATTAATTGTGTAGTTAGGGGATTTAAGGAGCTGATTCATGAATTAACTGACGAAAAGAAGCTGTTTGTATGGTTTAATACTTCTGAATCGGGACTAATTAACTTTAAAATATTGATAAAAACTGTGAAATTTCCTAATAAATACATTAATTGTATGGATCAGTGTAGGACTAATTTCGACAAAAAATCACGTTGCGTTTCACTTTTAAAAATCTAGTTCTTCATCTTTTGCTGTTATTATGCAATACAGTCTATTTTACAGTATCTTTGAAATATCAATTAAATCTCTCGTTAAATTGCGATCAGTTAAATTAATTACTTTTTTCTTCTCGATCTTCTTTCAAAGTTTTACTCTATTCATAACCGGAGTCTCTATTCTAGCGACTTTACTAAATGAGTGTCCTAATAACCTTTGATCAATAATTATATCTTAATTGATTACAACATGCTTTCGGTAATTATTTATCGTTTTCGTATCGTAGATTTATATTACAAAGCAATCGTGTTATGTAAGTTTTAAAGGTAATTATTTTACAAAACATTAATTGAAAAAATGTTAAGTGGTAGTTATTATTAAGTTATATATTTTAATTTAAATGTATATGTTACATATTTTAATTAGTTAATTAAATTATGACAACTAAAGTCGAAGTTGAAAAATACAAATATATCTTACCACATATGTCACTAAAATGCCTGTGATTAAAACCAATAATACTGAATGCTATTTCTCAACTTGTTTTACTGTTATATTTCTGCAGTTTGTCCGATGTTTTCTGTGTCTCTATCCATAGATATAGACATTGTTCGGTCGCAATATAGTCCAATTACTGGTTGACAGGGCACTGGCCGCGCTGTGGTCGCGATTTAATGTTTATCTGATAAATATCTTGTTTTTGAGAGGAAATACATACTTAGCTTTTATACAGTCAATAAGCAAATGCATCTTGTTATACGTTGTTGAAATGCGTATTCTAAATTTCTAATATTTTACTTTCAAGATTTATGCCAGTCAAATTATCTTTTGAGCAGTGTTGTTTTATTTTTGTATATTTTTACTCATTTTTATATGTTTAATCTATCTATATAAATCTTACAGAATGAGATAAATCTTACATACCACTTTATAGATAACTTGCTGTCCCGCCTGGTTTTGCTCGCGTCTCATGGGAACCTCGTTTTAAAATATAGTCTATGAAACTAACAAATGTACCTTTCTATTAGTAAAAGAATTAACGCCATACATCCTCGCAAACTGTATCTCTTTTAGATACAACCTCTACAACCTTAAAATATTTTTATTACATCGTAATTGTTATACATGACAGGTGCTTTTGCACCTAAATGCAAATAGCATCAAAACCCATAAGAAACGAGATATTTGCAATAAATGTGTAAAAAAAACGATTTTATTACCTTTTACCTTGGGATATCTGAAGACGCGGACACCCTACGATAGGTGGGTTTTGAGACTAGTTTTAGGGTACTAAAATAAAGTTTTATACAAGTTTATAGCCGACTATATCTCATTCCGAGGTGAAATCCTAATATGTCTGGACTATTTAGATATTTTAGTAATTACTTTTAAAGCATCGTTACATTGATCTTGGTTTGCTCTAATTGCTTTTTGATAATTTGATATCGATTATCTTTTATAATACAATATGTTCTTATAATGTGTAATTAAGAAATGTATATTTGATGTTATCACGACATTTATGCATTAAACTAATGTTATCTTTTTGTTTCAGGTAATTATTTTTGTATAACCACGACAGTAGCACGACCACTGTATCTGCTTACTACAAAATGCTGCGAGTATTGTAAGTGAACTTTGTCACGAATTGTTTTTACTGAACAATAAAACAATTAGTTTATTTATCAGTTCAAACGTAGACTATTTTAATAACAATTGATATTTCATGATGTCAAAAGCAATGAACGCGTAGTTTTCTCTTTGCAAAAACAATTGTATGATGTTCTCTCTTCTATCATCATCATCATCAGCCCGTACAACGTCCACTGCTGAACATGGGCCTCCTCCCGAGGTGGGGTTTTGCCATAGTCACCACGCTTGGCAGGTGGATTGGTAACCGCAGTATTATGTAGTAATACACAGGGAAACGCTGTTGCCCGTTCCCTGGTATACGCTTTTTATAGATGATGTTATAACAATCGGGACCAACGGCTTAACGTGCTTTCCTAGGCACGAAGGGTAGTCCCTCAACCAACCAGACCCGGAAAGAAATTTTCGAATTTACACAAAGATTTCTTGTCCGGCGTGGAGATCGAACCCACGACCTCCGAGACTTAAAGCGAGCCAAATACCGCTACGCTACGGAGGTTGTCTCTCTATTAATTGGTAGTAAAACTAAAATGTGTGAAATTTTGACGTACAGACGATAACACGGAGTTTTCTTATTTCTTTTTATTCTTTAGCTGTCTTTAATTTATTATTACGAGGGCTGCTATTTATGATGGCAGGAATATAAAAAAGGAACAAACATCTATCATTTGGTATGATTCTATTCCTTTTCAAAATATTAACCATTATGGTCTATACACTTTTGCATTCGTTTAAACCAGTTTATGAAGTAGTTTTTATTTTGAACGCATCAACGGTCTCTTCGTAGCTCGAAGAACGTTCACCAAGTAATTTATTTATCATGATTAAATATAGCCTATGTGTTTTTCTGATGTATAAGCTATATTATTGTAAAGTTTCAATAAAATTCATTACATTAGTTTTGCGTTAAAGATTAACAAACAATAATCCATCCACACATACCTACTCATAAACATGCGCGTTTATAATTTTATTATTATAGTAAGAATAAAACATTCAAAAGGCGTTCCATCTCTAAAAACATAGAAAACTGCTACATTAGAGCAATATCGACACACACATGCTTCACTGAAGTTTGTATCGAACAATGCATGGCAGCCGTATTTATTCGTATAATTTACATTTTGGAGCACATCGCGTGCAAAGCATAGACAATCGATGAAAGTGTTGACATTTCACGTGCGTTCTGTAGTCCTATAAGTTGGTGAACACGTGGTTAAGTTAGTTGTTAGTTTGCAATAGAAATAGTAACTTAAAACAAGTCGTAAATAGAATAAAACTTGATAGTATAATCGAATTTGGGGCTTTTAAATGTACCAGTGGTCGAAATTTGAATATAACTAAAAAGATATAAGAATTCTACACAATATAAACTACTAGCGACCCACTCCGGCTTCGCACGGGTGAAATGCTGATGTACCATACATATAAACCTTCATCTTGAATCACTCTATCTATTAAAAAAAACCGCATCAAAATCTGTTGCGTAGTTTTAAAGATCTAAGCATACATAGGTGCGGACAGACAGCGGCAAGCGACTTTGTTTTATACTATACAGTAGTGATAAGTGTGCAAAATTTCCGACTTCTTCGTCCGCGCAATTTTCGTTAAAAGGGGTACAAAGTTTTTACTTCACGTATTTATATTATGGATTTATTTATTTGAGGTTAGTAAAAGTACTCTAACTTTAAACCGAAGGACATGTATGAGGAGATTAATGAAACTGAAGGAGGCAATAGTGGTATGTCAAGATAGTAGCAAGTGTAGGGAGGTGGTCTCTGCTTACCCCATAGGAAAGAGGCGTCATCATCATCATCATTTGAGCCGTAGGACATCCACTGCTGGAAATAGGCCTCCCTCATAGATTTCCAGTTGCTACGGTTGGAGGCGGCCTGCATGCACCGTGATCGCGCGGCCTTTACCAGGTCATACGTCCATCTCCTCCAGAGCTGGCAAGAGGCGTGAATTTATTTAATTATTGGGCAAATACAATGATAACATTTATGCTAATGATTAAATTTAAGTTTCTGTTGAAAAAATAAAAGGTTTTTAGTAAGTTCATATGATTGTATATAGGGTACTAATGACAAAAGCACAATAAAAAAATGTTTTCTATGTGTCTGTTTCTTCCGAAGAATCAGTATTTTGACGGGACTTTCACTGATGGATTGACATTTTTCTTATAGCATTAGTATTACGCAGAAGGAAATTGAACACCTATGAAGAAAAGCCCTCAGCATTTAGTACGCATGGAATATGAAACATGAAACAATAACACCGCTACAAATATAGTTCACAGCGACACCCTTTTGTGATATTTCTCAGAACATATGCCTTTGTATGAACAACGGTGTTAAATTAATTCTTTTTCCCTTTGTGCCCTACAGTGTGTTATATTAATAATTACAATGTGAATGCAAGATGTTTTGGTTAGAACAAAGTAAAAAACGGTGATGTTATGTTGGCAATGTTTAGGCGAAGTGATTAGTAGTCAGTACGAATAGTAAATTCTACTAATTTAGTGATATAATTAAATTTATTCAGCACTTAGGTATTTACATACACTTGTTGCACTTGTCAGAATTACAATGTGTAAGACTAAATCGAACAAAAGTATCAGTTTTAAGTAGCTTAAAACAATGTGAACATTATTTGATCTTTACATATGTCTTATGTCCGTCTGTCTATGTCCTGCAGTTTAATAATATGCTTTTCAAACAAAAAATTAAGTTGAAAGTACTTTTAATCGGAATTACATAACTAAGAGTTTTTTTTCAGTGGCTGATTCGTAATATCAATTATTTGAATTTGTGATTTAATTACTGAAATGATTCCGGTTGTTACTTTCGGCGATCTGGCCACCCTTCGCTCCAACATAGTTTCGATAGATATTTGATGGAACGGGCATATTCCATCTCGCCAGGTTAAAATTTTTATGCCACTATAAAGAATACGTAAATCATACGAGCTGGGAATTTCTTGACAACGATTTAATGGTCCATAACGAATTTTTATTATTTTGCAGGCACTCTCCTATTCATGAATTTGAATTTGAAGTGCTTTTTGTTTTAGGCTATCCTGCCACGCGCGGTTTCACTCGCGTAGATCCCGTTCCCGTGGAAACCTTGACTTATATGTAGCGTATGACACTCAACGAAAATGTGGCTTTATATTGGTAAAAGAATTTACAAAATCGGTTCAGTAGTTCCAGAGATACCCTCCTACAACCTCACAAACTTTACCACTTAATAATATAGTATAGACATAGATTATAAGTATTATTATGGTGATATATTATGTTTTCGTGTTGCCGTGTGGTTTCCGGCTTAGAATAGACCACCCTATGTCCTCCCATGGGTGTCGTAAAAGGCGACTAAGGGACATATGGCTGATAGATGGGCAGCAGCATCTATTAGCTCAAGGTTTACATCTTACTGCGATCACCAATCCGTCTGCCAAGCGTGGTGATTATGGCAATATCCCTCAACGATCCTGGCTTGCCAAGGTCTGTTAAGAGGAATCCCATGTTCAGCAGTGAACGTAAACGGGCTGTTGATGATGATGATGATTATGTTTTCAATAGCTTTTAATCAGCAAACTAAAGACTAAACGAACAGACTGATGTAAGGTGTTATTTGCAATAATCTGCTTTATTAACTGTCATCTTTGACGTGTTCGTAAACTCGATAGCGAGACAACAAAGGATTCTATTAAGTGTTCGTCCCTTAATTAGTCGTCGCAACTACCTCCACCTCATACATACAATACCACAGCCCAATAACCTTATCTATACTTATATTATAAAGATTTTATTGTGTGTTTGTTTATATTGAATAGGCATCATCAGCCCGTATAACATCCACTGCTGAACTTGGGCCTCCTGCCGAGGGAGGGGATATACCACACAAGGAAACGCTGCTCGCCCGTGCCCATCTATAATCATAGTGATATACGATTTTTATAGATGATGTTATAACAATCGGGACCAACGGCTTAACGTGCTTTCCGAGGCACGGAGGGTAGTCCCTCAACCAAACAGACACGGAAAAAAAAATTTACACAAAGATTTTTTGTCCGGCGTGGGGATCGAACCCATGACTTCCAAGATTTAAAGCGCGTCAAATACCGCTACGCTACGGAGGTTGTCACTAAATAATACTGCAACATATTGAATCGCAAAACACTCCCTCGGGGGGAGGTATTCATTACTAAGTAAATTGTACAAGCACTTGCAGTCCTTTTTGTTCTAACATTTCCTCCACCTATAAAAATTTTTTTTTTTTTTCTTTTCATTATTTTGTAGTGCAAAGCGCAATGCAGAGATGCAACTTTTACCGTTCATACCGCTTAGGAAACTGTAACTAAGTAGATATGAAGTTACCTCATAAACTTAGTCGGTTAACGTAAAGTAACATAGCAGTTGCAATCAGGTCAGGTGAAAATAATCTTAAACTAGCTTCCCGTGCGCTAGTTTCACCCGCGTGATTCCCTTTTCCGTAGTAACTTCATAATTAACTATAGCCTAAAGCCTTCCTGGATAAATGGGCCATCTAACACTGAAAGAGTTTTTCAAATCGGTCCAGTAAAATAAAATAAAAATCATTTCTATTTACGTAAACCTATTACAGGCACTTGCAAATAGTCAAAACAATAATTTATTATTAATCTATGTATAATTTTAACATTTATAAATGAGCATATTAAGCAGGTATTTTAGTTATTGTTTTTAATAATTTTAGTCTTAACTTTATTATTTAATTATATTGTGTCCAATAGCTTGTTCTGTCAATATTAAATTATATTAAGAACAATTGTCATTAACAATTGCCAGTAGTTCCTAAAGGTCGTGTCTGGTTGGTTGAGGGACTACCCTCCGTGCCTCGGAAAGCACGTTAAGCCGTTGGTCCCGATTGTTATAACATCATCTATAATAATCGTAAATCAAGGAACGGGCCGCAGCGTTTACTTGTGTGGTACAACATAATACTGCGGTCACCAACCCGCCTGCCAAGCGTGGTGAATATGGTAAATACCCTCCCTCAGGAGGAGGCCCATGTTCAGCAGTGGACGTTATACGACCTATGATGATCATTAAACAATCTAGTAAGATGTTGAAACATATTACTTTTCACTCGAGAATAAATAAATATATACTATACTAGCTTCCCGCGAGCGGTTTCACCCGCGTAACTCCCGTTCCCGTGGGAACTTCATAATTAAATACAGCCTATATTATTCAGTGATTATGTAGCATTCAATAGGTGTTTTTTTTTTTAAATCGGTCCAGTACTTTCTGAGCCAATTCGATACAAACATACCTACTTACACACAAATCTTTCCTCTTTACAATATTAGTATATTATAGATGATATTCCTTGTTCTTTGCCTGTTCTATGCCTTGCGTATTCATGGGTTGGGAATACAGTGGATCAAACTATTGTAATTTTTATTATATGATACAGTGGAATAACTATGGAGTTTGTATTGAGCTCAAAGTAATTGGAAAACTCCCACCACAGCGTGTTATTCCCTTTTCCATGCACATCTAAACTTGTTCGTGTTGATATGATATTCAAATGGTTGTGCGTAACGAATGATTACGAAACGCGTTATTACGTACGGAATTATTTGTTTGTTAAAACGTGCTGATATCAGAAATTGCTAGTCGGATTTGCAAAAATCGAACTTGTTTTTGATAACTCGATTCTTGAGTTATGGGGTTCTTAAAATAAAAGTAGTTGTTAAAATTACTCGTAATTTCGATTTGTGAATTTTCCGTCAAAGCTGATTGCTATTTAGCTAGAAGCGTCTATGATATGAGCTATCAATTTCGAAACGTGCCGAGTTCCAAGCAAAATATTACTAAAGTAAATAACGTAGGCTGTGTTGTATGTAGCCTATGTTATTTCTACATATTATAATGATGAGAGTTTTTTTTTATTGAAGGGGGAACAGGTAATGTCATAATCTTTATATATATAATTCTTCTGTGAGTGTGTATGTCACTGAACTTCTCTCAAACGACTGGACCGATTTTGATGAAATTTTTTGTGTGTGTTCAAGGGGATCTGGGAATAGTTTAGATTCACAATTTTGTCCGCTGGACAATGTTTTTTTCATTAATTTTTAATTTATTAGTAGTTGCCTGAAAACCCCTTAAAACAGCCTTTTTCTTTTTCCCATACAAACGTTTTCTAACTAAAATGTAGAGTCAATTTGAGCTTTATTTTTTTTGCTAAGATTTTTTAGGGTAGGTGTAGGGTAGGGTAGGGGTAGATTAGGGGTAGGTGTAGGGTAGGGGTAGGGTCGAGGTAGGGTAGGGGTAGTGTAGGGTAGGGGTAGTGTAGGGCAGGGTAAGTGTAGGGTAGGGGTAGTGTAGGGTAGGGGTAGTGTAGGGTAGGGGTAGTGTAGGGTAGGGTAGTGTAGGGTGGGGGTAGTGTAGGGTGGGGGTAGTGTAGGGTGGGGGTAGTGTAGGGTAGGGGTAGTGTAGGGGTAGGAGTACCGCATAAACGAAGTCTCTACGGCCCAGTTTATTACGATACGATTGAGGCAGTACGAAGTCTGCCGGGTCATCTAGTATAGTATAAAGTTCGAAAAAAAATGCAATAAAAAGTTATGAAGTACTATATAATTTTAAACGAAACAAAAAAGTCGTTTTATCGCCATCTCTTTACTTTTTTAAATGTTTGGGATTAGGTATACCATAGATAAAATATCATTAAAAATGTAACATTACCTAGTCTTTGCCTGTACCTTTCAAATGTACCGGTAATGGTTTTTTTTTACTAAAACTAATAAAAATGTGCTCTCTTTACAATTATATAGTATATAAAAGTTTCAGAAAACAGACAATCTTGGCGAAAGTAAATTCAATAAAATGAATTGTCAGTAGTCCTGAATGGGCCCTGTCCTTAGCTTAACAAAGGGATAACAGGACGTCCTTATTAATTGAATGCGATGCAATTTGCCAAGTATTTGTGTTAGGTATACCGTTGGTATCACGATGAATAAATGTGGGCGGCTGTCGTGACATCTGTGGTTTTGATTCATGGTTTTTTTTAAACTGCTAATGGCTTGTTATATGGTTTCGTCATTGAGTTTTGTTAACGTTGAGCTTTGTTTGGAAATTGAAAAAAAAAAAATACTAGCTGATGCCCGCGACTTTGTTCGCGTGGTGATAGTTATTCTTCCGGGGTTTGAACTATCCCACGGGAACTCATAAATTTTCTGTGATTTAAAATGTTAACCGGGGATTTAAGGTACCACCACATGCACATGCATTTCATTTAAATCGGTGCAACAGTTTCGGAGTTTAGCCCGTAAAAACAGACAATCAGACAGAGAAATAAAAATAATCTGCATGAGTCCTATTTTACTTCTAAGATCCAAGGTTTTATTAGGGTTCCGTAGTCCACAAGGAACTTTCTAATAGTAGGTAAAATATTTGTTGATATCGGTCCTGTAGTTTCGGAGCTAATTCAATGAAAAAAACAAACATTCATTTACTCTTTATGATATAAGTATAGATGTTTGCTATGTTTAACAATCTTCTAATATAAATTTGTATGGCAGTGACACAAAAAATGTAACAATACGGCTCAAATTACTTAACGGATTGTATTATTTTTAAAGACTCATCAGTAAGAAAGAAGCCGTCTAATTTACAGTGTACTGTTACCACAACAGCTGGCAAGTATTTCTTGTAGCTGGTAACACTGAGAATGTTTTATTTATTAGTAACAAAATGTATATACGTAGAAAGTTCTTTTATAAACTAAAAAAATGACTACAATTGATACTAACTCTCATGCGATTTTTAAGAAATAAATGCAATAAAAGAATTTTATTTCTTTATCATCATCATCAGCCCGTATAACTAACACTGCTGAACATGGGCCTCTTCGTAAAGAACGGTTTTGCCGTATTCATATGGCTATAAACGGTTAATACCGCGGGACACGGCTGTTTAAAAAACTAAAACTTCGTTTCATACTGTTTACCACAAATTTAAGTTAGTTACAACAAAACCGGCAATATATATTTTAAAATAACATTCGCACAGCTGACATTATAAAGTAGGGTTGTTGCTGGTACTAAATTAAAATGGATTTAGGGGTGAAAACATTTGTTTACACACAATCCCCCTAGCTAGTGGTGATTCAACACGATGGCCCACTATAATATATGTAATTTCAGAAGTTTATTTATTTAAATTCTATCAATATTATAATTTAAAATAGCCGATTAAATTATTATTTATCGGTAGCGTGTTATATTTATGTACAGTAAAGTTTTTTAACACTTCCGTAGCGTAGCGGTATTTGACTCGCTTTTAATCTTGGAGGTCGTGGGTTCGATCCCCACGCAGAACAGAAAATCTCTGTGTAAATTCTAACATTTCTTTTCGGGTCTGGTTGGTTGAGTGTCTAGCCTCCGTGCCTCGGAAAGCACGTTAAGCCTTTGGTCCCAATTGTTATAACATCATCTATAATAATCGTATATCAAGGAACGGGCAGCAGCGTTTCCTTGTATGGTACAACATAATACTGCGGTCACCAACAAGCTTGCCAAGCGTGGTGACTATGCCTAATACCCTCCACCGGGAGGAGGCCCATGTTCAGCAGTGGATGTTATACGGGCTGATGATAATGATGATGAAAGTTTTTTAAACACTACTGCATTCTCGTTAATAAATGCTAAGCTAAAATGCTTGTGTTACGAGTGAGTTCTCGTCGGAAGTGCAATGGGTGGTGATCGAACCGCCGACCACATGATCGCAATTCCGACACCCTAGCCATTGGCTAGGCCGCTTTTGTTTGATTGACATCAATTGTGATCATGAATTTATATGTTTGATAAATTAACTTTTACCATTTGAAACAAACATTTTATCGAGTAGTAACTAATGATTTATAATTAAAACAACTGTACATTATATTTTATGGTATCTATAAACCTAATTGACAACGGTGGAAGTCCACTCATCGGCTTTAGTCATATGAAAGGCAGCGCATTTTTTATTATGAAAGGCAAGACATTATTTACTTATTTTAATATTATATTACTGTAACTGAGCCTCACGGGTTTACTGCGTTGTAATGTTAGTGCAAAGAACCATCCGACGCCCTCGTAGACCCGAAGTCTGAGAGGCCCGCGAGCAATAAAGTAGAGCGACAGTTGCACAAAACATGAACACAGAACACCAGGATAGAAGCCAGTACCATTACAACTTTTTTTTTTCGGATGTAATACATAGGTAGCCACGAGGCTTTTGCTACTTCATCGGGCATAAAGGCGAGCAGAGCTCCAGCCTTAATAAATGGTTTAAAAACTACAAAATAAGCAACCTGCGCAAGAGCGCGCCCTCGGCTCAGGGCGGTCGCTAGCGATGAGATTGAGGGATTATGAGTTTTAGTATTTTATGGGGTTCTGTGCAGCTGTCGCTCTACTTTACAATTCGCGGGCCTCTCGGACTTCGGGTCTACGAGGGCATCGGATGGTTCTTTGCACTAATATTACAACGCATAAACCCGTGAGCCTCAGTTACAGTAGTAATATAATATTAAAATAAGTAAATAATGTCTTGCCTTTCATAATAAAAAATGCGCTGCCTTCCATATGACTAAAGCCGATGAGTGGACTTCCACCGGTGTCGCTGAATCTTAATTTATTGCCAATATTAATTTAACCCTCCGCCGCATGCGAGAACAAAGAACGGGCCCGTAAACGCACGCTATATGTCCTTCGCAGAATTAACCGAGACGATGATAAATCAGTGTTTCATTGTCGCCACTTAACTCGGCAATTACCAATAATATTGTGTTAAACAGTAACTTCATGTTTCCATATTGACATGACGACGAGGAAACGTGTAACTTCTGCGTTTTTTTGTTTGCGAAATTTCGTTGAATCACGTCTTATATTATGATACGTGACGATACAGCGGTTTGCGTTACAAATTTGGTATGGACAGTGAAGGACCGTGTTAAATCTGTTATCTTTTTCGGATAGACATTTATGTAGGCAGGCTACGAGGCTTTTGCTACTTCACCAGGCATATAGGCGAGCAGCTCCAGCCATATTAAATGGTTTATAAAGATAAAGAGGGCGTTGCCTGTTGGACTTGGACGTCGGTTTAGGGCAGTCGCTGGCGAGGGGATTGAGGCATTACGACTTTTGGTCTTTTAGGGCAGTTTAGTGCAACTGTTGCTCTACGTTACAGTTCGCGGGCCTCTCGTACTTCCGAAAGAGCGGTCTACGAGGGCATCGGAAAGTTATTTGTATCTGTAATTCAATTTTCGTTATTTATATGATATTGCTGATTGATTCTAATATAATGAAATGAATTGTATTTAATGAAGAGCAGGTTTCAAATTATGATTTAATTTTGTTTGTTGCTAATAATTTACTGTAAGTGATATATACGAATTTACAATATTAACTAAAGTTTACTGATGAGCTGGTTCTATTTTAATTGGTAGGTTATTTGTTTCTAGAGGCGTAATAACTTCTACTTCAGTAGTGTGAAATAAATTAGCATGTATAATAATAATGAAATGAAATGACCAATTTCCTATTTTTAACCCGTAACTGCATACGTGCATAACGTTAGTCAGAGATGTAACAATGGCATTGTTTGTCCCATCTGTGGCACACGTGCGGTCATCACGTTTTGTCTCACAACTACGTAATCCGTCGCGTGAACTGTTATCAAACACGATAATAACGTTTATGTTAACAGTATTTCTTAATAGAAACAACTGTGTTATGTTTTAGAACACGTCATCTATGGTTAAACATATTTTTGCAATATGTTTTGCTGCAACAGCTATCGTAATATTATTAAATGATTACTAAACTATAAGTATTATACAAATTACTTTACTTTATGCTTACTTAACTTCTGAGTAACTGATTATTTATGACATAAAATTTTATTGTACCTTTGTGAAAGTATATTTAAATTATATATCACATACTTCATGGCGTAGCGGTATAAAGTATCGATTTAAGTCTCAGATATCGTGTGTTCAAACCCTATGCTGGACAAGAAATCGTTGTGTAAATTATAAGATTTATATCCGGGTGTGGTTGGTTGAGGGACTACCCTGCGTGCCTCTGAAAGCACGTTAACCCGTTGGTCACGATTGCTATATGATATCATCTATTGCAAGCGTACCAGCAACGGGCAGCAGCGTTTCCGTGTGTATTACAACATAATACTGCGGTCACCAACCCACTTGCCAAGCGTGGTGTCTAAGGAAAACACCCGTCTCTTGGGAGGAGTCCCATGTTCAGCTGTGGACGTTATTCAGGCTGATGACGATGATAGTGTAGGTCGGGTAACTTAAATGTGTCATTAAATATATTGACAAAATAATAATCATAGCAAACCACTTAAACCCTCGTAATATTGCCAAGGACCGTTCAATAAATGTTATAAATATGGAGTAATAACGATAGAGTGCTTGGAGAACGCATGAAGGCGTGTTATGTTCCCACGGGGAAGGGTCGTTTATACCACCATGAGCAGACGTAGGGTTAACGTTGGGGTGGCGAGAATAATGATCCACCATCGCTGCGTAGACATTTATGTTATTAAATTATTTGATTTAGGTGAGATATTGGATACAGATGATAATGAAAATAAATAGAGATTTGCTTTTATAAATATAAATTCCCGTATAAACTGAACAGTGAAATTTAGTACTGTATTGCACCGTGATAAAGTTCATTATTGGTTACATTTAGTAACTTTGTAATTGAAAAAAATTTTTTTTTTAGAACAACTCCCACACTAGCAAATTAAATCCCCATATCCCAGGGGACTATACAAACACATTATTTACGGACAAAAAGCAAAACCTTACTGCGAACCCTACGAAAATTGTCCCGGGTGGAAATCGAACCTTGAACATCAGGTTTCAGACGGCATAGTCGTAATCACTGAGCCACTGGTGTAGTCAAATAGATGTTACCGTAATGTATACTAATATATAAAGCTGAAGAGTTAGTATGTTTGCTTGAACGCGCTAATCTCAGGAAGTACTGGTCCGATTTGATAAACTCTTTCAGTGTTAGATAGCCCATTTATCGAGGAAGGCTATAGGCTATTTTTTATTATGAAGTTTCTACGGTGACGGGAGTTATGCGGGTGAAACCGCGCGTGAGAAGCTGGTTTTGCTTGAATGCCACGGTCCGACCGTGGCATTTTAGCCGTTCACAAGAATAAGTCTTTGACTTTGCAGTTTAGCTGTTGGTGTACAAGTTAGGGCCACATACAAACCTATAATAATAATTGTATTTTAACGTAAAGCTTTGTGGAAAGATAAGATTATTTACCTTGGTCTTAATGGCTGTTACTTGTACAATTATGTATTCTGTGCCGTTACCACGAACAAGTCATTGAAAATATAATAAAAATCATACAAAACCATGTTGTAACAAAAATATGGAGTCGTAAAAGACGATTGTTAGGATAAAAGGAAACGTTATATTATTTAGTACGTAATTAATGATAGCAGGAAATAAATTATAAAATGCTTTTATGAATTAAATGTTGAGAGATTTATATTATTATATTACAAACGGGACTAACAGTACAACCAGACACTTAATGCAGAATAATTCAGCGAACTGTTTTAAAGCGTTGATTGGTTAAGCAAAAGTGGCGCGTAGGCCGGTGAATAAGCACGCAATGGCTTAAATGTACTTGGCACACATTCAATGTCCGTACTCTTTGTCTGTCCGTCTGTCTGGCTCTTTGTTTGGGTTCGGTATGAGGACACCCCACCCACGGAACTTAGAACAAATACACATCATACCTTTGCCATACAAATACCTGCTTATTATTTATAACTCGCAGTTGAGACTACGTCGCCTCTCGTTGTTAATTTATTTTATTTTACGACTATTCCGAGATCTAACACTACACAAAACTAATTGCGAAATGCATTTAAATGCAAATCTCTTTCGCAATGAAATTTCCTACTGTTCGTGTAATTAATTTCAAACAAAGTAGTAAAAGGAGGATTGTGGCATTAGATTCTGCGACAATGTACACAAAACATGACGTTGTCAAAGAGGAATCAAGCTGAACCAGCGCTGTCGTCGTGGTGTCTTTGTCATGTTAATTTGTACCCGACAGCACCGAGAGCGCTGTAACTTCATGAATACCTGTTGATGTGAAGCGGGTCTGTTTTTTAAACCGGATAATCAATTGATAGATTGATAAAGGCTAGGAGTTGCCGCTTTTACTTCAAAACAGTTTAAAGTGAAACAGAATATCACAAAAGGCTATGAAGCTCCTTTTTTAAATCCATTAGTTCCCGCAGTAATTAATTACTCTGTCACTTAATGAACTGGGTTGGAACTTTACGTCTTGTTTGAATTCGTATCAAAATATTCATCTTATCTACTCGTAAAAACCATTACCATGACTTGGTTATACGGACAACGACTGTCCTGAACTTTGATTCAAATCAATAAAAAAATATCTTAGTATTTTTTTATTGATTTGATAAGTAAAAAAATATGTGTCAATATTATTTTATGTATATCATATGAATTGAAATTGGAGCACTGCTCGCCTTTACGCCTACATAGATCCTGCCGAAAATAAAGGTGCAAGTTGGAAGCGGGCGACATGAGGCAGCAGCAGTCGACGTGTCGCAGCGACACTACTGGTTTGTATGTATTTCTATGAAAATTACCTTCGCAGTTAGCGACATGAAGCTAGCGACGCGTTTCATAGAAATACATACAAACCAGTAGTGTCGCCGCGACACGTCGCGTCGTCCGCCGCCGCCTCACGTCGCCCGCTTCCAACTTGCACCTTAAAACCTCTCAGTTGACTGATTTATAAAAAAACGCACAGTTTAAACTGTTAGATTTAGAAACTTGAATTTTGAAGATCCTTAGGTACCTGAGATAAGTTTCAAAATTTAACCCCTTAAAGGGAACGGGGGTTCAAACATTGTACCTAGGCATAATTAGCTATTAACAATTAAAAAATGTTGTTTACCTTTGCTTATATCAGATACGATTGGTATACCCAGCTCATCATTTAACATTTTGAAGTCTACGAATAAGTAATGCACCGTTTTGAGTTGACTGGTATAGTTTGAGTATCCCGAGAGATTTCCAATGAGGGAAGTTTCACAACAATGTAGTATAAAGTATTTCGCTAGCATTGTAGTATGGGAATACTTTGTAGGCATAGAGAGTTCGAGTTTTGAAAATTATTATCTAACAAATGTAAAACATTTGTTATACTACGTATACGTATCATCATCAGACCGTACAACTGCTGAACATGGGCCACCTCCCAAGGGAGGGCTTTTTGCCATAGTAACCACGCTTGGCAAGCGGGTTGGTGAACGCAGTATTATGTTGTAACACACAAGGAAACGCTGCTGCCCGTTCCCTGGTATACAATTGTTATAGATGATGTTATAATAATCGGGATCAACGGCTTAACGTGCTTTCCGAGGCACGGAGGGTAGTTCCCCAACCATCCAGACCCGGAAAGAAATCTTAGAATTTACACAAAGATTTCTCGTCCGGCTTGGGGATCGAACCCACGACCTCCGAGATTTAAAGCGAGCCAAATACCGCTGCGCTACGGACGGAGGTTGTCGTATGTTATACGTATATTATATATATAAAACGACACAATTTGTTAAACATTAGTTCTACTACATCTGTATTTCTAATAACTAATTAGTTAATTTCCGTGGGGTGGGGTGCCGGCATAGAATGTTACCTCCCCATTTCTACTCGTGGGTGTCGTAAAAGGCGACTAAGAGAAATTCCAGGGAACGGGCAGCAGCGTTTCCTGTGATGATCAAATCAAAAGAACTCCACTGCGCTCGCCAACCCGCCTGCCAAGCGTGGCGAGTATTGGCAAAACACCCCTCATGGTGACACATACCAGGATCAGGCCCCTAGTCCCCGGCCGCTCCGCTAGTCCTGGCCACGGTACCAGCCATGGTAACGGCGGAGCAGGGGGTGCTAAGAATCTCCGGAAGAGATCCGGGTACCACCCCACACGACAACTGGCCCTGGTAACACACAACACACGCACTCTGAGGACAGACGAGAAGATCGTAGAGCTGGAAGAGGAATTGGACAAGTTGCGCTGGGATATAGTGGGTTTGTCAGAAGTCCGAAGAGCGGGACAGGACACGATGACCCTGAATTCCGGCAACTTGTTCTTCTACCGGGAGGGCGAACAGCGGTCCCAAGGTGGTGTAGGGTTTATCGTCCGCAAGTCCCTCATTAACAATTTGGTGGCCGTCGACAGTGTGTCGAGCAGGGTAGCGTACCTTATACTCAGAATATCAAAAAGATATTCCATGAAGGTTATACAGGTTTACGCACCGACCTCAACGCACTCAGACGAAGAAGTGGAAGCTATGTATGAGGATATTAGTAAAGCCATACATAGCTCCAAGACCCACTACACCGTTGTTATGGGGGATTTCAACGCTAAACTGGGTAAACGAGGCGATGATGAGATGAGAGTGGGGTTGCATGGATATGGGCAACGGAACCGAAGGGGTCAGAGGTTGGCTGATTTCCTGGAGAAAGAGGGACTCTATATGATGAACTCTTTCTTCCAGAAGCCACCTCACAGGAAATGGACCTGGATGGGCCCTGATGGTTCCACAAAAAATGAGATTGACTTCATCATGACAACCAAAAGACAAATATTTAATGATGTCTCTGTGATTCACAGGGTTAAAACCGGAAGTGATCACCGAATAGTTAGAGGCACGTTAAATATTAATGTCAAATTGGAACGATCCCGTCTGATGAAGTCTACGCTCCGACCTTCAAACGCACACATCCAAAACCCCGAGAGCTTTCAGATCGAACTAAGTAATCGCTTCGAATGTCTAGACAGCTGCGAATCTGTGGACGATATCAGCAGCGGGCTAGTAGACACTGTGCATACGGTGGGGCTTAAATATTTTAAACCCCACCCTAGAAATAGACCTCAGAAACTATCCACTAATACCCGGGACCTCATGGCTAAACGACGTACGATGATGCTCCAGACTCCAGACGATGCGGAGTCATTTAGGCAGCTCAATAGACATATCTTAACGTCATTGCGTCACGACATTCGCTCCTATAATACAAAATGTATTAAGGAGACGATAGAGCGAAACCAAGGCTCCAAAGTGTTCGCAAGAGACACCTCTATTGGGCAAAGCCAGTTGACAAAGCTGAAGAAGGAAGATGGGGTAGTGACGTCGAGTAAGCCAGAGGTTTTACGGGAGATAGAGAGGTTCTATAATCAGCTGTATGCCTCAACAGTCAAGCCCGCTAACAGCCAAGCCAAAGACCCCAGAGCAAGGCTCACCCGACACAATACCGAAGATCTCCCGGACATCAGCCTATACGAGATTATGATGGCCCTTAAACAGCTTAAAAACAACAAGGCGCCAGGTGATGACGGAATCACATCTGAGCTTCTGAATGCGGGTGGAACACCGATACTTAAAGTCCTTCAGAAGCTCTTTAACTCCGTCTTACTCGAGGGACAAACGCCAGAATCATGGAGCAGAGGTGTGGTGGTTCTGTTCTTCAAAAAAGGTGACAAAACCATGTTGAAGAATTACAGACCCATCACATTGCTGAGCCATGTTTATAAGCTGTTCTCGAGGGTCGTCACAAATCGTCTCGAACACAGGCTCGATGACTTCCAGCCTCCCGAACAAGCCGGCTTCCGAAAAGGCTTTAGTACCATAGACCACATACATACGCTGCGGCAGATTATACAGAAGACCGAGGAGTATAATCAGCCCCTATGTTTGGCGTTTGTGGACTATGAAAAAGCCTTTGATTCGGTCGAAATTGGGGCGGTTCTAAGGTCTCTTCAGCGGTGTCGTATCGACTATCGGTACATTGAAGTGCTGAAGTGCTTGTACAAAAACGCCACCATGTCGGTCCGAGTACAGGGCCAATGTACGAAGGCAATCCCGCTACGGAGAGGCGTAAGACAGGGAGATGTTATATCTCCCAAACTTTTTACGGCTGCTCTGGAGGACGCCTTCAAGCTCCTGGAATGGCAAGGACACGGCATCAACATAAATGGCGAGTACATCACTCACCTTCGATTTGCCGACGACATAGTGATCATGGCAGAATCGCTGGAGGACCTTGGACAGATGCTCAATGACCTCGATGGAGTTTCTCAACAAGTTGGGCTTAGAATGAACATGGGCAAGACGAAAGTCATGCATAACGCCCATGTAGTGCCCAACTCTATAGCCGTTGGAAACTCCATTCTCGAAGTTGTGACCGAATACATATATCTAGGTCAAACGATCCAACTAGGTAGGACCAACTTAGAGAAAGAGGTCAATCGTCGAATCCGACTCGGCTGGGCAGCGTTTGGGAAGCTTCGAGAGATCTTCTCGTCCAAAATACCTCAGTGCCTGAAGACCAAAGTCTTCAATCAATGTGTGTTACCAGTGATGACATATGGATCTGAGACGTGGTCTCTTACTGTGTGCCTCATAAGAAAGCTCAAAGTCGCTCAGCGAGCTATGGAAAGAGCTATGCTCGGCGTTTCTCTGCGTGATCGAATCAGAAATGAAGAGATCCGCAGGAGAACGAAGGTCACTGACATAGCTCAACAGATAAGCAAGCTGAAGTGGCAATGGGCAGGACACATAGCTCGAAGAACTGACGGCCGATGGAGCAAAAAGGTTCTCCAGTGGAGACCACGTACTGGCAAGCGCAGCGTAGGACGACCGCCTGCACGATGGACCGACGACCTCATAAAGGTCGCAGGAAGTCGGTGGAAGCAGGCCGCTAGCGATCGTTCCCGCTGGAAATCGATGGGGGAGGCCTATGTTCAGCAGTGGACTACAACAGGCTGGTGATGATGATGATGATGAATTAGTTAATCATGACATGAGACAGAGAGAGAGAGGTTAGTGATTAGTTAGGGATAGGATAGGTTGTGTATTTATAATTTACATAATCAAAAAATCTGTGTGCGTGTCCTAAGTCAATCTATTTATCTATATAATATCTTTACTAATATAATATAAAGCTGAAGAGTTTGTTTGTTTCAAAAGAAAGCGCCAATCTCAGGTACTACTGGACCGATTTGATTATTTTTTTCAGTGTAAGATAGACCATTTCTCAGACAACCTCCGTAACGTAGCGGTAATTGGCTCGCTTTAAAATCTCGGAGGTCGTGGGTTCGATTCCCCCACCGGCAAGAAATCTTTGTGTAAATTCTAAGATTTCTTTCCGGGTCTGGTTGGTAGAGGGACTACTCTCCGTGCCTCGGAAAGCACGTTAAGCCGTTGGTCCCGATTGTTATAACATCATCTATGAAAAACGAATCAGGGAACGGGCAGCAGCGTTTCCCTGGTGTATTACAACATAACACTGCGGTCACCAATCCGCCTACCATGCGTGGTGACTATGGCAAACACCCTCCCTCGGGAGGAGGCCCATGTTCAGCAGTGGACGTTATACGGGCTGATGATGATAGCCCATTTATCGAGGAAGGCTAGACTATATTTAATTATGAAGTTCCCACGAGAACGGGAGGTACCCGGTTTAAACAGCGGGAAGCTAGTTTTAAATAAATAAATTGTACTACCCTCCTTTTTAAATTGTACCTTTACACAAAAACCATATTTGGAGAACGGGAGTAAAATACTTTACCTCCTCACAGCAAGTAAAGAAGTTTCTTATAAAATTGTTAAAAATACTATCATTCATTAAAGTACTGTTTTCATAAAATATTGATCGGATATCAGGACAGGTAGGTATTCCTGTGTTCTTTAACATTAGTCATTCGGCTCCAGTCGCCAAGTTCAGTCTGACAGTCAAGTCTAGACTAGCAATTGTTATGGCTTATATGCTAGATCCTAGACTACTATGATTTATGTTGCCTTTTGTTGTGTTTTTATCCATAAAGCAGTCTCGTCAAGTTTGTCCGATGCTCTTTTGAAACGGCTATCTGTCCGCAATTTCACCCACGTATTGAATTATTATTTCTTATTATTTCTCGTGCGGAACCCTGCTGTTTAAGTGTAACATCCCTCGTCCGTGGGTCACTACTCAATTGCCAACTGAAAACCAGCGCTAGGTATCGACTTTTTCGGCAGAACATGCAAGGCGTCTTATTGTTTTGTACATTAACTATATGTTTTCTGTGTAATATCTTGTGTGTTGTGCTGAATAAATGTATTTTCTTTCTTTCTTTTTGTTCTTTATATTTTTCTTTCTTATTGGTTTTCTAAAATAAAAAATTGTAGGTACTCCTAATTTTAGCTATTAACTTGTGAAATTCTTGCTAAAATTATAGCTTTTAATTGTAAAATTCCCGTCGACAGCAAACTGTAAATTTCTTAGACAATGATACTAATAATAAAAAAAAATGTATAAAGTCACACCCCGTAGTTACAGATCCCGTGGGATCCCGTGGGATTTTCGTATACTATTTTTAACCAATAACTGTATTTTTATATAAGTATTTGCGTTTTGGGCACTATGGCTTTGGACGCTTCTTACAAATGTTGTTTAAACACTCATTATAACTGTTTTTCAAGTCTTAATTACTAAGAGCAGCGTCAACAAAGGTGAAGTCTTATTATAATAGCAACAAATACTTAATTACGACATCGAATCTACACTTTTACTTTCAAATACCAATGGCAAGGACATACATACGAACATAACTATACATCATTATAATATGCCGTTAGTCAATACTTCTATACTAATATTTGGAAATATTTGATTTGTTTGTTTACATTGAAAAGGCTCCGAAACTACTGGACCAATTTCAAAATTTCTTTTACCAATAGAAAGCTATATTATTCAGGAATGACATTGCTATATTTCATTATACAGTTCCTACGGGGACGGGAGTTACGGGGTTGAAACCGCGCGCGGCAAGATAATCTATACTAATATTATAAAGCTGCAGAGTTTGTTTGAACACGCTAATCTCAGGAACTGCTGGTCCAATTTCAAAAAATCTTTCACTGTTGGATAGTCCATTTATCGAGGAAGGATATAGGCTATATTTTATTATGAAGTTCCCACGGGCACGGGAGCTACGCGGGTGAAACCGCGCGCGGGAAGCTAGTGTTTGATAACAACATAGGCGTTCCTATATGTCCTCAATCTGGTCTATAAACATCTTATATCAACTACATGTGTATTGCTTTTGTAACATAAACTTAGTACCGAGTGGTATCGGGTTCAAGTGTTTCTTGTAACCGCATGTTGTAAGCTGTGGTATCTATAATTCGTTTTGCAAGCTGTCCGTATGTCTATTAATTGCTACATTAATAATGCAGCCACGTTTTTGGGTTCCGTAACCGAAGGGTAAAAACGGGACCCTATTACTAAGGCTTCGCTGTCTGTCTGTCAAGAACCGTGATAGCTAGACAGATGAAATTTTTACAGATGATGTATTTGTATTTCTGCAATAACAACAAATACTAAAAATAAAATAAATATTTAAGGGGGGCTCCCATACAACAAACATGCTTCTTTTTATTTTGCTAGATTTCAATAACGGCAACAGGTAGGCACTTGAATATGGTACTGAACCCTTCGTGCGCGAGTCCGACTCGCACTTGGCTGGTTTTTAAGTATAAGGGACCGTAACATCACGTTTACGTCCATTGTTGAACATGGGCCTCCTTTAACAGAGCTTGGCAATCCAGAGTTGTTGGGGGATATTGCCATTACGACGCTTGGCAAAAAAAGGCGGATTCATGATGTCAGTAAGATGGTGTATTGTGGTATTAATTTTATTGAAAACTAGCTGCGCCCCCCGGTTTTACCCGGTTTACTCTGCCTGAGGGTCGGAGCGTGATGTTTTGTAGCCTATATGCATGCAATTAATAGATTAGAATTAATAGATTTATCCAGCGTATAACCTATCTCGCTGCAAAATTTCAGCCAATTCCGTTAAGTAGTTTTGGCGTGAAAGAGTAACAAACATCCATACTTACAAACTTTCTCGTTTATAATGTTAGTAGGAGTAGGATGTATTGCATAGATCGGTTATACTACCGAAATAAATTATTTCACCGAATATTAGCAATTAAGCAACAACTAAAACCACGGGAGTGCGAGCAAAAAGCTACCAGGAGGGAGCGAAGAAAAATAAAACACGGTGTAGATTGTCTTTAATAATAATAGGATCATAGGATTATATATGATTTTTTTTATATTTGATTCATTAGGGGCATCCAAAATCACTACTTACAAAAAAGAAAAGTAACAAAAACCTAATTATGTATAATATATTTTTATTTTAGCTACAAAAATAACTAACTATTATTTAAAAAAATGCAAAAATAATGGAAATCTGTATAGCGAAGTGAAAGTAATGATATAACTAAGATAGGTTTTTAAATTACCTTACGTGACGCGTCGCTGAGATAAGATTAAATAAAATTATATAAAATCTCATTTTCCACTAACGCTTGCTACTTTAAATTATCAAAAGCAGTTTATTCTGTAAGTCTGTATACGTGACAAGCATGTTAACGCAGTATTACTCATAAATGTAGCACTAAAAATTCACTTTTTAACCTTAAAATGGCATCAAACGCGTCTCAGTTGAATTTCCCTATGTCTATGACTCAGATGGCCACTGTTTTATCCGATGCCCTCGTAGACCCGACGTCCGAGAGGCCCGCGAACTGTAAAGGAGAGCGACAGTTGCACAAAACTCCCCTAAAAAAACGAAAAGCCATAATCCCTCAATCTCATCGACAGCGACCGCTCTGAGCCGAGGTCCAAGTCCCACAGGGGGCGCCCTTTTGCGCAGGTTGCTTAATTTGTAGTTTTTAAACCATTTATTAAGTCTGGAGCTCTGCTCGCCTTTATGCCCGGTGAAGTAGCAAAAGCCTCGGGGCTAACTACATAATATATGTCCGTCCGAAAAAAAATTACTCAGATGGCCACGGTTTTTTTAACGGATATGTGTTATGAAACTGAAGAGTTTGTTTGTTTGCTTGCTTGAATGAGCTTATCTCAGGAACTACAGGTCCGATTTGAAAAAAATCATTTAGTGTTAGATAGCTCATTTTTTTTCGGACGGACATAATATGTATTTAGCCTCGAGGCTTTAGCTACTTCAACGGGCATAGGTTAGATAGCCCATTTATCGTAGAAGGCTAAAGGATATATTTAATTATGAAGTTTCTACGGAAACGGGAGTTACGCAGATGAAACCGCCACGCTTGTCTTGAATAAAAAAAAATATAACGCCACAACTCCAAATGGTGTCCAGCTAAATAACTTAACCTGACAAAACAACTGATGTTTATCTATGACTGGTATTCTCAAGTGGGCTGATTGACCCAGTTTTAGTGTTTTTCACAAAGCCTAGGTATATTACGATTGTTTAGTTTTACTAGTTAGAAATCAAAATCCAGGTCTAATCCTTTGAAATTGGATTGAAGGTGAAAGTGGGATAGGTTTCGATTTTAAAACGAAGTATCTAGAATCTTTATTGGGGATTTTATTTCCAACTAGTTTTGTAAGTAGCTCCTACTTACTTTCTAGTTCCCGTTTCCGTAGGAACTTCAACATTAAATATAGCCTATCATCATCAGCCCGTTTAACGTCCACTGCTGAACATGGGCTTGGCGTTTTGGCGTCCACGCTTGGCAGGCGGATTGGTGACCGCAGTATTATGTTGTACCACACAAGAAAACGCTGCTGCCCGTTCCTTGATATACAATTATTATAGATGATGTTATAACTATCGAACCCACGATCTCCGAGATTTAAAGCGAGCCAAATACCGCTACGCTACGGAGGTTATAGATAGTCTTCTTTAAATGGGCTATGTATCACTGAAATATTGTATCAAAACGGATCTTTTGTTCCTGAGAAAACTTTTCAAACTCTTCAGCTTTATATATTAGTACAGATTTAAGATATATAAGTTTATATTTCCACATTTTCTTATTCTGTATTAATTCCTTTTCTATTAAAAATGCATGTAAATGTTTGTTACTCTTTCATACAAAAACTACTGAACGGATTTGGTTGAAAGCTTGCACCGGGATAATTTATAAGCTGAATTAACATGTTAGCTACAAAACATCAAGCTCCGACTATCTAGAGCAGAGCAACGCGAGTAAAACCGCGGCACGCAGCTAGGAATACATATCAATAAATACGTATACGATGAAAACATTACTTCCTGGATGTATGTTTGTTACTCTTTCACGCTAAAACTATTGGACGGATTTAGCTGAAAGTTTGCACCAGCATAGATTATTAGCTGGATTAACATATAGTCTACAAAGCATCACGCTCCGACCCACTGAAGCAGAGTAACGCGAGTAACACGTAACATAAACACGTACCATGATAGCAATACGTCTTATAAACGTAATGTGTGATATATCTTCGCAGTGGCAGACCCGCCGTCTCCGCTCCAAGGCCGGTTGGTCACGCGATATTGTGCCTTTTATTGTACTACCTAGAAATAACGACTGTGTATAGATATGGACTTTTTGTTCGAGGACCTTGGGGAACTTGAACTCTTGGGTTACGGTCAAATAAGACGGAGACTGTATTGAGCTCGGTAATTTGAAAAAACGAAAATACATCTATTTTAGCATAATACTTAAGATAGATGGTTTATAGAAGAAATACAATAAATAGTTATCTTGCTTGTTCTGCCGAAAAGGTCCTCAGCATTGACCAGGAGAACACGCTATCAGGCTAGCACGCTGGTTTTCAGTTGTTTTGCTTGATTATTTGAAAGGTTTGCATAATAACGCGAAAGGTGTCTGTTAAATACCTTGAAAAAAACTAGTAACTCGAAAGGTGTCTGTTATTTGATAAAACAAAATCATTTTTAATTGCGATTGCGATATTTATGATATGTTTTCATAGTTTATAGCGTCCCAGCTTCGCGCGGGAAGTAAATTTAAAATCTATTCCGTTAACTTTAAGTAGAAAATACAAACTTTTTTCGTATCGATATAATTTATTTTAGTTTATTATAGTAACTTTTAGCTGTATTAGTTACACAAAAATTGTACAAATTATACACTTAAACCTTTATCAATTATTATATTTTAAAAAACAATTCTTTAAAACCGCATAGATATTCGTTCGTGATAGTTTTTGAGTTTTGTTTAATAAATCATTGAAATAAATTTTTTTTTAATATTTTTTTTTTTATTTAAAAACACAACTCCCGCACTAGAGAAATAAATCCCTGTGTCGCGGGGGACTTTACAAACATACATTTCACGGACACAAAGTACACCCAGACTCAGAACAATTATTTGTGGTTCACACAAATAATTGTCCCGGGTGGGAATCGAACCCAGAACACCAGGTCCCAGAAGCAACTACCGTAACCACTGAGCCACCGGTGCAGTCAATTATTTTTTACTAGCTTCCCACGCGCAGTTTCAGCCGCGTAACTCCCGTCCCCGTGGGACCTTAATAATTAAATATAGCCTAATCAGTGATAATGTAGCATTAAAATGTTGAAAGAATTTTTAAAATCGGTGCAGTACTGAGCTTGATTGAGCCAATTCATTACAAACATTCTTACATACAAATCTTTCCTCTTTGTAATATTAGTATGGATTACATAATTGTTGTAATATTATTTATTTATTATTATTACATAATAGTGCTTAACCTTAGTGTAATATATAGGTCCACAAAACTGTTCTAAACAGTTTGTCTGTGGACTCAGGTGAGTCTTTTATGTTTTAATAATATAATTAATGTAAATTTTTATTGTTTCCAGGTAATGTTTCAATGGTGCATTTACGAAGCCAATTCAGGTGAAGGTAGTATTTCTGGTTTACGTTCGAAGGACATTGTTACCTTTTTAAACCAAGTGTGCAAAGGATTTTTTTTTTTTTTTTCGGACGGACATATGTAATTAGCCCCGAGGCTTTTGCTATTTCACCGGGCATAAAGGCGAGCAGAGCTCCAGCCTAGATAAATGGTTTAAACACTACAAACTAAGCAACCTGCGCAAGAGGGCGTCCCCTGTGGGACTTGGACCTCGGCTCAGGGCGGTCGCTGACGGGGAGATTGAGGGATTATGGCTTTTAGTTTAGGGGACTTTTGTGCAACTGTCGCTCTACTTTACAGTTCGCGGGCCTCTCGGACTTCGGGTCTACGAGGGCATCGGAAGGTTCTTAGCAAACTAACGGTTACTTTAATATGTAATATAAAAAAAATTCTTCGTTTTTCAAAAAAACTGTGGGGTCTGGCTTAGAATAGACCACTCCATACCTAGACCCTAGAAGCATAAGGACGGATGTATTATCTTCAGAAGCATTTGATCGTATGTACCAAGGTTCAGTCAGCAAAAGAGTTAGATTTACACCGTCAATATGTAATAATGTAAATAAATATGTTTTTGTCAGTACAACAGCCGGTAATTCTTTATGGGCAAAGAGTTCGCCGCTAGCTGTGAGTTAAGTCTTCTTATAAACGTGTGCATAAAAATTTAAAATGCGATTTACTAAGTGTAAACCTTTCTCTTTTGCTGACTGTACATACGATTAATGTGTTTGACGTATACTGGCTCTTCCGAGCTTATGCTTCAGAGCTCTAGATATATGCCCATGGTCGTAAGAGGTAACTAAGGGATATATAGCTGATGAATGGGCAGCAGCATCTATCAGCACAAGATGTCTGGTTATCTTAATGCATCTGCATCACCAATTCGCTTGCCAAGCGTGTCGTTAATGGGAAAAAACCGCAACGACCCTGTCTTATGAAGGTCTGTTTAGCAGTGGACGTAAGGGGGCTGGAGAAGTTATCTTAGGGCTTAGACAACTTGTTTTTTTAAATATTTTCGATCGAATAGCATCGATTACTCTTGAGTTTAATTTTATTTGTCTCGGTTTTTGCTACCTTGGCACGCGGATCGGTGTTCGCCGTATGATGGGAGTATCGTTGAGCTGATGGATACTACTGCTTATCCATCAGGTGTATGTCCCTAAGTCGCCTCTTAGGACACCCACAGCAAGATATGAAGTGGTATACGCTAAGCCGGAAACCACATGGAAAGCCCTTAGATTAGACACTAATATTTATTGATTTACTAGAGCTTCCTGCCCGCGGTTTTACCCGCGTATCTCCTGTTCCCGTGGGAACTTCAAAATAAAACATAGCCTATAGCATTCGTCAATAAATGGGCTATCTAACACAGAAAGAATTTTTTAAATCGGTCTAGTAGTTCCTGAGATTAGCGCGTTCAAGCAAACAAACAAACTCTTCAGCTTTATATATAAGTATAAGATTCCGTTTCTATAATTCTGCGCCAATCTAACTAGGTATTACTGATTAACTAAAGTAGGTATATGCGAAATCAAATTATTCCTTAATGTTAAAATTTTAATAAATAATTATATTTATAACCGATATTAATATAATATGCTAATTATAATTTCATTAGTTAATTTAGATAAGCTTGTATGTTTCATATTAGGAAATTATACCTATTAATTTACATATAATATTAGTTAGATATTTATTTACCATATAAGTCAGGGGTGTCCAAACTTCGGCCCGCGGGCCAAATCCGGCCCGCCAGTGTCATCAAACTGGCCCGCGACAGCCAATGTTTTATTGCTGTTACTGCTTTGCTAGAAATACGACTATAGATAAGGGCAGATAAAAATAATCTGTTTTGGCCCTTAAAGCATACTGAAAATATTATTATGGCCCTAAGGCTTCAAAGTTTGGAGACCCCTGATATAAGTGACTTAGTTGAATGCTTAAATATCTAATGATTTTCCTTGTAGAAGTAGATTTAACATGGTTAATATTATAACGTAAAATTATACTAATTGGATGCGCAATAAGAATAAGCAATTATCAAAATATAATCCGCGAAAAGATTATTGACTCTCTATTTTTTATCAACCCCTGGCCGTTACTGTATTTAAGAAGTCTTCACCAGCTCGTTTACCCCCTGAACATGGGCCCCTTAACAGGCCTTGGTAAGCCTGGGTCTTTGATGGCTATTTATATAATTACCACGCTCGGCAGGATTGGTGATCGCAGTTAGATGTTAACTAACCTTGAGCTGATAGATATCAAGGAACGGGCAGCAGCGTATCCTTGTGTGGTACATAATACACATAATACTGCGGTCACCAACCCGCCTGCCAAGCGTGGTGACTATGGCAAAGATCCTTCCTCGGGAGGAGGCCCATGTTCAGCAGTGGACGTTGTACGAGCTGATGATGATGATGATGATGATGAAATCTTATTCTAATATATAAAGCTGAAGAGTTTGTTTGTTTGCTTGAACGCGCTAATCTCAGGAACTAATGGTCCGATTTGAAAAAATCTTGCAGTGTGGCTAACATTTATCAAGGCAGCCTATAGGACATATTTAATTATAAAGTTCCTACGGGAACTGGATATACGCGAGTGAAACCGCACGCGGGAAGCTAGTTAGTAATACTTAGTATGACTATATGCCTAGTGGCAACTAAGGCCTTGGTTTGTCGACTATCATTCAATAAAGTTCAATAAATAATGATGCTAACAATAGCAGATAATAATACGAGGAAGATCCGTAGTACCCAATACGGATATCTGACAATATTGTTAACACGACGCTCCGAACACCTGCGCGTCTTCCGTGATTTTAATACAAGTTGTATATCATTCATACTAAATGGTTATTTCCTAGGAGTTGTAATAGGGACATAGTAGCTAGGAGAGAAGATTATGATTGTGTTGTGGCAAGTTCTTATTTGCAAAATAACACTCGTCATCTCCCTGTCCTTATCTCTCCCGATGCCCTCGTAGACCCGAAGTCCGAGAGGCCCGCGAACTGTAAAGTAGAGCGACAGTTGCACAAAACTCCCCTAAAGAAACTTAAAGCCATAATCCCTAAATCTCCCCGTCAGCGACCGCCCTGAGCCGATGCCCAAGTCCCACAGGGGACGCCCTCTTGCGCAAGTTGCTTAGTTTGTAGTGTTTAAACCATTTATCTAGGCTGAAGCAGCAAAAGTCTACTAGTTAACTAAAAAAAAACCTGTACTTATCCCACTTTATTTGATGCAGTTTTTTAAATAGATAAAATGGTTCAAGAGGTCGGTTTAGATGTTTAATACATCTAACATCACCTTTGCACCCTTGCGTATTCGGGTCGCTTGTGTATTAAAGAACTGATAAGCAAGTTCAATTGCTAAATCTGTATATGTGATAGAATAATAAAAGCAAGGTTACATGTTTTCTGTGAATATTCTTACCAATTGAAGCCAATGTCAATGTCGAGGTTATTGTACATACTAGCTTAACCGATTATTAGCTTAAGAAGGGTTTTCATTGGTAAGATTCGGGGGTTATGTAGAAAAAAAATGAATCTATACTAATATAGACAGCTGAAGAATTTGTTAGTTTGTATGTATGCTTGACGCGCTAATCTCAGGAATTACCGATCCGATTTGAAAAAAATATATCAGTGTTAGCTAGCCCATTTATTGAGGTAAGCTATATGCTATAATTATTTACCAGTTTTCTGCGCGCGGTTCTACCCGCGTAACTCTCGTCCTCGTTGGATCTTCATAATTAAATATAGTCTATGTTAGTCCTGGATAACGGAGCTTTCCAATTATGAAAGAATTTTTTCAAATCGGATCGGCAGTTCCTGAATTTAGCGCATTCAAGTAACCGAACAAACTCTGCAGCTTTATAAATGAAATTCTTACGGCAACGGGAGGTATATGGGCGAAACCGCGCGCGGGGAACTATTTCCCCTATATTTATATCATAAAATCTAAGCTAAAAATCCCTATAATATTATAAATGCGATAGTAACTCTATCTGATGATTGACGCCTTTACCACTCAACCTGACTTTGATGAAATTCAGTACACAGATAGAGTAGACCTTAGGGCATAGGCTCCCTTATAAGCAAAAGTCAGTTCTTACTTGTCATAAATACTCACTTTATCTGCATATATTTTTCCTCCGCTCAGTATATTTTATCTCATAAAATCTAGACTGAAAATATCTTATAATCCTAACACGTGGTTCACTCCAGTATAATCTAATAAAACGTCACTTAGCTACCCTTCAAGCCTCACTGACAAATCAGTCTCATCGATTTAATCTTAAATAGATTTTCAATTTTCACATCGCCACTGACTAGAAAAATCGTCCTCCAAGCCGAACGGTGTCAATTTTAACGCTTATTATCACTTTACAAAATGTGGTTATTGGCTAAGTCCATTCTATTATTATAAAGAGAAAGTATTTTTTTATTTTTATCTAAGAAGGCTCCGAAACTACTGGACCGATTTCAAAAATTCTTACACCATTCGAAAGCTATGTTATGCAGGAGTAACATCATCATCTTCCTGCCCTGCTCCCATTATTTGGGGTCGGCGCAATATGTCATCCTCGTCCATTTATCCCTATTACACGTCTCTTCCATACTCACACCTTTCTTAGACATGTTATCTTTCACACAGCCCATCCATTATTTTTGGCCCTCCTCTTCCAACATATCCCTCCATCTTCATATTCATCATTCTTTAGTCACATGCATGTCATCCCTACGCATGCAGGAGTAACATTGGGTATATTTATTTATTAAGTTCACGGGCCCATGGGGACCCGGTCATTTGAAAGGCATTCATGGGGCCGAAGCGAACATTGAAGAGGCCTTATTATTAAGACAGATATAATGTTCCATAAGCTTTTAATACCTAAATGTTTTTTTCCGGTTTGTATCTCCATTCTCCATACTATATGTAAAGGTGTCTCAAAAGGCTTACAGTGCTTAGTTCGCTGCTAATACGAGGTGTACACCTCTTTATCTCCGTTCTGTGGTGTACAGTGCTTCGATGGCTGCTAAAAGAAGGTTTACAGCGCTTAGTTTAGTTTTGCTGCGTGAATGCATCAAATCTGAAGTATGCGAGTAGCTTGACTTTTGGTTATTCGATTCGTTGTTTTTATAAAATTCCCGCAAACTTTGGAAAGTTATAAAAATTAAAATAAAGCGACTTATGGCTACAATCATTTTTACAATCATATATGTTAAAATGAGAAATATATTATTTAAATTAAATTATTTAGACCACGGTTTCTCAAAGTGGGGTACCCCATTGGTTGTGGTGGGGTTCGCCATTCGACGGCAGGGGGTTTGCGACAAGATTTACGTAATTGTGGCTTGATAACTGGCAGGCGTTTTCTTTAACAGTCAATTTTATTATTTTCTTTGGGGGGGGGGGGGATTTTATTACTTAGTTAGGGGTTCGCTGTCACCTGGAAATTTTAACAGGGGTTCGTGAAACCGAAAGTTTGAGAAACCCTGACTTTATAAAATTTTAGATTAATAGTATTCCTTGGGAGGTCGTCCGTTATATAACAACCGAACGTCCGTTAATATACATTATACATTACTGTTTCAGTAAATTAAATCTATATAAAGCGAAATAGGTTTTGCTATAAATGGTGATTTGCTATAAATTATCCAAGAGACACGTTGACATCATACAATTTATTCGAATAAAACATCTATATCTCCAAATGGAAGTAAAGCTATAACTTTCCTAAATACGATTTTTATGATTAGTTGTAAAATTAGTGTTTTTTTGTTTTCGTTATTGCTTCATCTGGTTGAAAGTTACATCATTTCTTTTTGTGTCCATGACATTGTAACAACTGAGCTGTATAAGGAAATTATTTTAAGGCTTTTTTTTAACCACTAGCTTCCCGCGTGCGGTTCCACCAGCGTAGCTCCCGTGCCCGTGCGAACTTATAAATAAAATATAGCCTATAACCTTCCCCGAAAAATGGACTATCCAACACTGAAAGATTTTTTGAAATCGGACCAGTAGTTCCTGAGATTAGCGCGTTCAAACAAACAAACAAACTGCATCTTTACAATATTTAGTTATTAGTATAGATTTATTAAGGCTGGAGCCAGAGGCGGATTAAACGTTGAGAGCACCGTAGGCACGTATCTCATTGGCGCCCCTATTTTATAAATAGCTAGTAAAAATTTGATTACTGTAGTTGGCTTTACTATATTATTAAGTGTGCGAATGGGACCAACCGCGAATAGGACTAACCGCGAATGGGACTAAACGCGGATGGGACCATTTGCGAACGTAGGACGAAGTGCGAATGGGACGAAGTGCGCATAACCCCCAGAGTTTGCTCCAATTTGGAGCTGGCATTTCTTTATTCCGACTTGTAGTATCCTAAACTACGTTTAGTGTCTATTCCACCCGCGCGCGTCTTGAACAATGAGGGTTTTCTAAAATGGCGACCACGAGGTTGCAACTGAGGCATCAGGTCCTGGCACCTATCAACTGTCGCTTTCAATCTTTGGCAATTGGTAAATAACCGGGAAGGTTTATTCAAATTTCCGAAATTAACGCTAAAAAAAGATTGTTTGGCAAGTATACCTATTTGTTTTGAAAACTTTCACCTAAGTGGCGCCACTGGTAGCGGAAACACTAGACACACTCATTGCAATAACTACAATTATGCCTTTATTCTACCGGCGAAGATACTATATGTGACATTAAGTCGTATATTATAAGTATATACTTATTAGAAAGGCATGGCGTATATTTTACGTTCAACGCGGTAGCTTCAACGCCTGTAGAAACCCGTAATTTTATTATCCGGATCTGTCTAGCGGCTAGACTCTAGCCAGACTAATTAGTTTGCCGGATATAAAAGCATAGAGCCTTGTCTACGGGCTTATATCGATCTATGTCTATATTATAAAGTGAAAATGTTAGTTTTCGTTTGTTAATAAAAAATTAAAAAACTATCAAACCGATTTTAGCATTAATTTGATTAAGGTAAGACAGTGTTTATAAGAGCTTTATGTTTGCTTATGAAATTTATCGTTCTGACCCTTAATTAAAAACCCACTTACATTTCTCCTGTATTTTATTACCTGCAATAAAATCTTTACCATACACAACCTGACAAAAATAAAACCAACAATTACCTCATTATATCACAATTATATAATACTCCAATTTCCCCATAAAAGGCAATATCCGACATGATCTGGTAACCCTTATGGCACAATGCGCCAGTGAACTAATTACGAAAAGGTCGATCCTTGGCCTTTATTGTTATTTTAATTAAACACAGTAATTATTGAACAACTTGTATATAACATTCTCCTATAATTATCGATTATATCAGCTTACGGTGTCGATGTATGAATAGATTACGATTTTAATTCTTATTGGAAACCATTGGGAGCAATGGAAAAACTGATCGTATTAGCTTTATTATTATTACGTTCCATTTTTTTAAACCGTATTCAGAAATGGAACGTTCGATTTTATGGCCACGTTTACATTTTTCGGCTTCCGTGTTTGGTTTTATCTGTGGGTTATATTGTTTTATTTTTTAATTTTTTGGTTTGTGAATAGTTTGGTAGAAATGAAATCGATAAAATTGGTTCATTAATATGATGCAAGAATAAGGTACGATTCCGACTGTAGCCATTTAACAATAGAGAAAACGTGTAAATAACAATTACAGTTTATATATATATAGCTGAAACCATAATTATTATTTTTTTCTAAAATAATAGGAATTGTAGTCACATATCTAATTTTCTAGACAATCTTAAGACCATTAAGACTTCGATATAAATATCTTTATTACGGTCGGTTTATAGTAATTATTTAAGCTACATTAACTTAATAAATTGGCATATTTAAAATATTTTTTGCAGACATAATAAACTCTGAGTACCAAAGACATGTTTAACGAAGTCATAGTAATATCGTTACGTAATTTAAAACCCTCCTGCTTTTACTCAAAGGACACTTACGTAAACCTTTTAAATACTTTTAACTAAAGTTTGTCTACTAGATATTCACCGGATTTTTCTTAATAATTTTAGATGTTTATTTTGCAACTCCCGCGCCTCCCGACGTCCAAACGACTGAAACAGTTGCCAACTAGGTTCACGCGTGTGTTGATCTCATCCCGATCCCGGTTCTATTGTTAGCATTTAGTTTCAGAGGTGTTCACGGAGTTCGGCACACGAATAACAGATGGCGTTGCTTGATCGTATGAAAAAGATTTTAATCAATAATCGTAATTTGTTTTTCTTTTGCTTTTTGAGGTAAATCGGTTTTTTGTCGGACACACATTATACACACATTTTACACTCTATCACTCAGCACTATCTGCATAAAGGCGACCAGGGTGTATGTTATTAAATGGTTAAAAATTACAAACTAACCAAATTGTGAAAGGCTTTTGGGGCTTTGAAGTTGGACCCAGGTTTAGGTCGCTCGTTCAAGGAAAGTCGTTCACTGGTAGGGATAAGGATTACAGAATAACGACTTATACATTTTTGGGCGAATTGTGTGCTGTGTCGTTAAAATTATACTAGCATATTTAAGGGTACCTACTAGGATTAATAGAGTTACTCTTTATTATGACTCGGTCTAATATTAAGTGCCCGTAGGGACTTCGAACACCATTAGCGTAGCGTTAATTGGCTCGCTTTAAATCTCGGAGGCCGTGGGTTCGATCTCCACACCGGACAAGAAATATTTGTGTCAATTCTTAGATTTCTTTCCGGGTCTGGTTGGTTGAGGGACTACCCTCCGTGCCTCGGACAGCACGTTAAGCTGTTGGTCCCGATTGTTATAACATCATCTATAACAAGCGAATCAGGGAACGGGCAGCAGCGTTTCCCCTGTGTTTTACAACATAACACTGCGGTCACCAATCCGCCTGCCAGGGCGGAAGCCCATGTTTAACGGTAGACGTTATACAGGCTGATGATGAGGGACTTCGAAATAGATTTTCATCTTTACTAACTTCAATTAACCTTTTCTGTATTATTAAAAAGCACTATACAGTTTCCTCTTAGCGTTTAATTGTAATTTCTCAGTTCATTCACACATTTAATATCTACAAATTGTTAGAACTTTGAAATGTAATTAAAATTACAGATGATCGATCAAATTTATCGAGCTGTGAAGTCATAAATCAGTATGTTATAGACAGTTAGGGTTCAAGGTGCCGTTGTTTGACCGTGGCGCGACCTACACTACGTAGCCGAAAGCCATGCATTACCTAATACCTACACTTATACCTTATACAGAGTTTACTCTGAGGAATGTCTTGTTTTACTTACTATTTCCTTGGTTTATGATGTGTGAGATTATTGTTCCTATTTTTGGGTTGGTTAGATTAAGCGCAGTTATTGCAGTAGAGCAGGTCTTCAATCTTTGAAGCCTTCGGGGCCTTAATGCATTTTTCAGAATGTTCTAAGGGCCACATCTTAAGTTTTTCTGCCATTAACTTAGTCGTATTTCTAGACTAGTCGCTAAGTGCGCGATCGAGTAATAATTATTTTGTGTTTTCTTCTTAACTTAACTCAACAATAGGACATTGGCAGTCGCGGACCAGATTAAGACACTAGTCTTACGGTCTCGCGGGCCGAATTGATGGCACTAGCGGGCTGGATTTGGTCCGCGGGCCGTAGTTTGGAGATCCCTGCAGTAGAGGATACAGGGGGTCTAATACTCGCCTCTACATCGCACGGTTAGTAAAGATGACGTAACTCAAAACCTTGACAAATATTAAACCCTCAACTTCCCTCAAGAATTATTCTATCTATTGGAAAAAAACTGCATTAGAATCGTCACATCATTTCTTAGCAAAATCCGTGCAGTATAGTTTTTGAGTTTATTAGTAACAGACATTCATTCAAAAATATAGAAAAATAATATATTTCCTGTTTATAATATTAGTATAGATATCAGCGTAAATATTTTGACAATTGGTCTCAATTTTGATACGCTATAGCGTGTTATCCCGAAGGTAATGCTTCATTGTTTATTCAAATTTCCTGGCGTGTAGTCTGGAGTTCCCACGGGCGCCACCAGGCACCACTTTGCACCTGCCCTAGACAGGATAAAGGGGATTTTTTGTTTTGTGGGTCAAGTACTCAAATATATTAAAGTCAAATATAATAGTATGCTATTTACAAGGTGCTTACAAAACATATGCCGTACTTTTAACGGTAGATAGTATTAAGTGGAAGGAAGGTTAGTGAAGAAATTTTTGTGATATTATGAATCTTATTTTACCATAACTACAAAAAAGATCTATAATGCAATCTCTATAAACAATTCATAAAAAAAGTTGAGAACATTAGTTTAGAAAACTTAACTGCAATATTATTTTTCTACTAAAAATGACATAACTGTTGTTCGAAATTACTGTCAACGATTGACAGAAAGCCACATTATTTGTGAGTGTCATAAGGCACTGATCCTACCCACACTCCCACCACTGTAGCTCCTGCAAGCCAGGATCAACACACTTACTGTCAATGCCAATAAGCACCGAGGCTCACCAAGTGCAGGAAAAAATTAAACTGCCGTCGGACTCGCAGTGACCAAGCGGGAGCTAGTATATAATATAGTACATAAAATATGGTACCTACACCTAATTTTAACCTCCCCTGTTACTAAGTACTGCCACCTTCGTTTATATAATAATTAGTATGAAACCTTCATTAGTTGAGGCTAGAAACACCGTCATAGCCTGTTCGTTGGCATGTAGCCACTTATCTACGTATAACATGTACTACGACAGAGATTGATGGCTAGTAAATTAAAAACTAAATATTATAACTATGAGTATACAGGTGAGGGTCATAGCAAAAATAAATCTTATAACGTTTAGTTTTAATTGTGTAAGGCCGGGACTCCACCAAAGCGGAGATGTGTGCGGTGTGCTTTGCGAGAAGAGATGTTTTTCAGCTCGGGTGAATCCACCGAAGCTGTGCGGAAATGCGTAGTGTAGCAGAGATGTGTGCTGGCTAGCCTTGCGAGTGTGCGAGGCATTGAGTGCTCAGTACGCATTCTGACGCGGGCGGGAGGGGGGAGGGTGACATCGATCAATGCAAGCCGCTTATATCTCTCGTCTCCGCCATGCGTCGTCCACGCACAGCTCACATCTCCGCTTCCATCGCGCCATACTATTATTACATATCTCCGCACAGCGATCTCCACTGAAGCTGAGCGGAGAGGAGATGTCTCAATAAAGCAATTCTATTGGTTGTTTAAAAAACATCTCCTCACCGCTCGTCTCGTCTTCGCTTTGGTGGAGTCCTGGCCTGTTGCTTTGTTTATTCTACGAATATCCTACTCCTTTGTAAAAGCTTCACAATTAAGGGTATTGATTTACAATAAGCCGTTACGTTAAGCCGTTGCTCCCGATTATTATAACATCATCTATAATAATCGTATATCAAGGAACGGGCAGCAGCGTTTCCTTGTGTGGTACAACATAATACTGCGGTCACCAATCCGCCTGCCAAGCTTGGTGACTATGGCACATACCCTCCCCCGAGAGGAGGCCCATGTTCAGCAGTGGACGTTGTACGGGCTGATGATGATGATGACGATGATTTACAATAGCACACCTACGCCCACGATCACGCCCACGCACTTTGCATAGGTACAGCTTTTCCTACACCCATATCTACATCTCCGTGATTACGCCCATGCTTGCGCATTCGTACTTTTATCCATGTCTACGCCCATGCGAAGATTTTGAAATTTCTAGCACTTTTAGTTACTAAGATTTCGTGTTGACCTTCGCTTTATATAAATATAAATAATAACTACCTGCTGCCCGCGATTTCGACCGCGTAACATAAGATTTTTATAAGCTATCCAACAATGAAAGTCTCTTCTAAATCGGTGCTACCGTTTTGGAGATTGAACGGAATACACGGACAAACAGATTATGAAAATAAAAAGTAGCCTGTATTAGTAAGTTATTGACACTTTAATTTTATTTATTAGTACACATATATTATAGATAACAGTATAGTAAAATGCCTGATAAACAATAAAGGTAATTTATTTTACTAGGTACATACTTACTTAATAAAAGATATTTAAAATATAATAGTTTACCTATCTTTGCAATAAGCATTTCTCAAGAACGCATCAACCTATTTTACTTTGTGTTAATGAAACTGAGCTCAAAGTTATGTTCAATTTCCTGTTTTGTTTGTTTACATTGAGTATAATTGCGCATACAATTACCCTACATCCCCTAACTATATCAAAATTCATGTTTACTCCCCTAAATTTAGGTCTCTATGGTAATTTTCGTTGTTAACAATATTGTACTAGAATTTAGGTGAAGAACGGTTTAATAGTGTATCATAATGTTACTAGCTTTCCCGAGTGGTTTCACTTGCTTAAAGTTGTTTTGTTTTTCTTGTGTAAAACTCTAATTGCCTTTATTTTATTTTGCTGCATGTATATGTTACGGCTAAAGGTAGGTGTAAACTTAAACTTAAGATTAGCCGGCTAAACTTAGGTTTATCTTCGAGAAGCAGCTTATACTAGTGACCCACCCCGGCGTCGCACGGGTGTAATGCCGATGTTTATACATATAAACCTTCCTCTCGGACCACTCAATCTATTAAAATAAACCACATTAAAATCCTTTGCGTAGTTATAGAAATCTAAGCATACATAGGTACAGACAGACAGCGGGAAGCGACTTTGTTTTATACATGTAGTTATCACTACATAGTATAAAAAAAAAGCTCAGAAAAAAAAAGATAAAAAAAAAAACTTCAGAAACAAAGTTCAGAAAAAATTGACATGATTTTTTTTTCTACAAGCAAGCGATGTTATAGTTTATATTCTTATTCCCATATTTACAACAATTAATGCTATCAGCGACGATTAAATTGATATCATGCGGGTTTTTTAATACCCTTAATTTAGTGATACAACAAAACACGTTAAGTCGTAGGACCCTATTGTTATAACATCATCTCTAGCAGTCGTATTCAACCTTCTTTTTATAGGGGCCACATTCATTTTTCAGCCTTGGGGCCACAAACAAAAAAATATTTAAGCGTTGATAAGAACTTAAAGCCAAATTAGGAAAATATATTTACGGAGTAATGAAATACTGCATAAAAGCTCAAAGTATTCAATAAAAAGAAAAAAACAAATTTATTATAATCCAAGGTGGGCCAACTTGAAAGGCCGGCCCATGGGCCGCGGGTTGAGTTTAGCTGATCTATACCCATTGTATTCAAGGGTACGGGCAGTAGCGATTCCCTGTGTGTATTACTCACATAATACTGCGATCACCAACCCGCCTGTAAAATGTGGCGACTATGTAAAAACCGTATCTTGGGAGGAGGGCCATATTCAGCAGTGGACGATATAAGGGCTTATGATGATGATGAAAAAAAAAATAAGAGAAAAATATTAAAAGTTTATTGTTATAAAAAAGTATATAATACTCATTCAATACAAAAAATCCATTGTTTCATACACAATATATTATACCATCACAAATTACTTAATATAATTCTAAATACGTAATTATTGATATGTCATTAGCCTAATAGTAATACAGATAGTTCAACCCTTCTGTGCACGCGGCGCTTTGTGTAACTTTATTCAAAGCACACACAGCGTCGCGTGCGCAGATGACTTGAACTATCTGTCGTGTATCTTACTAAGTACAAAATGTTATTATATTACACAATTTAATAGATTATTATATTATAATCAAGTATTCTAAATAATGTAATATATTTAGTAAAGCTTAGAAATTATAGGAATGAATCCATGTATTAAGATTACAAAAATACAAATATTAAATTCATCATTGATACATAAAAAGTATTTTCATTTGGCATGTATTTAATTCAAGTTCATTCATATTTACATAATAAATATAATGAATTTATTATATCGCTTTGTCAAAATTATTAGTAGTGCGGTTTACGGCCCTCTCCATGTCTCACATGGCACGTATGAGTCGACTAAGGGACCTATCAGCTCAAGACTGCTTTCACACCTGGTAATCGCGATAATTATGGCAATATCCCTTAAGGACCCTGGCATGTCGAGGTTTGTAAAGAAGAGGCCCAAGTTCAGCTGTAGACGTAACAACGAACTGTAGATGATACAAAGGTAGGAGATATTCATTATAACATAATACTTAAAATGACCCATATTGTTAAATACATTGTATTCAATTAAAATTTTAATTACTTTCATTGTGTATTGTGCTCTTATTAATCCAGTTCAATGACGTGACAAAAAGAGCGTACTATTTACTGTTGTAATTTTATTTTATATTTAATGTTCTGTATAAATATAAACAATTACATATAAAAGCTCTATAGTTCAATGTTAAGTTATATAATAATAATTATTACACATAAAGCAATTACTCGTATATTTTATTACAAAATATATAAATTGCTGATTATATTCTTCATGCCTTTTTATCATTATTATGATTAGTACAGCAATAACATTGATATCATTATTTTTAATATTATGCATTGCATTTGATGACTAAAACCTTCATAGATCATAATCTATATCAATATATAAAGCTGAAGAGTTTGTTTGCTTGAACGAGCTAATCTCAGGAACTACAGGTCGGATTTAAAAAAATATTTCAGTGTTAGATAGCCCATTTATCGAGCAAGACTAAAGGCTATTTCATTATAAAGTTCCTTCAGGAACGGGAGTTACGCAGCTTAAACCGTGCGTGGGTAGCTAGTATGTATGTTTATGTGAAAGTAAATGGCAAGCTATCGAGTACTGTACAGCATAAATACAATACCGAAACTGTAAAATAATAAATTATAGTTTAAAACATATTATCACAACACACATAAATATCACAAATTATACACTAGAAATCTAGAAACTATCAATACGTTTGGCACTATAACTTCTTAATAACTATGATTTGATATGATACCAATACTTAAGCCCTTTTTAATATTCAGGCATTCTTAATGTACTTATTATAGGCGGCCCTTTTGAACCTTTTAATTTCGACTGCAGTCATGGCGTTACAGTACTTAACAATATTGTAAATCACCAATTATAAAATGCATTGAATTGAGCAATTAATCCAAATCATCCCCTACATGAAGCTTAACTCTTCGACGCAAAGATGTTCAAAAATTTCGTCTTGATATTCAAGAGGGTGGTGATGGACCTCTTCACCTTCTTCTTCGGGACCGTCTGAGGTCTTAGAAAAGGTTCTGAGTAACACTTATGCAGAGTTGGAAGGGCAGCATTTTCCATATTTTCTATCGGCAGTTGATATTTGTATTCCTTAACAACCTTTTCCTCGTTAGGGTCATATCTATAGAGTACTGAATATGTGCGTTTGACTTTCTTAGGCACCCTGGAAGCTGTAGGAGTTCTCTCACTCTTGCATCGCTTCACTTTGTTCCTACCGTAATAATCTTGGTAACTATCAGCATCCACATAAACGAACTTCTTGCCTAGAGCCAGTTCTCTTTCCTTTTTCAAACTCTTCCACGAAGCAATGACAGACTCGCGGCGGAACGTCTTGTTCGGATTGACACGGCTGATGCAGTAATTAGGTTCATCCTGAATGTTGGTCGTGTCCTTCAAAGGAGATCCTCGAGGACTCTGGCTGTAGTCTACCTCGTAGTCGTCTCTAGAGACCTGGAATAAAAAAATCAGAGGTTACCATCTAATAGTTCACGAACAAAACATTCGGAAGAACATGTATAAATCTCTAGCTGTCTCATAAACAACGCTGAACGAGTGATCTTGTGGAATATTTAAAGTATCAATAGAATCCTACGTGACGGTGTGAACGTGACGCTTAAGGCGTCCCTTTCTATTATTAAATAGGGTCGTGCTGGTCGTTGTTTGGTACGTCATTCGAGCCCTTGTCGGAGTGCGGTGCCCACATGGCTGGCTCCACCTGTCGGCCGCGCCATATGTTTCTATCTACAGGAACTTGGCAGGCCTCCTGGTGGCCGTTTTTTAAATTGCAACCGTGAACTGTCTAGGAAGCGCGATAAAAGTATGACATTTATCAGCAATAAGATCGTTTATCTCATTTTCTGAAATAACTAAAATTGTCGAAACGATCATTTAACCAGACAAATAAACAAGGTCAGAAAGGGCACTCAATAAAAACATGTTCATGAAGCCCTTCGGAACGCTTTGCTAATGTCGCTTTGAAGTATTAAAAGCTCTCACGCTAACGGTCCTTGCACAACTGCTTGCGGGTTATTTTCTCTGTTTGTTACGTCAAGTTAATTTGATCTTATTCTTATGCAATATTTTTATGATTTTCTTGGAATTCCCTGCGTATGACGTCGGTAACTGGTCAAATAATGGGTCACGCAGAAATAGATGCGTTATTATTGGACTTCATTAGAACATGGTGTTCGAATATGAACGTTAGAATGTTATGGAATAGAATTCGTTAAATCTAACTCGTAATGTTTATTGTGGTACGCGAACGTTTTGAAATGAGCAATTATTTCGATATGTAAGATTATATCACAACTTAGTATTTAAATAAAAAGTAGGCCACATGTATTTGTAAATGTCAAACATGCAACTTTTTTTTAATAAAGAGTCCTACTTAATTTGTCTGATAGTAATGCTTGTGCTGCTTTCTTGAGTTCTATTATACAAACTTTCACTGTTTTCTGAATAAAATATAAAATTTTAGTGAAACTGAATATTTCAATGTCCATGGTTCTGACACGACGTATTCGCAAGACATTGTGTTTTGACAGCTCGTGTTGTGTAACATTTTTTAATGGGTTAGTGTAAAAAAAACAGTGCAATGTTGCGAATTTAGGTCGCAACATAAAATGGGTCAAATTTTTAAATAGTCGTCCTATTACTAGTGTTAGTTAACACGGTCTAATTAAAATGTTAAATTGAGTTTGGCGTGTCTAGGTTGCGTTGTATATTTTTTCATGTTTTATTTTGTGTTAACCTTGTACGTTTTTGCTTTCAGGTAATCTTTTACTGTCCATCAAGTATGACGGTGTCCTCAGTCGGTGAGTTCAAAGAGGGACGGTCCACAATATTCTTACGTAGCGGGACGTGTCCTATTTCGCCTGTGTTGTAATATTACGTTATAAAGCGTATGCGCATATTATTTGTGTCCCACACATGTATTTGTGGCTGTTATTATAGTAACGAAGGTGATACATTTACTAAAAGGCACTGTTAAATTTGTCACGGGTTATTTTGGTGTACCAACGCATCATAATTTTCAATGCAACTTCTATTATTATAGTTTTGCATAGTCTGTGTTTGTTAGGAGTAGGTATACATGTAAATTTTAACAATATTTATAAATAAATAATTTAAATACTTAGTTGTGATATAATCTCACATATCGAAATAATTGCTCATTTCAAAACGTTCGCGTACAATAAACAATAATAAAATGGCTTCTTTCGGACTAATTTGCGAGAAAACAAGGAATAAGATCCTTAAAAAAGAGTGCTGAAAAAGTTAATACCAGCAAAACTTACGAATCAGAATGCTTTATTTGTAAACATAGGCCAAATGAGAGTGAGATGTTACAGATTGATAAATCCTCTATATTTTGCGATAAGGTGTGCAAATACTATGATGTTAATACTTTTTTCTTTACGGATTTCATAGTGAAACTGTCGTGTGTATTCACCGGGTACATCTGAAGCAATTGAAATTACAGCTTGACTAAAGATCATCCGAGGAACCTGGGAAGCCACCACATTATTACCCATCAAAAGAGTACCAAACAGCTCTAGTATATTTTTGGATAAAGAAGAAATTCAAAAGATAACTTTTAAAAAGTCACCCACCCTTTTTTTTCGCGATTCGCCACAAATTGCAACATTTTTTATTAACTTAATGATTAATCCTGCATTGTGATTTGCAATCAAGATTTAAAATTCACCTATACTGAATCATTAATACCGCCCTCACACATATATCGTTTGAACTCTATTTGTATCCGTTTAAAGTTTACTTTTGTACAACTATTGTGAAACCTAGTTTCGTACCGTTAGTTTGTATGTGCAAACAGTGTACAAAAAACATGGCATACATTGAGTTTTTTGCTTAAATTTACAGTTATGTACTACTCTTCTTCAACAGTTATATTGTTTGAGCTAGACTTTAACCATTTCAACTAGATTTTTAATGTTTTGTGAATAAAATACTTTTTGTCGTCTCTTTTTTAGTAATTATGGTAATGATTATTTCGAAGGTACAGTTATAAATATATATATTAATAAAAAACAATTTATGAAAACATATTTAGGTATTATGCGGTGCTTTAAGATTTGTCTTGTACCATTATGTATTCAGTGGTCTTGCGTTTGATTCTTTGGTCGGATTAGTATTTTTGAGATTAAAATTAAATATGGCAAAATGTCAATGTGTGTGTATTATGAAGTATTGATTAAACTGTTTATTTAACAAAGACTTGTCTAAGAACTTTCACTTATTTTATTTAAAACAAATGATATAGCACGAAGAATTTTGCTTCTCAACTTGTTAGGTAAACTTTCATCAGTACTAAGAAAATAGTATTTACAAAAAGTGTTTAATAACAAATAATTTTATTTTTAGTTCACCTTTTCTAAATAAAACTGATAGCTCGCCAGTTTCACTATTCCTCACCTAATAAACATTGTTTAAAAACTAACGTTTAATTTCTGTTTTTATTCATTAGAGATTTATACGTTAAATAACTTTTGCAAAGTAAACATGAGTGCATGTAAAATACGCCTTAGCTCCGCGAAATATGACCGTGTGATATAAATATAACTAGGGTTAGGCGGTTTACACACGTTTATTTTGAGCACGGTTCAAGTATAGACGACCTATTATTAGGCCTGTTACGTGAGCAACGCTTATTGTATCTTTAATTAAATTGCATTATTTATACATACTAATTAGAAGAATTTATGAGCAATAATGGCAGAGATTACTTTCATACGACATTATTAACTGAAGGTTTAATCACTTTAAAATTGATGGCTGATACTGATGATTTTTATGGATCATAGATTAATGTGCTATTGTATAAACCAGCTTTCAAATCTATTGGATTTATGGAAGAGTTATATGAGTAAATATTCTAAGTTAATGGTTATATACCAGATGAACATTCAGATATACAAGTTAAAATCACCCGCGATTCATTTCATCCAGAGTTGCTAACAAATTTAGTTCGTTAATGACTAAAAATGCTGTCACTGTTTAGTTATCCGATCAATATACTAAACCAATAATAAAGTTTAGTGAGTGAGAAATAAGTGTAATTATCTATCTACATTTCATGATATCATAGTAGATTATAAAAATTGTGTCATAGGTGAACAACCGATTAACTTTAAAGATGATGCGACGCCAGTTAAATATTTGGTGACGTACGATGAGTAATATCACCCACACCACTTTTTTCCTTGTCTCTAGTAATCCAATGAGTAATATATCTATACTAATATTATGAAGAAAGATTTGTATTTCCTTATGTATTTAATTAACTTAAAAACTACTCAGAAACTAGATCCATTTCAATATAATATCTTTGATAATGTTACGTTAATCAGTGACCATGTGAAACCGCGCAGTTAGGGTAGTCTCTACTAATATTATAAATGTGAAAATAACTCTATCTGTATGTCTGCCTGTTATGCTACTAACCACTGAACTGATGTTGATGAAATTTTGTAAAAAAAGAGACTAAACCTTTGGACATGGCTATCTTATTGGTAAAACATATAATTATGTACTTGTCCAAAATATTCAACGAGGTCGAATGACGAGCAAAAGTTAATACTAATTTTATAAAGAGGTTAAGTTTGTTAATTGTTTGTGAGGTTGTAGGGAGTAATCTCTGGATCTACTGAACCGATTTAGTAAATTCTTTTACCAATGGAAAGCGACATTATTAGTTAGGCTGTATTTTAAGGTTTCCATGGCAACGGGTGCCATTTACGCGGGCGAAACCGCGCGGTAAGGCTAGTATATTATATTTGTAACATATTGCACCATCTATTGATTTATTTAATAGTGATGGTGGGTGAGTTTAATGATCTTTAGAGTACTGTTCAGATTTTTACTTGTGTGTAGGCGGGAAATGAACTATCTTATTTTTTATTGTATTATGTGCATATATATGATTTATTGATGACGGTAAATATTAATTTATATTTTTTACTAGTTGTTCTTTTTCAAAGTAGCTTTCGATATTGCTTACAATTAAGTGACATTTCGATCAGAATGAATACACCCGTTTCAGTGATTGCTCGGAACAGACATTCAGACAAAAGTGTTTTATAATGACTTTATTTAGTTGTTGTTACTTTAGCGCGTGAATTTGACTATATAGATTTAGATTTTTTCATCCCACCCCGTTTATTAACTATAACCGTTCCAAATTTCAGCGCAATCCGTTCCAATCCGTTCAGTGGTCTGAGGTCTGTGTGTTGATAGATTAGTCTCAATGGTTATCTTTTATAGATATAATATACAGATTATAATTAATATTATCAATTAATGTCAATAAACATTTACTGACCCGGTTCGCGGACCACGTCAACGAGAGTCTCAACTCAGGTAAACAACTTGTAGCACTCTTCATAGATTATAAAAAAGCCTTCGACACCCTCGATCATAATGTGTTATTACAGGCGATGGATGAATGTGGGATCCGTGGGCCCACGAATGCATGGTTCAGGGAGTATCTCACCAACAGAAAGATATGTACTATAGTCAATGGAGTCGCGGGAGAAGAGGCTCTTGTTGGCCTGGGCGTGCCGACCGGCTCAGTGTTCGGTCCCGTGGGCTATATTATGCATGTAAATAGTGTCATCAATGTTGTTAGAAGGTGTCGGGTGTATATGTATGCCGATGACATGTGCCTACTTTGTGCGTCTAAAGACATGTCAGAGGCAATTGATAATGTACAGTATGACTTCGAAAATATAACAAAATGGGCACATGACAATGGAATCATCTTAAACCTAGAAAAAACTAAGTACATGCACATACACTCGCCCTACAATCATCGAGCCAAGTCCATTCCAATAGATAATATTAAAATAATAGGTCATACATATGATTGTTTACATAAATATAAAATTAATTGCAATTGTTCTACGATAAAATCAGTTAACACATACACATATTTAGGGCTTACTGTAGATAGAAATTTCAACCTCAAATCGCATGTAAACGAAGTGTGCAATAGACTAAGATCAGTGCTGAGTAAATTTTACCAACTTAGTCCGGTTATTAACAAGCGTACAATGGCTATGGTTTACTATGCCCTTGCAGACTCGATACTCAGCTATGGCCTTAGTGTATATGGGCGTACATTTATAACTTATATTAAAGAAATAAAATATATACAGACGAGACTCATTAAATATTTAGTTAGTAAAAAAGTAAAAATAAAGTGCAATAAAGATTATGAAAAGCTGTATCCCTTATGTAAAATATTACCAATTGACTTAAAAGTAAAATTTTTAATAGCAATAGAAAACTACTATACAGATGAAAATAAAACTAAGATTAATAATTCATATAATACTAGAAATGTAAGACAGGAAAAATTAATTAAACCAACAATTAAAAATTACTATGGAGAGAGAATGACTGAATATCTAGTCCCTAAAATATTTAACGAAATAGACTTACTAAGATTAGAACCTAAAATAAGTAGATATTTAATAAAACGTAAGCTTAAGAACATACTGCTCGGCGAATGTGACACTGTTATCAGTGAGTTACATTCCCGCGATGTAGTGGATCCGCTAGTTTAGGATTGGCTGTTTTGTTGTAATTATGTTTTCTCTTTGTTGTGTTTTAGTTATTTTTTTATTTAGTTTTAACATAGATTTAAGAATTTAAAATATTTAAGTAAGTACAATAATAATTGTGATATACCTTTATTATTATGTAAATGAGCGCGTCTCGCCAACAAGCTCTGTCGCTTGGCGAGAAACAATTTAATTGTAATTTTGATTTTGTGTTCTGAATAAACGATTAAAAAAAAAAAAAAAAAAAAAAAAAAAAAAAAATTGTATATATAATGTATTTTATTAAATCAAATTAATGTTACTCTTATCTATATTTTTTTATTATTAGTTTAATAATTGCCATTTGTTTTTCATGATTCCGCTTTCGAAATTAGAATCCGGATTGTCTATAGTAAATGACAGCACCAAAAACTACAACTTTATCTTTTTTACAGGAGAAAGTGGTCAAAATACATCAAAACCGGTATTTGACCAAAGACTAGTATCAGGAATTGTCATTTTGACAGTTGTTCTGACAACTCAATTGTTAGTTCGACTCGTTTGACAAGTCAACACTTTCTCGAATCACTCATAGTATTCTAACAAGTTTCAACTTTCTTTACTTATTCATAAATTCTTTGGAGGCACTTGTGTGACGATGACAATTTAGTCCACCTTGAAACTATCTATAATTTTTCCCTGCTAACTACATACTACATTTAAATAAATAGGCTATCTAATACTTACGTGTATCAAAACTACCCGTAATTTGTTTTAAATGACAGTTCATTTCAAAAACAATGAGCGCCGTGAGAGTTTTTCTTAGACAAAGGATAATTGTTTCTTTCTGAGCGCTTTTGTTTATGGTAATAAAGGGACAACCCTAGTTTATTCTCATAACTTATTATTACATGTATATATGTACGAATACTTTTTAATTCTTTCATCATAAATTATACGGGAAGTGAGTTAAATTATTTTTCATTTTAACGTCATACTTTAAAGCTTATTTTACCATAATAAATCTCCAAAAGCTGTATCTCTAAGGCTTGATTGATTTTTATATAATATCTACTTAGTTAGTCCGTGGGAAAGCCGAAAGCGGCAATGTCAAGAGCTTTGCCACAAAAAGAACATAATTCCATATTCAAACACGCACGCGCCAAGGTTCAATGACAGCGCGAGCATAGACAAGTCAGTTGCCTTTTAAGCGCATTAAGTGGCCGAGCAACTATGCACTTTACGTAATAGTTGCTGACCACTGCTCTAAGCTTTATTCCGTAATCTGAACGTGGGCAACGCTTATTGTACAACAGATAGACATCTCGTGTCAATGTAAGTTGTAAATGTTCCTAGTTTAATTACTAAGACCTGCTCAATTGTAGTTACTTACCACGCTTTCCCAACTACCACCGAGGATGGTTTTGTCCAACATTTTGTTTGCTGCACTAATTACCACTGAACAATCCAATTCTATATTCAAATTCACTGTTTGCAGTTCGTATCTAAACAAAACAGAAGTTGAAATACTTTTTTATTGACGTATATTGTATCACGTTGTCCGTAGGGAATGCTGTGTTTTGGCACAGTGTACACTTCGAGCTTTCCTGAACGACTGAAGCGAAAATGTTTCAGCGTCATTATTTATAGTGCTAGAGTGGGAAAGAGGGCGGGTTGCAGGAAGACGCTTCGTTAGCATCTTCCACTTAATACGTAGTCACGCCTTCGTATTTTGGGGTACATGTAATATGGTTCGGGGAAGCCCGTCTAAAACCGTCTGACGCTAGGGGCGACGCATCCTTTCATTTTCGTTTTCTGACATAGAAAACGAAAATGATCCGTGTCGACTCGCAACTGGTCGCAGTTCCTGGAATGTCGTTTTTGGAATGCTCATTTTGTGCGACCGTTGACATTACCTACATAGATACAGTTGACTAAACTCTAGTCATTTCTAGGTAGACTTTAATTGTCTATTTTGGTTATTCTTAGAGCCAAGTTCTTGATTTTGCAATTCATTGTAATTTATAATTTGAAAGCTTTTATTATATTAATTTGTAATTGTATAACTAATTTGTAAACTATATAAAGAATTAAATAAACGACAGATGAACAAATAAATCTAGTTAAGAACACCCTAAACATTTTTATTAGATCAGTTTCGCAAGATGATGCAAGAACAACTTATGAGACTATGAGTTGACAGTTGGTAATGGGAATGTCAGATGTCATTTTGATGATTTCTATTACCATATCAATGAGACCATGACAGTAAGACACTTCTTACTCAAGTGAATACTTAAAGCTAAATTGTTCTTGCTAGCTATGTCTAACTAGCAAGACTTACGTACGTTTAGTAAGTAAGATTGGCTTAAAATAGTATAAAGTTTGAACGAAACATATCCTTAAAAATGAGTTGTAGTTTAATATTATACGAATAGAGACCAACAGCTTAACGTGCTTTCCGAGGCACGAGGGGCGGTCCTTTAACCACCGAGACCCAGAAAGTCTAAAATATTACTCAAAGATTTCTTATCCGGCGTGGGAATTTAACAAACGACGTCCGACACTAAAAGCGAGACTTATGCTGCTACGCTACAGAGGAATATTATAATTATATTAACTTGGCAAGAAATAAAACTTTAATATAACAAGATTAATACCGCCTGCAAGAACTGAAAGCAACTAAAATAAACATTAATCTCTTTAGATATTACTAACCTCAATCTTAGAGAAATATTTAGCTATTAAGCTTTAGCTTTAAAGTGCAAAATGAAGAAACGGCATCGTAACTTTTACTCCCCGTTGTTTGAACGGATACTAGTGGGAAATTAGAAGTTACGGGAAAGTTGATTAATGTTTCCTGCAAACGATTTTCATTACTTTTTACATTAAATAAACTCCAGTCCCCGTAGAAACTTCATAATTGAATATAGCCTATGTTACTGCAAGATAACGTAGCTTTCTAATTGTGAAAGATTCGTTTAAATCGGTTCATTAGTTCCGGAGTCTATTCAATGCAAAAAACAAACAATCATATCTTTTCTTAAAAGCCAAAATCCCTCAATCTCCCCGTCAGCGACCGCCTTGAGCCGAGGTCCAAGTCCCACAGGGAACGCCCTCTTGCGGTTGCTTAGTTTGTAGTGCTTAAACCATCTTATCTAGGCTGGAGCTCTGCTCGCCTTTATGCCCGGTGAAGTAGCAAAAGCCTCAGGGCTGAATACATATGTCCGTCCGAAAAAAAGACTAGCTGCTACCGACGTTTTTATTTTAAAAAGGAAAATAAGGATTTTGAAAAAAAAAGTCCCGTCTAATTCGGTACTACCGTTTTGGAGTCATTTGCCTGGTTAGGAATTAAGGTGAAAGAAGTTGAGAAGAATGATAAAATTTATAAAGAAAAGTTCGTGGGTCGTGGATAGCGTGATGTTTTGCAGCCTTTATGTTGATTCAGCTTATAAACTATCCCCGTGCAAAAATTAAGCTTAATCCGTTTTGTAGATCTTGTTTGAAATACTAACAAATATCTATACAAATCGCGTTTATAAGGATTCCAAATACCATGCTTTTAAAACATAAAGAAAAGACAATTGTACTCGTCAAGAACAAAATAAAAGTAAGAATTTACCATCAAAACCTCGTCTGAAGTCTGTTAAGAAAGCGATGGTGACATAAAAATCTCCATAACAACCACCCAAGTGCTTAGCGATCGTTTTACATTTTCGGTTTACAGCCTTTACGAGTATATCGGGCATCCATTACGGTTCGGTTTTAGTTGCACTCGGGCGCATTGACGTCATAGCGGCCATTTAAATCCGGAACCTTAACAATACCATAGAGAAAACGAACGCGCAGAGGTATATTTGAATTTCGAACGCGTGTAACAGCGTTCGAAGTAAAACAAACAACGTTCGAAATTCGAAGAAGTATTTTCTAAATTAGTGTTTCTTTACATTTCGTAGTGTGAACGAGTCGAATCGAAATCCTGACTTGTATTGAGTTGTAAAAATCCAACGTCATTAACATACTATTAAATACTAGCTTACCGCGCGTTGTTTCACCGACGTAACTCCCGTTCCCTTGGGAACTACATAAATAAATATAGCCGACGTTACTCAGGGATAATGTAGCATTCTAATGGTGAAAGAATTATCGAGATTCGTCCAGTAGCTTATAAGTTTATTCGTAACAAACTTACATACAAAAATACAAATCTTTCTTCTTAATAATATTAGTGTATCTAATGTATATTATCTAAATAATAGTAAATATATACGTTTCCAGAGTGCCTATTCTGAAACACATATTTGCAACTAACTATATTAAGAAAATGAACATTAATATAAGGTTTTTTTTCAAAACATTAAATCATAATTACAATTAAATTGTTTCTCGCCAAGCGACAGAGCTTGTTGGCGAGACGCGCTCGTTTATCACAATTATTATTGTACTATAATACTTAAATATTTTAAATTCTTAAATTTATGTTAAAACTAAAAAAAAATAACTAAAACACAACAAAGAGAAAACATAATGACAACAAAACAGCTAATCCTAAACGCGTCCGTTTCGACCGCGCTGACTATGGCGCCCTCTTTAAATAAACTCAATAAACTCCAAATCCTGATATTAATTAAACAATAACCTCGGGATTATATTCTACTAGCGACCCGCGGCTTCGCACGGTTAGCCAAGTTAAATTATCACACAACCTTAATAAATTATATATCTAAACCTTTCACAAGGATCAATCAATCTATTGCTGAAAACCGCTTGAAAATCCGTGCAGTAGTTTTTGAGTTTAGACGCGGCGAAGAACTCTGTTTTATAATATGTAGTGATGCGGCAAGCTCTGTATTCTTAACTTTTCTGTGTCCACAGTAAACCGGTTGCTTTATTTAGTACGTAAAGTGATGCACTTGAAGTGGTCTATTGGGGTCTGCGACCGCATCATATCAATTATAACTTCATGGTTATAAATAAGTTTTGACGCTCGATCGTTGCTGAATCGACGGTTACAGTCGCGGTTGCAACATTACACGATCGGTATCGGTTTTTTGATGAAATAGTTAAGAATTCTTCTATACCCACTAATATGAGTGTCGGAAGGGGAAGACCTCGACGAACGTTCTCTGACCAAATCGGAGACATCCTCGCAAAAGGTCAAATAAGATCCACCCTAAACCGACGTGCTTGTATGAAGAATGTTATGAGAGTAAATGAAGCGAAAGATGTGTGTAGGGATCGTAGCAAGTGGAGGTCCATTGTCTCTGCCTACCCCGCTGGGAATCAGGCGTGAGCTATATTATACACGGTTATTTTTAAAACATTAACAACCTTTCAGGGGATGGAAGTACTGATGATTATTAGCAACTTTAAATATGGGATCAACATAGAAATCGCAAAAAAAAAACTGCTGTTCCATACATTTTGTCGCGGCAAGTGAACATAAATGTATGGAACAGCTGATTTTTTTTTCGCGATTTCAGGTTTGGTCCCATAGTAAAAGTTGCTTATGATCATCAGTACTTTCAACCCTGAAAGGTTGTTAATGTTTCAAATATAAACCTGTAAAGAGGTAAAGATTGTGAATTGTTTGTGAGGTTCTAATCTCAGGAGCTACTGGACCGATTTGAATCATTTTTCAGTGTTAGATACCCACTCATCGACGAAGCCTATAAGCTTTTAATTATTAAGTTCCTATGCGAGTTACGCGTGCTACACATAGTGCCGCGCACAGATTAGGTAAACTATCTGTAAACTAATAATACTATCTTGAACTAGTGTCGCGCACAGATTGGTTAAACTATCTGTAACCTAATAATACTATCTTGTACTTGGATGTTTCTGACTTCTTTTAAGAGTAAACAAAATCCTCTCGTTTTTTTATCTTCACAAAGAACCTCATTCTTACCGCAAGAAATACATGTAAAAAATGGTAATTTAACTTTCTATTCCATTCATAGTTAATCACCTCAAAAGGAAAATCCGGGTTAAAATTCGATAGTAATTACAGTAATCAAGGTTTTTGTATACAATATTTTTTATAAACTAATTTCGCATCACTAGTATTCTGTTTAAACTATAGAATCGAACTTTCTCTATCAATCGAGATTTTGTATAAAGAGTGTGAAATACAAGTGTAGTCATGATACAGGATTGCGCCAGAACGCAAACATATTTAGCAACTTTTCCAAAAACACCTTAAATTATATGTCGAAATTATATGAACAAGAAAGTTTTAAACTCGATGAAATAAAATATTAGAGCCGTTTTGGATAGTTGGGGAAGCATTGCGTAAAATCTCGATCACTGGAAGAATACAATATAATCATTAAAATAATACTTTAATAATTCTTTGACATCTAAGTCTGAAGCAAATAAAAACTATCAGCAATTCAGACATCTATACTCTTACTGTCAGTGAAACATTATAAGCAAATGCTCTGAGCTTTTATTAAACCCTTATTAATAATCATGTATTGCATAATTAAGCGAAAAAGAATATACAAGGTGCAAAGAATATAGTCTTATACCGATATTTCAAGTTATATATGTATATGTTACGGCTAATAGCCGAAGTGCGGCTACACCTAGTTTTAGCCGGCTACAACTAGGTCTAGCCGACCACATGCGGTTAAACTTAGATCAACCTGAATAAGTCCCTGTTCAACTCCATTGGTTTAGGTTTATGTTTTTTGGTTTTTTTAACCTCCCCAACTTCTTTTTGTGCCATGCATAGGTATTGTTTAATTTAGAGTTGAACAGGGACTTATTGAGACCTTAACCTAAGTTTAACCGCATGTGGTCGGCTAGACCTAGTTGTAGCCGGCTAAAACTAGGTGTAGCCGCACTTCGGCTATTAGCCGTAACATATAATATATGTTAAAAACTCTGCTAGTAAGTTTACTAGTATTCTTGTTAAACCCTCGTGCTAAGCTAAAATGCTTGTGTTACGAGTGGGTTTACGTCGGTAGTGCAATGGTTGAAGATTGAACCGGCGACCACATGATCACAATTCCGACGCCCTAGCTATTGGGCTACGGCCGCTTCAAATATGGTTATGATTTTTTAGCAAATTTCCTGTCAAAAAGATATATTTGACGAGTAGGGGCCATTTTTAAAATATGTCTACCCTTTCATTTAACACCGTGTATATAGTAGATATGCCAACTAACTTCAATTATACGAGTTGTATAGCCAATCTCTTGTAATTCGCATAACAAATCGAGGGATATGGCAGCCTCGGCCTGATTTCATGTTTTATTCTCACTTAGAATAGACGTATTACGTAAGGTCATAAGAAGGTTGCTCCACCAATGTTTGGCAAAACAACCAATACTTGGAATCATTTTTGGGATGATATATCCGGGATGTGGATGTTTCAATAACAGTCTTCCACCTTATGGAATATTTAAACAGACAAGGTTTCTTAACATTAACGGAAACGCAGTACTAGTACCTATACGCTTGTTATGGATGATGTTAAAACAATCGGGACCATCGGCTGAACGTGCTTTCCAAAGCACGGGGGTAGACCCTTATCCAGACACGGAAATAAATCTTAGATTTTACACAAATATTTCTTGATGATGCACCCGTGACTCAAATGGACAGTGGCTTTAGATATCTGGTACTCTTGGTCCGATTTCCACTCATGACAGTTCAGATCTAAGTGTGCTTTGTGTATGTATATTCTGTGTTTTGAAAGCCCCCCGCGATATAAAGATTTATTTCCCTAGAACGAGACCATTTTCAAAGACAACATAAAAAAGAGAGAAGTAATATATCTCCGTATAACGAAACGTTTACGAATTCTCATATATTGTATGATGTAAAAAACTTGAAAGAATCATCTAACAATTATCACTACACAAACAATGATTTATCTTTCAATAAAGCTCTTTGTTACATATTGGAGTATATCCAACATACTCGTTGCGTAATTGTAATCCACTTTTTTCGTGTTTTCCGTGATTTGATGAGTGTATTGACTTGTTTTACCGTTGTACTGACATCGATTTATCCTTTATCTTCAAAGCTGACACACTCCTTGTGTTTCGGCATGTTGAGACTTGTCTTCAAAGGTGTGTATCGGTATGTTAAGACTTCAGAATGGAAAAATGAGTAAATTCAGTCCTTTAACAGACATGTAATATGTATATTTTGCGGGTTTGAACAAAAAAAAAAAGAAACTGGCGCCAATTTCAATGGTCAGCAAAGTGGATGTTAATATTGCTTATGTCCTAAGGTAGGCAAATATATATTATATCATATTTACCGACCGTATGACATTCGTACCGATTGTACACGAATGTCATAGTTGATATTATGATAATGGGGATTAACGGCTTAAAGTGCTTTCCGACGCACAGGGACTAGGGAGTAATGCTTCAACAAACTAGACCAGCAAAGAAACCCTTATGAACTACCACATTACCATTTAAAATAATAAATAACCAGATGTTGTTGCTATGAATCTATACAACTTTTCCTTACAAATTTTTACCCATTTCCTCTTATGAGTGGAATTTTCAAAAAACCTTTTTAAAAAGAATGCAGTATGTTTCAGTTCCCTAAGATCAGCAGCGTTGATCCGTCAGTCAGTTTGTCATTCAAGACAAAGCGTGTTCTCAGTATCATCGCACACAGATTGTTACAATTTGCTGACCGTTCCGTGGTCGTAAAATCACTGATTTTATCTGGTGAACCTCATTACATGACAGGTTACAGCACCCGTTATTGTTTACGTGTCATACAGTGCACGTTATGAGTGCACTGACGCGCGAACTATAAATAATGTATTGGCCTACTTGTGTTTGGCGCCGCGAGACCAAGGAGGAGCCATCCCGAAAAATGTTTATTCAACTTTCTGTTTTAGGGTTCAGTGAACTTGTCGATAATAATTTGTGTTGGATCAGTAATGTGGATTACTGGTACAAGGCTACGAAACAAATCGATATGATTAATTTGGATCGACCTTAGTTTGTATTGAACTTTCTGATGTCCTCGCAGACCTGAAATCCGAGAGGTGCGCGATCTGTAAAGCGCGGCGTCACGAAACCCCTTCAAAAATCTCACACAATCCTCCCCGCTAATGACTGCCATAAACAGAGGTTTAAGATCTACAAGTAGCGCCCTTGTGCAGGTTGCTTGGTTAGTAGAATCTCTCCAGCTGCTGGTGACAGCTCAAGACAAGCTTAGAGGATAAGAAAGTGCCAGTCTTTATGTTTATTGTGTTCAGAGAGACAGACAGTTGCGACGGGACCTTTCCTTCACTGTAACAGGACCACCTTCGTGGACTAGCGGTTTGATTCTCGAAGGGCAGTCTCGTCTGAATAGCCTTTCGACTCGAGAAGAAGATGAGTCTCAAGTCGTGAGTTTCGGAGGTCGTAGGTTTGTATCCCACGTGGGACAGAAAATCTTGGTGTAAAATCGAAGATGAAAATATCTTCCATGGCTCGACAATCGTATGGCAGGAAACGGGAATACGTAAATTTTATAAAGCAGTACATGCCGTCTGAACACTTTGCTTATTCGTGATGAGCTGACTGGTTTTCCACTAATACGATATTACGTACACGTGTATGTTTTATGTTCTATTTAAACCAATCTATCTGCAATGTAAACATCAAATTAAAGCTAAATAATGTTTATCTTTCGATTAAAATTATTCTTTAGAAATCGTATAAAATTCATTGGATTGGGAAGTAAAAATGATGGTTTTCCTGGCTGCCAGTGCAGTGGCAGAATGGGTGAAATGCACTTGCCCTTGGCCTGTGGTGATTACCCAACATATACATGAAAGGAATTGACTGACTTATAGAAAATATTCATTCTGTATTCTTATTTACCACGGGTCCTGTATTGCTACGCTACTTTATAATTAGTTGTATAAAATTTTGTATATAGCCCATTACAGTTGCGTGCATTAACTTGAGATTCTTAAATTATCCGTTTCTCATCTATCCCACTTCTAAAGTTTTTTTCAGGCCGCCAATTGAGCTTCAATTCTTATATAAAAGCTTTTTCTCTTTGTGCTTTTATTTCGACTCTTACTGTTGTCATCTGAAATGATAATGGCTGATTCTATTATTTCTGCTGAATCTGATACCAGATCCTGTATGGTACAAATATCCCATAATAATTACGCCTTTACTTGCAGCGTCTTCGTTATCCGTTCAGTGGTTTTTGAGCTTACTGTTGATAGATCAGTGAGTACCGATTGCCTTTTATATAATACTACCTTCCCGCCCGCGGTTTCAACCGCGTAACACCCATTCCCGTGCGAACTTCATCATTAAATATAGCCTATGTCACTCAGGGTTAATGAAGCTTTCCAATGGTGAAATAATTTTTGAAATCGGCACAGTAGTTTTTGAGTTTATTCATTACAAACATACACACACACAAAAATACAAATCTTTCCTCTTTATAATATTAGTATAGATATCTTTTGTATCCTAAAAATAATTCGAATTAAAAGTAAAAGAAGCTGTGCATCTTATACAATATTGTCTGTTATACCATTATGTTCTGAGTGTAACATTTCTCAGCAAAGGAATTCTATGAATCTAATGGTGGACAGTGGGTCAGCGCATCGACCTGGTCCACTTGTTGCTGACACGACATTTCTGACACCAGAACGTACTAGAAATGTATACAAATATTAAGCAATAAATTCTAAGAATATTGGCGTCCCATTAACCAATAGCGACAGTTCGTTGGAAACATTTTTTCGTTCATTGTGTCCCAGTTTTAATGATCTGTGAAATATATTGCTGACCTAACCCAACTTTTGGGCAAACGTTGGATCCAAACTTAAGGAATCTGCTCTGGACACATTATATTGCCAATTGTGTGCGCAAACATAGGCGCACTTTCTATTACTTTGCATCTATTTGCTGAATTTGGGTTGTTATTTCGATTTTTCATGACAGGAGATTAAGCATTAGCGTTTTCTTGTGTGTTACAACATACGGCGGTAACCTAAATACCCTCCCATGGAAGGAGGCCCCAGTTCAGCGGTGGACGTAATACTGATGGAGATCGCGAGTAAAACACTTTGTTTACCCAGGATCCAACGCAGGATCTCTGAAGTCATGGTCGAACATACTATAGTCCATAGTGGTCCAGGTGGATCCCTAGGAGCCCACTGGAGCCCCGACGGTGAGTAACGTCGGCGTAAAAATGGGGGTTTCACAAGTAGTGTCTGTCATAGAAATATGAAACCAGTAACATTTTAAAAGGGGGTCTTTTGTTTGAAAAAGTTTGTGTACCTCTGGACTAAACGAACGATGTATGTCAATAATAATATAACTGTATAGCCCAAACCGCTTCACAAAGTAACTTCTTTTGTTCAAAGAACCGATTCTCCTTGAACTTTAGCTGCATGCAAAAAGATAATACTTTGCAGTTTTATTTTATTATAGTTTCTGCGTATGAAAGAAACCGATATCTATTAAAGTCTATTGTTTTAACCTTCAGACATCGCTTCCGAGGTATTTAAGTTCATTACATAAATTTAAATTGGTAGTATAATTATTTATGTGGATGAAAATGCTACTTGTTTCTTGTTATGACCGGTAATATTCAGTCATAATTCTTTAAGGAACATCTTAAATATAAGGAAGGCTGCTTTCCTTTCACATGAGGTATTATTTTTATCATCAAGTATACTGATTATGTTAGTGAAGAAATTTCTATGTTAAACGGAAGACATGTTTTGAAAGAACATAATATATTAGGTATTTAATTACCAAGAGTGTTACTGATATGAGATAGATCGATTGTATTGCAAGAGGTCTCCAAACTACGGCCCGCGGGCCAAATCCGGCCCGCCAGTGCCAACAATCCGGCCCGCGACAGCTTAAAACTAGTGTCATCAATTTGGCCCGCGACACCCAATGTCTTATTGTTGTCACTATTGCTGTGATAAGTTGAAAAAGACAAGACAAAATGATAATTACTCTGTCGCACACTTTACACTAGTCTAGAAATAAGAGTATAGTTAAGGTTAGAAAAATTAAAACTGCTTTGGCCCTTCGAACATATTAAAAAAAAAGTGATGGCCCTAAGGCGTCAAAGTTTGGAGACCCCTGATGTGCCTATCACCGCAGACAGGCAATATTTTATTGTTTACCACTATAAAAACCGTTATCCCGCACAAATATCGTCCATGAACCACATGGAGAACCTTCCGATGCCCTCGTAGACCCCAGTCCGAGAGGCCGCGCACTGTAGCGTAGAGCGACAGTTACACAAAACTCCCCTAAAAACTAAACGTTATAATCCCTAAATCCCTTCGCCAGCGACCGCCCTGAGCCGAGGTCCAAGTCCCACAGAGAACGCCCTCTTGCACAGTTTGCTTAGTATGTAGTTTTTAAACCATTTATTTAAACTAGAGCTCTGCTCGAAGTAACAAAAACATCCTACATAATGTCAAAGCCTATGAAAGAAATTCAATATTAGCAAATATTGAACATACTAGCAGAGCCCCACGGTTTTACCCTCGTCACTCTGCTCCAGTGAGTCTGAGCGTGATAGCCATAAGTATTCATACATCTAATATTCTTACAAACTTTCGCGTCCCGATGCCCTCGTAGACCCGAAGTCCGAAAGGCCCGTGAACTGTAAAGTAGAGCGATAGTTGCACAATACTCCCATAAAATACTAAAAGTCATAATCCCTCAATCTCATCGCCAGCGACCGCCCTGAGCCGAGGTCCAAGCTCCACAGGGGGCACCCTCTTGCGCAGGTTGCTTAGTTTGTAGTTTTTAAACCATTAATTAAGGCTGGAGCACTGCTCGCCTTTATGCCCGCTGAAGTAGCAAAAGCCTCGTGGCTACCTAGGTAAGTAAAACCGAAAAAAAAAAACTTTCGCGTTTATTATATTAGTAGGATAAACTATTTTAATAATATCACCAACGCTAATTGTACATTAGAGCACCCCTAAATGTGACTATCTTGGGAGGCTTATTCAATTTATTAAGTAGACTCTGGTGTAGGTACTTTAGTATGCACCACGAGGCAATACGGCCTCGGAGGTAGGTGTTCAACCCCCAGATCGACCTAATTCTGTGAAGTGCACAGAAAATGTCGGGGGATTTCCGGTAGCCATTAACGATGACGTCTTAGACGCTTTTAGTATAGGGCTTCCGACAGATAGAGAGTGAAGCTAGTAGTAATTGTAAGTTCGAAGGCCTAGACGATATGACATGACTGTAGAGCGACCGCTTACTTATCGCAATCACTTTGGCTAGCGTATCTTTCTTAAGCTAACTAAAAAAAATGTTATAATAATAAAGATCACTACGAAAACTGTGTCTACCAAAATTAAACGCATACTAATCACTACGTAGTATAAAACAAAGTCGCTTATTGCTATCTGTCTGTCCCTACGTATGCTTAGATCTTTAAATCTACGATTTCGATGCGGTTTCTTTTTCTAATAGACAAGGGTAATTCACTGACTGGACACACGAGACTGGACACGAGTGTCTCCAGTTGATGAAACTCGGAAATAGGATCACTTATTATTTCGTCATCTGGACACGCCAAGATATTTATCACTTAATGAAACTTAAATTACATTACTATGTTTCTAAATTTCACCAACTGGACACACTCGTGTCCAGTCTCTTGTGTCCAGTCACCCATATAGATAAAGCGATTTAAGAGTAATGTTTTTATGTATAATGTATTAGCATTGCAGCCGTGCGAAGTCTAGTGCTAGTAAATTAAGAAGAGGAATGATTTGATTATGTTTTATTTGAATTGAATAGGCTCCGAAACTACTGGACTGATTTCAATAATTCTTTCACCTTTAGAAAGCTACGTTATCCAGGAGTAACGTAGGGTATATTTGATTATAAAGTTCCTACGGGAACAGGAGCTACGCGAAACAAACCGCGCGCGGGAAGCTAATAAATTATAAAGAATAATGTTTTGACAGTGTTTCATATACATACATTGAAAAATCAACGGGACCGATTTTAAAAATTCTTTCACTATTAGAAGGCTACCTTATCGAGGAGTAACCTAGGGTATATTTGATTATGAAGTTCCCACGGGAACGGGAGTTACGCGGATAAAACTGCGCGCGGGTAGCTATAATTACTATAAATCTTGGCTACCAGAATGTCCTCAATTTGTTCAAATAGCGAGGCTCGGTAATTTAGCGCGGAATGCTAAGTACCCTAATACTCTTCACTCGAGGCAGAGACAACCTAGCGGTTAGACTTTCGACACCGTCTGTCATGCTCTCTTCACACCAATTAGTGCGGTTAATGTAACTGTTGGGTTGCGTTTGTTTTCTATCGTTGTCAAGTGAAAATTATAAGTTGGTTAGTGAAATTGTTTTAGGTGTACTATTATTTTATGATTTACTAGCGACCCGCCCCTGCTTCGCACGGGTGTAAAGCTGATGTATCACTACATAGTATAAAACAAAGTCGCTTGCCGCTGTCTGTCCGTCCTTATGTATGCTTAGATCTTTAAAACAACGCAACAGATTTTGTTGCAGTTTTTTTAATGGATAGAGTGATTCAAAAGAAAGGTTTATTATGTATGATACATCAGCATTGCACCCGTGCGAAGCCGGGGCGGGTCGCTAGTTATACATATAAACCTTCCTCGTGAATCACTCAATCTACTAAAAAACCGCATCAAAATCCGTTGCGTAGTTTTAAAGATCTAATATAAAAATATCATATATAAAAAATCATACATAGGTACAGACAGACAGCGGGAAGCGACTTTGTTATATACTATGTAATGATTTATTTTTATTATTTAACTAGCTTGTGCCCACGACTTCGTCCGCGTGGAATCCTATTCGTCTTATTGTTCTTAATGTGATGATATGTAGCCTTACAGCCTTCCTCAATTAGGGATCTATCTAAAATTGTTCTTAAAATTAGCGCGTTCGAGCAAGCAAACAAACAAACATGGGGTGGATATGTAACTAGCTTCCCGCCCGCGGTTTCACCCGCGTAACTCTCGTTCCCGTGGGAACTTCATAATTGAATATATCCTATATCATCCGGGGATAGTGTAGCTTGCCAACGGTGAAAGAATTTTTCAAATCGGTCCCGTGGTTTCGTTTATTTCGTTTATTTCGATACTTCACCGATTAAGAAATCACGATGTATAACGATGTATATAATACCTACTATACCACTTAATGAACTGAATCACGTCATGAAAACTAATATACAGTTACGCTCATAATATTTGCTTAGTTAATTATAAACCGCTTTTGTTTAACAAGAGTTTCTTGAAAACGTGCGTTGATAAACAACACGTAACTACAAAACATCATTATTATCCCTAAAGATATAGCCATAGCCATAGTTTAATAGCTTAATGGCAAAAATAGAAACGCTTATAAATCTATACCTTATATAATACTAATATATAAAGCTGAAGAGTTTGTTTGTTTGGTTGCTTGAACGCGCTTATATCAGGAACTACTGGTCCAATTTGAAAAAATATTTCAACAATAGATAGCCCATCGATCAAGGCTATAGGCTAATTATGAAGTTCCTACGGAAACGGGAGCGATGCGGTCGAACTGCGCGCAGGAAGAAAGAAAGAAAATACATATATTTAAGGCACATACAAGAAAATTAAAAAAAAAAAAAGATTAACAGTAGGTATTACAAGTATATGCACCATAAATGATAACTGGCTTCAGCATTAAGCTACATCAATAATCTGAAAGATCATTGCGCAGCGCTGGTATTCTAGCCAGCCCCAGCTAGTCTGTTATATTGGGTCGATTGAACCGTTGCAGCACTCAGTACTAACAGCAGTTTGCTTATGATTGGTGGTCTTGGTTCGATTATTGCTGTCTCCATATATTACCTGCATGTTCCTGCGTGAAATCGTCCACCCCCGCCGCCGTCCCCACACTGGAGGAACGCACTCACCCAATGTGGGGTCCCGGAATTAATTTCCGTAGTATGTAGTTATTTATGCTCATATTGGTGTGATGTCATAGATTTTGAGAAACGGAATATTAACAGTACGGACACCTAAGCGAGTTAAGCTCGTAATTGGCCGGTTTATTTTCTTTACTGATCAGTTCAAGTAATGTTGAGTATTCATTGCCTCGTAACATACCTACTTAATTTATCAGCCCGTCTAAGTATTCACGTAAACAGTATTTGAGTATACAGCTGCTGAACATAAACCTCCTTACAGACCTTGGCAAAGCCAGGGTCGTTGAGAGATCCGGATTGCTTATGCGCTCGGCCTCCGCCAACGGCGGATCGAAGGAGTGTCCGGGGGGTTTTAGTGGTGTAGGGTCCTCTCAGGGAGAGGGCGAGTCCCATATATCCCACCGCCAGCACGCAAATACGCTGCAGCGGCGGCGCGGCGGCGGGAACGCGTAAAGGCACCACCAGAAAAGAAAAAAAATAAGTGGTCGTTGAGGGTTGGAGATCGCAGTAAGATGGTGAGTAACCTAGAGTTGATAGATACTGCTACCCATCCATCAGCTGTATGTACCTTAATCGCCTCTTGCGACACTCATGGAAAAATATAGGGTGGTCAAGTCTAAGCCGGAAACTACACGATTACTCGTATCGCAAGGTACACAAAATAGTAAAAAACCAATAAAGATTTCAAGAAATCGTATACACCTTTTCACATAACTTATATTTTCTCGGAAAATCGTTATATAAAAACCTGGCACTGTCTTACAATTTTGCACGGCGCCCTATTCCTGTGAACCGTTGAGGAAAACTTTGTGTAAACCAAACAAATGAAATAGTACCATTATCATGTGGTAACTCAAGAGATTATATGAAACTCAATTTGTCTGTATTTTCTAGTGCTGAGGTAATTACAAATTTTCGGAAATGAATATTTTTTGTCTGATATAATAATAATGTAAGACAGTTTGTTGGAAACTCTTTGTATCAGATTTATGTTGCTACTATTTTGCTTGGAAACAAAAATTGACGGAACTATGGAAGGAAAATTAAAACGAGCGACTTCTAAGCGACTGTAATTGATAGCTTCGTAACAGGAAACATTTGTATAATTGCAGAATATTATTATTACAATTTGTAACAACTTCCCGAGGTCCATCTCAAACAGTCTAAGGCCGACTTAGAACTATGATTTCAGTAACGTCGAAATAAATTCTAGTCAAACATTACATTTAATAGCATAACAAAACCGGCGGTGGTTGACTAACCACCTTCCAGCTGCCAGTTATCACGAGTTGTTTACGCCACGGAAGATTACCACAGTTAATTGCATGAAACTCCATAACTAATAAAACTCCTCTGAACCTATTTCGTGGCGTCATATTTTGCAACAGATTCTTCGTTTTTAATCGTTTTAATATCCAAATTTAGGAAATAGAAGTTACAATTACTGTTTCCTCTATCACATGAACGATAAAAAAGTATGGCATGGTTATTACTGCAGTTTCGAATGTGGGTCTCTCGGGGTTGTCTGCGATGTTACGATATGGTCCATTAATTTAGTTGGCAACCCCAGGAAAAAGTGATTCAGTGTGCATCAGCTGTTTGTGGCGAAGTCGCGACCACCGAAGCGTTCGACCTCATTTGGTCGCCATTAAGTTTTTTACAACACACGATTCGTTACAACTTTCAGTGTACTGACACATTTTAATGGATAATGACACGATGCGATTTCAAACTTCAAGTCTTTGATTGATGATGTGATGAAAACTTGTAATTGAGTTCGAATGTCCACAGTTATTTTAAAAGTTGTTTTAAAAGTAGAATTACCATTCTCAAACAGTTTTCCAATAATACGTTTTTGACACAAAAATGTATTAAGGCCTCTCCAAAAGAGTATTGCAAAAAAGATTTAACTGCTTCTTATTCTGACATCTTTTGGCTCAGCCTTATAACTTAGACAAGTTAATATCCCTATTCAATCCAAAATGGCTGACAGATTTAACAATTCACGACAAGTAAATTCGGTTAAACTTATATTTTTATTGAAACTTTGATTATGCTTGTCCGAAATTGGAGACGCATGAACGTAATTTCGAGTTTTTGGATTTTAGCGCAGTGCAGCAACCTGAACACATTTCCTTGAAATTGACTTGGTTTATTTTAAGCTGATTCATGTAAATGGACTTATAAAAATAATCAGTAAAATTTCTCGTATTGTGCCGTTGTGAAATTTGAGAATGTTGAGATTAATCCTTATGGAGCTAAGTGCACAATATTTACGTTAGCTTATTCTTTAAACATGACTGCCTAAAACAGGTCTTTTAGTACATAAATAAACTTAGTGTCTTTTATATCGAATTGTGTCTCATGGATAAAATTGATTACATTACTTTATTCCATAATATTTTTATATGACACCAAATGTATGTCACTGGAATAACATTATGTATACTAATTAGACAGGTTTTACATATAAATCAATAAACCTAAATGTTTTAAACCATAAAACATAACATTATGGCTTTTAGCCGAAATGCTATTTATATTTGAGGACGACGTGTTTCTTGGAAAGTTCAAATTTTTATGTTTATTGATTAAATTGAGGTTTAGTTCGACATCTGCTAACCTTAATTTTGTTTACTTATCTCGTTGAGTACCTTCTGAATAATTAATGGGAAATTAATCGCTAGCGTTGATATATGTATCCTCTCCTTAAAATCTAGGTTTTTGGAAGAAAGTTTCGATGAATATTGCTCCGTTTGGATTTTTTACCAATAGTTTAAAAAGCAATTCACAAATAAATATAGTAAGATACATCTACTTATGTCATTGTTAATGAACGTGGATAAATCCCTTGCATCCCGATAATTTTTAATAAAACATATAGTTTTCTTGGCCAGAAAATATTATGGAATTTTTATGACTTCTAAGAGCCAGGATTGAATTGTCATCCGAAAAAAGTCATCCCATTGGCAGCGTCTTTATTTTCACAACCTTTATCATAAAACACAGCTGTTCTTTTGTATTTTATGAAATATAAAAATTACCAAACTCCAAATTAAGATAGTTTTCGAAGGTCTATTTATTATAACACAAATGTTACATTCAAGTTTGCAATACACTCATTGCGTGACAGACTGTCCGACACTGAGTTATTTAAATACTTTACCATTTATTAATGTAAGTAATTATTCCTCCATCTATCAATAGCGATCTGAGGTACGTAGACCGTATCAATACGACACAATAAACGTATCAAAGCGGCCGACTCGATAACCATTGCGTAACGCTAGCGCACGTGCGCCGTACCACGACATCGCACGCAGCCAATGTAAACACGCCTTGACTCCATACAAATTGTATAAATCACTATTTATTGTTCGCCCAATTGCCTTTACATTTTCTTGAAAACAATGAAACCTTACAAGGTACGACAACCTTATTATCATAATGTCATTCACATTATCTCGTTCAGTCGCAATACAATTACACCCAATGAAATTTATACTGATGTTTCCTTGAAAGTTTTGCAGGGTAGATTGACCCGAAAGTTGTGCTTAGAATTTTCAATGATTCATCCTTCTAAGGAAAAGCATTGTACTTGTACATTTAGTGGAACTACTCGGGGAAGAAGCTGGGGCAAACTAGTGCACACCCTCGGGCAGGCGTCCAAAATTCAGCTGTCACACCTAGCGACTTCGTGCCACACTCCAATTTTCGAAAACCGTGACGAATAGCAGTCGTCACTTAGAACACGCGAGTATTTCGCGGAATTCTCGTGATAGTATTAATTATTATTCAAAATCAGTGGCGCTTCTCGAGAAAGCTGTTTGAAATATTTATTTATATAGTTTTTCGACTAGCGGCTGCCGACTCTCGGGAGCCAACTTAATTATTGAGTGGTACTCACCGCAACGGGGCCACATCTGTCTGGTCATAATTGATATTACGTTTCTGGTTACCGCCTTGTGAATCATTAGCGCTGGATTTTAAACTTTATCGTGTACCCCAAAACTCTAAGAGCTCAGAAGCATAAAGTCGGATGTGCCATTATATGTCAGAATCATTCGTCTTATGTATGTCTTTATCGTAAAATGACACATGCGACCAAATGCTTCTGAAGTGTTCTACATTCGTCCATATGCTGCTGAGGTTGAGAACTGTCTGTTACATGATTCTATCGCGAAAAACGAGTCGCACAATACTTTGTTTATGTTTTTCGCGAAGGTTACGAACGAACGTCTTTTTTCTGTGGTGGTTTTGATTTTCTTGACCTGGTTTCGCTGTTTATTTTAACTGTTGCAAAAGATTAATTAGACTCGGGAGATTTTTTTAATTTACTACTTCGAAAATAAATTATTTGCTGTCGTCAACATAATGTTTCTGCAAGATAGGGTTTCTTGTAACTCTGGATTTCGTGTGTTGTTTTTAAAAATAAGTTTGAAAGTGTTGAAAAATACGAGAGAACCTTACTGACATGTTTGTTTATATAATGGCATTAAAGCTTTTATGTTAATTGTCTTCAGAATGATTGATACTTATAGAAATAAATTTAGTCTTTTTTAAATCCTATTAGCAAAGAATAAAGAACCGTAGCGTAGCGGTATTCGGCTCGCTTTTAATCTCGGAGGTCGTGGGTTCGATCCCCACGCCGGACATGAAATCTATGTGTAAATTTTAAGATTTCTTTCCGGGTCTGAATGGAAGTGGGACTACCCTCCATACCGCGGAAAGCATGTTAAGCAGTTGGTCCCGATGATTATAATATCATAATCGTTGATATCAAGGAACGGGCAGCAGCGTTTTCTTGTGTGGTACAACATAATACTGCGGTCACCAAGCGTGGTGGCTATGGCAAATCCCTCCCCGGGCGGAGACCCCTGTTCAGCAGTGGACGTTATACAGACTAATTATGTAGAAAGAACCTTAAAACTGTATAGCTTACAAAGAAGCAAGTAGTCATTATTTGTAGTCATTTGTCTGCTACCTGAATATCGGTGAAGGTTAAATTTGATGACGATATAATCTGCTTACAAGACTTGCAGTCTTGAGTGTAATTAGGATGAACACGCCATGTCTAGGTTATGCTGCTTAATAGCTATGCTTTAAGTTGTATGGAACTCCATTAGATATCACCTTGATTATCACTGTATTAACTTTAAGAGGCTCATCTATTATAGGGATCGTTTTGTGTTGAGTTAATATTATGTTTGAGACGATAATTTCGTTTGATAGATCACCTTGTCCTTGACATAGTGGAGTTAAGTAGTAGCTATGAAAGGTCTGTGTCATTAAAGTTTGTGAACTTTTTGTGTCTATCGTGGATGATTTTAGTGAAAGATCTAATATGGGAAATTGATATTTAGTTTTTTACAAAATATAATTTAAAAAACTTAACGGATGGAACAACATCGCCCCTCGCCCTCCCGACCCTTAGTTTGCAAAGAACTTGACGATGCCCTCGTAGACCTGAATTCCGAGAGGCCCGCGAACTATTAAGTCATTTTCCCTCAATCCCACCACCGCGACCGCCCTAAGCCGAGGTCCAAGTCCCACAGGGGACATCCTCTTGCGCAGATTGCTTAGTTTGTAGTTTTTAAGACATTTATTCAGGCTGGAGCTCTGCTCGCCTTTATGTCAGGTGAAAAAAAAAAGAATGAAATGACAACTGTTGTTACTTACGCGGTATTCCCTATTCTACTAAAAAGGCATTACTGATTTATGTAGGTATTGGTGTAAGGTCTTTTCAACCTTGGCGAAGTACCTGTTAGTTGAAAATATGTATAGGAGAGAGTCCGACTTGGCCTGTATCATTTCCGATTTCCTCACCCCAGGTACCCAAAAGTTCAGTTCTTGTCCCCCCTCATCCTTATGCCAAGTACGACCTTAGATATAGTTATTTCTGATATATTGTTCTCTTTCGCACTTAATCCTTCAACCCAGAATAGAATCTTTAATTTTACATTTAACGTTGTTTCGACACGGCTATTGAACTTCCATTACTTTGAAAAGAATTTCACAGATTCTAGAACCTATATTCGTGGATACAATTTCTTAGTAACTATAAATTTTACTAGTTCTATCAGGTTTATTTGAAACAGCGGTATATTTATAGTTTGCCCTATTTTTACTCCAACATAAGTTCAAGGTAAATATGGCTTTAAGACAAATAGAACATTCGTGTACGTTGAACGAATTAGATTAAACTGGGTCTGATTTTACAGGCCCCTGTATTTATGCTATGTATTATGTATGCTTTAAATGATGATTTGCTATTAGTATTACAATCGAAATGTTGTATTAAAATTTTAAAAGAGTAATATGATAATGGCTTTTACAAAAAAACAAATGGCCCTCTAGGCGATGGCAATGATAACGAAACGAACGCTCTTGGCACAGGTTGGACGTCATTTTAATCTATAAAGTATAATCTTTAACAAGCAACGTTCGCACTTTAGGTATTTCATCATCATCATCATCAACAGCCCGTTTACGTCCACTGTTGAACATAAGCCTCCTCTTAACAGACCTTGGCAAGCCAGGATCGTAGAGGGATATTGCCATAATCACCACGCTTGGCAGACGGATTGGTGATCGCAGTAAGAAGTAAACCTTGAGCTAACAGATGCTGCTGCCCATCCATCAGCCACATGTCCCTTAGTCGCCTTTTACGACACCCATGGGAGGACATGGGGTGGTCTACTCTAAGCCGGAAACCACACGGCAACTGTTGTTTGTTAGGTATTTATCGATGACTATGTCGAAATTGCATTTTTGACTGTTGTTAACTAAAATAAATGATTATATTGCGAAAATCAACAACGGGTCGGAAATAAGCCTTAAAAGTTTATAGCATCAGTAGACGTAGACCAAGGAATTTCAGTACAATGATAAAAGTATAAAATTTAGATTACACCAATTCACAAGGCTTTTCCTGTTTTTATCTAATTATGACTTAACATAGGTCAATTATACAAAGGTTTATACAACTTTCGCAAAATACATAATCTTTAATGATTCATAGAATAATATAACAGATGAGAAATTCCACCGATTCCAAGTGTGGACGTTGCGCCTTTATGTTATTGAAAAAGTATATATATATCAAGTGTATCTACGAACGATAAAAAAAATCGCCGTGAATTTATTGTCGTGATATTTTTAATTAAAAGTATCGTTGTTAAAAATGTATTAATTTTATGTACATTGTTTTTGGTGGATTATTTCGCGATAATGCGAGTCTTTAATGATTTAAAAAAAAAATGCATTATATTTTTTAATTAAAATTAAAAACAAAATTAATTATGGCAAGTATAATTTATACTTGGCACTACGTTGAAGGTGTTTTAAACCTTTTAGATTTTTTATCGTCTAGCTTCTATGAAATGAATTAAAATAATTCGCGCTACAAGTTACTGAAATAAATAAACGTATCTTCATCATCGTCATCATCATCAGCCTGTTGTAATCCACTGCTGAACATAGGCCTCCCCCATCGATGTCCGGCGGGAACGATCGCTAGCGATATTAATTAACGTATAATTAAACTTTATGAGGTTTTGCTATATTAAAAATTCAACTGCAGCAGGTAATTAATATGCTATTATTAAACATGACACAAAGGAGGGGAAAACAACACAGTTTTCCTGTACATATAATGTATAATAATACATAATTATTTATTAAAAAACAATATTTTCATGAAATGGCACTGCTTTATAACTATGTATTATAGAATTTTTACAAAGATATGGGTGTATAAGTCTATACTGACGTAATAGTTATTAAAATATGAAATATCATCATCATAAGCCCGTAGAACGTCTGCTGCAGACATGGGCCTCCTTCCGAGGGAAGATATTTGCCATAGATACCAAGCTTCGCAGGTGGGTTGGTGACTGCCATTTTATATTGTAACACACAAGGAAATGCTCCTGTTCTTTTCCTGGTATACGATTGTTATTGAAGATGTTATAACAATCGGGACCAACGGCTTATCGTGCTTTCCGAGGCATGTTGGGTAGTCCCTCAACTTACCAGAACCGGAAAGAAATCTTACAATCTACATAAAGATTTACGGTCTGGCGTGGGGACCGAACTCACGACCTCCGAGACTTAAAGCGAGTCAAATACCGCTACCTCACGTAGGTTACTTCGATTACATAGCACAGTATAAGGAAAACTTAAATCAGAAGGAAAACCTGTAACTATCAATAAACTTATTCTGAAAAGATTTTCACTAAATCATCTTGTGTAGTCACCTTTTACTAAACACAAATGAGATATTCATTTTTCATACTGATTTTTCTGAGAACATTATAAGTGCGTAGGTTCAGTATAAAATATGATCATGTCATCGCTTAGTTTAAAATCACATCTAAATGGTATTTATTATATGTAAAATTTCTTTCATGTTGAGTTTACATAGATTTTCTTGGAACACAGGTGAAATGTCATCCTTCGTTCCTTCTCTTCTCCTTAATTTTCGTGATATATTGTATTGTAGACTTAAAGGAAATGTCTTGCGGCGGTTTGTCTAATTTCTAACTTATAGATACATACCATAAATTTGTCATAGATTCATTGTTTACTAGCACACCCATTTCATGTTTCGCTGTTTAACAGTGCCCATTGGTACTTTGAGATATTTTATGTTTAAAATTCTCTATAGAAACTTGAAATAATAATATCAATATTTTTAGAAGAAATTAAATGTATTGCTCCATGTGGGCTTATATATATACCATAGGTATGAGACGTCAGACTTTCAAAGAGTTAGGATATAAAATTAAAGTTAGTTTATCTTGAAGTCATTAACTATAAGCACAAAGGTGTAGCGACAAACATTCCAGAGGTCGTGTACATAATACTGCGGACACCAACCCGCCTACCAATCGGAGGACTCCCATGTTTAACACTGGACGTTATAAGGGCTGATGATGACGACCAAAAGCTTCCTTAACTACAATCACAAATATCTTATCGTACCTAATTTCGAATCACAATTTAATTACAATATAAAAGCTATTTACAAACATTTAGAATCAACATTATGATTAACAGTTTCCAAAGACGCACACGTTTCTTGTGTACAAGAAAACCACGTTCTCGTAGCTCCAGTTACCTCAGACATTTGGATTAGATTCCCTCACGTGCGTCTTCACGTGATGTCCACGAAACATGGTACTTGTGACGTCATCTGAACCATTAGTCTACCAGTTCCTGTTGAAGTTGTGACGTTCTTTGTGTGTGATTTGTAGGAATAGGTTGCAACTGCGAGGAATGACTGCTAGAGATAAATGGCTAAAATGTATGGTTGGAAAACGCTGGATTTAAGTATAGAGATTGGTCAAAGGTGATGACTAACTAAATCCGCGAAGCGCACCTGCCAAAAAAATTGATAGGTGCCTTTTTTGGATACTGGTGCGCTAAGCGGACTACCTCGTTGGTTCTATGTCATATAATATAAGATTTGTTAAAAAAAAATGGCATATGGGTAACAATGATCATAAGATTTTACATTGCCGTATGGTATCTAGCTTAGAATAGACCATTCTATATCTTTTCATCTTTTGATATAAAAAAGAACATGGTTCTTCTTACATTTACGATGTATATTAAAAATTTATGCTATGATGTAGCGTAGCGGTATTTGGCTCGCTTGAAATCTCGGAGGTGGTTCGATCCCCACACCGGACAGAAAATCTTTGTGTAAATTCTAAGATTTCTTTCCGGGTCTGGTTGGTTGAGGACTACCCTCCGTGCCTAGGAAAGCACGTTAAGCCGTTGATCCCAATTATTTTAACATCATCTATAATAATCGTTACAACTGAATACAGCGGTCGCCAACCCGCCTGTGATGACTATGGCAAATACCCTCAAGAGGAGGCTCATGTTATACTTACGGACTGATGATAATGACGTTTTTACATATTTTAATATGAAATAAAAAAGAACATGGTTCTTCTAACATTTACGGTGCATATATTTAGTTTTATGAATGGTTATGTTTCTCAACGCCCACTTAAACGGAACGTACGATACTATTCTACCATTACATACTATAAATATTATTCCTGAAATCGAAACAAAAGTAGCGCAAACTCGCCTACAAAGCAAACTGAAATTATTCATTCAATTACGAAATATTTCATTACACAGAAGTGCCCAATATACAGGGTTATTTTTAAAACACCAACAACCTTTCAGGGGATGAAAGTACTGATGATTATAAATAACTTTTACTATGCTATAATTTTTATATACTAAAAAATCAGATATTCTATACATTTTGTCGAGGTAAGTGAACATAAATGAACTGAACCGCTGATTTTTTTTCCCATAGTAAAAGTTGTTTATAATCATCAGTACTTTCACCCCCTGAAAGGTTGTTGGTGTTTTAAAAATAACCCTGTATATATAACAAGCACACATTTTATACTGATATAAAGATTAACTATGAAACAGTTTCTCTAATCCATCTTATACTAATACTAGCTTTCCGCTCGTGGTTTCACCCGCGTAACTCCCGTTCCCGTGGGAACTTCATAATTAAATGTAGCCCTATTTTGGAATTATAAAGAAGCCTATGTCCTTTCTCAGGCTCTAGACTATATCTGTACCAAATTTCATTTCAATCAGTTCAGTAGTTTAGGCGTCATTGCGTAACATACATACAGAGTTACTTTCGCATTAATAATATTAGTAAAGATATAAAGCTGTTTGTTTGCTTGAACGCGTTAATCTCAGAAACTACTAGTCCAATTTGAAAAAATATTTGAGTCTTAGTTAGCCCATTTATCAAGGAAGACTATAGGCTATATTTTATTATGAAGTTCCCACGGGAACGGTAGCTACGCGGGTGAAACCGCACGCAAGAAGCTAGTCTTTCATAAAATATATTATACCCGAAACTTCTTTTTTAATTTTCGTGGAAACGCGATCTTTCAATACGATTATTTACTCGCTAATTAGACATGGTCAATTGCCAAAAACTAGAGAAAATGTGGATTTTGGCTGGCAGTTGTACGCTACTGCGCGTACGCAAATATTGGTAGACTTTCAGTAAATATTGGCGGCTAATGTTAGACAAATATTTGGACAAAGCGATCAAATACTTGCTTAACAAAATTACAAGTTAGTAATTAAACTCTAATTAGTAGTTTTGTTGACTCATTCGTTACGGTAGGTGCTTCTAAGACCTGTTCTGGGTTCGATTCTCACCAGGGACATTGTGTAAACCATTAGTAGTTGATGTGCGGTAGAGTGTACTTTGTGCCCGTGAACTATCTATATACTAATACTAGATTCCCGCGCGCGGCTTCACCCGCGTAGCTCTCGTGCCCGTGGGAACGTCGTAATAAATTATAACCTTCCTCGATAAATAGACTATCCAACACTGAAAGATATTTTGAAATCGGTCCAGTAGTTCCTGAGATTAGTGCGTTCAAACAAACAAACAAACAAACTCTGCAGCTTTATAATATTAGTATAGATATAAAGTTGAAGAGTTTGTTTAAACGATTTGAAAAATTCTTTCAGCATTAGATAGTCCATTTATCGAGGTAGACTTTAAGTTATATTTGATAATGAAGGTTTTCGGAGAACGGGAGTTACGTTGGTGTAACCACATGCAGGAAGCTAGTGTATAAATTCGAATTTATATGTATTCCGCTTTTTAAAAAGAAAAAAATCATCATCAGCCCACGTACACTGCCGAGCATGGGCCGCCTCCCGGGGAAGGTATTTACCATAGTCACCACGCTTAGCAGGCGGATTGGTGACCGCAGTACTATGTTGTACCACACTAGGAAACGCTGCTGCCCGTTCCTTGATATACGATTATTATAGATGATGTTATAACAATCGGGACCAACGGCTTAACGTGCTTTCCTAGGCACGGAGGGTAGTCCCTCAACCAACCAGAACCGAAAAGAAATCTTAGAATTTACACGAAGATTTGCTGTCCGGCGTGGGGATCGAACCCACGACTTCCGAGATTTAAAGCGAGCCAAATATCGCTACGCTATGGTGTTTGTCCTTTATGTATTTTAAATTTATTTATTTTTTCAAGAAATTACTACAAGACTATTATAAAAAACAGTTGTAAATAATTTAACACAATCATATAACGTTTATGAGTAACCACAATCCAGTGATTATGATTTAAATTGTCACCTCATAATGATTGAGTGGTCGGTGACAAATGCTGGAGCTGCGCCAGAGTTGTGATTCGGAGAATGACCGGTAATAAGCTCGCTGGGCTTAAGTCATGCGTTTGTCATCGGAGGGTACATAGAGCACACAACACCGTGATTTTTTAATTGTTGCTATTAATTGGCAACACGATTTGCCTTTAATATTGGGTACTATCGAAGCGTAACATTAACATTGGTAAATAGATGTATGTTTTTCTTTTTTTTCGGATTGACATACGTAGTTTGCCACGAGGCTTTTGCTACTTCACCGGGCATAAAGGTGAGCAGAGCTCCAGCCTTAATAAATGGTTTAAACACTACAAACTTAGCAACCTGCGCAAGAGGGCGCCCCCTGTCGCTGGCGATGAGATTGAGGGATTATGACTTTTAATATTTTAGAGGAGTTTTGTGCAACTGTCGCTCTACTTTACAGTTCGCTGGCCTCTCGGACTTTGGGTCTACGAGGACGGTAATGATAAATGTCCATGGCGAAATGAGTTCCAACGGTCGTACTACCTAGATTTACTTGTAACAAGCGCCCCCGGGTTTTAATTCATTTTTATCTGTAATTTAAATGCTATTCAAAACTTATATATTACTAACTTCCCGCGCGCGGTTTCACCCGCGTAACTCGGAACTTCATAATTAAATATAGCCTATGTCATCCGGGGATAGTGTAGCTTTCCAACGGTGAAAGAATTTTTCAAATTGGTCCAGTAGTTTCGGAGCTTTTTCAATACAAACAAACAATCAAATCTTTCCTCTTTATAATATTAGTATAGATATAGATCTCTACCATCAGTAGATATAGATGTCAAGATGCTTTATGCAGGGTTAAGGGTTTGCTTTCTTGCATAAGCAAGAAAAGTAGGGACGCTTTTGTCCTGTAGAGAGAAAGTTATAGGTACTATATACTATACTAGCGACCCGCCCTGGCTTCGCACGGGTTCAACGGTGATGTATTATACATATAATCTATCTAATTAAAAAAACCGCAAAATCCGTTGCGTAGTTATAAAGATTTACGCATACATAGGGACAGACAGACAGCGGGAAGCGACTTTGTTTTATACTATGTAGTAATAAGGTGAAAAATTGATAACACTTAAATCCTTTGTACTACCAAAAATAATAATTTCGTTTCATTGATACCGAAAAACTGTAATAACATTAATAACTGCTAAACTCTGACATCAACTTCCTTGGCGTCACTTTATCTTATATTTCAATACAACGCAATTATGAAACGTTTAGCTAGAAAAATAAAAAAAATGTCTGGCATAAGTTTTGTTTATTTCTTCCGCGCCTTAATGTCAGTCAATCTGTAGTTGATACTAATTAGCGCACGCACGGATACTAAATGAGAAGAATTCTGAGAAATACTATTATAATGTCTTTCAACTATTGTAAAAAGCAAGAAGAGAGCAAAGAAGTGCGTTGTTTATGTAGTTGGCCACGAGGATTTTGCTACTTTACCAGATCCATAGGCGAGCAGGTTTCCAGCCTTATTAAATCTATACTAATATTATAAAGAGGACAGATTTAATTCTTTGTTTGTTTGCATTGAATAGGTTACAAAAGTATGGGAACGATTTAAAAAAAATGTAGAAACCTAAGTTATTAAGGAGTAATATAGGCTATATTTAATTATAAAGTTCCCACGGGAACGGGAGATACGTGGGAAGCTCAAAAGTCAAGTCCCCTGTGGGACTTGGACCTCGGCTGTCACTGGCGCGGATGTTGAGGCATCCTTTTTTTTTTTGTCCTTGGCGAAATGCATTTACGAATTCCCACCGCCGCTGCAGCGTATTCGCGCTCTGGCGGTGGGATATGTGGGACTCGCCCTCTCCATAGCGTGGTATGCTAAACTCATACCACGAGGAGAGGACCCTACTAACCACTAAAACCTCCCGGACACTCTTTCGATCTGCCGTTGGCGGGGGCTTGGTACGCATGAACATCCGGCCCCATGTTGAGGCATCCTGAGTTAGTTTTTTAAGGGAGTTTTGTGCAATAGGCATGAAGACTAAAAAAATCTATTTAGTCCGCCAGTTAGATTACCAAAAAATATGGAAAATGTATTTTTTTTTCGTTCCTCAAACAAAAAATGACGAAGATACAACGCGTTAAAATTTTCACGTCACTCTTAGGAACAATTTTACCTAGTAGTTACGTCACAAGCCCCTCCTGTACTTTATAGTTGGTTGTTGCTATGTATTTTTGTCAATTTTTATTGATTTAATAAATAAAAAAATACGTGTCCAATATTTTTTCGTGATCTAACTGACGCACTAAATTATTTTTTTAGTCTGCATGCCTATTTTCGCTATAGGTACTTTCATTTGGACCTATTTTTAGTCTTGACGTAATTTACGTATATGTATGTTCGTTGTCGGCATAGCAATTTCAGTAATTTTAATCGCTTCGTTTCGCACCATTAGTGTGTATCAAAATCTCCGCAATCAGAGCCGGTTTAGTGTGCATGTAAATTGATTTACTAGTCTTACAACACATGTATGATTAAATTGTTTAAATTAAGGATCTTCCGTTTTACCTTGAATCCATTTCTAAGTTGTTGTAAGTACGAAGCAAACAATGGGCCATTCAGCGTGTAGATTGGAACGGCGCGTGCGTCAAATGCGTTGCGTGTGCGCACTTCGATCCAGTACACCTGTTTTTAGGGCTGCTATCAGAGGAACAAGTAGTGCGTGATAATGAGATGATATTGTCATTTTTTGTACCGTGTCTATGTATTTATTGTTTTTTGTTATCTTATTTGCTATATAAAACGTTTCGCAATTTATTAATGACATTGATTAACATGTATTGACTATAACAAAGAATATCAGCAAGTATATTTTCTGCTTTAATGCACATCTATGATATAAATTACAAATATCTGTTAACGTTTTTTTATAAGTCCCTATTGAATGTAGTTTTGGATGTACAATGTATTGACAGACTATTATTCTATGAAATATTTATCGATCTGAAAGAGCTATCTACAAAAAATACAATTTATTAAGTTGCAGTATAAAAAAAAAGGATTTCCATCTCTTTATTAATGTAGCGATTCGTAAAAAAAGTTCATATATAGTATAATGTTATAGTATATAGTAATTTGTTCCAAGTTGTCAAGTGGTAGCAGGTGACATCCTTAACCACAAAGGCGGTTGATTTACCATTGGTCTATCCAACTCGAGAAAGCAATTGAGGCGCCAGTGGAAATGAATGTATTGTTTCTAAAACTTCACTGCGAATTCTTTGAACGTGCTGATTTACTGCCACGTTATGTTCTATTTTAATACTTGAAAGCTTACTATAGTTACTGCCTATGATTTATTTCCGAGTATCGCCAATGATATGCGTCCTTTAATAGAAACGTTTTTTTTTCGAACGGACATTCACCGGCTGATGAAGGCGAGTAGTTTTCCAGCATAGTTAAATGGTTTAAGATTAAAAGAAGTGAATAAATAAGGCGCTGATGTTTTCTTTTGAAATTAAGAACCTTATAACAATCAGGTTAAGGTTCTATTTGTAATTAATGTAATATCGTTGTTGTATACCTATACTAATATTATAAAGAGGTAAGAATTGATTTTTGTTGGCATTAATTAAGCTCCAGATCTAAAGGACCGATTTAAAAAACTCTTACACCATTGGAGAGTTACTTAATCCAAGCAATATTTAATTATAAAGTTCCCACGGGAATGGAATACACGGGTGAAACCGCCTGCGGTAAACTAGTGTTCTATAAAGAAGTGTAAAATCGTTAGAAAATTGTGTCAAAATGGAACGAACCAAAAGGTTTCCACTTCACTTTAAAAGTTCTTAAATTTGATTAATGGAGTACTACGAACTACAAATCAATGACGTTTTACTTTCATATTAGATATAAAAACACGAAAGGGGCTCATCTTTGATGTTTGATATAATAAAACATGGATTAGATATGTAAAATAAAATGTTTTCTTGGTTTGATGATAAAGAAGCCGTCTGTACCAAATATTGTTTTCATAATTTTATAGTTTCTGAGTAATTTACTCTAGTTGGGTGATATATCTGCCATAAACCAATTCAGCAGCATTCAGGTTACTTTGTTGTATACTCAATTTCTTCGAAAAATATTTAATATGTTAATAAAAACTATTATAAGTGACGATTTGCCCCGCATATCTTCACCTGCCTAGATTCAGATCACTCGGGAGTTTTTGGATAAAGCCCATGTTATTTTGGTTGACATCAACAATCAACAACGAAAAAATTAAACAACGAAATCTATTACTTAGATCCGCTGACCGACTGTCTGTCCCCAGAACTCATGAACCGTGATAGCTAGATAGTTAAAATGTACACAAATGATGTATTTCTGTTGCTACTTTAACAAAAAATACAAAAAAGGAATAAAATAAATATTTAAGGGTGGCTCCAGTATGGGTTTTTTTACTATTTCAAACGTCTACCTGTTGTCATTATTAATATCGAGCAAGACATGGCAAAAAATTATCGGTTTGTGATTTGTTGCCGTATTGTTGTATATAATACCAATAAATAAATGTTGCAAGCGTGATTTTTTGCCGTACTTTCTTCTTCTGGTTCTTTGTTGATCTGGCATTGGTAGAAACATTTAATGTAAAATAGTCATTTTAATATTACGAAAAAACATAAATTTTCATTTGAACTGCTTTCATGTTACCAGACTCGCCCTATCATGCCTTCAAATGAGACTTTGATGGTAATCCTAGCCAAATAAACCGAAGTGTGGAACTGTTGTGTGGTTTTGGACCCTGGCTTGCCAAGCTCTGTTAAGAGTAGGCCCATGTTCAGCAGTGGACATAAACAGGCTGGTAAAGTGTAGTTGTGTACACAGCCATCGTTCATAATTAAAAGCAATCATGGGACGATAAAAATCTGACCGATGACATTGGAAAATCATTGCCAACTGTATAGTGTAACTGTTTGAAGGTTGAGGTATGATGAGCAGGATATTTTTGGATAAATGACACCAGCTTGTAAGAATCTTGTAATTATTTGATTAAGGTGAAACGTTAGCACTTTTGGTATTTAACAGACAATGTTTCGAACATGAAATTTCGTATGTGCTAAAGTAATAGATTAATTATTTCTTAAAAATAAAGGGCAATCACGGGCTTATGTTAATTAATTTTTAATGGTAAATTGTATTAGTAGACCTATGAAAATCAATAATAGTATAAGACAATTCAAACAGTTTATTATTTTTACGGGAGATATTGCCAAGACCTATTCCGGAATATTCATCTTTCTTATTTAATATTTTGTGCACCAATGGTTAAAGCATCGAAGCTATTTTTTTACACGAAAAGTTTTGATGATCAAAAATTTGGTGCTAAAAGAGGAATACTCACCTTTTCCAAGATTTTGATCTAATAATGACTATAAGTCTATTATTGCCTTTTACATTCACAACATAAGTAACCTATTAATTTCAGATAAGAAATCCCATACCGAAAATGGCATTTTTTTCTTTAATTGTTCATTGAATACTTAAATACGTAAAGTGCGAACGTTTCACCTTAAGTGTTATTAAACAAAACACGGTAGACCATTCTAACCAGCAGATGTATATCATTCCTCGCAGATCATTTATATATATAGCATGTTTATTGAATATTTTTCTTATTTAACTTTTTCGACTACAAGGTCTTTTACGATTGTTTGTTTTGATTGCGGAAGGAAAATTCCGTTGCAAACGCCAAGCTATAAATGTTAGTATCCATATTTTAACTTTCGGTTTGACTTTTATTGTACTTGTAATATACGAAACGAATGTACTGACAGAACTACTGTTCGTTATTAGATAATACCTTAACAATATGTATTATGATCGCCGTGTGGTTTCCGGCTTAGAATTGTCCTCCCATGGGTGTCGTAAAAGGCGACTTAGGGACATATGGCTGCTAAATGGGTAGCAGCATCTATTAGCTTAAGGTTTACATCTTACTTCGATCACCAATCCGCCTGCCAAGCGTGGTGATTATGGCAATATCGCTCAACGATCCTGGCTTGCCAAGCTCTGTTAAGAGGAGGCCCATGTTCAGCAGTGGCCGTAAACGGGCTGTTGATGATGTATTATGAAGTGCAATGTTATTGTACTCGGTACTTACATTTAATAGGACAGGTTTAATAATGCATAAACGTTATATTTCTAGCATAACGCTAGAGGCTAATTATAGCGGAAATTTATAATTGTATGCAAAATTAGTTTTGTACCCAAACTGTTTGTTATATTTTAAGTTACACACATTTTAGGGCTTGATGTCGACGGAATTCAGAATTCATTCAAATCTAGAAGAGGCCGTAACCCAAATGCTTCGGACTTGTGATCTTGAGGTCGCCGGTTCGAATCCCACCCATTGCACTACCGATGTGAACCCACTTGTAACATTGCCATTTTAGCTAAGCACGAGGGGTTAACAAGAATACAAGTAGACTGAAAAACTCTGCTAGTAATCTGTATAAAAAAAGAAAAAAATAATAATTAAAAATCGGGTTTCAATACATAAATCCTGATTTTCAAAATTCCTGACTACCTCCACTCGTCATATTATGTTAAATATAAATAAATAAATATTCATCTATAATTTCATTCAAAGCATTCGTGTACAATGCATATTTAAACGAATAAAGGCCGAAACACATGATTAACACGCGACGCGACGCAACGTGCCGACGACACCCGATATGCACCCACGTGGCGTCGCGTCGGATGTTCATATCGTGATTGTGGTCTATAGAAAACAATACATTTGATTCGACTCAACACGCGTCGCGTTTCATCGGGTCGCGTCGCGTTTTAATAATGTGTTTCCGCCTTAAACTTAATTAAAACTAAGAATAAAACTTTTTTTTTGACCGGTGTAATTAATCAAATTATTGTTGTTCTCAGGTGATAGACTTCGGCAGTTCGTGTTACGAGCATCAGCGGGTGTACACCTACATCCAGTCGAGGTTCTACCGCGCGCCCGAGGTGATGATGGGTGCGCGGTATGGCATGCCCATTGACATGTGGTCATTAGGGTGCATACTAGCGGAGTTGCTTACAGGTGAGATTATTTATCCTTTATGTTTATGATTTGGTAGGTAATGCCTCGCTTTAAATCTCGGAGGTCGTGGGTTCGATCCCCACGCCGGACAAAAAATCTTTGTATAGACTCTAATATTTCTTTCCGGGTCTGGTTGACTGAGGGACTACGCTCCGTGTAGCGAAAAGCACGTTAAGCCGTTGGTCCCGATTGTTATAACATCATCTATAATACCTAATCGTATATCAAGGACCGGGCAGCAGTGTTTCCTTGTGTGGTACAACATAACACTGCGGTCACCAACCTGACTGCCAAGCGTGGTGAATATAGCAAATAACCTCCCTCAGGAGGTGGCCCTTGTTCAACAGTGGACTTTATACGGACTGATGATGATAATGATGATCACCTACTTAGTAATTAAGTAATATATTATTGTAGGCGCATTGGTATCGTGTGATATCTTGCTTCCGTACTATGCTTAATAACCACCGGAGTGCATTCCAAAGTGCTCTCTTTGCGGATGAATGGCTACGGATATTACTGGCCGGCTTATAATCGTGTTTTGTCATGATAAAAGAGAATAGTGTTGCGAGGAATTTGCGGACAAAAATCACTCGCGTATCTTAATGGGAAGTCTGGTTATACTTGATACTTGTATTGGTCGTTTATAAATAACTAGCGACCCGGGTGCAATGCTGATGTATTATACATATAAACCTTCCTCTTGAATCACCGTATCACTCCAACCGCATTAAAATCCGTTGCGTAGTTTTAAAGATCTAAGCATACATAGGGACTGACCGACAGCGAGAAGCGACTTTGTTTTATACTATGTACTCATGTGTTAATAAATAAATATATATTACATACACATTACACTTTTACCAATTAAAGATACCTTCTTTAATATAAACCATTAAATTGAAGCCTATGATTAGTCATTCTATTGTATAAAATCGCTTATAACATCAATCGCAAATCGAAAGTTGAATTGTACACATTTGTACACTTGATTTTCCATAAATAAAATTCACTGCATTCATCAAGTATTCATAGGAACGTATTATCCGAAATAGAAACGAAATATTTAAAATTAACGCAATGCAGTTGGTATCGAATTTTTATTTATAGAAGCAGTATTGTTTCAGTAGAATCGACCTTCATATACCTATGTAGTTATTTCGCCATTGTTTGTAGTTTATTGTTTTGGTAAATAATGCTTTTGGGTTTGAATTTGATTCGACGTAACACACTTTGTTACTCGCGTAATTCGATTTCATTTACTTTATAAATACCGTGTAACTTTGTATATTCCATTTGACAGTTTGTTTTGCTGTTAAGGATTAACAGGTTAAGTTTCATTGCCATTCAAAATGTATGTATTATTTTATCAGTGTTTATTTAAACAACTGTATTTTATTCTGTCTCCTTGATTAGTGTGAATCGACTTAATAGCAGTTTCGTCCTAATATGAGAGGAATCGTTGAAGAACAATTGAAATTTCACGACGTTTTCATCCCATGGGATGTGTCTTTACTTTCATATCACGACTTTTAGTCCTATTACTATGAAACAATACACTTTTAAAAACTGTCGATAACGTTGGAATTTAAATAATTATACTAAACGTCGTCGTTATGAATTGAATATAATTATCTGATAGACATAGAATTATCTGCATACCTATACTACTGCCGTCGTAAAAAATAAAATCTCACCCTTTCAATCATAGCAAAGAAATCCCATAACATTGGTTTAACCCTTCCCTCCATAGGGAGGTAAGGGTTAAAACTTGAACACTCCAAAATTCAACTTTGCAGACACAAAAAATCCCAAAACGTTTATGCTGTCAAACTTGTAGTCTGTCCAGACAGTTTAAATGGTCGATGACTAACCTTCCAATAGTTTGGACTTCGTTCAAAAAATATTACAAATCCTACGTTCGTAAATTATGGGTTTTCATGCATTGAAAACATGACTCGCACGGCTGATGCGTAAAGTTGGCTGTTAAGGCGACAATAACAGATTTCATTATACAGTTGTAAACAATAGGTACTTAGATATAATATCTAAAGGCTCCTACACACAGTTCCGGCGGCAGGGCCGCCAGTCAAGCCGCCGGCCAAGCCGCCGTGCACCCGGCGGCATTCAAAGCCGCCGGCTTTGCCACACAAAGGAGCCGCCGGGGTATGCCGGCGGGTTACGCGGCTTGCCGGCGTCAGTTCGTTCACTAGCGTTCTATGTAACTGTCACAACCGGAATGATGTTTGGCGGCTTTGCGCGGCTTGTATTGCCGACGGCATAGCCGCTCGGCATGTCGCCGGCATGTGTGTAGTAGCCTTAAGAGCACTTATTGGGTGAACTAGATGGACGGATGACCTGGTAAAAGCCGCGGGATCACGGTGGACGCAGGCCGCCTCCTACCTGTAGTACCTAGAAATCTATGAGGGAGGCCCATGTTCAGTAGTGGACGTTATATGGGCTGATGATGATGCTGACTAATATTATAAATATGAACATTTGTGACGATGGATGTTTTTACTGTTTCACTCAAAAACGACTGAACGGATATCTGTTTGAAATTTTGCACAGATATAGTTGATACCTAGGCTTAACTGGAGCATTGTAATGCGGCTGAAACAGCAAAGCGAAGCTACTATGTTATAAAACTAACTATATAATCTCTAATTCCAGGGTTCCCCTTACTCCCCGGTGAGGACGAGGCGGATCAGATGGCGTGCATCATCGAGTTACTCGGGATGCCGCCCCCCAAGCTCATAGAGCAGGGGAAGCGCTCTAAAAACTTCATCAGCAGCAAGGGTCTACCACGGTACTGTACCGCCACAACCCTGGCTGATGGAACTACTGTCCTTAGTGGAGGTATGTACTGGTTTTTACTATAGTTTTACTACTACTTGTTTATTTAATCCTAACAAATTTTGATCCCCTACTTCACCCCTTTGGGTGTGGAATATTGAAAAATGCTTCATTAGTGCTATTATTGGGTACCTAAGGATTACAATACAATACTTTTTGTATTGCACACCAAAAAACCAACAAAAAAAAGGATATTAAATAAATAATAAAATATAAATGATGTAGGTACAATGGTTGGTTTTATCGCTATCTGCATTTTCTTATAGATCATTTTATAGGATAATGTACTATAATATGTCAGTACTTCGTTACTAAAACGCGCGTCGACGGCGCGTTTAAAAAACGTGGTGTGCTTAGGCCCTTAGGTGTTAATATGTTACAGTTTAGGCTGTGTGTTATCTGTGAATCATTCAGTCAATCAGTCACATTACTATTTTATATATATACCGAGATTGATTGAAAAAAGGTAATCAGTGGCGGTCAGGGCGGTGCGAGTAGTGCGACCGTACCAGGCGACTGTAACATGCCGAAAACATTTGAACAATCATTATAATTGACTAACAATCAATCGGGAGCGCAAAAGGATGTTGAGGTCTCGCACAACTTAAAAAAAATGCAAGCTCGGCTTACACACTTTAGATCAGACAAATTACCCCAGTCCATCTGATGCACTAGCAAGTGAATTACTAGGCCTAGCTATATAGAAAAAAATGAAGCGACATACATAGAACATCTAACATTTTCATTGAACTATGCCTTGCTCTTCAGCATATTATTTAGCGGGTGTATTTTTGTAAGTAGTAAGTATTATGATGACCGGTTATTACAATCTATACTTATATTGTAAAGAGGAAAGCTATGATTGTTTGTATTGAATTTGTTCCGAAACTAATGGACCGATTTGAAAAATTATTTCACCGTTGGAAAGCTACACTATCCCCGGATGACATAGGCTATATTTAATTATGCAGTTACCACGGGAACGGGAGTTAGGCGGGTGAAACCGCGCGTGGGAAGTGATGGATTAAAGTAGTATTTTCTACCTTAACTCTGTACTCAATGTATTTCGCTGAACTGCCATAGAAATAAATTTAAAGAATTTAATCAAAAACATTATCACATGTATCAGATAGGTATTCGTTTTGAAGTGCTACATTAACCAAGTTTAATATTAAGGTTATCTGTTCTAGAGATCTGTATCGGAAATTCGACCCGCATTTGTAGTTTACTTACTGATAAATAGAAGTTATTTTATTCTGTTATCCTTAAAGAACGCATAGGTACCTATGTTTATTTTGATTTATTTTTAATAAGCGGTCCATCCCGGCTTTGAACGGGTGCATATTTCTAGTAAAAAAATAGAGCCTGTGTTACTCGGCATAGAACTTCATAGTAGCATTCTAATGGTGAACGAATTATCGAAATCCATCTAGTAGTTTTTGAGTTTATTCGAAACAAACATACAAAAATCCAAAAATACAACTTTAATAATATGTATAATATAAATAGACTTAGATAGAATTGCTGACTACGGAAATAAGTTATTTAATTACGAAAGACTAATTAATATAAAAATATTATAGTTTTATCACTTTTAAAAGCAAACTCCACATTAGGAAAATAAATCTCTGTGCCGTATGTCACATTTTTCGGACAAAAAGTACGCCCATAGAACAGTTGCCCGAGAGAAAATTGAACCCAGAACACCATGTTACAGAAACATCCATCGTAACCACTGAGTCAGATGCAGACAATATTTACACAGAAATAGTTTCCCGGGAGAAAATTTAACCCCGAACAGTAGGTTTCAGAAGCAACTATCATAACCACTGTGTCAGTGCAGTCAATATTAAAATATAACCACTGAATAAATTAAATAAAAACTCATATTTTAATAAATTACCTAATTAGCAATTTATGAGTACAAACATCAATAAAATTAGCATAGAGTAACGATCTCTGTATTCTGGTTAGGTCAGACAGTGAGTAGACAGATGTTATAACGATATTTTATGTATATATGTTTCGTTAATGACTCATGAGTTTAGCTCAGATGACAAACAAATGAAAAGAAGGTTTTGTCCTCGGGAATGTACAGAATCATAATTATTTTTCTTTAACTATAGTAGCCTAGTAGGTGCTTCCATGGGTTAGCAGTATACGTCTCGCTTGTAAGTCTAAGAGGTTGTGGGTTCGATCCCCACGTCGGACAATCTTTGTGTAAAAATACATTATAATATTTAGTTTAGGCTAGTTGAGGGAATGCCCTTTCTGCCTCTAAAAGCAATTAAAGCCGTTGGTTCTGATTGTTAACAATTGTATACCAGGGAACGGGCAGCAGCATTTCTCTGTGTATGTTATTACACAATACTGCGGTCACCACCCGCCTGCCAAGCGTGGTCACTATAGCAAACACCCTCGGAGTATGTCTATGTTCAGCAGTGGACGTAATACGGGCTGATGATGATAATGATGGTTTTATTACTTGTAACATCGGCCATTCCCATCAATATCATTCCAGCTATTATGGATTATTCGTTACAAAGAAACAGACTTACAAATCTTTATTTTTTTTAAATGTTAACGCTTATTTTATTTATTCAATAAGACGTGTGTTATTTTGATATAAAAAACAGACACTTTAGATTTATATATGTTTATATAATCTGATTCACAATGACAAAATGCTTGGCATTTCTACATGATGATGTGCAATGGTTGCGTAGTATAGGAATGTTAGTAATCCCATGACGTTTAGTTATATTTAGATGTTTGTCACATGTGACTCGATAGTTAGTAGTGCAGGTTTGTATGTGTTGTCTATCTATCTTTGGCGTAGTGGATTAACCTTTAAAACAAATTAAGCGGTTACTAAAGCGCTCTGAGCTGCGGTTCATGCAACACAGGCGCCCTCATGCGTCAATTGCTTATTTAGTAGTAAACAAAATATTTAAAATCCTGCAACTAATTTATTCATAACTATTGTGCCCCGCGGTTTTCTCGGCTCCAGTGGGTCGGAGCGTGATGTTTTGTAACCTATATGTTAATCCAGCGTATAACCTATTCCGGTCCAAAATTTCAGCCAACTCCGTTAAGTAGTTTTGGCGTGAAAGAGTAACAAACATCCATCCATCCATACATACAAACTTTCACCTTTATAATATTAGTAAGGGATTGTTATAGGAGTAGTTATATATTTCTTTTTGTATTTAAAAAACAAAGACACCTACCGCACTAGGAAAATAAATCCCTGTGTCTTTAGGGACTTTACAAACACATAATTCACGAACATAGAGTTCACCTATCTATGGTATCCTGGGTTAGGAACCCTGAACACCAGTTCTCAAAATCAACCACTGAGCCACCAATGCAGTCGATGTACAGTACAGTATGCAGTCTATACAGTACACTAGTTATCAAGTATCAGCGGAGACATTCTCACCATGTTACTGCGATCACCAATCCGTCTGCCAAGCGTGGAGATTATGGCAATATCCCTCAACAACCCTGGCTTGCCAAGGTCAGATAAGAGGAGGCTCATGTTAAGCAGTAGATATAAAAGGGGTTAAAAAGTTAAAATAAGTAACATAGATAATAGGTAGGTGTAATACATTGATTTAACAAACCCAGTGAATTCCGTTTGATCATTTGCCAAAGTTAGGTAATCGAAGATATAATCCAAACATTAAACATTGAAATTATGACAAACCTAAAGCTAATTCGGTGTAATTGCCTAAAACTAGGTTTATTACTCAATTTATTTGTTATCTCATATTTAACTTATTTCTATTCATAGCATAATATGCTGACAATTATTTTTATTATTAAAATTGAATGTGTTGTGTGATATGTTTTTCATCATATAAGTCGTCGTTCTTCCGATGCCCTCGTAGAGCCGAAGTCTGAGAGGCCAGCGAAGTGTAAAGTAGAGCGACAGTTGCACAAAACTCCACTAAAGAAACTAAAAGCCATAACCCCTCAATCTCCCCGTCCGACCGCCCTGAGCTGAGGTCCAAGTCCCACAGGGGACTCCCTCTTGCGCAGGTTGCTAATTTTGTAGTGTTTAAACCATTTATCTAGGCTGGAGTTCTGCTCGCCTTTATGCCCGGTGAAGTAGCAAAAGCCTCGTGGATAACTACGTAAGACAAATTGAAAAAAAAAAAAAACTAGCTGACCCGACATACGTTGTCCAGTTTTAACTTAAACTCTTTATTAAATTGAACTTTTAGTATAAGGCGTGATAGCTCTGAACTAACCGTGATGTGCACTAAGAGCAGCACGCATTCTTTAAATGTTATGTCAAACGCCATAAGAAGATTACATTACAAAAAAAAGAGATTAAAACACATTTTTTTTAATTGGTTAAGTATTCTTTTAATTTTTAAATTTTCCGCGCAATTTCCTTATTTTTTCTTTCATGAGAACCTTTTCCTGACAATAACAAACAAAACAAAGAACAAGCGCAACCGGTAGGTACAGGTTCACGCGTGATTCCGTGACCAAGGGAAATAGGAATTCATTTTATATTTCTATAGATATAGAATTTACCCGTTATATTTAATAATATACAAGTTAATTAAAATTATGTTGTACATCTTAAGCCTGAAACTCGGGCTTCTAAGAATTCATAAGGAAAATTAATTTGCTTACATCATAGGAATATTTATTCCAATATCCTTGTATGGAATTTTTCTAAATCGTTATTATGTTTTTAATTGAAGCGGCCGTAGCTCAATGGCTAGGGCGTCGGACTTGAGATCATGTGGTCGCCGGTTCGATCCCCACCCGTTGTACTACCGACGTGAACCCACTCGTAACACAAGCATTTTAGCTTAGCACGAGGGGTTAACAAGAATACTAGTAGACCGCAAAACTCTGCTAGTATCTTATATAAATCTTAAAAAAGTAAAAAAACTTTATAAGTGAATCTTGTCGCATCATAATATGGTGATGATATTATCGTGGCATTGCCATAGTCGCTAGACAGGCGGGTTGGTGACCACAGTATAATATTGCAACACAGTAGTGTTGCAATATACTGTGGTCACCCGTTCCCTAGTATACGATTGTTACAGATGATGTTATAACAATTGGGATCAACTTTCCGAGGCATAAAACGTAATCTCTCAACCAACCAGACCTTATGTAAAGAAATGTTGAAAATAATTATTTCTTGTCCGCGGCGTCGGGATCTAACCAAAGACCTCCGAAATTAAATCGAAACTTATTCTTATACCACGGAGGTTGTATGCAGGTGTAAACTCACTACGTATAGCTTACTTAATCGAATGGTAGGTATAACAATTTATGATAACTGATGGTCGAAATATGACCATAATTAAAACAAAATTGCATTCCGCACTTTTTCTCTATATTAACTACTAGCCCCGCCCCGGCTTCACACGGGTGCAATGCCGATGTTATAATACATATAAACCTTCCTCTTGAATCATTCTATCTATTAAACAAACCGCATCAAAATCCGTTGCGTAGTTGTAAAGATCTAAGCATACATGACAGACAGACATCGGCAGCGACTTTGTTTCATACTATGTAGTGATTAGTGTGCGAAATTTCACACTCCTCCGTCCGCGCATTTTTTGTTAAAAGGGATTTTACTTGACTTATTAATATAACTAAAGTATATTATTAACCGACTCAAAAAATTAAAACGCGGCTTTTAAACCCACTGTATTTATGTATTTTTTTTTCTATCATTCTTCCATTGTTGTTTCCAGGTATGTCGAGGAGAGGTAAACCTCGAGGTCCTCCCGGTTCCAAGAGTTTTGTGACAGCATTAAAAGGCTGTCAAGACAAATTCTTTATTGATTTTATTAGACGGTAAGTTGGTTTTGTTATCCTTAGTTTATGGTTTATAATAGGCGTGACGACAGTATCAAAAAATTAAAGATTTCATGTTTTTAGGGGAAAGTACATATAAAAAGAAATTATTGCACTTATTTATTTTTATATATAACCTTGAGATTAATGTGATTTTTAATAAAATAAAAGATTAAAATACTGCAGTCGGCCATTTTGACTGAACATCCAATCACGGCGCATGACGTCACGATATTGTAACCATCAAAGACAATTTAACCACTACGTTAGGTTTGGCGGACTCAATGTCATTTTTTACAATAGCGTGACGTCATAGCCGACGCCATGACACTTGAGGCCTTTTTTAAAAATTTAATAGAAATATGGCTTAAACTTCGTTAAATTTTAATTTATTACCGAAATATTGTGTTTTTCATACTTAAAATTTTTTAAAATTTAATAGAAATATGGCTTAAACTTCGTTAAATTTTAATTTATTACCGAAATATTGTGTTTTTCATACTTAAAAAATGACTACCCACGTTGCGCAAGAGGATTTCAAAATCTTGCCTCATGCCTATTAATAATGGCATATTCAAATTATTATTTAAAGGATATACTTGATATATATGGACAGCCGAAGTCGCTTGTATTTCTAAAATGTTCAAGCAAAATCGTTGTCGTTATAGGCAGACATAGATCTAGAAACTTCTTTAGGCGCATTAACGTTTTTGAGATGGGTAAAAATTGCTACTACTCAGACAATAAACGAATAACATGGAAAGGTAAATGTCACAGGGATAAGGATAAGGCTATTGTACTTCAGAAGTTTTTCGTCGTAAGTGCCAGTTTAAAATAAAGACACATACGACCTTTGGAATCTGAGATCTCGAAATATAAATTACTAATATTTGAATTGACCCAACATATAAAGATATAAAAAAAAATACGCCTTAAGTGTATTGAAAAATAATAAAATTAAATGGAAAAGTAAGATGAAATATATTTTTTTGTTCATAGCCACCAACTGTTTTGAAGTTGTAAATTTAATTAGTTATTAATGAGTAAAATTATTCAAGTAAACACTTCTGTCGGGTTAATATTTATCTTACCATGTTATTCGTCTTTGAACGTTTATTGACTTGAAGAACTTTGACTTCAGTCAACTTGTTTTATCTTTCTGCTTATGATTCATGTATGGGATGCAAATGTAAATTTATACAGTTTGAAAGTAAACTGAAGTGCATTTTTAAAGTTCAAATGTTTAACTACGTCATCAGCAGAGTAAAATAAGGACTTGTAGATTATCCTTTTGGAATAAAATTATAGATTTTTTGTCCAGTAAGTATTGAAATACTCGTATGTTAAAAACTACTAATATATGGTATATGGAATAAGGCATTCTAACTAATAGTAATAGTAGTTTTCCCTATTTGAGGATCAACCTTTTCATTTCCAGATGTCTAGAGTGGGACCCCGAGAAGCGCCTGACCCCGGCGGCGGCGCTCCGGCACGCGTGGCTCCGACGGCGCCTGCCGCGGCCTCCACACGACGACGATGCGCACGCGCATCCCTTGCCACACTCGCTGCCCGCCAACCACGTTAGTATAGCGCGCAAGCAGGCGCATCCGACGCACGCTATACACGCAAAGTGCACTGACAAATAGGTTTGTTTTCAGCTTTGTTTTGGGTTTTTTGTTGATGGGTTTTTTTTTTTTTTTGGTTGTGGTGTTAAGATAATGTGACGTGAAGAACAATATATGTTTAAACGTGGGCTGTACAAATAAAAGTTACGTTTCGTATACTATCAAAATGTAGAGGTTGTACATATCCGCCGCCGCGGAGATGGTACGTGCCACGCCGCCGTGGTAGAAAGAATGCGTAATGCATTTCCTCCCGCAAAAAAGGCTCAGAGGCCACTTTCGTAACTCTTGACTTAACAGTGTAGTCAATTCATGAGCCACTTCAAGTTTTTTTATCTGTTAATTGTTTTGGGCATTACTCTTTAGTATTTGCTACGTTTACGTCATTCTGATTGTAAAGAAAAGTATACATTAAAAATATAAATTTAATTTTCATATTTAAATGAAGTATAAATTGTCCAAATCGTTTGAAATCTGTCACGATCTTAACACCACAATCTAATACATATTTTTATTTTCAATTTTTTTTGAATTTCATTTATATTTTATTTGCGAATTATTTTTAGTTGAAGAGTAAGACACAATAAGACATATTACACATTTATGTATTCTTTAAACTTTAAGAACACGCACCCGTAAGTGCTGGCTACTATTGATAAAGCTAGTTATTCCTAAGCATTATAGCTCACATTTTGTTCAATGTTATACGGTCGGCAAGTAAGCGTAGCGCAAACGGTTACTGTAACCTATAAACATTTTTGCAACACAAGAGCTCAGACCAAATACCCTCGGGAAACGCTGCTGCCGGTTCCCTGGTATACGCTTGTTATAGATGATGTTATAACATTCAAGACCAACGGCTTAACGTGCTTTCCGAGGCACGGAGGTTGTCCCTCAACCAACCAGACCCGGAAAGAAATCTTAGAATTTACACAAACATTTCTTGTCCGGCGTGGTGATCAAACCCACGACCTCTGAGACTTAAAGCGAGCCAAATACCGCTAAGCTACGGAGGTTGTCATAATTGAATATATGTATAATAGCTAAAGCCTTACTAATAAATAATATAAAGGCGAAAGATGTTTGTTACTCTTTCACTCAAAATCTACTGAACGGTTTTGCCTGAAAGTTTGCATGCGGATAGTTTATAAGCTGGATTAAGACTTACCTGTATAAGGTTACAAAACATCACACTCCGACCCACTGGAGCAGAGTAAACACTCGGTAACACCCGTGGGGAGCTAGGATACAGAGACTTCTTTATTGGCAATCATAATATAATTATAGAAATAGTGGTGAATGCTTCAATGCAGTTGTGTTGTAGGTCATTAGGGTCCGTAAGGCTAAGTTTATTCTATTGAGGCTTATAATAAGTGCAAGTTATTCGAATCTATTTGTTGATCCATCATGATATACAAAAGAAAACTATTTCCTGACCCGTATTTCTTATATTTCGGAGATATGTAGACTTGGCAGGCAGATTGGTGACCGCAGTACAATTTTAACCCGCGTTACTCTGCTCCAGTGGGTCGGAGCGTGATGTTTTGTAGCCTATATGTTAATCCAGCGTATAACCCATCCCGGTGCAAAATTTCAACCGATTCCGTTCTGTAATTTTGGCGTGAAAGAGTAACAAAGCGTTTTATAATATTAGTAGGATAAATACAGGGAAACACAGGTAGTGTTTAGTTTTTAGTGTTCACTGGTATACTATTGCTAAATTTGCAATTTTGTTACAATCCGCACCAACGGCTTAACGTTCTTTCCGAGGCACTGAGGATTGTCCCTCAAACAAAGAGACAAACATTTTACACTAATATTTCTTGTCCGCGGGGAGATCGAATCCACGACCTCCGAGGCCCTAAAGCGAGACTTATACCACGGATTAGGAAGTAGTTGTCATCATGGATAGGAAATAATAATTATATACTAAACTTAAAAATATTGTCTGCGCATGAGCAATAGTAGTAGCCGCATCATACCCGTCTCCAGACAGAATGATTCACTTATTTATATATAGTTATATTACATATACACTAATATTATAAAGGGAGAAGATTTGTATTTTTGTTTGTAATAAATAACCTTCGTAGCGTAGCAGTAACTATGTCTTGCCTTTAGTCTTGGAGGTCGTGGGTTCGATACCCTTGCCTTACAAGTGTATTCTTTTCGGGTCTGGTTGGTTGAGGGAATACAATCCGTGCCTCCGAAAGCACGTTAAGCTGTTGGTCCCGATTGTTATAACATCACTATGACAGTCGCGGGGAATATAATATGTAACGATATTAAATTGCGGTCACTAATCCGCCATCGAGCGTGGTAACTATAGCTTAAAGCAACTCGTCGATTGGATGCCAATGTACAGCAGTGGTTGTTATAGGGGCTAATGATGAAAATTAAATACTGAATCTTTCTCAGTGATTATTTTACCATTAGCTATGTAATCAAGGAGTTTTATAAATAAAGGCTATTTTTGTTGATGGAAACTAAAGGTAAGCGTGTGAACCCGCGTTGGAGTGCTAGTTTGAATATATGAACTGTGAAAAAGACGTGACACGACTAAACTACGCAGATTTCTTGGAAAATGTTTAGTTAACGAATTATTATTATCTATTTTAAATTTGTGACAAAAAAGTAGATAGTTGAGTCATGTCTGGAGGGCTTTCGTTTTAGTTACACTTGTCGATGTTTCTTTATAAACAAATCTTCATGTAAGACGTTAGGAAATAAAACAAGATTCCTGGTATCAGCAAGTCTGTTTGAATAGCTTGTTGATTATTTCGATGACAAAACTGCTAGTAGTGAGTTGCTCCGAAACAATACTGTTAAGCAGAAGTCTATCGTCAATTTTTAATAAATTTGATAAATACAAAAATACGTGTCCAATATTTTTAGTAACCTAACTGACGGACTAAATAGAAGTCTTTTTAGACTTCGACCCTAGTTTTGGCTTTAATACTGTAAACATATTTATTTACATTAATTGATATAGAAGGTGTAAACCTATCTGCTTGGTCGACTTTTATTATATCATTGCCGTTTCTTGAGGGGAAACTTTGCAAAAAAAACACATGACGATTTTAAAATTGTAATGTTACGTTGTTTATACTAAAAGCAAAACGTTCTCACAATTAAAAGGCGCGATAGGGTACTACGAGGAGTAGATAGACCCAACGCCGGAACCGTCACCGAAATCACACTTACCGATTGCTCGCCTAACAGCTAACATATTTTTTGTTACATTTTTAATTATTTTATAATAAACAAGTTTTCGCGTAAGTCGCCTATTTATTTTATGTTCCCGTACTGAACAGTAGGTATATTAAAAAACTGTGCAACTTAACAGACCGTTTACCACGGTACCCAGGACCGATAAATTAAACGGTCGACTAACTGGGACAGTCGATAACCATCTGTTAATAAACATTGCGTGCTACTGTATTATATTACACGTCGATATTTATAGATACGCCGTGACAACTCCCGGCAGACTTGTTTTTGTGAAATTCTAATTCACCAATTTGTGTCCCAAGATATACCCAGACTTAGAACAACTAGTTCACACAAATATTGTTGTCTTGTTCACACAAATATTTGTTAACTGGTTCACAAAAATATTAGTTGTCTGGTTCACACATATATTAGTTGTCTGGTTTACAAAAATATTTGTTGTCTGGTTCACACAAATATTTTATGTCTGGTTCTCACATTATATTTGTTGCCTGGTTCACACATATATTTTATGTCTCGTTCAAACATATATTTTATGTCCGGTTCTCACTTATATTTGTTGCCTGGTTCACACATATATTTTATATCTGGTTCACACTTATATTTGTTGTCTGGTTCACACATATACTTGTTGTCTGGTTCACACATATACTTGTTGTCTGGTTCACACAAATATTTGTTCTCGGGTTCACTCATATGGGTGGGAGTCGAATCCAACCACCAGTAACCCTACTCTGAAATAAATTTTTGCAACTTTACGTTACGAATTGTTAAAAACCAAATATTATGAACCTTATTTTAACTACATTAGATAGATATTAATAGCGTAGGTACTTTTATTTTGGCACAGACGTCAAAAGCACCTATCGTAACCAGCAACCATTGTAGTCGAACATTAAATAAAGATTTTGGTTCACAGGAGTCGAACTCATGTTGATTTTCTGGTAGTGGCGGTAGCGTAGTTTAGCTGATCTAATCTTACAGAGGAAATAATTTTATACTATTAAGATATATCATGCACATGCTTCGCTATCTGACTACTAATAACATTTATATGCAATGCAATTTAGTAGAATCACGATTATTCAGATGCTAAATGCGCCCCGCTGTTTTGGTCTGCTAATCTGCTCCAGTTGGTCGTAGCGTGATGTTTTGTAGCCTATATATTAATTCAGCTAAACCAGTTCAGTAGATTTTTGTGTGAAAGAGTAACAGACATTCACCCATACAACATTTCGCGTTTATAATATTAGTATTAGATAATATTATAAACGCGAATGTTGGTAGCCGATTTTCTGGTTTGTATTGTTGGTTATTTCATTGTTCAGGAACAATGAAATAACCAACAATACAATATAAACCAACAATACAATACAATATAAAATTATGTTGTATTAAATAAATACAGGTATTTATTTAATACAACATAATTTTAGATTATAGACATGACATTTACATTAAATGATGATACTTATTTAGTTTAATACCTAATCATTAATGTGGCCAATCGAGCTAGTATATAGAATATTAGAACGCAACGTTCTTAGCTACCAAAAGCTTTTAATTTGTAAGCCTTAGTCAGTGTTACAATAGGCATGAAGAATAAAAATAACAATTTAGTCCATCAGTTAGATTACCAAAAAATATTGGACAAGTATTTTTTTCGTTCCTCAAACAATAAATGACGAAGATACAACGCGTTGAAAGATTGACGTCACTTCTAGGTACAATTTTTACTAGTAATAACGTCACAAGCTCCCCTCTCCTGAACTTTATATTTTGTTGTTGTTAATTGATAAAAATAAAAAATACGTGTCCAATATTTTTTAGTAATCTAACACACGGACTTATTATAACTTTTTTCGTCTTTATGCTTATTTTACTCATAAATATAGCTTTGAAATGTGATTGCACTACGCTTATTAGTTACTTAGTGTTGGGTACCTACGTAGATAAGTATACCAAACTAAGTGACTGAATTAGTACCTAAAAATCAATAACTAACAGAAAGTAAAAAATATACTTAAATACTCTTGGATTTGATTTTCAGAATTACTTTTTGACATTACCATTTGAATGTATTAATTATCGTGTCAATAACATTTAAATCTGTTCATAATTGAGAAGGTTATAAAGTAGCATGAAAATGAAGTACCAAAATAAAGCCATTTTATTTTTCTGTGATGTAATTTACGTGATGACATAGATTTACGTAAATGACTTGGATTTGCGTAATTACTTGGCCTTACGTAGATGATTTGGCTTTACGTAGTTGACTTGGACTTGCGTAAATGACTTGGCCTTACGTAGATGATTTGGCTTTACGTAGTTGACTTGGACTTGCGTAGATGACTTGGTCTTAAGTAGATTACTTAGACTTAGGTACCTATGTGTTACAAATTAACACAGCATTATGTCGATGTCATACGTAAGTGGCTTGGACGTTTAAAGGTAGACTTACGTAAGAGACATTACCTTACGTAGGTGATATAGTCGAACTTAGTTGTCTTAGACATTCATTTACGTAAAAATATCATCATCAACATCATCAGCACGTATAACGTCCACTGCTGAACATGGGCCTCCTCCCGGGGAGGCCCGGGAGGAGGCCCATGTTATATTTGACATAGTCACCACGCTTGCTAGGCGGGTTGACCGCAGATTTATGTTATACCACACAAGGAAACGCTGCTGTACGTTCCTTGATATACAATTATTATAATTATAGATGACGTTATAACAATCGGGACTAACGGCTTAACGTGCTTTCCGAGGCACGGAGGGTAGGCCCTCAACCGTAACAATATACTTACGTAAAAATAACATAAAAATATACTTGGTCTTAATTATTGATAGACTTGTGACTTACGTTAATAACTGACGCAGATGGCTTTGGTACATATTTAACAAAGACTTGTGTCCTTCCAGACGAGCGGCGGGTGCAGCGGGGCGGCGGGCGCGGGGGGCAGCGGCGGGCGCGCCGGCTCGCTGCGCACGCCTCTCGCCCGCACACCCGTCACCTTCAACGCCTCGCAAGTCGCCAGTGAGTATCAAACTTTATATAATTATTATTTCATTTTATTTATATATTAAATTGAACGATATTTTATCAGTAATTGTATATCTAGAACAGTGTTTTTCAATCGTATTGACTTCGGAACCCCTTTACAGGTTGAAAAAAGGCGCCTTATATCATAGACAGACAAATAATTAATATACAAGACTAATGTATTTTTTAATATGATGCGAGAGTTTTAAAAATTGCCCAGCCAAAGCTGGTGACCCCCCGATTCTGACTTCGAGAAGTCTCTGGGGGCCGCGACCCACAGATTGAAAAACACTGATTGTAGGCTATGGGGCGTGAGGTGCGGGCGAAGATAAAATCCTTGTGACGTTTAAAGCGTATATTCCAAATCAAAATATAAAGTAGGTACAAACAAATAATGTGCGCGTGCGTAGTCGCTCGCGATACGGTGCCGACTGGTTCGCCGGTTACATTTTATAAAACGACATTGCGGGTGGTATTACACTTATCTGAGCTTCAATCAAATGGTATATGCAAATACCCTTAATTCTAAATAATGAAGTTATAATCTACTAACAAATAATATTATACTATGTATATGTTTGTGCGTCGCTAACACTCCCCACCCCAGTGCTGTCTCAGCACTCAACTACTTAGAGAAATGGGAGCGACGCGCGCCGCGGATCGCTTCCACGTTCCAGTTTTAGTCTTTACATCGACCAATCTAATTCGATTATCCTTCCCTGGGTAAACTCGTTCAACTATACCTTTCGGCCAGGAGTTACGAGAGGAATTGGGGTCAACCACCAGCACTAGATCTCCAACTTGCAGAGGTTTACGTTCCTCGGTCCATTTTCGACGAGGTAATAGGTCAGGAAAGATTTCCTTTAGCCACCTCTGCCAAAACATATCAGCCAATCGTTGCGACTTACGCCATTGTTTACGTAGGTACATATCTGAATCATCAAAAACTCCGACAGCTGGTAAGTTCGAAGAAGATCCCAGGAGCAAATGGTTAGGTGTAAGGGTTTCTACGCTACCTGCCTCAACAGAAACATGCGAAAGTGGACGACTGTTTACCATATTTTCTACCTCGGCTAGTAGGGTGCTCAAAACTTCCTCTCTAGGGGCTCGTTCGTTAAGAATAACGCGCAAGGAATCCTTCACGCTGCGAATAAGGCGCTCCCAGGCCCCACCCCAGTTCGGACTAAGAGGCGGTATAAAATGGAATTCCATGCCATTACTTACCCCTTCCAGCTTCAAGGCTTCTAATTCCGTCCCAGACCTCTGCAGTTCCTTGTCAGCGCACCTAAGATTAGTGCCATTGTCAGAATAAAGATGGCATGGCCACCCACGCCGGGCTGCCATTCTCCTCATTGCCATTATTAAAGAATCCGCAGTCAATGAAGAAACAAGTTCAATGTGAATGGCTCGAACTGTGAGGCACGTGAAAAGAACCCCATATCTCTTTTCCCTACGCCTGCCTATTGTTACCTCCATAGGGCCGAAGAGGTCCAAACCGCAGAACGTAAAGGGGCGTTGGTGATGGGCCATACGTGCGCCAGGTAAGTCTCCCATCCTAGGAACTATAGGCTGCGCCTTTCGTATGCGACAGAACATACACTTAGAAGTGACATGTTTGACCGCCGGCCGCAGTTTAATTATCCAGTATTTTTGTTTTAGCTGGTTGACTACGGTTTCCTGATTTCCGTGTGCCATTTTAATGTGGTGGTGTCGTATAATTAGGTGCGATACTTGATGCTTGCCGTACAATATAATAGGACGTTTCACGTCTAGTGATACGTCAACAGCACTGTCTGCGCGGCCACCCACACGAAGAATACCGTACTCATCCAGATAAGGCGATAAAGATAGCAATTTACTGTTACGTGCTATTAACTTACCATTTCTTAAAGCTGTGATCTCACCGGGAAACGTATCGTACTGGCTTTGTTTCAATATGAGGCGTTCCGCCTCCTCCATAATCGAGCAGTCTATATCGATAGTAAGCTTCTTACATCGATAAACAAATTTCAAAACATTGGCTGTGGCGCGTAGCAGTTTTAGCCACGATGAAAACCGTAAAGGATCAGGTACGGGCAAGCTAACAGGTGAGCTATTTACCATTAAAACGTGCTCACTAAGCTCACTCGACAACTCCGTCACTTGGTGACATACGTCCTTTGGCCATTCCGATTCGTCACCGTATAAAAATGAAGGACCCCTAATCCATTCATTTTCAAACAATGAGCGATCAAATACTTCACGCGTCGCCAGGTCGGCTACGTTAATTGTTGTAGGAACGTACCTCCACTCATTAACTTGTGTCAATTCGTCAATTTCGCCAAGACGATTTGCTTCAAAAGTTTTGTATGAGCGAGTATTGTTCCTTATCCAGTGTAGAACTACTGTGGAGTCACACCAAAAATAACGACTTACAGGTTTCATGCTGTGCTCCTTTGCAATAATGTTGGCTAGCCGTGCGGATAACACGGCAGCTTGTAGTTCGGAACGAGGTATCGTTATTGGTTTCACCCCCACCACGCGGCACTTACTGGCTACAAACGCGACACAAATATTTCCGTCTTCTATCCAGCGCCAGTAAGCAACCGTACTCATTCCTTTCGATGATGCGTCACTAAACAAATGCAACTGTAAGTTGCTATAGTATCGCGTAGTAATATCGCACGTAGATTCGGCTACGGTCGTAGCAGCCGGCGTAGTCGCTGATGGGCTACGGCGGGGCTGCGCGGGCGACGGGGCGGCGACTGTGATAGTTACCTGTGCGTCCGAGACTTCCCGAACCGAGCGCGCTGTCGTGTCGGCTGCGGTCGCTCCATTCATACAGGTAGCATAAATATAATATCTAGGTATGCGCAAGGTAGATATCTCCTTTAATAAATCTAACCATACGCACCATTTATCGTAGATAGCATCTGGTATTACGTCATCCCAACCGACATTTAAGCGCCATGTGTCCTGCAGCATAATTCGACCCTGTATAGTGAATGGAGCTAAAAACCCTAATACATCAAAAATAGACATAATTACTTTCAACATTATCCTTTTTGTCGGCCTACATTTGTCATTAATTATACTAGCCGGTATTTTCTTAAGCGATAGGTCAAAGGTTAGCATATCATCTCTGGGATACCATATAAGGCCCAGGGTCCTCTCACCTTCATACCGCTGGCCAAACTTGAATTCTACCGCTGCCGACCCAAGGTTGCTTTTCGGTACGGTTTCTAACACCTGCAAGCTGTTGCTCGTCCAATTGCGGATCTCAAACCCACCCTCATGATGAATACTACGCACTTGATTCACGATATTGATAGCAGTCTTAGTATCGGGTAAGCTTTGGACAAAATCATCGACATAATGTGAGTTTAATATAGCATTTACGGCGGCCGGCATCGATGACTCATACCTGAGCGCATTCTTGTTTTTTATAAACTGCGCGATAAAAGGCGAACAGTTTGCACCAAAGATGAGTGACGTCATCACGTACGTCCGGACCGGAGCATCGGGGTTGTCTCTCCAGAGAAACCGCAGGGCATGCTGGTCATCAGGGTGAATTTTGACCCTAAGAAACATGTCTTGTATGTCCCCAGTGACAGCTATTTTATTTTCTCTGAAACGCAGCAAAATACCGAATAAAGATGATAATAAATCGGGCCCGGTAAACAAGTACTTATTAAGACTTACGCCATTTACCTCGGCCGCTGCGTCAAACACCAGGCGAAGTTTTTTCTTATTGGGGTTGTCGACCCCGAAGTGTGGTAAATACCACGTCCTTTTTGTATGTGTCGGGTCGAGCAATTCCTGGGCAAAACCATTATCTAGAAGGTGCTGAATTCTCTCTCTATAACGATCAGCAAATCCACTATCCTTACCCATCTTTCTTTCCATGGATCTTAGGCGCTTTAGCGCATTATCATACGAGGCCGGCATATCGCACTTCTCATCCCGCCAAGGTAACCCAACGTACCAGCGGCCATCCACAAACTTAGCGGACTTCTCCAGCTGGTCGATCGCTCTGACGTCCTCTATGTTCTGGCGTGGCTTACCATTTATACCTAAAGAATCAATAGAAAAGGACCGTCTTACCATATCGTGCAGATCTTGTAGCTGGTGGCAGTCCCCGGGGATGCGTTCTCCCCCAAGCGCGGATACAGAGACGCACAGTACCGACTGCGCGGCGGCCAAGTCGCGCTGGGCAGCGGGCGCAACCCGCGGCACACGTACGTTCCCATGAAGGCACCAACCGAGCGGGGTGAGTGTAGCGCACGGCTCATAAGATTTCCCTATCCTTACCTCTAAGGGTAACAATAAATCATAATTGTCCTGACCGATAAGAATTTCAGGTTTTAAGTTGCTTTTACACAATTGATCTTTCAATGAAATTAAATGTTCATATTTATCATAATTAACTGACGAAATACAATGCTTAGGTAAACTAAGATTTTTAACACTACGTACTCTAAGAAAATGATCTTTATTATTATTGTCTATAAGGTTCACATTCATAATAGTCGAATCACATACCAATTGGTCGTTGTTCCACGCTCCACACACACGTAAAGTTTCCTGACGGCCACGCACACCGGCGCGTTCCGCCAGCTCGGCGCTTATCAAACTGACCGTGCTCCCGTCGTCGCAAAGCGCGCTAGTTCTAATGACACCGTTAGGACCGCGGATTAAAATCGGCACTACTTTTAAAAACACTTTATTGTCACTTTCACTATTGATATTTATTACCGATTCCGTGGCGCTGTCGGTCGTGCGCGTCGATGGTGCCTGCGACTCCAGCCGCGGCCGTGGTCTCGATTCCTGTTGATCTGCGCCACCGCTCGCGTGCATAGGGTAATGCAGCAAGCGGTGGTGCGGCTGTCCACAGCCCTCCTCGCTGCAGGCGGGCGCGGGGCACGAATCTCGCTCGTGACGTGCTATCAGACATTTGTAGCAAATACCGTTACGTTTGACGTGTTGCCATCTCACTTTGCGTAATGCACGCTTAAACTGTTTACAATCGAACAGCTGATGTACTGCCATACGACAAAATGAACATTTCGGTTTATTATGTTCCGATTGTAATAATACTGCGTGTGGTCTATGTGTCATACCGTCATGGTTTTTTGCCTGTTTATATATTTGTTCACTACGCGTACTCATAAAGTGATACATGTTTGATGTGCATGACATTTTCACGGCTTCTTTGTGTAGGAATTCCGATAATAGCACTAAGCGTGACCTCTGACTTCCTTCAAGCATGAACGGATAACTATAGTCTGCCCATTTACATAGTAACACGGAGGGGAGTTTAGATAAAATGATAGATGCTATCTCCATACCTTCCAAATACTCCTCTCGGCGTACTGCGCGAACGGCTTCAACGAAGTTTTGGACTTTCACTGAAAATGTCACTATATCACGCTGATATTCACTACACAATGATGGCAATTTCTTTATGTCATGCACTATTCTCGAAATGATGTAGTCCGAGTTTCCAAAGCGTAGCTCTAAAGTAGACATTACTATGTCGGGCGACGAAGCACTGATAAGCAGGGCAGTCACGGCTTCTTTTGCCGCGCCGCGTAAACATTTACGTAATCGCCATATATTCTCTTGTGGGGAGAACTTGCACAAAGCAGTTGATTCGTTGAAGGCGTGCTTGAAATGTAGCCATTCTAATGGGTCACCGTGGTACTCGGGTAGGTCACGCGGGGTACTAAGACGGCTTAACAGATTCGTATCAGCATTGTTATTCCTAGAAGCCATAGCAATTTCTTTCATGGCGCTGGCTATGACTTCCAACGCGTTGTTGTTGTTCATCGTTGCATGCGGTACACCTGACGATGACGGCGCGCCGCCGGCTGGCGGAGGCGGCGGCGGCGGCAACATATTTGCTGTTGACGGTACGGGGCATTCGCATACTGGCTGTGATTGTGTAGGTACTTGTGCCTGTCTATCACCGGGCATCGACGACGTCTGCGGGGGACAAGGCTTGGTTTGTGGATCGAAATCGTAATAGCTACTATCCACCCATTTCGCCACATTTTCTTTCACAGCTGGATCTCCTTCTTGTGGACTGTATATATCTTCCTCATCATCGAGGTCAGCGAGGTCGGCGGCCATCTGCTTGTCTATCAGTTCCATTTGAATTTTGGCTTTTAACTTCTCCGCTTCTAAAATTATTTTTGCCCTTCTAGCACTGGTAGAAGAACGGGATGACGCAGCAGGTTTGAATGACTGTGCACTTTTAGCCGTTACGTGCGCCCGCGGTAATGGCGGCGGTGGCGGTTCGGACTTGATGCTACCGGCGTCCGGTATCGCGCGGTTTTGCGTGTCATTTTTTACACTGCTCGTTTTGTGCGCTGGGTTTCTACTGGTGCAAGGAAGTAGATTATTCGTTGTCTCCATTGTTTCGCTCGCTGGGACGCCTTTCTCGTGCTCGTTCCGTTGTTCGCGGCGCAACATACTCCGCGTATTAACCATGACGTGCGGAGGCGTGGTGAACATGGATCTGGCTCGAAGACCACTTTGTAGGCTATGGGGCGTGAGGTGCGGGCGAAGATAAAATCCTTGTGACGTTTAAAGCGTATATTCCAAATCAAAATATAAAGTAGGTACAAACAAATAATGTGCGCGTGCGTAGTCGCTCGCGATACGGTGCCGACTGGTTCGCCGGTTACATTTTATAAAACGACATTGCGGGTGGTATTACACTTATCTGAGCTTCAATCAAATGGTATATGCAAATACCCTTAATTCTAAATAATGAAGTTATAATCTACTAACAAATAATATTATACTATGTATATGTTTGTGCGTCGCTAACACTGATCTAGAATAATCCGGAAACAGAAGCTGTGTGTTTTCCAGCTTAGAATAGATCACCCAATGGGTGTCGTAATAGGCGACTGAGGGAAATACACCTGATGGATGGGCAGCAGCATCTTTCAGCTCAAATTACTCCCATCTTACTGCGTTCACCAATCCGCCAGCCAAACGCAGTGATTATGGCAATGTCCCTCAAAAACACTAGCTTGCCAAGGTCTGTAGAGGAGACTCATGTTCAGCAGTGGACGTAAACGGGCTTATAAAGAAAGTAAAAGTAAAAAGAAGAATCTGAGCTTTTTGTTTCTTTTTTCGGTAGGACTTACGTAGTTAGCCACGAGGCTTTTACTACTTCACCGGGCATAAAGGCGAGCAGAACTCCAGCCTTCATAAATGGTTTAAAAACTACAAACTAAGCAACCTGCGCAAGAGAGCGCCCCCTGTAGGGGATTATGACTTAGTATTTTAGGGGGTTTTGTGCAACTGTCGAAGAATCTGTGCCTACGATATGATATCCATTAAATTGTAGAGGAACGGTTGCTGGTGTTCCTTCATAGAAAATATAGATCTTCTTTGGCGGGCAAGGTGGTATGCCCGGCGGCCGACATTCGTTGATATTCAGAACTTGTGTTTGTTCGAATTCGTTTGCGCGATACAGGTTAGTTGAGGTGCTAGGTACTAGATGGCGCTGCTCGTCTGCTTGTAGTTAGCGCGGCAACAAAATCTTATGCCCGGTGAAACAAAAGCGTCGTGGCTAAATACAGATAACCGTCCGAAAAAAAAGTAGAAAATCCTTTTTCGAGACCGTTCTAAATTAAAAGAATAGGATAACAATTTAAAGTTTTGTTATCAATAATTGCAGAAGCAAAGTTGGCGGCAGCCCTGTCGGAGGACAGCGGAGGGTCGGGCGCGCGCTACTGGGCGCCCGCCAAGCTGCCGCACCTGCCGGCACCCTCCTAGCGCCCGCCCTCCGCACGACGCCTCGCCAAGGTAATATTAACCTTTATTATACATGTATTAGGTTTAATTTACGTACTTATTAATATAACAGTTATAACTGACTTATTTTAACTAAACACTGAAACCCACTTGACAATGAAGTAAGTAGATACCCGATATTTAAATAGGTAGTTGATTTTTATTTGAAATAACTTAAAATAGGGTTTTTGTTTTCGAACATATAAGCAACGTCTTTATATCATTGAAATTTTGAATATTCAGTCATACTGAAACTTAACGTAATTAAAAGTTGAAGCATTCTGCTACCCTGCGTATCTAATGACATTGGATTTTTGGACGTTAGGCCGTTCTGAAATGAAATGAAAATGAAACAAAAATGAAGCAAAATGGAAACTAAAATGAAATGAAAATAATTATAAGTCAAATACAATGAAAATGACCAAAAAATTTAGATAGCTTCATACGAGTCTTTTTCTATCTACCTACGGTGTCCCATCCCTGAGAAGAAACACTATAAGAAACTCCGAAATCATCATTTTTGTCATCTTTTAAAGTATGAAACATTGATGTATTTGTATTGTCTCCAAAATTATGACTATTCCACAGTATGTTAATATTGATTAATCATTGCAGGTATCGTCCTTGGAAGCGTGCGGCGCGGGGGTGACGGGGGGTGCGGCGGGGGTGGCGGCGCGGCGCGGGCGCGTGGCGGCTCGGCTCGAGCTAGAGCGGCGCTCGCTCGACCTCGAGCGCGAGCTGCGGCCCGACCGGGACTCCGACGTGTCGCTCGACGAGCGGGACCATCTCGTCTGATCGTGACTTCGACATGTCGCTCGACGAGAGGGACCATCTCGTATGTTAGCGACTCCGACGTGTCGCTCGATGAGATGGACCATCTCGTATGTTAGCGACTTCGACGTGTCGCTCGACGAGTGGGACCATCTCGTCTGACCGCGACTCCGACGTGTCGCTCGACGAGAGGGACCACCTCATCCGAAGGTGCGACGCCCCGCCGGCGTTTGATCTCACTAATGTAACGGACCGCGCGCCCGTGTGACTAACGTTATTTAAACAGACATTTTTCTACAAACCCGCGTTCGAATGGGATCGACCTTAAGTTAATATTTTCGTGTAATTAGTTAATTCTCTCGAGTGATACGATGAAACTGTATTCGTGACGAAACGGTGACCTTACGATCGGAACTCTCGATGGACGCGAGGGGTGGTCGGTTCCGAGGCCTTCGAAACTAGGTTAAGGAGGCGAGCTGCGCTGTTTGTTTGTCGGTTAGCGTAGTGAATGTTGTGATTCGTCGATATGATTTACTTTATCATTTGTGAAGCGCTTATGTACTCGTTATTTAAGGTGATATAATATTGTATCTTGGGCCATATTTGAATGGAAAGCTACATTTATTATACGGCGCGTATTAAGTACATTTTACAGCATTTTTTTTTTACTATTTTGTGAACAAATACGTTTGTCATATAAATAATTTATATATATATTTTGCTGTCGAAAGTTGGTCAAACATATCGAGGCATGAGTATTTTGTCGAAACATTACGTACATTTGTAAACCAATTGTGAGATTGGGATAAGTAATTGTTAACTGAAACTAGTCCTAACTGTCTTATAATTTAAGATGTAAGTTGTAGGATCAATTTGATGAGAAATCTAGTCGAATTGGTTCTTAAAGTAGCGACTACTTATCCTGATTGTATTGTAAAGTGACATTGTAATGCAATATGCATGTTTTTGATACATTATATAAAACTTCCGACGTTAATCAATAAGTGCAATATGTTTGACAAGAATCGTTTATAATTTCGTCTTCCTCATATATTATATTTGTAACAATTTACAAAGGCCTATAATGTTTATATTCAATTAACATGCATTTTTTTATTATTATTTCGTTTTAGTTCGTAGTATTTCTGGATACATATGGGTTATGTATAGAAAGTTATTATGCTTATCAATGAAATGTATTATTTTGATTGTGGGTTTGTACCCGGGCAAGCACTTATGCAACTTTATTAAGTTTTTTAATGTACATGACCAACTATTTTTACCTAGCTTCTAAAATGAATAATTAATAATAATCGGAATTGGAATGTTTATGATTGTTTTTGTAATATCATTTTGTCGTATATTGTATAATATAACCGATTTGTGTCAAAAAATGTAAGTTAGGTATTTAGAGCGTACAATTTTTGAAACAAATAAATCTTTTGATACTCGTCTGACATATAACGTACCTGTAAATTTTAGTGAAATAAATAATAATAAGGGAACAAATGGTTAAGCCCAGCAGTGGACACTGAGGGCCACGTTATTAAAGTTCCGTGCGTGCTTGCTTACCCGCAGTGGGATTACGGATCCTTAGCGACCATCATTCCGATCGCAATTTGACATCTGCGCACTGTCCAACGAGTGATCAGTCTTCTCAACATATACGAGTGGAGGATACTGAAGACGCATTGGACATCGTGCAAAAGTAACTTTGCTATCGAATTGCTGATCGCTAAGCATACGTAATTACCCGCCGAATGTCTTTTATAATTGACCGTGTTTCACTATACTCAATATAGCATTTTTATTTCGATAATGTGTTTAAGTTGACTGCCGTTTTCTTATAATTATGCTCAATGATAGTTTAATGTGTCCGTAGTCGGGATTGTCTTATTTAGACGTTAACATTGTGCGACCTTAGTTTATTATTGACGTGGCGATACATTTATTGTTATGGATGGAGTAAAAGTACCAAAATAATTATGATATTGGAATTGTATAGCTTGTATGTATCGAGTCGTTAGACTAAATCCGATATAAAAATTGCCTTTTTTTCTCTGGCGGGAGGGGGTATTACCATAAACACCGAATGTAGTACTAAATTAAAGTTCGACAAAAAAATGTTTTTTTTTCTGAATAGGACAGTTATTGTCCAGGTTTTACAGTTTTTGAAAATTTACCGAAAAAGCCACTGTCCAATTCAGAAAATTCGTTAAAAATATCAAAGTTGAATAAATATTAACTTGTAGTATCGGTATAACAATTGTTTTAGAACAAATGCACTTGTGATATTAACCCTAGATTATACCTGATACCTACGAATAATTAGCCTTAGAATTTATAAAAATCTCATCACCATTTGTTCGTTGGCGAGCAGAGCGAAGCACGTTCTTAAGGCTGTATCCACACTATGTATATATAGTTCGATCGCGATTAGTTCATGCATTTATTTTGATATTTATTACTTGTTAACAAAACATTTATGGGCATTTGCCAACCGCTGTTTTTAAAGAAACTTTTGAATGCCTTTATCCCTATTTGGTCTTACAATATTTCCTAATAAATAAAAACAGTTTGACATTAATTAAAAAAATTAAAACACACAATGATGTTGTATAAATAGAAGTAGATACGGCACGTTCGTGTTTTGTTAAGATAAAATTTGTCCCTAGAGAGTAAATAGGACAGCATGAATATTTGCGTGTGCAAAAACGAGACAGACATACGTTCAAGTGTGCCAATTAGCTTACTTTCGTGGTGCCATTCTTCAAGCCCGGGTGCCATATTTACCTCATTTTTACTATAACATCATTGGAGTAGGGATATGAAAAGATAATTATCGCTATTTATTGTAAAATTACGTTTGAATACACTATTGTTAAATCTAATTAATTGTTAGCAACGATCCAAAACTCAGTATAGTTGTTTGTTGAGAGATATGCATAAACTGTGAAGTATAAATCTGTCATCCTATTGACTAAACCCCCTAAATCTATTAACCTTGCCATTTTATGCAGGTAATGTATATAAAACTAGTTTAAAATACATTTTTATGGTAAAAAGCCCCCTTGGGGAGGACTCCCATGTTCAGCAGTGGACGCTATACGGGCTTCTGATTATGTACCCGTTAGTAAAGGACAAGAGCGGCCATCTTTATATCGGTGAAGCGATTAGTGCCGTCGTGACTCGATGTTAGCGTTAATACAAGCCCGTCGCATTACTATTTGCTACAAGAGGCATTTTGATTTCTTTTACAAACACAATCTGTGTATCATCACGATATACCATAGCATTTTAAGGTATTTAGTCAATTATTGTATAGCTTTTTTTTTAACTTGGAAAATGTGAGGGCTGAGATCAGTCAATTGACGTCAGTCAGTTCGTTTAGATTTCGTTGTTCGCTATTTTGTATTCAATGATGTTGATTCTTAACGTTAGACTTGGCATTAATCAGTATTATTGATTATTGATTTTCACTCGACTCGCAATATAACTGCCAAGTACATTATAGTTAAATTAAGTATCGTTTGCTATAACACGATGATAGCAGATTTTCTAGTTACTACAATTATAGCTTTTGTTGGAACGCATTTCTCTTGGTATTTTACCTAGTTACTTTTTTTTTGTGAAATATTTTTGTTCTCATTTTATATGTAAAAGCTGGTGTTTCACCTCTTGAGACTCGTAACTACAATGTGAATATAAAATAAATGAGTTATATAAATAAATTTGTTTGTTTGTATTTTGTAACATAACACCTTTCACGCTACATGCGCACACGCATGGCCTTAGATAAGTGATTGGTCTCGCGCGCACGACTAGATACCGCGCTTGATTAAAGCCGTATCTCCGTAAATGCAGCAACTCAATGTTCTAGTGTGTATAAAACACAACCTCCGCGACGCAGTGGTATTTGGCTCGCTTTAAATCTCGAAGGTCGTGAGTTCGACCCCCACACCTGACAAGAAAATCTTCCGGGTCTGGTTGGCTGGGGGAATTCCCTCCGTGCCTCGAAAAGCACGTTAAGCCACAGGTCCAGCCAGATTGTTATGAAAAATCTTTCACAATCATATATGTCACACAATCGTCACTGCCAAGCGTGGTGACTATATGGCCGAAACCTTCCCTCGGGAGGAGCAGTGGAAATTATACGGGCAGATAATGATAACATCGTTACTGATGGTATGTAATCCCGGTGTACTGCTTATTTCATGAAGTATTATTTTTACACAGTTTACTACGCAAACTGGCACATTACTTCGATTATAACCCAAATTTAATAAAACTTTCGACACGTATTCCTCGCACAGACCGTGACTGGCTCGGCGTACTATTTTTGCCGCATTTGTCAAGTACGATGGCAGTATCTTGTCGAGCGCGGGAGACCAATAATTTATCTAGGCGTATAATTGGTATATCTAGATGGACGGATGACCTGGTAAATTCCGCGGGATCACGGTGCATGCAGGCCGCCTCCAACCCATCCCTAACATCGACAACAAATTATTGTGTATTCTTATTTTATGGTTAGAGGTCTCCCGGACATACAAATGTACTGGTCTTCCGTATGGGATCCCGTTACGGAGATACATTTGCACTAGGCGCTAGAATATAGTTTCACAGCAACGCGATCTCCGGGTTGCCGTGCTAGTAAACTCTCTTAAATAACTTAAGTCATAATTCCTTATTTTACCGACAGCGACCACTCTGAGCGAGGTCCATGTCCTACACGAGCCGCCGCCGTCTTGCGTAGATGTAGTTTTAAAACCATATTGGCTGGAGCCCTGCTCGCCTGTATGTTCGATGAATTATCAAAAGCCTCGTGGCTAACTACATAATATGTCCGTCCGAAAAAACAAAATTGGGAAACTACAAGATTTTTTATCTCGGCATTGTTGAGATAATGTTTGAAGGATAGACGTTTATGATAACTTGTATTCGTGGTATCTTCTTATCTATATAAGGCAATATTCTCAAGTATTAAGTACTAATATTATCATAGAAAATATAATAAAAAGATAATGAATAGATATTCTGTATTGTCTTACAAACACTGCGAATGTGTTGAGAGTTAGCTATAAAACGCAAATCGTTGCTTTAGGCTGACCCTACATATATATGTGTCCCAATCAAAACTCATAACCGGTCAAAACCACTTTGACTCAGGCAATAGTGGTTTCTGCATTCATTTATAATTTGAAGTACGGTGCACACCAGGTTTTGGGACGTTAAAAAGAAAATAACAGTGTTTCTAATTGGCTGAATAGACTTTATTTATTACGATTGAATAAAATTGGTAATCCCGCAGACCTATTACAAAAAAATGCGACACATTAACTTAGGAGATGATTCACAAATAAGTCTATAGAAGGATCCAGTTGGACTGGGTAGCATTTAGCAAATCAATAGTGGTTTCGCCTGCATCAATTTGTAATTAGTAATACAGTAGACACCAGGTTTTTGTAGGTTGAAAAGAAAATACTTAACTGTATTTCTAATTATCTGAATACCTACACGATTTATTTCAATTGGGTATCCCGCAGACCTATTACACAAAATGCGACACGTTTACTTAGTAAATGATTAACAAAACGTAAAAAAAATAGAGCTAACGAACTTAATAAGACCCAAGAATGACAGTTTACTATATTTACGTTTACACAGTGTTGTTCCTGACCAAATTTAGGGTTGCCGTATTCTAATTCTAAAATTGCCGGATTTTTAGGGATAACTAAGAAAAATGCCGTATTGTACAAAATGTTTATTTGGAAAGTTAAAATTATAAAAAAAAATACAAGTGATGTATGTACTATGCGTATACTACTTTTAAAATTACTTATTTTGTTCTTCACCGTATAGGTTTTGAATAGTTTCTAGTACTTCTGATTCTGTCGCATGTAGGTCATACTGTTTTTTATCTTTCATTTTACGAATCATTTCGTTAGGTACTTGAAATTGTGTACAAATACCATGATTACGGATTGCTTGTCTGGCTAGAAGAGTTCCATTAATAGTTGGAGTTATTAATTTATTTCGAAGTCTCGTTTTCATATTATTTACTTCACTGAAGATACGTTCGCAGTCTGCGTTCGAGTGTGGCAAACATAATACATTAAAAGCAAAAGATGCTAATGTTTTTAGTTCCGTTCCATCACGGATTTTAATCCAGAACTCATCGGTTTTCTGTGAGTTTATTTCATATAATGGTAATTTATTTACCACCGGTAGCATTCTCCATTCATCATCAATTTTTTGGAGATCATCGGCATTATTGACGATTCTTGGCAACCTTTGCATAAGCGGTAAAATGGATGGACAAACGTTTCTAGTTTGATTATTAACTGCTTCTTCAGGTGATAAATGTTTTAAAAGTTGAAATAAATCGTCAGAGAAGTCGTACTTTTTTTTAATTTCTTTGCAGCCCGTGATGAGGAAATCTCTGCAGCGAGAGTAAAACTCATTTAATTGTTCTTTTCTTGCTGATATATCTGGTTTTTGGGTTTCAATCATAATTTTTACCCCCAAATACATTTGTGGGAGGAAATATCGCGAATCGTCTGGGACTATTGAGCTGGTATCATTATGTTGAACATGATCCCTTTGCATGTAACACATTAATAATTCTTTGTACGTTACTCTCATGTGTTCATCCAGTTCCACCAATTTTGAGTCTGCGCTTTGAAAATACTCGTTGAGTTTAACAAATTTTGGTAATATCCACTGCAGAAATAAAAAGTAAAGCTTAATAAAATCGTCATGCAGGTCATGGTAAACTAATTCTGCAGCTGCAGTTTTTTCTTGGAGCCATTTCTGCGTAAAAAACAATTTAAGGCTGTTCCACTGTTCAAGCAGCCTGTTCACAACCGATAGCAGGGAAAGCCACCGAGTTTGTGATGGGTGTAAAATCTTGTGGATTTTTGTGGCAGTAAAAACTTGAAACTCCAAATATTGGGCTTGCCGTTTTGAACTCAATTTAAAAAAGCCGTAAATGTTTCGCGCCAAATCTTCGCATCGTCTTGGCAATTTTTTGCATGCCTCACTAGCACACAAATGCATAGAATGGCATATACATTTAAAAATAAAGATACCCGGCAGATTTTCTCGCAAACGGCTGGCTACTGAATTTTGTGATCCCATCATTACATTGCAGCCATCTGAAGCAAATCCTATTATATTTTCTAATGGGATCCCTCTATCAGTAAATTTCCTTATAATGAGATCATACATGGCTTCTGCTGAAGCTCCCTCTGCTGCCATTGTAAAATCACCTGCCTCAAACAAAGGTGCCAGTTCCTATAGTGAGGACATGACTTTTTTTTGCTGCTCATCAAAATAACGGATAATAATGCACATTCATCGACCAATATGCTGAATTTATCACGTTTAATAATGTTTTCTAAATAATCTTTTTGGAAATCACCAATAACATTTTTTACGGTAGATGTGCATTTTTTTCGTTTTATGGCAATCTCAGCAGCAATTCTGGAGTCGGGAAAACAAGATTTTAGCACCTCTGATAAATGATCCATGGCCATAAATGATATTTTGTGTTCAGCAACGAATGCACAAAGTTTTATTTCAGCTTCCATTACTTTTCTATTGTGATCCGTTTGTCGATTCTGAAAATAAGTGCTAACGTCTCTTGAAGAAGAGCTCGCTGATGCTTTTCTTACGTGTTGGGTATTTGAAATATGACGCTTTAAAGTTGAAATTTCGCAAGAAAGTTTGACGTTGCACATTGTGCATTTTGCCTTGTAGGGGTCACCATTGACAGGGGCAATCCAATTCCTAAACGGTTCATCACTTTCACATTGCTTTCTGTACTTCTGTTTTATGTGTTTACTCTTTACCTTTTTCGGCGTAGGTGGTCCGTCGTCATTGTCATACTTATTATCACTCATTTTTAACTAAAACTTAAAGCAATCTTCGTAAAATAGCTTTCACTAACATAACATGCAGCAAAACAGTAACATAACATGCAGCAAAACAAAGAAGCAATGAGAGAATAACAATGGTACAGTACAATAAAAATTATTCCCGCGATTCCCACACATCCTAGAATCTATCCGAATAAAAGTGAAGAACCAACCAGAATGAGGAACTAACGATTTTAGACATTAAAACCTTTAGTATAAGGTTGCATTTGGTTGAATTCTGTTGACGTTTCTTTTCGCGGCGCTTCTACTTCATCTATGGTTTTTTTTTTTTTTTTTTACTTTAATGAATTACCGTATATTTTAATACGGTAATCAAAGAGCTGCCGTATACCGTATTTATGATGCCTAAAATGCCTGAATGCCGTATATTACGGCAATTGCCGTATCAAGAACATCGCTGACTATAGATAATGGCTTTTTTTTTTTTTGTCCGGGGGGAAATGTTTTACGCATTCCCACCGCCGCTGCAGCGTATTCGCGCGCTGGCGGTGGGCTATGTGGGACTCGCCCTCTCCATTGCGTGGTATGCTAAACTCATACCACGAGGAGAGTACCCTACCAACCACTAAAACCTCCCGGACACCACTCCTTCGATCCGCCGTTGGCGGGGGCCGGGTGCATAGATAATGGCCTACCTACCTAATTTTGAATAACGTTTCGTACAAGTCGATCGGATAATAAACAGGATTTCTTTTCAGATTATTTACGACAAACCCAACTTCGTGCGTTTGTGCCACGTGTTTGTAGACTAAAAGTGATATTTTATTTAGTGCATGTTACTAAACTATCACTTTTTAAATACATAAGTGGATCGAATCTATCGACGAAATATGTAGGTAGTTGACGCAATCAACCGGTTGGCTATCCCTGATATAGTGTTATTACTGCTAGTGGTTGGTTCGTAAGATAAGCCTTTAAGGCGCGAGAACCTTAGGCCGCGAGGCTGTAGGCGGTGGCCCAGACCACTCACGTTTTAAATCGCTTCGGGGCTATTAAGTTAAATATACGACAACGATAATTTAGCAAATGTATCGAAAACGTCGAAACATTATCATATCAATGCAACAATAATTGCAGCGATAGTTGTTCCATTAGACACTTTCTATGCAACTCGGCATAATTTTGACGAAGTCGCCTTTTCTACGACTTAATAATCCTATCGGTTAGTTAAGTGACCCAGATTATTTGACAAGTCTTTGAAGAGTTTGACTGATCTGATTTATGTATCTGATTAGCGGAAAATATAAATCTATCATGCCAATGTGCCACATCTAAAAATTTCATCACTTGTACTTTTTAAAATATAAGTAGTATCTTTTTCCGTCATAACAAAACCACGCAAATCGTCGATTAGTTCGTCTAGGGGCACTAGGTAGTTAGGTAGCTTAATTTTCTCAAAGTGCTTTTTTTTAACCTTTATTACTTGTTTTATTAAAAAACAACAGAGTAATTTGCGCAAGAGAGCGCCCCCTGTAGGACTTGGACCTCGGCTGGGGAATTTTATGGACTTCGTGTTTACGAGGGCAAATTAAGAGTCGTAAGGGCGAAAGGGAACGAGTCGCGTTCGCGGGCGTGCTTTTCTCCGGTGGGCCGGTTAGAGCGGTCTATGAAGGTGTTAGTTTCTTGTAGTCTCTGTACTGCTATTTGCAAAGAAGATTTAGGCGCAGCGCGTTCTTACGTTCGAGGAACGTGGGATCAGCTGAAGTACCTACCTACTTGGCTTGCCGTTCCCAAAGTATTGGCGGCTGCAAACATCTTGACCGGTTGGTATAAGTTACTACATATTTATGTACCTTCATATTTATTGCACTTTCTGACCTTACCCTGTTCATCCAGGGCATTGCATTAATATGCTTTCCCTCCATCGCTGCGTAGAAACTGCGTCACTGCGGCAGAAGGCGGTATATATGGTATTCCCCTTTTCATGGCCAAATAATCTTTAGTTTTCCTGAGGAAAATCCTTGGAATCACCACCTTAAGGCCTAACCGTGACTATCAGCGGTTTTGTGACGTCATATGCGGGTGATACATATTTTACCCAAATCGGACTGCTGCTCCATGTATTGCACAGTGTTACATTTCAGACGTTGTATTCGTCGAAGTTATCTGTTTGAAAAAATGCTTGAAATATAAGTGATAGAAAAAAAATCTTATTCTATAAGGTGGAGTTCCATAAAACTAAAACCATTGGTATCTTGGGCAAAATGAGCGATCTGGGCATTGTCCTCAATAGCCAATGGAACTTCGGGATCCATTTCACCAAACTGGTACAAAGGCTGGTGGTGACGACGGGCGCGGGATTAAATTATACGCCGGGCTTATCCGCTCGATGGCGCTAAATGGTGGTCCCATTTAGGTGGACGCCGTGGATAGGCGCAGACGCGGGTCCGACCCCACGCAACGAACTATCATGAGATGCTCGAAAGCGAGAGGTTGTGGAAGGCAGTTGCCTTCTGCGAGCTAGCCATGTCTAAGAGGTAGACCACGCCTTCTTTCTTCACCAGAAAAGAAGATCCTTTAGCAATCAATAACAATAACAAACGTTAAAGCTACATATTTATTAAAAAAAATTGCACATATATCTTTTTGGACTTTATAAATATTTGTTATAGTGTCATTTTACATGTAAACTTTCACATGTAAAAAGTCTGAATATTCAAATGGTAGGAAGTAAAGGACAAACGTGATCCATTGTAATTTTTTAAGGTTAACACATTGTTTACTTTGATAAGATTAACATCGACTTGCTATAAAAGTAACAGTTACATCTTGATGAAAAATAAACCACGATGTTTTGGGTTTTTTTAATGGTGATATTGCAGCTATATGAACTCAAAGGCTGTAGTCGTTACAAAATTCTTCTTAAGCTTTTCAGTTGTTTTACATTTTGAAGATGCCGCCAACATCCTTATTGCTTAACGCATCAGTATGCAGTACCTAAGCAATCGTGTAGTCAGTACTACTGCGATTCAAGGCCATCTTTAACATTTTGTTTCTTCAATTCGAAAACTAGTTCAACATGTTTCTTGAAGCACTGAACTTTTTTATTGTTTTTCATAATATTGTGGCTTGAGAAGTCAATTATTATGTCACAGAATCGGGCTTTAATAATGCGTAAAATCTGGTAAAATGGAATGGTGGCTGTTTTATTGGCTGGAGACCGTATCCAAGCTGGGATCCTGGTTAATTGTCCAAAGCTGATGGGTGATGGGTACAAATATTGTCAAAATAAATCGATGTCTATAAATAAAGCTTGGCAGGATAAGGCTTTACCAAGAATATCGTCGTCGATTTCGAAATATATTATGTTCAAAATTGGTTGTCTTTTCCATTTTTGGATATCACATTACTTAATTTCTGATGGTTAACAAATGGAATAGTTGAATAATATGGATAATCAGATGCAACTCATACATAATCTGCACGCAGACTTTCAAAAAGCTTTTGACAAGCACCTAGGTATTTATATACACTTGTCAGAATCACAATGTTAAAAAAATATTCTTATTCTATGAATTAAACTAGATACTTAACTAACAGGTAGCAAATTGTAGGATTTTACAGACAAAGTAGTCCGTCCATCGCCTTGTTATTAATTCCTCTACTCATAATAAGTTTAAGTTCACATTAAATATTATTATAGGTTTTAGTGAAAAGTTTAGTAAAAACATACAATTAAGTGACACACATTGGGACATCAAGGTGACTCATGTGCTGCTTCTGACTAAGTAAACAGCGCCGTTATGGCACTGTGTGCGCAAATACACGTGCACTCTATTCCTTCACTCTAAAAATCAGGAGGACGGTGCCACCTCCACGACCGGTGAAGGATCCTGATGTGCTCTCCAAGACACGGGTGACACACCACCAGCTTCCAGACTTCGTATTGGAAACTTGACTTCTCTGTTATAGTATAGTATGTTTGTGTTGTTACAACTTAACATAATTTATCATGTTGTCATAATAAGCAAGCACTTGCTCAGACAAAATAAAGCAACGTTGTTATGCAATGTTATGTTCAATATTGCTCTACATTAGAAATAGATATTACATAAGTGTAATTAAGTGAGTAATGACATATAATTTATCAGTTATTTCGACATTACTTTCGCTTTATAATATTGTTATTACGTATAGGAAAAGTACGGTAACTTGAAAGTTGGGTTTAAACGAAATAAACAATATTTGTTTAGCGCTTAGGCCAACAATTACTCAATGTACGAGTATATAAAATTTAGCTATATAGGAATATGTAAAAGCGAAAGGTCACTCAACATGAAATCTCAGAAACTACAAGTGCTAGGAGTCGCAATTTTTTTTAAGAATGAAGGTGCTCACTAAGACCGCATTTTATGAAATTCAATCCATAAGGGGGTAAAAAGGGGTGACAACGTTTGTATGAAACATTTATAGTTTTAATAAACCTATTAAAACTATAAGTGTTTCATACAAACGTTGTCACCCCTTTTTATGCCCTACCCAATAACATTAAAATAATGAGGATTATTTAGTATAACCATACTAAATAATCCTCATTATTTTAATGTTATTGGGACAGGCATGAGCGTAATCACTTACTTGTTGACATGGTGGTAGGCAAGGGACGTAGATGTGCAACTGTAATAGGCATGAGGCAAGATTTTGAAATCCTCTTGCGCAACGTGGGTAGTCATTTTCTAAGTACGAAAAACACAATATTTCGGTAATAAATTTAAATTAAACGAAGTTTAAGCCATATTTCTATTAAATTTTAAATAGCGCGCGAAAAAAGGCCTCAAGTGTCATGGCGTCGGCTATGACGTCACGCTATTGTAAAAAATGTCATTAAGTCCGCCAAACTGGTTAAATTCTCTTTGATGGTTACAATATCGTGACGTCATGCGCCGTGATTGGTGTTTCAGTCAAAATGGCCGATTGCAGTATATTAATCTTTTATTTTATTAAAAATCACATTAATCTCAAGGTTATATATAAAAATAAATAAGTGTAATAATTTCTTTTTATATGTACTTTCCCCTAAAAACATTAAATCTTTAATTTTTTGATACTGTCGTCACGCCTATTGTACCCATCGAGGTAATTCGAAATTCGAAGTAATATTCGAAAATGTTAATATAAACACATGAGCAAATCCATGAAACGGATAACGGCCTTAATTGGCCATATACTATTTCCATCATCTATGTATATTTTGTGTAACTTAGATCGACAGATATTATTAAAAAAAATGAAATTCAATAGCTTACCTGACAGGTTCTATCATTTAAAAAAAGAAACTATTTCTACCAATAAAAAAAGAACAAGCTGCACTAGGTACACAGTGAACCTATTAAGGAAAAATGCATTGGTCCATCACCTACACACATAACAGTAGAAATGCAAACATGTGTATTTGATACACGTGGATAGTTCACATGAATAGGTATGTATTTTTTGAACCACATCTTGATTATTATTGATGGCTAATTGTACACGAACTACTACTTTTGATGTTCATGTTTACGTCAAAAATACACAACCAATAAACGAAATACCAAGATGTAGCAAATAAGCATTAGTCAGTTTTAAGCAAGTATTTGTTTCGCGATATAAATTATTTTCATATTAGGGTAGTTACATAAGATCAAAAGCCAGTAAAATTGAATTACTTACACAAAACTTGTTTTCTCTTTGGTGTCGCGATGACCGGCCACGAATGGGAAGCACGGAAGGAGTTTTTTTTTTATTTAATACCGCGGTTTTGGCAAAGTCACATATTGAAAATAAAACAATGGCATAATTTGTACTACTCGTTCATTGTTAAAAATACATGTGACCCCATACACTGAGACATGCAAAACCAAATGAAAATGTAACATCATCAGCCGGTACCTATAATATCCATCCTCCGCGACATGGGCTTCCTCCCGAAAGAGGGTTTTGCCATAGTCGTCTGGCAGGCGGGTTGGTGACCGCAGTATTATGTCGTAATATTCAGGGACACGTTGCTGCTGGTCCCCTGTTACCTATAAGATTATTATAGATTATGTTATGATAATTGGGCCAACGGTTCAACGAGGACCAGAAGGAAGTCTCTATAACAACCTGACCTGAAAAAAAAAACTTAAATTAATACAAAGATCGCACTCGTCCTGGGTTCGATCCTCATACCGCACATTTTTGGTATTGAATCCACGACTTCCGATGATTAATGCGAGACTTATACAGTATAGGTGCTGCTACGACACAGGTTAAAACATACGTACTTACAATATAAATTACGTAAATTGAGAGTCGAATAAATAACAAATCTGCCTCAACACTCGATTTCCTACGCTATACGGTTCACATTGTTATTCTAATAAGAAAACAGTTCAACAACTCGAACAGGTGGTTTCGATATTTCCCGTCGGTAAAATGCAATGATTATTGCTAGTCTAGAATCGGAAATTGGTGAAGTTCAAAGAAATCTGAAGTCGGCTACTATTGAACTGAGAAATGTACCGAAAACAACTGATACTGAAACCAAAACAGACTTGTGTAACATCATAGAAAAGACGTGCAAAGTGATTGACGTGAATATGCAAGCTACAAGCATTCGGGATGTTTTCCGAGTTACATCGAAAGCTGGAAAGAGCACAATAGTGGCTGAGCTATCTACTGTCATCATGAAAAACCACATAATACAGAGGGCTAAAGCCTTTAATGAAAAACACCCTGACCAGCGCTTAAACTCTGGCCACATTGGTTTTAAAGGAGTAACTACACCGATCTTTATTTCTGAAGCTCTGACAAACAAGGGTCGAAGACTGTTCTTCCTAGCAAGAGACTTAGCAAAATCCAAAGAATATAAATTCTGTTGGACAAATAGCGGTAAAATATTTATTCGCAAGGCTATAGATTCTCCCCGCATTGAAATAAAGGATGAATTACAAATCACAACTCTGAGAAACGCTATGTGACTAGGGTTAGTTATTTCACTTGCTTACTTATCTTATTTTTTATTTATTAGTTCTAACCTTTTTCTTTTTTGTTATTTATATAATGCACTGCGGTTTATGCTATATAATCATGCTTCTTACATTTTTCTCTTTAAAAGGGTTTTACGGAGTACAAATAATTTTCCACATATCGTCGTTGTCCAAAGTTATACTTTGGACTCAATGCAAAGTTATTACATACCTATATTGTTTTTATATTTACAACTTGACAAACTTATAAATGTTTTGATCGCGTCATATATTTCCACAAAACAAAATTCGACTGTAATTTAAACAATAATTTAGCCAGCAATATTGATAGCATATCAGCTGGACCATCATATTTATGTAATCCGGAAACATGTAAATCATTAATAACATCTCACTTACCACATAATAAACACATAAAATTTTTTACACAAAATATAAGGAGCATAACTAAAAATTTTAGCCATTTTGAAATTTTTCTAGCGAGATTAAATACAACATGTGAAGTAATTATCTTAACTGAATCATGGAATTCGAAAGCCTTACATTTCCCATCTCTAAAAAACTATGAGACATATTATACAAAAAACAATCGTAACCAAAATGACGGAATAGTAGTATATACGAGAGATACACTTGGTTGTTCAGTAGAGGAAGTATCTTTAAGTGAAGCTACTTGTATGGTCATAAAAATAAATAACGAAACTGTAGTAATAGGTATTTATAGATCTCCATCAAATTCTAACCTAGACCAATTCATAATTTCGCTAGATAGTTTACTAAACAATTATAAAAAACACCAAAATATAGTTATAATGGGTGATTTAAATATAGACGTGAAGTATGATAATACAGATCGCAACTCGACAGATTATCTAAATCTATTAGCCTGTCATGGATTTTTGCCTGGTCATCTATTTCCAACAAGAGATGCCAATTGCCTGGACCATGCTATGATAAAAACAAACCTCTCTATACTTACACTAGTTCTACAGGCCCCAGTCACTGACCATGCTCCAGTTCTTTTGTGTGTTGCCATGGTTAATAATAATAAATCTGTGACCCAAGAAACTATCCGTAAAGTTAACTACGAGGCTATCATGAATCATTTAAATACAATTAATTTTAGTAACATTATTAAATCCGAAGATGTAAATTGGACTGCCGATCAGCTAGTTAGGATTCTAAATGAAACAATCTCGAAAAACACTCTTACCGTATTAATGCCTAAAAGACTGCGCTGCATTAAGCCTTGGATAACGCCAGGCTTAGTCCGATGTATAATAAACCGCGATCGCATGAACATTCGATGTAAAAAGGAACCTAACAACGTAATACTTTCCATAACCTACAGACGATATAAAAATTATTGCAACGATTTACTGAAACGACTTAAACACAACTTCCAAAAAGATGAAATAAATAAACACGTCAAAGACCCAAAGAGGAAATGGAAAGTAATAAATACAATAACAAACAGAAACACAAGTAAAACCAATCCATCAAAACTGCTCAAAATAGAAGATACACCAGAACAATCTTTAGAGAAAATCAACCACTACTTTACTAACATTGCTAATGAGCTAGCAACCAAGATTACACCTTGTGCGGATAAAATTATTCAATCTTCGGTTCCACCAATAAACTCCATGGTTTTGTTGGAAACAACGGAGCCTGAAATTGAAACAATCATAATGGCTTTAAAAACTGATAGTGCAATAGGTTGGGACGGTATACCTACAAAACTAGTAAAAATGGCTAAACATGTTATCGTACCACTTCTTACACATATTACAAATCTATCAATAAAAACAGGACTATTCCCAGATAATTTTAAGATTTCTGTTATTCATCCTATCCATAAGGCGGGGAATAGAGACTGCACCCACAACTACCGCCCTATTTCGGTACTGCCCGTCCTGTCTAAGGTCCTAGAAAAAATAATGAACAAGCGATTGATTTCCTATCTTGAAAAACATAACTTCTTAGCCAACAACCAATATGGGTTTAGAGCAAATAGATCAACAGCACAGGCAGTTTCGGAACTAACGAATTTTGTTGCTACTCACATTGACAATAAAAATAAATGTATTGGAATATTTATTGATTTAGCCAAAGCTTTCGATACAGTCTCTATTCCTATCCTTATAAAAAACTTAGAAAATATTGGCATACGAGGTAAAACACTGGATTTGTTTAGTAATTATTTAAGAAACAGAAAACAAAGAGTAATGATAGACGGGATGTATAGTAATGATGCTTCAGTTTCATTTGGTGTGCCTCAGGGAAGTGTCCTTGGGCCAACACTTTTTCTTATATATATTAATAATCTATGTAAGCTAAATCTACAAAATTGCAGACTCTTCTCATTCGCCGATGACACTGCACTAATTTTCTATGGAAAAACATGGGAAGAGGCCAAAGAACATGCAGAATCAGGGTTACAAACGATGGAAAAAATTCTTTCTCAAAACCTATTAACCCTTAACATCTCAAAAACAAAGTTCATAACCTTTGCCAATACTTATACTACTCTAAAAACTACCCAAAATCTCAAAGTACAGATGCACTCTTGCCAAGGTGCTACACCTAATCCCTGTTATTGTTACCCTCTGGAAAGAGTTAAAACAATAAAGTACCTTGGTATTCTGCTGGACGAAAGATTGACTTGGTGCCCTTACATAGATCTATTGTCAGGTAGAGTACGTAAACTTATTTATATTTTTAAAAAATTAAGACATGTTGCGGATAAACAACTACTGAAAACCGTTTATTTCGCGCTGGCTCAATCAATAATATCTTATTGTATTACGTCATGGGGGGGAGCGCGCAAAACGCATATCATGAAACTGGAGCGAGCACAGCGAGCGTTGCTTAAGGTTATGATGTTCAAGCCTTTTAAGTATCCCACTATTAACTTGTACTCAGAATGTGATGTTTTGACAGTTCGCCAGCTATTCATTAAAGAAATAATAATAGCCCAACATAGTAAACTTAATTATAATAAAGACATAATGAATGATAGACGTTTAGGCAGAGTATGTACTACAATTCCGTATAAGACATCCTTTATAAACAAATTCCAGTGTTATTTAGGGCCAATGCTATACAACAAATTAAATAAAATTATCAAATTCTACCATTTAAATAAACATTCGTGCAAAAAACTTCTAATAACCTGGCTAAAATCGAAATCGTATTTAGAAATTGAAAATTTACTCATTAATTTACAATAGAAACCTCTGAATAAATAAATAAATTAATAATAAAAATATAAAAACAATAAATAAAACATTAATGTCCCCACAACAATTAAATTAATCTAAGTAAAATGACAATCAAAATAGGAAAACAAAAATAATAAAAAATGTAAAAAGTCGCAAGTTCATACATTTAGTGGTCAAACTATTTGTTTTTCTTAAGATGACGGTATTTGGAAAAATTGTACAGAATATGTCAAAAAATTAGCTATAATATTTATATTACATTGTACCCACAGTAAGAGTACCCGCAGTTTAACCAGTATTTTATTATATTAGTTAGTAGGTATTATTTTATTGTATTGGTTTAATGTAATAATAATGCAACAGTTGTAATGTTTACAATATACTTTTAGATCGTAATGTACACGTCTGTAGATAGATACCTGGGAAGTATCTAACGCCTAAGGTACAGGCTCGGCCTAGTTTAGGTGTTAGTGGTCATTCAAATTGTGTTCAATTGCAGAATTGTACCTACTGTTTACCAAAATCAACTTGTAAACTTTTTTTGTGTCAATAAAGCTTTTTTATTTTATTATTTTATTATTTTTATATTTTATCTGTAATTCGCACTGCGATGCAATAAGTCGACCTTTTAGTTCAGTTTCTGAGTGACAGTAGACAGTGCTCCGCCGTCCGCCATAGCTAACAACTGGCCGCGCGCAATTTTGACAGCACGAGTCGAGTTGGCGGGAAAATTCTTTTTTTTTCGCCGAGGAGTTATTTATTAAACAGTTCAAAAATGTGTGTTTTATGATTGTGATTGTGAATTTTGGTTTTTGTGTTTGTGCATTATTGGTAAGTTAAACTGTTATTTATTTACATTATATAGAAGTTAAGTAAGTAGGTAGGTATTCCGAAATCATATTTGTATGTTTTTTTTTAATTCATTAGGTAAAGGTATATATAATAACTACGTAGAAATATTTTTTAATAGGACGCATACCATTATTATCTGAAAATTATAATCATAACATTATCATTTGGTAAACTTAAAAATATAAGTTTGAGATTTTCGTTAGGTACCTACGTAAATCACCTAGCAAGTGGTACCTAGTAATTAGTGACTGAATTTTGGGTTCTTTATGATACATTAGGGTACAGTACCTATTCATTGTGAATATAACTACATTTCGTTTTATTTCGTATTTTGAATATCCTACCTAAAAAATAATAAGTTACAAAATAAATAGGTACCTATCTAGGTTTAAAAAGTTTAATATAGGTAGGTCTTTAGTAACCATTTGACTTTTGATTTCGTTAATAAAATCAGAGACTAAACCTATAAAATTAAGTAATTACGTAGGTATAAGTACAAAAGTGTTATAATACAATTTAGGTAGGTACAAAGAGAATCAAACTGTATAAATAAATAATAATACCTACTTAGGTTGTATAAAAAAAAACCTATGACATTCATTTTCAAATGAAAATGAAATTAAAATGAAAACGTTTATCGATAATGTAGAGGAGTCGATCGTACCTACTTATTATAAGTCAAATAGGTAGGTACCCACAATGATAATGTTAAAAAATCTTAACTACATAATAATTAGTAATAAATTAGTTTACATTTCAATGATAAAATTATTAAATACAATTTACCAATGTTGTTATGGCATGTAATATTTTTATATTTCCATGATTTAATAACTTGTCCTTGACTTTCTTCATAACCTATAAGTGTCAACGTTAATTATATTATAATTGATACAATTTCTAGAGCAAATCAATTTTATTCCATTGTTCAATCCCTTGGCCATGAAGTTACATAAGCCACGGATAGGTACACTAGGCGACAAACTTACTACGACATGTCTCTGCGACATTTCAAGCTAAGTCGGGCGGCTTTCTTTATTTTGTTTGGCAACTTCGTATGATAAATGTCGTCAATACAAAGATAAGTCACGTGATGTTATCTTTTCTTTTCGGATGGACACTTAGCTAGCCTTTGCAAGAGTGCGTCCTCTGTGGGGCTTGGACCTCGGCTCAGGTCGCTGGCGCTGGGGGTATTGAGGGATACTGACACCCGACGTCGCTGGCAACACATATTGTGGGAAATTTGTCGCCTTGTGTATTCAATGGCTTTAAGTCCGCCCCTAAGACTACCCACTGCTGCACTAAATAGGTAAATTTGAAATAAATATAATTAAAAACATAAAAAGTATCAATACAAAAAAAAGTTTTACTATTAAAGTTATACCTACTACTTTTTTCTTAATTTCATATTTAAAATAGTACCCACCTTACACAATTTTATCTTAATTTCAAATAGCATTTATTTTGAACTTTATAATGTAGGTATTCATGTCATTAAAGTCAAAATATTTGGTTACTATCGAATCGTAATATAAAAGTTGCTAAAATTAATTTCAGAATAGTGGTACAGAATGCCACATGATCGATCCAAACCGTTTTTAAATTTTTTAAATTTGCCAAAATGTTGTTAGTGACGAAATACAATTTTTTTTATAGTTTTCAATCATATAACAATTTCCTAATCTGAAAAGACTAAAAATAACCTGACATGTGCAAGATATGCCTACGTTCGAAGTACAGTCGACTAAGTAGATAGGTTTATACATAGTTAAACGTATTTTCAATATGCCTAGCTTCCCCCGCGCGGTTGTTCCCGCTTAACTCTCGTCCCCGTGGGAACTTCATAATTAAATATAGCCTATATCCTTCCTCGATAAATGGGTTGTCTAAAACTGAAAGTTTTTTTCAAATCTGTCCAGTAGTTAGAGATAAGCGCGTTCAAGCAAATAAATTAACTATTCAGCTTTATATATAAGTAGGTATATGCATTCGTACACAACGAGCAGCGAACTCTTCGCCTAGAATTATCGGCTGTCGTATCCACTAATATGGCAAAAAAAAATTAATATATATATATACAGGGTGTCCCAAAAGGTTTAGTAGCTGGGAAAGGGGGTGACAGGGGTGGACACAATGGTCACTAGAAAAATAAAAAAAAATCCGCTCTGGGTATTTAAAAAAAATGGCATTTTTTTAAAAACTTAAAATTTTACACCTTGTTATTTTTGATGTTGATGACCTTGTTGTTATTGAAGATTACATAACAGCATTTTTTTTAAATACAGCCATATTTGTAGGTACAGTTAGCACAAAATGTAAAATTTTTAGTCTTTTAAAAAATGCCATTTATTTTTTTAAACACCCAGAGGGAATTTTTCATATTTTTCTGGTGACCCTTGTGACCATCCCTATCACCCCCCTTCCCAGCTACGTAATCTTTTGGGACACCCTGTATATTACAATGTATAATTTAATATAACTTCATTATCAATGTATTTTTTATTATTTTTATTACGAATGTTTTTTTTAATCTGTTTTTTTTTAGTCTTTTTTCTTGTCTATATCTAGACCATAAATGTATAATTTGTGCATGTGGTGTTAGCCAATAAGTAATTACTACACTTAAAATGTCAATGTTTGTATATTATAATTATGTGATAGTGTAAGTAATTGTTGGTTAACTGAATAAATAAATAATAAACATAAACATAATATATATGTAGCGGCCGCAGCCTAATAGCTAGGGCGTCGGACTTGTGATCTTGAGGTCGCCGGGTCGAACCCCACCCATTGCACTACCGACGTGAACCCACTCGTAACACAAGCATTTTAGCTTAGCACGAGGGGTTGACAAGAATACTAGTAGAAAGCAAAATGCTGCTAAGAATCTTAAAAAAGTATGCAAAAGTATCTAACCTCTGTAGCGTAGCGGTATTTGACAAGCTTTAAATCTCGGAGGTCGTGAGGTCGATCCCCCACGCCGCGCCGGACAAGAAATCTTCGCCTGCCAAGCGTGGTGACTATGGTAAAAACCCTCCCTCGGGAGGAGGAACATATTCAGCAGTGGACGTTGTACGGGAAAATAATGATGATAATGCAAAAGGTTTACCTATTTCCTTGGCCGACTGTACATAGTTGTATATCATATCTTTCGTAGTTCATATCTATAATATCCTAACGTATTCAAGATGCTTATCTACATTAAGATCTACTGACGAATCTATACAAACACTATATACTTTTATTATATTACTTTTATTATATTACTAGCTAACCCCACGGTTTCACCCAAGTAGCTTCTATTCCTGTGGGAATTTATCTACCCACACACACTCACTCATTTACATGTCGACACTAAAAGAGGTCCCTTCTTTACTTTATTTCATTTTACTTTATTTAATAACTTAAAAAACAATAATCAAATTAAATTAAACTAAGTATAAAACTAACTAAAACTAAAAACATAAAAATCTAACAAAAGTGGGTGGTGGTCAAGAACACTGGCTGCATTTCCACGTTGAATAGGAATAGCTAATTTTTTTTTGTACTTGGACCCCATCCCCATGGACCAAAAGTTTTACTTAGTTTTTTTATTATCATTTAATTTGAAACAAACAAATTAAAGTACATAACATTGATATATTTTCTAACAAACCAGAAGCAGTGAGACGAGTAGGTACTCAGCCTTGATTTTTTCTCGAAATTTGATTTTGCATGTAATACATAATAGCTTAACCTATTTTAGCTTGATTTAAATGTCATGTCACACATCAAAACTATATTCAATTGTTTATTCGCGGATACCTATTATTGGCTCTTTGATGCGTATTTTTAATTTCTGTTCATCGTTTTTGACGTGACAACGTCTTAAATTAGGTTGTGACTGGGAGGCACTTATGAAAAAGTGTAACGCTCGGTAACGTTACGATGAGTCACCGAACGAGAGAGAGGCCCGCTTATTTTATTTGGCTAAACTCAGGAACTACTGGTTCGATTTCAAAAAATCTTTCAGTGTTGGATAGTCCATTTATCGAGGAAGGTTATAGGCGATATTTTATTTTCAAAAAAATTAGGAATCCGTACGATAATTGCAATTTTGTAACCCAAGGTGTAAAATCGATAACCTATTTATGCGTGCGCTGCAAAAACTATTGACAATAGAACAAAATGATGTACTACGGGTTTGTAGGTCTTATTAAGATCTACAAAAAACTCCGCGAGAGCACATATCTAACTATCATAGTTTAGTCACAATAACCGCTTTTATGTTAATAAAAAATATTAAATCGCCTGAAGAAAGAAACTACGTAAAATATGTATCGTAATATTAATCCTTATCCAAATTAATCATTATGTTATCAAGGGTATTTATGTAGAAGTAAAATACTTTTTGTTTTATTCCAATCGGACATTTCGTTTAGATATTATCACGAGTATAATAACGCCTACCTACAAAATAACATTATAAAAAAAAATCAATAAATATTCTACCGAGAAAAAGACGTTGTCACGTAAAATCTTCGCCCGTAAAACCGACTTTACAGGCAACCATTTTTTGTGCTGTTGGTCTTCCATTCAATTAAATAAATAAATAAATTTGCCACTACATAAAGAATAAATAGATTAAAAAAAAATGACTGTAATAAAAGTGAACAATGTGAACATGTAAGCTTTTAAATGTATATTTTTAGGGAAGAGCACTATTGTCTATAAAACTGTGTATTATAAAAACTTTCACTCCTAAACCAGTCAACTGATTTTGATGAAATTTGGTAAAATAAAGCTAGAGTCTAGTCTATCTATCAAGGTATAAGTTACCATGGAAAAGATAGTTTACTTTTTATCGTAAATCTACCTAAAACCACTATTCCATGCGGACGAAGTTGCCGGAACAATAAGTATGTACGGTTGTTTCCCTCTTAAATGCAATAAAATGTATATAAAATATGCTTGTGTTTTTGTTACCTGCTGTTCGTTATTATACGAAACTTCAAGTGGAACCCTTTCAAAAGATAAAATCACTTATCTACACACATAAATAAAATTGAAGTGTCTGTTGGTCATGTAAAATAACTGGTTTTTACGAAATGCATATGAATGTATAAAAATGTACGGTGTTAATAACTTCAACATAATTTAAAGCCAAAATGTATGTACGCGCATAACTTGATAACGACTTTACCAATTTGGTTAAATCTTGTTTTATTGTATTCGTAATTATGGGTACCTACAAGGTTTGTTGACAAGAACATTTTGGAAAATTTAAGTGAAATGTCAATACGACCAACGGCGACGCCGCCTGGGCATGAACAGCTACTATTAAACCTTCGTACCCTTTTTAAAAATATAAATATATTTACCGTGCCCTCTGAGTATATTTACCAAAATATTATTTTTATTAGAAAAAATATTGGTAAATATAGTAAAAAAAGTGACATTCATAATATTAACACTAGAAATAAGCACAAACTTGCTGTTCCAGGATTTTGAGTTAGCAAAACTAATTTATAAAATTTACCATTACCATTTATAAAACATTTATGGGAGATGGTATTCATCATCATCATCAGCCCGTATAACGTCCACTGCTGAACATGGGCCTCCTCCTGAGAGAGGGTAGTTGCCATAGTCACCACGCTTGGCAGGCGGGTTGGTGACCGCAGTATTATGTTGTACCACCCAAGGAAACCCTGCTGCCCGTTCCTTGATATACGATTATTATAGATGATGTTATAATAATCGGGACCAACGGCTTAACGTGCTTTCCGAGGCACGGAGGATAGTCCCTCAACCAACCAGACCCGGAAAGAAATCTTAGAATTTACACAAAGATTTTCAGTCCGGCGTGGGGATCGAACCCACGACCTGCGAGATTTAAAGCGAGGCAAATACCGCTACGCTACGGAGGTTGTCTTGCCACTACAGACTTGCCTGATACAAGATTTAAAACACATGTTAAAACTGTTCTCATCTCAAAAGGTTACTATAGTATTCAAGATTATATTGAAGATACAGACGTTTGGCTTTCGGTACCATCGTGCACCTACCTCCATGAGGACCATCTGTATATAGTAGAACAATATGAATAAATTATAATAATAATATATAAATAAGTAATTTTACAACAATTTTACGACAAATATAATTAATTAATTTTCTAATTAATGTTTGACTATTTACAAGTGCCTGTAATTGGTTTACGTAAATAAACATGATTTTATTTTATTTTTATTATAAAAAAAAAGAATAAGTATAGATTTAAAAATTATACGAATGTATTTAGATGAATCCTTTGTAATATTGTGGAGGTACTTTTTATTTTATTAAGGAAATAAACATGGTTTTTATGGCTATCTTAGGATCTATAAACATAATCTTTTAATTACTTGCCTCAGTTTTATAGAATAAAGTGGATAATTAAAGTATCATCATCATCATCATCATCAACCCGTATAACGTCGTATGCTGAATATGGCCCTACCTCCATATGTTTAGCCATGGTCACCATGCTTGTCAGGCGGTTTGGTGGCCACAGTATTAAGTTTAGTATATAGGTATGTCGCAGTATGTAAATGACGATGCATAACTATCTTACTAGGTATATAATTGTATAGTATGAATTTCACAGATTATATCTACTTATATGAGTTAAATACTCCTTCAGAATTCTTTTTGCAAAATTAAGTTATTAAACGTGATTCTGAAAAAAGTGTGACAACTAAGGACATTGTGGAATTAAAAATAATACATGCGTCATTATATGAATTGATATGTATAATTTGTTTTGTCACTAGTTTTAAAAACGGCATTTAAAATCTGAGTTATGTAATGTTAATGCAGCTCATTCTGCCGCTTCGTTCGGTCGGCTTGTAACCTAACTTATTTTTCTGACAGCTAGTTTTTTCTGACAGCTACACTTTGCAGTAGGTAATCTCTGTTAAATGTAATGAATCTGTCATATCGTGCATGAATTTTCGCCACGACTCAACATGTTTTCCAAGGCACTCTCTACTAGGGGTACTCCCTTTTTTTTTGTTATCGGGGTTAAACTGCGCATAAATAAACGCATACCCTCGCTAACGCAAGGATCCCAAATTGTGTGAACCCTACGTCAGCGATGGATATGTGGGACTCAATCTCTCTTAAGATTCTATACCCACTAAAAGCCCACTGGTATTATTTTCCCTGAAGTTAGGCAGTGGGGTATCCCCCCTGTCTCGGGCTTCGGTTATCCCTCCGGCAGCTCCCGCAGCTAACAGCTAAAAGCCGCGGGACTTCTCCTGGACTATCGCCCCGATAAAAAGGCCCACACAGAGAACCTAATTCCTAAAATATTTGGAAAGAAATCGCTGATTATCCATAAAGACTGTTTGCCTCGCGGGAATCGAACAAACGAAACCTAAAGCGACACTCTTAGCAACGGAGATTGGTTTAAATAATAATAGGTAGGTACTGGACAGCTACTTTTCTGACACAAATCGATATTAAAATAAAGATAAATATTTAGTACCTATGTTAATGTAGTAACACATTAAGTAACAATAAAATTGATAACAAATGAGTTTGTAAATGGACCATACGTGAAGAGACATGGTTATAAACCAATCAATAGAAATTGCGTCTTGTCTTATTTGATAACAGATTTGCCTATTCTTCCACCCTATTGTAAAACGGTTTTCTTACTGCACTGTGCTATATTGCGTAGCGCGGGGCCGCAGATTTTACCGTACGATAAATATATCAGTTTCTATATAAAATCTGCTTGTTATAATAGGTACACTGACATAGGGTAGGCGCGGGGGCGCGGAGGCGCGAAGTCACGAAGTCGTGGAGCGTCCTGCAGGGTATAACTGAACATTCTTATGCTCGTAACGGGACATCACTACATAGTATAAAACAAAGTCGCTTCCCTGTCTGCCCGTCCCTATGTATGCATAGATCTTTAAAAGTACACAACGGATTTTGATGCGGTTTTTTAAATTGATAGAATGATTCAAGAGGAAGTTTATATGTACAATACATTAGCATTGCACCCGTGTAAAGCCGGGGCGGGTCGCTAGTGGGTTTATAAACGACAATGAATAGGTACCTAACTAATTGGTCTTCTGTGCAGATTTTAATGATCATGAATTTATCAGCTCGACCGTTTGATTTTTATTTAGTCGTAATATTATATAAACACAGAGGACGACGAACTCCCATTTACGCCCGTACGCAAGAATTTTACACGAAGCCTATGAGTTTGCTTGGGAATGTCAGGTGTCACTTTGAGAATTTCTATTACCAAAGCAAAAGAGACCATGACACTGAGCCACTATTTACTCATGTGAATACTTAAAGCTAAGCATTTTGCATACCACTGTTCGTCCTTAACAATGATGATAAACACTACCTTTAGTTCATTTCTGTTGTTTTCCTGGTCGATTTCTTTATGTATACTAATATTATAAAGAGAAAATATTGGTATTTTTGTATGTATATTTGTTACGAATAAACCCAAAAACTATTTGACGGATTTTGATCATTATTTTACTAGGTATTCGAATGCTACAATATCCCTTAGCCACATAGGCTATATTTAATTATGAAGTTCCCACGGGAACGATAGAGAGTGCATCCGCTGGCCAAAAGATAGTCTTCTCGTCTGTATCTTTAAGTTAGTTTTAGTCTAGATTAGCTATTTTTAATTGTACTATTATATGCACTTATATAATATTCAATTAAATATCTATTAGTTTTCTCTTCACATAATAGGTAACAAACTAACAATATGAAACATGCAGAGATATAAAAAAAAACTCATAGTAAGTTTCTAGCTAATTTCGCAAAATTGACAGAAATCAAAAAATAATTCCATCAAGTCGACCGTTTTTGTTATAATATGGTTTTTCATAATATGTGATATAAACACATTTACATATTTTTTCATAAACTGCTAATCAAAAAATATGTATGTCGAAGTTGACATACTAAAATATAATGCTCATCTTATCTATACATATAAATAATAGAACTGTAGAGGTCGAATGTCAGTACATAGAAAAAAAAACGTTAAAAACCGAGTTAGGGTGATGTTAGAAGTAAAATTAGACACATCCAAATTTCTTTTTATTTTTTGTTTCTCTGTTTGTACTGTCGTTGTAAAAAGTATCAATGTAATTATACCTCTATGATTATGGGTTTTGTGTTGACAAGATTGTCTACTTTTTGTTGTCTACAAATATTTTTGAAATGGTGTCAAAGTTTTTCTCTTAAAATAATATAACATATTTTGCTGATTAATACTGCATTATTTATTTTGTTTCATCATTTAATTATACTAGCGACCCACCCCGGCTCCGCACGGGTGCAATGCTGATGTATTATACATATAAACCTTCCTCTCGAACTCTTCCACTCTATCCATACTCTATCTATTAAAAAAAATCGCATCAAGCGCCGCGGGAAGCGACTTTGTCTTATACTATGTAGTGATAGTGAAGCTGTACGGCGCGCGGCGTCGGACTTACAACCACCCATATCTTTCATGGGTGTCGTAAGAGGCGACTAACTAAGGGACATATAGCTGGTAGCAGCATCTGTCACCTCAAGGTTCACTAATCCGCCAGCCAAGCGTTGTGATTATCGCAAAATTCATTATAATATTACTATAGTGATAGATTCTTTTCCATAAGAATGAAGAAATTATGCATCATGAATCAAATATGATGTATTAGTAGCCGATTGTTTTGTAAACAACTTGAATTCCTTCAATGTTATGTACACATCTCGTATGTTTTCATGTGATCTAGAGTTTCAAACATAATCATCTTTTTGACCCGTATTCGAAACCCTCGTAGACCCAAATGCGGAGAGATCCCCAAACTATAAAGTGGAACGACAGGTGAATATTAATCTGCTAAAAATCTTAATGAGTCATGACTCCATAATTCCCCCCTACACTACCCCGCAGCAAAAACCGAGGAGGTTCAAGCTCGCAAGTATTGTGCTCAATCGAGTATTGCTTAATTTGGAGTTTTTGACCAATAAGGCAGTCGCTCTGCATATCTTTATGCCCGGTGAAGTAACAAAAGCCTGACAAAAAGTAGGTAAGGCACAGTTTATAAACTAAGTGCAGCTTAGCATTTTTTTTATAACCGCTTGTCCTAATTGTGAAATAGTGAATACGAAATTGTATGCGAGCGGCAACAGAGAGCCGCGGCTGTCTGAAAGTGGAGCCAGTGACAGAGAAATTGATGATAGGATATCGCTTAGCATGGTATGGGCACGATATGCGACGTTATGCGTTAGACATGCATGTGACGAAAAGAATACCTACTAAATATGATGCTGAATGGATATGTTGGAAGATGAAAAGAAAAAGATGGAAGGACTGTGTGATGATAGAGACACGTGTGGAAAAGTTGTGAGTATAGAACAGACGTCTAATACGTAAAAATGGAAGTGGATTGCGTCGACCCCAAATTATGGAAGTGGCTGGAAGATGATGATGATGATGCGAGCGGCAACAGAGCAAGCAAATAATATTTATGTGTGCGTGTGTGTGAAATGTCTTCAAAGAAGAAGTTCGGAAGTAAAACTCGTATTGACGCTATAGTTTTTCCAGATTACTACTGGAGTTTTGAACGCTACTGTAGAGGAACGGTTAGTGGTGTGCCTACACAGAAAATGAAGATCTTCTTTGCCAGGCGAGGTGGTATGCCCGGCGACCGATGGCCGTTTGTTATTGTTCGGAACTTGTATATGTTCGAATTGGCTTGTGAACTTGTATTGCGCGATACAGGTTAGTTGGAAAGCTAGGTGGTAGATGGCGCTGTTTGTCTTCTTGTAGTTTTTGTGCGGCTATTGAAGATGTCGTTACACTATTATACAAAACAAAAGCAAGATTATAATAAAAAAAAAAAAAAACCATTTACAAACCTTTACCAGCTTCTCTTTTGACAGTCGTGATGGACTTATTAGATATTAGTTTGTACCTAAACACGCAGGGCATCGCCTCAAAAAGCGAATATTTAGGTACCTACATAGGTACTTCAAGTTCGTGTCATAGGAATAAATTAGTAGAAAAAAGGAACCGTGACTAATATGTCTGTCATAGGAAATCAAAACATATTTTATTGTTTAAGGTTTATGATTTGATTACATTAATAAAGTTCACAATGAGCATAGAAAAGTACTGAGTAATACTGAGTGTAGGTAATTGTAGGTAAAATCTGAAGCACTTTTTTGCAAATTATGTTATAAAGTAACCAAAAAACAGAATAATTATTATTAGACCGCCCCATGTCATTCAATGGGTGTTCTAAGAAGCGACTAATGGACAAGAACATACACCTGATGGATGGGCAGCAGCATGTATCAGCTCAAGCTTACTTATCATATTACAAGGCCCTTCTTCCTCACTGGGCATACTGGGCACGTGCCCAGGTCCCCGCGTCCCTAGTCCCTACTCCAAACGATAACTGATAGCCACTCTAAGGACTAATTGTAGATGCGGGTTACTTAGTGTGTATTACATTATGTTATCTACTCATCATATCTAATGTCACCATAAAGAAGTAAAAATAAAGGTAAAATTTATCATATCTGCGTTCTTTGTAAAAAAATATTCTAATTTACTATGGTCATAGGAGCCCCATTATCCTAATGTGCCCAGGGCCTCTAATATGTGAAAAACGGCCCTGCATATTATTATTATTATTTTTATTAAATATAAGCTTACGTTTGACCATAATCTCGCTTGATGGCAGGCGAAGATAAGACCTAAGATGATACACGTGTGCCTAGAAAGTGTCTGTTCACTTTAGCCTTGCAATAATAACCCGCCTGCCTAGTGTGGTGATTATGGCAATATCCCTCAATGACTCTAACAATGGATTTAAACGGGCTGTTGCAGAGAAATGAAGTATCAGAATTGAGCGACGTATGTTTTAACAATTCATTATAGACACACCAGTGACAAAATAACTAAATCTAACTACCGCTTGTTATAGTTTGCCCGATCAATTAACAGATACATGTTAGTGTACCGGTCAGTGTTGCCAATAGCAAAAAAAAAAAAAAATGTTGGTTGGAATTTGATATGTTTTGTCCATATTTTTTTGCTGTAAATAAAAAGCAGAATATAACCTCATAAACTTACAAAGTTTACCTATTCATAATATTATAGTATTTATCAGAGGTATCTATATAGATTTCATGAATTATATTTGTATATTACAGTTGGTAAGACTTTTGGAAATCTACACTAATTAATAAAATTGAAGTGTGTGTTGTTATGGAAAAATCAGGATTTACCTAGTAAATACTTATGAATGTATGTACTTACAGGGTAGGCACTTATAACAAAAACAATTAGTATTTTTGTTTTTTTTTGTCCGTCTGTCTGTTTTTCTGTGAGTCTGTTTGTGCCTGCTAATTTTATTAAACGCTGTAGGTAGGTACAGTAATTTTAAATTACTATTTTTATTTTGTTTATCAATTTGTTTGTCCCGTACATTCAAATACGCCTCATCTCCAAATGAGAAGTACAGATTTAGGCCAGACTTTCATTGGCAGATAGCTACTCGGACGAAGTCGCAGGCAGTAGCTAGTAAATAAGCAAATAGGTATATGTATTATTACCGTAGGCTTGTTACGATAAATGTGGATAATGACTCAATGACTCATATTACCGAGACAAATTCAAATTCATAATTATTCATTTATTGTACACCATAATATGTACGTATAATATTAATAAGTTGGTACAAAAACATATTATGCCCGGTGAAGTAGCAAAAGCCTCAAGGCTAACTACATATGTCCTTCCGAAAAATCAAAAAAAGGTACAAAAACAAAACCAATAGGTACAAAGTAAGGACCCTGTCGGGCACGGCAAGTTAAAAAAGAGGAGGAAGCGATAGATTTATTCTTCAAAAATATAAAATACCTAATATAGTTATTTAATTATAGTAAGTAACTTATTAAGTTTTAATGATATTTTTAAATGTATGTACATAATAATTAATTATCATAATTATAACCCGCTTAAAGTTGCGATAAATATTCTATGTCCAATTGGAAAAAGGGACTATTCCCTCCCCCACTACCGCCACTGCATCTCTTGTAAGCCAGTATCTCTCAAGTCATATTATGACTTGTAAGATTTTTGCGGGACTTTCGGGCAACTGTCACTCTACTTTTCAATTTGCGGCTGTCTCCAACTAAGGGTCTGCGCAGAGGCGGCGCAAGGCGTGGGCGACGTGGGCCATCGCCTACGGCCCCGCGGTTGGAGGGCCCCGCGCCACGTAATAAATAATAATGATATAAGAGGACGAAGAAAAAAAAAAAAAAGTTCAGTCAACAAGCGCTAGGGGGCCTCGCAAAATACAATTCGCCCACTTCCAATTTAGCTCTTGCGCCGCCACTGGGTCTGCGTCTTAAAAAACTAAAGAAATATGAATACATATGTAGTATTTAACTAAATGCTAAAACTATAAGCAAACTTGAAATAGTGAACTTAATTGAATCACGGTAACACGCAGTAAAATAATGACATAACAAAACCAGACGTCAGAGATCATAGATATAAGGAAATGAGATGAGAGATAGTGTATCTACAAAAATTAAAAAAAAAACCAACAAATATTTTGTTGTGAAAAATAATTTGTAAAATACCAGTAGCTTTTTATTCTTTTTAATGAACACATAGCGAGTCTATTAACTGCTATTAAATTGCACAATATGTGTTAGGCCACCTTATTTATGTAATAGTCCTAGTGGCATTAACTGCTTCTTCTCACGCAAATGCAATCATATGGTCAAAGGTTGACATAAAATAATTATTATACTTAATTAACTATATGTGCCTGCAACTAACACATATGTTTCTCAAAAATCAACCCTCGATGCGGTTAGGGAAACTTTGTGCAACTTTTTCCTTGTCAAACTTTCTTGGCCCTAAGCCAAGCTTGTTGGAGGGCCCTTTTTACTTGTCACACTTTCTTGGGACTAAGCCAAAGCCCCCTTCTTACTTGTCACACTTTCGGCGCCCCAAGTAGACCAAGCATTGATGTGCGTATCATTAATTCTTTTGATACGGTGTATTTTACACTCTTGCGTTTATTCACGTAAATAAAAGTCAGACGTAGTTTTTCTATAATCGTATTTAACAAAATTATAAATAGTGGAACGAGTCTTCAGGATGTCGAGTCTCGAATAATTGTTTTTGTGTCGTCCACAAGTGTTTATTGTTATTTATGTTTTTTGTTCCAAGAGTTTGCATAATCTATATTGTATTTCACGTGCTAATTCTATTTGTAAGTACTCAGTCGATAGTACTAAAAATTACACTGTATGTACCTACACACATTTAATATGGTTTCTGTAAAGTAAACAAACTCAATACAATTGTGACGTGATACTTTTAATCTTAAGTAATTGGGCTATATAATATGCTTCTTAAATAAATAATCTATAAATATAACAGATAAGGAATCTAACGTTAATTACCTTGCCAAATTCTTGATTAAATACTTAAAGTGCGAATGCGCCATAAAAAATATAAAACTGTGGTCGACCACGCACCACTCACTGTGGTGGATTATAATTGACCGTTGCAGATTGTCATGATCTGTATCATCATGATCTGCCTCTCATACTTATAATAAAATTAGTTAAGCTTAAAATAAAACCGAGTCAAATTGCACTTCTTATGAGTTCTAAAGCAACAAACAAATAGCAGATAATATTCATCCGTCATATTTCAGGACGTAAACATTTTTTTTTCATATGATAAAAAAATGTTTCACTTACTTACTACTACTACTAGTGACCAAAGCATAAGTTAGCTGAATAGTGCCTCGTTGTTGTTATGTACGTAGGCGGCTTGTTTAAAATTACACACAAGTGACGTGGTTCAGGCGTAATGCAGACGTCCGTGCCTTATCCATCTCGCGTATCTGCTGCGTCTGTGCAATTGCTTCGCCTTGCGTCGTTTCTGTATAATTATTCACGTCTTAGGCTTTTATGGCAAAATACCATACGTAGCCATGACTGTTTTTATCAGCAATCGATTCGAGACACTAGTCGCTTATATGTCAGTTTGTGTCATTGAACCCAAAAAATGGCGAGACGAAAGAGTGAAAAGGAAGATGATCCTTATTTATTCCGATCTTACGTTCGAAGCTATACAAATGGCCGTAGGTGTAAATTGCAGTTCTTACTCGCGGCGATCTGACATTGTATTTTTAGCTAAATACATTTCCATACCTACAAATAGACTAGAAGACTAGCCGGTAGACACTTCCTACTGAATAATCTGTGCAGCGTTATTATAGTCAGGAGTAGGGTGGCCATCTGTTTTATACCATATATCTGTCCCACGTGGTTTTACCCGCGTTAATCCCGTTCCCGTTCAAATCTACACTCACAAATAATGTGGCTATATATTGGTAAAAGAATTTGCAAAATCGGTTCAGTAGATCCAGAGATTAATCCTCTATAAACAATTCACAAACTTTACCTCTTAAAAATATTAGTATATATGTTAAGATGGTATGATTAAGGTTGCCAGATGTTCGGGATTCGTCTGGATTTATCCCGATATTTCCTATGATATCCCGACTCCCGACAAAATACAAAACGTCCCGACAAACAACTTCGTGTAAATTTTAAATCCCATCAAAAACATAACTTGTAAAAAAGCCAAGTCTTGCAACTTAGTTCTTTTACCGTATAAAATGTCGACAGACTAGACTAGACTAAACTAGAGTTGCAAGACTTGACTTTTTTTACAAGATATGTTATTGATTTACTTGTCCCGACGATAATCCTGAAATCCCAACTTTAGGAAATTTGTCCCCGATTATTTTTTTTCATCTGGCAACATTTGATATTATTTTGTTTATGTTAAGTTCATTATTGGTGTTTGGATAAGCCAATGCGGTGTTTTAGTCGGTAGAGCTCTTCTTTAAAGGCATGGAAGGGAGGCGTGTTCCTCATACCCTAACTTTATTGCGGAAACATGATATAGGTACCCTGTAATGGAGGACGGATAATACATTCACTGGATTTATTCGTTACAATAACAAAATAGACCACACAAATCTCTTTTTATTTAGTATCTAATTATCTTCTACACATATGATAAAACTGGTGGGGAAAAAATTTTGAACATAGAAGATATTTTAAAAATTATAGAAGTTAAAATGTGAGAGTTTCACTGAAACTCGACACATTATATACATTTCATATGCATTTAATAAAAGCGTGCCATTTTTTCATTACAAACAGACACTTAAATTAGATATAGCTGTACCTATATATATACACCCCCTAAAAGGTTGTTGGTGTTTTAAAAATAAGCCTGTATAAAAAACTATTATTTTACCTAAATTTGGAAATTTTGTTTAAGTCTCGAATAAAACCCCATTCTGATGAACTCGGCACGCCCCCCCCCTCCCTAAACAACTTCAAATGCAATACCGGTCGGATGGTCACCCTACTCAAGAGTAATCTGAAGACCTTTAAAGAGTTCCGCCGCACCGTAGGGGGAAAATCTAGCCTTGCTTGGTTTAATCGCTTTTTTTTCTATAGCCGAAATAAAAACAAGTCCTATTTAGTGATAAACGTAATATAACAGACCTTTTTAAAACATGTACCTTTTATTTAGGTATATTTTTTCTACATACCTATCAATATTTAATATTATAAAAAGGAAAGGTATGTTTGTAACGAATTGGTTCAAAAATTACATGACCGATTTTAAAAATTCTTTCACCATTTGAATGTTTCATTATCACTGATTAATATAGGCTATTTTAATTATGAAGTTCCCACGGGAACGGAAGTTACGCGGGTGAAACCGCGCACGGTGTGCTAGTCTATTATATGTACTTAGGTATACCTACACCGTGATTTTTAGTCTTTATAAATGCTAATATTCAGTGAAAATATTTATTTTTGGTATCTATGTAAATACAAAAGTACATACATACATCCATTCTACTACCAAAAATAAATAACTTTGTTAAGTATTACTCAACCAAATAGGCTATTCCTATGAGGCTGCAAGAATACACTAATAAGACCCCTGATAAATAGGAATTAGGCTCAAAAAGCTATCGAAGCTAATGAGTTAAGTTTTGTTTTTTTACCTAGACCTATGACGTCTCAAAATGGCTGATCGCGTTTTCGGAAATTAAAGAGATAATTTTCCAATTAAATTTCTACAGCCATCTTCCAGTTTTAGGAATAGAAATTATTATATTCAGGTTCAATATGACAAATACTTTCAGAAACCCATATGGAATTATGTTACAATGATGTTTAATCAATGTACTAATCATAATTTCATATGAGTCAATCATCCTATTGTGGCGGCTACAAGTAAAAATCACAGCTCATAGATATTATTGCTTCCCGCTGTCTGTCCCTATGTATGCTTAGACCTTTAAAACTACACAACGGATTCTGATGCGGTTTTTTTTAAAGATAGAATGGAAGAGTTCAAGACAAAGGTTTATATGCAGCATTATGTTTTATATGTTCAAGCATTGCACCCGTGCGGAGCCGGGGCGGGTCGCTAGTAGGTATAATATATATGATGAAAGCGCGATGTTTATATGTAGATATACTCGCGCGCGGGAAGATAGTCATAGAGATAAAATTAAAATAATGGTCTCACGCGTTCGACCGAGACCAATCGTTTATATAAAGAATACAAGATTTTCTTTTCCATTTTCTTTCTGGCTGTATTCAAACAGTCAACACAATTCATTCCCCATAACGACACATATTTAATAATAATGATTTACGCTTATTATCTATACTAAAGAAGGTAACCTTGTACATTCTTGCAGGTACTTATTAGTTCAACAAATAATTGCCTTAAGAACGTTTTCTTGTAATGTTCAAATTACAGTATTATTGAAATGAGTATTAACAATGACATTGCATGACAAATGCGAACTGAGTTAATTACTTTGCATGTCCAAGTGATGTATGTTTGCTACGTTTTGTAGAGGCTTGGTCAAGTTAACAGGAGACATGGAGCAGAGCTGCCAGAATTGGGATCATATGGAAATCATTGAGGGAGGCTTACACTGTCAATTGTGGTACTAAATTAAACAGTTTATTGAAGAAAACTATATTGCGTACTAGCGGATGGACTTTTATAGCCTATGTTACTCAGGGATAATGTAGCATTCTAATTTTGAAAGAATGATTGAAATCCGTTAAGTACTTTTTGAGTTTATGCGAAACAAATATACAAAAATATAAAAATACAGCCTTTTCCTCTTTATAATATGTATATTATGTATGTATAGATGTACCTACCTTAATCACAGTGAAGGAAATAAAAAACTTTTATTATACTATGAAAATGAGCTAGTGATAAACGCATATGAAAGGGTTCCGTAGCCATGCATACCTAATACCTATATAAAATGCCTATTTTTAAATAATTAATAAAGTTAAATTTATTTTGCGGTCGAGATTTTGTTAGGACGACATAAGTTGGTCGAGTTGTATAAAAATAACTATCTATGAAACCGAGTCCGCTATAGTTTTAGTTGAAAGTAATTACTTAGAGGTATGTATCACAAGTTTTTCAGAATTATTTCAAAAGTTAAGGGGGGGCGGACGCTTTGATTTTAACTTTGTTTTAGGTTATTTCGAGATTTGATCGACATAGTTCCAAGGCATTTTAGTTGCATTACTTGCATTTCAAGAGACCTTTCCAGCGAAACCCTACACGATGGGGTTAGTCGAATTTAATTTTTTTAATTCACATTTCGCTGTATGGAAGGCGAGCTGAAAAAAGAAACATAATTTTAACACCCAAGTTTGTGTCTTCAATGTACATCTCTCCAGCAATTTTCGTGACAATCGGTGCAGTAACGGCGGAGTTCGAGCCCGGACGGACATGACGAAACTATAAGGGTTCCTCGTGGACTACGGAACCCTAAAAATGGATGTATTTACAACAAAAATTGTAGTGAGTTATGAATTACTATTAAATTTGCAGTTAGCTACAGAGAGGAGGTTAATTACAATATTAATATTATCATAGACAATAGAGCGTTAATTTAATACCAATTATATATTTAGATTTTTACAGTTAAGTAGTAATTAATTAATTTTTAAGTACCTAAATAGATTTAATTGTGTAATACAAAAAGAAGAGGGATTTAGCAAAAAAAATTGATTTACATTAATTGTACCTATTTGCCAAGTGTCATTGATTAAAAGTATTCCGATGCCCTCGTAGACCCGAAGCCCGAGAGGCCCGCGAACTGTAAAGTAGAGCGACAGTTGCACAAAACTTCTCTAAAATACAAAAAGTCAAAATCCAACAATCTTATCGCCAGCGACCGCCTTGAACCGAGGTCCAAGTCCCACAGGGGACGCCCTCTTGCTCAGGTTGCTTAGTTTGTATAATTCACAAAAATTACACGAAGGTTGGAACAAATGGAAGTCCCGGGTTATAATCGAACCCACAACATTAAGTCTCAGAATCAACTATTTTAACCACTCGGCCACCTGTAGTGACAATTTTATAGAATACCAGCTTTTACCCGCGGCATCCCTCGCATTGAAGCCAATATCCCTATGTTACTTCTAATACCCCCAAGAATGTGTGTACAAAGTTTCATCGGTTAAGTAGTTTTCGCGTGAAAGCTTAACAAACAAACTTACATTCACATTTAAAATAGCTACTAGGTGACCCGATAGAAAGTCTATCGGGTCACCTAGTCGTCCTGCCACCCAAACGCATACAAAAAAAATCATTCAAATCGGTCCAGCCGTTTTTGATTCAATAAAGAATATACATACAAACATTCATTTTTATATATACTTATAGATAAGTATGACAACGCAAATTGTTGCTGGGAATCGAACGCACAACACCAATTCTCAGATTCAACTACTAAAACCACTGTGTCAAAATTCTATGTAATATTCCATAAACGTCTAGTACAAATAATAGTATTGCTCTTGAATCTCACCCAATTTATCCCAATCCCACCTGTTCGCCGCTGAGTCTATTGGCTCAACGATTTTATCCGGTGAGAGGTGCCGGCGACAGTATCTATAACACTGATAAAAGTCAGATTATACATTACTAACTAATAGTTAGTCATCAACCGGCTTCAGCCGAATATGTTTTTTGCTAGCTTAAAGCCGTATTCATGGTAAACATTTGTTGAGCAACAGTTGATTAACATTGTTGATGAAACGGGGAGAATGCTAATTAAACTTTGTTTAAATCACTACAGACTACAGGTTGTCCACACGCCAGTCTGCGTTAAAATGTTGCCCGAGGAAGTTGCATTAATTTTATCATTGCTCCAAACTACTGCTATGTTTATAAACTGTTGCAAACGCGTTCATACAAGTCAACATTTGTTGCTAAACTGATGTTTACGCTCGTTGGGCGAGAACTTGTCAACATGCCGTTGTCAACTCTGCAACCCGTTGATTCAACTCTGTTGCTAAACAAATGTTTACCATGAATACGAGGCTTAACATTTGAAGTCAAAACATAAATTTCCCAATCTCTTTCTCATTAAATTCGTTGCGGGTCCCAAGGCAGTTTAACTTTTTCCCGGGACTTGGTGAGCCTCGGTGCTCATTGCCATTTCTAGTGTTGATCCTGGCTTAGTACAGGAGTTGCAGTGGAGGGAGTATGGGTGGGATGGGTCCCAAAAAATAGATAACAATTTAGGCTACAATGCATCACGCCAAGTCCCACTGGAGCTGATAAGGACTCCAACGCGATAAAACCACAACTTGTAATTAATAATGAAGTTTGTTTGTAACATCAAAATTGCCGATAAAAGGCACTTGTAGATCTTTATTTTTCAGGTATTTTTATCAAAATCTAGATCTAAATGCATGAATGCTTAAAATTAGTATAAAACAGACACGCGCCAAAGCATCTGTCTATAAAGTTGAACCCCAACGAACCAATGACAAATCCAAAATCAATAAATTGTTCTATAGGGTGCTGGAGCTAGGTATTCGAGGGGGTCGTAGGTCCAAAAGCTTGATTAAGTTATAGTTTACTTAATTATACTTTGTATGGTCTTTATATGTATTAAATATTTATAAATAGATGTTTTTATATTAATAATCATGACCGTCGGTCACGTCCACTATTATAGAGAAAAACAGATGCGTTTTTTTATCTGTAATAGGTTATTATAGACAGATATATAGAATTATGTTATTTAACTACCACACAAAAGTGGCATAGTTCAACTCATCTATACTTGTACCATTATGTATTCTGTCTAAACGCACGGCGCTAGTGTGAGTAAAGTTGGGTGAGTTTGACTTAACTTACAGTGTTTTAGCTTTACGGCACTTGACCAGTTTCTTCAATCGTCAAATAAAATTAGCCCTTAGTCTGTTAAGTTTTTAGTCTTTTTTAGTACCTCTGACCAATTTTGCATACCATTGTACATTTCATAACAAAAGGGCCTGAGTATTTACTAAGTAACTTAAGGTCACAGATTAATAAATAGTACGCGGTTTCACGTGCGTACCTCCTATTCCCATTGGAACGCCATAAATAAATATAGAAATAATTATTCAAATCGGACCTGTAGTTCTTAAGATTAACGCGTTCAAGCAAACAAAGAAACTCTCCAACTTGATACTTATATTAGATAACTTGTATCTATATTCAATACGATTATCTATTTTATGTTTGTTTTGTAAACGTTTCAAGAAACACTTAGAATATCCCAATTACAATTGAATTAGTAATACTAAAACCTCTTCAAAAGTCTATTATTAACGTTTCGTTAAATTACTTTGTAGATAGCGAAGTGGGTGACTGTGTTCTTCCAACTTGTACTTACCTACATAGATAAGTTTTATTTTAAGGAAAATAGAATGAAAGAAAAGAAGTTTTTTTACAAACTGACATTGTGTAGTTAGCGATGAGGATTTTGCTACTTCACCGGTCAGAGCTCCAACTTACATAAATGGTTTTAAAACTTCAAACTAAGCCAATAAAATTATTTCAATATCCACACCTGATATATATTCATAGTGTCGCTTTATTATTATAATAATGATATCCATTTTTATATTTCTCAATATGTTTTGTTTACATACTTTGTTGGCACAAATGACGGTGTGTTCGATGGCTGCTATTATATATACATTTGTCTTGTGTTAAACACAACGCGGTGACAACTTTATTATTATGATGGTCGCCGTGGGAAGCCTTTGTTGTCACATTTACCGGTGAATGACCAAGCACGGGCACCTATTTAACCTTCAGTATACCTGGTTTCAGCGGTAAAAGGATCTCTTTAAATCTCGGAGGTCGAGTGTTTTAGAAATCTTTATGCAATTATATGTAAAATCTGACATCAATTTATTTCCTTGTTTGTTTGGTTGAGGGACTCTCATTGCCTCGCACGTTAAGCCGTTGGACCCGATTGTTATAACATCATCTATAACTATCGTATACCAGGGAACGGCCAGCAGCGTTTTCCTGTGTCTTATACATAATTACAAGTGCGGTCACAAATCCGCCTGCCAGGTGTGGTGCCTATAAAAACTCCCTTGGGGAAGCCCATGTTCAGTAGTGGACGTTGTACGGGCTGATGATGATGATGACATATTATATAAATTTAAATGGCAACCGTTATTATCGAATAAAAAGTTCAAACCACTGAACGGATTGCGTTAAGACAATCATGACCTTGGCATCCGATACGAAGGATTTTCCAAAATTGGATTGAGGTAACGAGTAATATAATAGATTAAACGCAAATCGATCCTTCTTCTATTCAATTTTAGGTAGGTATTTTGAAAATGATAGTTGAATCAAAATTCTTCTGAAAAATTAAGTCCTCAATCCCCCCCGCAAGTGACTTCCAGATCTCTTGCGGAGGTTGCTTAGTCTATAGTTTATGGCTGGAACACTGCTCGCCTTAAAGCCCGATGAAATAGCAAAAGCCTCGTTAGTTCGTAGGTTAACTAGAAATAAAAAATGTAAACTTGAAATTACACGAGTCAGTATTTTGAAAATAGCGTGCATCGCCGCCGGTAATCATTTAATTTCATGACTATTTTGTGTAAAATTATGCAAAATTTATGGTACTTCATCAATAATTATCTAAAAATGTGACCTCAAATTTATCTATTTTAAGAATTAAGGTCAAATCTATAAATAAAATGTTCGCGACCTATGCCATGACAGCCGTCAATCAAGTTAATATAGAAATATTCACGATGGGCCGAATTTACCGAATTGTCAAGGTGGAGGGGGGCCCAAGGTCCCCCTCGGGACATCCCACCATTAAACTGTCTACTGCGGCCCTCAGATGGATATAGATTTTCGTTTCAGTCTAACTATCGGTCATAACATAGTCAACTGTATCTACATAGATACTGAAGTTAAAGTTTAATTATATCATAAAACACCCATCTTAAGATAATTTTTGAAAACTCAAAAGATAAGATAGATTACGCTATTATCAGCTAAATTTATTTTCCCATTAAAGTACCATAATAACTAGAAATAAATTACTAACGTAAGCAATTAAAGCCTAAGAGCGGTTTCGTCGGATCGGACGTAGTGCGAAACGTCCGATCCGAATCCGATCCGAACCCGTGAAAATATGGTCCGTAGTAGCCGTAGAACTATTTCTATGGTAATTTACGCACTAGATCCGAGATCCGTCATTCGATTTCTTTCCAAATTTCTAGACCAATATTTTTCCGGTTTCGGATCGGATTGGGATCGGACGTAGTGCGAAACCGCTCGTAGTGCGAAACCGCTCTTAGGGTCTTTATGTTGATAAAGACCTGCCCTGCTGTAATTTCTAACGAAAATATTTAGTTTGTTTGATCATATAGTGCCCCTCTTCCATGCCAATCCAAAGTGGCGGGCTGGTGACCGTAGTAGTAAGTTGTAACACACAAAAAAACGATGCTGCCCTGATTGTTATAGATGATATTATAACAATCGGGACCAATGACTTGAAGTGCTTTCCTACGCAGGGTGGGAGTCCCTCAAATATCCAGACCGGGAAAGAAATCTGAGAATTTATACAAAGATTACTTGTCCGGCGTGGGAATCGAACCCCCGAGATTTAAAGCGAGCTACGGAGTTAAGCAAAATAAGGTAAGCTAAAAACACTCTTTTACGATCTTATCGTCAAATATCTCGCAAGTAGCCTTCTCTGTTGTCCTCTCAGGACTTTACGTCCTGTGTCTGGCACCTCCTGATTTACTATACTGCGCACAAAAATTAAAGTAATTTCAAACCAGCTTCCAACATTTTAGACTTTTATATGCCTACGCAGTTCGTATGCTCTGTTCCTATTCAAACAGTACCAAATCCGAAGGCATTGACAGTCCATCGTTCCGGTGGCGAGTTCTAGTGTATGGTACACCAGCCTTCAATCTTTGCTGTCCACTGGATCGTGACAGCCTCAATGCGCCGTCAGCTACATTTACAAAGCTACCTGTGTAATGGCTACATTGTTATTGGTAATGTTGCTGCTTTTGTATAATATCGGCGGAAACGTGAGTTTAATTTGTTTGTGTACAATTTTGCAGTATTTTCCATCGTTGAAAATAATGATGCAGTATTATTATGTAGATCATTTTGTAGAGGAAATTGTGGTGGTATTCCTTCAGAGAAATTAAAGATCTTCATGTCCATTTGTCGTGAGGTCCTCCGCTTGAAAAATACTAAAAGTCATAATCCCTCAATCTCATCGCCAGCGACCGCCTGGAGCCGAGGTCCAAGCCCCACAGAGGGCACCCCCTTACGCATGTTGCTTAGTTTGTAGTTTTTAAACGATTTATTAAGGCTGGAGCTCTGCTCTTATTTATGCCCAGTGACGTAACAAAAGTAATCCTTGACCGAAAACTAAACTTTAAAGCGCAAGTAGAAACCGTTCGTGCACGCGCTTTAGTTACGCTCAGTCGACTACACTGTCTTCTAAATCCACGCAGTGAATTACTACTTGACCGAAATGTCCTTTATATCATAAACATTATTTTAAAGTACATACATTGTTAGTTTAACTTTATAAGACACCTAAATAAGGAAATGTTAAATTTACTTTATAAACTGTAGGACATGCTCTAATTTGATGTTAAACACCGAAGTGCTAAAACCATAAACTAACTTACACTTATGTAAAAACTAATATTAGTTAACTAAAGTAAAGTATATCTGTAGAAATGTGTACTTATAAGTAGGATTTGTATTTTTGTTCGTAACAAATAAACAAAGAAAATCAAAAACGCAGTACTGTACTTACTATTTCTACAATTATTTCACCACTAGCTGCGCCGTGCGGTTTAACCCGCGTTACTCTGCCCCAGTGGGTCGGAGCGTGATATTTTACGTGACAGCCTTATATGTTAATTCAGCTTATAAACTATCCCCACGCAAAGTTTCAGCCAAATCCATTCAGTAGTTTTTGCGTGAAAGAGTAACAAACATACATACATCCACACATACAAACTTTTACCTTTATAATATTAGTAGGAAGTAAAACGCCACCTTTCGAATTAATAGGTTGAGGCAAACTATTTATTTTATTAAGGATTTACGGGAATTTCACAAGGAGATAACTAATAGTATGAGTATTAACTTAAACTAATTTTATTTAAATACGATAACAGAGAAACCTATTAATAATTCCTAATATTAAAAATAAAATGCGTAATAATAAAATATAATTAAGAACACAGGTCAAACTGCGTAGTACAGCTGGAATAAAATAAAAAAATATTTGGCAGTAGGTATATGGTTAAGTATATAGTTCAGCTAGTACCTAAACAATATTTTGAAAACATTCCCATAAGTCGTTTAAGAAGTTATAGCAATAACATTTATGATTACTGAGTAACCAACTGATAAAGAAATACCTACCTTATACAGAATACAACACTACTAACTGGCGAGTAATTAAGACTTCCCTTAATAGCCTATATACATCCACATACGAAAATAAGCCTCTGTTCCACTGGACAAAATGTTTGCCGGACAAGCCAAGCAAGACAAAGTAGGTAGTAGGAGGTACTAAGGCGTAATCCTAGACTTAAACTTCAGTACGCATATGATAACCGCTCGTGCGCGAACTTCATTTACGCTCCGTCGACTACATTGTCTTCTAAATTCATTCAGGATATAATACCTTGATATATATATACAGGGTTATTTTTGAAACACCAACCTTTCAGGGGGTGAAAGTATTGACGATTATAAACAACTTTTACTATGGGATCAACCCTGAAATCGCGAAAAAATAATCTGCTGTTCCATACATTTATGTTCACTTACCAAGACAAAATGTATGGAACAGCTGATTTTTAACTCTATAAGTAGATACCTACTAATACTTCACATACTCCTTTTATTTACAATAGATACCTACTTATATTAAAAGTTTTGATTCGACATTCGATTCGTTTCATTTACGTCCATCGCTACACCGTATATAGCAACTCTGCCTAAAACGATTGCGCGTGCGCTCCGAATTTGATATTCTATATGGACGACCATCTTTAGTTCTCCGTCGCAACGTTTCTTCGAATCCGGCCCAAACTCTTTGGTTGTAGCAACATCTGACTATAAACTTTTGTGCATTAAGCATCATAGATAATGAAGTAGTTTTATAAACAGCGTGTTGTCAAAAATCATTATACCGCAATCACCACGCCATACTAGAAACGAATTGAGCCGTGGCCGAGGTGAAAACCCAACAACGGGCGCCCTTCCCTGGCCGCAAGCAGCCCCCGAAATAGGGATAAACCTATACCCCCGCTCCCCCCGTCTATGCTAAATGCCTAACTTTAGGGTGACAAAAATAATTACAAAAGTCGAATGCGACCAAAACTGCGGATCGCAATGAGTTGTTTAAAATAACAAACCCACGCCTATAACCCGTTAAAAGGATCCTTAAAAGACGCGCTTTATTAATCATCCAAATATGTATAAAGGTACACTGAACACCAAAAATATATGAACAGTTTTTAATTAATAAATACTACCATGTTCTATATTTTTAAAATATCCCATAGGGCTTAATAATATCCCATCTAGGCATTTTGCGAATTCTGATCTTTGTTTTATTTATTTCAGATGTAATCTGGAGGACTATTTCTAATTTATATGCTTTATATTGTACAATAAACTAGGGTTCAGTTCTGCTGATTTAAGTTAAATGAATGTTGTCGATACGTCCAGCGATATCACTGTTATTATTTCGCTATTTCCTCATGTTATCTTTTTACTAAGGCTTTTGCATTTTCACCAGGCATAAAGTCGACTAGAACTCCTTCACCAATAAATGTCTCAAAACCTACAATCAAAAATCTTTACACTCTTTACAAGTGTCTGTAGTTAAGTCTACGTAAATAAAATAATGATTTCGTTTATTTTTTTATTAATTAATAAAAAATAATAGTTACCCAGTTAAGAAATATGATGCGATTAATGCCGGCCGGCGACCCTAGGCTAGACCAAGACCAGGCTAGGAGAGTCGGACATGCGATCATGTGGTCGCCGGTTCAATCCCCACCCATTGTGCTACCGACATGAACCCACTCGTAACACAAGCATGTTAGCTAAGCACAAAGATTTAACAAGAAGTCTAGTAGTGTGCAAAAATCTGCTAGAAATCTTATTAAAAAATCGATGCAGTTGACTGTACATGGACGAATAAGTATAGTATGTGTTATACGATGCCAAATTAGCTTGAGATTACCTAAGGATTATTTACAACACGCTAACCTATACAATTGCGACAACTTAAGTGTTACAAGGGCAATAGCTAAGACATCCTTCTGAATAACATTTAACCTTAAATAGATATCTTAGTTAATCCTTTCCTCCTAAAAGATGTCTTGTGAAAGAGGAAAATACGACTTTATCATCCTTGCTAATATTATAAACGTGAAAGTTAGTGAGTATGGATGGATGGATGTTTGTTACCTACTCTTTTACGCAAAAACTTCTAAACGGATTTGGCTGAAAGTTTGCTCGCGGATAGTTTATAAGCTGGATTAACATATGGGCTACTAACCATCACGCTACGACCTACTGTAGCAGAGTAACGAGGATAAAACCGCGGGGCGCAGCTACTTGTAAATATTATTACCTCCTTTTCTTTAAATAAGAAGTTTAAATTAATAAAGACATGGCTTTCTGTCTGTTTTTTAATGTATTATGTTTTATGTCGACCAACAAGCATACGGGTAGTCTGAAGATAAGCGGTTATATTAACCTAAAGGGAGAAGTTCCCTCAGCCTGGACACTGTTCGAATCAGTGCGAAGGAGCTTGCTAATTTCATAGATTTGTAGAGGGGATCACCAGTTGTAGAGGAACGGTTGGTGGTGTTCCACAAAAAAAATATCTTCTTTGCCGGGCGAGGTGGTATGCCCGGCGACCGACGGCCGCTTAAACAAAAAACGAAAGAACTTGTATCTATTCGAATTGGCTCGCAAACTTTATTACGCGATATAGGTTAGTTAGGATGGTAGGTCTTAGATGGCGCTGCTTGTCTTCTTGTGGTTTGTCCGGCTACTGTAGATGTCGCTACAGATTTGTTATAGATTTATTAGTCTCATTTCATTCGCTCATTAAGCAGCTTCTTATATAATGCGGACTTTCATTTGGATTTGTAATAAAGAGTATTTTGTGTATGTGTTACGTTAGGATAGAGTCAAAATATCTACCTATAGTTGCGTTATCTTAAATGTTTGAAAACCCTGCTGTACTATAAATAGCAGGTTTTAAAAATAAATATTATAATAAAGTATTAAAACAAAGAATTACGAAACCGCACGCAATTAGGTACAAATGTATATTATCTCCTGAATTTTTGTAGGTGAACACCATAAATGGTATAAAAGTGCGATGATAAAACAAATTACTCTTTAATGGCTTTGTAAGTGTGTCATGGATTTGATGCATATAAATGTTCAATAGGAAAGTGTATATTTAACACCTTAAATAATAATTTACATGTTTCAAAATAAAGAGATTAATAAAATTCGACCACCGGCAAGACTGAAACCTGCATCGTAGGTTAAGCCCCTAATGCCTTAGCCAATAAGGCTACGGTGGAACTCTACCGGTCATCGCCATTTGTCAATCTTTTCATAAGATATTATATTCTAAGGTATATTTCATAAGGTATATTATTCTCTATTAGAGAATAATCTGAATTTTGAAACATAGTATATGGTAAACTTTACCGTAAAGTATTCAAAAATATTTAATAATTTACATACTTAGATAACTATTAACATGACTAATTGGAACAAAAGATGAAAGAGTAAGTACCTACTATAGGCCATTTTCTTAGGACTTTAAATAAGAGAATTTAAGAGTATATTAATCAATCCTTGAATAAAAAATATCAGAGGAATAAATTTAATAATAATGCTATAAAAGATAATTTAGGTTGTCTAGCGGGCGTCCCCGTCTCCTAACACAGGTTCAAAGTCTTTTTAATCTTTATTGTTTAATGTTATTGATAAAGTACATACATAAATCGATTGTCCTAGGTACTAAAAATAAATAATTTCGGTGATTATTGGCAAGTAAAAAGTCACGGTGTATATGTATTACTATCTGCGCCCCGCGGTTTTACCCGCGTTTCTCTGCTCCAGTGGATCGGAGCGTGATGTTTTGTAGCCTAAATGTTAATCCAGCGTAAAACTACATACGTGTTATAACACGTATGTAGTTTTGACGTGGGAAAGAAACATCCATCCAATATTAGTAGGATAATGCTGGTCTAGCATTTTAAGGGGTACAGGAAATAATAAAACAAAAGAATCTTACAACGAGTTTATTTATGATTAAACTTATGAAGTTCAGTATCACAAAATATTATAATAGAAGCTTACAATTAGGTTAGTCATATTCAAAAACCACAAGATGCATAAATACTAGTTTACGGCGCGAATATTTACTTATAATATTGCAATTTCCTTCACAAATCTGCTTCAGAACCATTTGGTCGTAAGTACCAGTTTACGATAAAGCCACATACGACGAAAATTTCTGACGTATAACGGCACATGGCACATCAGACCATATGCTATTGAGCTTTAGATATATTTAACAAATTTGACTGTATCAGTGGCTCAGTAGATACATTAGTTGCTTCTGAGACAAAGTTCGAACCTTCCAGCAGCGACCGCCCTGAACAGAGGTCCAAGCCCCACAGGGGGCGCCCTCTTGCGCAGGTTGCTTAGTTTGTAGTTTTTAAACCATTTATTAAGGCTGGAACTCTGCTCGCCTTTATGCCCGGTGAAGTAACCAAAGCCTCGTGGCTACCTACGTAAGTCCATCCGAAAAAAATAAAGGTTCGAACCTTGTCTGAAGTTGAGCAGTTTGATTGTTTGTTGGCTTTACCTACTCGTCCAATTTGAAAAATTATCTCACCATTAGAAATCTACTTTGCCCAGGATTAACTTAGGCTATGTTTACTTATGAAATTCCGACGGTAACAGCATATACGCGGGTGAAGCCACACACGGAAGGTTAGTAATATTTGTATGCTTTGGAAAGACAAATTTTTATAGTGTAAACACGGTTTTTTAGTGGAACCAGGCTCATGAACCTATTTACCCCTTTAATTAGACAGACAGACAATCTTAGTAATAGGGTTCCGCTTTCACTAAGACTGTCTGTCTGTCTGTCACGAGACTCATGAATATGTAGCCGTTATATCAATAAATAGCTTCGACAATAAGGCAAAACCTAACACGTCTGTTATCTGGTGGTTTTTGAATATCATTTTGTAGATAAAATATATCTAAATTTTAATTATTTTTCTAGTGGTGCGTAGTTGAGAAGTTTTTCAATGAGGTCCACGTGACCTAGCAGCATGCGTCGACAGCAGTACCTCTTCAATCCTAGTGCATCGAGGGCATCACTGGAACAAATTAAAAATTGGGTTAATTATTGTCACTTAACATTAATACTTAAAATATTATTGTTGAATACTGAACGGAAAAGTTTACCAATTACTAAATTTCAAGATTAATAAAATTAGACCTCTGGCAGGATTCGAACCTAAATAAAACCTAATGCGTTAAGCACGTCTCCACCGTGGCCGAAAGGTTTAAAGTATTAGGGGCACATTTTTTTTAATTTGTACTTAGTTTTTTACAAATTGAAAAAAATAAAAATTATGAGAGACACTCCAATTTTATATAATTGGAGTGTCTGTTTGTAATGAGAAAATAACAAGTTTTTACTTAGTGCATATGAATGTATATACGATACTAATAAAAGAAACACAATTTTTATAGTTTGTGGTGAACATAGTCGTAAAATTTTCAAAAAGCAAAAAATATAGGTAATGTACTTTCTAAACCATTAATTACGGCTGAAGGTCACTTGCTTTTCTGCCCGGTGAAGTAGCGAAACTTGATAAATCAATATTAGGGACTGTTTTTCGGAAAAACATTTATATCTGCCTGGCGGACGGGTTAGTGACAGCATATATGTTGCAGCACATAGGGCGACGCTGTTCCCTGGTATACGCTTGTTATAGATGGTGTTTTAACAATCGGGACCAACGGCTTAACGTCCTTTCCGAGGCGCGGATCCGAATCATGGTGCTTCACAAAAGGTGGCCTAAAAGGCCAAAAAAAAAGCTCGTTGGGTCATTACTAAGAGGGGCCGCCTCCGGACAGAATTTGCTACAGGCCCCGCGCTGGCTTAATCCGGCACTGGAGGAGACCGACAATCAGCAGTGAATGAACGAGTTGACAAAGTAAAAAAATACAATATAAACAACACGTGACAAGATGGACACATATTCTATATTGTAACAAGGTTTTTTTAATTAGTCGTAACGAAGTAGCTACTTTGTAGGTGCTATGTTTACATAGGAAAAGTACTAGAAAACTGTTTTCATATATCATTATATATGTATCATTTCATTAGGTTGTTGTATATACACCGGGATTTTTCAATGGTTGCCTCTTTGACTTCGAGTTTACGAGATCATCAGAAGGTTTTTTGGAAACTAAAGATCGGAAGTTAGTTTCTTGCAGTCTGTAATGAAAGATAACGGACTGATAAACTAAAATTGAATTTAGATAGGTCTTTCAAACAAATGTAAAATCAAAGTCATTGTGATTAAATAGCTATTATACATAATGACTGGTCATTATATATAACTAGCTACCCGCCCCGGCTCCGCTCGGGTACAATGCTGATGAGGTTTATACATATAAACCTTTATCAAAATAAACCGCATCAAAATCCGTTGCATAGTTCTAAAGATTTAAGCATACATAGGGACATAGCGATATAGGGACAGAGAAAGCGACTTTGTTTTATACTATGTAGTGATAACTAAATTGTCTAGACAATGTGATAAATTACTCACTTTGTATTATTCATAATAGCGGGCCAAAGTTAGTCAAAGTAATAATCTCAGGAGACAGAAGGGGTGTATTATTATTGTCGTTAATTTAACAAAACAGGATTTATAATTGATATAGAAACATAACATTCATAATTATTCTATCGAACCAATTAGTTATAGACAATTAAGACATATTATTTATTAATAACCGTGTGGTTTCCGGCTTAGAATAGATCACACCATGGCTTCCCATGGGTGTAAGAGGCGACTAAGGTATATATAGCTGATGGCAGCAACATCTATTAGCTCAAGGATACTAATCATATTACTGCGATCACCATTCTGCGTGCCAAACGTGGTGATTATGGCAATATCCCTAAATAATAATAATCATTTAATTACAAGTAACAAGACTCATAGTGTTAGTAACAATATATACTTACAAACTATGTTAGTAAAACAATTACAGAGGCAAAAACCAGACACAAAATCACTGCTGCAACATTACAGACTCAGCCCAAATTTGCAGCAGTGGTTTACAAACACACAATCCAGCCTACTTGCTATCATAGACAGGATGCTGTTGGCGCTGCCCCGCACCCTACAGACCAAGGAAGCACATGCTTCCGCATTGTCGTGAAAAAAACAGTTTACGCGATCTTCAGCATTCATTCCAAATTACCCTGGCTAGCCAAAGTCTGTTAAGAGGAGGTTAAACGGCTTTTGAGTTTATCCCAAACAAACTGTCTGACAGAAGCGGAGCACTTACTTAGTAGTGATTTGACATGTAGTATTTCTTTCATCTTTGTGTAGCTACTAAGATTTCTTTTATGGTCTGGTTAGCTGAGGGACTACCTTCTGTGCCTCCGAAAGCACGCTAAGTTGTTGATCCCAATTGTTATAACATGATGATCTATAATACGAGGGAACAGGCAGCAGCGTTTTCTGGTGTTATAACACAGTCACCAACCCGCCGCCTGTGTGGTGCCTGGTAAAAACCCGCCCTCGGGAGGAAGCCCTTGTTCAGCAGTAGAGGTTATAGGGGCTGATGATGATTTTTTCTTTATCTTAAACAGAATATGTGACACATTGCGTACATTTTAAACCACATTATATAAGTACTCCATTTTCTGTAAAATACATTTTAAGAATATTGTAAAACTTAAACACTAATTATATTATGAATACTATGTAGTATTTCTACTCATTTTATGGCACAGTTTTATTATACTCTGGTAGTAATTTAGTAATTATGGTTTTTCTAAGACTCATAGTGATAACCACATATACAATGTTTTTTTATTGTGGTATAACAATGATATACTGTCGGTGATAGTGAAATTGTATGTGACAATAGCCAATCAGGTAGAAGATTAAGTAAAGCAAATATTTACCTTTACCAAGAAAATATTTATTATTTAACGTTATTAGCTACCCGCGCGGTTTCAACTGCGTAGCTCCCATTCCCGTGGCAACTTTTTAATAAAATGTAGCCTATAGCCTTCCTCGATAAATGAGCTAGGTATCTAACATCAGACTAGTACTTCCTTAGTTTAGCATGTGTAAGCAAACAAACTCTTCAGCTTTATATATTAGTATAAGATTAGCTGCGCCCTGCAGTTTAACCAGCATGGGATACTACTCTGCTCCTGAGGGTCGTAGGGTGATGTATTGTAGCCTATATCTAGACCTCAGTAGCATATGGACGTAGGTATTATTTTCTTCAGAAGCATTTGGTAATTAATGTTCATTTACGATAAAGGCACATACGACAAATGTTTCTTACCTTCGACCTTATGCTTCTGAGCTATATTAATCCAGTTTAAAAACTATCCCAATGCCAAAATTTCAATGAAATCTTTTATGTAGTTTTTGTGTGAAAGTGTAACAATCCATCCATCCACACGTCATACTCACAAACTTTTGCACTTATAACATTTTTAAGGATTAGGAATAGGCTTAAAGACTTAAAAGTTATAACTAGTCTGTCAGTTAGATTACTAAAAAATATTGGACACGTTTTTTTTTATTTATCAAATCAATGACATTGACAAAAGATACGAGCAACAACAAACTATAAAGTTCAAGAGACATCACTACTAGGTAAAATTGTACCTAAGAGTGACGTCACACGAAATTTCAACAATCAGTTTATTTGTCATTTTTTGTTCGAGAAACGAAAAAAGAAATATATATATATTTGTTGGTAATCTAACTGACTGACTTATTGGAATTTTTATTCTTCATGCCTATTTCTATCCTTTGGCTTTGTAATATTGCAGTATAACCAATGACTAATTACAAAATGCATGAATATAGCATTGTATTTAAGTATTCATTTTGTTTTCTAAATAAATACATCTATACTCATATCATAATGAGGACAAATTTGATTGTTTGCATTAAACAGTTTCCAAAATTACAGAGCCAATTTCTAAAATCCTTTCACTTTTAGTACATTATGTTATTATAATGGAACATTGGATAATATATTATATTATATTAAATTTTGAAGTTACCACAGTAACAGAATCTATGCTGAGGGAGCTTATATAAAAGAATGTAGTACAAAAAAAATAATTAAAAAGAAAAAATATCTAGTGTTAATTCTACAACAAAATTTGTCAATATGCACTATCGCAAATATTATGCACAACATGCAGGAACAAATAATAAAATGTGCAAAATTACAATCACCAGCCAAAGACCCGACATGTGTTTAAGCTTCTCCACGGAACATCATCAGGGTGATGTTGACTACTTGAAAGCTACTGCACAAATGACCCTACTGTTTGGCAAGCGCTCCTTAGAACGGGCACTGGACGAGTGACCGGTAAACAAGTTTAGGAAAGGGGATGACACATAATTTGTTAGTGGAAAATTATTAATTTATGTTTTATGATTTCTTATTGTTCCAACACACACAATCGGAAGCCATTATCACAGATATGAGGTAGGGTAGGACCCAGCTCATCTGGCTTCTTTATTGGAGTTATGGTTATGGTACTGGAAACTTAAATGTTTAGTTATAGTTCACTATTGTTCAAATAGGTACAAGTCTTTAGTTTGTCATTAATGTTACTAACCCCTCTGTGTACTCCGCCTGTAGTAGTCCAAGGTAAGCTTCCCATTTGTTACCAATCACCTTCCCACAGGTAAAACAACGGACTGGAATGATCATTATAGCTGAAAAAATAAAAGCTTTATTAAAATTTCCATTATATTAAAAAAACTTGCCATCAACATCTTTTCTCTAGCCCATACTGTTCCACTGCTAAGCAAAAGATTACTCACTTACCCGAAGCCCTCCCCATAAATAAGTTCATTATTATTTACCCTGTTAGTCTAGGTCAGATGTCTCCAAACTACGACCCGCGACTGTTTAAGACTAGTGTCATCAATCTGGCCCGCGACACCCAATGTCTTATTGTTGTAACTATTGCTGTGATAAGTTGAAAAAGTAAACACAAAATGATAACTACACGCACACTTTGCAACTAGTCTAGAAATAAATTAAAACTGTTTTGGCTCTTCGAACATATTGAAACAATCGTTATGACCCTAAGGCGTCAAAGTTTGGAGACTCCTGGTCTAGGTGACAGAACAAAAATCATTAAGAAATAGGAAGGTTAGCAGAACATTAAAGGCACTAAAACAAGTGTATAGTGAAGTAAGCTTACCCACAGGATGTATTCTCACATAACGAATTTAATCATATAAACAATATATAAATATAAATACTAGCCAATAGATATTGAAAGAAATAAGACACGAATGTTGTTTGAGGTTATTTATGACCATGATTCTTCTAGAAATAATATTGATACTTACTGCCTACGATATATTTGTATTTCAATTATCAGACCTTGATTCGGCTTTATCTCTGTTCTTATTAAAGAAAATTAGTGCACAACTCTAAATATTACCACAACTTAACACAAACATTCGAAACTTACTAATAATAGTGAAAGACTCGGTTCATGTCGTTCATTCAACAAAGAGCTGCCACAGATAATAATGAGAATTCATGCGTAAATACGAACGTGCATGCAGTCAGATTGTTAGCCATCGGACAAATTGTAATACTTTGTATGAAGTTGTTTTCAGTATATTCGAAATATACGTGTTAAATGTTATAGTTTATAGAATGCGCATCTCTAACGCAGGTATGAAGTCATTTTATTCTGTACAAAAAAAACATTGACAAAGTATTGGCAACGACTAAAAAATCACAGTTTATATATCTGTTTCTTTTTATTTCTTTAATATTAATAAAGAATGCTGATCAGATTAAATATTTGATCTTATAAATATAATTTAAGACGTGAGTGGATGAAGGTGATATGTCGCATTTTCAAGTTTTTGTGTTTTTTTGCATAGATGAATGAAGGTGATATGTCAATACAATACGACTACAGATCTTAAGCCGTCCATTTAAGGCTTTACGAGACAACTACATTCATCTTAGCACCTCATTTTCAATATCTAAACTTGCAGAAAAGTTTACTTTTGTTTATGAAAAAAGGAATTATGTCAAGATTTTTTTTCAAATTAAATAATAAAAAATATTTATTTATTTGATAGCTTTCATACCATTAATATTTCAGGTTATTTACACAACTTGGCATCATAGTTTAATACAAACATTAGATTTGTAGCGACTTACCCCAAAAAATAAAAGTGAAACCTTAACTTCAATTTACTCATCTCACTCACCTTCATCCATCCATCACGTCTTCAATTATTTGCACTTCTGAATGTAATTAACAGTAATGCTATAAATCTTTAATTTTATGTTACAGGTAGAAATAACATCAAACCTACAACAAAATGACTGTGAGCATGGAACAATATCTAACAACGGATGATAGTCAATCGGTAAGATTGGAATTTATCTACACTATTATTATAAAGCTGAAGAGTTTGTTCGCTTAAACGTGCTTATCTCCCGCATTATTGGTCCGCTATGAAAATTCTCTTGTAGAGGAAGTTTGGTGGTGTTCCTCCACAAATGATGAAGAAATTCTTTGCCTTGCGGCTGTTCGAATTGCTTTGCGAGCTCGAGCAGGTGCTATATGGTGCTGCTAGTGATAGTTTAATTTATACTTTACTTAAATAAAGTACATAAAGTTTTATTATAAAAAAAAGCAGGCAGTAATACACAAGTAAAGCAAAATCTGTTCTCAGCATTTAAAAAAATGTATCCGTAAATTGTGGGTATGTAAATTTTAGTATTATACAATAAAACAACACAGGGAGTAATTTCTGTAAAAAAGAATGATATAATATTTCGAAGCTCACGTCCGAAGGTGAACGACGTAACGTGCGTACGTTCCTATGTCATGAATGAACTGACGAACAAATTACAAATAGATAATGTGAATATATTTTCCGTTCATTTTCTCTACTCTTCACACAAACAATTTTTGTATTCTTTGTCCCACTCTACCATTAAATGTTTTAGACCGTTCTTATGTCATTGTTATATTTTTGTCATTTGTTGTTCATTCAAGTTACTTAATCTGTAATGTCAGTGTGCCCTGTGCAGTGGATTGTTATCTCTTGGTTTAATTGGTTAAAAATATAAATTTATTGTTTAAATCTTGTAAATGTGATAGTGACAAATATTTTTAAAACCAGTATTACTATGTGTCGAAATAAGAGTGATAATAATCTACAATACAGCTGACATGCAGCAGGAAACAGCTGACCTTTTGTTTACTTCGTTTTGCTCTACATTTTCCTGCGAATAGAACATAGAACAAAATCAGTGTTGAAAAATTAAGTTAACGTCATGATAATCTAAATTACTTGAGTAGTACTTTTTAAAATGTATTTCTTATGAATCCGATCTCTGTTTAATAATGTACAAATAAAGCTATAAATAAAACATTCCACAATATGATATCTAATTACAAAATATGGTCCATAATTATTTAATACATAAAATTGTATGATAGTGTTGTGTAGTGTATAGTAAAAAAATGCCTTAAATGTCATAAATGTTACCATAAATTAGGGAAAAAATTTTGGACAACCTTAAAAACAAAAAATATACTAACTAATAATTTTGGTAAGCTGAAAAATGAAGACAAAGTCATCTAAAGAGGTGCTTTATGAAGTCAGTCACCAATAAGCAGAATATAAGTAACATCTTCACTAAATGATTAAAATAACTTATCAATAAGACGGCAGAAAATCCACCAAATAGTACAAATTAAGATTATACTATAGAAAAAAAAAAATAGAATACCATGGATTCAGCAGAGGAAGATATTCAGCCCCTTGTCCAATATGAAGGGACTAGCAGCGATCTTTACTTCGAATTGACAGCACAAGCAATCAATGCTGACCCTGAATTTGAACAGGTAATATACAATAATATAGGTATACTATAAAAGTAGTTTCAAGGCTACTGCATCATTTACACTTATTTTATTAATTGGCGGACTTACACATTTGTTGCCAGCAGGTTATTCAAATTTTGCCGCCCCTTCTGACCTATCAGGGCTAGTTGACCCCTGTTTTGAAAGTAGTAGTCATTAGGAACCTAAATATAATAAGGTCTAAGAAAATGAAAATGGACTCCCAAACAACAAACATAATTTTTGGCGGTTGTTTTTTCGAAATTAATAATGGCAACTGCAAGACAAAAAAAAGTTTGCTTAATTTGCCGCTCCCCAAAATCTGCCGCCCTAGACTCCAGCTTACTTTGCCTGCTGGTTAATTCACTGCCTGGCATTCCTCATAAAATATTCTGCCAGTTCCCGGGTCAGGCAACTCGCCAGCTCTTGAAGCTATGCACTGGGGCCCTCGCCCACGAAGCTGCTTTACTGAATCTTAAGGCCATTTATGGCATCCAACCACTGATAAGCAATTTTACTGTTGTTAGTTGTTTCATTCAAGGATTATCTGTTGAACCAGCTTGGTACTTGGAGTCAAATTCAAATAAAATTGATAACGACTGATTACATTGACACTATTGTTCATTCACTCAGTTTATCTCCATTTCATAATTGTCATGTTTTATAATGTATAATATCATTATGATACAATTATGTATGGCTTAAATTACGTAGTTAATGATGTAACACAAGTTATTTTATATTATTTACTAGCTGATGTTTGCGACTTTGTCCATATGATGTTTGTTAGTCCTTCGGTTTTTAACTATCCCATGGGAACTCATAAATTTTCTGGGATTATAAGTATTTAAATGTTGACCGGGGACATAAGGAACCACCATGCAAAATTTCATTTAAATTGGTGCAACAGAGATAAGCCCATACAAATAGACAAAAAAAGAAATTAAAAAAATCTGGATGTGTTCTATTTTACTTCTAACAACCTGACTCAGTAATTAGCGTTTTTTTTTATATGTACAGACTTTCAACCTCTAAAGCAGGGTTTCTTAAACTTTTAGCAGTCACGGACCACTTTCACAATTTAAAAAATTCCATGGACCCCTGAAAATTACTACTTAGTAATGAGAAGGGTGCTGCTGTTTGGCCTCAATGAGAACGAATAAATTGTGGGATTGTCTTCGACAAGGCTGACCTACTGCGGACCCCTGATATACATGCTACGGACCCCCAAAGGATCCGTGGACCCCACTTTAAGAAACCCTGCTCTAAAGTGTTATTATATGAGATATAGACGTTTAGATATAAGTAATAAGTATATCAATCAATATGCCGTGTGGTTTCTGGCTTAGAATAGACCAACCCATGAGTGTTGTACAGCATACAGCTGATGGATGGGTAGCAGCCTCTATCACTAAATGGGGATTATAGCAAAACCTTGTTTAGGGATTTGGTGGCAGCCTCAGCAATTAGGTATATAATGTCTGATTAATACAACCTATTGTCATTAATACCAAGCACATTTTTCACGAAAAGTAAATTGTGAAGAAATTTTATTCCTCTGAAGATAAAACATATCTTTTAATTACTATCATTAATAAAAATATCTTAATATGTTATTGTATTGTGTAATATAAGCTTATTATTATTATTGCAATGCTGTTGTTACGCCTTAAAATCTGAAGTCATCTTTCCTCAATCACTCATCAGCGAACACGTTCCACAGTTGGCACCAGTGCCAGATTAAGTCAGCGCGGGGAGGCCCCTCTTAGTAATGACCCAGAGTCGCTCAATGAGCTTTTGTTTTTAGGGCTATTAGGCCACCTATTGTGAAGCGCCATGATTCGGTTCCATGGGATTATTTACGGGATCCAATTTCTTGCTTGTGCACGAATATTGGTGCCTCCCCCCAAAAATCGCGGGGCCCGTAGCATTTGCTACTCTTGCTCTATGGCTAATCTGGCACTGAGTGGCACCCTCTTGCGCAGGTGGATTCATTTGTAGTTTTTAAACCATTTTTCAGAGCTGCAGGGCTCCAGCCCTGAAATGTGTTTAGCCAGCTCATCTTTATGCCCGTTGAAGTAGCAAAAGCATCGTGGTACATACCTACTATACTATACCTAGTTACTCATTTCCTGCAAATGTGATTCATGTTGTAAAGATTGTTTTGCTTTTTTCTCAAGCAATAGGTAATCTTACAATACATACCTATAACTATTGATTACTGTTGTATGAGTAATACCTACATATTTACTATTGTAGCTAAGTACTGACTAAGCAAGGTTTGTATGTTCATTGTAATTATGTAATTATTGAACATTATATAAATATTAATATGAGTTACTTTAGTTATAAGCATAGTCTATTTTAAGCCGGAAACCACACGGGAGTTCATGTCGGCGTATTTTCAAAAAAATTTAATAGTATGTAATGATAATATATATAAGACCAAGACTGGCGACTAAAAGTAGTCTTAAGAAAGACATCGATTACTTTTGATCGCTGGCTAGTTAGAAGGCTACAAAATATCAAAATAACGGTATGTGTGACGTGGTTCCACACGCATTATTTAACCATAGGTTATTTTTTAAGTTGTTTCCACGGGAACGCGTAGATCTCTACGCGGGTGAAACTGGTTGAGATACCTAGTAATAAATATAGGCAGCGCCCCGCGGTTTACCCCGCGTCACTCTGCTCCAGAGGGTCGCAGCGTGATATTTTGTAGCCTAACATATAGGCTTCATCTTCATCCAGCTTATAAACTATATGCGTGCAAACTGTCAGCCAAATCCATTCAGTAGTTTTGCGTGAAAGAGTAACAAACATACCCAGACATACAAACTTTCGCATTTATTATATTAGTAGGATAATTTATGTTTACATGACCACCACCGTAGCGTAGCGATATTTGGCTCGCTTTAAATCTCGGAGGGCGTGGGTTCGATCCGTACAAGAAATCCTTGTGCAAATTCTAAGATTTCTTTTCGGGTCTGGTTGGTTGAGGGACTACCCTCCGTGCGTCGGAAAGCACGTTAAGCCGTTGGTCCCGATTCTTATAACATCATGAATAATAATTGTATATAAAGGAACGGGCAACAGCGTTTCCTTGTGTGTGACAACATAATACTGCGGTCACCAACTCGCCTGCCAAGCGTAAATACTATGGCAAAAGCCCTCCCTCGAGAGGAGGCCCATGTTCAACAGTGGACGTTTTACGGGCTGATGATGATGATCATTATATTCTTAAATATATCGTGTAAGTTAATGTACTTTTGTATATTATCTGTGGTAACAAGCTTCTATTTTGTCATCAGATAGTATATGGTTATCGCGCCAGTCGCTGGCGGACGGTGCTGACGTATACTCTGTCCACTATACTGGTAGGCATACCGTTCCTGGTGTTCCACTGGTACCCAACATGGCGGCTGTACGTGACCTGCGTGAGGTGCTCCTTCCAGCTGGCTGACAGGGTCCTTGTGACTGTGAGTATCTTTAATCTATACTAATTTAGAAAGCTGAAAAATGTAAGAGCGTTTATCATAGGAACTACTAGTCCGTTTAAAAAATAACTCTTTGTGTCAGATAGCCCATTTATAAAGCTATATTTTATAAATAAGTTCCTACGGGAACGGGAGCTACATTGGTGACACTGCGCGCAGGAAGCTATTTCAATATAATAATATGTGTGATATATCTTAGGTTGATCCCAAATTGGGTTCTCCCTGGTGGTGGTAGCGGGTGACGGGGGTCACCCGCTACCACCGCCGCCGTACGCAAGTGACACTCTAGGAACCACAGCCCGTTTAACGTCCACTGCTAAAGATAGGTCTCCTCTCTCCACGCTTAGCAGGCGGGTTGGTGATGGCAGTATTATGTCGTAATACACAGGGAAAGGCTGCCGCCCGTTCGTTGGTATACAACTGTTACATAAGATGTTATTTAAGAATTGGAACGACTTAACGTTTATTACCGAAGTAAGGAGGGTGACGCTAGACCCTGAAACGCTGAACCCCACACATGGAAATGCTGAATGCTAGATTAACTAATATTATCGAAAGAAGACAACATAAACTATAATTATATGATACCTAAGTAGTATATAGATATCTTTAATTGCATGCTAAAACACAATTAAGAGATAACTTTACTGTATTTTCGTAAGTTATTATAGTGATACACCTTGCTCATAAATTGTCACTAATTAGTTTGACCTGTACCTTTTCTGATATACGTTTTGTGGTAATGTTAATAATTACACAATTCAGCTTGATTTTTTTTATATATATTTTTTGTGTTTAAGGTGAAATATTCTCTTTTTAGCCTAATGGCTAGGGCATCGGACTTGTGATCATTTGGTCGCCGGTTCGATCCCCACCTATTGCGTTACCGACGTGAACCCACTTGTAACACGCATTTTAGCTTAGCACGAGGGACTAACAAGAATCTAGTAGTATGCAAAAACTCTGCTAGTATTTTTTTAACAAAAACAAAAACAAATCTATTTGACGAACAATGTGACTGAATGTGGCTTTTATCTCTTAAATTAATAATAAATGATTAACTTTTCGGATGTAAAAGCCAGTAGCAGATCTATTTTAGTAAAAAATACGTAAAAACTTTAAAAAGGCCTTGTCAACATATTCATTTGAAATGTTATGTATTTGACGTAATTCAATTTCATTTTTAATAATAATAAAATAGTACTAACAGTTTCATTACCTACTTAATCGTGCTATAAAATCCTATCTTTGATCTATGTATGTAACTATGTAGCATAGGCGTGAAGACTACAAAATTATAATTAGTCCTTCAGTTAGATTATGTAAAAATATTGGACACGTATTTTTGTAATTTTCATATCATTAAAAATGTATAAAGATCAGAACAGAGCAACATCAAACTATAAAGTTCAGAAGAGGGGGCTTGTGACGTCACTGCTAGGTAAAATTGTACCTAGAAGTGACGTCACACGAAATTTCAACGCGCAGCCCGTATAACGTCCACTGCTGAACATGGGCCTCCTCCCGAGGGAGGGTATTTGCCATAGTCATGGTGACCGCAGTATCATGTTGTACTGCACAAGGAAACGCTGCTGCCCGTTCCTTGATATATGATTATTATAGAAGATGTTATGACAATCGGGACAATCGGCTTAACGTGCTTTCCGAGGAACGGAGGGTAGTCCCTTAACCAACGCGTTTTATCTTCGTCATTTTTTGTTAGAGGAACGAAAAAAAATACGTGTCCAATATTTTTAAGTAATGTAACTGACGGACTAAATAGATTTTTTTATTCTTCTTGCCTATTCTTAAATAGATGATTGGTCTCGGCTAGATACCGTGCCTTTGGACTTAATTAAGATTAATATTATATATTACTATTGAATTATTGATCGCGTTCAAATAACTCATTAAAATAATAAAAAACTCCCACATTTTTAAATTAACTATATCTCTTATTTCCAGGAAACGTATCAGAAAAAATGCAAAAGCCACTACATTCATCTCATAATGTACAAAAATATAGCTGACGCAAGGTATGTTGGAGATTTTTACCAATATCTTCTTAATAACTTCTTATATTTTTTAGTACCATCTGATACTCTCTTAGATTCAAAGTCTGAGAGGCACACGGCCTGTGAAGTTAAGGGTTAATTAGTAGTGCTCAAAAGAGTAACTGCTCAAAAATCACCACTCTGCAATCCTCTTGTCAGCAACCCAGCCCCCTCAACCGAGGTCCCAAGCTTTAGCTTGTTGATTCGAAACTATTTAAAAGTATGTTGGTGCTGGTTACACATTTAATAATACTTTTATGTGATTAAGAACTTGAACTTGTATTGCGCGATACAGGTTAGTTGGGATGCTAGGCGCTAGATGGCGCTGCTAGTTATATTGAGGCTTGTGCGGCTATTGTAGATGTCGCTGATTGTACAAATCAATGAATGAACGTTTATTTACAGAACTGTAGTGCATCTTAGATCTTAGCGATTAGTTTCTAGACAATATGCTTTATTATAAATAGCATGCAAATTATAATTATATCTATTATTATACAATATAAAAAGTTATATAGGGTGTCGTATATATACTTAGTTTAAATGAATGACCAGTTTAGAAAAGGGCCCTAATCAAATAGGCAAGCCATATGAAGTGTGCCCTTTTCGAAATTGGCTATTCAAATTTATTTATATATGGTTTTCAGTGGATTACTAAACGAAGGATTTATAGACGAAGGCTCAGGGGAGAAGGAGCCTATAGAATGTGCAGAAGCCATACATACACCCATACATTTGGATGATGGCCATGTACTAAGTAAGTATTGTTTTTTTTGCCATTCGCGTAGCTTACTACGTATGAACGAGCGAGTGGACTGTATATGAATGTATTGGAAAATTTATTAAATCTTAATCAACACGTAATGTTACACAATTAAAACATGACAAGACAAAATGTATAAAAAAGAATAAGTTTTCAAAAATAAATGTCTTATCAAAAAGACCTGTAGCCCAGCCAGACGCCAACACTATGTATGATCGTTCAAAAAAAAGAAAGAAGAAGTAAGAAAGAAAAAACATTTATTGAACACACGAAGCAATAATAATAGTCATATAAATAAAAGTTAATAGTATTACCTCTTTTCCCAAAGGGGTAGAGACCGCTTGCTACGATCTTGGCATACCACTTTCGCCTTTTCTACATTCATATATTTGTTTAGGGTACTTCTAACCTGGGCTTTCATAAGAACGTCACAGATTTTAACGTGAAACGTTCGTCTTGGTGGAGCGTGGAACTAAACGGTTCGCCTTGGTGGAATATGGAACAGAAGTGGCGTAAGGTAGTCCTTCCGCCAATGCCGTTAACATTCGCCCTATGAATACAGCATCTACCCTAAATATATAAAACTAGCGACCCGCCCCGGCTCCGCACGGGTACCATGCTGATGTATTATACATATAAACCTTCCTCTTAAATCCCTCTATCTATTTAAAAAATACGCATCAAAATCCGTTGCGTAGTTTTAAAGATTTAAGCGTACATAGGGACATAGGGATATAGGGACAGAGAAAGCGACTTTGTTTTATACTATGTAGTAATACTATCTTACCGAGCGTAACTCCTGTTCCCGTGGGAACTTCATAATTAGCGTTCAAATATAGCCTATTCTACTTCTAGATAACATAGCCTTCTAATAGTGAAAAATTTTTAAACGAATTAAACGATATTTATTCAGCACTTAGGTATTTACATACACTTGCACTTGTCAGTTATACACAATTAAATATGATTAATATAATTAAATACAAAAATAATATAATTAGCTAATGACTTGTCTGTCAGTCCAGCGTCACGTCATATGTATAGTTACAACAATAATTACCTCTTTAATCAAAATCTTAATATAATTTAGCTCTATAGAAAGAGGCTCGTCTTTAAACAATATTTTTACGTATAAGCGACACACGCCTGAGGGCACCCTTAATGGGCTAGGACCACGGCTCAGGGCATCGCTAATGCTATGAGAAATATTACTGTAACAATAATAATATAAAAAAGAGGGAGTGATCACTGGCACGGACTACAGGCACTGGACCATCGGATTGGGACAGGGGGCCAACGCGGTCCTCGGTCTGTCCGGCGAGGAGCCTAGCCTAGCTAACCTACAGGTTTTGGAATCGATCCAGAAGTTACGGAGTTTATTTAATGCAAACAAATAATCAAATCTTTCTTCTTTATTATATTAGTATAGATATGGTATAATATAATAAAACTGTAGAGGTCGAATGTCTGTGCATAGAAAAAACATCGCTAAAAACCGAGTCAGGGGGATGTTAGAAGTAAAATAGAACACATCGAGAATCTCCGAAACTGTTGCACTGCTATAAATGAAATTTTGCATTAGTAAGGTACCACACCTTACATCCCCGGTCAACATTTCAAATTGTTTTAATCACAAAAAGTTTTCGTAGGATAGTCAAAAAACCGAAGGAAAAAAAACACGTGGATAAAAACGCGTGCATTAGCTAGTATTAAAATAAATTAGATTGCCTTTAGGGTTGATCATTTCAATAATATCTATTTGAACGTATCACGTTCGAGACGATAATATTATTGCTATAGCTTCTAATAAGATTCAACACGCAACTAATCGAGGTATGATTTGAATAGGTATTGGGTAGGTATATGACTGAGAATATAGTCAGTGACGTAACTATACCGTCTCAGGCAAATAGGCACTGTAATTTAATTTAATAAATCACTCACACATTACAGATTTTAGTTACGTTTATGTTATTCTATATTAATATTATAAAGAAGAGAGATTCGATTGTTTGTTTTTGTTATTCAATACAAAAAACTAACAATCCGCATGCTTAATGAATTTGGGCCGGATTGCTTATTATTGTTTATTATTGTACCCGGCCCCCGCCAACGGGGGATCAAAGGAGTGTCCGGGGGGTTTTAGTGGTGTAGGGTCTCCTCGTGGTATGAGTTAGCATATCACGCTATGGAGATGGCGAGTCCCACATATTCCACCAGCGCGCGAATACGCTGCAGCGGCGGTGGGAATGCGAATAAAGCAAATTAAAATCGCAGAAATAAAAAAGTTGTTTCATTTTGTTGACATTTTTGAAATATTTCTTTTTAAGTTTCGTCCTGAAATTAAGATTGTATACAGACTTGTACTCTTTATACAAACTACATAAATTTTAACGTGCGAGTTTAATACTGTTTTTAACAGTATGGTGGTAACCCTATAGATACACCACTTAATGTAGTCACTCTGTCATACAATGCAGAGGGGAACTCCGGGAACTATTGTTACAATATCACGTCCTTACAGACGACCACTTTGATAAGCTAAAGTGATACCTACTTGTATACTTCTATGTAACAGTTCATCTATTCTAATAAATAACGCTAAATAGTTTGTTTATTTGTTTGTTTACTTGAACGCTCTAGATATGACTAGGCCAATGAGAGCTTCAAAAAAAATCAAGATATCATAGACTAAAATTTAATAATCAAAAATAAAATTTATGTCTTACTAGCGACCCGCCCCGGCTCCGCACGGGTGCAGTGCTGATGTATTATACATATAAACCTTCCTCTTGAATCACTCTATCTATTAAAAAAACTGCATCAAAATCCGTTGCGTAGTTTTAAAGATTTAAGCATACATAGGGATAGGGACAGAGAAAGCGACTTTGTTTTATACTATGTAGTGAAGACTATACTCGGACAATGCTCGTACCAAAGTGAGTGACGACATGTTATACAGTTTCATGGAAAAGCAGGAGACGTTATTCGAGTCGGCAATCTTTAAATACTTGGAAGGCGATGTCGCGAGGCGTCGACTCGGCAACAGGAATACTTTCCCATGATGCAATATATTGATTGCGTTTCCTTGTGTGGTACAACATAACACTGCGGTCACCAATCCGCCTGCCAACCGTGGTGACTATGGCAAATACCCTCCCTCGGGAAGAGGCCCATGTTCAGCAGTGGACTTTATAAGGGCTGATGATGATGATAATGCAATATAAACCAATGAAGTAAACTAAATCTCGCCGCAACTCAGCAGTTATGGTGTAGGCCGGACTCGTAATTCGATAATTTCATGAACTGCTCCGGTTTGAAAAAATATTTAAGTGTGAGGTAACCTACAGGCTATATTTAATTATGAAGTTCCTACGGAAACGGGAGTTACGCGGGTGTAAAAGCGCGCGAGAAGCTATTATGTAGGAAATCTAGCATCAATGAAAATATTGAGTTAGGTACTCAGGTAATCTATGATACTAATATTATAAAGAGGAAAGATTAGTATCTTTATGTGTGTGGTTGTTTGTAATGAATAAACACAAAAACTATTGGACCTATTTGAAAAATTCTTTCACAGTTAGAAAGCTACACTATCCCCGAATGACATAAGCTATATTTATTTATGAAGTTCCCACGGGAACGGTAGTGGCGCGGGTGAAACCGCGCGCGGGAATCAATTTTTCTTCAAAAAGATAGCTCCCGCACTAGGGAAATTATTTCCTATGTAAACACAAATAATTGTCCCGGGTGACAATGGAACCCATAACCCCAGTGGGAAGTGGCAAAAGCCTTATGGCTAATAAATAAATAAATATATTTTTTTTTTTTCCCTAGATGTACAAACATATCGTTATTTCCGCCACAAAAAGCAGTCGCTCATATGGGATAGTGGGCGGGCACAGTGGTGCCGCCTGGCGGGCATCGAAAGTGGCGCCACCTGTGCCAAACTACAGGCACTGGGCGCTACACCGCCATCTAGTGAAAGACGAGTTAGAATGTGAGTATTTCTTGTTAATATTATAATATGCATGTATTATTTATATGGTATATTCGACAGCCTCCGTGGTGATTGCTTTAAGTCTCGGAGGTCGTGGGTTCGATCTCCACGTCGGACAATAAATCTTTGTGTAAAATCTAAGGGGACTACCTTCCGTGCCTCTGAAAACACGCTAAGCCACTGTTACCGATTGTTATAACAGTATAACAGGGAACGGGCAGCGTCGCTATGTGTTACAAAATGCTTGGATCACTAACCAGCCGGCTAAGCGTGGCGACTAGAGCAAACCCTCCCTCCAGAAGAGGTCCATGTTTAGCAGTGGACGTTATACGGGCTGATGATGATTCTAAACGTACTTTTCCAGGCACGGAGGGTAGTCTCTCAACCAACCAGACCCAGAAAGAAATCTTAGATTTTACACAAAGATTTCCTGCCCGGCGCAGCGTGGGGATCGAACCCACGACCTCCAAGGTTAAAAGCGAGCCAAATACCGCTACGCTACGGAGGTTGTCTTTATGTCCGGTGAAATAGCAAAAGCCTCGTGTCTACATAAATGTCTGTCCGAAAAAAATGACGTCACTGTGCCACACTACAAGGCATTGGGGTAATTTCTCTATCTATCGAGCGACATGTCGTACAATAAACTCTATTCTGTGTAACATAAGATTATCATACACTTAACGTAGTAAAAAAAAACACTTATCTTCCCTACCCAGGTTAAACATCTATGGTCTGAACGAAATCGTCGTGCCGGTCCAGTCCATCATGACCCTGATACTCCTGGAGGTGTTCAACCCGTTCTACGTGTTTCAACTGTTCACCATAGCCGTGTGGCTAGCAGAGCCGTACTACTATTACTGTATAGCTGTAGTGCTTATGTCTACGTTTGGTGTTGCCACTTCGGTTATACAAACTAAGAAGGTGAGTTAAGTCAAAATCAATATAAGTACCTTTACTATCTTTATTTACATACACACATTTAATTATTATTTTTAAATAATGTTCATATAATGCCTCGTCTTTGTTGTTTTCCTACCCTCCCACCATTTACCAGTTCTGGGTGTGGCAACTCTGAGAACTAGCAAGAAACTCAGAGAAACCCTATTTTTTTAATATGTTTCGATATTACAATAAATTTAGCAGTAGGTATTTCATCAAAGTAAGCCACTGCTAAGTAGTTTTGTTGTGTTTAATTATTAATTATTAATTGTTATCCACTGCTGAACATCGATTTCCAGTGGGAACTGTTGCTAGCGGTCTGCATCCACTGACTCCCTGCGACCTTTATGAGGTCGTCGGTCCATCGTGCAGGCAGTCGTTTCTATCAGTTCGTGGTCTCCACTCGAAAATTTTATGCTCCATCGGCCGTCAGTTCTTCGAGCTATGTGTCTTGAATTTCAGCTTGCTAATCTATTGAGCTATGTCAGCATCCTTAGTTCTCCCGGGGTCTCGTCGTTTCTGATTAGATTAAGCAAGGGAATTATTATAACGATGATGAAAGTACATATTCAATAAAACATTTTTTTATATAGTTTATGAAAGTAATCCTGGAATCCACAATATAGATAACATTATTTTAAGAAAACTTTTCTAATATTATTAAAGGTAGTTTAATGGTTTATGTTTAAGTATTTTTACGAGTATTCCTTCTAAAACTATTTAAAACAATAAAAAAAAAGGTCACCATCTGAGATTTCTTGTAAATCATAATTAAGACAGTAGAGTTGTTGGACGTTCAATGTCAATATTAAATAATTTTACATTAGTACAACGGTTTCTATGTTAATAATTATGCTTTTGACATTCACAAATCGATTACGGGAGTTCCTAATCTTAAGTGAAGTTTTTATTATTGATATTCTATATTGACTTAGATTTATTTATATGCTAAGAACATTATATACAAATAAACAAAGAACAATTATTCATGAAATTGCAAGAGGGCCTCCTCCAAAACTCATCCTGGTGTAACATGAATAATAATATGGGTATTTAAAGAAAAACTCAAATAAACGCTTCTACTGTACTTAAATAATATACTTTTGAAAATTGTACGGAAATAATGTCTTAATCAATAAAATCACCATTAACACTATAGAAACGACACTAATTTCGTTAAATTACATTTTAATTAACGGGATGGATAGCGATTTATCGCGAACGTGGTTCACAAAGAAGTGTTATTCTAATTGAAATATAGTTCGTTGAAATGTATTCTTTAAATGTAAAGTAAGTTGTTAGTCAAGATTATTTTTTGTCATTAACATTGTATTTGAATTATAATAAGCACGATCGATCCATTGGGTTACGTCAGATTTCTCTGAACTTATTCCATCCTATTTAAAAAAATCTGATTATCGTCTCCACAGAATCAGTCCAGTCTCCGCGCCACAGTGGAAGCGCACGACACAGTGCAGCTGTGGGACGGGCGCGGCGCGGACAGCCGGCGCGTGTGTCCGGGCGACGTGGTGGTGCTGCCCGCGCGCGGCTGTCTGCTGCACTTCGACGCGGCGCTGCTCAGCGGATCCGCGGTCGTCAACGAGAGCATGCTCACTGGTGAGAGAATGCCCCCCTAAGTTTGCACAGAACCTTCCAATGCCCTCGTAGACCTTGAAGTCCCAGAAGCCCGCGAACCATACAGAAGAGTGACAGTTGCACATAATTGCCCTAAAAGAACCTCAACCTCATACCTCAATCGTTAACCACTGAGCCACAGTCAAATTCTTTGCTTAAAACAAATTTCGTTCTACCGACGCTACGGAATCAATGTATCAATCGAACCAGTCTCCGTGCCACAGTCGAAACCCACGACATAGACTAGCTGGTTTAGTTTGTCGATTTTATAAAATAGAATATAAATTCCAAAACAAATTTCGTTCTACCCTCGCCAGCGACCGCCCAAAGCTGAGGGTCGGTCTGTTGACTTAGTGCCGCCATTCATGACGCTCTACAATCCGCATCAAATGCCTAAGGCAAATGGTTCAGAAAGTGAAGAATCGAAGTAAATCCAACAAAGAGTGCTGCGGTACTCTTCTCGAGATTTAACAGTCCACCGGACATTCCATCGGTCAAGATGTTTGGCAAACCAATCCCTTGGGAACGGCAAGCCAAGTACTTAGGCGTAATCCTTGATCGAAAGCTAAACTTTAGAGCGCATGTAGAAACCGTTCGTGCACGCGCTTTACTTACGCTCAGTCGACTACACTGTCTTCTGAATTCACGCAGTAAATTATCACTTGATAATAAGGTTAGGATTTACATCACGTGTATACGACCGATTATGACGTACGCGAGCACCGTATTTGCTCGTACCTCGTCTAGCAGTTTGTACCGCTTACAAACTGTTCAAAGTAGATTCACTCGACGGGCCACCGGGGCACCGTGGTTCATCCGTAATCGCAACTTACATTCTGATCTCCAACTGCCTTCTATCAAGCAGTGGATGAAATAGGCGTCGGAACGCTTCTTCGAATCCGCGGCGCAACACCCAAACCCTTTGGTTGTTGCAGCATCCGACTATAGGCCTTTGCCCACAAAGCGTCGTAAACACCGTCGCCGCGTCGGCCTCGGGGAGTCCTAGATGACCCGGACGACGAGATAACAAGTTACCAACTAGCAGTAAAAAGACTGCAAGAAACTAGCACCACTACACAAAGACCACTCTATCCGACCCGCCGGAGAAGAGTGCGCCCGCGAACGCGACGCGTCCCCCTCGTCCTCCTGGCCCTTAGTTTTCAAAGAACCATCCAATGCCCTCGTAGACCCGAAGTCCAAGAAGCCCGCGAACTGTAAAGTAGAGCGACAGCTGCACAAAACTCCCCTAAAATACTAAACGTCATAATCCCTCAATCTCATCGCCAGCGACCGCCCTGAGCCGAAGTCCAAACCCCACAGGGGGCGCCCTCTTGCGCAGGTTGCTTAGTTTGTAGTTTTTAAACCATTTACTAAGGCTGGAGCTTTGCTCGCGTTTATGCCCGGTGAAGTAGCAAAAGCCTCGTGGCTAACTACGTAAGACAAACCGAAAAAAAAAATGTTGACTTAGTTTGTAGTAGTTGCATTATCTATAATCTATACAAATAAATTAAGCTGAAGAGTTTGTTTGTTTGCTTAAACGCGCTAATTTCAGGTCCGAGTCGAGGAAGGAAATTAAATATAGCGTATAGCGCTATATTTAATTATGAAGTTCCTACAGGAAAGAAGTAACGCTTTAATAGTTGTTTTAAACTTATTTATTGACTATACTCTTATATTATGGGGAATTTTGTTGTAGAACCGTATACACTGCCTCATACACTATAAGAAACACCGCAAAATAAGTAACTCTTTTATGCAAAAGAGTTCCCTTTTTTTGCGGAGACGACTGTTGATGTATTTATGGTGTGTTTATGTTATTAATGTTGTCGTGTTCGTTTCCACCCAGGACAATTATTTGTGTGAACCACTGATATTTGTTCTTAGTCTAGGTGTGCTTTGTGTTTGTAAAGGTCCCCGCGACCCAGAGATTAATTTGAAAAATATGGAAGTGGCCTTTTAAAAAAAATACATGCACTTTTGTTGACAGGTGAGTCAGTGCCGGTAACGAAGACCGCCCTGCTCCGAGTAGACCGACCCTACGATTTGAAGGAACATGCGTCCAGCACCCTGTTTTGCGGCACGAGGGTCATACAGACTAAATACAACAACAATGAGCCGGTCAAGTAAGTATTTAGTTTATTTATTTATTGCCTTCATGGGTTTTAAAAAGATATAATATTAAAATAACAGAACCAAACATGAACCCCGTTATCTGGGCATCTTCAGATGAAAAGGTGGTGAAAGTTCTGATATATTTTCAATTTGACAGAACTTTCATATAAAATCTGTCAAAATTCAAACTTATACCTCTGATATTTTTTATCTGAGCATTGATAAATTAGCCCTTAGAAATGTATGTCATTTAGTATATGAAACGTAATTGTACCTAACTAAAAACGAAATGTGCACTACGATTATATTATTAAACTTAAGCAGCGATTTGTATTCATTTCTTCATTGAATACAATCCGCGTATTATATGAATATAATGCTGTGGGTGTCTCTGGCTTAGAATAGAAAACCCCATATCTTTACATGGGTATCGTACGAGACGAATAAGAGACATTCACGTGATGGATAGCCAGTAGCATCTATCAGCTCAAGAATTCTTACCACCTTACTGCGATCACCAATCCGCCTGCCAAGCATTGTGATTACGGCAATATCCCTTAACGACAAAGGCTTGCCAAGGTCTGTTAAGAGGAGGCCCATGTTCAGCAGTCCCGGGTGATACAGTACAGTACATTATGTTATTTTTGCCACAGAGCTCTAGTCCTCAGAACTGGGTACAACACATCCAAGGGCCAGCTAGTCCGCAGTATCCTGTATCCTGTGCCGGCAGACTTTAAGTTTGACAGAGATTCCTACAAGTTCATCATTATACTTGCCTGCATCGCGATGTTGGGATTAGCTTACACTATAGCTCTCAAGGTAAGATTTTATCAGTTTATAATTAAGACAAATAATGGACATGAACACTTAAAAAAATCTATTTATTCTGTCAGTTAGATTACCAAAAAATATCGGACACATTTTTTTTTCGTTCCTCAAACAAAAAATGACTAAAAAACAGCGCGTTGAAATTTCGTGTGATGTCACTTCTAGATACAATTGTACTTAATAGTGACGTCACAAGCCCCCCTCTCCTGAATTTTATAGTTTGTTGTTGCTCTGTATCTTTGTAAATTTTTATTGATTTGATAAATAAAAAAATACGTGTCCAATATTTTTTAGTAATCTAACTGACGGACTAAATAGATTTTTTAATCTTCATGTCCATTGTTTACCTCAGTAGCACAAAGTCGTATGTACAGTCAACAAAAGAGATAGGTTTACATATTGTGAAACGCATTTTTAGTTTATATGTCCACGTTTTTGAGAAACGTTCACTGTTATATGTATTTGTGGTCAACTAGCATCGAATTTTCGCCCACAAAGAATAACCAGCTTTCGTGTAGACAGAAAAATATTTATTTACATTAATTGATACAAAAGTTGTAAACCTATTGCTTTTGCTGACCGTACCTTGATACTTCAGACCCGTTTCATAGTATTTGCCGTTACCATACCATTGTATGATAACGGCAAATATTAAATTGCACTTCAGAAGTAATAGGTCGCAAGTGTCATTATTACTTCTTAAGTGCAATGGTACATCAGATCATAATTATGCTTTTGATGTATAGAATTATAAAACACACAAATAAAGTTACTCCTGCACTATGGAAATAAATCCTTGTGTTGCGAAGAAATCAAAACTTCACTATCTAATTTTGTTTTTAGGCATACCGTGGCTTAACAGCCGGGGACATCGCCATAAAGGCCTTAGACATAATCACCATAGTCATCCCCCCCGCGCTCCCCGCCGCCATGACGGTGGGTAGACTGTACGCAGTGTCGCGGTTGCAGCGAGCTCGCATCGCGTGCCTCAACACTCGGGCCGTCAATGTCAGCGGCTCATTGGACTGCGTGTGCTTTGATAAGGTAAAATATAGAGACTCGGAGGTCGTGGGTTCGAAAATAATAATCGATTTATATATATCGGATCAGGAACGGCAGGGGCAGGCAACTGGGCTACGTTGGGGGTATCAGACATGGCGATGGCCGTAGAATAATAAGGCGATGTAGTTACACAATTAACTTGGCTTTAATTCCAATAAACTTTCGATAATTACGATACGCGTAAGTAGCACTTCTTATAGGTAGAGATAGTAAACTAGGAAACAAACAAGTCTCTCGGCAGAGGTATTTTCTCAATCTCGCTTTTCTTTAGAATCTCCCGAAATTCCCTTCCAACTCTAAAAGTAAAAACGTTCTCCGCCAAGAGCCATGTACAAGCGCGGGCCAAAGGAAACAGCCTTCCTCCCAATCGCTTGCGTTTCCACAATTGACCAACATTACCAAAAAAAACTAACCAATCATATCAAAGTTCTTAATCGGTTCATACAAGTTAGCAACTTAACAAAACAAAACAGAGCATAGCCAATTAGTACACGAAAAGAATGTCGATAGTTATTCAAGCAGTCCAACCTAAAGAAACAAACTTTATCCAATCACGTAGTATAAAAATTAACATTCGTTCAGGTAAACAACTTCACGCAATAGTCAGATAGCCAATCATTGCAATTGATTCAGGTATGCAACATAAGAAAACAAACTTTAGCCAATTACAACGTTATAGATCAAGTAAGCCAATCTTAGAAAGCTTAACAGAATGTTGCTAGTGTAAATAAAGCAAATTCAATATGATACCAAATCACATGGTGTTGCCATCTGCAGGCAACACAGATAAAACAGAGTACGCATTTAACTTACGATCGACGCCTGCTGGTGGCGCCACCCTCACAATCCGACATATATATATATATAAGTGTATCGCCGGAAAATAATAAGAATCGTAAGTTGATCAACTTTCTAATTAGATGATAAACTAACAAGGCTTCGAATGGTAAAAAAAATAACCAATGGGGTTCAACAGCCTCAACAGGACTAATTGAAGTGCTTCAAATATTGTCAAAAAGGATGTATGAAAAATTAGTATCGATTAGAATATATGCTTTGGTCGGAGTTATCAATACCAATTCGAATTCAATATTCATACTTAAGGCAGGACAATGTCTAGAGCGGTAAAATTTAAAAAAATATAAAAATGTTTTAAAATTTTTCATACTTATTCATTTTTTTCTTGTAACACAGACCGGAACTCTAACAGAAGATGGTTTAGACATGTGGGGGGTGGTCCCCGTATCCACAGCGACCCGACCCCCCCGGTTGTCTAGACCCCAGAGGGACCCCAGACTACTGAATGAGTTAGACCCCCTCAAGTTGGGCATGGCGTCCTGCCATAGTCTGACGGTGCTAGATGATATATTAGCTGGAGATCCTTTGGACCTTAAGGTAAGAAAATTTTAATTTTCACATTTCGTAATTGAAGTTCTAACGTCAGAAATAAAAACTTTTCAGGCGACTCTTTTTCTCGAGTCGGTTGATGACGTTGATTTAACATAACGTTATTTTATTGATAGCTTTATTATTTTTACAGATGTTTGAATCTACGGGCTGGGTGTTAGAAGACCATAACATTACCATAGTCAAGCCCAAGAAGACAACTAACATTGACGTCGATGATGTCCATGTAAGTGACGATATTTTTTAAATATTTACTTTCTTTCAAAACTCACCTTTAAATACTACCCACAGAGGCCCATTTAAAAAAAAAAATACTGTAACTTTAAAAAGGGAATTTCAATTCAAATGTCAAATATTGGTAAGGCAGCGTTTTCAACTAGGTTTTGCCCGTGTCTTCGGCCACGTAGAATAGATGCATTAGGCTAATCCCGATTTTCATACATTCTTCATTGGTGCTTTGCTCCAAGTAGTCTGATAGCGTGATGATATATAGCCTATAGCCTTCCTCGATAAATGGGCTATCGAAAACTGAAAGATTTTTCCAAATTGGACCAGTATTTTCTAAGATGAGCTCGTTTTAATCGTACTCTTCAGCTTTATAATTAAGGATACCTCCGAGATTTAAGGCGACTATATACCGCGGATGTTAAATTTAAACTGTAATTTAATTAAATGATTATTTTTACAGCTACCACTAGAACTGAGTATAGTACAACAGCACCAATTCGTTTCATCATTACAACGTGCGTCGGTAGTGACTAAAGTACGAGGCGAGGATGTATTACGAGTGTTTTGTAAAGGAGCGCCTGAGATGTTACGTACTCTGTGTTTACCTGATACTGGTGTGTATATTATTGTTCGAAGCTTTAGCTATAAGGGTAATGACTCTAGCCACATTTTTTATTGTTTTTGCCGTAAGGGTAACATTTTTAGCCGTATGGTTAAAAAACATTTCGCCGTAAAGTTAAAAATACTATAGCTGTAAGGATAAAAACGTTTAGACGCAAGGTTAAAACTCTTAGCCGTAAGGTTAAAAAATCTTTAGCCGCCCGAATCTCGGGATACGAGATTGACTTGAGTCCTACTATACACTGTTGGTTATCTCCCGCGTTTAGCCGTATTTCTGAATGTTTAAGCCTTAAAGTAAACAATTTTAGCCATAATACTGTTCTGACATGAATGGTAGTAGCCTGTGTCTTCATCTTCTTCGTGTCCAGGTTATAAAATATCCGTGTAATAAAAGCATCATCATCATCATCATCGTCATCAGCCCGTACAACTTCCGATGCTGAACAAGGGCCTCCTCCCGAGGGAGGGTTTTTGCCATAGTCACCACTCTGGCTGGTGGGTGGGTGACCGCAGTATTATGTTGTAACATACAAGGAAACGCTGCTGCCCGTTCCCTGGTATACAATTGGTTTAGATGATGTTATAACAATCGGGACAAACGGCTTAACGTGCTTTCCGAGGCATGGAGGGTAGTCCCACAGCCAAGCAAACCCGTAAATTGATCTTTGAATCTACACCAAGATTTCTTGTCCGGCGTGGGGATCGAACCTACGACCTCCGAGATTTAAAGCGAGCGAAATACCGCAACGCTGCAGAGGTTGAAGGAGGTGTGTGTTGTGTAATAAAATTAATAACATTTATATTAAAACTACCCTCATTTATTGACAGTTCCAGATAACCTATTCGAGATATTGAACTCGTACGCTGAGAAAGGGTATCGAGTGATAGCTCTCGCCACTCGAGTAATGGAAGCGACTTATGACGAGCTGCAAAAAATGACTCGAGAAGAAGTAAGTGATTTAGAATTCATGATTCATACAAATAATAAGTTCCAATCTTTGGTTTTGTTAAGATGGCACTGACACGTTTATAAATTTACTAGCCAGCGTTGGACTGATTTATTTAGCTTTTACCCGCGGCTTTGCTCGCATTGAATTGAAGCCATTAATAGTATCCTATGTTACTGCGAAGACCTCCAAAAGAATATGTGTATAAAGTTTCCTGATGATCGGTTAAGTAGTTTTCGCGTGAAATCGTAACAAACGAAACTTAAATTCACATTTATAATATTAGTAGAGATTATTAAAATAATTAATTGCGTAAAATATGTTTGTTTGTCAGGTGGAACGCGAGCTCGAGTTCCTAGGCCTGGTTATAATGGAGAACCGTCTGAAAGCGGCCACTACCGGCATAATACGTGAACTTAAAGAAGCTAATATACATGTCGTTATGATTACGGGTAAGTTTCTTGTATTCATCACTAGGCTCCTTCGCGCGGTTTCACCCCCGTAACTCCCGTTCCCGTAAGAACTTCATAATTAAATCTAGCCTATAGCCTTCCTCGATAAATGGGCTATCTGACATTGAAAGAATTTTTCACGTCGGACCAATAGTTCCTTAGAATTAGCGCGTTCAAGCAAAGAAACAAAATCTTCAGCTTTATTATATAAGTACTAGTTTCCCGCACGCGGGTACTAGCTTGTACCCGCGTAGCTCCCGTTCCCGTGGGAACTTTATCTTTTCCGCTATTATCGAACACTGAAATATTTTTTTTAATCGGACCAGAATTTCCTGAGACTAGAGCGCTCGAACAAACAAACTCTTTAGCTTTATATATTAGTATAAATGAAGGATATTGAATAAATATTGATGACCAGGTGACAACATTCTAACGGCAGTGAGTGTGGCGAAGGAATGCGGTATACTCATGCCAGATGAGAGAGTGGTACATCTACACGTCGACTTTACCGAGAAGACACCGGTTATTTACTGCGAGAGCACGTTGCACGGGGTAAGTGATGTGTTTGGTCCTTTGACCCGGATTTTTTACCCCGGTTTTATAGTATTAAGCCGGTTTTATAGGATTGAGTGTTAAACGTATGTGAAATACATTTCATATGTTAATAGTCCTCTAAAACCCATAGGCCGTCTCCAAAGAGAAGTACATAGTAACTACATATGAAATAGTTGCTGCTTGGTTCCCGGCCTAGAATAGAACGCCTCATGTTTCCCATGGGTGTCGTAAGAGACTACTTAGAGACAAACATATGATGAATGGGCAGCAGCATCAGCTCAAAGTTAATTACCATCTCACTTTATCTGCTTGCCTAACGTGTTGATGACGGCAATATCCTTTAACGACCCTAGCTAGAGAAGGGCGTTAAAGCGTGTAATGTATAAAAAAAAGAAAAAAAAAAATTTATTAAAGGTTTAAGGTGAGCGAGCGAATGTGCAGAATTTATGCCAAAGAATAAAACAATGATAAAGTTTAAGCTTGCTGATATAAGCCGTTGTTAGGATCTCGTCTCCCTATTGTTAAAATCAAAAAGGCGCCCGGAAGACGGTGCACTTTATCATACCCTGGATGTTCAGCGAAGATTCTTGGCTTTTAATCTCAAGGCCAGTTTTGACATGGGATTGAAATTGAAACAAATAGGTCTCTTCTTACTGAAGTGTATTAATTAAAAGTTTTCATACCTTCATGACGGTGAACAATACCACAATTTCGTGATCCATACTGCCAATAATTTATGTAATTCCACCGAAATTACGCGGAATCCATTATAACAAAATCAGATTAAAAATGAATGAATGGATATTAAATAAAAGGATAAAAGCTCTAACAAAGAAAAACTCATGTAGTTAAAATTCACAAAATGGCGTAGATTCAACCGTACTATAAATATCGCAATAAATACCTGTAATCACAGCATTTTATGAACAAATTAAATAGCCATTGGGCTCTTGAAGCTAACAAGTACTTTTATTGTACTATATTAATGGTTAAATCCATTATTTAAATTAAATTGGCAGCTTACATACTGGAGTAATGACTTCTCAAAAAAATAAAATCGAAAAGTGTTACCAATTTCAAATTTCGTTTTCTGCTTACATTTCAGTGTTTACACATCTTAGTATTGACAGATATGGATCGCAAATTACAGAATAAAACTTAAATTAAGGAAATATTGTTAAAATTAATATTTGTTTACAATAAAAATATGCTTATAGTAAATTTTGTATCAATTATAGACAAAATACTTTGGATACAGATGTCAGAATTTAGAAAAATGATGAATGATAAGTTTGTATAGTATCAGGCGTAAATACGACGTTACAAGCGGAAGCCCATGTTTAGCAGTGGACGTAAATGTATTGTTGAAGAAAAAAAACGAAATTATTAGCTTTAATATTAATTTAAAGGTTTATTTCTTTAAAAAAAAATAGAGTAATTGTTAGAGTGACTCTGCAATAGACGCAAAGACTAAAAAAATCTATTTAGTCCGTCAGTTATACTACACATAAATAGTGGAGACGATTCTTTTATGTTCGTACCTCAATCAAAAAATAACTAAGACATAGCGCGTTGAAATTACATGTGACTTAATTTCTAGGTACAATTTTACTTAGTACACAAGCGTCTCTTGAACTTTATAGTTTGTTGTTGCTTTGTATCTTTGTAAGTTTTTATTGATTTGATAAATAAAAAAAATACGTGTCTAATATTTTCTAGTAATCTAACTGATGAAATAAATAAAGAATTGTAGTGTTCATGCCATATAATATCACAGTAAATCCCCTCCACCCCCCCCAGGCCACCGTGGGTCGTCGTCACCAGCTGTGCCGCTCGTGGCGCGGCTCGGACAGCGGGCGCGGCTCGTGGCGCGGCGCGGACCCGGAGCATGCGCACGCGCACGAGCCGCGCTACAAGATCGTCATGACGGGCGACAGCTGGCGGGTGAGTCTTACGTCGAGTTTGATGGAAAATTATGCATCAGTTTGCGGTATGCATGTGAAGTGACATTTTAAGCATAACGACAAAATGTAATAACAGTATGTAAAATTCTATATTTATGTCACTCTCCGGAAAAGTGGATGGAACAATTTCTGTCATGAGTGGCTTTAGTGCATAAGCGATCATAATCATTTATTGCACATCACTTGTATAATTAATTATTACAAAGGCAAAACTAGTACAAAGTATGGACCAGCACAGCAAGTAGAAGAGACTAGGAAGCGATAGACTATTAAATTATAGATAAAAAATGAAATTGTATTCTCATACCTGACAGCTTTTGCACTAAAGCTATAAATAAATATATATAAAATACTATTTATTATTATAATAACTAAACTAAATTAATTCATTAAATATATTATATTAATGAGCCAAATATGTTTTGACTATTTGCAAATGCCTGTAATAGGTTTTCGTAAATATAAACCTTTTTTTTTTAATATATATTTTCTTCAAAAATCTAATATAGAATTATGTAATTATAAATAACTCATTAAGTAATAATAATATTTTAGAGCTATATGTAGGGTAATACTGCCTATCCTAGGTACCCCACCAATTATTGGCACAGCTTCGTTAAATGTATATAAGTCTGTATGTATTTTATTTCAAATTATGAAGGTGAATCAAACAAATGTGTTGCTCTGAAATCAAAGATTTTTATTGTAATTGATATGATAACTAAACTAAAACAAAATAAACAATATAATCCTATAACAATATGTAAAAGTCATACCTGAAATCAAAGAAACGACATTAAATGTTTATTATCCGTTCCTTCACAATTTTGTTAAGATTATTTTATATTTTTATAATTAACAAACTAAACATGAATGTGAAAATTAATATTTGACATCTTTATGTCAACCACAAAAAAGCAACTAAAGTATCATAGACAGCGCTATGCGCGAAATATAAACTTAAAGAAAAACTACAATCTTTTTCTTTACATCTCCCCCCTTTGGGAAAGAAAATATACAGAAGTAAATTTTCTTTAATAGAGCAGTTCCCCTTCTTCTATTTCGTTATCACTTGCATATTCTGTATGTGTCATTGGTACTGGAATTAATTTCGTTATATGAAAGAGATTTGACTCTATCTTTTTGTGTCCTGTGTTGATTCTGTATATTGATTTTGAAACTTTCTCAACAATCTGAAATGGTCCAATTTTTAATTCTTCCAGTTTTTTCCTGTTTAGTTTATTGCCATTTTCCACATACACCATATCACCGACATTAAATTCATGGTTTTTTCTATTTTTGTCAAATAATGTTTTGTTGTAATTATGTGATTTAATTGTATTCTGAAGTGCTGTAGTCCTATCTCTGATCCAATCATTATGTGTGTTCTCTTGTATTAATTCCTTGGGTAAAACCGTGACATCTGTACCGTACAAAAGATAACTTGGTGAGAAGCCAGTTACTGAGTGAATAGTTTGATTATACTTATTCACACATTCATGAGCTACTGTTGTCCAGGTTTTCTTATTTCCATCTTCATTCATTTTGCATCTGATTTTGTTAACTAGTGTCTGATTTAGTCTCTCATTTAGACCATTTGAGAATGGTGCATTTACCGCCGTAAATACCATGGTTATCTGTTTGTGTTTTAAAAAGTCCTTGAATTCTTTCGAATTTATACCTGGATATTGATCCGTCAGCAGCATATTAACGTCTTCTGTTTCTATTACATTAGTGACTAGTTTTATGAAGTCATTTGCACTCTGATTTTTCGAAGTCAAGATAAAAGCGTATCTAGTAAAGTGATCCACTAACAAGTGCAAATATTTTTTTGTAGATCTTGAACCTCCGAAGCCTCCTATTGTATCAATAGAAATTATTTCAAATGGCCTTGTAGCTGGACCTAGATGAGACATAAATCCAAATTTGTGTTGTCCTCTTGATTTATTTCTAATACAGATCTTACACTCTCTACATATCTTTTTAATATTTTTCGTTAGATTTCTTGCTATGTACAACGGACTTATTGTCTTCTGCATTTGGTTTGTCCCAATGTGGCAAAGATTCTCATGTATATTTCTTAATAGTTTAATACTGAATTCTTCAGACAAAATTATTTTTTCTTTCTCTCTAACTTTTTTATAATATATGTTTTGTTTGTATGTAATATTTTCCTTATGCTTTTGTATTTCTTCATTCTTATTCTGATCTAATATAATATCTTCCAGATTAACCAAGTTCACAATCTTAAGTTGTTCGTCTGCGTTTTCATTTGATTCTAATACAGGGTTTCTACTAAGGCAATCTGCTTCTAAATTTTGTTTTCCCGGGGCATATTTTATATTAAAATCGTATTGTGATAAGTAGTATGTTAGGTCACCTAGTTCTTCATCAGTCCTCGATTTTAAGTTCATGTTTTCCAGCGGCTTATGATCAGAATAAACTGTAAATGACTTACCTATTAGCCAATACTGCCAGTATCGTAATGCTTCCTTAATGGCTAAGCACTCCAAATATATCGCTTTTTTCTTCTTTTGGGTCCCATTTAGTTTCTTAGAAAAGTAAGCTACTGGTTTTTCTTTTCCATCTGGCTGCGTCTGTTTCAAGATAGCACCAACACCCTCTAAAGAAGCATCTGTGTAGATTGTTATCGGTAAATCTTTATCAAAAATTTCTAACACTGGTTGAGAGCACAAAAGGTTTTTTATTTTTTCAAATGCTTTTTGACATTGTTCAGACCAGAAGAATGGTTGATTTTTCCTCAGTAAATTATGTAGCGGATCCAATATTATCGCACTTCTTGGTATGTACTCATTATAAAAGTTGATCTTACCTAGAAACTGTCTTACATTTTTCTGTGTTTTTGGAATTGGGAAGTTTTTTATCGAAATTAAATTATCTTTCAGCGGTTTAACTGAATTATTTTGAATTATATGACCCAGATATTTAACAGAGGCTGAGGCAAATGTGCATTTCTGAAATTTCAATCTAAATCCCTCTGTTTTAATTGCTTCCAATAATCGTGTTAAGTGCTGAATATGTTCGTCAAAAGATTTCGAGAATATTAAGATGTCATCTATATAATTTACAGCAAAATCTGTAAGTTTGTACTTTCTTAGTATGTTACTTAATATCCTCTGAAAAATCGCCGGTGCTGTTTTAAGTCCAAACGGTAAACAGGTCCATTGAAAATGTCCATCTTGTGTTACAAATCCAGTCTTCTTTCTGTCTTCTATTCGTAATGGAATTGACCAAAAAGCAGAATTTATATCTAGAGTTGTATAAAATTTGCAATTTCTTGTTTTAGTTACTAAATCCTCAATTAACGGGAATGGTTGGGCTTCTGGTACTACTATTTTATTCAAATCTCTGAAGTCTATGCATAATCTTGATTTTTTATTTTCTTCTTTTTTAAAGGCCAGTGTGACAGGTGCAGCAAAGGGACTATAGGATTCTTCTATAAGTTTATTATCCAACAATTTTCCTATTTGTTCTTCTATTTCTTTTTTATCCTCCATAGTGCATCTATATGGTCGTTTACTGCAATATTTATCTAAAAGTAAATCTATCCTAGCTTCATATCCATTAACAGTTCCAACATCATATTTGTTCTTTGCAAAAACAGCATTATATCTATTCATTAGATTATTTATTTTTGACTTTTGAAATTCATTTAAATGGCTTATATTTAATTCGAAATCTTCTTCTTTAACATGTTCGTTAAAATTAATTCTGTATTCGTTTATAATTTTCTTTTTATCATTAACTTCTTGCTCTTTCTTTAGCTTTTCATCGTTCTTGTTTGTATTTTCTATTATTTCTTCTTTAGCATTAGCCTTTATAATAATTTTAGTACTTTCTTCTACTTTTTCTTTATTTAAGTTCTGTTTTTGAGTGATTTTTAAGTTCTCATCCTGTATTAATTTGAACTTTGTTATTATGTCTAATCCAATCAAAAAATCATATTTGAAATTTTGTTCATCTATAATATACACTTCAACATTTTCTTCTATGTTAAAAATTTTAATTTTTAGGTTCGTCAAACCACTTGTCTTTTTGACACCATTAATCGTCACTAAACTGGCTTTATTCATAATGTTCCCTTTGCCTTTTAGTTTTAATAACTTCGAATTAATCAGAGAAACATTTGAACCTGAATCATAAACTCCATAAATTTCTAGTGTATTATTTATTAGAAGTTTGACATTGATTAATGGTGTCACTTTTAGTTTTTTTGTTCGGTTTCATGTAACTCGGCCTCTATCGTAGAATTGTTGACATGTTTAATGCTTTTCTCTTTTGACTTATCATTTTCTTTTGGTTTAAACCAACAAGCAGATTCAGGGTGGTAGCGAATTCCTTTATTTATTTTTTCACAGGTCTTGCAAGGGATTTTATCTTCATTCCTATTGTTGCCTCTTGGACTTTCATATTTTCGATAGTTTAAATTATTCTTCTTGTTTACCAAATGTTCAAATTTTCTCACTTCATTAAAAAGATCTACTGTATCTTTTAATGCCTCTCTATCAATCATGTTGAGTACATGTTTTGGCAAACCCATTGCAATAAGATCTATCATAGTACCTGTATCCATTGTGTTTCTCATGTCTAGTAATAGTTTTTCCTTCTTTATGGCATAATCCACCAACAATCCGTCTCTGTATTTGAAGAATAAAGCATATGTTATTTGGTTCCAGCCTTTGTTCGCAAATGACTCGCAGAATTTGGTTTTCCATGACGACCACTTGGAATCCATAGTCAATTTTATCACCATAGAGCTGTACCAATCAACACAACTCCTATCCATGAATAACCTCAGTAATTCAATCATTTTTCCATCTTCGGTTACACTGAAGCGTGAGCATTCTTTTTCAAAGGTCTCAATCCATTGATTTGCATTTGAATTTCTGCTGGAAAATTTTTCCATTACAAACTTTTCTGCAATGTGCATCAAATTTTGTTTAGATTCCTGCGTTTGAACCAGTTTATCAAATATTTTTTCTAATACACTTGTATCTTCAGTTTTTTCAACTCCTGTTTTTGTTTTTGTTATTTCTTCTAAGTATTGATCTTTAAATTGTATATTATCGTCCTCATCTAAGTAAGTTTGCTTGAGTCCTTCTGTCAACGTTATCCAAACTCGTCGCGTCTGATATCTTTTCCTCAAGCTGTTTTTTACCTTGCTATAAGCGGTTGTTTTTAACAGTTCGTCGTGATGGCCAGCAGGTTGAAACTCTTCCGGTACAGCGTACACTTTGTCCTCACTAGTAGCTATTGAGGTTACAGCAAAGATGTTTGACTTTCCGTCAGTTCCCGGAAGTATAGTGAATTCAAAACGAAGCTTCTCCATTTTGGGTGGTTATTCAAAATTTCAATAAACGAGAATGTCGTTTTATAAGTCTGTATGTATTTTATTTCAAATTATGAAGGTGAATCAAACAAATGTGTTGCTCTGAAATCAAAGATTTTTATTGTAATTGATATGATAACTAAACTAAAACAAAATAAACAATATAATCCTATAACAATATGTAAAAGTCATACCTGAAATCAAAGAAACGACATTAAATGTTTATTATCCGTTCCTTCACAATTTTGTTAAGATTATTTTATATTTTTATAATTAACAAACTAAACATGAATGTGAAAATTAATATTTGACATCTTTATGTCAACCACAAAAAAGCAACTAAAGTATCATAGACAGCGCTATGCGCGAAATATAAACTTAAAGAAAAACTACAATCTTTTTCTTTACATGTATAAAAACTAGAACTCACATACATCAACTTTATCTACAAAATCTATAGATTTTTCTATGGTTATTCTTTTTTAAATGGCAACAATTGGTGTGATATTTAAATGGAAATGGTGGCAAGACTTATTTTTGCCAATAGTAGCTTATTGGCAAAAATAAGTCTTGCCACCATTAAAGAACATAAAATTAAAGAAAATTGTAATTTTTTATTTGTACAATTCATAATAATAATGAATGTTTTCAAACAAAATAACGTGAAAAAATATTTCTATTGTTACTTTTTACTATTCTCTTCTCTTAATAAAAAGGCGTATAATTTACTCAAACAATATTTCTTTTACCGATTTCACCTAAAGTGCAATAATTGGACGTTTCATCGAATCATGTGTGTGGCAGGTGCTGCGCGAGCACTACCCCGACGTGCTCCCGCGCGTGGTGGCTCGGGGCGCCGTGTTCGCGCGGATGACGTCAGACCAGAAACAGCAGCTCATCGTGGAGTACCAGGCCTTGGGCTATTATGTCGGTCAGTTGTATTCATTGCAGCTTTAATTATATAATGTATATTTATTAATAAATTTGTATATTTAAGTATGTTACTATGGTACTTTATAATTATTGGTAGTAGAGCGTGGATTATCCGAACTAATTGAGGAACTTGGGTGTTCGGAAACTGATATGCGGGATGGGATTCGGCTAAGCAGTCGTTTAGTTGATCGAAGTCCGGATAATCGACGCTCTACTGTAAGTGCTTTGGTAATATTTACAAGTACTAGAAGAGATGTCTTTAAAAATAAGTAGTACCTTTGTAGATATGTTCTTTGTGGGTTTAATTTTTTGTATCTTGTGTGTAAATAATCGTGGAACCCTTAGAAAACGATTGCGTAAAATAGGATTTCGATACAAGAAAACACAATGCAACAAAAATGTCCTCATTGAACGCAATTATATATCTGCATGACGAGCAACTTAATTGCATAAAATTAAGCAGAACGAATGCGGTGAAAAAATAGTCCAGGAATTTTAGCACCAAAAATCGGTCCGCTCTGCATAAACTCCTTCTACGTGATTTTTCGATTGGATTATGTCAGAGGTTGCCCGAGTTTCTGTCACCCGAAACCGCGAGCGTAAGCCGTCGTCTTGGAAACCGTTTTTTTTTGCATATATCTCGGAAACGGTAAGTTTTACATTAAAAACAGAAGAGATCTTTTTTGTAGAGTACAAAATTTCCCAACTTTTTTATACCAAACTTTTCCCCCTATTGTTGATATTTTCCGATATATTTAGGTAATAAAACCAAATTTTTGTTTTTGTTCAGTATCTCAATAGTTTTCAGAGATACGAAAAAAATGTTTGAATTAAAATGAAATTTTCTACAAATTTTGTATAAAACTTTTTCTTGTAAAATGATTAGTTGCTGAGTTTTAGCGCAATAAAAATTGTCACCTGGAATCGTAAATCAGCGATGAGCGGTAATACGTTACTCTGGCATGCAAACAAAAAAGTATAATCGAAAATTTTTATCATGGAGACGGTAACGATTATATTTATCAAGAAAAGGAGGGAAATTAAAGATTTTGCACAATAAAAATATGGTATCACTTCAGTACAGAGAAAGCATTTGTTTGCAAAATAGAATGTCCCAACCTGAGGTGGCTCCGTTGGTGAACATAATGGCGAAGGCGTAGGCGGTAGCGTAGACAATTGTGACGGTGATTCCGACGATGATGGCTCTGAAAATCTCCTCCGTATGAACGCTGTTATTCTCCTCTCATCCGTATAATTCGTGTAATACAATTGATGCACGCTTACATTTATCAAATTCTTCAATAAAACTCCGTGCTCTTTTTGCTCTCTTTTTATGCTTGATTGTATCAGTCTTTGCACACCTTTTTCTTTCACCACTTGTAAGTCTTTATCAATTATAAATTTCTCACATATAAAACACGTACTCATTTTAACGACGTTCTGACTTAAATTACTTACCTTCTGCAAAACAATACTTTCCGCGGAGACATCGACTTTACTTATACTTTTTGTTTGCATGCGACAGTAACGTATTACCACTTTTCGCTGATTTTCATGATCTTTTACTGCGCTAGAATTCAGCAACTAATCATTTTGCAAAAAAAGGTTAAATACAAAATTTGTACATAATTTCATGCTTCCCAAATTTAATTGAAAACATTTTTTCGTATCCAAAAATTATTGAGATTCGTTACAAAAACAAAAATTTGGTTTTTTGTACCTAAATATATCGGAAAATATCAACAATAGGGGGAAAAGCTTGGTATAAAAAAGATGAGAAATTTTGTCCTCTACAAAAAAGATCTCTTCTGTTTTTAGCGTAAAACTTACCGTTTCCGAGATATATGCAAAAAAACGGTTTTTAAGATGGCGGCTAACGCTCGCGGTTTCGGGCGACAGAAACTCGGTTTTATACTTAGGAGGCACCCTTCGACATAATCCAATCGAAAAATCACGTAGAAGGATTTTGTGTAGAGCGAACATCTAAAAATCTTGGACTAAAAAGCCTGTAATATTTATGGATGAAACTTATATCCACTCATCACACACGGTTGGGTATTGTTGGCAAAGCAACGATCTTCATGGTATTTTGAATCCTGTATCAAAAGGAAATAGGTGGATAATTGTTCATGCGGGTGGAGAAACGGGGTTTGTTGACGCCTTACTTTACATATACATAAATAAATATAAAAAGAAGTAAATACACCTATAACGTTACCCGCAGGTATGTGTGGCGACGGCGCCAACGACTGCGGAGCCCTGCGCGCGGCGCACACGGGCATCTCTCTGTCAGAGCTGGAGAGCAGCGTGGCCGCGCCCTTCACGTCGGCGCACCCCGACATCGTGTGCGTGGCGCGCGTGCTGCGCGAGGGCCGCGCCGCCCTCACCACGTCCTTCGGAGTCTTCAAGTTCATGGTGGCCTACTCCCTCACGGAGTTCTTCTCCGTCGCCTTTCTGTACTACTTCGATTCCAACTTGACCGACTTCCAATTTTTATTCATAGATGTCGCTTTGATCGTCAACTTCGCGTTTTTCTTCGGCATGACCGAGGCGTACACGGGGAAGCTCTGCAAAAATCCACCCTTGACTTCGCTGTTGGGTTTGATACCCCTGTTTTCGTTGGTGGGACAGTTGATTTTGATAATGGCCGGACAGTATTTGAGTTACTACGCTCTGACTATGTTCCCCTGGTATGTGAGACACACTTATGAAGGCGACGAAGTAAATGAATGCTGGGAAAACTATGCTATATATGCAGTTTCAATGTTCCAGTATATTATTTTGGCTATAGTGTTCAGCCATGGGGCACCTTATAGAAAATCTGTGATCACTAATAAGCAGCTTATGATTAGCATAGTGATAATGACTTGTATATGTGTGTATATAGCGGTCTGGCCTGCCGAATGGATCTCGAAATTCTTACAATTGAAAATGCCCGTTGATCCTCTAATGTCTTACGTATCCCTAGCCATAGCTTCCTTTAGTTTGCTAATAGCATTGTTCTTTGAAAGAGTAATAATACAATATTTAATGGAAGACAAACAATTTATACCGCGATTTTTGAAAGAGAAACGCGTAGAAAAGACGCCGTATTTAGCTATTAAGAACGAATTGACGGACATGGATTATTTAGATTGTGACAGTGTTATTAAATATGATAAGGAGACTGATTCCTCTGGCGCGGGGTCTACAGGAATGATTAGCTGAGGGATCGTTAGGTTTTGTATTCGTATAGGTACTCGATTGTGATAGTTACGTTGAATATTTTAAGCAGTGTTTTAAGAAGTGCAACACTTTACTTTAAACTAAAAACATAGAAAGTGTTATATTAATGGATATCCATGAAGAACATCACTTGTAAAGGGGGAGAAGGGGGTCTATAATAAGTTACAATATTTTCGACGATGACGATGTGTTGACATTCAAAGTCTTGAAAAAAACATATATTATATAGAAGCATTTATTTTGCGTATTTCGTACACATACTATTTTATTAAGTAGGCAGATTGAAAATAATTATATCAATCACTTTATGGATGAAAATATTTTTATTCTATAACTAGCGACCCGCACGCTATCCACACTATATTATACATAAAAACCTTGAATCACTCTATCTATTAAAAAATCCCAAAAAATGTTACTTAGTTTTAAAAATCTAAGCATGGACGGACAGCGGGAAGCGACTTTGTTTTTTACTATGGCGATATGTGTTTGAAACACATATCGCCATATACAGGGGTTTTGTAATATGCGACAACACACTGTATGTGCCTTGTAGTAAAAAAATATATTTAACTTTGTTATATTTATTACAATTTTATATTATACACTTAAAAAAGTTTGAGTTTAAATTAGGAAAATTTACCAAAATAATTAATGAAGCATATTATGTTTACTAAATAGATGAATTTTCTTTCTTTCTTCTTCTTTACAAATTGATTTAGTTCATCGTTCGAAATTCACAGCTCATGCCAATTTTAATAGAAAATCGTTTTCTTTTTTCAATTAAAACTTAAGTAATTTTTTTAAGTTAAAGTTTATTATTAGAAACTTTTATAATATAATAAGATGTCCATTTGTTAATAACATGATAAGCCGTTGAAGAAATGTTGAATTCACTTTTTAATTATAATTTAAAGCAACGTTGTTAGGCTGACCCCATATTGGGCTTGTGCATTCCTTAACCAAGTCACATGTTAACGATCACGGCGATCGCGTTGTTTATACACTTAAGAAATGCGCTTTACAAAGACCGGTGCTGTCTGTATACTGTAGGTATATATTTAACATACAATTAACAGTATTTAATATTAACCTCAGTGAGTTTTAATCTAATTATATTAACTAATAAAATAATTCTATTTCATAGCGTATTAATCTATTGTGAATTGTGCACAAACGCGCATTTAACTACAATGAAAGAGCTATTTTTATACTTTTACTGACTTTTTTATATGCTTTTATTTTTTAATTTTACTTTATTACTATTTAACAGCTTTTACTTTTTACTTGCCTTATGAATTTATTTTGTACAGGTAGTTTAACTAATCTATGCGCGGGGCGCTATGTGTGTGTAGCCTTGTATGTGTGATGACTCGAACGACGTCTGCCGCGTCATACACACAAATTAAAGGTGCATAATTAGAAGGTCTTGCGCCGCGCGTACAGATGAGTGCAACTATTTGTATCTATATTTTACTATCTTACAATTTTCAGTATATTATATTAATTATATGTGTTGTTCTTCATAACTAAAAACTTTTGGTTGAAATTAAACGGGTTTTTATTTATTTAATATTAGATAAATGCCGTTGTTTTTTACATATTAATGTTTAAAAATTGGATAGAGAATGATCAATTTTGACAGCCCTTAGGATTCACTGTGGCTAATTTCGGATTGCAGGTTCGAGACCTGGTAGTCTAAATTTATTATTCATAAATTTGAAATGTAATAATTATTTATTTTATTTTTGACAAGAATTATTTTAATAACTAGACATAAGCATAATGTGATATTTATATTATCATGTGCCTTATAAACGTATTACATTCCAATTTAGTGACAGTTGGTGCTAAAAGTACCGAATATTATATTTTTAGTTAAATTTTACAAATCATACAATTTTATATGTTAAAGTTACCAATTTACTGTAGTTTTATTAACCCTTAGACAGAAGGTGATGACATAGTGTTATCTTATTTTGAACTCTATGAGATTGTAATAAACTTCGAAACGAGTGAATTCCATTATTAAAAAAAAATTAATGCACAGTTTTGCAGCCTATTAGTATTCTTGTTTACCTCTCGTTATATATTACGAGTGGGTCCACGTTGTATATTGAATTTATAAGTGAAATTCGTGAACCAAATAGTATCGTTTACTTTAAAAAAATAACAAGATTATTTCTACAAAAAAGTAGTAAGGATATGACATAATTTGTTTTCTTATTTCAGAATTAATTTTGAAAATGCATAAGTTATGATTTATTATTTTATTCAATAAAAAAACTTGTTGGATTAAAATTAAACGTATTGCTTTTAAATGAAGCATAAAACATGTATGTTGTGGTTGCCAATTTGGAATCTTCTATGTGTATAAATTCAGATTATTACTACTTATGGAAAAGAAAAACTTCTATGTCCCTTAGGATTTTTTTAATCCACTGCACTCAAGCTATAGTGTAATATTGTGATATTCACATGGGAGGTTTGAATCAGTATTGAAAATAACTAATATGAAAACTTTTTGCCAAAAATATAATCCTATTTGCAAAAAAAAAATGTTTTTAGATATTATGAAAGTTATTTTGAATATGTATTCTACCAAGAAACTCTAAATTTGCAACCACGATATGTTTATATAATTATGATGAGATTATATCTAAAACGTTATATGGGTTTTCTTTTTTGAACCGATAATGTTAGGAACTAAAGCAAATCATACCATGTACATTAGATCAATAGATCAATGAAGTCTCCTAAAGGTTGCTTCGTGAAAAAACACATCATGTTTATTTTTAAATATAAATTTTACTTTTATATTGTCCTGCAAAGTATTAGTTACAATTAAAAAAATACAGTGTATATAAAATAAGGACGCCATTTTAATTATTGACCATTTCGATTTACCGTATTCATCATTTATAAGACAGGACAACGATGGAAAAACTTTTTCAATAATTTATCTAAACTTTATGTAATTCGATGAGCGGATTCCGAAAACATAAATAAGAAAATTGTATCACCTACCGATTATTCATAATATATTAAATTTTTTATATTTAAAAATTTAATATATTATGAATAATCGGTAGGTGAAACAACTTTCACATGCACAACAACCATGGTTATTTTGCTATATTGTTTGAGAATTGTGGTTGATAAAAAGAAACGAATACCAAATACGGTTTCAGCATCCAAATATACATAAGATTTATGCAAAATGGTGGTGGCAAAAGTTTTTACAAACATTTTTTTCGTTGGCCTGTCAGTATTCAATTCGCATCAGTCATTCAAATGTGTATTAAAGTTTTATGTTTTTCTTTAATGTTTGTTCTATGTTAATGAGTGTGAAAAAAGTTGCAATAAGATATACACTTTATTCAGATTATAAATAGTGAGCATATAGTTATCTCTATTTTTCTTAATTTTGTAATATTTATATTCGACATCTACACTAATTACTTTACTTCGTTCTTAATTGGGAACATGATGATTACAGTGGCGTAATTGTACGGGTAAAATACCATGGGCTCTTGTCCTATGGGGACACATATAAGCAGACGAAAATTTACCGACATTTAGAAAAATAAGAAATATTAACTTGGTATTCTAATTCGCGGCCCTGAATTTTGTATACTTGGCGACCAGCAATCTGATCGCTAATCGACAGTTGCACGTTGTTCAATGTGACTTTTGTATGCGATACAATAAGTTGAAAATACTAAATGAAAGCAAAATCAAAATAATCTTTCTCCTATGTATAAACACGCTTAAAATATTTTAAATCTTGATCTTATCATGTGTCTCTTTTTTACTATCATCATCATAGACGGAACCCTGAGAAGAACGGATCAGAAACTCAGTTTTATTTTTATTTTTAATAAATGAATTTATTACATTCATTAATATAGCAATACTGTTTCAAAACAACTGACTCTCAAGCAGATTTATCGTTGATGTAATCGGAAATTTATAAACTTGCATAATTAATTTTCTTTGACATTTCGTTTCGACGGTACGCTGATGTCAAATTAAAATCAGATTGCAAATCCCAAAGCACACGTAATACCCAGTCGGACTATATAGTTACGCCACTGAATGATGATTTAATATGATTTTTCAATGAAGTTTTATTTAATTTTAATATGTTTGTTTGTTTATTGTGATGTTAGGTTAGTTGATTAACAAAAATTATGAACCAAATGATATGAATTGTGAATTAGTATTTAAATCAGTATCTCTTAGAAGATTACTTATTTTTAATTGATATTAGTTGTTTATGTAAATTAATGTAAGCGAGTTTATTTAAAAATAAAATTTAATTTTACTTAATATGTATGTATTTTATTATTTCTAAACATTTGACCTGTCGTTCCTATCTACAGTAACGAGCCAACGATGGAAGTTTTCCCAGCTCTCTTAATAAGATTTTTTTTTTGATATGGCAATCTGCCGATGTCTTCATCAATTTCTGCCAGTATCATGCAATGACTACTCATGGGTAAACATAGAATACTGGCTCCTCAATAAGTTAAGCTATAAAAATAATCTTTTATGTAAAAAAATACATTATACGTACATGCAATTAGGAGCAATCAATACAAAAAATCTTATAAAATTATATGTTTATCTAAACAAAAATAAAATCATCAGTCCGTATAGTGTCCACTGCTGAACATGGGCTCCTGAGGAAGGGTTTTTGCCTTAGCTACCACGCTTTACAGCCGGGTTTAAAGAAAACGCTGCTGCTCGTTACCTAGTATACAATTGCTAAGATGATGATATAACAATCGAGATCAATGACTTATTCCGATGCACGGATGGTAGTTCCTCAACTAACCAGACCAGGCAAAATAAAATAATAGATTTTACTCAAAGATTTCTTGTCCGGTGTCGGGGTCGAACCCATACCCTCCATGACATATACCGCTACGCTACGGTTTTGGTTCTAATTCATTTAAATAAAGGTAAAATTCTCGAAATCATTTACTTACCTACAAATGTTTTATAGAATTAAGAAAAAAAAATCGAAATTTTCTAATTTTATTGCATCATCTTAATCATGACCAGAAAAACTATTTAGCTTTTTTTTTTTACAAATATCTCTGTGTGTTCTGCTGCCTTGGCGTAAATCTGTCGGGAGGACCTGTAGAGGAACGGTTCGTGGTGTTCCTCCACTGAAAATAAAGATCTTTGCCGGGCGAGGTGGTATGCCCGGCGGCCGACGGCTAATTATGTTGCTGTTTAGAACTTGTTAACGTTCGAATTAGCTTGCGAACTTGTGTTGCGCGATACAGGTTAGTTGTGATGCTAGGTGCTAGATGGCGCTACTTGTCCTCTAGTAGTTTGGTGCGGCTACTGTAGATGTCCCTACAGACTTAATGTGTAGGTACTTCTACATGTTTGTAATTCGCCCCTAAGACTACGCACTGACCCTTGAAGGGTACTGCAGAACATAGGTCTCCCAACAATAAAGTTTTTTGCTATAGCTATAGACTATAATAGCTATAGAGAATTTTACTGCAAAGGATTTTATATTTAATTTTTCCTATAGAGTTCGTTTAGTCGGTTTCAACTATGTTCATGGTTGGAGCCTAACCTTTCTTCAGTCTTTTCTGAACTCTGACTGTGGTACAGTATTTCAAGATATAGAGAAAGCACATGTCTATGATCACTAAAGTATCTAATCTCTCTTTTGAGCTTGGCCGACAATAACTGCTAATAAAATACAGTAGACTTGACCAAGGAGATAAGTTTACAAATTTTGAAATGGATTTTAAATCTACATTTCCAGGTTTATAAGAGGAGTCCATTGATTGACGTTATTGTACACAGCTAGCAGCGAGCTCTTCACCCATAAACAATTACCGGCTGTTGTAGTGACATGAATGTATTAATGTATATGTCGCAGTAATCTGTTCGTCCGCTCTGTTCAAAGGGCTATGTTACAATCTGCTAACTAGTGGACGTTGAGTGACGCTTGTTCAATCAACGTTCGGCCTAGTCATTCAATGATATAAATTGATTCAACAGGTGTAAACCTATGTTCTTAGTCAACTGTTGCACTTGAGGGTATAAGGAAAAAATCCGAATAAAACCAGTTTTTTTTTATAATTTTTAATTACTAAAAAGCAATAAATATATTGAACATAGACTCTATCAATAAATCAACAAACTTTTATGTTAACTTTACAAATAATTATCTGCATATTTGGCATCACAGTCCCTCCCAGGTTGTTAGTAGGTATGTAGTCGTAAAAATAAATATATAATAATAATAGTTTCTTTTATTATCATTATTTATGAATTAACTTAATATAACTTTGTAATCTGCGAAAAAACACATTTAAAACACTATGGATTATTGTTACGCACATGTACATCTCAACACTTTAAAAGGTATACAAGACCAATACTTGGCTTTAAGTATTCACTGTAAGAAGTGTCTTACTGTTGTGGTATCTATTGCTAAGGTAATATAGAATAGATTTAATCAAAGTGACACCTGAGATTCCCAAATTCTAAGTAAACTTATAGTCTCAAGTGTTTTTCTTGCATACGGGAGTAAGTTTAGAATAGATTTTAGACAAACATCGGTGCAACATTTGTGACCGTGACGATACATATAAAAGTAATGAAAATTATACTTCATTAAAATACTGTTAATTAAAAATAATTCAGCTTAAAATATTCCACTGGAAGCATACACTTTTGATTATATTTAACAAATTGGCTGTTTACTAAATACAATTAATATTTACATACCTACGACAATCGAAGACTTCATTTTACTTCACCATTTTGAGTAAAACTACATAATTATAGATATAATTTCAATCAACTTAATCTTACACATAAAATGCAATTAACGTTAAATCCAATCGTACAAATACAAATAATTGATCAGTTGTTATATTTTAATACATAAACATAATGTATAGACTAGACAGAGAACATTTTATGTAACGTAACTTTCGGACAGATAATACAAAAGTTGTGTTACTTTTGCCAAATCAAATTCAGTGTCTGAATCATGAACTTAAAAAAACCTGTTTGAAAAATTAATGCAACATAATATTAAATACCGTCTTTGCGTTAAACTTAATGTTGACATTCAATTTAGTTGTAGCATTTTTTTAAAGCTTCGTGGAAATAGGTATCGTTTTTCTACCATTATTTCTTCATAGGTATTTTGAAAAAATTGGGTTGCAACCATTTGTAAGGCATATGGCTAATTAAAAAAGGGTTGATATATGTAGTTACGTAGGGCGATTGTTCATTCTGTTACAAGGCAATATTCTAGCTAGTCTATACCTACTTAGGTTTAAATACAAGTATTAAAAAAACCATGTACACACAGCATACAGATATTGTATATCAATATGAAATAAATATCAAATTGATGCAATGAAATTGATACTGGTAACTATAAATATTTTCTATTGTATAAACGATTTCTTCGATATAATTCCTATTTCATGCGTACACGCTCTAATAGGTATATAGTACAAGAACAATTTTAAGATTATACAACTAAACTAATATGAATATCAATACTTTACTCCCAATAGCTAATCGACGTTTAAGAATGAAAAACGTGACAGATGCTACAGTATTTAAATACGATCAGGGTATTTTGAACCTTATTTATATAGAAGATGAGAATTCATATTTCATAAACGTCTTGGAATCAACATGATTTGACAATACGGTAAATCGATCGAAATCAATTGGCTAGAAGACGTTTTTTACAATGGTCAATCAAGGCTACTACATCATTCGATCAACGTCGATCGACGACATTGATAGGCGATCGATCGATCGGTGTGGTAACCCCCCGTATTTCTATGTAAGGTACTACTCACACTTATTCAGCTTATCTCTATATAAAACAAAAACATTATGGAGCGTGTATGCGTACGTTCAGCTTTACGCACGTGTCCGTTTAGTTTTACGCACGCGTACGTACCGCATACAAAATGCTTTATTTTCTATGGACATAAGCTGAAATGATGATTCTAACACGAAAACCGTCACTTAAAATTTATAAATATGCGTTTCAATCGAGTCTTTGCAAATAGTAAAATGAAAGTGCAAAAAAACCATCTTCTGTTCTTATGACAAAGACTAACAGGTAAGATATTTAAATTAGTTTAGTCGTGTAAACTCAAAAGAGCCAACCACATCTAAATTATAAAGGTTATATTTTCTATGAGTGTTAGGTACACTATAAAACTGTAAGACTTAACAAATAAAATGGTGCAAGTTAGATACTTAGACGGTGAAATATAAATAACACACGAATTATGATTTGTGACAATCATGCTACCATGGCTATGATTTAAACAGATCCATCAAAGCACCACTATTCTTTTTTAAATTTAATACGTAATTCGATACATTAAAACGTATTTCGATATAAGAGAACCGATAGATTTGACCAGGGCCCCGCTTCTGCTAATTTAAAAAGCTATTATAGCAATAGACTGTCGTTACGTGAATTTCGGCATTTGGTATTCCGATAGTTAGTTAGATAGTGTCTCAAATTCAGCTATCAAGTAACAATTGGCTTTTAATTATACTTATTTTGACTCATTCCATATTTTTCCTTTCATCATAATATCATTGCCCCGTTACAATTTCCTCAAGAAACGCCAGAGTCAACAATATGTTGCGATAAAGTTATAGTAGACCAAATATATCCCTTTTGCAAAGGAATCGTAAAAGTGTCGCTGGAACGTTGACTGTATGTCTTTTTATTTTTAAATTAGCAGAACTGTCCGAGTCCCTGAGTTTCTATTGAAAACATAGCATCTTTTTAATCTTAAAATTATCCAGACTTTAATCATTGTTATTCAAAGGTAATTTGATTTTTTATTATAGATTGGTTCTTCGTATCATTCGAGTGTAACGATTAGTTTCTGGCGAGTGGCGCGCTCTAGCGGTGGGGGCGTTACATAGTACTTTTAATATAAATTATTTTTTAAATTATCTGTGGCCACCATAAACAAGCACCTCTATAGTATGTAGCCTCCATAATAAAGACACGAATCCAAAGACAGAAAAAATCTTACAATTATTAATAATATTTTTAACAATAGTTCTCGAATTGAAAACGAATGACCTTTGATCATTATTTTGTCTATGTTATAGGTTTTACCTAAATACAATAAACTCTATTAAAAAGTTAATTTTATAATAGCATAGCCTCTTACACTTCAAAGCAAATTAATATAATTTAATATGGAACACATCAATGATGGAATTTATTTTGCCTAACTATATATATAGTGTAAGAGGTTTGGGGCCACACATTTATTTATGGAAATTTGTGCTTATAAAAAGTATTTTTTAAACAATTACTTATGGCTTATTCGGCTGGTCAACGCAAGAATTTTCGGTGGATCTTTTAATTGCAAATTTCTATACAGAATTATACTATAATTATTTCCAGTTGTCTATGCCTGTAGTCTAAAACTACACATTATATTAAGTTGAGTAGAAACTAATTTTACTTGTGTCAATTCTTGATTGAATTCTATGCCAGGGGCTCCGGAGGTCATGCTGGTGTAGATTCCAGATTGCTTTTTTTAAGAAATGTGTGGGCCCGCATCTGCTTTACCAATAGTTACTGATAAAACAATCAGCCAGAAGTAATTATAAATTGAGTCATTTCATTGATACATACATTCTTGTGACATACATCCCAATTATATTAAATATATGTATTAATACGTATAAAAGTTACAGTCATTATTATTGATCAAAATCACGAGCAATAGAAAGTTAGGTTTTTTTTAAATATCGAGCATCAATAAATTTTGTAAAAAATCTTTATTTAAAATTTACTACAGATAGAACAACATTAATGTTTATGGCATTTACCAGAGTTGCCATATTGAGAGCAATTGGCTAATTTATTGGCGAAGCGAGTAATAATCTTCTGGTTAGACTGTAACATTTATACATAAATCAGTATTTATAATCACTATTGACACGACATAATGGTAATAAGTTGAAGCGGTGTTCACCGATGGTTACTTTCATGGACTTCGCCGCAGTTTGGAGAAAAATCTGGAACATTTACACGCAATTACTAAATTTATAAAAAATAAATAAGATACTTCCCACAAACAAAAGCGCATACAGTAAATACTATAAGCATTACAACATGGATATTATGTTAAATTCAAACTTATTGTGACTCGATTAGAATCCCTATTACATTGGGTAATAGTGTGATATTATTCTTTATTTATTTATGTATATTTAAAGAAAAAATTGTTTACTATTCAAAAAGACAGTGATTCAGTACACCAGTGTCGAATTTGTTAATCTCATTTAACGATTTTTTAGCTATCGTCAAATCTTATTAATAAAACATGTGTTCATTAAAAATATGCGCAGATTAAAATAAAACCTTATAAGCAACAGCATAAGTCATAAAACGTGTCATTATCTCATATCAAATTAAAATACGAAACAAAATACAATGTTTGTCTCAAATTCAAAAACAAAGTAGTGACAGAAAAAAAATATTTTTCGGAATTATATTTATTCTATAAAGTAATAAACCTATAAAATGTTGTATGTAACTAAATTGATGAGATAAAAAAACGTTTTTCGCGAGCAAAAATAAAATAAAAATGCAAACAAAACTTACCTCAGTGCAGTGCATGATATGATTTAATGAAGTGCTGAGTGCGGGTGTACACGTGGCAAATAAATGTACAACAGGCAATATACACGGGACATACAAACACATTGAAAGACAACATTTTATTTACATAATCATGTAGATTTTTATTAACAGCCACATTTTTCATCTACTCTAGTAACGTATTTAATGCTCTTGATCCATCATAAATTACATTTATGTTCATGGACATTTCGTATTTATATTTCCTTTACTGTCCGCCAGAGGGCGTCGTTACCTGGAATCGTCTAATTGAAATGTTTGTTAAAATGATAATAAAAGACATTATAATTCGAGAATGATCTCATGTATTAACTTATACATGTATAACAACTTGAATATATGCAACACAAGCAAATCTATGTGCATGTAACTCTCGATCGTACTATAAATATTAGCATGATTCACATTTATATAATAATATAACTGTTATTACCACATTACATAATAATATTTTCAAGAAAATGACTATTTTTAATAATACAGGGTTTGTGACACAGACAGGGCTAAAAGCACTAAACTTAATAATTAAAAAAAATAACAAATTATAGTGCTCGGCTCTGATTACAACACATACAACTAGCAGATCTATTCAGGTATTGGAACTATGCAGTAACATAATTAATCTATATAAAAAGCGTTTTGACATGCCTATACGTTATTATATCGTAGAACACAAAAAACATACCATCAAAATTTCGATTTTTTTTCATTTAAATCTCAAAAATTAATAGGCGTGCGAAAATTGAAATGGTATATTTATTCTCGTCAATATAATCTGCTGACCGTACTTTAGGCGTATTATACAAGCCGTGTATGTCTACAAATAAAACACAGTTTAAAAACAAAATAAATTATGCAACACGAAACACTGATAATTAAAAATCTACGTTATAAATACTTAAACTTTTATATAATAAAATGCAAAAAGTCACATTTATAACAATCTTATCTCAATGTTGCAATAAAATCAATTAAAACTTATATTAAAACAGATCTGTAGTGAAATAAATTAATTATTAAAAAATATACGGATTTATTTAGGCAAGATACGAATTAAGTTATATCATAAATTATTATATTATAGTCATCAATTGTAAAACATTTAATATATTACTGATTTTTAATGTCATTCTCGTAAATTAACATAACATCGAATATAAATTTGATTTCTTTGAAATCGCAATAATTGTTAGTCAACATTCTAAAATATTATTTGACATAACATTTGATTGTACTCGAAGGTACTTGGACATACATGTAGAATAAGATTCTTTTATATATATAAAGATCGTTTAGATTTGTTCTTAAATATAAAGTGAATTGTAACTATACATCGACTGCTAGTTACACCGTTACAATATATTTAAATATTTTCTTTCTCTATACAGATTGAGTAATGTAAATAGCAATTTATAAGATCTTACGAAAACCCAGACATGATAGTCTATAATTATATTTCGATACTAAAGAGTTTATAGAACTAGGTTTAATTATATTATTTACTCGATTACAAAAATAATGACCATTATTTTAGTAGTAATTCATATTAATTTCAACTTTATATTGTCAAGGTCCATTTAAAATGGATGCCATGAAGTTTATTTCGACATATTTTTTTCTATAAATTTTATTGTTTTAAATTCAGAGGGCTACCTGACTCAGTTTCCTCCTTATGCTATGGAGGAACACCCGGGGGGTTTTAATGGGAAATCTCTGTTCTCGTGGTATGTCGAGCATATCATTGAAAATCGAGAGTAGATTCCCAAATACCCCGTCGTCTTTGCAAGGACGCTACGGCAGAGAATAAAGAATAAGGTCAGGGTTCAAAAAGATCTTAAACATCACTACAACAATAAATAAATAGGAGATCAATGTAGGTGGTACATAGGTCGATATATGGTTACATTACTAAGAAGTAATAAATTAGACAACTATCATACATTCGTGTTCGCCGTTCGTTCGCCTTATTTCTTCCGCTTTAGCTTCGGGATTCTGTAATGCGTGCATTGTGTTGTTAGGAGCAGGCATAAGTGTAACGTAATATATAATGATATATTAAAACTGTGAAACTTGTATATTTAATAGAAAATTATTATATATATATGTGGTTATATCCACCGCTAGTTTATTAATTAGAAAAATATAGTAACATATTTTTTTTCTGACATGGCACTTTCATTGACAGAACGTTTGACAAACAACATTATATCCCGCCAGATGGTATACGGTTGTTGTAGCGTTTTAAGGGAGCAACAAGAGGTATCACTCACGCATTGCCGACCCTATACTCCCACCACCCCTAAAGTAATACCTTCGAGATAAATCTGTATTTTGTGACTATGGATTTAAAAGTTCGATGTGCAATTAATGCTAAACTATACTTCTCTAAAAAAAATGTAGATACCGGAGTTCGTTTCACAGTTTCATGAAAAGTGATTTATGAATAATAATGTTCAATTTGTATAATATACAATAAAATATTAATCACAGTATGTAATTGGGTACTTAAGTACTGTGAATTAGTCAGTGCTACGTGCTATTATTTACATTATATTTATAAAGTTTATATCATGTGACTGGTCGATGTGGAAATTTTTACAAGAAATAATATCAAACAATTCTTACCCGGAACTTTTCTTGTGGGGGGACGATTGTGATTTTTCTGATTCCAATAACTTGGTGCTCGAATCCTTCATAAATCCTATAAAAATAAATTATTCTAATTTGTTTTGTACTTCCATACTAATATTAGAACCATGAAATATTTGTTTGTTTACATTCGAGTAGGCTCCGGAACTAAAGGAGCGATTTCAAAAAACTTTCAGTACTAGAAAACTACGTTATCCATGAGCATAACATAACATAAGCTATATTCGATGATAACATACCCATGGGAACGGGAGAATTTGAGTATATCTAGGGTTCAAAAGAAATGTTAACCAAACTAGTACTAAAATGCTGTCCTCTAATTTATCAGTAGGACTTTATTTTATCAAATAAAATGAATAAACTTCTATCTCACCTTTGCCTGAAGATCCGAAGACGGAGCTGCCCAAATTGTTGAGACTACTTGTGAAGTTGTCCGCTTCTGTCGCCACGGCGCCTAAAGCCGCTTGCTCAACGTCCGCCACTTCATGCGCGACATCCCCCAACCTCGTCTCTACCCCTTCTACGCCCTCCGTAATAGATCCTTTCACCTCCTCCAATTTATTATCAGCCGAAACTTGGAAACCCTCGAAACAACCTTTGGCATCCCCAAACAACTGCTTCGAAGTTTCTTCGATATTTTCCGAAACCTGTTTCGTAGAATCGTCTAAACTATCAAAGGTATTGCCAGCCGAGCTCTGGAAACTATGAAGAGTGTCTTCTGCGGAACTGCCCAAACTGTGTATATCATCCCTCATAGATGCGAAGGTGTCCCGCGTGGAACTTTGAACCTCATCCCATTTGTCCTTGGCATCGCTCACTTTATCCTTTGCTGAACTTTCGACCTTATCGAAAGAACTCAAGGTAGAGTCTTGCGCGTGTTCGAATGCCTGTTTGGACGACCTTTGTAAGTCATTCGCGTTTTCGGATGCTGATTGTTGCAAATGATGTAATTCGTCTTTAGCGGCTCGCTGAATGTCATCAAATTTGTTACTAACATTGTTTTGTAAATCTGTTTTCTTGTTAGCTGCAGCATTGATGGCATCTTCCGCTGATTTTTTTATTTGTTCTGTCGTTAATTCTGCTTCTTGTCGTATCCTGTCTAGTTCGCTTTGTGCAACTTCTTTCTTGTCATGAACAGCCTGTCCAAATTCATCGGATTTAGTTTGAATCGTAGATTGGATTGCTTCAGTCTTATCGTGAATAGTTTTTGAAGCTTCACTGGCAGTGTCATGCGCAGCCTGTTTAACTTCATTCGCTGTACTTTCAACAGAACCTTTAATTTCACTGGCTTTTTCACTAACTGCGTCCTTAGCTTCGTGGCTCTTATCGTGTACCGAATGTCCAATGCCACTGAACGTATCGCTGATGGCATGGCCAATTCCACTGAAGGTATCTTTGATGGCGTGTCCGAAGCCATGAGACTTTTCGTGCACGTCGTGTCCAATCTCGCTGAATTTTTCATTAATGGCATCAGTAGTTTCATGTGTCGCTTTGCTAGTTTCATCATGAATAGCGTGCCCTAATTCACTGGCTTTGTGTTTAGCACCACTAACTTTATCGTGAATATTTTCTCCTACGTGTGTTGCTGTGTCATGAATAGCGTGTCCGAGTTCATTGGCTTTATCTTTAGCACCACTAGCAGTTTCATGTACAGCTTCTCCTACGTTGCTCGCTGTATTATGAATGGCATTGCCAGCTTCATTAGTTTTATCTTCAACTTTGTGACCAAATCCAGTAAAAGCATCATGCATGGCATGTCCAAATCCACTTACTTTATCTTTAGCACCGCTAGCAGTATCATGGACGGTATCTCCGACCTGACTAGCTGATTCATGAATGGCATGTCCAAATCCACTTACTTTATCTTTAGCACCGCTAGCAGTATCATGGATGGCATCTCCGACCTGACTAGCTGATTCATGAATGGCATGTCCAAATCCACTTACTTTATCTTTAGCACCGCTAGCAGTATCATGGATGGCATCTCCGACCTGACTAGCTGATTCATGAATGGCATGTCCAAATCCACTTACTTTATCTTTAGCACCGCTAGCAGTATCATGGATGGCATCTCCGACCTGACTAGCTGATTCATGAATGGCATGTCCAACTTCATTGGCTTTGTCTTTAGCACCACTAGCTGTGTCCATAACTTTGTCGTGGGCCGCATGGCTAAGTTCGCTAGCTCTACTTTTAGCTCCCGTAGCCGCGTCTTGAATAGATCCGCCTACATTACTTGCAGTGTCCTGAATGGAGTGGCCAATTTCACTAACTTGATCTTGAATACCATGGCCGATTTCACTGGCTTTGTCTTTTGCTTCGTTAGTTTTGTCTTTTACAGCGTGTGCAAGATCAGAGGCTCCATCTTGAATTGAATGTCCCACTTCGTTTGCTTTGCCTTTAGCTTTACTAGCTGTATTAGATATGGCATCTCCAATATTGTTGGCTTCGTCGTGGATCGCCTCTCCAACTGCTACAGTTTTCTCGTGAATGGCTTGGCTGACATTGATTGCGGCGCCCTTAGCCTCTTTGGTTTTGTCTTGCACGACATTTTCAATTTCTGTTGTTTTATCTTGAATAGCCGTACCAACTTCACTCGCTTTACTTTGAAGAGCATCTTTCGTTTCAGTTGCGCTTTCTTTTGCAGCTGCGGTCACGTCATGAGCGAGGTGTTTGACTTCATCAACTTTTCCTTCTACTGAATCTTTAATGTCACTGGCTTTGCTTTCGACAGCTTGTTGAACTTCATTTGATTTGTCTTTAATTGATTTTTCAATTACATCTTTCTTATCAAGTGCAGATTTTTCAGCTTGTTTGGCCTTATCTTCGACACTTTCAGCTAATTTGGCAGCTCCATCTTTGATTTCTTCTTGTTTCTTTGAAGCAGCATCTTTAATCTCATCTTTCTTCGCCGCAGCCTTATCAAGGGCCTGGTTAGCTGATTCTTTACCTTCGGCTACTTTATTTTTAACTTCATTCTCAATCTTTTCTTTCTCGCCAAAAATGTTGTGAACTAATCCTGTAAAGAAGTTCTTTCCCTCTTTAGCTTTCTTTTTAGCTTCTTTAGCTTCCTTCTTCAGTTCTTTTTTTGTTTTCTCTTTAACACCTTCTAGAGAATCTCCCATAGATTGTAATTTTTCATTAGCTGCTTTTTTAGCATCTTGAGCTGCACCTGAAACGGCATTGGCTCCATCCTTAGCATTTTGCTTCAAGTTATCAACAGCATCTTCCGTGGATTTTTCAATCTTAGCGATCTTTTCTTCACCTCTCAGTTTCAATTCTTCAGCTTGCTCTCTGGCTGCAAAATCAAGTGCCAATGTTTTTTTGTTTATATCATCGCTTACTACTCCTACTTTATGAGTAAGGTTGTCAACGACATCTTGAGTTGAGTTCTTGGCTTCCTCAACATCTGAAGAAAGATCTTTCTTTAATTCTGTCGCTTTGTTATTGATATCGTTCTTCAGCTTGTCTGCCGATTCCGAAATGTCGTTCAACTTGTCACGAGCAGCATCTTCCAATTCATGGGCTTTATCTTTAGCACCAAATTTGGCATTCTCATAATCATCAACTAAACCATCTTTAACTTCGCCAACTTTTTCATTTGCTTTATCTTTTTCGCTTTCAATCTTAGCTAAGCCAGCAGCGACATTATTCTCAGCCTTTTCTGCGACATCTTGAAGGACTTCATGTGCAGTGAAGTTTACTTGTTCTATTCTGTCAGCAATATTGGATGTTTCGTCGTGGCGATGTTTCTGTCCCTTCTTGAATTTACCCTCACAGCATCCTACGTAGAATTGGAAGGGATCATTTTTCTTGTTGCACAAAGGTGTGTCTACAGGTTGCATCATTTCGTATTGTTCGTATATGTGTTCCTCTTCGTCCTTAGAAGGATTTTCTTCATCTACGACAAGTTTGGTAGAGTAAACTTTACTTTCTGCATCCTCATCTTTGAGATGTGGTTTCGCGTGAAGATCTTTGAACATATCCTCGACTTTGCCGAGTAAATCTTCATTTATAAGTCTAGGGGCTGGTTTCGGTGGGGTCTTTTCTTTTTCTTTATGTTCTGGGGATTTATCTTTGGGTGTTGGAGGAGATTTTTCTTTTGGTGTTGGGGGAGATTTTTCTTTTGGTGTTGGGGGAGATTTTTCTTTGGGTGTTGGAGGAGATTTCTCTTTTGATTCTCTGGGCTTTGGCTGGGGCTTGGGGGATGACTCTTTTTCATCTTCCTTATCTTCACTGTGACTGAATACGTTTTTAACTTTATCAGCTAGACCTCCTAAGAAGCCGCCGCCTTCTGATTTCTTCTTACCCTTCTCGAGGGTATTCATGGGAGTTTTATCTTCGTCTGAATCGAATGTGGCTTTGGTTTTATTTGAGTCTACATGAGGTGTGTTACCGTTGACTGTGGAAAAAGCGTTAAAATAAATTTAATAAAATATTAAACACACAAATTTTATGTCTGTCGAGTATTAAGAAATTAAGTTGAAAGTCTTATTTACCTTGTGGTTTAGGAGTATCTTGCTTGTCTTCGGTGTCTTTAATTGGGTCACCATTTGTAATAATTTTGACATCACCGTTTGTAATAATGTTGTCCTGAAAAATTTTCTTTATAGATATTTATAGATAAAATAAAGTACACATTCAGTTGTAATTATTGTAATAGAAATCGAAGGTAAAAAGAGATAATTGTTACTTACATGTCCATTGACAGGTGGATCGTGTGGGTATGGTATCGACGGGGGGCCTACACTGTGGTTATGATCTCCTCCCCAGTGGAAACTTAATTCATCATTAAGTGCATCGAATCCTGTAGACACACGATAAATATTAGTATACGGTAACATGTAGTAACTTTGTGCTAGCTTTGGTCTAGTCTAAACTATTATATGATGGAGCTACTATTATTTTCTAGTCTGTAATGACTTCTAGGCAATGACAAGCATTTTTTATCGCCCTTTTATAGTATAGTGTTGGAGCGAATGATGAGTGCATAAGTACAATTATTACAGAAATGTACTAGGGTTCTGTGGTAGACGCTGCGGGTCCCTCGCGTCGCACAATATTTTGCACAATAATTAAACCACACTTCACTGTCCTTCGATAGTGCTCGAGTTCACAGCGTTTAAGAAGATATCGTAAAAAATATTAATATATTCAAAGTGTTATATAGTATAAACAAAAAAGAAATTAGTACGATTGTTAATATTCGTAACAATAAAATACCCAAAACCTTACAATAGCAAGCACTGTGAAATGCAAACTTTAAGTTTATGAATACTATTATAATAATATAGTTAAGTTTCAAGCCCAAGTACCATAGCAGATAGAACATTGTGAAACGAAAAATGTCAATTAAATTTTGAAGTCCCATATATAGTAAATTTAGTTTTAAAATAATTAGTAAAATACATGTCCAATAAAAATCGATACATATCAATATATATTCTGGTCTTTGCAGTTTTGTTGTATTCATTATCAACAACTGGTTCATCGCCCATTGCTGAACGTGAGATGCCTCGTGGGATGGTCATTGCCATAGTCACTATTCTAAGCAAGTGGGTCTGTGACCGCATGACACACAGGGAATCGCTGCTGCATTTACGCATGGTTTTAAGCTAGCGCGCGAGGCCTATCATTAATCTAAAGTCTAACTATAATAGAAATGCTATGACAACGCGGAATGACTTTGATCTTTTGCGATCAATCTGCTTCGTAATTGCTGTCGCATTTTTACGTAATACCAGCGTTCTACCGTCTAGCAACCATACATAATTTACGATTGTAGTATAATTATCAACTTCTATTGGTAAAACAATGCACCATTATATTTCCTGGCAACAAAGGCGAACCACTAAACCCAACAATACCTAGATAAGCGTGACAATACTAGAGTATTACTGAAAATACATAGTACATTAGCACAAAGTAGGTTACGTACCGGATTGGTCCAGGTTTAGATAGTCTACTTGACTCTTTCCAGCCCGTGGTGCGATTCTTTCTGGTAGTTCTACGTCCAATACACACGCTGGTGTTTGGGATTGCTCGCCTTTTGGTACCTGCGATATAAACAAATGTGTTGTAAAATAAGTAACAATAGAATGCCCCGGAGTATATTTAAACATATAGAGAGGAACGGTTGGTGGTCCTCCATATAAAATGAAGATCTTTGCCGGGCGAGGTGGTATGCCCGGCGAACGACGGCCATTTGTTACTGTTTGGAACTTGTATATGTTCGAATTGGCTTGCGAACTTGTATTGCGCGATACAGGTTAGTTGGGATGCTAGGTGGTAGATGGCGCTGCTTGTCTTCTTGTAGTTTTTGTGCGGCTACTGTAGATGTCACTACAATATTAATTCAGTTTTCTGCGGGGCTTTTAAGTTAGCCATTGGCCAATGAAATTACGTTATTTTAACCATTGGGTTTTGACATAAAATATGATATTACTAGTTGCGCTTCATGGCTTTATCTGCGTTGGACTGCTACTCTGCTCCAGTGGGTCGGAGCGTTATGTTTTCTAGCATATATATTAATCCAGCTTATAAACTATCTTCGTCCAAAATTTAAACTTAATTCTTCTTTTAACCCAATCCGTCCTGTAGTTTTTGCATGAGAGAGTTCGTAAAGTAAATATATTATATTATAATATTAGTAGGATATTACAACAAACATGTTTGTATCTCACCTTAGGTTCGTTCATGAAGTAAATTCTCCCGGCGGGACTTTCATCGTGATGTTTCACTCGGACTGGGAACTCCACTCTGTTGTCTTTGAAAGACTGTAAAAAGACGAAGTAAGTGATGTTATAGTAACACATATGATTTTTATAGGGGTTGCTTATAATTTGCAGAACGATTTAGTAGTACTATCGAAACGTAACCTTAAACATGTTTTTTATGTAAAAAACATGTTTAATTAAACATGTTTTTTACATAAAAAATGTTTCCCTCAAGGTGACTAAGACAAGTTAATCACACGCCTTAAAATTCAAAAAATATTCATTTACCGGCATCCCGGTTTTGAATGTTTTTCAGTTAAACGTGCACTTACCTCAAAGGTGAACATAGGTTGGCTGCCAGACTTGGTGACTGGTACCAGGTTACCGGAGAATTCCAAATACACTTCCTTGCCGTCGAGGAACTTGACTGAGGTGGAGTGAGCCACTTCGGTGTAATGCTCCTGGAATTAATAAATAAATAAATTTAAATATAAGTTAAATTTTACGCTTCGACAATTCGCAATTATTGAAAAAAAACTTATGTTCAAAATAATCTATTGATTTTATAGTAAAAAAATACCGTCAAATTTATCGTGACAAGATTCTTTTCATATCATCAGTTACTATATACACAAATGTTCAGCTTATTTATTCTTTATTGTACACATGAAAAGCAATTTTGATAAAATTACATTTAAAGATATACATTGGCGAGCTTAACTCATTAATGAGTTTTCTTCCAGTAAAACATTTTAAGAGTCAAAATAAAAGTTAAATCTGACAGGAAATCTTTATGTAAATTCTAAGATTTCTTTCCGGGTCTGGTTGGTTAAGACTACCCTCTGTGCCTCGAAAAGCACGTTAAGCCGTTGGTCCCAATTGTTATAACATCATCTATAATAATCGTATATCAAGGAACGGGCAGCAGCGTTTCCTTTTGTGGTACAGCATAATACTGCGGTCACCAATCCGCCCGCTTGATTACTATGGCAAATACCCTCCCATGTCCATCAATGGACGTTATACGGGCTGATGATGATACAAATACATATTATAAGCTGACCTGTTGCAAGAGCGTCTCGTACGCGTATCGGTCGGTGATGTACATGACGAGCAGGCGCCCCTCCAGCGCGTCCAGCCGCTTGCCCAGCACCACGATGCGGACCTCGAACGGTACGAGTAGCATTTCTCTGTAACAAACAAACGTTCGACATTTTCATGTTGTATACTATTCTTGTTCCTAGAAAATATGGGAAGATGCTTTCCATATGAAATTTGTCTATTTTACTCAAACTTTACTCACTACGAACTACATAAAATATGGAAAGTATTGACAGAGTTAATTCGACTTATTTTTAAGTTTTATTTTATTATTGACTAGCTTCCCGCGCGCGGTTTCACCCGCGTAACTCCCGTTCCCGTGGGATCTTCATAATTAAATGTAACCTATATTAATCAGTGACAATGTAGCATTCAAGTGGAGAAAGGATTTTTAAAATCGGTCCTGAACTTTTTGAGCCATTTCGTTACAAAAATACTTACATGCAAATGTTTTCTCTTTATAATATTATAGACTAGCAACACGCTTCGCACGGGTGAAATGCTAATGTATTATACATATAAAACATCCCCTTGAATAGATAGTGAATCTATTAAATCAATAAAATCAGGCGGGAAGCTACCTTGTTTGTAACTACGTAGTGATTACTAGCTTTCGCGCCCGGTTTCACTGTCGTAACTCCCGTTCCCGTAGGAACTTCATAATTAAATGTAGCTTGGATTTAGGTATAACAATTGAATCCTAACATATACAAGAAGAGTTTACCTGTATAATTCCGTTGCTAATTTCGTGGCATCGCTTACATTTTGGCAATTCATCATCCAGAATCTGAAAAAGAAAAAAAAATATAGATATAGTTAAAAAACATAATACAATTGCTAGAAATGATGTTATAACAATCTGAACCAACGGCGTAACATGATTTTCGAGGCCCGAAGTCCCTCAACCAACCAAACCCGGAAATAAATCTTCGATTTTTTTTTCTGACTGACATTAGTTAGTCAGGTGGCTTTTGCTACTTCACCGGGCATAAAGGCGAGCAGAGCTCCTGCCTAAATAAATCGTACTACACTACAAACTCAGCAACCTGCGCAACAGGGCGTCCCCTGTGGGACTTGAACCTCGGTTCAGGGCGGTCGCTGACGGGGGGATTGAGGGATAATGACGTTTAGTTTTTAGGGGAGTTTTGTGCAGCTGTCGCTCTACGTTATCTTTCTTAGATTGTACACAAAGATTAATTGTTCGGTAAAAAATGACAAAGTAGAAGCAGAATGGGTAAATCTCATCATCAATGCTGGACATAGGCCTCCCTTTTAGATTTCCAGTTACTAAGGTTGGAGACGGGCTGCATCCACCGTGATCCCGCGGCCTTAACCAGGTCATCCATCCATCTAGCTGGTGGACGTCATACGCTACGCTTGCCGATCCGCGGTCTCCATTCGAGAACTTTTCGGCCCCAACGGCCATCTTTTCTCCGTGCTATATAACCTGCCCACTTCAACGAACTAATCCATTGGGCTGTGTCGGTAACCCGCCTTCTTCTACGTATCTCCTAATTTCTGATTCTGAATGGGTCAATCTAAAATAGTCGAATCACCATAACTTTATTTACCTGGCTGACACAGTGGTTGTGAACGACGCACAGTCATCTGTGACGGTCAGTGGAGTTGATCCTGTGACATCCTCCCATACGGCTCGCGCTTGACCGCCCATGATAGAGCATAGCAGTCGTAGGTTTGTTGTCGATGGTTTCTCGGTGGTGCTTCCCTGGATATATTTAAGTTAAATTGCATTACGATTGTAGATAAATTAAACTTAGTCGGTGTATTCTGTATATGACGTAGGCAATTGATAAGAGAGGATTAAAAAAAAATCTTTCTTTAATAAGAATAAGAGGGGTGCCTAATTTTGTTTGGATAATTCTAAATCTACGTCAACTAGTCAATTAATAATATTCTGGTATTTTTTTATTTTAATACTTTGTTAATGTATTAGATATACATTAATATGTTGATGAATGCAATTACTTTGGTAAACTTAACAACGATATTCTGAATTTTAAAAATCTATTTTGGTCAGTAGTCATCTGTGTGCGCCATGTGTGTGATATAATAAAACTAATATTATATTTTGTATCAAATAAAGATTTGTGTCCTCGTTCCTTCATCATACTCTTTTAGTAAAAACCTATAATTATTTTTCCATTACAAACTGACACCCCAATTGTATTTGTCTGTATAGATTAAAGAATTCTAAGAAATGATTCTTTGACAATTAAGGAGGCCATCAGAACTATGCTGTAGTATCTGCGCCCCGCGATTTTACTCGCGTCCCTTAGCTTCAGCGGTTCGGAGCGTGATATTTTGACTATCTCGGTGCAAATTTTCAGCCAAATCAGTTTAGTACTTTTTGACAAACATCCACAGAAACTCACAAACTTTCGCGTTTATAATATAGATAGTCATATCAGGCTACAAGTAGAACACTCACGTGGGCCACGGGCAGCGGCGCGCAGAGCGTGATGGAGCGGTGGAACTTCCTGCGGCGGGGCTCCACCGTGAGCACGGGCGACACGGCGGCGTGGCGCGGGAGCACGCGGCGACAGAGCCCGGCCGACGCGCCGTGCGCCTGGAGCCCCACGCGGATGCGCTACGAGTAGAGTACACTCACGTGGGCGACGGGTAGGGGCGCGCAGAGCGTGATGGAGCGGTGGAACTTCCTGCGGCGGGGCTCCACCGTGAGCACGGGCGACACGGCGGCGTGGCGCGGGAGCACCCGGCGGCACAGGCCGGCCGAAGCCCCGTGCGCCTGGAGCCCTACACGGATGCGCTTCGTCAGCGCCGCGCTCGGGAACTGCGCCTGCACCTGCGGGACAAACACACGTTACAGCTTTATGCTCTTAATATGCGGATAAGTGACTGAAGTAGTATGTAGCACAGAACAGGTAAAAGAGGTTAGAAGGGCCTTGTGGGCGGGGCAGGCGCGCCGCACTTATGAGCAAACGCTCATAAGTCAACCGAAATTTGGTTTACCGGCCAACAGTCGCGCTCATATTGTGACAACGTGCGAAGCTCCGCGAAAAAAAGGAATTATGCCGTCTTGCGCTATTATAACGTGTCGGAAAAGAAGCCAGGTGTGTAGTGTAGCCCGGGAAGGGATTTCTTTTCACCGGTAAGTCCAAAAACCTTGGAATAAATGTGATATTTGTAATTATTACAATAGTATTATGTAGTTTGTAGACAAAAACGATACAATCGCAAACAGATGCAAAATTATACATTGCTTGCAATGCATGGGTACCATCTTGTACTAGATGAGTGATCGCGCAATGTATTGCGTTCACTGCGAAAGTCGCGTGCTCCGAGTCAAAGCTGAAATTCGGCGAAATTCATGCGTATCGATAGTGTTGTACCAAGTTGTAAACAATGTCGATATTCAATATGTGTGTTTGATACAAATGATTATTATCAGTAATAATATCATAATTAAAATAACTTTGTTTATTAATCCGCCAATTATTGTTTATTGTGAGTTATTAATTTAGACCTAATAATGCAAACATACATTTAAAATATTTTTTTTTAGTTTTCCAACAGATCCTGATACAAGAAAACTGTGGATTGAAACAACTGGTAGAATTCAATGGATACCTACTAAATGTAGCACAATTTGTTCGCAACATTTTTCGGAAAATGATTACATAACAAAAAATTCAGGGAAAAGATACTTAAAATCAGGAGTTGCTCCGCACAAAAATATCGTTATGCCTTTTTCTGTAAGTAGTATATAATTTATATTTATAAAACATTATTGTTTATTTTGAAGAATGAAGTCACTTAGATAATATTTTGTGATTATTATTATATAAGGCAGTTTTTATTGGGCTTATGCAGCCATAAACCTGAAAATCCATGGTTGAGTTACAAAATGATGATTTTTCTTCGTTACGCTTACTTTTATACTTCTCTAAATACTGACAAAACTATTTTTTGTTTTTTTAACAGTCTTCACTAGCATCTACCAGCGGTACCGTAAGACAAGCTCCATCTACCAGCGACTTAACACAGGCTGCATCTACCGTAGATGAAAATAAAAGTCAAAAAAACGTAACGATGATGATGATAATAATAATAACGAAGAGGATATTAACGCATTTTTCAATACCATCTCAGATTTTAGTAATCAAATCATTAGCCATATTTCAGGATACATAGCGCATATTTTAATTAAGAAAATAGATTGCGATATATGCATTGGAGCGCTATTGTCAAATAGCATAAATGACGATCATAAATTTATAGTTGCTAAAGATAAGGGAGGTCTTTTATACCCGTCAAAAGATTTGATACAGATTTGTAAAATTTCAGAATCTGTTATCAAAATTTATATGGAAAGCCTTCATAGTATAAATAAAAAAATGTTAGTAGCAAAAATTATGCGTCACTTTGTAGGAAGTGAAATATTTGAAAACATAATTTATCATCAAATTGGCCAATACCCTACAGCAAACCACGTCACAGACCTCACCAAAGCAATTATTGAAAAATATATTAATGTAAGGTTACACTTTGTTTTGAAAAATTCGGTAACAATTGACAGCAAGCGCCAATTGCTTAATAAATACGTTTTATTCCAAGGACAGTGATTATTTGTAGTTAATAAAAGTAAAATAAATATTTCTTAATATTTTTTTCATGTTTCATTATTCCCCATACATTAATTAGATAATTTATCGATAAAGAATATCGGCTTTGTCAAGCATGTGTGTATGAAAATTTTTATTGTTTTTTTGCGTGTGTGTGTGTCTATGCCTACGAGAGCTTTGTGCTAGTGTGCGAACGAATAACTGCCCTGAGATTTATGTGTGTGTGATTTGGTTGTGTGCGAAATATTTGTAAACATAGTAGTGCGTATGTGTAGAAATTAAAATAGTGGGAGACAAGCGGTGACACTGGTCCTAATACAAAATTGGCGCTAGGGTCTTTCCAACCTTATTTATCTATTCCGTGGTATGTAGCAACACACAACGAAACTCAAGCAGCCGTAGTCCAATGGCTAGGACGTTGGGTTTGTGATCTTGAGGTTTGATCAATCCGGTTCGATCCCCACCCATTGCACTACCGACGTGAACCCACCCGTAACACGAGCATTTAGCTTAGCACGAGGGTTAACAAGACAACAACAACAATACTACTAAACTGCAAAACTCTGCTAGAAATTGTATTTTCTTTCTAAATGCTGCTACCGTTCCTTTGTATACGCTTGTTACAAATTAAGTTATAAAAATCTATAAGAAGATATATATTGTAGTATCAGCTGTAGAAGGCTTGGTATCAACGCGGTTTATAAACACTGTCAAAAAATATACTAAGTTATATCAACGGAAGAACTGGATCTGAGGGAAAAATTGGTTGTCAGATTGAATATAACAGTGCCTATAGTTTCGAGTATAAGTTGTTACTGATAGGTGCAAGCCACACTAGCAGCACAAAATCCATCCCCAAGCAAGGCAAGCCATCGCCTTCTTCGCTTTTTTAAAGAGAAGGAGATGGACTGACTATAAATTTTCATTATTTCACAAAAGTTATTTATGTTTTAATTTTAAGTTTATTAATTTTTCATTGTATTGTTTTTGCAAAACAGCTTACTTAACCTATATCAATTGTCTTAAAACTTGTATAACGTTCTTCCATAATATATTCCTTCACCTTAACCGAAGAAAGTATGTAAAATAATAGCTTTTTGCTTTAGCTAACCTTAACTTTGCTTAGTTGTAACATACCTGTGGTATATGAGCACTGCTGATGGTACCGCCCTCTGGTCCTATGATGTGGACCTCCTGCCTGATCCTGGACACACAAGCGATGTAATGCGGGAAGTCACACGTCACTATCCTCGTGACTCTGTCACCATTCTCTCCTATTGTTTCGTTGCCGCCATATTCTTGACGCTCGCGTTGGAGTGCCTCCTGAAAATAAAAGCTTATTGTAGTGTATAGGTCACTATAAATACTATATCTATATAAGTATATATGTAAGTATATATTTGTCATCTCGGGCAACGCGGTACGCAGGGCTGCGGATGAGTCAGTTGATGTCTGACCGGTGCAGAGTGAAGACGTAGTGCGTGTGCTGACGAGCCGATATTATTGTATTACTTCACACTATATATAAGGGTATATTTCACATATTATTAAGAACTTTAATGAATACGACAAACAATTTTTAATACCTGAACACTCATACTTTTATAACGAAATGTTTAACTTTTAAAAAGCTACACTAGCTTTTTAAAAGTTACTATGATATATATTATGGTAGTTTTTGTACATAAATTTTTGGATCGATACAATGACTACATGAATAAGACCTTAGACCATCATAAACACAACAACAGTTAAAATTATCATATTATACGACATAACAAAATGATCGCGTCATCATTTCCTTTACAAATAGCTCGTATAATAATATGCATCGTTTACGTTCTCCTATAAGGATTAAAAACTATTAAAAATACGTGGCCTCATAATATTATTATAATAGTATGTTTATTGTATATTGTACTAGCTTCAACCTGTATAACGTGCATTCAAAATATATGCTATACAATCAATAGTAACATATATTGATTGGGAGATTGAGAATTTTTCAAATCGGACCAGTATTTCCTGAGATGAAGACAACGACGCTCTTTATATTCCACTAGGCTTTATTAAATGGTCTAAAAACTACAAACAAAACATACTGCCCCCGTGGGACTTGGACCTTGGCTCAGGGCGGTCGTTGGATTGAAGAATTATTTCAGAGGAAGACCTTTATTTCAAAGGAAGTTTTGCGCCTTAATGTGCTTTCCAAGTTACAGAGGGAAAACCCTCAACCAATTTTTAAGCACAAAAACTACACAAAAATTTATTGTGCGGCGTGAGAATCGAACCTACGACCCTATGTGATTAATTAACTTTTCTCCACTGACCTGTATAAGGGGGTTGTCGTTATTGTGAAGATAGTGATCCTGCCAGGTTTCGCCCGTGTCCGAGCGGAGTATCACGATCTCTCGCTCCTTGCATGACGACGTGTAGATGGGGACCTCGATTACTACTGGCCTGTAAACAGTTATAAGATATATTAATGATACATTTTTAAGGCCACCGTTCCCTAATACTTAGCGGCAATTTTTTTCCGGCTGTCACAAGGCATTTTGCTACTTCACCGGGCACAGCTGAGCAGAGCTCTAACCTTAATATATATGTGTCCCCTGTGGGACTAGGACCTCGGCTCAGGGCGGTGGCTGGCTCGGAGGTATTGAGAAAACTTTACATTTTTAGGGGAATTCTGTCCTCCTGTCGCTCTACTTTACAGTTCGCGGGCTTATCGGACTTCGAAGGTTCTTAGCAAATTAAGAGTCAGGAGGGCGAGATTACAGTTGGCAAAACTATAACGATTGATATCCACATGTACCTATTTTTCATAGATTTATTAATGAATGTGCATATATTTTGCGGGCATTATAGCGTTTTTTTACGGAATTGAAAATACATAATATATATTTTTTTTTCTTGTTTTACCCCTCGTGATAAGCTAAAATACTTGAGTTACGAGTGGGTTCACATCCGAAGTGTAATGGGTGGGGATTGAACCGGCGACCACAAGATCACAAATCCGACGTCCTAGCCATTGGGCTTCGGCCACTTCAATTTTACTACATACCATTTGAAATGTATAATACTTACGCCATGAACTTGGCTCCTTGTGGTTGCAGCTCCAGCAGCCTGGAGGCTAGCGCTTCGCCCTCCATCAACGGTGGGGGGGCTGCCGCAGGGGCGCGTCTTGTGGCCGCTCTGAAATATATACAGTTAACGTAAGTATACAACTTGATAAGTCTTGGTCATGTCTTTGTATCATTGAAGGTATATAACATTAACTCCACGTTAAGCAAATTTTAGAAGACAGAAACACAGACAAAGTATTTTAATTATTTCATCTTCATCTTCGTCACCCTCATCATCAATGATGAACATGGACCTCTTCTGATGGGCGTCACCACGCTTGGCAGGCGGGTTGGTGACAGTTGTGATTATCTTGTAATATACAGGGAAACGCTGCTGTCCGTTCTATGGTATACTATCGTTCAAGATTATGTATTACGACACCCATAGGCAGATATGGGTTGGTCTGTTCTAAGCCTAAAATCACACGGCTAAGGCCAACTAAATTAAGTAAAAGGTGGAGTTAATCTTGTGTACCTCAAAGATACATATATAGTATAATAATTATTAATTACTAAGCACCATTAACAAATCTACTCGCGCAACTACAAGTACCCCTCTTAAGAACTCACTTCGTTGGTATCTTCTTGGGTTGTCTGGAAGAGATTAAATTTTGTCATAAGCCAATTATGTTTCCAAATAGTATATCTATCTCTTTCTATCTTTTGGAAATAAATAAAAACAACACAAGCATTATTTTGCTTATAATGGCATACGGAAATTGAACTATTTACCTTGAAAATGTATGTATGTGACTACAAATTATACCAAATGATAGTTATGCTAACCGATGCATTATGCCAAAGTATTATTATGCTAATAAAAGTTATGCCTTGGATGGATAAATTATTAGTTTTTAAATGAATATTTGCATGCCATAGTCTACAAGTGTGAGATGGCAACGTATTTTAAAGATCTATGTGTATACACATCATTAAAAAAAAATGACTTGAACATTTTATTCTAAGTGCGGGATCCCCACTACATCCCGCGGTTTTACTCGATAACTTATTATAAGGACGTAGAGCTTTAGTTTACCTGCAGGTGACTCTGGTGGGAGCGGAGCAGGCGGCTGGAGGGACGATAATCCGGACTCCACCCCGTCGCTTGGCTTTCATAGCACCACCCCGAGCGTCAACCACGAAGGAAACCAGGAAACTAGAAAATAAATTAAAATATTAATATTAATTTATATTTTTGTATGTATGTTAAAATATTTGAATATATTTCTATGTAGTAATAGCTTGTTTTAATTATCATTAAAAATTAAGTCAATCATTGGGTGATTCAAAGACAATGTAGTAGATACCTACTACTATTTGCATCACCCAATGATTGACTAAGTGAAAATGCCTCAGGTATTAAGTCAACCATATACTATCATAGTGCTAACGATTTAATTAAATTGACATCGGAATTTTTGTTGGTTTAAGGGAGGTTTTGTTCTGATATATTACCGAGTCATGATTCAGTCTATTATGACTTAAGAAGTTTAGCATAAAGAAGTTCATTAACTCAACGAGCTATAAAGAATGTATTTAATCCACATTTTTCTCTGCGCCTGGATCCTAAATAATGATATTTGGTTTTATCTAAATATCCAAGATGTGACTGAAATAAATCTTAAAATTCACACAAAATCTTGTCCATGGGGATCGAAGCCACAACCGCCAAGCAAATGATGCACCAGACAGCTCGCATTGCAGTTCCCGGGATCATCACCATCAATCTCAACATCATTTAATCTTATTGAGCAAAAATAAACAAATAATAACAAGACAATCGTTAGGGCAATAAATGTGTGTGCCTACTAAAATATAAATTAAAATAACTGGACCTAAACCCCGCGTAATTGCCCATTTGAGTATGTTTCGCCGGACCGCCTCATGTGGGCCGTGTTGAAACCGGTGGTAGAGTAACCCACTGAGTTTGTTTCGCCGGATCTTCTCAGTTGGGGCGCATTGGATCCGGTGGTAGCATTAAAGCGTGTTCGTCGTTATATGCTCATGGTCCACCCAAATGATGACAATTGTTTTGGCATAATATATTAATAGACAGAACAAGCATTTTGCCTCCTAGCGACAATATAAATTAAGTATAATAATTAATTTAATTATAAATAAGTAATTTGAATAGGTTTATAAATAAACAGCAAATGTAATTTAAGATAAATAATAATTAATTTTCAAATAATGTTTGACGATTTACAAGTGCCTGTAATTGGTTTACGTAAATAAAAATGATTTTTATTTTATTTAATGTTTGGTGGAACGACATATTATGAAAGGATTCCACGTACTTCGTCTATGCGGAGACAAAATTTACCCACGACCGGTGAATAGAAACATTTAAAAATATAAACCTCAGTAGTATAGTTTGATACGGTAATTGATTCTGAGACATTTTTTTTTTTTTTTTTTATCCGCGGGGCATTGCCTTTACGCATTCCCACCGCCGCTGCAGCGTATTCGCGCGCTGGCGGTGGGATATCTGGGAATCGCCCTCTCCATAGCGTGGTATGCTAAACTTATACCACGAGGAGAGGACCCTACACAACTAAATCCCCCCGGAAACTCCTTCGATTCGCCGCTGGCGTGGGCCGGGTACGCATAGCAATTGCTTCTGAGACCTGGTATTCTGCGTTCGATTCCCAACCACCATTTATTTGTGGGCACCACGGATAGTTGTTCAGAGTCTGATTGTACTGTGAATTATGTATATTTAAAGTCCCTCGGTACACAGGGATTTATATCCCTAATGCGGGAATTGTGTTTCAAAAACAAATCCCACTGGAAAAAAAGCGAATGAAGAATACATACCCGATATCCAGCGGCTGTCGGTCGATTGTGGCCACCTTCCTATCATTGTTGCTGGGCCACAGGTGCCCATCAGTGACCGTGTCCTCCAAGGGCTTGGCCCTGTGGAGTGTGCCTGCCTCGCTGTTCATGTAGCGGTATTGTTGCTGCTGCTGGATTGGACACTCTACTTCACCTGCAATAGAAAGTATGTTTAAAATAAAGATAATTAATGATGAATCTAGACAAAATAATCCGAAAAAACCCTACAGCTAGACCAAAATGCTATTTAATTCAATTTAATTATTTATTGCATTCACAATGTGAACTTAGGTGGTAGTTTAGGTACAACTTAAAACACCGTGTACATATTTTTTTTTTTTGTCCGGGGCAAATGCATTTACGCTTTCCCACCGCCGCTGCAGCGCTGCAGCGTATTCGTGCGCTGGCGATGGGATATGTGGGACTCGCCCTCTCCATAGCGTGGTATGCTAAACTCATACCACGAGAAGAGGACCCTACCAACCACTAAAACCTCCCGGTACAGCGGGATCTCCAGGGCCACACTTACAGTTTGTCCAATTATAGAATAAATATATAAATAACTGTCAATGTCGCTTTGTACGATTAAACCACTGAATCGATGTTAATTAAAATTGGTACAAAGATAGACTAGATCTTATGTAAGGGTTTGATTTTAACGAAAAAACCCCCTCATAGTATCTATACTATATATACGAAGTGGCGGCTAAAAGCAAGTCTTACACAAATAGAAAAACGGTATACCCAAATATGCGGATCTGCACCAAAGAGTAATGAATTAGACAAATTGAATAAACAGTTGTTCCAGACGTAGTTGTTATTAGATAAATATTACATCAATTTACTAGTTCACATTTTTGTACAATAATTAGGTATGTGTACGTGGGTTGTGTTTAGGCTGGATTCACAATGAAACACGATTCATTCTCGTATTTAAAAATAGCACTTATTTTTTTTTCGGTTCAAATGTTTTGTACTCAGCCAGGAGGCTTTTGCTACTTCACCGTGCATAAAGGCGAGCATAGCTCCAGACTTATTAAATGGTTTATAAACTCTAAGCATCCTGCGCAAGAGGGCACTCTCTGTGTGACTTGGTTCGGCTCAGTGCGGTCGCCGGCGAGGGATTGGGGGATAATGACTTTTAGTTTATTGCGCAGGTTGCTTGGTTTGTAGTTCTCAAACCATTTATTTAAGCTGGAGCACTTATCGCCTTTATGCCGTGTGAAGTAGCAAAATCCGTCAAAAAAAAAAAAACAGTGATACTTAATGCCAAGTACCTATTGTTGTTGCTTACCACTACAACATCATACAACTGTGAATTTTAAGTATGCTCTGCTTTTTAAATAAAATGTTTATTTTCATATCGCGGAAATATAAAAAAAAAACATTAAAATCGGTGATGTAATTTATGCAATGTCTCAAACCCACCTACGTTCATAGACTTTGTACATAAACTTACTACTACTTTAATATATATTTTATGTAAGTGTAAATGTACGGTCTATGTTACAATCTCTTATAGTCTATATAAATCAAAGTTTACTGTTAACAGTTAACCCACCTCCTTCGTCTTCCGAGTCACTCATGAACGTATCCTGCATGAGCTCCGGCGCAGCCACTCTGTATTTGCCTTCCAAACCACCTGGAACAAAATAATTACACACATAAAAATATTTAATTTTTCTTTGATAACTTCGATGATTTATTTTTTGGGATGTGCATTGTTTACATCGATATGATACGCTATAAAAAAAATTGTTGTGTTTGAAATCTGATAATAGGAATCGAGAAATCTTGCTATTTCACGAATAGAAATAGATGTCAATATTATTTATATATAGTATATATAAATATATATATTTGATTAAGATAACTAGCTCAGTTTTGCAGTCTACTAATAATCTTGTTAACCCCTCGTGCTAAGCTAAAATGCTTGTGTTACGGGAGTCAATATGAGGGGATCGAACCGGCGACCACAAGATCAAAAATCTGACGCCTAGGGCGTCAGATTTTTGATCTTGTTTGGGCCAAGCCCAATCATGCATCATGTCTGAAAGTGCACCGCTTATTATTCAAACAATATACAGCTGTTTGTTAAATATATTAAAAATATTTTATGTTTTGTATGAAATCTGATAACCGGAGGTAACATAACTGAGTTTTATTTAGAGTCATGAACGTATGTTGCAATATTAAATTGTTGATAAGGTCGACTTTAACAGATGTGGCAGTGACACGAATTTTAACTGTTTTCGCGACACCCACACGAATATGTATTGTGGAATTTAACTTTGTATATCGTCGGTGGCGGGTACCTACTGTAATACCGCGCAAGTGACAATAGCTAATAAGATTCAAAATTAAATGTACCAAATTGCTTTTTTGTTGTTTAAATCATAAACAACGAAAATATTTCTTTCTTGACACAGGAAATTACACATTATTAGCAACTGTGACTATATTGTAGTAATATCATTGACGATATGTTTTCTAACTAATATTTACATTATCAAATGGAAGTTGACGATCGATATTTTCTCGAAACAGGATACAGAACTTCTAAACAGTTATCTCAACGAAACTGGTTGCAAATTGAATCATGAAAATTTATAGGCCATTTTCGTTAGTTCGGCGGTAATTCCTACTAACTAATATGATAAATGAGAAAGTGGCTCTGACTGTCTGTTACGCTTTAATGCTTAAATCACAGGACCGATTTTTGGTGGAATTCAGAGATATCATATATCTGTACCGAATCTATATCTTATAGATATTTTAAGACCTATCTGAAAGATTTAAGCTTTACAGAACAATTTAACTTAGGTAAATTGTACTATAATATTATACTGTTTTGAATGACTACATTAATAATAAAGACAATGTTGTATGAATTTATTAAATACTAGCTTCCGGCGCGCGGTTTCACCCGCGTAACTCTCGTTCCCGTGGGAACTTCATAATTAAGTATAACCTATATTAATCAGTGATTCAAAAATTCTTTCACCATTTGAATGCTACATTAGCATTCAAATGGTGAAAGAATTTTTTAAATTGGTCCATTACTTTTTGACCCAATTCGTTACAAACATACTTACATACAAATCTTTCCTCTTTATAATATTAGTATAGAAATAAGCGACCTTTTGCTCGAAAACTGCCCAAAGTAACTATTCCGAAATCATAGCAGCATTATATCAAATCTATGGAAGATTTGATATAATGCTGCTATGATTTCGGAATAGTAACTTTTACTTGACATTATTATGCCGGCTTCCGGCTTAGAATAGACCACCCCATGTCCTCCCATGGGTGTCGTAAAAGGCGACTAAGGGACATATGGCTGATGGATGGGCAGCAGCATCTATTAGCTCAATGTTTACATCTTACTGCGATCACCAATCCGTCTGCCAAGCGTGGTGATTATGGCAGAATCCCTCTACGATCCTGGCTTGCCAAGGTCTGTTAAGAGGAGGCCCATGTTCAGCAGTGGACGTCAACGGGCTGTTGATGATGATTATGCCATAATTTGCTTAGCTTTCACGTTACGTAATAATAACAATGTTAAGATAATCCAGGTATTCTTCTATTCTATTCTATCCTATTTGTTTTTGGGGGAAGCTTCTATCACTACATATTAAAAATAAATAATGTAATAAATGTATATGTTACGGCTAAAGGTAGGTGTGAACATAAACTAAGATTAGCCGGCTAAACCTAGGTCTAGCCGACCACATGTGGTTAAACTTAGATCAACCTGAATAAGTTCCTGTTCAACTCCATTGGTTTAGGTTTAGGTATTTTTTTTTAACCACCCCAACACCTTTTATTTCCGTGCATAGGTATTGTTTAATTTAATTAAAACCTAGAATATCACGACGCAAACTAACATGTTATCGAACTTTAGCTGTTTCTCGAAGATAAACCTAAGTTTAGCCGGCTAATCTTAAGTTTATGTTCACACCTACCTTTAGCCGTAACATATATACTGAAAAAAAAAATGTTTCCAAAGAGTGTTTTTATAACATTGGTCCTTAAAAATATATTTGATATAGTCTTAAACAATGGGAACTACGTATTACCTCAATGCACCTTACTCTAATACTTCCTTCGCAGTAATACCGCTAATCAGATTTGGTAATACCGTGAAAAACCATGCCATAATCATCGCTTTGCCATTATTCCGCCATCTTCCGCATGTTACTTTGAAAGCAAAAAGTATTTCACACCAAGATTACACGATGCAAGCGGAAAACTTACCTAATTGCTTTGTTTAGTTTCACATAGGTTGTGTGGAGAGATCATTGTATTGAGATCATCTATACAGGGCCGGATTTAGAAGTCACAAGGAACCGGGGCAACAAATGAGATGAGGCCCCCTTGCCACAAATTAATTTATCTCTAAATGTGTAGAAAATTTGAAATTTCTACCTACTTTTCAGAACTATTTAAATTCTGATATTTTACTGATCGTCTAATTTAAGTGAACAAGTCTAGATGAATAACCGTTATTACAATATTTAAGAACTATAAGATTAATGATGATTCAACAAACTACTGTATGCAAAGGTTGTACACCGAAAAAATGAATATAAGAAAAGTTGTAGAGTTTATTCGTCAGAATTTGAAAGATTTTAAATCTATTGTGGGGGCCCCTCTATTGTGGAGGCCCCGGGGCAGTTGCCCTGGATGCCCTCCCTTAAATCCGGCCTTGCATCTATAATTCTATACTAATATTGTAAAGTGGTATAGTTTGTGACTTGTTTGTGAGGTTGTAGGGGGTAATCTCTGGATCTACTGGACCAATTTTGCAAATTCCTTTACCTATAGAAAGCCACATTATTTGTTAGTGTCATTGGCTATATTTTACTGCATATAAATTCAACTTTTCCACGGGAACGGGTGAAATCTACGCGGGTGTAATCGCGTTTGACAGCTATTAGTTGGATATATGTTATGCCCGATGAAGTAGCAAAAGCCTCGTGACTGACTACATAAATGTCCGTCCGAAAATTGGACATATGAATAGACTAGCGACCCGCCCCGGCTCCGCACGGGTACAATGCTGATGTATTATACCTATAAATCTTCCTCTTGAATACCTCTATCTATTAAAAAAACCGCATCAAAATCCTAGTAGTTTTAAAGATTAAAGCATACATAGGGACATAGGGATATAGGGACAGAGAAAGCGACTTTGTTTTAAACTATGTAGTGATAATCTAAGATAATAATTAAGTCTCTTTCTACATCTACTAAGTACATCCTCGGAAGATACCACTATTTAATAGGGTTCAGACTTCAGCGGTAAAGGTTGTATCTGAGAAACAGGTGTTGTGGGTTCGATTCCCACCAGGGATATTTTTTTGTATGACCCTCGGATAGTTGTTGTGAGTCTGGGTGTACTTAGAGTCTATCATTTGTGGGTAAGTCCCCCGCAAGCAATAAAAAGCAGAATAAAACCATTTAGAATTCTAAAAAAATCTTAAAATGCTTCTCCTGTATAATTTCGATAGCTGTGATTGCACTTTTGGTAAGACAAGAGCTGTCTTACCGAAAGTGCAATATCTACATTCTATTCTTTATTCTATATTTAAACACGTGTAAGAAAGGACAAGGAACTTTCGAATGAAAGTGCATAGCCCAAGGAAGTGACAACATTATAATAGGAGTATGGATTCGGCGGGTATCGACGCCTTTGTGCATACATAATCATTGCGAACGAAACATACACTATTGACACAGTGAATAATGAATAGCAGGGTAAGCAGTTTTTTTTAAATTCTTGTTTCAAAGATTTTTGAGAAAGGACATGTTTATTTTTCAAGTAAGATGTGGTTTCCTATAATTTAATGAACACAACGCAAGTTTCTTTAATGTTGGGATATGTATTAAAGATTTGTAAAAAAATAGACAGTCACAAGATAACTCATCATAAAATGATGGTAATTAATGTTTATTCCTGTTGAGCTTCTGAAGTCTGAACTAGGTCGAAACCTCCTAATAAAAAGCTCGCTTCGCTCATGTTAGGAGTCTTAATTATATGACTATATTGTTTTTGCTATGTAGTTAATTAAGTAATGTAAATGTGACAGAGACGACTTGGACTCTTCCTAATATTAGTTTTAGAGTTCCGTTTATGGTTTAAAAATAAAGGTTCGGCAATTTTAAATTTATGTTAAGACACAAAACATAATGAAAATAAACCAAGATAGACAAATGAAAATGAAAACTGAACCTACAGTACTCGCACTTGACATTTTTTTTAATTTCACGTGTACCTTTATTAGTACCGGTGCACAGTTTTGCATTCTTATTTACAGTTAAGGTCAACGACAGTAGCTAGTTACGAAGTCCGTGGATAATTTCATAGAATTATTCTTTATAGTAAAATAGGGCGTGAAGTTGCCTTTATATTTTTAAATAGTATAGGTTTTTAATTGTTCACAAGACTATTGGTAAACTAATCTTTGAAATTTGCTTTCATATTTAGTAGTTGTGTAAGAAAAACGGTAGTTATAGACCTTCTATTAGAGGATTAATAGAAAAATGCGTGATATTTGAAGTATGCCACATTAAAACTACAAACTTACTAACACTATACACAATACTAACTGAATTTATATTTAGTTGTATATATATAAGCAATAATAAAGTTAGATCAAATATTTAAATAATATAGTCCTATAGGCTATTAAATATTTCCAACCTCTAATCTAAATAAATCGCTGTATAAACCTGAAGAATTTGTTTGTTTGCTTGAACGCACTTAATCTCAGGAACTCCTGGTCCTATTTGTAAAATTATTTCTGTGCTAGATAGCCCATTTATCGAAGAAGGCTACATTTAATAATGAAGTTCCAAGGCGAACGGGAGTTACGAGGGTGAAACCGCGAGCGGAGCTGGTCGCTACATAACCTACATTTTAAATATGTTTAAGGCGGTTGCTTTTTTTTTATTACTATCAATTTTAACTTAATTTGTGGCTAAGAAGGTAAAAGTACAATCAATGTTTAACAATAACCCAAAACAAAAATAATACGATACCATAAAAAAAATATTTTATAACTTTTTCTTCTTATCGATTTCGCTCTTTCTAAAGAATAGTTTTATGCGTGTACCTACTGCTAACGCATAACAACTGACCTAAAAACTTATTTTAGGTCAGTAAGTTTAACGACGGCATAAATTATAGATTTCCATAAATCACGTTGCGATACATTCGAGCTAATATTTCACGCGACACGATAATTATGACCGATTTCTATTCCCTTCTTGGCGTCAATAAAGTAATATTGTAAGTAACTAAAAAATATACAACAAAATACAGCCTTCATCATAGTTAACATTTTAAACAATGGTAGAACTTTTGGCCGGTTACCCCCGACCTCTTAAACTACCAAGTGCCAAATGGTCGTAAACCGAAGGGCGACGGCATAAAAATTGTACAGTATGTGGAAACGGAAGCCTTTCAAGACATTTTTTTCAAATGGGACTAATCCCTGCCACTGTAACTCCTGTTAGCCAGGATCAACAGCGGCACACACGAAAGAGGATCTAAGCTGTTAGGCTTAGGCTGGTCCCGGGACACCTAAATGTCTTGTATCCCGCATCGAATTTTCTTAAGACAGCAAGGACTACGCCTGTACACTGAATATAATTTAGTGGATAGAACTTTCCCCCTGGTATGATTAGCTTATCATCGCTATGTTAGTCCTACATACACCTTCGCTGTGGGAGTAAGAATGCCTAAATTGGGAATTATATAGAAACCACGTAAAGCGAAAACATTTTTATTATATCGGTATGGAATGGGGAAGCCTGTACCCCAGAAAAAATGTGTTTGTTCTGAGGATTGCTTACAAATTAGGATTCTCAAAAGTAAATATAATAAATCGAGAGACAGGCTGATTTAATCGATATATTATAGAGATGATCTGTCGAATCTTAAATTAGATCTTTATCAAGTAAGTAACTTGATTGTCATCGCAGTTAAGGAAAAAGTTTGAAGATACGGAAGTTGTTCCTGGTTTGTACATGGTCAGAATAATAATGATACTACTCCTGGTTTTAGATGCAAGCTATTTAACAGGAAGCAAAAATTATGTCACAATAGGCATCGATTTTTATGCATATTGTTCGACTAACTGTTATAAAATCAAGTGACTTTAAATGCAATAATGCATAATTTTTATATAAATTAAAAGACAAAATATCTAGTGTTTATTCCGCTCAAAAAATAGTCTAAATGCTGAGATTCAATTTTTGCACCGCTCTCCCGCCCGCACAAATGATGGGCAATATGCAGGTAGGATAATAAAAACATTTAAAAATGTAAAATGTTAATTAATCACCAGCCGACGACTTGGATTTTACTCTTGGTTGATAGGAATTAATACTAGATATTTTGGAAGGAATGTCTTGTGATAGACACCGTGATTTTAATACAAGTAAATAATCAGCGAAATTATTCATACTTAGCTTATAGATATAAATCAAAATCGGCCGAAACATTAGCGGGAACAAACAGAGACACAGACAGACAAAAAAAAAGTGTTTTTGTTATTAGTTTTACCCTATTTATTTACCTACGCATTAACTAAAATTCCATTACAAACAGACAATTCAATTTTATTTATTTGTATACAGGGTTATTTGTAAATCACCGGTAACCTCTCAGGACTACGTTACTAACATCATAATCAACAACTTTTGTTCTATGACTTTTAAAAAATCATCATATTTTAATTCATCAGATTTACATACAAAAATAAAAATATTTAAATTCAACGCTCTAATGTTACGAAGTCTTTGCGAAGCAAAACAAAGCGATAGTACCGACAATAGCGAGGGGAGCGGGGAATACAGAGGTGAAATGTGTTAGATTAGATAGGACAACGAAATATTGAAGGTTTGTTTTTGGTAAATGTATTATGTTTTGTAAAAAGTCGTAGAACAAAAGTTGTTGTTTATGATGTTAGTAATATAGTCCTGAGAGGTTACCGGTGTTTTACAAATAACCCTGTAGATCATAGCAGTTTAATTACAATGCGCAATGTCACTATTGATTCCTACAATAGTAGTAATATAACAAAATATATTTATGTTATCCTAGAAAATGCAGTAAATAATTCATTGATATTCTTATAGTGAAGTTATAAAGAATTTTACTGCATCTTATTGCGATAACAAAGTTCTGCGCAGTAGCAACATTTATTACGTATAATGTTTGTTAAAATATTCTACTATAGTTCGTTGAGTTAATTGATCGTGACATGTCATTAGATGATATCATTACTGTAGGACATTGATTGTTCAAATATAATTCGATTACTCACATGATGATATCAACTAAACAAATATAGAAATCGTAAGTTTCCTCTCAAAACAAAGCGGCCGAAAAGTCGGCTAGGGCGTCGGACTTGTGATTTGGTCGTCGGCGGTTCGATCCTCACCCATTGCACAACCGACTTGAACCCACTCGTAACACAAGCATTTCAGCTTAGCACGAGGGGTTAACAAGAATACTAGTAAACCGCAAAAACTGCTTATTATCAGAATCAATTAAAATCGTCAATTATCTGAATTGTTACAAATAAAAATATCCTGTTGATCTTGGCATCAATAACTATTATTACTTATGATATTTTAATTTTTATCGATGGGCAGGACGATTTACCATTGGTATTATTATCAAAACATAACATAATTTTTTTTTAAGACACGTGCTGTTTTTTTTAGCTTTTCTGTCAACAACAAACCAATAATAAATGTGATAAAAGACCGGTGTTAGGGGCGCCTGACCTACAACCTAGATGGTTTTACGTATGTATACCTATTATGTGAAATAGTTGGCTAGACTTGACACGCTGCCGCGTGTCTATAGATATCACCGAAAAATAATAAGAATCGTAAGTTGATCAACTTTCTGGTTTAACCTATACCAATGGAGTTACAACAATACCATAGCCTAGTTTGGTTAGGTTAGGTCAAGTGTCATAATAATTAAGTAAATAATATAATAATAATGCGTGTTCACTGGCAACCAAATTTAACAATATGAGTGACACGAAAGTTGATCAACTTATGAATCGTATTATTTTCCGGTGACATAATTATATCCAAAATGACACCTTTATTCAACTCAATGAGCGTTGTATTCAACCACATGCATATCATTCCGTTCATTCGAGCTTATTTATAAAATTACATTTTCCTAGTATCACACTGTCATCACGACATGAGCGTGGGCAGAAGGGCCATCTAATTGACTCCAACCACCTGACCTGACTCTATGAATTATTGTTATGTCGAAATTCTTGCCCTATAACCATAATTGATGATTATTGGCCTCCAATAATTATGGATGGTGTCGCAAGTAGCAAATTGGGTACTTAAAATCAATTATACTTAGTATTTAGGGAGCAGTTTTTATTTTGTCTGTTTGATGTTTTCTTCTAATATCTAAACTAATATAATTATAAAGCTGCAAAGTTTGTTTCAACGCGCTAATCTCAGGAACTACTAGACCGATTTCAATTATTCTTTCAGTGTTAGATAGTTCATTTAACAAGAAAGGCCATTTACTATAAAGTTCCTATGGGAACTGGGGTTCCTATGGGGACTGAGATAGGCTTATAGGATTGAATGGAAAGTGGTAATTTGAAAAAAATATTATATACAAAATTCTAAATCGTTATAGTCGTAGAACAAAGACGGTTCTGCAAAGCATTAACTTTACAGTACGCCACATAACAGTTTAACAAACGGGTTTTAGATATCATTTTATGAAAAAATATAAATATCTGAAATTATTAAACCGTCGTCGTTGTTCTATGACTATGACGAAATATCGAATTCATATTTGAAATTTTATGTTTCTTTTTGCATATGACACAGACAAGAGACAATAAACAAAATGCAATATTGTACTAAATCATTATTAATAAGAATAATAATATAAACTATAGTTATTATTTAATTTGTTCCAACTCCAAATACTTTCTAGACGACAGCCATTTAGGTTATTTCCCGACAGTTCATAAAGTACCTTCGTGCCCGTCCTTACGTCACCGATGATGGCCCTACCCAACAGTTAGGTAAAAAATAGCACTGATGTAGAACAATCATGGCAAATGATAGAATCGGAAAGATATTTCTGTTAATAGACAACACAAGGTCGTATTAAACTACTTACATATAACAAATTGAAACGTCTAATTTTGTAAAGAGCTGATTTTGGTTGTGACAAGATTTAATTTTAAAAAGACCCTTGATTATATTGGAGTAATAAACAGTAAAATGTAGAGCAACTTATTTTAGGCTTTTGCTACTTATACAGGCATAAAGGCAAGTTTGTAGTGTTTAAACAATTTAATAAGGCCGGATCCCTGCCTTATTAAATTGTTTAAACACTACAAACTAAGCAACCTGCGCAAGGAGGCGTCCCCTGTGGGTTTTAGACCTCGGCTCTGGGCGGACGCTGGCGATGGGATTGAGGAATTATGACTTTAGGTTTTTTTAGGATAGTTTCGTATAACTTACACAAATCTTCAAACAGATCATTTGACTATGCACAATATTTCGAAAAAGAACTTTGAAAAATAGTCTTTCATAAAATGGCTCTCAGATGAATTTGGACTGATATGTAGTTTGAATCTCAGTCAGAAAATTAATAGATACCTACTATTGTTTCTTTGCGTTGTAAAGCCGAACAACTAAACCTATTAAAATTATCTTAAAAGAAACGTGTCAAATAAAAATAGCAAAAGTAATAACAGCAAATTTAGTTACACGTTATAGACCGATCATTATTTTTAAAAGGCTGACGGTACAAGATTATAATGTAACACTGAGCTTTTATATTTTGTTTATTATGGTGTGTGTGCTTGACGCAACAATGACTACAGTGCTACCGTGGTGCTACTGTATCTCGATTGTTATACTACGGAAATAGCAACTGTAAAAGTATTGTTAGTAATGGTATTGTAGGTACTAAGTCATGAAGAATTGGAGTACTTCAATTCTATTTAGCTTTATCCGCGTTACTCCCGTTCCCCTAGGAACTTCTTAATCAAATATTTCCTCGATAAATGGGCTATCCAACTCTGAAACAATTTTTCTAATCGGACCAATAGTTCCTGACATAGCGGGCTCAAGTAAACAAACTTTTCAGTCTTACATATTAGTGTCGATATAGATGACTATTTACGTTAAGGTAAAGAAAAAGTTGCTACACAAAATCCTTAATTCCTTAATTAAAGATTTTGTGTCGCACTATTGAAAATGTTCAAACCTCAAATTCAAACTTTTTTTATCTCTCCTGCGCTCGGTTCTCGCTCGTTTGCGAAATGTAAAAGACTCACAAAAGCCGAACAAGCCGGACACCGTTTAATTTGAGCGGACTCCCAATCAAAAGCCTAATTATGTCCGGCTTTTTACCCAAACGTCCATCAAACTATGACCGTTTGACCGGTACATTAGGGTCTACCGGCTATTACATTTGGCTACTTGGCAATCCTATTTGTGTGGTATATTATACATCAAAAACGAAACATAAAATCTTTAATACGCTGTCGAGGACATACTTCGGTTTCAGTACTACTTTTAATTTGCGTATTGTGTATTGAAAGAAGCGATGACTCCACCATGACTAATATTTTGGCAAGAATCACTGTAAGAAAGTACTACTACTTTGTATTTTTATACCGGACGAACATAATCACCGCTTTTGTTCTTGACAAAAAAAAAAGATTAAACTAGCTCCCGCGCGCGGTTACACTCGCGTAGATCCCGTCGTCATCGTCAAATTTCTTGACAATCGTTTCAGTGGTTTGGTGAGATCACTCATGCTTAGTGATAAAAACTTTCGCATGTTTTTATAATTTGTCGCAATAATAGTTTAATAATCTTACTTTATCAGCCCACCTTCATCCGTTGCTTAACATGGACCTACTCTTTAACAGACCTTGGCAAGCCAGGGTCATTGAGGGCTATAACCGTAATAACCACGAGTTATAGGCGGATGGGTGAGTGCAGTAAGATGTATGTGGAGTATCTTTGAGCTGCTGCCCATCGATCAGCTGTATGTTCCTAGTTAGTCGCCTCTTACGCCACCCGTAGAAAGGTATGGGATGGCCTATTCTTAATCGGAAACCACAAGGCATAATAATTGTACGCGTGCTAAATGACATTTAAAACAGAAAAAAACGTTGTATATAAAGTTGCAAATTAAATATAGGTAGCCGAAAGATAATATCGCAATCTCTAATCGATCGTTTTCGATTTTATATTTTACGCAACTTTTTACAATCTTACGTTTCTTTATATGGTAGGTACCTTTTTGTATTTAATTACTGAACTGAACTGAATTGTAGTTAACTAGGCAAACAGATGCCGTCATTATGTACCTTTAATGTGTTTATTTTCTTAAAGTTGATAGTGTTATAGTATAGTGGACTAGTAAACAATGCTTTTTCTAAACTGTTTACTATAAAACTGATCAAAAACTCTAATTATAGTATGAGACTAATAGCGGGGTCGGTAACCTGTGTAATGGTTGCTAGTTTGGGATAAATTATAAATTTAAAAAAAAAATACATTACAATTATTTTTTCAGAGAGACATATCTCACTTTCGGTAAGAAAAAGACATAATTCTGTATAATTACAGATATCGATCAAAACTGTACAGGAGATCAATTTTAAGTTATCTTTTTGGCATTTGTAACAGTTTTCCTCTGCATTATATTAACACTATTATAATTATTTTAAGCATGCTGTTGGCAAGTATTAAAAACATTTAGGTTTCAAAGAAATATATAGTTTTCAGCGAGGAGCTCAATTATATATATTATGTGGTTATACACGAGGCTATTGCTTCTTCATCGGGTAATGGTAGGTAATCAGTCTTTATAAGTTGCTATTTTCTGAAGCGACTGGATTTACTTCCGTTACAACATACGAAATGTAGCTTACTCGCATTATTTAATATAATACATATTATATTTTAACAGTTAGGTACAGCTGTTGCATTACCGTTTTTTTATTATACAAAACAAAAACACAGTTATTTTTGTAAAACAAAATAAAATGCGTAAGAACCTAGTTATTCACTGTACCATTTCGAAATTTACTACAGTAAATCTAATTTAATTACTCCATTCATCGTACATGGTATCTGTATGTCATGGGATTCATAACAATGATACCATTGATCGGCAGTTGAGATCATATTTTTATATTAGCAATCGAGAATTGAATTACAATGTACTTGTTAATTGGCCTTGCTATTAACACATTTTACGGTAGGAACAACATTGTACCTTTATAAGGTAACCTTGAATAATAAGAATCCATTTTTAAAACCATACTTTGATAAATTCTTTCATGTTTAAATGTTAACTTAAGAAAATTGTTTTTATGATACAAAATACATTAAGCGCTCAACTAATAGGAATATATTAAGTTAAGAACAAGTTATTCTTCGAGTTTGATTTCGAGATTTTTGCATTAGACGATTTATGCCAAGGGGTGATGATATGTCTGAAACATATAAAGTAAATCGAAACTTGATAAAATCTATAAGTCGATTCAAAGGTTTTTAAAGAGTCATGAAGTGAAAAAGTCATGAGCATTAAGAGCTAATTTTAAATGGTAATATTATTTAAGGGCAGATTTTTCAAGCGTCAGATACAAAAATACAGATTTTTTATCTGACGCTTGAAAAATTAGTCTTTTCTGAAGAAGTAAATTTTAATTTGACAGATTTTGTATGAAATTTCAGTCATAATTTATTCCTTTGTCATTTTTTATCTGATCTAACACTTGAAAAATTATTTATTCATTTTCGCGTTTAAATCAAAGACTCAGTCAATAAGTAACGTTAACGAAGTTTTGGCTTTTAGGTTTCATTATCAGTCTTATATATATATCTATCAAATGGGTCAATTTAAATCCATTCCACTAATAAGGGTAAGTAACGTAGGAGGAACGTTTACTTAAGGAGCGGTAAAACTGACATCATCGCTATATAAAAACGAATATCACGTGTCGTTTGTTCACATCTTGAGTTGCATGTTAAAGGCAAATGACGCATAATGGCTTACGTGCATTCTAATTGTTGAGATGTATTATAATCGACGTTGCATGTTGTATTATAATGACGTGTGCTCAAAATTGTACAAAGAAAGTAATAATATGAAAAAATACTAAGTAGTTAGAATCATTACAATTTCCTATGATGTTTAAAATGGCTGAAAGTTAAGTAATAACTGTGTCAAATTAATTAATGGGGCTCGGAAATACCCCTCGAACTTTTGACCCTTAGTTTGCAAAGAACCATCCGATGTCCTCGTAGACTCGAGGTCTGCGACGTAGAGCGTCAGTTGCACAAAATGCTCCTTAAAATATAAAGTCATCATATCTCGATTCCCACGCCAGTAACCGCCCTGAGATGTACAAGTCCCACAGAGGCCGCTCTCTTGCGCAGGATGCTTAGTTTGTAGTTTTTAAACCATTTGTTAAGACTGCACCTCGTGAGTAGCAAAGGACTCGTGGCTACATGCGTCCGATCATAAAACAAAGATGGAAAATCGGGGCGATTAATGGCTTTTACAAAGTTTTATTTAAGACGACAATGATAAAAGAAAATAGAAAAACGAGCTTAAGTGCCTTGCAATACAAGATAATTTAAGTTGTACGAACGGACGGGGTTTTGAAATATTTTTTATCTGTAATATTGAATGTTACTAAAAGTTTCAACATTTTTTTTTCGTCTTATCCCTCCCATACTCCCGCCACTGTAACTCCTGTAAGCCAGGATCAACAGCGGCACACTCGAAAGAGGCTCTAAGCTGTTAGGCTTAGACCGGTCCCAGGACACCTAAATGTCATGGAAAGATAGATCGATTGTATACCAAAAATAAATAATTTTTGTGAGTATAAGCAACGCCTAAAAATGCTGGTATTATAATTAGTTATTATATTATAAGTTATTATAATTAGTGTGGACTATAATAGGTACCTAATGTATATAACATTAGGTACCTATTATAGTCCACACTAATTATGTTTACATCCTACAAGTGTATAACAGTACTTGGAAGGAAACCAAAAATACCTTATGAAAGCGATTCAAAACATTGAAATACGCGTTTAAAATTAGTTCGTATGTTTATGAGTCATAAAACGTAATTGAATCAAGATTTAGGGCATTGAGTCATATTAATCTTTTAATAATTTAGCATGGTCAAAAGTTCGTGCGTTTTGGGGGTCGTATTTGATAGCTATATTTTAAACTAGCTGCGCCCTGCGGTTTTACACGCGTTACTCTGCTCCAGTAGGTCGGAGCGTGATATTTTGTAGCCTATATGTTAATCCAGCTTATAAACTACCCGCGTGCAAACTTTCAGCCAAATCTATTCAGTAGTTTTTACGTGAAAGAGTAACAAACATCCATCCATCCATACTTACTAACCTTCGCGCATAATATAATATAATATAATTAAATAATATAGTATCATTCATTTATTCAATCACTCACTCACTCACTCATTACGAAATCTAAAAAACTACAAGTGCTAGGACTGCTAAGTCTCAAATTTTGCATGGGGGTTCCTCATAGAACATAGTGCTCACTAAGGCGGTATTTCAAAAAATTCAACCCTAAGGAGGTAAAGAAGGGTGTCAATGTTTGTTTGAAACTTCTAGTTTTAATAGTAGGGTTTTTAACTTACCACACTCCTTTTTTAAAGAAATTAAAACGTAGGTAATTATTTTTCTTGATTTTTAACACACAAAAATGGTACCTAAATATTTTTTGGATAAAAAAATGTATGCGTTTTTCAAAACCCAACATTAGAGACATATTTGATGTAAAGTTCGCACTTTATGTATTTAATAGACAATTTGAGCATTTCGTATTTGTTAAATTAAGTTTATTTTGTTTTACGAATGTAAAAGATTGAAGTGTTTAAAAACTTATATTTTTAATTTCTTTTAAAGCGAAAATGGCGACCCAATTTATAAACATATGTCTTTAGATTGTCCAATTAAACACACACTCGATGCCAGGTAAGTGCAGCAATGAGCCGAGCGTTAATTACTGCTATTTAGGTTAGGAAACATTAATTAAGAGAGCATTAACTGCGACTGTTCAACCCGGCTTCAAACATATCAGGAGTTTTTCTCTGTAAAGTATTGATGACCCGCGTTTGTCCCGTCCCCGTTGGAATTTCAACATTCAATATATCCTATGTTACTCCTCGATTACTTAGCTTTCTAATGGTGAAAGATTTTTCGAAATCAGTTCAGTAGTGCCAGAGCCTATTGAATGCAATCAAACAAACAATCAAATCTTTCCTCTTGATAATATTAGTACCAATAGATAAAGAAGCATGACTGATGCAGTGGCTCAGTGCGTGTTACTGCACTCTTTGGTAGTTGTTTCTGAAACCTGGTTGTACCTACTGCGTTCGTATCCTTTTTTTTTTTCGGTCCGACATTTCGTTAACCCTGTCTCTTTTGCTACTTCACCGGGCATAAAGGCGAGCAGAGCTCCAGCCTAGATAAATGGTTTAAACACTACAAACTAAGCAACCTGCGCAAGAGGGCGTCCCCTGTGGGAAATATATATGTATTATTTGTGCGAACTGCGCAGTTTTTCTGAGTCTGATTATACCTTGCGTTTGTTAAGTCCTTCCCTAAGAAAAGACAACTTCCGCCAACTCATAAAATTTCATTCAGATCAGACTAGTGATTGATATATGTAACTTATTTACATCTCTTACTCAGCTATTATTTTAACGGAAGCAGCTCCTATTCATATTTATCTCAAACTCATTATCAGGAAATCATACTGCGACAACAACATGTTAATACAAAATACATAAATTTGTATTGTTTGCATCGTAAAACACATACGGAGTTGATGGACACACGAGTACATACACACAGGTTTTCATTGTCACATACAAATCATTCCATTGTCAGTACAGATTGTATCTGAAGTTTATCAGAAAGGTTTGTCATTAAACAAATGTGTTGGTGATCACTACACCGTGGAATTACTACTTAAATATACATATATATAGCTTTCGTATAGTTCCCGTAGGTTATTTTTCTGACGGACATTATGTAATAAGCCATGAGGCTTTTGCTACTTCAACGGGGATAAAGGCGAGCAGAGCTCCAGTCAAATTGTTTATAAACTAAAAACTAAGCAACCTGCGCAGTCGATGACGGAGGGATTGAGAGATTGACTTTTAGTAGTTAAGGGGAGTTTTGCGCAACTGTCCCTCAACATTACAGTTCACGGGCCTCTCAGACTCCATGTGACTTCAAAGTTGTTTGCAAACTAAGGGTCGGGAGGACAAGGGGGGAAGCGCCGCCGCACTCTTCTCCGGCGGGTCGAATAGCGTGGTCTCTGAGGAACCCTACGTGCTTCGAAAAGCACGATATGTTACCGTGTGCTACCTACAACATTATCACACCAACCCGCTTTCCAAGCTTGGTGAAGATGGCAAAACCCCTAGAGGAGATACGAGATGATGATGATTCCTCAATAGGATTTTTATGATAAGAATTCTTAATAATATCAAACTGTATATGTGATGTAAAGCTTTTTATAATATGCTAACCCTGTGTAACTATATAAAAAACGCGATGAGGTAATGACATTTAACGTCGATAAAGTCATTGTTATTTTTGATGATGACCATTTCAATCATTTTGTATTCAACACAAAATAACATATTTTACATTTTTTGTCTGTCTGTCTGTTTGTACCGGCTAATCTCTAGACCGATTTAGGCGGAACTTTTAATGGTAGTTAGCTGATTTAATAAGGAGTAACCTCATTTTATTGTTAAATTCCACGCCGACGAAATCGCGGGCTAGTCAAAAATACGACACAATAAGAACGCTAACTTTTTTATTTCACAAAATTTTGGTGCTAAATCAAGCATCATCAACAGCCCGTTTACGTCCACTGCTGAACATGGGCCTCCTCATAACAGACCTTGGCAAGCCAGGATCGTAGAGGGATATTGCCATAATCACCACGCTTGGCAGACGGATTGGTGATCGCAGTAAGATGTAAACCTTGAGGTAATAGATGCTGCTGCCCATCCATCAGCCATAAAATATGTCCATTAGTCGCCTTTTACGACACCCATGGGAGGGCATGGGGTGGTCTATTCTATGCCGGAAACCACACGGCGCAAATCAAGCATAGACTTATGAATGAACAATACTTGGCTTTAAGTATTCACTTGAGTATGTAATGTCTTACTGTCGTGATCTCTATTGCTATAGTAATAGAAATCATCAAAGGGACTCCTGACATTCTCAAATAAACCCATAGTAGGTATTGTTCCTGCATACGGGAGCTAGTCATCATCATTTCAGCTCACGACCCTTAGTTTTCTAAGATCCTTCCGATGCCCTCATAGACCTGAAGTCCGAGAGGCCCGCGAACTGTAAAGTAGAGCGACAGTTGCACAAAACTCCCCTAAACTAAAAGCCACAATCCCTCAATATCCCCGTCAGCGACCGCCCTAAGCCGGTCCGGACCGGTCCAAGTCCCACAGGGGACGCCCTTTTGCGCAGGTTGCTTAGTTTGTAGTGTTTAAACCATTTATCTAGGCTGGAGCTCTGCTCGCCTTTATACCCGGTGAAGTAGCAAAAGCGTCGGGGCTAACTAAATATGTACGTCCGAAAAAAAAAAAAAAAAAAACAAAATCAGCCGTAGGACATCCACTGCTGGACATGGTGGCCTTCTTCATAGATTTCCAGTTACTACAGTTGGAGGCGGCCTGCATTCACCGTGATCCCGCGGCCTTTAACAGGTCATCCGTCCATCTAGTTAGTGGACATCCTTCACTACGCTTGCCGATCTTGCCGATCCGCGGTCTCCATTCGAGAACTTACGGGAGCTAGTACCAAGGTCTCATAGTAAACATCGGCTTGATTGAACTAACAATCAACCAATTCTCGCATTGAACAACGTAAGTGGACGTTAAGATTACTATGCACTTGATTTTGTGTCAAATGCACTGACACACATAGCACGTATGTGACTAGTGAAATACCGCGTAAGTGACATTAGCTTATAAAGGTTGAATATCAAATCTAGCAAATTGATAACATTGTTTTTTTTTTGTTCCCTTTACAAGAAACAAAAAAAAACAGGCCAAGTGCGAGTCGGACTCGCGCCTGAAGGGTTCCGTACCATTTTCAAATACCTGTCTGCCGCCATAGCGGAAACGGAAATAGATCATTTGTGAAAATTTCAACTGTAAATAGCGGTTCTTGAGATACAGCCTGGTGACAGACAGACAGACTGCGAAGTCTTAGAGTAATAGGGTTCCGTTTTTCCCATACGGGTACAGAACGCAAAAACGAATGGTCCGATTTAAAAAAAAACTTGCAGTGTTAGCCAGCCCATTTATCGACGAAGGCTTGGTATATATTTAATTATGAAGTTTCTACGGGAACCGGAATTACACGGGTGAAACGTTATCTCTGTCTTACTTTGATACTGTCTACTGTTTGAGATTCATGGCATATCATTTTCAAGCACATTACATATAATATGTAACGATACACGAAAAATACAAAGGAAATTCGTGTCATGTAAAAAAACTGAATCATTTTGTACAACGAGGGTAATTTCACGCTGATAATTATAAGTAAGCTGAGGATGCCAGCTACCGCTTCTGAGTGGTTAATTGAACCAGAACATTACACAACTCAATCTATTTATCATTTACATTTTCCTCAATACTCCACATATTAATCAAAAAGTATTTGTACATGTACATAAAGTATTACTTAAACTGCTATCTATTGTCTTACACTAAGCATGAAGACAAAAAATTATAATAAGTCCGTCAATTACATTACTAAAAAAAATATTGGACACGTATTTTTTATTCATTAAATCAATAAAAATTGACAAAGTTACAGAGCAAAAACAAACTATAACATTTAGGAGAGCGGGGCTTGTGACTTCACTATTAAGTAAAATTATTATTGTACCTAGAAGTGACGTCACAAGAAATTTCAACGCCCTGTATCGTCCTCTTTTTTTGTTTGAGGAACGAAAACAAATACTTGTCCAATATTTTTTGGTATTCTTACTGACGGACTAAATTATAGATTTGTTTATTCTTCGTGCCTTCATACAAAACGGACGCCCCTAATACAAGTTCGAAGTCATTTTAATCAATCATTTATAATGCTATTGTAAACTTAATATACATACGTTCAAAAATATATAAAAAAGAAGTAAGAAAAGTATAATTATAAATCCATAGATGATCAATTTTACTACAAAAAATAAATAATTTATCTGTGCATTAGCAACGTTTACAATGAGAAACAAGAAATTACTGGTCCGATTAGAAAAAATGTTTCAGTCTTAGATACTCCATTTATCGAGGCTATATTTAAAATTATTAAGTTGCTACGGGAACGGGAGTAACACGAGTGAAACTACTACTAGTCTACATATTATACATTTTTCTTGGCAACGATTAACTTGGTCATTTCACTAACTAGATGATTCTTGACCTCCTAATATAATGTATTTTATGGGTCAAATGATTGAGTCATTTCTTACATTGCTTTAGTTAATTGTCAGACGACCTGGCCATACCCAAAACTACTTGTCATTATTCATTTTATCAAATACGCGAATTGCATTGCAGGTTAACATTACATATTCAAAGGATAATAAAAATCATTGTCGTACTAAAATTTGCTTAACAATAGACTCAATCTAGATCCATCTACCATGACATACAAATATTTAGGGTGTTTCCAAAGTATATGCCGTCCGAAGTAGTATGATACTACTTAGGTTGATTGAACTGCGAACTGATTAGGTTTAAGAAGTAATTTTCACTAGCGTAAATGTGAAATATTTTTTTTTATATTTTTTTTAAACAGATAAACAAACTTTTCAGCTTTATATATATTAGTATAGATATCTCTCCTGAATTGTCTCTCCTCTAATACTTTACTGTAAATACCCCTCGCTGTATCGTGCAGAGGGCTGGGTCTCACCTTGCACTTGTATTAAGCATTTAAACATTTATTTATTTTGTTTTAGATAAATGTCGTAACAAACTTAATCACTATACATCATATTATATACTGGTAGGCATATATTTTGAAAGCGCCTTACATATGATTGAAGCTATGTTCACAGTAGCTATAGACTATTTACGAATATATTAAAGAAGACGACCAACTTTGCCTCATTACTCAAATCCATTTCGGACTAAGTGACTGAGACTCCGAAATAATGACATAAAGACAGTTTGTAATGACACACTATTATATATTCTGTGACGACAGGTAATATCTTACAATTAGTTTTATGGCCTAGTTTTAAATTTGGAAGTGGAAACAAAGGTGACCAGATTTACATTTCCATGGAAAAATAGCAATACGACAATATATAGTAGTGGTCAAAATTTAAATTTAAATTAAAGGCTGCGCAATTTTCGTAAAAATGGATACAACGTTTTTGATTCACATTTCAATATATGGATAAAACGCTTTGTCCTGATGACTCACTGATCAACGCACTGACTAAACTTCAGATCATAGATGCCAACAACAAAGAGTGTATTCTCTATCTATATGATGAACCGATAATAAAAAATAAACAAATTTCCCTCTAAGAGGATGGAAAGGAATGTTAAAGTTTGTGAAGAATCGCAGGCTAGAAGAAATATAAAACATTATCGCGGTCTAAAAAAAATTAAAATAATTTTTTCTTTATTATAATCATGAAGCTGTATAAGATGGACCCGACCACTAACAAGTTCAAAATTTATCAGTTCAAGCTATAGTTTTTGTGGAGTAGCTATCACAATTTTGGTTATGTGAGAACTTAAATAGGCTGTCAAACGAAGGAAAAATGTCATATATATACGTTAGATCTACGATTATTTATTTCTAGTTGTTATTGGAACTGGGTTAGTATTTTGATAGGTATTTATTCTAATGCTTATGCGCAACGATTCACAAAATTAACACATGCCTGAAAAAACGTGGTATCTCGTAAAAATAACCGGAAGTATCGTCAGCCAGTAGTAAAGTAACTGACTATGCAAATATTATCTATGGTACTCAGAGTTTACTGAAAACAACGTTGTTTGGTTAATAAATTTACATACTCTATGATATCATCCGATTACATAACCGAGTAAATTGGCGGTAAACTAGACATCCTTAGTGGGCTTATAACAATTTTTAAAATGGTTGAATGAATCATTTTTCTTATTTAGATATTAGATTTTATAGTTTACTTCCGTGTTTTATTAAGAATAAAATAGTAATATTAAGTGGGCCGTATATACTACTATAAACTGCGGTCACAAACCCGCTTGCAATCGTGGTTCAGTAGAAAACTAAATAGGCTGATGATGATGATGAATGTGGGGTGGAGAGTCATATGAAAGACAGATTTAAATTTGAACTAGCTTCCCTTCGTGAGATAATATTTTAAATATTTATATTTAATTATGTGTCAGTATATGTTTTACTAAATAATATCTGCTTTTATCATGTTTTAGAATTTGAATTTCGAATGTTATATTCGGAAGACATTCCAATTCGTTGTAATTTAATGTTTTTTTTTAAGACTCCATAAAAAAATGGGATATGCTCTGTTTTGCAACGTTTACAAACACTCACAAATGTATTACCTGCAATATCAACTAAACAATTTGCAATGTTATGTAGGTACCCAAATATCTTCTGCCATTACAAAGGATTTTCACAGCACTTAGTCTTTTTATAGTAACAAGTTAAATTGTGTTAAATTATATTTTTTGTGGCCGCATTAGACCATAGACCTGTCTATGGTCAGTCATCTGTGTCCCAATGAGGTAATGATGATGCAAACACAGGCAACCTTGACTGGCCTCTGTTTTATGGTACACCATTAACCATAGGATAAACACAAATAAGTGCTTAGAGTGAGAAAACTCATTTGTATTCTGGTTTTCGTTATAAATATATTTTTTTATTCGTTTTCATTGAATGGTCAAGGATTTTGCAGTTATGTTGTTTTTAAAAGACTGTATCGTGTTTGATTATGTTAATATATGATATTACGATTAATAATAAGTAATCATATTGTTTCATATTGAGTTCATATTGTGTCAACAATACTTTTGTATTTATGGACATAATTACTTCCTCTATGAAAGTATATAAGTAGTGTGGCAATACTTAAAATAGAAAAAAGACTTTGTTCCAATTTCAAAAGAGTCATTTTAAGAACTTTTGTTTCGAATTCCAAATGGAACGACCCGATAAATTTGAACGTATAAACATAGTAAAAGCATTAAAATGATACCGACATCCAAGGGGATCCCATGGGATTAGGCGGCCTAAAATAGCCATTGCCCCATTTTCATAGTATGTAACTATGGTGTCTGATTGGTGATTATCAAAACACGTAATAAGATTGATCCTCAGTTCCCTTGGTTACGAAATATCGTTACTGGAACGTGGTCGGTGGTATGTGGGACGGTATGACGCGCAAATCTGTTGTAGGCATCATAATCAGATGTTGTACGGCTTGCATAGTTTTGCAATGTTTTTCCAATGTTTGTTTACGTTTTTGCGCGACTATGTAATGGAATGGTAGCGATTTTGTTAAGATCCTGCTCGCCTTTATGCCCGGTCAAGTAGTTAAAATCCTGTGGTTAAATATATCCGGTCGAAAAAAGGTACACTATGTAGGTATACCATTTGAATACACAATAATCCTATTAGGTGTAACAGTTTTTTTTTTAATTTCATTTCATTAATTTTAATAATATAATAATTTTATTGTTTTAGTTTTCCGATTGAAGATATGTAAATCACCGTTGTATGTAAAAAAAACTATTTTCAATTATTTTTTTTAATTAATAGTTTAAACAACCACTTTATTTAAAATTATTTCTGTAATCATAATACAAACAAAAACCTTTTAATTATTTTTACTAGAATTTTCACAAGATTTTAGATTCAAAGAAAATACAATCATCAGCTTGAATGAGCAGACCTGAGCCAGGGTGTTAAAGTAAAAATATATTAATTATTACCACGCTTGGTACGCGGATTGGTGACCGCAGTTAAGTTATCTTGAACTGATATATGCCCATTCATCAAGCGAATGTCCTTAAGTCGCCTCGCACGACACTCAACTCAACTCAAGAACCACACAGTAGAAAGCAACAAAAACTATAATGAATAATAGAAAATGATATAATTTCCCGAGCAGTTAATCGCGTTTATAGTTATTATATCTTAATAATAATTGATTATTATCGCGAGTATTAGCAATTCGCCTATAAATAACTCTCCATCGTTAAAATTCATAAGAATTTCCCTTTACGTATAAATTTTGAATCATAAAAAATTACTTGATGACATAACGTGACTTAAAATTTTAAATTGTAATTTAAGTATTGAATTCCGCCTTATCCAAAACTTCGTATAGTTTATAAACTTATATTTGACCATGCTATTACATACTGCTACAAGTAATTTATGTTTTTGTATGTAGACTTACGATTATATTATGTGTAATATAAATACATTTTAAATAGATCCTTAGTCTACAAATATATTATGTAGACCTAGTTGTTTCGTTTTTATAATATTTATTTAAACTTATAATAATATTTAAAAAAGGAATAATAAAATACCATCTTCTTTCACGGGCTTGATGCACTGTAAACACGAAACAAACTTTTTCTTTTTCACTTTTTTATTTGCATCTTTTGGCTTTCCATTAGCCAAGTCTTTCTTCACAACCTCTTTTTTCGATTTCTTTTGTTTCACAACACCCATTTTGTTTTTTTTTATTGGAAAGCGCGGGCTTTCCCAACTTTTTTTTAATGGCGGTTTTATACGCGCGCTTTAGTTGCGCGTTCAAAAACTAGTGCGGGACTAGCAACGCTAACTGCATACGCGTGCGGGCAAGGAAGCACTGGCTGGCGGTAATACCAGTGAGGTTCTCTAATGAGTACCAGCCGCGGCGCGCAGCACTAGCAGTCTATGGCCATCGTCTGCGAGGTGCGGCGCGTGGCGTCAGCTCACCGCCCGCCAATCGTCCATCCCGATTGGGAATCAAGGCCAATTCATGGATTAATATTCCGTGTGTGATTACTTACTAAATGCTATGTTAATTTCACTAAAGTACTTAATTAATATTTAGGATAGCCATCAAGACAGCCGCATAAAATTTATTAAGGTTCTCTTTGACGCACAATATGTTGACTTTTTTTTCAACACATAATAAAAGATAAAGGGCATTCACGTAACAGTGTAGTATGTGTTTTAAACTGGCTCTAAATAACTTTTAATCGTCTTTTTTAATGTTCTGAAGTGCTGTTCAAGAGTTTATATCCGGAACGCGGGTCGTAGCGGCCAAAGATAATGTTTTACGGGCGGCGATCAATAGTTTTCCATGCTATATTAATGAAGGTAGGTACGTCAAGGGCGATCATTTAAGCTAGATATACGAAAGTCATAGTATCTCGTGACCAATCACACTTAAAGTTACAATTGCTAATGCTACACCAAGACAAATTAGAACATTAAAATGTCCGCGAAACATAGTTATATTATTTACACTTGAATGTTCAAGTTCACCCCAGTTTCGTGTACAAATTATACAAACAATAATATTTTGTACCTATCTTCATATTACCATGGCAAGTCAATATAAGTAAGTTAGAATCGTTTGTTATTTAAATTAAGAACCGAATGGATAATAAAGGCAGCAAATTTTTATAATGTTTTAACATTTTTCATTCGTTTCGGAATATTGTTAAATTTTGTATACTAATAATCAAACAAGAAACATCTTACATGGAGGAATAAAATATGATATATTACAGTTGCTTATATTATACTGTATTGTAATATACTTTTTTCTCAAGGACAACTATGTCGTAGAATGCTGTAAATGATAAGGTTAGATCTTAAATAATACGCCACTAAACAATTGTTTACTGCTTAAGGAGATTTCAAAGTTTATGAAACTTTTATAGCAAATTAGGCGATAAAGGAGGAAAAACTGCAGGGATTTGCTTTGTTTAAATGACAGTAGTGTCAAATATTTATGAAAAATAATAATATACTTAGTATCAGTAAATTCCTAATTATTTTATTATAAAACCGCGCGTGGGAAGCTAATATAAAAATATGTATTTCACTAACATAATCATAAGCATTATATTAGTCTATTCAACAAGTTCAAAAACGTGTTAAATAGAAATAAAGCTCCTAAAAATATGTGCCATAGCTCATTCGATGCGGAATGACGTCTAGAAAAATTTTTTTTAAGGGTTTATTAGCACATAAAAAATTGCGATTGTTATTAACAACATAAGATATAAAAAGGTATTTAGTTTTTCGTTAATAACTTTTAAAATAATGATATTTAAGGAATTTTGAAAAAAGATCCTGAAAGAGGAGGACATTTCCAATAAAAAGTCCTAACTCCCGGAACTCTATCTATATAATTTATATTTTTTTTTTACGCTGGAAATAGGGTTCCGCGAGGTCTTTACGGCATAGGCGCGCCGCCTAAAAAGCCGGTATATCACCTAAAATATTTTTTTTTTAAATATTAAATAACAATTTAAAAATTTGAATAAATTATGGTGTAATCTAGATACTTGAACGAAAAAAACTTTTTTTGTTAATTTATTATTATTGCTGTTTTCGCATCTGATATGGGTATTAATGAACATTGGAAAAAAAATTTTACGTCATTTGTTAAGAAATTGTTTATAAACAAATAGACTATTTCGGGAGTTAAAAAAAATAAATTTACTGTCTTATAGCATAGGTGAAATGATGATAAAAAAAAAATCTTTAATATTTTTTTTATTGTTTATAATCGTTTTTTTTATATTTCAATTGTTTAAATAATTAGTTAAGAAATTATCTTATTCTTCAAAATCATCATTGACCAATGTCCATTGTCAATGGAATAACAGAGAAATATTTTTTTTTATAAATAATTTAATTGTTATAAACAAATAATATTAACCGTTATATTTTTTTTCTAAATCTTCAAAAAATTAATAAAACAACCTGGTATATATGTATACCAGGGATAGGGTAGCAAGTAGCCTTACCCTGTGTGTGTTACTATTTACGCCTACCTAAAAAACCTTCCTCGGGAGGAGGGCCATGTTCAGCAGTGGACGTTATACGGGCTTATGATATTGATGACCAACGTTCTATCAGCCCTGATCCCACTAGTGGATACAGTAAGCGTTTACAATCGCATTAGTTACGGCCAGTTTAAGTCTGTTATGTAGCCGGCTTCCGCACTCTATTCAATGCCACGGTTACCCTGTGTGATTTGTGCCACTGTGCCGATGACGTCATTGTTATAGCATACAATATACACCTACTACATGTATATTTATTTAGTGTTGTGTTTATATTTGTACGGCAAGGACGTTTGGAAATAAAAAATGTGGATTGTAAACATTGGGAGAAGCATCTGTTTGGTTTTGATGGTTTCGTTAATTTCAATGTTTATGGTGTTATGGGAGAATTATGTTTTCTCGGTAACTGTAGCTGTTTTATTAAATTCAAGGGTGAGGTAGATACTATTTTCCCCGGACTAGGGAAATTAATCCCTTTGTCGCGGGACTTTACATACACTCGATTCACGGATGTACACGCAGACTCACAACAACCATCTGTGGTTCACACAAATAATTGTCCCGGGTGGGAATTGAACCTAGAACACCAGATCTTAGAAACAACTACCAAAACCACTACGCCACCGATGCATGTCGAATAGTAAAATTGCAGCTTAAATTCTACATTTGTGTAATAAGCAATATAGGTTTATCTGATTTACTTTCGAGACTTAAAATATCTAGGTAAAGCTTATCACTCCTTTGATGGATATATTGATTTGTTCCATACTTGGTGTATAACGTTAGTACTCTGAATAAGCTGCTGCGGTTAGGAAAGTACTTCTTGCTTAACTACAAATAAGTTTTGAAAGAAGATTTAGTATATTCCCGTTGTCCCCGTATGGCATATCCCCGTCACGAGGACAGCGGGACGTGATTAACTTTATTTCCCGTTGTCCCCATAACGTACATTCCGCTAACTGGGACAACGGGAAGTAAACGTTAAATTTACAACTTTGGTTGAACTACATTGGTTTAGGTTTAGGTTTTTTTTAATCACCCGAAATCTCATTAGTTTTTCAACTAACTAGTTAGTTGATCTACTTGACAGTGTACGGGGACAACGGGAAGTATTTTTAAATATTTAATTGAAGTAGGTACCGCTGTCCCCGTAATATGGGAACACGGTGTACGGGGATAACGGGAATAAAGGGAAGATTTATTTCGTGTTATTCTGCGTGAAGGTCAGAACCCCATTTGTCAGTATTTGGACTGTTCTGAAAATAGTTAGCCTTGGGGCTTTTGCTTTATCACGCGGCATAAAGACGAGCAGAGCTCCAGCCGCAATAAATATTTAAAAAACTACAAACTAAGCAAGCTACGCAAGTGGTCGTCACCAATTGCGTAGCTTGCTGGCACTTGGACCACGGCTCAGGGCGGTCGCTGGCGAGGGGATACAGAGATTATGACATTAGCAATTCGCCAGTCAGTGCCTATAATATACCCAAAATCTATTTTAGAATACTAACGTCTTTAGAAATGGCGTCATACTAGACTGATTGCCATTCAATCAGTTGGAAGTAGCTGATGACGACAGCGAGCTGACCTCAGAGCCAACGTGTGGGTCGTTGCGGGCGTGAGTCGGACATAACCTTTTGTATGACGGAAGACACGTTAAGATACACTGGGGATTCAGATGGAGGGATACAAAGCAGACATGAGGATATCCAAATTGCATTGGTATCTGGTTCCTTGTTCCGATTTGACTCGATAAGATTGTATGACACAAGGGGTTTCCGTACCTGGCTTTATTAAATACTAGTTAACGCCCGCGACTTTGTCTGCGTGGTATTTTTTATACCTTCGGTTTTTACATCATCATACTCATACATCCAGATTTTTTTTATTACTCTTGTCTGTTTGTACGGGGTAATCTCAAAAACAGTGTCATCGATTTAAATAAAATTTTGCATGTTGGTACCTTACATCCCCGGTCAACATTTTAAATACTTTAAATCACAGAAAATTAATGAGTTTTCAGTCACCGTATATTTTTAAAAATTCTTAGTTTATCTTTCAAATAGTCTTTAATATAGTTGTTGTAATTGAATAAAATATCGTGACTCATATCACGACGACAGCATCCGTGGCATGGCGGTATAAGTCTCGTTTTAGGTCTTGGAGGCCGTGGGTTCAATGCCCACCCCAGCCAAGAAATCTTTGTGAAAATTCTAAGAAGCACGACAAGCGTTGGTCCCGATTGTTATAACATCATATATAACAATTGTATACCAAGAAACGGGCAGCAGCGTTTCTCTGTTTAATACGAGATAATACTGCGGTCACCAACCCGTCTGCCACGCGTGGTGACTATAGCAAAACTCTCCCTCGGGAGGAGGACTATGTTCACTAGTGGACGTTAAGCAGGGTGATAATGACTCATATCGTTGACAAAGGAGTTGAAGTTACAGCAAAAAGTATATTCTATCTTAATAGTTATTTATGGGAAAATATAACCCTATGTTTATAACTAGCGACCCACCCCGGCTCCGCACGGGTGCAATGCTGATGTATTGATACATATAAACCGTCCTCTTGAATCACTCTATCTATTATAAAAATCGCATCAAAATCCGTTGCGTAGTTTTAAAAATCTAAGCATACGCCTACATAGGGACGGACAGACAGCGGGAAGCGACTTTGTTTTATACTATGTTGTGATTACGTATCATCACAGACCAGACGATTATTAGAAAGTGTTTCGTGATAAACCATTAAACCTTATCAACATTACTCATTAAAAGTTATTTTCAGCAGTTTCCGACACAGCTCTATTCCCGTAGAAACCTTTATAAACATAGCCTATGTGACTCCATGACAACGAAGCATTCTATGTATGGATCATTTTTTAAATTCGATAAGTATTTAATTTTTTTAAGTATAACATTGTCACACCAAAACTAACTAACTCATATTATTAGTATATATAGTTGGGAAACAAATAGTTACCAACTAACTAGGTAGGTACATTGTGTAGCTATAACTACTAAGCCAAGCCTTGGCTTAAATGATTTACGAAAGAAAAAAGAATAACTTATTTCCATTTCTAACATTAGTGCGAATAAAACCTAAAACTAAAATAAAATAAACTGCTGTGTTGAGTTCATTACCAAACTTGTACCTCGTAACGCCATCTATCAATCTGCTCATGAACTATCATGTAACAGTGCGCACTAAGTGATTCCAGTTCAGGGCTTTGATTGGTGGACAACCTTTATTTAAAACGGAACAATTATAATATTGTTCGTATTAATTGTAAATAATACATTTTGATACTGGTGTAATTAATAACGGTTAACATTTTAATTTTAATTGTATTTTCCATACATTTATAGTTTCTTCAAACTACCGCTAGAGGCGCTACGTGTCTAGAAAATAAGCGTGATCGATGAATTTAATAAAACTATAACTTAACGTACAAATAACGATGTTATTTATATGAAATAAGCGTCCCCCGCGGTTTGACTATGACTTTTAAGCTTCCTCGTCAAATTAAGCTAATTATCAGTCTTCAGATTACCGTTAACGAAATATTGTCCTATTTTCTCCAATATCTCTTGAAACTAACTATTACTCACTAAGAGACATATCTTATATATATATATATATATATATAAGGTATCTTGGGGTAAATCCGTGGTTCGGGTAATTCCGTTTATTTCAAGTTTATTGTTAAACTACACACAGCATGTTCCTGTATCTTTACAGATTAGAATACCTATGTAGTTTTCAATTAAAATCAATAAAAACAGTAAAAAACTAAATTATGATTACTCTCTTAATTATTTTAAACTAAACGGTTTTACCCCCAGCACGAATTTACCCTAAGCTACTATACCTACTTTATTTCCATTTCCAGAGGAAATTCAGGATAATCCCAGCCGTTTATTTATATCGTTCCTCATTTATTCAAACGATGTATTAATAGGGACCCTTTAATTGCACGTTCATTCAACGTGATACATTCGCCCAGATGAGTTTACGGAAGTTGCTATAAATTGATGACGGCAATTTTAATTGCGCAGAGTTCATGGACAGGTCACGCCATCTATCGGTGACCAAGACACTAGGTTTAAAGTATAGTACATTTTTTTATAATTATGTCATTTCCCAAGAAACTAGCTGTTAAACGGATTGTTTTCATGACCAGGGATTAGTACCTACGTTCAAAGTAACGAACTCTTCTGTTTTATTATAAACGTATAATGAAGCCATAGAGAAATAGCTATAATTTGGCATCTACTTGCAGAAATCGTAAAGCGTAAACAAATAAAACATCTCAAGAGGAACTGTCAAACGTCGGGGCATACAACAAACATAGCTGTAACATTATTTACAACTGCTAATTCCAGGTATATTTTATTAGAGACGTAACGGTTATGTCCGCTTGGTTATAATAATATTGTTTACCATAATCGCTAGCGCCAAAAGTATCAGGAAAATCGCACCAAGAAATAGAAACATACATCTAAATATGTTAGTCTTAAATTTAAATCTCAAGTTATTCTAAACCATTTTTCGGATGCTGATACGGTTCTCTATCAGTCATGGATTTTCTTTCGAATTTTTATATGCATTTGCTTATACTATGTGCAATCTTGATCGATTTCTGTCACTGCGGCCAAACATCCACGCAGAACCTGCGCGAATGAATGGATTCACAAATGAAAGGATTAACGTGCTCTTGGAAGCTCAGGTGAAATTACATCACCTTCCTGGATTTCAAGTGGCACTTAGATTACACAAAAGAATTTAAATTCGTATTAAATTTCAACTAACACATTTTATTGGCTGCCCCGGTTTTCGAACTCGGGATTTCGCTACAGACGGTTAATCATTTTAGCGTACCATGAAGAGACAAGCATTATTGAAATATCTAAGTATTATCTATACTAATATTATAAAGAAGAAAGACATGATTGTTTGTTTGTTTGCATTGTATATGCCCCGGAACTACTGAACAGATTTCAAAATTTGTTTCGCCATTAGAATGCTACTTTATCCAGGAGTAACATAGCCTATATTTAATTATGAAGTTCCCACAGGAACGGGAGTTACGCGGGTGATCTTTTATACTCTGTTACGTCTGTTACACACAACTAATACTAAAGCTACTATAGTAACGACTGTAGATTATTTCTCAGTTTCCCAATAATAGTGGTGACTGGTTGGCGACCTTCCAGCCACTAGTTCCTCAGCCATCTTGAACTGAGTAACTGGCATTAATATAACGAGCTACGGAGTTGATGTTAGCGAATGTATGTGTGCGTTTTAGTGAAGGTTAAAAGTGCATTTGTTGCATTTATATACATCGCGGCAAAAAAATACAAGGGATACAAATAAAAAAAAAACGAACCTTTTAATATATTTTATGTACCTACCTACTAAAGAAAAAAATAGGTAAACTTGAAAAAAAAACTGTTTGTTTTTGCATACATCCGAAAGCACAAATACTCTTGCGTATTTCGCAGTGGGGTAAAACATAAGTAGTGTTATCTTCACTAATTGAAAGATTTTTGTTAGTCGATGGCTTACTGAACCGTTTGGTGATAAGTAATATTGTTTACACATTTTGGCTTTTTAATTAAATATTCGCATGTATAGAATATCTATATCAAAGGAATTTGTGGTTTACTTTACTATTGGAAGATATTTTTGTTGTTTGGAGTTCGAGAAACTACTTTAAACTGACTTTGAAAGGTTTTCTCGAGAGCAAATTTTAGATCCCACCAATTTTCTTCGACCTGACTGACTGTCATTGATTTTTATGATACTTACAAGTAAACAAACGAGCTGTTTTCACGATGTTATTGTTGTTATTATGTGATAAATAAAAAAGATTTGTATCTTCAATTATCAATTAAATCCTTGATTTAATAAAAAAAATATGGTATGAAAAAGTGTTACAAAAGTCAACAAAACTGACTAATTAATTATGTACTATATTAATATTTATAATTTAGTACATAATTAATATTATTTTACACGACCTCCAAATATTAAGTGAAATCAAATCAAAAAGCAAAGCAAAAGTAGGTAAATAATAAATACTATATTTTATTATTATATTAAGTCTAATACATCATACATGCCGACGTAGGTATTACAGGAAAATATGATTGAAACCGATGCCTTTGTGACACTTCTAGTGTCAGCGTAAAATAAACAGTACTGATTATATAAGGACAAATATTATAAATAAGATCATTATCAGTTCGTATAACGTCCACTGCTGAATATGGGCCTCCTTCCCAGTGAGTAATTTTACAGTCACCACGCTTGTTAGGCGTGTTGGTGGCGCAGTATTATGTAATAACACAGACAGTAAAATGATGCTGCATATAACAATCAGGACCAACGGCTTAACGTGCTTTCCGAGGCACGGAGGGTGTTCACTCAACCAACCAGAACCCCATTGATCGATGGTAGAATAGACTACTTGTCATAGTTTGACGATATATTATCAATATCGGTTAATCGAATAACGTCGATCGTCATCATTCGGCGTTCGATCGCTTAGTTAGTTGACTGTAGAACGGTATGCGTCGATCAAACAAACCATCACACCAATCGATCAACATCGATTCGCCGAACGTCGAAATCGATTGGTGTAGTATTTTTGGTAACCCTAAGTCGGTATAAACTAATATAAATGTAAGAAAACTGTGCTAAGAAAGAACATTGTTATGAAGAATGGAAAATAAGATCTCTGATAATGTTCTACGGTAGGAAGATAATAATAAAAAAAAAACCGTAAGTAGGTAAAATATTACGCAGACATTTTTTTACTCACGCATAACAAACACCATGTACCTATCTATGAATCATAATCGAAAAAAATGGCTTGAGGCCAAACGGTAACAACAGATTAAGTGTTGATAAAAAACTTAAAATTGTGCTCAATTACATTAATCACTTCAATTGTAATACCGCTTCATACTCTGCTACACATTACTTTGTAAAAAAACAACACCGGATGTAAGGAATACACTAACGCTAACTGATACTAGAGCTTTATTTAAACGAAGTCAAGTTTGATTTATATTATTTCTGATGGACATGCGAGGTTAGCCACGAGGCTTTTTCTATTTCAGTGGGCAAAAAGGCGAACAGGGTTGTCCAGGTTTAAAAACTACAGACTAAACAATCTTGACCTCGGCTAAGGGGGTTATGAGATTTTTAGGACTTTTGTGTAATTGTTGCTAATCCACAAGGCTTTTCCACTTCAAAGGAACATAAAGAAGGCCAGGGCTCCAGGGCTTAATACTACGTACATCCTTGACATCGGCTATGGGGTCACTGCCTCTTGAGATTCTTAGGACGAAAGCGCTACTGTCGCTAATTTACCTACAAATTGTGTGTCTACCATACTTCATGTCGATATGCAAACTAATAACGCGACCCCGCAATGCAATTACGTATGTTGCAGTAAGCAACAAGACAGCAGATATTGTTCTAATTGTTCAGTAATCACAAAAAGACGATAGAACGTCGCGTTTCTATGGTTAAGCGACGTTGCTTGTCGCGCGTTATTGCCTAGTTATCATTATCAATTACAGCTATGAATTCTGTTGTGGCATTACCCGGTAACGCTATATTTTTTGTCCGTTTGTGGTTACAGAACGATTGTCGAACAAAAATTGGGCCTGCCAGCATTTTAGGTTAGGTAGTTTCTTACATCCTATAAGATTTTTTAATGTGGTTAGTTATCGTATAAAACCTGATTAGAATAACTATAGTAATGTACGAGCTAGTCTCACATTTACTTTTATGATGAAAGGCGGACTTTAATATCTCGTTAAAAATCATGTATTTATAAAGATCAAACAGATTATTTAATGGTTTTACCATGGATGTTTTTACGCAAGGCCCAAGTGAAGGATTTGTTATAGGATAATTCTTTTAAATACAAAATTACAAAAGAATAACGTACGTCTCGTAAATATACGAGATAGGTATTTACTTTTGTTAATGCTCATTTTGGGACGGAAGCTTCTACATATTAATTAGCTGCTAAATTTCAAAAAACATTGAAATACGTGTCATATAGGTTATACGTATATAATTATTATATTATGGTTTTTGCCTGAGAGTTATTAATAAAGTTGGCCAGGTTTTTTTTTGCGATAAAAGGTTAACCTTTCAAAAAAAGCATTACCTTTCAAAAAGTGTAGTGTATCTCTGTGCCAAATATCATTAGAATCCTTTCAGTGGTTTAGTAGGTAGTAAAAGCTTAACGGACATGCATATAACTTCACATCCATACTAATATACAAAGCTAAAGCTGAATTGAACGCGCACATCTCAGAACTAGTGGACCGATTTGAAAAAATATTTTGGTGTTAGATAGCCCATTTATGTAGGAAGGCTATAGGTAATATTTAATTATGAAGTTCCCACGGGAACGGTTACATCGCGCACGGAAAGCTAGTTTATAATAATAGTAGAAAAATATATAAGACGAAGGACATTAAGGACTTTTCAATTGCATTACAAGAAACCTTTTAAATGAAAGGGAATGTAACTGAAGAAAGACAATGAACTTCCTTTGAAACCTCTTTGTCAACAGAGCCTTACAGTCCAACTAACGATTAACCCAACTGATAAGGCTTCAAACAACGTACTACTATTATTTTACAATACTATTCCATACACACAAATCATTTTGTTTATAACGATTGAGTCATATAAACATTTTGTATTAGCCTATTCAAATATTTTCACGTCCCGCAATAACTTCGGCATCGTAATGTATAAATAATCATCGCTTATATATGAGAAGCATGTTAAATATAACTCGTATGGAACAGTCAAACTGTACCTATGTATTAATAAAAAGTTATATAAAGGCAGCCGTCACTGATTCATCTATCAACACATGAAACAAATTGCGCTGAAATTTGACACTCAGTTATTATAACGGATTTCCAAAACTTAATTCCCTAAGAGGGTAAAATGAGTATATAAAGTTTGTATGGAGAAATAGAAATCTACGTGGACGAAATCGCATGCAAAAGATAGTATGTTATTATGATAAAAGTAAATTATAAGTACGTAATGGAAATCGTTGCAATTGTTTTGAGAGTATAAATAGTGGCCCAGAGCATCACGTCCGTCAACAAATAATGGCAGCTTCATCATCATCATCATCATCAGCCGTATAACGTCCACTGCTGAACATGGGCCTCCTCCCGCGGGAGGATTTTGCCATAGTCACCACGCTTGGCAGGCGGATTGGTCACCGCAGTATTATGTTGTAAAGTTGTAATACATTGGGAAACGCTGCTGCCCGTTTACTGATATACGCTTGTTATAGATGATGTTATAACAATCGGGTCAAACGGCTTAACGTGCTTTCCGAGGCACGGAGGGTAATCCCTCAACCAACCAGACCCGGAAAGAAATCTTAGAATTTACACAAAGATTTCTTGTCCGGTGTGGGGATCGAACCCACGACCCCCGCGACTTAAAGCGAGCCAAATATCGCTACGCTACGGAGGCTGACATTTTGGATTATTTAGAAAAATAATTTGAGTTTTTCAGAAAAAAATAAACTCAGGCCTGTATTTCACAAAAAGTGTTGTGTCGCGACATCTACAATAGCCATACAAAAACCACAAGAAGAATAGCAGCGCCATCTAGTACCTAAAATAGTAACTAACCTATATCGCGCAATGCAAGTTCTGAGCACTAACAAATTAAGGGCTGGACCGCGCTACCAGACTGCACCACACCAAAGGGCCATCAAGCCCACCTGTTGTTATAGGTGGCAAAGGATACCTATAACAACAGGAATAGTTACCCCGGGACTCGTCAAGCCTTCTCATAACGACAAATGGCCGTCGGCCGGGCACGCCATCTCGCCCGTAAAAGAACTTCATATTCCGTGGCAAAACTCCACCAATCCACGACCCACTCTACAGTTGTATAAATACATGGATGCAAATGCAATTACAAGTCATACAGAACCCGACACTCCGTCAGGTCACCGGATACAATTTCATGGATCAGGTGGCAATGGTTCCGTGTAGTGCCCCTACTTAACTGCTTACGGGAACTCAACTCACAAATGTTTTAATGAGAATTGAAGATAAGCATAATAATAATGATTTATAGGTTGCATTTAGCAGTGTAGAGTTTTTGCAAATTAAATGTATTACTGATCGATTAGGAGAGTGCTTTCAATATATTATAATAATATGATGTTACAGGAGACAGAGCAACGTTCTTTGTTTTTCGGACGGACATACCTATTTAGCCACGAGGCTTTTGCTTTATATACTTCACCGGGCATAAAGGCAAGCAGCGCTCCAGCCTTAATAAATGGTTTAAAAACTACAAACTAAGCAACCTGCGCAAGAGGGCGCCCCCTGCGGGGCTTGGACCACGGCGGTCGCTGGCGATGTGATTGAGCGATTATAACTTATAGTATTTTAGGAGGCTTTTTGCAACCGTCGCTCTACTTTACAGTTCGCGGGCCTCTCGGACTTCGGGTCGACGAGGGCATCGGATAGTTCTTTGCAAACTAAGGGTCGGGAGGAACTACTGACGGTAACACTTCTTAACTAAGACTTATAATAGGCAGTATCTTTTAAAAATCGAAATCTCTCTTTAAAAGCAATTAAATTGATACATTGGTAAACGTAACACACGTTTACCAATGTACCAATGCACTCACGTTTTAATACTAGACTTGATATTGACCATAATATAAATTTATTAGAGCCTGCAATGAAGGTTCTGCGGGCATAAAATAACGGTTAATAGTTGATACTAAAAATAACTAGATAGGTAATCATGGGCGTACCTACTTTAAGTCCAAGGAGGAGCTAAACGAAACTTTCGGGGTTTAAAATTGTGGTAAAATCTATGTCATGCCAGAACTCGGTGGTGTTTCATCTATGACTCAAGAGAGCATGTTAAATTGTCGGTACTATGCCTGATCTCTCGCCAGTCGTGGCGATAAAACCGTCCTATCGGAGTTTCAGATTGCACCTAGCACCTGTATCGCCGCACCAATGTAAGCAACTGCGCAGAAGGCTAACTTCCTTAGATCTTGGCGCCGAGAAGTTGATCGGGAGGACTAAAAAAACTAAACTGAAGTATGTGGCTATAGTAGATCCTGGATAAGAATTCCAGAAGGCACAGCCCTCCCCAGGCTCCCATCGATACACCCATGCAGATAATCGTGGCTTCTACATCAACGACTAGGTGCAGGTATGCTAATATCTAAGTTGTAGGGTTTGATTTCTAGTCCACGTAATAAGGTAGGTTAATTCTATCTTTACAACTTTGTATCTCAAGTTTTATAATTAAATTACACTGTTAAAGATAAGGTGAAAATATTTTCAAAATGAAATAATCATTTTGGAAACTGTTTTTTTTACCCTCGACGCAAAACAGCAATGCAATTTTTTTTCTTTAGCTAATCAGTGATCACAGCGACTATCATATTTAGAAATCTATGGCTTGAGGGCATTATTGTTATAAAATAGGAACCTATTTCATTAACAACAATAACATTGTATCTGACAAGAAAAAAACTCATTAAGTTGGTAGTGTTTGGTTTTTAATAACCTACTTATAAAATTTTACGTAGACACCATTACAATAACAATATAAATTTTACATTAATGTACAAGTTTCTATTGGACGATGTGTTTTTCTGATTGGCGGAACGAATTTGTCTCCCGATTCTCTAGCACAGGGCCCTTACTCTAACCAATTTCAGGGCTCGGGGCCAAACTTCCAAACTTGAGCGCCGTATTACGAAGCTATGCTCAGAACGCCAAGCATTTCATTTTCATTAGTAGCAATTCAAAAAATATATAACTCTTGTAATTTTCAATTGTGTTTAGTTTTTTTCTTTTTTTGTAATACAAAATATTATTATTTTTTTTGTTTTAGAGCGGGGCGATGGTAAGATGGACAAGTTTCAAAGGGCGTTTTTTTGTTGGACATTATGTAGACACTAGGCTTTTGCTATTTTACCGGGCATAAAAACGAGTAGAGGCTCCAGCCTTTTCCAAGGGCCTCTCAGTAAAAATAAGTTTGTAAAGCTCTGTTCTAGCAAATGGCATCAAAATACAATAACCGCCAAAAATGTCTTACGTGTTGTTAGAACTTAAAATAAAATGATTATATCGCATATGGCTACTATATATAATCAAAAAATAATCTACAGCTAACAACCTACATAACGAAACTGGTTCCTGTGAGATAACTCCTACCGAGGTCAGATACTCGTACCTATTACATCACTGTATAGTTATACCCATATACTTAAGTATATGAAGGCCGATAATTCAGTTTTAAAACTTAAAAGTTCGTGAGCCTTGGGGTACAGCAAAATATATATTATATATATGTTTTAATTTATATAGTTGCCCACGAGGCTTTTGCTACTTTACAGGGCATACGGCAGGTATAGTAGAAAGTTTAATATTATTAGCATTTTAGATACTAATAATAATGCTAATACTGCGTATTTTTGTTTGCTGTTTGGCAAGCTCAAAAATTGCTCGACTACTAAAATTCTTTCACCAATGTTACTTTATCGTGTAACTAGCTTCGCACGGCTACAATGCTGATGTATCATACATATAAACCTTCCTCTTGAATCACACTATCTATTAAAAAAACCGCATCAAAATCTGTTGCGTAGTTTTAAAGTCACATAGGGACGGACAGACAGACTTTGTTTTATACTATGTAGTGACACAAGCTATATTTTATTTATAGATTTCTAGTCTAAATACAATATTACGGTACAAATAATAACAATACTACTCGTAGTTTAACTATACTAAAATGATTGAGACGTGAGTTTGTGATGTTGTCGGTGGTAGGCTTTGGTTCTACTGAACCGATTAAAAAAAAACCTTTTACAGATTGAAAATCACATAATTTGTGTGTCATAGGCCTTACAATAATAACCTTGTCTTAAAAGTTACTCACGGTCTATGCGGGTGAAACCACTCTCCTATAATAATATCATAATTATACGCGTTCACTGAAGCTGGTAACAAAATTTAACAATATGAGTGGCCCGAAAGTATATCAACTTACGATTCGTATTATTTTTCGGTGACATATACATAATACGTTTACCAAATACTATAAATGTAGATAAAAAAAACTTTTACAGAAAGAAAATCACATTATTTGTGTGTAGGCCTTACAACAATAACCTGGTCTTAAAAGTTACTCACGGTCTATGCGGGTGAAAAAACGCGAGACTAGTTAAGTACTAGTCTTGTATTGTACACGAAATAGAGACAGCGCTTCTGTTTATTTTACGGAAGAGTATTATGGTCTATGTTCTACACCAATTTTATTAAATAATACCATAATAGTAAACCGCTAATACAGTTAATTTAAGGCTGACCGCGTATTGCGCGTGCGCACCCTTTGACGATGTGAAAGACGTAAATAATGCGAGCGCGTCTAATCCCCGTCAAACACTATCCCCGCCCCGCTTGGCCAATGTGCTGTCAGCCTAAAAGCACTAATTAATTTACGGTCAATTGCGTAGTATTTATGGCCAATTAAAGTATCAAGCCCTTTCCCTTATACCTACACATTGAATTAATCAATAAGATCGAGTAATTCAATTTTAATTAATTAAACTTACGGCGCGCGGCGCTTGACTGTCTTTATGTCGGAGCAATTAAACTTAAGAAAATACTTAGTAATCCATAGTATTGTATATTCAAAACGGACCAGCAGTTACTGAAATTAGCGCGTTCAAGCAATCAAACAAACAAACAAACTCTTCTGCTTTATATTAGTACTAGCTACCCTCTTGCGGAACTCCCGTTCCTGTGGGTACTTCAAAATTAAGTCAAAGTCAATAATTTCTTTATTCCTATGGACAAAATTCAAAAAAAAAACATTTTTATTAAATTAAATATAGCCTATAGCTTTCCTCGATAAATGGGATAGCTAACACTGATTTTTTTTTAAAATGTAATACCTGAGATTAGCTTTTTCAATCAAACAAACAAAGAAATGTCATAATAATAAAGAAAATCACACTAATATTACAAACTTTTAAGTTTGTAAGTATTGATGGATGGATGTTTGTTACTCTTTCACGCCAAAACTACTGAACGGAATTGGCTGAAATTTTGCACTGGGATAGGTAATACGCTGGATTAACATATTAGCTACAAAATAACACGCTCCGACCCACTGGAGCAGAATGACGCGGGTAAAACCGCGGGGCGCAGTAAGTAATATAATAATTATGCGCGTTCTCTGAAACTGGCAACTAAATTTAACAATATGAGTGTCACGAAAGTTGATCAACTTACGATTCGTATTATTTTCCGGTTAAATATACATAATACGTTTACCAAACACTATGTATGTATGGTATACACCATGGGAAAGTGTCAATACAACTGCATTAGGCACGCGTAGATATTCGAAAGTAGATGTTTATTTTTTCAATTTGTTAAACAAATATGTTAATACATTATACTATAGGTATGCTTTCAGTCTCCGTGGCGCAGCGGTATAAGTCTCGCTTATGTTTCGGAGGTCGTGGTTTCAATCTCCGGATATGACATTTTTGTGTAAAATCTGGGGTTTCTTTACGGGTCTGTTTCGTTGAAGCTTCCCGTGCTCGGAAAGCACGGTAAGCTGTTGGTCCTGATTGTTATAACTGTTGTATACCAGGGAACGGGCAACAGTGTTTGTCTGTGTGTAATTATACGGCAGTCACTAACCCGCCTACCACCTGCGGTGACTATGGCAAAATCCTTCGCGAGGAGGCTCGCTTCAGCAATAGACTTTATAGGGGCTGATCATGATGATGAACAAATAATTATAATTTATTTGTGTAGAGAGTATAATTATTTATTTGTGTAGTGTAAATAAATGTCATGTATTTAAATATTTGTTGTATTGTTATAACACGTAACAAGGAAAATTTGCAAATAAGGATATTATTAAAATACCTAATAAGCCTTATAATTAAATTTATTTTAATAAAGTAGTACCATTTCGTAAATATCGACTCGTATAACTGAATTCAGAACATTTTTAATTATATAGACCTTCATAGTACGACTGGTATCGACTATCTTCACTATATACAATTAAATTAAATTGAAGTGCCTGTTTGTCATGGAAAAATAACAGGATTTAACAGGAACTAAAAAAAGGTTATAACAAAAACACTATAAAAAAAAAATTGTCCGACTGACTGTGTTTTGTTGTTTTGGCTAATCTCAGGATGGCTGGTAGGCACGATTTTGACGGGACTTACAGTGGTAGATCGCAAATTTTATAAGGTATAACATATGCTACTTTTTTACTGTATGTCTGTGTATTCCGCCTAATCACCAAAACGCAGCGGCGGCTTTACCCATTGCGAGGCTCCGGGCGGCAGGTCTTTGCGAGGCCCTTTGTCCCTAGTGAAAAGTGTGTGACGCGAAAGTTGTCATGTTTAACGAGAAATGCTAAGGTTATACTAATAAGTAAAATTTTAGTTTTAAAATTAACAAAAACAGAGATGATAAATTTTGCAATTGATGTTTGCGGCTTTTCCTAAGGCTGAAATCTTTAATTAAAGTAAAATAAATGTAAGAATGTCTTACCATATGACCAGTGAAACTACAAATTCGTAGGTAGTTATTTCCTTTTCTATAGAATGGCATTCACTGACCAACTGACAACCTGTTGTATTTTCTGCTAAATCCTTTAACGCATGACATATATCGCTTAGTTGGTAGGTATTTAACGGCCTTCACCGATCCTACACTGCACTCCCATTTAGTTTCAGAAAGTGGTTTTAGCGGTAACGATTTTACATGAGCATTTTAATAACCGATCTTCAGGTGTTTCGTGGCGCGATATTTGAGTTTTTCAATTATGTTTTGAATTAATTAATCAATTAACTATCTTTAAATTAAAGATCAAAATGAAAAGTTTTAAATAAAAAAAGAGTAAAAAAAAATATGCTTGGGTTGTTGCGCGAGGCCCCTGCAAGAGCGAGGCCCCGGGCGGTTGCCCTGTTCGCCACCCCCTAAGGCCGCCGCTGCCAAAACGATACCGATTTACAAAAGACTTTCATTGTTAAAAAGCATATTAAATATTATTTATCCTTATTTTCTGCGGAAAAGCCGCTTGTTTTGATTTAAAAGTAGCGCGCAATCAACAGGTAGCCCGACATAGTGCTGACGAGACATTCGTAAAGCACATGTTAATAAAACCAGTACAATTACCTAAGGAAATAAAATGTATACGTTTCAAAAAGAACAGCAATCGATTCTATTGGTAATAAATCATCTAACAATAATCATTATGATCAGCCCGTAGGTATAACGTCCACTGAAACACTTAGGCCACCTTTGGATTTGCAGTATCAGTCACAACGCTTGGCAGGCGGATTGGTGACCACAGTATTGTGTTGAAAAACACTATCCATATTCCACACATACAAGGAAACGTTGTAGCGTTTCCTTGTTTTAATGGATAGTTCCTAATTTATAATTAAATAATATAAACGCGAAAGTAGGTATTAGTCTGTCTCTTACTCTATAACATCTTAACTACTACACCAAATATGATGAAATGGTTAACTTTAGATTATAATTGTCACAGAGATAGAGTAAACCTTGTAAAAGGCCTTTTACAGAGAAAGAAAAATGAAAGGTTGTATGGAAATTCATCATTAATATAACTACGACATTTTGCATTTCGTCACTTATTAAAAATAAGATATCAATCCACGCGAACGACGTCGCGACCAAAAGTAAAGTTAGTTAGTTAAGGCCAAGAAACATAAACTAAACAAACTTCAGTCTGTCGCCAAAATACCTTTCTTTACACTACGGGATATAAAACAGAAAATTTCAGCTGCTACTTTATTAATAAATCTTGGCTTTCCGCCACAAAACTGAACCATGTACACACAAGAAAAACACCGATTGTTACAAGAAATCATACCTTTCTACAAAACAGGAAGGGATAATTAGCGTATCAATAGCACTTTCAGTTTCTTCAAAACACCACACACAAAGTTTTATTGAACAAAACACTAAGTACAATTACATCACCACACATTCGCGGAAATCAGTACAAATTGTACCCAAACACTATGAAATTATTAGCTTAAACAACCGAAAACTTGCCTACTACGTGTCATACACACTACGAAATATGAGCAACGTTAGAAATGTCAATACTTGTTGTATATTGGAAATGAATTAAGTTGATTGGTTAATTGGATGGCGGTATCGTGTCGTGATAAGCGTTGAGAGGTCGCGACGCGACTGCCTGCCCGCTGTATCATTCAGACCGGCTCACGTGCAAACGCATGCAAAAAAACTGACGCAGACTACGAACTCTCACAGATAGTATGGCGTGCTTTACGTTTGAAGAAGAGTTAGTAATGTTTTGTGTATTTAAATGCTAATTAATTGGTGCTAAATTTAGCGCTTTGTTAAACAATATATGTATTGTGTTTTAACATTGTTGTAGAACAGCTGCTTTTATTTGCCCAATACTTATGTACTTCAAGGTTTTTGGTTTGACATACAGTACTCTGTATACATACAGTATTTAACTCACTCGTAACTAAAACTCTTTTTTTAACTAGCCTCCCACAACTTAAGGTAAAGTACTGAATATTTATTACAAATAATAATTTTCTAAATACCCAATTCAATTGAATTGAGGTTCTCGACTGAATTCAATTTCATTTTAAGTTTATTTTTCCCGCGATCATGGATTTATTTCCCTAATGCAGGACTAGGGAAATAAATCCCTCAGTCGCGGGGGACTTTATAAATACATAATTAACGGAGACAAAGCACACCCATACTCGAAATTGAGGTCCAATTAGTATCGAACCCAGAAGAACAAGTCAAGCAAACATTTTATGAAACAATAGCCAGAAATAAAAGGTCTACCATTAAATTTGTTGAAGTAACGACTTTATATCTCAAGAGCGGCTAGTTTCTGGTTTCCTACGTAAATTGTTCAGTCATAGCTCGTGTATAAAGATATTTTGGGACGGAATCTAAATATATTGAACGGTAAGTCTACATTCTACTTGTTTCGTTTGTTTGCTAACTGCTAACACCGAGTTATTATAAGCTAGCTGGCAAGGAAACTTATAATGAAACATATAGACTACGTATGTAGTATTATAGAATATCACGTACCTGCTTTCTCGTCCCTTCAAAAAATGCCCGGTGAAGCAAGTCTCGTGGCAAACTACATAAAATAAATGTATATCCAAAAAAAAAAGTCCCTTTGAATAGGCTATATACAATACAGCCCGCGACTTGGTCTACGTGTAGATTTCGATTTCTCCATACAAATTTTGGTTTGAATTTATAGTATATAAATATAAAATCCTTTCTTATCGAATGAACAACGTCATGGTTATAACACTTTCCACTAGTTTCCACGTTTCAGTGTCTACGATCAGAGAAGATTATAAAAGCTACTTTCTTTCTAGTATTGTATTCTAGTTCTTTTTTTTAAATCGATAGTGTACATTGCAGTTATACTAATAAAATCCGCTTAATTAAAAAAATCAATCTTTCATATTTATAATTCTAGTATTGATTGTATCATGGCGCCAGACCAATCATAATAAATAAATAAAAACAAGGCTATTAATTTATAAATGATTCTTCATCTTTAATTGATAAATAAATAAGGTGTTATATTAACCGTGCATTAATTTACTACCGATTATAAATTGGAATTTCTACAGCTATGCCATAATTGTCAATAGAATGATAGCAATTAGCGCGCCAGTCCAGTAGACCTAGAGTTGCAATCCATCCTGTTTCCCCGGATTTGTCCTAGTTTAGAGGGCTTCTGAGCCGGGTTTCATTTGTAGTCCGGGTTTAAAAATGTAAAGTAACACACCCACGCAATGTGCCTGATTTAAAAAAAAACTTTTGACATGTCCGGGTCCTCAGGCCCCTTTTTCCTACTGGGCACGTGCCCAGGGCCCCCTAAAGGTCGTTAAGCGACTCTGAGTCATCCGTAAAGAAGTAAAAATAAAGCTTGAAACTTTTTATATCTGCGTTCTCTGCAATATTCTAATTTACTATGCCCCAGTATTCTAATGTGCCCAGGGCCTCTAATAGGTGAAAGACGGTTGGGCTCTAAAATCCGGGGCTAACACGCGTCTTGTCCTGGTCACCAAATTTAGGAGATGGTAACCCTATGTAGACCTATAATGTTAACAGAATGTTTACATAAAATGCTTCATATTAGTGTTTACTAGCAACCTACGCTTGGTTTTACCCGCTTAGCTCCCATTCCCAGTGGAACTTATTTAATTATAGCAAATGTTACTTCTGGATAACATAGCTGTCGAATGGTAAAGCAATTTATGAAATCGGTACAGTAGTTCAGAAGCCTATTTAATGCAAATAAACAAACAATCAAATCTTTCCTTTTTACATATAAACCTTTCTCTTAAATCACCCTATCTATTAAAAGAAAACCGCATCAAAATCCGTTGCGTAGTTTTAAAGATGTAAGCATACATAGGGATATAGGGACAGAGAAAGCGACATTGTTTTATACTATGTAATGATAGTATAAATTTTACTAGTTGTTCCGATTGGTACGTATAAACCAGCCGGTATAAGTTTGGCATTGTGGGGGAAAGTAAATTAAAATATAAAAAACTAAATTCGTTTAGAAAAACTTTCGTCACCTTTTTGTCATTGCGGACCGCACTTTCGCGTCATTATGATATAAATATTTTTATGAGTCAATACATTTTTAATGACAATAACAACTGTAGCGTGTTATTTGCTTTAAAATTTATTTGGTATAGAAGATTTAGGCATATGTGAATAGACAGACAATGTGTTACCATATCTAAATATAGGTTATTTAGCCACAAATTTACATGTAATTTAAGCATTTCGACGCTATTTCAATCATTTATTTAGATAAGGAATTACCTATACGAAACAAGATACATATATATCACATTAATTAACTGAATAGTACATAATAATAAAAACTTATATCAAATAGTAATTGTCACACAAACAATGATGGGAACGTTTCAATTCCCATGGGAAAGCGAGAATAACGAATAAGAGAGTTCTAAACACCCATAACTCTATGGTATTAAAAATTATAAATAAAAACTAGATACTTGCAGCTTAAATACTATTCGCTGATATAACAATGACGTCATGTATAGGGTATTTTGTAAATAATTTTATAACCATAGAGACGATACTAGTTTTTGTTTGAAAATGTTGTGTTACTCACAAAAAAATGGAATCTATACTAATATAAAACGCGTGAGTTTGTTTGTTTCTTTGCTTACACGTGCTGATCTCAGGAACTACTGGACCGATTAGATAGAATAATTATTTTAGTGTTAGAGAGGCCATTTATCAAGGAAGGCTATAAGCTAAGTTGAATTATGTCGTTCCTACGTGAACTGGGCCGTATTATACAGTAACCCACTAAGAAAATGATTAATTACATTAATATTTTGTCTGTCTAAAATGCAAGATTATTTTATTGTCAAATCTTTTCTATAATTATGGACTTTAGGCAAAAGAGAAAGCGTATTTTTGAAAGAGATTGACTACATTTGAGCACAAGTGTTCATAACAACAACATCTTATTCAAGTATAGGATATTGTTCATACTTCGATAGATGGCGTTGTTCGAATTTCCTACATTACAATATGGTTTCGCACACAACAGATCCAAAATGTTTGAGTCTGGAGCTCAGCTCGCCTTTATGTCCGGCGAAGTAGCAAAAGCCTCTTGGCTAACAACATAAGGTGCGTCAGGAAAAGAAATCCTAAATAGTTTAAATGTTGTCTTCGTTCTAAACAAGTGGTATTTTTAATACACGAAACGAGAATCAAACTTCCCGACTCCTCAACCGACGGGCTAAACGGCGGCTACCACACAAGAAACATATGTTTACCAGATGACCTTATTGAGATTAGTATTCACGCTGGAATTTCGCCAGAAGGTTCGCTAAGAATACGTACAATTTTTTCGGCATCCTGTATAGTTGTAAATTCGTTGTTGATTCATGAATGCACGTGTTATAGTATTTTTGTGAAATGATCTAATAGCAAAAAAAAACTACAGCATTGATTCATAGAATTTATTATTACTTTGAAACTGTGTTAGAAATATTTTTAAAGAGTCGATTCACTTTCTATGATACCTATTCTTGCTTTTTGTGATTAATTATTGTTACGTCATTAATATAACCCCTGCCTGTACCTATACTTTAATCTTTTTCTTTACGGAAGGACGTTTATGTAGTCAGCCACGAGGCTTTTACTACTTTACGAGCCATATAGGCGGGCAGGACTCCAGCATTATTAAATGGTTATACCACCACCTACGCAAGAGGGCGCCTCCGGGACTTGGACCTCAGTTCAGGGCGGTCGCCGATGGAGGGATTAAGGGATTTTGAGTTAGTTTTTTAGGAGAGTTATGTACATCTATCACTGCAACTATCGCCTTACTTTACACGACCTCTCGGGCTTATCTATACTAATATTATAAATAGGTAAAGTTTGTGACGTTGTAGAGGGTATCGTCTGAAACTAATGAACCGATTTTGAAGGGGGTCTTGTGACGTCACTACTAGCTAAAATTGTACCCAGAAGTGACGCACACAGAATTTCAACGCGATGTTTCTTCGTCATTTTATGTTTGAGAAACGAGAAAAAAATATGTGTCCAATATTTTTTGGTAATCTAAATGATGGACTAAATAGGTTTTTTTATTCAGCATGCCTATTCTATTATGTTTTTTAAACCTGCATAAGACTTATCTGTAATGCTTAGACCTCGGACGGCATCTTCTTAATGAACCTATAATTTCGCTAATCATCGGTTTCTAACTCGACTTCTATTTATAAGCAACAGATTATAACTGATGTTAAGAAAGTCGTTATTTCTATCATAATCAATTGAGACTCTATAATGGCAACTTACTTATTTACGGCTAATATATTCTGAATATAAATAACTAATTATTCAAAGTAATTTCACACTAATTAAAGCCAGTACTTCATAGGGAAGAAGTGCTATTTATAAACTAAAAATATTTGTCATACCAAACCTGATTGGTTAGTCTATCTATCTGTTTTTATTATCTACATAAGAATATTTAAAATTACAAAGAGAGATGTATATTTTTTTTTTATTATATTTCTCTATTATCTCTACTGAGGATTGTCCGAACCCAGGAGTAACATAGACTATATTTTACTAGAATCCCGCGCGCGGTTTCACCCTTGTAATGAAAGAATTGTTCTAATCGGTCCAGTAGTTTCCGAGATTAATACGTTCAAGCAATCAAACAAACTTCTCAGCTTTATATATTAGTATAGATTATTACATTCGTAGTTAACGTAGGTCATTCAATATGATGATTGAAAGAGTCGAAAAAGACGAAGTAATTAAATATTTTTTTCAACTCAATGAATACTATTCAATGAAGAGTAACGTGCCAAATAACTAAGGCATACATATATAAAGGGATTATCTCCTCACAGTTCATCAATTACGATGAGATAGAACAAAACACAATATTTCTGTATACCCTGAAACCTTAGTATCTACATATAATAATATACAAGTTTATAACTAACTAGCGTATCACACATATACATATAAACCTACCTCTTGAATGAATCTATCTCTTAAAAAACCGCATCAAAATCTGTTGCGTAGTTTTCAAGATCTAAGCATACATTGACGGACGGACGGACAGACAACGGCAAGCGACTTTGTTTATACTATGTAGTGAAGAATTTGAAATTTCAAAAAGTATTTATTTTAAGACATAAAACCTAAGCGGACAAAGTCGCGGGCTACAGCTAGTTAATACTAAATTGTACATATCACATGGGTCCAATATTTTTCTAATTATATAAGTTTTGAATCAGGTCTCTGCCTACCCCTAGGGGAAAGAGGCGTGAATTTGTGTATATATGTATGAATCATAGTTTTTGATAAAAGATCCATTAATTTGATTGGTAAATCGTAATGATGCTGTATATCCCATGTTAGCAGTCTGTGTTTTCACCTCGACCTGTGTTAGAATGTGAAAACAATGGCAGAGAGCCAATATTATGGCGTCTTGACGTCAAACTACCTACTAAGATCGTCTACCGATTGGTTTTCTTGAAACAAAACGAATTATTCAAAGAATTTTTCGGCTGGATATTTTTTTATATGCTTATATGATACCGCCTAGTGCAATTAATTATTAAAAGTGGAATTTACAAATATGTTTTATAAGGAATATAAGCGACTTATTTAAACAGAGCAATTAATTATCCTAGAAATAAAATGAATATACTTGAATCGTTGTTAATAGTTGGCAGGACAATATGATTTGAATACCAGCATAGTACTATCGAAATGTAACATTAAAATTTTACTATATATATATATACTAGCGGCCCGCCCCGGCTTCGCACGGGTGGACTTTAATACCCTACCCCTGCCCTACCCTACCCCTACCCTAACCTACCCCTACCCTGCCCCTACCCTGCCCCTACCCTACCCCTACCCTACCCCTACCCCTATCCTACCCCTACTCTACCCCTACCCTACCCTACCCCTACCCTACCCCTACCCTACCCTACCCTACCCTACCCTACCCCTACCCAAAAGTATCCTATGTCCTTCTCCTTAGCTACCTCCCTACCAATTTTCAGCCAAATCGGTTCAGCCGTTCTTGAGTTATAAATAGTGTAACTAACACGACTTTCTTTTGTTTTTAAAATGTATTCTGCTATTCGGGACGGAAACAAATCCAACAAATCAAAAACCATGGCAATCGGTCCAGCCGTTCTCGAGTTATAAGTGTTGTAACAAACACGACTTTCTTTTATATATATAGATAGATATATGTTTTTACAAGTTTTAGCCAGTCATTAATACAACTGGCTTCTCTAGTTGTAAATTACCCCTCAAGACTACTTATGTCTTATTTTTTTTCCATTTTGCTGTCTCCTGCTTTTGTATGGAGGGAAGTGAAAACATAAGTCTTTCTTACTCCTCCTAATCTCTTTCTGATTAAATTCGTAGCGGCAAGGCAGTTTAATTTTTTCCCGGGACTTGGTGAGTCGCCGTGCTCATTGCCATTAGCAGTGTGTGCCACAGTTAAAAGGAGATTACAGGAGTTGCAGTGGTTGGAATGTGGGTGGGATTAGTTGGAAAAAAAATAATCATTTATACTGATTTCAGTTCTGCATCACAAAACAGATGCATATATTCCAGTACGAAAGTACTTAATAATACTAAGTTAACAATGTAACAAAGTAACTCTCAAAACAAATGGCGTGAACGGGACAGAATATACTAGTTTGTATGACACAGTGACTTCTACACGGCTCTGTTGTGATTAGATAACGATTGTATCCAGATGCACACGCCTGTATACCTAAAGTGTAGAAGGTCCATAAATTAAGGTGACATTTCGAAGACATGTCCAAATTGCACCAGCGAACCTATTTATTATCTTCACTTCTTTCCAGTGGCGGACCTAACATTGTTTTTAGGTGGAGCGAGATCTCAAAACCTATTTGCGCTCCCGATCTATAACGATTGTAATATCGTGCGACCGTGCAATAACGGCACCCGGTTGCACCAACGGACATTAATTCTTCGTCATGAATCACTCTATCCATTGATGTAGCATTGATTAGCCGTATGGCAATCCGTTCAGTAGTTTATAAGATCATTGCGGAGACATAGGCAGACGCGACAGTGAAATCTGTTTTAGTATTATTATGTGTGACAAATACACATAAATGTGTGACAAATATACATAAATGTGACATTTTGAGTTTTTTGGACCGAGAATGAATTCTTGAAACGAAAAATCTATATGATTTCATTGGTCAAGACTATAGACTCATCAGTCTAATTGCCATTCTAGCTAGATCCACCTCCATTATACAAAGTTTAGAGCTGTTATCTATATGAATGATATGTAGGAAGCTCTATTTTATCGAAAAATGTTCAATATTCACAAATTTTAAAATCCAATATTTAAAAAAAATCGCAATTATTGATATTGATAGAAAATAACTCGATAGTTGACATAAATTAATTAACAATACCAGTAAAATCATAGCCTGTACCGATGCAAAAAAATAAATAATGATTAACTAACCAAATAACAACTAAACCAGCAAACCTTGAAACATGTGGCATTTAAAAAAAAACATAAAGAGCCATAAATTATTTTCCAACTCGATAAACTTAGAATCAAAACGGAAATCATTACTTATTTTATTTATTTATTGCGTCAAAACATTTTTAAGTAGCCTTTTTGTAGGTACGTATTTAGTTACGTCGCATTTACTATATTAATGTATTTGTTTTCTTTGTTTCATTGGGTAGTTTCAGAAATAACCGTGAACAATAAAGTAATTGGGTACTGTAAATAAAATATAGCCGATGATCATCCGGAGATAGTGTAACTACCCATTGGCAAAATTTTTTTGATTGGTCAAGAATTTTCGGAGCCTGTTTAATACAAACAAACAAGCAAATCTTTCCTCTTTAAAATTAGTAGATAAAGATTAATTCTTAAAGAAAGTTATAGAATCGCCAGGCATAAAGGCGAACTGTGTCTGGAGCTCTGCTCGCTTTTATGCCTGGTAATTCTATGGTGTTCTAGGCGAGCCTTGATAAAAACTATTAACTAAGCAACCTGCGCACTCCATCTCATGGCCTCATGTGGGACTGAGACTCCATCTCATGGCCTTGCGAGGTGATTGGGGAATTGAAATTACACCTTATTAACAAATGCCACTCACTTCTAAACTGCCGTAATACCGACGGATGCTTAAAATATATCAAACTTAACAATACCGAAAGCACTGCCTAAACATTCGTGGCCATGTAGGTCATCGATCATGCTTACTAAAAGTCATTAATTAATATATTTAGCATCTGATCGCGAATTCACTGTATAAACAAAACTAGAATGCTCTAATAACTATACCTATTGCGCAAGAGCATGTCTTCCATTTAGCAACAAATCATGGTCACCATACAATTTAATGCAGACAGACAGACATTTAATACTGATATAAATCGTACTAAATATTATAAATGACTGAATGAATTTAGATAAGTACTTAATTTTATAACCTACGTTAATATATCTAGAAGTCAGAAACATAAGGTTGGATGTACATTATACGTCAGAAGCATTTGATCGTAAGTGCCAGTTTACGACGAAGTCACTTACTTACGACGAATGTTTCTGAGGTATAAAGGCATATCTGATCTTATGCTTCTGAGTTATATATCGTCGGGTAAAAGGCTAATACCGACATTGAATTATATACCTCATCAAGAGCTTAAATAAAACATATATTTAAATATCACCGATGATGTTGATAAGCTCAATTAGCCATTTTCCCGTCGATATAATATTATGTATGTATAATGGAGGAAAGTTGTAATTAAATGCAGCAAAAAATGCGGGGGAGGGATTATAGAAAAACAAAAAAATATCATGATATTTCTTTATAAACTTATTTTTGCAAACGTGTAGGTTTATAACTGAAATATTATTTATAAACTCTCTCCACGTTTATTACAAAGCTTTTAGCATAGGTATCATTTTTTTAAGAAATAGTTCTGTAGATTTGATTACAAATAATGGTAATTATTTTTATAGTTAGTTAGGTTTTTTGTGCAACTGTCACTCTATTATAGGTACAATTCGCGGGCGCCTCTAACTATGGGTCTACGAGGGCATCGGAATTATTTTTGCAAACTAAGGTTTGGGAGAGAGAGGAGTTAGTTTATAAAACTTACTCCTCGCTCTCCCAAACCTAGTTAAGAGTGTAAAAGTATAGATATGAAAATATTTTTCATCTATACCTATGGTAGATTGGCTATCCAAATACATGATTGTGAGGTGGCCACTTTATCGATTGATTTGCTTACAATGGATCTACCGTTAAGCCGTATGGTATTGTTGTCTGTTTATAACTTATGTAAGGAATGGTCCAGAATAAATATTGTGGCCTACATTCAGCCATCTGCTGCATGCATCTGCATTGTAATAAGATAATGCAACCATATAAAACCTAAGTACGAATTAAGTACGCATTGATAACATACATTGTATCGTTTAGAACAGGGTCTCCAAACTTTGACGCCTTAGGACCATAACGATTTTTTCAATATGTTCGAAGGGCCAAAACAGTATTAAATTTTTATCCTTAACTATACTCTTATTTTTAGACTAGTCGCAAAGTGTGTGAACGAGTAGTTATCATTCTGTGTTTTCTTTTTCAACTTATCACAGCAATAAGACATTGATTGCTAGAACTGGCCGGATTTGGCCCGCGGGCCGTAGTTTGGAGACCTCTGGTTTTGAATGTTATGTATCTGCAAATATTTTTTATACTGACTTTTTTCCGACCCAATCCAGCATTCTATTTTATTTATTTACTAGTTTTTCGCGCGTGGTCTCATACGCTTTACTTCCATTCCCATAAAAGCATTTTATTTAAAAGCCCCCATTTTCACCGCGTTAGGGGTTGAATTTTCCAAAACCCTTTCTTAGTGGACCTATACGTCACAAGAGGATGCCACGGTCCAAATATCACGTTTCTAGACTGACTGATTCATCAACGCTGAGGGAAAACTACTGAAGTTTTGCCTCGGCGTTGATGAATCAGTCATTCAGGACATGTTACTTCATATATACGTACTTATACATATAGATAGATAGAAGACTAGCTTCCCAGGCAAGGCCCATTTCCGTAGGAACTTCATAATAAATGTAGCCTATAGCCTTCCTCGATAAATAGGCTATCTAACATTGAAAGATTATTTCAAACCGCACCACTATTTCCTGAGATTAGCTCGTTCAAGCAGACTAATTGTTAAGCTTTATAATTATATTAGTAAAGATATACAGTTTTATTTATCCTACAAATACTATAAATGCGAAAGTTTTATGTGTGGATGTATGTTTGTTTGTTACTTGTTATTTCTTGCAAAAACTGTTAAATGGATTTTGCTTCAAAAAATCACACTCCGACCCACTGAAGCTGGTGGTGTGGTCTTTGTAGCCAAAGACGTCAAACTATGAAATAGGTACTAATAAACTATTTTTATGTGGACATTTACATAATAAAATATGTATTTGCCCATATACCTATTGTACAGATTAAGGCCAAGAGCTCTATCATGAATCTAAAAATATAACATTATCAATATAGAAACAATTTTAACGTGACCTCTAAACGAGTATATAGTTAACTTGTTTTGCAATCATCTAACAGATAAAATATTACTTATACAACGTGTTAATCAAATAGCGCATAACCTCTAGGGTGGTGATTGTGCTCATGAATATGAACAACTATTTCTAAGAGGCCAACATTGTATCTCGAAGTAAAAAATCTGCTGTTCCATACAAATTGTCAATACCTACTCAACCAAAATGTATGAAAAAGTTGTTTTTTTTTCGAGTTACAAAGTTGGTCCCCTATTAAAAGTTGTTTATATCCATGAGCACAATAACCACCTAAGGGTCCTACCCCCTAGGTGGTATGTCCATAGAAAACACCAGTTTTGTATGGGATGCGTACGCGTCTGTTCAGCTGAACGCGTGCGTACGCGTTCCCTACAAAACTGACGTTTTCTATGGAGATAAGCTGAATTGAGCTGAATAAGTGTAATTAGTCCCTAAGAGATTTTGCGTTATTTAATTAACACGTTGTATAAATGTATATAGCAATTATGATGACGCATAAAAGCTTATAAGTAATGAATTCATTTTTTTTTGTGGTCAACAGCTTAGTCATAAGTTAATAAACATTATACTTAGTTATTGAGGTACTCAGAATACCAATAAATGTTCATTTAATTTTTTTACTAAGTACTGTTTGCGTAAAAATAATAATAAAATCTTAATTAGCAAAACATTGAATACGAATTCAAAAATCATCCTTACTAATATTATAAACGCGAAATTTTGTGAGTATGGATGGATGGATGGAAGGATGGATGTTTGTTACTCTTTCACGCAAAAACTACTTAATGGATTTGGCTGAAACCTTGCACGAGAATAGTTAATACGCTCGATTAACATATTATACGCTACAAAAAAACACGTTTCGACCCACAGGAGCAGAGTAACGCGGGTAAAACCGCGGGGCGCAGCTACTAACCTATATATTACTATGTAATGAAGAAAAAGTAGCCTACTTAATCAAATTAGCTATATACCAGTAAAGTCCTGTCAAAATCGGTCCAGCTATTACTGACATTATAATAAACAGCTAGACAGTATTTTATTTTATATCATTTTTGTTTTTAGTGCCTTACATACAATCACATACGTTTAGTATTAATCCGTTATTTTTCTATTACATACAGAATTAGGAACACTTCAATTACATTCATTTATAGAATACTACCTTCCCGCGCGAGGTTTCACCCGCGTAACTCCCGTTCCCGTGGGAACTTCATAATTAAATATAGCCTATGTCACTCAGGGGGAATGTAGCTTTCCCGTGGTGAAAGAATTTTCAAAATCGGCACAGTAGTTTTTGAGTTTATTCATTACCAACATACACACAAAAATACAAATCTTTCTTCTTTATAATATTAGTAAAGATAAGTATAAATATATAAGTAAAGATAAAAGTGTATTATTTTTCCAAGTGAATAAGGTTAGCTAGCTGATATTAAATTCCATTTGGTATTGTTTTAAACATTTTATCAAAGCAATTGGTCACCGTGGTCACGTAGTTAGAACCATGACTAATATAAGAGTGCGTTCACACGTGACTAAAGCTGATAACGCAAGGGGCATGAGATGATTGAATGATTGCTTTACTATTGTGGAGTGCACTTTATAATTGCTACTGGCTTTTATAAATAATATTGACACTTCAATTGACACGATTCTTATTTAATAATCAATATCCCCTTCTTCATTAGTTTGTGTATACTATTAAAGCTTAATAATTTGTTTATTTGTTTGCTTGAACGCGCTTATCTTACGAACTACTGGTCCGATTTGATCCCCCCTTGTCCTCCTGACCCTTAGTTTGCAAAGAACCATCCAATGCCCTCGTAGAGTCGAAGTCCGAGAGGCCCGCCAACTGTAAAGTAGAGCGACAATACTTGCACAATACTTCCCTAAAATACTAAAAGTCATGATCCCTCAACCTCATCGCCAGCGACCACCCTGAGGTCCTTGCCCCACAATATGCCCCCTCTTGCGCAGGTTGCTTAGTTTTTAGTTTTTAAACCGTTGGCTGGAGCTCTGCTCGCCTTTATGCCCGGTGAAGTAGCAAAAGCCTCATGGCTACCTATGTATGATCAACAGAAAAATTCACCATTCCAAAGCTAAGTTATCCATGTAGTAACTTAGACTATATTTAATGATGAAGTTCTTATCGAAACGGGAGCTACGCGGATGAAACCGTGCGCGGTAAACTAGTCTTACGATAATATTAATAAAAAGGTTTGTAAGGTTGTAGGCGATCATCTCTGGATCTACTGAACCCGTTTTGTAAATTCTTTTACCAATGTAAAGCAACATTACGTGTAACATAATAACATACAACATAATGTTGTTTCAAAACCTCGTCTTAAAATATAGCTTACTAGCTGCACCCCGTCGGAGCGTGATATTTTGTAGACCATATGTTAATCCCGCTTATAAGCTATGCGCGTGCAAACTTTTAGCCCAATCCATTCATCCATTAGATTTTGCGTAAATGAGTAACAAACATACATACATGCACACATACAAACTTTCGCATTTATTATATTAGTAGGATGACTCATGGGCTATATTTTAACACGAACTTCCTACGAGAATCTGTTCTTTAACTTTTTTTTATAAGGATTGACTCTAAAAACATTAAAAATATTTTCTCCTAACTTCAGGATTTCAGGCATTCGTGAGAGATTGCCGGAGAAAGGAGAAACTACTCCACTCCACAATATAGGTTAATAAAAAAACTTCAGAATTTTACATCAAACGGTTTGTGCGATATCTGTCAGTCAGCCACGGTACTCTTTTATACAATATTTAGGAGAATACAAACATACACAATGTAGCTGACCTTACTCAAAACATATGCGAATACAAATAACGATGATGTAAGTGTTGACTCATTGAAACGAACCGGTGTTGAATATTGTAGTAGTATTGTTCCGGAAATATGATTGTATATAGAAAATAAATTATTATCATTTCGTTTAAAATTCTTCTGTTTTTGGTATATTTAGATACTATTTTTTTGTTTAATTCATCTCGTAAGTAAAACTCTAACTACTTAGTTTTGTATTATTAGTCATTTAGTTATAATATATAAAGCTACAGCGCAGCGCTAATCTCAAGAACGAATGGACCGATTTGAAAAATAATTTCAGTGTTAGATAGCCCATTTATAGAGGGAGGTTATAGGCTAATTTATACGGGAACGGAAGTAACGCGGGTAAAACCGTGCGCTGAAGCTAGTGTTAAAGATAAGCGCGTTAATAAAGTGAATGACCGACGCGAGCGCATGACCAATGTAGGGTCAGCTTAAGTATTTGCTAATAAACGTCATGTCTCACAGCCATGTTCTTTTTTGCTATGGTAATAGAAATCATAAGTGAGTGACACATGACATTCCTAAGTAACCTCATATTACCAAGTGCTGGTAGACTCAAGAGAAACCCCTTAAACTTTAACCTTTAACCTAACAGTAGGGGAGGCAACGAGGCTAATGTGCATTTACTCGAGCGCGTCAGTTTTAGGTAAGGTAGGCTATTTACATGCAAATAAGTGTACAATTCAATAAACTGACGCACTTATTTAGGTGGAGCTCTGCTCGCGTTTATGCCGAATGAAGTAGCAAAAGCCTCCTGGCTAACTACATAATGTACACTCAACAAAGAAGATAGGTTTACACCATCAATGTCAAATAATGCAAATAAATATGGTTAGGTCAGTCGGTATTTTTTTACGGTTGAAGAGTTCGCTGCTAGCTGTGTACAAGTGCGCACAATAGTAAACTCTTCTCATAAACGTGTACCTACATATAATTTAAAAATGCGTTTCCCAAAGTGTAAACCTATCTCTTTTATTGACTATACGTTAAAAAAGTCAATAATCTGAGGATTTGAGCGTGACTCAAGGTGGTAGGACAAAAAATTTCATCAGAATAAGATATCCCCTCCAAATAAACGCGCTGTAGTTTACGGTGGAGAAATTTCCTTCTTCTTTCTTACTTTCCTTTTTCTTTCTTTTCTTCTTCTTTCTTTCTTGCTCCTTTCTTTCTGTAATGATAAGTAGTCTTTGCATACTAGAAAATGGCAGCTGTCTCATCTACGGCTTTCATTTTCTGGCATGCATCAAATGGATTTGTTTTTGTTATATTCTTCTTGTCCGCGGATCGGCAAGCGGAGCGTAGGACGTTCACCAACCAGATGACCTGGTAAAGGCCGCGGGATCACGGTGGATGCAGGCCGCCTCCAACCGTAGCAACTGAATATCTATAAAGGAGGCCTATGTCCCGCAGTGGATGTCCTATGCCTAAAATTATTTTATTTATTTTATTTTATTTTATTTATTCAGGAAACAAACAGTCACTTACTTATATTATATGAGTAAACAATATGTACTTATAGACCAAAGAGTTCCATAAAAGTAAATTACATACGGTTCATCATACTATTTATACAAAATTAAGTCTACATGCAGTTTGATATTCGAGAAGAAAAAATAAACTAAAATTAATAAAATTACAGAAAAGCAAACAGGTATCAGGTAAAATTAAGTCTTTAAGTATTTAATAATCTATTACATTATTACATTATTACATTATGATGATGATGATGATGATGTTGATGATGATGATGTTCTTCTGTATTTTGTTACATCAGTGCTTACTTATTATATGAAAACCAATTAACCTACTATAATTTGACGCACTCAAGTGAATTCATTTTTTTTTTCTCTTTGACATACCTAGGTAACCACGAGGCTTTTGCTACTTCACCGGGCATAAAGGCGAGCAGAGCTCCAGCCTTAATAAATGATTTAAAAACTACAAACTAAGCAACCTGCGCAAGAGGGCGCCCCCTGTGGGGCTTGGACCTCGGCTCAGGGCGATCGCCGACGATGAGATTGAGGGATTATGACTTTAGTATTTTAGGGGAGTTTTGTGCAACTGTCGCTCTACTTTACAGTTCGCGGGCCTCTCGGACTTTGGGTCTACGAGGGCATCGGATGGTTTTTTGCAAACGAATGGTCAGGAGGACGAGGGTCAAGTGGTTTCAATTTAACCCCGTCGCCTCCCGGACTATAATATGTTCATAGCCATCGTGCTATCATTGACCTTGGTGTATGTAAATTAACTCTGATATCGCTAGCATAATCACCGACGTTCTATTTTAACCTCTGTCCTTTAACTGCATAGTTATAGTATAGCTGTATACACGGTAAGGTTTAGTCATTGCTAAAGAAATACTATACGTAATATAAACTTACTCCACGAGACTTTTTTTTTTGGGAATGACATTATGCTGTTAGCCACAAGGCTTTTGCTACTTTAACGGGGATAAAGGCGAGTAAAGCCTAGATAAATGGTTCAAAAACTACAAACTAAGCAACGAGCGCAAGAGGGCGTTCCCTGTGGGATTTGGACCAATTATAAGCAAAAATCACGGTGTATCATTTTCAGTGATAATGCAAATGGAAAAATTAAATTCCGCTTCAAGTAATTAGGTATCTGAACTGTCATAAACTATTTTTTGTTACACTGAATATAATGTTTTTTCAGACGGACATATTATTATGTACTATATATACGTGGGTTTTGCTATTACCCATAATTGGTAAGAAATGTATTCTCTGTATGGGGCCTAACTATCACTAATTAAGTTAATAATTAAAATAAACGATTCTTCGGTTCTATCTTATTACCGTACCACACCGAATCATGAGTGAATGCATTTTTTTACTTATGACTTTAATATTTTTAGAGGAGTTTTGTGCAACTGTCGCTCTTTTTTAAGAATGCACTTGCATGCACAGTTTAGATCGTTAAACTCCTATGACTTACGTCGTAAGTAAATGTGAACGTTATTAATAACATTGACCTAGCATAAATTAATAACTTTCAATATTTGCTTATAATTTATGTTCACAATAAATATTTTAAGTATCCTAAACTCGAACATATAACATATACGATGCAGCGCTGCACCAATTGGCCGCCATCCAACGTTTCGTTTTACGCATTATTTCATGAGCACCACATTTTGTTGCGCGTGCGCATTTAGATCAAAGATCCTGCAGTTTGTCAGGAGTCCAGACAAATATATTTATTAAGGAACATGAGAAATGATGTACCGCTTCTGTTTATATTATAACTGTCTGGCAGACATTTTTTATATGAGTGTGTACGAAAATTAAATGGTTTCTAATTTTAGAGTGTTTTGTAAACAATAACAGAGTAGATTTGGAAAGTTAATTCTGTAAAAGAATTATGTGAGCAGCTGTCATTGTATGAATAAGACGCAAAAATAGAATGTCACTAAAATATACGATTGCTTTATATTTTTCTGAAACTAAACATAACGGTCACTGCGTTTTTTTTAAATAAAATAATCATGAACTTTATTAGGTTAAGTCGGTCTATATAAATTAACTGTGATGTATTACAGAACAGATCGACGCGGCGACGAATACATTCGAAAAACAAATACCTTTGTGATTTTCAAAGTATCGGATTAAAATGAATACCAATACATTGTAAACATCACAATACCCTACACTTTTGTGCTTTCATTATACGAGGGGCAAAAGGCTAATTGATCTAAGCGACACCATGAACGACATAGAATTATATACCTTATGAAGGGTTAACATAGAGTATATAATTCAATATTGGACATGGTGCCGCTTACCTCAATTTCCCTTTAAACCGACGAATTTTGATTCTACAATACGACTAATAATTGCTAATATGTTTAAGTAATAAATACTACCAATTGAGTTAAAGTTCCTATAATAAAGTTATACTCCAAATACCTAATACAACCTATTTTGAAGCCAGAGCGACTGAGTCTTGCAGTAGAGCATGCAAGGTTACTTGTTACTTTAATTAAATGTGTACTTTTTAATGTTGTGTGTATTGCTAAATTAAATTATATGTATTTCCTTTTCTTCTTTGAAACATTTTGAATCAATACAGTTGCTATTTTAGAATTAAAACTTTCGTGAGAGACCAGATAGTTAATATAAATATGTGTACCACACATATTTATATTAACTATCTGGTTGTACTCACGTAGTCGTACGTCAAGTAGTCGTACTACTCCTTGAGAATGGCCTTCGGGATGGTCTCGAAACTAGTCGGACATATCCGATGATGACAATTCGTGAGTACAACCGGATAGTTAATATAAATATCAATACAGTTCCTGAAAATATAATTACTGTCACTTACCGGTATCACCGACAGCTTGGCTCAGGGTATTCTCAGTGACGGGTCTTAATGCTTCTACAGCACTTATGTAGCCCAGTCGATCTGCGATCGCGCAGGCTGTCTGACCGTTCTGATGACCAATGTATATGTTATTGTGATTGTATAATAATTGTGATAACTAGCGACGAAAGCTCCACAATTAGAGCGGAGAAGCGACAAAATAATTGATAGGTGTTGCCTAGCCACTTGGCTACCTTTTCGACCGTTGCTGTATTATTACAGCAACGGTTAAAAAGGTCGGCAAGTGGTAGTCGATATTTTTTTATGTTTTACGATTATAATTTTTGTTATCCGGGGAGAAATGCTTTTACGCATCCCCTCCGTCGCTGCAGCGTTCCCGCGCCGGCGAAGGGGTATGGACTCGCCCTCTCCATAGCGTGGTATGCTATAGTCATACCACAAGGAGAGGACTCAACACCACTAAAACCCCCGGACACCCCTACGTCCGCCGTTGGTGAGGGCCGGGTACGCGCGGGGGATGGGAAAAGGGGATGCGTAAAAGCATTTCTCCCCGGATAAAAAAAATATAATCGTAAAACATAAAAAAAATCGACGGCACCCGCAGCCAAATTGGCACCGTGGTCTCTCCTGGGCCACTTTTTTGTGCCCCATTTGCCAAATAATAGGGACGCCCGGAGTGTTAAGGCAGTGAAATTGACCTGCCGGCCATTATGAAATCATCTATGAAAATAAATACCAAGAACGAGCAGCAGCATTTTCTGGGTACCTTTTTGCGGTCGTCAGCCCGCCTGCCAAGCGTGGTAACTAGATTATCAAAAAATGCCTTTATCCCGCAGTGAATATCATAATGATACTTACTGCAGACAGTGCGTTGGGATCGGCGCTATTTTTTAACAGCAACTGTATGATCAGAGTATGACCCTGCTGTGCCGCTTGATGTAATGGCGTGAATCTGTGAACAAAAGAACATACAATAACATTATTTATTAGTAGTGGCTTCCCGCGCACGGTTTCACTCGTGTAGCTCCCGATTCCCGATTGTAAAATTATCTATCCATACTAATATTATAAATGTGAAAGTGTATGTGTGTGTCTGTTTGTTTGGCCGTCTTTCTCGCATAAACTACTGAATGGATTTGGCTGAAATTTTGCACAGGGATAGTTAATAAGCTCGATTAAGATATAGGCTACAAAAAATCACGCTGCAACCCACTGGAGCAGAGTAAAGCGGGTAAAACCGCGGGGCGAAGCTAGTTATAATATATACTGAAAATTGTATTTGTTTGTTTGCTTGAATGCGCTAATATCCAGAACTTCTGGTCCGATTCGCTAAATTATTTCAATGTTAGATATCTCATTTATCGAGGTAAGTTATATTTAATTATGAAGTTTCAGCGGTAACTGGAGTTACGTGGGTGAAACCGCGCGGAGTAAGCTAGTTTATATATATAAATAGAATGCAGCGCGCGGTTGGTTGTTTTGGCTCTAGCAAGAGGCGCCCCCTTGGACTAGTACCACGGCTCAGAGCGGTCGCTGACAGGGTTAAGGGATAATGTCTTGTAATATTTTTTGGGAGTTTCGTGCTAACGTAACTGCCTTACTAATTTACAGTTTGCGGGCTTCTCAAAATTCGAGTCTACAGGGGCATCAGAAAGTGCTTTGGAAGCTTAAGAGTCGGGACGGCGCAGTCTGCAGTCTCTGTACTGCTAGTTAGTAAGTTGCAATCTCGTCATCCGGGTCTAGGACGCCCCGAGGCCGACGATGCTTGGGTAGACCATTAGCTTATAACAACGGTTATAAGGGCTAATGATGATGAATTAATACTATAACATGACATACCCATGAGCAGCCCTAGCAGTGACGTCAGCGCTAGAAGCAAGCAACGCTTTCGCAGCGGCATGGTGGCCGTGATGTGCGGCTGCATGTAGCGGGGTATAGCCGTCCCGGGTTCGAGCCGTCACCTGTCCACCTGCACCTACTAGCGCTTTAAGCACCCCGGTACGACCTTCGGATGCTGCTAGATGAACTGGGGTTAAACCTGGTGGCAGAATTCACTGATTAACTTAGGATCAACAAAATATAATAAATATTTAAAAAAAAGCTTTTATGTAGGTATGTCACTTAGCTAACCAAGTACTAAAATTCTAAATCAACCTTTTATGCATAATTTTAAATAAATCAGTCGCAGATAAGATGCTTTCAAATTTGCTTCAGGTTTATAACATTATTAATATGTATATAAAATATAGGTATCTTGGTATACTTATTGTTCATGAAAAAAGGGCAGTCTTTTCAGATAAAAATTTCCTGTTGATGATTTGGACCGATTTGAAAATAATATTCGTACATTCAAGTGGGTCCCTGAATAATTTGGACCCGTTTTATATTGTGAAGATTTAGAAATAATAAGGAGGCGAAGCTGTACTTGGCAGATAGAAGGTAAAGTCATCCGCTGAACTTAAATTACTACTTAACTAGTCATCTTACAATGTGTGAATAGAGAACATATAACAGGCGGTGGCAGAAGGCGATATTTCAACCTTCCGATGCCCTCGTAGACCCAAAGTCCGAGAGGCCCGCGAACTGTAAAGTAGAGCGACAGTTGCACAAAACCCCCTAAAGAAAAAAAAGCCATAATCCCTCAATCTCCCCGTCAGCGACCGTTCTGAGCCGAGGTCCAAGTCCCACAGGGGACGCCTTCTTGCGCAGGTTGCTTAGTTTGTAGTGTTTAAACCACTTATCTAGGCTGGAGCTCTGATCGCCTTTATGCCATAGGAAAAAGAAAAAAAAATTGTCGCTTTGAACATTTTGCAGCTGACTCTACAACATAAAAAGTTTTCTCACCGTTATTAGCGGGCACATTGACATCAGCACCCCGCTCAATAAGCATCTCAACACAATCCTCGTGCCCCTCCTGCGCAGCCATGTGTAGGGGGGTGAAGCCGGCCTTGGACTTGACACTTGGTTCCGCATCTAAGAATATAAGCATTACATTAGACACAAAACAAGATTAATTCTTTATGTAATGTTAAATTAAGTTGTTATTGTAAATCAGGCGCGGATCTAGCTCTCAAAAAAGGTTGTCCTTGAAACCACCCGAAAATCAGCCAAGTGCGAATCGGAGTACGAACTCGCTTATGACGAACGACTTTTGAATTTAATTATTTACTATTTTCTGCGCATGGGCATGGTTCTGGGCATGCCTATCGTGTTCATACGGTGGATCAGACATTGATCATGGGTTGCTTATTACAGCTTACTAATTATGGCTAATATCGAGTAGTGACTACTAGAATAAAATTGAATATCAAAGCACTTATTAGTTCCGATCCAAGGATGTTTCAAATAATCTTTGATTGATATTTGGTTCTTTCTTGATTTTGATTTTATACAGCTTCTATCTGTATGATGTACTACTATCTATTCTTAAGGATGAATATGTATGGTGTAAACGAAATCAAGTAATCCACGTAGATTTTTATTTTTCTATACATATTTAAGACGAAATTCTTAAACATCCCTTATTGGACGCCTACGTCATAGATACAATACACAGTCTTTTCTTTTTTTTTGTGTTCCGTGGGGGAATGCATTTACGCATTCCCACCGCCGCTGCAGCCTATTCGTGCGCTGGCGGTGGGATATGTGGGACTCGCTCTCTCCATAGCGTGGTATGCTAATTCATACTAAGATACAATACACCCTCCAAGTCTTATATCTCTATGATCAACTGTTTAGGTTGTGTTTACCCGTCAGTCTGTCATTCAAGACAAAGCGTTTTATTAATATACTTTTATAAACAAAGCTAGAAAATAAAATTAAATAACTCACCATGTTCGAGCAGTGCGAAGGCTATATCGGGATGGTTGTGTCGACAAGCGATGTGTAACGCGGAGTGACCGTTCTTGGCGAGCGCGTGCGGCGATGCTCCTATAAAAGTCTCTAGCTTAGCGATACTACGATAGTAAATAGCTTACAGTTCTATAAACGTGTTTTACATACTTCCCATAAGGGTAGGCGGAGACCACTGGCGGGCCAGATTGATAATACTAGTCTTAGGCTGTCGCGGGCCGGATTGTTGGCACTGGCGGGCCAGATTTGGCCCATGGTTTGGAGACCTCTGACCTAGACCAAATGCCGCTATAGCAGAGCGATCGCTAGCACAAAAACGCTCACGAAAATTCTATTTAAAAAATAACAAGCATTAATTGGTTGATTCTTCTTTGGAACGAGCAAATCGATCGTTTGGTTTCATAAACCTGTAGTTTTGTAAAACTTTTAAATAGAATCACTTAACGTAACAAATGTCAAGTACTATTCATTTGCATTAGCGTTTTTTTGCAAGTGATCGCTTCGCTGTAATGACATTTGTCTAGGCTCTCTTGCTTTTCTTAAAGACGTCCCCGATTTAAACATGGAACATCCTCCTTGGTCCTTCCCTTTCAACACTTCCGTTCACATCACAAACGTGTTAACAGATTATCTATAAATCTGGCAGCAAAATATTTTAGCGTTTTCTTAACTATAATTAGCGTACTTGTGTTTTATGTAAACTACATAGTTTTATTAAACAATATTATACATTTAAGTGTTTGCGTATGTGTAGTGTCAGGCTGGGCACTCGTATTTATGCCGGGTGAAGCAGCAAAAGACTCGTGGCAAAAAAAGTATGTGTAGTATAAGTGAAGGAGCCTATACTAATTAATAAAGGATACTAACAGTCGGGAATGAAATATTTAGATCAAATTTTTGATGAATCAACGTTATAAAAGGTAGATAGTGGTTTATATATTATGATTAAATGTCTGGTGAACTAATGTTATATGAGGTAAACTATAATTCCGCCATCATTATTAAAAAGGGCACAAGTAAAATTAATATAACGTTATATGCGTTTAAATAACTTTTGATTTTCCTTTTTCGACTGAAATGTTTACAAGAGAAATAGTAAGGAATGTGGAGAAGACGGCTGAAGATGCCTGGATGTTTTTGGTGGCTTTAATTTTAAGTGTCTAGTTAATAATCTAACGTCACTAAATATTATGCGTCTATATAGCATTGCTTTTCATCAATAATAACACAATATTCAGTTATCATTTCCCTTCTTTATAGATGGTTTAACGTGCTTATACTCGTAAAATTACAATATGTGTTGCCTACAATGTTGGGTGAAGTGTCGAACGTCGCGCGACTTATGACCGTAACGAAGAAACGTGTCGCGCAATGTTACCAGACATGTCGATCAAAATCGCCCGACATGTCGCCGACACATATTATGTTTTAGCCATATTTATCATTGAAATGTTAACGAATTATTGAAGAATAAATGATGTTCAACATTACTTAGCCGGCTGTGAAGTAAGCCAGTGATCGACAGTCATTACAATGATTATTATAAGTGTTAACATTATCTTTAATTATTTTTTCTGGCCGGCCAGCTCCTTTACTAATCTTGATTGTATTTAAGAAATAGCGAGTTAATTCTGACTACTTCAAGCTGTCCCGTGTATGGCCAGCCTAAGTTTCAATAATTATAAGCTTACAAATATCTACCTCGTATTATACTTATTCCTTATTTATAATTTAATTACCTTTATCAAGCAGTAGCAAAGCTATATCAGGGTGTCCATAGTAGGTGGCCATGTGTAAAGGCGTGATATGAGCTCTTCCAGGGGCATCGGGAGCGGCGCCGCGGGCCAGCAGTAGTCTTGCTACCCCGGTGTCTCCGTACTTAGCAGCCAGGTGTAGTGGGGTGAAGCCTTTACGAGTTTCTGCTTCGATTGGCGCGTTGTGGTCCAGGAGGATGGCCCCCACTTCCTCTTTACCTGAGAATGAAGAACGAATGTATCAATTTACTTTGTATAATAATAATAATATCTTTATTTCATTAAAATATTTTGTGTACAATTAATTGTGTTTAAAACCTCCTTTTAGGGAAACAATGTCTGTGTTAGGAGATTCCGAGAGACTTTGTATAAGCTACCGTAACACAATGGCTAAGGGGGTCGACTTGTGATCTTGGGTCGCCGGTTCGATCCCCACCCATTGCACTACCAACGTGAGCCCACTCGTAACACAAGCATTTTAGCTTAGCGCGAGGCGAGCGCGCTTGTTAACCAAGAATACTAGTATCATTATCAGACCCGTACATCATCCATTGCTGAACATGGGTGTCATCTCGAGGGAATATATACAACAATCCCAATAACAAGAAATATAAAAACTCAAACTCAATAATTAAATTAGGTCAATCCATTTTTGTTCTTTTTACTTTCAATTATTCCAAAACAAAATTTAAATAAGTAAGGATTTAATTAATTTTTTTAATTGAATATTATAATCAACTTAATTCAATACAAAAATGAAACTAAATATAAAATAATGTTTCTGCTTAATAACTTAAAATAAAAACCTTCTTTGGCCGCTATGTGTAGCGGTGTGTACTTGTCCTTAGTTGTGGCCGCGACATCGGCCCCGTGTTGCAGTAATAAGGCCGCGATGTCAGCGTGTCCGAGGCGAGCGGCCACGTGTAATGGAGTTTGTTCTTCTCGAGCTCGGGCATCAACCTGTGAACATATGCAACATTCATTATTATCATCATAAGTATCATAAGCCCGTATAGCGTCCACTGTTGGACACAGAAGAAAACGTTGCTGCCTATTACTTGATAAACGCTCGTTATAGATCACGTTATAACAATCGGGACCAACGGTTTTCCGAGGCACGGATGGTCGTCCCTCAACCAACCATTGATTACTTGGCCGGTCTGGGGATCGTACTCCCGACTTTATGCCGCTACGCCACAAAGGTTGTCATACGCATAATATTATTTTACTAAAATGTTGAGAGTTATTTAAACCTTTTTTTTCAGACGGACATGCGTAGTTAGACCGGCTTTTGCTACTTCACCAATCCTAGTCATATTATAAACGCGAAAGTTTGGATGATGGATGGATGTTTGTTACACTTTCACGCAAAAACTACTGAATGGATTTGGCTGAAAGTTTCCACGCGGATAGTTGATAAGCTGGATTAACATATAGGCTACAAAATCTCACGCTCCGACCCACTGGAGCAGAGTGACGCGGATTAAACCGCGGGGCACAGCTAGTACGAGTATATTATTATTATCATGTCTATACTAATATAATAAAGAAGAAAGCTTTAATTGTTTGTTTGAATTCGACTCCGAAGCTATTGGATTAAAAAAAAAATTATTATTTTTATTATTAGTAAGCTACATCCAGTTATTCCTGGATAACGGTATCCAGGAATAACATAAGATATGTATTCATGAATTTCCATGGGAACAACTACTTTCTTTCTATTTACTTTCTGAAGTAATTTAACCTACAGGAACTGTAAGACATTGGTTAGTAAAAAGACATTGCAAAATTGATTCTCATAGTACATGTCTCTTAGTACGTATGACTGGCTTTTTTTAATACATAGGTTAAGGCAGCAATAGCTATTTGAAAGTCAAATTTAGCCCACTAGGCCACGGTGTATGTCCAGCAGTGGACTACTCACCTTGGCGTTGTTCCTGAGCAGCACTCGCACCAAGTCAGTCTGGTGGGCCCTGGCCGCCAGGTGCAGGGGCGTCTCCCCGCGGGCGGTGGCCGCGTCGGCCGCGGCCCCCGCCCCCACCAGCACCAGCGCGATGTTCATGCAGCCCATGAAGGAGGCCACGTGGAGGGGGGTCAAACCTGATTCTGTGGTCGCTGATTTACCTACAACATAATATTATTGGTTAGTAAGGGTCAGATGAAAATAAATCCGAGGCACGGAGGGTAGTCCCTCACCCATCCAGACCCGGAAAGAAATCTTAGAATTTACACAAAGATTACTTGCTTGCGTGGGGATCTAACCCACGACCTCCGAGATTTAAAGCGAGCCAAATATCGCTAGGCTACGGAGGTTGTGTGTTGTGAGGAATACTATTATATATATAATATACTACTCCAAGGAATATACTCACTTGCGCCATATTTAAGCAGTAATTCAACCACTTTTAGCCTGTTCTTTTTGCAAGCGATGTGTAGTGGAGTAAATCCGTTGAGTGCCCGAGCGTTGGCGTCTGCGTTTCTGTCCAGAAGTAATTTCGCGACCTAGGAAAAGTAATTTCGAATTAAATTTTCCTTCCTGTAAAGTTGATTGGCCTGGAACCGCAATTTGTACTGATTTTATTATAAAATTGTTGTCACCAGTTATAACATGCTGACATATTTTTTCAAATTATTTTTTATATAAATTAGTAACGAGTCCTTATTGGAGTAAGAAACACAACATTTTTTTTTTTTATCAAATCGCTCCATTTGTTCCAAGTTATACGCGTACATGTACATACATTTTGATCATCCATTACCATTTATATAGATTTAATCTGTAATTACCATTAAATAATAAATAACTGTATATTTGACTCGATGTGTCATCTTCTTCCTTTAAATATCTTTAAAGGAAGAAGATGACACATCGAGTTTATTTCGTATCGAGCATTTATTAAGATTGGTCAAATAAAACAAATAACTTTACTACACAGAACATAGATCACTAACTACCTTGACATAGCGCAACATCAAGTTGAACCTTACTACATACAACATAGAGCAATTTACCTTAACATGTCCACAGTGAGCGGCTACATGTAACGCGGTCAGGTAGTCGACAGTGACGTCATCGATGGGAGCGCCCTCTGCTAGCAACACCTTGGCCGTCTCCACGTGTTCGCCTTGCACGGACATGTGGAGAGGAGTAAGACCGTTCTGGAAGTAAAAAGAGTAAGTGCTTAGAATAAAAGAAAAAAAAATATATAAGTAAATGTATATTTCTACTAGATTCATCATCATGCTGAACATGGACCTCCTCTCGAGGGAGGTTATTTGCTACCACGCTTGGCAGGCGGGTCGGTGCTTCCGGATTGCTTATGCGTACCCGGCCCCCGCCACCGGCGGATCGAACGAGTATCGGGGGGGGGGTGGGGGGGGGTTATTGGTGTTGGGTCCTCTCCTCGTGGTATGAGTTTAGCATACCACGCTATGGAGAGGGCGAGCCCCACATATCCCGCCGCCAGCGCGCGAATTTGTTGCAGCGGCGGTGGGAATGCGGGCGGGTTGGTGATCGCATTAAGACGGTTACTATCGTTGATCTGATAAATGCTGCTGCCCATCCATCGACTGAATATCCCTTATTCAACGATTCCCAATCGCGAAATAGATTATAATCTAACGGTATTTATAATTTCACGTTGACATGTATACACTCTTAGCCGTGTGGTTTCTGGCTTAGAATAGATTACCCCATGTCTTTTCATAGGTGTCGTAAGAGGTGACTGAGGGATATTCAGTTGATGAATGGCCAGCAATATTACGGTGACATACATACATACATAAGCTCACGCCTGTTTCCCAGCGGGGTAGTACAATGGACCTCCACTTGCTACGATCCCATATTTCGCTTCATTCACTCTTATAACATTCTTCATACAAGCACGTCGGTTTAGGGTGGATCTTATTTGACCTTTTGCGAGGATGTCTCCGATTTGGTCAGAGAACGTTCGTCGTGGTCTTCCCCATCCGACTGTGCCACTCACACTTGCCATACATATTTGTTTCTCGTAAAGCTATTTCTAACGCTTTAAGCGGCCGTAGCTCAATGGCTAGGGGCGTCGGACTTGTGATCTTGAGGTTGCCGGTTCGATCCCCACCCATTGCATTACAGACGTAAACCCACTCGTAACACAAGCATTTTACCTTAGCACGAAGGTTTAACAAGAATACTAGTAGACTGCAAAACTCTGTAAACTGTGTAATCTAAAAAATAGATACATGCATGTTTTTATTTTATTTTTAACACGAGTTACACACGAGTTTATAATAAACAAACCTTAGTTTTGCTAGTGATGGGAGCGCCATGTTGCAACAGTCTGGAGACAACGTTGCTATGTCCGGAGCGTGCGGCGCAGTGCAACGGTGTCAGCCCGTCGCGGGTCACTGCCGCTATGTTTGCACCTGCAACAAATAGGTAAAACATAGATAAGACACGAATTACAAAACTTAAAAAAAAACAAATGGTAACAGTAATACTTGCAGGGCCGTCTTTCACTTATAAGATGCCCTGGGCACATAAGGATTATGGGGACCCTATGACCATTCTAAATTAGATTTTTTTTTGCAATAAACCCAGAAATGAAAGTTTTAGCTTTATTTTTACTTCTTCAATAGATATGACGAGTATATAATATAATGTAATCCACACTAAGTAACCCGCATTTACGATTAGTCCTTATAGTGGCTATCGGTTATCGTTTGGAGTAGGGACTAGGGAGCCCTAAACCATCGCGGGGCCCTGGGCACGTGCCCAGTGTGCCCAGAGGGAAAAAGGGGCCTGAATACTTGTAGCAATTAGCTAGTGAAATATTTATGTAGATTGATAACGCGCGGTTTCACTCGCTTAGCTCCCGTAAAGAAAACAAATATATTAAACCATAGTGTAACTAATACCAGCTGCTGTAATACGACAAGCACTTATGGAGCTACTTTAACATCGGTTATTTCACGCCGGAAATACTACTTAAGTTTAACCTTTTTTGCCATGTTCAGCTAAATACTTTTAATATAGTAGCTACTTACCTACAGACTATAGCCATCATATAGTCGGTCAGTCGCCTTATTGGTCGCAGTTTCGTGGCGGATATGATCTGTCATCTTGTGGGTTCACTAACGGTGGTAGTTGGCCTTTCCACCCTTGTAACATGCTGTGCAATATTTAGTTTTATTTTTCTTTTATTTATGCTCCGGACAACGCCACGCGCTTCATACGATGTTAATCAAACCTCTGATGACTACCTCCTTTCATACTTATTTTTATAACCATTGAAGGGTACAGAATGTGAGTGGACTCATATTCTGTACTTTTTTAAATATCGTTAGTCGAAATGTATCCATATTTATTTATGTTTGTTATCTATTTTGTAATATCTTTTTAATGTAAATTTATATAATTGTATGTGCTCTATTTTTTAATTCCTTAAAATGTTTTTACTTGTTTTTCTTTGTCTCCCAATATTATATTATATTGTCATTTGTATTCACTCTGTACCCAATTATTGTTTTGCTATTTGTTGTTTGTGTGTCTAATAAATATATTTTCTTTCTTCTTTCTTTCTTTCTTTCGTTTATGTTAGTTAAAGTTTGCATTGACATAAAACATGGTATGACAATAATTACTTAAAGTTAACTGTTCTACAAATTCAAAAAGAAGATTTTTACAGGGTCGGACGCATCCATATTGGCCGCGGGTGCCATCGAAGGAGTGTCCGGGGGGTTTTAGTGTTGAAGGGTCCTCTCCTAGTGATATAAGTTTAGCATACCACGCTATATAGAGGGCGAGTCCTACATATCCCACCGTCAGCGCGCGAATACGCTGCAGCGGCGGTGGGAATGCGTAAACGTATTTTTCACCGGACAATAAAAAATAAAAAAAAGTGTCGGTCGCGTGATGATACCGTTTGCGAACGTTCATAGGTCACATCAGATTGGTCGTATGCTCGTTTGCCGTCTAAAATAAAGAAAACTGTTGGTACTTAGAAACTATCTATCTAAGTAGCATCGTGTTACAGAAACACAAATGTGTCTGGCAATAAGGTCTTCCGTACAAAACATAGAATCATAAATAATAAGTTTACGGTCTCCCGGCATAACGATAAGGCCTCTTGTCACGAAAGAAATATACGAATGTCAACACTTTGTTTGGATAAACTTTTGTGATTTATGTAAATACCCAGTATATGTGTGTAAATTTACCATATCTACCAAACCATTTACTTTGAAATTGTCCTGAACATTGGAAAGGAATTATTGCCATCAGTATAACTATCGAAACAAAACATATATTTTTTTAAATTGACATGTTTAAAAAAAAAAACAAAACACTCTCAAGGAGACAACAATGATAAATTTACATGGCAAAAAGAGGACTATTGCCTTGCAATACGAGATAATCTAAGTTGTACGAATGTTACATACTCCAATTGTGATTTATGTTATGATATATGTACCTATGTGTGAAGTAACCATATCTACAAGTATTTACAATGATTTCCCATTTATTTATTCTTTATTGTATACATGAAAGACAATTTAGTCAAAATAACATTTAAAGATGATGTACTATGGCGAGCTTAACTCATTAATGAGTTTTCTTCAAGCAAACCATTTTACAGGCATTAGGGGTTAGTGCCGGATTGCTTTTGCGTACCCGGCCCCCGCCAACGGCGGATCAGAGGAGTGTCCGGGGGGTTTTAGTGGTGTAGGGTCCTCTCCTCGTGGTAAGAGTTTAGCATACCACGCTATGGAGAGGGCGAGCCACACATATCCCACCGCCAGCGCGCGAATACGCTGCAGCAGCGGTGGGAATGCGTCAATGAATACAAGGACAAAAAAAAGGGGGGCTAAACCTAAGATGCAGATTAGAATACTGCCGGTGATCGAATTTTATTAATCTCAATTTTGAAACACAAATCACGGTCAACATTAATAAATCCGGTGTCACCGCGTCTTTATCAACACATAATTTACGAACATAAAGCTAGGTAAGTCTACGAACAACTGTCCGTAGTTTACACAAATAATATAAGTGACATGGGTAAAAAAAGGACCTGTCTTAAGTTCGAAAGTTCGATTCCCGTAACCACTAAGCCACTTCAAACTAAAGTTGGGTTTAAAAAAATACCCAAAATATGTCAATCCATCGCGATTTAAATTAATTCAAAGCCCAATTAAATGTGAAATTAATTACTTGATTATCGTTTTCTTAATTAAATCAATAAACTAAGTTACCTAATTAGAATATATGGCATATACTAGTAAAATTAATACATATTTCTACAAACTGTAATGTATCCTGTCTTTTATTTTCAGTTCTACATAATCATTTTTACAGCTTTATCAGTAATTGCACAGACTTTCACGTAAAAAATATATCTGTAATCTCAACGTAATCGATACATTTTCGTTAGTTCGATAATAACTACTAGAGTTGACTAAAATTGTAAAAGTATGTCCCAAAAAAATGGATCATACCAAATGAAATGTTTTCACACACAGTTCTACGTTCCTTACTATAATTACTCGCAACCAATTCTCCAAATTGCAAAGAATTTCTCATCTATCATCTGTGAAACACTTAGTTTGACAAGTTCGTGTTCAGGTGCTAATTAAACGTTTTCAATATAGTTATTGAAGTACTTAACACGAAAGTCATTTTTGGCGGTTAAATTTTGCTGCCATCTGCTGAAACTAATTATCTAAATTAATATCATCCTCATCATTAGAACGTACAAAGTCCACTGCTGAACATAGGCCTTCTCCTGAGGGTTTTGCCATAGTCACCAAGCCTGGCAGGCGGATTGGTGACCGCAGTATTATGTTGTAATACACAGGGAAACGCTGCTGCCCGTTCCCTGTTATACACTTGTTATAGATGCAATAATCTAAAAGATCTTTGCGGCAGCGCTGGTATTCAAGCCAGACCCAGTATTGACGCCACGCATGCCAAACATCATATAAAATTATATAGGTAAATACTAAAACTCAAAATTCAAAAACAAACAAATTCAAAATTAAATTAGAGATAATAGAGCTGAAGAGTTAGTAAGTTAGCTTGAACGAGCTAATCTCAGAAACTAATGATTCGATTTGAATTTTTTTTTCAGTGTTTAGATAGCCCAATCGAGATATGCTATGCTTAATTGGCATGAAGACTAAAAACATCAATTTAGTCCGTCAGTTAGATTACCAAAAAATATTAGACACGTATTTCTTTTTTCGTTCCTCAATCAAAAAATGACGAAGTTACAGCAGCGCGTTGAAATTTTGTGTGACGTCACTATTAGGTACAATTTTACCTAACGTCACAAGCCCCCCTCTCCTGAACTTTATAGTTTGTTTTTGCTCTGTATCTTTGTAATTTTTTATTAATTAGATAAATAAAAAAAAAATTATCCAATATTTTTTAGTAATCTAACTGACGGACTAAATACGATTTTTTTTAGTCCTCATGCCCATTATGAAGTTCCTACGTAAACTGGAGCTACGTGGATGAAAATACGCGCGGAAGCTAATCTAATAATAAAGCTAAACAGTTTGCTTGTTAGCTTGAACGTACTAATCTCAAGAACTACTGGTTCGATTTGAAAAATTCTTTCAGTTTTAGATAGCCCATTTATCGAGGAAGGCTATAGATTTTATTTAATTATGAAGTTCCAACGGCTACCGGAGCTACGCGGGTGAAACCGAATGCGGGAAGCTAGTTAATAAATATATATTGAAATCTTAATCAAACGTAATCGCATTACATTGCAACATGCAAGTCGCGTGATACCAAAAACATTACAAAAGCGTCGAAATTACAACGATATACGATCGTGTAACATTTAGTAACTACTTTAAGTAATGAGGTATCAATAAATTGGCACTTAAGTAAACGTTTTTAACGCTTCATGAAGTTAATTATGTTTTAGGTGCCTATCGTGAATAAAAACAATATTAATTGGATGTAATATATCTCTGTTATTATAAATTGTACATTGTTTGTTTAAAGTATTAGTTTTTATTAAACTACTACTACTTTTACACGCGAAAAGAATATCATAAAATATGAATTAGTAGAAACTTAGGCGGCGACACACCTGATAATGCTTTTAGTGTGTAGCTATGGACTAATTATATTGTTAACAAGCTCCCCGCGCGCGGTTTCACCCGCGTATCTCCCATTCCCGTAGGAACTTTTATTAAACATATAGCCTTCTTCGATAAATGAGCTATCTAAAACTGAATTTTTCAAATCGGTATATTATTTCCTAAGATATGCGCGTTTAAGCAAACGAACAAACAAACTCTTCTGCTGTATATACTGGGTTATTTGTAAAACACCAACAACCTCTTAAGAGGTAATTGTACTCATCATTATAAACAACTTTTACTATGAGAGCAAACCTGAAATCACGAAAAAAAAACAGCTGTTCCCTGCAGTTTGACGAGTTAAACGAACATAAATGTAGGGAACAGCTGATTATTTACGCGATTTCAAATTTTGTCCCATAGTTTATAATAATTATGAGTAAAATGGCCTCTTAAGAGGTTGTTGGTGTATTCCAAATAACCCTGTATTCAAAGCGATTCCCTGGTCACTCCCTACTTAAAAAAAATATATAACTTACCATTTTCCACAAGCAGATCTAACATGGCCAGCTGTCCCCACTTGCTGGCCACATGTAGGGGGGTGATGTTGTGTTTGGCCGCTCGTCCCGCGTCTGCGCCTGCGACGAGCAATGCGCGTGCGACGCCGACATTGCCGTAGTGAGCCGCGATGTGTAGGGGAGTGAAGCCCGATTTGGAGCAAGCGTCGGGGTTGTGTTCGTTCTGGAGATATTTAAATTATATACTATCTAAGAATGAAAGTCTCGTTTAAATCGTTACTACCGTTTTGGAGATAAGCCAGAACAAACAGACACACAGACAGTTTTTTTTTATTAGTACACTTTATTCATAATTTATATGCTTAAGTAAAAGCTTTATATTTTTTCATAACAAAACAGACTTCAATTGTATTCATTTATGCTGATAATATTGACGTGATCAATAGAGTACCTAGTTCACTTTAATATATTGCTCTAATCGTTCACCAGATGTGTGGTAGAAACAGTAATAGATTATAACAATACATTACCTCGAGTAAAAGCGTGGCAGCCTTAACATCGTTCTTCTTAGCGGCGATGTGTAGGGCGGGTAATCGGACCTTGCCCCTCGTGTCAGACTCCAGTAGCTCAGCCACTACTCTGTCGTGACCTTGCTGCATGGCCACTGCTAACGGTGTGAACCCATCCTGAAACATAACAATAGTCGATTTTACTTAAAATATTATCTATACAAAAGCTAGAGAGTTTGTTTGCTTAAACTACATGTCCGATCCGAAAAATTCTTTAACCATTAGAAAGCCAAGTTATCCTAGAGTAACATAGACTTATTCAATTACTAGCTGCGCCCCGTGGTTTTACCCGCGTTATGTTTTGTAGCCTATATGTTGATCCAGCGTATAACCTATCCCGGTGCAAAATTTCAGCCAATTCGTAAAAGAGTAACAATAATCCATCCATCCATACTTACAAACTTTTTCGCGTTTATAATATTAGTAGGATGTCGTTTTTACGGGAGTCACGCTGGGTGTTGTTCTAGGATTGAGACAGGTGGCTTTCCTTTGTCTCGACTTTCCCCTATTTGAGAAATACATGCAAAAATATTTACAAATAAGCAATAAGTTTTAATTAAACAATACAAAAACAAGCACGTATTTTTTTATTTGATCATTATTTCTAAAATTAACAATAGCATGAAACGATTGAATTATCTAGAACTTGCGAACGTTCGAGATAAAATCGTATAAATTTCAGACTTCTAGTATTTTCAGAAAAGAATTTTGCTGTAGATGTCGAAAGTTTCATACAAAGAATACTAAAAGTCTCAAGTTGATACGTTTATGTTTCCTATCCAGGTTGAAAAGTGTTTAGATGTTACCACAAATCCTTACTAATATTATAAACCCGAACGTTACGGTACGGGTACGGATGGATGGATTTTTGTTACTCTTTTACGCAAAAACTAATGAACTGATTTTGCTGAAAGTTGCAGGAGAATAGTTTATAAGCTGAATTAACATATAGGCTACAAAACATCGCGCTCCGACCCACTGGAGCAGAGTAACGCGGGGCGTAGCTAGTTTATTAATAATATTCACCTCGGTAGCAAGAGTCTGGCTGGCACCCGCCGCGAGCAGCATTTTGACGCAGGCGGCATGGTTCTCTTGTGCCGCCATATACAAGGGAGTGAACCCTGCCGCAGATTGCGCGTCGGCCTTCGCCCCTGCCGCAAGAAGCGCCCGCGCCACGGCCTCTTGTCCTGCGAGACATGCTATGTGGAGAGCGGTGTTGCCTGCAAAGAGAATAAGTAAGATTAATAACTATACGTAATCATTAAACTACCATTGGTGGAAATGGTATGAAATCTGATTCGGTAGTTTTCAAGTTTATCGCTTTCGAAGACGTGAAGTTTTTCGAAGTGACGTGTTTCGAAGGCTTCTGTTCCTAATATGTTCGTGTATGTAGAGAGAGTAATAGTGACAAACAAAATTACTCATCCAATAAAGCTACGTTTAAAATACGCATCTTCAACTGATTAACAATTTATTTTATCATCGGAATCACCTCTAAAGATTACTGGACTTATGCCGGGGGACGAGCATTGGCGACTACAATAAAAGTGTAGTAATACTGTTTGCTTCCATACACAGGTAAACGCAGTGGTACCCATTGTCCTCAATGGCTACACGAGTTATATTTTTTTGACTAAACCCTCTTACACTTCCCTACCATAATTCCTGCCCGGAACAAGATGAGCCCAAAGCGGGACACACGAAAGATTAATCATCATCATCAGCCCGTATCTACTGCTTAACATGGGCTTCCTCCCGAGTGAGGGAGTATTTGCCATAGTCACCTAGCTTGGCAGGCGGGTTGGTGACCGCAGTATTATGTTGCACCACATAAGGAAATGCTGCTGCCCGTTCCTTGATATACGGTTATTATAGATGATCATGAACAATCGGGACCAACGGCTTAACGTGCTTTCCGAGGCACGGAGGGTAGTCAACTAACCAGACCCAGAAAGAAAGACAGTTCAAACAATTCATACTTATAATATATATAAGTATGAATTGTTTGAACTGTCACGCTCAAACTGGTCCCGAAGCACCTGAAAGTCTTGGATTACGATACTAATTGAAGTCAACCAACCAGACCCGCATAGAAATCTTAGAATTTATACAAAGATTTTCTGTCCGACGCGACGCGACGTGGGGATCGAACCCAAGACGTCTGAGATTTAAAGCGAGCCAAATACCGCTACGCTACGGAGGCTGTCCATTGATTCTATTTCGTATTTTTATGTGTCATGTATCTATGGTAAGTTTGATGCAATAAAGTGTATTCTACTCTCACAGCTTACTTTGATTTCCGAGCATCTAACGGCTTTTAACTATTTCTACAATTTTACACAAAGACTGTTCCCATTTTTTATCTCACTTATACTTAATGGAACTGGTCGGAACTCAATACTTTAAAAGAAAACTTTGCTTTTCACTCCACTTAAAACTTTACTAGCTTCCAAGCCAATTTTAGTACAAACAATAAAACAAAAGCAGTAAATATTTACACAAATAGAAACTAGATTGAAAAAGTCTAGAACAATTGAATGATTTCATTAAACAAACATATTACAATATAAATTATTTTAAGTTTTATTATTTTCCATACAGTTATTTTATATATTGTTTTACTCGTGTAGTTTCTAATCCCATGGGAATAAACCATAATTTATAGTTTTTAATATACTTACCTATTTACGGTCTAGTCAAAGTCAATAATATGTTTATTCATATAGACACAATAAAAAAAAAATTAAATCAAGTTCTTATGATGCGTTCATTTCTTTTCCTAGTGAAGAAGTAATATAAAATTATAAATGCTACATTATTAATTACCGATAATTAGTCTTATTTCTTTATCTATACTTATACTAGCGACCCGCCCCTGCTTCGCACGGATGTTATCCTGATGTAGACCTTTCTTTACATATGAACCTTCCTCGTGAATCACTCTATCTAGTAATAAAATCCGTATCAAAATCCGTTGCGTAGTTTTAAAGATCTAAGCATACATAGGTACAGACAGACAGCGGGAAGCGACTTTGTGAGTTTGTGAGGTCGTAGGGTGTAATCTCAGGATTAACTAAACCGATTTTGCCATTCTTTTACCAATAGAATAGGTATTTTAAGTCAAGGTTACCATGGAAAAGGGATCTACGCGGGTGAACCCGCTCAAGGCAACTAGTGTACAATAATTAAAGATTTCTTTGCAGGTCTGGTTGGTTGAAGGGCTACCCTTCGTGCCTCCAAACATGTTAAGGCTTGGTCCCGATGACATAACATCATCTCGACAATCGTATACCAGGGAACGGGCAGCAGAGTTTATCTGTGAATATGCAGTATCGTGATACAGCTACCAACCCGTCTGCCGTTAGTGAATGGTAACACCCCCCTTCGAGGGAGTCCCGTGTTCAGCAGTTCACGTTATACGGGCTGTCATAAACCATGTATTACTCTAGCATATAAGTTGAGTTACAGCTCATTTCTAAAAGTTTTTCTCTTTGATGTTTAACGAATATTTCAGTATGAAATAAAATGTATATAAAGGCGTGCGGGTTTTGCTTGAACGCGCTAATCTCAGGAACGAATGAACCGATTTGAAAAAAATCTTTTAGAGCAAGGTAGCGCATTTATCGAAGAAGGCTATATTTTATTATGAAGTGCCCACGTTAATGTGAGCTATGCGGGTGAAACCGCGCGCGGAAGCTAGTTGGATTATAAAAATCCCTACCGTTAGTATTTATGTGCAGATAAATCCTAGCTCGTTAAGTGGTTTGAATTACGAGAAAACTTATTGTATTGATGCCACTCTTTTCTTCAGATGAAATTGATTAATCCGGGTGTGTTTTTATATCCGTTGAAAGTTGATAAGCACGAGCGTTTATTAACACTGATATTGAACAGATGTATAGAATTCTATTCAGGTTAATATCGTCATTTCATCACATTTTTATTCGCGAAAAACTATAAAACACATGTTTTATGGATTTTGGTGAATAAAATTTTAAAGAGATATGATATGATTTTCACTCGTACTATACACAGTGACATTATAGTTGTTGCTTATAATTGGCAGGACGATTTACCATCAGTATAACTATCGAAACGTAACATTAAAATAAAAATGTATTTTCCAGAAAGAATTTCCGTCAAGGGTTTTTTTTCGGATGGACATACGTTGTCAATACCCAAGTTAATTACCCAAGATGCTTTTGTTACTTCACCAGAAAAAAAAGGCTAGCAGAGCCCTAGCCTTAATAAATGGTTTAAAACTACTAACTAAGCAACCAGCGCAAGACCTCACCTCAGGGCGGTCGCTGGCGATGAGAAAGTGGGATTATGACTTTTAGTATTTTAGGGGGGTTTTGTGCAACTGTCGCTCTACTTTACAGTTCGCGGGCCTCTCGGACTTCGGGTCGACGAGGACATCGGAGGGTTTTTTGCAAACTTAAGGTCGGGTCGGTGGAGGGAAGTGGAATTTTACTTTCCAAATCCTCCTCTAAACTTTCTGATTAAATTCGATGCGGGATCCAAGACATTTAGTTGTCCCGGGACCAGCCTAAACCTAACAGCTTAGAGCCTCTTTCGTGTGTGCCCCTGTTGATCCTGGCTTACAGGAGTTACAGTGGTGGGAGTGTGGGAGGGATTAGTCCCAAAAAAAAACGAAAGGTCGGGAGGACGAGGGGCACGTCAAGAAGACGACAATGATAAATGTACATGGCAAAATGAATTGCAGACCTCAGAATCATAAAGTCGGATGTACTATGTATGAAGTACATCAGAAGAATTCGGTTTGGCCAGGTTTCGATAAAGGCACATCCGACCTTATGCTTCTGAACTCTAGAGTTTTGGAACCTTACAATACATTTTAATCTGTAAATTTTAATGCAATTGAAAAAGTTAATACATACATCGATTGTACCACCTGAGTATTAGCAGCGGCTAAAAAAACACGGTGTAATAACTTAATCACACGTAATCTTTATAAGTGATAGATTACCTTTTTTAGTAGCGGCGTCGACTGTGGCGCCCCGCTTCAATAGCTCTTCAACCACTGAAATGTGACCATCTTTAGCTGCGAGATGCAGAGCGTTTAGCCCATTCTGTAACAAATCATATCGTTAATAGCTTTATTAAGACGGTAATTATAATGCATGCATAGCATGTATAATGAGTTTGTAATAAAAAGGTGAAGATACTTATGTTAATTAATCGAGTTGTATATCGGTCTACATTTTTACTCAGTACGGGATAATAGTCTTTAATAGTAAATTAAATTTACTTTTGAGACGCGATTATATTTAAATATTGCGCGAGACCCAAAAGGCAAGATAATGTAAAAAGTCAACCCAATTGAAAAGAAATTGAAATCTTCAAAATAGCAACAACTGCCTTGAATAGTCCTCAAGATATTGTTTATCCAGCATAATCCATATCAAATATATACAAATGCTTAAGAATATATGATATTGGGTTATGCTGCATATAAATGGTCCAAAAGTCTCAAAAGAGAGGCTTAATTAAAGGGATCAAGGCCAATCCAAAGTTAGGGATTATGGTGATATTAGTCAGGGACAATCTCAATCAAACCGCCTAACATTTAGGAAGGGTTAAACAGTGAGAAAAACCAGCCATGTGCGAGTCAGACTCACGCTCAGGCTTTCGTTCATCGTTCGTTGGGATGTGAGAGCCCTGCTTTACAAGAACCCTAATTTACATGTGAAGAGGAGGGATGAAACGCATGTTACTAAAACAGTTTAAAGTATACATGTAGATTGATGGAGAGGGAGAGAAGGGCCAAAGAAAAGATGGATCGAGTGTGTGAATAGTGATATGCAAGAAAAAGGAGTTAGTGATAGTTTGACGGGTGATAGAACAGAATGGAAGAAACAAACGTGTTGCGCCGACCCCAAGTAATATGGGATAAGGGCAGGAAGAAGAAGAAGAAGCCGGCAACAGCAATACATCATATTATGTGAAAAATTCAACTGTAACTAGCTATCAGAGTTCATGAGACAACCTGGTGACAGACAGACAGAAGTTTTGGTAATAGGGTTAAGGGTACTGTTATAAAATATGGGTACGAAAGCCAAAAAAAAATGATGCTCAATAGAACAGTATGGTCTATGAGCATTCGCAAACATTTACCTAGCGATTTCAGAGGCCTTCTGGGTACTATGGATAACCATAAAAAGAAAAACCACCTTATTATGATCAAAGGCCTTCTGAGATCTAAAGATTAATTAATGAATGTATATGAAGTGTTAATTATAATTCGTGTGTTCAGAATTAAGTCGAAACAATAGCATAATTACACGTGACACTGGTAATAAGTTTTGCTAACTATTGTACTTATATAAAAAAAAGATTTTTTGCTTAATATTGTTGTTAAAAAAAATATTCAATCTGTAAAGCCAACTCGAATTAGTTACAAACATACATAAATGCCTCTTTCCCATAGGGGCGGGTAGAGACCACTTCCTTCCACTTGCTACGATCAAAATACAACTTTTCTTCTTCTTTCTACATTCATCGATCTCTTCATGCATGTCCATCGGTTTAGGGTACTTTTAACCTGGCCTTTCTTATGAACGTCCTCGATTTGAATCTGGAACGTCCGCCTTGGTCTTCCCCTTCCAACACTTCCGTTCACATTTGCCCTATAGTCTTGTGTAGTTCGTGAACGATGAACGAATAGGAGCCGTATCTTCGTACTGTACTAGAAGAAACGTTGCCGAACGCTGATTTGTAATCGGTCTAATAGGTCAAATAGCTCTTTTCGTACTTCGTACATTGTAAACCGCGAGATCGTGTAAATGCGAGCGAGAACGAATAATGAAACTGACTGATTGTTTTTGACAAGTTTGTACGTCATACGAACTCATTCATCATAATGTAGGCGGTTGCTCAGAATGACAGTCCTTGAGTCCTTAGCCTGTTCAAGTATGAAGGAAAATCAAATATGTTAAATTATTACAATAGTAACCATAATTTGGTCACCGTGGTGATTTGGTGGCTGCTCTGAGGTCCGCAAATACGCTCTAAGTACTTAACAATGTTCCTAGACAACGTATTTACTCTGTGGTCCGCGCTGTCCTATATGGAAATGCTGACCGAGCGCAAAGACCGAATAGAGCTGTTAGAGCTTATAGAACGAACTAGTTCACTGTCCGAAATGAACTAGTACGGAGCGATCTTGAAAATGACCGAGCAGGCACAAGACTATTGCCCTATAAATTTTACTAGTTAGTCTCCTTTCATTCATTCTCTCTATATGTACGAACCAATTAAGCATATCTTTCCTAATCACTCTGTTCTAAATACTATCACTATTCACAACTCGAGAACGGTAGGCTGGACCGATTGCAATGATCTAAGACTTTCGTTTAGAGATGTGTAGTTCGCGAATGAATCCTTCAATTGAAGTACTTCAGTTGGAATCACTCTGTATCTCTTTCGTTCAGTGCAGATTCATATACTTCAATAGTTCAGTTTAGTCCATTTAGTTCACAGTGTTAAAATTCTTATATTCAATATAATACGTATAAAATATAACTTAATGCTTTTAAATGAAAGCTATAGGTACTTATAATTAAAAAAAAAACATAAAGAACTAATACAAAACAATATAATCATTCTCGTTATTAGTTCATTGCACGATCGATGATCGTTTGAAAGACCTGCGAAAATTGATTGAAATGAATCTAGTTCATAAACTGAACTAGACGAATTAAAACGAATTAAACGATATTTATTCAGCACTTAGGTATTTACATACACTTGCACTTGTCAGTTATACACAATTAAATATGATTAATATAATTAAATACAAAAATAATATAATTAGCTAATGACTTGTCTGTCAGTCCAGTGAAGTGTCTAGTGAAGTAAATGAATTCGATGATCGTTTGAAGGACATGCGAAAACTGATTCAAATGAATCTTGTTCATAAGCTGAACTAGTGAAGTAAATGAGTGATATAGTTCACTTAGTTCAAATGAAGTATACTTCAATGACACATTTTGCGCATGTCTATATCTCATTGATTCGTTGTGATTTGCTGAACTAAATGAAGTACTGAACTAAATCAGTGGACTACTTCATTGAGCCAAAAGATATACTTCATTCATTTCTTTTTACTGACACATTTTGCGCATGTCTACTTTCGTTTTTTGTTTGCTCCAGCACGTGTGGAATAACTCACAATATTTAAAGCTATTCAAATATCCTAAAAGTTCAGAGAAACAAGAATTTTAATAAACAAGCGACCCGCCCCTGTTTGCACGGGTGCTCTGTTGATGTATATACATATAAATCTCCCTCTTGAACTTAACTCCACTCTATCTATTAAAAAAACCCGCATCAAAATGCGTTGCGTAGTTTTAAAGATCATACATAGGGACAAACAGACAACGGGAAGCGACGTTCAGGATTTATCTTAGATTTCTACGTAGATTTTTTTATCCGGCGCGGGAATGGAACTCACCACCGCGAAGACTTAGGTAAAAGTGAAGCGTTTAAGATAACTATAGAAGAATTTCACCAAACAGTACTTTTTTAATAATCTGTTAATCATTAGATTGATTTATCTAGATGACTTGGCACTAAATTTTCGCTTTGAAACGAGCTAATCTCTGTTCTAACAAAAATAGAGCCGGCATTACTCAATTAATATTTTCTTAAAACTAGGCCTGATTGCATAAATCAACGTCTCGACGTCTCGCAACAATGTAATTGAGCATTTTAACAACTTTAATCGCGTACAATTCTATCAGTAATACACTAAAAAGCATAATGACTGAACAATTAACATACCATGCCGCCTTCTCAACGTATGTTCGTTCAGAATTTATTCAAATGCATAACAGAAACAAGAGCAATGAGTACGGTCGACTGCACCGGTGGCTCAGTGGTTACGGAAGTTACTTCTGAGACCTGGTGTTCTGGGTTCGATTCCCACCCGGGACAATTATTTGTGTGAACCACAAATAGTTGTTCTGAGTCTGGGTGTGTGTGTGACCGTGAAATGAATGTTTGTAAAGTCCCCCGCGACACAGGGATTTATTTCCCTAGTGCGGGAGTTGTCTTTTTAAAAAAGAAGAAAAAGAAAGAAGAAGTACGTAACATACTACATGTTTTCTTTCTCATTAAATTGTTATTACTACTACAGAGTATAAAACAAAGTCGCTTGCCACTGTTTGTCCGTCCCTATGTATGCTTAGATATTTAAAACTACGCAAACAGATTTTTATGCGTTTTTTTTTAATAGATAGATTGATTCAAGAGGAAGGTTTTATTTATGATACATCAGCATTGCACCCGTGCGTAGCCGGGGCGGGTCGCTAGTTTATAAAGAAGAATGATTCAATGTTAGGCAACCTCCGTGGCGTAGCGGCAAAAAACTCCCGTTAAGACTCGAAAGTCGTGGGTTCGAACCCCGCGCCGACAAGAAATGTTTTATGTACACACATAAAATTTAAATGTAATACATAAAAATAAAAGAAATAGTACAAAGTAGTCATAAGTAGTGGAAGTGGAAAATATGAGATTCTATTCCGGGTCTGGTTAATTGGGGTACTATTATCCGTACCTTGGAAAACACATTCAGCCATTGGACCCGATTGTTGTAACACCATTCATAAATCGGATACCAGGGAACGGGCAGCAGCGTTTTCCTGTGTGTTACAAAATAATACTGCGGTCACCGACCCGCTTGCCAAGCAGAATATTATGACAAAAGCAGCCCCGGGGAGACCCATGTTCAGCAGTGGACGTTATACGGGCTGATGATGATGATGGGTCAATGCTTTTATCACTGGAAAAGGATTTTATGCTGAAGAGCAGTTTCTTAGGTTAAAACAAAGATATCCTACTTATGTTAAACAATATGAATATCTACATATTTTACGCAGCTGTAAGTACCATGTTACATTCAACAAGATCGATTGCTTTATCAACGCGTAATTGTCAACGATCTTTAACTTAAGTCAAGCGTAACTCAGATATAGTGGTCCCAAGGCCGATTTAATACTACAATTGTTATTTATACCTACTTTAGCTATTTGTGTTTCAGGTCAATGGTCTTCAATGAATTATTTGAAATATTGTGTAATAGTTTAGACACGATTTTGGACAAAATACCAGATAGAATCATACGTTTATTTAACAATTGCATGATCAATAGTCCGTATAGTATTAGTCCACTGTTGAACTTGGGTCTCAAAGTCAAAAGACACAAAGTCACCACGATTGGCAGGCGGGACACACAAGGAAACGCTGCTGCCCGTTTCCTGCCGAGACTACCAGACCCGGAAAGAAATCTTAGTGGACATCGAACCCCCATCTCCTGAGAGTTAAAACGAGACATATGCCGTTACGCCATGAAGGTTACTAAGTTTTAGATTTTCGCTTATAATTGGAACGAAGTTCCTTATCGCGCGTTGCGAAAGGGGGCTAGACGGAAAAAATTAAGACCAAAAGTTGTAACAACACTTTATTTACAATAAGATAAACTGTGACTATGATAAACTGAACCCCAATGTGGGGTCAGCCTAAGGGTCATCATTGATGACATGATGCGGTGATGACCTGGGGGAAAACGGTATCACAAAAATAACAACCCTTTAACTATAATTACCCTCATAGCTGCAAAGCTATGAGGGTAATGACTGAGGCATTGCTTGACTCCTGTCATGGCCCACCTCTGTCCCATAGGAAGCCACATGACCAATTAAGTGATCGAAATACTCAATGGTACCCAACACCCACGACTAATCCTGTTAAAAGTTACTAGTAGCCTTCCCATGAGAGCATTCTACTACTATTATGATATTGTTTTGCCATTAGTTGAAAATAAAAAGATTGTTATAGGAAAATGTTACGCTGCTCCATTAAGGTAAAAGGAGAGAAAATTCTATATAAAATAATGTAATAAAACCCTTTTATGAATCTTCGCTTTCCTAACCCTCCTAACCTTGCTTTAATTTTGGTAAACGCAGTTTTATGTTCCTTATCGGCCTCCCTACAGATGAATATAGCTATCGTAACCACGCTTGGTATGCGGGCTGGTGACCGCAATATAGCATATAAGTATATGTATATGCCATTACCTGGTATACGGTTGTCATTGATAATGACATGACGAGCCTAACGTCTTAGAGGCCGGAGGGTAGTTCCTTAATTAACCCTTAACTATATTGAAGGTGCTGCCCTTTACCTGCTAGGTAAGTAATTAATAAAGAAGATCCAGGAGTAATAGCATAATTAGTCTTTTTGAAGCTCTCTTTTTCTCTTTCTGAGGAAAGAACCTGAAGAATCTCTAAAATAAAGTGTCAATTATATACGTCCTGAATCAAGCAGTGAATACATGGCGTGGTTGGATTTATTAAGTATGTTGCTGATCACTACTAATACTATAAATCAAGCCCATTGAATAGATATGGCGTGATTTAACCTTTTTTTTAAATTATTATTTGAACACAGATGGACTTAAACTTTAGAAAAGACATAGGCTTCCTTTCATCGCTAAAAGTAGTTTGTATGGAAGTTGTTATGTTGTCATTACTATTCCATACAGACGAAGTCGCGGGCTCAAGCTGGTTTTATCTATCCCTACTAATATATATAGCTGAAGAGTTTGTTTGCTTAAACTCGCTAACCTCAGGATCTACTGGACCGATTTGAAAAACTATTTTAATGTTAGATATATCGAATATTTTGTAATTAAGTTCCCACGGGAACGGGAGATATGCGGGTGAAACCACGAGCGGGTAGCTAGTATTTATATTCAGCACATTTACCAATTGAATGTTTCATATAACACAACATCGCATGACATAAGCGTAACAAAACGCACTACCTATTCGTTTGTACCACTGTATGTATTTCTATAATGTTGGCCTTGAGACAAATAATAGTACTGATGCACCCAATAGCTGTTATCTAATTTTATGATGATGATTACCCCACCTGCCAGGATGTCCTCAATGTGCTAGCTGATGTTCTATCAGGGCTGACCTATTGCCTTTCAAACAGTTATAAATTTACGTGACATCTTTTTTTTTTCTTTTCGACGGACACAATATGTAGCCCTGAACATGCGTGGCTAAACGCATGGTATGGGCACGTTATACGTAGGGATAACATGCATGTGACGAAAATAATTCTGAATATGAAGATAGATGGATATGTTGGAAGAGAAAGGCTAGGCTGGACTGTGTGAAAGATGACATGTGTACGAAAGGTGTGAGTATGGAAGAGACGTCTAATAGGAAAAAATGGATTTTTGGATTGCGCCGACCCCAAATAATGGGAGCAGGGCAAGAAGATGAAGATGATATGTAGTTCGCCATGAGGCTTTTGCTACTACACCGACATAAAGGCGAGCAGAGCTCCAGTCTTAATAAATGATTTAAAAACTACAAACTAAGCAACCTGCGCAAGAGGGTGTCCACTGTGGGACTTGGACCTCGGTTTAGGGAGACTGGCGTTTGTAGTGTTCGCAGGTAAATATTTGTATAAGTAAGCCCTCCCGACTGTCATATCTGACAGAAAAATAGAGCATTAAAACCTAACAATTTAAAATGTAATAATTCCACATACTATAGCCGGCGACTGCCCTGAACTGAGGTACAAGTTAAGGGACGCTCTCTTGCTTAGCTTGCTTGTTGCTTTCAACCAATCTAATTAATTAGTCAATTTTTTATTTTCGGACGAACATATCAGTCATGGTTCACACATTATGTTTCTTATGTGACAGACAGACGGACAGCGGAATCTTTGTAATATATAGGTCCCGTTTTTACGGCACGGAACCCTAATAATGGACATTAAGACAGACATGCAGGCACTTGATTTATTACAACTACATACCTATTTATTGTTTATAACACCAAACGCGTCCGCGGAACTATTCATTCAATTCGCGTAGTTGCCGCAGTTGCAACAATTAACTCCCAGTGGACCTGAGTAACACGGTTGGGTCTAAACCGTGTTACTCAGGTCCACTGGGTTATCTCAGGCCCCATTCTTTGACATACTCTTAACATAATGTACGACTTTACGAGTAAGGCTGATCCCGCATTGTTGCGGGAACGACGCGAAAGCACAATTCAGACGTACCGCGTTGACCTTGAAATTACGTCTTAATTTTGTAATGCGGCAAAGGAAACATAACTGTTCATATTGGGTTGCATGTGGAGAAGCCTCCCCGTGTGACGAATTGAATAAATTATCATGCGTCCGGCGCACCCTGGGCAACGTTATGCGGACGGCAAGTCGGTAACGCAGACTTGCCGATCCTTCAACCACGATCAACTGTGTCAGTTACCGAGTACTGGTCTTCTCAAATTTGAACGCCAGGTCGATACGAAAAGAAGAAGAAGTTCATATTTCTGGCATATTCTCACTCTGTGACAGCCGTACGGCTCCCAACGGACGCGGATAGAAATATGAACAGCTTTTACTGTTTTACAAGTTTAAATTGTCTTTACCGAATTGCGTAATGCCGTCCCGCCGGGGCATATCTAGTAGATCAATCGAAGAACGTCAACGAAAAATTGCAACGCGACATTTTGTAACGTTACCATAGCTGCCAACGTGGCTAAGCGGTTTACAGTTATAAATATACCTCCCCATATCTTCCTATCGGTGTCGTAAGAGGTCACTAATGGACATACACTTGATGGATGGGCAGCAGCGTCTATCAATTCAAAGATACTTCCATCGAACAGAGATCACCAATCCAGCCAAGTGTGGTGATTACGGCAAAATCCCTCAAGGACTCTGGTTTGTCAAGGTCAGTTAAAGCGGAGGCCCATGTTCAACAGTTCTTTTTTTAGTTCTTTTTTTTTAAAGGTTACTAGCAGACTTATACAGTCTACTAGGATTCTTGTTGACCCCTCGTGCTAGCTAAAATGTTACGAGTAGGTTCACGTCGGTAGTGCAATGAGTGGGGATCGAACTGGCGACCACAAAATCACAAGTCCGACTGTCCGACCTGGCGACCACAAGATCACAAGTCCGACACTCTAGCCATTGGGCTACGGCCACTTCAAATACAACAATTTAACTTCAACAGTGGACGACAACGGGTTGATAAAGTAAAAATAACTACCAACAACATAAATTTGTTGCTATAGTTAACAACAACTAACCAATTGCTATGACAACGCTACATTTTTTGACGTTTTGCGACTAATCTGCAAAATTGTCGCTGTTGCATTTTTTCGTAATTGGTCTGCCGCTGCCGGTCAGTCTGAATTGTACCTTAATCGTTTCTTCGGACTGAGTAACAATTATCTTTGTTGTTTTCATTTCAATTGCGTAGTTTGAATTATTCTAGATTTCTTGATCTAGATGCTTACCGGTTATAGCAAAATAGGTTTAAGGCTCTGCGAGTAGTTTATTGCAGGCTTTTATTCTGTTTCCTGAGGAAACTGGATACAGTTAAATCAATCTTGGGAAAGTGAACGTAAATAAGTTGGATAAAGGTAAAATTTGTAGTAGTGACTTGTATCTGGTTAGGTTAGTAACCAAATCCTTAGAAATGAAGCAGATACTTTCCTATATAAATAGGAACCACAATCTCATTAGAAAATATTTGTTACATGAAAAGTCGCAATCTTCATTTTATGAAAAACTACTATTTTATAATAAAAAATGTTGGTTGAAGGGTTTTTCTTCACTCAGTACTTCAATCTTATTAAAAAAATACATGATTTTATAAAAGTGGAGGTCCAAATACGTCTTAAATTAAAAAAAGGTACCTATATTAGCATTCTGCACTCTTTCTCTATATAGGTAGCCAAAAACACTGCGCTCCTCTTTACGGAAATTGCCGGGACGAAAGAGTATGAAATTTACGTTTACATTTTTTTTTGTCCATGTGCAAATGCATTTTCGCTTTTCCACCGCCTCTGCAGCGTATGCGCGCTAGCGGTGGGATATGTGGGACTCGCCCTCTCCCTAGCGTGGTATGCTAACACATACCACGAGGAGAGGACCCTTCACCACTAAAACCCCCTGGACACTCCTTCGATCCGCCAGAATCTTATTAAAAAAATACATGATTTTATAAAAGTGGAGGTCCAAATACGTCTTAAATTAAAAAAAGGTACCTATATTAGCATTCTGCACTCTTTCTCTATATAGGTAGGTAAACGTATACGGATGGATCAGGTGGCAATGGATCGGGCCGGATTGCTTATGCGTGCCCGGCCCCCGCCAACGGCGGATCGAAGGAGTGTCTGGGGGGTTTTAGTGGTGAAGGGTCCTCTTCTCGTGGTATGAGTTAGAATACCACGCTATGGAGAGGGCGAGTCCCACATATCCCACCGCTAGCGCGCATACGCTGCAGCGGCGGTGGAAATGCGAAAATGCATTTGCACATGGACAAAAAAAAATGTAAACGTAAATTTCATACTCTTTCGTCCCGGCAATTTCCGTAAAGAGGAGCGCATTGTTTTTGGATGCGTATTAATATATGGATACCAATTACATGAAAACCCGCAATTTCATGATAACTCACAGTTCATGAATTCCACTAAACCTGTACTAAATAATCGCAACATGCCCAATGGTTAAATTTACCACGACACACATAACCTAGAAATTCTTGCGGTACCCGACAGTTTCATTGACATTAACAACCAGCGGCTTCCTACTGTCAAATGGATGATAAATTACATTAAAATAATACACACAGTAGCCATTTGTACTGTACGTATTACTGTAATTTATCAAACATTGGACATCATGTCGTTAACCTAAGTAACTTAATTTGAAAATAAATAATTTAAAAAAGAAAACAAGAAGCTAGCTTTCATTTACGTTGCTTAGCTAACCAAGTTTACGAGCACGAGGAAATAGATGAAATGACTACACTGTGCTCACTATTTAGATTAATATATTTACAATAGGTGACATTAATATTCAATACAGTTAGAAATTAATTTAAAATAATTAATATACATTTATTAATACTTGACATAAATTTGTGCAGAAAAACAAAAGACACTCTCTGACATCTCTCGCGCACTGATACAGAGCCTCCGCCTCCACGCAGTGCGCGATGCAAAAAGTTTTTATACCAATTAAATCTAATAAATTCAATAATTATTATGATGCGTTGTAACGCTACACAAGTATCTGCGCAAGAGATCGCCGCCGCCGATGTGGGACACCTTTACCAACCTCCTCATTCTATAAAAAACTAGCTTAGTTCATTGTTAAATATACACAATATATTTTGATTTGAATCAATTTTTCAAATCGGTCCAGTAGCTCCTAAGATAAGCGCGTTCAAACAAACTCTTCAGCTTTATATAATAGTATAGATTTCCTGACTGACTGATTCATAGACAACTCTCAACTTAGAAACCTGGGCCAATAATACACAATAGAGCACAAGTGCATGTAAAAAAGCAAGTGCTAATGCGATCGTTTTATTAAAAATTAATATCAAAACAATACCAAACACAGTAACATTACATGTATGTGTCCATGGCAACTCACAACTTAGAAACCCGGGTCAATAATATATATACTACAGATACCCAAGGCATAAAATACACAATAGTACCCAAGGCCAAATTACAGAGCACAAGCACAATTGTTGTAAAAAAACAAGTGCTAATGCGATCGTAATGTTTAAATTGAATAACAAAACAATACTAAACACAGTAAAATGTACACTGTATGTTTTGTGTTTCGTATTGTTCAGCTTAATTTACTTTAAAATTAAGTTGCAAGATTTGACTGAAAAACATTGCGAGTCAAATGAAAGCTAGCAAAATGCGTAAACTGAGTCTGAAGAATTTAATTCTGCGCTCCAACTGAACCTTTATATCAAGCTTTTTACAAATGCCTGCAGTCATTTTATTGGATTATAATCAATTTCAACAGAATGGACGGATACTACGGGATTAAATGAGATTTTCAGCGCTTAAATGACTTTTGCTCGAAAAAGTGAAGAGTAAAGAAATTAAGTTTATTCATTCAACATTCTCTTTGAATGCAATTGAGAGTTTAAGATTTAATAAACAGAAGAAACCAAAATAAGGTATATAAAAAACCGAGAACGTAATTTATATCCCTACTAATATTAAAAAGGAGAAAATAAATTTGTCTGTCTGACTGGCTTTCTTTCTCACTTATACGATTTTGATGAAATTCAGTACAAAGATTGACTTAGAAAAGGTTATGGGCTTTTATCGCTAAAAAACTCCTAAGGGGTAACCCCCTTAGGAGTTTTTTAAATAGGAGATATAACCATGAAAGGAGAATATTTTTTTTACTATGAGCCCCAGGTCCAAAAAAAATCTGCGGTACCCAAGCATGAACCCATTGTTGATCACCTCATTCATTTGAAGTTAGTATGTGTGCAAAACGCAACAAAATCTAACCTAAAGTTTACGAGTTACATTTTTTTTTTCTCAGGACTAATTAGGGGAGAGTCGGTTATATCGTACCACTTTTTAATTTGAATTAAATATTTCGACTATGACAGGAGTATTAATAATTAATGAATATGCAATAGACAGTTACATATTTTACCTTGCTAAGACAGAAAGATCAGTTCCATACGTTTACTCTAACATCCTTATAAATGCTTTTTTCTAAAGGACTGCCATCGGTACGATTTAGCCGACTAGTCATTTTAATCGTACCACCAAGTTTTTTAATCGTACCATAGGTGTTTAAATCGTACCACTGAATTAAAGATAGTAAAATTTTCAACCAAATTATTTATTTTAGCTCTTAGATAATAAAGGAACATTAGTTTTAACTCTTAGGTAATATAGGAACATTATTTTAACTATTAGGTAATAAAGGAACATTATTTATGCCTAACTTTTAGGTAATAAAGGAACATTATCTTTAACTAATACGAAAAAAAGGAAGAATGTTATCAACACGTCTATAAGCTTTCTTATAAGAATAAAATCATTGTACTTTAGTATTGAGATCAATCAATACAACTACAATAAGGATTATAGAACATACAGTATAAATTATATTAATAAAGTAACGTGACAATATAAACAGTTTTGTTAAGAATGATATTTGTAATATAATGATTATTACAAATAGTATTGAGATCAATCAACCCACTATAAAAATAATAGTTAGAAAATACATTATAAATGATATTATCAAAGTAACGTGACAATATAAACAGTTTTGTTAAGAACTATATTTGTAATATAATGATTATTACAAATAGTGTTGAGATCGATCAACACAACTATAATAATGAGAAAATACAGTATAAATTATATTAATAAACTAACGTGATAATATAAACAGTTTTGTTAAGTATATTTGTAATAATGATTGAGCATAGCTCTTATTGGAAACAATCATCGCAAATGTCTGGATTCGAAGTACACGTCTCATGTAGCCACCGCAGACAGCGAATGCATTGAATCCAATCAACCTTTAGGCCTTTTTTATCATAGTAAGAACGATTGCACTTTCCACATACATTTTCGAGATCATCATCGCTGTCATCATCATCATCTAATTCTATAACAAGTGTCTCTTCTGTATCATTGCTACTAGTGATGGAAGGGGATCGTTTCCTCTTAAAACTTTTGCCCTTGCCCTTGGATACAATACTCTTATTTTCTTTTTTCACTGTTTGGGATTTCTTTGGTTTACAAACCTTTTCTTTCTGAGAATATTCTATATTATATTGGAAAGAATAGGTTTAAGAAATTTTGTTCAAACTTAATTCTTTATTTTCGTAAGCCACAATAGCTCTATCTAGGTCCTCCTTATTCCAATTATAATATTTAATTTTAGCTTTAGGGTCCATCATCTATAACAATATAAACACAGTCTGTAAAATGTATTATAAACTTTTAGACTAGTCGGCTAAATTGTACCAGTACAATTTACCCAACTGCGAGTGGTACGATTTAGCGAACTAGGCCATTTTTCAAAACAAAAGCAACTATCTGGCATAACCTCAAAACTTAGACACACAACAAAAACCACTAATAATCTAGTATAAAATGGTAACAGAATAAAGAAAACTGTGTATTTATAGCTTACCTTGTTTACAAGTTATATCCTTACGAATTTACGAAAATATTTGCATTAACTTTCACAAAAAAATATTTTATTCACGCACGCGCACAGTTGTAGACTCACATCAATTGCAAATGGCGGGTGGCGGGGGGTTGCGCAGGGCCACGATTTAGTATTGTCAGTGTAGAAAAAATGTACCATTTAGTGGGAAATTTAGAAGTGGTACGATTAAAATGGCAGTACGATATAACCGACTCTCCCCTATTTGCTTATTTCAAGATTTCTGCAGGACAGATTTTTTTTGTTTATTACCAAAAAATCTCGTATTTGAGATGGATCTTTCAAACTAACCATGTGGCAGGCTTGGGGTCATACTTTTATTTTTTTAAATTATTTTCTGGGCCAAAAAAAACCTTCTCCTTTCATTCTTAAGCAATTGATGAGGAAGATAAGATAAAATTATGTAAGAAGTTATTTGCTCGCGACTTCGTCCGGCGTTAGCAGCATTTTTTGGGGGGGCTTTGTATCCCCTCTATATATAACCATACCCCGATAACAGGTTCTACCCACTAAAATCCCCCGGGTACGAACATAAAGAAACTTACCGAATTGCATGTGTTTATGTCTTTGACTGCGCCGGAGTCGAGTAGATCGACGACTGTGTCGAGTTGGCCTGCGCGCGCCGCTCGGAGGAAAGCTGTGTTTGGGTCTATCTGTAAACAATAAAAGCATCAAATTAGTTTTAGTTTTTTTTTATAATTCCGTAATAGGTTCCATTCCCACTCGAAAAATATTCTAACTAAGAATTATTTTGAACCACAGATTGTCGTTCTGAAATATTTTTTTCGAACGGACATTATGTAGTTAGCCAGGAGGCTTTTGCTACATCACCGGGCATAAAGGCAAGCAGAGCTTCAGCCTAAATAAATGGTTTTAAAACTTTAAACTAAGCAATATTCATGCATAAGAAGCCGTACACAGTGAGACTTGGGCCGTGGCTCAGGGCGGTCGCTGGCAGAGGGATTGAGGAGTTATAAAGTTAAGTTTTTTGGGGAGTTTTGTAAACTGTATGTCTTCTTTACAGTACTAAACTACTAAATTCTTAATATGAAAGACAAGATAACTTGTATCATTATCATTTATATTTATTGTTTTATTTGATTTAAAACACAGCGTTTTTATTGGTTAACCGTTTATGTTCTGCTTGTAACAAAGTGTGGGAGTAACTACTTTCTGTACCCGCAATACTTCAAAGATTGCTAAGTATTGTCGATTTCTCTGCGATTAACCAGATATTTGAGCCTCGGGACCCTTTATATCTTTCATTAGCGACAGTTTTCTGATAAGCCAGGAGGTGAAAGTTAATAAATCCAAGTTGTTTGAAATTGAATGGACACTTATTTCGAAGGAAGGCGTTGGAGCACTAAAATATATATAGGATTTCTCTTTCATGTTGATGTTTTAATGAATATTCCATTCGTATGATTTATAATTTAACTGAGATTAAAAAGGGACCTTAAAAATCTTATTTTGAAAATAATTTAAAATTAGAAATAAGAATTGGTAAAATAAACAACTGCAAATGTTTTAGTCATTTAATCGTTAAAAACTTTTGAAATCATTAGTAAACATTTGGTAGATGGCTTAATTTTATAGTCCACCAGTAATGACCAGTATACAACGTGTTAATTAAATAACGCACAACCTCTTAGGTGGTGATTGTGCTCATGGACAAAGCTCTTAGAAAAAGTTGTTCATATTCATGAGCACAATCACCACCCAAGAGGTTATGCGTTATTTAATTAACCCCTTTGTATATAAAATATCGTTTTTGCGACGACTAACTTAACAGTAACTATACTTCTCTTAAAAAGTTAAACGTTTTAAAAGCACATAACAAATAGCTAATAAGGTTGGAGATCAGATGTTGCAAATTAATATTTGCTCTTCACAACTCAAATAAAGAAAAAAAATCTCGACATATGAAGTGACAATTCGTCGGGGATACTGCAATACCGCGTAAGTAACAATAGCTAATATGGTTAAAGATCAAATGTAGCACATTGATATTTTGTTCTTTACTACACAATAAAAAAAATATTTACTGACAAACGAAATTACACCTTATTAGCAACTGTCTCTTTCGCGGTATTGCACTATCCCCGACGAATTGCTAATAAGGTGTTATTAGCAACTGTCACTTTTGCTGTATTGTTAATCATAGAATAACTAACATGATCAAATCAAATAAGCTAATTATGCTCTCGGAAACTCATTTGACACTTAACAAGAGTTTTGACAGCTGCTTCATAAATAACCATAAACTACGTTAAACTCTTTTAAATCGTTCTTTATAATCCGTATGTGATGTTTAGGTAGGTACCTACATACTTATTATTATTTAAAGAAAATGAATTTAAGAAAAATTTGAACTTATTGTTTTTGAAGCAACCGTAGCTAAAGCGTCGGACTAGCGATCATGTGGTTATCCTTACAGATACAACCTCATAATTATAAGTTAAATATACATTTAATAATTTCACAAAAAGGCCCGCTATTGCTTGTAACCTTGGTAATTCAGATTTAAGAATCGTGCTTGTTATGCGATTTGATGCGTCAAACGAAAATCAGATACGATTAAACATTTATCACGTAGAGCTATTTAGAGCAAAACGAATGTTCAGTTTAATTAATGTCACGAACTGACTACAACTGGACTTATTTATAAAGCTAAAACTATGGTTTTCGTTACTACAAAGTTCTTTTAGCAAAATGTTTCTAAAATTCGGGACTATATGAAATAAAAATAATAGAATGTGTCCACTTTTATATATTGGTTACGACATCATACTGCAGATACAGCAAAGCTGCGGTAACCGACCCGCCTGCCAAGCTTGGTGACTATGACAAAACCCTAATTTGGAAGGAGGCCTATGGTCAGCACTGGACGTGATTGCAAGTGCAAGTACATTAGTTCATAAATCAACTAAGTATCTCACAGTTAGCAACATGAATCTAATATTAAATGCCTTCTTAGTACTATGTAGATTACCTCTTAAGATAAAACCGTAATCTTTTTCAATCGCTTCTTTACAAGTACAAATACCTGTTAAACAAATTATTTACAAATAGAGCTATTTCTTTTTATCTTCACCGTACATCGGTATCACATAGACTGTATGTGAATTATATTATGTAGATGATTTACAAATGTAAGAAAAGACTTTCTCACGTTAACAATTATTATTTCAGTACATATTTATAATAGGCATGAGGACTAAAAATATATATTTAGTCCGTAAATTAGATTACTAAAAATATTGGACACGTATTTTTGATTTATCAAATCAATGTAAATTTACAAAGATACAAAGCAATAACAAACTATAAAGTTCAAGAGAGGGGGGTTTATTAAGTCTACTAGGTAAAATTGTACCTAGAAGATACGTCACACCAAATTTTAACGCGCTGTGCGCTTTGTGTTTGACGGACTAAATAGATTTTTTAAGTTTTCATGCCTATTGTAGGTTTTCTTTTCTATTAGATAATTTAGTTATAATTGAGTAGTTCTGATTGAACATAAGCGGTGAAAATATTTGACAAGTTAAATCTGTAGCGATATCTACAGTAGCTCCACAAATATCGAGGAAACTAGCAGCGCCATCTACAACTTACAAGAAGAACTAACCTACATCGCGCAATAGAAGTTCGCAAGTCAATTCGAAAATGTACAAGTTGCAAGCAATAACTAATACCCTCGGCAGCCGGGCATACCCACTCGCCCGGCAAAGATTTTATTTCTTCACAAAAATAATCCTTTCCGTTCCTGGGATGCGGCCGCCGACAAATTTTTATATGAGTTTGTTTTCATTAAATCGGTATCGTGTCGCGGTAGTGCTACCTCAGCCTCAAGTCTTACAAGGCAATATTCATAAAAACGGATCCGAAGTTTCCGAGTCACTTAAATATTAAAGCTAGATGTTTTAAAGTGAAAACACCGATAAAACGGCAAAATTTATAGTCTTTATAAAACATTGACAGGATATGACAAGAAAGTTTATTGAATAATCGAGTTAAAAGCGCCGAGTAAGTGACAATGTACCTACTGGTAAAACTTTTAAATCTATTTATAAGGTGACTCGAAACTATATGGACTCCTCTTAACAGTGTATAGTACCAGTGATTACGATAGTGAAAACTTTTTAATAATAAACTTAATTTTACCATTTTTTATGACATGAAATGAAAACGTTTATTGATAATGTAGACGAATGGATCGTACTTATTATAAGTCAAATACAATGATAATGAAATGAAACAAAAAAACAATCTTAACTAATAAATTAGTTTACATTTCAACAATAATGTTATTAAATAAAATTCACCAATATGGTTATGGCATGTGATAATCGCTTATTATAAAATATAATTACGATCAACCAGCGCGGGCTGGGATCGGGTCTGAAGCATAGAATGCGTCGCGAGCCTCGCCTTATCATCAGTTCAATTTTGCCATAGTCACTACACTTGACAGACGGGCAGGTGACCGTATTATGTAGTAATACACGGGGAAATGCTGCTACAAAATAACAATAATACGAGATTTCTGTGGTATAAATATATCCTTACTAATCCTTACTATCCTTACTAATATTATAAATGTGAAAGTAACTCTGTCTGTCTGTCTGTCTGTTACGCAATCACGCCTTAACTACTGAAGCGATTTAAATGAAATTTGGTACAGATACAGTCTAGAGCCTGAGAAAGAACATAGGCTATATTTTATTATGAATTTCCCACGGGAACGGGTGTTACGCGGGTGAAACCGCACGCGGGAAGCTAGTCTCGTATAAATATATAGATTATTATTAGAGATGGGCCGACTATAGTATTTGCCGACTAACCGACTAGCCGACTAATGCCGATTATTCTAATACCTACTTGTCGGAGGTGTTCGGGCGTTCTATGTTACCTTATTGGTTTTTGAATATGTTTCTAGACTGTCACTTTAGATTTAAAATATACATAATAGGTTGGGGAAAAGTTTCTTCGCATTTTTTAAGAAAATTCAAAACATTTTTTAATATTGTTTATTTACATTTAACTTAAGCATGTAGGTACCATTTTGTTCGAAAACTTTTTGCCATCGGGACATGATCCCATTGCTATATAAATTTTGAGACTGCTGATCAAAATACCGGGACAAGTGGTTTTGGCAGTCCTCTCGTGATGTTAACCTGACACTGCATAAAGAATTCTGAAGAGACCGAAACAGATGGAAATCTGAAGGTGCAAGGTCAGGACTAAACGGCGAATGCATAACCACCTCCCAGCCAAACTCTCTTCATTTTTGCTGAGTGGCTAAAGATGTGTGAGGTCTAGCGTTATCATGATGAAAAACCACACCCCTTCTGTTGATTAATTCCGGCCGCTTTCTCTCAACTTCTTGCTTTAATCTGATCAGTTGTTCGCAGTAGAGTTCAGAATCGATGGTCCTGCCTGGTGGTAACAGCTCATAATGAATAATGCCCTTCCAATCCCACCACACACAGCATCACCCTGTTGCGAGTTAACCCGGGTTTCGCCACAGTCTGTGAATCTTGACCGGCCTTTGACCACGACTTTTTTCACACGTTCTTGTCGTACGTGATCCACTTTTCATCACCAGTTATCAGCTTCTTCAGAAATGGTTCGGTTTCATTACGTCGGAGTAAAGAATCACAAATGAGTACACGGTTCATTAGGTTTCTTTCAGTGAGCTCGTGAGGTACCCAAATATCGAGCTTTTTTGTGTACCCAGTTTTTTTCAAATGCGCCAAAACTGTTTTGTGGTCAATTCCCAGTTCTTCAGCTACGACGTAACAACTAATATGCCGATCTTGCTCCACTTTTTCAAAAATGGCATCCATTTTATCCGTAATAGGTCGACCAGAGCGACGTGCATCTTTGACATCAAAATTTCCGGATTGAAAACGCTAGGTCCATAAACATCGCAAATTTTTTCGCGGCTTGCTTTGCATTTTTACTTTTACCTTTTTTGTAGTAAAATTTTAAAATCTTGACAGTACGAAAAACAAATGAAAATCACACATTTTCCTAATTTGAATTTGGAATTATGTTCTTTAAAATTTAAACTTTCAGTGATATCAAAACCAGCCAGATACAAATAGTATAGCCAAAGAGATTTTATTACAAGTTCATACATACTATAATGCGAAAAGACTTTTTCCCCAACCTAATATATAATTATTTATATATTAAAGAACTTTTTTATCACTAAATATCTGACTAAATAAATACTTCCTTATACTTACCATTGCCATGTCATTTGGTTATGTATGTGCCATATTTCGTTGATTAATGATGTTAAGTTAGCTTAATTACTGACTGATTAATACGTTCCTATGTTGTAAAGACTGTAACTTTAGATAACTACTCTAAGTAATGTTTAGAAATTATAAAACAAGTACAAACTATTTGTTTTATTTCATTTGTTATGCGCCGATCATAATCGGCATATTTTGCCGAATATTCGCCGACTAGTCGCCGACTACAAACGAGGCCGAATAGTCGGCTTTCCCGACTAGTCGGTGACTAGTCGGCCCATCTCTAATTATTATCGTTTTCTTCACGTTAAACAAACATTGATGTACCTAATTAAAACATTAATAAGTTCTGCAGTTTGACTGGTTGATGTTAAATGCCGTGACAACCGGCACTATTTATTATGTATGATTACAATCAATCATAAAGAACTGCCACTCGTGATTTATTCGATAACATTTAGTGAACATATTAATTACATCATTATGTGTGTGTGTGTGTGTGTTTTGTTGTAATAACTATGTTTTTCGCAAATATTGTGCATTACATCCGGCCTCGGTTTTCCCAACGCGGGTAAAACCGGCGTATAATGAGGTAAAGTTTGTAAGTTTGTAGATGGCAATCTCTGGATCTACTGAAGCGATTTAGAAAATAATTTAATTAATATATTCATATTTTAATAGCAACATTTCAGGGAAATCTATTAGGAGCACCTTACTTAATAGATTACGCTGAAATTTTACACTCAGTTAAGACAAGACAAGATTCTTCAAAAACGCTCGCTAAAGGAATATAACGGGTCTGCAATAGAGAAATCTAAATTGCGACACATAGTTATAAAATGAAGTCTTCCGCCGCGTCTGTTTGTTCGCGAAAAGCTCAGAAACTCCAAGACTTATTTTCTTTTTCACCAAAACATAGAGCGATGAGGAAGATTAAGGTATGTAATTTGTCAGTTTTACCTAAATGATTGTTTTACTAGTAAATCTCATTGCTATTTAATATTTATTACAATTGTGCCGTGTGGTTTCCGGCTTAGAATAGACCACCCCATGTCTTCCCATGGGTGTCGTAAAAGGCGACTAAGGGACATATGGCTGATGGATGGACAGCAGCATCTATTAGCTCAAGGTTTACATCTTACTGCGATCACCAATCCGTCTGCCATGCGTGGTGATTATGGCAATATCCCTCTACGATCCTGGTTTGCCAAGGTCTGTTAAGAGGAGGCCCATGTTCAGCAGTGGACGTAAACGGGCTGTTGATGATGATGATGATGTATTACAAAACAACATACACCTAATTAGGCCACAACTATTTATCTTGATACATCTATCTATACATAAGATTTTGAACAACACATAAATTTGTATTTTCTTATAGATAATCCACTTGCTATACCAGTAAATAAACCCTCAGTTCACAGCAATAAACCTCTTCCGAACAGAGTTTAAAAACTAGGACTGCTAGGCTATAAAACTTTATATTTAATGTTTATGAGTGTAGTACAGTGTCTAGGTAAAAAGGTCGTTTAGCAGCACTTATTTATTGAGTTAGTCTTCAGAAAGTTATACCCGTCTGATTAATTTAATAGTGACGCTAAATAAGGTTATGATTTAACGCAAATAGATCTGTAATATCATGCGACTATAACTCATTATCGAAGTGACATATTTGGTTATGAGTCCCTATCAAATGAAAGCATCGATATATGTCCGTCGAAAATAGGAAAAAAACAGTCTTTAGAAATACATGCAATATTCCGATTCCTATTTGCCAAATCTTTAAATTGCTTCAACTTCACTACTGAACATGCCTCGTCTTTAAAGACCTTGCAATCAAGAGGGTTTAGACAATTAATACTTATAAGAAAATATATATTAAAAAAACTAACTCCTAAACTCTTTTTGTGTGATTTTTATTTTGAAATACTCTGTGTTACTCTCACCTCAAGCTAAAATCCATTAATCCGTTCAGGCTTCAGAGCGTGCCAAACAAAATGTATGTATAATTATTATACATACATTAAAACTCTCAAAATTCATAACCTTCCTTCTGGCGCAGTCGGCTAAAAATATAGGCAATTAAAAGCTTAATAACGTAACATTACAAAAATCTAATCTGGTATAGTAAGAAAAAATATCAAGTAATAATTCCGTACAATCATATTAACAATAGTTATTGTGTAATTCTATTCTAGATTTCCCAATTATGTCTACGACACGCGTTGTCAGGCGTTGAGTAGCTAATATGAGCATTAAACCCACAATATTATCACACAAATGTATCTACTAATAGCTAAGCAACAATCATACCATTTCATTTCAAATACACGATTCACAATGATAATAAAATTAATCACTTTATAGAAATAGGCATTATTATGAAATAGACAACTTCCGTAAGCCTCTCTAGATAAATACAAAGATAATTAGCTCCGTGACCGTAAACTTGGGACGCCAGATCTAATCGCATTCTCAACATTTGCAGTTAACTTGTGAGTGTTTCAGAGCAAAGGAATTGATGATGATTAAACTGTTCAATTCTGTATTGCTTTCCTTGCCTTGTAATAAAAGGAACTTCCTATTTTTTTCTTTAAAAATATTTACATATTACACCTAACATGGGGATCAAAAAAATATTTTGAACACTGTACTACAAAGTTTACACAAACTACATTTCAAAATTGAGACAACTCAACTTAGAAGACAAAAAAATATATTTTTAAGACATAAGTTCACTTTGGAATAGTGTCGTGGGAGACTTTAAAAACATCTAATTCACTAACACAAAGCATAAACAGACTGAACTATTCGTGGTGAAACTGATAAAATTGAGAAAGAACCAAAATCTCCAGGTCTTACTAAGCAAGAAAACTTGGAATCAATGTTTTATTATAATAAAACAGAGATGAGAGATTATGTATAAATGATGGGTATAAATTATCGTATCGTCTCATAAAGACTAAGGAACTTGAAATATTGTATACAGATGAGATCAATTTAGAATAATTTAGAGTTTTATAATGTTCGAAAATGGATCCAATATTTTTATGGCATAATTTGGCTGTCTTGGTTTTTTACCAATTTTTTTCCTCAGTGCTACTCGTACAAACAGCTTTTATTATTTTTTCCCATGAAGTCGAGGTCGCTCTGATTTATATAACGTTAAACATTGAGGCATTTTCAAAAACAATAAAACGCACTACCCTATTTCCCAAGGACACACTCTGGTTATCCTCTTTCCAAAATGAACTTCTCAGACTAAGCTCTTAAGAGAGACATTTGCCAAACATACATAATTAAATTTTAATCATCCCTTCCAAAATACTCATAATTATTCCTGTGACATCGCAAATATATTGCACACACCAATTAGCACTTAACACTAATGATAAATATTAAACGCACCACAAGTGTAATGGAGTAGACGCGTCGTTCAAGCGGCAGAATGCGCGCGCCGCACCACACCGCCATGGCGGCACTGCGCCGGCGCACGCGACACGCACCATCGACCACAACAGGCGACAACTACGACTAGGGCCGCCAAGATATCACTAAACTTTTTGAAATCGTCTACGATTTATCATAGTTGTATTGAGATAATTAGGCAAGTCGTCGATTTCGATAAAAAATTTATGAGGGTATGAGGGGTTACTGATGGCAACAATAATCGCTCTTTAATCCAATACAGTATTTTTCATTTTAGATGCACATCTGTTAATTCAAGATAATCGATCAAATGCCTTCATTTTCTTTATTAAAAACAAATCTAGAAAAATGCCAAAAAGCGAAAACGTTCATCCTCAGTTGCTGGGCTTTTACAAGAACCAACTGTCATTACTCTGACTACAAAGACAGACGTGGTTTAGTATCCGACATGATCGGCCAGTCGTGATCACCTCCTGATACGCATTACAATAATCCGAGTAATTGCTTGTTTCATGGTGTTAAATGTCCAATACAAGCGTTGTGTCTCTTCGGAATGCTAGTTCTGGACGTGACTTCGATGAATTGAGAGATCGAGTGGTCGTACTTTTATATTATTAGAATGTTGTGGTTTCTGGTTATATTGGTGGCCTAAAATAGACCCTCGCCCTCCCGACCCTTAGTTTGCTAAGAACCTTCCGATGCCCTCGTAGACCCGAAGTCCGAGAGGCCCGCGAACTGTAAAGTAGAGCGACAGTTGCACAAAACTCCCCTAAATAAACTAAAAGCCATAATCCCACAATCTCCCCGTCAACGACCGCCCTGAGCCGAGGTCCAAGTCCCACAGGGGACGCCCTCTTGCGCAGGTTGCTTAGTTTGTAGTGTTAAAACCATTTATCTCTAGAGCTAGAGCTCTGCTCGCCTTTATGTCCGGCGAATTAGCAAAAGCCTCCTGGCTAACTACGTAAGATTACGTACTTTTTTTTTTTTGACTGACATATTATGTCAGTCAAAAAAAAAAAAAGAAAAAAGACTGAAATAGATTGGTTGGATGATTAAGTTAAAACAATGCTACTCTAACAATTAATGGTTTACTGTATAAAAAAATAAATGCGTTTTATCAATCATTATGACGAAGTAATTTCATTGAGACTTGAGAGGTGGTAAACACCGAAGCGAAACCCAACTGTGCCAATAGGAAATTAATCAAATCATATTTCAAGAACCAAAAAAGTGTAGCGAAAACGAATAACATAAACTACGTGTCCCTATTATAACTGCTGATACAAAAGAATACGCAAATCATACAAACAATTATATCTATCACATTCTATCAGCAAAAAAGACCGCCAAGGTCGATTATAATTTTGTCGGTGATCTAAATCGCAGTGAGTAACGGATGTCCCATCGTTTCGTGCCATGTGCAATGTGCAGTGTTAAGTGTTCGACCAACGGGACGAATTAACGGGAGTATCCGTATTATGTAACGTGGCCTGTTCCGCGATAAAGATATCAAAGAATTATAGTTATGATATCAGAGATGATCTAAGTTTTTTTGCGTGGATGGTCCTCGCTATATATAACTTAGATCATCTTCAAGCGATTTTTATGGAAGCGACTCAAATGAAAAAAAAGGCCGTTACCAACGTCTAGTAGAAAGAATATTGACATTTATTTAAGAAGGCTACGAAGATAGATTAAAATGTAATCGAATCGAATCTACAAAAGATATATCGAGTTAAAATAAATAATAATAAGATACAAATAAATAATAAGGTGCAAGAAACTCCAGTACACTTTTAAAAGTTTATTCACATTCTTACCCAGCACAAATTGCACGGTTGTTTAGCTACGGAGTTCTGTTTACTTACTTTTTGCCACCGAATGAAGAAAAAAGTTAAAAATATCTCAGATACTGCCAAAACAAAAGCAATTTCAGATTCGTCACAGCGACCAAGTAAAATAACAATTTTCAATGATGTCTGCCTATTTACTCAAGATTATATGCACGAAGACGAGTTCTGCACATAATCAAAACTGGTCATTGTACAAAAATACGTAATTTTATACAATAAGTGTCATTATTGCAGGGAATAGAGTATGCCGTTAGAAAGCAGCGTAATAAGAGACACGGGTCGTTGATCGTGATTGTACAAAGCGAGTTACAGATGTTCCTGACGAAATGCAACGAGAATTTCACCAAATTCTCACGAACCGAATCTTATTAGTTTAACGACTTAAATCTAGGACAATGAACATTTAGTAACAAAGGAACATACACAATTTACACCGAAATTGACCGAAATGCTGGACGCGCTTTAATTTCCCAACAGTTCGAAATTGATTTCTCAATTAGTAGGTAAGACAAGCTGATTTGCCCGTGTTTGCTATCATACATTTTCTGAGTAGAGATTCAGTAAGTAATTCAATTTTGTATGTACAAAGAGCAAGTAAATTGTTCCACTTAGCCATGGTTTACAATAACGAGTTCTCTGCACATCTATAACAAAACCAAACAATTCCTCGAAATAGATTATCTCGAAGGGCCTAGCGGAGAGGTACGACCGTTAAGGCATTTACGTATAAAAAATCAATAGAATCTTAAATGCAATCATAGCCCTTGTTACTTTGTAGGGCGTGCAGTTGTTTGCTCTCAGTACATACCAGTACAAGTTCAGCTGTACTTGAGACGCCTTTGTTATTATTGTTTGTCATGGTTTTTCTATGGGGTCGAGTTTAGTGGAGCAACGCGTCCGGGCCGTAGCTATAGATTCATTTCTTCTTAACATCAACCAACTCTCGAATGCTGCAGAATTGAGGTAGGTATCTCCGTTTGTAGAAGCGACTAAGCAAAAACTTAATTACTAAAGCTGCCAGCTCTTTAAAGGATGACAGCGTCTAGGTAGTTAGTCTAGAATTTTAATAGATAATTATGGCGTCGACTATGAAGAGTGAGTCCAAATCTATAGATAGGTCTTGATATTACATTGTGCTTTTAAAAATGGATTAATATTTTTGTCTAGCTATAATTTCTAGCTGCCGTGGAATACATTCTAAATACTTATTTATTTGGTGTATCTACTAAAGGTACAATGACACTGATACTAGCAATTAATCGTTCTAAGGTAAGCCAAAGCAGTTGGGCAGGAAATGAGAGATTCTAAATAAAAGTAGCAAAAATTTAATTGACTAACTGAGCAGCATTTGTGTTCAAATGTGTTTTCAATTCGCACCTTCTCTGTCGTCAGGACACAATTGCAGTTATCGTAATTGTACAGGAGTACTGTTTTAAGATATTTTTTTAGGCATTCAAATTGGTTTTACTCAGCACTATATTGTTCTGTTCTCTGTATGAAACTTTATGCATGTTGTAAACAAGAATTTAAAACTTTTAGGTTTTTTAACCACAAGCGTGGTGATTACGGCAATATCCCTGAACGACCCTGGCTTGCCTGTTAAAGAGGAGGCCCATGTTCAGACAGAAAATAACGTGCTGATAAAGTAAGGTTTTTTAAAACGAATATCGTTTTCAGCACGGTATATAATAGTGCCTTTGTCAAATGTGCAATTTATATTCAACATATCGTCATTGGCAGGTCGTTCGGGTTCATGTCACCGAGGTACGCCAGTTTCTCCTAGCTATGATTAGTTTGATAGGAATTAATTAAAACTTGTTTCATTTGCAGTGTTTAATGGGTCTGTTACTAAATCCTTAGCAGTTTAATTGGTTTGCTGAGTGCTCCAGTTAAAGCCAGTGCGGTTAGCTGATCGACAATACTTAATGCACAAAGGGTTTTAAATTGTGTTTCTGTAGAAAGTTTGATTATAGCTTTTATTGCGCTTTTTTAAGAATCCCACAACTCTTGTAAGTCAGAATCGACAGTAGTACACACTGAAAATGGCAATTGAGGCTCACAAAGTACCGGGAAAAGTAAAGCTGCCTTGGCAACGCATTTAATCAGAAAAGATTAGTAGTAAGTATTTTTGCCGCATTTGTCAAGTACACGGCGTTAACCAGTCGCGCGATACATTTATCTAAGCATGTCTCTTTCTCTTTTATTTAGAGCCTCGATGTTGCATTAAGGTACTATAATTAATGCTACTGTTTTACCAGGGACTGGCCTCTCCGTCAGAGGGCCGGATTTCCTCGCGTACCCGGCCCTCACCAACGGCGGACGGAGAATTGTCCGGGGGGGTTTTAGTGGTGAAGGGTCCTCTCCTCGTGGTATGACTATTGCATACCACGCTATGGAGAGGGCGAGTCCCACATACCCCTTCGCCGGCGCGGGAACGCTGCAGCGGCGAAGGGGATGCGTAAATGCATTTCCCCCCGGAAAACAAAATAAAAAAAGGGTTTGTCCTCTGTCATTTTATTTGCAATGACAACAGCAAAGCAGATAACCCACACATCAAATACAGAACTCGAGTCCCATCTAATTTCACATACACACACATGTACAGAAGTTGCTGAAAAGCAACATGGATTTAATTGAAATTCCTTTGTTTATATTCCACGAAGCTTCGCGTGTGCTATCAAGTTTCAATTTGGACATTTCGATCACAAACAACATTCGACAAAGGTGAAAGCACCAACTGATTGACAGGAACTATTAAATAATATAATGGGTTCAAACCCACGTAGACGCCCACTAGTGGATACTGCAATAACTTATCAAGTAACGAATATTGTCTACCTTTTGATGTATATGCTATTAAATAATTCTTGACCTCAGAAGTATAAGGACGGGTATTCTATTATACTTTAGAAGCATTTGTTCGAATATGGCCTTTTACGATAAAGCCACATCCATATACTTTTGAGGTTCTATCCGACACGCCGGAGAAGAGAGTGCGCGCGAACGCGACGTCCCCCCTCGTCCTCCTGACCTTTAGCTTGCAAAGAACCATCCGATGCCCTCGTAGACTTAAAGTCCGAGAGGCCCGCGAACTGTAAAATAGAGCGACAGTTGCACAAAACTCCCCTAAAATACTAAAAGTCATAATCCCTCAATCTCATCGCCAGCGACCGCACCGAGCCGAGGTCCAAGCCCCACAGGGGGCGCCCTCTTGCTTAGTTTGTATTTTTTAAACCATTTATTTAGGCTGGAGCTCTGCTCGCCTTTATGCCCGGTGAAGTAGCAAAAGGCTCGTGACTACGTAGACCAATCCGAAAAAAAAAAATTGAGGTCTTGTATTCGGTCTTGAATGGTACCTACCTAAATAATTCATATTCATATTGAAGTATTAGCTTTTCACTACACCGACGTTGATGAGAAAATATAAAAACATATTTAATAATTTGCAAGCCAATCGAAGCAGTAATTCACTGCGAATAAACCCACGGGGTATAGAAATAGTAATTTACGAGTCAATCAATCTATGCAAATAAGTTAAATGTCTATTTGTAATGAAAAAATACCTGGTTTTACTAAATGCCTATGAATGTACTTATATAAAGGGTAAACAACAAAAACACAATTAAAAAAAAACTGTACGTCTGTATGTCTGTCGGCTAATCTCAGTAACTTTCACTGATAGATGGGTAATTTTATTTTGTCTTTTTATTTTGCATATTTGTTTGTACGTTCCTAAGTTCCGCCTTATCTTCAAAACGTTAGTACCAATTTGTATCATCATCAAATCATCACTGTTAGAAAGCTGATATTGTAAGGTTTGGCAAAAAAAACGTTATTTCTTACTAAAGTAGGATAAAAATCATTAAATACATAGGTAATCTTACGACTGTCAGACAGAATAGCGAAGTTCTGAACAACCGATCTACGGTATTTATAAAGTACACGAAATCAAATTACGGAGCAGAAAGAATGTTACATCGAATTATTTTATCCTGCGTCAGACTTGTAATCTTGAGGTCGCACGCAGCGGTCAGATCCCCACCCATTGCACTACCAACGTGAATCCACTCTCAATACAAGCACAAGAATACTAGTAAAACATAACGGGAAACAGGATGAATATAATATCATGGAATATTATTTACTAATCTACTTGAACAAATGAATCGTGTATGTTACGTAGATTCAACAGAAAAGCCAGCTGAAACAATTTTAATTAAAAAATACAACGCTCTATTCAAGTTCGTGTATGTGGAAAAAAGTTATGAACTTCCTATTAATGTAGCAGCTTTAGTTTTATATATGTTGCAGTCAAACTCTGAACCAGTCAAAAGTACTTTTAACTAGCAAAATCAGTCAAAAGTAGTTTTAGGTTAGGTTAGGTTAGTTTTGACTGATTTTGCTAGTTAAAAGTACTTTTGACTGGTTAAGAGGTTTGACTGCAACATAGATACGTCGAACTCAGGCCAATTACTATATTAGGGTTCCGTACACAAAAGGTAAAAACTACTAAGACTTCGCTGACCATCTGTTTGTATGTCTGTGCGTCCGTCTATCCTGGTGAAAGACAGACGGACAGACATATAACCTTGAGCTGTTAGATGCTGTTGCCCATCCATCACCTGTATATCCCTTCGTCGCCTCTAACGACACTTAAATTAGTGTTTTATTTCAAAATCTTATGTTGTATAGATATGGATAGGTACGGAAACCTTCGTAGGTAGGCTACGTAGGTTCGTAGTCCGACTCGCACTTGGCCGGTTTTATACGGATCATTATTTTTTTTACTTTGTTCGGTATTTTCACCATTTCCATATTCTGGTGCAAGTTATGACTGCTAGTGCATCTATCAGCTGAATGTAACTTGTCTTACTGCGATCACCAATTCTCTTGCCATGCGTGGTGGTTATGGCAATATCCTTTAATAACCTTGGCTTACCAAAGTCTGTTAAGGATTAAGAGTGTTCAGCAGAGTACGTAAATAGGCTGTTGAAGTTGAAGTGCAGGTTGCTTACTTTGTAGTACGTAATAAACCGATTTAATAAGGCTGAACCCTATTGGTCTTATACAATGTGAAGCTAAAGCCTCCTAAAACAAACATCAGTTTCCAATCATGTCCAGAGCCAGTACCTCTAGTTTGCAGCCGATAATTACGCGACGCCCACGCTACAAATCTGAAACGTATACATATTCAGCTTGAACCACAGTTCAAGGAAACAATCAGCCAATTGGATAAATACGGCAAAGCGTCAATTGAGCAGTTGACCTATTCATGTGTCAGGTTTCTTACTTATGTATATAGTAAGTATTATGTGTAGACAATTATGTCTACAAATGTTATCTATTTTTGGTATATATCATGACAAAACCTTTCCGCGCGCGGTTTCATCCGCGTGCTAATTACTTAATACTAAGATATTACACAATTACAACCTCCGTGGCGAAGCGGCATTTGGCTCGCTTTAAATAACGGAGGTCCTGGGTTCAATCCCCACGCAAGAAACAAGAAGATCGACAAGAAATCTTTGTGTAGATTCTAAGATTTCTTTCCGGATCCGGTTGGCTGAGGGACTACCCTCCGTGCCTCAGAAAGCAAGTTGATCCCGATTGTTATAACATCATCTATAAAAATTGTATACCGGGAAACGAGCACCAGTGTTTCCTTGTGTGTTACAACATAATACTGCGGTTACCAGCCAGCCTGCCAAGCGTGATGACTATGGCAAAATACCTCCCTCGGGAGGAGGTCCATAATCATGGAATAACATGACCTTTCTAAATTCAAATGTAGTGCGCCCGTTTAACGATAGCGGTTTCAAACTCAACATTATTTAAGTAATTATTAAATCATGTTGTTTCATAATAATTCTTAACTCTATAAGAGTAATGAAAAAAAGAGCAATTTTAAATGGTATTTATTTGACAAAATCCACCGAAGGTTGCAAGTTTGTATCGAGAAAGGAAGGAATCGAACCCACAATCGAATCGAAAATTTAAGGTTGGTGGGACTATAAAATAGAAGACTTACCTATATTTCATAAAAATACAATCCGCTGTTCTCTGAAATACATGATCAAAGCTTGTGATTGTCATTTGCATTCATAACAATTTACGTAATGATGCTTTGGTAACGGTCCATTATTAAAATTAACTCTGTAAATGGAATATGTACTTATTTGCAAAGTGTAAATCCTGTATATGACAGGACAGGCAAACATGGCTGCTTTGTTATAATAAAGGTAGAGTCGCGATTAAAGGTAGAGTCGACAGTTTTATCTCGAACGGATTTATGAATTATGCAGTCCCAGTACTACGTGCGCTAAAACATGGATTCTCTATAAGCTATCTAACAATGAAAGTCCGGTCTAAATCGATACCTACAACTGTTTTAGAGATTAGGTGAATTATACGGATATGTTAATAGGCACGCACTGAATGTTTTGATGCTTTGTGGCAAAAAAAAACTGCCTCGCTACTTCATAGGCTGCGCGGCGGTCCTAACACTATCCTGCAATCAATAGCCGCCCGGGCAGATAGCCCGCTTGTTTGGGCGCTAACTAATCGTACTCGATCTGTTTTAGTTATTAAGTACTAACATAGGCCAAGTTATATTGTTACTAACACAGTGGACCCATTGTAGTCTGGAAATAAATAAATAATAAAAAAAAATTGACGTTTACGTTTTTTTTTTACATCTCCCACATGTTTCTTGGTTATTGCGATCTAAAGTGTAAAAGCGAGCATGCCATCTGCTGGCATATTCATTATCTGAATCCTCAAATTTGAAACTTTGGGTAGTTATCTGTCCCATAAAAAATAGGCTCTTGCCGGTTTCCATGTCTCTCTTTCTTCCATGAATCCGAAAATCCATTTTTAAGTTTTCGTCAGACACACATTAGAAACATAGACACTTATTTTTTCTCAAGTGTCTTATGATCTAAATTTTAAATAGACCAAATATACTAGTTGCGAACCAATAGTCTCCGTCGTCTTGACTGAATCCTCAAATTTCGAACTTAGTGTATATAACTGTCCTGTTAAAAAATATTCTCTTGACGGTTTTCATTTCTTTCTGCTTATGAATACCTACATTGTTCAAACTACCTATAGAAAAAAAAACAAAGAAAATTATTTTTTAAATTTCCACAGACCTCGGAAAACATACATTGATATAATATTTTCTCTCAAGTGTCTTATGATCGTTCGATCTAAATTGTAAATAGAGCGAATATGCCAGTTGCTGGCACGGACCACTGGTCGCCTTGCTCGGGAATCGAGTTACCTCCCATGAGTATCGATCGCCACCTGCGAGTATCCGGTAACGTCAGGCTTCTGCATCGAATGCGTTTCGCAAGTTATATCCTGCAGTAATGATCATTATTGATTCAACTTTAGGTCTTTCCTAATTCAACCTCTCTTTAATATACTTATTTATAATGTGCCTGCGACTTTGTCTGCGACAGATAGACAGACAGAGTTACTTTCTCATTTATAATATTAGTAAAGAAGTAAGGAGTGAACCGATTTGGTACATTATTTTGTACGTACGTAAGTACTAGTATCGTAGTTCGATAACAAGGGATGAAGATAGTTGGAAAGCTTAACGCGAAACCATGCAGTTGCTTTCTTTTACTCAACAAAAAAATATATGAAATGTAACTGTTTATTTCTGTTAGCTATCCATAATTGAGCAAACAAGGCAAGTAATTGGAATTATCGAACGTAACATGTTTACATATAAATATTTAACTTGTGACCTAGATTTTCTGTGTGTTTACCAGCTAAGAATAAACCACTCTATGACTCCTATAGGTATTGTAAGCGGCGACTTAAGGCACATACACCTGATTGATGGACAGCAGCATCCATCAGCTCAATGTCAGGTACATACTATCTTAATGTCAGATGTGTTGCTGGAGGAGAATATTCGGAGTATCGTGGACTGAATTCCGTACAAAAGAGTTTATACTTCAAGAACTCATCAAACAGCGTTTATCATCTATAGTACAGTCTCGTTTAGTACAATCGTTACCATTTTTGGTCACGTATGCCGCCCAGGGATGGTGGCTATTGAGCGACTTGTGGTCCAGAGAAAGGTTGAGAGTACCATGCCACGAGGAAAACCGCCTATGAGATGGCGTTATCAGATTAAAGCGGCAGTAAATGACACATCATCAAGGCGGCCGTCAGTGAAGAGTGGCGTGTTGTGAAGCGTGCCACCGCCACCAACACGTGAAGTGATGACCACGACTAATCTGTCAAGAGTGATACCGACAAAGAAGAAGATCCTACTTCATTACCGCCTGTCAAGCGTGGTGATTATGGCAAAATCACTCAGCGACTTGCCTAAGTTTATTAAGAGGAGGCCCATGTTCAGCAGTGGACGTAAACGGGCTGTTGAGAAGTAAGTGCAGTCTTCTGCACTTAAGTCTTCAGCAGCGCTAGTGAAGACCTAGTTTTAATTAATGAAAATTATGTCTGAATATTGGTAAAGTAAACAAAAGAGATAGGTTGACACCGTCAGTATCAAATAATGTAAATAAATATGTTAATGTCACTACGGCAGCCGGTAACTCATTATGGGTAAAAAGTTCGCTGCTAGCTGTATACCAATGCACATAATAGTAAAATTTAATAAATAAAAGTGTCCATACTAATTTAAGATGCGTTTCACTAAGTGTAAACCTGTCTCTTTTGTGGACTGTACCTACATTGCAGATTGATTCTTTTATAAAGTTTAGCGAACAAATTATAGTAAGTATGTATATTGTATATGAAGCGGCGAACTATATCGACTGACGCCTGTGGCAAATTCAAAGGATCACATCGTAATTTAATTTTAATAATAACTTCGATAGTTATCAACACTATAATAATAAAGTGTGTGTAGGTAAATATCAATACATAGCATAAACAAAGCCCCCCCCTGTCTGTCTGTACCTATGTATGCTTAAATCTTTAAAACTACGCAACGGATTGTGATTCGGTTTTTTTTAATCGATAGACTGATTCAAGAGTTACGTTTATATGTATAATACACCAGCGTTGCAACCGTGCGAAGCCGGGGCGGGTCGCTAGTATTGTAATATTATAAGAAGAGAAGAAAAAATTGATCGTATGTTTGTTTTCATTGAATAGGCTCCGGTACTACTGGACTGATTTCAAATCTCTTACACCATTTGAAAGCTAGGTTATTCAGGAAAAATAAAGGATATATTTAACCAATCAATCAATCTAAATACAGCACAAACTTTTAGTAAAGAGTAAGTTAATAACTTCGACGTTCAATTACCGGAGATTATTATTAAATACGTTTCATAAACAGTTAAGTACATAACACTTATTTCGCGCCAAGAAATTAGCGAGTGAACGCGATCTCATGAAAACGATTAGGTAACTAAGAGTAACTAAGAAATTATTATACAGTCGCTGTTTCACGCTTCTTGTAGTCTAGAGAGAAATAACATCGGTTGTTATCTTCTATCTACATAAATAAAATGAATTAACAAAATATACTAATACGCGCATAACTTGCAAACGACTTGACTAATTTGTGTTACTGAAACTAATTTGATAGCAGGTTTTTTCATCGATATCGCGAAGATATTGATTATTTATTTATTTATGTACACATAATACACACAGAAGATATAGATACAACAAGAAAAGAAAAGAAAGAAAAGATTGATTGAACACCTTCAGAAATAAGGAACGACAAAATAAGAACGAATGTAAGCAAAATTTTGCTTTAAATCATAGCATAAAAATATTGCTACGAAAATCAATGCTTTCTTGTATGTCTCAATTGGTAGATATTGTAACGCCTGAGTTGGGGTGCGTACGAAACCGGCCGTACTTAGACGGCAGCAGAGTGGCCACGACTCGTCGCACATGCCTTCCTCCTGAGAGTCGGTGTTGAAACCTTCCGATGCCCTCGTAGACCGGAAGTCCTAGAGGCCCGCTTACTGTAAAGTAGAGCTACAGTTGCACAAAACTCCCCTAAACTAAAAGCCATAATCCCTCAATCTCCCCGTCAGCGACCGCCCTGAGTCGAGGTCCAAGTCCCACAGGCGTTCCCACAGACGCCCTCTTGCGAAGGTTGCTTAGTTTGTAGTGTTTAAACCATTTATCTAGGCTGGAGCTCTGCCCGCCTTTATGCCCAGTGAAGTGGCAAAAGCCTCGGGGCTAACTACATATGTAAGTCCGAAAAGAAAAAAGAGTCGGTGTTGAAGAACACCGGGACCACTGGGTGACGACGACACGACTGCTTGTGCCCCGGACCACAGACTAGTGCGTCATTATAGCTAAACTTAAATGAATAATCATTAAAACTTTAAATTTTGCTTCGTAGAATCATTAAAACTCCAAATTTATCAAAATTTATTAGAATTGTTAGAAGAAATACATTTTTCATGTTCTCATCAACGCTAGAACAATAATATGTATAATAAATACTGGAGCGCCTGCGGAAAATCACCAATGGTGCATTGCGGCTGCCTCTATTTGCTAGTCATGTTATCTCAGGCGCTAGTAATGTAAAATGTTATTACAATTTTACCAGGCTTTGAATAGCTGTTTCGCGTTACCTTAATTGACAGGTGATAATTTAAAAATGCACATCAAACCTTTGTAAAAACAATTGGTTAAGCAAGCAATAAATTAGTGAATATACAACGAATATATATTTTATATCACTTTTAAAGATTATAAATAAATAGTTAGTGAATAACAGTGAGTTATTTATGCATTGAATTATTTATTTACATTATTTACAAAAGCGGGCATTATTTTATTTATTTATTTATACTTTATTGCACACAGAAAGTTACAAGACATAAATTGTATAAATTATTGGAAACAACATGTACAAAGGCGAGTTTAATTGAATTATGTATTCTCTTCCAGCAAACCTTTTTATTCAAAGGGATAGAGCGTCTATAAAAGTTGCTGCTTTTATTTAATCTATTAATTATATATATTGAACTTATTTACCACTCGAATCTTTGATAACATCTATACTTGGTAAATCATGAAACAAGCATGGTTCTGGTAACATCTGCAGTAGCTCCTCGTAACATCATAATCATCATCATCAGCCCGTTTAACGTCCACTGCTGAACATGGGCCTCCTTCCGAGGGAGGGTATTTGCCATAGTCACCACGCTTGGCAGGTGGCTTGATAATCGCAGTATTATGTTGTAACACACAAGGAAACGCTGCTGCCCGTTCCTTGTCATATGATTATTATATATGATGTTATAATAATCGGGACCAACGGCTTAACGTGCTTTCTGAGGCACGGAAGGTATTCCCTCAACCGACCAGACCCGGAAAGAAATCTTAGAATTTTGTCCGGCGTGGGGATCGAAACCACAACCTCCCAGATTTAAAGCGGTCCAAATACCGCTACGCTTCGGAGGTTGTCATATAATAGCATTTAATATTTATTATTTCGCTATTGTAGGGCAGTGGAAATAGAGTGAGCATCGATCGAATACGATGTGAAAGTTTTATTGACTGCATTGACGTCTAACGACTAAGGTTTCAGTAAGGGCAATGAGATACCCTCAGTAGCGTAGCTGTATTTGGCTCGCTTTAAATCTCGGAGTTTGTGGGTTCGTGGGTTATAATCGAGTCAGGCGCGGTCCGAATATGGGAAGGGATCGCAGCAAGCCCCGAAAATTCGTACAAGTCAAATTGAAAAATCTTATATCGAATAATTATGTATTATTAAATGACCCCCTCCAAAATGTTGGTTGTCACCGCGCAAGACTAAGTTTTTTTTTTTCGGGCGGCCATAACTTCTTCTTCACCGGGCATAAAGGCGAGCAGAGCTCCAGTCTAGGTAAATGGTTTAAACATTACAAACTGAGCAACCTGCGCAATAGGGCGTCCCCTATGGGACTTGGACCTCGGCTCAGGGAGGTCGCTGACGGGGAGATTGAGGGATTATGGCTTTTAGTTTCTTTAGGGGAGTTTTGTGCAACTGTCGCTCTACTTTACAGTTCGCGGGCCTCTCGGACTTCGGGTCTACGAGGGCATCGAAAGGCAGAGTAGCCAACCCTACAGTTTTTTGGAAATGCTCTCAGTTTTAAGTTTAGACCTCGAAATCTACAGTTTTCTATTGAAGACGATGGCGTCATGTATTTTATTTTCTAATGTGTTGGATTAGCATAGAAATTACTAGTTTTTACGTAATATCATATTTGATACAAGCTTCCCGCGCGCGGTTTTACCTACGTAACTTCAGTTCCCGTGGAAAAATCGTAATAAAATATAGCCTTTAACCTTCCTCGATAACTGGTGTTATCTTTCTTTCTCTATCTTCTTTTTGAATGTGTACATAAATAAATAAATAAAAATATAGATTAACTATTTTCTTAATTATTATTTGATATTTACAGATTTACTCTACAGTTATTATTATATCTACAGTTTTATACTAAGATAGGGTTGGCAACACTATCGGAAGGTCTTAGCAATTTAAGGGTCGGGAGGGCGAGGTGACTCTGGTGTGACAAAGTATGGTATCTAGCAGGCCCACGACTTAAAAAACCCTTGGGGGGGCTTCATATCCACGAGATATCCCTGGGCTGCAGCCCAAAAAGCCAATACTTAGATACGGTGCCATAATTAAAGGTGATAAACATCCAATATGTTATTCTACCAACGTATACCCATATCTATTTCTAGCACATAACATAACTGTGTAATTTACCATTATGTGTCATTACCGGTAGGAAACTATCTTCTGTAATTATAACAGATTAACATTATCGGAGTTGGTAGTTAAGATGGCTATCGACTACTAAAACCTCTAGTGTGGAGTATCCTATACTTACACTGCAAGTACTATTACTGGTGTGTTTAACTGCGAAATTAGGCCAGAGTCCCGATTCTGCTAATTTGAAAACATAGGTATCTAAGGAATCGTAGTTTCGAATTCTGGTAGTTATTACTATTTAATTATTTCTCGGTTTAAGTGATTTGCTTTCGTCAAATTATCTTAAGACTAGATTCCGTGACCGGTTTCACCGGCGTTACTCCTGTTCCGTAGGAATTTTATAATGAAATATAGCCTTCTTCGATAAATGGGTTATCTAACACTGAAATATTTTTTCAAATCGGAGCAATAGTTACTGAGATTGGCGCGTTCAACAAACAAACTCTTTAAACAAAAGCTTTAAATACACTAGTAGGTATACAAAATCGCAAGTGTTTCTTAGTAGTTTCACTAGAAAGTCGATTTTTCATAATTTTATTAACAAAAATAGAATTGAGACTTATAATACTATAAGCCCAAGTACCGTCAACCGACTCTCCATTTCTACATTGAAGCGTTTTCAAATTAGCAGAATCAGGGCCCAGGTCAGACAGACAGACGTTGGGATTTATTGCTTAAGAGTATGCCGGCTGTTTGTCGACTTTCATCCGCAAATTACTGAGATTAGAGATTACAATTACACGTTGAGGTTACAGGTAATGGTCAACACGTGGTAATGTGGAATGCAGAATGCTCTTGGGTTGTACACATTTATGGAATAGAAATTGGGTTGCATATGTCGACAGTTACATATACGTTTCAGTATTATTATTTTCTGGGTATACAACCTCCGTAGCGTAGGTATTTGGCTCGCTTTAAATCTCGGAGGTCGTGGGTTCGATCCTCACGCCGGACAAGAAATCTTTGTATAAATTATAAGATTTCTTTCCGCGTCTGGATGATTGAGGGAATACCCTCCGTGTCTAGGAAATCACGTTAAGCCGTTAGTCCCGATTAAGTTATAACAATTGCATACCAAACAGTATTTTGTATAGGTACTTTATTTTTGTTTAACAGTAAAAAGTATAATGTAGTGAAAAACAGTATAATACTCTTTTTAAAAGTATATTTGGCAACCCTCATTCTCGCTATCTTTAACATTTTTTTTGGTTTGATGCTTACAACATTTGTGCTCAAAAATTGGTGCTGAATACTGCGTGTGTTATAAGTAAGTTTATGAGAGCAGGTACTTCCGGAAAGCTTTTACAGGTTACGGTATCAGCTTACACATATACTTTCTTGTATACCATAGTTGATGATAGTTATAAATAATTATTTAAAAAACCTTTTTCAAAACAAGCTTTTGCGTGGGTTCCAAAGTAGTTTTGTTATTAAAAAGTAACTTGGAAGACCTCATTATCTTCTCCCACGTCTTGTTATATACCTATTGTGCGTACTAAATTAAAGCTTAATGACGATGTTGGATGTTTAATTACCGATGCCTGTAGTTATAATTTCAAATAAATAACCTCCGAGCTCATAAAAGCTCTAGTTAATCTCCGTATCCACCCAACATAATTCAATTTAAAATCACTGATTCGTTCCATCTTCAATGGGTTGTATATTTTTGGGTTTGGAAGGTATTTATCTTTACTTAATATACTAGCTTCCCGCGCGCGGTTTCACCCGCATAACTCTCGTTCCCGTGGGAAATTCATAATAAAGTATAGCCTATGTTCTTTCTCAGGCTCTAGACTATATCTGTACCAAATTTCATTTAAATCGCTTCAGTTGTTAAGGCGTGATTGCGTAACAACAGACAGACAGACAGAGAGACAGAGTTACTTTCACATTTATAATATTAGTAAGGATAAAGCTGAAGTTGTTTGTATGCTTCAACGCGCTAATCACAGGAACTAATAGTCCGATTTGAAGAATTCATTGTTAGATAGCCCATTTATCGAGGAAGGCTATAGGCTACTATATGTAGGTATTAGCGCTTTAAGGCTATATATTATTATGATGTTAATACTTTCAATACTAATAATAACATTTCACAATGTTTACAGGTGTTTAACAATATTATAAAAGTGGTATCAATTATGAACACTGTCGGGCACAGCAACGTTTTTTTTTTAAGATTACTAGTTAGACATAATTTAGTTCCCACGGGAACTAGATTATCATCTGTTATCATTGTTGATAAAAGATGGAAGAGTAACGGCATTTACGATCTTTTTTTATAATTTAAGCGCGACTAGTCAGGTCTCACTCCATCCCACTATCATCTCATTACAAAATAGATGTTACCATTGACCAAGCCGGAACTATTAATTTAATTTGTATATTTTTTTTATGAATATGATTTAAATTTATGATTGCATCGTTGGTGGTAACAGTAGATGCTTCTGAGACCTGGTGTGTTCAGGGTTCGATTGCCACCTGGGGAATTTGTTACCTAAGATAGTTCTGAGTCAGGGTGCTTTGTGGCCGTGAAAAATGTGTTTGTTCCCAAAACAGAGAAATTAATTTTCAAAATACGGGAGTTGTCATTAAAAAGAACTAAATTTTACAAAATATTAAAACTACTACTTTAAACCAGAATTTGATGGAAAATCAAACAAATTGCTCATGATTGAGCCAGCGTCTTGTGAAAATTGATATGTTGTGTGTAATATGGTCGGTTGCAAAGTGCAAGATAATAACGACACATTGAGTAATGAGTAGAGCGGTTATACATATACAGTTCCTCGTTTCTGGCTTAATGTGGGCCTATAGTGATCTATCAAATTATTGATGTAAAACTTATATCTCCGTTCTGCCAATACGGCACGAAAGAACATTTCAAAAGAATGGTACCCACTTTCAATTCCTTTAAAAACAGAATTGACAAATTCTTCAAATAACAAGAGACAGCATCAGCTCATTAAGCTGCTAGTGTGGTTACTATAATACTAATAACGGGTTTGTCAAGAAGCCGGAATTGCAGAATTTGCGAATGAGGGGGGTCAATGTTGCACGTACATACTTTGAGAATGTGAGGCACTGAGGATAAGGATGTTTAGGGCCTGGATCTGGCCATTTACAAAACAGAAGAGAGAGAAGAGGTCTTCAAAAGCCTCCCCATACGCGACACACTAAAATATGCACGTCAGCTGCTGTCGATTAAAGAGAAAAAATAGCAGAACCGGAACTAGCACAAAAGATCTAAAACCGAATCAAAATGCCTGTACATTTGATCAAATATATCTAATGTTACTAGGATTCAAAACCCAGCGAATATATCTGGCATTGCCAGGGCATTACATGGTATTAATATCTAAATAATCTTAATATTCACATTTCAATGATTACGTACATACAAGTCATTTTCCTTCATACTTGGAATTCCCCGCATAAAAGGCCACCTGATGATAAACCGCATTACCGCTAAGAATAATGATTACCATAATGCCTCATATATGTTTAGATATGAGATTGCTATATAAATGTTACTCCAGAAAAATAATCTTAATTACGAGCATTTTTTTAATTTATGAGACATATGAAGGCATCCTCTATGTGTCTATCAATATGATTATGCTGGATGGTATATATCTTAATAAATTAAATTGTCATTAATACTTGCATACGTAAATTCTCGCTATAGTATGAGTATTTCAAAGTCTTTCAATAAAATTTAGTATGTGCAATTTATGCTTTAATTTGACAGCCAATAACATAAGTTCTATAGAAATTTTGAGATGACTATCGAACAAGGCCATCAACCGAGGCCGGATTTAAGGGAGGGCATCCAGGGCAACTGCCCCGGGGCCTCCACAATAAAGAATTCAAATCTTTTAAATTCTGACGAGTAAACTCACAACTTTTCTTAAATTAATTTTTTAGATTTTGTACCTTTACGTATAGTACTTTGTAGAATTATTAATGTAACAGTTCTTAAATATAGTAATAACGGTAATATAATAATAAATACTTGTTCACTTCAATTTGACGATCAGTAAAACATCAGAATTCAAATCGTCCTTAAAAGTAGGTAGTACATACTTCGAATTTTCTACACATTTAGGGGGAAACTAATTTGTGGCCAGGGGGCCCCTTCTCCTGTGTTGCCCCGGGGCCTCCAGACTTCTAAAGCCGGCCCTGCCATCAACAGATTCTCCTTCCAACACGTATAAAAATATCAGAGTAATTTATTTTTTACAGAATGTCTATTGTCCATACAAAATCTGTAAAAATTAAAATTTACTCCTTTAATCATTTTTATCTGAGGATTGAACAATTGGATTGAACAACTACGAAATATTTTACATAGATTTTAACTATACCAACGGTATAAGCAGACAAGAATAATAAAATAACGTTTGTGAACTTGATTTTATTCTCCTCTTGTTTATTAGATACTTTATCTCAATCAAGTAATACATCTTTAACCTCCAAATTACCATTTCTACGGCAATCACAATCTGAAGCTGACGTGTTTTGGTTTATTAAATTGCAGAGTCCTTGAAGGCGAGAGATTACGTCACCGCCTCAGTAAAGCCCATATTTCTGACCTCAGCGTTCCATGTAGGGGAACAAAAGCAATAATTTTCAGCCGTCAACAATTATAACACAATGGGTATTTTGTTTTGTTCCGTTGTTTTTCTTCGTCTGCTCAGGTTTTTTAGTTCGATTTCCATATAACAAAACAAATTCATATTTCTGATTCCTTCGTAGACCCAAAATCCGAGCCCGAAAACTGTAAATTATAGCGACATTTACACAAAATGTCCTTAAATTTTTGTCATCATTCTTAATCTCCCCGAAAGCGGACGCCCCGAGCAGAGGTCCAAGTCCCACAAGTGGTACCCTCTTGCGCAGGTTGCTTAGTTATAGATTTTAAACCATTTATTTAGGCTGGAGCTCTGCTCGCCTTTATGCAAGTAAAGTAGCATAAGCCTGGCTTGGTACTGGCTCACTACATAATGAAAAGTAAAGAAACTAATTCACTTTCATGAGGTAAAATGTTTTTAATTGATACTGTAGCGGGCACTTAAATACCCGAATCTTGTTTCAAAGCTTTTTAGAATAGCCGAACTTTGATGCAACGAACCAAAATAGACTTGTTACTAAAGTGCCGTATTTCATAATAATAATCCTTTATGGACTAGGGCTGTCAAGTCTTCCAGTTCCTTTAATAGTTTGATAAAGCGAATTCTTATTCCGGGTCAAATGGTAAGTAGATTAAAAAAATCGTTACAAAATATCACGTGTCACTTTAATTAGTCTTATTGCTTTATCTATAGGGCATTTTGAGTATTTAGTTGTTACTTGACTTAAAGATAGATCCCAGTTTTTTTGGTATTAATACAAATAAAATTTCAGAGTCTGTTTGTTATGCAAAAACACGATTACGCAACAGAACGCGTGGCTCTGGTCGCCTTTATGCCCGGTTTAGTAGCAAAAGACTAAATAAATATGTCCGTCCGAGAAAAAAAAAAGCAACAGAACGCACATGAATAGGTATATACGGTACTTAAATAAAAAAAAACAAAATTCAAAAAGGTTCTAAATTTGTTTTTGGCTAATCTCAGTAACGGCTGGGCCCATTTTGACAGGACTATCACTGGTAAATACTATTATTGTTGTCTGTCTGCTTATGTGTCCGTATGCCGCCTTAGCTCCGAAACGGTAGTAGCCATTTAGACGGGACTTTTATTGTTAGATAGCTTATAAGAATTAGTTTACGCAGACGAAGTCACCAACAGCGGATATTTGGAGGAGTTGCCTTAAAACGTCGATAGCCCTATTGTAAATGTAACCACTCGTTGACCAAGCCCGATTTAGATGGGCTCTCAAAATAGCCACAGTGCTTGAGAGTAATGAAGTTGGCTTGCACTCCATACTTCGTTGACGTTAAATACTTCCTGGAAACTAGCAAGTACTTGTTATTAAGCAGTGAGTAAAAATTTGCTTAAAACGCTGATTTACGCCGTAAGAATAACTAGGTATAGGAGAAATCATCAATATATTTCATGGGCATAAACTTAATTGGCTGTGTGGTTTCTGGCTATGAATAGACCATCCCATATATTCCTATGGGTGTCGTTAGAGATGACTAACGTAACGGCAGAGCGACAGTTGCACAAAACTCCCCTAAAGAAACTAAAAGCCATAATCTCTCAATCTTCCTGTTAGCGACCGCCCTGAGCAGAGGTCTAAGACCCACAGGGGACGTCCTCTTGCGCAGGTTGCTGTTCGCCTTTATGCCCGGTGAAGTAGCAAAAGCCTCAGGGTTAACTACATACGTCCGTCCGGAAAAAAAAAAAGAAAAAAAACGAACGTAACCTAAATGGACTGATAAAGTAATACGTTAACCTAAATACGTTACCAGTGTAACTATTGGTGAAGCCATGAGAAATGCCTAAAATTAGGTATTCCTGTTGGCCACACCAGTGTAACTATTGGCGTAGCCACGAGGAATGCTTAAAATTAGGTATTCATGTTAGTCACACCAGTGTAACTATTGGTGTAGCCACGAGGAATGCCTAAAAATAGTTATTCCTGTTGGCCACACCAGTGTAACTATTGGTGTAGCCACGAGGAATGCCTAAAATTAGGTATTCATGTTGGCCACATCAGTGTAACTATTGGTGTAGCCACGAGGAATGCCTAAAATTAGGTATTCATGTTGGCCACACCATTGTAACTATTGGTGTAGCCACGAGGAATGTCTAAAATCAGGTATTCATGTTGGCCACACCAGTGTAACTATTGGAGTAGCCACGAGGAATGCCTCAAATTAGTTATTCCTATTGGTCAAACTAGTGTAGCTATTGGTGTAGCTACGAGAAATGCCTAAAATTAGGTATCTTGGTGGATACATTGGTTAGGCCACGGGGAATGCATCATTTTTAATCAGAGAGAAAAATGAATGCCAGTAACAATGTTCCGGCAACGTACAATTGTGAAAGTAAATTGATGCTCGGTGATTACAACAATTAGTTTACACAATAGTACGTAAAAGTAGTTACGACGTTGCGATTAGAACTTAAAAGTATTGCTTTTGCCCATAAAACTGAAGTGGAATGTCAGTTTACAATACGCTAGGAAAAGCGGCTTTTAATGCATGAGGTTTTGCAGATATAGCGATTGTAGTAACTTTATTATCATTACATAGTATAAAACAAAGTCGCTTCCCGCTGTGTCTGTCCCTACGTATTCTTAGGTCTTTAAAACTACACAACGGAGTTTTATGCGGTATTTTTTAATAGATAGAGTGATTCAAATAGGTCAAATAAGAACCACCCTAAACCGACGTGCTTGTATGAAGAATGTTATGAGAGTGAATGAAGAGAAAGATGTGTGTAGGGATCGTAGCAAGTGGAGGTCCATTGTCTCTGCCTATCCCGCTGGGAAACAGGCGTGAGCTTATGTATGTATGTATGTATGTATAGAGTGATTCAAGAGCAATGTTTATCTGTATAATACATTAGCACTGCACCCGTGTGAAGCCGGGGCGATAGTAAATTTATAAGCTCATACCAGATTCAATTACTATCTGAACAGCACTGTTTTATGTTGTTACAGTGCATGAGTATGGTAGCCAGCACTCACGGGGGTAAAGGGACGTTAGGATAAGGGTGGCTAGTAGGTACTGTACATATCTACTGTACGGGCTCTAGCTGTCCTTGTAGTTTGACCCACTATGCCACTAAACATCAAATGAATAGAAGTCATTTGCCTGGAAATCTGAATAAGAAAAGAACAATAAAAAAGAAACATCTAATCATCTAAAAGTTCTTAGTATTTATTAGCACTAGTGATAGAAATTCGACCATAATAAAAAAATATATAAGCATTCTATACTGCTCTATATTATACTTCTAGCTTCGCCCTGCGGTTTTACCCGCGTTAGTCTGCTCCAGTGTAGCAAAGTTTCAGCCAAATCCATTCAGCAGTTTTTGCGTGAAAGAGTAACAGACATCCATCCATAAATCCATACTCACACACTTTCGCGTTTATAATATTAGTAAGGATAAGTGTGACAACCTCCGTAGCGTAGCGGTATTTGGCTCGCTTTAAATATCGTCGTCGGTCTTGGGTTCGATTCACACGCTGGACTAAAAATCTTTGTGTAAATTCTTAGATTTCTTTCCGGGTCTGGTTGGTTGAGGGACTACCATCCGTGCCTCGGAAAGCACGTTAAGCCGTTGGTCCCGATTGTTATAACATCATCTATAATAATCGTATATCAAGGAACGGGCAGCAGCGTTTCCTTGTGTGGTACAACATAATACTGCGGTCGCCAATCCGCCTGCCAAGCGTGGTGACTATGGCGAATACCCTGCCCCGGGAGGAGGCCCAAGTTCAGCAGTGGACGTTATACGGGCTGATGATGATGAAGTTTAAGTGTGCGAAACTTCATACTCTTCCGTCCGCGCAATTGGCGTAAAAAGGGATACAACGGTTTTGCTTCACGTATTAATATATCGATTATCACTCTTATCTACTAATCTGTAGTAGACTAGTAGTAATAATATTGTATGATAAACAAATATATTTAAGTATGTACTACCTTATTACCACTACGCAATTGCCCTAAAAGCTGAACTGAATTGGTATAGTGACCTTGGCTGCTGTCAGTGAGTAAATATTATGGTACAAACGCCGACGTAACATAATAAGGTTTATTGTAATAGGTTGTTATTTATATTACGTTTACTGGTAAACTAGTCATTCTATTATTACAATTTAACTCGTTGTGATTGTTTCAATTTATTGCAAAACTAGCGACTTGGTCCGCTTAAAATAAGGATTTTATAAGCTACTAGATACCCGCGCGCGGTTTCACCCGCGTAACTCCCGTTCCCGTGGGAACTTCATAATTATATATAGCCTATGTCACTCAGGGTGAATGTAGCTTTCCAATAGTAAAAGAATTTTTGAAATCGGCACAGTTATTTTTGAGTTTATTTACAACATACACACAAAAATACAAATCTTTCCTGTTTATAATATTATTACAGATCTAATAATCAAATTCCAAAAAGAGATTAGGCGGAAAACACGGACAAACAGTCAGACAAAAAGTAACATGTATTATCTATACTAATAAAGCTAAAGAGTTAAGTTGTTTGCTTGAACGCGCTAATCTCAGAAACTACTGGATTTAAAAATATATTTCAATGTTAGATAGTGTTACAAACAAACAACCATAGGAGCAACATGTCAAAGATCATAGAAACTAGATTTAAGGAGTAAAGGAATAGAAAGTGAAGGTACCATTGTTTGCGCTCACACTTTCACATCCGCAGATGTCTTATCTCCTGCGAGATTGGCTGACATGGCCGAAATCAATCGGTAGGACTATTAATTACAATGTAATTTCAATATCATAAAAAAAGTTATCATTCAGTTAAAAAACAAAACCTTCCTTATGAGACTATATTTATTCTATTAACGTCAAAGTAAATTGCTATAATGACAGAAAGTATATTTACATTGACCATGAAACATTATTACTGTTTGTTGCATTGCAAAGTAACAGTGCAATGTTAATATACTGATAATTACAGTTACATATAAGTCGGTACCTATATTTAAAATCAATGCAAGACAGAGAGATGAAACAGCAACGAGAGACGAGCAGAGCTGGTTTAAAAACTATAAACCACCAACCAGGCAACCTGTGCAAGAGGACGCCCCATGTGTGGCTTGGACGGCGCCTCAGGATGATCGTTGGCGAGGGGCATTTAGGAATTCTGTACTAACCAGCCCGCATGAGACACACAGCTGGCCGGAATGCTTCGGTGCGTTCCCGGCCCCCACCAACGACGGATCGGAGGAGTGTCCGGAGGGTTTTAGTGGTGTAGGGTCCTCTCCTCGTGGCATGAGTAAGCGTACCACCGCTATGGAGAGGGCGAGTCCCACATATCCCGCCGCCAGCGCGCGGATACGCTGCAGCGGCGGTGAGAATGCGTAAATGCATTTCACTCCGGACAACAAAAAAAACTGCTGAACATGGTCCTCCTCTTAAGAGACCTTAGCAAGCGAGGGTCGTTGATGGATAAGATGCTGCTGCCCATCCATCAGCTGTATATCCCCTAGTCGCCTCTTACAACACCCATGAGAATGTGTAGGGTGGTATATTCTAAGGATCCGGAAACCAAACGACTTTTAAATATTTATAAGAGTTTTAGGACACTGTTGGTCTACCATACAGTTCCCAAAGCAATAGGGTCAGCGAGGGCATCGGCAAGCCAACAAATGGAGCCGAAATAATGACACGTAAAAGAAAAGTTTGACAAATAAGTTCTATACAATTTTGACAGAACCACAATTATTTAAGCGTATGTTTACCCAACGTCGTGCCGGGAGGTTATGTAAGGTGTATTGTCTCTTAAAGATTTCTCAACTGTCCTTGACAGTGACATAGTCTGAGTTTGTTGATCGTAGCTTCCAAGCTACCAACTATGTCAGATAATTAGATAATGACTCACTGCTACGGTGCAGCGGTGATTATCTAGTTAATAGTGATTGCATAACCCTTAGTGCAATTTGTGTTTTCTTATCGTTTGTGGTTTTCCGATGCTGTGCAAATGTTGAGACCGGCTTGTTGACTTTGATCTTATAAATGGAGCGATTAATCAAATGTTTGGGAATTAGCGATTTTGGCATAAACAATCTCTATATTCCAACAGTTATTTCAAATTGAATATGCAATTTGAAAAGGACTATACTCTTACGGATTGACAACAAGGTAAACCTTTTTAAAAGTGGTCATACAATTAATGTTTTTATTTCAGTATTAAGTGAACAACTTTGATACTTATTGAAAGGTAGAAATTACACTTTAATTAGTAGATTCTACGTTACTTTAATCAATCTAAATTACATTTTTTACAAAACCCATATACACAACATTACATACACGATGAAAAAATCCACGATATAACACGCGACAAAAAAACCGCATTACCTTTGTAAACACAATCATTAAATGAGGTAGATAGTAATCATCAATTAAATTGTAATACTGTTGACGTACATTGAATATGACCAAAGACAATGACACGCATATAATAAACTCAGTTATGATAATTCTTGACAACAAACTCAATACCAGACACTGGCAACACTATATGTTTAAAATTCGTAGCACGTTCGATTGTTTTCAAACTTTTCAAATGTAGAGTACTCGGTTGGCGCCAACTTCCGCTTGTTTTTGTCGTTTTAAACGCCTTTTCAACCAGTAAAGACTATATTATACACTCATTTTCTAGGAATTATTCTTTGCAATAGAGTTGTTGAAAAATGGTTGACTGCAGACTTCATATTTTAGTCAAAATCGTCACAAGTAAAAGAAATACTTAAGTTCAGATTGATATGTTAGCTGATTTTATATCTGTTGAAATTGATGGGATACGGATTACTGATGTCATTGCACTGCCAAAAGTCAAACAATGAACTGATTAAACCACAGATTGCATTCCCTTGCCGTTATATAGTTGCTAAAATAAATTTGGATTTTGAACTAAAAGTGCTTTGTTTAGTATCAGTAGCATTGTATTGGGACATCATCATCATCATCATTATCAGCTCGTATAACGTCCACTGCTGAACATGGGCCTCCTCCCGGGGGAGGGTATTTGCCATAGTCACCACGCTTGGCAGGCAGGTTGGTGACCGCAGTATTATGTTGTACCACACAAGGAAACGCTGCTGCCCGTTCCTTGATATACGATTATTATAGATGATGTTATAACAATCGGGACCAACAGCTTATCGTGCTTTCCGAGGCACGGAGAGTTGTCTCTCAACCAACCAGACCCGGAAAGAAATCTAAAAGTTTACACAAAGATTTCTTGTCGAGTGTGGGGATCGAACCCGAGATTTAAAGCGAGCCAAATACCGCTACTCTACGGAGGTTGTCGTAGTTTTAAATTTTATTTTTATTCCTCCACGCTGACACAACGAAACTGCATAGGTAATAAATAACGTCATAGTAATATAATTCAAATATAACACAGTTTTATATCTGCAATATTCTTCATATAAATTGTAAACGAGGTCTTTGATGGCAGATAAACGCAAGGTACACATCGTAAAGGCCGTCCTTCACATACACTGTCAAACATATTGGAGTGACACGCCTTGTATTCATTTTGTTGTGAGGCTTCGCTGATAAAACTAGCACTCATACGACATATTGACATTGTGCTCTAATGCTTATTTTCCACCAGACTAGCCAGACGAGACGAGGCGTGGAAAGAATTGAAATTTGTATGATAAATTTTCAATCCTCTTCCAGCGCATCTTTGGTGGAAACAGTGTGGCGAGACGAGACGAGGCGAGGAGTGAATTGAAATATTTGTTTGTGTAAAAATGAGTATAAATTAACTTTGCAACAGAAACACGCTTCTCGCGAGAGGGTTATTATTGTTCGTTGCTACTTATTACCGTACCTGAGAATACCGTCATGATAGTACAAGCCTACGGGCGGCGCGGCGGTCACGCGCGAGCTCGCGATGGCAATTTTTAGTGGAAAAGGGTCAGTGCGATTTCAATTCTCTTCTCGCCTCGTCTCGTCTCGCCACTCTGGTGGAAAATCAGCATTAGACAGCATATTCAATCGAGCGAAGCTGAGCGGTGCGGATCTGGGTGATAACACATCACAATGCTCGAAATATTAAAGTAGAGCGACAGTTGCACAAAATTCCTCTAAAAGTCGTCACTCCTTAATCCCCCCGCCAACCACCGGACCCAGCCGAGGTCCAAGTCTCACATGGGCACCCTTTTGCACATGTTGCTTAGTTTGTACTTGTAGTTTTTAAACCATTTATTTAGGCTAGCGTTCTGCTCGTCTTTATGCCGAGTGAAGTAGCAAAAGCCTCCTAGCTAACTACGTAATGTCCATCCAAAATAAACCTCGAAATAACGCCCGGAGTAGACGTAAATCGATCTGAGGCGAGCTTTTATGTTGAATTCTGTGCAAACAGTTTAAGCGGAGCGATACGGAGTTGACAGACTGGGCGATTCCGCAAAAAAAATCTATATATCGACGGGCGAGCAACCGCAAAACTTAACAAAAAATATCTTCAGTCGCCTGTTGATGGCAATATACAATACTAGTGTATTTTTCGGAGATGTATAACACCTAATTGGGATTTAGAGGCAATTATCACGCGATGTCGCGTTGCTATCTTTAGATAAGTCACAGTCACAAATATAGAAACACACGGAACTAAGTTATAATGAATGCAGACGGGAATACACCGTAATGTCTAGCTTACATTACATTTTCAGTAATTTCAGTAACACCGATCCGCTTGGAAATAAGTACTCCCAACCGTCCGCCACAACCGCTCCGCTTTTATAGAGCCACATACTTACAAGTCACATAGCAACTGAGAAAATAACCGGTTTTTGTAATAAGAGATATTTAAACTTAGAGTTATCGGTCAAATGACATACAAGTTTGTTATTATTAGCATGTAATAAGCACAACGATAACATGAACTTGACTCTTGATTAGAATGATAAGATTTGATTCGTTTCGTTGGCGTTCTGCTCGCCTTAATGCCGGGTGAAGTAGTAAAAGCCTCCTGGCTAACTACGTAATGTCCATCCAAAAAAAACCTCGAAATAACGCCCGGTCAGTGGACGTAAATCGATATGAGACGAGCTAAAAGCTCGTCTCATATCGATTTACGTCCACTGAATTTTGAATTTTGTGCAAACAGTTGAAGCCCAAAAAAATCTATATAACGACGAGCGAGCAACCACAAAACTTAACAAAAAATATCTTTAGTCGCCTGTTGATGGCAATATACAATACTAGCATATTTTTCGGAGATATATAAAACCTAATTGGGATTTAGAGGCAATTATCACGCGATGTCGCGTTACTATCACTATATAATATATTCCCGCGCGCGGTTTTACCCGCGTAACTCTCGTTCCCGTAGAAACCGTTCCCTTTATAAATAACATAATGCTTAATTTGGATAAGGATTAATATTACGATATACATTTAACGTAGTTTCTTTCTTCAGACGATTTAATATTTTTTATGAACATATAAGCGGTTATTGTGACTAAACTATGATAGTTAGATATGTGCTTTTGCGGACTTTTTTGTAGGTCTTAATAAGACCTACAAACCCGTAGTACATCATTTTGTTCTATTGTCAATAGTATTTGCAGCGCACGCAGGTTTTCGATTTAACACCTTGAGTTACAAAATCGTAATTTTCTTACGGATCCCTAATTTTTTTGAAAATAATGTATACCCTATAACCTTCCTCGATAAATGGACTATCCAACACTGAAAGAATTTTTGAAATTGGACCAGTAGTTCCTGAGATTAGCGCGTTCAAACAAACAAACAAACAAACATACAAACAAACAAACAAACTCTGCAGCTTTATAATATTAGTATAGATAAGTAATCGCATAATTTAAAAATATAGAAACACACGGAACTAAGTTATAATGAATGCAGACGAGAACTTTACGGTGTTAAAGTCTAGCTTACATTACATTTTCAGTAATTTCAGTGACACCGCTCCGCTTGGAAATAAGTACCCCAACCGTCCGCCACACTCCGCTCCGCTTTCATAGAGCCGCATCCTTACAAGTCACATAGCAACTGAGAAAATAACCGGTTTTTGTAATAAGAGATATTTAAACTTAGAATTATCTGTCAAATGACATACAAGTTTGTTATTATTAGCATGTAATAAGCACAACGAAAACATGAACTTGACTCTTGATTAGAATGATAAGATGTGATTGGTTTAGTGTTTAAAGTTGTCAAGAACGTTGACAGCATTAAAGGTTGCAGTACTTTCTTGAAATTGGAACTTGAAATAAAATTTCCGTTAATTTTAACATTTTAACATAACAAAACCATATTATAAAGTCAGATTTTGCTATGCCTGGAACAGATTTTAAATAAAGCAATATTTTCAATCTGTCATATTTTATTAATCACACAATATTATATTTTTGTGTATCTACTACTAGTTTACTCAAAATAGATCAGTAATCAGCTAAATAGTAGTATTTATTTAAATACTATTCTGAATATCCCTAATCTACAAAAATCAGGAGAGAAAGAGTAACTACTTATATCTACCTATCTCACATTTCTTGCGCTTCGTCCTGTACTTTTCAATGTTTCGGCTCCCGTCAGAATAATTTGATGGCAGCTATCCGAAACAATTTTTCACATATAGCCATTTACCTGTAACAAAAAGAAGGTCTAATTTACACATAAAGCATGATGACAGAATACACCGAATACCAAAAGTATAGGTACTAATATTATAAAGAGGTAAAGTTTGTCAGTTCAGATAGTCGAGGCTAATCTCTGGTAATAGTGACCGATTTTAGAAATTCACCATATTATAACGTCATCCAGAATTGACATAGGTCAAAATTTAAGACAAGATTCCCACGGGAACTAAATTAAAGTGGGTGTAACGCGGATCAGCTAGTTAACCAAATAAAGTGTGGTGTGAGAAAAACAAAACAATAGGACATACACCTACATGCATTTATTAATCTTCCTATTCCGCACTATACAGCTTACTCACTATGTGTAGGTATCAAGATTAAACTTGGCCAAATACTTTACTAGCATCAGACTTTAAAGTTCCCTACATATGTAATTAGAGAAATAGAGACGGTGGTAGTATAAAACGTAATGTCTTGTAGCGACATCTACACTAGCCGCACAAACTACAATAAGACTAGCAGCGCCATCTAGCACCTAGCACCCCAACCTACCTGTATCGCGATATACAAGTTCGCAAGCCAATCCGCACATACAAGTTCTAAACGATGACATATGGCCGCCGGGTATACCATCTCGTCCGGAGAAGAAGATCTTCATTATGTGTGAAGGAACACCACAATCACAGTTCTTCTACAATCTTGGGTGCTGCTGCACATAACCTAATTATGATACCCGCTATGATGAAAATCAATGTTCTATAGTAATGAGGGATAACAATAAACTAATCACATTCTAAGTAACCGTTGCTTAAGTTATATAACACAGAACACTCGGTTCATTAAACGAACTTGACATGAGACTGCATTCATAAGTAGGACAAGGCTGTTCGTATAGTTTATGTCACTAGTTATACCTTGTCTATGATTATTTTTCTATATACTCTCTCTCGCTCTGTAATAATCTATATAGTAATAAAATATATATAGCTGAAGAGTATGTTTGTCTACTTGAACGCGCTAATCTCAGGAACTAGTGGACCGATTTGAAAAAAATATTTCAGCTCATTTATAGGGGAAGGCTATATTTAATTATCCTATGGGAGCGGGAGTTACGTGGGTCAAATTGCGGGCGAAAAGCTAGTATTATATATCCAAACAAATTAAGCCTTACTTGATGTTAAGTGGCGTAGGGGCTGATGATAAAGACGAGCAGAGCTCTTGCCTTAATAAATGCTTTAAAAACTATAGTTTTGCAATTGCGTTGCTTATGTGGCTTGCGTTTGTAAACTTAGCAAAGCAAAAGGAGCGCCCCCCCTGGAACTGGCACAAGGATCCTACAAGGACAGTCCTAGAAGAATCCATTCCTTTCCCCCGGTGGCTCTAACGACTTTACTCACCCACATTAATAACATCAATAATGGTGTGGTTTCCCGAGCAATTTATTTACCGTACTAACTCTATTAATCCTCATCTCCAATGTTTCAAACTTCGAGGCACCCAACTAACAAACAAAAGAATAAATTAAATTTCCTACTACTCCTATCCTCCATTTCTGTTGGCCTACATTTACAGCGAAACAAAGCCGGGCATTCCTGGAACATAATACTGCTTTTACGCGCCACAAGAAAATATTCAAGTAGTGGCTGAGGGGCAAATTGTAAACAAGAAGTGAGTGTTATTGTTTAAAGTTGAAGAGTGCTAACTTTCAGTTCTATACATCGGTACCGTCTGACTGAAAGAGTGTACTAGGCGCGCTTATATAGTATCCTATCACTTCATATTATACGACTACTTCCTCTGCAAGGTCTGTCTGTAGGATTGCTATAAGCTCAAACCCTTCACCAGGTTCACCAAAAGATAATGATTCATGAGGAAGGTTTAAGTATATGTTACGGTTTTTATATAAATTAAGTTAAATGTGCGAAGCTGTAACTAATCGTTAGTAATTAATTAGGTATTCTTTCGAATGGCACTGAGACGTACTAAATAATAAGTCATAAATTAAAGTAACTAAACAATAACAAAGTACTTAGAAAAATCTTAAAAATGAGTGTTAAAATAGACTGTATAGCAGTTATATTGTATCCTTCACATGAGTGGTCGGGGCTTCCGACAAAAGACACTCTTCACTTTTACAAAATTTCGCTCCATTTCTAAGGATCTCTCGTCGTCGCATCTAGCATATATTTTCCACATTATTTTCCTATGGTAAAGCACCCTCCAAAATTTACTTTTAGCTATTATTTACACAAAGATTAATCATTAGATACATAACTTTGGCAAAGTACATAATTATGATTATTTTCGACTCAGTTTTTCGGGTGTTGTATTTTTTAAAGAGACCCCCACAATTTGGCGGAAACCTGTATTTATAATAACATAATCTGTGATCATGCTTTTTTAAATCCTTTATTTTTTATATCCAAGAGCAAAGAATATATTTCTTTATGGTATCTTCATGCAGCTTTATAGCAATAATATATACCTTTTTTTTCTTATTATTTCCATGTTCCAAACATTCGCGGTTTTTCTATGCCTGTGTTTTTTTTTTTTTAATTGGCTGATAACCATTTTCACCGAACAATACGTTGGCTCTACACAAAGCTTGACTTTTCGTTTCAAAACTATAGAACGAATTAAAACTCATTGTCTACTAACTGGTCCAGATATCTAGCACATAAAAGCTCTCCGTAAAGGATAAAAAGACTCAGGAATCCATTATTTCTTTTTTTCTAGTTGCGAGTATAATAGGAGTTTCGTAGCCCGTTGACGCGCCGAACAATGCAGGGAGGGAATTGTAAAGATTTTAAAGTATTTTAATTGCTCCTTTATAACGTAATTTGTTGCTATAACGCAATATAATTTTAGAGCGTAAAGTGCGTTACGCAAGACCCCATTATGAATCAACTCGGTTGTAATATAGGATGATATAGAGGTTTAATAACTAACTAGCTTTACATAGGCACTTCAATAGTTAAATATAGCCTATAGTTTTTCTCCATAAATGTGCTATCTAACACTGAAAGAAGTTTTCAAATCGGAGCCGTAATTCCTGATATTAGCGCGTTTAAGTAAACAAAAAAACTCTTCAGCTATATCAGCCCGTATATGTCCAGTGCTGAAGATGAACCGTCTTTTTAACAGACCTTGGCAAGACAGGGTCGTCGAGGGGTGTTGCCTTAATCACTACGCTTGGCAGGTGTACCGCAGTAAGATGAGTATCTTAACGCTGATAGATGCTGCTGCTCATCCATGAACTGTATGTTCCTTAGTCGCCTCTCACAACATCCATAGGAAGATATTGTTTTTATAGATTTATTTATTTTTGCTTGCTTATAAACGTGACGTCATCAATGGGGCCCACTAGAATACCAGCGCTACATTCATACACAAATGTGTGGATGTAGCATAAAGCTGAAGTTGGTGCCTATTTATGGTGCACATGGAATCTTTATTAATTAATTTGATATTGTATTTTTTCAGAAAACAGTGCATTATTAATCTTCTTTTTTTTTCTTTATATGTGGTGATCTATTGTAAGCCGGAAACTATTCAGTACAATATTAGCATGGTTAAAGTCTATCCAATTTACTATGTCGCATTTATATCATTAGTGGATCATTAATGGGGTGGAGTGGTGAACTAAATGATTGTTTTATGATTTACGATGCACATTGAAGCTTTCATCGATCCTTGCCATGAGATAAGATAATACCGCGTAGCTTTGTGCGGATCTTTTGAAAATATATGGACAACTAGCTTCCCGGACGCAGTTTTACTTTAGAACTTTACAATTAAATATAGCCTGTGTCATCTGGGGATAGTGAAGCTTCCCAACGGTAAAAGAATTTTTTGAATCGGCCAAGTAGTTCGGAGCCTATTCAATACAAACAAACAAACAATCAAATCTTTCCTCATTATAATAATATAGTATAGACTAGCAGCACCGTGCGGTTTTACATGCATGGGACTGCAACTCTTCTCGAGTGGGTTGTAGCGTGATGTTAGATTTTAATAATGTATTGTTTAATGTAAAAATAAGTTTAATTTTTTTTTCAGTTGGTGCAGATTATAATCGATTTTACATTTATTCGATTATAATTATAAAAAAGTTTAAAAGTAACTTTTACTTAAATTTTAAGCTCAGGGCTCAACCCTGAATACGTTTATGAAGTAGATAACATTTTTTTAAATTTGTGCTATAAACTATTTTTTTTAAATTCTGAAGCGACATGCTGATGTAACATAACCTTGCGGACATTCCCGCCCACCTCTAATTAGTTAGTAGTTACATACATTTAATGACCCGGAAAAAATAAATGACGTAGTACAGTAATAAATATTATTAAACTATATGGATGTTCTCGTCACATTTGACATATAACGTAAATTATTTTGATATTTCACATAATATTTTTACCAACGATTTAGTTAAATTTCGTCCGTTATAAAGATAGATACATACTATTACATACTGGTATTTGCTATACGAAACGATAGGTCGTTCTACATGAATATAAACTTTGAAATTCGAATTACGTTATACTTTACGTTTTACTCTGTCTATTAGTGTCTATGACATGTGTCAAAACATGTCAAACTAATTTGATGATGATTTACTTATTCTATAATTATCATCAGCCCATATAACGTCCACTGTTGAACATAGACCTCCTCCAGAGGGGGTTTTACAATACTCAACATGCTTGGCTGTCGGGTTGGTAAGCGTTTTAGGAATCTATACTAATATATAAAGCTGAAAAGTTTGTTTGCTTAAACGCGCTAATCTCGGAACTACTGCTAGATAGATGGCTGATTTATCGTGGAAGGCCATATTTAATTATGGCTGTATTAAATTAAAAAGTTCCTTCGGGAATGGTAGTTACGCGGGTGAAATCGCGCGCGGGAAGCTTAGGGTTGCCAGATGGTCGGGATTCGGCGGGATTCTCCCGAATTTTTGGATACCCTCCCGACTCCCAACAATATAAAAAATCTCCCAAAAAACCACTTCATTTTATAAAAAAATAATTTGTTATTTTCTTACGATAATATGGTTATTCGATCTGGCAGCCCTAGGGGAGCTAGTATCATAATAGTGATATGCTTATAAACTGCGGTTGTTTAAAAATATATTTTTATTAATTATATTTACATATTTACCTATATTACAGCTTAAAATCCCTACTTAATATTATAAATGTGAATGTAAGTTTGTTTGTTACGCTTTCATTCACGCGAAACTACTTAACCGATCATTATTAAACTGTTATTGTACACATATTCTTGAAGGTATGAGTAGTAACATGGGAATTCATAGGATACTTTTTGTTAAAAAAACAAAATTAAATGCAAGCGACGCCGCGGGTAAAAACTAGTAACTAATATACTCACTTCTCTTATTTTACAATCCGTCTCCCAGCTCCAGTGACATACAACTTTACAATCAGATAGTGAAGTTCAACCGCAACGTGCATTTCGTCCTAGCGGGGAATCAAACCGGTTATACTTTCCTCTCATCTGGTCCGCCCACGATGTTACTCTTAATGCTTTATGTGGTTAAGCTTTTGAGCGTGTTTAAGGATACAATTTCAATACTTAACAGTGGTTTTAAATGTTTATAGGTGGTTTTTGTGTCCCCAGTTACTTAATAGTTACAATGTAAGTGTTTGAAAAGCATTTAGAGTTTATGTATTTAACTACTGGTTTAAAATGACTTACTCAATAGATAGTAACGGTTAAGTACACGAAGGAATACTTTATAAATAATCGAATATTAGACGAAGCACTCTGAAAATAGTAGCTCTAATTTTTCAATGTAATAACGTCCTTTTTAATCATTCATTTAAGAATTTTGGGATTCTTAATATTATTTGATAAGTAAGTAAGTTCTTAAACTATATAAATAAATAAAATATGTATCGTCAAAATATATGTTTACACGCATAACTTAGGAACGACTTGATTGATAAGGTTTACATAAAATAATAGATACATTTTGGAAAAATCCTCGGCAAATGTAACAATTTTATGACTTGCAACGCGTCGGGCACCAACATTTAGTATTCTATCTGTACTAATATTACAAAGAGGAAATATTTGTATTTATGTATGTATGTTTGTTACGAATAATCTCAAAACTACTGGACAGATTTCGATAATTCATTCACATTCATTCAACATATCTTTGATTTTATGACGCAGTTCTCATAGTTCCCAACCCGCCTAACTCCCAGTTCCCATGGGAACGAAGCTAGGCGAGTAAAAACGCGAGCGGGGGCTAGTACCTAATAACGTAAGTACTAGAAAACGATCGAAAAGGGCATCTTGTTAGTGGAATTTATTTCCCTTAAGACAGAATCCGTTCATTAATGCAACCTAACAGAAGGTTCATTTAATCTATATAGGCTTGTGGTTTTATGGTTATCCCTTAATTAACTTCAGTCCTCAGCTTGAGCTTTACTAGGCTACTGTAGCATACAACCACAAAATTAGGTTGTTTAATTATTTTAAGGTAAGCTTTAATCGGGAGATAAATTCTGGGTGACTTTCCTTTATGCCCTAATTATTTATCTGTATAAATACTAGCTTCCACGAGCGGCTGTACCCGCGTACCTCCTGTTTCCGTAGGATCTTCATAATTAAATACTTGTAGCCTGTAGCCTTCCAACACCCTAAGAATTTTTCAAAACAAACCAGTAGTTCCTGAGATTAGCGCGTTCAAGCAAACAAACTCTTTAGCTTTATATATTAGTATCGAAGTATTTAGTTAACTATTAAAATTTAACTTTTATACTCATATTATTAAAAGTAAAGATTTGTATTTTTGTATGTATGTTACGACTAAACTCAAACCGTCATTATAATACTACGTTATCCAGGAGTAAATAAATAACATAAATAATTTAAAAGCTATTAGTAAAAAAAAATTGAAATAAATGTATTTTTCACATAGGTACACACACATACACATATTTTATCGTTTTCTTTACTTTAATAATAATAATAATTAACATCTATCGCAATTAATAATTGCCCGCGCATTATAATATAAGTAGGCTCCTCTTTCCTATGATATTAATTTAGATTATATCTAACTACTAGCTTCCCGCGCGCGGTTCCACCCGCGTAGCTCCCATCCCCGTTCGAACTTCGTAATAAAATATAGCCTATAACCTTCGATAAATGGACTATCCAACACTGAAAGATTTTTTGAAATCAGACCAGTAGTTCCTGAGTTTAGCGCGTTCAAACAAACAAACTTTGCAGCTTTATAATATTTAGTATAGATGTTGCTGTGCCCGACAAGGTACATAATTGGTACCACTATAATCTTAAAACACCTGTAAACACATTGTGAAACGCAATAAAGTATTGAGTAACATATCTTATTTAATAATAGAAGTTCCCTCGGGAACGAAAGCTACACCGGTGAAACCGGGAAGCTAGTTATGCATAAATGTCTTCGAGAAACCATTCTTGAAATAAATCAGCGCCATTTACATATTACAGACAGGATTTATAAAAAAAGACAAATTGATGTTTACAGCCAGTTTAGCTAAGTGTCCATTAAAGAGGTTATTATATAAAATTAGATTATTATTCATGATAGTTCAGCTGAGTCACTGGCTGAGCCAAGAGACCAGTTCTACCCACGCGGAGGAAGATGGCTGTTCAATGTTTGCATTATACCATGTATACCTGTTATTCTCGTCATATCCTTACGAGTATAATGATAAATATTGTAAGCTCTTATGGAAGTACCGGCTTTCTTTTTACTTTTTAAAACGCCTTGATGTATTAAGGTGGTTTTTTGGTTTGTGCAAAATTGAAAGTATACCATAACAGGCAAATATTAATTAGTGTAGATTTAGTTTTACTTTTTTCGAAATCTGCCTAACAATAACGTTTTTGTAATACTTTATCAGCCTGTCGGAAATTGGCCTCATCATAACAGACCTAGGCAACCTAGGGTCGTTGAGGAATATTGCCGTAATCACCACGCTTGGCAGGCGGATTGGTGATCGCAATAAGATGGTGCTTAGTCGCCTCTTACGACACCCATGGAAACAAGATGAAAAGAATATTGTCCAATTAATTCATACGGGCAATATAATGTTTTATGAATTAGAGAAAAAATAAGAGTTATATAAGAAGAAGTTTAATATGTACTAACATGTTTACGGCCTATTTTTCAATCGTCAAATAAAAAATATCATCATCATCAGCCCGTATAACGTCCACTGCTAAACATGGGCCTCTTCCCGGGGAGGGTATTTGCCATAGTCACCACGCTTGGCAGGCGGATTAGTGACCAGAGTACTATGTTGTACCACACAAGGAAACGCTGCTGCCCGTTCCTTGATATACAATTATTATAGATGATGTTAAAACTATCGGGACCAACGGCTAAACGTGCTTTCCGAGGCACGGAGGGTAGAGAAAGAAAATCTTAGAATTTACACAAATATTTATTGTCCGGCGTGGGGATCGAACCCACGACCTCCGAGATTTAAAGCGAGCCAGATACCGCTACGCTACGGAGGTTGTCGAAAAAATATCAGTTGAACAAACTTTAGGTTTAGGAAATTTCGTGTAACTTTTTAAATTTTGACACAACTTGTGTCAAATTTTAAATTTAATCATCTGATATTTTTATCTGGCAATTGAAAATGGGCCTTTTCTATAACAAAACTAAACAACAGCTGTGAATTACATACAAGTTTTATATTTGGATAGATGTGAACCATTTACCAAACATGCTGCCTCTCACTCATCACAATGTCACAACGCAACATAAAAAGAACACGATGACGTCACAAAACACCAAATGCTTATAAAAAAAAACAACAAAAAGGCTTGACGTATCACGCAGTCTGACATAATGGATCCCATTTGGAATCAAATTAAATGAGGCAAATGTCAACCATAAGACCATAAAGATAAAAAGTATCGTGGAATTTCGTGGTTCTAGTTAATTAACTTTAAAATATTAAGTCAATCGGTGGTAGGTACTTGTAACTACCTAGAGGAAAGTCATTAGTGTCACGTAGAATTAGCGTTAGCTACATAGATAGCCCTTCTTTTGATATAAAAATGGCAAAGGTTTTTCTACAAACGATCATTCCTTTGGGACAATTTTCGATTGACCAGAAAATATTATAATGGTTTGCAAGTTTATCTCGGACTAGACGACCGAAAATTGAAAATATGTAAACTAATAATAAAGCTGAAGAGTTTGTTTGTTTGCTTGAACGCGCTAATCTTTGGAACTACTGGTCCGATTTCAAAGATTATTTCAGTGTTAGACAGCACATTTGATAGTAAAGTTCCTACGGGAACGGGAGATACGCGTGTGAAAATAAAAAATAATAAATCTATTGCATACCTAATAATAGATATGATATAACTGCATCAAGATAATAAGCGTAGTTCTAAGCAACTACAAGGATATAGACATATCTAGTCCTAAGAATCATAAGGACGGATGTATATATACTTCAGAAGCATTTGGTGGTAAGTGCCAGTTTACGATAAAGGCACATACGACGAATGTTTCTGAGCTCTAAAATATCTTATAGGCAATCAATAGTTAATCGCATAAATATGTTAATTTACACATATGATTCGCGAACCAAGGAGAATTTCAAGTTCACCTTACGTAACACTACCTTGACTCTTGATTTCTATGGAAAAAAAACTAGTCAAGTGCGAGTTTCCGTACCACGTATACAACAGTGGATACTATTTATTTAAAGATTTTGAAATAAGGAATCATCTCAAGCGTCTACCTGATGCCGTAAAAAAAAGGATTTTTTATGTTTTTAGTATTTGTTGTTATATTGGCAACATATATAAATCTTCTGTTAAAAAATCAACTAACTGGCTATCACTGTTCATGAGATACAGCCTGGTAACAGACGTACGGACGGACGAAAGGACTGAAAGGCAGACGAACAGCGTTGTCTTAGTAATAGCGTCCCGTTTTTACTATCTGGTTACGGAACCCTAAAAAATATAAGCCGCGAATTACGTAGCGTTTAAGTTAATATTTTTAATATATCGTATATATTGATGACGTTAGAATATATTTAGATATTTCCGCTAACGATAATGTCATCATCTGAAGAATCATCTTCATAACTATTCAAGGTTTTTTATACCTACTTAACTTAAGAAGAAGCTAATTTAGTCTTTTGAGACAACTTACGTTTATTTTCAAGAAAAATGAAAAACTCTTTTCTCGATCAAGAAAATTTCCATCATAAATAAAAAAAAATCACGACGAAGACCTGGTTTTATTTTTCTGCAGCAACATCGAACGGATGTCCGATTTCCTATTCCTGAGCTTACCATCTCTGGTCGCGTCGAGTTATATCCACGGGGACACGCCCAACAAGGCGCAGTGTATGACCTACATTAACAATGTACTCATTTGAAAATACACGCAAGCGTAATATGAGGAGGAATTGATATAATTTGTCAGAGAATGATAATATACTGGATATTCCCGTAAAGATGATATATTTTACGTAGAATGCACTACCAACAAACGCTTTACCTAAAACAATGTTATGGTCTTTGCAAAGGTAAGTTGTTCGGTAGAATTCAACAAACGATTATATTTAACAATTAAATTTAAAGAAACTTCTAATAACTTATCAAGTTACTATAATTTTCTTTAAATTTTTACATTTTTTGTACATGGTACATACCATGTATTCATGTAGATGCATGTGTATGTTGTATATCGTCACTAAAAAGATTATTATGGAGCAAGACCCACGCCAATTACAATCTAAAGCTTATCGATGACTAGCTTCCCACGCGCGGTTTCACCCGCGTAGCTCCCGTGCCCGTGGGAACTTCGTAATTAAATATAGCCTATGACCTTCTTCAATAAATGGCCTATCCAACACTGAAAGATTTTTTGAAATCGGACCAGTAGTTCCTGAGATTAGCGCGTTCAAACAAACTAACAAACTCTTATAATATTAGTATAGATGTAGTGTAAAGACCCATGTCAATAAACACTATTAAAAATAGTGTGACCCATTCATTCTGCCGCTTTATGTGTTTTTCAATTTTACTTGCCAAACTCCATGTTGTGTTCATATAATACTCTTGAAATATACAAATCTTAAAGCTATTTTAAATATCTAGCGACCGCTATGAGCCGCGGTCCAAGTCACATAAGGGTTGCGCAGGTTGCCTAGATTGTAGGTTTTAAATAATATAATAAGGCTAGAGACATGCTCGCTTTCATGCTCGGTGAAGTAGCAAAAGCCTCGTATCTAACTACATATATTATCTGTCTATCCGAAAAGGAAAAAGTAATTTACAAAATATGTTGGACTCGATAATAAATTCCGACGATACTGAAGAAAACTATTTACTCGTGAAGTCATTAAATATTAATATTCTAAACCGCATTGAAAAATACACGAGAAAAACTTGAATATTTATGATACTGTTATGTGGGAAAGTGAACTTCGCAACTTTTTCCTAGACATTTTATCGGCCGAGGGAGCAATTCTTTGGAAAACTTAGAAAAAATGCATCTTTAATCGGTCTTTTCAATTTTAAAATTATTACTTTGTTTAAAATCGTACATCTATCGGCGTATTTAGAAAAAGAACATTATCTTTCATCTCCTTAGTAGTTTTTATTAAATGTATAGTTTATTTTTATTAAGTACTAGCTTCCCGCGCGCGGTTTCACCCGCGTAAATCCCGTTCCCGTGGGAACTTCATAATTAAATATAGCATATTATTATATTAATCAGTGATAATGTAGCATTCAAATGGTGAAATTATTATTATTATATCAGCCCATAGTGTCCCACTGCTGGGCAAAGGCCTCCCTCCACTCTTTCCACTTCTCATGGCTTTCGGCGACCGGTGCTTCCTCAAATGGTGAAAGAATTTTTTAAATCGGTCCAGTACTTTTAAAGCCAATTCGTTACAAACATACTTACATATAAATCTTACCTCTTTATAATATTAGTATAGATGTATGTATTTTATTAGTATAATAATATATTATTATGTATTTAGCATTTGTTAAATATAGATTTTACTAAAAAAATTGTTACTATTTCATCTAAAATATATTGTGTACACTGTTCTTTCTTTCATCATCATATCATATTTAATTGTTGTACTTTCTCAACATACTTTCATGTGTACGATAAAGAATAAAAAAAATATTGTTTAATTTACTTACTGTGATAGAAAAAAAATCATTAATAAATAAAAAAGCATACTATGACTTGAATGATTTTTTAAATGATAAACATCTATAACGATAAAACTTTAAAATTTTGATTTATATACTTTAATTTTTTTTTTTTTGACTTTTCACGTATATCATGGACATCTCATTCTATATTTGTAATACTAACACGTTTTATTTTGTAATATTGTAATGAATAAAATTAATATGTTAAACTTTATGTTCATACGCCTAAAGGCAAGACATGGCGCACCTCGATATCATTGTAACAACTGTACCTGTATCCACCCGTGTTTATGGACAATAAATGAATTATGAATTGTATCTTTTTCTCTTTTATAATTTTCTCTACTTTAGTGCACCAACCCCACTATCTCTGCACTCACCCTATTGACAATAGTCATACCTAGTGGTAAAGTTATTAAATAATAAAAAAAAACCTTGACCTGCTTGTCATTTTGATGTACTCGGAGTCACGCAAAGTGTAATTATAATTAACTTCCATGTTCTAATGAGTGGTATCCATATTAACATTCATACATTTTCACCATGAAAGCGTAATGGAATATATTAAAATCGCATGCGTAGGATAAATCAATGTTTTTTCTGATAAATTCTACTATACATGTAGTAATAAAGATGTTTTTATGTTTGGATGCCAATTACGAACGTAGTTAAATATTTCTCATTCAAATTTACCGCGAAATTTCTGTAATTGAAATTTTACTTAAGCAATGGTTTTTGAACTTTACTGAGTTATTTAATTAACTTTTTTTAATTATAATCAATGAAAATCTTGTTCAGGTGATATTGCAAGTCCATGTTCGCCAGCCAAATATCAATATCCATATTTATCAAACCAAACGTACACGCAATTGTGTTAGAACGAAAATAACATTATTTGAACAATTTAAAAAACTGTTTTTCATCAGCAGATTTGCAAAACGAACTTATTATTAAACTAGCTGCGCCCCGCGGTTTTACCCGCGAACTCTGGATCCCCGGTGGGTCGGAGCGTGATATTTTAGCCTATATGTTAATCCAGCTTATAAACTATCCGCGTGCAAACTTTCAGCCGAATCCATTCAGTAGTTTTTGCGTGAAAGAGTTACAAACAGACATTCATCCATCCGCACTTACAAACTTCGCGTTAGTAGGAAGTAGGATTAAATCGAACCGCAAGAAAGTACGCGTTGTGAACTGTATAAAAAATAGTATTTTTAAAGGTAACATAACTAACGTGATGTACGTGAATTATGTTACCGTAACAATTTCCACCATAAACGAATGTAGGTACACCGTTAACGTCTCGTGATATGAACACAAAAGAAACAAAAGAAAGGCATGGAAGAGGAAATGTCATGTCTCTCAATTGCGGGTAGGCGAAAATTATTGCTGTCACACGTGTCTATAACTGTACTACATACCTTTCCTTACAATTATAGTTATATAGTCGCGGACAGGTAGCTGCCAAGTTAGGACGTATAAATCTGCAATATCGCAACTGGTAAGGTGCGAGAGCATCAACGTGCTAGGAATTATTCATCAGCATTTTTTTAACTCAATAAATCTGTCGGGACTGCTTGGTTTGCTTTCATAGTTGTCTCAAAGCATTAGCATTTGATTATGTTTCTTATATGGCCGTTTTAGTTCGTTTCTAAAATAAGTTGCATTATTATTTTAATGTTACCTTATTAAGTACTAGCGGCCCGCCCCGGCTTCGCACGGGTGGACTTTTAGAGCCTATGTTACCCAGGGATAATGTAGTATTCTAATAGTGAAAGAATTATCAAAATCCGTTCAGTAGTATCGTTGTTAAAGAAAGCTGCGTTATCCAAGAGTGGCATAGATATTTTTAAAGTTGCGGTGAACTAAAGTTACGCGGCAAGAAAACCGCGCGAAGGCTAAATTTATGAAATTTATGTTAATCTTCCTAATATACCATAAAATGTTATATTTATACTAACTATATAATTTTATATTTATTTTAAATCAAATTATCTTTTTACCGTTTATTACGTTATTTGATAAAAAAACATTTCTTTACTTTTTTAAGACTGAATCTATTGACAAATTCATATCTAAAATGGACACTCGCAATGACCAGTAAGCATAATATCGTACCAATATAACAGCTTCTAGTACTCAAATAAGAAGCAACCAATAGTCTTATATAGTAAGTACCTTTCTGACGACCAATTAGCTAGATTGGCTCTAATTACAGTCCCTATATCTATACGCGATAATCTAGAAATGGAAAAGCCATTTTAATTGGCGATTCTTGGTTAGGTATGTTAAATACTGTATTGGCTAGTGTGTTAAAGCATGGAGACTCCAATAACCATTGGAGTGAGTCACGCACAATGTATATTATACACCCAAGTAAAGGCGAAAGTTTTTAGCGAAAGTGATCGCTACTTTTTGTACACGACTGGAGGTTACGTGTGGCAGGACTGTCGAATTATGAAAGGTCGAATTTCACTGACACTTCATTATAAAATAACCACTTAAGCTTACTCAAAAATGAAGACCATAAATAAAATGAAAGAATTTAATGGTCATGGCTGTCAACAGCGGTAGTATATTTTTGTAGTCCCTTAAAAAACATGGTACACACTACAGTATTTCGTCACTCGTGTGATGAGCATATCAGAATGCGTGTCAGAGTTGCCATGAAAATCGACTTTTGAACAATTTTTTTTATTTTTAGAAAAACGTGTCTTCTTTGTTGCTGTAGGAATGCAGCATCCGAATATAACCACGAGACACGATGTTACGATGTTACTTCCTTAAACTATCGATTTCGGGATTTTTATGCAAATGTATTTGATTAATTTAAGACTGTCCTAAATGTATAGTTGGCGATGTCGAAGGGACACAAATTAAACCGTGGTTAGGTTGGCTTGTGTGAAGTAAGTAAATATTTATTTGTTTAAACATGGTGTACATTATAGATTGCATGAAGATTCATATTTTCATTTGCAAAAAATAATAGGCCCAGTAAAACACTTTTTTTTTTCCTTTAAAGCCGGCCTGAATTCCTTAGAAGCCGATTTTGATTCTGTAAGGCTTTTGAAAAAGCCGCCCACAATCCGCCCCGGCAGGTAATAATAAAAAATGTTTGATTTTACATACATAACATTTTCTTGTCGTAACTACCTTTTAATAATGAGACATAAAATCCTTAATAATGTAGGGTGTCCGGTCTTTCTAACCAAATGTCCGGCCAAATTGGCTAGTCTATCCGGCTATTAGGTGTGACGACCTGGCAACCCTACCCACACCTGGTAACATGGCTAGTGTTAAGACAAGTTTCTCACGGGAAGGCGAGCCGGGAAATTGCGCGGAAAGGCTAGTTATAAATATTCTATCACATAATGTGTGTTAGTAAAATGACGTAAGTACAATCGACTGTCCAGCGACACTTAAGATTCTCTTTCGTCTCTTTTGCGACTGTAACTTATTTAGTATTCCTACAGAAAATACCAAAATATGCAAACCTATCTATAGAAGAGATATAGATAGGTTTGCATATTTTGGTATTTTCTGTAGGTACACAATACTGGTTGTGTCTCAATGTAATTGGGATGCAAACAATTAATTAAAAGAACCGTGTTGTGTAATCGCTTAAATCAGAAAGAGTACCTACGTAAGAAATACATATTTAATATTTCTTATGTAGCTACTGTGTCTGATGCCATCAGTATAAATATGTAACATTGAAATTACAATTTAAATTATTAACTACCACAGTACTTATTGTCCAATAACTGTCTACTGAATTTCTATTGCGATTCCTTTGGAGCAGAGCGTTTTTAAATTAGGAGAACGCAACCGTATCCGACCAGTCAATTCTATCGCAATTTGACATTTGCGCACTGTCCATCGAGTTTTTCGTATTCTTAACTAAACGAGTGGAACATACGAAAGACGCATTGAACAAAGTGCTGATTGTTAATCACTAAGAAATAAGCATACATAGTAAACATACGTAGTTCTCTCCGCGCCTTTTATGACAAATACATTGCACTTAGCGTCAATATACTACGAACACTGTTTGTTGACAGCCGATTTCTGGTTCAGATAAACCAATCTACAACAATAAAGAGAAAGGACTGCTACACGAAAGTGCAAACCATCGCAATTATAATTTATCACGTTTATCTCATGTCTAGACCCTTGTTAATGAAAGATGGCGGGAGAAAGCTAGGACCAGCCATTATAAAATCAATAGTGGCCCCAATGCGTGTAATAGCCGTGTAATTATTCTGTTAATTATATTTAATAACGTTGAATTCAGGTGGGAAATATAAAACACTAGCTGACCCGACAGACGTTGTCGTGCCTTAATTAAAACTATATAATTTAACTAAATTAAGCGTGATAGCTCTCCACTAACCGTGATATGCATTAAGAGCAGCACGCATTTTGTCAATATTAAGTTAAACGCCATAAGATTACATTAAAATAGATTATATTGTCAAAATCGCAAAGCTTTTTTTTCTGACGGACATACATAGTTAGCCACGAGGCTTTTGCTATTTCACCGGGCATAAAGGCGAGCAGAGGTCCAGCCTTAGTAAATGGCTAAAAACCACAAACTAAGTAACCTGCGCAAGAGGGCACCCACTGTGGGGTTTGGACCTCGGTTCTGGGCGATCGCTGGCGATGAGATTTAGGGGTTTAGGAGATTTGGTATTTTAGGGGAGTTTTGTGCTCTCGGACTTCGGGTCTAAGAAGGCATCGGATGGTTCTTAGCAAACTAAGGGTCGGGAAGACGCGGTTTACATTAAAAAATTGAATATAGTGGTTAAGGATTCTAAAAAATAATTAATCGCAATTATTATTGCTTTTCCGCTTACTTTCTTCTGACAATAGAAAAAATAATTAACGAAATCGACCCAGCCGTTCACGCGTGATGCCGTGTCCAAGGGAAATAGGGATTATATTTTATTATATAGATAAATACTCGTAAACTTATACCGTGAGAAATTATAACAAATTAAATTAATAATGGTTGTATACTTGTTAGACTGCATTGCGCAAGCGAGACAGGATGTCAGGCTGTTCTGATCACGGATCAAATCCTGTTATGACAAGCTCAAAAACGACTGGACGGATTAAAGATAAAGTGATTAATCAGAAAGGTTTAGATATACAATTTGTCAAGGTTTTTGTTTTAAATTATGCCAAGCTGGGGTCGGGTCACTAGCTACCTAATTAGGTAAGTAATATTTTAAAAAGTGATGATTTTCCTTTTTGCTTGTAACGACTGAATTTAAAAAACTCAAGAACATATTTTAAAATTCAGTTACCTAGAATAAGATTAAGATGAGTTTCCGTATAAAATAGAAATACTTATTTATTAAAGTAACTGAAGGTTGTAAGTCAATGAAGAATTTTAGTATGTGAAACCAATTTCAGTTTAACTGAGGAATCCTGCCAAAAAGCTCGGCATTTTTAAAAGTCATTGGCCCGACATTCCACGACTCAGGATAAAATCAGCGTATTGTCATAAGAACAAATAAATAAAATGAAGTTTTTTAATACCCAATTAACTGTTTTTTTGTTAAATGCATATTATGTATTTGCATTTAAACAAAACAACGTTCTTTCGTTTGTTTTTACCTTATAAACTCTGGAACGATTGGATCGATTTTAACGAGAAGTTTTTAACATAGGTTACTTTAATTTAGGAAAATAACTTCAGTTCCACACTAGAAAATAAAAACCATTTTGCGTGTAAAACAGCGGTCACACCTACAAGTTAAATAGCAATTACTTTTTAATTAACCCTTTGTGGTTTTTTATAAAAGGTATTACTTTTTCTTGTCGAAATGATGCAATAAAAAAGCAAACAAGAAATTCGAATATCGTTAACATGTCAAATAAAACACCAATAATAATCATCGTCTACTCCAGATTATTCATCGTTTGTTATAAACTGCGAATCTCATTAATATGCAATAGAGAGCTATCTCTGAATGCAGTCTGCATAGCAATGTGCCACCCGCACTGTCGATGTCGTATCAACTGAGACAGGGTTAGATTAGACAGTCAGCAAGGGTGGGCCATAAATTGGTCTTGGCCACATTAAGACCTGAACATATAATCTATCTATCAAAAGTAGGTATATGACTAATTGATATACTATTACTTTTTAAGGATTACGTACGAAGGGCAAAAACAGGACCCTATTACTAAGACTTCGCTGTCTGTCACCAGGCTGTATATCAAGAACTGCGATAGTTAGACAGTTGATTTTTTTTAGTAAGTTGAATAATATAACTTCGTTATACATATTTACTATTAGTGTGTAAGTTGGTTTAACGGGTGTGTATTACTAGTTGTTAGCACAACTAGTAGTACATACATACACACTCGTAATACAAACTTACATCTTTACATTGTTTATTCTGTGGTACTACGACTTTTTTCTTTTGAAAAGTAAGTCATTACTCCGACTCGTCTATACTTAATTAATATACGATTTTAGTCTATTTTTTTAATAAGTACAATTTTTTTGGATAAACGATGCTAATATAAGTCAGAAAGAAATTAAATCATCATAGGATACAAATCCAAATTAAATAGCATCAAAAAGAAAATTTAACACCAATAAAATTTTTACATCTCCGTGTGCACGTCAACCTACATTTCACGAGTATGGTCCGGTGCGTGTTCTTCGTGCATTGCCATAAAAGATCAGTTGTTACGCCCCAACTCCGACATACGTTACTATATTCAACTATAAGTCAGCGGTACTGTCTATGTTTACCAAATATGTAGTAGGCACCACAAGTTATTGTAGGACACTTAAAGTTTATCTTGCTAAGTTTTAGTTGTGACCTTGAAGTTCTTCTTTGGTGCCAATGCTTTAACATTTCTTTTTCCATTAATAGCCATTTTGACTAGTGATTAGCCACACTGATGTCATTTGTGTTACCCACAATTAATTCCACCATAGCATAGTGCAGGTATCAAGGCATGACGGGCACGTGAGTACGTGTGACATTGACTGCGACTGGGTACCTCAGTACCTACCATATACCTTAAAGTTGAACTATCTGGACGTCCAATGACCAACTGCGGTACAGTACCTTTCCTTACTTCTAATGTTAGTAATATCCTTCACTCTAAGTAGAACGTTGAGTTAACGCATATAAAAGGCTTTAAATGCAAAATAATCCTTTGAGACAAAACATTCCAAGCCGACACAAACAATCGTAAATTATACAAGTGTAAAGGCAGTTTTTCACGCCATTCATAACGTTGTAGACATAATAAAACGAAGCTGTGTGCCAATACAGATTGTTAAGAACCTAAGCACACAATTTTTAAAAACGCTATCACATTTCTTTTAACGTACCATTCCGAATGTGAAAAGGGAATCAATATCCCGGTAATTTATACATAAGTTACGTATTTGAAGTTAAAATTTTATGTTGAACATATTTCTAGAATAAAACTGTCATTTTATGAGAAAGTCCTACACAACCAAGTGGTTGTTTTGCTCGTTTAACGCGCCCATATGTCTGAACAGAAGAAATATTTCCATCTCGACGTGTGAGAAATAAAAATAGGAGAAATCTCACATGGTGCACTGGTAATGGACTAAAGAAGAAACTTTTAGTTATATATTATGCATTCGACTTTCCTTATACAGTCTGCAATTGTATTTGATCAGAATTAAATGTATGATCTTATACTGGCAGTGCAAAACATTATCTTCGTCATGCTTTCGACTATTTTTAAGCAGTTAATATTAATATATTAATATGACCCTTAATTCATCCTACCTGTTTAAAAAAAAATATTAAAGATATGTCTATCTCCAGTTAATTAATAATTAGACACGATCTTTGTTCAATGCCATTAACCCACATTTCGTATGTTAGTAAAAAGTAATAAATTGCTTAACACTAACTATATTGTAAGTACTGTAACCCAATAAAACGACTCAACACTTGTCGTACCTATTTTAAAGTTCCTATACGTATTTTGTCTTATAATTAAACCATAATACTAGAAAGTAAACCGTTGCAAGATATCAAAGAACAGCTGACAGTGGCTGACAGATGTAATAAATCAAATGTCGAAACTTTCTTGAGCACTATCGATTGCGGTAAGCCTCTTGAAAATTAGGCCTAGCTTTTAGACGAGCGCAGCTGCCATCTCTGGGGGCCGCGATGAAAAGTAGGTTAAAAGTGGTTTTGTATCTTACTATCTAGTCTAAGCTACCCGTATAATATGTAGCATTTTAAGATATTTCCAGATAACATCACGCATGCGCGCACAAAATGATTACCTAGTTAGATACAATAGGATACTAGATGGGTATAGAAGAGGACAATAATTATTATTATTATCAGAAGTTTCCCACGATGGGGACTGTACTGACTGCATTGACCCCGCCACTTGGAAATAAAAAGTCCAGTAAATGCAGCAGTGCGAACATTGTTACGTCTACAGAAAAGAAATGCTTGCAAATCGCAAGTGGAAGTTGATCTAGATGATAATTTGTTTCAAATGTTTTAGGAGTGTTGTTATTTAATAAGGCATTAAGTAATTTTATTTGAAAATAAAAACATATATTAAATTATTACATATACCACAACACGATAGTAGATCTTGAATGAAGACGTATTAATTTATGGTTGTATATTATATTAAATACTTTTTTTTCTCTTCTTGGAGTAAAATATATTTATTCGTTTAATTTATATACTATACTATGCAACTACAATAAAACAAGGCCGTAATCACGGCGCCTCCGCTACATTATGAATACTATATAGGCACCTGCAGCGTAACTTTAAGTTTTAACTCTATGCAAAATGCGCTATAGAAAGTTAAAATGATGTGCATATACCAAGATATATTAGAAACTAGTAGGCTCCGAGTGCTGCAGATCATACTGACAGACAAAAATGCCATTTGTATAATGAAAGTGCAATGTGGTTAGCGAAAGTACCGATTTATATGCGATAGCATGAAAAAATGTTAAACAAATAGCTAATGTTTTATTTATACATAAAATGCGTTTGATTTTAAATCTCACAGACGATAAACAAAAGATTTTTAATTCTGCTACAAAATGTTCTAGTAATTTTCTTGTAGCTGACTCTACTTAGGTACATGTTGATGTTAGTGAAACTTCTTTCAAAAGAGCCTGCACTTTATTTATGTCTATTACAAACTTGGAGTTAGGAGAAGTAAACACCGGAGGAGTATTCAGAGGGGTTTTAGTGGGTAGGCCCTGTTCTCGTGATATAGATATGGTTCCACATACCATATACACTCCCGGTTACGATGAAAGTGGATGCGTAACGCAATTATCCACGAAAAAAAGGGAAGCAAGCACAGCAGTTGAAGCCAATAATCTCTTAGAAGAGCGATCTGTTTAACAAAATAAAACTATTGGATATGAAGGAATCGTTTCTAACATCTATCATTGTGCAAAAATATTTTACAATGCCGTTTTAGTAAATATATTATCACAGTCACGTACAAAATATGTCTTAAAATAGATCGGAAACAACACGGCGAACCACATAACAATATATTTCCTGGATATTACTTTATACGTGTTGGTTTTTGTTAAAAACATTTTTGCAGTGTAAAATGTATTCTATTAAATGAGAAATCAATAACAGCTCGTCAACAAATTCCACGAAATTAAAAGTTACCAACAATTCTCACGTTGCGTTATGTATAATACCCAATTCCCCGTTATACGAGATGACCCAATATACCTCATGCCAAATGGTTGGTACACGAGAGCATTAGACTGTAACGACACATATTCAATATTTGATTCTTTCGCATGAACAATGGCACAGCGCGACTGTCGCAGCGTTACGTACCATTAACTCGAGTATGTGAAATTAAAACTACATACAAAATTCATGCTTCTGTTTAATTTATTGCATATTATTATTAGCTTTGTCACGTTGTTTAACCACAAATGTAAGAATAGAGAAGTACAACACGATTATATATTTACAAATACGTAACTAAAATTAAAACAGTATCTAAAATAAGTCAAACTCACTACATACTTTTATAATGATAAATTGACGTTTTTTATCACTATTTATTATAAAACAACTAGCGACCCGCCCTGGCTTTGCACGGGTGCAATGCTGATGTATACATATAAACCTTCCTCTTGAATCACTCTATAGAAAGCGGGAAGCGATTTTGCTATATAAGTATATACTCTATGTAGTGAAGTCCTCTGCCGCGTCTGTATGTCTGGCTGTATGTCTATTCGCGATAAACTCAACTACTGCACGAATTTTAAACTAATCTATCTATTGGTGAAAACCTTTAAGAAAATTTTGCTATATAATTTGTATTATTTAAGCTTTACTACCCTTGTGAAGTCGGGGTGGTTCGCTAGTGTATAATAATTCGCTTTAAATTCCGTTAGTGTTAAAAGATCGAAAGCCTGTATGGAACCGTCTTTTACAAGTTATTTTACAATTAAATTCACAAATTACCGTTCATTGGTCTTCCGGTTGTCTATAATTAATCAGATAATGCACTTGAATTCACAAGACCCGCCTGTCAAGATTATAAAAAATAGGACCAATGTCATTTTTTGCGAATCTAATTCCTGTTAAGGAATATAATTAGGTGTAAATGTATCTAAAAATTCAATTACGAAAAAATTATTAGACCCGTTTCATCGATTGAATCTATCTTTTTAGAATAAACTCTATCTTACTTTTTCATCTCATCCATTACGTCCTTGGGTCTTATACTTAAAAATACTGACATGCGCTATCCTGAAAAGTGAAAATGTGTTTTCACATTTTTAATTTATAGCCAGCTGCCTATTGATGGCCAGACATAATTTGATAACAATACATAAACAATGTCTCTTGTCTAAGTTTATAAATATTGTATAAAATAAGTTTTAAGTGTTAAATTTTGTATTTTTAATGCATACGAGTATGTAGCTTGTTTTCATGTGAATTCTGCGTCATCGTAATGAGTAAATGTTACCTTTATAAAAGACGTGCCAACCGCCACATCGACCGGTTATGTTAATTTTTTTTACATCATCCGCTCGATTTACATAATAAATATCATCTTGAATAAATTGCATATATTTTCCTTAATATTTCGGCACAAACACAAAAAAATTATAACGCTAGAAGAACAGGACAGTATGGGCTAGATAAAAAACCATACAAAAAAAATTATCTATTTAATTATGTTTCCACAGTAAAAATTAGTCTGCGACCTTGCCACTTATCTTTATTTATTCCGAATTGACGTTTGCTAACCATAAAAATACATGTAAGTGCGTGCATAGCGTTGAAATGTTCAGTTCTAAAGAATATTTTCTTCACGCTAATTTTAACTTATATAGAGTGACCTACATAATTCAAACCAAGCTACATGCCAAAAATATTTTACAAATTCATCTATTAGGTAGTCAAACATTTTTAACTAGATTCAGAGCTTATACGTTGCATCATAATGTTTATTTGTGGACTTGACAACACCGTATAATGCTTTTGATTGAGATCATAGTTTGCTATAGATATTACGTCACGATTCAAATTCAAAGACCGAACAATTGCCATAATTAAAATTTTACATCAGACATAAAGATGATTCGTTAATTCATCAGAATGACACAATAAAAATAATGTAGTATAAAAATGAACTTATCTAGAGACAAAGTAGGTAGTTACTTTCGGTACAGACAATACAGCAAAGAACTGCATGACTAAACGTAGTAGGTACTATTAGAGTCATTCATACAATTTCGCAGTGAAATGCAAACCAGACGAGGGCCTCAACCGGAGCGGGTGACCAGTGACTAATAAAAACAAATGACAAAATTGTGCTCCTGGCAACAGGATGGAATAATTTTTCTTATGATCGAGTACACGATGGGGTCGATTTTATTGTCCTCCCACTGTAGCATTTTCGTTAATTTCCGGATAAAGCTAGAGCAATTTATCGTGACTAACTGCATTATTCCCACCGTGTTCCCTACTTACCCCATTACCCGTTTCAATGACTGCATTGTAAATGGTGGCAGCTCACCGCAGAGATTTTAAAAAATAAAGTGAATTCTGCTTATTGTTATGCAAATTGCATTCGGAGCTTTAATGCTATTCCAGATTAAAAATGGACGTCAGTTAGTTTAATAGTAGCGAGTTGACGTGTCCGGGCATAGTGCCCGATTATTAGTAATGTTTTATTTGCATAAGCCGATCTCGTCATATATTTTATTTTGTGAGTTCGGTGCATCATCACGCACAAATGTATAAAATTACATCGCCTTTGCATTCAAACGCACTAACTATACGATTTGGATATGTTATTAAATATAATAAGTATTATATTGTTTATCTCTTTTTATAATCGGTTACCTCCGTAGCGTAGTGGTATTTGGCTCGCTTTAAATCTCGGAGGTCGTGGGTTCGATCCCCACGCCGGAGAGGAAATCTTTGCGTAAATTCAAAGATTTCTTTCCGTGTCGGATTGGTTGAGGCACTACCCTCCGTGCCTCGGAAAGCACCTTAAGCCGTTAGTCCCGATAGTTATAACATAATCTATAATAATAGTATATCATGGAACGGGCGACAGCGTTTCCTTGAGTGGTACAACATAATACTGCGGTCACCAACCCGCCTGCCAAGCGTGGTGGCTATGGCAATTACCCTTCCTCGGGAGGAGGCCCATATTCAGCAGTGGACGTTTTGGCTGATGATGATAATCGGACAAAATAGCAATATTATTAAACTATAAGCTTTCCACCATACCACAACATCAATATGTACAACATAATAGAACTGTTGTCCACGGGCCATTTATTTACTTAAAAAAGATTAGATAAAGTATAAACGTGGTTAAGACCTTTGGATAAAAACAGAAACGTCTGAAAACCTTTTATATGTTCATAAGAATAATGTTAGTTTTAAGAAAAAACTGGTCAAGTGTGAGTGAGAAAAAACTGGTCAAGAAGTCGGTGAAACAATACTGCTTTATTAATAATTGTAACTTAAAAAATATTCTAAAAAAGGATTCCTCTGAGTTTCTTGCCAGTTCTTCTCAGGGTTGCCAGTCCAGAACTGGTGGTAGGAAAGAAAGAGACGCATCATAAGAAAATGATTTAAAATATTTTAATCGTGTCTATATGAATAAAGACTATTTTAGACTTGACTTTGAATGTCTATTGAATTAAAATAAGGTCATCGCCTAACTCAACCTCGAAAAACCAAAACATTGTAATGAAGATTACACAAAAGCTGACATCACAGTTAAAATAAGGCGTAATTTCTGACTGAACTTTATTTTTTGTAGGATACGATTTTGTCGCTTGCGTCACAATAATAGCAATTTATACCATGTTTGTTATAATTTATGATCACCAAAAATGTTTTTATTCTTCCTGCCTCCTGACATAAATCATCTCTTCCGTTCGCAAAGAACACGGTTTCCATAAGAATTATGTTGAAATATAATCCTATTACTTTCGGATTAAGAAGCCCTACTTTATTAGAAGCTAAATCAGAAAAAATATCTGCCGAAAAATTAAGAAAAAAGGGCATGGACTGGACATGAATATCAGGGAAGATTCGCAAAAACGTTTGTGGAACCCCGATAAAGCACACTTCCAATTGAATTAAATTCATGTTTCCTTGATCAGATATCGGCAACAGTGTCTGCCTGAATCGTGACCCTTCGAATAAAATAATTAACATTTTCAACTAATTTTGTCCGAATTGTACGAGACCTTTTTACCAACGCAACGTTTAATATAATCACAAACTGGCCTATTTTCGTTAATAATTAAAAAGTAATCAACATTATATTCATAGTGCATCTGCCCCCTAAGCTGGTAAGTATTTATTTACATATTGCAAATCCAATACAATATTTCTTTGGTTATTTTGTTGGTTCAATCTTCTAGAACGCAAGTACGCATAGTACAGTGCAGTCTCTGTAAGTTCATTTGCCTTCTTCAAACACGTCTCGAAGACAAAGAATGGTAGTCTCGCAGACATTATACAACGGTAAAGTTCTATTAGCGGAGGACGGAAGGCATTACGTGACTGGTGCGAATAGTAACAGTCCTAATGCACTCTCCGTGGAGGACTTAGCTATCAATATTAGCTTTCTGACGCAGAGCTACTGACCCCACTTCCGCAGTCTGAGCTGGGACTTGTGAAAATGACAGCTAAAATGAACAACTGATTTAGCGGACGTGTTTCAATAGATTTTAATATCTTTTGATGTTCGATGTGAACAACATTTTTGATCACATTTTATATCTCGTAGAACCTTACGCTTCGAATTGGGACTTCCTCACTAAGGTTCCATACTTTTATTTTGTTCTGGAGTTCGGAATTATTTCATAAGAAAGTGTTTAACGGCAACTCTTAATACTAGATGCTTGCTGGTCAATACCACCCTACAAGCATATATTTACGGTATCTACTTATAACTTGGTCAGAAGGAATTAATATTCTAGTAAAAAACAATAAATACCAAAATAATTAAAGTTTAGCAATGATAAAACCTCAGTTTCCTCTAGAGTTAAAATGCAATTCAGAGCAGTTAATGTATACCATGGGGCCGGTAACCATGGCGTATTGTTTTATTTCCACTCGACTGCCTATCTGATGACGTCACGCGCCGCCACCTTCCGCTGGAGCAAGTGGAGACTACGGATGCGGTTACTAACAAAAAGGCGAGCAAGCATTTTCATTTACAATAACGCTTATTTTTTTCTTTTGTTCTTCGTTTTACGACTTCAGCGGCATCATACACGTGAGCTTTACAACTGGTGCTAATAAAACAAGAATTTATTTCCCGTTAAGTGGTGAGATGGTAGTAGTGTCTGGATGTATTTTATTTTATTTTACAATTAATAACGCTCTCACACTTTTTCGTAAAACAAAAACCAGGGAACAAATAACATTTATCGGAACTATTACATAGATAACGCCAGTTAACCGTGAACAGATCTACGACCTCATTTAGCATTGATTGTAAATAGCCACCATCTGTCTAGCTAAGGACGAAGATCTTAGCCGTCTAAATTTATATTTCGTTTCTAGACTAAATTGTACAACTGCCAAAATTCAACAGCATTACATAACTCATTCATCATTCTTTAACTATTCACTTAACTACTATATTTCATTTAAAGGAAATACTTTAATAAAAATATATAATGCAGCTTCGCTAACTACCAACTAAATAAACATGGTACTTTTTCCAATTTATAGATGTACTTTAAACGTTACTCCCGATGGGTCACCGGTTATTTATACCACCATAAAGTGTTAGTACACTCGTAAAGACCCGCTCCTAGTCTTAGCGATACGTGCAACTTACACCAATTTGAGTAATTATGAAAGTTATTTCTATAATGACAGTAGGCTATAAAAGTCACTTTAGTAAATTTAAATAGTCATGATTCCATTTTTCTGCTACCGCTATCTTCAACAACGTTTTCCTAAGAACGCATAAAGCTATAGTAGGTCAGCAAACAAACTGCGTAAAAATGTAAACAAAGCGATCGTAAAGAAACGAAATTAGCTAAGCTTCGCATTACAACGTGACCGATCCTCAAACTCACTAACCCAAATGGCTCACTGGGAAGTAATGGGAATTGTAGTACTACAATAATTTATAGACGCTGGTACTAAAAATGGATTTTCGAGTACCATTCTTGAGCTAGATACTTAATTTGTAGTTGCAGACGTACTGAATTGGGTACATATTGCATTTACCAATGTACGTCATTGGTCTACATATCTATAGTTACTCTAGGGGTCATGGAAAACCTATCATCTTATCTATTTATTGGTACGATGATAGGAAGAGATGATTAACATCAAATGGTATCTGAAAATGTTTGGATAACGCTACCAAAATAAACCACTACATGCACGCTTACAAGTAATGGGTAGGGCTGCGTATCGATTTTTTTCGACCTACATAATTTTACATCATGGAACTTTTCGTTTTACTTTTGCCAGTGACACGTTAGTATTTTTTATCTATAAATTGAAGACGTGAGTGGATGAAGGTGATAAGTCACAAAATCACAATTTCGAGTAAATCGAGTTTAAAGTTTCACTTTTATTTTTTAAGATAAGTCGCTACGAAACAGATTTTTTAATAAAACTATGATGCCAAGTTGTGTAAACAACCTGAAATATTAATGGTACGTAAGCAATTACACAAATTAATATTTTCATAAGTCCTTCTTCCATAAACAAGTCAACTTTTCTGCACGTTTAGTTAGGTATTAAAGTAGGAATGTAAGTTGTACTGTCTTAATTATAATATAAATATTAAATTTTACTTTACTTATATAATATTATATTGTTTTAGATACTATTTCGTATATCCCACAAATTTTCGAAATTTCTTTAGTGATTCCTCCGTTTTTTACGTTGCACTTATTAGCGTTACTGCGTATTTCTAAGGTGTTTTTTCGATTTGTTTTGGTTTTTTATATATTAATATCTCAGAATCTTCACGTTCGTGTTGGTTACTAGTAGAAAGAATAATAAGGTAATTTTGCCTTGTACTGCTTGCTCACTTACATTACAGATCGAAAGGCTTTCCGCAAATAAAATATCATCACCACCCAAAGGAATGTTCTAGCATGACCGAATGGTTAAGGTATTAGGGGCTATACATAAGATGCAGGTTCGAATCCTGTCGGTAGTCTAAATATATTAGGCTCAATTCAAAATATTCTAAAATTTAAAAATGTATATACGAGGGCGGTGTCATCGTTTAAAAATGTAATTCCAAATGCAACTTTGGACATGTTTGTCTTGTTAACTATTATCAATAGATGGCATCTGATCTACGTGTTACCGTGTTAGACGTGTTACAAAGAGGTTGATAAATTTCAACTATGGTCTAGGCATTAGAGGCTAAGTATACCTAACATGCAAGTTCAACTCTCCTGGTCATGTAAATTTATTAATGTTTTAACTTTTAATTTTAACTTAAAGAAACTAACACTTAACGCCATGTTTTTTAAGCTTATCCTTGTAATCATCATTGATTTTTTTTCCGTACTGGTTTCCATCAGCAGTATTTTAACAATATTTTTTAGTATTTTTTGTTAAAGCGGCAACAGTAATACATCATTTCTTAAAATTTCAACTGTCTAGCTATCGCGGTTCTTGAGATACAGCCTTGTGACAGACAAATAGACAGCGAAGTCTTAGAAACAGGGTCCCGTTTTTACCCTTCGGGTACGGAACCCTAAACATTCGCGATAATGTGACAGAATGAGAATTAAAATAACTAAATGTCGTGAATAAATGTATGTGATATGCATGTCACATAATACCTTCATTCACGAAAAAGTGTCATCGCGTCTTTCAATCATCGTAAGCTGAGTGGAAGAAGGTGTTATGTACGTACATATCACTTTCTTCCACGAAAGAAAAACAAAGTCTTTACTTTATTTATCTGGAAGAGGATGATATGGGCCCATATCTCTTTCATCCAGTGCCATTTTCAAAGTTAACTGTACATAACACCTTTTTCAACATATTATTTTGAAAAATAAGCCTTAAATCGACGGTTTAAGGCCAGTAGTCTGTAGTCACCGACATTTCAAGCTTATCTATGCAAAAAAACACAAAACCTCAAAAATGCGACATATCACCTTCATCAACTCACGTCTTTAATTATATAATAAGATACTACCTTACATTATCCCAGAAAGAGACGGGTCGGCATTTCTAAAATGTCATCCGATATTAATCTATTCTCGTTTTTTTTTTACTTTCGTTTAGTTCTAAAATAAACCAACGCGCCGACAATAGCAAATGTCAGAGAGCACTTTCACTCGTGGCAAAACGTGTAGTGTCGAAGAAAATAAAAATAATAGACGGCATACACAAAAGGTTCTCCTTAAGATACTAAAAAAATATTGAATACTAAAATAATATATTTTGCAGAAGATGAGCAAGTTAATTTAACAAGAAAAAATAACATCTACGTTATCTATTAATCTCGTATTACGTATAAAAAGGTTTTTCACACAGGTATCAGATAAGTGATATTTAATGAAACAACAATCACATGTTGATATCGTTATCGGATGCGCGGGCGCAAGTCGTTTGTCAACAATGCTTTACTATCGATTAGATTACTGTTACATACTCGTTACGGCTTCAATGGGTCAATTGATATGCATAACTGCTCTTCGAATAAACGGTGTACATTGTATGCTACACAATATGAATACATGTTCAGCGGATATTATCAATTACATCAAACGGAGGTAGTCAATTTTGGAAATGATTGGTAAATATTTCTTATTTATTTCATAACCACTGATCTTGTTTTAATTCGTCTAGTAGATTGATATATAGGTGGGATGCTGAACTGCTTTACTTTGTACTTTTTCTCCGTATCGCGGACAGCAACTAGCAACAGGACTTCTTCAAATGGTAGTTTCTGGTTTTTCAAGCGAACTAAAACATTTAACCTATGGTTTGAACAAGATTCATTGCGAATTTCATTATTTTACAGTAGAGGTTCTAGTTACCGATTCGCATGCTAAGGCGGATTGGTGATCGCAATAAGATGGGAGTATTTTTGAGCTAATAGATTCTGCCACCCATCCATAAGGTGTATATTCTTTAGTCGCCTCTTACAACACGCATTAAGATATGGGATGGTCTATTTTAAGCCGGAAACAAGTTGCAGAGATCTGAGAACATGACGAAAATTTCGCGTATTTTATATTTAGCTGCGATAATTTACTGAACACAGGGCTGTTAATTACGATATTATGGCCCCCGAGAGTATGTGTAAGACGACTTTTCTAACAAGTTTTTGATACGAGCCCCGTCTAGGGCTCGCTACGCCACTGGGTAACAAGAAAGGTAATAGCGAACTTCGCTGGCGCATCACACGAGGGTGTTGTCAGGTCTAGTGGAATAATCCAATTCATTCACGCTTCCTCTTCTCTAATGTATTTATAGATGAAGTTAGCCACATTTTACGTGAGTTAGTAAACAGTACACGTAATCTGATTCCGTGGCGAGTAAATCAGTTTTCTGTAAATTTCTAACCATTTAATAGACATTCTTTTGACAGCAAATTTGGTTCGATATTCTACTTGCTCTTTTGTAGTAGGTAACTCCTTATTAGCTTTTTACTTCTTGGATCAACTTAAAACAATGATAACACACAAAAGTCATTTATGCTTTGTTATTAAGTTACCTTTGAATATTCTTCGTTTCATCCTCCATACTTCAAAAATTGGGTTGTCTTTTACACGAGCAAGCATTCTGTCATCCATTATATGAAGACCTCCCCTGCACTGCTGATATTACAAGGGAGCCATATGATTTATACACCATTGTGAAAGCTCTTGATTTGTTGGGATAGACTCCCGAGATGGTACTTAAGTTGGAGTTCGACCCTCCACCCTCTTGAGAGGTGACGTCACGAAAAATGGAAAACCTCTCAAGGTCACACGAACTGTTTTGATTCGATAATCGCCTTGAAAATACTTAAAAGAAAAATGTATGTTTGCGACAACTTGAATAGCCTCGGGGACTATTTAATACAAGTCTGTGCTATTAAGTAGTAGGCTATAATTAACTAGTGCTGTAGTTGACAACATTATGGTTCTATTATGAGTCGAATAACGATTTTTGTAGTGAATAAACCGCAAGGTTGGTCTGCCACGCCCTATGGGTACGAACATTACAAAAAAATTAAAACACCATAACATCCCAATATCGACCTTGACCGGTTGTTGCTTCAAAACAAAATTTCTGCAAAAAAGTTAATGGAATGGAAGTAAGTAATAAATTGAAATAATTACCTCAACAAGAATAGAGAAATACGGTCTATAGCACCTTATAAACCATTCGTTATAATGAGACTGTTTTAATAGGTTGAAGGTGTAAGGAAGCCTTTTATCAGT